>OX346733.1:5000000-10000000 GCA_947063395.1 Hemistola chrysoprasaria | reverse complement strand
CATTCTGTTCCTCTGCCTACGATTTTAAAAACTAATTTGCCGAGCAAGTTAACCTAAATAATTAGGAATAAAAAAAACATCAAATGCGAATGGTACTACCTCTCCTCACCTTCCAAATAAAATTGTTGCACTACGAATACTACCGTACCGTTCGGTACGGTGTTCACGGCACACGATCGAACCGCTTTGATGTGCAAGTGACCGTACCACCGATTCGATCACGTACTTGATATTTTGATATATTATATATATATATTTTTCCGTTTGCGGTAGAGACAATGGGGCCATGGGGTTCAGAAACTAAAACCTTTTTCAGGGAGTTATCGAGGCGCCTAGTTGAAACCTCAGGTGACCAAAAGGCTGGTTACTACCTTGGCCAACGTATAAGTTTGGCCATACAGAGAGGTAATGTAGCTAGTTTTTTGGGCACCTTACCTGCAGGAGGCGACCTAAATGATATTTTTTATTTATAATTTATGTTAAGTTATTAGTTGAATTGTTTTATTTAATTATGTTTTTTCACCCACACATATTTACATTTATGTGTAACCTATACACATAAATGCTAATTTAGTTTTCTTATGTAATATAATGTATTTAGAAGTCTGTAAGTTATTTAGTATAGTCATGTGTTATTTGAATAAAACTATTTTATATTATCTGTTATGCTAATTAGAATTTATTCCTATTTAAGTAATACACACGCCGGACACTCGACTCAATTCCCATATAAAAGCTGCGCTATAACTACTTACTACACAGACAGCACACACATGGAGTTTTGTACACGTGCAAGAGTGTGGGTGAGGTGATTTCCCATAGAAGCGGGGCTCGTTCGCGGGAGTGAGGAAGGCCGATTGGTGGGCAGTGGGCGGATGACAGTGTCCATTCTATACGTGGTATTATTATGTTCTGTGGTAATAGTCTAAATCGATATTATAAAAAATACGCCGCTTGTCTTTGATATAAAGAAAAGGGGAGATGAGGTACTTGCTTCTTGAAAATGGCAAGCTCAAATTAGGTCCCATTAGGTCCACGTAAGGCAATAAAGTTAATTGTTATCTCGTTCGCACTTTGGTCTTAGGTACGTCTTTCTATCTTTGTTGTTTCAAATTGTACATGGCAGTTGTTGAGTAAGCGCTGAGAGAACGTACCTTATCTCCCCTTTTCTTTATATCAATGCTGCTTGTATTGAAAAGCACCATTAAATATGAACTTTATTTCTATTAATTATTGGTGTTACAGCGGCAATAGGATTACATATATTGTAAAAATTTCAGGTGTCTAGCAATTACTGTTTATGAGATAGAGCCCTGTGACGAACGAACGGATGGAAGGACAGGGGAGCCTTTCCTTCGGCACCCTTTGGGTACAGAACACTAAAAACCCCCTTCTTTTTCTTGCTCCATCATTAGGACCTGCGTCATCATATATCTGTTATATTCATTAAAACGATTCCAATGAGCCAAACTACGATATAATAATAATAATAAAAAGTTTAAAGTCCAGGGACACCTCTCCTACCCTTAGCCGCTCACACCAACGTTGCCCCTCTCGGCGCCTTTATTCCCATGTGGTGGGCGGCTTTTATGGGGGGTCCGTTTAGTGAGCGGCGAGTCATCGCCTGCCGTCATATTTCACCATGAGACGGTAGTGGCAGGTGCCGGAGTCTCTAGCAATAGACCGGTTACCGTCCATCTAGAAATCACACTTATAGCCAAATCAAGTAGTTTCCATCCATTCACAATAGTCTTTGTACCTAGCGGAGGCTGTCTTTGAGCTCATCTTAAAAAAAAAATTGTAGATGGTTTCAGAGATAGACCCCAATAGGTGCTATACATTACCTTTAGATTAAAATCTCAAAGGGGCCTCTGCACGTTGGACTTAAAAAAAAAATGGTCTCCGTGCACGCCTTTCAAAAGACCGGGTATATCCCGTGTTTTCGAGCGACATAATAATAATAATAATAAAAAAAACTGTAGATGGTTTCAGAGATAGACCCCGATAGGTGCTATACATTACCTTTAGATTAAAAGCTCAAAGGGGCCTCTGCACGTTGGACTTAAAAAAAAATGGTCACCGTGCACGCCTTTCAAAAGACCGGGTATATCCCGTGTTTTCGAGCGACATAATAATAATAATAATAAAAAAAACTGTAGATGGTTTCAGAGATAGACCCCGATAGGTGCTATACATTACCTTTAGATTAAAAGCTCAAAGGGGCCTCTGCACGTTGGACTTAAAAAAAAATGGTCTCCGTGCACGCCTATCAAAAGACCGGGTATATCCCGTGTTTTCGAGCGACATAATAATAATAATATGGGACAACTTCCACACACGGTCATCTGGTCTCAAACTAGGCTAGAAGCCCGTACTATGGTAACCAGATGACTGATATACATACTCATATAAGCTTATAACACACAGACACAGATCAAACAGACACGTTCATGCACACAAATGTTTGACCTGGCCGGGGATCGAACCCGGGGCCTGCGGCACAGAAAGCAGAGTTACTACCATCTGAGCCAACGAGGCTGTCGAGAACAATAAGTAGGGTATTTATATGAAAATTTATTTTATTCAATATGAAATGAGAAGAAAAATTTCACCCACGGGCGGATTCGAACCACGCACCCTCCGCACCATTCCGCGGAGTGGGCACTCCGTGGAAGTGCTAGGCATCGGAGAAATTTTTCTTTCCCACCTACCTACGAGTTTTCTTAGCATCCCCACTTAAGGGTCCCCACCCTTAAGTGGGGATGCTAAGCTAATTCTCGCTGGCTCCTTCTACTGGGGACAACTGGGATTTCTTAAGTTGTTCCTCGTGTCAGGAGAAATTGAGGTAGCCTGCTTACTCATACCTCATGACCTACCTAGGTAGAGTGAGCAGGTAATAAGAGTACCAGGGTAACATAAATTATTATATAAAGGGATGAGGAGGGGGGAGGGAGGTGGTTTTTTTACTAGAATACTGAAGTACTACAGAAATATTATTTATACTGCGATGGATTTTAAAAAAAATTCCAAGTCGAGCACGGCCGTAGCATGCCGTACACTTGGCAAGTTATACCCTTCAGCCGCTAGAAAAGAGCTGATAATCGTCAAACAGCTGAACCGATTTTCATGAGACATAGCTCAGAACATTCAGATAATTCTTTTTATGATTTAGATTAGTTGGAGTTTGAGAGCTTTCAAAGGAAACAGCCGTGGAGTTACTGGCTTTAGAATAGTGCTCCACCCTCTCTACCCGTGGTTGCCGTAAGAGCCGGCTAAGATTTAACGGATCCAGATGACGAGCAGCAGCGTCCTCTGCAAAACCATCGACCTGCGCTCGACAACCCGCCTGCCAAGCGTGCCGAGTATTGGCTAAACTCCCCTTTATGGGGGAGGCCTATGTTCAGGAGTGGATTAACAACGGCTGAGATGATGATGATGATGAAATGAAACAGAGGTGAATCAGGTGGCTTATTATTTGTACCATTGCATTTATTTCTTGGAAATATAGATCTTTGCTTTTTACGACATTATATTAGCGTTTTTCACTGAGAGTTTATTGACGATCCGCTTCCTTTGCCGGCTTGTCGAAGAATGTGTCATTTCCTTCTAACGCTTTATTTGAATCTCCACGGCGTAGATAAATGTAGATGTATGTCATAGACAAACCTATGACTGGCTGGTGAGCTTGACGAAGTTGGGTATAATACTCTGCAGGGATTGAGGTTGGTATGCTTGGCAAAGGCTGGAGTCGTCTTAGCTGGCAGTCGGCAAATAAAAAAGAACATCTCATTAGGTACCTCCCGTTTCAAACTCAAATTCAAATCAATTCTCTCCTGCGACTGCCTCGGTGGCGTAGTGGGCGCATGCTCGACTGCCAATCAAGAGGTCCCGGGTTCGATCCCCAGGTCAGGCAAAGTGTTAAATATTGGATTTTCCATTAGGAATTATCTCAATAACTGCCTGGAGTCTGGAACTGTGCCCGATAGATGGCAATAGGCTCGCCCCCTATTACCCCAATAACATACTGGCGAAATGTGGGTGTATCTACTATGGGACTGAGTCCTGTCAGTCAGATACAACTTGTTCGGGCGCGAAAGAGAGAAAATGGGGAAAACTAGTTACCCGTGCCATGGCGGGTAGCTGTGGATTCCTACGGCTGAGATGGTGTAATCTCACGACCTAGTGAGGTAGAGAGATGGCTACCCCACTACCTTTTCACCTACCTCCCTCTCCACCTCACGGGAAAAAGGCGTATAATGTGAATTTCCAAAATAATACCTTTGGGGTGAAGTTCAATAAATACAATAAATTATATATTTTTAACAATTCTATTTAATCAATAAAGTCACATAAATTGATAAATCCAATTAAATTCTACAATACCTTATTTTATTAAATTCGAAATTTTTACACAATATGATAATTATTATAATAAGTAAATAAATTAGTTTTATAAAATAATATTGCACTTTTTGCTAAAAATATTTATAACTAATTATTCATTATTAATAAGAAATAAAATAATATAATACACATTACACTACTTATTTTTAGATAATAATTTAATAAATATAATGATTAAGATACAATGATAATAATAATAATATTTTTATTTTATTATGTACTAGTATAGTTAATTTCGAATGCAAAAAGAAAAACGGTCATTGACATGCACTAGTTTAGGCGTTAACTACACGATAGGTTACATTAATCATAAGTGATACGAGTGACGGACGTCTAATTTATTTCTTGAATGACGGTAGATTAACCATAAGTCATAGCTGTGGCTGTGGCAATACTGAAAGTAAAATCTATCGTGTAATGACCCTATATATTTATTTATTTATAATCCAGCACAATGTTAGGACAACTTAATGCTAGACTAAAATTTTCTACTAGCTTTTTTTTATGGTATAGGTGGCAGACAAGCAGACGGTGTGCCTGATGGTGAGCGTCCTATGGATATCTGCAACACCAGGGTATTGCCAGTATGTTGCCGATGCGACCAACACTCTAGGCCTCTTTAGCAGGGGCCGCCTGGGGAAGTACACCTTTGCCAGTTATTTATCCGCCAAGCAGTAATGTGCAAACATTACTGTGTTCCGGGCTGAAGGGCAATGTTACCAGCGAATTTACTGGGCATGACGAGTTTCAACAACTAATATCTCAGGGTGACAGGCGCAGTGCAGTGCCGCGCAGAATTTTGAATTTTAAAACACTGGGTGGCACTGTGTCTGATATAGGCAATCATGATGCTTACCATCAGGCACCTGATTTGCTCGTCTTGTCACTCACTATAATAAAAAAAAACTCTATTCACCATGTTGTAGTTCAACGGGTAGACCGTAGCAGTAGATCATTCCAGAGTTTACACGTATATGGCAGAAAAGAACGGGAAAACTGTGTCGAACTGTGTGCGACTGTTCTTATTAGTAGACATTATTGTTATTAGTGAGCTATTCTAAAAACCGGAGAAAATATAAAAGAAATGGGTGGAGTGCAGAGAGGCGTGTCATACTTTCTCACTCCACCACAGACTGATAATAAAACTACTTACCTTGTACAAAATACAAAATGGTCGTTTTTCCTTCAACGTTAGGAACCAAGTATAACATTATGTTATTTACTAATAAATTACATTAATATTTTACAAAGTGCTCATTATTATCTATTTATTTACAACTTAAATTATATATATACCTATACTAACTAAAATTATTAGAAAACTTACTTAGTTACATCAGTAATTTAAGTTAAATTAAAATAAAATATAGACATTAGTAAGGTTTTTAATTATAATAACTAGAACACTATATTATGGCACATTTTATACAGAAAACAAATAAATAAACCATTTGATAATATTATTATTTAACTATATTTAAGTTTTATTCTAACAATAGCATACTTAACAATTAATCTTTGGTTTATTAATTATGTTTTATATTATTTGAGTAAAATATGACAGTTAAAAAGTAAGTGACCACACTTTTTGACAAGGAATGGCCTTAGGCGTTCGATACACGATCAATACAACTTGAGACAGTGTAAGCAATTTAACGTCATTGGTGACGGACGACTAATGTCTTTCTTGAATGACGTCAATCATCACATTGGACGATGAGTCGATCACTGGGGCTTGTGGACTAAAGCACTAAAGTCAAAAGTGTGTGTTTATAAAGTCGCAAGATGTAAAGAAGATCTTTGAAAAGGTGCGCCAATAAAATTTGAATTAAAGTAGATATGGCTTTGACTTATTAATGTCCTTTAATTACCTAGCTGTTGTATTAATTTAAAATAATTCTGTCAGTGTGTTAACAAAAATATTATGATTTCGACTTAAGTGTTTTAGTCTGCTGACCCTAGTTAGTCGTGACTGAGGCTAAACTGACAGCAAACCTATCGTGTATTGAACGCCATACGCGCTGACTTCCAAGAGCTAAAATGTTTGTAAGAATTGCACACGATTTTGTGTCATTATTCTTATGACTACATGACTGAATTTCCTCGTATCCTTACCGCCTGACCTTCCTCGGGAACCTAAGGTTAAGATCCTTGGTCAGCCGTCATTTCTTCACAATGCCTATTAACCCTTGGGCTGCAGTCATCGACGATAAAGAACTAAGCGTCCTATCGACCATTCTTTCTGGAAGCCTGTCGGGGAGCGGTAGTCTTTCAGGTAGGGGTAAAGGTAAGAGTCTTTCGGAAGGGGTGGTTACAGAGCTGGAAGTAGGGGTGGTGGTTAAAGGGGTGGTGGAACGGGGTTTAGTGGAAGGGGGTGAGGTACGGAGGAGCGTGGTGGGTTTTTGGTCGCGGCCACTGCATACCTGGAGGTAGAGATGGTTGGGTTAGTGATTTGGCAGTAATTTCACTGGTTAAGATGAAGTAGTGAGGTGAGGTAAAATGAAGCGAAGTGAGGTGAGAATTAAGAAGTGAAGTGATGGAAATAATTAAGGTGCAATTAAGAGAAGTGAGATGAGCTGGAGCGGAGTGGAGTGAAGTGAGATGCATAGTGTGTGGTGAGATAAAATAAAAGCAAGGTATAATGAAGATGAAGTAAAGTAAATGAGCTGAATTCAGAAGTAAGCAAGTAAACTGAGAAGACTTAAAGTGTAACAAGATGAAGTAAATATGTATATTGTCTGGACAAGATCGCTCTTAGCGATATGACCGCCCATTGTTACACTTGTTATTATTAATTGTTATGTGTTAGTTTTATGAACTTCTTGTTGTGGTGTACCGGTTTTAATAAAATTTTGTGACCAGATTTGATATTTTTGTAGTTTTTAACCTGATGGCTCCCCCAGTCCAGAAAAAGAGGTGAGGGGAAGTAAAATACAGTCAAGTAAAGTGAAATAAAGTAAAGCGAGGTGTGTAGTAACCTGATGATGGCTCTGCCAGCCCTTGCAATGAGGTGAGGTGAAATGAAATGAAGTAAGGTAAAATAAAGTAAAGCGAGGTGTGTAGTAACCTAATGATGGCTCTGCCTGCCCTTGCAATGAGGTGATGTGAAGTAAAATGAAGTGAAGTAAGGTGAAATAAAGTAAAACAAGGACCTGATGATGGTTCTCCCAGTCCTTGTGTTGACAGAAAGCTCCGCAGTATCGCGCCGCGTTACATCCTGAACATGTTTCCTGCGCCTTGCGACCGCAGTTCCAACAACACTGCAACATTACATTGTACTTTTAGATTCAGATTATTTTTGTCCATAATAATAACAATCTCTTATGATTATGGAGAAAATAACCACGGCATGTCAAATCGGTTTTACTGAGAAAGACAGTCGATTTTGTATTGACCTCAGAACTAAAGGTGTGAACCAAATATCAGATCAATGGAGTCTAGTATCTTACATTCTGTTGCTGCAATGAGTTGGGGCTGAGATCCCTGGGCGGCGGCGGAGAGTGTCGCGCGTGGTGTCTCTCGGCGGCGCTCACCGCGCGCTGCAGCTCCACCAACGCTTGTCTCTTCACCTGGACATAGGTAACAATAGGTCAAGCTTTATATAACATCCTGGCTAGGAATAGAAGTATCTGTGGCCACCAGTGGTAGTCCAGAGTTCCTTGTTTCAATGTGCATTTCGCTTGGGCACTACCGTGTTTCGGATGGCACTAAACTAAATTGTATGTCTTGTCGGAGAATTAAAATTCTGACATTTGACAGAACCTATAATGATTAAACTCAAGCTGTGGTGAAACTCTCTCCTCAAGTCTGTCTCACCGCCGCTGCCATTCGACGCGCGCTTCATCTGTGAGCTCTTCACTTTCTCGCTGCTTGCTAAACTAACCTAAGGATGATAGCTGGATAGATACAGACCTGGTTGACAGCATCTTCAGCTCGTCTCCTGACCTCAGCGACTCTCTCCTCAGTCTGTCTCACCGCCGCCGCCATGATCTCACTCGCCGCTCTCTTCATCTCTGAACTCTCCACTGGCTCGCTGCTTGTAGAACTACAACCTAAAGATGAATAATTGTGGTTTCTCTCTCTGGTAACTATTCTCCTCCACTTGGATTAGTCACTCTTTCCAGCATTGTGCCAAAGACGGAAAGGATCGGTTCCCGACAAAGACAATTGTGTTCTTTCCACCGAGTAAACACCTATATAAAATCAACTTAACTAAAGAAGGATCAATCAGGTCAATCAGTACATTGAGGATAAAGATGCCTGGAAACTTAGCCACCCCGAGGCACCGACACAAACACACGAATGTAACCAAACCAAATATTGTAAAACTATCTGTTGAAAAAATTATGCCCTACAAGTTTCTTGTGCGTTCTTCTTGTAGATGTCTCTTTCCGAACGCATGGTATACTTAATGCTGTTTAACTTCATTGACATGCAAAAGTATCAGATTGTGACCTATTTGAATAAAACTTTTTGACTTTGACTGAGCTTCACGGAGTGGTAGGCAAGTACTTGCCTACCACTCCGTCACTGAGGTGTGGGTGTACACCCACACCTCAGGCAAGGCTATTGCTATCGATTGGCCTAGACTGTTACTGATAAAAATCCAAATAACCTTTTGATTTTTGCCTGACTTGGGAATTGAACCCGAATGACCAACTATCGCGACTGCTTAACCAACGAGGCAGTCGATGTCTCTTCATGATTTCAAGTAAAGCCTAATTACCTCAACCTATCTTAGGTTAGGTAATGTAAGGAAGATGTAATTAGTTACATCTTCCTTTAAAGGTTGCCTAGGAGAGATCGCTCTAAGCGATAAGGCTGCCAATTGTTACACGTTTTCTAGTTTTAATATTTGATTTTGTTGTTTTCTGTACTAATTGTGATACTAATAAAGAGTTAACAATAAACCAGGAGTTAACAATGGAGTTCCGAAAAGTAACGCCAAATTCAATCAATAAAGAGTTTTCTATTGTATTCTGTTCTACCTCTCTGCTGCAATATAGCAAGTGCTCTCTTCGTCTTCTCCACCATGGACAGTATACAGTTGAGCATGGTGTTAATGTTACGCCATTCGTCGTCAGTCTTGAGCAGGGCGCCGGTGTTGGCGCGCGGCTCCGAGAACCCCGCGTTCATTGATGACACGTCACGGACTGTTATACCACCTGGATATGGAAACTGCTTTCAGAACAGTGCTTCTTAACCTTTTAATCATGAGGTACCATTTGACAAAGTTGCTGTCTTGCCAGCATGATTCACTAGGTTTATTTTTTATGATAGTGAGTGACAAGACGAGCAAATCAGGTGCCCGATGGTAAGCATCATGATTGCCCATATCAGACACAGTGGCCACCCAGTGTTTTAATATTCAAAATTCAGCGCGGCACTGCACTGCGCCTGTCACCCTGAGATATGAGTTGTTGAATCTCGTCATGCTCAGTAATTTCGCTGGTCACTATATTCAGATTTTAAAAATCGCTACACACCCACGCCTACCGGCGTCACGGTTCCATCACCGTACTGGCTGCCATCGCCTGAGAGTGGATGTACTCTCAGGCACATGATCGATACGAGGACGTCGTATGCTGTCACCCCGAGATGTTAGTTGTTGAAACCACAGAGGAGAGTGGTTGAAACTCATCATGCCTAGTAATTTCGCTGGTAACATTGCCCTTCAGACCGCAACACAGTAATGTTTGCACATTACTGCTTGGCAGATGAATAACTGGCAAAGGTGTATACCTGTGTGGTAGGTACCTGACTTCTGAATTCTTCATCATTAGCCACTGCTTGACATAGGCTTCCCCCTTGGGATTTAGCTAGTACTCGCTATGCTTGGCAGGCGGATTGGCGAGTGCAGTTCGATGATTTTACGCAGAGGATGCTGCTGCCCGTCCTCTGGATCTGATAACCCTCAGTAGGCTTTAATGGCGACCACGAGTAGAGAGGGTGGAGCACTATTCTAAAGCCGGGGGGTTACCCCCTGGTTCTGTTAGTTTATCATCATCATCATCATCTCAGCCATAGACCCTTCACTGCCGAACAAAGGCCTTCCCTATTGATTTCCATCCAGTCCAGTTGTAAGCGGCCTGCATTCAACGTGCTCCTGCCATCCTTATCAGATCGTCTATCCACCTCGTGGGTGGACGTCTTAGGCTACGCTTGCCGATTGTTAGACTATAGATTACATTAAATGTAGGTAATCTTACCATCTCTCCTCTCAAAGCTGGGCTCCCCCGGTCCATGGTATCCAGGGTAAGGGTGACCGTAGTCAAACAGTCCCGGGCCTCCAGGGTACAGGAAAGGAGTGGGGTTTAGGAAGAGAGACGCGGGGGGCCTCTTCGCTTGCGGGGCGTAGTCCTCGTGAGCTCCGTTCGTTTGAGCGGGCTCGTAGAATCTGTTCAGAAATACATAAGATTCATGATCACCACTATTTCAGCCTTAAAAGACGTTCAATGCTGGAAATAAGCCCCCCCTCATAAATTGCTATCTAGGTTCTAAGGTTGTATCCAGCGTGTTCCTGTTGTTTTTTTAGATCATCTATCCATGTTGTAGGTGGTCGTACTACACTGAGCTTGCCGGTCCGTGGTCTCTATTTTTATCTCTGTTTTTAATAAAACCAGAGAAATCTTCGCATTTCCAATTTACTTTGTTAATACAACTGATGGCGAATCAAACCCCTTATTTCATCGCCCGATCAGTTCCAATAAGTGGAACAAAGAGAGTAAAGTCGACAAAAGGCATATTGGAACAAAGCCTGAACTCAACACAACAGAAATAATTAAAGACAATGCTTGAAGTTCGCGCTAATCGAACAACGGCCTGCGATCTGTGATGTGTGGTGCAAGTTGCAAGATATCGGTGGGAAACGAGTCATAATTACATGGCTACTAGGTCTACTAGGCTACGGTCACGCTCTGTTCTCGATGGGATAAACAGAGACTTCTTCTCCACTTGATTCGATCCTAACATACTCATCAGATGATCATATTTAGAGCAGAAAGCCAATTACGCGGATCATACACATTAAGATGGGTCCAGACTCCGCGGCAGCCGCGCACGTAGCGGTGTTTGAGGGTTTGCCGCGCATAGTCTGGACCCATCTTTAGACGCGATTGGAGTCAAGTAATATGAATGTTGCCAAGGTAATTTAGTTGGACCGTCCAATCAGAGCGAGTTACACGTCTTTTGATTTAAGTCGATGATTAATAAAATGAAAGTATATAATTTTTTTCAATAATTTTCGCTTAAACTATGAATGTTTTTATTAAAAAAGAAATGAGCATTGCCTTTTTCGTCGAATACAATTTAAAATCTTATAACATCATTGTTAAAGCAACAAAAACCTCCTCCATCCTGTATTTGATAACATTGCATACCTCACAATAAAACTAACTTCCGGACTATTTATTGGTTGTGAATTAAATTTAGAATGAGAACAATAACGTGATTAAAAGTAATGCGATCAACTCGCTTCCACCCCAGCTTTGTCCCATACAAGTACAGGACAACTATCCGGGCGTGCAATAAATAATAATCGAACAACAGCCGCCGACGATGGCGGTAGCCCGCACCACTCCTCATCAGCGATTTATTTCTCGGTTTACACCCAGACCTATTTGGGAATTACTAGCTGTTCCACGCGGGTTCGCGCGACAAAAAGTACGCTAAGTCTTAGCACGAAGTTATTTTAATCATTCCAGTATCTGCAGGACAAATCAATAGCTCTAATTGGCCATGTGTGTGTGCGTGACAGGTACACGGATTTGACATACGAGTAATTTAAAGTGCAATATGGCGGATCACACCTTTTAAAGAAAACTATTTTGTTTTTTAACATGGCGGCAATAACGTGAAATAGCGTTAGTTTCCGGCGATATGTGACTAGTTTAATGAATAGTAACCTCATTTGGTGATTTTGGTACATTTTTATCGTGCAACTCGACTGCCTCGGTGGTGTAGAGAGCGCATGCTCGACTGCCAATCAAGAGGTCCCGGGTTCGATGCCCAGGTCAGGCAAAAGTGTTAAATATTGGATTTTTCCATTTGGAATTATTTCAATAACTGCCTGGAGTCTGGAAGTGTGCCCGGTAGATGGCAATAGGCTCGCCCCCTATTACATGGGACCAATAACATACTGGCGAAATGTGGGTGTATCTACTATGGGACTGATTCTGGGTACACCTCTGCCTACCCCTTCGGGAAAAAAGGCGTGAATGTATGTTTTTATGTTGTTTATCGTGCAAACGGCATTTTATGCTGAAAACACATCAGCACAAAATGCCACAAAATGCCCAGTGAGACCTGAGTCAGACTAAGTGAAGGACAAAGAAACAGTATCCAGCGGTTATACACTCTTTTCTCTATATAATCAGCTACTGAATATTAAATTAAAAAGCGATTTGGTCTCAAAAGGTCGAAGTCTAATATATTTTTAGTTAGTTTCTCAGTTTCGGCACATTAACGCCTGGCATATTAGTAAAAGCAATCACCTATTAGAAGTTTGCTCTAAACTCGCGGCAGGCGCTCGTAACCAAAGCACCAGATGTTGTTGATTGTAACACATTCGGACCAAATGCTGCCGAGTTGAATAGATTTCAACTTTGTTACGTTTTAAAACTATGTGCTGGTTTCTTGTTTCTCATTATTTAAGAAAGTTTTAGTTTTTTATCCAGAGTTCGTAATTACTAACTCTGACCGGCTTGGACCGGTTATAATATTTTATTTTGTACCTGATTAGGCCCATGAAAAATATTATGTGCCATATTTCTTTTGTTTCTTATTTGTTATTATTTCTACAAGTTATTCATAACATTTATATTTTTTCTAAGACTATAATAATATTATGAACCCCTTTTAACCACTAACTTTTTAGCTTAGGTATTTTATCTGTGCCTTTTTTAATGAAATGACTACCTCGGTGGCGTAGAGGGCGCATGCTCGACTGCCAATCAAGAGGTCCCGGGTTCGATCCCCAAGTCAGGCAGTGTTGAATATTGGATTTTTCCATTAGGAATTATCTCAATAACTGCCTGGAGTCTGGAACTGTGCCCGGTAGATGGCAAAAGGCTCGCCTCTCTATTACATGGGACCAATAACATACTGGCGAAATGTGGATGTATCTACTATGGGACTGAGTCCTGGGTACACCTCTGCCTACCCCTTCGGGAAAAAGGCGTGAATGTATGTTCAATATGTTTTAATGAAATTATAGTCAATCCATTTTGAAAAATCCCTAAAATATGTATTACTGAAGAATTTGGTTATTTGGGTTTGGTTTAGTATTTGGAAGTAATTTGCTAAACCAAATAACACATTTGTCGTTATTTACAATAAAAATTACAGCTATCATAATATAATTAATTAGTGTGACCGTAAACGCCTGGAAGATTAGTGTTAGCAATGCGGCTATTAGAAGTTTGCTTTGAAGTGCCACCAGGCGTTAGGTCGCAGATGTGTTTGATCGGCTCCCACGTTTAGGTACACGTTCTACTGAAATGTTGTGACCAATTCTATATTTTGTGAAATTGAGATACGTTAAATACAAAACTAGTTTAAAAAGAAAGATTTGTTTGATCTATGTTTAAATGTGTCAAGCTTAATTTTACCTTTAATATGTAAGTACGTACTAATTACAGTGTTTAAGTGTTCAGAAAATTATTAATCATCTGATTCAAAAATCACTTTAAAAATATATTTTTTAATTAATTATAAGCGATTAAAAATTTATAAAATTCCATTACGAATCACTTGATGACAGACGCGCCACGATTGATCGACATTTTTGTGACGAAGAAATGTTATAGTTATGTATGGTACTTGATATACTACTCACATTGTGACGTCACTACAGGTCACGAGCTCGTTCGGGTACTATCGGCGTTATTTCGGTACTGGATTAAAAAGGTTTTTTAATTTGATATACATAACTCTGTAATTATAGTTTTTTGACGTGACAACGTCTTATAATTCGATAGAGCCGGCTGCACGCACGAAAAAACATGACTCATGCGGCGTTACCTCGCTCTGAGGCGCTCCATGTAAGGCCATGTAAGTGCAAGCGAGAGCGCGGAACGAGCGACAAAGAAGCACAATCGGCCTTTGCGTTCGGCAGCGTTCGACATCCGTCTCTCTCCTACTTGAGTGAGCGATGCGTCTGCGTGGACAGCTGCTATACTATAGTACATTTACATGTTTTGATCGAGTATCAAGTCGTGCAGTGAAAAGTGAAACAAATGAAATTAAAATTTTCTTTTGAAAAATGCTACCATTCCATCAGTATTTTCTTAAGACGTTGTCACGTTCAACTATCGTCAGTAAACCGACTTTACAGACAACCAATTTTTTTTTAAACTTTGTAAAAACTAAAAACAGTTTTCTTACGAATCTTATATATGATCTTTCCATAGATGCATTGCCATACCTAAAATAATTGTAACATTTTTATCAAATTATGTACCTAATAATTTTTTTTTTTTTAATTTGGTACTTAAATAGTAAAAGAAAAACGCGAAAAACGTTGCGAAACTGGGTCATCCAAGTATAGGTAGGTACTTAGTACTTACTTACCAACAATTAGGATAATGGCTAGATACGTAGGAAGGTATAAGGAGCAAAAGTGTTAACAACATTAATGGCACATGGAGCTTATTATCAAAACGTTCGAAATTGATAAAAAGCCAAACTAAAGCCAAAAACCATTAGTTGGCACGGCGCGGCACCGCACGCGCTGCACCATATAATTTACCTATGGCTAATAACGACTAGTGCAAGTCTGTTAGCGAAAAGTGTGTAGGCCTGTTCACACGTACCTATATACCTAAGCTACGCGCTGAAAAATCCACAGTATGTCATGGTTTGCTCTCGTGAATTTTTTAAACGAATAGTGTAAAAAAATCCCTATTTTTCACGTTAGTAACTGAAATAAGCTGAAATAATCTTGGTCTGCCACGGTTTACGCGACGCACATTTTCTTGTGTAAAAGCTATTTTCAAAGGTATCCCGAGGAATGAAATCTCTCCGTGATAGGTAGATGTATTGAAATCAGTAGGACATTGAATATTTACAGTAAAAAACAGAAAGTGTTTTATAACAACACGCTAAAGGCAGGCATCGCAGGCGTGGAAAAAACCAACCAAGCAAACACACAGCAAGGATTCTCCATTTTTTTTAACACGTGTGACAACGTTCCAAGTGTAGCCTCAGCCTAAAAGAGGTACAGTCGGGTACAGCGTGCCAACTGGCAAATGGCACAGCAGCGCCGCGGTGTGGCGGTGAGCGGTAACTCAACGCGTGCGGTCCCTGCATCGTGCATTTTAATACGAGTACTTTGAAGTAGCTGTTACTTATCGTTATGAACTTTTAGGTAGATATATGCTCTTTGGATTTTAAACCACTGAATAGTACCTACGCTATATATGAAATAACATAACGCGTGTCTTCTCCGACAGTTCGGTAGTTTTAAGTGTAAAAAGGTATCAAACACATTCACAACAATTCAAACTTTCAATTGTTTTTTGTTGTAGTCCTTCCTCAACTTTAAAGCAAATTTCCTAATCATCGCTTTTATTAAATTAATTTTAACGCCATGCCAAAAACATTTCCCACATCCTCATTAAAATGTGGTCGTAAGTCGTAAGAGGCGTAATTACGCGGCACAATCAAACGCCATCTACCGGCCGCCGCAAAAACTTCGTCAATTCACTTCTGCTAGTGACAGCTTCTGCTAAGGATGTGACACAATGATGTAATAATATTATCCGGAAAACTAGATATAATATGTTAATAAAGTTATTATATTACAACGATTACTAAATGGGAACAAGGCGTGACTGTATGTATATATGTATGATTATTAAACATCACTACTTTCATACGATTATCTAACATACCCTTATGCCTTTTTTCTGAAGGGGTAGGTACAGTGCACCTGAGAATCGGACCCAAGTACTCATGCCCGGCAGTAACGCTCAATAGAAATACTTAGTGAAAAAAATAGATAAAGGCACGTTTCCGGAACTAATGAAAATAAGTAAAATCACTCCCATCTTTAAATCGGGAATTAAGACAGATCCCTCCAACTATAGGCCAATCTCTGTTTTGCCAGTATTAAGTAAAATCTTTGAGAAATTGATGCTGAACCAACTGCTGTCACATTTCAATAAAAATAGCATATTACATTTTAACCAGTATGGTTTCACCAAATGTAGATCAACAACCGATGCGGGCTGTCATCTCATGACTCTTGTCTTGGAGGCTTGGGAGCGTTCACAGGATGCCATTGGAGTGTTTTGTGATCTCTCCAAAGCTTTCGACTGTGTAGAACACTGCACGTTACTGCGCAAGTTAGAAGTATATGGAATTCATGGGAATGCCCTGAATTTGGTGGAATCATACTTATCTAGTAGGCAGCAGAAGGTAAGCGTCAATGGTATCACATCTGCTAGTTCTCCTGTCAAAATGGGGGTCCCACAGGGATCAATTTTGGGTCCTTTCCTGTTTCTGGCATATATTAACGATTTGCCTTATATGGTCCAAGGTCTGGCAGATATAGTTCTATTTGCCGATGATACGTCATTGATTTTTAAAGTTGATAGGAAGGATACCTCACTCACACATGTTAATAATACTTTAGCAAGTATATCCAGATGGTTCACAGCAAACAATCTGTTATTGAATGCGAAAAAGACTAAATGTTTGAAATTTTCTTTGCCTAACGTCAGAAGTATAGAACCGAACATAGTTCTTGACGGTGAAAGACTCAATATCGACAATGCAACTTTGTTCCTTGGCATACATATAGACTCTAAACTGCAATGGAGCACTCATATCACCGAGCTCTCAGGGAAACTAAGCTCTGCAGCTTACGCGGTTTACAAAATTAGGCAACTAACGGACATAGCCACGGCGAGATTAGTCTACTTTGCATATTTCCACAGCTTAATGTCATATGGGATTTTGTTGTGGGGGTCAGCTGCAGATATAGAAACCATCTTTATACTACAAAAACGTGCGATTCGTGCCATCTATGAGATGCGTCCACGCGAATCCCTTAGGGAATTATTTAAAGAAATAAACATACTGACCCTACCATCCTTATACATCTATGAGAACATCATGTATGTGCGTAAAAATTTGCATAAATTCAAATTAAATAGTGACCTCCATAATTTTAATACTAGGAATAAAGACAAAATAGCTATACCTAGCTTTAGATTATCTAAAACAAATAAAAAATCATTCTTAGGAAATAGTGTACGTTTCTATAATAAAATCCCAAAAGAGATAACGGGGCTCTCAGAGGGTAAATTCAAAACCTATATAAAATCTACTTTACTAAAGAATGCTTATTATAATGTAAATCAGTACATAGAGGACAAAGATGCTTGGGAACTTCCGCATATCCACCACGCGGCACCTTCTAAACAAACGAGTGTAACCAAACTAAATATTGTAAAACAATCAGTTGAAAAAATTAAGCCCTACAAGTTTCTTGTGCGTTCTTCTTGTAAAGGTATCTTTCCGAACGCACGGTAGATTCGTTACTGTTTATTTTCATTGACGTACAAAAGTGTCAGATTGTGACCTATTTGAATAAATCTTTTTGACTTTGACTTTGAAATACGTATCGCGTATTGGCGTTCTTCGCCTTATTGGGGGGAGCCTCAGCCTTACTCGGCAGAAGCAATATGTTGTTTTTTTTTAATGGCAGAATGGTTATTTATTTCACATAATCATCATCATCATGCAGCCGTTGAAAGTCCACTGCTGAACATAAGCCTCCCCCATAAGGTGGGTTGTTGCCAATACTCGCCACGCGTGGCAGGCGGGTTGGCGAGCGCAGTTTGATGGTTTTACGCAGAGGACGCTGCTGCCCGTCCTGTGGATCCTATATCCCTTAGCCGGCTCTTACGGCAACCACGGTTAATTATTATTTCACATAATAATTAACTAAAATAGTATAA
Source organism: Hemistola chrysoprasaria (assembly GCA_947063395.1). NCBI lineage: Eukaryota > Metazoa > Arthropoda > Insecta > Lepidoptera > Geometridae > Hemistola > Hemistola chrysoprasaria. The sequence continues at coordinate 9,981,632 of OX346733.1, read as the reverse complement.
GAAATAATAATGTTAGTTAACCTTAATCTTACTTTGTCTTAGAAATTAATGATTAAAGTATAACAACAAGTAAATTGAGTAAATTGAATATTTTTTGCATAAATGGAAAGATCATAACAACAAACATAACATACATTCACGCCTTTTTCCCGAAGGGGTAGGCAGAGGTGTACCCAGGACTCAGTCCCATAGTATATACACCCACATTTCGCCAGTATGTTATTGGTCCCATGTAATAGGGGGCGAGCCTATTGCCATCTACCGGGCACAGTTCCAGACTCCAGGCAATTATTGAGATAATTCCTAATGGAAAAATCCAATATTTAACACTATGCCTGACCTGGGGATCGAACCCGGGACCTCTTGATTGGCAGTCGAGCATGCGCCCACTACGCCACCGAGGCAGTCAAATGCGAGGCGATGGAAAGATCAAATTATATAAAATTCGAAAGAAACCTTTTTGTTTTTTTTTATTCGCTATAATTACAAAGTTATATCAAATTAAAAAAAATATATTATCCAGTACCGAACACACGCCGATTATACGTGTACTCCTGCTCATCTCGCCAGATTACGCATTGTAGACAGTGCATATTGTCAATGTGGCTTGGACGTCGGGGATTTGAATCACATTTTCTTTTCCTGCCCCAATCACGACCATCCCTGGCTATATACTCAATTGATATCCATGGACATACAACTTCCGACTAACATAAATATTTTGTTATCATCTCTAAATCCTTCAATATATAAATTATTAGCTAATTTTATTATAATGAATGATATTAAAATTTAAATATTATGTATGTATATTTATATAATTATATTTAATGACTATAATATGCTTATTCTCCTGATCCTTAATCCTTTCCAAATTTATTCGAACTTAGATTTATTTATTTTTTTCGCGATAAATGTTTCCTCCTTTTTACTACATACTAGTGGCAAAAATACACAAGCCGTGTGTTGCTAACATGCAAAAGAAAAAAAAAAAACACGCTGATATTACCGTGACCTGTAGTGACGTCACAATGTGATAATTTACCATACATGACTATAACATTACTACGTCACAAAAATGGCGATCAATCGCGGCGCGTTCGTAATCAAGTGACACATAATGGATTTTTATTCATTTTTAAATCGCTTATAATTGATTAAAAATATATTTTTATAGTGATTTTTTAATCAAATGATACATATTTTTCATTAAACTTTAAAAATAAATTAAAAAATACGATATTTTTAAATACTCAATTATTATTATTAGCCTGATCTGTCCCGCTGTTGGGCAAAGGCCTCTCTACCCTCAATCCACTTGTGGTTCATGAGGGTAAAGGTTTGGACGTTTAACCCACTACGCTTGTACGCTTATTACTTAATTAGTTTTTTAGTAATACCTATGTTCTTGATATGTCTCACCCCTATTCTGGTGGCGGAGCGCGGGCCGCGGGAGGTGTGCGTACAAATTACCTGTCGCAAGCACTCAGGTACGCCACGTTTATTGATAGTTTATGATAGTTACTGTGTTATTGCTTTATGATTTCTGGGTATTCATCATTTGGCGCCTCAGAGTAAGGGATTCTATCATGTAACTTAATTATCTTTACAAACATAAATACATTTTCATTTTAAAACTTTTGACTCTTTTAAATTTTAATTCTTGTAATATATATTTATAAAAGTTAAAAAGTATAAGTGTGATTAATTTATTTAAAAAAATTAAATATTTAAATCACTAAATATTTTAGTGCATATAAGTCTACTCCAATGCTCCTATGTTCGCCCGCGTCGCTTAAGTGTCAAATTTAACATTGAACTTCTTAGGGTGAAAAATCGTTCAATCCAAATTAGGCTTTAAAACAATCAGGCTTTAAAACTCTATTAAGTTTAAAATCAAATAATAGAAATTCAGTAGATGTCATAGCGCGTAATTGTCAGTGATGGACACTTTTTTGTGAAGCTTGTTCAGGGATTGTACGTCTGTAGTAAGAAGTAATTCAACGTCATTGTTTGGCGCTTAAAATAGAGGTATACCATTCACAGAGCTATACTGCTAGCTATAGTGATAATGGCGGATTTTGATTGGCAGTTGTGTTTGAGCAATAATTATTGAAGTTGTTGAAAAGTTTTTATTTTTTATATTACAATGACATTGAACTGCTTGGTTAAGATGAAGGCACATTTATCGGAGCAGAACGAATTTTAGAATTTTTAATATGACATCCTATGAAATCTCACACACCGCAATTGATTCGGACGATTCAACGCGGGCAATTTCACCTTTAGATAACATTTTTTTTTATGATAGCGCAGTGACATGACGAGCAAATCAGGTGCCTGATGGTAAGCATCACGATTGCCCATATCAGACACAGTGCCACCCAGTGTTTTAAAATTCAAAATTCTGTGCGGCACTGCACTGCGCCTGTCACCGTGAGATATGAGTTGTTGAATCTCATCATGCCCAGTAATTTCGCTGGTAACATTGCCCTTCAGATCGGAACACAGTAATGTTTGCACATTACTGCTTGGTGGATGAATAACTGACAAAGGTGTGGTACTTCCCCAGGCGGCCTCCTGCTAAAGAGGCCTACCACTACAAAAAAACATTTAGCTGGTATGCAATAGCATTAACAGTATAAAAAAATATATTAATCTCTTTGACCATTTTTAAATATTTTGTGTAGGAAGGCAGATATTATGATTATTTATATGTATGGTCGACCATATCATATATTTATTATGTTATATAACGACTTAACTCACATTTAAAGTCGAAATCGCTCGACCTAGGTTTCGGACAACTCCGGTGTCCTGCATCAGGAGCTCACGCGTGTGAGGGATCGCAACTCGCGACGGACTGAGTGCGTCGCGAGTTACGAGTTGCGATGCCTAGGTCGAGCGATTTCGACTTTAAACGTGAGTTAAGTCGTTATATAACATAATAAATATGAGTACCACTCACGGTAGTTTTCAAAATCATATCATATATACAAGGAATATTAAACGTTTCATTTCATAAAACTACCTACAAGCTTTCCTGCCGCCCATTGCCACTTCAATTTGCTAATCCGCTGGGTTATGTTGTTAATTTCGTTCGTATCGTTCGATCTTCTCACTTCTGCAATAATATATAGGTATTGTATCAGGCACTTACGGGTCACTAGCGCGCCTCTTCACTCCGACTTCCGTTGAAGGTTGCGGTTGGAAGATGTCGGAGCCGTCGCCACCTGACTCCAGGATCAGGTGGTCGTGTGTTCTGATGTACTGGAGAGGCGTCTATGGGAAACAATTAATAATTATTATTAATTTATAGTACAGCTTGGGTGTCCCCAATGTACACTGCTCAATTCAAACCAATAAAAGTTGTAAAGACTGCCGACTGCCTCGGTGGCGTAGAGGGCGCATGCTCGACTGCCAATCAAGAGGTCCCGGGTTCGATCCCCAGGTCAGGCAATATTGGATTTTTCCATTAGGAATTATCTCAATAACTGCCTTGTGTCTGGAACTGTGCCCGGTAGATGGCAATAGGCTCGCCCCCTATTACATGGGACCAGTAACATACTGGCGAAATGTGGGTGTATCTACTATGGGACTGAGTCCTGGGTACACCTCTGCCTACCCCTTCGGGAAAAAAGGCGTGAATGTATGTTAAAAGTTGTAAAGTCAACGTAAACTCTATAAATGTCAGAGTTTCGGATAGGCAAGATAAAAAAGACAAGACAAGACAAAGACAAGACCCCCGACATGACGTAACTGATACAACTGCTTCCATATCTTTAAGTAGCCAACCATGACCTACAATATAAAATTAGCTTTTTTTTGTAGTGGTAGGCCTCTTTTACTGGGGGCCGCCTGGGGAACTACCACACCTTTGCCAGTTATTCATCCGTCAAGCGGTTATATGCAAACATTTGTGTTCCGATCTGAAAGGCAATGTAACCAGCGAAATTTCTGGGCATAATGAGTTTCAAAAACATCTTCACGCAGAATTGTGAATTTTTAAACACTGGGTGGCACTGTGTCTTCAATCATGATCGGGCAATCATGATGCTTACCATCAGGCGTCTGATTTGCTCGTCTTGTTACTCGCTATCATTAAAAAAAGCCGGAACCGGAGATAATTTCGTAAGGTCTACACAGCTAGCCGCTAGTCTATACTAATATTATAAAGAGAGAAACTTTGTTTTTTTTTTGTTTGTAACGAATAGGCTCCGAAACTACTGAACCGATTTTAAAAATTCTTTCACTTATGGATAGCTTAATTCAGTATGAGTGACACAGGCTATATGAGATTTTGAAAAAAAATAGGGATCCGTAAAAAAACTGCAATGCAATATTGTGAACCAAGGTGTCACATAATATAATTACCATATTGATAAATTTGCGTGCGCTGTGAAATCCATTGATGGTACAATAATATAATGTACTAGGGGTTTGTAGTACTTATCAATATCTACAAAATAGTCCACGGAAATTTTATCCATCTATTTTGGTTTAGTCACAATAATCGAAACAGACATTATATGCATGCGCTGTGAAATAATTGGTTGTAGTATATTATATAAAGTGACCTGTTTAGCTCGCTTGGCTCGTGCGTGCAGGTCTCGTTGCACCAGGGGGAGCAACGCTCGCAGGAACCCTCCCACCGACGCCCGGAGAGGATAGTTGGTGCTCTCTTGTACGCCTGCTTGGAACTCTTCGATGTTTGAGGCTCCAGACTGATATACAAAAATAAAATATCCTACATATTATAAATGTGAAAATTTGTGAGGATGGATGGATGATATAATAATAATATAATATGGGACAACTTCCACACACGGTCATCTGGTCCCAAACTAGGCTAGAAGCCTGTACTATGGTAACCAGAGGACTGATATACATATAAAGGCTTATAACACACAGGGACAGATCAAACAGACATGTTCATGCACACAAATTATGTTTGACCTGGCCGGGGATCGAACCCGGGGCCTGCGGCACAGAAAGCAGAGTTACTACCATCTGACCCAACGAGGATGGATGGATGGCTGTTTGTTACTCTTTAACGTCAAAACTACTGAACCGATTAGCCTGAAATTTGTTATGTAGATAGTTTAGACCCTGGAATAACACACGCGGTATTTTTTATCCGATATTCCCACGGGAACGAAGACAACGCGGGTGAAACCGCGGGGCACAGCTAGTAGTATATGATAGAGATAGCTCCATTGATTTAAAGATAAGGAGACAGGGTACGTTCTCCCAGCGCTTACTCAACAACTGGCACGTGCGCGAAACAACAAAGATAGAAAGACGTACCTAAGACCGAAGTGCGAACGAGACAACAACTAACTTTACTGACGTACGTGGACCTAATGGGACCTAATTTAGACTTTCCATTTTCGAGAAGCCAGTCCTTCATCTCCCTTTTTTTTGGGAAAATGGATAGCTCACAGCTTTTTTTCGCTATGTCATACTTGTACCCATCCTATCCGAGCCTGTCCGACACAATTTTTTATGCACAGCTGTTGTTTTTAATTCTGTGTTTTTAGGTAAGGCTCCATCTAGTCAGAACGACAGAGATGACATCATTCATCTGAAGGCTTGTCCCTATTGTTTGCTATAAGTAAGCAAACTCTTAAAACCCTCGTAGAGGCTCTACGGAGTGCTACGCGAGTCTACGTCTCGTAGCAAGCCGTAGCGACTTGCAAGTGAATATTTTGTTAAGTTGGTGTTTGCTGTCTTCATCAGGAAACGTGAAGTTTTACAACTTTGAAGAATGTTATGAGCTTGCAACAAGTTTATATCAGACGTCGTTCCTATATTGTGCACATGGTTTGAGTTTATTTATATAAGACCGAGCTGCACTGGGCGATATAAAACAAGGATTTTCATTAAAATGAATCAAAAAACTGTCTAGACGTCCAAGATCAAAGGTATTTTAGCTGACATACCAAATGTCAGACCAATCGATCCAGTAGTTTTAACGTGAAGAGGTAACAAACATTTTATACACATACTCAAGCCTTCGCATTTTTGAGTCGGATTGCATTCTTACTTTCTGATTATTTAAAGGTATGATGTGCTTACCACTAAGTTATAAATGAGTTGCTTCACTCTCTCTCCCGTGTCGGCTCCAACATCAGTCGCGAACTGCTGCAGCGCTGACAGGAACCGTCTCAAGCGCTGCAGCGCTGGCGCGGCTCGGGACCCCTCCGCCAGCGGCGGCGACAGCGACTCCGTCGATGAAAGAGCTGCGGCGATACATAGCTAGTTATAACTGTGAACTGCTGCAGCGCTGACATGAACCGTCTCATCATTTATCTTATGAATCTGCGGTCAAACGCTGACGTCGAATAGATGGCCTCATTTGACACAACGAACAACGACATCAAAATGTTTTATCAAATTCATGCCAACATGCGATGATCACGTCACATTCTACAGATGATGGCGTAGATTAAAAACAGTATCTTACCATGGTAACCCATGGCCATATAAGGCTCGCCCCCTTTTACATGGCAAATAAAAATATAATTGCGAAATGTGGATATATATTAAATATAACTGTAGAAATGTTATCTTACCATTGGTGCCGTTGTTCTGAGGGCTGGGTGGTCCAGGAGTAGGGGATGATCTGGCTTCCTCCTGCTCGGGAGACCTGTGCTCCTTGCCTGACGTGGAAGCTGTAACAACATTGTATAACATAAACCAGATATTAGAAAAATTCTGCATGGCTGCGGCACCTTCCGAACAAACAAATGTAACCAAACCAAATATTGTTATACGTCTGCATTGAAATTAAGATAAGATTAAATAACACTATTGATACAGCAATACAAAAAATATTAACAAAACACACACACACAGAAACAGTGTAACTATTGGCGGCCTAATCGCTTAGGGCGATCTCTTCCAGACCATACAGAGATTAACTTATGATACTTGAAACATGGTGGTATCAGTAGGAATCTTGGCGACCTGAAACTGACAATATGGGTTGTCCACATAAACCATATGAATTGACTCGATCAGTGAGATAGAAGTAACCCGTTCTGTTAGAGTATAAATTCAAATTATTAATATTATTAAGTCCTATGAGTGTCAGGTAGATTCAACGCACGATAGATATAATAATAAACATAAAACATAAACATACATTCACGCCTTTTTCCCGAAGGGGTAGGCAGAGGTGTACCCAGGACTCAGACCCATAGTAGATACACCCACATTTCGCCAGTATGTTGTTGGTCCCATGTAATAGGGGGCGAGCCTATTGCCATCTACCGGGCACATTTCCAGACTCCAAGCAGTTATTGAGATAATTCCTAATGGAAAAATCCAATATTGAACACTGCCTGACCTGGGGATCGAACCCGGGACCTCTTGATTGGCAGTCAAGCATGCGCCCTCTACGCCACCGAGGCAGTCAAATATAATAATAATAATTATATTAATTACCGAGCAAACGTGTATTTACATTTGTGAGTCTATGTTTCATTCACAAATTAAAAGAGACTTTTTTCGCCAGAGACCCAGGGGCTTGTAGGCAGTACGCGCACCGTAACGTAATCTATTACGGTGCACGTAGAGTTAAGAACATTCAAGTGGAATATTAACATTACATACATTCAAACCTTTTTCCCGAAGGGGTAGGCAGAGGTGTACCCAGGACTCAGTCCCACAGCAGATACACCCACATTTCGCCAGTATGTTATTGGTCCCATGATTACATGGGACGGCCCCCCTATTAAGGGGGCGAGCCTATTGCCATCTACCGGGCACAGTTCCAGACTCCAGGCAGTTATTGAGATAATTCCTAATGGAAAAATCCAATATTTAACCTGACCTGGGGATCGAAACCGGGACCTCTTGATTGAGGCAGTGGAATATTAAAGTTATATTTATTTTTGTATGAAGGTAAAATCAAACAAATTATCAAATCTCGTAGAACAAATGTTGTAGTTTATGATGTTGGCTGCCTGTGAGGTTACAAAGTTTTATAACACGTCGGTATAAGAACGGAATGGCGTGATGGCAAAATCTTCTGCACGTTGACGCTAATATGACGTAAGACATAGCAACAAAGGCTCACCCAGTAACACTAAACACCTAGGTAGTGTGTATCTAGGTCTCCTAACTCAGAGCTCGATATTTTCGCGTGTAATTGTGAAGGCGGGGGCGCCCCGGGCTAGGTGTCGCCGGCACGCGGCTCTCGATAACGAATAGGGATGTACCCGGAGTTTATCGACAGTTTTATTTTTGGGAGTTTCTAATGTCACTTATGTGTTGTGATTGGAAGATATTATGACATAAAATAGCACAATCACTATTCACAAAGTCCGCGCGCGGCTTTTATGTAAAATATTGACAGATAAATAAAAACTTTTTATTGGCCTATCAAAAACGAAAGCCTACAAATATGCGTAAATAATAAATAGGTATAGAAAGTGCTAAGTGCACTGTCTAAGTTGGTAAATAATTGTTGTAAATTTTGTAGTTCACTTGTGTTAGTGACCTCATCATCATCATCATCATCATCTCAGCCACAGGACGTCCACTGCTGAACATAGGCCTCCCCCATAGATTTCCATTCAGTCCGGTTGTAAGCGGCCCGCCTCCATCGTGTTCCTGCCGTCTTTATTCTTCAGATCGTCTGTCCGTCTTCAGATCGTCTGTCCACCTTGTGGGTGGACGTCCTACGCTGCGCTTGCCGGTCCGTGGTCTCCATTCGAGAACTTTGCAGCCCCATCGGCCATCAGTTCTACGTGCTATGTGCCCTGCCCATTGCCACTTCAACTTAACTTGTTAGTGATCTAATATAATAAAAATAAGCGTGGAGAAAAACGCAACTCTTCATAATCCTCCATTTTGATTTGTACAGATAAAGAGGGTAAGCCTTTGCCCAGCCGTGGGACACCATAGGCTAACAAAAAACTAAGACGCTAATATTAAGACCATGTCGGGATTGTAAATAACGTATTTTTGACGCAACAGTCTCCTTCAAGCTTCTTAATAGTTTTATCGACATCGACACTTTCTATCGACATTGTCCACTTCACCCCATCCCTATCTTAGGCCGCACTTGGCACTCCACTAGCTTCAGAACTTTTATTTATTCTGTCAACGGCAGCTTCTATTCCACAAAAAATATTAAAGGACGTACCTATAATTGAAATAACCGACGTCGTGAGTGCCCGATCATTTGGGACGCGGTTTGGGTTTGACAGATTTTTGGAATGGGAATACAATCTTGGTGAAAGGTAACCTTCTTTTAGCATTAACCTTTTTTTATGCCATAGGTGGCAAACAAGCAGATGGTGTATTTATACCTAAAACACCGCAGGGGTATTGCCAGTATTTTGGTGACCCTTCAACACTCTGTTGTTGAAGAGCCCCCCATGTTGTAGCTCAACGAGAACACCGCAGCAGGAATTCATTCCACAGTTTGCACGTATAGCCACAGAATACTAATAAGGGAGTATAGCTTCGTTTTGACATTTTTGTATCATGATTTGACATAATATTAATTATTTCAATATTTGCACGCCTGCATGCAGGTTGAATACCTTGACATATAATTAGATTTTAAGACCTTTATATATGCTGTATTCTAGCAAATAAATATTTTGAGTTTCATTTTCATTTTTTATTTGTTCAAAGAACTTTTACATAAATAATCTCTATATTTAAAAATCTCATTATCAAGCATTATTTGCAAAATACATGGCCTATAGACAGTGGGTAATAAAACGGCATGTTTACATTATTTAAAAGCGTCTTCCTATAATGGTGTTTACTTATGATTTTCCGTTCGGTCCATTTCAAATAAAGCATAGCCGATGGGGGCCATGAAAATGGAGTACTTCTACTCGTTTTGCCTCCTACATTTTGGCAACAAAACGACAAAATGGACAATGAATAAAACCTCTTATAGAGCGTAACGCCTATCGATACAGAATCAAAAGTATATATATTCTGATATCTGAGATGTCTGTTATTATGGATTATAATTGTGTTAGACAATAATATTATGTCGATAAATTGGATCGGTAAGCTGCTATCGCAATTATTGTCATTACCATAAAAATTTTCGCCGCGCTCGCAGCAAGCTGTTTGCACATTCATTGTAAAACCTTTCATGTAAACTTTTCATGTCTTGCACTCCACCCAATTTCTGTAACATTTTCTCTAGTTTTAGGATAACTGGTAGAAAATGCTACACTAGCATTAAGTTAGTCCTAGCGTTATGCTGAATTATAAATAAATAAATAAAACCTGTGACTCGGAATGACATCATAATTTAAATTTGCACACGAAATTTCCTTCAATAGTGAAAATAATACTCAATACGGCAATGCTGCTTGCCCAACAGGCAAGCAGCATTGCCGCGTTGTACAGCCAGGCTCAGACGCTGGCCTAAAAAGCTCTGCGGTCACCAGAGGCCTCGATGACGCACCGACAAGTCTTTCATTAACTTTTTAGTTTCAAGACCCCAAGGCCCCATCGTCTCAAAACCAACTGGGGCGAACATGTAACCTCCCTATAGGTCCCTATTTTTTTTTTTTAATTCTGCCTTCGAGGCAGCAGCACCCGCACTCTCTGCAGTGGCACGAACATGACACGGAGCGAGTGTATCCACGCAGGTAACATCCCACGCCAGGAACTTGCCTTCCTTCCATGCCACATGAGATACGCCGTCGCGTCTGTTACCATCAGAGCGAACGACTCCGTTTGGTTCCAACGTAGCCGGAACGTTCGCCGAGGCAAGAGCCCGCCGGAGCACATCATTCAGCATGGCATGGCGAGAGATGCGACCCGCGCTTTTCCTACTATCTATAATCTATCAATATACAATATTAAAGGTACATATTTCCGCGTGTTTCCAGTCTCCACACCGATATCCCGGGCGCGCGGCAGGCGGCAACCGTCGGCCTGAGTAAACCGAGTGATGAGTTACGTGGCCACGCATATACCCAGCTGTTTACACTATACCCTCTGCCTCCAACTATGTGTATACACCCTATATACACTGCCTTCGTTATGATGCGGGATTTTTAGTATTGGAGAATGATATCCTACTAATATTATAATAAATCTAAAATCTCAGAACAATGTGTTGACTTTATTGGGTTAGATAAAGCTAAGGAAAAAGCTAGTGAACGCCGCCATCTTTGATAATGTTGCCAGTGTGATCAATGTTGCAACTATTCCAACATTTATTTATGAAATATAGATAATATAAAGATTTACAGTTACAGATGGTAATATCGGGATGAAAAGTATGTGTTATTCCAGCATTGATATAAAGAAAAGGGGAGATAAGGTACTTGCTTCTCATAAATGGCAAGCTCAAATTAGGTCCAATTAGGTCCCAGTACGTCAGTAAAGTAAGGTCGTACGAGCGAATAATATTGTTGTCTCGGTCGCACTTCGGTCTTAGGTACGTCTTTCTATCTTTGTTGTTCATTATATGTCACTGTGCAAACTTCACACTGAGCAAATTTCACGTGCCATTTGTTGAGTAAGCGCTGGGAGAACGTACCCTATCACCCCTTTTCTTTTTATCAATGTATTCCAGAGTCTAAACTATCTACATACTGAACACAGCACAATTTTTCAGTAGTTTTGCGTGAAAGAGTAACAAACATCCATCCTCACAAACTTTCGCATTTACAATATTAGTAGGACATATACATGCATACATTAAACATATTATTTGTTATTATTAATTTGTTAGAACAATCTAATTAAAGTCCTTTCATCCCATTCCTTTTTACTCAATAACAGTAATCTATATCAAAAGCTAATGCGTATTAAAACGCCGCGTAATTACAAAGCTCCCCGTGGGCAGCAGGCACGTTATCTTTCAGCCCAGCACCTGTGACTGCCCATGTTTGATGACTGCTCCCTGGGCAGTACGCGATACGCTTTGACAGTTTGTGAGGCAAGCCATTCTTTGTCTTTACCACGTTTTTACCTCAGCCTAATAATAATTGTGTAATACCTTTTTTTATGATAGTGACAAGACGAGCAAATCAGGTGCCTGATAGTAATCATGATTGCCCATATCAGACACAGTGCCGCCGTGTTTTAAAATTCAAAATACTGCTCGGCACTGCACTGCGCCTGTCACCCTGAGATGTAATACCCTGAGATAAGTGGAAGAAGAGAAAGCCGTATGTCAGGATCGTAGCAAGTGTATGTATAAGTGTATAGTGGTATTTAAGCTCATTTTGCGAATTACAGAAAGTTTTTTTTTTTTTTAATTATAGTGAGTGACAAGACGAGCAAATCAGGTGCCTGATGGTAAGCATCATGATTGCCCATATCAGACACACTGCCACCCTGAGTTTTAAAATTCAAAATACTGCTCGGCACTGCACTGCGCCTGTCACCCCGAGATATAATACCCTGAGATAAGTGGAAGAAGAGAAAGCAGTATGTCAGGATCGTAGCAAGTGTATGTATAAGTGTATAGTGGTATTTAAGCTCATTTTGCGAATTACAGAAAGTTTTTTTTTTTTTTATTATTATAGTGAGTGACAAGACGAGCAAATCAGGTGCCTGATGGTAAGCAGCATGATTGCCCATATCAGACGCAGACGCAGTGCCACCCAGTATTTTAAAATTCAAAATTCTGCGCGGCACTGCACTGCGCCTGTCACCCTGAGATATGAGTTGTTGAATCTCATCGTGCCCAGTAATTTCGCTGGTAACATTGCCCTTCATACCGGAACACAGTAATGTTTGCACATTACTGCTTGGCGGATGAATAACTGGCAAAGGTGTGGTACTTCCCCAGGCGGCCTCCTGCAAAAGAGGCCTACCACTACAACTATAGTACATATCATTTCGATGAAACCGCGGGGCTCAGCCAGTTGTGCTATGTGTTTCGACCCTCGAGTCAAGCCTCTCTCCAGTTCCCCGCGTGCTGTCCACTGTTCGAGTACGAATGTGATCTATGGAGGCTCTGATTTATATGCCTTTAAATAGAAGTTACTTTGGACTGTGTGATAGGCTCGTGAAAATAGATTTTGGCTTCTAGGCCATGAACATAGAAGAAAAACTGAATCTTCTAAAAAACTGAAGTAACATAGTAAGCCAGCTCGCTAATACAAACATGACGGCACACAAACATTCACACCCATGAACCAAGAAAAAAAGGTTTTTTTTATGATACTCAAATTAGACGAGCATAAAAGGTGCCTGATGGTAAGCATCATGGTTGCCCATATCAGACACAGTGCCACTCAGTGTTTTTATATTCAAAATTCTGCGTGGCACTACACTGCGCCTGTCACCCCGAGATATTAGTTGATGAAACTCGTCATGTTTGCACATTACTGCTTGGCGGTTAACTGGCAAAGGTGTGGTACCTCCCCAGACGGTCCCCTGCAAGAGAGACCTACCACTACAAAACAAGCAGTTAGAGGTATAATACAAAATTGAGCTTACAATACAAAAATCCTCTCCGTCCACTCAAGGTATACCTGCTCAAACAACTGTGCGAGCTGGCTTACTATGGTGATGCACTTTTTGTTTTAGAAGACTCAGTCTGCCTTTTTTTCTCAGTTCATGTTTAGGGCAAAATACGTTCTAACGTATGTTTCATAGCAACAAGTTAAATGTTCAGATTTTACACAGACCAACCGCTGATAAAGACAAATAAAATATTATAATTAAAAAAAAATAAACCGTGCTCCATCCTCCATCCTTATCTTCACTTCCCATCAGGTGAGATTGGGGTCAAACGCAGACCAATTTAATATAAAAAAATTTATTATTATATTAATATTATTAGATATACCTCGGTAGGTACGTACTCGTATAATATCAGTTGGATCGGTTTGCCCGAGCAGTTCTTTGTTGTCCGAAATTTACTCCACTTGTAGTTTGCGCCGCAGAATGAAACGTCACCCGCACGCACGCCTGCGGGACTAGGGATGTGACACGCGCTTGATTGTCGATACTAAACTTATCGATAAAAGTATTAATACTATTTCCTCCTCCTCTTGGTCGTACTCATTGACTGCCTCTGTGGCGTAGTGGGCGCAAGCTTGACTGCCGATCAGCAAAGCCAGGTCAGGTCAAAACTGCCAGGTCAGGCAAAGTGTTAAATAATGGATTTTCCATTAGGAATTATCTCAATAACTGCCTGGAGTCTGGAACTGTGCCCGGTAGATGGCAATAGGCTTGCACCCTATATTACATGGAGCAATAATATGGCGAAATATTGGTGTGCCTACTATGGGACTGAGTCCTGGGTACACCTCTAGGATAGGCCCTTCAGTAAAAAGGCGTGATTGTATGTTTTAATCAAAGGAGCCTCTGCACGTTGGACTTAAAAAATTGTCTCCGCGCACGCCTATCAAAAGACCGGGTACAACTCGTCTTTTCGAGCGACATATATATTTGAATTTATACTCTAACAGAACGGGTTACCTCAATTACACTGCTCGAGTCAATTCATATGGGTTATGTGGACAATTTGTCATATTCATTGTCATAGCCATATTGTCAAAGTTTCAGGTAATATAGATAATATGTTTCAAACTCTCGCTACATTTCATCGACATAGTATCGACACTCCTTCATCCCTGACAACACAACACGAGTGGTGTCGACGACAGACGCGATGCGACAAAAACACGTCCCGAGTGCCGCCGCAGCCGTGCCGCGACCGCTCAAAGAATTGATGGTTTTCATCAGACAGGAGGCTTCAGGGATACCAGCATTAATAATAATTATATTTATTTTAAATAGCCCTTTCTTATGAAATAAACATAACTTAAGAACACACCTTTTCCCCGAAGGGGTAGGCAGAGGACTCAGTCCTTGTATTAGGATGCATATTAGGTACATCCACACTTGGTAATAGGAGGCGAGCCTTTCTCCATCTACCGCGAGCACAGTTCCAGACTCCAAGCTGTCATTAAGAAAATTCCTAATCAAAAAAGGAAAATCTAATAACACTTTTTATCTGGTCTAGGGATCGAACCCGGGACCACATGAACCACTACGCCACCATCAGTTATCATCATCATCATAATATGACTCTCAATAATTCTTTAGTAAATGCAATTTAACTATGTCAACATTTGGTGAATAAATTGTCTAAGGCGCTCCGCATACGTGGCAACTTTGACTTTCGTGTTATGGCAACAGGCAACTAGTTGTCTACATATAACTAACATAAAGAAACTACGCTGACATGGCAGCAGCTTCAGTTGCTACTGTCCGAGATCTACAACAGTTTTCAGTTGGTGTAATTGACAACCGAATCAGTTGTCAAAAGGCCGCAACTAGCAACTGTCGAGTTTATAATATATAATTGTGTCAAGTTGGTAGCTGGTTTCCTAAATTGGCAATCGCAACAAATCAAACGATTTCATAAGTTAAGGAAGAATTGGAATGTCCCACAATTTCGACAATCCGTTATATCCGTAATTAACTCCGTATTAACTCCGTAAAAATATAAGTTAGACAAGTTATTGTTTCGATTGAACATATATTCGACAAGTATTATTTCGACAGAATATACTACGACAGCACACACCTTCGAAAGACCACTACTTCGACAGACCCTGCGTCGACATGCATTTGTTTGGCAGATAATTATAATATAATCGTAAACTGGGAATTTTAGTTGCTACAACATTCAAGAAGCTGATAGTTTCTCAAAAAAAAAATTGTTTTCTTTAACTGAAGCTGCCGTGTTTGCGGAGCATCTTAGTCTAACATAATTTAAACTGCCATTACCAACCCAGTGGACACATATCAATCATTTTAATATTTAACTGAAAATCATGTGTTTTTCTTGGAAACTACCGATAAAAGCATACAATAAAAGCTCGCCCAATGAATATTGTATTGACAAATGGCAGCGATACGATGGTTGCGATCGACGCGATAATATTACCTTAGCTACGGGTGGGTGGGACACTGGAATTATTTATTGGGAACTTGGAGGAGTGAAAAATGGATAAGTATGTCGAATAAGGGCCGGGCAGGTGTTAATGGATTTTCCATTAGGTATTTTCTCAATGACCCACTAATACATGGGAATTAAAAAACATAACTGGCGGAGTGCGCAGGTGTACGTAACATAACTCATCTTTTTCCCGGAGGGGTAGGCAGAGGTGTACCCAGGACTCAGTCCCATAGTACCGTGTTTCGGATGTCACGTTAAACTGTAGGTCCCCGCTGTTTCTTATAAGATATGTAGGAGGCAGTCGTTAGGTCATGTCGGAGGACTTGTAGGAATCTTGGCGACCTGAAACTCTGACAATATGGGTTGTCCACATAACCCATATGAATTGACTCGAGCTGTGTAGCTGGGGTAACCCGTTCTGTTAAGAGTATAAACTCAAATTATTATTATTATTATCATAGTAGGAACTCAGGGTTCCTCATTTTTTGTTATTTTATTTTATTCAAAAATTAGAAAATTTTCATTGAAGTCGGTGCTTATTTAGATAGCTCAAAGAAACGCCTATTTCTAGCGTACTGATCTGTACATGTTCAGATAGGAATAGATAGGAGTATAATATTATTATGTACCTAATTGAATATATAATATATACGTCTAACTATACAAGTTAGCGACATGCTACGAGAATCGGAAGCCTCTACGCCATAGCAATGCTACGAAAATAATTAGTAAATATTTAAATATAACATTATACTCCCAAATAATTTTACTGCTCAATTCGAGCCCGCAATATGAGATCGAATCTGAATTGAGGAGTTTCGTAGAATGAAGGTTACCAACATAGTCGCGGATTAGCAAGTTGAAGTGGCAATGGGCGGCACATAGCACGAAGAACTGATGGCTGATGGCTGTAAATATCTCGAATAGATACCACGGGCCGGCAAGCGTAGCGTAGGACGTCCACTCACTTGTGCTTATGTGTGTCACTTGTGCTCACGCGCACTTATCGAGGAAGGAATCGACTATTTTCGAATAGATGGAATGAAAAAATATTACCATATCCATGTAAAACAATGTTTAAAGTATAAACTAACAATGAGTAGGTAACCCAGTGTAAACATCAATAGCGCGCCGTGGGATTCATCAGCTGGCGAGGCGGACGGTGCTATTACTATGTGCGAGCATCATCATTTGTTTTGATAACAATATACTATTAACTATGAGTGCTGTGGTAATAATAGGATATAGGTCCTCTTAGCAGTTTGACACAATCCTATGGAAAATTTACTGAATCGATGTTTTGTATTCCCCTGTATCCTCCGAATACAGTAAACCTATTAGATATATTTATATACTGAGAGTTTAAAGTTGAAGTAAAGTATTTTCCTATCATTTTATTTTTGTTTATAAACGCTACGTTTTTTTGTAGTGGACGTCCAATCACGCGAGTAAAACTGGGATTTTTTGGAATGTAAAAGCCAAGGGTTTATAAGAAAAATTAAAATGACAGAGACAAAGGTTACTTTACTATAAAAATGTCAGGATATAAATTTATAGAATGGGTTAATTATATTCGGAGGAAACACGGGAATACAAAACATCGATTTGGTAAATTTTTCATAGGATTGTGTCAAATTCCTAGAAGACCATGTACGCTCACTGGTGGGCCTATCACGAGATCCCGATCGATCCGCAGATCAGGCAAAGTGTTATGGAATTTTTTCAATGACAGCTCGTATAGTGATATATACATATATATATATATATATATATATATATATATATATATATATATATATATATATATATATATATATATATATATATATAGATATCCCCACGGGCACTTAGTTGATCATGCGGGTCGTAGAAGTAGTTATTATTTGATCCGTTTTCATAAGTTGATCCGGGGCAGTATTACTTGATCCTTTGCCAGTTGTGTATGACTTTGTGGATCCAGCTGGAGCCACACGTGTCACACATGTGGCTCCATCTGAATCTACAGAGTAATAATAATAATTACGCTGTTTTTATACGAATCCACCTTTTTGGCATTCAAGCAGTTGTTGATCCAATTCAAATGGGCCAATGGAGGCGCACCGTTTTCACAAGCTTCTGTCATTGGTTGCCTTCGACAGAAACATAATAAGTACAATAGTATAGCTCTTCTCATCAATGTAAAACTTAATTTTAAGAGAATTGTGAATGTTTCACCTTGAGAGATATTTCTATTTCGCAATGTATGTATGTACCTATATGTATGTCCGGTACAAATCTTGCATCTGAATTTTGAAGCACTCAACCGATTTAGCTCAAATTTTGCATTCTTATATAAATCCGGTGACAATGCAATATTATGGTACTGTTGACCTGATCTGATGATGGAACCATGATGTAGCGACTGGAACTCCGCGATGACAAATGATAAGATAGTTGAATTTGGGCTAATATGTTAGGTTTTAATAAGTACTTTTCATTCCACATTATAACGAGGGTCTGATGATGAAGCTGAAAGATTGCCATTGGAACTGCCTTACGAAAACTGCAATGATAGTCGAGTTTAGGCTCGTTTACTTTGTTGTTTTAGGGCCTTTTCATTCCACATGATGACGAAGGTCTGATGATGAAGCCGAAACAGAACCATAGGAACTGCTTTACAAAATGTGCCAAAACAGTCGAGTTTGGACTCGTTTGCTTTATTGTTATGGGGACTTCTCATTCCACTTGACGACGAGGGTCTGATGATGAAGCCGAAAACTTGCCATTGGAACTACCTTACGAAAACTGCAATAATAGTCGAGTTAAGGCTCGTTTACTTTATTGTTTTAGAGACTTTTCACTCCACATGATGACGAGGGTCTGATGATGTATCCGAAAGATAACCATTGGAACTGCCTACGAAATGTGCCAAGACAGTCGGGTTTGGACTCGTTTGCTCTATTATTATGGGGACTTTTTATTCCACATATAGACGAGGGTCTGATGAACCATTGGAACTGCCTTACTAAATGTGCCAAGACAGTCGAGTTTGGATTCATTTGCTTTTCTGTTATGGGGACATTTCATTCCACATGATGACGAGGGTCTGATGATGGAGCCAAAAGATAACTATTGGAACTACCTTATGAAATGTGCCAAAACAGTCGAGTTTGGACTTGTTTGCTTTTTTTATGGGGACCTTTTATTCTACATGATGACAAGGGTCTGATGATGAAGCCGAAAAATAACCATTGGAACTGCCATACGAAAACTGCAATAATAGTCAAGTTTAGGCTCGTTTACTTTGATGTTTTAGGAACTTTACATTCCACATGATGACGAGGGTCTGATGATGGAGCCGAAAGATAACCATTGGAACTGCCTTAGGAAATGTGCCAGGATAGTCCAGTTTGGACTTGTTTGCTTTATTGTTATGGGGACTTTTTATTCCACATAATGACGAGGGTCTGATGATGGAGCCGAAACAGAACCATTGGAACTGCCTTACGATATGTGCCCAAACAGTTGAGTTTGGACTCGTTTGCTTTGTTGTTATGGGGACTTTTCATTCCACATGACGACCGATTTAGCTAAAATTTTGCATAATATAAAAGTCCGGTGACAATGCAATATTATGATACTCTTGACCTGATCTGATGATGGAGCCATTATGAAGCGTCTAGAAATCCGCGATGACCAATGATAAGACAGTTGAATTTGGGCTAGAATGTTAGGTTTAAATAAGTTCTTTTCATTCCACATGATGACGTGGGTCTGATGATGGAGCCACAAGATAACCATTGGAACTGCCTTACGAAATATGCCAAGACAGTCGAGTTTGGACTCGTTTGCTTTGTTGTAATGGGGACTTATCATTCCACATGATGACGAGGGTCTGATGATGGAGCCGAAAGATAACCATTGGAACTGCCTTACGAAAACTGCAATAATAGTCAAGTTAGGCTCGTTTACTTTATTGTTTAGGGACGTTCCATGCCACATGATGACGTGGGTCTGATGATGGAACCACAAGATAACCATTGGAACTGCCTTACGAAAACTGCAATAATAGTCAAGTTTAGGCTCGTTTGTTTTGTTGTATTAGGGACTTTTCATTCCACTTGATGACGAGGGTCTGATGATGGAGTCAAAAGATAACCATTGGAACTGTCTTACGAAAACTGTAATAATAGTCAAGTTAAGGCTCGTTTGCTTTGTTGTTTTAGGGACGTTCTATGCCACATGATGACGTGGGTCTGATGATGGAGCCAAAAGATAACCATTGGAACTGCCTTACTAAATGTGCCAAGACAGTCGAGTTTGGACTCGTTAGCTTTGTTGTAATGAGGACTTTTCATTCCACATGATGACGAGGGTCTGATGATGGAGCCGAAAGATAACCATTGGAACTGCCTTACGAAATTTGCCAAGACAGTCGAGTTTGGACTCGTTAATTTTGTTGTTATGGGGACTTTTCATTCCACATGATGACGAGAGTCTGATGATGGAGCCGAAAGATAACCATTGAAACTGCCTTACAAAAACTGCAATAATAGTCAAGTTTAGGCTCGTTTATTTTGTTTTTATGGGGACTTTCCATTCCACATGATGACGAGGGTCTGATGATGGAGCCGAAAGATAACCATTGGAACTGCTTTACGAAATGTTCCAAGACAGTCGAATTTGGACTCGTTTGCTGTGTTGTTATGAGGACTTTTCATTCCACATGATGACGAGGGTCTGATGATGGAGCCGAGTGATATCCATTGGAACTGCCTTACGAAATGTGCCAAGACAGTCGAATTTGGACTCGTTTGTTTTGTTGTTATGGGGACTTTTCATTACACATGATGACAAGGGTCTGATGATGGAGCTGAAAGATAACCATTGGAACTGCCTTATGAAAACTGCAATATTAGTGAAATTTAGGCTCGTTTTGTAGACTTTGGAACTACCTTATGATAAGTGCTAATATAGTCGAGTATGGGCTCGTTTACTTATCCGTCTTTTAAAACTTACTTTACAAACATAGTTTACAAACATAAGATAAACTTGTATGCAATATGACCAAAATCAATACCAAAGTAAAACAGTTTTTTTTTTCTATTGACATTTTACACAACTTCTCATATTTATTTAATATTGCAATAAAGTAAAATTTAATGGATATTAAATTATATTCTCTAAAACTTACAATGAAATAATGATCACTGACAAATAAACAATTAAAAAAAGAACATCGAGTGTAAGAGTGAAGTATTGAGCTCAAAAAAATATATTTAAAAACTTTACTACATAAAAAAACTGTTTTGACCAAAATCATACAAAAATAAAGAGAAAACTGTAATTCAATATCACTAGTAATCGATGTGGAATAAATCACGAAACGCACGGCGGCGCTCGGGCAGCAATAGGGGAGAGCGCGGGATTCGGGAGGCAGTCCTCCCTTTGCGAACCATTCCTACTTCAGATTGTTGTAAGAAGTGGATCAAACAATGTTGGGAGTGTTAAGAATATAAATTAAAATGGATCAAATAAGTACGAGTCCTAAAAATGATATATAAAACGGAACCACTAAGTACCAATTATTAGTCTAATATAATCAAACACAGACAATAGTAGGTAGTAATAAAACCAGAGCGTCGAGTCGAATAAGTCATACGTCACAAATGGTTACATTATGTTTCCCACTAGTTTTTGACATTATTAGGTATGTCATTATGTGTGAAATGAAACATTGCAAATGTAGTTCTAACCAACAAAAGAACCACAAAGGTTCTATTATTCACAAGTTACATTCATTATTTTGATTAAGTACCTACCGTAATTTTACTTATAGGAACACAAAACCAGAACCAAACACAAAAACAGATCAGTGATGCAAGTGTGCATTGAAATTATTTTCCCTATATTTTAAGAAGATAATATTAATCATAAAATCGACTGTCTCAATGGTGTAGTGGGCGCAAGCTTGACTGCCAATCATGAAGTCCCGGGCCCCGGGTTCGAACCACAGGCCAGGCAAAGTTTTATTTGGTTTTTTCCATTAGGAATTATCTTAGTGACAGCCTGGAGTCTGGAACTGTGCCTGGAGCTCACCTCACCTGGGACCAATAACATACTGGCAAAATGTGGGTGTACTTACTATGGGACTGAGTCCTGGGTACACCTCTACCTATTCCTGGATGATTAGATTCACAATGAGAGTTTCATGAATTGCAATTATACGAATGTTGCAACACTCAATTTGGGGTCTCAGATCTGTTAAGTATGCATCTTTATAATATAAATCCATAAAATAGATTTTATAAACATAAAACATACATTCACGCCTTTTTCCCGAAGGGGTAGGCAGAGGTGTATCCAGGACTCAGTCCCATAGTAGATACACCCACATTTCGCCAGTATGTTATTGGTCCCATGTAATAGGGGGCGAGCCTATTGCCATCTACCAGGCACAGTTCCAGACTCCAGGCAGTTATTGAGATAATTCCTAATGGAAAATCCAATATTTAACACTGCCTGACCTGGGGATCGAACCCCGGACCTCTTGATTGGCAGTCGAGCATGCGCCCTCTACGCCACCGAGGCAGTCTTACGATTTTATGGATTTTTATAATCCCATTTTATATCGATGGACCCACTTAGGTGTTCTTGGAACAAATTATAATTCGGTGCCAGAACGATCTCTTGGGTATAAAAAAAGTTGGCCGCTACGGACTCAGTTCCGTTCAAAATTCAGTCACAAAAAAGGATGGAGTATATACCTATTTTTAAATACGTAATTGGATGAAGTTATTACCCAATGCTAAGAATATAATCCCATTTTATATCGATGGAGCCAATAAGGTGTTCTAGGTATAAAGTATAATTCGGAGCCAGGAAGTTCTCTGGGGTTTAAAAAATTTGGCCGTTACGGATTCAGTTCTGTTCAAAATTCGGGCACTAAAACGATGGAGTATATACGGTTTTATATATGTAAATGGATCAAATTATTACCCATTGCTAAGAATATAATCCCATTTTATATCGATGGAGCCAATAATGTGTTCTAAGAAGAAAGTATATTCCGGAGCCAGAAAGTTCTCTTGGGTATAAAAAATTTGGCCGTTGCGGATTCAGTTCCGTTCAAAATTCGGGCACTAAAAGGATGGAGTATATACCGTTTTCAACGAATATAAAGAGCAACATCGCGCGGCAGAGGGCGACGTTGCCACTCCGGTCGCAATAGGTACAAACGGAGGCGAGTTATTCGCGCCTAAAGGTGGAGTCGATAATGCATGGATTCGTGGCTGGATCAACTAAGTGCCCAGGGAGGTGTTTATATATATATATATATATATATATATATATATATATATCACTATATAGTGATAGTGATTACAAATATGCAAAAAGGCTTCTGTCCTCTTCAGACTTATGACGTATATGAATATTAATAATTGAATAAAATAACACTTTTTAACCAGTAATCATCAAAGTTGTAATCGAATAAAATCTTAAAATTAAATGTAAACAATTATCAGAGTTACTATTCGGAAAAGTTTTTATTTTTTATGATAATGAATGACAAGACGAGCAAATCAGGTGCCTGATGGTAAGTATCATGATTGCCCATATCAGACACAGTACCACCCAGTGTTTTAAAATTCAAAATTCTGCGCGGCACTGCACTGCGCCTGTCACCCTGAGATATCAGTTGTTGAATCTCATCATGCCCAGTAATTTCGCTGGTAACATTGCCCTTCAGTCTGGAACACAGTAATGTTTGCACATTACTGCTTGGCGGATGAATAACTGGCAAAGGTGTGGTACTTCCCCAGGCGGCCCCCTGCTTAAGAGGCCTACCACTACAAAATATAATGTTGAAATGTTCCGCCATTTCAAAATTATACTTCAGTTCAACCAAAAAGTTTTTATGAATTCGTTTTTTAATTTTTAATTTAAACTATTATGACCAACCTTTTTTCATCAAACTCCTTACTTGGTATTGAGAAATAAAAACTGTCATGGTGGCTCACATTAATGTAGTTAAAAGCGGATATTACTGAAAATACTTTTAAATTATCACTTTTTTATCCTTTGGTTGGATACAAAAATATTAAATGAAAAATAGTATGTATGTATAAAAAAAGACAGATTTTTTGGTATATTGTCTTTTGGCCAGCATGCTGCTCATTTGTAACCAGGAGTGGACAATGAGCTTTCGTAGATGTAGGTACCTACTTAATTACATAAAGACATGCATTTACCTTTCAATGTTGTACCTAAAATGTGAAGTATCACAGGCCCGGTAGTGGTCTTTTATGTATAAACTATTATTATATATGTATTTATATACTCTAGAAGCACTACTACAAGAGTACGAGTATATATAGTAAGGTACAGTCAGTGGGGCGTGCCTTCGCGCACCGTTCAGAGATTACGATCGACACTTGCTACAGTTCCCACCATAGTTGTGCTATCTACAGTGCATACATGCGTACACCTATATTGTTGTTGTTTGTTTGTTCATAGATGAGTGATGGATATAGTAGTATTAGCAACTATTAGGACCACTTTCGTCATTTAGTTTTAGTGCTAAATTGTTTACGATTCGAATTAGGTAAAATTTATCTTTGGCTTTCGTGTTGCTTTGTTAATTTTACTTGCGGGGCGAATTAAATAATAATTTAGTAATAAATAATCCATTTATTTCAGTTGTACACCATAATAATACAATTTAAATATATATAAATCATCCATAATTAATTAATTAAAAGAAAAATGAAATGAAATAAAATTACAATTATTAAACTTTAGGCAAAAAATTATAAAAATTGTAATTATTTAATAAATTAAAATCATAAAAAAAATTAAAAAACTAGTAATGACTAGCGATTTCGCTTCGCCCAGTGTACCATCTCACTAATATTATAAATCTCAAATAATATTAAGGGAATAATATGAGACAATTCCACACACGGTATTCTCGTTCCAAACTAGGCTACAAGCCTGTACTATGGTAACCAGAGGACTGATGTACATACTTTTATATGCTTATAACACCCAGACACAGATCAAACAGACATGTTCATGAAAATCTCAGTGCAAGGTAAAAAAGTTACGTTCGTAATAGGTAAAAAAAAACGCTAGAGAGTTCTAACTCGACTCCAGCGCCATCTAGATGTGTGTGTATGTTTGTTCCGTTTTCACGCTAAACTATTGAACCAAGTAAGCTGTTTGGTATGTAGGTAGCTTGGACTCTGGAATAACTCATTTCAGTTCATTAGTTTTAGCGTGGAAGAGTAACAAACACCCATCCATTCAACCACACAATCTTTCGCATATATAGTATGCTCGCCCCTTATTGCTGACTAGTAGCCCGCCCCGGCTTCGCACGGGTAGCAGAAGTAGGTATAGTGAACGTTTTAACAGGATTACGTGATACATTTTATTTTTATATATATAACCCTAATGGTTTACGCAGCGCACGCAAATTAATGACTATTTCTGTTACAGTGACCAAACCTTAACACATGTATAAATTTAGCGCGGGCTATTTTGAAGATATATAGTAGTAGACACCCCTAGTACATTATTTTATTCTACCACAATATTGCAGTTTTCTTATGGATCCGTAATTTTTTTTAAATTTCATATAGCCTATATGTCACTCACACTCAGTTCAGCTTTCTATAAGTGAAAGAATTTTTTAAATTGGTTATAGATATAGATGAAACTTGAAACGTAACTGTCGAAATGTGGTTCCGAAAAAAAATATGTATCTATAGGTACTTACATTTCCGTCTTTCAGTAGTTGTTGGTTGATTATAATCTTTATCTGGCAACTCCTCCTTTACTTTTGCTTCCATCTGCAAACAGAAATAACTATTTAAACACGAGGTGTTTTAAAAAGGTTAGAAAATGTAGTGACAAAGATAGAGAAAGGAATGCTGAGGTGGTTTGGACATGTGGAGAGGACGGACGAAAGGAGATTAACAAAAGAGATTTATAAGGCTAGTGTGAATGGTCAAGTCGGTAGCGGTCAACCTACGCGTAATTTTCATGAACAAATTGTTCTTAGGAAACGCCAAGTCAAAAGTGCCTACAACCGATGAGTATGTATGAAAAATGTCATGAAATTGAACGAAGCGAAAGCTGTATGTCAGGTTCGTAGCAAGTGGAGAGAAATAGTCTCCTACCCCACCGGGAACAAGGCATGACTGGTCGTGTGGTTCCCAGCTACAGATAGACACTTATAGAACCAACACAAAGGATACAGAAAAACTATACTTCAATGTAAAAGCAGCGGTCTTATTTAGAGATACGCTAATAAGAGATTTCTTCAGACAACCGATGTATGGAGAGGAAACATTTGCAACAAAAAGACGATGGCGCATCTTTATTAATTAAATATATCAATAGGGTAATTAATATATTGCTTTATGATTATATATATATAGGTATATAATATATATAATAATGTAGTGTCCGTGGTCCAGCGGGAATATGCCCGGCTTTAAATCCGGAGTCACTGGATCGAATCTGACCAACTGGACTTTTCGCCTGGGCGCTACCGTGTTTCAGATGGCACGTCAAACTGTAGGTCGCTATGGTTTCCTATAAAATATGTAGGGTGCAGTCGTTAGGTCATGTCGGAGGCCTTGTAGGAATCTTGGCGACCTGAAACTCTGACAATATGGGTTGTCCACATAACACATATGAATTGACTCGAGCTGTGTAATTGAGTATTTGAATTTTATTTTCTTTTGGCATAAATGGAAAGATCATATATAAGATTCGTACCAAAACTATTTTTAGTTTTTTTTTATTCGCCATACTTACAAAGTTGATATAACTTGAAATGGATTAAAAAATCATTTTTAATCCAGTACCGAAAACACGCCGATAGTACCCGAACGAGCTCGTGACCTGTAGTGACGTCAAAATGTTATAAAGTACCATATATAACTATAACATAATGACGTCACAATCATGGCGACCACTCGTAGCGCCTTCGTGAACAAGTGACTCCTATTGGAATTGTATCAATTTTGAATTGGTTGTAATTAATAAAAAAAAAAATTTAAGTGTTTTTTGAATCGGATAATACATAATTTTCATTAAACTTACAAAATAACTTGATAAATATGACTTTTTTTTTTTCAAATACTCTATTGGGGTAACCCGTTCTGTTTGTGTATAAATTCAAATTATTATTATTCAAATTATAATAGGTACTAATTATAATACCTCTCTTATTCTGTAGGAGGGGTGAGACCCGGCAGAGGAACATATTCGGAGAGTGGGCAGCACTGCTCTCCGGCACCAAGTATTCCAACTACTGCGATCACTAAGCCGCACAACAAGCGTGGTGATTACGGCAAATCGCCTCATATGAATAGTTTAAGGCGCTCTATGGGGTAGCTATGTTCACCTTGAACTACACTTTTTTGTAATCATCATCATCATCATCATCTCAGCCGTTGTTAATCCACTACTGAACATAGGCCTCCCACATAAAGGGGGGTTTTGCCAATACTCGACACGCTTGGCAGACGGGTTGTCGAGCGCAGTTCGATGTTTTCTTTTGCAGAGGACGCTGCTGCCCGTCCTCTGGATCTGTTAACCCTTAGCCGGCTCTTACGCTTCTCTTCTCTTCTTGATGTAATATCTTTAGTGAAATAAATGAAAGAAGACCAGTACATAATTATATCATAGAAATAAATATTTTACGCGGACTTCCTCACAATGTAAACTGTAAACTTCTGTCTGAAAACTATTTTATTTTTTCCTTCGCTGCACTGTCCATGCTAACATAAACTCTAATGTAACGTGTTTAGGAGTATATTCGCTTGTGTTGATGTCGGTTGCCAGATGTTCGCGGTTCGAGAGACTGAGCAGGCCGCCAGATGACCAGACGCATAATACAGGGTGTGTTTTAATTTATTGCTAGATTTTCTCTATTATATAACTTAACTAGCTGTGCCCCGCGGTTTCAGTCGCGTAGATTTCGTTCCCGTGGGAATATCGGGTTAAAAGTGTGGTGTTATTTCAGGGTCTAAGCTACTACATATCAAATTTCAGCTCAATCGGTTCATTAGTTTTAGCGTGAAAACGGAACAAACATTCACATTTTGTAGTGGTAGGCCTCTTTGCAGGAGGCCGCCTAGGGAAGTACCACACCTTTGCCAGTCATTCATCCGCCAAGCAGTAATGTGCAAACATTACTGTGTTCCGGTCTGAAGGGCAATGTTACCAGCAAAATTACTGGGCATGATGAGATTCAACAACTCATATCTCAGGGTGACAGGCGCAGTGCAGTGCCGCGCAGAATTTTGAATTATAAAACACTGGGTGGCGCTGTGTCTGATACGGGCAATCATGATGCTTAATGATGCACTATCATAAAAAAAAATAAAAAAAACAAAAAAATACAGCTAGCGCTGTTTTTTGTCCCATCTAGATGGCGCTGGAGTCGACTTAGATCTCACTAACGTTTTGTTTACCTATTACAAACGTAACTTCTTACATTGTACTGAAATTTGAGATTTATAATATTAGTAGGACTAGATAAACTATTTTTATTTATTTATTTTATTTTATTTATTTATTTATTGGCAGAATAAATTAAAAAATACGTTTTTTTTTTTTCAAATACACAATTGTTTATTGACAA
The DNA here is from genome assembly GCA_947063395.1 of Hemistola chrysoprasaria. Lineage (NCBI taxonomy): Eukaryota > Metazoa > Arthropoda > Insecta > Lepidoptera > Geometridae > Hemistola > Hemistola chrysoprasaria. The sequence continues at coordinate 9,953,070 of OX346733.1, read as the reverse complement.
TCAGTAGGGCACATAAAATCAATTACATTAATTAACACAGAGAACAAAAATGGATACAAAATTATGTATATAAAAAAATTGAGTAAAAAACATCCCTGAAACCATATTATCTCCTATTATATTTTTTTATTATTAATGCATGTTAGTTCTTTTTTTTTAGTTCTTTTCTTTTATCTTGTTAATAAGACAGATAACGTAGACATTATAATCTCTGTCGAATAGTGAAATCACCCTGTATCATAGAAGTCGCAGGTGGTCGCGCGTGGTTTGCGTCAATGGTCCATAACCAGCGCAATGAGACCGGCACGAGGCACCTGATATACTAGAGAGCTTTCAACATCATTTCAGCCGTAGGACGTTCACTGCTATAAATAGGCTTCCCTCTTAAACCGATTGTAAGGCTTATGATAAAGTCAACTAATACATAGAGGACAAAGATGCCTGGAAACTTCTGCATAGCCACTTCCAAATAATCGATACATTCGTTTGTTTGTACCAAACCTGTTATTGTAAAACTGTCAATTGAAAATTAAATCTTATTGAGGAGTTTAACCGCCGTGGAGTGACTGGCTTTAGAATAGTGCTCCACCCTCTCTACCCATGGTTGCTGTAAGAGCCGGCTAAGGGTAACAGATCCAGAGGACGGGCAGCAGCGTCCTCTGTAAAAAACCCATCGAACTGCGCTCGACAACCCGCCTGCCATAAGCGTGTCTAGTACTCGCAAAACCCCCCTTTAAGAGGGAGGCCTATGTTCAGTAGTGGATTACCAATGGCTGAGATGATGATGATGATAGTAGTTTAAAAGATCTGTTAAAGGGTTCGATCCCCAGGTCAGGCAGTGTTATTTAGATTTTTCCATTTGGAATTATTTCAATGACAGCCTGGAGTCTGGAACTGTGCCCGGTAGATGGCAATAGGCTCGCCCCCTATTACATGGGACCAATAATATACGTGAATGAATGAATAAATGATACGAGTAACTCTTTATTGGTAGCACAATTCACAATAATACAGAAAATAACAAGAAAAACTTAAAACTAGAAAGAGTAACAACTGGCGGCCTTATCGCTCAGAGCGATCTATTCCAGATAAACATACAGGGAAAGGAAATACAGATACTGAAGCGACGGTGGTTTCAAATAGAAATACTTAAATAAATAAATGAAATACATAACAAATAATATATTATTACCTATATATACAAATTATTATATACAAATTATCATAGCCGAGGGCCGTGTGGTTCCCGGCTATATAAAAAGCCCACCTCTTTCTCATCCCGTGGGAGCCGTGAGGCAGAGGGACATATTCGGAGAGTGGGCAGCAGCGCTCTCCGGCACCAAGTATTGTTACTACTGCTATCACCAAACCGCACAAGCGTGGTGATTACGGCAAAATCCCTCCAAAACCATCCATCCGGGGATCGAACCCGGGGCCTGCGGCACAGAAAGCAGAGTTACTACCATCTGAGCCAACGAGCCTGTCAAGAAGCAAGATCTTATATCATAAGTGAAAGAATAAATCCCAAACCGTAAAAAATTACAAAAGAAATATTGTTGTAAAACTGACATGTTTGCAATAGTTTACAACTAGATGACGCTGTATGTTTCTTATAACGCGAAAGCGTTTCGTTCAGTTATCTAGCATACTTACCAAGATATGCCTTGACAATTTAGAATTTGTCCTACTTGTCACTGATAACTCGCAAGAAGCTTACTAAATTGGAAACGAGGCCACACACGGGCCCCGTAATAAAAGGGCTGGATATGACAAATAAATGCTATTAATCATTTCGCAATTTGCCCGCACCTGTTCGGCCGGCCCTTGGGATAGTGAGCGAATTGAAAATTGTTATTTACCTACATTTGTTGCCACCTGGCGCCTATTTGTATGAAGAAGGAATGTTGTTTGATAAATCTCAGTGCGGCTGGCGTAACTTAGCGTGACTGAACATAGGCTCTGCGAACTTTAGCACATGAAAACTGTTTTGTTAATTAATAATAATAATTATCATAATTTGAATTTATAAGTCCTCTAACAAAACGGGTTACCCCAATTACAATGCTCGAGTCAATTCATATGGGTTATGTGGACAACCCTTATTGTCAGAGTTTCAGGTCGTCAAGATTCCTACGCAGCCTCCGACATGAGCTAACGACTGCCTCCTACATATCTTATAGGAAACTATAGGGACCTACAGTTTAATGTGACATCCGAAACACGGTAGCGCCCAGGTGAAAATTCCACATGGTGAGATTCGATCCAGGGACTCCGGATATAAAGCCGGGCATATTCCCGCTGGACAACGGGCGCTACAAAAAAATAAAGTTTTCATGTTTTTAATTAAAGTTTTATTTTAATGTGTTTTAAAACTATTTAAAAAGCCATCAGGAACAAGGCGTGACTGTACATTCACATGTACGTATAAAAAAAACAATATTATGGTTTTCTTAAATCATAAAGGCCGTGATCAACAGCCTACAACAAATTAAGAGGAAAAATTTGCCAAAAATATTGCCTTTTGGGGTAATGACCAAGGTACTAAAATGACCAAGGTGCCAAAATAACCTAGGTGCCAAAGTGGCCAAGGTGCCAAAATAACCAAGGTTCCAAATTGAGCAAGGTGCCAAAATAACCAAGGTGCCAAAATGGCTAAGGTCCCAAAATAACCAAGGTGCCAAAATGGCCAAGGTGCCAAAATAACCAAGGCGCATTGTTCTCTCTTTCTTCATATATGTGTAAATGCATGTTGTATGGAAATCGAATGCTGTTAAATATTAATTAAAAAATAATATAAACTATTGTAAAATATCAAATGTGAAGTTTAAAAATATTAAAGTATCCTATTTGAATATTGTAGTATTTTCCTTTCGCTTGGTGAAGTGTCGTGTGCCCGTATTCTGTATAATGGGTCTGTCAGCCGCAGCCGGGAGCCAAAAGTTTGATTAAAACCAATCAACTACCTAACTCGGATAGCGCTCCGTTCCTAGATTGTTGAGGTATACATATTCAACATGTACAGGTAGATTAATCCGTTAGCAGCCTTTGCATAGATAAAATAGCACAGATTAAATATTTTAATTCCATAATCACTAAAGTGTGCGACAGACAGGCGAACTTAAAGTAAGCGGTTTTAAAGCTCGCGTACTTACTTGGCTCGATATCGGTGACACACACCGACTAAGCTCATAATGTTACGAGATTTCGTTGATGGCGGTAGCCTTGTTGTGTCTTTTTGGAAATGTAGGATTTTAATAAAATTTTACTGGTATATTGGTAGCATAAGGGTCAAAGGTGCATAAAAAAACACATGTTAAAATTTGCCAAAATCCACAAGCGTTTGCAAATACAAATTTTCAAAATTTATAGGAACACGGCGGCTCGCGGCTCGCGGCGGTGACAGACGTGCGAGCCATGGCGGGCTACGAGTAAAATTTCAAACATGTTGGATCGCCGACAAACTTACTCGGCGGTTACGGTGACAGACACGCGATTTAGTTTGCAGAGCCGTAAGGTCACGAGTAAGTTCGCGTGTCTATCACCCTCTCAATATTATAACATCCTAAATAACTCACTGACTGACATGCAACGCAGAGCACAAACCACTGATCCTAGAGACTTGAAACTTGGAATGTAAGTTGTTTTGGACCGCATGCTGTACCTGTTTTCATTATTCGATAGGGCCCGCATGCGGGGTACGGGGGATTACTGTTATAACTTATAGAAAGCCTGCTTTTATTAGACAGTATTCAGGAAGTACCCGTATGCCGTATATCGACCGAGCTATTTTTAATTAGTCGTTAGCCCGTATGCGGTATAACGACCAATGAAAATGAGCCTTTAAAACACCTAGTCGTAATTTATTTTTCGAAATCTTTAACAATCATCGGCATAACATTTTACGTAAAGAAGACAAACAGTCTATCGTGCGTTCGGAGAGATACATTTACAACAAAACGAACGCACAAGAAACTTGCACGGCTTAATTTTTTCAATTGATAATTTTACAATATTTGGCTTGGTGACATTCGTTTGTTTGGAAGGTTTGGAAGCCAAGTTTCTACTTGAGGATGTCTCGAGTCCAGCAGCTTTCTCTCCACATTTTTTGAGTGTGATTTAAGAATCGAGCGCTCGATTTGAGGCACGCGCGTCACTTGCGCGGTGTGTAGATCGCAAATCTACACACCGCGTAGTGAGAAAGAAATGTTTCTACTCAGAAACCATTGCGCGCTTGCAATATTTACCGCAAACTAATAAGTGAAGCGAGCGAGCAATGTACACCGGCTGTCGTCAGCGTACGGATTGGTCGGGAGCCAGCGAGCGTCAGGTGCGTCGGACGGCGCCGGCAGCGGCGAGTTTAATGAATGTCGCCGTTTGTATGGATCACTGGATATGGCATTATATCAACAAGGCTTCGTCTTTATTTTATTCTAGTAGAAAATAAATTATAATTAAAGTAAATATATGTTTTGCAGGGGGCCGCCTGGGGAAGTACCACATCTTTGCCAGTTATTCATCCGCCAAGCAGTAATGTGCAAACATTACTGTGTTCCGGTCTGAAGGGCAATGTTGCCAGCGAAATTACTGGGCATGACGAGATTCAACACCTCATATCTCAAGGTGACAGGCGCAGTGCAGTGCCGCGTAGAATTTTGAACTTTAAAACACTGGGTGGCACTGTGTCTGATATGGGCAATCATGATGCTTACCATCTGGCACCTGATTAGCTCGTTTTGTCACTCATAAAAAATAGTACCTGTATTTTTTAATAAAATGACATTTTCTAAAAATGATTCCTAGCTAGATCGATTTATCGCCCCCGAAACCCACTATATACTAAATTTTATGAAAATCGTTGGAGCCGATTCCGAGATTCCAATTATATATATATATATATCTTGTATATATATATATATATATATACACAAGAATTGCTCATTTAAAGATATAAGATAAGATAAGATATATGCCAATAAAATTTTCTATAGCTGAAATGTCGGCCTGTGGATTTTCTTACTGATTAATTTGATTATAATAATAAGCCTACTTTAGTAGTTTTTACATAGGTTTTGAATTTACCCTCTGAGAGCTCCGTCATCTCTTTTGGGATTTTATTATAGAAACGTACACAGTTTCCTAAGAATGACTTTTTATTTGTTTTAATTATCTAAAGCTAGGTATAGCTATATTGTCTTTATTACTAGTATTAAAATTATTGAGGTCACTATTTAATTGGAATTTATGTAAATATTTACGCACATAATACATGCGTTCTTCTTGTAGAGGTATATTTCCGAACGCACGGTAGATTCATTACTAGCTATTGATATTACTTATTGACGTTTATAAATGTCTTTTTAAGACTTATTAAAATAATATTTCTTTGAGTCTTGAGTTTGAGTTTGATGTTCTTATAGATATTTAAGGATGGTAGGGTCAGTATGTTTATTTATTGAAAGAATTTTAAAAATTAAGGCAAACCACGCTCCCAGCCACATCTAGAACCTCTAGATGGTTGAAAGTCGCCATGTGCGCCCGACCGGCGTGTTATATGGATTTCATTTAGGTAATCGTATAATATTACAGCTAGCCTGCTCCTAATGTGCATTTTTATGCTTAATTTTTCAATATGGCAACCCTGGTTTTAGCTTTCAGGGTTTAATGGGCAGTGACACAGGAAATGCTGGGATTTCTTTCTTGAATAAATCACGAGTTGTACAAAGTGTTGTGAGAAGTTGTGAGGTAAAATTTAGGCTTTGTTTAAAACCGGTTCGTTATTTTTGTCTAGTATGTGGTCAGTAAACATTTTCTATCATTCTCTTCAAACTAAGATAGCATTATATAAAAACATTCTTTCACGCCTTTTTACCGAAGAGGTAGGCAGAGGTGTACCCAGGACTCAGTCCCATAGTAAGTACACCCACATTTTCCTAATATATTATTGGTCCAATGTAATAGGGGCGAGTCTATTGCCATCTACCGGGCACTTTTCCAGACTCCAGGCAGTTATTGAGATAACTCCTAATGGAATGCATAGCTGCATAGCCGCCTCGCGGCACCTTCAAAGAAAACGAATGTAACCAAACCAAATATTGTGAAACTATCTGTTGAAAAAATTAAGCCCTACAAGTTTCTTGTGCGTTCTTCTTGTAGAGGTATCTTTCCGAACGCACGGTAGACTCAGTACTGTATCTTCATTGACGTACAAAAGTGTCAGATTATGACCTATTTGAATAAATCTGTTTGAGTTTGAGTTTGAGTTTGGAAAAATCCAATAGTCAACACTTTGCCTGACCTGGAGATCGAACCAAGGACCTTATCTGCAGTCGAGGTTGCGCCCACTGCTCCACTGAGGCAGTCAGATATGATTACTATAATAATATGTTATTTTCTTGATCATTCCCTTTTAATAAAATAATCCTATCCTACTAATATTATAAATTATATGAAAGTTTATGAGGATGGATGGACGGATCGATGGATGGATGGATGGATGTTTGTCAAGCCAAAACTACTGAACCGATTGGGCTGAAATTTGGTATGTAGGCAGCATAGGCCCTGGAATAACACATAGGGTACTTTGGTTCCCGATATTCCTACGGGAACGATCTATACGCGGGTGAAACCGCGGTGCACAGCTAATAATTAATATAATGATGCACCACGTATTTTTCCATTTAGGCTCTGAATCTAATTTTTTTAAAAGTTTAATATTGAAAACTATAATCCTTTTAAATTTTCTTCTCCGGATTTTTTAATAAAAATAAGCATTACTTGCAAAACGGTTATCATCATTTGACAGAACGTCCTTCGCCTCTCTTTCTTACAAACTATCCTTATTGTCTAGAAAAAAAGTAAAACTGGCATTAAAAAATTAATACTCACAAATAATTTTCTTGTGCGTTCTTCTCGTATAGGTGGAGATACATTTTCGATCGCACGGTAGCTTATTTATTTCGACTATTCAGTCACATTCACTTAAGTGCAATAATTACATAAAATAAAATTATAAAATACGTAAAATTAACAATTATTGCGTTATAAGCTTCTTTGATTTGCAAGAGTTTATTGTTGTATTCAAGTAAGTGTACTTAAATCCAGAAAAAACCGTCAATAACAACTGCTTTAATCCGAAAAGACTAAAATAACACCAACAACAGATCACCCATCGAGAACCAAAACCAAAGCGCTGTCAAAATCACAACTCGCATGCGAAATTGAAAATCATCGGTGAAGGCGGTTAAGGCCGGGGGCATATCAAACGAATCAATTTCGGCTTGAAATAAATAAACGTTTGGAGCGGGCCTGCGGTTGACAGCGCCTGTAAGGGATTGCCGGCGCAGATGTTACCCCCCCGTTAACTCCCCGGGGGAGGGAGGAGGGATTACAATTATCGATGGAAAAAGGTGCTAATTTGAGTGTTTATGATTTTACATTTTTTGGAATTGGGTTTGGATAGCTTATTTGCTCGCAATGATATCAAAATCGAAGTCTCTATTTGTTTAGTTCACTACGTGTCTCAGTTTTACCCGCTGAAAAGTAATAGGTATGTGTTATCTAAGGGTCTATAAGGTATATCTATATAAATTTAAACCCAATCGGCTTAGTCGTTTTGGCGTAAAAGAGTAACAAACATATCCATCCATCCTCACAAACTTTCGCATTTATAATATTACTACTAGTTGTGCCATATGAAATGGGAAGAAAAATTTCACTCACAGACAAAAATTTCAACCACGCACCCTCCGCACCGTTCCGCGTGGTGGGCACTCTACCGCTTGAGCTACCGTGGAGGTACTAGTCGTCGGCGAAATTCTTCTATCCCTTCTACCTAACGCCTATAGGGGCGTGTGTTTATTATAGGTGATGCATTTCGCATTCTACCGTTATTTGGTATGTATTTTATTTATTTATTTACCAGCTGTGCCCTGCGATTGCTTCGTTCCCGTGGGAATATCGGAATGAAATAACTTTTTACGTTATTCCAGGATTTAAACTATCTATACACCGAATTTAAACCCAATCGGTTCAGTAGTTTTAGCGTGAAAACGGAATAAACTTACACACAAAAAAACAGTGGTACTTAGCGCTGTTTTTTTTTGTGTTATCTAGATGGCGCTGGAGTTAAATTAGAACTCGATAGCGTTTTATTCACCTTATAAAAATGTAACTTTTTTACTTTATACTGAGATTTGAAATTGATAATATTAGTAAGATGTATCTGTGTTTTAAGCCGCCGTCCCTTCAGTATGTGTACTTCCTTTTTCTACATGGTCGTCTGGCAGAGCGGCAGAGATCGCTCTGAGCGATAAGGCATCCAGCTGTTACTCTTTTTAGCTTTAAGTTTTCTTCCTTGTTATTATCTGTATTATTGTGGTACCAATAAATAGTTATCATTCATTCATTCATTCAAAAATCCAATAACGCTTTTTCCATGACCCGGGGATAACATACGGTATTTTTCAGTAAGTAAACCCGCCGTGGAGTTCCCGGCTTTAGAATAGTGCTCCACCCTTTCTACCCGTAGTTGCCGTAAGAGCCGGCTAAGGGTTAACAGATCCAGAGGACGACCAGCAGCGTCCTCTGCAAAAAACCATCGAACTGCGCTCGACAACCCGCCAGCCAAAACCGTCCTTTATAGGGAGGCCTATGTTCAGTAGTGGATTACCACCGGCTGAGATGATGATGATGAAAACCGCGTGTCAGGCCTAGTATACAATAAATATCAGTCTCGGCTGAGAGCGCATATCGCTGAGAAACCAAACACCTGTGGACCTTCGTCTTTGTGTACACTCCTTAATACATGGATGGACAGTGTTTGTCTCGAAAATATTAGGCGCTGCGCAGACAGGGCCACTTTTAGTTCCTTGTTGCGGCAACAGGCAACTGTTTATTGATTACATAGACTTATGCCGTAGGCTTTAGAATGGAACCCGCCCTCTCTACCCGTGGTTATCTTAAGAGTCGGCTAAGGATTATCAGATACAGAGACGGGGCAGCAGTTTCTTCTGCGTAATACCTTCGAACTGCACTGGCCAACCTTCCTTGCCAAGCGTGGTGAGCATTGGCCTTATGGAGGAGGCCTGTGTTCAGTAGTATTTCTAAATTATAATCACAGATTTCTGTAGAACTGAACTGCTAATCCATCCCTATATGAGTATATAATATTTTCCATCCCAATCTGGGTTCCAGCTCAAAAAACATCAAACGCTCCCTTATATATATCGCAGAGATCGGTTAAAAGGGTGCCAGTAGCACAGCTTAGCTCTCGGGGGGCTACTATTGTAATCACACAACTATAAGAGGTTAAACTCGAACTCAACTCGAAAAATGAGAGAAAGTAGAGTACCTTTTTTTTTTTTTTTTTTTTTTTTTTTTTTTATGATAGTGAGTGACAATACGAGCTAATCAGGTGCCCGATGGTAAGCATCATGATTGCCCATATCAGACACAGTGCTACCCAGTGTTTTAAAAATTCAAAATTCTGCGCGGCACTGCACTGCGCCTGTCACCCTGAGATATGAGTTGTCGAATCTCATCATGCCCAGTAATTTCGCTGGTAACATTGCCCTTCATACCGGAACACAATAATGTTTGCACATTACTGCTTTACCTAATTTAATGTCGATTTATTGAACGATTCATATTAGCTTTTACCTATTATTATTATTGTTTGTTTGTCGGAAATTAACGTTCTTTGACGAAATATTTTAGATTACACAGATTTATATAATAAGTTCCAGTTTATATGGTATTACAGTGTTGATAGTGGTATTTCTTTTATGAAAATAGCTTCTTTTGGAAAATAATACATATAATGAATGAATGAATGAATGAAAGCTTCATTTGCATGAATACAGGTAAATATAGAAGTTATAACAAACAATAGGTAGATCGCTGTACTCGACCAAATTGTCGTGCAAATGTTAACTGAATGACATTAGTAGTATATACTAATATATGTTTTTTTTAGTAATAATAAAAGGCAATGAAATAAGCTTGGAGGCTTATTTCATTGCCTTTTATTATTACTAAAAAAACATATATTAGTATATACTACTAATGTCATTCAGTTACACAGATTTATATAATAAGTTCCAGTTTATATGGTATTACAGTGTTGATAGTGGTATTTCTTTTATGAAAATAGCTTCTTTTGGAAAATAATACATATAATGAATGAATGAATGAATGAAAGCTTCATTTGCATGAATACAGGTAAATATAGAAGTTATAACAAACAATAGGTAGATCGCTGTACTCGACCAAATTGTCGTGCAAATGTTAACTGAATGACATTAGTAGTATATACTAATATATGTTTTTTTTAGTAATAATAAAAGGCAATGAAATAAGCCTCCAAACATTCTAATTTAATTCAAAAAAGCTCTTTAGAATTATTTTTGAAATTTATAGTATTTCACAGTTGGATACAATGGTAGGCCCCCTGACGATGAAAAATGCCCTATGGCTCAGCTGTTCGCGTCACACGCACACTACACACACATACACAAACACGACATAATATATATGTATATAGGAAAATGGAGGCTTTTTATTTGCGATTGCCTGAATTTGACTGGTTTTAGAAACAAATAGCTTATAACTGTTATAAATAACATATTTGACTGGCCAGTTGGCTCGACCGGTAGTGCCTTCTGAGCCGCAGGTTCCGGGTTCAATCCCCAGTCTGGTCAAACATTTGTGCCTACGAGCATGTCTGTTTGGTCTGTGTCATAAGTATATCAGTCTTCTGGTTACTATTATAGTACAGGCTCTGCCTAATTTGGGACCAGATGACCCTGTGTGGAAGTTGTCCCACATTATTTAAAAAAAAAAATGCGACGTTACTTTTTTTACATAATTGTAAAAAAAATAGTTTTGAAACAGCAATGCAACGTCATTGATTCCTTCCTTCGAGATTTTACCCTTCCATTGCAAACCATATAGAGTTGTTTTTATAAAATAATAAACATATATTTTTTTATGTGGTTAATAAGTTATTGGTATATATCTATGTTTATAAAGGTTTTTTCGTAGCGGCTCGTAGAAGCGTAGCACATTACATGACCTACGCGCTACAACTCAAGTGCTACGAGTTCGTAGCATGAATATTATTATAATAATGACTACCCGCGGTCTTACTCGCGTAGGCGTCCTTCCATCCTTATCGTTGGAATATCAGGATATAAAGTACTCTATATGTCTTTTACAAAGGTAAACATACATAACATACATTCACGCCTTTTTCCCGAAGGGGTAGGCAGAGGTGTACCCAGGACTCAGTCCCACAGTCACACAGATACACCCACATTTCGCCAGTATGTTATTGGTCCCATGTAATAGGGGGCGAGCCTATTGCCATCTCCCGGGCACAGTTCCAGACTCCCGGCAGTTAATGAGATAATTCCTAATGGACAAATCCAATATTTAAAACACTTGCCTGACCTGGGGATCGAACCCGGGACCTCTTGATTGGCAGTCGAGCATGCGCCCTCTACGCCACCGAGGCAGTCAAAGGTTTTCAAAGGTCTCTATATTAAAATTCATAAAAAACAATTTTAAAAATTTATTAAAATAATATATATTTATTTCACAAAATTTGTAAGATTTTTTTTTTTACTTTGATTTTCCATCCCTTATTTGTTATATTAGAATGTAAAACTATACCTATGTAATACTAGCTGTGCGCCGCGGTTACACTCGCATAGTTATCGTTCCCGTGGGCATATCGAAAAAAAGTACCCTATGGGTTATTCTAGAGTCTAAGCTAAATAAGCTTAGACTCTAGAATAACCCAAATACCAAATTTCAGCTCAATCGGTTCAGTAGTTTCGGCATGAAAGAGTTACAAATCTATCCATCCTCACAAACTTTCCCATTTATAATATTAGTACGAAAATAGAACATAGTAGGATTATATAGTGTATAATAATAATAATATCATCCAGACTCCAGGGCGTCATTAAAACAATTCCTAATGGAAAAAACCAATAACACTTTGTGCCTGACGCGGGAATCAAACCCGGGACCTCATAACCGACAGGAGAGCTTACGACCACTACGCCACCGAGGCAGTCTAAATAAAACCTTACAACAATAGCCTGCTATAGTCCCTACACATTTCAAGAGATAATCTTAACAAACCATCATTATCCGTTGTTAAAATGTGTAATTATCCTTACAAACGGTGCCAGCCTCTATATACAAAGTGTATTATGTCTGTGTGTTTGTCCGGCAATGTTTGGGCAGAGCTAGCGCCATCTGCGACCCGGTGCAGCGGATTTATCGTCTGTTTGTCATTATTTAGCGAATAACGGGCTTTTATTAGAGATTTACCTAATAAAGGCAGGAGCGCGCTGAATGCAAGCCGCTAACAATAATTAGAGATTATCATGTTGGTATAAAGCCGAGACTACAGCTAAATGTTAGTAACAAAACGTTGTTATCTAACCGTGTTATATAACACGTGTTATATATAACTCCTCCACAGCGACTACACACCGAAAATTTTCGACTCACAATATGCTACAGTCTCTAAATAATAGAAAATTGCAAAATATTGTATGCTACAAAAGGAGATTATGATTTTCAAATATCCAGCAGAGATGTTGACGGCACGAGCGCTAACAAAAAATGAACTACGAACCCCCCCCCGTAGCCGAAATCGGGTGATGTTTTCCATCCGCGACGGATAACGTGTTAGCGTGTTATATAACAATATTTTGTTATATAACACCAAAGCCACGCCCACTTTTCATGTTATTGTGTTAGGTAACACAAAAACATGCCGCTGCGGACCCGGCTTTAAAAAAAAATTTTATTTTATGGTATGAACTATAGATACGGAGTATCTATTAGGTTGTTCGGAAAGTAATTTCGTTTTTTCCCGACAGTTTTTTGCCACTAAAGACCAAAACTTTTATGAGCGTGGAATTATGCCACTACCAGAAAGATGGCAAAAGGTGTTGGACCAGAACGGCCAAATATATAATTTAATAAAGTATTTCTTTCATTTCCACAAAAAAAAAACGAAATTACTTTCCGAACAACCTATTAGCTTCGTAGGATAGGAAAGGTCGTCTTAGCAGTTTAACACAATCCTATAAAAAATTTACTAAATCGATGTTTTGTATTCCCCTATTTCCTCCGAATACAGTAAACCTATTTGATATATTTATATCTTGATTTTTTAAAACTGAAGTAAAGTATGTCCCTATCATTTTATTTATGTTTAGAAACGCTACATTTTTTTGTAATGAACGTCCAATCACGCGAGTAAAACTGCGATTTTTGGAAGTTCAAACGGAAAAAACAAAGAGTTAATAAGAAAAATTAAAATGACAGAGACATAGGTTACTTCACTATAAAAATATCAGGATATAAATTTATAGAATGGGTTATTAATATTTGGAGGAAATAGGGGAATACAAAACATCGATTTGGTATTTTTTACATAGGATATTGTCATATTCCTAGATCCCATGTACATTCCATGTACACTCTTTCAGTATTGCAAGTCTAATAATGATGTAAATCTAAAAAACTAACATAAACCACCAGCCGCGTTGAAATTGGAACCGAGTACGCGCCATCTGGCGGCGAGAGCGAATCTTTTCTATATTAATGCCGGTGACAGCTGGGCCCACCCCAGCCTGCCTCCTCATTCCTCGCTACTACTGGGGACTGTTCTTATAGATTTTGGGTGTATTAAAGGCATAAATTGGTGCGAAAGTGTTGGTCAGTCGTGGGATTTTTTGATTTGGTAATTTTGAGTGGAAACCTTAAAATTAATATACCTTAGGTAGCTATTATTAAGTATCAAATCAGTATTTATAAAATTATGTTTTGCCCCGCTATTCACCCGCGTACACAATACAAAAGACACGGTAAACAATAGGCTTATCGCGTAAAGCAAATTATTACAGATGTACCCCATCTTAAACTCGCTACGTTTATTCATAAACATCTGTATTATAGAAGGCTGATGCTTCCGATCTCCTTGCTGTGTCCTGATATTTTGAAGATAAAGTAAACTATGTCCCTATCATTTTATTTTCTATCATAAACTCTTCATTTTTTTGTAATGAGAGTCCAATCATGCGAGTAAAACTAGGATTTATAAAAGTTCACTATGAATAAATTATAAGTAAAAAACTTTTTTTAATAAAGCTTTTATTTAAACGCTCTAAAAAGAAGAAAATAATTTTTTCGTAAAAAAATTTAACTGTCAACTTATAACCTCATTATATACAATTTATATGATCATAAAAGCTTGTCGCGCGATTTGTAAATAAACTAGTACCAATTTAATTATGTAAATTGATCTGATAAGTTTATTATATTTTCAATTTCAATTTAATTAAATACTGATAGGTAATTAAACCTCGCGACAAGCTTTTATGATCATATAAATTGTATATAATGAGGTTATAAGTTGACAGTTAAATTTTTTTACGAAAAAATTATTTTCTTCTTTTTAGAGCGTTTAAATAAAAGCTTTATTAAAAAAAGTTTTTTACTTATAATTTATTTTTTATTTTTTAGTTATCGCTGGCTATGTTTCTCAGTCTGTTCATCTCATTCAACACATCATTGTTGCAAGGTCGTAGGTGGTACGTTCACGACATTATATTACACCCCGAAGCCACTTAGTCCTCGGCGCGGCCTCACCTTGACTTGGATGTTTGGGAGAATGCGCCACTTATATCAGCTTGGACCTTACTTGTGCCTGACGAAACACAGTTTCGAATTTGATTTTGGAGTTGTCCTTCACCTAGACAGGTTGCAGACCAATGCTGATGACGTCCATCTCGCCAAATTACACAAATCAAACTTATTTCAGCTTGGAGCTTACTTGTGCCTGACGAAACACAGTTTCGAATTTGATTTTGGAGTTGTCCTTCACCTAGACAGGTTGCAGACCAATGCTGATGACGTCCATCTCGCCAAATTACACAAATCAAACTTATTTCAGCTTGGAGCTTACTTGTGCCTGACGAAACACAGTTCCGTGTTTGACTTTGGAGTTGTCTTTCTCCTAGTTAGGTTGCAGACAAATGCTGATGACGTCCATCTCGCCAAATTACAGAAGTCAAACTTATTTCAGCTTGGAGCTTACTTGTGCTTGACGAAACACAGTTCCGAGTTTGACTATGGAGTTGTCTTTCTCCTAGTTAGGTTGCAGACCAATGCTGATGACGTCCATATCGCCAAATTACAGAAGTCAAACTTATTTCAGCTTGGAGCTTACTTGTGCCTGACGAAACACAGTTCCGAGTTTGACTTTGGAGTTGTCTTTCTCCTAGGTAGGTTACAGACCAATGCTGATGACGTCCATCTCGCCAAATTACAGAAGTAAACTTATTTCAGCTTAGAGCTTACTTGTGCCTGACGAAATACAGTTTCGAATTTGATTTTGGAGTTGTCCTTCACCTAGACAGGTTGCAGACCAATGCTGATGACGTCCATCTCGCCAAATTACACAAATCAAACTTATTTCAGCTTGGAGCTTACTTGTGCCTGACGCAACACAGTTCCGAGTTTGATTTTGAAGTTGTCTTTCTCCTAGTTAGGTTGTAGACGTGTATATCGTGCATTGTCATCCAAACTAAACGTGTATACAAAATTTCAGCTTAATTGGTTGAAGATATCTACGTCAAAATTGAGTTCAAAGATTTCACCCGAACAAACATACATACATTGCAAGTTAAATAAAAGCTTTTAAAAAACCAAGAGTTTATAAGCAAAACTAAAATGACAGGGATTTATCTTCAAAATATCAGGATATAAAATGTATCATTGGGTTTACTATATTCGCAGGAAACATGGGAATACTAAACCTCGATTTGGTAAATTTTTCTCTTAATAAAAGTCTTAATTTGCAGCGCCTAAACTACTTAACATGAATTCATCATCATCAGCATCAGCGTCAACCCACATTATCATCCCATTGCTGGGCATAGACTTCCTCCCTCTTATGCCAATTTTCTCTGTACTGAGCGGATCGCATCCATGTTTTTCTGATGTCGTTGATCCATCCATGAATTAATAAAAACCATACCTTACAACTCTATTATCTAATTTGTTCCTCTGTTTCTATTTATTAGTTTCTATTTCCCTTCTTAATACTTAATTCTTTTTGTAAAACCTTGTTCAAAAGAAGATAGTAATTCATCAGCTGATGCATAAATGCCTCGTCAAATCCTCAAAGTGTTCATAGCTCGATGTGCCCAGCTGGGCGTGACGCAAGCGGCGCGTGTCGGTATGGTGGCTACATAAACACGGTGCAGCCGGCGCAGAGACGCACAGATTCATAATATCATTAGTATTGTGGGCTCTTTACAGAGACAAAAGCTGTGTATCCACTTAAGGCCTATACCGCCAAACTTAAACAATTTACATTGTTCAAGATAACAAATGTGAATTTCTATGTATACATATAAAATATGTTTTTAGGAAATAGTGTACTTTTCTATAATAAAATCCCAAAAGAGATAACTTGGCTCTCAGAGAGTAAATTCAAAATCAGTATAAAATCTACTTTACTAAAGAAGGCTTATTATAAAGTCAACCAGTACATAGAGAACAAAGATGCCTGGAAACTTCTGCACAGCCGCCTCGCGGCACCTTCAAAGAAAATGAATGTAACCAAACCAAATATTGTGAAACTTCCTGTTGAAAAAATTAAGCCCTACAAGTTTCTGGTGCGTTCTTCTTGTAGAGGTTTTCGAACGCACGGTAGACTCAGTACTATTTATCTTAATTGACATGCAAAAGTGTCAGATTAAGACCTATTTGAATAAATTTGAATAAAAGAGTTTGAGTTTATCTTTAGACTACATGTAGATATTCAAATTTTAAGTATAATTCGTTTTTATTTAGTTTTATTTGATGAATCGAACAAAAGAGGATAACGGTTTTTTCGATGCCTTCAGTTAAAAATATAAGATAAGTAGATAGGTGGATAACACTTTATTTTACACCACACACAATGAAATAACATTACAGGACTAAATTTAAATGTACAGGCGGCGGTCTTATCGCTAATAAGCGATTTCTTCCAGACAACCGATGGATGGAGAGGATTTGTTTACAGCAGAAAGACGGCGGCGCATCTTTACAGTTTATACATATACCAATAATGTTCATAATATCATCATCATAATCTCAGCCGTTGGTAATCCACTACTGAATATAGGCCTCCCCTATAAAGGGGGGTTTTGCCAATACTCGACACGCTTGTTGTGCGGGTTGTCGAGCGCAGTTCGATGGATTCACGTAGAGGACGCTGCTGCTCGTCCTCTGGATCTGTTAACCCTTAGCCGGCTCTTACGGCAACCACGGGTAGAGAGGGTGGAGCACTATTCTAAAGCTGGTAACTCCGCGGCGTTCAAACAAAATAAAATACGTTTTCGCGTAAATAAAGGTCCGATCCAGAGCCAACAACAAACAATTGAGGGGAAAATTGAGTTACTATTTCATCAAATCTGTGTATTTTCATTCTATATGGGAGACGTTTAACCTTAAGTATAGATCTGTTCACTCACGAAGGCGCGCCCCTCCAGGGTAAATTTTCGGTGTGCATTAATAAGGTTTGAAATTAAAAATTCAATTTACATTAAAACACTAAACTAACTATTGTTAATACAATAATAAAAGTACTAAACACTAAAACTAACTATTGAAAAGAACTTTTTACATTCAAAAGGTGTGGAAGGGCGCGCCTTCGTGAGTGAACAGTACTATAACCTATTTGACACAATCCCATGAATTACCAAATCGATGTTCGTATTCCCCGGTTTGCCGGTTTATTGACTCATTCAATAAAAGGTTATTTTATGTTATCCTGACATTTTTAATACAAAGTAAGTTGTAGGAAACACGCATCCATTTATAGAATCACTTTGTTGTCCGTTTGTCTGTCTGTCTGTCTGTCCGTCTGTCAAGACACTTCTTCACGGGAACGCGTGGAAACAAAGCTAAAATTGATATCAACTACTCAGATCTGCAGTCCCTTGTGGCTGTAAAAAATCATACTTCTAAGTTAACGCAATCAAAAGTTATGGGCATTTTACTGCATGTTTCCATACTTTGCGCAAGGAAGTGATAGATGGCGCTGTATGTTCATGGTATCTACTTATGGGACCCTACACTATGCATACATACACGTATGCCTTTACAATTTATTTTTGTGTATGTTTGTTCCTTTTTCACGCAAAAAAGACAACCGATGAGGCTGAAGGACGGTATGAAGATAGTTTTTAGTTTACACCCTTGAATAACACATAAGGTACTTTTTTCCTCGATATTTTCATGGGAACGATGTCTACGCGGGCGAATCCGCGGGGCACCGCTAGTTCTTTATAAACTCTTAATTTTTTTTTTCTCTAGTGAACGTCCATGGAACCCAGTTTTAAAGATTTTCAATAAATTTTAGCACAAAAATCAGGAAACCATAATAAGATACATTGCAATGGGGTGGCATGCCACCCTTCTCCTGGGAACCTTACCCCCGGGGGGTAACTACACCCCGCGGTGGAGTAACGAGCTCGTCAGGTGTTTGAAGTCCGGGATTGTAACATTTGTTGTATACTGATATACAGCAATACTTAAGAACGTATGGCACCCATTAGAAATTTGACACAATCCTATGGAAAATTTACCAAATCGATGTTTTGTATTCCCGTGTTTCCTCTTCTATAAATTTATATCTCGATGTTCGTAGGATGAAGTAAACTCTGACCGTCTATCGTTTTATTTTATATTCTTTTAAACTCTAAATACTATTTTTTTAATAAAATGTTTTTTTTTATATTAAAATTATTCAAACACATTTCTTTTTTTACATTTTTATGTTTATGAAAAAATATGTTTATGTGATGGTCACATATTAAACATAACTGCACCAATTAAATTTAGCAAAAAAAAACACACCCCAACCACCCATCCGATCTTCTACCATCTTCTCGCCCATCTTCTTAATAAATTAGAAAAAAAAAACGGAAATGTCAAACCCGTAAGCTATCCGGCGAATAAATAAATACCTAAACGTTAATTCCCGCAGGACATTAAACAGCAAACTAATTAAAAATCCAAACTTTATTACATAATTGAAAGATCATAAACAATCGTACAATCCGCCCCCTCCTGTCCGTCAACCGCGGGGTAAGGGGTGGCTTGGGACTTTGGGACATAGCTAGAGAACAGTAGGAACAATTCAAATATCGTCTTCCTGCCTTTATCCGACACTAGGTGGCGTAGGCACAGCACGTAATCTTTTGCCATTAGAATCATCCGTCATCTTAGTACTTACTCCCTTTTCAAAAACATCCCTAAAACGTGGCGAAATTCTGTTGTATCTACTTATTATGTACAATATACGCATCTTTGTATCCATCACTTCTTAAAGTAAAAGATTGCAGAGAGATCCGCGCAAGACGAGTGACTTAAATCAAGCCACTTACGAGTAGTTTGACTTGAGTTGGCCACGCAAAGCTGGGTAAAACGTGTCTACCTCAATTTATATGAAAGAAAATTGGTTATCGGCGATTTTGTTTTTCACTAAAATTCGTTAAAGCATTTTAGGCATCTATCGGTTGGATTTCCTCTGAATATTTCCTACTGGTCTTTGCTTATACTGTGCCGGGATTTCGATAGCAGGTGCGGAGCGCAGGTGGCACAATTTTTACTTTCGCACGTAATTGGTTGGAAACTTCAGACTGGTTATAAGTTTTCAGGATATTAAAATGATTTTTCTGTTATGGTTTATGACTTGCAGTTAACTGTTTAAGATTTAAGCTTGTTTGTTTGGCTTGTAAGTGTGTTGTACGTACTTATTGGAGAACCAATTATCCTATAAATCCTACCTCTCATTCCGTTCTTTTTCACGCTAAAACTACTGCACCGATGAAGCTGAAAGCTCAATATCCACGCCTGGCCACAAATGAGAATATACCAAAAAATCTTTCCAACGAACTATTGTTATTCAATATTTTTTTAGCCAGCCAAAACATAAAAGTGCTATAAATAAAAAGTATTAATATTGTCGTCATATCCGCTTTTGACTAAGATAATATGAGCCACCATGACAGTTTTTAGTTCTCAATAGCACCTATGGAGTTTGATGAAAAAGGGTTCGTTATAATACTACTCAATTAAAAATTAACAAACGAATAATAACCATTCGAATATCAACATTTTCTAATATTAAAATTCTGATAATGTCGTTTCACATTTAATTTTAATGTATTTTCATATTATATTGATACATAATATCGGCTTGTGATCATGAGGTCTCGGGTTCGATCCCCAGGTCAGTCAGGTTATGATGGCAATGGCCTCCTATATAGAAGATTTAAAACAACTGGTAAATTGTATGAAGTGCCGATCTACTTGGAGTACACCTCTGCCCTACCCTATAGGGAAAGAGGTGTGCTGTTATTTTACTTTTAACATCTTGTTATAAAATGTGTTAAAAAAATTGTAGCAACATTTAAGGGGGTGCATTTTCCCACTAAACTGAACATCTTGCAAAAAAAAGAATTGCGAAATTCGCAATTCTTCAAGAAAAATTTTCGACTTCTATAATATTTAAAAATAATGGAAAGTCGATTTTTTTATTTATTTTGAAAATGATTATTTGAATTTTTTTTGATAAATGGAAAGATCATATATAAGTTTCGGAACAAAATTATCTTTAGTTTTTATTTATTCGATATAATTACAAAGTGATATCAAATTAAAAATTATTTTTAATCCAGTACCGAAAACACGCCAATAGTAGTCTTTTATTGGAACTTAATCAATTATGAATCCCCGGCCAAGTCAAACATTTGTGTGCATGAACATGTCTGTTTGATCTGTGTCTGGGTGTTGTAAGCTTATATAAGTATGTATATCAGTCATCTGGTTACCATAGTACAGCCTTCTAGCCTAGTTTGGAACCGGATGACCGTGTGTTGAAGTTGTCCCATATTATTATTATTATTTCTTTTGTAATTTGTTTAGGTTGACGTGTAAATGGACCCCTTAACTATTATTACACCTTTTTTAACACGTTATAAATCCGGCGAGTTTAAGGAATGTGTGCAGCAATGAGAAAATGTAACAAGGGAGATAGAGCCCGCATCTTGCGATATATCCCGCATTTATTGGGTAAACGAACCTCCGTCGGTGACGTGCGTGGTCCACTGGGCTAATATTAACTAGACTGAGGCTAGTTGCTTCACCTGGCTTTGATTCAGTTCTAAGGGTTTTTTATTTTCAGGGTTCCGTACCTCAAAAGGATAAAATGAAACCTTATGGGATCACTTCGCTATCCGTCCGTCTGTCTGTCTTCCTATCCGTTTGTCCGTCTGAAAAGACTCTTTTTTTTCTCGGGAACGTGTTGAGGTATCAAGTTGAAGTTCTTATCAACAACTTAAGTCTGCGGTCCTTTGCTGCTGTAAAAAAATCTTACTTCTAAGTAAACGCAATGAAAAGATACGGCCATTACCGCACATTTCTATAGTTTGCTGGCTAAATACGTAGGGCACTTTCCGCTAGCCTAGCATCATCAGATCACGCCCACTGTGATGACGTCAGGATCTAGTTGAAATCACAGTACATAGTTGCTTAGGCCGCCTCCTCTCGGTATTTGCTCTGTGGTTGCAACATCCTCCATGAAAATGTTGCAATACAAACAAAATAATATCAATAAAATTATTTTCTTTTGTTTCTCCATAAAAAGACACAGAAGTCCCAAGATTCTGTCGGGGGCCTCAATCAGGGATCGTATTCGCATTCATCCTTTCTCACACACTCCTTCATTCATCATATTTTTTTTGTATGATAGTGAGTGACAAGACGAGCAAATCAGGTGCCTGATGTTGAGCATCATGATTGCCCATATCAGACACAGTGCCACCCAGTGTTTTAAAATTCAAAATTCTGCGCGGTTCGGTCACCCTGAGATATTAGTTGTTGAATCTCGTCATGCCCAGTAATTTCGCTGGTAACATTGCCCTTAAGACCGGAAACAGTAATGTTTGCACATTACTGCTTGGCGGATGAATAACTGGCAAAGGTGTGGTACTTCCCCAGGCTCCACCACTACAACAAAATAAGCTGATAAACAGAATATTTTTTATGAAGTTGCCATTTAAGCGGAATGGCGGAACTTCTAAAAGAGTATATGGTAAAATACCTTTCACCTTCAGACCAATGGGTGAGTATTTACAATAATTATCGAGTGTAGAGTGGCTGTGGTGCGGGCGAGCGTAGGACAAGCCGTACGCAATCGTGCGCCCGCATGATTTGATGCCGGTACTTGTACCGATAGCATATAAACATTATATTTTTTTTTTTTTTTTACCTTTTTATTATTTATTTCCCAAAATCCACAGACCTTAAAACTAAACTTATATAATCTATTAACTTAATTTTACTTCCAATAATGGATTTACCTTCTATTATATTTACATTTTTTAGAGAGCAGACCATTGCTTTAATAAATAACATTATAAATACAAATAGGAAAAAAAAAGTTATTACTAGGTAAAATTTAGTATAAGTAATAAGTACTTACTGTAAACTGTAATTTATTGATATTAAACAGAGAAAATCGATCTGTACGCTTCTTTACATGGATATAGCTTATTTTGATATAATTGAGGACTGCCCCGTTGACGTTGTGGGTGCAAGCCCCACTGCCGATCATGAGGTCCTGGGTTCGATCTCCAGGGCAGGCAAAGTGTTATTGGATTTTCCATTAGGAATCTGGCTCTGTGCCCGGTATATGGCAATTGGCTCGCCCCCTATTACATGGGACCAATAACATACTGGCGACATGTGTACTGCTGGGCTGCTGGGAAGAAATTCAAAGCTGTCTGCGCATAAT
The DNA here is from genome assembly GCA_947063395.1 of Hemistola chrysoprasaria. Taxonomy (NCBI): domain Eukaryota; kingdom Metazoa; phylum Arthropoda; class Insecta; order Lepidoptera; family Geometridae; genus Hemistola; species Hemistola chrysoprasaria. Next base: position 9,930,191 of record OX346733.1, on the reverse strand, counting down.
AAAATATTATTACATAAACAAGTTCTGATGCGTAATACAAATAACAATACGAACGTGATACTACGGTTTCAAAACAAAGTGCTGAGTGCAATAGTGAATGCCCCGTGGTACATTCGAAATAACGATCTACATAGGAACTTAATGTTGACCACTTCACTAGTGTAATTCAAAAGGTACCTGGAGCTCACGAACGTAGGCTCCATCACCACATGAACGTCGAGGTCATCCAGCTCCTGGACAACACGGACCTAGTAAGGAAACTTAAAAGGACAAAACCTTTCGAGATAGTATTTAGTATAGTGAAAGAGACAGTAAAATGTAGTATTATGGGGTCAATACCATAACTAGTGTAGTGTAAATATAACTAGGATAGTGCTCACAAAACGACCACAATCATGAACATAGTGTTCGCCTTAATTGATAGAGAAAGTAAGAATGACGTGTTAATGGACACATTCTTAGTTTAAAATGTCTACGTAGCAGATTTAGTTAGAAATTAATTAGTCATTAGCCTTTTTTTGGCTAGATTGTAACATAATGTTATATACGCGGTATTAGGTACGTTATTTGTGGATCATGGCGCAGTTGCATGCGCCATGATCACGGTTGGTATCACATACGGCGAATCATGGTAAATATCCCGTAATAAGTGATCCTAAACTAAACTTATTTTTAAATTATAAACCCAATGTGAGTATCGGCCAGGTAAAATGTTTTCCTATTAATTATTCCATTGATGTCATTGATATAACCTAAAACAGCAAACATAAAAAAAACATCAAAAATATCTATATAACTCGACCACTAATTTAGTAAAAAAAAAAGAGTATTAAAACTCATTATTTTAGCGCCCGAGAAAACGGTATACCCGAGAAAAATTAACGTATTTTTGATATTTTATTCATTTAACCCACTACCATTGCAAACCAAAAAAGATTGTTTTTATAAAATGATAACATAAATAACTTACAAACATTTATTAATTTTAAATTGTTCAAAGTGGTAACAAAATTATTAGAACTTTCTTCTTCTTCTCAGCCTTTCTCAACCAGTAGACTGGTGTAGGCCTCCTTTAAACTCCTCCATTTTCATCTACTTTGGGCAGTTGTTAGAACATTAACACATGACATGTCATCAGTAACTAAAACTATTTCACATTTCTGGTACAATCAAAATATAAAATTTTATAAATGCAAATAATTCAATGTGAATTTAAATGTCAAATCAGGTTAGCCATGACAGACATATTTCTAATGGAACTGGATTCTCTTTCTCATTATACAATAGGGTCTCATGAAATGACTTCTTAAATCTTTTTTGCTATCGCTACTTCCCGCATAGACGTGATAGACGCATGGGGGTCACTTTTATCACATTTTATCTCAAATAGGCGCTTCATTGCCGTATCTATTAATTATTCTTACAGCCCAGCAAATCTAAGAAGTGCAGTTTGACGTTCCATCTTTTCAAGCTTTGAGGGAGAAGAAATAACTTTGAATAGTCGTAACTCACACAATATCAATAACCTTCGCCGGAAAACCACGGAATTATGATGATGGATGGATGTTTGTTACTCCATCACGCCAAAACTACTGAACCGATTAGGCTGAAATTTGGTATGTAGGCAGCTTAAACCCTGGAATAACACATGCTTTTTTACCCAATATTCCCACGGGAAACGATGTCTACGCGGGTAAAACCACGGACCACAGCTAGTACAACGACATAACATGATAATATTATGTAAGTATTTACTTACTTTAAGGTTCTTCAAATAGGTATTTATATAGCATTAAACACATTGTAACATAGGTATAATAGGTCTCCCAAAGCATTCGCTCGTGTTTCCCTAAAGGGTGCCTGGGAATCTTGGCACCTGCGCTCATAGGCCGTGTTACTTTGTCGAAACGTATAAATTAAACATTACATTGGTTTTTAAGACTGTTTTATTGCGGTTATTTGTGAACAGTTTATTTTGTTTATTTATTTATATATGGTTCTCCACCGATTGCTACATTGTTTCATGCTTAAAATTTCATTTTCAAACTTAATGCTAAATTAACAATCTTTATAGACGAACTCCTCATGCTTAATTATTTATAGAATGTTATGAAATGTATAATATATAACATAATATTATCTTTATTATCTAATATTATACTATTTTATATTTATTAATATAATATTGTTTAATATTATTTCTCATAGGTTTAATATTATGTTCTCGACATTTTGGCCTTTAAATACTCCGCATACCTGATTAGAATCATTTGTTGGTAAAATTGTAAGACGGCTGAAGGATGATAATGATGATTCATACTAATTAATAATGATAATGATCAGGATAATGATTAATAATTAACACAAAATATCAGTTTTTAATAATTACTAATTGATATACCGAACAATACCACGCTCCGAAGAGGTTCAAGGAACACTGCCCAAAGGTCCGTGTTACGCAATAGAGATGGGACATACATCTATACTTCTATTCTATACTAATATTATAAAGAGAGAAACTTTGTTTTTTTGTTTTTTTGTTTTTTTGTTTTTTTGTTTTTTTGTTTGTAACGAATAGGCTCCGAAACTACTGGACCGATTTTAAAAATTCTTTCACTTATGGATAGCTTAATTCAGTGTGAGTGCCATAGGCTATATGAGATTTTGAAAAAAAATGGGGATCCGTAAGAAAACTGCAATATTGTGAACCAAGGTGTTACATAATATAATTACCATATTCATAAATTTGCGTGCGCTGTGAAATGCATTGATGGTAGAATAATATAATGTACTAGGGGTTTGTAGTACTTATTAATACCTACAAAACAGTATACATAGATTATATCCATCTTTTTTGGTTTAGTCACAATAATCGAAAAAGTGATTATTTTCATGCGGTGTGAAAACTATTGGTGGTAGAGTAAAGTAATGTACTAGGGGTTTGTAGTACTTATCAATACCTACAAAACAGTATACATAGATTATATCCATCTTTTTTGGTTTAGTCACAATAATCGAAAAAGTGATTATTTTTCATGCGGTGTGAAAACTATTGGTGGTAGAGTAAAGTAATGTACTAGGGGTTTGTAGTACTTATCAATACCTACAAAACAGTATACATAGATTATATCCATCTTTTTTGGTTTAGTCACAATAATCGAAAAAGTGATTATTTTTCATGCGGTGTGAAAACTATTGGTGGTAGAGTAAAGTAATGTACTAGGGGTTTGTAGTACTTATCAATACCTACAAAACAGTATACATAGATTATATCAATCTTTTTTGGTTTAGTCACAATAATCGAAAAAGTGATTATTTTTCATGCGGTGTGAAAACTATTGGTGGTAGAGTAAAGTAATGTACTAGGGGTTTGTAGTACTTATCAATACCTACAAAACAGTATACATAGATTATATCCATCTTTTTTGGTTTAGTCACAATAATCGAAAAAATGATTATTTTTCATGCGGTGTGAAAACTTTTGGTGGTAGAGTAAAGTAATGTACTAGGGGTTTGTAGTACTTATCAATACCTACAAAACAGTATACATAGATTATATCCATCTTTTTTGGTTTAGTCACAATAATCGAAAAAGTGATTATTTTTCATGCGGTGTGAAAACTATTGGTGGTAGAGTAAAGTAATGTACTAGGGGTTTGTAGTACTTATCAATACCTACAAAACAGTATACATAGATTCTATCCATCTTTTTTGGTTTAGTCACAATAATCGAAAAAGTGATTATTTTTCATGCGGTGTGAAAACTATTGGTGGTAGAGTAAAGTAATGTACTAGGGTTTGTAGTACTTATCAATACCTACAAAACAGTATACATAGATTATATCCATCTATTTTGGTTTAGTCACAATAATTGAAGCAGTGATTATTTTTCATGCGGTGTGAAAACTATTGGTGGTAGAGTAAAATAATGTACTAGGGATTTGTAGTACTTATTAATACCTACAAAACAGTATACATAGATTATATCCATCTTTTTTGGTTTAGTCACAATAATCGAAGCAGTGATTATTTTTCATGCGGTGTGAAAACTATCGGTGGTAGATTAAAGTAATGTACTAGGGGATTGTATTAATTATCAATACCTACAAAACAGTATACATAGATTATATCCATCTTTTCTGGTTTAGTCACAATAATCGAAGCAGTGATTATTTTTCATGTGGTGTGAAAAGTATTGGTGGTAGAATAAAGTAATGTACTAGGGGTTTGTAGTACTCATCAATATCTTCAAAATAGCCCACGATAAATTATAACATGTGTTAAGGTTTGGTCATTGTAACAGAAATAGTCATTAATTTGCGTGCGCTGCGTAAACCATTAGGGTTATATTTATTAAAATACAATGTATCACGAATTTACTCCTGATAAACGTCCACTATACCTACTTCTGCTACCCGTGCGAAGCCGGGGCGGGTCGCTAGTCGTCGGTAATATAATGAAAAATTAGAAGTGTTCCTAATCGATGGCTTCCCGCTTAACAGGATAAAAATATTCAATTCAATTTCTTTATTGCATAATTCATGACATAATAACAGATATATAATAACAGGTATATAATGCATGGTCGTAATCATGATATCCGTTTGGGCGTAGCGAGTAGTAAACAAATATATTATTAAGTATTACTTGTTTTAATTTAAAATAATAATATCTTTGACTTTTGTATTTTGAACGTGAAGCAGGTCACTTTATTAGTCCTCTTTTCTTCAACTAAATCTGGCTTACTTAAAGCGATTCAATTTAATTTATGGAAACTTATAGAATAATAAATATTTTTAGAAAGCTATTTGTAAAAAAGAATTAAAGATCCTTAAGCCAGATATGGTGCTTGCAACTATATTTTTGTTGAGTTTGTCCAAGTGACACGCGCACCAATGTTAACACAACTGCGATTAACAATAAATGTACCTACCTATCACAACGTACTTTATTATACTGAAAAAAAAAAGTAAATACCACCTTCATATTCTAACGATCTTTCATATTATGGTATTGTTACCCTATCTGTATATCGCACGGTTTAACTCTACTTGCAAAAGTACCTATAAAATTTGCTATTTACCAAATCTCGTAAGTCACGTACAAAATTTCAGCCTAATCCCTTTTCTTTTGGGCCCAATCGGTTTTAGAAGTTTTACAGTCTGTGTAAAATGTTATCTAACGCACACATTGTAATCATTACTCACGCACACACTCATATACTAAGACGGACACGCATTTTATCCAGTAGACATCCAACGCAGATGATGAAGCCCAGTTTTTGCTGTAAAATATTTAGCTAAAATACTTAGGACACATTTTCAGTCCACAAATTTTATACATAATAATAATGTAAATACTCCTTAACCGCGTGGCGGCAGTGTTTACACCGCGCTGCGCACGCGCCGGCGCAGTTTACACAGATGTAACCGAACACTTGCTTTGTTACATGTCTCGCGTCATAGTTGACAAGCTAAAATTAGAGACAGGTGGCGGCTGGCCCCTTAACCATTACAGTCTTTCTCGTACTAATATAGTGATCTGTGTTTCTCGTTTGTTATTATGTGTAGAAATGTATTATATTGGCCTTGACGTCTTTGGTAGATGATATAAACATAAAGTCTGTATATAGCATTTAGAACACTCTCCACGGACAATGTGTCTCTCCTCCATACAAAATGATATTTCCCGAATATGGAGAAATAGAGACTAATATCCACTCAACTGTTTGTGGTTGGCTCTTGTTCTGGCCTTTATTTGCGCAAAAATATAATTGGTTGATGAAAACTGTATGGTTTTTTCACATATAAAAAAAATGTTAATAACGCAGGTTTGCCCAGAGCCTACACCACCCTGTCGACCACACTGGTTGAATTTGGGTTTAATCCGGTTGCAGGAGTCTGCCACTTATTTCAGATTGTACCCAACTTGTGACTGAAGTATATAATTCCGGATTTGTTCGAGTTCTCTACACAAGAAAAACGCCCAACAAACTTGAGAGACTTAATTGGTGATACAATAAAACCTCCTTGGCGACTAATCAAGTCTTAAAACCTCAAAAAGTTTCTACACAAACCTGTCGACAACATTATAACTGGCCTAAAAAATTAAGCAATAAAAATAAAAATCAAACAAATATAGATTATTCAAGTAATAGACTACTCTGTCCAAAACACGCCTACGTTCTCTCAGTCTCTGTGAGGCAATACAGTGCAGTAATGGGAATTTCCCGAACAATTTGAACACCTGATCCGCTCAGGTGTTGTGCTATATTGTGTGGTTACGGAAGCTATTAATGCAATAGATATGTGGTTGGAAAATAAAATTACCTAGTGGAAGCTTAGAATATATAATTATATGTATGAATATCATATTACGCATTGATTTCTTATTGAGTTAAGCGTCGGTTGTCGATTGAAAAAACGTATTTGACACAATCCTATGAAAAATTTACCAAATCGATGTTTTGTATTCCCGTGTTTCCTCCGAATATTATTTACCCATTCTATAAATATATTATATCCTGATATTTTTGTAGTGAAGTAACCTATGTCTCTGTCATTTTAATTTTTCTTATTAACCCTTGGTTTTTTTCATAGTGAACTTCCAAAAATTTCAGTTATTCTCGCGTGATTGGACGTTCACTACAAAAAAATGTAGGGTTTATAAACAAAAATAACATTATAGGGACATACTTTACTTCAACTTTAAAATATCAGGATATAAATATATCAAATAGGTTAACTGTAATCGGAGGAAACATGAGAATACAAAACATCGATTTAGTAAATTTTCTATAGGATTGTGTCAAACTTCTAAGAGGTCCTGTATATGGGGCTCAAAAACTATCACAGGCGAAGCGTGGGTGTACCTACTATAAGAATGGGTACTGAGTACACTTCGCTGCCTACCCCTTCGAAAAAAAGCGTGTTGTTATGTACTGTCTATTTAATTAATGATTATAATTTAACTATTTTACATTTGACAAAATAGATTATACTTTCTTTGCAAATCATTGCGATGTGCACAACTGTTACTATGCTCAAAACAGCTACATTGATTTCAATGTGTAGTAAACCTTATTTTTAATATTTCGACTGAAGGACATGGTATCCATGTATCCATGGTCAATGGTCATGCAATAAATAAAAAAAAATAAAAAAAATGTGCATTATAGTACAAAAATATAACATTGGCAAATGCACAGGCCGGGCAATGCAATACTGCCAAAAAAAAAATGCCACATCCATTTTTCAGATCAACCTACAGCCACGTTATATTTAAGCGCAGCATCTGGTACAGAGCTGCGAGCAGGTGTGGCGTATGAATTGTAGTTTCCAATATTCCCTTTAGGGTTGTGACGTAATGCGCTGATTGATCGGCCTGGGGCTGGCTGGTCCTTTCTTTTATGGAACAAGGGGGGAGATTTGTACTAAAGCTTTACGTATGGCTTCAGGTGTTACCTATCTGTGTTATTATCTGTATTACGTATTTGGTTACTTTTTTTTAATGGCGCCACACGTTTTTGGTAATCAGTCTAATATAGTGATATAATAGTATATCTAATATATAATATATATAAAATCTATATCTAATTAGTGACAAAATGTTGTGCAAGGATTTTCTATCCATGTGTTTCATTAAAAATATGGCGTCACAGCTTCCAACAACGCGGTCTTCTGCCTCTACCGTCACGTTAATAATCTAATTACCATGCCCCCGTGCCGGAACGATAGAGGCGGAAGACCGTGTTGGTCAAAGCGTCACAAGTTATAGCTCTACTTCCGAGCATGAGGTCCGGGTGCGATCCCCAGGTCAGGCAAAGTGTTAAATATTAAATAATAGGAACTATCTCAATAACTGCCTGGAGTCAAGAACTGTGCCCGCTAGACGGTAATAGGCTCGCCCCCTATTACATGGGACCAATAACATACTGGCGAAATGTGGGTGGTACCTACTATGGGACTGAGTCCTGGGTACACCTCTGCCTATACCCCTTCGGGAAAAAGGCGTGATTGTTTGCTATGTATCAAAATTATTGGTATCCTTCTTATATGGATAGATGGATGGATGTTTGTTACTCTTTCACGCCAAAACTGCTGAACGGACTGAGCTCAAATTCGTTACATAAATAGTTCAAAGTTAAAGTCAAAGTCAAAGCCAAAAAGATCTATTCAAATAGGTCACAATCGGACACTTTTGGACGTCAATGAAGATAAACAGTAATGAGTCTACGGTGCGTTCGGAAAGATACCTTTACAAGAAGAACTCACAAGAAACTTGTAGGTTAGTTTAAACCCTGGAATAACACATAGGGTACTTTGTATCCCGATATTCCCACGGGAACGAAGACTACGCGGGTGAAACCGCGAGACACAGATAGTATCTGTATACACATAAATGTTACCCGCGTAATAAATGTTGTTTAACCGATGTCGCGCCCGCATTATCGGTATTGCCCGTATCTGTGTCAGATGTACTTTGAGTTGCACCGTACTGCTTGATTTTACTTATTTAAATTGATTATCAGGGCTCCGGGTACTGTAGCGCCCGCAGCCACAGAATACTAATACTAAAGGGACACTCCTCAAAACATTCAAATAAATAGCGACTACTTCCGACGCAATTAAAGTGCAATTTAGGTCGCACAGCGCCTAATTAATTATCGTTATGTTAAGTAATAAGCTGCCTCTCTTTCTATCGCGTATCTCTTTATCTGTTCTCTCTGTCTAGCCCTTAGAAAATTACCCGTCAAGACGGACGCTCCGGCTACTTGTCATACCTTTATAGCGAAGTGCCCTAGGCCTGCCGCAGCGTAGCTAACAGAGTAGTTGTTGATTTATGTGTAGGTTAGGCAACTTCTAACCGGTAACTTGTTGGATGGGTGACCATCTGAAGCGCTTACATTTAACATCACAATAGTATTATTAAGCGCGAAAGTTTGTATATATAGATATGTGAATGGATGTTTGTTACTTTTTCACGCCAAAACTACTGAATGGATTTGCTTGAAATTTGTTATGACGGTAGCCTAGACCCTGAAATAACATTTTTCCCGATCTTCCGATTCCGAACGATGTCAAAAATCGTCGAAAAATAATCTCATTCTATTATACAACGAAATGAAATGTGTCTGTTTGTAATATAAAAATTACAGGTTCTACCAAATGCACATAAAAGTACAAAAGTATCGTAAATAAAAATATTTTTTTTATTGGTTTTGTGTGTCTTTCTGTTTGTTTGTTCTCGCTAATCTCCGATGCGGCTGTAAACGACAATAGGAATTTTGAATGCAGAAGCTTATGTTTATAAGAAATAAGTCAAACTATTTATTTTTAGGGAAGCAGTTAGTTTAGGAAAATAAATACTTTTAAACATTTACTAAAATCTTTAGATTCTTACTAGTATAGTACATTTAATAACTTTACAATCTAAATCGAACTACTACAATCGAAAATATCTATTTAACTATGCTCTGCTGTAACCTGAGAAAATCCGGGGTTTTTAACGATACGTTAAAAATATTAATAAAATTACAATATTATAAAAACTAATGAATTTGCTATAGACCTAATATGAGAACAAACACGCAAAACTCAATAAAACACACTACATAATAAAAACCGTTACAAAAGAATGTCAAACAAATGTAACTAATCAAAATCCTGCGTAATAATTTTCACACGATTTAAAACCCCTAATAAATTATAATCCGACCTTACCTTTTTGACAGCTGACAACTCCCAGCTTTTCCACTGCACTATTATAAATCACTTGAAATGGAACGTAAATTAAAACTATAACAAAAAAACAATAGACAATCGTGTAGGAAATTTGAATCGGGAACGCGGGAGACGTGCGTTCCGTTCCACGTGCCGAGCGGGACTGATGCTGAAGCAAGGAGTATTTACTGTGCTGAACTCCGGGGCGCCCCTATGCTTTTGTTTTTTCAGGAGGTGGGACATTTGCGTTTGTTCTCTCGCGTCAAAGTAGAGTTAGTGCAATAAAGGTTGTAGTTGCATATATTAAGCTAGAATTTTACACGATTTTTGCTGTTTTCTATTCGATTAATAAAACGATGTAGGGTCTCATACAGTGTATAGAAATTACTAGACTTTTTATGATATAAGTACATAATGTTAAAATAGTATTTAATATCACATAAAACAATTTTTATTTTACTTAACGTGTCTTTTTACATATCTACTCTTTGTACTAATGTCATAATAATGCAGTGACATACTGTTATTATCAACTTAAAAATCAGAGTAAGATTATGTTATAATATAAGTATTTTGTCACAGGTAAAAAAGAACTCAAACTCAAAATAAATTCATAATTTTTTTTTTTATGATATTGACAAGACCAGCAAATCAGGTGCCTGATGGTAAGCATCATGATTGCCCATATCAGACACAGTGACACCCAGTCAGTGCTATGTATCCAAGTAAGTTACAAAAAGACATTTTGGTAATTTCATTCGTAGCAAAGTGCTACGCTGCGTAGCTCGCGCGTAGCCCTTTGACGAACGTATGCGCTACGACTAATTTTGTAACATCCATGGCCTAGCGAAAAAAATATGCACGTCTTCAACCCTGGGTTCGAATCTAGTTTTTGCCTGGGATTCCGTGTCTATAAAATTTCATGTAATACTGCAGTTGTCTCGGTTGTTTCCTATAAGATATGAAGAGGGCAGTCGTTAGTTAGCTCATGTCAGAGGCCTTGTAGGAATCTTGGCAACCTGAAACTTTGACATACTATGGGCCAGAATCGCTACTGCCGACCATAAGGTCCCGGGTTCGATCCCCAGGTGATGCAAAACTGTTATTGGATTACATGGACATTAGGAGTTTTCACGATGAAAGGCTGGAGTTTGAAATAGACAGACAGATATGGCAATAGCCTCGCCCCCTTTTACATGGGACCTAAACAACATAACAGGCGAAGTGTGGATATCTCATATCCTACTATGGGACTGGGCCCTGGGCACACTTCTGCCATTTACCGTAAACCATAAACCCTTTTGAGAAAAAGGTGTGATGTTGTTTATGTTTTCTTTTTTTGAGTTCCGTACCTCGGAAAAAAGGAACCCTTGTAGGTTCACTTTGTTGTCTGTCTGTCTGTCCGTCTGTCAAGACCTTTTTCTCGGGAACGCGTGAAGGTATCAAGTTGAAATTGATATCAATAACTCGGGTCCCTTGCTGCTGTAAAAAAATCAAAGTTCTATATCAACTATGACTATGACTGCCTCGATGGCGTAGAAGACGCATGCTCGACTACCAATCGAGAGGTCCCGGGTTCGATCCCCAGGTCAGGCAAAGTGTTAAATATTGGATTTTTCCATTAGGAATTATCTCAATAACTGCCTGGAGTCTGGAACTGTGCCCGGTAGATGGCAATAGGCTCGCCCCCTATTACATGGGACCAATAACATACTGGCGAAATGTGGGTGTATCTACTGTAGGACTGAGTCCTGGGTACACCTCTGCTTGCCCCTTCGGGAAAAAAGGCGTGAATGTATGTTATGTTATGTTCTATATCAACGCAATCAACGGCCATTTTACATCACACTTCCATACTTTACGTAACGGACTGAAAACTTCAAGGGTACTTCCCGTTGGCCTAGCATCATGAAATTTGGCAAGAAGCAAGTTTAACTTATATCATAAGTAAAGGAAAAAATTCCAAACCGTAAAATTTCACGTAAAATAAATTTGATTACCTACTAACTTTTTGTAGTGGTTATAGGCCTCTTTTGCAGGGGCCCGCCTGGGGAAGTACCACACCACACCGAGCAGTAATGTGCAAACATTACTGTGTTCCGGTATGAAGGGCAACGTTACCAGCGAAATTACTGGCCATGACGAGTTTCAACAACTAATATCTCAGGGTGACAGGCGCAGTGCAGTGCCGCGCAGAATTTTGTATTTTAAAACACTGGGCGGCACTGTGTCTGATATGGGCAATCATGATGCTTACCATCAGGCACCTGATTTGCTCGTCTTGTCACTCACTATCATATTAAAAAAAAACGCGCATAAGAATCAGATTTTAAAAATATGTTTGCGGTATCAAGGTATGGAACCCTACTAAGCATACTTACCAAGGTATGCCTTAAAATTTATTTTTCTACCTGTACCATACCATCTTCTTTTTCGTATTTTAACTTTTAAACTGGCAAATAGTGTGTATTCAGCTGTAAATATTCCCGCCATCTGTACAAATAGCGTATTGTTTTTGGAAATAGTAAGCACGTGCGTGTCCGTTTGTTTGTCGTGGCTTTTTGTATCTGTGGTGATGTGTGCTCAGGTGGAGCTGCATTGTATGTGAATGTACGACTTTCGTTCTATAAATGTTATATTTTGCAACAAAAAATATGAAAAAAAAACATCCACACAAATTCCTAACTTGAAATATCAAACTGTAAACAAAGATACTATGGATCCTGTATCACTATATATACAATCCTAAATGACTCACTGACTGACATGCAAACGCAGAGCCCAAACCACTGATCCTAGAGACTTGAAATTGGGAATGTAGGTTGTTTTCGTTGTCTGGACGTGTGCTAAGAAAGGATTTTTGAAAATTCACATTGTAAGGGGTCCGAAAAGGGCGCCAAAGTTTTGGTATAAAACTCCAACGTTTCATAATTGCGAGCGGGCAAAGCCGCTTTTCTTAAACTACACAACATACATTCACGCCTTTTTTCCCAAAGGAGTAGGCAGAGGTGTACCCAGGACTCAGTCCCATAGTAGATACACCCACATTTCGCCAGTATGTTATTGGTCCCATGTAATAGGGGGCGAGCCTATTGCCATCTACCGGGCACAGTTCCAGACTCCAGGCAGTTATTGAAATAATTCCAAATGGAAAAATCCAATATTTAACACTTTTGCCTGACCTGGGGATCGAACCCGGGACCTCTTGATTGGCAGTCGAGCATGCGCCCTCTACACCACCGAGGCAGTCTTAAACTAGTCTGAAGTAAAGAATAAATAATAATATGGGACAACTTCCACACACGGTCACCTGGTGCCAAACTAGGCTAGAATCTTGTACTATGGTAACCAGAGGACTGATATACGTACTTATATAAGCTTATAACACCCAGACACAGATCAAACAGACATGTTCATGCACACAAATGTTTGACCTGGCCGGGGATCGAAGCTTAAAAAAATAAAAAAAAAAAAAAAAAAAAATTAAAATATTATAATAAGGTTTATTATAATTTCTGTTTTAGGGATCTGTACCCCAAAGGAAAAAGGAACCCTTATAGAATCACTTTGTTGTCCGTCCGCTGTCTATCTGTCCGTCTGTCAAGACACTTTTTAACTGGAACGTTGAAATTGAAATAAACTACTCAGATCTGCGGCCCCTTGTGGCTGTAAAAAATCAACTTCTAAGTTAACGCAATCAAAAGTTATGGCCAACTTCTTTATACCATGCTAAATTATTAACTTGCTAATTCATTTAGTACAACTTTGTATATTGGACTACCTCCCTATTCCAAATTTTGACAAACTTATTATTCACTTTTTTAACTTATAAATAAAAGGAAGCGATTCAACGTCATTAATGGCAAGTTTAGGAATGCTCTAGGACGATTTAACCACTGGTTAATTCGTTCAAGGGAATGCTGGTCAACGCTTACAACAGAACTCATTGCAGTCTTGTGGCGCGTGCTGCTGGCTGAATAGAAAATCTGCAAATCTGGTGGCAATAAAACATACCGCATGTAATTAAAACAACATCAGCGCGCGCACCGCATGTAGTCGAAGAGCGCTGTTTTTACTTAGTTATTATGTATGTAACAATGCCTAATTAGTCTATCAAATCTTAAGAAGTACCGTTTGAAAGTTTTTATTCGAATAAACTGTAACGTCAAACGATACTTCTTAGATTTGATAAACTGTAATGTACCTACTTAAATGAAAATTATCTGTTTTACTTAAAAGTAGACTATTTTACATTTGACTTGCATGTATTTTAAATGAATAAGCATTCCCGTAGTTTCACTCGCTGAAACGCCTGCATGTAAATATATTATAAGAACCATTGAAATACGTGTTTACATTACAGGAACGAAGCTATTATATTTTATAGCTACCTACATTCTGTTTAGTAGGTAAAAACTTAAATAATAAAATTACCTCGTTTTAAGTAAGATTTTGTTAACCTATCTGTGGCTGCCGGCATTTACGTTATAACTACTCATACAAAATTTAAATTGAAATTTGTCAGCATGTGAATTTCATAAATTATTTTCAGAAAATATTTTTTTTTACCATACATCCAAACCGGTTTTTCTTTAGTTCTAATTTAAGTATTATTAGAAAAAAGAACAACAACTATGCTTAATATTATAGTACATGTAATAAAATACTCCCCATCCCCTCAACCTATGCGGGGCAGATGGCGCGCGGACGTGACGTCACGGCGCCGCCATTTGCATTTTTTCCCGCGCCGCGAGTTTGCGGTCATTGTATAATATCTATGCGCAAATAGATGCCATGAAATAATATGTTTTTCATTGCAGTACCGTAATTACGACCTATTTATTATTTAGAACAGAATAATTGATGACCACGGGAGGAAAATAATGCAGGTAGGTGGCCATTGTCAAATAATATTAATATTTAAACCCTTCACTGGTATTAAAAATACGTATTCAAGTATAAGATGATACTGATAGGTAAAACGTGGTTAGACAGTGAATAATAACTAAGTCGAAAACAATTTCCTTTTGATTCTAAAAGCGTAAAATTCGAAATAACTCATTAATAATTTGAATTAAAAACATCAATCAAATGAAATATTGAAAATATTGGATATTTTGTAATGGTAAGTTGACTCTTTGGAAAATTCTTTAATATTTATATATATTTATGAAGTTAAATAAATCTCTGACTGCCTCGGTGGCGTAGTGGGCACAAGCTCGACTGCCGATCATAAGGTCCCGGGTTCGATCCCCAGGTCAGGCAAAGTGTTGTTTACATTTTTCCATTAGGAATTATCTCAGTGACAGCCTGGAGTCTAGAACTGTGCCCGGGCGATGACAATATGCTCGCCCCCTATTACATGGTGTACATACTATGGGAATGAGCCCTGGGTACACCTCTGCCTACCTCTTCCGAAAATAAAGGCGTGATTGTATGTTATGCAATGTTCAAAAATCTACCAAATTATGCAGTTAACTTTTTTAAATATGGCAGGAAACTTAACTTTTTTCGCAATTGGCAATAACTTCAACTTTTTCCCAGTTGGCAACATGTGTCCTCTTCATTTGCCAGTGTCTCGGTGCCCTCGGCCAATACCAAGACGCCGGCAACGGCTATCGCGCGGACATCACATTCGACGACCATAACGATAGGTTCGATGTAGCTGATATTATTGGTGAACAAAACCGACAGTTCCACGATCAGCCTGAGCAGTATGATGACTTTGAGAATACCAGGAGAAGTAATGATAAAATGTCGACTTTGGTTGAGGTTATTTGAAAAGTTTATTGTAATGAAGTATATTTTTAAATAGCAAATTCACACTTAGGACTAACTATTTGCTCTAGTAGTTGCAAGCGTTACTGTTGAGTATGAGGTCCTGGGTTCGATTCCCAGGTAAGGCATAGTAAGAGCTTACATGGCCTTCTAGGAATTTGACACAATCCTATGAAAAATTTACCAAATCGATGTTTTGTATTCCCGTGTTTCCTCCGAATATACGAGTAATTAACCCATTCTGATCCTGATATATCCTGATATTTTTATAGTGAAGTAAAGTTAAGTAAGTAGTTAAAATGACAGGGAAATAGGTATTTCCCTGTCATTTTAATTTTTCTTATAAACCCTTGTTTTTTTCATAGTGAACTATCAAAAATCACAGTTTCACTCGCGTGATTGGACGTTCACTACAAAAAAATGTAGTTTATAAACAAAAATAAAATGATAGGGACATACTTTACTTCAACTTTGAAATATCAGGATATAAATATATCAAATAAGTTTACTGTATTCGGAGGAAACAGGGAATTCCATAGGATTGTGTCAAACTGCTAAGAGGTCCTGTATCCTGTTATGGAATTTTTAAATTAGCAGGTTGCAGCCTGAATCCCGGTTAAATGATGGAATGTTAATAAGCTCGCCTAATATCACAAGGGACCCTTAAACATACCTAATATGGGTACACGTCTGCCTAATCCTTTGAAGAGCCAAGTTTATATTTACTTATATAAAAATATGTTTATTTTTAGCGTTTATAGTTTTGGAATAAAGCTAATAAAGTCTATTATCTATCTCACCAAAGATCGCAGGAAACATTTATAAATGAAAAAACGAGGGCTATTTTATGATGTACTTAATCTTAAAGTAATAATTAAATTAAAAAGTTTTAAAATGTAAACTTGGCACTTTTTTTTTTCTTTATTAATCAAACAAATATTACAATATAATGTTTCTTGTACCAATAAACCTCATGGTTTGTGCCGGTACAAACATACATTCGCTACGCTCTGTCACTAGGTGTTATTATAGTATTACTAGGTCTATCCAAGTACATAGGGTAATTACAAAGTAAGTACTTCTTCAAAGTATGTCTTTCTTTCTTATTTTTAATGAAAGATACTGATTAGTGGATCACACCCTCAGCTTCACAGCCTCATGATAATGTAACCTTACCACTCTCTCTACCCGTGGTTTTAAGACCCGACTAAGGATTATGAAATCCAGAGAACGGGCAACAGCGTCCTCTGCGTAAAAACTACGGCCAAGCGCCAAGTATGCGCCAAGCGTGGCGAGTATTTGCACACTCCTATAGGGAAGGCCTATGTTCAGCAGTGGACTTCCCACGGCTGGGATGATGAAATTTAAATTTGAATTCTCTAAAATATTTCAGGCACTAAAAGCCGCAATAGCTTTAGATAGAAATCGGCGCGCCCAAGATTTCGCGTACCACGACAAAATGGAAGGCCAGGGATACGACATTATAGAAAACGAGGATATCGACCAAAACTACGAGAGAAGCCTCGATAAGTTCAGATCTCAACACACACGACGAACTGATAATGCCTTCAAATCTGTATCCGACTTTATGAAATTATATAGAAAGCACTTTAACAAACCGAATAAAAATACTAAACCAAGCTACGCAAGTATGATTAGAAAACCAAGAAATATGACAAGGAGGCTTCAAGATGAAGAACTTAATGTATCCAATGGAGATCCATCCTTCTGGAACTTCGCAGTGCCTGTTAACATGAAAGTGTCTGGGTTTATTCCTTTAACATAAAATATGGAACTTCTACTAATCTTTTACTTGGAACCTTTATTTCATTAGCCATAAAACACCCCGTTAAATGGGAAATCCGAAAATTATTGTACAGAAATAAAATTATATAAATAAATTCTAATGGGCTTCCACAAGGGTTTATATTAGGACCGCTGTTTTTCTTTTTCTATTAAACTTGGAAGTAGTTCTTTTATTCTAGTAACTACTATTTGATATTATAAGAAATTTCAAGTTATTCAAAATTCAACTTCACATTGAATTATATACACCTAGTTTTAAATTTAATTATAGTCGATATATTCTATAGCATACAAATCCGTAATTTTAATTAGCTCTGTGTAATAATTAACACGTTTTATAACAATCTTGTTAAAACCGTCATTAACAAAAGCTTATTTTTAGGAATCAAGCATTAAAGATCTAAGTGACGCTATATAAAACAGAAACATCACTTATTCAAAATGCAATATTATTGGCAAATACTCATCCTGTTCGTTGCTGTTGCTACTTCGGTTGCATCAAGACCTATCCAAGAAGACAAAGAAGTTTTTAATCCGAACCTTTCTATTACTTGGAGTGATACAGAATACGTGCGAAGCCCCCGTGACATTCTAAACAAAAAAGCGGTGATGCGCAAAATCGCGTGAAAACGTTAAACATGATCTTTGATGACGATAATCTGAAGTCTCTTAAACTGATACAAAGATCCAGGCCCAGAGATGACGACGATTCTGTAGATTATGAAGACGAAATAGATTCGTTCCACGGATGAGTTAAAATAAACAGGAATTTGAAAATGTTATGGGGTGTTTTTTTTACATTAATTACCTTTTATTGTTGAGAAAAATACCTTACTTTTTCTAGCATAAAAACCACACACACAAGGAGTTATATGCAATACAAAGAGTAATTGCCCATCAAGCGCCTGGTCTGTCCTCGCCAAGGGTACTCCATTCAGCAATACAGGTGGAATTTCAGTATAACGTTTCCCCGCCGCTTTAAAAACTAAAAGCTCACTCTAATTGACGTTGTATTTGAGGCCGTGGGTCCCGCATACGCTTCACATATGTTAAGTAACTTCCTGATTATATATAAATATGAGAAAGACCACGGACCGGCAAAATCACTGTAGGACGTCCATCCACAAGGTGGACAGATGAACTAGTAAAGACCGCAGGATGCAAGCTGGATCCAAGCCGCTTACAACCGGACTAGTTCGAAATCTATGGGGGAAGCATAGGCCTCTGGATATAGCCAAGCTGTGGAATTCCAACGTGATGATAATAATACTTTGTAATACAATGTGATATTTGAGTTTATTCATTATTGTCGTCATGACATAGTGACGTAATTTTTCATGAAAATAAATAATAAATCCATGTGTGACTATCTGAAATTACAGAAAAAGTTACAAAACGTTAATCAACAACAACAAGCTACTTCATTTTGTTTCGGATAATTAGGATTTTAATTAAAGCTTTAACTAGTGGAAAGAAAATAAGAATTAAGAATTATGAGACTGACGTTAATGAAGAGTTAGTTTAACATTTCATACATAGGCCTAAAAATTGTCTGCTGATTCTTTTCAACCAACACGTTAATAATGGAGGTCAACTACAATACATAATTTTGTTATTTTTTACAAGGTTTGCCTAATTTGGGACGAGATAACAGTGTCTGGATGTTGTCCCATACCTATTTTATTTTAAAAAAAAGTTTTAGTTATGATTTTCATAAAAATGAATAGGCAATTACAACAATATCACTGTAGTTATATGAAAGCAAATCGAATCTATTTCACGGCAAATTTGTAACAACTAAAAATTAGAAAATCAATTTATTTTAAATGCGTTTATCGATAGTATTTGTAGGATGGTTAAAACCGGTCGTATTTCGTAAAATGAAGATGTATTTTTGTGATATTATATTGATATTAGTAGCTTTATTGAATTTAGGGGAAACGAAAACCGAAAAACAAAACGATTTAAGAAATATTACGAAGCGGAGTCCTTATAATCTAAAAACTATAGATTTAGTCCTAGACGGCCAGCGCTTAAGAGTGGTGAAGCTAACTAAACAAAAAATTGACAAAGATAAATATGATGTTAATAGTTTTGAATGTAAAACAAGAGACTGTATCACAAGAACTGGAAATACTCCAGAAAATATTAAAGAAGAAACAGAAAGTTACTCCAATGAAGCGCTAGAAGACTGGAAAAGCTACTCTAAAATAAGATGTAAGGATAACGAGTGTAAGAATGATCTTGAAGAACATAATATACAAAATATATTGCGATTCGGAGTCAATGAAATGGAGGTGGAATCCAATTCGGCAGACACTAACAATGTTGATGGCATAGAAACCAGTATGCAAATACATGTGTACGATTTAGTGCACAGATTCGCAACATTAAAGGCCAAAATAGCCCACAAACTTTTCACTTACATCAAAGATCTAGAAGCTAAAAGCATAGCACATTTACAACTAAATAAGGAGTTATACTATAAATTCATTAATTTAAAACAGTGGTACCATAGACACCGACAAACAGTAAATGATAAACAATTAAGAAATAAAATACACGAAAATCTAAAGAACTTTTTGAAAATTCAAGTGCTGCCGCACGATTTGGATGATAATGTCATTTTGGTGTCTCCAAAACTGTATGCAGATTTGGAAAAACAACGTGTTTTGGAAAAACAAGTGCGTAAAGATGTAGTAAGGAGCTTATTTCCGATGATCAAAAAGCAGAAACTAAAGTTACAACTTATGCCAACAGATAGAATAAAATTTCACTATTTGTAGATGTAAAAGATCTCAGTGATAATAATTATTTTATAATACATAACTCAGAAAATAAAGATACTTTCATTAAAAATGCTTTTATTCAAATATGAAATTTAAAAAACGTTTATTATATTGTAAAGTTACTAAGTAAAATAGGTAAGCAAATAATTGGATACAGAATTGAAACAGAAGAAATGAATAACTTTCTTATTTTACAAGCTTTTATTGTAACTGACTTAATAACTGTGTAGATAAATATTATTGTATTATAATAGTAGCATATAATATATAATGTTAGCTATCACTAGTTAGAAGAGGGGATAGGACGGCCGAACGATATAAAAGCGGGCGATTTCTAGCGCTCGAGGGCATCAACCCCCTTGTAGTCCAAGCCTCGAACTACTCGATAGTTCAAGCTGGAACTCCTCCCCTCCGTAGACGCCCTCGCAACGTCCTGGACGACCCGGACGACTCTATCGCCGCCGTCACATCGGCGGCGCTAGGTTCGCCCAATCCTACTAATATACGCAACAGACGCTCCGTTTTCGGTACTGGTGCCGGATACCAGATCCACCAACTCACACAATCACAACACCGACCTCGCCGGCGAGGTCGAAGATCTCTCAGATCCTTCAGATCGGTTAGTTTCTCTCCAAATAATCAAACAGATCAAACCATTGATAGGGCCCTAGGACACTCCCCTTCTGGGGTGCCAGGGCAAGTTTGACCCCACGTATTCTGGCGACGGCCCAAGCCGAGGTTCGTACCGTCTAGGTGCCCTTGTGCTTGTCGCCCTTTAACTTTGGGTCGAGCGCCTCCTGCGCTCACCACTGCCCGGTAAAGCTGTAGAGGCCATCTGAGGCCAACAGCATAGGTCATTTAAAAAAAAAAAAAAAAATTTAAAAAAAAGCGCTCGAGGGCACTTTGCCTTCAGCCGTTGTCGAGGAAACATCATCCTGACATTTTTTTCACGTCATAGTTTTGTGTCGAATCTCTGCCCAAATCGTCTAGAAATTATATTATCGATTTTTTTTTTTTTATTTTTTTTTTTTATGATAGTAAGTGACAAGACGAGCAAATCAGGTGCCTGATAGTAAGCATCATGATTGCCCATATCAGACATAGTGCCACCCAGTGTTTTAAAATTCAAAAATTCTGCGCGGCACTGCACTGCGCCTGCCACCCTGAGATATTAGTTGTTGAATCTCGTCATGCCCAGTAATTTCGCTGGTAACATTGCCCTTCATACCGGAACACAGTAATGTTTGCACATTACTGCTTGGCGGATGAATAACTGGCAAAGGTGTGGTACTTCCCCAGGCGGCCCCCTGCAAAAGAGGCCTACCACTACAATAATATTATTTTGTTTTTATCAAAATTTTGTGAATCAGTTGGAATTTGTTAATTCTTATCTTTTTTAGTTTAATTAGTTTGAAGTTTACAAGATCAGATGTGGGATAGAACTAACGTCTTCCACGTGGTTCTATCACCTTCGGTCACATTTTGAATTTTGGTCAGAAATTTGTGGGTAGGTAGTAGAAATTTGTGGTAAGTTGTTTTGAATCGCAAAAAGATGTCAGACGTGCGTTCGCCAAGCCGCGACAGGAGTCGCTCTCGCTCACGCTACAGGTACAGGGATCGTAACTCCAAAGGTAATTTTGGACGCAGCATGGAGGCGATGATGGTGAGGTTGCGAACATTGGAGTGACGTGTTTCGACACGTTCGCCTGTACGTTCTTTACAAGTTCGTTCGCCGAGGCGCGCTCTGTCGATACATTAGCGACGTGGTTCATGGGCACGTTTGGTGCGATGACTTAGATCACGCCAAAATTTTGCAAACTACCCTACATATGCGGATTTCGCTCGTCGCTCGCTCCTTCAATTGCGGATAGTGCAGGGGCTCAGTGATGAATTTATTTCGGCAATTGTCATACGGGGCATTGCTGATCATCAGATTCGTGCGTCAGCAACTAACATGAAATTGTTGCCTAACGTCCTAGTAGTTCTTTTCGATCTACGTTAAGAATCGAGAAGATATCGAATGTTAGTAAGCCAGAGGGCATCAGTGTCGGTGATCATTCTCGAAAGTGTAAATTTAATCCGTTAATTGTTTTTGTGCAGTTTACAGGGAAACAAACAGGCTTTTTTGCGCAAGGTATTTGGAGTTTTTACAAAGGCTGGTTTCTCAATCAATTTAAAGAAATGTACTTTCAAGGGCAAAGTATAAGTCGTGGTCAGGTACGGCCGAGCCCTGGACAATTCAGGACAACTATGTCAATGAGAGGAGAAACCCTCCTCGAAACTTTTTGGTTTTTGTAAGTAAACAGGGCAGTCAACTGGCAAGCTGGACCCCGGCGTGCGTGGACCATTCCAAGTTGTGAAGATCATACCGCAGGGGCGGTACGAGCTGAGACTTCTGGCCGGCACGCAAACTGCGGCGCGGCATACTTTGAAGAAGAGACATCATGGTTAGGCGGCTGAGAGTTCCTTGGTCCGCATCCAAGCGGGCTAATGAATTCTGCAGTACGCACCCACTGTTAGGCGACTGAGTGGTCCCTGGTCCGCGTCTGAGCCGACAGGTGAATTCCAGTACGCACCCATTGTTGAGCGACTGAGTGGTCCCTGGTCCGCTGTCTGAGCCGATAGGTGAATTCCAGTACGCATCCATTGTTAGGCGACTGAGTGGTCCCTGGTCCGCTGTCTGAGCCGACAGGTGAATTCCAGTACGCACCCATTGTTAGGTGGCTGAGTGGTCCCTGGTCCGCTGTCTGAGCCGACAGGTGAATTCCAGTACGCACCCATTGTTAGGCGACTGAGTGGTCCCTGGTCCGCTGTCTGAGCCGACAGGTGAATTCCAGTACGCACCCATTGTTAGGCGACTGAGTGGTCCCTGGTCCGCGTCTGAGCTGACAGGTGAATTCCAGTACGCACGTATCTCCGTTAGGCGGCTGAGTGGTCCCTGGTCCGCGTCTGAGCCGACAGGCGAATTCCAGCACGCACGTAGGTAACTTTCATTTGGCGGCTGATTGGTCTCCGGGCCGTGTCGGCGGTCAGGTGAATTCCAGCACGCATATTTTTTTGAATACTGCTGAGTGCTTCTTACAAGCCTTTTATATTTGGTGGGTGTGTGTTTTTTTTAACACACCATTGTTCAACTGAACGCGCATCCTATGTGGTCAATTTATTTTGACGGTTACTTACACACACTGGTGTGCGTCGCATACGCGTTCTTATGTGATCTTTTTGAGTGTTTCACATTCTGACGCGTGTGCTTGGAGTTTTTGCGGGTTTGATTATTTTTGTGGTTGTAGAAGGATAGATAAGTCTCCTCAAATCTCGGGCATGGTCGTGTCACACTACTGCTTGTGTGACTGGCGCAGCTCGCATCCTGGTGCGGCGCTCTCGGCTCTGCTGCGTGGAGGCGCTCCTGGTGCTGCTGTGTGCACGCGCCCTCCGCGCTGCTGTTGCACGCGCCCCCGGTGCTGCTGTGTGCACGCGCCCTCTGCGCTGCAGTCAGCTGGCGCTTCAGTGCCACCGGCATTCTCCGAGCAGCGGCTTCGCGCTGCGATTGGCTGGAGCTTCGGTGCCGTCGGCATTCTCCGCGCTGCGGTTAGCTGGCGCTTCGGTGCTGCTGGCATACTCCAAGCTGCGGTCGGCGGGCGTTTCGGTGCCAACGACGTTCTCCGTACCCCTGTTTTCTGTGGCCTTAAGGACACACCTGTGCAGTCTACTTGGCATAGTTGACCTCGAGAGGTTCTGCCCGTAGCCACAGGTGTGGTGGAATCTTTTCGGTTTAGATACTTGAGACACCGAAGAGGGTGAATATGGCGCTGCAGTACGGGTCCATTCCTGTGCTGGTTCCGGACGTTGAAGAACCTGACGAGGACGTCAGGGTGTCAGGAGAGGCCGTGTTAGCTATCACTAGTTAGAAGAGGGGATAGGACGGCCGAACGATATAAAAGCGGGCGATTTCTAGCGCTCGAGGGCACTTTGCCTTCAGCCGTTGTCGAGGAAACATCATCCTGACATTTTTTTCACGTCATAGTTTTGTGTCGAATCTCTGCCCACATCGTCTAGAAATTGTATTTTCGATTATTTTGTTTTTATCAAAATTTTGTTAGAATTTGTTAATTCTTATCTTTTTTAGTTTAATTAGTTTGAAGTTTACAAGAATAAATAATATTATTATAAGAATAACGTTAGAGTATAAGAGTATGAAAAAGAAGAAGAACATGAAATCGTCGTCCAAAATAATCATTAGTAATGTGCATTGACAGACTTATCTGCTGATACCAGGTTTCCATAAATGATTGATTAGGAAACTAATTAACGATATTGGCAAAACAAACACCTATTAAAAGTAACGCGAGCATAATTATACGCCTTATTAAAAAAACATGTCGGTTATATACCTTAATAAGCTTAAATCCATCACTAAGATTTTAATTATTAATAATTACTCAGAATTTGAAGAAGAATGTTTTAACAGTAAAAATGATTAAACTGGTTTGTGGTTTTCTCCTGTTTGTAGCTACATTTGTGACTCCAAGGTATCTGGGAGACAGAGAGTTATCAGACGATAAGAGAAGTCAAGCCCGAAGTTTGGTCGACCAGATTCAAAATTCCCGGAACAGAGTTTTTAGAAGAGAACCACAACATGATGACGACCATGGCTTTGCTACTAATGAATTCGACTTATTCCGTAAAAAATATATTGATAACAAACGAATAAAACTGCATAAAGGTATGAGAACAGATGACACCTTCGAAGACAGTTTAGAAAGCGACAGTTTTGAATCGAGTGAAGAATACAAAGAAAAACCTGTTATTGTAGTTGTTCTTAATAAAAATGGAACTGGTGAGGGAGTAGATTTGAATAATCAAGACAAAGTCCAAGATTTTGTTAAAAAAATTCTGGCAGCTAAAGGAATTAACGGTCATTGTAACTGTGCAGCAAAAGGTATAGATGACAATTATTCTGACGAAGATTACAGTTCTGAAGAATCTAGTTCAGAAGAAGATTATGATGATAGTCTAGAGCTAAAAACTACTAAAAGAATTGGAAAAGGATACATCCAACCCAAGAAACAATTGCTGCGCTGTGGCTGCAATAGAACAAGGCGCACAAAACGATCTAACATAGTGTATTATGAAGAAAGCGGCAAAGATAGTGCTGTTAGAATGTTCCTAAATGATCTTCAAGAAGTATTTTTACAAAGGTATTTTTATAATTCCGTGGAGTAACCGGCTTTAGAATAGTGCTCCACCCTCTCTAACCGTGGTTGCTGTAAGAGCCGGCTAAGGGTTAATAGATCCAGAGGACCAGCGTCCTCTGCAAAAAGCACCGAACTGCGCTCGACAACCCGGCTGCCAAGCGTGTCGAGTATTGGCAAAACCCCTCTTTATAGGGGAGGCATATTTTCAGTAGTGGATTACCAACGGCTGAGATGATGAAGATGATTTTTATAATTATATGATAGGAGTGAAATATGAACACAAAATTAATATAGCTAAGGACTCTGAGTAAAGCGTTAGTTAAGTAGCTGCAAAGAAAAAAGGAATTTCGTTTTAGAGTCAAGATCGGGTTTATGTCGTTGCGCTATCTCAGTACATTTTTATGATAGTGATTAACAAGACGAGCAAATCAGATGCCTGATGGTAAGCATCATGATTGCCCATATCAGACACAGTGCCACCCAGTGTTTTAAAATTCAAAATTTTGCGCGCCACTGCACTGCGCCTGTCACCCTGTTATTAGTTGTTGAAACTCGTCATGCCCAGTAATTTCACTGGTAACATTGCCCTTCAGACCGGAACACAGTAATGTTTGCACATTACTGCTTGGCGGATGAATAACTGGCAAAGGTATGGTATTTCCCCAGGCGGCCCCGTGCAAAAGAGGCCTACCACTACAAAGTTATTGCAAAGAGAATCCCTGGTGTGAATACTCACGCCCATGCACTAGGATTCTCTTTGCCGCAAGCGGCATGGACACAAACATCAAATCCCCACACCACAAACATCCAATCCCCACACCACAAACATCCTAACCCCACACCACAAACATCCAATCTCCGAGAACAAACATTTCAGCTCATCGCACAAATACTTGCCCAGGCTGGAAAACCAATCCAGGAATCTTCGTTTTGAAGGCTGAGTTACTACCAACTTAGCTACGAAACCGTCGATTAATCATAACATAACATCACGCCTTTTTCCCAAAGGGATAAGCAGAGGTGTGCCCATGACCGAGTCCCATAGTAGGTTCACCCACACTTGGCCAGCTATGTTTTTTAAGTCCCATGTTTTACCCAGGGCACGAGCCTATTGCCATCTAACGGGAACAGTACCAGACCTCATCTCTATTCGTGTTTCATTCCCATGGTTAAGGCGCTGTCCAAAACAAATTCGCCCTCTCGCTCACACGTACCCACATTTTTGAAGATATAATAAATACTACATGTAATTACGTAAAATAAAGACAACTAGGTTCTAGAAAATAACAATACAAAGATTCAGTAAAAAAATCCAACATAATCCAAACAACTTTTCAGTGCCTTTTTATTTTTCTAAGATTTTTTGCTTTATGCAGGTTTTTATTCATGAAAAATCGTTTCGATTAAATTAGATTTTTTACTGAATCTTTTTAATGTTATTTTCTAGAAACTAGTTGTCTTTATATATTACGTAATTACATGTACCTAGTATTTTTTATATCTTTAATAATAGGAAGATAAGAGTACTGGTGGTTATTTTTTTATCTGATAATTTCTTAAAGGGATGGTGTCAAATCGAAGAAGGCCACCCCCACTTCTCCAAGTAATGCAATAATTCTACGATGTGGAGGCGATCGCTGCGGGTTCCTGACGGGCAAACATGATGATGATACAATTGAGAACATTATGAATCATTTCGAGCTCTTGGTTATTTCTGACCATGAAAATGACCAGTTATTGTGAGAAAGGAAACTGTTTCAAAATGTTTTACAATGTTTTAAACTTAATAAAACTTAATCACAATAATAAGAATTATCATTGCAGTTTATTATAATGATCAAAGTATCTCTGTTCAAATTGGTCTCAATATTACGACACTTGCAAGGGCGTCGCCAGCCGATGATCAAGGGGGGGGGGGGGCTAGTCAAGGAATTTCTACCCAAATTCCCCATTTGGGGCAGCAGCCCCCCTCTGCCCCCCCTTGGCGACACCCTTGGACACTTGCAGGACAATAAAGTTAGTTGGTAATGAATATCTACCGTAACGGAAAGATACAGAAGAACACACAAGAAACTTGCAGGGCTTAATTTTTTCAACTGGTGCTCTCCTTATCGTATCGTAAATGGCACATTGAACTATAGTTCTTGGTTCTCTCGTATAAAATATTATATACGTATAGATATTAGTGGTCATTAGGTCACATCGAAGGTCCTGTAGAAATCTCGCCGAAATGAATCTCTGAATTATGGGTTATGGGTTAACACAACCCATAATGGTGTTACTCGAACAGTGCAATATAATGTACTAGGAGTTGGTAGACATTATCAATATCTACAAAATAGTTCGCGGATATTATATCCATCTATTTTGGTTTGACATGACCTGATGACTAGTTTTGTCCTCTTGGTGCAACCAGCAGAACATGGCGGTTGTACCACGGGTCGGTAGCGATCCCTTACTATTTATTATACATACTTATTAATCAACTTTTAGAATGTTTAGTCCTATTTCCACTAATTATTAAGTTTTCTGATGTTATGTTAAGTACAAAGGTTTTGACTCCCCAGTTTAATCTTAATCAATTAGACACAAGGTAAATCAATCTCATAAAGTTATGATGCCTGTGTATCAAATCAACAAAATGACCACGAAAGGGCTTTATCTAAAATTCAATATCACGCCGCATTATCTTAAGATTTTAATTAAAAATCAATTTCTCATATCTATTAAAAACTAATCATATTTCCAATAAATAGAGATGACGCTTAGAATAATTTATTCAAAGAAAATGGTCATTCCAAAGTTGATAGGCTTTTTATTTTTGATAGTAATAAATGTAGTGGCAGCAAAATACTTGCCCAGTGATAAACTGTCTCTAGATGATCTCAAGATACTCGAAGATACTTTGAAAAAGATAACTGCACTGAACACACCAAGCCAAAGAGGAATGACTCAGGGTAGTAACAATTACCATGGTCAAAAGCAGAAACCTCAAAGCTACAAAAAATATGGCAAAGCAGACGAGCGGGCGTTTATACAAACACTTAATTTCATCTTTAAACATAATAATATAAATACCCAAAGACCAAACGAAGCACCTAAAGATCAGAAAAATATTCTCCGAAGTGACGTCTCTATAGAGCGATGTATTTCCTGCAAGAATTTTCCGAAACTGTGCCATGATCGCTGCGGTAGAACTGCTATTATTGAGGAGTCACCAAACACTCAAATCGAAAACATATTTAAAGGCATTTTAAATCCCAAACAAGAAAGCGAGGATGATAAATTGGATGAACTAGAAAGAGCCTTAGTCGTACTCAATGATAATTCAGCAATACAATGCGAAGGAACTGAATGCGAAGCAAAAGGCGATAATAAAGATTCTCAAGAAGACGAAGTAGTACAATTTCTGAATGATCTTGAAGATTCGCTGAAAGGTCAAGACGAGTCGAAATGCAAACAAGGGTTGAAGTGTGGATGCAGCAAACAAGGACAATGTGGCTGTTCCCTCAGATGTGGATGTGATAACACCCGCTGTGAAGACGACAGGAATGATAGATCGAATTACAACATGGCTAATATCAATTTCAATGAACCTGAACTCCAAAACGCCCTAAGTCATATTAATCCTAAATTTTACAAACTTAATGAAGACTTAGACGCATTCATTATAGATGCACCGGACGCGGATGAATTACTAAGAATTCTAAGCAAAAATCAGCCAAAAACAGGGTGGATGCAGAAGCAAAGCAATCCTTTTGTGAAATTACCTGGGAAGCAGAATTATAAGTCGTTCCGACGAAGCTCAGACTCGGATAGTTACGGGCTGCCGTTTGAGTTAACAGTAGACGGTTTAGGTTTGATTAATGAATGATAAAATTATTCTGCTTCAGCTATTCTTGATTTGGAAAACCTAACAGAGTAAATGCTGATGATTACTCACGCCACATTGTTAAATTATTTAGAAATTATATAAAAATAGGGCAATAATACCGACGGGAATACCTATAAAACTATTATGGAAATAAGAATTAATTTTATGAAGTTTGTTTTTATAATAATATAATTTATATGGTAAAATTATTTACTATAATGTTGCGATTATACATTTCTTTCCACCTTCCCCAATAAAATCTGAACAGGTTTATTATGCCGGGACTACAGCTACGTGTTAGCGTGTTATTTAGCAATATTCTGTTAAATAACACCCAAGCCACGCCCACTTTTCATGTTATTGTGTTAGGTAACACAAAAACATGCCGCTCCGGACCCGGCTTACCATGGAAAGTGGGCTTGGCTTTGGTGTTATTTAAAAGAATATTGTTATATAACACGCTAACATGTAGCTGTAGTCCCGGCTTTAGCTGATTGGGTGTCGATAACAGGCAAATGTACGAGTCATGCGGTGCAAGTCTGCAACAAGAGTACAAATCCTATTTCCGGTTTTTGACATTTATTCGGATGACAGTTGACATTGATAGGCTTTACATTGACAAATGACCAATGACAACTGACTGCTGATCCAAAGATGACAGTGACTGCTGAAGTCTCTAAATTTATGTGGTAATTTTTTATATTTTAATTTGAGTACATACTTGAAAAAAAAACAAAAGAGGGTTGATAGGTGTCACACGTCTAAGAGAAATTATTTTCGGAAAAAATATTTTTTAATATCTTGTGATTCAACTAATCAACATTCAATAGTGGTAAAAATTGTACTTAGGCCTAGGCATTGTAATATAGTAAGTCTGTAGTTGTACATATTTTAGTTAGTTATTTTTTATTGTATCATAGTATAGGGACTAGTTTAAGTAAAAAAACCCAGGAACCGTTAATGGAATCGATTCCTCCTGACCGGCCGCCGGATCCGCCGGATATTCCTATGGGATCGGGCTTAAAAAGACGGTCTGAGGACCCTCTTAATAACGATGCGGCTAAAAAAGCCGTATTTAACAAGGATTTGTCAGATGCCTCCACACAAAACTTATATACTCATCCCTGCTATATTTTGGGAATAAAAGCATACACAGATAACGACAACGGACCGTTCATTGTGCATGTGTCTCACTCTGATCCAGACCCCTCCTCGGGGGTGGTCTTAAAACCTCTTAAATTTGGCCAATTTCTCCATGCGAATAAAGTTTCTAATATCTGCCCTGATGGTGTTAAAAAGGTGGGGAGAAACAAAATCTCAGTAGAGTTTAGAACTGGCACAGACGCGAATAAGTTTTTGGATAATCCAATTTTAAGTGCACACAAGTATGTAGCTAATATTCCTTCTTACAACATCACCAAAATGGGAATCGTCCGTAATGTGCCAACTGACTTGGCGATGGAGGACTTTGTGGCATCTGTTGTCCTACCCAAGGGGGTAGGTGACGTTATGAAGGCAAGAAGATTAAATCGAAAAGTGAATATAGCAAACAATACATCATGGATCCCAACGCAAACCGTTGTAATCACTTTTCATGGTCAGGTTTTGCCTCAGAGGATATTCTGTTTTTATTCTTCGCTGCCTGTGGAGCCATATAAATATCCTACTATCCAGTGTTTACAATGTTGCAGATTTGGACATGTCAAAGCGCAATGTAGATCAAAACCTCGCTGTTTCCGCTGTGCGCAGCCTCATACGGGAGACTCCTGCGGCGTGGAGGAATCGGTGGCGTCTTGTCTCCACTGTTCGGGTAGCCACTTTGCTAATAGCAAAGACTGCCCCGAGCGGGGGAGACAGGAGGCTATCAAAATCTTGATGTCGCAGGATAGCCTCTCCTATGAGGATGCGGCAGCGCGTTACCCCAGGGTAAGGAAACCACATTCTGAAGTATCCCAAGCCAGCTGTTCCTCTTCTTCCTTTTCTCCCTCTCAACCTAGCCAATCCTATTCCCAACAGCAGTCTACCAGTTACTCAAAAACTGTAATTTCAACCCCTCGCCCTAGAGTTCCTCTAGGAAAATCTTACAATAGACAGGCTCATCAGGCTATAGTAGCTGAAATACCATCCTCCTCCCCAAATGGCGTTGCCTTATTGGCTGCCAATCCATCTTCTTCTCTGGCTATTTCTTCTGATTCTGTTCAAAATGGCAAACTTCTCGACTTATTACTGTCCGTAATCATTTCCATTGTTTCCCACAATAACACCAACCTACCGTCCAACGTTGCCAGCAAACTTTCAGAATTTTTTTCAATTCTTAATCATGGGTCTGGTTCTGATTCACAAACCGTCAGTCATTGCCATTGCGGAGACATGGCTTGTGCCTGGGTCCCGTTTCCGGGTTCCAGGCTTCGCCTGCCTCCGGGATGACAGGGCTGACGGTTATGCAGGCTGCGCTTTACTTGTGAGGCGTTGTCTTCCTTTTTCTCAAATTTCCTTACCCCCTTTTCCTCCGGAACTTAATATCGTAGCAATAAGAGCTTTTGACATATCTTTTATATCTATATATATTCCACATCCACAATCAAGACTCATCCCGGATATACTGCATGTAATATTTTCTGTTCCTCCCCCTATCATAATTATGGGCGATTTTAATGCACACCATTTTCTTTGGGGTTCCAACCATAACGATCTATTCGCTCTTTCCCTGCTTGAAATATTTGATGAGGCAAATCTTTGCGTCATAAATAATGGCTCCCCTACCCGTAGGGTTCTTCCCTCCCAAAACCCTCAAAGTGCTGTAGACATTACCATATGTTCTCCTACTCTTTCCTCTGTCCTGTCCTGGAATGTCCTTCCCTTCACGTATGGGAGTGATCACTTTCCTATCCTCATCACCATTTCTGATAGGGTAACTCCTTCAGTGAGTTTTTGTCCCACCCTTAAATATAGGTTATCAAATGTTGACTGGTCTTCATATTCTACTTCTGTTGATAACAAGATAGATAATTTTCCAATATGTGACCCAATTAACATAGATCAATGCTATGCTAATTTTGTGGACGCTATTATTTCTAGTGCAGATGAGTATTTCCTTGAAAAAGCCTTTTCAATTTAAAGTTTCAACCCCTTGGTGGGACTCTGAATGCACTGCTGCCGTTAGAGCAAGGAAAAAAGCTGAGGAGGATTACAATTTGGCCATGACAAGGGCTAACTTTATAACCTATAAGAAGGTAGCTGCGAAGACAAGGCGAATTTTGTCCAAAAAAAAGAGGGAAGGTTGGAAAAAATTCTGTTCCCTGCTGTCTCCTAGAACTCCACCCTCTCTGGTCTGGAAAATGATAAAACGATTCAGAGGCTCATGTACTGTCCCTAACATATATATGCATGACCCCTCATCGTGGGTTGGAGGATTTGCTGATAAAATGACCCCCCCTTCTGTTCCAAATATAGAGTGCCTTGTTCCGGCTCCCCGTTTCCTTCCTAGCCTCAATACCTTTGACTCTCCTTTCTCATTTATAGAACTTCAGTTGGCTCTCGATGGTTTGGTGGATTCTTCCCCAGGCATAGATGGTATTCCGTATTCTTTCTTAAAGAATTCCTCCAGGAAATGTAAAGAATATTATTTGGGTCTCATTAATGGTGTTTTTGAATATGGTGAGGTTCCACAACCTTGGAAAACCCAGGTAATTATTCCCATTGTAAAGTTAGGTAAAAATGCCTCAGATCCAAATAGTTATAGGCCAATCGCGTTATCTTCATGTTTAGGCAAGGTTGCAGAACATATGATTAAACATCGTCTTGAGTGGTTTGTTGAAAACAGAAGCTTGTTGGCTAAAACTCAATTTGGTTTTAGAAAAGGCATGAGCACTATGGACAGTTTAAGTATTCTTACTTCTGATATCCGGATATCATACCTGAAAAAGGAATTTCTTGTGGGCGCTTTTCTAGATGTTTCTTCTGCTTACGATAATGTCTTACTTCCCTTACTGAGAAATAAACTTACTCGGTTAGGAGTTCCAGAGAAAGTAATCCGTTTCGTATGTAATTTATTAATGGAAAGATCAATTATTATAAAAAATCAAAATACTTTTCTTCCTTCTCGAACTTGCTGGAAAGGTTTACCGCAAGGGTCAGAGCTAAGCCCTTTACTTTATGCCCTTTATACGTTCGACTTAGAACTGACCGTTCTTCCCTTTTGCAACATTTTGCAATATGCGGATGACTTGGTTCTTTATGTATCCGTCAAGTCCATAGAAGAAGCCGAAAAAAGATTGAACTCAGCCCTCAGCTATCTTCATGACTGGCTCCTAGATCATGGTCTATCCCTTTCAGCTTCTAAAAGCAGTGTAGTTACATTCTCAACAAAGCGATTCATTCCTCCTGCATTGATCAAAATTAATAGTCAGTTAATCCCTCTACAGAATGAAGTTAAATTCCTAGGTATATGGCTTGATCGCAAATTGTCAGGATCTAATTATGTACTCACTCTAATTATGTAGTTAAGAAATGTGAGAGCAATATAAACATTCTTAGATCTCTTTCTGGTGTCTGGTGGGGTGCTCATCCATATACACAAAAGCTTCTTTATAATGCGATTGTCCGTAGTCACATAGATTACGGATCGTTTATCCTGAGCAATAGGTCTGCCTGCCGTGAGATTGAGAAGGTCCAGTCCAAGTCCTTGCGGATAATTCTAGGGGCGATGAAGTCGTCCCCCATCAACGCAATGCAAGTGGAGTGCGTGGAACCTCCTCTCTCCCTCCGCAGGCAGTATCTATGCAATAGATTCGTTTGCAAACTGTTACAAAATTCTAACCACATCCTTATTCAAAACTTGGATTTATTGTCTGATTTATAAGGACCCCGTTCACCCCAATTACTTCCTGATCTTCTTCGCAGCTATCTTCATCTAACTCGTCTACCAAATCCATTACACCAGTGCTCTATAATGCCATTATACTCCACGCCGTTTGAAGCACTTACTTTTGAGCCTAATATAATACTTGATTTTGGTATTAATAAGAACACGGTAGAGGCTAATAGTGTATTTATAAATAATATTCAATCTGAGTATAAGGATTGGGTTTTATTTTTTACGGATGCCTCCAAGTCCCCTGATGAGCCAGTTGGTGCGGCGGTTTGGATTCCATCATCTAGGATCATTCTAAGCTACAAATGCCCTCCTCTTACTTCTGTTTTCACGGGAGAAGCTATTGCTATCCTGGAAGCTATACTGTTTATAAAGTCACACAATTTAAGTCATTGCATAATTTTCTCGGACTCCGCAAGCTGCTTGCAAGCTATTCTCTCCAATCAATTCCGTTCAAGTCCAAGTTCAAGTCCAGATTTCCCATTATTCTCAGAATAAGAGACTCCCTTCTTCAGTGTCATAGGCTTGGAATTAGTATTATCCTTCCATGTATTCCTGGCCACATGGGTATCCTGGGGAATGAGTCAGCGGACTCATGTGCCAGGAACGCTGCTCTTACTGGTTCTCTGGTTCATCCTCATGTTTATTCTCATGACATCTGTGCCACTTTTAATCCCAAATTATATGAAGCCTGGTCAAAACAGTGGCAAATTTCAAAGTCCTAAAAGGCAAATTTTATGGTGATATTCAGCCAGATATCCCTCATAAACCCTGGTTTTCAAAATTCCAAGGGGCAGATAAAGTTACTACTTCAACGATCTGCCGGTTACGCTTGAATCACTCGTGTACCCCTGTCTTTTTGGCTAAACTAAGAATAAGAGACCATTCCATATGCGAGTGTGGTTTAGATTATGGAAATGTGGACCATATCTTTTTTTCTTGTCCAAAGCAACAGTTTTCTCTATATGATATTATTCCTTCTGATATCCCTCGTCCTGTCTCCTTTAAATTCCTCTTATCCTTGGTTTTTTCACCATTTATTAGACTATTGTGTAGATATATTAAAGTGAATAAAATAAAATTATAAGTATAAACTTAATACATAATAATATATTAATGTGTATTCGTAATATGTTATATAGCTTTGTGTATAGATTGTAATTAGTTGTATATTCAATAATCTTAGTAAATAGTTTATGATTTATTAAAAGAGATATGAGTTTTATTTCAATATTTATTGTAGTGTTGCTTAGTATAATAGTTTAGTATCATGCTGTAGAATATGATTGTTGATTGTGTTCAAAATTCAAAAGCTCTTATTGGTTAATTTCCATCGTTTGATGTCCAATCTCCCAACGTGATATTGGCAAAGTTGTGGTGTTAAAAACACTTTCACAAGCCACAAAATATGAATTGAATTGAATTGAATCAAATTTTCCAATCATCATATTCTTATTAGTTGGTAATTACATCAAACCAAACATCTCCTTCCAGGCGGTCCTTATTTATTCGTAGTCGTAAAAGGAATCGATATTACCATGGCAAATAATGATACCCCAGAAAGTGATTTTTCAATAGAATGCTTTCAAAATTACTCCGCACCAGAGGTATTCGTGCAAGGCTTGGCTGGAATGGTCGACCAGACAGACGTGGAGACCATTATACGTGCACAGAAAAACATGTAAGTTTCTTTGATAAACATTAAATATTTCAAAACCAATGTAACAATCGTGTACCTGCAACCTGCACGAATCTCGATTGCAGTGTGACGGGACTAAAGCGGAAATACTATGTTAAAAATAGACTTCAAAAACAAACTTTCAGCCCACTATTTGGACCAAATAAAGTACTACAATACAATATTATAAAGTACTCTGTTATTTGGACTGGTGGGCGGGGGATATCAAGAGGGGCAAGGTAACATTGTACATTTTTGTCTAAAACCAACCCCTTCTAAGGGATGGCAAAATATCCCACTTATATTATAAATGCCAGTTTGTCAGGATGAATAGAAAACTAATGAACCGATTGGGTCTCAAGGTTTCAATACTGAATTTCAGCCCAGTAGTTTTTGCATGAAAGAGTAACAAACATCCATATATATAGCCATCCATCCTTTCAAGCTTTCACATGTACATAACATTAGTAGGATATTTTTTTTCATTCACCCAGGCTCCAGCGGTTTGAAAAAACAACGGAAATGCTAACGAATTGCAACCAACTGTCCGCTAGCAGACTACGCGCTGCTTCCACTGAGTTCAAGAAACATACGCAACTGTTAGTGGACATGAAGAAGGACCTCGAGTTTATATTCAAGAAGATACGGGCTATTAAAACTAAGCTTAGGTAATTAATTAAGCCCACTATACCTATACATAGTAGCTGTGCCCTGTGCCCCGCGGTTTCACCCATGTAGTCCTCGGTCCTGTGAGAATAATTGTCTTATACATTTCTAAATAAAGAATATTTTTTAGTATTAGGCCTTGCAGGAGGCCGCCTGGGGATGTACCAAACCTTTGCCAGTTATTCATCTGCCAAGCAGTAATGTGCAAACATTACTATGTTCCAGTGTGAAGGGCAATGTTACTGGCGAAATTACTGGGCATGACGAGTTTCAACAATAATAACTCAGGGTGACAGGTGCAGTGCAGTGCCGTGCATAATTTTGAATTTAAACCACTGGGTGGCACTGTCTGTTATGGGCAATCATGATGCTTACAATCAGGCACCTGATTTGCTCGTCTTGTCACTCACTATCATAAATAAAACCTGAACTGAACTATACATACATTGCAAAAAAACAACTGATATCAACATCCTGAAAAGTAACTGTGTTTTCCAGCTCACAATACCCTGAAGCCTACAAAAATGCTGTAGCAGCATCAGCAGCCAACCGAAAATCCATAGACAACGAAGATGAAGACCCCAAACTCTTTAAACCATCTGAAACCCAGACTGTGTCCAAAATGGTCACAACAGTGTCTACGGAAACCTTGAAACCCACAACCAGTGAGTGTAGGAAGAAGAAGGTTAAGACCGAAGAGGTTGAACGTAAAAGGAATAGCAGTTCGTCTGAGACAGAAAGTGCTAGTTCAGGCGATGATTGCAGTACTGACACTGGCTGAAAATGACAGTTAATTTAGTTTTTTTTTAAGAGTAGAAGCGTGTTCACATGTAATACGAAACGCGAAAATGCGCAGTATGTCTATACATAGACAGTCTTATTTGATGCATTTTTTCACAAATAGATAGGCTGATTCAAGAGATGTGATACAAAAAGAAGACCGTTAAACAACTTGCAAAAGAAAATATTACAAAATTCGCAAAAAAAAATAGCCATTCCAAATCTGACTGATCCATTTAGTGTGAAAGGAAGAACGAGAAGACGAATTTTTTTTTAACAACGCATATCTTAAGTTGTGTGTAATGATGAATGAATAAATGTATAAATTGGCTGAATCATAACGATTGTTGAAAAGGATGGAAAAAAAATTATGCTGATTGTGCGCATAATAGGGTTGTGTCCACTATAAATAAATCGGATGCACGGTTGTTTCTGATTATTAACTAAGATGTAGAAATACTAAAAAACTAAATGATTTATAAAACGAAATAAAGATTAATAATATTTTCAATAAATAAATTCCGTAAAACTAGGCGTACGATCACGTGATATTAAACACCAATCAGAAAGCGTGACGTCACACCGCGGCAAACATCATTGTTGTTGTTGACGTTTCCATAAAACAGAGCAAGTTATTTAATTAGTTTTTCGTTTTTTAGCTATTTTTGACAAGTTAACATAGTGGTTTTCAGTTATTTCTTGAAAGAAGAGCAAATAGTACGAATTTACCCAGAATTGACGCCGTCATGCTCGGCAATTTTTTCGCATCAAATACTGACTTTTGCTCATCGGAATTCCGCAATGCTAAAACCTCTGTGTAAGTATGAATATGTGTAAATTATATAATACATGTTCATTGACTTATTATAAACATAAACAGTATTATTTGTTTCGTAGTTTGTCATACTTAATGTAAGTTGCCGGACATTGGTTTTGAGGTTAAATTTGCTAAGTATTATTTACTTGGAGTACAGCCTGGTTTCATGCGCACTCGTGCTACTGTTCCCGTAACATGATACTCCATATAATTAACCATGTCATTTGGCAACTAGAATAAGAAAATAATGTTGGTTAATTATAATAAATATAACACTAAATTAAAATTCTACCTGATAACAACATAACATAACCTTTACTCGTAAATTAAAACTTGAAAAATAATGATTCATTATTTTTGTTTTAAATTTGTAAATATGTTGATTGTGTGACTTACATCAAAATGATCTTCACAAAAATACATTCTCGAAACTGCAGATAAACTATTAGCATCATCTCTCCTCGCAAGGTTTAGCCACTTTTTTCGTATATGTATATTGTTTGGAACATAAATGAATAATTTGTTTGGCGTTTTTATAGTCGTACTTTTACACTGGGGCACTACACAGTTCTTCTAATAAGAGGAATTCATTTTTAATTAGAGAAAACTAACAACTCCCAGAAAAACACACGATTCCTTTGTTGTGTTTGTCACGGTGTGACGTCATTCAAAACGCCATGACAGTCTGGAGCGTTTTTGCGGTAAATTCAAATTGATTTTTTAAAACCAAAAATACACAATATAAATGATCGAATTTTTCAAAAATAATAAGTTTTTAGGGTAAAATAGATAGTAAGATAATGTATTAACCAATTTTTCAAATTTAGTCAACTAGCCTATTGTATGAAAACATTGTAGTACGGAATTATGACTATTAAAACCATCTATGATGCTTTGAAGTTACTGAAGCCGGGGAAGGTCACTAGTTCTTACAATAAACAAGATACCATATGAAAAGAACATTCACCCACGAGCGGGGGTAGGTAGAAAAATTTCGCCGATGACAAGTACCTCCATGGTAGCTTAATTGGTGGAGTGCCGCCACGCGGATTGGTGCTGGTTGAAGTCCCGCTCGTGGGCGAATTTTGTCATCCCATATATTGTATTTCAAGCGAATAGACAGACCTATCTCATTCTTATTAAAGGTTATTTTAAAATGTCTCCTCACTAGTCAAGTTCTAGTTATAAGCTATGTTAAGGTATTTATTTTGTTGCAATTCAAAGATTTACTGCTTTAAAATAAAGTATTTCACAATGTTTATCGTAGTTTTTTTTATTATATATAATCTTTTAATACAAATTAATATTTTAAATAACAATCTTACTTTTTATCACTTTGAAAAATGCATAATTAAAATTACACCAAACTCAACATCACACTTTTTCCCGAAGCAGTGTACCCAGGACTTAGTCCTATGACGTGCGACAAAAAGATGTAGTAATACAGCAGTGCATCCCGTCAAAATAAAAAAAATAAAATTTTCACAATACTCTTGAAAGTAGTTCAGTTATGTAAAGATGAACCCCTTCAAGTATTACTAACAACTTTTTATAACACATTGTATAGGTTTGCCCCGCATTAAATAGGACTACAGCTGTTATTGAAAAATACCTCAATAAAATATCCAATATCACTTTTTGTCACACCTGAGAATCAAACCCAGAAAAGTGTTAGTGCTATACATTGCTTGCCAATCCGTAGTCACTGAACAGATAATAAACCTATGTATAGAATGGAAAATGGAAAGAAAGAAAGAAAGAAAAATTTGTTTGTTACCCAACCTTAATAACAAATAGGATATTACAATCTGCTAGAACATAATATATTTAGGCAGTGGTTGTGGTAATCGGCTTGTGCTCAGCATGTGCTGCGCTCGGCTAACCGTGCACAGCACCGTAACACAGCACAGCTAACCGTGGACACTGTCAATCTGCCCACAAATCGGGTCTTCCTCACCCCGCGAGCGAGATTGAGCTCTCCATGAGCCCCGCTTCGCTGGGAAATCACCTCAGGCACTCTTATGGGTGTACCAAAACTCCATGTGTGCAGTGTCTGTGTAATAAGTAGGTAATTATATCGTGACTTTTGTATGAGAATTGAGTTGATTGTCAGGGGTGTGCCGTAGTCACAATTAAAAAACCATACAACCCCATCAGCCATCAGTTCTACATGCTATGTGCCATTTCAGGCAGTCTTAGAAGTTTATTATCCCAACACGGCAAACTTCTGTGTATGCGCCTTAGCATTCTGTGTATACTGGTCAATATTGTACTTATATTCGTTAGCTATGTCCATCATTAATGGGTCGTCAGGGTTAGGGTTGGCCAGGAGTGTTTGTAAGGAGACTAGTAGTGTTTCTAATGTTATAGTGGGCAGCCAGGCTCCTTTAGGTGGCATTTTTAACATGTCCATGCATATACGGCCTCCTGGAAAAGAAATAAGATTTTATTACTGTCAATGGTCTAGTGGTAGGGTTTTTTTTTATGGTAGTGAGTTACAAGACAAGCAAATCAGGTGCCTGATGGTAAGCATCATGATTGCCCATATCAGACACAGTGCCACCCAGTATTTTAAAATTAAAAATTCTGCGCGAGACTGCACTGCGCCTGTTACCCTGAGATATGAGTTGTTGAATCTCATCATGCCCAGTAACTTCGCTGGAAACATTGCCCTTCATACCGGAACACAGTTATGTTTGCATATTACTGCTTGGCGGATGACTAACTGGCAAAAGTGTGGTACTTCCCCAGGCGACCTCCTGCAAAGAGGCCTACCACTACTAAATGTAAAACTACTATTATATTTACGCCGAATTACCTAAATTACTTAATTAACACTCACAGCTTAGATCCACAATTCCAGACTAACGGTTTCTCGAACTACCCTCATCTTCAGTACATGACATGCCTTTCCCTCGGGATAGCTCCATACACTTCCGAATCACTAAGTCTTTACACTAATTTAAATACACTGTCCCTTACAAAACTATTATATTATTGTCTTTACTATTTTAAAACTATGGGTATATTAATATTTATAGGCATGGCTACTCTACTTCATTATCTGACCCAAATTCTTCATCAGATTCAGTGCTATAATGCCTTTCCGATCTGACTCTCTTGTTACTAGAAGCAGGTGGCGAGATTGATAATGTTCGCTTGTTCCTAGCAACTTCTCCAGAACCGCTCGGTATCACAATATCCTGAGGTCCTGTAACTCCAATGATATCGGCCCATTTCTGCGGTGAGGGTATTACTACATCATCATCATCATATTCACTTCCGCTTTCTGGCTGAGGTTTCGATGGTAGTTGCTTATTTACAGCTCCTCCACTATGCATCTGGTTGATATGCCTTGTCAGCAACTTCCCATTCCACCGCACCAAGTATCTGCATACTCCGACGCGCTTTTCCACCACTCCTTGCAACCATCGAGGTCCTCTGCCATAGTTCCTAATGTATACAGTTTGACCCACAATAAAAGAACGCACCTTTACGTCCTCGTTACTCTTCTCTTTCTTGTTACTATATGACAATGGATTCAGATTGTCAAACTTGGTTTTAAACCGTCGACCATTGAGAAGCTCTGCTGGCGTCTTCTCGTTCACCGTATTCGGCGTTGCACGCAGCCCA
Organism: Hemistola chrysoprasaria; assembly: GCA_947063395.1. NCBI lineage: Eukaryota > Metazoa > Arthropoda > Insecta > Lepidoptera > Geometridae > Hemistola > Hemistola chrysoprasaria. The sequence goes on along the minus strand of OX346733.1, from coordinate 9,888,580 downwards.
TACAACATACTTGGCAACCGTACATGCCAAGGTTCCGCTGTCCTCTTTTTTAATTTATTTTTTACTGTCTGCACAGTGCGCTCTGCTTGGCCATTAGAAGCCGGATGGTACGGTGCTACCAGTATCTGCTTAATGTCACATTCCTTTAGGAAATTCTTGAATTCCTCTGCTATAAAACTTCTTCCATTGTCACTCACTATGGAGTCTGGTAGCCCCTGCTCCGCGAATATCTCTCTTAGTGTTCTGATTAAGGTGGCGCTGCTCATGTCATTGACGATTTTAACTTCTGGCCACTTAGAATATGAGTCTATCAGAATCAAAAAAACTTTTCCCTGAAATGGCCCTGCATAATCTATGTGTAGTCTTGACCAGGCTTTTTCGGTTTTGATCCAATGATGAGTGACTTGTGCTGGCATATTCCTATTTTCTGCACAGCTATTACAATTTTTTACCATTATTTCTATCATCTTATCCATGGCTGGCCACCAAAAATAGCTCCGAGCTAATGCTTTGGTGATAACAATGCCATCATGGTTCTTATGTAACTCTTCTAATATATAAGTACGCATCCTCTCCGGTATCACTACTCTACTGCCCCATAATATGCAGTTACTATGTACCGATAGTTCGTCCCTTTTTTGCCAAAATACTTTCAATTCCTTATCTACTTTAGATGGCCATCCATTCCTAATCCAATACAATACTTTACATAAAGTTGGGTCCTTATTTGTGAGTTTTTTTTTTTTTTTTTTTTTTTTTTTATACTGTATGCTTCTTGCAATCTGCCTAATAGGCATTGAGCGAGAGTTTGGGTGTCTGCGGAGCATGTCGTGAGTGGTATGTGCCCAGTGGCCCATCCAACTAATATTTCTTAATCCTTTATTATATCTTGCGGAGCTCTTCTCCTAATTCTTGAGAATGTAACTGTGCTGGAATTCATTAGATCACTTGTCAGTTCGTTTGGATGGCGGTTCATGCGGTTGGCATATGATTTAAGCTTGGCTTTTATTTCTTCTCTGACAGTTGGTATAGAGAGGTCTCGGTGTAACTGGTCGTTGGTGATATACCATGGTGCGTTTGTGATCATGCGTAACATTTTTGATTGAAACCGTTGTATTATGTCCAGGTTTGAGTTTGCCGCAGTACCCCAAAGTTCAGAACCATACGACCATATGGGTTTTAAAAGAGATTTGTATAACAGAAGTTTGTTGTTGAGAGATAATTTAGATTTGCGAGCTAGAAGCCATTGGAGTTTGCGAAGTTGTGCGCTTAGAGCTTTCCTCTTCGTGAAAATATGTTTCCTCCACGTGAGACGCCTATCTAGGTATATGCCCAGGTAACGAACATCTTCTTGTTGAGGAATTTGAATATTATTGAGCTGGATAGGAGGACAGGAGCCATGTTTGAGTGTGAAAGTAACCTGGACTGATTTGCTCTCATTTGCTTTTATGCGCCAGTCTTTCAGCCATTTGGATATAAGATCTAGGTTGTTTTGAAGCATACTAGATGCAACTGTAGCATTTGGGTGAGAAGCTATCAGTGCTGTATCATCGGCGAAGGTTCCCACTAGTATGTCATTTAGCGTCGGAAGGTCGTATGTGTAGATAAGGTACAGTACAGGGCCCATAACACTTCCTTGAGGGACACCTGCTTGTATAGGGCGTAGGCCGGTCCTGTCTTCACCGTGTTTGACATAGAAGTGTCGCTGGCTTAGGTAGGATTTTATTATCAGATAGTGATGTGGCAAAGCGTTCAGGATCTTAAATAGTAAGCCCTCATGCCAGACGCGGTCGAACGCTTGGGATATATCCAGGAATGCCGCCGAACAGTAGCGTTTATGCTCAAAAGCGTTATTTATCTCTGTGACCAATCGGTGGACCTGTTCAATAGTACCGTGTGCTTCACGGAAGCCAAATTGATGGGATGGGATCAGCTCAGATTTCACAAGCTCGGGTGTTAGTCTTTTCATGAAAAGGATTTCAAAGACTTTCGATACTACCGGGAGAAGACTGATCGGGCGGTAGGATGAAACGTTTTCTGGGTCTTTTCCTGGTTTGAGGACGAGTATGATCTCCGCTACTTTTCATTGCAGAGGAACGAATTCACGGCGCAAAACTGCATTAAGTATAGAAGTTAGTAGTGAAATGCCTAAATTTGGAAGTTCTTTCAAGACTTTTCCTGTTATCAAGTCGTAGCCAGGGGCTTTATTTAGTTTGAGATTCTTTATCACGGAGAGGACTTCATTTTTGGTGAATTTTCTAAGTGGTGGAGCAAGTTGATGTGGATTGGACAGCCTTTCTATTATCTCTTTGGTTTTCGTTGATCCCGTGTCGGGGTTAGGAACGAAGACGTTGGATAAGTGCTCTGCGAAAAGTTCAGCTTTTTCGGAGTTGCTACGGGCCCAAGTTCCATCCGTTTTGCGTAAAGGAGATTCGAATTTTGTTGGATTTTTAATGTTTTTAACAGTCTTCCATAGTGAATACTCTGTAGCCGCAGTAGCGTCTAGTGCGATTAGTCTATTTTGCAGATTCTGATTTCGAATGTCTTCAAGTGTATTTTTTACTGTTTTTACCCATTTGTTAAGGACTTTCTTGTCATTAGGACTCCTAGTAGTTTGCCACTGTTTTCTGATTTGCCTCTTTTTCTGGATAAGATCAATAACCACTTGAGGGAAGGTGGGGATGTAGGTCGTTGTTTGGTCTGGTGTAGCCTGCCATGCCGCTGATTGGATACAGGTTGTTAATTTTTCTAATATCATCATTATCATCATTAGATTTTAGTGGAATTTGTAGGTTTATGTTGCTTTCGATCAGTTCCCGAAAGTATGTCCAATCAGTTTTTTTGTTATGGGTTTTGCAAGGCCTTGTCACCTCAATAGGGTCATTGTGCAAATTTGCTATAATCGCAGTGTGGTCAGACGATAAATCGTAGGTAGAGTGACAGTGCAGGGAGGAGTTTGGCAGTCCTTTAGTAACATAAAAATCTACCAAGTCGGGTTTCTTTTTAACGTCGCTGGGCCAATAGGTTGGTTCACCGGTGGAATAGACTTTGAGGTTAAGTTGTTGGATTGACTTGATTAGTTCCCGTCCTTTGGTAGTCGTAGTTCTGGAGCCCCAGTCCGTGTGTTTAGCGTTATAGTCACCTCCAGCTATAAACTTGTTACCCAAGAGTTTGAAGAAAGATGAGTAAGCTTCGCATTTAAGATTATGTTTTGGGGGTATGTAGAGAGCTGTAATCTGTAAAGGGCCTTTTAGGCTTTCTATGATGATGCTGGTAGCCTGCACCTCATTTGTGCAATGGGAATTTGTGACGTGGTGTTTAATATTTTCCTTTACAATTAAGGCTGATCCTCCATGAGCTGTTCCATCGGGGTGATTGGTATAGTAGATTTTGTATCTCGGTATTTCCAAATGGGTTTTTGTTGTAAAATGTGTTTCAGAGACTAACATGAAGTCTATGTCGTGTGTATACAAGAATGTTTTTACTTCTAGAATGTGTTTTGACAGCCCATTGGCGTTCCACATAGCAAGTGTCAGCGGTTTGCATAGCCCCGGGGGGGAAGGGTGGGCTGCCTGCCTCCCCCCTTGGCAAAATCCTGGTTAATACTTTGAGGAGTTTGAGCTCGCATTTCTGTTATAAGGTTTAACAGTAAGTTTGTCATGGTGTTCATTTGTTGCATCATTTGCTTGAACATTTCCATTAGTTCTTTGTAATTGTATAAATCATCATTTATTTTTGCTTGTTTTGGATTTTCACTATTATTGTTTGGTTGGGCTGCTTCTGGCATGGGTAATGTACGATTTGGCTGGTATGATGAAGGATCTATGGCAGAACTGGTTTTTCCTTTGAGGACATTTGAGTATGTTTTAAATGCTGAGACGCTAGATGTAGATATAGTTGCGCTCTTAGGCTCCTGAGGAGTTTTTACAATTTTTTGCTGCTGCTCGATATTTACTCTCTGACTGGTACTTTGTTGATGTTTTTCGGTATCTTGTTTTTCTGGTCTTAGCTGTGTCTGATTACTAATTGTAGATGGTATATTGGGCTTCCTCAGCGTAGGGAACGAGCTTTTTTGAAGTTCTTTATAAACTGAGCAGCCTTTATAATTTGCCGGATGATTTCCTTCACATAAGACACATTTGACGTCCTTGGAGCGTTCTTTTCGCGGGCACTGATCAGTAGTGTGAGAATCTGCACATTTGACACAACGTGGTTTATGGTGGCAGAAGGTTTTTGTGTGCCCGTACCTTTGACAATTGGAGCATTGTGGGATCTCCTTTTTAGGGCGTGGTGGCTCAAATTTAATGCGACAGTTGAGAAGATACTCAATTTTGTATATATCTGCATTATTGGATGCTGGTTTAAGTTCAATGCTGAACAAAGGCAGCGGTTTTTTGGTTACTCGTTGTTTTATATTCCACACATTTGTTGTTTCATGACCGATGGCTTTTAATTCCCTTGCAATGTCTATTGCTTCCGTGGAGTAGTGGAGGTTCTTCAGTACTACTTTAAAGCTACGTTCTTGTTTTGGTTTGTATGTATGAAATTCAGTGTTCTTTTCTTCTAAATTCTTGACAATGTTTCTGTATGCGTCAGAAGAGCTTGGCTGGATTTTGACTTGATCATTGTTCAGGACTTTTATGTAATAATCATTTTTGGCCACATCATTCAAGAGTGTTATTAGCGGGTTAACATTACCCACATTTGACACAAATATAGGAGGAGGCTTTGACGTTCTTTCTTCCTGGTCTTTGATTTCAACTATTTCGTCTTCCAAAAGATCAAAACTATTTTTTGTCGGAATCTCAGTTCCAGTGGGCTGGAGCCAGTATTTAGTTTTAGGTTGTTTATTTTCGCCGTTATCACCGGGGCTGTTACGCATCCTTTTACGCGAAGTATCTGACCATTCTTTGGTTTTAGGAGAGTTCAAAGGAGTTCCATATGTTTCCGAATTATTATTGCAATTATTGCCATTTGAATCCATGGTGGAGGAAGAGCTACTTTGGTCTGACAGAAATAACCCTTGATGGAATATTTGCTGCACTAGTTTTTTGTTTTTATTTTTATCAACTTGATAATTTTTTTCATTATTTGCCATTTTTCAGCATGTCCTATATGGCAACACTTTAATAGTACTTCATATTAGAGATCTTTATTTGAAATAATGAAGTTTTCCGTTTTATTAAAATTAATGTGGGTAGGTATATTTTTTAAATTATGCACTGTTAAAAAGTAATTTTGATAACAAAATCTATAGATTTTCGCGATAGTTCACTATTATAAGCTGTTAAACACTGAGTTTTTGTATTTAGGTTAGCAAGGATGAAGAAAGTATATGAAATTTTGACACTAATAGACAGTTTGAGTTCACTCGTATTTTTACACTTTTTGCACAAGATTTGTTACGAAAGTCTGTAATTACACAATATTTTCGTAAATTGGTGCGTAAGAAACGAATTGGTACACTGTAGAAGCACTTTTGACACTTTTTACTATTTTTGAACACTAGAAAACTGGAAGAGCGATTATCACACTTTAAGGGCAGTGTTGCCAGTCTTCTAATTTTTACATCTTTACATAAAGTTGGGTCCTTATTTGTGAGTTGTGCTACCCTATTAGCAGTGAGATCTAATCCCGCAGGAGTCTCTTCTATCAATAAAACTCCTGCATATTCCTCCCCTATGTTGGCTTCCTCAGATTCCTTAACTGGCCAACGACTTAGTGCATCAGCATTTCCCAACCTTTTCCCCTCTACATATTGAATCTCGTAGTCATATGAATTTAATAATAGTGCCCATCGCAACATTCTAGGGGATATAATATTTGGAATAGGTTTGCCATTACCAAATATACCTAATAAGGGTCTGTGGTCTGTTTTAATAGTCACCTTTCTTCCACTAATATACTGGTGAAACTTTTTTAGCCCAAAAACGATTGCAGCCGCTTCTTTGTCTATTTGTGCATAATTTCGTTCATGAACATTCATTGTCCTAGATGCAAACATAATAGGTTTCACTGTTCCATCATCCATCTCATGTTCCAATACTGCCCCTAGACCATACTCTGAAGCATCACATGACATTATTAACTTCCTATTACCATTGTAGTGCACCAAGGTATCTTCACTAGACAGCATAGCCTTTAACTTTACAAAAGCCTCTTGGCAACTTTTCCCCCATTTCCATTTAGATCTCTTCTCTAATAGCCTATATAATGGTTCAGCTATCGTAGCTTTATGAGGCAAAAATCTGTCGTAAAAATTTAAGAGACCTAAGAACGCCTGAAGTTCTTTCACGTTCTCAGGTGGTGCTGTCTTCTCTATGGCGTCTATTTTCTCTTTAGTGGGATGTATGCCAGTTTCATCCACAATAAATCCCAAGAATTGTATCTTATTTACTGCAAATGCACATTTCCTTTTGTTTACTCTTAAGCCGGCATCCTGTAATCTTTGCAGCACTCTATGTAATCTATCATTATGTGTCTCTACACTGCTTCCACATATAACTATATCATCTAACAGGACGGCGACGCCTTCGATTCCTGCCAGCAGCGAAGACATTAATCTTTGAAAAATTCCAGGACAGGCCTTAACACCAAAAGCTAGTCGTTTAACTTTATATAATCCTTTTGGAGTATTCAATGTCAGCAAATCTGCAGTTTTATCATCCACCCACACTTGAGTATAAGCTTGCTCTAAATCAATTTTTGAGAATATTACTCCCCCCTGGAGTTCAACAAAAGCTTCATTCAATGTTGGCAATGGGTATGTATCAGTGTCGGTCACTGCATTCACAGTAGAACGATAATCTCCACATAAGCGTACCTTTCCATTCGGCTTCGGCACAACTACTAAAGGAGTGGCCCACTCTGAGTGAGCCGTTGGTTCGAGCACATCTTCACTCACTAATCTATCAATTTCCTTAAAGACTTCCTTTCTCCTTGCAAATGCAACTGATCTAGCTCTCAGGAATCTTGGGGCGGACCCCTCCTTTGGCGTGATGTTTACCACAGGGCCTGTATATTTCCCTAACCCTGGCTCGAACACTTGTTTATATTTTCCTATTAGCTGTTCCACCAGATTTTTCTCATTTGCAGATATTTTTACATTATTAATACCGTGTATTATAATGCCTAAATCCTGGAACCAATTTCGTCCAATTAAACTCGTACCGTTTCCTCTAGTTATCAGTATATCCATATTTTTAATAACATTTTTATATTTTACTTCGACTGAAGCGTTCCCCAGTAGCAAAAGCTTCCCATCAGTATATGACTTCAGACCGATATTTGTAGTCTCTAAATGTGGCATTTTACCCTTCCATATGAGTCTGGCTGTGTTCTCATTTATTATTGTGTATGGGCAGCCTGAATCCACCTCCATCAGTAGTTCTGTATCATTCAGCAACACTTTAACTTGGAATGGCTTCACCTTATCTTGTCTAATACTATTAAGACCTACCTCATACAATCCATTGCAATCAGAGTTGTTCTGTTTAGTTTGCTTTGCCTTTACAAAACATGCTGCTTCTATGTGTCCCACCTTCCCACAGTGGTGACATTTACTCCAACGGAATCTGCATTCCCCTTTATGTTGCCTGCCCCAGCGAAAACAATCAGAATTATTGGATTCTTTAATACCTATAGCTATATTTTTTATTTATCACAACACTAAACAGTTATTTAACAGTTTTTCACAGTTTTCACTCGTCGCCACTATTATATTTACGCCAAATTACCTAAATTACTTAATTAACACTCACAGCTTAGATCCACAATTCCAGACTAACGGTTTCTCGAACTACCCTCATCTTCAGTACATGACAACTACTAAGTGTAATGTAAAGTGGACTCTTTTTCTGCACTTAATATTATTAATATATTTTACTACATGTTAAATTCATTGAAGGATTTTGCATGAATACTTTAATGAAAAATGACGAGCGCAGTGCATGTTCCTTAGCACTGTGCATTAATGTCCTAAGTAATCTGTACTTTTACTGTCGCAGAGTTCAAACTGGCTATTGGGCGTTTTGGGTTTAAGTGGACATGTATATCATTCATTTTTGTAGTGGTAGGCCTCTTGCTGGGGGCCGCCTGGGGAAGTACCACACCTTTGCCAGTTATTCATCCGCCAAACAGTAATGTGCAAACATTACTGTGTTCCGGTATGAAGGGCAATGTTACCAGCAAAATTACTGGGCATGATGAGATTCAACAACTAATATCTCAGGGTGACAGGTGCAGTGCAGTGCCGCGCAGTATTTTGATTTTTAAAACACTGGGTGGCACTGTGTCTGATATGGGCAATCATGATGCTTACCATCAGGCACCTGATTTGTTCGTCTTGTTACTTACTATCATAAAAAAAAAAAAAATATTCGTGTCAAATGGCATTGCGACTCTTATTTGGTCCGTTTTTTTCCTTTTGAGATACGGAACCCTAAAAATAAGTAGGTAGGCTCTAGTTAGTTTGGAACCATAACATAACATACATTCACGCCCTTTTTCCCGATGGGGTAGGCAGAGGCGTACCCAGGACTCAGTCCCATAGTAGATACACCCACATTTCGCCAGTATGTTATTGGTCCCATGTAATAGGGGGCGAGCCTATTGCCATCTACCGGGCACAGTTCCAGACTCCAGGCAGTTATTGAGATAATTCCTAATGGAAAAATCCAATATTAACACTATGCCTGACCTGGGGATCGAACCCGGGACCTCTTGATTGGCAGTCGAGCATTCGCCCTCTACGCCACCGAGGCAGTCGAGTAGTTTGGAACCAAGTTTGTGTTAAGTTGTCACATCACAGTGCAGTCTTTATTACATCGAAAAAAGAGTTGCCAACTTTTGTGATTAAGAAAAATATCGCAGACTTTGTTACCTTTATCAATATTAGGATGATAGACAGGCGTTGTGAATTTCACCAACGGCGGTTCAAACGGGTACCTTTCCGGGATCGTCACGACTATTTTAAACGATCCTTGCTCGTAAGGAGAGCCTCTAGGACCCAGTAAAGTGACCAAAAGTATATCGTAACAGTCTTCTTTCTCTGGGCGGCAAGTGATACCCCACGGCGGTTTCGTTTCGAAGTTTTTCACTTCACGGGCTATGCGAGCTGTTCGAGCAGCTGAAGACATGGCGTCGATTGATAAATTGCTGTCTTAGTTCAGTTAAATAATGTCTGAAACTTTATTTATTTCGTAAACTTGGTTTCTAAATAATTTGTTTACAAAACTTTCTGACTCCAAGCCAATGACGTTGAATCGCTTCCTTCTACAGACGAATTTCCTCTCTGTTCTGTGCTAATTATAGTGATCTGTGGTTCTGTGAGACGAACAATCCCTGAACAAGCTTCACAAAAAGGTGTCCATCACTGACAATTACGCGCTTTGACATCTACTGAATTTCTATTATTTGAATTTAAACTCTATTTACCTGATAGTTTTAAAGCCTAATTTGGATTGAACGATTTTTCACCCTATGAAGTTCAATGTTAAATTTGACACTAAGCGACGCGGGCGAACATAGGAGCATTGGAGTAGACTTACCTACACAAAAAGATTTTGTGATTTATATATTTAATTTTTTTTAAATAAATTAATAACACTAATACATTTTAACTTTTATAAATAAATATTCTTTAATTAAAATTGAAATGAGTCAAAAAGTTTTAAAATTAAAACGTATTTATGTTTGTAAAGATAAATAAGTTACATGATAGAATCTCGGTTAAATAGTGAGTACAGGTTCGTGGGCCTGATTCTAGCACGTAGAAAGGCCCTTTGACGATATTATTCTAAATTGTTACATGATATGATTACTTTTATACTCTTAATAAATAGTCGAAAGTCACAAAAATATGAAAATGTTATCATAAATTGTAAAATTAACAAGGACTATGCAATGTAAACCACTTTAAGTTTAAACAAAACCAGTTTAAACAAAAAGTATAATATTATAATGCACAGTGCGTTATTGAGATAAAATAAACAAATATTTAATTCAATGTTTAAAATGTTTTCAATCCACTAGGTAATTAATGCCAAACCTTAATTTATGTAAAAAAAATATATTTATGCTCGGATAATATTTTCCAAAAATATTTAAAATGTAATCGACTTCATAGTTTTTCGATCGAACAAAGTGCTACCATAGAAATCTAAATAATGATTTTATACTAGAAACTTTAAAAGTTACTAATAGGGCACTCTTGTTAGATAAATACATACTAATAATAATCATCATTATCATCATCATCAGCCGGATGACGTCCACTGCTGAACAAAGGCCTCCTCCATAGAACGCCATAAACTATTTATTTATAATAATAATATCAATGAATAATCTGCTCTATCGGCAGTCTTAAATTTTAAGTAGTATATTTATTAACCATAAGATCAAAGCTGTGAACCAAAAAAGTGAGAGTATTCTTTTTCAACACTTGCCACCCTCGCCGTCATAAAATTTAATCTATTCTACATATTTTTGGCACTACTACATAAGCTTATATTTAAATATAGAGCTGTTTAACATCGAAAAAGGTGTCAGACAAGGATGTGTAGCTTCACCGTGGCTGTTCAACGTATTCATAGACAATTTTCTGAAAGATTTGAAAGAAAGTACGTACGGGTTACGAATGAATGGGTTGACCGTCAAATGCCTCCTATACGCTGATGATCAGGTCATATTGGCATCGTCGGAGAAGGAGTTGCAAGCGATGGTTGATATAACGAATGCTGCTTTAACAAGCAAAGGAATGAAAGTGAATGTGAGCAAGACGAAAGTTATGGTTTTTGAAAGAGAAGAGAGTATGACAGTTTGTAATATTCTGATTGGTGGAGAAAAAGTGGAACAAGTGAAAGAGTTTGTATATTTGGGTTCTAAGTTTACAAGGGATGGAAAGTATGACTGTGATATTGAACGAAGAGTTTTGGCAGGAAATCAAGTGTATGGGGCATTGCATACCTTTATGAACAGTCAGAAAGTGTCTAAAAAGGCACGACTGGCTGTCCATAGAGGGGTACTGATCCCTACACTTACGTATGGTAGTGAATGTTGGGTCTGGCAGAAGAAGCATGAAAGTAAGATTAATGCTGTGGAGATGAGAAGCCTGCGAAGCATGACTGGAGTGACCTTGATGGACAAAATGAGGAATAGTGCGATAAGGGAACGCTGTGGCGTGGTAGAAGATGTAGTGACAAAGATAGAGAAAGGAATGCTGAGGTGGTTCGGACATGTGGAGAGGATGGATGAAAGGAGATTAACAAAAGAGATTTATAAGGCTGGTGTGAATGGTCAAGTCGGTAGCGGTCGACCTAGGCGTACTTTTCATGAACAAGTTGACGTTGTTCTTAGGAAAGGCCAAGTCAAAAGTACCTACAACCGACGAGCATGTATGAAAAATGTCATGAAAGTGAACGAAGCGAAAGTTGTATGTCAGGATCGTAGCAAGTGGAGGGAAATAGTCTCTGCCTACCCCACCGGGAACAAGGCGTGACTGTATGTATGTATGTATAGAGCTGAACACATATAATATTTAATAAACAGCGTCACACGAAGGATTTGGCATCATAATTACTTTTATTTATTTATTTATAATTCAGCACAACGCTAGGACTAACTTAATGCTAGTGTAGCATTTTCTACCAGTTATCCTAAAATAGAGAAAATGTTACAGAAATTTTACAAGCACATGAACTCTTGTCTGTCAACTTATCAGTGGCTGTATGAAAAAAAATTAAATCTTATTTTACATTTATTTACCAAAATTAAGAAAGATAACAATAATTTTCTATAAAAGTTAATTAAAGTTATTTACTATAAAAGTCGGGAGATTTTGATAAGAATAAAACCTGCATAAATGAATTTTTGCAAAATATATTTTGAAAAACTAATCTAACCACTCCCGTCTGTCTTTCATCACACCTGCCGATTATGATGCGGTCATTTAGGTTATCACAGTGATGATTGGTACTGGTATGCCAACTGGTATTACAAGTCCGAGTCCTCTAAAAATATATCATGTGTTCTTTTGGACGTAGGGATGCACGGAACTGTGAACGGGAATAGCCAATCAGGCTTGTTGAGGATTAACGACGATGTTAGTAATCAATTTTTTTATTATTAGATAAATTATTAATTAGCACTTTTGACATGAAAAAAATAACATATTATATATACATAATATAAATTAATAATTAATTATGTTTACAAAATTTTACAAATACAGATCCTCCCAATCGGAGTTGTGAGAAAAATGAAATTTTAATATTGGCAATACCAACTAAATGGACGAATTATTGTGTATGACGGTCACAAATTGGATAATTAGGTCAATAATTAATTATAACAAGTGTAATTTAAGAAAAAATCTCCTCATTTTCTCTTCTTTGTGCTCCATTTCCCGGTCACCATTTTTGAGTCATCATCTATGAGTCGAGCTGAAAATCTTCTAACTGCTGAACCGATATTAATAAAACATAGCTAAGAATCGCATCAGCTTTCAAACAAAAGAAACAGCACCAAAATAGGTCCATTCGTTAAGGAGATACCGCAGGTGGATGCACATACACGTCAAACATACAACTCCCATTCCTTCTTTAGCTGGGAGTTAAAAATATGCACGTACTAATAATACGTGAAATGTGATCTTATCTTGTTTCTTTATCATTCCAAAAACATTTTTAAAAGTGAGAAGAACGCAAGACGGCATATTTTAATAAAATTTGAAACATGAAAAACTGTCCCCTCGTAACAAACTAGCTACTAATTACGTATGCACTAAAAATTAGTACTCATATTATGAGTAGGCAAATTGTAATCGTATCATACGCGTTCTAGTGCTTAATATTTAGATTTCTATGGGCGCTGTTGTCCATTTTATTGTGTTAAAAAAATTAAAATAAAATAGAAAAACGCAATATAGATATATAAATTCCTAAAATTATTGTAAATACATGCCTAAATTATGAAAAGCTATCGCTTTCACGCACGTATCTGTTGTTATTCGGTTAGCTTTTTACCTAACACTGGCATCACGCGCACGGCCTACGGTTGCCATGCAACTAACCACATAGTACCCGACTATATTGTGGCGGTACCAGACTCGCGGCTTGGAACAGATTTTTGCACGACTGTTTCTCTTTGGTATCCTTACTCTGAGCTCCAAGCACAACTCCAAGTATACCAGTATAATTAAACTTAGTGTAATCTATGCTCCGAGTCTCCGAGCAATTCAGATCACAGAAATTGAATGAATGCAATTCGACATTGACATTAATGACAGCGAGGGTTGCTAGATAAAATCTAATAATTTTCCATATAAATAATTAAAGTAATGCGATTATTATTAATATAATGTCAATTTACATTTAATGATTACACTACATTTCGCACAGCTATGAAATGTTTTGAATAACATGAAAATTGATGACTTCTCATTCATAATCTTGGAATGTATTAAAACTCTGTACTAGCTGAAATATTCTACGTAGCTATTTATAATATTTGTTATATTCGGATAGGTTTTTTTTTTCGTGAATGCTATTTTTTATTTTACTAAACATTTCTGGGAAGTCTCTCTACTCTCCGTCTGTCAACCTAAAATATTACTTAACATATTAAAATATTACTTACAACTTAAAATATTATCAACCAATCAGTGAGCTGAAATATTCTACGTACCTATTTATGATATTTTTTTATATTCTGGTAGGTTTTTTTTCGTAAATGCTATTTTTTTATTTTATTAAACATTCGGTGGACAGCCTCTCTGTCTGTCAACCCTTAAAATAATATCAACCAATCAATGATGCCCATAGAATAAATAATAATCCTTACTAATAAATACCAGAGAAAGGTAATCCGTAGATTAAAAATAGAACTCAATGTGTTACTGTCAATATCAAATTTATTTCTTTTCGTCCCACACGAAAGGTTTGCTAGTGTCAAGTATGATGATTTATAATAGTTTTAATAAATTATAATTATAATATTCAAGTTCTACTCAAATATATGGAGTCAGGACGAGTAAATAACTCAGTCTGTGATGTCAAGGCTTCGACAGGAACCACGGTCTTGAGCCCCAAGCAGCCTAGAGTCGTGAGAGCCGCCTGCTCCGAAGCCGTAGACAGAGAAACCAATAGACCTAATCACATTTCCATCTCTTTCACTTGACAGTGAAACAAAGATACACAAAACTAATATGCGCGATAAAGACGCATACAGACATTTTTTGTTCCTTTCGTTGTAACCACTTGACTCCAAGCTTTTTCGACAGCTTGGTGTCAAACATTGCAATAAACTGGAGTTTTTCATGTAAAAACTAAAATAATTCATATCCTGTATCATTTTATTGCCTTTAACGCGTAGGAAAGTTTGTTATTGATGTGACAATGGTGCAGTGTTGCGTTTTAGGTTGTCGGAATAGAACAGAACAAGGATTATGTGATGTTACATTTCACAGGTGAGCCTACTTGCAAATTTATGAATAATTTGTATAAAATCGATATCAAACAGTATTTGCATTGCTAAAATATAATTTATTAGGGACTTAAACTTCTATAAAAATAACAAAATAGGTTAATATTTTAACCAAAATATAACCTCGAAATTATGGAGTAAGGGCTGCCATACTTAACACTTATTTTACCCAATCTTTTGGAACGTTTTCCGGGGAAGTCTTATAAAGTGAATAAAAGAAGGAGAACATTAAAGAAGAAAAGGTAGTTAGTTATCCTCTTGTACAGGAATGAAAGTATTGGAAATTGATTGAAAATAATTAATAGGAATTAAAAAGTAATTTGATTATTTATTATTCAATATTTCAAGCTTAATTGAACATAATTATACTAATTAATTCTAATATATATTTTAAAATAAAATATGAGAGTCCATCACGTCTCCTCGAGGTTCCATGGTACCCAAAAGACAGGCAGCGTTCCCACACTGAATAGCAACACTCAGTCGCTGTCTAAGGAAGCTGCCCGCTCTGCGGTCACCAGTCACCACAAGCCTCGACAAGACGCGCTGACAGTACTAATACAAAGTTTTTAGCTTCGGGCCCCCAGGGACCCATCATCTAGAATAATTAATTGAAACTGTATATGTATTTTATTACAGTGTCGGGTCGATGTCGATGCCGCGTCGGGAGTCGAGTCATATCCGAAACGCCAGCGTCTCCTGACGCTGTTTGAAGGAAGGAGTTGTGTCCGCAACGCAAGCGCTCCTGTGATGCTTGATGGAGTTGGTTAGATTCGTATCGCGCCGATCTGCCGAGGAAGGCTGTCTCTGGCAAGCGGCGCGTACGGTCACAACCAAAACCATCTCGTGTTCGGATATACCTCTATAATGGACTTGGTGCTATTGGTGTCGATATATAATGTATACCGCGCATCGTAAGTGTTAAGACATTGTGAAGATTATTATATTATCCTTTGGTTTAAAAGAATGAAGTCCTGCAATTTTCTTGTGCGTTCTTCTTATCTCTTCTTGTGCGTACCTTTACGAACGCACGGTAATATGAACGACTTAATCGAGTGTACGAGCCTTGTCAAGATTACCCACCGACGCCCACAACAGTTAGAAGATCGAGGATAGTAGCTCCTGATTCTTAAAGTTATCCTCCACCTGTACCAAGTCCCAATAATGTTAATTTTTACATAATATTATTGTAAACTTAATTTACCCCCCGGAACTGATTTATGCGATAAAAAGTATCCTTTGTGTTAATCCAGGTTATAAGCTACATGTATGCCGAATTTCATCCAAATAGGTTCGGAACCCGGGCAATTTGAAAATAAATAATAATAAATAAATATAAAATAGAACCACCTATGGTAATATGAAATCAACTGAATACCCAGTACAAATCGATAGGTGCCTATTATAATTTTAGTACGCCTTTGTTAAATTTTGAAGTTATTAGTATTCTATGTGAGTGTTCTCGAGTAGGCAGTAGTAATAGTTATCTCCGTTATGAGAGATGTTTAAATCTAACTTACATTTTAAGGAAACTTAATAAAGTGGCAACACAGTAGGAAAATATCGCTGTCTCATACCCGGTTACCCCTTGTCCACATCTAAAGTTTTAATCAACACAATAATTATCGGCAGAAAATTGCCTTTAAGAATTCTGTTGTCTAAAACTTTAATCATAGAGAATAGACGATTTAGTGTTCACACAAACCAAGCAGTGTTTGTGTAGTGTTGCCAGCACAACGCCTTTTTATCTACATGGACCGGAAGTTGATTATAGAAGGGCCCAGTTACATTAGTCCAGAAATCGAGTTGTAGTAAGCGACTTACACTTAATACGTAACAAAACTGAATGGAAATCTGTGGGGGAGGCCTATGTTTAGCAGTGGACGTCCTATGGCTGAGATGTTAATGAGATGACGAAGTAGTAGGTAGAATAATTGTGGAAAATTCTTTCGGAATAATGTCTTGTAGTGGTAGGCCTCTTTTGCAGGAGGCCGCCTGGGGAAGTACCACACCTTTGCCAGTTATTCATCCGCCAATTATTAGCATCATCGGGAGACTGAAATCGTAGCAAGCGTCGCTCAGCCATGAGGCTCAGGGTGTGATCGGACAATTTTTGAGGTCTATTTGTACGGCGGAGTTTATAGAACTTAGAGCCCACCGTTTGGACAGTTTCTACGAGCCTGTTATTAATTTATGTTATCTATGAATTTAAGAAAGAGAAAATATAATAAAATCAAAGAGTATATTTAATAAGTATTTATTTTAAAAAGGCAACTGCATTTTAAAAGTTGAAAATACTTTAAGACTAGGAATTGAACAAAAAATAAATAAAAATTTCAAACATTATCCCATCTTATTGTGTACCTTATTAAAGTAAAGCTAGAACTACATCTGGCACACGTGTGCTACGTACGCCGATCTGGCCGCGTCGGAACCCATACATTTTGTATGGCGACTAGCTGTTTAGAGCTACATTAGATCCACGCCTAATGCGTGTGCGTAATGTAGCTCTAAACAGCTAGTCGCCAAATAAAATGTATGCGCTCCGACGCGCCCAGAACCGGCGTACGTGGCACACGTGTGCTAGATGTAGCTTAAAAACTTTAATATTTTGTATATTATTTTTATGTTTTAGGTGTATCAAAATCATTCTGATAGAAGAATCGCTATAGAGAGAGTAAAAAATAACGGAGAATTCGGATCTCCTGCAAAACACAGAAAAGTCCGGCCAAAATACAGTTATACGATTTTGACAAGTGCGCCATTCGGCAAAAAAATCATTATTTATATGCTGTGAAGAAAGAAATCCTTACACTCTCTATATTATGGAGTGTATAACGAAACGATATTTTTTACGGTGGAAGCAGAGAGCATTTACGAAATATTTTATGAGAAATTGGGATTAATCTCTTAATAATGTTTTATTTTTTATACAATCTAGTTCATTTAAAAACGTTTTATTTTAGTATACAGTTTAATAGATTATGAATATTATATAATTAAGAAGATATTAAGTAAAAAAACACAATACCGGTGATACATAGCTTGCGAACCATACTTAATGTAACACTTGTATTTTTTCTATAACTTTAATAGTAATCAAAAAAAGTTCTTACAAAATGCTTTGTTAAAATAAAAATACTTTTATGAAAGAACAGTTCTTTGATATTTTTTAATTATTAGTGGTAAAAGGGCAGTGGCTTTTATTCATTAAAGACTAAACAATACAGCTACCTTCTTACAATCTATCTACCTTATCTAAATACACTATGCTAAAGAAAACTTCGGAAATCCATAGGCCGACATATGAAACTACAGGAAATCCAAGTGCTCTAAAACCACTAGAGTAATAAAACATAACATCACGTCTTTTTCTCATGTAATAGGGGGTGATACTATTGCCATCAACCAGGCAGAAATCCAGACTGAGAAAATTCGTAGCAGTAGCGCTTGCGCTCACTATTGAGGATATTACCAATCCTTATCCTGATCCTAATTTTTATGAAATAGGATTCCAAGTTCGATTTGTTATTTATTGACTATAATTTCTAGATGAACGAGTTATATAGACCCCTTTTTTCGTCGGGTAGTAGTTACTTGTATCCATATCTACTACTAGAGAGGTAAAAACTATAGAAAATAAATTAAAATTGCAAAGTATCAAAATCGTTTATAAGTAATAAAGTTTTTTTTTATGATAGTGAGTGACAAGACGAGCAAATCAGGTGCCTGGTGGTAAGCATCATGATTGCCCATATCAGACACAGTGCCACCCAGTGTTTTAAAGTTCTAAATTCTGCGCGGCACTGAACTGCGCCTGCCACCCTGAGATATGAGTTGTTGAATTACGTCATGCCCAGTAATTTCGCTGGTAACATTGTCCTTCAGACCCGAACACAGTAATGTATTGCCATACATAGAGCAAGTGGCGCCCTCAATTATATTAGCCCTCAATTAATTTCTACCCGTTCAGGTACACACCCACAGTGAAAAATTTGTTATTCAGCTATGCCCCCGGCCGAGACGCTCCCACTGTAAAACAACCGTATTATTATGTGTAAAAACGATAACAAGGCTATAGCCTTGTTCCCTGTAGCCTTGTTCTCGTAGAGGTAGGCAGAGACTATTTCTGCCATAATTTTGACTAATAGAACTTTACTAAACTTGAAAATTAGTTAAATTTGACACTGGCAAATACATTTAACATGCGAGTTTAATTGAGAAGAAAGAAAAAAGCAGGCATACTGTCTATGGCAGCACCGGAAGTCAGTCAATGTGAACACTGTTATGGCCGAAACACAGGGACCGGATCGAGGAATTTAAATGGGGCATGATTAATAATATTGATCGTATTCTCACCCAAACTTATTTTAAAGTAAATTTAAGTTTCTGTGTGAGACGAAGAGGTAAGCTTGATTAAACCAAGTTTAGTTCATGTATGATTGGATTTGGTGCTGGTACATAAAGTCATTCTCGAATAATTAATAATTTGTTACACCTTTTTGTACCAGACTATGTACCACCAAAGGTACATAGTAAATTGAAATAGATGAGCATCGGTAAATATGTTTTTACCCATGATTTGGCCGCCCCCGTGTTATATGCAGCCGGGGCCATTACCCCCCGGTTTGCCTTAATGCAGATCTGGGTCAACAGCATAATTCTAGGCATAATTATGGTGTTAGCTAATACTTTAGGTGTGTACGAGCCTTACAAAGTACCTCGGTCTATGTTTACGTCCGAAGCCGACCCAAATGGATACGCATATCAATAGCAATTAACACTTGTACAAAATCAAATGATCAATTCACTTGCAATATTCCACCAATTATTAATTAATACACATTAAAATTTAAGTGAACCAAGGAATTGCATGGGTACTACAATCATGCGCCATTCGTCTTCATCCATATCAATCAAAGTCAAACATTATAGACTGAAGCGCTATCAATACAGAACGGAAAAAGCGAGCACTAAAAACTGTGAATGTGTGTGCTGCAGTCTAAGGAGCTATTTTCACTATCACATATCGATATTTATACTCAATAAAAGTAATCGAATTATTTATAAACAAAGATTTGAGATCCGATCAAATATATTATATAAATAAAAATATATAACATTACCGACACTCCTCTTCCCCTGCGACCCCACCGCTATCGCCATCTACCGGTGGCGACCCCGTTTGGGCCGCGGAAGGCAGGAAGAGCGGCGCACCGCAATACCGGCACTTCTCTCCCGCCGCGGCCCAACCATTCAGTCGCGATGCGCTACGTGACGCACCGCGGCCCGCCTCAGTTGCGTTGCGTCCTATGGGACGCACCGCAACCTACTCGGCCGCTCACACCTGCCTGGAGGAAAGTGAAGCGGCCGACCACCTCGGGCTCCTCTTCGCTTCACCGTGGGATCCGTACCACGGTTACTGACCCCCACCGCCGCGAGAAGGCGGGAACCCATCGGGGGGTGATAACCTCATCCTGACACGGCCTAAAGCCTGCCCAGCGTAGCGTACTTGTATATTGTATAATGGAATCAGTGGGCGTAACTCACACAATTTCAATAACATTAACCGTAAAACCCTGGAATTATGAAATTTATGACATGATGTAGAATTCTTAACCACTACATTTAAATAAAAACTATCAAACGGTACTTCTTAGAATTGATTGACTGTAACAGTAATTGACATACACTAAAAATTGTGGCTTGCTATAGTAGAAGCAGAGTAGAAACATTGTAAGAAAGTAGGAAATTAATTTAACTGCACGATGAAGCTGCTAGCTGCTATTTGGGTGAAAAGTTATCATGAATGAATATCTAATATATATATAAATCTTGTGTCACGATGTTTGTCCCGAATAAACTCCAAAACTACTGAACCGATTTCAATCAAATTTCACATGTACCCGTATTTTGGTCTAACTTACTGGATAGGATAGTTATCATCTCAATTATTCGCTTATGTCGTGAATGTAAACGAATAAAATGTATCAATTAATTGTTTCTTAAGCAAGTGTTTATCTACTGTTTAGTTTTATGAAGTTCTCATAGATGGCGGTGTACGTTGACTCATCGATAAAATTCTTCAATATTGTTTGCGTAAACAGAGAAACCAATAGACCGAGGTACTTTGTAACCGGGTATGAGACAGCGATATTTTCCTACTGTGTTGCCACTTTATTAAGTTTCCTTAAAATGTAAGTTAGATTTAACATCTCTCATAAAGGAGGTAACTATTACCACTGCCTACTCGAGAACACACATAGAATACTAATAACTTCAAAATTTAACAAAGGCGTACTAAAATTATAATAGGCACCTATCGATTTGTACTGGGTATTCAGTTGATTTCATATTACCCACCTATGGTAATATGAAATCAATTCTATTTTATATTTATTTATTAGCTAGCTTTATTTACTAGCTGTGACCCGCGGTTTCACCCGCGTAGTCTTCGTTCCCGTGGGAATATCGGGATAAAAAGTACCCTATGTGTTATTCCAGGGTCTAAGCTACTTACGTACCAAATTTCAGCCCAATCGGTTCAGTAGTTTTGGCGTGAAATAGTAACAAACATCCATACATACATCCATACTTACAAACTTTCGCCTTTATAATAGTATTAGGAATATTAGGAATTAGGATTAGGATATTAGGATTAGGATTATTTATTTTCAAATTGCCCGGGTTCCGAACCGATTTGGATGAAATTCGGCATACATGTAGCTTATAACCTGGATTAACACAAAGGATACTTTTTATCGCATAAATCAGTTCCGGGGGGTAAATTAAGTTTACAATAATATTATGTAAAAATTAACTTTATTGGGACTTGGTACAGGTGGAGGATAACTTTAAGAATCAGGAGCTACTATCCTCGATCTTCTAACTGTTGTGGGCGTCGGTGGGTAATCTTGACAAGGCTCGTACACTCGATTAAGTCGTTCATATTACCGTGCGTTCGGAAAGGTACCCACAAGAAGAGGTAAGAAGAACGCACAAGAAAATTGCAGGACTTCATTCTTTTAAACCAAAGGATAATATAATAATCTTCACAATGTCTTAACACTAACGATGCGCGGTATACATTATATATCGACACCAATAGCACCAAGTCCATTATAGAGGTATATCCGAACACGAGGTGGTTTTGGTTGTGACCGTACGCGCCGCTTGCCAGAGACAGCCTTCCTCGGCAGATCGGCGCGATACGAATCTAACCAACTCCATCAAGCATCACAGGAGCGCTTGCGTTGCGGACACAACTCCTTCCTTCAAACAGCGTCAGGAGACGCTGGCGTTTCGGATATGACTCGACTCCCGACACGGCATCGACATCGACCCGACACTGTAATAAAATACATATACAGTTTCAATTAATTATTCTAGATGATGGGTCCCTGGGGGCCCGAAGCTAAAAACTTTGTATTAGTACTGTCAGCGCGTCTTGTCGAGGCTTGTGGTGACTGGTGACCGCAGAGCGGGCAGCTTCCTTAGACAGCGACTGAGTGTTGCTATTCAGCGTGAGAACGCTGCCTGTCTTTTGGGTACCATGGAACCTCGAGGAGACGTGATGGACTCTCATATTTTATTTTAAAATATATATTAGAATTAATTAGTATAATTATGTTCAATTAAGCTTGAAATATTGAATAATAAATAATCAAATTACTTTTTAATTCCTATTAATTATTTTCAATCAATTTCCAATACTTTCATTCCTGTACAAGAGGTTAACTAACTACCTTTTCTTCTTTAATGTTCTCCTTCTTTTATTCACTTTATAAGACTTCCCCGGAAAACGTTCCAAAAGATTGGGTAAAATAAGTGTTAAGTATGGCAGCCCTTACTCCATAATTTCGAGGTTATGTTTTGGTTAAAATATTATCCTATCTTGTTATTTTTAAAGAAATTTGGGTCCCTGATAAATTATTTTAGCAATGCAAATACTGTTTGATATCGATTTTATACAAATTATTCATAAATTCGCAAGTAGGCTCACCTGTGAAATGTAACATCACATAATCCTTGTTCTGTTCTATTCCGACAACCTTAAACGCAACACTGCACCATTGTCACATCAATAACACACTTTCCTACGCGATAAGGGCAATAAAATGATACAGGATATGAATTATTTTAGTTTCAACACGAAAAACTCCAGTTTAATGCAATGTTTGACACCAAGCTGTCGAAAAAGCTTGGAGTCAAGTGGTTACAACGAAAGGAACAAAAAATGTCTATATGCGTCTTTATCACGCATATTTAGTTTTGTATATCGTTGTTTCGCTATCGAGTGAAAGAGATGGAAATGTGATTCGGTCTATTGGTTTCTCTGTCTACGATTGTTTGACATCTAGGTTGCAAATACACCCAATAGATGGCGCTGTGTTCTGTTTCTTAGAATATAAATTCTATTACTTTATTTCACGTAATATTTATTTATGCTCACGATATAACCGTATTATTTTAATGGTTTGTGACTGATATTTTTATAATTATACTGCGTATTATGTTGTAATATTATTACCACAAAAAAAATGTACTATTTTTGTTAGAGAATTATTAAAGTCTTGGCGCCAAATTTTAATCAAAGTTTCAGATCTGGCCATCAAATTCTATCGAGTCGCCATCTCTGGTTTGAATGTACAAAGCTTTGGTATCTCATTCGTTCTCGAGACCTCCTCTGAGCGTAAACAAAGCTCCCTCTCGAACCATCGAGACCCACCATTTCGAACAATCGATCAATCGATTCTTCTCGAAGCATGCGAACTACAACGTTCGGGAAATTCAAGGTTCAGGTATAAATACTGGCGCCGAGTGTCACCGCAGTTCAGTTCCTTTTTAAACGAGTTAATTAATACTATCTCCCGGAAAGTGATAGTCTCAGTAAAATCTCCACGCATTTTGTACAACAATATGAATTTTTCAATTGAGTAGTTTTATTTTAAATTTAGGTAATTCGATTTTACCGGAAGGGTTTTATTTCCTCAGTTGCGATTAGAGAAATAAAATATGGCGGTACGAAGTTCGCCGGGTTAGCTAGTAAATAATTAAATTAATATACATAGCCCGTGAGCTGTGGAATCGAAGTGCGAATAGTATTCGAGTTGTGTTCGAGTCGGTCCTTGGCAATCGGCGCAATGCTCGCAACCCCAACTCGCAAGGCACTTCACTAAACGTATAAATAAAAAGGTTACGCTTTTCCAAGTGGAAACGTGCGGCGATCAGCGAAATATTAAATAATAAAATCGAAAAGGGTACCAAGCTAAAATCTGATACCACGCGATAATCAGAATTCTAGAAATCCGATACAGTTCATAATAAGTGAATTCCAACTCTTTTCCGTTTAGTTCAGTGATGTTTAGCAGCTCTATCATTCGGAAACATCGGTAAGTTTCATTTCAATTTAGTTAATTAATTTTTATTTTATGAGATAAAATCGTCGTGCATACAATTTTCGATAAGTGTGCATTAAAATCTGGACGAAAAGCTTTAATTACGTTATCATGTAACTCGAAATATAAAAAATATCGATTCTTAAAACCTGCGGTGGTGTGAACCCGTGTTGAATTTTTTACTTCGTTACGACGAAATTATTGATTCGCGCATTTAAATACATTCCGATTCGAGTCGGCGACATCGTTACATTTATGGCAATTCAATATGAATGGCAATTTAATTTAATATAAATGTGAATATTTGTTACAAAGTTATGTATTAACCTACCTATTTCATATCGACTTACGAGCAATTTCGATACCCGGCATTTCCGTCCGTATAATTTTTTCATGTGTTGATAGTTTCTCAAAAAATAGGTAAGTTAACTACTCAACCACGAGAAATCCTTTTCCGAAGGCCTTTTTTTCCTCAAGTCATTCCTGCTGATCAGGAGCGTGATTCTACTAAACTTTAGAACAAACTAGCAGCTATATTCAAAGAATGAGAGGCGACTCACTGGAGAAGTCTCCAAACAGAACAAATGAGACAAAACTGACAGAGACGGAATAGCCAAGAAGCAGAATACAAAAAAAAAAACTAATTGTTGCTGTCTATGGATATACCTATTTCTAGGATAGATGAAAGTTGACATGTTTACTAACTTAGATACTGGACAAACACATAGGAAACATATTTCGATAAGTATAAAA
The DNA here is from genome assembly GCA_947063395.1 of Hemistola chrysoprasaria. Lineage (NCBI taxonomy): Eukaryota > Metazoa > Arthropoda > Insecta > Lepidoptera > Geometridae > Hemistola > Hemistola chrysoprasaria. Next base: position 9,863,948 of record OX346733.1, on the reverse strand, counting down.
AAAAAATTACAACTACTCATGCTTTCTTCTCGTAGAGGACAGACAGATGAGGAAAGAGTATTTGTTTCATACTATGTAAGAATTAGCTCTTCAGTAACATCTATTACAAAATTGATTGAGCTGAAATTTGGTATAACACCTCACCTCGCCAGCCTCGTTGGTGCAGACGGTAGTAACTCTGCTTTCTGTGCCGCAGGCCCTGGGTTCGATCCCCGGCCAGGTCAAACATTTGTGTGCATGAACATGTCTGTTTGATCTGTGTCTGGGTGTTATAATCGTATTTAAGTATGTATATCAGTCATCTGGTTACCATAGTACAGGCTGCTAGCCTAGTTTGGGACCACGTGACCGTGTGTGGAAGTTGTCCCATATTATTATTATTATTATAACATTGATAGTTAGTAAGATTAAAATAACACATTGGGTTCTTATTATCTCGATAATAGAAGGTAAATTCAAAACCTTTAAAAAATCTACTTTACTAGCTTATTATAAAGTCAACCAGTACATAGAGGACAAAGTTGCTTGGAAACTACTGCATGGCCTCATGGCACCTTCAAAGAAAACGAATGTATCTGTTGAAAAAATGAAGCCCCACAAGTTTCTTGTGCGTTCTTCTTGTAGAGGTATCTTTCCGAACGCACGGTAGACTCAGTACTGTTTATCTTCATTGACATGCTAGAGTGTCAGATTATGACCTATTCGAATAAATCTTTTTGAGTTAGAGATATTTCAACAAGAACAAAGACTACACGGGTGAAGAAACCGCAGGGCACAGCTAGGGCCTAATATAAGAGCATGAAAGCTTACATATCATAACATACATTCACGCCTTTTTCCCGAAGGGGTAGGCAGAGGTGTACACAGGGACTCAGTCCCATAGTAGATACACCCACATTTCGCCAGTATGTTATTGGTCCCATGTAATAGGGGGCGAGCCTATTGCCATCTACCAGGCACAGTTCCAGACTCCAGGCAGTTATTGAGATAATTCCTAATGGAAAATTCCAATATTTAACACTGCCTGACCTGGGGATCGAACCCGGGACCTCTTGATTGGCAGTCGAGCATACACCCTCTATGCCACCGAGGCAGAGGCAGTCTGAAAGCTTATATGAATGAATTCATGTATACACAAGCATTACAGAGAACAATCAGTTGTGTCATTGTTATCACAACAAGGAGACAATTGTTCTTGTCTGGTGTTTACATTTGATGTTCTCAATAGCTGCAAACTACAATTACACCCGGTTTTAACAGGAAAGGGGACCTCTTAGCCGTTCGACAGTTTGACACAATCCTATGGTTTTACCAAGTTGATCTTTTGTATTCCCCTGTTTCCTCCGAATACAGTAAACCTATTTGATATATTTATATCCTGATTAGTGTCCGACCGAAACAAGATTTACAGCCGAAACCGAAACCGAAAATGAACCTTCGGTATCCATTTCAGTTTCGGCCGAAACCGAAACCGAAACTTTTTCAGACATATTAAAAATCGACTGTTTACTAAAATTTGGCTTATTTTATACACTCGTCCGTGTGTTGTGCAGACCTTTAATACGTGTTGAATGAAATACAAAACATTAATGTATGTAAAAGTATGTGAAAGATAATTACTTATTTTCTTTGATTACTTGCGTACTTATTGCTATAAAATAAACCAAGTACACATAAACATGTTAACACTTTGTAGAACAAAAAATTGTTAATAATCAACACTTCGATTTTAAAAAAGGACCTTACATTAAATACATTACACCCACAATTAAATATTTGATGAAATAGCAATGTTTGTTGTGTTAGAATATTAAGATTTTCAGAAAAATTATGGGATGTTCTTTGATCCTTCATCGGTCTTTTTCCCAATTTTTTTTGTAACCTTAGGTTTCATTTTACCTTAGATTTTTACTTAGATATGCAGGTATATCACGTTCCAACGTGCTACCCAAATAAATCAAGTATCTGAGGGTCACACACAGTTACATCATAGCTGGCTGGCACAGTTGTTTTGGTAGATAGAATTAAAATATCATCCAACCACAACTAAATTACCTAAACAATAAATGTATATTGTAAGAAATAAATGAATTTGTGAATAAACATACTGTTACATACTTCTCATAATTTAAAAATACGTGTTAATAACTCTACGGAAAGGACTTCAATGCCTAATAAAAATCAATAAAATATGTTAGACAAAAACAAACACGTACCTCATCACTATGCGCGAAAAATAATACAATATAAACTAAACTCACGACGAAAACACGACGGACCGGCCGGCGATCTGACAACTGACGATGGCGGGTGACACGCGTGATACGAATTCTCCCGAAGTTAATCGAGCGACGCGCGATTGTTTACGAACGTAGAGTTTCGTTGTGGCCGAAGATTCGGCCATTTTTTTGCCGAAACCGAAACTCGTGCCGAAACTAGATTTTCGAGCCGAAACTGGCCGAAACCGAAACCGAACCTTCGGTCGGTCACTAATCCTGATATTGTGAAGTAGAAGTAAATTATGTCCCTGTCATTTTATTTTTTTAAATAAATTCTACTTTTTATTGCAGTGATTGTCTCGTGTCTGTCTAATTACGCGAGGAAAACTGGGATTTTTGGAAGTTCACTTGAAAAATACAGTTTAAAAAAAATGCAGTAAAATGGCCATAACTTTTGATTGCGTTCACTTAGAAGATTATCATTTTACAACGACAAGGAACCGCAGATCTGAGTAGTTGAAATCAATTTCAACTTGATACCTCCATGTGCTCCCATTAAAAGTGTCTTGACAGACGGATACAGACAGACAGGCAGTCAGACAGACAACAAAGTTATCCCATAAGGGTTCCTTTTTTCCCTAACCCTAAAATTAAGATGACGGGGAAATACCTACTTCATCACTTCACATATGAATATCAGAATATAAATATATCAAACTAGCTGTGACCCGCGGTTTCACCCGCGTCGTCTTCGTTCCCGTGGGAATATCGGGATAAAAAGTACCCTATGTGTTATTCCAGGGTCTAAGCTACTTACGTACCAAATTTCAGCCCAATCGGTTCAGTAGTTTTGGCGTGAAAGAGTAACAAACATCCATACATACATCCATACAAACTTTCGCCTTTATAATAGTATTAGGATTAGGATAGGTTTACTGTATTCGGAGGTAACAGAGGTAACACATAACATCAATTTAGTATTTTTTTTTCATAGGATTGTGTCAAATTTCTCCGAACTAGGATAATAGAATAGGATAATGGAATAGTCTTCGATCCCGTGGGAATATTGAGATATAAAAGTACACTATGTATTATTCCAGGGTGTAAACTACATCTACATACCAAATTTCAGCCCAATCAGTTCAGTAGTTTTGGCGTGGAAGAGTAACAAACATCCATCCATCAATAATTTCTATTATTAATTTTAATATTAATGTGAAGTATTTGTGTTTGAAACCACCGTCCCACCGTATATGTATATTAACTTTCCCTACATGTTTGTCTGGAAGAGATTGCTCTGAACGATAAGGCCGCCAGCGGATACTCATTCTACTTTTAAGTTTACTTTTTTGTTATTTTCTGCATTATTGTGGTACCAATAAAGAGTTACCATTCATTCATACATAACATCACGCCTTTTACCCGGAGGGGTAGTCAGTGGTGTATCCATGTATTCCCACGGGAACGAAGACTTCGCGGGTATAACCGCGAGGCAAAGCTAGTGACAATATATTATTATCGTCTCTAATAATATTAAAACATGCCGAGTCACTGGCAGACCACAAGGCCATGCAAACATTGATATAAAGATTTCTATCGCCTCACTAGGATTAGGATTTATTCTACCTACTTTATGATTACGTATTTTTTATTATTATTATTCTATTTTTGTACTTACTTATTATTATCATTATTATACTTTTTTAGATTGTTGTATAACTGTTATTGTTATTGTTGTAATTACTGTTTTTTCTGTGCCGTGGGGTTTAGAATAGTACCTCACCCTCTCTACTCATGGTTGCCGTAAGAGCCGGCTAAGGATTATGAGATCCAGAGGACGGGCAGCAGCGTCCTCTGTGTAAACCATCAAACTGCGCTCGCCAACCCGCCTGCCAAGCGTGGCGAGTATTGGCAACAACAACCCTGATGGGGGAGGCCTATGTTCAGCAATGGACTACCAACGGCAGGATGATGATGATGATGACTGTTTTTTCTTTCTTTCTTATGTTATACTAATTAGTGTAATTGGCGATTGCAGCCGTTCTAATTAAGTTATATAAATAAATGATATCTATTTGTTAGTCTTTATGAACGTCGGTACTAAAGAACCAAATGTTTATTTCGAATAGTTAGGTGCATAGACATACTGCAACCCTAGCGCTAGACGCCCGCCGCGATCACTATGGCACAGAACAGATAATAATATTACTTATAGAATGGACACTGTCATCCGCCCACCAATCGGGCCTTCCTACACCCCGCGAACGAGGTTGAGCTCTCGACGAGCCTCCGTGAGCTCGTATCGCATAGCGCTTAAACTAAATATCGTTATATGACAGAATACAAATAAGAGATTATATCAATCTACAAGTTGCATCTCTTTCTATCGCGTATCTCTGTATCTGTTCTCTGTCTAGCTTATAGAAATGATCCCGTCAAGACGGACGCCCCGGGTACTTGTAGCTTCATATCCTCTAATGCGGAATGTCCCAGGACTGGTATGGACAAAGCGACGCGGGCGGTTTCGTAGGTTTCATAGAACTTGATAGATGAAGGAGTACCTTCATCCCACCGTGGTGGGGTCCTCCACGGAGGACCAAACGCCGTCGGGACCGCGGATGAGTACTTCGTAAGCCAGGGGTTAAAAAATTGTAACCTACAAATTTATAAAAGGAATTCCTAACTAAAATTTTTTTATCTTTCATAATGTTATATTATATAATACTGTCGTTCAATCATAATAGTAACAGTTCACGAGTTTTACATGCGTTAAAGTTCACAGAGCCTATGTTCAGACTCGCCAAGTTACGCCGGCCGTATTGTCAATCGTACAAGAAAGGCATCTTGACCGTCACGCGCCCGCGTTTGTGTGTGAATCAACCCCACCACCACTTGTCGGGTGCTACTGGCTGAACATATAAAAAGAAATTACTTATACTATAAAGAATTGGTCACACTACAGACAAATAATAATTAATGTATAGACATGTATGTGGGAGCAGTAAGGCTGTGCGTTGTCTATCGACCACTCAGAACATCTTGTCTTATTGATTCTGTATACTTACCAGCTCCACCTTCGTAATTATAGGTAGGTCGGTGGGTATTTCTATTTGCCAGTCATTGTGGATAATTACGCAATAAATAATTTTACGCATAGATATTATGTAATCTTACCAAAAACAATTGAAAACATCTTCAGGTATGACATGGGAAGTTTGTTTTAGGGGACTGAGTCCTGGGTACACCTCTGCCTACCCCTTTGGAAAAAAGGCGTGATTGTACCTATATGTTTTGTTTTTTCTATATTCCATAGAACTACCAAAACATTCTCAGAAGTAATGGTAGGTGTGTTACAAACTAATATCATCATCATCATCTCGGCCATGGGACGTCCACTGCTGAACATAAGAATCCCCTATAGATTTCCATCTAGTGCGGTTGTAAGCGGCCCGCATCCAACGTATTCCTGCCGTCCTTATCAGATCGTCTGTTCAAGTTGTGGGTGGACGTACAGTACCCTTTTTTGTGACCCAGGGAAATCTGCATACAAATACCCGGCCATGCTGGGGGGCAGGGCCGGGTTATGTCAGGATGGGAAATCCCTGATCTTCCCGACTGACTAAAACCCTGGGGGGTTAGGTATGTGTCGGGGCTGCGGGCACGCCGAAGCACTCATTCGTAGCCTTACGTACAGTACCCTACAGTAACTGTCAGTATCCGCGCCTCCCGATCAATCCGAAGCACATGTGTACTTGCATAACATTTGGAATAGAGCCAAAAACATCAGACATGCGTCTAGGCGCCAGCAGACGGCTGTTCATTAATCTCGCTAGATTTCCTACCTTATTTCCATTGAAATAAGATTCATACTTACATACTCTTTCTAAAAAGATGACCTTTAGATCTGTCTGATAAGTTTTAAGTCCCATGTTATATTGTGAGCCTATTGCCCCCTCGGCACAGAACAGATAATAATACCACGTATAGAATGGACAATGGACACTGTGATTCGCTCACCAATCGGGCCTTCCTCACTACATGAATTGCTTGCGTCCACTACGCCAATAATGAAAATAATTTGAATGTATACTCGAACAGAACGGGTTTTCCCAAATTATGCTCGAGTCAAGTCATATGGTATGGGTTATATTGACAACCCATATTGTTAGTTTCAGGTCGCCAGTATTCCTACAAGGCCTCCGACATGAGCTAACGACTGCCCCTTGCAGCAGTTATCTTAAACTACGAATAGGTAGACGATCGAAAATATACCGCCGTACCGCCATACCGTTCGGTACGGTGTTCACGCCACACGATCGAACCGCTTTGATGTGCAAGCGACCGTACCACTGTACCAAGTTATAATAATGTTCGCCGGACAGTGCGCCAGACGATCGAACATTGTATGGTGACGAATCAAGTTCGTGGTACGGCCGTACCATATTCGAACATCTATTTGCAGTATTATAGGAAACAGCCGGGACCAAGAGATTAACGTGCCATCCGAAACACGGTAGAGGTGAAAAGGTCACATCACATGAGCGATTCGAACCAGAGACTCCCGATTTAAAGCCGGCTATAATTGTGCCGTATAGTTCCCGGCTATATAATCTCATCCCATGGGAGCCGTGAGACCTGGCAGAGGGACATATTCGGAGAGTGGGCGGCAGCACTCTCAGTTTCCAAGTATTCCAACTACTGCGATCACCAAGCCGCACAACAAGCATGGTGATTACGGCAAAATCTCCCCCATATGAATAGTTTATGGCGTTCTATGGGCGAGGCCTATGTTCAGCAGTGGACGTCTTCCGGCTGATGATGATGATGACTACAATGAAGCAGTAGCATACATGTCAATTAGTGGGAGAGTGTTAACAGGATAGTTAACAGGATCTTAGCAGTTTGACAAAATCCTATGGAAAAGACACTAAATCGATGTTTTGTAGTCCCCTGTTTCCTCCGAATACAGTAAACCTATTTGATATATTTATATCCTGATATTTTAAAGATGAAGTAAAGTATGTCCGTATAATTTTATTTTTGTTTATAAACTCTACATTTGTTTGTATTAAACGTCCAATCACGCGAGTAAAACTGCGATTTTTGGAAATTCACTATGAAAAAACCAAGGGTTTATAAGAAATATTAAAATGACAGGGACATAGGTTACTTCACTACAAAAACATCAGGATATAAATTCATAGAATGGGTTAATTATATTCGGAGGAAACACGGGAATACAAAACATCGATTTGATAAATTTTTCATAGGATTGTGTCGAATTCCTAGAAGACCGTGTACATGTACGTGATAAAACATCTTGATACTTGATATGAGAGTCAATAGACTATCTAAAGTAATCAGGAGTACTATAGTTATTACAATTAATACGATATAAGTGAAGTGCTCAGGCGTGGTTGCCACGTGTCACGTGACGCTGTATACATGTGGCTACAAGATATGAACACAGGTTTGCTAGATCTCTGTCTTGGAATATACCGTAACATAACATACAATCACGCCTTTTGACGTGACAACGTCTTATAATTCGATAGAGCCGGCTGCACGCACGAAAAAACATGACTCATGCGGCGTTACCTGGCTCTGAGGCGCTCGCTGTAAGGCTTGAAGTGCAAGCGAGAGCGCGGAACGAGCGACATCCGTCTCTCTCCTACTTGAGTGAGCGATGTGTCTGCGTGGACAGCTGCTATACTATAGTACATTTACATGTTTTGATCGAGTATCAAGTGCAGTGAAAAGTGAAACAAATTAAATTAAAATTTTCTTTTGAAAAATGCTACCATTCCATGCTACCATTTCTTAAGACGTTGTCACGTTCAACTATCGTCAGTAAACCGACTTTACAGACAACCAATTTTTTTACCTAAGGGGTAGGCGGAGGTGCACCCAGGACTCAGTCCCATAGCAAAGAATACTAAGTATAATCATACGTATAACAACCCCGGACACTCAACTAAATCCCATGCAAACGCCGCGCTATAACTGTCTACTACACAGACACTGCACACATGGAGTTTTGTACACGTGCAAGAGTGTGCGTGAGGTGATTTCCCATAGAAGCGGGGCTCGTGGAGAGCACATAATTCATACACCTAACAATAACGGACCATTTTTAATAATGGAAATGTAATTTTACCACGCACCGCACGCAGCGAGCACTGACAACCGTGTGACGTAAGCACGACGTTACCCTTTCGTTTACTAGTTGGATAATATAGCGGAGGGAGGTGAGTGTCGCTTCTTTACGTAGTTATAGTTACTATTCTTTGGTCCCAGGCCTGATAGTAGCAGGCTATTGCTCACGGTCGATTGTATGGAGTGACGGAACTATATGTGTTCACATTTCGTGCTCACACACACATTATTTTGTGTACACCCACACATCGGTTCGCGTGTAATCATGTTGATTTGTTTGGTTGTCTCGATCGATAAGGATTAGGATCCTTTGGAGTGTACGAATTTGGAAAACCTGTATTCAATATCTTTTTTTTAAAACCAGTATTTTTTTTTCTAAAATATTTGATCACGAGAAACAAGCCTGTAATATACTTACCTACATGATATATCTATATAGTGCCTCGGTGGCGTCGTTCGCAAAAGCTTCTGCCCATCATAAGGGTTCGATTCCCAGGTCAGGCAGCGTTATTGATTATTTGATTGGCGACGTAATACAGTGCAATTCAGGTCGCACACACTCAAACTCAAATCTCAAAAAAATATTCTTTAAATAAGTCTTAAAAAGAAATTTTTAACGTAAATTAATAAAATCAATGACTAGTAATTAATCTACCGTACGTTTGGCAATATATCTCTACGGCCTAGTTCACATAGAACGCGGGATAACGCACGTCATACATACAAAAGCCGCGATATAACTACCTACTACACAGACACTGCACAAAATCTGTAATTTGCGCGTATAACGTCTACTTCGTTCTTCCCGAGTACTTGTAGTAGTGGTAGGCCTCTTATGCATGGGGAAGTACCACCTCTACCAGTTATTCAACCGCCAAGCAGTAATGTGCAAATATTACTGTGTTCCGGTCTGAAGGGCAATGTTACCAGAGAAATTTCTGAGCATGACGAGTTTCAACAACTAATATCTCAGGGTGACAGGCGCAGTGCATTGCTGCGCAGAATTTTGAATTTTAAAACACTGGGTGTCACTGTGTCTGATATAGGCAATCATGATGCTTACCATCAGGCACCTGATTTGCTCGTCTTGTCACTCACTATCATAAAAAAAACTTGTGTCTTTATACTTAAAATGCGGAGTACACCCGCGTTGTATGTAAATTACCTTCTGTTTCTATATTCTATGTTCAGTAATTATTCTGCGTCATTATTTCCCATTGGTGAAGTGATAAGCTATCGGACCGATTGGGCCACTATCTGTCGTGTGATTTTCCATTGCTGTCCCCCATGTGGTCCTAGATTGATAGTCGCTCCATGTATCTACTTGAACACACATTCTATTATCGCTTATGTATCTATATATAGCGGCAAGAATCTTCATCACAGATTGATTCATAATAATTTGAATTTATACTCTAAGAGAACGTGTTTCGACAATTACAGTGCTTGAATCAATTTATATTGTCAGCGTTTCAGGTCGCCAATATTCTTGCAAGGGTTCCGACTGCCCCCTACATCATCATTATCATCATAATCTCAGCCGAAGGACGTCTACTGCTGAACATAGTAACCTAGTCTAGCGGCTTACAACCAGTGTGTTCCTGCTACCTTCCGTAGATCGTCTGTCTACCTTGTGGGTGGACGTCCTACGCTGCGCTTGTCGGTCCGTGGTCTCTTCGAGAGCTTTACAGCCCCATCGGCCATCAGTTCTACGTGCTATGTGCCGCCCATTGCCACTTCAACTTGCCATATAGCTGGGCTATGTCGATTACTTTTAAATTGTCATACACTTGAAATATCAGACTGCAGACGTCGTTGGTTTAGTGGTTGCAAGCGCTCCTGCTGAGCATGAGGTCCTGTGTTCGATTCCGGGGTCAGGCAAAAAATATTATTGGTATTTTCTAATAGCTCATTGGAGTTCGGCTACGATTTAATTCTAAATTCCGTGATCTAATCTATATATTTATCACTAATATTAATCCCTGTTCTGATAATACACATTGCGTTGTAAGTTGTAATCACTTGTAATCCTGCTTACTAATTACTATCCCACTAATATTATAAAATGCGAATGTTTGTGAGGATGGATGGATGTTTGTTACTCTTTCACGCAAAAACTACTAAACCGATTTGGCTGAAATGTATGTACCTATGTGTATAGAGCTCAGACCCTGCAATAACACAACACATACTCCCATGAAGACTGTGTGTGTTTGTAACCTCTTCATGACTAAAATACTGAATTATGCTGTTGGTGTGTGCAAATGATGCTTTCATAATTTGTGTATATTCATAATTCTACTCCTTTCCGTTCGGGTTTCTGGAACAAATTGTTATAAGCAATAAGACCACTACTTGTAACTGTACACAGACTAACTGTACACCTGCTTTATTTTTATAATTATTATGTTCGCTGTAAGGTGTATTTATTTATTTATTGATCGCCAACACAATATACTTATATAATTATACTTATATATTTACTTATATATTTATATTATATATTTATTTATAATTTTTTAAAACAACAATGAGTACACTGCCGACCAGAAATATTTATAATTTCTGTCCTCTCCGTTCGGTTGTCTGGAAGAAATTGCTTTAAGCGATAAGAACGCCACTTGTACTAGCCTAAGACTAACTGTACCTACTTTATTTACATAATATTATGTTCGCTGTAAGGTGTACAATAAAGTGTTAATCTATCTATCTATCTATACATTTTTAAATTCAAATATAAATTAATCTATTACTTATACATGATTAATGTTATTGCAATTACAGGCGAAGATAGCATTTAATATACTTATATAGGGCGAGTTACGACTAAGTAATAAATTAAGCAAAAATTAAAATTATATAAAATTCTATAAATTACGGATCATAAAGACACAAACGTCATTAAATTGTATTCTAAAATGGTATTGATGTAAGTTGTGTCATTTTATAAATATTTTATTATAAAAGTACAAACAAACAAAAATTAGATAATTAATAAATGTGGGTATTGAGTGTTGTATCAATAAAGTGTTTAACTGTCTATCTATCCTTCCAGTGAAACCGGGGCACAGTTAGTTTTGGCAAATTTTTATAGTATATCTGTAAGATAATAAGACTGACAGATAAGGCATTGCCCTGGTTTGGACTTGAAAGTTATTTGGATCAATTTCAGTCTACCCTTTTTTGGGTCAGACATAATGCGCTTAATTTGGAAGTCTTTGCTCCACTAACAGATTAACTTGGCACCCATTCGCTATCTAAACAAACGTCCGTAGCCCGGCTTCAGATCCGGAGTCCGTGACCACACGCCGGACACTCGATCCATACAAAAGCCGCGCAATAACTACCTACTACACAAATACTGCACATGGAGATTTGTACACGTGCAAGAGTGTGTGTGAGGTGATTTCCCATAGAAGCGGGGTTCGTGGAGAACTCAATTTCGCTGGCGTGGTGAGGAACGCCCGATTGGGCGGATGACAGTGTCCGTTCTATACGTAGTATTATCTATTCTGTGCTGTGACTTCATGTGGAATTTTCGCACTACCACATAATAAATTATAGTACCTAATAATTGCGCGAAATTGTTTCGGATTTGGATCGCACATTGAACTATACTTAGATAAAATATATAATCCATTGCACAAAGTATAAAAATGTGTAGTGAAATGGCCGTCAGTTTGGATTGCATTGACTTAGAAGTTAGATTTTTTGACAGCAGCAAGGGACCGTAAAGCAAGGGCAAGGCCTTGTGGTTTCCGGCTATATAATAGGGCAACCCCTTTCTCATCTGGTGTGAGCCATGAGACCCGGCATAGGGACATATTCGGAGAGTTGCCAGCAGCGCTCTCCGGCACCAAGTATTCCAACTACTGCGATAACCAAGCCTGCCAAGCATGGTGATTACGGCAAAATCCCCCCATATGAATAGTTTACGGCGTTCTATGGGCGAGGCCTATGTTCAGCAGTGGACGTCTTCCGGCTGATGATGATGATTTTGTTTGGATTTCGTTGACTTAGAAGATTAATTTTTTGATAGCAGCAAAGGACTTGAGGATTTGGTATCTGTTTCAACTTCATACCTTCATGCGTTTCCGAGAAAAGGGCCTTGACAGACGGACGTCCAGACAAGTATCAATGATGACTACGCGATTGAACCGCGGGGCGTACCTAGTGTTTCATAGATGCACAAGGCCAATCAGCAATTGAGAATATGCCATGTCATTCTGATATGCCTGTACTGGAACTATGATTTAAGTAATTTGTGGTATAATTTTGTTGTGTTGTATTTATTCACCATGGTGATCAGACAATGAATGTGACGTAAAGGGCGTGTGGGCTGATATGGGACATCAATCATATCACAAAGTACTTGATTATTAGCCAAAGTCGATTCCGAAAATCGATAATGATGCTTTATGTATTACTTAATTAATTTGATCCCGATATAATTTTCTAATTGTAGGTATATTTATTGTACACTGGAATCCGTAAATGGTTGGGTATTTAGATTAGATTAGATTAGATTAGATTAGATAACACTTTTATTGATACCACAATACAGAAAATTAACAAAATAAAACTTAAAAACTAAAACGTGAGTAACAATAATTGGCAATAATATTTAAGACATTTTTTTTATTATAACACATACATACCTACAAAACATAAACATAACACATGTTAAAACACACATGGACGGGCACAGGATCAAACACAAGGACACGCGCCCAACCAACTCACGCTCTTTTGCAGGAGGCCGCCTGGGGAAGTAGGAACCACACCTTTGCCAGTTACTCATCAGCCAAGCAGTAATGTGCAAACATTACTGTGTTCCGGTCTGAAGGGCAATGTTACCAGCGAAATTACTAGGCGTGACGAGTTTCAACAACTAATCTCAGGGTGACAGGCGCAGTGCTGTACCACGCAGAATTTTGAATTTTATAACACTGGGTGGCACTGTGTCTGAAATGGGCAATCATGATGCTTACCATCAGGCACCTGATTTGCTCGTCTTGTCACTCACTATATAAAAAAAAAAAAACTTAAACGTGCTTACGCCGCAGAAATAATAAACTGGTCAAATGCGAATGAAACTCGCATATGAAGGGTTCCTACCACCATGTACTTATTTATTACTTATACCTATTTGTCATTAGGTGTCACCTCTCCTCACCTACCAAATAAAATTCTTATTACTATTATTCTAATTAGTATAAGGATTTATTCTTGTTGGAGCAAAAGTCTTATATGACAATTAATATTTATTTATTTATTTAGGAAAAGAAAACAACTACACTATAAATTAATAAAAACACATTGATTGTATCCATACAATTAAAAAGAGCACCGCTAATTATGAACTTTATTATATTTTTTTTATTGGTTTTTAGTGGCAATAGAAATACATATAGCTAATATTGTGAAAATTACAAGGCTCTCTCTAGCTATTACGGTTTATGAGATAGAGCCCTGTGACAGACGGACGGACGGACGGACGGACGGCGAAGGCTTAGTAATAGGGTTCCTTCGGCACCTTTTGGGTATGGGACCTTAAAAACACTTTTCACTTGGGAATGTTATGATGTAATTGTGTAGAATTACAATAGAGCCTCTACTTTCTCATTGGTTATGAAAACATTTTATTGAAATATCATCTCAGAGTAAGGAATCGATTCAACGTCATTGAATATCATACAATATTATTAAAATGGATGATCTTGTGTTATTAAATATAACAGAATGGTTTGGCAATTGACGCCGTAAGATGGTTCTAGTAAATTTAAGTAAGAAGAATGATTTTGGAAATTCAGATTTGGTGATATTTTATTATCAATACATAATGTACCTACTGACATAAGAATGGAACTAAACACTAATAAATTCATTAATAAACTAAAAAGTATGTTACATAATAAATGTTATTATAATCTTAATGAATTTTATAATGATAAGAATCTATGACATATAATAATATATTTAAAATAATTGAATGCATAATATGTAGTGTAATAATTTAATTAATTCTAAATTTAACCTAATATTGACATCCACCTATTTATTATTTTATTATTATTTGACATTTAATAATTATTTGAAAAGTGTATTAATATTATGAACTGTATTCAAATAAATATATAAATAAATAAAATAAAGAAATAAGCGTAAGTAAATTCAGTTGAAAGGAAAATTCATTCATAAGACCCGCTACACGTTCCAAATTAAATAAACATATTATAGTTGTTGTAGGAATACTAAGTTGCTATGCTCAAATGGGCATCATGTTGAACCATAATTTTAGTTGTAACACCATTTTGTACACATGATTTGCAATAAACAAAACTTGAAACTTGAAACTTGAATGTAAATTGCGCGAACGAGATGGATGTTTGGCTCCTATAGGCGCCTCAAGGGGGTGGCCTATGTCCATGTAGAATTCAGTCGGCCTGTGTGCCGTTGACATTTTTCATTCTGAATGCTCTAAAGACACTCGATAACAGGATAACCTCAAGTCACGTTTCCACCCATGCGGCATCACTTTCAATGGATCAGACAATGATCTACCAAGTCACGCTGAGAATCCCTGTTGATACAAAATTAACAATATCATAGAATACAATCTATGGATTGTAAACATTTCATGCACTAGTGACCTGTCTATCGACAATTGTGGATTGTTTACTGCTTTCCAGTTGCTGGAACAATTACTTTAATAAGTTTTTAAATTCTAATTCTATTCAAGGAGACCCCAAAAGGACAGTAGCAAGTCAATGAAATTAATAAGTAATAATCTACCGCGCGTTTGGAAAGTTACCAACGCACAAGAAACTTATAAGAGTTCTTTTTTTTTATTCATTGTTTCAAGGCCTATTTCAATACAAGAAAGTTTATGTGGCTATATGTCGAATCTTTTTTGAAACGTTTGCTTTGACCTTAGCACATTCAGAATTGAGGATCTCTGCCGTACATAAACATAAAAAAAACATAACATACATTCACGCCTTTTTCCCGAAGGGGTAGGCAGAGGTGTACCCAGGACTCAGTCCCATAGTAGATACACCCACATTTCGCCAGTATGTTATTGGTCCCATGTAATAGGGGGCGAGCCTATTACCATCTACCAGGCACAGTTCCAGACTCCAGGCAGTACATAAACAATTTGTATATTGTATTTTCCATCATCAAGCAACCGTTCTGTTAAAACGTAATAGGAAGTAGGTATATATTTTTTGATTTCGTGTTAGTAGTTTATCAAGTGTACTGGCAGTTAACACTGGATCATTGCAATCTAGTAAGATTTAAATTAAGAATCGGAAGTCAATGCCAGTCGGCCGCGTAGTTTTCAGTCGGTCTGCAAACGCCGGTCCAGTTGCACGCGTTTATTGCCTCTTACTTATAATTATTAATTGTGCTTTCATATTCGAAGTTAACCTATGTTTTATTGATTTATAATTATTTTTAATGGTTTTGTGCGGTGTGCTAAATAGTGTAAAGCGAGTTATGAGGTATGTTTATAATAAAAATATATATTTTTAATAATTAAGTTAAAATAATATGATACAAATCTAATACCGTAATAATTAATGATCCTGCTTTTTATGCCATGCAATTCTAAAAAATACATAATGAGTTTTTTGATGCAAGAATATATATACATACACATACATACAAGATGTTCCAAAAAGGTGTAGAAATACTTAACAGGGTGTATTCGTCAAACTGAACAAATTTCTATAGCAAGAATTGCAAAATTCGCAAATCTTTCGAATTCCCATACAAAATGGACCGATTAAATTTTTTTTCCTTTGAAAGTTGTTTGTTATGACGTGTTAAGTACTATTACACCTTTATGTAATACACGTTGTATACATAGACAGTTATAAAAGGGTTTTTTATATATCTATCTACGAGCAAAGACAGGCTTAGTAATCATAATAATAGATATATATGCTATATCCCACAGCATACTTAATATAATATATTTCGTCTCAGCTTAATTAACATTAATTTGTAATAGAAAATGCAACATCCGCGATTTAATATCGTTTTAAGGTGATATATATGATTGTCTAGAATCTAGAGATTCATTTTTGAAACATTTTCTCACATCGAATTTAATTGTGATTATGATTATATTATTTAGGTTAATAATATAATTGTGATTATATTATTAACCTTTTAAATAGCGTCGCTGAAGACGAAATCATAATTGACATTTTCTTCATAATTGTTACGGTTACATACACGTACAGGTCGTGTCATGGTTTAATAGCGCTCGACAAAAGTGTAGGGGGGGTTTGCGTAGGTGTATTGGTCTAACTTGATTGACTGCCTCGGTGGCGTAGTGGGCGCTTGCTCGACTGCCAATCAAGAGGTCCCCGGTTCGATCCCCAGGTCAGGCATAGTGTTAAATATTGTAGTTTTCCATTAGGAATTCTGGAGTCTGGAACTGTGCCCGGTATATGGCAATAGGCTCGCCCCCTTTCATGGGACCAATAACATACTGGCGAAGTTTGGGTGTATCTACTATGGGACTGAGCCTGGGTACACCTCTGCCTACCCCTTCGGGAAAAAGGCGTGAATGTATGTTATGTTATGTATTGGTCTAAAAAGTCCTAATAGATCTAAAAATCTGCGCATTCAAGGTCAGCGCCATTAAACCGTGACGCGGACCTGTATAGCATGGGACCTTACACTAAGCTTACTTACCAAGGTATGCCTTAACAGTTTAATTTGTTCTAAAACAATGCCTTTTTAACCCCCAGTCCCCAGTGAACAATAAAATAAATGGTTAAGGCATTACGTATTAGTGGAGTGTAGGGTTCCATACTTAGATACCTGAACAAAACGCTTCCAATCCCTAAAACAATCCGCCTACTAAGAACATGCAGCGCCATCTAGTTGCAAACTACAGCAAACATGGAGGAAGTACCCTAGAGCTTTTAGTCCCTTGCGCAAAGTATAGAAATAAGTAAGTAGTTGTAGTGGTAGGCCTCTTTTGCAGTGGGCCACCTGGGGAAGTACCACACCTTTGCCCAGGGGGTGTCAGCTTAGTTCCCGGCCAATGCCAACACGGCGAAGGAAATGTTAAAAAGAAACGGAGATCTACAAACGACAGAGAAAGCACTATTTACTGACCCTACTAAGGAAAATATAACATTTTAGTAGAATTCAAAGTTATGGGAATTATTTAATTCGGAAGATAGAAATAAACACTACAGTAAATTTCATTACTTATTTCAAAAAATAAGTAATGAAATTTATTAATAATTTTATCACATATATTTTTCAAATTAGTTAAATCTAGACCTCAGATTCTTATGATTACTTGAATCAGCGTTAGAAGAATTTCTTTTTTGCCATCTGGCAAGCGGATAATAGAAATGGCTGCTTTTTGTTTACGATTTTCACTTTTTCATTGATTTGTACTTTGCACATCTTTAGTGGAAATAAGTTTTGTAAAGTTTATATAGAAAGTTTTGTTTTTGTGCTAACGAGATCATAGACTCTATTATTACGATTGTGCGAAAAAGACGCCTAGGTTAGGCAAAGTGTTAAACTGTGGTGTTAAATATCGGATTTTTCCGTGAGGGATTATCTCAATAACAACCTGGAGTCTAGAACTGTGCCCGGTAAATGGCAATAGTCTCGCCTTCTATTACATAGGACCAATAACATACTGGCGAAATGTGGGTGGGAGTATGCTTAGTATGAGACTGAGTTCTGGGTACACCTCGGCCAACCCCTTCTAGAAAGATGTGTAATATAAGATTTACCTGATTTTCATCTGAATAAAGACTACTTCTAATACCTGCCCTTATTTATTTACCCTATGCGTATGGCATATAGAATAGGCATATATAGAAGTAAATATAGAAATATAATATTGGTAGGTACCTATAGCTAATGTTAGAAATATTAAATCTCCCGCGCTACTGAATAGTTCCAGTGCGAAGCGTTGGTAACGCTAGCGTCGCTTCGTGTACGCAAATCTGAAGTACGTAGTGGGACTTCTTCTTGTATATGTGTTCTGTGCCTTTGCCAGTTATTCATCCGCGAAGCAGTAATGTTGAAACATTACTGTGTTCCGGTTTGAAGGACTATGTTACTAGCGAAATTACTGGGCATGACGAGATTCAAAAACTCATATCTCAGGGTGACAGGCGCAGTGCATTGCCGCGCAGAATTTAGAATTAAAAATAACTGGGTGGTACTGTGTCTGATATGGGCAATCATGATGCTTACCTTCAGGCACCTGATTTACTCGTCCTGTCACTCACTATTATTAAAAAAAAAGTAAAAAGGCTATAACTTTTGGTTGCGTTAACATAGACGTATAATTTTTTTACAACCACAAGGGATCGCAGACATGAGTAGTTGATATCAATTTCAACTTGATACTTCCACGCGTTCCCGTGTAAAAGTGTTTTGACAACGGACAGACAGACAGACGAACAACAAAGTGATCCTAAAAGGGTTCCTTTTTTCCTTTTGAGGTGCGGAACCCTAGAAATATAAATTCTATTTCACGCGGACGAAGTCGTGGGTAACAGATTAACAGATCAGACAAGTAATTGTTTAAATTAACATAAAATGGTGATGCAATAATATGATAATTATAAAGATAATTATCTAAATGGTCATAAGTACCTATTAATAAATAATGATACAGGTATGGGGCCTCAAAACTGATGTCTCATGGTGATTATAATGTCTTATAATAACGTAGAACTGCTGGTTAAAACGAAAATCTATTTGAATAAGTAGATACCTAATATCTTTTGGCATACTTACAAAATAAATCGCGAAAATTGTTTTTATATTAAAGTTTTATACAAATTTATTATACCGGACACTTTTGTATTATATATCTTAACGATTTTTCCATCAGAAATTATCTCTTCAGCCTGTAGTCTGGAACTGCCCGGTAGATGGTAATAGGCTTGCCCCCTATTACATGGGACCAATAATATACTGGCGAAATGTGGGTGTGTCTACTGTCTAATATGGGACTGACTCCTGGGTAAACCTTGCCAGTCTACCCCTTCAGGCAAAAGGCTGATTGTATGTTATGTTATGTTATTAAAAGCGTACGCGGCCTTCTAGGAATTTGACACAATCCTATGAAAAGTTTACCAAATCGATGTTTTGTATTCCCCTGTTTCCTCCAAATATAATTAACCCATTCTATAAATTTATATCCTGATATTTTTAAGATGATCAACCTATGTCCCTGTTATTTTAATATTTCTTATAAACCCTTGTTTTTTTTCATATTGAACTTCAAATAATCGCAGTTTTACTCGCGTGATTGGACGTTCTCTACAAAAAAATGAATAAACAAAAATAAAATTATAGGGACATACTTTACTTCAACTTTAAAATATCAGGATATTGGGAAACAAAGTACCCTATGTGAATAACACGCTCTACTTTAGGGTTTAAGCTTTTTTTTTTATGATAGTGACAAGACGAGCAAATCAGGTGCCTTATGGTAAGCATCATGATTGCCCATATCATACACAGTGCCACCCAGTGTTTTAAAATTCAAAATTCTGCGCGGCACTGCACTGCGCCTGTCACCCTGAGTTATTAGTTGTAGAAACTCGTCATGCCCAGTAATTTCGCTGGTAACATTGCCCTTCAGACCGGAACACAGTAATGTTTGCACATTACTGCTTGGCGGATGAATAACTGGCAAAGGTGTGGTACTTCCCCAGGCGGCCCCCTGCTAAAGAGTCCTAAGGGCCTACCACTACAAAAAGCTACCTATATATCAAATTTCAGATTCAGTAGTTTTGGCGCGAAATAGTAACAAACAGCCATCAATCCTCCTCAAATTTATCATTTAATAATATTTGTAGGATTTATATTATTTTAATGAAGTCACGGTCCGTTAAGGTGACGCAGTGTTAAATAATGAATCTAAAATCGTGCGCTGAGTCCCGCAACCCGCCCACAGTCCTGTATATTACGCCAAAACAGTATTTCTTGAATAAAATAAAAACTATTGCTAATTTAATAAAATCAAATTAACACATTAAAGTCTGTGCATAGATTAATCTATACAAAAAAATTAAGGGCATAAATGAGTCTCATTTCCCTGTAGAATGAGAATCTCTATTTTTATGGAGCAGTTTTTGATATTTTTTTCTCTGCTGTAAAAGTAAACCAATCATGTAAACCAATTACCAAAATGATGTCAATATCATGGTAAATGTAAAAACATAAATATTAGATCCAAATGTTTTGTAGTTGCTGAGAAATATTGAGATCCCTACCGCCAATATTTTCAATTCGTCGTCTTAAGCGGGTAACAGCCGACGTCATAACTTTGAAATTTAAATTGAAATGAAAATCGTATCGAAACCACCTACGAGTACATTATCATTTGGAGGTCAGTGATAGCGGTTTTAATTAAAACTTCACGGTGCTGTGTCATTTATATATTATGTTGCATTTCTATTGTGATATTTATATTTATTATCGACTTTGTTTATTCAACAGTGAATAGTGTGGGTGATTTTGTATATTATTTAAATACCTATCGTTGCCTCGGTGACTGCCTCGGTGGCGTAGTGGGCGCATGCTCGACTGCCAATCAAGAGGTCCCGGGTTCGATCCCCAGGTCAGGCATAGTGTTAAATATTGGATTTTTCCATTGGGAATTATCTCAATAACTGCCTGGAGTCTGGAACTGTGCTCGGTAGATGGCAATAGGCTCGCCCCCTATTACATGGGACCAATAACATACTGGCGAAATGTGGGTGTATCTACTATGGGACTGAGTCCTGGGTACACCTCTGCCTACCCCTTCGGGAAAAAGGCGTGAATGTATGTTATGTTGTTGTTACCTATCGTTGCCTATAATTGAGTGTATTTGAATTTTATTTTCTTTTGGCATAAATGGAAAGATCATATATAAGATTCGTACCAAAACTATTTTTAGTTTTTTTTATTCGCCATAATTACAAAGTTATATCAAACTAGCGACCCGCCCCGGCTTCGCACGGGTAGCAGAAGTAGGTATAGTGGACGTTTAACAGGAGTAAATTCGTGATACATTGTATTTTAATAAATATAACCCTAATGGTTTACGCAGCGCACGCAAATTAATGACTATTTCTGTTACAATGACCAAACCTTAACACATGTTATAATTTATCGTGGGCTATTTTGAAGATATTGATGAGTACTACAAACCCCTAGTACATTACTTTATTCTAGCACCAAAACTTTTCACACCACATGAAAAATAATCACTGCTTCGATTATTGTGACTAAACGAGAAAAGATGGATATAATCTATGTATACTGTTTTGTAGGTATTGATAATTAATACAATCCCCTAGTACATTACTTTAATCTACCACCGATAGTTTTCACACCGCATGAAAAATTATCACTGCTTCGATTATTGTGACTAAACCAAAAAAGATGGATATAATCTATGTATACTGTTTTGTAGGTATTAATAAGTACTACAAACCCCTAGTACATTATTTTACTCTACCACCAATAGTTTTCACACCGCATGAAAAATAATCACTTTTTCGATTATTGTGACTAAACCAAAAAAGATGGATATAATCTATGTATACTGTTTTGTAGGTATTGATAAGTACTACAAACCCCTAGTACATTACTTTACTCTACCACCAATAGTTTTCACACCGCATGAAAATTAATCACTTTTTCGATTATTGTGACTAAACCAAAAAAGATGGATATAATCTATGTATACTGTTTTATAGGTATTGATAAGTACTACAAACCCCTAGTACATTACTTTACTCTACCACCAATAGTTTTCACACCGCATGAAAAATAATCACTTTTTCGATTATTGTGACTAAACCAAAAAAGATGGATATAATCTATGTATACTGTTTTGTAGGTATTGATAAGTACTACAAACCCCTAGTACATTACTTTACTCTACCACCAATAGTTTTCACACCGCATGAAAAATAATCACTTTTTCGATTATTGTGACTAAACCAAAAAAGATGGATATAATCTATGTATACTGTTTTGTAGGTATTGATAAGTACTACAAACCCCTAGTACATTACTTTACTCTACCACCAATAGTTTTCACACCGCATGAAAAATAATCACTTTTTCGATTATTGTGACTAAACCAAAAAAGATGGATATAATCTATGTATACTGTTTTGTAGGTATTGATAAGTACTACAAACCCCTAGTACATTACTTTACTCTACCACCAATAGTTTTCACACCGCATGAAAAATAATCACTTTTTCGATTATTGTGACTAAACCAAAAAAGATGGATATAATCTATGTATACTGTTTTGTAGGTATTGATAAGTACTACAAACCCCTAGTACATTACTTTACTCTACCACCAATAGTTTTCACACCGCATGAAAAATAATCACTTTTTCGATTATTGTGACTAAACCAAAAAAGATGGATATAATCTATGTATACTGTTTTGTAGGTATTGATAAGTACTACAAACCCCTAGTACATTACTTTACTCTAACACCAATAGTTTTCACACCGCATGAAAAATAATCACTTTTTCGATTATTGTGACTAAACCAAAAAAGATGGATATAATCTATGTATACTGTTTTGTAGGTATTGATAAGTACTACAAACCCCTAGTACATTACTTTACTCTACCACCAATAGTTTTCACACCGCATAAAAAATAATCACTTTTTCGATTATTGTGACTAAACCAAAAAAGATGGATATAATCTATGTATACTGTTTTGTAGGTATTGATAAGTACTACAAACCCCTAGTACATTACTTTACTCTACCACCAATAGTTTTCACACCGCATGAAAAATAATCACTTTTTCGATTATTGTGACTAAACCAAAAAAGATGGATATAATCTATGTATACTGTTTTGTAGGTATTGATAAGTACTACAAACCCCTAGTACATTACTTTACTCTACCACCAATAGTTTTCACACCGCATGAAAATAATCACTTTTTCGATTATTGTGACTAAACCAAAAAAGATGGATATAATCTATGTATACTGTTTTGTAGGTATTGATAAGTACTACAAACCCCTAGTACATTATATTATTCTACCATCAATGCATTTCACAGCGCACGCAAATTTATGAATATGGTAATTATATTATGTAACACCTTGGTTCACAATATTGCAGTTTTCTTACGGATCCCCATTTTTTTTCAAAATCTCATATAGCCTATGGCACTCACACTGAATTAAGCTATCCATAAGTGAAAGAATTTTTAAAATCGGTCCAGTAGTTTCGGAGCCTATTCGTTACAAACAAAAAAACAAAAAAACAAAGATTCTCTCTTTATAATATTAGTATAGATTAAAAAATCATTTTTAATCCAGTACCGAAAACACGCCGATAGTA
Source organism: Hemistola chrysoprasaria (assembly GCA_947063395.1). Taxonomy (NCBI): domain Eukaryota; kingdom Metazoa; phylum Arthropoda; class Insecta; order Lepidoptera; family Geometridae; genus Hemistola; species Hemistola chrysoprasaria. The sequence goes on along the minus strand of OX346733.1, from coordinate 9,840,186 downwards.
CCCGAACGAGCTCGTGACCTGTAGTGACGTCAAAATGTTATAAAGTACTATACATAACTATAACATAATGACGTCACAATCATGGCCACCACTCGTAGCGCGTTCGTGAACAAGTGACTCCTATTGGAATTGTATCAATTTTGAATTGGTTGTAATTAATAAAAAAAAATAAAATTAGTGTTTTTTGAATCGGATAATACATAATTTTCATTAAACTTACAAAATAACTTGATAAATTCGACTTTTATTTTGTTTCAAATACTCAATTAGGTCAATACATTATTGAAAAGATAAGAGTTCCGTATATAAATAATGGAAACTTCAATTAAATTCTACCCGGATGTAGTCGCGGGTAGGACAGCAATAGTAGATTAGTAGCCAAGGGCTGTAAGGCATCAATTGCAGCCCGAGATATTTAGGCTTCGAGGGTGCAATTGATGCTTACACCCGAGCTAACTACTCTGCTTTACATCTCGATTGTGAGGTAAGTAGAAAAAAATCCCAAAAACAAACAATATTTAAAGTAAAAGTTTTCTATTCCCGCCTTTTTTCATCTCTTTTTTAAATTATTTTTTTCAAGAACGAAATTGAGCTTCGTAGTTCGATATTTAAAATTGATGACTATTATACTCATACGAAGACAAGGAATAGCGAAGCGACCTCTTTTGTCATTGGCCTGAATGCATGATGTCTATTGCCAGTGGCCAGTATGATGGTTAGATGTACGCAAACTTTTTGAAAGAGTGAAGTTTTTTTTTAATTACTTACCGCCCTAGGGCTTTTCTAGCTACATTATTACCCTAGAGCGCTAATTGGTCACTTACAAGCCCCATTTGGGGGTAATAAGGACCTACTTACCGAATATGAGAGATGTAAATTTATTTGAATATTGGTTTCACCCGCGTAGTTTTCGTTCCCGTGGGAATATCGGGAAATAAAGTACCCTATGTGTTATTCCAGGGTCTAAGCTACCTACATACCAAATTTTATTCCAATCCATTCAGCGGTTTTTGCGTGAAAGAGTGACAAACATCCATCCATTCATCCTCACAAACTTTCGCATTTATAATATTAGTGGTATATATCACATATTTTCAAATCAAAAGTGGTTGACAGCCTCGTTGACTCAGATGGTAGTAACTCTGCTTTCTGTGCCTCAGGGCCCGGGTTCGATCCCCTGACAGGTCAAACATTTGTGTGCATGAACATGTCTGTTCGATCTGTGTCTGGGTGTTATTAGCTTATAAGTATGCTATAAGTAGTAGTGTTGCTATAAGTATGTATATCAGTCATCTGGTTAGCATAGTACAGGCTTCTAGCCTAGTTTGGGACCAGATGACCGTGTGTGGAAGTTGTCCTATATTATTATATGATATATACTTTTAGACTTCATAATTCATAATATCTTAAATGAATCACCGTCATTCAAACTAAAAGATAATTTAAAAGAAATAGGTCAACTATGTAAAATTGTAAACAAATACCGAGTTTTGTACTAAAAATAATGAGTTATATCTATCTAAGCGGCTGCCCTTAATCGCTATAGTCATCTGGCCTTGCGCCAGCCTTCTCCACGGTACACTTATTATAATAGTTTTTTAGAATACGAAAAGATTTGAGTAATTCGTTTTTTTTTCGCTTCTTGACAAGTTGACGAAAATCAAAATATCTACTGATATTTTTCTGGTAATTTCGCAAGTATTTTGATTGTAGTTTAACTTTATCGGTAGATTCATCCCCTAAAGTATATTACTACACCTTTTTAAGCACGTTGTCGTTATGTCGTGGCCCGATCGTAGAATTGCGCACATCATGATATGTTCGATCATTTTATGAAATGGTTGCATTTCATGATGGGGTCAACTAAATATGACGAGTACATGGCCTTCTAGGAATTTGACACAATCCTATGTAATTAACCCATTCTATAAATTTATCCTAATCCTAATCCTAATCCTAATCCTAATATCCTAATATCCTAATACTATTATAAAGGCGAAAGTTTGTAAGTATGGATGTATGTATGGATGTTTGTTACTCTTTCACGCCAAAACTACTGAACCGATTGGGCTGACATTTGGTACGTAAGTAACTTAGACCCTGGAATAACACATAGGGTACTTTTTATCCCGATATTCCCACGGGAACGAAGACTACGCGGGTGAAACCGCGGGTCACAGCTAGTATCCTGATATTTTTATAGTGATCAACCGATGTCCCTGTATGTATTTTAATTTTTCTTATAAGCCCTTGGTTTGTAAACATCCAAAAATCGCAGTTTTACTCGCGTGATTGGACGTTCACTACAAAAAAATGTAGTTTATAAACAAAAATAAAATGATAGGAACATAATTTACTTTAACTTTAAAATATCAGGATATAAATATATCAAATAGGTTTACTGTATTCGGAGGAAACAGGGGAATACAACACATCGATTTAGTAATTTTTCCATAGGATTGTGTCAAACTGCTAAGAGGTCCTGTATCCTGTTAAATCGTAACCATTTCATGATTTTGTCATCAACGATTACATTATTATAATGAAGCAAAGTCATTTGAGGATAATATTAAACCGAAGACTTTACCTCCTCCAGTTAGGAGTCATTCAAGATAACGAGCGTGGAAAAAAATTAATACAACCGGTACAGAGGTGACTGTGGGAAACACAACGCGGTATTAAAAGTGTAGGTATAGTGATTAATAGTCCATTATGAATACAATATACCTAATACTTATTCATGTTTTAACCACATGTAGTGTACCTAGAGGTTAGATAAATGGAGTACTTCAGCTAGGTTTCGTCATTCATTCAATACTTCAATAACGATTCGTTTGGTCCAGTAGTTCAATAGTTCAGTAGTTCTAATGTTTTAATATCTTTTTCAAGATCCATTTATATTACCGACAAATTAACGTAAACAAACATTTTATTCTCACTTTATAGGTTACAGTTCAAATTATGCAGTAAAATACGAAGATTTCGTTCACTGAAAATGCGGGGTAGAATAGTTCATTGGAAGGACTAAAGGACGAGAAGTACTAAACTGAGCGAGCGAACTAGAGAAAAATGAACTTCAAACAAAATCGCTCTTTTGTGCCACCGATCACTGAACTATTGAACTACTGAACTAAGCGAAAGATATACTTCACAGAGATGAAAATGTACTTGTGTTTTCTTTTTAGTGACACATTCTGCGCATGTCTACTAGAGGGTGACTAGTATTTAGAAATAACATCAAGCTCTAGGTTTTTTCCCCGAACGGGTAGGCAGAGGTGTACCCAGGACCCAGTTCTATAATATGTACACCCAAGGGCGTCGCCAAGGGGGGGCAGGGGGGGGCTGCTGCCCCCCCCTAGGGAATCGAAAAAATTTAGCCTTTATAGTCAATGTTGACATTCAAGTGCCGCCATACGATAGGCACGAATTTTTAAATACAGAACCATCTGGGCCCTATTTCATAAAAAAAAATTAATCTACAAAACTGTAAAAAATCTACAAAATTGTAGGATTGTAAGGCTTTTCTGTTTCATAGAAATTTCTAATTGTAAATTGTATACAGGCAAATACCTGTTGTATATCTACCGTCTACCCAAATGGGGAATTTGGGTAGAAATTCCTTGACTAGCCCCCCCCTTGATCATCGGCTGGCGACGCCCTTGTGTACACCAGTTTGTTGAGTTTCATGTAATACGGTACAAAAACACCCACTCCGCTCAATAAAGTAGTAACAAAGTATTAAAAGGCAACAAAAGCGTGGAGTGTTTGGAAAATTAAGTGTTCATCCGCTCCACTGTGGAGCTGGGTTGTGTTGCCTATTCGTCGATTACAATGACGATCTAAATCTATAATATGCAATCTTCCCGTTGTGCTAAAACATGAGGCTCTTCAAACGGAGAGTGAATAGTCTTAAAGGGTCAGCATACCTCTGGTGTTGCAGGTATCCATAGGCGGCGGTAACCGCGAACCATCACGCACACCGTCTGCTTGTCTGCCACCTTTAGCAATGAAAAAGTAATCCTAACAGATTTACCGAGACTTCATTACCATTTCGCCCTTCGATTACATATAACCGAAGACTTCGTCAAAAAGGCAGTGTCAGAGAGTAGTTGGAAAAACTCGATCTGGTGGATTTAAAAGTATACATTTAAATTATTATAGATCCTTCGATGTAAATCATATTACGTTACTTGTTACAAATAAATAAATAAATGTTTATTGCCAAAAAAAACAAGTTAATTCCAAATGCCGCTACGCAGTAAATCCAAGGGCTTCTATTTACATACACATTGCAAATGTATTATATAAGACACCTGTCTAGCCAATAGACATAATATTATGACTCAAGGGCCATTCAGTTATTATATTTATGCGAATGTTTGTACGCCAAGACTACTTAACTGATTGGGCTGAAAATCGCAGGGCATAAATAGTTTAAAATAAAACTAGATATCAAACACTTACGAAAAATAAATCATTATAAAAATATTGAAGACCTGACCGTGGAATAGTAGACGATATTATCACAAAAGTATATTAATATCCTCGTCCTAAGTCGTGTCATTTTATCTTGTATCATTTCCGGTGGTAAAATTACATAGTATATTTATTCTTTTGATGTTATACATTTTTTCAATTGTAATTACAGTAGAAAATAAATTAAAAGCAAAAAAACATTTTAAAAAAAAGCTTTTAACTACTCCACCATCGTGGATGGTCCGCCATATTGGATTTAGAATGACACCAAATTATTTTTCGAGCTACTCTCAACAAGCCATTTCATTTCATATCCATATTGTAGAAATGCATTAAAAATAACTATTCCGCCATCTTGGATGATCCGCCATATTGGATTTAGAATGATGTCACTCACCATTTCGTGCATTGTCATCCAAACTAAACGTGTATACAAAATTTCAGCTCAATCGGTTGAAGATATCTACTTCAAAATTGAGTTCAAAGATTTTACCCGATCAAACATACTTACATACTCGTACATTGCAAGTTAAATAAAAGCTTTTAAAAATATTTCATGTAGGTCACCCAATTCTCTAAAACCTATTGAAAAAGAAAGAATATATATACATTATTTTACATTATTAATTTTCTGTTAACATTCTTGCTTAGCACATTTATTATCCAAGAATGGCGATTAAAAATGTGCGATAAAACATACGATTAGAACAATATTTTTTTCGTCTTTAATTTTCAATGGCCCCTATTTTATGTTTTTTGTCTAAAAGTCAATACAAAAAATATTTTTAACTTGTTTGCTATATCAGTATTTCAACCGCTATTAAAGGTTGATACAGATATAACGCGTACGCGGGACGGTAAAACTGTAGAGGCCATCTTAGCCCAACAGCATAGGTCATTTAAAAAATTCACAGATCTCGTGCTCCCCACGAACCTAAAGGGCATTGAAAATGAACATAGGAAATACGAAATAAAATAAATATAAAGAACTAATTCTTAATTTAATAATTTGAACAAACCTTATATCATTGTTTGGATATCCACCCATACAGAAGGTGGTCCCGATCTTGCACCAATCAATTGGCAACTTTTAAAAAATGTTGTCATTTCGTGGAAGTATTCAAAGTGGGGGCTCCGTTGTGATATATTTATGAAAATTTTTTCGGGCTTGCATCTTACTGCCCGTCGCGTCGATGCTACGAGAGATAGCACGCGACTCTGTACCTCCTCCCACTCGCACCGCGCCGACCGCGCTCGCTCTCCCTCCGCTAAGGGACCACCTTCAGGATAAACTAACGCCCGTACGCGAATAATACCAAGAATCAAAATTGTTCCCCTGTTCAAACTCAAACTCAAACTCAAACAGATTTATTCAAATAGGTCTTATTTCTGACACTTTTGCACGTCAATAAAGATAAACAGTACTGAGTCTACCGTGCGTTCGGAAAGATACCTCTACAAGAAGAACGCACAAGAAACTTGTAGGGCTTAATTTTTTCAACAGATAGTTTTACAATATTTGGTTTGGTTACATTCGTTTTCTTTAAAGGTGCCGCGAGGCGGCTATGCAGAAGTTTCCAGGCATCTTTGTCCTCTATGTACTGGTTGACTTTATAATAAGCCTTCTTTAGTAAAGTAGATTTTATATAGGTTTTGAATTTACCCTCTGAGAGCCCAGTTATCTCTTTTGGGATTTTATTATAGAAACGTACACTATTTCCTAAGAATGTCTTTTTATTTGTTTTAGATAATCTAAAGCTAGGTGCAGCTATTTTGTATTTATTTCTAGTATTAAAATTATGAAGGTCACTATTTAATTTGAATTTATGTAAATTTTTACGCACATACATGATGTTCTCATAAATGTATAAGGATGGTAGGGTCAGTATGTTTATATCTTTAAATAATTCCCTCAGGGATTCGCGTGGACGCATCTCATAGATGGCACGAATCGCACGTTTTTGTAGTATAAAGATAGTTTCTATATCTGCGGCTGACCCCCACAACAGAATCCCATAAGACATCAAGCTATGGAAATATGCAAAGTACACTAATCTCGCCGTGGCTATATCTGTTAGTTGCCTAATTTTATAAACCGCGTAAGCTGCAGAGCTTAGTTTCCCTGAGAGCTCGGTGATATGAGTGCTCCATTGCAGTTTAGAGTCTATATTTATGCCAAGGAACAAAGTTGCATTGTCAATATTGAGTCTTTCACCGTCAAGAACTATGATTGGTTCTATACTTCTGACGTTAGGCAACGAAAATTTCAAACATTTAGTCTTTTTCGCATTCAATAACAGATTGTTTGTTCAATATCTAGGATATATTTGTTTGATTAGAAGGCGCCACGTGGTGGCTATTGGCTATGCAGAAGTTTCCAGACATCTTTCTCCACTGGACTATGTACTGGATGACTTTGTAATAAACATTCCTTGGTAGATTTTATATAGGTTTTAGTAATTGACCCACTGATCAGTCATTCGGTAGTAAAATGTACAGCAATAAAACTCATTAGAATTCTGTTAATTTTACTTATTTAACAGTAAGAATTGTCGTAAAGTTTTACCTAAATGTTTATATAATGAATCACCTCAAGGTCCCTTTAAATTTGCCACATCTATTATAACACTTCCGTCTACGCAGTTATTATGTTATCATTTATCAGGGTTTTTTATTATATCGTTAATCCGACATAAAGTATGTATATCAGTCATCTGGTTATCATAGTACACGCTTGTAGCCTAGTTTGGGACCAGATGATCGTGTGTGGAAGTTGTCCCATATTATTCAAATATCATTCAATTAATTCAATTCAATTTTTATTTTGTGGCTTGTGAAAGTGCTTATAACACCACAACTTTGCCAATAACACGTAGGGAGATTGGACATCAAACGAAGGAAATTAACCAATAAGTGCTTTTGAATTTTGAACACAATCAACAATCATATATATTCTACAGCTTGACACTAAACTATAATAATAAGCAACACTACAATAAATATTAAAAAAAAAAACTCATATCTTATTATTATTTTATGACATTGAGTGACAAGACGAGCAAATCAGGTGCCTGATGGTAAGCATCATGATTGCCCATATCAGACACAGTGCCACCCAGTGTTTTAAAATTCAAAATTCTCCGCGGCACTACACTGCGTCTGTCGCCCTGAGATATTAGTTATTGATACTCATCATGGCCAGTAATTTCGCTGGTAACATTGCCCTTTAGACCGGATCACAGTAATGTTTGCCCATTACTGCTTGGCGGATGAATAACTGACAAAGGGGTGGTACCTCCTCAGGCGGCGGAAACCATCTACAGAAGATGAGCGTAATTATATTATATCAGCTAATTATTATTATTATTAACTTGTGAGTCTTTATATTGAATAGATATAAATCACAAAATCTTTTAGTGTAGGTAAGACTACTCCAATGCTCCTATGTTCGCCCGCGTCGCTCAGTGTCAAATTTAACATTGAACTTCATAGGGTGAAAAATCTTTCAATCCAAATTAGGCTTCAGACAATCGGGTAAATAGAGTTTAAATTCAAATAATATAAATTCAATAGATGTCAGTAAATGTCACGTAATTGTCAGTGATGGACACTTTTTTGTGAAGCTCGTTCGGAGATTGTACGTCTGTAGGAAAAAAGCAATTCAACGTCATTGACTTACACTAACGCAAGATTTATAAAAACACTAAGAAAGGAACGAGTTTGGAATCCAAAAAAACTGGATCCAGAAAACTTTACACTGTCTATCTTATATCGCCGGGTAGATAATGTTATTCGCAATAAGATTCTCAAACATAGTAGCTGTCTTCATCATTCATTTATTTATAATTCGGCACAACGCTAGGACTTACTTAATGCTAGTGTAGCATTTTTACCAGTTATCCTAATACTAGAGAAAATATTACAGAAATTGGGTGCAAATATGAAATGTTACAATAACTAAAAGTACTTAATAAACAGCTTATAACACTATTGCTACACACCTTTGCCAGTTAATCATCCGCCAAGCAGTAATGTGCAAACATTACTGTGTTACACACAAAAATGACCTGCTGTGCCGGTATGAAGGGCAATGTTACCAGCGAAATTACTGGGCATGATGAGATTCAACAACTCATATCACTGTGTCTGATATGGGCAATCATGATGCTTACCATCAGGCACCTGATTTGCTCTTGATATGTATTTTTAAGGGGAATAATAGTCAAGCCGCAGATTTTTTTTGGCCACGGAAATCAACCTCTGATTTTATAACTGAGCCACGGGACAATAACAAAAAATCACTCATTAAAAAATACAGTTTCTTTCCAATTTGTTTTTTTGGCATACTGACACAATTGTGAAAAAAAAAAATACGGGAATCATAAAAAAACAATTCGCTCGGATGTATAATAATAATTTTAGAAGACAACTCGTAAATTATGCGAAGTAATAAAAACTTTCACATAAACATAATTTATCTTGTTTGAGTGTGATGTCACCGATGCGATCGTAACACCTACATGTGAATTACGTTGATATAAAACAATCTAATAAATATATATATGTCGTGATATGATAAGATATAATTGTTATGAAAGAATATGACACACCTGTAACAGATTATACCTACGTATCTAGCTATATTTTATACATATATATATATATATATATATATTTATATATTTTATATATATATATAGGAATATAAAAAAAACATACATTCACGCCTTTTTCCCGAAGGAGTATAACGCAGAGGTGTACCCAGGACTCAGTCCCATAGTAGGATACACCCACATTTCGCCTGTATGTTATTGGTCCCATGTAAATTGGGCGAGCCTATTGCTATCTACCGGGCAAAGTTCCAGACTCCAGGCAGTTATTGAGATAATTCCTAATGGAAAAATCCAATGTTATATATATATATAACATTGGATAATATATATTATAAAATGTAATTTAAAATATATATATATATAAAATACATTGCACCACAATAAATTTTTGTTGGCCATATATCCGTAAATTGAGTTCTTTTGTAGTGGTAGACCTCTTTGCAGGGGGCCGCCTGGGGAAGTACCACACCTTTGCCAGTTTTTCATCCGCCAAGCAGTAATGTGCAAACATTACTGTGTTCCGGTCTGAAGGGCAATGTTACCAGCTAAATTCCTGGGCATGACGAGTTTCAACAACTAATATCTCAGAGTGACAGGCGCAGTGCAGTGCCGCGCAAAATTTAGAATTTTAAAACACTGGGTGGCACTGTGGTGTCTGATATGGGTAATCATGATGCTTATTATCAGGCACCTGATTTGCTCGTCTTGTCATACACTATCATAAAAATAAAAACATTGCCGGGGATCGAACATGGAGCCTGCGGCTCAGAAAGCAGGTGCACTACCGGCTGAGCCAACCGGCCAGTCAATAAATGATAAACTGTTGCACCATAAATAGGCAATAAATATAAAATTTTACGGTTGGAGATAAATTCTTAATTGGTCTCAAATAAAGACCACATTGTTGCTGAGCAAATTGATTTATTAATCAACATTATTATATGTCATAAATAAAATAGATAATGGATCATATAACATACCTAGCTCGTTTTCTTTGAGGCGTAGAAGCCGAGCGATGAACTGTTGATCATATATTTTATTTTACTTATACAAATTAAATATGTAGTATGTTGTACGTGTAAAAACTAGCACAAAAACTTTGTCACGTGCTACGAAATGTGGGTGTATACTTGTACGAGGTTTTTTTGACTGACTTAATTCTATATTGAATTGAAATTGAGGTTTTTTTTGTCAAAATGTATGGGATTTGAAGCGACGACGATAATAATTACTACAATACGACTGCTTTAAAGAGGTTCGAGAATAAATTTAGGCCTCTCCAATAAAGGGGGGTTTTGCCAATACTCGACACGCTTGGCAGGCGGGTTGTCGAGCGCAGTTCTATTGTTATTTGCAGAGGACCGCCAGCAGCGTCCTCTGCAAATAACAATAGAACTGCGCTAGAGGACGCTGCTGGCCGTCCTCTGGATCCTATGTTAATCCTTAGCAGGCTTTTATAGCAACCACGGGTAGACAGAGTGGAGCACTATTCTAAAGCCGGTAACTCCACGGCACATCACCACTACACCATGATAATTATAATAATCATGTATTTAATTAAATGATAAACGAATTTACCTAAAGTCAGTCATTACTCGCGCGCTTACCTATATTGAACGACATTGCACAATTTAATATAACACTTATCTTGTTTCAGATATATAAAGAAGATTTGAGATAGCTTCAGCATTCACTCAAGAAAAGTGGCCTCGACCCCATCAAAAACGGCTCATCTAAATTATTACAAAAACATTAGACGGAGAAAGAAAAAAATCAAATAGATTACAACAAAGAAAGTCCGTAAGACTCTAAACTGCTGTGATTGCGACTTCGCATTTTGTTTTAACAGTTCAATTAACTGTCAGGTGACGCTAGACGATATCACATCACTTGGTGTAATTACCAAATATATTAGCAGTAATTACACCCCTTTTTTGTTGTAATTACAAACCTAGACGGTGTTATAAAACCTTGACGGTGGAATTATAAAAGTTAATCTCTGTAATTAGAAGACCTAGGCGGTAGTTATTATTATTTACCAGTGACTAGCCGTAAATTATTATACTAAGACGACACAATTACAAAACCTTGACGGTGTAATTACATGAAAGCAATACCTTGACTGTAAAATAACATAACCTGGATTATTATCGGACGAAGTAACTCGTATGTGATATAAGATATTTATTTAGACTGCATTTATCAACTATTACAATTATTATAATAATAATTGTAATAAGGAGACGGTAATCAAGTAAGCTGGAAGCTAAATTGCGTGCAATATTTCAAGAATACATAATGAAGGATACTAGGAAATGTCAACATACTTTGCCACAAGACGTCATATATAAAGACGTGGTGGTTATTGGTAAGTCGTTTTCCTTCCCTACTTATAGGAACTAAGTCTTGTGTACGGGTGATTCCCGCTGGTCACCACCTCCTTCGTCACAACTGGTGACATGTGAGAATTTAAATGGTGAATGTGTTCGAACAGCTGGTGAAGTTCACCTGTGATATAATGTGGGAATTGCCTTGCATAAGGTTTCCAGCTCCACCTTCAGTACGGCCAGAATTTTGAGCGACAACTAGGACTACATTATTAATTAAATCCCATGTAACCAGTGGTGACATAGGAGATGGTGACCAGCGGGAAGCATCCGTTGGTACACATCGGTCGATTGCCTTAAGAGCCGGCTAAGTGTCGGCTCGTTGGTGTAATGATCGCAAATGCTACTGCTAATCTCCTAGCTGCTGAAGGTTGGGTTCTATTACCAAGTCAGGCAGTGGGTTCCCTGTTCATTCGCATAGTATCATAATAGATCATAATATTTTAAGCCCAAATATTAGTAATATTTCAATAACCTTCACCGTAAAACCATGGAGTTATTATGTTTATTACAAGATGTACAATTCTTAATCACTAAATGTATGTTCTATTAGACTATAAGCACCAAATATTTGTAAACCTTGTGTGAGAAATAAATAAATAATAAATAAAAAAAATAAAAATAAATACATTCATCATCGTCATCATCATCTCAGCCGTTGGTAATCCACTACTGAACATAGGCCTCCCCCATAAAGGGGGGTTTTGCCAATACTCGACACGTTTGGCAGGCGGGTTGTCGAGCGCAGTTCGATGGTTTTTTGCAGAGGACGCTGCTGCTCGTCCTTTGGATCTGTTAACCCTTAGCCTGCTCTTACGGAAACCACGGGTAGAGAGAGTGGAGCACTATTCTAAAGCCGGTTAAAACTCCACGGCGAAAATATAAATTAAAATCGAAGAATTGTCAAACGGTACCTACTTCTTAGATTTAACATAACATAACATACATTCACGCCTTTTTCCCGAAGGGGTAGGCAGAGGTGTACCCAAGACTCAGTCCCATAGTAGATACACCTACATTTCGCCAGTATGTTATTGGTCCCATGTAATAGGGGGCGAGCCTATTGCCATCTACCGGGCACAGTTCCAGACTCCAGGCAGTTATTGAGATAATTCCTAATGGAAAAATCCAATATTTAACACTTTGCCTAACCTGGGGATCGAACCCGGGACCTCTTGATTGGCAGTCGAGCATGCGCCCTCTACGCCACCGAGGCAGTTCTTAGATTTGCCGGGCTGTAATGCCAGTAGGCAACTCTATAAATATTAGTTCCAGTTTAGTTAGTAACAAGTTCAAATGTCACTATATACATACTTAACTATATTATATATTCGCTTCGAGAAGTTTCCACGCGATGTAATTAAACCGTCTGCCGTCTGAATTATAGCTTTAACTAACTGAATGAGTTTTAACATCTTAAATTGGCGGTCATTTGGAGGATTATTCGTTTTTGTGGTTTGTTTACTTATGATGCTATTAAGTAGTATTACAAAATAAATAATAGTTGGTGTTATAAAGAGCTTTAAGATCGCCCATAGCAAGTTAAGAGCGTATATTCTAAAGCTACGAGAAGTTTGACACAATCCTATGAAAAATTAACATAATATATCGACGTTTTGATTTCCCCTGTTTCCACCGAATATAAATAATTCCTAATAACCCCGTTTTTTTCTAGTCAAAGTAAAAAAGAATCCCAGTTTTACTCGAGTGATTAAGACATTCACTACAAAAAAATTAAGTGTTTATAAAGGAAAATAATATGATGGGGCGATGTAGTTTAATTCATCTTCAAAATATCATTTTGATAAAAGTATATCATGATATTTTGACATAATATGGTAGACATAATATTTGATGGAAACAGGGGAATAATAAACAGCGATTTAGTTTTTTTTTTCTATAGGATTGTGTCAACAAATAAGAGGTAACGTTTCCTGTTAAGTAAATCCGGGTATCCACTTGAGCAGCCTCGGCCGAGGCTGCCTCACCACTGGCGTGCACGAGCGCGAACTAAGGCAAACTTATCAGTTCACTTGGACCACCATTATCACTATCATTATAGAATATAAAATCCTAAATGACTCACTGACTGACATGCAACGCAGAGCCCAAAACACTGATCCTAGAGACTTGAAATGTAGGTTCCTTTCGTTGTCTGGACGTGTGCTTAGAAAGGATCTTTGAAAATTCACATTCTAAGGGGTCCAAAAAGAACGACATAGTTTTGGTACAAAACTCTCATGTTTTGTAATTGCGAGCGAGCAAAGCCGCTTTGTTTACACTAGTATTAACAAGTATAAACGATCCTTTCCAGTGTCTCAGTTATCACGAATTAAGGTCCCCCCATAGATATCCATCTGCAAAAATGTCATCTTATTTTTTTTTTTTTTTTTTTTTAATAATATGGGACAACTTCCACACACGGTCATCTGGTCCCAAACTAGGCTAGAAGCCTGTACTATGGTAACCAGATGACTGATATACATACTTATATAAGCTTATAACACCCAGACACAGATCAAACAGACATGTTCATGCACACAAATGGTTGACCTGACCGGGGATCGAACCCGGGCCCTGCGGCACAGAAAGCAGAGTTACTACTATCTGAGCCATCGAGGCTGTCAATTGCCCTTATTGGGACCAAACTGAATAAAAGGATTTGGATTTGAGGTCGCCGGTCCACCTCGTGGGTGGACATCATTACTGGTCCGTGGTCTCCATTCGAAAACCTTAGAGCCCCATCGCTCAACAATTCTACTTGCTATTACAACCTACAATAATTAACATAATTTATCTCTGATTACAGGTAATGGACCAAGCGGTATGGTGACGTCGTTCATGCTGGCGGGCAACGTCCCGTATCTGAAACAGATACCACAGGACCTGCCTATAGATGACATGCTCCGAGCTAGGTGAGGAGATTAACAATAATTGCAGTTTATACAGGGGGGTATGCCTCGGTGGTGCAATTGTTCGCAAGTGCTACTTTCAATCATGAGTGGAACCTGGGTGGATATCCCAAGTTCCCAAGATTGTGTTATTTCCATTAGGAAAACGAGTTGTTTATCCTTTTTAATTTACACTAATATAAATTTTAATTTACTATTGTAGTGGTAGGCCTCTTTAGCAGGGAGCCGCCTGGGGAAGTACCACACCTTTGCCAGTTATTCATCCGCCAAGCAGTAATGTGCAAACATTACTGTGTTCCGGTATGAAGGGCAATGTTACCAGCGAAATTACTGGGCATGATGAGATTCAACAAGTAATATCTCAGGGTGACAGGAGCAGTGCAGTGCCGCGCTGAATTTTGAATTTTAAAACACTGGGTGGCACTGTGTCTGATATGGGCAATCATGATGCTTACCATCAGGCATCTGATTTGCTCGCCTTGAAAAAAAAAACACTGTTTTTTTCAGATTATCGAATGTGCCAGAAGGTCAGAGCCTGTACGAGACTGACCTTATGGAGTTGGCTGAAGGTCTAGAAGGAAGGAGTCAGAACCCCATACCATTATTGGTATGTATCATTATAATAATTGCTTTCAGCTATAAGACCGCCATATTTTAGATTCTTGTTATGTGGTGTAATAATACAGATTTTGATCTCTGGTTAAGTCGACCAATGGTTAAATTTTTTGACAAATAGTTAAAATTCGACAAAATTCGTTTTTTCATCCGTGGTTAACTATTTTTTTCCACACGATTCAACCATTGGTTAGAAATGTAACTATAGTTAGTTTGACAAATGGTTAACTTAACCGTAACTTATGATCAAAGAACCGGCCCTAAGTAAACGGGTTTCGCCAATTACAATTATAGGAAACAACCGGTACCAACATTTTAACAAGATATCCGGAACACGGTAGCGCCCATACTATGTACCTATTCACAGATCATAGTTTTTTTTTATAATATTTATTTTGTTGGAACTAAAGAGCATACTTAAAGAGATTGTTTCAAGGGCAATAATTCTGTAATATATCGTTTTCATGTAACTATTTGATTACGCACCATGACAGGGACATAGGTTACTTCACTATATATATATAAGGATATAAATTTATAGAATGGGTTTATTATATACGGAGGAAACAGGATACAAATCTCCGATTTGGTAAATTTTTCATAGGATTGTGTCAAATTCCTAGAAGACCGCGTACGCTCTTAAGTCGGGATCTGGTACGGAGACTACGCGCAAATGAAAAATATTTATTTTATTAAAGTTATTTTAATTGGAAGAAATATTTTAAAACACTGATATAAAATAATCGACTGCCTCGGTGGCGTAGAGGGCGTATGCTCGACTGCCAATCAAGAGGTCCCGGGTTCGATCCCCAGGTCAGGCAGTGTTAAATATTGGATTTTTCCATTAGGAATTATCTCAATAACTGCCTGGAGTCTGGAACTGTACCCGGTAGATGGCAATAGGCTCGCCCCCTATTACATGGGACCAATAACATACTGGCGAAATGTGGGTGTATCTACTATGGGACTGAGTCCTGGGTACACCTCTGCCTACCCCTTCGGGCAAAAGGCGTGAATGTATGATATAAAATAATCAAATGAAATTATCTAACGGCGCAAAAGAAACTGGTTTATACAAAAAAAACCTAATAATAATTAATTTTTCAATCAGATTATTGTAAAAACTAGTCTAAAAACAACTCAATATTTCAAGTTTTCTATTATTAATAAACTGGTCCCATTTAAAATCGTTTACATTATAAATTAGAAACTAATAAATTATGACTTACACATACCTTTTTTTGGATTCTTCCTACCAAAAAACGAAAAAAGAACTAGTCCGCTGTCTTGATCTTGGGCCGTCCGCCATATTGAATTAAGAATGACGTCACTAATCTCATCATTGTCATCCAAACTGAACGTGTATGTAAAATTTCATCTAAATCGGTTGAGGATATAACAGGTTAAAAATTCAGTTGCAAGATTTGTTTCTAACATACGAGTAAAGGACCTTCTCTTACATAAAATTCAGTCCCGTCTGACTGCGACACACTGACACATCAACTCTCAACCATTGGACTTAGTGTTGAAAATTTGGACATTGATTCTCATTATGATGTAGTAATAAAAAAGGAATTCCCGAAATTCCCACGGCAGGAAGCAGGAATTACGTCACACCCCTGACACTCGACTCGATTCCCACACAAAAAAGCAATATGACTACCTACTACACAGACATTGCACACATGGAGTTTTGTACACGCGCAAGAGTGAGCGTGAGGTGAATTCCAAGCGAAGCGGGTCTCGTCGAGAGCTCAATCTCGCTCGCGGGGTGAGGAAGGCGCGATTGGTGGCGGATGATAGTATCCATTCTATACGTATTATTATTATCTGTTCTGTGGCATAGATAAATAAAAATTAATTCAGACTAATAAATTATAGACTAATAAATTTGAATTTGAACTGAATTATATATAAAAAAAAAATTGTATTAAAATATTTCCAAAATAAAATAGAATTAATAAAAACCAAAAACTAAATTATAAATATGTCTGAAAATAATAGTCATAGGTTTTGTAGTGGTAGGCCTCGTTTGCAGGGGGCCGCCTGGGGAAATTCCACACTTTTGCCAGTTAGTTATTCATCCGCCAAGCAGTAATGTGCAAACATGACTGTGTTTCGATCTGAAGGGCAATGTTACCAGAGAAATTACTGGGCATGATGAGATTTAACAACTCATATCTTAGGGTGACAGGCAAAGTGCAGTGCCGCGCAGAATTTTTAATATAAAAACATGGGTGGCACTGTGTCTTATATGGGCAATCATGATGCTCACCATCAGGCACCTAATTTGCTCGTCTTGTCACTCACTGTCATAAAAAAGGGTAAAAAATTATGTAATAGGGGCAACGGGACAAGACGGGAGCATGGAATCGTAGGAAACTGATTAGGACTTCCCGTGCAGCTATGTCCAATGCTGCCAGATGGGAGACTCCACTTTACTTCTTATCACACTCAACAAACTATATTTGACCTGCCCCGCATAAGATATGCGGGGCGCGACGCATAAGATATGCTGCTCTTTTAAGAAGAATCGTCTCAATATAGTCCGTATTTCCATGAGCAAACATCCCCGATACGCTACAAAACCTTGGCAGCCCAAACTTTATCCGGAAGCCGTTGTTATACTGATAACGAAGGGATAATATAATTGAACAAGTGTAATCTTAGCGGCTTTATCAAAACATTGACGACTTTTTGGACCCCTTAGAATGTAAATTACCAAAAATCCATTGTTAGCACACGTCTAGACAGCAAAAACAACCTACATTCCAAGTTTCAAGTCTCTAGGATCAGTGGTTTAGGCTCTGCGTTGCATGTCAGTCAGTGAGTCATTTAGGATTTTATTATATATAGTGATAGTGATAAACCAGTACACAGTTAACATAATAAGTACTTATTTCCTCCGACCTTCGCTATCTAGATGAATGAAAGGTCAATGAATTACGACTTTTCAATCTTTAATACCTTGTCACATTCGATTATACAACATTTTTCATTAAACTAGATGAGCGCGTTGAATTTCTTATTGCGATAAAGTACTAAAATGCGCTGTAGATAAAAATAACTAGACCATAAAATGGTAACGCGTATAATTTTATTATCAAGGTTCTATAAACGTCTAGACTGATTGTTCGGTTAACGTAACTTATGATTATTGTGACTTACTAGTACATTTATTGGGTATGACGAGCTTCAACATCTCAGGGTGACAGGTGCAGTGCACAGAATTTTGAATTTTAAAACAGTGGGTGGTTCTGTGTCTGATATGGGCAAACATGATGCTTACCATCAGGCACCTGATTTGCTCGTCTTGTCACTATCATAAAAAAAGGAAGTTGCGCCCAGTGGAACTCTTTCTGCTGGCCACATGATGGGCAGTAAGTAGCCCGTGATACGTGATTAAAAAATATTTCACTGGCAACCGCTGATGTAATGTTTACTTTCGATGCAAGGGAGGCTGAGATAATGATTATAGAATGGAATAGATAACCTTATCATAATACAAATAAATTGTTAAGGCATACGCACAGTGGCGAGAGTAGGCACAGTGTAGGCACACCCCGGACACTCGACTCAATCCTATACAGAAGCCGCGCTATGACTAGCTACTACACAGACACCGCACACATGGAGTTTTGTACACGTGCAAAAGTGTGTGTGAGATTTCCCAGCGAAGCGGGGTTCGTGGAGAGCTCAATCTCGCTTGACAGACAGACAGATAGACGGACATACAGACAGATAGACGGACATACAGACAGATAGACGGACATACAGACAGATAGACGGACATACAGACAGATAGACGGACATACAGACAGATAGACGGACATACAGACAGATAGACGGACATACAGACAGATAGACGGACATACAGACAGATAGACGGACATACAGACAGATAGACGGACATACAGACAGATAGACGGACACACAGACAGATAGACGGACATACAGACAGATAGACGGACATACAGACAGATAGACGGACATACAGACAGACAACAATGAGCGTTCCTTTTTTTCCTTTTGAGATACGGAACCCTAATAATAACAAAAATTAATGGTTGCCTGGAAGAGATCGCTCTGTGCGATAACACCGCCAATTGTTACACGTTTTCTAGTTAAAATTTTTGATTTTTGTTATTTTCTGAATTGTGTGAGCAACAAAGTTTATCTTTTACATTCTAAAACTAGAAAAATGTGTAACAATTAGCGGCATTTCCGCTCAGAGCGATCTCTTCCAAGCAAACATTCAGTAACAGGAAATATGCAGCCTTGTTGGCTCAGATAGTAGTAACTCTGCTTTCTGTGCCGCTGGCTCCGGGTTCGATCCCCGGCCAGGTCAAACATTTGTGTGCATGAACATGTCTGTTTGATCTGTGTCTGTGTGTTATGTTTATAATCATATATAAGTATGTATATCAGTGATCTGGTTACCATAGTACAGGCTTCCAGCCTAGTGTGGGATCAGATGACCGTGTGTGGAAGTGGTCCCATATTATTATTATTCTGGAAGGACTTTGGTTATAATATGTTTTTCTTCGTCTTAGATGGACAATCTACTCAGGCCCTGCGCAGACATGGGCATTGAAGCAGACTCGCTAATTGAATGGAAATTTGAAGCAGATAAACAGGTATATATTTCAATTATTATATAAATATACATATTTAACCTTTTAATATAGGTCAATCTAAAACTAGTTTCTTAAACATTCATAGAACATTATTATAATTGTGTTTATTTTAAGCGAGCTATTGTGTAGGTATTTATATTATAGTGTAAAGATCGTGGGAAACATAAGTATTTCTAATTCATAAAAATATATTATAAATGCGTAAGTTTGTGTGTTTTTATTTTTGTGGCTCATTCCAAAACTACTGAATACCATGAAAATACACATACAGAGGTGGTCCAAGATAATTTTATCGAAATTACCTATCCTACTAATATTATAAATGCGAAAGTTTGTGAGGATGGATGGATGGATGTGTGTTAATCTTTTACGCAAAATTAATTATTAAGTAATGATTTAAAAATTAAAGGATTTCAGCAGAACAATTGATATTGTTGTTTTAAGAAATAATCAATCTTCTATCAAGACGATTAGTAATTCCAAATAACCATATAACATATTCTCGCATCGAAAATGTTTAACCTTCGTCTTACAATTTGCCGCGTTATTCAAATAATATTCTTGTTTTGAAACAACAATATGTGACAACTTGTTAAAAAATTAAAGGATTTTAGCTGAACAATTTATATTGTTATTTAAAAAATAATAATCTTCTATCAAGAATACTTGTTATTTCAAGTAAACATTTAACATATTCTCGCCTTGAAAATGTCGTGTTGAAAATGTGTTGTAATCTTTGTCGAATAATTTTCCGTGTTATTATTATAATATTGATTATTTTAAAATAAGTAGTTGCAAAATTTTAATTGAATAATTTAGCGTTTCAAAAGAACAACGAAATTGTTACTCTAATAATTAATATATCCTAATGTAACAATGTTTATTATTAATACGAGATTAATCCTTTTCTTAGACCTAAACTATCAAAATGTTTACGTGACAATATTTACTTGATTTAAGACAATAAAGCAACATTTTTTTGTGTTTTGAAGGAAATGGAAATTATTAAAATGACAATATATTGGTAAGTTAAGTAAATATTGTCTTGGAATTGGTAACAATATTTTTTTTGTTGATGGGACAATTCCTTTTTTTCCGTATAGCAAACGAGTTTAGCTAGTATGTAATAAAACATGTCAAATGAAAATAAAAAACAGAAAATTAAAACAACACACATCCAAACACACCCTCTCACACATATACACATACACACTCACCCCACATCTCATGCAAACACTCGCCTTTCATCCTTGAAGCGCACCACTAGTCATCGCAACACAGGGAATCCTACCGCGATAACTAGTGACACAAAATGTATCATCATTCTTGCTTTCATTATTATTATGCTAGAATACCTGCTAATTTTATAAATTTTTTTTAAGACGACGAATTGAAAATATTGGCGGTAGAGATCTCAATATTTCTCAGCAACTACAAAACATTTGGAACTAATGTTTATGTTTTTACATTTATCATGATATTGACATCATTTTGGTAATTGGTTTACATGATTGGTTAACTTTTACAGCAGAGAAAAAAATATCAAAGACGGCTCTATAAAAATAGAGATTCTTATTCTACAGGGAAATGAGACTGATTTATGCCCCTAAATTTTTTGTATGGATTAATCAATGCACAGGTTTCAATGTATTAATTTGATTTTTTAAAATTAGCAATAGTTTTTATTTTATTCGAGAAATACTGTTTTGGCGTAATATACAGGAGTGTGAGCGGGTTGCGGGACTCAGCGCACGATTTTAGATTCATTATTTAACACTGCGTCACCTTAACATTATAATAATCTGTGTAAATAAGCCGCCCCGACCATTCCCTGCAGAGGTGTCCATATCACACTCGCTGCATTACCGCGTTGAATGACAATGGCCGACCTTTGGTCAAAGCTTCTTATAAGCTTCCATCATTATGGTTAAAAATCACCAATACTAAATGAAAATACACAGATATGAGGAATTATTGTCCACTCAATTGTTTATGGTTGGCTCTGGATCTGGCCTTTATTTGCGCCAAAACATATTTTGTTAAAGAAAACCTTACAGTTACTTCGTATTTATGAAAATTGTAAAAAAGTAGTTTATAGGTTATGTTAATGTTTAAATTTTTAAATATCAAAAAAACATATCTTTAATAAAATATGTTTTCGCTCAAATAAAGGCCAGATCCAGAGCCAACCACAAACGAGTGGAAAATTATTCCCTATTTCTTCGTATCTGTGTATTTTCATTTTGTGTAAACGTTTAACCTTAAAACTAAGTTCATAATATTATTTGTTTCAGATAGACCACATAGTCCTAGGCCGCGGCGCCCCGGGCGGCGCGTGGCACAGTTTCCCCCCCACCGTGCGCACCCTCTCCCCCGGCGCCTGGCTCACCCTCCCCCCGCACTCCTCCCCGCAGGACTCCGCCCGCCAGAGTCCCCGCGCTGTGGCCTCCTACTGCAGGAAATATGTATCCGTCTGTAGACTTCAGGTGCGTTAGATAGATAGATCATAGTGGCACAGTTCCCCCCCCCCCCCCACAGTGGCTCACTCCTCTCCCCCAGGAGTACACCCGCCTGTGGCTACATTTTACCAAACCTGGGACACTCCGCAATATAGATATGAAGCTACAAGTAGCTGGAGCTTCCGTCTTGACGGGAACATTTCTATGGGCTAGACAGAGAGAACAGATAGAGAGATACGCGATAGAAAGAGAGGCAGCTTGTATGTTAATATAATGATAATTAGTTAGGTGCTGAGCGACCTGAATTGCACTTTATTGCGTCGGAGCTAGAGTCGCTATTTATTGAAATAAATTTGTGGAGTCCCTTCTGTCGCTTTAGTATTCTGTGGTAATAGTACATTATGATACAAGTGCGCTATAGGCGAGCGAGAACTAATAACTAATAACCGAGATGCGTAATGTAAAACATGGTAAGCGAAATTTGTGGGCATGATGAGCTTCAACAACAAATATCTCAGGGTGACAGGCGCAGTGCAGTGCCGCGCACATTATTAAATTTTAAAACACTGGATGGCACGTTTGATATGGGCAATGCTTACCATCAGGCACCTGATTTGCTCGTCTTGTCACTCACCCGTCCTCTGTTTTTTTTTATTTGCAGCGTTATTTCAAGAATAACTTCATAGTAACGAGCGTCAGCCTGGCGCCGCGCGGCGACCGGTGCGGCGCCGACCGTTGTGTCAGAGATGCTAACTACTGTGTCACTGGGTGAGTTATCACTTAATGGATAATGGAGACGACACGTCCAAGAATGCTTGTTTCTCGCAAATATGATCAGGCACTAATCGTTGGTCGCGGGTATAGCCACAGAATAATAGATAATACTAGATAGCGTCAGGCATGCCCGTGCCCGCCCTTGATAGATTTCCAAGGTCACATGTATACCCGTAGCCATATGGGTAGTTTATTACATATATAGAGTACTTATTATCCCGACATTGCAACAAGCTAGTGTAGACGTTCCTTATTCTATTAAATTATTTGTTTTATTTGTAGTGGTAGGCCTCTTTTGCAGGGGGCCGCCTGGGGAAGTACCACACCTTTGCCAGTTATTCATCCGCCAAGCAGTAATGTGCAAACATTACTGTGTTCCGGTATGAAGGGCAATGTTACCAGCGAAATTACTGGGCATGATGAGATTCAACAACTCATATCTCAGGGTGGCAGGTGCAGTGCAGTGCCGCGCAGAATTTTGAATTTTAAAACACTGGGTAGCACTCTGTCTGATATGGGCAATCATGATGCTTATATCAGGCACCTGATTTGCTCGTCTTGTCACGCAATACCATAAAAAAGAAAAAAAAAAATTATACTCGAACACACTTCAGCATATTTTAACCCTTACAGGATCATAAGATGTCCAAGACTAAATATGCCAATACAACACAATATTTTAGCTATTGTGGGTGTAAAGTAAGAGAATATCACCAAAAAAACATAGCAGGGTCTATGGGTTTCCTATAATTTCATGGGAAATATTTTTCCCTATGGACCATAAAAGTAAATAAACGAAGAGTTAGATTAGGTTCTCTCAAGTCCAAAACACTTTCAAGATATTAATTATTAGTTCAGCCCGCGAATGTTTTGGTTTTGGCGCAATAAAGTTTTCAGTATTTTTTTTTAATTTATTTAGAAACATATTTGCCGCCTTGGACGTACGTTTTATTTTGACATTCAGTAAAAAAAATATCGATTCAGTAATAATTGAACAATCGATAACGATTTTTGTAGAAGAGAAAATATTTCCCTTGAGCGTGAAAGGGTTAAATAGTTTATTCCAAGCCCACCATCTTCAATCTCGCCCTACAGCATCCCCCCCTCCCCGTGTTGCCATCGCGCCCTCGCACATGCCATAGATCTTCCTCAAACCGCACGTTGCCATCAATACTTCCATAAAACCACCAAAACGTTCACAGAATACGTAGCGTGCGCGTCACAATATAACATCAACCCTACACTCGGCCAACCTGACAACTGGCAACGTGTATGTAGTAACGTGTAACGTAACGTTCCCAGTTACGAGAAAGCGTCAGGACGTCAGGTACGCTACGTGTGTGGTCGCGTGGTGGTGGCGAGCGGCTCCTCCGCGCCCAACTCCGTGCCGCCCGCGGAGAAGGACGCGCTGCACGACCTGGCCTCCTTGGAGCGAGCTGTACAACTGCTCGAACACGCCACTGCACGTGAGTTCATCTACTCCACGTTCCTATCATCCTAATCCTAATACTATTATAAAGGCGAAAGTTTGTAAGTATGGATGTATGTATGGATGTTTGTTACTCTTTCACGCCAAAACTACTGAACCGATTGGGCTGAAATTTGGTACGTAAGTAGCTTAGACCCTGGAATAACACATAGGGTACTTTTTATCCCGATATTCCCACGGGAACGAAGACTACGCGGGTGAAACCGCGGGTCACAGCTAGTATAGGTATAATCCTAAAAGAGATAACGGGGCTCTCAGAGGGTAGATTCAAAAACGAATTGTCTTTTTGGAGTTTGTATTTATTAATATTAATTTTAAAGCGTAAGTAAGGCCATCTTATGAAAAAATTACCAAATCGATGTTTTGTATTCCCGTGTTTCCTCCGAATATATTATATAAATTTATATCCTGATATTTTTATAGTGAAGTAAACTATGTCCCTGTCATTTTAATTTTTCTTATAAACCCTTGATTTTTTCATAGTGAACTTCCAAAAATCATAGTTTAGCTCGCGTGATTGAAATTTATATTAGAATTTATAAACAAAAATAAAATGATAGGGACATACTTTACTTCATCTTTAAAATATCAGGATATAAATATATCAATAGGTTTACTGTATTCGGAGGAAACAGGGGACTACAAAACATAGATTTAGTAAATTTTCCATAGGATTGTGTCAAACTGCTAAGAGGTCCTGTATCCTGTGAAGTCATATTTATTATTTTTGTCACACCACTGACCAAATGTGATTTACGGTACCCTCCTTTCTCCCACGGTTATCTGGAAGATATTGCTCTTAGCCGATAAGACTCCCAATTGTTACACTATTTGACATACTGTTTTGTTTAATTTTTAAGATTTATTGTTTTGTGGTGTATCAATAAAATGTTTATTTATCTAAAAATAATGATTTCTTCAATTATTGTGACTTAACCAAAAAAGATTGATATAATGTCCGTTCACTGTTTTGTAGATATTGATAAGTACTACAAACTCCTTGTACATTACTTTAATCTACCACCGATAGTTTTCCCAGCGTATGAAAGTGAATGACTGCCTCGATTAGTTACTGAGATAATTCCTAATGAAAAAATCCAATATTTAACACTGCCTGACCTGGGGATCTAACCCGGGACCTCTCGATTGGCAGTCGAGCATACGCCCTCTACGCTACCGAGGCAGTGTAGAATAATAATAATAATATAGCAGAGTGACTACCATCTGAGCCAACGAGGCCTTCATATGTGTGATGTTACGGTGCACAGAAGGCGGGGGCGGGGGCGGGTCGGTGGTGGTGGTGGGCTCGGGCGTGTCGGCGGCGGACGCGGTGCTGGCGTGCGCGCGCGCCGGCCTGCGGACGCAGCACGTGCACCGCGCGCCCGCCGCCGCTCTACAGAGGCTCGACCCGCTCATATACCCGGACTACTGCCAGGTACACCATATTTTTTTTTTTAACAGGTAACAGGTTTAACAGGTTTTGTAGTGGTAGGCCTCTTTTGCAGGAGGCCGCCTGGGGAAGTACCACACCTTTGCCAGTTATTCATCCGCCAAGCAGTAATGTCCAAACATTACTGTGTTCCGGTATGAAGGGCAATGTTACCAGCGAAATTACTGGGCATGATGAGATTAAACAACTCATATCTCAGGGTGATAGGCGCAGTGCAGTGCCGCGAAGAATTTTGAATTTTAAAATACTGGGTGGCACTGTGTCTGATATGGGCAATCATGATGCTTACCATCAGGCATCTGATGAGCTCGTCTTGTCACTCACTATCATAAAAAAAAAAAAAAAAAAAAAAAAAGGTTCACTGTCCAGGCTACAGAGTGGGAATGGTCCATAAGTCCAGTTGTTTTTATTAAAAGTCGGTTTATTTGTGGTTTTTGTATTTGTATATGTATGTCTATGTCCCAGCACTTTTTATAATCCTTATGATCCTGCCAAGTCCGGATTAAATATGAAACTTTCTTCTTACGTCCAAAATCTCAGATGGCTTAGAAATTGTACGGGCGAACATGCCACATACGGTCCGTGGACTGATATGGAAGTCTCTCTACAGACCGTATGTGATCTGTGGACAGTGAACCTGTTAATTTTTTTTTTTTTTTTTTTATTTATTTATTTGATACATTTAACGAGCAACAAAGGCTCAATTGTGTTAGTAGACTTAAATCTAAATTCTAAATATAAATGTTAGTAGGTACAAAAACAACACACTCACATGAAGAGAAACAATAATTTGCTCGAGCACTCACTGAAATAACCGAGTTATTCGATGAGTACCCGAACAAAGGCTCGGTTTAATGGAGAGTCATATTTCCCAGCAATGACTTTCAAGATACTGTACTGTACTGTTTTATGGACCCACACGAATTCATTGCCAGTGTCGAGTTAAATAAATTTTCAAGTTTATTTATTATTGGTCAATTAATCAATTCAGAGTCAGAGTCAAAATACATTTCCTTTCAGGTGTACCGAATGATGAGCGACGGCCCGAACGGAAACCACCCCAACTACACCTCCTATCCGGAGCACATCATCATATCTGTCACCCCCGAACAGAACCCGGAAGACTACCCCATACACCTAAAAAAAGTAAAACTTCTCAACATCAAAACGAACGAGACCACGGAGATCCTCGTCAACATCATTGCCGTATTCATCGGTTCGAAACCCGACCTGTTCTTCTTACAAACGAACTTCAATCTCGACTGCATCAACGTCAAATGTTGCAAGTGTAAAAAAGAGGAGAAATGCTTTTTGAAAAATCAGTGGCATTACCTCAAATCTGTGTTAGGTCAAAGTATTCAAATATGTAAGAATAAGTATAGCGGTGAGTTTTGCGATGATAATTATGAATGCGACTGTAATGCGGATGGTGTGGGCTTCGGTGTCGATGTCAATAAGCCGGTTGATGGTAGGAATCCTGTAGCTATTGATAAGAGTTCGCATGAAATGTTGAATGCGCCCAAGGGGATGTATGCCCTCGGCCCTTTGACGGCCGATAATTTTATTAGATTCATTCCGGGCGGTGCCCTTGCAATAGTAGCGCATATGCATAAGAAACAATGACGTTTGGAATTGTAGACAAGTTTCAATACTCTGGCAACACTATATTTATGCACTGGCAACTCAAACTAAATTGTTAAGAGACGGCGATAGAAGAATTCCCCATACAAACGTAATAGTTGAATCATTTGAAATCAGAGCATATTTCCAACATTTAATGACGTTATTCGGAATGAGACACTAGTTATATAGGTTCCTAATTATATTTGAATCCAAAATAGAAGTACTTTGGACTAAAATATGATAAAAATCCAAAATAAAATTTCAAATTATAAGTATTTTAGACTGAACTATAATTAGGAACATAGATAACTAGGTGTCCCATTCCGAATAACGTCATTGAATGTTAGAAATATGTTTGTATGGGGAATTCTCCGGTCGCCGGCCTGTTAAGGCATACCTTTTAAGTATGCTTAGTTGTAGGGTTCCCATACCTATTAACCACATATGTTAGTAAAAACAATTTTTTTTTTGTAAAATGTTACGGTTTTGAGATTTTTTCCTTTACTTGTGATATAAGATCTGGCTTCTTGCCAAATTTCCTGAAGCTGGGTCAACGGGAAGTAGAGAGGTTTTCAGTTCATTACGCCATATCTTTTGATTGCGTTGACTTAGAAGTTTGATTTTTTTACAGCACCAAGGGGCCGTAGACTTAAATTGTTGATATGAGTTTCAATTTGATACCTCAACGCGTTCCCGAGAAAAAGGGCTCGTGTCGGACGGACAGACACACAGACGGACAAAGAAGTGGTCCTTTAAGAGTTCCTTTTGAGGTATGGAGCCCTAAAACGACGCTTTGACCCATCCAGGGTGTTGTATAACGTTAGCCAAAGTTATGTAGTATCACTGCATAACATCTGTCCCCGCCTATATCGTTACTGATTAGATTCAATAACAACTGTGTGTTGTGACTGAAGCTAAACTGACAGTAAAACCCATCGTGTGTTGGATGACTATGATCTTTTGACAGTAGAAATAAATGTATGCGCAATAACCATTGATTTAAAGAAAAGGGGAGATAGGGATAGGCGGATAGGGCACGTACAATTTGCTCAGTGTCACAGAATACTAAAGGGACAGAGGGACAATCCTCAAAATCATTAAAATAAATAGCGACTCTAGCTCCGACGTAATAATGTTCAATTCAGGTCGCACAGCGCCTAACTAATTATCGTTATATTTAACATAGTAGCTGCCTCTCTTTCTATCGCGTATCTCTCTGTCTAGCCTGTAGAATATGTATAGTCAAGACGGATGCCTTTGCACAGAGCAATATAATGAAAAATTGTTATTATTTTGTATCTTGTTGGGATTATAACGACTACCTTGTAATTTTTTCAACATACAGAAAATGTATGTAATATTTTGTGGCAATAAACACTTATTTTATTTATTTGTTTATTAAAAACAAAGATACCTACCTAAGATCAAAGTGCGACCGAGACAACAATATTAGTCGCTAGTACGACCCCAATTTACTGACGTACATGGACCTAATGGGACCTAATTTGAACTTACCATTTTTGAAAAGCCAGTACCTCTTCACCCCGTTTCTTTAAATTGATGGCAATAACATTGCTCCAGTCTACGATATGAACATAATGTAATTTCTTATATTTTTAGACTGAGCAGTATATTCGCTTGAAATACAATGCGAAATTCATCACCTATGATAAACAAACGTCACTATAGACGTTAGTTAGAAGGGATAGAAAAATTTCGCCGACGTCTAGGACCTCCACGGTAGCTCAACTGGTAGAGTGCTGCCACGCGGAATAGTGCGGAGGGTGCGTGGTTCGAATCCCGCCCGCGGGTGAAGTTGTTCTTTCCACATTCGTATTGTATTCTGTAATTTCTCTCTTAGTATGCCTATATAGGCATTATGGAAATGACATCGCAAGGACTTCCCCTCTGACTGCTACTATACTACGAATAGACGATCGGACATGGTTCGGCCGTACCACCGCACTAAGTAATAATAATAATGTTCGCCGAACAGTGCGCCAGACGATCGTACATGTGCTGGTGAACCAAGTTTGCGGTACGGCCTGTTACGATGCGAGCCATCAGCTGATGTCACCTGTCATCCTGCGTTACACGTCATACATCTGGCTGTCAAATACGTCTTTGATTACGTCGTTAACTCGTTCGTTAAATGAATTTTTAAATCGTACTTGCTCTGAAATCGTATCAACACCGCTACACACAATTATTGTAATTCGTAATTAAACGTTTTTGAGAAGAACCCCTGGAAAGTTTAAATTTCGAAGCCTCCGTTTCTGAACACGGCCGTACCGTGTTCGATCGTCTATTGGTAGTCATAATAGTGATCAGAAGTCCATATTTATTATCAAAAACTATTTCACTCGCAAACGCTGACATAAGTCTTGCCAGTATTAAAATTTGTTTGCGTGATCATGTAAATATATGCCGCAAAAATTTTTCAGAAGAAATGAGTACTGCAAGTAGAGTAGAATCATTCCTTAGTGATAATACAATGTGATAAAGGTGTAGGAAGGAATACTCAACCCTAGGGGTCCATCCAACTATCTAACTACTTGAACAAGTTTCAAAAGGAATTTGGAAATTCGCATAAAACTTTTAAACCGATAAAAAAGGGTAATTGCCTCTGTTCCCCACTCCGTCCCCACTGGAAACAAGTGGGATTTTTTTAGTTGTCCCACTTGTGACCACTGGAGACATGGACATCA
This sequence comes from Hemistola chrysoprasaria, assembly GCA_947063395.1. Lineage (NCBI taxonomy): Eukaryota > Metazoa > Arthropoda > Insecta > Lepidoptera > Geometridae > Hemistola > Hemistola chrysoprasaria. The sequence goes on along the minus strand of OX346733.1, from coordinate 9,810,043 downwards.
TTAATAAATCCCAGTTTGTCCCCAGTGGGGAAGAAGTAGGGATCTCAGTTGTCATGAAATGAAATGAAATATATTTATTTGCCTGAAGTATGGTAGTTAGTTGAGTTGTGCATATTGCTTTATGTTTCACATACTTCGCCCGTAGACTCACATACATGCAAAATTTCAAATTATTGTTATGCGAAAAAATGTCCAGTCTTCTCTTACACTAATTAATGTCGGGTTATAGGTAGGTATAATATAGACCAGGTGGTAATCTAGAATGTCGGTGAGCTGCCCAACTGTAAGTCATAAATCTTCCCCACTGGGGACAACTAGATTTTTTTTAAAGTTGTCCCAAATGTTCCCGGTGGTGATAAGTGGGACAATTTTTTTTTTTAATTCCTTGTCCCCAGTGGGGACAAAGGAGTTCGGACCAGCGGGAATGACCCATAAAAATTGAATGATCTGATCGGAAAATTTGTGTATCGTTCTTTTTTTTTTGCGAATTTCAGAATTCTTTTTTTTTGTAAATTGTTGAGGTTGATGTGTAGATAAACCTCAAGTATTACTTCACCTTTTTGGAACACTAAAGTTATTTCTAGATGCACTTCATGGCAACTATGACGTGTCTCTTATTTGAATATCATTGATAAACTTGCCATTTGACCTAATGTGATCACAAAACTTTGTTTTTTTACAATAAATTATTTTTTATACCTACCCGATTTTTTGGTTTTGAAATACCCTTGGGAAAACAGCTTACAGTCCAACAAATCTAAGAAGTATCGTTTGACAGTTCTGTAGTAAACTTGTGATAAAATTTATAATTCCATGGTTTTACGGCGAAGGTTTTTGATATTGTGTTAGTTACGCCTATGCAAAGTTATTCCTTTTCTCTAGAAAGCGTCAAAGATCAAACAGTACTTCTTAGATTTGCTGGGATATTAAGGTTACTAGTTCTATGAATTACTAACCGTCCTAGCCGCCATCGCCTGAGAGCTCATCCGCTTAAAATCGCTATGTGGACATCGCACACTGCGTGATTTTCGCGTTCTTATCTGCCGCATACGTGCAAACTGTGGAATGATCTGCTGCGGTCTTCCCGTTGAGCTACAACATGGGGCTCTTCAACAGGAGAGTGAATGGAGTATTAAAAGGTCGACAACATACTGGCATTAGCCCTGGTGTTGCAGGTGTCCATAGGCGGCGGTAACCGCGAGCTATCAGGCACACCGTATGCTTGTACGACCACCGAAGGCTAAAAACAAATTAACGAACCGCCCTCACTTTTCTCCTGATACCATTAATAACCAGCTGTGCCCCGTGTACTCTTCGTTCCCGTGGGAATATCGAATAAAAAGTACCCCATGTTCTATTCCAGAGTCTAAGCTACCTACATACCAAATTTCAGGCTAATCGGTTCAGTAGTTTTGGCGTGAAAGAGTAACAAACATCCATTCATCCTCACGAAATTTCGCATTTATAATATTAGTAGGTAACAATGTTTAGTAGGAATTAGGATATTACAAACCTTCCTCTGAAATCACTGTCTATTGATGAAAACCGCATTAAACATTAAAATCCGTGGCGTGACATAATATATGTAGGCGTATAGACGGTTAGTGTTTGTTCTATACTGTGTAAGGATATTAGGAAACAGAAAAATCAATTTTTTTTTCATAAATATATTTTTAATAAACATCAATTTTTTCTATAACATAGAGGTGTTATCATTGATTTAAAGTAAAGGGGAGATAGGGTACGTTCTCAGCGCTTACTCAACAACTCGAATGTGCAATTTGAAACAACAAAGATAGAAAGACGTACCTAAGACCGAAGTGCGAACGAGACAACAATTTACTGACGTACTTGATCCTAATGGGACCTAATTTAAGCTTTCCATTTCTGATAAGCCGGTGCCTCTTCTCCCCTTTTCTTTAAAACAATGGGTGTTATACATCTATATTTATAATTAAGTATAAAATTTTTAATAGTATATTCTTAGGCATAAAATACAATACTTAATTAAAAAATTATGGCACATTTTATTATTTTTTAATTTTAGTAATTTTTTTAATAAGGTATAATATTTAAATACAAAAAAAAAGCTTTTAAAAATCTTAATCGAAATAATCTGGCAACATTACTTAAATACAACGTGATACAAAATGATAAATACTAAAGGGGGTTCTCTCTCTCGAAAAAATCTTTCGACTGCATACAAAATAGATCGACTGATCAGCAGTGTGGGAAGTGGGAAGTCAATTATTTTTTTGTGAATTCCTCATTTCTTTTCGCAAATTGTTCAGTTTGACGGGTAGATTAACCCGGTAGAATTAAACTAGTAACGGGTAGAATTACTAAACATTTTTGTAACACGTATTTAAATTAAAAAAAAAAAGCCTTTACCTATTCTACTACAAATTATAAATACTTACAAACTTAACTACATACTAAATAAATAAATGTATCTTATTAATGTTATTAAATAACATTAATCTGACACGTTCTATTACTGACAATAAATGATAATTTTCGTAATTTAGGCTACATTATTATTCAATCTGAAATGATAAGAAATAATTTCACGCACGGGCGGGATTGGAACCACACACCCTCCGCACCATTCCGCGTGGTGGACACTCTACCACATGAGCTTCCGTGAAGGCACTAGGCATCGGCGATGCCTGGTGCGGACGGTGCGTGGTTCGAATCCCGCCCGTGGGTGAAATTATTCTTCTCATTTCAGATTGTATATCAAGCGATTAGACCGCTTAGTCTATAAAAGTATAAAATACATTATTATTGTTAATTCTAACATCAAATGCTTCCTTTTTTAGGCTTTAGATACAGAATTACCTATACTAACATACCTAATACCTATACTTATTACATATCATTTACAACGCGTTACAAAAAGAGTTGCTCTCAATAATAATAATTTGAATTTATACTCTAACAGAACGGGTCACCCCAATTACACTGCTGGAGTCAATTCATATGGGTCATGTGGACAACCCATATTGTCAGAGTTTCAGGTCGCCAAGATTCCTACAAGGCCTCCGACATGAGCTAACGACTGCCCCCTACATATCTTATAGGAAACTATAGGGACCTACAGTTTAACGTGCCATCTGAAACACGGTAGCGCCCAGGCGATAAGTCCACATGGTGAGATTCAATCCAGGGACTCCGGATTTAAAGCCGGGCATATTCTCGCTGGACCACGGTCGCTACAGTATTACTTAATTAAGTATTAATAAATCTTTATTTTTCTTCGTCAGTCCCTCACTGCTCAGTATTGCGACCACATTTGATAATTATACACATTTTGGCGCAAATAAAGGCCATATCAAGTCATCCAAAAGCAATTGAACGGATTTTTTATTTTTTTTTCATATTATTATTCATTTTTGTGTAATTCCACTTTGAATGGGAATCAAACCACCATAAGTATCCATAAGTACCCGTCAAACTAAACTTGCAAAAGAAAGAATTGTGAAATTTGCAAGAGAAACCTTCGACTTCCCATAGTAGTTTTGTAGTGGTAAGCCTCTTTTGCAGGGGCCCGCCTGGGGAAGTACCACACCTTTGCCAGTTATTCATCCGCCAAGCAGTAATGTGCAAACATTACTGTGTTCCGGTATGAAGGGCAATGTTACCAGCGAAATTACTGGGCATGACGAGATTCAACAACTCATATCTCAGGGTGACAGGCGCAGTGCAGTGCCGCGCAGAATTTAGAATTTTAAAACACTGAGTGACACTGTGTCTGATATGGGCAATCATGATGCTTACCATCAGGCACCTGATTAGCTCGTCTTGTCACTCACTATCATAAAAAAAATTAAAGAAAAAACAATCCGCTGGTCCATGTTATATGGCGGTAGTCAAAAATTTATTTGTGAATTTTGCATAACTTTCTTTTGTAAGATGTTTGATGGGTAGATGCACCTTCTTAAGTAATATTTCACCTATTTTTTTTAAATAAACACCTCTATATATCATATAAATATCTTGAATTTTTTTTTTCTCGATTATCTCAGTATTTTACTTATTAGACTGCCTCGGTGGCGTAGTGGGCGGATGCTCGACTGCCAATCAAGAGGTCCCAGGTTCGATCCCCAGGTCAGGCATAGTGCTAAATATTGGATTTTTCCATTAGGAATTATCTCAATAGCTGCCTGGAGTCTGGAACTGTGCCCGGTATATGGCAATAGGCTCGCCCCCTATTACATGGGACCAATAACATACTGGCGAAATGTGGGTGTATCTACTATGGGATCTGAGTCCTGGGTACACCTCTGCCTACCCCTTCGGGAAAAAGGCGTGAATGTATGTTATGTTATGTATCTCAGTATTTAATTTTACAGACCTTAGGCCCGTATATTTTAAAAATATACAATTTTGGTTTTATTTAGAACAGATCATACCAAATTTCTAAAACTACATAATTGATCCAGTGAAATGAAACACAAACATCGGAGTCAGAGGTAATAAACTGGATATTCTTAAATACCTTCACTTTGGCATTCTAAATTTTGTCTCAAAAATGTCATAAAATCTCGTGTAGGTCTGTTCAAACATGAACAAGACCTAATTCCATAACGACCGACTAAACCGCACGAAACGAGGGCACCGTCACGGCGCATCAGCACTTCCACAGAGCAAGGCCAATCGCGAGATGCTGACCGAGCCAACATAATAGTTATTACGCACATGGAAATAATTATATTTGTGTGTAGCCAATAATTTAGTATATAAGTTAAATTTTTTGTAAATAAATCAATCACTACCTAACCTGGGTTTTGATTCACTCCTCCTGCGGCCTAACAGCCGCCCATCAATAGGACCTCGGCCTGACAGCCACCCCTCGGCACCACTGCGGCCTAACAGCCGCCCATCAATAGGACCTCGGCCTGACAGCCACCCCTCGGCACCACTGCGGCCTAACAGCCGCCCATCAATAGTACCGCGGCCTGACAGCCGCCCATCAGCAGCCGTACGGAAGGCTACAAGCGGCCTTGGCCTGGACCGGCAGCAAGAGTACCGGTCCATTGCCCCGTACTGACGAGGTCGGCTGCCGCCGCCCACCTGTCCGAGCGCTCCCGTCCCCAGGGAGGCTCCACCGGACCGCCTGCCGGGGTCCGGCCACCGCGCCCTGTCCAGTACCTCTCCGCTGGGCGGGCGATTTACCTCTCCTTCCTCCGACTGCGGCCAAGACTCCTTTAGCCGTCGCTGGTCCCCCGTGATCGGTGATCGGTCACGTGATCCTGCGTGATCGGCAGTCGGAAAACCGTACCTGCGCACATTGCACGACGTGCGTATCCCTCTTTCCTACCCGCCTCCGTCTGTTGTCATAGGTCTCTCGGCAACGGACATCCCGCACTATCTATATAAGTATATATCTTATTGTATATGGTTAGGGCTAGGGCGATAGGAAAGTTAGGTAGGTGTTAGGAACTCTACAGAGTAGGTTCTTAATCAACTTACGATCAGGCGACCGCCTTTTCATTGGTCCTTCGAGTAATTTTGAATCAGTAGGTAGACTCGCGATCCTCTGACCCCCCTTAGGTGACATTTTTTTGACTAACCGACAATTCGGCGTGCTTCGGGCTAGTGTAACCAACAAGCACTAGTTTTGGGGTACGTTGATGTACAGACATAACGCTTAACTGCTCTTCGCACGGTAGCGGTTCGGGGCCCGGCCTCCCACAAGCGGGAATCACCGGCGTCTTGAGAAGTCGCATAATACCGTGACGACGATAAAGATCAGCAGTTAAGCATAGCCTTAGATACTAGGAGTAGGGTGTAGGGAGTAGGGAGGATCAGCAAGAAAGAAGAGAGAAGAAAGAAGAATATTATTACAAGATGGAAGAACTAAATGAGCTATTGATCAGCCAACATGAAGACATTGAAAAACTCAGACAACTATTTACGAATATAAAGAAAGACTCACCGTCAAGAAAAACTACACAATATATTACCGAGAAAACGAACATCGCAAACAACATATTTGCTAACATCAGCACAAATCATGCACTGTTAGCGGATCAACCAGAACTTATAAATAACAAATACATCACACAGAATTATTATGGAAAAGTTAAGAACTTGTTAGATGAAATTATAGAACACCTTAATAAATACCAACCATCAACGTCAAAGACCACGCAAGTACAAACAGAAGAGCCATCACCTGAACTCCAAGTCCAAATGCACCTTATAGCAAGCTTACAGACTAATTTAGAAGAAGCCGGAGAAGCTCTATCTAATGCGGAACCTAAGATGTTTTACCAAAACCTGCTTAATGACATCCGATCGAAATGGAGGGACATAGAAAAGTCACACCAAGGATTATTGATGTCAAAATTCGCGCAGGGGCAAGATGCATTACATGAGTACTTTACCAACAACTTATATATAATGGTTGAAACTGAAATGAAACAAATTTCTAAACAACTTATTATCTCAATTAATGACATCGAGCAAAATACAAATAGTAAAGTAGCGGTAACCAATCATCATCAAACGGTAAACTTACCAAAAATTACGATTCCAGTGTTTAATGGCCAATATGAGTCCTGGAGTTCATTTTATGACCTGTTCCAAAAAATCATACATGAGCACAGGACACTCACATCAACTGAAAAAATGCAGTACCTGAAAAGTCACGTCAAAGGGGACGCAGCAAAACTAATAAGCCACTTAACAGTGTGCGATGCGCACTATGAGACGGCGTGGAAGTTACTTAAAAACCGTTATAAAAATGAACGAATCCAAGTTACTAAATACATAGACAACATAATCAACATACAAAAAATTGAAAAAGGTACTGCACACAACTTGAGCCACTTGCATGACACCATCAATGAGAGTCTAGAGGCACTGAAAAGCCTAAAAATCGACGTGTCATCCTGGGATCCTTGGCTCACCCGGATGATCAGCCTCAAATGGGATAACGAGACTAACGAGCGTTATGAGCAGCACATCATGCAACCAAATAAATTGCAAAAAATGTCGGACATGATGCAATTTTTAGAAAGAAGATTTATGTGTTTAGAAGCCACAGACTCAAATAAAACGTTTACCGCCCAAGCATCACGACAAAGAACTTCCGAAACACAGTCAGGAACAAGAATAAGTTGTTGGCATTGCAAATCAAATGACCACCAAATATACCAATGCTTTAAATTTAAAACATTGACAGTTTCAGAACGTAACCAAGCAGTAAACAACAACAATATATGTAGAAATTGTATAACACACGACAGGAATATACAATGTCATAGCACAAAATCATGTTTCCAATGTGGAAAGACTGGACATCATACCCTATTACACCAAGAGGAGCGAACAGTATCACAAGAGTCAAATATTAACTACAAACAGCCTAATAAAGAAATGAAACCAGCGCCTACACAATCCACTAGCAAGTTTATATCAAGAACCGTTGCAAACATAGCTACAGGCGCTGCCACACACGTAACATTACTAGCAACCGCTGTAGTAAAAACACAATCTATTAATGGAACACCTTATCACTTCAGGGTATTATGTGATCAAGGATCCGAAGCTTCCTTTTGTACTGAGCGAGTAGCTCGACTACTAGGTTATCCTCGTATCAAGACAAGAACAGAAGTTAGTGGTATTGGGGATGAAGAACCTAAGACATCGAGCTATTCAATAAATGTCAGTTTAGAACCAAGATTACCTAACGGGTTCCAACTACCAGTAAAACTAATAGTGTTACCAAAAATAACTGAACCACTACCCAAGAAAGACGTACCTAAATTAAAAGCGAAATGCTTAGACGACTTATTGTTAGCAGATAATGAGTACTACAAGAAAGCAGACATCGACATATTATTGGGAGCACAAGAATATGGCAAATTCCTAATAAACGGATTCAAGAATATCCAAGATAAAATTATAGCACAGCACACAAAATTCGGGTGGATATTATCCGGAACATATGACGGAATCTCGTGTTCACCCCCAGAAAAAATAACCAGCATGACAACTATAACTACAGAAGTCCAAGACCTACATAAACTTTGTGAATTAAAACAAATGGATGGCTTTATAAACACACACGGAGAAGATTACAACTATCAACGGATACTATGGAGAGAATCACCAAAACATTGTAAACACGAGCTAACCACAGTTACGTATGGTGCAGCACCTGCACCACACATAGCAGGAAAAAGGTTACAACAACTGGCAATAAATGAAGATGAAAGTTATCCAATTGCTACAAAAATTACATTAAAAAACATGTACATAGATGACATACTACCAAGAAAAGAAACCATCGATGCTGCAAAAAAGTCACAAATGATTAAAATGCAAAAAGCGGATGGATTCGATTTAAAAAAGGGGTCATTAAACAACAACAAGCTATTAAAAAACGTACCATTTGATGCTTCAAGTAAAACAAGTACTTCAGATATACGTCAGAATGAAAATATGTATAATACAATTAAAACAAAAACCAAACAAACAAAATCAAAAAACAAAATATCCAATTGGTTTATATTATTACTAGTAATATTACACTTGATTGGAAACGCAGCACCGTACATACTAAAACCAGTACAGCCTGGCCTGTATGTAGAACAAGTAGGAGAAGCAAGTGTAGATCGAGGAGTGTTCCGCATAGAAACAAATTTCAAGAGAAGTAACATCGAACAAGATTTATTAAGAATAATCAATGTAACATACCAATTTGAACAACTGTGTAATACAACAGAAATATCAACACAAGATACGCATTGCAAGCAATTCCACCATCATTTAATGGAGCAACAACTCAAATTTGAAAATATAAAAGAATTTTTATCAGAACTCAATCGTACACGAAAGAAAAGAGGATTACTAGGAGAATTCCTGACATCCATATTTGGAGTTAATGATGAAGTTTATCGAGATATTAACTCACTTAATCAAAACCAGGGAAAGTTGATAGAAGCAGCTAATCACCAAACAAAAATTATGATATCAGCAATAACCCAAATAAACGACACTGAAGCTAGAATACAAGGAAAATTAACCCGATTTGAATTAAAACTTAACGAAATCATTGATTACATAGCGACTACAAATCATTGGTATGCCACGATAGATATGAATAAGGTGAACATACAAGTGATACAAGCTTACCAGCTGGCAACAAATTACATTAGTGAAATCGAAGACTACTACGCAGGACTGCTTGAAATTTACCTATCAAAATCAACGATATACAGCATACTTACGCCAAGCAACGTTACTGATATAATAAAATCAGCAAACGAGAAGTTACCATCTAACTTGAAAGTTAACCAAAAACAACTCATTGACACAAAATTAACTGAAAATGCAACTCACATACAAGTATTTGCATATTTTCCAATTGAAGACATCTCTAAGTTCATGTTAGTACATGTAACATCAGTTCCAAAGAAAAACTCAAACAGCTCGTTCCAAACCATAGAAATAGAAAAATCATATATAGGAGTAGATTACAATAATGAATTATATTTTGAATTAAGTCATGAAGAATTTAGGAACTGTCTTCAGAAAGACACTCATTTTATTTGTTTTCCGGGAGTGGTGAAGAACATGCAATTAAAAGAAAATTGCATTGTTGAACAAATATTCACTAACCACACCCAAACTAAATGTCCGACAAAATCTTTTAACCTTCAAAGCGAAATTCTATGGAAACAATTATACATGCCAAATACCTGGCTTTTTGTGACAAAAAGTAGAGTAACAGCCTCTATAATTTGTGATGGCCAGAGGCAAGAAACTGAACTAACAAATATAGGTGTAATCCGCATATCCGATAATTGCATAGTTAAAACAAAAAATCATATTTTAGCTGCCCAAAGGCTAGTCACAGTTCAAGTAGTAGCATCGTACGCAAAACCCATAGATTTTAATACGCAAACCTACAATACCACTATTGACGTATACAATATAACCAAGAAGTAGTAGTCGAAAATTCAAAAGACATTCTCCAACATTTAATAAACAAAGAACAAAACATACAGACAGACTTACAAAATACCACATGGGAACAAATTAGTCAACATTCTTACGTTACGAGTGCCATCTCATGCCTAATTGTATTAGTTATTGCAATATTAATAAGATATGTTTCTCCAACAGTGTTCCAATGGGCGAGGTCAGCCTTGCAATGCCGCCAAAGCATCCAGAGGAAGCCTGACGCACCAGAGCCAGTGGTCCATTATAACCATGGGTTCGACAACCGTGACGAGCAATGGCACCCTCCAACAGAAGCCATTTACAGCCTGCCGACAAAGAAAACCACAGAAACCAACGTCCAGACTAAAGCAGCGCTCTACGAGTTCGATTGTGAAGCTCCATGCAAACCACAAAGAATAAAGCACCAGTCTCATCCTCTGAAGTCGGCAGGATGTTCAAACATGAACAAGACCTAATTCCATAACGACCGACTAAACCGCACGAAACGAGGGCACCGTCACGGCGCATCAGCACTTCCACAGAGCAAGGCCAATCGCGAGATGCTGACCGAGCCAACATAATAGTTATTACGCACATGGAAATAATTATATTTGTGTGTAGCCAATAATTTAGTATATAAGTTAAATTTTTTGTAAATAAATCAATCACTACCTAACCTGGGTTTTGATTCACTCCTCCTGCGGCCTAACAGCCGCCCATCAATAGGACCTCGGCCTGACAGCCACCCCTCGGCACCACTGCGGCCTAACAGCCGCCCATCAATAGGACCTCGGCCTGACAGCCACCCCTCGGCACCACTGCGGCCTAACAGCCGCCCATCAATAGTACCGCGGCCTGACAGCCGCCCATCAGCAGCCGTACGGAAGGCTACAAGCGGCCTTGGCCTGGACCGGCAGCAAGAGTACCGGTCCATTGCCCCGTACTGACGAGGTCGGCTGCCGCCGCCCACCTGTCCGAGCGCTCCCGTCCCCAGGGAGGCTCCACCGGACCGCCTGCCGGGGTCCGGCCACCGCGCCCTGTCCAGTACCTCTCCGCTGGGCGGGCGATTTACCTCTCCTTCCTCCGACTGCGGCCAAGACTCCTTTAGCCGTCGCTGGTCCCCCGTGATCGGTGATCGGTCACGTGATCCTGCGTGATCGGCAGTCGGAAAACCGTACCTGCGCACATTGCACGACGTGCGTATCCCTCTTTCCTACCCGCCTCCGTCTGTTGTCATAGGTCTCTCGGCAACGGACATCCCGCACTATCTATATAAGTATATATCTTATTGTATATGGTTAGGGCTAGGGCGATAGGAAAGTTAGGTAGGTGTTAGGAACTCTACAGAGTAGGTTCTTAATCAACTTACGATCAGGCGACCGCCTTTTCATCGCCTTTTCAAGGTCTGAGTAGTAAATTATTCAAGGTCAAACGTAAAAATTTCGCGGTTATCTCCGTTTTTATTGTTGCAATGATGTTAACCTCTATTATTAAATTCGCAAATTTTATATGGAACTTTTTTTCATGCGCTCAACCGTTTTTGTGATAAAGGCTGATAAAAAGCGGTGGGCGGTGAGTGAGGCTATGTATAACTGGCATAAATGTATAGATATAAGCTTCAAGCATGCACGATCTGCCTAGAGGAAACACACGTAGCTGCATGCCTGTGGAATTCTCAGTTGAACCATGGCTCCGTCAGCGACAGATGGATGGATGTTTATTGCTTCTAGCTTTATTATGTGACAATGCAATATTATGGTAGCATTGAGCTGATCTGATGATGGATCCATGATATAGCGACTGGATAAGATAAGATAAGATAGTTGAATTATGTTTTTTTAGTACTTTTCATTATTTATGATGACGAAGGTTTGATGATGGAGCCGAATGATTACCATTGGAACTACCTTACGAAAAGTGCTAAAATAGTCGAGTTTAGGCTCATTTGGTATGTATTTTGGAGCACTTTTTTTACATATTTTACAATGACGAGGATCTGACGATGGAGCAAAAATATAACCATTGAAACCACCTTACAAAAAGTGCTAATATAGTCGAGTTTGGGCTCGTTAGCTTTGTTGTTTTGGAGATCTTGCATTCTATTGGGAGACGAGGGTCTGATGATGAAGCTGAAAGATTGCCATTAGAATTACCTACCTTACGAAAAGTATTGAGATAATCGTGTTTCGGCTCGTTTACTTTGTTGTTTTGGAGACCTTTTGAACTCTGCATTTTATGCTCTACAATTTTATAATAGAGGTTAACTTCATTGGAGCTAAACCGAGATAATCGCGAAAACCTTTGACCTTATATAACTTTCGACGCAGACACGAGATTTTATGAGACTTTTAATACAACATTTAAAACGCCAAAATGAAGGTATATTTGTATAATATTATATACTTTCATTTTGGCTTAAAAAAAAAGGTAAAAAATTAGCTTATTATCTCTGATTCCGAGGTTGATAAAAGACAATTATGCCTAAATCCCTGAGCCAAAAATTTACATTATTATTCATACAACCACACATTAATTATTAAAATAATTAAGTCAATAACATTTATCTTAGGTGTTTTGTAAATGATTAAAATTGATTTAATTTTGCTAAGTCTCCGCGCGCGCTCCGTCACCGCACTACCTTCGATAATGCACCAACTTTCAAATTATGTGCGTATCACAATGATTGTGTGCGTAAAAAATTGTGTAAGACAGGCTCCGGTACGCTAATTTCAGCTAATTTCAGTTGCCGCATTTGACAAGTGTAATACTCTAAGAGTTGTAGGTACTCTACCAGTCTCTGCACGAAGTACTTAGTACTAAGTCTTTGCAATGCTCTCCCTGTTACCATAGGATGTGCTAAAACTCTTGAAGGTTGTAAACATATTATAAAATACTACTATTTGTCGCAAATTTAGTTTTATGCTATCCCTAAACATAGCATTGATATAGGTAGATAAATTATGTACCTATATAGGTACTATATTATATATTATGTAAATGTTTGTTATATTATTTATTAGTGTTATAGTCATTATAAACTTCTGTGTGTAGGTATGCATTATCCGACTAATATTATAAATGCGAAAGTTAGTGAGGATGTATGGATGTTTGTTACTTTTTCACGCCAAAACTACTGAACCGATTGGGCTGAAATTTGGTGTGTCTAAGCTACCTAGCTTAGACACACAGGGTCCTTTTAGCCCGATATTCCCACGGGAACGATGTCTAAGCGGGTGAAACCGTGAAAGAGTAAAACAAACATCTATCCATCCTTCAATCTAACCAAAACCGCGCTAGATGGCGCTGGAGGTGAGTTAGAACTCGCCAGCGTTTTGTTCACCTGTTAAAAACCTAAGATTTTTACATTGTACTGAATTTTAAGATTAGTAGGATTATTTAGTTTAGGTAACATGTATAATGTTCTTGTATTATTTTATTTTGTTGATAATAAAGAGTATTCTATTCTGCTTGCGTAATCCATAACCATATTGATAAATACGGCATAAGTAAATGCCATAACAAATTCAACCCAGTCACCGATAAGAGCAACACGAGTATAATAACGCTAAACCACCACAAACATCAATCTTCCGGTTGGGGCTCAACATACGTCAATTTCTCAACTAAATCTTGCAAATCTTTCTGTAATGTCAGGGGCAATTCCAAACCTAACACCTCTTCCGATAATGGGATGCGTGAAGCGACGGCTAACAATGACGTCTCACGTAACGATCGTAATCCAATTGTAATATTCCAATTGGTTCTATATAACATACCCCCGACGTTGGGAGGCGCGCGGAATATAAACTTATTGTTCACAGTGTAGCGTTCTTGTGTCGCCGCGTCTGTGAATTCCCAGGGATGTGATATGAAAGAATTGACGTCATAGTTCTTGCCCGCCTGAAGTCGCTCGTAATGTTGGCGCTTGCCGTTGAAATCGCGCCACCAGATGTCTACTGGCCTTTTGGTTTTGTTCGAGAAGCGTAAGTAAGCCCGCTGTGTGGACATAACAGATTTAACTATGACCCGCTCCCCGCGCTCGTTTACTTCGTATATAACGTCGTCGTTGATCGCCATGACGATTACCTTCCAACTGCAATAGAAAACATTGAGTTAGGCTGGGTTTTTTTATCACTGTTTATATCGACCAATGGTTAATTTTTTTGGCAAATAGTTTAAATTCGACAATATTCGTTTTTTCATCCCCGGTTAACTATTTTTTTTCCACACGATTTAACCATTGGTTAGAAATTTTACTATAGTTAAGTTTGACAATAAATGGTTAATTTAACCGTAACGAATGTTAAAAAACCCGGTTTTTTATTAGTAAACTAGGAAGACCGCATTGATGGTAGTAGACAGATAGATAAAACTCTTTATTATAGATAGATAGATATTTATTAATGAAAACATTTACAATTTTCCGTAAAGGTAGGAACAATGTCAGCATAAAATTTTTACTTTAAATTTTCAGAGGACTGGTATTATAAGGAAATTTTAATGTTTTTAATGTATAACCGTCACTATTATTACACCACATACTTAATAAGAAAATAAGAATCTTAAAACTAAAAAGTAACAATAGGTATATATATTATTTAACAATTGGCGGTCTTATCGCTAAAAGCGATCTTGGACGGTCTTCCAGACTACCGTTCAGGGAGAGGAGAGTAATAATAATAATAATATATTGGTTGGTGATGTTGCTGAAATAATGTCGAAATAAATTCATACATTTTATTATTATACACTACAATAAAACATAATAATATGTATACATAAACGACATACATTCAATATAAAAAAATTCAAATCAAAGAAAGAAGTAGAGTGAGCACAAGCTCTACTTATGAGCATGAGGGTTTGATTCTCAGGTCAGACAAAATTTTGAATTTTTCCATTAGGAATCTTTTCACAGCCTGGGGTCTAGATTTGTGCCCGGTTATTGGCAATAGGCTCCCAATAGGCCCAATAGGCCTCCTATCACATGGGACTTAAAAATCATAACTGCATGGATTGTACCCACTTACTATGGGGACACCTCTGCCTACTTGTAGTGGTAGGCCTCTTTGGCAGGGGGCCACCTGGGGAAGTACCACAAATTTGTCAGTTATTCATCCGTCAAGCAGTAATGTGCAAACATTATTGTATTCCGGTCTGAAGGGCAATGTTACCAGCGAAATTACTGGGCATGATGAGTTTCAGAGTGACAGGCGCAGTGCAGTGCCGCGTGCAGTGTCTGATATGGGCAATCATGATTCTTACCATCAGGCATCTATATTCAAATCCTTCAATAAAGCCTAAATAAGAACTGTTATCAGTACTTTTTAGATTGGCTGGGCTGGTAGTCCCAAGGAGTTAGAACGAGACAGCAGATATGCATTGTTGAGACGTGAAAGAGAGAAAAACGGGAAAAACTAGTCATCTCCGTGATTGTTATGTATTCTTTGCCTGAGGCCTGCATAAAATGTACTGTTATGCTCACCGAGGGAAAGATGCTCCTAGGTAGGTGTTTCTACCATTGCTTAGTGAGGATAGTGTTAACATACACCACGGCATTTTCAACAAGTGGGTGTCACCGTTTTTTGATCGAAAAATGACTTCTCAGGCAAACAATTCGGAAAACTTTTGTTTTAAAGAACATGAATGTATGTTGCCAACTCTATAACCACTGACTAGTCTTGGCTGAATTCTGTTCCACTGAAGGATGCTGATGAACTATGTTAAAAAATATTTAATAAAAAATAATCAATAACTTCGATGTACCTCCTTCTGTGACCTCCTTTCTTGTCAAATTTCCCGCGAAATTGTACGATTTTGATTTTTAATGTTGTCAGCACTGTAGTGTTTCCGCTGAGGCTGTTGTCTGTTGTCAACGTCAAACACAATGGCTGTTTGTGTCGCTGTTATCGGAAAAGATGTAAGTTTTTACCGCTATTTATTCCCGTACAGCACTGTCTCACATCACCGCATGATTATGAGGTTTTAAAGTTTAAAAAATTAGATAGTTTACATCTAGTTGTGTTGGTTTTTACGTTCATTACATTCTATTGATGTACAAATCACAATCACAGATCACAGTCATCACAATTTAGTGACGTCAGACGTCAAATGATTTAAGTCTCAAATCATGTTACTTGCCTATTATGACAGATGACTTTGGCACAGACGTTCTAGACATGGTGTTGCCATGTTATGAGAAAATAATACCTTTGAATGATTCTATTTTATTTTGTAAACTAGGTACGCAATGTCTGATAATAAAGCATTATTATTTATTTATTATAGAATTCTCCGTTATACATTGGTGGAATTGGAAACGATACAAGTACAGACAATGAGTTGTCGCGCCAGTGGCTCGTACACACGGCTCTAGACGCGTTGGAAGAAAGACTTTCAACAACAAACACTAACAATGCTGGAACCAATACGAATGCTGCGCGTACTGATTTGCGAGACTTGTATCTGGGGTTGCTTTATTCTACGGACACACATAAGATGTAAGATTTTATCAAATATTTAAGGCTATTGTAATAAATATGGAATGAAATGATGAAGGAAGAATTTTGACAACAAAATGCCGACATTTATTTATAATTCAACAACGCTAGGACTAACTTAATGCTACAATAGCATTAAGTTAGCAACAGAATTCAGCGGCATTCATCATTAAACTACTAATGTAGGTAAAGCTACTCGAAACAGAGATAACCTGCCTCCTAGGACAGTATTCCTGTCTATTCTGTTGTACGCATTTGTAAAGGCTGCTTCGAGAGCCTGCAGATCTGGAAAACTAAACTTATGTAGGAAAAAAAATGGTTTTTGCACTAATCATATTATATAAGCAAAATTATGTTTTCCAGCTACGGCTATGTAACGAATACGCGCATAAAACTCGTCTTGGTTACAAGCTCCATGTCACCGAGTGGTAGCAACATAAGAGATGCGGAGGTCAGGACAGCGCTGCGAAGACTTCATGCTTTGTACGCCGATGCTATTTGCAACCCCTTCCATTTACCCGGAGACCAAATTACTTCTGCGTAAGAACCTTTTAGATTCAAAATTAGTCTTTATAAGTCTACTTATATTACCTATGAAGATGTAAGTGTGAAAATTGGTGCTTATATTTCCCGCCTTTTTATTTTCAGATTTTTTACTACATAATCTGTTATGAATGAAATTCCAGGATGTAAATCTACATCTACATCCTAGAATTTCAGCAAGTGAACCGCACAGCACAGCAAGAAAAAAAATATAACATATATATATAAAACTAAATTATTGTACCTTGTTATTTATTTATTTATTTAATGATCTAATTATTTTTTGCAGAAAATTCGACAAGCAAGTCAAGAATATAATGATGAACAACGTATAGGAATAAACTCCCAAGATTATGTGGTTCCAATACAATTATTATTCTTAATTTTATTTACTGTTGCTGAGGCATAAATAATTAGATAATATTATCCTTAAAATATTTTTTTAGTGAAATAATGTATTATATTAATTTGTAATGTGCGAGTTTAACTTGTTTTCATATATTATAGAATTATTAATTGACCACAATTTTCAAAAATATGGATAGAAGTATTACAAAAAATAATATATTAGCTAGTCATAAATACTGCGATAATTATTTCAAATTAACTGTGGCCCCAGGTTTCATCTATCATACCGTATTTCAGCATACGGCATAGCGGTTCAGTAGTTTGGCGTGAGGAGGTAACAGCCTCACCTAAAAAACTGCATTTTAAATAACAGGATTAATGAATAAATCGGCACCTCACGTATAAACTTATGGGTAAAATATTTTCTAATATGGCAATACTGTTTCCGTTTCAAAAGTAAAGGCTCCTTTTAGTTCTGTGCTTGAAACTTCTATGACTTTGACTTGACCGATTTGCCTACAAATCTTGCACCGGGTAGTCATTGCTATCTATTTTAAAAATGTCAATGTCAAAATAAAAATGTCAAGCTCGAAAATTGTAAACTCCATTTCATTTTTTTTTCATATTAGCTAGTCATAAATACTGCGATAATTATTTCAAATTAACTGTGGCCCCAGGTTTCATCTATCATACCGTATTTCAGCATACGGCATAGCGGTTCAGTAGTTTGGCGTGAGGAGGTAACAGCCTCACCTAAAAAACTGCATTTTAAATAACAGGATTAATGAATAAATCGGCACCTCACGTATAAACTTATGGGTAAAATATTTTCTAATATGGCAATACTGTTTCCGTTTCAAAAGTAAAGGCTCCTTTTAGTTCTGTGCTTGAAACTTCTATGACTTTGACTTGACCGATTTGCCTACAAATCTTGCACCGGGTAGTCATTGCTATCTATTTTAAAAATGTCAATGTCAAAATAAAAATGTCAAGCTCGAAAATTGTAAACTCCATTTCATTTTTTTTCTCTTTCTTTCATCAATTGAACTGAGTTGTTCTCCGGTTCAGCGCTGAGCAATTTTTGAATAAAGTTGTTTATCTCGACCGGAAAATCGCTAAAAAATGGTAAGTAATATTCCATCTATCGTGCAAAACGTTTACCATGATATCTAAGTTCAAATATCACGCAAAATGATGAAAGCCAATTTTAGGTTATGTTATCCACGCATGGCGAAGTGCGTGATATTATTCACGTTTCATATCAATCTCTTGATAAAACCTAGTCACTAGTCAGAACTCCCTACCTAACACTAAATTTAGTCTTGCAATGACCTTACCTACTGGGTCATAAATGATGTGCGTATTTCTTCTATGTACTGGGTAAGAACCAAACCAAGCAACATCGATGGCGTAGCCTAGAGGTCCTGGGGACGATACCAAAGTATTATTTGATTTTCCATTAGAAATTTACGCAGTAACAGACTGGAAGATTATATAAACCAGATACAATGTAATGCTTACATGATCAGACTTAAAAAAGCAACAAGTAGCGTTAAATAGACGCAATTTATTGTGAAATATATATATTTCTGTTTTATGAACGATCATATTATCATTGAACAATTTCACTACCCTGGCACTAGGGGCTTACAACCATAAATTAAGTGCAATATAATAGTGAACAGATGGCAATTCTGTCGTCATGACATGTTTAAAGGCACTCAGACTATAGAATAAAATAATGGCGGGAAAACTTTTTTTATTCAATAAAAGTGGTGTCACATGTTTTCAGGCAGCCGCTGTAGTGTCAGGCAAGGACATTGAGAAGCCGCAGGCTGAGATCTCGCCGATCCATCGCATACGTATCACTCTGACGTCGCGTAACGTGCGCTCGCTTGAGAAAGTCTGCGCTGACCTTATCAACGGTGCTAAGAAGCAGAAGCTTCGTGTTAAGGTAACTATTATAGTTCCATCATTTCAGCCGTTGTAAAAAAAGGGTTGCCAGGGGAAGTACCACACTTTTGCCAGTTATTCATATCCGCCAAGCAGTAATGTACAAACATTACTGTGTTCAGATCTGAAGGGCAATGTTACCAGCGAAATTACTGGGCTTGATAAGTTTCAACAACTAATATATAAAAACATCTTGGGGTGACAGGCGCAGTGCAGTATTTTCAATTTTAGAACATGGTGGCACTGTAATGACGTCATTGTAACTCCAAATGAGCTATATTTGAGCTGCGGCTTAATCCTAGGCTTAATTTCTAATATAAAAATCTAAATAAGGTACTAGAAGTCACATACCTGTATGATTATGACCAGGTGACTCATAAGTCAGCTATGTTTGTGTTTGAAGTTAAGAACTAATCACGATTTTGGGGAAAAGGTGTGTTATGATAATAACGCCATGATGAAAGCATGACAATCTCTATGTTGTTGTGTTCACCAATATGGCGTCAGATTAATACTTCTCAAAGTGCAGTGTGTAGGTTATCTGTACTACATTCTGCTCATAGGGATGTTACAAAAATAATAATATGGATATAAGAATACAACTTCCACATGAAATCACACATCCTTTGATATAAAATTGATATCATTTCACTTGGTATATCAAATTAATGTTATGTCAAATAAAAATAATACCTTTGAGTTTTATATCAAATGTTTGTTATATCTAATGAATATTATAAGCAAATAAAAATTATATCAAATGTCATGTTATATCAATGAATTATTATATCAAATGAATGTTATTTCAAAAATATTTATATCACATATTGAGTTGAGTGGCGTGCCATAGGAGAGGCCTATGTCCAGCAGTGGACTATCATGGGCTGATGATCGTCCACTGAACGCCTTTGCAAAGTTACTATGCGACGCGTACGCCATCTAGTCGATACAATCCGTACCATTAGCAGAACGGGAAAGCGACGGCCCTACATAGTTCATGCACACATTTGACGCGTGTACACGTTATGGTTTCTATGTAGTAGTAGTAGGCTATTAAGCACGAGCGTTTGTATGGAGTGACGGAGGCCTCCTACCAAGGAACTGTCACACGTTTTAAGGGTATTCATTGCTTTACAAAAAAAATCTTCTTATCTCTTCCCAGGGCCCAGTTCGCATGCCCACAAAGATCCTGCGCATCACCACCCGCAAGACACCCTGTGGTGAAGGTTCCAAGACCTGGGACAGGTTCCAGATGAGGATACACAAGAGAGTGATCGATCTCCACTCTCCCTCGGAAATAGTCAAGCAAATTACATCTATTAATATTGAGCCGGGTGTAGAGGTCGAGGTTACCATCGCCGACGCGTGAGCACAACTGCCAATAAATATTTTATGATGTACTTTTGGGTTTTATTTTGAGTTCTATAATAACAGATTGAGCAAAAATCCAAGCTGTAATATACTTAACTGAATATTAGCTGTACAGTTCGTGCGTTTTATCTTGGTGTCTTTTAATTATTTTTTCAATAATATAAACATTACGCGTAGGTTGAATTATCTTCAGCTACGTTGAAAGTGGTAGATAAATAAACTAGCGAAGTAAGTAGTAGCTGTTAAAAGCACATTAATACTAACGCCCTCGGCCCTCATTCAGTTCATACACTGTAGAAGTTTATGAAGTAGATACTGATAGTAACTAGCGCCCCGTCTTCAAGCCTAACAAAAGGAACCATTTACACGCCACGTCGACAACGTCCTAAGCAAAAAAAGCTTGTGTCTGTGGTCCATAGTCCATGATATTATGTATCAAGTTGGCGCTAACTGAAACAAGATGGCGCTGTGTGTATTTTCACTCTACAAAATATTCAATTTCTGTGGTTCAATGCGTTTAAATGCGTTATGATCGCAAGTGTACCTGCGCGCGAAATATCGGCTCCGTATTATCAGAAGGTCTATCTGGGGATAATGAAAATCAGCTATGGTATTATTTACGAAAAGAAAGGAAAGGGCTTTGTCGCTGTGCGACCACATCGCCCAGTACTAAAATGTTATAAAAAAACATATTATTCTACTTAATTCTATCTATATACAAACGATACAATTATACAATGTGTCACAGTGTGACTCGTTTGGTGTGACTGGATGGGAACCCACCCAATTCTTTACATTTATCGGATACAGGGTAGGAAAGAATACTATTACAAAGACCAACTTCGAGCGATCTACATCCAAACACTGACCTACGGTCTTGTTCGTTCCGGACACACTCCAACAGAACATGTTGTAGGTGTATATCCTCAACAGTACCACACACTAGGAATGATTTAATGGTAGACTAGTAATGACGCCTTTTTCCCGTAGGGGTAGGCAGAGGTGTACCCAGGACTCAGTCCCATAGTAGATACACCCACATTTCGCCAGTATGTTATTGGTCCCATGTAATAGGGGACGAGCCTATTGCCATCTACCGGCCACAGTTCCAAACTCCAGGCAGTTATTGAGATAATTCCTAATGAAAAAATCCAATATTTAACACTACCTGACCTGGGGGATCGAACCCGGGACCTCTTGAGTGGCAGTCGAGCATGCGCCCTCTACGCCACTGAGGCAGTCAAACTTTAATACTTACCTAATTTTATTACAATTACCATCATTAAGGCTATTGAATGTTATGGTTTCTGGCATTCTAGAGGTTTTTAGTTGATTATAAAATTAAAACTCACAATACGATTCACAGAACCATGGAAATCCTGCGCCTGAATTATGATAATCTACATTGATAAAGATTATAGACAGTCTGATAGACTACGGTCTTTGTAAGCTAAGCTAATGTAGTAATAGTTATTATTCATCGGCTAAGGTGTAATAGAGAGTTAGATGCTTACCTTTTTTAAGTAGGTCTTAAATAAATTCTAAGTATTAGATATATAATGGTAAGTATTTATGACACAATACTTTTTGATATTTTTAAGAATTACATGAAATTTTACCAATGTATCAAAGACTTGTAACATGATGTTTTTAATGTAATATGAATCTAAAGGTGTAAGTCTGTAAGTAGGTACGTGTCCTTTTACGCTCGTGGCACAGAATTCATAGGTACCCAGTAGGTACCTAGTAAGTGCCTACACGTGACTACTGCGAGTGATTATGCGCGTGTCACCACTGGTGACTATTGTCTGAATTTTCATTAGAAAATTCAGACAATAATCACCAGTGGTGACAGTGGTTAATACCAAAGCCTTGTTTGTATGTAAGCAGGTTGTACCACATTCATGTAAGATATTATTATTATTTATATTATTCATAGGTACCCAGTAGGTACCTAGTAAGTGCCTACACGTGACTACTGCGAGTGATTATGCGCGTGTCACCACTGGTGACTATTGTCTGAATTTTCATTAGAAAATTCAGACAATAATCACCAGTGGTGACAGTGGTTAATACCAAAGCCTTGTTTGTATGTAAGCAGGTTGTACCACATTCATGTAAGATATTATTATTATTTATATTATTCATAGGTACCCAGTAGGTACCTAGTAAGTGCCTACACGTGACTACTGCGAGTGATTATGCGCGTGTCACCACTGGTGACTATTGTCTGAATTTTCATTAGAAAATTCAGACAATAATCACCAGTGGTGACAGTGGTTAATACCAAAGCCTTGTTTGTATGTAAGCAGGTTGTACCACATTCATGTAAGATTGGCTTGAGTTATAGGTTTTTAGGATCGTTGTAGGAGTATCTGGAGCACTCGTCTTGACGGGATAATTTCTATGGGCTAGACAGAGAGAACAGATAGGCGATAGAAAGAGAGGCAGTTTGTACATTGATTTAACGTTAATTAGATATGCGCCGTGCGATCTGAATTGCACTTTATTTCGTCGAATCTAGAGTCGCTATTTATTCCAATGATTTTGACGAGTGTCGCTTCTGTCCCTTTAGTATTCTATGGTAGGACCCATACACCTACACCTTTAAATAATTTCAATTATCCAATCAATTGAATTCAATAATGATATCGGTCTGGCGCCTGTAAACCCACGCTACGTTAGAATAATAACTATCATGTTCGAAGCCATGATGCAACGAGTATTTAAAAATAAAACTGTCTTGTCTCCGGGCGGCACCACACTCGATTGCCCATAGACAATCGGGTGAAATATGGCCGCGATTTGCTCGGGAATTATTCTGACCTTGTTTTTGGGCAAGATGAATTGGGTTACAAACGTACGAGTAACTAAAATGATTTAACTATTAACTGAAGTCTGAGTCTAGGTCTAGGTGGGCTATAAACTTAGAAGTTAATTGTCCTTAGAACTATAAATATCTAAATTCCATCTAGAATGGATGGATAGATAGAATTATTACGCAGTCCAAAAATAAAATAAATTGTTAATTAAATAAATTTATAAATTAGATAATTATTTATACGGCATAAGGGTTCTATGTTCCATACCGCAAACATGTTAGTAATCAAAATTTTTGGGAAATTTTATCGTTCTGAGATTTTTCCTTAACTTAGATATATACCTAAGATCTTGCTTCTTCCTAAATTTCATGATGCTAGGCTAACGGGAAGTACCGGAGAGGTTTTTAGCCCGTTGCGCAAAGTATGTGAATGTGCGGTAAAATGGCCGTATCTTTTTTTTGATTGCGTTGATTTAGAAGTTTGATTTTTTTTACAGCAGCAAGGGACCGTAGATCTGAGTTGTTGATATGTTTCAACTTGACACGTCAATGTGTTCCCGAGAAAAAGGGTCTTGACAGACGGACAGACAGTCAAACAACAAAGTGATCACATAAGGTTTCCTTTTTCCTTTTTAGGTACGGAACCCAAAAAAGATCATTCATGCAGATTTAACATAAAATAATTTAAAAAATCTATTGGTCGACAACGAGCGGCCTTATCGCTTAATGCGAAACCTTCGATTCATGGCATATACAGTAGAGTAACTTATTAATTGAAGTCATATTGGTAATGGCCGACCAACAATTTTGCTAGATATTAAAACGGGTTATTTCTCTAAGCTTTAACTTAGCTAAACTAATAACAGAAAAAACAGTCGCTAGTTAGGTACTAGTTACCCTGTTATAAGTTATGAGTAGTCGTCCCGATTCCTGTGAAATACCTGCAGTGGTCCGCAATGCCGCGCCGTCTCCCGAGTTAGCAGTTGGCACACGACGGACCGCGCTGCGTCGCAGGATTGTTACGATTTTGGCACGAAACTTTGAGTAGCTACTAAGTACTCTTTTCTGGTTGTTTTTTGAATCTATTTTATGTAGGGAGTTAGAAATTAGGAGTTACGTACGTTAGGAGATACGTATACATAGTTTTAATGGTATATAATATCTAGGCAATCGAGTTTTGTTCGTTGAAAATTTTATTTTTCAGATATTTCATGATAAAAACCTGTGTGTTATTAAGGTATACGGAACACTTACATTTATATATCTTTTAGTTACCTATTCATCCGCCAAGCAGTAATATGCAAACATTACTGTGTTCCGGTATGAACAGACATGAGGGCAGTGTTAACAGTAAAATTACTGAGCATGACGGGTTTCAAAAACTAATAATACCTCAGGGTAGCAAGGGCAGTGCAGAATTTTGAATATTAAAACACTGGGTGGCACTGTGTCTGTTAGGAGCAATCATGATGCTTACCATCAGACACCTGATTTGCTCGTCTTGTCACTTACTATCATAAAAAAAATATGATAATGGCTGCCTCAATAAGGGTTTGGTTTGGCCGCACGAGTAAGCCTCAGGCTCAGAAGACGGAGAGGTAGGTACCTTACCTAACTACTTGGTAGCGTGCGGTAATAGCACTACAAATCAATATGAAGAACGAAGCAGGGGGCGGGTACCACCATTCACCAAAACCTACAAGTCTTCAAATTAAACATTTTAATAATAAAATACCCCCAACGCAAGATCCTAGTATAATAGTCGGTATATATATGTATAACGTATTAAAAAAAGGTGTAGGTAGTAATAAGGGTTGGGCAGTATTTCAATTACTTTCTTAAAATGTAATTTGTAATTCGTATTTCAAACACGTGACGCAGAGGTATTTCAAATTGAAATGAAATTAGTATTTCAAATACTTGAACACAAGTTTGTGCTCATCAGGACCTGTAGAAAGTTTGTTTTCTTTAGCAGGTTTTATTCACTTTCCAACAGTAAATTTAAAAATCTAGTGTTCATGAAAGGAAACTGGTTTTACTGAATCTTGTTTTCCTCTACTTTTCAGCCCGTGCTGGTCTAGATTACTTATTTTGTATTTTGTAATTTGTATTTCATATTTCAATTAAAAATAGCTAAAATACTGTATTTTGTAATTCAAATACCTTACTTAAAGATATTTTGTATTTCGTATTTTAATTAGTATTTTGTAATTTGTATTTCAATTAAAACAACGCATGTATTTTGCCCAGGACGGGACCAGAAGATCGTGTGTGGAAGTCATCAATCTGATACCCTAGGTATCAGGTGGAGACTTGGTATGTATTCTATGAAGTTATTCTAACTGTTCTAGCTTAGACCCTGGAATAACACATAAGGTGCATATAGGACACATATAAAGTTTTTTTTCAATATTCCCACGGGAACGATGTTTACTCGAGTGAAACTGCGGGGCATTATGTCTACAACACTAACATAACTATTCCCTATAATTATTTATATTATCTTATCTCATTTATTAAATTCGGTAGTTTAACGGAGCATGCCAAAGTGTCGGTTAATATTTTTAACCAACTGATAAACAGGCCCTGAATTCCATCTAGCTCTCTAGACTAGACTACCTACGGTCGATAATCTAGTCTACGTAACGGGATTACTTCCTGAGCTAAAACGAGATAGACATACCGTTCTTGCTTCAATTTAAATGAACATTAGTGGCGCTAGTGTCTCTGTGCTAAAGTTTTTTTACAGCAACTTAATATTGCTGAATTTATTGTTCAAATTTTTGCCACATTTATGTAGCACGTGCTTGATATCTATATTATCTATAGCATGATAGAAAGAGATGGAAGTAGATTCTGCTATCCTTCTTTAGTGCTCGGAGATGACCCGGTGTTGCCATGCCAACGGGAGGGATGGGTGCTTTTCCGATGTTTGGAATAATCGAGTTATAATGTTATTTATTTATTATTCATGTTATTGTGGTGTGTTAGCAATTTTTTTTACGGATAAAAGTACAGTAATTTTCTTTCAGAACTTTAATTTATAACAATCTAAAGGCAGTAGATTGCATGATTATAATAAGAAATATTTAAGTACTAAATTGGTAAATTTAGCTACATAGCGCTGACCTCAATAAATTTCATATATATTTTGGTCCCTATAAAAAAGGAACCTGATTTTTTCTTAGGACTTCGACAGACCCTTCCTGCAATCCTAAGATCTACTTATTATGTATAACGCTGGATGAAAGCCGCTTACAACCGGACTAATATTGGGGAGGCCTATGTAATAGGTAAGTATTCAGTAGTGGACGGACTGCAGATTCATTCATCATTCATTCTCAGCCATAGGACGTCCACTGCTGAAAATAAGCCTCCCCCTTAGATTTCCATCCAGTCCGGTTTTAAGCGGCCTGTATCCAGCGTGTTTCTGCCGTCCTTATCAGATCTTCTGTCCACCTTGTGGGTGGATGTCTTACGCTGCGCTTGCCAGTCCGTGGTCTCCATTCGAAAACAGCCCCATCGGCCATCAGTTGTACGTGCTATTTGCCCTGCCCATTGCCATTTCAACTTGCTCATTCGCTGTGCTATGTCGGTAATTTTCGTTCGTCTACGGATCTCCTCATTTTTGATTCGATCTCGCAGAGAAATCCCGAGCATAGCCCTCTTCATAGCTCGTAGCACTACTTTGACCTGATAAGGTCAATAGTCAGACACCAAGTTTCAGATCCGTATGGACGCTAACTAGTAATGTATCCGTATTCACGGATTCATTACTAGTTTGATATTATTGATTGACGTTTAAAAATGTTTTTTTTATGACTTATTTAAATAAATTTTCTTTGTGTGTGAGTTTTAGCCGTGCGACGCCATATTGCAATCACATTAAACTACCATTAGGTTAGTTACTATCTGTTGCTAGATTACAAAGTAGTACCTGATAAAATCAGACATCCTGCGCCTAGCCCAATTACCATCAATCTACATCAAGCCAGTCTGCCCTACCACGTAAATTGAGAATGATAGTCGTACAGACTTTAATGTCCTTAATTTTAGAGCCAGAGCCAATGAAAACCCGTCTTTAATGCTTTTATAATAGAGGCGGAAGGTGTTAGCCGCCCACGTGCCTCCTACACCCTGATTCTTGATCAAACCTTGGTACAAAGTGCAGAGATTATTATACAACAATTATACTGTTAAAGTGGTCGTTGTATTCGTCATTTATATAACTTTCTCTATTGCCATAGTGATGGCAATTCTAGTAAATTGCGGAAAAACAGCTCTTCAAGGAGCCTTTTCTATGAAGCTGTGTATTTTTAAGCGATTACCGAGTTTTTATTTCGTCGTAGTATTTTTTTTTATTCGTACCTCAGATATCTCCAACAAGAGCGTTTGGACCTTTTTTATATAATTAATTGCATTATTAGGCGTTTTTATTGGACTAACTTAGACTAGCAGTAGTGGTAGGCCTCTTTTGCAAGGGGCCGCCTGGGGAAGTACCACATATCTTTGCAAGTTATTCATCCGCCAAGCAGTAATATGCAAACATTACTGTGTTCCGGTGTGAAGGGCAATGTTACCAGCGAAATTACTGGGCATGATGAGATTCAACAACTCATATTTCAGGGTGACAGGCGCAGTGCAGTGCCGCGCAGAATTGTAGTGTCCTCTGTTCACCTACGCACTTGTACACTTTTAACGCGGTAACTACCATAAAAACTAATGTAACCAAACCAAATATTAGTTAAACTATCAGTAGACAATATTAAGCCCTAAAAGTTTCTTGTGCGTTCTTCTTGTAGAGGTATCTTTCCGAACATTTATGTTCATTGACGTGAAACAGTGTCAGATTGTGACCTATTTGAATAAATCTTTTTTAGTTTGAGTTTGAATGATGATAACTGATAAGGTAGCAATAACTGTGTAATTATTTAAAACACGTTATTTGGTGTTAGCGATATTATTATTATTAAAAGTTTTAAACGTACTTAATACTTACTTAACACTAGGAAATGAATCAATCCATCTTCCGTTTACGTTACCATAGGAACTTCACTGAAAAACACTTAAATATCCGTAAGGAAATCTAAATCAGTGTCGACCTATATGGCAGGACGCCAGCGCCGTGCATTGCCTCATGCCACCCAAGTCCTAAGTTTTCAACCGTGGTGGCATGTAAAGAGGGTAATTATGTTAAGTGGCAACACTGGAAAAATGGCGGGATTTTCCTTGAAGATATTTTTATTTGCGAGAAAATTTTACTCTGATTTTAATCATTATATTTTGTTCTGATCAAACTTAAAACCTAAATTGTATTTTAACTCTCTAGGTAACCAACAATTTGCAATAGTAAATAATGTCACTACATAAGACGTAGGACGTATTTGGAACGTCCGAAATTTGACCCTGGCCCTAATAAACAAGACTTCATTGAAAAAGTTGCATATAGGTACACTGGACACTGACATCATCATCCATTCAGATTTATTTTCATTCATTGTATTACTATTACAAGAAGTGATTATAGGCATGTAATGTAAAAAATAACACTGCAAGAAAACTGGCAATACATTCGTGTGGGTCCATAAAACAAGAAAAAGAAAACTTTCATACTACATGTCCAAAAATAAAAAGAAAAAAACGTCAATAAATGCTTTATTTTTTGTTGGTAGATTTTATTATGCTCAATAAAAATCATCAATAGCCAAAGGAATAATTTATGACCATCTACTCCTACTAGGCATACGGCAGTAAATTAGAATCTCCATGTTTTGAACTTTGATCACAATAAAATAATATCAGTCGATAACTTTTATTGAATGAATGAATGAATGAATGAATATGAATGAATGAATGAATATGAATGAATGAATATATTTATTGCATAAAATGTGGTACAATTTAAGGTCTTAAATTACGTTACAAGAAACACACACTTCGCCAAAACAACTTGACATGCAATGTAAAAATTAAGATTCTGATTCAAATAAATTCAAAATTATAATATTACTTTACAAACATTCGTATTTAAGTTATTTTTATTATTATTATTAGTGTTATTAGTATTATTTATAATTCTATTATTTAAATTTCTTCGCAAAGAACTCTATTATAGGTAGCTTGATGTTTTTGATTAGAATCATCGATATCAAAACTTCATTATGAATGAAACTTGACGTATGCATGAGATCAGCATAATATTATAGAATCAATATGTTTTATAACATTGAAAAAATTTGTTTGTGTGACACAATGACGTTGAATCGCTTTCTTACTACATTATATTATTAGTTACGTTAGTATTTGAGTATCGAAGGCATAAGGGGTGTAACTGTATTCAACATGCTGATTTTTTATGAATGGAGGATTCAAAATAAACCTCTAGGTACTATATTTATTTCGTCAATTAAAATATGATATTGATTGGTTTTTTTATTTCGTTCCTAGCGTCCAAGACTTATGGACATTTTCCATTTTTAAACTTTTTACTTACCTACCTACTTAAAAAGTTATCGTCCAAACCACAGAAACTCGTTCTGTGGGTGTACTGAGTCACCAGTCGCTGTGGAGCCACATTACCTACCACGATCTCTATGAACGTGGTCAAAAGTGGAACTAAATTCACATTGGCCTTATACTTATTACCCACCGAACAAAATAGGAAGGGCTGTCCACTAAACGAATGGACAGAAATATATGTTTTTTTTTTCGTTTGAAAACTGACGTGATCGAGTGTTCTCAGCTACACCCCAGACACTTGACTCAATTCCCATACAAAAATCACGATATAACTACCTACTACACAGACACTGCACACATGGAGTTTTGTACACGAGCAAGAGTGTGCGTGAGGTGATTTCTCAGCAAATCGGGGCTCGTAGAGGATCAATTTCGCTCGCGTGGTGAGGAAGGCCCGATTGGTGGGCGGATGACAGTTTCATGAAACTCTGTTTAAAGATTATCAGCTCTTTTCTAGCGGCTGAAGGGATGCGCAACTTCCAATGGTCTGAGCGTTTGGAAATTTGGTATCCTGTCACTTAAATAACGTTGCAACGGCATGGTATCCTTGACCAGATCCTGCAGCATCAGGTTCAGATGGGACAGTTAGTTCATTAGAATCGTTCATTAGGATTCTAATGACTTCATGACGTTCATTGGATGTGTACCTATGTAGCGTGTGTGTAATTTATTTTAATATATTGTAATTTATGTTGGAGATAAATTAAGTATGGCATAATAAGTAGTGGTACAAATATGAAGAGAGAATAATTTTCCACTCAATTGTTTAGGGTTGGCTCTTCTTTCTTCATCTGGCCATTATTTACTCCAAAATATATTTGGTTTAAGAAAACCGTATGGTTTTTCATATTTACAAAAAACATTAAAATAACATAGACGCGTAACACATGTCGATATATGAATGGTGTCACTAACAAAAATAATACTTAATAGCATTTCCTCTTTGCATGCAATTTTGCGGGCGGGAGGGCGGTGCACTGTGCATGTTGTTTTTGACACTAAAAAATCGGAACTAAAAACTAAATATTCTTGTTCTAGGAGATTAAAATAACCTAAAAATATTTTTATAAATGTGATAAATACGGTTTTCTTCAACCAAATATATTTTGGCGCGATTAACAGATAAAAAACCAACAGCAAACAATTCCTTGGAAAGTTATTCTCTCTTCCTCCATATTTGGGATATTTCATCTTGAATGGAAGAGCTCTTTAGAAAGGCAAACAAAGACACTAGCGACCCAGCCACGCTCATTGATATCGTGTTGCCAGTATGTGTTGTGTTGGAGTCACCGGCACGAGTGGGTGCCAAGGCGACAGCAACAGATGGCAGACCGGTTACCTGGTGCTGATGTAACGCGACCTACAGTGCAATGACTAGATTGTATCTTTTGATTTTAAACCTGCTTTAATCTAAACCTTTAATTTACCTCTACCAAATAATAATAATAATAATAATTTGAATTTATACTCTAACAGAACGGGTTACCCCAATTACACTGCTCGAGTCAATTCATATGAGTTATGTGGACAAACCCATATTGTCAGAGTTTCAGGTCGCCAAGATTCCTGCAAGGAATAGTCAAGTTCCAAGTCTCTACATAGAGAAATATGTACCTTTGTAAGTCGGCATCAATATTTTTCACGATGAAAGGCGATGTGCACCAGCGCTCCTCACGTTACGATAGGAACTTAATTGGACCTAGGTGCCATTTACATATTCATAAAAACAATGCATATTGTATGACCATTAAGATTTAAAATTGTACTTCATAAGTTGCTGCTGCACTTTTGTAGCCCAGATTCAGTTGTTTTTGCAGGGACTTATTTGAATATGCAGTACCTTATACTTATTACTCATAGTTTAAATCATTTGTAAGGATTCGGCCTGCCGAGTAGGTATTGAGTGTAGGCAAATTTCCCGGTGGAACTCTCCACCTAATAATCCAATCTGTTTATGATGATGGTTAGCCTTGCAGAACTTGCACAAGGTCTAAGTAGGTAAGTAAGGACTAAGTGTCAAGTAAACCTCTACATAATAATCATCATCATCATCATCTCAGCCGTTGGTAATCCACTACTGAACATAGGCCTCCCCCATAAAGGGAGGTTTTACCAATACTCGGCACGCTTGGCAGGCGGGTTGTCGAGCGCAGTTTGATGTTTTTTTGCAGAGGACGCTGCTACTCGTCCTCTGTAGCCGGTTCTTACGTCAACCACGGGGAGAGAGGGTGAAGCACTATTCTAAAGCCGGTAACTTCACTCTATACTCTATATAATAATAAGGTCAAATGTTTATGCCCTAGAATCTAGAATAACTAATTTAGGTAAAACATGTCATCTAAATGATTCATCGTCCTTGCCAGTTCTTGTTAGCATCTGTGTAAATAGGGTAAATAGCTAACTTGAGGAAAAAATGATTTTATGGGTCATAATAATAATATTATGTAGGCAGTTTACTCATAAATGAGCAAGCAGTAAGCACTTTATCCTACTAATAAATATAATAAATACGAAAGTTTGTGAAGATGGATAGATGGATGGATCTTTGCTACTCTACTCTACTATTGGGCTAGTATTATAAATACGAAAGTTAGTGAGGATGGATGGATGTTTGTTACACTCACGCCAAAATTACTAAATGGATTGGGTTAAAATTTGGTGTGTGAGTAGTAGGTAGCGTAGACCCTGTAATAACACATTAGTGAATCCAAAGGGCACAGCTACTGTTGTAATAATTATTAGTTAGCTGTTAATAATATTTATTAAGTAATTTAATTAAAAAAAGAGTGAAGTAAAAAGTATTATCTTTCCATAAAATTTTCTCAATGACAGCTTGGAGTTTGGGGACTGTGGCCGATAGAGGGCAATAGGTTCGCCACTCACCTCCCTATTACCTAAAAACATAACTAGCGAAATGTTGCTTTACCTACTATGGGACTGGGTCCAGGGTATACTAGACTTCTGACAACCACTGGGAAAAGGATGTTATGTTATAAAAATCACCAAATTCTAGTACTCCGTAGGGTATTTTTACCGTCATCCTGGCAACCCTGCAACGATTTTTTGGGTTGGCAGTTGGCGTTACTTATTTACTGCTTATTTAAGTATTGCAGATTTTTTTCTTATCACTGAATGAAGCCTTAAGGAACTTGTATAATAAGTTAATTTCCAACTATATGCCTTGCTTGACGCTACGAAAATTCTGTTTATAGTCTAGGGGAGCATATTCTTCGCGATAGCAGATCTATTCAAACAAATTATCACTATTGAAAAAGTTTATTAACGTGATTACTTAATTATCACAGAGTCTTATAGAGTATATATCACCAACGAACCAATCGTATCCGTTTTAATCGATCGGATTACGAATCGGCCAATAGAGGTCCGCGTCACTCTACATAGCGTTGGGGCTTTAGCCCACGAGTGGCGCGGACGGCTCGCCGTTGACAAGGCGGGAAAATTTGAGTTACTACACCCTCCCCCTCAAGTCCAGATAGGTCACGTCCTCGCTTCTGGGCTTGTTGATCGGCCATTATTTTCTTGGGCCGTCCACGGCTCCGGATTGGCACCATTGGGCACTGTTGCTTGTTCTCAACATTAGCAGCAAAGTATCGCGTCAGGTCGCTGACGTGGTATTTTCCAATAGCTTCCTGAGGGCTGCTTAGTGAAGATATTAAATAGGTAGTCGGGCTTACCTTTTTTAGAATTATATATGGTCCATCTCTTTTAGGAATAAACTTGGATGTGATTCCTTTTGAGGCTTGGCTCAGCACATGTGTTTTAATTAAGACCTTATCTCCATTTTCAAATGTTTGGGCCGGTTGTCGCGATCTATCAGAGTATTCTTTAGATTTGTCTTGTTGTTTCTCGACTCTTTCTCTGATAGCGGTAAGTGAGGCAATAAAATTCCGTAGGTATGGAGTAATTTGAGGCACGAAGTTCTCCTTGTCCAGGATGGCGCGTAGATCGTTGCGTACTTCGGTCGGGGACCTCATCTCGCGAGCGAACATCAGGTATGATGGAGTGACGCCGGTCGTTCGGCACACCGCGCCATTTAAAGCGTATCTTACTGTGGGTAGCTTCTTTGGCCAGGAACTGTGGTCGGTGCCGACGAGTTGGGACAGCTGTGCCTTCAAATCCCGGTTTTTCCTTTCTGCAGGATTAGCTTGAGCGTGGTACAAGGGAATAAGATTCTGACGAATTCCCAATATGTACATCGTTTGCTGCATCACCGCGGATATAAATTGTACTCCATTGTCGGAGACAATACGTCGCGGCAGGCCGTAGCGTAGGA
Source organism: Hemistola chrysoprasaria (assembly GCA_947063395.1). Lineage (NCBI taxonomy): Eukaryota > Metazoa > Arthropoda > Insecta > Lepidoptera > Geometridae > Hemistola > Hemistola chrysoprasaria. The sequence goes on along the minus strand of OX346733.1, from coordinate 9,775,737 downwards.
AGTACTCCTCGATGAGTGTGCGGGCGCAAGCTTCCGCCGTGGCTTCGCGCAGAGCGAATAGTTCCACCCAGCGCGTCGCCGTGTCCTCTACGATGAGCACCCATCGCTCTCCATTCTCTCCTTCTGGGAGCGGGCCGAATAGATCTACGGCGAGCACTTCGTTTCGCTGATGTAGGACTGGTGTTTGCAGCAGTCCAGCGGGCTTAGTGTTGGCCGCCTTGTAGCGCTGACAGTGAATGCAGGCCTTTATATAGTCGGCGATTTGTCTTCGCATTCCTGTAAAATAATAAAGTTGTGACATTTTATAATATGTTCTGTCTATGCCGGGGTGTCCGGACAGTTCAGAGTCATGGCATTCCTTTAAAATTTCCTCTCGGAGGCTCTGTGGTACGACAAGCTGAGCAGTTTCACTGTCTGAGTCTGGATTATAGCGGTACAAAACTCCTTGGCTCAGCAGGTATCCTCGCTCCATCCATTTCTGGGATTGCAACTCATCAGAGCTCTCGAGGTCAGAAATAATTTTCTTAACTTCTTCGTCAGAGAGTTGTTCTGTGCGCAGATCATCGGCGTTTCTAGTGGGCAGGTTGACAATCACTGTGCAAATACCACAAGTGTCCTTACTTATATCTGTGCAAAACGGCCGGCTCAGTGTATCTGCGAGCACATTAGCTTTTCCAGGAACATGTTCATACTTTATGTCGAACGCTTGTAATTTGAGCGCCCATCTTACTAATCGTCCTGCTGGCGATTTCAGAGTAAGTAACCAGCGAAGGGGCTGGTGGTCGCTTCTTAAAATCACAGGATGTCCTTCGATGTACGGGCGGAACTTCTCGACAGCCCAGACTACGGCTAGCGCTTCACGCTCGGTTGTGGTATAGTTGCGCTCGGCGGCGGACAGCAGGCGGCTCGCGTACTCTATGGGACGCTCGTCGTGGCCCTCGCCTTGCATAAGCGCGGCGCCGATGGCATAATTACTTGCATCTGTACGTACCACAAAAGGCTTCTCATAGTCTGGTTGGATGAGAATAGGTGCCGTTGTCAAACTCTTCTTGAGTTCCTCAAAGGCTGTGCGTTGTTCTTCACCCCATATCCACGGTACGTCTTTCTTCGTGAGGTATGTGAGTGGCTGGGCAATTTTTGAAAAATTCTGTATGAACTTCCGGAACCAGCTGCATGTCTGTAGAAAGGTACGTAAATGTTTAATATTTTTCGGATGTTCCATTTTAAGTATTGCCTGTACTTTGTCATTATCAGGCTTGATTCCTTCTGGTGTTATTAAGTGTCCCAGGTACTTCACTTCTTTGCATGCAAAGGAGCACTTCATGCGGTTAGCATTGAGGTTGAAAGTGCGTAATCTATCAAAGACAGCTTGTAGATCCTCTTTGTGCTTCTCGAAGGTCGGCGACAGAACCATCAGGTCATCCAGGTACACCAGGAGAGTGACATCTCGAAGACTTGCCCCAGAACGGAATCGGTTCATCAGCCGTTGAAAGGTGGCCGGGGCATTCTTAAGGCCAAATGGCATTCTCTTGAAACGGTATGTACCAGAGGGTGTGATGAATGCAGTTTTATCCTTGTCATCGGGGTGTACTTTTACAAACCAGTAACTTGATTTCAAGTCTATGGTACTAATGTAACAGCTCTGCTGAGTACCATGGAGTAGGTCTTCAATGACAGGTAATGGGTATGTATCTGATTTAGTCACGGCGTTTAGTCGCCGGTAATCTACACAGAACCGGTAAGTACCATCTTTCTTGGGTATCAAGACTACAGGAGCAGCCCAGGCAGATTCACACTCCTCTATAATACCATCTTGTAGCATCTTATTGATCTCCTCATTCATGATGGCCTTCTTGGCAGGAGTCAATCGATAGGGAGGTACTGCAATGGGAGGGTGGTCACCTGTGTCTATCCGGTGTTCTGCAAAAGGTGTTGGTGCTCCCCCTGAGCTGAAGATATCTTCATTGTGGTGAAGCAGCTGGGTGAGCTGGTCCCTTTCCTCTCCGGTAAGTGTGACTCCTTCATCAGGTCGCAACACCTGGAATGCAGCGCAGGTGGCCCTGGGTGTGAGCATCAGTGGCTCGAAGTGAAGTTGGTATGGAGAGTCCGGTTTTTCTGAAAAATGCCAGGTACTCTTTGAAAAATCTATCACAACTCCAGCTGAAGTAAGGAAGTCAATTCCAAGGAGGGATTCATTATTATCAGATTCTGGGAATATAATAAATGGAACCATAAAATTTTTGTTTAATAATCTCACCTCGACTCGAGTCTCAAGTATATCCATCTCACGAGCATGACCGTCAGCCAATTTCACATTCATTTTCGTGGGGTTCATAAAATGACCTTTGGACTTGAGGAGGGTGTGTAGTGTATGACCGGCAATGGACTGTTTAGAACCTGTATCAATAAGAGCAGTTCCCCGGGCACCTAAAATCTCAATATTAAATATTGGACGCATAGCTTTAGTGCATTCAAGCGGGTTAGTAGGCATCACACTTGAATCATGATAGGGCATATTAAACAACTTATTAGATACACACATATCATTGCCATTATTAAAAACATTTTGATCAAAATTAATATTTTGAATCTCCACATTATAAACTGAAGCATCACAATAATGGTTAGTGTCATTCATTACAAAATTTTCAGATACATTGGGCAAGCAAGAATGCATGTTGTTATCATTTTCAAAATTATAATTCCCATGTGACCTAGGCGGACTAGAATGCATACACACACACATGCAGCTATTATTGTTATGAACTTTGGTACATTTACACGTTTTAAAGTTTTCACATGGTTCATAACTAGGCATTTTACATACAGGCATGTTATTATTATTACATTCTATGTTATGTTTAATATCAGTGCAATGGTGAACATTTTGTGAAGGCAAAAGCTTATTGTTATTATAGCTACTGTGACTTATGCTAGGACTAACATTAGAGTCTGATGTTACACTATAAAATGCATTATTGGAACACTTAGCACACTTGTCACGGGTGGTGCCTTTTGCACCGCACTGATAGCACATAGTGTCATTATTGGAAGCGGCATGGGACTCACCTCGCATCTCTGGTCTGGTACTTAGCTTACGGCAGTCGTCCTTCGTATGGCCGTATTTACGGCAGTACGCGCAGAAAGGACGCGCTCGCCGATCTCTGCTGTTCTCCGCGGGGAAGCCGGTAGAAGCGGGCGGGGCGGCGACGCGAGCCGGGGCGCTGAGGGCGCCGGCGGGCTCACTGGCGGCGGTAGGCGGCGCGCGAAACACTCGCGCAGCAGGCGCGGGCGCGCCGTGAGAAGGCGGCGGCGCGCTCGCGGCGGTCTGTCGCCGCGGCGCCGTCGTTGTCACGCCGACAGGAGCGGGCGTCGATGTAATTTGTCGCTTGCTTTCTTTCAATGAATCTTCGATTTGTCTCGCCGAGTCTAATAGTTCGCAGAAGGAGTGGACGTCGTCTCTATTTAGTCTCTTCCGGATACGGCGGTCTAAGAGTCCGAATGACATGTCGAGTTGAATTTTCTCTGTCAACTCGCCTGCGGGTAATTTGGCGAAAAGGGCGCGAATCTTTGCTATGAATAGATCTGTGTTTTCATCATTTTGTTGCAATGCAAATATTTTCTTGTAGATTAAATATGGCGGATCGTGATCGCCGAATGCCGACCTCAAGCGAGTTAGCGCGTCTGTCCATGAGGTGGTCGATGGCTTTACTCCTTGCCACCATACTGCAGCGGGTCCTTCCAGCAACATAGATATTCCTCTAAGGGCGTTCTCGTCCGACATATTGACGCAATCTTTATAAGATAGAATGGCGTCTATAAAGTTTTCGAGAGACTCCTCTGCACGGCCGCCGTATTTACTAGAACATTTTGCGAAATGCCCGCTTCCGAAGGTGTGAGATTGCGGTGGCGGTTGCGGCGTGGATGTGCGCACTTCGCGCAGGAGTTGCTGACAGAACTCGGCTTGGGATTGTTGCAATGATGAAATAATACTTGCGAGGGTGTCCTGTGACATGGTTACGTTGTTCATCGGCGAAGGCGACGCTATCGCCTCGCCGGATCCGTCCGCGTTTTCTTGCGGAGGCGGTGATTGCGGTTTTGAACGCGTATGCATGGCGTCGTCACAACACCACTAAAAACACACGTAAACACTGTCTATATGTCCCCCAAACTGTTTTATTTTACGTTGGGCGCCAGTATAGTCTAGGGGAGCATATTCTTCGCGATAGCAGATCTATTCAAACAAATTATCACTATTGAAAAAGTTTATTAACGTGAACACAACTGATTACTTAATTATCACAGAGTCTTATAGAGTATATATCACCAACGAACCAATCGTATCCGTTTTAATCGATCGGATTACGAATCGGCCAATAGAGGTCCGCGTCACTCTACATAGCGTTGGGGCTTTAGCCCACGAGTGGCGCGGACGGCTCGCCGTTGACAAGGCGGGAAAATTTGAGTTACTACATGTTGAAAAAAAAAAACATGACATCATGTTGAACCGGAAGTCATTATGTAGGTACTTTTTTCGTAAAACTGGGCACGACAAGGGTCGTGAAGCGCACCCTAGAGAGTTTGACCTTGAAGAGCAATAGGTAGATACTACCTACGCCCACGCATGTTGAGTGCCTTCGGGACCCGGGAGGGGTTGATATATGATATATATATCGTCGATATAATATAGTGTTGTTAATCTACTGTGTGACTGCCTCGGTGGCGTAGTGGGCGACCTCGACTGCCAATCAAGAGGTCCTGGGTTCGATCCCCAGGTCAGGCATAGTGCTAAATATTGGATTTTTCCGTTAGGAATTATCTCAATAGCTGCCTGGAGTCTGGAACTATGCCCAGTAGATGGCAATAGGCTCGGCCCCTATTACATGGGACCAATAACATAATAACATAATGTGGGTGTATCTACTATGGGACTGAGTCCTGGGTACACCTCTGCCTACCCCTTCGGGAAAAAGGCGTGAATGTATGTTATGTTATGTTGAATGCCAATAATGAGGTCCCCGGTTCGATCCCCAGGTCAGGCAAAAGTTATATTTGGTTTTTTCAATTTGAAATTATGTCTGGAGTCTGGAACTGTGCCCGGTAAATGGCAATAAGCTCGCCCCCTATTACAAGGGATCAACAACATACTGGCAAAATGTGGGTGTACCTACTATGGGACTGAATCCTGGGTACACCTCTGCCTACCCCTTCAGGGAAAAGGCGTGATTGTATGTTAGGTAAGTAAGTATCCTATCCTACTAATACTATAAATGTGTAAGTTTGTGAGGATGGATGGATGGATGGATGTTTGTTACTCTTTCACGCCATAACCACTGAACCGATTGGCCTGAAATTTGGTAAGTATATAGGTAGCTTAGATCTTGGAATATGGGGTACTTTTCTCCTGTTATTCCCACGGGAACGATGAAAACGCGGGAGAAACCGCGGGCACAGCTGGTATATATACCTAGGTACTTTATACTTCTTCAAAGTTATCGTTTTAGCTATAGCGTGCAAATGGGGCGTTTTATTGAACGAGTGACTTAAAGAATTGGTTCAAATTCAGTGGATGAATTTTCCAAAAGGATTAAATTAGACGAAAACAGTAAAACCTCGTCCTCTATTGTAAGCCGGTTACTTTCAAGTTTCAAGTACGATAATATCAGTAGGTATTGAATAACCTATTTCTCCGTAAGAGCCGGTCTGACCATATACGGAGCGGCGTTCGGAGAGCGATCGATACCCGCGTGGGACGAGACCTGCGTACTGAGCCTAGGTATTATAATATACCTAGGTATTTGCAGGTCTGGATTCTAGATGTACCAGACCAGATATACTCATAAGTATCTTCCCTTCTGGTTATCTGGAAGAAATCGGACCGCCACTTGTCCTAGCCTAAAATTCTTTTAATTGTTTTAACTGTATTGTTATGTCCTAGTTTTTGTGTACAATAAATTGTTTATATATCTAGATGTAGGCTTTTTGTGATGAGTGCTGCCTGGTTTTTCTTGTTGGGTGTCAAAATTTCTTGATAGGTTTTATTGATTGATTCTTGCCGTCTGACCTAACCGGCTCCGATTCGGTTTTGTATCAAAGTTAAGTTGTAATAAATAATAAATCAATGAAATTGCTTTATTTCAGGCATAAAAGAAACATAAAACATGAAAACACTATAAAAAAATTACAATTATGATATAATTAACACTTAAATTATAATAATTAAAAATGTCAAAATTTAACTCCTTGTTGCCGCTCATATGAACGGAAATCCATTAAAAACTCCTAGAACAACAATATTTAGTTTTTAGTTCCGATTTTTGGTGTCCAAAACAACATGCACAGTGCACCGCCCTCCCGCCCGCAAAATTGCATGCATAGAGGAAATGCTATTAGGTATTATTTTTGGAAATCCATTACATGGGTTCGTCATGTCGTCATAGACAGCTCTCAAAATGCTATCGTCCGTCCTCTGGAGACGAATCCAGAGCGAGGCTAGGTAATGTTAATATGTTACGGTATATAATTATATCCCTTGGAATTTTACTATAAAATATTACGGCTTAATTCATACTGCGACATGTAGGTATACGGTATATTCCAAGTTACTTATAAGCTTGTAAGAAAAAACGCACGAAATTTTATTACAAGTGTTTTGCTTGACTACATAGGTGTTAGGTAGATATAGGAGTAGGTAGGTATATGCGTATTCAATATATAGGTATAGGTGTATATAAATCATAACTCAAAAGTATAGTATAATCGTTAAAACGATCCCAAACCACCCTATCAGATTATACCATAGCAAACATCGCCTTGTTCTAGGGGTGGCCGGAGCGGGAGCGTCAGGTGACCGGCGACCGGTGACTCATAGCTTATGACGTCACACCACACCCCTACATAAGGGGTTACTGCACTGGGGTTGCCACATGAATTTTTAATGGGTTTTAGTCTATGACTTGAGATTTATAGAGGTAGGTTACTATATGATAGTCTGGCTACCGAGTCTTGACCCTGGAAAAGGGCAGTAAATTTAATAAATATAAGTTTGGCAACATTAATCAAGAGGTCCCGGGTTCGATTCCCAGGTCAGGCATAGTGTTAAATATTGTATTTTTCCATTAGGAATTATCTCAATAACTGCCTGGAGTCTGGAACTGTGCCCGGTAGATGGCAATAGGCTACCTATTACATGGGACCAATAACATACTGGCGAAATGTGGGTGTATCTACTGCGGGACTGAGTCCTGGTTACACCTCTGCCTACCCCTTCGGGAAAAAGGCGTGAATGTGTGTTATTTTATGTTGGCAACATCAAAATTACTATTATATAATCTGTGGATATAATTGGAAGAACTAATTTTGATACTTGGTAATTGGGGAGATGAGGTACTAGGCTTCTCGAAAATGGCAAGCTCAAATTAGGTCCCATTAGGTCCACGTACGTCAGTAAAGTGAGGTCGTACGAGCGAATAATATTGTCTCGGTCGCACTTCGGTCTTAGGTACGTCTTTCTATCTTTGTTGTTCATTATATGTCGCTGTGCAAACTTCACACTGAGCGAATTGCACGTGCCATTTGTTGAGTAAGCGCTGGGAGAACGTACTTACGTACGTACCTATCTTCCCTTTTCTTTATATTAATGTTGTCAATAGCAATATATTGACTTGCTTAAAAAGCTTCAAAGTTGCAGAGAATTTTAGTATCTTTACAGAGCCCACGATGGCGATATATCTCTCCCGGTTTGATAAAACCACATCCGGTGAGGAGATCGCTCGCTACATCGACGAAAAGCGCACAGAACGAGCTCCGGGAAAAGACTTCTCCAAGATTTCGCTGTCGAGGCTGGAGGCTACGCGGACGCAGACTTTCAAGTCATACGTGCTCCGGTTTCCGGCGAAATACAAGGAGACGTTCCTGGACCCACAATTTTGGCCCGAAGGCATCGTTTTCCGTCGCTTCAGGGAGGCGAAACCGAACAATAATATCCCTAAGCCATAATTAAATTAAGTGTTTTATATTTTTTATGTATGTTAGTCTGTAAGGTATTTGTAATATGGGCCTCTGGTGCGTATAATTTATTATACGCACTATTGCCTGAAATAAATGAATTAAATTATTATTATTATTTACAATCTGATTACATATGACATCCTATATTATACTTAATATTAAATAACCACACACCCACTGTATTTCCCAGCTGTATTTGGTTAGTCGTATGACTAAAACGGACAATGAAAAAAAACGAGCCCAAAGCTATGAGAGTAAAATCATCATAATGGTTTGGAGATGTACCGCATGGATTGGAAAGCTGCCCTGTGGGGTCAGCGGGTCTTAAGGTGGTTGGGCCTACATCATTTACCCATGAAAACTTTGAGGAACTAATGATAATGATAGAAGAGATTTAATTTCTTCATTATTCTTTCATTTCAAGTAATAACTAATTACATACATACATTCAGGCCTTTTTTCCCGAAAGGGTAGGCAGAAGTGTACCCAGGACTCAGTCCCATCATAGTAGATACACCCACATTTCGCCAGTTATAGGTCCCATGTAACAGAGGGCGAGCCTATTGCCATCTACCGGGCACAGTCCCAGACTCCAGGCAGTTATTGAGATAATTGCTAATGGAAAAATTCAATATTTAACACTGCTTGACCTGGGGATCGAACCCGGGACCTCTTGGTTGGCAGTCGAGCACGCGCCCTCTACGCCACCGAGGCAGTATAATACAATATAATAGGTAACTATTTACAAAGTGGCATTTATCTAGTTATACATCAAAAAATAGGTTTTATAATTGCAAATAGGTGTATTTTAAGTCATTCCTTGATAATTCTATCATTAGAATTTACAATACCAGAATTTCCTGTTTTAAAAGGTATCTTTAGTAGTCAAATTGAATAAACGCCATATAATGATAAGTTGTTACTTAAAATAAAACACTAATTAAGAAATTATATGTCTTCTATCATTGTCATTGGTTCCTCAAAGTTTGTATGGGAAATGATGTCAGATGTCGGCCCAACCATCATAAACAAGCATTCTACAGATAAGACTAAATAGCATGAGCCTTAAAAAGATGTCGCGTGTGGATAGTGGACAGTGGATGTAAAATAGACCACAATTACCAATGATATTAGTCCTATTACGTACTATTTCGCGTTCCCAACACACACTTTGCTCGACTAAAGTGCACTTCAATCCGTACACCTTACTTTAGTGTAGCTTCGACATCCATGCAGTGTGAACGCGTACGGAGCTGTGCTAATATTACATAATATTACGAGATAACAAATCGAGTATTCATTTTTCGTTTGATTTGATTACAAACTATTGTTAACGTATTTGACTTAATAAATAAACACTACTTTATTGAATTATGTAACAGAATTTGTGCAAATATTTTTTAAAAACGTTCTTGTCTATCGTAGAATATACACCAATGACAATGACACAATCTCCTGTAACTTACTCATGTTTATTGAATGATTGATGCTGTCTGCTTCTTATAATGCACTGTCCTTGACATTTGTTGTTATTGCTGTCAGTTTATTGCTATCATTATATAAACAACTAGCGTAGTTCCTGCAACTTCGTTCCCGAATTTCGGGAATTCCTTTCTTATTCCTTTTTTACGTCATGATGGAAGCTTATGTGCAAAAGAAACGGACTCGTAATCCAAATCCAAGGAAGCTGGATCCAGAAAACCTTACGCATGTGAACTGGTGAACAAAATTGTTATTATTTTAAGCCCGTCACACACGCAGCTATAATATATATTAATATACCGTCCTATAATATAGGTATATATTATAGCAAGCTACCACACACGGAGACGATGCTTTAATATATATATTAGCCTTCATTTCATTGATACAGTAGTTTATGTTAATATGCAATAAAATATATTACGGTATATGTTGGTGACGTCATTTTCTTCTTCTTCTTTGTCGCATCACTCTTGACAGAGTGGTCGTGGCCGTTACGATGGTTGTGATGTGATCCGTTTCACAATCCGTCGCCATTCTTCTCTAACTGATGCCTTCTTTGAACACTCGTGCAACGGACCACCCACAGCTGTTTTTACTTGGTCAGTCCATCGCATTGGTGATCTGCCGCGAGGTCGTGTTCCCTCCACTCGGCCTTGGACCACCAAACGTTCAATAAATGGGCCGTCTATCCGCGATATATGTCCAAAGAAACTGAGCATGCGAGCCTGGACAATAGATGATAGACGCTGCTTAATGCCGAGCTCTTGGGAGTATTGAGACGTTGGTTCTAAATTCGGTCCACGATACTCCAAGCATTTTTCTCCAGCACCACATCTCTAGAGCGTCCACCTTCTTTTTCTCGCTTTCTCTCAGAGTCCAAGTCTCCGCTGCATATAGAAATATGGGAAACACAAGTGCTCCAACAAGTCGGATCTTAGTGGCTTTAGTAATGTTACGGTTTCTCCATATTTTTTTCAGTTTGTCCATTGCGGATCTAGCAATCTAGATCTAGCAAATAGGTGACGTCATAGAAATATATTATATTATAGTGCGGTCAGTCGAATATTTGTAAAGAAAAAATATCGTAATATGCTTTGCTATGCTTTATATTAATATATGTTATAGCTACGTGTGTGACGGGTTTTTTGATTGAACTAAACTGACCACTACATTTACAATAAACATTAGCTCTAGTTCTTTAACTGGGACCAACAGTTTTGTTCACGAGTTTCCATGCGTTAAAGTTCGCAGAGCTTATATTCAGACTCGCCAAGATAAAACGAACGTACTTACTGTATATCAAGTTATATTTGACTGCCTCGGTGGCGTAGTGGGCGCATGCTCTACTGCCAATCAAGAGGTCCCGGGTTCGATCCCCAGGCCAGGCAAAGTGTTAAATATTGGATTTTTCCATTAGGAATTATCTCAATAGCTGCCTGGAACTGTCTGGAACTGTGCCCGGTAGATGGCAATAGGCTCGCACCCTATTACATGGGACCAATAACATACTGGCGAAATGTGGGTGTATCTACTATGGGACTGAGTCCTGGGTACACCTCCTCTGCCTACCCCTTCGGGAAAAAGGCGTGAATGTATGTAGGTATGTATGTATATATTTGACAAACCACAGACTTATATAATTTGTGTTATCGGTAAGTAGTAAGTAGGAGTATTATGACTAAGTATAAGCCGTCAAGGTTAAAAATAAACTTATTGTCATAGTGAATCATAATAACAACAGCTGTCGCTATTTACTCAGTAATTTGTTTTCCAATACCTATAATTTAACATACAACATGGCACAGGCAAATGTTCAAACTGTTCGGTGACTTAAAACGGAGAATCGAGTAGTAAGACGTGGTGCGCCAAAACTCAAAACCCACCCAGGAACAGAGGAAAAAAGTTAGGGACGACGTCCATCATCCCAATATTATATTAGAAGACTTAAATTGATAAGAAAAGGAAACAGTCAAAACGGTTTTTTTTAATTTGTCTTAAGAAGACACTTGCACTTGCAAGTCAATGAAGAATAAAAGCAATAAATCTAACGTGCGTACGGGAAGATACAAGAACGCACAAGAAACTTGTAGGGCTTTTTTTTTCTACTGAAAGCTTAACAATATGTCAAGTGTATTATAACATTTCAATGAAGGAAGATGTTCTGAATCAAACTGTGACATTACATAAATGTGACTTTTTAGGGATGTCAGATTAAGGCTAAATTTATACATAGAATTTCGAGCTTAAATGTAGGGTAATCATTCGTTCACATAATTTAAATTATTTTCGCATGATATCATATTATAATTACAATCAGTTAATATAATATTATTGTCTACAAAATAATTGATTATTTTAAAAACAAAACTTTCTTAGACAAATTTTCAAATTATGTCTAAGGAAATTATTATCTGTAAAAAATATTACCAAAACTGTAATTTTTATAAACCTTACTCTGAGTTATTGTCATCGAAATAATTAGCAAAATATTTTTTTATACACTTACATAGGTATACCTACCTATTTTTTTATTGTCTGACCTAGAACAATGATTATTTTATTCACATTTATTTACACGCTCTATTACATGCCAGAGGGGTCTAAACGAATTATTATGAAAGGGGTGTGAGCACGAAGGAATAAAATGAAATTACCTCCCCTAGCACGCATAATCGTTGAACTAGTTATGTCAGAAGGAACCAATTTTCAAAATAAATAAATATTTTACGTTTTGTGTACAGTACAGTATTTTATATGTAAGCAGAGAAATAGGTAGCCTTGGAGTTAGATTATAATAAACCCTTGTTACTGTTTTAGGGTTCCGTACCTCAAAGGAAAAAAGGAACCTCTATAGGATGTCCTCCTGTCTGTCTGTCAAGATATTTTTCTCGAAAACGGGTGAATCTTAAGTCAAAATCAAGCTGATTTTGATATTAACAACTCGGGGTCTATGGTCCCTTGCAGCTTATTATAAAAAAAATAAAATACTAAATCAACGCAATCAAAAGAAACGGCCATTTTACTGCACATTTCCATACTTTGCAACGGACTGAAAGCCTCTAGGTCCAAGGGTACATCCCGTTGGCCTAACATAATGAAATTTGCAAAGAAGCAAGATATACCACAAATAAAAAAAGAAATCCCATAACAGTAAAATTTAACAAAAAAAATTTTGATTACTAACATATTTGCAGTCGTTTGCAACTAGGTGACGCTGTATGTTCTTATAACGCGGTAGCTGTTAGTTCAGGTATGGTATGAATATTAATATGGTATGAATTACTAGTTATGAAAGCCACTAAGCATACTTACCAACATATGCCTTAACATTTTGTTTTATGATGAAATGAAATGAAATTGTTTATTGTGATAAAAACGACACGAAATCAATTACAATTATCACACAAGAAATAAAATATAATAGCGAAAAAAAAATGCAAAAAAATGATATATGATAGGTGGAGTGGACAAGAAAACATATATTTAGGCAACATACGGCTTCAGCATTTTAAATAAAAGAAGAATGAAGAAACAGATTTATCTCTCAAAAACACCTAGCATTGACCCTATTCCCTACAATAAATATACAAAAAATATAAATACAAAGAAAAGGGACACAGTAACTGATGTTATTATATCTCACTGAATAAGAACATCTGCGCTCTTCTTTAACGCGTTATGTTTTAATGCCCATTGAGATGAACAATCAAGATATTATAAAAAACAGAAGCTCTCAATTTGCATTAATAAGCGCGACCCTACGAGTCTGCGAGCAAAAAACAACAATTTACTGATACTGCCATGTATAGCGATGTCTGATATCATGTGGTGACCAAACTTTCTGCGTTTTCTATGACGAATTTGAAGTAGTACTTGTAGAAATTTCTGATGCACAAGTGAATCTTTCACATTCACATACGCAAATATACTAATGAATTAGTTTTATTGCATTCGTAAATAACATAACACATAACATACATTCACGCCTTTTTTCCCGAAGGGGTAGGCAGAGGTGTACGCAGAACTCAGTCCCATAGTAGATACACCCACATTTTGCCAGTATGTTATTGGTCCCATGTAATAGGGGGCGAGCCTATTGCCATTTACCGGGCACAGTTCCAGACTCCAGGCAGTTATTGAGATAATTCCTAATGGAAAAATCCAATATTTAACACTTTGCCTGACCTGGGGATCGAACCCGGGACCTCTTGATTGGCAGTCGAGCATGCGCCCTCTACGCCACCGAGGCAGTCCGTAAAAAAATATACTTAATCATGTATTAGAACATTATTTCCCTGCTTTGAAAACTTTCACACACACAAAAGAACGATTTGAGAAATGTTAATTTAAAATTACATCGTTCAGTGAACAATTCAAATAAAAATAGGCAAAGTGGAACAATCCAAGCAATCTGTATACAGTGCGATACGAAGAAGATAAGTAGCTAGAGTACTTATATGTACTCTGTGTAAAGTATAAATCTAATCAAATCGATTTATTTGTGACAGGTACATAATAATGTCATAGATGGTGTGAATTAATAATGATTACAATTGAACAAACAGCTGTGGTCGGCCATATCGGCATATACATATCGGCACATTTTTGTAGTGGTAGGCCTCTTTTGCAGGGGGCCGCCTGGGGAAGTACCAAACCTTTGCCAGTTATTCATCCGCCAAGCAGTAATGTGCAAACATTACTGTGTTCCGGTATGAAAGGCAATGTTATCAGCGAAATTACTGGGCATGATGAGATTCAGCAACTAATATCTCAGGGTGACAGGCGCAGTGCAGTGCCGCGCAGAATTTAGAATATAAAAACACTGGGTGGCACTGTGTCTGATATGGGCACTCATGATGCTTACCATCAGGCACCTGATTTGCCCGTTTTTTCATGCACTATCATAAAAAAAATACAATTTACAAGATTTTAATAACATTATGATTCATTACAATTTTAAAAAGATGTTCTTGAATTAAAGTATTGTAAACTAAAGACCTCGTGACGAAGTACCCGATTCTAGTGCTACTCGCGGGAATTTAGTTAATACCAGTAAAACACATAATATGAATAATATGAAGGAAATCTTTAAATCATACTCTGTGCGTTATCTGTCAGTCAGGACATCGTTTATTAATACAAATTGCTATTGCAAAAAATTCCATGTTTACCGTAAAAATATGGTCACATAACAATATCTCCATTTCTGTATGTGATAAGCTAAGCGCAATGAAGTTTGCGACTCAACGTCACCGTGATCGACCAATCAGAGCGCAGCATTACGACTCGGTGTGGAGGCGCTGCCAGCCTCAAAAAACCCCTCCGCCTCGGATCGCCGGTCAAAACTGCGAGAAGTGTAGTGCGAGAGTCGCGTATAGTGTTAGTATTTACAATTTTACATATTCAAAATGAGGGAAATCGTGCACCTACAGGCCGGCCAATGCGGCAACCAGATTGGAGCTAAGGTAAGACTTAAATATAACATAAATAATAAGTGATAAACTTAGGCAATTTAAAAAAGGTACCTATAATTACCGTGTGTAGGTACTTATATAAATTCCCGCCGCTAACGGTAGCCGACGGATAACGGTTGATAACTTGCTTTTCATGTATTATACTTCTACGAACCTAGTAAAATTCGTACTTAGGTAAGTATCTAGAAAATTAGTAAAGGTTTTTTTAGTAAGTCGACTTTCTTTACAATTTTTCGTAATTGTGTCAACAGACTGGCCCATTGTTGCATAGTCCCATTCATTTTGGGAATAGACAATATTGAATCTCGTCACGCGACACTGGCAACTAGGGTAGAGTTTTACCACGCATGCCCCATTTTGACAGTTGTTTGGAAATTATTTAACTTTTTTTCTTTAGAATACCAAAGAGTTACTAACTCTATGCTGCTACAATAGTCTAAGGGCATTATGTATGAGAGCAATAAAAATTCTGGGTCACATACCCACTTAGATCCTAAGTTTCTGTATAATTGTATATATATTATATGTATAAGGGTTAATTAAGAATTAAGAAGCTTTTAAATATTTTATATAAACATTCCAAATGGAAATTAAAAGATTAGAATTTTATGATTCGCCAAATCGATTAAAAAGGAAACTTGTTTTTGCTATAAAATTTTTTTGGCATAACTAGATTTGTTCCGAAATGAGTCAAGCCATCGAATGCCATGGAAGCCAATCGTATTAGACTCCTAAAACGGGCAATGACTCACACCCTCGCATGTGGCTTAATTTCATTGGTTTACAGTTTTACGTGTGAAGCCAATGAAAAATAAATTATAAATTAAAAAACTACACCTTTGCCAAGGACTCGTATGTCTGGTTCGACCGGTTTTGATGTTTTGCTATCGATTACTCGATATTACAATAATTATGCCATAATATTGCTGAGGTGATCATGGCAGATGATTTTAAAACATAAAAACATTGATTTTTAGTGTTGAGACGCTAAAAATTCGATCATGAGCTCCCGGTTTCAAACCTCATGTCAGACAAAAAGTGGTATGGGAGATGTGCATTAGGAGAAAAAGTTATTTTCTTAATGACATCCTTGGACATGTCCTGGATGGCCTCGAGTCTGAAACTGTGCCCGGTATATGGCAATAGGCTCGCCTCCTATAACATGAGACCTTAAAAATATAACAGGCGAAGTGGGTGTGTGCCTACACATCGCCATCTAGCCTTTTACGTGCACGTAGGCAGAAGTGTACCGACGTGTACCCAGGACCCAGTTCCATGGTGGGTACACCCACGCTTCTGAAGTCCTATGTAATAGAGGGCAAGCCTATTTCCATCATCCGAGCATAGTTGCAGACTGCAGCCAACCACATAAAATCATAGGTATTATTACTAATACAACTCTTTCTAATTTAATAATTACTAGTTGTACTACGCGGTTTCACCCGCATAGTCTTCGTTCCCGTGGGAATATTGGGATATCATAGTACCCTATGTGGTATTCCAGGGTCTAATCTATCTACATACCGAATTTCAGCCCAATCGTTCAGCGATTTCAGTAGTTTTGGCGTGAAAAAGTAACAAACATCCATCCATCCATTCTCACAAACTTTCCCATTTATTATATTATTAGTAGGAATAGGAATAGTAGGATTAACTTCCTATCACTACCACTACCTATCAAAGAGTAATTAATATTTGTAGTTAATTATAAATCTATCCAAGCCCAGTGAAACTACCAGAACATCGGCCGTGCATGAACATGCAATTTGCCTACATTCGCTTCACTACCTGCATTGATTCATATCTATTCGTTATTATCATCTCTAATCATCATTTCTACACTTTCTATCATTTTGATGATAGATTGCTTCACGAGACAGAATAATAAGCAGATTGTTATTAGTTAGCTAGTCATGTTTATAGATCTATTGCTATGTACCGGGCACAGTTCCAGACTGTCGTTGAGATAATTCCTAATGGAAAAATCCTTTAAAACTTTTTGTCTGACCCTGGGATCAAACCTGGGACCTCATAATCGGCAGTAGCACTTGCCTCCACTACGCCACCGAGGCAGTCTTGCTTATTCAGTGGTCCTGGCAGTCCTGGGTACATCTACGGCTTGATCACACAGCACAGATAGAATAGATACATAATAAAAATGATAATAATACATAATTTGAGACATTATAAGTAATTATACATTATTAAGATTCAACTACGAAAAACTTGCTTATGATTCAAACATTGGACGAAGCCACCGACTCCTGCAGCATAGTTTGCCCTAGGTCAGGAGTCAGGAACCTGTGTATTGTTATCTGTTCTGTTTCTGTGGTTTAAAAAGCTTTGTAATTCAATAAATTTTTATTCAATAGGTATTAGGTATACTTAATGGTTTTTACCAAATTATAACAAATTAAAGTATTATAACAATATCCGGGTTATAACTTATGAATCTGCATGTAAATTTTATTATCTATGCATGAAAGGGGAAACTTACGCTTTGGCATAATTTGTTGCATACAAATTAAACGTCAAACTCTACAGTCGTAAAATATGAGAGTAATGCATGTCAAGAAGTTATAAAAAGCTTGCTTTATTAGGTTTCAGAACCAATTTGGAATAACAGTGATTTAGCGTCTTAAAACCGTACTGGAGATTATAACGGTCGAGAGTATGATAGATCAAACAAAAGATTGGTTATTATAATACTTTTTATAAAATTAGTTACCGACCGAAGATGGTGTAGGTGAATATATTCAGTACTAGTTGTGCCCTGCGGTTTCGCCCGCGTAGACATAGCTACCGTGGTAATATCGGGATGAAGAGAAGATTAGATACCCTATGTCGTGTTATTGTGGGTTCTAAGCTATCTACATACCAAATTTCAACCCAATCCATTCAGTCGTTCTGGCGTGAAAGAGTAATAAACATCCACACATCCATCCATCCAAAGAAACATACGCGTTTATTATATTATTAGTATAATAAAGTTGTAAGCTATTTACTTTTGGATATCTTTATATTAATGCTAGTAAAACAGAACAGAGTTTCTTAAAATATAACGCTATTTTTTTATTATTTTAATTCTTTTTTCTACTTTTTTGTTATAAGAGTGTTAATTGTTATGAATATTGAATAGTTTGTTGAATTTAACATAATATTCACAGAAAAAATCGAACCCTAGGAAATTAGGATAGTTATTTTCAGCGGATGTAACCGCGGGGTATAGCTAGCTAGTCATAAAGACAGAGTAAAGGTTCTTAATAAAAAAATAAGTACTTAATGTTTATTTTTATCTTAGAGAGCAAAGTCATCAGTTACTCAGAACGTGATTCAGATGAGTACGTGAGAGTGCAGCGGTTTAAACCAAATAAACTCACTCAGGCGGTTTCTGCATGTCTCATACATGATAATGGTGGTATATTGGTCACGGTTCGGTTTTGACCATCTGACTGCTTCGAAACAATGCCGCGATTATATTTTTCTACTCGGTTGATCGTGATCTAGAATATTCTGTGCATTTGGAATGTGGAATGTGGACGACGCTTGGATAGATTATTGTCTTTAGGTGCATATTATATTACTAGCTGTGCCTCGCGGTTTCACTCGTGTAGTCAACATTCCCGAGAGAATATCAGCATAAATAGTACCCTGTGTGTTATTCCAGGGTTTAAAATATCTACATACCGAATTTCAGCCTAATCGATTTAGTAGTTTTGGCGTGAAGGAGTAACAAACATCCATGCATTCAGCAATCCATCCATCCTTACAAACTTTCACGATATATAATGAAATGGATGAGAAAAATGAAGGAGGCTGACCCCGTCACTATGTGAGATTCATAGCCAGGAAAAGGAGAGAAAGCATACTAAGGCCAATCTGAAAAAAGAGATTTTAAGAATGTTAGAATGTGTATAATATGATAGAGCTACTGCATCGCCAAAACTAATCTTGCTATTTTGATAATATTTTGTGAATATTATGATAGAATCGATTCTTTACCAAAATGACCTAATGAGCTACACAAAATCATAATTGGACTTTAGTTTTTACGCCACATTATAAATTAGTACTTTATTAACATAACCTTTTACGAATTGTATCCACATCTTAATTTTTATTAATTGGTTCATTAATATATGTTTATCAAGTTTTTTTAAACTTAAAACATAATGTGCAAAAGAAGCGTTTATCTTATCAATATTCGACAGTAGAAATGCGATAGATTACTGAGTTCGTCGAACCCAGCGCCGGTCGATGCCCATTTATAAATAGCGATCGCCATAACACTGCACATTTCAACATAGGCCGTTATGAGCCTAATATTCAGAGAAAATGTGTAAGTACACGACTACACCATACTTTTCCCCTACCTCATTGTATCCAGTACACTGTTCACACGCGTACTTTCATTTGCTTATCTAGTTACTAAGAAAGCCAGGCCTTTCGCGTCTGTCGAACACCGATCGCCTTTCACTTTTGTTATTAAAAATCATTACGATGTCATCTCTTTCGAAAGTAGAGTTTTGACATGAATTGACGGCTGTGTATTGTAACACGCAAGTAAAAAAGCAGAACCCTGAACTAAAAGCAATGTTAGTCATATTACCATATTTGAGTATATTGAGTCGATGTAACCACACATACACACCTACTCGCTGGGTGACATCATCCACCGTTCCGTCGATGAATTTTAATGCTTCGCAAACAGTCGCTATGTGATCATTTAAGGTCTTTTCTGAAGGATCTCCGGCCGCTTACGTAAACACCTGACAATTGATTTATGAATGGCCACCGCAATTGACGGCTGAAATGAGTGCTGATGTCAGCAGTCGTTTTGCTAACCGCGCCATATGGCAGGAGGTGTAGATTAAGGCATCGAAATCGAATGCTAATAAGCCAATGACTCGTTCGACACAGTCGCTACTTATAAGGAGAGATAAACCAAATAGAGGTCGGGTCGTGGGCGTTGCCCGTCGCCAAGGCGACATATCGTGCCTCGAGCCATTGTCTTGCGTAATCCTTGCAATGCCAGAATCATTACACTTATTACATTTCCTGTACCCATCATGTTTCGCGGTTGGCTGAGCTTTAATCTTTTAAAAGGCATGGTCCGATTGAAACCAGAAACTAGGTATAGATATAAATCAAATGGTACTTGTACAACGCGTAGCTCTCCCTCGGTATTTTACTGCCGTAGGTACGGAACCGGTTTGAAAGCGACGAGCACTTACCTGCGGATACAGAGATACGAGAGCGCACTGAGCTTTCGTGCTGGCATTTTAATCGACCACATTCTAAGTGTTTCGCGTTCACCGCACGTATGCGCCTGATTTACTAACGGTTATCTCTTTTGTTTCAGTTCTGGGAAATCATCTCCGACGAGCACGGCATCGACCCCACCGGTGCCTACCACGGGGACTCCGATCTGCAGCTGGAGCGCATCAACGTTTATTACAATGAAGCCTCCGGCGGCAAATACGTCCCCCGCGCCATCCTCGTCGACTTGGAGCCCGGCACCATGGACTCTGTCCGCTCGGGACCTTTCGGACAGATCTTCCGTCCCGACAACTTCGTATTCGGACAGTCCGGAGCCGGTAACAACTGGGCCAAGGGACACTACACAGAGGGAGCCGAGTTGGTTGACTCGGTTCTTGACGTAGTACGCAAAGAATCAGAATCCTGTGATTGTCTCCAAGGCTTCCAGCTCACACACTCACTCGGTGGCGGTACCGGCTCCGGTATGGGTACCCTACTCATCTCCAAGATCCGTGAAGAATATCCCGACAGAATAATGAACACATACTCAGTTGTCCCCTCGCCCAAAGTATCAGACACCGTCGTCGAACCCTACAATGCGACTCTCTCAGTTCACCAGCTCGTAGAAAACACAGACGAAACCTACTGTATCGACAACGAGGCCCTCTATGACATCTGCTTCCGCACACTAAAACTCTCCACACCCACATACGGTGATCTCAACCATTTAGTCTCCCTCACAATGTCCGGTGTCACCACCTGCCTCAGGTTCCCCGGTCAGTTGAACGCCGATCTCAGAAAATTGGCCGTGAACATGGTTCCCTTCCCCCGTCTTCACTTCTTCATGCCTGGTTTCGCTCCTCTCACATCCCGCGGAAGCAGACAATACAGAGCCCTGACAGTACCAGAGCTAACGCAACAGATGTTCGACGCCAAGAACATGATGGCGGCGTGCGACCCACGCCACGGCCGCTACCTCACCGTCGCCGCCATCTTCCGCGGACGCATGTCCATGAAGGAAGTCGACGAGCAGATGCTCAACATTCAGAACAAGAACTCGTCCTACTTCGTCGAATGGATCCCGAACAACGTGAAGACCGCCGTGTGTGACATTCCTCCTCGTGGTCTCAAGATGGCGGCCACCTTCATCGGCAACTCGACCGCCATCCAAGAGCTGTTCAAGCGCATCTCGGAGCAGTTCACGGCTATGTTCAGGCGCAAGGCTTTCTTGCATTGGTACACGGGCGAGGGCATGGACGAGATGGAGTTCACGGAAGCTGAGAGCAACATGAACGATCTGGTCTCCGAGTACCAGCAGTACCAGGAGGCGACCGCCGACGAGGACGCAGAGTTCGACGAGGAACAGGAGCAAGAGCTCGAGGATCACCATTAGACGCAGTTCATTAAAAGGCGGCGCGTGCGCACGTCACCACATGCCATTATATCTCGCGTTACTTTTTATTTAGGTAACATATTGATTCCTACAGTTTGAAAAGACATGCTTTCTAACTTTTAACAGAATGCACGACTAAAATCCCGGTTATGACTTTATGCGAATCGACAGTATATTGTATTAGAAATACATTCCTATTGATTCCAATACGCCTCGTTGAGAGCTAGATCTGAAAGTAAAGGCTGATCTTCTATAGACACTCTTTATGTATTTATAAAGTTTGGACGTCTCAAATGGCCAAACGTAAAAGTTACGGCTTCAATAACCGAAGATTATTACGATTGTAATTGTTTTGAACAATAATTTAATGTATATAATAAAGATTTTTATTTATTAAATGGAAGTTTCTTTTATAAAATGTAATAATCATTGGAGTTTTTACTCTAACGGAACAGGTTTTCTGAATAACATCGTAAGATTCAAAATATTATCATGGATTTTGTAGAGAAAACCCATGTTATGTTGTAACTTAAGGTCATCAAATAAAAACTTTAAACATAATCTTAATCTGCATTATAAATAAATAAACATTTTATAAAAGACAACCAACAACAACTTTGACAAAACGAAGGCCATAGGCTTACATCATAGATGAGTCAAATTGAGGAAATACTTAGTAATCACTTGATATCTTCGATTAATTTTGTCAAATGACAAGTAAACAACACAATAAATTTTGAAACAAATATATAACTAGATTCACTGTAACTAAGGCTCAGAATGCCATGTAATTATATGAACTATGAGTAAATTGTGTCACTGGACTTAAAAGGAACTATGGAAAGGTAAACAAGGTGATTACCGATTACACAACCTTCATACAAAGCTATAAGTACTTACTACTTATATACAATTTTACTTCATAAAAAAGGAGGCAGTACTTGCCTTCTCAAAACAATATGAATGAAGAAAATTCAGTATGTAAGCCATATAAACAAATCATTATAAAATTCATTGCATAATAGTAAATTTTTGCATTACCAATCATAGTTTCTTATATTATGGTACCTAGTATTTATGACCTTGGTGATTTTATGGATACAATAGGTTGGTATAATATAAATACAAAAATATAAAAAACATAATAAACATAGCTTAAGTATTTTTTATGTATGACCTAAGACCTAAACTGCTATCAACCTAGGTCCACCGATTTATCACCTGACATCACGCTTCTAAATATAGAAATGCATAACAACAACAACCAATCATACTTGACCTCTGTTATTTCCCGTTATCAGCTCAATTATAGGCATAAAGGGGCATATTGAGGGCCTCAGTACATCAGTCATATATAATGATGTCACGATTTGTACAAATAAATTATGTCATTTTGAGGTATTTAGACCACACCGGTGCGGTGGACAAGATCCTTACTGTTTCTTCTATTTTGTCCTTTGGGATGTTTTAACAGGATATAGGTCCTCTTAGCAGTTTGACACAATCCTATGGAAAATTTACTAAATCTATATTTTTATATTCCCCTGATTACTCCGAATACAGTAAATCCATTTGATATATTTATATACTGATATTTTAAAGTTGAAGTAAAGTATTATGTCCCTATCATTTAATTTTGTTTATAAACTACATTTATTTGTAGTGAACGTCCAATCACGCGTGTAAAACTGGGATTTTCGGAAGTTCACTATGAAAAAAATCACTATGAAATTTATAAGAAAAATTAAAATGTCATAGCGACATAGGTTACTTCACTATAAAAATAACAGGATATAAATTTATAGAATCGGTTTATTATATTTGGAGGAAACAGGGAAATACAAAGCATTGATTTAGTAAATTTTTTATAGGATTGTGACAAATTTCTAAAAGGCCATTTACACTCTTTAGTCTTATAATTTTATAATCTAAAGAAAATAAAGATAACTAAAGGTTGCATTGAGAGATAATGCTAATTATATTACTTATTATTAAATGTAATTCGTAAAGTCACGTTAGAAGTACCTACCTAAGTGTATATTATGTAAGAATGTACTTAAGTATTTATCAGTGAATAAAACGTGTATTAGGCAAGTAGATAGTAATAATTATTGCACGGATAATTTCCCATAGGTAGTAGGTACAAACTTTGAAGAAGCAATGACGATGAAAGAAGACATAGATATAATTTCTTCATTAGGTGTTTTATTTTATGTAAAAATTAATTATAAAAGTGGCATACAATCACACCCTTTCCCGAAGGGGCTGCCAGAGGAGACCCAGGACTCAGTTTCATAGTAGGATACCACAGAACAGCTGAAAGTCTCTTTCTCAACAGATGAAAGTCAGAATGCTTTCATCTATTATGTGAGGTACACCCACATTTCGTCAGTATGTTATTGGCCCCATATAATAGGGCGAGCCTATTGCCATTTACCGGGCACAGTTGCAAACTCTAGGCAGTTATTGAAATAATTCCAAATGAAAATAACCAGTATTTTATAATTTGCTTGACCTGGGGATCGAAGCTTACCATCATGCACCTGATTATGCTCATCTTGTCACTTACTTTCATAAAAAAAATATATACCTCGGTATATTTATTACACTTAGTAACATAACATAACATTCACGCCTTTTTCCCGAAGGGGTAGGCAGAGTGTACCCAGGACTCAGTCCCATAGTAGATATAACCACATTTCGCCAGTATGTTATTGGTCCCATGTAATAGGGGGCGAGCCTATTGCCATCTACCGGGCACAGTTCCAGATTCCAGGCATCTATTGAGACAATTCCTAATGGAAAAATCCAATATTTAACACAATGCCTGACCTGGGGATCGAACCCGGGACCTCTTGATTGGCAGTCGAGCATGCGCCCACTACGCCACCGAGGCAGTCGAGGTACACTTAGTATTATAATATAATTATATATTACTAGCTGTGCGCCGCGGTTTCACCCGCGTTGTCTTCGTTCCCACGGGAATATCGGGAAAACAAGTACCCCATGTGTTATTCCAGGGTCTAATAGCTACCTACCAAATTTCAGCCCAATCGGTTTAGTAGTTTAGGCATGAAAGAGTAACAAACATCCATCCAAACCATCCATCCTCACAAACTTTCACATTTATAATATTAGGAATAGTAGTACTATTAGTAGGAAGTAGGATTGTACTATTGCCTCGGCATACGTTTTAAAACTGCAAATGTATTTTCAGAATTCTGGAATTCTAGAGTAAATTAGGATAGGAAGGTCAGAAGTAAGAGAAGTAAGAGACCTATAACGTTAGCACTTAGCACTATTATTAATATTTGGGTAGGTATTTTTTTTTTTTTTGCATGTTAGCAACACACGGCTTGTGTATTTTGCCACTAGTATGTATTAAAAAGGAGAAAACATTTATCGCGAAAAAATAAATAAATCTAAGTTCGAATAAATTTGGAAAGGATTAAGGATCAGGAGAATAAGCATATTATAGTAATTAAATATAATTATATAAATATACATACATAATATTTAAATTTTAATATCATTCATTATAATAAAATTAGCTAATAATTTATATATTGAAGGATTTAGAGATGATAACAAAATATTTATGTTAGTCGGAAGTGGTATGTCCATGGATATCAATTGAGTATATAGCCAGGAATGGTCGTGATTGGGGCAATATTTTTTTTTTTATTATATTGTCTGTGTTTTGTGCCTATGACTTTCAGTATATATAAAGTACTCTGTGCCTATGGCAGTGGCAAAGTTTGAGCTCAAAGACAGTCTCAGCTGTGTAAAATATTCGCTCAGTAAACAGTTAACAAGAAACTCTTTAGGTATATCGTCTGCTACTCACCTACAGCCACATGGTCGATTATTTCAGTATATATGTGCTATTTATTAGTATATACCTACATAGGAATTTCTCCATACTGAGGCGCTGAGTTAGTAACTATTATATATTCTGTGGCCGAATCTGGATGCGACAGAAACGTCTGGCGACTGTGGACTATTGGATGTTGTACATGGACGGTTTTGACACTTAGTTAATAATAATTAATAAGTACCTAAGTAGGTATTTAGATAGTAAAATTTGTTGTTGTTTTGACACTAAAAATCGGAACTGAAAACTAAATATTCTTGTTCTAGGAGTTTGCAATGGAGTTCCGAAAAGTAACGCCAAATTCAATCAATTAGTAAAATGTGTTTTGTAAGCTTTTGATGAAGCGATAATTTATCGAGAATGGAGAATGAAGCGCCTTTTTAATTTTTTTATTGCAATTTATGGCGTTGTGAGTTTTTACATTTGCGAGTGCTTCATAGCTACGTAATTACCATGTTCGATAAATTTCCAGGATTCACTTTGTAATCAGATTTAACGAAAGAAATCGAAAATATTTAGGTGTCCATTACCTACTTTCATGACTCTCAAATTGTAACTGCTATCCCTTGGAAATTACCCAAAAAAGCAATTTTTAAAATCAATGTCGTGCTCCAACTTCTATTAGGGAGGCCTATGTTTAGCAGTGGACGTTTTCCGGCTGATGGTGATCATGATGATGATCGCACTCCAACATAAACCGCATCATCACTTAAGCAGGTGAGATGTAGTCAAACGCCTGTTTAGTTCAACACATTAAAAAAAATTAAAAATACAGCAATCTATACCATTCCCGCCAAAATAGTTTCGTAAGCATGACTCACAGCTTTCTCGCAACGTATCGATCGTCTCAAAATGGTTACATCTTGTACTGTTACCTTACAGCAATACTGCATTTGGTTAACTGTGTCATGTCGGTATGGATTTCTTTTTGAATAATATAAATATGACAATCTGGGACTCGAGAATAAATACACTTACCGACATCCTTAAATATTATATTTATAAAATTAAGTTAAAAGACCCGTACGGGTATTACGAACATGCAATCGCGTAACAACAGCAGTAAATTTTGCTGTCAAACGTCATTTTTTGTATGCCGTTTGACAGCAGATATTAAGCAATTAAACGCTTACCACACTTCTATTGCTGTTTGTAATAAGGGGGCCGTATTCTATTAATTAATCGAATCCACATTTTAAAGTAGGTGTAGGTACTTTAGCCACTGATCTGATGTTGGCTAATGGACAAGCCGTGTGGCGCCAGATGCAGAAGATAAGTTTAAAGAAAAACTGTTGCATAATAATGGTCCTAGGGAGACAATTTAATACCACGCGTATACGCTAGTTCCAGGGTGCGTCTGGGTTACGTCATGCTGACAAATAAGAACTACGAGTAAACTCATTACCATCAGTTAAGTATAAAGTGGAAGCCATATGTAGTTATCAATATAATATATATCACGGGTCGTGCTTGATAGTAACATAGAGCATTTCGAAACTATGATCTATGCATATCGCATAAGTATCGTCATTAATTTTATAAAAGTACCTAATATAGTATAAAGATAAAGTCTATAGTTAAGTATGTACCAAATAATTTATAATTTACAAGTGTCATGCTGCACTCCCTTGAACACTGAACACAGACGGCTGTTTTATTTATCGATTAAACGAGAATAATAAGTTATTTATTAGGACAGCGCACAAGGACACAATGTAGATACAATCAATAATATTATTTACATATATAAATTTCGTACTAAAGGCCTTATTTTTTATAAAAAATTTAAATAAAAAACATTTGGTCTTCATTTGTAAAAGAATAAAATTAGTTTATAGGTATCTATAGTCATTATGAAAACAAATGAATTCAGAAATTTAGAACATGATGATTAATATTTTTAAATGGTTTTAAACAAGTGCTGAGTGCAACAGAATGCATTTTTGTTCGTTTGTTCTATTGGATTATTATTATTAGTTCTCATTTTTCGCCGGCCGGCGCCGGGCGCCATTGGTAATCCGGTACCAACATGACGACGCCACATGTACGAAACACCTGTGACTAAAATAATGAGTATTGCAGGTATTCCTATGATTATCCACTAAAATATACATAAAATCTTTATTTAGTTCAAGATAAACATCTGTAAACCTGTATTTAGTACAAATTATAATCTATTCATTTTTGTGTTAAAAATAATGTAATGAAACGATAACTCGTTTCAGTCTGAATGTTGGCAGCTCTGTTAACTACGTATACACCGGCTTCAGCCAATAGGAAACGAGCTTGAAATTATGAGCAGAGACAGTATCGACATTATTATCGATATCGATGAATGTGATTTTATTATAATGTGTAACATTAAAACATGTTTTTTAATTTCTTAAAATGATTAATTATGTCAACTTACATTTATTTTGTGTTGGATTTTTTTTATGGGTTTCGATAACATTATGCCACCCAAGAAAATTATCATTAATCTTGATTCCGATATTACCAATACTCTGTATATAAAAAAATGCTTTTCATGAACAAGTTGATGATGTCCTAAGGAAAGGCCAAGTCAAAAGTATCTATAACCGACGTGCATGTGTGAAGAATGTCATGAAAGTGTAAGAAGCGAAAGCCGTGTGTCAGGATCGTAGCAAGTGGAGAGAAATAGCTGAGACTATTTCTACCCCAACGGAAACAAGGCGTGACTGTATGTAGTGTACATGTATGTTTTTTTCACCTATAATAATCAAACTCCTGACTGACTGACACACTCACTCATCACCACCCAGCCTTAATCCTTGGACCTAGAGAGCTAAAATTTTGCATATAGGTTTCCATTATGATAGAAAAAAGAAATAAGAAAGGAATTCTCGATATTCCCACCGGAACGGTGACTACGTCGGTAAAACCGCGGGGCACAGCCATTCTAGTATAACGATTTATGTTATATTATATAACAACTTCATACTAATTAAGTGTTAAATATTGGGTTTTTTCCATTGACGTTGACTGCCTCGGTGGCGTAGAGGGCGCATGCTCGACTGCAAATCAAGAGGTCCCGGGTTCGATCCCCAGGTCAGGCAAAGTGTTAAATATTGGATTTTTCCATTAGGAATTATCTCAAATAACTGCCTGGAGTCTGGAACTGTGCCCGGTGGGACCAATAACATACTGGCGAAATGTGGGTGTATCTACCATGGGACTGAGTCCTGGGTACACCTCTGCCTACCCCTTCGGGAAAAAGGCGTGAATGAATGTATGTTAATTGCCAAGATATTATTAATATAACATGTATCCTCACAACTCACAAGGTATTCAAAATAAAAGTGTCGCAATGCGCCAATTTTTATCGATAATTTTTCTACCAAAACTGGCACATCACTACTGAATCCGAAGCCTAGGTCGATTGGGCAAAACGGAACGGAATTATTCTTCAAGCGACCACCAAAGTACGTGGTGCGTGCGGAGCAGACAAACATATTTTTAGTGATAAGTAATTTATAAAAGTTCACACAAAATGAGGGAAATCGTACACATTCAGGCCGGTCAATGTGGCAACCAAATTGGAGCTAAGGTGAGCCGTGTTTTATTTTATATTATATCTTTTCAACAATGGAATGTCGCCGTCTGCCGTCTGGTTACGCGGCCGGCATTTTGTGACGCCCCACCGTGCTTCCTATTCTCTCGAATTTACAGCGATTTCGTTACAATTTCTCTACAATTTCATTTCGAATCTTGAAAATTACAATTGATCCACGGCACTTCACTCATTACCTACGTCAGGGTGTGGTCACGATCTGCGTCGATCGATCTAACGCAACCTAGATTTCTTTTGTGTAGAAGTTTTAGATCGCGCTGCGTTTTGACAACCAAGCATTTGTAAAATAAGATGTAAGTTTGCCTACATGACAATATAAATATTTTAGCGCTAGATCGTCATAATACCACACTAGACTCCGTTTCACCGCCTTCCACGTGTTCTTTTCCGTTTTCCAAGCCGGCCTACGCACAGAATGGCAACTTAAATGTAATATTAATTATTTTTGTATCTGGTGCTTGTTTTTCTGGTTTTTAAAGATTAACTTGTTGACGTCAATAATCTGGCTCTAAAAATATACTTATCAATACCTAATCTATCTCAGTAAAATTATTATCGATAAAATTTTAGACACTTCGAGAATTTTGCTTATGTTAAAGTACGGATTAGTATCAGCTAATCCGTATATATGTACTTAAGTCTGTTCCAGTATGAGTAAGTAGGTATCACTAGTTAGCCGTTAGTTACCGTTAAGTACGGAAAAAGGGCACGCGTGTTTTGAATCCCGTTCAAGGGCGTTCTACGCGTCCCTTGATAACGACCGACCAATCACAGGTCGTAATTCGTAAGGTTTTTTTTTTACCGAATGTTACTCTGGCCAGCTGTCGCGTTAACGCTCGATTAAAACAAATTCAAACCCGATGTTCTAGATTCTAGACAAAAGAAGCTATAAGGTATTTTCATTGAAACTCTTTTTCTATTGTATATTACTTAATCATAGAGAAAAAAAAATAAGAAAGCAGTTACCATAATTCACTAAAACCTCTTTGATCAAACAAAAAATAATCTTGAATAAAGAACCCGCCAAATGTTTATTAATGAGCTCGAAATTAACACGCGGAAAGTAATTTAAAGACGCTTACACCCATTCGCGAGTAATTCGCAACGATAGGCCATTAGAAATGGGAACACTAACGCCATGATTCTTTAAAAGTGCGACTAAAACATAACTTCTCGATCGCTTACATTTGTTGGCAATACTTAATAAGTACATAATACTTAAATACTTAATACTTATAAGCCATCTACACTAGCAATTGCCTATCGTTGGCAACTGCTCACGAATGTACAGGAACCAAGTTCGTTGACCGGCGCTCTTCCGCGATAGCTAAAATAACTGGCGTTGCTTAACTGATCTCGAATTTCCGCTTTTATTTTCTACGTCATAAAGGCTGTTTTACTTCAGAAATGAAGGAAGATTCATGTTTTGACTGTAGTTTTGATGGACATAATAATATGATGGATTTAGGTCATCAAAGCATTTATGACTTGCTTTTGGTTGTGTTGATTAAAGATGGTAAGATCTTTATTATGGGTAACTAGCTGTGACCCGCGGTTTCACCCGCGTAGTCTTCGTTCCCGTGGGAATATCGGGATAAAAAGTACCCTATGTGTTATTCCAGGGTCTAAGCTACTTACGTACCAAATTTCAGCCCAATCGGTTCAGTAGTTTTGGCGTGAAAGAGTAACAAACATCCATACATACATCCATACTTACAAACTTTCGCCTTTATAATAGTATTAGGATTAGGATATTAGGATTGTAATTTGTAGGAAGTAATGTAAGTGTTAACTAGATCTGTCCCACATTTACACTTCCCGAAACCTGTTGTTTTAACCGAATTAAAAAAAGGAAGAGGTTTATGTTTGCATTTCGAGTTCAAGTTGTTGGATTTTGTAAGTTGGTCACATGATTGATAGGTCTTCTTACTTCAGTGGTCCCATATAAATTTTATCAAAATTGATTTGGCGCTTTTTGTAAAATGAAAAAAAAAATCGGGCTAAAATTTGTACAAAACTATACAAAATTTCTAACACCCATATTCAAGAACAATACTTATGTAAGTTACTGTGCCAAGTAAAGAATTTCTCACCGCTTTTGTCACGGCAGGCATTAATATAAAGAAAAGGGGAGATAGGGTGTGTTCTCCCAGCGCTTACTTAACAAATGGCATATGCAATTTGCTCAGTGTGAAGTTTGCACAGTGACATATTATAATGAACAACAAAGATAGAAAGACGTACCTAGCTAAGACAGAAGTGCGACTGAGACAACAATATTAGTACGACCTTTACTGATGTATGTGGACCTAATGGGACCTTATTTGAGCTTGCCATTTTTGAGAAGCCAGTACCTCATCTCCCTTTTTCTTTAAATCAATGACTGCAGGCAATTGTTTCCAATTTGACTTACCAGCCCTAAGCATTAGTTCGGACCATCATAGTGTTTTCTTGAATACGGGTGAAAAAGTCAGTTAATTTTTTAAATTATAATTACATCCTATCTTTCCCCTATCCGTCCAGACTGGTTGCCTGGAAGAGATCGCTTAAAGCGATAAGGCCGCCCATTGTCAACCAAGAATTAGTTTTATATTATTTTAGTTTAATATGTTTTATGTTATTTTGGTGATAATAAAGAGTATTCTATTCTATTCTATTCTACCTATTGAAAACCCTAAGATGAAAACAGTTCAATAGTGTTGGTATGAACATGTAACACAAAAATTATTCATACTATAAACATTTAACTAACTGCACTCCGTAGTTTCAACCACTTCTAGATATCTAGGTACATTCCAAGCAACTTAATTAGCTCACTAGTTTTGCTGTGTAAAAGCATAGAACAGATAATAATACTACATATAGAATGGACACTGTCATCTGCCCACCAATTGGGCCTTCCTCACCCCGCAAGTGAGATTGAGCTCTCCACGAGCCCCGCTTCGCTGGAAAATCACCTCACGCACACTCTTGCACATGTACAAAACTCCATGTGTGAAGTGTCTGTGTAGTAAGTAGTTATAGCGCAGCTTTTGTATAGAAATGTGTCCATGGTGTGGTAAAAAGTTCCCTATGTATCACAGTGTCTCATTTAGTGTGACTCGATGGGAACCCGCCTTCCCTATAAAATTAAAAAAAAATTAAAAAAATAAAATTCATTTATTGCAGGTTTCACAGACCCATAAAACATTTCACACATTAAATTATATCAAATGTGTTATTCCTGGGTCTAAGCTATTTATATACCAAATTTCATCCAAATCGGCTCAGTAGTTTTGGTGAGAAAGAGTAACAAACATCTACAAACAACAAAACTTACAAACTTTCGCATTTGTAATAATGTTACTAGGATTTATTACTGCTACATGGAGAGCTCAATCTCGCTCGCGGGGCGAGGAAGGCCCGTTTGGTGGGCGGATGACAGTGTACATTCTATACGTAGTATTATTATCTGTTCTGTGGTAATATTACCGTGCACAAACATAGCAAGTTAAATAAAAACTTGTTAAATATATTATGTACTTATTATATTATTATTATTATATATGATTATTTTGGATTATACAAATACACAATTAGTGCTTGAACGCGATAAGGCTGCCCGTCTACTAATATCCTGTGTTTACACTGGTCTCAATATCTTATAGTTAAATAAGTCATATTTTCGTTCTGGGTCCATTTTATAGCGATAACTGTTAATAATAATGTCACTGCATGAATGCATAAATAAATGATGCATAATTTAATAAGGGCCTTTACTAATATAGAGACTTATATATTGTCATAGTTGAGTATCTTGATAACCCTGATGGGCCAAACTTCCACGAGATTTTGGGAATCCGCCCCATTGATCAAGAATAGGGCATATTCATATTAATTTCTACCTGTTTGTTTAGGGATCCATACCTCAAAAGCACTCTTTGACAGCACTTTGAAACACTGACAGCCTCGTTGGCTCAGATGGTAGTAACTCTGCATTCTGTGCCGCAGGGCCCGGGTTCGATCCCCGGCCAGGTCAAACATTTGTGTGCATGTACATGTCTGTTTGAAATGTGTCTGGGTGTATATCAGTCAGTAGGGTATGTATATCAGTCATCTGGTTACCATAGTACAGGCTTCTAGCCTAGTTTGGGACCAGATGATCGTGTGTGGAAGTTGTTTAAAAAAAACATATAGGTATATTTAAAAAAATGTAAACGGAACCCTTATAGGGATTTATAGGATCACTTCGTTGTCCGTTTGTCATGACCGTTTTTCTCGGGAACGCGTTGAGGTATCAAGTTGAAATTTATATCAACAAAAAAAAAACAATCTTAACGTCAACGTAATCAAAAGATATGGCCATTTTACCGTACATTTCTATACTATGCACAACGGACTGAAAACCTCTAGGGTACTTTCCGTTGGCCTGGTATCATGAAATTTGGCAAGCAGCAAGATTTACATCACAATTAAAGGAATAAGTTCCAAAACCATAAAATTTTACAAAAAATAATAATAATAAAATGTTTGCAGTAGATGACGCTGTACGTTCTTAGAACGGTATGGAAGTGTTTTGTCCTGAACAAAACACTACCATACCGTTCTAAGGTATGCTTTAACAATTTATTTGTTAGGACATGTGGATAGCATGGATGGAACCGTTACGGGACATTGCAAAAATTTAATTAGCAAAAATAATTATACTCCAACACAACGGGTTTTACACTGCTCGAGTCAAACCATTATAGGGCGTGTGGTCAAGCTTTTATAGTGCCAAATGAGATTCAGGTCGCCTCAGGTCGCCAAGATTCCTACAAGGCCCAACAACTGCAACATGCACATTATATAGGTTTGCCTATAAAAACTCCATTTCAAAGGCGATCGCTGTCAAAGAACATCCAGTACGTATTTAAATCCCGTAAGATAAGGAAGCGGCTCGTTCAGGCAGTTGGCACGCCGCCAGCTGTTCCCGCAGCGATGAAGTCAGCTGCACTTTCCATGGAATTTTATTGATTCATTGATCTTTTAGATATTTTTATATTGAACTTTCTTGTGCGTTTTTCTTGTAGATGTATTATTCTGAATGCACGGTTTAGTTCCGGTTAGAACGTATTAGTAATATTGACGTTTAATGACGTACTATACATGATTTAACGAAAATAGGAGATAGGGTACATTCTCCCAGCGCTTACTCAACAACTGGCGCGTGCAATTTGAAACTACAATAATAGAAAGACGTACCTAAGATCGAAGTGTGACCGAGACAATTAACTTTACTGACGTACGTGGACCTAATGAGACATAATTTGAGCTTTCCATTTTCGAAAAGCCAGTACCTTATCTCTCCCCTTTCCTTAAAATCAATGACCTACTAAACATTTTTGAGTTGGATTCGTCAGTTTGGTTCTGAAAAAGTGATCAGCCAAATCGGATTTTTATAGGAATAGCTTTCCAAAACCTTAAAATAAGTACTTTATTCTTTCATTTGGTAGGTAGGTTAGTTATTAGTGTACATAGTGCGGCTGATTGTAATTATTAAATAACGTCGCTCTTCAAAGACCAACCACCATCGGTTGATAATTCCACGGTTGAAAACTTCATTCAATCTCTCATCCACATTACATGCAATTTTGCTCTATCAGTCAATCTGATAGCGTCATCAAATACAGATAATGTTGCCGGTGGATAAGTTACGTATACCTATTTGGATAGTTATGTATTGCTCATGCCCCCCATTCGTTATAACTGATTGTTCTTAGAATAATAGAGAATCATTCAATGTTTTCCGTTTCACAATCGCACGATCTTTATTGCCTCGAATGAGTCATTGATCTATATCGAAGACTAGAAAAAGCTTTCAGTTGATTAAATTCTTATAAAAATGGCTTTAAAAGGATCGCTTCAGCCGGCAATGTCGCAGCTGATTCATATTCAGATTATGTCCTAAAAATGGCCGCGTATTCAGTCAGGGCCCCTTATTTATGGCCAGACAGGTCGATCGAAACGATAAACTCGCTCCGCTCTCTTCTTATATGGCAAAATTACATAAAGACACGAAAGTGGGCGGCCGTGTTGCAGTAAAAATTTTTGCGGCAATTATATTCGTTGCGACTTTGCGACTGTAGCTGATGTAACTTATGGAGGTGTAGGTATAGCGGTAGGATCGATAATGGCGTCCTCGTGAATATGTTAATACGTGGCGGGAGTTCGTTTGTTTGCGAACCTTCGTCGCCTCGGATACGGTAACTCGCTCGACGTGACTCATCCTGGTGCACGCTTCGTACCGCGCCGTGCTGCTCTATTACACACTATCCCGGCCCCTGCTATGTCACTGGGATCGAAATGGATTTATAATAATGATCCCTACACACGCAATTTTCGCATAAAACTCACGATTTAATATACTTGTTCTAGTTCTGGGAGATCATCTCCGACGAGCACGGCATCGACCCCACCGGTGCCTACCACGGGGACTCCGATCTGCAGTTGGAGCGCATCAACGTTTACTACAATGAAGCCTCCGGCGGCAAATACGTCCCCCGCGCCATCCTCGTCGACTTGGAGCCCGGCACCATGGACTCTGTCCGCTCGGGACCTTTCGGACAGATCTTCCGCCCCGACAACTTCGTATTCGGACAGTCCGGAGCCGGTAACAACTGGGCCAAGGGACACTACACAGAGGGAGCCGAGCTCGTCGATTCAGTCTTAGATGTAGTTCGGAAAGAGGCAGAGTCTTGCGACTGCCTCCAAGGTTTCCAACTCACACACTCTCTCGGCGGCGGCACCGGATCCGGCATGGGCACACTCCTTATCTCCAAAATCAGAGAAGAATATCCCGACAGAATAATGAACACATACTCGGTCGTACCATCTCCTAAAGTTTCAGATACAGTAGTAGAACCTTATAACGCCACACTATCGGTCCATCAGCTAGTAGAGAACACCGACGAGACCTACTGTATCGACAACGAGGCCCTGTACGACATCTGCTTCCGCACGCTGAAACTATCCACACCCACGTACGGCGACCTGAACCACCTGGTGTCCCTGACAATGTCCGGCGTGACGACGTGTCTGCGGTTCCCCGGCCAGCTGAATGCGGATCTGCGCAAACTGGCCGTGAACATGGTTCCCTTCCCGCGTCTCCACTTCTTCATGCCCGGGTTCGCTCCTCTCACGTCTCGCGGCAGCCAGCAGTACCGCGCGCTCACCGTGCCCGAGCTCACGCAGCAGATGTTCGACGCCAAGAACATGATGGCGGCGTGCGACCCGCGCCACGGCCGCTACCTCACCGTCGCCGCCATCTTCCGCGGACGCATGTCCATGAAGGAAGTCGACGAGCAGATGCTCAACATCCAGAACAAGAACTCTTCATACTTCGTCGAATGGATCCCGAACAACGTGAAGACCGCCGTGTGCGACATTCCTCCTCGTGGTCTCAAGATGGCGGCCACCTTCATCGGCAACTCTACCGCTATCCAGGAGCTGTTCAAGCGCATCTCGGAGCAGTTCACGGCTATGTTCAGGCGCAAGGCTTTCTTGCATTGGTACACCGGCGAGGGCATGGACGAGATGGAGTTCACGGAGGCGGAGAGCAACATGAACGATCTGGTCTCCGAGTACCAGCAGTACCAGGAGGCGACCGCCGACGAGGACGCGGAGTTCGACGAGGAACAGGAACAGGAGATCGAAGACAACTAGACAATCAGCCCCCCACTAAACAATACCCGCCTCACGGGGTAACCAGCATTTCGCTTTTGTACAATGTTTCCACAGTTCTGGATATATTAGTTAGGGTTGCGCACTCCTCGAAACATTCCCAGTGGTTTTCCTTGACGGCAGGGCTGCTCTCAGATGTTTATAGGTGTAAACAGGTCCTCCTAGGATGTGTGCCCTCCGTCGCATCTGGACATCACGGTGCTGTCGAGCTGAATGACACAAAAGGAAAGATCTTTTTTTTAATAAGGCTGAATGATTTATTACCTAAGTTTAATGTTTAATTCTTTTTTAACCAGTGTGATGAGTTAACATTTGGCTTTTTATCGAAAAGCCGATCATGTCGTACAATTTTTTCGAAAACGATCAAGTTTTAATTATATTCTGGCTGGTGAATAAAAACTACAATTTTATCTGTTTGTTTTATTGATATTATATGTAATGTTATCTTTACAATATTCTTAGAAAGGAAACAAGTTTATCTAGAATCAATATCTATATGTACTTATACACTATCTATATTTTTTATTTTATACCTAGGACATGTACAACGTACATAGAGATAGTACATATATTGCAATTAAATTATCAACGGAATCTTGCCATTTGTGAGTTTTTCAAACAAGGCAGTCAACACATTTAGACTCCTATCTATGCAATTTAATGATGAATAACTACAGTTTTTACTGTTGCATATCGTTGGTATGCGAAAAATTCATTGCATCCGTCACCCGGATGCCAATGCTACTAGGATTCATTTCCTATAACGGTCTATATATGCCTATAATATATTCTAAGACCTATCTACGTGGCGTGGGTAACATAACTGATTAACTTATACGTAGGGAGGAAAAAAATATTGTAATAAATAGATGTAGGGAAAATGACAGGGTATCGATAGACATTGCGCATAATGTAGCAAAATAATCTACACACAGTGAGCCCG
This sequence comes from Hemistola chrysoprasaria, assembly GCA_947063395.1. NCBI lineage: Eukaryota > Metazoa > Arthropoda > Insecta > Lepidoptera > Geometridae > Hemistola > Hemistola chrysoprasaria. The sequence goes on along the minus strand of OX346733.1, from coordinate 9,738,006 downwards.
AAAGCCGAAAGGGTTCCGTACCTCAAAAGGAAAATAGGGACTTATAGGACCACTGTAGTCCGTCTGTCTGTCTGTCTGTCCGAAACGCGTGTAGGTATCATCTTGAAATTGATATCAAATAACCAGGTCTACGGTCCTTTGTGGCTGTAAAAATTATACTTCTAAGTTAACGCAATCAAAAGTTATGGCCATTTTACTGCATAATCCCATACATTTCGCAAGAAACTTTAGATGTGCGCTGTATGTTCTTAGTTTTGTTTCAGGTACGGAACCCTAGGCTATGGATACATTCTTATTATTATGCCTTAACAATTTGTTTAATAAAAATGTATATTTGGTGTAGTAGACCTCTTTTTCTCTGCTTCCAAACGAAATAATTTTTATGCATAAAATTCTGTAAATAGAGGATGGAAGAGTTGGATCCTTTTCGCTTATATTATGTCCTATTATCGATTTCTAATAATCTCTCTCTAATAATAATAAATACTTACATATATTTTAAAAAGTTTACCACTACAACATAATTATCAGAATAAATATTTAAAAATACTACATAACATAACATAACATACATTCACACCTTTTTCCCGAAGGGGTAGGCAGAGGTGTACCCAGGACTCAGGCCCATAGTAGATACACCCACATTTCGCCAGTATGTTATTGGTCCCATGTAATAGGGGGCGAGCCTATTGCCATATACCGGGCACAGTTCCAGACTCCAGGCAGCTATTGAGATAATTCCTAATGGAAAAATCCAATATTTAACACTATGCCTGACCTGGGGATCGAACCCGGGACCTCTTGATTGGCAGTCGAGCATGCGCCCACTACGCCACCGAGGCAGTCCAGTTAAAAATACTAACTGATAGATAACTTATGTGTATAAGTCCCCTATCCATCCAAAGGCTGGTTGCCTGGAAGAGATAGCTTAAAGCGATAAGGCCGCCCATTGTCGACCAATTAGAATTAACTTCTGTTATTAGATTTATAAGTCAAATCTGTATAAATTTTGGTCTAAATAAAGAGTATTGTATTGTATTGTATTGTGAGTGGACAAAAGTGGAACTAACAGTATGCCATATTGAAAATGGTCGGCAAAATCCCTAGCACGTAAATGTTAGCGCCCTTGTCCACATAAATACAGTACAGAGTTGGGTAGATTATTGATTAATTTCTGCTTATTCTAAATTATCCTTCATACCAAACTGGCATTCCCTAATATGATCAATAATAATATCAACAGTTTCGTCATTAATTCGTCCCTTATCATTCAAAATTTTCACAAGTCCGCTGAGCGTAAAAAGCGATTTTAATGCGACGCCATTTTCTTTTAGCACACTAGCGCCACCTTGTTCACGATCGAGAACTACTACGGCGTGGGTTATAAGAAGACCTTCACTGCGCAACGTGTCAACTGTTTCCAGCAAGCTGCCACCAGATGTCACTACGTCCTCGACAACTAAGCAAGTTTGGTTTTGTTCGAAAATGCCTTCGAGAAGTTTTTTAGTGGCGTATAATTTAGTTTCTTTTCTTTTCATGATCATAGGAGTGTTTGTATTGACGGACATGACGGCTGCGAGAGGAAGTGCAGCGTATGGGACGCCGCATAGAAGCTCGTGGTCGACTTCCGCTGCTAGTTTTTCTAGTTGCCGCGCTACCGCCATCTGGAAAATACAAAACAAAATTAAAATTAAATGGAAACCGGAAGTAATTTCAATAGGAGTAGATTAAAGTTCATTTTTAAAAATGGCAATGGCCTTAACCTGCATTCCATGAAATCATTATTAGGAATGGCTTATTATTTAAAATTTAATAGGTAGGTACCTATCAAGGTTCTTCCTTGGAACGTTTTCAATCGCCTGATTTTATTTACAAGGTAGGTATGTCATATTATCTACATATTTTTTGTCTGTTTATTAGAAAGCGCTAAGCATGAGTCAGCTCAGATATTTATTAAAATGAGTTTATAAAATGAGGTTTATTTTAAGTCATAATAATTATACCTACGTAATCGCATGATTTATTCATGAATTTAGGTTATTCTAGCATTAAAGCATTTTTTATTTCTACACTGAAGTTGTTTTTTTCCGTGCAAGAATGTAGCGTCGCGTTGCGTCGCACCGTTTGTCATTTGCCTTTGAAAAAATATTTGCAGACATTTTGCAAGGATTTACTATCGTCAATAATGGTCTAGTTTTTTAGGTCTTACAATAAAGAATAAAGCATGATAAGACCGATGGAAGTAGAGGAGGAAAAGTTGGAGAGACCTTGGCTAGAAAAAGTGATAAACTAGATTTTTCTCTAATTTATTTTTCACAATGATAGCCCGGAGTCCGGAACTGTAGGCTATAGGCTCGCCCCCTATTATACATACCTACCTACCTACTATGAGACTAAGGCCTGCGCGCCTATCAGTTATTTTTTTACAGATATTATAGCCCTTCTCGGCCTGGTTCACCACTAATAAAGAAATACACGAGTACCTGGAAGTCCCCACGCGGTGAACGAGGAAATAATCAAACTAGGCGCACTCCCACAAGAGCACTCACAAATAACTCGAATACTACCAAACGGTTAAAGAGAGCCCACATTCTCGATGGCCTACTACAGGGAGGAACAGGAATTAATAAGTCCGAGCCTCAAACAACACCAGCTATCACAACGAATCCGCTTATACGAGTAGCAAGAAACTGATACCACAAAGAAATAAAAAAAAATTTTGCCCATCGGAAAAAGGCGTGATGTAATGTTATGTTATACTAAAAAGAATACTAGCCGTGGCAGTATCGGCTATATCTTGTACTCCACCCTCTCTACCCATGATTGCCGTAAGAGCCGGCTAAGGGATTATCAGATCCAGAGCCCTTCAGACCGGAACACATTAATGTTGCACATTACTGCTTGGCGGATGAATAACGGGCAAAGGTGTGGTAAGTACTTCCCCAGGCGCCCCCTGCAAAAGAGGCCTACCACTACAATTACGTTAAAGTTACGTCACAGCTACTTACTAATAAGGATACTGACCATAAGCAGTGGGTGTGAGACCACCACCCTCAAGTCGAAGTAGATGGGCGTGTGTCGTCCGACCTTGGCTTCGATGTCTCCGAGTCGAACCGCGCCCGCGTCGAACAACTGCACTGCTAACTCTTCTAGGTGCGACATTCTCTGGAATTTACAGAAAAATGGATAATAACAAAGATTTCCCAATGGAATAAATTATACTTGAAATACTATAGCTGACCCGGTGAACTTCGTACCGCCATATTTTATTTCTCTAATCCATCTGAGGAAATAAAACCCTTCCGGTAAAATCGAATTACCTAAATTTAAAATAAAACTGGAGTACTCAATTGAAAAATTCATATTCTTGTTCAAAAAGCGTGGAGATTTTACTGAGACTATCACTTTCCGGGAGATACCTAGTATTAATTCACTCGTTTAAAAAGGAACTGAACTGCGGTGACACTCGGCGCCAGTATTTATATACCTGAACCTTGAATTTCTCGAACGTTCTAGTTCGCATGCTTCGAGAAGAATCGATTGATCGATTGTTCGAAATAGTGGGTCTCGATGGTTCGAGAGGGAGCTTTGTTTACGCTCAGAGGAGGTCTCGAGAACGAATGAGATACCAAAACTTTGGACATACAAACCAGAGATGGCGACTCGATAGAATTTGATGGCCAGATCTTGAAACTTTGATTAAAATTTGGCGCCAAGACTTTAATAATTCTCTAACAAAAATAGTATATTTTTTTTTGTTATTAATGGTAATAATATTGTAACATACGCAGTATAATTATAAAAATATCAGTCACAAACCATTAAAATAATACGGTTATATCGTGAGCATAAATAAATATAACGTGAAATAAAGTACCTAATAGAATTTATATTCTAAGAAACAGGACACAGCGCCATCTATTGGGTGTATTTGCAACCTAGATGTCAAACAATATTGAAAATTTTTATCGATGAATCAACGTACACCGCCATCTATGAGAACTTCATAAAACTAAACAGTAAATAAACACTTGCTTAAGGAACAATTAATTGATACATTTTATTCGTTTACATTCACGACATAAGCGAATAATTGAGATGATAACTATCCTATCCAGTAAGTTAGACCAAAATACGGGTACATGTGAAATTTGATTGAAATCGGTTCAGTAGTTTGGGAGTTTATTCGTGACATACATCGTGACACAAGATTTTTATATATATAAGATATAAATATCTGGATGACCGAGCTTTGCTCGGTATTTTTTTTTTTTAAATAAAATGACATTTTTTAAAAATGATTCCTAGCTAGATCGATTTATCGCCCCCGAAACCCCCTATATACTAAATTTTATGAAAATCGTTGGAGCCGATTCCGAGATTCCAATTATATACAAGAATTGCTCATTTAAAGATATAAGATAATTATACTTGAAAACCTAGGCCTAGCACGAGTATTGACAATCACAATCGTATTGACTGGCCGGTTGGCTCAGCCGGTAGTGCTCCTGCCTGCCTTCTGAGCCGCTGGTCGCGGGTAGATCCCAAGTAGACCAAGCCAGGTCAAACATTTGTGCGCATTAGCATGTCTGTTTAATCTGTTTTTGGGATTTGGGAGTTCCAACTCCTCTGAAGCTGTGTATAAATTTTAAAAAATTCACTGCATTTTCGTCGCGCAGCGCTTGCAGCAAGCTGCTCGCGCCTTCTATGTTTTATTACAGGATTTATCTAAGTATACAATAATTTTTCTCTTCGCCCTATAGCGCTCCAGCCCTAGGTTGGGTTTTTTTCTGGTCTAAAGCTCGACCCTCCTGATATAAATTCCTGGCCTTGGATTTGATGTGAAGACGATACGAATTAGATATGTGTATGCATTCATTGTCGAAAAATAGCACGATCTGGTCTTAAATGTTAGGTATATAAAGTAGGTTTATTATTTAATAAAAGGCAAGATATAATATATCCTACCATCACACCACCATCACATAATTGTACCCAGGACTCACTCAATCCCATGGTAGGTACACCTACATTTCGCCAGTATGTTATCGGTCCCATATAATACTTATGGGAGATTCCAGACCAACCGGGCACAGTTCCAGACTAATTATTCCTTACGGAAAAATTCAATAACCTGGGACCTCAAATTCATATTCAAAACTATTTATTTCGATCAACTTACATACTTTAATTTAATTATGTTTTTTATTAATTAATGTAAATAAATGTTTTACTTACATAGATCGTAATGACAATTATTATTTTTGCAAATACAATTAAAAAATATATATATTAATAACATAATAATTCTACCCTAGTAATACATTATATTATAAATGCAAAAGTTTGTGAGGATGGATGGATGGATGGATGTTTCTTAAATTTTTACGCCAAAACTACTGAACCGATTGGGCTGAAATTTGGTATGTATTTAGCCCCTGAAATAACATGTAGGGTACTTTTTCCCCGATATTCCTACGATAACGATAACTACGCGGGTGAAGCCGCGGGGCACAGCTAGTGAGTAATAATAAAAAATAAAGTCAAATATATTCTATAAAATAAATTACATATTATCAAAAACATTAAAAATTCTCATGCCTCTGAGTCATTTGTTTGTTTCATGATCAACAGACGAGCTTGCGGCTTGACTTGTCACCGAGGTGGGCAAGTAGAATAATATAAATATATTATAATTATATGATAAAGATATATATAATATGTATGTATCTTAACACAAAATAGAAATAGATATAAATATTACATGGGACCAATAACATACTGGCGAAATGTGGGTGTATCTACATGGGACTGAGTCCTGGGTACATCTCTGCCTACCCCTTCGGGAAAAAGGCGTGAACCTATGTATGTATGTAACACAAAACAGAGAAATAAATCATAATAACATTTTTATCGCCGTGGAGACCACCGGCTTTAGAATAGTGCTCCACCCTCTCTACCCGTGGTTGCCGTAAGAGCCGGCTGAGGGTTAACAGATCCAGAGGACGGACAGCAGCGTCCTCTGCAAAACAAACCATCGAACTGCGCTCGACAACCCGCATGCCAAACGTGTCGAGTATTGGTAAAACCCCCCTTTATGGGGGAGGCCTATGGTCAGTAGTGGATTACCAACGGCTGAGATGATGATGATGATGAACATTTTAATTTAAATGTTATTTTTCTAACACAATTATGTTTACCTACTTTAAAAAAAATTTAGTTATATTAAAATATTCTTGATTTCCGATTTTATATTTACGCATTAAGATCAAATTTAAATGACGATTATCGTAGGTACCACCTGATAATAAAAGTACAGTCAACATCAAAAGTCAATGACCTCATTCAGTTTTTCAAAATAGCTGAAAACTATATTATATTATATTAAATAGAGTGCTCAGTTAATTTTGTATGAACACGTTCAAAATTAACTGAACACTACAATTAGGAAACTATGCAAGTTAAAATCCAAAAGAAATAACTGGTATATAAAATCTACTTTATTATAGAAGGCTTATTATTACAGCGTAGAGTACAGCGTAGGTGGCGTAGAGGGCGTATGCTCGACTGCCAATCAAGAGGTCCCGGGTTCGATCCCCAGGTCAGGCAGTGGTTTAAATATTGGATTTTTCCATGAGGAATTATCTCAATAACTGCCTGGAGTCTGGAACTGTGCCCGGTAGATGGCAATAGGCTCGCCCCCTATTACATGGGACCAATAACATACTGGCGAAATGTGGGTGTATCTAATATGGGACTGAGTCCTGGGTACACCTCTGCCTAACCCCTTCGGGAAAAAGGCGTGAATGTATGTTATGTTATGTTATGTTTTATGTTTTATTATTACAGAGGAGATGAAACCTTTTTCATCTGCTCTGTGCTTATTATAATGTCAACCAGTACATAGAGGACAAAGATTCCTGGAAACTTCTGCATAGCCATCACGCCGCACCGACACCAACCAACAAATGTAACCAAACCAAATATTGTAAAACCATCAGTTGAAAAAATCAAGCCAACAAGTGCGTTCAGAGAGCAGAGAGAGTGAACGCCCTGTAGACTGATTACTGTTTATCTTCGTACAAAGGACGTACAAAACGTCAGATTGTAACCTAACAGAATAAAAATAAAAGACTGAGTTTCATATAATATAACGGCTGTTTCCTATAAGATATGTAGGGGGCAGTCGTTAGGTCATGTCGGAGGCTGCGTAGGAATCTTTGCGACTTGAAACTCTGACAATATGGGTTGTCCACATAACCCTTATGAATTGACTCGAGCAGTGTCTTGATTTGACATTAACTACAAATGTCAAAGTCCGGTTACTAACCAAAGACATTATGATAAACTTACTAAGTAGACGGTGCACTGTGTCGATCCCGAGAGAGAACCATTCGCAGTATCTATCCTTTTCCTTTTCTCTCCTCCAAATTTGACAGTGCACAGTCTTGTTAGAAGGGTAAAATGTCTTTGTTACTAACTCAAGCCACAGAACATAGACTCAAGGCTGATAGCGACTGGTGGCTATGAAGAACGCCAATAGCCCCGCTGTTAGGGTATAAATTCAAATTATTATTATTATTAATGGTATATCCTACTAATATTATAAATCCCAAATTTCAGAACAATGCAAATAACTAACATTTTTAACAGATGAACAAACGCTTGTGAGTTCTAACTTCTAACTAAAGCCGGGACTACAGCTACGTGTTAGCGTGTTATATAACAATATTCTGTTAAATAACACCAAAGCCACGCCCACTTTTCATGTTATTGTGTTAGGTAACACAAAAACATGCCGCTGCGGACTCGGCTTACCATGGAAAGTGGGCGTGGCTTTGGTGTCATTTAACAGAATATTGTTATATAACACGCTAACACGTAGCTGTAGTCCCGGCTTAACACAACAGATTGAGCTGAAAATTGGTATGCAGGTAGCTTAGACCATGGAATAACACATATGGTACTTTATCCGGATATTCTCACGGGAACGATGTCTACGCGGGTGAAACCGGCGGGCACAGCTAGTATAATATAATAATAATGGTGTTCAGCTATTTTGAAAATTTTAACATGTTTTTGAACGACTTTTGATGCTGACTGTACCTATAGATAAATATTATTTCTAATATTTATCTAATATCTTTAATATCTCTATAAGATGTCAGTATCATTGATATAAGGATAAGGGGAGACAGGGTACGTTCTCCCAGCGCTAATTCAACAAATGTCACGTGCAATTTGCTCAATGTGAAGTTGCACACTGACATATAATGAACAACAAGGATAGGACGACGTACCTAAGACCGAAGTGCGACCGAGGCAACAATATTATTCTAACGTACGACCCTGCTTTACTGACGTACGTGGACCTAATAGGACATAATTTGAGCTTGCCATTTTCGAGAAGCCAGTACCTCATCTCCCCTTTTCTTTATATCAATGGTTAGTATTAGTTCTTGTTTCTAGTAAAAATAAATAAGCTCATTTAAAATGCCTTGAACTGTTTATCATGTAGATCAATTTTATTGCTATGTGGATGGATTATCTCAGATTTTATCTATTATTCTAGTCCAATCATATTTTAATGGATCGACCAAAAAAGCTTTCGAATATATTAAATAAATTCGTGTTAAATTAAAATATCTTATATCTACTAACATAACACAACATACATTCACGCCTTTTTCCGGAAGGAGTTGGCAGAGGTGTACCCAGGACTCAGCCCCATAGTAGGTACACCCACATTTCGCCAGTATGTTATTGGTCCCATGTAATAGGGGGCGAGCCTATTGCCATCTACCGGGTACAGTTCCAGACTCCAGGCAGTTATTGAGATAATTCCTAATGGAAAAATCCAATATTTATCACTTTGCCTCACCTGGGGATCGAACCCAGTACCTCTTGCTTGGCAGTCGAGCATGCGCCCTCTACGCCACCTAGGCAGTCTACTAACAAATTATTCAATAATCTGGTCGAACAACCATTTTTAACAAAACCTTTTCTAAGCTAGATTAACGCAGTTATTTCATCCAAATCTTTGAATTGCTATAAATGTTTATAAAGCCAAACCATTGTTACAAAGTAAATGGGATACCTATTCACCTAGTGAAAGTCAAGCGAAAACTGGCTCAGCAAGAAAGGCATAAATACGTACATATACTTACCTGACAACAGTTAGATAAAGTCACCGATATATTATACATAATATAATACATATTATTATATTTATGACTAAAAATATCTTAAATGTGTAGTTTCTGATTATTCTATTACAATATTAAAGTACCTATGTATATTATGTATATACCATCGTAAACTTTTTAATTTGACTATAATCTACGATATTGTTGTACTACGTACTAGATTACGCGTTCCGAACACTGCTCGACTAAAGTGCATTTCAATCCGTGCACCTTACTTTAGTGCACAGAGTACTTTATTTATACGCTACACTAAAGCAAGTGTAGCTTCGACATCCATGCAGTGTGAACGCGTACGGAGCTGTTCTAATATTACGGGAAAACAAAACGAGTATTTATTTTTCGTTTGATTTGATTACAAACGTATTTGACCTTTATAAATAAATGCAACTTTAATGAACTAAGTAACAGAATTTGAGCAAATATTTTTTAAGAACGTTCTTGTCTTTCGTAGAATATACGTCAATGATTATAATAAATATCGCTGTCCAAAGCAAATTCGACCTCTCGCTCACACGTACCCACATTTTTAAAGATATAAAAAACACTACATGTAATTATGTAAAATAAAGACAACTAGTTTCTAGAAAATAACAATACAATATTCAGTAAAAAAAACAAATTTAATCCAAACAAGTTTTCAGTGCCTTTTTATTATTCTCAGATTTTTTTTGTGCAGGTTTTTTTATACATGAAATGAAATGAAATGAAATGAAATTGTTTATTGTGATAAAAACGACACGAAATCAATTACAATTATCTCACAAGAAATAAAATATAATAGCGAAAAAAAAATGCAAAAAACATTAGAAACAATAGCAAAATTCAAATTAATAATAAAAATAAAAAAAAACTCACATACATGAAAACTCGTTTCGAATAAATTCGATTTTTTACTGAATCTTTGTACTGTTATTTTCTAGAACCTATTTGTCTTTATTTTACGTAATTACATGCACCTAGTATATTCTATAAACATGTTCGTCGGTGGTAGGAAAGAAATAGTCTCTGCATGTACCTCAACGGGAACAAGACGTGACTATATGTATTTATGTACCATTATTATATTTAAAATCATAAAATAGTAATTTCTTCACCTACCTCTTCTCACATTCTTATCTCCTATAACGATTACTTTGTAAAATATAATAAGAATAAGGTTAGTAGGTTTTTTAACCTCTTCCCGGTTTCTTATCTCCTAGTCTCTTAGTACTTACCGCAAAAGTCAAAAGAACTCCACTTAAAAAAAATACAAACGTTCAAATTAAAAACGAAATTAAATAAAAAAGGTTTTTTTTTAATCTATAGTTCTCGATGCAACTATTGGCGACGACAAAAGACATTTGCGACTCGCGAACTGTTAAATACGCGGATCACACAAATACGCGAATAAAATCACACGAAGGTTCAATATCAATAGCACTTAAGTGTTTCTTCCCATTAGAACCTTCTACAAGGTTTAAGAAAACTAATAAAAAGACAAATTGATTAATAAAATCGGTAAAGTCCTTCTCAAGTTATGGCGTGACCAAAGGCAACAGGGTTACGTTTTTATATTTATATATCTATAAATTATTAATTAGCTACTCAAAAGATAATAAAAAAGGTATAAGTCGACCACTAATATTCTGTAAAAAAGAGTTTTGAATCTGATTATTGTTACACAAGGAAAAGTAGTATAAGGTCGCGTCACGGTTTAATAGCGCTGACCTTGAATCGCAGAAATCGATTTTAAAATCTGTTTGGTAACAGAAATGAGGTGCGACGGGAGAGGCGCGCGGCGCCGACGATACATTGGTCGCTCGGTCGTCTTCACTTCGTCGTACCCCGTTCACGCGTCTCAAGTCCCCTAAATATTTCGTAGTGGTGTGTGAGCGATGACAGCTCGGATAATGAAGACCACAGAACACATATACAAGAAGAAGTCCCACTACGTACTTCAGATTTGCGTACACGAAGCGACGCTAGCGTTACCAACGCTTCGCACTGGAACTATTCAGTAGCGCGGGAGATTTAATATTTATAACATTAGCTACATATAGGTACCTACCAATATTATATTTCTATATTTACTTCTATATATGCCTATTCTATATGCCATAAGCAAAGGGTAAAAAAATAAGGGCAGGTATTAGAAGTAGTCTTTATTTAGATGAAAATAAGGTAAATCTTATATTAAACATCTTTCTAGAAGGGGTTGGCCGAGGTGTACCCAGAACTCAGTCTCATACTAAGTATACTCCCACATTTCGCCAGTATGTTATTGGTCCTATGTAATAGAAGGCGAGACTATTGCCATTTACCGGGCACAATTCTAGACTCCAGGTTGTTATTGAGATAATCCCTCACGGAAAAATCCGATATTTAACACCACAGTTTAACACTGCCTAACCTAGGCGTCTTTTTCGCACAATCGCAATAATAGAGTCTATGATCTCGTTAGCACAAAAACTAAACTTTCTATAGCACAATTTAACAAATACGAGAAACTTTACAAAACTTATTTCCACTAAAGATGTGCAAAGTGCAAATCATTGAAAAAGTCACAGAACAGAGAGGAAAGTGAAAATCGTAAACAAAAAACAGCCATTTCTATTATCCGGTTGCCAGATGGCAAAAAAGAAATTCTTCTAACGCTGATTCAAGTAATCATAAGAATCTGAGGTCTAGATTTAACTAATTTGAACAATATATGTGATAAAATTATTAATAAATTTCATTACTTATTTTTTGAAATAAGTAATGAAATTTATTGTAGTGTTTATTTCTATCTTCCGAATTAATTAAATAATTCCCATAACTTTGAATTCTACTAAAATGTTATATTTTCCTTAGTAGGGTCAGTAAATAGTGCTTTCTCTGTCGTTTGTAGATCTCCGTTTCTTTTTAACATTTCCTTCGCCGTGTTGGCATTGGCCGGGAACTAAGCTGACACCCCCATGAAGACAGTCTAGATGAGGTTGAATACTCCGAATCGTATTTTTAATTTTACATCACACGAAAAGACGTGTTATTCCGAGTCTATTACTCTCTCGGAATAAAGTACCACATTATTTGACATGTCCTTTTGATTAAAAATTTAAAGCCCAAGTTCAATTTAGTTCATTTGCGCATGCCCGAATACTATGTGCGATTGTAAACTAGCGCAAAGCATCCCTCCACTTCGCGACCTATGCCTACGTAGTTTATAGGCTTTTTTGATTAAACCCTACCATGGCAAACCAAAAAGGGAAACAAAAATAAAAATTAAATAGTGACTTCCATAATTTTAATACTAGGAATAAAGACAAAATAGCTATACCTAGCTTTAGATTATTTAAAACAAATAAAAAGACATTCTTAGGAAATGGTGTACGTTTCTATAATAAAATCCCAAAAGAGATAACAGGGCTCTCAGAGGGTAAATTCAAAACCTATATAAAATCTACTTTACTAAAGAAGGCTTATTATAAAGTCAACCTTCTGCATAGCCGCCTCATGGCACCTTCATAGAAAACGAATGTAACCAAACCAAATATCGTGAAACTATCTGTTGAAAAAATTAAGCCCTACCTACAAGTTTCTTGTGCGTCCATCTTGCAGAGGTATCTTTCCGAACGCACGGTAGACTCAGTACTGTTTATCTTCATTGACGTGAAAAAGTGTAAGATTATGACCTATTTGAATAAATCTTTTTGAGTTTCAGTTTGAGGGCTGTTTTATTAAATAAGTTTTTTTTTTGTAATTTTCGAAGCGGTTAAATAATAATATTTATGGGTAGACTTATAGCTAGGTATGTACAAATCCTAGACGCGACACACACCATAAAGTAAACAATAGACAATTTGGATAATGCATTAGATAAGTAGGTACCTACACTATTTGTTTTTCAGATTGCGCATAATATTAAAATAAAAATAGGTATATTTATGATTAGTATAGCTCAGTTTATAATTAAATATACATATATTACTTATATAAAGGGCATGTAAAGGTTAATACAAATTTCTTTTAGGAAATGATTTGGTTTGCTTAAAAAAAAAAAATAAGTAGGCAGGTAGGTACTAGATAGTCATTTAAAAATAATATATAAAAGTACATACATGGTGTGAATTAACCAATAATACTTATATATTAGGTAGGTACCTATAACCAATTACGTCAAAGATAACCCCTAAAGCAAGAAACAGAAAATAAACTATGTCGAACGGTCAGACATAGTGTCTGACCGGCTATCCCTGACTCAGTTTACACTATATTATAATATGTACTTGGATACCTACTTAAATCTATAGATGAGTTTTGGGGGGAAGCCGAAGAGTACAGTTTGGCTCCCGTATCTTTATCAATTATCGGTGCATTTTCAAGTGTTTAACGTGTAATAATGGTGGAATATTACGTGCTGAGTGTTTTCGAAGACACACAAATCTCTTTGGCAGTGATGCGAGAGTAGATATGTGATTTTTCGTGTTTCCACCAAAATTCTGGCAGCTTCTTGTAAAGACCACCGCATTACAGTGGTGGTTATTAATATCCCAAATCTCAGTACAATGTAAAAAAGTTACTTTTTATAAGGTGAACAGAACGCTACCGAGTTCTAACTTTACTCCAGCGCCATCTAGATAACACAAACAAAACAGCGCTAGCTTATTTTTCACTTTGCGCATATTTTTAAATTAAAAATAGGTATATGATTGGAATAGCTCAGTTTAAAATTAAATATACATTAATATAATAACACAAACAAAACAGCACTGTTTTTTGTGTGTGTATATTTGTTCCATTTTCACGCTAAAACTACCGAACCAATTGGCCTCAAATTTGGTGTATAGATAGTTTAGAGTTTATACCCTGGCGATATTCCCACGGGAACGAAGGCTATGCAGGTAAAACCGCGGGGCACAGCTAGTGTAATATATTTCTATAATGTTAAATTATTACCTACCCATTTTCTATTAATATTCAAAACAATCTGCTCGACAAGCTAAGTTAATTTTCTCCATCGTAAAATAACCTCTTCGATCATTAATTATATTATTTTAATAATAATAAGATCGAAGAATTGGTTACCTAGTTATTTTTTTTTAATAATTGTGTATAATTACAGATACCTACCTATAACTATAATATTATCTATCAAATTGCACTCTTGACCCCATAAAGAACAATTGTATTATAATGTTTTTAGCATTCCATTGTTCTTTAATGACGTTATCAACATTTATAGAAGTATTTTTCTTCTTTTGCTATTTATTGACAAAACATAGATTGTCTCGGTGGCGTAGTGTTCGCAAGCTCTTCTGCCGATAATAACGTCCCGGGTTTGATCCCTAGGTTAGGTAAAAAGTGTTATTCGATTTTTCCATTAGGAATTGTCTCAATGACAGCCTGGAAGTATGTTTGTGCTGTAGCAAAGAATACTAATTATTGGTACGTAAAGAAGTGACACGAGATGAGTGTCACTTCTATGTCCCCGCCATCCTACTTCCCAAAAAATCCTACTTTTGCTACTTACTTATTAGCAAAATGAACATGCCGTATTTGCACTAAATAAAAAAATCAAATCCTTAGTAAATTCCTTAGTAATACTAATAAATGATCGATCATTTTTTGTAGTGGTAGGCCTCTTTAGCAGGGGGCCGCCTGGGGAAGTACCACACCTTTGCCAGTTATTCATCCGCCAAGCAGTAATGTGCAAACATTACTGTGTTCCGGTCTGAAGGGCAATGTTTCCAGCGAAATTACTGGGCATAACGAGTTTCGTCAACTAATAACTCTGGGTGACAGGCGCAGTACAGTGCCGCGCAGAATTTAGAGTTTTAAAACACTGGGTGGCACTGTGTCTGATATGGGCAATCATGATGCTTACCATCAGGCACAGGTGCCAAGACGAGCAAATCAGGATTTGCTCGTCTTGTCAATCAGTATTATAAAAAGAAAAAAAATCACAAAATGAGTAAAAAAAAAGAACTGAAACTCATTGATTTTACACTCGCGAAAGTAGTATACATACGTAGTTTTGATACTTTGTTCATATAACCTTACCATGGAAAATCGAAAAGGTGTTTTTATAAAATTATAACATAAATGTATGTAATTATAACATAAATAATAACATTACAAAAAATATTTTTAAAATGGTTACAAAATTATTCGTATAAGTAGGCTTATATACTTGTACCCCTAAATGTAATAAAAATCTATAAATATGCTTTTTTTATATCAGAAAATAGTAACTTTACTTTTTAACACCTTTAATTTGTGCAAAGCTATTAATTAGGTACTTATAATATTATTTGCAATATTTTTAATTTAATTAGAATACATATAACTTACCACAGATTAAAAAATACTTCACAAAAAAAATCTTTCACAATAACAAGTAAAAATCACTTCACATTGCACAATCGATTTAAATTCTAAAAGGCAATGACTCGATTGGATCGTCAGAAGTCAACTGAATCGACAGGCCTCTATTACATCACTAGGCACTTGGCATTAGGCACTGGTTAAATTCCGCAATTAACTTTTTAATTTTTTTGGCACCTCCTTGATCTCTCATCATGCAGCCTATATGTGAGTGGTGTTTGAAGAATAAATTATATTATTATTAGTGTAATTCTTCGCTCTATGATATATTATAATAATATGTCTATATACAGGGTTACTGATAATTATTTTGCATACTTTTAAATAGTCCCTATAGTATTATTATTTGTAACAACTGTCACTATAAATTAAATAGTATTTTTTTAGTTAAAAACCATATACAACACAAAATAGTAATTATTCAATTAATATTAAAATACAGGATTATGATTACTACAGTAAAGTAAAAAAGGAATTAGAATTACATTTGAAAATTATTAAAAGAAATACATTTAAATAAATTATAAAAATAAAGTTTTATCCCTTTCCTATATATTCCCAATCAATATCCTTATCCATTTGTCTTGAATTGGACAATCCAGACGAGCAGCAAACATCTTCAAATGCTGTTGCACAGAACACATTATATACAAGTGCTGTTGCCACTGCCACGAGTGCGTCACTATAGAGTTACTCATTAGTGACAGTTCATAGTATTCATTCCTTCGTTCACCTTCAACAAAATGTATGCAACAGCTGAATTATTTTTCTTAATTTCAGAATTTCAAACGGCCATGCTTAAATGAGTCCTATGCGGTCTGTGGTGCTATTGGTATGGGTGGGACATGTTAGCCGCATGCCGGAAGCACTGGGCCGTAATCATAACCGGAAGCAAAAAATGGCAACATGGTAGACCTAGGAGAAGATGGCGGGATGATCTTGACTCGCATACAAATAGATTGTTAATCAATAGCCCTGGATCGTGTCAAGTGTCAGGGCAAAGCCTTGCAGTGGAATCTGACACTAATAATACTCACCCTTAGCCGGTCGTTCCAACGTTGCCTTTATTTCCTTGCGGTGGGCGGCCTTTATGGGGGGTTCGTTTAGTGAGCGGCGTGTCATCGCCTGCCATGAAATTTCGCCATCAGACGGAAGTGGCAGATGCCGGAGTCTCTAGAAATAGCCCGGTTTTACATCTCAAATCACACCTATAGCCAAATCAAGTAGTTTCCATCCATTCACAATAGTACTTGCACCTAGCAGGGACAGTCTATGAGCTCATCTTCTGTAGATGGTTTCAGAGATGGATCCCGATAAGTGCTATCCATTACCTTTACATTAAAAGCTCAAAGGGGCCTCTGCACGTTGGACTTAAAATGGGTATAGCCCGTGTTTTCGAGAGACATAAAAATTTCAGAATTGACTCATAGCTAAAATCACAGATCATAAAGTGAAAGTATTTCAAAATGATAAGTACCAAAATCCCTTTAAAAGGAAACTAACCGATCTCAAGTAACCCTGTATAATATATTGATATCTATATCGCACGTGGTAAAATATGGAACTAAAGTTACTCCATAGCCAGTGGTAATCAAAACGCTCTAGTGCATAGACATAAGCGCCCTCTTTGTAAACTTCGTAGAAAGTAGACAGGTTATAATGTTTTATATGAAGATAACGCAATGAATCATTAATTATAATAATTAAGTATTAAAGAAGCTGGGCTAAGGTTGTGTGATACTTGTGAAATACCTACTGATTATAAAAAAAATATTTACACTAGAGACCTACTAGAGTCTGGCTACCGAGTCTTGACCCTGGAAAAGGGCGGCAATTTAAAAAATGTAAGTTCGGCAACTTTTTTTTTTTTGGGCCGTAAAGTTCTCGAATGGAGACCACGGACTGGTAAGCGCAGCGTAGGACGTCCTCCCGCAAGGTGGACAGACGATCTGATAAGTACGGCAGGAGCACGCTGGATGCAGGCCGCTTACAATCGGACTGGATGGAAATCTAAGGGAGGCCTATTTTCAGCAGTGGACGTCCTATGGCTGAGATGATGATGATGATGATGATCTACTTAGTAATAAGTTTTTCATTTTTTCAGTAACTCCTCTTAAAAATACACCAGGGTGAATAAAACATTAAAAAAAATAGGTAAAATGTGAAGAAACCGATTTCCTTATTGATTGACGTTGGGCAGCTCTAGATAAAGCGGGTTAATTGCTTTTAAGCTATAAACCGAGTTACAGATACGGGCTATTCTCGATATGGCACAGTAACTTTACACTTTACTTTTTGCTTTTTTTACTTTTTGTAGTGGTAGGCCTCTTTAGCAGGGGGCCGCCTGAGGAAGTACCACACCTTTGCCGGTTATTCATCCGCCAAGCAGTGCAAACATTACTGTGTTCCGGTATGAAGGGCAATGTTACCAGCGAAATTACTGGGCATGCTGAGATTCGACAACTCATATCTCAGGGTTACAGGCGCAGTGCAGTGCCGCGCAGAATTTTGAATTTTAAAACACTGGGTGGCACTGTGTCTGATATGGGCAATCATGATGCTTACCATCAGCCACCTGATTTGCTCGTCTTGTTACCCAGTATCATAAAAAACAAAACAAGCACGTAGAATGTAGGTAGTAGGTACATACTTATTTTACAAAATTACAGAAAATGTAAGCATAGCGGCTTTGCCCGCTCGCAATTATAATATTTGGGAGTTTGATACCAAAACTTTTACGCCCTTTTTGGACTCTTTATAATGTGAATTTTCAAAATTCCTTTCTTAGCACACGTTCCGACAACGAAAAGAGCCTACATTCCAAATTTTAAGCCTCTAGGATCAGTGGTTTGGGCTCTGCGTTGCATGTCAGTCAGTGAGTTATTTAGGATTTTATAATATATTATAGTGATTAAGTGATTATTAATTAAGACCTACCATGGGGCTTAGTCCTGGGTAAGTACACCTCTGCCTACCCCTTCGAGAAAAAGGCGTGATTGCATGCCGTTATTATAGATAAAAATATTTTTGTAATCACTTTGAAAAACAATAAATGAATCGTATGTTATTAATGTTATAATTTTATAAAAACAACCATTTTTGGTTTGCTATGGCCCTACCATAGCATAATATATGATCAAAGTATCAAAACTACGTATAATACTTTCCCGGTGTAAAAAATATTGAGTTTTTAAACTCATTTTTTTCACATAATTAGTGAACCTATATTAATTAAATATTTATAACCACAGCCCATTAAATTTAACAAGTACCGTTTGACAATTCTCATTTTGCCTCGTTTGAAGGATTAGAATTTATATTTAGTGATTAAGAATTGTACATCTTGAGATAAAATTAAAAAGATGAAACGTCATACGGAGCCATTTGACGTTTCATCTTTTCAAGCCGAAATTACTTTGCACAGGCGTAACTCACACAATTTCAATAACCTTCGCCGTAGAACTATGGAATTATGAATTTTATCGAAAATGTACAATCCTTAATCACTAAACTAGGCAACAATAATTAAACAAAGCTGTCAAGCGGTACTTCTTAGATTTGTTGGGCTGTAATTAATAAATTGTTCTGAGCTATTATGAAAATTTTCGGTTTTGGCAACCTCGATGGCTTAGATGGTAGTAACTCTGTTTTCTGTGCCACAGGCCTCGGGTTCGATCCTCGGCCAGGTCAAACATTTGTGTGCATGAACATGTCTTTTGATCTGTGTCTGGGTGTTATAAGTTTATATAAGTATGTATATCAGTCATCTGGTTACCATAGTACAGGCTTCTAGCCTAGTTAGTTAACCAGTTTTTTTTTATAATAGTGAGTGACAAGACGAGCAAATCAGGTGCCTGATGGTAAGCATCATGATTGCCCATATCAGACACAGTGCCACCCTGTGTTTTAAAATTCAAAAATTCTGCGAGGCACTGCACTGCGCCTGGCACCCTGAGATATGAGTTTTTGAATCTCATCAAGCCCAGTAATTTCGCTGGTAACATTGCCCTTCAGACTGGAACACAGTAATGTTTGCTCATTACTGCTTGGCGGATGAATAACTGGCAAAGGTACATCCCCAGGCGGCCCGCTGCAAAATAGGCCTACCACTACAATTAACTTTTAATTAGAATACTTAAAATAGAAATATATTTATTTTAATTATGAACCATAAAACAGAATTACCTATTAATCTGGTTCAAAACATCAGTCTGTTTATATGCAAAAAGCCGGTTACTATCCGAGCCAGTACATTGAACTATCATAAAAAAATTATATCTCGCAAACACGGACTCTGTGGTCATTTGATAGGTGTAATTTTTTTTCAGTCCTATACGTGCATAGGCTCTTTTAAGGTTTGAATCTACAGGCTTTGAATATATTGTGTTACTGTGCCCCGTGGTTTCACCTATAGTCTTAGTTCCCGTGGGAATTAAGGGCAAATTCAAAAGTACCCTATTTGATGGTTCCCTACTTAACATATAATGACGTTTGATCAAACTACCGACTAACCAAAAGCAAAAACAAAAACATACATTCACGCCATTTTCCCGAAGGGGTAGGCAGAGGTGTACCCAGGACTCAGACCAATAGTAGATACACCTACATTTCGCCAGTATGTTATTGGTCCCATGTAATAGGGGACGAGCCTATTGCCATCTACTGGGCATAGTTCCAGACTCCAGGCAGTTATTGAGATAAGTCCTAATGGAAAAATTCAATATTTAACCAAATGCAGACTGTAGGTTAACTAATTTTTTTTTTCTCCCGCCAAAAACATCTAATTGCGTGCTCCATCATTGGAGGACATGTTCTTTAGGGATTTTGTTCCTGATGATTCTTATTGATATTAATCGTTAGAGCAGATGGTTTTTAGAGAGTTTGATCCATCGACGTGGCAAACTATAGAGCTCACGATTCATAGGTCTCATGCATATTCATTTTCAAGCTATTAATGTTTGATCAAACGTCATTTTTAGGGAATCCGTTCTACAGGCAATGCAATGCACCGTCAAACCCTACAACTTTGCCTCCAGGGGTATCTTTGCCCAAAATGCATTTTTTAAGGAAAATCGTTTTTAGGAAAAAAATCTCTTGCATTATGGCAGCATTAATCGACCGAGCGAAGCGATTAGAGTCGACAAGTGGGAAAAACCTGCGCTTGTACCAGCTTAAGGGTTGACCTCTGGTATGTAAATTTGATCGACGATAAATTGAAAACTGTTGATCTGATTTTGATGAAACTTTGCAGACATGTAGTTTAAAGTGATAATTTTTTTTTACTTTAGATAATGAGCAAAATCGGCCGAGGGGTTCCGTATATATAAGAGTCACAAGGTATTTATGAAAGGTCTGACGATAATTTCGAAACCGATGGTCCGATTTTTTTTCTTCAAATTTAGACACATAGTTTAGGACTTGCATAAAAATATTAGCCAAAGTTTGTATGTATGTATGTGTGTATGTATGTTTGTCTTGCGATAACTCGAAAGCCGATGATCCGATCTTGATGAAACTTTGCAGATAGGTAGTATAGGATAAAAGAATTTTTAAGTTCGAAGATGAGCTAAATCGGTCAAGGGGTTCTAGAGTTGTAGCTATTATAAGATCTCAATATTTTTCGATTATAACTTGAAAATTATCAATTCGATTTTAATGAAATTAAATATGTACATAGGATAGGCTTATATTTTTTATAATATCCAGTTTCAGATTGATCAGTTAAGGTGTTGTCAAGTTATAAAAGATACCCCGATTCTCAAGGGATAAAATTCCATCTCCGCTCAAAACAACTAGATGGCGCGCTGATGTCGTTAAGTCGCACTATCGTAATGTTGAATAGATTATTATAACTATAATATTAGTGAAGAGTTTAGAACAACATTTGCTTAGGGATGTGACTAAACAGTAAAAAAAATGATTTTTGTAGTGGAAGGCCTCTTTAGCAGGGTACCGCCTGGGGAAGTACCACACCTTTGCCAGTTATTCATCCGCCAAGCAGTAATGTGCAAACATTACTGTGTTCCGGAATGAAGGGCAATGTTACCAGCAAAATTACTGGGCATGATGAGATTCAACAACTAATATCTCAGGGTGACAGGCGCAGTGCAGTGCCGCGCAGAGCTTTGAATTTTGAAACACTGGGTGGCACTGTGTCTGATATGGGCAATCGTGATGCTTACCATCATTTGCTCGTCTTGTCATTCATTATCATAAAAAATAAGATTAATTAATAATCGATTTTTATTTGTTCCTACAAAATCGATTAATGAAAAAATCGATTTTTAATGGAATAATAATGGACTTTTCTAAAAATATTTATTTAAAAAAAATCCTAACGACAGAAATCAGCTTTTTTTCAATAATAATCATACCTAGCTAATGTACGAACTTTGCCCAAGCAAAGCTTAAAAATGAAAAATTTCATCCACGGGTGGGATTCGATCCACGCACCCTCCACACTATTCCGCTTAGTGGTAACTGGGGCACTCTACCCTGTGCTTGAGCTACCGTGGAGAGCCACGACGAACGCGTGGAGCGTGGAGAGCGTCAATCAATAAATACCCTCTTAGAACTATTTTTTGAAATTTTTTTTCTTATGTTAATGAGTAAGAAGACGAGCAAATCAGGTGCCTGATGGTAAGCATCATGATGGCCCATATCAAACACAGTGCCACACAGTGTTTTAAAATTCAAAATTCTGCGCGGCACTGCACTGCGCCTTTCACCCTGATATATTAGTTGTTGTAACTGTTGTGTTGTGTTGTGACTGCCAATCAAGAGGTCCCGGATTCGATCCCCAGGTCAGGCAATGTGTTAAATATTGGATTTTTCCATGGGAATTATCTCAATAACTGCCTGGAGTCTGGAACTGTGCCCGGTAGATGGCAATAGGCTTGCCCCATATTACATGGGACATACATACATTCACACATTCACGCCTTTTTCCCGAAGGGGTAGGCAAAGGTGTACCCTGGACTCAGTCCCATAGTAGTACACCCACATTTCGCCAGTATGTTATTGGTCCCATGTAATAGGGGGCAAGCCTATTGCCATCTACCGGGCACAATTCCAGATTCCAGGCAGTTATTGAGATAATTCCTAATGGAAAAATCCAATATTTAACACTTTGCCTGACCCGGGGATCGAACCCGGGACCTCTTGATTGGCAGTCGAGCATGCGCCCACTACGCCACCGAGGCAGTCAATCGAAAACAGATTACACATATAATAAAAAATCGATTAATAAATAATCGATTTTTTAACGTAATAATCGTTCAAATAAATTCGATTTTTTAGGAATAATAATCGATATTTTTTTTAATAATCGATTATTTTTTCACATCCCTAATCAGAATTTCAGAGCTAATCTTAAAAACTAATTATCTCATACCTCAATTATACCTAAAGACCTTAGACTTTACCCTTCTAGACCTTAAGAGGTCTAGAAGTTACAGGAAATTGGGGTTTGCGAGGTCTCAGTTCGAGGCGAACTACTAGTATTTTTGGTAGAAACTAGATTATGTTTCTGGTATCACTGTCTATAGCGTCTGCAGCCAACTTCATTCAGTATCCTGTCATAAATTGCTGAGTGAGGGGCTTAATTTTGCGGGCAAATTTTTTGCGAAATACCCGGGTAACATTGCCAACTCATTCTATGAGGAAAGTTTTGTCTGTATTAGTAGGAATTTGAAAGAAAACGGTCTAAATTGCCCTGAAGTTTATACTAGTTCTTATAACATTGATCTTAAAGTTATAATTTCCTTAAAAAAATCGACGTGGGTAATGTTGGCTAAAAGTCGAGTAACTTCGCCCGCCATCAAAATCATCGAAATCATGTAATAAATATCGTCCTAAAAATATAAACACTATTCTAATCCATGCACATCATCCCAATGTTGCAGACTATAGCGAAAAATACCAATGCGTCAGTAGAAAAAACATGAGATATCTTAATTTTATTGAAAAAAGTGGGCAAAGTTGTAGGGTTTTACGGCACTTTAATATTATCCGTGAAACCATCTACAGACGATCGTACGTATTGTTATTACAATGGCAGTGCCTTTGTTGAATAAATTGTTAACCCGTATATATTATATTATGTATGCATAGTGTAGGGTTCCGTACATGAACAAAACGCCCAGACTTCTAAGAACATACAGCGCCATCTAGTTGCAAACTACAAAAAACATTAGTGACCACTGACCACAATATTTATTGGGAAAATTTCACGATTTTGGGATATTTCCTTTACTTAATAAATATTTATTTATAGAATCTATTGCTCCTTCTGTTCTAGACTCCATGGTCATTTTTTTTTCGTGCACCCCACGTGCCAAATTAATGATCAAAGATTCCATACTGTTCTTGGCTTGGAGCCAAGAGTGGATGACTGTTGTTTTGTTTTAGTTTATATACGGAGTGGCGTTCTTTAGTTAAGTTTAGAGTTTAGTTTTAACTGGCGCTGTTCTGAACCTTCATGTAGATATACCTACCAATAATTTAATATGTTACTAGTGTAAGGACAGCGGCTTTGCCCGCTCGCACAATTATGAAATTTTTACAATTATGAGTTTTTAGTTTTTTTAATATGGGAGAAGCAAAACTTTGACGCCATTTTTGGACTCCTTAGGGCCGGTTTTTTGATCGTTAGTTACGGTTAAGTTAACCATTTGTCAAACTAACTATAGTTAAATTTCTAACCAATGGTTAAATCGTGTGGAAAAAAATAGTTAACCGGGGATGAAAAAACGAATATTGTCGAAAATTAACTATTTGTCAAAAAATTTAACCATTGGTCTACTTAACCAGAGATCAAAAAACCCAGCCTTAGAATGTGAATTTTCAAAAATCCTTTCTTAGCACACGTCCAGACAATGAAAACAACTTACACTCCAAGTTTCAAGTCGCTAGGATCAGTGGTTTGGGCTCTGCGTTGCATGTCAGTCAGTGAGTCATTTAGGATTTTATAATAAATATCGATTAAGTTTAATATTATGATTTTGTTAAATCACAATCCGAGCAAATGAACAAAGTATCAAAACTGTGTATACTTATTACTTCTTTATTCGTATTACTTCTTTCCCGAGTGTAAAAATAATGAAGAAATAATAAAAGTGTAAAATTTTTTTTACACTTGGTGGTCGATTTTACAGTTTTCTTTTTAAATAACACTCATTCATTTATTTCTTCCCAAGGAGGAGGTCAGGCAGGCGGCCGCTCGTCAAATCTAAGCCAAAACTTAAACAGAACTAGACTAATTTACAAATAAAGATATTAATGTAAAAAGAGTGTGTACAGAGATGACGGATGACGGATGATAGACTGGAGGCGGGAGAGGACGTGCTGTGCCAACCCTACCTAGCGTGGGATAAGGACAGGAAGATGATGATGAATTTTGCTTCATTTGCACATTTTTCGGTTTTGAGTTTTGATGTAATATCTCTTAAATTGTTTAGGCATACGTATGTATGTATATGGTTAAGTTCCATACCTAGATACCTAAACAAAACGCTTTAAATAGCTTTAAACATACAGCGCCATCTTTTAATTTCCAAAGTATGTAAATATGCAGTAAAATGGCTATAACTTTTGATTGCGTTAACTTAGAAGTATGATTTTTTTACAGCCACAAGGGACCGCAGGCCTGAGTAGTTGATATCAATTTCAACTTGATACCTCCACGCGTTCCCGTTAAAGTGTCTTGACAGACCGACAGACAGACAAGACAGACGGACAACAAAGTGATCGTTAATGGGTTCCTTTTTCCCTTTTAAGGTACGGAATCCTAAAAATTAAAAATTGTTATAATTTGTTTAATGAAAAATAAGTTGGTTCGGCCGACATCATCAACATCATTTAACATAAAACTTACGAAATAGGAATCGGTTGACAAATGCGACCTAAAGACGAAAACAGCTGGACAAACATACGAAAGCATTTTTGGAAAAGTTTTATTCAACTTGCATGCCGTTTCTCAAATGAGCCAGTCTATAATTTAAATTTGGAATCAAATAGATGGCGGTCGAAAACACGGAAAGGATGTCAGAGATTATTTCTGTTGTGACAATCAAATCCGAAATAATCTCAGGCATCAGCTTCAGGATATCTAATTGCAAACAGATGTACTTTGTCTAAATGAATAAGGGTTAATTTTAGCTAATGATATTTGGAATCTTTCAAGATATTCACAGCGATAAGGTTCCTAGTTCCTAATAGCTTTCCTATCATTTTACATTCTGGCCACGTAGTCGCACCATGGAGAATTGGTGCGTGCAAAGTGACATCGTCCTCGAAGGATATAAATTATAAAATGGATTTTGCAATGAAGCAAACATAAAATGTAATAAATTAAATGATTTATAAAACCTTCACAAAAATGTTAACTGAAATGCTAATAAAACACAAGCTTTCTGTATTATAAAGCGGACGGGGACAGTATTTAGTACTTAGACTACAGAACAGCTGACAGCAAAGTGAGCCCGAGCGCTTTTTTTTTAATGATGCCTATATGCTGTTGGCCTCAGATGGCCTCTACCTCTACAGCTTTACGTTCTGAAGGATCCGAGAGATCTTCGACCTCACCGGCGTGCTCGGTGCTGTGATTGTGTGAGTTGGTGGACCTGGTATCCGGCACCAGTACCGAAAACGGGGCAACTGTTGAGTATATTGGTAGGATTGGGCGAGCCTAGCGCCGTCACATCGGCGGCGCTAGGCTAGAGTAGTCCGGCCCCCTTATTACGGACGCAACAGAAGAGTGGAAAGCGTTTAAATTGCTAAATGTCTGCTGTCAAACATCATTTTTTGTATAGACCTTTTGACAGCAGACATTATGCAATTAAACGCTTTCCACATTTCTGTTGCGTCCGTAATAAGGGGGCGGGTCGTTCACGAGGGCGTCTACGGAGGGGGAGAAGTTCCAGCTTGAACTATCGAGTAGTTCAACGCTTCGACTACAAGGGGGTTGGGGTGGTGGGGAGCGGCGTCAAAGTAGCGGCGGGAGCAATCCTTTATGAAATGAAGGATGGAAGGAAGTTCCAGGTCGCAGTGCAAGTCGGCGTTGCGCTGGTACCAGCTAGCGCCGACCGCCTTGAGAATGAAACGGTTTTGGATGACTTGGAGTTGGTCCAAGATGACAGGGGAGGGCAAGATGACGGGGGAGGAACCCGAGCGCTGGCGAGCGCTTGCATACCTGACATCTCTTCTGAATATTGACAGCTAACATTATATTTTTGGAATCTGCATATTAAATGCTATTCTAACGATACAAATTTTGTCCTATTTTGCAAACTTTGCTTAAGTTAGGTTATGTATCTATTAAAACTTATATGCAAAAAATTGCCTCCTCGACCAATTCACTCCAACCCCACTACATACCGTTAACGCCAGACATCGAAGTAATCTTAACAAAAAATTCCAAGGTTAAAGTACTTGATACTTGATCGAATCAGTGTCCACTTTGTCGCTATAAAAATAACCGAACAATTCATACATTTATTGTAAGCTCAAGTCTACAATTTATTGACACACAGTTCTTAAACAGTTATTAAACTAAATAAATATTATGTCCTTTTTTTTCGTTGTCTCTTAGTGGAGTTATGCGTTTTGTGCATGTGCCCGGTAAAGCTACTAATTTAAGTGCGTACGCGGTCTGTTAAGATATTGACACCAACCTATGAAAGTTTGCCAAATCGATGTTTTGTATATTCTCCTGTTTCCACCGAAAATCATTTACCCATTCCGTAAATTTATATCGTGATATTTTTATAGTGCAGTTAACTTTGTCTCTGTCAATTTAGTTTCTCTTATAAACTCTCGGTATTTTTCATAGTGAACTTCTAAAAATGCCAGTTTACTCGCGTGATTTGACGTTCACTACACAAAAATATGATTATCCTAATTCCTATTCCTAATATATATATATACTATTATAAAGGCGAAAGTTTGTAAGTATGGATGTATGTATGGATGTTTGTTACTCTTTCACGCCAAAACTACTGAACCGATTGGGCTGAAATTTGGTACGTAAGTAGCTTAGACCCTGGAATAACACATAGGGTACTTTTTATCCCGATATTCCCACGGGAACGAAGACTACGCGGGTGAAACCGCGGGTCACAGCTAGTATAAAATAAATTAAAGTCATAGGGACTTTACTTCATCGTCATAGGGAATATAATTCCCTATTCAGTGGGTTTACTATACTCGGTGGAAACAGGGGAACACATAAACATCGATTTGGTAAATTACCCATAGATTTGTGTCAAACTGCTAAGGCCCGCCCTTTCCTGTAAAGTTCAAGCGCCTGTTATAATAATAACCAAGTTACACTTAAGTATGATTTATAGAAGTAAAAGGCTAAAATTGTTTTGGTGTGGCGTTAAGATTGACCATCTCCATCTTATAATCTTATCCTACTCAAATTATAAATCTCAAATTTCAGTACAATGTAAAAAAACTTACGTTTCTAACAGGTGAACGAAACGCTTGCGAGTTCTAACTCACCTCCAGCGCCATCTAGCGCGGTTTTGGTTAGATCGATGGATAGATGTTTGTTGCTCTTTCATGCCAAAACTACTGAACCGATTGAGCTGAAATTTGGTATGCAGGTAGCTTAGACCCTGGAAGAACCCATAGGGTACTTTTTTTCCAGATATTTCTACGGGAGCGATGTCTTAGCGGGTGAAACCGCGGGGCATAGCTAACAGCTAGTTAAAAATTAACCTTAGTACAAGTATGCTAAGTACTAAATAGGTAACCATACCTAGATACCAGAACATACAGCTTCATATACTTATTTGCAACCTACTGCAAACATAAGTTAATACATAATTATTTTTTTCGGGTTCGATCCCCAGGTCAGGCAGTGTTAAATATTGGATTTTTCCATTAGGAATTATCTCAATAACTGCCTGGAGTCTGGAACTGTGCCCGGTAGATGGCAATAGGCTCGCCCCTTATTACATGGGGCCAATAACATACTGGCGAAATGTGGGTGTATCTACTATGGGACTGAGTCCTGGGTACATCTCTGCCTACCCCTTCGGGATAAAGGCGTGAATGTATGTTATGTTTTATGTGAATTCTTTTTTTTTTGCAAACCATTAGGGTTTTGGTATTTATCCCTTTACTTGTGATATAAGATTTATTCTTGTCAAATTTCATGATGCTAGGCCAACGGGAGGTTTTAAGTGAGGTAAAATGTAAGGTATAGTTCGACACAAAAGAGTAGAAAATAATGGGGGCGCCACTGTCTTTTACAAGAGTAAAAACAATTTCATCAACACATACACTTTAAATTAGTTCCGTTTCTACTCTTTTGTGTCGAACTATAATATGACAGATTTTTTACATATTTTTTAGTTCCAATTTGATACCTCAATGCGTTCCCGAGAAAAGGGTCATGACAAACGGACAGACGGACAGCGAAGTGATCCTGTAAGGGTTTTTTATTTTAAGGTACGGAACCCTAAAACAACAAAAAAGGCGTGATGCGGTATGCTATGTTAGTAAAGTTCTCTAGTATATCAACAGTTAAGGAACTGAATAACGGAACGCTAAAATAATCGATTATTATCGATTAAAAATCATGCATATCGAGTCCAATTTCAAACTTTCTATTGACACTGTCGATTAAAACCATAAACAGGGTTACCCTCTTTTGAAAACAAAAGGACTTATGTACCCAACGAGATGCAATAATTACCCTAATCTGTCATACGTGAAAAAAAATACTTCGTAACACCCGTATTCAAGAACTAATACTTATGAAAGGTACTGTGCTTGGTAAGGAATATTACACCGCGCTCGTCATGGCAGGATTTTTTTCGAATGGGATTTACCAGCATAATGTGTTCGGGCGCGATTATTATTCGAATACGGGTGTTATTATTAATAATACAAATCTATATAAATCTTAAGCAACCTATACTTTGTATGCTTAATATGTAATATGTACCCTTCAAAGTGAACAACTTTCAAAAGAGAGTTGCGAAATTCAGGAAAAAAGTCGACATCCTACATAAAATGCTTCAGTTTCTCGGCTTTGTTTGGGCAGAATTTCATATTTTTTCTTATGAAAAATAAAATACTACACACATTGATATAAAGAAAAAGGGTACATTCTCTTTCATTCTTACTGAACAAATGGCACGTGAAATTTGCTCAGTGTGCAGTTTGCAAAGTGACATAAAATAAATGTTATTAGCGACTAGCACTGCTCTGCTCTCTAAAATGTCAATAGAGAATTTAAATCCTTTTTTTAGTTATAAGGACTGTGGATTTTGTGAAATAAATACATAAAATGAACAACAAAGATAGAATGACGTACCTAAGACCGAAGTGCGACCGAGACAACATTATTATTCGCTCGTACGACCTTACTTTACTGACGTACGTGGACCTAATGGGACTTAATTTGAGCTTGCCATTTTCGAGGAGTCGGTACCTCATCTCCCCTTTTTTATATCAATGACAACACACCACATAACCAAAGATACCACATGTATAGTGTATAGGTATGTTTAGGTATCAAACCTTTACACAACTTAGATCTGTTTCGGACTCCATCCAATCTGTCATTGAGAAAATTTACATAATCATCAAAAATCCCATAACACTTAGCCTGTCCTGGGGATCGAACCCGGTACCTCATGATCAGCAGGCGTGCTTGTGAACCACTTGTACGCCACTGAGACACAGAATAAATAATACTGGGTAACGTAACTAAGGCCACTGAAGCTGAGGTGTCGAGACAATAAGGCGGCTATAAAAACCCTTTTAAAGAAGATTGACGTCAAAAGCTTCTAAAAAGTGCTTAAATAGTCGTGATAAGAGATAACCAGCCCTATTATGGTGGTCCTAATAGCCCTACAGTGGCCCTAATAGACCAATAGCCCTACAAAAGTGGTAATTGTTTAAGTGGTAACTGGCAAGTAACCATGCCTGTCGACGCCGACATAGCATCGCAGAATGTAATTAGTGCTAGAATTAATTTATGGTTTCGTTGTCGGTCGCCGGTCGGACGTGCGGTGAATCATACCGGGGCTGCCAGTGATTAGGGTAAAATTACCAGGAGATTTATGCATTAAATGACAAGACTCACAGTCAAAACAGTGTGTGGACTTGTTTACTTCGAGACCGAAGTCGCGGTGATTGTTTTAGTAAGCACTAACTGCGTCCCACGGTTTTACCTGCGTAAGCGTCATTCCCGAGTGAGTTTGACAGCCTCGTTGGCCCAGATGGTAGTAACTCTGCTTTCTGTACCGCAGGGCCCGGGTTCGATCCCCGGCCAGGTCAAACATTTGTGTGCATGAACATGTCTGTTTGATCTGTGTCTGGGTGTTATAAGCTTATATAAGTATGTATA
Source organism: Hemistola chrysoprasaria (assembly GCA_947063395.1). Lineage (NCBI taxonomy): Eukaryota > Metazoa > Arthropoda > Insecta > Lepidoptera > Geometridae > Hemistola > Hemistola chrysoprasaria. Next base: position 9,707,088 of record OX346733.1, on the reverse strand, counting down.
TTAGTCATCTGGTTACCATAGTACAGGCTTCTAGCCTAGTTTGGGACCAGATGACCGTGTGTGGAAAGTTGTCCCACATATATGTCCCATATCTGAATCGAACTACCCATGTTCTGTCCCAAGATTCGTCCCATCTATATCTCTACCAACATCGTATTTATTTGTATTGAGAAATGCCACCGTGCCCGGTAGATGGCAGTAGGCTCGCCCTCTAATACAAGGGACTAATAACATACTGGCAAAATGTGGGTGTACCTACTATGGGAGTGAATCCTGGGTACACCTCTGCCTATCCCTTCGGGAAAAAGGCGTGATTGTATGTTATGTTATTTATTTGTCTTTGTGTTATTCCGGGAAGAACATTTATATATTTGCATAATTCATAATAATTAATGGCGATACTAAAAATATTATTTATACACTTTAAAGAGTCTTATTATTAGGCCTATCAAATAAAATCAAAATTATAACCTACATACATAAAATCTAAATTAGAAACCTACAACTCCTTTCAGCTCTCGTATGTTCTAAAGCCCTAAAGCCCTACCTTTAGACATAGAGAGCTGAAATTTAGTGAGTCAGTCATTACGGACTTTGATTTTTATATTTAAAGATTTCAGCTCGATCGGTTCAGTAGTTTTAATGAGAAAGGGTACAAACGCAGAAACACACGAACACACGCTCATTCACCTAAACTTTCACAATAAACCCCTGAAGCCGGCTATAAGGCATCAGCTTATTGCCAGCGATAAGGCCGCCCATTGTCGACCACTTTTTACTTATATTTGAAATTATCATGTCGTACTGTGTATGTAATATTATGTAAAAATGGTCGAAATAAAGAGTAATCTATTTTATTCTAATTTTTATTATATTCAATAGGTGTATCTAACATTAGTGGCAAGTGTCATTATCTTAACAAATTATTGTAATTTTTTAAATCTCCCTACAATCGGGGAGATTTCCAGAACCTGGCAGCTCACACACCCCGAGTGGCGGTCGCGCGGTCTCAGGCCACTGCTCTCTGTTATTCCATTTCATTTGATTGAAGCCCGTCGCCGCGAGTACACGACGGGATAACGCCTCTATAAAATAAGGAAATTATTTAATAAAAATAAATATATTAAACTTTTAATTATGCGAGAAATTGTGCATCTTCAGGCTGGGCAGTGCGGTAACCAGATTGGAGCTAAAGTGAGTACCTACTTCCTAACTTTTTTGTAACTGCAATTTGAATTTCTAAGTTACCAGTTAAATGTAACTTTTTTTCATGACTTTAGTGAGTTAAAAAGATATTCTATCATCATCATCCAGCTGTTGGAAGTCCACTGCTGAACATAAGCCCCCCATAAGAGGGGTTCTTGCCAATACTCGCCACGCTTGGCAGGCGGGTTGGCGAGCGCAGTTTGATGGTTTTTTATCTCTTTTTGTTATTAAATATTATAATATTATTATATTTTCTACGCTAAACTAATACTTATAAGTGGATTTTCGAAAGGTTTTATAACATAGTGTATATAGTTAGGGTAGATAGTATTGTTTAGTCTTTTTTCAATAGAGGTGCCTTAATAACATAACATAACATAACATACATTTATTTAATAATTGGAAATAATTTAATATTTCTGATCAAGAATTGGTAATACAAATTAATTAATTTAGCTATACATAATACAAATAAACTAATGAAAATAAAAAAAAATATGCCTGCTTATTTATAGTAGGAAAAATTCTAACTTTTTATAAAATTTAATTTCGAGATTCTACGTATTAAAACTTTTTTAGGGATAGAAAATTAAATAAAGTCCGGATTAACTTTCTGCGCCCACTATAGGTATACTTAGGTACTTAAAACACTTACTAAAAACTAATACTATGTATACTAATACTAATATATAACATACATACATACATATGTATGTATGTATGTTAAAAACTAATAAACATTTAAGTTATGTTGGTCCCCTTAGTATTCTGTGGATAGGTTGCACTTTTATTTGTCCTACCCTCTCGATAACCGTCAACTTCGGCCGACGTCTTTAAGACAACATCTGTCATTTTTTGCAAGGACATTGTCAAAACAACTGTATCTGTGGAAATAAAACAACAAATTATATGGGTTATTCCCACTGGTCAGACCTCGTAGGTCCCCACTGGCGACAATTTTGCATTCTGTACTTGAAAATTGTTGACGTTGTGATAGTTAGAAAGATATAGAGATAGATAGATAGATAAATAAACACTTTATTGTACACCATAACAAGGACACACAAACTGACTGTACTATGGTAACCAGATGACTGATATACATACTTATATAAGCTTATAACACCCAGACACAGATCAAACAGACATGTTCATGCACACAAATGTTTGACCTGGCCGGGGATCGAACCCGGGGCCTGTGGCATAGAAAGCAGAGTTACTACCATCTGTGCCAACGAGGCTGTCAGAATTACTAGGTTCCCTTTGTAATACGTTGTATATAAGTTAAATAATCCGGACCGAAAAAATAATCCCTTTATTTTCTGTCTCGGCTCCCTAAAACGCCATGTTCCTTACGACCACAGAACAGATAAAATAATACCTATGTAGTGACACAGAATAATTAATAGTACGGGGGGGGGGGGCTATTGGCGTTCTTCATAATCACCAGTCGCTATCAAGCTTGAGTCTTTATGCTCTGTGGCTTGAGTTAGTAACAAAGACCTTTTACCCTTCTAACAAGACTGTGCACTGTCAAACTTGGAGCAGAGAAAAGGAAAAGGATAGACACTGCGGGTGGTTCTTACTCGGGACCGACACAGTGCACAGTCTACTTAGTAAGTTTATCATAATGTCTGGTTAGTAACCGGACTTTGACATTTGTAGTTAATGTCAAATCAAGTTATTAGTCAATAAAGTGATAGTCACCAAGAACGCCAATAGCCCGGCTGAACTGATTTCATATTTGATGGCGTTCATAGACTGAGCGAGATAATGACGATTATTTCCCTGCTGTGGTTTAATTATCGATGTTTATTTTCATGTTTATGATCATTGATCATTGTTATATATAATAAACATTATTTAAACATCAATATTATGTGTTATTTGAATATAAATAGAATATATTAATTGTATCATCTATATTTTTCCGTCTCGTTGTTAATTGGATTTTCCGTGTTTAGTGAGGTAGATATACTTATATATTACATAAATTCACCACACATTATACAAACCATCAATTTTTTTTATTTTTCAGAATTTCCATCTTCATTTTTAATTAATAAGAAATTTAAATTTTAAAATATTTACACAAAAATTATACAACTTTTAATAAAGATTCATATAATAAAGACTGACTCGGTGGCGTAGTGGTCGTAAGCTTGACTGCGATCAGTTCCCGGGTTCGGGCCCCAGGTCAGGCAGTGTTAAAAATATTGGATTTTTAGGAATTATCTCAATAACTGCCTGGAGTCTGGAACTGTGCTCGAAGAATGGCAGCAGACTCGCCCCCTATAACATGGGACCAATAACATACTGGCGAAATGTGGGTGATTGTTTGCGAATAACACTCTTGCCTGACCTGAGGATCGAACCCCGAACATAATGATCGACAGTAACGCTTGCGACCACTACGCTACCGAGGCTGATCATATTCCTAATTCCAATTATGATGGATGGCTATGTTTGATACTCTCACGCCAAAACCACTGAACCGATTACGTTGAAATTTGATATGTAAGTAAGTTAGACCCTGGACTAACACATAGGGTATTTTATATCCCGATATTTCCACGGGAACGAAGACTACGCGGATGAAACCGCGGGGCTCAGTATTATAACATTGTACTGAATTAAACGACACAATCAGTTTCTTTGCGCTGCGATCATCCGTTCCTATTACTTATCTAAATGAACGATTTCTTGGAAAATGATATTATAAATACGCTAATCTCTGATTATAATATTAGTACCTGGATGACCGAGCTTTGCTCGGTATTATTATTTTTTTTTTAAATAAAATGACATTTCCTAAAAATGATTCCTAGCTAGATCGATTTATCGCCCCCGAAACCCCCTATATACTAAATTTTATGAAAATCGTTGGAGCCGATTCCGAGATTCCAATTATATATTATATACTCCATACCACTTAATATTATGGATAAGGATTAAATACCATGCCTTTAGATAAAATATCTAAGACCATACAATAAACAGATATTATATCACATAATTTATTATAATGCAAAGTTAATACATACATACATACATTCACGCCTTTTTCCCGAAGGGGTAGGCAGAGGAGTACCCAGGACTCAGTCCCAGTAGGTAAACCCACATTTCGCCAGTATGTTATTGGTCCCATGTTATAGGGGGCGAGCCTATTGCCATCTACCGGGCACAGTTCCAGACTCCAGGCAGAAAAAAATTAAAGTTAATAGTAATAATAATAATCTTCTTCTTTGGGTGCCATCTTCTAACGAAGGTTGGCGACCATCATGGCGAATTGGACCTTCGACACAGCAGCTCTAAATAGAGAACGCGTGCTTTTTCCATACCACTGGCGCAGATTTTTAAGCCAAGATGTTCTTCTTCTTCCTGGACTCCTCTTTTCTTGTATCTTTCCTGTATTATAAGCTGTAAAAGGGCATATTTCGATCTACGCATTATGTGGCCAAGATATTCTAACTTCCTTCCTAAATAATAATAATGCATCGTTAATAATAATATTAGAGCTCGTGGAGCCCTTTCCACGATTTCTTGGAGCTGTGTGGCGTAACCTGCAGCAACCTCTGTGTACTTACTCGAGCATAAAATTCTAATATGTAAGAAATATCTGAAAATTTAATCAAAATTAATTTATTAATCTTAATTTCGACAGCCTCGTTGGCTCAGATGGTAGTCACTCTGCTTTCTGTGCCGCAGGCCCCGGGTTCGATCCCCGGCCAGGTCAAACATTTGTGTGCATATACATGTCTGTTTGATCTGTCTCTGTGTGTTATAAGCTTATATAAGTATGTATATCAGTCATCTGGTTACCATAGTACAGGCTTCTAGCCTAGTTTGGGACTAGATGACCGTGTGTGGAAGTTGTCCCATATTATTATTATTTATTCAAATAAATTACTCTATAACATTCTTATAATCTCACAAAACTGATTTGTTGACACGAATCGATCGAAAGTGGTACATAAAGTGAAGTAAAATTTTCTTTTCTATATTTTTTAATGCTGTCAATTTAATAAAACATGTGAAAGGTAATAAATATTTAAATGTTAATAAAATTATAATGTATTTATTCTTAAAATATGTATATGTAATAAGTATGTAACGGTTCTACGGATAGAATTGTAACGCGAAATTTTATAGGTATAATATAAGTACTTAAATAAATAATATTATAGTACAGAAATAAAATTACACGCATTTATGGGTCCCCTGTCTCATCTCGCGGGAGCCGTGGGACCCAGCAGAGGAACATATTCGGAGAGTGGGCAGCAGCGCTCTGCAGCACCAAGTATTCCAGCTACTGCGATCACCATGCTGCACAAGCGTGCTGATCTACGCTAAATTCCCCCATATGAATAGATTATGGCGTTCTATGGGGAAGGCCTATGCTCAGCAGTGGACGTCTTCCGGCTGATGTGATGTGATGATATATGGGTTCTTAGACTCACCAACCCGCCTGTCAAGCGTGGTAAGTATTGGCCAACCCCCCTTTATGGGGAGGCCTATGAATGTCCAGCATTGGACTACCAACGGCTAAAATGATTATGATGAAGGGATGATGATGAGGCTTAACTGTTTTAAGATTACATCGGTTGTAAAAGAATTAGGTAAATACTTACCTATTTACTTTCGAATAAAAAACAGTTAATTTTGATATAATTATAATGATATTTATTATAATCTGACTGGCAACAAACAAGAAGATAATTTAGAATAGGACAGTAATTTATTATTAAGAAATAAGAAACAAACATCTAGGTACATTATTGTGTACAGTATTAACGTAGGCCTTATTTTTCTTGCTACGTCTATGATAGGCCTAAAAATTGAACAAAAAAAAATCTTACTTTCAATATAAAAAATAAAAATAAGTTTCGTCTGAAAATGTCATAACTTTTTTCTGGCTTCAAAAGAGACAAGCATTTGCTATTCAGCCAGCTTTCATTCGATCTAACGGTTTGGTACGATTTTATTGGAGCACGTCAAAACTGTTTTCTAACGTAAACTTATAAGCCAATGAGAATTGAATGTCAAGAGAAGTTATATCCGAACATCGCTGAGTATGTGGTTTGTAACATTAGATAACTACTAGGTACCAACGACCTACTGTCTCTTTGTTTAAATCTTCAAGTAGGAACTGTGCATACTACTTTTAACCAAAATTAAATAATAATAACTCCATAAAATACCGTCAATTGGTGGCTTACTTGCAGTAGCAGCTGTAACGGTTCCCAGTTCACGCTATCGCTTCGGAGAACAAAATTGCATCGTCCTCAGTAAACAAACAAAATAAATACATATTATTACAATGCAAAAAATTGCGCGTGTCAATAGATGACTCGTCGTGTGACTTGTATACTTGGGGCAAAATAGTCCTATGAAAATAGAACTCGATAAATGGTAAAACTCTCTTTATAAAATCTCGTTGTTGTAAACGTCTGAACCCATTATAAGTTTCATCACGACGTTAGAACACGCGCCATGGGCTGAGTTTTCGGCGGGAACATCTTCCGGCTGTTTTGTCTGTTTCCTGTCATTAGAGCCTCTTAAATCTTAAATTAGGAACGGAAAGATCGCCAGAATCTTCAATACCATATGTTTTTTTGTTTTAGGCAACACACGGCTTGTGCATTTTACCACTTTATTTTGTACAGCTTTGCTTGCCAAAGGCAATAATATAAAGGTAGAAATGGAATAGAGAGATCGCTTTGAATTGTTTATATTATTTAAAACCAAAATTTTGTGGCAAAATAAAATCGCAACTGGCAACTCGCAGTTGTGTGTGCATGTTTTTTTTAAAGTTCTGGCTTCGAAATTCGTAGTAAGTAATTATTTATAGGTAGTTAAGAATGATTCACTGTAAACCTTGAACCAATCTTTTGCCCGTTAAATTGATAACCTTAAAGTTCTCAGCTGTTCCTATCTTATGACGACAATTTTAGATTTGGTAAGTACCTACCTATTCTAATTTAAAACGGTACTTAGATATTTATTTATCTTATTGGCAATAAGAAAACAAAATAATTAAACAATATTATTATATAGGTAAAAGGCAAACTTTTTACATCGAATAAAATATTTATAGGGCTTGGTACTTTTCTAAAATAATCGGATACCTATAGGTGTGTGGTAGTTTAGTAATGGTAATTTTGTGGTAATTTTACCACCAATTTGTCATCATAATATCACAGATATTATGGAAATCAGTCGTCCAGATTTTTATTGATGGGAAACCTACCTACAATACTTAAGTATGTAATATATTTAATATCTACCTCAGTAAGGCTAGCAGTTTTACATGAAACTATGACAAACATATTACGCAAAAGGACCGGAAATTCGTCATTCGTCAGCTGAACAAAGGTACTACCAACCTAATTTAAAATCTCTTTGGACATGGGTTCACTTTCAATATGGCGTCTCCCGCCATTATGTCTACTAATGACTATTCCGCGCATGCGCACCGACTGCCGACTTCCCAGCGATTTGCGTGATTGCGTGAGTCAGAGGATTTTTGTTTTTTTTTTATATATATGTACGGTCTGGTCTGTAAACTATAAAATATCCTGGATAATGGATCCTTATAGATAGATAAAGACCTAATTATTTCCTGCTATTTGATTAATAATTATTTCCGTGCATAATGTATGCTCGGAAATAACACAGACGGTTTAGTAAGTTAGTACCTTAACTTAATCTGTGACATTAATTTAGGTAAGTAAGTATACATACTCTAATATTGTATATTTGTTTATCTATATACTTGTCTATTCATTAATGAAGATGCAACCTCATTCGTTATTTTAACAAAAGTAAACTCAACCGTAGCAGACACTGGCCGTAAATAATCGATCCGCGCGTTCCAAATTTGAAATCTCAATCAACCAATCACTCATTACGGATTGTAATCGCGCACGGATTCCATATTTGAAAGTGTTCGAAGTTCGAAATTGTAACGGTCACTAACGGTTGATACGTATAGCCACTTTTCTAATGACAATAATATGAATTATTGTTGGGTCGGAGAAAGGTAATTATTGTACAAAATGAAGATGATTCGTGGCTATAGCACAGAACAGATAAATGGCTATAGTCCGTGTCTCGAAACTTTTTATATGTGGTCTGTGGCCCGATTTACAAAAGAAGTTTCTAGTTCCATTTTCAAGTTTCTTTGACACTTTATTTTAAATTTAGAAATACAGAAGTGATGATTTCCAAGCATTTAATTTAATTTTAATAAAATAGTAGAGGTTTTTTTTTTAATTATTTGTTTAGCAAACATTATTAGTCACGGGTATTTGGTAATATTTAATTTTCATGTTTGTTTATTTCTTACTTGGTGTTATTTTTTTTCCTCTTTTGTTTAATGGAGGCAATAGACAACTTTTTATTTATTTATTTAGTGTTAGTGCATTATTTTATTGCTGCACGCAAAAATCCTTCTAATAATAATGTAGGTTAGTATTATGGTATACGACATATCCGGGTAACACTGTTGCCACATTAAAAAGATAAATTTAGATCTATAGCGATATTTTTAATAAGTACCATATCAATCCTCAATAAAATCTTCTAAAGTTGTGCAAAAACGTATAAACAACATTTCGAACATTTTAAAGAACTTCCTCTATTTAAAATAAGTAAGTACTAATACCTTCTCTAATTTAGCTTGCAATGACAGCAGAACAAAAATCAAATATTTGGTTATATTTCCTTAAATTAGGTATATAAATGTTATCTTTTCGGGTATAATATTCAATTAATAAATTAATTATTACCCTCTTAGAACTTAATTTACATAAGTATTGGCAAAAAATAGATTTTTGTACAGCGGTCATTGATCACCATATATTTTGACAAAGCGTATTATATAAATATACTTATAGAAAATTAACGACACCAATATAATCCACAACAAAGAGGATCACACCTACCAAGGAGGATAAATAATTAGATGTATCAGAACAACCTTGACGTAGTATGTTTACCTCATCAGTTACATGTGTATACCTGCAGGCTAACAGACGTGTTCTGCGCTTTATGTGAGTAAAAACTGTTCTGTTTACACCTCTTTGATGTTTCGACTTCCTTTTTAAACTTTTTTATTTTGAATGCACAATATTACTGGCCTGCAATAACTGCGTAAAAAATGCTGTTCATAATATAAAGAAAAAATAATTTGGTGTTGCAAGTTTAATAAAAACTCTGGCTTTCGGGAGTTTTTTTCTGGATATGAAAGGAAGTCAAATTCTGTCCATTTAACCTTTGTCGTTTAAGATTAGTGTACTTAAATGAATGAGATTACTGTGATGAAACGTTATACTACTATTAACGATCAGTTGTGCGGGGTCGCCACCGTCTCTGCATTAGTGTGTTTTGAAAGCTGTTATTAAGGCCGAACATAAGTACCATTTTTGACCGTATCCAATATGATCGTAGACGATGCAGTGACGTAGACGCTGGGTAATGTGAAGTACCTAATGTAAAAAAGTTCGTACATCTTATCACTTATCAGTGTACGCTTGGCTTCATACAAACATTGCATATAAGTAGTAGGGTGGATACCAATTTTATAGCATTTAAAAATATTATCATACTCGCCCGGTTTTCAATGTAGTTACCTATATTCTTTTGAACTTTTTTTTGGCTGCCTTGGTGGCGTAGTGGGTGCAAGCTCGACTGCCGGTGAGGTCCCGGGTTCGATCCCTAGGTCAGGCAGTGTTAGATATAGGATTTTTCTATTAGGAAATGACAGCCTGTAGTCTGGATCTGTGCCCGGGACTAGATGATCGTGTGTGGAAATTGTCCCCAATATGGGACAACTAAATAAATATTAAATATTTAATTCTTTATCATCTCTAATCAAACCCGTTATTAAACAACGTGTTGTATAAGGGTGTAGTAATACTGAAGGAGGTACATCTACAAGTCAACCTAAACTACTAGCAAAAGAAATGATTGCGAAATTAACTAAAAAAGTTTTTGTCTTTCCGTACTTTGCCGATCAGCTGATTCAGTTTGTGTGGGAAGTTGAATTTTAATACTTTCTTTTAGAAATTGATCTTTATGACGGGTAGATTAACCCTTTAAGTAATACAACACCTTTTCTAACAACGTATACAAAACTTTTAAATTAAATTAATTTAAAAATTGTTTATTGCCAGAAAACTAATGAACACGAAATAGGTTAGAATAAATTAGAAAAATAATGCCTTTTTTTTGACATCTTCCACATTGGTCCATCTAGTCCCAAACTAGACTAAAAGCCTGTGCTATGGTAACCAGATGACTGATATACATACTTATATAAGCTTATAACATCCAGACACAGATCAAACAGACATGTTCATGCATACAAATGTTTGACCTGGCTGGGGATCGAACCCGGGGCCTACAGCACAGAAAGCAGAGCCATCTGAGCTATCTAGCTGCCTTATTAATTATATAAATAAAAAACCGATACTAATTTAAATAACTACACAATTTCTGACAATTGAATATGCTCAGCTGTGTGCTGCACAAGTTAATCTTGCGCAGCGCTGGTTTTCAGCTTAAACCATGCTCGAGCATGGGTTTTCAGCATAATATTTTCTTTTGGCTTTTGACCAATTACCTATAAACAAATACAATATTATTATCGCAAATAGAATCTAATCATACTTAGTAGGAAACAAAATACTATGATTATTTAATATTCTACTTACCTATCTCTGTATTGTTTATTTCCTTAAAACATTCCATTATGTTTTATAGGTACCACGCTTTGTCAAATATAGCTTGATCAATGACAGCTGAACAATTTTTTCTTTTATGATAGTGATAAGACGAGCAAATCAGGTGCCTGATGGTAAGCATCATGATTGCCCATATCAGACACAGTGCCACCCAGTGTTTTACAATTCAAAATTCTACGCGGCACTGCACTGCGCCTGTACATTACTTTGCACATTACTGCTTGGCGGATGAATAACTGGCAAAGTTGTGGTACTTCCCCCGACGGCCCCTGCAAAAGAGGCCTACCACTACAAAAAATCTAAATTTTAGCCATATTTCCGTATATTAAGTTATAAGAAGGTTTCAACGGAATATTTAATTACCCGATAAGATACAATACCATTTATGTATCAAATTTGTTCCATTTGTTCGGCTGTCATTGATCAAGCTAAATAAACTTATCGCTCGCCTTATTCCCTGTGAGACTTTTGTTTATCTTTTGAGTTCTTATCTATAGCCAAACAGGAAAGAAAGTCATGGCTATCAAAACAAATAACTGGAGTTTAGTCATGTCTGATTCATAATAATATCCAGTTAGGTTTCATGGAAAGATCTTTTAATCTTTAATTTTTAGTCACGTTTTGTCAGTGAACTGCAGTGAAATCACAACTTAGTCATACTGGAATATTTTTCTGGAAATATTGTCATAAGTTTGTTGTTTGTTTGTTGTATTCAGTGGCGAACGGCGAAACAACTCAAAATCAAACATGTCACGGGCAATACATATTTGTGTGAGTCCATAAAAGACGAAAAAATAACTTAAAAATAGTTCTTTTTTAAATTACATTATGGGTTATTATTTTTCTTTTGATTCTGTAGGAAATGCAAATATTTAAATTTAATAACGACATAATATTATCAAATAATTATTTTTAATCGAGTTACTGATGTCGCAAGTCGCAAGCAAACGATAATGTCAAAAGCGTGTCTTATTCATATACTGGCAATACCTGTCGATATCGAATACTCACGGAATATAATACAAAATTAGTCTTTTTTTCACCCCTACATTTGTCACATTTCGCCTTTAATGCAATAAATCAATTTTAAAAGTAGAAACAATAACAGAGTTGCCATCAATAGATTTTTACACAGTTACAAGTAACTATTAGACATTGTAAAAGAATCTCAAAAAAATAATTCAAAATAATTATTTATCCGTCACAGAGATAGACCAAGTTTATTCTAGGTTGGTACTTAGAGTTCCTATACAGCCTAGAGGTCAATGAACTCGCCGCGACTGGCTGATTCCTAATCTGTCTGAGCTTTAGGTACACTGAACTGACAAATGATTTTTATTATTTATATAGTAATTATTTATCATACTAATTAAATTAATATTAAAAGATATTTACTTAGTTTTGTTGTGTGTTGTTAAAACGTAGGTATTTTATCGTAAGCAAGAAATACTGTTCACTTAACTTTGGCAAAGCCAAAGAAGGTGACATACTTTTAAGTCTATTTGCCACAAATCGCAAAAAAAAAAGTTTAAAAATTACTAAGTAGAATACCTTTTACCTATATAATATTTTACTCGTGCTATATAGTGTAGGTACTAAAGTATATGTATATACTATACGTTTAAAGTAGATACATTTTTATTAAAACAAATAATAAAATTATAACATTTTTATTTCAATTAGCTTAACGACTTCCGTTTTTTAAACATACCAAGTGGCATTGCACGGTGTTTACATTTAGCCTAGATAAACACCTATACAGTCATTGTTTATGTTTCATGTTTTTAAAACACGTATCGGGTCGATCTTTAAATAATGTATTGTGTTGCCAGTGGGGAAATAGTTGGAGAGACTATGGGTATTTTATAATCATAAATATGTTATTTGTTTAACATTAGTGCTATTAATTATTCTGTGGTATGACATAATTTGGAGGATTTATAAAAAGCTATATTATAGGAACGAACTGAAAATAGGAATATTCCGTAAATATCTATCTCGGTCTCTTTCAAAGGCAATATTATTATTAATTCATTTATTTCAGATAATAAAATCCATAAGTAACATTAGTCATCATAAGAACATTAAAAACATGTCATAATATACCAAAATTAGGGCCAGAATAAAATTAATTTCAATTGTATAACTAAATAAATGTCAATTTTAAAATATGAATTGTAATAATTAATAAACCGAAAGCAGCAAAATTTCATATCAATATGTTATAATGTAGCTCTGAACTACTATTATACAGGTTAAGACCTGTACGGCTGAAATTCGATACATAAAATATGTTTATTATTTAGGTTTTATTTTTTCAAGTATCATTTACCAATAATTACATACTTCACTAGGATTCCCTGTGTCGCAGGCGTCATGGAAACATACAATAACACACTATACACACATACAATAACACACTATACACATATCCAAGACCAGAGAACAAACATTGATTGAGCTCAACCCACAAATACTATAGCCCCGGCTGGAATTCGAACCGAGATCTCCTTGCTGCGCAGAGTTACTGCGAACTTAGCCATGAAGCTGTCAAATAATAAATGTGCTATCAATAAATTAAAATCTGACGATAAATCCCAGCATCACGCCGTTTTGCGAAGGGGTGGGCAGAGTTGTTACCCAGGTCCTAATCCCATAGTAGGTACACCCACACTCCGCCAGTTATTATATTTTAGCCTTATTTAATAGGAGGCGAGCCTGATTGCCATCTACCGGGCAGAATTCTAGACTCCAGGCTTTCAATAAGATAATTCCTAATGGCAAACCCACTTCCTTTGACAACATAACTACACTTTGACTGACCTGGGGATCGAACCTCGTACCTCAGGATCGGCGGTAGCATAAAATAAATCATACTTAAAAAGAAATGGTAGGATATCTAGAATTATTAAAAAAAATCACACAATAAGAAAATCACTCGGAACTAAAATTAGATAATCTTAACTTGATCTAAAAACGAAAAACCCTCTTCCAACGCCAGAGTTAAGTACATAAACCTAATTAAAAACAATCATGGCTTTGTTCTGTCATCGCCATCTGGATAACACTCCATCCTTGGCTTAAACACGTCACTACAGCACAACTATAAACTAAAATTATAGCTAAACTACTGCATACTAGCCATAAACTAGTTGTTATTAACTCTCTTCCGTGTTCAAACATCACGGTTTATTTTGTTCGGGAACTCTCATGAACTCGTTCATAAATAATCGCTGTCAAGATAAGAATGTGAATAAACCCTTCAGAAATCTAAATAGAGAAGGTAAATAAATAATTTTCGAAAAATCATGGTTTTTGAGACACAATATTCTTGTAGCACGAGAACAAATAAACAAATAATTAGTATCATTGCTTATTGTAAAAAAAGTCTTATAAACATACTTAATCACTATATTATGTTATAAAATCCTAAATGACAAACATGCAATGCAGAGTCCAAACCACAATCTTAGACTTGAATCTTGAAATGTAGGTTTTTTTAGTTATATGGACGTCTGCTAAGAAAAGATTAAAAAAAAATCACATTCCAAGGAGTCGAAAATGAGCGTCAATGTTTTAATATAAAACTTCCATATTTCATGGCAAAGCCGCTGTTCTTACACTAGTATAATATAACATCACACCTCTCTCCCGAAGGGGCAGAGGTGTACGTACCCAGGAGTCAGTCCCATAGTAGGTACACCCACACCTTGCCAGTTTATGTTTTTTATTTTTTGAAGTTCCATTAATAAACTATCGGCATATTATAATAGTAAATCATATACTTAAACCAATTGACGAGGGTAACGTAAAGTATTTTTAAGCGACTGTACATTGAAGGACATCCTTGATACTGGCAACACTGAAAGTACAAAATACATAAAAAAATAAAAAAGTAAACATTCTTAATGCAAATTAAATATCGAAAAGCACGATATTAGGTAGGTATATTAAATACATAGGGAGTTATTATCTATTTACCTCAGCAGAATTCCATGAAAATACGCAAATAGGCATTTGAATCAAGCCACTTTCCTGTTTATTGTGAAACATCCAATCCTGAAATACCTACCTACTTTACATTATCCTTTTTTGTCTCGTCTGCTCTCCACTGCAATTTGAAAATAGAATATACAGTTTTTTTCTTGTTGCATCGCGCGGTGGGCGTTGACATCAGACTGCATTTTATTTTCGGCCAGTCTCCGGGAGTGTTGCCATTTATAAAACTGAATATACCCGTAACACGATACTTTATGGAGCTCTGGCTGTTTATCTTTCTAGAATAGGTTTATTTATGAATAATATTAAGTTAAGATTGTATTTTATCTGTACTGTCGAATTGACATTGATTGAATTCGAAGAAAAAAAGTTGTTTTTTTATATATTTGAATATATTTGGATTATTTTAAAAATTAAATTTATAGTCCATCAAATCTAAGAAATACTGTTTGACAGACGTTTTGCCTTGAAGAATTTGATTGTAAATTTAATGATTAAGAATTGTACACATCTTGTGATAAAAATTCATGATTCCATGGTTTCACGGCGAATGTTATTGAAATTGTGCGAGTTACGTCTATGCAAAGTTATCGAAGGTATGATAAACGCCAAACGGTGCTTTTTAGATTTAATGGTTCGAGCGAAACTAGATGTATGGTTATCCTTCAAATATTAAAAATCTCAAATCTTAAGTACAATGTAACAAAGTTACGTTTGTAACAGGTAAACAAAACGCTAGCGAGTTGTAACTCGAACCTAGCGCCATCTAGATGGCACAACAAAAACACTGCTAGCGCTTTTTTTGTATATATGTTTGTTCCGTTTTCACGCAAAAATTACTGCACTGATTTAGCTAAAATTCGGTATGTAGATAGTTTAGACCCTGGAATAACACATATGGTACTATGTATCCCGATATTCCCACGGGAACGAAGACTACGCGGGTGAAACCGCGTGGAATAGCTAGCAAAATTACCTACAAAGACAAATTACCTACTGTTTTTTTATCATACCTGTCCGAATTTTTAGGTAAGTAGGTAAATGGAAATTAATTCTCAGAATTACTCGTTAAAAGGTTATGTAGGAATATGTCTAGACTAGATCGACTAGACTAGTGAATGGTCATTAGACAAATGACTAGGGTTAGCCTGAAGTCTGAAAACAGTATCGATTATTGATCGGGTAATAGGAAAACTTGTTACGCATACCTTTACCTACCTTTGCCTGTTAATCTAGGGCTCATTATTTTATTTGCAGTGTTTTATCGGCTCTTACGTCAATCGAGGCCGCCTCGAACTCATCCCGCGGGATCGGCTGTCCCACTGATTCATTTTATAGATTTTAGTTAAGGTGTTAAGCTGTTAAGCAAATTCGCCTTCTCGCTCACACGTACCCACATTTTGAAGGATCTAAAAAGTACTAAATGTAATAACGTAAAATAAAGACAACTAGGTCCTAGATAATATCAATACAAAGATTCAGTAAAAAATCTAATTTAATCCAAACGAGTTTTCATGTATAAAAACCTGCACGAAGAAAAAAAAATCTTAGAAAAATAAAAAGGCACTGATAACTTTTTTGGATTAAATTGGATTTTTTACTGAATCTTTGTATTGTTATTTTCTAGAACCTAGTTGTCTTTATTTTACGTAATTACATGTAGTATTTTTTAGATCCTCCAAAATGTGGGTACGTGTGAGCGAGAGGGCGAATCTTTAAGAACCTTTACGAACGAATGAAAGTGCACGAAACTGTTCTTTATATCAATGGCACGAAAGCAGATTTATGCGCTCAAATGGAAGTGCATCCGGCGTCCTGTTTATATTAAATTAATAAAACCTGATTTTGGTAACCTTAACCGTAGGTAGGTATCAAATTGTCCTGGGTATATTTCCTAGTATTCGGTACCCCTGCAGTATCTAGTATGCAGTTAGCAGGGATAGGGGACAGTTAGTGGGTTTCCCATAGGTGTGGGGTGACGCCGCGATGGCGGAAGGCTTAAGGCGCGGTCCTAAGCAAATTTGCCCTCTCGCTCACACGTACCCACATTTTTGAAGATTTAAAAATACTAATGTAATTACGTAAAATAAAGACAACTAGGTTTTAGAAAATAACAATACAAAGATTCAGTAAAAAATCTAATTTAATCCAAACGAGATTTCATGTATAAAAACCTGCACAAAAAAAGTCTTAGAAAAATAAAAAGGCACTGAAAACTTGTCTGGATTAAATTGGAATTTTTACTAATATATATTATATTCTTAGCCTGGGAAGTTAAAATATATAAAGAAAACACACATAAACAGTCTTAGAAATATGTACATAATATTAGATAGGTGTATAATATTTAGCTTTTTCAAGCTGTGATCACTCAACGAAGAAATAACTTTGCATAGTCGTAACTCACACAATTTCAACAACCTTCACCGTATAGCCTTGCCGTCAGGCACGGTGTTAAATATTGGACTTTTCCATTAGGAATTATCTCAATAACTGCCTGGAGCCTGGAACTGTGCCCGGTAGATGGCAATAGGCTCGCCCCCTATTACATGGGACCAATAACATACTGGCGAAATGTGGGTGTATCTACTATGAGATTGAGTCCTGGGTACACCTCTGCCTACCCCTTCGGGAAAAAGGGGTGAATGTATGTTATGTTCGCTGTAAAACCAAAGAATTATGATTATCATCACAAAATATACAATTCTTAATCACTAAAAATGAATTCAAATCCTTCAACAGGACAAAATAAGATCTGCCAAACGGTGCTTCTTACATTACATACATACACCTATCTAATAAAGAAAAGATCAAGTAAGAGACCTGATGGACGTCGCCAACCCGTATCGAATTGACCGACCAATCAAATCCAATTTTAATCTATTGTCGCTTCATTCAATTCATTGAGAAATGGACTTGTACAATAACTGAGCGAAGCAGTTAAAGGAATCAGTCAGTTTCTGTTTATTTATTTTAAAAAAAATATAATTTTCAGCGGAAGGCGGGCATGACGAGTTTCAACAACTAATATGTCATATGTCAGGGTAATAGGCAGGGTTAAAAATCTAGTGGTATGTGTACTACTAGTACATATTCATTGAGTCTCTAGAAAAGACCTGATAATCTTCAAACGACTGTACCGAGCACGAGAAAGTTTCGACCACATCAACTTGCAAAAAAAATCAAAACAAAACCGGTCCATTGGTTTAAAAAGAGCTACGATGCCACAGACAGATATATAGAAAACGTCAAACTGTAAATACCCCTTCCCTTTGCAGTCGGGGTTAAAAAATAACATTAGCCCTAAACCTGCTACTTACTTATAACTGAAGTCAATATCCATCAGAAATTTTCCTTTAAATAAATAAATTCAGTGCTAAAACTTATTAACATTAAAAAAGACAATTTACCCTAAAGTCTTAACTAGCTGAATAATTAATAACACACGTTAACAACACGCGAGGTCGCATCGATTTGTGGTCACAGCGTATTGATTGACTAGGGTCACTTCCGGTCAAATCATCTACATATTTTACTATTTGTTCAGAAAGAAACTTTTTGTGGTTGATATCATTAATATCGGGGATTTAGGTTAATCTATACAAACATGCGAAGTTGAAATTGAGGTAAACAAATAAATGGTTAATAATTAAGTATATTATAGTAAAAGACAATACACTTTACGATTAAAATAAGTGTTGTCAAAAATTTTACTAACGTTTCGCCTTAAGGGAGTCGCTCTTCAATACAAAATGAAATTTCGTTTTATCTTTTTCGTTGGCTCAGATGTTAGTAACTCTGCTTTCTGTGCCGCAGGCCCCGGGTTCTATCCCCGGCCAGGTCAAACATTTGTGTGCATGTACATGTCTGTTTGATCTGTGTCTGGGTGTTATAAGCTTATATATGTATGTATATCAATCATCTGGTTACCATAGTACAGGCTTCTAGCGTAGTTTTGAACAAGATGATCGTGTGTGGAAGTTGTCCCATATTATTATTTCCGGGTTCGTTTCTTAGATCAACAGGTCCGGAGCGCCACGAACCGGAGACCCACGATTTCGATTATTTTAATTTTCTTCCGAGTAACCACTAGATTTATAATATTAGTAGAATTACTAACCTCCATTTTCCGTTATCCACAGTTCTGGGAGATAATATCCGAAGAGCACGGGATAGACCCTAACGGCGTGTACCGCGGCACATCTGACTTGCAGTTGGAGCGGATCTCCGTCTACTATAATGAGGCCTCTGGTACGTATACTTTCTATTTGTTACTTAGAGTTCAGTCATTATTGGATACGCGACTACGCAATCTTTGCAAGTTGGTGCGAACTTGACTCCCGTGTCATGTGACGTTGAGTATCCAAGTTGGTGTCCTAATTGACTTAAGGCGCGTCCCCGTGCAAAAAATAGCGGTAGTCGTTTTTGTGCATTGTTTTGGAGCTATCTACTTTTAAGTAAAGTAGGGGGGGGGGCGAAGAGGAAACGAATGCTCAAGGTTATTAAGGTTATCAATGACTGCCTCGGTGGCGTAGAGGGCGCATGCTCGACTGCCAATCAAGAGGTCCCGGGTTCGATCCTCAGGTCAGGCAAAGTGTTAAATATTGGATTTTTCCATTAGGAATTATCTCAATAACTGCCTGGAGCCTGGAACTGTGCCCGGTAGATGCCAATAGGCTCGACCCCTATTACATGGGATCAATAACATACTGGCGAAATGTGGGTGTATCTACTATGGGACTGAGTCCTGGGTACACCTCTGCCTACCCCTTCGGGAAAAAGGCGTGAATGTATGTTATGTTATGTTTTTGATTTATGAGTGAAATCTGTGGGTGAAATGATCTGAAATAAATAAATCTTCTTAAATCCTACAAATATTATAAATAAATGCGAGTTTGTGAGGATGGATTGATGGATAGATGGATTGATGTTTGTTACTCTTTCACGCCAAAACTACTGAACTGATTTGGCTGAAATTCGGTATGTAGATAATTTAGAACCTGGAATAACACATAGGGTACTATTTATTCCGATATTTTCAAGATGATATTCCCAAGACTACACGGGTGAAACCGCGGGGCACAGCTAGTAATAATATAATGTTATAAATCTTGATAACAGTAGAAACTTAATCGTAACTTTCTTTCCATTATTTTTAATAGTTGTCCATAATCTCGCACTCTATCATAACGACACAGATGCCCGATAAAATGAGATGACAAATATTAATTTATATTTTATAGACTAATAATTTGAATTTATATACTCTAACCGGTTACCGCAATCACACAGCTCGAGTCAATTCATATGGGTTATGTGGACAACCCATATTGTCAGAGTTTCAGGTCGCCAAGATTCCTACGCAGCCTCCGACATGAGCTAACGACTGCCCCCTACATATCTTATAGGAAACTATAGGGACCTACAGTTTAACGTGACATCCGAAACACGGTAGCGCCCAGATGAAAAGTCCACATGGTGAGATTCATTCCACGGACTCCGGGGTGGTATTACGAACATGCAATCGCGTAACAACAGCAGTAAATTCTGCTGTCAAACGTCATTTTTTTGTATGCGTTTTGACAGCAGACATTAAGCAAATAAACGTTCCACACTTCTACTGCTGTTCGTAATGAGGGGGCAGATTTAAAACGGGACATATTCCCGCTGGACCACGGACGCTACATTAACTAAGCTTACTATGACTGAGGTCTATTAGGTTGAAATATATTATGAAAAAAGGATAAAATATAAATAAATAAATAATATGGGACACCTTCCACACACGGTCATCTGGTCCCAAACTAGGCTAGAAGCCTGTACTATGGTAACCAGATGACTGATATACATACTTATATAAGCCCAGCCCATAACACTCAGACACCCAATATTTAATATATATGATCAACTTTAACATATATTTTTGTACTGCCATAAACGTAATAGTACCGTACAAACGAATTTTTTAAAGAGAGCTTATTTGGCTTAATACAGGTCTTTAATAAAGTGTTTATCAATTTCGATTTGAACTTTAATTGTAACATTACACTTGTGGGGGGTAGAATGCTAAATTCATTACATGAAGATAACACACAAGCCCCTATATAGGCTATAGGTGGGATAGAAAAAATTCGCCGATGACTATCCGCCACGCGGATTGGTGCTGAAGGTTCTGCTCGTGGTTGAAATTATACTTCGCATATTTATATTGCACTAGCTGTGCCCCGCGGTTTCACCCGCGCAGTCATCGTTCCCGTGGGAATATCGGGAAAGAGGTACCGCATGTGTTATTCCAGGGTCTAATCTACCTACATACTAAATTTCAGGCCAATCGGTTCAGTAGTTTTGGCGTGAAAGAGTAACAAACATCCATCCATCCTCACAAACTTTCGCATTTACAATATTAGTAGGATTTCATATTGAACCTTTTAGGTAGGTACCTATAGTAGGTACAGAGTGTACCCACCTAATATTTTCCATAGAATATTTTCCCTAAAAAGTCAACTTGCGTAAAATATAAATTATAATACAATGAGCCAGTTTAACCATATCCGCGACATGTTGACAATGTAAAAAAATAAGTCCAAAAAATGTTTAAAATTCGTGCGTCAGTCAGGGATGAACCAAAATGGAACAATGGTCGTACGTACCTCAATAATCACCTTATACACATATAATTGACTCAAATAGGGGTCTACGAGTGCATTGAACTCTTTAAGGCGCGGTGCAAACCTAATTCGCACTCTCGCTCACACGTACCCACATTTTTGAAGATTTAAAAATACTACATGTAATTACGTAAAATAAAGACAACTAGGAACTAGAAAATAACAATACAAACTTTCAGTAAAAAATTCAATTTAATCCAAACGAGTTTTCATGTATAAAAACCAGGACAAAGAAAAAAATCACAGAAAAATAAAAAGGCACTGAATACTTGTACACTGGGTACATGTGGTGGTAGACCTCTTTTGCAGGGGGCCGCCTGGGGAAGTACCACACCTTTGCCAGTTATTTATCCGCCAAGCAGTAATGTGCAAACATTACTGTGTTCCGGTCTGAAGGGCAATGTTACCAGCGAAATTACTGGGCATGATGAGTTTTAACAACTCATACCTCAGGGTGACAGGCGCAGTGCAGTGCCGCTCAGAATTTTGAATTTTAAAACACTGGGTAGCACTGTGTCTGATATGGGCAATCTTGATGCTTACCATCAGGCACCTGATTTGCTCGTCTTGTCACTCGCTCACTATCATAAAAAAAAAAGTGAACGAGAGGGCGAATTAGGTTTGCACCTTGCCTTAAAGTAACATTACAATGTACTTGTTGCTCTTAATTAAGGAAATTAAGACGGATTATAATGAGACATTGGCAAATGGCCGTGACTGTACGTTTTTAATTTTGTAGATATTCATTTATCACTGGCAAATGTGGTAGTTGGGCCGACATTTGACATCATTTCCCATATACCAACTTTGAGGAACCAATGACGACTATACCTAATAACATACATTCACGCCTTTTTCCCGAAGGGGTAGGCAGATGTGTACCCAGGACTCAGTCCCATAGTAGATACACCCACATTTCGCACATTCATAATAGAAGAGATAATGTAATATTTCTTGATTAGTGTTTTAGTTTAACAGGAAAGAGGACCTCTTAGCCTTATTTTTTAGCTTTAGCTTTTAGCTTATTTTAACTTTAGCAGTTTGGCACAATTCTATGGAAAATTTACTAGATCGATGTTTTGTATTTCCCTGTTTCCTCCGAATACAGTAAACCTATTTGATATATTTATATCCCGATATTTTAAAAATTAAGTAAAAAGTAGTCCCTGTCATTTTATTTTTGTTTATAAACTCTACATTTTTATGTAGTGAACGTCCAATCACGCGAGTAAAACTAGGATTTTTGGAAGTTCACTATGAAAAAACCAAGTTTACTTATAAGAAAAATTCAATTAGCATTCCTTACTTAATTCAAATGAAATATTAAATTAATCGGCGATAATAAGAGAGTTTTGGAATATTATTGCGAATATCATTCTTTACCCGGAAATAAAAAAATAACAACAAAACAGTGTAAGGTTTTCTGGGCCCAGCTTCCTGGGATTCCAAGCCCGTTTCTTTGAGTTAAGGAAACTCACGTTTAAGTTATGCTATTTATTGACTTAACTTTAAAATTTCTTATTTTGACAACGTCCGCCGCAATGAACATTCACCAATCTCTGAAAGAAAGCGAAATAAAACTTCAAACGGTTACTTTATAAGTCGTATCGAGATAAATGTAGTTAGGTAGATATAATACAGTCTGTCTGGTTGCACGGTCGGTTGCCCGTTCTAACAGTTTCTGTACTGTTACATTTGTCGATATAACCGCCAACCAGTCATTTCGCAGAGTTTAAAACCTGCGTCATTCATCACCGACAGAAAAAAACTAAATTCTTATAAGGTATAAAACGGTGTAGTGCCAATATAAGTAACATTTACTGGCAAAAGTTATGGTGTTTCCCCAGGCGGCTCCCTGCAAAAGAAGCCTACCACTACAACTTTAAAAACTGAAACAAACTGAAATACTTGCGAAAGAAAGAAAAATATGCGAAATTAGCGAAAAAATTCTATTCCCTACATACCCTACATAATGGATCGATCAGCTGATTTTGTAAGGGAAGTCGATTCATTTTTTGTGAATTTTGCAAGTCTTTGTTTTGAAACCTAAACAGGTTGACGAGTGGATGCATCTCTTCAGTGAATAATTACTTCAAAACATAACATACATT
This sequence comes from Hemistola chrysoprasaria, assembly GCA_947063395.1. Lineage (NCBI taxonomy): Eukaryota > Metazoa > Arthropoda > Insecta > Lepidoptera > Geometridae > Hemistola > Hemistola chrysoprasaria. The sequence continues at coordinate 9,683,358 of OX346733.1, read as the reverse complement.
CACGCCTTTTTCCCTTAGGGATAGGCAGAGTTGTACCCAGGACTCAGTCCCATAGTAGATACATCCACATTTCGCCACATGTTATTGGTCCCATGTAATAGGGGGCGAGCCTATTGCCATCTACCGGGCACAGTTCCAGACTACAGGCAGTATAATTACTTCAATATGAATAATATATAGTTCCCCTATCTATAACAAAGAACAATTGCAGGAAACGTCTACACAATGATTCACAATCCGCAACTAATCGACGCGACGCTACAGTCGCAAAAAAAGCAGATTCAAAACCTTTTTCATGAAACACTGGGGAAGGCAATTTGGAGATTTAGTTCTATTCATAGTAAATAGCGCATTACTTTCCCCGAGTCCTTGTATTCTGTTCAAGAAGTCAATCGACATAAAATTGCTTTACTTAAGCTACTCGGCAAATGTATTAAAAATAACTTTTTCGGAACAAACGACTTAATTGATAGCCATAGAAGTAATAATATATTAAAGTAGGACGATGCCTACCTACCTACTTCTGGCACGTTGCTTCTCCAGCTTCCCCTCAATATGGTCAATTAGTCAATTCAGAGTCAGGGCAAGCCCAGTCAAGTCACAGCTCTAGTAAAGTGGTGGTCTTTACAAGAAGCTGCCGGAATTTTGGCAGGAACACGAAAAATCACATTTCAACTCTCGCATCACTTGCCAAGGGACTTGTGTATCTTCGAAAACACTCAACACGTAATATTCTACCATTATTACACGTTAAACACTAGAAAATGCACCGATAATTGATAAAGATACGGGAGCCAAACTGTGCCCTTCGGCCTCCCGCCAAAACTCCTTGGATATTGTTAAATACTGAAAAAAAGTTATCAGTGTTGATGTTGCCATAAGCATAAAAATCTCCAATATTTATTTATGGTTGTGAAAAATTGTCATAATTGTCGAGGACCCAAAAAATGATGATCACACCATGAGGTTTTACTAAGATAAGGATAAGGCTAAAGCAGTTTTATCATCGCTGAGTCAATATAAAGGCAATAAGAATGATATTAGCAAATGCGATTCCTGCATTTGATTTGAATTGGCAAGTGTCCAAGGTGTCGTTTATGTTCTCAACTGCCTAGAATTACTAGCTTAGACATAAGGCAGTGAACCCAAGTTTAATGCGGCAGATAAGTAGTGCAATGACCGACAGTTCCCACAAAACTGTTCTTACATTTAATTTACTCCATCGCAAATGGTCTGCGATATTTTAGCTGAATAATGCATAATTATGAGGGAAATTAATGTAAATTCAATGACTTGGAAAGTTTGATCTAGTTTCTAGATCCTTAAGCGTTATTTACTTGTTTTATTATTTAGAGACATCTTCTCATTACAGTTATGTTGGTATTTTCAGATTAGTTTTATAACTAATCTGAAAATACCAACATTAACATTAATTATTATTAATTAATGTTTAAGTTTTCCTTATTTACAGTTTTGACTATTTTTTTTTTTAGTAAAAGTGTTGTATTATCACAAATTGTTTCATTGCAAAAATTGCTTTAGTCATGCAAGTTCTTGATGAGATAGAAATAGTAAAAATTTAAATTGTATCTGATTAGAAGTAGGTCCTAACGGACTGGTCTCCATTGAAACCAGCTCTTAACTGTCTCTGTCACTGTCACTTAACTGGCTCTGAATCTGAATACATTCGCCAATAACTGCAATTTCCAGAGATGATTTTTATTTTGGGGTTAGAGAATGTGTTTTTCCGTCCGTTAAAATTTTTAAATATAATTTTATTGTTGCAGTTGCGACGGCGGAGAGCGGCGGGAAGTATGTCCCCCGCGCCATCCTCCTCGATCTGGAGCCCGGCACCATGGACGCGGTGCGCTCCGGCGGCTACGGTCAACTGTTCCGTCCCGACAACTTCGTGTTCGGCCAGTCCGGCGCCGGCAACAACTGGGCCAAGGGACACTACACAGAAGGCGCCGAGCTCGTCGACGCGGTGCTAGACGTCGTCCGCAAGGAGTGCGAGAACTGCGACTGTCTCCAAGGCTTCCAGCTCACACACTCTCTCGGTGGCGGCACCGGATCCGGCATGGGCACACTCCTCATCTCAAAAATCAGAGAAGAGTACCCCGATAGAATCATGAACACGTATTCTGTCGTTCCCTCCCCTAAAGTGTCCGATACAGTAGTAGAACCTTACAACGCCGTCCTCTCCATACACCAGCTAGTCGAAAACACAGATGAAACCTACTGCATAGACAACGAAGCTCTCTACGATATCTGCTATAGAACTCTCAAAGTACCCAACCCGACGTACGGCGACCTGAACCACCTGGTGTCCCTGACAATGTCCGGCGTGACGACGTGTCTGCGGTTCCCCGGCCAGCTGAATGCGGATCTGCGCAAACTGGCCGTGAACATGGTTCCCTTCCCGCGTCTCCACTTCTTCATGCCCGGGTTCGCTCCTCTCACGTCTCGCGGCAGCCAGCAGTACCGCGCGCTCACCGTGCCCGAGCTCACGCAGCAGATGTTCGACGCCAAGAACATGATGGCGGCGTGCGACCCTCGCCACGGCCGCTACCTCACCGTCGCCGCCATCTTCCGCGGACGCATGTCCATGAAGGAAGTCGACGAGCAGATGCTGTCGATTCAGAACAAGAACAGCAGTTTCTTTGTAGAATGGATTCCGAACAACGTGAAGACGGCCGTGTGCGACATCCCACCCAAAGGGCTAAAGATGTCTTCGACCTTCATCGGTAACACGACGGCTATTCAAGAGCTTTTCAAGCGCATCTCGGAGCAGTTCACGGCTATGTTCAGGCGCAAGGCTTTCTTGCATTGGTACACGGGCGAGGGCATGGACGAGATGGAGTTCAATGAAGCCGAGAGTAACGTCAATGATCTGGTCTCCGAGTACCAGCAGTACCAGGAGGCTACGGCGGAGGACGACACGGAGTTCGACCAGGAGGACATGGAGGAGCTGGCGCAAGATGAGCATCACGACTAAACGTATCCTTGTCAAAGCTATAAGGAACAACGATATTCAGGAAATTCACTGATCTTCGCCATAAGACGTATCATTTCATGCTTCGTTCATAATCGCGCCTCATCGTCATCGAAATTCTTTATATCATCATGAGTCATCTTCATCTCCATCAAAACCTGTTTTTGGATATCACACACAAACCAAAGATCGGGTGTACACGTTCATCATCATGTTTCATCACATTTTCCGTCTTGCCGGAGGTCAGTGGACTTCAGCTAGAGGTACTCTTTGGAGGCGCTATCTCAACTTCGTCAAAATTAGAGGCTAAGTCCATATTTTTCAAAAAATTAAAATAATATATTTTCTATATTGAATGAAAAACTAAGACTCGACAGTAAACGTGATCAATACGAATAATTACAGGCTGAGTAAAATTATAATTTATCATTAGATTGCATTTGAGGGTAGAAATAAAAACGAATTAATTATTTTTGCTTAGTGGCAACTCCAGGATTCACTTTTATGTTGGCAAACCTGGCCATTGCCATTACCTAAAATTTCCTCTGTTTTCGGGAACTGTAATTATCGCTATCTGAACGCGTTTTAGTCGAATTTTTACACAGAAAACAGCGCACTGTTTTGGTTGTTTTTACATGACGAATCCACGAGGGCTCTATTAAAATATTAATGATAGTATTATATCAAGTCTGTTTTAATAATAGAAATAAGTCAAAACTTTAAGGAACGTACCAATCCGTGCATTTCTTAGCATTAGTTAATGTCTGTGTATGCTTTTTTTATATTAATTTATAATTAAATGTTTTAAAATTGGCATTTGTTTTTTTTTTTTAACTACCCTCGTATTAACAAATTTAGTGCCTTTTAGGTACGAAATATCATACAGGATTAGGCATACCAGCCCGTCTAGCATGGCATGGGGATAACTTATTTTTCTCGTTTTTTGTCTCTTTCGCGCCCGAAAATTGCGTATCTGCTATCACGTTCTAACCTTCTGGGACTTCGTTTTCCCTGATCACTGTGTAACTGGGGCAGGAGACCAGAAATTAGTAAGAAGCCTTTTTCCAGTTTGTGTCCCTTTCAAGCTAAAGAGGATGCTGTCTTTCTTTAGGGATTATTAGCAAATCGTCATCTTCGCAAAATGTCTACTGTCGTAAAATATCTATTTCGCATCTCTTTCGTCCTTGGAATATTTATAATTAATGTAAGTTTCTAAGAGTAAACAAATAACAACATAACATACATTCACGCCTTTTTCCCGAAGGGGTAGGCAGAGGTGTACCCAGGACTCAGTCCCATAGTAGATACACCCACATTACGCCAGTATGTTATTGAGAGGTCCCATGTAATAGGGGGCGAGCCTATTGCCATCTACCGGGTACAGTTCCAGACTCCAGGCAGTTATTGAGATAATTCCTAATGGAAAAATCCAATATTTAACAATTTGCCTGACCTGGGGATCGAACCCGGGACCGCTTGATTGGCAGACGAGCATGTGCCCTCTACGCCACCGAGGCAGTCACTATAATATATAGTTATTTCTCTTAGGTACACTTTTCGGTAATGTTATGCATAAAATATTAAATCAATTTTGCTCTCTTCTTCATAATAAGTATATATAATTTTTATCTAGAGGGCACTTTTAATAAAAAGGGACTTTCGAAATGAAAATCAGTTAAAAATAGACAAATAATAAGTTTATTATACTACTTGTCACAGTTAAGTTAATTATAATAAAAACTTAAAAATAATTAACTATTTACATTCGTTTGAACACATTTTACATAAAAAATAAAGCTGCTTTCTTACGGCAATGTTCAAAATTATAATAAGAATTGCCAGATACCTAAAAACTACTACATCATTTTGTCAAATTACTTTTTTATATTTTTTTATCTAGCAACACTAATTTTGCATGATTTTATCAAAATGAGAATGTCAGAAAAATAATTAAATGCAAAATATGGCAAATGAAATAAAATTTTGTCGCCTCAATTTATTTCTTCTTCATCTGTCTTAAAAAGTTTAACATTCCTATATTATTTTTAATACAAATGAATATAATAATAATAATATTACATCTTACAAGCAACAATGCTGCCGAGGCAGGATATCAGGTCCTTAATAACACCTATTTTTTTGGTCGGAGATTCAAATTTAAAATTATATTTCGTTCAACAAGGCACAATAATAATGCACAATATTTTACGATTAATAATTCTAGCATTTATTTACAGCGAAGTTACTTTCTACATTATAAATCTATTTAATTATTTTATTTGTAAATTAGTAGAATATGGCAACACGTAGCCCTAAAGAGTTAACATTAATCTAGGATCATAATAGATGCGGCGAAAATTGTAACTAAAGTTCCGTCTTTATGAGTAGCTGTGAATACGTACTCTAGGATAGTCTGTGGCGCCCTCATTGTCATTATTATCTTGGAGCAGCCTCGGGGACCCCTTAGCAGTTTGACACAATCCTATGGAAATTTTACTAAATCGATGTTTAGTATTCCCGCTTCCTCAGAATATAGTAAACTGTGTCAAATTGTTAAAAGATGGAGTCACTTCTTAATTAAACAAATATTAAAGCTTAAAACGTTGTAGTCTAAGATGCGTAGAGCAAATATCTAACCACAAATATATTTTCAAAAATTATTAATATTAAATTATGAAATAATGGCAGATATTTCTTCTACGGATTAATTTTCATATTTAGATTTTCGAGAAAATTGAGTAACATGCATTTATTTGTATGGATTTTGACAAATATTAACAGGATACAGGACCTCTTAGCAGTTTGACACAATCCTATGGAATATTAACTAAATCGACGTTTGTATTCCCCTGCTTCCTCCGAATACAGTAAACCTATTTGATATATTTATATCCTGATATTTTAAAAATGAAGTAAAGTATGTCCCTATCATTTTATTTTTGTTTATAAACTCTACATTTTTTTGTAGTGAACGTCCAATCACGCGAGTAAAACTGTGATTTTTGGAAGTTCACTAAGAAAAATCAAAGGCTTTATAAGAAAAATTAAAATGACAGGGACATAGTTACTTCACTATAAAAATATTAGGATATAAATATATAGAATGGGTTAATTATATTCGGAGGAAACACGGGAATACAAAACATCGATTTGATAACTTTTTCATAGGATTGTGTCAAATTCCTAGAAGGCCGCGTACGCTCTTAAAAACTATTAGAATAACTGTGTCTAAAATATATATTTAAAAATTACAAATTTTACAAATTTAGTTATTTCCCAAAAGGATAGGTACATTAGCTTACGAGTAAATTAATCCGCTATATATTATGCTATACTTAACTTAAACTAAATTCAACATGTATTTAAAGTATGTACATGTATGTATGTATGTATAAAGGTGAAAGTAAAATTAATTAAAAATAAGAATTATACATGATGAAGTTTTCGACCAGTGTGTGTTACCAGTGATGACTTACGGATCTGAAACGTGGTCTCTGACTGTGGGTCTTATCAGTAAGCTCAAAATAGCGCAACGAGCTATGGAGAGGGCTATGCTCGGGATTTCTCTGCGAGATAGAATCAGAAATGAGGAGATCCGTAGACAAACGAAAGTTACCGACATAGCCCAGCGGATTAGCAAGTTAAAGTGGCAATGGACGGCACATAGCACGTAGAACTGATGGCCGATGGGGCTGTAAAGCTCTCGAATGGAAACCACGGACCGGCAAGCGCAGCGTAGGACGTCCACCCACAAGGTGGACAGACAATCTGATAAAGACGGTGGGAACACGCTCGATGCAAGCCACTAACCGGACTGGATGGAAATCTATGGGGGAGGCCTTTGTTCAGCTGTGGACGTCCTACGGCTTTTTCTGAACCGTGCATTGTTATATAAAGTATGTTTTTAACATATATTTCTATTGAAAAATATAGAAAAATTTGACTTTGAATATTATCTGCCAAAATCCATACAAAATAGTGTTATTTACAATATATACACTTTACGACTAAATTATAAATACTTTTCGGCACTTTCCACTTAAAAACTATTAAAATATCAATTAGACGCAGTGTAAATGTAAAATATTGTATTATAATATACTCTATAAATCTCTATTCTATGTATGTTCTGTTGAAGTATCTTATTATCTTATTATTTGTAGTGGTAGGCCTCTTTAGCAGGGGGCCGCCTGGGGAAGTACCACACCTTTGCCAGTTATTCATCCGCCAAGCAGTAATGTGCAAACATTACTGTGTTCCGGTCTGAAGAGCAATGTTATCAGCGAAATTACTGGGCATAACGAGTTTCGTCAACTAATAACTCAGGGTGACAGGCGCAGTACAGTGCCGCGCAGAATTTTGAATTTTAAAACACTGGGTGGCACTGTGTCTGATATGGGCAATCATGATGCTTACCATCAGGCACCTGATTTGCTCGTCTTGTCACTCACTATCATAAAAAAAAAATCTATTGTATGTGTTGTTGTATATGAGTAAAATACCAAATCCCATATTATCTAGATATTCCCTATTGCACACCACCGTCGTTTATTGTTTTAACTCTCAGTTTCCATCCCCAGGTTGTCTGTAAGAAATTGCCTAACGCGATAAGACCGCCGGTTGTTTACCGTATTACCTGTAAATTGTTTTTTATTTTATTCTGGTATGCAATAAAGTATTATTCTATTCTATAGCTAAAATATACCTGACAGTTTCCAAGATAACTGTCAGAAAATGCTATTTTAGCATTAACAGGATACAGGACCTATTAGCAGTTTGACACAATCCTATGGAAAATTTACCAAATCGATGTTTTGTATTCCCCTGTTTCCTCCGAATACAGTAAACCTATTCGATACATTTATATCCTGATATTTTAAAGTTGAAGTAAAGTATGTCCCTATCATTTTATTTGTGTTTATAAACTCTACATTTTTTTTGTAGTGAACGTCCAATCACGCGAGTGAAACTGCGATTTTTGGAAGTTCACTAAGAAAAATCAAAGGCTTTATAATAAAAATTAAAATGACAGGGACATAGGTTACTTCACTATAAAAATATCAGGATATAAATTCATAGAAAAGGATAATTATATTCGGAGGAAACAGGGGAATACAAAACATCGATTTGGTAAATTTTCCATAGGATTGTGTCAAATTTGTCGTAGGTAGGGTCTCAACAGTAAAGTGATCGGTGTCCTTGTCACACGGAGACCTCGTTGTCGTCGTTGAGATGTATGGAGTTGTCGGCGGCCGCTATCTTGAGTAAGGTCTTCTTGACCCTGAGGGCGGGCAACCTGGCGGAGGGCGCGCCGTGCCAACATTCCCGCATTAGCTGAGACATTGACACCATTGTCTGTAACATACATGTATTCAAATTATTAATATAGCCTTTTTTTTATTTGTACAATATTCATCCCAAAACCATTTTTCACCAAAAACGTTTGGGCCTGTTTACATTATTATTTGCTTTATTATTTAGGCGTTTTTAGTGGACTCTCTAGAGAACTTATGCCCGGTTTCTGAAGATTCCAGCTAAAGTCGGATTAGTTATTGATCCATTAGAGTTATGTATAGGATAAACGACCGTTATGTGCTATTGCGTTTCTGGATACAACAACGTCCGTTCAATAACTATTGAACCAATATGCAGTTCTACAATCTGTCGCTAGATGGATCTGTTATAAAATACCACTTATAAATTGACGTTATTGGTTTGAGTCGTCATTATTATTTACTGATTAAATTAAATATTATGAATACGTACATTTTTAAACTTATTTATGTGGGTTTTTTTTTATAAAATTATGTTAATATCAATAAAGTAAGCAAAATGAACGTACACTGTACACTGCGTTCTTCAGAAACGCACTTTCGCAGGTTATCGAACATATAGCGCTATTGAATAGATAAACTACCCATAAAAGTTCTTCAGAAACCGGGCATTAGACTCTCTAGAGGGAGTCTATATATAGTGGACTAACTTATTCTCTAGAGGGAGTCTATAGTGGAATAACTTACTCTCTAGAGGGAGTTTAGAGTGGAATAACTTGAGACTCTCTAGAGGGAGTCTATAGTGGACTAACTTAGACTCTCTAGATGGAGTCCAAAGTAGACTAACTTAGACTCTCTAGAGGGAGTCTATAGAGGACTAACTTGGACTCTCTAGAGTCTATAGTGTACTAACTTACTCTCTAGAGGGAATCTATAGTGGACTAACTTGGACTCTCTAGAGTCTATAGTATACTAACTTAGACTCTCTAGAGGAAGTCTATAGTGGACTAACTTGGACTCTCTAGAGGAAGTCTATAGTGAAATAACTTGGACTCTCTAGAGGGAGTCTATAGTGGAGTAACTTGGACTCTCTAGAGGGAGTCTATAGTGGACTAACTTGGACTCTCTAGAGGGAGTCTATAGTGGACTAACTGGGACTCTCTAGAGGAAGTCTATAGTGAACTAACTTGGACTCTCTAGAGGGAGTCTATAGTGGAGTAACTTGGACTCTCTAGAGGGAGTCTATAGTGGACTAACTTGGACTCTCTAGAGGGAGTCTATAGTGGACTAACTTGGACTCTCTAGAGGGAGTCTATAGTGGACTAACTTGGACTCTCTAGAGGAAGTCTATAGTGAACTAACTTGGACTCTCTAGAGGGAGTCTATAGTGGAGTAACTTGGACTCTCTAGAGGGAGTCTATAGTGTACTAACTTAGACTCTTTCATCTTGTAACAACCGAAAACCCAATCTGTGATATTTTAATTTTTGTTCTGTGCTTATAAGATGTAATTTCTAGATGGATGGCGCCTGCCACTTCCGTCTTATTATTATTATTATTATAAAAAACTCACCGGATGTGGATCACGATTGGGTTCGGGTCTCGCGGCGTCGACACACACGATCTTCCTCATCTCGTCGAAGCTGGGGTCGGAGGGGGCCAGCTCGTAGAACGGAGGCCTCGCTTCTCTCACCTCGGGCCACACGCGCCGCGTCACCTCCCACAGCACCAACCCTAGCGCGTATATGTCGCACTTCAGGTACGACTCTAGGGTTGTCACGTTCATACTACGACATAAGAGATTTTGCTTTTTTTTAGCTTAGTATTTGTTAGTGTTCGTTTGTAGTGGTAGGCCTCTTTTGCAGGGGACTGGAAGTGAGGAAGTACCACACCTTTGCCAGTTATTCATCCGCCAAGCAGTAATGTACAAACATTACTATGTTTCGGTCTGAAGGGCAATGTTACCAGCGAAATTACTGGGCATGACGAGTTTGAGCAACTAATATCTCAGGGTGACAGGCGCAGTGCAGTGCCGCGCAGAATTTTAAATTTTAAAACACTGGGTAGCACTGTGTCTGATATGGGCAATCATGATGCTTACCATCAGGCACCTGATTTGCTCGTCTTGTCACTCACTATCATACAAAAAAAAACTTACAAAATCTTACTAACAAAATACTAAATACATAGCCCACAGTAAGTGAGACACACGGAGAGAAGTGAAGTCCATCTGTCAGCGAACACATCACACTCAGTATTTTGGTCAAATTTAACGAAAAATGTTAATTGAAATTAAAAAATAATTCTGAAAGTTTTTATTTCAAACAGAGTCCTTAATAATAATAATAATAATAAAAATGGTCTCCGTGCACGCCTATCAAATGACCGGGTATATCCCGTGTATTCGAGCGACATAATAATTAATAATATGGGACAACTTCCACACACGGTCATCTGGTCCTAAACTAGGCTAGAAGCCTGTACTATGGTAACCAGATGACTGATATACATACTTATAAATGCTTATAACACACAGACACAGATCAAACAGACATGTTCATGCACACAAATGTTTGACCTGGCCGGGGATAGAACCCAGGGCCTGCGGCACAGAAAGCAGAGTTACTACCATCTGAGCCAACGAGGCTGTTGATGTTAGTAATGATATGAGACAACGGACAATATTACCTCTGGTCCAACATCTCGGGGCTCATGTATCTCTTGGTCCCCTGGCGGGTGTTGTTGACAGGCCCAGGCAGGTGGGCCCGGGTGACGGCCAGGCCTAGATCTGCGACGCAACATGTGCCGTCCGCCTTCACTAGGATGTTCTTGCTCTTTATGTCTCGGTGGGCTATTGCCGGCTTGCCCTGGAACATACATAGTCATAAGTCTATCAAATCTCTAACCTGTTTACCTCTCACAGAGGTCTTATTCTAATAGACATAAGTGCTGGCTTCCTTTAGATTTTCACCGGTAAAAATCGGTAAAATAAATATGAACGGACTGTACCCACACTCGAACCCGTTTTACATAACATAATATACATTCACGCCTTTTTCCCGAAGGGGTAGGCAGAGGTGTACCCAGGACTCAGTCCCATAGTAGATACACCCACATTTCGCCAGTATGTTATTGGTCCCATGTAATAGGGGGCGAGCCTATTACCATCTACCGGGCACAGTTCCAGACTCCAGGCAGTTATTGAGATAATTCCTAATCGAAAAATCCAATATTTAACACTTTGCCTGACCTGGGGATCGAACCCGGGACCTCTCGATTGGCAGTCGAGCATGCGCCCTCTACGCCACCGAGGCAGAGGGAATTTATAACATACATTCTACAAATAAATAAATATTAGTATAATATTTACCTGTGTGCCGTGTATCTCAGTGTGCAGATGTAGGAGGCCGCTGACGGAGGAGAGGCAGATGGCCATCATCTGTTGTCTGGAGAGAGAGCAGCGGGAGAGGTGCTCGTACAGGGAGCCCAGCGGGTGGAAGTGGGTTATCAACCATAGCTGTCGACAATAACAATAACAATTGAAAAAAAATTGACAGCCTCGGTGGCGTAGAGGGCGCATGCTCGACTGCCAATCAAGAGGTCTCGGGTTGGATCCCCAGGTCAGGCATACTGTTAAATATTGGATTTCAATAACTGCCTGGAGTCTGGAACTGTGCCCGGCAGATTGCAATAGGCTCGCCCCCTATTACATGGGACCGATAACATACTGGCGAAATGTGGGTGTATGGGCACACCTCTGCCTACCCCTTCGGGAAAAAGGCGAGAAAGTTAAAAATGCATTAATTTGCGGTAAAATGTAATTTTATTCTGAAAAATTTTTTTTTTCGGTAATATTAGACGTGTACCTACATTAAGAAACGGGATTTCAAAATCTGTCACCATGCCTATTATATTCTCTGCAAATTCTTAAAACTGGTGAATAAAGTCCTAGGTTTGTTTTACATGTTAGGGTTTTTACCCTAACCTGTAAAACCTGTAACCTGTGTGTCTTCCTTTTGGAATATTAGTGATGGGGTTTTGTTATAATTTTAAATTTAAAAATAACTTCACCTGTGTACAACTGCCCCTGCTGGTCATATCGCTGCCGACATACGCCAGTATATTGTCGTGCCTCAACATGACCGTGCTGTATATCTCCGTTTCCCTTCTCCACGAGGCCTCGTCCCGAGAGAAGAATATCTTCACGGCGACGTTCTCCGCGTACCACGAGCCGCGCCACACTTCTCCATAACGACCCTGAAATAATAATAATGATTAAAAAAAAAAAAAAAAACTGTAGATGGTTTCAGAGATGGACGCCGATAGGTGGTATACATTACCTTTAGATTAAAAGCTCAATTTTTTTATTTTATTTGTACATCAAAACTTCTCCAAACAAGAGCGTTTGGACCTTTTTTTACATAATTTATTGCATTATGAGGCGCTTTTATTGGACTAACTTAGACTATCTTGAGGGAGTCCATAGCGTAATATTTTTTATTTTATTTACCTATTATTATAACATAAATATATAAATACATACATATATAATTATAATACTTATACATATATACATATAGATCTATTACACCACAGAACAACTGGCACAGACCAACCCCCGCTCGCAGCACCCGTTCACGAGTTGACGCACGTACCAGCGCCGTCCTCCTCAACCATATTAGAGGGAGGAGGGCGGCCCCCCACGCGACGCCGCCGCGAGCGACACCAGTTTAGTGAGCTCTGCACGTTGGACTTAAAAAAAAAATGGTCTCCGTGCACGCCTATCAAAAGACCGAGTATATCCCGTGTTTTCGAGCGCCATAATAATTATAATGATATGGGACAACTTCCTCACACGGTCATCTGGTCCCAAACTAGGCTAGAAGCCTGTACTATGGTAACCAGATGACTGATATACATACATAAATACGGTTATAACACCCAGACACAGATCAGACATATTATGTTCATGCACACAAATGTTTGACCTGGCCGGAGATCGAACCCGGGGCATGCGGCACAGAAAGCAGAGTTACTATCGTCTGCGCCAACGAGGCTGTGTGTGTATTACATACATACTATCACGCCTTTTTTCCAAAGGGGTAGGTAGGCAGAGGAGTATCACACAGGACTCACACACATACTAGGCACACCCACATTTCGCTAGCATGTTATTGGTTCTATGTAGGGGGCGAGCCTATTGCAATCTACCGAGCACAGTTCCAAACTTCAGGCCATCATAGATAATTTAAATGGAAAAATCCTATAATTAACACTTTGCCTGACCTGGGGATTTAACCCGGGACCTCACACACTGAGTGTATATTTCTATAATAAAATCCCAAAAGAGATAACGAGGCTCTAAGAGGCAGGCCTCTTTTGCAGGGGGCCCGCCTGGGGAAGTACCACACCTTTGCCACTATTTGAATAAATATTTTTGAAGAGAGTAATTGTTTGCGCTCACCTTCCCGACGCATTCAATGAGCGAGACCTGTTTGGCGAGCGTGCGCTGCACCATGAGCGGCAGGCCGGAGCCGGAGCCCGAGGTGACGGAGTGCTCCAGGTACTCCCGCAGCGTGGAGTCCCCCGCCGCCGTCGCCACCACCGCCTGCGAGCCCCCCGCCGACTGCTCTATACCTGTACACAGGTTCAAACACATATAAACTCATTGTGCATTAATAATAATAATAATAATAATAATATGGGACAATTTCTACACACGGTCATCTAGTCCCAAACTAGGCTAGAAGCCTGTACTATGGTAACCAAAGGACTGATATACATACTTATATAAGCTTACAACACCCAGATACAGATCAAACAGATATGTTCATGCACACAAATGTTTGACCAGGCCGGGGATCGAACCCGGGGCCTGCGGTACAGAAAGCAGAGTTACTACCATCTGTGCCAACCAGGCTGTCAAGGCATTACTGCAAGATATTGCGCGGTGAGCTGCACAATCCGCATAATATCCTGTCTAGTGTTGGATTGTATGTGCCAGATAACTATTTACGTTCGGGACGTAGGCGTCACCGGTTGCTGTGGGTCCACCGGCACATAGGACGCCGTATCTCTATTGACCGCGTTTCTGAGCGAGAACCAACATGTCGACATATTTCATGATAGTGTAAGCATTCTTATAACTAACTTAAGGTTATTTAAGCCGTTCCTAACATAGTTTGCGTTTGGTGTATACTGTAAGCATTCTATGTCTTATTAATGAATAAATAAATAAATAAATAAATAAAAATCCCCCTCTTGGATCCCTGTTGGTATCGTTTTATTTTCTCTTATAAACTCATAACATAACATACATTCACGCCTTTTTCCCGAAGGGGTAGACAGAGGTGTACCCAGGACTCAGTCCCATAGTAGATACTATAAACATAGTAGACATAGTATAACATAGCAAGGCAGTCTTATTTGGAAATAAAACGGATATTATTAACCGCTACATGAAGTTTTTGATTTCATTTTACACTAACTGCGCCCCGCGGTTTTACTCATCATCGTTCCCGTGGGAATGTCGGAAAAAGTACCCCATGTGTTAGTCCAGGGTCTAACCTAACTGCATACCAAATTTCAGCCCGATCGCGTGAAAACGAGTAACAAACATACATCCATCCTCACAAACTCGCTATTATAATATTAGTAGAAAGTTGATAATCATTAAATAGAATAGCATAGATTTTGCACACATTTTTTGTGAAATATCTCGCTTGATCTCGTTTGATCTATATAGTATAATATATAGATATCTACATAGTTGTTTTTATAGTTTGATGTTTTATATCAATACTGACACAATCGCCCTATAAATCTCTCGTAACATTTACCTTCATAGTAAGCGCTAGTGAGATGTGGACTGTACACATTAGATGAGAAGTAATTAGAATCAGCTCCGAGTTTGTGAAGAGCTGCTCGTGACACTCGCAACCTGTGGAAGAACATTTTATTGTATTTATGGGTTATGATAAAAGAAACCCTAATGGATCTCTTTGTTACCGTGTGGTCTGTCTGTCAAGACCTTTATCTCGGGAACGCGTGAATGATGAAACTGTTATAAGCAACTCAACTGTCTTGTAGTGGTAGGCCTCTTTTGCAGGGGGCCGCCTGGGGAAGTTCCACACCTTTGCCAGTTATTCATCCGCCAAGCAGTAATGTGCAAACATTACTGTGTTTCGGTATGAAGGGCAATGTTACCAGCGAAATTACTAGCCATGACGAGTTTCAACGACTTATATCTTAGGATGACAGGCGCAGTGCAGTGCCGCGCAGAATTTTGAACTTTAAAACACTGGGTGGCACTGTGTCTGATATGGGCAATCATGATGCTTACCATCAGGCACCTGATTTGTTTGTTTTATAGTGACAAACCATACAGTTTTTATAAACCAAATATATTTTTGCGCAAATAATGTCCAGATTAATAGCCAACCCCAAACAATTAAGTGGAAAATTATCTATATTTATCCATATTTGGGTAATTTCATTTTGCATGGACGAGAAACCCCCTTAAGTAAGTATACCTAATAATTAAAAAAAAATAAAAAAAATTCTATGCTATTATTTTTTATTTTATTAAAACTACTTGTTCTTTTATTTCCACAACTGTAAGCACAAAAGTATTAGTTATAAGGATTATTAATATTAAATATTTTAACAATGAAAGTGGGTGAGTCTGAATGTGTTTTTATATGAGAATTAAAGTGAGTGAGTTAGGATGTGTATTTGATGTGAGTTATAATGTGTATTTGTATAAGAATTAAAGTGAGTGAGTTAGGATGTGTATTTGATGTGAGTTATAATGTGTATTTGTATAAGAATTAAAGTGAGTGAGTTAGGATGTGTATTTGATGTGAGTTAGAATGTGTATTTCTATAAGAATTAGAGTGAGTTAGTGATTATAACTATGTGAGTGACTGTGTCAACTTATCCATGCAGTGTAATTATCATTTTCATAATATTTTCTTTACATTGTTTTAATTCAAACATTCTTTTCTCAAATCATTGAATCAATTAAACAACTTTTTACATCTATGACTTATTTATATAGTAAATGTCTAATACATACCTATGTGTAGTCCTCAGTACATAAATAGCCACACATAGCACAGCGCAGGCGAATAACACGGCGGCTACTATGCCCGGCCATATTATAGGGCTCGAGTAGGGCTCCCCGAGCAGAGGGAAGCTGCCCGCGTTACACATGTCCCCGTGACAACATGATATGTTGTGGAGGCCTGCGTGACGCTTGCTGAAATATATTATTTAAATTATAACACATCAAATCTAAAAATTTTGTGATTTAAAATCATAATTCCACGGTTTTACTTCGAAGGATATTATATTGTGTGAGTTACGACTTTGCAAAGTTATTTCATCTCTCTCAAGTTTGAAAAGATGGAACGTCAAACGATACTTCTCAGATTTTCTGGGCTGCAGGAATAATGACAAAATAGTTGTACCTTGCTTTAGACTTTACATAACATAACATACATTCACGCCTTTTTCCCGAAGGGGTAGGCAGAGGTGTACCCAGGACCCAGTCCCATAGTAGATACACCCACATTTCGCCAGTATGTTATTGGTCCCATGTAATAGGGGGCGAGCCTATTGCCATCTACCGGGCACAGTTCCAGACTCCAGGCAGCTATTGAGATAATTCCTAAAGGAAAAATCCAATTTTTAACACTTTGCCTGACCTGGGGATCGAACCCGGGACCTCTTGATTGGCAGTCGAGCATGCGCCCACCACACCCCCGAGGCTTTAGACTTTAGATTATCTAAAACAATTAAAAAGTCATTCTTAGGAAACTGTGTATGTTTCTATAATAAAATCCCAAGAGAGATAACGGGGCTCTCAGAGGGTCTATGATAATGATATAAAACCACAATAAAAATTATTATTGATTAATTGAATGTCCAAATATAATAAATAAATAAATAATTAATTCAGTCTTCAACGTCTACATACCCTAGTTCTAGTTCTACGTACCCTTGATGTCGTTTAGTCCTGCATGTGAACTGGTGATGTTCAAGGTTGGTGGTGCAACCTTTAGTCTGCTGGAGCTCCCCGTCTCCCGTTCGAACGGACGACTTATAGCACGACAGGGCATTGTCGCATATTGTTGGCTCCTCGCAGTTCCCTTCGCAGAAGTAGCATTTGTACCTGATGGGACATTTATTTTTATTTAATTTTTTTATGATATAGAGTGACAAGACGAGCAAATCAGTTGCCTGATGGTAAGCATCATGATTGCCCATATCAGACACAGTGCCGCCCAGTGTTTTAGAATTCAATATTCTGCTCGGCACTGAACTGCGCCTGTCACCCTGAGATATTAGTTGTTGAAACTCGTAATGCCCAGTAATTTCGCTGGTAAAATAGCCCTTCCGACCGGAACACAGTAATATTTGCACATTACTGCTTGGCGGATGAATAACTGGCAAAGGTGTGGTACTTCCCCAGGCGGCTCCCTGCTAAAGAGGCCTACCACTACAATTACTGCTTGGCTATAATCTACGTTAAAGTTAAATACTAGATTTCAAGTCTAATCTTAGTTCGTGATAACGTAATTGTATTATACCTGTTTACCTAAAACAAAAACCGGCAGCCAAAATTAGGTAAAAAAAAGGTCCTAATATTTAAGTTTAAAGAAAAGGGGAGATAGGGTACGTTTTCCCAGCGCTTACTCAACAACTGGCACGTACAATTTGCTCAGTGTGAAGTTTGCAATATAATAAACAACAAAGATAAAAAGACGTACCTAAGACAGAAGTGCGACCGAGACAACAATATTATTCGCTCGTACGACCTTACTTTACGGACGTACGTGGACCTAATGGGACCTAATTTGAACTTGCCATTTTCGAGAAGCCAGTAGTACCCCATCTTTTATTTTCATTAAATCAATGGATATAATAATAAACTGTAACCTCTTACCTTTTCTCAAATTTATTCCTCCTTAGAAAAGCATAGCAAAAAATTTAGTAATTATAATGTTGTTTGAATTGAGAATATTACTAGGTACCTACTACTAAAGTTTGTGGGGATGTATGGATGTTTGTTACTCCTTCACGCCAAAACTACTGAACCGATTGAGCTGAAATTCGGTGTAGATAGCTTAGAACAAGTCGATCGACTACATTGATCGACGATGGATTCAATCGATCGACATTAATCAACAGTTTTTACATAGAGTAAAAAAGGTATCGATCGACATCGACTAATCGAATCTATCATCGATCGGCGATTGATTGATTGTTGTGGTAACACCCAGGGTACTTAAATATAAACACATAACACAAAGGGTACATTTCATACCGATTTTCGTACTATGGGTGAAACCGCGGGGCGCAGCTAGTTGGACTATATAAAGATAATTCTCATTAAGGCGCTGTGCAAACCTAATTCGCCCTCTCGCTCACACGTACCCACATTTTTGAATATATAAAAAAAAAAAAAATACTACATGTAATTACAATTAGGTACGTTAAATAAAGACAACTAGGTTCTAGAAAATTACAATACAAAGATTTAGAAAAAAATCCAATTTAATTCAAAAAACTTTAAAACTTGCACAAAGAAAAAAATCTTATAAAAATAAAAAGGCACTGAAAACTTTTTTGGATTATTCAGTGCCTTTTTATTTTTATAAGATTTTTTCTTCATGCAGATTTTTTTACATGAAAACTCGTTTGGATTAAATTAGATTTTTTACTGAATCTTTGTATTGTTAATTTCCAAGAACCTTGTTATCTTTATTTTACGTAATTACATGTAGTATTTTTTATATCTTCAAAAATGTGGGTATGTGTGAGCGAGAAGACAAATTGCTTTGGACAGCGCCTTAAAAATAGTTTCTTGGACATTTAATTTATTTAATGAAAAGCCCTAAGTGTCCTTTGGGTTTGCCCTTGGATCTTTGACTGGGGATGAAAAGTTGTAGTGTGTCAGAAGAGTTAAAAAATCAAGAGCTCACCTGGTAGATTCATGCACCATCAACTTATCTATATCTGGCTGTTCATGTGGTCCTGGGGGGCTGGCTTCATCGTCATCTGCTGACACCAAGTCTGGGAAACTTGCTGAAAATAATAACAATCATATCCTATAACATACATACAGTCATGCCTTGTTCCTGGTGGGGTAGGCAGACTATTTCCCTCCACTTGCTACGATCCTGACATACAGCTTTCACTTCATTCACTTTTATGACATTTTTCATACATGCTCGTCAGTTGTAGGTATGACCTGGCCTTTCCTCAACATTATATCAGAGAGGGTAGACATTTTCTCGGCATCTCTGAGTGAGTTCACATGGATGATGTATGCCATATTATGTATGTATAATGTATGTATGTATAAATAGTTAGGCACCTAGTAATATTGTGTGTTGTAATTATTAAATAAGTACGTTTTAATTAATAATAAGTGTTCGATAGTTTATCGCATTATGTATAATTCCTGTAAACTATTTCAGAAATAAATTAATAAATGAAAGGTATGCCCACAGTCGACCCCTACCAACTTGACTATTCACTTTAGTCTTATAAACCTCTTTTGTCAATCTCCTTTCATTCATCCTCTCCACATGTCCAAACCACCTGAGCATTCCTTTCTCTATCTTTGTCACTACATCTTGGATATTGGGTCTGTGCCTTAGGCTCACCCCCTATTACATTTATTAAACATATCTCATGAAATGTGGGTGTACCTTCTATGGGAACGGATTTGTATCTCTCCCAGACTCCCCACTTTGGTTACTCCCATTTAAAAATGTTATTTTTTTAATCTAGACAAATAAATTAAAAATATATAATTTAATACTTGTTGCCTGTAACTCCATAACATTAGTTTTTATACAATTTAGGGCATAATAAACATAACTCATATAGTGAATAATATAAGTAAGTGAGTAATTGTGGATAACAACTTGTTTTTGGTCGAATAAAAGTAGTTTTGTTGTCATGAATTCCAGAAATAGGTCCAGATAACTCATGTATTTACGCACAATATTATTTGTCTGAAACTTTCTAAATAAATAGGTTTTAATAAAAATTGCATTCTGCTCCGTTTGCATGATAAAGTAGAAAATAAATTAATCGGTTTCTATTGTGGATATAAAAGAAAAAGAACATTATATCGCGATGTGAGGATGCCACTTTGATACAGTCAATTTGTTTATGAGTTATCACAAATGTGATGTATCCAAGCCCTAAATATCAATATACAATCAACAATTACGTAAAGTTTAAGCAAATTAACATACCACATTGCACATTTATCAGTAAAAACGTGAATAAATAACCAAAAATGATATTGTCCGCCATTCTCCATTCATCATAAACAAAGGACTACTGAGTCATAAACAGACTTCCAAATTATCTTCCTGACACCAGTTTATTATTCCACGTCATGTATCCATTTTAATAATTATAAAATTATTAATAAATACGTTCGTTTGTTTAATTAATATTTCATTTAATAACTACCTAGCTTTTAAATATTGTATTTGAGTATAAAGCATAATCATTTCCGTCTACAGATTATATACATACTTCTTGCTCTTATGTCATATTGACACACTCAAGTCATAAAAAGATAAACTTATTTCGTGTGAACGAGACATAAATTCACATTTCTGCACGAAAAGTTGGTTCGGATATGTATGTTATAGGCTAAAAGCACAGAGTATGTACTGCTGAAAGTTGATATAAAATATCCGAACAGAGTTTTTAAATTTCTAAATGGTCGACCGTTGTGTTTTGTTTCTATTTTGAAATGGTTTGAAGTCTGATTTTTACCAAAAATATTTGTTATTTTCGTGTCTTTTTGTGAACTGCCTCAGCATTTGTAAAGATTGGTGCCCATGATATAAATTTGTTAGGTCTTAAGTTAAAAAGTGCTAAAAAATGCCACGAACCAAGCGGCCCGTGCGGAAACCGGAGAAAAGTATCGAAGCAGACGATACATTGAAGAAATTAGACAAACTGGGTTAGTATTAAAAGCTTTTTCGCTAATGTTTGACTAAGCACCATAGGTAGCTAAGTATTTTTTACCAATGCGCATGTATGAAATAAGAAGTCTGTAACGAAAGTGGAAGATGAAAGGCAGTCCATATCATTAGGATCGTAGCATGTAGACAGAAATAGTATCTTTATCTACCACAACGAGAACTGCGTGACTTTAAGCACCTACTAGTTGTGCCCCGCGGTTTCACCCGCGTAGACATCGTTCCCGCGGGAATATCGGGAAACAAGTACCCTACGTGTTATTCCAGGGTCTAAGATACCTACATACAAAATTTCAGCCCAATGTGTTCAGTATTTTTGGCGTGAAAGAGTAACAAACATCCATCCATCCATCAATCTAACAAAAACCGCACTAGATACTAGATAATATCGTTGGAGGTGAGTTAGAACTCGCAAGCGTTTTCATCCGGTCACCTGTTAAAAAAATTTTTTACATTGTACTGAAATTTGATATTTATAATATAAAAAGGATGTAAAAACAACATAAAATGACGCCTTTTCCCGAAGGGGTAGGCAGAGGTGTACCCACGACTCAGTCCCATAGTAGGTACACTCATGTTTCGCCAGTATGTTAATGGTCCCATGTAAATAAGGGTTAAGCTTATTGCCATCTACCAGGCACAGTTCCAGCCAGGCAGTTATTGAAATAACTCCCAATGGAAAAATCCATTATTTAACACACTTCGCCTGACCTGGGATTGAACCCGGGACCTCATGATCGGCAGTTGAACTTGCGCCCACTATGCCACTGAGGCAGTACCTATGTAATAAATATATTTTTTTAATGATAATGAGTGACAAGACAAGCTCATCAGGTGCCTGATGGTAAGCATCATGATTGCCCATATCAGACACAGTGCCACCCAGTGTTTTCTGAACCTGTCACCCTGAGGTATTAGTTGTTGAAACTCGTCATGGCCAGTTATTTGCTGGTAACATTGCCCTTCAGACCGGAACACAGTAATGTATACACAGTAATAATATTATTATCTAGTTCTAAGTTTTGGTTATGTTCACAGCTCAAGATCAGAAGAACAAAATAGATACTCGCCTTCAGATGGAAATAAGGAACATAGAACTGGCCTTCAAGATGCTCATCGTGCCCATTAGCAGCGTGAATTTGAATAAAACTGTTGGACAGCTTGTAAGTTTTACCAGAATCATCTATCTCTATTGCATTTATAGAACCATAACAATAATAATAATATGGGACAACGTTCCACACACGGTCATCTGGTCCCAAACTAGGCTAGAAGCCTGTACTACGGTAGCCAGATGACTGATATACATACTTATATAAGCTTATAACATCTAGACACAGATCAAACAGACATGTTCACGCACACAAATGTTAGACCTGGCCGGGGATCGAACCCGGGACCTGCGGCTCGGAAGGTAGGAGCACTACCGGCTGAGCCAACCGGCCAGTCTAGCTGCTATGATATTATATTGGAAATAATAATATCTGTCAAGTAGAGGCACACTTATCCGAATGGGTTAATGGAAATCAAATAAAATTCCCAATTCTTTATATCAAATCTTGAAACTTCACACACCTGCCTGCATTGCTTAGTCACACCCTGGACACTCGACTCGATTCCCACACAAAAGTTGCGATATAACTACCTACTACACAGACACTGCACATATGGAGTATTGTACACGTGCAAGAGTGTGCGTGAGGTGAGCTGATTGGTAGGCAGATGACAGTGTCCATTCTATAATACTATGTATTCTGGCAGTGTTCAGTGAACTGTCCTGTGGCATCATCCGAATTGGTGGTGTGTATCATATGATTTCATATAAAGCATTCTAAAATGTGTCTTGACTGCCTCGGTGGCGTAGTGGGCGCGTGCTCGACTGCCAATCAAGAGGTCCCGGGTTCGATCCCCAGGTCAGGCATAGTGTTAAATATTGGATTTTTCCATTAGGAATTATCTCAATAACTGCCTGGAGTCTGGAACTGTGCCCGGTAGATGGCAATAGGCTCGGCCCCTATTACATGGGACTAATAACATACTGGCGAAATGTGGGTGTATCTACTATGGGACTGAGTCCTGGGTACACCTCTGCCTACCCCTTCGGGAAAAAGGCGTGAATGTATGTTATGAATGTATGTAAAATTTGTCTTTGGACACTGGACTCTGATTAAAGTGCATGCACAATGAAGCTTATTATTATCTTTTTGCCAAACTGTGTACCAGAACATATTTATTATTCTTTGCCAGAACTGTGGAACAAATTGCCGGAGACTGTTATTAGTGCTACTTCAGTGAACAGTTTTAAAAATAGACTTGATAAACATTTAGAAACTTATAAACTTTTTAATACACAAGTGCAGTGATATGCACGCATGAGCATATGCTGCTAGTGCATTATCAAATAATAATAATATTTTTGATGAGATTATTGTTTTCAATAAACAAAAGTGGTTAAAAATTTCAGAAAACCGAGTTGCATCTGAAAGAGCCAGTCAAAAGAGCTACTACTCGTCAGTCTAGCCGGTCCGCTTCTCATGACGATGGTAAGGACACATTTATACCATGACTTACTGTGCCCCGCGGTTCCACCCGCGTAGTTTTCGTTCCCGTGGGAATATCGAGATACAAGTACCCTATGTGTTATTTCAGGATATAAACTATGTACATACCGAATTTCAGCCCAATCGGTTCAGTAGTTTTTGCTTCAAAGAGTAACAAACATCCGCACAAACTTACGCATTATATTCGTAGGATTTACTGTCACATACTCAGTCAGTAGGCCTGGCTACAATTTATTTAACAATTGCAATCACTTAGATTATTGACCGGTCTCCCCGCGCGCTTCGATTAGATAGCTCTATCGTACACTTGTCAAATGCGGCAACTAATGGCATTTCCGCGCACACTAGGGGCTGAAAGGTGACGCATTTTCTAAGCTGTTGGTATTAGGTAGTGTGATGTCTGGTCGGAGTGCCTCCAGTATACGGAGACTTTAATAATTATTTAAGAGCAAGCTCTTAATACAACTGTCAAAAAATATGGAATTAGAAAAATGTATTTTTTTTTATTTCCCTGGTTTGATAACTGTCACTTGCCAAATGCATCTTTACTTCGCTGTGTATTTATTATCATAGGCAGTAGATAGATTTTAGATTTTGTAGAACTTTAGTGCTCTTTTTCATATATACAGGCAAATTCATTTATTCAATCAATCCTTCACTTAAATTAATTATACAAGATCTTCTCTAATTCCTCTAGAATCACTGTCTATTGCTGAAAACCGCATTAAAATCCGTTGCCTACCTTAAAAGATCTATATACAGACGGCGGAAAGAGACTCTATTTTAACCTACATTACACAAATTTTAGTGTTGCGTACCTTAAAAGGGAACGGGAACCTTAATCACTTTGTTGTCCGTCTGTAAGACCATTTTTCTCGAGAAAGTGTTGAAGTAACAAGTTGTATCTCATATCAACAACTCAGGTCCACGGTCCCTAGCAGCTGTAAAAAAATCTGTTTGAAGTCAACAAAGATACAACATGAACATACATTCACGCCTTTTTCCCGAAGGGGTAGGCAGAGGTGTACCCAAGACTCAGTCCCATAGTAGATACACCCACATTTTGCCAGTATGTTATTGGTCCCATGTAATAGGGGGCGAGTCTATTGCCATCTACCGGGCACAGTTCCAGACTCCAGGCAGTTATTGAGATAATTCCTAATGGAAAAATCTAATATTTAACACTGCCTGACCTGGGGATCGAACCCGCGACCTCTTGATTGGCAGTCGAGCATGCGCTCTGTACGCCACCGAGGCAGTCCCACAACAAAACATCACAAGTAAAGGAAAAAATCCCAAAACCATAGAATTTTCCAAAAAAAGAAATTGTGAGTACTAACTTATTTGCAGTATGGAACCCTTCACTAAACAAACTTACCATGGTATGCCTTAACAATTTTTTTTTATTCCAACAAACATTTTCTTTCTAAATCTTCCACTCGCACTTAAGTTACATACAAAATCATCTTTTGTATTCAGTGTCACTAATATCTTTCATCATGATCGACATCTTACAAAATTATACTGACTGGACTTAGGACTGAGTCCTGGGTACACCTCTGCCTACCCCTTCGGGAAAAAGGCGTGAATGTATGTTGTTATGTTATGTTGAGTTTTAGAAACTCAGAATGCAAGAGATTTTGGTGAATGTCTAATCATGCAAGTAAAACTTGGATTTTTTGATGTTTACTATGAAAATTTTTTTTATATTTAAAATGATAGTGGATATAGTTCATCTTCAAACTATCAGAATATAAATTTATACAAAAAAAACTTAATTTGTTAAATTTTTCCCTCTAACTTAATTATACAGAATCTTCCCTAATTATATAGATTTTTTCCTAATTATACAGTATCTTCCCTGACTGTGCAGAATCTTTCTAATTATACAGAATCTTCCCAATTATACTGAATCTTCCCTAGTTATACGGAATCTTGCCTAATTCTGAGAGACTTCTCACTTAATCTATATCATGGTGGTCACCTAACACCCATATGTAACATACACTAACCGGGAGCTTATTGGGGCAGGGTACCTCACGGAGAACTCATCCCAGGGATCAGGAGAGAGGACGAAGAAGATGGGTGAGTTGCGCTGTAACTATGCTTTATTCTTCTTTATTGTGCATTTTCTTATTATTCTTGTACTTATACCTTATAAAATATAGTTTGATATGGGACATCTGAACAAAAATCAATAATTTGGTCATATTTTCTTAAATTAGGTACATAAATGGTATCATGTTATCAGGTAATTTATAATTTAAATGATTACTCAAATACTTAATATGGCAAAAAACATGTTTTGTTTCGGATGCCACATATAAAAGCTATATTTTATTTTTTTGTATAATTTGTTAACTATGCTTTTTGATGTTCCTCGCTTTAAAGCTATATGCCCACTCGACCTGCATATTATAGCACCGGACACATACCTGTATTGTGGGCAGTGTTTGAAAATCATAAAAAAGATAGGCAATAGTCAATATTTAATTATTTATTTGCATCCTTAGTCGTACAATCACTCATATTTTCTTTGGGTTGATAAAATTTTCAAAGATTGTGTCAAAAGTCATCTTAGTACGATGCCAACTTATCAGAAATAACCCTTTATATTGGTTATCGTAGGTATACCGATATCAACAAGCCGGTCGACCCGTCGGTCCCGTTCAGCGGACACCACCCGCAAGATTCCACCCTCTACAAACAAGTTCGGGCGACCCTCGCGCTCTGTCTACCGCACTCCGGCCTACAACAAGAATGCTGGCTCCAACTATCCCGTCATCACTCCTAAGGTAACATTACTATGACAACATTTAAGGCGCGGTGCTAAGCAAATTCACTCACACATACCCACATATGTGGGTATGTGTGAGCGAGAGGGCGAATTTTCTTAAAGTATTTTAAAGATATAAAAAATACTACATCTAATTACGACAACTACATGTAATAAAGACAACTAAGGTCTAGAAAATAACAATATAAAGATTCAGTAAAAAATCCAATTTAATCCAAACGAGTTTTCATGTATAAAAACCTGCACAAAGAAAAAAAATCTTAGAATAATAAAAAGGCACTGAAAACTAGTTCAGATTAAATTGGATTTTTACTGAATCTTTGTATTGTTATTTTTTAGATTCTAGTTGTTTTTATTTTACGTAATTACATATAGTATTTTTTATATCTTCAAAGATGTGGGTACGTGTGAGCGAGAGGTAACCT
Source organism: Hemistola chrysoprasaria (assembly GCA_947063395.1). NCBI lineage: Eukaryota > Metazoa > Arthropoda > Insecta > Lepidoptera > Geometridae > Hemistola > Hemistola chrysoprasaria. The sequence continues at coordinate 9,656,292 of OX346733.1, read as the reverse complement.
AACTTACTTGCCTTACTTTATTGAATATATAAAGAAAATAAAAAAATAATTTAAAAAATTAAATATTTAATGAAACTGTCATTGTAATTAAAATATCATTGTTAATTTATAAACATCAACATTTATAAAACAAACATTTTATAAAACAATCATTTATAAACATATAAACTGTATCTTGTGTCTGGCTACAAAAATATTACATGGCAAATTGTTTGGTGAAAATACTGATTTTTTAATAAATAATAAATAATAATTATCTATTCTGCCAGCTATGTACAATTCTGAATCACTAAATTCTTCGCTACAAATTCATCATCATCTCAGCCATAGGATGTCCACCGCTGAACATAGGCTTCCCCCATAGATTTCCATCCAGTCCTGTATCCAATGTGTTCCTGCAGTCCTTATCATATTGCCCAGCGGCTTTGCTAGCTCGCAATTACGAATATGGGAGTTTTATACTAAAACTTTGACATCCTTTTTGGACCCCTTAGAATGTGTATTTTCAAAAAACCTTTCTTATAGTACACGTCCACGACAATGAAAATATTTCAAGTTTCAAGTCTCTAGAGAATCAGAGTGAGTCATTTAGGATTTTATAATAGGGAGCGTTCAAGTATTACGTAACGCAATTTTTGAAGATTTTTGTCCCCCCCTCCCCCCACTGTAACGCTCCGTAACGTTTTTCTGTACCCCTCCCCCCCTCTCTAATAACGTTACGTAACACTCAAGTGATCATTTTTACCCTGGTCGCAACATGCGAGAACAAATTAAAAATGACGACCAGACTAATACAATCGAGGGATTCCCCGTAAAACGTTAACGAAAAGGGTTGCCAATTTGGGAGTTTTAATTCCCTAATTTTTTATATAAAAAAAGAAATAATGTTACGTAACGTGTTGTAAGAAAGACCCCCTCTCGCCCCTGTAACGCATCGTAACGTTTTACGAGACCCTCCCGCCCCCCCAAATTGCGTTACGTAATACTTGAACGCTCCCATATATAGTGATGTAATTGTTTCAGGTGGCTCCCCATACACCGTTGACAGTGCTTCGTCAGCCGAGACAAGGAGAGATGGTCGTCTCCATGTCTGGCTCGCCTGTTCTCGTGCCTACTTTTAACAAGTATGTCAACTTAAATTAACATTAAGGCCAGGAAATTGGGGGCAAGTCTAACGCTATCTACCAGGCACTGTTCCTGACTCCAGGCAGTTATTGAGATAATTCAGTATTTAACATTAATAATAATAATAATAAAAATGTTTATTTACCATAAGTATAGCTTTAACAAATGCGTTAGTAAGCCTTATGTGTAGCGTTAGTATTCGAGTACCACATTGTAGTATTACGATTGGCATTTGCTTCCCGCACCCCGCGCCTAGATCAACCGCTCCCGAACTAAGTCATAAAACTTGTATCTCAGGATCCGGCAAACCCTGGCACACGGTTATAGGTCAACAAATCCAAAACAATTGTATTGAAGTTATTGTAAATACAGTATTACACTATCATAGTCATAACATAAGGTCTCACAATGCATAATGTGACATTGGTACCAAAACCAGGTTGAGGCCTGTATTATTGGCACCAACGAATTTAAAATATAAAATTACAATAAAATATAATATATAATCGTGTCGCAGGGGAAGTATAAGTAGAATTCACTAACACAATGACAAATGCGAGTAAAACATATATAAAAATGATTTTGGGAGAAAAAGATGAAGTAGAATTTAGAGTACCTACCTAAATTAGTTTTTAAGTTCTCACAGTGTACGAGTTTGTGTGTGTGTTTGTGTGTGTGTGTGGGGGTGTGTGTGTGGGGGGGGGGGGGTGCGTGTGTGTGGGGGTGTGTGTGTTTATGTATGCGTATGTGTCGCAGAGCCAGTAAAAGTTAGGTTTGGTAAATGTGGCTATATTTTAGTTAGCAAAAGTTCTTCCGTCTCGTCATAGGTTAATTGTAATAACCAATTTATAATTTTACTTTTTATTTCGTATGTCGTGAAAGGGTAGATATTAAGTACTGTTGCCTGACTAGGGGATCGCACCCGAGACCTGATCGGCAATCGGCAGTCAAGCTTGCGCCCACTACGCCACCGAGGCAGATTATACATAATATATACAATATATATAATAATATATACATAATACGACAGCCTCGATGGCTCAGATGGTAGTAACTCTGCTTTCTGTGCCGCAGGCCCCGGGTTCAATCCCCGGCCAGGTCAAACATTTGTGTGCATGAATATGTCTGTTTGTCCTGTGTCTGGGTGTTATAAGCTTATATAAGTATGTATATCAGTACTCTGATTACCATACCAGATGACCGTGTGTGGAAGTTGTCCCATATTAAAAAAAAAATATTATGGATTTTTTCTTTCCAGCATGCATCCAGACGAGAAGGCAAACTGCAACATCCTCCTGCAAGACGGTACGATGCTCTCCCTCCAACCGAAACAACTGAGACAGTCTCAAGCTTTCATACCCTTCTCTTTAATGGACAATAATGTTCTGAGCCAGCTGAAGACTCTCAAGGATAACCTCGATAAGGTTGTCAAGCTCGGGGAACGGGCTATGAAGTGATCGGTTACCGTATATATTTATATTTCAATGCCATTTTCAAGAATGTTCATCAAATAATAATAATGGGCCAATAATACCCGTGTAATAATTGGAAAACTAAGGCTGGGTTTTTGATCACTGGTTAAGTCAAGCAATGGTTGAATTTTTGTTACAAATAGTTAAAATTCGCCAAATTAGCTTTTATATCCCTAGTGAACTATTTTTTCCACATGATAAAACCATTGGTTAGAAATTTAACTATAGTTAGTTTGACAAATTGTTGACTCAACCGTGATCAAAAAACCGGCCCTTTGGTCCCGGTCTTTCAAGGCTGCGTTTGCTCGTCCGTAAAAATGAAATTTCTCAAATGTGTAGAAAGCGAGAATAATTGTCCACACAATTGTTTGTTGTTGGTTTTTTATATATATTTGGTTCAAGTAAATGGTATGGTTTTTTGGCTGTTGGAAAGTTTGTGAAGATGGATGGATGGATGTCTGTTACTCTTTCACGCCAAAACTACTGAACCGATTGGGCTGAAATTTGGATTGTAGGTAGCTTAGACCCTGGAATAACACATGGGGTACTTTATCCCGATATTCCGACGGGAACCATGTCTACGCGGGTGGGACCGCGGCGCACAGCTAGTTTTTTAAAAATGTAAAAAAAATCGATCTGTTTTCTTCAACCAAATATATTTAGGCGCAAATAAAGGCCAGATATAAAACCAACATCAAACAATTGAGTGGAAAATTATTCCCTCTTTGTCCTTATTTGGGAAATTTTATTTTCCATGGAAGAGCTACCCCCTTAAACGAAGGTCCTAACCAAAGTTCATACCTATATCGTTATCAAGGACAAATGTATTTTTATGCATTATAATAACGATGCAACTTATTGAATTAGAAGGAAAATTCAATACATACTTACAGTACGCCTCGTTCCCGTTGTGGTATGCAGAGACTATTTCTCTCCACTTGCTCCGATCCTGACATATGGCTTTCACTTGTTCCACTTTCATGACATTTTTTGTACATGCTCCTCTGTTGTAGGTACTTTTGACTTGGCCTTTCCTTATAACAACATCTATTTGTTCGTGAAAAGTATCAACTTCATCAACCCCTCTGAACTGTCAAAAGTTAGTTTGTTTTTTCTGAAGTCTGTGAGGGCCACTGTTATAGAAAATAGTATTACAAAATATGAATAGCTTATTATTCATAAATAATATAATGTGGGGGTAGCATTGCCCCCTCTTAGGCTGGGTTTTTTGATCAGAAAAGAGGACCTCTTAGCAGTTTGACACAATCCTATGGAAAATTTACTAAATCGATGTTTTGTATTCCCCTGTTGCCTCCGAATACAGTAAACCTATTTGATATATTTATATCCTGATATTTTATAGTTGAAGCAAAGTATGTCCCTATCATTTTATTTTTGTTTATAAACTCTACATTTTTTTTTGTAGTGAACGTCCAATCACACGAGTAAAACTGGGATGTTTGGAAGTTCACTTTGAAATAACCAAGGGTTTATAAGAAAAATTTAAATGACAGGGACATATATATTCGGAGGAAACACGGGAATACATAACATCGATTTGGTAAAATTTTCATACGATTGTGTCAAATTCCTAGAAGGCCGCGTACACTATTAAGTTGACAAATGGTTAATTTTTTGACAAATACAATTCGTTTTTTCATCCCTAGTTAACTATTATTTTCGAAACGATTTAACCATTTGTAAGGAATTTATACTAACTGTAGTTTAACAAATGGTCAACTTAACTGTAACCAACAAACAAAAAACCGGGCCTTAGTCGAGCCTTTGTCTTATTCCAAAGGGCTCATGAATTTACAATATAGTGAAATGTATATTTAAGTGTGTGACTGATTATGTAAGTGTGTGTACATGAAACATACTATTATGTGAATTTTACATGAAAAAGGCGTAGTTGGACTGAAACATTTGTGACCAATTTTGTATAAAGTTCATGTAATGGTGTGCAAATTAATTATTAATGTTATGGCTGATTATGTATTATTGTTGTGTGCCTATCAGAATTAGATATTAAATACCTTGACTATAAATTTCTTTTAATTTTATGTACTTGTTCGATCCCAGGTCAGAAAAAAGTGTTTCCAATCGGAATTATCTCAATGACAGTCATCAAACTGTGCCCGGTAAATGGCAATAGGCTCGCCCCCTATTACATGGGTCCAATAACATGCTAGCGGAATGTGGGTGTTACTATAGTAAGTCTTAGTCCTGGGTACACCTCTGCATATCCTTTCGGGGAAAAGTGAGTGATTGTATGTTATGTAATTTAAAACGCAATTGTTCAAGAAAATTAAGCCATTTTATTAAAAAATCTGTTTAAATCACACACAACAGGCAAAAGTTTTATCAAAAATGGTCGAGTGAAACTAAGATCTATTGATAGCCATGCTTGCTGAGTGTTTGTTCCACTTCCTTGACATATTTCTCGGCGACTTTCTGTTGCCTCATCGCTGCTACCTGAGATGAGAATAATTTGATGATTGCATTATGGCAAAGTGAAGAATAGAATAGAATTATACTTGATTGATTATTGCATACCATAATAAAATAAAAAAACAATGATACAAAACAATTAACAGGTAATATGGTAAACAACCGATGGTCTTATCGTGTTAGGCAATTTCTCACAGACAACCTGGGGATAGAAACGCAATGTTAGCAATGTTGAGTTAGCCCAATTTGGAAAAGTGCAGTGTTAACGTAGCCACACCCCGGACACGACTCAATTCCTATACAAAAGCCGCGATATAACTACGCGGAAAAATATAGTAACAGTTTAGTGCGTTATGGAAAAATATAGTAACAGTTAGGATGTTAATTAAGGAAAAAATATAGTGGCAATTTAGCATTTATGGAAAAGCGGAGTGATATCAGTCCGTTATCAAAAGTACAGTGACTTACTACGCTATGGAAAAATATAGCTGCAGTTTGGCCCGTTATGGAAACGTCCAGTGTCATGGGTCATAGCCCGTTATGACTAATTATTAAATTACCTTCATTTTGATGATCTTCCTCTCGTATTTCTCCTGTTGCTCTATCTCCATGCGCATCGCTACCCCCTGGTTGTTGATCTTTTCTCGGAGGTCAGCCCTGGGATTTATAAGAATACATGATAATAATGATGACTGCATCAGTGGCGCAGTGGTTGCAAGCGCTACTGCCGGTCATGAGGTCCCGGGTTCCATCTCCAGGTCAGGCAAAAAGTGTTATTAGTTTTTCCATTAATAAAAAAATAAGCTATTTTAAATCCTTCACATTACATACAATCACGCCTATTACCCAAAGGCTGAGGTGTACCCAGGACTCGGTCCCATAGCAGGTACATCCTTATTTCAACATGTATTAGGGGGCGAGCCTATTGCCATGTACCGGGCACAGTTCCACCTAATGAAAAAATTCAAATAACACTGCCTGACCTGGAAAAGAACCCGACGATAAAATCCTTCAAACGAGGCAAATAAAAACGGTTGACGTCTAAAAATTTAAAAAAAAATTACCTGGCACGTTCCTTATTGTTGATCTGTTTCATGATCTCTTGGCGATGTTGTTCCACGCGAGCCTTGTGTTTATCTTCCAACTGTTATATAATATAATATTTTGTTAATGGATGTCAAAACTTTCATTATAAAACGTGTAGTCATACATCAATCCATCAACCTGAACGATTCTCAAAAGAGAGAAATAAAAAAAAGCAAAATAAATAGCATGGTTGCCTGGACGAGATCGCTCGGAGCGATAAGGCCGCCAGTTGTTACTTCTTTCTAGTTTTAAGCTTTTCTTCTTTGTTGTTTTCTGTTTATATTGTATTTCTCCCCAAATGAGCAGCATGCTGGCAAAAAGACAATATATACCAAAAAATCTGTCTTGTCAACAAACTATTATTCTTTTAATATTTTTGTAGCCAGCCAAACGATAAAAAAATGATGAAATAAAAAGCTTTTTAAGTAATATCCACACACATACATTCACGCCTTTTTCCCGAAGGGGTAGGCAGAGGTGTACCCAGGACTCAGTGTCCCATAGTAGGCACACCCACATTTCGCCAGTATGTTATTGGTCCCATGTAATAGGGGGCGAGCCTATTGCCATCTATTGGGCACAGTTCCAGACTCCAGGCAGTTATTGAGATAATTCCTAATGGAAAAATTCAGTATAACACTTTGCCTGACCTGGGGATCGAACCCGGGACCTCATGATCGGCAGTCGAGCATGCGCCTACTACGCCATCGAGGCAGTCAGTAAGTAATATCCGCTTTTGATTACCAGAATGAGCCACCATGACAGTTTTTATTTCTCAATAGCACCTTTGTTAATTTTATTATAACTATCCTTTTTTCATCAAACTAATAAAAACTTTTTGGTTGAAGTGAAGTATGTTGGAAGGGCGTAACATTTTCGAATGGTAACTCCAATAATGTAATTTTACACTTAATTTTAAGATTTTTTTCTAAAAAGTTATTTTATTTAGAGAGCCTTTGTATGGGAAGTGAATTTTATTTTGCATTTCGTTCTTCAGATTGTTTAGGTTAACTGGTAGATGCAATCCCTTAAGGAGGCGGCGACCGGAGAATTCCCCATACAAACGTAATAGTTAGATTTAACTATTATAATATTTCAATCCAAAATAGAAGTGCTTTGGACAAACTCATCCTATCATGCCGCTATTATTCCAAAGGCTGTTTGCCTGGAAGAGATTCGCTTAAAGCGAAAAGGCCGTCCACTATCGACCAATAAGAATAATTATTATTTTAAGTTGAACTTGTAAAATATTCTTTGTATAATGGTCGTGATAAAAAGTATTACATTCTGTTTGATACCTCTTTCTCCTTCCGCAGGAACTCCTCATTTTGTCTCGCTGCGTTGTTGAAACTCTGCTCGTCTTTACATATCTCACGCGCGATGAGTCGGTGGATGTCTTTGATCTATGATAAAAAAAATATTTATCTGCCAATTTAATAACAAATTCTACTATAATAATACAAACTTCCGCATTTATAATGTTAGTAGGAACTATGATAATAACGTGGCGTCACGGACACATACACAAACCTTTGAGCTCATCGCAAAAATACGTTTTCCGGCTGAGATTCGAACCCAGGACTACTGGCTTCGCAGGCAGAGTTACTATCAACTTAGCCATAGAGCCGCCATAACGTTTAAAGAGGACGACGACCGACGAATTGTCATACAAACGTAAATTAATAAATACGTAAATTATTTACAATCAGAGCATATTTCCAACATACAATGATGTTATTCGGAATGAGACACTAGTTATTTAGGTTTCTAATTATATTTTAATACAAAATATAAGTACCTTGGACTAAATTATAAAAAAAAATCCAATATGGACTAAAAATATAATTATAAACCTAGATAACTAGCGTCTTCTTCCGAATAACATCATTGTATGTCGAAAAAATGCCCTGATTGTAAATTATTTGAGTATTACGTTTGCATAGGGAAGTCGTCGGTCGCCGGCCTTCTTAAGTACCTGTTGTTCTCTAGCTTCATGCAGCTGTCTCATCTCCTTGTTCCTCCTGATAGCTGCTTCTCTTTCTCTCCTCCTGTAATCCCTCTCGACGTCCTCTTGTATCTTCAGATTGCGGATACGATCTAGTTCTTCTTTTAACTCTTGTTCTGCCTGAAATTGTCAAAATCATGAGCCTTTTCAGGATTCCGTACCCAAGGAGGAACCCTATTACTAAGCCTCCGCCGTCCGTCCGTCTGGATTTTTCTGCCTTACTGTTATAACACCACAATTATTAAGGGCATATAGTCTAAAAAATATATTATACTATATTAAGGTCCTAACCCGTTAATGGGGGGGATAGTTTAAAAATCCCCACCGAAAATCCCCACACTGGGGAGTTTTTCACTTGTTCGTATAATAAAATCCCCACGTTTTTAAAAATTTTCGAGTAGTGGGGATTTATATACGAAAAAGTAAAAAACACCACAGAGGATTTTCGGTGGGGATTTTTAGACTATGCCCCCCATTTAGGGGTTAGGGGCCTTAATTTAGTGTAATGTAATAAGCCTTTTATTTAGCTTTTCGATACTAAGTCAATACTAGCACTAGCCCTAGCTTTGCGCTGGTATTTGATCAGAGTTGGATCTTTTATGAGGAATATATTCGTAAAACTTTTAATATCCGGTAGTTTTAAGATTATCGCGAACAGACAGACAGACGCGGGGTCTCTAGTAGAATATTTTTTATTAATTCTGCATATTGCAAAATTCCTGCTTGGGTTCTTATTTTTTTCTGTATTGCCGCATTTTTATACGGAATTCCTGCATATTGATACGGGATTCCTGCATATTGATACGGGATTCTTGCATTATGAGGGATTTTTGCATATTGCAAAATATCCCGCAAAATACGGGGTTCTGTTATTATCCTGCAATTTGCAAGATTCTTGAACTTTCTATTACCTTCTGAAACAGTAGCCCTTCAACGTGAACAAATCCTTGAAAAAGCGAGGTCACTCCGCGAAGTTCCCAGGAAGTTCCGGAAACTTCTGGAGTAAGGATGACTAGATTGTATCCAGGACTTCACGCACAACGGACCTCATAAGAGTCTAAGTGCGGAAAACGAGTCCACTTTACATTACATTACATTACCTTCTGCGCCTTAGCAATATGATCGATCCCTTTCTGCTTGGCAGCCTTGACGGCATCAGCTTCGGCCTTGTTCTTGGCTTCTCTCTCGTGCTTCTGTTTCAAGAAGTTGGCGATTCGAAGGTCCATGATTCGTTCTTCTTCCATTTGCAATTGCTTGTAGTACAGAAGTTCCGCATTTCCTGGTGGAAATAAGATAATATAACATATTAACCTTCGGGGAAGAAGGTTTAAGCAGAGGTGTACCGATAGTGGCATAAGCCTCTTCTGCAGAGGCCCGCCTGGGGAAGTACCACACCTTTGCCAGTTATACATCCGCCAAGCAGTAATGTGCAAACATTTACTGTGTTCCGGTATGAAGGCCAATGTTAACAGCGAAATTACTGGGCATGACGAGTTTCAACAACTCAGGCTGACAGGCGCAGTGCAGTGCCGCGCAGTATTTTGAATATTAAAACAACGGGTGGCACTGTGTCTGATATGGGCAATCATGATGCTTACCATCAGGCACATGGTTTGCTCGTCTTGTCACTCACTATCATAAAAAATAACCCAGGACCCAAGAGGATTATAATAATTAATGGCGAAACCCAGAATCCAATTACTCCTTTAGAATCGATCAGACTGGAAGTTTATTTATTAGATGACTTTGGCGGTTACCGCCGCCTATGTATACCTGCAACACCTGGAGAAATTGACAGTATGTTGCCGACCCGACCAATACTATTCAATCTCCTTATGAAAAAGCTATGAAGAAGTTGCTTTGGAAGTTGCTCATATTCCCATTAGCCGCTAGAAAATAGCTGATAATCTCGATCACGCGTCAGCTTTAAAATAAAAATCCGCATAGTCCATTCACTCAGGAGCTAGAAGCTAGAAAAACACACAGAATACACAGACACACAAACTTATAACACCCCTTACTTTTCCTGTCGGGGGCCGAGGCTTAAAAATACAAGATGGCGGGCGACGCACTATGTCAAAACGTCCCGTTGCCTTATGTGTTCCTCGACTTCTCTGAGATGGCATCGTACCCTGACAACCGACAATGTTACCTTGGTCCAGTATTTCTTTCAGTTTAGACTGTCTCGCGTGTTTCTCCTTCAGTTTGAGCGCCTCGTCGATTTGCATCGCGATGTTGGCTTGATTCACTCTAATGCTCTCTTCTTCTATGCGTTCAGCTTCCATTATCTGAGAAATAAACAAACGTATTTGACACTTGGACACTAAAAAGAGATAAAATTAAAAGCGCCGATATATGAATGGTGTCACTAACAAAAATAATACCTAAATATAGCATATCCTCTTTGCATGCAATTTTGCGGGCGGGAGGGCGGTGCACTGTTAATGTTGTTTTTGACACTAAAAATCGGAACTAAAAACTAATTCTTGTTTCAGAAGTCTACAATGGAGTCCCGACAAGTAACGCCAAACTCAATCAATTAAAATTAAACATTTATTCAATTTTGTAAAACGTTAAGCCTCACACAAAAACTTAGTCATCTCGATCAGCTTCCGACTGGCTGGATAAAAGTTATGTGTTATTCCAGGATCTATGCTATCCTATCCAATAGTACCGTACTCGTACCTATCAAATTTCAGCTCAATCTGTTCAGTAGTTTTTGCAGACATCCATACAAACTATCCATACATATCTCTGTCATTCCCTCACCTTAGCAACTTCATGTGCATGTATCTGTTCCTTCAAGGCAGACAAGTTCTGCAGTCTCAAGCTGTGACGCCTATCTTCTTCTGTGTTCTCTCTTTTCACTGCCGCTTGACGGTTCTCTTCCATTATTGCGTCTAGCCTGTAGATTGTTGAAGAGACAATAAACTATGCATTCTTTTAGGGTCTTTATCTTAGGACTCAGTTGTTGAAAGTCCACTAGACATATCCCTCCCAGGTAACGGAGTAACGGAGGGTTTTGCAATACTCGCCACGCTTGGCAGGCGAGTTGGCGAGCACAGTTTGATGGTTTTACGCAGAGGACGCTGCTGCCCTTCTTCAGGATCTGATAACCCTTTGCCGGCTCTTAAGGCAACCACGGGTCAAGGTTCTGTTAGCGTGTAAAAGAAAAATAAATGCTAGGCCTGCTAGTTGCAAGTCATGGCTTTAGGGATCGTGCATTAATCTAAGCCGAAAAGCGATTGCCAGGCTACGATTTCCCCTCACGCTGCGACATGCATCTCTGCTGAACTCTGAACCGATATGTTATAACAAGATATGTGAGAATGAGGGGAGCCCCCCCACAAATATATATAAAACCTAGTGTGTGAGCCACAAGACCACTTGGACTCCACTGTCGGTTTTGTCACACAAAATTCCCGTTGGGGGAGAGTGAGAGGGTAGTCTCTTATATTTACACGCGTCATGGGCCAATGACGCTACGTATAATAATAATAATAATATTAATTTTAAATTATGCTCTATTAGAACGGGTTACCCCAAACATACTTCTCGAGTCAATTCAAATGGGTTATGTAGACAATCCATATTGTCAGAGTTTCAGATCGCCAAGGTCTCCGATATGACCTAACGACTGCCCCCTACATATCTTATAGGAAACTATAGGGGCCTATAGTTTAATGTGACATCCGAAACACGGTTGCTCCGTGGTGAAGAGTCCACATGGTGAGATTAGATCCAGGGACTCCAGATTTTAAGCCGGGTATATTTTAGCTGGGCTAATATACATACTACGTATGTATGTATGTATATTACGGTATGTCATGTATGTCTTACCTTCGCTCTTCTTCATCCAGTTCCTTCTTAATGAGCAGTTTCTCGTTGATCTGCGCGTCTCTGATGGCGTGACACTTGGACGCCAGGATGATAGCGTTGCAGAGCCGAGGGCCTTGCATGTTGTCCGCTTTTAACACTGTACACATACTGTACAGATATAGGTATATAGAGAAATTATTTCATGAAGGTGCCATGGGCTGTGGGTAACCGGCTTTAGAATAGTACCTAGGTACCCTACCATCTCCAGCCGTGGTTGCCGTAAGAGGCTAAAGGTCATCAGATCCAGAGGACGGGCAGCAGTGTCCTCTGGGGAGCATGGAATTGTCTTCCCAGGTTGCTGTTGAAGCTGTAGTCTACACACCACACACACATCATCAGCCGGAAGACGTCTACTGCTGAACCCAGGCCTCCCCCATGCCCCATAGAAAGCCATAAACTATTCATATGGGGGGATTTTGCCGTAATCACCACGCTTGGCAGACGGCTTGGTGATCGCAGTAGTTGGAATAATTGGAAATGGAGAGCGCTGCTGCCCACATGTCCGAATATGTCTCTTTGCCGGGTCTCACGGCTCCCACGGTAGTGTACGTTTCTATAATATAATCCCAAAAGAGATGACGGGGCTCTCAGAGGGTAAATTAAAAAATAAGTACATAGAGGACAAAGATGCCTGGAAACCTCTGCATAGCCACCACGCGGCGCCTTTCAAACAAACGAATGTGACCAAATCAAATATTGTAAAACTATCAGTTAAAAAATTTTTTTTTTTTTATTTACTTGTAGGGCTTATGCCCTACAAGTTTCTTGCGCGTTCTTCTTGTAGAGGTATCTCTCCGAACGCACGGTAGACTCATTACTGCTTATCTTTATTAACCTAATTGAATAAATATTTTTGGGTTTGAATTAGAGCTAGGTACAAGCGCTATGAAGAAGATCATCTCACACTCAGCCCTGGACAAAGTATGTGCATCTTGATCCGGCCCTTCCAGCTCAGGGTCCGCAGCTCCCGAGGCATTCTCGCCAGGTTGCTGCTGAAGCTTATCTTTAAGTTGTTGCTTCCTTGCCTCAGACTCCTTGGCTTCACGCTGGACCGCCGCTTCTTGGTCTATCATCGCTTGTAACTGTTCTTCTTTGGACACCATCTGTCGGAGGTTACCAATTAGAAAAAAAGTACTGCCTCGTATTTTTAGTCGTGCAAGGAAAAGTAGAGGGTACTAGACCGAGGGGAAGATCGCCTGAGATGGACCGAACAGATAAAAACTGCTATATACGGCCCACTGCATGAATGTTCAAGAGTGGCTGCAAACAGAGAGATGGCGATATTTTGTGAGGCGAGCATAAACCTATGCTCATAAGACTGATTCTTCATGAGGACCACGACCGTTCTGTCAAGAACGCAACGAAGAAGAAGATAAAAGTTACTGTTTCGGCGGCGTAGAAATTTGCAGGTTATTGCCGATAATGAGTACCCGGGTTCGGTATCAGAAATCGGCTAAAAGTGTGGATTTTTCCATTAGAAATTTTCTTGTTTACACAGCATGGATTCTGGAATTGTGTCCGGTTGATAGCAATAAGCTCGCCCATGGGACTTAAAACATAACTAACTTTTTTTAGCCCCAAATCGAAAAGGGTGTCAGTGTTATACGTTCTTACGAGTAGCTACGAGCAATCTTGAAAATCGGTTCAGCCGTTTGAAGATAATCACTTTTCTGGGGGATATGAAGCGATTTCTAGTACAGACTAAAGACAGATACACAGACACGTCAAACTTATAACACCCCTTCCTTTTTCAAACGGGGTTTATAAAAGGGTAGGATGGGGTTTTTCTATTTCTTAATTTACGTAAGTGCATAAAAACATTGCATTTCGACCAGACTTTGCTACCTTAGCCTGCCCCTTAAGCCTCTCAAACTCGTTCTTATGCATGACGGCAGGGTAGAAGTTAGGTTCCTTCTTGGGTATCAACAGCTCCCTCCAGCCGGCCACTTGCGGCACCATCGTGTAGTTGCGTTCTGGCACCTCGCATTTATGTATGGGGCGGTTGTTGATTGGGAACGTTAGGGAGCAGTCTGATGGCCTGGAAAAGGTGTAATATGGTGTGGATGGATGGATGTTTGCTACTTTTTTAAGTTAAAACTACTGTACCGATTGGGCTGAAATTCTGTACCTACATGTGTAGATAGTTTGGTTCGTTGCCTCTAGTACCAATTTCATGATGGAACTCATATAAAGAAAAGGGAAAATAGGACACGTTCTCCCAGCGCTTACTCGGCAACTGGCACGTGTAATTTGCTGCGACATATAATAATAATAATAATATGGGACAACTTCCACACACGGTCATCTGGTCCCAAAGGGTAGAAGCCTGTACTATGGTAACCAAATGACTGATATACATACTTAAATATGCTTATAACACCCAGACACAGATCAAACAGTCATGTTCATGCACACAAATGTTTGACCTGGCCGGGGATCGAACCCGGGGCCAGCGGCACAGAAAGCAGAGTTACTACCGTCTGCGCCACCGAGGCTGTCAAAACAAACTGCTGACGGCTGTCAGATAATGAACAAACAAGATAGAAAGACGTACCTAAGACTGAAGTGCGACCGAGACAACAATATTAGTCGATAGTAAAACCCAACTTTACTGACGTACATGGATCTAATGGGGCCTTTTTTTTATGATAGTGAGTGACAAGACGAGCAAAGGTGCCTGATGGTAAGCATCATGATTGCGCATATCAGACACAGTCACAGTGCCACCCAGTGTTATAAGATTCAAAATTCTGCGCGGCACTGCACTGCGCCTCTCACCCTGAGATATGAGTTGTTGAAACTTGTCATGCCCAGTAATTTCACTGGTAACATCTGAGCCTAGATTTGGTAACCTCATTTGAGCTTTCCATTTTCGAGAAGCCTCATCTCCCCTTTTCCAGGTAAGAAGCATTTTTTTAATTAACACTTGTTACCTGTGTAGTTGGTAGCAGCCAGGTGGTAAACCTTTCTTAGAAGGTTTAGTAACGTGGTGGTATGGAACGCCATCATGGGCAGTTTTATAAATCTTCGGCATTGTAAATATATAAAATTAAAGCAAAAATTCAACAGAGATCGACGTCTTTCGCTGTCGCTTGGCAACTCGTTTTGATAGTTCTTTGTTTTCGGCCTGCTCTGTTTGAGTGCTAAATGGGGGAGGTTTTATTGATCAAATAAATACTTATTGCAAGTGCCAGAAGAATAATGTTGGGAGGAAAGATGAAATTGTAATCGATTAAATTCATTAGAAGTTCAAGCACAGGTTCAAGTGAAGGTGTGGGTGTGAGGTAGAGATTATAGACACAAATGACAAATATAAGGTAGTGTGAAAATAGGCCCCTTTTGGATTCATTAAAGCGAGATGGCAAGATGTAACCTTGTATATGTGTTCTGTGGATGTAACGATGTTAAAGGGTTTGCCGTTGCCGCGCTGCAGCTGGATCAATCTTTACCATTCTGTCTTTACTTTAAAATTTGTCATTTTTATACCTTGTCAAATTAAGCATAGTTTGATTCCTGATAGCTGAACAAAAAATATTTTTGGACATATTTCAGTAAATTATGTTCTATGACAGTGTTTGATGAATACATTAGCTGATAAGATACCATTTATATGTCTAACATGAAATATGCCGAAAAATGGTATATTTTTGTATTTTTTCAGGTATCAAGCTGTATTTGTTAAGGTATAGCGACATAATAACACAATGACAGATGTCATAGTCAGATGACAGATGACTGATGACATAATTTGTTTACAGTCAGTCAGTCCAGTCAGCTGATTTTTAAGTCATGAAGATCTTGAATTTAAACATTAATTTGCAATTATATTTTACGTGATTACTGACTAAAAACGTGGGTTATTCGCTATGAATAGTGAAACAGATAAGCCAAGCTCTCCAAATATTGCGTATATACCACCGCTATTGGTAAGTTACAGTATTTTATAAAAGTAAATAAAAGTGAGGTTAAGTAGGAATGTAAGATTTAAAAAGTTTTTTAATAAAAAGTTTCCACATTAACCAAGTAGTTCTTCCACCCAGGCTGGAGCTATCGCAGGCGTATCAGTAGATGTTACTCTTTACCCACTGGACACATTAAAAACTCGTTTACAAAGTGAGCAGGGTTTTCACAAGGCTGGTGGGTTTAGGGGAGTATATAGAGGTGAGTTTTGTCCATAAATACAATCACGTCTTGTTGCTGATGTGGAAGGCAGAGAATATTTGTCTCCACTTCCTACAATCCTGACATTTGACTGTCGCTTCTTACACTTTCAGCAATTTCTCCATACATGCTTGTCGGTTGAGGGTGATTGTGACACAGGGGTAGGCTGAAGGACTTGGTAAATGGTCGGCCCCTTTTTCTTTTTTGGTGACCCATGAACCAGACCATTATGCTTTTTGACCATTTTTCCCCTCCTCTAATTGTATGACTGCCTCGGTGGCGTAGTGGGCGCATGCTCGACTGCCAATCAAGAGGTCTCGGGTTCGATCCCCAGGTCAGGCATAGTGTTAAATATTGGATTTTTCCATAAGGAATTATCTCAATAACTGCCTGAAGTCTGGAACTGTGCCCGGTAGATGGCAATAGACTCGCCCCCTATTACATGGGACCAATAACATACTGGCGAAATGTGGGTGTATCTACTATGGGACTGAGTCCTGGGTACACCTCTGCCTACCCCTTCGGGAAAAAGGCGTGAATGTATGTTATGTTTCTCTCGTGTCCATTTCCATTTATGTTTCTTGATGGTTACAGTGACATCTTTTGTTTTACAGTACAGTTTTACAGTAACATCGGCCTAATCTATACTAATATTATAAAGAGAGAAACTTTGTTTTTTTGTTTTTTTGTTTGTAACGAATAGGCTCCGAAACTACTGGACCGATTTTAAAAATTCTTTCACTTATGGATAGCTTAATTCAGTGTGAGTGCCATAGGCTATATGAGATTTTGAAAAAAAATGGGGATCCGTAAGAAAACTGCAATATTGTGAACCAAGGTGTTACATAATATAATTACCATATTCATAAATTTGCGTGCGCTGTGAAATGCATTGATGGTAGAATAATATAATGTACTAGGGGTTTGTAGTACTTATCAATACCTACAAAACAGTATACATAGATTATATCCATCTTTTTTGGTTTAGTCACAATAATCGAAAAAGTGATTATTTTCATGCGGTGTGAAAACTATTGGTGGTAGAGTAAAGTAATGTACTAGGGGTTTGTAGTACTTATCAATACCTACAAAACAGTATACATAGATTATATCCATCTTTTTTGGTTTAGTCACAATAATCGAAAAAGTGATTATTTTTCATGCGGTGTGAAAACTATTGGTGGTAGAGTAAAGTAATGTACTAGGGGTTTGTAGTACTTATCAATACCTACAAAACAGTATACATAGATTATATCCATCTTTTTTGGTTTAGTCACAATAATCGAAAAAGTGATTATTTTTCATGCGGTGTGAAAACTATTGGTGGTAGAGTAAAGTAATGTACTAGGGGTTTGTGTACTTATCAATACCTACAAAACAGTATACATAGATTATATCCATCTTTTTTGGTTTAGTCACAATAATCGAAAAAGTGATTATTTTTCATGCGGTGTGAAAACTATTGGTGGTAGAGTAAAGTAATGTACTAGGGGTTTGTAGTACTTATCAATACCTACAAAACAGTATACATAGATTATATCCATCTTTTTTGGTTTAGTCACAATAATCGAAAAAGTGATTATTTTTCATGCGGTGTGAAAACTATTGGTGGTAGAGTAAAGTAATGTACTAGGGGTTTGTAGTACTTATCAATACCTACAAAACAGTATACATAGATTATATCCATCTTTTTTGGTTTAGTCACAATAATCGAAAAAGTGATTATTTTTCATGCGGTGTGAAAACTATTGGTGGTAGAGTAAAGTAATGTACTAGGGGTTTGTAGTACTTATCAATACCTACAAAACAGTATACATAGATTATATCCATCTTTTTTGGTTTAGTCACAATAATCGAAAAAGTGATTATTTTTCATGCGGTGTGAAAACTATTGGTGGTAGAGTAAAGTAATGTACTAGGGGTTTGTAGTACTTATCAATACCTACAAAACAGTATACATAGATTATATCCATCTTTTTTGGTTTAGTCACAATAATCGAAAAAGTGATTATTTTTCATGCGGTGTGAAAACTATTGGTGGTAGATTAAAGTAATGTACTAGGGGATTGTAGTACTTATCAATATCTACAAAACAGTATACATAGATTATATCCATCTTTTTTGGTTTAGTCACAATAATCGAAGCAGTGATTATTTTTCATGTGGTGTGAAAAGTATTGGTGGTAGAATAAAGTAATGTACTAGGGGTTTGTAGTACTCATCAATATCTTCAAAATAGCCCACGATAAATTATAACATGTGTTAAGGTTTGGTAATTGTAACAGAAATAGTCATTAATATGCGTGCGCTGCGTAAACCATTAGGGTTATATTTATTAAAATACAATGTATCACGAATTTACTCCTGATAAACGTCCACTATACCTACTTCTGCTACCCGTGCGAAGCCGGGGCGGGTCGCTAGTACATAATAAATGATAATTCTTATTATAATTTTACATTTACAACTACAAACATCATAAGCGTATGTGAGGGTGTGAAGGTGTGAGTTGCAGAGCTTGCAGTTTTCATCAAACGTAACAGTCATAATATGTTTCTGTCAGGTCTTCTAACAGTAGCTACTAGTTCGATGCCCATAACATCCCTATTCTTTGCGTCATATGAGACCACGAAGCAGTTGGTTCAACCTCGCGTCGCCGCTCACTACGCGCCGCTTGTCCACATGCTTGCTGCTAGCGTGGGAGAAGTGGTATGTTACGTTATCCTATTTAAGGAGGTGGCGATGGAGAATTCCCCATACAAACGTAAAAGTTAAATCATTTGAAATCAGAGCATATTTCCAACATTTAATGACGTTATTCAGAATGAGACACTAATTATCTAGGTTCCTAATTATATTTCATGATAGAAGTCCTTTGTATTAAAACATACATTCACGCCTTTTTCCCAAAGGGGTAGGCAGAGGTGTACCCAGGACTCAGTCCCACAGTAGATACACACACATTTCGCCAGTATGTTATTGGTCCCATGTAATAGGGGGCGAGCCTATTGCCATCTACCGGGCACAGTTCCAGACTCCAGGCAGTTATTGAGATAATTCCTAATGGAAAAATCCAATATTTAACATTGCCTGACCTGGGGATCGAACCCGGGACTTTTGTATTAAAATATGATAAAAATTTAAAATATAGGTATTTTCAAGTATACGATTTTGAAAACTACCGTGAGTGGTATTCATATTTATTATGTTATATAACTTTAAACGTGAGTTAAGTCGTTATATAACATAATAAATATTCAAGTATTTTCACAAAATATAGGTATTGTCAAATATAACTCCAAATTATAAGTATTTTAAACTAAATTATAATTAGGAACCTATATAACTAGTGTCTCATTCCAAATAACGTCATTAAATGTTGGAAATATGCTCTGATTTCAAATGATTCAACTATTACGTTTGTATGGGGTACTCTTCGTTTGCGGCTCCATTAAGGTCCCAGTCGGCATGATATCCAACTTCTCTATACCACTGTATGATAAATAGTTAATGTGCCATATTTCAGTTAGCGTGTGTTATAAGAGTGCCCGCAGACATAGCCAAGCAGAGGAAACAAACCTACGTCGGCTCGCAGATCAGGAGCAGTGTTGCTATTTTAGCTGATGTACGTATTATTTACTTTTATTATACTTCTACTTAAGAGTCCATTGCCTAATGGTAATGTGAAACTGTCCGGCCATCAAATAATAATATTAATAATATGGGACAACTTCCACACACAGCCATCTGGTTCCAAACTAGGCTAGAAGCCTGTATTATGGTAACCAGATCACTGATATACATACTTATATAAGCTTATAACACCCAGACACAGATCAAACAGATATGTTCATGCACACAAATGTTTGACCTGTCCGGGGATCGAACCCGGAGCCTACGGCACAGAAAGCAGAGTTACTACTATGTGTGCCAACCAGGCTGTCGAAATCCGAAGGCCCTGAGTTCGAATCTCATAACATGTGGTATTGTAACAACAATTTCCAGGCATCTTTGTCTTCTATGTATTGGTTGACTTTATAATAAGCCTTCTTTGGTGAAGTAGATTTATATAAGTTTAGAATTTACCCAACTGATTGGACCTTCTCCGGGCTCGCTTACCCTCCGCGTTACACAAAATACACTTTTAAATTTAATTTTTATTCGCAGGCGTACAAAACGGAAGGTTTTCGCAAGGGGCTATACCGTGGATTCTTTTCGACCGTGGCAAGGGATTTGCCTTTCAGCTTCATAGAGCTGCCTGTATGGGAGCTCTTGAAAACTACCGTACGACACCATAACGATGGGGAGGTCACTAGTTTTCAGGTATTATTATTATTATTTTTATAATAGCGAGTAACAAGACGAGCAAATCAGGTGCCTGATGGTAAGTATCATGATTGCCCATATCAGACACAGTGCCACCCAGTGTTTTAAAATTCAAAAATCTGCGCGGCACTGCACTGCGCCTGTCACCCTGAGATATGAGTTGTTGAAACTCTCATAATGCTCAGTAATTTCGCTGGTAACATTGCCCTTCAGAACGGAACAGTAATGTTTGTACATTACTGCTTAGCGAATGAATAACTGGCAATTATAATATAACATCACGTCATTTTTGCACGCCCTCCCCTCCCCCCTTTTGGCCGAGAATCAAACCCGCGACCTGCAGGCAGCTCAGAAGGCAGGGGCACTACCGGCCAACCGGCCTGTCAAAAAAAATAGTGGGAGCAACCTCGACTGCCAATCACGAGGTCCCCGGTTCGATCCTCTGATCAGGCAGTGTTATTGGATTTTTCCATTAGGAATTATCTCGCGGCAATGTCAAGTCGCGATAAGTACGCCCACATTTCTTCGTCAGTATGTTGTTGGTCCCATGTAATAGGGGGCGAGCCTATTACCATCTATCGGGCATAGTTCCAGACTCCAGGCAGTTTTAAGATAATTCCTGATGGAAAAATCCACTTTACCTGCCCTGGGGATATAACTCGGGACCCACTTTGGCACCGAGGCATTCCGCTCTTTATGATCAATAATGTAATTAGACAGCCTTGTTGGCTCAGATGGTAGTAACTCTGCTTTCTATGCCGCAGGCTCCAGGTTCGATCCCCGGCCAGGTCGAACATTTATGTTCATGAACATATCTGTTTGATCTGTGTCTCGGTGTTATAAGCTTATATAAGTATGTATATCAGTCATCTGGTTACCATAGTACAGGCTTCTAGCCTAGTTTGGGACCAGATGACCGTGTGTGTTGTTGTGTAAGTTGTTGTTATTTTTTTGTTTTAATTCCAGAGTGCTCTATGTGGTTCCATAGCGGGAGCATTGGCAGCAGCGTTGACCACTCCCCTGGACCTGGCCAAGACACGCATCATGCTGGCAGAACACTGTTCCATCAATAAATTGAAGATCAGGCCTGTTCTAACCGCTATATATTTGGAGTCAGGTATGAACTAAGGGTCCGATTTTTTATCGTTGGTTACAGTTAAGTTAACCATTTGTTAAACTAACCATAGTTAAATTCTGAATCAATGGTTAAATCGTGATGAAAAATTGTTAACTAGGGGTGAAAAAACGAATTTGGCCGAGTTTTAACTATTGGTCAAAAAATTTAACCATTGATTAAAAAACCCAGCCTTAGTGATGATACAACGTGTTGAAAAAGATGAGACTATTACTACAATAGTTAAGAGATGGCGATAGAAGAATTCCCCATACAAACGTAATAGTGAAATCATTTGAAATCAGAGCATATTTCCAACATTTAATGACGTTATTCGGAATGAGACACTAGTTATATAGGTTCCTAGTTATAATTTTGTCTAAAATACTTTAGCTAGTTAACGTTGGTTTTTAATTATATTTCAATCCAAAATAGAATTACTTTGGACTAAAATATGATAAAAATTCAAAATATACGTATTTTTATATATAATTCCAAATTATAAGTATTTATTTTAATATAAAAGCAACTGCATTTTAAAAGTTGAAAATACTTTAAGACGAGTAAATAAATAAAAAAAGGTTTTTCAAACATTATCCTATGTTATTGTGTATCTAATTTGTAAATACTATAATATGTATATGTGTAATTATAAGTATTTTAGACTAATGTTGGAAATATGCTCTGATTTCAAAAGATTAAATGTAAGTTTAGTTTATAATAATTATAATTACGTTTGTATGGGGAATTCTCCGGTCGCCGCCTCGTTAAGGGCACCCCCTTAACGAGGCGGCGCCCGGAGAAGAACCGGTGCATCTTCCCATTAAACTGAATAACCTTCAAAAGAAAGAATTCACACAAAAGTAACTTACACCCCATTTGCAACTTTTATTTATGAATTTTGGAATGAAAACAAACTCGAAAATTTGTGTCGACGCGCGAAGATCGGCTAGTTGTTATTGAATCTAGTAGATGCTAGTGTGGACAATTGTGTCGGACAGGCTCGGGTACGCCGGGTACGCCGATTTCGGCGTAGTTTTAGTTGCCGCATTTGACAAGTGTGACAGCGGTATCTAGTCAAAGTGCGCGCGGATTGTCAATAATCTATTTATGTGTGTTTATTTTAGGTATCCGGGGTCTGTTCGCCGGAGTGACGCCAAGAATGACTGCTTTTATGATAGGAGGGTTTGTTTTCTTTGGAGTTTACGATCACAGTAAGAGAACTATCGAACAATATTTCGAAGAAAGATAACAAATAAAGAATTAATAGGTATTTTCAAATAATCCGAATTTTAGCTGAATATGTGTTGTTTTGACCGAATGACATCAATTTGACGCTTTCGATTGGAAATTAGTTTCGTATTTAAATATAAGATGGCGTTGTGTTGCATAATTTGAACATAATCTGTGCGCGAGCGATCAGAATGTAGAAACAAAGTTTTTTTTGTAGAAAACTGTCAATGTCATTAATAACAGAAATCCAGTGATTGTAGTTAAAATTTAATACATTAGTAAGCCATACCAAAGCATTTTAATTGTGCTACGTAATTTTTAATTATATAAATACTAAGCGAATTGATAATGTGACTATCAATAATTTAGTATTGTGATAACGTAGCTATAGATTTAGATTATATTTAGAAGAATTGTTATTGTTGAAATGTTATTACAATTTTTAATGAAAAGTTATTATTTTTACATTTTTTTAATATTTGGTTACTAAAAACTGATACTGAACAAAATAAAAAAATAACATCAAAATACTGCTTTAATGGTTTTTTTTTAATATTTAAAAACCATAGTTTTCAACCACCTTTGTACAAATAATGGCCAGATGAGCCAACCATACACAATTGAGTGGAAAATTATTAGTCTGCAACCTTGTAGCTAAATCGAGTAAAAGTTATTGAACTAAATATATCGAAAACTAATAAAAACAGGGCGTCCTACGCTACGTTTACATACTCGCGGTCTCCACTCTCCACGCTACTCAAATCATCTACCCCAGCGGATATTGGCTTGGTGCACGATGTGGCCAGCCCACTGCCACTTCAGCATGGTTATTCTTTGAGCTTATACCCGTGACTCTAGTTCTCGCAAGGTCGGATATCCTCGTTACAAAGCTTATCTTTCAGAGAAACTCCAAGTATAGCTCTGTTCATAGCTCGCTGAGTGACTTTCATTCTGTGAACTAACTCCACCGTGAGAGTCCACGTTCCGGCTCCGTTAGTCATTACTGTTAGGACATACTGCTCAAATACCTTCATTTTGAGACTTTGAGGGTATTGACGACTCGAACACAATTCGCCTACTAGCTTCTCTATCGATGTTGTTTTTACCAATCTGTATAGTCAGTTATGTAAGTGTTTTCCCGTACAACTTTGAAAACTTCGAGCATTTTTAAGGTCGACCTCGGGTCTACTAAGCTGTTGCACCTGGTTGTAGCCTTATCAATGTTTATATAGTAGATTACCAACGGCTGAGATGATGATGATGTAAGTGAATGCGGGACTTTTTTCGCCCTTCCTTGCATAGGTTAACAGCTTCGCTAATGACGCATTAAAATGCCACTGATACTAAAAAAACTAAAAAAAATGTTGAACCACTTTTACTGTCACAAGCTCCAAAGTTCGTTCTTAAAAAAAAAACTTGACATAATATGAGAAGACCTTTCTGATGGTCATAAGCAAAGATGAAACTTGAAAAAGCTTTTTTGGTATGCACATCGCCGAGAGATGGTGCTGAAAAGGTGATCATGTTTTTTTTATCCATTTATTATTTCATCAAATAAAGCTCCGTTATCCTGTAAATAATTTTATTTTATTGCTGTTCTCTTAAATAACCAATAACAATTTTATACATTTCATCATAATATATTAATCAGTTTACTTTATCTACTATATATATTTACATAAGTAAATATATTTTAATGTATACGGATAAATATAACGTCTTTATGTACAAATTACAAATAATTATATTTGAAATTAATATTATTACTCTTTTACAATATAATATGATAAACTTATAATATTTTTAGATGATAATAATTAAAATAAAGAAAACAATTTGAGACTAAGCTCAAAGTTGGTATATTTTTGGATGCGATCAATAACTTTTTAATCACAAATTTTTCATAATCGATCACAACCAAAATTTAAACAACTCATTTATTTTACACATATAAAATTTAAGTTAATGGATTGATAATATGATACAACTATAGAAAAATCTATTTTTTTATTTATTAAACTACTGAAGGATTTATATATACTACGTTTCAGTTTTGAAAATAAAATATTGTGAATGCTAATTTAACTGTGCACGTCTTTGGAAAAAAAGAAGCGACAATTAATGTAAAATATTGCGTCAGTAATGCCACTAACATTATGGTATATATAAATTAAAATAGTATATAATAAGTAGTAAATAAGTTAGTAACAAACAATAAAATACTTGAAAACATTAGAAATGAAGTAAAAGAAGATATTCACTGATTCTCACAAAACATACTTTGGAACTTCATAGCCAAAATGTGGGCCCATAACCTATTTATTTTGCAAATTAAATACATAATAGTCCCTTTATCTATCAATTGGTTATTTTCAACAAAATATAGGTACACATATTTCATGTTTTTGACTAAAAGCTATAAATAACTATTTTGGATACACTTCGAGAACTATTCGAGAAGGCGGTAATGTTCAAAATTATAATTTATTAATATCATAAATGCGAAAGTTTGTGAGGATGGATACTGAACCGATTGGACTGAAATTTGGTACCTATGTACATAGTTTATACCCTGGAATAACACATAGGGTACTTGTGATCCGATTTTCCCACGGGAACGAAGACTACGCGGATGAAACCGCAGGACACAGCTATTTAGTAATATTTTTACGGATTCCTATAACATATATACATCCTTGAAATACATTTTTATACTAATTTATATATATATTAAAAATACCTACAGCCCAAAGTTGTGACTAAATGTTTACAAGTACTAGCCAAGAGATGGTGCTGAACAACTTAAAACCTATTTAATGAAATTCATTTTTAAAAATTCAGAAAACTGTCTATGAATTTTAACACTATGACTATAACTGGAAACCATTTTAAGTTTAGTTATTTACTATCCTTTAATAAATATTATTCAAAGCAATAAGTTTAAACAGCATAAATAAAGTACATAATAATAAATACTGTAAATAGTAATTTTTTCAAAAGTAATTGAAAATATTTTAGCCTTATTAGAAATTCAAAGTTTTGGTACCTATATTGATATGACATCTATTATTTTACGTTAATACAATGATTTGCCGATAGATGGCGTAATTATTAAGTTGAACTGCCATATTTATTGTTTCATCAGATTCACCTCGATACCAAAACTAGTTCAAAATATCAACAACAGACGGCGTCACTAGTTCATCTAAATATAACATTGGTAGTGTGTGAGCCGCGATGTGAGCTGTTATCTCTGGTGGTATGTCTCCTGAATGGGTTCCACGAGGGTTGTCTTCTGGCCGAGGATCTGGCGGTGATGGCCGTGGAGCCGCTGGAGGCGGTGGAGGCTGCGGATACTGAGCCCTGGTTGGAGTTCGACTGCCGGGGGGTGTCGGGGGATGACTGGAAGGTAACATTTTAATTCATTAGGTTTTCTCGATTGTTACTTATCGAATTAAACAACTTTTATTAGGTAGACTGCCTCGGTGGCGTAGCGGGCACAAGTTCGACTGCCGATCGGGAGGTTCCGGGTTCGATCCGCAGGTCAGACAATCGTTTTTTTTTCCTACTAGGAATTATCTTAATTACTGCCTGGAGTTTGGAACTGTGCCTGGTAGATGGCAATAAGCTCGCCCCCTATTACTAGGACCAATAACAAACTGGCGACATGTGGGAGTACTTATTAAGGGACACCTCTGCGTTCTTCTGTGGGAAAAAAACGTGATGTAATGTTATACTGGCTGTGCCCCACGGGTTCACGGAATATCGGAATAAAAAGTACCCTATGTGTTATTCCAGGGTCAAAGCAATCTATGTGCTAAATTTCAGCCCAATCGGTTCAGTAGTTTTTGCGTGAAAGGGTGACAAACATCCATCCATCCTCTCACAAACTTTTGCATTTATAATATCAGTTAAATATAAATATTAGTAGGATTTACCTTATGACTATGTTTATCCATGGGTGTAGCGATACGCAACGTTAATGTATCTCCAGCGTTTTGTATGAGTCTGACAACTTCTTCGTGTGAACTCCACTTGACGTCTTTATCGCCTATCGATATTATGAAATCGCCTTCTCTCATGCCGCCGATCTGCAATATAAGCATTTTTATTTATATTCTAACAGAACTCGTTTCCGCAATTACACAGTTTGAGTCAAGGCCTTCGCTATAAAAAGATTAGGATATAAATTTATAGCATGGGATATTTTATTCGGAGGAAACAGGGGTTTTTAGCAAAATCAATTTTGTGGGATAGTTCCATTCTGCAATATGCCCGAAGGCTGCTAAACAGACCCATTAACTTTTGGTTTTATTTTATGTGTATTCTGAACATTTCCTAAGTGTGTCAATCCTTAAGGCACCAACTGGCATGTTGGTAATGTTAAGGAACCTTGCAGCATAGCTCTTTCCTGTCTTTTAAAACATGATTTAAAATAGGTTGGTTCCGCAAGTGACATGCTGTATCTTTGATCGTAGTCGGTAGAAGGTTACCATTTTTATTGAGATGATAAGAAATGTGATATGAACACCATCTATGCATTTAACTCAATTTCAAGCAGGTTGTGGGTTGGTTTCTTGCTGTATACATCCAGTTGTGGTTAATGGATTAGTGTGATTACTTAATTGTTTGTCTGGAAGTTGAAAAACTATAGTCTACTTACATCAGCCAACGAGTTAGGTTCAACCCCCGCTATAACAACTGGTGCGTCACCTCTTACAGAGAACCCAAAACCCTCCTCCTCTTTCCCGTTGACATTGTATTCACTCGCAACTCTTCTCAAATTCTCCTTCCTTCTTCCATTTTTCAGCCCATTCACATAATCCCCGTTTTCAACAGTAGATTTACTCCTATATTCATAATCTAAAACTTTCGGATGGTAATCATAGTTATTGTTGTAACTGTTTATGTAAACTCCATTCGTTTTTGTTACTCTATTTTTCTTATCAAAATCATCTTTTTGGTTATAATAAGTGGTATTGTCTTCGGATCGGTCTCGTTTATCCGTTCGTTCTTCGTATTTTCCGTTTTTTCGTCTGGATTCCCTGTGTTTTTGTA
Organism: Hemistola chrysoprasaria; assembly: GCA_947063395.1. Lineage (NCBI taxonomy): Eukaryota > Metazoa > Arthropoda > Insecta > Lepidoptera > Geometridae > Hemistola > Hemistola chrysoprasaria. Next base: position 9,628,382 of record OX346733.1, on the reverse strand, counting down.
GTTGGACTAGTCTGGGGGCGCTCCAGTGTCGTTTTGCTGAGAATACGGCGATAGGGCCGAGGGATTTGAAGAGGTCTTCCACTCTGTGCTGGGCGAAGTCCGGTGGAGTTAACGCTAGCTGGAACTTTGATGATGCTGTAAATTGATTATATTAGTTAGTTTTCCTTATTAGAATGTAATAGCTCCTTGTACCTAACAGATATATATATCATGGAGTGGTGATGAATTTTGTAGAAAGGTCGTTTTTGTTATTGATTTCTTCTTTATAATGATGCGCCAATAAATACACATAATAGTGTTATAATAAATATAATTAATAATTAAATAATGTATAAAATAATAATGTACATTATTTCGCATAGGTTGAATAAGTTATTGTTAGAGTCATGTTTATTTATAAAATAAATAAATAATGAATAAACATACGTATGATATCAAGGCTAGTTTAATATTATTTCGCAGGATTATTAAATCATTGCAAAACTCAAGGACCGGATAGTAGGAATTCAAGGCCGATTTGATCTATCCTTAGTATAACTGTAAAATCCAATAATACTAAGAGGTCTTTGCCTCTTGGTTACGCCAATGTTTCCTTTAATGTGCAATTCTCATCCAGTGGCTAGCGGTTTCGGAAAGACAATGCAGTTCATCTGACTCTGATAGGACTTAATAAATAATCTACGTCGAGATCGTCCCATTCTCGGGTATTAAATTCTCACAGCCTTTGTCCACCTGTAACCTTATACTTACGTAATATGTTAGGAGCTTCCAGCGGTTCAGTGAAGTCATCGGCGGGAGTGTCGTCCCCGCGCTCCCTGGTGGCGCGCTCTAACGCTGCTCGAACTACTCGAGACAAGGGCTCTTTGGTGCGGAGCTCACTGTTTCAAAAAATTAATCTTTAAGTATAGAATTTTCGACAATTAGAATATTGTTACTGTATGTACATATATGTATGTGTATGGTGTACATAACAAAACACCACGATATCCCGAAGCGGTAGGCAGAGGTGTAGAGGGCTCAGTCCGTTATTATCCGTCCATCTGTCAGTTATTTTCTGTATAATTGTGGTACCAATATTAATTATATTTGTATTTTTTTGTGTAATTTTTTTTAAATTCTGTAGACAATAGTATAGTTTGACACAAAAGAGTAGAAAATAATAGGGGCGCCACTGTCTCTTACTAGAGTAAAAACAATTTAATCAACAGATACACTTTAAATTAGTTTCGTTTCTACTCTTTTGGTTCGAGCTATATTATTCCATAATTGTTTTCTTTTATCGTCACAAATTTTACGTCAAAGTGGCGCATCCTAGTGAACTTAAGAAGAAACATATTACAAAAGTTGCCCCTTATAAATACAGATGTCGCTATAAACTCACCGACACATCCTCTGCAGCCGAAGCGCCTCCTCGTACAAGGCGATCGCTTCGTTGATGTGGGCGCGGCCTAACGCCACGTAGTCCATGTCCTCTTCTTTCACTGGAATTTGTCATTATTTACACAATAAGATACAAAAGGTGAACCTAAGAGATAAAATTACTTATCTACCCATCAAACTGAACAATTTTCAAAAGAAAGAATTGCAACATTCGCAAAAACAATTATCGGCTTCCTATTAAATGCTGATCCCGCAAAGGATGAGAAATGAGAAATCAATATTTTTTGCGAATTTCGCAATTATTTCTTTTGAAAGTTTAGTTTGACGGGTAGATACACCTCCTGAAATATTATTACATATTTTTGTAATACGATGTATAAATCTATCATATTTAATATTATTTATAATGATTTGAACTTCTTTAGACTTCACACGGCAATCACATTCTTAGAATTCATTATTAGAATAAATAAGTAAATGTTTATCTCACTGCTATCGTTCCTATCGTCCTGCGAGTAGAGAGTCGCGAGTCGATCTCGGATGTACATCGCATCTGTGGAGTGAAGTAACGCCATCGCACAGTATTGATGCGCCAGCGCTGGGGATAACATAAAAAATATATTTTATACAAACCTGGCGGAAAACATGCGTAACTTTCGACGGTCGTAAGTGATATGAGCGAAAGAGATGGCAGACCCCCTTTGTTCGGGCGCGAAAAAGATTACCGATAGACTCCGTCTACCCGTCTTGACTATGAGAAAAAATATATTCGAGCCGAAGTGTCAAACTTTTAAAAGATAAAGACAACGCACCACAGATGAAACAATCATCGTGAAATGTGACTATGTCGTGGATGAAAAATGAAAAATGAAACTTGGTTTTGCATCTTAGGCTTGATTTGATTGGCTTGAGTTAGGCCTTGTTTGAACAAATAAACCTATGTTGGGTGTTACCAGGATTTGCACTTTATTGCTTATTTTCTACGTATCTTTATATTGCAAATTATTATAATAATTTTCAGGTTAAAGATATGTTTATTTCTCAAAAAGAATTTTCAATCATATATTTAAAATATAACAAGTAATGTTGAACTTACCTTTGTAATATTCAGTCTTGACGTGGACTAGTGAGACCCACGAGTATGGCACGTAATTGAAGACTCCTTCGGTTTGCATCTGAATTTAAGGAATTTTTGGTTAATTTAGCTATGACATTTTATCAGCCAGTAAGAAAATGGGTCATGAAAAACCTTATAGCCTAATTAATTAACTATACTAGAAAAATATATAATTTGGGCGTAGTCAAATTTTTTTAAAATTTAGTTTTGGTTATCACTTTATTAACTCACGATATTGACCCGAGAGTCCAAACAAACTAATATTTATTTTTTTGTAATTGTTTATATTAAAATAAAAGAAATTATTTAAGTGATCTAAGAGTTTATTATTGCATAATAAATTAAAATTAAAAGACGTTTCATTGAAATCGCATCGTCTATAACGCACCTTATCATAAAGCTGCCGGTAAGTGTTGGCGAGACACGCGCTCTCCTGCGCCAGGTCGAGGCACACGTGCGCGTCGTGTCGCAGCTGCGTCGCGCCGCACGCGTCCGTCGCTTGCAGCTGCAACTTCTCGAATAGACACTCGCGAGCTTGCGCCTGGGGAATAAATAAAGAGTTAAAAGTTAAAAAAAGTTGTGGGTGTATCTACTATGGGACTGAGTCCTGGGTACACCTCTGCCTACCCCTTCGGGAAAAAGGCGTGAATGTATGTTATGTTATGTTAAAAGTTAAATAAGACATGGGAAAAAATCAGAGAACATCATAATTTCCGATGGTTGATGTAAAGCAGAAAATCAACAAACTGTTGCTTTGCGAACTCGGCATAAACACTGCAGTGTGTCTAGATTATGACTTACGGCTCACGCTACCGAGCTACGCGTCCACTGCACCGGTCAGCTCCCGTATTATATTATGTATACTCACGGTACAGAGCGCCGGCAACACGAGCAGCGTGTCGGCGGCGAGGTCGACGGAGGGTGCGTTGGTGAAGTTCTCGTGTATGTAGCGTAGCGTGCCGGCCGCCCGCAGCAACGCGTCCACTGCACCGTCCAGACCCGCGCATGATGCTCGCTCCTTTAAGGTTTATTAAGGTTAGGTAATAAACGTATTTTTCTTTCTTTCTTTTCTTTCTCCTTCATCAATATTCATTTCTATGACACGTGACTTTGGGCTCGTAGAATTTATGAGTTTCAATCTTTTGTTAGGGACCCTAATCATTTTCCTTTAAAAAAATAAGTAACTTCCTATAATATTAAGCTGTGAATCCCGTTAAAATCGGTCCAGAAGTTTCGGATATAAGCGGCAAAAAACAGACAGACATACAGAAGATGTTTTAATTGTATTTTTATTATTATCATCAGTATCATTATATTTACTTTCAGGTTCCGAGTTCGATCCCCAGATTAGACAAACTCAGTTATAGCATATTATGCATTTAGTAAAAAAATTAATATTACAAACAGACACTTTAATTTTACTTTTCTTTTAATTTATATATGGGACCACACGTGGTTTTATGTTCCCAAACTAGGCTAGAAGACTTTTTTCAACAAATGAAACACCGGTGGCAGCTAGTTTGAAAAAGAAGGTAATTTACCTGTTTAGCCCCAATCTGTGTGTAGATGCCGGCCATGTTGAACAAGACACAAGCTTTCTCGAAAGCTACTGTTCGTTGACACGACGGCACACCTGTGCAAATAATACATTTAACAAACATAACATCACGCGGGATTACGTGGACTTAAAAAACATACCTGAATAACATAATAAGAAAATATCCTCTCACTGCCATATTATAATATTTTAAATTGTTATTATATTGTATATTTGTATATTTTATATTGTATTTTATGAAAAAAAAAATACAAATAGCGCCATCTAGAAGTTTCGGATGGCAACTTTCGTCACGTTTAGTCACATATTTTATCCCAAGAAAATAATATATGTATAAGTTTGGAAAACCTTTATAATTTAACGCTATAGTTTGATATGTCTGTCAAACAAGCCTAAGCCGCTCGTCATCACTCACCGGTAAGCGAGTCGAACCATTCGAAGTAAACAGCTAACGATCGTTCCGGCGGGAAGAACCTTCTCTCGATGAAGTACAGTTGATTGTAATATTTGAATAGTAGCGCCACTCCTGCCGTTGAACGGACTGGGGTTCGTATCGCCTGGAAAAATATTTTTTTTACATTAGTGTTATTCCCGTGAAAAATTGAAGTTTTTTTTTTTGGTTTAAATAAAACCCTGTAAAATTAAGGCTCACAGACAATAAATCACACAATAAAATTATATGTCCAGCGGTTTTGGCGATAAGTACGTTCTGTCAGTTAGAACACAGCGACTTAAGTTATCCTTTTGTCTGTTGCTTTTATAGGGGGGCTTAGAAACCTACATGAAAATTGTAAGTATCGCAGTAACCAACGTATACCGCTCGATCGTTATAATAAGTATCGGCACCAGACAACCTACGATGTCATGGTATTATGATTTTCGATTATATAAATCATTTTTCATCCCTTCTATTCGAAAAGAGGCGGTTCCTTCCTTGTTATAATATGTAGCAATAAGTGCGAGCAAAATGGTCATTCCGGCGCCTTTATTTAAGGTGACGCACATCTATCAGAGCCGAACGGGCCGATTGTAATGAATTTTAGAATTAATAAATCCTTTAGTCATAATTTGTGGCTTGTAAAAGTGCTTAGAACACCACAACTTTGTCAATGACACGTAGGGAGATAGAACATCAAACGAAGGAAATTAAACGAAGGAAATTAACAATGCTTTTGAATTTTATATACAAGCAGCAATCATGCTCTACAGCTTGATAACTAAACTATAATAATAAGCAACTATGGACCCCCGCACACCTGACCGCGTCGAATCGTCCGAATTGTCAGAATCGGACAGGTGAGCGAGCTTTCATAGGATTTCATACAAAGAATTCTAAAATTAGTTTTGTTTGGCGCGTTCGGCTCGAATAGATGAGCTTTTCAGTGACGTAATGACTTTTGAATTTGAAACAATTATTTAATTAAAAAGTTTGAACGTAATTTGTTTCGACAGTCCTGGCCGGTAATAATAAAGCGCTGCCGACGCGGCATTGGTCAACCATTAAAAAAAATACACAGGAACTTCTTATATTCTACAGACTCCTCTGAGAGCTGAGTTAAAATTAACTTCCACAATTGCGAAAACGTATCTTAATATTCATATAAATTTGTAATTTGGTGAAATACCTATAATTTTTTAATATTTGCACGCCTGCATGCAGGATAAATACCTTGACATATATTATTTTAAGACCTTTATATATTCTGTATTCTAGCAAATAAATATTTTGATTATGATTTTGATTTTTGAATTTGATAAATTTTAATATTCGTCACTAATCACTACTTAAAGCATCTCTTATTTATTTTTTGGGTTCCGTACCTCAAAATGAAAAAAGGAACCCTTATAGGATCACTTTGTTGTCTGTCTGTCTGTCTGTATGTCCGTCTGTCAAGACACTTTTTAAGGGGATCGCTTGGAGGTATCAAATTGATATCAACTTGAAGCGTTTTGTTCAGGTCATAGAAGATGGGATGAAAAGCAGTCTGCCACATGCCAAATTATTTAACCTCGAGCGACGTTCTTTGAATCTCTCGCTATGCTTTGTAAGATTCTATTACTCTAGAATCCTTCGCTTCGTTCTAGATTCAAACAATCGCTTTTGCCAGCAATAAGTACATAATTTTCAAACTCAAATTCAAAAATATTTATTCAAATAGGTCATAAACTAGCACTTTTGCACGTCAATGAAGATAAACAGTAATAAAATTAATCTAGAGTGCAGAAAGATACCTCTAATACAAAAAGAACGCACAAGAAACTTTTACTATATTTGGTATGATTATATTCGTTTGTGAATCAATCTACTATTTATTCATAGATACTTGTAAAAAAACTAAAATGTACTTAATAAAAATATCAATGTGTATTTTACCTGTCTCATATCCATAAAATCAGAGATAGCGTCTTCATAAGCGGCTGGATCTTCACTGTAATGTTCCATTATGAAGTCCTTGAAAGGTTCGCGGAAGTCCACCTCCTTGGTCTCCTTCAGCCCCAGTGGAATCATTGGCATTACGCACTCTTTGCTGAAAAGAAAAAAAAAACATTGCTTACTGTTTATTGTTTTACGGACTGTCATTTTTGTAAGTTACTGGCAAACGCACTAACTGCGATGCCTCACCCACCTCATCATAATATTATTTCGAATTGAAAAAAAATCTATTGAATTAGAGTAGTTAACTAATAATAAATATATTTATTCTCTGATCTCTGTCTACGGAATAAAAACTGTGGGTGTTGTCCGCGTCGTGGGTAGATATCCATTTCACTCAATGATGAATGGATGCCATAAACGACTAATGGATGTAACCTTAATCTACTTTCCCAAAGAATGCCAAGAGCAGTAATTATGAAACAAACAGTTGAAAAAGCGCTCCGATTCAATTAATTCGTTCTCATAGGCAATTAAAATTAAGAAAGATGGAGAAAAAAGCGGCTTCCGCTATTGTTACGTTTTCCCGCGTTCGGCGGCCATATTGATCATAGACAATATGAGTCAAGAGTGAATCTAAATTATGTTAACCAAAATTTGTCTGAATGAGTGCGAGGGCGCTAAAGTCTAAGCGCTATGGTGTTTTGACAGCTCCACGATATAGTGGAATTTATATCTACAAAATTAATTATTAATCGAACAGACAGATCTAGATGGCGATAGGGCCATTTAAGCACGTGATAAGTATACAAAAGTCGATCTGACATTTAATATAATATTATTTAATTATTATTATAGAAGTAGTAGATAGGTGGATAGAGGCATTATAATATTAGATAATATTATCTACCTAATTAAAAAAAAATCAATATTGCAAAAGAGCGTTTAATCTTCTAAATCGTAGCCCAATTTACTCTGCACAGTCTTTTTCTATCCAGAGTTTGTAAACAACACAACTTTGGCACACTAACTTTAATACTACATCCTTCAAACTTACAGAAAAAAAAAACAACATTTGGAATGCGACAAGGTTTTAAATCGCATGAGTATTTTTAGACGCGATTGTTATTATAGCCCGTATAAGTTTTTGCTGAGACTTTGGAACGGTTGAAATATGCTGTTGGTATATTTTATTATTTCAGGGTTCAGTGGGGGCACGTAAAAACCATTATGGCGTGAAACTATGATGTTGTGGTTTTTGTATAAATTGTTCTGCGAGAAAACAGACGTGATACATTTTATCTGCCATTTATATTATCTTAATACGTATTAATAATTAATACTTATAAATTAATTAAGCTATTTTTGTAGATATTTATTTATTTATTTTTATATACTATGCATCTCGGAAATGGCTCGTTCAATTTGTATGAAATTTTGTGTTTCATCCAAAATTTTATTCATGCCTCAGTAGCATAGTAGTGCGCAAGCGCTACTACTACAGATTATGGTTCCGGGTTCGATCCCCAGGTCAGGCAAAAAGTGTAACTCATATCTCAGGGTGACAGGCGCAGTGCAGTGTTTAATTAAGAAAAATTAAGGATTTTAAAACACTGGGTGGCACTGTGTCTGAAATGGGCAATCATGATGCTCACCATCAGGCACCTGATTTGCTCGTCTTGTCACTCACTATCATAAAAAAAATCGCCGGCCGTCGCGTATAATTATAGTAACTGCAAAGATGAAACTTTAAAGGAGAGCGATTTGAAGTTGTTTTTGTCATAGTTAAAAAAGGTATAAATACTATATATTCAATGACATAAGTCATCATCAAAAACGTTGTCAGTCTTTAGCACATAAAGGCTTCGTTTCGTGAAAATTAAGGACAAAGTAAGAATAACATCAATTATTTTCTTTTTATAATATGATAGTGAGTGACAAGACGAGCAAATCAGATGCCTGATGGTAAGCATCATGATTGCCCATATCAGACACAGTGCCATCCAGTATTTTAAAATTCAAAATTCTGCGCGGCACTGCACTGCGCCTATCACCCTGAGATATGAGTTGTTGAATCTCATCATGCCCAGTAATTACTCTGGTAACATTGCCCTTCATACCGGAACACAGTAATGTTTGGACATTACTGCTTGGCGGATGAATAAGTGGCAAAGGTGTGGTACTTCCCCAGGCGGCCTCCTGCAAAAGAGGCCTACCACTACAAAGAGGCCTACCACTACAACGGAAATAATGTTATTACTTACTTACCGACCGGTTTTCGCCGCGTCGGTCCCATTTTCGAACAAGTTAACAAAGTCATTATTATTTATTGAACGGTGAACCGCAAAAATGTTATTACACCTGTGAATTATTGTGGAATAGTCTTCATGTTATGTTCTCTGTAAAGACTCTATAGACAAGATGCCGGCGACTTATGTTGGTGACCAAGTTTTACAACAAATGGATCCACATGTGGATCTAAGAGGAAAAATATGTATCCTTAGATATATTATTATGTTGTAGATTCAAGTACAGAAAACAGTGTCCATGGATCGATATGTGGAGCCGATTTGTGGATAATGGTAGAAGGAGCCAAATTATGACATGCATTATGACGTGTATACAAATCTACGTCACAGAAAAAACCGCCGGGTTGTGACGACGGGCCGGTAACTTAGTTGTATAGTCTTTACAGAGTAATGGAAGAACATAACGTATAAAGTAGCTAAATTGTTTATCTCTCTATATCGTCAATTCGGCCGTAGGAAGTCCACTGCTGGACATAGGCCTCCCGCATAAAGGGGGTTTTTGCCAATACTCGTCACGCTTGGCAGACGGGTTGGCGAGCTACTGCCCGTCCTCTGGATCTAATAACCCTAGCCGGCTCTTATGGCAACCAAACCCTTGGAGCTAGAGTTGAAATTTTGCAGATAGCAAAATATGGTATGTAGAAAAGGAAAAAGAAAGAATTCCTTAAATTATCACAGGATTGAAGTCACGGGAATTACGCTAGTGTATAATAATTCTCAAGTTAGTAAATATTGTAAGTAGGTAAGCATTTTTTATACGATGGTAGCAAACAAGCCGACGGGATACCTGCAAAAACAGGAGTATTGCCAGTATGTTGCCAACCCTGAAAGACCCTCGTCTTGAAGAGCCCCATGTTGTAGTTCAACGGGAAGACCGCAGCAGTAGATCATTCCACAGTTTGCACGTATGCGGCAGAAAATAACGGGAAAACAGCACAGTGTGCGACGTCACGTATCTTACTATATTAATGTTACACGTATAATACTAGCCCGTTGGCTCATATTATTATTCTGTGAGAAATAAATATCTTGATGTGTATGTAAATATCTTAATGTAGTCTTAATCTTAATATAGTGTTTGGCCCTGGGTTCGCGAATTGGGAAACTGTAATGGGGCCCAGAGGCACGTTGTTAATAAATAAATAAATAAAATTATGTACGGAACCCAAAAAGATAAAACTCCCTCTTACCCGGCTCACATATTCTCCGTAATGACAACGATTACCTATGTAAATGAATTACGGCCTAAACTAGTAAAACGCATGGTTATTGTCACAAAAGCGCACTTTAATGGCGTAATGATGTAGATAGCGACTTTTATTATTTTAAATATAGAGTGTTTTCATGTTTTATGAATATATTTATGGAATAGCAGTGATAAGTGTTCGTCCGCGGTCTACCGCTTACACACTTCTTGCACGAACTATACTTAGGTATTGGGTAGGTACTATTATTGGTTCCCTATTCATTCGCATACTATTATTAGCCATAATTTTACAACTCATAAAATTTTAAGCCATAATATATGTAATAGCTAATGATCACCAGTCATAACGTCAATACTCCTATTATAACTTGTTATAGTTTTAATTGTCCTAACATTTGAAACCTATAATATTCTATGTCCTAACCATTGATAACCATATTATTTTATGCCATAATCCTAACATGTCCTAACTATTGTTATCACTAAAATTATGTGTCATAATCATACTCGTATATTGCTCGAATGTTAACTTTGTCATAATAAAAATTAAACCTAACCTAACCTAACCAATAGAATTTTGAATGTTCTTAACTTATAACGTAGTAAACATCTTTTCTATGCAGCAAACTGTTGATATATTACATTGCTATAAAAAATATTATAGTAAGGCGCTATTATTGATTATGAATAAAAATGAAGGTAGTTTCATCATTATTATAAAAATAACACAAAGTCAAATTTTAGTGTTAATATTTGGAACAAAGTGCTTAAACGACTTTTTAAATTATAATTACAATGGAAAACAAGTACAAAATATTTACAACAAAAAGAGGAGCCAACAAATTAAATATCAGTGGATTTACATATAAAAGAAATCGAGTAAATAAAAAATGTTATTATTGGGTATGTGAGTGATGGCGAGATCCTACGCATAAATGCAATACAAGAGTGTTACTATGTTACGGTATATAGGTAATCATATTATACCTCACTTGCAAAAATACGTACAATACTGATTATATACAATAACAATTATGAACAATGAAAATTAGGACATACACCATTATTAACTATAAAATTATACATAACAACCATTATGAAAACTAACAATAGGAATAAAAAAATAATATACACAAAAATATTATAGCAATTAAATTTTAGGACAATTTATTAGTATTACTACATAAAAATATGTATTTCCAATATTATGACTAGAGGAGGTTATGACAAATGATGTATGCGGAAAAATTTTATGACAAAAGACATTATGCGAATCAATAGGACACCACTATTATTTTTGCTGTGACATAGGTAAGTGACGGAGGTTTGGACTTAGAACATTGCCACAGATTATATCTCAAATCTTAGTACAATGTAATAAAGTTACCTTTGTAACAAGTAAACAAAATTTTATCGCGATAAATGTTTCCTCCTTTTTACTACATACTAGTGGCAAAATACACAAGCCGTGTGTTGCTAACATGCAAAAAAAAAAAAATAAGTAAACAAAATGCTAGTACTATTATCTGTGGACGTCGCACACTGTGCCATTTTCCCGTTCTTTACTGACGCATACGTTCAAACTGTGAAATGATCTGAAGGCTTCTCGTTGAGCTACAATATGGGGCTCTTCAAAAGGAGAGTGAATAGAGTATTGAAGGGTGTCGCTCTGTTTTCGGTACTGGTTCCGGATACCAGATCCACCAACTCACACAATCACAACACCGACTTCGCCGGCGAGGTCGAAGATCTCTCAGATCCTTCAGATCGGTTAGTTTCTCTTCAAATAATCAAACCCTAGGACATTTCCCTTCTGGGGTGCCAGGGCAAGTCTGACCCCACGTATTCTGGCGACGGCCCAAGCCGAGGTTCGTACCGTCTAGGTGCCCTTGTGATAGTACAGTACCTCCTGAGCTCACCACTGCCAACTAACAATCACTGTCAGGCCAACAGCAGAGGTCTTTTTTCTTTATCTTTTATGATAGTGACACTACAAGACGAGCAAATCAGATGCCTGATGGTAAACATCATGATTGCCCATATCAGACACAGTGCCACCCAGTGTTTTAAAATTCAAAATGCGCGGCACTGCACTGCGCCTGTCACCCTGCGATATGAGTTGTTGAATCTCATCATGCCCAGTAATTTCGCTGGTAACATTGCCCTTCATACCGGAACACAGTATTGTTTGCACATTACTGCTTGGCGGATGAATAACTGGCAAAGGTGTGGTACTTCCCCAGGCGGCCTCTTGCAATAGAGGCTTATCAAAATTGTGGTGATAGGTCATTGGTCACCGGTCATTAGTCCCCAGTGAATGCCTTTCCTAACATCTGCTAGGTTATGCAAATTATCTTGATGCAATCCACTCAACCTGCTGACGAACCTGCGTTCTACTTTTACTCAAGACTACCAAAATAACACTAAGGCTGTATTACACCAGCTAAGTTTGACATTAACTAGAGCTTAACCGATCCTCATATACCTATCTCTGGTTATATACCAATTACGCGTGACAACATTTAGGTATCCTAGCTGCGAGAAATTTGACACATTCCTTCCTATGGAAAATGTACCATATCGATGTTTTGGTTAAAGTAAAAGTTAGCTGGTGAAACTAAGTCATAATATAATTAATCAGAATTGTCAACAATTTTGTGTATTTCCTGATGAAATTTTTGGCTGTTTGCATCAAAAAGAAATCCGGTTATGCCAAATAAATTTCCTAACTTAACATTTAAAATTCAAGGTTTTAAGAATTTTAAACAAACATAAAACATTTTCTCGATAATCTACGCCGAATTAATTACCAAATTACGAGATTTTTTTAGACAAGTATCTTGTCTAAAAAATTATAAGGTATTAGGTACAAATAGACGATTGAACACGGTAAGGCCATATCGAACTTGGTTCGCCACCATACCATGTTCGATCGTCGAGCGCACTGTCCGGCGAACATTATTTTATTATTACTTGGTAAGGTATTACCAGCTTGCACGTCAAAGCGGTTCGATCGTGTGGCGCGTGACCAGGGTACGGTGGTACGGTCGAACCATGTTCGATCGTCTGTTCGTAGTATTATTATGCCTCTCGATTTTGCTCGCGTTAAGTTTGGTTTAGTCCGTTTCACCCGATAGCCTTTTTTTCCCTGGCTGTCATCAATGTAATAATGTGTCTTTAGGTAATATCGCCTTAACCTTTTTGTAGTGGTAGGCCTCTTTTGCAGGGGGCCGCCTGGGGAAGTACCACACCTTTGCCAGGTATTCATCCGCCAAGCAGTAATGTGCAAACCACAGATCAAGGGAGATTTGGCTATTACGCAAAATTGTTCGTGTCCCGATGTCTCCACATTTCTCCCTCCAATTACACTAACACAAAAACAAAAACAATGAGTACGACGCACATGCTCATATTTCTCACGCACACTAAGAAACTTGCAGGCACACCAAAGACCTTGTTGATTGTACACATGCATAAAAGGGTGGTGCATCAACCCAGTAGCTACGGACTCTGCATAAACACACATATGTAACTAGAGATAGAAACTGGCAATCGATATAAGTAAAATCGATACTTTTCAATTATTATCTGCTCTTTCCCTTAAGATACATTATTTACAGTGAAATAAAACATTATAATAAGATTTTTAAGTATTTTATTACTGGTCCGTAAAATGTAAATATTTGCCACCATAACGTATTTGCCATACGTATTTTCAATATAGGCACCGACCATTCGAAGAGGCGATGAACTTTCTTCAACGGTTGAAAGCACTTTGTCCCAAAGTGAGAAAAGCATAATGTGTGGTTTTTGGTTGGAAACCTGGTTGTACCTCTTCTTGTTGCATTTATCCACTCTTCTTTTAAGTTTGGATCCTTCGGATAGCTACAATTAAAAAAACTCGCAAGATATTAATGAATAGTACACGACATATCAACATAAATAATTGACAACACAACAGTGGGTTCGTCTCCTCAAAATGTCATAATTTTTAATAGACACGGATTGAGTACATCATACAATGCAGGCTACTTTTTGAAATATTATATATATATATTTTATTACAAAAGTTATCAGACTCGATACATATAAAAAACACATTTCCCTTTTTCGTGACCACCGCGAGAGAAACCGCGGGGCACAGCTATTATATTACATAACATTATTACAAAGTAATCACACTTTAAGAGACAACCTTATATAACTTTCCTATTTTTAAACGTTTTATGAACTATTTATATCATACAAACATGAAATGGGTACAAATTGTTTAAAAAATACTAATATTAGTAACCAAAGTAAAATCACCCAGTACAGTAAAATAATCGACAACTAAAAGAAATCACATCTCATTTCTATTTTACGCAAGCCAGTGCAGCGGCCGCACTACGAAATTATTTTGTTAGAGAGAGTAACTATAAAATATATTATCCATTGCGCCATTACAACCGACTGATTTTTTAGCGAGTTGTACTAAGCAAGCAATGGTGTCTGACCTATCCTACTAGTTAGATAATGTAATGAACTTGGTACTTTATCTTCAATTTATATATTTTTGGTTAAATTTATTGAAAATACAATATTATTTTAGTACTTACGTATGAAAAGAGATGCCATTATTCACGTAGTTCACTTTGCTGCTGGTATTATTACATACAACTACTGAACAACTCGGTATTTTGTTAAATTCGTTGGAGATGATGCCGCGCGACATAACATTCGACTACTGAGGCGCAATTTTGGCATCAAGCCCGTTTTGTGCCTGATGCGTTCCCAAGAGCCACGCCCCCTCGCCAAATCTCCCTTGTTTGAATGATCTGAGGTGCAAACATTACGGTGTTCCGGCCTGAAGGGCAATGTTATCAGCGAAATTACTGGGCATTACGAGATTCAACAACTGATATCTCAGGGTGACAGGCGCAGTGCAGTGCCACGCAGAAATTTTAATTTTAAAACACTGTCAGTGCCACCCGCACTGTGTCTGATATGGGCAATCATGATGCATACCATCAGACACCTGATTTGCTCGTCTTGTCACTCACTATCATAAAAATAAAAAAAACCTGCGCCAAAAAAAACTAATTTCTATACAAGTTTGCCAATCAACTGCCCACCTAGCACGGCACGGGGATATCTAGTTTTCCCCGTATTGTCTCTCATTCGCGCCCGAACAATTTATATCTGCTGTCTCGTTCTAACCCCCTGGGGGACTTCGTTTTCCCTGCTTGCTGTGCTACCGGGGCTGATCCATATTGTATGGGAAGATGAAATTATTTTTGCTAATTTCGCAATTCTTTCGTTTAAAAGTTGTGCAGTTTGACGGACAGACAGACACTTTTTTTATACGTTGTTAAAGTGAGCTGTAGTCGAAGGCCAATTATAATAATGAATAGTTGTAATATAGCGTACATAACATAAAATACATTCACGCCTTTTTTCCCGAATGGGTATAAGGCAGAGGTGTATCCAGGTCTCAGTCCCATAGTAGATACACCCACATTTCGCCAATATGTTATTGGTCCCATGTAATAGGGGGCGAGCCTATTGCCATCTACCGGGCACAGTTCCAGACTCCAGGCAGTTATTGAGATAATTCCTAATGAAAAATCCAATATTTAACGCTGCCTGACCTGGGGATCCAACCCGGGACCTCTTGATTGGCAATCGAGCATACGCCCCCTTACGCCACCGAGGCAGTCAATATAGCGTACGCTGTATTATATTAGGATTTATTGAGTAGTTAATTAAAAACACAATAAAATACAACTTGATTGACAACTAGTTTATGTTCCGTAACCACCTACGAGCACAATCTTTATTTATTATCTTAATTATTATGCCTCTAAACCATAGATCACAAGCCACTTGACTGGTAAAATAGCTTCCCCTTGCGCAAATGTCGCAGTGTGATTGCACCAACAGCAGCAGGCTTCTGTGATAAGCCGCGTATTACTGGAGGCAGAATCGGGTTGAGTTATTGCTGTCTTTAGTCTTGACTCAAGTAGACACCCAGTTGCGGCGTAGCATGGATTGGCAGTTGGCACCTGGGACTCAATCCCATACAAAAGCCGCGCTATAACTACCTAATACACAGACACTGCACACATGGAGTTCAGTACAAGTGCAAGAGTGTGCGTGAGGTGGTTTCCCAGCGAAACGGGGATCGTGGAGAGTTCAATCTCGCATGCGGGGTGAGGAAGGCCCGATTGGTGGGCGGATGGCAGTGTCCATTCTATTCGTAGTAATATTATCTGTGCTGTGACCCAGGGCACTCCATAATTGGAGGACATTGATTTTTATAACCAACTTTTAAAGCCATAGCCCATATTTGTAAATGTTTTTGTGTCTTGACAATCACTAGTTTTTTACACTCGCGCCGTTCTCAGCAATATGGCTTCTAATGATCGAAATGTTTCAACCAATCACAGCAGCTTCTGTCTGCTACCAAACGCGATGGTGACTCGTATAGTAAAGGCCAAACAAGTAGGTTGTATACTATTTCTTACTAAAATCAACAACGTTAGTATTTGATAAGACGAGCAAATCAGGTTGATGGTAAGCATCATGATTGCCCATATCAGACACAGTGCCACCCAGTGTTTAAAAATTTTTATTCTACGCGGCACTGCACTGTGCCTGTCACCCTGATTTACTAGTTGTTGAAACTCGTAATGCCCAATAATTTCGCTGGTAACATTGTTCTCCAGACTGGAACACAGTAATGTTTGCACATTACTGCTTGGCGGATGAATAACTGGCAAAGGTGTGGTACTTCCCCAGGCGGCCCCAGGCCTACGCCTCAGACTTTATTGAAGGTCAATCATTAAGCATGGGCAATTTAGATATTAATTATTATAAACATAACATAACATACATTCACGCCTTTTTCCCGAAGGGGTAGGCAGAGGTGTACCCAGGACTCAGTCCCATAGTAGATACACCCACATTTCGCCAGTATGTTATTGGTCCCATGTAATAGGGGGCGAGCCTATTGCCATCTACCAGGCACAGTTCCAGACTCCAGGCAGTTATTGTGATAATTCCTAATGGAAAAATCCAATATTTAACACTGCCTGACCTGGGGATCGAACCCGGGACCTCTTGATTGGTAGTCGAGCATGCGCCCTCTACGCCACCGAGGCAGTCCCACCGAGGCAGGCAATTATTATACTTAGTACATAAAATATCTGACTTACCTATCGTTCTGGTACAGCTCGACGGAAGAGTTGAGCTCGGCGAGCTGTTCCTTCAGCAGCTGGAGGTTGGAGTTGACGAAGCTCAGCTCTAAAGCCACCGTCTCTCGCAGCTTCCTGTTCGTTGTGGCCTGTAATAAGTTATATAACATTAGGCACTATGTTTTGGCTGGCCGGTTGGCTTAGCCGGTGGCTTTGTGCCCCTGCCTTCTGAGCCGCAGGTCGGTGGTTCGTTCCCCGGCCAGTCAAAAAATTGTGCGCATGAGCATGTCTGTTTGATCTGTCTCTGTGTGTTATAAGCGTGTATAAGGGCTCCCTGCGCACACTGCGACTGTTAGCTGCCGCGACAGGAGTTTTTGCGTCTGCAGCGCTGCAGCAGTGTATGTATATCAGTCTTCTGGTTACCATAATACAGGCTTCTATAATAGCCCCACTGTGTGGAAGTTTGGGAGTTGTCCGACATTGTTTGATAGCTTGATGATACTTGACAGCTGAATATAAATCAATTTTTTGGTTAGACTTCCGAATATTAAGTTAAGTTAAACTTAGAACCCTATAATAAATAAATTAAGTCATTTATTACCTGATAAAATTGATTGATTGATTTATTTACTATTGAACGACAGCACCAACTGACAAGTAGGTAGGTACACCCACATTACGCCAGTATGTTATTGGTCCCATGTATAATAGGGGGCGAGCCTATTGCCATCTACCGGGCAAAGTTCCAGACTCCGGCTGTTATTGAGATATGGCTGGCTGGCTGTCAGTACATGGAACTCTAAATAATATATAAGTAGACTTGAGTATTTGAATATATTTTCTTGTTATATTGTCTCTCTTCTGAAAAACATCTTAATTATCTGTAGATCCATCTCCGGATACATAAACACGTAGAAATGAGTTGTAAATCAATTTCTCTAGTGAGTCACTCGACTTGTAGGAATGCTCCTTTCTTGTGGTACGTTGACCGCATATTGTTTAGGCTACAGTCGGCGACAGAAATTTGAAACGTTTGTTTATTTTCTTATTTATATTATAGTATTTAATAATTTGGTTTGTAATGTATTTTTAATATATCAATTTTATTATAATAAAGTATAAAATAATTTTTTGGTTTTTATTTAGTTGTAATATTTAAATTTACTTAAAGGTTTTATATATAAATGCCTGCGCGAAAGATGCGATAAATTTTGAGAGATCTGAAGATTGAAATTTCCAAAGAGTCTTCCGAAACTCAGAAGAAACTATAAATATTCGTAAATAATCGTTATTTTGGCTCCAACAAAACGGGTTACAACTATGGTTAAGCCGAAGCACAATAAATATCGGACTTTTAGGTCCTACAAGGCCTTCGACATGACCTAATGACTGCCTCCTACATATCTTATCCTATAGAAGGAACAGTTCATAACGAGCCAGCCGTCACACACGTCAATGGCGAAAAGTCCACAAGCCAATGTAATTTGAATCTAGGGATTCCGGATTGAATCCACAGATATATATTACTAGTGGGCCACCAACGCTGCACTATTAACTAACTCTGTATAATATAAAACGTTCTAATGAAACAATAGACAGGTAATATAGGTATTTATGGCTGTTATTGCAGAAATGCAGTGATCTTACAATATAAGTATAACGAGACTAGTATAAGGACAGAGGTTTTGCCCGGTCACAATAATGAAATATGGGAGTTTTATTCCAAAACATAGACGCCCTTTTTGAATGTGATTTTTTAAAAATCCTTTCTTAGCACATGTCCACACAACGAAAAGAACCTACATTCCAGGTTTCAAGTCTCTATGATCAGTGGTTTGGGCTCTGCGTTACATGTCAGTCAGTAAGTCATTTAGGATTTTATAATATAATATAGTGTATAATATAGTATAACCAAAACGCTTAAAACAAAACAAACTTTAACGCTTAAAAAAACGTTTACGGCAAATATGGATTCAGAAAACTTGGCTCAGCCATCAATTTATTAATTGAAAATAAGATCTATTATATTGTATGTGTGTTCTATTGTATGTATAGGAGTAAAATACCAAATCCCAAATTATCTAGATAATATTCCCTTATCTAGATAACTCACCGTTTCCATCCCCAGGTTGTCTGTAAGAAATTGCTTAACGCGATAAGGCCGTTGTTTACCGTATTACCTGTTAATTGTTTAGTAACATTGTTTTTTATTTTATTTTGGTATGCAATAGAGTATTATTCTATTCTATTCTATCTCAACCTCAACGTGTGGAACAAGTTGACGAATTACTTATTTTCTGCAACGGACTGTACACGGACACCATATCTTGGTAGAGTGTCGGTAGATCCATCGAAGCGTGTCTCCCTTCGGTCTGTGAACCCTGACCTTGAGTGTGGGAACACCTTGTGAGACGTTTCGGCGGTTTTTGTCTTCACAATGGCTTGTCTTTTCTTTTTGCACATACTTAGAGTGATAGAGGTCATTGGCTATTTTACCTCTCATACCACAGAATAACTAATAATACAAGAGCGCTCGAACTGTCATTCCTTAATACGTTCGAAATGAAAATGTTCGTTATTTTGTTTTTCCTAACCTAACTCGCTACCGGGTCAGTTTCGGAATATAGCGAAAACACGTTGACCATTTCGTACATACTTTTAAACCCTATTTAGCACTTAGAAGTAGAATTTTAAAAATTCCTTTCTTATTACTTGTATTACCCTCTATTCCATTAACCATACAATTTAATAAGAAAGATTTGGCGTTATTTTTTTATGAGCGGCAGCCGGTCTGACTTCAACCTTATTTGGGAATGTGTTTGTTAGCATAAGTTAAGGTGCGCTTATTTCCGTTCCTATAAAGACCATTGTTGCAACATCCTTATTTATTTCATGTATTATTTTCTTGTGGCCTTAGGTTCCTTTTACGACACCCACTGGAAGATAGGCAAAGCCCTATTTGAATCCAGGATCTCACGGAAAACCCTGCTAACTGCAATCTGCATTCAGAAGTTTGCAGTTGAGTTTTCCGTGACGGAATCTAACGTTATTTTCTATGGCGACACAGAGATCTGTCATTTGCCGAAGCCGCACATTCTCGGGCGATAGAGAAAGTGTCAATCGTTTATAGAGTACAATCGTGGAGAAAAGTGTTTTTCTCTACTCAAGTATCTAGTTTTTGTCAAATTTCAGATAAATCTAAGTGTTAGGCTACCGAGAACTTTTTAGCCCAATTTTTTTTTTTTTTTTGTTAGTCAAATTCAAACTCAAACTCAAACAGATTTATTCAAATAGGTCATAATCTGACACTTTTGTACGTCAATGAAGATACAGTACTGAGTCTACCGTGCGTTCGGAAAGATACCTCTACAAGAAGAACGCACAAGAAACTTGTAGGGCTTAATTTTTTCAACAGATAGTTTCACAATATTTGGTTTGCTTACATTCGTTTTTTTTGAAGGTGCCGCGAGGCGACTATGCAGAAGTTTCCAGGCATCTTTGTCCTCTATGTACTGGTTGACTTTATAATATGCCTTCTTTAGTAAAGTAGATTTTATATAGGTTTTGAATTTACCCTCTGAGAGCCCAGTTATCTCTTTTGGGATTTTATTATAGAAACGTACACTATAAGACTATAGTGTACGTTTCTACTGTTAATACTCTCAAACTGATTAGACAATCAGTTTGAGAGTATTAAAAAATAAGATAAAAAATATAGGTAACCAACGTAAAGGAGGAAAGTAAATCATTTCAGTTTAGTTTTTGTTCCGTTATACCTGCCTAGGTATAGCTAACTAATTCACTTTTGAATAACAGTTTCTTTACAAAACCCCTTACGCTATTTCTAATGAAGTGTGTTAGTTTTTAAAGCTAGCAATGAATTACACGTGTCTTCTTACCAATACCATATTATGTGGTACAAAAAAACTTAACGTTTATTAAAAAAATTATATTATATTGTTAGGTTTGAATATATTATGCACATTACAATTATAATATTATATAAATTATTTCAAAATACTACAGTAATTAAACATTATAATACTCTGATTAAAATGGATTATTGACTAATTAAGTTTGCTCCGCCCATCCCGTGACGTCGACGATCGTACCACCACTCCGTTGTGGTGGGGCGATAGAGCATTCGGGAGAGGCATTAAAAGTAGCGAGTAGGATTAATAGAGATTTCATAGTGTAAAGACGAGAGTTAATGTTAGTATTAAATAGAATGAAACCTATGTGAAGATGGAAAATAAATAGCATTACAGGAAAGTAACGAAGTGTTTGACTCCCGCTGACCTAAACCCTTTAATATTCATAATAACAAACATCCAATATTTTACTTGTACATTAATTACAACGAAACATTTTGTGCCTGCCAGTCCTTTTTATAAAAAAATGCTTTGGATAAAATTGATCGTTCCTAAACCGAATCGGGGGAGAACGTACCGGGTTAAAACGGGACCGGGTGAAAACGGGACCGGGTGGAAACGGGACCGGGTGAAAACGGGACCGGGTGGAAACGGGACCGGGTAAAAACGGTGCGGAGCCAAACCTTTTTATCTTATGTTCTAAATCGTTTTTCGGTGTAACGAAAGACAGACTTGTATTTTTTGGTTAATGACCCGAATTTCTGAACTAGAATTATAATATAAGGTTGACTTACTAATGTCCTGTGACCACCCCAAGGTGCCAGTGGGCATCCACAGTACTCTGCCATAACGACCTACTTCGTTTCGGCTTAGATGAGATGAAAGGTGGGATTTTTTTATTTTATTTGACAACTTCCACTCTCGATTAAACTTGTCTACCCACTAGTACCATAAAGCAATGTAGGTATACATAGGCAGTGCACAGTTACGTTAGTACCTACTATTATTTATTCTGTGGCACAGTTTAGGTAGCAATGCGATAATTCGATAATCGTTGTTGCAATGTAGCGACCGGCATGATGAAACAGCCTCGATGGACTATCTTGGTGGAATTTGCGCCCATAAGCATCAACCTTACAATATAGAGCATGGGAGGTGTCTAGCAAATGCATATTTCGTGTCTGGTCAATTGCGAATGGGACTCGCATATGAAGGGTTCCTAACTATTTATTACCTACTCACCTACCAAATACAATTCTTATTACTATTATTGTAATAAGTTTAAGAATTTTTACTTATCGCAGTAGAAGTCTTATATATATGACAATTTATAGGTATTAAACAGGTTGGTTGTATGGAGAGCACCTTTTTTATTTTATTTTATTATTTGTTGTTATAATCGATAGAACATGCCAGTTATTCATCCGCCAAGCAGTAATGTGCAAACATTATTGTGTTCCGGTCTGAAGAGCAATGTTATTAGCGAATTTACTGGGCATGACGAGTTTCAACAACTAGTATCTCAGGGTGACAGGCGCAGTGCAGTGCCGCGCAGAATTTTGAATTTTAAAACACTGTGTCTGATATGGGCAATCATGATGCTTACCATCAGGCCCCTGATTTGCTCGTCTTGTCACTCACTATCATAATGTGTATATATATAGAAATACAGAGAATATATAGTAATACATACATTGTAATAATTACAAATGTCTAGCTATTACGGTTTAAGAGATAGAGCCCTGTGACAGACGGACGAACGGACGGACGGCGGAGGCTTAATTATAACAGGTATAGGACACTCCGCAATGAAGGTATGACGTAGCTGCGGCGTCCGTCTGGACGGGTAATTATCTATAGGCTAGACAGAGAGAACAGAGAGAGAGATACGTGATAGAAAGAGAGGCAGCTTGTTGGTTAATATAACGATAATTAGTTAGGCGCTGTGCGACCTCAATTGCACTTTATTGCGTCGGAGCTAGAGTCGCTATTTATTTAAATGAATTTGAGGTGTCTCTTCTGTCTTTAACATTAGTGTTCTGTGGTAATAAATAGTATAGATAGATATACCGCTATATTACGCTTTGGGTACGGAACCCTAAAAACGACATATAGACGAATTGAGAAGCTCCTTGTTTGAAGTCGGTTAATGAAAGCTCATATATAGATACATGAACAAATTGTTCCCGTACGGCGTACGGGCACAGATTAACTAATAGTTCCTTAGTACGGGTGACAACTCCCGTTATTAATGCTCTAAAGTATCATCTTTGAAAGTGAGGTTTTTGTGTGAGGGTCTCGTTATGGTAACCATTAACGATGATTGTTAATATTACTGTTACAAAGTATGTAGTTCACAAGTTAAAGGAGAGAATATCGAGTTTAAAATGAAAGGCATAGAATTTAGAAAATATCTGGTCTAATTATGTGTTAGGTACTTATTTCATTCTAAGCGAAATCCTACTAATGAAAGGTTTCAATTATCTGAGCCAACAATTTATGATGGCAACATCAACTATTTTTACCATAGAGGTTTTTTACATTTAACGGGTAACTTCTTTTTAATGGCTACTCTGTGGGAACAGTGATGAGACTTGTCAATTGGCAGAGCGATGGCGGGAAAAACCAAGCATTCTGGACGATTGAACTCTGCGGATGAAAAACTAGGAGTCTAAGTAAAAAGTCGAGATTGTATCTTTGAATTAAATGTATTGCAATATTCAGACAGATCGTTGTGTTTGATTTATAATGTCCGTCGGTGCGAGCAGTAATATAAGGATCGTTTACACTAATATATACTTTATTCATATATTTACAAGATATTTGTGTATGTATATATTTGACTGCCTCGGTGGCGTAGAGGGCACATGCTCGACTGCCAACCAAGAGGTCCCGGGTTCGATCCCCAGGTCAGGCAAAATGTTAAATATTTGATTTTTCCATTAGAAATTATCTCAATAACTGCCTGGAGTCTGGAACTGTGCTCGGTAGATGGCAATAGGCTCGCCCCCTATTACATGGGACCAATAACATACTGGCGAAATGTGGGTGTATCTACTATGGGACTGAGTCCTGGGTACACCTCTGCCTACCCCTTCGGGAAAAAGGCGTGAATGTATGTTATGTTTATGTTATATATTTGAATGATTATATATGTAGTTTATTTATTATATTAAAGTGTTGTGTATATGTATAGTAAAATGTTTTTTATGTGTGTATGTTTGTATGTATGTAGTTATTTCGACATTATTTCAGTCACACCACCGACCAAATGTGAACTCCTTTACTCTCCTCTCCTTGCTCGGTTGTCTGGAAGAGATCACTTTCAGCGATAAAACCGCAAATTGTTACACTACACTAGGAATATTCCTATTGTTACATTTTAGTTTTAAGTTTTTAAGATGTGGTGTAATAATAAAGAATTTATCTATCTATCCTACAGTCTATGCTACTCCCTACTAATATTATACATATAGCGAAAGTTTGTGAGGATGGATGGATGGATATTTGTTACTCTTTCCCGCCAAAACTATTGAAGTGATCGGGTTGAAAATTGGTATGTAGGTATAGCTTAGGGAATAAAACATGGAGTACTTTATTTCCCCGATATCCCCGTTATTTACAATTTTGCTGCGACTGTTCAAATAAAAAATTTTTTGGAAATATTTGTAGCGTCTGTGGACCAGCGAGAATATGCCCGGTTTTAAATCCGGAGTCCCTGGATCGAATCTCACCATGTGGACTTTTCGCCTGAGCGCTACCGTGTTTCGGATGTCATGTTAAACTGTAGGTCCCTATAGTTTCCTATAAGATATGTAGGGGGCAGTCGCTAGCTCATGTCGGAAGCTGCGTAGGAATCTTGGCGACCTGAAACTCTGACAATATGGGTTGTCCACATAACACATATGAATTGACTCGAGCAGTGTGATTGGGGTAATTGGGGTACCCTTTCTGTTAGAGTATAAATTCAAATTATTATTTATTTTTAATTTTTAGGTTGTTGTACAATGACTAAGAAAAGTGTTGTAATAATCAATACCTTAAATAAGTTTTCAGCGCCTGCCCTCAGCCGCAGCTCCTTGTTGATCTCCTGGTTGAGCTGACAGCGGCGAGTCTGCAGCCGACCGCGGCATGTCGCCACGCGCGGGTCTGAACCCTGGGGGACAAGGAAACCAACCTTTAGACTATAATTACTATATATAAAATCCTAAATGACTCACTGACTGACATTCAACGCAGAGTCCAAACCACTGATCTTAGAGATATGAAATTTGGAATGTAGGTTCTTTTCATTGTCTGGACGTGTGCCAAGAAATGATTTTTGAAAATTCACATTGTAAGGGGTCCAAAAAGGGCGTCAAAGATTTGATGTGCTCACAGAGTTGCAGGCCGCCTGGTCAAGGAATTTCTACCCAAATTCCCCATTTGGGTAGACGGTAGATATACAACAGGTATTTGCCTGTATACAATTTACAATTACAAATTTCTATGAAGCAGAAAAGCCCTACAATCCTACAAATTCGTAGATTTTTTACAGTTTTTTTGATTTTTTTTTATGAAATAGGGCCCAGATGGTTCTGTATTTCAAAATACTTGTCTATCGTATCGCGGCACTTGAATGTCAACATTGACAATAAAGGCTAAATTATTTCGATTCTCTAGGGGGGGCGGCAGCCCCCCCCTGCGCCCCCTTGGCGACGCCCTTGCTGTGTGGCACTGTGTCTGATACGGGCAATGCATGATACTTACCATCAGGCACCTGATTTGCTCATCTTGTCACTCACTGTCATAAAAAAAAGATCGCGACCCGACCATCAGCTCGTTTTCAGAGCTTCACTTGTTTTGTTTAATAAAATATCTGATGTCACAACATTTAACCTTATTATAATATTTTATTGCCCTCAAAACAGTCTTTTTGCAATGGTATTGAAAGTTGTCCACAATAATTATAATATGCAATACTTGAGACATTATTTAAAATGTGCCTTTCAATGGCCTAGAGCGAGTATCTTATATGGAAAAATAATGACCGTTCTCTTTACGCAAAAGGTGGTAAGTAGGTAAATGAAGTATTTTTGAGATTGTCGGTGATCGATTGCATGATTCAATTATTCATAACATAACAACATCACTCCTTTTTCCCCAAAGGAAGATCTATAAAATACTTCATGTAATTACGTAAAATAAAGACAACTAGGTTCTAGAAATTATCAACACAAAGATTTAGTAAAATATCCAATTTAATCCAAACAAGTTTTCAGAGCCTTTTTATTTTAAACTCGTTTGGATTCACTATGATTTTTTACTGAATCTTTGTATTGTTATTTTCTAGAACCTAGTTGTCTTTATTTTACGTAATTACATGTAGTATTTATTATATCTTTAAAAAATGTGGGTACGTGTGAGCGAGAGGGCGTTTTTGCTTTGGACAGCAACTCCGTCCGCCTTTTTCCTAGGTTCACGATACAGGTAAATATTTTAAAAGGGTCTTCAGGGCTATTTACCACATAATGTTACTTTCAAGTACTTAATGTCAATGTATCCTTATTTCCCTATCAGATAATACAATAATACTGGGTTTGATTTTTTTTTAAATCCATTTATTCGAATTTCGAAGAAGAAAATCGAAAATCGGAAGTCGAAATTCTTTTATGCGAAGATCGCAATTTTTTTTATGATTTTTTTTTTTATTTTTTATGATAAAGTGTGACAAGACGAGCAAATCAGGTGCCTGATGATAAGCATCATGATTGCCCATATCAGACACAGTGCCACCCAGTGTTTTAAAATTCAAAATTCTGCGCGGCACTGCACTGCGCCTGTCACCCTGAGATATGAGTTGTAGAATCTCATCATGCCCAGTAATTTCGCTGGTAACATTGCCCTTGATACCGGAACGCAGTGATGCTTGCACATTACTACTTGGCGGATGAATAACTGGCAATTCTTTCTTTTGCAAGTTGAAAAGGTAGATAGATGCACTCCCTTCGCCTTTTTGTAACATATTCTATCTCTCAGAGCAATCTATCATTAATTCAGGGCATGCCATACCTATTCTCGTCCTTAAACGTTATCTATTGCATATCGCAATATGCCATGTTGTCATGCACGCCATGACTCCAGATCTGTGTTCCCAAGGGCAGCTCAACTACATACCCATTGGTTTGATGTTTTTTTATTTCTAGCTGTGCCCCGCGGTTCCACCCGCGTAGACGTCGTTCCCGCGGGAATATCGGGACAAAACTACCACATGTGTTATTCCAGGGTCTAAGCTACCTGCATACCAAATTTCAGCCCAATCTGTTCAGTAGTTTTGGCGTGAAAGAGTAACAAACATCAATCCATCCATCAATCTAACCAAAACCGCGCTAGATAGCGCTGGAGGTCAGTTAGAACTCGCAAGCGTTTCGTTCACCTGTTAGAAACGTAATTTTTTATTGTACTGAAATTTGAGATTATATTATATTTTTATGATTATATACATAGGGTACTTTTTTCCAGATATTCCCACGGGAAAGATGTCTACGCGGGTATAACCGCGGGGCACCGCTAGTCGATGATAAACACACGTGGATCGTTCTTAAATGAAAGAGTTGCATCAAGGGAGTCGAAGGGCAATAAAGTATTGGTACGTGACTTGAACATAATATTATAGATAATAAGTTTTACAACATAATATATTAGTACTTAGAAGTGTCATAATATTATGGTCGGAGTCCTTGGTTTAGGCATAATAGACAAGGCAAGGCAAGGTGCCGTGCGGTTACCGGCTTTAGAATAGTACCTCACCCTCTCTCTACCCGTGGTTGCCGTAAGAGCCGGCTAAAGCCCGTCACACACGCAGCTATAATATATATTAATATACCGTCCTATAATATATATTATAGCAAGCTACCACACACGGAGACGATGCTATAATATATATCTAGACCCGGAATTCCAAAGTACTTAAGTCATCAATTAGGTAACAATATTTTTTTACAGGGCGGAGTTTTTTTTGTCTGCTTTAAAAAAAATATACTAGGTAATCTATTTTTATTATATATTATTACTCACCTAACAACGAGCTAAATATCTAGATAAGCGTATTAAGTAAAATTTCATAAAATACCTAAAATATCTGACTTAAGTTTATTAGGGCGTCTAAGCTTTTCATAATTTAAGTTTTAAGGTATAACTTACGTCAGCTTGCAAAAGCAATTATGTACGTTTTCTTATAAAAATTTGTATGGATAAAAATAATTTTCCACAAAAAAATTACCCTTTTACTAGTCTACGTCAATTTATTAAGTATAGCTAGTAGAAACAGTAAACTTTATCACAAAATAAAAATTCACTGTGTTCAGAGGCTTTTTAAATCAGGGTCAATCAAAATCAACTTTACATCGTGTCATTTGAGGACATTACCCTCTATGTCCTTTTTTCGTGCTGTCAACGGTCCTTTCAACAAACTAGCAAATCCAAAAAATCAGCTTGATGCATTTCACGTACCTACGTCAAATTTTATGCTACTCGACCTCACTAATTGAAGTGGGTGAAACACTTGAATGGCAGTTTTTTCTTTTTCTTTTCTATATGATAGTGAATGACAAGACGAGCAAATCAAGTGCCTGATGGTAAGCATCATGATTGCCCATATCAGACACAGTGCCGCCCAGTGTTTTAAATATCAAAATTTTGCGCGACACTGCACTGCGCCTGTCACCCTGAGATATGAGTTGTTGAATCTCGCCATGCCCAGTAATTTCGCTGGTAACATTGCCCTTCAGACCGGCACACAGTAATGTTTGCACATTACTGCTTGGCGGATGAATAACTGGCAAAGGTGTGATACTTCCCCAGGCGGCTTCCTGCAAAAGGGGCCTACCACTACAGATTGTATTATTGTTATTGTTATTATTGTTGGATTATTGTATTGTGGGTATTCTCATTCTGTCCTCCACATGTATCGGACTGCCTCGGTGGCGTAGAGAGCGCATGCTCGACTGCCAATCAAGAGGTCCCGGGTTCGATCCCCAGGTCAGGAAAAGTGTTAAATATTAGATTTTTCCATTAGGAATTATCTCAATAACTG
Organism: Hemistola chrysoprasaria; assembly: GCA_947063395.1. Lineage (NCBI taxonomy): Eukaryota > Metazoa > Arthropoda > Insecta > Lepidoptera > Geometridae > Hemistola > Hemistola chrysoprasaria. The sequence goes on along the minus strand of OX346733.1, from coordinate 9,599,316 downwards.
CCTGGAGTCTGGAACTGTGCCCGGTGTATGGCAATAGGCTCGCCCCCTATTACATGGGACCAATAACATACTGGCGAAATGTGGGTGTATCTACTATGGGACTGAGTCCTGGGTACACCTCTGCCTACCCCTTCGGGAAAAAGGCGTGAATGTATGTTATGTTATGTTTTTATGTATCGGAGTACAAAATAACTTAGGAGATATCTTGAAGTATGAACAAACAAGATGCTATTTGATTTGCACCTCGACCCGAAATCCCCTCATGCCACATGTAATGCGTAGACATTCCCGATGCATTGTCGTGCATAGTAAGGTTGAAGGTGTCTTTTATATAAAAGGCCACGGGCGATTGGAAGGCACTTAATTGTTTTGTCTGTGTATGCAGTGATTTTATCAATCTTATTTTCATTGTTCGCCGTATCAGCCGATAGCAGATGTAATTCACATTCAAGGGCTCTTTTTGCATATTTGTCGTTGGATACATTTATTTTCATTTTCATTAGATTTAGATAGATTGGGACCTGCTACAGTATAATATTATGATGTATCATTATCTTATGCAGGAGGACTGGGGCTAGGTGGAGAGTGTATTAGGACAGCCACGGAGTCAGTGCCAGGAAAGTTAATTTGTGTCTCATTCAAAGTTGTTGTATTCTGTGTTTCAGATATACTTGGTTGAGCAACAGTGATCGTACCTTGGTTGTAGCAAAATACAGAAAATTATAAAAACTTATCATTAATTAATTTCATGATTAATTAAAATTGCAAAATGTAAACGATACTTTAATCTACAAAAAACATTTTTTTTAGATTAAAGTTAGATTAAAGTTAGGTTATATATTAGTTTGGTTATAGAATTGAAAAATAATGCATATATAAAAACTTGAATTTTATAGGTACATAGTACACAACAGTATTTTATGTTTTTAGAGCAAGGTTCAGTAATTTTCTTCCTCTGGATTCCATAATTCCAATAACATAAATCACACAACACAACTACAGCACAGAAAGTTCAAAAATGGTCGAGAATAGAAACGAAAAATTCTCATAGCTATACTTGACTTATCAGTCATCTAAATCAATATGCATTTTAACAAAATAAAAATGAGGGTACTTAAGATTGTTATAGTCCAAAAAAATAAGTCAGCTGTAGTGATAAAAACAACGATTATAATATTCCGGACTAAAGTACTTAAGTTAATATAAGTTCTTCTTACCGCCGCAGTGATAAAAACAACGGTTATAATAATAGTCCTGACTAAAAGAACTTAACTCATTTTAAGTGCTTCTTACTGCCGCTGAATGTATTAAAAAAACTTAAGTTGTTTGGTGCTTGAAACTGTAGCATGCGTATTATGTATCAGATGACTTATTTGCTTATTCCCGCCGATGAATATCACTAAAAGCAAAGCTCTGTTACATTTTAGTATTTTGAGGAAATTTGGACTTAAGTGCTTGTGGACGCCGAGTCTAGATATTTTAGCCTTCATTTCATTGATACAGTAGTTTATATTAATATGCAATAATATAGATTACGGTATATGTTGGTGACGTCATAGAAATATATATTATATATTTCTATGATTATTATAGCTGCGTGTGCGGTCAGTCGAATATTTGTATAGAAAATATATCGTAATATAAACATAACATACATTCACGCCTTTTTTCCGAAGGGGTAGGCAGAGGTGTACACAGGGACTCAGTCCCGTAGTAGATACACCCACATTTCGCCAGTATGTTATTGGTCCCATGTAATAGGGGGCGAGCCTATTGCCATCTACCGGGCACAGTTCCAGACTCCAGGCAGTTATTGAGATAATTCCTAATGGAAAAATCCAATATTTAACACTATGCCTGACCTGGGGATTGAACCCGGGACCTCTTGATTGGCAGTCGAGCATGCGCCCACTACGCCACCGAGGCAGTCTATCGTAATATGCCTTGCTATGATTTATATTAATATATATTATAGCTACGTGTGTACTACGCTTTAGGGTTATCCTTATCCAGATCCAAAGGACGGGCAGCAGCGTCCTCTGCGTGAGACCATCGAACTGCGCTCGCCAACCCGCCTGCCAAGCGTGGCGAGTATTGCCAACAACCCCCCTTATGGGGAGACCTATGTTCAGTAGTGGACTTTAAACGGCTGAATGATAGTGATGAGGCAAGGAAAAGTATTTACATAAATCCAAAAATTCATATATTCGGAGCTGTATTTAGGTCATATTTAGGTCAAAATAAAATGTTAAGGGATACGTATGTAGTATGTATGCATATTGTAGGGTTCCATACCTAGTATACCTAGATACCAAGAACATACAGCGCCATCTATTAGTTCCTTGCGCAAAGTATGGAAATATGCAATAAAATGGCCATAATTTTTGATTGCGTTAACTTAGAAGTATGTTTTTTTTTACAGCCGCAAGGGGCCGCAGATCTGAGTAGTTGATAATTTCAACTTAATACCTTAACGGGTTCCCGTTAAAAAGTTCGTTCCCGTTTGAATTGAATACAATGGGTGTGTTTGCACAATTGTGTACTAATTAGAATAATTGGTAACGCAAAATTACGTCATTAATACTATCGTAGATAAAAATCTTCTAGACGAAAACTATGTTACTTAAAAAAACATATTCTTATGTATGTTGTCGTGGTAAGCTTCTTTTGCAGAGGGCCTGGGGAAGTACCATACCTTTGCCAGTTATTCATCCGCCAAGCAGTAATGCGCAAACATTATTGTGTTCCGGTATGAAGGGCAATGTTAAAAAAAGCTTAAAATAAAGACAACTAGGAACTAGAAAATAACAATACAAAGATTCAGTAAAAAATCTAATTGAATCCAAAGGAGTTTTCAAGTACTATAAAAACATACACAAAGAAAAACAATCTCAGAAAAATAAAAAGGCACTGAAAACTTGTTTGGATAAATTGAATTTTTTACTTATTCGTATAGTTTTTCTGTATCCTTTCTGTTAGTTCTTATAAGTGTAAAAATTCAAGTTTGAACCTAGTACCGAAAACGCGCCAACAGTCCCCGAACGAACCCGAGACCACCTGTGACGTCACAATGTTTAGCAAGTACTAAATATTTTTTTACATCTCTCATATTCGGTAAGTAGGTCCTTATTACCCCCAAATGGGGCTTGTAAGTGACCAATTAGCGCTCTAGGGTAATAATGTAGCTAGAAAAGCCCTAGGGCGGTAAGTAATTAAAAAAAAACTTCACTCTTTCAAAAAGTTTGCGTACATCTAACCATCATACTGGCAATAGACATCATGCATTCAGGCCAATGACAAAAGAGGTCGCTTCGCTATTCCTTGTCTTCGTATGAGTATAATAGTCATCAATTTTAAATATCGAACTACGAAGCTCAATTTCGTTCTTGAAAAAAATAATTTAAAAAAGAGATGAAAAAAGGCGGGAATAGAAAACTTTTACTTTAAAATGTTTTATTCTTGTAATGCCGGTGTTTTTCTACTTACCTCACAATCGAGATGTAAAGCAGAGTAGTTAGCTCGGGTGTAAGCATCAATTGCACCCTCGAAGTATAGACGCCCTCGCTGCGCTCGTGCGCCTAAATATCTCGGGCTGCAATTGATGCCTTACAGCCCTTGGCTACTAATCTACTATTACATCTCTCATATTCGGTAAGTAGGTCCTTATTACCCCCAAATGGGGCTTGTAAGTGACCAATTAGCGCTCTAGGGTAATAATGTAGCTAGAAAAGCCCTAGGGCGGTAAGTAATTAAAAAAAAACTTCACTCTTTCAAAAAGTTTGCGTACATCTAACCATCATACTGGCAATAGACATCATGCATTCAGGCCAATGACAAAAGAGGTCGCTTCGCTATTCCTTGTCTTCGTATGAGTATAATAGTCATCAATTTTAAATATCGAACTACGAAGCTCAATTTCGTTCTTGAAAAAAATAATTTAAAAAAGAGATGAAAAAAGGCAGAATAGAAAACTTTTACTTTAAAATGTTTTATTCTTGTAATGCCGGTGTTTTTCTACTTACCTCACAATCGAGATGTAAAGCAGAGTAGTTAGCTCGGGTGTAAGCATCAATTGCACCCTCGAAGTATAGGCGCCCTCGTTGCGCTCGTGCGCCTAAATATCTCGGGCTGCAATTGACGCCGTCACAATGTTAACGCCCAACCGTGGCGCGTTGTTGATCAACTAGACTCATATAGACATTACATCAATTTTTTTTTGATTAATGTGTTTTTTTAATTAAAGGATACATGATTTTCTCAAAGAAAATTTATTGAAATAAGTCTTAAAAAGACATTTTTAAACGTCAATCGATCAATCAAACGGACGTTATTTTGAAAACAGCTTCTAAAATTTTAAGTTGATAAAATTTTTGATAAAAATATAACAATTTAGAGAAATGACATAAGTAAAAACGTCAATAAATAATATCAGTCAAACTAGTTAAGAATTTATCTCGTTCGGATATAAATCTCTACAATAAGAACGCACAAGAAACTTGTAAGGTTTAATTTTTCAACTGCGAGTTTTACAATATTTGGTTTGGTTACATTTGTTGGTTTGTAAGGTGCCGGGTGGCTATGAAGAAGTTTCCAGGCATTTTTGTCCTCTATGTATTGTTTAATAGAGATAGAGGTCATACTTCTTAGATCTTAGCTCCTAGGTCTTTCACCCGAGTTAGATAAAAGTATAAATAAAAAATCCCGTCAGTGCAGTGAGTTTATTTTTGCACAGTAATTACGGCTGCATTGCATAACACCGGTCACCATTAATATTAAAAAAATGTTAGTCCGCCATCTTTGATTACTATAATCGTTGAATGACCGACAGTGTTGCCAGGAAATCTTTACTTAAAACATGTTTATAAGTATATTCGTTTAATTTTCTGCTCATATCAATATAACCTAATATAATCCTAATCCTAATCCTAATCCTAATCCTAATCCTATCCTATCCTATCCTAATTACTATTATAAAGGCGAAAGTTTGTAAGTATGGATGTATGTATGGATGTTTGTTACTCTTTCACGCCAAAACTACTGAACCGATTGGGCTGAAATTTGGTACGTAAGTAGCTTAGACCCTGGAATAACACATAGGGTACTTTTTATCCCGATATTCCCACGAGAACGAAGACTACGCGGGTGAAACCGCGGGTCACAGCTAGTATAAAATAAATATTTCTTATCTATAAATGCGAAAGTTTGTGGGGATGGATGGATGTTTGTTACTCTTTCACGCCAAAACTTCTGAACCTATTGGGCTGAAATTCGGTATGTAGATAGTTTAGACCCTGGAATAACACATAGGATACTTTTTATTCCGACATTCCCATGGGAAAAAACACCACGCGGATGAAACCGCGGGGCACAGCTAGTGTGTTATGAATCCTAATATTATGCGATATTATATTCGTTTTCGTCCCATTTATCGATTAAGTTAATATTGAACTAAATGTAACTATCATAAAGTACATAATAATATCTTAAAGTGCTTATAAATTTTCAAACATATATTAAATAATAATGTAATATGGGACAACGGTCATCTGGTCCCAAAGTAGGCTAGAAGCCTGTACTATAATAACCAGATGACTGATATTATTCTTAAAAAGTCTTCGAAGCTTTGTACATAATTTAAGTTCATAAAATGAACGCTCCGCTTCTGTCACAGTTTTTATACAATTAGCTTAGAATATTGACAGGTCTCCGCGCGCGCTCCGACTATGTACCGCTGTCACACTTGTGAAATTCGGTAACTACATAGTACTACGTGGAAACCGAGCCTGTCAAACACAATATGTTTTTGTAAAGTATTTATATATTTTTGAAATATATACATTTCAACTAAAAATATTACATAATTATTTTTTGTGTAGCTCTTCAAAATACCTACTTCACAATTAATTTTTAAAGATTCGTAAAAATGACCACGCGTATTTGTTTCGTGACTAACACAATGCGGCCGGAATCCGCAGCGTCACGTCATCGGATTCCATTCTCTCACTAGTCTGTCGGATACGATGACGTCACGCAGCCAGCGAACTAAGCGAGGTAATAGTGTTTTATGCACATTAATTATGTACAGTAACTTTGTAACTTTAATACTTTTGTATCGAACTGAAATAGAAACTACTGGTTTTGGAATAATTCTCTAATGGTAGGGTAAAAATGAACCTTTTTTTTAATTTCTCCCACGTCCATTGTACACACACTATAGCACTCCTTGCAAACTGATTTTTTGGTTTTTAACACACATATTGTGTTCCGCACACTACAAAAAATGCGTCACATTTTTTAAGCTTCTGTTTTTAGGTTGTGCGGTGGTCGGAGCGCGCCCGGTGACATCAATAATCTAAGAAGATTGGCTTCAAACCTACTCATTATAATCCAACACCTTTGTGAGAAAGTCAGCTGACAGCTGTCAAACATCTGTCAGGAATAAGGTCAGTTGTACACCGAGCGGCGTGATTATAGTAATTTGCGAGATGTGCCTACTTTTGTTCTATAAATAAAGGCTGCTCTTGTTACTCGTTATATATCGAAATTACCCCTTAAAGTAATGAGGTAAGAAGTGGGGTATTCTTTACATTATTATGTGAACAATTTTATCATACTTCTTACTAATATGTATTACTTATAAATCTCATATCTCAGACCAACGTAAAAAGTTACGTTTGTAACATGTATTTGGTATTCAAACTCAAACTCAAACTCAAACAGATTTATTCAAATAAGTCATAATCTTAAACTTTTGTACGTCAATGAAGATAAACAGTACTGAGTCTACCGTGCGTTTGGAAAGATACTTCTATAAGAAGAACGCACAAGAAACTTGTAGGGCTTAATTTTTTCAACAGATAGTTTCACAATATTTGGTTTGCTTACATTCGTTTTCTTTGAAGGTGCCGCGAGGCGGCTATGCAGAAGCTTCCAGGCATCTTTGTCCTCTATGTACTGGTTGACTTTATAATAAGCCTTCTTTAGTAAAGTAGATTTTATATAGGTTTTGAATTTACCCTCTGAGAGCCCAGTTATCTCTTTTGGGATTTTATTATAGAAACGTACACTATTTCCTAAGAATGTCTTTATATTTGTTTTAGATAATCTAATCTAATATGTATGTGGTAGGTATGTGAATTTAGACCCTGGAATAACACATATAGGGTACCTTTTTGTCTCGATATTCCCACGGGAACGAAGACTTCTGGTAAAACCGCGAGGCAGAGCTGATTTTTTATAGAATAGAATAGAATAGAATTATACTTTATTGCATACTAAAATAAAATAAGAAACAATGTTACAAAACAATTAACAGGTAATACGGTAAACCAGCGGTCTTATCGCGTTGAGCAATTTCTTACAGGCAACCTGGGGATGGAAACGGAGAGTTAAAACAATAAACAACGGTGGTGTGCAATAGGGAATATCTAGATAATATGGGATTTGGTATTTTACTCATATACAGAACATACATAGAATATATTATATATTTAGAATATAACCGACGAGCATGTATGAAAAATGTCATGAAAGTGAACGAAGCGAAAGCTGTATGTCAGGATCGTAGCAAGTGGAGGGAAATAGTCTCTGCCTACCCCACCGGGAACAAGGCGTGACTGTAGGTATGTTAGAATATATATTTTAAAATATGGTACAATGGTATAAATTAATTTTAAAATTTTACTATAGTAGATATTTTTTATTTTATGAAGCATATTACTTACTAAAAGTAAAACACAAGTTTACAATTTAATTTAAATAACATTTCTCAATATTATCTACATACTAATTTACACGTACACAAATAACAATTTGTATGCACGACAAATGCCTTTGCGTAACTGTGAAACGTGACGTTGGTCAATACGACTTGATTATCGTGAGGAATGTCGCACCTACAAGTAATTTTCCGTATGTTTATGATACAAAGAAGAATTCATAATCATCATCATCAGCCGGAAGACGTCTACTGCTGAACATAGGCCTCCTCCATAAAACGCCATAAACTATTCATATGGGGGGATTTTGCCGTAATCACTACGCTTGTTGTGTGGCTTGGTGATCGCAGTAGTTGGAATTCGGAATACTTTATTTGTGGTAGGCCTCTTTTGCAGGGGCCCGCCTGGGGAAGTACCTTTGCCAGTTATTCGTCCGCCAAGCAGTAATGTGCAAACATTACTGTGTTCCGTTATGAAGGGCAATGTTACCAGCGAAATTACTGGGCATGATGAGATTCAACAACTCATATCTCAGGGTGACAGGCGCAGTGCGGTGCCGCGCAGAATATGGATTCTGATATGGGCAATCTTGATGCTTACCATCAGGCACCTGATTAGCTCGTCTTGTCACTCACTATCATAATAATAAAAAAATAAAAAAAAATGGTGCCGGAGAGAGCTGCTGCCTAGTCTCCGAATATGTCTCTCTGCCGGGTCTCACGGCTCCCACGTGTGGCTCTATTATATAGGTATAGCCGGGAACCACACGATCAAGAAGAATTCATTTATCTTTATTATTAAATTTCTCTTGACTAGCAGATAACTAACAACTCAGATAAACAACGTGATACAAAAGGACCTCGACTGCCTCGACTGCCCATCATGAGGCCGGGTTAGATCCCCAGATCAGACAAAGTGTTATTGGATTTTTCCACTAGGAATTATCTCTATGACAGCCTGGAGTCTGGAACCGTGCCCGATAGATGGCAATAGGTTCGCCCCCTAATACATGGGACCAATAACATACTGGCGAAATGTGGGTGTACCTACTGGATCCTGGGTACATCTCTGCCTACCCCTTCGGGAAGAAACGCAATGTTATGTTATCCCCGTGTGCTGCTAGGTACCTTCTATTATTTATTCTGTGCTGCTAGGCTTGGCGAGAAAGCTAGCCTAACATACAACACTAAAGGACATACAATTACATACAAATAACATACATTCACAGTTGTATGCAGTGATGCGTGTAAAGTTTCACCTATTTCACTTGGAAACCTTAACGCTTTAATAATCTTCGATAAACGTACAATGTCCAAGGCCCAAGATGATTAACCGTTTTTTTTTCATATTGTCTATTACCATCTACCTTTAAGCCTTTAATAATAATAATAATTTTAATTTAAATAATATGTAATAAACTAAACTAACTTATAAATTATTTTATTTTTTTTGTAGTGGTAGGCCTCTTTTGCAGGAGGCCGCCTAGGGAAGTACCACACCTTTGCCAGTTATTCATCCGCCAAGCAGTAATGTCCAAACATTACTGTGTTCCGGTATGAAGGGCAATGTTACCAGCGAAATTACTGGGCATGATGAGATTCAACAACTCATATCTCAGGGTGATAGGCGCAGTACAGTGCCGCGCAGAATTTTGAATTTTAAAATACTGGGTGGCACTGTGTCTGATATGGGCAATCATGATGCTTACCATCAGGCATCTGATGAGCTCGTCTTGTAACTCACTATCATTAAAAAAAAAAAAAAAAAAATGTATGTACCTAACAAAAGGATCGTGGTTATCTAGTATGAATAAAAATATTTGATTTTGATTAATAAACTCAATTTGTGATTACTTGACCAATGAGCATTTACCAACAGCGTCAGTTGACCTAAGATAATAATTAAAAAGCTCAGTTGACTAAAAAAAATTAGATAGAATTTAATGAGTGTGATTTGATGATCCGCGGGATGAGATTGGGGCGGCCTCAGTTAACGTAACAGCATAGATGTTCATTTAAATTGACTATAAATAATGTAATCAATGTTGTGTGCAAACACCCGTGTGATTTAAGTTATTAATAATTGTTAAACCAAATGAATGAGAAATAATAGAGAAGTGGGTTCAAAGTTTAAACCAAAATCATTAATTTAAAGAAAAGGGGAGGTAGGGTATGTTCTCTTAGCGCTTACTCAACAACTGGAATTTGAAATTTGAAACAACAAAGATAGAAAGACGTACCTAAGACCGAAGTGCGAACGAGGCAACAGTTAACTTTACTGACGTACGTGGACCTAATGGGACCTAATTTGAGCTTCACATTTTCGAGAAGCCAGGACCTCATCTTCCCCTTTTATTAAATCAATGACCAAAACAGATTGTTTAATGACGTACCTTCAAACGTACTAATGATTCGTTTAAAAAATAATATGATTTTTTAATTGAATCTTCATCAAAATCGGATCAGCACAATGTAAAATGTAAACGTCAAATTCTTAAAACCTAGCAACATGTTTGGAATTCACAAGTATTTTCACCATTTCACTCGAAGTCCCCATAGAATACTAAATTACCTAGTTGGATACTAACCAAAGATGACAAAGGTGGTTTAGGCTGGGTTTTTTGATCACTGGTGAAGACGACCAATAGTTAAATTTAATGACAAATAGTTAAAATTCGACAAAATTAGTTTTTTCATCCCTGGTTAACTATTTTTTCCACACGATTTAACCATTGGTTAGAAATTTAACTATAGTTAGTTTGCCTAAGGGTTAACATAACCGTAACTAGCGATCAAAAATTCGGCCCTTATTAGTCGGAACTGAAGTCTGAGTCGGAGGTTTTAAATTTGGTTTATCAGATTCGGAGTTAGAGGTGGCGGATTATTGATTATTTAGAGCGCGAACTCCCCCCCTCCGTGCGAAAAGCAAAACTTAGACCTTCGGTTTAAAATTACTTGAAGTGTGGGTGGGTGTACCTGCTATGAGACTAGAGTCCTAGGTACACCTCTGCCTATCCCTTTGGGAAAAGGCGTATATCATCGTCTCAGCCGTTGGTAAATACACTATTACTGAACATAGGCCTTCCCCATAAAGGGAGTTTTGCCAATACTCGACACGTTTGGCAGGCGGGTTGTCGAGCGCAGTTCGATAGTTTTTTGTAGAGGACGCTGCTGCCCGTCCTCTGGATCTGTTTACTTAGTCGGCTCTTACGGCAACCACGGGTAGAGAGGGTGGAGCACTACCTATATAAGTATATAATGACAAGTCAAGTCGGAAGTGTAATATCAACTCGAGATTACGACCTTTCGGAACCGAAACCGAAGGTCCGTCACATCCCTAAAACTAACCAATGCGTACCTATTTACAGAGGGCCTACTACATAATTTATTAGGTTTCTAAAGCCCTATAGACTTATAGAATTTGCAATGAGAGTTGCATAATGCCTAATTTGTTTTGTAATTGTTTAAGAATGCTAATTAAAATGTGGCTTGAATAAAAGGTGTGAAACTTTAAATAGAAAACTCTGTCTAGACTTTTAAGTCCTTTCTTTTTCCTTTCTTTTTACGTAATACTTAGCTTTGGTATAATTTAGGCTTGAGTAAATTAACATAGTAAAAATATCGTGTTTTATTTTAAACTATCTGTGCCTCGCGGTTTCACCCGCTTAGTCATCGTTCCCGTGGGAACTTCGGGAAAAAAGTAACCTATCTGTTATTCCAGGGTCTAAGCTACCTACATACAAAATTTCAGCCCAATCGGTTTAGTAGTTTTGGCGTGAAAGAGTAACAAATATCCATCCATCAATCTAACTCGAACTTTTTAGGAAGAGTTGTGTATATACCGCGTCACTCATACTGAATTGTCTTCCTAAGAATATAGTTGATCTACCATACAAAAGGTTTTGCGTTGAATAAGAGAGTTGGCTAATTGAGAAAAGCTTCGATACTATTAAAGACTTCTATAAACAAAGTTCATGTCGATACATTGGCTATGGAAACGTTATATAAATATTGGTATCTTGTAAAATAATAATTATTATTGTAAATCTGGATCTATTACATACATACAGTCACGCCTTGTTCCCGTTGGGGTAGGCAGAGACTATTTATTTCTTTCCACTTGCTACGATTCTGACATACAACTTTCGCTTCTTCCACTTTCATCACATTCGTCATGCATGCTCGTCGGTTGTTGGTACTTTTGACCTGGCCTTTCCTTAATCCTTCCTGGATCTATTAATGGAAATATTGTAATAATTTTAAGTGAATCCTATATTATATAAGATTTGCACACCAGATAGTTCTTGGTAGAATGTATCAGCTCACTTTACTGATAGTACAACATCTTTTATAACATACATTCTGCAAATAAATAAAACCAAAACCGCACTAGATGGCGCTGGAGGTGAGTTAGAACTCGCAAGCGTTTTGTTCACCTGTTAAAAACGTAAGTTTTTTTCATTGTACTGAAATCTTTTGTTTTATAATATTATTAGGACAATAAGTTGATACATAAAAGCATAAAACCAAACCGCCATACTTAAGCCATACTTACTAAGTTCTTTACATTGTACTGAAATTTGAAATTATGATATTAGTGGGACTGCCTCGGTGGCGTAGTGGGCGCATGCTCGACTGCCAATCAAGAGGTCCCGGGTTCGATCCCCAGGTCAGGCAGTGTCAAATATTGGATTTTTCCATTAGGAATTATCTCAATTGCTGCCTGGAGACTGGAACTGTGCCCTGTATATGGCAATAGGCTCGCCCCCTATTACATGGGACCAATAACATACTGGCGAAATGTGGGTGTATCTACTATGGGACTGAGTCCTGGGTACACCTCTGCCAATCCCTTCGGGAAAAAGGCGTGAATGTATGTTATGTATGTTTATGTAAATTTATTGGTTATCATGACATTCATGTTCACACATGCATTCACTGACCTGTCAAAAGGTCGTGCACAGAATTATCATTATTGGTTTAGCATAATATGCAATTTCATCACTAAAATTATGCATATATGAATTATTGTGAAGCAACTTTTTATAATGAGGTATTATGCAAGCATACAAGCGTACCTAATTAGGTATCTGTGTTTATTTTTAACGCCCGACCGAAAATGAAGGGGTGCTATAAGTTGCTGTGTCTGTATATCTGTGTCCCTGTCTAAGGCATCATAGCTCTTAAACGAAAAGCCAATTTGGAAGCGGTTTTTTATGTTTTAAAGCTGACGTGATCGAGTATTCTTAGCTGTGTCTCATGAAAATCGGTTTAGTCATTTGAAGATTATTAGCTCTTTTGTAGCGGCTGAAGTATTTGGTATACTGTCACTTATCAGGCTAATGTGAAATTAAGCAGAAACACAAACACATTCCAAAACGGTTACCCTAATTAATATTATAAATCTCAACTCAAACCTTTACCCTATTAATATTATAAATCTCAACTCAAGTTCTCTTAGTACAATGTAAAAAAGTTAAAATTGTAACAGATAAACAAAACGCTAGCGAGTTCTAACTACTCCAGCGCCATCTAGATGGCATGTTTATTCCGTTTTAACGCTAAAACTACTGAACGGATTGAGCTGAAATTTAGTATGTAGATAGATTAGACCCTGGAATAACACATACTATGGTTTTTATTCCTATATTCCCACAGGAACGAAGAGTACGCGGGTGAAATCGCGGGGCACAGATAGTCTTCAATAATATGCTTAATCCAACCAACAAACCACAAAATACTTATAGCAATAAACGTCAAAGTTGTATAATCAATATTATTACCAAATCGAGTCCGAATCGATTCCGATGCAACCTCCGCGGTGAACCGTGACTCGTAATATCCGACTCACAGTGAATCAATGACCTTAGTGACTTAGATACACACTTATTCTATAATGAATGTAGCCGAAAATGATACAGACATAACATAACATAACATTCACGCCTTTTTCCCGAAGGGGTAGGCAGAGGTGTACCCAGGACTCAGTCCCATAGTAGATACACCCACATTTCGCCAGTATGTTATTGGTCCCATGTAATAGGGGGCGAGCCCATTGCCATCTACCGGGCACAGTTCCAGACTCCAGGCAGTTATTGAGATAATTCCTCATGGAAAAATCCAATATTTAACACTGCCTGACCTGGGGATCGAACCCGGGACCTCTTGATTGGCAGTCGAGCATGTGCCCTCTATGCCACCGAGGCAGTAAAATGATACAGAACATAATCATAATTTAAATTTGTACTCTAACAGAACGGTTTCCTCAATTACACTGCTCGAGTCAGTTTATACTAGGCCAACCTGTATTGTCAGACTTTCAGGTCGCCAAAATGTCTTCAAGGCCTCCTACATGACCTTATAGACTTTAGTCTATCCCATAGTTATCTTATAGGAAACAACCGTGCCCTACAGTTTAACGTGCCATCCGATACACGGTAGCATCCAGGTGATAGTCTATACTATATTATGTGATATTCGCAGCTGAATTCCTTTTGCTGGCCCGCAGACGCTCACATAAGACACATTTTTATGACGAATGTGGCCGAAAATGGTACTAACGGTGTGCTCTAATGTGTAGGTGACATACTATGAAAGCTGATTCAAGCAGCCTTAACACAGGACACGGCATTAGCGCTCGTGGCTGAAGAGTTAAGTGATCTCTTCACGTACCGTGCATCGCCCGGACGTAGTTTATATTATGTTTAATTATTCTGTTGTATCTTTAGCAATTTTAAAAGTCCACTAGTTCATTAAAGGTAGTCAACTGAACCCGTTGGATCACTTGACCTATTATTCTTTTTATTAAATTTAACAACTTTTGACAGCTTATATCGCGTATATTCATATTATTTATTTTTGATGTTTCAAAAACTTTGTAGTGTTCGGAAAGACTCGATATAATAACGGAAAATGCGATATATACCTATACGTATAAAGCTTGTGAATTAAATCCGTTATAAAAGTTGTTTACTTTACTCAGTAACTATTGCGAAAACCATGAAATCACTGTTATTTGGGTAATTACTCATAAAGGACTAAATTGAATGGACCGCGGGCCATTCTACAGTAAACAAAAACTACGTTTCAAAGGACCGGTGATGAAACTACATCAAAAATGTTTAATGAGTTGACATAAGGAGCAGTGGACACCAAATTCGCCCTCTCGTTCACACGTACGCACATTTTGGAAGATATAAAAATACTACATGTAATTACGTAAAATAAAGACAACTAGGACCTAGAAAATACAATACAAAGATTCAGTAAAAATCCAATTTAATCCAAACTAGTTTTCATATATTCAAACCTACACAGAGAAAAAATATCTCCGAAATAAAGACACCGAACACTTTTTTTTTATGATAGTAAGTAACAAGACCAGCAAATCAGGTGCCTGAAAGTGAGCATCATGATTGCCCATATCAGACACAGTGCCACCCAGTGTTTTAAAATTCAAAAATCTGCATGGCACTGCACTGCGCCTGTCACCCCGAGATAATAGCATCATGCCAAGTAATTTCACTAATAGTAATTCGTAATGTTAGTGGTTAGATCGTTAGTAGGTTCGAACGACCTAGTACTTATCTAAATAGGTACCTACATAGGTAGTCAAATCTTGACCTAGTTCATTTGAAGATGATTCATTCAGATTACCCTACATTTTACGCGCAAACTTGATTTTCAAGTTTTTTTACTAAAAACTTTCTTGGGAGTGTTTTTATCATCAACCAGTTTCTTGCTATTATTGAGACTTACTTTTTATAAATTAGCTTTCGCCTGTAGCTGCGCCTATCAGAAAAAGACAAATATTTGTCTTATTAGAAATGAGTATACCTCTGTTCTATTATATTTTAAAGTGATATTTTCATTTCATTTCATTTATTCATCAAACAATATAACATTGTATTTGAAATATAGGGACATGCACAAAAATATGTATTCAAATTAAATAATCAAACAATAATAATTAAAATGGAATAAGTAATAAAATAATAACAAAACCGTCAAAAAAAAAATACAGTTTGTTAAATTAAAAATCAATTAAAATATTATATTAATAATCTATTGTTAATTATATTACTTAATATTTATGTCAATTTTCAAAATTTTTACATGTCAAAAAATCCTCTACTGTATAAAAACACCCCTTCAACAATATTTTTTGGAGTCTACTTTTAAAAATCTTACATATATAACCTCTTAACTCTCTCAACCACTAAATAACTCGACTTATAATAAATCTTATAGCCTCTTTTATTCTCGGGCGAAAACACGAAGTGCTATTGCACTGACAGTGACGTCTGCGATTGGCTGATCTATTTATTCCGCCTATCATACAATCCCGTACCGATAGTTTTAGCCAATCACAAGCCCCAGTTATCCTGAGCGCGCGATAACAAGCTAATCTTTCTAGTATTGTTAGCGCTGAACGCTAATAATACTACCCGCTGGACGTTACGTTACGCTACTTAGCGTAGCGTAAATAAATAATTAATATTAATTTATGGATACAGATTTCACGAGATCGTTAATAACCAAATCGTATCAACGTTTCATCATGACCTTAGTCAACTATGACACACTTAATTCTATTTAAATGCTGTGTAATACTTATTATAACATAACATACTATCACGCTTTTTTCTGGAAGGGTTAGGTAGAGGTGTACCTACTCAGTGTAGACTCAGTCCCATAGTTAGATAGGTAATAGGAAGCGAGCCTATTGCCATCCAGCTATACCGGGCACAGTTCCCGATTCCAGGCTGTCATTGAGATAATTCCTAATGGAAAATCCGATAACAGTTTGCCCGATTGGGGGATCAAATCCGGGACCTCGTGATGGGCAGTGGAGCTTGCGACCACTACGCCATGGAGGAATGAAACAATAATAATTACGATACATCCCACAGAAACAGCCTTTTTTTATATAACACACGGCGTTTTTTTATATCCTATTTTTCATAGATGTCATTTCATTTCATTTATTCATCAAACAATATAACATTGTATTTGAAATATAGGTACATGCACAAAAATAAGTATTCAAATTAAATAATCAAACAATAATTAAAATGGAATTCGTAATAAAAATAATAAAAAACCGTCAAAAAATTAAAAATACAATTTGATAAATTAAAAATCAATTAAAATATTATATTAATAATCTAATTTTAATTATATTATATTAATTCCAATGTCAATTTTCTAAATTTTTACATGTCAAAAACTCCTCTACTGTATAAAAACACCCCTTCAACAATATTTTTTGGAGTCTACTTTTAAAAATCTTACAATCATGTATATAGTCTTTCATGTCAGTAGGCAGCACGTTGAAGAGTTTTACAGCCTGATAACGAGACGCATGCCTAGAGACCTTCAGCCTTGGAAATAACCCAGTTTCAAGATCCTTGCGTCTCGTATCAAGTCTGTCTTCTCTCTGTTCCAAACTTTCATACTTATACGGGTGCTTTACGACATCCAGAACGGTAACTAATATATATAAACTGGGAGCTGTGAGTATTTCAAGTTTATGAAAATGTTCCCGACAAGATTCCCATGGGGGTATGCGCATTATTGTCCGGATTGCCCTTTTTTGCAAAATAAATGCCCTTTTCATGTTATACGCATAACTATTCCCCCAAAATTTTATACTGTACCTAAGTTTAGACTCTACTAGGGCGTAATAGACCATTTTGAGCTGAGACACGGTCACCTCATCTCTCAGGGTTCTGATGGCATAGCATGCTGAGCTGATCGAGTTTTCTATGTGCCTCAACTCATCTTTCCAGTTTAACGACTGATCAACATGGACTCCAAGAAATTTAACGCTCTTAGATAATGCTAACATTTCTCCATCACTCATTATTTCAATTGTATCGCACTCCTGCGCAGTAGTTCTGAATAACAAGGCCTGTGTCTTCTTAATGTTCAATTGTAAGTGGTTTACTTTACACCATTGTCTAACCCTCCAGGAAAGCCTTCCCCATAGAACGTCATAAACTATTCTTATGGAGGGATTTTGCCGTAATCACGACGCTTGTGCGGCTTGGTGGTCGCAGCAGTTGGAATACTTGGTGCCGGAGAGAGCTGCTGCTCACTCTTCGAATATATCTGCCGAGTCTCACGGCTCCCACAGGTTGAGAAAGGGGTGGCCTATTATATAGCCGGGAACCACACGGCCAGATGTTATGTGATAACACCAGTGGCAAATGAGACCCATTGTATACGAGTTACGAGGTAGTTAGCGAGGGAGTAAATAGAAACCGAGTTACCTATAATGGGTTTACTTCTGCATAGCCGCCTCGCGGCACCTTCAAAGAAAACGAATGTAACCAAACCAAATATTGTGAAACTATTTGTTGAAAAAATTAAGCCCTACAAGTTTCTTGTGCGTTCTTCTTGTAGAGGTATCTTTCCGAACGCACGGTAGACTCAGTACTGTTTATCTTCATTGACGTGCAAGTGTCAGATTATGACCTATTTGAATAAATCTGTTTGAGTTTGAGTTTGAGTTTGAGCGGCGTGTGTTACACTCCATTTTTCACTACGATTGTGAGAAAAGAAAATTAAAAATTTTGGCTAATATCCAATACGTGCTAACCATAAAAAAAAATTTCGGTGGTAACAGATAAAAATTAAAAAGAAATTTACTTTATCTTATAGAGCTTGAAAAATTATTATAGGCTAGCTCTGGTAGGTACGTAACAATGACGGACTTTTCTCAACCCTGATAGCTAACATAACATCTATTAATCAGTAAAGTGCAGCTTTAAGCCTGTGGTCTGTAGTCATAGCGCATAACGAATGTATGCAAGCAGCGGCTATCGACCGACGCAGTGCCTCTAACTCCAGGGCAACATAACGGAACTTAGTTTCCTGGTGAACTGGACTCTACGAATATTGTTTTTATTTATACGTAATAATATGGATACCTATTAAACCTATTACATGGCGAAATGCGGGTGTGCCTTATATGGGCCTGAGTCCTGGTACCGTAATGAAACTATGTTTTTTTTTATTATTTAAAAATTGTAAAAAAATGCTATTAGGCCGTATAGTCTTTTTATGATAGTGAGTGACAAGAGGAGCAAATCAGGTGCCTGATGGTAAGCATCATGATTGCCCATATCAGACACAGCACCAACCAGTATTTTAAAATTCAAAATTCGGCGCGACACTGCACTGCGCCTGTCACCCTAAGATAGGTATTAGTTGTTGAATCTCGTAATGCCCAGTAATTTCGCTGGTAACATTGCCCTTCAGACCAGAACACAGTAATGTTACCAGTACAGTTCACAGTAGTGTTACCAGTTAACCAGATATAGTATACCAGCTATGAAATAGTACCCCATGATTGCCATAAGAGAGGGTGGATTTCTCCGCCTGTCATAACGAATGCGAACTGTTATACCCCTCTCCTAAAGGGAGATCTGCTTGCTAAGCCGCAGCATTAGCACTATATGAGTAGGAGGTACTCTAGCTGGCTGCGGAGGGCAGTCAGTCTCCCTTCAGCACTCACACAGAGTACTTGCCTATGATTTTTTATTATTGATTTTTCCATTTCAAATAAAAGTTAGTTTTAAAATCAAATCTTTTTTTAATGTTATTATTTAAGTCGCTTATAACAAACAGAACGAATAACGAAAACCCACAATGGTATTTCTAAGGCTGAGATGATGACAATCGCTATGTAAGTGGTGAAATGGCCCCCTATAGGAATGGGTAAACAAAGGACGGTTATTTATTGTACTATTGTTATTTTGACATTGTATTGTTTATTATTGTTTAATTTTATTGGTACTTTTTGACTAACGTATTTTTATTTTTATTAATATAATTTTTTTTTTATAATTATTGTTCTATTTTGTACTTACTTATTATTATTTTATTTATGTTTTTGGATTTTTGTATAATTAATTTTAATTTTTTCTTTACTAATTAGTGTAATTGGCGATTGCAGCCGTTCTAATTAAGTTAAATAAATAAATAAATTGTATGTATATTTTTATAATATAGCGAGCGAGAGGGCGAATGTACTTTGGACAGCGCCCTAATATAACGTAAAAGTGACAAAAAATACTTATAAATGTAAACTTTAATCGAATCGGGGGGAGAACAGACTGGGTGAGGGACCGGAGGACAACGGGGGGGAGTTAAACATCTTGGTCACAATAAAATTAGAGAAAAAATTGGATTAGCTTACAGTTTGTGCATTTGCCAATTTTTCTATTACGGCGTATTTGCCATTTGCCAACCACATTATTAAAATTTGTAACAACATAACATAACATACATTCACGCCTTTTTCCCGAAGGGGTAGGCAGAGGTGTACCCAGTACTCAGTCCCATAGTAGATACACCCACATTTCGCCAGTATGTTATCGGTCCCATGTAATAGGGGGCGAGCCTATTGCCATCTACCGGGCCCAGTTCCAGACTCCAGGCAGTTATTGAGATTATTCCTAATGGAAAAATCCAATATTTAACACTGCCTGACCTAGGGATCGAACCCAAGACCTCTTGATTGGCAGTCGAGCATGCGCCCTCTACGCCACCGAGGCAGTCTGAGCAATTTGTAACAAGATGATTCTATTTCGCTTGTTTTCTTTCAATGGAAGCATAATGGAATGAACATCAATTTGTAATAAATATTACAACATGTAATGGCTACGGTCCATCACAAATCACAATAGAATTGCTGGTAAACTTCGGAGGATGTGAGGCAAGTTTCCCTTTGTGCGTAATGGGCTTGATCAAGGTTACTAACCTTTTAAGTAAGTAGCTTTACACTCAACCAGGGTTCCGTATCTCAAAAGGAAAAAAATTAACTCTTAGGATCACTTGGTTGTCCGTCTGTCTGTCAGTCTGTCAAGACCTTTTTTCTCGGGAACGCGAAATGAAGTTGAAACTCATATCAAGAACTCAAGTCTGCTGCTGTAAATAAATCAAACTTCTAAGTCAACGCAATCAAGAGATACGGCTATACTTTACATACCTCCAGGGTGTTTTCCCGTTGGCCCAGCATCATGAAATTTGGCAAGAAGCTAGATCTTATAATATCACAAGTGAAGGAAAAAAACCCCAAACCGATCAATTTTACAAAAATAAAAACAATTTTGATACTAACATGTTTGCGTTATCTAGCTAGTAGTTATAGAACCCTACATTAAGCAAACTTAACAAGGAAAAGGCATTCCTTACAGGATACAAAACCTCTTAGTAGTTTGACACAATCCTATGGATACTAAATCGATGTTTTGTATTCCACTGTTTCCTCCGAATACAGTAAACCTATTGATATATTTATATCCTGATATTTTAAAGTTGAAGTAAAGAATGTCCCTATCATTTTACTTTTGTTTATAAACTCTACATTTTTTTGTAGTGAACTTCCATTCACGCGAGTAAAACTGCGATTTTTGGAAGTTCACTATAAAAAATCAAAGGGTTAATAAGAAAAATTAAAATGACAGGAACAAAGGTTACTTCACTATAAAAATATCAGAATATAAATTTATAGAATGGGTTATATAAGATGGGTTCATTATATTCGAAGGAAACACGGGAATACAAAACATCGATTTGGTAAATTTTTCATAGGATTGTGTCAAATTCCTAGAAGGCCATGTACGCTCTTAAGAATTTATAATTTCTTTCATACCGTTAATTGGTAGATGATACACTTCTCTATCAAAGGTTGGTTTAACCAAAGACACAGAACAGATAATACTACGCCAAAGAACTCTTTGTCGTGACCTAACACAACTGTGTTAGCGGTCATCTCGACCGCAATCAACTCGACCGCGCGGTCAAGTCACCAAATTTTATATTTTAATTATTTTGTGGTAGTGGAAGAGTCGGTGGAAAAAGTACCACGCATTTTTCGTAAGATCTTTTATAATATATATTTATAATATAATATATAAATAATGATGCTGAGTCTACCAAGTCTATGCTTTTCATTAACTGACCAGTTCATTGAGACACCGCGCTGATACGATATAAATCTAGATTCCTAAAAGACCTTTCACAATAAAAGTCAAGGCCGTGAAAAATAGTTACGGCTATAGAAGCATTCGAATTGTAAAATGCATGAAATATATAGAACAATAGTGTACCCAGTATGCAATGAATTACAAAACGAGGCCCTCGTTCCGACGCACTAGTTTCAATCTATACATTACTTATACAATATGTTGCAAAAAAGTGTAGTAATACAGTTGAAAGTAATCTCTACATCAAACGAAACTGGCTGGTTGGCTCAGCTGGTAGTGCCCCTGCCTTCTGAGCCGCAGGTTCCAAATTCGATCCCCGGCCAGGTCAAACATTTGTGCGCATGAGCATGACTGTTTGATCTGTGTCTGGGTGTTATAAGTGTATATAAGTATCTATATCAGTCCTTTGGTTATCACAGTACAGGCTTTGCCTAGTTTGGGACAGGATGACCGTGTGTGGAAACACCGGCTATATCCGGTGTTTTGATAGGCGTGCACAGAGACGATTTTTTCTCAAGCTCAAAGACAGCCTGCAAAGCAAAGACAGCCCCCGCTATAGCCCCGCTTGCATCCAGCGAATTCCTGCGATCTTTATTAGCTCGTCTGTCCACACTGTGGGTGGAAGTCCTACGCTGCGCTTGCCGGTCCATGGTCTCCATTCGAGAACCTTACAGCCCCATCGGCCATCAATGAGTACTCTTCGTGCTATGTGCCCTGCCCATTGCCACTTCAACTTGCTAAACCGTTGCGTTATGTCGGTAACTTTCGTTCGTCTACAGATCTCCTCATTCTGATTCAAAATATATTAAAAAATAGTATGTCATTGAACTTTTTCAATCGTAACATACAAACTTCTTATTGATTCGGACTGTGGTCAATCGTAGTGTTAGGGTTCAAGTCGAAGGCTTTAGGACCCTTCCGAAGCACGGGCGTCCAAATGCCGAACATATTTTTACTTCTTCTCATGTCAATGGTTCATTTATTCTACTAGACTGCGCTAGCCCAGAAAGTGGCTACGTCTAATGCGTTCTTTGTGGCGTCATAAAGGTCCTCCCTAGTGCAGGTGTTCGGGCACAGGGGACACTCGAGCAGTAGGCCATTGTCTGGCAAGGAGCCCCACAGTCGCAATGTTCTAGACCAGCGCTTCTTAATATTCTTACTGGGCCACGGACAATTCTAAGATAACGACTGTTATGTGTTGTGGGAAGCGAAAATATTGTCAAATCACGACATAATGGTGTTATTCGTACTTTCACAAATAAAGGTACGAACAGTCATAGCAAATTGTGAGAGTTATCTTTGTTATGATCACGTTTTACTGAGGTAATAAATAATGCAGGAAAATGCTTATACCGTGTCATATCAAGCTATATTATAGCTTGATAGTTAATAAAAGAAATCCGATAAATAACGTTACAGCAAATCTCTCCTTTTCTCCTCTAATTTCCCTCCAATCAATCACAAATCGCGATAGACAAAAAAATCAAGCAACTTGTGTGCTAATTTTCGTCAAAATCGGTTGAAAAATTCGACTTGTACGCGAGAACTGAAACACTGACAGAAGGACAGATTGACAGATGAACAGAAGGACAAAAAACCATTTGGTCAATCTCGAAACTGATACGCTTCGCTCGCTCGGTCAATAAAATAAAGTTCATTAAAGTTGCTCTCCATTGTATGGACAATGTGTTTTATAATTATTGTCACATAAGACTTACTACTTCGCATATAATAAGAATGAATTCTTGTACTAATTAGAATAATAGTGATAAGAATTTTATTTGGTAGGTGAGGAGAGGTGACACCAATTAATAGATAGGTAATTATGATAGGTACATAGTGTGTAGGAACCCTTCATATGCGAGTTTCATTCGCATTTGACCAGTTTATTTAATATCTAGGTAATAATTACCTATAATAGATTGTTATGCAACTGTCGGCTATTTCAAGTTAATTATCAAAATATTCGGAATGCTTCGTAATTAACGATTAGTGTTAATTGATCTAAATCGCGTGTGGATGTGTAGTTTTCTATTTCTTACAAAATATTTGCAATAACTGTATTGTTTTACCTATTTCAAGTGGTTGAAATAACTGTCTTTATTCATAAACCCCGACCGAAAAACGGAAGGGTGTTATAAGATTGAAGTGTCTTTGTATTTGTGTGTCAGTCCTTTCAAAGCTGACGTGATCGAGAGTTCTTTGCTCTTTCTGTGTTCTTTGAACTCAAATTCTAATTCAAACTCAAAAAGGTTTATTCAAATAGGTCACAATCTGACACTTTTGCACGTCAAAGAAGAAACAGTAATGAGTCTACTGTGCGTTCGGAAAGATTCCTCTACAAGAAGAACGCACAAGAGACTTAGGGCTTAATTTTTTTCAACTGAGAGATTTACAATATTTGGTTTGGTTACTGGTTACATTCGTTTGTTTGTGTTGGTGCCGCGTGGTGGCTATGCAGTAGTTTCCAGGCATCGTTGTCCTCTATGTACTGGTTGACTTTATAATAAGCATTCTTTAGTAAAGTAGATTTTATATAGGTTATGAATTTATCCTCTGGGAGCCCCGTTATCTCTTTTGGGATATTATTAAACCTTTATAGAAACGTACACTATTTCCTAAGAATGACTTCATATTTGTTTTAGACAATCTAAAGCTAGGTACAGCTATGTCTCATGAAATATGGTTCAGCCGTTTGAAGGTTTTCAGCTTTATTCTAGCGGCTGAAGGAATATAACCGGCTCTTATGGCAACCACAGGTAGAAAGAGCCGATTTCGATTTAACCTATATTAAAAAGGTTCGATCCCCAGGTCAGGCAAAGTGTTAAATATTGGATTTTCCATTAGGAATTATCTCAATAACTGCCTGGAGTCTGGAACTGTGCCCGGTAGATGGCAATAGGCTCGCCACCTATTACATGGGACCAATAACATACTGGCGAAATGTGGGTGTATCTACTATGGGACTGAGTCCTGGGTACACCTCTGCCTATCCCTTCGGGAAAAAGGCGTGAATGTATGTTATGTTTTATATTAAAAAAGATGACTACAAGTAAACTTACCTTATAAATTTCGCGATAATTGCTGCAAAAGTTTAAGAAATTTCTGTCATTTCAAAAGAAAGAAAAGATGCATAATATTAACGTAATACAATAATAATTAATTACCCACATAATAGGTATATAAATAAAGTGATAATGGTAATTAAACTTGCATATTAATGGCATAGAGAAAAGCGAACAGTACGTTTAATTAGACAATTTCATAGTGAAAGTGTAGGAAACCATGGTATGGTCGAGAAACTGCAGACCTTAAGCGGCGAAGGTATTGGCATAGGTAATATAGCTGTTGGATTGATAACTGACCTAACAGTTTAAAATTAATCTTCGATTCGATCGGGCGGTGCTTGAGCGATGGATTGACTATCGGTATATCGAAGTGTTGATGTTCTTGTATATAGTAACGCCAAAGAATAGTTACTAACTTTACTACGTTACGAAGCGACGCTCTTTTTTATTTTTTTATTGACCTATGCTGTTGGCCTCAGATGGCCTCTACAGCTTTACCGGACAGTAGTGAGCGCAGGGGGCGCACGACCAAAAGTTTAAGGGCGATTAGCACAACGGCACCTAGACGGCACGAACCTGACCTTGAACCGTCGCTAGGATACGTGGGGTTAGATTTGCCCTGACACCCCAGAAGGGGAGTGTCCTAGGGCCCTATCAATGGTTTGATCTGTTTGATTATTCGGAGAGAAACTAACCGATCTGAAGGATCTGAGAGATCTTCGACCTCGCCGGCGAGGTCAGTGTTGTGATGTGTTGTGATTGTGTGAGTTGGTGGATCTGATATCCGGCATCAGTACCGAAAACGGAGCGACTGTTGCACGCATTGTTAGGATTAGGATCGTTCAGGGAGGGCATCTACGGAGGGGAGGAGTTCCAGCTGAAACTATCGCTTACCTCATACCGTCATTTTATATCGCCTGCGACGAGTCAGTCAACGAGGCAGTAACGCCCGTACACATTTTCTCTTCTGACGTTATTTTTCTACGTAGTAGTAGTAGGCTATTATGCGCGAGCGATTGTATGGAGTGAAGGGGTCTGGTAAAGCCAGTATCTAGTTCTTTATGTGTTCTGTGGCACAGAGTTCTAAGGATATTTCATTGAAAAGTGGCGTACGACGGGGAGACGCCATGTCTCCGAAATCTTTTAATACCGCGGTGGGGGGTGGAGAAGTGGACAGGGCATATATCACGTAGACTTGTGACCGATGGGGCTGTGAGGTTCTCGAATGGACATCAAGGATATTATTATATTATTATTATTATTATTATATTATATAATTATTATTATATTATATTATATGACACATGGCCAGATGAGCATGTGATACAGGCAGCGGCATGCAGACTTCCAACGGCTGCTATGTTGATGAATTTAATAAAAAGTAATAAAAACTAATGTTTTTGAATGTATCTACATAATTTCCGCCATTTTAATGAAGAGCTAAAGAGACGTTGATGATATGAGTGAAAGAGTTTAATATTATTATATATGTGAAAAAGGAGTGCGTATAGACCTCGACCCGCCCGCAACCAACGCGGCACTGCTCCCGCTGCGACTACAGTCATCCGAGTCGCAGAGCCCACGATGGCGATATATCTCTCCCGGTTTGATAAAACCACATCCGGTGAGGAGATCGCTCGTTACATCGACGAAAAGCGCACAGAACGAGCTCCGGGAAAGGACTTCTCCAAGATTTCGCTGTCGAGGCTGGAGGCTACGCGGACGCAGACTTTCAAGTCATACGTGCTCCGGTTTCCGGCGAAATACAAGGAGACGTTCCTGGACCCACAATTTTGGCCCGAAGGCATCGTTTTCCGTCGCTTCAGGGAGGCGAAACCGAACAATAATATCCCTAAGCCATAATTAAATTAAGTGTTTTATATTTTTTATGTATGTTAGTCTGTAAGGTATTTATTAATATGGGCCTCTGGTGCGTATAATTTATTATACGCACTATTGCCTGAAATAAATGAATTATTATTATTATTATTATTATAGAGATGACAGTTCGTAATAATATTATGCGTTACGGGACAAGTGTACATAACTCGAAACGGTAATGTAGGTTATGTAGGTATGTAGAAAGTAATGGGATTCCTACATGATAAATCATGGACAGCACGTTCCTCTGATTCGTTACAGCATGAAAGGATTGCGTAGTCAATTGGTTGCATTATCTTTACCCTTTTACTTAAGATACAGGTTTTAAGTGCTAAAGTACGACGAGGAAAAGTCAGTTTGAAAGTCTTGAATGTCCATAATTAGAGTTCTGTTAGATCATTACACATATTTCATCTATTTGTGGTATTTTACCTGCTGCAAGTACCACGCACGAAAGGAACTTGGATATATTATGGATACGCACTCTTGAGATACTTATAATAGGTTTTATCTGGTAGGTACTAGTTGGGCTCATTGTAACTTTGTTACCATCTGAAAGTACCCTGTATTAAGTTATTACGAGGTCGTCTAAGTTATCATATACTTCAGCCCAATCTGACAAGCAAACTAACAAACATAAAAGCACACACAGACACACAACACAAACGTTCACGTTACGTTGTAGTGGTAGGCCTCTTTTGCAGGGGGCCGCCTGGGGAAGTACCACACCTTTGCAAATTATTCATCCGGCAAGCAGTAGGTAATGTGCAAAAATTACTGTGTTCCCGTCTGAAGGGCAATGTTAACAGCGAAATTACTGGGCATGATGAGATTCAACAACTCATTATCTCAAGGTAACAGGCACAGTGCAGTGCCGCGCAGAATTTTGAATATTAAAACACTGGGTGGCACTGTGTCTGATATGGACAATCATGTTGCTTACCATCAGGCACCGGATTTTCTCGTCTTGTCTATCTATAATACTATCGTAAAAAAAAATTACAATATTAGTGGAATCGAGTGTAACAACGTCGTATCTCAACATACGATCAAATCGACTTGTTAATGTACCTACTTTATAAAAAGAAGGTAAATATTTGAAACAAAAACTTCACGAACATCGGTCGCGGTCTGAATATTTCTTGTGACGGAACCCAGCCATGGTACCTACCTACCTTTCTCTTTCTATATCAAGTTATACACTCAAATTTCTTGATTTGATCCATAACATTAGGCATATCTTAGGCACTGCGGCGTCTTATCAGAAAAAAGTATCGATTCTAATATAAAATATCATAAGAAATTTTAGTTGCATGTCACAGTCGGTTTCGAGGAAATCGTGAGTTGTTGGAAGTCTTTTTTGGAGAAAAAAGTGCACGTTAGCAACGTTGGCAAATGGACAAACGCGCAGCCAAAGAACATTACCTGATTACGTAGTGGAAATGTTCTATGGGGTAACATTCGCATTGCCCATCATGCAAATTACGCTTTTTATATTTAGAATGTTGCCAAATTATGATTTAAAAATACAAACATCAGATATGCCAGCGGTGCCTTAATATTAATAATTTAAAGTTGAACTAATCTCTCTAGTAGAAACCTACAAAACAGCAAAATGAGTCATATTTATATTGATAATGTTATGTTAGGTAATTAATAGTTCCAAATATAGTTATAGATGGCGTTAAACCCACATGTTAGCCACATTTAAGTCACTCGATTTTCAGCCAAAAAAATTTTAGTACCAATAAATTAACATGTTGCCGACAGAATTAATTTGATATATAAACTAGATCCATATTAATATACATATAATAAATAATATCAAATCATATAAATAACGTCCTTATTTGTGTGATCATTTCCTTTATTAGGTAATTAATTATTATTTTATTTAAATTTGCTGCGACAACCAAAATGTTGGTTATGCTAAATTACGCAGAACTTAATTGTATCTGTCATGATTGTATTAATTGAAAACCGGTTTTTTTTATTGACTCTCCCAATAATATAAATCTGTTTATCTTCTCAGCCCATATTGTAGCTGTTAGATTTTGTTAAGATTTCTTGGTTACGCCATTCTTTCTTTCCAGTCCTGTGAGAGTGTCATCCAGCGGTTTGTTTTTGGAAAGGCTTATTATAATATCAAGGTTATCTTTGTCCTTTATGTATTGGTTAATACATAGAGGACAAATATGCCTGGAAATTTCTTCATAGCCACCACCCGGCACCTTACAAGCAAACAAATGTAATCAATCAAATATTGACCAAATCACACAATCCTATGACCAAATTAACCAAATCCATGTTTTGTGTTGCCCTATTTCCTCCGAATATTGTTAACTTATTCTATAAGTTTATATATGTTATTTTGATAGTGAAGTAAACTATATCTCTGTATTTTTAGTTTCTTTTATAAGCCCTCGGTATTTTCTTGGTGAACTTCTAAAAATTCCAGTTTTACTCGCGTGATTGGACGTTCACTACAAAAGAACGAAGAGTTTATAAACAAAAATAAAATGATAGGGATATAGTTTACTTCATATTAAAATATCAAGATATAAATATATAAAATAGGTTCACTATATTCGGAGCAAACAGGAGAATATAAAACATCGAATGGGTAAATTTTCCATAGGATTGTGTCAAACAGCTAAGAAAATGAGACTTTTCCTGTTAAACGCGCTAAATACTAAAAACGATGTAATTTTTTTTTTACATCCACGTTTCGGTGGTCACGAAAAGACTGTCGAGGTTAACAAATTATAAGCAATCAAGTCTGTCATAAGATATCGATGCATAAGTAAATAATATGACCGAAACCAGTAGAATGCAGATGTTTCTCAGAGAATGTCGGCCGCGCCGTTACGGTACATTTATTTGGGACACCGAGTTTACTATCAGACTACTTGCATTGATCAGGGTTTACGTTAGCGTTAACTTCGGGTTAATAACTTATTAGGGGAGCTGTTTAAATGGTCAAAATAATTACCTCGGAATAAACTATCTCTTACTTTAATATTATAAATTTTAAATCTCAGTATACAATATAAAAAACGTTACGTTTTTACGTTCCAGATGTTACGTTCTAGATAACACAAAACAACAGCACTGTTTTTTGTGTGTTTGTTTGTTCCGTTTTCACGCTAAAACTACTGAACCGATTGGGCTGAAATTCGGTGTATAGATAGTTTAGACCCTGGAATAACATAAAAACTTTTTATCCCGAAATTCCCACGGGAACGAAAACCACGCGGGTGGGACTGCGGGGCACAGCTTATAGTAATATATATTTATATAATTTACAAGCGTCCTCAATTGAGAAATAATAAAATTAATGACTAGGTCAGTCGAATTCATTTCATTACGGGTTGAACCATAATATAGCTCAAATATTGATTCCTATAATTCCCAAGATTCCTATAAGGCCTCCAACATGCCTCCTTCTCAGTCTATAGGACGACAATTGGCGGCCTTATTGCTTTTACCGATATCTAGTGTAGTGGTGCTTAGGTCTCTTTTGCAGGAGGCCGCCTGGGGAAGTACCTACCACACCTTTGCCAGTTATTCATCAGGCAAGCAGTAATGTCCAAACATTACTGTGTTCCAGTATAAAGGGCAATGTTACCAGCGAAATTACTGGGCATGATGAGATTCAACAACTCATATCTCAGGGTAACCGCGCAGAATTTTGAATATTAAAACACTGGGTGGCACTGTGTCTGATATGGGCAATCATAATGCTTACCATCAAACACCTGATTAGCTCGTCTTGTCACTCACTATCATTAAAAAAAGCCTCCAGACACGCAGGTTTTTGGACTGATATTTTATAGGAAGAGAAAGGGTAGAATATTAATTAATATTATGTTCATTTTAATGCCAATTCATTCTGTGAGTATTTACTTTATAAGTATGTTAGATACATAAAACAATTTTCTCAGAAATTCAATCAGTTTTATGCAGTCGTTTTAATTATAAATTCAGAGAACGTTTTCTTGCCTTCCTGTAAAGGTGGTGAGGTGATAGAATTGAACATTTTTAAGTAGTTAGTTCAGTTTCCAAATCCAATGTAGCGTCCGTGGTCCAGCGGTAATATGACTGGCATTAAATCCGGCGCCTGTCACCCTGAGTTATTAGTTGTTGAAACTCGTCATGTCCAGTAATTTCGCTGGTATCATTGCCCTTTAGACCGGAACACAGTACTTGGACGGAACATTACTGCTTGGCGGATGAATAACTGGTAAAGGTGTAGTATTGCCCCAGACGGTCCCCTATACTAAAGGAGGCCTACCACTACAAATTCACCAAAATGCTCACTGTTAGTGAGCAAAAAACATCGAACGTCGTCTCCGATGTTCATTTTTACATAATCTTACTTTTGTTTATTTCTCCCGAAGCCTTCATTCTAAGCCTTCAATGATGATAACCCGACAGTTCCCTAGAACCTAATATACAACAGGCATGTAATAAATATAATATATATTTATATATTGAATCGACGCGACCACTAGTTACGCAACTACCGGCCTCGGGACATCGACCCGCACTGGGAAACTATAGAGACATATTAATTATAATATTTTACTAGGTATAAAACTTTTTAATTAATGAACTTGGCTTAATAAATCAATACTTCAATAAAGTTATAAATCTGCGAGATTCATCTTCTAACATGTGTTTTAATGGAATATAGTATAAAATTTATGTTATAAAATATTGCTACGGCAATATTCAACTACAAAATTAATCAAATTAATGGCGATCGTGGTTCGCTGGTAAAATTTCAACGTTTTAATGTTAGAATCTACTTTTATAAATTAGATATAGATGTGTAACTTTGTAACAACTTTAAAAATATAAACAAGCTATATTTATTTTTTATTAATGTTATAGTAAAAAAAAACAACCCCTTTTGGTTTGCAATGGCAGGGTTAAACGAACAAAGTATTAAAACTAAGTATAATATATAAGTATATAATTAATATAGCGAGTGTAAAACCTATGAGTTTCAAAACTCATTATTAGGGTAACGTAAAAAAGGAACCCTTATAGGATCACTTTGTTGTCCGTCTGTCCGTCTGTCAAGACACTTTCTCACGGGAACGCGTGGAGGTATCAAGTTGAAATTGATATCAACTATTTAGATTTGCGGTCCCTAGTGGCTGTATAAAAATCATGCTTCTAAGCTAACGCAATCAAAAGTTATGGCCATTTCACTGCATATTTCCATACTTTGCGCAAGGAACTAAAAGATGGTGCTATATTATGTTTATCAGGTATCAAGGTATGGAACCCTACTATGTATACATACGTTTGTCTTAACAATTTTTTATACACATTATAATTAGTGGTCGACTTATACGAGTATAGCTGTGGCTAAAGCATACATACCTATTTTTCGGATGTTGAGCAGAAAATATATTGATATTGTGACATTGAGAATTATAATACAATTTTTTTTAGCCATTTAAACGCTACTGCCGTTCTTCTGAGGTCCCAGGTTCAATCTCCAGGTCAGGCAAAAAGTGTTATTAATTTTTCCATTAAGAATTAACATAACATACATTCACGCCTTTTTCCCGAAGGGGTAGGCAGAGGTGTACAGTCCGCGAGGTATAAGCTGAGCTTTGCATTAGTGTGAGTGATCACCAAAAGTACAGAGACAGAATGGCGCCGCGCCTCAGGCCGGTTACCCAAAATCAGTTTAAACCGGTTTTTACCGGGCGAAAATGGCGCCGCGCCTAAGGCCGGTTGTCACACCTACACTATCCATGTACACTCACACAAATGCAAAGCTCAGCTTATACCTCGCGGACTGTACCCAGGACTCAGTCCCATAGTAGATACACCCACATTTCGCCAGTATGTTATTGGTCCCATGTAATAGGGGGCGAGCCTATTGCCATCTAACGGGCACAGTTCCAGACTTCAGGCAGTTATTGAGATAATTCCTAATGGAAAAATCCAATATTTAACTTTAATCCATTAAGAATTTTCTCAATGAAAGCCTGTACTATACAATCCCGATATTCCCACGGGAACGAAGACTACGTGGGTGAAACAGCGGGGTACAGCAATTAATAACAAATAGATCAGCAAACATTTTCCACACAAAGAAACACTCCACGGCTTTTCTATTCCCAGCGCGACAAGGACATAACTTCATATGAACAGGAAGCGTAGAACCAAGATAGGGATTGCAAGACTCAAGACAGGGATTGCAAGACCGAGACTAGGAATGCGTCGAGTAGCTTGTAGCTGTCAGAGATGACTAATTATTATTGATTCATAGATATATTGATGAGGTATCTAATGGTATTTATAAAGATAAAATGCAAATTAGTTTGAAGCCGCCCATTTCATTAGAATTTTTAAAAGGTTTATTTAAAAAAACTGTCTCAGTGGCGCATATATTTAAAGAAAAAAGGAGATGAAGTACTGGTTTCCGAAAATGGAAAGCTCAAATTAGGTCCCATTAGGTCCACGTGCGTCAGTAAAGTAAGGTCGTACGAGCGAATAATATTGTTGTCTCGGTCGCAGTTCGGTCTAAGGTACGTCTTTCTTTCTTTGTTGTTCATGTCACTGTGCAAATTGCACACTGAGCAAATTGCACGTGCCAGTTGTTGAGTAAGCGCTGGGAGAACGTACCCTATCTCCCATTTTCTTTAAATTAATGCGGTGGCGTAGTGATTTGCAAGCGCGACTGTCGATCATGAGGTCCCGGGCTCGATCCCCAGGTCAGGCAAAAATTTTTATTGGATTTTTCCATTAGGGACTTTCCCAATGACAGCCTGGAGTCTGGAATTGTGCCTGATTAATGGCAATAGGCTCACCGCCTATTACATAGGACTAAAAAAGATAACTGGCTACTATGGGACTGAGCTTTGGGTACATCTCTGCCTATCCCTTCGGAAAATAAAGTGTTGTTATGTTATGCAAATAAATCTGATATCAACCATAGAAATATTATAGATACAATCTATATTATGTAGATTATTTTGGTTTTCATGCTAAAACTAAACCGATTGGGACAAACTCTTAGATGTATGTAACGAGTAAAAATTATTAAATCTTTTAATAAGCCTCGTACACCTCCTTTTACTATATTTTTCTCATAATTCACTCCATATTCCACCATTACTGTTTTGCCGCCATATTTCGGCTTATCTGCCTTATATTCCACAGAGTATAATATATCTCAGTACTTCTAAAATCAAACCAGTAACCTTGTCAGTGTCAGCGACAGAGCCACAGACTAAATCCACAAATCCAAACATTTGCCAAAATACTTCTAATATGTAACTACGGCGCGCTACTTCTTAGAATATTAATTTAACTAAAGATAATAAAAGACAATTTATGATACACATAAAACAAAAAGTCATATTATACTTAATTCGTCAGTCCATTTGGGCAAGAAGCATATAATAATCATTTTCGCCTTCACCAAAAGTAGGCGAGTGCTTTCTTTTCATCAAGTTGATTTTATTAGTAACAACTTCAAATAAATTTTAAAATAATAAGAGTAAGGGGCTACTTTCCCTTCTATCTATATTTACTGTATTCTCCTCTACTCTTTTATATTTTACTCCCTGCACGGTTGTTTGGATGATATCGCTTTTAACGATAAGACCGCCAACACATAGGGTTACCGATAATAGTAATATACATACTAATGAAAGGTATGCTTACTACTTACTAGCATGCAAGAATATTATGCTGTATGACAGCAAGCATAACACATAATTTACTTGCGAAAAGCATAGATCTATTGTATTTATGTGGCATGGTCTTATACCTTGTCTAATTTAGCTTGATCGATGGCAGGTGAACATAAATCATTTTTTTTTATTATTTCCTTAGATTTGGTGCTAAAATGGTATGTTGTCAGGTAATTAAATATTCGATCTTATCGTAATTAACTATATGGCCGAAAAATAGATTTTTGTTCAACTGTCATTGATCAAGCTATATCTGACTATCTGACAAAAAAATAATAATTCGCAAATCTTAGTACAATATAAAAATTTGTAACGTAAAACGTTTGTAACAGATAAATAAAACGCTAGCGAGTTCTAACTCGACTCCAGCGCCATCTAGATAGCACAAAAAATCACCGCTAGCGCTTCTTTTTGTGCGTATGTTTGTTCCGTTTTCACGCTAAAACTACTGAACCGATTGAGCGGAAATTTGGTGTGTAGATAGCTTAGACTCAGGAATAATACAGACATGGTACTTCTAATCCCGATATTCCCACGGGAACGAAGGAATTCAAATTGTAGTATGCGTAACACAATGCTAGTGTGCGTAAAACAGTTCGCAAGAAGTATTAGTGAGCGTGAAAATTTGTGTCGGACAGGTTCGGGGACGCCGATTTGGCCGTAATTTTAGTCGCTGCATTTGACATTTATAACTAGTTGGAGCACGCGCGGAGACCTATCAATTAATTATGACCTCAATGGTTATTATAAAGTCAAAGTCAAAAAAAAAGATTTATTCAAATAGGTCACAATCTGACACTTTTGTACGTCATTGAAGATCAACAGTAATGAGACTACCGTGCGATCGGAAAGATATCTTTACAAGAAGAACGCACAAGAAACTTGTAAGGCTTAATATTTTCTACTGATTGTTTTACAATATTTGGTTTGGTTACATTCGTTTGTTTGGAAATGCGCGTGGTGGCTATGCGGAAGTTTCCAGGCATCTTTGGTCTATGTACTGGTTGACTTTATAATAAGCCTTCTTTAGTAAAATAGATTTTATATATGTTTTGAATTTACCCTCTGAGAGCCCAGTTATCTCTTTTGGGATTTTATTATAGAAACGTACACTATTTCCTAAGAATGATTTTTTATTTGTTTTAGATAATATAAAGCTAGGTATAGCTGTTTATAAAGATTACTATTTCCAAATAGTACACACAAATAGTAATAAAAGTGCAAGAGCAGCAATGAAAGGCCCACTTGTGCAAGTCACCGAGTATTTCACACGTCGCATGACAAACATGTAAGTACTATTAAGTCATTTGTTATTCTTAAACGTTTTGACATTTACATTGCGAATGTTTATTGTCGGCGATTTCATAAAAAAAAATATTATTACTCTCGCTACGTGTACTGTGCCATAAATATTTTATGATTTTTTTTAGAGGGCAGTTTGTAGGCGTTCTTTCATGACAACGTAAGCCCATCTTTTTAATTGTTAGTAATAATAATGTTCGCCGAACAGTGAGCCACACGATCGGACATGCTATGGTGGCGAACCAAGTTCGTGGTACGGCCGTACCGTGTTCGTTCGTCTATTCGTAGCATTAGAGTTTAGAGCACAGTGTTTTTATTATCGTGAGCATCAAATGCAAATCTTACACAAATCAAATCAAAATCGTTTATTCCATAGTTTTAAGGTAGCTGTCCTTTCGCGCGGTGCAATTAAGGCGCGGTGCAAACCTAATTCGCCGTCTCGCTCACACGTACGCACATTTTTGAATATATAAAAAATACTACATGTAATTTCGTAAAAAAAACTAGGAACTAGAAAATAACAATACAAACTTTCAGTAAAAAATCCAATTTAATCTAAACAAGCCTAGTGTCTTTTTTTATTTTTTTTCTCTGTGCAGGTTTTTATACATAAAAAACCGCGCGACGCCCTATTTATTGAAAATCTACGGCGCCACCCCGCAAGCTGCGTTCTTGATACGCCCGTCGTCGGTAAAGATAAAAACGCAATATGCAAAGCCGTTCGTATTCGACCAATCAGATTATTTTCTATTATTACCAAGGTCTGCAGTAAGTATGTCTGTTATTTACTTTTTTCAACAAATTAATCGATAATCGGGAAACTTGAAACTCTTAAAAAATTGGCGTAATCCGGGTTTATCTCCACGGATACATTACTCAGTCAAAAATAACCTTTACTTCATTCTCATATCTCAACAACAACTCATATCTCAGGGTGACAGGCGCAGTGCAGTGCCGCGCAGAATTTTGAATTTTTAAAACACTGGGTGGCACTGTGTCTGATGTGGGCAATCATGATGCTTACCATCGGGCACCTGATTAGCTCGTCTTGTCACTCACTATCATAAAAAAAAAAAAAAAAAAAAAAAAATTCTTTCAGAATAAAATCAGAATATCAAAAGAGCATTATTTTTATAATACTTACAGCTTAATTATGATGGTTAATTCGTTCAAGTGGTGAAACGATTTATTTATTCTCTTAACCTAAAGTTTCCAGTACAACTCGTAAAGTTAGGAATTGCTTTTACAGGCCTTTCTAAACTCTATTTTATTATAGAGTCTCGTTTCAATGATTTATTTTCAAGAAAGCTTAAGATAATAGTTTATGTATAAATCATAGTAATAAACGTAAGAGATAAATATTTATACAGAAAAAAGTAATTATACATATTATTATCAAAAGTAACTCATCTCGGTGGCGTAGTAGGCGCAAGTCGACTGCCGATCATGAGGTTCCGGGTTCGATCACCCAGGTCAGGCAAAGTGTTAAAAATATTAGATTTTTCCATTAGGAATTATCTCAATAACTGCCTCTCTGGAACTGTGCCCGGTAGATGGCAATAGGCTCGCCCTATATTACATGGGACCAATAACATACTGGCGAAATGTGGGTGTATCTACTATGGGACTGAGTCCTGGGTACACCTCTGCCTATCCTATCCCTTCGGGAAAAAGGCGTGAATGTATGTTATGTTTTATTTCAGGTATCCGGGGTCTGTTCGCCGGAGTGACGCCAAGAATGACTGCCTTTATGATAGGAGGGTTTGTTTTCTTTGGAGTACATACTGGCGAAGTCGAAGATGTTATTAAAATTAAACGTTTTAGAAAATGATCTTTGGCTTTACTTATTATAAAAATTTCGCCTTTCTTTTTTGGTTTTATTTGATAAACCCTAATAAGATTTCCAAATGTGCATAAATAATTTTTGACGCTGCTACCCGTCCTGGATCTGTTATTAAGCAAATATTTTACTAAAATTGGAACTCGCGTCGCCATTAAAAAATACTCAGTACCGACTTAAACTGACTTTATTCGAATCAAATTATAAATTAATCGAGAGAGAGATCGACTATGTATGTGAATAATTTTGCGTATAACATTCTCTACCCGGCACCAAACTCAAAACCCAAAAATCCAAATCAAGTTCTCGGTAGTACCTGGTATTAAAATGTTAGAATAATTTCGTCAAGCATTTATAAATAATATTTAAGATAAGAGAAAGCTAACTTTGCTCGACGTTATCGAAAATCTAAAACACTCAGATATATTACTAAGATTTTTTTGATGGACCCACACATTAGTGTAGCCAGTGTCAGTAAAGTCATAAGCAATTCAAACTAGTCAGGTCAAAGTCACGGCGAGCTTTACAGCTCGTCAGTCAAGTCATATTAAGTCACTTATGCTACGATTTTACATCACTTGCATTTTCACTAAGACATATAATCAGGAAACATTATTAATATGTTACATTTAACCCATATTAATTGATATTAAGCATTAACTCAGCAGTTTTTGTAGTGGTAGGCCTCTCTTGCAGGGGGCCGCCTGGGGAAGTACCACACCTTTGTCAGTTATTCATCCGCCAAGCAGTAACGTGCAACTGTTTTCCAGTCTGAAGGGCAATGTTACCAGCGACGTTACAGCGAGTTTCAATAACTGGTATCTCATGGTGACAGGCGCAGTGCAATGCCGCGCAGAATTTTGAATTTTAAAACACTGGGTGGCACTTTGTCTGATATGGGCAATCATGATGCTTACCATCAGGCACCTGATTTGCTCGTCTTGTCACTCACTATCATAAAGAAAAAATTAATTGCTATTTCGAATACCTATCAATTAAAATTGCCATGAAATGTTATCCGCAGCATTCCGCCATGATATTTTCTCGCTAACCTTTTATCAATATATTATATTATAGCATTCTTTTTTGCGATTTTTTATGAGATATGGGAGTTTTATATAAAACAAATTTGACGCCCTTTTTGGATCCCTTAGAATGTGAATATTCAAAAATCCTTTCTTAGCACACGTCCACAACGAAAACAACCTACAGTCCAAGTTTCAAGTCTCTAGAATCAGTGGTTTGGGCTCTGTGTTGCATGTCAGTCAATGAGTCATTTACGATTTTATAATATATAGTGATTATTATTACCATTAAGTAGGTAATTCCTATTAAAAAAGTAAAACAAAAAAATCACCTCAATAAACTCCTTGCCTTTCATTGCTCGAAAAATCAATTTGGGTTTTTCACATCACTCAAAAACACTTTCTTAAAATCACTCACAAAATTCACTCTTGGTCACTCTTGTTAAGAACTTTTTGGACGTTTTTTTTCAATGAGTTCGTATAAATTCGTATTAGAAAGGTGCGCGGGCGCTCGTCGCACGGTCTGCGAGGCAATGCGCACGAGTGGATCAAACGAATGGATTGTTAAGGCGATGGTTGATGATATTGTGCAAGTTGAGTGATTTTTTTTACGTTGATGAATAAAATATATCTATAGGGTTTAGTCACGTTTTGCCGTAAAATATATTATATTTGAATATAATTCATTCATTGGAACAATAGATAACTTTCTTAGAGAAATGTATGAAAGAATAAGCTAAAATTGACAGTCTGGTTGGCACAGATGGTAGTGACTCTGCTTTCTGTGCCGCAGGCCCCGGGTTCGATCCCCGGCCAGGTCAAACATTTGTGTGCATGAACATGTCTGTTTGATCTGTGTCTGGGTGTTATAAGCGTATTTAAGTATGTATATCAGTCATTTGGTTACCATAGTACAGGCTGCTAGCCTAGTTTGGGACCAGGTGACCGTGTGTGGAAGTTGTCCCATATTATTATTATTATTATTATTATAGTGCCATAACGTCACTTACTTTGTGCTGAAAAAGGGGTGAATTCGCCCGTCAAACTGAACAACTTTCAAGAATTACGAAATACACAAAAAAATTGTATTTCCATTTTCTCATAATATGCCATGGTTCGCTGATCGGCTTATTAGTGTGGGTAAGGAATGAATAAATTTCGAGCTGTCCCCTCGTTGCTAATTGGGGGACAGATCGAACTTTTTTTGTGATCTCCACGAGGGGACAAAACAGTGTGACAGATCGGAATAATCCGGTATATAATAGGACGTCAAAAAATTTTTTTCCAATTTCGTAATTATTTATTTTGCAAGTTAGAAAGTCTAACCCCTTAATTATTACTACACCACAAACTAACGTTGTTGAACAATTGATAGGTATGATAACTACATAATATAATTTTATTCAAGGTATTATAGTAAGTCTGAAGTGTATAGAAGTGAAGTGAAGGCAATTGCCCTTTTAAAAAAAGGTGCCAATAGTCAATTTTTTTAAAATATGATTGCAACATCACCTTTTCATCTCATCGCCTTAAGAGGATGCGCATGAGCAAGTCAATGCGGAAACTGGTCGGTTTGACCGGCGGCGCACCAACACTATCGGATAACGGTGCGCTGGCACCTCACACTATAACTTATCTTACTTACCTCTCGCCGAGATCACAGAATACTGAGATATTCCATCTATACTAATATTATAAAGAGAGAATCTTTGTTTTTTTGTTTGTAACGAATAGGCTCCGAAACTACTGGACCGATTTCAAAAATTCTTTCACTTATGGATAGCTTAATTCAGTGTGAGTGACATAGGCTATATGAGATTTTGAAAAATATTAGGGATCCGTAAGAAAACTGCAATATTATGAACCACGGTGTCATATATATTCATTAATTTGCGTGTGCTGTGAAATCTATTGATGGTGGAATAAAATAATGTACTAGGGGTTTGTAGTACTTACTAATATCTACAAAATAATCTGCGGACATTAATATAATTAATATATCCATCTATTTTGGTTTAGTCACAATAATCGAAACAGACATTATAATATGCATGCGCTGTAAAATTTAAAATAAATATGAACGTTTGTTCGTTGATCGCACGTTCGTGGGTTAAGAGGATACATTAGGGGTGATTTTTCCATACAAACGTATTCCCGTGTTTCCTCCCTAGATAATTGCGTCAGAGCAATGGTTTTTTTTTTATAAAATCTAGGTCGTCAGTGAGCATGTCCCTGTTATTTTCATTTTTCTACAAACTCATTATTAAATGAAATATGACCCTTTAAAAACATGAAAAACTGTCCCAGTTTTACTCGCGCAATTAGACGTTCACTAGAAAAAAATAAAGAGTTAAGGAAAAAAAATAAAATAACAGGGACATAGCCTAATCTATTACCTAATTTTCAAGAAATAAATTTATGGAAAAAACTAATTATTCTCGGAGGGAACACGGGAATACAAAACATCGATTTCGTCATTTTTTCGTAGTTATAATCGCTTTGAGCTGCAGTTGTCCCTTTCGCGTTCTACGGGGTGCGGCAGGCGGTGAGGGGGGGTTCCACTCACACTTATACAACTAGGGAAGGGACTCATAGACATTAGTATTTTGAAAAATCCTAGTGATGTTCATAGAAAACGAGTTTAAACCAATACTTCTTACGAAAAAATAGAAGACTAATAGTATGTAACAATATCGATTTAAATGCAATTCAACTATAATATCAATCTTCATATGGCCCATTCTCGTTCAGTTAGACCTTCGGAGAACCTAATGTTGAGATGTCTAGTGCATAGCACTTGTTTTTATGGTAATCTTTCATTGTCTTTTATACTGTTCAGTAGGTAATTTGTTAATAAATATTATATAATATGTAATTATATTAAAATGTATTACTTTATCATCATAATCATTATTGGCCTTGTACGAGTAGATACATCTTTAAAAAAGAGATGGTTCAAGAGCATTATCGCAAGCTACGGCATTTGCGTTGATGGGTGAAGACTCAGTGAAATTTTCTAACACTTTGCCAGTAATATTTTAAATCTCTTGTAGTAGAAGTCGCACCTATTGTCATCTATTAGGTTCAGACTCCAAGCTGTCATTCAGAAAACCCCTAATAGAAAATCCAATTACACTTTTTGGCTGACTTGTGGATCAACCCCGGGTTCTCATGATCATATGATTGGCTCAAACACCACCTAAATGGTTTTCAAGTTTGTAGTTGATAGCGATCAACGGTTCGAACGGATCGAATTTTTGCGGTCGACATGACTATCAACTGCTCACCCCTAACATCACTCATTAGGTTGAAGAAATTAATTTGAATTGCGTTTTATCGTAATTTCATGATGAAAAACACAAAATAATTAAGTATGTACGTATTACCTATACTCAAACGGATGGCAAAGGCGCAAAATGTATTTGCCGTTTTATACGTAAATGGTGTATTTTTCGTAGAGCGTTCAAAAATAAACGTCCTGCCCCTTTTGCTTTTACCCATTTTCAGAGCAAAATACTGAAAGAAATTCATACAAACAAGCCAAAACCGTAAGTACTAAAGCAAAAGAATCAATACGAATAAGGAAAGAAAAATTTCACCCACGGGCGGGATTTGAACCACGCACCCTCCGCACCAATCCGTGTTGGGCGCTCTACCACTTCAGCTACCGTGGAGGTACTAGTCGTCGGCGAAATTTTTCTATCCCTTCTACCTAACGCTCTAGGGGCGTGTGTTTATTTATAGGTGATGCATTTCGCAATCTACCCACCGACAAGTCTAATGTTACAATTAGAATTCATATCGAAATTGATAAACACTTTCTTTTTGCTTAATATTTTAAATTTTTAGACAAAGCGGTCTACTCGCATGAAATACAATACATTAATAATTCTTTCCTTATTCGTATTGTATTTCATGCGAGTAGACAGCTTTGTCTAAAAATTTAAAATATTAAGCAAAAGAATCAAGTCCGTAAACAACAGCACTGGTCGAAAATTATTTAGGCGAACTATTATTAGGTAGATATTACAATGAAAAGTTATATTTTCAGCAAACGTCTAGACTGACAGGATGAACTGAAAAAGTCAATACTTACCTTCGAAGTTTTTTTTTTTTTTACGATAGTGAGTAACAAGACGAGCAAATCAGGTGCCTGATGGTAAGCATCATGATTGCCCATATCAGACACAGTGCCACCCAGTGTTTTAAAATTCAAAATTCTGCGCGGCACTGCACTGCGCCTGTCACCCTGAGATATGAGTTGTTGAAACTCGTCTGGATCTCGACTGGATTTTTCCATTACGAATTATCTTAATGACAGCCCGCAGTCTGGAACTGTGCCCGGTTGATGGCAATAGGCTCGCTCTCTAATATGTACACGGAACCAATAACATAGGTAACAGGCAAAGTGTGGCTGTACCTACTATGGGACTGAGTCCTGGGTACACATCTGCCTACCCCTTCGGGAAAAGGGAATGATGTTATACATACATTCACGCCTTTTTTCCGAAGGGGTAGGCAGATGTGTACCCAGGACTCAGTCCCATAGTAGATACACCCACATTTCGCCAGTATGTTATTGGTCCCATGTAATAGGGGGCGAGCCTATTGCCATCCACCGGGCACAGTTCCAGACTCCAGGCAGTTATTGAAAATTTATTGATTGAGTTGGGAATGATGTTATGTTATGTAAAAACTAACACTGGGTTCAATAAATCATTTATCCCACCCCTAAATTCTACCCTAGAGTAGGGGTAAAGAAACGTAAGTAGTTTTTTTTTATGTAGTTATTATTAAATTTAAACGCCTGATAAAATAATTATAGCAATACACAGGCAGTATCTTGTTGACTC
This sequence comes from Hemistola chrysoprasaria, assembly GCA_947063395.1. Lineage (NCBI taxonomy): Eukaryota > Metazoa > Arthropoda > Insecta > Lepidoptera > Geometridae > Hemistola > Hemistola chrysoprasaria. The sequence continues at coordinate 9,555,909 of OX346733.1, read as the reverse complement.
GCAACTTGAAACAGCAGCGTTTTTAGCGCTTAATAAAATTATTGTTAGGAGAAATACAATAAATTTAAATAAGTAATTAATAATAATAATAATAATAATATGGGACAACGTTCCACACCCGGTCATCTGGTCCCAAACTAGGCTAGAAGCTTGTACTATGGTAACCAGATGACTGATATACATACTTATATACGCTTATAACACACAGACACAGATCAGACATGTTCATGCACACAAATAAATGTTTGACCTGGCCGGGGATCGAACTCGGAGCCTGCGGCATTGAAAGCAGAGTGACTACCATCTGAGCCAACGAGGATGGCATAAGTGCCTAGTTTTTTATAGTCTCACACCAAAAATGCATAACAAAAATATTCTCTTAACAGGAAACACGACCCATTAACAATTTGACACAATGCTAAGGGACTTTTAACCTAATCAATGTTTTGTATATCTCTGTTTATTTGGAATATATTGGAGAATACCCACATTATTATCCTGTTATTTTGAAGATTTGAAGTAAACTCAAACCCGGGACCTCATGACCGGCAGTATCGCTTGCGACCACTACGCCAAGGCAGTCCTTAATAAATATCCCCTTATTAAAAACTTTGAAATCTCGAGTAAGCCATTTTTATAAGAATATAGGTACCTAATCTGACAAATATTATTAATGCGAAGTTTGTGAGGATAGATGAATGTTTGTTACTCTTTCACGCCAAAACTACTGAATCGATTGAGCTGAAATTCGTTATGTACATAGTGTCAGACCCTGGAATAACACACATAGGGTGAGAGTACTTTTTATATAAATAATTCTAGTATTATATAAATTATATTATATGCTCGACTGCCAATCAAGAGGTCCCGGGTTCGATCCCCAGGTCAGGCATAGTGTTAAATATTGGATTTTTCCATTAGGAATTATCTCAATACCTGCCTGGAGTCTGGAACTGTGCCTGGTAGATGGCAATAGGCTCGCCCCCTATTACATGGGACCAATAACATACTGGCGAAATGTGGGTGTATCTACTATGGGACTGAGTCCTGGGTACACCTCTGCCTACCCCTTCGGGAAAAAGGCGTGAATGTATGTGTGTAAAGTATATGTGCGCATAATTTGTTGGACTACAAATAGGACAGAACAAAAAATTATAAAATGATTTTATTTAGTTCGAATATAAGCAAAAAGTAGTCGGGTTACTGAGATCGTTCAAAATACCAACAAGATTGCAGAAAAGGGTAAAATAAACTTTATGATATAAGGGTAAGGTTCGTTTTGGTGTGATAATGTAGTAGTATGAAGTGTGCCCTTTTGAGTTCATGAGGTAGTTTTTTGTTGGTCTAGTCTAGTACATTGATTGATGATGCCATCGTAGTACAAGAGCCTGCTGCTACATTTCTCTTTGACACTAATAACAGCATAAAAATTCAATTTAAAGTTTATTTTCTAATTGATTTTACCCAAAATATTTTATCGCATGTAGAATTTTTGAGCACCATGGTGAAAATGAATTTATTTATGGTATTGATTTCACTGATCCTAACTATTCAATAAATCCTGATTTTTGGTAATTACTTATGTGCTACTTAATTTCATTGTTTTATTTTTATGTAACAAGCCTGCACTGTTTAAATATTTTGCGTCATATTTTCAAATAGCATGCTTCTGAAAGTTTTCTGAAGCGATATTAAAATGTTTAAGCGAAGGTTTTCAGTCGCGAAATATGTCGCAAAAACATTTTGTTGTTAAATTTTTCGCTAGTGCGAACTTCCTCTTTAACATAATTTATCATTACTGTAAATTTTTGGAAATATGTTCTATGAAAATATGAAAGGAGTGCACCTATTTTACAAAAGTTATAGTGTTATTATATGGCCGTGTGGTTTCCGGCTATATAATAGGGCCACCCCTTTCTCATCCCGTGGGAGCCGTGAGACCCGGAAGAGGGACATATTCGGAGAGTGTGCAGCAGCGCTCTCCATTTCCAAGTATTCCAACTACTGCGATCACCAAGCCTCACAACAAGCGTGGTGATTACGGCAAAATCCCCCCATATGAATAGTTTATGGCGTTCTATGGGAAGGCCTATGTTCAGCAGTGGACGTCTTCCGGCTGATGATGGTGATGATGATGATAGTGTTATTAACGTTGAAAATCTATTGATCTTTTAAATAATATATAAATAAATATTCGTTTATTTCAGGCTCACATGACCCATAAAACATTAAAAAAATTACAAATTTCAATTATTAAATTATAAACAATAAATAACTGAAAGTAATTAACATTAATTGAATAATAATATTAACATTAAATGTCATAAAAATAAATGCCTACAAAAAAAGTGTAATAAATGTGAAAAAATATCTGTGATTGTTTTAAGTCGTAGGATCTTGGACTTAGTAATACATTATTATAAGATACATAAGATTCTCTGAAACAACTCTGTCAAGGATGACAAGCCTCGTGCATGCCTAACTAGCGGCCATACCTTACAACATACTTAGTAATTAAAACTACTAATTATTTTGTATAATTAATTATAATTAAATATGTTGCCTTTTATTTAATTATTTAGGACGTAGGATAATGACTATTCTGAGCGAAGCCATGATGTTTATGTTTTAATTTATTGTTATTATGTTATGAAAATGAGTTATAAAATTTTTATGACTTATGCAATGGTTTTTGAGCAATGGTATATAAATTACTAGTATTACTAGTTGTGCCCCGCGGTTTCACCCGCGTAGACATCTTTCCCGTGGGGATATCGGGAAATACGAGTAAGTACCCTATGTGTTATAGAATAGAAAAATCCTCTAATTTTATATTACAAACAGACAGTTTAATTTTATTTATATATGAACATACAATCACGCCTTTTTCCCATAGGGGTAGACAGAGGTGTACCCAGGACTCAGTCCCATAGTAGGCACACCCACATAATATCCTGATGTCAGCCTCCTTGGCTCAGATGGTAGTAACTCTGCTTTCTGTGCCGCAGGCTCTGGGTTCAATCCCCGGGCAGGTAAAACATTTGTGTGCATGAACATGTCTGTTTGATCTGTGTCTGGGTGTTATAAGCTTATATAAGTATGTATATCAGTCATCTGGTTACCATAGTACATGCTTCTAGCCTAGTTTGGGACCAGGTGACCGTGTGTGGAACGTTGTCCCATATCATTATAATATTATATTATGTCCCTACAGAGCAGACCCTATTGCGGTCTACCATGCAATTGATAAGTCATGGTATCTTTAACTACTCGTATCATAGACCATGATATTTGCGGTATTAGGAATGTTAACAGCATGGTAAGACGACCTCGGCCCGACCTCGATGGGAAGACGGCATTTTCATTCGAGACTCGAGCCTCGCCTTATAGATGTGATGAAATCTATAAAGAAACTATATACTATTTTTTTTATGATAGTGAGTGACAAGACGAGCAAATCAGGTGCTTGATGGTAAGGATCATAAAATTCATTATAAACCATACATGAAACCATGCATGAACATGTCTGTTTGATCTGTGTCTGGGTGTTATAAGCTTATATAAGTATGTATATCAGTCATCTGGTTACCATAGTACAGGCTTATAGCCTAGTTTGGGACTAGATGACCGTGTGTGGAACGTTGTCCCATATTATTATTATTATTATACATTTATCTAAAAGATACATACATACATACATACAGTCACGCCTTGTTCCCGGTGGGGTAGGCAGAGACTATTTCTTTCCACTTGCTACGATCCTGACATACAACTTTCGCTTCTTCCACTTTCATCACATTCTTCATGCATGCTCGTCGGTTGTTGGTACTTTTGACCTGGCCTTTCCTTAAGATAACATCAATTTGTTCATGAAAAGTACGCCTAGGTCGACCCCTACTGACATGACCATTCACACTAGCCTTATAAAATCTCCTTTGTCAATCTCCTTTCGTGCATCCTCTCCACATGACCGAACCATCTAAAAGATTAACAATAATGATTAAAGCTCCCGTTTTTCTTTCGGAAATCATATTCGAGATTTTCTATGATCATTCGTGAACGGTCATCACATGACAATGGTGTCGATGTCGTGACAGTGGGTGGTCTTTTTTGCATACAATGGCCAGAGCAATCACTCCTAACTTCGAACAAATATAAGTATTTATACGCACCCATAATTTAATATTACGCAACGTATATCTAACAAAAAGGTGTACTTTTGAATCTTTTTTTTTATGATAGTGAGTGACAAGACGAGCAAATCAGGTGCCTGATGGTAAGTATCATGATTGCCCATATCAGACACAGTGCCACCCAGTGTTTTAAAATTCAAAATTTTGCGCGGCACTGCACTGCGCCTGTCACCCTGAGATATTAGTTGTTGAAACTCGTCTTACTGCCTGGCGGATGAAAAACTGACAAAGGTGTGGTACTTCCCCAGGCGGCCCCTGCAAAAAGGCCTACCACTACAATCTACCGATCTACCCGATAAGTGAAAATCTTCGGACATAGCCGAAGGATCATTAATATATTACTAGCTGTGCCCCGCGGTTTCGCCCGCGTAGTCTTCGTTCCCGTGGTATCGTGGAGTATCGGGTTAAAAATTACTTGTTATGTTAGAACGTGATAGCAGATATGCAATTTTCGGGCGCGAAAGAGACAAAAAACGAGAAAAATAAGTTATCCCCATGCCATGCTAGACGGGCTGGTATGCCTAATCCTGACTGTATGATATTTCGTACCTAAAAGGCACTAAATTTGTTAATACGAGGGTAGTTAAAAATATAAAAAACAAATGCCAATTTTAAAACATTTAACAGGGTCTAAACTATCTTACAAAACAACTTTAGTGCATTTATCTTAATCTCTTTATTAAATTGTCATACTATTTCTATCCAAACTCAATTTCATCTACAAATGTGTACTTAAACTAAATTGTATTAAGTGGAGTGGGGTACTGGTGATTTGTACCACAGGTTTTTCATTAAAGCTATCACAAACACCAGTCTTCCACAAAACATATTCAATAAATCTAGCCCTAACATCGCAATGTAACAATTTTGTGGAAGAGAAATAAAAGAGTATTCTATTCTATTCTATTCTATTCTATTCTATCTATATACCAAATTTCAGCCCAATCAGTTCAGTAGTTTTGGCGTGAAAGAGTAACAAACATCCATCCATCCAGCCTCAAAAACATTCCCATTTATAATACTCGTAAGTATTAGTAGGATAAGTATAGGATTTTATATCAGGGACATAGTTTGCTTCTACTTCAAAATATAAGAATATAAATATATATTAATTAGTTTGACTGCCTCGGTGGCGTAGGTAGAGGGCGCATGCTCGACTACCAATCAAGAGGTCCCGGGTTCGATCCCCAGGTCAGGCAGTGTTAAATATTGGATTTTTCCATTAGGAATTATCTCAATAACTGCCTGGAACTATGCCCGGTAGATGGCAATAGGCTTGCCCCCTATTACATTGGACCAATAACATACTGGCGAAACGTGGGTGTATCTACTATGGGACTGAGTCCTGGGTACACCTCTGCCTACCCCTTCGGGAAAAAAGGCGTGAATATATGTATGTATGTATTTATTAGTTTGCTATGTCGGTATTCGGAGGAAACAGTGGAATACGGAACATCGATTTGGTAAAGTTTGCATCGGATTGTGTCAAATTTCTCGTAGCAAGCATAATAATAATAATAATAATATATAGGTGCTATACATTACCTTTAGATTAAAAGCTCAAAGGGGCCTCTGCACGTTGGACTTTAAAAAAAAATGGTCTCCGTGCACGCCTAACAAAAGACCGGGTAAATCCCGTGTTTTCGAGCGACATAATAATAATAATAATAAGCCTTTATTTCGGATCTCAGTACATTTGGAAACAATATAATAATATATATTATATAACTTTAAATACTATCAGCTAGATCCGTGAGCCTTTATTTGGCAAAGGCCTCCTCCAAACTCTTCCATTTCTCTCTATCTTGTGCCGCTCTCGTCCATAATTTTCCTGCTACTTTCATTATTTCATCTTCCCATCTTTTAAATTGTCTTCCCCTATTTCTTTTCCTGTGTTTAAGAAACCAACATATTATCTATTTACGGTAGCAAGCATACGCTCTTTCAAGTTTTCAATAACTAGTTAACCAACCAGTAACATTATTATTTGATATTCATAATTTTAGCTGCTCATTGAATACCTTTAAGTTTTTATCATAAATTCCGACAATAGTTCACAATGGTTGTTGGACCGGTCTCAATGTTCAATACATTGTCGAGTGCAAGCCTCTCTGCCGCGCCTCTGACGACTTCGATGACAATGCCAATGGTACCGTTATTTTGATGAAATGTATGTATGAGTCTCTTTATTTAATTGTTTTAGGGTTCCGTGCCCAAAGGGTGCCGATGGAACCCTATTACTAAGCCTTCGCCGTCCGTCCGTCCGTCTGTCTGTCACAGGGCTCTATCTCATAAACCGTTATAGCTAGACACTTGTTATTTACACAATACATGCATTTCTACTGTCACTATAACAACTAATAATAAAAATAAAATAAAGTTCATATTTAAAGGTGCTGGCCATACAACTAACGTGTTTAATAAATTGTCTAAGACTTTTGCTGCAATAAGAATAAATTCTTATTCAAATTAGAATAAAAGTAATACGAATTATATTTGTGAAAAGGTATTTATTTATTTATCATTTAAGTATTTGTTTTGGAACCACCGTCCCGTCATGTTCTGTTTATCCTTCCTCTGCATGGTTGTCTGGAAGAGATCGCTCTGAGCGATAAGGCCGCCAGTTCTTACTCTTTCTAGTTTTTAAGTTTTCTTTTTGCCTTTTTTGTATAATTGTGGTACCAATAAAGTGTTATCATTCATTCATTCATTCATTCAAAAGGTGACACCTATAAAAACATAGGTAGATAATGGTACAAGGTAGGAACCCTTCACATGCGAGTCCCATTCGCAATTGACCAGTTTATTTATTACCAGGGAGATGTCAAGACATCGAGTAAGTCTTTAGATCAGTAGTTCTGTCCCTATGGTGATGAAAGACCATTTTACAAAGTTGATGTCTTGCAATGGGCCACTAACTTTACAACTCTTAGTTCAGTGCTTCTCATAGCATCAAAATACTCGCTACCAGAGACTGCCAGAGATAATAGTTTCCTTTTTTCCTTTTGAAGTACGGAACCGTAAGAAAACGCAAAACTTACAACAGCCCCTCCTTTTTCGTACTTGGGTTTAAATTCGATTAGGCTAGTTCCGATTTTCGCGGAATCGTGTCAACTCAGTGGTAAATCTTGTTACAGTTGCCCAGATGTGAGTAAAAACTCTTATCAGATTATAATCCGGTTTTAATGCATAGTGAAGTGGGTCGAACGAGGTGAGTTGCTGTTCACTTTCATTCACTACCGCGTGGTTACTTAAGTAAGTACTAGATGGGATTTTAATGTAGCATAGATAGATAAATAAAGAGACCCATTTTATTACGAAGTAGTTTTACTCCCTCGGTGGCGTAGAGGGCGCATGCTCGACTGCCAATCAAGAGGTTCCGAGTTCGATCCCCAGGTCAGGCAAAGTGTTAAATATTGGATTTTTCCATTAGGAATTATCTCAATAACTGCCTGGAGTCTGGAACTGTGCCCGGTAGATGGCAATAGGCTCGCCCCCTATTACATGGGACCAATAACATACTGGCGAAATGTGGGTGTGAATATTTATACTATTTTTTGCCAGTTATTCATCCGCCAAGCAGTAATGTGCAAACATTACTGTGTTCCGGTCTGAAGGGCAATGTTACAAGCGAAATAACTGGGCATGATGAGATTCACCAACTAATATCTCAGGGTGACAGGCGCAGTGCAGTGCCGCGCAGAATTTGAATTTTAAAACACTGGGTGGCACTGTGTCTGATATGGGCAATCATGATGCTTACCATCAGGCACCTGATTTGTCCGTCTTGTCACTCACTATCATAAAAAAAAATACCGCTAAGGTGTCCATCGATATTTATATTGCAGAACAACGTTTGCCGTGTCAACTAGTTCGTATTCTATAAAAATGCGACAAAAAAAATAATCTCGCTGGTAACATACAAAAACGTTGAACCATCGACCGTTACTTTCGACTCAGCGTGGACAAAGCATTTTTAAATGTTTTTTTATTTTTTATTCATGTCCCGGAAAAATTACATACGGAGTATACATACACGCCGCGTCTCTGGAATGCAAGGGGTCTATGTGGGTCTCGCAACCTTAAAAACCTCTAAAGTTGAAGGGGTTAGAGGGGAAGAGGGGGGGGAATAGAGAAGGCTTAGTGTCTTCTCCATTCGCGCATCCGCAACCCCTGCGACTATTGCCTTTCATGGCCATCGAAACGAAAGAGACTAATATGTACTTAAGTAATGTAATGTAATGTTAAGTGGACTCATTTTCCACACAGACTTATTTGGTCCGTTGTGCGTAAAGTCTTGACTAATCTAGCCAGCCTAACTCCGCTCAGAAGCTCAGAAGCTTAGCTGAGTGACCTCACTGTTTCGAAGATTTGTTCACGTTGAAGGACTACTGCCTCGCATTCCAAGACTACGTAGGCAACCGTTTCTTTAGCCATGAAACAACCTCTGCATAGAGGACTGTCTGTAGGTTTCATTGTTAATCGTCCCTATCATTACTTTAAGGTTTTTTCTGTTTAGACTTAACAGTCAAACCCAAAATTATAATTTACAAAATTCCCAGTTTTAAATAACAAAATGACTAAAATTTGTTTCTCCATCCTCATTATCACCTCTTCCTGTCCTTATCTTACACTAAATAGCGTCCACCCTGCACGTCTTTACCTTCCAATCCTGTCTATAGCTTCAACCACGACTCATGCAGTTTTATTTATTAGTAAGTAGTTTTTTTTCCTCACCTAGGCGTCGATGGGAACGTTTTGTCACCGCGCCATTTACAGCTTTTTGTGAACATGTAGAAAGTGTCAAACACCATGAGTTTCCCATACCACAGAATAAATAGTAGTACTAACGCCCATACACGGCGGTGTGAGTTGTAAACAATGGGTCACTATTCAACACAGCCAAAATATCTAAGGTTTATCCCATGGAGGGCATTTTGTAATTACTATTTAAGTTAGTAGGTAACTTTCTCTTAAAAATTTATGATCTTAGACACAACAGCATTTTTTTGTTTCAAAGTAAACCGAATACAAACCCTACGTACCTCGCCCTGCCTCTTTCGACTGCCTCGGTAGCACGTCATATTTGCACTTTTGTGTGCTTGCAGGCTGAATGCAGTGACATAGTTTTAAAATACCGAACAACCTTGTAATATTATGCATTCTGGCAAATAAATATTTGTTTATGATTATTATGGCGTATTGGGCGCTTGCTCGATAGCAAGGTCAGGCAAGGTGTGTAATATTGTATTTTTCTATTAGGAATTATCTCAATAACTGCCTGGAGTCTGGAACTGTGGGTAGGTTTTCATACCTAGATACCAGAACAAAACGCTACCGCGTTCTAAGAACATACAGCGTCATCTAGTTGAAAACTACTGCAAACATGTTCATCACCCGTCAACCTTAACATGTGCATAAGAAATGATTGCGAAATTATCAAATATATAAAATATCTTTATGTCTTTTACCTGTTCATGATTTTGCACATGTAAAATTTTTACAACTAATTTTCTCCCCATATAAAACATCAAACATCATAGGTAATAATTATATTATAATAATTATAATATATTGTGACGACGATTGTATAATATTTATAACTATAACTAAGTTCTCATGTAAGTGATGTAATATCTTTAATGAGAATAAATATCTTTAAACCTAAACCTATAAAATTTATTGAATGCGCGGAGCGGCGCAGAGGAACTAAATGTATGGAAATGTACGGCGCGGCGCTGTGGGAGTATCTTAAATGTGAGGAGCGGTGCAGCGGGATAGCGTTAAGAGCGTGACCGATGCCGGGAGAATCGACGGAAAGGGAATAAACCTATTTTTTTGCGAATTCCGCAATTCTTTATTTTGAAAGTCCTCAGATTGACGGGTAGATCCTACCCCTTAGTGTTACAACAACTTTTTTGTAACATATTGTATAAGTCGGTTTATATGTGACCTTTCATTGATAACTTAGATAGGCTTAGACAATAGAGTTGCGGGCGACGTAACCTTGCAAGCACCTACTATAATACCAACTAGGTAAATATATGTACACCTACAATGAACTGCATTGTCTACATTCTCAAATCCATATCTATCTATATACTTATCCATACTAATATTATAAATGCGAAAGTTGGTGAGGATAAAAAATAATTATATAATATAGGACAACTTCCACACACAGTCATCTGGTCCCAAACTAGGCTAGAAGCCTGTACTATGGTAACAAGATGACTGATATACATACTTAAATAAGCTGATAACACCCAGACACAGATCAAACACACATTGTTCATGCACACAAATGTTTGAACACAGAAAGCACAGTCACTACTATCTGCCAACGAGGCTGTCAACGAGGATGGATGCATTCACGCCTAAAGTACAAAAACATTGAAAAGGAATTAGGTTTTCGTTCGTGGAATTGAACGACAAATTATTGAAAGTCTGTATGTATGTGTGTTAACTAAGTATTGGATTTTTTCATTAGGAATTGCCTGGAACCGTGCCCGGTAGATGACAATAAGCTCGCCGCCTATTTCACAGGACCAATAGCCAATAACATTATTATTATTATTATTATTATTAAGCCTTTTTATTTCCCATGTCTTCTTTTTTTTTTTTTTTTTTTTTTTAACAATTATTTTTGAGGCATGGTCCCTTCTTGGGTATAGGCCTCCTCCAACCTTCTCCACTCCTTTCTATCCTCTGCTGTCTCCATCCAGTTTCCACCTATGCATTTTTGGATCTCGTCAACCCATCGCTCTTTTGGTCTTCCTCTATTCCTGTTCCCGGCTGGTCCTTTCCATTTCGTCACTCTTTTTGTCCATCTTCCATCTGTTGCACGAGCTATATGTCCTGCCCATTTCCATTTTAGGCTTTTTGCGTGTTGTACTGCATCAATTATTTTTGTTTTCCGCCTGATATCTTCACTCTTTTGTTTTTCTACAAGCCTGATACCAAGGATACTTCTTTCCATGCTTCTTTGGCATGTGCGTATTTTGTTCTGGGTATTGCGGTTTAGTATCCAGGTCTGCGCACCATATGTTAAGCAAGGTAGTAGACATGAGTCCATAACCTTTTTTTTTAGTTTAAGAGGGAGTTTTGATTTTAGGATTTCTTTAAGACTCCAGTACTTCTTTCAGGTTGTTTTTACTACTACTAATAGCCAATAACATACTACTGGCGAAATGTGGGTGTTTCCACTATGAGACTGAGTCCTACGTACAGCTCTGCCTAGCCCTTAGGTACCCAAGGTGCAACATGCCTTATGACGCCTATTTGTCAAGAATGCACCGACTGCATGCCTTTTGGTAAGTTACCTATGCTGGGTCTAGACTTTTAGCCTATTAACAGTATGGACTATACTTTTCTTTATCATTTTATTAAAGGAGTTTGATAAACTATGTCTCTATCTACATTTTTGTTTATAAATAATATATATTATAATGTTCCAGTGTCCAGCGCAGCACAGGGATATATTACAGGCCCCTTTAATTTTGGTCCGAAGGTATCGTTTTCGAAAGTTATCGAAAGAAAGAAAGAAAGAAAATACATTTATTGAGACACACACAATTCCTAGACTCCACATACTACATTTTAGACAGATTATATATTAAGTATATGACATAAATTTGAACACATAAAGAAAGAAACAAAGCGTGTCCCAACACTGCCCCAACTCAGCATGGTGCTGGCTGTGAACAGCCAGCGCTGGTCTTCCGTTGGAACCGCATGGTAACGTGACGGACATACTAAACAGATTACAATCAATATCGGGGACCGAAAATTATTGTGTATTTTTTATTATATTAATTATGTAGTGGTAGGCCTCTTTTGCAGGGGGCCGCCTGGGGAAGTACCACACCTTTGCCAGTTATTCATCCGCCAAGCAGTAATGTGCAAACATTACTGTGTTCCGGTATGAAGGGCAATGTTACCAGCGAAATTTCTGGGCATGATGAGATTCAACAACTCATATCTCAGGGTGTCAGGCGCAGTGCAGTGCCGCGCAGAATTTTGAATTTTAAAACACTGGGTGGCACTGTGCCTGATATGGGCAATCATGATGCTTACCATCAGGCACCTGATTTGCTCGTCTTGTTACTCACTATCATAAAAAAATAAATAATATGTTAATCTATAAGGTATATTTTTGTATGGACCTCTGTTACTTTAGATTTAAGTTTATTCTAATATTGGCTGAAATAAATGATTTATTTATTGTATTATATTTATTTATTATAATATAAACTCGTTATTTTTTATTGTGTACGTTTAGACGTTCGCGTTTAGTCACGCGAATATAACTGGGATTTTTAGAAGGTCCCTTTGAAAAAACTGAACGGATAATATAGAAACTAAAATAACAGGGACAAACCTTACTTCACTATAGAAATATCAAGATATAAATGTAATATTATATATAATAAATGTATGATTGTAAAACAGGTTGATTACATTCGGAGGAAACACGGGAATACAAAACATCGATTTTGTAAATGTTTTCATAGGATTGTGTCTTTCTCGTAGCGATTTTTCTGAACAGCCCATACTGGTTACCGACTACGTAGAAACTTAGGTCTCGAACCTAGGTACTAGGTGCAAGGTATTGCCTAACAATTTTACTTTCCACATTTTTGCAATGCCCAGTCATTACCTGTACCTAGGCAATTAATATTATGGAAGTGAAAGTAGTTCGAGGAAACTGATTTATAAATAAACTAAAGATTTTCTACAAGTTTTCCTGTTTACACTTTTTACTCTAACGGCAAAGCCTTATGGGTTTGTATCATTTACCACTCCCCTCCCCCCGCCGTTAGTCCGCCTGCGACCAGCAGCAACAACAGTCAACGAGGCAGTAGCACTCGTACGCCAGCACACGACGCATGCACACGTGTACTTTAGATGGCAATGGGCTCGCCCCATATTACATGGGACTTAAGAAAATTACCGGCTAAGTGTAGGTGTACCTACTATGGGATTAGGTCCTGGGTACCCCTCTCGTACTACCTACCCCTTCGTGATAAAGGTGTGGTGTTATGTTAACTAAGAGCACATGTCGTGTCCTACTTCCTACTATCCGATTTATAAATGCCAAAGTTTGTGAGAATGTTTGTTACTCTTTCACGCCAAAACTACCGAACCGATTGGGCTGAAATTCGGTATGTAGATAGTTTAGACTCTGGAATAACATATAGGATACTTTTTAACTCAATATTCGCACGAGAACGATGACTACGCGGGTGAAACCGCGGAGCACTACCAGTATTCAATAAATATAGGTACTTCAATTATAATCGAAGTTACAAATAAACGAACATGTTTGTCAAGCAGTTTCGCAATGTACTGATCGAGAGGTTGACGACCCACATTGCAGTTTTTGTTGGCATTGTTAGGCTTGGTGCAGATAACGACTAATAGATAAATTATAATGTATGTAATGTCATATACGTTGAGTTGAACCATCGATCAATGTCCATTTCAGACCTGGCGTCCTTGACAGGAAAGGAGAGCTCTGAGCAGTTTGACTTAGTCCTATGCAAAATTTACCAAATTGATGTTTTGTATTCCCCTGTTTCCTTTGAATATATTTGATATATTTATATCCTGATAAAAATATAAATAGTATCTATATAAATAGTCGCCGTGGAGTTACCGGGTTTAGAATAGTGCTCCACTCTCTCTACCCGTGGTTGCCGTAAGAGCCGGCTAAGGGTTAACAGATCTAGAAGACGGGCAGCAGTAGCGGTAACATTGCCCTTCAGACCGGAACAGTAATGTTTGCACATTACTGCTTGGCGGATGAATAACTTGCAAATATGTGGTAGGTACTTCCCTAGGCGGCCCTCTGCAAAAGAGGCCTACCACAACAAGAAACAGTATATATAACAATATACCTACTTTATCTGTTAAACCAAAAGTCCTTGGGTTCATCGTTCATCAGTGTATCACTAGGCTTACCACAGAGGAGATGAAAGAGATTAGAGGGGCCTTGTGGGCGGGGCCGGCTTTGCTGCCCTCTTGAGCAGACGCTCGTAATTCCGCCGAAATTAGCTTTACCGGCTAATAGTCGCGCTCATGTGGTCACAACGTACGTAGCTCCGCGAAGATAGTGTATAATGCCGTCCTGCGCTATTATAACTTGTCGAAAAAGAAGCCAGGTGTGTAGTGTAGCCCGACAAGGGATTTCTTTTCACCGGTAAGTCCTAAAACCTTTAAATTCAAGTGATATTTGTAATTATTACAAAAGTATTATGTAATTGTTAGACAAAAACGACACACTTGCGAAACATATTGGAAATTATACATTGCTTACTACAATACATAGGTTCCACCTTGTACTCGTAGGTGATCGCGCAATGAACTGCGTTCTTTGCGAGGGGTCGCGTGCGCCAAGGCGAAGCTTGAATTCCGGGAAATCCCCGCGCATCGATAGTGTTGTACCATGTTGTAAACATTGTCGATAATAAGTGTCGTATGCAAATGATTATTATGAGTAATATTTTGTAATTAATATACCTCTTTGTAGGCGTACTTTTTAGGAACAAGTTGATGTTGTCCTAAGGAAAGATGAATAAATCAATAGTAACTACAACCGACGTGCATGTAGTATGAAGAATTTCATGAAAGTGGAAGAAGCGAAAGCCGTGTGTCAGGATATTATGAAGTGAGTGTGTGTCTCTTTCAGTCTGTCTGTCTGTGAAACAGCGTCTAAAGAAAAAAATTGTTCTCTTTGTCACGCGAAGTAAATACGTGGCATCTACTGTGGTCACCATGTTAATTGTGATTATCAATTTAGTTGTAGAGTGTGGGTTTTCGTCTAAAATTATGTTTGATTGTTCCGTTTATAATGAAATTAAAATTTTATTTTTAGGTTTCCAAAAAATCCAGATATGAGAAAATTGTGGATTGAGGCAACCGGTAGAAATAAATGGATTCCTACTAAATGTAGCACAATTTGTTCTTTTTGCAAAATTTTCAACATTTTGCAGAAAATGATTATGACATAACAAAAGAGTTAGGAAAAAGATACTTAAAACCAGGAGCTACGCCGCTCAAATATATCGTTATGACTTTTTCAGTAAGTAGGTAGTGTATGATTTATATCCTACTAGCTGTGCCCCGTGTTCTTTCCCCGCGTCCCCACCTAGTGTGGGTTAAGGGAAATGATAATTTAATAAATAGGAACGCTTGTATTTTTAACTTGTGTCATTTATTTACTTACTATAGGTTTAACCCATCTCTTTCTATGCATGAACGACGTTTTTCGCGGTAACTCACAGACCAAAAAAAAACATAGAATTAATAAAATTATAATAAGTCACAAAATAATAATAATATGGGACAACTTCCACGCAAGGTCATCTGGTTCCAAACTAGGCTAGAAGCATGTACTATGGTAACCAGATGACTGATATACATACCTCCTTATATAAGCTTACTTATACACCCAGACACAGAAATTATATAGTGACAACATTACATTGTAAGGACATTGTATAGTAGTTAATTAATTAATTAGTATAATTGGCTATGAAGCCGTATTAGTTCATAGCAAATAAATAAATATAGCAAAAAATTAAAGTAATAATGATACAGTAATTTTATCGATATCGATAATCGACCTTTAGGTGACCGTAACATGTATCCCACCAAAAACATACATGTAAAAAAGGAGAGCCAAGTTTAATACTTTTAATGTTTGGCTGTGGGCTTCGCCGCAAAAAGATAGGAGATCTAAATGAGTGCCAAGTTCTATGCAAAATCCAAAGTATTTATAGGAACAAAATAACATTATGAACAAGTATCAAACTCTATTTCTTTGCTCTATTGCCTATAACAATTGCTGTTATTTTTAAAAAAAATGAGATTTAAAAGTAGGTTAGATTTGACTTGGCCAGGACACCACTTATTTTTTGACTTAACTTTCTCAAACAAACTCAAACAGATTTATTCAAATAGGTCATAATCTGACACTTTTGTACGTCTTTATTTTTATATTTCTGTTATATTGTAAATATATTGGGATAATTTCAAATATTTGCTTGTAACGTTGTAACGGTTCCAACGCTACATTAAAAAAAAAGTAGTATGCCCCCCCCCCTCTATTTTTAAATTTTTAGACTTTTTCCTACACTTAAACACAATTATCGAGCTGGATTCCAAATTTCATCCTTCTAGGTCATCTGGAAGTACGTTAGATTTAGGTACTATATGTCAGTCAGTGCTAAATTTTACGACTTTTTGACCTTCATAATATCTTTATAACCGTTTGAGCTAGCTTCATGAAATTTGGGCTACTAGATGTCCTTATGGATATAATTAAACACATGTAGTTTTATGTGTGAACGTTAAAGAGATTTTGAGTTACAGAAGAGTCAAAAGTGGCACTCGGCGCTGGCTAGACAGTTCCTTACTTGGCTTGACACGCTGCCGCGTGTCTAGATGAGCTTTTGCGCGTGTGTGAGTGCATGTCAAACGCAGTGTTTGCGCTAGATGATAATCAATAGCAAACTCGCGATCGATGTGTGTATGGTTAATTTGTGTGCGTAATGCGTGCGCGTATTGGTCTCTTGCTTGTAGTGGAGTTGAGGAGTGGGAGACAAGCGGCGACGAGCGTTCTGATACAAATCAGGAACTATTTCCAATCTAACCTCTTTCATCCTGATCTGTGAGGCTTACCATATGAGATTGTGTCGTGCGACTGATATAAAACCCAAGTACATATTATGATTATCTAGGCTATAAGCTATTATTCTATTGCTAATCACGATGCGTCACTATAATTATCATATGAGGTCTCCTTTCTCGAAATCATACAGCCTACGCTATAATAAATTTACTTCTCTTCTCTTTCTTTCTTTCTCTCTGAAAATAAAAACCAGAATTCTGACTGACTGACTGACTCATCAACGCCCAGCCGTTACGCTTGGATCTAAAAGCTGAAATTTCGCACGTTTGAACAATAATTACTCCTTGTTCTGTTATTCTGTTGTTGTAACTCCGTCGTTACGAATGGAATTCTCGATATTCCTGAATTAAGTCGGTTTGTAATTACTTTTATTTTAGAAATAAATTTAAGTGTGTCTATGGTGTTTTCAAGTCTCTCTGTGTGTCCGTCACTTTATGAAGTTTATGAAGTTGTTAAAATCGTATAGATGGACCAGACCTTGATAAAATACAAAGGCTTCAATATGTCTCGGTAAAAGAACTTGAAGGGGTGAAATAAGGGACGACAGCTAGTATGAGAGACTACGCAGACAAGGTCGCGGGTACCAGCTTATAGTAAATAAATAAACTTTGAAAGTCAGAGGCGAGGGAATAAGAGAGAAAATGCCTAGCTTACGCTAGGTAAACACTGTGTAAACAGTGCAAGCTAGCGTACGAGTTTAGGCATAGCTTACAAGTAACTCGTATCTACTTGCGAGTCAGTCAGTAGCTCACAACCGAGTTACTTCAACATTTTTTGTTTTCACTCGCCTCTCGCCCACCAGTAACTCGGATATGCAGTAGCTCGGTCATCACTCGCATCGTTTGGACGCGGTCGGCAGTAGCTCGTCAACCCCGGTAGCACAGTGACCAGGGAAAACGAAGGCCCAGGGGGTTAGAACGTGACAGCAAATATGCAATGTTCGAGCGTGAAACTGACAAAAAACGAGGAATATGAGCTATGCCCGTGCCATGCTAGGTGGGCAGTGGACAGCTAAGGCTAGCCGAGCTACTGGCTTACAAGTAGACAAACCGAGTAGCTGTCTACTAGGCAGCAGCTCGCACTGTGTAATCTAGACATAGGTCGCAGATTACAAGAGAGAACGGCGTGACTCCCGCTCCGGCTCGTACCTGATGCAAAGGCTAGCAATTGCTATACAGCGTGGCAATGCCGGCACTGGGTACGATTCGGGGTCTATATAAATAGGTTTAAGCTTGACGTATTATTTTACTGAATGTATTAAGTAAATTATAAAACTCACCCTAACAAATGGATTTTTCTTTGGCAAGTCATGGTCCACCTCATCCCTGGACTCATCATCCTCACCCGAGCTCACCCTCACACACGTCTTGTGGATTGGCTCATCCATACTCGCACATTATACACTAAACACACTTTACTTTACTTTGTATTATTCACTTTAAGATGTGTAAATCACTTTATGGTGTATAATTCACTTTAAGGTGTATAATTCACTTGGATTGTGTAATTAATTCACTTGAGGTCGTCTCATTCACTTTAGATTCCGTTATTTACGTTAGAATGTATAGTGTATAGAGCTAGTTATATAATAAGCTATGACTTTAGAGTATTAAGTTAGTGGTTTTGTTGTATAATTCACTTTTTTTTATTTTGGAATTCTCTCTTTGGGCACTTTTGATTTTATATATCACTTTGGGATACTCGTTTTATATAACATATTTTGGTTTTATTTTATATAGGTACTGGAATCACTTATTATTAGGTAACTTTTCCAAGATTTCAGGCACTGCACAGGTGATCTGAAAAAGAAAAAACAATAGATATTATACAAAATATGAGCAAAAATTTCATAAATGTTGGCTAATTCTGGTGCTAAAGTACTTTTATCAAGATACAAGATTCATGACGATTGAAAAAACAATAACAATAAACAACGTGTTAAAAAAAGTGTAGTAATATTTCTACCCATCTGAATGAAAGAGTCGAAATTCTCGAAAAATAAATTCGACTTTCCATACAAAGTGGTTCTGCTGGTCGGCTTTGTGTCGAATTTTTTTTGCTAATTTCGCAATTCGCAATTTCGCAACGATATAGAATAGAAACTCTTATTGGTATAGCACAAACAAGAACCCTTAGAATTACAAAACAAATACTGTACCAATTTGCGGTCTTATCTCTAAGAGCGATCTCTTATTACATCGGTTTAACAATTAATTACTTTTATTTTTCTCTGTCAAGTGGATCCGCTCTCAAAATAATCTTACATTTACTGAACCCGATCAAAATAGGCCGCGAGGAACTACGAATAAGTACAGCACCAAACCACTACAGGCTCCGAATTAAACTAAGGACCTATTGAACATTGCTTGCACAACATAATATTATGAGCAACGATTACGATTAGATACTGAGAAATAATTACAGTCACTGATGACACTATGCGTGAAGTGACAAGACGAGCAAATCAGGTGCCTGATGGTAAGCATCATGATTGCCCATATCAGACACAGTGCCACCCAGTGTTTTAAAATTCAAAATTCTGCGCGGCACTGCTCTGCCCCTGAGATATTAGTTGTTGAAACTTGTCATACCCAGTAATTTCGCTGGCAATATTGCCCTTCAGATCGGAACACAGTATTGTTTGCACATTCCTGCTTGGCGGATGAATAACTGGCAAAGGTGTGGTACTACCCTAGGCGGCCCCCTGCAAAAGAGGCCTACCACTACAAGGTATCCTAGTTACGAGAAATTTGACAAAATCCTATGAAAAATTAACCAAATCGATGTTTAGTATTTATTTTCTGTTTCGTTTGAATAAAATGAACCCATTAAATTATATCTTGAATTGTTTTTAATGAAGTAAACGATGTCTCTGTAATTTTATTTTAGTTTCTCGTACCTATAAAATCTCAATTTTTTTCCTAGTGAACTTCTAAAAATCCCAGTTTTACTCGCGTGATTATTAAAAAGACTTTTATTAAAAAATAATTAAGAGTTTATACCTAAAAGAAAATATAATGACAGGGACATAATTTACTTCATTTTCAAAATATCAGGATATAAATATATCAAATAGAACATACATTCACGCCTTTATCCCTTATTAGATACACCCACATTTCGCCAGTATGTTATTGGTCCCATGTAATAGGGGGCGAGCCTATTGCCATCTACCGGGCACAGTTCCAGGCTCCATGCAGTTATTGAGATAATTCCTAATGGAAAAATCCAATATTTAACACTGCCTGACCCGGGGATCGAACCCGGGACCTCCTGATTGGCAGTCTAGCATGTGCCCTCTACGCCACCGAGGCAGTCAAATATCAAATAGGTTTACTATATTCGGAGGAAACAGGGCAATACAAAACATCGATTTGGTAAATTTTCCATAGGATTGTATCAAGTTGCTAATAGATCACGTGTTCAGTTAATATCACTGATTATTAAAATATTATTACCAAACTCATTCAAGTGACTAAATATGTATAGTGAGGCACTTGTACTTATGTCGTTTGTTTACTTGTGATAAGCCTTATCAGCTCGTGTTTGCACTAACGTTACAACATTCCTTACAATTAGTTAAGATTTGATTCATACTTTTATTATCATGATAATAATTAATATGACAAAGTACATACATACATATACCTACATACATACATATTAAGTGTGTCACAGTGTTTAGTTTTTAGTGGTGGCTGCCTCAGCGGCGTTCAAAATCAAAATCAAAAATAAAAATTATTTCTAGAATATAGGTATACATACAGGTCTTATAAATAACAATATAAGTGCCATGTATATTCTACTCCTTACTGGAGTGTGCAACATAAATTTTCGTTCGATCCCCAGATCAAGCAATAATATATTAGGTAAATAATGAATTTTTCCATTAGGATTTATCTAATAACTGCGTGGAGTCTGGAACTGTGCCCGGTAGATGGCAATACGGAACTAATAACATACTGGCGAAATGTGGGTGTACTACCTGCAATGGGACAGAGTCCTGGGTACAACACCCTTTTGGGAAAAAGGCGTCAGCTTTTAGAAAATCCAAGTGCTCAAACCAATATACAGATGGCAGCGTACTGATTACTGATAGCAGTAATTCTGCGCGGCGCTGCACTGCGCCTGTCATCCTGCGATATTAGTTGTTGAAACTCGTTATTCCCAGTAATTTCGCTGGTAACATTGCCCTTCAGACTAGAAAACAGTAACGTTTGCACATTACTGCTTGGATAATAAATATAATAAATAAATAACGGCACCATCGAGATGGGAAATACATAGAGGGGTTTATAGTTTATATTTAATTTACACTTCTTCTTCTTCTTCTCAGCCGTTGCAAGTCCATTGCTGACCATAGGCCTCCCCTGTGGGCCTCCCCCATAAAGGGGGGGTTATAAATAATTTAATATAAAATTATAAGTAATTTACACTTGCTAATGACTGTTTCCTTGTGTATCCATAAGTCGTTGTCCCTTATTAAGAATCACCCTCGTGCGTGTTTGCCTGACTCATGCCTCATTCATGTCTCCTCCACCTACCGTGAGCAGTAAGCAGGAGGGAGCCGCGGTCATTTCTGGGGAATGCTAATCATGTTGCTTTCGGTAATGTTAGTCATTTACGATTTGGTAGACGAGTAGAGTAACAGGTAGACTGATAAACATAAAATACAATCACTCCTTTTTCGTGAAGGGGTGTATCCCAGGACTCAGTCTTACACCCACATTTCGCCAGTATGTTATTGGTCTCATGTAATCAAGGGGCGAGGCTATTGCCATCTTGCGGGCACAGTTCCAGACTCCAGGCATTTATTGAGATAATTCCTAAAGGCAAAATCCATTTGACCTGACTTCGCCACCGAGGCAGTCTGTTGTTACCTGTTAAAATATAGTGTCCCCAACTTCGCTGTGGCAGAATCCTACTTCCTACTAATATTATAAATGTGAAAGTTTGTGAGGATGGATGGATGGATGGATGTTTGTAACTCTTTCACGCAAAAACTACTGAATAGATTGGGCTGAAATTGATTGGGCTGACTGGAATAACACATAGGGTACTTTTTTCCCCAATATTTCCACGGGAACGATGTCTAAGCGGGGGAAAACGCGGGGCACAGTTAGTTTATAAAGCTTACACACTCACACCGCTGCACTAGGATTCCCTGTGTATTGTAGCAGGCATGGACACATACAATAACTCACAACACATATCCAACAGCTGAGAACAAACATTTGAGCTCATCGCGCAAATACTAGCCTGTCTGGGCTTCAAACCCATGACTCCTTGCTTCGCAGGCAGAGTCGCGGGAAACAGTCTCATATTTAAAACAATTGCAAATATCTATTTTCCAACTCAACACAGCGTTCAACGGAAATAATTATTTTACAAAAAAGTACTTCCTATGTCCACGCCATGCGAAGCCGCGGCAAAAACTAGTGCAATGCATTATTCAACTATGAGTATAATATTATGTTTGGTCACAGTCCACGGCGTGGGTAGACATTATCGGAGAAAGAAGGTAAGCATGTTGCAGTGAGATGTAGGAACTCGGGCATTTGGTGAATTGCCTAGGTAATTATTACCTATAAGTGAGGTATATTGTTAACAGGAAATGGGACCTCTTAGCAGTTTTACACAAACCTTTGGAAAATTTACCAAATCAATGTTTTCTATTCCCTTGTTTCGTCCAAAGATAGAGCCTATTTGATTTATTTATATCTTGATATTTTGTAGATTTGAAGTAAACGATGTCCCTATCTCCTAAAAACTTTTTTTTATTGTGAACGTCTAATCACACGAGCAAAACTGTGACATTTAGAAGTTCACTATGGAAAATCCGAGAGTTTATAAGAGAAACTAAAATGACAGAGACATAGTTTACTTCACTATAAAAATATCACGATATAATTTTATAGTAAGGGTTAATTGTATTCGTAGGAAACAGGGGAATACAAAACATCGATTTGTAAAATTATTCATAGGATTGAGTCAAAATTCTCGTAGCTTTTAAATTTGTTGGAAAACATGTTCATATTCCATACATATCCAGGTCAAACACTGGATGAGCTTCGTACACGACGTAAACATAACATCACGCCATTTTCCCAAAGCGGTAGGCCGGACCCAGTTCCATAGTAGGCAGATCCACACTTCGCTAGTTATAGTTTTAGGTCATATTTAAAAGGGGCGAGCATTATGCCATCTACCGGGCGCAGTTCTAGACTCGACGCTATCACCGAAAAAATTCCTAACGGAAAAATACAATTGTTAGCGACGCAACCTAAGGCGACCTAAACAGCCACGTTTGCAGATTTGCATGTGTGGTGTGGCATCATGTTGCGAGGCCCGGGCAAGGGGTGCGCCTATGGTCTAACTTGGACAGTCGCCCTTCCTCCAGCTCACAGAGCAACGGTGTAGCCCGGTGGCGCGAATTGTTTAATATTGTTACAAGTGTTGATTTGGCTGATTATAAATGAGTACTTAATTCGGTGACTTTCATTATACTTCTTACTTTGTTTTTGATGAGTAACCAATGACATAACTTTTTTCGCTATGCTCAATGTTGTGACTAACTCAACGTGCCATATTTGAAATAAGTGGAACGTGGTTTTTAAGCATTTTATTATTTTATAGTACTCATATTTAGATAACACAACACAATTGATTATAAAAATTGTACAGGTGCAATTTAATATAATTATTATGCTAATTTTATTAGTCACATAGTATGTAATGCATTCTTGTGCTAAGATAATAATATTATGTTAATGGCGGAATATTTTATAATTGTAACATCAGTTAAAAAGGGTGTGCCACCTTGTTTATATATACTCCTATAAGTACACCACCGACCGTGTTTATCTATCTATCTATCTATCTTGTTGCCGATTTGATTAAAAACAATTGAGTTTGACGTTCAACCATTCAGCAAACAAATCAGATGCAGCCTAGCTCGAATTTTTGACAAACGCAATCGTATCCAACTCGTATCGCCAGTAGGTAAGTCATTTTCTCAAGTTAACGTTCGTATTCGATATTCCAGAAACCAATTCCAGAACCTAAAATCGAACACATTAATAGATACCACCACAGTCTTTCCACATAAAGTCGGATAACCAACTCTCTCAGTGACATAAGCCACGCTCTGTTTATCTGCATTTCTATGCGAGGTCGGCCGCGTTGGTTCAAGGTGATTGTTACCGCTAACTGAATTACCTGGTCCACTTGGTATTGAACCCTGATCGTTAACTACAGTACACGCAGTACTTAATGCCCTATGTGAAGTTAGCCGTTTTAGCTGCGCAGTGCGCACCAATATTAGTATAGTCAGCCAAAACGGCTAACTTCACATCGTTCATGAAGTTTTGTGATTGTTACATACAACATACAACTTTATATATAAAGGTCATACTGAACAACTTTCAAAAATAAAAAATTGCGAAATTAGCAAAATATTTCGACATTTTCCCATAAAAAGCCAAACAGCTGATCCACCTTGTTTAGGTTGCCTCCCCCTATAACATGGGATTTAAATAACTAGCAAAGTGTGGGTAGTACCTACTATGGGGAATGGGTATACCTTACCCTTGGGAAAAACAAGGCGTGTTGGTCTCGACAGTTATGTTATTATGTCCCATCTGTGGTCAAAGATTCAAAGATTAAGATTCAAAGTTTTTATTTCAATAAACATGTGTAAGTACATTATTCAATTCCCAAAATGTAATAGGAGGCGAGCCTAATGCCATAAACCGAGCACAAATCTAATATCCACACTCCAGGCGATTTGGTCCAATTAGGTTAAATTCCGCTATCATTAGAATAAAAATATAAGGTTGCTGTAAGAAAGCAATTCAAAGTCATTGGCTGCTGTCGAGAAAAATCCAATGTCACTTTGCCTGACTTGCGGACAGTAGCGAGACCATAGAGGCAGTTAAAACGCAAAATCTTATCAAATACTTATGTATTTATTTATAGTCTTAAACTAACTCAATGCTAAAGTACCTACCAAATATTTTCTACCAGTTAACCTAAAACTAGAAAGAAATAAAGAATAATGCTTTTATTTAACAAACACGTTATTACATCTATATCGTTATTCGTTATCGTTATTACAACTATGAATGAATATATGGCGTTCTATGGGTTATTCTTAACATATATTCATAACACAAAATAAACGGCTTTTTATATAATACTATGATTTTTAAGTATTTCGTCTTTCGTCGCCAAAACTATTGAACTAGGCTTCTGCCTAGTTTGGTGGTTTTGCCAAAAAGTAGCCAGTACTTCAGAGTCTACTTGTTAAGTATTTTTGGTAAATGTAAGGATTTGTGGATTTAGTCTGTGGCTTTGTCGCTGTCAACAAGAATAATGACAGTGACAAGGTTACTGGTTTGATAGTTTTATATAAGAAGTACTGAGATATAATATTATATACTCTATGGATTAGGCAGATAAGCAGAAATATGGCGGCAAAGTTGTGATGATGAAAAATGGAGTGAATTATGAGAAAAATGTAGTAAAAGGAGGTGTACGAGGCTTATTATAAGATTTAATATTTCTTACTCGTTACAACAGCTTGTATAACGTAGTCATATCAGGTAGATATTATACAAAAATTAACACCATTTTCCACCAGGCAGTTCTTAACATCACCTTGTTACCAATTACCCTTATCGCTCCAACATTAAGGTCTTCATTAGCAACCTTGCTCGTTTTTCCTTATCTACGTAGGTACTTATGTTAGGTACCCTTGGACAATACCTTGGGTTAATGGTGGTCATGAATACTGAGGATAATTGGGTTTCCTTGTCATTTTATGTGGTGACTTGGTTTTTTGGCAGTCGGTAGTTGATGCTATTGTAGGAAAATGTTTTTAAGCCTATGGTGTTAATGTCATTGACTTCTTTACACACAAAAGCGCTTAGAACTTAACTTACGAGGTCTAATTGAATTCTAACCCCCAATAAAAAAGAAGGGTAGTTATAAGTTGGACGTGTCTGTAGTAGTCGTAGGTCTAAAAGTGATGAAACTATTTTGATTTTGTAAGTATTATTAATTCTTACCGTGCGACCTTTGCCGTGGAGTTACCGGCTTTAGAATAGTACTCCACCCTCTCTACCCGTGGTTGCCGTAAGAGCCGGCTAAGGGTTAACAGATCCAGAGGACGAGCAGCAGCGTCCTCTGCAAAAAAACCATCGAACTGCGCTCGACAACCCGCACAAGCGTGTCGAGTATTGGCAAAACCCCCCTTTATGGGGGAGGCCTATGTTCAGTAGTGGATTACCAACGGCTGAGATGATGATGATGATTAATTCTTCCAAAATTATAATTTTTTGAATTTGGCGTTTTTGCACTAAAAAAGTTTATGAAATTTTTTTTTAGTGAAATTAATAACATATTACGAGCTTAGTAAGATAGGGGTAGTAGGTCGGTGCATCCTGTTAGGAAATATCCTACCATCCTACTTCCTACTAATAATATTAAAAATGCGAAAGTTTATGAGGATGGACGGACGGATGGATGGATGGATGTTTGTTACTCTTTCACGCCAAAACTTCTGAACCAATCGGGCTGAAAATTTGTATGTAGATAGTGAGACCCTGGAATGACACATAGGGTACTTTTTGTCCCGATATTCCCTCGGGAACGAAGACTACGCGGGTGGAACCGCGGGGCACAGCTAGTAATTAATAAATACTTAAATCCTCACATTTTGCAGACCTGGAGTTCCCACACATCGCGCTTTTCGCGCTCTTTTTTACCACGTACCTGCAAAATGTGGAACGACCTTCCTGCATTGGTATTTCCGCAGACATACAACATGATCAACACTTCTGGTGTTGCAGGTGTCAAAAGGCGACGGTAACTGCTTTACATCAGACAGGCTGCCGCTTGTTTGCAACTCATCGCTTATAAAAAAAACAGGGTGAGTTAGGTATAATATACCTTTTCTAGAAAACAGCAGATTTTTTCCGATTTTATATTTGTATTGTACTAAACTGATGAATAAGTATAAAATGCTTGAAGATCCTTAATGATAACCAGTAACGTACCTAAACCTAAACCATATCAGGCCTACAGGATAAGAACCTTCAAAGTTTCAATAGCCATGTTTACTAATATTACCAATCCATTGTATCCTAAAC
Organism: Hemistola chrysoprasaria; assembly: GCA_947063395.1. Taxonomy (NCBI): domain Eukaryota; kingdom Metazoa; phylum Arthropoda; class Insecta; order Lepidoptera; family Geometridae; genus Hemistola; species Hemistola chrysoprasaria. The sequence continues at coordinate 9,528,871 of OX346733.1, read as the reverse complement.
CTCAGTCACGATCGGCTAACTGTTAGACCACAGTTAGGTGCGAGCGAGACGGCAATACCGCCTGTAAGGGAGGGAAGGAGATGGGTGCGATCAATTTGTGCCTGAGCAAGTGGAGTGTGAAGAATTTGGTAGGGTTGCCAGGTGGCGCATAATTTTTCATACTGAAAGATTTTTTTTGTACAAGGGCTGGTATGCTGGTGGTAGTGTTAACTTGAACATTAAAATGTTGAATGTCTGTAAGAAATTGCTTAATGCGATGTTGTTTACTGTGATAAATTGGTTACATGTAACATTGTATTTTTTTATTTTATTTTATTTGGTATGCTATGAAGTATTATTCTATTCTTTTCAATGTGTTAAGTCGCTTCGTCCCAAAACAAATTCTATTTGGGCCTAAATAATTAAATGTAATGTTAGTAATTTAGTGTTTTTATTCACCCTATTTACACCTTGGCCAACAATTTTTATTTTTCTTAAGTCGGCCCAACTGTAGTTTCAAAGCTGCCATCTAAACAAGAGGGCAGCTCAGAAGACTCTGAAATAACCGACACGACAATCGTAAACTTTCTTTTCTGCTTAACGTAGATTGGGTAATACAAACCGAAATCATAAGAAAAACTTCAAGTGCCAACCCTACACTAAACGTGATCACGCATGACGCATCCACACAACCAACACATGAACACATTGATGACGTGTATGTGTGAGACACAGGGATTATGCATGTTCCACACTACTTCCGGCGTTTGTATGGCTGCGGGGAAGCATGGTCAAGTGTATGGCTTTATTAGAAGTTTATAGGGGTTTTTAAGTCTGTATTATGGCGTGTGTATGGTATGGATTATAGATGACGCCTTTATGATGTTTAGAATAGGATAATACCGACTGGTTCGAGCAAGATAACAAAATCTTAGCAAGCAAATTTGTAACTAGATAGGAATTTATTTCGCTGGAAAAAATCTCGTTTGGGGTTTGTCTCGTTGAGAACCTGCCGATAAGTCATACATTTATGCGACCACCGTGCTCAATGACCGTGCTATTGATAAAAGTTTGGGAATTGGGAAGGTATGGGTAATACTTTTTTCAAAGTTTAGGAATAAGCCTTTTATATTATATACCAATTTTAAAGAGTCGTCGTTTTAACGAGAACTTGGTTTGCCTTGTGCTTAGCGACAAATCTGCAAACTTCTTCGAAGACTTCCAAGCGAAGATAGATTTACAGCTAAGATAGACTGTATTGACAGGTCGGTACTTACTATTATACAGAAAATAGCAAACCGTCGCGAAGGGTCCGTCATGATGATTTTGTTGTTGAACACAGTTTAATTTTTTGTACACTTTGGGTGAAGTCTTTACAGGGGACCTCATAACAAAACATCGATTTGGTATTTTTTTTATAGGATTGTGTCTAATTCCTAAAAAGCCGCGTACGCACTTAAACTACGAAGTTCCTTTAAAAAATATAAAAACAACACTGTGGTAATACCTAAAACTAAAACCACATAACCGCAGATAATAATTCTACGCTAAAACTCTAGACGAATCAGAAATGAGGAGCTCCTTAGTCCTTAGACGAACGAAAGTTACTAACATAGCACAGAGGATTATGTTATAAGTATTTTGGCAAATGTAAGGATTTGTGTATTTAGCCTGTGGCTTTATCGCTGTCAACAAGAATATTGACAATGACAAGGTTACTGGTTTGATATTAGAAGTACTGAGATGTATATACTCTATGGAATAGGGAGATAAGCGGAAATATGGCGGCAAAGTAGTGATGATGGAATATGGAGAAAATTATGAGAAAAATATAGTAAAAGGAGGTGTACGAGGCTTATTATAACATTTAATAATTTAAACTCGTTACACTTAGCAAATTGAAGTGGCAATGGGCGGCACATAGCACGTAAACTGATGGCCGATGGGGACCGGCAAGCGTAGCGTAGGACGTCCACGCACAAGGTGGACAGACGATCTGATAAAGACAGCTGGATCACGCTGGATGCCAGCTGCTTACAACCGGTCTAGATGGAAATCTGTGGGGGAGGCTTATGTTCAGCAGTGGAGTCCTATGGATGAGATGATGATGAAAACTTTTTGCTTTGTACATAGGTATAAAACACTTAGAATATATTATAGGCAATTCAATCAATGATGTCTTCATGTGCTCATGCGGTAAACGTTCACGAGCGTGTGGTAAAGTCCGGGAAAGGAAATGCTGTTCTAAGTTTATATCAAAAGGCTCGTTAACTGAGCGCGTATTATCCATCTGTGCCTGTATTTTATCTAAGATATAACACTATTGTTCATAAAACAGTCAATAAAACGGTCAAATCGGAGAGATCCACCTGCATCAACAAGCAATCCTAAAAACTCGCCGGAAACAAGCGTCTGCGCAACTAAGGAAAGCTTGGTCACGATTGACTCGTCTCGAACCCGAAGGTCGCCCTCGAGGTCACTGGCGACCGTGGCCAATGGTCAATGGTCAACATCGACGACTGTTTTTATTGATGCATCCGTTGTAAACAATTCAAGAAACTGCCTCTTATGGTTCCATTCATTTATTTTAAATACGTTTTACAACACTGACAAGTTTGTGTTACCAGTGATGACATACGGATCTAAAACGTGGTCCCTGACTGTGGGCCTTATCAGTAAACTCAAAATAGCGCAACGAGCTATGGAACTCAAACTCAAACTCAAACTCAAAACAGCTTTATTCAAATAGGTCATAATCTGACACTTTTGTACGTCAATGAAGTTATACAGTACTGAGTCTACCGTGCATTCGGAAAGATACCTCTACAAGAAACTTGTAGGGCTTAATTTTTTCAACAGATAGTTTCACAATATTTGGTTTGCTTACATTCGTTTTCTTTCGTTAGTTGCCTAATTTTATAAACCGCGTAAGCTGCAGAGCTTAGTTTCCCTGAGAGCTCGGTATTATGAGTGCTCTATTGCAGTTTAGAGTCTAGGAACAAAGTTGCATTGTCAATATTGAGTCTTTCACCGTCAAGAACTATGTTTGGTTCTATACTTCTGACGTTAGGCAACGAAAATTTCAAACATTTAGTCTTTTTCGCATTCAATAACAGATTGTTTGCTGTGAACCATCTGGATATACTTGCTAAAGTATTATTAACATGTACTAGTGAAGTATCCTTTCTATCAACTTTAAAAATCAATGACGTATCATCGGCAAATAGAATGATATCTGCTAGACCGTGGACCATGTAAGGCAAATCGTTAATATAAGCCAAAAACAGGAAAGGACCCAAAATTGATCCCTGTGGGACTCCCATCTTGACAGGAGAGGGGAGAGGGTTATACTAGGATTTATCTGCGAGATCGAGTCAGAAATGAGGAGATCCGTAGACGAACGAAAGTTACCGACATAGCCTAGCGGATTAGCAAGTTGAAGTTGCAATGGGCGGGACATGCACGTAGCACGTAGAACTGATGACCGATGGGGCCGTATAGTTCTCGAATGGAGACCACGGATTGGTAAGCGCAGCGTAGGACGTCCTCCCACAAGGTGGACGGATGATCTGATAAGTACGGCAGGAGCACGCTGCATACAGGAGGCTTACAACAGTGTTCAGCAGTGGACGTCCTATAGCTAGAGACAAAAAGGTGTCACAAAAAGGTGTAGGTATAATTAAGGGGCTGCAACTTGTAAAAACAAGATTTGCGAAAATCGTGAATAAAATTTTCTACTTTCCATACAAAGGCTTCTGTCGTAATTCTATGAGCCTTCGGCCACGAATGAATAGACTTGTGTTGTATATTAATATTAATAATCAAATAAAATAACACGTTTTAGGGCTCCGAACCCCAACGGGGTGCCGAAGGAGCCCTATTACTAAGCCTCCGCTGTCCGTCCGTCCGTCCGTCCGCACCATTCTCCCGTACTGCAGCGCGTGCCAACTCTCCTCTCCTCATGTGTCTCAGGTTTTGTGAGTTGTGTGATGGATGAATATTGAATATTATGTTCATTAATTGGCGATTATTTTGTTAATTTATACGGTTTTGTTTTATTGTATTTGGCTTCTTTTGTTTTATTATTATCTTTGTATGACTACTTATATTGTATACCTTTTATATTGTTGTTTTTGTGTTGTTCATTCTACTTTTATTATATCCTTAGAATATTTAAAAAAATGACTATAATATGACATCATAGTTTAAACTTTAAACATTATCAGTGTATTGTGTATATAGATTATGTTCGCCATAGTTATAGTTTACAGAATCTGCGGAAATATGTAATTTTACAGTACAAGGTCATATTTAATGGTGTTTTTATGGTCATGTGAAATGTTTGTATTTTATTTGTTATGTAATAATAAGGTATATTACATAACAAAACACAAGAAACAGATAATTGATTGAATTTGGCTTTACTTTTCGGAACTCCATTTTAGACTTCTGGAACATGAATATTTAGTTTTTAGTTCCGATTTTTAGAACACGTGTCGATATAGAATGGTGTCACTAACAAAAATAATACCTAATAGCAGTAATAGCATTTCCTCTGCATGCAATTTTGCGGGTGGGAGGGCGGTGCACTGTGCATGTAGTTTTTGACACTAAAAATCGGAACTCAAAACTAAAAATTTATGTTCAAGAAGTCAGTTACAGAGTTTAAATATATCTCGGTTGAAAGTTTAGAATAGATGGAATGTATGACTGTGATATTGTACGAAAAGTTTTGGCAGGAAATCAAGTAAATGGGGCTTTGCATACCTTTATTACATACTTAAAGCATCTAAAAAGGCACGACTGGCTGTCCATAGAGAGGTACTGATCCCCACACTTATGTATGGTAGTGAATGTTGGGTCTGGCAGAAGAAGCACGAAAGTAAGATTAATGCTATGGACATGAGAAATCTGAGAAGTAAGACTGGAGTGACTTTGATGGACAAAATGAGGAAGAATGGGATAAGGAAGCGTTGGGCGTGTTAGAGGATGTAGTGAAAAGATAAAGAAGAGATGCTCAGATGGTTCGGTCATGTGGAGAAGATGAAAGGAGATTGACAAAGGAGATTTTTAAGGCTAGTGTGAACGTCAAGTCGGTAGTGTCGACCTAGATGTTCTCTTCAAGATCAAATTAATGTTATGAGCTATCAGTTATCCTACATATACAAATAGAGACGTTGTTACTTATTAAAACAGCCCTCAAACGTGGCGATTATATTATATAACCGGCCTCCTTATTAAGGACGCAACAGAAGTGTGGAAAGCGTTTAAACTGCTTAATGTCTGCTGTCAAACGGCATACAAAAAATGACGTTTGACAGCAAAATTTAGTGCTGTTGTTACGCGATTGCATGTTCGTAATACCGGCAGGGTTTTCAGAAAGAGATAAACACAGGTTCGCAGCTACGTGAGAGGCAGATATACGTGTCGGCGACATCGGCGACATCGGCGACTGACTTGACTCAAGCCAATTAGCTTGACTTGAGTTCGCAACGCAAATCAGGGTAAATCGCATTTACCTCAGTTTATAGATAGATAGATAATACTTTATTATACACTACGCTAATAGAGAAATAACACAAAGAATACAGAAAAACTATACTTAAATGTACAAGCAGCGGTCTTTTCGCTAATAAGCAATTTCTAACATAAGATCATTGGTTTACAAACCTTTGCACTAACACGCCACTTGAACTTAGGTACCTAGTTACAGAACCGAGCCCAAGAATGCACGAGTAGTCAAACAATTGGCAAATAGCCTATTGTTATATGAAGACACGGCTAATGGCGACGTGTTATGGGAACCGATCCATATTGTCGAAGTCACTCTTCGTATGAATGCTTGTTAGCCGGAAGATTATCGCGTTAACTATGGGTAATAATACAAACAAACTTTACAAAGGATTTCCACAATGGCTGATTTAGTTATCTACTACAAAATGGGCCAACGGAACAAAACCAAATATTGTAAAGCAAGGAGTAGAAAAAAAAGTTATACCTTTAAGTGCGTTTTTATTGAACAGGTATCTTTCCAAACTCACAGTAGATTTTTTAGTTATTTTATACAGTACGCGCAAAATGCGACGACCGAAGTTCGCCGTTTTAGCTGCTTTTGAGCAAACTATATATTTAAGGTGGTTGGGCAGACATCATTTCCCTAGACTCTGAACTGAGGAACCAATGCCAATAAGGATAGAACAGATATAATTTCTTCGTTAGTGTTTTAATTTAAGTAACAATTCATTATAAAGGGTCATATATCTAGTTATACTATATAACATACGTTTAAAACTGCAAATAGGTATTTATCGGAATAATGTAATTATCAAGGAAACACTTCTAATACATATTGGCATCTATAAAACGTATTTTTGTAGTAAAATAACATTCAATCACGCCTTTTCCCGAAGGGGTAGGCGGAGGTGCCAATGCGAGTGAACAAATCCACGGGACAGGGAGATCACTCCGCGAAGCCTGCGAATTTCCTAAGAAACTTCTGAGCTTCTGGGCGCAGTTAGGCTGGCTACATTAGCCAGGACTTCACGCACAACGCACCAAATAAGAGCCTAAATACGGAAAAGGAGTCCACTTTACATTTACTACAACTTTTTGTAATGCCATACCCCGAAACTCGACTAAATCCCATTCAAAAGCCGCGCTATAACTACGAGTACCTACTACACAGACACTGCACACATGGAGTTTTGTAAACGTGCAAGTGTGCGTGAGGTGATTTCCCATAAAAGCGGGGCTCGTCGAGAGCTCAATCTCGATCGCGGGGTGAGGAAGGCCCGATTGGTAGGCGGATGACAGTGTCCATTCTATACGTAGTATTATTATCTATTCTGTGGCAATGCCTTGCAACAAAAAGGTAGGTAAAGTATCTATGTAGTTGTACCACAGAATAAATAATAGGTAGTACCCATGATAAATGTGATGTCTTGTGATTCGTGATGGCAAGTGGCAAGGTCTTCAATGTGGAGTCGACGAGGCGTGTCGACACCATTTTATAAAGCATCGCTGCATTATTTTTCAGACGATTATCATCTATGATTTGCTTGAAATACCTACCTACTTTATAATTCTGCGGTTTATTTTATAAATTATTAACCCAACCAGGCTCCAATAATCCACTTTAGCTCTTCTTCGGAATAATTCCGTAATAAATTTATCTTTATTACAGCTGTTGAACGTCAAGAATGTCCAGTTGGACAAAGATCTCTCGCAAAGATTTCCATCTAGTCCAGACGTAAGCGTCTTGCATCCAGCGTGTTCCTACTAATTTGTAATATTAGACTAACTAAAAGTCAGTGTACTCAGCCTGCAAGCAGGCGTGCAAATATTTCAGTCATATTATTATTTATCTTTAGATCCACCCACTATTATTAAAATTATATTAATGACATAAAGATTTCATAAGATGCATTTCGTTTAGTCTATTTCTAAAATTCCTGTACACCATAAAAACATTTGTCTAGTATCCATTTATGCAAATTAAATTAAACTTAATTTCCTTTCAAATCTTTATGTTTGATTCTATCTTGACGCGTCATAAATGTTTTTGTTTTTAATATAATATATATGTAAGTGTTTGTTCATATTTGTATAGTAGGTATTTAGATATAATAGGTAAGTAAAGTGTCAGATCCAAGGATAGACAGCAGCGACCGCCACTAACCCGCCTGCGTGCCAGATTTGCAGTTCTAAAACGTATCTTTTGTAGTAAATCTGGATGAATGCCACTTCGTAATTAGTTGTTACATGAAATAAGACACTAATGAAGACATGATATCTCTTCTATCATCGTCATTGGTTCCTCAAAGTTTGTATGGAAAATGATGTCGGCGCAACCACCTGTATCCTGTGATACAGGACCTCTTAGCAGTTTGACACAATTTTATGGAAAATTTACGAAATCGATGTTTTGTATTCCCCTGTTTCCTCCGAGAATAATTGATTTTATCCATAAATTTATATCTTGAAAATTAGAAGATGAATTAGGCTATGTCCCTGTTAATTTATTTTTGTTCCTTAACTCATCATTTATTTCTAGTGAACGTCTAATTACGCGAGTAAAATTGGGACAGTTTTTCATGTTTTTAAAGGGTCATACTTCATTTAACAATGAGTTTCTAGAAAAATTAAAATGACAGGGACATGGTCAGTGAAGATAAAGATTTTATAAAAAAAAAAAATTGCTCTGACGCAGTTATCTAGGGAGGAAACACGGGAATACGTTTGTATGGAAAAATCACCCCTCATGTATCCTCTTAACTGAGAAAAATGTATATTTTACCTATAAATTACTTGCACCACAATTATAAAAAACACGTTCATGAATTACCTGAGACCTAGATCAATAAAATAAATCATTAATAGGTAATAATAGGTATGTCTTAACCGAAACGTTCTCACCATGGGAACGAGTTTATGGCTTATTCAGTCGATAAGCATTATTTACATAGCTCTTATACGACTGTGATAAGATATGGTGACTTTTAGTGGGCAATTGGCGAAATACAAGGTTTTATAAAAAGATGTACCTAAGGAGAAGTCAGAAGAAGTATTGCGAGTCAGTTAATAGATTAGTACCGTAAAAACTTAACTGGAACCGTTCTTAATGGGAGGGATGACTTCCGAACCATACCTCCGGCACTCCATACAATCGGCCGCGTGCAATAGCCTACTAGGTAGTACTAATTAGGAAACATAATGTGTGTACCTGCGTCGAATGTGTGCGTAAGTACGGGCTTTACTGCCTCCACAGAACATAATAATGCTACGTATAGAATGGACACTGTCATTTGTCATCCACGAGACCCGCTTCGCTCAGAAATCACCTCACGCGTGTGCGTGACGCGCAGGGGCGCTGTTCTTGCGCGTGTACAAAACTCCATGTGTGCAGTGTCTGTGTAGTAGGTAGGTAGGTAGGTAGGTTGCCTGATCGCAAGCAGTGGGCTAATGGCGGGGGGAGGTGAGTGTCGCTTCTTCACATAGTAATAGATAGAAGCGCAAGGGCGATTTTACGGAGTGTCGGGGGTTTGGTTATGGCATCAAAAGGTACCTAACAATACTTATTAGTAGAATTTAAAAGGGCTCCCACAAAAAAAGAATACGAACAAACATCATCATCATCATCACCCATAGGCCGCTACATCCCACTGCTGTGTACAGGGCTCCTTCACATCATGCTACTTGACCCTGTCCTGTGCAAGCCGTGTCCAGAAACTTTTGTTTGGTTACAAACTAACTTACAAAACAAAAACACAACAAACACTTTATACTTACCTACAATCTCTGAGTGGGCAGCTCTTCTTTACTTTACATATTCTATTCTATCTATACCTATTTATATTTCTTTTCATGCTACCACTTCATTTTATACCGTACCTACGTACGGTATAAAATGAAGTCGCTTCCGCTGACTATTTGCTTAGATCTTTTAAACTACTCAACGGATTTTAATGCGGTTTTCATCAATAGATAGAGCGATTCAAGAGGAAGATCTATATGTATAATAGTACCCGGAGCGAAGCTATTCACTAGTTAAATAATAGGTCTTATCGCTAATCAGTGACTTCTTACAAAGTTATGTCAATTTGTAAGTACGTTTTAATTTTCCGTTCAAACAAACAACTAATAATGTACCAACATAACATTTCAACTGCGTCATACAATAAAAAATGCCAATAAAAACTGCAAATATTTTACTACAGGTAAACACAACGTTTATATTTAACAATGTTGTGATAATAACGAAGGATGTCTAATATTAGCAAACACGTGTCAACTTGCAAACAAACATAATTATAACGCTCTATGTATGTGTGGCACAATTTAGAATACCTAGGTTGCCTGACTTATTAATACAGTCATGCCTTGTTCCCGTTGAATAAGTAGCAGCGGATTTACCAGCAGGCTGTGTACGCTGGAGTCTAGGGCGGCAGATTCTAGGCGACGGCACTTCTTAAAACAATTGGGTATGTCAAAAAGATATAACTATATCGTATTTTTTAATTAACTTTGAAAGTTTAATGAAAATTATGTATGATCTGATTAAAAAATCACTTTAAAAATATTTTTATAAAATTAATTTTATGCTATTCAAAATTGATCGTGAACTTGATCACGAACGCGCTACGAGTGGTCGCCATGATTATGACGTCATTACGTTATAGTTATGTATGGTACTTAATAACATTGTGACGTCACTGCAGGTCACGAGCTCGTTCGGGTACTATCGGCGTGTTTTCGATACTGGATTAAAAATGATATTTTAATTTGATATAACTTTGTAATTATAGTGAATAAAAAAAAACTAAAAATAGTTTTTATGCAAATCTTATGTATGATCTTTCCATTAATGCAAAAAAAATCATAAACTCGATTATAAAGATTACAATAATACTATATAGGTACGTAATTATGTATCTACCATTGTCACTAGTCACTACGTTATAAAAAACACGTATCGTGTCAAATATTACAATTTATTTATTATAATCTTTTATATATTTAAGTAATAAGGAAAACATCATTATGTACTTAGGTACATAGAAGATCCAAAGCACTTAGCAAAAAGTTGAAAATGATGCGCAATTAGCAACCAGCCTTACTTAGGTTACCATCTTTAATTCAAAGTTGTTTTTACAAAGTTTTTGCCGCCGGTTCAAGGTTGGTTCATTCGCTAAGAAAATCAAACAATGCCTGCAGCATTGTTTAAGACGAGGACCTAACTTGACTTACCTACGTATTTATTACATAATATTATAAAACAATATCTTGGCTTTGACGTCAGTAGGTAAATTAAAACCCTTTGAGAATGCTTAGAATCTTGACGTAGAGTACTTTTTATAATTATGACTACCATGACTACCTACTTACTTACTAATTGTACAGACGCAGATAAGTTTACGGCACTGAGGAATGGGAGCGGCACGGGAGGGGTATAGTAAGACAGTTCGGATGTCACTCCTCCCGTGCCACTCCCAGACCTCAGGAACAGACTCAGTTAAGTTTACGACACTGAGGAATGGGAGCGGCACGGGTGGGGTATAGCGAGACAGTTTGGATGTCACCCTTCCCGTGCCGCACACACACCTCAGGAATAGACTCAGTTAAGTTTATGACACTGAGGAATGGGAGCGGCACGGGAGGGGTATAGTGTTCGGATGTCACCCCTCCCGTGCCACTCTCATGCCTCGAAACAGACTCAGTTAAGTTTACGACATTGAGGAATGGGAGCGACACAGGAGGGGTATAGCGAGACAGTTCGGATGTAGTTCGGACCGCTCCCGTGCTGCACCCACAGCCCAGGAATAGCATCAGGATCAGGACTAGCTTACAATATATGCTTATTCTCTTCTAAGATGACTATCAAAGCACGTCTTTACACACATAAATAAGTGCTAATTATTATACTTAGAATATATTCCTATAGATATACTGGCATGTGTTTAGTACCTATTTCATAATGATTCCTAGAGCCATGTAGAGTCAAGGACGACGTGCACATTACTCTTAGTTAATTACATAGTTAATTGCTATAATACCTACATTAGACTTGAGTACTAACTAGGTAAAGTTAGAAGCCCTGTTTAATTTTTATATTATTATTAATAGACAATAGAACATGGTTCGCCTGTATCACCGAACCGTCCGCTTTGATATGCAATCGACCGTACCAAGTAATAGGGCCGCAGAGCACGTTATGGCAAGCTGTTGGGGAGTAGCGACCCCACGGACCTGAGTGCTCCCGGGGAAGGGCACTGTTCGTCGTTTGTGTTTACCGACCGGCCGGAGTGAATACTGACGAGGAACAGTCCCCCACCTCTGGCTTGCCTTCATTGGCCGGCCAGAGTGGAGTCGCGAGAGCCTCGTGCTCGAGGGAGGATGTGAAGCTTATGTGACGAGTGGGCGAGCGTGATGCAACCTTCGGGTAACACAAGTGATCGCTGTTTAAACTCCAGGGACACCTCTTATACCCTTAGCCGCTCACACCCAAGTTGCCCCTCTCGTAACCTTTATTCCCTTGTGGAAGGGGGCGTTAATGGGGCTCCGTTTAGAGAGCGGCGAGTCATCACCTGCCACAATATTTCACCATGAGACGGAAGTGGCAGGAGCCGGAGTCACCAGCAATAGCCCGGTTACCATCCATCTGGAAATCACATCTATAGCCAAATCAAGTACTTTCCATCCATTCACAAAATAGTCCTTGCACCCAGCGGTCTTAGAGCTCATCTTCTGTATTCTGATACAGAAAATGACCCCAATATTATAGACCCCGATAGGTGCTATATCCATTACCTTTAGATTAAAAGCTCAAAAGGCGCCTCTGCACGTTGGACTAAAAAAAATGGTCTCCGTGCACGCCTATCAAAAGACCAGCCCGTTTTTAGCCCGTGTTTTCGAGCGACATAATAATATTCGCCTGACAGTGCGCCAGACGATCGAACATGGTGGCGAACCAAGTTCGTGGTACGGCCGTACCGTGTTCGATCGTCTATTCGTTATATTAGAAATCTACGAGTTAGGGACACTATACACTAGCCCCGCTTAGCACGGCTTGAAAAATACCGAAAGGTCCCGCGTTTACAAGCAAGTAGTTTATGAACAAAATCATTTAGTAGTATTTTTTGTTTGTTTGTTACTTTAAATCAAATTATTTATAAAGATAATTTGTAGGTATGTTATGTATACTTAAACTTACATAATATAAGTTCAGTTGTTTTTTGCGCAAGAAATAACTTTATTATTATAATAATTACATTTTGTTTCAAACTTTTCTGGAATATGACGTATAATATTTAAGCAATTTAAGTTATATATATTAGCATACTTACTTCAATAATTATTATAATGAGATATATTTTAATTAAAATAAGTGTAATTATATAATAATTAAATATTATGTTACTAACTATGCCCCGCGGTTTCACCCGCGTAGTCTTCGTTCCCGTGGGAATATTGGAATAAAAAGTACTTTTTATGTTATTCCAGGGTATAAACTATCTATATACTGAATTTCAGCCCAATCAGTTCAGTAAATCGCAAAATAACTACCTACTACACAGACACTACACACATGGAGTTTTGTACACGTGCAAGAGTGTGCGTGAGGTGATTTCCCAGCGAAGCAGGGCTCGTGGAGAGCTCAATCTCACTGGCGGGGGTGAGGAAGGCCCGATTGGTGGGCGGATGACAGTGTCCATTCTATACGTAGTATTATTATCTGTTCTGTGCCCCTATCCTTTGACTGCCTCGACGGCGTAGCGGGCGTTAGCTTGACTTCCGATCAGGTCCCGAGTTCGACCCCCAGGTCAAGCAAAGTGTTATTGGATTTTTCCATTAGGAATTATCTCAATAACTGCCTGGAACTTTGCCCGGTAGATTGCAATAGGCTCGCCCCCTATTACATAGGACCAATAACATACTGGCGAAATGTGGGTGTATCTACTGCGGGACTGAGTCCTGGGTACACCTCTGCCTACCCCTTCGGGAAAAGGCGTGAATGTATGTATGTATGTATGTATGTACATACTGGCGAAATGTGGGTGTATACTATGGGACTGAGTCCTGGGTACACCTCTGCCTACCCCTTCGGGAAAGGGCGTGATTGTTGGTAATGTTATGTTATATCACTCAAAAAATTAGAGCCATTTTTGTTGTTAAGTTCGGACACGTAAAAAAGCCTTTATGTAATCATCTTTAAAAACGAATAACATGTTGAGTAAACGCCATGAGTTTTCTAGAATATTGACCATAGAAATAGTAACGTGATATATACGATAGAAAACATGATTACGTTACAAATGCGTTAAATCGATTGAAAGCGTGCGTGTGTCCAATTTATTTTTACTTTAGTTAACAAGTTGTGTTATATGTAAACCGTATATATTAAAATACTGGGTAGATAATGTCTCATGTTCGATCTACACAGGCGCGAGTCTTTATTAGAATCGGGTGAGAACGGACCCGGTGAAAACGGGACCGGGTCAGAACGGTGCGGACCTGAATTGCCAGCGAAGATGCGAACCAAATGCGAAACTATTATAAGTATTATATGTGGGTGTATCTACTATGGGACTGAGTCCTGGGTACACCTTTACCTACCCCTTCGGGAAAAAGGCGTGAATGTATGTTATGTATATGTTATGTACTTTATTATCAAGGAGGTAAAAGAAGGTGTGAATAGAATTTAGATAGATAGAATAACTCTTTATTAATCCACTACAAACATGAAACCTTAAATTTAAAATACAATTATAACAAATAATGTAACAATTGGCGGTCTTACCGCTAAGAGCGATCTCTTCCAGACAACCGTGCAGGGAGAGGAGAGTACAGTAAATCACATTTGGTCGGTAGTTTACTGATCTTTGTTCGTTGATCTAAGTAGTTTACTTTTTATTTAAATATACAACTTTAGAAAATAAGGGGCTAAAGGAACTATTGTATACGAGGTAGCTTTACTACTGAGCTTTGGCGGGGGAGTAATAGAAACCGACCGACTTGATACCTCCACGCGTTCTCGTTAAAAAGTGTCTTGACAGACGAACAGACAGACGGACAACAAAGTGATATAGGGTTCTTTTTCGTTTTGATGTACCTACGATACCCTAAAAAAAGCAAGTTTTCATAGTAGACTTTTACACCAGGGGGTAAAGAGTGAGTCGCACGTAAGCAATATTAGCCAAAATCTTTTGATAAAAAATAATTTGTTCTCTCACAATCGTTATGAAAAGTGGAGTGTAACACACGGCGATAAAACCCATTATAACCCACCCCCTTATTACAGACGCAACAGAAGTGTGGAAAGCGTTAAATTGCTTAATGTCTGCTATCAAAAGGTATACAAAAGATGATGTTTGACAGCAGACATTTAGCAATCACTTTGTTGTCCGTCTGTCTGTTCGTCTGTCAAGACACTTTTTAACGAGAACGCGTGGAGGTATCAAGTTCAAATTGACATCAACTTCTCAGTAAAAAATCATACGTCTAAGTTAACGCAATCGAAAGTTATGACTATTTTACTGCATATTTCCATACTTTGCGCAAGGAACTAATAGACGGCGCTGTTGTTCTTTGTATCAAGGTATGGAACCCTACACTATGCATACATCAATTTATTTAATTTTGAATTTCTTTCTCTCAGAAGTCGTTCAACTTTGAGCACATTTACACACGTTTTATGATTTAAAAATGATTTATGCTGAGTTAACACCCATTCGCAGAATACGCGATGCTAGAAGTCATAAGCACCTACTTATTTGTGTTCAGCAAAAAAATATTTTTTCTTTCTTTCTTTCTTCTTTCTAAAAAGTATCTATGATCTATGTAAATAGAGAATGAAGTTATCTCTCCTGTTAACCGATTGCTTAGAATGTATGGAGGTTAATGTTCTGGTCCATTAGTGGCCCGACGCGGTCGTTTTCGTTCCAAACTGAATTTGGAATCTATTAACCAGTATTTAGATAATCGGCTAGAAGAGTGTATGCGGCGTTCTAGGAATTTGACACATTCCTATGAAAAATTTACCAAATCGATATCTTGTATTCCCCTGTTTCCTCCGAATATAATTTACTCATTCCATAAATTTATATCCTGATATTTTTATAGTGAAGTAACCTATGTCCCTGTCATTTTAATTTTTCTTATAAACCCTTGATTTTTTCATAGTGAACTTCCAAAAATCCCAGTTTTACTCGCGTGATTGGACGTTCACGTCAAAAAACATACCTACTTTACTTCATCTTTAAAATATCAGGATATAAATATTATATCAAATAGGTTTACTGTATTCGGAGGAAACAGGGGAATACAAAACATCGATTTCGTAAATTTTCCATTGGATTGTGTCAAACTGCGACTGAGTCCTGGGTACACCTCTGCCTACCCCTTCGGAAAAAAGGCGTGAATGTATGTATGTATGTATGTTATGTGTCCAACAGTTTTTTCTTGCTAAAAAGCCGCTTCGCTGGTAGGTATGTGTTATTAATAATTATTTACATTTCTAAATAATTATATAGGTACTTATTGATCTATAAACCAAATCTCATCTAAATCTGTTCAGTAGTATTGACGTGATGAGGTGACAAACAAACGATAAGGTATACTTATATATAAAGATTTCTTTTTGTAATATTATGTAAGTATTATAATATAAATAGGAATATCTACAAAATATTTAGCAATAAAAAAAATAATAAAGATAATGAGCGTATTCACTATATTTTTTTTTTTAAGGAAACCATTAATTTGGACTGTTGAGTAAAAATGGTAAAAAATGTATAAATAATAAACTAAAAACAAAATAAATTACCTCACGTTTTCAGCGATCCGTTTCGTTCGCAACATCCTTATCAAAATAAATGTAGGTACCTAGGTACTTGTTAACTACCTAATTAGCTTTTCTTTGAAAATTCAATGAAGTAAATTATGCATTTAAATTTCTTCATCGCATGTTTTCTAAGCATTTCCACGGTATGCGACGTACAATATTATTCTACCTAGTTATAATACGATAAAAAAACAGTAAGGTAAAAACTTACTTTTTGTTATATCGCCTTATCCGAATAGACACAAAACACTGCATAAAACCTTATTATAAAAAAATCACTGTAAAAAGAACTGGCCGGTTCGAAAAAATAGTCGAAAAGGAACACGCGTTTTAGCTGGAAAACGCGAGACTTGCGTCATAACCGCGGCGAGGCGCGCGCTTTACTAAACTCAATATAAATGTACTCTGTGACTAAACTGTGTACTAAACTAATACAAAACCTCTTTGGAACAGTTTGCCTGAGTTTGTATACGGACTTTATGTGTGAGAGGTGGCGCTAGCATCTGTGAATTAAGCCGTTTTAACAGTGAGTCATTAAGGCAGCACGTTAGTACCATTTTTGGCTACGGTCGTTGTTACCGCAGACGTAGTTTATCTACAGAATGTCCAAAAACTTGCCTCGCACACATGCTTAAATGAAGATGTGTCACGGGGTTTCACCAGCGTAGGCATCGTTCCCACTGAAAACTCGGAATAAGAAGTATCATAGACCTTCCCCAAGATCCCAAAATTCATCAATATTAGGACGTAACAGCGTAATATTACATTTTGAAATTTGCTAACCTTGCCCACTACCGGGTCAGGTTCTGAACGTATTTATAATTTTGATTTTATTTGATAGGTCTAATACTAAGACTTTCAAATGTGCATAAGTAATATTTGTATCGCCATTAATTATAATGAATTATGCAAATGTTCTACAAAAATTAGAACGCGCGTCGCCATTAAAAATACTTTGCAAGTAGGTACTTAATCTCACTTTATTGAAATCCCTTAAATATAAATATTAACGAAAGTTTGTAAGGATGGATGGATGGATGATGTTTGTTACTCTTTCACGCCAAAACTACTGGACTGATTGGGCTGCAATTTGGTATATAGTAGATAGTTAAGTCCCTAGAGTAACATTAGTAGGTACTTTATATTCCAATATTTCCACCCTGAGCTATTAGTTGTTGAAACTCGTCATGCCCGGTAATTTCACTGGTAATTTCACTGGCCCTTCAGACCGGAACACAGTAATGTTTGCACATTACTGCTTGGCGGATGAATAACTGGCAAAGGTGTGGTACTTCCCCAGGCGGCCCCCTGCAAAAGAGGCCTACCACTACCATAATAATAATTGATACATGAAAGCTGAACAAAAATCTACTTTTTACAACTCTCTTCTCTCTTCTAAACTCTTACATTTCTCCTAGGGCCAAAGTTGTAATTAATTTTAAAATTGGGAAATTTATTTTCGATTGGAAAAATAAAAGGAAGTTAAGTAGGTTTAAGTACATTATATTTTAGATTTTTTACTTATTTTAATACTGGGACAGAACTCTATACAAGTTGAATTTTATATTAATTAATTTTACACTAATTTATTACAATAACTACCATAAGAAGAAGTTTTCACTTGTATTTTAGTAAGGATATGAAATATTATCTGATATGCATACAATTTTAAATGTTAACTCCAATATTTTCCTATTTTTACATAATAATTATTATTTTCTATATGTAATATAATAATAATATGGGACAGGACTTCCACACACGGTCGTCTGGTCCCAAACTAGGCTAGAAGCCTGTACTATGGTAACCAGATGACTGATATACATACTTATATAAGCTTATAACACCCAGACACAGATCAAACAGTCATGTTCATGCACGCAAATGTTTGACCTGGCCGGGGATCGAACCCGGGCCCTGCGGCAAGGAAAGCAGAGTTACTATCATCTGAGCCAACGAGGCTGTCGTGTACTATGAAGGTATTTTTAATTTAAAATAAAGATTTATTTGAAATGAGGAGATAAGAAATTATTCGAGTTAACTATCGATATCCAAATGATTTTTAAAAAAATTCCTAACATTTGTGCGTGGGTAAGAGTTACAGCGAAGTATATGATTCATTTAAATTTTTAAACTAAAATTCAATATATATTCAAACTTAAATCTAATTTACATAATTATTATATTATCTACACAAATACATTAACGAGAACACTCTAATTCCCTTTGGCAATTATTTAAAATTTTATTTACAGTTTAAAACGTAATAAAATTTAAATTGACAATTTTTCAAAATTTTAAACTTTTGGCAATAGTTTCACCTATAATTAAACAGTCTTTAAAGAAATAACTTAAATACAAATATCTATTAAAACTTAATAATAATAATAATTATTGAAATTTTTATTTATTTAGTTTATAATAATTTAAAACATAATTCTAATTATCTTAAATACATATATATTTTTCAAATCCTTTGACACAATCATTACATATAGTTCGTCTTTAATAATAGGACGAAGCCAAGCGAAAAGGTACAATTTGATTTTCAGTCATTATTGTGGGTTGTGGTGGACCTTTTCGCTTAAACAAGCTTTATTAAAAATAATTTATTTCAATTAATTGTTTGTATTAAGTAGTCTAGTATCCAAGAACAATAGTTTTTTTTTATGATAGTGAGTGACAAGACGAGCAAATCAGGTGCCTGATGGTAAGCATCATGATTGCCCATATCAGACTCAGTGCCACCCAGTGTTTTAAAGTTCAAAATTCTGCGCGGCATTGCACTGCGCCTGTCACCCTGAGATATTAGTTGTTGAATCTCATCAAGCCCAGTAATTTCGCAGGTAACATTGCCCTTCAGACCGGAACACAGTAATGTTTGCACATTACTGCTAGGCGGATGAATAACTGGCAAAGGTGTGGTACTTCCTCAGGCGGCCCTTATGTAAGGTACTGTGCTAGGTAAAGTCACCGCGTTCGTCACGACAGGCAAATTTTTTCCAATGGATTTACCGACCCTATGCGTTTGAGCTATCGTAAGAGTAGTATAATTTTTATGTCCAGTCATTTACTTGTATCTCTTCAATTCCTTCTTCATATTTAAAATATGTTGACGTTAAGTTATAGACAAGTTATTTTTGACAGGCGCAGATAAAAAAAAAGTTAATCTGTGATTGAACTGTCAAACCCTAGCCATGATCACAGAACAGATAATTACTTGGTATAGAATGGACACTGTCATCCGCCCACCAATCGAGCCTTCCTCACCCCGCGAGAGATTGAGCTCTCCACGAGCCCCGCTTCTATAGGAAATCACCTCACGCACACTCTTGCACGTGTACAAAATTCCATGTGGGCAGTGTCTGTGTAGAAGGTAGTTATTTCGCGACTTTTGTATGGGATTGAGTCGAGTGTCCGGGGTGTGGCCATGGCAGCCATTTTATGCGACATTATGAGTTGTATGCACCCGTTTTTTGTAGGTATTTCGGGCTCATATATTTATCTATGTGAAAAATACAGTGGCTCCCCTGTTATTATCTGTTCTTCTCTGTCAAGTTATAATTAAAATTACTTATAAGATGGTGGGTCTTAGAAGTCGTTATTTGGGAAAAATTGCCACCTTGTACCCTCGACAAAGTGGAGGGGGCTTTGCGCAGGTGTATTGGTCTAAAAAGTCCAAACAAATCTAAAAATCGATTTCTGCGCATTCAAGGTCAGCGCTATTAAACCGTGACGCGACCTGTACGTTCCACTCAAGTACCTACTAGCTGGGTTTTCTGATCCTTTGGTAAGTTGATGGTTAATTTTGACAAAACTAGTTAAAATTCAGCAAACTTCGTTAGTATGAAATAACTAGGTTATCAATTTTTTTTAACTATTAGTTAGGAATTAACTAAGGGAATTAAACTAATTATAGTCTGTTTAACTAATGGTTAGCTCAACCAACAATTACATTATAACCAGCGATCAAAAAACCCAGTCTTAGCGCCAGCATGGCTATTACGAACATTGCAATAGCGGCGCAACAGTCGTAAAATCCACAGTTACTGCTGTCAAACATAATTTTTTGTGTTATACCTACGTAATATCAAAAGGTACATATGAGCAGTACCTAATCCCGTAATTAACGCCTGTCGCGCCGCAGTTGCAAAGTCTGTAATAACCACGCCGTTTTTTTTCTAACGCAGCGATTTATCTTTCGCCATCTCGCCTCAAAAACCTAGTATATCTAAATATCTTGTTTTTATTACTAAGCACAGGTCGTCGCAACATTCTGTTTACAGCTGCTCGAGTTACGGCCGCCTTGTAGCTTTCAGGCGACAAGATGGCGGGCGTTTCGCGCGTTTTCAATATGTCCGGCAAGATGGCGGCGTCGGACAACATGGCGTCTATGTCGCCTGTCAACATGGCGACTGAATCTGACGAGGTGAAGTTGCTTATTGGTGTGCAGAGGGGAATCGCGTTGGACCACTTCCTGTTCCTGTTTGCGGGAAAATAGTTGTTATAATAAAGTTAATATTACTACGAGAAACCTTAATTCTAAAAAATATTGACAAAAGTACCCCCATGTTCAAAAGTGGGGGTACTTTTGTATAAAAGTAATCCTAGTAAAAAAAAAGCCGACTTATAAAAGTACGCCCGTTACAATAGAAATGTCCTACGGTAGAAAAATGTCTATTAGCCACCGCAGGCATTAAAAAAAACCAAAATATTCCCAGTTTAAAAACAATATTATTTAAAAGTACGTCTAGTACAGGAGAATGTTACAGTATCCGCCAAAACAAAAGTAGGCACCTACTTTATTTGAATGCACTTACTTAATTTAAATGTACCTACCCATAGTACAAAAGTACCCCTTCTAAATACCCCAGTAAACACAAATATACTCACTTCAAGCACCTCAACATAGGGGCCCCTTTGAGTCTGTACCCAGGCTCGCAAGTAAAGGAGACAGTCTCGCCGATCTTGTAGTAGAACTTCACGCTCGACATGCGACCTGATATCGTGGTACCGGGGTATGTACACGCCTGGGCACCTGGGGACGATGATACATAAGATTTAATTGATGTATTTACAATATTTCGTTTGGTTAAACTTTTAATTGTTATCGAAGTTATATATATATCGAAGAAGTAAGGGGCATAATAGAAGAGTTATGCCCCTTACTTCTTCGAAATATAACTTTTTATTTTATGATAGTGAGTGACAAGACGAGCAAATCAGGTGCCTGATGGTAAGCATCATAATTGCCCATATCAGACACAGTGCCACCCAGTAATTTAAAGTTCAAAATTCTGCGCGGTACTGCACTGCGCCTGTCACCCTGAGATATAAGTTGTTGAAACACGTCATGCTTAGTAATTTCGCTGGTAAAACAGGACTTGTTTAGAACTTAGAAGGGTTATTCACGATAATGCCCCTTACTTCTTCGAAATATAAGTACTTGTGGGTGGGAACGCCCAATAGTGCATAAAACACGGTGGCACGTGTGCTCTGTAGCACGTCTCCCGCCCGGTACGGAGCGCGACCTAGTACGTAGCCTGATGCTAGATGGTGTATACTAACAAGTGGGAGGCTTGTCGCTCCAGCGGCCGGAGTCCTGACACACGAGGATGGGTCGCCCGTGCAGCGTGTGCTCCGGGTTACAGTGGAACTGTAGCACGTCTCCCGCCCGGTACGGAGCGCGACCTAGTACGTAGCCTGATGCTAGATGGTGTATACTAACAAGTGGGAGGCTTGTCGCTCCAGCGGCCGGAGTCCTGACACACGAGGATGGGTCGCCCGTGCAGCGTGTGCTCCGGGTTACAGTGGAACTGTAGCACGTCTCCCGCCCGGTACGGAGCGCGACCTAGTACGTAGCCTGATGCTAGATGGTGTATACTAACAAGTGGGAGGCTTGTCGCTCCAGCGGCCGGAGTCCTGACACACGAGGATGGGTCGCCCGTGCAGCGTGTGCTCCGGGTTACAGTGGAACTGTAGCACGTCTCCCGCCCGGTACGGAGCGCGACCTAGTACGTAGCCTGATGCTAGATGGTGTATACTAACAAGTGGGAGGCTTGTCGCTCCAGCGGCCGGAGTCCTGACACACGAGGATGGGTCGCCCGTGCAGCGTGTGCTCCGGGTTACAGTGGAACTGTAGCACGTCTCCCGCCCGGTACGGAGCGCGACCTAGTACGTAGCCTGATGCTAGATGGTGTATACTAACAAGTGGGAGGCTTGTCGCTCCAGCGGCCGGAGTCCTGACACACGAGGATGGGTCGCCCGTGCAGCGTGTGCTCCGGGTTACAGTGGAACTGTAGCACGTCTCCCGCCCGGTACGGAGCGCGACCTAGTACGTAGCCTGATGCTGGCGGGGGGAGGGCTGGACATGATACTTCTGGAAATATAGAGAGATTTCTTGAAACCGAACTAAAACAAGAATATGTTCTTGAACGCGAGCGGTGAAAATTCGTAAGTGATTATTCTATACGAGAACTCTCTGTAGTTGTTTATGTACATTATGATAACATTTGGGAGCAGTGTATTGTAAGTAAATGTACTTGTAAGAGATGAAAGTCGTACTATTTACTGTTAACACCAGGCCTCAGATTATAGCAATTTTTTTTCTGCGCGAGCATCCTCTTTTTGTGTTTGTTCGGATCTGGGCTATCGAGAAATTTATCTAGAATTACCCAGAATGGAGTGAGCCAGCTATATGCAGTAGTAGGTTACCTCTACAGACGGGGTGTGGCTTGGCCCAGCTCGCGTGCGGCAGGCACACAGTCTCGGGAGCCCCGCGCAGGGCGTACCCCGGGGGACAGGTGAAGGCGGCGCGCCCCCCCACCCCGCGGGACACCACCGCTACTCGCGGGGGACGCTCCCCCGGGGCCAGCGGCGTGTCTAGTACTACGTCACCGCATTCTACACCTGGGATAATGTCACTGGATTAGAATCTTATGATATTTTATGTTTAGAGTAAATAATATATTTTGACTTTTAAAGACTAAGCGATCTATTCGCTTGAAATACAATATGAATATGAGGATGCGCCACTGAATTGCATGAGCTGATTCCACCATCGCCTTTCTCCTACCAAACGGCAAAGCGTCACCATTATCTGGTAGATTTACCAATAGCTCGCACCAAGCGATTTGCCTAATCATTTGTCATGAAGCAATGGAACTCGCTGCTGTCGTTTGTTTTTTCCAAAAACTATAACATAGGTATGTTCAAATCAAGAGTGAATAGGTATTTTCTATTTACTGAACAAGCACTTAACAGCAGGTGAGATTGCGGTCAAACACCTATTTAGTTTAACACATAAAAAAAGCAAACATTTCGCCTAAGAGCGGGATATGAACCCGCCTCTTCCACACCAGTCCGCGCGGTGGGTATTCTACTAATTGAGCTACCGTGGAGGCATCGTAGGATGTCCACCCACAAAATGGACAGACGATCTGATAAGGACGGCAGGAACACGCATACGACCGGACTGGATGGAATTCCATGGGAGAGGCCTTTGCCCAGCAGTGGACGTCCTATGGCTGTGATGATGATGACGCTACAATCACGCGTTTACATTCGGGAACTTTGCAGCCCCATCGCCCAACAGTCCTATTTGCTATGTGCCGCCCATTGCCACTTCAACATGCCAATCCGCTACGCTATGACGGTAACTTTCATTCGTTCACGGTTCGGTAAAGTTCGTTTCGTGATTATACTCAAACTCAAACAGATTTATTCAAATAGATCATAATCTGACACTTTTGTCCGTCAATGAAGATAAACCGTACTGAGTCTACCGTGCGTTCGGATAGATACCTCTACAAGAAGAACGCACAAGAAATTTGTAGGGCTTAATTTTTTCAACAGATAGTTTCACAATATTTGGTTTGGTTACTTTGAAGGTGCCTAGAGGCGGCTATGCAGAAGTTTCCAGGCATCTTTGTCCTCTTTGTACTGGTTGACGTTATGTTATTGATAATGATGATGACAAACAGCTTACTCTCACAAACAGGCAGCGGCGCGCTCCAGTTCCCAGAAGCTCTGCACACCAGCACTTGAGAGCCAAGCAGCGCGTTACCATTAGCGCAGGAGAACCTGATCTCTGTGCCGAGCCGCGTGCCCACAGCGCTCGCCACTAGCCCGCGACGGAGCGGCAGAGGGGGGCAGTGGACATCTGCGGGGTTGTGAGAATGTTACACTGTGATATACCTACATAGATACCAACTCAATTCAAAGAAAATTTATTAAATAAGTATAGGCTGTATAACAGGGCCACCCCTTTTTCATCTGGTGGGAGGGAAAGTTATATAGAAGATAGAAGATAGAGACCCGGCAGAGGGACAATATATTGGGAGAGTGGGCAGCAGCGCTCTCCGGCACCAAGTATTACGCAACTGCTGCGATCACCAAGCCGCACAATAAGCGTGCTGATCTAGGCTACATGTGTCCATATGAATAGTTTATGCCGTTCTATGGGGAGGCCTATGTTCAGCAGTGGACGTCTTCCGGCTGATGATGGTGATGAAGTCTTAAAACGACATTTCCAAGTCATCTACGTGAAACCATCGAACTGCGCTCGCCAACCCGCCTGCCAAGCTTGGTTTTACAAAACAATTGGTATATTGGCTATGGTTGAACCGACGTTCTACAAATCTGATTGCGTTGCACTGCGTTGCGTCGCGTCGTCGCAATGGATCAACGCATTGTAATCTACAACTGCATTGCGTAGACAACGAACAGCTCAACGCATCACCCTCCTTCCCGCTTCGTCCCTTGTCTATCGATCTGTTGAAACGCCACAACGCAACGCAACGCACTAATGGGGCCTCGCTGTAAGGTTGAGGAGCCGATCGCGAAATGGTCTAGTGGGCATAGTTTCATGCCTTTATCTCAAACATATAAATAAATAGAACACAGCATACGGTATTATAACGTAAATTATTCCGTTCGGGTCCAATGGGCTGACCACTTTACCCAGATTATTCATCAATATACCCCTCACCTTCAACAATGATCTCGACCTGATGGCTCTGTCTGGCAGGAGTCTCACAGCGGTACACCCCCGAGTCCTCCTTCACAGCGCTGATGATGCTCAGCCTGTACTCCAGCTGACTGTCCCGACCAGGGTCCGTCGTCCAACCTTCTGCGTATTTCTTGTCTAATCTGGAAAAGGAGATTATTCATTGTTTAGTGTAATAAAGGTCGGCGCAGACAGGCGCGGGACGAGCGTATGTCAGGATTATGTTCAGGAGTAAGCGTATTCTGATAATAGAATAGAATAGAATAGAAAGAATCGACGCATCTATGTGGGAAACGAGCGAGAGGTGAGTCCCCTAACGAGCGAGAAAACTTATTTATGAAAACATATCAGATTTACACAACAAAGTAGTCGAGACTGTTCAGGGTCATCGGATGGTGACGCCTTGATGTGATTAGGAGTCCCATCTTCTTTTTTTTATGCCACAGGTGGTCACACAAAAACAACAAGACGGTTTGTGGTGATGGGTCGCGGTTACCGCCGCCTATGGATACCTGCAACACCATGGGTTTTGCCAGTATGTTGCCGACCCGACCAACAACACTCTATTCAACTCTCATTTTGAAGAGCTTATGTTGTGGTTAGCTCAACGGGAAGACCGCAGCAGGGATATCATTCAGTGTGAAATCGCGCAGTGTGCGACGTCCACGTATCGATAATGTGCGGATGAGCTCTCAGGCGATGGCGGCTAGTACGGAGATAGAACTGTGAAACCGTTATCAGGTTCAACAAAACCTGCCACCTTTCCAGTTAAAGTAATAAAAAGAACTTACTCCGGGTCAAAATTGGTGACATTCCACTTGGGGTTCCCAAACCTCCTCATCCAGAGACACTCCATGTGAAGGTTGGTGCCAGGATACACCAGGAGCTTGCCATCATTCGTCTGAGCTATCGGACCGTTTGAGTGACGGAACAGAATGGTTGGAGGCTTGTCCACTGAAAGGAAATAAACATTTAGGGTAACAAAACACAAAAAAGAAGCTCTTGAGATTGGATTCTGGGGTCAAATATAAGTATTTATTATGTTATATAACGACTTAACTCACGTTTAAAGTCGAAATCGCTCGACCTAGGTTTCGGATTTCGACTTTAAACGTGAGTTAAGTCGTTATATAACATAATAAATATGAATACCACTCACGGTAGTTTTCAAATATAAGTTTTTTTTTTATGATAGCGAGTGACAAGACGAGAAAATCAGGTGCCTGATGGTAAGCATCATGATTGCCCATATCAGATACAGTGCCACCCAGTGTTTTAAATTTCAAAATTCTGCGCGGCACTGCACTGCGCCTTTCACTCTGAGATATGAGTTGTTGAATCTCGTCATGGCCAGTAATTTCGCTGGTAACATTGCCCTTCAGACCGGAACACAGTAATGTTTGCACATTACTGCTTGGCGGATGAATAACATGCTCGACTGCCAATCAAGAGGTCCCGGGTTCGATCCCCAGGTCAGGCATAGAGTAAATATTGGATTTTTCCATTAGGAATTATCTCAATAACTGCCTGGAGTCTGGAACTGTGCCCGGTAGATGGCAATAGGCTCGCCCCCTATTACATGGGACCAATAACATACTGGCGAAATGTGGGTGTATCTACTATGGGACTGAGTCCTGGGTACACCTCTGCCTACCCCTTCGGGAAAAAGGCGTGAATGTATGTTTTATATGGATGAATAACTGGCATAGGTACTTCTCCAGGCGGCCCCCTGCAAATGAGGCCTACCACTACAAAAAAGTGCTCTTGCTGCAGTTGTACTGCTATTGGTGGTCGAAATGAAAAGGTACGTAATCATATATTATGTGTCTTACTTATTTATTGCTCGATTTGGAGATTAAATCAGGGAATAATAAATAAATACACTTAAAAACTTTAAGATTTAAAAATAATAGTTTATCTATAAAAATAATGCCTTAACTATCAAAATAATGGTTTCCACTTAAAATCTGTTTAGCTTTAAAATTATATGTATGAATTATTAAAATGTACTATAAAATTTAGAGCAAGCTGACATCTGTAGGTTTAGGTTTGTCTTGTGACCACAAAGCGCGAGTGTGCCGCGGCAGATCCGATTCTGCCATGTTACAATGTTCAGAGCAAGCCCACTTCTGTAGGATAGGTTTAGGTTTGTCTTGTGACACCTGTGGTTTTCGACACAGTTATAGTGCCAACCATTATTTTAATAGTTAATTCAATTAATTTTAAAGCAAAGCATATTTATAGTGGAAACCATTATTTTTATAGTTTTTAAAGCATTATTTTTGCAGTTAGTATTTTAAAGTGCGGTATAGATGTTTTCATCAAATTCAAAGTGCTATTAAAAACATCCCTTGAAAATCGAACCCAAAACCTTTTACCCAAGACCAACGCTTGCGATCGCTAAGCCAACGTGACAGTCAAGGCAACGAGAGTAATAAAACTAGGTAATCTTACTAGCATAATCATTCTCCTGGTTGAGACCAATGCAGGTGGGTTTGACTCCATCCCAGGATCCCCCGATGCATTTCCTGGTCTGCGAGCCAACCATGTAGTACTTTCCTATGTCTGAACATCTGCAACGAACAACATAACTCTTTAGAGATAAACTTAAAAACTGAACTAGACTGACCGGTTGGCTCAGCCGGTAGTACTCCTGCCTTCTGAGCCGCAGGTTGCGGCTTCGATCCCAGATCAAGTTAAACATTTGTACGCATGAGCATGTCTGTTTGATCTGTGTCTGGGTGTTATAAGAGTATTTATATCAGTTCTCTAGTTACCATAGTACGTCTTCTAGCCTAGTTTGTGACAAGAAGTCTCTGTCTGGAAGTTGTCCCGTATTATCATTATTATATTAAAAAATATCGATACAGATCCATTTAAATTAAAGTTATTACATAACATAACATACATTCACGCCTTTTTCCCGAAGGGGTAGGCAGAGGTGTACCCAGGACTCAGTCCCATAGTAGATACACCCACATTTCGCCAGTATGTTATTGGTCCCATGTAATAGGGGGCGAGTCTATTGCCATCTACCGGGCACAGTTCCAGACTCCAGGCAGTTATTGAGATAATTCCTAATGGAAAAATCCAATATTTAACACTTTGCCTGACCTGGGAATCGAACCCGGGACCTCTTGATTGGCAGTCGAGCATGCGCCCTCTACGCCACCGAGGCAGTCTAAAAGTTAAAGTCTTAAAGTTATTGTATACCGTATTAGTTGTTATAAGCACATGGGATGCCGGGCTAGAATTCGGATCCCCATCTCTTACTGTGGGAGACGTAAAAGGCGACAAAAGGAAAGTTCACCCAATGAGCGGCTTATCACTTCTCACGCTGATGTTAGTGGGGTGTTGGTGCACATGGAGAGTAGGTAGAACAGGGCTTTCCTCTCTACTCGTGGTTGATGTAAGAGCCGTCTAAGACTTATCAGATCCAGAGGACGGGCAACAGCGTCCTCTGCATAAAACCATAGAACTAAGCTCGTCAACCCGCCTGCCTAGCGTGGCGAGGCATCTTCGCGCCTTGATTATTCTAAGCTATGGACTTTTTTGTTAATGATAGTGAGTGACAAGACAACCAAATCAGATGCCCATATCGTGATTTCCCATATCAGACACAGTGCTACCCAGTGTTTTAAAATTCTATATTCTGCACTGCGCCTGTCACCCTGAGCTATTAGTTGAAACTCGTCATGCCCAGTAATTTCACTGGTAACATTGCCACCGGAACACAGTAATGTTTGCACATTATTGCTTGGCAGATGAATAACTGGCAAAGGTGTGGTACCTCCCCAGGCGGCCCCCTGCGGAGGAAAAGAGGCCTACCACTACAACTAACACAATCTTAAACTAAAACAATCAAACACTTTCTGTCTTTTAGACTTTTGACATGATTCGTCTAAAGTCTCGTAGCCCTAGTAAAAAACCAACCAAACTAAACCAAAACACCAAAATTAAAGACTCAACCCAACCAAGGTTGGAGTCATAAAATAAAATAATAAAAGCTTTGATCTTCCATTCTTAACAGAGTTTTTTTATTTTGTAAGTAGGTACTTATGCTTGTTTACAAATAAACAAGGACCGTCTGTAGCGGTAAAAGCCTCCTCCATTTATTTCTCTTCTCCTGCCCGTCCAAGACTAAAGCTTGCTCGCGACTCCTACATATCGTCTTGCCATTTCTGCAAAGAGTTGGGACATCACGCACACATACATCATCAGCCGGAAGACGTCCACTGCTGAACGTAGGCCTCCCCCGTAGATCGCCATAAACTATTCATATGGGGGGGGATTTTGCCAGGTTGGGACTTGGGACATACATTCACGCCTTTTTCCCGAAGGGGTAGGCAGAGGTGTACTCAGGACACAGTCCCATAGTAGATACACCCACATTTCGCCAGTATGTTATTGGTCCCATGTAATAGGGGGCGATTGCCATCTACCGGGCACAGTTCCAGACTCCAGGCAATTATTGAGATAATTCCAAATGGAAAAATCCAATATTTAACACTTTGCCTGACCTGGGGATCGAACCCGGGACCTCTTGATTGGCAGTCGAGCATGCGCCCACTACGCCACCGAGGTAGTCTTGGGACATACCTGGATATAATAACAGTTCCAGGTGAAAACTCGACGTTCTCAGTGATCTGCAGGTCGTTGTAGAAGGCGACCACGTGCGGCTCGTCGTTGGTGAACGTGCAGGTGTTGTTGCTCATCAACTCTTCGTTCTGAGCTTCGAGCTCATCTGGAATGGTAGATAGATATTATTTTATATTTTTAAATACTTCGATAACAGAAAGTGCAAACAGTAATGTGCAAACATTACTGTGTTCCGGTCTGAAGGGCAATGTTACCAGCGAAATTACTGGGCATGACGAGATTCAACAATTAATATCCCACGGTGACAGGCGCAGTGCAGTTCCGCGCAGAATTTTGAATTTTAAAACACTGGGTGGCACTATGTCTGATATGGGCAATCATGATGCTTACCATCAGGCATTTGATTTGCTCGTCTCGTTACTCACTATCATTATACAAAAAAAAACTTGTACACCAAAACTTACCACAGTTAAAACTCTTCCCAACCCAGTTCCCCTGCTCGCAGATCAGCTTCCAAGTGGTCCTCTCCCCCATGATAGAAGCTATGCACCTGAACGTGATCTCCGTACCATGGGGGTAGCCCTGGACTCCGAGGGTTCCATTCACTTCAGCCCCGTCGCGGTAAATAAGAGTACCTTGGACCCTTAAAAAAACCAATACTTAAAAGTGATGTGGAGAACATTTCCTGAAGTTTTTGAAGACTGGGAAGAAGTTGAAAAGTTTCTAATGACGAATTTAATGGTGTCTTTAAGTCATGTGAATCTGTTGTTAATTCTTCTTGTAAAGATAGATAGATAGATGGATAATACTTTATTGTACACCATACATAGTGAAATAACATTACAGGACACAGAAACTAAACTTAATGTACAAGTGGTGGTCTTATCGCTAATAAGCGATTTCTTCCAGATAACCGATCGATATTACCAACCGAGAGATATTATTGTAGAATTATTTTCTTATAACTTGTAACAGAAAGGTTTAGTCATACTTAAGGGGGTGCAATAACAAATTGCACACAAAAATAGACTTCCTGAATAGATAAGATCATTGGCAATTTTGTATGAAAAGACGTGTTTTTTTTTTTTGCGAAATTTTCATTTCCTTCTTTTGCCAGTTGTTTAAGTCCACGGGAAAATGCACCCCCTTATTATAAGTTACAACACACCTTTTTGTTAACTTAATTGACAAGACATAATAGCTTAAAGACCATCGAATTGTAAACAAAATTTAATGGTCCAGAGTTAGATTATAACTTAGAAACTTTCCATCTCTTCCCTTCATAAAGAAGTCAAGAAATCAATAACATCAAATTGTTCGATTATTTACAATTTTCGTACGATGACATGCACTAACAGAGTCTCCAAAACGGCAAACAAAACCAAGCTGGGCCAAGTCAGAAAAAGCCAAAACCACGGCCATACAATTAGCGATCTTACCAACGTATTAATAAAGCACATTTTCCTAAAGAACGTAGATACTAAGCCCTGTTTTCCGAGGATTTGGAAGGAATCCCTTCGAAAAAATAGAAGAATTTTGTACAAATTGAATTTATCAAAAGTTGATGAAGGTGGATTATACTAGACGCCAACGTTCCTGGCCGGCAGAGTGACATGCATCTCAGTCGCTCTGGCAGCCATTTCAAGAGCTGAAGCGAGATAGCACAATATTACTCAGTCTCCAAATAACGCTGGTGGCTTTATTTGCCAACGTTCCTAACAGTAAAAGTCATAAATCGTGGAACAAGCCATCTTTTTCACTCTTCCAAGAAATTCTAACAGGCGAGCGAGATAGCATGATCCACGTTTTATGACTCGGTCTGGCAGAAGTTGGCGAATAGTATAATAAATGGATGTTTATGGTGATGATAGTAGTTATAAGTCAAAGAAGCAAAAGTTCGAACCTATGAGGCTCTCACCAGGGCTTGGCATCCCTGAACGCCTGCGTTCCTTTCAGTCTTTCCAGCCAGCAAAAGATAATAATATTCTTTGCAAAAACATTATTTTTTACGCTCACACTCTCATGATGGACGATGAATTCATTGACAATGAAAATTCTATTCAAGATCTTCATAATAAATATCAGAAAAATTCTCAGACTTCACAATTTGCCAAATGGTAATTGATGTGTTATTTGCAATTAATAAAACTGCCGCAAAATAGTACCTCAAACTATTTTATTATTTGGTAATAATATGACTGTCTCATCTTGAATACAATTTTTAGATTCTCGCTTACATTATTGCAAACCAAAATAAGAAAAAACAAATGAAAGCATTTAAAACAAAAGACTGCTCATGTCGTACAATTTAACCAGGGATTTGATTTTTCACTTTATTTAGCTAATACCAATGGGGTTGGGACGAAAAAAATGAAACATAACAACGATCACCGAATTACCGAAGCTACAATGAAAGCACTTTCACATTAATTTTACTCACAAACTTTGAGATCGGTCAGATTTTGATAAGCACTATAAGCCTCCGTTCACACCACAAGCACTGGCATATCCGTCTCTTTAGACGGACCGAGAAAATAGACGGTGTCTTGGTCGGAACGGGGGCTTAGTTGAATTATATATGAAGACGCAAATATATTCAATAGTTTCTTTCACAAGTCCAAAGTAATCAACACTAAGAATTTTGTGAAATCTTCTTTTGCCATACCTTAAAATACTCTCAATTGCGTCTTCAGAATTTTCTTTTATAAGTTATAATATATTGCGTCTCACGAAACCGCGTTTGTGTTACTTGTGTGTACTTGTGCTTATAACATGCGCACACAGACACAATATGCACGTGTATCTACGCACTCAAAAATACCAACGCGTAGTCGTAAGATACAATAACTGAACTATACCAGTCGCCAATAAGATTAATTATACAATTCGCCAATAACATTAATTGGCGAATTGTATTTTAATTGGCGAAGAGCCAAAGTCATAAAACGCGTTCTATATATATAATAATAATATATATTTAGAACGAATAAATAAATTAATAATAATAATTCTAAATTACCAATAATGTTCTTGGCAACTTGTATAATTAATATAATAAAAAAATTGTCTAAGAACCCTAAAATCCATTAAAACAGTTACCTAGCAGGAGGCGAGCACTCAGTAATGGTCGTGCTGTCCATATCTGGTTCGAGGTCCGATATGTCTTCTCTGACGATGTCGGAGCCGCTTTGGTACTCTGATGTAGGCCTGGGTCGAGTGAGATTTGCTGGAAATTGAAGATTATCTCCTCGAATCAAATTCTATATACACTCACAAAGGTTTCATCTTTGTGATGGTATATAGAATTTGCAAAATTAGGAGGAAGGTGACATACAAACGAGGCTCTAGAAAACCTTACAGACATCTTGGAGGGGACTGTCTAATTACTTACCTGATAGACCTGCCTGCAACCGACCCAGTATTGACTAGTCATTCCTGTGGCTCCTGCCATTAAAGTCGAGAGGGTAGTGTAAGTTCTGTGCATATATGCAATATTCACTACATAAACTATGTCCAGGCGAAGCAGCGTACGTGAACAGGTCAAGGTGTCGCTAATAATCGCCACGCTCGCCAGGGTTGGCGAGCGAAGTTAGATGTTTTCACTCCATAGACGCTGCTGTACGTCCTCTAAATCTGATAAAGCTTTATCAAAAGTAACTTACCCATAGGTCTGCAGAAGTCATGAACAGTAGGCTGCAGACGTCCCAGATGACAGTTCAAGGTGGCTGGCGGTGATCTTCCGGCATCGCACGCTATATTGACCGAGGAAGCATGAGCCACGGTCAGGCCAGCTCTGTAGCCTGCCTCGTATGACGCGCCGTGGAGGATTGGCAGTTCACAAGGAGCTGGTTGGATCAAAGGAAATAAACAAAAATAAAATATTATAGAGAAAAAGGACTTCAAACATAAAGAGGTTGTTTTTAACAAGAAAGTGGACCTCTAAGCAGTTTGACACAATCTTATGGAAAATTATTTTAAAAAAATTATGAAGGAAATTGCATCTGAAATCGCGATAAAAGTCAGCCGTGCCATGATCATAATCCTCCTCCATGATCATGATCATAACTCATAACTTTTAAGAAAATATATTGATTGAACAGCATATCATTTGATAGCGATGAATTTATTTATCTGTAATACGTATTTATTTATTTATTCATTAATAAGACATAGAATGTTTACAGTATACAGCAAACGCAAACTATGTTAGGAACGGCTTAGAAAACCTTAAGTTAGTTTAGAATGCTTATACTATAATGAAATATGTCGACATGTTGGTTCTCGCCCAGAAACGCGGTCAATAGAGATACGGCTCGGCGTGTCGGCGTATTGCTGGCTTGACGTGTCCTAGGTGCCGGTGGACCCACAGCAACCGGTGATGCCTACGTCTCGAATCCCCTAAGTAGACCAATCCATAGGCCTCCGAAATTCTAATGCCAGGGATTAAGAATTTCGCAAAGAAGTAACAAAAATAACAATTTACAGGCAATTTTTGGAAAGAAGTTGTCTCATACCTGCAACACACTCAGGCATACTGGTCACAGCCCACTCTCCAAGCCAACATCGAAGGTTTGTTGGTCCTTGGACATTATATCTAAAACACAAACAATTAAAAAATTACGTAGGTATAGGAAGAAGCAAAGAAGAAGAAGGACCTTAGGACTGGCACACTATTTCATGAACGTCCCTTTAGAAAGCTAAAGCTGTTGTTGGTTTTAGGGCAACGTAACGTTGACCTTTACATTATACGGTAAGATACGATCCAGGGACTCCGGAATTAAAGCCGGGCATATTCCCGCTGGACCACGGACGCTACTATGTAATTATGCTGACGCTTGTGCGACTTGGTGATCGCAGCAGTTGGAATACTTGGTACCTTAGAGTGGAGAGTGCTGCTGTCCATTCTCCGAATATGACCCTCTGCTGGGTCTCACGGCTCCTACAGGATAAGAAACCAACTAATCTACTTACCCATATTCACAAGAGAAATGCACCACCTGTCCGTTAGGCACAGGATCCGTTTCATTCAACTCCTTTTCCTCCTGCATACCTCCTAACACTTGACTGGCTGTGTGGACGACGCCTTCAGCCATGGTGTAGATGCCATATTCTGTCGTGGGCACGTGACAGGGCACTGAAAGAACATTCTTTTTTATGATATTGAGTGACAGGACGAGCAAATCAGGTGCCTGATGGTAAGCATCATGATTGCCCATATCAGACACAATGCCATCTAGTGTTTTAAAACTAAAAAATCTACGCGGCCCTACACTGCGCCTGTCACCCTGAGATTGAAACTCGTCATGTCCGGTAATTTCGCTGGTAACATTGCCCTTCAGACCGGAACGCAGTAATGTTTGCATATTACTGCTTGGCGGATGAATAACTGGCAAAGGTATGGTACTTCTCCAGGCGGCCCCCTACAAGAGGCCTACCACTACAACATAATTAAGTCTTATGTTACCACTTCGAATTGACCATTAAAATGTCTTTCGTTTAAAGATAATACTTTATTGAACACCACACTTAAAGGTATACTACATAACATACAATCACGCCTTTTTTCCAAAGGGTTAAGCAGAGGTGTACCCAGGACTCAGTCTAATAGGTACACATTTCGCCAGTATGTTATTGGTCTCAATATAAGGCGAGCCAATTGCCATCTACCGTGCACAGTTTCAGACTCCATTCATTGAGATAATTCCTAATGGAAAAATTCAATTAACACTGCCTGACCTGGGGATCGAACCCGGGACCTCATGATCGGCAGTCGAGCATGCGACCACTACGCCACCAAGGGAGTACATAAAACTAAACTAAAACACAAAACAAAGAGATTTATTTTAGATGATATTATGATTAGAGAAGTCTTCATTTTGTAAGTGTACTAACTGTGCGCTGCGGTTTTCACCCGCGTATTCAGGAGGCTGTAGGAATATCGGGATACAAAATACCCTATGTGTTAAAACAGGGTCTAAACTATCTACATAACGAATTGCAGCCTAATCCGTTCAGTAGTTTTGGTGTGAAAGAATAATAAACATCCAATAGTCCTCACAAACTTTCGCTATTATAATATTTTTAGTATTTATTACAAGAAAACTTACAAGACAATGAAGTTGAATTGCTTACACTAATCCAACTACTTAGAAAATGATAAAGACGACAAAGTTAAAGAGAAGATAAATGATGCAGTTGTACATGCACATGACAAATAAAGATTGCAAAAATGATAATATATCAATAAAACAAAAATTACCTGTTACTCGAACAGAATTAGAAAGCACAAAATAAGTTATGACATGATTATTAAATTAAAGTTTGTCAAGATAGTACGATGTCTATAAAATATCTAGTAACTTACAAAGCTCGCATTTAGGTTTTTCAGGTTTCCATCTGCCCCGGACACATTTTGCTGTAGCATTCTGTTCCAGGTTTAGTCCGTAGCCCTTTCCGCAAGCCACTCGAACTATTGTACCTATTTAAATTTTAATTGGTTTAACAATTATTTTATCTTTATCCAGATATGAACAAATGCGGGCAAAAATACTTGCAGGGTTATTATGACCGCTTTAAAGCAACAAATTAAAATTATGTTAAAAATATTATAATAACTAGCTGTGCCCGTGGTTTCACCCGTGTGGTCTTCGTTCCCATGGGAATATTGAAATAAAAGTACCCTATGTGTTATTCCAGGGTCTAAGCTATATACATACCAAATTTCAGCTCAATCAGTTCAGTAGTTTAAGCGTGAAAACGGAACAAACAATGGTTGTCTGGAAGAGATCGCTCTGAGCGATAAGGCCGCCAGTTGTTACTATTTCTAGTTTTAAGTTTTCTTTTTGTCATTTCCTGTGTTATTGTGGTACCAATAAAGCGTTATCATTCATTCATTCATTCATTCATTCATTCATTCATTCATTCATTCATTCATTCATTCAAACATACACACAAAACAAAACAACGCTAGATGTTATAAAGGTTGGTGCATTGTACTGAGATTTGCGATTTATAATATGTTAGATAAATATTGAATCTGAATATGAATTGTTGAATATTAGTAGAATGGTTCAAACCATTGAAGGTATGGTACGAAACCCTTCGTGTACGAGTAGTACGAGCCCAACTCGCACTTGGCCGTTTATTAAACAAAATCATGTTTGCAACAATCATTACATTTAGTACTATTGGTAATACGACTATATGCTTATAAAAATCTAGATATGCCAAATACCTGAGCTAAAAGTATTATTCGGATCCCGTCCATACTTGACAATCTCAATATTAACATAGGGTTCGCTTTCGATAGGTTCACAAGGACTTTTAGGTCTTCCCTTCTTACCACCTCCCGTCACATTTTCAGTCTTACTTCCTTCTAAGTCTTTATCTAGTGGTCCATTTTCATCTGATTCTGAAGTTTGCTGTCGATTTCTACCACCTTTACTTTCTCTCCCTCTGAAAAT
Organism: Hemistola chrysoprasaria; assembly: GCA_947063395.1. NCBI lineage: Eukaryota > Metazoa > Arthropoda > Insecta > Lepidoptera > Geometridae > Hemistola > Hemistola chrysoprasaria. The sequence goes on along the minus strand of OX346733.1, from coordinate 9,491,484 downwards.
TAAAACTGTTGTAGCTACTCTATCATTAATGGCATATAATGTATCAGCGCCACTCGTAACCCACTGCTTTAACTACATGTTACTCAATTTATCATTAAATTTAAAGACAACTTTATTTACAAATTGCGGTTGGTTCAAACGACAATATCCATGGTCCGTGAAAAAAAAACTGAATTGTGTCGAAGAATTGTGTTTGTAGAGATCTTTCCATGTAGGGTAGAGAATGAAATTTTTGTCCTAAGTTTACAAATAAAGCAGTTCCATTGCAAATGTTAAGCCCCTATTTTAAAGTTTAACGACATACGTTATTTTACTACAGAAATAAAGTAATGATTTATACCAGTAACTTACGTTTTAGGAATTGCTGCAGTAGTTTGGTTCAACCGATCCGTCTTCCTACTCGTCCTTTTATCGCGTTTATCCAAAATATTATCTACTTCTGTAGAATTGGTCTTATTGTACTGCAACGGTATAACCGCCATTTCTTTCATATCTGTATAGTTCTCTGCTTTAGTTTGTAGAGGAATTACTTTTAATTGATCATTAATGTCGTTTGTTATATCTGAATCGCCTAAAGTAGGCTTAAAAGTCCAATTTTCTCTAGAGAATTCTTCATAATTTACGTTACGTTTTCGTCGTGTTTTAACTTCAGTAACTGTAGATGTAGTTGTTTCTATAGAATGTTCATCTGATTCATTTTTCTCTGCGCTATTACGGTATTCATCTGATAAATCTTTTTTCTCTTCACTTTTGCTGTATCTCTTTCGTCTCTTATCTAAGTATCTTTCAAAGTATTCGTGTTTTAACTTGTTTATGTTTTCTTCATCAGACCGGTCGTGAAACATTCCACCCTTTAACAAAGTCATATGATTGAGATTATCTGATTCATTGGAGTCATCGTATTCTGCTATACCTGTATCCTCACTGGTATCTATTTCTGGTTCATATACAGGTTGATATGAATAAAGTCTGTGACCTATAGGTTCTCCGTGTACATTGTATACAGTGTAAACAGCTGTAGGTAAGTTCTCATTGCTTTCATCATCTGTAACTGCATCATCATCGAAATCTGTGTCGAATTTCTTCATTATTTTAAAATTTGCGTGTCTTAAAGTAGGTTTTGCTTTATGATTGTATTTTTCATAGAGTTGGTTTAAGACTCTTTGGTCAGGGTCGTTTTGATGACGTAAGTTGGTGTAGTATTGTCGGAGGAAGGCGGATCTTCGATGACGCACTTCCGGTTCGGGGATCGACCTGCGCCTGCGACTCCATCTTATACGAGGGTGTTGGTATAGCGTACATCTGTAATATATTAATCGTATAATACTTTTTACAGAAAATTCGAACTTTACACGCAACGGATTATTGTTCGAAGACAACTTTACGATCGTTGATTTAGACTTCATAAAAATTTGCAGGCAAGTAGTTAGAAAAAGCAAGCTATAAAACAAGTAGAAAACACTGGGTGGCACTATGTCTGATATGGGCAATCATGATGCTTACCATCAGGCACCTGAATTGCTCGTCTTCTTACTCACTATCATAAAAAACAACTACACAATATAAGTACTGTGCCGACCCACCTAGTGCGGCAGAAAGATGAAGATGAATAAATTTAATATTACTTACTTAGGTAACTCTCTAGGGCTCCAATGGCCTCCAATGCAGGTCGCTCCGGGAGGCCCTTCAGACAACACGTAGCCTTTTTCACACTCGTACATTATTTGTTTGTTATTCACCACCTGAAATTAATTAATGTAATTTGTATATTATACTATATCATAGGAGGCCGCACAAGTAATCGGTGTGCGGCGATAGGTCGCGGTTACCGCCGCCTATGGATACCTACAACACGCGGGGTATTGCCAGTATGTTGCCGACCCGACCAACACTATTCACTCTCCTGTTGAAAAGCCCCACGTTGTAGCTCAACGAGAAGACCGCAGCAGGGAGATCATGCCTCAGTTTACACGAATGCGGCAGAAAAGAACGGAAAAATCGCAGTGTGCGACATCACTATTGTGTCTTATAATAAATATCGTTAAAAGAAAATTACAAATAACTGTGCATGGTCAAATCCATACGAGCTGCCACAATAGATCAGCAATGGTCGAAGCGGCTAAGGTCCCTGTGGATTATGGATAGCATGCAATATTACAGTTGACAGCCTCGTTGGCTCAGATGGCCGTAACTCTGCTTTCTGTGCCATAAGGCTCCGGATTCGATCCCCGGCCAGGTCAAACATTTGTGTGCATGAACATGTCTGTTGGATCTGAGTGTTATAAGCTTATATAAGTATGTATTATCAGTCATCTGGTTACCATAGTGCAGGCTTCTAGCCTAGTTTGGGACCAGATGACCGTGTGTGGCAATTGTCCCATATTAAAAAAAAAAAATAACAATAACCCTGACCCTGGAATTACACATAGGGTACTTTTTCTCCGATATTCCCACGGGAACGATATCTACGCGGGCACAGCTGCAACCGCGGCACACAGCTAGTATGTAACAAAAACGTATTACAACTTATAGAGAAAAAAATTGGTTGTCTGTAAAGTCGGTTTACTGACGATAGTTGAACGTGACAACGTCTTAAGAAAATACTGATGGAATGGTAGCATTTTTCAAAAGAAAATTTTAATTTCATTTGTTTCACTTTTCTCTGCACTTGATACTCGATCAAAACATGTAAATGTACTATAGTATAGCAGCTGTCGCATCGCTCACTCAAGTAGGAGAGAGACGGATGTCGAACGCTGCCGAACGCAAAGGCCGATTGTGCTTCTTTGTCGCTCGTTCCGCGCTCTCGCTTGTGTAAACGTGCCTTTTCCATTAAATAATACTCGAACACTTCAGCATATTTTACATGATTTATTTCAAGGCCACCATCTTCAATCTCGCTCTACAATCATCTGTCGCGCTGGCATCCACCTCCCTGTGTTGCCATCGCGCCCTCGCACATGCCATAGATCTCCGTGAAATCACACGTTGCCATTAATACTTTCCATAAAACCACCAAAACGTTCACAGAATCCGTAGCATGCGCGTCACAAAATAACATCAACCCTACACTTGCACTTCAAGCCTTACATGGAACGCCTCAGAGCGAGGTAACGCCGCATGAGTCATGTTTTTTCGTGCGTGCAGCCGGCTCTATCGAATTATAAGACGTTGTCACGTCAAAATATTCGGTTTAATTTATGAAACTTACCTTTTTAACGTAAGGTCTATAATCGTACAGACCCATATTTCCTACTAAAAGGACCTTCCCATTCTCTATGTATCCCGGGAATGGACAAAATACTGTAAAGAGAAGATTACAAACAGATTTGAAATTATCATGGTGGTAAGCATTAAGATCACTTTTTACGGGATAATTTACCATGATTCGACGTTTTGCGAGTTCCCCGATATTTCGACGCAGTTGCATGCAGATGTGGGTATATCTACTATGGGATTGAGTCCTGGGTACACCTCTGCCTACCCCTTCGGGAAAAAGGCGTGTATGTATGTTTATGCATGCAGTTCTTCTGTGATCACGGCGCGTGAAACTGCGTCGAAACATCGGGGAACTTGCATTTTTGTTTGATCTGTCCCTGTGTGTTATAAGCTTATAATATAAGTATGTATATCAGTCATCTGGTTACCAACAGGCTTCTAGCCTAGTTTGAGACCAGGTTACCATGTGTGGAAGTTGTCCCATATTACATTATTAAAACGTCGAATCATAGTAAATATCCCGTTTAAAGTCATCCTAATACAAATTCAGATTTCTTAGCCACTTCTGCACATTAACGCCATAATCAGTTGTTAGCAGACTATTTTTGTCAGCCATATCGAAACAATCAATGATGCCGCTCTGTATGTATGTATGTATGTATATATGTATTGACTAATTTAATTTTACTGCTAAAACATTAATCATTTTGTAGTGGTAGGCCTCTTTTGCATGAGGCCGCCTGGGAAAGTCAGTAGTTTTACCGGCTTTACCTTCTTCACATTTAGGCGTCTCTCCACTCCAAGTTCCAAAAGAACAGACGACTATGGCGTTTCCTCTGAGTTCAAATCCATCCTTACAGCGAAACCTTGCTTTCATGCCATGTTCTATCTTAGGGGCTATCACCATACCGTTGCGAGGAAATTTTGGCATTTTTTTACATCTGAAAGAACATTTTTTTTATTGTGATAGTGATAGTGATAGTGAGAGTGCTCGACCTATAGACCACTAATTGTGTAAAATTAATGAATTTTGAGACTCATTATTGCGCTCGGAAAAGTAGTAAGTATTTATACTTACTACTTCACCGTTAGTTTAGATACTTCACTGTTACTGGAAACATCTGCGTAGCCACCACGCGGCACCTTCCAAAATAACAAATGTAACCAAAGCAAATATTGTAATACTATCAGTTGGAAAAATTAAGCCCTACTTACAAGTTTCCTGTGCGTTCTTCTTATAAAGGTATCTTTCCGAACGCACGGTAGATATTAGATTCATTATACCTACTGTTATTTATCTTCATTGTCGTGAAAAAATATAAGTTTGTGACCCAATTGAAAAAAATATTTTGGAAGAAAGAAACATTATTTATTCACAGCACACATAAACATTAGTCTGACTTACAAACATTGCATATACCGCGAAATGGTACCAACTCAGCATAATAAGCAGGTTGTGGAACTGCGCTGGTCTTCCGTTGGTACCTGTTCCGGTGACTTCACGGACATTCCTTACTTGACATTATTTATTGTTAGTTCTGATCATGATCTTACATACAGGCACGTCAGCATGTTGGTTACGCTTTTTTCTTTTCAATTTACGACCGCGAGAGTCATGATAATTGAAAAATTCACCGTGCAACAGGGACAGAATCGCATTCAGGCATACTCTTTTTGAGCGAACAGTTGCTTATCACTTAACTGGCGACCCTTTCGATAGCAACGACGTACAGCGCCTTGATGCGAAAGAAAAGATATATGACATGATCGTCCCAATCTTTCTTAGTTGCTAGACATAATATGTAAAAAGACCGTGGTTCTAATTCCTGATTTTAGACTTTATATAGTAGGTACCTATTATTTGACATGCTTACCTTGCTGGTTGACATCTTGGTATCTGGGTCCATGTGCCGTTGTTACAAGTAACGGCAGCATTATTAGATGGAAACTCGTAGTTCTTCTCACAATCGACCATTATTATTTCACCTGAAACCAAATGTGTATTATGATTGGTTTCTTGAGGAGCAAGTGGTAACGAGGCAAGTTGAAGTGGCAATGGGCAGGGCATAGCACGTAGAGAAGACCACTGCTGGACATAAATCTCCCCCATAAGGTGGGGTTTTGGCGATACTCCCCACACTTAGCTGGCGGGCAATTAGATGTTTTGCCACACAGAGGACTTGGCGACTTGGACCTGATTATAATTATAAAGACTGGTTCATTCTTCATCAGCCCATATTAGTCCACTGATTACTGCTGGACATAAGCTGCTCGTACATACCTTAGCTGTAATCATCCAGTTTCTGGCGACATATTACTATGTGTTATGTGACACAGATTGTCATCCTTTGCAACTTTAGTGAAAAAAAAAATAAGAACCAATTTTTCCCTGTGTCATATCGTGCCTACTGAACCACCAATTTAAAACTTTAAATACACATTCTACAGTCAAACCTACCATGTTGTACCATAGTAGAGCTGCCCACAATCTGCGTATTAGCTTCAGACGTGGTATTATCTGTGTTATCTCCAGTCTTGTTCTCCACCATTACCACTCGACCTTGGGACACGTGGGGGACCACACATGGAGCTGGAAGATATCAAACCAATCTTTGATTACATTTAGTGCCAGGGTTAATATTTTTGGTATCACTTTCTTCAAGAAACCTTTTTTTATGCCATAGATGGCAAACAAGCAGACGGCGAGCCTGATGGCTCGCGGTTACCGCCGCCTATGGATACCTGCAACACCAGGGGTATTATTGCCAGTACGTTGCCGACCCGACCAACACACTATTCTATTCACTCCCCTTTTGAAGTGCCCTATGTTGTAGCTCAACGGGAAGACGACAACAGGGAGATCATTCCACAGTTTGCACGAATGTAGCAGAAATGAACGGCCAATATAAAAATTTACACCGATAAAATAAAAATAAAAAAACTCAATCAAAGAGCACAGTGACGTGGTGTTCCAATATTGAAAAAGTAGTGAAAAGTGTGTTAACTCAATACAAAATGAAATAAAAAAGAGACTGGACTCTTGGACTGCTGGAAAATAAAGAACTTTCTCCATGATTTACGTTTTAAACGTCACATTAAACTGTGGATACACGACATTATGTAGGCAGCCGTTAGATCACGCCGTTAGAGGCCGTTAGAGGCCTTGTTGGAATCTGGTCGCCCGAAACTCCGAAACTTTCTGTTGAGCTACAACATGGGGCTCTCAAGAGGAGATTGAATAATCTTGAAGGGTCCGCAACATACTGACAATACCTCTGGTGTTGCAGGTATCCATAGGCGGCGGTTACCGTTCACCATTAGGCACACCCTCTGCTTGTTTGCCACTTAAGGCATAACAAAAAACCTTGAGCAGCATAATTAGGGATACCCATTCTGTTGGAGTTATTATACTCTTACAGACTACAGAACGGACAAATACTAGTTATATATAATATGGTCGCTTGTTGCAAAGTCTTTTAACTGTTCTCTAAACTTACCCAAACACATAGGCAAAGGATGACTCCAAGTGCCATCGCTCTGACAGATGGCAGACCCATTTCCCTCCATCTTCATGCCGTCCTGGCACCTGAATATGATGGACGCTCCCAGCCCAGTGCCTGAGGATATGTTCTCTAACCAGCCATTCCAGAGCTGCCCTGGGTGCCCGCAGTTTATCTCTGGAATTTGTTTTAATATTTTATAGTTTGAGTTTTAAATTTGTATATATTAATATGTTTTTTTTATATTCATCATCAGCCGAAAGACGTCCACTGCTGAATATAGGCCTCTCCCATAAAACGCCATAAAGTATTCATATGGGGACATTCAGCCTAGAACAGCACGCTTGTTGTGCGGCTTGGTGATTGCAGAAATTGGAATACTAGCTGCGGAGAGCGCTGCTGCCCACTCTCCGAATATGTTCCTCTGCCGGGTCTCATGGCTTCCGCCAGATGAGTAAGGGGTGGCTCTTTTTTACCTATAGCCGGAAACCACGCCATAATTATCTAATATCTACATAATTATAGACATACATCTATCTGAGCGCTTGGTCGAGGCGACGCGTGATCAAAATGCTGGCGTTAATCTGGCTCAACGTATAAGCATTGCTATTCAACGTGGCAATGCCGCCAACATCTTGGGTACGCTGCCATCTGACAGTGGTTTAGAGCACTTGGATTTTCTATAGGCTGACATGTCGGCCTGTGGATTTTCGAAGTGTTCTATGGTATAGTGTATTTAGTTAGGGTAGATAGTAAGTAGGTAGCTCTATTGTTTAGACTTTTTTCAATAAAGGCACTCTGCCCTATTAAAAAAAAAATATATATATAGACATGTCTAGGTACAAAGATATTAATCATCATCGTCATCATCATCTCTCTCAGCCGTTGGAAGTCCACTATTGGACATAGGCAGGCTTGGTAGGCGGGTCAACGAACGTAGTTTGATGGTTTTACGCAGAGGACGCTGCTGCCCGTCTTCTGGATCTGATAACTTTTAGCCTGCTCTCTTACAGGAACCACGGGGAGAGACGGTGGAGTAATATTTTAAAGAGCAAGTAAATTTCCTTACCTTTACACATAGGCTGCGTCCCAGACCACTTCTTATCAGCCCCGCACCTCCTGGTCGCGTCTCCAACAAGCCGATATCCATACTTGCACTCATAAGACACGACCGAGTTGTAAGCGCATGATGTGTACACAGCTTTACCGTGCCGCGGCGCTTCAGGCGGCGGGCACTGCACCTGCGTGACCACTAGATGGCGACACCTGTCGCTTTAACCTAACTCGTACGATAACAGATGGCGCTGTTTTCAATTTTATTTTCACCCGACTACGGGAATGTCGAAACGGATAAGTAATTATTTTAAGCTGTGTACTATGAATGGAGTGTTTATTGTATTGATATAAGTAAAATATAGTAATAGGCTATATTCCGTAGTCGAGTTTAACTTTAAGCTTCTGAAGTATATTTCGTTTGAAGCAGACTATTATGTCATGCAAACAGACATGCTAAAATAAAACAACAATTCAATTATCACCTTTATTCCACTACAGATAGAATAGAAATTAGAACCATTTCACAATAAATTCTTGTAATTTCAACATTAATAGCTTTTTCTACACATCTACATAGCTAATAGAGCTATAAATAGGCAGTAAGTTATTGTTATATTTTATCATGGCCATTATAGTTTGAAAAAAGGCTATATTATAGAATTTTAACTGTAACAACTTCTATGTAAACTTCTGAACTACGTAAAATGGTTTTATGCCCCCTTATCTCCTTCTAGCAGCGGGAAAGGAGAAAAAAAACGAATTTAATTTTACAATTTAATTATAACTACAATTAGTGGATATCCCACTTCAAATGATTTGTCTCCTCTAAACTGAAAAGAAAACTAAAAAAACACCTTTAAATGTTAAATAAAAAAATTGTCAGTTATTATTGGTATAATTAAATCAAAGATTTATTCAAAACAATACTTAATTGCAACAGCATCAAGAATCTAACAAAGATTATACAATATCAATACTAATTTAGCAGGTATCAATACCAATTATTTTTTTATTGATAGAAAAGTATAAATTTGGTAAGAAAAACTTTATTATTATTATTATTATTATTTTTGTTCGACGTTTTTGGTAATAATCCTATCCTAATCCTAATCCTAATCCTAATCCTAATCCTAATACTATTATAAAGGCGAAAGTTTGTAAGTATGGATGTATGTATGGATGTTTGTTACTCTTTCACGCCAAAACTACTGAACCGATTGGGCTGAAATTTGGTACGTAAGTAGCTTAGACCCTGGAATAACACATAGGGTACTTTTTATCCCGATATTCCCACGGGAACGAAGACTACGCGGGTGAAACCGCGGGTCACAGCTAGTATGTTCATAAGTATAATAATTATAATCAAAGATTCATTCAAATCAATACGAAGTTGCAACAGCATCAAGAATATAACAAAGATTTAACAATATCAATACTAATTTAGCAGGTATCAATACGAATTAAATTTAATTGTTAGAAAAGTATAAATTTGGTAAGAAAAACTTTATTATTACTATTTAGGTACCTCAACGTTTTGGCTATGTTTCATTAGCCATGGTCACGAGAAGCCTTTAATTTTACCCTTTAGTGTTCTGTGATTTTACATTAAGTTATCGCTTAAAAAATATTTAGTATTGATAGATAAGATTACCACATTGATATTTAAGTCAAATGTACAGACAGATGAACAAAATAGCTGTCAGCTTCCTGTAGGTTTAATTGCATTATATCTAACAGTTCTGTCAATATCTCTTTCAAGTAGGTTTTTTTTTAATAATATTTTAATATTCAAGAAAATACTTAGACTTTAAAAATTCACTTCATAAATGGTTGCTGCACTTCTCCTTCTATTCGGTTCATGAATTTTTTGAATGTAAAACCTATGCATCTATTTGACATTGAATTATAATAATTAGATTAATTTGCGACATTTTTTTCTCTCTTTGTATATTTTAATATTTTTACCCCACAAGACAGAACATGATGGAACCGATGATCTGTTTATAACAACTTTATCTTTATACCCATGTTTTGACAAATAAATTTCATTTCATTTCACGTATCAATTTTAAATAAGTGACAATACTTGCAATTCTGTGAATACTATGTTTCAGGTACCAAAAAAATAATTAACAAGCCTTTACTCTTGCCATTGAATACCACTTTTCAGATAAGTAATACCAATTTACAGGCACCAAGAGTATTATTTTACACGCGTAAAAACCATTTTCTGGTCCAATACCAATTTTTGAAGTACCAAGAGCAATTCTACACGTGAATAGTATTCAGGTATCAATACGAATTTTACAAGTACCTATCAACTCACTGACTGACATGCAACGCGGAGCCCAAACCACTGATCCTAGAGACTTGAAACTTGGAATGTAGATTCTTTTCGTTATCTGGACGGTGCTAAGAAATGATACAAAAATCCTTTCTTAGTATACTAATTCACATTCTAAAGCGCCCAAAATGGGAATAAAAGTTTTGGTATCAAACTCCCATATTACGTAATTGTAAATAAAAATTCATCAAAAAGGAGACATCAAACATCAGAAGTGGGATACCCATCAATCTAATTGCGTCATGACAATGATATTGCGCGTAGCCATGATAATACAAGCTCCATGCTAACTATATTCTCTGATGACGACACACAAACATAGATCATGCAACATTCCTTAAATGAGGACACTGAAAAACGCCAACTACATTGTCACGAAGCAATGCAAATTTTAGAAAAATATCTTGTCAGATTTTACTTGGTGGTGCGTTTGGTTGACCAGTTGAAAAGGATTTAAAGACTATTACAGCTCAGCGTTAGGAAAGTAAGTATAGCTTATCAATTAAAAGTTTAATAGGCTAAGAGTACCTTTATAAAACTGTTGATACAAAACCTTATGAATATTATAGTTATTTTAGAAACAATTATGAGGGTAGAATTGACGCTAGTGAAAGCGTTAGTTGCGTATTATTGTGCTTGTTCAAACGCTTAAAGTTTGAGTTCTTGAAAGAAGACTAAAAATTGTTTTGAGAGACGGAGATTGTTTCCACTTACTATTTCCCACTCGAACCATGCAAATTATCTGCTGTCTCTAACCCCCTGGGATTTAAAGTTCGTAAAGTCTAAGAAGTACCGTTTGACATTTCATACATCCATAGTTTTAATAAAATTGCTGAGGCGTAACGCACACAATTTCAATAACTTGTTTTTGTAGTGGTAGGCCTCTTTCGCAGGGAAAGTACCACACCTTTGCCAGTTATTTATTCATCCGCCAAGCAGTAATGTGCAAACATTACTGTGTTCCGTTCCGAAGGGCAATGTTACCATAGAAATTACTGGGCATGATGAGATTCAACAACTTATATCTCAGGGTGACAGGCGCGGTGCAGCGCCGCGTAGAATTTTGAATTTTAAAACACTGGGTGGCACTGTGTCTGATATGGGCAATCATGATGCTTACCATCAGGCACCTGATTTGCTCGTCTTGTTACTCACTATCATAAAAAAAATAACATTTTTTAGGGGGGTAGGCAGGGGTGTACCCTGGACTCAGTCCTTAATTAGGTAAGTAAACCCAGATTCCTAAAAATGTTACTAACTACTACTAAATACATTTATTACCATCCTTAGAAAATACGCTACCTATTTAGTCCATAACTCATAATATTTAATGATTAAACCTGTAACTCTTTATTTATTCCACGCAAACGAAACCGCCTAGCCTAACAGCCTTAGTATTATAGTAAAAACTAAATATTTAGGCAAATAGATAGGCAATCCACACATTAAATTAGCGGTGCTAGAACGAGACCAATCCCACCCAAACTAAAGCCATTCATCTCTCTAATTAGGTAACGAGCGCAAGTTGACTTAATTGCCCAATGAGACCTATTTGCACAGAATTAGGGTGATAAGGATTTGCTAAACTTTAATGCGAAAAGTCTGGACTGGCAGATTTAATTATACGATTTTCCGGAGCACTAAAAATAAAGGTAAAACCTACAACTTGATTTTGACTTCAAAAAATGTCTACCTTACTTATTTTATTTATAACTTGTTAATTATGCAAGCCAGATTTCTTAATTTCCTATCATTTACCTTTTAACCTTTGCCTACCGATTGGCGGATGAATAACTGACAAAGGTGTGGTACTTCCACAGGCGGCCCCCCGCAAAAGAGGCCTACCACTACAAAATGAAAATGTAATAGAGTCCCTGAAGATTATTAACAAATATTACTGAACTATGCGTTCGACTTGCGTTAGAATTGCGTAAACAACCTGCGTCTGAGCGTGGTGGAGCGTATCCCCAGCTCTACGAGAAATTTGACACAATCCTATGAAAATTTTACCAAATCGATGTTTTGTATTCCCCTGTTCCCTCCGAATATAATAAACTCATTCTATAAATTTATATCTTGATATTTTAATAGTGAAGTAAATTATGTCCCTGTAATTTCAGTTTCTCTTGAAATTCTCGGCTTTAAGGGTTCCGTACTTCAAAAGGAAAAAAGGAACCCTAATAGGACATTTTGTTGTCCGGCTGTCTATCATAATATCAACTACTCAGATCTGCGGTCCCTTGTGGCTGTAAAAAAAAAAAAATCATACGTCTAAGTTAACGCAATCAAAAGTTATGGCCATTTTACTGCTTATTTCCATACTTTGCGCAAGGAACTAATAGATGGCGCTGTATGTTCTTGTTTTTTAGAAATTGGTATCTATGGAACCCTACACTATGCATACATACGTATGCCTTCACAATTTATTTTAAAGTGAACTTCTAAAAATCCCAGTTTTATTAATAGACTCGCTTGATTAATAGACGTTCACTACAAAAATATTAGGAGATATACAAAAATAAAGTTATAGGGACAAGGTTTACTTAATCTTCAAAAATGAGATATAAATAAATATATCAAATAGGTTTGAAACCACCGTCCCTTCATCTAAGTATTTCCTTACCCTGCATGGTTGCCTGGAAGAGATTGCTCTGAGCGATAAGGCCGCTAGTTGTTACATCTTTCTAGTTTTAAGGTTTTCTTCTTTGTTATATTCTGATAAATTGTGGTAGCAATAAAGAGTTTTCATTCATTCATTCAAATAGATTTACTATATTAGAAGGAAACAGGGGTATGAAAAACATCTATTTAGTATTTTTTCCATAGGATTGCGTTAAGTTCTTAGGAAGTTCCCTCTGCTGTTACTAGTTCAAAGCATAACTTGGAAACAACTGATTTTTCGAGGCCAACCTGGTCAAAACATTACGATTCCATCTGACCAACCAAACTCACCACCAAACTAAATAGATCGATAGAACAAAGTACTTACGGACACAAGTGGGCAGTTCCTTGGGCGCCCAGGCCCCGTCAGCCTGGCAGTACCGCTCGGCCTTCCCCACCAGCTCGAACCCTTGCCCGCATTGGACTACTGCGCGACAGCCGAAGGTGTGGCAGTCGGCGGTCACCCATCCGTGGGGCACGTCGCCTGGCTCGCCGCATGAACGTGCTGGTGGAATATAAGGGCTATTTACTTCCAAGAATAGATAGATAATACTTTATTGTACACCACACTTATAGAACCAACACAAAGGATACAGAGAAACTATACTTAAATGTACAAGCGGCGGTCTTATCGCTAATAAGCGATTTCTTCCAGACAACCGATGGATGGAGAGGATTCATTTGCTGATGCAAATGAAAGTCTTGATAGACCTTTCGTACTTTCAACACGAGGAAACAGTATTTCAATATTATCGGGGAAATTAAGCCCTACAAGTTTCTTGTGCGTTCTTCTTGTAGAGGTATCTTTCCGAACGCACGGTAGACTCAGTACTGTTTATCTTCATTGACGTGCAAAAGTGTCAGATTATGACCTATTTGAATAAATCTGAGTTTGAGTTTGATTTAATAGCAATAGAGAGTATATTAGAATGCCGTGGGTGATTGTCGCTTGTAGTGGAACACTGAATGTTTTATGATCCCCCCGATATGATCCCATGCCGAGAGTTTCTGTACACAGAAATAGAGCATACAAAATAAACGCGCGTAATATACCTGCGTAATATACCTAATCCCACGTATCCTATCCTACTTATATTATGCAAAAGTATGTGGGGATGGATGGATGGATGGATGTTTGTTACCCTTCCATGCTAAAACTACTGAACCGATTAGCCTGAAATTGATATCTGGGTATAGCTTAGACCCTAGAATAACACATGGTGTATTTTTTCTCGATGTCCCCACGGGAACGTTGCCTGCGCAGGTGAAACTGCGGGGCACAGATGGTAATATTATTATAAATTTGAAATTATGACGGTATGTTTGATACGTCTGCACGCCAAAACTATAATAAACCGATTACGTAGCGTAGATAGCTTGGACTCTGGAATAACATCTAAAGTAAAGTAATCTTTTAAGCGGGTAAAACCACGTGGTACAGCTAGTATTACATTAATTGAAAAAATTATAATGTGATTAGGATATGGATACTCCTACAAGTGACAAGTAAAATATTTTTTAAAAGGTTTTATTATTTTGCCATCAGAACTAAAAATGCGTACCAAATAGCAGATCAATCTGTCAACAAGAAAGTAGGGGATACTGCAATGACTTATCATTAATGCGCCACAGCCCCACGCAGATTACAATCACAAAAAAAAAAAAAATTAGTAAATTAACTAGCGTTTTAAATTTCTGTTTTGAAACACAGAATACTGATGACCCCAAACAAAAATACCTGAACAACAAACAGGATAAGCTAAATCAATCCGTTTTCAAAAGTCGCGAGATCTCTTTAACTAATTTTACTTTAATAACTCACGTTCACAGCTGATATCCGGTCCGTACCACGAAGCCTGGCCGTCGATAGCCAGACACTTGGCCCGAGGGAACCCGTTGGTAACATAGCCGGTGTGACAGTTGTACTGCACTGTGGCGTCCAGGTCGAAGGTGGCTTGCTCAGGCAGGGCGGAATGCCGCGCGTGCTCGATCGTTGGCGGTTGGAGGCAGTAGACTGTGGAAAGATGTCTCTATTAACAAAGCTTATACAAGGCTGCTATTTTGAGCTTACTGATAAGGCCCACAGTAAAATACCACGTTTCAGAGTCATAAGTCATCACTGGTAAATACACTTTGGTTGAATCCCTTCGACTTGAGGCACTGAGGTATTTTGGACGAGAAGACATTGCGTAGGTTTCTGAACGCTGCCCAGCCTCCATCCACAAGATGGGCATACGATCTGATAAAGACAGTTGGATCACGCTGGATGCAGACTACTTACAACCGGACTAGATGGAAATCTTAGACCCTGGATTATCACATACTTTCTATCCTGATATTCCCACGGGAACGAAGACTATGCGGATGAAACCGCAGAGCAAAGCTAGTAAAATATACTGCCGTGAAACTGATGTGAAACCTACATAAAATGGATTAGCTTGATTGAATAGAAGACCAATTTCCTATCCTTGACCTTCTAGTTTTAGAGTCTTCTTTCTGAGGATTTGGATAAAGTGCGTGCAGAAGTCAAAGAAAATGTGCGAGAAATGAGTGCAGTGGTAGGCCTCTTTTGCAGGGAGCCGCCTAGAGAAGTATCACACCTTTGCCAGTTATTCATCTGCCAATCAGTATGTACAAACATTATTGTGTTCCGGTCTGAAGGGCAATGTTACCAGCGAAATTACTGGCCATGACGAGTTTCAACAACTAATATCTCAGGGTGACAGGTGTAGCGCAGTGCCGCACAGAACTTTGAATTTAAGAAAAACTGGGTGGCACTGTGTCTGATATGGGCTATCATGTTGCTTACCATCAGGCACCTGATTTGCTCGTCTTGTTACTCACTATCATAAAAAAAGAGACCAGAGATGACGTAAATAGACTGGACTAGCGGAAGAAGTGCCGTGCCTCCTATTGTAAGAGCTGGAAGATGATTAAGGGCTTAATTATACACACGAGCTATATGTCGTCAACAACAGAAGGCATCCGTCTGCTCTTACTTAGGGAATTACTCGTCTTCTTCCGCCTCTCCAGTCTTATTATCCTTCAGCTTTCAATTCTCTCATATTTTCTAAGTGTATTAGGAATAGATTGGTAACGAGAGATGCTTACTGTTTTCCTTGCACGCCGGTGGTTGTCCGGCCCACTTGCCGTCCGCCTGGCAGCTTCTGCTCTGCAGGCCCACCACGTGGTACCCATGAGGGCAGGAGTACACGGCCCTGTGGTTGAACAATACATACTATTATACTTTTTCTACTAGGTAAACAACCCTTTATGGAAGTTTATATTATTATTGTGATTTTATCAGCTTTTTCCATTAGGATAGAACATGCTTTAGCTATTTTTCTATTCTAATACGCGGTGAAATCGCGGGGCAAATGTTATAAGATTCTAACCCATAACATAAACCCATAACATGTTAAGGAATCCCGCATTCGAAGCCGCGGTTACTTTCCCACTAAGCTAATTTAAGATTGAAAGCATTCCATTAAACATTATTCTGTAAGAAACCTTTTATTTAAAAGTAAGATCAGACACGAAACGCTCTAATTCAACGTTGCAGATGAATAATAATAATAATAATATGGGACAACTTCCACACACGGTCATCTGGTCCCAAAGTAGGCTAGAAGCCAGATGACTGATATACATACTTATATACGATTATAACTTACTATTTAAAACTTACTTATCTCCAAAAAGTCGTCCTGTCACTGTAACCTTCCCAATTTCAGGCTGCTCTAGTTCAGGGCATTCGCGATCTGCAACAAAGATTCATACATTTAATGAAAGGGGAACATCAATTTCATTAAAAAATATAAGAAAACGTCACGCATTCGAAAAAACAAATTATTTATATTAATACCAAGTTTGATACCTAATAGGTATAATAAGTAGCTATGCTATTTTACCCAATGACTTATGTATTATTTTGACCAAATGATAGCTTAATTGGTTTTGTACTTATGACGTGAAAAGGTAACCACAGAGTACAAAATATATTCAAGGTAACCAAAGACGCACACACTTAACTCTTGAATTTAACAACCCTTTACTAACCAGTTTATATTAATAAAAAATTAAAACTTCTCATCTTCCTACTGCTTCCCATCTTCAAAGTTGCCAAATTATACCTTCAGCCGTTTGAAAAGAGCTGATAATCTTCAAATTTATATCACCTCTTTTTACCCGCGACTGAAAAACTTAGGTTCTTCGGCAAAATGACAAAATCGATTACGCGCTGGCAGGTTAGGGTGGCGTTTTACCCAGGCTTAGTATAAACACATATATTAAATTTCAGTGGATAAAACTGCAGGGCACGGCTAGTCTAAACAACTTGTAGTGGTAAGCCTCTTTAAGCAGGGGCCCGCCTGGGGAAGTACCACACCTTTGCCAGTTATTCATCCGCCTAGCAGTAATGTGCAAACATTACTGTGTTCCGGTCTGAAGGGCAATGTTACCAGCGATATTACTGATGACAAGTTTCAACAACTAATATCTCAGGGTGACAGGCGCAGTGCAGTGCCTCGCAGAATTTTGAATATTAAAACACTGGGTGGCACTGTATCTGGTATGGGCAATCATGATGCTTACCATCAGGCACCTGATTTGCTCGTCTTTTACACTATCATAAAAAAAAAACTTTCTAAAGCAAAGATCACAGAAGATAAACGAAATACCTCCCTTCGTAAACATCGCCATAAATCCTCACAGGCTTCCAAAAAATGTCATCAACTTGATACACGAGATTAAATCACTCAAGTTCCTCCTTAACCCCTTAATGAATAGCAGAAATCATTTTGTTTCTGACGCGAAATAATTTTTTGTCATCCCCTTGGGGTATTTAATTAAAATTTTCTTCGGTGGTATTTGTTTGGTCAAATATTTTTGTGGTGAGTAAGGAACTTTGTAATTTTATATAGATTAGATAACACTTTTATTGATACCACACCACAATACAGAAAATTAACATAATGAAACTTAAAAACTAAAACGTGAGTAACGATAATTGGCGGTCTTATCGCTCAGAGCGATCTCTTCCAGACAACCATTCGAAAAGAGGAAAGGCAAATATTGGAAAGACGGTATATATATCTTCCTGCCTGTATGTTAATTGCTTATGTGTGTACATACATATACATTCACGCCTTTTTCCCGAAGAGGTAGGCAGAGGTGAACCCAGGACTCAGTCCCATAGTAGATACACCCACATTTCACCAGTGTTTTAAACCCACCCAGTGTTTTAAAATTCTAAATTGTGCGTGGCACTGCACTGCGCCTTAGTTGTTGAAACTCGACATTCCCACTAATTTCGCCCTTCAGACCGGAACACAGTAATGTTTGCACATTACTACTTGGCTGAATGAAAAACTGGCAAAGGTAGACTACAATCGCGTAAATTGCGTTACTGTTTCTATAACGAACCTGAACCAAAATAAGTTATTTATCCTTTGTAAATGAATCTTCCTTCAGAGATGTTTAATATTTAATAAAATCTGTGAGAGGTCGGTGATTAATAAAGAATTGAATATTAAGGTGGGTGAATTGACCTCGAAACATCATACATATTTACTCTAAATGTATAGTTATTTTTGTTCTTATTTATTTCTACTCGTCAAATCGGTTTTAAGAGCGTACGCGGCCTTCTAGAAATTTGACAAAATCTTACTACAAATTTACCAAATCGATGTTTTTTATTCCCCTGATTCCTCCAAATGTAATAAACCCATTCTATAAATTTAGTAGTAATAGTAAACTTAAACTTAAACTTTAGTAGTAGTAGTAAAGTAGCCATGTCCCTGTCATTTTAATTTTTCTTATAATCCCTTGGCTTTTTCATAGTAACTTCCAAACTTCCAAAAATCTTAGTTTCACTCGCGTGATTGGACGTTCACTACAAAATATTAACGTTTATACACATACGTTCACGCCTTTTTCCCGAAGGGGTAGGCAGAGATGTACGCAGGACTCAGTCCCATGTAGATACACCCACATTTCGCCAGTATGTTATTGGTCCCATGTAATAGGGGGCGAGCCTATTGCCATCTACCGGGTACAGTTCCAGACTCCAGGCAGTTATTGAGATAATTCCTAATGGAAAAATCCAATATTTAACACTGCCTGACCTGGGGATCGAACCCGGGACCTCTTGATTGGCAGTCGAGCATGCGCCCTCTACGCCACGGAGGCAGTCAACGTTTATAAACAATATAAAATGATAGGATCATAGTTTACTTCATCTTTAAAATATCAGGATATAAATATATCAAATAGGTTTACTGTATTCGGAGAAAACAGGGGAATACAAAACATCGATTCAGTAAATTTTCCATAGGATTGGGTCAAACTGCTAAGAGCTCTTCCCTGTTACGGCTAATCGTCAACCACAAGAAAATTTCTAAATACCCCCACGAGCACGTCTGCTTTCAAACAAATAAACAAATGCATAAAAAAAAATGTGTTTGGTATCAGATGGGTTTGGGCTCTGCGTTGCATGTCAGTGAGGATCATTTAGGGTTATACATAACCCTAAATACATAGTGATCAAATGACTGAGTTTAGAAATGAAATGAACTTGTTTGTTGTGATAAAAACGACATGAAATCAATAACAATTATCACCCAAGAAATATAATATAATAGCGAGAAAGAAGTGATATTATGTAAGTTATATGAGTCTTATAAACTTTTATAAATTTCATCGTTCCGTCAGTAAAAAAAAACTCAATATAAAGAGAAAGAGTGCCAAGTTCACGGTCACAGCTCGCTGCCTTCTCGCCACACAAAGCACCTCGAGTCGAGTGCTCTCCTGCGACCGACTGATGTCGCCAGCTTTTGTGGAAAAGGGAGTATTTTGCGGAAAAAAAGTTTTTAAAATGATAGAGTTACGTGTGATACATGAGATTCCAAATTATTAAAAAAAATACTTATGTGCTTTTTTAAAAAGAAAAGAAAAAGCTGATACATTTTTAATATCCAGAGATTTCAATAGTGACAAATTGTTCTGACTTATTGATTTATAGTTGATACTATTAATTAAGTACTTACTAAATTACTACCTACCTTAGTTACTAATAATAAGGCGGTGCGGTGCATCTACTTGTCTTGCCAAATAAAGAATTACAAGATTTGTGAATTATTTTTTTTATGATAGTGAGTGACAAGTCGAGCAAATCAGGTGCCTGATGGTAAGCATCATGATTGCCCATATCAGACACAGTGCCACCCAGTGTTTTAAAGTTCAAAATTCTGCGCAGCACTGCACTGCGCCTGTCACCCTGAGATATTAGTTGTTGAATCTCATCATGCCCAGTAATTTCACTGGTAACATTGCCCTTCAGACCGGAACACTGTAATGTTTGCACATTACTGCTTGGCGGATGAATAACTGGCAAAGGTGTGGTACTTCCCCAGGCGGGCCCCTGCAAAAGAGGCCTACCACTACAATATAATATATACGTCCTTCCCACAGATCATAAAACTAAGATAAGGGCGCGTGTTGCAATTTCTCTTAAGTGTTACAAAACTACACCCTTTTGAAACACGTTGTTTATACTATACTATAATTATCATAAACCTTATGTAGGTACATTTCGATTCATATAATATATGACAGCCTGGTTGGCACAGATGGTATAGTGACTCTACTTTCTGTGCCGTAGGGGTTCGATCCCCGGCCAGGTCAAACATTTGTGTGCATGAACATGTCTGTTTGCTCTGTGTCTGTGTGTTATCATTACATAGTATAAAACAAAGTCGCTGTCGCTGTCTGTCCGTCCCTATGTATGCTTAAATCTTAAACTACGCAACGGATTTTGAAGCGGTTTTTTTTAATAGATAGGATGATTCAAGAGGAAGGTTTATATGTATTGCACCCGTGCGAAGCCGGGGCGGGTCGCTAGTAAGCTTATATAAGTATGCATATCAGTCATCTGGTTACCATAGTACAGGCTCCTAGCCTAGTTTGGGACCAGATGACCGTGTGTGGAAGTTGTCCCATATTATATATTATTATATATTCATATATACTTACCTGTCCCATTGAGAAATAAATTACGCGAATAAAAACTGGGTCAAAGTATTCATACGGGAGGAGAATTCTTCCATCTAACTTCTGAAAGCCAATTCTGTTTGTCTCGAAAGTTTGTTACAAGTTACACCTAAGTTTAGAGATCCATAGATTATGCATAAAAACGGCGCCGTGACACGAATTTATGCGGACGACATATTTTGATCACTTGAAGTTTATAAATTGTTGGACTTTTACGTCTTAAGTTTGAATTATCTTAAGTTTGAATTAAAGAAAAAAGATAAGTGTCACATCGAAAGATTGAATAAGTAACGGCGAAAATTGTCGCTTCGTAAGCAGCGAAAATCATCGAATCGAAGGTAATTACGTCAAAATGACTTAGCCGATTAGGCTGAAATTTGGTACATAGGTAGAACTCTGGAATACCGCATATTTAATAATAATTAATACATTGGAGGCAGCGTCGTAGATGGCATTAGAAAGATTACAGGTGTCACGCGAAGAAAAAAGACCTACTTACAACAAAAAAAAAATTGTGACAAATTTGCAGTAACTTTTTTGACTGTGTCGAATTTAAAAATATTTTTTATGCATGTGATGATAAATTCGTTCATTCTTTCAATGTACGGATTTTCAAAAACGTGACTTTATATATACCATACTTTATAATAACCCAACCAAAGAATGTGGCAAGCTCTAAGGAAGGCCTATGCTGAAAAGCAAGACAATCTTGATAGCAGGATTATATTATAATTAAATAATTATTTTAATTCATGAGATGATTTGTAAATTATTGTTGAATAAAGACTATTATCGCTATCAACACTTTTTAGCGCGAAATCCGCGGTGCACAGATTTTGGTCTATTTGGATATAATATTGCCGAAGAAATTCCCAGACGGAAAAAACTTTTTAATTCAATAACAACGTTGTAATATCGAGGGACAGATAAAAAATATGTAAAATATTCAGACTAGGTCCCGTGTACCGTCATATTGTTTGTTCTTTTATGAAAGCTATGATATTATGTCGCAATTTCGGTTATTGCGTATAAAATCGAGGGTAAATACTGAGGGCCTATAATATTATGTCACGTGTTTACGTTCACATGTATATAATGTAGTTAATGATTTTTATCTTAAGTATGTTCATAGATGAAATGTATATATAACATGTGCATTAGAATTTATGATAAGTTGACAGAAGATATAAAGATCTTGAATCAAAATAAGATTAAATTGACATTTCAGAGTTATTTTCAAGTAAATTCAAATTACAGAAATGGTTATCAGATAAATGTTTCTAGTGTAAAAGATTATCTGAATTTTAAATACATCTTAACGTATTTTAGGCAAACTTCATGACATTATTAATAATTGTAATAATAGTAATAATACATGCCATAATGGTAATAATACCACAGAACAGATAATAATACTATACTGACCTCTAATAATTAAACATTTCATTTATTGTATTATGTGTATCCTGGCAATTAAAGCATTTGATATGATTAGATTTGATTTAATAACATTACGCCTTTTTCCCGAAGAGGTAGGCAGAGGTCCCAAGACTCAGTCCCATACGCGTCACAGTACGCGTCCACACTTCGCCACGTGTTTTTTAAGTCCTATTTAATTAGTAGATTCGCACTTGATATACTAAATAATATTATATTTATTTTTATTAAAATTCAAGATTTTTGTCACAAAAGGGATGCGGTTGTTAAAATCTGGTTTATTATTGGTTTAAAATCTACGTATCTCAGATAATAAGTTAAGAAATAATATAAAATATTATTATGTTTGTGAAAATATTATTTCATAATCATAATTATTTATTTGCAAAAATTTAGGAACAAGATGTCTTAAGTTAATTTACATTATTTGATTGAAAGGACCGAGAAAAAGATTTGTAATTTTATTTTGCTTTTTTTTAATGCTTTTTATTAATTATAATTAGAATTTAAATAATTAATATGCACGCTTCAATGAGGTAGAATGTAACGGATCAATATTTTTTATTTAAGACCATTTGTAACTACATTCTTGCAAATCAATGATTTATATTTATATTGTATGAAGGCACAAAACCATTGAACTTTCAAATAATAAACAAAACTCATTTATTGAAAGACTAAAAATTTTATACACTAAGTAAATTATATTTTATGGGGTTCGATACTCAGATCAGGTAGTGTTATCGGATTTTTATATCGTATTAGGAATTATCACAATGACAGTAGTATGGAACTGTGCCCGGTATATGGCAATAGGCTCGCCTCTTAAGTATTACCTAATACATGTGACCGCAATAACATAGAGGCAAAATTTAGGTGTATCTACTATGGGACTGAGTTCTGGGTACACCTCTGCCTACCCCTTCGGGAAAAAGACGTGATTGTATGTTTATTGCTTCGGAACTTAAAAGGCTATGTAACCAAAAATTAAATGTAATTTTAATATTCTACGTGGAATTTCTACGTGAACGAACCTGTCCTTTAAGCTCATATCTAAATCCCTTTCGAAATATCAAAACTTCAGGGAACCCTAATGACCCGACCACTAAACAGGGGTCGGTATTCAGGCCGCGTTGCTCATGCAAATGTACGGAACCCACACTACGGCTCGACGACACGCCCTTAGACTACATTCACACTGTAGAAAAAAGACACATACATAAAATTAATATCTTACTAATATTCATCATCATCATCATCATCATCTCAGCCGTTGGTAATCCACTACTGAACGTAGGCCTCCCACATAAACGGAGGGTTTTGCCAATACTCAACACGCTTGGCAGGCGGGTTGTCGAGCGCAGTTCGATGGTTTGTTGCAGAGGACGCTGCTGCCCGTCCTCTGGATCTGTTAACCCTTAGCCGGCTCTTACGGCAACCACGGGTAGAGAGGGTGGAGCACTATTCTAAAGCTGGTAACTTCACGGCTAACGGAAATAATAAAAATATTTTGAAAAATGTTGTGTTATTACCTAATTTCGATAAGAATAATAATTGAAAGATTAGATTTTTAGGCAAATAAAGCATTAGATTTGATTTGATAACATGACGCCTCTTTCCTAAAGGGGTAGGCACAACCCAGAACTAGTCCTATAGTATTTTAAATTTTTTAGACAAAGCGGTCTACTCGCATGTAATTGCCCCACACACACGCCCCTAGAGCGTTAGGTAGAAGGGATAGAAAAATTTCGCCGATGACTAGTACCTCCACGGTAGCTCAAGTGGTAGAGCGCCGACCACAGATTGGTGCGGAGGGTGCGTGGTTCGAATCCCGCCCGTGGGTGAAATTTTTCTTTCCTTGTTTGTATTGTAGTCCTATAGTACCTAAGTACACCCCACACTTCGCCAGGAGTTTTTTAAGCCCCATATAATTAGTAGATTCCCATTTAATGTAGTTTATACAGGCATTTATTCAAGCCTCGGTGCCTCGGTGGCGTAGAGGGCGCATGCTCAACTGCCAATCAAGAGGTCCCGGGTTCAATCCCCAGGTCAGGCAGTATTAAATATTGGATTTTTCCATTTGGAATTATCTCAATAACTGCCCGGAGTCTGGAACTGTGCTCGGTAGATGGCAATTGGCTCGCCCCCTATTACATGGGACCAATAACATAATGGCGAAATGTGGGTGTATCTACTATGGGACTGAGTCCTGGGTACACCTCTACCTACCCCTTCGGGGAAAAGGCGTGAATGTATGTTGTGTCATGTTTGTAAAAATCTACGTATCTTTGATATTATATTACGAAATAATATAAAATATTATTATGTTTGTTATAATATTATCATTAATATGTCTTACTCTTATGGTTTTATTTGGTTGTATGAAGTCACAAAACTGTTGAACTTTCAAATAATAACTAAAAATCATTTATTGAAAGACTAAAAATATCATACATTAGGTATTTTAAGCGAGTAGACCGCTGAGTCTTTAAAATTATAAAAAATACTGTGATATTCTTCTGTCTTTACAACACGTTCGCGTTGTCTATCGATGAAGATTATCATGTCAATTTGTAGGGATTGCCTTTAAGGGTTTGGGATATAATAGACCCACGAGACCCATCCAAAGAGCTTGTCAAATAGCGGCATTTGGTTTAACCCTTCAATGCGTAAAGGCCTTTGAGGATGGAAATAATTTTATAAACTATAACGACGTGCTGAGATTTTTATATTGGATGTTGTTAAGCGAAAAAGATCCTAACTCACAATATGACCGAAAATGTGTTGTGTAACTTTTCCGACACTATGTTAAGATAGATAGATAGATTTATTGTATACCTTACAGCGAACATAATATATAAAAATAAAGTAGGTACAGTTAGTCTTAGTCTAGTATAAGTGGCGGTCTAGCGATTTTTTCCAGACAACCGAACGGAAAGGAGTAAAATTATGCAGCTATTTTGTCTTTATTCCTAGTATGAGTGTTTATATATTACCTATATATAAAAAATCTTATACGAAAGATCATGAAAAACACAACTTTAAACCGTACGAAACCAATAAAAAAAAACAATATACACAAAACAGTATATTTAGTTTTAATATCACAAAAGTAAACCTACACTGCAACTAATTTATTCGAATATTGAACTGTGAATTCAAATAAAATGTACGCTAAAACAAATGGGGTACTTCTGTATTTCGTGGAAAATGCACTGCGTATTTTTAAAATTGCTTTTTGAGGTCACCAAGCTTTGAGCATGAAAATAATACAGAGTTTTATTAAAGGTTTTAGTACTTTTATACCTATGTTATTGTATTTTGTTTAATATTTTGCAAGCATGGTAGCTCGGGTGGGAAGAGAGCGTACACTGCCTGATCTGGGGATCAAGCCCGGAATCTCATGAACGGCAGTCGATCTTGCGCCCATTACGCCACCGAGGCAGTGAGGCAGTGTTCCGCCTATTATCACACAAATATCGCAAAAATATCGAAGCAAACTGCCTCAGTGAGTCTTTTGTCGATATTCACAGAGAAAAGCTCTTCAATTTATGGACGTTTTACGTATAAGTGAAATTCATTGTTACAAATAGGTCTTTATTCTTTATACTGAAAATGCGTGGGTTGTTGCCAAATTCCATATGAAAATAACAATAACTTATCTATTTATTCAGAGGTAAGTAAAGGTGTAAAATATCAACATTCGAAGAGGCAAATTTGTAGATAAAATTTAGTATTAAAGATGTACTTTTAAAGATAGATGACTAACTCGGTGGCGTTACTACTGTTGTGATATTTACATATTTGGATATCATTAAAAATAAATGTCTTTAATTTAAAAATAGGATTATAAAGGACCGTGTAGCGCCACAGTAGCGCCTAAAAAATATTGTCAAACTCTACGTCTACCCAAGGTCATCGATAGCGCCCCACAGGTTACATGGAGAACTATTTTTCTAACTCCTCTTTGGAAATTGGCAAATGCATAACCTGCGGCCAAGCAATAGTTCTAGGAGGAGATAATAAACCTCTATGGAGTAAAAGAAGAAACTCTTCTTTGTTCTTTAGCAGGGTTTATGTTCGTTTTATCTTAAAGAGTCTGAACAAAGGTTCTGCGAACTTTAGTGCATGTAAACTCGTGAACAAAACTGTTATTGAACTCAACATTACATTTTCAATATACATTTATTGTTCATATATTTGTTTAACTGGCAATAACAGTTTTCTTCACTAGTGTACATGCGCTAAGTTTGCAGATCATATGACACGCCAAGATCAAACGACGTACGATAGGTGCGTCATCAACATTATTTTAGGCACAGAGGAGATGAAAGCATCCTGATCTGTGATTTTAGGCATAGAACTTCCACTGATGAACATAGGCCTCTCCCATAGATTCGAGAACTTTTCAGCCCCATCGGCCAGTTCTACGTGCTATGTGTCCTGCCCATTGCAACTTAAACTTTCTAATCCGCTGGGCTATGTCAGTAATTTTCGTTCGTCTACGGATCTCCTCATTCATTCAATCGCGCAGAGAAATCCCGAGCATATACCGCCCTCTCAATAGCTTGTTGCGCTATTTTTAGCTTGCTGATAAGGCCTAACGGCCCATTATTTCACTGTTAAGTTTTGTACAATTGATACTACAGAATTATAACCCATATAGGCTCGGAGTATACCAGTAGCTCCGGCCCCCTTATTACGGACGCAACAGAAGTGTGGAAAGCGGTTAAATTGCTAAATGTCTGCTGTCAAACGTCATTTTTTGTATGCCGTTTGACAGCAGACATTAAGCAATTAAACGCTTTCCACACTTCTGTTGTGTCCGTAATAAGGAGGCGGGCCATCATTGACACTCAAATTATAAATAAATAAAATAATAATAAATATAAGGCCCACAGTCAGAGACCACGTTTCAAGTCATCACTGGTAACACACACTGGCCGAAGACCTGCGACTTGAGGCACTGAGGTAATTTGGTCGAGAAGACATTGCGTAGGTTTCCGAACGCTGCCCAGCCTAGTTGGGTTCGACGATTGACCTCTTTCTCGAACATACATCTCGAATTTCGATAGATACATAGTAGCTATGTATGTGAAGGTAAGTGAATTCAGTCCCCGTACACCTGAGGAACCATTGACCTGTTTCAGATTATTTGATTTGTCACTCCCTTGCCCCTGCCGCGCCTATAAGGGTGGGCGAGCTCATTTATTATAATATAGGTAGATACATACTAGTCTATATGCCGCGCGGCTTCGGTCTCTAAGTTTGGAAGTTTGCTTTTTTCAAGAGGTTGAATTTTTCAAAACCCTTTCTTACTGGATGCCAGGCTCGCGCAGACTACAGCCGCAATCCGCCTACATCACTTTCGTATATTTTGTATGAACTATCGCACACAACAAGCGGATGAGGTACAGGCTTCTCGAAAATAGAAAGCTCAAATTAGGTCCCATTAGGTCCACGTACGGCATAGTGTCTCGGTTGTCTCGGTCGCACTTTGGTCTTAGGTACGTCCTTCTATCTTTGTTTGTTGTTCATTATATGTCACTGTGCAAACTGTACACTGAGCAAATTGCACGTGCCAGTTGTTGAGTAAGCGCTGGGAGAACGTAGGGTACGTTCTCTCAGCGCTTCCCTGCCCTATTATTTATATCAATGATCTTGACGGATGGACTGATACACAGACGGACAACGAAGTGATTCCTATAAAACGGTTGCTATTTTCCTTTTGAGGTACGGTACCGTAAAAATTAAGTTAGTATTAGAAGAATAATGACAATAAAAACCAAAACCGCTTTGGAACTGACATTATAAATCAAAGCGCGACAATTTTTCATCGCCACAGAATCAGCCGCCCATCGTTTTATCACTCTAGACGATATTTCACATGGACCAAGCTTTTTTGGCATTTCATTAAATGTCAACTTGACAGGCCATAGGGATGGGAAAATGGTAATCTAGTAAACAAGACTAGAACAATCTTGGTTTTGAGAGATAATGTTAAATCTTGTGGCTGTCTTAAATTAATATAAGTAAATTTCTTTCTACAGACCCCAACTTCTCCTACCTCTCTTATCCTACAAGTTTCTTCTTCTTATGTGCGTTCTTCTTGTAGAGGTATATTTCCGAACACGCAGTAGACAACTTATTATTAACTTGCCATAATCCAAGCGAAAATCCCAACTCCGCAGGCTGTCATTGAAACAATTTTGAATGAAAAAATCCAATAAAACTTTCGTTCTGCGAACTGGACCTGCTCAGCAGTAGGCCTTGCGACCCCTACACTAACATTTTACTAGTCTCTTTTTAAAAAATATGCCATAGGTGGGGGCACAAGCAGACAGTGTCCGGTGATGGGTCGCGGTTACCGCCGCCTATGGATACCTGCAACACCAGGGGCCAGTATATTGCCGACCCTTCAACACTAGTCACTCTCCTGTTGATGAGTCTCATGTAAAGCTCAACAAGAAGAACGCAACAGGGAGATCATTCCACAGTTTGCACGTATACCGCAGAAAAGAACGGATGTTTTCATACAGGTTTTTAAAACAGTTCTTTTTTAAACAAGACTAATAATCCTGTCCCATCCCTGAACACTGTATCAAAGTGATTTATTCTGCAATAAGCGCACCCATTTGTTTAACAAACGCTTCGTATTGTAGATGTGTTCGTATGTATTTATGGCACATACGAGTATGTGATATAGAGGGTGATTCAAAAGGCGAAACTTCACAGGGTGTTTTTACGTCTGTATTGTGTGATTATAGAGTCAACAATAACTAGTAGTTCGCCGCGAACTGAGATCTCGCTACTGAGACTTTAATATAAAATCGGTATGACAACTTTAACTTTAATATTCGTAAAAGCCTGCGGATGACTGTAGTCCATCTAATATACGAAGTACAGTTTGACAGTTTTGGTTATTCCTGGTTTGAAACTCCTGGTATAGAATGATTAGTTACCGAGATAAGGCCTTTTTTCCTTTGAAAGCTGTCGTCAGAAACTAAGATCTTGATAAGATCTATCACTTCTGTAAAGAAAGTACTGGTCAAAAATGAGTAGTTTCCGAGGTGATGCCATTTTTAGTTTGGCAGCTTTCATCTTAAATAAAGATCTTGATGAGATCTATCACATCTGTGAAGAAACTCCTAGTCTAAGATGAATAGTTATACCGAGATAAAGATCATTTAAATATCCCGTAATAAGTGATCCTAGAGGTAAAATCATTTTATAATTTAACAGCTGTCATCTGAAACAAAGATCTTGATGAGATCTATCACTTCTGTAACGAAAATGCTGGTCTAAGATGAACAGTATCCGAGGTAATGTCATTTTTAGTTTGGCAGCTGTCATCTGATATAAAGATCTTGATGAGATCTATCACTTCTGTGAAGAAACTCCTGGTCTAGGATGAGTATTTGAGTATTCAAGCTATGGATCCAAATGAAAGGAGCCAATCAATAGTAGATACTTACTCATAAAGCTATAAAACTATAGCTAATCAAATCTAAGAAGTCCCGTTTGACATTTCATACACTATCATACTTTTAATAACTTTGCATAGGCGTAACTCACACAATTTCAATAACCTTTGCCGTAAAACCATGGAATTACGAATTTTATCCCAAGATGTACAATATTCTTAATCACTAAATTTAAATTCAAACCCTTCAAACAAGGCAATACCAAAACTGTCAAACGATACTTCTTAGATTTGATGGACTATAGTCACCCGCAGGCAAACACAGATTAGATAATAGTTACTTCGCAGGTGTGTACTAGGCCTTTCGCGCTCCTACTTTAGTCAAACAGAGATAGCAATATTCGGCCCAGATTTTGCACTCCCCTCCAATTTCAGTACTGAGCGGTCTTCTCTCCTGATTCTTAAGTATTGATCAAAAAAGATTGAAATCTTGTAATCCCTATATCTCTAGAACCCCAAGACCGATTTAGCTCATGTTCGAACTTGAAAATTCTTTTTTTTATACTACTTATCTGCAAAGTTTCATCAAGATCGGATCATCGGCTTTCGAGTAATCGTCAGACAAACATACATACACACATACCCACATACATACATACAAACTTTGGCTAATATTTTTAAGCAAGTCCTAAACAACGTGTACCAAAATTTGAAAAAAAAAAATCGGACAGTCGGTTTCGAAATTATCGTCAGACCTTTCATAAATACCTCGTAACTCTTATATATCCGGAACCCCTCGGCCGATTTTGCTCATTATTTAAATTAAAAAAAATTATCACTTTAAACTACATGTCTACAAAGTTTCATCAACATCGGACCAACAGTTCTCAATTTATCGTCAATCAAACTTACATACCAGAGGTCACCCCTTAAGCTGGTACAAGCGCAGGTTTTTCCCACTTGTCGACTCTAAGACCTCGCTTCGCTCGGTCGACTAATTTAGTGTAAGCCTCAGGCGTAAACAAAGATTAAATTTTATAAATATAAATATAGATGCTGTCATGCATGGATATTGGCTGTGTGATTCCCGGCTATATAATAGGACCACAAGTATTCATGTATAAAAACCTGCACAAAGAAAAAAAATCTTAGAAAAATAAAAAGGCACCGAAAACTTGTTTGGATTAAATAGAATTTTTTACTGAATCTTTGTTTATTATTTTCTAGAACTTAGTTGTCTTTATTTTACGTAATTACATATAGTATTTTTTAAATCTTCCAAAATGTGGGTACGTGTGAGCGAGAGGGCGAATTTGCTTTAGACAGCGCGTTAAGTATAACTAAACCTTTTAGAAACACATTGTATATAGCTTACGTCGATATGAGCTTAGTTTCAGTTTTGGTATGACAGCGGCTAGTCGTAACGCGCGCGGAGACTTATAAATAGTCTAAGGTATTTAGTAATAAAAGCCAGTGGAAGCCGACATGATAATGCAGTGAATAATTCATGCTCAGCTTATCCTAAGGTTTATGCAAAATACCTTAAGTGCCGCTCAACTCTCAGGACGGCGAATTATTAAGATTGAATATTTATAAGCTATTTGAAGATCATACTGAGATTTCGAACTTTTTTCGCTTTTTATAGGCTTTTTCTCTCTTTTATAGGCTATCTCTGTTTTGAATTTCTAACCGTATTTAAAAAGAGGGGTGATCTTCGTTTGACATGACATACAATCAGGCCTTTTTACCGAAGGGGTAGGTAGATGTGTAAATAAGACTCAGTCCCATACTAGGTACACTCACATTTCGCCAGAACCTATGATAATTGGTCCCATGTTATAGGGGGCGAGGCTATTGCCATCTAACGGGCACAGTTTTTGATTCCAGGCATCTATTGAGATAATTCTTAATGGAAAAATCCAGTATTTAACACTTCGCGTGACCTTGGGATTGAACCCGGGACGTCGGCAGTCGACCTTGCGCCGTGCGCCCGCAACTAAGAGCATTCAGAATGTTTGTTCATGTTTTTATTTGTGCGGATGTTTTGTTTCTAATTAAAAAAAATATCAAAAATCATCCTCTCCTATCCTACTTTACTTCATCTTCGAAATATCAGGATATAAATATATCAAATACGTTTAATATATTCAGAGGAAACAGGGGAATACAAAACATTAATTAGGTAAATATTTCATAGGATTGACTAAAACTGCTAAGTCGAGTTTCCTGTTAATACTTTATGCACAAGTCCAGGTCAGACTGAAGCCGATAAAATACTCTACAAATTCAGTCGCAATAAGCCAGTTGCAATTGGGACATTCCTTGCAATGCAATTCCGTCCCGAGTTCTCTGTCCCGACTTGGAATTACTGTGTCCCTTTCCATTCTGTCGTTTATTGGGACACTTGTAATTAAGTCTCATTTGTTTTATTCTACAAAATTGAATAGAGTCTGAGTTGGAAGAAAATAGACGTGGGTAATAGAATAGAACAGAATATACTTTTTTGCAGTTATTCATCCGCCAAACAGTAATGTGCAAACATTACTGTGTTACGGTCTGAAGGGAAATGTTACCAGCGAAATTACTGGGCACGAGTTTCAACAACTAATATCTCATGGTGACAGGCGCAGTGCAGTGTAGCGCAGAATTTTCAATTTTAAAACACTGAGTGGCACTGTGTTTGATATGGGCAATCATGATGCTTACCATCAGGCACCTGGTTTGCTAGTCTTGTCACTCACTATCATAAAAAAAATACCAAAATTAAATAAAAAAATATTACAAAAGAATTAATAGACAACACGTTGAACAACCGGCGGTCTTATCGCGTTAGGCAATTTCTTACAGACAACCTGGGGATGGAAACAGAGAGTTAAAACTATAAACGACAGTGGTGTGCATGGGAATATCTAGATTTTTTTTACAAAAAATTTACATTTTAAAACTACGTTATTTAGTGGCGCCCGTGCCAGGATCATAATATTTTAAAGAATATTACAAAAAGGTGTAGTAATATTTTATACTTATGGTGATTAATTTATTTATGAGAAACTAAACAATGAGTAGAGAAAATGATCTAAAATTCGAAACAAAAATTACACTTTTCCAAAAAAACTAACCGATAGTACGGGTATCCGATCTTTTTTGACGAATTTGAATATTTTCTATTAAAATTAATTCAGATTTTTCACCCCATTGAATATTAATATTCCTTCTATAAGTTTTGTATATAACATTTTATAAAACTCGGCTACTTTTCCTGCTAATCATGGCAATCACATCTGGAGTGACACTGATCTGCAGGGGTTTTATTAAATGCTTGGGGTTTCAAATTGTTTCCTCAACACCGTAGGCTCTGTCCCAGATAGAAAATAAAATTACATTTTATAAGCCGCGGGCTGTGTTGCCACTCGGCAGACTTTCCCAGAAATTGTGTTTAATGTTTAAGTTATTTTTGGAGACATGGTTGTGACAGTTTGCGAATATTTTGCTTTAAAAGTTTTGCTTCTTTTTAATTTAATTTCATTTACGTTCTATAATGAGTTGTGTTTTTATATATGATAACACATTTTATTTAATATTAAAGTATGTAGGTATTAGCTGTGTCCCGCGGTTTCACCCGCGTATTCATCGTTCCCATGGGAATATCAGGACATAAAGTACACTATGTGTATTGTGTAATAACACAGGTGTTCTCTTTACTCGCAAAAACTACCGAACCGATTGTGCTGAAATTTGCTAAGTAGATAGCTTAGAGTAACATAACATATATTCACGCCTTTTTCCCGAAGGGGTAGGCAGAGGTGTATCCAGGACTCAGTACCATTGCAGAGACAACCATATTTTGCGAGTATTTTATTGGTCCAATGTAATAAGAGACAAGCCTATTTCCATCTACAGGGCACAGTTCCAGACTCCAGGCAGCTATTGAGATAATTTCCAATGAAAAAAATCCAATATTAAACACCCGGAGATCGAACTCAGGACCTCAGAAATGGCAGCTAAATATACGCCCACCACGCCACCGACATATAGGGTTTTATCGTTAACCCGATATTCTCACGGGAACGAACACTACGCGGGCGACACCGCGGGGCACAACTAGTAACTAAATAAAAAGGCAACTTAGGTGCTTAATAATCGTTACTGGTAACCCCAGTTTAAGAAATTGTTAAAAATAAAGGTCTTTTAATGTGATTAGACGAAGAGATTGCGCACTTAGCGGCCCATTCCGTTTAGCAACCGTAACAAATTGCAGGGAATTCTCCTAATCTTTTATAAAGACCTCACAGAAAGTTTGGGTTAGTACCTAGGAATAATTACTATCCAGCATTTAGTCTTAATTTATCCATTTTATTAAAAATATGAGTGATAGTTTTTTCAGAGAAGTATTTAAATATCAATGATAATCATTTTTTTAAAAGCTTTTATTTAACTTGCAATGTATGTATGTATGTGTACATATGTGTTTGTTCGGGTGGAATCTTTGAACTCAATTTTGAAATCGCGCGACAAGCTTTTATGATCATATAAATTGTATATATTGAGGTTATAAGTTGACTGCCTCGGTGGCGTAGTGGGCGCATGCTCGACTGCCAATCAAGAGGTCCCGGGTTCGATCCCCAGGTCAGGCATAGTGTTAAATATTGGATTTTTCCATTAGGAATTATCTCAATAGCTGCCTGGAGTCTGGAACTGTGCCCGGTATATGGCAATAGGCTCGCCCCCTATTACATGGGACCAATAACATACTGGCGAAATGTGGGTGTATCTACTATGGGACTGAGTCCTGGGTACACCTCTGCCTACCCCTTCGGGAAAAAGGCGTGAATGTATGTTATGTTATGTTATGTTTTATAAGTTGATAGTTAAAATTTTTAAGGTAAAAAATTATTTTCTATTTTAGTGTTTAAATATAAGCTTTTTTTGCTTTTAATATATTTTACTCCGCTTGCTGAAAAAGTCCGTCATTGTTGTTTACCAGGGCTAATATAACTTTTCAACTTCTAGGGGATGAAGTTTTATTTTTAATTGTTACCTGTTACCAACGCGACTATATGTTTTTGGTGTCGCATGTATTATCCAATATGTTTATATTAGCCAACATGTTTTAATGAAATTTATAATTTTATTTTCCCACAATCGTAAAAGTAAAGTGTAACACGGCCCTTAAATCCATTATAACTCGGGCTCGTGTCTAAACTACTCGTTAAAACTACCTCGTATACAATGGGTCTTTTTAACCCCTTGTGTCTGCTATTAACAATCTGCTATTAAGTTTACTGGGCTTTTGCAAAGCCAAAAAATTACATCAATGTATATAAAAATCAATGCCACTTTTCGTTGTAATTTTATAAGAACGGGCTCACCTATCCAAACTAAATGTTTAGGGTTTGTTCGGACTATTTAGTAGATAGTTTATGTGAAGTTTGCAAAATCAGTCGAGCGGTTCCTCATTTATCCAAATGTTTTGAATTAAGTTTTAAAATAGCTAGCAATTAATAAAATATTTTTTTGTTTGAATAAATGAATTTGATGTTCAAATTAATTTGAATTGAATTTGAGTTGACAGCCTCTTTGGTACAGACGGTAGTAATTCTGCTTTCTGTGCCGCAGGCCCCGGGTTCGATCCCCGGCCAGGTCAAACATTTGTGTGCATGAACATGTCTGTTTGATCTGTGTCTGGGTGTTATAATCGTATTGAAGTATGTATATCAGTCATCTGGTTACCATAGTACAGGCTTCTAGCCTAGTTTGGGACCACGTGACAGTGTGTGGAAAAAAAAAAATAAAAAAAAAATAGGGGGCGAGCCTATTGCCATCTACCGGGCACAGTTCCAGACTCCAGGCAGCTATTGAGATAATTCCTAATGGAAAAATCCAATTTTTAACACTTTGCCTGACCTGGGGATCGAACCCGGGACCTCTTGATTGGCATGCGCCCACTACGCCACCGAGGCAGTCAACCGCTAGTTATGTATACCCTAATCTGGAAAAAAGTTCCCTTACCTACCCTCTCTCCAAAATGCTGGTAGTGTAGTATAGTGCTTACATTCAAACTTAATTATAAGTCCCGTAACATCTGCCTAATTAAACTTTCCAAGTGGTAAGAGATTCCGAACCCACATCTACATAATTTCCAAAATTAGTTTCGACGTTATGCTTATGACCATGGTTATGCCTTTTCCCTGTAGGGGTAGTAGAGAGGTGAATTTATTTACCCCATATTATATACAACTTGATGTTATCTTAATGCCGGTCACTCACATGCGTACGAATACGCGAACCCACAAGTGTAGGACGACATTTGCAAATAATTATGCAAAGTTTTCGTTGCATTCGTGCTTTTCCAAGTTGTGTCGGTTTTTTGATGCACATCAAAGGGCGCGAACCTCGAACCTTCGCGTAGTCTCCTACACCTTCGTGCAACCAGTTGTGCTCACAGAGTATTTTATATATCTTAGCGATAAGACCGCCCATTGTTACACTAGTTATTATGAATTGTTATTAGTTTTTAGATCTTCTTGTTTGTGGTGTACCAATAAAGTGTTTATCTATCTATCAAATGCAAACGGGTTTCCATAGTGAGTTTGCGAACCCATTCCTATATCCGCTGAGTTTGCGAATAGTATATCTGACTGCGCTCACATGCGTGCAAACATTTGTCCAATGTACGAATATTTTTACGCATGTGAGTGACCGGGGTAAGGAAAGGCCAGGTCAAAAGTACCAACAACCGACGAGCATGCATGAAGAATGTGATGAAAGTAGAAGAAGCGAAAATTGTATGTCAGGATCGTAGCAAGTGGAAAAAGTTGTCTCTGTCTACCCCAACGGGAACAAGGCGTGACTGTATGTATGTATACGTAGTATTATTATCTGTTCTGTGGTTCTACGTGCTATGTGCCCTGCCCAAAACTCTATTCTCAGTTTCTAAAAGTAAATTAAGAAAATTTTGTTCAGAAATAAGTCTTGAAAAGTAAGTAGAAGTACCTACTTGTAAACTCACGAACGACAAAGTTTGAGTTCATAACTTAGAAGATTCTAAATTAAGATACGTTTTCCATTACCTCGGGCTTTACAATACGATCTCTTCATTATAGAGACTTTATTACAGTCGAGGGCACAAACGATTTACAAATAAGTTTGCGTTCAATTTGGGCCCTGTTTGTGTAATGCCTGAATGGCGTAGTGGTCTCTACCGATAATAAGTTCCCATGTTCGATCCCAAGGTCAGAAAAAAGTGTTATTGTATTTCCGAAGGGATTCCTTTCCTTTTCCAGGGCTTTTATTGATAAAAAGAATGAACTATACAACTTTACCTAAATAGGACAATCTAAACTAATATTGTAAAAAGAGAAGGTTTTTCTTCCGTTCGTTTGTAACGATAAGGCTGGACTGATTTTAAAAATTCTTTCATTAATGAAAACTTTCATTCAGTGTGAGTAACATGGGCTATAATTTCGGCACACGTCTGTTCATAGTCTGTGTGAAATTATACATTTTATTGTCACACTATACGGATATTTTTTTTATACGAGTCGAGCAAATCAGGTGCCTGATGGTAAGCATCATGATTGCCCATATCAGACACAGTGCCACCCAGTGTTTTAAAATTCAAAATTCTCCGCGGCACTGCACTGCGACTGTCACCCTGAGATATCAGTTGTTAAACTCGTCATGCACAGTAATTTTGCTGGTAAAATTGCCCTTTAGACCGGAACACAGTAATGTTTGCACATTACTGCTTGGCGGACGAACAACTGGCAAAGGTGTGGTACTTCCCCAGGCGCCCCCCTGCCTACCACTACAAATAAATATCATATATACATTGTAAGTAGAAATTAGGTAATACAGAAGGTAAACAAATAATCAATTAATAATGAATAAGGAACATAATTTATTTGCTAATCAATTTTGAATACTTGTAAATCTTTTTCAATCAAGCATCCCTTCGGACGTTAATAAAACGGTGAAGTGGTGAACGAAAATTGAAAAGTTGCTGACTTCGAGTGTTTCAGATTTGATTTTGAAAAGGTCGAGGGCCCCTCAAAAAGCCCTGTTTTTGTGTTAAAATTCCACTTACACATCACAAAAATTTTGTACAATGTACAATGTGCCCGCATAGTCTTCGTTCCCGTGGGAATATCGCGATTAAAAGTATCCTATGTCTTATTTCAGGATCTAAACTATCTACATACCGATTTTCAGCCTTATCGGTGCAGTAGTTTTAACGTGAAAGAGTAACAAACATCCATCCATCCGCATTTATAATATGAAAGTAGCGGATATTTTGTTATTTTAATTTTTTTATTAGGAATTATCTAATGACAGCCTTTGGCATGGTAATTAACTGTGCCTAGTAGATGGCAATAGGCTCGCCCCCTATTACATGGGACCAATAACATACTGGTAAAATGTGGGTGTACCACTATGGGACTGAGTCCTGGGTACACCTCTGCCTACCCCTTCGGGAAAAAGGCGTGATTGTATGTTATGTCATGTTATGTTAAGTAACATTCAATTTTTATAATCCAGTGCTACTAAATGTAGATACAAATTTCATTTCATTTTTTAGCTAGCATCGCTTTTTAAAATTGTTTTTGCGTTCATCTCGTTTCGACCGAGATTTTCCTCATGCGTATTTATTTTGCTCTGCAAAAAAAATATTTGGAATTAAAATTATTATTGAATATTATAATATCCTTGCCAGCTATTTGACCGATATATTGACAGCCTCGTTGGCTCAGATGGTAGTAACTCTGCTTTCTGTGCCGCAGGGCCCGGGTTTGATCCCCGGCCAGGTCAAACATTTGTGTGCATGAACATGTCCGTTTGCTGTGTCTGGGTGTTATAAGCTTATATAAGTATGTATGTCAGTCATCTGGTTACCATAGTACAGGCCTAGTTTGGGACCAGGTGACCGTATGTGGAAGTTGTCCCATATTATTATATATATACTATTATCTTCTAGAAACTGCTTACAGTGCTAGCAAGTAAAATATATCTCTCTACAATACAACTTTATACCTGACAGCTAAACAAAAATAAATTTAAGGCCATATTTCCGAAAAGAGTATTTTAATAATCATATTAATTATAAATTACCATAAGATAAATTATAAAGAAATGTGGAGATAAGGTACTGGCTTCTCGAGAATGAAAAGCTCAAATTACGTCTCATTAGGTCCACCTCAGATCATTCAATTGTTTGTATGATCTGAGAGGTCCACCCACGTACGTCAGTAAAGTAAATTTTAGTCTCGTTCGCACTTCGGTCTTAGGTACGTCTTTTTATCTTTATTGTTTCAAATTTCACGTGCTTTTCTTTAAATCAATGGATATGATACCATTTTTGTACCTAATTTACCTAATTTTGGCAATATGACCAAAAAAATATTTCTGTTCAGCTGTTACGTACCATTTCACATAATATGTACCATTTCATTCGTAAAAAATCTAAATTCTACTTAACCTTTAAAAGCCATTAATCATGGAAAAAATTGTACGCGGGCAACACATCATTCGGAAGGCAATTTCATCTAAATAAAGCGCGATTTTTCGCACGACAACAAGCCCGCGGCGCTTTTCACGGTTGACCTCTTGCATCTTTTATGCGCACGACCTTGGGGTGGCCATGGCTTACATAATATATTGAGGAATTTTCATATTAATAATTATAGCAAATTATAATATGTTATTAAATATTTTTATAACATTATATAACTTTTTGATAACTTAATAATGACTAAGCGGTCTATTTGCTTGAAATACAATATGAAAAAGAAGAATAGCAGATTATCATGTAGAATGCAAAATGCATTACCTATATAGGTAATATTATGGTCTATTATATATAATCTATTATACCTGCCTCGACATCGTACTGCCTCGGTGGCGAAGTGGGCGTATGCTCGACTGCCAATCAAGAGGTCCCGGGTTCGATTCCCAGGTCAGGCATAGTGTTAAATATTGGATTTTTCCATTAGGAATTATCTCAATAACTGCCTGGAGTCTGGAACTGTGCCCGGTAGATGGCAATAGGCTCGCCACCTATTACATGGGACCAATAACATACTGGCGAAATGTGGGTGTATCTACTATGGGACTGAGTCCTGGGTACACCTCTGCCTATCCCTTCGGGAAAAAGGCGTGAATGTATGTTATGTATGTCTATTATATATAACTAGTAACAATACACATGTCCCTATAGACGGCAATAGGTGGGATATAAAAATTTCTCCGATGACTAGTACTTCGCCACGGTAGAGTGCCCAACCCGAGGATTGGTGCGGAAGGTGCGGGTTTAAGTCCCGCTCGATGGTGAAATTTTTCTTCCCATTTTCATATTCTATAGCAAATGATATCACCGTAAGTATAACATTATTTAATAAGTTAAGAGTACCGTGGATTTCGAAAAATAGCAAAAACTCTAAAACCATGTCTACGAATTTTTAAACGGTTTTTAATAATGGACGCAATGATTCAAGATTTTTTTTTAAAGACTGTGTTAAATTGCTGAAATATTCTATATGACGATGATTGATAAAATCATGACGACTGGAAGCTTTACTGACGTGCGCCATACAATAGATTTACATGAAATCAAAGTAGATTATTATTTTGTAATATGATTTTATATAAACATTATTGAGTTAGTCATAAAATTTCTACTTATTTATAAAACGTGTTCAAATAAGGTGTAATGCTTATGGGGGCGCATCTGTCCGACAACTTGAATAACTTTTCAAAGAAAGGATTGTGAAATAAGCAAAAAAAAATTCGACTCCCCCTGCAAAATGGATACAAAATGGCTGATCGGCTTAGTATGGGAAGTCGTAATTTCTTTGCAAATTTTGCAAATTTTATGGTAATATGTTTACATAATGTATGGTGACCCTAGCGCTGACCGGTGACCACAAATCCCTTGTTACGGACCCTAAAAGACTGAGGGTTAATTAGTCGCGGTGCAGATAATGATAAGGGCTGAGTAGGATTACTTTTAATAAATTAGGGAGTTTTGAGTTTTAATTAAATTATTTACATGGATTGCGGAAAAGTTGCTGACTTTGTATTTGGTTTTATACTAGGAATATAAAACATATTTATTAATTTATTTATTTAGCATTCAACATCATATAAAACATTACATTATAGAGTTTGGATTAGTAGAAAAGTAACAGTTATTAGTATGACAATAATTCATATATTCAAATGACGTGCAAAAGTGTCAGATTATGACCTATTTGAATAAATCTGTTTGAGTTTGAGTTTGAGTTTGAGATAGGTCTGCGTATTTGATGGTATAGTATAGTTAGATATATAGTAGTTTATATTGTAGTTAATAAGTTGTGTTAATTGGCAGAAGGAAATAAAAAATTTTAAAATTACATGTATAGGTACATGATAAAAAAAATAAGAAGAATAAAAAAAAAATAATAAAGAGGAAAGAGAAAATATATATAATAAAATATAATGAAAAATATATATATGTTTATATTACGTTTACCTAATTTGTAAGTAGCTATAAGTTAGTGTAGTATAATATGTATATTAGTTAGTGTGTAATGGTGCTGCATAAGCCATAGCAGCAGTTCATGTTAGCTTATAATAAAAAAAAAAAGACAATAATTCATAATAGCCTCGATGGCTCAGATGGTAGTAACTCTGCTTTCTGAGCTGCAGGCCCCGGGTACGATCCCCGGCCAGGTCAAACATTTGTGTGCATGAACA
Source organism: Hemistola chrysoprasaria (assembly GCA_947063395.1). Lineage (NCBI taxonomy): Eukaryota > Metazoa > Arthropoda > Insecta > Lepidoptera > Geometridae > Hemistola > Hemistola chrysoprasaria. The sequence continues at coordinate 9,450,062 of OX346733.1, read as the reverse complement.
CGTCTATAACGGACGTGTGGAGGTATCAAGTTGAATTTTATATCAACTACTACTCGGATCTGCGGTCCCTTGTGGCTGTAAAAAATCATACTTATAAGTTAACGCAATCAAAAGTTATGTATATTACTATTTTATATCATATTTTATACTTTTACTTATTACATATTTTACTATATATATATCTATATTCATAACTTACTAACAATATTTTTTATCATAATGTCATCTAATTATACAATTTTAACAACAAATTAACCTTAATTTGTGTATTGAAAACATTATTTTGTGTTTATTACATTTTAATCCGTATTTGCCAGTGCATTTGAGCGGGTAAGAGCGCGGCACAAAAAAAACAGCGCGCTATTTTCATAAGCTTAGAATTTATGCTAAAATTTTTTCTTTGTTATTATTATATGAAAATATATATATTATATATAATTTCATTGAATAAATAAGAAAACTCATAAAAATAATGGTGCACTTGGTCGAGTACAGCGAACAAATCTACCCACAATAAAAAAAGGACACTTCACCGCACTATACCGTGTATTTTCATCCACATTCGTATTTTCATGGAAATAAAAACATTTCAATAAAAATTATGAAAATTGGGCTTATCCCCAACATGTTTTGATTATTTAGTGAGAGAAACATCAAAGCCTTTTCAGTGGAATTGGGAATAAAAACTCATTTCGATGTTTTTTGTATAAAAGATTTTTTTTTCTATCATGGTCACACTATCCATGCTGCGCGTAAAAAAATATCTTTAGAGCGGGATTTATGTCAGAGTTCATTACAAAAGGTAACCTACATTCTGACTTACATACATTTATACATTTGCCTGCATGAAGACCACATGCATACAACTTTATCGTACTAGCTGTGCTCTGCGTCTTCACCCTCGTAGCCATCATTCCCGTTGGAATATCGGAATAAAAGTACCCTATGTGTTATTCCAGAGTCTAAACTATCTACATAGCGAATTTCAGCCCAATCGGTTCAGTAGTCGTAGTAGTTTTCCTTGTAGTAGTAGGCCTCTTTAGCAGGGGGCCGCCTGGGGAAGTACCACACCATTGCCAGTTATTCATCCGCCAAGCAGTAATGTGCAAACATTACTGTGTTCCGGTCTGAAGGGCAATGTTACCAGCGAAATTACTGGGCACGACGAGTTTCAACCACTAATATCTCAGGCGCAGAATGACAGGCGTAGCGCCGTACCGTGCAGAATTTTGAATTTTAAAACACCGAGTGGCACTTTGTCTGATATGGGCAATCATGATGTTTACCTTCAGGCACTTGATTAACCCGCCTTATCACTCACTATCATAAAAAAAGTAGTTTTGTCGTGAAAAAGTAACAAACAACCCTTAATCAAATCAAATCAAATTTATTCAGAAACAAAAAATTTGTAACATAAAACAATATGTGAAACGGTGATACCTGCATCAGTTTATCAAACTGTGTCGCAGGCATCAACGCCCCTCTCCGGGATAAAGTATATTAACAAAAACATTTATTATTTCCACAATCAAAAGGTAGTTACAATTGTTTAGTTATTACTGTTTAATTAAATACTTTGGAAAATAATGTATTTCTTTATAAATAAAATGATTTTTAAAGATAACGGGAAGACAGTGAGCGCGTGTGTAGTGTGTGCGTGCGTAATTCTGTGTCTGTGAAGGGGTGTGTTTGAGCATCTATGAACGTGTCTAAGGTATATAAATCAGAGTAAGGGTTTATAAGGTTTTCTGTAGCTTCGTATGATAGAGTCGTGAGCCATTGTAGAACTCTTATTTTGCATTGTTTTAATGGGAGAGAGTAAATGTTTAACTCTCTGTTTAAGTTTTTGTAAAGCAATGTACTAACGTGATGAAAATGACGCCTCGCGAGAGCTGTTCGACGAGATTCAATTTTGAAAATTATGTCTGATCTACGTTTCGAATTTTAACACTGAGGATCATAGATAACTTGAGTATGTTTACGAAGAATCACCTGTAGTATAAAGAGTTGTCGAACAGTGGGTACTTGAAAGAGGGAATAGAGCGATGCCGTTGAGAAACGAATGGGTTTCTTAATAATTACCTTCAGCACAGCTCTTTGAGCCCGTTCTAGGCACAACATTAGAGTTTTACCTAAACCACCCAAGACGTGATACAGTAGTTTAATACTGATTGGGCTAGGGCATAATATACTGTTTTAAGCATTTAAAGTCAGCAATATTTCGTAGGTTTTTGAATACAAACATTAGTTTCCTCATTCTAGCACTAGTGGAAGTTATGTGCTGCTTCCAAGACAAGGAACTATCTAATAGTACACCAAGATATTTAATACATTGCGTACGCTCTACATTTACACAGCTACATTCCTTTCTCGAGGTGGTATCTGTGCATGTATACGCACGTACAAGGTACAAGGCACGTACAACAATAAGAAGGTGGCGGTTGAGATTTACTGTTCGAAATTGTGACGAATTTGGTTTTGTTTAGGTTTAACGTAAGTAGGTTTAAGTGAAGCCAATTCATGACCACCTTCAGTGCATTTTCAGCGTAAACCTTAGTCTCCTGCTAGTCGTTTCCTTGTATAAGGAGCACGGTATCGTCTGCATATGTTGTTATTTTACAATTTGGTAATGACATATTGCAGAGTTCGTTAATGTATAGTATAAAAAGGGTTGGTCCTAGAACGCTGCCTTGAGGTACTCCATAACCTATGACTTGTTCTTCACTGATATGATCACCTATTTTAACCACCTGGGTACGATTTTTCAGATAGTTAGAGAACATGTCTACGACCACGCCACGGATACCGATGTCTTCAAGTTTAGAAAGGAGAATAGGTATGGATACAGTATCGAAAGCTTTCGATAAGTCCAAAAAAATACCAATGGTTTTAAGTTTTCTATCGATATTTCTAACAATTGAATCAAAGGGTCTAAACTCTAAACTCACCAGGTTTGATGCAGGACATGCCGCAAGCTCCATCGCACAGGCACTTTTTCTTCTTACTCTTACAATCTTCATCTGAAGAACATTTACGCAGACATTTCTGACCCTGGAACAGAAAAAACTTATAAAACATCAAAATACTTTATAACGTCGCATTCGCTGACGGCACAAGACATGGTGCTTGTAAATTATATTATGTTTTATGCATTAACTTTATTTCGTTAAAATAATACAATCTCTCTCGTGATGATGTGTGCTTGATTTCTCGCTCTTGTTCGTCAAAATTCCCACGCTTTGTTGGTCTTTTGAGCATAGGGAAAATAATGAAAAGTCTATGGTTGTGGTGCTGGTCATTTTCTGCGGTTTCTGAACGGATTATAGAGCAATTATGATATGTGCGTAGATAAACATTTTAATATTATTATGTAGGTGGTTAGTAAGTATTAAATTGACAAAACACATATTAATTGTAATAATAAACTTTAGGTATAATATAACTAGCAGGGCGTAGGACAAATGTGAAGTCAGCTAAACGGAATTCCTCCGTTTGACATACATTATTTTTTTTTTTTTTTTTTTTTATGATAGCGAGTGACAAGACGAGCAAATCAGGTGCCTAATGTTAAGCATCATGATTACCCATATCTGACACAGTGCCACCCAGTGTTTTAAAATTCAAAATTCTGCGCGGCACTGCACTGCGCCTGTCACCCTGAGATATGAGTTGTTGAATCTCATCATGCCCAGTAATTTCGCTGGTAACATTGCCCTTCATACCGGAACACAGTAATGTTTGAACATTACTGCTTGGCGGATGAATAACTGGCAAAGGTGTGGTACTTCCCCAGGCGGCCCCCTGCAAAAGAGGCCTACCACTACAAATACACACAATATAATAAATACAATTTTATGCCTTAAAAATACATTTTTAAGGCATAAAATTGTATAGCATAACGTTTTCGCATAACACTTATTGGCATAATAATACTTTGATATAATAATACTGTAGCATAATAGAAAGTTAGCATAAGTAGTAATTGGTCTAACATGTATAATGATTGTCTCATAATTTTTTATAGCATACTAATAATTCGTATAATAATCATTTGACATAAAAATATATTGCGAAATCCGAATCAGTTATTTAGGTTAGGTTAAGTGAGTAAATTAGGACTTAAAAGTTTATGCTAGCCAATATTTATGGGCTTTTATGACAAAGAAGATTATTTGTATATATCACTATGCGTTTATAATCTTATGCTTTATAAAATTATTCTTCATTACTATTATGCTAACAGTATTTATGACAATAAACATTATGGCAAAATATTTGTGGCTTACAGTATAATGCGTAGTGATCATTAAGCTGAATGTTGTTATGCCAAAGTATATTATGACAATACATATTATGCGTTTCATTATTAAACCCAGCTACACCTTACCAGCAAAGTAGCCTGCTCCTCATCCCTAGGACACTGCGCCGATGGTGAATTCCTAGGGTTCTTGTACACCCTGCCGTCATCGTCGGCTTCCGGCCGACTCTGCTGCGTCGGCTCGTCGTCATCGTCGTCATCGTCTGTCGTCGGGTTGGGCAGAGATGATACTGCAACAAATGATATCATACTGATTAAAGGTACTGATTAAAGTGACACAAAAGGTTTTGTAGTGGTAGGCCTCTTTTGGAGGGGGCCTGGGGATGTACCACACCTTTGCCAGTTATTCATCCGCAGTAATGTGCTAACATTCCTCGACGACAGCCTCGTTGCCGCAGATGGTAGTAACTCTGCTTTCTGTGGCGCAGGCCCCGGGTTCTAATCCCGGCCAGGAACCTTTGTGTGCATGAACATGTCTGTTTGATCTGTGTCTGGGTGTTATAAACTTATATAGGTATGTATATCAGTCATCTAGTTACCATATTACAGGCTTCTAGCCTAGTTTCTAGCCTACTCGTTTGGATTAAATTAGATTTTTTACTGAATCTTGTATTGTTATTTTCTAGAACCTAGTTGTCTTTATTTAACGTAATTACATGTAGTATTTTTATACCTTCAAAAATGTGGGTACGTGTGAGCGAGAGGGCGAATTTGCTCACCACACCTATGTTACGAGTTGCCTGTTCTCGCAACACAAACCTCACAATCTTGCATTTTATTAGGCCAATGATGTTGATTAGTTTCAAAACCTCAAAATTATCCTGCACAGAAAAAATTAGCTTTTTCCGAGCTACATTTGAGCTGCCGGCAAGATACGGGCCTAATCGTAAAATTGATTAAGCACTCAGAAAATCCATCTTTACCATTTTCGCGATATTCGACATCTTAAAAATTCCCCTCAAAATTGGTCCTTATTTCAATGATATAGGGGATCTTTTCGCGTGCGCCCTCGTCGTAGAGCAATTTATCATCTGGAGCACATAATTTTGTGGCTCAGAATCATTTCTGACGTCGCTCTTTAACAGATAAGCCGTTGGGGATATTTTATGAATGTTTGATTAGATTATTGAAGTCTGAGCGCGCGCTCCGACCTGCAGATACCGCACTACCTAATATCAAACTTTTTTCTTTTTGTTTATTGTGGTTGTTTTTTTGAGCATAAACAATACATACAGACGAAATTAGAACTTCCTCCTTTTTTGGAAGCCGGTTAAAAACTTTTGCAAGGAGTGCTGCTAGTGTGCGTGAAATTGTGTTGGTCAGTAGTTTGAGTGGATTTGACAAGTATGACAGCGGTATCTTAGTCACGTTATGCGAAGGAAGTTACGTGGTTTCCTACCTATGTATTTGAGGAGGAGATGAAGACCTACATAAACTGTGTAAATTTGAATAAGCGTGAATAGAGAGTTCAAAACAAATCATATCATTTATTCGGAGGATGTTCGCAGGAATCTAGGTACAAAGGTTCTTAATTAATAATCGTGGAAATAATAATACTGCCAGTACATTCTGCCTCCTAAAGGCCTGCTAAATATATTAATAAATTATATGTAGTAAAGATGATAGATGATGCAGAGAGGACAGATGACAAACGGGAATGGCGGATGCCGACCCTACATACGCCGGATTTGTTGGTTTGTTTGGACATCCTGACAACCAAGTCTCCATAATCTGAATTCAAGGCTTAGACAGTTTTCATTATGGATATAAAACTACTTTAATCGATTCGGAGCCGAACTTTTTGAACATAATGTGGGCAGAAGGATGATGACGACAGCGGTATCTAATCTAGGAGCGCGCGTGGAAATTTGCTGCCAATAGTCTAAGAGTGTTGGTATATTTAGATGTGTTTATATCAAGATTTATGAGTGTAATTTGGCAGAATTATTACTTTCTCCTCAGGACACATTTTCCGCAAAGTAAATCATCGTAGTCGTGGCTCCGAATTCACATTATGGTGCGCTACTTCTAACTTTCAGTAACATTGTTCCTGTCGATTTTCGCGGGGGATGACATAATACATAATAATATAATCACGGTACTCATTCAGAACCATTCAGAACTCAGAACTTGAAGTAGAACATGGTGATTTGGATGTGTCAAGCGTATTTCCAATACAACATTTTTTCGATATAGATAAAAATAAAACATTATTTTATTTATTTATTGTTTTACAATTACACCCCGATAATGAAAATACCATACAGGACACATCATAACGATAATTAAATGTAAAAGCGACGGTGTTATCGCTAAGAAGCCATTTCTTCCAGGAAACCAATGGAGGGAGAGTCCTTCTAATACCTATTATAATTGGGAAAGTTTGTGAGGATGGATAGATAGAAAGATAGATAAACTCTTTATTATTACACCACATAATAAGAAACTTAAAAAGTAACTACATAGTGTAACAATTGGCGGTCTTATCACTAAAAGCGATCTCTTCCAAACAACCTTGCAGGGAGAGGAGAGTAAAGTAGATCACATTTTGTTCGGTGGTGTGACTGAAATAATGTCGAAATAAATATATACATTAATACATATAGGATGGATGTTTGTTACTCTTTCACGCCAAAACTACTAAACCGTATGTTGATAGTTTAGACCCTGGAATAATTTAGGGTACTCTTTCCTACGGTAACGAAGACTACGCGACGCGGGTAAAACCGCGAAGCACACCTAGTATTTTATACAACAGAAAACGGGGGCGCATCTGGTGACAAATCGCGAAAGTTACAGTAAAGAAAAATACTAAAAAAGATTGACTTCCTTCATGATTGTCCTATTTCTCCAGTTTAGTTGGTTCTCATGGTAATACTGCCACAGCTGAGTGTGTCGAGCTCTTCCGGTAAAAGTGAGCGAGTATAACTTGCGGATACATAATGTTAGGGTGGGGATTCGGTTGAGCGTAGCGATGAGCGGTGACAGCGTTTATATTTTTTTTATGCGGGGCAGGCGCAGACGGTGTGCCTGTTACCGCCACATATAGATACCTCTGCAACTTTAGGGGTATTCCAGTATATTCCCGACCCTTCAACACTCTATTTTGCCTCATGTTGTAGCTCAACGGCTTATATCTTAAAGATAAATAAATTACGACGATTCCTTAAAAATAAAACGATCATTATGATGATTAAAAATAAATAGTATAGTATAAAATTATATAATATATCCCGAATTGGCAAAATTAAAAAAGGTGATTGGTATCATAAATCGCATAAATTGTTAATTATCTAATATAAAAAACCTTCAAACCGCAGCTTTCTCATTTATTTTTTTGTTTAATTTACCGCGCCGTTAGTAATTACACGTTTGTGAAACAAGCGTCATCAGCGATGATAAAAACACAATGTGATAGTGCAGTTTTTACCAGAATTTTGGAAAAATTGTATGGAAAGTCGAAAATATTTTTCCGAACTTTACAAGTCTTTATTTTGTAATACGGTAGGTTTGATGAGTAGATACACTCCATCTATACCTTTTGTAACACGTTGTATGTATCATATGTAAGATCTATATTTTATTTGCCTCACCCGCTACCCGCTAGTCGCTCCGCTGCCCGCTCCGCTCGTCCAATCGCGCACCCTACTCGTATATCGTGCGTTCTTTGAAGCGTGCATAAACGACGACTTCACTGAACCGAATCGAACACTACATAATAATATATCATTCTCTATTCTGGCTTAAAAGTTTTAATTAATATTGCCGCATGACGTTACCAATAATTTTATTATTGTTTGGGAAATTCGTTTAAAAAGCATAGCTGTGGCAGAGAAGCAATTGTGGTAAGCCTCTTTTGCAGGGGGCTGCCTGGGGAAGTACCACACCTTTGCCAGTTATTCATCCGCCAATCAGTAATGTGCATACATTACTGTGTTCTGGTATGAAGGGCAATGTTGCCAGCGAAATTACTGGGCATGATGAGATGTAACATCTAATATATCAGGGTGACAAGCGCAGTGCAGTGCCGCGCAGAATTTTGAATTTTAAAACACTGGGTGGCACTGATATGGGCAATCATGATGCTTACCATCAGGCACCTGATTTGCTCGTCTTGTCACTGACTATCATAAAAAATATATACCTATTTGTGAATGGTTTTGTGCGCTATCAATTTAATTGGTAAGTTTGATTTCGTCACAGTTATAATATTACGGCATTGATATTATTTCCGAGCGAAACGGGACTCGTCGAGAGCTCAATCTCGCTCGCGGGGTGAGGAAGGCCCGATTGGTGGGCGGATGACAATATCCATTCTATACGTAGTATTATTGTCTGTTCTGTACTTTAAGACTCTTTACTTAACTACTCATCCTTCGCCTTGTAAAACAAAAAATGAAAAAAAAAAAATTCAGCTCCAACTTCTTGGGCGACAAAATGACAAGGCTTGCTTTTAATGTTACGGCACCTTTCATTTCAAATATTTAACAAACAAAAACAGCTAATAGCAATGAATTTCTTTATTTTTCATATGAAACAAAACAATTCCCGAGAATTTACTCCAAGGAAAATGCCATAAAAGTGCATTTTCCACAACAAAGAATGGACCGTAGCCAAGAGTGCGGTTAGTTGTTTAAAGCGAGGGCCGTTTTTATTGTTCCGAGCAGTTTCGCTCTGCGGCCCACTGATTTATCTTCTTTGCAAATTGTGGTACTTTACCACAGAGTAAAAAGAGACATTTTAACATGATAATAGGAGAGGAAATAATAAATTGTACCTAGTTAGTCAAGCCTCGATGGCGTAGTGGTTCACAAGTGTGACTGCTACTATGAGGTCCCGGGTTCGATTCCCAGTTCAGGCAAAAGGTGTTATTTGATAAGTATAAGGAATTTTGTCAATAATCGCCAGCAGTCTGAAAGTATGATAAAATATAATAGACCACCCCCTATTACATGGGACTTAAATATCTGGCGAAATTTGGGTGTACCTGCTATGGGACCGAATCCTGGGTACACCTCTGCCTACCCCTTTCTACCCTTTCGGGAAAGAGGCGTGATGTTATGTTATGATATAAGAAGTACTCGCAATAAGTTCCAAACCTCCCCCCAGGAACAAAGTCGCGATTAGTTCGCAATAATAAATATTAAATCTCAAGCTTTAATATGGCGTTGCTCTCAATTTGTCAGACTAATGTTCGCTGGATTCCCTGAGGTGATCTAACAATTCATAACATCACTAGTTAAGGCACTCTCCCTACGTGCGATTAAATCGAGTTTAAGGTGCGGTGCAGAGCTAATTCGCCCTTTCGCTACACGTACCCATGTTTTTGAGGATATAAAAAATACTACCTGTAATTACGTAAAATAATGACAACTCGGAACTAAAAAATAAGAACCATGGAAAATAACAATACAAAGATTCAGTAGAAAATCCAATTTAAGCCAAACAAGTTTAAGTGCCTTTTTATTTTTCTTTGTACAGTTATTTTATACATGAAAAATCGTTTGAATTAAATTAATTTTTTTACTGAATCTTTGTATTGTTAATTTCTAGTTCCTTGTTGTCTTTATTTTACGTAATTACATGTAGTATTTTTTATATCTTAAAAAACGTAGGAGCGAGAGGGCGAATAAGCTTAGCACCACGCCTTAAGCAGGAACACACTGCATGACGCTGTCTATATATAGGCCTCGCTATAGGTAAAAAATCTATAAGGGAATGCCTATATCCAGCAGTGGACTTCCTTCGTCTGTGATGTTGATCATGATGATGAAAGAGAGCCCAAATCACTTGAAATCCATTTTAAGGATTCCATTTTAAGGACGCCTATAGGAGCCTAACTTTCCTCTCGCTCGTGCAATTACATTAGTGATGATAAAAAATCACTAATCTTGTCCAAATAGCATTTTAATCATTATCTTCATCATCATCTTAGTCCTAGGAAGTCCACTGCTGGACATAGGCTCCATCTAGTCTAGGTTGTAAGGGGCTTATGCAGTTATCTTGTAGTAGGTGAAATTACCTTCCTGATGAAAAAGAAATGGTGAAGTAATAAGCTTAATTTCATAAAGAATTTACACACGCGTCGCATCGCGCCTCTATGTAAACCTAAATAATTAATTAAATTAAATTATTGTCTATGGTTTGACAGCTGAAAAAAAAAAATTTTTGGCCAAATTTTCGTAAATTAAACTACCTGATGAAAATATGACCAAATAAATTGTTTTTTCTTCAGCTGGATCAAGCTATATTTTACAGGCCATATGTCACATCGCGTTGTGTTGCGTCGCGACTGAGAGCGCTATTATACGCACGTGTAGACAGGGCCTAAGTGGCAATATGTAACATGCAGCACTGTCTCTACGGACTAGCGCCGAGATGGAATGCCTAATAGAATTATTAATTTGGAACAGAGATGGGAAACGGTAGATATCGATATTAATACTAGATTGTACACAAGGAGCTAAAGACATAACATAACATAAATTCACGCCTTTTTCCCGAAGGGGTAGGCAGAGGTGTACCCAGGACTCAGTCCCATAGTAGATACACCCACATTTCGCCAGTATGTTATCGGTCCCATGTAATAGGGGGCGAGCCTATTGCCATCTACCGGGCACAGTTCCAGACTCCAGGCAGTTATTGAGATAATTCCTAATGGAAAAATCCAATATTTAACACTGCCTGACCTGGGGATCGAACCCGGGGCCTCTTGATTGGCAGCCGAGCACGCGCCCTCTACGCTACCGAGGCAGTCTAAAGACAACTGTACATTAAAGGCACTCAACTCCCTTCATGTCCAGTATAACAACGGCTTTCGTATAGTGTTTGGGTTGGTAAGGTTTTGTAGTCTCCCCTCCGTAGACGCCCTCGCAACGTCCTGGACGACCCGGACGACTCTATCGCCGCCGTCACATCGGCGGCGCTAGGTTCGCCCAATCCTACCAATATACGCAACAGACGCTCCGTTTTCGGTACTGGTGCCGGATACGAGATCCACCAACTCACACAATCACAACACCGACCTCGCCGGCGAGGTCCAAGATCTCTCAGATCCTTCAGATCGGTTAGTTTCTCTCCAAATAATCAAACAGATCAAACCATTGATAGGGCCCTAGGACACTCCCCTTCTGGGGTGCCAGGGCAAGTCTGACCCCACGTATTCTGGCGACGGCCCAAGCCGAGGTTCGTACCGTCTAGGTGCCCTTGTGCTAGTCGCCCTTAACTGTGGTGAGTGTGATAAGAAGTAAATTCACAACGAAGTCTGAACAAAGCTGCACGGGAAGTCCTAATCAGTTTCCTACGACCCCATGCTCCCGTTTTGTCCCGTTGCCCCTACTAGATATTTATTACTTTTACTTTTGACATATTTATAATTTATTTTTTTGGTTTTTACTCATTTAATTTAGGAAATATTTTATTAACTTTTTTTTAATGTAATGTATAATGTAATACAATTCAAATTTTATTTTATATTGATATTTATTAATTCTTTTGTAAATTAGTGTCACATATGAGCTAAGAGTCTGAATTAAATGACTTTAATTTTTATAAATAGTATACGAGGTAGTATTATTAAGCTTAATAAGCGAGGAAGTAAATATGAAACCGAGTTATAATGGCTCCGCGTGTTACACTCTACTTTCCTCTACGATTGTGAGAAAATAATATTATTAATTTCAAAAAATTATACTTTATTTGCCAAAATTCAAAAAATTTTGGCAAATAAAGTATGAGTGCGACACTAAAAAATATAATCTCGTTCTCGTTGGTAACAGACAAAAATTAAAAAGAAATTTACTTTGCCTTGTATCCCCTAGAGTCCTAGAGGATGAAAAGTTGTTTTAGCCCTGCTCTGGTACGCAGCAATGACGGACATTTTGAGCAAGAGGAATGAAATTCTATTCTAATTTTCTGTACTAATTTAAAAATGTTTTGTGTGTTTACACACGTGTGTTTTGTATCGGTTTCGAATATCGACTTTCAACCTCTTTACTATAATGTTGTGCCACACAGCTATCTCTAATTCAGTTGGAAGCCGGCACAGGTCCCAGATTCTGGAAGAATTAATGTTTATTGTTATTGAGAACAGACAATTCAACTAAGGAGTGGTATATCCTACTAATATTTTAAAGGGATCGGACTCGTAATCCAAGAAAGCTGGGGCCATAAAACCTTACACTGTGTATCCTATATTGCCGGGTAGAGAATGTTATTCGCAATAATATTCCCAAACATAGTAGCCCTCTTATTATCGCCGATTAATTTATAACTTGATTTAAATAAAGTGAGGTTAAGTACTAAATATTTTTTTAATGGCGACGCACGTTTTAATTTTAGTAGAATATTAGCCTAATTCATAGCAGGTAACGGTGATACTAAAAAATATTATTTAATCACATTTGAGAGTCTTATAATTAGGCCTATCGAATAAAATCAAATTTATAATGTAAGGTCATCGTGGCCCAGAAACGAACAACTCTTTTAAAACTCAGTTCAATGTATAAAAGTAACGTTTGTAACAGGTTAACAAAAAACTCAATTCCAGCGCCATCTAGCAATGTCATTTTGTGTATATTGTAATATTATACATACTATACTGTAAATATTACCTTATTTTCTTGATCACTTTTATGTTTTTTATCTGAATTATCCTTTGTTGATGAAACATTTGATGTATTTTGGTATTTTAGTCATTATTTCGCTTGTAAATCGACCGCTAAAAAATTGTAAGCATGTCGTCTTAGTTTTCTCTTCATAATTCTATCGATTTTAGCTGAAATAACTGAAAATTTGGTTTGTTTACATTATTAATTCTTGCAATTTTGACTGACATGTTTATAATTGACACATTCAAATTGTCTAATGTCTTTAAATCTTAGTTATATTTTTTAAATTTTGTGAGGTTGAATACCTTTCTCAAAGGTTTCAACTATTTTTACTTGATGTCTGTAGAGGTTACATACCTTGTTAAAAAGTTTTAACTATTTTTTACTGGCTGCATGAATTTTCTTAAAACTAAATTCAAAATTTGGGGTTTCGAAATTTAACTGGGAAAATTTGGATAAAAAGCGGGGTCCTGGATACTTTTGGTCATTCTCCTTCTGATTCTCCTTCTGATTCTCATTCGGATTCTTATTCTGATTATTATTCTTAATCGTAGTCAGGCTCAGTCGGAAACTATTCTCGGTCCGGTCTGAACCTTCTACAACTTGTTCTATTCAACACTTGGTCGACAACTTGGACTGCCCTCCCCTTGAATCATCGAGAGCTTATCAAATAGAGGAACTCAGGTACGCCGACTCTCCCTATTATTCCGGCGTACCGAGGGGGAGGTGCACAATACCTGTTCGTGGTATTTCGTCTGGCTGGGGACCTCACCGACCTGAGGTCACATCTGCGGTCGGCGGCGCCCAGGCGGCGTCCTACGGTCTTCAAAGAACCCTTTGCAACAGCTGCCGACCTCACACCTCCTCCCTCAATAGTTTTTTTTTTTATATTCTTTTTTTTAGTTTCTAATCTTGTTTTAGTTAAGAAAATAAATTTTTAATTTTAATTCTATTTTTTTGTTTATCATATCTACCTAGGTAGTATTTATACTAAGTAGGACTTAGGTAGGTACCTACATTGGTACGTTACCAATACCGTAACTTTACAATATGTTTGTTCCCTTTTCACGCTTAAACCACTGAACTGAATAAGACATAGTTGAAGAGAAATATTATGATTTGTTCCCATTCCCACCCCCTACTCATCCTATCATTCCCCTATCCATCCAAAGGCTGGTTGCCTGCGAGAGATCGCTTAAAGCGTAAGGCCGCCCATTGTCGACCAATTATAATTAAGTTCTGTTTTTTTTTTTATGTTTAATCTGTATTGACAGCCTCGTTGGTGCAGACGGTAGTAACTCTGCTTTCTGTGCCGCAGGCCCCGGGTTCGATTCGGTGTCTGGGTGTTATAATCGTATTTAAGTATGTATATCAGTCATCTGGTTACCATAGTACAGGCTTCTAGCCTAGTATGGGACCACGTGACCGTGTGTGGAAGTTGTCCCATATTATTATTATTATTATTAAAATTTGGTCTCAATAAAGAATTTTAACAGAAGAAATTTTAACAGATTGAGCTGAAATTCGGTATGTAGATAGCTTAGACCCTGAAATAACACATAGGATAGGTTTTATCCCGATATTTTAACGGGAACGAGGAACGTGGGTGAAACCGCGGGACACAGGAAGTAGATTATAGTTTAGCTCTGTTTTTTTTTTTTTTTTTTTTTTTTTTGACTACTTCCACACACGGTCATCTGGTCCCAAACTAGGCTAGAAGCCTGTACTATGGTAACCAGATGACTGATATACATACTTATATAAGCTTATAACACCCAGACACAGATCAAACAGAAATGTTCATGCACACAAATGTTTGACCTGGCCGGGGATCGAACCCGGAACCTGCGGCACAGAAAGCAGAGTTACTACCATCTGTGCCAACGAGGCGGTCAATAGGTATTCCAACATCTTCTTATTATTAAATTATCAATTAAATTAAATTCAATTCAATTTATTCAATAACAATATTTAAATTGTGTCTGAATTATATAACATTGTTAAATTACATAACAGTCAATATTAAATCAAAAATAATATCCAAAGTATCTTAAAGACAAATTACTACATCACTTTTTGTATGTAATAAATTCATCTATGGAGTAGAAACACCCTTCCAGCAAAATTGTCTTTAATTTACGTTGAAATATGTGTAGGTTATCAATAACTTTCATTTCGACAGGTAACCAGTTGAACAGTCTAACCGCCTGATACCTAGAACAATGTTTGACAACACTTAGTCTAGGAACATAGAGTGATAGAATATGGCATTCTCCACTTCGCAAGGTCTTGGACATTGACTCTCGTAATATCGTCCCTACGACAACGTCAAGCCGCTACGGCCTATCGCGAGGTCTTTATAGAAAGGGTAGTAGTTATGGGATATCATAAGTTTTTTTTTTCTTCTTTATGGACCCACACGAATGTATTGCCAGTGTCAACTTGTATAAATTTTCAAGTTAATATGGACAATTAGTCAATTCAGAGTCAGGGCAAGCCCAGTCAAGTCACAGCTCTAGTAAAATGGTGGTCTTTACAAGAAGCTGCCGGAATTTTGGTGGGAACACGAAAAATCACATTTCAACTCTCGCATCACTTGCCAGATACTTGTGTTTCTTCGAAAAAACTCAACACGTAATATTCCACCATTATTACACGTTAAACACTCGAAAATGCACCGATAATTGATAAAGATACCGGAGCCAAACTGTACTCTTCGGCTTCCCGCAAAAACTCCCGATATCATAAGTATTAAATAATTGCTTGAATTTGGCGTTACTTTTCGGAACTCCATTGCAAACTCCTAAGGGGAGGTCAAAAAGTTCGCGGAATGCAAGGGAAGGGGGGCCGACCTGAGCGCTGATCGTCTTCAATTGAGTCTCTGCCTTGCTTGAAAAGACTATGCCACTTGTAAATCATTGTTTTTCCAGGGCAGGAGTCCCCGTAAACTGATGACATTTCTTCCATAATGTTCTGAGGTGTTTTTCCTTGCTTAGTGAGAAACTTAATCACGGCACGATACTCAATTTTCTCCATAGTTGATATTTTCTACCCGATTGACTTGTTTATCCAGCGATATCTCAAAGGTTTATGAACCGATTGGACTGAAACTTAGTATTTATAATTGTATTGAGTCAACAAGTAGCGACAGGTAAAAATAACTACCCCCTTCCCTCTCTAAACCCTCCATTCCGCGAACTTTTTGACCTCCCCTAGAATATTCTAAATATTCTTGTTCTAGGATTACAATTGCCTCAAATAAATGAGTTTGTTTGTTTTGTTTGCTGTAGGTAAACATTAAATCTAGGGAAATAAAGACACGGAACCGGCTGTTATGCACTATAACTCTAAAACTGCATATCCTTGGGGAATAAGCGTCGTCTTAGATTGAATTATCTATGTTGGGCATTAATCTTTTACGGCTCCAGCGGCCATTTATATTGTTTGGGATACAATAGTTTGTAGATTAGTTAGTAGCTTTCATTTGTGTAGTTTGAGTCTATTTATAGGCAATCTAATATTATATTTAAGCTTCATAATAAATTGCTAGTAAGCTCCTAAGCTAAATTTGGCACAATCCTATGAAAAATTTACCAAATCTAGTTTTTCATTATCTTTTGACATAAAGGTGTATGGGGCCAGGCCAGGAAGCCGAGTGCAGTTTAGCAGATTCCATGAAGAAGAGGAAACGGCCATGCACGTCCTCTGTGAACGCGGGCAACTCGTATTCTATTTCTATAGAATACTTCTGTATCCACTAGGGACAACAAATAATTCACCCAAATGCAACAGACAGATACAACACATCACTCCTCGGAAAATCTGGAAATTTCTAGATTCAGCGGGCATTCGGGCTGGTACAATAGATCAGCAATGACTAATGGGCGGTTTACACGGGCTTCGTAGCTAAGCGCTGAGTACTTGTCGTGGTGGGGGTATCGACTTGTCACTTAGTAAATAGGATCGTTTTCTATTTACTTGCACTATTCACAAATACTAATACTAAGCACTAATCAGCGTG
Organism: Hemistola chrysoprasaria; assembly: GCA_947063395.1. Classification (NCBI taxonomy): domain Eukaryota; kingdom Metazoa; phylum Arthropoda; class Insecta; order Lepidoptera; family Geometridae; genus Hemistola; species Hemistola chrysoprasaria. The sequence continues at coordinate 9,433,114 of OX346733.1, read as the reverse complement.
TTTACACATGAGGACTCAGTATTAGTGACAAGTACTAAGCGCTTAGCTACGAAGCCCGTGTAAACCGCCCCTTAAGGTGCCTATGGATGGAAAAGAAATAATAATCATGGTCTGTGTATAACCGCAAAAGGCCAGTCGGGACCGAAATGCCTCTCGAATCTAGAGGAATGAAGTAGATGAAAACGGTCCAAGTTGAGTCTCTACAAGTGACCAAAACTTTCTTTGTTTTCCTTTTAGACCACCTAAAGAGCGGCGTGACGATCCCTTTAATAAATCAATTGCTCAAATGCGAATGGGCTCGCATATGAAGGGTTCCTACACACCATGTACGTACCTATTACTTATGCACCTATTTATAGGTGACACCTCTCCTTATTATCTAAAAGCACGAAATAAAATTCCAATTAGTATAATTATTTATATATGAATAAATTTAAAAAACATGTTACTTGTATTGAGAGCACATTTAATTATGAAATTAATTTTATTTTTATTATTTGTTTGTGGAACTGGGCCGGACACGTTTGCCGCATGTCGGACGAGCTGTGGGCTTAACTCTCAACCGAGTGGCGCCCACACAACGTTAGACGACGACGCGGCAGGCCCAGAAGGTGATGGCGGGACGAGCTGGATCGCCACTGGGAGGATTGGCAAAATCGAGCACTGGATCGTGAGGAATGGTATAAGGGTAGAGAGGCCTTTGCCCAGCAGTGGGACACACCCGGCTAACAATAATAATTATAATAATAATATTTGTTTGTAGCGGCAATAGGAACACATATTTTGTGAAAATTACAAGTATCAACTATTACGGTTTATGAGATTATGAGACGGACAGCGGAGGCTTAGTAATAGGCTTCCTTTGGCACACTTTGGTTACAGAACCCAAAAACAAAGTTGAAATTTAAAAGGCTGATTTCCCTTTTTTTCTAAAGACAAGGCACCAAGGACAATGGCTCTGGCTCCCGCCTAGCTACGCCAAACAGAATGTCTCTAATTACCGATAAACTGATTCAGTATTCTGCATTTTCAAATGTATATTTTTATTTTTTTATTTATTTTTACAGGGAGATAGCGTTGGTCTAGAAAAGGAAAACTCGAACAAACCCGGAATGAGGACTACGTGTGGCACGAGTATGGTAGAACCTGAAATAAGTGTCAGTCTCCTGCAACCAAACTGGCTCCGCACGTATCGACATGTCTTTCCTACGGATTCAGCCAGAGAGTGCGAGAGGGTGGTGTAGGCTCTGGACAAACTTACGTTTCCTTAAGTCGTCCCAGGCGACACATTGTCTGTGTAGAGTGTTCCAAATGCTATATAACGTCTTAAATCGTCAAAGACGCCAAGGCCTCTATTTCATAATTAAGTTACCCAATTAGTTCTAAACTAAACTCACCGTCCGTTAAGCTCCTATTTAAACAAAGACAAAGCAAACAATACTAGTGTCTGAATGGTATCTGTTTCGCACAGCGGAAGCTGGTGGAAAAACTGAACAATACACGGTTTTTATCTAAGACAATATAAGCGGTTCGCGCGACTTGTTGGAGAGGTGGCGCCAGGTTTTGTTTATAGTTTTATGATGTCAGTTTCTGAAATTGTGTGGAACTTTTTTCATTTGACACCTAACCTTATTTCTGTGGGTTAGTCGTTCAGGGCTCTTTGACCTTCATATTCATATTGATCTTCAACCGACTAAGACGCTTAGTTTACAAAAATATAAAATATTATTAGGAAAAAGTTTGTGCGGTGGGTAGAATGCGAAATGCACCACCTATAGATAAACACACACGCCCTTATAGGCGTAAGGAAGGTGGGATAAACATTTATATGACTACCCTTTGTCATATAGTATATAGTTTGATCAATGACAGCTAAACAAAAATAAATTTTTTGGTCATATTTCTGTAAATTAAGTTCTAAGAGTTAATTTAATTAACAATTAAATATTAAATTACCCAATAAGACACCATTTATAATAATAATAATAAATGTTTTTATTTGCCAAAAGATTACATACAGGAAACTAGTATAACTTATGACCTAATTATATTAAAGCTACGATAAGTTTAAGGTTAGATAGGTAGTATTATCAGTATACAACTAATATTCCCATGGAGGATTCTGTGGTCCCACACTAGGCTCAGGGCCCGTGTCGTGGAGACCTGAAAAGATTTCCCTTTAAAAATACATTTCCAGAGGGAGCCTACCGATAAGTCTATATAAAAATTGTCTATTACTAGTTATGAATTCTAAGCAGGTAAAGCATTTCATTTAATTTGATTTAGTTTAATTTAGTTTGATTTAATTTAGTTTAATTTAGTTTGATTTAATTTAATTAATTTAATTTAGTTCTATTTAAGTTAGTTTAATTTAATTTAATTAATTTAATGCTATGATCTATGTTGATTGAAATAAATGGTTTGAAAAAAATAAATGGTTTGAAAGTATATATAAATATAGTAAGTAAAAATTAATTTTAAATATTTAAGTTTATGAGACTAATTACTATAAAACATGTGTATTATGTGTATGTGTCTATACGAGTGTGGGGGTGTGTTTGTGTGGTTGGGTGTGTGTTTATTGTGTGTATGCGAAATCACAGGTAAATAAGATTTTCTGTCTCAGCATAGGATTTAGTTAATAACCAGGAGCGAATCACCTGTTTTGTCTTATATGAGCTTTCATTTTTTATACTATGTAATGTGTACTGACGATACAGCTTTCAAAATAAATAGCTGTCGCACTCTAAGAACTTCTGTTTCTTTGTAAAGATCGTCTGTCGCATATCTGAATGGTTTTTTTAACATGACTTTTAGCACTGCACGTTGAGCTCTCTCCAGGTGTATCATAGTAGTTTTGGCTGCCCCTCCCCAGACCAGGTTACAATAAGATATAATAGATTGGCAAAGTGAGATGTAAACCATTATAAGTGTTTTTTTGTCGCATGAATATCGTAAGGCTTTCATTATGTAAATTATTTTCCTAACCCGACTTGACAGCTTTTTTGTGTGCTGTCCGAAATTAAGAGCCTCATCGACCATTTATGTACCAAATTTAAGGAAATATGACCAAAAAATTTGTTTTTGTTCAGCAGTCATTGATAAAGCTAAATTAGCCTGGTGCTAGATGACGTGGTGCGGAAGGTGCTGGTTCGGGTCCCGCACGTGGATGAAATGTTTCTTCCCATATTCATATTGCATCAATGAAACTGTCAAAGTTTAGAAATAGGCATTGAGAGGTGAAAGCACGTAAGAGCCGGCTAAGGGTTGTGGGAAAACCACCCTAAAACCCATCAAACCATGCTCGCCAACCCGCTTGCTTAGCGTGGTGAGTATTGGCCAACCCCCCTCTCTTATAGAGGAGGCTTATGTCCAGCAGTGGACTTTTTACGGCTGAGATGATGATGAGGCATTAAAAATATTTAAACGGATTTTGGTAAAAAAAAATGATCAAATTGATGTTAAGGACGTAGTGGTAGGCCTCTTTTGCAGGGGCCCGCTTGGGGAAGTACCACACCTTTGCCAGTTATTCATCCGCCAAGCAGTAATGTGCAAACATTACTGTGTTCCGGTATGAAGGGCAATGTTACCAGCGAAATTACTGAGCTTGACGAGATTCAACAACTAACATCTCAGGGTGACAGGCGTAGTGCAGTGCCGCGCAGAATTCTAAATTCTAAAACACTGGGTGGCACTGTGTCTGATATGGGCAATCATGATGCTTACCATCAGGCACTTGATATGCTCGTCTTGTCAGTCACTATCATAAAAAAAAGGAAAAGCCAACATGTATATTTTGAATTTTTTCGTGTACAGACGCTGTACAGTACAGTACCTTACCAAAAGTGTCAACCACCTCTCGACACATTCGCGAGATAACATACATCTAGTCGTGGGAGGTACATTTGCTTGTATAATGTATAAGTAATATCTTTATTGATCCCACGAGGACCTTTGTGGAGCGTTGGAATGAAGTTTTTAACTTTTAATGCGCTCGTTTAACGGCCATTTTAATTTTATATACAAATTGGTGTTTGCTTGTTTTGCTTTTTAATTTCTATAACATAACATACATTCACGCCTTTTTCCCGAAGGGGTAGGCAGAGGTGTACCCAGGACTCAGTCCCACAGTAGATACACCCACATTTCGCCAGTATGTTATTGGTCCCATGTAAGCCTATGCGAGCCTATTGCCATTTTAATTTCTTATGGGGTTTAATCCCGGAGCTGTGAAGAGATGTAATGTAAGTATGTCATGGTGGTCTTCTTGGGCGTACTTTTCGTGACCAATTTGATTATGTTGCAAATAAAGGCCAGGTCATCCGCCAAGCAGTAATGTGCAATCATTACTGTGTTCCGGTCTGAAGGGCAATGATACCAATACTGGGCATGACGAGTTTCAATAACTTATATCTCAGGGTAACAGGCGCAGTGCAGTGCCGCGCAGAATTTAGAATTTTAAAACACTGGGTGGCACTGTGTCTGATATGGGCAATCATGATGCTTACCATATCAGGCACATAATTTGCTCGTGTTGTCACTTACTATCAGAAAAAAATGTTTAGAAAATTTTTAGTCGCTTCGTAAATTCGTTCTCTAAAACACCCCCTTAAATTCTAAAGCCGCATCTACACATTTCCGGCATTTTCTTGTGTCATTACCGTCACTCCATTATTCTCTTTATTACTCGTGTTACAACTCGTGCACACGGTAACATCCAGTTTTTTGCTGGATCCAGTTTAGGTGACAATATTTGTGTTCGCACGAGCATCTAGCAAAAGAGTGATAATAGAGGTAATGCTTGTATAATAAAGATTATTACTAGCAATCAATCATTGTTTTTAAACAATAATTGTTTGTTTGAAAACTTTTATTTATACACCTGGATGGTTATGGCCTGGAATATAGAATAGATAGATAGATAAACACTTTATTGTACACCTTACAGCGAACATAATATTATGAAAATAAAGTAGGTACAGTTAGTCTTAGCCTAGTACAAGTGGCGGTCTAGTCGCTTAAAGCGATTTCTTTCAGACAACCGAACGGAAAGGAGAAGAATTATAAATATTCCTGGAATATTTCTGGAATATGCAGTTATTTTTTTAATTGTTTATGTCGACCAACAAGCATCATAGATCGGTACATAATATAAAGTATTAAATTCCAATACAAATTAACAAACAAAAAATACAAAATAAAATGAATCGACATAATAACTTATCAATTGACTTATAATTATGGAACTTTTTTAATCACATAAAAACTGTATCCGGTATAAATCTTGATGTAGCCGTGGAAAAGAGGCGGTAATACGTATTACCCTACATCGTTGACAGGCTAATATTGGAAGCTTTTACTTCTGAACCGTGGTAATGATATTACCACCAAATCCACGGGAAATGTCGCGGGAATTATTAGTATAGAGTATTACCGTGGCGTACGTTATGTCTATACCGGGTTTCTTTGACTAGACATCTGTTTTTATATCCTAATTAATCTTACTTCCTTCTAATATTATAAATGCGAAAGTTTCTAAGGATGGATGGATGGATGTCCGTTACTCTTTCTCGCAAAAACTACTAAACCGAACCTAACTATTACCTAACTATTGGTTGTAACCATTACAAAAACTTTTCCCTCTGTAACAAGCCAATTACATTATTTTCTTTTACCAAACTTGTAGAAGGTTTACTGTATTAGGACAAAATGTATAGAGTAATAGGAAAGTTAGTTTTTCCTTATTTCAGAGTTGTTTTCGAAGTGAAAGCAATTCGACATGGCTCATACATGACATTAGGCAGTAAATTGTTCTTTATGAGTTCATGAACATAGACTATAGACAATAAATTGATAAGGCATACGTATGTATGCATAGATACCAAGAACATACAGCGCCATCTATTAGTTCCTTGCGGAAAGTATGGAAATATGCAATGAAATGGCCTATATCCTTTGATTGCGTTAACTTAGAAGTATGATTTTTTTACAGCCACAAGGGACCGCAGATCTGAGTAGTTGATATCAATTACAACTTAATAACTCCACGCGTTCCCGTTAAAAAGTGTCTTGACAGACAGACAGACGGACAAAGTGATCCTTATAGAAGGATTTTTTTCCTTTTGAGGTACGGAACCCTAAAAGGGACGGAGTCTTCTAAAACAAAATTGAAGCACCATAGTAAGCCAGCTCGGTAATACAAACATGACGGCATGCACACATTCACATTCATGGGAATGAGTCGAGTGTCTCGCTTTAACATTATATGTTTATGACGGGATACTTATTACCTAAAAGAACCTAACTTTATTTGAAAAATTACAAAAACAATTAAAAGTACCGCCCATCAATTAAAAAGCTAAAACTTTTTCTTGACAACTCTGCTCAATTAACCTCGAACGTCGGTTTTCAGTGCTGAAGTCAATGAAACAATCTGTAGAGTCATCAATTAATTAACCACTCTCCAACACGACTTCATTTAATTAACTTTGAAAGTAGGTACTTAATTATACCGAAAATAAACAAACACAGAAAAAGATAACTAGGTAATAAAAATGTCAGAAGTAACTTTAGTCCATCAAATGTAAAAAGTACCGTTTGACAGATATCATTTTTAAAATGTAAATCTTTATTTATTTATTATACACCAAGACTAACTAACTAGGTTGGCGCATGAACCCTGTTATGTATGTACCTACTCTAATCACCTACTCGAACAAACTATGTATTTAGAATGAGGGTACTTTTATGTATACGCTACCCTTCTTATGTTAATAAATCAGTCTCTAATATACTTTGGTTTCATTCCACACGGAGCTCCGTTATAATCTTACAAATAAAACATTGGCGACGAGTTACGAGCCCGAATTTACATGGAAACGGAGCCTGAAGGGGGTACGAAGAGGAAGACTCAAAAAAACACGATGAATCTCAACCAAATTCAAGAATTCAAGATGGGCACAGATCGGTGGGAGACATACGTCAGCAGAATAAAGGCGTTATTCGAAATACATGATGTGAAACTTGCAGAATATTCGAAATATCTGGTGGCTGTAGTAGGCACAGAACCGCTAGACTTGATGATCGACCTATGTTTTCCTGAAAAACCAGAGACGGTAAACTTCGATAATCTAGTGAAGTTTGTCGCAGATCATCTCGCACCCAAGCGCTCAATTATAGCGGAACGAATGATTTTTCGTTCGAGTAAACAATCAGAATCGCAGACAGTGACAGAATATCTAGCTCAACTTAAGAAATTAAGTAAAACTTGTGCATTTACTACCACGGAAACATTAAAGGAAAACTTGAGGGATCAATTTGTATTCGGGATGAAGAGTGATAAAATAAGACAGCGATTGCTAACCGAGACCGCCCTTTCTTTCGATCGCGCCGTCGAGATGGCATTATCACTGGAAGCTGCGGTTAGAGATTCACAAGAGACGACGATCAAAGCTGAGTCGGTGCATGCAGTGGGCGGCGCCAGCTCTCGCGCCGGCACGCAGCGCGGCGCGCGCTACTCCTACGGCGGTGCGTCCCGGGGTCGGGGCCGAAGCGACACCAGGATGCAGGCGAGGCAGGGACAAAATCGTGCGAAGTGTTATCGTTGTGAACAGCAACATCGGGCCGACAAGTGCCCGTTTATCAACGTGGAGTGTTTTGTGTGTGGCATTAGAGGTCACGTAGCGAGAGCGTGTCGTCAACGCAAGCGTGGGGGAGTCCATCAGCTTGCCGTCGAGGAAGCGAGCCCGGTGCCGACGAGCGAGGAGGAAGACGAAGACGTATACCAAGTGAGCGAAAACGAAGAGGACGAGCGCTGGCTGCTCGAGGTAGCCATCGACGGCAAGATTATCACCATGGAGGGTGACACCGGAGCCGGCATGAGTATCATCAACAGAAACGTATACGAAAAATATTTTAGTGATGTAGAATTAAGTCCACGTAAGTCTAATTTGAGAATGTATAATGGTCAAAAAAGTAAAGCCAATGGGTGAATTTAAATGCAGCGTCACGATAGATAACAAAACCGTGCATGATCTAGATCTAGTAGTCATAGATAATTATGACAGCAACTCTTTATTTGGTCGCAAATGGATGCGCGCTTTCAAAATAGACTTCCCTTGTACCTCGAGTCGTGACTCTTTAGCGCACATTGTCGAAAAACTCGACACTCAGTCGGCCCTAAAACAGTTAGAGAACCAATTCCCCGAGGTATTCTCATCGGGAATAGGTGCTTTTAACAAAGGAAAGGTAGATTTAGAGATAGTTCCGGGCGCGGCGGCTGTGTGGCGGCGCGCGCGCTCGGTTCCCTACGCACTGCGGCCGGCGGTGGAGGCCGAGCTGGAGCGGCTGGAGCGCGAGGAAGTCATCACGCCCACCGAGTGGAGCGAGTGGGGCACACCCGTCGTGCCCGTCGTCAAGAAGTCAGGAGAGGTAAGACTTTGTGGTGATTTCAAAACTACTCTGAATCCGGTGTTGGTAGATGATAAATACCCCCTGCCTAGGATAGAAGACATATTCGCCTCCCTACAGGGTGGTAAAATATTTAATAAAATTGACTTGAGCAGGGCCTACCAACAGCTGATTCTGAGTGACGATGCAAAAAAATATTGCACAATTGTGACACATAAGGGTATGTTCACATATAATAGGTTGCCTTTCGGAATTAAATGCGCAGCGAGCAAATTCCAGACAACGATGGAAAAGTTGTTTCGCTTGCCTAACGTAGCGGTGTACCAAGACGACCTGTTAATCAGTTCCAAAAATGAGAAAGAGAGCTTAGTGATACTGACAAAAGTTTTTAAAATCTTGGCAGACAGTGGCCTTAAAATAGAAAAAAAGAAGTGTAGTTTTTTTAAGAAGTCCGTGTCATACTTGGGATATGTAATAGATGCTAGAGGCCTTAGGACTGAAATCGCGAAAATAGACGCAATCAATAATACGCCACAGCCTAAAAACGTTAGCGAAGTGAAAGCTTTTCTAGGCCTCATTAATTACTATGGTAAGTTTGTCCACAACCTAAGCAACGTATTAGAACCATTATACGCTTTGCTCAAATATAACACGGAATTTAAATGGTCGCGAAGCTGTGACTCAGCATTCAAAATGATAAAGAAGCAATTAAGTAACGCTCCCATACTGGCCCACTGGGAGCCAGCATTGCCCACGTTCGTAACGTGTGATGCGTCACCGTACGGCGTCGGAGCCGTGCTGTCGCAACGTGCGCGGGACGGCACCGTGCGCCCCGTGCTGCACGCCTCGCGGACGCTATCACCAGCAGAACGCAATTATGCCCAGATATGTCGTGAGGGATTGGCCATCATATTCGCCGTAAACAAATTTCACGACTATTTGTATGGTAATAAATTTACATTAATTACAGACTGCAAACCCCTCGCATCAATATTTAGCGAAAAGAAACAGATTCCATCGATGGCAGGTAATAGGTTACAAAGGTGGGCCATTATATTGAGTGCGTACAATTATGAAGTTAAGTGCATAGGATCAAAACATAATTGTGTGGCGGATAGCTTATCGCGTCTACCTGTCATCGACGATAACAAACAGTATAAATCTGATTCATACATAAATTTTATTACAGAACAGGCACCGATCAATTACAAAACTATTGCGAAACACACCGCCGACGATGAAATATTGCAAAGAGTAGTCAATGCTATAAAATCTAATTGGACTTACTGCATAGACAAGGAGCTTAAAGCATATTTTGATATAAAACAATATTTAAATGTAGAATGCGGATGCATATTATTCGGCCACAGGGTCATCGTTCCTCAAACATTACGTCAGTCAATTTTAGAAATGTTACATTCCTGTCATCAAGGCATAGTGAAATGTAAAAGCATAGCACGAGGATATGTATACTGGCCGGGCATCGACGCCGATATCGAGCGTGAATGCCGCGCGTGCGAGACATGCGCCCGCGCGCAGTCCTCCCCGCCACACGCGCCCATTCATCCATGGGCCTGGCCACAAATACCATGGTACAGGGTACATGTTGATTTTTTTTCGCTGGAGAATCACACTTACTTCGTGCTTGTAGATTCTCACTCCAAATGGATCGAGGCGCATAACGTAGGGAGCACGTCCGCCAAAGTCACTATTGCTAAATTAAGACAACTATTCAGCCAGTTCGGCTTACCTCAAGAATTAGTGTCTGACAACGGGCCACCTTTCACCAGCCATGAATTTAGATCATTCATGGAAACATGTACAACTAAGCACATACTGGTTGCGCCGTATAAGCCGAGTAGCAACGGCGCCGCAGAATCATCGGTAAAAATAATTAAGAATTGTTTAAAAAAGGCTTTATCAGAAAAGAAAGAAGCAAGTGTAACACTCGATAAGTTCATGTTGTCATATAGGTCAACTGTTCACAGTTTAACAGGTAAAACTCCGGCCGAATTACTATTAGGTCGTAAATTACGAACACAGTATGATGCATTGAGACCTGACACGAACGAAGCGATCATCTCTAAACAACGGGCCATAGCAGACAGTAGGCAGGGGCCGGAACGCAACATGGATATAGGCGATAAGGTATTATTTAAATGTTTTAGAAACAACAAAACTACTTGGGAAAAGGGCATCATAGACAAACGTATAGGGCCGCTTAGTTACCTCGTACGACATAATAAAAAACTATTTAAAAAACACATTGACCACATTGTAATGCGTTACAATAAAACCCACAAGAAGTCAGACATAAACAGGAAGGAGAAATACAAAAAAAATGCAGAGAACAATAACGATTTTAATGAGATACCATACTTTCAGAATGATAATAATCAAGGGGCAGGGGAGGAGACCGATGATGAGATAGCTGATCTGCAGCCCACGATCCCGGTAGCAACAGGCACTCAGGTACAGGTACCTATCACACGACCAAGAGAAGTAGAAAAGGTACTAACGACTAAACGTACACGCAAACCGGTTCAACGATACGTGCCAGGATAGGTTGGATATAGTCTTGCTACTATACTCATAGTAGGTAGATATATATACCCAACACTTATACTGTTGACTCTTATTTTCACAACCATAGCTATAGGTATAGGTATACAAGAACTTATATATATTCAAACCTAAAATATACATAATGTTTATCAGTTTATCATACCTATAAGCTATACATACATAAGCTATACAATATCATGAACTAAACCGAACACCAAGATATGACAATGCACCCATAATTAACCCATTGGCTTCCTAGAGTATTACCATAGTAGCACCTGTATTATATTCGGACATATAAAAATGCCAGTAGAAAAATGTCCCTACCCAATCGAATATGTGTTGCTATTAATAAGTTTATTTAGCCTATAAGTTGTTATTCTAATACAATATATTAAGTAATCTAAAGACTTAACGATAAACTAGGTAAGTATACCCAGTCATCGATGAACCGATGTCACTAGGCTACGCTGATAAACTGGGATTATAAATTAACACGAATAAAATGTAATGCCTACCAAGTTAATATTGTATTTTTAAGTTTCATATAATATACAAGTCAATGGTCTGGTTGGAAACAGAGGTGAGAAGATGTTATGTATGTACCTACTCTAATCACCTACTCGAACAAACTATGTATTTAGAATGAGGGTACTTTTATGTATACGCTACCCTTCTTATGTTAATAAATCAGTCTCTAATATACTTTGGTTTCATTCCACACGGAGCTCCGTTATAATCTTACAAATAAAACAAACCCAAACTGAGTTTTGGCCTCCGACAACAAAAGCTTCCACCTCGGCCTGTCCTGTGCCACCTCCTGCCAGTCTACGACTTGCAGTGCGCACACATCCTTTAACGGCCTACGGACTTAGGACGGCCTTAGGACGGCCTAACGGTCGTCGACCACCAGGCCGTCCAAGGTACGCTCTCTTCACACCGCGATCCTCTCCCATTCTTTCCAGGTGGCCGAGCCAGCGGAGTCTGTGGGTTTTGGTCTCGCCGATGATGTTTGGCTCGGCCATTTACATTTGAATAAATTACATAAAGAATTATACATGGTCAATGCTATTGTAATAAAAGGCGCAGACAACATGCAATTATATTGGGCGAGTTGTAATGATATTAATTAAAACAAAATAAAAAATTATAATTTTTATGAAATTGGTAGGAACATTAAATCGAATAATGGTTCTATCTTGTGATAAAATGCCTAGACTGCCGCGGTGGTGTAGTGGGCGCTAGCTCGACTGCCAATCATGGAGGTCCCGGGTTCGGTCCCCAGCTCAAGCAATGTTATATATTGGATTTCTCCATTAGGAATTATCTCAATAACTGCCCGGAGTCTGGAACCGTGCCCGGTAGATTTTACATGGTACCAATAACACAGCTCAAATAACCTTCAAAACCTTCAACCAAACTTTTTTTACATGGGACCAATAACACAGCTCAAATAACCACGCTGGTTTGGATTTACTCTAACTAAGCATCCTCTGAAAGCGCCTGTAACTAATATATTTATATATCCTTCCCCTGGAGTAAGTCTTTGTTTATTCAATTTTGTCCTAAGAAGACGCTTTTGTGAGTCAATGCAGGTAATAAAGAAATGAATCTTCGTGCGGAGGGATACCTCTACAAGAAGAACGCACAAGAAACTTTGCAGTATATTTAGACATAGTATCCTTCAGTAAAATCAATGTAAAATACTTACGTTTGTAACAGGTGAACAAAACGCTTGCGAGTTCTAACTCACCTCCAGCGACATCAAGCGCGGTTTTGGTTAGATTGACGGATGTATTGACGTTTGTTACTCTTCACGCCAAAACTACTGAACAGATTGGGCTGAAATTTGGTATGTAGGTAGCTTAGACCATAGGGAACACATAGGGTACTTTTTTTCTCGATATCCCCACGGGAACAATGTCTACTCGGGTTAAACCGCGAGGCTCAGCTAGTTTAATATAATCCCTTGAATACTAAGCGTCAGGTGTTGCGGTACTTCCAATAACGATCCGACCTATAATGCTGACCAGTGGGTACCTACAGGTATAATACAAATTGTTTACTGGGCTACCAGCGTTCCGTATACTTTAGAAACAGTATCGAAGATCAAACTTATAATCTGTGCTTATCATTGTACCAACTCTGAAATCGTCAAATAAATAATTAAACTCGTACCTGTTCCATACCACGTTATTGATTATTCGACTACGAGTAAATATACAGGATAAGGTCCCAAAAAAAAAAAGAATTGTGTAAAAAACACAACCAAAATTTCACTAACAAAGTCAGATGTATATATAATAACTGCAGTTTACCTCATCGCCCGCAAAAATTGTCAAATTAATGAGTATGTTTGTTTTTTTTTTAAATGAGTTATATTTGGTTGTTGGTTTTAGGCCCAAGTAGATAATAAATTGATTTGATTGATTTCACTTGCTAGGCCTGATAATAAGATGTTTTAATAACATAAATATTATGTTTTGGTATCGCCATTAATTACAATATAAATTAATCAAATGTTCTACTAAAATTGGAACGTGCCATTAAAATATGTATAACTTACTTAACCTCACTTTATTCAAATCAAGTTATAAATTAATCTGAGATAGTAAGATAGCTACTAAGTTTGGGATTATTATTGCGAATAACATTCGCTACCTTGTTATTTAAAGGATAGACAGTGTAAGGTTTTCTGGGCCCAGCTTCCATGGGTTCCAAGCAAGTTTCCTTTTATTCTCTGAATATTACGTACTGTCTGCAAAGTATAGATCGAACAAACAAGCCATTCCAGCATGATTGGTTTCTTTGTTGAATGGTTGGGAAATTCGGAATTATTGGCGGCTGGGCCGTGTTTATTGTGAGAGTTCGACAACGTAAATAAAAGTTATGATCTGACGGATTGGCGCAGGGGCGGACCGCTGTTGGAAGTTGGATCAGGGATAGGCATTCTGTTATTAAGAATAATAATAATAATATGGGACTACTTTCACACGGTCATCTGGTCCCAAACTAGGCTAGAAGCCTGTACTATGGTAACCAGATGACTGATATACATATTTATATAAGCTTATAACACCAAGACACAGATCAAACTGACATGTTCATGCACACAAATAGTTGACCTAGCCGGGGATCGAACCCGGGCCCTGCGGCACAGAAAGCAGTGTTTTACCAACTGAGCCAACGAGGCTGTCTAATTATTATATGCGATGATTATTATATAATTAATATAATAATTTTATAAAATTAATATAACATTACATGCGAATTACGAGATCGTCGTAAGATTGAACTCTGTTTTTTTTAACACTGCTCACTAGGCCAAAAAGCTAAGCACTAAGCAAAAAAAAATTGTTTATTGTTACACGCGGGGCTAAAGAGACCCATTGTTATAGCTCGGTAGTTTTACTGACGAGCTTTAGTGAGGGAGTAAATAGAAACCGAGTTATACTGGGTTTAGCGCCGTGTTACACTCTACTTTACACTAAGATAGTGAGAAAATATAATTATAAATTCCATCAAAATATTTTGGCTAATATCCTATACGTGCGACACCGAAAAATTATAATCGCGTTGATAACAGACAAAAATTAAAAAAATAAAATGACGTTATCCCCAAGACGATGAAAAGTAATTTAAGCCCCGCTCAGGTACGCCACAATGACGGCCTTTTTGTGTAAGAACATAACATAACATACATTCACGCCTTTTTCCCGAAGGGGTAGGCAGAGATGTACCCAGGACTCCCATAGCAGATACACCCACATTTCGCCAGTATTTTATTGGTCCCATGTAATAGGGGGCGAGCCTATTGCCATCTACCGGGCACAGTTCCAGACTCCAGGCAGTTATTGAGATAATTCCTAATGGAAAAATCCAATATTTAACACTACCTGACCTGGGGATCGAACCCGGGACCTCTTGATTGTCAGTCGAGCATGCGCCCTCTACGCCACCGAGGAAGTCTTGGCGAGAGTTTTGTGTAAGAGGAGTGAAAAACATATTTGTACAGAAATGAGTCCTTGAGAACTTGCCCACTACACCGTTTCGTGACCTTCGGATGCCGTGCACGACGCGTAAGCTCTCCGTCAATGTCTAATACGAGAATGGCGTGTTGATACTTGATACGTTATAGTGAACACGGAGATATTTGGTGTTCCCCGTTTTTATGGTTCCGTAAGGGAAAAAAGGAACTCTTATAAGATCATCATCACAAAATCGTAAAATTTTACAAAAAAGGAATTGTTTTTATTATTACTAACATGTTTGCGGTCTTTATAGGTATGGAACCCTACACTAAGCAATATACTACGCTAAGTAATATAAAAAAAATATTGTTCTCTATCGCGCTCAAACAATGTATTATCTTATTTGATAGCCTCGTTGGCTCAGATGGTAGTAGCTCTGCTTTCTGTGCCGCCAGGAACCGAACCTTTCTGTGCCGGGGACCGAACCCGGGGGTTCGATCCCCGGCCAGATCAAACATTTGTGTGCATGAACATGTCTGTTTGATCTGTGTCTGGATGTTATGAGCTTATAATATAAGTATGTATATCAGTCATCTGGTTACCATAGTACAGGCTTCTAGCCTAGTTTGGGACCAGATGACCGTGTGTGGCAGTTGTCCCATATTATTATTGTTTGCCGTCTGCTTCTAACCCCCTGAGACTATCCCTTGGTCATTGTTCTATCATAGTGATTACGATTATGTATTATTTGAAGTGTGTTTTAAGTTATTACTACTGCCTCGGTGACGTAGAGGGCGCATGCTCGACTGCCAATCAAGAGGTCCCGGGTTCGATCCCCAGGTCAGGCAAAGTGTTAAATATTGTATTTTTCCATTAGGAATTATCTCAATAACTGCCTGGAGTCTGGAACTGTGCCCGGTAGTTGGCAATGGGCTCGCCCCCTATTACATGGGACCAATAACATATTGGCGAAATGTGGGTGTATCTACTATGGGACTGAGTCCTGGGTACACCTCTGCCTACCCCTTCGGGAAAAAGGCGTGAAAGTATGTTATGTTATGTGTTTTAAGTTTACAGCTTTCACTGTTAATGACGGTACACGGCGTACTAAACAGGACAGAAGTAGCGATAAAATGGGACGAAAGTAGGTAACAACCCGGATAAAATAGAGCTGAAGGAAGAATACTTAACCCGGATTACTTTTATCTACGATTAAACTTTATACTAGTTCTCTTAAGAGGGAATACTAGAACAGAGAAATTTGACACCATCCTAGAAAAAGCTTATTACATTAAACTTTGGGTCGAGCGCCTCCTGCGCTCACCACTGCCCGGTAAAACTATTAAGAGGCCACCTGAGGCCAATAGCATACATCCAATAAAAAAATAAAAAACAAATCTTTTATCTCTTGCTTCAACAAAGAGGTAACCCATTCAATAAATAAAAGAGTAAGTAATCTTCATCATCGTCATCATCAGGAGGTCCCGGGTTCGATCCCCAGGTCAGGCAAAGTGTTATATATTGGATTTTTAGAGAATTATCTCAATAACTGCCTTGAGTCTGGATTTGTGCCCGGTAGATGGCAATAGGGTCGCCCCCTATTTCATGGGACCAATAACATACTGGCGAAATGTGTGTGTGTCTATAATGGGTCTTAGTCCTGGGTACACCCAGGGGGTGTCAGCTTAGTTCCCGGCCAATGCCAACAAGGCGAAGGAAATGTTAAAAAGAAACGGAGATCTACAAACGACAGAGAAAGCACTATTTACTGACCCTACTAAGGAAAATATAACATTTTAGTAGAATTCAAAGTTATGGGAATTATTTAATTAATTCGGAAGATAGAAATAAACACTACAATAAATTTCATTACTTATTTCAAAAAGTAATGAAATTTATTAATAATTTTATCACATATTATATTGTTCAAATTAATTAAATCTAGACCTCAGATTCTTATGATTACTTGAATCAGCGTTAGAAGAATTTCTTTTTTGCCGTCTGGCAACCGGATAATAGAAATGGCTGCTTTTTGTTTACGATTTTCACTTTTTCATTGATTTGCACTTTGCACATCTTTAGTGGAAATAAGTTTTGTAGTTTCTCGTATTTGTTAAATTGTGCTATAGAAAGTTTTGTTTTTGTGCTAACGAGATCATAGACTCTATTATTGCGATTGTGCGAAAAAGACGCCTAGGTTAGGCAGTGTTAAACTGTGGTGTTAAATATCGGATTATTCCGTGAGGGATTATCTCAATAACAACCTGGAGTCTAGAACTGTGCCCGGTAAATGGCAATAGTCTCGCCTTCTATTACATAGGACCAATAACATACTGGCGAAATGTGGGAGTATACTTAGTATGAGACTGAGTTCTGGGTACACCTCGGCCAACCTCTTCTAGAAAGATGTGTAATATAAGATTTACCTTATTTTCATCTGAATAAAGACTACTATTAATACATGCCCTTATTTTTTTACCCTTTGCGTATGGCATATAGAATAGGCATATATAGAAGTCACAGATCTAAATTAGATCTGTGATAGAAGTAAATATAGAAAATAATATTGGTAGGTACCTATAGCTAATATTAGAAATATTAAATCTCCCGCGCTACTGAATAGTTCCAGTGCGAAGCGTTGGTAACGCTAGCGTCGCTTCGTGTACGCAAATCTGAAGTACGTAGTGGGACTTCTTCTTGTATATGTGTTCTGTGGGTACACCTCTGCCTACCCCTTCGGGAAAAAGGCGTAATTGTATGTTATGATATGTGAACTTAATAAACTCTTCAAGTTTTCCTTGTGAACGTCTAAACACGAGAGGAAAACTGGCTTTTTAGCCCCCCACTGAAAGTCCGAAGGTCCAAAGGCAGAGGTGTTATAAGTTGGACGTGTCTGTCAATCTGTGTCTGTTTGTGGCATCGTAGCTCCTACACGAACAGACCAATTTTGATGCAGTTAATCAGATCTTAGTTATGTCTCATGAAAATCAGTTCAGCCGTTTGAAGATTATCAGCTCTTGTCTGAAGGCTGGATCGGTGTATTGGAAAATCTTTAAATAGTACTTCTGCTTCGGTATAACTATGCACTGCATAATTAGGTTTTTTTTTAAGGTTACATGATCAGGAATGTTTTAAGACATGTTTCATAAAAATCGTCGGCACCTGAAGGGGTTAAAAAAAAACATCCGTACCAAACAACGTACTATATTCTATTAAATTTATTTTTTAATTAATGTTACATCAGTTTTTTGGCATCAGTTAGTTGGCAAAACCGATATCAGCAACTAACT
Organism: Hemistola chrysoprasaria; assembly: GCA_947063395.1. Classification (NCBI taxonomy): domain Eukaryota; kingdom Metazoa; phylum Arthropoda; class Insecta; order Lepidoptera; family Geometridae; genus Hemistola; species Hemistola chrysoprasaria. The sequence goes on along the minus strand of OX346733.1, from coordinate 9,414,879 downwards.
TCTGGTGGTCTGATTGTTTCGAAATATGGTATCCTGTAACTTCATCAATATCATCAATATTGCAATGGTGCGAAGGGCCAGTAGTCAAATATATCGTGTTTGAGCTCATTACAATTTATTGTCCCAATGAATATGTTACACACAATAAATGGTGACCAAGATCCAATGAGCCAAAGAGAACTTATTTACTTTCATTATTTTGAAAAAGAATTAAAGTTATTCATTCTACTTAATTAGTTTTCTAACAAATTATCTGGAGAGGAATGAAGGAAAACGTTTGTATGAAAAACGCAAACCACCTGTCCTCTTAATTGGAAACTACTCGCAAAACGAAAGTTTCTTACAATCGGACATTTGCAAGTCGGTAATAGCCGGAGGCTTGCCAACTTTAAACTGTTTCAATTTGGCATTGTTCTGTGAAATTGTTGAAATTGTTCTGCAAATTGTCCCGGCCAGCGCAGCGGTGGATTGAAATCATATTTATTGGGAGTTGGGTGGCTGTGGCGTCGCAAGTTTAAGGCACTTTCATACAAAACCATAACAACCACGCTTTTTTCCTGAAGGGGTACGCAGAGGTGTACTATTCCATAGTAATAGGTACATCCACATTTCGCCAGTATGTTATTGGTCCCATGTAGGAGGCGAGCCCATTGCCATCTACCGGGCACAGTTCCAGACTCCAGGCAGTTATTGATAATTCCTAATGGAAAACTCCAATATAACACTTTGCCTGACCCCCAGATCAAACTCAAACTCAAATAGATTTAATCAAATTAGTGTCTGTCAAATCTGACACTTTTGCACGTCAATGTAGATAAACAGTACTGAGTCTACCGTGCGTTTGGAAAGATACCTCTACAAGAAGAACGCACAAGAAACTTGTAGAGCTTAATTTTTTCAACAGATAGTTTCACAATGTTTGGTTTGGTTACATTCGTTTTCTTTGAAGGTGCCGCGAGGCGGCTATGCAGAAGTTTCCAGGCATCTTTGTCCTCTATGTACTGGTTGACTTTATAATAAGCCTTCTTTAGTAAGGTAGATTTTATATAGGTATTAAATTTACCCTCTGATAGCACCGTTATCTCTTTTGGGATTTTCTTTTTTTTTATGATATGTTAGTGAGTGACAAGACGAGCAAATCAGGTGCCTGATGGTAGGCATCATGATTGCCCATATCAGACACAGTGACACCCAGTGATTTGAAATTCAAAATTCTGCGCGGCACTGCACTGCGCCTGTCACCCTGAGATATGAGTTGTTGAATCTCATCATGCCCAGTAATTTCGCTGGTAACATTGCCCTTCATATCGGAACACAATAATGTTTGCACATTACTGCTTGGCGGATGAATAATTGGCAAAGGTGTGGTACTGCCCCAGGCGGTCCCCTGCAATAGAGGCCTACCACTACAAAATTTATTGTTTAGTTTAACAAAAAAAGTAAATTGTTTAGTTTGACAAGTAGAGATTTATCTCCTACTACATATAAAGATAATTGAACCCGGGACCTCCTGATCGGCAGTCAAGCTTGCACACTATACCACCAAGGCATACAAAAACAATCCAAACCAATTAACTAATAAGTATTAAATTAAATCAATAACCATTTTCTTTATTGGCCACGTACAAGAGAGACCATTCACGATACTTGTACGATGCGACGTAGGTGAGGTACGTCTAGTGTACCTATTTATACACAGGGGAAGGGTATTTCTATATTCTTTTAGGGTCGGCAGCGCACCGACAACACTTCTGGTGTCGCATGTGTCAATAGGCGACGGTAACTGCTTTACATCAATCAGGCAGGCCGTCCGCTTGTTTGCCACTCATCGCATAAAAAAAAAGACCAGTCGAACAAAATAATAACTAACATATTAGTTATATATATCAGGCTCTCATAACATCATATCATAACACACTACACATCAGTATTCTCAGTTTTTCCAACGTTCCCATCATCATTACATAACACCTTTATGTAACTTCGTGAGAGAGTTTAATAGAGGCTCTTCTTCATAAAAGGAACTAGAAAATTCTCAGCTAACAATGTATTCAATATTCATAATTCATAATGTTATGTAAAACAAACAACATGTCTTTCTTAGGGAACTTTGTAAACTGAGTACGTTTCTATAATAAAATCTCAACAGAGGCCAGATCAAGAGCCAACCCCATTGATTATTTGAAAAACAATAAATGTCGTATTTTTTAATTTATTCTGAAAGTTTCAAGCGAATTATTTACCTATCGTTCAATCGATTAATTATAAGCAATTCAAATTTGATAAAATTCCAATAAGAGTCACTTGATCACGAACGCGCTACGAGTTGTCATGATTGTGACGTCATTATGTTATAATTATGCATGGGCTATTATTGCGGGAACACATTTACTTAATTCCCTAGTCATAAGAATATTGTATCTTTGTGTATCCCCCGTTGGGAGTCCTTAACAATAAATAAATAAATAAATAAATAACATTGTGACGTCACTACAGGTTACTATACGAGCTCGTTCGGATGCTGTCGGTACCGACAGTAGTTTTCATGAATAAAAAAACCCTGCACAAAGTAAAAAATCTCAGATAAATAAAAAACACTGAAAACTTGTTTGGATTAAATTGGATGTATTAATGAATCTTTATATTGTTATTTTCTAGAACCTAGTCGTCTTTATTTTACGTAATTACATGTAGTATTTTTATATCTTAAAAAATCTGGGTACGTGTCAGCGAGAGGGCGAATTTGCTTTGCACCGTGCCTCAAATACAATTTTAGTAGAATACTTACTTTAATAATATTTATTTAAAGTTAATTTAACTCAGCAAAAGACATTCAACATCGCGGCAACTGTAAGCGAAGTTGATGAAACTTGCAGTTTAATTAAACTTCAGCTAAAATTAATAATTAAATTACATTTGCTTTCATGTGGAAGATTCCCACACAGATTAGGTAAAACATAATTAATATTTTGGTTAGTATTATAACTACCTGCCACAGATTACAGAATATTTAGTAAATACTAATGTAGATGCCTTACCGACGTCGTGGAGTTACCGGCTTTAGAATAGTGCTCCACCCTCTCTCCCCGTGGTTGTCGTAAGAGCCGGCTAAGGATTAACAGATCCAGAGGACGGGCAGCAGCGTCCTCTGCAAAAAACCATCGAACTGCGTTCGACAACCCGCCTGCCAAGCGTGTCGAGTATTGGCAAAACCCCTCTTTATGGGGGAGGCCTATGTTCAGTAGTGGATTACCAACGGCTGAGATGATGATGATGACTATGTAGATACGTACGAGTACGTACTGTATTAATATTATTAATATAAGAGGCCGGCAACCTAAGATTTCTCTATAAAAACGTTACACCTAAATTATTTACAATCAGAGCATGTTTCCAACAAACAATGATGTTATTCATAATGAGACACTAGTTATCTAAGTTCCTAATTATATTTTAATCCAAATTATAAGTACTTTGCACGAAAATATAATGAAAATCCAAAATATAGGTATTTTGACCGAATATGGGTATTTTAAAATAGCCCCAAAATATTTGTATTTTGGACTAAAATATAATTGGGAACTTAAATGAATAACATCATTGTATGTTGGAAACATGTTCTGATTTTACATGATATTTCTTTTATAGATTTTATTTTCTTACGACTGTAGTGAAAAATAGAGTGTAACTAACACACGACGCTAAAATCCATTAAAACTCGATTTTTACCTCGTTACAATGATGGGTCTCTTTAGCCCTTTACGTAACAAGCAACATTTGATTAGCGCTGAACACCGCGTAAAGTTGAAATTAAAACCCATTTCGACATAAAAAAAATGAAAAAAAAAACACTAATTTTTTAACGCTCTCTCTTTGCTCGCTCGCTCTTTTTTTCATTTTATTACATTCATTCATTCATTGTAAATTAAAAAGTTAACCCACCAGTCGCTTTCTATAAGAAAACCGTGGGACTGCACCCGGGTATCGTCCGCACTGACCCGGATAATAAGCTTGAGCGTGCATTGGATTACGCTGCGGAGCTTGGCTTCACTCCAGATTGCATTGAATGAAGGGCTTTGTACAAATAACTTATGCTCTAGCTATTATATGACTTTATAATTTGGAATACGTAACATCACGCCAAAAAATCATAAATTCAAATTAAATAGCGACCCCCATAATCTTATTACTATAAATAAAGACCAAATAGCTGTACCTATAGTTGTAGATTATCAAAAACAAATAAATTGTCATTCTTAGGAAATAGTGTACGTTTCTATAATAATATTCCAAAAGTGATAACAGGGCTCTTAGAGGGTAAATTCAAAAGCTGAAAATCTACTTTACTAAAGAAGGCTTGTAATAAAGTCAATCAGTACACAGAGGACAAAGATGCCTGGAAACTTCTGTATAGTACCACGCCGCACCGACACAAACAAACATTCAACTGATTGTTTTACAAAATATTGTAAAACAATCAGTTGAAAAAATTAAGCCCGTCAAGTCTTTCCGGACACAGGGTAGACTCATTACTGTTTATCTTCATTGGCATGCAAAAGTTACAGATTGGAACCCAATTGAATAAATCTATTTGAGAAATCCAATGATCACTTATTTCTATTCCAACACATAAACAGGCTTTTGACCGCACTAAGCACTAAACAGGCGTTTAACCGCAATTTCATCTGCTGGTAAGTGATGATGCGGCCTAAGTTTTACTACGCTTGTTCAGTAAAAACCTATTCATTTCATTTGCAAACTACTACACCACCGAGGCAGTACCGACTACCGAGGTATCTATTTATATTAACCAAAATTTAACTGGAAAACATTTTATTCATATTATAATCACACAAGTGTAACTCCAATACCAATTTGAATTCAAAACTAAATATATAGAAACAGTTACCCGGCGTGCAACGGCGGCGTGCGTACACGTGATTTATGTAGCTCTCTGTTCCTATATCCGGGTGCATGTCCCGGGTGCTTTCCCGGGATTTATATCCGTGTACCGCGACTGGCGCCGGATGTCATTTGTCACTTACGAAAACTCTGAGAATATATATAGCGAAAAATAATAACCTACCCAGCTACATCAAAGCCAAAAATTTATGATTTATGCAATCTATGTATAATGTATACCTATATAATCTAAACTGTATTGCTCAGCCTAACTGCCGACTGGCTCGGTGGCGTAGTGATTCGCAGGTGCTATTGCCGATCATGAGGTCCCGGGTTCTATCTCCAGGTTAGGCGAAGTATTATTGGATTTTTCCATTAAGAATTTTCTCAATGACAGGATCTAAAAAAAATAATTAGCGTACGAGTGTGTATGCCTAATGCCTACTATGGACTGGTTCTTGGGTAAATACTTCAGCTGTGTCTAACCCTTCGTGAAAAACGCGTGATGGTATGATATAATAGTGTGACTATTTATTAGATGCATCAAAATAAGCCAGATATTTCACAGCAGCCTTGCAATGAATGCCATAAATATATCGCAGCATAAAACGCATTAATTAAAGTTAAAAGCCATCAGAAAGTGACTACACGGTCAATACATCACTAGTAATTGCACGTCCCGATAATCCCGGCTTTTTCATTTCGAAATCCCGGTTTTACGCGAAACGTATTTCACCGGACAACCGGGCCGGATAAAAAAATCGTTCAGCGTATAAAGCGGGTAAAACCTAACAGAGTAAAACTTCCAATTGGCTGTATCGCGATTTTTAGATGTAGATTGGACCGGAGATAAACTATTTATTAGAGGTTTTATTTAAATGTACTGTGTATTTAATGTGGCACCTCTGTGGGTGTTTAATATAGGCTATAAGGTAGTAAGTTGTCACCTCTTAAAGGGTAATTGTACTCATTCGTTTCGTACCAATTTCAGTATAGAACAAAAAGAAAAGCTCATTCATAGAAAAATATTGTCAAAGTGTATGAAACGACAGTTTAATCGCGATTTCGGAGTTGATTCCATAGTGCTTGTTCTATAAATTTTGATTTGGAAAATAAGGTCGCTGTCCTTTAAGAGGATGCTATCTTATCGACAGTAATAAAAGCAGTCAGAACGGTTGCGCACTACTTCCGAAAAGAATGCGATCCGAATCCGTTATTCGGAAGACTGACCGAATTCAGATATTGCTTTTCGCACTACCTCCGATTTAAATCGTATCTATCTCGTGCGTGAACTGCCTTATAAATAGTTCTACGACTACTTCAGACCGTTTTTCACGAATCCGATCCGTAGTTATTCTATTGCACCGCATCAGCTTTTGTTAACCAGAGAAAACATTTATTAATTTTCACCCATACTGCCTTCACGTCGTTGTCTCACTGTTTTATTTATCTTGATGCCGCGATCAGGGCGGGTTTGCACTTTGCTCCTACAAGCTCTCTGTTTGCTCTGAGACCCTGGTACTCGCTGGCTCAGATTCATTTAATGTGGGGAGTTTAATTAACTAAATTAATGAACGAGTTATGTATAACGGTACATTATGGATGATAATATTAATTAAATGGCTGTGCCATGTGGTTTACTCGATGCCGCCCCGGCTTCGCAATGGTAGCAAAGCATGTTATTATGTTAGTTAACAAGTCCTTTACTTACGTTTTTATTTAACCCTCCACTTCATGCTCCATTAAGACCCTAGTCACTATCTATCAGTACCATACTCATTCAGACTGTTGGGATCCTTATATACCTATATTTATTTTTATGACAGTGAGTGACAAGACGAACAAATTTGGTGCGTGATGGTAAGCATCATGATTGCCCATCAGACACAGTGCCACCCAGTGTTTTAAAATTCAAACTGCTTGACTCTGTACTGCCTGTCACCCTGAGATATTAGTTGTTGAAACTCGACATGCCCAGCAATTTCGCTGACAACATTGCCCTTCAGACCGGAACACAGTAATGTTTGCACATTACTGCTTGGCGGATGAATAACTGGCAAAGATGTGGTGCTTCCCCAGGCGGTCCCCTGCTAAAGAGGCCTACCACTACAAATATATATCCCATAAAAAGTGATCCTGATGTTTACAATCATGATAGTTTCAAAATCAAATTATATTGTGTCATTCCTCAAAGCTGTAGGTTACCTCTTGACGGGAGGCAACTGATCGATGTGGCTGGCCACACGCCAATATCGGTATTCATGCATTACTTGATAGAGTGTGGGGCGAAATGCTTGCATGAACTACAAAATTCGACGAAATTGAGTTTCGTAAATGTTTTACCAACAGATTTTACCCATCTACGACGAAACTGAAAAAGGCGGCTTATATTTTTTGCCAATTTTTAGCGTTGTGCCACAGACAACTTAAACTAGGTACTTATTCAATTTTGATTAATGAGCTGTCAATCTTAAGAATTTTATACATAACTACAGTCCAGTAAATCCATTTATTTAAAGAAAAGGCGAGATAGGATTCGTTCTCCCAGCGCTTACCTACTCAACAACTGGCACGTGCAATTTGCTCAGTGTGAAGTTTACACAGTGACATGAACAACAAAGATAGAAAGTAATACCTAAGACCGATGTGCGACCGAGACAACAATATCATTCGCTCGTACGACCTTACTTTACTGACGTAGGTACGTGTACTTAATGGGACCTAATTTGAGCTTGCCATTTTCGAGAAGCCAGTACCTCATCTCCCCTTTTCTTTATTAATATCAATCGTGTGGTTACATTTGATTGTTTTGAAGGTGCCTTGGTGGCTATGCAGTAGTTTCCAGGCAACTTTGTTCTCTATGTACTGGTTGTCTTTAATATATTAAGTCCTCTTTAGTAATTTTGATTTGATATTGGTGCTTAGGTTTTGAATTTACCCTCTCTGACACTCTGAGAAACAGCACAAATAGACCAGACAGCGCGGTGCCAGTGTGAGTTCCTACGTCAATATTCTGTGGGTTGGTGTCTGATAACATCGAGCGTTATTGACTGCTACAGCTATTCTTGTAGTGACTGCATACTTTACTCCTTTAATAGGATATTCTATACATAAGAGAGAATGATAAAAATCCAACTCTATTAACATATAACTGTAGTAGGGTATTAGTAGGCGCGATAGCCTGACGACATCAAAAGAGTGGTGGGAAACAGTTAGATGCAAGAGATAGATGAGAGTGGTAGAAACTTGCAACTAGCATCATAATCATCATCATCACTTGCACACGCGGGGATTATAAAAAATACGCACCTATTTCTAAATTAGATCCAAATTGGCTCAGTATCTTTGACTTTTAGAGGTAATAAAGACACCCTTAACAGGAAAAACCTCTTAGCAGTTCGATACAATCACTGTGGAAAATTTACCACATCGATGTTTGTTTTTCCCTGTTTCCTCCGACATAGACAACCAATATGATATATTTATATCATGATATATTTAAGATAAAGTAAACGATGTCCTTATCATTTTATTGTTGTTTATAAACTCTTTATTTTTTTGTAGTAAACTTCTAATCACGCGAATAAAACTGGTATTTTTAGAAGTTTACTATGAAAAACCGACAGTTTATAAGATAAACCGGAAAGTTTACTTCACTATAAATATATTAGGATATAAATTGATAATTATATTGGAAGGAAACAGGGAGAAACAAAACATCGATTTGGTAAATTTTTCATAGGATCGCGTCTAATTTCTTGTAGCTAGAATACGCTGTTAACTCAATAAGTTAATTATTTTGTTCGAATAGAGAAGTAGAAAGTGTTAAAACCTGGTCACAATACATGATAGCATTATCAGCCGTAAAGCAGCTATTGGTGCAGCTTATTGCTACCATGTTAGTCCATAAACGGTCGCTAGTGAGATGCCGTAAATTTTGTTTACCTGTTACAAAGGTAATATTTTTACGTTGTATTTAGATTTGAGATTTATAATATTAGTAGGGATTAGGATTATAGGAATTAACAAATAAGAATTATAGGAAATGGAAATAGGAATATATCCAATGGGAATATCAGAAAATAATACGTTAACCAATATCAAACCCTCTTCAAAGCCAAACGTAAAGTTCAACCAAGAGCCAATGATGTAACAGAAACTTCTCAATATCTATTAAGCTATGAACGAGGACCCCTGAGTTCGGAACTCCTTTAATATGATATGCATCAGCTCACTTATAGAGATACTAACTTTACTCCCGCGGGTCAACTTGGAACTTTTTGCTTTGTAAGAGCTGCCAATAAAAGAAAAATGTTAGGGCTGAAACGTTAAAGTATTAGGAAAAGGGTCAATAGTTCTTTTCATGTCTTGTTACCAAAATTATTTTTTAAGCTATCTTGAAGATTTATTTGTTGATAGTATTATTTTTTCCCAACTTTTGTCATGCAACTTCAACCTCTGGTATGCCAAAGTTTCAGACACAATTGATTTCGCATTGTGTCTCGCGCGGATCCGCGTTCAAGCATACGACGAGATATACTTCAAAATATTACCTACAGTCACACCCCGGATACTCGACTCAATCCCATACAAAAGCCGCGCTATAATTACCTACTACACAGACACTGCACACATAGAGTTTTGTACACGTACAAGAATGTGCGTGAGGTGATTTCCCTCGTCGAGAGCTCAATCTCGCTCGCGGTGAAGAAGGCCCGATTGGTGGCGGATGACAGTGTCCATTCTATACGTAGTATTATTATCTGTTCTTTGCTACAGTGCCACCTATTTAGCTGATCAAATGGGCATAATTCCATTTTCGTCATTCTTCATTATCATGGTCATGGTTATACAGTGTTATTGCCCATACAAGCGTAATTCTCGTCAAATACGTTCTTTTATGCCATAGGTGGCAAACAAGCAGACGGTGTTACAGAACAGGTTACTACGTATAGAATGGACACTGTCATCCGCCCACCAATCGGGCCTTCCTCACCCCGCGTGAGATTGAACTCTCCACAAGCCTCGCTTCTCTGGGAAATCACCTAACGTAAACTCTTGCGCGTGTATAAAACTCCATGTGTGCAATGTCTTGTGTAGTTATATCGCGATTTTTATATGGAATTGACTCGAGTATCCGGGGTGTGACGGTGTGCCTGATGGGTCGCGGTTACCGCCGCCTACGGATACCAGCAACACCACGCGATGATGGCTTGTAAAGTTCATGAACGCTCCCCGTTGTAAAATCTCTAACAGACAGTAATCTCTAACAGTATGTGGTAAAATCTCTAACAGACCCGATGTCTCTGCGCATACTGTGTTCGGAGGTTCTACATCATAATAGAAAACTATGTGCAAAATTTCAGCTCTCTAGGATCGGATAGGATCTAAGGCTGGGCACGAAACTTAAAGTTTCCCTGTCACATCCTTTTTCAAGGAAATAATAAATTACACTACGAAATTGCGATAAAATCGACCTCTAATAATGCCGACGCATCGTCCCTTATCTGATTAAACCATTTATCCAAGAATTTCATCCGGGTAATATATGTCCCGGTTATAGGCACTTTTGTCCGGTTCGGACCGGTTTGTATGAAACATAAGACGAATTTATAGCGGATAAGCAATAATTCTTAGGTTTAATAGCGTCCTTAGACGATGAAAGAAGGTGCTTATTTGATCGATTTATATTAAGTCTTTTATCTCTGTCTTTTTTAATACCTCGGTGGCGTATTAGTCGCAAGCTCTACCGATCATAAGGTCCCGGGTTTGATCCCCAGGTCAGGCAGTGTTATTGGATATTTTCATAATAAAATAACTAAATGACAACCTGGAGTCCGAAACATAACTAGAAATAAGAAACCTAAGGAAAAATAGAAAATTAGGGGATGCCTAAGCCCAGCAGTGGGCACTCACTGGCTGAAAATGTTGCCAGATTTTGTGACCTAATATTACATTGCGGTCGTGACCTAGAAAGTGGGGACAAGTGGGAATTCGCTACCCCAACATAAGGTTTCTGGCATCTTGTGTCAAATCATTGAGCAAACTATATTGACTTTGTTGTTAAAAATAAAATTCCCTACCTTTATTATTGTAAAACACGGTTACAAAATAGAACTCGTAGCTACAAAAAGTACATTGAAAGCATTACCGCCCAGCACCAACTACATCCGGACGGCCAATGCCCGTGACTTTTGTTGGGAAAATATATTTGTTTCACGCGGAAATGAAACTGAAATCTATTTGTTGTGGTTTATCCGGGTCTGAGTATATCCGGGTACCTACATGAAAAACCGGGTATAATACTATAAAAGTAATATTTGCATTCATTCTTTGAAATACCTGGTATCTCCGGGTACATTGAAACAGAATGAATCGATATGATTTTTTTTAATGATACCTATAGGTGCCCGCAAAAGCAAACGGTTTGCCTGATGGCTCGCGGTTACCGCTGCCTATTAATACCTGCAACACCAGGGATATTGCCAGTATGTTGCCGACCTGACCAACACACTATTCAATCTCTTTTTAAACAGCTCCATGTTGTAGCTCAATGGGATGACCGCAGCAGGGACGATCATTGCAAAGTTTGCACATATGCGGCAGAAAATAATTGTAGTAATTCACTACTAAGCACCACGCTATGGACCCCCACAACGAGTCAGACGTCGCGGCAGGCCCAGACGGAGATGGCGTGATGGACTGGACACATTTTGCAATAGTTGGACTACCATAGCACTAAACCGGGATGAATGGGAGGGCTTTTGCCCAGCAGTGGGACAAATCAGGCGGATAATAATAATAATTAACTACTCGATTATATCCACTACTTGTAGTTTGGCCGTAATGTGAATAGATACCTATTTAATAGCAATAGTTCTCTGGATGGTTGTAATACAAGGTACATGATAAATTTTTAATGCATCATAGGAAAAATCTGATCTCTCTGATCTGATGATGCGATCAGCACAAGACAGAGAATGGGCACGCCGCCCATTCCTAGCAGTGACGCATTTATCAAAATTAGCCATATTCATCAAAAAAATTATCAAACGGATCTCTGGACCTGAAGCTAAACAGCTAAGAATACTTTTTACACACACATATTATTCAGTCACGCCTTGTTCCTGTTGGGAAAGGTAGGCAGATATTATTTGTCACCACATTCTTCTTACATGTTTGTCGGTTGTGGGTGTTTTTATTTACCATACCTTTTCTTAGGACATTTTTTTTTTTTTAGTAAAAGTACTTTTTACATATTTTTAAAACACCAATTTTTTAGTTTCATCATCGAATTCATCAAATTCATGGTTGCCTGGAAGAGTTCGCTCTGAGCGATAAGGCAACAAGCAACAAGTAAGGATCAACTGTTACTTCTTTCTAATTTCAAGTTTTTCTTCTTGGTTATTTTCTGTTATATTATGGTACCAATAAAGAGTTTTCATTAATTTATTCAGCCTAAAAAGCAGTCAGTATTTTCTGATGTTCGCATTTAATCGAATGTCCTGAAGACCCGGTTGAAAGATTCACCCTGTATTACATCCGGGTTTCAGTAAGGTTTGTGATCGCGATAGTACCTGCGTCGGCCGTTAACGAGAAATGCTTTTATTCGGACCGTCGAGAGCAAACAGGAAAACTCCGGTAAATACCGATAATGTTGGCCGTTGGGCGTTTTATCTCTTTGGAAAAACTGGCTGTAATATTGATTAATGACAGTTTTCTATACATATAACAAAGTACCAATATGAATTAATAAGTGAAAAGAAAACCATGAATTCTATCACCCTTTCGACGACCCGAACGTCGTGAAAATTGTAAACTTTGCCGCCTCCGCTGGTTAAGCCATGTGGAGAACATAGAGGAGTCCAGAACACCTAGACGGCTGCTAGAAGGGAAACCTGATAGCAGCAGAACTCGTGGCCGATCCAAATTGACGTGAATGGATAGCACCGGGGAGGACTTGAGGACAATAGGTGTCAGAAGCTCGACGTAGTAGGCACAGAACAGATCAAACTGGAGGAATGTTTTGACCAGGCCAAGGCCCACCCTGGGCTATAGCGCCTCAGATAATTATATATAAGAGTAATTACCCAATCCCATAGAATGTACACCCACATTTGGCCAGTTTTGTTTTTACATATTTTTGTAGTGGAATAGGCCTCTTTTGCAAGGGCCCACCTGGGGAAGTACCACACCTTTGCCAGTTATTCATCCGCCAAGCAGTTACGTGCAAACATTTCTGTGTTCCGGTATGAAGGGCAATGTTACCAACGAAATTACTGGGCATGACGAGTTTCAACAACTAATAGCTCAGGTGACAGGCGCAGTGCAGTGCCGCGCAGAATTTTGAATTTTAAACACTGGATGGCACTGTGTCTGATATGGGCAATCCTGATGCTTACCATCAGGCACCTGATTTGCTCGTCTTGTTACTCACTATCATAAAAAAGTAATTGAAGGGCGAGCCTATTACTAACAATCGACCACAAATTCAGACTTATAGCTGCTATTGAGAAAATTTCTCATGGAAAAATTCAATAACACTTGCCCGACCTGGAAAACGAACTCAGGAACTCATATTCAGGTCTCTTACGACAACTACAGTCGATTACATTAAAATAATAATTTTAGCAAAGAGATTGTCCTATATTTGAGCTCACAAAGGAGATATTTCCGTCTCCCCATACAGGGGGATGTATTGTAAAGTCGCGCAGAATAATTTAATGACAAGATTTTTCTTTTCATGTCAAAAGAGAAGCGCTTTCTTGTAATAGAGGCATAAAAGGAGCCGCCTATTTGATAAGTCATATACAAGATGATTTTAAGTAATTCTGAGGCATAATAGGAAAAGGATATATATATTGATAAGTCAGTTTATATACGTGATTCTACGTAATTGTTACGGTAGATTCATTACAGTTTCTTCATTGACATGCAAAAGTGTCAGATTGTGACTTATTTGAATATTTTTTTGTAGTCGTAGGCCTCTTTCGCATGGGGCCGCCAGGGGAAGTACCAAACCTTTGCCAGTTATTCATCCGCCAAGCAGTAATGTGCAAACATTACTGTGTTCCGGTCTGAAGGGCAATGTAACCAGCGAAATTACTGGCCATGACGAGTTTCAACAACTATTATATCAGGTGACAGGCGCAGTGCAGTGCCGCGCAGATTTTGAATTTTAAGACACTGGGTGGCACTGTGTCTGATATGGGCAATCATGATGCTTACCATCAGGCACCTGATTTGCTCGTCTTGTCACTCACTAACATAAAAAAAAGATTACATAAATATTATTGAGTTTGAGGTTTTGTTAATATATAAATTTATGTTAATATATAAAACGTGTAAAAAAAGGTGCTTCCACACGACTTCCACTCCTGGTGCAACTTTCAGACTTCCCCTTAAGCGGCTACCGGCGAATTCCCATACAAACGTAACAGTGAAATCATTTGAAATCAGAGCATATTTCCAACATTTAATGACGTTATTCGGAATGAGACACTAGTTATCTAGGTTCCTAATTATATTTTAGTCTAAAATACTTATAATTTGGAATTATATTTGTAAATACCTATATTTTCGATTTTTATCATATTTTAGTCCAAAGTACTTCTATTTTGTATTGAAATATAATGAGGAACCTATATAACTAGTGTCTCATTCCGAATAACGTCATTAAATGTTGGATACCTTAAGCTCTGATTTCAAATGATTTAAATATTACGTTTGTATGGGGAATTCTCCGATCGACGTCATCCTACATACTCATTTCTAATTTTATCTATTCTTGACACTCCACACATCCATCTCAGCATTCGCATCTCTGCATGTATTCAAGGAATACCTAGGTATATAATGTCTTCGTTCTATCTACAAGAAATAACCGACTTGTCTAGACCCTAAACAATGTAAGGAGATCGCTCCTTCATTGTTTAGATTCCAGACGATTCAGAATCTTTTGAATTTACAATTCAGAGTTATTTTATACGTTATTTACGTGAAATAACAGTTAAGTTATTTAGATAACGAAACCTAATACTAGTTATACAACGTGTTACAAAAAGGTGTATTTTTATTTATTTTATTTTATTTGTGTAATATGACATCCTGGTTGGCTCAGATGGTAGTTACTCTGCTTTCTGTGCCGCAGGGCCCGGGTTCGATCCCCGGCCAGGTCAAACATTTGTGTGCATGAACATGTCTGTTTGATCTGTGCCTGGGTGTTATAAGCTTACATAAGTATGTATATCAGTCATCTGGTTACCATAGTATAGGCTTCTAGCCTAGTTTGGGACCAGATGACCGTGTGTGTAAGTTGTCCCATAAAAAATATTTAAATATAAAAATCATAAAAAGAAACTACATATATTTTAAGGTTAAGGGTGTCAATTTGTGGGTGTCATCATGTAAGTACTAGCGAGCTGGCTTACTAAGGTGCTTCATTTTTTGTTTTAGAAAACTCCACCCGCCGTTTTTTCTAGGTTCATGATAACACCTTCTTGTAACACGTTATATTTGTAACGTTAATAACAGTTACAAATAACATCTATTTCTCATTTCTATCGCTACATTAGGAATCCTCTCAGGACCAGCCATTGTTGTTATTTCGAATAGATTGATTCATTGTAGTTTCACGTTTTGTTACAATATTATGGTTGTAATCATTTATTTGGTGGTTGCTTTTATCTTGGCTAAAATGTCTGGGCAGTTTGTTTTTCGACGTAAAGATTATTTATTAGGTACATGTACATACGAGTCTAGGTACATTTTCAAAAATCTTTCTGAGCGCTTGGTCGAGGCGACGCGTGATCAAAATGCTGACGTTTATCTGGCTCATTGTATAACCATTGCTATTCGACGTGGCAATGCCGCCAGTATCTTGGGTACGCTGCCATCTGACAGTGGTTTAGAGCACTTGGATTTTCTATAGGCTGACATGTCGGCCTATGGATTTAGCCTGTGGAGTAGTTAGGGTAGATCTTAAGTAGGTAGCTCTATTGTTTAGTCTTTTTTCAATAAAGGCACTATAAAAAAGTCTAGGTACATAAGTATATATTATATAAGACATAATTTTATACAACGTCTTATCAAAAGATCTAGTCATTAATACTTATCTTATGTAGTCCTACTATCCTACCATAATAATCTTATCTTACTTCTTCTTACTTCTTACTAATATTATATATATTTCAAAAGTACATCTCAGTACAATATAAAAAAATTACGTTTTTATAAGATCAACTAAACGCTACGGAATTCTAACTTAACTCCAGCGCCATCTAGATAACACAAACAAAACAGCGCTAGCCCTAATTAGCTGATCGGTTTTGGGAACTGTTTTTTTTTTTGGATTTTGCAATTCCTGAGCTAGCGCACTAAAAACCGCCTGTAATGTGAACAAAGCCTTTTTTGTCCAAGAAAAATCCTTATCAAAGTAACCTCGTAAATAGCAAAAGGCAGTTTATCACGAGACCCTAATTTCGCCCGAACAATGAAGGTCCTTTTAAGACTAAATTCTGTATAGGCTCTACCTATTTAGCCTCTACATTCTACATAAAAGTAAAAGCACAGAAGTAAAATGTGGAGAAAAATACGACAACTTTTAGTTATTGTAACATTAAACTTTCTTCTTCTTATTATTATTATTATTTTAAATCTCAAAGCTCAGTACAATGTACTTATGTTACGTTTTATAAGGTGAACAAAACGCTAGCGAGTTCTAACGTTACCCCAGCGCCATCTAGATAACACAAACAAAACAGCGCTAGCACTGTTTTTGTGTGTATGTTTGTTCCGTTTTCACGCTAAAACTACTAAACCAATTGGGCTGTAATTCGGTGTATAGATAGTTTAGACCCTGGAATAACATAAAAAGTACTTTTTGTTCCGATATTCCCACGGGAACGAAGACTATGCGGGTGAAACCGCGGCGCTAGTTTATTCATATTTGCACTCCACCCAATTTCTGTTACATTTTGCTATCATTTGTTTGCTTGTAAGGTGCCGGGTGGTGGCTATGCAGAAGTTCCCAGGCATCTTTGTCCTCTATGTATTGGTTTACTTCATAATAAGCCTTTCTTAATAAAGTCGATTTTATTTATATATATAGGTTTTGAATTTAGCCTCTGAAAGCACGATTTGGGATTTCATGTTTTAATTGTATGTCAGGATCGTAGCATGTGGATAGAAATAGACTCTGCCCCAACGAGAACAAGGCGTGACTGTAAGTATGTTTTAATTGAGAATTATAACGATGACATAAAATCTTATGAATATTAAAGCCCAGTTTTTCAATTCCAATGTTAGAACAGCACTCGCCTAACTGCCTATAAAAGTGTCATTGGATCTATGCAATATTTTTATGTTGCAACGAGTTATAAAATGCGAAATGAAATTGTAGAGATAACTTTTGTGACTCTACCTTTCTATATACTAATAAAAAATATAAATAATGTAGAGCTTTTAAAGTCTAACTACAAACTCTCAATTGCAAAATCTCTCCTCTTCTATGAAGACTTCTTTTGTCTTCTTTTTATTTCTTCCTTTGTCTAAAATGTGAATAAAGAGTAAGTAGGTAGGTAGTTATATTAAATATAATATCTTTTGTCTATGTTAAGGATTAAAACTGTTCACACCAGAATTTATGCATTAATTTAGTTTTAATAAAAGATTAGAAAAATAAATTACTTCCTTCTTAGTTTTAAATTATATTATACGCTTGACTAGATTCAATTAAATAGTTACTTATAAATTGCTTTGAAAATGAAAATAATAATATGGGACAACTTCCACACACGGTCATCTAGCCCCAAACTAGGCTAGAATCCTGTATTATGGTAACTAGATGACTGATATACATACTTATATAAGCTTATAACACCCAGACACAGATCAAACAGACATGTTCATGCACACAAATGTTTGACCTGGCCTGGGATTGAACCCAGGACCTGCGGCACAGAAAGCAGAGTTACTACCATCTGAGCCAACGAGGCTGTATTTGTAATTATTTTTTAAATATTATTTTTATTTAATAAATTCATGTCAATAAAATAATTATAAATATAACACAAAATAATATATAACTTACTATATAGGTACTACAGAGTATTGAGTACCTGCCAAAATAATAATATTTTACCATAATTATAAATTCACGCCGCAAAATAACAATATTCATAAACACCTATATTACCTTTAAAACAGACAGCGAAATAACAAAATTAATGCTTTTCCATCATAACATTCAACCCGTTAACTGCCACCGATGGCTTATGACTAAATTTTATGCCTAAACTTACCGACTGCAAGGGAGACGGCGAACAAAACCGCTAATATCAGGTTATGCTTCATTTTGGACCAATCACGTTGCACTATTCAAAAATATAATGACATTTTCTCGCGTGAAAGTGAGCGCAACGGCCGCTCGGTACGGGCGCTCTTCGCGATCTGATCTGGGGGAGGCCGATACCCCACCCTACCCTGCTCGTAGGGGTACCATGTTACTGAGTCTTGGTAAAAATTATGTCTCTATGATCATAAGAAATGTGGCTAAATGACTATCGTTCTGCCATAATGCTTCGTTCTTTTCGTTCATTCGTTCGTTCGTATCGTTAATGCTTTTAATATCAATTTGAAAAACAACATATAGTCACGCCTTTTTCACAAAGAAGTATAAGGCAGAGGTGTACCCAGAACTCAGTCTCATGATAGGTACACCCATATTTCGCCAGTATGTTATTGGTCCCATGTAATAGGGAGCTTGGTGATCGCAGTAGTTGGAATACTTAGCGACGAAGAACGCTGCTGCCCACGCTCTGAATATGTCCCTCTGCCGGGTCTCACGACACCCACGGGATAAGAAAGGGGTGACCCTATTATATACTTAGTCGGAAACCACAAATCTGCCAAGCGTGGTGATTACGGCAAAATCCCCCCATATAAATAGTTAATGGCGTTTTATGGGGACGCCTATGTTCAGCAGTGGACGTCTTCCGGCTGATGATGATGATGATGATAAATAGGGGGCGAGCCTGTTGCCGTCTGCCAGGCACAGTTCGAGACTCCGTGACAGCCCAGTGCCCACCACTTTGCCCACCACCACATACAAAATATTAAAAAACATACTAACACCTATATATTAAGATCTATAACATGTACCTACATTATGTTGATCTAAATAAATAAATCATCAAGGTCGTCTTTAGGATGAGCACAAGTCTGTACGAACATAACATAACATAACATACATTCACGCCTTTTTCCCGAAGGGGTAGGCAGAGGTGTACCCAGGACTCAGTCCCATAGTAGATACACCCACATTTCGCCAGTATGTTATTGGTCCCATGTAATAGGGGGCGAGCCTATTGCCATCTACCGGGCACAGTTCCAGACTCCAGGCAGTTATTGAGATAATTCCTAATGGAAAAATCCAATATTTAACACTTTGCCTGACCTGGGGATCGAACCCGGGACCTCTTGATTGGCAGTCGAGCATGCGCCCTCTACGCCACCGAGGCAGTCTGTACGAACAATGTCTACAAAATCATAATTAATGGTAACCCTATACCTGAGTCCCAGGGTACCGATTGAGAAGGGTAATAGAGTAATTCTCTATGAATGAAGCTGAGTCAGGGTTGGAGATAACTGATGAAAAGTGCTGCTCCACAATATTTTTGATGAATTTATTAGGTACTGTAGCTGTGGCCCGCGCTTTCACCCGCATAGTATTCGTTCCCGCGGGAATATCGGAATTAAAAGTACCGTATGTGTTATTCCAGGGTATAAACTATCTACATACCGAATTTCATCATAATTGCCCATATCAGGCACATTGCCACCCAGTGTTTTAAAATTCAAAATTCTGCACGGCACTGCACTGCGCCTGTCACCCTGAGATATTAATTGTTGAAACTCGTCACGCCCAGTAATTTCGTTGGTAACATTACCCTTCAAACAGGAACACAGTAATGTTTGCACATTACTGCTTGGCGGATGAATAAGAGGCCTACTACTACAAAAAATATTAGTAGAACTACTGTACCCTGCGGTTTGTACCTACCCTATGCGTTCACTCGATTGCCTCGGCGGAGTGGTGGTCGCAAGTTCACTGCCGATCATGAGATCCCGGTTTCGATTACCACGACATGAAGTACAGTGTTATCCCACCAAAGTCATTGCCAAGACGAGACCATAATATATATATTTTTTTATGATATTGAGTAAGACGAGCAAATCAGGTGCCTGATGGTAAGCATCATGATTGCCCATATCAGACACAGTGCCACACAGTGTTTTAAAATTCAAAACTCTGCGCGGCACTGCACTACGCCTGTCACCCCGAGATATTAATTATTGAATCTAGTCATGCCCAGTAATTTCGCTGGTAACATTGGCCTTCAAACAGGAAAACAGTAATGTTTGCACGTTACTGCTTGGCGGATGAATAACTGGACTGTACTACTCCAGGCGGCCCCCTGAAAAGAGGCATACCAATATTACGGCTCGTACCGTCAAAAACTTATCAGCTTTCACATGAAAGCTTGTAGAGTTAGCTTGGCTCTACATAGAGCCAAGCTAACTCTACAAGCCCTATTATAACCAAACTCTACACCTTAGTAAAAGTATGTGGCTTGGCCGTTTCCATCTGGATACAAAATCTTCAACTTAGGCATTTTCTCAATAACTGCCTGGATTCTGGCACTGTGGCCGGTACATGTGGGCGAAATGTAGGTATAACTACTATGGAACTGGGTCCTGGGTACAGCTCTGCCTACCCCTTTGGCGAAACGACGTGATGTTATGTGTTATTTAATGAATTCGCAAAAAAAAATTCGACTTCCCGTACATCATCCCCATGTGATCAGCTGATCGGCAAATTTGTATGTCAAGTCCATTGATTTAAAGAAAAGGGAAGATAGGGTACATTCTCCCAGCGCTTACTCAACAACTGGCACGTGCAATTTGCTCAGTGTGAAGTTTTCACAGTGACATATAATGAGCAACAAAGATAGAAAGACGTACGTAAGACCGAAATGCGACCGAGACAACAATATTATTCGCTCGTACTAACTTACTTTACTGACGTTCGTGAACCTAATGGGAACTTATTTGCGCTTGCCACTTTCGAGAAGCCAGTACCTCATCTCCCCTTATCTTTATATCAATGGGGAAGTCGATTTTTATTCTTTCTTTGGGTAGATAGATAGATAGAAAACACTTTTATTGGTACATCACAAACAATGAATATTTAAATTAAACTAATACAGTATGACTATTGGCGGTCTTATCGCTAAGAGCGAACTCTTTCAGACCAGAGAGAGAGGAAGTTATCCATGTTTATGAATAAAAGTCCCATTCAGTGTTATTATGTGTTCTGTGGCATGTTACTAAATCTTTTTGTAATTCTTAGTATATATTTTTATACAGAACGATAAGCTTTTAATATATTTAATACACTTACCTAAGTGTTACTTATTGCTTACAAAGGGCTACTGGGTCATGACTCTTGACCCTTTTAAGTCAAGTGCTTAATAAAACCAACCTTTTTTTAAGCTTAAATGCCTGCGTTGGCTCAAAATAAAAATGCCTAATCTTTATTTTTGGTCAGTGACAAATAACCCCAAATTACGTAGGTTACACCCATTGATTTAAAGAAAAGGGGAGATAGGGTACGTTCTCCCAGGGCTTACTCAACAACCGGCACGTGCAATTTGCTTAGTGTGCAGTTTGCACAGTGACATATTATAATGAACAACAAAGATAGAAAGACGTACCTAAGACCGAAGTGCGACCGAGACTTTCGACTCATAGATGTATATGGATGGCAAGGTCATTATTTTTATATTGATATATGCGTAGAGGGCGCATGCTCGACTGCCAATCAAGAGGTCCCGGGTTCGATCCCCAGGTCAGGCAGTGTTAAATATTGGATTTTTCCATTAGGAATTATCTCAATAACTGCCTGGAGTCTGGAACTGTGCCCGGCAGATGGCAATAGGCTCGCCCCCTATTACATGGGACCAATACATAATCAGATATAACAATATATTTTATTAGCTATGCTAGGCACATATTATAGAGGGCAAAAGCGGTGTGCCTCTAGGCTCGCGGTTACCGCCGCCTATGGATATCTGCAACAGCAAGGATATGCCAGTATGTTCTCGATCCTTTAACTATTCACTCTCCTGAAGAGCCCCATGTTTTGTAGCTCAACGAGAAGACCCGAATTTTCCGAGTTTCGCGGTAGTTACGGTGATCACCATCAAGAATCTATACTAATTTTATTCTGTAGGTCTACGAGTAAGTACTACATATTATTATGTATTGTAGTCGCAGGTACATGTAACGCCATCGTGTTTCTGTCGCGAATTTGTTTCCGAAACCTTCATTCCACCATTATTGCCTCCATCACTCTGTCGTTGAACTTTTTTGTTTAGTATCGGTGTTGACGGTTCCGGAAAATGCCGATAGATGGCGTAAGTAGTATATTAAAGTAATATTCACAAACCATTCCATTTGAATGATAATATTTTTTTTTTTTTTTTTTATGGTAATGAGTGACAAGACGAGCAAATCAGGTGCCCGATGGTAAGCATCATGATTGCCCATAACAGACACAGTGCCACAGTGCCACATTACTGATTGGCGGATGAATAACTGGCAAAGGTGTGGTACTTCCCCAGGCGGCCCCCTGCAAAAGAGGCCCACCACTACAAATAAAAAATAATATTAAACATACTAATAAATTAAATTGAACTAATAATGAATTAAATTAAACTAATATCTATTTGACATTCCTATATTTTACATACCATATTATTTAAATATATTATTGTTAGGCTGACGTCTGCTATCTTGGGGAGCACCAGCTGAATAAACTTGAGCGCCACCAAAATTTTTGTATCAGGTTAATATTTGGTCTGCGCAAATATGACCATGTCTCCGAATTTCGCTATTAACTCTGGTGGCTGCCTATTCGCCGTTGCCGGAATATTCATATCTTGTCCCTTCTCTACAGTGTTCTGTTCAATCCATCTGCCCTGCGCTATCTTCGGGAACTTTTTGAATTTCTTCATGCGTCTCATTCTTGTTCACTGAGATAATCGGAGAACCTGACGTTGAGGTTTCCAGAGCACGGCACAGATTTCGGTGGATCTTTCACTGTCGAAGCAGTTCGTCTGTGGAAAGATCTTCCCGTGGAAGTTAAATGTGCACCGTCACTGGCCTCTTTTAAGTTACGTCTCAAAGACCACTACCTTTCTGTATAAATAATTTGTTATATATATTATAATTTTTTTTTTTTTCTCACGGTCATCTGTTCCCAAACTAGGCTAGAAGCCTGTACTATGGTAACCAGATGACTGATATACATACTTATATAAGCTTATAACACCCAGACACAGATCAAACAGACATGTTCATGCACACAAATGTTTGACCTGGCCGGGGATCGAACCCGGGGCCTGCGGCACAGAAAGCAGAGTTACTACCATCTGAGCCAGCGAGGTTCACTTATAAGTACCTATATAAAACTGTGTATCTATATAATATTATATAATCTGTATAATATTATGATAGTGTTATGTATGTATTTATATAATCTAAGTATATTATGTATTGGTATATATTCTACGTATATATATTATAGTATTACTACTAGGTATATATATTATGAAGTATTTGATATGTATTTTATTTATTTATTTAAGTATAATGTGTTTGAAACCACCGTCCCTTCATATATGTATTTCTTTTCCCTGCATGGTTGCCTGGAAGAGATCGCTCTGAGCGATAAGGCCGCCAGTTGTAACTTCTTTCTAGTTTTAAGGTTTTCTTCTTTGTTATTTTCTGTTATATTGTGGTAGCAATAAACAGTTTTCATTCATTCATTCATTCATTAAATATTTAATTAAAATGAAATAACATTATAAATAAATTATTAAATAGGTACTTATTATGTTTGGAGCATCAGTTGCCAGTCTGTTCATTTGCGCGCTTCAGTAGGCAAAACATGTTCGTTGCTCGAAACAATTTTAACATTTTTTTTTTTGATAGTGAGTAAGGAGACGAGCAAATCAGGTGCCTGATGGTAAGCATCATGATTGCCCATATCAGACACAGTGCCACCCAGTGTTTTAAAATTCAATATTCTGCGCGGCACTGCAATGCGCCTGTCACCCTGAGATATGAGTTGTTGAATCTCATCATGCCCAGTAATTTCGCTAGTAACATTGCCCTTCATACCGGAACACAGTAATGTTTGCACATTACTGCTTGGCGGATGAATAACTGGCAAAAGTGTGGTGGTACTTCCCCAGGCGGCCCCTTGCAAAAGAGGCCTACCACTACAAACATATTATGTTCTCATCCATACAAAATGAAAATTTCCAAATATGGAGAAATATAGACTAATTTTCTAGTCAATTCTTTGTGGTTGGCTCTTAAACTGGCCATTGTTTGCTCAAAATATATTTGTTTTATAAAAACCGTATGGTTTTAATCATATTTACTTAGAAAAAACATTAAGGTAACCTCAAAATATTATTTTAACATCTTTTTTTATATGTGAAAAAAAAACCAGTTTCCACCAACCAAATATATTTTTGCGCAAATAATGTCTAGATTAAGAGCCAACCACAATCAATTGAGTGGAAATTTAGTCTCTATTTCTCCATATTTGGGAAATTTCATTTTGTATATAAAATATGGACGAGAAACCTCCTTAACTGTATTGTGTACGTACACATGTTTTAAGCAAACTAAATTCTTTATCCTTGATCTTAACTTATCTTTAACTTCCAATAATCTTTCGTAATTTTTTCTCCAGCCCTGTCCCAGAGGAAATTCATCATAATCCTCTGGACTCATGGAAGTCCACTGAAAAATGATAAGGGTTTTGTCAATGCCGTTGAATTGCTTCTTACTACAGACGTACAATCCCTGAACAAGCTTCACAAAAAAGTGTCCATCACTGACAATTACGCGCTATGACATCTACTGACATCTACTGAATTTCTATTATTTGAATTTAAACTCTATTTACCTGATTGTTTTAAAGCCTAATTTGGATTGAACGATTTTTCACCATATGGAGTTCAATGTTAAATTTGACACTAAGCGACGCGTGCGAACATAGGAGCATAAGAGTAGACTTATATGCACTAAAATATTTAGTGATTTAAATATATATATTTTTTAAATAAATTAATCACACTTATACTCTTTAACTTTAATAAATTATATATATTACAAGAATTAAAATTTAAAAGGGTCAAAAAGTTTTAAAATTAAAATGTATTTATGTTTGTAAAGATAATTAAGTTACATGATAGAATCTCGGTTTAATAGTGAGTACAGGTTCGTGGGCCTGATTCTAGCACGTATAAAGAGCCTTTGACGATATTATCATAATTTTTTACGTGATATGATTACTTTTATACTCTTATTAAATAGTTGAAAGTCACAAAAATATTAAAATGTTATCATAAATGTAAAATTAACGAGGACTATGCAACCAATGTATGTAAACCAATTAGAAACAAAAAGTCTAGTATTATAATGCACAGTGCGTTATTGAAATAAAATAAACAAATATTTAATTCAATTTTTAAAATGTTTTCAATCCACTAGGTAATTAATGCCAAACCTTAATTTATGTAAAGAAAATATATTTATGTTCGGATAATAATATTATCCAAAAATATTTAAAATGTAATCGACTTCATAGTTTGTCATTCGAACAAAGCGCTGTTGTCCATTTTATTGTGTTTAAAAAATTAAAATATAATAGAAACACGCAATGATTAGACATAAATTCCTAAAATTATTGTAAATACATACCTACAATTGTTACTCTGTGGGTTCCGTATAAAAATTTAAATTTCATTAAGAAGAAGTCGCGGGCAGCAGCTAGTACAATATAAAAACCTTAAGAGGATACATTAGGGGTGATTTTTCCATACAAACGTATTCCCGTGTTTCCTCCCTAGATAATTGCGTCAGAGAAATGATTTTTTTTTTATAAAATCAAGGTTTTCAGTGAGATGTCCCTGTTATTTTCATTTTTCTACAAACTCATTATTAAATGAAATATGACCCTTTAAAAACATGAAAAACTGTCCCAGTTTTACTCGCGCAATTAGACGTTCACTAGAAAAAAATGAAGAGTTAAGGAAAAAAAATAAAATAACAGGGACATAGCCTAATCTATTTCCTAATTTTTAAGATATAAATTTATGGATAAAACTAATTATTCTCGGAGGGAACACGGGAATACAAAACATCGATTTCGTCATTTTTTCGTAGTTAAAATCGCTTTGAGCTGCAGTTGTCCCTTTCGCGTTCTACGGGGAGCGGCAGGCGGTGAGGGGGGGGTTCCACTCACACTTATACAACTAGGGAAGGGACTCATAGACATATTATTTTGAAAAATCCTAGTGATGTTCATACAAAACGAGTTTAAACCAATACTTCTTACGAAAAAATAGAAGACTAATAGTATATAACAATATCGATTTAAATGCAATTCAACTATAATATCAATCTTCATATGGCCCATTCTCGTTCAGTTAGACCTTCGGAGAACCTAATGTTGAGATGTCTAGTGCATAGCACTTGTTTTTATGGTGATCTTTCATTGTCTTCTATACTGTTAAGTAGGTAATTTGTTAATAAATATTATATAATATGTAATTGTATTAAAATGTATTACTTTATCATCATAATCATTATTGGCCTTGTACGAGTAGATACATCTTTAAAAAAGAGATGGTTCAAGAGCATTATCGCAAGCTACGGCATTTGCGTTCATGGGTGAAGACTCAGTGAAATTTTCTAACACTTTGCCAGTAATATTTTAAATCTCTTGTAGTAGAAGTCGTACCTATTGTCATCTATTGGGTTCAGACTCCAAGCTGTCATTCAGAAAACCCCTAATAGAAAATCCAATTACACTTTTTGGCTGACTTGTGGATCAAACCCGGGTTCTCATGATCATATGATTGGCTCAAACACCACCTAAATGGTTTTCAAGTTTGTAGTTGATAGCGATCAACGGTTCGAACGGATCGAATTTTTGCGGTCGACATGACTATCAACTGCTCACCCCTAACATCACTCATTAGGTTGAAGAAATTAATTTGAATTGCGTTTTATCGTAATTTCATGATGAAAAACACAAAATAATTAAGTATGTACGTATTACCTATACTCAAACGGATGACAAAGGCGCAAAATGTATTTGCCGTTTTATACGTAAATGGTGTATTTTTCGTAGAGCGTTCAAAAATAAACGTCCTGCCCCTTTTGCTTTTACCCATTTTCAGAGCAAAATACTGAAAGAAATTCATACAAACAAGCCAAAACCGTAAGTACTAAAGCAAAAGAATCAATACGATTAAGGAAAGATAAATTTCACCCACGGGCGGGATTTGAACCACGCACCCTCCGCACCAACCCCGGTCGGCGCTCTACCACTTGAGCTACCGTGGAGGCACTAGTCGTCGGCGAAATTTTTCTATCCCTTCTACCTAACGCTCTAGGGGCGTGTGTTTATCTATAGGTGATGCATTTCGCAATCTACCCACCGACAAGTCTAATGTTACTATTAGAATTCATATCGAAATTGATAAACACTTCCTTTTTGCTTAATATTTTAAATTTTTAGACAAAGCGGTCTACTTGCATGAAATACAATACGAATACAATAATAATTCTTTTCTTATTCGAATTGTATTTCATGCGAGTAGACCGCTTTGTCTAAAAATTTAAAATATTAAGCAAAAGAAACAAGTCCGTAAACAACAGCACAGGTCGAAAATTATTTAGGCGAACTATTATTAGGTAGATATTACAATGAAAAGTTATATTGTCAGCAAACGTCTAGACTGACAGGATGAACTGAAAAAGTCAATACTTACCTTCGAAGATAATATACACATTGATATGAATTTTTAAGCGCTGGGCGACTGGTGTCATATAAACTATAAATATATATTTTAGTATCTATTTTTTTATTATATAATATCACAATAATATAAATACAGATAATGAAGAAAAAAGTTCCTAACAAAAAAATATCCGGGCAAAAATCACTACTCCTGGGACTGGATTCGAACTCGCATTCGTTGATCGATGACACGATTTTGTGAACGCTGTCTGAATACTGCAACCACTGGTCCATTTCATACTAGACGTAGCTAATGAATTTAAGCAATCATCTTTACTAGAATGTAAATAAAAATACCTACGATAAGTACCTACCTAATTTGAATACAAGCGTCACAAACTTTACTACTGACATGAATATGCGCGCGAAGTCGCAATAATAATCTTCTTACACACACATTCATAGCTCATACTTTCAGGAGCAGAGCGACGGCGATAGTTTTTACAAAAACCGAAATTTTAAATTCTTCGTCACTCAGGTTTCCCGTTAATGATAACTGATCTTATTTCTATTTATATAAGTATCACTAGGCGAGCCTCAGTGGAAACAGGCAGCTCTACCGATCCGGTGCGGTGGTCTCGGTATTCGTTGCGCTCGTGATGTGGGCCTGCCGGCATTTTTGGCATCGGCATATGGAGTTGCGAACCTTGTCACTGTTTTACTCCATTCGAATGGTGACGTGGGGAGCATTCCATTTGTGTCTGATGCGTTGTTAGACTGGTCGGCCCTCAACTCTGGCGCAACGAACCCACTAGAAGCGCACGTTCAGCGGGCTTGGGATGACGTTGGTGCCAAGCGGGTTCATGCGGAATTATTGGACGGTGCCGCGGGAGTCGACAAGGCCAGACTAGGGGCGGTATCGCAAGCTGAATCCGGGGCGTGGTTACATGCGCTGCCGTCACCTCACCTGGGCACCTTACTTGACGACGACTCTCTGCGTGTAGCGGTGGCGCTACGCCTGGGCTGCAAGGTGTGTGAACCTCACAGATGCACCTGCGGTTCCATGGTGGAGGCCGATGCCCATCACGCATTAAGTTGTCGTCGTTGCACAGGGAGGTTCTCGCGACACCACACTCTGAACGACATAGTCCGTAGAGCCCTTGTATCGGCAAACATACCCTGCGTACTTGAACCTCCGGGTCTGAGCAGATCTGATGGTAAGAGGCCAGACGGGCTGACCCTTGTGCCCTGGAAAAACGGCAAGTGCCTAATTTGGGACGCTACTTGCGTCAGCACTGTTGCCGCCAGCCACCTGAGTCGCACCGTCCACTCACCGTCAGCAGCCGCGGAAGACGCCAGTAATAGGAAGAGGATCAAGTACGCCGCTTTGGAGCCGCTTTACCATTTTGTACCGGTGGCCATGGAGACTTTGGGTTGTTGGGGTGCAGATGCAAAGATATTTATAAAAGAATTAGGGCGTAGGATAAGTCAAGTGACCGGTGACTCCCGCTCCGGTTCGTTCCTGGTGCAAAGGTTGGCCATTGCCATTCAGCGCGGTAATGCTGCGAGTGTGATAAGCACCTTTGCTCAGGGAACAGTCAGGGGCGGGTTATTTGATTAATTTGACATGTACATTTATTGTATACCTTTTATTGACTTATTGTATTTGTAATATATATATAAGTATCTAGCATTGATTTAAAGAAAAGGGGAGATGAGGTACTCTTCTCGTAAATGGCAAGCTCAAATTAGGTCCTGTAGTGGTAGGCCTCTTTTGCAGGGGACCGCCTGGGAGATACCACACTTTTGCCAGTCATTCATCCGCCAAGCTGTAATGTGCAAACATTTCTGTGTTCCGGTCTGAAGGGCAATGTTATCATAAAAAAAGAAAATAGCTCCACGTAAGTCAATAAAATGGGGTCGTACTAGCGACTAATATTGTTATCTCGGTCACACTTCTGTCTTAGGCACGTCTTTCTATCTCTGTTGTTTATTATATGTCACTGTGCAAACTTCACACTGAGCAAATTGAACGTGCCAGTTGTTGAGCAAGCGCTGGGAGAGCGTACCCTATCTCCCCTTTTCTTTAAATCAATGGTATCTAGATACTTTTTCATAAGTCTGCCTCTAAGGTCATGTCGTTTCTTTCTTTCCCAATATCATATTATCTATTATGACTTACAACAAACTTATGTTAAATTAAGCTTTTTATAATAATAATTGGGAGCCATTACATTAAATAACATCATAATAATAGGTAACTATCATGGTTGCAAAATTTAAAATAATATGAGGGCTCTTTCACAGTGCGGTAAGTGTACGGTTTGTCAATCCATACATAGCCGCTTCCAGTCGTCTACACGCTTAGATATACTTAGATACATATGGCCTTCTAGGAATTTGGAGTTTTGGAGTTATTTTTTACATTCTGTGTAGAATGAAATCCATACAGTCCCTCTTAAAATTTTATTGAAACCCGTCAATAAATAACGCTATAGCAAATTTCCCCCTTTTTGCCCCTATTTTCCCCTAATTAAAAATTGCGATTGAACAAATAAACGAAACGAACGAACAAATAAAAGCCTATTTGGCCAATCTTCGCTCGCTTCGCTTCGATCTTCACGTCGTCTAGCCGCAAGTGTGAAAGATCCAACCTTGGTTCCAAAACATGCGATTTGATCTGAAACTTCGGGTACAGTCTCTCCAATCTGTATGACACATTCTACAGATCGTCGCGAGGGCGCCACCGTCTATACGCTAGTACATTCTTACACCTATTTATTAAGCCTGAACGTTAGTACCTTTTTTGTCTACATACATTATGATTATAACCATTATGTTGATATATTTCGTCACAGATGCTTATTTTCCTGCATCAAAACATCCAATTAATAAGCCATTAACAGAAAAGCAGTTTGACACAATCCTATGGAAAATTTACCAAATCGATGTTTTGAATTACCCTTTTACCTCCGAATATAGTACTTTAACCTAAGTATTTGATATATTTAATTGATATTAAATAAAGATGAAGCTAACTATGTACCTTTTCCTTAACATTTTATTTTTGTTTACATTAATTTTTATATAGTGGACGTCTAACCACTCATTCGAGTAAAACTGGTAAAACTGGGATTTTAGTAGTTCACTATGAGGGAGAGAAACTAAAATGACAGGGACATAATTAACTTCACTATAAAAATACCTATGGATATAAATTTATTGAATGGGTTAATTATATTCGGCGGAAACAGAGGAGTGCAACACATCGATTTGGTAAATTTTTCATAGGTTTGCGTCAAAAACGTAGCTAGTGCAACACGAGCTATAAACCTATAGATTGAAGTCATAAGTCAAAGTCTTGGCTGAGTGACTGGCTGACTCATCACTCAACCTAACCATTCTAACCTTAAGACTCTATGGATAATCCATAGAGTCTAAGGGTTAGAATGAGTTGAGTGATGAGTCAGCCAGTCACTCAGCCAATACTTCGACTTATGACTTCAATATATAGGTTTACCTTGTTAGCTTGTTGGTTGATACCTTGGATTTGAGACGGGATTGTGCTTTAATGATGCATTTCTACTTATTACTGAATAACAAGATAGATAATCCCAATGTGTTATCCAGATGTAATTTGCTGGTGCCTCAACTATCTCAGCTGTTGCGCCTCCGCGATCGTACGCGTCACCTGTTCGAGGTTCCATTCGTTCGTTCGCTCACGGCGATGTATGCGCCAACTACTCGAGCACTCGCTCTGCTCAATGCTTTGATTGCTCACGAACCTAATATTGACATCTTCTGTATGAATTTCAATAAATTCATCAGGAGCTGCATTAACTTTTTAAGTAGTTATTTTTTTTTACTTTAATTACTTTAATTTGTTTTATATCTGAGTGCAATAAGTACCATGTATACTTGTTACGTATAATTGGCCCTCTACGCGTTTTGGTCAAATACTGTAAGCGTAGTGGGCATTTGATGAAAAATAAATCCTAATATTACTATTATAAAGGCGAAAGTTTGTAAGTATGGATGTATGTATGGATGTTTGTTACTCTTTCACGCCAAAACTACTGAACCGATTGGGCTGAAATTTGGTACGTAAGTAGCTTAGACCCTGGAATAACACATAGGGTACTTTTTATCCCGATATTCCCACGGGAACGAAGACTACGCGGGTGAAACCGCGGGTCACAGCTAGTAAATAAATAAATTATAGAGGTTTATAGATCTTGTTGCACTAGCTACGATGCCTTAGACGAATGGCACCGCAGTATCCACTTAATGGCGATGTGGACCGTCATAGAGAATACTACTAATATTATAAATGCGAAAGAGCATCGATGGATAGATGTCTGTTACTCTTTGACGCCATAATTTCTGAACCGATTGGGCTGAAATTTGGTATGTAGATAGTTTAGACCCTGGAATAGCACATATTATGATACTTTTGATTCCGATATTTCCACGGGAACGAATACTATGCGAGTGAAACCACAGGGCACAACATAACTAGTCAATGAATAAATGGTTTTAGGATATAATCTGTGTTGTAAGGATCCGAAAAAACATCTAATATTAATATTAACACTAAATATTTTTAAAAGCCATATTTTCAGCAATCGGCCATTTTTACTGGAGAGTGAAGATCAAAGTTACATCGCTGGAATTTACGTTTCATGTCTTTTAATATAATTAATTAGTACCGGCTTTAGAATAGTACCCCTCCCTCTCTCCCCGTGGTTGCCGTAAGAGCCGGCTAAGGGTTAACAGATACAGAGGACGGGCAGCAGCAGTCCTCTGCAAAAACCATCGAACTGCGCTCGACACCCCGCCTGCCAAGCGTGTCGAGTATAGGCAAAACCCCCCTTTATGGGTGAGGCCTATGTTCAGTAGTGGACTACCAACGGCTGAGATGATGATGATGATGAATGTGCCGCTTAAAATTCACGAAATAAATACTTTAAAAATATTTAAATGAATTTGACGAAAGTTTTGCAATGATAGTATTTATATTATCCTAATAAATATGAAAAAGCTATAATCATCATTTAAGGCGCCTATATGAGTCAGTCAAACTTCCCTCTCACTCGCCCATTGCAAGTTGAGGTAAGTACATAGGCATTGAATTTCTAAAAATCATAAGTCGTGTTTCTCATTCATACCATTAAGAAAACTTAGGTTTTTGATAAGATATTATTTCATTTTTTTTCGATCAACTCCATCAAAAAAAAAAAGAAAAAAAAACGAAATATACCTACTTAAAAACATGCATAAATCTAAAGATAAACAAATGGAAAGAGCGATTTGGAAATTCACATTTAATTATTTTTCATCATCAATAATGTAAATTGCGCGAGCGATGGAAGTTAGGCTCCTATAATAACTGAAATAACTAGGTACTCTTATCTACTTAAGTACTAGGTAAGTACTTACTTACTTTAACTATAATGAAGTAAGACTGTCCAAGTAAAGGCATATAATCACGGGTCTGATCAAGGCGTTCCGTTATGAAACGCTACGCTGTGTCCATTGCGTTATGCATTCATTGTTATCTGTTGTTATAACTAATGCCATGTTAGATTGTAGGACATGGGTGTACGTAACGTGGAAGATACACCTTTGTAAATGTAGATAGGTACCCACTACATTTACATCCCAGTCACCTGTAGCATTCACGATTCGCCTACAATTTAAAATCAAAATAATAATAGCTAAATACAATATAATCGACTGCCTCGGTGGCGTAGAAGGCGCATGCTCGACTGCCAATCAAGAGGTCCCGGGTTCGATCCCCAGGTCAGGCAAAATGGATAAATATTGGATTTTTCCTAATGAGGAATTATCTCAATAACTGCCTGGAGTCTGGAACTGTGCCAGGTAGATGGCAATAGGCTCGCCCCCTATTACATGGGACCAATAACATACTGGCGAAATGTGGGTGTAGCTACTATGGGACTGAGACCTGGGTACACCTCTGCCTACCCCTTAGGGAAAAAGGCGTGAATGTATGTATGTGTAAATACAATATAATAATAATATGGGACAACTTCCACACACGGTCATCTGGTCTCAAACTAGGCTAGAAGCCTGTAAACCTGTACCATGGTAACCAGATGACTAATATACATACTTATATACGCTTATTTAATATATTCTCTGAATATATTCTCCATGAGACGCAACTGGTAGGTGCCTAAAACTCAAACTCACAATGATTTATTAAAATAGATCATAACCTGACACTTTTGCACGGCAATTAAGATAAACAGTAATGAGTCGACAGACAGTTTCACAATATTTGGTTTGGTTACATTCGTTTGCTTTGAAGGTGCCGCGTGGTGGCTATGCAGAAGTTTTCAGGCAACTTTGTCCTTGTACTGATTGACTTTGTAATAAGGCTTCTTTATTTGTAGATTTTATATATGTTTTGAATTGAGTTTTATTTAGTTTGTTCAGCTTTGAGTCTATAGCAATAGCCCGGTTACCCATCTAGAAATCGCACATTTAACCTAATTTGGCTTCCTTACATACAATAGTCCTTGCACCTAGCGGAGGCTGTCTTTGAGCTCATCTTCTGCAGATAGTTTCAAACTTAATGCTTCAAAGATGGACCGTGATAGGTGCTATCCATTACCTTTTAAATTATTAATATAAGCTCAAAGGGGCTCTGCACGTTCGATTTTAAAAAGCAATGGTCTCCGTGCACGTCTATCAAAAGACCGGGTATAAGCCCGTGTTTTCGAGCGACATAAATACACTATAAAACAATAATCCCGGGGGAGGGTTATGTTCTTCATCTCCGGCTTGCCTTCACCAGCCGTCAGAGTGGAGTCGCGAGAGCCTTAGTGCTCGAGGGAGGGTGTGAAGCATAAGTGGCGAGTGGGCGAGCGTGATGCGATCCGAGGGTAACGCAACGTGTGAGCCGTTTGAAGTCCAGGGACACGTCTCCTACCCTACCATATGGGGGGGGCCCATTTAGCGAGCGGCGAGTCATCGCCTGCCGTAATATTTCACCATGAGACGGAAGTGGCAGGTGCCGGAGTCTCTAGCAATAGCCCGGTTACCATCCATCATTGACAGCCTCGTTGGCTCAGTTGGTGGTAACTCTGCTTTCTGTGCCGCAGGGCCTGGGTTCGATCCCCGGCCAGGTCAAACATTTGTGTGCATGAACATGTCTGTTTGATCTGTGTCTGGGTGTTATAAGCTTATATAAGTATGTATATCAGTCATCTGGTTACCATAGTACAGGCTTCTAGCCTAGTTTGGGACCAGATGACGCTGTGTGGAAGTTGTCCCATATTATTATATTATTATTATTATTATTATTATCTAGAAATCACACCTATAGACAAATAAAGTAGTTTCCATCCATCCCCTAGCGGGAGCTGTCTTTGAGCTCATCTTCTGTAGATGATTTCAAAGATGGAGCCCTATAGGTGCTATCCATTTTTAGATTTAAAGCTTAAAGAGGTCTCTGCACGTTGGACTAAAAATGGCCTTCGTATACGCTGACACCCATACTTCGTCCACTTCGCCAGTTATCTTTTAACATAGGTAACATACAATCACGCCTATTTCCCAAAGGGGTAGGCAGAGGTGTACCCAGGACTCAGTTTCATAGTATGCCTACTATGAAACTGAGTGAGACCCATGTTTCGCCAGTGTGTTATTGGTCCCACGTAATAGGGGGCGAGCCTATTGCCACCTACCGGACACAGTTTCAGACTCGCAAGCAGTTATTAAGAATATTTCTAATGGAAAAATGTAATATTTAACACTTTGCCAGAACTGGGGATCGAAACCGAGACCTCCTGATCACTGATCAGCAGTGAAGCTTGCGTTCACTACGTCACCGAGGCAGTCCCTTTATCTTTCGAGTAATTGTTTTAGGTCCCACGTAATAGGGGCGAGTCTATTGCCATCTGGCGAAGTGTGGGTGTATCTACTATGGGACTGAGTCCTGGGTACACCTCTGCCTACCCGTTCGGGAAAAAGGCGTGAATGTATGTTATGTTTATGCTATTGCCATCTATCGTGCATAGTTCCAGACTCCATGGGCTGTCATTGAGAAAATTCCTAATGGAAAAATCCGCTTTAGATCGAGTTACCCTCAACGCAAGATGCCATGAAGGTATAGCTCGACAGAAAAGAGTATAAAATAATGGGGGCGCCACTGTCTTTTTCAACAATAAAAACAGTTGAACCAACACTAACACTTTAAATTAGTTCCGTTTCTAGTCTTTTGTGTGGAGCTATAATACCTAAATAAGAGATATGTTTTCAAAGCACTTTGCCCTAAACGTAAGATGGCGATGAAGCAGTATACCTATAAAATGCGAAATTGACTAAAAAGGGCCGGTTTTTTGATCGCTGGTAATTGTCAACTTAACAATTTGTTAAACTGACAATGGTTAAGTCCTTAACCAATGGTCAACTCGTATTTTCGTTTTTTGATACCTTGTTTAACCTTGGCTAGAATTAACAATGGTTAATTATGTTGCCATTGCAATGAACTACTGATTTACCCATTTTGGAGTCGGGAGATTTTATTTTATATGGCAACTCTTGTAATTTTGATAGATTTAAACGTCAACGATGTCAATAAAGTCAAAACCACAGAAAACCTTTCCGTGTTTTGTGTAGGTAGTACTAATTATAGTGATCTGTGTGTGTAGGTTCCTGCGATTTCGCGGTATTTTACAAGTTCTGTTCTGTGTTTTACAATTTATAATTACGACACAATCTATTTAAAAAACACGACTTTCACATTAATAAGCCATCAAGCCATAAATTAAGAATTGCATTGAAGATTATTTTCTATTGTATGTCGTATGTAACGGTTCTGCAGTTCAGCAAAAGTCTAAAATTATTGTGAATAATGGAATCAAACAAACATAAGTAAGTACCTAGGTATTATATTTTAATTCTGAACATGATACAATGAATATATTAATTAATCTCTTATTCAACACTCTGTTGTCCTGAATTCTGACTGATAACCTGAAGAACGACCTCGGCATGGAGAGAGAACGACGGTCTCTATCAGTGGGGACGTCAAGGACGTTCTGTCTCAGCATGTACACCTGCCAACTATGGGTTAATTATACCAGAAAGTCCTTTTACACCATAAGAGTCCAGTATAATGACGCATACCGGGCTCTTATGTGTTATCCCAGATTTTGCAGTGCATCAACAATATTTCTCTCACATGTGAATACCTGACTTCTTCGCAATATTAAGATCTCGAGTAGCGTTGTTCTGGAATTGTGTCAATGCCTCAGGTAACGCAATTGTTAAGGCAGTTGCTGATATCTCCAGAGTCCCATGTTTAAACACTGGATATCGGTTCACATTTCACATGGAGAGGAATAGGATAAAGACCAACATGAACAATTTAATTTATGACTGGGTATAAAACACCTGCACAAAGTAGTTTTTTATATAATATAATTTTAGTTGACTGCCTCGGTGGCGTGGAGGGCGCATGCTCGACTGCCAATCAAGAGGTCCCGGGTTCGATCCCCAGGTCAGGCAGTGTTAAATATTGGATTTTTCCATTAGGAATTATCTCAATAATTGTCTGGAGTCTGGAACTGTGCCCAGTAGATGGCAATAGGCTTGCCCCCTATTACATGGGATCAATAACATACTGGCGAAATGTGGGTGTATCTACTATGGGACTGAGTCCTGGGTACACCTCTGCCTACCCCTTCGGGAAAAAGGCGTGAATGTATGTATGTATGTTATGTATATGTAATTTTAATTTAGATAATACTTCACAAAGTGACATACATTGTGTGAGTGTGTCATATTAAACTGTTTAATGGGTCATGTGTGCCTGCTAATAAATCTATTATATAAATTAATTTCATGTAAATACACCTACTTATTGTGTTTCAGGGAACGTAATACTTCTAATAATTTTAGCATAGAAGAAAGTTCTTAATAAATGATGTTAGCTACAACGACGGACCTTCTTGAAGCAAACCAAAACACCGTAGACCTGGCAAAATACTGGACCAAAATTTTATAAGGAGAAAACTAGCCATATTGACTCGAAAAGAAGAAGAATTAATGATGTACTCAAAAAGGCCTCCACATGCTTGAAATGGAATTAAAGGAGCTTGATATAGAATCGAAGAAACGTCAATTGAAATTTAAGAAAGTCAGGAAGGTGTATCATAAATAAAAATAAAAAGCATTATATATTAGAAATAAACAGCCAATAAAACTAAAATAAATTTGTCATATTTTAATCACTACATTATTATTATCCTATCCTACTTCATACTATAAATCCCTACTACACTATTAAATACGAAAGTTTGTGAGGATAGATGTTGGATGGATGTTTGATACTATTTCACGCCAAAATACTGAACCGATTAGGCTGAAATTCTGTACCTATTAAGATAGTTTAACCCTGTAATAACACAAGTATACTTTTTAGTCTGATATTCCAAGGGAACTACGACTACGCGGGTGAAACCGCGGCGGGGCACAGCTAGTGTTATATAGTATAGCTTGAAATATAGGTAAACGTGTTATTATTAGTTAGGTAGGTACATTTGAAACCAACAGTATATATATAATATGTAGGTATCAATTAGTTCTTGACGATTACTTATGTGGAGTCATAGTTCTGGTTTGTTACCTATATCATGCTGTACCCCGCGGTTTCACCCGCATAGTCTTCGTTCCCGTCGGAATATTGGGATAATAAGTAACATATGTGTTTTTCTAGGGTCTAAACTATCTACATATACCTACTGAATTTCAGCCCAATCGCTTCAGTAGTTTTAGGTGTCCATATTCACCAACTTTCGCATTTATAATATTAGTAGGTTTCACAACACGATTTCTTTTGATAGACGCACAATATAGAATAGACGATACCGCTTACGAAAATTTTCATCGTCCGAATACTTTAGCGGAGCTGTAAATTACGTGGCCGGTCTTCTTGATAAGGTATAACATCTGAACATGATTCCTTCGTCTGAGGAGCTATTTCAATTTCCAGTATGTTGATAAATTATGTAAATCCATATCTTTAGTATTAAATACTTTCCAAAACACTCGAATAAAATCAGAAGCAGCAGTAGGTAAATACGATAAGATTAATAACCATCTGTTTTTGGCGCCAACCAGTCGACGGAGCAGTGGTTAAATATTCCGACTAATGGTTACTTATTTGACTATCTGTCAAGCTAACTAGGGATCAAAAAACGATTTTTTTCGAAATTTAACAAATTGTCAAGAAATTTAACAACTAGTTGACTTAACCCGCGATCAAAAAACCGGCCCTAAGAAGTAGTTCACCTAAAGTGGATGCCAAAAAGCAAAATACCTTAGTCGAAACTTTTTTCCTGACCTGGGGATCGAACCCGGGACCTCATGATGAGCAGTAGCACTTGCCACCACTACACCACCAGCCAATTACTACAAATACTTATAAATAAATATTAATTATAATTTCCTTCCTTCCTTCCTTCCTACAACACGGTTCATCAAAACATCTAATTAGACCAATTCACGCGTACTCATTGTTTTAATCGATGTTTACTGACTCATGCGCATTCATATGTGTTGATATAAAATATGAAGATTTGTTTGTGCGTTTGTCATAAAAGTGGTCAGGAAAAGTGTAAAATATTGGATTTTTCCATTAAGAATTATGTCAATAACTGCCTGGAGTCTGGAACTGTGCTCGGTAGATGGCAATAGGCTCGCCCCCTATTACATGGGATCAATAACATGCTGGCGAAATGTGCATGTGCCTACTATGGGACTGAGTCCTGGGTGCACCTACCCCTTCGGAAAATAGGCGTGATTGTATGTTATGTTATACATTTACGCCTACCTACAGTAATATTATTAAGAAAAAAAAAATATGGAACAATAATATTATACAATATGGCCGACGTGGCGTAACTATGAGTCTGAACACTGAACATAGGCTCTGCGAACGTTAACGCATGTAAACTCGTGAGGAAAACTGTTATATTTACGATTGAACTGAACTGAAGATTACATTTATAATATACATTTGTTCGTATATTTGTTTATCTGGGAATAACAGTTTTCTTTAGGAGTTTACATGCGGTAAAGTTCGCAGAGCCTATGTTCAGACTCGCCAAGTTACGCTGGCCGTTTACATTTGTTTATAAACTGCGTAGGTTCTCTTCCACACTCACGACATGCCATGCGATTGATAAGTTTGATTTTCCGCCATTCTCTTTGTGACAAACCCTAATCTTCCCAATTAATAATTCAGCGAGTGAAGTCACACTAAAAAGCTATCTAAAACCAGTTTGCAGTTTGAGTCAATAAAATCGTAACGGTCAACATAGAAGCATTATTGGAACATTTACGGTACTGTGCGGTTTTTTGGTATATTAAGCGAGTGTTTTGCTGTTTGTTTGATAGTTCTTTCACCATGAAGGCTTTGGTAAGTCCTAAAATCACTTTATTAAAGGCCGGCTATATACGGGCAGCTTGATACTGGTCAATCGGTTGCTTCAAGCTGGTAGTGAACTTCATTTAGTGTTTTATTTGCATGCAGTGTCCTATTTGCGTGATCAAGCAGTTGCGTACCATGCAGTCGCAGCTTGAAAAAGACCAAACTTTCCATTTTACATTTCTCGTAAAGAACCCTGTGTCGTATTCTATCTTTGTGAGGAGTTAAGGGAGTTCATTTGGTTTTTATAAACCAAATATAATTTTGGGCAATAAATAAAGGCCAGATTAAGAACCAACCACAAACAATTTAGGAAAATTAGTCTCTATTTCTCCATATTTGCGAAATTTCATTTTGTATGGACGAGAAAGCCCTTTAAGGTCTAATTTCCACGTACTTATAGTCGTCGGCGACCGCAGCCGCCATGGCGCCTAACTTTGTACCGAGTCGCGGCCGCGTCAATGCAAATTGGAGTCTGAATAAATAGAAATCGCGCCGCTAGCCCCGCGCTAGTGGAATAACACGACATTTTTATGAATTGTAGTGGTAGGCCTCTTTAGCAGGGGGCCGCCTGGGGAAGTACCACACCTTTGCCAGTTATTCATCCGCCAAGCAGTAATGTGCAAACATTACTGTGTTCCGGTCTGAAGGGCAATGTTACCAGCGAAATTACTGGGCATGATGATATTCAACAACTAATATCTCTCTATCTTTTGAATTTTAAAACACTGGGTAGCACTTTGTCTGATTTGGGCAATCATGAAGCTTACCATCAGGCACCTGATTTGCTCGTCTTGTCATTCATTATCATAAAAATAAAAAAAATAAAAAATAATTTTAATTGACGTCATATATGTAGGTACTTAGAATATTAAAATATCCATAACTTGTGACTCCGTGAATTTCAATATGACAGCAAATGACGTAGAGACTGCACGTCTTTGCAATGAAATAAATATTCTGACATATTTAATTAATTTTTAAATAAATTAAAAATAGTATTCATTTTTTCAGATCCTTCTCCTTGTACTCACCTTACACATGGCCACACCAACTCCGACCGATAGAAACCTCCTCCCATTAGAAGTTGCCATGTTAGACAAACTTCACCAACCTTGGATAACCAAGAAAGAAAATCGGAGAAAGGAAGAGCATCCCAGGAAAGGAGAATATTTGTGTAAAGATGGTATTTGTAAAACTAAGGAGATAGGGTGTGAGGGCTGCCAGTATCATTTGCCTTTAGAAGTGGGTAACTGGGAAAATTGACAATTAAAATACGGAGAGTGTTATTATAAAACTATGTATGGAGTTGATACCCCACACAACTCGTTTATCATCAACATCATCATCATCAGCCGAAAGACGTCCACTGCTGAACATAGGCCTCCCCCATAGAACATCATAAACTGTTCATATGGGGCCATTTTGCAGTAATCACCACGCTTGGGAGGCGGCTTGCTCGCAGCAGTTGGAATACTTGGTGCCGGAGAGCGCTGCTGCTCTCTCCGAATATGACCCTCTGTCGGGTCTCACGTCTCCCACCAAATGAGAAAGGGATATTATAGAACTCGTTCGGTAACTTTGTTATTAGTGTTTTCCTTCTTTTATGGACCCACACGAAAGTGTTTCCAGTCAAGTATTAGGAAAAACATTTAAGTTATTATAATTTTTCAAGTTGTCAGTCAAGTCAAAGTCACGACGAAGTTTTCAACTCGTTCAGCCAAACAAGTCATACCCCAAGCAAGTTTATGGAAATTTACTAGAGGCTTATTCAAGTTCCTGTCAAAACAGATGTAAACGGTTCAAATAAAAAAAATGCGCGTATCCACCCAAAGTACCGCCAGACAGAACGGCCGCCCCGACACACGACCGCGACCCCGGTTCAGGCCGAGCCCTTGACTCGAGGCTTTGAACGGTACATTCGCCCACCGGATGTAGTCGTTAAGGCTAGCGTAGAGATCCGGCAAGAACTTCGAGAACATGAGAGGCCGTGGTAACTGAGTTCGTCGACGGCAGTATCACACTGGCAGCGGTTACCTACATAGCAAGGTGCACCCAACGCAAGCTGACTACACGAAAAGCAGATGGATCTAATAGATTGCCAGTATTGAATGAAGGGATTGCTTGCATCCAAAAACCAGATTCCCTTACAGAGACTGCAAGGAATCGGGCCCGGTCTGTTTTCAAAATAGAATAAAGTTGAGAGCGACAAATAATACGTGTGAGGTGCCACTTCTATAGTTATAACACCTCACTATCAAAATGTTTGTATTTTCTGCCATAAACGAGGCTGAGTGTAATTTAATTAAATTATTTAATTAACTTATTAATAAAACGATATATTGTGTACTTACTTTATTTTTATAATACTTTTTGCCGTAGGAATTCTCAAACGCATGTTGGAACATCTATCCTCTAGTTTTGTGATCTACATCCAGGGTTGGGCAGTATTTGAATTACTTGTAAATAAAATACGTAATTGAAATACAAATACGTATTTGGTATTTATATTTCAATTACTTACATAAAATGTAATTTGTAATTCGTATTTCAAATACCTGACGCCGAGGTATTTTGTAATTAGTATTTCAAATACTTGAGGCTTCAAAATACATTTTAACATTAAAATACATTTAACCGTCATTTAGCGATCGCGAGTGTAAGTGCGAGTCGAGAGTGTAATGATGGTAAAGCAGCTATTAGAGTTGGCAGCACTGCACCTGTTATGTATAGGTACTGTACGCTATGACTGTACGACTTATTTTTTAATTTGTATTTCAATTAAAGCAAAGCATGTATTTTGCCCAGCCCTGGCTACATCATAGAATTCTAGCTGCTGTCTCTATCTAGTTACTCT
Organism: Hemistola chrysoprasaria; assembly: GCA_947063395.1. NCBI lineage: Eukaryota > Metazoa > Arthropoda > Insecta > Lepidoptera > Geometridae > Hemistola > Hemistola chrysoprasaria. The sequence goes on along the minus strand of OX346733.1, from coordinate 9,371,769 downwards.
CCACTTTAAAACGATGTCAATGGTGCCTGCTGAATACGATATTATATTCAAATAGCGTGATTCCAGCGACTTCATTCTCTTGGAAACTTCAGGAATCCCATTCTTATTCCTTGTCTATGTCATAATTATTAATAACAATGTAATAATTGGTGTAATCATATTATTCAATAATTGTAATTGGTGTCAAGGTGCTGCGGTCTTCCCGTTGATCTCCAGCATGGGGTTCTTCAAAAAGAGAGTGAATAGTGTTGGTTGGGTCGACAACATACTGAATACTGGCAATGTTGGCAATGTTGGCAATGTTACGGTGTGGCAGGTAGCCATAGGCAGCGGTAACCGCGACCCATCAGGCACACCGCTACTTGTGCCTCCACCTATGGCATAAAAACCGTGATTAAATATATATAAATATCTATATACCCCGCGTATATACCCCAGTAATACCCGCGTAGTCTTCGTTCCCGTGACCCGAGGGAATATCGGAATAAAAAATATTCTATAATGTGTTATTCCAGGGTATAAGCTCTAACTAACATACCAAAAAGCCCAATCGGTTCAGTAGTTTTCGCGTGAAAGAGTAACAAACATCCATCCATCCTCACAAATTTTCGCATTTTTATAATATTAGTAGGATAATTTAGTACGTACCTGCGAAGCCTTCGAGTAAGTTTAATTACCTAAACACTTACCTATATTATGTAAAGCAGCAAACACGTAGAAAAAAATGTGTCCAACGGTTGGTCCAAATGTGTAGGTAATAAATCATTCAAGACTTCGACACCTAAAGTACGTAATTAACTTGAAATACTCACCATTAAAAGGTAAAAGCTACAATGTGTTCGGCAAGTGAACAATGATATCCTCGTACAAAATCCGACATTAACAATGTGCACACAAGAAATACATCGTTCAGATAAACAATATTATGATAGAAAAGTTGTAAGTATAATGTAGTAGGAGATAAATCTCTACTTGTCAAGCTAAACAATTTACTTTTTTTGTCAAACTAAACAATAAGTTTTGTAGTGGTAGGCCTCTTTTGCAGGGGGTCGCCTGGGGAAGTACCACACTTTTGCCAGTTATTCATCCGCCAAACAGTAATGTGCAGATATTACTGTGTTCCGGTCTGAAGGGCAATGTTATCAGCGAAATTACTGGGCATAATGAGTTTCAACAACTAATATCTCAGGGTGACAGGCGCAGTGCAGTGCCGCGCAGAATTTTGAATTTTAAAACACTGTGTGACGCTGTGTCTGATATGGGCAATCATGATGCTCACCATCAGGCACCTGATTTGCTTGTCTTGTCACTCACTACCATAAATAAAATAAAAAACACATTTTCAACTTGCAAATATCGAAATTGGCAAATGAATCGAACCAACCAAGCCTAACGTAAGTTGACGAAGGCTGGCTATCGAGCGCTGACGAAACTTTTGTCACTTAACATTTGATGGTGAGAGAACTCACGTAAGCCTTTTTTTTTTTTTTTTTTTCCAGTGAAATCTGCATACAGATACCCGGCCTTGCGGGGACAGGGCCGGGTAATGTCAGGATGGGAAGTCCCTGAAGGGGATCTTCCCGACTGACTAAAACCCTGGGGTGTTCCTCTGGTCGCTATGAGGGACGGGCCACGGGATCGGAAACACAACCGCGACCCGTCGGCGACTGTCCGCGTACGGACCCTCTCCGAGGGGAGCTAAGCTCAACCCCTGTATTCTCCGCATGGTGACGCCCCCAGAACACAGCGAGGACGTGCACCAGCACCAGACCTGTTGAGTATAGGTGGCAGAAGTCCCCGTCCACCACCCAAAGGTCTCGGTCAAACGACTTTGTTCGCCTGCCTACTGTGGCATTGCTGCCACGTACGCGCGACGTCGTCGACCAGCTCTCCTTCGACGCATCGGGAGGGAGTCCGGGGCTTGCTCACGCTCCCTTTCTGCAACCTCCTTCGCGGTCATCACTGCCTCCGCAAACGCTAATGCGCCTTGCCAGGCTTCCTCACCACCGACCATGGCGGCGACCAAAGCCGGCAGCGACAGGTCCTGTCCGACAATAGCGGCCAGGGCAGTGCGGTTCTCCTCCCTCGCAGAGACCACTTTTGCAGTACATCTGCGTGCGCCTCCTCATGCCAACGAGCAATCACCTCTAAAGGTGGGTCACCACCGTTCTCAGCTCTCGCCAAAACTCACGTAAGCCTACGTAACGTAACGTAACCTAAGTAGGTAAGATATCAAAATGGAACTTAGTGGGTTTTATGATAACTTAATTTATATTCAAGATTAGTTGATAAATGTATTTTAAATGTCTTTACAGCACCCCAATACAAGGTTTATGTTAAGTAAGTGTTATATTAACATAATATTATTATCTAAAAAAGAGTAAGATGTATTAGTAAGATTTTTATAAAATTATCTTCAACTCTTATTTTAACAATATATGAGATAATCAAGGATGGTCGCACTTTGAACGCTTTAATCATTTTCGCTCCAAGTACTCCATTTTTTTTGCGGTCTAACATTTGTCAATTCTGTTATTTGCCAAAAAATATATTATTTTATTATTACAAAATTATAATTTATTCGAACAATTATTACATAATATCTTCTTAATATTAATACAAATCACTTTACAACCAATTTATCAGGTTAATTATCCAAAAAAGTCACTTTTAAATCAATAGACTTTACAATTGATATACAAACTCTTTGGGAAAATCATAATGCAACGTCGTCGTTCATTCTTTTCGTTCTTTTCATTCATTCGTTCAATTTACGTATCGAGTTCTCGATAGTTTTGACGCAAATCTTCCTGCTAGGGCTACTGATATGAATTGTTCCGACGCGAAAGAAAGAAAAAACGAGGATACCCGTGCGTACACCTCTGCCTACCCCTTCGAAAAAAAGGCGTGATTGTGTGTTATATTTATTTATTTTACCGCTAACACGTACCTAGTTAATCTACGTTAAACTTAGTCGGCAAAGATCACCGTTCCAAAACAGAATATATAATAGTAAGCAACTTAATCAAGTTATGTAATAATGATAATCTAATTAAGTAACAGTTTAATCTTTAGATAGAATTAGATAGAAAGAAAAAGGTTTTTATGTACTCAAAACCCATGCTGGTAACTACACACATACACTCACAACAATAATTTATTAATCGCATCGCCAGTCAAAGCTTGTCCGTATGCGTGTGCGCGCGTTACCAAAAAAAATAAAAGCGCGCGAAACATGCACAGATAAAAATTGCACATTTAAAGTTTATTATAAAGAAATAGGTCGTATATAAAATAGTTCTAAAATGTGATTCGACATTTAATATGAAGATGTCGCGAGTGACGTTGTGTTGCTTTTTTCTGGTGTTTTTGGCGGCGCCTGTGAGCTTACAATCCAGGATGGAGCTTGGTTTTCCCGCAGGATTCATGTCAGTTTGTATGTGTTTATGTATTTTTATTTACGAACTTTTTAAAGATTTTTACTTGTGGAAAAAAAATGTTATATTTTTTAATAAAATAATACCAACAAAAAATATTATATTTACACGAAAAGGTACGAAAGTTTGGTGTGATCCTGCTTGTCTAGGTCCCTTACTTCCATAAGTCCATTTAACCCCCACCGAGAATCGGAAGGGGTGTTGTAATTCTATATCTTCAGTGTGTGTCTGTGGCATTGTAGCTGCTACGGCCGATTTTGATGCGATTTTGTTTTTGTTTAGAGGTGACTAGATTGAAAGTGTTATAATATGTCTCAAGTCTCATTTAAGAGTCATGAAAATCGGTTCAGCCGTTTGAAGATTATCAACTCTTTTAGTAGGTAGCGGTTGAAATGTTTTTTCTTTATGATAGTGAGTGATAAGACGAGCAACTCAGGTGCCTGATGGTAAGCATCATTTATTTATTTATTTCTTTGTTTTACTTTAATTAAAACGGACAAGTCCAATTACAATAATTAAAGATAAGAATGATTGCCCATATCAGACACAGTGCCACCCAGTGTTTTAAAATTCAAAATTCTGCGCGGCACTGCACTTCGCCAGTTACCCTGAGGCCCTGAGTTGATGAATTACATCATGCCCAGTAATTTCGCTGGTAACATTGCCCTTCATACCGGAACACAGTAATGTTGGCACATTACTGCTTGGCGGATGAATAACTTGCCAAGGTGTGGTACTTATCCCCCCCCCCAGTCGGCCCTCTGCAAAAGAGGCCTACCATGACTTATGACCAACTTCTGGAGGTCTGATCGCATTGATTCGAAAGAAACGTTGGTTTTTTGGCCACGTCGATATACATTATAATTATTGTGGTTTTATTTTATGGAACTAATAATAAGATTTTCAAATGTACATAGTAAGTTATATTTTTAGCATCGCCATTAATTATAATAAATTATGCAAATGTTCTACTAAAATAGGAACGTGAGTCGCCATTAAAAGAAACTTAGTACTTAACCTCACCTTATTCACATCAATTTATATGTTTATCGGCGATAATAAGAGGGCTACTTACTATGTTTGGGAATATTATTGCGAATAACATTCTCTACCCGGAAATATAAGATAGAAGGTGTACGGTTTTCTGGAATGCCGGAAATAATTAAAAACTGCTACCCACTCTCCCAATATGTCCCTCTGCCGGGTCTCACGGCTCTCACGGGATTGGAAAAGGGTGGCCCTATTATATAGACGAAAAGCACACGGCCACTGTATAGGTATATATTATATACATTTTTTTATGATAGTGAGTAACAAGACGAGCAAATCAGGTGCAAATCAGGCATTATAACTGGTGAAATTGGCTTTACTATATAGTATCTGTTCTGTGGCTTTACATTAAATATCATGTTTGTACCTACGTCACGGTTACTTAGCTAGACGTTGTCTAGGTTTTTTTTTTATGGTAGTGAGTGACAAGACGAGCAAATCATGTGCCTGATGGTAAGCATCATGATTATGCCCATATCAGACACAGTGCCACCCAGTGTTTTAATATTCAAAATTCTGCGCGGCATTGCACTGCGCCTGTCACCCTGAGATATGAGTTGATGAATCTCATCATGCCCAGAAATTTCGCTGGTAACATTGCCCTTCATACCAGAACACAGTAATGTTTGCACATTACTGCTTGGCGGATGAATAACTGGCAAAGGTGCTACTTCCCCAGGCGGTCCTCTTCAAAAGAGGCCTACCACTACAGTCTACAGCAAAACATACATAATATATGTATTATGTCGCTCGAAAACATGGGATATACCCGGTCTTTAAATAGGCGTGCACGGAGACCATTTTTTTTAAGTCCAACATGCAGAGGCCCCTTTGAGCTTTTAATCTAAAGGTAATGTATAGCACCTATCGGGGCTCATCTCTGAAACCATCTACAGTTTTTTTTTAAGATGAGCTCAAAGACTGCCCTCCCTAGGTACAAGGTCTATCGTGAATGGATGGAAACTACTTTATTTGTCTATAGGTGTGATTTCTAGATGGATCATGGTAACCGGGCTATTGCTAGAGACTCCGGCACCTGCCACTTCCGTCTCATGGTAAAATATGACGGCAGGCGATGACTCGCCGCTCACTAAACGGACCCCCCATAAAGGCCGCCTATCACAAGGGAATAAAGGCGACAAGAGGGGCAACGTTGGATAACACATTTTTATTAAGTAAATTATGTCACTCCGCGAGCCAAGGTCCAAAAACACCGAAGTTGATTCAACTTATTTATTAAAATTACAATCAAAGGCTTATAATTAGATGTGAGTGAAGCTCGACAAAAGGAATTAAACTGACTTAAATTATGCTTGAAATAATTCCCTCGGTCCCTGAATCTCACGCTGGCGCATTGCGTGGTTAGCAGAATGTGTTGTCCTCCCGCGATGTATCATCGTTGGTAGTCGGGCATTCCCCGTACTTAACAAGTAGGTACTAGTAATTAAATAAGGTACATCATACATAATAAAATCGGTTAACTATTAAATAAACACTAATTAAAATTCAAATATAAAATCATTTTTATTACTGACTGTACCTCATATAATTTAAATTGTTTTGGTGCTTATTCGTTTATGAGTGGTATTCTTTTTTTTATGATTATAGTGAGTGACAAGACGAGCAAATCAGGTGCCTGATGGTAAGCATCATGATTGCCCATATCAGACACAGTGCCACCCAGTGTTTTAACAAAAATTCGTTAGGAATAGACTATTAATTAAGAATGAAACTAAAAAGTTGTACCCATGGTATTTATTTGGTACTACTTTTTAGTATTAGAAAGGAATAGATAACAAGGGTTTCCAAAAGACTAATCTTTTTAGCTTTACATTATGTTCATGATATCCATTGATGTTAAGAAAAGGGAAGATGAGGTACTGGCTTCTCGAAAATGGCAAGCTCAAATTAGGTCCCTTTAGGTCCACGTACGTCAGTAAAGTAAGGTCGTACGAGCGAATAAAATTGTTTCGGTCGCATTTTGGTGTTAGGTACGTCTTTCTATCTTTGTTGTTCATTATATATGTCACTGCAAACTTCACACTGAGCAAATTGCACGTACCATTTGTTGAATAAGCAGAGTAGTTGGCGCTAACTGTCGATCATGAGATCCCGGGTTCGATCCCCAGGTCAGGCAAAATGAGATTGAGTCCTATGACCTATGGACTTAAACGAAGGTACACCTCTGCCTACCCCTTCGGGAAGAAGGCGTGAACGTACGTTATGTGGTTCAAAAAGGTCAAAATAATGAGTTTGACGACTTTGTTCTAAAATGAAAAATGACAAAATAGCTGTACCTAGCTTTAGATTATCTAAAACAAATAAAAAGACATTCTTAGGAAATAGTGTACGTTTTTCCATCAATCTAATTCAAAACCTATATAAAATCTACTTTACTAAAGAAGGCTTTATAAAGTTGACCAGTACATTGAGGACAAAGATGCCTGGAAACTTCTGCATAGCCGCCTTGCGGCACCTTCAAAGCAAACCAATGTAACCAAACCAAATTTTGTGAAACTATCTGTTGCAAAAATTAAGCCCTACAAATTTCTTGTGTGCTCTTCTTGTAGAGGTATCTTTCCGAACGCACGGTAGACTTTATCTTCATTGACGTGCAAAAGTGTCAGAGTATGACCTATTTGAATAAATCTTTTTGAGTTTAAGTTTGACTAAGTATAATAATGTGTATAAATGTCAAAGTATAAGAAATCCCTTTACAAGTAAATGTTGGTTGCCGAGATGCCCTCATTATAAAGAAACAAACCAACAATAATGTCGCAACAACATTCTTGATTATAGAGATTACCGTCTACGTTGCGGGCTACGTTTCACGTTCTGCAGACTAAAGGGGCAATTAAATAGGTACGCTTAGAATGCGACCGAAATCGTTTAACTTTACTACTCGTCAACAACTCTAAGATACATGGATATATTTTGACAGTGTAGAGCTGTCAGAATTGTGGTCCGAAATCGGTGTCAAAATATTATAATAATAATAATAATATGGGACAACTGCCACACACGGTCATCTGGTCGCAAGCTAGGCTTGAAGCCTGTACTATGGTAACCAGATGACTGATATAGATACTTACATAAGTTTATATAAAACCCAGACACAGATCAAACAGACATACTAGACCTGGCCGGGGATCGTACCCGGACCCTGCGGCACAGAAAGCAGAGTTCCTACCATCTGAGCCAACGAGGCTGTCAAATATTGGAAAATCTTTAAATAGTACTTCTGTTTCGGTTTAACTATGCACTGCATAATTAAGTATTTTTCTTGAGAGGTTCAGGATCGGTTCGATCATTTTAAAATTATCAGTTTTTATCTAGCGGCTGAACCGAACCGATATGAGCAACTTCTTCCTGTTAGTATAAAAATATTTCCACGACATCACGGTCAGGTTATGGATCCATATCCAGATCCGTGATCCATAACCAATACAGTGTTATGGATCGATCCATACTTTGAGCCGAATTTAACACATTCTGCATCAGCTGACGCTGATGATGCAGCAACGGGTCAAGGTTACTATGTCGTGGAAATACATATTTTTATAGTATAAGGATACCAAATTTCGAAATAATCAGACCACTGGAAGTTTCTCATATAGGTTCTGCCGCTAGAAAAAAGCCATTGAATAATAATAATAATAATTTGAATTTATACTCTAACAGAACGGGTTACCCCAATTACACTGCTCGAGTCAATTCATATATGGGTTATGTGGACAACCCATATTGCCAGAGTTTCAGGTCGCCAAGATTCCTACAAGGCCTCCAACATGACCTAACGACTGCCCCCTACATATCTTAAAGGAAATAGCTGGGACCTACAGTTTAACGTGCCATCCGAAACACGATAGCGCCCAGGCGAAAAATCCACATGGTGAGATTCGATCCAGGGACTCCAGATTTAAAGCCGGGCATATTCTCGCTGGACCACGAACGCTACAAAAATAGCTGATAATTTTTAAATGATCGAACCGCTTTGTGTCTCATGAAAATTGGTTTAAAGTTATACTAGAAGGGTCCAGTAGAACTTTGTAAACAGTTTCTCGTATCTATTTCAAGGAAAATTTTCCTATAACCTAGGTGTGCGTGCGAAGCCGCGCGAAATTCAGCTAGTTTTATATAGGCTAGTTTTATATATGTTTGAAGTTTTTTGAAGATTTTGCACAAAATTTTCCAGTTGGCAATTTGACCACGATTTATTTGAATGTAGTGGGGAATGTCCAAATTATCTTGACCTCCATTTTTATTTTAGATAATGAAAATATAGAGCGGTATAAAGTTAATGTAAACACTTAAAAAATTAAGGAAAATATCGAGAAATAATGGGAACGGCCAATAATAGGCTATTGTTCTAGATTTATTCTATTTTACTGACTAAAGTTTTTAAAGTTACATACTCTTAGGTAGGTTTACCTAATTTTATTTATTTATTGTTATTACGAGTATATGAACGAGTTAGTTATTACAAATATTACATACTTAAAACTTGGTACCTATATGCAATAATTAATTATATTACTATAACAATATCATTTAAATAATAGTAAGAATAAGAATAATACTTAATTTTGGAGCGACATAATAATAATTTAAATTATAATTTTTTTTTTTTACTTTTTTTTTCTATGGGCAGAGTAGAGTGCATTTATTGAAAAAATACTAAACAATAGAGCTCAGAGTTTTGGGGGGAAGCCGAAGAGTACAGTTTGGCTCCCGTATCTTTATCAATTATCTGTGCATTTTCGAGTGTTTAACGTGTAATAATGGTGGAATATTACGTGTTGAGTGTTTTAGAAGATACACAAGTCTCTTGGCAAGTGATGCGAGAGTTGAAATATGATTTTTCGTGTTCCCACCAAAACTCCGGCAGCTTCTTGTAAAGACCACCACTTTACTAGAGCTGTGACTTGATTGGCCTTGTCCTGACTCTGAATTGACTAATTGACCATATTAACTTGAATATTTATATAACTTGACACTGGCAAATACACATTGCTACGTTGAATAGCAATGCATATATATACCTACGTTGGGTCAGATAAACGCATCATAATATAATTATGTAGTACCTAAACTTAATTTTAATAAATTTTAATAATGTTACATTTTTGAATAAATATTATCTTTTGGGTCATTATTTTCACAAAATGTTAACTCTGTGATAGCACGCCATTTATCACAAAAAATATCACATTCAGGATAGGAAGTGAGGAATGCGTTGAGGTCAGACATGATGCGGTATATCGGAGTGTTCCTACGATGAACGGTGCGACTGAATGAAACATCAGGGAACCTGTGCGTACTGCTGGATCTGTGCCGGTTATAAGTAGTTACTGGGCACAAATATGGAGCACATACGATTGAGCAAGGCGGAAGAATCAATGGTACCTCTAAGTATCTTGCAGACGGTCCTAAGTTGGTCTAGTAGCCTCGTTTCCAAAGAGATGAAACCAAGTTGTCCCAGAAAAAAGGCAGTGGGATAAAGGAAAGGATAGACGCCACATTCCCTCTTATAGAGGTTCCTCAAGAATGATTTCTGAATCTACTCCAGAGACAAAATATTATTATCAAAATGAGGGTTCCAGACGCACGCGCTTGACTCCAGTTCACTCCTGACTAAAGAAGTCAAAAATAATCGCAAGACCTGAGGATCTCGGAAATCCTTCGCGATGCCAGCGATGCGCAAAACAAATCGAAGACATTGATAAGACTCTTTTGCGGTGTTTTCGACGTGATCATTAAATGTGAGGTCCAATCAAAAATTACTCCGAGATACTTCATCGCCGATTCCTGCTTTATAGGAAATCTGTCAATAAGTGAGCTGGATAGGAACGCGCCTGCGCCCAAAAGACATCACGTACTAATTTTCTGGGTTAAATAACATTTTGTTGACAATACATCAGTGATAAATTGCATCAATCATCATCATCATCTCGTCTATAAGACGACCACTGCTGAACATAGGCTCCATAGATTTCCATCCAGTCCGGTCGTAAGCGGCCCGCCTCCAGCGGGTTCCTGCCGTCTTTATCACATCGTCTGTCCACCTTGTGAGTGGACGTCCTACGCTGCGCTAGCCGGTCAGTGGTCTCCATTCGAGAACTTTACTGCCCCATCGGCCATCAGTTCTACGTGCTATGTGCATTGCCCATTGCCACTTCAATTACCCAGGACTCAGTCCCATAGTGCACCCTAATTAGGTTCTAAGTAATGTGGACTGAGCCTATAACCGTTTACCGGGCACAGTTCCAAATTCCAAACTCCTTTTTATCTGTTCTGTGCTTCAGGCTGTAAATTTTTTAACAGGAAATGTGACCTCTTAGCAGTTGATACAATTCTATAGAAAATTTACCAAATCGATGTTTTATATTCCCCTGTTCCCTCCGAATATAGTAAATCTATTTGATATATTTAATTCTGATACTATGCAGATGAAGTGAACATATAGTTCACCTATCATTTTATTTTTGTTTATAAATTCTTATTTTTTTTTGTAGTTAAGGTTAAACGTCACCCCTACAAAATGAAAACACAAAGATATGAAGAAATAGGGAATGAATTTCCATTCAATTGTTGGTGGTTGGCTCTGGATCTGGCCTTTATTTGCGCGAAAACATATTTTCTTAAAGAAAACCGTATGGTTTTTTTGCTATTTAAAAATTAACAGTAAAATAAGCTAAAAACTATTTTTGACAATTTTCATAAATACGACAAAACTGTAAGGTTTTCTTTAACAAAATATGTTTATGCGTAAATAATGGCCAGATCCAGAGCCAACCATAAACTGGAAAATGATTCCCTATTTCTTCATATATGTGTAGGTATATCATTCTGTACGGGTCGCGCGAGTAAAACTGGGATTTATAGAAGTTCACTATGAAAAAACCGAGAGTTTACAAGACACACTGAAACGACAGGCTTAAAGTTTACCTCACTATAAAAATACCAGGATATAATTCAATAGAATGGGTTAATTAAATCGGAGAAAACAGGAATACAAATAATTTGTTCCTGTCCAGTACTAAAATTCTAATATCTATGGTATTTAATAGTTTTTAGCGCTCTTTTTTATATATTACCAATATTACTAGCCGACCCGCCCCGGCTTCGTCCCGGTGGAACATTTCCATATTCTCTCGCTGTTTAAACCTTCTCTGGATGTCCACAAATATTTCAAAACCAAAATTATATTCAAATCGGTCCAGCCGTTTTCGAAGTTGAGCGAGACTAACGAACAGCAATTCATTTTTATACGAGTACCTAACGATGTTTAAAATGTGTTTTAAAATTGGTAGATTTTTCATAGGAATGTGTCAGCTTTCTCGTAAATAGGATCGCTTATTCTCGCTCATTAATGGAAATTCAACAACACTGCATGACTAGAACGAAGCCCGGACCTCAAGATCGATGCTCTACGCCACCGAGGCATTCCAGCTATAATTTCGCAGTTTCAATATCCTCAAACGTCATCACATGACCCTTGGTTCTTTTGGAAATGTTGTGGAGAACAATAGGTAAACAATGATGGAGAAGCCTACAGAATACTAATCACTTATCGGTATTGGTTGTATACAAAAAATTGTCCTTGCAGACGCATACGTAAAGGTAGTACTTAGAAATCTACGTACACAATATAAACATAACATAACATACCATGACGCCTTTTTCCCTAACAGGTAGGCAGAGGTGTGGACTGTGGACTCAGTCCCATAGTGGGTACACCCACATTTCGCCAGTGTGTTATTTTCATTACTTATTGCTCATATTTAAATATTAAACTGCCTTAGTTTTAAGAAGTGATTTATCACTTGTAGACATAATTATTCTACATAATTATAACTGCGGAAGTTTGTAAGGATGGATGTTTGTTACTCTTTCATACAAAAACTACTAAACCGATAAGACTGAAATTCGGTATAAAGATAATTTAGACCCTGGAATAATACAGACTGCTTCGGTGGCGTAGGGGGCGCAAGCTCGACTGCCGATCAGGAGGTCCCGGATTCGACCCCCGGGTCAGGCAAAATGTTAAATATTGGATTTTTCTATTAGGACTGAGTCCTGCACACCTCTGCCCACTCCTTCGGGAAAAAGACGTAATTATATGTGTTGTTTAATAACTTAATAGGGTACTTTTTATTCCAATATTTCCACGGGTACGTTGCACAGCTAGTGCCACGGAATAAATAATAGCTTGTATATAATACAGGACTGGTAAACAGTTGACCTCCATTTAAAGCGCCTATAGGAGCCAAAAAAAATCACTAAATGTGAATTTCCAAAATCACTCTTCTTATGTTTATCTTTAGATTAATGCATGTTTTAAGTATATTTCGTTGTTTTTTCTTTTTATTTGATGGACTAGATCGAAAAAAAGGAGATAAATGATTTTTTCTATCTCTTCTGTTAAATTTAAGGATATCACAACTAAGTTTTCTTGAATATTATAAAATGGTATGATTGAAACACAACTTACTCGTATGATTTTTGGAAATTCAATGCCCATGCAATGGACGAGCGAGAGAGAAGTTTGGCTCCTATAGAGGCGCCCTTAAGAATATCCCTTAGCCAGCTCTAACCGCTATCACGAAAAAAATCATACACAAGACATTAAATGGTTTATGGAATAACGCAATGCAGAATTTTACAGCATGAGTCAAACGTAGTGCAGAGATATTACAATAATGGGCTGAAACGACCTACTTTATAGGTGTCACGAAGGTGCGGGGGTAATGAACTAAGCTTTTAGGTCACTATAAACCTAATTTTGTTTAGTTTTGCCTTTAGCCTATCCATAAAACTCATTATTTCTCATCCCTTAGGCCCGCCACCGAGGCCCGGGGTGGCCTTTAGCACTAAATAGGTGGAGCGGTGGAGCTATGGAGAGGGCTATGCTCGGAATTTCTCTGCGAGATCGAATCAAAAATGAAGAGATCCATCCTCACAAACTTTCGTATTTCTAATCTGCAATTATCTGCAACTCGCTGCCGTCGTCCGTTTTTCCAGAAAACTATAACGTGGGTATGTTCAAATCAAGAGTGAACAGGTATTTACTGAACAAGCGTGCTCCAACTTAGGTCGCATCATCACTTACCAGCAGGTGAGATTGCCTTCGAACGCCTGTTTAGATAAATATATAAAAATATATAGTAGGATATTAGGATATGATTATTATTTTAGACGAGTAATGTTATAGTTAGTATAATAATAACTGTACAGTATGTCATCTTCTTTGATAAATGTCAAAATAACTAAGCGGCTGTTCTTACCGGGGCGCAATAAAAACGGGCCGGACCTACCTCAGGCAGCGCGGGAGACTCTGCTCTCTGTTATACCGCACCCCATCGTTGCTCCGTCCAGACTCTCTAGACGCTCAGTTGAACTACTAGTAGGTATAGGTACTTATACGTATAATAATAGTCAGTAATATCAGAGGGACGGCCTAAATAATTACCATAAGTTAGCCTTAAACTAATTTGCCCAGTAGAAGAAGATACTCATATTCCTTACTCTCTCTTCCAGGCCCAGGCTCCACGAAGCTGGCCATCATCCCAAAGAGTCAGATGAAGTACCTCTCGTTCATAGTACAAGGCAACGGCAGGACTCGCCAGAAGTACACCTACTGGAATGCCAAGAACATTGCTAAAGATCCCAGGATCAATTTTAAAAGGTAACTTACACACAACCTACGAGCCAAGCAGTAATGTGCAAACATTACTGTGTTCAGGGTTGAAGGGCAATGTTACTAGCGAAATTACTGGGCATGACGAGCTTCAACTAATATCTCAGGGTGACAGGTGCAGTGCCGTGCCGGGCAGAATTTAGAATTTTAAAACACTGGGTGGCACTGTGTCTGATACTGGCAATCATGATGCTTACCATCAGGCACCTGATTTGCTCGTCTTGTCACCATCATAAAAAATAAAGTATAATCGTCGTCATCTCAACCGTCGGCAGTCCTCTGCTCTACTTAGGTATCTCCATAAGGGGGGAGAGTGCGATGGTTTCACACAGAGGACGCTGCAGTCCGTCCTCTGGATCTGTTAACCCTCAGCGCCGGCTCTTACGGCAACCACAGGGAGAGAGGGTGGGGTACTAATCTAAAGCCGGTAACCGCACAATGTTGAGAATATTATATTTACAGATAATTACTGAAAATATTAAAAACTATAGTGTTATTTTTTACCAATAGGTCTCATCAAAATTAGTCAGATCATAAATACAATAGATTGACATAGGTTATAGGCCAAAAGTATTAATGTCGTGTCTTTAGCATCGTAAAAACACAGGCACAAAATTATATAAAAGTAAATATATTTTGTGTAATACTATCCTTTACTATCTGCGGCCCGCAGTTACACCCGCGTAGGCATCGTTTGCGTGGGAATCGGGAATCCTACTAATAGATAATAAAAATCTCAAGTTTCCATTTCCAAAATACCATGTAAGAGTTAAAAAGGCTGTGTTCTAACTCGACCCCAGCGCCATCTAGCGCTATTTTTAGGGTTCCGTACCTCAAAAGGAAAAAGGAACCATTATAAGATCACTTTGTTGTCCGTCTGTCTGTCTGTCTGTCTATCCGTCTGTCAAGACACTTTTTCACGGGAACGCGTGGAACTACTCAGATCTGCGGCCCCTTGTGGCTGTAAATCATACTTCTAAGTTAACGCAATCAAAAGTTATGGCCATTTTACTGCATATTTCCATACTTTGCGCAAGGAAGTAATAGATGGCGCTGTATGTTCTTGGTATCTATGTATGGAACCCTACATTATGCATACATACATATGCCTTAACAATTTATTTTGAGTGGATGTTTGTTCGTTTTCACGTTAAAACTACTGAACTAATTGAGCTGAAATTCGGTATAAAGATAGCTTAGGTATTTTATTCCAAAATTCCCACGGGAACAAAGACTACGCGGATGAAACCCCGGGGCACAGTATCGGCATAAAAGAAGCTACGTCCGCTGATAGCCTGGAAGAGATCTCTTTAAACCTAGGACGAAGCTTTAAACCCATTGAGGACTTGCTGACGATTCGGACTTCTAGGACACAAAATATTCGGACAGTGTCCGAATTGACACTTTTAATTTTAATTTATGTCTTCCAATAAGTACCTACTTAAAACTTTAATTTTAACTGTCTCGGTGTCGTAGTGGGCGCAGGCTCGACTGCCAATCAAGAGGTTCCGAGTTCGATCCCCGTGTCAGACAAATTGTGAAACATTGGATTTTTCCATTCGGAAATACTTATCTCAATAACTGCCTGGAGTCTGGAACTGTGCCTAGATGGCAATAGGCTCGCCGCCTATTACACGGGACCAACAACAAACTGGCAAAATGTGGATGTAGGTAACTACTATGGGACTGAGTCCTCAGTACACCCCTGCCTACCCGTTCGGGAAAAAGACGTGATTGTATGTTTATGAAGGATTTTTTTTATATCTTCGCAAATGTATTCCATGTAGTAGGTACATGGGACCAATAACGTACTGGTGAAATGTGGGTGTATCTACTATGGGACTGAGTCCTGGGTACACCTCTGCCTACCCCTTCGGGAATAACGCGTGAATGTGTGTTATGTTATGTTATGTATCCTATTTCAGAAAGACCCTGGTCCTAGCATTGGGCTACCTGGACAGTCCATACTTCCCCATAGGAACCATGCTAGCAAACGAGTACGAATCCATGGGCTACAATATCATCATGGTGGACAATCAGAGGTTTGCGACGGTGCATTATTTCTTGTAAGTATCAATAACGTAATTTTTTGTAGCCTCTTTTGCCTCCGACATGAACATTCGACTGCCCCCTACATATTATCATAAAGGAAACTTTTTTTTTTATGATAGTGAGTGACAACACGTGCAAATCAGGTGCCTGATGGTAAGCATCATGATTGCCCATATCAGACACAGTGCCACCAGTGTTTTAAAATTCAAAATTATGCGCGGCACTGCACTGCGCCTGTCACCCTGAGATATGAGTTGTTTAATCTCGTCATGCCCAGTAATTTCGCTGGTAACATTGCCCTTCATACCGGAACACAGTAATGTTTGCACATTACTTCTGGGCGGATGAATAACTGGCAAAGGTGTGGTACTTCCCCAAGCGGCGCCCTGCTAAAGAGGCCTACCACTGCAAAGGGACTACATTAGGGACTTACAGTTTAATCGTGACACACGGTAGCGCTCAGGTGAAAAGTCCACAGTGAGATTCGATCCAGGGACTCCAGGTTTTAAGCTGTGCCTATTTCCGCTGGGCTAACGACGCTACATTACTAAGTGAAATATCAAGAAGACGTTTTTTTACATCAATAGTCAATATTAGGTTCATTAATGTTTAAAACTAAAAAAAATCCATAAAATCTACCGTTTGACAGATTTATTTTGTCTCATTCAACTCCATTTGTACTTACATCTTGAGATAAAATCCATGACGTTGAATCGCTTTATAAAATTCATAATTCCATGGTTCTACGGCGAAGGATGTTGAAATTGTGTGAGTACGAGTAACGCCTATGCAAAGTTATTGAAAGTCTGAAACGTCAAACGGTAACTTAATAGATTTGATGGATTATAATGCCTTACGATATAATATATATAATATATTAATCTACTGTGCGTTCGAAAAGATAATTCTACAATAATAACGCTCCAGATACTTGTAGGGGGAATTTGATCTATAGGTACTGCCAATTGTACAATTTGGTTTGATTACAATTATTTGTTTGTAAGCTGCCGCGTGGTGGCTATGTGGAAGTTTCCAGGCGTCTTTTGGTTTTACGCAGAAGACCCTACCATAGTATTACAATAGGAAATATTGTAATACTGTGACGCTCTCAGATCATTCAAACAAGTGACGCTACTGCCCGTCCTCCTGATATCCCTTAGCCGACTCTTAAGAGCGTACGCGGCCTTTTAGGAATTTGACACAATCCTATAAAAAATTTACCATGAAAATCGATGTTTGTATTCCCCTGTTTCCTCCGAATATAGAAAACCTATCTGATAAATTTAAATCCTGATATTTTTATAGTGAAGTAAACTATGTCTCTGTCATTTTAGTTTTTCTTATAAACTGTGGGGTACTTCCTAGTCAACTTCTAAAAACCCCAGTTTTACTCGCGTGACTGGATGTTTATTACAAAATAATAACATAACATAACATACATTCACGCCTTTTTCCCGAAGGGGTAGGCAGAGGTGTACCCAGGACTCAGTCCCATAGTAGATACAGCCACATTTCGCCAATATGTTATCGGTCCCATGTAATAGGGGGCGAGCCTATTGCCCAAAATAATAAAGAGTTTATAATAGAAAATAAAATGATAGGGACATAGGTTACTTCATTATCAAAATCTCAGGATATAAATATATCCAATAGGTTTTCTATATTCGAAGGAAACAGGGGAATACAAAACATCGATTTGGTAAATTTTTCATTAGATTATGTCAAATTGCTAAGAGGTCGTCTTTCCTGCTATGGCAACCACAACATGTAATAACATCAGCTGTTTCCTATGAGCCAAGAAATCTTTTATAAGTTGTGGTTTTATATATAAAAGATTAATGTCATTATCAAAATAAATTAAGGCTAAAATCAAATAATCAGAGTAAAAAAGAAAAAAATTAGAAAATAAAAAAATTATGTCATGTTGATGTTAAATTATATTTTACCTGGCGTTGGTACGGAATTGTCTCATACAAACGTGCGCCAACTCCACAGACAAGGCCCGACTCCTGGCAGTCTGTTAGGGAATCTGGTTTTTGGTTGCAAGCAATCCCATCTTTCAATACTGGCAATCTATTAGATCCATCTGCTTTTCGTGTAGCTGTCAGCTTGCGTTTGGGTGCACCTTGCTATGTAGGTCACCGTTGCCAGTGTGGTACTGCCGTCGACGAACGCGGTCACCACGGTCTCTCATGTTCTCGAAGTGCTGGCCGGATCTCCCGCCACGCTAGCCTTAACGACATCATCCGCCGGGCTTTTGCCAGCGCCAATGTACCAGCCGTTCTCGAACCGAACGGTTTGATGCGTGACGATGGTAAAAGACCTGACGGTATGACCCTCGTTCCTTGGAAGCTGGGACGGCCGCTGGTGTGGGACGCTACTTGCGTTGACACACTAGCGCCGTCACATGTACCAGAGACCCAAGGTACGGCTGGTGCGGCGGCGGGTTCTGCCGAGCAACGCAAGCGGGGCAAGTATGCAAACCTCGGTAGCGGTTGCATATTTGAACCGTTTGGAGTCGAGACTCTGGGACCGCGGGGGCCGGGAGCTCATCGCATTTTCAAAAATCTATCTGAGCGCTTGGTCGAGGCGACGCGTGATCAAAATGCTGGCGTTTATCTGGCTCAACGTATAAGCATTGCTATTCAACGTGGCAATGCCGCCAGTATCTTGGGTACACTTGGTTTAGAGCACTTGGATTTTCTATAGGCTGGCATGTCGGCCTGTGGATTTTCGAAGCGTTCTATGGTATAGTGTATTTAGTTAGGGTAGGTAGTAAGTAGGTAGCTCTATTGTTTAGTCTTTTTTCAATAAAGGCACTCTGCCAATATTATTATTAATAATTATATTTTATATTCAAAAAACTCATTAATACTATAAAAAACATTTTTCGGCCAACCACTTCGACAATTTCATTTTAAATATATTAATTTTTAAAGGGATGTTAGTTGATTATGCCAGTACTGCTGTCTATCAAAACCCTATTCTTTTTCAGAGCCGCACGCCTAATGCGCCCAGTCGGCAAGCTAGTCGCCGAAATTCTGG
This sequence comes from Hemistola chrysoprasaria, assembly GCA_947063395.1. NCBI lineage: Eukaryota > Metazoa > Arthropoda > Insecta > Lepidoptera > Geometridae > Hemistola > Hemistola chrysoprasaria. The sequence goes on along the minus strand of OX346733.1, from coordinate 9,352,485 downwards.
CCCAGCTAACTTCATCCGGCCTGGACCCAGCTAATCTAGAACTTTTAGGCTTCAGTTTAGGAGGTCACACCGTCAGCTACATAGCTAGAAACTACCAGCAAATCACTGGCAGAAATATATCCAAGATCGTATCATTGGAACCGAGCGGGCCTTGCTTTCGAACTTTGGACAAAACTGACCGGCTGGACGCTTCAAATGCTGATTTCGTGGTCGTGGTCCATACGAATATTGACGGCTTTGGCATGGCTAATCCAATGGGCCACGTGGATTTCTACATCAACGGTGGAGAATACCAGCCTACAGATTTATACTTCTACTCATGCACAACAACTTGCAGCCATTTCCGAGTTCTATCTTTATGGTTGACGGCAATTAAGCATCCGGGAAAATTTTTGGCGATAAAATGCAATAGTGTTCAGGAAGCAAGGGATGCCAATTGCTATAAGAATGTTCCTCTAGTAATTAATGAAATGGGTGTGAATGTGGATAGCAGTAAGCCGGGAATATTTTATTTGTCTACGGGTAAGGGACATCCCTATTATTTGGGGGTGAATGGTTTAAAGGAAGAGTTTGTATATTGGAAGACTATTACGAATGTTAATGATAGGGATGAACCGGAGGTGTTTACGTGATTCCTGTAGTACCACTGAATACTATGAATGAAGTAGAATGAAGTACATTTATTTGGACAACACTGCACAAAAGACATAAAACTAAAACACTCATAAATTAAAAATAAAAATAAAACAGATAATATAAGAATATTAATAATAAAAGAATAAAATCATAAATGTGTGAAGTTCATAGTCGCGTCGTGAAGTGTCGCCCGAATGGGTGCGAGCTCAGCATGTGTTGCAGACAGACAAGTCAGCAACGCTGATTTTCAGCTCGCACCTTGACGTGACGACACAAACTAGGCATTTGTAAAAAAATTCAGTTACTATTTTTGCAATACAGAGTTAAAAAAGCCATATATATCTTATCTTATCTTATCTTATATCTTTAAATGAGCAATTCTTGTATATATATATATAATTGGAATCTCGGAATCGGTTCCAACGATTTTCATAAAATTTAGTATATAGGGGGTTTCGGGGGCGATAAATCGATCTAGCTAGGAATCATTTTTAGAAAATGTCATTTTATTTTAAAAAAAAAAATACCGAACAAAGCTCGGTCATCCAGGTACTTATATATAATGTGCTAAAGGGACAGAAAAGACACTCCTCTTAAATACATAGCTACTCTTGCTTCGACGCAATAGAGCAATTTAGGTCGCACAGCGCCTAATTAATTATCATTATATTATCTACAAGCTGCCTCAATTTCATGTTTTCTTTAATTTTATCTGTACTATGTTATTTATTGTGAAAAAAAAAATATTAAACGAGTGCAAATGAAAGATGCTGTTTTAAATAATTTACCGTTGTTAAACTACGTACTATGTACCTACCCTGTAATTCTGTGTATATACCAAAAGAAGATCTACATATATAATTATTAATTTATTTGCTGATTGTCATTGTCAAAAAAATATTTCAAGATTTTATACGTATCATAATGAGTCAAAGAACTCCAATAAATAAGCTTTACATACAATCTGAAATGATCGTGAATCCACGGTAGCTCAAGTGATAGAGTGCCATGCAGAATGGTGCGGAGGGTGCGTGGTTCGAATCCCGCCCGTGGGTGAAATTTTCAGATAAATAATATAAAAAAGTTCTACTTGTTCGTATTTTCCTATTCCTGTGAACTGTAAACGCACCCAAATAAAAATAAAAAATGAACGCAGCCTAAAAAAAAAATTTTGACCTGTCAATAATAATGTTGCTAGTTACTGCTAATTAAAAACTACCTTTATGATACTTATTGGTTAATTTCCATCGTTTGATGCCCAATCTCCCAACGTGATATTGGCAAAGTTGTGGTGTTAAAAACACTTTCACAAGCCACAAAATAAGAATTGAATTGAATTGAATCGAGAAGTATAAGTCAATAAAAAAAAGAAATTTTAAGCTCATCCCTTAAGAGCGTACGCGGCCTTCTAGGAATTTGATACAATACAAAAAACAACACAATACAAATGAAAAATAAACCAAATCGATGTTTTGTATTTCCCTGTTTCAAATAAAATAAACCAAATATAATATGTAATAAACCCTTTCTTATTTCTTTAAATTATTATCTATATCCTGTTCATCGTTTGTATTTACCGGCCGGCAGGAGTTGATACTAATGACGAACAGTCCCCCACCTCTGGCTTGTCTTTACCGGCCGGCCAGAGTGGAGTCCCAGTTTATATTATGTATGGTGCAGTTGCAAGAGCTTCGTGCTCGAGGGAGGATGTGAAGCATAAGTGGCGAGTGGGCGAGCGTGATGGGACCTTTGGGTAACCCAAGTGATCACCGTTTGAAGTCCACACCTCTCCTACCCTTAGTAGCTGACAGCAACGTTGCCCCTCTCGTCGCCTTTATTCCCTTGTGGTGGCTGACCTCTATGGGGGCCCATTTAGTGAGCGGCAAGTCATCGCCTGCCATAATATTTCACCACGAGACGGAAGTGGCAGGTGCTGCAGTCTCTAGCAATATAGCCAAATCAAGTAGTTCCATCCATTTACAATAGTTCTTGCACTTATATATCGGGGGATCGCGGGCTGCCTATGAGCTCATTTATAAAAAAAAAACTGTAGATGGTTTCAAAGATAGACCCCAATAGGTGCTATACATTCCTTTAGATTAAAAGCTCAAAAGGGCCTCTGCATGTTGAACTTAAAAATAAAAATGATCTCCGTGCACGCACAAAGTCAATGGATGGATTATTGAGTATACAATATTATTACACCAGATATTTTTATTTGGTTGTAATATTCAGGGTAATTTCAGAAAACATATCATTATCCTGGTAACTCTTGTATATTACTGTCAAAGATTATCGCAGTGACGGCATGACGCAGCTGTCAGCTGGCCAGCTGACAGATATCTGACATTAGTGGACAGGAAGGGGAACAGGGGAAAATCCTTGACGATTGACGATCTTTTCTTCAATCTTTCAAAATGGTGTTTCATTCTCGCGGGTTTCCTTCTAATTTTCCTCTTTCATTTATAAAATGAACAGAAATTAACACACACAACAAGCGGACCCTTCTTCGTAGTGCTATTTAAATTAAGTGTTGAAAAAAAATTACTTGTATATAGAGTCATAAAATTGTGGTCTAAAAATTGCGACAGTGCATTCGAATTCAAAAAAATCAATTTCTCGTGTGTGATGTTACAGTTTGTATACGGTTATTTGGGACAACTTACGTAAGTAAAACTGGATTTAATTATTGTACACTGGTAAGGGCCAGTAGCGCGTATCGGTAACTTTTTAATGATCAATTCTTATGCCGAATACACCCATTGCGATAAGTCTATTTTGCCTGCAATGTGTTTATTTTGGCTTGTGTTGTCACGCTAGCGTAAAAAAGACAGATTTTATACGCTCCAAGGTCGTTATTGCGGCATCTGCGATTCACTAATATATAACTACGCAAACTATTGCTATTTTTCCCTACTCAAGTCTTGGCATTGGATAATATCTTGATATAAAAATATTAATTATGTTACAGTATTATATGAGTTCAAAACTAGTGTAGATAGATTAAAAAGCTATTAATGTCAAAACATAATTGGATTTATATAAATTGTTTGTTTCTATGTGTGTAATATATCATTTTAAAACTGTTTCAAGGCTGTGTTAAGTTGACTTAATTATACAGCATGACGAGTAAAATGTATATTGTATATTGCACTTATACTAGGTTTGTTTTTGCATGAAATATTATGTAAACTTACATTAAGGTGAATCTTACTAATATTATAAATGGGAAAGTTTGTGAGGATGGATGGATGAATGTTTGGTACTCTTTCATGCCAAAACTACTGGATAGATAGTTTAGACCCAGGAATAACTCATAGGGTACTTTTCATCCCGATATTCCCACGGGAATTAATACTATGGGGGGGGGGGGGGGGGGGTAAAACTGCAGGGCACAGTAAGTTCATCATAATATTTGCTATTTTTTCATTTTTTCCAAAACCACAATGAATCATTAAGTAACTACATCTAATCCTTCCTCTTGAATCACTCTATGCATAAAATATGTAGGTACCTATAACATAACATACATTCACGCCTTTTTCCCGAAGGGGTAGGCAGAGGTGTACCCAGGACTCAGTCCCATAGTAGATACACCCACATTTCGCCAGTATGTTATTAGTCCCTTGTAATAGGGGGCGAGCCTATTGCCATATACCGGGCACAGTTCCAGACTCCAGGCAGCTATTGAGATAATTCCTAATGGAAAAATCCAATATTTAACACTATGCCTGACCTGGGGATCGAACCCGGGACCTCTTGATTGGCAGTCGAGCATGCGCCCACTATGCCACCGAGGCAGCGAGGTAAGTAGGTACCTATAATGTTGGTAAAAACCAAATAAAAAATTAATTGATGCCTTTATTACAAACAAACAGACAGACTGCCTCGGTGGCGTAGAGGGCGCATGCTCGACTGCCAATCAAGAGGTCCCGTTTTTGATCCCCAGGTCAGGCAGTGTTAAATATTGTATTTTTCCATTAGGAATTATCTCAATAACTGCCTGGAGTGTGGAACTGTGCGCGGTAGATGGCAATAGGCTCGCCCCCTATTACATGGGACCAATAACATTCTGGCGAAATGTGGGTGTATCTACTATGGGACTGAGTCCAGGGTACACCTCTGCCTACCCCTTCGGGAAAAAGGAGTGAATGTATGTTTATGTTGTTTAAACAGACAGATTTAACTATATTTTATTGGCTGCGCTCTGCAGCTTTACCAGTGTACTCATTGTTCCACTGAAAATATCAGAAAAAAATTATCCTATTTTAATTCAGGGTCTAAACTATCTACATACCAACTTTCAGCCTAATCGGTTCAGTTGTTTTGGTGTGAAAGAGTAACAAATATCCATCCATCCATACTCACAAACTTTCGCATTTATAATATTAGCAGGATTTTTTTTTATGATAGTGAGTAACAAGACAAGTATTGCCCATATCAGACACAGTGCCACCCAGTGTTTTGAGATTCTAAATTCTGAGTAGCACTGCACTGCGTCTGTCACCCCGAGTGACGAATAAATGATCTAAGAGTTGAACCTGGGTACCTAGGTATGATGTCATACTACATATAATAGTTGCTCACCTCACCTTGTGATGTCATTTCAACTAGGGTTACCATGGTTTTTGGTACTATGGAGAATATCTATATTCTCTACTTACTTCTACAGGTGAACATAAAAAAATAATAAATGTGATATGTAGAGGGCAGTCGTTCGGTCATGTCGGAGGCTGTTTAGGAATCTTGGCGACCTGAAACTATGACAATATGGGTTGTCCACATAACCCATATGAATTGACTCGAGCTGTGTAATTGGGGTAGCCCGTTCCGTTAGAGTATAAATTCAAATTATTTATTTATTTATAAAATACAAAGAAATTGAGAGCAGCAAATGTAACCTTTCATTTTTCATACAAATAAAATTGTTTAAGGTGAACGCACATCTACCCGAGCCGACGAAACTAATTTTAGAATTATTTATATGAAAAGATATGAAACGATTCGACGCGAACAGGTTTGCCGTGCGAGCTCCAATAGGATTTCATATAAAGAATGCTATTAGGCCTAGCGCGCACTGCTTTGCGTTGCGTTGCGTTAACCGCATGCATATTCTGTGAAGTATGGAGTATCACAGAAGTAGTGTGACATAGTGACCCAATGCCTCTGCGAAGGCAAAGCGGGTCGAGACGACTGGAGAGCTTGGAATCGTCAATAATTCTTACGGCTCTTCGCTGTAAGGAGTCTAAAGGCTGTAGCTGGTACTTAGGTGCACCGTTCCATAGGTGAGAGCAATACTCCACGTAGGGTCTGACCTGTGCTTTGTAAAGCAAAAGTCGTTGACGGGAGTCGTTACTTATGATATAGTCCACTATCTTTATTTATTATGAAAGTATGTGAGTGAGAGTGAGAGGTCGCTATTTTTTAAGGTCTGACGCAAAACATCACTGTGAAAAATTTTGTCACTCGCATAATGACACTTTCGCACAACGTCCCTCTCAAATAAAATTAAAGTCGTTACTTTGGCCACACCCCGGACACACGACTCAATCCCATACAAAAGCCACGCTATAACTACCTACTACACAGACACAGCACTCATGGAGTTTTGTACACGTGCAAAAGTGCGTGAGATGATTTCCCATGGAAGCAGGGCTCGTGGAGAGCTCAATCTCGCTCGCGGGTTGAGGAAGGCCCGATTGGTGGGCGGATGACAGTATTCAGTGACATGTTGACAATGACAGTTCTATACGTAGTATTATTATCTGTTCTATGCTTTCTCAAAACATCACTTTTACAGAATGTCTTCCAAGCCATTTTTTTCTCAGGTCTTCGGACAGAATCGGGTATTTACCCTCTATTACTTGGGCTTGAAACACAAATAACTGGCAGTGTAAATGTACCTACTATGGATAATGGGTACACCTCTTACCCTACGGGAACAAGGCATGATGTTGTTATTTCAAAAGTTACTCATAATTCCGAAACGTTAGTACAATATTTTACCACATCTATTAAAATTACAGACAAAGCGTACGTTTGTTTTACCTGTAAATAATGAATTGTGTATTCTAAACGTAAAGTAAATAGGACATATTATTGTCAAAAGATCAAAGATAATGTCGTGGGATATTTCCGTTTGAGTAAATGCGCAGAACAGCTACGTATAGAATGGACACTGTCATCCGCCCACCAATCGGGCCTTCCTCACACCGCGAGCGAGATCGATACCCGCTTCCTTCTCGCTTCGCTTGGAAATCTACTCGCGCACACTCTTGCGCGTGTACAAAACTTCATGTGTGCAGTGCCTGTGTAGTAGGTAGTATCGCGACTGTTATATGGGAATTTGAGCCTTTACACCCCGGACGGGTGTAAAGGCTCAAATCCACCGCGGCGCACGGAGACTACGCACGTGCGTCAAGCTTCGCTTTGCAAAAAAAAAAAAAAGTGAATTGGGTCCACTGCAACGTAATTGGTACAAGCGTAATTTACTCGAATATGGCGCTCGCGTGTCTCAACGCTGTCAACGCCACGCACGCTGTGTACGCGGTACACTTAGGAACACGCGTGGCTTGCTCGAATATGGCGTTCACGTAGCTCAACGCTACCAACGCCATCCACGCGATACACGGATGCGTGTTTAGTGCGTCCTGCAGTACAGACGTAGACCCACGTCGTCAAACAAATGAACTCAGACAGATAAAATGCGCCGCGTGCCCGTGCACAGTGCACAGCATGCGCATCGGTGGTGTAGGTATTTTATCAACTACACTTCATCTATTCTGAAAGAAAAGAAGGCGAGCAAGTCGAGCCGCGTACAAAATTTGTAGTGGAAAAATCTATTTAACACTTTAGTATGCCTAAGGCCTGACGCCATTTCCCCGGAGGTGAAGGCACGACTCAGTGCCATAGTTAGTAGGTACGCCACATTTTTTCGCCATTATATTATTGGTTCCATTAATAGGGGGCAAGCCTATTGCCATCTACCGGGCACAGTTCCAGACTCCAGGCAGTTATTGAGATAATTCCTAATGGAAAAATCCAATACTAAACACTTTGCTTGACCTGACGATCGAACCCGGGACTTCATGAGCGACAGTCGAGCTTGCGCCCACTAACTACGCCACCGAGCCAGTCAATTTGAAGCTTCCGCTGTGAGGAGATTAATAAAACATTTATCTATCTACTAAGCCCGTATCCACCCACTGCTGGGTATAGAGGCCTCTTGTTTCCGCCGCTCTTTCCGGTCCTGTGCGAGTCTTAACCAGCGATTTCTGACAAATTTGACGATGTCATCTGAACATCTGCCTCGAGATCATTGTCCTCTTGTACTTTTCCCGAGTGTCAAACTGTCCACAGCCTTGGTCCATCTGTTTTGACCCCGCCTGGCTACCTTGGACTGGCTATTCATGTACCAAATTCTTTTTTTTTTTATTCAACTTCCACACACTGTCATCCTGTCTACCTTTAATGATACGGCGAATTTTTACGTTTGGTAGGTACACGATCTACCACGTGTGTACATGGTACGCTCCATAGCGCAATATAATTAAGGCGCGGTGCAAACCTATAATTCACCCTGTCGCTCACACGTACCCGCATTTTTGAAGATATAAAAAATACTACGTGTAATTACGTAAAATAAAGTCAACTAGAAAATAACAATACTAATTTTCAGTAAAAAATCTTGTAATCCAAAAGTCTTCAGTGTCTTTTTTACAGAGATTTTTTTCTCTGTGCAGGTTTTTTTTTATGATAGTGAGTGTGACAAGACGAGCCAATCAGGTACCTGATGGTAAGCATCATGATTGCCCACAGTAATGTTTACACATTACTGCTTGGCGGATGAATAGCTGGCAAAAGTGTGGTACTTCCCCAGGCGGCCCCCTGCAAAAGAGGCCTACCGCCTACCACTACTAGGTTTTTTTATACATGAAAACTTATTTGGATTAAATTGGATTTTTTACTGAAAGTTTGTATTGTTATTTTCTAGTTCCTAGTAGACTTTATTTTACGTAATTACTAGTACTACAACGGTAGCTCAAATGGTAGAGAGCCCACCCCGCGGAATTGTGCGGAAGGTGCGTGGTTCAAATCCCGCCCGTGTGCGAAAATTTTCATACAATACTCATATTGTATTAAAGATATTAATTAAGATTGAAAATATATAAAAAAAAAAACTGATATTAAAGTATACTTAATGTAGCTACCAACTTGACGCATTAAGCAATTGTTATACCTGTATTAATACCTACTTGAAAGGTATTATCATCTAATCTAAAGGATATCCCCCATCTCTGGCACACTCACGTTGTCCTTATATCTCTTGATAATAAAATTGATAATAATATCTATCAATATTTTATATCATTCTCTTTATCATAGCTACAGTCTTATTGAATCCGTAAGTCAAACGACATTACCTTTGATTCAATTTAAAACGATAGTGAAATGTTCTTACACTAATTTCAAATAAGGACGGAGTGAAATAACAGTTAACAGTACAAAGTGATTTAATCTGCATTCATCGTTATCAGTGCTGAGTCTAATAACAGGAAAATGAAGTTGAAAACCGCATTTTCATTGGGTGAGTAAAGTTCAGCATTTATAGGAAACTCCACCTATCAGTATTTAGTAAATAGACACAAAACTATGAAAATGCTATCAAGTCGATGTTTAGTAGTCCCCTGTTGCCATCAAATATAATTAACCTATTTTATATAAGCATGCCAAGCATCATCACACATCTCAAGTGGAAACGCACCATTAACAGAAAAGAGGACCTCTTAGCAGTTTGACACAATCCTATGGAAATTTTTCTAAATCGATGTTTTGTATTCCCCTGTTTCCTCCGAATACAATAAACCTATTTGATATATTCATATCCTGATATTTTATAGTTGAAGTAAAGTATGTCCAATATCATTTTATTTTTGTTTATAAACTATACATTTTTTTTGTAGTGAACGTCCAATCACGCGAGTATAACTGCGATTTTTGGAAGTTCACTATGAAAAACCAAGGGTTTATAAGAAAAATTAAAATTACAAGGACATAGGTTACTTCACTATAAACATATCAGGATATAAATTTATAGAATGGATTAATTATATTCGGAGGAATCACGGGAATACAAAGCAAAGCATCGATTTAGTAAATTCTTTCATAGGATTGTGTCAAATTCCTAGAAGGACATGTACGCTCTTAACACTTATACAAAATCTTCACAAAAATAATTAAGAATCTCATTGGGCTCTTTTGACAGCAAAAAAACAAAAGATTAACATCAACTGGCAGTAAAAGCATTTCGTCTCATGGGAGACGCTGCATGATCCCTTTATACATCGTAAGGATTTGTACGAACCGTCCTTGGTACTAAGGTACTAAAATCATTATATTAGCTGTTTCCAGCGTTTTCACCCGTGGAAAAGGGCATGTATTTAATGCGGTGACCAACCAAAACTAATATGGTTTTAAAAATAAATTAGAGTAGGTCCAAGAACAAGAATATTTATTTTTAGTTCCGATTTTTTTTTTAATCGGAGTTTGCAATGGAGTTCCGAAAAGTAACGCCAAATTCAATCAATTATTAGAGTAGGTACCATATATATAATATTATTACCGTGATAATGGATTGGCAGCTAATAAGGAGTATTGTAATAAGTAAAAAGTAATAGGTATATGAATATATCAGTTTTAAGCTCCGTTTTAATTTAAACTAGCATCAAATTTTTCCTTTCCGTAACTGAATTTGTATCTAAGCGGTAACTTGAAGGATAAAAGAAAATGGGCATTCATAAATGATACCTAATCTGTTTTTATTTTAAATTGTTTTGGAATGCTTGGCTAGGTAAATTGACCGGATAGGAGTTGTTTTTGGCGCTTCGCCGACCGCGGTAGCGGCAAGACAAAGAATAATACGTAACTATTACTACGTATACCTCGGACTGCCTCGGTGGCGTAGAGGGCGCATGCTCGACTGCCAATCAAGAGGTCCCGGGTTCGATCCCCAGGTCAGGCAGTGATAAATATTGGATTTTTCCATTAGGAATTATCTTAATATCTGCCTGGAGTCTGGAACTGTGCCCGTTAGATGGCAATAGGCTCGCCCCCTATTACATGGGACCAATAACATACTGGCGAAATGTGGGTGTATCTACTATAGGACTGAGTCCTTGGTACACATCTGCCTACGCCTTCGGGAAAAAGGCGTGAATGTATGTTATGTTACTACGTATATGAGTGACACTCACCTCCCCCCACCATTTTACGTCGCCTGCGACCAGGCAGTCACCGAGGCATGGACGGTATACAAATGTTTTCTTTGATCATTTAAATCTTATCCAAATCCTACTTCCTACTATCCTACTAATATTATGATGGATGTTGGTTACTCTTTCAAGCCAAAACCACTGAACCAATTGGGCTGAAATTCGATACGTAAATAGTTTAGACCCTGGAATAACACATAGGGTGCTTTATATCCCGATATTCCCACGGGAACTAAAACTACGCGGGTGAAACCGACGGACACAGCTAGTTTTATATAACCCAAACCAAATGAATAAATGAGACCTCACAAACTCGCAACCCCTATATCTTAGCCTTGACCGATTTGGCTCATAGTCGGACTTAAAAATTCTATTATCCTAAACTAGGGAAAACATGTAGATATAGCAAAGATCTGAAGGTTCTCGCGCTCTGATTCTTGGCAAGTATATTAAGTATTAAAAACCGTCATACGTACGTTGTTATCATAATATACTTACTTTAAAATATACCTTGGTAAGTATGCTTAGTAGGGTTCCATACCTAGATACCGCAAACATTTTTTTTTTTTTATGATAGTGAGTAACAAGACGAGCAAATCAGGTGCCTGATGGTAAGCATCATGATTGCCCATATCAGACACAGTACCACCCAGTGTTTTAATATTCAAAATTCTGCGCGGCACTGTACTGCGCCTGTCACCCTGAGATATGAGTTGTTGAATCTCATCATGCCCAGTAATTTCGCTGGTAACATTGCCCTTCATACCGGAACACAGTAATGTTTGCACATTACTGCTTGGCAGATTAGGACATGTTAGTAATTACGATTATTTTTTGTAAAATTTTACAGTGTTGGATTTTTTTCTTTGAATTGTTATATGCAGTGGTGGTTGTAGTGATAGGCCACTTTTGCAGGGGGCCGCCTGGGGAAGTACCACCTTTGCCAGTTATTCACCCGCCAAGCAGTAATGTGCAAACAGTACTGTGTTCCGGTCTGAAAGGCAATGTTACCCGCGAAATTACTGGGCATGACGAGATTCAACAACTCATATCTCAGGGTGACAGGCGCAGTGCAGTGCCGCGCAGAATTTGGAACTTTAAAACACTGGGTGGTACTGTGTCTGATATGGCAATCATGATGCTTACCATCAGGCACCTGCTTTGCTCGTCTTGTCACTCACTATCATAAAAAAAATGCAATCTAGTTGAGCTATGGGGAATTAACGGATATAAGATCTGGCTTCTTGCCAAATTGCATGATGCTGAGCCAACGGGAAGTACCTTAGAGATTTTGTAATGATAAAAAGTATGGAAATGTACGGTAAAAATGCCCGTATCTTTTGGTTGCGTTGACTCAGTTTTTTTTTTCAGCAGCAAGGGACCATAGACCTGAGTTGTTGATATATCACTTTCAACTTGATACCTCTACGCGTTCCCGAGAAAAAGAGTCTTGACAGAATGGAGAGACGAACAGACTGACAGACAACCATGTGATCCTATAAGGGTTCCTTTTTTTCTTTTGAGGTACATTACCCTAAAAAATCTACTCTGAAACTGCCTCTGGGCTAGTGATTGCTACTACTGATCATGAGGTCCTGGGTTCGATTATCAGGTCCGGAAAAGTACAATTGAATTTTCCATTAGAAAAATGTATGAAAGTAGGTTTTTAAATTTATCGTGTACATGCAGACTGACTTTGTTTACTTAAATTTAGTGATTAATCGTAGACTGCTCCTTGTTACAGGTGATATAAGATGCTTCTCGTTCGCGAGTAACGGCAAAACTATGAACCAAGCAAGCAAAAACGCAGCCGGAGAACCGCGGCCAGAGAATAAACGTAAGTTTTGTTTCGCACCTAACACTATCTTTGAAGTTCCATAGAATCAAAGCTTAGTAGACGCTACTTATCCAGCGTTGCAAAAATGTCCAATATAATATACTACCTTCTCTGTACCACAGAACAGATAATAATACTACACCTGTACTAAGTAAAATAACAGGTAAAATTAGGAAATAGGGTCGCCGCGCGAGGCAGTTCGCATAGTTCTAGCGGTGACCCCGTCCACATTGACCGCGGTCACAAACAGATAATAGATAGATAGATAGATAAACACTTTATTGGTAGGTACACCACAACAAGAAGTTCTTAAATCTAATAACAATTAATAATAGCTAGTGTAACAATGGGCGGTCTTATCGCTAAGAGCGATCTCTTCCAAACAACCGTGCAGGGAGAGGAGAGAACCGTAATAAACATTTAACAGATAATAATACTACGTATAGCATGGACACTGTCATCCGCCCACCAATCGGGCCTTCCTCACCCCGCGAGCGAGATTGAGCGCTCGACGAGCCCCCGTGAGCTCGTAACGCACCTGACGTACACTCTGACGTAATGTTTGAGGGTTTGCCGCGCATTGTCTGGCCATCTTTATCAGTCCTGTATAAGTAATTACATGTAGTTTGGTATTAATTCATTATACCTGTAAAGGTAATCCACTTGATTTAGCATTGCAAATGAAATGTTTAACGTGACATGAATTAACAATAGGCTTGTACAAGTTTATAGCTTTACGATGTTTGGGTTATTGTCTTATTTGACTTAATTCTGTGGTAATATTGACAAAATCGTACTTCACATGTGTAAATTAGGCAATTAGGCACATCCACATAATTTCGCCAGTATGTTATTGGTCCCATGTGATAGGGGGCGAGCCTATTGTCATCTACCAAGCACAGTTTCAAACCCCAGCCATATTGAGATATTCCTAATGGAAATATCTTTAACACTTTGCCTGACCTTGGGATCGAACCTGGGTCCTCATCGGCAGTCGAGCTTGCGCCCTTTATACCACCGAGGCAGTCGAGATAAGTACTGACTATTAATGGTTGAGCTTCCTTCGACTCTTACAAAGCGGTTCAAGTCAACATTTATTGTTCGAACTGCGAAGGAATGGAACACCGTGCAAGCGTCATTGTTTCCCGAAAAGTACAATCTGGAGGTCTTCAAGTCAAGAGTGAATAGGTATCTTCTAGGCAAGCACGCACCATCGTCGACCGCGTCGTCATTTACCATCATTTGAAACTGCGATCAAGTGCTGGCGTATTCAGTAATAAATAAATTACTAGGGTAAACTTAGAAGTATGATATTTTACAGCCACATGCCGCACCACACCGCACCGTACCGCAGATCTGAATAGTTGATATCAATTGCAACTTGACAATTCCACGCGTTTCCGTGAAAAAGTGTCTCGACATACGGACAACAAAGTGATCCCATAAGGGTTCCTTCCTTTTGCAGTACGGAACCCTAAAAATAAAAAAAAATATGATGTTATATCGTTAGGTGAGCGACGTCGTGGCGCGGCCGGTCGTGCGGCAGCGCTCCGACGAGCTCCGTCAGACTCCGACTGCTCCGGAGAGACGGCTTCTCTATCGGCCGACAGTGGCGACCGCGCGCCACGGCCTACACCACTTGCTCCTCCACGGAGTGGGAAGACTAGAAGGTACGTGGATAACATCACATAACATCGTCATATACATTACATCATTACGCCAACCTCTGCCTAATTACAGTCCATCTTTATAAATTAAATATATCAATAGTGTAAATAATATACTGTATTATATAAATAATAATAAATATGATGTATAAAATAATCAAAGTCAAAAAGTTTTTATTCAAATAGGCTACATAATATAACTGTTGCACGTCCACAAAATACAACCATACAACATTCTCCGAAACACAAAAACGCAAAAACCTGTACTACGTAATAATATATACCTGCATAGATAAAATATCAATATCATAACAAATATATACATATATACATACCTTTTACCTATAATCTTCCATACATTAATAAATATGAGATAAATACGACCAACTGTTGAGTCAGATAATGATTCTTTACGCGAGACTTGAATACGGATAATGATGGAGCACGTCTAATAGAAACCGGGAGAGCGTTTCACAAGCGTACATCTTATACTGTGAAAGAACGATCATAGGTGGAAGTGCTTTGTGGAGGCATCCATTAGAAAGAAGAAAGAGAGAAAGAAAGAAGAAGATCATGATATAAGTAAATAAGATATGAGTATTCTGGCGAAAGCGAATATTAAGCCACTTGAGTTTATTGTGATAATGGGAAATGCAATCATACTTGCGTAAACCAAATATGAATCGTATGCAGACATTCTGAAGTCGCTCAAGCTTGTTTAGCTGGTCCTCCATGACGTCGAGATAACAGGCATCGGCATAGTCAAGGACTGGGAGCAGTAGGGACTCCACAAGCGCAATCTTAGTAGCAATAGGCAGGAAGTCCCTGAGCTTTCTGAGGAATCCAGCAGACGCGAATAGTTTGCGACTCACGGTTTCCATAACACCAAGATTCTTCGCAGTCCTACTAAAAAGGGATGGTGACACCATCAAATTCAACATTTGGCAGCGCTGACCAATCTACCTTTCCGATCATCCGGGAACTGCCAACAACGATAACGTTGGTTTTCGTTGGATCTACCATAAGTCGGTATGATTTACTACATCTAAATGTTAGTAACAAAACTACAGGACTACAGCTAAATGTTAGTAACAAAACGTTGTTAGCTAACCGTGGTATATAACACCAAAGCCACGCCCACTTTTCATGTTAGTAACATGATATTGTGTTAGATAACATATCAAAAATATGCCGTTGCGGACCCGGTCTATTATATAAAATACGCTAAAATAACCTTGGGGTGTAAGGGGTGGCATTACATCTCGCCACCCAAGTCAACCTCACCTGCACGTGGTGCACCCTGCTGTCAAACTAACGAGGCTCTGACGAATTCAAGCCAAGCCAAGGTTGCCGTGCCGAGGGCTGCGTGACTAGAGGCGAGTCTAGTTGTAAGCGTGCCAAACTGCCCTGGGACTTGGCGAACCCAGAAACAGGCTAGCCTTACCCATGCACGCCGGGCTCTGCATGGGTGGACAGTTATTTCCCTCGCTACTCGTGGGAATGCAATGGACAATAAATATTTTAACCAGAATGGCGGCGACGTGGTTCGCAACCCGTCACGTCTCGTTTCCCGAGGGCGCGAAAAGTGGGCTATGGATAGCCACTTTGCTACGTTGAATGTGAGGGGAGGCATGAATGACAAAATTGAGGAAGTATGCGAGATGATGAATGAAAGACGGATTGATGTTTTATGTGTGAATGAAACTAAGCGGAAAGGATGCGACACCACCACGCATGGCTCGTACACAGCCTACTGGTCAGGAGTACCTGAAACCAGTAGAGGCTGTCAGGGCGTTGGTGTTGTACTTTCTGCGAGAATGAATGAGTGTGTGACTGACTTTGAATGTGTGAGCCCAAGACTCCTTTGGGTGAGGTTGAAAGTTGGCCTTACCCGCATCTTTGTATTGGGGGTGTACGCCCCGACAGATGCAGGGCCAAACTGTCCCTCGAGAGCCCAACAGATGAGGCAGGAGTTTTGGGATAGCGTGAAAGAGATTTTGTATAAATGTAAACAGAATGAAAGAATAATAATGTTAGGGGATTTTAATGGGTGGGTAGGAGTGAAACGGGATGGATATGAGAATGTGTTAGGAAAGTTTGGGGATGACAGAGTGAACATGAACGGTGAGAGTCTGCTTGAAGTATACATGGAGTGGAATCTTTTGGTTACAAACACAATGTTTGAACACAAAGAGGTCCACTTGTTTACGAGAGAAGAAGGAAGCCAGAGAAGTATGATTGATTTTGTTATTGTGGATGAAAGATTGAGAAAGAATGTCTTAGACACTCGGGCCTATCGCGGTGCTGGCATTTATACAGACCACTTCCTGGTAATGAGCCGAATAAGGGGTCTATTCAGAAAGTGGCGGCATCGACATCGTGGGCCTGTTAGTGTACTAGAGCGCATAAACGTTGAGAATTTGCAAGAAGAACGTGTGAATGAAGAGTTTGCACGTAAACTGAGTGAAAAGTTTACCGAGTTAGATGAAGCATGTGAGATTGAAGAGCTATGGAAGCCATTTAAGGAAGGAATTGTGGAAGTTGCAGTTGAAGTGTGTGGTGTTAGTAAGAGAAAGAAAGGGTGTAAGATACGAAAGGTTTGTGTGGAAGTTCAAAAAGCAGCGTCTGAGAAGAAGAAAGCTTGGAAAAGCTTATTAAGCATCGTTGGCAAACTATATGCAAAGATTTTGATTAAAAGAGTGATGAATGAAACTGATGAAAAGATTTGGGATGTGCAAGCGGGATTTAAGAGAGGGATGGGATGCATGGATCAGATCTTTTCCTTACGGAGCATAGCCGAAAAATTCTTGGCTCATAGCCAAAAGGTCTATTGCGCATTCGTAGACTTGGAAAAGGCCTATGACAGAGTGGTGAGGGATGAACTGTGGTCAACATTGTCTGTGTATGGGGTGAGCGCCAACTTGATACGAGCACTGAAATCACTCTATGAGGGTTCCAGTGCTTGTGACAGGGTAGACGGAGCTTACACAGACTGGTTTAACATCGAAAAAGGTGTTAGACAGGGATGTGTAGCGTCGCCATGGCTGTTCAACTTATTCATAGACAATTGTCTGAAAGATTTGAAAGAAAGTGCGTATGGTTTAAGAATGAATGAGTTGACCGTCAAATGCCTCCTATACGCTGATGACCAGGTCATACTGGCATCATCGGAGAAGGAGTTGCAAGCGATGGTTAGTTTGACGAATGCTGCTTTAACAAGCAAAGGGATGAAAGTGAATGTAAGCAAGACGAAAGTAATGGTTTTTGAAAGAGAAGAATGTATGACAATTTGCAAGATTCTGATTGATGGAGAAAGAGTGGAACAAGTAAAAGAGTTTGTATATCTGGGTTCAAAGTTTACAAGTGATGGAAAGTATGACTGTGATATTGAAAGAAGAGTTTTGACAGGAAATCAGGTGAATGGGGCGTTGCATACTTTTATGAACAGTCAGAAAGTGTCTAAAAAGGCACGACTGGCTGTGCATAGAGGGGTGCTTATCCCCACACTTACGTATGGTAGTGAATGTTGGGTCTGGCAGAAGAAGCATGAAAGTAAGATTAATGCTGTGGAAATGAGAAGTTTGAGAAGTATGACTGGAGTGACCTTGATGGACAAAGTGAGGAACAGTGTGATAAGGGAACGCTGTGGCGTGTTAGAAGATGTAGTGACAAAGACAGAGAAAGGATTGTTTAGATGGTTCGGACATGTGGAGAGGATGGACGAAAAGAGATTGACAAAGGAGATTTATAAGGCTAGTGTGAATGGTCAAGTCGGTAGGGATCGACCTAGGCGTACCTTTCATGAACAAGTTGATGTTATCTTAAGGAAAGGCCAGGTCAAAAGTACCAACAACCGACGAGCATGCATGAAGAATGTGATGAACGTGGAAGAAGCGAAAGTTGTATGTCAGGATCGTAGCAAGTGGAAAGAAATAGTCTCTGCCTACCCCAACGGGAACAAGGCGTGACTGTATGTATGTATGTATGTAAAATAACCTTTATTTCTATAACATTACAGTCGTCGTCGCGGCAGTGAGTGGGAGGTGCTCGAAGGCTTGAAGGATGGACAGCGGTTTGAGAAGAGGCCTGATGTCTTCAACGGTTATCTGCATAAGAAACGAAAATGGCCTTTAAAAGGATGGCATAAGGTACGTATTTCTGTCACTTATAACATTACAACACTTTGTTTCTCCGAGGCAGAGGTGTACCCACAGTAGGTAAACACTTCGCCAGATGTGTTTCAAGTCCCATGTAATAGGGGGCGAGCCTATTGCCATCTATCGGGCACAGTTCCAGACCCCAGGCTGCTATTGAGTAATTCCTAATGGACAAACCTATTTGAATAAATCTTTTTGAGATTGAGTTTTCTTCCTCTTCCTAGATATATATATATATATATATATATATATATATATATCAAAGTCCTGACCGACTGACACACTCACTCATCAACGCCCAATAATACTTATGTAATTTGTAGTGGTAGGCCTCTTCAGCAGGGGGCCGCCTGGGGAAGTACCACACCTTTACCAGTTATTCATCCGCCAAGCAGTAATGTGCAAACATTACTGTATTCCGGTATGAAGGGCAATGTTACCAGCAAAATTACTGGGCACGACGAGTTTCAACAACTAATTACTCAGTGACAGGCGCAGTGCAGTGCCGCGCAGAATTTTGAATATTAAAACACTGGGTGGCACTGTGTCTGATATGGGCAATCATGATGCTTACCATCAGACACCTGATTTGCTCGTCTTGTCACTCACTATCATAAAAAAAACGAATAATTTAAAGTATTTAATATTTTTATTATAGTGTAATATATCGTCAAAGTGAGTCACATTATTCTATAAATTAGTTAATCTTATCTAACATTTTTATCAATGTTAAATAATAAATAGTATATTTATTATTATAATCTATAACAAGAATTACTATTATTGAAATGACAAAGCGCGTGTTATAAAATTTTATGATAATTACCTACACATAACGCACCATCACGCCTTTTTCCCGAAGGGGTAGGCAGAGTTGTATCCTGGATCTCAGTTTCATAGGTACATCTACATTTCGACAGTATGTTATTGGTCCCATGTTATAGGGGGCGAGCCTATTGCCATCTACCGGCCACAGTTCCAGACTCCAAGCAGTTATTGAGATGGCAAAATCCAATATTTAACACCTACTTATCGACGCACAGCCCCACAAAATAACAAGTGCACACCCCGGACACTCGACTCAATTCCCATACAAAAGTCACGATAAAACTACCTACTACATACACTGCATACATTATGGAGTTTTGTACACGCGCAGGAGTGTGCGTGAGGTGATTTCCTATAGAAGCGGGGCTCGTGGAGAGCTCAATCTCTCGCGGGGTGAGGAAGGCCCGATTGGTGCGCGGATGACAGTGTACATTCTTTACGTAGTATTATTATCTGTTCTGTGACAATACCATGGCGAAATGTGGGTACCTACTATGGGACTGAGTCCTGGGTACACCTCTGCTTACCCCTTCGGGAAAAGGCGTAATAGGCATGGTGACAGATTTTGAAATTCCGTTTTTTAATGTAGGTACACGTCTAATATTACCGAAAAACATTATTTTTAAAAAACCATTACATTTTACCGCAAATTAATGCATTTTTAACTTTCTAATTTGAAATGAGCGCGAAAACGCTCGTATGTGTCATGGCGTCGGGTCCTGACGTCACGCCTAAGTAAATATTTTATTTTTGCCTTAATAAAACCTTGTTCCATCTTCGATGATTCCTGGATTACCACGAATATATAACAAATCAAGTGACTGATCACAACACAACAAAAGTTAATGCGATATGGTGAATATTCACTTCAAGTGTTTATACTCGCAGTAACAGTTTACTTAGGCGTGACGTCATTCGCTCTGATTGCCGTTTCAGTTAAGATGGCCAATTGCAATTTTTTGTACTTTTATTTTAATAAAAATATTATTAATCTCAATGTTTTCAATAATACTGGGTCGTTTTTTAGAATCCTTTCGATATATATTTTTCACAAAACCATTTATTTTATTATTCTGTTATAGTGTCATCATGCCTATTGTATGTTGTATTTTAAAAGGAATAATAATAATAATATGGGGCAACTTCCACACACGGTCATCTGGTCCCAAACTAGGCTAGAAGTCTGTACTATAGTAACCAGATGACTGATATATATATACTTATATATACTTACTATATACTTATATATGCTTATAACACAGGGACACAGATCAAACAGACATGTTAGACCTGGCCGGGGATCGAACCCGGGCCCTGCGGCAACGAAAGCAGAGTTACTACCATCTGAGCCAATCAGGCTGTGTGTGTGTATATTACCTGTTTGTTCCAGCGTTTCTTCGTAGTAGACGGCGGTATATTAGTGTACGCTCGTTCGCCGACCGACGTGGCTCGCGGCAGGCTGCACGGGTCAGTGGACGTCGGCTTGTCGGTCATATCGGCTAAGGCCCGCCGCAGACGGATCGATATCGACGCCGATGAGTTCATATACCATCTGAGAGCGAAGACGCCGGAGCTGTTGAGGACGTGGCTAAACGTTTTGAAGACTCATAGGTAAGGATATCAAACTCATAACATCACATCTTGTTCCCCGAAGGGGTGGAAAGAGGCGATTAGATAGATAGATTTTTGTAGTGGTAGGTCTCCTTTGCAGAGGGCCGCCTGGGGTAGTACCACACCTTTGCCAGTTATCCATCCGCCAAGCAGTAATGTGCAAACATTACTGTGTTCCGGTCTGAAGGGCAATGTTACCAGCGAAATTACTGGGCATGACGAGTTCAACAACTAATATCTCAGGCGCAGTGCAGTGCCGCGCACAATTTAGAATTTTAAAACACTGGATGGCACTGTGTCTGATATGGGCAATCATGATGCTTACCATCAGGCACCTGATTTGCCCGTCTTGTCACTCATAAAAAATATATAACATCACAAAAAAAACTATGAAATTGTCATTGACTCCGATACTGGAAAAATTATTAAAACCGCAGCTAATATTATTATTTATTTCAGATTATACCGACAACACCTTCTAACTTTCGGCGCCAGAGAGTCTATACCGAAGATCCACGCGCCTTCAGACGAAATACCGCCCACAGACACATCATCACGTAAGTTTTATTTTATACTACGATCTGTTTGAATGTGTGCGTGTTCGTTATCGTCTATAGTCTATACTCTGTGCTAGTGGGGTTTGACCACAGACAACTCAATTAATGCCTCGATCACACGTGCCGAGTAAATGGGCGAGACAGTGTGCTCGGCCGAGTACTCTTTATTAAGTCACATTTAGAACGTTTAATGAACTTTATTTATTAATTTATAATTAATAATATTATGTGTTTTTCATGTCACTATTACTGAGTATTTCGGTTCTATAATATTTCTCCTGCCTTTGTGCAATAAATATTTTATTTTATTTATTGAGAATGGCTTATTATAAATCGATCAGTACATATGTGTTGTAGAGGTATCTTTCCAAACGCACGGTAGATTCATTCGTTATTAGCTTTATTGACGATTAAAATGGTCATCTATAGACTGACTTAGAAATACGTTTGAGTTTTAATATAGTACTTTCCTCCCTGCTGAACAAAGCTTAAAAGACCATGCCTTGTACGAAAAAAAAAAGAAAAAAAATGGAGATTGTAATGAACAACACGTTGATGAAGCAAGGAAGTGTGACCTTGAAATGATGTCACATAATATGTTTTTCATCTCTTTCTTAAACATGGTCGCCCTAAAGAAAGAAAGTGATGAAAAACATACAATGTCAAAGTCAAAAAGATTTATTCCAATAGGTCACAATCTGACACTTTTGTACGTCAATGAAGATAAACAGTAATGACTCTACCGTGCGCTCGGAAAGATACCTCTACAAGAAGAATACACAAGAAAATTGTAGGGCTTAATTTTTTCAACTGATTGTTTTACAATATTTGGTTTGGTTACATTCGTTTGTTTATAAGGAGGCTATGCAGCAGTTTCCAAGCATCTTTGTCCTCTATGTACTGGTTGACTTTATAATAAGCCTTCTTTAGTAATGTAGATTTTATATAGATTTTGAATTTACCCTCTGAGAGCCCCGTTATCTCTTTTGGGATTTTATTATAGAAACGTACACTATTTCTTAGGAATGACTTTTTATTTGGTTTAGATAATCTAAAGCTAGGTATAGCTATTTTATCTTTATTCTTAGTATAATACGTTACGTCATTCGAGGCCACATTTCCTTGCTTCAAAGTGTTGTTGAATCCAGTGAAATCCAATGAAATCCAGTGTTGTAGTTTGTAGTATAAGCACAAAATAACAAGTATACAGAAGCCAAGCTCCATAGAACACGCGCTCGAGCAACGCACACATAGACATCGCTCACGGACGCGATATCTCGGAACGGTTGGGAATAGTGCGAGCGCGAGTGTCACGCGTCTTGTGATGTATTTCGTTGAAATTGAATTGTTGTTATTGGTTTTTATTTCCGTTCTTCCTGTTTCATAATAATAAGAATGATTTGAACTTATACTCTAACAGAATAGGTTACGCCAATTACACTGCTCGAGTCAATTCATATGGATTATGTGGACAATCCATATTGTCAGTTTCAGGTCGCTATAGATTCCTTTGAGATTCCTACAAGGCTTCCGACATGAACTAATGACTGCACCCTACACATCTTATAAGAAACAGCCGGGACCTACAGTTTAACGTGACTTGCGAAACACGGTAGCGTCCGGGCGAAAAGTCCACATGGTGAGATTCGATCCAGGGCCTCCGGATTGTAATACATGAACTTCTGTACACTTGTTATTTTGTGATATATGCTTCTTGCTACCCCTTAAAACGTCGTCATTTAGATTGAGTTGGCTGTGGTCCTTACCCAAAGCAGAAGTTTAGTTCCGTTTTTGGGCGTATTCTAAGGTTAGCTTAGATTAGGACAGGTTACTATAGAAAGCATGTGTCCATGGATGGTAGAGACAAATGTTTTCTTTGATCATATAAATTCTACTAATATGATAGCATAAAAATGGTTAAAGAAAACATTCATGGCTTCTGTACAGAAAGAAAATGATAGCGGCGAAACTTGAAACTATTTCACTCCCTAACAATTCTTACAATTAGTTCGTACTCTGTTCTTAAGCACGCCCCTGTGCCGTGACCGTAGCCTGCAGGCTATTGAATATTTGATACTGAATGGCAGAGTGTGCGTAAAACCCCCTTTCCTGTGTCTAAAGTCTCGCTAAAACACATATTTCTCAACAGGAAACGTGACCTCTTAGAAGTTTGACGACACAATCCTTTGGAAAATTAACCAAATCGATGTTTTGTATTCCACTGTTTCCTCCGAATATAGTTTTTCATAGGATTGTGTCAAATATCTCGTACCTAGGTTACGCTCTTAATATTTTCGTTTCCCAAAGGTACATCTTACTCCTCGAATACATCTTCAAATGATTCCGACATCGATAAGAGCCCAATTGATTTTGAATCTTCTCTATACAGCAATAAGGATAAAAGTTCAATATACAAATGGCAGATGAATAACTTAACCAATGGCAGTCTTATGCCCTTGAATTTCAACTTAGACGACAAATTAGATGTTAATTTTGGAAATATTGTCGAACGTGATCATAGAAGTCTGTGTTCCATGCATTGTATTGCGAGAAGGTTCCTTAGAAAGGTGGAAGATGTAAAAGATCTAATTAAAACGCCTCCAACTGACTCAGAGAAGCAAATTACGTGTACCAATTTGAACTCTAATTTAGACCAAAGTGACAAGATGCAAAATGTGTTTTCAGTGAAATGGCCAAATGGGTACAAGTCTTTAAAGTCCGTTTCCAATGAAACTCCCACTTCATTTAACCATTCGCTATTTATCCACCCTAGAACACAAACGACAGCTTGCTACTTTTTCACGCGAAAAAAAATTCAGCCAAAAAACAATGAAATTATGAGAAAAAGCCGAAAATGTACGAATCTCGTCAAATATAAGAACATGTCTTTTGAACCACCTTTAAAATCGCATCCTAGCAAGTGCATGCTGCTAGGAAAATATAAATTAACAACTTCCAAACATGCACTTCCACACAAAACACTAAATAAAGCACTAGCGAGTGAAACATTAGAGAAAAAAAGTGATGACATTGAAGTCAAACTTAATTTTAAAGAATCCAAATCGGCACAGAACGCTTCCACAGTTATTGACTACGATAGAATCACTGAGAATCTCATAATATCTATATTCCAACAAAAATATAAAGCGAACGTCGATTCAGTTAAAGATATTAAATATTATATTGACCAAGTGGTGAAAGATCTATATGATGTTAAATTGGACAAAAACGCTCACCCAGTGAAATCCCTGTTCAGGAATCTGCTAGAGTATTGGTTGAAGAATACATCCGTATCAAAGTTCAAAGAAGCCATGGTGAATGATAAGTCTATAAGTAGACAATCCAATAAACATTTTACTAAAGAACAAAACTTATCGAGCTTTCAAATAGAAAGAACTTCGAAACAAACACAATCTATCGCTTTCCGTCATATTGAACTATTTAAAGCTTATGATAACACGCTAAAGAAAATAAAGGAAAAGAAACAAAACTACGAACAAAAACAGCCATCACCAAAGTACGCAAGCCCCAGACGCGACACAGAAAGTTTCGAAAAAGAAAGACGTATACAAGAACTGGAAAGAATACTCAAAAATACAGTTTACATTTGTGAAACTAGTCCTAACAGTATAAATAAAGAGAAAGACATTAAAATTACGAAAAAGTTAATGGACAATTTGAATAAATTGTCAAAAATTGACACCCTACATAATTCAAACGAGAAACCAGGACAAGATTATTCCAGTTCTTCCGCAGAATTGCCGGATATTCAGGAAGCTATTAACCATCTTATTGAGGAAACACCATTGCCCGCTAAGGTCGCTAAGGAATTCTTAGGCGCTTATTTAGACGTCCTCTTAGGATCCTCGCAGAACAATAGTACAAATTATAGTACTACATCACAATCTACTGATTGGTCTAAACAATCCAAGGAATTTCCCCATTGTGAAGTAATTGCCGAACCCATTGTAAAGAAAGTGTCTAAGAGTGTTACAACACTCAATCAACCTCCAAAGGTTAACCCAGAACAGATAGACCCAGGACAAAAATACCTAAAAGATATATTAGACAAAGTAACAACGATTTTCACGAAAGTGAAGAAAATTGAAGATAACACTTTGCAAAATAATTCCCGGGAACAGAAGACTACTGTGAGTAATATTACTAAAATTCAGGATGATTTAAAAAGACCAGTTACTGTTGTACAAACCAATAAAAAGCCTAATGTTATAAACTGTGATGATAATTCCTTAGTTATAGACCTTTCCAAATTTAACCTCGGGAATATATCCATGACCAATGATCCGGTGTCAAAAGGAACTTTATCTCTAACAATAAAATTGAAACAAAAATCACAAAATCACAGCGCATCTAAACAAACGCACCTGAGTTTGAAGTTTGCTGATGATGCCAAACCTATTATTAATGACACTTGTCACCAGAAGTCTGAAGCCTTGCTTTCTTTTCTAAATGACAGTAATTCTTCGAATGAAATCTTCACAAAAAATCCTCGTGACCCTAATCTCTTGAGTATGAATAGAATCGGCCTGAGGCCATATTTGAGCAGCGATGCCACATCCAAAGCGTATAAAATATCAAACGAAAGCTATAATTCATTTGAACCCATCTACGCACATTTGAAAAATGGAAATGGATCAGATAAAAGAGAAAACGAAGATCAATCGTGCTACATCATGTCTATTAAGAAAGGAAATCTTAATACGAAATTGCAAAAGAGAATTAAAGAATCCAGTGAAGTTTTAATCCGACCTGACGACCCATCGACTAGTAAAGCAACTGAGGCAAACAGACCAGAGGAACTGACTTTATTAGAAAAGGCTCCTCTCTCAAAGGTGATAGATGAAAAATTCATTTTGTTACTTCTAGAGAATCTAACACTTCTATCTAGAAACGTACCGACTCTGCACAAAGATTTGCAGACTTTATACATAAAATTGAAGAAGAAACATGAGAAACAGACAAAGAATGGTAACACAATGCAAGGGTTAAGCCTATTGGGTAAAATTTACAACGAGGAAACGAATGACGATGACCGAGGCACGCAATTCGATCCTAATATTACAAACAACAAACAAAAAGATTGCATAGCTACTAATACTAATATACCCGAAGTTAAAGAAAAATATATAGAGACTTGTAATCTGAACAATTTAGTAGATAGCGAAACGCAGACTGTTTTAATTGACCAAAATGAACTGTTTGAAAAGCCTATAGAAAACATGACCGTAACACACACAGAAACTATCAACATAGAAGGCTTAGAACAGCCTATAGGTACTTTGCTACCTATCTGGACTAAAGAAACAAAAGAATATGGAATGAATACTATAATACATTATATTACCAACACAGATGCTGATAGATCTCATGTGCCTGTTTGTAAGACGCAAGTAACGGCTGTAAAGCCATACAAATTGGAACCGAATAGGGAAAGAAATTCTCCGATAGTGAGACAAGAGTTTATTAAGGGTATAGCGCTATTATCGTCTGCATTGTATAAGGTGCATATTTCATATTATTATATAATTTCTGCTAATTAGAATAGAGCAAAACTTTAATCATCATCACCAGCCGGAAGTCGTCCACTATTAAAAATAGATCTCCTCGTAAAATACCATAGCGCGGGGTTACTCGCTGTTTGCATCGTCCGTTATCCTGAAACTTTGAGCCACGGGCTTAGCACTAATTTTAAGACATACGTCGGGTCAGATTCGTTTGTTCGATATGTCAAATCCCACTTTTTTGACAGATAAAGTTTTAATCCAACTAACTGTGCCCTGCGGTTTCACTCGCGTAGTCATTGTTCCCGTGGAAATATCTTGATAAAAGTATGTGTTATTCAAGGGTCTAAATTTCAGCAATCGGTTCAGTAGTTTTAGCGTGAAAACGGAACATACACATACAAAATAAATTTGTACTGATGACATTGTACTGAGATTTATAATATTAAAAGGATAAGTTAGTAGTTTTGCCTGGAAGGTTTACATTGAGTTATTAAAATTTCTTCTTTGCCACCTCGTCGTATCTTTGCAGCTCGCACCGCCATATTTGAAATCTGATGCCCAAAACATTTTATGTCTGATGACGCCGATGACGTTTAACTAATCCTCTATTCTAAGTCAAAGCAGAATAACCTAAAGCAAATAAAATAAGTATGAAAAAAACTTCTCAGGTTTCAACTCAGTGCCAAACCGAAAAGCTGGTGAAAGCTGGTGGAGGCTTTGAAAATGATTTCAATGTGTGTCCATTGTTTACGCGTAAACGTTTTGAAGTGAAACGGTCTAGTTCTGTCTTAATGAGGTCCAGCTGGAGCAGTGATGAATTGAAGACTTTGTATCGATGTGCCAGTGACCCGTCTTATTGTTCTGGTTAGAGATTTTCTTTTTTAAGCTGGACACAAAGTTTCGGACACGACTGATTAGTACGCAGTCGTTGGGACGCGGCTTTCGGCGGACAAAAACATCCAGCGAGCTAGACTTTTGTTAGCCGGGATTGCATTATCAGACGCGTCCATAAGTCGCACTGATGGACGCGGCTGATTAGTTTATTCACACGTCTTGGATGGCCTTTCGGCTGAGGCGAATATCGGGAAAGCCAAATAGATTTCGAACGTCCTAAACCTAAAACTGCCTGGAGTCTGGAACTGTGCCCGTTAGATGGCAATAGGCTCGCCCCCTATTACATGGGACCAATAACATACTGGCGAAATGTGGGTGTATCTACTATGGGACTGAGTCCTGGGTACACCTCTGCCTACCCCTTCGGGAAAAAGGCGTGAATGTATGTTATGTTATGTTTTCTAAACCTAAAAAAAAAAGCAGGAAAAAGGCGTGAATGTATGTTATGTTGTTCTAAACCTCAAGATCACAGCCACTGCATTAAGCTGGGATTATAATATAGCTGCTGATAGATAATCTGGATTATGAATTTACCCTAAGCCGTTTACTTTGTAAACGTCTGCGGACATGACCTTGAGCCATCGGACGTCCGAAAATTAGCTGGCTGACCGGTTATTCGCCTCAGCGGAAAGAGCGTCCGAGACGAATGATTACACTGATCTCGCGTCCATAAGTCGCTTTATGCGTATAATTTGAGTCCTTACACTGCGTCCACTAGTTTGTATTCCAGCCATAATATAGTAGATTTGAGTACATATAGTTCGTGTGTGCGTGCATCTTCGCACACAAGTAAGACCAACGCAACGCAAAAGACGCAACAAATATTACATTTGTACATTATATCTTTGAGTTATTAGTTGTTATTTGTCAACTAAGTAATAAGTCTTATAGAGAAATGGTAGTCTTCTTTGTCTTGCCTATATTGTACTCTTTGATAACGTAATTATATTAGGCTATGCGTGCACTACGAATTTCAATCGCAGCGATTTGCGAAATACGAAAAAGAATCGCATATTTCATCACAAAATTCATTTTCGCAGTGCGCGTATAGTACCGACCTATATTGGTATTGTACACAGCATTGCGAAATTTAATCGCAACGATTTTTTATCGTAGTGCGCGATTAGCCTTATGGTTTTCATAACGCGGCCCACCTCTCTTTCTTAGGCTCGATGCCAACGTGCCATCGACCATTTCCATCTGTGGTACTGGTATAAACAAATATATGGCTGCCACCAGTCAGACGTATGCGGCGAGTCCCAACAATATGTATGAAATAGCTTGTGGCAGTGGCACGAGGAAGCCACCGGTGGTTTTTGGTCGACGGCTCGTTTGTGACGAGCTTCATTTGCGTTGATTCCTTAAGGTTCAACGTCACCCATACAAAATGAAAATACACAGATATGAAGAAATAGGGAATAATTTTCCACTTAATTGTTGGTTGGCTCTGGATCTGGCCTTTATTTGCGAAAACATATTTTATTAAGGAAAACCGTTTTTTTTTTTCTATTTAAAAAAAAACATTAACATAACCTAAAAACTTTTCTATTTTTAATTTTCTTAAATACGAAGAAACTGTAAGGTTTTCTTTAGCAAAACATGTTTTTGCGCAAATAAAGGCCTGATCCAGAGCCAACCACAAACAATTGAGTGGATTTTTCCCTATTTCTTCATATCTGCGTTTTTTTTTGTATGGGTGACGTTTAACCTTAAGTGTAGTTGAAATAAGTGAAGAGTTAATGAATGGCACTAGTTTAAATCCAGATATATTGTTAGAAATATTCCTTCGCCAATTTTTGATAACTCCATTGTATGTCGTTAGTCTGATTTAGTCCCTATTAGTTTAGAAATAGGTGTTAGTTTAGGATAGCAATAACTTAGGCTAGAAATAGTTGTTTTACATATAATAGTAATGTTAAAGTGAACACAAAGTTTACGGCAAAACGCATAGCATTACTGCGACCTATGAGTACTTTTCAAGCAAATTGATGTTATTCTAAGGAAAGGTCAAATCAAAAGTACCAACAACCGACAAGCGTGAAGAATTTCATGAAAGTGGAAAAAGCGAAAGCTATTTTTCAGGATCAAAGCAAATGGATAGAAATAGTCTGCCTACCCCCAACGGGAACAAGACGTGACTTAAATGTTGCCAGTTTGTTAACAGGAAAGAGGACCTCTTAGCAGTTTGACACAATCCTATGTTGAAAATTTTTTAAATCGATGTTTTTTATTCTCCTGTTTCCTCCGAATACTGTAAACCTATTTGATATATTTATATCCTGATATTTTAAAGGTAAATAAAGTATTTCCCTATCATTTTATTTTGGTTTATAAACCCTAAATTTTTTTATAGTGTCCATTTTTTGTAACGTCTAATAACGCGAGTAAAACTGCGATTTTTGGAAGTTCACTATGAAAAACCAAGGGCTTATAAGCAACATTAAAACGACAGGAACATAGGTTTACTTAACTATAAAAATAACCGGATATAAATATAAAGAATGTGTTTATTATATTCGGAGGAAACACGGGAATACAAAACATAGATTTGGTAAAATTTTCATAGGCACAATGTGTCAAATTCTTAGAAGGCAGAGTACGCTCGTAAAATACCGTTTTGCCGTAAACTTAAGATTTAAATAGTTTGGTGAATTGCATGAGTTTCCCCTGATAAATACTAGTAGTTTACGATTACGATTTATTAGTTTTCCAAATTAGTCAAGACACTTACTGAGCTGCTTTTAAAAAAACTATCATAATTTCTGACTGTCTCGGCTTAGTGGTTGCAAGCCCTGCTGCCTGGAGTCTGGAATTGTGCTCGAAAGATCGCAACAGGCTCACCCCCTATTACATAAGACTTAAATACGTAATTCTGGCTACGTGTGGGTGTACCCACTATAGGGCTAGGTCATGGGCCATCTCACACCTCTGCCTACCCATTCGGGTAAAAGGTGTGAAGTTATAACATCACATACAAACTGATTAATAATTTGTATGGAAAGTCGAATATTCTCTCGAATGTAGATTTTTTATTGCACTATTCAAAATAAGTAGCTGAACCCCTTATTACACCTACTACCTTATCTTTGTGAAGCCAGACATTCCCATTTTTATTAATTAAAAAAAAAATCGTCAACTACTAAGTATTTCACGTAAAAGTGTTACTCATGCGCACTTTCCCGTTTGCAAATGCAGATTGCGTGCTATAGAGACTTTACAAAACCAGCTAATACTTGGAAGAAATCGCTTGTAAGCGATAAGATCGCCATTTGTACTGGACTAAGATTTTACTGTGTTTTCGTCATGTCATATTCTCTGTCAGGAGTGTTTATCTATCAATCTACTACCAGTTTTTAAAATCAAAGCCAAAGAGACACAAATCAAACTCTATAAGCTTGTCTCTGGATATTACTAATTTTCTGTAACCATAAATTATGCTTGTAAAATATTCACGGGGTTGGCCATTACCCATGGAGTTGGCCATCAAACCGTTAACACATCAATGTAAAAAGCATAAGGATACTATAACAAATTAGCCATGTTACTGAATGTGGCCAACTCTCTAAAACACCCATGAAATCGTAAACGAGTGTGTAATGAGAATATAGATGATATAAAGTCAAGTTGGCCATGTAGCCAAGTCTCTAAAGCACGCAAAGAGCGTCCCTCCCACTCACAAGCCATGTTGTCGTAGGGCTGTTTAGCCCGACCACGCCGACCCTGCGCGGGCCCCAAGCCGGCTTCGTGTCCGGAACACCTGGCGGCCGGCTAGCTGGATGGATCATTGGTATGTGTACCTTATCATCTTAGTTATAGAGCGTAGAGTGGTGGAGCTGATAATCCGGGATCTATGGTAAGAGATATGATAGCTAGTTTAAACTTTGCAACCCAATTAACTTGTAGTATGGCTATTGTTCACCCCCCCTACTATCAAAGCTTCCTCAGAGTGCTCCTAATTCCGGGTCCCATCAATCTTGGACCTTAACTAATCGCTGCCACGACTGGAATGAAAAAATATATGGTGATATCTCTGTCGCACGTACCTACATATTTAAGTCGAAACGCTCAACCTAGATTTCGAACATATTTATTGTCCTTCCTCTGGAGTCCTCACACTGTGATTGAAGGAGACGGAACCTTGGTCGAAGGCTTCGACTTGAATAGAAAGAAAGGGCACGATTGGTAAACATACAGGTGCCGACGTGTCCTTGACTCTTCAATTTGCTTTCCTCGTTAATTAATAACCCGCTGGTACCGGCTATAGTATAGTACCCGACCCTCTCCTCTCGTGGTTACCGTAAGAGCCGGCTAAGAGTTATCAGATCCAGAGGAGGAGAAGGAGGAGGAGCAGCGTCTTCTGTCTGTGTGAAAACACGAAAAATCGGGTTCTCTAACCCGACTGCCAAGCGTGGCGAGTATTGGCAAACCCCCCGTCATAGTCTATGTCCAGAAGTGAACTTCCTACGGCTGATGGTGATGATGATGATGATCAATAATTGAGTATTTGAAAAAAATAAGTGTATTTCTTTATTTATTTTGAAAGTTAAATAAATATTATGCATCATCCAATTCTAAAAGCACTAAAAATTTTTTTTTATTTATTACAAGCAATTCAAAATTATTGATAAAATTGCAATAAGAGTCACTTGTTCACGAACGCGCTACGAGTGGTCCGAGGTCTGAGTGTATGGTACTTTATAACATTGTGACGTCACTACAGGTCACAAGCTCGTTCGGGTACTATCGCCGTGTTTTTTTTTAATTTGATATAACTTTGTAATTATAGCGAATAAAAGAAAATTATAAATAGTTTTGGTACTAATCTTATAGGATCTCTCCATTTATATATGATTATTCAATTCTAAAACATTGTACATTACAGAGTCAGGAGGTCCGCTAGAGAATGCGTCGCGGGAGCTCGGACAAGCTCAGCTGTCAGTCCAGCAACTGCAGCGATTACTGGATGCCCTAGAGTTGCAACACCAGATGCATCATGATACTGATGTGAGTTATGTTCAGAGTTTAGTTGTTGGGTGAGCCATCTGAATGAAAGATGGCCATGTCAGTGAAGTTGGCCATATTACGTATTCTAGCTACATACAAGTTTGACACAATCCTATGAAAATTTTATAAAATCAATGGTGACTGGCGACACTTTCTAGTGAACTAGTGTTGAGTTCTAGGAAGGAAATAAGGGATTAGTTGGCCATATGAGAGAAAATTGGAGTTGGCCATTGACGCATTTTAAATCTAATAATACATGTAATTTTTCAGATGCCATTGATAAATCAAGTCGAAGTCGATGTTCTGTGACAGGCCTTAACTAAATGTTTATAAATTTATTGTAAGATTTAATGCATATTTTCTCGTAGAATTTGAAGTACTATGCATATTACGTAGTATGTAGAGTAAGCGAAGATAAATAATGCATATCGGACTTTAGAAGGAGATAGTCGGCGGCTTTGTAGAGCGCTGTCTCTTTTGGACAAGAAGATGGTATCTTATTAAGCTCAGTTTAACCATATTTTAGTCAATTATTACTTTTCATATGTTCTACCATTAAATTTTTTGAGTGCCTCTATGGTATATAGGTCGGAGCGCTGCTGCTTACCAAGAGGTTCTGGGTTCGATTCCCAGGTCTAGGAGTTTGGATTGGCTTCATGGCTAAGTTGGTGGTAACTCTGCCTGCAAAGCAAGGAGTCCTGGGTTCTAATCCCAGTCCAGGCAAGTATTTGTGCTCGGAGCTTAATTCGATGTGTGGTCTGTTATTGTATGTGTCCATGCTGCCGGAGACAAAAAAACAACATAACATACAATCATGCCTTTTTCCCGAAGGGGTAGGCAGAGGTGTACGTTTCGAGCCTATTGCCATCTACCGGGCACAGTTACAGACTCCAGGCAGTTATTAAGATAATTACTAGTAGAAAATCCAATATTCCACTTTGCCTGACCTGGGGATCGACCCGGGACCTCATGATCGGCAGTCGAGCCTGCCCACTACACCACCGAGGAAGTGTGATAATATGTAACTGTATGCTTAAAGGTGTCAATAGAGGGCGCCTCCCCCAACGTGAAGAAAGACCGTCGCAAGTTTGGTCTGAGAAAGAAGAAATCCAACAGTAAATGTGCTTCCGTAGAACTGGCCCCCCCTCATATGGACCCGTCCAGCTCACACACGGTAATAAAGGAGTTGTTGGTTTTTGGGCCAAGACCTCAGAGTAAGGATACCAAAGAGAAACAGTCGTGCAAAAATCTGTTCCAAGCCGCGAGTCTGGTACCGCCACAATATAGTCTGGTACTATGTGGTTAGTTGCATGGCAACCGTAGGCCAACCGCGTGATGCCAGTGTTAGGTAAAAAGCTAACCGAATAACAACAGATACGTGCGTGAAAGCGATAGCTTTTCGTAATTTAGGCATGTATTTACAATAATTTTAGGAATTTATATATCTATATTGCGTTTTTTAAGATATTAAAAGAATGGAATACATATAATATTAGCTTAAAAATAATTGAAACAAAATAATTATGGCTTATTACAATTATATGCGTTGACTGTTTTTTTAAACTTGCAAATTTTATCAGCAAAGAAATCGATATCATCCAACTTTGCAGCAGTATTGTATTCTCTAATTAGGCGATTAAGAGGTGAATATTGACCGAGACCGAGACCGATTTTTATAGGCCAAACGGCAAATCCCCTATGGGGGGGATAGAAATATCCATCCATATGGATAGTTACTGTTAATGGCGTTCTATGGGGGAGGCCTATGTTCAGCAGTGGACGTCTTCCGGCTGATAAATAAATAAATTATAATATAATTGATTGAATTTGGCGTTACTTTTCGAAACTGTATTGCAAACTCCTAGAACAAGAATATTTAGTTTTTAGTTCCGATTTTTAGTGTCAAAAACAACATGCACACCGCCCACCCGCCCGCAAAATTGCATGCAAAGAGGAAATGCTAAATAGACTCTGACTCCGCTGTAAGGGCCCTTACAGCGGAGTCAGAGTCTATTTCCTGATGATGCGTCGTGTAGACGTGAAACACGTGTCGATATATGAATGGTGTCACTAACAACAATAATACTTAATAGCATTTCCTCTTTGCATGCAATTTTGCGGGCGGGAGGGCGGTGCACTGTGCATGTTGTTTTTGACACTAAAAATCGGACCTAAAAACTAAATATTCTGGTTCTAGGAGTTTAAATTATAATAGTTATGATAATTATGATTTTTTTGAAATAAGCAAATTTTCTCAAGAAATCAGAACACGCGTCGCCATTAAAAAACATATACATACATTCACGCCTTTTTCCCGAAGGGGTAGGCAGAGGTGTACCCAGAACTCAGTCCCATAGTAGATACACCCACATTTCGCCAGTATGTTATTGGTCCCATGTAATAGGGGGCGAGCCTATTGCCATATACCGGGCACAGTTCCAGACTCCAGGCAGCTATTGAGATAATTCCTAATGGAAAAATCCAATATTTAGCACTATGCCTGACCTGGGGA
The DNA here is from genome assembly GCA_947063395.1 of Hemistola chrysoprasaria. Classification (NCBI taxonomy): domain Eukaryota; kingdom Metazoa; phylum Arthropoda; class Insecta; order Lepidoptera; family Geometridae; genus Hemistola; species Hemistola chrysoprasaria. The sequence goes on along the minus strand of OX346733.1, from coordinate 9,316,986 downwards.
TCGAACCCGGGACCTCTTGATTGGCAGTCGAGCATGCGCCCACTACGCCACCGAGGCAGTCAAAAATAAATAGTACTTAACCTCACTTTATTCAAATCAAATTATTAAACGACGATAATAAGAGGGCTAATATGTTTGGGGATATTATTTAAACAATTTGTGAATTAAAACAATCTGTCCTTTGGAGAAAACTTTTACGTTGTTGTAGTTATGATAAAACTTGTTAAAAAAAATATTTGTTACGTGTTAATAAGATGTAGTACCTAATAACTTAAGAATAAAGTAACTTTCAGAAGAAAGAATTGAGTATTAGAAAAAAAATATCGTATTTTTTAGTTATTTGGAGTTTAATGAAAATTATGTATAATCCGAATCAAAAACCACTTAAAATTATATTTTTAATTATAAGCAACTCAAAATTAACAAAATTCCAATAAGAGTCACTTTATCACGAACGCGCTACGAGTGGTCGCCATGATTGTGACGTCAGTATGGTTATTATAACTTTGTGACGTCACTACAGGTCACGAGCTCGTTCGGGTACTATCAGCGTGTTTTCGGTACTGGATTAAAAATGATTTTAAGACTTGATATAACTTTGTAATTATAGCGAATAAAAAAAACTAAAAGTAGTTTTCTTACCAATCCTACTAATATCATAAATGCGAAAGTTTGTGAGGATGGATGGATGGATGGATTTTTGTTACTCTTTCACGCCAAAACTACTAAACCGATTAGGCTGAAATTTCGTACGTAGGTAGATTAGACCCTGGAATAACACATGCGGTACTTTTTTCTCCGATATTCCCACGGGAACGATGACAACTCGGGTGAAGCCGCGGGGCAGAGCTAGTCTTATATAGGATCTTTCCATTTATGCAAAAATTAATTTCAAATACTCAATTGCGAAATTAACGAAAATCATTCGGATTGCCATACAGAATGAATGTCGAAATGTTGACTAATTTGAAGATTCTTTGCTTTGCAAGTGGTTTGGATTGACGGCTTGATGTCCTTAAGTATTATACTACTCCTTTTTATAACACGTTATAATATGAAAAGAATATTTGCTACGCTATTCACACCCTTGTAACAACGCTGTTAAGGTACAATTTCCATTCCAGGCGTTATCAAGTCTTTCAGCACTAACCGCCCCTCCTTCCCCTGGCGGTGGTGCATCCTCAGTACCGAACTCTGCCGCATCCTTGCCTATTGGTGAGTCTTTATATTTGACTACAGGATCCTGGACTATCTTGTGCTTTTCTATGACAACAATCCGCTTAAAATAATCCGCTTACATCACTTTCGTACATTTAAGGCGCGGTGCTAGGCTAATTCGCCCTCTCGCTCACACGTATCCACATATAATTTTTTAAAGATAAAAAAATGACATGAAATTACGTAAGATAAAGACAACTAGGAGCAACAACAAAAAAATACAATTTACTTCAAACGAGTCCAAAGAAAAAAAATCTTAGAAAAATACAAAAGGCACTTAAAACTTGTTTTATTGGATTTTTCAAACTCAACTCAAACTCAAACAGATTTATTCAAATAGGTCATAATCTGACACTTTTGCACGTCAATGAAGATAAACAGTACTGAGTCTACCGTGCGTTCGGATAGATACCTTTGAATTGGTCCGATTGAAATCCGATTGAATTGGATTGTTTACTGAATCTTTGTACTCGTATTGATATTTTCTAGAACCTAGTTGTCTTTATATTACGTAATTACATGTAGTATATTTTAAATATTCAAAAAAAGTGGATACGTCTGAGCGAGAGGGTGAATTTGCTTAGCACCGCGCCTTAATATGGATCCGTTAAAACTGGTTTCATTTAACCTCTAAGCGTTCCGTGTAGTGTAGTTACTAAGGGATCCTGAGTAGCAAGTAAATGTGGTGTGTAGTAGGTAGGTAGCGCTTACGCTGAATATATATAAGGTTTATTTTTACTATGTGTAGCAGAATATGGCAACATTACTAAAAAGAAAAATAAAAAAATATATATATATGAATATATTTTCTGTCACCTAAGTTTACGTAAGTCACTTATCTGAAATAAATACATAATTCGTAAATTAATAATTAATTATTTATCTTAATTATTTTATATAAATATATTTTTTTTATATTAAATGATTATTATATTTTTTTAAATTATTATTTATATTTATCTTAATTGTCTGAAATAAATACATAATTCGAATAATATCTAATCGCATCGAAATATAATATTATGTCATTATTATAATCAAAACGGTTTCCAGATGTAAATCAATATTTTAAAATAAATATGTATCTTAAATTATATTATGGTCATTTTAATAATGGTACTTAGGTTTTGAAGTAATAGAAAAGTGCGAGCAAAATTTATAAACCATTAAAGTTCAAATCAAGCAGACTTTTGTAGGTTAGGTTTGGGTTTGTCTTTTGACAACAACTAACCATGCTTGAGCCGAGCGAACGAAGCTAACTTGCCGCGGCAGCGGCTGGCGAAGCGCCAAAATCGACTCCGCCGTAATAGAGTTCAGGGCATTAAATTTTGGTTACATTTCTATTATTTTAAAACCGAACACCTTTATTTGATGACTGATATTATTTCCGAGTATATTGTAATTCATTCGATTTAAGTGACGACCTACTATTTTAGGAACAAAATTTATTTGTTAAATAATTGAAAATACATTTTTTATGTAATTGATGAAATCATACCAGAAAAATTACATTTCGGCAAAAAAAAATCAGACATGCTATCATATTCTACTACGCATTTTTCATTCTGTATATTGTGTGATTATATTTATTATTTCTAGGCACCCAATAACCCAAGTCCTATGTCACTGAAAATTATCAAATCAGCCAAATATGAAAAGACTCGAAGATTTTTTTTGCGATGTGTATACATACATACAAATCATGTCTATTATTTTTCTAGTCTCTGTTTGTTTTGTTTAAATTAAATTATTTTACGTAACTTACATATGTCTTTGCTCAAGGATTCTACGAAATCGGTAAGTTTAAGCATGGTACGGGTAATGTCGAATATGAAATACAGATGGCGTTAGCATGTGCTAAAGCATCTCATGCTAAACATCCATAGCTTTATTGCTGAAATCACGAGCCAGCATTTAAAAAAAAGTTCTTTTTTCGAGATTTTCTAAAGTTGATCAAATAAAAGACTTGGATTTCCACCTTATGACGCCATTTAGATCCTTATGCGTTTTAGACATAAGGAATCTTTTGACATAAAAAAAACAAAATTAAATAGTTACGACTACTATTCTTATGTTCTTCAATAGTATTTATTATTCATAGTTTACTTTTCATCTATAAAATTAAAAAAAATATCAGTTTATATTGTTTCTAACGCGAATCCATATAAAGCATTTTTCTAAGTTTACCAATTTTATCTCTTCTGGCTAAAAAAAAAAGAATTTTCTAATAAAATCTTTCTCCGTTCCTTCCAGCGTTTCTTTCAACATTTCTGGCCTCTACTTTAGTTCGTAAGAATATTTTATTTATTTTAATTATGTTTTAAACCCTTTTTGTCCTATTATCACCGTCACAGAACATTCTGTTTCAATATTTTGTTGAACACTGATAGAATCATTTTATAAAAAGTTCGCTTAGTGCAAATCACAAATTGCATGATTCGATAGAATTTGTCACATTTTGGCCATGATTTAATATTCAGATCGATATCAATAAATAATAATATGAGAGAGACGTTTTAGAGCGTGCATGGCCTTCTAGGAATTTGACACAATCTTATGAAAAATTTACCAAATCGAAGTTTTTGTATTCCTGTGTTTTCTCCGAATATAATTATCCCATTCTATAAATATATATCCTGATATTTTTATAGTGAAGAAGTAACCCACGAGTATGTCCCTGTCATTTAGATTTTTCTTACGAACCCTTGGTGTTTTCATAGTGAACTTCCAAAAGTTGCAGTTTTACTCGCGTGATTGGACGTTCACTACAAAAAAATGTAAAGTTTATAAACAAAAACAAAATGATAGGAACATACTTTACTTCAACTTTAAAATATCAGGATATATAAATATATCAAATCCTGATATTTTATTATTCGTAAAGCCATCTCGAGTTTTCAAGGTTACTAATAGATTTAATGAACATGTACTTGTATGCGGTGACTTTAACATTGATATTTTGTCAGATTCTCCAGATAAAACTAATTTGACTACCTAGTTTATTTAAGTCCTTCGGTTTGAGTTACCTATTCTCTGAGCCCACAAGAGTTACAGTCACCTCATCGACCTGTATTGATAATATCTTTACCAATTTCGAAAGTAGGAAGTTATCAATAACGGGTGGAGTTAGGTCTGACCACAAGGGTCTCTCACTAGAATTTAGAAGTGAAAAATCAAAAGAAAAACCAACAATTGAACATAGGCCCCTAACAACATATAAACTCGAAAAGCTTAGGAATAATATAGAATCAAAACTAGAAAATGTCACTGTCTCTGAGGAAGACCCTAATTTCAATTATGAAAACATATTTTCTGTAATAAGTAAGGAGTTCAATGAGATATGTCCCAAAAAGAAATTACACACGAATGGGAAACTAGAATTTAGTGATTGGGCTACCAAGGGTATCAGGAAAAGTAGAGATAATATGTATGAGTTGTATAGGGATAAAGCCCATTCTAATTCAGAATCATTTCATGAGTATGTTAAATGTTATTCAAAAATTTTTAAAGCTGTTTGCATTCAAGCAAAAGCCATAAATATTAGAGACAAAATTCGCAAATCAAGTAATAAAATTAAGACGGTTTGGAAAACAATAAACGTAGAAACAGGTAAAGATAAATGTAGAGATTCTGAATATAAATTATTAATTAATAATGAACACATTACAAATGTTGAGGAAGTCGCTAATATTTTTGTCGATTTCTTCTCTAACATAGCCCTGAACGCGACCAAGTCACTTGATTCATCCCCAGACTTGGCGGAGGCTTTTCTTAAAGAAAACTTCCAACGCACCATACCTAAATTTTCGTTCGAACTCATCTCATTAATTGATATCAAAAAGACGTACAAGAGTTTAAATGTTAAAGCTACTGAAGATCTATGGGGTCTATCTGTAAAAATGCTAGATTCTATAATAAACACAATTGCTCCTTACTTAGCAGACTTATTTAACCTATGCATAGATAAAGGCACGTTTCCAGAACTAATGAAAATAAGTAAAATCACTCCTATCTTTAAATCGGGAAGTAAGACAGATCCCTCAAACTATAGGCCAATCTCTGTTTTGCCAGTATTAAGTAAAATCTTTGAGAAATTGATGCTAAACCAACTGCTGTCACATTTCAATAGAAATAGAATATTGCATTCAAACCAGTATGGTTTCACCAAATGCAGATCAACAACCGATGCGGGCTGTCATCTCATGACTCTTGTCTTGGAGGCTTGGGAGAGTTCACAGGATGCCATTGGAGTGTTTTGTGATCTTTCCAAAGCATTCGACTGTGTAGAACACTGCACGTTACTGCGTAAGTTAGAAGTATATGGAATTCATGGGAATGCCCTAAACCTGGTGGAATCATACTTGTCTAGTAGGCAGCAGAAGGTTAGCGTCAATGGTATCACATCTGCTATTATTCTCCTGTCAAGATGGGAGTCCCACAGGGATCAATTTTGGGTCCTTTCCTGTTTTTGGCTTATATTAACGATTTGCCTTACATGGTCCACGGTCTAGCAGATATCGTTCTATTTGCCGATGATACGTCATTGATTTTTAAAGTTGATAGGAAGGATACTTCACTAGTACATGTTAATAATACTTTAGCAAGTATATCCAGATGGTTCACAGCAAACAATATGTTATTGAATGCGAAAAAGACTAAATGTTTGAAATTTTCGTTGCCTAACGTTAGAAGTATAGAACCAATCATAGTTCTTGACGGTGAAAGACTCAATATTGACAATGCAACTTTGTTCCTTGGCATAAATATAGACTCTAAACTGCAATGGAGCACTCATATCACCGAGCTCTCAGGGAAACTAAGCTCTGCAGCTTACGCGGTTTATAAAATTAGGCAACTAACAGATGTAGCCACGGCGAGATTAGTGTACTTTGCATATTTCCATAGCTTGATGTCTTATGGGATTCTGTTGTGGGGGTCAGCCGCAGATATAGAAACTATCTTTATACTACAAAAACGTGCGATTCGTGCCATCTATGAGATGCGTCCACGCGAATCCCTGAGGGAATTATTTAAAGAAATAAACATACTGACCCTACCATCCTTATACATTTATGAGAACATCATGTATGTGCGTAAAAATTTACATAAATTCAAATTAAATAGTGACCTTCATAATTTTAATACTAGGAATAAAGACAAAATAGCTGTACCTAGCTTTAGATTATCTAAAACAAATAAAAAGACATTCTTAGGAAATAGTGTACGTTTCTATAATAAAATCCCCAAAGAGATAACTGGGCTCTCAGAGGGTAAATTCAAAACCTGTATAAAATCTACTTTACTAAAGAAGGCTTATTATAAAGTCAACCAGTACATAGAGGACAAAGATGCTTGGAAACTTCTGCATAGCCGCCTCGCGGCACCTTCAAAGAAAACGAATGTAAGCAAACCAAATATTGTGAAACTATCTGTTGAAAAAATTAAGCCCTACAAGTTTCTTGTGCGTTCTTCTTGTAGAGGTATCTTTCCGAACGCACGGTAGACTCAGTACTGTTTATCTTCATTGACGTACAAAAGTGTCAGATTATGACCTATTTGAATAAAGCTGTTTTGAGTTTTTTGAGGTCGACACAAAAGAGTAGAAAATAATGGAGGCGCCACTGTCTCTTACTAGAGTAAAAACAATTTAATCAACACATACACTTTAAATTAGTTCCGTTTCTACTCTTTTCCCGACATGACTTAACGACTGCCCCCTACATATCTTACTCGTATAAGAAACTATAGGGACTTACAGTTTAACGTGACATCCGAAACGCGTTATAATCCTAGTCCAGTCGGCGACCGGCCGAGTCGCGGGGGCAGCCATTTTTGTGCGCCTCTGGCGAACGGCCGCGACTCGGCCGATGACGCATACCATTAATAAATAATTAAATTGAATTAATAAAATTGAATAGAAACGCCAGAGCCGCCAATTGTTCACTTTTATATCCGCCGACCTAGGTGTTATTTGAACCATATAAAAATATGCACTGTACTGAATGAAGTGATTTATTCTGAACCTGACCCGGTAGAGGGATACATTCTTTTTTTTTAATGACATAGGTACAATAATGGTTATGTCATTGAATTTGCTAGATTGTATCTAGCCTAATTTCAATTAAAGGCTAGTGAATAATTTAGATCTTACTTAAATTGCTACGTATAAACACTTAACACTAAGAAGGTGACAAATAATATTTATAACATACATATAATATTTATAAAAATATTTTATGTTTGTATTAATTTTTAAGTTTCCCGGCAAGTTATTTAATTTTTATACAAAAATTGTCTTCAAACATTTCCCTTTTGTCTGCACCTCACCCTATTTATATAACATTTTCTACAGTTTTCAGGATAACTGGCAGAAAATGCTATTTTAGCATTCAGTTAGTCCTAGCGTTGTGCTAAAATAAATAAATAAATTTGTCCATTGACACTTATTCTTATTGTCTCTATTAACGTTCGGAATGAAAATATCCGTTTTTTCGCAGTTACTCAACCTAATACATTGCCGGGTCAGTTTCAGAATATTCTACAAAACCATATTTGGTCAGGTTAAGACGAGAGTCACGTTCGGAACGAAAGTATTCGGTTTTTTTTATTTTCCTTCAGGTCAAGTGCGGAACATATAATAATAATAATAATATGGGACAACTTCCACACACTTTTTTTTTTTTTTTTTTTTTTTTTTTTTGACACGGTCATCTGGTCCCAAACTAGGCTAGTAGTCTGTACTATGGTAACCAGATGACTGATATACATACTTATATAATCTTATCACACCCATACACAGATTAAACAGACATGTTCGTGCACACAAATGTTTGACCTGGCCGGGGATCGAACGAAAAAGCAGAGTAACTACCATCTGAGCCAACGAGGCTGTCAATATATAATACCTACTAAAACAGATGTGTGTAATTAATAAACAGATGCATGTTATGATAATTACTATTATTATAATTATCTTGGTCAAGGTAGACTAATCGTACCTAACAAGTATTACGTTTTATAACGTATATTGTGTTTATGTCATGCTAAAAATAGACCTGAGTTTGCAAACACTGAAGTTTTCCCAGACCATGTTACCTTGATACCTTATCACTTATAGATAAGATAATCATAGACAATATACTCGAATAGATCTCACATCATTGGCCATACTAAGAAAATAAAAGTATAAGTACAAGCTTTAATGCAAGCCACGCTCGTAGCTGAAGAGTCAAGTAACCTTTCCACGTACGCCTTGGTTTAGTTTAATGTAGTGCATGCATGCTCAAAACTCAGAAACCTCTCGATCTAACCGGCAGGACTATCAGGAATTACTGACCTATCCTACTTAATATTATAAATCTAAAATCTTAGTACAAAGTAAAAATAGGAAAACAAAACGCTAGCGCTGTTTTTCTGTGTGTACGTTTGTTCCGTATTCACGCTAAAACTACTGAACCGATTAAGCTGAAATTTGGTATGTAGATAGCTTAGACCCAGGAATAACACATGGGCTAATTTTTTTATCACGATATTCCCACGGGAACGAAGACTACGCGGATGAAACCGCGGGGCGCAGCTAGTACATCAATAAATGGTAAAAAGAAATATATCGAGGTGACCAACCGGTGATACTAGTCAATAACTCTTTCAATAACCTTAAGACACCTAAATTGATAGGTAAACATACATTCACGCCTTTTTCCCGAAGGGGTAGGCAGAGGTGTACCCAGGACTCAGTCCCATAGTAGATACACCCACATTTCGCCAGTATGTTATTGGTCCCATGTAATAGGGGGCGAGCCTATTGCCATTTACCGGGCACAGTTCCAGACTCCAGGCAGTTATTGAGATAATTCCTAATGGAAAAATCCAATATTTAACACTGCCTGACCTGAGAATCGAACCCGGGACCTCTTGATTGGCAGTCCGGCATGCGCCCTCTACGCCACCGAGGCAGTCAACAAAACAAAGTCAAGTAAACAAAGAATGCAAACCTTATCCGAAGATAACTTTTACGAATAAATACTAATTTTCATTGAAAATCCAACGGGCCGTCTCCGAGATACACATTATAAAGGAATGTGTCCACTCTATCAGAGATTTTGGCCCGAGTCTTGTGAAGTAATTTTTTTAATATATTCCAAACGTCTGACTAGTTATAGGTTATAGGTAAATGTGATGTCCTTCTAATCTCTTAAGATAAGAACATCTGATCTCAGTTCATATTAGTGTCTTATTATCCTAAAATTTTGTGACTTGTGATTTAAAAAATAAGGGCTATATTTGCATTACCATTACCAATAATTGTTTTTATATATTTTTTTTCAATTAATAAATCTGCTCCCTTCTATAAGAATAGGTACATATGTCTGAAATTAGGAACTTTCTCATTTTGGTTGGGTTATATTATAATATCAATATGATTATATGTTATGTATCATTTTGATAAAAATGCACATTATCTTATGTCGAGATGTGATATAAAATGTGTAGCAAACAAAAATGTACATAACGAATAAATTTTAATGTTCTTTGTTAAGCAAATCATGCTGAAGTTTTGTTCGTGTTTGTGGCTTGAATGGATAGTCCTTCCTTACATAAAAAAGGTTTATATTTATAATAATAGTACTAGCAAAGCAAGGGCGGGACGCTAGTTATGAAATGAAAACGTTTTCATGTGAAGCATATTAAAAAAATAAAGTAAAAAATGTCGTGTGATAGTGGTGGTGTTTTTCTACCGATAGCAAGAATTTTCGGACAGTACATTGCGGAGTTTTTGAGAGATTACTGCGACGAATGTGAGTTTTACATTAATTCTTCGTTTTAGGTAATATTTTGTTTGGTACCTTAATATATGTATATATATGTATGTTAGGTATATTAATGTAGTTTAACGTTCTTAAGTCTATGTTTTTGTAGTGGTAGGCCTCTTTTGCAGGGGGCCTCCTGGGGAAGTACCACACCTTTGCCAGTTATTCATCCGCCAAGCAGTTATGTGCAAACATTACTGTGTTCCGGTCTGAAGGGCAATGTTACCAGCGAAATTACATGGCATGACGAGTTTCAACAACTAATATCTCAGGGTGACAGGCGCAGTGTAGTGCCGCGCAGAATTTTGAATATTAAAACACTGGGGGGCACTGTGTCTGATATGGGCAATCATGATGATTCTTACCATCAGGCACCTGATTTGCCTGTCTTGTCATACACTATCATATAAAAAAAAGAAGTAGGATAATACTTACTTTTCTTAAAAACTATTTTAATACATAATTTAAATACGTATTTTGTATTCAGTACTGTCACGTCTCAGATCAGTAGTAGGTCAGTGAAACTATTTGAGAAAGGATATTACAGTAGTCAGTAGAATAATATTTAATGTGACATAGTCCCATTTTTCGCTACATTAAAAACTGACAACAAACTTTCAGTTATACGATATCATTTTAGAGCCTGCATGATTGTTTGCTACCCCCAATGTACTATGCCTATATAGGTAATATGGTAAAAAGCACTAGTGCGGTAATGTAAAGTCAAACGTATTAGTGCTTAAGGTGGTTGGACCGACATCATTTCCCGTACAAACTTTGAGGAATCAATGACGATGAAAAAAGATATTTTCTTAATTAGTGTAATAAATAAAACAGTAATGTAGAAATTATTTCTCTTATATTATCGTCATTGGTTTCTCAAAGTTTGTATGGCTAATAATGTCTGCCCAATCACCTTAATAAGCGGCATCATGAAATTATATGCTTTGACATGACGGGTCACTCTCTGAGCGAGGGTGTTAAAAAACTAGTATTTGAAAGGAAAGGCGAATAGAGAAGAACATATTGGAAAGAAATTCTAAGAGTACTTATCTTTAAACTACACGTTGCCTTGCAGCATTTAAATTAATATCTATTTAGTTTATTATGTTCACCTTTTTAAAAAACCTGTATGCATTTTTTGTCTTTTTTTTATCAAGTTAAAAAAGTTCACAAGTATCTTTTCTAATGCCTATTTATATAAATTATAGTCTATCAAATCCGAGAAGTACCGTTTGATGTGTCATACTTTTAAAAACTTTGCATGGGCATAACTCACCCAATTTCAATAATCTTCGCCGTAAGTCGATGGAATTAAGAATTTTATCGTAAGATGTACTATTCTTAATCAATAAATTTATAATCAAACCCTTTAAGCAAGGCAAAATAAGAACTGTCAAAGGGTACTTCTTTGATTTATTGGTCTTTAATTCAAGATTGTGAATTAATATCAAAAATGTGTTTAGCCATCGACCCTATGCACTAAACAAACACAACTGAAAATTCCCAAACATTTCAGCGTGTGCCGCAGCTCGCCCACAATCGCTCCCTGGAGCAGAATCACTGAACACGGTTCCTGGACCAGCGTCGCTGACCTCTCTGACCCCGGACCATCAACTGAGGGAGGATTTCACTGTACTGGCTAAAGATCTAGTCGCCAGTTTGAAGAGTATTGTTACTAATATGGTAAGAGTTAATAAATATTACACATTGACCTTGGATTTGCGTCGCTGACCTCTCTGACCTCGAAACACTAACTGACGGAGGATTTCACTATACTGGCTGATTTGGTGGCCAGCTTGAAGAGTATTGTTTCTACTATGGTAAGAATTAACTATTACCCAAGACATTGACCTTCAACCAGCGTCGCTGACCTCTGACCTCGGACCACCAACTGTGGGAGGATTTCACTATACTGATCAAGGATTTGGTGACCACTTTGAAGAATATTCCTTTTACTATTGGGTACATACAAGGGCCACAAAGACTTTATACTAGAAGATAGAATTAAGTACTTTTTTCAAAAAATCTAAAGGTCCCGGGAAGAGGTAGACAGCAGTGTACCCAGGAGTCAATCCCATAGTAAGTACATCCATGTTTCTATTTTCCCATTCAATAGAGGAAGAGTTTATTGCCATCTACCGGGTACAGTTGCATACCCAGGCAGAACATACATACCAAATTTCAGTTCAATCGGTTCAGTAGTTTTAGCGTGAAAACGTAACAAAAAAACGCACAAAAACAGCGCTAGATGGCGCTGGAGTCGAGTTGAACACGCTAGCGTTTTGTTTACCTGTTACAAAGGTTATTTTATTACATTGTACTGAGATTTGACATATAAAATTAGGAGGATTTCGGTTTTCATCACGAAGCCCGTTAAAAATATGCGTTAGTGTATTCTATCAGTTAATAGAAGGGTTGTTATTGAAGACTGCCTCGGTGGCGTGGAGGGCGCATGCTCGACTGCCAATCAAGAGGTCCCGATTCGATCCCCAAGTCAGGCAAAGTGTTAAATATTGGATTTTTCCATTAGGAATTATCTCAATAACTACCTGGAGTCTGGAACTGTGCCCGGTAGATGGCCAATAACATAATGGCGAAATGTGTGTGTTTATACTATGGGACTGAGTCCTGGGTACACCTCTGCCTACTCCTTCGGGAAAAAGGCGTGAATGAATGTATGTATGTATGTTGTTATTGAAGGTGTGCGAACGTAGTCGTCTCCGAGCGGCCATGGAGGCGGCGGAGTCCACCGCGGCTCCGGGGGGCGCTGTCATGGCGGCGCTGAGGACTAATCTCACGTCAGCTTTGCAACAGAATTCGGGTGAGATGCGTTTATTTTACTGCATACTTTGAATTTTGTACAATGGAAATGTTGACACAATGTTATCTAATATTTAAGGAAAGGCATAATATAGTATTAACCAATACATAGAGGACAAAGATGCCTGGAAACTTCTGCATAGCCACCACCCGGCACCATGCACACAAACAAATGTAATCAAATCAAATATTGTCAAACTCGCAGTTGAAAAAATTAATTTTTTTTTTTATGATAGTGAGTGACAAGACGAGCAAATCAGGTGCCTGATGGTAAGCATCATGATTGCCCATATCAGACACAGTGCCACCCAGTGTTTTAAAATTCAAAATCCCGCGCGGCACTGCACTGCGCCTGTCACCCTGAGTTATTATGAATTGTACATGTTTCTTGTGCGTTCTTCTTGTAGAAGTATATTTCCGAACGCACGGTAGATTTTTAACTAGTTTGATATTATTGGTTGACGTTTAAAAATGTATTTTAAAGACTTATTTATATAAGTTTTCTTTGAGTTTGAGGGATTTCTTCTCTTCGGCGGCCTCTTCTACAGGGGGCCGCCTGGGGAAGTACCACACCTTTGCCAGTTATTTATCCGCCAAGCTGTAATGTGCAAGCATTACTGTGTTCCGGTCTGAAGGGCAACGTTAACAGCGAAATTACTGGGCACGACGAGCCATATTATAAAAAAAATACACCTCTTTCTATCCCTTTGGGATAAAGGCGTGATGTTATGTATGTGACTAAGTATACTATATATGAAGTAGCTATGTGGGTGTGTAAATAATGACGAGTGAAGTGTTGTGTCCAGAGCTGCGCACGCGCCTCTCGCGCATACACGACGCCTCCGACGTCGCCGAGATATGCTCCGTCGCCAACTCCGACGCGGTGAGGACTTTATCTTGTACCCTACTGGCTGTGCCCCGCGGCTTCACCCGCGTTGAATAATAATAATATGGGACAACTTCCACACACCTTCATCTGGTCTTCTAGCCTATTTTGGGACTAGGCTAGAAGCCTGTACTATGGTAACCAGATCACTGATATACGAGGGGAGGTCAAAAAGTTCGCGGAATGGAGGGTTTAGAGAGGGAAGGGGGTAGTTATTTTTACCTGTCGCTACTTGTTGACTCAATACAATTATAAATACTAAGTTTCAGCCCAATCGGTTCATAAACCTTTGAGATATCGCTGGATAAACAAGTCAATCGGGTAGAAAATATCAACTATGGAGAAAATTGAGTATCGTGCCGTGATTAAGTTTCTCACTAAGCAAGGAAAAACACCTCAGAACATTATGGAAGAAATGTCATCAGTTTACGGGGACTCCTGCCCTGAAAAAACAATGATTTACAAGTGGCATAGTCTTTTCAAGCAAGGCAGAGACTCAATTGAAGACGATCAGCGCTCAGGTCGGCCAATTGAAGCAACGTCCTCAGACATTGTTGAAAAAGTTGAAAAACTTGTTCTAGAAGATGCACGCCTAAAGAAGAAACAAATCGCAGAGATGACTGGAGTATCATCTACGACCATTTTGAATATTCTTCATGACCATCTTGGCATGTCTAAGGTCAGTGCAAGATGGGTACCGAGAATGCTCACAGCGCTTCAAAAACAGCAGCGCGTCGAGTGTTCGCGCGAGTTTTTGGAGCTGTGTAGTGAAAACAGGGATGAATTTCTGAACCGAATTGTGACTGGAGATGAAACTTGGGTTCATCACTATGAACCTGAGTCGAAGCAGGAGTCAATGCAGTGGCAAAAAAAAGGCGCAGCACCGCCCAAGAAGTTTAAGGTGTCACAATCGACCGGAAAGATTATGGCTACAGTTTTTTGGGATTCCAAGGGGATTTTATTGATCGATTATAAAAATAAAGGTGTTAATATCACGGGGAAGTACTACGCTACAGTACTGGAAAAATTAAAAGTAGCAATTAAAGAAAAGAGAAGGGGAAAATGGTCTCGAGGTGTGCTCCTTTTGCATGACAACGCACCCGTTCACAAGAGTCATGTTGCGATGGCTGCCTTACACAAGTGCGGCTTCGAAACTTTAAACCACCCTCCCTATAGTCCAGATTTGGCCCCTTGTGATTATTATTTGTTCCCAAACATGAAAAAAGAGCTTCGTGGAAAGAAATTTACGGATGACGATGAACTGAAGTCTGCTTATTTGCTTAATCTGCAATATCTGCTTATTTTGAAGGCCTTGACAAATCATTTTTTTTCGAAGGTATAAACAAATTATTTGAAAGGTCTGAAAAGTGTATTATGGTTAATGGAGAATATATTGAAAAGGAATAATAATTTCATGTTTAAATTCATCCCCCTTCCCTTTCATTCCGCGAACTTTTTGACCTCCCCTCGTACATACTTATATAAGCTTATAACACACAGGGACAGATCAAACAGACATGTTCATGCACACAAATGTTTGACCTGGCCGGAGATCGAACCCGGGCCCTGCGGCACAGAAAGCAGAGTTACTACCATCTGAGCCATCGAGGCTGTGAATAAAAAGTACCCTATGTGTTATTCCTGAGTCTAAGCTATCTACATACTAAATTTCAGCTCAATCGGTTCAGTAGTTTTAGCGTGAAAAGGGAACAAGCATACATACAAAAAAAACAACGCCAGATGGCGCTGGAGTCGAGTTAAAACATGCAAGTGTTTTGTATACCTGTTACAAACGTTACTTTTTTACATTGTACTGAGATTTGCTGTCTATGATATTAGTAGGATAGATAGACAATAATTGATTGAATTTGGCGTTACTTTTGGGCACTCCATTCTCCTGAAACAAGAATATTTAGTTTTTAGTTCCGATTTTTATCTTTCGAACTAAAAACTAAATATTCTTATTCCAGGAGTTTAGATAGACAATATACAATTTCATTTAATAGGACTTGCCGTGTCCCGCGATTTCACCCGTTTTTTAAAAGTTATTACACCTAATAACTAATGCAAAAAGATAATTTAACCAAAAAATATGTCCTTAACAAACGTCATGTAGGAGTCTGGAACTGTGCCCGGTAGATGGCAATAGGCTCGCCCCCTATTACATGGGACCAATAATGTACTGGCGAAATGTGGGTATATCTTCTATTGCACTGAGTCCTGGGTACACCTCTGCCTACCCCTTCGGGAAAAAGGCGTGAATGTATGTTATGTTATTAGGTGAATCGTCACATCCAACAGTCCCTAAGCTTCAGCTCGTCGTGTGTCTCCGCGTCGGAGTTCTTCGATGCCGAGGAACATGAGGAAGATCTTAAGGCTGATGACGTCATACCAGCTGATGAGGTTAGTATCCACCTTGACCTATTTTTAACCTCCGGCCAGAAAATAAGATCTTATGAGTTCGACGTAACTGTGTATCGTATTTAGGGTTCCGTACCTCAAAAGGAAAAAAGGAAACCCTATAGGATCACTTTGTTGTCAGTCTGTCTGTCTGTCTTTCTGTCAAGACACTTTTGAACGGGAACGTGTGGAGGATCAAATTGAAATTGATATCAACTACTCAGATCTGCGGTCTCTTGAGGCTGTAAAAAAATCATATTTCTAAGTTAACGCATTCAAAAGTTATGGCCATTTTACCGCATATTTCCATACTTTGCGCCAAGAACTAATAGATGGCGCTGAATGTTCTTTGTATTGAATTTGTATGGAACCCTACACTATGCCTATTAATAATTTATTTTTTGTTTGAAAGCTCACATTATCGATTGTTCTTTAGCTATGTCTCATGAAATGGGTTCAGCCGTTTGAAGATAACGCTCTTGAAGGGATATGAACGATTTGCAGTGGTACGATCAAAATTTGGTATCCTGTCACTTCATGAATAATACAACGAGTCTGTAACCTTGATCTAATGCTGTAGCATTAGGTTAGGATGGGCAAGTTGTCTCGATTTCACCAATACAAAATGAAAATACACAGATATAAATAAATCACTATCTATACTAATATTATAAAGAGAGAAACTTTGTTTTTTTGTTTGTAACGAATAGGCTCCGAAACTACTGGACCGATTTTAAAAATTCTTTCACTTATGGATAGCTTAATTCAGTGTGAGTGCCATAGGCTATATGAGATTTTGAAAAAAAATAGGGATCCGTAAGAAAACTGAAATATTGTGAACCAAGGTGTCACATAATATAATTACCATATTCATAAATTTGCGTGCGCTGTGAAATCCATTGATGGTAGAATAATATAATGTACTAGGGGTTTGTAGTACTTATCGATATCTACAAAATAGTTCTCGGAAATTTTATCCATCTATTTTGGTTTAGTCACAATAATCGAAACAGACATTATATGCATGCGCTGTGAAAAGTATTGGTGGTAGAATAAAGTAATGTACTAGGGGTTTGTAGTAATTATCAATACCTACAAAACAGTATACATAAATTATATCCATCTTTTTTGGTTTAGTCATAATAATCGAAACAGTGATTATTTCTCATGCGGTGTGAAAACTATTGGTGGTAGAGTAAAGTAATGTACTAGGGGTTTGCAGTACTTATCAATACCTACAAAACAGTAAACATAGATTATATCCATCTTTTTTGGTTTAGTCACAATAATCGAAACAGTGATTTTTTTTTATGCGGTGTGAAAACTATTGGTGGTAGAGTAAAGTAATGTACTAGGGGTTTGTAGTACTTATCAATACCTACAAATCAGTATACATAGATTATATCCATCCTTTTTGGTTTAGTCACAATAATCGAGCAGTGATTATTTTTCATGCGGTGTGAAAACTATTGGTGGTAGAGTAAAGTAATGTACTAGGGGTTTGTAGTACTTATCAATACCTACAAAACAGTATACATAGATTATATCCATCTTTTTTGGTTTAGTCACAATAATCGAAGCAGTGATTATTTTTCATGCGGTGTGAAAACTATTGGTGGTAGAGTAAAGTAATGTACTAGGGGTTTGTAGTACTTATCAATACCTACAAAACAGTATATATAGATTATATCCATCTTTTTTGCTTTAGTCACAATAATCGAAGCAGTGATTATTTTTCATGCGGTGTGAAAACTATTGGTGGTAGAGTAAAGTAATGTACTAGGGGTTTGTAGTACTTATCAATATCTACAAATCAGTATACATAGATTATATCCATCTTTTTTGGTTTAGTCACAATAATCGAAAAAGTGATTATTTTTCATGCGGTGTGAAAACTATCGGTGGTAGATTAAAGTAATGTACTAGGGGTTTGTAGTACTTATCAATACCTACCAAACAGTATACATAGATTATATCCATCTTTTTTGGTTTAGTCACAATAATCGAAACAGTGATTATTTTTCATGCGATGTGAAAACTATTGGTGGTAGAGTAAAGTAATGTACTAGGGCATTGTAGTAATTATCAATACCTACGAAACAGTATACATTATATCCATCTTTTTTGGTTTGGTCACAATAATCGAAAGTCATTATATTATGCATGCGCTGTGAAAAGTATTCGTGGTAGAATAAAGTAATGTACTAGGGGTTTGTAGTACTTATCAATATCTTCAAAATAGCCCACGATAAATTTGTACATGTGTTAAGGTTTGATCATTGTAACAGAAATAGTCGTTAATTTGCGTGCGCTGCGTAAACCATTAGGGTTATATCTATTAAAATACAATGTATCACGAATTTACTCCTGTTAAACGTCCACTATACCTACTTCTGCTACCCGTGCGAAGCCGGGGCGGGTCGCTAGTGTATTATAAAATCTTAAATGACTCACTGACTGACATGCAACGCAGAGCCCAAACCACTGATCCTAGAGCAGCAATGGATTTGATTTTCTTTGTCCGTTAATTCGATACTTCGTAATTCGACAATATTTCCATGCATGTTTGATAGGTTTTGAGTATTTTTTTGTAACGGTGATTACTGTACTGATTATTGTTCGGGGAAATGTAAGACAATGAATTTAAATGAATACTAAAATGTAATGCTGACATACTACTCATATTTTATTATTATTGCTCCTTTCTATTGATTTGTATTTGACTTCTAACATTTTTTTTTAATAATTATTTATACCTGTATCGTTTAAATTCACTGACATGTTATTAAGTCTCAATTATATTTCCGGTTGGTTAGATTTAGTAGTTAGTACCTAATGACTTACGACTTTATAAATATTCGCACGCCAGGTGTGGCAAAATATGTTGAAACCTAAACTTACCAAGATCTTACATATGTACACATATTTTGTCGAATAAATAAATTTCATTTCATTACTTCACATCATTATCATCAGCCGGTAGACGTCCACTGCTGAACATAGGCCTTCCCCATGGAACACCATAAACTATTCATATGGGGGCATTTAGTCTAGATGCTGACGTTTGTTGTTCGGCTTGGTGATCGCAGCAGTTGGAATAATTGGTGTCGGAGAATACTGCTGCACACTCTGAGAATATGTTCCTCTGCCGGGTCTCACGGCTCCCACCAGATGAGAAAGGGGTGGCCCTTTTATATAGCCGGGAACCACACGGCCAATTACTTAAAAAATTTAAATGTTTCTAATTGTATCATGTTTAAAACTGTAGTAATATTTCAGGCTGGAGTGATAGAATTGGACGGTGATTCTTCATCGGAAGCGGGATCACTTAGCAGCGAAGAAGGCTCCGCAAGTTCTGACAACTCTGACGGTGCGAGTGAGTTATTATATCTTAAATAAATGTTACCATTAATAAAATAACATTAATCATTAACGGTTCGCCGCGGAGTTACCGGCTTTAGAATAGTACACCCCCTTCTCTACATATGGTTGCCGTAGCGGCCAGCTAAGGGTTAACAGATCCAGAGGACGGGCAGCATCTTCACCAAAAAACCATCGAATTGCGCTCGACAACCCGCACAACAAGCGTGTCGAGTATTGGCAGGGCCTCCCCCTATAAGGGAGGCCTGTTTTTTTCTTCTTTTATGGACCCACACGAATGTATTGCCAGTGTCAAGTTTTGTATTTATAGCCTGCTTACACGGGACATTCATGGACTCACGCGTTATTGTATTTGCCAGTGTCAAGTTATATAAATTTTCAAGTTAATATGGTCAATAAGTCAATTCAGAGTCAGGGCAAGCCCAGTCAAGTCACAGCTCTAGTAAAGTGGTGGTCTTTACAAGAAGCTGCCGGAATTTTGGTGGGAACACGAAAAATCACATTTCAACTCTCGCATCACTCGCCAAGAAACTTGTGTATTTTCGAAAACACTCAACACGTAATATTCCACCACTATCACACGTTAAATACTCGAAAATGCACCGATAATTGATAAAGATATGGGAGCCAAACTGTACTCTTCGGCTTCCCGCCAAAACTCCAGGCCTATGTTCAGTAGTGGATCACCAATGGCTGAGATGATGATGCTGATGATGATAACCGGCGGTACACTGACAAACAAACAACAAACACCAACAAACAACAACAGGTATAAAGTCTTGCACATCGACGTTCAGTTGCTAGTCTGTGCGTATTTTACAAAACACATCACGGAGAATGCGCCACTGAATTGCATGAGTTTTCCACCATCGCCCTTCTTTTACCGAACCGCGAGACAAACGCAAAAGCAAAAGCGTCACCACTATTTGGTAGATTTACCAACAGCTCGCACAAGGCGATTTGCCTCATCATTCATCATGAGAATGACGAAGCAATGGAACTCGCTGCCGTCGTCCGTTTTTCCCGAAAACTATAACGTGGGTATGTTCAAATCAAGAGTGAACAGGTATTTACTGAACAAGCGTGTTCCAACTTAGGCCGCATCATCACTTACCAGCAGGTGAGATTGCGGTCGAACGCCTGTTTAGTTACATATTAAAAAAACCACTCGGCAGTGTTATCAGCGGAGCAAGTGACGCTCCGTCAGAACGGGCCGACATGGACGCGGCGCACTCGACTGCCCGCGCCGCGCCCCGAGCCCGGCGGGCCTTCTCTATGGAACCTGCTCTACAAGAACATTGGCAAGGACCTCTCGCAGATATCCATGCCCGTCACTATCAACGAACCCTTGAATATGCTGCAGGTACGTAACTAATATACGTTTTAAAAAATGGGTAAGGGTGTAGCAAAGCAATTTGTAAAAACAAATGACAAATGAGTTTAATAATTCCCAATGAGTTCCTAATTTGAAATTTAAATACATATTTCATCGGCTGCCTTTTTTTACTGGCCTTGTCTGACAACTTTCGAAATTTGAATACATATTTCATCGGCTGCTGTTTTTACTGGCCCAGTCTGACAACTTTCAGTGTTATCCACGTATAGTCTAGAACTCTGCTATTGTTATTTTTTTAACTTGATAATGATATTTTGTCAGCGTCTATGCGAGGAGCTGGAGTACTCGGATTTGCTGGACTCGGCGGCGGAGTGCAAGAGCGAGATGGAGCGCATGTGCATAGTGTCGGCGTTCGCTGTGAGCTCGTACGCCGCGTCCGCGCACCGCGCCGCGTCCAAGCCCTTCAACCCACTGCTGGGCGAGACCTACGAGTGCGTGCGGGACGACCGCGGCTTCCGCTTCCTGGCAGAGCAGGCGAGTGCTGCGACCGTCTTATCTGTAGACGTTCCTTTTCCATTAAATAATACTCGAACACTTCAGCATATTTTAAACAGTTTATTCCAAGCCCACCATCTTCAATCTCGCTCTACAATCATCTGTCGCGCTGGCATCCCCTTCCCCGTGTTGCCATCGCGCCCTCGCACATATAAATATAGATCTTCCTCAAACCGCACGTTGCCATTAATACTTTCCATAAAACCACCGAAACGTCCACAGAATCCGTAGCATGCGCATCACAAAATAACATCAACCCTACACATCTTACAAAAATACAAATTCAAAAGATCTCAAACGATAGAAAAAAGGTGAAGGCAGCCAATTCCGATGAGTCTGAGATTAAAACAAAGTTCTTTCACATTTAAAATTAAATACAAGAACCACAGTCTAGATCGGCAAAAGTAAAATCTTTTATTAGGGCTTACCACACATACTTTAACACACACCCACACACACGTTGGTATTATAATTGTGGTTGTATGAATTTTAGCACAATGCTGAGAATATCCCAAATTGTTACAAATGTATAAATGTTTTTCTGTAGTGGTAGGCCTCTTTTGCAAGGGCCCGCCTGGGGAAGTATCACGCCTTTGCCAGTTATTCATCCGCCAAGCAGTAATGTGCAAACATTACTGTGTTCCGGTATGAAGGACAATGTTACCAGCGAAATTACTGGGTATGACGAGTTTCAACAATTAATAACTTAGAGTGATAGGCGCAGTGCAGTGCCGCGCAGAATTTAGAATTTTAAAACACTGGGTGGTCTTGTGTCTGATATGGGCGATCATGATGCTTACCATCAGGCACCTGATTTGTTACTCACTATCATAAAAAAAATAAAAAGTATTTTTAATTTTTGTCTGAAAATGTATGTGTTAATTTATAGCAAATAAAATTTTCTTTATTCGTATTCCCTCTTACACCTACGATAGCTCAATTAGAAGAGCGCAGCCACGCGGAATATTGCGGGTTCGAGTTCCGCTCGTGGATTACTATGTGATTGGGTTGTACTTACACCTCTGCTTACCTCCTGGGGAATTAGGCGCGATGTTATGTTTTGTTTAGCCTATGCTGTGCTACTGTTAGGCGAAGACGAGATAGAGAAAGCTTGGCGACGTTTTTCACTTCTAAAGAAAGATATTATATGTTATGACAGCCTCGTTGGCTCAGATGGTAGTACTCGTAACTCTGTTTTCTGTGCCGCAGGCCCTGAATTCAATCCCCGTTCAGGTAAAACATTTGTATGCATGAGCACGTCTGTTTGATCTGTGTCTGGGTGTTGTAGGCATATATAAGTATGTATATCAGTCATCTGGTTACCATAGTGCAGGCTTCTAGCCTAGTTTAGGACCAGATGACCGTGTGTGGATGTTGTCCCATATTATTATTATTTATTGTAGGTGTCCCATCACCCGCCAATATCGGCGTGTCACGCGGAGTCCCCTCGCTGGTGTTTCTGGCAGGAAGCTCGCATCAAGACCAAGTTCTGGGGCAAGAGTATGGAGTTCCAGCCGACCGGACGAGTGCATGTGCGACTTAATACTACCGGAGACCATTATACTTGGAATAAGGTTTGTATTTCTTGGCATTATTTGTATAATTGGATATATCCTTCCTAAATCTACATATCTTTTAACGGGCCCAGCGATTAAACCGCCATAATTATTGCACTGTCTATAGAAATAATAAAATAGTTGTTCTTCCAAAAGCTTCGGTTTACAATAAGATGACTGTTATTTGTCCAATTTTTTTTGCCGATATACCAATGACGTTGAATTGCTTCTTACTACAGACGTACAATCCCTGAACAAGCTTCACAAAAAAGTGTCCAACACTGACAATTACGCGCTTTGACATCTACTGAATTTCTATTATTTGAATTTAAACTCTATTTACATGATTGTTTTAAAGCCTAATTTGGATTGAACGATTTTGCACCCTATGAAGTTCAATATTAAATTTGACAATAAGCGACGCGGGCGAACATAGGAGCATTGAAGTAGACTTATATGCACTAAAATATTTAGTGATATAAATATTTAAATTTTATTAATAAATTAATCACACTTATACTTTTTAACTTTAATAAATATATATTACAAGAATGAAAATTTAAAAGGGTCAAAAAGTTTTAAAATTAAAATGTATTTATGTTTGTAAAGATAATTAAGTAACATGATGGAATCTCGGTTTAATAGTGAGTACAGGTTCGTGAGCCTGATTCTAGCACGTAGAAAGAGCCTTTGACGATATTATTCTAAATTTTTACGTGATGACTTTTATACTCTTAATAAATAGTCGAAAGTCACAAAAATATTAAAATGTTATCATAAATGTAAAATTAACGAGGACTATGCAATGTAAACCAATTAGAAACAAAAAGTATATAATATTATAATGCACAGTGCGTTATTGAGATAAAATAAACAAATATTTAATTCAATGTTTAAAATGTTTTCAATCCACTAGGTAATTAATGCCAAACCTTAATTTATGTAAAGAAAATATATTTATATTCGGATAATAATATCCAAAAATATTTATGATGTAATCGACTTCATAGTTTTTCATTCGAACAAAGCGCTGTTGTTTTTCCATTTTATTTGTTAAAAAAATTAAAATAAAATAGAAACACGCAATGATGATACATAAATTCCTAAAATTATTGTAAATACATGCCTAAATTATGAAAAGCTATCGCTTTCACGCACGTATCTTTTGTTATTCGGTTAGCTTTTTACCTAACACTGGCATCACGCGCATGGCCTACGGTTGCCATGCAACTAACCACATAGTCTGGTAATTTATTGATTTAGTACCAGACTCGCGGCTTGGAACAGATTTTTGCACGACTGGTTCTCTTTGGTATCCTTACTCTGAGCCATATACGCATACTTTGCTATTTTTTAGGATTCTGTACCTCAAAAGGAAAAAGGCAACCTTTATATAGGATCACTTATTTTTCCGTCTGTAGACATTTTTCAACGGAACGTGTGGAGGTATCAAGTTGAAATTGATATCAACTACTCAAATCTGCGGTCTCTTGTGGCTGTAAAAAATCATACGTCAAAGATAACGCAATCAAAAGTTATGGCCATTTTATTGTATATTTCCATACTTTGCGCAAGGAACTAATAGATGGCGCTGTATGTTCTTGGTATCTATGTATGGAACCCTACACCATGCATACATACGTATGCCTTCACAATATATTTTCTGTTGAAATATAATGTTGCTTAAGCTAAGTTATTGTTCAGGTAACGACATGCGTTCACAATTTGTTCGGTGGCCAGCGCTGGGTCGACCAATACGGGGACATGCATATCAAGTGCCTGGGAACAGATATGTCGTGCAAACTTAACTTTATCAAGGTAAGTTTATCAATAATGTACCGCAGTTTTACTTTCTGTGAAACCCTTTTGTTGTTCCGGGGTTCAAGAAACCACAACATTCCTTAGTTTTTTCGTAAATAAAAACCCTTTCCGATAGATTTATGTACCTACTACAAATTTGAATAGAAAGTGGAAACTAATCCCCTTGCAACCAATTCTGCTTTAAATAAATCATCTCCATCCATCGGTTGTCTGGAAGAAATTAGTGATAAGACCGCCGCTTGTACATATAAATATAATGTCTGTGTCCAATAATGTTATTTCATTGTGTGGTTGTACAATAAAGTATTATCTATATCCCTATTAATTTGTTACCTTTATAAACTCTAACAATGCCATTAAAACTGGATTTTATAAAAGTTTCAAGAAAATAGAATCAATTTTTATATAAATAAATAGGGAGTGCAGTAACGACGGCATTGGCCGACTAATCGAATTTAAGCAAATGTATTGAATGGGGTGTACACAGTATAAGCGTTCGTCTATGGCGTACGTGATGAGGCGGGGTTGTAATACAAGCGAGGCGGTAAGCGGTAGCGATTAAGGTCTATAACACACGGTGAAATGCAAAAGTGACGAAACTCAAACTCTAAAATATTTGGTCATAATCTGATACTTATGATAATTATGCTACTATGTCAATGAAGATAAACTGTAATGAGTCCACCGAGCGTGCGGAAAGATACCTCTACAAGAAGTACGCACAAGAAACTTTAGGGCTTAATTTATTCAACTGATTACAATATTTGGTTTGATTACATTAGTTTATTCGGAAGATGCCGCGTGGTGGCTATGCGGAAGTTTCCAGGCATCTTTGTCCTCTATTTACTGATTGACTTTATAATAAGCTTTCTTTAGTAAACCCTCTTATAGCCCCGTTATCCCTTTTGGAATTTTATTATAGTAACGTACAATTTCCTTAGAATGATAAAACCGCCATACCTTCGTTTAAGAAACCGCACACGACGAAACTAGTTTGAAATCCATTTCAAATCAGTTGCATTGAAACTGGCGTGCAGGAAATTCGTGTTTACGTTTTATCTTTATGGCGCGTTTTCGATACAATTTAAAATAATGGTGCCTATATGTAACCATAATTTTAGATTGTCATTCATTTAGGTATTCATTCATCACATTTGGCTATAAAACTGATATCAAACCAAGAATTTGAAAAGGGTTTCGTTGCAGTTGCGTTTCTTTTTTTTTTTTTTTTTTTTTTTTTTATTTATTCACCAAATAACAAATGTCGTTATTCTAGGTAAGTCAAATTACAATAATTTTAAAATTCCTTATGTTAGTCAATAAATAATAATATGTAGCATCGTCATAGTAAAATAATTTCAAATAATCACAATTTAGGTTCAATCACCTTCATACAAAAATGAGGATTCTTGGAGTTGCATTGACATAAATTCATTTATGTTATAAAACGGATTACTCTCGAAGAATTTTTTTATTGTTGTTTTAAATGCAGTCAGTCGTAACCTCGTCAGAGTCAATGGTAGCTTGTTATACATTATTATTTTATTGCACAATCCTTGTTTTTTTACTTTGGTAAGCCTAGTTCGTGGTTGGTAGAGTTTTTCTTTATTTCGTAGGTTAAAGCTGTGTATGTCCATATTTTTGGGTAAAAAAGAGTCCATGTATTTCCAATAGGCATCTGTAAATGTATAATGATATTATGGTCATTATTCTGTTAAGTTTAAAATATCTTCTGGCTGATGTTCGTTTTCTAAGTCCGTTTTTTGACATATCAATATTTTCTGTACATCTGCGCCATTTCCCCATACCGTGACTGCGTAGTTTATTTGAGAATATATATATGCGTAATATACCGATATTAAAGCTTCTTTACTAATAATCGGTTTAAGTTTAAGAAGAGCGTAGTTAGCATTTGATAATTTTTTACTCAATTTTTCAATATGGTCAGAATGACTTACAGTGTAATCCATTGTATATCCTAGGAATACATTATTATCTGTTGAATTTATATTCCGTTGATTCGGTTCTTTTCTACTTTGATATTCCATTATTGTACTTTTGTCTGGGTTAAGTATAATACCATTTGATTTGAACCACTCCTTTATTAAATTGGTCACTTCCATCACTTTGACTTCGATTTGAGTCTCTTTTGTCTCTTATGCCCACATGTGTATCATCGGCAAACAAACTAATCATAGCCCAATCTGGTAAGTTGCATGCAAGGTCGTTAATATATATTAAGAAGAGTAACGGACCCAATATGGAGCCTTGGGGTACACCTATATCAACATCTCCAACAGAAGAATTAGTCATATTAACAGTTACACACTGATTTCTATTGGTTAGATACGAACTCATCATTTTATACTGTACTCCCTCAAATCCATAATATTCCAATTTTAACATTAGTATATCATGTCTTAAGCAGTCGAATGCCTTTGAAAGGTCACAGAAAATGCTTGCGCATTTCTGTGATCCATCCAAGGACTCCAATATAAAATAAACTACTCTTCGAATTGCCATTTCTGTAGACTTTCCTTTGCGAAAACCGAACTGAGCCGCAGAGAACAAGTTATTTTCTTCAAAATACTTAGCAATCTTATTTTTTAAAATAACCTCCAAGATTTTGGATAGTGTCGGCAATATGCAAACAGTCACCGTGTGCTCTGGGCCTAACTGGTTCGTGTTTAATGTTTGTAGGCTAGTTCGTGGTCAGCGAGTCGACACGAGGTCCGCGGGGCCGTGTCCGGTGGGGGAGCGCGGCTGAGGGTCGCGGGGCGCTGGTCCGAGGCTCTGTATGTTGGGGAGGGAGCCGGCGCGCGCTGTCTGTGGAGACCCGGTGCGTACAGGATCCTTTATGTCAGGTCCGCGGGTGAGGTCCGCTGGTCCGAGGCTCTGTATGTAGGGGAGGGAGCCGGCGCGCGCTGTCTGTGGAGACCCGGTGCGTACAGGATCCTTTATGTCAGGTCCGCGGGTGAGGTCCGCTGGTCCGAGGCTCTGTATGTTGGGGAGGGAGCCGGCGCGCGCTGTCTGTGGAGACCCGGTGCGTACAGGATCCTTTATGTCAGGTCCGCGGGTGAGGTCCGCTGGTCCGAGGCTCTGTATGTAGGGGAGGGAGCCGGCGCGCGCTGTCTGTGGAGACCCGGTGCGTACAGGATCCTTTATGTCAGGTCCGCGGGTGAGGTCCGCTGGTCCGAGGCTCTGTATGTAGGGGAGGGAGCCGGCGCGCGCTGTCTGTGGAGACCCGGTGCGTACAGGATCCTTTATGTCAGGTCCGCGGGTGAGGTCCGCTGGTCCGAGGCTCTGTATGTAGGGGAGGGAGCCGGCGCGCGCTGTCTGTGGAGACCCGGTGCGTACAGGATCCTTTATGTCAGGTCCGCGGGTGAGGTCCGCTGGTCCGTATGTAGGGGAAGGAGCCATACATATGACAGGTTCGATACACTACATCCTGTATTATGAAAATTTATATTAAGACTTCTCGGCAGACCCTGGAAGAGATGGCTGGACGCGCTTGACTCCCTCTGTTAATCTGGCAAAATTATCTCTCGACGGAGCTGAATGACGTGATGGAAGAAAATCCTTTGCCCATTATTTGGAAAAAATAATAGATAATAATGTTTGTTGGTGCCGATCGCACATGCATTTCGCCTGTACTATACAGGTGAAAGTCTGGTGATTCTTGTAAGTCGAGTTACGAGTTCATACTTATTTCGGGACTAGTAAATCAATGTGCGCGGTAGCGGGCAGAAACAGACTTGTTAGACATAATAATATGTTCTACCTATAATATTGATACATTTTACAGCAATTTGGGCAGATATTCTATATCATAAGTTGACGCAAAAAAATTTCGGATGACGTCTACTCGACGACGGCTGAAAACAAAGTGAACCAAGCTGACGAGCCTGCTATTCCGTTCGGTCGTCCTACCCGCTCCTATGACACTATTTGTGTATTTAATAGCTGTCACTGTCAAATCACAGTGACAGATACATCGTCTGACATTGACGTGACAGCTGACATATCCTTTTCTTGACATACTATTTTTCCAACTGGCAAGTCTTATAAATAATAGTGATGTAATATTGCAGGTGCAATGCCCCCCGAACACGAGATGTACTATGGCTTCACACGGTTCGCGATGGAGCTTAATGAACTCGAGCCCGGGATGAGGGAGCTCTTGCCGCAGACTGATACTAGATTCAGGTACATGGTTGCTTGTTCATTTAAACTAAAAGTTTAAGTTAAATTTTATATACAAGGTGTAAAGAGGGTGACAGACACGCGAACTTACTCGCGACCTTACGGTTCGGCAAGCTAAATCGTGTCCGTCACCGTAAGTACGCGTACTTAAAAACCGCCGAGTAAGTTTGTCGGCGATCCAACATGTTTGAAGTTTTACGAGCCGCGAGCCGCCGTGTTCCCATGAGTTTTGATAGTTTTCAGTTGCAAACGCTTGTGAATTTTGACAAATTTTAACTTTGATGCACTTTTAAGCCTTATGCTACCAATATACCTGTAAAATTTCATCAAAATCCTACATTTCCAAAAAGACACAGGGCTACCGCCATCGACGATATCTCGTAACGTTATGAGCTTAGTTCGTGCGTGTCACCGACGTCGAGCCGAGAAAGTTACACGAGCTTTATAACCGCTTTCTTTAAATTTACTTGTCTGTCACCCACTTAACAAACTAGTAATATATAAGGCTGTGTTTTTGGCCGTGTGGTTCCCGACTACACCTATATAATAGGGCTACCTCTTTCTCATCTGGTGGGAGCCGTGAGACCCGGCAGAAACAAATATTCATATCATGAGCAGCAGCGCTCTTCGGCACCAAGTATTCCAACTACTGCGATCTTGGTGATCGCAGAATCGGGGTGTTATAACACCCCTTCTTTTATTCGGGGGTTGAAAAGGGTGTAATCCCCTATTATTTATGCGATAATGATAAAATTTTAATGTCAATATTACAGACCAGACCAACGTGCCTTGGAGGAAGGTGACGTGGAGTCAGCAGAACAGTTCAAGCATGAGCTGGAACAAGCTCAGCGTGAGAGGAGACGGGAGAGCCCCAACCATACTCCTGCATGGTTCCGGTAATGGCATTTTAACAGGAAAAGGGACCTCTTGGAAGTATGACACAATCCTATGGAAAATTTACCAAATCGATGTTTTGTATTTCCCTGTTACCTCTTCCTTTTATATTTTAAGAATTCATCTGGGGCTGCCTCGGTGGCGAAGTGGGCGCAAGCTTGACTGCCGATCAGGAGGTCCCGGGTTCGATACCCGGGTCTGGCAGTGTTAGTAAAAAAAAATTGTAAATATTGGATTTTTCCATTCGGAATTATCTCAATAACTGCCAACCCTGCTAGCACAGTGACGCGGGAAATCGGAGTCCCAGGGGGTTAGAACGAGACAGCAGATATGCATTGTTCTGACGTGAAAGATAAAGAAAACGGAGAATACTAGTTATTCCATGCCATGCTAGGCGGGCTGGAGTCTGGAACTATGTCCGCTAGATGGTAATAGGCTCGCCCCTTATTACATGGGACCAATAACATACTGGCGAAATGTGGGTGTACCTACTATGGGACTGAGTCATGGGTACACCTCTGCCTATCCCTTAGGGAAAAAAGCGTTATAACATAACATACATTCACGCCTTTTTCCCGAAGGGGTAGGCAGAGGTGTACCCAGGACTCAGTCTTAAAAGCGTTATGCTGAATTATAAATAAATAATCTACATAATAATATCACAATTTGCAGTAAAACGATAGAAGACGGTGAAGAGATGTGGGTGTTCAGCGGCGAGTATTGGAAGGCGCGCGAGGCTGGCTTCAGTCAGGATATGGCCGTCAGGATATGGTGACCGCGTCTCTTTATATATGTGAGTATATTACTGTACACTTGTTTGTTTACCTTATTAATCCGCCAAGCAGTAATGTACAAACATTACTGTGTTCCGGACTGAAGGGCAATGTTATCAGCGAAATTACTGGGCATGACGAGTTTCAACAACTAATATCTGAGGGTGACAGACGCAGTGCAGTGCCTTTGCAGTGAATTTTAAAACAATGGGTGGTACTTTGTCTGATATGGTGATATGGGCAATCATGATGCTTACCATCAGGCACCTGATTTTCTCGTCTTGTCACTCAAAATAAAAAAAAATTATAAAGCGCCTGCCATTGATTCTGTTTTGCTAGTTTTATGGAAAATAATATAAATGACGTCTTATGGTTTAATCAGAATTGCGATGGTATAGCTAATAAGGATTAATTTCTGGAAAGTAATTTTATGTGGAAAACCAATATTTCACAAGAATCATGTCTGCAACGTCGGTATGGTTCTCGAATGGAGACCACGGTCCGCCCACAAGGTGGACAGACGACCTAATAAAGACTGTAGGAAAACGCTGGATGCAAGCAGCTTACAACCGGAGTAGAGAGAAATCTATGGGGGATGCATAAGTCCAGCAGTGGACTTCCTACGGCTAGATGCTCGAGCATGGTATATGCTGAAAACCAGCACTGCGCAGGATTAACTTTTGCAGCACACAGCTGAGCATATTCCATTGTCAGAAATTGTTAGTTAATTAAATTAGTATCTGTTAATTTTATATACGTAATTAATAAGGCATTATTTTTCTAATTTATTGTAACCTCGACTGCCTCGGTGGCGTAGAGGGCGCATGCTCGACTGCCAATCAAGAGGTCCCGGGTTCGATCCCCAGGTCAGGCAAAGTGTTAAATATTGGATTTTTCCATTAGGAATTATCTCAATAACTGCCTGGAGTCTGGAACTGTGCCCGGTAGATGGCAATAGCCTCGCCCCCTATTACATGGGACCAATAACATACTGGCGAAATGTGGGTGTATCTACTATGGGACTGAGTCCTGGGTACACCTCTGCCTACCCCTTCGGGTAAAAAGGCGTGAATGTATGTTTTTATTGTAACCTATTTAATGTTCATTCGTTTTCTGGCAATACACAATTCTTAATTTAATTTAGATGATGATGACCTTAGTAACTTTTGATGGTGTAATCGTCTTTTTGTCTATTTCAGTGCAGACCGCAGTGCGAGGTGCTCTGCTAGCTGGTTGTGTGTCGCTTCCGCTTAGCGTTAAACATAGCTTTACTATATGATATTGACTATATTCAACCCCCTATTACAAGGGTCACACCGAAAGTTTTTAGAACAGGCCGGTAAGAAAAGCAGGCGATGAAAAAATTTATTTAAATTTCGAATAAGGATCTCTTTGAGAATCTATGTAGGTGTGTGAATTGATTTTGTCATTCCTTATTCGAAATTTAAATACATTTTTAATCGGCTGCTTTTCTCACTGGCCACTGGCCTAACCTAAAAACTTTTAGTGTGGCCTCTGTAAAAGAAGGTGCATTATTGTACACAGTACACATAATACGCAGTAAGGGAAAGGCCTACAAACAACTAGAGAGTGGTGACTTCAGGTTACTCTGTGTTCAGAAGTAACTTTATTAGATTTTTTTGTGTGCACATTGGCAGCTGTTATAAAAGGCAGCATATACTGACAAATGTCTATAGGTAGCAAGGTTTTAACCCAAGTATTTTATAAAAAAAAATGCCTTAATATTTAATTTTTGTGTATCAAGCGATTAGACTTGCTTAGTCTATAGTCTACAAAAATATAAAATATTTATTCAGTTATATTATTATGAAGATAACTGATGCTTTTCTTAAGTTTTTGTAAAAAAAAAAGATTGTTATAGATGTTTGTCTAATATCAATACTAATAATTTATTCTAGTGTTTGAATAAGCAATAAGAGAATTTATCTCGAAATTCAATAAGAAATATGAACCCCAAATAAGTCGTTTTATATATTATATACTAATTTTTATAAACTAATCTTACTGCATATTAAATGTACTGTGACATAAATAAATTGTTACGACCGTCACGTGATTACAATAAAGTCTATTTTCGCTTGTAACTTCTCATTAGGATGATGTTTCAAAATAATTAGGGTGAAATAATGTAATATGACATGTCTGTTATTTTTTTTAAATTCGTATGTTTAATTATTTTTGTACAGTCTGACCTTGATCATAATAAATTTTGACAAAAATGGTACTAAACGTATACCAAGTCGACATCCAAAAGCGCTACCATAAAAAGACAGATTATATAATACATACCGCAGGCCTCTTCAGTATTTTTTTTTAATTTTGACAGATAACAGTTTTATTAAGTACAAGGCAAAAGGTACAAAAGACTGTCTCGGTGGCGCAGTGGTCGCAAGCTCTACTGCCGATCATGAGGAGTTCAATCCCCAGGTCAGGCAAAAAGTATATAAAATTTTTCCATTAGCAATTTTCTGAGACCACCTGGAGTCTGTTATTGTGCCCGGTAGATAGCAATAAGCTCATTACATGAGATTTAAAAACAACTAGCGAAGTCTGGGTGTACCTACTATGGGACTGGGTCCGTCCTGGGTACATCTGTGAATACCCCTTCGGGAAAAAGGCGTAATGTTATGTTACAAGGCAAAGTATGTAAAATTAATGGAACGCGCAATATTTCAATCTCTATGGACAGACATGAGCAACTTTACATAACACACAATCACGCCTTTTTCCCGAAAGGGTAGGCAGAAGTGTACCCAGGACTCAGTCCCATAGTAGGTATACCCACATTTCGCTAGTATGTTATTGGTCCCATGTAATAGAGGGGACTTTGCTTGTCGAATGAGCGAATTTGCTCAGGTTTATTAAGATCCTGGTCTGACTGTAATTATGTTTTTTAGATTACTTGATTTATAATGAAATAATGACTAATATATTTTTTATTATAGTTATTTTTTAAGTATTCGAATTAAATGAATTTGTTTTATTATTACAATTTTATTGTTAAGTTTTCGTTTTGTGTAACTAATCTAGTATCTAAGATACGGTTTTTTACTCCGCAGGAGTGCGGCGGCGCACGGTTTGTGCGTTTGCTGTTATTTCGGTACATACCTAGTGGAATGGCTGTGATTGTTTCCATTAAATGTATTGTGTTACCGCAATCTGTCCAGTTTATTTTGTAGTAATAGATATTAAATGTTTATTAGTAAAAAAAATAACATATAACAATGTTATTAATATTAATAAATAAATTAAAACCGGTTGTTTATACAAGTGTTATATTGGATTGTTCCGTTAGGAATTATCTAAATAACTGCCTGGAGTCTCGAACTGTGCCCGGTAGATGGCAATAAGCTCGCCCCCTATTACATGGGACCTATAAACCTCTGCCTTCCCCTTCGGGAAAAAGGCGTGATTGTATGTTATGTGTATAAAATAAGTTGTTGCAAAAATATTGTTAAAACTAAGGCGGCCACTACACGATAGGTTAGACGCCATCAATCATAAGTGATATGGAGTGACGAACAACTAATTCCTCTTTTGAATGACGTCAATCATCATATTAATCATTAGACGATAGTTTAAGGTGATTAGTCTTCCATAGAAATTGAAAGTACACAAATACAAGGAAATAGAAAACCATTTTCCACTCAATTGATTTTGGTTGGCTCTGGATCCGGCCTTTATTTGCGCGTAAACATATTTTGTTATTAAGAACCATAATATGGTTTTTTTGATATTTAAAAAAACAATAACATAACTTAAAAACATTATTTTACAATTTTCATAAATACGAAGAAACTAAGGTCATTAACCAAATATGTTTTCGCGCAAATAAAGGCAAGATCCAAAGCCAACAAACAATTTAGTGGAAAATCATGGAATGGAAGACGAATCACCTTACCATCAATAACAGCCGTGACTGAGTCTAAACTGACAGTAAACCTATCGTGTAATAGACGCCTTGTAGCAAAAATATCTAGAAATTCGATTCTAATTTCCATCAGCTGATACATTATGGGTTGTCGATTATGTTATGTAGAATTTTGAAATTCTTTATGGAACACCATGTAAAACGCATATTTGACACATGCATGATAGTTTATT
This sequence comes from Hemistola chrysoprasaria, assembly GCA_947063395.1. Lineage (NCBI taxonomy): Eukaryota > Metazoa > Arthropoda > Insecta > Lepidoptera > Geometridae > Hemistola > Hemistola chrysoprasaria. Next base: position 9,282,205 of record OX346733.1, on the reverse strand, counting down.
ATTATTATTATACAAATCGCCAACGATTTGTGGACAGAGTGTAATGCTGCCTCGCTCGCTCTTGCAGCCCCTACGAGAGAGGAAGCGAGATAACATACACTATACACTGCGCCTACGAAAGGTTGGCGGCTAATATATATACAAAACGTGTTACAAAAAAGTGTAGTATTACTTAAGGGGTTACATCTACCCGTCCAACTGAACAACTTTCAAAAGAAAGAATTACGAAATTCCAAAAACAATATTTTGACTTCTCATACAAAATGAATCAGTATATTAAATTAGTTCGTCAATTAAAGAAATGTCGAAATTGAGAAATGCGCAAAGCTTTGGCAAATGTTGCGTACATGTGAAATTGAGCACAATAAATTAAGAAATTAAGAAAATTATTGGAAGGTTAATATGAGTTAAGTTTAAATTAAAAATTTAAATGAATGGGGTGAAGATATAAAAATGGATAACCCTCAATTTACCTTATAAAATATAGCTTGATACTTAAAAAATATCAATTCTTTAGCCATATTTCCGTAAATTAATAATTTATTAATCATTGGAATAAATTATCTGATATGATACAATTTATGTTTTTTTATTAAGTAAATATGACCAAAAATTGATTTTTGTTTAGCTTTCACGTGTAAAAGCTATATTTTTATGGTATAGTTAAAGCGAGGCGCGCGCGGCGACCTTGAATATTTTCCGCACGAGCCAATATTTCGTTATGAAATTTAGTAGACCGCGGCGCCGTCCGCGGCGGATAGACAGATGATTGTTTTGCCGCACGAGTCAATTTCCAAGCAAATGAGTAAATCTACAAGCGATCAAACAACGCGCGCGCTCTTCTTTAATGCAGTCTCAAAAGACAACAATGATCGGTTCGCAGCGAGGGATGTTCGAGGGTTTGCCGCGCGTAATTTGGACGCAGTTTAAGGAACTATAATCACACTTGTTCTGCTCTTTTCAGCTTTTGTCCGCTTTTTGAAACAAAATGAAGAAACAAAAGAAACGTCTTCTATGGACAAGAGCTAAATTAAGAGCTGACACTAATTCAAGTGTGATTAGTCCCTAAGATTTACTCAATGCTCGCAGGAATTTGTGTAAATAGATCCATACGGATGTCCGTATGGTCTAAACACTACATAGACATAATTGTTTGTATGAAAGACATAAAGTTAATAAAAATGTACCTAATTAACAGCATTAATAAAAATTAAGTTTTTTATTAATGCTGTTTGTGATTTTGTTACTAGTGTAATTCCCGCGGCTACGCCAGCCCGTCTTCGTTCACATGAACTTTGAGAATTCTATTGCAATTTTCTTATGTCAATCAAATGTTGGGATTGGGTTGTTTTTAATCAATCCGCCAAGTCAAAGACTTTTATTTATATAGATCTGTGTTACTAAAGGTCTGATTCCGATTAATGACTACGATAATTAATATGGGGGCGCTAAGTATGTCGTAACGCAATTATTGAAAATTGAAAAGGAACGCAAAGGGCTGGATACAGTCACTTCTGAATCAGAAATCAACTCAAACCACGTCAAAATTGGTCCATTCGTTTAGGTGCTACTGATAAAGAGATATAGTCCGCGCGCGAGCAATGTGGCATCGGCTTGTGCTTTTTTACTCCATATCTTCTATAATACCTACATAACATAAATAATCAATTTCATTTTATTATGAAATAAAACGTTTTAAAGTAAATTAACAAAACCAAATTGTATCAAAAATAATTTATAATTAAGTAAGAGATATAAATAAAATAGCATAAGGTGGATGTCACAAAGCTTGCGCGCAGACTATTCATAGACACGTCAAACTTATATTCCCCATAAATTATACCCCTCCATCGGTCGGGGGATAAAAACCATAAAACAAGTTAAAACAGCTAGTAACTAGTGACGTAATCGGCAAATAACAGTATTTCACATAATTTCCGCCACAAAAATAAAATAACTTTATTGTCCTGCCGAGTTGCTGTTTAGTTTATTTATAAGTTGAGCTGTGACTCGGTGATTCAAACATACATGATCTGTATATTTGAGTATACATGAGCCGGCTCAGAGCTGAATTACCACCCCTATTTCGAACAAGGGACTTTATGTAAGAACCTACCCACGCGTACTCGTAAGAATTATTTAGATTATAACGCCTTTTTGAATTGACAATAAATACGATGAACATGTATAGAAATTGTTAATTAATATATTGAAAGGTTTTAGTGATTAAATATGATCTAATTACACACAAAATTATCAATATGTACTTCTACATTACATGCATACATTACATGTTAAGTAACTAGCTGTACTTACCTATAGAATTACCTTTGTACCACATATTCGTTACACGTTGTTCTAATCTTTATTAAAAGTTGAGTAGGCACTTATTTTATGTCCAAAAGAGTTTGTTTGTAGGGTGCGCGGGTTATTTTTAAAATAATACTGAATTATTTATCAATGTAATCCAACGAAGTAAAAAATTATAATGTTTCAAATTTTTCTTCAGCAAAAGCGGGAATTTGAAGTTACATGAAGGCGGCAAAGCGGCCGCGGGAAACGGTATTGTTTTTTATGGCGTCGCACGATTGGTGCATTTGCTTATTCTTCCGATTGTTACGTTTTTATTTAAATAATATTACCTGATTACAAGAAATTTTAAAGATAACATAATAATCTGCTATTAAAAATGTATATTTTTAATATAAGAATATAATTATTTAACAACGTGGCTAGTGAAAAATTATATTGGTTTAAGGTGATTAGACAAATATATTACTGTATGAGTACTAAAAATATTTGTTTTTGTTGAAAATCTACTCTTGCTCCCCATACATACCTACAAATTTACCTAATGAATAAATATGAAATAAACATACCAAATACACAAATAATAAACATACAAATAAATAAACCGAAGTCAAAACCGCTTACTAAAACAGCCTTTATGGCTGTTTTTAGTTTTTAGCGGTTTCGATTCGACCACAGATAGTAGGTTTTGACACGGTAATTCTATTACCGTGGTTTCGACTTCTTGCAAATGCACAAAAGACGTTATAATGTACTAGTTTCAGTATATGTAAAGTACTCTGTGTGTACTAGAGGTTTGTAGTACCTACTTATCAATACCTATAAAATAGTCCACAGACAGTATAAATCTTTCTATAAATAGAATAAAGAAATTTATGATTTTTATTTTCTCACAATCGTACTGAAAATAAGAGTGGAACACACGACACTAAAGCCTCGGGAGTAATACTACAATGGGTCATTTAGCCCCTTGTGTAACAATACTATTGTCAAAAACCTTTATCTCTTCTCTACGACGCGACGCAACATTCTTTTCTGTTCCGTGGTGATATTTAGATCCAGTTTATCTATGGTTTAGATCAAAAATTATGTTGACGTTTGAATTTTGACACTTTATCAAATTTCCATCGTTTGATGTCCAATCTCCCAACGTGATATTGGCAAAGTTGTGGTGTTAAAAACACTTTCACAAGCCACAAAATAAGAATTGAATTGAATTGAATTGACACTTTATCAACAGAACGAAAGGAACCTTCATCCACGGCTGAGACAGCTTGTTTCCTAATGTCCCGTTTGTCGCTACTGTGCACGAATAATAAAAAAAACAACACGTCATCTTGACTGCACTGTCATGAGTCATGTCATGTCTGCAAGAATCCTGTGATTTTCTCGTTGAGTTGTAGAATCCTGATCAGAATTTTTCCTAATTGTTTTAATACTTGAGTCTAGCCAGATTTTTACGCCTTTTTTGCCATGGCGACGCTAAAGTGCTGTGTTAGTGGTTGCGATGCAACAAGCGCTACTCACCGCTTATTTAACATTCCAAAGGACGATAAAATTAGAAGCTTGTGGTTGCAGTTCTTAGTGCCAATCCCCTTCTCGTCGGACTTTCCAAGGAGCAGCTGATAAGAAAGAGTGTGTGTCACAGACACTTCGAAATACGCTAGCTAGATAGACAAGGACGAAGGACACGCTATTCATACCCCTGCTTGTTTACAGCTAAAGAAATAGAATATGGCATGCCCCTAAGTTCAGAAGGTATAGGTTGACCACTAATTGAGTAAAAATGAGATTTGAAACACATAATTTTTATACCCGGGATACTTTTTTTCTTTTAACCCTACCTTGGCAAACCAAAAAGTGTTGTTTTTATAAAATTATAACATTAATAACTTACGTACCTTTATTTTTCAGTTTTTAAAAAAATTATTGGGAGACCTATAGTGATAGTGATGGTAATTAATGTAATTTAGCATTAATTTTATAAGCATGTTTATTATTGCTATTTGCAATGCTATTTGCTAATATGGGTTTATTATTAAAAAATAACATGCATCAGTTATATATGCTGGGGCCTGAGGATGCAGGACGCAGGAGAAGCCAAAAACTATACTAGCCAAAAGCCAAAAATTATTGTGACTAAACCAAAATAGATGAATACAATGTTCATTCACTATTTTGTAGATATTGATAATTGATAAGTTCTACAAACTATTATTTCTTTGTTTATTATTATATTTATTATTATTTTAATGTACCATCGATAGTTTTCACACCGAATGAAAAATAATGACTCCTTCAAAATAGATGTATATAATGTTCCTTCACTATATTGTACATATTGGTAAGTACTAAAAACCCCTAGTAAATTATTTTACCCTACCATCAATGGATTTCATCCAGCGCACGCAAATTAATGAATATATTTGGTAATAATTAATAATGTGACACCTTGGTTCACCATATTGCAGTTACCTTACGGATCCCTATTTTTTTCAAAATCTCATATAGCCCATATCACTCACACCGAATTGAGCTGTTTATAAGTGAAAGTTTTTTTTTAAATCGTCCAGAAGTTTCGGAGCCTATTCGTTACAAACAAAAAAAACAAAGTTTATAATATTATACATAATATTATTATAATTTATTTATTTACAATGGGACTGAGTCCTGGGTACACCTCTGCCTACCCCTTCAGGAAAAAAAGGCGTGAATGTTATGTTTATAATATTAATTATTATAGTAAGATTTATTTGGATTATAAGTGATTAAACTCTTTTAAATAGTAAAAAAGCTAATTTTATTTCAGTCATAGGGAAATACAGATGGTCAGCAAGTCATGACGGCTACAACTTTTAGGACCTCTAATTCAAAATCTTCATATCCATACTATTGATAGCTAAATACAGCTGGTTACTGTTTAACTGTAGCCGGAACTCCATACTTATCCGGTCGATCTATGTATGTTTGTTTTTATTTACTTTAAAATTAAGTTTTCAAGTAATACAGGACCAAAAGAGTGACGTCACTAATTATGTATCGATAAAAGGGACATCACTAATTTAGTCGATACCTAGTGTAATATTTTCACATCACTAGTTGTCACATTGCAATGAATTATAAAATGTCAATGCCATTCATAAAATGTGCAAAACTCCACCGAAGGAAATTATGAACTCCATAATTCATAATCTCCTTCGGAGTTAGAAAAAAAAAAAGTAGATGTGCGACAACAGCGACAAACGCACATATTGCAAAACTTTCCGGCGCCGTTCCACTGTCGCATCTGTACGTAGTACTAATTATAGTGATCTGTGCCTTCATCTTTCGGTTTTTGAACGAAATTGTGGATGATTTTGCAACTTAGAAAATTTTACTCTAATTTAATATTAACAAATAAATACGCATAGTTTGCAATATTTTAGGCATTTATCGTTGCATTTGTATCCACTAATGTGCAATTAAAGTGCTTTAAGCAAAATTTATAGTGTTGACGAGCTTGGGACGGTAAGTAATTTTGAAATGTTTTTAAAACTTAGCGGTCTCGTTGGTATCGCTAACAGAAAACGGTATTTGTTTTGTGTATTGTCAATAGATTATGTAAGCAGTCATGTTGTTAATAAGGACATTTAGTGTGTATTCAAGTGTAATTAAACAACAGGCGTATGTGGCAGGTCAGTGACCTACATTATCACTAATATGTACCAACAATAGACATAAAATTGTTGGCAGAAATGTATGTGTAAGAATTTATCATGTAGGTTTTATTGTTAGGTTAGTAAACTATGTAATTTTTACTTGAGTCTGTCCACTTTGATATACATAAGTATCTTTTTTTATGATAGATTGTTTAAACATGATTTCCTAATTCAAAAGAACACTAACACTAATAGAGGATACAGAACAGTTGTTACATCTACAGATAAGAAACAGGTATAATTTAGATTATTTGCATTAAAATATGTACAAAGAATTAGTTTTTCAAAGCTACGAAGCACTTGCATTAAGACATGTTATGCGAAGACATGAAAGTCATATGGCAAGAAGTACTAAGTATGAGGATGAATGGGAACAATAACATACTGGTGAATTATGGGCTTAATGGGACTGAGTCCTGAGGTGGTATTACGAACATGGAATCGCGTAACAACAGCAGTAAATTTTGCTGTCAACATCATTTTTTGTATGCCGTTTGACAGCAGGCATTAAGCAATTAAATGCTTTCCACACCTCTACTGCTGTTCGTAATAAGGGGGCTGGGTCCCTCATGATTGTCACCGAAATAGGACAAACCAATCAGACTTATTTACACTTCTTTTGTTAAGTCAATTGTGCTAACCTCATAAGTCCACAAGTCACAATCTTTCATTTCATACTTATGATTATTGGAATGCCCACAATAGCAATAAGTATAAGTCATTAAATGTCATATGGTTTGAGATTACAATGAAGGAATGATTAAGGAGGTATTGTTCTATTTTCTAGATAAAAAGGCAAGGTTGGTTTATCTACCTACCTTGTTACTTATGAGTAAGTAGGCACAGAGAGTTAACATAAAGCATTACATTACATGAAGAAAATACCGTCACATCCTATATTGTTGATAAGTCCCGCTGGTGTGCATGCGCGCTAGGGTGGGTCACCAATGTATGAAGTTTTTTTTTTATTTTTTTTTCTAATTCTAATAGTGATAATTTGGTGCCACTGTATGTCTTGTATATGCTTCTAAAATATAAATATGATAGAATATCATCTTTTGCCTCCGGATTGACTTTGAAAAAAAATTAAATTGAAAAAAACGCCTCTAGTTTTTTTGTACTACTAAAGTAGTGAATCTTACCTGAATGCGCAAACTAAAATTAAAACGAAGAAGAAATATAGCTACTTATTTAATAAGATCAAAAATTACGGTTCTAAAAGAGACATTATGGTAATAAAATAGTTTTTAATTAGCCCTAAAATCCATCTTACTGTCAAATTTAGGCATATCTTTGCAAGACTCTATCTGAGCTTTGATAAACCCATCTCTTTCAGATTTGCTGCTTAAAGTTTTTAGGCTTCAGTAACCGTCTTCATAGCCCTTGCAACTGTTTGCGTGTGACATGGGAGGCGTATAAGTGGCAGATCCCCTTCACCTTTCTGTGCAATAAATGTTCGCAGTTGTTCGTCACTCAAACTCGCAAGAATAGGGGACTGAGTTATAGTTTTATGCCAATCGATGAGGTGAACGTAGCATGATGCATCTAAGTTCAAGTCAGGTACTATGAACATTCGCAGTTTGGTTTCAGTATTGGTACGGGCTTTCAGGATTCGACGCGCTGCAACTCGCGAATATGATTTTGTGGGTCTGTCAGCATTGCCAGTAATAAATTCTCAGGGTGCGCAAAGAAACCATTTCTAACGATCACAGGATCGATCACCGCTTTCAGATCATCAGAACGGTATCTTGATGCTAAAAATAGTTTCCAAAAACGTGCACCATCCTTATAAGTAGGGTAAGTTTGATGACACACCAAGTAGGAGTTTAAACCTTAACAACTGTTTTGTAAAATCTCTAATTCATCGGTAGGGGATTCGGGCGACACATATAGGTGGAGAATACGACCAGCTCATGTGAGCCATCTAGCATGGAACACCTTGCCAGGTGGTTTGTTTGCCAGATCCTCAGGAAAAACGCCGCTCGAAATTGCAGTTGTAATGGTGTATAAATATGATTGATCAGAACTGAGGTCTGTAACAGTTAGTTCTGGCAATTCCGGGGTGTTTTTCTGGAACTTCTTTCATGTATAGCTGGCTAGGTTTATCTAGTTGTTTTTCCAGCAAACGTATAATATAAATACCCCATATATTCCAACGTTTACATTCGTTTCATGAAGTCCCATCACATCCAATAGCCAACAAATCATCCATAGAAATGCCTTCATATGAGAAGTGCCTTTTCATATAAGTCACGATGCCTTTCAACGTGCCCTAAGATGGTGTAATATGACCCAAGTAAATAGAGCCAGGTTCCTTTATCAAAGTAATACGTTAATTTGTACTCGCGTCTTGTCCAATCATAAAATTTGATAAAATTCTCATAAGTTGGTAAAATTGTCTTTAAATTAATTAATTTCACCTATAACAGGGCAATTGTATGAATTAAGAGTACGTTCCATTGTAACACGCTCAAAAACCACCTCCCACCTAATTAGCCGCGGCGTCACTGATGCATGAAAAATGCCACATGGCTTGCAATTTTAACATCCCTCGAACACCTCACCCCGACCGCAAACGTCGACGCACCTGCATTTGCTCTTGATTTTACAAAATGAGACTGTATTTCTAATTGAGAAACGCTTAACACGTATTAATAATACAAAGACTAGGTATTGATAATGGTTCGTGAAAATATGTCTAAAATCATATTTTTACGAAATTTCAAACCCAATCCGGAGGCTGTTAACTTAGAAAGAATCTAAAGATATTTTGCACACGCTTTTTTTACACGTTAAGGCACCTTTATTTCACTATTAGAAAAAGAAAATTTAAAAAAAATATATTTGACCCACCCTAATGCGCGCTCCAACTACGCCGACTTCGGCGTAGTTGGAGCGCGCTTGGAGACCCTATCAATGAAGTTTTAGGCTGTAAAGTGTTTGTGGAGTAGAAAGACTTATGCATTTGACGATCGGGATTTGAACTCACACCTTCCGCACTAATAACTATAGATCACCTATGGATAAACACACACGCCCCTATAGGCGTTAGGTAGGTGGGATAAAAAAAATCGCTGATGACTAGTTTCTCAATGGTAGCTGAATTGATAGAGTGCCCACCACGCGGATTGGTGCGGAAGGTGCGGGTTTAAACCCCGCTCGTGGTGAAATATTACTTCCTATATTAATATTATATTTCAAGCTAATGGACTGCTAATTCTTCAAAAACATAAATAGTCGTTCTGTTAGAGTATAAATTCGATCTGTTTATTGATCAGTTCGCAGAATGTCCAACACGTCGGTGAATATAAAGTTCAAATGCGGCGTGACGGCTTCAGACCCGGAACAGAGTCCCGTCTTGGTGGTTGGACAGGCTGCGCACCTTAATGCACTGTCCTGGGACGATGTCAGGTGCAAGCTGGAACCTAGGGTTACTGAGGAGGTGAGTCATTGTTAATGTCAAATCAACTCGACCAATACATAGAGGACAAAGATGCCTGGAAACTTCTGCATAGCCACCACCCGAACAAATGTAACCAATCCAAATATTGTAAAACTTGCTGTTGAAAAAATGAAGCCCTACAAGTTTCTTGTGCGTTCTTCTTGTAGGTAGGTATATTTCCACATCATTGCATTTCTCATTAGCTTCATTGACGTGCATAAAGCGACTCCCCACCATATTTTGTCACCTGCACCAGAGTCAAGCTCAAAGCTCAACAGGGTCTTCCTGTCCCATTGATTTTTCCAAGCCCATTCCTATGGCTGTAGTAGATAGGGACAGTAGGGTTCTCGTTAATCCATTCATCATCATCATCATCACCTCAGCCGTTGGTAATCCACTACTGAACAAAGGCCTCCCCTATAAAGGGGGTTTTGCCAATACTCGACACGCTTAGCTGGCGGGATGCCGAGCGCAATTCGATGGATTTTTGTAGAGGACGCTGCTGCCCGTCCTCTGTCCATCTGTTAACCCTTAGCCGTCTCTTACGGCAACCTAACTACGGGTAGAGAGGGTGGAGCACTATTCTAAAGCTGGTAACTCCACAGCACAATCCATTCATGCGCGTCACTAATTAGATGACGAGGCAGTCGTTTAGTAGGATATCGCGCGCGGGCGATTGTATGGAGAGACGGGGGTCTTGTTATGAGCAGCTTAACTAGCTTTATACTGTAGGCATGGAAACGCGGCCTGTCCTGTGTGACGTGCCCTAACGGTGAGACAGTGGAGCTGTGGCCGCGCGCCGCCACGCTCGCCTCGCTGCCCGCGCGAGCCTCACGACACTGTGCGCCGTCACGCGCGCACGCACTTGCCAAGATCGTCAGGAACGTACATCCTAAGGCTGTCGAGTATATTTTGGTGAGTTTGAACATATTTCTAGAACATGATAATAATAATAATAATAAATTACCCAACATACATGCAATACTGCGTCTTAATGATTTTTAACCCACAGTATTGAAAATATCCAATAATGTAATAATAATTATCCTACTTATATTATAAATGCGAAAGTTTGTGAGGATGGATGTTTGATACTTGATACACGCCAAAACTACTGGACTTTCAGCCTGACTAATCTCAGAGAGGACTAAGTCCGGTGTCTGGGTTGAGCCATATTTTGAGTAATTTTCTCTCCCTCTTTGCAGCTAGTGTGTCGCAAGCGCGACCTGTTTGCAAGCGCAGGCGCCATAGCTCGGTCGTGTCCGCTGTACTCGGCCCGCGGCGGCGCGCCTCTACTGGCGCCCGCCTCGCCGCGCCCCCCCCACCTCACTGTAGAGATACTGCTCGTCAGTGAGGACTCACTAGGTGAGAGTATTGACATGTGTATATATAGCTCGGTCGTGTCCGCTGTACTCGGCCCGCGGCGGCGCGCCTCTACTGGCGCCCGCCTCGCCGCGCCCCCCCCACCTCACTGTAGAGATACTGCTCGTCAGTGAGGACTCACTAGGTGAGAGTATTGACATGTGTATATATAGCTCGGTCGTGTCCGCTGTACTCGGCCCGCGGCGGCGCGCCTCTACTGGCGCCCGCCTCGCCGCGCCCCCCCCACCTCACTGTAGAGATACTGCTCGTCAGTGAGGACTCACTAGGTGAGAGTATTGACATGTGTATATATAGCTCGGTCGTGTCCGCTGTACTCGGCCCGCGGCGGCGCGCCTCTACTGGCGCCCGCCTCGCCGCGCCCCCCCCACCTCACTGTAGAGATACTGCTCGTCAGTGAGGACTCACTAGGTGAGAGTATTGACATGTGTATATATAGCTCGGTCGTGTCCGCTGTACTCGGCCCGCGGCGGCGCGCCTCTACTGGCGCCCGCCTCGCCGCGCCCCCCCCACCTCACTGTAGAGATACTGCTCGTCAGTGAGGACTCACTAGGTGAGAGTATTGACATGTGTATATATAGCTCGGTCGTGTCCGCTGTACTCGGCCCGCGGCGGCGCGCCTCTACTGGCGCCCGCCTCGCCGCGCCCCCCCCACCTCACTGTAGAGATACTGCTCGTCAGTGAGGACTCACTAGGTGAGAGTATTGACATGTGTATATATAGCTCGGTCGTGTCCGCTGTACTCGGCCCGCGGCGGCGCGCCTCTACTGGCGCCCGCCTCGCCGCGCCCCCCCCACCTCACTGTAGAGATACTGCTCGTCAGTGAGGACTCACTAGGTGAGAGTATTGACATGTGTATATATAGCTCGGTCGTGTCCGCTGTACTCGGCCCGCGGCGGCGCGCCTCTACTGGCGCCCGCCTCGCCGCGCCCCCCCCACCTCACTGTAGAGATACTGCTCGTCAGTGAGGACTCACTAGGTGAGAGTATAGACATGTGTATATATAGCTCGGTCGTGTCCGCTGTACTCGGCCCGCGGCGGCGCGCCTCTACTGGCGCCCGCCTCGCCGCGCCCCCCCCACCTCACTGTAGAGATACTGCTCGTCAGTGAGGACTCACTAGGTGAGAGTATTGACATGTGTATATATAGCTCGGTCGTGTCCGCTGTACTCGGCCCGCGGCGGCGCGCCTCTACTGGCGCCCGCCTCGCCGCGCCCCCCCCACCTCACTGTAGAGATACTGCTCGTCAGTGAGGACTCACTAGGTGAGAGTATTGACATGTGTATATATAGCTCGGTCGTGTCCGCTGTACTCGGCCCGCGGCGGCGCGCCTCTACTGGCGCCCGCCTCGCCGCGCCCCCCCCACCTCACTGTAGAGATACTGCTCGTCAGTGAGGACTCACTAGGTGAGAGTATTGACATGTGTATATATAGCTCGGTCGTGTCCGCTGTACTCGGCCCGCGGCGGCGCGCCTCTACTGGCGCCCGCCTCGCCGCGCCCCCCCCACCTCACTGTAGAGATACTGCTCGTCAGTGAGGACTCACTAGGTGAGAGTATAGACATGTGTATATATAGCTCGGTCGTGTCCGCTGTACTCGGCCCGCGGCGGCGCGCCTCTACTGGCGCCCGCCTCGCCGCGCCCCCCCCACCTCACTGTAGAGATACTGCTCGTCAGTGAGGACTCACTAGGTGAGAGTATAGACATGTGTATATATAGCTCGGTCGTGTCCGCTGTACTCGGCCCGCGGCGGCGCGCCTCTACTGGCGCCCGCCTCGCCGCGCCCCCCCCACCTCACTGTAGAGATACTGCTCGTCAGTGAGGACTCACTAGGTGAGAGTATAGACATGTGTATATATAGCTCGGTCGTGTCCGCTGTACTCGGCCCGCGGCGGCGCGCCTCTACTGGCGCCCGCCTCGCCGCGCCCCCCCCACCTCACTGTAGAGATACTGCTCGTCAGTGAGGACTCACTAGGTGAGAGTATAGACATGTGTATATATAGCTCAGTCGTGGCCTCTAACCTGTAATATGCCGGGATTCCAGACACAATCGAGCACTTGAAAATCAGTTGAATGCCAAACCGACGTGCGTTTAAAACTATGAAAACTAAACCAGGCATTACATGACAACTTTGTAAAGCGGTCCCCCATTACAAACCACTGATCAATAAGAACCTTAATATTTCCCCAGCGTCTGAAGGGGAGGAAGATACATTCGGCCCACTAGACCCGGCTTTATGCGACAATTCCCTCTCTGTTGAGGAGTTGAGCACTATCCAAGACTTGGCCGATTACACCAGGCTAGCGGCCAGGATCACCGACACACCCGCTAATATTATGGATGTTGATAAGTTTATTGAGGTAAGCATCCCACTAATATTTCAAATGCGAAAGTTTGTGAGGATGGATGGACCGATTAGCCTGAAATTTTGTATGTAAATAGCTTAGACCCTGGAGTAAAATAAGATAAGAAAATCCTTAATTGCCTCTAAATATAAAAAGATAAACAAAATTGCAAGTTTCAAGTTTCGTTTATTGTAAATCATGTGTACAAAATGGTGTTACAAGTAAGATTATGGTTCAACATGATGCCCATTTGAGCATAGCAACTTAGTATTCCTACATTAGGTTATACAATTATAAAATATTTATTTAATTAATTTAATTTGGAACGTGTAGCGGGTCTTATGAATGAATTTTCCTTATTTTTATTTTTCAACTGAATTTGCTTATGGTTATTTTTATTAGAACTAATTTTTACATAATAATTTTTAATAAGTCATATAAGTCATAATAAGTAATTTTTAGTAAGTACACTTGAATACAGTTCATAATATTAATACATTTTTCAAATAATTATTCACTGTCAAATAATAATTAAATAATTAAATAGGTGGATGTCAATATTTATACACATTTAAGTACATTAATCAACCCTATATATAATAATATTACCAAGTAGTGCGGAAATAGGGCAATAGGGATACATTCAGCATATAACATATAACACAGCAATATAACACATAGGGTACTTTTTTTTCGATATTCTCACGGGAACGATGCCTTTGCGGGTGAAACCGCGTGGCACAGCTTGTACAATATAAATCCTTAACACCTATTTTGTTAAATTGTGGAAAATGTTAGAGGAGGCCTATGTGAAGAGGCACGCTGAACATCGAGACATTTTATAATGAAATCAAAACAAATTTATATTTAACACAGTTCAGAATAAAGGGCTTTATTATTATTATTATTATTATATAACACCTATTTTGACTTTTTTTGTCGTGGGGTTTTGCCAATACTTGCCATGCTTGGCAGGCCGGTTGGCAGGTAGAAACCTTATCGATCTGAAATTACTATAACGTTTTTTTTCTTTTCAGGAAGCATGCCAAGTAGCCAAAGACCTAGACATCGAACCCCCTACCATAATCCGCGGGGAGGAACTGAAGGCCCGCGGTATGGGAGGTATATACGGAGTAGGGGCAGCTTCAGAGAAACCCCCCGCCCTCGTGTCCCTGACCTACCGAGCCAACACTGAGGAGTCTATCGCATGGGTCGGGAAGGGAATCGTTTATGATACCGGCGGACTGAGCATTAAAGGAAGGGTATGTATGTCATGTCATACCATATTTTCATAATTTTTTGTAGTGGTAGGCCTCTTTTGCAAGGGGCCGCCTGGGGAAGTACCACACCTATGCCAGTTATTCATCCGCTAAGCAGTAATGTGCAAACATTTCTGTGTTCCGGTCTGAAGGGCCAGCCATATTACCATGTTACCAGCGTAATTACTGGGCGTGACGAGTTTCAACAACGAATATCTCAGGGTGACAGGCGCAGTGTATTGCCGCGCAGAATTTAGAATTTTAAAACACTGGGTGGCACTGTGTCTGATATGGGCAATCGTGATGCTTACCATCAGGCACCTGATTTGCTCGTCTTGTCATCTCACTATCATAAAAAACACAGACAGACAACTATGTAATCCTTTATGGGTTTCTTTTTAAAAGCTTTTATTTAACTTGCAATGTATGTAAGTATGTTTGTTCGGGTGAAATCTTTGAACTCAATTTTGAAGTAGATATCTTCTACAGATTGAGCTGAAATTTTGTGTACACGTTTAGTTTGGATGACAATGTACAATATGGTATGTGACATTATTCTAAATCCAATATGGCGGACCATTCAAGTTGGCGAAATAGTTATTTTTAATGCATTTCTACAATATGGATATCAAATGAAAGAGCTTGTTGAGAGTAACTCGAAAATAATTTGGCGTAATTCTAAATCCAATATGGCGGACTATCCAAGATGGCGGAGTAGTTATTTTTAATGCACTTCTACAATATGGGTATCAAATGAAAGGGATGGTTGAGAGTAACTCGAAATATAATGTGACGTCATTCTAAATCTAATATGGCGGATCATCCAAGATAGAGGAAAAGTTATTTTTAATGCACTTCTGCAATATGGGTATCAAATGAAAGGACTCATTGAGAGTAAATTGAAAAGTGAGCTCCGAGCTGAAATAAGTTTGACTTGTGTAATTTGGCGAGATGGGCGTCATCAGCATTGGTCTGCAACCTGTCGAGGAGAAGGACAACTCCAAAAATCAAACTCGACTTCCGTATAGATTTTGGTAAAAACGGCGTTCACCTAATTCAGCCCAAGTCTGTGCAATTTCCAGCTAAATAAAGTCGCGGAACCGCGGAACGAAGAATGCTGGCAATTTTATTATGTTGTACAGTACACAAAATGCAAGGTAGCACTGTCGACTACGCCGTTATTTACTTAGGCTCGAAGCTCTTTGCTGCTGGTCAAGCATACGTGGCCTTAAGTAGGGTAAAAACATTAGAAGGTTTCCTGACTATTGAAGAGCTGGACTGTTCGAAATTAACCGGCAAACGACCTTGCAACAATGATGCGTTGAATGAGATGAACGGACTGAGAAACCTAGCCAGCGATAACTAAAAAATAAAAAAAAATAACAAGCAAAAAAACTTTTTCAAAAAAAGCTTTTATTTTAACGCTATAAAAAGAAGAAAATAAATTTTTCCTTAAAAATTTTAACTATCAACTTATAATCTCATTATAAACAATTTATATGATCATAAAAGCTTGTCGCGCGATGTGTAAATAAAATAGTACCAATTTAATGATGTAAATTGATCTGCTAAGTTTATTATATTTTCAATTTTAATTTAATTAAATACTGATAGGTAATTAAACCTCGCGACAAGCTTTTATGATCATATAAATTGTATATAATGAGGTTATAAGTTGATAGATAAAATTTTTAAGGAAAAAAATATTTTCTTCTTTTTATAGCGTTTAAATAAAAGCTTTTTTTGAAAAAGTTTTTTTGCTTTTAATTTATTCCTTTTAATACTCAATACTCAATACTTTATTTGCATATCTTAGTTAATATTACAGGTTACAGATGGTCGGCAACTATCTTAAAACTTATGATTAACTAAGAACCCTGTAACGATTTTGAGGTACGGCACCCTAAACAGTATGTATTGTTTGACAGACATCGATGGTCGGCATGAAAGGAGATTGCGGCGGCGCGGCCGGTGTACTAGGAGCCTTCGCAGTCGCCGTGAGAGCCAACCCTACCGTCACCCTGCACGCCGTGCTGTGTCTGGCTGAGAACTCTGTGGGACCGAGGGCTACCAGGTAACTATACTAATATTATGTAAGGAGAGTGTACTAGGAGCCTTCGCAGTCGCCGTGAGAGCCAACCCTACCGTCACCCTGCACGCCGTGCTGTGTCTGGCTGAGAACTCTGTGGGACCGAGGGCTACCAGGTAACTATACTAATATTATGTAAGGAGAGTGTACTAGGAGCCTTCGCAGTCGCCGTGAGAGCCAACCCTACCGTCACCCTGCACGCCGTGCTGTGTCTGGCTGAGAACTCTGTGGGACCGAGGGCTACCAGGTAACTATACTAATATTATGTAAGGAGAGTGTACTAGGAGCCTTCGCAGTCGCCGTGAGAGCCAACCCTACCGTCACCCTGCACGCCGTGCTGTGTCTGGCTGAGAACTCTGTGGGACCGAGGGCTACCAGGTAACTATACTAATATTATGTAAGGAGAGTGTACTAGGAGCCTTCGCAGTCGCCGTGAGAGCCAACCCTACCGTCACCCTGCACGCCGTGCTGTGTCTGGCTGAGAACTCTGTGGGACCGAGGGCTACCAGGTAACTATACTAATATTATGTAAGGAGAGTGTACTAGGAGCCTTCGCAGTCGCCGTGAGAGCCAACCCTACCGTCACCCTGCACGCCGTGCTGTGTCTGGCTGAGAACTCTGTGGGACCGAGGGCTACCAGGTAACTATACTAATATTATGTAAGGAGAGTGTACTAGGAGCCTTCGCAGTCGCCGTGAGAGCCAACCCTACCGTCACCCTGCACGCCGTGCTGTGTCTGGCTGAGAACTCTGTGGGACCGAGGGCTACCAGGTAACTATACTAATATTATGTAAGGAGAGTGTACTAGGAGCCTTCGCAGTCGCCGTGAGAGCCAACCCTACCGTCACCCTGCACGCCGTGCTGTGTCTGGCTGAGAACTCTGTGGGACCGAGGGCTACCAGGTAACTATACTAATATTATGTAAGGAGAGTGTACTAGGAGCCTTCGCAGTCGCCGTGAGAGCCAACCCTACCGTCACCCTGCACGCCGTGCTGTGTCTGGCTGAGAACTCTGTGGGACCGAGGGCTACCAGGTAACTATACTAATATTATGTAAGGAGAGTGTACTAGGAGCCTTCGCAGTCGCCGTGAGAGCCAACCCTACCGTCACCCTGCACGCCGTGCTGTGTCTGGCTGAGAACTCTGTGGGACCGAGGGCTACCAGGTAACTATACTAATATTATGTAAGGAGAGTGTACTAGGAGCCTTCGCAGTCGCCGTGAGAGCCAACCCTACCGTCACCCTGCACGCCGTGCTGTGTCTGGCTGAGAACTCTGTGGGACCGAGGGCTACCAGGTAACTATACTAATATTATGTAAGGAGAGTGTACTAGGAGCCTTCGCAGTCGCCGTGAGAGCCAACCCTACCGTCACCCTGCACGCCGTGCTGTGTCTGGCTGAGAACTCTGTGGGACCGAGGGCTACCAGGTAACTATACTAATATTATGTAAGGAGAGTGTACTAGGAGCCTTCGCAGTCGCCGTGAGAGCCAACCCTACCGTCACCCTGCACGCCGTGCTGTGTCTGGCTGAGAACTCTGTGGGACCGAGGGCTACCAGGTAACTATACTAATATTATGTAAGGAGAGTGTACTAGGAGCCTTCGCAGTCGCCGTGAGAGCCAACCCTACCGTCACCCTGCACGCCGTGCTGTGTCTGGCTGAGAACTCTGTGGGACCGAGGGCTACCAGGTAACTATACTAATATTATGTAAGGAGAGTGTACTAGGAGCCTTCGCAGTCGCCGTGAGAGCCAACCCTACCGTCACCCTGCACGCCGTGCTGTGTCTGGCTGAGAACTCTGTGGGACCGAGGGCTACCAGGTAACTATACTAATATTATGTAAGGAGAGTGTACTAGGAGCCTTCGCAGTCGCCGTGAGAGCCAACCCTACCGTCACCCTGCACGCCGTGCTGTGTCTGGCTGAGAACTCTGTGGGACCGAGGGCTACCAGGTAACTATACTAATATTATGTAAGGAGAGTGTACTAGGAGCCTTCGCAGTCGCCGTGAGAGCCAAACCTTCTTTTTGTAAGACGTTGTATAATTAAATTGAATATGTCCTCTATATCCCAGGCCGGACGATATCCACACGCTGTACTCGGGCCGCACCGTGGAGATCAACAACACAGACGCAGAAGGGCGGCTCGTCCTCAGCGACGGCGTCGTGTACGCCGCCAGAGATCTGAAGGCTAACACTATTGTAGATGTCGCCACTTTGACTGGGGCACAGGTGAATATGTCTTCTTCTTCTTTTCTTCTAATATTTAACAGGAAGTGTGACCTTTTGGCAATTTGGCACGAATTTATGCAAAATTTACGATATAAATAAATATTCGGAGGAAATAGGGGAATAGAAAACATCGATTTGGCCATTTTTTTAATATAATTGTGTCAAATTTCTCGTATACGTTATTGCATATTTAACGCAAAAGTAGGATTTAGCGTTAAAACATTAATTGTTTATTTACTTCGATGTATGTAGATTCGGGGTTTAATTTATGTCTTGGCTCGATGAAATCCTGTTTTATAGAACACAACAATTTTAAAAGATGACATCCCTAACGTAGTCTTTTTTTTATGATAGTGACCCAGTGTTTTAAAATTCAAAATTCTGCACAGCACTGCACTGCGCCTGTCACCCGAGTTATTAGTTGTTGAAACTCGTCATGCTTAGTAATTTCGCTGGTAACATTGCCCTTCAGACCGGAACACAGTAATGTTTGCACATTACTGCTTGGCGGATGAATAACTGGCAAGGGTGTGGTACTTCCCCAGGCGGCCCCCTGCAAGAGAGGCCTACCATTACAAAACCATAATATCTACCATAACAAAGTGATAAATAATATATATTTAATTACATAATATATATTGACAGCCTTAATGGTTCAGACGGTAGTAACTCTGCTTTCTGTGCCGCAGGCCTCGGGTTCGATCCCTATCAGGTGCACATTTGTGTGCATGAGCACGTCTGTTTGATCTGTGTCTGGGTGTTATATAAGCTTATATAAGTATGTATATCAGTGATCTGGGGGGCTATTGGCGTTCTTGGTGACTAACACTTTAGTGACTATTAACTTGATTTGACATTAACTACAAATGTCAAAGTCCGGTTACTAACCAAAGATATTACGATAAACTTACTAAGGGCCGGTTTTTTGATCGCTGGTTAAGTCGACTAGTTGTTAAATTTCTTGACAATTTGTTAAATTTCGAAAAAATTCGTTTTTTGATCCCTGGTTAGCTCGACAGATAGTCAAATAAGTAACCATTAGTCGGAATATTTAACCACTGCTCCGTCGACTGGTTGGCGCCAAAAACAGATGGTTATTAATCATATCGTATCTACCTACTGCTGCTTCTGATTTTATTCGAGTGTTTTGGAAAGTATTTAATACTAAAGATATGGATTTACATAATTTATGAACATACTGGAAATCGAAATAGCTCCTCACACGAAGGAATTATGTTCAGATGTTATACCTTATCAAGAAGACCGGCCACGTAATTTACAGCTCCGCTAAAGTATTCGGACGATGAAAATTTTAGTTAGCGGTATCGTCTATTCTACAATAGTGCGTCTATCAAAAGAAATCGTGTTGTGAAACCTACTAATATTATAATTGCGAGAGTTAGTGAATATGGACACCTAAAACTACTGAAGCGATTGGGCTGAAATTCAGTAGGTATGTAGATAGTTTAGACCCTAGAAAAACACATATGTTACTTATTATCCCAATATTCCGACGGGAACGAAGACTATGCGGGTGAAACCGCGGGGTACAGCATGATATAGGTAACAAACCAGAACTATGACTCCACATAAGTAATCGTCAAGAACTAATTGATACCTACATATTATAATATATTATATACTGTTGGTTTCAAATGTACCTACCTAACTAATAATAACACTTTTACCTATATTTCAAGCTATATACTATATAACACTAGCTGTGCCCCGCCGCGGTTTCACCCGCATAGTCTTCGTTCCCGTCGGAATATTGGGATAATAAGTAACATATATGTGTTTTTCTAGGGTCTAAACTATCTACATACCTACTGAATTTCAGCCCAATCGGTTCAGTATTTTGGCGTGAAATAGTATCAAACATCCATCCAACATCTATCCTGACAAACTTTCGTATTTAATAGTGTAGTAGGGATTTATAGTAGGAAGTAGGATAGGATAATAATAATGTAGTGATTAATTAAAATATGACAAATTTATTTTAGTTTTATTGGCTGTTTATTTCTAAATATAATGCTTTTCACATACATTCACGCCTTTTTCCCGAAGGGGTAGGCAGAGGTGTACCCAGGACTCAGTCCCATAGTAGATACACCCACATTTCGCCAGTATGTTATTGGTCCCATGTAATAGGGGGCGAGCCTATTGCCATCTACCGGGCACAGTTCCAGACTCCAGGCAATTATTGAGATAATTCCTAATGGAAAAATCCAATATTTAACACTTTGCCTGACCCGGGGATCGAACCCGGGACCTCTTGATCGGCAGTCGAGCATGCGCCCACTATGCCACCGAGGCACCGAGGCTTTTTCTATAACTAATTTATGATACACCTTCCTGACTTTCTTAAATTTCAATTCACGCTTCTTCGATTCTATATCAAGCTCCTTTAATTCCATTTCAAGCATGTGGAGACCTTTTTGAGTACATCATTAATTCTTCTTCTTTTCGAGTCAATATGGCTAGTTTTCTACTTATACAATTTTGGTCCAGTATTTTGCCAGGTCTACAGTGTCTTGGTTTGCTTCAAGAAGGTCCGTCATTGTAGCTAACATCATTTATTAAGAACTTTCTTCGATGCTAATATTATTAGAAGTATTACGTTCCCTGAAACACAATAAGTAGGTGTATTTACATGAAATGAATTTATAAAATAGATTTATTAGCAGGCACACATGACCCATTAAACAGTTTGATATGACACACTCACACAATGTATGTCACTTTGTGAAGTATTATCTAAATTAAAATTACACATACATAACATACATACATTCACGCCTTTTTCCCGAAGGGGTAGGCAGAGGTGTACCCAGGACTCAGTCCCATAGTAGATATACCCACATTTCGCCAGTATGTTATCGGTCCCATGTAATAGGGGGCAAGCCTATTGCCATCTACTGGGCACAGTTCCAGACTCCAGGCAATTATTGAGATAATTCCTAATGGAAAAATCCAATATTTAACACTGCCTGACCTGGGGATCGAACCCGGGACCTCTTGATTGGCAGTCGAGCATGCGCCCTCTACGCCACCGAGGCAGTCAACTAAAATTAAATTATATAAAAAACTACTTTGTGCAGCTGTTTTATACCCAGTCATAAATTAAATTGTTCGTGTTGGTCTTTATCCTATTCCTCTCCATGTGAACCGATATCCAGTGTTTAAACATGGGACTCTGGAGATATCAGCAACTGCCTTAACAATTGCGTTACCTGAGGCATTGACACAATTTCAGAACAACACTACTCGAGATCTTAATATTGCGAAGAAGACAGGTATTCACATATGAGAGAAACATTGTCGATGCACTGCAAAATCTGGGATAACACATAAGAGCCCGGTATGCGTCATTATACTAGAGTCTTATGGTGTCAAAGGACTTTCTGGCATAATTAACCTATAGTTGGCAGGTGTACATGTTGAGACAGAACGTCCTTGACGTCCCCACTGATAGAGATCGTCGTTCTCTCTCCATGCCGAGGTCGTCAGTCAGAATTCAGGACAACAGAGTGTTGAATAAGATATTATTTAATATATTCATTGTATCATTTTCAGAATTAAAATATAATACCTAGGTACTTACATAAGTTTGTTTGATTCCATTATTCACAATAATTTTAGACTTTTGCTGAACTGCCGAACCGTATACATACGACATACAATAGAAAATAATCTTCAATTCAATTCTTAATTTATGGCTTGATGGCTTATTATTGTGAGTCGTGTTTTTTTAATAGAATATGTCTTAATTATAAATCGTAAAACACAGAACAGAACTTGTAAAATACCGCGAAATCGCAGGAACCTACACAAAACACGGAAAGGTTTTCTGTGGTTTTGACTTTATTGGCTTTATTGACATCGTTGACGTTTAAATCTATCAAAATTACAAGAGTTGCCATATAAAATAAAATCTCCCGACTCCAAAATGGGTAAATCAGTAGTTCATTGCAATGGCAACATAGTTAACAATGGTTAATTCTAGCCAAGGTTAAAAAAGGTATCAAAAAACGAAAACACGAGTTGACCATTGGTTAGGGACTTAACCATTGTCAGTTTAACAAATTGTTAACTTGACAATTACCCGCGATCAAAAAACCGGCCCTAAGTAGACGGTGCACTGTGTCGGTCCCGAGTGTCTATCCTTTTCCTTTTCTCTCCTCCAAATTTGACAGTAAAGTCTCGTTAGAAAGGTAAAACGTCTTTGTAACGAACTCAAACCACAGAACATAAAGACATAAGCCTGATAGCGACTGGTGATTATGAAGAACGCCAATAGCCCTGCTGGTTACCATAGTACAGGCTTCTAGCCTAGTATGACCAGATGACCATGTGTGGCAGTTGTCCCATATAATATAATCGTTGCAGGGTACGGCGACAGGCAAGTACCACGCAGCCATCGTCACGAGCCGCGCGTGGTTGGAGTCCCGCGCCGTGCGCGCCGGGCTCCGCAGCGGAGACCTCGCGCACGCGCTGCCCTTCGCCCCCGAGCTACACTTCTCCGAGTTCACCTCCTGTGTCGCCGACATGAAGAACAGTGTCGCTGTATGTTCTCATCTAACTCTAAAACTCTCTATAAAATATATTGTGAAGGCATGCATAGTGTAGGGTTCCATACCTAGATACCTAAACAATTCGCCGAGATAAGACCGCCGGTTGTTCACCGCATTACCTGTTAATTGTTTTGTGACATTGTTTCTTGTTTTATTTTGTTATGCAATAAAGTATAATTGTATTCAAATACTTAATACCCGGCAGGACCGCAGTAACGCGCAGCCATCTTGCGCGGGCCTGTTCATCCTGGCGCACCTCGGGTTCGAGTTCCCCGGGGCCTGGCTGCATGTCGACATGGCCTCGCCCGCTCACTGTGTAAGTATTTACACTACACGCGACCTCTTGGTGAGTTCCCATCGAGTAACACTTGCGTTACATTGTGAAAAAGGTGCCAAATGGTAAAAGTGTGAACCGTTGGAAAAAAAATGTTACTCGGAGGGAACTTATTTAAAAAATAAATGTTGCAACTGGTATTAATGTTACTCGATGGGTAAAAATACTCCCAACGAGTCACAGTCTGACTCTTTTACTGTGGCTCGATGGGAGGACCCAGAGATTTTACCGAATCGATGTTTTGTATTTCCCTGTTTCCTCCAAATATAGTAAACCTATTTGATATATTTATATCATGATATTTTGAAGATGAAGTAAAGTATGGCTCTATCATTTTAATTTTGTTTGTAAACTACATTTTTTTGTAGTGAACGTCCAATCACGCGAGTACAACTGGGATTTTTAGAAGTTCACTAAGAAAAAAGCAAGGATTTATTAGAGAAACTAAAACGACAGGGACATACTTTATTATAAAAATATCAGGATATTTACTTTATTATAAAAATATCAGGATATAAAAGAGTGGTTGGATGTAAGGGCAGTCGTTAGGTCATGTCGGAGTCCTTGTAGGAATCTTTGGACAAAAGGACTTTGGCAATATGGGTTGTCCACATAACCCACATGAATTGACTCGAGCTGTGTAATTAGGGTAACCCGTTCTGTTAATTTATAAATTGAAATTATAATAATTATTATATAACCCCGGATAGAAAGGGTGGGGTACTATTCTATAGCCAGTAACCCCACGGCGATAAACCTATCAATGAATTGTAATATTATGTTTCAGGGTGAACGAGCCACGGGGTATGGTGTTGCCCTACTCACCACATTATTTGGGCATCATACCCAAAGTAGACTGCTCAAAGCACTCAGCCCGAGCAGTATGTGATGGCAGCATTATAGTATGACATTAATTAGGAATATAGGGGTTATCTCATAATTCTGATAGGTAATAATAATAATAATAATCTAACAAAATTGAAATTAAATTACATAAATATGAATAAGAGAGACCAATTTTCCACTCAATTGTTTGTTGTCAATTGGCTCTGGATCTGACCTTTATTTACGGCCTTTTTTTCATATATATAAAAAAATTTATAATATCGTTTTAAGGTTATTTTACATCTCTCATATTCGGTAAGTAGGTCCTTATTACCCCCAAATGGGGCTTGTAAGTGACCAATTAGCGCTCTAGGGTAATAATGTAGCTAGAAAAGCCCTAGGGCGGTAAGTAATTAAAAAAAAACTTCACTCTTTCAAAAAGTTTGCGTACATCTAACCATCATACTGGCAATAGACATCATGCATTCAGGCCAATGACAAAAGAGGTCGCTTCGCTATTCCTTGTCTTCGTATGAGTATAATAGTCATCAATTTTAAATATCGAACTACGAAGCTCAATTTCGTTCTTGAAAAAAATAATTTAAAAAAGAGATGAAAAAAGGCGGGAATAGAAAACTTTTACTTTAAAATGTTTTATTCTTGTAATGCCGGTGTTTTTCTACTTACCTCACAATCGAGATGTAAAGCAGAGTAGTTAGCTCGGGTGTAAGCATCAATTGCACCCTCGAAGTATAGGCCTAAATATCTCGGGCTGCAATTGATGCCTTACAGCCCTTGGCTACTAATCTACTATTATTGTTTGTTATAAATATGAAAAAAAAAAACGAATGGTTTTATTTAACCAAATATGTTTTACCGGAAATTAAAGCCAATAAACAAACAATCGAGTTGAAAATTGGTCTCTCTTTATTCATATTTGTGTAATTTCATGTTTTATGGAAACCTTAAGGTTAAGGTAACAGAACATCAAGCATTCGCCGTTTTATAGGGTTCCGTACCTCAAAAGGCAAAAGGAACCCTTATCACTTTGTTGTCCGTCTGTCAAGACACTTTTTAACAGGAACGCGTGGAGGTATCAAGTTGAAATTGATATCAACTACTCAGATCTGCGGTCAAAGTTATGGCCATTTTACTGCATATTTCCATAATTTGCACAAGGAACTAATAGATGGCGCTGTATGCTTAAAGTGATTTAAAGCGTTTTATTCAGGTATCTAGGTATGGAACCCTACACTTCATACATACGTATGTCTACAATTTATTTATATTTTATCAAACACGACGTTCGATGTTTAATTCACTTAACGCGAACATTACGGCGAGCGCAGCGTCGAGCATTCGAAGAAATGTTATAGACATGGAAATGCTCTAATATATCGCTTTTAGGTTATCGCGATACCGTTATAGTTGGCAAAGTACACTGGTAAGTGGGTTGTTCGTGCAGACCCTGCTCATACAAAATCCATTAAGGTGACGCAGTCTTAAATAATGAATCTGAAATCATGCGCTGAGCCCCGCAACCCGCTTACACCCCTGTAATATTACGTAACTTGCGATTGACCGGCTCGATCACAGAATACTATTACTCGACTCGAGCCGTCATCACAGCGCGACTTATTACGCACTGGAACATAGACGCCGTAGAGTCTTCGTACCTTATTTTTTTTGGACTATCTTTTTTCATTAAAAATATCTACACTATTATTATATTACTTATATATAATATTATATTACTATACACTAATATTATATAGAGGTTAAAGTTTGATGTTTGTTTGTTTGTAAAATGTAATCTCTGAAACTGAATAATGAAAGGCCTGATAATGAAAATTATTTCACTAATAGGAAATTCAATTAATTAGATATATAACGGTCTATAGTATTCATGGTGCAGAACTACTGCTATAGGTAGAAATATGATCTTCTAGCTTTTAGCAAATCCGTTCAGCCATTTATTATTGTTGAGTCATACAACGTGTTAAAAAATGGTTTAGTAATACATAAAGGGGTGTCTTACTACACCCGTCAACCTAAAAGCAAAAGAAAGAATTTTGAAATACGCACAAAAAAATTCGACTTCCCATATAAAATGGATCAGCTTATCGGCAGATTTGTATGGGAAGTCGATATTTTTTGTGCGAATTTAAAAATTCTTTCTTTTGAAAGGTGTTCAGTTTGATAGGAAGATGCACCTTTAGTATTAATACAATTTTTTTAACACGACGTATATACGTAGGTATATACAAGTATTGTTACCAACATAACAACACAACATAACTACATACAGCTAATATTAGTAGGATATGATGTTATGAAGGATATAGGTATAGGCATGTATGTAGGTACTACTACTGAAGTTACAGTTAGACAAAACTGAAATCGTCGGTAAATATTGAGTACAATACATATGAAATTGGTGTTTTGTACGGGAGGAATATAAAGAATTTTTTTTTTTGTAAAATATATTTAATTAATCTAAGTATGCACCGTTGTTATCTATGCACTTTTGCCATCTCATAGGTAGTTCTCTTTACTAAAAAAACTATGGGGGTGAGAATCAATAAACTCTTTGAAGGCGGTTTGGACTGCCGCATCGGAGTTGATTTTTTTCCTTGTAAGAAGTTGTCCAAATTCCGAAAAAACTGGTAATCTGTTGGAGTCAGGTCCGGGGAGTACGGTGGATGTCGCAGACATTTCAATTGTAGCTCATCTAACTTAGTGGTTGTTAGTTGTGCAGTGTGTGGTCTTGCGTTGTCGTGCAGCAGTGTAAGCAGCAGTTAGCTAGCAGCTAGTTCTTCCTTCATGGTTTGCAGTTGCTGACAATAGATATCTGCCGTAATCGTTTGGCCAGATTTTAGAAAGCTGTAGTGAACGACACCGGCGCTAGTTCACCAATCACTCAAAATCCCTTCATTATTGTGTACTTTAATTCTTCATTTTCCACTTTGGTCTCAGCTTCAGATGTAACTTCAACTATGTATGGAAGCGCATTCTTTTCTTGACATTGTTTTTCTGACTGAAAAACAAAAAACCTATATTAATCTCACACAAATGTAGCAAATATTACTTTCATTAAAAGTAGCTTATATGCATATCTTGAACGGCTATGTCTATTCCAAATGTCATCAAATTCCCACTAGCTGTTTCAATTCTAAGTTTCAAGTCTAACTTATATTCTTGCGCGGAATCCAAAAACTTCTATTTCTTTTTTATTTCTATTCTTCTAAAATAAAAGTAGGCTAACTCTTTAGTATATCAGATATCTGCCTGTGAAAGTCCCGTCAAAATTGGTTCCGCCGTTTTAGAGATCAGGCGTAACAAACAGACAAAACAAAAATTGTTTTTTTTGTTATAAGTATCGTATATACTTTCATATGCTTTCAATAAAAAAACTGTTATTTTAAGATTACAAACAGACACTACAATTTAATTTATTGGTATTTGTACGGATAATAAAATGTTCGAATAAGGTCCCAATCGAGTTATCGAGTAAAGAATAAAACAAAGTTCTTACCATTTGCTCAGGTACGTATTCTTATATGTTTGAGAGCGTGTCATCATCGTTACATTCATTCTCAGTCTGAAACATATACACAACAATAAGTGTATGATTATCGAACCTTCATAGGTCATGTAAAAATATATAAAGATAATACATACGATAGCTGTAGGAGTATGATCAAAATTACGTGTATGCGCATTATTATCCTATTAGTAAACCTTTATTGTTCTGTAATTCAACATAAACACTGATAAGTTATAATAAAATCTTACGTGGGTGACACGTTTTGTAATTCTGCTGAAATAACTGATATGGGCAATCATGATGCTTACCATCAGGCACCTGATTTGCTCGTCTTGTCACTCAATATCATAAATAAAAAAAAAAAACTCAGAGGCATTTCTTGTACTCTACAAAATAAAATAACGAATACGTATGTATGCATAGTATAGGATTCCATACTTAGATACCAAGAACATACAGCGCCATCTATTAGTTCCTTGCGAAAAAAAAGTAGGGAAATATGTAATAAAATGGCCATAACTTCTCATTGTGTTAACTTAGAAGTATGATTTTTTTATAGCCACAATATTTTATAGTAATAGTAGTATTGTATAATAATTTAATACGTATCGCAGATCTGAGTAGTTGATATCAATTCCAACTTGACATATCCACGCGTTCCCATTAAAAAATGTCTTGACAGACAGACGGACAGACGGACAACAAAGTGATTCTGTAAGGGTTCCTTTTTTCCTTTTGAGGTACGGAACCCTAACAATATAGTTTACTCGTATTTATTACATCATTAATACCTATTATAAGCGATCCTTTAATTTAGTGGATGTGTAAAATGATTAGGTACACATAATCACATGATTATACATACCCTTCTAGAGACTCAACTGACATTGTTTTATTTTCAGCTAAATCCAGAGACGACTCCATTGCTTTTCTCTGTTCTGACGATTGCTTCCTACAATATAAATGATTATTTTATTTTTTCATTTTATATTGTGGAGACATAAGAATATACATACTTACCCATAGATTATAAATAATATAAACCTAGACCAGATAATCATACTAAAAACCCGAAAATACTGCAATGTTTGGTCCACGCTACTGATTTACCATTTTAGTTATTTATGATGGATAAAATAAATAAACCAAACCAGTAAAAAATGTCAGGAAAATAACTAGCTATCCACCTATCCCAAGGAAAACAGTCATACGGAAGTATCCATACATTTAGTCCATAGGTATATTATGTAGTAGGCAGTTAACAAATGTTCTAATTATTTGACGTTTACTTACCTTTTATTTACCATTTTTTTACACTTTTCAATTAAATAAGCTTTCCTCTTTCTTTTAGGAACTCTAACAGATTTTTTCCCCATTTTTAATGATAAGATATTACTCGGTAAAATATTTTGATCACTACTTTGATACTATGGTTATCGAAAGCGCGCGGGAGCTCGACTGGCACAGAACCGTCGCTGACAATGGTCAGTAGCGGACTGAGGGGGGACAGATTGCATACTAAAACACGCGCGAGCTTGCGTGCACTGAAAGGTCGTATGCGCCAAAACAGTATTTCTGGAATAATATTAAAACTATTGCTAATTTTATAAAATCAAATTAACATATTGAAGTATTTGTATAGATGAATCTACACAAACAATTTAGAGGCATAAATCAGTCTCATTTCCCTGTAGAATGAAAATCTCTGTTTTTATAGACCAGTCTTTGATATTTTTTTCTCTGCTGTAAAAGTTAACCAATCATGTAAACCAATTACCAAAATGATGTCAATATCATGATAAATGAAATACATAAACATTAGTTTCAAATGTTTTGTTGTTGCTGAGATATATTGAGATCCCTACCGCCAATATTTTCAATTCGTCGTCTTAACACAATAATTTAATATTAAATTTAATTTAAATTTTGTACCCCCTATGTCCTATGTATGTATGTATGTATGTATGTCACATTAGATATTTTAATAAATATAATAAAATAAGCATAATAACAATTTATACATATTTTGATAAAAATCTTTCTAACATTGTATTTTTGTGTTCGTATTTTTTTTTATGATTCATTTAAACTTAAAATATTATATGCTTTTCCCGTTTAAACCCCTGCTGGGAATGTCTAGTTGCCCCTAGTGGGGAAAATGGGTAAATTAATAAAAACTGTTGTCTTTTCTTATATAATTCAATGTTCAAAGTACTATAGATTATGGTAAAATCTATTTTTTAATCTTGGGTCAACTTCGAATTTAAGATATTGGAGAATAAATTGAAGAAATGGCAGAAACTTTTAAGAAGGCTAATGTTCAGCTAAAGTTGCCAGTTGCCGTAATAAAATAACAGTGCTCCCTATAAAAGGTTTACGTTTCTTTCCACGTAGAAGTTGACTTGAATTTAAAAACACAGCATGGCAACAAATTAGCTTGTTGCCCTGCTGGTGTTATCACGAAGGCTATAGCAATGCGACTGCAGAAAATTGCGCTATTACTGCTGTCAAAAGTATTTTTTTATATTTTAACTTAAAACATGAAAAATAACATTGGAGTACTACCTTCTACTGCTGTCGTGTTACGCTTTGCATTCTCATTGCTAAGTTAGTACAGAGTTGTAGCTGTTATAAACGTCAATTTTAATAGCAATAAGTGAAATAAACCACATGCCATACATGAAAAGTAAATAATATTTTTATACTTATATTTTGTTTAACTGCATTCCGGAATATCTTTTGTTGAAACACTTTTCTTTTGTCGTGAATAAAATTATTTACTAATAAATTCCGGTTTTTATTTTTTAATAGGGTTAGAGTTTCAAATTGTACTAATGACTGTCCCAAACTAGTAGTGTCATGGTGAATAAACAAAAATTATTGCATCGGACTTAAGGGAGAGTCTAAATCCAACATTGCGACTAACCACGCCCTCTGCCTTCTCCCGACTGGGCCAAACGTGCTATTCGACGGACGACTGCACTAATTGCAAACCGCTGGTGCAATGCTGTAAGCCGCCGAATGTCACAAGTGTGGCAAACAGTTGACGGTCTTCTGGATAAAACCGGGGTTAATAATACAATAATATTATTTTGTTTGGTTATCTGTATTTACTTCAATAATATTAGTACACCAATAATTACGACGAGTAATATTAAAACACTAGTAATGTATAAAAAGCCGGTAAAATCCAAATATCTTGTATACAATAATATTATTATAATTTTGACTTGTCCATTTTATAAACGTGTAGATAAAAATAAATGCACTTTCGCGCCTTCTACATGGCAACATTCGCTAAGTTTTTGGCAAAATCCTTATGAAAATACAGCTAGATTATTAAAATTGCACATTATTACGGCATCATAAGTTAGTTCATTAAATAAATCAAACTTCTAATCTCAGTATTTTAAAAATAAATGCAACCTTTTACAAAAATAACAATAAATTATTGGATGGAACACTCAACTTAGAAATTTATTAATACATTATTACATTGTTGAATAAAATCAAACACTGATTTTTTAGTTTTGAAAAATTTATAAATTAATGAAAATTTGATATGCAATGCAATCAAAATATTATAGTAAATAGTGTGTTCATAAATCTCTGATGCCGGTTCCATAGTTTGCTCCGCCCGCCCTGTTCAGAGCATCTTTGAATTGGTCGATGTCTATTTCGGATTGATTTTCCAGCTGAAGCTCCACTGCGAAATTCTGAAAAAGAAAAAAAAATAGTTCAGTTAAATTATTGTACGTGTAATGGAACGTAATCTTTTTTCTTAATATAATTTCATTATTCGGCGTAGAAAGACCGTACACATTTCGTTTAAAAACATTAAGCGCGGGAACCAAACGCAAAACTAAACGTCAAACGTCATGGCTGTCAAAAAGTAAAAAGATGTGAATTGTGTTTACAAAATCTGCGAAAATATCATAAAAGTTTACAAAAATGGAAGATTTGTGCAACAGAGTGCCTTGCAGAGAGAACCAGTTGAACGACTTATTCGATTTACTTGGTGACCGCGATGAGACATTGCCTTGTTCTATTTTTATAAGCGGTAGCATGGCCACCGGAAAAAGTTTATGCGTTGAATCAGTCCTACGTTATTTGGGTTACAAACACGTTATTATCGATTGCATCGAGTGCTACAGTCCAAAATTAATGTATGAGAGCATATTGTCGGGGTTGGACGAAGATAATGAAGATTTTAAATGCGAATCAATGATGGATCTCATCAGCGGTTTAAAGAGGTTAAAAAAAGCTTATGAACCTATTGTATTGGCGTTTGATAGAGCTGAAAGGCTCAGAAACATGGACCAGACAGTATTCCCAGCTCTATTCAGCCTCCGGGAACATTGCAAGCTCAATATTTGCACAATTTTCATCACACACTTAGTTTACGAAAACTTTTACTTTAAAATGGGTGTTAGAGAACCGATAAAACTTTATTTCCCCAATTACAACAAGGAGGAATTATTCAAAATCATATTTTTACATCAAAAGAGTTTTGTTAACTATTTACTTAGGAATTACGAAGTCAGTGAAGATGTAAAAATGGAAATTGAAAAACCAGAGTTATTCGCAAACTTTCTCAACACATTTCTCAGCGTGTTCTACCGACCGTGTCGGGATTTAATTGAATTACAGCATATGGCGCGAGTGAATTTCGTAAAATACTGTGAACCGATTATAAGAAAAGAAATTAATGCCACAGACTTAACTAAACTATGGAGGCATATTTCACCTATATTGAAAACATCTCTAGAAATGTTATATTTACGTATTAGTAGCTCAAAGGTATCCAAACCATCCCCTGGTAAAGAAAACAGCGATTGTGTAAACATACAACAATATAACTTTGAAAATACTCTCAAAGAAGAGTTAACATCAACAAAAACGTTTGCGCAGAGTTTTGAACTGCCGTACTATGCCAAATATTTACTTATCTCTGCTTATTTAGCCAGTTACAACCCACCGAAGGAAGACAAACGTCTCTTTATGAAAAATCATGGAAAACAGAGAAAGAGACTGCAGCAAGTCAAAGCAAGAGCAAAAATCACGGAGAAATTGAATACTCAGCTGGGACCTAAAGTTTTTACATTAGACCGATTACTGGCCATATTTTATGCGATTTTAGAGGAAAAAATTGGATTGACAAGCAACCTCCTTGCACAAATCGCAACTTTGGTAGAACTCAAGTTGATAGCCGGAAGTAAAGAGATTGATTTAGACACTGCTAAATATAAATGCATTGTTAGCTATGATTTTATATTGGCTGTAGCTCAAACAGTTGGATTTAACATTAGGAAGTATTTGTATGACTTTATTTAGTTTTTTATATATTAACATTCCCACCTCAATATTTTTTGTTTTATGTAAATGATATATCTATTTTGCAAGTGCATCACTTGTTTGCTAAATTTACAAAACTTAAGCTAAATGAACAGCAATAAAATGTTCTACATGTAATTTTTTTTTTTGATTTTATAAAAAAAAATTATAAATTAGCTGTGCCCCGCGGTTTCACCCGCGTAGTCTTCGTTCCCGTGGGAATATCGGGACAAAAAGTACCCTATGTGTTATTCCCGGGTCTAAGCTATATACATACCAACTTTCAGCTCAATTGGTTCAGTAGTTTAGCGTGAAAGCGGAACAAACCAAAAACAGCGCTAGCGCTGTTTTGCCATCTAGATGGCGCTGGAGTCGAGTTAGAACTCGCTAGCGGTTGTTCACCTGTTACAAACGTAACTATATTTGAAGGATAACTTAGCGTAATTATATATTAGACTCTTAAAGTAACGATTGACATCATCAAATAAAGAAAATAATCGTTTCACTGTGTACGGAAGAGTGTGTGGAAGAAATCGCTCTTAGCGATAAGGCCGCCAATTGTTACACTATTTGTCATACTGTTTTTTTGTTGTCTATTTTAAGATTTATTGTTTGTGGTGTACCAATAAAGTGTTGTATCTATCTATCTGAATTTCATGAAAGTGGGTCTTTTTATAATCATAATCATTTATTCCCAAGATTAAAAGTTCATATAGTTCACATTTATATAACAAGTTCAGCTCAAATCTGCCTTTTAAGGCGTTGGACATTTATATTATATATTATACAATTTATTAATTACAGTTACATAGAATATTAATTATTTCAATAATCATTAATTACATTTAATAATTCAAAATCCTTAAATAATTGGTATTAAATCTTAATCTTTTAGGATGTGCTGTCTTCTGCGGTTTGTTAATCTTATATCTTTAAATGAGCAATTCTTGTATATATTCTTATATCTTTAAATGAGCAATTCTCGGAATCGGCTCCAACGATTTTCATTAAATTTAGTATATAGGGGGTTTCGGGGGCGATAAATCGATCTAGCTAGGAATCATTTTTAGAAAATGTCATTTTACTTTAAAAAAAAAGAAAAATATACCGAGCAAAGCTCGGTCATCCAGGTACTGAAATAATAATTAAGTATACACATATGTATGATATATGAAAGGCAAAAAATATAAGAAATATATGTATACAGTCATAATTTTAAATTGTCATAAATTGATAACTACTTAGATAAACAATTTCTTGTTAAAACAAAATAGGAGAGATAATAACTATCAACTTCACAAAAACCGAAAAATAATAAATATATTCACTCTTATCACGAGTCTTGTAAAACATGAGATCATTACTTGCACCTATGGATTATCAAATGAATAATATTATTAAACAACACTAACTAAAAAAGGACTGTCTCGACTGCCGATCATGAGGTCCCGGGTTCGACCCCCAGGTCAGGCAAAGAATTAAATATTGGATTTTTCCATTAAGAAATATTTGAATAACTGCCTGGAGTCTGGAACTGTGCCCCGTAGATGGCAATAGGCTCGCCCCCTATTACATGGGCTAGCGAATTGTGGGTGTTACCTACTATGGGACTGAGTCCTGGGTATGCATCTCTGGCAACCCCTTCGGGAAAAAGGCGTGAATGTATATTTTTATATTTATTTTAAACATATTAGCACGTAATACCATATTTTATAGATGAATTAATATTAATTAATAATTTCGTTCGGAGATTCACCAAGCAGGTAGGTAACCTAGCTAAAATTAGTCACCATTGGGTTTTTGGGATGACTGCGTGTATGAAACATCATGATCCCATGACGCCATGAATATTAAGACCAAAATAAACTTCCTGCTTATTTAGCAATATATTACTAGGGCGTTTGTACTGAATCAATGTTCCGTAGGTACCTACTTAAGGTATTTTATGATTGTAAGTCCATAAAATATATTAATTTATAGGTAACAAACACACATACCAAACTTTCGCAATTTATAGGTATTTTCAATCTATCGATTAATACATTTATCGAAGAAAGGGATTATAAACATATAATCCCTTGACATGTGTGCGTCTGTGGCATTGTAGCTCCTAATGGCCCGATTGGATGTGGTTTTCAGTTTGAAACCTGACGCTGTATTCAAGAAATCACAGGTAACCAGTATCTTAATACACTTATAAATCCTACAAACATTATAGATAAATGGGAGAGTTCGTGAGGATGGATGGATGTTTGTTACTCTTTCACGCCATAACTACTAAACCGATTGAGCTGAAATTCTATAGGTATGTAGACTCTGGAATAACACATAGGTACTTGTTATCAGTAATCAGAAATTTTATTTGCATAAAAACATGGATACTATCTATCTATGGTCGTATCTACTATTATTACAATTTTGTTCCTCACGCTTTTTGCCCATAGGGCATGCAAATGTATTAGGTACCTAACTAATCAAATCTAATTTTCATAAAATAACATATTTTATGTAAATTATAGAAACCGCAGCACAGCTAGTAGTTAATTAAACTTACAGATATAATATCCTTAATGATCGCCTTGTCGGTGGACATCTTGGCTCGATTGATGACCGACACGTTGGGCCCCACCCACGTCATGAACATGAACTTCTTGCGCTTCGACATCTCGTCGCCCATTTGCAATCTGAAAATTATAAGTATTTAATAAAACAAGTGGATTTAGACCTATTTCTACAAAATCTGTTTATAATTCAAACAGAATTTGAGTTTCCTTGGTCCTTCGAGCCGATTTTAAGTACGCGTGGACCTTCAAGTTGCTTGATCGTTGTGAAAGATAAAATTTGATATATTTTAAAAAGTAAATTACTGTGTACAGAACATAAAAGTTTTAAAATATTTTAAATCCTCATCATCATCAGCCGCAAAACTTTCACAGCTGAACATAGGCCTTCCCCATAGAACGCCATAATATACTATTCCTATAGAGGGATTTAGCCGAAATCTTGGCGGCTTGGTGATCGCAGCAGTTGGAATACTTGGTGCCAGGGAGTGCCACTCCGAATATGATCCTCTGCCGGGTCTCACGGCTTCCACGGGAGAAAGGGGTGGCTATTATATAGCAGGGAACTACACGGCATTTAAAATCAAATTTGACGTAATATTTATCTTGGATCTCAATCTCTGTTGTTGATGGGATTATTTATATTATTGTTGTTCAGAGTTTATTGACCAAAGGGTTCACGACATATTTAACTAACTTTTTCAAAACATCCATGAAAGCAATGACAAGTCTATAGGTATTTCAGTCCAGATTAGTCACCCTAAGTGACTACGTGAGCAGGATAGGTGTAATGTTCCTGTCATTTATTTGAATGTATGGATGGAATTGAGCCAAAACCAAATTGTAGACGTAGGTATAGGCTACCTTTTTTATGATAGTGGTGACAAGACGAGCAAATCAGGTGCCTGATGGTGATCATCATGATTGCCCATATCAGACACAGTGCCACACAGTGTTTTAAAATTCAAAATTCTGCGCGACACTGCACTGCGCCTGTCACCCTGAGATATGAGTTGATGAATCTCATCAGGCCCAGTAATTTCGCTGGTAACATTGCCCTTCATACCGGAACACAGTAATGTTTGCACATTACTGCTTAGCGGATGAATAACTGGCAAAGGTGTGGTACTTCCCCAGGCGGCCCCCTGCAAAAGAGACCTACCACAAAACCTATGGATAAAATATTACCAAAAGCTGGTGCGAAATGCGAACAAGCTGTTGAAAGAAAGAAAGAAAGAAAGAAAGAAAATTATTTATTCGCCGCACACAACAAATTGTTAGCCTAAATAAATACTAACATCGAGTATGCTGCGAAAAGGTACTAACTCAGCATAATGCAGGTTGCAGAACAACCTGCGCTGGTCTTCCGTTAGTACCTTTTCCCAGTGGCATCATGGACAATTCTTACATGTACTACCTATATTAAATAATATGAAGATAATTTTATTGACTTTGGGCCTATTGCCATATACTCGAGACCATACCTATATTTTAGTTCAGAAACTCCTAAAACGTCCATACATACGTATTTTGGTACCATTTTCCATGCGCACAAATAATAAGGTCACACAATACGCCGTAAGACTGCGGCGAATCATATGGCATCGTTCAATGTACCATAGCTATTCACGCCAATTTGTCCGAAAATATCTACTCGGCAAGACTATTTTTGATAACTTTAACAAGCCCTTTCTCGGGACTTGTGTCATTGTCGGGCATATTCGCACAGGCCCGCATTGATGGGTTTCCTTGTCATTCATTATAAGAACACTAGCTTCTTGCTCTCTTCGACAGACTGAGCGGCCGTTGCAATACCCCAACCATAGGCGAGTTTTAAGCCCGTCACACACGTAGCTTTAATATATATTAATATACCGTCCTATAATATATATATATATATATAATAGCAAGCTACCACACACGGAGACGATGCTATGATATATATTTTAGCCTTCATTTCATTGATATAGTACTTTATATTTATATGTAATAATATATATTACGGTATATGTTGGTGACGTCATAGAAATATATATTATAGCTGCGTGTGCGGTCAGTCTAATATTTGTATAGAAAATATATCGTAATATGCCTTGCTATGATTTATAATAATATATATTATAGCTACGTGTGTGACGGGCTTTACTCAAATTAGTGTAGTGTATAAGACCGCCAATTTTTACATTATTTGTTATAATTGTATTTTAATTTTAATGTTTCTTGTTTGTGGTGTAATAATAAAAAGTAGGTATCTCGATAAATTCTTAATAACAATTTATGGAATTCTAGTCACAGAACAGATAATAATATGGTGTAGTGTTCCGAAATAAACGTATATACGTACTTAAGTACTATTATTATAGCTGAGATACCAGACTGCCCCATCCAGAAAATAAGCGTGCTAAGCTTATTCGCCAAAACTAAAAAATACTACATGTAATTACGTAAAATAAAGACAACAGTAACTAGGAGCTAGAAAATAACAATACAAAGAATGAATAAAAAATCCAACTTAATCCAAACGAGTTAACATGTATAACACCAGCACAAAGAAAAAACATCTCAGAAAAATAAAAGGCACTGAAGACTTGTTTGGATTTTATTGGATTTTTTACTGAAAGTTTGTATTGTTATTTTCTATTTCCCAGTTGTC
Organism: Hemistola chrysoprasaria; assembly: GCA_947063395.1. Lineage (NCBI taxonomy): Eukaryota > Metazoa > Arthropoda > Insecta > Lepidoptera > Geometridae > Hemistola > Hemistola chrysoprasaria. Next base: position 9,243,627 of record OX346733.1, on the reverse strand, counting down.
TTTATTTTACTTATTTACATGTAGTAAGTATTTTTTATATTTTCAAAAATGTGGGTACTGCGTTGGTGGCGTAGTGGACGCAAGCTCCACCGCCGATCATGAGGTCCCGGGTTCGATCCCCAGGTCAGGCAGTGTTAAATATTGGATTTTCACATTAGGAATTATCTCATTAAACTGCCTGGAGTCCGGAACTGTACCCGGTAGATGGCAATAGGCTCGCCTCTACTACATGGGACCAATAACATACTAGCGAAATGTGGGTGTACCTACTATGGGACTGAGTCCTGGGTACACTTCTGGCTAGCACTTCGGGAAAAAGGCGTGATTGTATGTTATATGTGTGACCTCAATTTGTAAAACTGTTAAGAGCCTACATGGCCTTCTAGAAATTTGACACAATCCTATGAAAAATTTACCAAATCCATGTTTTGTATTCCCGTGTTTCCTCCGAATATAATTAACCAATTCTATAATTTTATATTATCCTGTTATTTTTCTAGTGAAATAACCTATGTCCCTGTCATTTTAATTTTTCTTATAAACCCTTGGTTTTTTCATAGTGAACTTCCAAATATCGCAGTTTTACTCGCGTGATTGGACGTTCACTACAAAAAAAATTAGGGCTTATAAACAAAAATAAAATGATAGGGACATACTTTACTTCAACTTTTAAAATATCAGGATATAAATATACCAAATAGGTTTACCTGTATTCTGTGGAAACAAGGGAATACAAAACATCGATTTGGTAAATTTTCCATAGGATTGTGTCAAACTGCTAAGAGGTCCTGAATCCTGTTAAGTACTATTTTGGACCCAGCTGTCCGAAATAAAGATATGTATTTTATTATTTTCAAGCTCAAAAAGTAAGCCTGACCTATATCTAAGCCTGACGCCTTTAGCAGGTAAAAGAGACGATAAATTAGTTATTTTTAGAGCAGAACATTTCAAAAACAGGAAAAAAACATTGTTTTCCTAGTATCACTGCCGCGATTTGTAATGATGACCACAAATTGTACTGCTTACCTTTGCAATAGGCATACGTAAAAGGCTGACTGCAAAATTTGTTCCAAAGACCTTCTTTCTCTCCTTGGCAATTTTCCCGGCAGTACCTACCTCCCTAGATAGACTCTATATAACTCTTTATTGGTACTTAGTACTTACATCATAAACTATAGCTAGACCGCTTAATTGAGTCCTCGCCTGCGGGGTACAGGGGCGGCAGGAGGCGCGGAGGTAGACGTGAACGGGAGCCGGGAGAGGTGCGGGCGGGCGGTGCCCGGTGCATCTCTACCCCGCAAGCGAGGACTCAATTAAGCGGTCTATCTATAGAATTAAAATCTATAGAATTTTAATTCTATAGATGGAATTATAGATTTATAGATAGAATTAAAATCTATAGAACAAAAATAGCGTAACATTTGGCGGTCTTGTCGCTAAGATCTCTTCCGGAAAAATGATAATCAGATTTAAAAGCAGAGAAAAATACGACAGCTATCTGCCATTGACGCCAGCCAGATATAGAGCAAAATAAATTGACGCGCCTTGTACCACAAAAACGTAAGCATGTTTACTACTCTGCTTTTTATCTTTCACCTCCCAACAATCTGTTGTCTCGTTCTCACCCTCCTGGGACTTTTGTCCCTTGATCACTGTGCTAGCAGGGCTGATCTGCAAGTAGCTGTTTTAGACATCTCACCTAATGTATCCAAAAGCACGTTCATCATCGGAGAACTGCCCCCGGAACTCGGTGAAGTCGCTGCCTCGAGCCGAGCACACGATCCTCGCCCCGTCGAACTTGAACACTGCCCTGTGAAATAATACCAACATTAGCGTCCATGTCCCAGCGAAATTGTGCCCTGAGTCCCTGGAACGACCTTCACATGTGGACTTATCACCTGAGGGCTACAGTGTTTCGGATGGCACGATAAACTGTAGGCCAAAATTCGCGTCGTGAAATTGCTATTACACTGGTGTCTATCCCGATGCGGATGGCTAGGGCACTCAGCTGATGAGAATCCCGAAACGGGTGACTGGCCACGCGCCGTATTTCAGCGCTTCTAATTTTTTTCTGTTCCTTTCACTTGATTTTAAATAGTGAAATATTTTAATACTTATATATTTTGTGTTTCTACAGGAGATGCGAGCTCGAAATCGCTACATGAGTTCCTAGTCTTAAAGGTAGAATTATTTTGCCTAGATAACATTACCTTGACATGGCACGATATTATGGACCGAACCATTGACATTACATGTCGATGGAACGAACGATAGTAGGCACTCATCGTTTTAATCTCAAAAGCAACCAGATAAAAAGAGGAAAGTGTTCAGACAATACATGTACATGACATGATAGATAAGACAAGCGGCAAACGCAATACTCGAGCTAGACATGTGGTAGGTAGGGATTGGGGTTGTTACTGAAGTGGTTTTTATCGGAACTAAAGCCGGAGCCCATCACATCTCACACTGGGCATAGGCCTCCTTCATATTATGCCACTTGACCCTGTCCTGTGTTAGCCGTGTCCAGATGCGACCCGCCATTACTATGTCATCCGCCCAATGTACTGCCAGACGACTAACGCTGCGTTTACCTGTTCCGCGTTACCGTTACCGCGCCTAGCTACGTGTCCTGCCCAACTCCATTTGAGTTACACAATTCTCTTCCCGGCATCTTGAACTTTCATCCTTCGCCTAATTTCGATGTTTGGGACCCGATCTAGAAGTTTAATGCCGAGCATGGCACGCTCCATGGCTCTCTGTGCAATACTAATTCTGTGCACAGTATCATGTGTAAGCGTCCATGTCTCGGCAGCATACTTCTTGGTGGGCAGGACACATTGGTAGAAGAGCCTGGTTTTCAGACATTGTGGTATACCGCGTGACTTCAGTATGTCAGCGTTTAAAACCGTGTTATTGTCATATTTATCAATTGGAAGTTCCGACTTTTCGGAACCGGACCCGAAGCTCCGTAACATCACTAGTAGGTCCCATCAATCTTTTTCAATAGATAGTACATAATACCCATATAATTAAACCTTTCCTAGCCTAATTTGGAACCAGAAGTCACTGGAAGTTGTCCCATAATAAGAATTAATATGCGCGGCGAGGCATCGCCTGCCGAAATATTTCCCCATGAGACGGAAGTGGCAGGTGCTGGAGTCTCGAGCAATAGCCCGGTCACCATTCATCGAGAAATCACACACAAAGCCCTATCTAGTAGTTTCCATCCAGTCACAATAGTCGTTGCACCTAGCGGGGGCTGTCTTTGAGCTTACCTTCTGTAAAAGATTTCAGAGATGGACCCCGATAGGTGCTATCTATTACCTTTAGATTAAAAGCTCTGCAAGTTGGACTAAAATTGGTTTCTGTGTAGGTACGTCTATCAGAATTCCGGGTATTTGACCCGTGTTTTCGACAATATTAGTATTATATATTATATTAGTTATATCAATGATATATTACTATGTCTAGGCCCGTGCCGATCCGGGACAGAATAGTTCGGCTGAATCTCTTACCTAGCATGTCGTAAGAGGCGATAGATGGACTTCATGACATATATAACATCTTAACATCTTAGTCATGACGACCATCACTAGTGCAGGGTGATAGTTGCATCAACCCGCATTGGACCAGCGTGGTGGGTTAAACGTCCAAACCTTTATCATCATGAACAAGTGGATCGAGGGTAGAGAGGCCTTTGCCAAGCAGTGGGACAGATCAGGCTTATAATAATAATAACAATAGGTTAGAGATTGATGTACCTATAGTACCTAGTGGTACTATATATCTAGTAATAGATATTCGCATTGAGATTTTAAGTACTTATTAGATACTTAGATTGTAGTGGTAGGCCATCTTTTGCAGGGGGCCGCCTGGGGAAGTACCACACCTTTGCCAGTTATTCATCCGCCAAGCAGCAATGTGCAACATTACTGTGCTGCGGTCTGAAGGTTAACCAGCGAAATTACTGGGCATGAGTTACAACAACTAATATCTCAGAGACAGGCGCAGTGCAGTGCCGCGCAGAATTTTGTATTTTAAAACACTGGGTGGCACTGTGTCTGATATGGGCAATCATAATGCTTACCATCAAGCACCTGATTTGCTCGTCTTGTCACTCTCTATCATAAAAAAAATCTTATTCCAATCTTTATAAATGTGTCCGTGCTTACTACTCACCATTCTGTGGCCGAGGTGTCTGATCTGACGTCCTCATAGGCGGACCGTATCGTGTCTCTGTCCAGACCTGTGGTCATTGTTACCTGTGTACAAACATATTATTATCAATATTGTACCTCTTCTTATTGAAGAGGTTTCTTTCCGAACGCGCGGTAGACACATTAGAGTTTGTCTTCAATGACGTGCAAAAGTATTAATTTGTGACCTTTTGAGGTTTACGCTTCTTCAGGAGGGATAAGTAGGTACCTATTCAAAATTTTTGTAGTCTTAATCGATGATTTTGATTTGTTCTGATTGCTTTTATCCTGGGAGCGATTTCAGATTCAGCAGTAAGGTTAGTAAAGGGTCTAATTAGACCCTGGAATAACATAAAAAGTACTTTATATCCCGATATTCCCACGGGAACGAAGACTACGCGGGTGAAACCGCGGGGCACAGCTAGTAGCTGGTAGGCCTCTTTTGCAGGGGGCCGCCTGGGGAAGTACCACTCCTTTGCCAGTTATTCATCCGGCAAGCAGTAATGTGCAAATATTACTGTGTTCCGCTATGAAGGGCATATGTTACCAGCGAAATTACTGGGTATGACGAGTTTCAACAACTAATATCTCAGAGTGACAGGTGCAGTGCAGTGCCGCGCAGAATTTTGAATTTTAAAACACTGGGTGGCACTGTGTCTGATATGGGCAATCATGATGCTTACCATCAGGCATCTGATTTGCTCGTCTTGTTACTCACTATCATATATAAAAAAAATAAAGTATTATATATATCAGAAGTCGAACATCTTACCTACCTACGTACCTACCTGTCATGTATTCAGAAAGTGTTAAAAGTACGTTAGTAATTAGATACAGAACACAAACGGGCGTATCCGGGCCTGAACTATGTAACAAACAACCAAAAGCTAGTACCAGTTCACAAAAAGCGATTGTTTTCTTTATAATTATCGAGCATTATGCTATGATTAACGACCGCCCTCTCCGGTGCTAAGAAAAAGAAAGTAACATCACTTAACATTTCTAATAGAGTTCTGTGCGACGCGACCGACTTCTCTCTCATAATCCACGTTATTGTTGTGCACTGTGGGACACTGTTAATATGTATTTTCATCTCAAAACTAGACAAGACAGTTTTCTAGAAACTGCCTAGGATTTTGGATAACATACAATCACGCCTTTTTTTTGAAGTAGGCAGAGGTGTACCCAAGATTCAGTCCCATAGAACGTACACCCACATTTCGCCAGTATGCTATTGATCCCATGTAATAGGGGGCCAGCCTATTGCCATCTACCGGGGACAGTTCCAGACTCCAGGCAGTTATTAAGATAATTCCCAAAGGAAAAATCCAATATTTAACACTGCCTGTCCTGGGGATAGAATTCAGGACCTCCTGATCGGCAGTCGAGCTTGCGCCCACTACACCACCGAGGTAGTCCATAGATGACCATAGATGATGGTCGTTAGACCATGTGAAAGAGTCAGAAGCCTTCGGGCCAAGATTGGCTGCAGACCGACTCGACTAGAAAAAGCGTCCCTCATAAACAAACCTTGGTTCCTACAACCTCTGCCTGAAGCAGAGGATACAGACCTAAAGTATAGACCTAAAAGTTAGTACAGGTCACGTCACGGTTTAATAGCGCTCGGCAAAAATGGCCTAAGAGGCTATGCGCAGGTGTATTGGTCTAAAAACTCCTATAACAGATGTAACAGATCCTTGTAACAGATCTGAGGATCGATTACTGTGCATTCAAGGTCAGCGCTATTAAACCGTGACACGACCTGTATTAACGTACTTTAAGGCCCAATTTCACCGATACGATCCGAAGACGCGTTCAGCTGATCTTAGTTCACGGTGAACGAGTTCAAATATTGAATTTAATCTCGGCTTAAGAAAAACTCATTTCACCAGTACATTTTTGATCCCGTTCACGTAAACCAAGTTTACGTGGTCTAGATCACAAATTCTAAAGACAAATGTCATTGTCACTGTCAAAATGTCGTCAAAGTTGTCAAAATGTGTCAAGTTTTGTTTGTTCTGTGGTTATTTTCGAAATTCGTTGTCCGTTGTGACCTTTGAATATTTAGCACATTATTGAAAGTTGTGACTATGTATTTTATTTTGGTTTTAATTTAGCTATAGTTACTCAGTACGGTAACTGCTAATACCGAAACATAGCTTAGCCTCACCCCAGATGGATTATTGATAGCTGGTGTTTAAAATTACTTTCCTTGTACAAATTGTTTCTCATATTTCCTTTCATCTTTATTTCTTTTTATTTTAACGTAGCGCGTTCATTTTCTATTGTTATAGTTTATTACCAAACTAATTGTAAAAACATCCCCATTCTCTTTATATTGCCATATTCCATTACTGTACACATTTAAAATCATTATTGTCTTAAAACCCGTTATATTTTCTATTGTTCCGCCCCGGCGACCCGTATGAACCATTTTGTATCCCTTATAATGTCGTAAAAATATTGTATTTGATTTCTTTGAAGTTAGTTTACGTTTAGCTCTCGAGTAACCAACAATAAAAAGACTTGCAAAGTGTAAAAGTTTTTTCACATAAGAGTTAGTTCTGTGTGCTGTTTCGTCAATCATTTATCAAAAATTGCCTTTTGACCATTTCTTCGCAAATCAAGAACTCTGACTCAACATAAAGGTGGAAAGAAAATAAGGTCCTACATTCACTAGGTAGGTAGTAATTCCGAGAAAATATATATGAAAGAATAAACAAGAAGTATTTAAAAATTCTGATTTCATGAGCACGAGAAATAAACTCACTAGAGTGACAAAAATATTCTTCATGAAGATGAAGAATAATAAATTATATTAATAATTTTGGCTTAAAATCCAATGCTCATTTCATTTTTCTTGAATAATATGTAAATTATACCTTCACCAAATAAAATGTGATAAGTACACGTTATTTTTGTGCAGTAAAATATAAATGTAGTACCTACCTATAGACGTCAAATCACATCTGAACCAAGATCACAGAGCTTAACCGGCCAGAATCGGCCGTTCAATATTTAATCTCGTTCAAGCCCTAACTACGTTCAGTTTGAGCCCATGAAATCCGAACTGAAGTTATGATCTCAGTTAAGGGCTTAAGCCAAGTTCAAGTCGGCCTGATCGCGTTCAGTTCTGCCGGTGAAATTGGGCCTAAGGCCCAATTTCACCGATACGATCCGAAAACGCGTTCAGCTGATCTTAGTTCACGGTGAACGAGTTCAAATATTGAATTTAATCTCGGCTTAAGAAAAACTCATTTCACCAGTACCTTTTTGATCCCGTTCACGTAAACCAAGTTCACGTGATCCAGATCACAAATTCAAAAGACAAATGTCATTGTCACTGTCAAAATGTTGTCAAAGTTGTCAAAATGTGTCAAGTTTTGTTTGTTCTGTGGTTATTTTCGATATTCGTTGTCCGTTGTGACCTTTGAATATTTAGCACATAACCTGACCCCAGATGGACGATTATAGAAAGCTAGTGTTTATAATTACTTTCCTTGTACAAATTGTTTCTCATATTTCCTTTCATCTTTATTTCTTTTTATTTTAACGTAGCGCGTTCATTTTCTATTGTTATAGTTTATTACCAAACTAATTGTAAAAACATCCCCATTCTCTTTATATTGCTATATTCCATTACTGTACACATTTAAAATCATTATTGTCTTAAAACCCGTTATATTTTCTATTGTTCCGCCCCGGCGACCCGTATGAACCATTTTGTATCCCAAATGTCGTAAAAATATTGTATTTGATTTCTTTGAAGTTAGTTTACGTTTAGCTCTCGAGCAACCAACAATAAAAAGACTTGCAAAGTGTAAAAGTTTTTTCGCATAAGAGTTATTAGTTCTGTGAGTGCTGTTTCGTCAATCATTTATCAAAAAGTGCCTTTAACCATTTCTTCGCAAATCAAGAACTCTGACTCAACATAAAGGTGGAAAGAAAATAAGGTCCTACATTCACTAGGTAGGTAGTAATTCCGAGAAAATATATATGAAAGAATAAACAAGAAGTATTTAAAAAATCTGATTTCATGAGCACGAGAAATAAACTCACTAGAGTGACAAAAATATTCTTCATGAAGATGAAGAATAATAAATAATATTAATAATTTTGGATTAAAATCCAATGCTCATTTCATTTTTCTTGAATATTATGTAAATTATACCTTCACCAAATAAAATGTGATAAGTACACGTTATTTTTGTAAACAGTGCAGTAAAATATAAATGTAGTACCTACCTATAGAGGTCAAATCACATCTGAACCAAGATCACAGAGCTTAACCGGCCAAAATCGGCCGTTCAATATTTAATCTCGTTCAAGCCCTAACTACGTTCAGTTTGAGCCCATGAAATCCGAACTGAAGTTATGATCTCAGTTACGGGCTTAAGCCGAGTTCAAGTCGGCCTGATCGCGTTCAGTTCTGCCGGTGAAATTGGGCCTTAGTCTGTATTCTTTGCTTTAGGCAGAGGTACTATTATTTATTCTGTGCCTAAAGGAATAGAAACTCCTCAAATTCATGAATATAAATAGCGACTCTGGTAGCGACGCAATAAAGTGCAATTCAGCGTGCACAACGCTAAAACATACAATTTCTTCACGTACATATGGCCTATCTTTCTATAGCGTAACTCTACAGCTTTTTTCTCTTTCTAGCACATTGAAATTATATCTTGGGTAAGCTCCGTCTACTATTAGCTTCGTATCTATTATGTTGAGTGACCCAGGCCTGCCTATACTCAATAAACCTTACCTTAGACGAGCAAGAGAACCCAGAATGACAAGACTCCACATCCTGCACGCTGCTATGACAAGAATCATCTTCCTTCCCTTCCTTCACAATAGCATAGAGCTCGTCAATCCGCTTCTTCAAGACCTTAACCTCGCCTTTCAATTTCCTTCGATCTGTACCCATTTCTTCCAAAGCCACGATCTTATCGGAAAACTGGCCTAACACTTTACGCAGTTCATCTACGTTTTTCGTCAGGAAATCGAATTTAACAATGATACTGCTCTGGTTCTCCGTTAGCTTGTCTATGGAGTTTTGTAGAGATGTCAAACCCCCTTCGGCAGGCGTAAAATGAGCGTTATCCATTTTTAATAGGCTTTTTGGATTTAGTGATCAATTTACCATGTTATGGGGAAAATTAGATTTATTTATTCGTGTGATTTTGATGGCGGGGTTGACAGTGGCAGGGGTTTTGGTTTTTTGATGAGTATGTACCTACGTCAAAGTTGGGTTGGAAAGAGATTTGTTTTTATTGAGGTCGGCTGATGGTGTGTTAACCTATTTGCAACGTCGGAGAGCCAAATCATGATTTGCAAAATAAAGCAAATACCTACGTAGTAAGTACACACAGTTCTACTTCAGTTGATCAACTTTTGGCGTTCAACAGAAATTGAAAAGGAATTTGAGTTTTGTTCGTGTTAAAATAATTGTAGTTTGCTAATACAGTTCTAAAGCGAACTAGCATTTAGTGGACTAGTCTAACCGAACCCGCTATTATAGAGGAAGCTAAAATTATTATTCGATTCGCCTGAGTAGGTTGTTTTCAAATTGATATCAAAAATAAGTTTGTACTGTGTTATGTACCCAGACAGTACAGGTCGCGAGTCGCGTCACGGTTTAATAGCGCTGACCTTGAATGCGCAGAAATCGATTTTTAGATCTGTTAGGACTTTTTAGACCAATACACCTGCGCAAAGCCCACTTTTTCCGAGCGCTATTAAACCGTGACGCGACCTGTACCTATGACCTGTACTATGACTAAGTTGAACTTACAGTCCGTAAAATCTAAGAAGAACCGTTTGATATTTCATCTTTTCAAGCAATTTTAAGCCGAAATAATTTTGCCTATGCAAATTATAATAATAAATATAATAATAAAAGTCATTTGGTCCCAAACTAGGCTAGAAGCCTGTACTATGGTAACCAGAGGACTGATATACATACTGATATAAGCTTATAACACCTCTAAAATTGTGTGTTAATCAATAACCTTTGCTTTAAACCACGAAACCACAAAATTATGAACTTTATCACAATATGGACAATTCTTAATGACTAAATTTAAATACAAATCCTTAAACAAAGCATTATAAGAACTGTCAAACGATACTTCTTAGATTTGATGTGCTATAGTTGCACATAGTTACACTTGTTAAATGACAAGTAAATCCATTTAAGTATTCTTAAAATTGCAAGAAACACTCAGAAGTTAATTCATGAATATCAATACGATCAAACGAGACATCTGATAACGTAAATGAACGTCTTTTTTAACAGAATTCATCACGTTCTGAACAATTATCGTCTCTCATCTAGTAAACATGGCATGTGGACAAAAACGATGGCTGCCTTTTCACAATATCTACGACAATGCAAAAACTAAAATACTAAACATCAACTTAAAACCAAAGACGTGTGACTAGCTTTAGTGGTCGGTCCTACTAAACGATGACGCCTCGTCAACATTCATATTTAATTTAGTCGCACCTGAATAATAAATAACTCATAAGTGCACGTTTTGTACTCCAAAAAGTATTGTATATCTAGTTACTAGGTACCTATTTCAAGTGTTTTATTCACACTGGAAAGAAATAAGGGATTACTTTTCACGCGTAAGTATAATGAAATTATGTAAATTTTAATTACGAATAGAACAATAGGTAAAAGGACCGCCCATTGTCGACCAATGTTTTGTTACTTAGACCTTACTTTAAAATAAGATAATCTGTATAACTTTGTTGTATATAACCATGTAATCATAGTCGCAATAAAGAATATTTCTATTCTATTATATTCTAGACATAAAACAATCTGCAGATAAAAGCAAAGCAGATTATCTGCAAAAAAAATTAAGCCCAAATGTTTTAATTGCAATGTTAGACACGTCACCCGTCACCCGTTTATCTCGTAAAATCATTGATAAAAACTTAAGTACTTACCAATAATACTAGCTAGGCAAACTGAAGTATATAGTATTATTAATAGCAACAAATTAAACGTGTAGATCAATCAACAAAATTTACACAAATAAAATATGGATATATGCGACCTCTCGAGGAAGTAAATGACTACAAATGAATTACACCTACTATAAGCATAACCCTAGCGCAATAAGGATGATTAACAGAATAATGACGTGTCCAGGCTATAAATTGACTTAACAGATAACATGACGCCTTTTTCCCGAAGGGGTACGCAGAAATACCCAGCACTTAGTTCCATAGAAAGACAGTTACATCCACATTTCGCCAGTTATTTTTTGGTCTCATGTTTTAAAGAGGGAAATGCCTTATGGTAAAATCGAAAACACTGCCTGACCTGGGAATCGAGGTGGCGCGCGCTTGTTTCTGCGCGCCCCTTGGGAGGGTTGGGGTGAAGGAAGCTGCGGCGGGGTTCTCCTCGGAGGACCAAACGCCGTTGGGGCTGCGGATGAGTGCTTCGGCGTGCCCGCAGCCGACACATGGCGTCGCTAAGGAACACCCCGGGGTCTTTTAGTGGGTATACCTTAGGGGCCCGTGTGCCGTCCGGGAGTCCCACATAACCACCGTCGCTCCCCCGGGCGCGGGTAGTATGCATTTACCCCCGAAGAAAAAAAAGGGATTACTGGATCTATGTAGCATGAAGTCGTTGAACCGATGCGTCATCAGTCACCAGATCTCCACACGCTGGTGTTTGGGATAAATATAACGAGAGTATTGACCTTGATGGGTGCTGTATACTCTGTCTACAAGTGAAAGCCAAAAATGGAACAGACGTTTTGCCAGTGCGTTAACAACACATTTTCGGATTCAATATGTGCCTTAACTACTACAAATTTATGATAGCAGTCGTTATAATTGACTGGCCGGTTGGCTCAGCCCTAGTAGTACCCCTGCCTTCTGAGTCGCAGGTTTGTTCCATTTTCACGCTAAAACTATTGAAACGATTGGGCTGAAATTCGGAACGTAGATAGTTTAGACCTTGGAATATAACATAGGGAACTTTTTATCCCCATATTCCCACGGGAACGGAGACTACCCGGGTCTCCGTTCCCGTGGTCTGCGGTAAAAGAAAATTTAAGCAGCATGCCTGTTTGAGGATTTTCACTTACGCATAATAATAATAAAGGCCTATTCAGACCTAAGCGTTATTCACTACCGCTCTGGGTAGCGGAAAATATCGCACGGATTTTCGCAGTCTTTCGAATGGTAGTTCACAGTTCATTTATTTCTTTTAAAATTTGCTAAAAATTTTAAATTTTAAAATTTTAAAGACTAATTAGTCCTACTTTATACAATCTAAACACTAGCAGTTAATAAAAATACAATAACGTACAATGTACTGTCGACACGAGCGGTATCTATACTATTATATAAAGAGAGAAAGTGATTCACTGACTGACTGACTCATCAACCCAGAGCCAAAACTACTGGACCGATGATGATGAAATTTTGACAATAGATTATTTTTACAGTCTAGACAAGTAATAAGAAAGGATTTTTCAAAATTTTACCCCTAAGTGTATTAAATAGGGGTTGAAAGTTTGTATGGAGTAGACTTCATTTTTCAGCCGATTAATTTCAAATTTTGTAGAAACATTCTAAAATGAAAATAATTAAACACGTGTTTCAGCGTTTTCAAAAATTTCAGCCCTTTTGTGAAAAAATACAGTTTTAAAGTTTCTTATGAATATTTTAGATCCAACAATGCTTACTAGATGGCGCTACAGAAAAATTTCAATATTTTCTTGCAAGACTTATCTACCCTAAAGCAACATTTTTAGGTTATTTAGTTCCAACATTACATAATAGATGGCGTTCTGTAAATAATTAAAACGCACTTATGACTAAAAAAAAAACATAACAAAAACATACATACACGCCCTTTTTCCCGAAGGCGTAGGCAGAGGTGTACCCAGGACTCAGTCCCACAGTAGATACACCCACATTTCGCCAGTATGTTATTGGTCCCATGTAATAGGGGACGAGCCTATTGCTATCTACCGGGCACAGTTCCAGACTCCAGGCAGTTATTGAGATAATTCCTAATGGAAAAATTCAATATTTATTACTTTGCCTGACCTGGGTTTCGAACCCGGGACCTCTTGATTGGCAATCGAGCTTGCGCCCTCTACGCCATAGAGGCAGTCGCTTATGATTTCGCTTCTCTTTATCATAGCTCTATTAAACTGGGTTGCAACAACATCGAATTATGAATGCTCTTCTTACTGTTTTCACTGTTTCCGTAATCCGTATATGTCTCCAGATTATTCAATCTATTACCAATACCAATATCATAGTATAAAGTGAGAAACTTTGTTTTTTATTTGCAACGAATAGGTTCCGAAACTACTGGACCGATTTAAAAAATCTTTTACTTATGGAGAGCTTAATTCAGTGTGAGTGACATAGGCTATATTACGAGGTTTTGAAAAATATTAGGGATCCGCAAGAAATCTGCAATATTGTGAACTAAGGTGTCACATAATTACCAAATATGTTCCTTAACTTGCGTGCGCTGTGAAAAGTATTGGTGGTAGAATAAAGTAATGTACTAGGGGTTTGCAGTACTTACCAATATCTACAAAATAGTGAACGGACATTATATTCATCTATTTTGGTTTAGTCACAATTATCGAACAGTCATTATATGCATGCGGTGAAAACTATTCATGGTAGAATAAAGTAATGTTCTAGGCCTAGGGGTTTGTAGTAATTATCACTATCTACAAAAAATAGTCCACGGACATTAAATCAGTCTGTTTTGGTTTAGTCACAATAATCGAAAAAGTCATTATTTTTATGCGGTATGAAAATTAATGGTGGTAGAAATAATGTACTAGGGGTTTGTAGTACTTATATATCATCAAAATAGGCCTCGGAAATTGTTTCCATCTGTTAAGGTTTGGTCACTGTAACAGAAATAGTCATTAATTTGCGTGCGCTGCGTAAACCATTAGGGTTATACCTATAAAAATACAATGTATCACGAATTTACTCCTGTTAAAACGTTCACTTCTACCTCTCCCGTGCGAAGCCGGGGCGGGCCACTAGTAATTAATAATTTAAAAACTCCTCATAACTATAAAACGTCTGCTCGACCAACCAGCGCTTCAGTCGAGACTTAAAACAAGTCATAATAGGAGCATCAGTAATTCTGTCTGGCAACTTATTGTAGACATACGGACCCATGACATGTGCGAGTTTGGTATTTTATGCAGTTCCGCGGCTAGAGCGAAAATGGATGTAGCGCTACCCAGAGCGGTAGCGAATAACGCTTAAGTCTGAATATTTTAAATAGGGCCAGGCTCCATTTCCGAATACGTGTAGGTAAAACGCTAATACCTATAGGAAGTCTAGGTCATAAAGGACTGTAATCGAACCTAGATAGTAATTCCTACAACAGATAATATCGAAAGATAAGATATCAGAGAGATTACTCAGAAAGGTTGTATTGGTAATGTTATTGACTGATATATTCGAACGTAAGGTACCTGCTCGTAACATCTTATCTTATATCTTTAAATGAGCAATTCTTGTATATATATAATTGGAATCTCGGAATCGGCTCCAACGATTTTCATAAAATTTAGTAAGGGGGTTTCGGGGGCGATAAATCGATCTAGCTAGGAATCATTTTTAGAAAATGCCATTTTATTAAAAAAAAAAAAAATATATACCGAGCAAAGCTCGGTCATCCAGATATTAGTTCATTAAAACCGATATTTTGTGTAGGTTTAGAATAAAGTTGCAAGATTAAGATTTTACTTTTTTTTATGCCATAGGTGGCAAACAAACAGACGGTGTGCCTGATGGCTCACGGTAACCGCCGCCTATGGATCTTGCAACACCAGGGTATTGCCAGTATGTTGCCGGCCCGACCAACACTCTATTCACTCTCCTTTTGAAGAGACCCATGTTGCTCAACGGGAATAGCGAAGCAGGAAGAGGTTATGTTATTTTATAAAAACTTAATGTCCAAATCTTTCAATTTTATGCAACACAATCAGTTTTGAATTGAAGTGATTTGTCCAGATTCCAGATAGATCATCTATACGGTATAATAGGCCTCCTTTTGGCCTCTTGGCCACCTTTTCCGGTACCTCGTGCGAGTCTCATAACATCACGAGCCTATTGCTATCAACCGGGCACTCTGGCAGGCTGTTAATGAAAAAAATCCTTATGGAAAAACCAATTACACAGGAATAGAACCCAAGAACGTGAGTAGCGCCTGCAATCACACCAACGTGACAATCACTAGTTTTTAACCTTATTAGGTACCGTGTCTTTAGAAAATAATTTATTAGGGAAAAATCGTAACAGTACCGTTTCTACTGCATACAGACGTACACAACTGTGGAATGATCTCCTCTTGCGGTCTTCCCGTTGAGCTACAACATGGGGCTCTTCAAAAGGAGAGTGAATAGTGTTGGTCGGGTTGATAACATTCTGGCAATACTCCCGGTGTTGCAGGTATCCATAGGCGGCGGAAACCGTGAGCCATCAGGTACACCGTCTTCTTGTTTGCCAACTATGGCATAAGAAAAAAAATAGTTTTGTTTTTGGAGCGCAGTATCTGTCTTTGTTAATCGTCATAAGTCCGTGTAAAAAGCTTGTTCTGCATTAATAGTTCCACCTACATACCAAAAGCGATAGTCTCGTTCAACGTGATCCAAATTATTTGTTACCAGTCTCCCATCGGTCACAGGTCATTGCTCTATCATTTTTGTGACACAGTGAACCGTTGTGGGTCGGTATTAGTATAAAGACCTACTGTCCGACGACCACATGCGCAAGGGCACGCTTCCGGATTGCGTGGATCAATGGACATAAAATCCTAATGCATGATTCGAGTTTCATGTAGACTGGGCAGTTTAAGGCGCAGTGCTAAGCTAATTCGCCTTCTCGCTCACACATACCCACAATTTTGAAGATATAAAAAATACTACATGTAATTACGTAAAATAAAGACAACTAGGAACTTGAAAATAACAAAGATTGAGTGAAAAATCAAATTTAATCCAAACAAGTTTTCATGTATAGAAATGAAAAACAAAGAAATAAAAATCTCAGAAAAATAAAAAGGCACTGAAAACTTACATACATACATACATACAGTCACGCCTTGTTCCCGGTGGGGTAGGCAGAGACTATTTCCCTCCACTTGCTACGATCCTGACATACATCTTTCGCTTCGTTCACTTTCATGACATTTTTCATACATGCTCGTCGGTTGTAGGTGCTATTGACTTGGCCTTTCCTAAGAACAACATCAATTTGTTCATGAAAAGTACGCCTAGGTCGACCCCTACCGACTTGACCATACACACTAGCCTTATAAATCTCTTTTGTTAATCTTCTTTCATCCATCCTCTCCACATGCCCGAACCACCTCAGCATTCCTTTCTCTACCTTTGTCACTACATCTTCTAACACGCCACAGCGTTCCCTTATCGTACTATTCCTCATTTTGTCCATCAATGTCACTCCAGTCATGCTTCTCAGGCTTCTCATCTCCACAGCATTAATCTTACTTTCATGCTTCTTCTGCCAGACCCAACATTCACTACCATACATAAGTGTAGGGATCAGTACCCCTCCATGGACAGCCAGTCGTGCCTTTTTAGACACTTTCTGACTGTTCATAAAGGTATGTAACGCCCCATTCACTTGATTCCCTGCCAACACTCTTCGTTCAATATCACAGTCATACTTTCCGTCCCTTGTAAACTTAGAACCCAGATTTACAAACTCTTTCACTTGTTCCACTTTTTCTCCACCAATCAGAATATTGCAAACTGTCATACTTTCCTCTCTTTCAAAGACCATAACTTTTGTCTTGCTTACATTCACTTTCATTCCTTTGCCTGTTAAAGCAGCATTCGTAATATCAACCATCGCTTGCAACTCCTCCTCCGACGATGCCAATATGACCTGACCATCAGCGTATAGAAAGCATTTGACGGTCAACCCATTCATTCTTAACCCGTACGTACTCTCTTTCAAATCTTTCAGACAATTGTCTATGAATACGTTGAACAGCCACGGTGAAGCTACACATCCTTGTCTAACACCTTTTTCGATGTTAAACCAGTCTGTGTAAGCTCCGTCTACCCTGACACAAGCACTGGAACCCTCGTAGAGTGATTTCAGTGCTCGTATCAAGTTACCGCTCACTCCATACATAGACAATGTTGACCACAGTTCATTCCACGCCACTCTGTCGTAGGCCTTTTCCAAATCCACGAAAGCGCAATAGACCTTTTGGCTGTTAGCCAAGAATTTTTCGGCTATGCTTCGTAAGGAAAAGATCTGATCCATGCATCCCATTCCTTTCCTAAATCCCGCTTGCACATCCCAAATCTTATCTTCAGTTTCATTCATCACTCTTTTTATCAAAATCTTTGCATACAGTTTGCCAACAATGCTTAACAAGCTAATGCCTGGTAGTTTTTACAGTCATGCTGCGACCCTTTTCCTTTGTACAACGGTACGATAACGGCTTTGCACCAGTCTCCTGGTACTCTGCCGCTCCTCCAGCAAAGGTTGAAAAGGCGGTACAGCTGACTAGCTACCACACCCTGTCCAGCTTTAAGCATCTCGGCCGAAACTCTATCATACCCTGCAGCCTTACCCGTTTTACTTTTCAACGCCTCCACTTTCATGCTAATATCATTTTCATCATTACTTTCATTCATATCCCCGGGTGGGGCCTGTACTTGCAAATTCTCCTTTTCATATAAACTTTCAAAATATTGCTTCCATCCCTTTAGCACGCATTCTTCTCCATTCAGAATACAACCATCCTGGTTTCTGATTTTGTCCAGCTGTGAGGTGGTAATTTTTCCTCTAGCTGATTTTACGGACTTCCAGAAGTTTACGTGTGAGCGAGAGGGCGATATTTCTTTGCACTGCGCCTTAAATAATGTCGTAAACACATAAGAACGTAAACACTGAAGACGTATTTTAAAGGCCTATTACATTACACTAAATGAAGGCCCTTAACCGTAAGGAACTATTAGTTAATCTGTGCCTAAACCCATAATAAGTATGCTGTAATAACAGAAAGGCAGACAAATCCCATGGCCATCAGTTAGGGAGATAGAGATTTGAGATTAATAATGTTAGTTTTCTACTTATAGGTTTTGATAAAACGATTATATTTATAGAAGAAATATCCCAAAACTGTAAAACTACAAAAATAATTTGATTACTAACATATTTGTTGTCTGTTATAGTTCGCAACTAACTAGATGGCGCTGTATATTCTTAGGAGGGGGTAAGGTTTTGTTCAATTAGCTACGCATTCATACGTACCTATGCCCTAAGAGCATACTCGTATATGACCTTCTAGGAATTTGACACAATCCTATGAATCGATGTTTTGTATTCCCGTGTTTCCTTCGAATATAATTAACCTATTCTATAAATTTATATCCTGATATTTTTATAGTGAAGTAACCTATGTCCCTGTCATTTTAATTTTTCTTATAAATCCATGGTTTTTTCATAGTGAACTTTCAAAAATCCCAGTTTTACGTGATTGGACGTTCACTACAAAAAATGTGGAGTTTATAAACAAAAATAAAATGAGAGGGACATACTTTACTTCAACTTTAAAATATCAGGATATAATAAATATATCAAATAGGTTTACTGTATTCGGAGGAAACAGGGGAATATACAAAACATCGAATTAGTAAATTTTCCATAGGATTGTGTCAAACTGCTAAGAGGTCCTCTTTCCCGTTAGCAATTTATATCTATATAATAATAAGATATTAATAATTTTTATTAAGCACATTACGTATAATATTTTATAACAATTATGATCCTACGTTACCAGATCGTTTAGCTATTACAAATAGGTAGGTATAATAATACAAAGCTAGTGAAATTGTTTAAGATTATGCTGTAACGATGTTGATTGCATTCAGCTCAGCCGCTCAGCCCGGATGTTATGGTTTGACCCTAATTATTCAGAGTCTAGTGCCTATAGTTTACTATTACCACATAGCTCGTGGATTTGATAACATTCTTAGACTATAAAATAATAGACAATAGGTATTTTTGGTATCAATATGAATGAAAGCAAGTAATCGTATTTTTTAACAAAACCAATTCCTAATTCCATTCGATGAGATCCGCCATATTGAATTTGAAATGTCAAATCAGGTTGGCCATGAGAACCAGACCCGTGCAGAACTCCTGTGCGGTGGCGGCCGGAGACTCGGATTCCAGGGGCTCGAGCGACGGATGCGGGGGTAAACGTTGCCCACTTATAAGTTTAAAGGGCCCGCGACGTGGCGCGCGCGTTTTCGCGCTCCTCTTGGGTGGGTTAACCTTCACCCCACCGTGGGGGGTTCCTTCTTAGAGGACTAAACGCCGTCGGGGCCGCGGATGAGTGCTTCAGCGTGCCCGAAGTCAGGGGTCGCAAAGGAACAAAGGGCTTTTAATGGGTATACCGTCGGTATGTGTGCTGGCAGGGACTCCATATAACCACCCTGCGTTCCACCGGGCGCGGGTGGTATTCGTCTTGCGTTTCCCCCAGGAAACAAAAAAAAAAGATTGGCTATGCTTGTAGTCGTCACGCACACACACAAGGCCAACCAGAGTTATTTTTTCCTAACTGGGGTAACACATTCTCTTGTAGCTATTGTATATAGTAACTCTGACCGTAGTTATTGAGCCGGCGCGTCGAGCCGCCGCACGTGTGACAGCACATAACTCGGTCAAAAATATCAAGTCATCCCCTCGATGCGATCCTTGATCCTTGCATTACAAACATGCGGTTATTTTTGAACGCTATGTGTGGCACGCCGCGGTAGGCGCCGTATTTAGACGCCTTGAAGTATTGCGATATAGACAGACAGACATACATACATATATATACACACATACATACATACAATCACGCCTTTTTCCCGAAGGGTTAGGCAGAGGATATCCTATTAGGTAGCATTATAGGTACATAAGCAATAGGCAGTCGTTAGGTCATGTCAGAGGCCTTGTAGTCAGGATTCTTGGCGACTTGGGGCCTGGGTGTAGTAATACTTAAGAGCGTACATGGCTTTCTAGGAATTTGACACAATCCTATCAAAAATTTACCAAAATCGATGTTTTGTATTCCCCTGTTAACTCCGAATAAAATTAACCCATTCTATAAATTTATATCCTGATATTTTTAAAGTGAAGTAACCTATGTCCCTGTCATTTTAATTTTTCTTATAAACCCTTAGTTTTTCATAGTGAACTTCCAAAATTCCCAGTTTTACTCGCGTGATCGGACGTTCACTCCAAAAAAATGTAGAGTTTATAAACAAAAATAAAATTATAGGGACATACTTTACTTCAACTTTAAAATATCAGGATATAAATATATCAAATAGGTTCACTGTATTCGCAGGAAACAGGGAAATACGAAACATCGATTTAGTAAATTTTCCATAGGATTGTCAAACTGCTAAGAGGTCCTGTATCCTGTTAAGGGGATTCATCTACCCGACAATTTAAACAACTTGCAAGAAAGACTGCCTCGATGCCTCGATGGCGTAGTGGGCACATGCTCGACTGCCGATCATGAGGTCCCGGGTTCGATCCCCATTTTTCCATTAGGAATTATCTAATAGGTAACTGCTTAGAGTCTGGAATTGTGCCCGGTAGATGGCAATAGGCTCGCCCCCTATTACATGGAACCAATAACATACTGGCGAAATGTGGGTGTGCCTACTATGGGACGAGTCCTGGGTGCACCTCTGCTTGCGCCTTCCGGAGGAGGGCGTGAATGTATGCAAGAAAGAATTGTGATTCACAAAAAAAATTGACTACTCATAATTTTCCGATAGCTGATCCATTTTGATGAGTCGAAATGTTTTTTGTGAATTCCGCAATTCTATAATCGTTTGAAAAATGTTTGCTGGGTAAATGCACCCCCTTAAGTATTACAACTTCACCTTTTTTAAATTGGTTCAAAGTTTGCTTCTAATTTTAATCGAAGTTCAAAATTGATAGATCTTTAATAAAACGGTCACATAGGTCGGGTCAAAGACCTCACCGTTATATTACTTCATCCGATAGAATAATATTATTATAATATCTTACTTAATAGGTACATATATCTGCATCTAATTTAAGATTACGTCTATCTGGTTTGCGAGAGATTCTTTAAAAACTATTATTTAAAAGCGCTGTCCAAACAAAATTCGCCCTCTCGCTCACACGTACCCACGTTTTGGAAGATCTAAAAAATACTACATGTAATTACGTAAAATAAAGACAACTAGGTTCTAGAAAATAACAATACAAAGATTCAAAAAAAATCCTATGTAATCCATACAAGTTGCAGTGTCTTTATTTTTTCTAAGATTTTTTTTCTAAGTGCAGGTTTTTTATACATGAAAACTCGTTTGGATTCAATTAGATTTTTACTGAATCTTTGTATTATTATTTTCTGGAACCTAGTTGTCTTTATTTTATGTAATTACATGTAGTATTTTTTATATCTATCAAGTCAAGTCACGTCCACGGGAAACCTATTATTTCAGTAGTAGAATTTTATAGTAGAATTTATGCCATATTCGTCACGAGGAAGTTCGGCCCATAATAGAATCCTAGCAGTAGTTTTAATGGGTAGTAGGTACTCGGTAGATTATGATAATGTCTAATAAATTAACATATTATAATTTATCTAGGTATATTCTTCAGTGGCAAATGGATTTTAACTGTGACACCAACTAGATTTTTTTACAGCTGCGCTGCCACTGCGCTTTCCTCTCTGTTCTGTGCACTGCGCTGACTGCGCGTATTAACGCAATATTTATAATTCGAAAATATTTAATTAATGTTAACTGAAAATTCGGAGTGGATACCTACTACCTACCTACTTTTTACTTGCTTATTTACTTAGCTAATTTAAAAATAATAAAAGTGTTTGGTTTAAAGTAACAATCAAAAGACGCCATTTACTTTTCACTATTCATACAACAATGTTTGTTCAGAGAGTGAATTAAAGCCCTATTAAAACGAATCATGATCATGAATTAACGTTTTTACTTCATCGTGAAAGTCTGCACTTTCACTGCTTTGGCTCTGACATTATACGAGTACTAATCTTTAGGTCTCACGGTTATTTTTTCTTTTTATTTACGTGGCGAGTTTTTAATTATTTACATACCTACACACCGTTTAAGACGATTATCATTATGTATTATTAAAATAAATTTAGGGTAAATAATGTATGTCGGTATGGATCATGCCCCCTAACACCAGTTAGGGGACCACCCCTAAGTTCCCACTGGTGACAAATGGGAATTTTAGACGTCCTATTTAAAAAAATATTGTTATTATTTACATGTATACATTCTGTTAGCTAGGTAATTACCGAAGTATACTTTATTGATTTGTTTATTTAAAAATATATAAGTACTTCAGTATAATAGATACTGAATATTTTTTTATTTATTTTACGAACTTACCTACTTATCGTTAATCATAAACTCGTTAGTTATTATCGCAATAAATAAGCATTAATAATAATCCACATAGTGGCAAGCCTAGTTTAATAACATTATGATAATCCCCGCAAAAATGTGGTGCAGACACAGCATTAAACAAAAAAAAAACGAATAAGTTTCTTATTAGTGACTATTAGACTAGGCCCTAGGTGACTACAATAATTAGTTTTTCAGAGTTTCCGCTATAATAACTTCTTCAAATCATAAATAATGTATTATAACAAGAGGTAGTTAACATTTAATATTATATATTCAGCAAATTATGAATTTGCGGATTCTAATCCTACGTAAATTCCCGCCAACTCATTTTAAACGGGAACGCAGGAAATCGTATCACCCGGAATTTCGAGCGAGACGACTACGCTGCATGTATCTTCATGTAGTAATGCACCCAGACGTATAGTGAGGTACCTTTAAAACTTTAGCACCCTCTAAGCCCTAAATAGAAAATAGGAATTCGTGCCACGCCGCAGTGTACGTTAAACGCAATGCTTCCAAGTAATATTATGGTAACTGGTAATTACTTTTTAAAATCTAATTTTTATTTATGTGATATATAGATAGATTTATATGTCAGGGTTTTTGACGTCAAACTAACCATAAATACATTTTATATAGTAAATCGGAACGTAATTGTTACACGATTTTAAAAATTATTATAAAGTAGTTAAGGGCTAAAAACAAAAATACAATTTACTTACTTTTTTTGGACCATTTTGCACAATGGTCTCGTATTCCAAACCTTCCATCATGACACAGTATTAAAAATCACAGCAAAAAATACACACTACAAAAATATACAATTTTTGGTGTCTTTACTGGTTTTGCTACACTATTCCCGCGTTATTATGCTAGCACTATGTTTTGATATCCAACCGGCACTGAAGCTAAGTTAAATCACAGTCGCTATTAACAATTTGATGGGAATTTAGTGATAAGTGAAATAATCGTCGCGCCGGCGGCCGGCACGCTTGCAACAGAAGATCACGCCCACAGCCTCCTTCGCTCTCCAGTGAATGCATATCCACATACAGAAATCTATAGAAAGTAGTTAAGTCTCAATACCTATATAAATAATAAATACTAGCTACACTACATACCACCACAGAATTAATTTACATGATAGCGCTACTATCTTTGTTTTAGCACAGATTTGTTTGACGGAACTTGTAGTATAATTTTTAGTCACGAACCATGAATATCATGGACAGCCTCTTGTGTTCAGAGTGCGGCCTTGCTACGTTGATTTGATTTTGGCCAGCAATTTACATGGATAAAAAAGTTGCTTGTTTCAGAACGAATTCCAAAATGTCACTTTTAACATTAGTTTGTCATGAAATGTCGGCTGTCATTGTTATCAGCTGTGGTCGTCGGCACAGATCACTTTAATTAGTACTAGTCGGTCGTGTTGTGTTGTTGTTGTTCATTGCGTTCATTCATTTGTCAATCCGAAAATCTGAAAATAAAGGTGATAAAATTTAAATTCAAATTATAAAATATTTTTTATGTTTTAAAGAATAATTATAAAAATTAATTATAAATATAATATAATTATAAAAATTGTTAAGTTCATATAATTAAAAAAATAAGTTTCATACGACATATTAGCCACTTGGATTCGTCTATAGAATACTTTAATTTTGCAGGTTATGTTTACAACTACAATGAATAAAGAATTGAAAATACTGAAACAGGGCGCCGAAGCGAAGCTCTACGTTTGCAAATATCTCGGCCGACCGACGCTTATAAAGGAACGATTCAAGAAAAACTACAGACACCCAGACTTGGATACTTCAATAACCAAAGAACGCATCAAAAATGAAGCTCGTTCCATAGTTCGGTGCAAAGCTATTGGTGTGAAAACTCCAGCATTATATCTCGTAGATTTTGACCGCCGACGTATCTACATGGAGCATTTCGAAAACTCGTTTACAGTCAAGGATTTTATCATTAACACTATGAAAACAACAGCTAATGCAGATAGTTTAAACAACATAGCTAAAGTTATTGGTGAAACAGTCAGAAAAATGCACGAAAATAACATAATACATGGAGATTTAACCACCTCTAATATGCTACTGGTTTATAGCAATCAAATTAGTGATTTCAATAATTTTGAATTAGCTATGATTGATTTTGGTCTCTCCTACATTGATTCAAGTACCGAAGACAAAGGTGTTGACTTGTATGTGTTAGAAAGAGCAGTAATTAGCACACATAATGATGTTCCCGACTTATTTCCTAAGATATTAGAAGCTTACAAAAGTTATAGTAAGAATAATGTGAAAGAAATTATAAGTAAGTTTGAGGAAGTCCGAGCGAGGGGTCGAAAGAGAACCATGATTGGATAGTCATAAGAATATAATGAGTTAAATTATTATAGCTAAGTTATAATGTACTTATTAACATGTATTTCTATTTTATTAAAATAAAAAACTACTTGTTTGTTTATGTTATGTTGTAAATGTACAGTGCCATTTGAAAAGACTACTTTTTTGAACTGGGCCTATTTACCAGCCTTTTCTGAATCTTGAAGAACATCAATGCAACACTATCATAAAGCTCTAATAACTAGACCGCTAAATCGAGTCCAGGCCTGCGGGGTACACGGTACAAGGTTAATATAAATGTACTCTGTGGCGGGGGGCGTGGAAATGTGGACGGGGGCTGGGAGAGGTGCGGGTGGGTGGTGCCTGCACCTTTACCCCGCAAGCAAGTCTACTTACGGTAATTACGTAGTAATAGAGTAATAAATAGTATTCTGTGAACTCAGGATTGATTTAAAATAATAATTTATAGAACGATTAAAAATGCATATAAAGATTTTTTTACAGTGGCAGCATTACCACCATTTATTTTGACTTTTGTTGACATTTCTTTTGTGCTCTGTGGTCAGCGGTTGAAATTATCTGAATCCTATCAGAATTATTGAATAATTCCTAACCTCAAAAGGAAGAAAATAAACACGGATTTTTCGAATAAAACTGATATAAAAAATCAACCAACAAAAAATGAAGCGCCACTTAAGCATTTTGTCAAAACAGAATAGCTTCACCAAGCCTTTCAGCAGTGAGTTAACTTAAAACCCCGAATTCATTACTAACATAGCAGAAATAAACATCGATGTTTTAATAAATATTTTCAGGATTACTGAGTACAAATGAGGCTTTAGAGCGTCGTAATCATATATTTACTTTAGAGAAGAAGCGTCAGATTGAGAGCGTTGGTCGAATAGAGAAGATAGAAGTTCAATTTAAAGGAATCCCGAAAGATACAACACTGATTATGAATAAGGATCTCTCTACGCCTTACGACTGTGCTAGACGTAAGTAGACGACAAATCTTAAAACCCACTTATCGACCGAGCGACTGAAACTTCTCTTGTTATAAAAAAAATTTCCATCTGTCTGTTCTTCTCTACAGGTCGCATTTTGCAACCGATTCTCGTGAAATATTGAGAGATTTGATTTTAGAATAGAATGTTTTTATGGAAATAATGCATACACACAACCATAATATTATTATGGAACTTTATACTTACATAGATAATTTTAATGTTTAAATATCAATAGCTATGTGAGAAACATAATTTGAATACATACATAATTAATTTACCTTTTAACCACTTACGTCTGATTAATCCGACAATAGACTACATAACCACCGGAGTCATATATTTACGACTGCGCTTTTAATCTACATTTTTAAATCATTACGCTGTATTTTATGAAAGGATATTGACAATAAGCTAAATAGTGAATCTAGTTATCATTTACAGTTGGATACATGCTTATTTTTTAAGTAGAATACTTTAAAATAATCGCCAAAGTTTCTCTAAACTTTTATTACGATTATTTTTTGTTGGGCACTAGGGGCATGACAACTGATATAAAGTCTGGCGGTTAAAGGGTTAATATTCATATTTATATGTATACCTATGTATATATGTTTACGGTACTGTTTTTGGAAATTTTTTAAAATGTTGGAGCCATGGGAGGTTAAAAACATAAATAATGTCAAATATCCCTTGTGACATCAAGGTGGGCCTATTAAGGAAGTGATTGTAGTATCTTCCATTTCAATGGGTATGCCTCTGCTTAACCATTTGGGGAAACAAGGCTGATGTTATGTTAAGGCTGGTCCACTAATGTGGACCAGCCTAACCCTAATGGGCAGGCCGGGCCGCACCGAATCTCATAACAAAAGTTCTCACTTTTGCAAGGCCGCACCGGCACAGAACAGAGTATAATAATACTATGTATGGAATGGACACTGTCATCTGCCCACCAATCGGGCATCCATCATCCTGTGAGCGAGAGCTCTCGATGAGCCCCGTTTCGCACAGAAATCACCTTACGCACACTTGCGCGTGTACAAAACTCAATGTGCATTGTCTGTGTAGTATATTCATATTCATTTATTCATATATACATACACGTCATATTATATTATTACATATTATATTATATATAATATAATAATATAATATGGGACAACTTCCACACACGATCATCTGGTCCCAAACTAGGCTAGAAGCCTGTACTATGATAACCAGATAACTGATATACATACTTATATAAGCTTATAACACCCAGACACAAATCAAACAGACATGTTCATGTCTGTGTAGTAGCTAGTTATATAGTGACTTTTGTATGGGAATTGTGTCGAGTGTCCGGGGAGTGGCACCAGGCTGCCTATAGTGTGCAATAATTCATATAAAATATCTTAAAAGTGATGAAGGCGGATTTTTGTTATGCGATGCGGTGTGGCCTGATGCCGCTGTAGTCTGCGCGAGCCTTTACTGTATGATATTTCAGATCTAAGAGAATGGCATGTAAACACCAGTGCCTTGGCACTAATAGATGGCACAGTTTACTGGGACATGCATCGACCACTCACTGAAAGCTGCTCTTTGGAAGTAAGTATTATTATTATAATATGGAACAACTTCCACACACGGTCATCTGGTCCACAAACTAGGCTAGAAGCCTGATGGTAACCAGGTTGTATATAAGCTTATAACACCCAGACACAGATCAAACACACATGTTCATGCACACGAATGTTTGACCTATTTTACTCATTCTTATTATTAGGTATTATTCATTTTGTTAACTTTGAAGTAATTAAAAGGAGTTCTATATTCTTCTCTATATAGTATAAAACTAAGTCGCTTTGCACATTACTGCTTGGCGGATGAATAACTGGCAAAGGTGTGGTACTTCCCCAGGTGGGCCCCTGCTAAAGAGGCCTACCACTACAAAAATTATTAGTTATCTTGTTGCAAATATTCTGCTTATAAAAATGGGTTGAATTGGACATTCTGAATGGATAGGATATTCTTATTTTTCATTCCAGTTGCAAAACTTCTCATGCGCGGACCCTCAGCAAGTGAACAAGGCGTTCTGGCGCACATGCTCTATGTTGCTCGGCGCGTGTGCTACCCTGGCCTTCAAGGATAGCGTGCCAGTTAAGCTGCACAGCTTTCCTGGACCAGATAGTAAGTTAATTGTTAGACATAATGTAAACTGGCTTGTCGTGTGGTTTAGCTTCGCTGTAAGCACCTCAAGTATTTAAGTAAAATAAATAAATAACAACATAATAAATTGTTAAGGTATACATATAAGTTAAGGTTTGTAGTGGTAGGCCTCTTTTGCAGGGGGCCGCCTGGGGAAGTACCACACCTTTGCCAGTTATTCATCCGCCAAGCAGTAATGTGCAAACATTACTGTGTTCTGGTATGAAGGGCAATGTTACCAGCGAAATTACTGGGCATGATAAGATTCAACAACTCATATCTCAGGGTGACAGGCGCAGTGCAGTGCCGCGCAGAATTTTGAATTTTAAAACACTGGGTAGCACTGTGTCTGATATGGGCAATCATGATGCTTACCATCAAGCACCTGATTTGCTCGTCTTGTCAGTCACTATCATAAAAAAAAAAATAAAAAAAAATGTGCATAGTGTAGGGTTCCATACCTAGATACCTGAATAAAACGCTTTAAATCGCTTTTAACATACAGCGCCATCTATTAGTTCCTTGCGCAAAGTATGGAAATATGCCATAAATATAAAATGGCCATAACTTTTGATTGCGTTAACTTAGAAGTATGATTTTTTTACAGCCACAAGAGACCGCAGATCTGAGTAGTTGATATCAATTTCAACTTGATACCTCCATGCGTTCCTGTTAAAAAGTGTCTTGACAGACGGACAACAAAGTGATTCTGTAAGGGTTCCTTTATTCCTTTTGAGGTATGGAACCCTAAAATATATAACAATGTAACATTTTCAAATTCAATACAAATCCGCAGGCAGTTCTCTGCAACTCGAAGTCAAAGCGCCTATTTTGCGTGTAACTACATAACACATTTTAACATACAATCACGCCATTTTCCCGAAGGCGTAGGCAGAGGTGTACTCAGGACTCAGTCCCATAAGTAGGTACATCCACATTTCGCCAGTATGTTATTGGTCCCATGTAATAGGGGGCGAGCCTATTGCCATCTACCGGGCACAGTTCCAGACTCCAGGCAGTTATTGAGAAAGTTCGCAGTGGAATAAACAAACATCCTTCCATCCATCCATCCTCACAAGCTTTCGCATTTATAATATTAGTGGTAGTATTTTAAAAAAATACCTTCTCCCAAACCCATTCGGCCGTGTTGTAACTACAGTTTTTCTGTTTCCAGTCCGCAGTGGATCGTTTATCTATGACGTGGATCTTCCTTCATTACCAGACTGGCGTCCCACGGATCAGGAGTTGAGGACATTGGGCGCTGAGTGTATTAAAATTATCAGGTAAATTGTCTATTAACAGGATACAGGACCTCTTAGCAGTTTGACACAATCCTATGGAAAATTTACTAAATCGATGTTTTGTATTCCCCTGTTTCCTCCGAATGTAGTGAACCTATTTGATATATTTATATTCTGATATTTTAAAGTTGAAGTAAAGTATGTCCCTATCATTTTATTTTTGTTTATAAACTACATTTTCTTGAAGTGAACATCCAATCACGCGAGTTGAATTGGGATTTTTGGAAGTTCACTATGAAAAAATCAAGGGTTTATAAGAGAAATTAAAATGACAGGGGACAGGGACATAGGTCACTTCATCATAAAAATATCAGGATATAAATTTATGGAATGGGTTTATTATATTCAGAGGAAACAGGTAAATACAAAATATTTAAAAGTACAATAAATATTTTTGGTTATATTTCAGATCGGACCTCCCCCTAGAATGTCTAGATGTGAGCGAGCCTTTAGCTATGGAAATGTTTCAAGGAGATGAACATAAGAGTCGACAAATACCCAGCATCGCACTTAATGGAAATGGTGAGCTTGTTTTTGCATGTCCAAGAAATTTTTGCTTATGTTAGTGTTTCCACTAGTCTACAGTCTACAATCTGCTAAATCAAAAATGCATTGAGGAGGCAAGGGTAATGTGGAAGTATGTAGAGGGACAAACACATTCCAAAGCCTTCATCAAGGGATACAACAATAAAATATCAGAGGAGCTCCTTCAGCTCAGTAGATATAAAACCTGTGCAGTGACCAGAATTCTCACAGGCCACTGTAAACTAAACAAACATATGATGAACATGGGGCTAGGCCAGGAAGCCGAGTGCAGATTCTGCCATGAAGAAGAGGAAACGGCTACGCACGTCCTCTGTGAATGCGGGCCACTCATGTTCAATAGAAGTATCCACCTGGACGAGAAATAATTCGCCCAGATGAGACTCAACACATCACTCCTCGGAAAATCTGGAAATTTCAGATTCAGCGGGCTTAGGCTTTGAATTATAATCTATATGGACTGCCACAATAGATCAGCAATGGTCGAAGCGGCTTGTGGTGCATATGGATGATATAAATAATAATAATAGTGTTTCCACTATAGATCTATCTAGCCGTTTTCGTCTACAGTCTACAGTGACTGCTTAGCTTAAACAGAGATTTAATGGGGCGACGACCGGAGAATGGAGTATTTGAAAAAATATAAATGTCGTATTTATCAAGTTATTTTGTAAGTTTAATGAAAATTATGTATTATCCGATTCAAAACTCACTTTAAAAATTTTTTTTGTATTAATTAACAACCAATTCAAAATTGATACAATTCCAATAGGAGTCACTTGTTCACGAACGCGCTACGAGTGGTGGCCATGATTGTGACGTCATTATGTTATAGTTATGTATGGTACTTTATAACATTTTGACGTCACTACAGGTCACGAGCTCGTTCGGGTCAGGGGGTGTCAGCTTAGTTCCCGGCCAATGCCAACACGGCGAAGGAAATGTTAAAAAGAAACGGAGCTCTAAAAACGACAGAGAAAGCACTATTTACTGACCCTACTAAGGAAAATATAACATTTTAGTAGAATTCAAAATTATGGGAATTATTTAATTAATTCGCAAGATAGAAATAATAAAGAATAAAAACTTTTGAAATAAGTAATGAAATGTATTAATAATTTTATTACATATATTGTTCAAATTAGTTAAATCTAGACCTCAGATTCTTATGATTACTTGAATCAGCGTTAGAAGAATTTCTTTTTTGCCATCTGGCAACCGGATAATAGAAATAGCTGTTTTTTATTCTGTGCTGTTTTTTGTCTACGATTTTCACTTTTTCATTGATTTGCACTTTGCACATCTTTATTGGAAATAAGTTTTGTAAAGTTTCTCGTATTTTGTTATATTGTGCTATAGAAAGTTTTGTTCTTGTGCTAACGAGATCATAGACTCTATTATTGCGATTGTGCGAAAAAGACGCCTAGGTTAGGCAAAGTGTTAAATATCGGATTTTTCTGTGAGGGATTATCTCAATAACAACCTGGAGTCTAGAACTGTGCCCAGTAAATGGCAATAGTCTCGCCTTCTATTACATAGGACCAATAATAACATACTGGTGAAATGTGGGAGTATACTTAGTATGAGACTGAGTTCTGGGTACACCTCGGCCAACCCCTTCTAGAAAGATGTTGTGTAATATAAGATTTACCTTATTTTCATCTGAATAAAGACTACTTCTAATACCTGCTCTTATTTTTTACCCTTTGCGTATGTCATGAATAGATATAGAAGTAAATATAGACATATAATATTGGTAGGTACCTATAGCTAATGTTAGAAATATTAAATCTCCCGCGCTACTGAATAGTTCCAGTGCGAAGCGTTGGTAGCGCTAGCGTCGCTTCGTGTACGCAAATCTGAAGTACGTAGTGGGACTTCTTCTTGTATTTGTGTTCTGTGGTTCGGGTACTATCGGCGTGTTTTCAGTACTGGATTAAAAATGATTTTTTTAATTTGATATAACTTTGTAATTATAGCGAATAAAAAAAAACTAAAAATAGTTTTGATACGAATCTTATATATGATCTTTCCATTTATGCCAAAAGAAAATAAAATTCAAATACTCAATTCCCCATACAAACGTAACAGTTAAATCATTTGAAATCAGAGCATATTTCCAACATTTAATGACGTTATTCGGAATGAGACACTAGTTATCTAGGTTCCTAATTATATTTTAGTCTAAAATAATAACATTAATATTACAAAATAATAATATTACAATAGTAAAGGATTAAAAAAAAAAAATTCTCGTGAGTGTGTTAATTGTAAATTATCCTACTTTATGTAAATTTTTTCGTAAATAAAAAATATTATTATCTGTCTGTGACATATTTATACAGAACTAAATCTAATCCGCATCCAAATCTGTCCATTCGTTTAGGAGCTATACGATGCCACAGACAGATATACAGACATATCAAACTTACAACACTCTTTCCTTTTTCGCTCGCGGTTTAAAAAAGAGTAAAAGCACAGAACAGATAATAATATTACGTATAGAAAGGACACTGTCATTCGCCCACCAATCGGGCCTTCCTCATCCCGCGAGCGAGATGGTGCTCTCCACGAGCCCCCGTGAGCTCGGAACGCACGTCACGCACACTCTTGCGCGTGTACAAAACTCCATGTGTGCAGTGTCTGTGTAGAAGGTAGTTATAGCGTGGCTATTGTATGGGATTCAGTCGAGTGTTCGAGGTGTGGTAAAAGTATTAAGCCCGTCACACACGTAGCTATAATATATATTAATATACCGTCTTATAATATTATATATATTATAGCAAGCTACCACACACGGAGACGATGCTATAATATATATTTTAGTCTTCATTTCATTGATACAGTAGTTTATATTAATATGCCATAATAATTATTACGGTATATGTTGGTGACGTCATAGAAATACATATTATAGCTGCGTGTGCAGTCAGTCGAATATTTGTATAGAAAATATATCGTAATATGCCTTGCTATGATTTATATTAATATATATTATAGCTACGTGTGTGACGGGCTTTAGTATGAGCAACATTTAACCAAAATAATGGTTATTTTCAGGTAAAGTGACTCTATACAGAATGGGTAAACACATAGACATGTCCAAAGGTCCAATGATCAGCAACACATCGCAAATTGGCAGATTCTCTGTCACCTCTGTGCATAGATTACAAGGTAAGGCTTTTGTAGTGGCCTCTTGCAGGGGCCCGCCTGGGGAAGTACCACACCTTTGCCAGTTATACATCCGCCAAGCAGTAATGTGCAAACATTACTGTGTTCCGGTGTGAAGGGCAATGTTACCATCGAAATTACTGGGCATGACGAGATCAACAACTAATATCTCAGGGTGACAGGCGCAGTGCAGTGCCGAGCAGAATTTTGAATTTTAAATCACTGGGTGGCACTGTGTCTGATATGGGCAATCATGATTGTTACCATCAGGCACCCGATTTGCTCGTCTTGTTACTCACTATCTTAATAAAACTTTTACAGGATCTCCGGACAGTTCAATCCAACAGTTATATCGTTTCCAAGGAGTAGCTCTACCCTTAGGAGTCGCCCTTAACCACTTCGCCTGGAGTATACTCACCGATAGAGCCAAGAAATTGGTGAGGGTTAGATAGATAGATAGATACATAATACCTTATTGTACACCACACACAAAGAAAATAACATTACAGGACACACAATACAATGTACAAGCGGTGGTCTTATCGCTAATAAGCGATTTCTTCCAAACAACCGATGGATGGAGAGGGTTTATTTACAGCAGAAAGACGGTGGCGCATCTTAACAGTTTATACTACCAATGATGTTCATAATATATAATTAAAATAAATTAATTACTAATAATTCATATATATTATATTACATATACATATATACATAAAAATAAATATGATATACGCGTATATCATAAGATTATATATTTATTAGAAGCTTAGTCGTGTGGTTCCCGGCTTGGCTTTATAATAGGGCCACCCCTTTCTCATCTGGTGGGAGCCGTGAGACCCTATAGAGACACTATTCTCCGGCACCAAGTATTCCAACTGCTGCGATCACCAAGCCGCACAACAAACGTCAGCATCTAGACTAAATGTGTCCATATCAATAGTTTATGGTGTTCTATGGGGAGGCCTATGTTCAGCAGTGGACGTCTTCCGGCTGATGATGATGAGAGGCCCGGCTGGACTTCGTTCCCGCGATAGTTTGGGATATTTCGTTTTCGAAAGTTCACTTTAATGAATATGTCACATCGAAAGCTTTCAGCACCGAATAATGTGGCGACTTGGTGCCAACGAATGTGACGAAGGACCGAAAACGAACACCAGCGAAAACGTTGAGTGGAGAGTTTGAATCAATTCGCTACTAAGGTTACTGAAAACATTCGATTGTACATTATTCGGTGCTGCAAGCTTTCGATGTAAAATTATCAATTAATGTGAACTTTCGAAAGCAACTTATTTCGAAACCGTAATATCCCAAAATTATTACGATTTCCGTGCGATATTTTTCGGAAATGTGAACTTTCGGAAACAAAGTGTTCGGTAAATGACGCACTCCCATTCGGTCATGTTTTTTCAAATTGGGGTAACCAATTTTTTTTTTTTGCAGAATCCAGCGCGATCGCCCATTAGAGGTCAAGTCGAAAGAAAAGATAAAAACCAGAAACAAGCAAAAATTGCAGCTTCGGCTTGAAATAAAGCTTTAATATTTAATGTATTATAGGAATTATTATGTATTAGTTATAAATAAACATTAAAATTCTAAGATGAAAATGGGTAATGGTATTTAATTCAGTCATAGCGAGGGCCTATAATTATTATTATTATAGGGCATAGCGGTAGTTTTAGTTACCTGAACTGATTATGATGAGATTTGGCACAAAGATAGTTTAGTGAAGGAAACAACACGAATCAATCCATCGTCGATCGTTGCAATCGTAGCTTTGATCGATTTTATATGTCTACATATCTACTGTTAGATACAGTACGTGCGTTTTATCTTGGCGAGTCTGAACATAGGCTATGCGAACTTTAGCGCATGAAAACTCGTGAACAAAAATGTTATTCCCAAATAAACAAATTTTCGAAAATATGTTTATTGTAAATGTTCAGTTTAGTTCGATTTGTGGATTTTCGAAGTATTCCTGTGGATTTTCGAAGTATTCTATGGTATAGTGTATTTAGTTAAGGTATATATAAGATAGTAAGTAGGTAGCTCTATTGTTGTCTTTTTTCAATAAAGGCACTCTGCCCTAAAAAAAAGGTTCAATCATAATAATAACAGTTTTGTTCACGAGTTTTCATGCGCTAAAGTTCGCAGAGCCATGGTCAGACTCTCCAAGATAAAACGCACGTACAGTACAGTACTGTTTATTGCTTTTGCCCTCCCTCATTCTGACTTCAGCCGTCACTGGAACCATAATAGTGCCGTGTTACACGATCAAAGTGTAGGTACTAAATCACTAAACGAGAGGTTTATGCTCAATTTTACATTATTACTGTAGCATTCCAGTCCAGCGGCCGAAATCAGCGGCTGGAATGTAAACCGGCACTGGAATTACCTATTCCAGTAAGCAATTCAGTGACTGGATTGTCGGTCTACTTTTCATTCCAGTCAGCTAATTTTCGTACTTTTTTTTAAGATAGTGAGTGACATGACGAGCAAATCAGGTGCCTGATGGTAAGCATCATGATTGCCCATATCAGATACAGTGCCACCCAGTGTTTTAAAATTCAACATTCTGCGCGGCACTGCACTGCGTCTGTCACCCTGAGATATGAGTTGTTGAATCTCATCATGCCCAGTAATTTCGCTGGTAACTATAATAAAGTACTCTGAGCATTGCCCTTCATACCGGAACACTGTAATGTTTGCATATTACTGTTTGGCGGATGAATAACTGGCAAAGGTGTGGTACTTCCTCAGGCGGTCCCCTGCAAGAGGCCTACCACTACAAAATTCTAAATAATTTCTTTTTGAATTACTGGAATAATGTAAACGATATGATCCAGTCAATCACTGGACAAGATTGAATCGCTGCATTACTGAACTGGAATAATGTAAAGCAAGCATTAAAAACTAAACAAGTGACATAATATGTTCGGACGAGAAAGAGAAACTAAGAATAAACCGATAAAAATTAAAAATAAAAGATGGT
Source organism: Hemistola chrysoprasaria (assembly GCA_947063395.1). Classification (NCBI taxonomy): domain Eukaryota; kingdom Metazoa; phylum Arthropoda; class Insecta; order Lepidoptera; family Geometridae; genus Hemistola; species Hemistola chrysoprasaria. The sequence continues at coordinate 9,207,394 of OX346733.1, read as the reverse complement.
TTTATTATTATAATTTATTTCATAACATATTTACAAAAAAATTATGTATGTACACAATTTGTGTATAATATATTTATTAATACTTTACTGCTATAGATGCGAATGTCTGTCGGTATGTGTGTGTTAGTTATCTCATAGGTGGTTGGGCGGACAACATCAAATTGTGTATTTTTTTACATATTTAAATCTGTATTTTTATGGAAAAAAAAACGGGACTTAACGCGCTAAAGCATCTAGACAGAAAGATTGATAAAACTTTATTGTACACCAAACACAACGAAATAACATTATAGGATACAGAACTATAGTTAAATGTCAAGCGGCGGTCTTATAGCTAGTATGCGATTTCTTCCAGACGAAGAGGATTCCAGATGAAAAGGATTTATTTACAGCAGAAGTCGGTGGCGCATCTTTACTTACCATTAATGTTCATAAAATAAATATAATAAATTATACACTAGTAATACATATCTATACTTAAGGTAACGGATATACTAAGGTGACCTTGGAAATTTATTAAGGCGGGCGGGCACGAGCGTGCAACATTACCTGACGCTATACTTTATTATTCTGTGGCTATACTCGCGACCAACGATTAGTGCCTGATCATACTTGCGAGCAACGAGCATACGCAGAAAATTACTTTTTAGTTGGTGTAAATAGTATTTATGTTTATAACTTTATTATTCTGCTACTACTCACCTGTATACCCGTCACCTTAAGTAAAAAATAACTAAATAAGTATAAATAATATGATATAATCTATACAAATTGTGTTAGTATAAATATATTAGATTTACTAAATTAAAATATCATAATTACATAATTAATAGTTTAAACATATATAACAACATTATTTATGAAACAACTCGTTTCAGCAGCAGCTGAGTTCAGTGACACTTATAAAATTGCCGATCGTAACGGTTCGAACCCCAGATCAGGCAAACAGTTGGAGTTTTCCATTAGGTCTTTTCTCAATGACAGTCTGGAGTCTGGAACTGTGCCCGGAAGATGGCAATAGGCTCGCCCCAAATTACACGTGACTAGAGTAGTGACGTGACCGGGTATTGTAAATCTTGTTAAGATTTTGATTTCTTCGCATCAGATGGCCCGTCATCGTCATTCCCTTGGAAAATCGGCTTCGGTTGGGTCTTCTTATAAGCAGGGGCCACCCAGAACGGATTCTCCTCAGCGTCTTTGGCATACTTCAAGATTGCTTCCCTTGGATCCTGCTCATCATTAACCCTCTTACTCAAACCAAGATTCCTGATTACAAAGGAGCTTAATGTACTCCCTGATGCTGCTACTCTTCCACCTTGACCTGAGGTAATCGGTAAATCTGGTCTGTGAGACTTGACTGGGTCCAATCGGTCTTTTTCTAATTTCTTCTTGTTAGTTCTTAGTTTTTCTTGTCGGAATAGTGGTAAAGCATGCGGGGTGATGATTTGCTGTGAGCTGACAATTTCTACGGAATGCTTTTTCCTGTGGTTTTTCACTACGCATAGTTTTGCTCCACGTAATGACCGTTTTTCATCATAGTAACATTTTACTGTTCCGTTGCCGCATCCAACGAAGATTTGGTTTAGTTTGGCGTGCCATATCGCTTTGATAATGTGGGATTTTGCTACATTGATCTGTGTAACTTTTTCATATGTCTTTGTGTTGTAGAAAGTAAGTCTGCCCGTGTCTTGTCCTTTCTGCAATGACTCTCCAGTGAAAATCAAAGCGTCATCTGGACTGAAAGCACAATCCGTTTGCTCGTATCTTGAGAACAGATTATCAAATACATGCAAAGGTTTTTTGAAGCTTCTCAGATCCCATATCTTTAAACTTTCATCGTTGCTTCGACTTGCCAAGTAATTGCTTAGATAAGAGTAGGATATGCTTGTTATTTCGTTTTGTTTTTGATGTGCGTCTCTTAGCAAAGCTGTCGTGTTGACAAAATTTTTTCTTGAGTCCCACATTTGGATAGAACCATCGTAGCACCCGCAAGCGATAGTGTTGCCATCTCTTGAGAAAGTGCATGAAGTTGGGTTGGTTTTGAGGCCTCCTTGTTGTCGGGGTTTGATGATGCCTTTGTGTTGTTTGGGATTGTCTGTGTGCCAGATACGAAGGGTGCCATCTTGGGAGCAAGTGAGGAATTCCGGACGGATATGGGGATGCCAGCAGCCGCTGTTTAGAGAGGCGGTATGGCCTTTTGTTCTAGAAGAGAAAAATTTTTAAGTACTAGCTGTGCATATACTTAAGTACTACCCTTTTTCCCAAGTTTTGCAGAGTTGTGCCCAGGAGTAGGTACACCCACACTAAGCCAGCTATGATTTTTAAATCCCATATATAGGGAAACTTTTTTTTATGATAGTGAGTGACAAGCCGAGCAAACAGCACTCTTGCGCATGTACTTAAGTCCATGTCTGTGTAGTAGGTAGTTATAACGCGGCTTTTGTATGGGAACTGAGTCAAGTGTCTGGAGTGTGCTTTCGTTCTTAGGTAATTAATATTTATACAGTGTAGTTTACCTGGCCATATCGTTAATGTACTGGTCACCCTTGACACACTCTAGAACCTCAAATCCGTCTCGATCCAAAACCTTGGCCTGAGCTGATCCGCTGACCACCAGGATACTGTCTCCCGTGGCTGAGTACTGGAGACACCTGATCGGGTGGTTCTCACAGGGCTGAAGGGTGCGGAATGAACGGAGAGACGAGTCCATACCTGTAGCAAAATTATGTTGGCATTGAGGAATACATTTTTAAGGCATACGTATGTATGCATAATGTAGGGTTCCATATCTAGATACCAAGAACATGCAGCGCCATCTATTAGCTCCTTGCGCAAAGTATGGAAATATGCAGTAAAATGGCCATAACTTTTGGATTGCGTTAACTTAGAAGTATGATTTTTTACAGCCACAAGAGACCGCAGATCTGAGTAGTTGATATCAATTTCAATTTGATACCTCCACACGTTCCCATTAAAGTGTCTTGACAGACGGACTACAAACCTTTTTGACCATTTTGACAGCCTCGTTGGCGCAGACAGTAGTAACTCTGCTTTCTGTGCCGCAGGCCCCGGGTTCGATCCCCGGCCAGGTCAAACATTTGTGTGCATGAACATGTCTGTTTGATCTGTGTCTGGGTGTTATAAGCGTATATAAGTATGTATATCAGTCATTTGGTTACCATAGTACAGGCTTCTAGCCTAGTTTGGGACCAGATGACCGTGTGTGGAAGTTGTCCCATATTATTATAAAAGTTGTCCTGTAAGGGTTCCTTTTTTCCTGGGGTATTGAACCCTAAAAAACAACATAACACGCAATCACGCCTTTTTGCCGCAGGGGTAGGCAGAGGTGTATGCACACCCTGCTTTACAGAAAGCTTGATTTTTGCCTTCTTGTTAGAGTAGAGAGAGAAGCAGCTTGTATGTTAATATAATGATAGGATATAATATATAGTTGCTATTTATTTAAACAATTTTGAGGTGTATCTTCTACTAGGTAAAGCTATAACTTTACCTCACAAAATCCCAGAATGATACATCATAATCCAGTAGTATCCTCGTGCTTTATGGGTCCACAGCATGTGCTACCACTACCTTCGAACCATGGTTTATTCTATGTAATAAACAAATGTGTCTCACTAGCAGTCCCAGAATGATACATCATCAATGAATCCAGAAGTAACTGTGTGTCTTATGGGTCCACAGCAAGTGCTACCACTGCCTTCGAACCATGGTGGATTCTACGTAATAAACAAATGTGTCTCACCAGCCAGTAGTCCCACAAAGATACATCATAATCAATGAATATGGTAGTATCCTTGTGTCTTATGGGTCCACAACAATTGCTACCACTGCCTTCGAACCATGGTGCATTCTATGTAATAAACAGATGTGTCTCACCAGCAAAGTCCCAAAATGATACATCATAATCAATGGATCCAGTTGCCAGCCTCGCGCCTGATGGGTCCACAGCAAGAGCCACCACTGCCTTCAAACCATGGTGCATTTCTACCTGTAACATTTCATATCTATAATACCATCTAGACCCAGACAGTCTGGAAAGGCTATATCACTAGCTGTTTGTGTGTGTAGTAAGAAAGGTAGAGGATGCTTTCCTAGAAGATGATCACACACTAACACAACTCTAAGGAAGAACCTCCCCTTACAAAAACAGTTCCAAACAAAACTGTACCAGTGGCTCTTAGACTGATCATTTTATAGCTTTAAAGAATTCTTCGACACACCATAAACAAGGATTTTATTAATTGACATTGAATTCGAATTATATGGACAATTGTTTTATTTTTATTTTCATGGTATGGCATTAATGTGACATTTATAATATTATTGTGACTATAGCTAGACCGCTTAATTGAGGCCTCATCTGCGGACTGGCGGGGCGGGGGGGGGGTTCGGAGATAGACGTGAAGGAAGGTTAAGCGGTCTACCTATAATTTCAAATGAATTGAATCTGAACTACTGAAATTTTAATTTTGGAATCGAACAAATAAATTGTGAACAAATAAATGTATTAATATTTGGAATGGGAATATTTTCGATGCATGTATTAAAATAAAATTTTGCATGTTGGTGAATCTACCGGCAAAGTATGTGAAACTTTCCTGCTTTATGTCATTAATTATTTTACAACCATACTTCTGGCAAATACATATATTTCATTCCAAAGGGAGGCCACCCTGAAAGTATCTATATACAGATGGCGCAGGCTGGAGGGAGATGGTGAAAGGGTCTTGAAGCACCATAATCTAATAAATCTATTTGTATCATATAATCGTATTAAATCAGATATGATCAATAGATAAATATACATATGTACTATCCAGATAGTACATAGGTATATTTATCTATGGAGTTTTTAATATGTCTTATTTATTGTTGCTACACAGCAACAAAAAATAAGACTATAAGCTGAGTTTTTTATTTAGGTAAGTGCAATATTTTCAATATTAATGCATTAACCTTATGTACCTTACTTAGATATAACTAGTTATAATAAAGATCTGAAAGACCTAGTGACGCATGTGTGTACCAGCATAAACCCTGAGGTTTATTGATACAACATAAATTACATTGTATTTTGATTTGTGTGTTCAATAAATTTATACATTTTCAGAAAGGGTTTTTCCAATTACACTGCTCGAGTCAAACCATTATGGTTTTTGGTCATCAGTACTGCACATAGCCAATTACACCAAACACAGAACAAAATTGTCAAAAATATTATGCTGACTGAGAGCTTTACCACACCCCGGACAGTCTATTCAATCCCATACAAAGCCGCACTATAACTACCTACAACACTGACACTGCACACAAAGAGATTTCCTATAGAAGCAGGGCTAATGGAGAGCTCAATCTCGCTGGTGGGGTGAGGAAGGCCCGATTGGTAGGCGGATGACAGTCTCCCTCAAATCTCTCCAATTTTCTCGGTCTAGCGCTGCCCCTTACCAGCCTGCTTGGTATCTCTTTCTGGGTCAGCCTCAGTCCCGGTGCATATGGATGACATCCATTTTATATGTAGTATTATTATCTGTTCTGTGGCTTTACTGTGGAGTGCTGCATTAACCGTATATTAAAGTAAATGCATTAATACAGTTAACATGGTTTATGTTTACTGTAATAATACATTAAAATATTATTCTAAAAAAAATGCAGGAGTAAGTTGTTATTAAATTATTACATTACTTACCTCATGCGTATATGGTATTCTCTTTTCCAAGCTCAGTTCTTCATCATCAGAACCACTCAATTCATCATAACTGTCATCACCATCATCATTCTTAACTTTTTCATCATTTTTCATAGTTTCTTTTGAAGTTGTAGGTATTGGAGGCCCTATTAGCTCATCATTATCTTGATTACTTGGCGGCAAAGGGCCAATAAGATCTTCATCGTCGTTATCCTCATTCGATTTAGCATCAATAGACTCTTGCAACTTTTTTTTTTGCGCTTCTTCACCAGCTTTTCGCGCCTGCTGCACCATTTCATCAATATCAAAATTTTTAGCTTTTTTACCGAAGTTTTTGACGCCTATAGCTTGCTGAATCTGCTGGCTTTCTAGATCTTCTGTTATTTCGTCCAAATCCTTGCTTTCTTCTATCGGCGTACGTCCGAAAGTCCCGAATCCAGATGTTGTTTCGGTGTTTGCCGGTGCTGCAGACTTGAAGCTTATTTTGCCGAAGGATATACCTTTTTTATTCATGTTTGTTAAACCAAAAGACGTATTTTTAATAAATTAAAATCAAAATTGCAGAGATAGCAATTCGTAAAATCGCAGTTCCAAACCACTAATAGAATAAAACCCAATGTGTTCTGTGATAAAACCACTTCCAAATTTCCAAATTCCAAATAAATAGTAAAGTAAAAATAGAATGTTATTTAATTCAATTCACAGAATACAAACGAATTTATTGAATTGAATTGAATATGTATTCAATTCAATTCATATTTTGTGGCTTTTGAAAGTGTTTTATCACCACAACTTCGCCAATATCACGTTGGGAGATTGGACATCAAACGATGGAAATTAACCAACAAGTGCTTTTGAATTTTGAACACAATCAGCAATCATATTCTACAGCTTGATAATATACTATAATCTACACTACATTCGTTTGTATTCTGTGAATTGAATTGAAGTAAATAACATTCTATTTTTACTTTACTATTTATTTGGAATTTGGAAATTTGGAAGTGGTTTTATCACAGAACACATTGGGTTTTATTCTATTAGTGGTTTGGAACTGCGATTTTACGAATTGCTATCTCTGCAATTTTGATTTTAATTTATTAAAAATACGTCTTTTGGTTTAACAAACATGAATAAAAAAGGTATATCCTTCGGCAAAATAAGCTTCAAGTCTGCAGCACCGGCAAACACCGAAACAACATCTGGATTCGGGACTTTCGGACGTACGCCGATAGAAGAAAGCAAGGATTTGGACGAAATAACAGAAGATCTAGAAAGCCAGCAGATTCAGCAAGCTATAGGCGTCAAAAACTTCGGTAAAAAAGCTAAATTGAATTGAATATTCAATTCAATTCATATTTTGTGGCTTGTGAAAGTGTTTTATCACCACAACTTCGCCAATATCACGTTGGGAGATTGGACATCAAACGATGGAAATTAATCAATAAGTGCTTTTGAATTTTGAAAATAATCAACAATCATTATTCTACAGCATGATAATATACTATGTGCTCAGTGAAGATAATTTGACTTTTGACAATGAATTGATGTCAAAAATGACATCATAATATAACAGCTGATAGGAGTTAGATACAATGGCATATAGTATTTATTAATAATTTATTATATATTAATAAATATAAGAAAAATTAATATTATTATTCTTTTAATACCTAATGTGGTGAACCACAGATTTATTCTGTGGGGGTAAACCAACGTTTTCAATCAATTTTCTCAATTATTACAATAGGTAACAATTTGATTATGCAAGCAAAATGTATAAAGCTATCAAATAAAAATCTAAACTATCAATGTATTTTGACTGGCAATACATTAGTTGTCAGTTTAAGTGTTGCGGTTCGAGCGACTCTGTCGCTAGTTCTAGCGGTTTTCATGAGTGGTTAGCGGCAAAAAATATTTTTAACGACTTCTAGCGAATTTTTCAGAAATAATACAAAATCATTTTCTAGGTTTATTTTCTAGGTCACAATGACCCTACAATGTGGATAACGAACCTTTTCGACACAAACAATGGAAATCAATGAACTAATAATGTGATTTAGTGTTTTGATTTTATGTTATTTGTTACTTTTGATTTTGAAAATATCGGTACAAAAAGTACTTAAACCTAGCTTTTTTTTTGTACCTAAATGTAACGGATTAGTTAAAGTCAAGTTCACAGTTTTTGTACTGAATCGATGATAGTGAGTTTAATATATTATAATATGTTTTATTATATTTCTTTTATAGTATGTAATGGATTTCTTGACTTTTTAAGTTTATTAAAAATATATATTTTGCATAATTAGATATTCTAGGGACATCTAGCGGATTTTATGGACGGTTTATTTTCCCATATTATCTAGCTGAGTTTCTCGCTGATCACTAGAGACTTTTTCATTTTGTAGAACGACAACACTGGCCTGCTCCAGTTTCAGCACAGAAGTTTCAGTTTATATTAGTACTAATTATAGTGATCTGTGGTTTATATTATCAAACACAGATCACAGGTCAAAAAGTTAATAGGATTATTTATTTTTGTGTGAAAGTCGGTCGTAAGTAGTACTTTAGTTAGTCGTAAGTAGTGGTTTTCCTAATCCTTTCCTATTTTATTTGTTTTGTTAAACTAATTATACAGTTTCCAGTTTTCCAGAAATAAGCTTAAAAAAAACTATCTAAAAAATTTGAAATAATAATTTAAGTTTGGGCAAGTGTACAATAAATATAGGCTGAGTCTATTAATACGGTTACCGTACGAACAATTTATTATTATTCGTACAGAAGTCGGACGAATAATTTTATTTTATCAATAAGCGTGCGAAAAAAAATAATAATAAAAAAAAAACCTTAAACCTAACCTACAGAAGTCGGTTTGCTGTGTATTATATTACATGACCGCCTTTAAAATGAGCATTCATTTTGTCTATATATCTTAGTAATAATTTACAAAAACTTTAATCCAATAAAAGTATTTATTACTTACGTTGTCATACATTATATATTAAATCAGAAATAGAGGCTCTATCTCTAATTTGTATATTCCAATCTAAATTTTAATGTGATTTTATTTTCTATTTATTATTATGCTAATCATCCAATAAATGTACGAATAAATATAATTTATTCGTCCAGTACCCGTACAAATAGTCACTTCGATAAATCGATAAATATACTTTTAATTTATAAATATTTTGCAGGTTCACTGCAAAAAAGGAACGGTTTTATTACAGTAAGTATTTACCTACTTACTTTATGTAGGTACTTTAATTTTTTTATATAATTAGGTACTATGTATAGATTTTATGCTTTCTAATATATTTTGTGAAAATATAATATTTGTTACATAAGTTATTAATTATTATAAAATAAACTTAATAATATAGTCGCAAATTTGAGTTGTGAAAAAAACCCTCCTCGTTTTCCTGCTCCATCATAAGACTGTTGTCACCATCAGTATCCATCCATCTGTAACATGATATTCATATAGACAAAGAGACAATTCCAATTAGCCCTACCACAATAGGTATAAGTACCAATTTGAAAACTGGCCCATTTGAACCTGATGCTGAAGCATCCGGTCATGGATACCATCGCTGCAATATTGTTAAGTGACTGGATACCAAATTTGGAAATGATCTAGACCAGGGGTCGGCAACCTGCGGCTTGCAAGCCACATGCGGCTCTTTGGCTGTGAATCTGTGGCTCTTTAGTTCCATATGCAAATATTATTTATTTTATAAAAAAAACATAAAAATCATTCTGAATCGATAATGAGGATTAGGCACCATTTCTATCTATGATATGAATAAATAGATTAGAGTTTTTTATCAAAAACTTTATTTATGCAAGTACAATTTATTATTATTTAAAATTTTGACAAGAAAAAAAATTTGTGGCTCTTTAAAAACTTGGATAATTTGTAAATTGTAATTTTTTACTCTTCCGACTCAAAATATTGCCGACCCCTGATCTAGACCACTGGAAGTAGCTTAATATGTAGAATATACACATTTCATTCCATAACTCATTAAAGTAAAATATAGAAGATATATAGTGTAAACCCCATTGTCAGAAAGAGATAAACCCAGGTTTCACAGCTAAGTCAGCAGCAAACCTAATATGTGTAACTTGGGCGCAAGACAAGGTGCAACTGACTTGACTCAAGCCAATAAGCTCGACTTGAGGTTGCCATGCAAACCAGTGTACAATGCATCTGCCTCAGTGTATATAAAACCATTGGGACCAATAACATACTGGCGAAATGTGGGTGTACCTACTATGGGACTGAATCCTTGGTACACCACTGTCTACTGTCTACCCCTTAATGAAAAAGGTGTGATTGTATATTATGTTATATTTGGAAGTATTCATGTTTGCCACAGAAGGAAGGAGGAAGTAGACGTGTTTTTTTAGTGGTAGGCCTCTTGTGCAGGAGGTCGCCTGGGGAAGTACCTCACCTTTGCCAGTTATTCATCCGCCAAGCAGTAATGTGCAAACATTATTGTGTTCCGGTCTGAAGGGCAATGTTACCAGCGAAATTACTGGGCATGACGAGATTCAACAACTAATATCTCAGGGTGACAGGTGCAGTGCAGTTCCGCGCAGAATTTTGAATTTTAAAACACTGTGTGGCACTGTGTCTGATATGGGCAATCATGATGCTTATTGCACATTTAAATCAATGGTTTTGGCTATGGTGCCACAGACAGACACGTCAAACTTATAACATCCTTCCCGTTTAGTCAGGAGTTAAAAATACTTGCTTAGGTACTAAAAATACTTTACTTTTATTATCCTGCCTCAATCACAATAATAAGAATTTATAATATTTCTATTGAAATATTTCAGTAATGTTGGTAAAAAAATGCATGTTTGAAATATTTTGGTGCATTATCAAGAATACTATTAAAATTTGCAGGTGCTTTACATTCCTTTTGTTTGATGACCTCATGTCTCTCTGTCGGAGGCAAAACCACATAAGTTAAAACATAACATAACATACATTCACGCCTTTTTCCCGAAGGGGTAGGCAGAGGTGTACCCAGGACTCAGTCCCATAGTAGATACACCCACATTTCGCCAGTATGTTATTGGTCCCATGTAATAGGGGGCGAGCCTATTGCCATCTACCGGCCACAGTTCCAGACTCCAGGCAGTCATTGAGATAATTCCTAATGGAAAAATCCAATATTTAACACTTGCCTGACCTGGGGATCGAACCCGGGACCTCTTGATTGGCAGTCGAGCATGCGCCCTCTACGCCACCGAGGCATAAGTTAAAAAATGACAAAAAACATTGTTTTTATATTTTAAAGGTTTTTAAGATATTGTATGTAGTCTTATCATTAAAAGTTATATTCCCAATACATATTGTATGTATACTATTGGGAATAGCCCATAGGCCACATATAAACATATATAAGAATTTATTACAGACTAGCTGTGACCCGCGGTTTCACCCGCGTAGTCTTCGTTCCCGTGGGAATATCGGGATAAAAAGTACCCTATGTGTTATTCCAGGGTCTAAGCTACTTACGTACCAAATTTCAGCCCAATCGGTTCAGTAGTTTTGGCGTGAAAGAGTAACAAACATCCATACATACATCCATACTTACAAACTTTCGCCTTTATAATAGTATTAGGATAGGATTGGGTTTAATTTTTTTTGTCTAGCCTGTAGAAGTAGGCAATAAAGCTGCTTAACTAAAGTGGGTTGAACTATAAAAACAATTTTTTTTATTCCATATGGAAAGGAAGAAATCTTAAATTTTATTCAAATTTATAATATGGGATCTTATAAAAATAATTTGCTAATGATATTATTAAGGTTATGTAGTGTCAGTAAAGAAATTATTGATAGTAAAATGTTATATAATTTTACCTTTAATGAAGGTATTATGTAGAAATAAATTAAAATCCCCGTCTTAATTATTATGTGAAATAAAAATTTATAGAAATTTGTGGAAAAAAGCCAGGCGCGTGAATTTTTTCTTTAATCCATCAAATTGTAACTTATGTGGATTACATCGCCACTCGCCAGAGCGCTCATATTAGCCCATTATTAACATTTCGCTGCGTACGCGCCGGTAATTGCACCGGCCGGTACCCTTCATGCGGTCATTCGTCATTCTTCATTCTTCTCAGGACTGCGATCGCGGGCGGTCGTGCAAAATGTTACGGGTCGCGGTGCTTTGTTTTGTACTCGGCTTGGCGGCTGGAAAATTGACGGATAAAGGTAAGTTTGTCATAATTGATGATCTCTTTTATGCTCTTTCACCTTTTAGAGATTCTGATTTAGTTTTTAATGCATACCTACTGAGGTAAGATTGTATCAAATTAAGTATCTGCATAGAGATCAAGAACATAATAAGTAGGTATATTAATTTGAATTTTGTATTACGGCTTTGGCTATGTAATCAGTGATTCACAATGAGTAATCTCTACTGTGTGAATTGTGAAGATTTAAATAAGATGAGAAATAGGTCATTAACTCGTATAATACGTTAATTGGTCCGTTTTTATTTTTATGTTTTATCACCTTCAAAATAAGAGGAAGTTATGTTATGTGTTAGTTGATATGTTATGTGATCCGTTTTTAATGCTATCTGAATACATGTGCGGTATAATTAATATTAAGTAATTTTCCTGTTTTGATGATCATTTGAAAGAATAAAGCGAAATTTTCAACCAACCATAGTTCGACTATGAAGATTTCATAGATTTTTTGAGAGACTGTAATCTTTTTGAGAGAAATATATATTTATAGGTAGTGTATATTCCCAGTCAAGATTTGAGGTTTATTATTTTGTGTTTCAGCGGCTCCTCCACAATGGAGTCCAGTATACAGTGTGAAAGGAATGCTAAACATACCTTACGCGGAACTTCATGAGCCGTTCTATGCATGGTGAGTGAATTACTTTTATGAAGAGAACTCATAGGAAATTACCTTAGTTTTGACATACGCGGTTTATAAAGAAAGCATTTTTAAGTTTAAAATACAAACTAAAAAGGTTTTTTCCCCAGTAGGCATCATCAAATTTTTACAAAATACCCAGTTTTTGACGGGTTTTACAACGGTATACCTAATTTCATTGAAAAAAAGCTGGGTCAGTCCATTTTAATTGGTTTAATTTTAAAAGTTTATCTAAAGAAAAACCTGAAACGATGACATTCTCTCTTATACTGAACTCTGTAACCGTGGTTTTTCCAAGTCGCATCTATCCATACACCAAAATTCTTCATTAGGTACTTGTCTAGAGGTTTCGTGAAAGCGTAACAGACAGAATGAAAAGAGATAATTGCTATAATGTATACTTAATAATTTTTTTGTATCTATTTTACAATCCATACATATATAATTATAAGAATTGGAACTAATATAAATATCAGGAGTCTACACAGTAACGAAAACATACAAATTATATAATATTATATAATAGCTGTGCCCCGCGGTTTCACCCGCGTAGTCTTCGTTCCCGTGGGAATATCTGGATAAAAGTAGGTACTCTATGTGTTATTCCAGGGTCTATACTATCTACATAAGTACCAAATTTCAGCCCAATCGGTTCAGTAGTTTTGGCGTGAAAGAGTAGCATACATCCATCAATCCATCCATCCTCACAAACTTTCGCACTTATAATATTAGTAGGATGTAGGATACATAAGTATATTTATTTGTCTTTTTCATCTTGGTGACACAAGTGCTGGTGTGCCACAAGGTGTACCTATTTTACATACGGGTAACGCTGAATGTTTTTAGTGTACGTTTCTATAATAAAATCCCAAAAGAGATAACTGGGCTCTCAGAGGGTAAATTCAAAACCTATATAAAATCTACTTTAATAAAGTCAACCAGTACATAGAGGACAAAGATGCCTGGAAACTTCTTGATAGCCGCCTCGCGGCACCTTCAAAGAAAACGAATGTAACCAAACCACTAGTGTTGTGAAACTATCTGAAGAAAAAATTAAGCCCTACAATTTTCATGTGCGTTCTTCTTGTAGAGGTATCTTTCCGAACGCACGGTAGACTCAGTACTGTTTATCTTCATTGACGTGCAAAAGTGTCAGATATGACCTATTTGAATCAGAAAAATCTGTTTGAGTTTGAGTTTGTTTAGAAAAAAAAAACAGTAAGAAAAGCAGCCGATGAAAAATGTATTTAAATTTCGTGTTAGGAACTGTTTGGGAATCTGTAGTGTGTATTAAATTCATATGTCATTTGTTTTTTTACAAATTGGCCGCAATTTAAAAAGTATCTATCGAGCGTCAAAATCTATTGGCCATCCACTGGCCTATTCTAAAAACTCAGTGTGCCCTTTGTATTTTTGTGATGCAGCCCCTATTTACAATGCAAGCGTAGCAAATTGTAAACCTTGAGTTTATACAATAATCACGTATTTAAAACCTGTTGATTCCACTGAAATTACATGCGTAATATTTTCATAATGTGCATGATCAGCTGATATTTTATGCTGTAAAATGCATTGATTTTGAGGTCAAACGTTTTGTTATTGGTTACAAGTCGACTATCGTTATTTTCGTTTACGTACGTGAAAAATGGCGTATTGAGGAAATGCTACGATTCATATCGCAATAACTCATCTCATTGTCAGATCTAAAGTAGCCTATTAACTTTAAATGATGATAATGACTAATGACAATTCACCAATATCACATACATTACAACATTACATACATTCACGCCTTTTTCCCGAAGGGGTAGGCAGAGGTGTACCCAGGACTCAGTCCCATAGTAGATACACCCACACCACCACCAATATCTGTTTTATTTATTGTTTTATTAAGCATTCCACGTCATATAATGAAGGTATAATAAGTACTTACCTAATATAAATATTGCCTAATATTAATATGACTGCCTCGGTGGCGTAGAGGGCGCATGCTCGACTGCCAATCACGAGGTCCCGGGTTCGATCCCCAGGTCAGGCAGTGTTGAATATTGGATTTTTCCATTAGGAATTATCTTAATAACTGCCTGGAGTCTGGAACTGTGCCCGTTAGATGGCAATAGGCTCGCCCCCTATTACATGGGACCAATAACATACTGGGGAAATGTGGTTGTATCTACTATGGGACTGAGTCCTGGGTACACCTCTGCCTACCCCTTCGGGAAAAAGGCGTGAATGTATGTTATGTTATAAATACTGGTTTCGTAGAAAAAATACAGATATTAAGGAATATAATAGGGCCCTTTTCTCATTTTGAGCCCTGAGACCCTGCAGAGGGACATATTCGGAGAGTGGGCAGCAGCGCTCTCCGGCACCAAGTATTCCAACTGCTGCGATCACCAAGCCGCACAACAAGCGTGGTGATTACGGCAAAGTCCCCCCATATGAATTGTTTATGGCGTTCTATAGGGAGGCCTATGTTCATTAGTGGACGTCTTCCGGCTGATGATGATGATGTTATGGAATACACAAGGCGATATATTATACTAATAATTAAAGCTAAAGATAAAAAAATAAATAAATAAAAAAGTATTTATTGCCATATTCTACAAAACACAATCCTATTAAAATATTACTACTGAACTGTTCGGGCTGAAAATCGGTATGTAAATTGACCCTTGTTAGACCCTTGAATAACACATTTTTATCCTGATATTCCTACGGGAATGAAGACTACGCGGGTGTAATCGCTGGGCACAGCTAATAATAATGTCATATTACAAGTTTGGGACCAGATGACCGCGTGTGAAAGTTGTCCCATATTATAATTAAATAAATTAATTATTGTTCTTATTATTTTGCGACCGTTATTTATCTATAAGTGGAGGTATATAAGTATTCTTTAGCTATCGCTCTGTTTTTCTAAAATCATGTCAATGTGAGGTGTTTGAACTTTGCTATCGAATCGATTGTTAAGTACGAGTATATGTAATTATTATGATGATAGTTTTATGTAACATTACTTGCTTATTATTTGTTTATGTGCACATCACATTATACTGAAAAACAGCAAGCCCAATGCAAGCATTAAATGCAAATATGCTAAGCTAAGTAGTACATCGAGCTTAAGTATAAATCATGCCATACTCTGTCTATTTAGTACATAATAATTTTATTGTTATACTTTAGAAATAATATAATTTTTTTGTATTAAACTGTGGTAATCAATAAATGATTTCTATTCTATTCCACTTCTCTACGAACTATAGATCCACATGTGGATCTAAGAGGAAAAATAAGTCTCCATGGCTCCTTTGAGCCATGGATTCAAGTGGAGAAAATGGTGGCCGTGGATCCACATGTGGAGCCGAACTGGGGATTTTAGTAAAAGGAGCCATAATTACTTAACATAACATACATTCACGCCTTTTTCCCGAAGGGGTAGGCAGAGGTGTACCCAGGACTCAGTCCCATAGTAGATACACCCACATTTCGCCAGTATGTTATTGATCCCATGTAATAGCGGGCGAGCCTATTGCCATCTACCGGGCACAGTTCCAGACTCCAGGCAGTTATTGAGATAATTCCTAATGGAAAAATCCAATATTTAAACACTGCCTGACCTGGGGATCGAACCCGGGACCTCTTGATTGGCAGTCGAGCATGCGCCCTCTACGCCACCGAGGCAGTCAAAATAACTTAAAATGTCATTATTGTAGCGTAATGGCATTACTTAATTCGATATAACAGTTTTAAAATTGTGACCCGTAAACTTCAAAGTGCATTGGCGGTATTTTCAGCTGATTTGTTTTGAGAAAAATAACCGTAGAGCGGCCTTAGGCTAAATGCGAAGAATACAAAATATTACTACCGAGTAGTGACGCTCACCTCCCCCGCCATTAGCCACCCGCCTGTGGCCAGTCAACGAAGAAGTAACGCCCGTACTTACGCACACATTTGACGCGTGTACAAACGTTATGTTTTCTGCGTAGTAGTAGTAGGCTATTGCGCGCGGGCGGTTGTATGGAGTGACGGGGGTCTGCTAAAGCTTGTGGTTTATTCATCTGTGATTATGTCAACAATAATTAAACATGATTTATTACCTAGCAAATACAATTCGAACCAAAGACAAAAACGTCGCTTTTATATATTTTAGTACAAAAACAAATTCACCAATACCTGGCGCTGTACGGGGGTGGTTAGCTTTTATAAATTTTAGTACAAAAACAAATTCGCCAATGTGTGGCGTACGGGGGTGGTTAGCTCTTGTTTGCAGTGACACTGCATAAACTTGATGAAAGCATACCCCCCAAAAACGTCGTCTGTGGGTTTAGCTGTCTGCGAACTACGTACTTTACTTAGTATTTTACCTTACTTAGTTTTTTTTTATGATAGTGGGTTACAAGAGGAGCAAATCAGGTGCCTGATGGTAAGCATTATGATTGCCTATATCAGACACAGTGCCACTCAGTGTTTTAATATTTAAAATTCTGCGCGGCACTGCACTGCGCCTGTCACCCCGAGATATTAGTTGATGAAACTCGTCATGCCCAGTAATTTCGCTGGTAACATAGTCCTTCAGACCGGAACACAGTAATGTTTGCACATTACTGCTTGGCGGATGAATAACTGGCAAAGGTGTGGTACTTCCCCAGGCGGCCCCCTGCAAAAGAGGCCTACCACTACAAAAATGTATTAAATTCACTAATATTATAAATGCGAAAGTTTGTGAGGATGGATGAGTGGATGGATGTTTGTATGTATATTTGTTACTCTTTCACGTCAAAACTACTGAACCGATTGGGCTGAAATTTGGTATGTAGATAGTTTTGACCCGGGAATAACACATAGGGTACTTTTTATTCCAATATTCCCACGGGAACGAAGACTACGCGGGTGGAACTGCGGGCACAACTGGTATAATATAATATTTACCACCAAGTCTAATAGAAATGGAAAACAAATAACACACAGATTGTTTATATTATTTGAACTTTATCTATAGGTCGGGTCAACTGGGACTTGCTCAGATAAGCAGTGGACAGAGCGGCGTTATCTTAAATAATTATTAGTGGTCAATAAATGGTTAGGATTTTTATACTAACCAGACCCCTAACATTATTTAACTTAAGTATTTTATTGATAGAAACGGAACTTAATCGCGCTCAAAACCTTATTATTTTTATTATGTTTTTTTGTAGTGGTAAGCCTCTTTTGCAGGGGGCTGCCTGGGGAAGTACCACACCTTTGCCAGTTATTCATCCGCCAAGCAGTAATGTGCAAACATTACTGTGTTCCGGTCTGAAGGGCAATGTTACCAGCGAAATTACTGGGCATGATGAGATTCAACAACTCATATCTCAGGGTGACAGGCGCAGTGCAGTGCCGCGCAGAATTTCGAACTTTAAAACACCGGGTGGCACTGTGTCTGATATGGGCAATCATGATGCTTACCATCAGGCACCTGATTTGCTCGTCTTGTCATTCACTATCATAAAAAAAAAGTTTTTCATTGTACTGTCGTGACATTTGTGAGTCTATGTTTCATTCACAAACTAAAAGACACTTTCTTCGCCAGAGATCCAGGTGCTTGTAGGCAGTACGCGCACCGTATTATAATCTGTTACGGTGCGCGTAGAGTTAAGAATATTCAAGTGGAATATTGAATTGATATTTATTTTTGTATGAAAGTAAAATCTAACAAATTATCAAACCCGTAGTACAAATGTTGTTTATGATGTTGGCTACCTGCTCCTACGAGGTTGCTGGTGTTTTTAAGGTAATAATATTTTTTTTTTTTATGATAGTAAGTGACAAGACGAGCATATCAGGTACCTGATGGTAAGCATCATGATTGCCCATATCAGACGCAGTGCCAACCAGTGTTTTAAATTTCAAAATTCTGTTCGGCACTGCACTGCGCCTGTCACCCTGAGATATGAGTTGTTGGATCTCATCATGCCCAGTAATTTCGCTTAATATTCATATTTAGGAGAGAGATAGAGATAGATACCGATAGGTGCTATCCATTACCTTTAGATTAAAAGCTCAAAGGGGCCTCTGCACGTTAGATTTAAAAAAAAATGGTCTCCGTGCACGCCTATCAAAAGAATATAATTAATTATAATAATATTATTAATTGCAGGTATGACAGTGGAAATAGTAAATCCCGTATAGATTACTATGGTGGCATGGTGAAAACATATCAGTTGAAGTCTTCTGTGTATCCGCCATACGGTACATCGATTAAGGTAATAATAATAATAATTTGAATTTATACTCTAACAGAACGGGTTACCCCAATTACACAGCTCGAGTCAATTCATATGTGTTATGTGTACAACCCATATCGTCAGAGTTTCAGGTCGCCAAGATTCCTACGCAGCCTCCGACATAAGCTAACGACTGCCCTCTACATATCTTATAGGGAACTATAGGGACCTACAGTTTAACGTGACACAAGGTAGCGCTCAGGTGAAAAGTCCACATGGTGAGATTCGATCCAGGGACTCCGGATTTAAAGCCGGGCATATTCCCGCTGGACCACGGACGCTACAATACATTTTACAATACAATTTGAAGCATTTTGTTCCAATACCAGAATATTTACTACTTGACATTGGCAAATGCTCAAACCTTGCAAGGCTGTATATTATCCTACTAATATTATTAATGCGAAAGTTTGTGAGGGTGGATGGATGTTTGTTACTCTTTCACGCCGAAACTATTGAACCAATTGGGTTGAAATTTGTTTAGATAGTTTAGACCCTGGTATAACATAAAACATACAATCACACCTTTTTCCGAAGGGGTAGGCAGAGGTGTACCCAGGACTCAGTCCCATAGTAGGTACACCCACATTTCGCCAGTATGTTATTGGTCCCATGTAATAGGGGGCGAGCCTATTGCCATCTACCGGGCACAGTTCCAGACTCCAGGCAGTTATTGAAGCCACTCCTAATGGGAAAATTTAGATTTTATTTATGTTTGTTTATTATTTAACAACTTTTCCTGACCAGGGGATCGAACCCGGGACCTCATGATCGGTCGAGCTTGCGCCCACTACGCCGAGGCAGTCATCAACATAAAAAGTCAATAACATAAATTGTACTTTTTATACTGATATTCCCACGGGAACAAAGACTACGCAGTTGAAACCGCGAGGCACAGCTAAAATATAAATCAATAAATCAACTGAGTAATTCAAATTCAAATTCAAAAACCATTTATTTCGATCAACTTACATAGATCATAGTGTAAATTATTATTTTTAAACAAATAAAAATTAAAAAATTAAATTAAATTAAAAACCATAATAATAAAATCAAATCAATTACAAAAATCAAAATAAAATAAATAATTAAAACAAATTAACTAAAAATCTAATGTAATGTGTAATTAATTACACGGTTCTATTATAGATGGCGCCAGTGACCACGGAAACGGAACTAAACAAGGAGACATGTCTGCAAGTGAACGGAACATCTGATTATTCCCAGGAAATACAGTCTGTGTTACCGGATATGACTGATTTCAAATATATTGGTGAGTTAATGAATAAATGTTTACTGTCCCTTTCCAAGAAATTGCTTTTGTAAGAAATTGCTTTACGCGATAAGACCGACAATTGTTTACTGTGTCTTTTGTATTGTGACTTTTGTTAAATTGTTTCTTTTTTGGTATGCAATAAAGTATTATTCTATTCTATTCTTTATATTAAAATATTTTTTTTTATTTGGCTGCCTCTGTGGCGTAGAGGGCGCATGCTCGACTGCCAATCAAGAGGTCTCTCCCGGGTTCGATCCCTAGGTCAGGCAAGTGTTCAATATTGGATTTTTCCATTAGGAATTATCTCAATAACTGCCTGGAGTCTGGAATTGTGCCCGGTAGATGGCAATGGGCTCGCCCCCTATTACATGGGACCAATAACATACTGGCGAAATGTGGGTGTATGTACTAAGTCCTGGGTACACCTCTGCCTACCCCTTCGGGAAAAAGGCGCGAATGTATGTTTATGTTTTGTAAAATAAAATATTATTCGTGCCATCATCGTTTTCTGCTATCAGGCACAGAAACAATGCAAGATTCGGACACGTCCAAATGGCAAATGGTTCAGCCGATAGGCGACAAACTAAACAAATATACAATGTGGGTCAAATATAAGAAATCTCTGCGAGGAGAGACCGTGCCTATACCAGTCAGGTAAGATTTGCTTGTACGAAAGTTTTACCAAATTTTGTTGATTTTGTGATTTAACAGACGTGATTTTATGCATATTATCATGAAAGATCATTTCAATTATGATCTAATAAATCAGCTATTTTTTTTTTTATCATTAATTTTTGATTAATCGAACTCAAACCAGCGACTGTTTTGTAAATGTTGCTGTGAGAGGTTTAGAATATTATGTATGTATGAATCGTTTTGACATCTTACAGGTATCAATAAAATTACAATGCATTGTTGTTGTAAAAAATCGTCTATACAATGTATACATCACTTTTTTCTATAGTGGTAGGCCTCTTTTGCAGGGGGCCGCCTGGGGAAGTACCACACCTTTGCCAGTAATGTGCAAACATTACTGTGTTCCGGTCTGACCGGGCAATGTTACCAGCGAAATTACTGGGCAAGACGAGTTTCAACAACTAATAACTTAGGGTGACAGGCGCAGTACAGTGCCGCGCAGAATTTTAAATTTTAAAACACTGTGTCTGATATAGGCAATCATGATGCGTACCATCAGGCACCTGATTTGCTCGTCTTGTCACTCGCTATAAAATTTCGGAGTAAAAAAAAGTTAACTTTCTCAAATGTTCGAGTAACTAGGTAAATAATTGCTTTTGATTTCGGCTGCTTGGAATTAAATACATATAAAATTAAAACTACAGAAATAAACTTTAGTTCAAAATCAACCCATTTCCTGAAAATTTCAATTCAATACAATTCTTATTTTGTGGCTTGTGAAAGTGTTTTTAACACCACAACTTTGCCAATATCACGTTGGGAGATTGGACATCAAACGATGGAAATTAACCAATAAATGCTTTTGAATTTTGAACACAATCAACAATCATATATATTCTACAGCATGATACTAAACTATTATAATAAGCAACACTACAATAAATATTAAAATAAAACTCATATCTCCTTTAATAAATCATAAACTTTTTACTAAGAATATTGAATATACAACTAATTACAATCTATACACAAAGCTTTAAAACATATTACGAATAGGTACACATATATATTATGTTTTAAGTTTATACTTATAATTTTATTTTATTAACTTTAATATATCTACACAATAGCCTAATAAATGGTGAATTATCCTAATACTATTATAAAGGCGAAAGTTTGTAAGTATGCATGTATGTATGGATGTTTGTTACTCTTTCACGCCAAAACTACTGAACCGATTGGGCTGAAATTTGGTACGTAAGTAGCTTAGACCCTGGAATAACACATAGGGTACTTTTTATCCCGATATTCCCACGGGAACGAAGACTACGCGGGTGAAACCGCGGGTCACAGCTAGTATAATTATATATAATGAAAATTTCATTATAATATTTAAATAATTTTGGCAGTTCATAATGTTAGTTCCTGGTCGTATTTGCGAGCAAGGAGCCTGAAGAATACTTCTACGCGGAAGAATATTTCTTAATTTTTACGCGACAATTTTATGTTAAACCCAAGGTTATATACCATGTCCTTTGGTTTTTCATAGAAGTGTCTTTTTTTTTTATACAATTCGAGATAGTTGTTCTAATAACATTTTTCTTGATCATTCATTTGTTTATATCAGTAGCAGAATAGTAGTTATAAACATATTTGCATCAACTAAATAGTAGTTTTCCTCGTATGCTCTTTGCTAGCAAATATGATCAGGCACTAATCGTAGGTCGCGAGTATAGCCACAGAATAATAAATAGTACTGGAATAGCATCAGGCAATGTCGTATGCCCGTGCCTACCTGCCTTGATAGATTTCCAAGGTCACCTGTATACCCGTCACCTTAATGGTAAGAAATGTATGATAAAAATGTTATTTTTGGTTTAGATATGAAATGAAAGGATTCAACTCTCTCCTCGGTTCTCACTACGATCATTACTACTTGGAGTACGATGATTATAACAACGAAGACATTGATCCCGATGTATTCAAAGTTGACAGTAAGTATTTTTTTTTAATTGAGTTTGCGTTAAATTACGATTATTTAAGGCACAGGAACAGTATTTGATGCCAAGATATAACATTAACCAATTTCTCTCTATTTGGATCCAAGGACAAAATTTGAGAATGAGGTACCCTATGTCACGCCGACTATTAAGACTAATCAAATAACACTTCGCATGTCAAAATCCATCAAGCCGTTAAGGCTGTGTAGGCCGTGCCAAAGAAACCTCATACATACTCACACAGAGACCAAACATACATATTACATACATACCCTCGAAAAACATAACCCTCCTTCTGCGTAGTCGAGTAATAATAAAAAGTGTCTATATTATTATATAAAACCGTAATCGCTATTATATTATTTACAAGCATTGTTATTTTAGTTGTCGCTAAGTAAAATTAAAATCAATATGTTTATACAAAATGTATAATATATTAAAAGAATTATGCTCAACAAAGTCATAACAAAATTTATCAAACTTAGACTAAATTCTTCACATAAACATGCTCGTTGGGGTATTTTAACTGGGTCTTGTGGGTTTTTAATACGGTTGTTGAATAAATTAAATTATATTTCAGTCAAAAAATGCGCATCATTCCCTGGTCCTGGCAGCCGCCATGTTGCAACATTCAATCCAATGAAGGAATTTGTTCATCCTGTTCACAACCTACACGTCGATGATGAATTTGAACGGTAATATTTAAGGAATAAGGTTCATTTTACATAAGCATGACTGCTTCGGTGGCATAGTTAGCGAAAGCTCAACTGCCAATCATGAGGTCCCAGGTTCCATACCCAGGTCAGGCAAAGTGTTATTTGGATTTTTAAATAAGTAATTATCTCAGATACGGCCTGGAGTCTGGAACTGTGCCCGGTAGATGGCAATAGGCTCGCCCCCTATTACATGGGACCAATAACATACTGGCGAAGTGTGGGTGTACCTACTCTGGGACTGAGTTCTGGGTATACCCTACCCCTTCGGTAAAAAGGCGTGATTGATGTTGTGTTATTACTACTGCATTTTGTTAGTAATTTTTCTATGTAGTCGTTACTATAGCGTCAGATGATTTATGAATTTGAGTCAAACACTCCACCAAGTCACAAAAAAAAGTTGAATTGATTGTGTTATTTTTATCTCTAACTTCTTCAAGCGTTCAACGCAATAACTGTAAAACGCCGTAAACTCTTTACGGCATTTTACAGTTATTTCGTTTGCCATTCTTAGTGTCAAGTACAAAGAAAAAAAAAAGGTTCATTAAGTGTACAATTTATAGCTCGCACAGTAATTGCGTTTGCTAGTATCGTGTGTTGTATGAGTATCTTTGCACTTTTGTAAATAATATAATACCTATATATATCTAAAAAGGCGAAGGCCTTACGCTATTTCCAGTCTTGATATTTTTCGGTTCCGGGAATAACACATGGGGTACTTATTATCCCGATATTCCCATGGGAACGAAGACTATGCGGACAAAACCGCGGGACGCAGCTAGTAGTGCTATATTAATATTTAAAGTTAGTACCAAGATTAAATTGTTTTTTCAGTTTCAAGCAAAAGCACAGCAAATTATACGCGACCGAGGTAGAACATGCAAAGAGATTAAACATCTTTAGGCAGAATTTGAGGTAAAAAATATATATTAATTATTACTATAATATGATCTATCGAAATGGGTGTACCTACTATGGGACTGAGTTCTGTGTACACCTCTGCCTATTCCTTCGGGAAAAAGGCGTGTGTGTGTTTATGTGTGTTGTATAAAAAAACATACGGTTTTCTTAATCTGCGAAATTATTGGGTATGACGAGTTTCAGCTACTAATATCTCGGGGTGGCAGGCGCAGTGCAGTGCCGCGCAGAATTTTGAATTTTAAAACACTGGGTAGCACTGTGTCTGATTATGGCAATCATGATGCTTACCATCAGGCGCCTGATTTGTTCGTCTTGTTACTCACTATCATAAAAAAATGTAAAACAGCGCCACCTGTTATTGAACAAACCGAACTATAATAGATACGTGCATTCCAACAACCGAGCTCGGCGCGGCTTCAGCCTGGCGGTGAACCACCTGGCCGATAGATCCGATGAGGAACTGCAGGCGTTGAGGGGGCACAGGTTCACTGCTAGAACTAAACCAGAGGATTTGGGTATGTTACTTTTTTCTCTTGTTAAAAAAGTCCGTCGTTGTTGCGTACCAGAGCGGAGCTAAAATAAAGTTTCAAGCTCTAGGGGATAAAGTAATGTCTTTTACCACAGTATACTAAAAGGAGAAAAGGGACACTCCTCAAAATCATTTAAATAAATAGCGACTCGTAAACTTCGACGCAATAAAGTGCAATTCAGGTCGCACAGCGCTTAAATTATCGTTCTATTAACATACAAGCTGCCTCTCTTTCTATCGCGTATCTTTCTATCTGTTCTCTCTGTCTAGCACATAGAAATGTTCACGTCAAGATGGCCGCCCCGGCTACTTGTAGCTTCATACTTTTAAAATGTGCAGTGTTCCAGGCGTGCCATAACCAACGAGATTATGTAGTTTTTTGGTATCGCACGTATAATATTAGCCAACATCTTTTGATGAAATTAATAATTTTCACGCAATCGTAGTGAAAGAGAAAAAGTAGAGTGTTCCATACGGATTTGGATTACACTGGATTTTTACCGACTGCCTCGGTGGCGTAGGGGGCGCATGCTCGACTGCCAATCAAGAGGTCCCGGGTTCGATCCCCAGGTCATTCATAGTGTTAAATATTGGATTTTTCCATTAGGAATTATCTCAATAACTGCCTGGAGTCTAGAACTGTGCCCGGTAGATGGCAATAGGCTCGCCCCCTATTACATGGGACCAATAAAATACTGGCGAAATGTGGGTGTATCTACTGTGGGACTGAGTCCTGGGTACATCTCTACGTACCCCTTCGGGAAAAAGGCGTGAATTGTTATGTTATGTTAGTGAAAAGTAAAGAGTGTAATACACGCCGCTAAAACTCATTTTAACTCGGTTTCTATTTACGCCCTAGCATATAGTATTTTTTATATCTTCAATAATGGGGGTACGTGGGAGCGAGACGGCGAATTTCAATTTCAATTTCTTTATTCAGAGATTTCAGGACCGAATAGATAGTATAAATAAGTCATTATGCTCAACCTAAATCTGCCTTCTCAGGTGTCTGAATATTAAGTATAATTTGAACAATAAATTTATTAAATAAAAAATATTATTGATAAATGTCAAATTAATGTCATGATCAAAATAAATTAAGGCTATAATTAAATCATCAGAATAAAAAAGAAAAGAACAGAAAAACCAAAACGAAAAAAATTTAGGTAAAATAATCATTGAAAAATATTAATACAAACATTTTTCAGCTTATAATTAGGTTTGCACCGCGCCTAAACAATAAATCTATGGTTTCAGGTCTTCCGTTCCCATACAGTCAGTCAATGGTAGAAGAAATGAGTGTAAAAGTGCCTCCAGAGTTCGATTGGAGGTTATTCGGCGCCGTTACTCCTGTTAAAGGTATCATTATTTTTAACCAACTTCAAAACAAGATACAAGGAACGCAACATCGTTAACGTATTCTTTTAACTTCAAAGATCAAAGATGACTTTGACTTAGTTAAAGATTGCTACACACATCAATTGATCTTTAACTGAGTCAAAGTCATCTCATTTAATTATAGAATAGAATACTCTTTATTGTTATCACAATTAGTACAGAAAACAAAAAAGTGTAACAATTGGTGACCTTATCGATCAGAACGATCTCTTCCAGGCAACCATGCGGCAATTAGGTCACAATTTGACACTTTTGCACGTCAATGAATCTTCATTTACGTGCAAAAGCTGAAACCGAATGAGTCTACCGAGCGTTCAGAAATACCTCTACGAGAAGAACGCCCAAGAAACTTGTGGGGCTTAATTTGTTCAACTGATAGTTTTACAATATTTGGTTTGGTTACATTCGTTTGTTTGTGTCGGTGCCGCGTGGTGGCTATGCAGAAGTTAGATAAACCAATGTGCTGAAAAAGAGTTACTTAAGGGGTACATCTACTCGTCAAACTCAACAACTTTTAAGAGAAAGAATTCCGAAATTCACAATAACAATTTTGATTGCCCAAACAAAATGGTTCTCGCTGATTGGCAAAGTATAGGGAATCGTCATTTTTTTCTCACGAATTTAGCAGTTTTTTTTTTAAAGTATTGCCACAGAACAGATAATAATACTACGTATAGAATGGACACTGTCATCCGCCACCAATCGGGCCTTCCTCACCCCGCGAGCGAGATTGAGCTCTCCACGAGCCCGCTTCTATGGGAAATCACCACACACACTCTTGCACGTGTACAAAACTCCATGTGTGCAGTGTCTGTGTAGTAGGTAGCTATAGCGCGGCTTTAGTATGGGATTGAGTCGAGTGTCCGGGGTGTGGTTACAATACCTTTACGTTACGTTAGAACAACACAATAAAACCTACTTTTCAACATGTGAAACAGCAATATTTATTATATAGTCATATTTAATATCTCTTTCTCAAAATGTCCGTCATTGTTACGTACCAGTGCGGGGCCTTAATAACTTTTCAAGCTCTAGGGGATAAAGTAAATTTTTGTTTTATCTTTGTGTGCTACCAACGATATTATACTTTTTTGGTGTCGCACGTGTAATATAAGCCAAAATATTGTCATGGAATTTATAATATTATTTTCTCACACCGTAGTGAAAAGTAGAGTCTAACACACGGCGCTAAAGTCCATTTTAACTTTGCTTCTATTTACTTTATAAAACTACCTCGTATACAATGGGTCTCTTTAGCCCCATTTATGTCTATATCTATATGTCTAACTCGACTAATTATCCATATTTGTGACTAGATCAATCAGTATGCGGTTCGTGTTGGTCGTTCGGCACGGTGGGCGCGGTCGAAGGCGCACTTTTCCTACAAAACGGGGGACATTTGGCTAGACTTAGTCAACAGGCGCTTGTGGACTGCTCGTGGGGGTGAGACCTTAGATAATAATACTACTGATATTATAAATCCCAATTTCAGTACAATGTAAAAAACGTGACTGCCTCGGTGGCGTAGAGGGCGCATGCTCGACTGCCAATTAAGAGGTCCCGGGTTCGATACCCAGGTCAGGCAAAGCGTTAAATATTGGATTTTTCCATTAGGAATTATCTCAATAACTGCCTGGAGTCTGGACCTGTGCCCGGTAGATGGCAATAGGCTCGCCCCCTATTACATGGGACCAATAACATACTGGCGTAATATGGGTGTATCTACTATGGGACTGAGTCCTGGGTACACCTCTGCCTACCCCTTCGGGAAAAAGGCGTGTATGTTATGTTATGTTATATTGTCTTGTTCGTATTTGTTTAGTTTCGGTAACAACGGATGCGACGGAGGGGAAGACTTCAGGGCGTATCAATGGATCAAGAGACACGGATTGCCTACTGAGGAAGATTATGGCGGTTATTTGGGACAGGTAATATCTTCAAATTTTCAGGAAGTCTTCGAATATCAGAGCCGTATTTGTCTTCAATAAATGAGTAACAAGACGAGCAAATCAGGTGCCTGATGGTAAGCATCATGATTGCCCATATCAGACACAGTGCCACCCAGTGTTTTAAAATTTTGCGCGGCACTGCACTGCGCCTGTCACCCTGAGATATAAGTTGTTGAAACTCGTCATGCCCAGTTATTTCGCTGGTAACATTGTCCTTCATACCGGAACACAGTAATGTTTGCACATTACTGCTTGGCGGATGAATAACTGGCAAAGGTGTGGTACAACCCCAGGCGGCCCGCTGCTAAAGAGGCCTACCACAATTGAGTATTTGATAAAAATATATTTATTTTCTAATTTATTTTGAAAGTTTAATGAAAATTATGTATCGTCCGATTCAAAAATCACTTTAACAATATATTTTTTCATTAATTTTAAGCAATTCAAAATTCATAAAAATCCAATAAGAGACTTGATCACGAACGCGCTACGAGTGGTCGCCATGATTGTGACGTCATTATGTTATAGTTATGTATGGTACTTTATAACATTGTGACGTCACTACAGGTCACGAGCTCGTTCGGGTACTATCGGCGTGTTTTCGGTACTATATTAAAAATGAATTTCTAATTTGGTATAACTTTGTAATTATTGCATACTAGCTGTGACCCGCGGTTTCACCCGCGTAGTCTTCGTTCCCGTGGGAATATCGGGATAAAAAGTACCCTATGTGTTATTCCAGGGTCTAAGCTACTTACGTACCAA
Source organism: Hemistola chrysoprasaria (assembly GCA_947063395.1). Taxonomy (NCBI): domain Eukaryota; kingdom Metazoa; phylum Arthropoda; class Insecta; order Lepidoptera; family Geometridae; genus Hemistola; species Hemistola chrysoprasaria. The sequence goes on along the minus strand of OX346733.1, from coordinate 9,178,318 downwards.
ATTTCAGCCCAATCGGTTCAGTAGTTTTGGCGTGAAAGAGTAACAAACATCCATACATACATCCATACTTACAAACTTTCGCCTTTATAATAGTATATATTAGGATTAGGATAGTATATGTTTATTTATATTTTATGTAATAGTTTAGACGTACGCTCTTAAAGAGAATATATTATAATCCAGTTATTTTGATTATGCATGTACAATACAGCCTGGTTGGCACAGATGGTAGTAACTCTGCTTTCTGTGCCGCAGGGCCCGGGTACGATCCCCGGCCAGGTCAAAAATTTGTGTGCATGAACATGTCTGTTTGATCTGTGTCTGGGTGTTATAAGCTTATATAAGTATGTATATCAGTCATCTGGTTACCATAGTACAGGCTTCTAGCCTAGTTTGGGACCAGATGACCGTGTGTGGAAGTTGTCCCATATTATTATTCAACTAGATTTCCAATGAAACGATTTTGACAACATTAAAATTTTATCTTACGCATACTTTATTGAATGTTTTCTTCACTAGATGGCACCATTAAGAGTTGGTAAATCTTAGCTTTTACTGGAAAATCTTAGGATTTACCGTAGCTCGGGGTTTTACAGTAACATTATATAATTTGTTAAGATGCGCCACCGTCTTTCTGCTGTAAATAAATCTTCTCCATCCATCGGTTGTCTGGAAGAAATCGCTTATTAGCGATAAGACCGCTGCTTGTAATTTTAAGTTAGTTTTCTGTATCCTGTAATGTTATTTTCTTTGTGTGTGGTGTACAATAAAGTATTAATCTATCTATCTATCTATATACATTTCAGGATGGATATTGTCATATAGACAATGTGACAGCAGTCACCTCTATCAAAGGATGGGTCAATGTCACTTCCAACAATGAAAATGCTCTCAGGGTATGTAACAATCTTACTAATAATACCACGGAATACTAAAAAAAGTTAAACAAAACGCTAGCGTGTTCTAACTCTACTCCAGCGCCATCTAGCGCTGTTTTTGTGTATGTTTGTTCCGCTTTCACACTAAAATTACTGAACCGATTGAGCTCAAATTTAGTATGTAGATAGCTTATACCCTGGAATAACACATTTTATTTGGGTTGCCAATACTTGGCACGCTTGGCAGGCGGGTTGGCGAGTGCACTTCGTTGGTTTGAATACAGAGGACGCTGCTGCCCGTCCTCTGGATCTGACAACCCTTAGCCGACTCTAAACACAATCTGACACTCTTACACATCAATGAGTATATACATTATATATGTATATACTCATTGATGTGTAAGAGATATACATTAATGAGAGAATAAACATTAATGAGTCTACCGTGCGTTCAGAAATATACCTCTACAAGAAGAACGCACAAGAAGCTTGTAGGGCTTAATTTGTTCAACTGATAGTTGATTTGATTACATTCCAGCGGGAATATGCCCGACTTTAAATCCGGAGTCCCGGGATCGAATCTCACCATGTGGACCACCACCATGTTTCGTATGTCACGTTAAACTGTAGTTGTCCCTATAGTTTCCTATAAGATATGTAGGGGGCAGTCGTTAGCTCATGTCAGAGGCTGCGTAGGAATCTTGTCGACCTGAAACTCTGACAATATGGGTTGTCCACATAACACATATGATTTGACTCGAGCAGTGTAATTGGGGTAACCCGTTCTGTTAGAGTATAAATTCAATTATGATTCGTTTGTATGGAAGGTTCTATACCCCGCGGCGTTTTTGTTTAAAATGTTCGTTTATTTTGCAGTTGGCGATATTCAAACATGGCCCCCAATCGGTAGCGATCGACGCTTCACATAAGAGTTTTAGTTTTTACTCGCACGGAGTTTATTATGAACCTAAATGGTAAGAAATATAATTGTATTGTCTTAACACGATCAGCAGGGCTATTGGCGTTCTTCATAATCACCAGTCGCTATCAGGCTTATGTCTTTATGTTCTGTGGTTTGAGTTCGTTACAAAGACGTTTTACCTTTCTAACGAGACTTTACTGTCAAATTTGGAGGAGAGAAAAGGAAAAGGATAGACACTGCGAGTGGTTCTCGCTCGGGACCGACACAGTGCACAGTCTTATTAGTAAGTTTATCGTAATGTCTTTGGTTAGTAACCGGACTTTGACATTTGTAGTTAATGTCAAATCAAGTTAATAGTCACTAAAGTGATAGTCACCAAGAATGCCAATAGCCCCACAGGTCTGGGACGATTCGCATTATACTTATGAAGCTTCAAGTAGCCGGGGTGTCCGTCTTGACGGTACAATTTCTATGGCCATGCAAAAAATAACTGATTAAAATTTATTGTGATTTTACAGCAAAAACAAAGTGGAAGAGTTGGACCACGCAGTTCTAGCCGTGGGTTATGGAATCCTCAACGGCTCAAAGTACTGGCTCATCAAGAACTCATGGTCCAATCTATGGGGCAACGATGGATACATACTGATGTCTTCTAAAGATAACAACTGTGGCGTTGAAGCAGCACCCACTTACGTATTGATGTAGGGGATAAACTAAGAAAAAACGTAAAAAAGATCTTTAGTATGTACGTATAAATTGAAAGATATATAAGATAATTTCATTGAAAACGTTTGAAATGTATAGTTTGATGTAAAAAGGTTTGAAGTGAATAATTTAAAATATAAACAGTAACATAAGCATACATACGTTGTTAGTTAAATAAAAGCATGTAAAAAGAAAGATCAAGTACGTCAAAATTAAAAGATAATTTCATTGAAAACGTTTGAAATGAAAAGTTTGATTTGTAAAATTTGAAGTGAAAAGTTGAAATGTAAAGTTAGAAATGTAAAGTATAAAATGAAAAGTAAATAAAAAGTTTGTAATAATTATTGGGTCATTAATCTAAGGGGTAACGATGGATACGTAATACGTACTAATGTCTTCTGAAGACTACAACTGTGGCGTAGAAACACAACCACTTATGAATTGATGTAGAGGATGATCTAAGAAAAATAGATATTTGGCAATTAGGTATGAATTTAAAGATAGGTTGAAGGGAAAAATTTATTAAATGAAGAGTTTGAAATCTAAAGTTTGTAATGAAAAGTTTGAAATGTAGTTTTAAAAGAAAATAAAGAAAAGAAGAACTATTGGTGGAATTGGTGGAATATATTATAATATATATCAAAACTATGTAAAGCGAAAAGTCGGAAATGAAAATATCGAAACAAAATAGTTTGAAATGTTAAGTTTAAAATGTTAACTTTGACGTTTTTAAACATTCCTAATATTTATTGTTTATATTAGTTTAAAACTAGTGATTTTTTCAAGTAGGATGAAAATATTGTTTTGCTCTCTAATATTTTAAGCTATGTATGATTTTTATATTAAACTATTTAAAAAATAAAATATTAAAAATGTATAATTTGTATTTATTTTTATAATTAGGAATATGCATGAAATATTATAGAAATGTACATGATGCAAATACACAAAAACTACTTATAATAAAGATTATTATTGGTTTTTACACTTGATTGTTGCTTGTTGGTAGTGTGAATCTGTTACCTCTTGACGTAGAAACTATTGAACCTGCATTAGTATGCGTGAATATGTAAATGTGTGCTGTACCTGTTGTAACACATCCCCGCGAACATCGGATTTTTTTTAAATTAGTTGCTTGACATCTTATTCTACTAATCTATAAATATGTTAATCATGCTAATATTATAAATACGAAAGCTTGTGAGGATGGATGGATGTTTTTTATTCTTTTACGCCAAAACCACTGAACAGATTGAGCTGAAATTCGGTATGTAGATAGCTTAGACCCTGGAATAACACAGAGTACTTTTTACCCCGATATTCCCACGGGAACGAAGACTACGCGGGTGAAACCGCGGGGCACAGCTACTTAATTTAAGTAAAGAAATAGCTACGGTGATTAAAAGTATGTAGAGAGGTAAATCTCCCGGTCATGACGGTCTCAGCATCGAGCATTTCAGGCATGCTGGCTTGCATCTGGCTCGGGTGTTGGCTATGTTTTTCAATTTGTGCGTGGGTCATGCTTTCCTTCCAGACCTGATGATGAAAACCATAGTCGTACCGATTCTAAAAAACAAGAACGGGGACGTGTCGGATTTTTCTAACTATAGACCCATCTCACTTGCAACCACAGCAGCAAAGATACTGGACAGTATGCTTAACGCTCGCTTGAGTGGATGGATTAACTTGAGTGATTCTCAGTTTGGTTTCAGGGCGGGACTGTCCACGGAGAGCGCAATTCTAAGCCTTAAGCATACTGTCAGGTATTATACAGAGAGAAGGACACCAATTTATGCGTGTTTCCTCGATTTGTCAAAAGCCTTTGACATGGTATCTTATGACATACTATGGAAAAAGCTGAGTGAAACACGCATGCCAAAGGAAGGTATCTCCTTGCTCAGTTACTGGTACAAGAGTCAAGTAAATCAAGTGAGGTGGGTGGATAAGTTATCAGACGAATATGTCCTAGAGTGCGGAGTCCGTCAAGGTGGCCTGACGTCTCCGTGCTTGTTTAATATTTATGTCAATGCGTTGATCGAGGAACTCAGCAGCATGCATGTCGGGTGCTACATATAGATAATGTCTGTGTCAATAATATTAGCTACGCCGATGACATGGTGCTGCTGGCACCCTCGATAAACGCGTTGAGAATGCTTATGCGGACTTGTGAGCGGTATGCGGCTGAGCACGGTCTTAGGTATAACGTGAGGAAAAGCGAAATGATTGTTTTCAAAGTAAGGACTTATAAGCCTGCAGAGGTTCCTCCCGTTATGCTTGATGGTGAGCAGTTGAAAGTCGTTGACAGGTTCAAGTACCTGGGTCATATGATCTCTGACGACCTGAAGGACGATCTGGACATAGAAAGAGAGCGCAGGGCATTGGCGGTGAGAAGCAATATGCTGGCCCGTAGGTTTTGCTCGGTGTACTAAAGTTGTCAAACAAACTCTTTTTAGGGCATACTGCCAGTCCTTTTACTCGAGCAGCCTATGGGTCCAGTATACGCAACGAACCTATAATGTTCTGAGGGTGCAATATAATAATGCAGATGCATTTCAGAGCGCTGTTGGGGCTACCACGATATTGCAGTGCATCTGGCATGTTTGCCGAGGCGGGTGTGGATGGCTTCCATGCAATAAGACGAAAGAAGGTAGCCTCCATTTTCAGTCGTCTACGTGGTAGCGCCAACAGAGTTCTGGAAATGATTGCATCCCGTCCAGATTGTCCCATCCAGAAATTCTGGGTGAATATTGTGACAGGGGCTGTCAAGTAGGTAAGAACATAGTATGTAAGTTAACCTAACACTAGTATTAAGTTTTATTTTTACTAACACTTGTTACTAACATAGTTTTTTAAGAATTGTAACTAACACGCTATGGATCTGAATGATCTGAAATAAAGAATTTTTTTTTTTAAATTATAATTTATATAGTAATAAAATAAACGCAATTATAATATTATAATTTAATAATGGGCACCTATAATTAATGTGGTGGAAGCGCCACACATATTTGACCTATTCTTACAAGATCCCCTTTGCATTCATCTTGGTATATTGGCTTGTCATACTGAAATAAAAACATTTCAAAAGTTTTACATTGATTAAATTTAGTTCGGTGTTGTTCACATATTTTCATTATTCATTATAAGTAAGACAATTCGAATTAAATACGCCGCTTTCATACAATTTAATTTTAGTATGAAAATTTTTTATATATAAGTGGTATCTTATCGGGTAATTCAATATTCAATTGATAAATTAACATTTGTCTGAAAGATTTAAAAGAATGTACTTATGGGTTAAGAATGAATGAGTTGACCGTCAAATGCCGTCAAATGTTGCTAATGCAATGCCGTTGACGGGCAAAGGGATGAAAGTGAATGTAAGAAAGATAAAATTGATCGTTTTTGAAAGAGAGGAAAGTATGACAGTCTGCAATGTTCTGATTGATGGAGAAAGAGTGGAAGAAATGAAAGAACTTGTATATCTGGGTTCTAGTTCACAGGGGATGAAAAGTATGGCTGTGATATTAATATCACGAATCACGACGTTTAAACGAAGAATTTTGGCAGTCAGAAAGTGTCTAAAAGGCACGACTGGCTGTCCATAGAGGGGTATCACTGATCCCCACACTTATGAATGGTAGTGAATGTTGGGTCTGGCAGAAGAAACACGAAAGTAAGATAAATGAGATGAGAAGCCTGAGAAGTATGACTGGAGTGACCTTGATGGACAAAATGAGGAATAGTGCGATAAGGGAACGCTGTGGCGTGGTAGAAGATGTAGTGACAGAAATAGAGAAAGGAATGCTGAGGTGGTTCGGATATATGGAGAGGATGGATGAAAGGAGATTAACAAAAGAGACTTAAGGTAAGTGTGGTCGACCTATACGTATTCATGAACAAATTGAGTTTGTTCTTAGGTAAGGCCAGGTCAAAAGTACTTACAACCGACGAGCATGTATGAAGAATGTCATGAAAGTGGAAGAAGCGAAAGCAATAAGTCAGGATCGTAGCAAGGGGAAAGAAATAGTCTTTGCCTACCCCATCGGGAACATGGCGTGACTATATGTATGTATGTCTGTAAACAGTACCTACCGTCCAGTGATTCCAAAGCGAGTATTGTGAGACCCAACCTTTAGGTTTTTCTGTAGTGGGTACCTCTCCACCTAAAAACGGTGCTAGAAGATCTGGTTCTTCACGGGACTTAAAACTCCTTTCAATATCTCCATTCCACAAATACGATAATTTCGGATTAGTTAACTGCTGTTGTTGTTCCTTTCGTTTCTCAGGAAATGATGCCACGGAGCTAAAAACCCTGCCTTCAATTTTCAAAGGCTTCCTTAGGCGTTGACTTAATTTGTTACTCATGCGTATCTTATGCTTTTCATTTTGCTTTCCAACTATGTGACCTACGGGTCCGAACCATTGGAACTTATTGTCATGTTTGTTTTTAATCAAATCGCGAGTTTCCGTATCTTTTGGGTCAGTTCTGTATAAGAATTCATACTTGTGATCCGGGTCCTCGTTTATATTACTTCTGTAATTAGTAAGTTCGTTTATTTTAGCTATTGCACTATTATTATCTTCATCAGCAAACTGCGTTTTTTTTACTTTTTCTTTTATAATAATACCAAGAATTCTTTCAATAAATTTCTCATCCGCATTATTGTAGTAAGGTGTATTTGGATTTTTGTAGTTTTGAAATACATCGTTTTGTTTGTTATTGGAATTTATCTCATAATTATCACGCAGTGCTTTCTTCTTCTTCTTCTTTCTTCGTGGTATTTTTCTAAGTTGTTTAGCTTTCATCATTCCCATCGGTCCGAAAGATAGTAACCTTATTTTGGCTCTATTCATTATATTATTATCTTTTTCATTGTCTTTTTTAACTCTTGTGAAATTTAATAGGATATCTTCGATTTCATCGCCAATAAAATCCTTAATCAAGGGTTTTTTCCCATTGAATTTGTTTGTATAAGTATCTATTGCGTCATTATCTTCAAAGTTCAGCACTTTTTGGATATCTTCAACGCCTGCTTTTTCGTCAAGTATGAATACCACATCGTATTTATTAGCTTCTGTATTTTTGTGAACTCTTACCAAAGGTTTATATAGGGCTTGAAATTTTTCATCATATTCATATTCCGGCACCTTGAATCCATGTGGTACTGCTCTTTTAATAAGGATTTTATTCTTGAATTCTTTTAAATTTATGCTTCTTCGAAAGTCTTGCATCTCTTGCTTCTCCTGGTCTTTAGCTTTAACCATAATTTGATTCAGGACAAAATTATACTGGCTTGATACATTGTTACCCAAGTATAAATTGACAATACGAGACCTAAGCTGATCTTCGGATATCCCATTTACCTTGTAAAGCATGAAACCACTGGCCTTTGAGATAAATAGTATAAAAATCCATTTGAATATGTGCAAATTCGTCGACGACATCGGAATATTTGGCAGCAATGTTAAACAATTCTATTATTAGGGTTAGTCAAGCATGATATTAAAATTTGTACAATAAATACTCTATCAATCGCCATAACATACAGAATGTGTTTTAAAAAAAACATACAAATTTTTAACTAACTGATCGTATTTCGGCGTACTTCGCCTTAACATAACATAACATAACATACATTCACGCCTTTTTCCCGAAGGAGTAGGCAGAGGTGTACCCAGGACTCAGTCCCACAGTTGATACACCCACATTTCGCCAGTATGTTATTGGTCCCATGTAATAGGGGGCGAGCCTATTGCCATCTACCAGGCACAGTTCCAGGCTCCAGGCAGTTATTGAGATAATTCCTAATGGAAAAATCCAATATTTAACACTGCCTGACCTGGGGATCGAACCCGGGACCTCTTGATTGGCAGTCGAGCATGCGCCCTCTACGCCACCGAGGCAGTCTTCGCCTTAAAATTATTAATAAATATTGTTTAAAGTTATTAGCTGAGTAATTTTTGAGAGAACTGACTTATCCGAGAATGTTGGCTATGTCTCATCAAAAACGGGTCAGCCGTTTGAAGATTATCAGCTCTTGTCTAGAGGTTGAAGGGATAAGAGCAACTTCTGGTGGTCTGATCGATTCGAAATTTGGTATCCTTTCACTTCAACAATAATAACGACTTGATAACCTGATGCTGCAGCATCAAGTTCTGATGGGCCAGTAGTCAAATATATCGTGTTTGGACTCATTGGAATAGTCTTAATGAATATGTTACAGGGTCTGATGATGGAGCAGGAAGAAGAAGAGGGTTTTTTTTAAATTTCTTAACAGTCCCATAGTAGATGCACCCACATTTCGCCAGTATGTTATTGGTCCCATGTAATAGGGGGCGAGCCTATTGCCATCTACCGGGTACAGTTCCAGACTCCAGGCAGTTATTGAGATATTTCCTAATGGAAAAATCCAATATTTAATTGGCAGTCGAGTCTCTTGATTGGCAGTCGAGCATGCGCCCTCTACGCCACCGAGGCAGGCAAAATTAAATTTCTTAACTAACAATTTTTAAATCTGATTAAAATATTCCAATAATTTTAATCACCATGTATATCAACTAAAGTGAGTTTTAGTTATAAAACATAATTTAATGATTTATTGATTTACTGATAAGGTAAAGCCGAAAAGGGAGGGTAACATTTTTATCAATCTAAGGAGGTACATATATATATAAAGCAACGTTTTCACTGAGGCAACTACGCTCGCGTTCTATCTGCGCTGACCTTAATACCGTAAAAGGGCACAGGAGAGCAATATCTACCGCGCGCTTATAATTCATACGGCTTCCAAACACCAGCCTTCGATTCAATTAAGATTGGGGAGATTATTACTTACGGTATTAGGACGTTGTCTACTCGATATAATATATATTATATATTATAAAAAATCAAATTTAGTCCGTCAGCCAAACCGGAACTGATTGGCTGACTGACTGACTATGATACCATTAAGATTATCTAAGCACCGGCCCGGGTATTACAAACTTGCAATCGCGGACCAACAACATTACATAATGATTGCTATCAAACGTCTTTCCGCGTTCCAAAATACGGTCCGAAGGTCGTAGAACTATTAGTGTGGTAGTTAATGCACTAGTTTTGGATGACGGAAATCGTATCTACTCTGTTATTCGTGAATCTCCATTTCGGAGACGATATTGACGGATCGAGGTAGTCATAGTTGTATTTTTATGAACACTCACGCACTGTGTCGGGTCCGATCTAAATCCGTGATCACGTGTAGTCGTGAGGTAGTGAGAAAAGCAATATCCGAAGGCAGTCTTCCGAATAACAGATTCGGATTGGATTCGTTTCGGACGTAGTGAGTAACCGCTCTAACGGTGTTGGAAAGTTGACATCTCTATAATATTATACTATTACTAACACATATAAACATCAAAGTCCTGACTGATTGGCTGACTGATGAACTGACTCACTGACACCTAGGAAGCTGAAATTTTGTGTCCGTTTCTTTGTCAATAAGCTCGGGTACAGAAATCTTTACAAACCGTACCAAAGAATTTGTAATAAATTATAATCAATGATTTATTTAAAGAAATAAATAAATATATCTTTTTTTTTCTTTTCTTTCTATAGTTTTGGTCTAGGCCAGTCTAGGCCTAAGGGTCGGCAAATAATTTCTAATGGGGCCCGGATACTGTCAAAATATTTAGCGAGGTCCAGAAAAAAGGGGCATTGTGCTTCAGTTTTCTTATATATGTTTACACTTTACACATGTTGACCCCAAATGAACGGCATAATGTCGTACCATTTTATTCTCGTTCCTCAGCATACTCAGGTGCACGGCAGCGTGAGACCCAATTTGTCGCATAAAATTACATTAGTCTGCTCACATGGGACGTACTTACTCAAAACATGTGATATTATATTCTTTAGTATTTAGGCTTCTGTTCAATGAGGACTTATAAGGATTTGGTTGTAACGAGCTTTTATTTTACCTGTACACTTGCTAACTCAGAACAAAAGTTATGCGGTCACCAAAAACAAATAGATTTAATTATTTTCCGAAAACTAATGATATTTATATGATAATATTATATGATGATTCTGATACCGGCGTCACGGTTCTATCACCGTACTAGCCGCCACCGCCTGAGAGCTCATCCGCACATAGTCGATATGTGGACGTCACACACTGTGCGTTTTTCCGTTCTTTTCTGCCGCATACGTGCAAACTGTAGAATGATCTCCTGCTGCGGTCTTCCCGTTGAGCTACAACATGGGGCTCTTCAAAAGGAGAGTGAATAGAGTGTTGTAGGGTCGGCAATATAATGGCAATGCTACTACCCTAGTGTTGCAGGTATCCATAGGTGGCGGTAACTTCTCACCGTCAGGCAGCCCGTCTGCTTGTTTGTCACCTATGGATTAACTTATGGCTTTAAAAATTTCAAGAGGATCGGTTGAGATGACAGCCTCGTTGGCTCAGACGGTAGTCACTCTACTTTCTGTGCAGAAGGTCCCGGGATCGATCCCCGTCCAGGTCAAACATTTGTGTGCATGAACATGTCTGTTTGATCTGTGTCTGGGTGTCATAAGCTTATATAAGTATGTATATCAGTCATCTGGTTACCATAGTACAGGCTTCTAGCCTAGTTAGGGACCAGATGACCGTGTGTGGCAGTTGTCCCATATTATTATCATTTCTATTATTATTATATCCGACCGTGGCGGAGAACCGCCGGATGGATAGACAGATATACGAAATACGCCCAAGTACACAATAATTAAGAAAAGCATACAAAAATACAAAGTATACATACAAATTTTATTTAAGCTACACGCTTACAAATTTTCACTCTACCTATTTTTTTTCTACTTATTTAATATTATAATTTTACTTTTTACTCTGGTTTCGGAGATATCGGAGTAGTCGGCACTTCTGTTGGCGAATCATCTTTGGTTTTTACAGTTTCTGTAACATTTTCTGCCTTATCTGTCACAGTCGTGGCACCTTCTGCCTTTTCTGGTACTTTCGTGACGCCATCTGCCTTTTCGGCGACTTTTGTATCATCTGCCTTCTCCGGTACTGTCGCTTTTGGCTCATTCGCTTCAGTGGTTACTTTTGCCGTCGTTGTTTCTTTATTTCCTTTACCGGTTTTAAAAGGAGATTTTAATACATCAATAAAAACTTTTGTATCGTCTTTTAAATCAGTAATAACTACCTTTAACAAATCGTCATTTTTCGGCTTACTTGGTTCATCTTTTTTATCCAGTAGGTTATCGAGAAGGCCGCAATTCGCGCTTACTATTAACAAGCTTAGTAAAATTAGTTTCATTTCTGTTATTTAATTTAACAAATAATTTAAAATTAAATGTTTTGGCAATGGTCTTAGTGTCTTTGGAGGCTAATAACAACTGAATACTAATCTTAGCAACTAGACTACATAAAGGATAGGTCTAAGGTTTGTTTACAGTTCTATATTTATTGTTTACATATCAATAGATTACAAGGGTTATCATATTTACTATTACAAGGTTAAATCTATTATTACATAAGTTACAAGTTAATCACTCTCCTCTAAGGCCACCACTAAAGGATAGGTCTGGTGTCAATCACGGTCTTCAATGATGCTGAGTGACAGACGACTACTTCCTTTCTTCAATTATGTCCATCATCACATTAGATGATAGATTTCCAGCGTTGGATGGAACATTTATGTCACCCTAGCATAATATGCTGAATGTATCGCTTTTGACTTCATAATATTATCAATAAAAAACGTTTATTTTCTCTGACAAAGATACTTCTACTTCTAGATAGTTCTAGGTGTAACAGTGAGACGGTCTTATATTTTATCTCTATACTATTATATAAAGAGAGAAAGTGATTCACTGACTGACTCATCAACCCAGAGCCAAAACTACTGGACCGATGATGATCAAATTTTGACAATAGATTATTTTTACAGTCTAGACAAGTAATAAGAAAGGATTTTTCAAAATTTTACCCCTAAGTGTATTAAATAGGGGTTGAAAGTTTGTATGGAGTAGACTATTTTTCAGCCGATTAATTTCAAATTTTGTAGAAACATTCTAAAATGAAAATAATTAAACACGTGTTTCAGCGTTTTCAAAAATTTCAGCCCTTTTGTGGAAAAATACAGTTTTAAAGTTTCTTATGAATATTTTAGTTCCAAAAATGCTTACTAGGGGTTTGTAGTACTTACTAATATTTACAAAATAGTCCACGGACATTATATCCATCTATTTTGGTTTAGTCACAATAATCGAAATAGTCATTATATGCATGCGCTGTGAAAAGTATTGGTGGTAGAATAAAGTAATGTAGTAGGGGTTTGCAGTACTTACCAATATGTACAAAATAGTGAACGGACATTATATCCATCTATTTTGGTTTAGTCACAATAATCGAAGCAGTCATTATTTTTCATGCAGTGTGAAAACTATTGATGGTTTATTAAAGTAATGTACTAGGGGTTTGTAGAACTTATCAATATCTACAAAATAGTCTACGGAAATTATATCCATCTATTTTGGTTTAGTCACAATAATCGAAGCAGTCATTAACTTTCATGCGCTGGGAAATCTTTTTTGTGGTAGAATAAAGTAATGTACTAAGTACTAGGGGTTTGTAGTATTTACCAATATCTACAAAATAGTGAACGGACATTATATTCATCTATTTTGGTTTAGTGACAATTATCGAACAGTCATTATATGCATGCGGTGAAAACTATTCATGGTAGAATAAAGTAATGTTCTAGGGCTAGGGGTTTGTAGTAATTATCACTATCTACAAAAAATAGTCCACGGACATTATGTCAGTCTGTTTTGGTTTAGTCACAATAATCGAAGAAGTCATTATTTTTATGCGGTATGAAAATGAAAATTAATGGTGGTAGAAATAATGTACTAGGGGTTTGTAGTACTTATATATCATCAAAATAGGCCTCGGAAATTGTTTCCATCTGTTAAGGTTTGGTCACTGTAACAGAAATAGTAATTAATTTGCGTGCGCTGCGTAAACCATTGGGGTTATACCTATAAAAATATAATGTTTCACGAATTTACTCCTGTTAAAATGTTCATTTCTACTTCTCCCGTGCGAAGCCGGGGCGGGCCACTAGTTACTAATAAGTTAGTTTTAAATTTCTAACGTGAATCGCGTAGACGCGATTTTCTAGATTTAGATTTGAGATAACAGTTATTTAATTACTTTTTTCTTGTTTTTGTTATATTTAGATATATTAATTTGATGTTGTAGTTTTTGGAGGCAATAAAATATATTATGATATATGTATATATTTTTATTAGATTAACTATCATTATAGCCGTGGCTGTGGATAAACTGACAGCAGCTTACGTATCGTGTAATTGACGCATTTTAACGTCATTGTGTTCATCATTTCAAACAACTTTCAATACGGAGCTAACTCTGAAATCATGAAAATATCGGCTGTTTCATGGAAAAGACGTTTAATCTTAACAAAAATAGAGATAATGGGGCTGTCAGAGGGTAAATTCAAAACCTATATAAAATCTACTTTACTAAAGAAGGCTTATTATAAAATCAATCAGTACATAGAGGATAAAGATGCTTGGAAACCTCTGCATAGTCTCCTTACAAACAAAAGAATGTAACCAAACCAAATATTGTAAAACTATCAGTTAAAAAAATTAAGCACTACAAGTTTCTTGTGCGTTCGTCTTGTAGAGGTGTGTATTTCCGAGCACACGGTAGACTCATTACTATTTATCTTCAATGACGTACAAAAGTGTCAGACTGTGACCTATTTGAATAAATCTTTTTGAGTTGGAGTTTTAACTAAATGTTTTATGGGATAACTAATTTTTGCATGATTTCAGAGTTATTCCAATTGATGGGAATTTAAAATCTTACTAAATACCTATAACCACCACCATGTAGATACTGGTATGAACTATGATCACATTTATATTAATATAATAAATACATTAAACGATATCAAATAAAATTTTGTCTTACGTACATGATTAACTTAAAGCAAAGTTTTCTATATTATGTTACGTATTTGGTATTAATGAAGTCCAGCCATATGGGTTTGCACCATAATTTTCAAACAATGTTCAGGTCGAATAAATCTAGCTTATTTTGGTCTTCAGTATTTTTCTAGGCCCCCGTTACTATCGTCTTCAATTTTTATACACGTACCGTTATCTAATTTTGCATACGGATAATAACAACCACTTCTGAATACATTTCTGTATAAAACGGTGAAAGGTTCGCACACATTTTCCACACCTGCTATAATGCATAGGTTATAATTTTCCGTTGTATCTTCAAGTTGCCTATTAATGTTATTGTTCCTTGGTTTTTCATAAGTCACAGTCACGTTCCTAATTATTATTTTGTTTTTAATTTCATTTTCCGTTGAATTGTTTCCTTCATTGTAATTTTTTAAAGAAGCAATATTCACTTTAACTTCATTATCTTTTAAATTCACTGTTTCTCTAGGTTCATTAGCGTTGTTGTAAATTGTTTGATCGTTAATAGGATGACTGTTAACAATGACAGCTAGTGCCAGGATTGTAAAAAGAGTTTTCATTTTAGACTCGACACAAGCACTCTCAATAAATGTTATTTAAATATTGGTAAAGTGATATTTATTGTTAAAATTGTATTATCTGTAAGGTCAATGTCAACATGTTGCGATTAGGAATCAATGGTGATATACGGGTACAAGATAATTTTTGTTCTTTGTTGGAAGTTTTGTACCTAGTTTAGTTATTCTTGCTTTTTTCCTTCAATCGTCCCATACATTAATTTTTAGTCACATAAAAAGAATCATTCGAACTCATAATTATCGGAGTAATAGCATAACAAACATAGGGACAAAACAATATACTTATACATCGAATAATTGAGAATCGAATATGAGCAGAAAGGGGGAGGCCTTTCTGCTAATAGCAAAAAAATAGATTTAAAATCGTAAAATTAAGGGTCCGGCGCGGCGGTACATAAATATCAAATAGGTATTATTATTATATTTTATGTCAACCTTCTTGTTCCTTCTCCCTTATTTTATTCTTCTATTTGAACACAAGTTCCGTCGTCAAATTTAGCATATCCCGCGGCACAGCCTTCGATGAAAAAGAGCTTTCTTCTCGTTGGTAATTCTTCATTAAAAATGGTTTGACAAGTACCATTGCTATCGAGGGTACTTCCTTTAGGACACATTTCTTCTTCCGTTGCGTTTGTAGTATTTTCAACACTTTTTATTGATTCTTTTTGATTAATCGTTTCTGTGACGTTTAACGGATTACTTTTGTTTTGGTTAATAAGAATATGAATTATAAAAAATTGTAACAATATTTTGATCGCTAACATCTTAAAATTTTATTTTTATGATTTTTACTGCAAGGCGCCAATATCAGGGAAAAATAAGAAATAAAAAGTGTTTATTGTGTACTCAAGTAATAAAATATGATTGTAGAGTAGACGCGGGGATGAAAATAATAGGTTGTCTGGTTATGCAAAATCTTTTATATATTTTAGCCATATTTATATTCCCCAAAATTTGACCATTTTCTAAATATTTGAGTTTTATGAAAAGTCAAGTCTGACAAAATTGAAAAAAAAAAAAAAAAATGGATCGTAGCTATTATAACTAGTTCATGTAGGTACCTAGAATTTCTTTGCTGATATAAAATTTGGATAGGATGCCAAATTGGAAACCCTGTCCAAATGCTAGATAATTTAAAGATGATACAGATTTAAAAACTACTTGGCTAGAGTTCTAAGTCCCAAGGAAAGGATTTCCCAAAATATCCAGGAAACAAAATCTGAGGACAGACGAAGCCGTTGAAATTACTCTAGTCAATATGTTTTGCCTAAATAAAAATTTCCATTATAAGAATTTTGGGAGGGGTGGAAAAAAACAGCACTATATACGAGTAGCACTGTTTTTATGGTGTGTATGTTTGTTCCGTTGTCATGCTGAAACTACTGAACCGATTGAGCAGAAATTTGGTATGTAGAACTCTTAGACCCTGGATAACACATAGAGTACTTTTTATCCTGATATTCCCACGGGAACAAATACTACGCGGGTTTAACCGCGGGGTACAGTTAGTGTTGTATAAATTAAAAAGAAACTAAACATAATTATATTATATAACATAATTATAACTAAACATAAATATATCATCATCATCCAACCGTTGGAAGTCCACTGCTGAACATAAGCCTCCGTAGGGGTTTTTGCCAATACTCGACACGCTTGGCAGGCGGGTTGGCGAGCGCAGTTTGATTTACTGCTGCCCATCCTCTGGATCTCATAACCCTTAGCCAGCTCTTACGGCAACCATGAGTCGAAACGGTGACGTTCTATTATAAAGCCGGTAACCCCACGGCTAATATATTTATATAATATATATGAATTAAATAATTAAGAACCACATGACCATTGAGCCCATCTTCCCCTTTTCAAGAACTCATTTTGATAACCTTAAGCCTCTGTGATAAATACTAGTAATAGGTAAACAACAATTCAATATTTAATTTATTATTAAGGACTGTTTGTGCACTGTTTTCGTAATTATAGTGTTTACATGCATGTAGGTACATAGTACATACCTAATCTCATGCGCGTGCACAAAAATAGCTAGTCTGCCATCTTGGGCCGTCCGCCATATATATATATTTTTTTTTTATGATAGTTTGTGACAAGACGAGCAAATCAGATGCCTGATGGTAAACATCATGATTGCCCATATCAGACACAGTGCCACCCAGTGTTTTAAAATTCAAAATACTGCGCGGCACTGCACTGCGCCTGACACCCTGAGATATGAGTTGTTGAATCTCGTCATGCCCAGTAATTTCGCTGGTAACATTGCCCTTCAAACCGGAACACAGTAATGTTTGCACATTACTGCTTGGCGGATGAATAACTGGCAAAGGTGTGGTACTTCCCCAGGCGGCCCCCTGCAAAAGAGGCCTACCACTACAATGGACACACATATTGGACTAATACATATTGATTAAACACTATATTGGATTTAGAAAAACGTATTAACATTGTCCTAGCCGTAGGAAGTCTACTGCTAGACATAAACATTCCAGATATATCTCTCTCTAGCCCGGTTGTAAGCGGCTTGCATCCAGTGTGTTCCTGATGTCCTGAATGACATATACCTAACCAACTATTATTTATTTATTCTGTAGTACAACTATGGATTGTCATCCAAACTAAACGTGCTTTCATATGAATCGGTTGAACATAACAATAACATACCATAACGACTTTTACCCGTATAGTAGTAGGCACACCCTACATTTCGCATTTCGCATGTCAATAATATGTACCAATAGCATTTCGCATGTTATTAGTCCCATGTTATAAAGGGGCGAGCCTATTCTCATCTACCGGGCACAGTTCTAGACTCCAGGATGACATTAAGATTACTCCTTATGGAAAAAACCAATAACACTGACTTGGGGATCGATCCCGGGACCGTAGACGTGTGCTCGGTAGATGGTAATAGGCTCGCCACGTGGGGACATGACACACATGGGACCAATAACATAATGGCGAAATGTGGGTGTGGGTGCTATGGGACAGAGTCCTGGGAACACCTCTTCCTACCCCTCCGGGCAGGAGGCCCTGAACCCATGTTGCGCGTCACTGAGCTGCGTATTTACTTGCCTGGTAATATAAACATAACATACATTCACGCCTTTTTTCCCGAAGGGGTAGGCAGAGGTGTACCCAGGACTCAGTCCCATAGTAGATACACCCACATTTCGCCAGTATGTTATCGGTCCCATGTAATAGGGGGCGAGCCTATTGCCATCTACCGGGCACAGTAATATGCCGGTTCAAAATGGCCTATAGTTCTCAACTTTAGTTTCAGAACCATCGTTGGGTATTGGAGTAGTAATGCTGAAAGAGACTATAGTCTATTATACCACGCAAAGCACTGTGCTCATAAAAATATGCGACCTTACCACTCACCTCATTTACTTATCAAAAAAAATTATAATTTTTAATAATTGATTATACGGTCTCTTTTTCACTTGAAAATTTATTTAGAATTCATATCGATGACCATACATATAAATAAAATTATTAATAAACAATATTTCGATGCAGAAAATTTAAACACATATTTCATGGAGAGTCCATGTTTTTAATCAATTATTTTCTATCAATTATTCAATTATTTCTACTACCTAAGAAATAATATAAAATGCTACATTCTAAGTTCTAAAACTAAACACGGTGTTTTTCCGGTGTCCAAGGTGCAAATTATATTTTTTCCTAAAAAGTTTGCCGAAATGATCAAAATACTGTTAGTATTTTTATTCATTCAAATTATTCAGCAAATAAGTGGCGTAAATATTTTATTCAAGAATGATTTGAAACAGATTCCTGTGAAGCGTTCTATTATTCCGGGATATGTCAACGGTGGTGGTGATTATGATACAAGAAGGGTACATGATGATGGCCCAGATAATTTCAAAGGTGGTTGCGCAACAGGATATCATAAATCACATGACGGGACCTGCGTCAAGGATATATAATAGGTATATTAATATTAAACCCTCCTGACTATAACATTGGTATTATTATTTGTTTATCTACTTTCTTAATGTTATTTCACTTATATGTTCCATAGTTTTAATTAGGTTGTGTAGCGTATTGTCAATTTTGAGGTATACTTCAGAGGGAAAACAGGAAGCCTTATAGGTGGTTCACTTTGTTGTCCATCTGTCAAAACACTTTACGGGAACGTGTGGAGGTATCAATTTGAAATTTATATCAAATACTCCATACTATTTCCATACTAGCGTAAGGAACTAATAGATGGCGCTGTATGTGCCGTAGGCGGATTATTTTCGGGATTGGAAGCGTCTTATTCAAGTATCTAGGTCCTAGGTATGGAATTTGGAACCCTACACTGAGCATACAAACGTGTGCTTTAACAATTTATTTATTTGCATATCGCTAAGGAAATAGTGGAACTGGAAATAGTGAACCTACTCGCTTAGGAAATACTTACTGTACGTTTCTGTAATAAAATCCCAAAAGACATAACTAGGCTCTCAGAGGGTAAATTCAAAACCTAGGTATATAAAATCTACTTTACTAAAGAAAGCTTATTATAAAGTAAATCAGTACATAGAGGACAAATATGGAAACTTCCGCATAGCCACCACGCGGCACCTTCCAAACAAACGAATGTAACCAAACCAAATATTGTAAAACAATCAGTTGAATAAAATAAGTCCTACAAGTTTCTTGTGCGTTCTTCTTGTAAAGGTATCTTTCCGAATGCACGGTAGACTCATTACTCCTCATTTTCATTGACGTTCAAAAGTGTCAGATTGTGACCTATTTGAATAAATCTTTTTGACTTTGACTTTATCTAGCGCGGCGCACTAATCTGTCTGTGAAGTATATTCTACGACAGACCTGTGGACAGACTAGAACTTTCTAAACAAATATTTGCTCAAATTCTTAGTTCATTCAAGTTGCGTTAATTTATGAAGGTCCACCAGATCTTGTAAATTATGACGGCAAAAAATCACTTTGTAGTGCCAAAAATAGTAAATGATCACCAAAAATAAATCCCCGTTTTTGAGTGAAATTCAAACCAAAAATTTTACAACTTGTAATCCTAGTTGGCAAACAACTCCAAATTATGATTGTTTAATTCAAAAAAAGCTAATGACCACAAAAAATGTAATAGTATTTTAATGAAAATGATATTTAAATATGTAATCTTCTTATCCTCTTATCCTATAAAAGTCATCATCATCATCATCATCACCTCAGCCATTATTAAACTTTCGCGATTCAAACACATATTTTATAGCTTCACGCCTCAGAGTAAGGATACAAGCAATTCAACGTAATTGCTTCACGTCCCAAAAGTCCTCTCCACCGAGCGTCGCTACTACTCCAGAATTGTACGCGAAGCTGTTGAAATTAAGAAACATCCTGATTTCAACCGAGAGGGTGGTTACAATTTAGGTGTTTCTTGAAATCCAGTAATCAGTATGTGTTTGCAGCGTGATTTATCCCTAGATGTGATAGATCTGCGGATATCGTGAGTGTTGTGTGTCGCGATAACAATAATTTACAAGATCAAGTGCGGGTAAGATAATACTCGCTCTTCCCAACGGTGACACCCGCATTCTCCAGTCTTCTCGTGACCACGTCTGATGCAACTCAGTCGAAACGTCGAGTTAAATAATAAATGTTTTTAGCGCGATTA
This sequence comes from Hemistola chrysoprasaria, assembly GCA_947063395.1. Taxonomy (NCBI): domain Eukaryota; kingdom Metazoa; phylum Arthropoda; class Insecta; order Lepidoptera; family Geometridae; genus Hemistola; species Hemistola chrysoprasaria. The sequence continues at coordinate 9,157,566 of OX346733.1, read as the reverse complement.
AGTCCAGTCTCATTTATAAAATATCATCTCAGCCGTTGGTAATCCACTACTGAACCCCATAAAGGAGTTTTTGCCAATACTCGGCACGCTTGGCAAGCGGGTTGTCGAGGAGAGAACGCTGCTGCCCGTCTTCTGGATCTGTTAACCCACCCAGCGTTACCCTTAGCCAGCCGTCACGGCAACAACGGGTAGAGAGTAGAGAGGGTGGAGCACTAGTCTAAAGCCGATAACTCCACGGCACGTATTAGTAAATTATTCCAAAATATATAAAAATAAATTAAAATACGTAAAAGTAAATTATTATTTATAATATATAAAACTCAAATAAATCATTATAGGTACCTAAATAAACCTATGAAGTTTGATCCTATGATATTGTAAAATGTATGATATGTATATTGTAACTAATGTATGAGCGCTATACGCCACTTATTATTAATTATTATAACTACTACTACTACTAACTGAATAGCTATTTAGTATTTCGCGCGTTTTTTCAATAAGGTTAAGAAATAAACAACAGGTATAATTAAAATAATGTTCTTATAAAATTTCAACAAACTTAAATAAATTGTTAAGGCATACGTATGTATAGCTCGACACAAAAGAGTAGAAACGGAACTAATTTAAAGTGTATGTATTGATTAAATTATTTTTACTCTAGTAAGAGACAGTGGCGCCCCCATTATTTTCTACTCTTTTGTGTCGAACTATACGCATAGTGTAGGGTTAAACGCTTCATATCTTCAAAGTATAGATATATATATATATATATTAATAATAAATAGGTCTGCGTTTGACCCCAATCTCACCTGATGGAAAGTGAAGATATATATATATATATATATATATATATATATATATATATATCTTCACTTTCAATCTTCACTTTCAGTAAAAATAACTTTTGATTGCGTTAACATAGAAGCATGATTTTTACAGTCAGAAGGGGCCGCAGTTCTGAGTAGTTGATATCAATTTCAACTTGATACCTCCAGGCTTTCCCCTTAAAAAATGTCTTTGGACAATAACTTGGCCAAATGGGTGTGGGTTCTCGGTGTGCTAAAGTGAGTGAAGTGGCACTGAGCCCAATGTTAGGTTGTTTGTGAATGCCCTTGCCTCGTGAACTAGCCAGCAGATAGGAAAGAAATGAGCATGAGAAATGGGTTCTCAGAGCATGGGTGTTGGTTCAGCCTAGAGGATGAGAATACCGACTAATATTTATAAAGAGCGCCAGTCGATGTTCTCATCACAAGCATGAGATGTTGGATGCAAAATAAAACAGTACACAAGATAAAATCATGAGTTTCAATATATTGTCATAAAATTATTATAGTTAAATAGGCAATCGTCATGTAAATAAATCTAGGTAACCTAATAGTAACACCCCAAATACACAGATAGTAGGTACAGAACCAAATAGCTACAGTCAAAGCTAGTTTGAACTGTATATTATATTTCAATTCTTTGGTGTAAGGAAGTAGATCGCGGTAAAGCTACTAACTGATGTTTAGAGCCATCATCAATGTTTGTATCGAATTGGTAATTGCTTGAAAGGTGATGCGCGGACGTGGCAGAACGAGTTGGTCGCAAATGATCAAAGTTGGAGCAATTTTAAAAAGGAATTTACTCCGTTATGTCCAAAGCGAGTAGATGTCGCGACAATATTGTTCGTAATATTGTTCAATAACTTACGCTGACATGCACGTCGTTACGTATTGTCGCGGGCCTGAGTGATGAGCTGATGTCGTCTGCAATTGTTATTCGCGGAATAACAGAACCACAAATTCTAGCCGCTGCGACCAATGCCAAACTTGCCCTGAAAGATTAGTTCAGTTTTTACAATATACACAAAAAATAGCAGCAGCACTCATATAAACGAATTAATTCTATCCAATCATTACCGGCGCGATAATCATAAAAGCAAACGTATAGATTTTATTAGATAACGGCGTTATAGATAAGAAATGCTTTTCGTGTGAAAAGTCGACATGTACTTGCACGATTTCTGATTTATATCGGATGACGGAAATCTTATCTAGTGCAGTAATCTAGTCTAGATAACTCCGTTATTCGTGAATCTCCATTTCGGAGACGGTATTGACGGACCGAGGTAGTCATAGTTGTATTTTTATGAACACTCCGTGGTCACGGGTAGTCGTGAGGTAGTACGAAAAGCAAATATCCGAAGTCAGTCCTCAGAATATTATACTATTGTACTATTGTTATTATACTAGTGTTGGCCTATAGTTCTCAACTTAAATTCCAAAACTATAATTGGGTATTGGAGTAGTAATGCTGAAAGTGAATATAGTTCTTTTTCTTGTAGAGGTATCTTTCCGAACGCACGGTAGACTCAGTACTGTTTATCTTCATTGACGTGCAAAAGTGTCAGATTATGACCTATTTGAATAAATCTGTTTGAGTTTGAGTTTATTATACCAGGTAAAGCACTGTGCTCATAAAAATATGTCCCTACCACTTACCACTCACCTCATTTACATCATCATCATCATCATCTCAGCCGTTGGTAATCCACTACTGAACATAGGCCTCCCCCATAAAGGAGGCGTTTTGCCAATACTCGACACGCTTGGCAGGCGGGTTGTCGAGCGCAGTTCGATGGTATTTTTGCAGGGGACGACAGTCCCAGAGGACTGTCTGACTGATCCAGAGATCTGTTAACCCTTAGCCGGCTCTTACGGCAACCACGGCTAATTCTCCTTTACTTATCAAAAGTTAATTTGTTTTTATAACCTATAAAAAAAAACTAATAATTCTAATAATAGATTTTATACGGTCTCTTTTTCACTTTAAAAATTTATTTTGAATTCATTTCGATGACCATAACATAAATAATATTATTAAAAAACAATATTTCGATAAAGAAAATTTAAATACAAATTTCATAGAGAGTCCATGTTTTTAATCAATTATTCAATTATTTCTACTACCTAAGAAATAATATAAAATGCAAGATTCTAAGTTCTTAAACTAAACACGGTGTTTTTCCGGTGTCTGGGGTTCAACGTATATTTTTTCCTAAAAAGCTTCCCGAAATGATGAAAATACTGTTAGTATTTTTATTCATTCAAATTATTCAGCAAATAAGTGGAGTAAATATTTTATTCCAGAATGATTTGGAACAGATTCCTGTGAAGCGTTCTATTCCGGGATATGTCAATGGTGGCGGTGATTATGATACAAGTAGGGTAGATGACGATGATGATGGCCCAGATAATTTCAGAGGTGGCTGCGCAACAGGATATTATAAATTAAAAGACGGGACCTGCGTCAAGATTGAATATGATTAAACCCTCCTGACTATAATATTGGTATTATTATTTGTTTATGTACTTTCCTAATGTTAATTCACTTATACGTTCTATAGTTTTAATTAGGTTGTGTAGCGTATTGTCAAAGTGTGAAGTGGGATTGTAAAGAATTTCAGTAACGGTCTTTGTGCGCTCATACATGATATCCGATAAAATAATAGTTTTGGACAACAACTTACTAAGTTTTACTTGGTGAGTAGGTAATAAAAGTAAAGTTTAGTGAATAGTGCCGTTTATTTTAATTAGTTTTACGTTTAAGAGGTTACATTGTTTCCGTTTTACATAGCGTAGGTTTGTAAATAAATACGTAGTTAGGAGATATTTTAAATATCATAGTTCTTATAAAGTTACATCTTTTGTTTTTGTGTACTGAGTACTTCTAGTTAGGTACTGCTCGATTGCGTCATGCCGGTTAATCCGAAAACACATCTACGCGGGCGTCACCGGTCGCGATCGCGGGGACGAACCCGCGCGTTCGAAAAAGGGCCTTGACAGACCGACAGACACAAAAACGGAGCGACAGATAGCTGACAACTCCGGTGTCCTGCATCAGGAGCTCATGCGTGTAAGGGATCGCAACTCGCGGCAGAGTCCGTCGCAGAGTTGTCCGAAACCTATAATAGGTCAAGCGTTTTCGACTTCAAATGTGAGTTAAGTCGTTATATAACATAATAAATTAAGTATAGTCCTCAACTGGTTCAAATCAGTCCTTTACCCTCAGAGTTGACAATTATTTTAGAAAACTTTTGGGTTAAGAACATCCTAAAGAACATCAGTATTGAAAACTATGCTATTTAGCTCAAATCAAACGGTGTGTAACGGTTAACTCCAAAAATTATAAAGTTTGTCCCTTACGGCCTTTCGAAAAGTCGTTGGTACGAAACCGCTGCTACGAAAACCTTTTTAATATTATGTGGTACGCTAAATAGATAGTCTCGGTATCGAAATCCATTGTTGTTATTAGAGTAGATACCTATATATCTCTTTACAACTATGATACCATGGTTCTTTATATTTGAAAATTAAAAATTAATAGGTTCCACGCTGGTGAATAAAGTCCACAAAAGTAATTAAAAAAAACGCCTATGTGTGGCTCTAGGTGAACAAGTGCGAAGGTGAACAAAGGACACTACGTTTGTCGAATCAATTCACCCAGGTGAATCGATTCCGCGGTGAATTGAGGCGACTTATTTATTCCACTTTGTTCACCCAAAAGAATTCACCCAGGTGAACAAAGTGGAATAAAATATTTCAAATCTATTGTATTGAAATTGAACTAACGACCTTCATTATCATTAGCTTCAAAAATCAAAAAGTTTAGTGAATTTTTCAATGAATTTAGTTTTTCATCTCTCCTGTAAAGTAGCGTTTTGTCCTTTTTTAGTTTAGCCCTTTGACATTTTTATCATAGAGAATACAATTTCAGTTTGCAAATGTCATGCCTTTTCCCCAAAGGGGCAGCGGTAGGGGTACCCAGGACTCAATCCCATAACCCATAGTAGGTACACCCACATTTCGCCATGTATGGGGGCGAGCCTATTGCCATCTACCGGGCATAGTTCCAGACTCCAGGCTATCATAGAGATAATTCCTAATGGAAAAATCCTATATCTAACACTGCTTGACTTGGGGATCGAACCCGGGAACTCACGATCGGCAGTCGAGCTTGCACCTACGCCACAGAGGCGTTTGCAAATAAAACAGAAATGTATAAAAAAGTCATTTAATTAACCACTTTGTAAATTTAACAATTTATAAATTATTTTTCTATTTACATATTGCCTACTATTTACACTTAAAATATTTAAATATTAGTAAGTATCTTAAGACATAAAAACTAAAATATTTTTAATTATTAATATGTAATTTTAATTTAGAACCTATACACTAATGTACCTTTACAAGGGGAGGTATATCCCTTTCGTCTCTTGTCTTGTTTTGTTAATATTCATTTAACTTAAATGACAAAATAATTATGTTAAAAAAATGTAAGAATATACTAAGTATAAAGAAGCCACGGTACTCATATCACTCATAGGTCAACTACAAAAACGTAATATAAGCTTAAATTAGGCAATAAAGATCAATATATTACTGATTATTTACTTACAATATTTCTTTATTTACAATAAGTGAGAAGGGAAGCATCGAAATCGGTTGGGAAATGCCGTGATATTTATCATTTAATTAGTTGTTTTAATATGATTCAATTTTAGTTATGTACTCATATATAATAATAAATTTATTTGCAGTACTTATTAGACAAAAAAGTTTATCACTTAGGTTATATATTATGTTACAAAATTGTAATATAATAGTTTTAAAAATTCTATCTTTTGCTTAGTATGTTCTATTACAACATTATTTTACACTTACACTTTGGTCTAGATTTCGTTTAAATCTTTAAGTATTGATGCAGATTTACTCGTACATTATTATTTACATTTACTTATACATTAGAGAACTAAATTATTGTTCATTTTTACAAAATATTAATGTATACATCTATTGAGAAAGGGGAGCCAGTACCTCAGTACTGGCTTCTCGAAAATGGCAACTTCAAATTAGGTCCCATTAGGTCCACATACGTCAGTAAAGTAAGGTCGTAAGAGCGAATAATATTGTTATCTCGGTCGCACTTCGGTCTTAAGTACGTATTTCTATCTTTGTTTTTCATTAATGTCACTGTGAAAACTGCACATTGAGCAAATTGCACGTGCCATTTGTTGAGTAAGCGCTGTAACGAGAACGTACCCTATCTCCCATTTTTTTTTATCAATGTGTACATCCCATGAAATAACTTTTATAATGAGATTTCTTTATTGACAGACCGTTTGGCTTAGTAGTAGTGACCCTGCCTTTGAGCTGCAGGCCCTAGTTTCAATTCCCGGCCGCATGAGCATTTCTGTTTTAGCATGGGTTTGTATGTTATACATGCGTATATAAGTTTGTATATTAGTCTTCTGGTAACTGTAGTAGGTACAGATTTTTAGCCTAGTTTGGGGTCTGAATACTAACGCCCTTATTCAAGAACAATACTATGATGACCCGAACGCATAGGGCCAGTAAATTCAATTGGCAACAATTGCCAGCTATTCCAGTCTGAAGGGCAATGCTACCACCAAACATACTGGGCTTGACGAGTTTCAACAACTAATATCTCAGGGTGAAAGGTTCAGTGCAGTGCCGCGCAGAATTTTGAATTTTTAAACACTGATGTCTGATATGGGCAATCATAATGCTTACCATCAGGCACCTGATTTGCTCGTCTTTTATTATTTTTTTTTTTTTTCGTAAGTCTGGACGTGTGCTAAGAAAGAATTTTAGGAAAAACGGTGAGTAATTACTTACTTAGTACAGTACCTTACATAAGTATTATTCTTGATTATAGGTGTTAGTGTAGATGTCATCCTATATTACGTCCCATATTGCAGAAACATCTATTTAACTATATTTTTAATACGGTGAATTTCATCAGATAATATTAGTATTTATTTTATTAGGATTTACCTACAAATGTAATTGATTTTATATTAATTAATACAGATACTTAATGTTTCGTTAGAATGGTGAACTGGAAGACATTATTTTTATAATAATACGAAAACATTAAATAATTATTAGTAATGTTATATTCTATAAAATTATTTATTATATCAAGTTTAACGTCAAATGAGTAGATTTTGTTATTAATAATTAATTACTTATAATAATGATATAAGAATAACTTCTATCATTTTGCTCAATTATGTTATCCATAATATTATTATTTTATGGTCAATGATTTTTAAAAACGTGGCCAAACTTAAACCATTGGTAACATTAACTACTTTAATTTAGATCATAAATTACTGGGCATGACGAGTTTTAACAACTAATATCTCAGGGTGACAGGTGCGGTGCAGTGCCGCGCAGAATTTTGAATTTTAAAATACTGGGTGGCACTGTGTCTGATGTGGACAATCATGATGCTTACCATCAGGCTCCTGATTTGCTCGTCTTGTCACTATCATAAAAAATAAAAAAAAAGTACGAGAGATTACTTAAATTGTCAAATGATTAAAAAATCGGACCTTGAAATATGAGATGTTCCATTCGTGCCGGTTTCCCCCAATTTGTTCTACCTTACAATAATTTTATTATAATCCTACAAATATTATAGATGCGAAAGTCTGACGATAGATGGACGTTTGTTACTCTTTCACGGCAAACTACTGAATCGATTGGGCTGAAATAACACAAAGGATAGTTTTTTTTCGATATTCTCACGGGAACGATGTCTACGCGGGCGAAACCGCGGGGCACACCTAGTGGCACATAATAATAACTAAGATTATATTATTATTGAGAGGACTGCGTGTGCGCTGCGAATAGATACCACTGTTATACTTGTCAAATGCGGGAACTGAGAGGGCGCATGCTCGACTGCCAAACAAGAGGTCCCGGGTTCGATCCCCAGGTCAGGCAGTGTTAAATATTGGGTTTTTCCCTTAGGAATTATCTCAATAACTGCCTGGAGTCTGGAACTGTGCCTGGTAGATGGCAATAGGCTCGCCCCCTATTACATGGGACCAATAACATACTGGCGAAATGTGGGTGTATCTACATGGGACTGAGTCCTGGGTACATCTCTGCCTACCCCTTCGGGAAAAAGGCGTGAACGTATGTTATGTTATGTTATGCGGGAACTGAAGCTACGCCAAAATTGCCGTATCCGAGACTGTCCAACACAATTTTTCACGTACACTAGCACTCCTTGCAACATGTTTTTTACGCACACTACAATTTGAAAATTGCCGCATTTTCGGAGCTGTTGTTTTAGGTAGTGATCGGAGCGCGCGTGGAGACACCAATAACCTAAGCATAGTCATTACATTTCAGACGAAATGATAATAATAATATTAAAAAATAATAGACTACATGACATTATTATTTTTTTTTAATTGCAGCGTATTCGGCAGTCATTTAAATTAACAATTTATATTTTATTTTGGTTACATTAAAAAAAGCAATTAATTTTTCTATCGTAACGTTCGCACTAGTACTACATATGCATAAATACTTATTATTACTATATACTTAACAGGAAACGCGACCTCTTAACAAGTTGGCACAATCTTAAGGAAATTTTACCAAATCGATGTTTTGTATTTCCCTGTTTCCCCCGAATATAGTGAACCTATTTGATATTATATTTATATCCTGATATTTTGAAGCTGAAGTTATTAAAAAAAATTTACTCTGGGAAAAATACAAGTCCACTTTTTTTACTTATCACGGTTTTACTTATCACGCGTAGGTAAGAATAATGAAATTATTTAAAAGTGTAGGTTTCAGGGCCACATCACCCTTAGGTACATCATACTTATAGTTTTGGTTTTATCTGATAGGCCTATTATTTATTATTAAGTTTTTTTAATTTTTAATTGTGCATAAAAAATATTTTATATTTTTATAGACTGAGCGGTCCACTACTGAGCTACTGTCCCGTACTGAGCGGTACGGTATGGTAGCGGTTCGTATTGTAAATAATATTTTTTAGCATCGCCATTAATTACTATAAATTAAGCAAATGTTCTACTATATTTGGAACGCGCGTCGCCATGAATAAATATAATATTTAGTACATAACCTCACTTTATTAAAATCAAATTATAAATTAATCGGCGATAATTAGAGGGCTATTATGTATTGCGAATAACATTCTCCACCCGGTAATATAGGATAAACAGTGTCAGACGATGTGATGTGAACAAAGTTACCCTATCAGAGAATGCTATCTGATTAACAGTATGTCGACAATATCTTTAAATCTACGTATTAGGGCGCCTATTCTAAAACTCAAAACATTCGTTATCTAGGCGCTTCGATATCGGCTTTCACGACAAATCTATTCGATGCGCACTCATCATCCAAACCGTAGAAACATACACTTCTATACTTCTTAGTAGAGGAACGATTTGGCAGTGTTTTACTTCGATAGTCACTTTTGAGACAATAGTCATAATCATAATCAACTCCCTGGTCGAAATATTGACTGTAATAGCCTTCGTAGTTTCGTGTATCGATGTTACAGAATGTCGAGCCCTCTGGGCGCGTGCGCGGCTCAGGTGGGCAGTGTTGATCATTTTGATATAAGTGATAATTTTGATATAAGCGTTCATTTTGATAAAAGTGTTCATTTTGATGTAAATGTTCATCATTTTGGCACATATATTCGTTTTGACGTAAATGTTCATCTTGACAAGTATGTTTATTATGGCACAAATATTCGTTTTTAGACAAGTGATATTTAGGAGGCCTCATGCGAGGTTCAAGAGGCCAGTGCGGAGGAGTTGGGGCCCACGGAGCGGGCCCCAACGGTCACAATCAGCGAATCGGTTTGGAGACTATGATGACGTCAGGGGCAGATCGGGTGGTCTCGTTGCTGATCGGCCGGCGGTCGGAAATCTTCTTTTCTGAAATTAAAATTATCGCTTTAGATAAATAATCGATTATTGAACAATGGACGAAATCCTGTAATTTTTTCAACAATCATAATGATCATATTAAATTGGTATTATTTTTGTATCTAAACATAATATCTAGCGTTAATGTGACGGAAAACTACTACTTAGTGATCCCATCTCATCCAATCCTATTGAAGTATAATATTATAAAGATTGGTTATTCCCTATCTTTCTTTCAAATATTAAAATAAATATTTGTTTATAGCGAAGCTGATTATTTTCTATACCTAATCAATCTGAGCTCAAGCTTTCAAACTCATTGACATAGTCTGTTGGAGGATGGAACCGCCTCGCTCTCACTCACTCTCGTTTTAGGGAAACTGCTCTTATTTATAATTATTATGTAAGTACTACTACTAGCTGGGCCCCGCGGCTTCACCCACGTACGAATCGTTCCCGTGGGAATATCGGGTTAAAAAGTACCCTATACATTATTTCAGTTTAAATTATCTAAGTATACATTATCCTTATTTACTCGTATATAGCTTTATTCCTGACAGCTGAACAAAAATCAATTTTTATTTTATCTGTTTGATTTTAGCAGTTGGTAACATTGGTTCTTTTCTGATTAGTTGCTTATTTGGTGTCTACGCCATATTTTTTCTATTTAAATCTTAAGAGGGTGTCATCAAAGTTAACTTACTTTTTCGAGACGATAAATTGAACGCGCGATGTTTTTGATAAGGGAACTCTTGTTTTGATTATCTCTATGTCGTACTTGTATAATGAACGATTTTTAAGCTTATTTCATACGTACGAGTAATTTGAAGGTCTGATAAACTTTTTTTTTTAACTTTTTTGTGTATTTCGTTACGTTACGAAAAAGTACTCCGTAAGGCTGACTGTATTCTATTATGTGATGATAGACGTTTATGGATACACAAATTGGTCAAGAATTGTTAAGATTTAATGATAATTTCGTAAAAATATATCATCACGACTTTTTCTTACGTACACGTATATTTTGAGATATAATAATATACTAATAATAATTTAAGCAATTTAAGTCAGATCTAAATTACTCAGTCTTCAATTGAAATTAGGCTGGATTGTAATAATTTAAATGTCATAACGATTAAGGTAAGTATGTCAGTAAGAAAAAAAAATCACGCCCAAAAATCATGTTCGGTTTCAAGTTTTTGCTGACCCTGCATTTTACGGGATGCATTTTGCAAAAAACTGGTAGACTTCCCACACCTAGTTAATACATTTTCAAAAGACAGCAAAATCATTTTTTACGTATTTTGCAGTTATTTTTATAATGGACTGTTCAGGTTGAATTTAACTAATACAAAAATATTTTATTTTGGTTACCCTTAACCAAAATAAAATATTTTTGTATTTAGCCCTCTAAACATCCCTTGTAATTAATCCATTCTATTTAAAAGGGACTTACACTTGGCGTTGAATCAATCCTTCTGCAATCCCTCTATAAGTCTAATCGTATAAGAAAGTAGAGGTTATGTTCTCCGGCAATGGCGGATATAAGATTATAGATACGGCTCTATCTGTAGTAATGCTCCCAAGCGGGTCAAAGTTTCTATATTATCTGCAAGGTGGGCATACGATACAATAAAGATAGCGGGAACCCGCTGGATGCAAGCAGCGTATACAACCGGAATTCATGGAAATCTATTCAGCATTATGTAATGTTGATCTTTATAATTGAATCTAAGCCATATTTTATTTCTGTATCATTTAATTACTATATTATACTTACTTATTATTTATTTATTAAACATTCCATACATTAAATATTGTAACGGTTTCTGCCGGACATCCGGTAAAAGTCCGTCCATGGAAGTGGACGGATTTTCACATCCCTCCTACCTGGTCACAGCCGGTATCCTATTGACTCAGTATCTCATTAAACTGCTACATTTTGTATCAAAGGCTTCCTAACTTCCATTTACTCCCTACGAGTTTGATTAAAACTTGATGGGATAGAATTTAAGTACTTTCTAGAACAATACCTCTCTAGGTGAAAGGTGTACTTTAAGACTTTAGCAACAAAATTACAAGTGAACAGAAGTCAAGTTCATGCCTCACTTTTCATACGTACACTCGGCGGTCGCGCTAGGGTTATCAACACTGGCTTATGGGAAAAAACTATCGTGCTAGTGGCACTCGTACCTAGTTGTATGAAGGATTGTTAAGAATAAAACAGGAAAATAAAAACCAATAACTATAATAATTAAATTTCTACAACAACATGACAAGACGCGTTTCTGAAGCGGATGGCACTCGCTCTCAATGTTCCCAACCGTTTCGAGATATCGTGTCCGTGAGCGATGTCTATGCGTTGCTCGAGCGCGCGTTCTATGGAGCTTGACTTCTGTACACTTGTTATTTTATGCTTTAGTGTTAAATTACTAGGTGTTGGCTTTACAATGTTTACATTTTAAGACAAAGTCAAGTTCTACTCAAATAGACGCTTTGTTACTCACAGCTAAAAAGAAAGGGGTGATATTATAAGTGTGACGTGTCTGTTTAGGTATATCTGTTACGTCATACTGCCTCGGTCGCGTAGTGAGCGCAAGCTCAACTGCCGATCATGAGGTCCTGGGCTCGTTCCCCAGCTCAGGCAAAGTGTTAATTAAATATTGGATATTTTCATGTCTGAAACTGTGTCCGGTATAGATGGCAATAGGCTCGCCCCCTTATAAAATGGGACCAATAAAATGTTGGTGAAATTTGTGTGTACCTCCTTTGAGACTGAGTCCTGGGTACATCTCTGCTTACCCCTTCGGAAAAAAGGCGTGATGCTATGTTATGTAAAGTGGCAACTTACGTGGTTTAACGGAGTCCTGCCTGGGAACCTGTTGAAGAAGTTCTATAGTGATTTCCGATGTGTTGGTTGCAGCGGGCGAGGGTCGCGCGAGGGTCGCTCCCGAGTAACCGAACGTTGAGAATCCACGGCTGTTTGTACCTGAGCCTGTAGGGTAAAAATTTGAGTTTTAACATAACGTTCTTTTCTGCCACATAAATGCAAACTGTGGAATGATCTCCCTGCTGCGGTCTTCACGTTGAGCTACGCAAAGGCTCTTCAAAAGGAGAGTGAATAGTGTTGGTCGGGTCGGTAACATACTGGCAATACTACTACCCTGGTGTTGCAGGCATAGGCGGCGGTAACCTCGAGCCATCAGACATAAAAAAAAACATCCAATTACGCGGGCTAGCCTATTGCCATCTACCGGGAACAGTTAGACTCCAGGATATATTCTAGTGGTTCTGAGAGAACAGCAGTAGACCTCGCAAGCCCTTATAACCAGACAATAACCGATAATCGACACTTTCCCCTTTCCCTTGGCTAAGTAATCATTTCAGAGTGTTGAAACTAACCTACCTATGTTGGAGAGAAAATTTACGAAGGCAGTCCAATTTTAAATCGAATTTTAGGTGCTTGAATTTTCCAATAGGCTTACCTATGTAGACTTTTGAGTTAATTAGGGGGTTCTAGAAGGTTAAATCTAGTGTCTACAGGTTACAGAGAGGACTGCGTAGTCTGATTGGTATAGGAAGGTATTAATTTTCCGAAAAAAAATAATTAATAAAATTGAAATCCGTCCATATATTACAGCAATTTTCCGCCCTTTTTTTTGTTTTTTTTTTCGCAACATCTTATGTAGTATGAATGAATGTAGTATGCATCTCAAATTTGATTCGGTTATTTATCCATGATAAATTCTTTCTCCCCTATTTTCCCCCCAATCAAAAATTACGAACTTGTGTGGCAATTTTCGTCAAACTCGGTGGAAAAATGCGACCTGTACACGAGAACGGACGGACTATCGGACAAAAGCATTTTATGTCAATCTCGAAACCGAGACGCTTCTCTCGCTCGGTCAATAATGAGACTACTATCACTAATTACCTATATACTATCAAATCTAATAATTCTTAGACAGCTACATTTCTATCAGATTTTCCCCTACAAATGTTATGTAACTTAGATGGGGTTTGCCAAAGCCTCATTTTTGTATGTTACATACAGGATAGGTTGACTTGGGTCCTTAAGATGGTGGTTATACCCCTTATTAATCTACTTAAATTCAAATTCAAATTCAAATTCAAATAGTTTATTGTTAGACAACAGTGGTCCATATGTGTTAGTAAAAATGATTTTATTGACTAAGGGTTAGTAAAAAACAATTATTAAATTAATTAAATTAATAGATCATGTACCTGAGAGGCACTCCGCGCGGACGGCAGCCGGAGGAATAACTTTCATTATCCACTTCGACCATCGTCCGCACGAAGTGTCTCCCTAAAGGTCCATGCGGATCATCAGCCAAAGTTTGCAGGATGATTAAGCAATAGTCAGAGAAGAATAATGTAATGTAAAAGTGAACTCCTTTTCCGCACTTAGACTCTTATTTGGTCCGTTGTACGTGAAGTCCTGGCTAATCTAGCCAGCCTAACTCCGCCTAGAAGCTCAGCAGCTTCCTGGAAACTTCGTAGGCTTCGCGGAGTGACCTCACTGTTCCGAGGATTTGTTCACGTTGAAGAGTTACTGCCTCGCATTCCAGGACTACGTGAGACGAGAATAATATTCAAATAGAAGTGATACTTCAAAAAATTATTATCAAGGAATTACCTGAAAAGCTTTTAGAGAAGAAGAAGCACTTACCATCAGAACTAGGAGGTGGTTCAGTTTGAAACAGACTCTCTCTGGTCTGACATCCCGATTCCTTTGTGTCTGGCGTGCCTACTGACGCGTCCCTTATTTCTCTTCTCTCTTTCTCTCTCTCCTTTTCTCTTTCTACACTCTCCTACAAAGTAAAAATCAATTATGCAAAAAGGCTTTAAAATGCTGCAAGTCAAGGTTTGAAATAACTGATTCTGTCGGTAGATTTTTTTTGGTTTGGGGAAGTTTACTTTATACATAATTAAATAAGATACTCTTTCTCAGGGTTTCTTTTATTATAAGATTCTTCCCCACTTATCGCTTCTTTTGGATAGATGAGATGGATGTTTGTTACTCTTTTACGTCAGAACTAATCGGGCTGAAAATTTGTACGTGCATAGTTAAAATTTTAGAACACATAGGTAGGCTTAGAAAACATACATTTAAGCTTGTGAAATAACTTCAGTTTACTATTAAATATATTTTTTTATTTACCTTCTTCCTCAACGCCTCTTCTTTTTTACTCTCGCTCCTCTCTGTTCTCTCGCTCTTCCTCTTCTCGCTTCTCCTTCTTCCGTTGCGTTCTATCCTAATATCTTCTGGTTCAACATGGACGTTGTCTACATCGTGTCTCCAAACGACTTCCTCCTCTATGTCCAGGTTGGTTTCTTGCATGTAATCGGAATCTATGCTTGTTGGCTGTGAATAAAAAAAGTTAAGCCAATGTTTAGTAATACTTAAGTTGGTGTATCTATTCGCCAAGCTGTTTCTTTAGGTTAAAAATACATCATCATCTTCATCATCTCAGCCGTTAGAAGTAGCTGCTGGTCACTGCTAGACATTATAAGCCTCTCCCAAAGATTTCCTTCTAGTCCTTATGTGGCTTGCATCGAGAGAAATACATAAGTAACGAATTGCCAAATACTGTTTTGTATGGGAAGTCAATGTTGAGTCGAATGGCATCAAATTAAGTATCATTATATCTTTTCGTAACATATTGTAAAAAAATAAAAACGTTTCATATACTTAAGTATGTAATAATAATATTTGATAACATCCACACGCGGTCTTCTGGTCACAAATTAGGCTGAGGTTGTACTATAGATTACTATCCTATTAGGGAGGCGAGCCTATTGCCATCTACGGGCACAGTTACCGACTCCAGGCTGGCTTGAAAAAATCCAAGTGAAAAAATCTATTAACACTTTTTACCTGAGCTGGGGATCGGACCCGGGACCTCATGACTGGCAGTAACTCTTGCAAACTTTTGATACGCCACTAAGACAGTCAAAACATGCACACAAAAGATTCGAACCTCAGAAAGTAGAGTTACTGACAAACCAGTTTCACTAACCTTCATATTGGAGAAGCTTTCCCGTTTCCTCTTGAACATCTCATTGGTATGGTTCTCCCGCTCCAGGCTGGCTCTGGGTTCAGAATCCCGTTGCAGTCGCTTGGCGTCCAGTATTAGACGACTGCCTACTAAGCTGTCCAGTCTGTCTTCGCAAGACTGTCTGATATGTTCCTAAAATGTGGATACGAAAAATATTGTATATTATATGTTTTTTTTCGCTTGTTGCCTCGAAGGGTCAAGCCTGTACTCTGTACCCATTCCCATAGTAGGTAAACACTTCTCCAGTAATGTTTTAAGTCCCATGAAATACGAGGCGAGCCAATTACCATCAACCGGGCACAAATCCAGATCCCAGGCTGTTACTGAAAAAAATACGTCATGAAAAAATTCAAAACATTTTGTCCGATCTGGGAATCAAACTCAGGACTTTATGCTAGTAGCGCTTGCGACCACTACACGAGGTAGATAAAAAAAACAATATTAAAGTTTTAGAAACCTACGACCTGGAACTCCAGGAACGGGTTTCCTCATTTACACTGTTCGATTCGTCGCTCACCGAGATTGTCAGCAACCTAAAAGGCCTGCTGATATTTTTATAGGGTGGCTGGAGTGAGGCTGGAGTGAGGAGAAACAACCAAGACTTACAGTTTAACGTAACATCCAAAACATGGTAGCGTCTAGGTGAAAATCTACAAGTCATGAGATTGGAACCCTCGATTAGAAGCCGGGCATATTTCCATTGGGCCACGAACTCCAGCAAAGTTTTCAACATACCTTGATAATCTTGTGATCCTGGTACAACTTCCTGATGCACTTGAAGAGGAAGACCAAGCTCATGATGGACAGGATCAGGGAGAAGATGATCAGGATCACCAAGATGTGGGGCTGATCGCTGAGCTGCGCTACTGCTACTTTCTGAAAATAATATTCAGAGAGTGATTACTTTTGAACGCCGTGGGGTGCCGGCAATAGAATAGTGCTCCACCCTCTCTCCCCGTGGTTGCCGTAAGAGCCGGCTAAGGGTTAACAGATCCAGAGGGGGCCAAGCCCCTCCTGTAAGTCCAGTAGAAGACAACGTCAGAGATGATGAGAGAAAGAAAGAAAGAAAAACGATATTATACACAACATATAAACAAAGTGTGAGCCAAATATAAATAAATTGTTAAGTCATATGTATGTATGCCTTGTGTAGGGTTCCATACCTAGATACCCAGAACGTACAGCGCCATCTATGAGTTCCTTGCGCAAAGTATGGAAATATGCAGTAAAATGGCCATAACTTTTGATTGCGTTAACTTAGAAGTATGATTACAGCCACAAGGGACCGCAGATCTGAGTATTTGATATCAATTTCAACTTGATACTTGGAGGTATCAAGTTCATTTTAATTTTTTGTCATTTGGAAAATCATAAAAAAAAATTATAAAAGGAATTTATTACTTGAATGGTTTCCATTTATTTTACCTTGCAGTTATTGAGGTCGGTCTTCAGCCTGCAATGGGCAGTATCCTTGCAAGTGAGCAGCCGTTTGTCTATGCAAGTGTAGTCTTCACAATCAAACTCGTCAGCGGTGCATCTTTCTGGAAATCAAGGTTATAGGCACGTTTTCAGCAAAACATCTTTCCATCTCCGGTCGTAGACAAAAGTAGACCCAGAACACTAGTTTTAAAGTTAAACATCACCCATACAAAATGAAGATACATAGATATGAAGAAATAGGGAATAATTTTCCACTCAATTGTTGGTTGGGTCTGGATCTGGCCGCTGGCCTTTGTTTGCGCGAAAACATATTTTGTTAAAACATATTTTGTTAAAACTAAAATAACTGGTCATAGTTTTTGTATTATTCGTAGCTATAAGCTAGATAACATAACATAAACATAACATACATACATTCACGCCTTTTTCCCGAAGGGGTAGGCAGAGGTGTACCCAGGACTCAGTCCCATAGTAGATACACCCACATTTCGCCAGTATGATATTGGTCCCATGTAATAGGGGGCGAGCCTATTGCCATCTACGGGGCACAGTTCCAGACTCCAGGCAGTTATTGAGATAATTCCTAATGGAAAAATCCAATATTTAACACTAAACAACAATATTTAAGCTAGATAATGGTAATGTATAATGTGTTTTTATAAATATTATAATTTGTTTTTCTAGGAACTGTCATACCCTTAATGGTAAAAGCCCCAAATATAGATATCAGAATAAAAAAAGGGACTTATTTTACTTCACTATACAAATATCTGGATATTAATTTAGAAATTGGGTTAATTTTATTTGGAGGAAACAGGTGAATACAAAACATAGATTTGGTATATTTTTCATAGGATTGACAAACTTCACGTAGCTCGGATACGCTCCTATAGTGGTTGAGGCAACTTACGAACTTACAAATTCTGAGGAAACAATGACGATGATAGAAGAAATATAATTTCCTTATCAATGTTTTATTTTTAGTAACATAACATAGCATACATTCACGCCTTTTTCCCGAAGGGGTAGGCAGAGGTATACCCAGGACTCAGTCCCATAGTAGGTACACCCACATTTCGCCAGTATGTTATTGGTCCCATGTAATAGGGGGCGAGCCTATTGCCATCTACCGGGCACAGTTCCAGACTCCAGGCAGTTATTGAGATAATTCCTAATGGAAAAATCCAATATTTAACACTGCCTGACCTGAGGATCGAACCCGAGACCTCTCGATTGGCAGTCGAGCATGCGCCCTCTACGCTACCGAGGCAGTTATTTTTAGTAACAACTAATTATAACGTGGCATTTAACCAGTTTCACTCCAAATGATACGTTTTAAAACTGCAAATAGCTTTTCATCGGAATTATGAAATTCTCAGAGAAAGATTTTAAACACCTATTTGCAGTTATAAAATGTATTTTTTCAGTAAAACTGGATGAATGCCACTTTATAATTGGTTGTTTCTTAAAATAACATACTTACTCATGAAGAAA
Organism: Hemistola chrysoprasaria; assembly: GCA_947063395.1. Lineage (NCBI taxonomy): Eukaryota > Metazoa > Arthropoda > Insecta > Lepidoptera > Geometridae > Hemistola > Hemistola chrysoprasaria. The sequence continues at coordinate 9,138,768 of OX346733.1, read as the reverse complement.
TTATATCTCTTCTATCATCGTCATTGGTTCCTCAAATTTTGTAGGGGAAATGATGTCGGCCCAACCATAATATGATAATATTGATAATATCTTACCATCCTTGCTAGGGTCGAGTATTCTGAAAGCAGTAAAGGTGGCGTTGAATTTGGTGCTGTCCTTCAAGCTCTGATCGATGTAGAGGCGTACCTTCATTATGTTACCATTCTCTGTGGAGTCTTTGAGGTTGTTAGTGGAAACTGGGTTTGCTATAGACCCACAGAATAACGCTAACCTGAAAAAGGTTTGGAGTTTAAACTTTTATGACAGTGAGTAACAAGACGAGCAAATCACGTGCCCGATGGTAAGCATCATGATTGCCCATATCAGTGCTACATTGTTTTAAAATACAAAATTCTGCGCGGTGTGCCTGTCATCCTGAGATATTAGTTGATGAAACTCTTCATGCCCAGTAATTTCGCTGAACATTGCCCATCAGACCGGAACACAGTAATGTTTGCACATAATAGCTTGGCGGATGAATAACTGGCAAAACTGTCAGAATTCAGAAATTAAGATTTTTTGATTCAAATTCATTTCCAAAGTCAAAGTATAATCCTTTATTGAAATTGGCCACAAGACAGTTTTGCAAATTTATGAAGCTAATGATTAGGTAAATAATAATTATTGTCAATGGTTCAATACAGGACAATTCTCAGTGTTGAAGAGCATTTCTATATGATGTACGTTGAGGATTCTTTAGTTATTAGCAGTTTGACACAATCCTATGGAAAATGTACTAAATCGATGTTTTGTACTTCCCTGTTTCCTCCAAATACAGTAAAACTATTTGATATGGTTATATCCTGATATTTTAAAGAGAGTAAGTATGTCCCTATCATTTTATTTTTGTTTATAGACTACATTTTTTTGTAGTGAACGTCCAATCACGCGAGTAAAACTGCGATTTTTGGAAGTTCACTATGAAAAAACCAAGGGTTTGTAAGAAAAATTAAAATGACAGAGATAGGTTACTTCGCTAATAAAAATACCAGATTATATAAAATTTTTGAATTTTAAAACACTGGGTGGCACTGTGTCTAATATGGGCAATCATGATGCTTACCATCAGGCACCTGATTTGCTCGTCTTGTCACTCACTATCATAAAAAAAACAATTATGATTTGGTTAAATTTGTATGCAGAAGATTCCAAATTCCAGGCATTTGATGCAAAATTGTTACGAGTCTTACCTGTGATCAGCTTGGGCTGATTCTCCAAAAACTTCAACCAGATTCCTACCACAATCGTTTGGACTAGCCAGTACGAATACCGTGAAATTCAAATATATCTGCAAATATTTCGTTAAGTTTATTTTGGCGTTAAACTATGATAATAAGTAGGTACATGAAATTTAACGACGCAATAACATGAACATTTTGCCTCTTGATTATAAAAAAATATTGATGGCAAAAATATGATAAAAAAATATATATAAAATGATGACGCTTGAAAGAATTTCAAAAATTTGTAATAGAAAAGTCATTCAAGATCGGCTAACAGAAAAGTTATTCATAACATAAAATCACGCCTTTTTTCCCCCCCCTTAGGGTTGTGGCAGAGGTGTACCCAGGGTTCAGTCCCATAGTAGGTAAAACTCACATTTTCCAGTATGCTATGGGCGAGCCTTTTGCCATCTACGGGACACAGTTCCAAACTCCGGGATGTCACCGAGATAAATCCTAATGGAAAAATCCAATAACAATTTTCCTGACCTGGAGATCAAACCCGGGACATGATCATGATCCGCAGTCGAGCTTGCGCTCACTACGCCACCGAGACAGTCATTCAAACGGAAAAGTTATTGACATTGTATAATAGAAAGTTATTCGAAATAATGTCAAATAATAAAATGTGGTGTTATACTTTAGTATTAGCTGGAGTGGTGATAGTCCATAAAACATCTAAATCTGTACTCTCTTCTTCACATTTATTGTGTATATTCTTATTGGAAATATCTCCGGATGTCCCTTCCAAGTGGTGGTAACATGAATCTGGTACACTACCTGAAAAATTACAATATTCGCACTTCAAAAAGTATTAATGACAACGTGTGGTTTAAGGAAGATGGTATGTGTGGTATGGTATGTGCGAGGGCGCGATGGCAACACAGGGAGGTGGATGCCAGCGCGACAGATGATTGTGGAGAGAAATGAAAGATGGTGGCTTGGAATCATTTAAAATATGCTGAAGTGTTCGAGTATTATTTAATGGAATAGGAACGTCTACACTATTATAACGTTCATTTTATATTTTGGTGAAATAAATGAAATGAAAATGTAAACCAGTAATCCCGTTTAGTAATGATAAAATACTTACTGCCTTGACCATCTTTGAAATTGATCTTTATAGTGAAACCCTCGTACTCGATAGTTTCATCGGAGTGGAATTTCAGCCAAGCGTAAGGGCCTGAAGTGGTTATTTTGTTTGGAAAAGTTGTGCCACATACTTTGCCCAGTGATTTGGCGTAGCCCTCTCGGCCATCTCTAATCTGTAATTTATAAAATTTTGATATAAGCAAGTTGATATTACTATGTCAAAAAATTTACAACCAAGCAAAAACAAAACTACAGTGATAGTAAAATATTTTTCAACACCCTTACTTGTAACGTGACCGTTATCTCAACGTATTTAGGTTCATTATGCTGTATATGACGCACTGATTTTTACATTACAGCACTAATGTTTTATACGTTAAGTTTTTTTTTAATCGCCACAAAGAGTTTATATGCCAAAAAACAATAAATATTTTTTAGAATGAAAATTATATATATTTTTTAATAATATTTTTTATCAAAATTTCATCTACTTTTATATTTTTAACAACAAATTAATCTTAATTTGTGTATTGAAAACATCATTTAGTGTTTATTACATTTTAATATATATTTGTCAGTGCATTTGCGCGGGCATGAGCACAACAGGTGAAAAAAAAAAGGCTACATGCCATTTTCATTAGCTAAGTAAAAATTTTATTGCGTGGTTTTTAAACAATATAACTTATTGAAAATGTCAACATCTGTCGAAGAAGAGCAGTTAGAAGATCTTATCGATCTTATCTTAATCTAAGGGTGTTGAAAAACGTCGTAAGTATGAAATACGTGTGCTATGAAAATTCCGCTACTCGGTATCACTTATTCACGCTCGCCTTTGGCTCGCCTTTGGCTCGCCTTTGGCTACTAACTCGTGCGTAATGTTAAATTTAACAACACACTTGTATCATAATATAATATAGCATATTCGTAGGTTGTTATAGCCTGCGCGCAATCTGTGTAACATCGGCCTTGTACTGTTTTATTTCATACCTTCTAATTATGTATAATTTTTTATATGAATTATATTTATTTGTTTAAACTTATAAATGATAATATACACGTGTATTTTAGGTATAAAATAATATAGTACAAGGACTATGTCGAGGAGGTGATGCTCTCGCGGGGAGTAAAATATCAAAAAGGATTTTTTCTTTATAATTTAAAGGCAATTTTAATAAAATAATCTTTAATAATAGTGTTAATTTATCTTCTCTTAAAGTCCGTGCAAGATACTCTTTGAAGTTTAATTATTTTGACTAATTGTTATCGGTCATATCGTGAGTTGGACCCTTTTGCTTAAAGTCCCATAATATTATGTTGTTATTAAATTCTTAAATATGTATCTACATAAAAGAATTATTTTAGGTTTGCTTTTAAATAGAATAAAAGAAGAAATTACCTCCAAATAATCATAAGTACATTCATCGTGGTCTTCTATGTGAAATTCATTTATGAAAGTCAATTCGATTATTTTATTCTTTGGAGCTGAAAACAAGATACGTTTTATAATATTTATAAATAAGACAGATGCAATTCAGTATAGACCATCTGCGAAATAAAGGCAAATGTTGAAAGATACTGAAAGGTGCACACGCCCCTATAGGCGTTAAGGTAGGTGGCATAGAAAAATTTGGCCAATGACTAGTTACTCCACGGTAGCTCAATTGGTAGACTGCCCACCACGCGGATTGGTGCTGAAGGTGCAGGTTGAAATCGCGCTCGTGAGTGAATTATTTCTTACTAATAAAGTAAACTTACCAGTAATTAAAGTAGTACAGTTAATTTTACTATAATAAGTTTTATTTCCCGTCGCATGAGGATGTGAGAGCTGCGTCGAGTCATTTGTGTACTGAAAGGCTTCACATCTTGAGTCGTCCTCCGCCCGTTTACCTCTCTTCTTAGGCACCATTCTCTCATCAAAATTCCGCATTATCATCTCGCTAAATTGTATATTATCTTCTGTGCTATGCATATTTTGTTTATATGTGTCTAAACTGTTGATATTGGTCCACATTTGTGCGTTGTATTCATTGTTTGTTTGTGTGTTAGTTTGTTTATCGTGATCAGCTGTTTGCGCCGACGCTGACTCGAAGATTGAATAAACTGCAACGAAAGGAAAATACATTGTTAATGCATTTTGAAATAGTTTTCTCTACTGTTTTCGATTAAGGTGACCATGGTAATCATGGTTTTGAGTGCCACTAACTTTGCTGTTCTAGTAGGAAAAATTGGACTTTTAATTCAATTCAAATAACTTTATTTCAGACAATGCCCATACAATTGTATACATTTTTTATTATTATTATTATTATTCATAATTACTTTTTATCAAATTAATTCCATATGTCAAACAATTATAAAATCAAAAATAATTAAATGAAATATACCAACAAACAGTCAGTCATACAGTCAGAAACTTATTACTGTCAGTGTAGCTCTGTGGTGTAGCGTAGGGCTGGAGTGCCTCATATGAACTCTGGTCCAACACCTGAGTATAGGCGTATCCAGCCCCACCCTACCTGCGATTATCTTCAGGTATATGTCGGAACTGCCTCGCATCCGACGCATCAGAGATGCCGTTCTCTTCCTCATTATTGTCAGCCGCCATTTTAAGTCATGTCGCTGTCAAGTCCACACTAGCTTTCCAATCCCTTAAATTTACCAAATCGATTGTTTTGTATTCCCCTGTTTCCTCCGAATATAATTAACCTATCGATAAACTTATATCCTGATATTTTTATAGTGAAGTAGACTATGTCCATGTCATTTTAGTTTCATAATCATCGGTTTTTTTATTAAAAACCCCAGTTTTACTCGGGTGATTGGACGTTCACTACAAAAAAATTAAGAAATTATACTTAATAGAAAATAAAATGATAGGGACGTATATACTTAGGGACTAACATATAGTGCACTTTTAATTCCGATATTCCCTCGGGAACGAAGACTAGCTGGGTGAAACCGCGAGGCACAACTAGTCGCACATAAGTGCGTGCGAGCATAACGTACACATTAGTAATATAGTACCCTGTTCGAACCAAAACGGGGAAAACATATTATTTCCGTCGGCCCTTATATGAAACACAGTCGTTATTTTAGAGTAACATTTTAGTTAGCTCGGGACCTTACAAATAACAATAAATCTCCAAAGCAGTGTTCGTTGACGATAGAATGTTAAAAATGGTTGTCATCGAGCCAATCGCTCAGAGTGGGGTCGCATGGCTACAGAAAATCCTATTACAAGTAGGTAAAGTTTTAACAGAATACTTCTTAGTAGTTTGACACAATCTTATGGAAAATTTACTAAATCGAAGATTTGTATTCCCCTGTTTCCTCCGAATACAATAAACCTATTTGATATATTTTCCTGATATTTTAAAGTTGAAGTGAGTTCCTTTCATTTTATTTTTGTTTATAAACACTAAATTTTTTTTGTAATGAATGTCCAATCACGCGAGTAAAACTGCGATTTTTGGAAGTTCACTATGAAAAAACCAAGGGCTTATAAGATAAATTAAAATGACAGGGACATAAATACAGGATATAAATTTATAGAATAGGTTATTTATATTCGGAGGAAACACGGGAATACAAAACATCGATTTGGTAAATTTTTCATAGGACTGTGTTAAATTCTTAGAAGGGCATGTACGCTTTTGAGACGATCTGTTATAGCCATCACCTGTAAGGGGTATATGAACAAGGGGCGAGCCTGCCGACCTAGTCAGCAGATCGGATTCAATATAATATTTTATTTCAATAGAATACTTAATTCAGTCAGTCTTTCTCCATCCTCCGACGCGTTAGGCTGCCAAAGGGCATTTTTCTATATCCTTAGTATTTTAAAAGTTAAATTCTATTTCTAAATTTCTATTTTTAAGATATATATAAATAAGTTGTGTAATAAAAAACCTTTAATCACTATCACTATATTATAAAATCCTAAATGACTCACTGACTGACATGCAACGCAGAGCCCAAGCCACTGATTCTAAAAACTTGAAATTTGAAATGTAGGTTCTTTTTGTTGTCTGGAAGTGACATTCGTAATTGCGAGCGGGCAAAGCAGCTTTGTTTACACTAGTATCATATAAATAAAGTAATGTATGTATATATATATTTTATACTTGCATATTAATGTACCTTATACAAAATTATATATTAAGTCAAGATGTAAAAAGTTAACCTTCTGTACCATTTTCTGTGCATTACGTCGTTAGACGGTGACGAATGGTAGAGATTTCATGAAAAATGTGAGAAAAGACTGCGGGACTATTTCAGTCGTTTTAGGCTTTTACAGGCTTTCACGGAATCACCTGGAGTTACTGTAAATTGAATTGTTTTTGTTGTTTTATTTCAATGATGTGTAGTAATAGGTAGACTTATATCTACTCACTTATAATATATTATAAAAAGGTGTAATAATACTTAAGGGAGAATATCTAAACGTCAAACTGAACAAATGTTATAAGAAGGAATTGAGTATTTGAATAAAATTGTCGTATTTTTTAATTTATTCTGAAAGTTTAATGAAAATTGTGTATTATCCGATTCAAAAATCACTTTAAAAATTTAATTTTTTCATTAATAGTAATTCAAAATTGACTGCCTCGGTGGCGTAGAGGGCGCATGCTCGACTGCCAATCAAGAGGTCCCGGGTTCGATCCCCAGGTCAGGCAAAGTGTTAAATATTTGATTTTTCCATTAGGAATTATCTCAATAATTGCCTGGAGTCTGGAACTGTGCCCGGTAGATGGCAATAGGCTCGCCCCCTATTATATGGGACCAATAACATACTGGCGAAATGTGGGTGTATCTACTATGGGACTGTGCCCTGGGTACACCTCTGCCTACCCCTTCGGGAAAAAGGCGTGAATGTATGTTATGTTATGTCAAAATTGATTAAATTCCAATAAGAATCACTTGATTACGAACGCGCTACGAGTGGTCGCCATGATTGTGACGTCATTATGTTATAATTATGTATGGTAATTTATAACATTGTGACGTCACTACAGGTCACGAGCTCGTTCGGGTACTGTCGGTGTGTTTTATTTTAAATCCTAATTTTTCAAAATCGATGTTTTTTATTCCCTTGTTTACTCCGAATATTATTAACACATGATATTTTTATAGTGAAGTAAACCATGTCCCTGTCATTTTAGTTTCTCTTATAAATCATCGGTTTTTTTATAGTGAAGTACCTAAAATCCCAGTTTTACTCGCGAGTTTGAACGTTCATTACAAAAACAAAAGAGTTTATAACAGAAAATAAAATGACAGAGACATAGTTTACTTCATCTTTAAAATATCAGGATATAAATGTATCAAATAGGTTAACTATATTCGGAGGAAACAGGGGAATAAAAAACCTGCACAAACACATCGAAACAACCAACACATCGTTTTGGTTAATTTTCAACATAAGTGTTTTTTTCCTGTAAGTGTTGTATGGAAACTGCCAAACGAGAGACGAGTCAAACAATAACTTTAATAGGTATTAACAGGTAAATAGGTTTACCGTGGAGTTACCGGCTTTAGAATACTGCTCCACCCTCACTACCCGTGGTTGCCGTAAGAGCCGACTAAGGGTTAACAGATCCAGAGGACGGGCAGCAGCGTCCTCTGCAACCATCGAACTGCGCTCGACAACCCGCCTGCCAAGCGTGTCGAGTATTGGCAAACCCTCCTTTATGGGGGAGGCCTATGTTCAGTAGCGAATAACCAACGGCTGAGATGATGATGAAAGTTATAACTTTAATAGGTATTAAAGTTATTCGTTTGATTGAGTTTTTACTGTTCTATAATGCCAATAGGAAAAACCAGGACGAACGTATCCACAACCGATGAGAATGTATAAAGAACTGTGTCTTCTGTGAAGTAGACATCGTAGAAGAAAAAAGTATCTGATGTGCCATTCCAGAGTCTTAGCTACCTGCATACCAAATTTCAACCCAATCTGTTCAGTAGTTATGGCGTAAAAGAGTAAAATCTATCCATCCTCACATACTTTCGCATTTATAATATTATTGGGATGGGGTGATGATTAGTAGGATGTGATGAAGGCGAAAGAAGCAAAAGTCGGATGTCAGGATCGTAGCAAGTGGATAGAAATAGTCTGCTTACAACGGGAACAAGGCGTGACTGAAAGGCGCGTATTCATTCGATGCAGCCTCAGTTCGAGACAACCATTCGACCCGAGCCTGCCTCAAGTGGATACTCAGCTTAAGAGCTAAAGGTATAAAAACTTGTCTCACTTTCAAAACAGCTGTTTAAAATAATGGAAAACTGCTATAAACTTTCAAATGAAAATTTTAAGGGCATTATAAGACGAGCGCGCATCAAAAATTCACAGAGTTAAGGCAGCACCTTATTGCAAGAACAGAGTAATCTGGTAATTCATGTACTCTTGAAATATTAACTCGCCGGGAGTTATTTCGGGTCGGCGAAGATTTTATGACGTATCAAAAATATGGTACGTGCTTGAAATGTGAATTTGTAAAATTACTCTACAGTAACATATATATATACAGATTACAATAAAAAAGTGTCTATACATTAGTGATGGATTAATTAGCAGTCGCATTCATTGATAGCATGCGATTGCTTTAATAGCATATAGCAAATTAAATGAATTTGCGAAATTCTGTGATTGCGATTTTAGCGAATTCATCGCTTCATACGATCATAGCGGCAGCGTGCGTCGTGTGCTCTCCCTCGGCCGTCGGCCGTCGTAACCACGGGAGACGCCGAGACGGGAATACTGAAAACTATATCTGTTTCACATGACTCTGATTGACCTCGTTGCTTTCGAGAGTCACGAGTGAAATTATTAGCAATTTGGTAGGCGCGATTAAGCCATAATTATCTTTATTTGCTTGTACTTGGGGTCGTATATTGAATGAACGTGTATGATTATTTAATTCGGTAAAATTAATAGCAGGGCGGTGTGAAGTACGAAGTGCGAATTATCGTCATAGCAAATAACATAGCAATAGCAAATAGCATGCTAGGACTCATTATATCGCATGCTTATGATATTATTGTGAAATCGCAATAATTACCATCACTACTATACATAATAACGATCTACCAGGATCATTATAAAACTAAGATCACGACTGGATTGTAATCTAGTAAACAAACAAATAATTGTACAAGCAAATCGAAGTAAATTTAGTTAAATAATACTAAAGTAGGTGTAACACTCAGAGTTTAGAGTGATCGGCCTTAACACAAGGGTTAACAGGATACGGGACCTCTTAGCAGTTTTACACAATCCTATAGAAAATTTACGAAATCGATGTTTTGTATTCCCGTGTTTCCTCCGAGAATAATTGATTTTATCCATAAATTTATATCTTGAAAATCAGAAGATGAATTAGGCTATGTCCCTTGTAATATTATACATACTATACTGTAAATATTACCTTATTTTCTTGAACACTTTTATGTTTTTTATCTGAATTATCCTTTGCATGATTAACATTTGATGTATTTTGGTATTTTAGTCATTATTTCGCTTGAAAATCGTCCGCTAAAAAATTGTAAGCATGTCGTCTTAGTTTTCTCTTCATAATTCTATCGATTTTAGCTGAAATAACTGAAAATTTGGTTTGTTTACATTATTAATTTTTGCAATTTTGACTGACATGTTTATAATTGACACATTCAAATTGTCTAATGTCTTTAAATCTTAGTTATATTTATTAATTAAGATTAAAATTAAGAATTGAATTGAATTGAATATTTTTTAAATTTTGTGAGGTTGAATACCTTTCTCAAAGGTTTCAACTATTTTTACTTGATGTCTGTAGAGGTTACATACCTTGTTAAAAAGTTTTAATTATTTTTTACTGGCTGCATGTACTTTTCTTAAAACTAAATTCAAAATTTGGGGTTTCGAAATTTAACTGGGAAAATTTTGATAAAAAGCGGGGTCCTGGATACTTTTGGTCATTCTCCTTCTGATTCTCAATCTGATTCTCATTCGGATTCTTATTCTGATTATTATTCTTAATCGTAGTCAGGCTCAGTCGGAAACTATTCTCGGTCCGGTCTGAACCTTCTACGACTTGTTCTATTCAACACTTGGTCGACAACTTGGACAACTTGAAGATATAAATAAAATAAAAGAAGGCCAGGAAGCGCTGTCTCTTGGGGCCTCCAGAGGGGTACCTGCGGAGAATATAGAATTGTGCCCTCCCCTTGAATCATCGAGAGCTTAACAAATAGAGGAACTCAGGTACGCCGACTCTCCCTATTATTCCGGCGTACCGAGGGGGAGGTACACAATACCTGTTCGTGGTATTTCGTCTGGCTGGGGACCTCACCGACCTGAGGTCACATCTGCGGTCGGCGGCGCCCGGGCGGCGTCCTACGGTCTTCAAAGAACCCTCTGCAACAGCTGCCGACCTCACACCTCCTCCCTCAATAGTTTTTTTTAGTCTCTTTATTTTTAATCTAATGTTTTAATCTAAAGTAAATAAATTTTTAATTTTAATTCTATTTTGTTTATCATAATATCTACCTAGGTAGTGCTTATACTAAGTAGGACTTAGGTAGGTACCTACATTGGTACGTTACGAATACCGTAACGTTACAGTTTGGCGCCCAAATAGGTAGAACCTTACCCCTAAATTCTAAAACCATACTTACACAAGTATTACATTCATACTACATTCTTTGGCAACATTTTGGCTTTCTTTTAGAATTACACCCAGATTACATTATTTGGTAACATTTTGGCTTTCTATTCTATGTACACACTTTAGTACTCTACTCTCTATATTTCCTCAAAATTCTAAAACCTACTTGCACAAGTACACCACACTCACAATCTTTGGCCTAACTTTTGGCAAAACACTTTTCGGCTACATTACACTCTTCAATACTCTTTTCTTAAAATTATTTATCTCTGTGACACTCCAATCTTCTACTCTTCTACTTCTGAAATTTTTACTATTAATTTTGAGTAACTTTTATTCTGCTATTCTTTTTGAATTTAATAGTTTTCTTTTCTGCTTTTTTGATCTTTATTCTAAATTGCTTTGTCTTGAAATTTCCTTAATCTACTTTTATTTTTAATCTCCCTACTTCAAACTTTAACATTCTTCAACACTACATTCTTCGACATGCTTACCTACAAATTTTCAACTCTTCAATACTTTCACACAACTTTTCACATTTTGCGCCCTCGCTGTAAATATTATCTTTCATTATATACTTACCTATTCTTGTAAACCTTTTCGGCATATTTTTATAATACCATGTTTTTATATCTTAACTTGTAACTTGTAAAACTTGTAAATATTCTTGCACACGTTGCACTTTTAAACTCTTCTTAAACTCTCAAACTCGTAAACTTGAACTTTGTAAATATGTTTGAGCGGGTTACAACTCATTAAATAAGCCTATGTACGAGCGGATTACAACTCGTTAAATAAGCCTTTGTTACTTCTTGTACTTGTAAATATTATTGTTTATATGGGTTTTCAGGACAGGTGCGGCTGACTACACCTAATCTAAATAAATAAGCCTATGTCATTGTTCAGAATTCATCCTTTGGAGTATGCGTCATCGAATGTGAACCATAGCCCCTACGTATGTCTGTGAGTGAGTGTATGTGGAAGTCTGAAAGATGTGTGTGAAATTGTAAGGATTGAATTCTTAACCTTTAAAATTTTTAATGAGTTAAAAATTTTCCGGGGTTGTTGGGGAAATGTAATATTATACATACTATACTGTAAATATTACCTTATTTTCTTGAACACTTTTATGTTTTTTATCTGAATTATCCTTTGCTGATTAACATTTGATGTATTTTGGTATTTTAGTCATTATTTCGCTTGAAAATCGTCCGCTAAAAAATTGTAAGCATGTCGTCTTAGTTTTCTCTTCATAATTCTATCGATTTTAGCTGAAATAACTGAAAATTTGGTTTGTTTACATTATTAATTTTTGCAATTTTGACTGACATGTTTATAATTGACACATTCAAATTGTCTAATGTCTTTAAATCTTAGTTATATTTTTTAAATTTTGTGAAGTTGAATACCTTTCTCAAAGGTTTCAACTATTTTTACTTGATGTCTGTAGAGGTTACATACCTTGTTAAAAAGTTTTAATTATTTTTTACTGGCTGCATGTACTTTTCTTAAAACTAAATTCAAAATTTGGGGTTTCGAAATTTAACTGGGAAAATTTTGATAAAAAGCGGGGTCCTGGATACTTTTGGTCATTCTCCTTCTGATTCTCAATCTGATTCTCATTCGGATTCTTATTCTGATTATTATTCTTAATCGTATTCAGGCTCAGTCGGAAACTATTCTCGGTCCGGTCTGAACCTTCTACGACTTGTTCTATTCAACACTTGGTCGACAACTTGGACAACTTGAAGATATAAATAAAATAAAAGAAGGCCAGGAAGCGCTGTCTCTTGGGGCCTCCAGAGGGGTACCTGCGGAGAAGATAGAATTGTGCCCTCCCCTTGAATCATCGAGAGCTTAACAAATAGAGGAACTCAGGTACGCCGACTCTCCCTATTATTCCGGCGTACCGAGGGGGAGGTGCACAATACCTGTTCGTGGTATTTCGTCTGGCTGGGGACCTCACCGACCTGAGGTCACATCTGCGGTCGGCGGCGCCCGGGCGGCGTCCTACGGTCTTCAAAGAACCCTCTGCAACAGCTGCCGACCTCACACCTCCTCCCTCAATAGTTTTTTTTAGTCTCTTTATTTTTAATCTAATGTTTTAATCTAAAGTAAATAAATTTTTAATTTTAATTCTATTTTGTTTATCATAATATCTACCTAGGTAGTGCTTATACTAAGTAGGACTTAGGTAGGTACCTACATTGGTACGTTACGAATACCGTAACGTTACACCCTGTTATTTTATTTTTGTTCCTTAACTCTTAATTTATTTCTAGTGAACGTCTAATTACGCGAGTAAAACTTTGACAGTTTTACATGTTTTTAAAGGGTCATACTTCTTTAAGAATGAGTTATTTAAAAATGAAAATGACAGGGACATGCTCACTGAAGACCTAGATTTTATAAAAAAAAAACCATTGCTCTGACACAGTTTTCTAGGGAGGAAACACGGGAATACGTTTGTATGGAAAAATCACCCTTCATGTAACCTCTTATAGGATATCTTTTAGTGTTTATTATTATATCGTCGGTCGGATGCATTACATGCATTACATGACTGCCTCGGTGGCGTAGTGGGTGCATGCTTGACTGCCAATCAAGAGGTCCCGGGTTCCATCCCCAGGTCAGGCATAGTGTTTAAATATTGGATTTTTCCATTAGGAATTATCTCAATAACTGCCTGGAGTCTGGAACTGTGCCCGGTAGATGGCAATAGGCTCGCCCCCTATTACACGGGACCAATAACATACTGGCGAAATGTGGGTGTATCTACTAAGGGACTGAGTCCTGGGTACACCTCTGCCTACCCCTTCGGGAAAAAGGCGTGAATGTATGTTATGTTATGGATGCATTACAGAACATTTCTAAAATCTCGTGTTTAGAGATATGCAGAATAATAGGAAATTGATAATATTTAATATTTTTATAGACGAACTAAGCGGTCTATTCGCTTGAAATACAATATGTATATGGGAAGAAGATTTCCATACACGAGCGGGACTTGAACCCGCACCTTCCGCACCAATCCGCTTGTGGGCACTCTACCATTTTAGCTATCGTGGAGGTACTATAAGTCATCGGCGAATTTTTCTATCCTAACGCCCATAGGGGCGTGTGTTTATCTGTATAAAAGAAAGTCGCTTAACACTTAGATCTTTAAACCACGCAATGGACTTTAATGCGGTTTTCTTTATAGAAATAGACAAAGTTTATACGGTTCACGGTTGTCTGGAAGAGATCGCTTTAAGCGATAACACCGCCAATTGTTACACTACATAAATTCCTATTGTTACATTTTAGTTTTAAGTTTTTTATAAATTTTTTTATTTTTTATTCTGAAATCTATATTTGGGGCTTTTACCCTTTATGGGTATGACAGTCCCATCATAGCCTTATCTAATTATAAACAAATTATAATATTTATAAAAACACAAGTTTTTTATTATGTGGTGTAATAATAAAGAATTATCTAACTCTACGAATAATAGACTTATAATTATTCGTAGATCTATCTATAATACCTATATTATCCTACTATTCTACTTATATATCCTATTTATTTTTACTAATCCTATTCTATCCATTCATCATCATCAACATCATCATCAAGGTACTCCTTCACCCCAATTCCGTGGCGGGGTCCTCTCGTCGGGTCCGCGGATGAGTGCTTCGGCGTGCCAGCAGCCCCGACAAATGGCGTCGCGAAGGAACACCCCGGGGTTTTTAGTGGGTAATACAATTGGGACACGCGTGCCGTCCCGTAGTCCCACATAACTACCCTGCGCTCCACCAGGCGTGGGTGGTATGCATCAAGCATTTTCCCCCAGATAACAAAATAAGGTAGAAATAGTATATTATAAATGCGAAAGTTTGTGAGGATGGGTGTTTGTTACTCTCTCACGTCAAAACTACTGAACCGCTTGGTTTGAAATTCGGTATGTAGACAGTTTAGACCCTGGAATAACACATAGGGTACTTTGTTTCCCGATATTCCCGCGGGAACGAAGACTACACGGGTGACACAGCTAGTAGATTATATTCTTTAATAAAACAACTCTCCCAAGGGCAGTTAAACGTTAAAACAGTAAAATGTCGTATTGTGTAACAGAATAGGTATTATTTAGTTAAGAGTTAGGAACATGTTGAGCCAAAAGGTTCAACGTTTCTAAATGGTGTAAGTTTCTAATGTCTAGTGATGGGAATAGCAGTTATCGATAGCAAAATATCGATGTCATAACCTGGTGTCGTTTAGAACAAAAATTTTGGCGGTAATAATAAGTATATTTAAATAATGTAAAAAGTACGTGAATATGTATTACCAATTATTTTAAAGTGTCTTCCACTAAATTTTTGTCAGCCTTTTATAAACTAAACCCATTATTAGACAGCCTCGTTGGCTCAGATGGTAATAACTCTACTTTCTGTGCTGCAGGCCCCGGGTTCGATCCCCGGTCAGGTCAAACATTTGTGTGCATGAACATGTCTGTTTGATCTGTGTCTGGGTGTTATATGCTTATATAAGTATGTATATCAGGCCTTTGGTTACCATAGTACAGGCTTCTAGCCTAGTTTGGGACCAAATGACCGTGTGTGGAAGTTGTCTCATATTATTATTATTATTATGAGAAATCCTTTCTCTTTATAAGTAGGTATAATATCATTTATGCAGAATTTTATTTTTATTTACTTAATTTACATTCTATCTTAAGATTTCATAAGGATTAGATCAACAATTCTCTATTTTTATTGTTGGACTTATTATGGAGTCCTGAGTCCAGGAGTCCTGGACACCTGTCGGCCACTTATAAGCTGCATAGTGACTAGTCGTTACGCCATGCCAGAGGCCTTGTATGAGGAATGTTGGCAACCTGAAACTCTGCCATTATGGGTTGTGTTATAAACCATATGAATTATTGACCCATGACTCAAGCAGTGTGATTGGGGAAACCCTGTTAGAGTTTTGTTTACCTATGGCACAAGCAGACGGTGCGCCAGATGACTCGCGGTTACCGCCGGAATGGATGGAATGGATACCTGAATGGAATGGATACCTGCAACACCAGGCTCATTGCCAGTATGTTACCGATCCTTCAACACTTTATTCACTCTACTTTTGAAGAACCCCATGTTGTAGCATAAATTATTTAAAAATTCTAATTATTTAATTATTACCATATCAAATTTCAGCCCAAACGATGCAGTACTTTAACATCACACAAATCCGAAAAATCTTTTTGTTTTTAAAACATTACTGGGACTGCAATATGTATATGGAAAGATATTTTTTTTGTCGCGGGTGCAATTTTTCTTCAAACTGTACTTTCGATCGAGTAGACCGCTTTACCTATAAAATATAAAATATCAGTGGGACTATCCCTCTGGTGGTAAAGTGTGATCGATAAAAATTATATCGATAAACGTATAGGCACAACACTACTCGTCTGAAAGTTGTCCCCGGGGGCGCGCCCCGCCCGGGGTCAGCACTAATTTATTCATAGCTCATTCTGCGCGCTCTGTCGCCCGCCGCCTTCTAAAAAATTCCTCCACAAATTCGTCTCGTTGACAATGTTTTATTTTGTGGTTTAAGACGTTTATTTTTTAAACAAATTACCTTTATAAATTAAGAAAATTGAGTATGGTGTTTCAAGAGAATTAGCTTTTATTTACTGTTATATAAAAAAAAATCATGATGTTTTTTGGTGAACGTTAGATTATTAACGCGATTAAAACTGTAATTTTACACGTTCACTAGATATAAAGCAAAGAAAGTGTTTTCAAAAGAAAACAAAATTACACGCAGACTGTTTATCGAATAGGTTGACTATATTGGGCCGAAACAGGGCAAAACAACAATATGTTTTTTTTTACATAGGATTGCGTCAAATTCTGGGGGTGGCGTTTCAATGTTTATTTTCTGGGTTGAATATTATGGTTTATCGATTTTCATCCTCATTTTTTAGACTAAATCGCCCGTAATAAGATGTTGAACACTACAGTATCGTTGTTTAATCCCAATATGACAACGTGGGACGATATACCGCAATTTTATGTTATCACCACTTATATTTTAGTGTTATGTAAAACCTGATGCCGGCTATTTGCTTATATTATTACATTTATATTTGTTCAGGACCTATCTTTGTTTCTTTACGTTTTTAAAAGTGGATTTGAAGATCGATTCTTAAACACGCTGCCATTGGATTCTGATGGCCATTGCTATCTGATTGACAAATCACTTCACGTAGATGAAAAATAAGTATTTGTTTAATGTTGTAAACTAGGCACACCCGCGTGTCTATGGTTTAATACCTTGTGGGTGGGCATCCTACGCTGACTGCTTCGGTGGCGTAGAGGGCGCATGCTCGACTGCCAATCAAGAGGTCCCGGGTTCGATCCCCAGGTCAGGCAAAGTGTTAAATATTGGATTTTTCCATTAGGAATTATCTCAATAACTGCCTGGAGTCTGGAACTGTGCCCGGTAGATGGCAATAGGCTCGCCCCCTATTACATGGGACCAATAACATACTTGCGAAATGTGGGTGTATCTACTACGGGACTGATTCCTGGGTACACCTCTGCCTACCCCTTCGGGAAAAAGGCTTCAATGTATGTTATGTTTATGTTATGGGTGAGCATCCTACGCTGCGCTTAGCGGTCTGTGGTCTCCATTCGAGAACTTTACAGCCCCATCGGCCATCAGTTCTACGTGCTATGTGCCCTGCCCATTGCCACTTAAACTTACTAATCCGCTGGGCTATGTCGATAACTTTCGTTCGTCTACGGATCTCCTCATTTCAGATTCGATCTCGTAGAGAAATTCCGAGCATAGCCCTCTCCATAGCTCGTTGCGCTATTTAAGTCTTTGTACTCTGTTGTCTCTCTACTATGTGTCTGTCTTTTAATTAAAATCAATATAAATTCAAACCGTATTAAAAATTAATATTCACCTGGCGATCTTGACAGGACCAGTATTAATACATAGAAAATGATTTCATAGTATCTTTATATTCAACTAGTGTGAGCACCACGGCTTTGCTCGCTCGCAATTGTGAAATATGAGTTTTATATCAAAACCTTGGCGTCCTTTTTGGACGCCTTACAATGTGAATTTTCAAAAATCCTTTCTTAGCGCACGTCCAGACAACGAAAAACACGTACATTCCAAATTTCAAGTCTCTAGGGTCAGTGGTTTGGGCTCTGCTTTGCAGTAAGTGAGTCATTTTGGATTCTATAATTTAAAGTGATTATCCTAATAAAAGTCAAAGATTTGACTAACTGATCCATTGCCTAGCGCTTAGATGCTGCAGAAATTTGACACATTATAGGTTTCTTATGATGTAAAGAAAGAATTAGAAATGTATTCTTGGAATGTTCATGGTAACAAAGCCGCGGGAATTATGCTAGTATTCAAATATAAGGGGAGCTTACAACTGAACAATAGAAATAAACAATATCATAAATAATATCACGTATCATCATCAATCCACTGCTGAACACAGGCCTCCCCCATACGCCATAACCTATTCATATGAGGGGATTTTGCCGTAATCAGCACGCTTGTTGTGCGGCTTGGTGATCGCAGCAGTTGGAATACTTGGTGCCGGAGAGCGCTGCTGACTGAATATGACCCTCTGCCGGGTCTTATGGCTCCCACGGGATGAGGGGTAGCCCTATTATATAGCTGGGAACAAGCTTCTACGCACAGCATAAAGATAATTACTATCATACTCGTAGCACATAATAGCGGAATAGCAGATATGTATAATCTATTTTGTCAAGGTTTTCATGGGGTACATGAGAACAAGATTTAAAAACATAAACATAATGGTTCTAAAAAAAGACAATCGACCAGCTATTTTAGTAAGAGTACGCGAAATGGACAGAGTAAATTGACCTATAAATGTTCCACCCATTGTGCCGAAAATCGGGACAAAGACTTCTTTGTTATCTTTGAAACGTTTGTCAGAACGGTTCACTGCTTTATTGACTACCTATAATAGTTCACTATCCCTACTATAGT
Organism: Hemistola chrysoprasaria; assembly: GCA_947063395.1. Classification (NCBI taxonomy): domain Eukaryota; kingdom Metazoa; phylum Arthropoda; class Insecta; order Lepidoptera; family Geometridae; genus Hemistola; species Hemistola chrysoprasaria. Next base: position 9,119,743 of record OX346733.1, on the reverse strand, counting down.
CTATTTGATTTGCCGTACTTAGATTTCGATTTAATCATCCCGCGCACTTTAGGTAGGTTATATAATATATCCTATAAATTAAGCAACCAGCTATAAAATATTGAATTTTGTTTGTTTGTCAATAATTATTCCTACAGACTCTAATAACATTATAATAAATAATAATAAAATAAAAATAGTTTATTTCAGGCTCTAAGCCCATATGTGACGACAAAAATTTACATAAGAACATTAAAATTATAAAATTATTATTGAATTGAATTACATAAAAAATTTAACATAACACTTACATAAAAAAAATCCAAAATAAAATAGACACATTAATAAATAAAAAAATTCGCCTGCTAATCAAGCTCTCGACGAGGCCTTCGCTCGAAAATCACCTCACGCACACTGCTGCGCGTGTACAAACCTCCATTTTTTAGGGCTCCGAACCCTAAAAGGGTGCCGAAGGAGCCCTATTACTAAGCCTCCGCTGTCCGTCCGTCCGTGCGTCCGTCCGTCTGTCACAGGGCTCTATAAATATATATAACCGTAATAGTAGGTACTTGTAATTTTCACAAAACATGTATCCCTAATGCCACAACAACAAATAATAAAATTAAAAAAAAGTTTATAATTAAAGGTACTCTCCATACAAGCAACGTGTTTTTGCTCAAAATTTATTTCTCGATTTCGTTCGTGTATCGTGAAAACGGCATCAGCTAGGTATTTGATTTTTTCACGGAACGTTAATGATTATGATTGCTATAATATGCAATAATTATGACTAAATAAAATTAATAAATAACTGGAGCGTTCATACAAAATCACGATTTTTTTTCAACGTTTCACGCTGTAACACCATAATGGCAATAGTTATCAACTTGAAAATCTTACACAATATGGGTAACTATAATAGCTATAACAACAAATACTAAAAATTAAATAAATTCAAAAATTCAAGGACTTTCCCATACAAGACACTTTTCCGACTTATTAAAATCAAATAAGACTAATTCTGACTAGATTTTTCGAAGAAGATTTCAAGCAATATTTGGCAATACACATATTATAACATTATCATGATTTACCTTATATTATACGAGTAAGGTACCGTATCCTGTGTAATATTTATAATCTAGATATCTATTGCATACCATCATCATCAGGTTATCTGTATAAAAACTCCTTAATGTGATGAGACTGCCGGTTACTTACAGTCTTCCTTATTATTTCAAGTTTTAACAAAAATCATTGCCACCTACGTTCCCTTAACTAACAACCCTTAAAATACCATATCGCTAAATATTTTCAATACGTAAAAATCATAGATAAACAAAGTACCTATTGAACAGCAGCAGTGAGGTTAACCTATTTAGGAACTGTTAAATAAATAGATAAAGAATACATAACATAATATTACATCTAAGCCACATATTGGTATTTTTGTAAAACGATCAGTTACCTCTTAAAAACAAAAATAAGTAAGTATAATAAAATCATGAATTTAGTAAAATACCACAACATCTGCTTAATGTTTTTTTTGGAAGCTGGTCATTAAGATTGAGTTTGGGACAAAATGTTCATAGTCAAGTGGCACTTCAATGGACAGAAAAAAATGGACAAACAATGTGTGAGGATTGGTTTCAAGAGGAACAATAGAGTCCTAATAGTACAAGGAACGTGTTTTTCAATAAAAATGGTAGACCCGCAGATTTTTTATGATACTTGCTTTAGAAATTGACGTTTGAAAAGAATTTATTATGTGACTTACTTGACCGACAAATGTTTTTTTATTAATTTGCTGTGTAAGGTACATTAATTTGATGAGGAGACGTGATATCAGTACATACGGTGGAGAGTGAGGAGCCCTTCACATGCGCGTCCCAACACGCATTTGACAAGTTTATTTTATGATAGTGAGAGATAAGACGAGCAAATCAGGTGCTTGATGGTAAGCATCATGATTGTCCATATCAGACATGTGCCAGCCAGTATTTTAAAGTTAAAAATTCTGCGCCGCACTGCACTGCGCCTGTCACCCTGAGATATTAATTGTTGAAACTCGTCATGCCCAGTAATTTCGCTGGTAGCATTGCCCTTCAGACCGGAACACAGTAATGTTTGCATATTACTGCTTGGCGGATGAATAACTGGCAATGGTGTGGTACTTCCCCTGGCGGCCCCCTGCAAAGGGACCTACCACTACTAATCCATGTGTGCAGTGTCTGTGTAGTAGGTAGTTATATCGTGACTTTTGTATGGGAATTGAGCCGAGTGTCAGTCCGGGGTGTACCGATGGACAGACGAGTATAATATTAATCAGAAAGCTATCATCTTCCTTTCGAATCCTAGTGTGGCCAACCACCTAGGTGTCTATTTTTCATATCCGAAAACCCAAGGCCTTCTGAAGACCACCCACTTTACGTGCTTTACCTTCCCGAGCATGGTTGCACCAAGTGTTAGTCTATAAGTGAAAACGGTCACCTATCCGGCCGGGTGTTTCTTAACAAATGATCACCTGACAATGGAGAACAGAAGCTAAGTGTTAATTAATGTACCAAAGGGCCTATTTAAATAAATTAATTTGAGTCTGAGTGCGCTACGCAAGAGCTAAGTGGCATTCCCGTTCCCATTTGCTAAATAGAATTACGTTAATATTATTCTATCACAGAAATTCAATTACATTTTGTGAAGACGTTTTAGGGTTGAACGGTTACAGTGACATCAAAATCGAAGGGTTATTTGTAGGCCGCCCATCGGATCGGCATCGTTTCGCAAACAAAAAGGTGTGCGGTGAACCCTGAACTTTATTGCTGTAGTACAGTTGGAACAGTAAGATAAGTTACGACATTCATTATTTTCTTAAACTCGCACTTATCTGAACGCTTGGTTTATAGGTATGCGATTTGTGACCAAAGGCTACACACAATTTAACCTAAAAGAAGATGTTTTAGGGCATATGTATTCGTTAGGTTCGGTTAGACATTTGCTTAACAACCTCTTTTCTTTTCTCATTCGACACATGATATGACGCGAATGATAACATTTTCGAAGTTTGAATGATCCAATAAAAACTGTGTATAAGTACCATATTTGTTTTTATACTAAAATTTATGAACACGTTATCTTTTAGATTGATGAGCCCTGCAATCCAGCGTGTTCCTGATACTGTTATTAGACTGTCTCTCCACCTTGTGGGTGGACGTCCTACGCTAGGCTGCTCTAGCCAGTCCATCCGTCTCCATTCGAGAAATTTACTGCCCCATCGGCCGTCAGCTACGTGCTGTATGCCTATTGCCACTTCAAGTTGCTAATCCGCTGGGCTAGGTAACTTTCGTTCGTCTACAACAGACAAACTATGGTATTTTGTGTCTTTTTTCAATATAACGCTAAGGGTCGAATCATACCATGTGTTTGAAACCACCGTCCCTTCAGTATATGTATTTCCTTTCCCTGCATGGTTGCCAGAAAGAGATCGTTCTGAGCGATAAGGCCACCAGTTGTTACTTCTTTCTGGTTTTAAGTTTTTCTTCTTTGTTTATTTTATGTTATATTGTGGTAACAATAAAGAGTTTTTATTCATTCATTCATTCATTCATACCAGAATCAAATAATTTTAAACTTTATCCCAATAATTAAAACAACAGTATTAATATTCTCAAGCTTCAAGTAAGGCCTTTTCATCATGCTAGCCGCGTCGCTGCCGTTCCGATTTGTATCGGTCCTAAGTTGACCTACTGTTTACACAGTGGTAGCTACACGTACACACTACCGGTATGTTTTTATTATGCATTAGCGTCACACAGCCGGCACCACTGGATGCTGGCCAACCGGCGTTTTATTAAAATCAGCTTGATAATAAATTCAAATTGAGAGGTCAGCACGACCCTGCGTCGTATCTCTCTGACATTATATTGAGTTAAAGCTTTCTAGGGTTAAACTTACCTAGTACTTTTGTTACGCTTAATCGGGAAATAAAAAGAAGGACTTATTATAAAGATTTGCGGCTGGGAATTATAAAGTCAAGTCATAAAGTCAAATCCTTATGTTCAATTTAGACCTTCTTCTTGTAGAGGTATCTTTCCGAACGCACGGTAGACTCAGTACTGTTTATCTTTATTGACGTACAAAAGTGTCAGATTATGACCTATTTGAATAAAGCTGTTTTGAGTTTGAGTTTTGAGTTTGAGACCCAAGAAGACAAGCAAGCTATTAAGTTATGAATAAGTATATGAATTTTGACAGCCTCGTTGGCTGATATGGTAGTAACTCTGCTTACTGAGCTGCAGGCCCCGGGTTCGATCCCTGGCCAGGTCAAACATTTGTGTGCATGAATATGTCTGTTTGATCTGCATCTAGATGTTATAAGCTTATGTAAGTATGTATATCAGTTATCTGGTTACCATAGTACAGGCTTCTAGCCTAGTTTGGGACCAGATGACCGTGTGTGGAAGTAGGTACCTGATGATGCCTGATGGTAAGCATCATGATTGCCCATATCAGACACAGTGTCACCCAGTGTTTTAAAATTCAAAATTCTGCGCGGCACTGCACTGCGCTTGCCACCCTGAGATATTAGTTGTTGAATCTCGTCATGCCCAGTAATTTCGCTGGTAACATTGCCCTTCAAACCGGAACACAGTAATAAAACATAAACATACATTCACGCCTTTTTCCCGAAGGGGTAGGCAGAGGTGTACCCAGGACTCAGTCCTATAGTAGATACACCCACATTTCGCCAGTATGTTATTGGTCCCATGTAATAGGGGGCGAGCCTATTGCCATCTACCGGGCACAGTTCCAGACTCCAGGCAGTTATTGAGATAATACCTAATAGAAAAATCCAATACTTAACACTGCCTGACCTGGGGATCGAACCCAGGACCTCCTGATCCCAACTACAATACGCCACCGAGGCAAATTTTCTAGAGCCAATAAATAATACGCAAACAATGGCCAATATTCTTTTTTATTGAATTTTGTATTTTTATCGTTCGTTTCGCCAACTCATCCATTGTAATCCATCAAAATAACTGCGGGGAACAAAAAAACGTGCAACTATAAGGCAATTTAATATTGGATGATAGAAAAACCTTTCAGCTTATGTACGTAGGTATTGATTTAAAGAAAAGGGGAGATAGGGCACGTTCTCGCAGCGCTTACTCAACAACTGGCACGTGCAATTTGAAACAACGAAGATAGACAGACGTACATACTCGTAAGATCGAAGTGCGAACGAGACAACAATTAACTTTACTGATTTACGTGGACCTAATTTGAGCTTACCATTTTCGAGAAGCCAGTACCTTATCTCTCGTTTTCTTTAAATCAATGTAGGTAGGTATTTATTTATTTTACAACTTATTGGGAGTTGGGGGGCGTCTCGACCGCGCGGTCAAGTCGCCACCTTTATATTTTTATTATTTTGTGGGGGGCGACTCGACCGCTCATACACACAGTTGGTTGAAAAAGTGGTGTAAGTCGAAATAATACCATCCTTTTTCTAAGAGTGGGAGGTGACAGGGGAGTAGCGAGATAATGATAGATGAGAGGAGTGAGAGGTGAAAGGGAGGGGGTGGAGATATTATGTGGGTATAGATAAGACCCTCTCACGCCGAGGGGTGAGGAGAGCCTCAGGAGGGGAGGGAAGGGATGAGAGGGGTATGTTTTATAACCATAACATTGAACTTTTAAGACATTTTCTCTCCTGACTGTCCTAATGTGCGCCCGCGGTCGAGTCCGGCTAGACCGCGTGGTCGAGCTAATTGCGGTCGAGTTGCCTCCCAACTCCTTATTGGGAGTCCTATTATGATTTTCTATTTCAACCTTTGTAAAGAAAATAAACAGCTTTTGTGAACCCGAAATTGGTTCACGAAATTGGGACATTGAAAGTCTTTTCTTTCGTATTAGCGATTGCCCTCGCTCCGGTTTGTTATCGGCAGAGAATAATTATATTATTTGCTTCGGATATATCTACCATCATGAATCTAGAAAAAAGGCGTCTCCTAAAACAAAAGTGAAACACCATACTAAGCCAGCTCACGAATACAAACATGACGGCACGCTCAAATTTTGTAGTGGTAGGCCTCTTTTGCAGGGGACTGCCTGGGGAAGTACAACACCTTTGCCAGTTATTTATCCGCCAAGCAGTAATGTGCAACATTACGGTCTGAAGGGCAATGATACCAGCGAAATTACTGGGTATGACGAGTTTTAACAACTAATATCTCAGGGTGACGAGCGCAGTGCAGTGGCGCGCTGAATTTTGAATTTTAAAACACTGGGTGTCACTGTGTCTGATATGGGCAATCATGATGCTTACCATCAGGCACCTGATTTGCTCGTCTTGTCACACACTATCATAAAAAAAAAAAAAAATAATAACATTATACTGGTATGGAAAATAAAGATAGTTCCATCATTTTTGTCCTAAGCTTTTCCATACTGTTTTAATAATTTTAATAAGACCAAATAAAAGGCATCATGACAAAGACCTTTTGGCCGCGGTTTCGTTTAGTAATGAAGGAGGGGTTTACACATGAAGGAACAGTTTGCTTACTGCTCTTGATGATTGTTCTTTATAGTTCGGGTGGTGAAGGTTGGTTGTGTTATTTGTAGTTTTTACAATCTGCCACGAAAATAAAATTGCACTAACATTATTCTACTAATAACAATAACTACTACTAAATGTTGCATAAGTTGCTTGACGTTTCATGGTGTCGCACTGCAGCAAGTGCCAATTCTTCCATACCACGCCCTCTATCAGCATCAAACACTCTCATGGACCACAATCCCGATTTTGACTTGTTTGGGATGAATGGTCGAAGATATTAACTGTGTGTCTGAGTTACATAACATAACATAACATACATTCACGCCTTTTTCCCGAAGGGGTAGGCAGAGGTGTGCCCAGGACTCAGTCCCATAGTAGATACACCCACATTTCGCCAGTATGTTATTGGTCCCATGTAATAGGGGGCGAGCCTATTGCCATCTACCGGGCACAGTTCCAGACTCCAGGCAGTTATTGTGATAATTCCCAATGGAAAAATCCAATATTTAACACTATGCCTGACCTGGGGATCGAACCCGGGACCTCTTGATTGGCAGTCGAGCATGCGCCCTCTACGCCACCGAGTGTCTGAGTTACTGCGAGCGTAATGTATGACTGGTATTTATTTATTACTCTTGTATTTTTATTATTTACTGTGTAATTTGTTTTATATCTTTTATTTTATTTTAATCATTGTAATTGGTGTATTACCTAAGCCGTTTTGATTAAATAGATCATAAATGTGAAAGTTTGTGAGGAAGATAAGATTTTATTCCCAACCACTTGTGGACGAATCAATAGAACGTATTTGTAATTAAGTGATTTGAAACTCTCATGGTTGTAAACATACGGATCACTTTTTACGGGATAACTACCATGATCCGGCGTTTTTCGAGTCTCGCCGATGCCTGTCAGTTCTTCCGTGATCATGGCGTATGAAACTGCGTCGAAATATTGGGAAACTCGAAAAACGTCGAATTACGGTAATGATCCCGTAAAAAGTGATCCTAGTATTCGTAATGAACTCAGTCCTTAGTTCCCGACCTAAGTTGAATGTTGTCATGATGATTGTCTCATGTTTTATCACCATCTCGAAGGGTTGCTTCCTTTTGACTGAGGCTTTGTTATAAAAGGGCTTACTAACCTTTGTTTGTTGCTTTTAATTTCTACAATGGAATATTTTATACTTTTGTTATCTTGGCAAAAAAGAGACGACTACGCAGTTATACTAAAGATAGCATAATCACGCCTTTTTGCCGAAGGGGTAGGCAGAGGTGTACCCAGGACTCAGTTCTATAGTTGGTACGTATTTTATATTTTTATAGACTAAGCGGTCTAATCGTTTGATATACAATCTGAAATCAGAAGAAGATCACCTATGGGCGGGATTCGAACCACGCACCCTCTGTACCATTCCACGTAGTGGGCAATCTACCACTTGAGTTACAGAATCCCGCCCGTGGGTGAAATTTTTCTTCTCAATTCAGATTGTATAGGTAGGTATTAGATATCTAGGTATCTATAGTTAAAAACGTTTTAAAAATGGTGCAGTAATACTTGCCGGGTATAAACAGATCAACTTTCAGAGGAATGAATAGCGAAATTCGCGTAATAAATGTCGAATTCCGATACAAAATTGCCGACGACTGATGTCCGTCGACTGACGACTGATGCAGAGTCGATGGAAGATCTCAGCATGATGCTCGAAGACCTCAATCGAGTTTCCAAACGGGTCGATCTTAAAATGAACATGGACAAGACGAAGGTGATGTCTAATGCCCATGTTGTGCCGAACCCAGCGTCGGCTTGGAACTCGATTCAAGAAGTCTTACGCCTGAGATGATGATGATGATGATGATGATAATAAATGGATGTATGGGAAGTAGAATTTTTTAATCTGTTCTGTTATTTTCTCTTTTGATCCGGGGTGATATTACGAACATGCCATCACGTATCGACAGAGTAAATTTTGCTGTCGAACGTCATTTTATGTATGCAGTTTGACAGCAGACATTAAGCAATTAAACGCTTTCCACACTTATACTGCTGTTATAAGGGGGCCGTTCTGTTCTCTGTTCTGTAACTTCTGCTCTGCTCTGCTGTGTACTGTTCTGGTCTTTTCTGTTCTGTTCTAACACACACGCCCCTATAGGCGGTAGATGGATAGAAAAATTTCGCTTCGTTGACTTCCACGGTAGCTCCATTGGTAGAGTACCGCCACGCGGATTTGTGTGGAAGGCGCGGGTTCGAAAGTCCCGCTCGTCTTCCTATTTTCATATTGTATTTCAAGCGAGTAGAGTAGTAGAGCGAGTAGTAGTAGCTTAGTCCATAAAAAAACCATAATATTATACCGTGTTCGGACCAGAACCAACAGCATTCTGCGCGTACCAACAGCATAGCTGAACGTCTTGAATGTCCATTTATGATACGGGCAGTCAAGCGTCATGTTTGTAATAGTTTTATTTAAATTTTAATGTGTTTAATTTAATAACATGTTATCTTATTATTAGTTCTCTTATTATTTATTTTAATGACATTTTATTTGTATATTTATCTTGTTTTAATTGTAATATAATTTCTTTTTTTTTTGTACGCATTTATTATTATGACATTTTAATCTTATTATTATTAATCATTTAATGTAAAATAGTCTTAATTATTTATTGTTTGTAATTTAGTAATTTAAATCTGTAATTTTGAATGTTTTATGGGTCACGTGAGCCTGAAATAAACGAATATTTATTATACTTCGTTTACAGTAAAAAATATCGTACATCTTCGTGAGAGACGCGTTTTAATACTGCCCGTACAATTAGTTTTGTTTTAAAAACAAAGAATGAAAAACAAAAGGTCGAAAGCTTCCGCATACGGTTTCGCGAAATTAATTAGAAAAAGGTTGGAGCTTGCAGAAAATGCAGTGCACCGACTGTTTTAATCTTTTAGTTAGTTTTGTACCGTGCGTTATGTACCGGTGTTAAGTTACGTTTAATTTTAACACTTTGTAAAAGCTTTTTAAAAGGTAAAATTAGGACTTTATTATGCAGTAAGGTTTTAACATGCAGTATTATTATCTATTACTATACTAATATTATAAAGAATGAATCTAAGTTATTTGTTTGTAATGAATGCGCTCTGAAACTACTGGACCGATTAAAATAATTCTTTCACGTATGGAAAGCTTAATTCAGTGTGAGTAACAAAGGCTATGAGATATAAATAAAATAGGGATCGGTAAGAAAACTGCAATATTCTAAACCAAGGTGTCAAATACTTGCCAAAATTAATCATTAATAGAAAATAAAATGTAGGTAATATAAAATACCACTTTTATATATCACTTTTAAATCTAGCTTTCAGTCCGGAGTCCCTATGGATCGAATCTCAGCATGTGAACTTTTCACCTGGGCGCTACGGTCTACATGGGTTAAGTGGACAACCCATATTGTCATAGTTTCAGGTCGCCAAGATTCCTACGCAGCCTCCGACATGAGCTAACGACTGCCCCCTACATATCTTATAGGAAACTGTAGGGTTCTACAGTTAAACGTGACATGCGAAACACGGTAGCGCCCACGCGAAAAGTCCACATGGTGAGATTCCTCCGGATACAAAGCCGGATTTATATTCAGATAACATGGTTTTGCTATCTTAGTGTCTCAGTTTTTCCTGAATTTATTGATAAAGCTAAGCTCGGTTATCTGGAAGAAATCGCTTATTAAGACCGCCGCTTGTACATTTAAGTATAATTTTTCTGTATCCTTTGAGTTGGTTCCATAAGCGTGGTGTACAATAAAGTATTATCTATCTATCTATCTCGATCTCCAGATATTTAAAAAAAGTTAAAAAAAAAGATTCTGCTAAAACACACAAATACAAAAACTGTTTACTTAAATAAACCTTTCTACCTTGTCAGCAAAATAATAGTATTTATAATTTCCGAAAAGAACTTCGGAAGTCACCCGTTAAACAAACGAATGGTTCCATAGCCCGCCTCTTGTGCACCTTAGCAAATAAACCTAGATAATAGCCACGATGCGATGTCGACCGAGGATTTATGTGAGCACGCCTTTACCACAGAAAACATAGTCAGAAAACTGGCGCTTTTTTACGCCGTGTATCTATTGTGATTATATTTAACGAAAATACGTTAACAAAAAAAACTACGTTACGAGAAAAAACTACACAGACAGCCTGGTTGGCACAGATGGTAGTAACTCTTCTTTCTGTGCCGCAGGGCCCGGGTTCGATCCCCGGCCAGGTCAAACATTTGTGTGCATGAACATGTCTGTTTGATCTGTGTCTGGGTGTTATAAGCTTATATAATGTATATCAGTCATCTGGTTACCATAGTACAGGCTTCTAGCCTAGTTTGGGACCAGATGACCATGTGTGGAAGTTGTCCCATATTAAAAAAAAACACTTCGTTTCCCTAAAGCTTAGAATATAAGTCACTGGAAGTCTTAAACGCCTTTTGAAAATATACTAAGAAAATACTAAGGACCTACTGGAAATATCATGCAAATAAATTCAAACATAAGTAGGTACATAAACAATATATAGGTACAGACGAATGGACCTCATCTTTTTTTAATTCGGTTAAAAATGGTGAAAATGGCCTGTAATGGTTAAATAACTTGAAACACTAGACGTATTCAGGTGTCTGTAATACTAATACGCACTAATAAGATTGTCTGAATTATAAGAGAAATAGAATGATGAATACGTAACCACCCAATAAAACATAAAACGTGCAGAGATTAGAGACAAGAAAAATCTGTTCATGTACCTCGTGAGAGTGGGCCGCAGGTAGGGTTGACAAATCCAGTTGTTAATGTTTTAAGCTTGAAAATCTAGCATGATACGAGGATTTAATATTTTACCTACTTGTAATCCAGATGATCCGTGCTTTCGAAAGCTAACGAATTAAATTAATTTTCTGATTTAATGCATCGAAAAGTTTAATTTGTAAGGGACTCATTATGTTCTATTGTAAATATGCTCTTTCCACCTGTAGAGTTAATTCAGCTCGTCACAAATGAAAATGTAAATTCCTCATTTTCACTTCAGTTCACTTTCCGTGCACTTGATTTCGTGTGTGACACTCCTAAGGCTGTGGACCCAACAGGCTATTTCGACTGCAAACAGAATCTTTGTTACGTACTGCTGCTGCAAGTCGCTGATTAAATACATTTTCAAGACATGGCGTAGTATTTCAATTGGGCACTACCGTGCTTTCACTTGGCACGAGATTCGTGTCAGTCATGTCGAAGGCCGTAGGGCTACCTGAAAACTCGTGAACCCTGTTTTGTGACGTACTGACTCGATATGACCCGATCGAGATTAGGCAAAATCTTGTCTTGAGTATACAACTTGCAGTTACCTAAATCAGCTGTAAACTGGTGTAGTAAGCTGTTAGCAAGGTGGGTCCGCAGCCTAAATATCTCGCAATCATGCCATATGAATGATTACAATTGTAAATGCGAGTGTGAGTGCTAGTGGGGCTGAAGTCACAATGCCATTTCCATATATTTGCTGCTGATCGTCTCATCAATCATTCAACGCGTGAAGTGGACGCTTTAAGGATAGGGGGAAAGGGAGAAATAAATATGTAACCTGTACTTCACGGTTACACTAGCGAAGGCATTGTTCCTGAGAAGATCGGGTTAAAAAGTACCCTATCTACTTAACCATATTATGTGCCAATAAGTATACTCGCTTCTGCCTCTGCCTCGGTGGCGTAGAGGGCGCATGCTCGACTGCCAATCAAGAGGTCCCAGGTTCGGTCGCCAGGTCAGGCAAAGTGTTAAATATTGGATTTTCCATTAGGAATTATCTCAATAACTGCCTGGAGTCTGGAACTGTGCCCGGTAGATGGAAATAGGCTCGCCCTCTATTACATGGGACCAATAACATACTGGCGAAATGTGGGTGTATCTACTATGGGAATGAGTCCCGGGTACACCTCTGTCTACCCTTTCGGGAAAAAGGCGTGAATGTATGTAAGTATACTATAGATATATGTCGCTCGAAAAGACGGACACGGTTTTTTGATAGCCGTACACATAGCACATTTTTTAAAGTCCAACGTGCAGAAACCCCTTTTACAATCTAAATGTAATGAATAGCACTTATAGGGATCTATCTCGTAATCCATCTTCAGAAGATGAGCTCAAAGACAAGCTTGTTGTGTTGGGACTATTTACAATTCATATCTCAGGGTAACAGGCGCAGCGCAGTGCCGCGCAGAAATTTGAATTTTAAAACACTGGGTGGCACTGTGTCTGATATGGGTAATTATGATGCTTACCATCAGGCACCTGATTTGCTCGTCTTGTCATTCACTATCATGAAAAAGCAGTTGTAAATAGTCTTATACGGAAACTACTTAATTTAGCTATAGATGTGTTATATGTTATACGTTTGATGTGATATGTGTTATTTCAGGGTCTAAACTATCTACATACAGAATTTCAGCCCAATCGGTTATGTGGTTTTATCGTGAAAAACAAACAAACACACACACAAAAAAACAGCGGTAGATGGCGCTGGGGTCGAGTTAGAAGACGCTAGCGTTTTATTTAACTATTACAAAGGCAACTTTTTGCATTTTACTGAGATTTGAGATATATAATATTAGTAGAATTATAGTAGGATAGAATTCTGTAGAGCAGCATTGCCTCGTGGAGATCAATTTAATAAGCGAGTCAGTAGATGCATTTTGTTCGAGTGCGAAAGAGAAAGAAATATTTATCCCCGTACAGACCTGTTTTAACGAAGAAATTACCCCCGTAGGACAACTCCTAATTGAGTCCCTGAAGTTTTGTATAGGATTCATAATATATTGTACTTATATTCGACGTTTCGGTGGATAGGTAGGTAATACCGGTGGTAATTTATTTCGTATTACGCACTGATGACAGAAATTTATTATAATAATAATAATAATAATAATAATAATAATGCGTGACTAACGATACGACCGGGTTTTGCCTGCGGATATTTTGAAGTTGTTGCTTCATGATAGAACATGGTTTGGGTTTCGCGTCCTGTGTGAAAAACAATAAACAATAAACTGTAAGGTGGTGGACTGCCTCGGTGGCATAGAGGGCGCATGCTCGACTGCCAATCAAGAGGTCCCGGGTTGGATCCCCAGGTCAGGCAAAGTGATAAATATTGGATTTCTCCATTAGGAATTATCTCAATAACTGCCTGGAGTCTGGAACTGTGCCCGGTAGATGGCAATAGGCACGCCCCCTATTACATGGGACCAATAACATACTGGCGAAATGTGGGTGTATCTACTATGGGACTGAGTCCTGGGTACAACCTCTGCCTACCCCTTCGGGAAAAAGGCGTGAATGTATGTTATGTTATGTAAGGTGGTGATAATAAATAAAATATATCCATTGTATGGATGCAAATGATATATATAAACGATGATTTATTATTTTTTCTTTTAGCTTTTTCCATTACCTGGGCCAACGGGATGTACCCTAGAGGTTTTGGAGACCCTAGAGAGTATGGAAATGCTCGGTAAAACGACCGTATCTTTTAATTGCCTTGACTTAGAAGTTTATTTTTTTACAGCAGCAAGAGACCGTGAACTTGAGTTGTTGGCATGAGTTTCAAGTTGATACCTCAACGTGTTCCCAAGAAAAAGGGGTCTTGACAGACAGACGTACAACAAGAGTGATCTTATAAGGGTTTTTTTTCTCCTTTTGAGGTACGGACCCTCAAAACAATAAATATTTCGTCGTCACACGCCTTATAACAGCCCTTTCCTACCGACGCATCAAAATTATCTCCTTTCCCTTCACGCACGGTTGAACAAGAAAATTATATCACATCTCTTCGGAATCATTATACTTAGAGCATTAAGCATGGGAGATGTCCAGCGTAGGCCACACTTCTGACGAGGTATATGTACAATGAATTCATGGTAATCTGAACAAAGGCCTCCCCCTTAGAACGCCATAAACTATTCATATGAGGGGATTTTGCCGTAATCACCACGCTTGTTGTGCGGCTTGGTGATCGCAGCAGTTTTAATACTTCGAAATGAAGAGCGCTGCTGCACACTCGCTAAATATGTTCCTCAGCCAGTATGAGAAAGGGAGTGAGAGAGGGATGAGAAATTTGTTATTTGTTATTTGTGTGCTTGCTGTGTGTAGGTGTGCGCTTTTCCCTTGGAAAAGATGTACAACAATACTTGCAGAAGTACGATTACCCATTAAAGCTCTCATTCGAACGCACGGTAGATTGGTTAGTTATAGTTTAGGATCTTTGCGACAATCCCTAAGACAATTACAAATTTGAATGCTGAATGGCTTTGTATGCCATAGGTGGTAAACATGCAAACATGCCGCCTGATGGTGAGCAGTTTTCGCCGCCTATGAACCTGCAATGTTGCCGACATTTCAATACTCTATTCACTCTCCTTTTGAAGAGCCCCATGTTGTAGCTCAACGGGAAGACCGCAGCAGGAGATCATTTCACAGTTTGCACGTATGCGGCCGAATAGAACGGGAAAATCGCACAGTGTGCGACAACCACGTATCGATTATGTTCGGATGAGCTCTTAGACGATGGCGACTAGTACGGTGATAGGACCGTGACGCCGGTATCAGGTTGTAAAGGTCATCAGAACACTCTCCGCTGTAAATGCGGTAAAAAATACTAAGAGATGTCTCTGCGCACACTGAAGTGGTTCTAGGTGTTCGGTAAGCTTGGGGTCGTTGACTATTACTTTTTAGTAATAGGCGTTCCTTTTTTTTCATTTGAGGAACGCATAACCGTAAAAATTAAAATTCAATTCATCAACTTCCGAATAATAAATAATGCCACGACTTGCAGACTCTGATAATAATATGAAATATTTACCAAATCTCTTGTTTTACAGTTGAGTAAACAGACCCTTTGTTAGTGTAATTGGATTTAAAGCCGCTGTCAAGTGGCTGTTATTGTTGTCAATGAACATTACAAGACGTTCTGTGTTTGCAAACACTTCAATAATCTGCAAATCTGAGCCTTTTCGTTCCTGGAACTTTCACGAAATTTTTTATTTATAGAGGATTCAGAACCAAAACATTTCAAAGGACGAGGGACACATTTAAAAAGAGTTAATTTTTACCACAAACCATTATAGAAATTGTTATTCCACACAGCCTTGTTGGCACAGATGACAGCCTCGTTGGCACAGATGATAATAACTCTGCTTTCTGTGCCGCAGGCCCCGGGTTCGATCCCCGGCCAGGTCAAACATTTGTGTGCATGAACATGTCTGTTTGATCTCTGTGTGGGTGTAATAAGCATATATATGTATGTATATCAGTCATCTGGTTACCATAGTACAGGCTTCTAGCCTAATTTGGGACCAGATGACCGTGTGTGGAAGTTGTCCTATATTATATTATATTATTATTATATTCCAAAACCAATAGGTTTTATTTTACTTCGATATGATAAGTATTTACAAAGTTATTGTACATAATTAATTTGCTTAAAACACTACCTTATTTACCTCGCTTACTTAGTTCGCTGGCCGCGTGACGTCATCGTATCCGTCAGACTAGTGAGAGAATAGAATCCGATGACGTCACGCCGCGGCTTCCGGGCGCATTGTGACTGTCACGAAAACAATAGCGCGTGGTCGTTTAAAAATTCATTGCGAAGTATTTTGAAGGGCTACAAAAAAACAAAGTCATATTTTATATTATTTAAAATGTATACGGTAACCTATATTTCAAATATATTTAAATGAATAGGATTTATATATTATTGAAGATTTCCCTGTAATGTGTAATAAAGACTGCCTCAAATTAACTTATGGCCAGTTTTGTCAAAAGTCGCTCCATTTTCCTTATGAACGCTATTAATTAAAAATTTAACGAGACAAATAATGAAATAACACAAAGGCATCTGAGATAACTATCTTGGCACCATTTATATGATTTATTCATGGTTTTGGCAACATATTTGTGGGAATTGGCCCATAGTTTATTTAATGGAGAATAACGATCGAATATATCAAACTAGTGTGATTTATTTGTGGGCGAATTGAATAGAGAATTGTTGGATAACTGTAAGCATTAACATTAATGTCCTATGTGTTTTCAAAGTAAAGACGTTATATTACGTTATTTTATGCCGTGGGGTTAACGGCTTCAGAATAGTACCTCACCCTCTCTACCCGTGCGGTTGCCGTAAGAGCCGGCTAAGGGTTATGATATCGAGAGGATGGGCAGCAACGTCCTCTGCGTAAAACCATCAAACTGCGCTCGCCAACCCGCCTGCCAAGCGTGGCGAGTATTGGCAACAACCCCCCTTATGGGGCAGGCTTATGTTCAGCAGTGGACTTTCAACGGCTGGATGATGATGATGATGAGAGACGTTATACTCATTGAAAACAGCTCTGATACGTGGCGAAATTCTGTTGTACTTATATCTACTTATGTAGAATATTCGCAGCTTTGTTTCCATCATTCTTTAGTAAAAGCACACCCGGGACACTCGACTCAATCCCATACAAAAGCCGCGCTATAACTACCTACTACACAGACACATGGAGTTTTGTACACGTGCAAGAGTGTGATTTCCCATAGAAGCGGGGCTCGTGGAGAGATCAGTCTCGCTCGCGGGGTGAGGAAGGCCCGACTGGTGGGCGGATAACAGTGTCCATTCTATACCTAGTATTATTTTTATTATATATTTTTTTATGATAGTGAGTAACAAGACGAGCAAATCAGGTGCCTCATGATTGAAGCATCATGATTGCCCATATCAAACAGGGCCACCCAGTGTTTTAAAATGCAAAATTCTGCGCGGCACTGCACTGCCGCCTGTCACCCTGAGATATTAGTTGTTGAAACTCGTCGGTTAATTAAAGATCATTGAGCTTGTAGCATGATATTATTATATTTATAATGACTGCCTATGGCTACTGCCAATCATGAGGTCCAGAGTTCGATCCCTAGGTCAGGAAGTGTTATTAATAATAATATGGGACAACTTCCACACACGGTCACCTGGTCCCAAACTAGGCTAGCAGCCTGTACTATGGTAACCAAATGACTGATATACATACTTATGTATGCTTAAAACACCCAGACACAGATCAAACAGACATGTTCATGCACACAAATGTTTGACCTGGCCGGGGATCGAACCCGGGCCCTGCGGCACAGAAAGCAGAGTTACTACCGTCTGCGCTAACGAGGCTGTCATATTGGATTTTACCACTAGGAATTTTCTCAATGACAGCCTGGTCTGAAACTGTACCCAGTAGGTGGCAATAGGCTCGCCCTCAATTAATTAGAACTAAAACATAACTGGTGGGAATATCTTATCTACTATGGGTACGTCCTGGGTACACGTCTACCTACCCCTCGGAAAAAAGGTGTGATGTTAACGCATCCATAGAAGAACGCATCAATATAAATGACACCTCATCAAAATCGGGCAAGTGACAACTGCGAAAAAAACTATCCGTTTTACGAATTTTTATACCTATTTCAAACACAATTCTAATTTTGGGTTCGAACGTAAACTACTCAATCCTATTATAGAGGATGTTCCAAAAAGGTCCGCATAAACTTCGTCCCACTTTTCTGTTAATAAATTCTCTTCACAATATCTCCGTATAAAGATATTTCTGGCGCCAAATTTCGCGTGAGATAAATTCATCCTGACGTGACGTCACAGTTCCGTTCGTGATTGATTTACGTGAATTTACGGTGGATTCGGAGACTGTCACTACGTGAATACGTGCTGCATAATAAACAGATGTTATTAGTTAATCTGGTTGTAAAGTGGCTATTATTATGGCTACTAATCAAATTTTGAGAAGAATTTTTTTTGTGAGGGATAGGGTAGACAGTATCGTCTATTAATTACTAAATTTAATTTTATTGCCTCGCTTTGACTGCCTCGGTGGCGTAGTGGGCGCATGCTCGACTGCCAATCAAGAGGTCCCGGGTTTGATCCCCAGGTCAGGCAAAGTGTTAAATATTGGATTTTTCCATTAGGAATTATCTCAAAACTGCCTGGAGTCTGGAACTGTGCCCGGTAGATGGCAATAGGCTCGCCCCCTATTACATGGGACCAATAACATACTGGCGAAATGTGGGTGTATATACTATGGGACTGAGTCCTGGGTACACCTCTGCCTACCCCTTCGGGAAAAAGGCGTGAATGTATGTTATGTTATGTTAATTTTATTAGGTAATATGTCACCAAAGTGTTATTAAGACTGGGCTTTATGCCGAGTCAAAATAACGATAAGAAAATTAGAAATTTCCTCTTAATATTTCGACGCTACAATGCGTCACAGCGCGCAGTGCATTGATATCCAACGAAAAAAATTTGCTTTTTCTTAAATTATCACGAAATTATGTTTAGTATCACAGATATAAATAACAGGAGACAAAGAGCCTTCCTTATTGTAAACCACACTCCCAAGAAGACAATTTTCACAACGTCATAACGAATCACTTTAGATAAGAGTAACGTTCTTTACCTTCATAAATAACCGTTACATTATTATAACTGGTATTTATAACTGATATCAGATGGGATCGGCGATTTGCACTAATATTACTTTCCTCAGAATTATTTAGTCGCGCCATTATCGGCTTGTGAATTATTATTATGACTATGACGACATAACGTTGGTTTTGTGGGGATTGTCACAGGATAATAATGAATTATTAGTTATTTTTGTATTAGGTGTTAAGTATGCTATAACTTTATAAAGTTAAGTTATTATAATATAGCGCATACAACCTATATCAAACGTTGAAATGTTTTGTTAAAGTCCGACCCATATTGATAGACGACGCGAGACCATGGCGTTGCAAAGAGATGTTAGGTTTTTAGTCGTTTCCAGTGTATTTATAGGTTTGGTGTTTACTTTGGTTTTTAACTTTGGCGTACTAGGGTAATCTTGCAAAGTCAAAATTAATGAAAATGTAAAAAAATAAAATCCCGCACACCCAGCGCGCGTCTTGCGTCGCACGCATTTCTTCGAGTTGAAATAAAGGCCCATTAAGATTGTTAAGCGTTGATCTTACCTAATATTAAGTACTGTAACAGGAACTTAAAATAAGTACCAAATAACTAGTTAAAAATAACTTACCATGTGCCAAAAATAGCACGAACTGTGCCGGCGATGTCATTGACCTGCCAGCCGAGAGGCTTCTTCGCCACCATTCGTAATAAGAGTGGCATAAGCATTAATAGCCACTAAAATAACGTATTCACTGTATTCCGTTATTTTTCACTTATCCCTGCTAGTTCATCATTCTTCAAAAGTTATTTGACCACTAAAAATCACTGTTATTTATTTTGTAACGAGAATACACTTTTTCAATGATCACTGCAGGTATATCATGCTTTACCAGTTAAATAATCACGTCACTAAAATCACTGTTATTTGTAACGGATAACGGTTTCACGGCTACATTATTAGCGTTATTTTCGAAGTGAAACGTGAAAGCATTAACAACTTTATTTATTTAGTTAAACTTTGGAATGAATACTTTATTGTTTTAAAGGCTGATATTTCAGTAGCGACAAAATTCAAAGTTGCCGGAATCCAGTTAGAGTTTTCCTTTGGTGAGCTTTGGCCTGTAACAAAAGAAACAATTTTATGGTTATTTCCTTTGGGGAAATACTTTTGCGTAAAGTCCGTTGAACTTTACTAAAACTGCGGTCATGTCTTATCATTTTTTATATAATTATACAATACAGTCACTCGTGGTAAGTATTATGCCGGATGGTCAAGGAATATTTAAAAGTGTCAGTGAATGGAAGACTAGCCTATAAGTTAGGATAGGACATTATATCAGAATGTCCTATCTTAACGCCTGCCCCCTACATATATCTTATAGGAAACTATAGGCACCTTCAGTTTATCGTGCCATCCGAAACACGGTAGCGTCCAGGCCAGGGCCGTCTTTACCAGGGGGTGCAAGGGGTGCGGTGCACTCGGGCGCGGAGCGCCCGGAGGGCGCCTGTCGAGCGCTGAATTTTTGGATATTTCATTGAACTAAACGCTATTGTACAGTTTTATATACTTGTTACTTACGACAAATATGTATGCGCAAGCAAAAAAAAAATAGTCATCAACAATAATATTTTTTTTTACTTTTATTACGCTTTCGGCGCTTGTCATACCGCATTACTACACTACACATATAACAATTTTATTTAATACAACACGCGCGCAGCAAAATCTCTAATCCAAAGAGAGTGTATGTATGTACGTTTGACACGTTGCCGCCCGGTCGCCCGCACTTGAAGCAAAATGATCTCTAAGTCAATTGAGTGTAAGTTCATTTGAAATGGGCGCGCGGCGCGGCATCTGTGCGTCTGTCATGGGCGAGTAATTGCGCCCTTTGACATTGCCGCCCGGTCGCCCGCACTTGAAGCAAAATGATCTCTAAATCAATAAAGTGTAAATTCATTCATTTGAAAGAGGAAAAAAAAATTACGTGTATTGTGTTTTCTTGGTAGACTAGGACCCCTTTCATACTGCAGTGTGTCGTCGGTCGCATGCCACGCTGCAGTGTAAACAAAACGAGGGCGCAGGCTGAGTCCCGCACCCCGGCGCAGAATAGACTTAAGACGGCCCTGGTCCAGGCGAAAAGTCCACGTGGTATTTGTTCCAGGGAATCCGGATTAAAAGCCGGGCATATTCCCGCTGGACCACGGACTCTAGAATGTAGACAATAAGTTAAAAAGTTTATGTACTTGTAGGCTTACTTCCGTCTGTGCTTCCTTTTAAAGAAATTTATTCTCAAAAATATATAAATTCAATTACTTATATGCCTAATATTGCCTTATGTTAATATTTACATCTTTTATATATATATATAAAAATCTTGTGTCACAATGTTTGTCCCGAATAAACTTCAAAACTACTGAACCGATTTCAATCAAATTTCACATGTACCCGTATTTTGGTCTAACTTACTGGATAGGATAGTTATCATCTCAATTATTCGCTTATGTCGTGAATGTAAACGAATAAAATGTTTATTTACTGTTTAGTTTTATGAAGTTCTCATAGATGGCGGTGTACGTTGATTCATCGATAAAATTCTTCAATATTGTTTGACATCTAGGTTGCAAATACACCCAATAGATGGCGATGTGTTCTGTTTCTTAGATTATAAATTCTATTACTTTATTTCACGTTATATTTATTTATGCTCACGATATAACCGTATTATTTTAATGGTTTGTGACTGATATTTTTATAATTATACTGCGTATGTTACAATATTATTACCATTAATAACAAAAAAAAATTGTACTATTTTTGTTAGAGAATTATTAAAGTCTTGGCGCCAAATTTTAATCAAAGTTTCAAGATCTGGCCATCAAATTCTATCGAGTCGCCATCTCTGGTTTGAATGTCCAAAGCTTTGGTATCTCATTCGTTCTCGAGACCTCCTCTGAGCGTAAACAAAGCTCCCTCTCGAACCATCGAGACCCACTATTTCGAACAATCGATCAATCGATTCTTCTCGAAGCATGCGAACTAGAACGTTCGGGAAATTCAAGGTTCAGGTATAAATACTGGCGACGAGTGTCACCGCAGTTCAGTTCCTTTTTAAACGAGTGAATTAATACTAGGTATCTCCCGGAAAGTGATAGTCTCAGTAAAATCTCCACACATTTTGAACAAGAATATGAATTTTTCAATTCAGTACTCCAGTTTTATTTTAAATTTAGGTAATTCGATTTTACCGGAAGGGTTTTATTTCCTCAGTTGCGATTAGAGAAATAAAATATGGCGGTACGAAGTTCGCCGGGTCAGCTAGTATCATTTAATTACATTAATAATCATCATCATCATCATCATCTCAGCCACAGGCCGTCCACTGCTGAACACAGGCCTCCCCCATAGATTTCCATCCAGTCCGGTTGAAAGCGGCTTGCATCCAACGTGTTCTATCAGATTGTCTGTCCACCTTGTGGGTGGAAGTCGTACGCTACGCTTGCCGGTCCGTGGTCTCCATTCGAGAACTTTACAGCCTCATCGGCCATTGCCCATTGCCACTTCAACTAGCTAATCCGCTCCGCTATGACGGTAACTTTCGTTCGTCTACGGATCTCTTCATTTCAGTTCCGATCTCGCAGAGAAATCACGAGCATAGCCCTCTCTATAGCTCGTTGCACGTTCTTTTATATTAATAAATAAAATAATATAGGACAACTTCCACACACGGTCAACTGGTCCCAAACTAGGCTAGAAGCCTGTATGGTAACCAGATGGCTGATATGCATATTTATATAAGCTTATAACACTCAGACATAGATCAAACAGACATGTTCATACACACAAATGTTTGACCTGGCCGGGGATCGAACTCGGGGCCTACGGCACAGAAAGCAGAGTTACTACCATCGGTGCCAACCAGGCTGTCCATTAAATGTAAGTAAATTATTTACCATCTACATATTTTCCAAATAACTGTAACACTTTGAGCTTGAGAACGAAACATATTGTGAGAGAAAAATTAACTTTATTCTTATTTATATATTATATTTACGACCTCATCCAACTTATTAATTATATTTTTTGTTTTCTTTGCGGGTTACTTAATTTGCTAGTTTTTTTTTTTTTATGATATTAAGTGTCAAGACGAGCTCATCAGATGCCTGATGGTAAGCATCATGATTGCCCATATCAGACACAGTGCCACCCAGTATTTTAAAATTCAAAATTCTGCGCGGCACTGCACTGCGCCTATCACCCTGAGATATGAGTTGTTGAATCTCATCATGCCCAGTAATTTCGCTAGTTACATTATTACACAAAATGGCGTCATTTTCGCATGAAAACTTTTTATTTCCCGTCGTTTGTATGAAACAGTGGAACTCTGAAACGTTAACCCCTAGGCAGAGACAAAGAAGCAATAACTTGCGCCGCGAGACCTTAATGGCCACTTCACACATGGCGGGCTGGAGTACTGATCCATAGTGTGAACTAACCAGTAAGATAAGTCGATACTGTACAATATATAACGATCATGTATCTACCTATAAGAAACACAATACTACGTTCCAAAACCAAGATCGCTGATGTTGGACATAAAGCCGCTAGCCTCATGTGGGACTGGGCCGGACACATTTGCCGCATGACCAATGACCGATGGGCCAAAATCATAACTACGTGATCACCATACAACATAAGACGTCGTCGCGGTAGGCCCAGGAAGAGATGGCGAGACGAGCTTGACTCCCACTGTCCGGAATGGTGCTCAATAGCATTAGACAGACACACATGGCATGATGGAAGGGAGGCCTTTGCCCAGCAGTGGGACAACAATGGCTGATAATAATAATAATGTAAACCTATCATCCTAAACAACTTGTGTTTTGTTTATTATAGTGAGTAACAAGACGAGTAAATCAGGTGCCTAATGGTAAGCATCATGATTGGCCATATGAGACACAGTGCCACCCAGTGTTTTAAAATTCAAAATCTGCGCGGCACTCACGGCGCCTGTCACCCTGAGATATTAGTTGTTGAAACTCGTCATGCCCAGTCATTTCGCTGGTAACATTGCCCTTCAGACCGGATCACAGTAATGTTTGCATATTACTGCTTGACGGATGAATAACTGGCAAAGGTGTGGTACTTCCCCAGGCGGCCCCCTGCAAAAGAGGACTACTTACTACTACAATTCGCACTATTCGCAAAAAATAAATTTGACTTCCTATACAAATTTGCAGAACAAATTTCCAACATATTTTCGGCAGAGGGACATATTCGGAGAGTGGGCAGCAGCGCTCTCCGGCATCAAGGTTTCCAACTACTGCGATCACCAAGCCGCACAACAAGCGTGCTGCGTTTATGACAAAATTCCTCCATATTTTATTAGTTTATAGCGTTCTATGGGGGACGTCTATGTTCATCAGTGGACATCTTCCGGCTGGCCTATCTATTTTTATGAATTTCGAAATTCTTTCTTTTGATACCTAGTTCAGCTCTTTGACGGATGGATGCTCTCCCTTAATTTTTACGAATTAAGAAATTAAGCTCGACACTAATCATGCTCGACTGCCAATCAAGAGGTCCCGGGTTTGATCCCCAGGTCAGGCAGTGTTAAATATTGGATTTTTCCATTAGGAATTATCTCAATATCTGCCTGGAGTCTGGAACTGCGCCTGGTAGATGGCCATAGGCTCGCCCCCTATTACATGGGACCAATAACATACTGGCGAAATGTAGGTGTATCTACTATGAGTCCTGGGTACACCTCTGCCTACCCCTTCGGGAAAAAGGCGTGAATGTATGTATGTATGTTTAAGAAATTAAGATAAAAACCCTTATCGTCTTCCTGCTCCATCCTCAGACCGTGGTAACCATGTTTAAGTAAAATTTTCCTAGAGACGATTCTATTGAGTCCATTTTCTATAAGACTACAGGCCCATCCGAACCTTATGCAGCATCAGGTCAGGGTTACCAAGTTGTTGCAATATATGTAACAGGATTATAATTTTATTCCGCATTTACAACGGGGAGTGTTCTGATGAACTTTTCAACCTGATACCGGCGTCACGGTTCAATCACCGTACTAGCCGCCATCGTCTGAGAGCTCATCCGCACATAATCGATACGTGGACGTCGCATACTGTACGATTTAATCGTTCTTTTCTGCCGCATACGTGCAAACTGTGGAATGATTTCCCTGCTACGGTTTTCCCGTTAAGCTACAACATGGGGCTCTTCAAAAAGAGAGTGAATAGAGGCTATACCCCTGGTGTTGCAGGTATCCATAGGCGGCGGTAACCGCTCACCAACAGGCGGCCCGTCTGCTTGTTTGTCACCTATGGCATAAAAAAAAAAAGGATACCAAATTTTGAATCGATCAGATCGCTGGAAGTTGCCTATATCCCTTCAGCCACTAGAAAAGAGCTAAAAAGGGGTATTGTGTTCTGTGAGAGCTAAACGATAAAACTTCAAACTGTTGAACCGATTGTCATGACACAAAAGAACACTAGATAGCGTCAACATTCAAACAAAATGTAGGTTATTTTCGCTGTCTGGACTCTGGACGTGTGCTAAGAAAGGAGTTTTGAAAATTCACATTCTAAGCGGTCCAAAAAGGGCGTCAGAATTTTGGTATAAAACTCCCATATTTCATAATTGCCAGCGGACAAACCCGCTAGGCTTCGTACGCTTGCAATAAATAATGTTTGGGTATATATAGCACTGGTGTATAGTATAACATAGTATAGTATAACATGACTACCTATAACATGACTGCCTCGGTGGCGTAGTGGGCGCATGCTCGACTGCCAATCAAGAGGTCCCGGGTTCGATCCCCAGGTCAGGCATAGAGTTAAATATTGGATTTTTTCATTGGGAATTATCTCAATAACTGCCTGGAGTCTGGAACTGTGCCCGGTAGATGGCAATAGGCTCGCCCCCTATTACATGGGACCAATAACATACTGGCGAAACGTGGGTGTATCTACTATGGGACTGAGTCCTGGGTACACCTCTGCCTACCCCTTCGGGAAAAAGGCGTGAATGTATGTTATGTTTATATTAGTATAACATAGCTTAAGTTCTCCTACTAGATAATCTCCGCTGTGGTTGAGGGTGAGAGGTCGAGAGTTCCAGGGGCTGGTAGACAAGAGAGTCAGACGAGTGTCGAGGGCTCGGAAAGGAACACTTCCAAGAAATATTTTTATACCCGCGTTATTCAACTGAAAACTCCAAGCAATAAAGCGCTTTATTGCTTGGACATTAACGAATATAATGTTACTTTGGAAAAAAGAGCGCTGAGTGTTTTTCCAGACTTCAAATAAAACGCTTTAGCCATTGCTATTATAGATTATATAACCAGATGCACCGAACACGTAGAAAAAAAGTGTCTAACATTCAGACACTAATGTTTTTTCCGTATGTAGGGTTATCATATAATGCGTGTATGGAGGCATACACATTGTCAGGTTGGCCGAGTGTAGGGTTAATGTTATTTTGTGACGCGCATTCTACGGATTCTGTGAACGTTTTGGTGGTTTTATTGAAAGTATTAATGGCAACGTGTGATTTCACGAAGATCTATGGCATGTGCGAGGGCGCGATGGCAACACAGGGGGTGGATGCCAGCGTGAATGATGATTGTAGAGCGAGAATTGAAGATAGTGGGCTTGGAATAAATCATTTAAAATATGCTGAAGTGTTTGAGTATTATTTAATGGAAAAGGCACGGGTGTAGCCGTGCACAGTGCTACAGTGATGATCTGAGTCACTCTGACTCAGATCATCACTGGACACATCAGTTAACATTACTGTATTACTCAATCAAAGTACAGTACGTGCGTTTTATTTCGGCGAGTCTGAGCGAACTCTGCGAACTTCAGCGCAAGTGAACCCGTGAAGAAAACAGTGTGTTGGCGCATTAAGGCGCTGCGTAGTCTGTCGGATACTGTGACGTCACGTGGCTAGCGAACTAAGCGAGGTAGTAGTGTTTTAAGCAAATAAATAATGTAAAATAAAAGAATAACTTTGTAAATACTTATCGTATCGAAGTGAAGTCAAAGTCAAAGTCAAAAAGATTTATTCAAATAGGTCACAATCTGACACTTTTGTACGTCAATGAAATTAAACAGTAACGAGTCTACCATGCGTTCGGAAAGATACCATTACAAGAAGAACGCACAAGAAACTTGTAGGGCTTAATTTTTTCAACTGATTGTTTTACAATATTTGGTTTGGTTATACTCGTTTGTTTAGAAGGTGCCGCGTGGTGGCTATGCGGAAGTTCCCAGGCATCTTTGTCCTCTATGTACTGATTTACATTATAATAAGCCTTCTTTAGTAAAGTAGATTTTATAGAGGTTTTGAATTTACCCTCTGAGTTGAAATAAAAACTATTGGATTTGGAATTACAGCTTCCATAATGGTATGGAGTACGAAGCGGTTTGCTTTTTCTTTCATTATGCGGACGGCTAAGAAGTGGAACTCTCTGCGGAGGTCGGTTTTCCCGGAATGCTATAATCTGGACATCTTTAAGGCCAAAGTGAATAGACGCCTTCTAGGCAAACGTGTAATATCTTAGGCCTCATCTTCGCCTTCTATCAAGCGAGATTGAGGTCAAACGTTCATACAACAAACCTACTTATTTTATATTAAAAAATAAAGTAAAAAGTTACTGTTTTGTCATTTTTCCACGTCTGTTGAATTACATAATTTTCTATTATTAATTAAATTAAACTAACAAACCAGCCAACTGGAAACACACGTTTCAACCTTGGTTTCAACACAGAACTCTGGGGAGTTAGAGCCGAAACTAAATTGTGACTCCGTGGACGTGGTTATGCAATGTTAAGCAACTCTCTGTTTACGCTTGAATGGTAGACACAAAATTGAACCAACATGGAATTGTCAAAGGGTTTGAAATGTACCGTTAGATGCACAAATCTGTACTTAGAATCAAACTACTTCTAAATAACGTACTAATAATTGATTCATGTGCCGTTGAGTTACCCGTGGTTTCCGTAAGAGCCGGCTAAGGGTTAATAGATCCAGAGGACGGGCAGCAGCGTCCTCTGCAAAATCCATCGAACTGCGCTCGACAACCCGCCTGCTAAGCGTATCAAGTATTGGCAAAACCCTCCTTTATGGGGGAGGCCTATGTTCAGTAGTGGATTACCAACGGCTGAGATGATGATGATGACGATGAATTCAGGTCAACACAATGCATTTCGAAATAATGTGCGCGAACCATTGATATAAAGAAAAAGGTAGATAAGGTACGTTCTCCCAGCGCTTACTCAACAACCGGGGCGTGCAATTTGCTCAATGTGAAGTTTGCATAGTGACATAATGAACAACAAAGATAGAAAGACGTACCTAAGAACGAAGTCCGACCGAGACAACAATATTATTCGCTCTAACGACCTTACTTTACTAACGTACGTGGTCCTAATGGGACCTAATTTGAGCGTGCCATTTTCGAGAAGCCAGTACCTCATCTCCCCGTCTCTTTATATCAACGGTGCAAATCTTACTTCAAAATTATGAAACATGTTTTATTCCAGGGTCTAAACTATCTACCTACCGAATTTCAGCAAAATCGGTTCAGTAGTTTTGCGTGTAAGAGACATCCATTCCCCCGTGTAGTCTTCGTTGGGATATGATAGGATTTTAATTAAAATTAAAATTCATTTATTTATTTTTACCCATACATGACAGCCTCGTTAGCTCAGATGATAGTAACTCTGCTTTCTGTGCCGCAGGCCCCGGGTTCGATCGCCGGCCAGGTCAAATTTGTGAGCATGAACGTGTCTGTTTGATCTGTGTCTGGGTGTTATAAGCTTATATAAGTATGTATATCAGTCATCTGGTTACCATAGCACAGGCTTCTAGCCTAGTTTGGGATCAGATGACCGTGTGTGAGAAAAAAAAAATCATAATAAATCATAATAATCCGGGGTATGGATGGGAAGGAATATGGATTGGAGTTAGAAAAAAAAATGTGATTATAAATATGTTTGCATTTTATATTTATTTCTGCTACTCTAATACGTAATAACTCGTGCCATCTATGAGATGCGTCCATGCGAATCCCTGAGGGAATTATTTAAAGAAATAAACATACTGACCCTACCATCCTTATACATTTATGAGAACATCATGTATGTGCGTAATAATTTACATAAATTAAAATAAAATAGTGACCTTCATAATTTTAATACTAGGAATAAAGACAATTAGCTGTACCTTTATATTATCTAAAACAAATAAAAAGACATTCTTAGGAAATAGTGTACGTTTCTATAATAAAATCCCAAAAGAGATAACGGGGCTCTCAGAGGGTAAATTCAAAACCTATATAAAATCTACTTTACTAAAGAAGGCTTATTACAAAGTCAACCAGTACATAGAGGACAAAGATGCCTGGAAACTTCTGCATAGCCGCCTCGCGGCACCTTCAAAGAAAACGAATGTAACCAAACCAAATATTGTGAAACTATCTGTTGAAAAGATTAAGCCCTACAAGTTTCTTGTGCGTTCTTCTTGTAGAGGTATCTTTCCGAACGCACGGTAGACGCAGTACTGTTTATCTTCATTGACGTGCAAAAGTGTCAGATTATGACCTATTTGAATAAATCTGTTTGAGTTTGAGTTTGAAAACTTCTCTTCCTCATCAAATCAAAAGAATGAATGAAATTACTCATCAATAGAACATCCTTATATTTTTCCTCAAATTACAAAACTCAATGGACTCTTAAAAAATAACACTTTACCGGGAACGCCTTTCAAAGACATCCAATTAGCGGAATTTTTAACTGTCTTTAAATTTGAAAAATCCTTTGATGTATTTTTAATTAATTGACAAATATATCTTTATATAGGTACTATATTAACAAAATTATATATAAGTATATATTATATAGATATATGTGTAATATTAGGGTATATGTTTATGTATGTATATACCTACTCGTATATACATAACAACAACCTATAACAGATATTGGGTGGAGTGCAAATATGAAATGTTACAATAACTGTATAACATAACATACATTCACGCCTTTTTCCCGAAGGGGTAGGCAGAGGTGTACCCAGGACTCCGTCCCACAGTAGATACACCCACATTTCCCCAGTATGTTATTGGTCCCATGTAATAGGGGGCGAGCCTATTGCCATCTACCGGGCACAGTTCCAGACTCCAGGCAGTTATTGTGATAATTCCTAATGGAAAAATCCAATATTTAACACTTTGCCTGACCTGGGGATCGAACCCGGGACCTCTTGATTGGCAGTCGAGCATGCGCCCTCTACGCCACCGAGGCAGTACAATAACTAAAAGTACTTAAATTATTTAACACAAAAATTAACAGCTTACAACACTATTTAAACATGTTTGTATACTATATTCAGAATTATATATTAGTATATATAAGTATATATTAAATTGATATATGGGTTTATGTTTATGTATGTATATAGACCAAGTATGTGTTTTAGTCACCTTTATGATTCTATATTTATTTATTAAAAAGTCTCTGTAACACCACCGACCAAAATGTTTATTATAGTTCTCTCCTCTCCCTGCACGGTTGTCTGGAAGAGATCGCTCTTAGCGATAAGACCGCCCATTGTTACACTAGTTGTTATTAATTGTTATTAGTTTTAAGAAGTTCTTGTGGTGTATGAAAGAAAAATATAGCGTTATAATATAGCGCCAATAAAGCGTTTATCTATCTATCTATCTATCTAAACTTTATGATAGGTACTAAGGTAAAAGTTGATTTATTTTATTACAACAAGCTCTTGAAGTTGAAACTACGGGCAAATTAAAGAACGAAACGCTTTTCGCCTATAAATTAAATTTTCAATTAGATCTCGTTTCCAACATGGCTATTTTTAATTGGATTTTAAATGCGAGGCGACAGATTGCCTTGAATGGAGCTGTGTAGATAGTATTCTTAAATTCGACGTAGATATATAATTAACTTGCATAGTTAAAGTTGTTAAAGCTCTGTAAATCCTACTTTTTAATTTTTTTTATGATAGTGTGTTACAAGTTGAGCAAATCAGGTGCCTGATGGTAAGCATCATGATTACCCATATCAGTGCCACCGCAGTGTTTGGAAGTTCAATATTCTTCGCGGCACTGCACTGCGCCTGTCACCCTGAGATATTATTTGTTGAAACTCGACGTGCCTAGTAATTTTGCTGGTAAAAACATTGCCCTTCAAACCGGAACACAGTAAGTTATGTTTGCACATTACTGCTTGGCGGATGAATAACAGGCAATGGTGTGGTACTTCCCCAGGCGGCCCCCTGCGAAAGAGGCCTACCACTACACCCTACTACCTACTAATATTATAAATGCAAAAGTTTGTGAGGAAGGATGGATGGATGGATGATTGATTGATTGATTAATAAACTTTTTATTGTACATCAAAACATGGACATAACAATACAGTAATAGCAATTAGAAGAATCTTAGGCTAGTACAAGTGGCGGGCTTATCGCTTAAAGCGATTTCTTCCACCAAAACCAAAATTGTTGAACCGATTTGGCTGAAATTGAGGATACTTGTTATCTC
The DNA here is from genome assembly GCA_947063395.1 of Hemistola chrysoprasaria. Lineage (NCBI taxonomy): Eukaryota > Metazoa > Arthropoda > Insecta > Lepidoptera > Geometridae > Hemistola > Hemistola chrysoprasaria. The sequence goes on along the minus strand of OX346733.1, from coordinate 9,088,117 downwards.
GATATTCCGACGGGAACGAAGACTATGCGGGCGAAACCGCGGGCACAGCTGGTCTATTTATAAAGTTAATATTCAAAATACCCTTCGATAAAACCTTTTAAGAAAATATTTTCTTAAAAGGACTCGGGAGAAAGCAAATCTAATTTCGGAAACAAGGTTGTCCTTACAAAACGTGGACCACGACTTTGGGTACACTTACCTTTAGAAAATGTCTATAAATTATTAAAATGAGATAAATATACAGGGATCTTAATAGGTCATTGCACGATTTATGGCATATTCGTCCCGAGGAAGTTCGGCGCATATAAACAAATCTGCTTTCGTCCCACATTGTACGCCGTATTCGGCCCATAATATATTTTATAAATCCTACTTAGTCTTACTTTTCAGCTTCACATTCGGCCCAAGTTTTTTTGTAGACTGCCTCGGTGGCGTAGAGGGCGCATGCTCGACTGCCAATCAAGAGGTCTTGGGTTCGACCCCAGGTCAGGCAGTGTTAAATATTGGATTTTTCCATTAGGAATTATCTCAATAACTGCCTGGAGTCTGGAAAAATAGGCTCGCCCCCTATTACATGGGACCAATAACATACTGGCGAAATATGGGTGTATATACTATGGGACTGAGTCCTGGGTACACCTCTGCCTACCCCTTCGGGAAAAAGGCGTGAATGTATGTTTTATGTATGTTTTTTTTTGTAGGTAAATATTTATTATTATTTCAGTACAGTTAAAGCATAGTCTTCACTTGACTTTTATTGTATATACTGGGGATTGAACCTGGGACCTAATGACCGGCACTTGCGAACCACTACGCAACCGTTGCAGAAATATGAGCACTGAAACCCCATAAAAGTGTATCATTATAGAATGGTGAAGGTTGGTTTGGGGTATATTATTATAATATTCTGACTACAAGAATATTATTCTAACACACTGTTCTTATGGATATTATGTGGCTTCGAGCCAAGTTAAGTGTGAAATAGGTGTATACTTAAACTCGGCGCTAAATATTGCCTTTGTTGGCTGAAGATCGTGTAGATATTATATTAAACTAGTGTAAGAACAGCGGCTTTGCCCGCTTGCAATTATGAAATATGCGAGTTTTATACCAAAACTTTGACGCTCTTTTTGGACCTCTTAGAATGTGAATTTTCAAAAATCCTTTCATAGCACACGTCTAGACAACGAAAACAACCTACATTCCGAATTTCAAATCTCTAGGATCAGTGGTTTGGGCTCTGAGTTGAATTTCAATCAGTGAGTCATTTAGGATTTTATAATATATAGTGATTATACCTATATACTTCCGTTTAGGAAAATAGCTGCTTTATGTATGAAAAGTGATGTTTGTACACAACGATAATAATGTATTACGTACTAGATTTCGCTTTCCGAACACTCACTTTGTCCGAAAAAAGTGCACTTCAATCCGTGCACCTTACTTTAGGTGTAGCTTCGACATCCATGCAGTGAAGAAATCTTGTATTTATCTAATATTTATCTTGTATTTATTTCTTATATGAATTGATTACAATGAATGACCTTATTAAAAACAAACGCAACTTCAATGAACTAAGTAACAGAATTTGAGCAAATATTTTTTAAGAATGTTCTTGTCTATCGTAGAATATACGTCAATGTTTGTACACCTATTCTTTTTGGCGTATAGCTTTAGCCGAATTTAACAGCACAAATTGTCGGTTTTAACAATTAAAACACTGACTGCCTCGGTGGCATATTGGGCGCATGCTCGACTGCCAATCAAGAGGTCCCGGGTTCGATCCCCAGGTCAGGCAAAGTGTTAAATATTGGATTTTTCCATTAGGAATTATCTCAATAACTGCCTGGAGTCTGGAAATGTGCCCGATAGATGGCAATAGGCTCGCCCCCTATTACATGGGACCAATAACATACTGGCGAAATGTGGGTGTATCTACTATGGGACTGAGTCCTGGGTACACCTCTGCCTACCCCTTCGGGAAAAAGGCGTGAATGTATGTTATGTTATGTTATGTTATTTCCTCGTGTGCTCACGCGGCGACCTCTTGTGCACGTCCGGGACAGGAGTCACTATTATTAGTAGTGGCATCAGATTGCGGGAAAAATCGATCTGAAATAGAAGTAATTCTGAACCGTTTGAAATAAATACTGATATATTCAGAAAAAAACTAAAGAATTGAAGGAAGAATTGAGTAAATTATTTAAAACAACAAGTAAAGCGATCGATAAGGACTACAAAGAGCATAGGAACAAAATAATTGAGGCTAACCTAAACCAGTATAGAAGCACGAAACGAGCCTTCAAGAAACTGAATATGCACAAAAACTGGATTCAAAATTTAGTAATGAAATCGAAAGAAACTAAAACTAGACAAGAAATCATGAACTGCGCCACAGATTTCTACAAGCAACTGTACGAAAAAACACCAAACCCAACATCTTGTCCCACCAGAATCCACGAAACCACTGTGTCTTATCAAAACCTGAATGATCTACTTCCAATAGATGTCATGGAAGTCACCAAACATATTCAAAAGCTCAAAGCAGATAAAAGCCCAGGTCCTGACGACATACAAAATGAAGCCCTAAAAGCTGGTGCTGCTTTTCTAGTCCGCCCACTTACATACCTATTCAGTCGAGCTCTAGACATAGGCCAAGTACCAGATCAGTGGAAAAGATCCGATATAATTCTTCTCTACAAGAAAGGAGATCCTAGAGACATCGCAAACTACCGACCTATTAGCCTTCTTTCAAGTGTGTACAAGCTGTTCACATCAATTATACAAAGCCGATTGACTCCGAGGATCGACCAGTTCCAGCCCGTAGAACAAGCGGGTTTTCGTTCCGGTTTTTCTACAACGGACCACCTACAAGTAATGCAACAAGTGATAGAGAAATATAAAGAGTTTAACAGGCCGTTATATATAGCCTTTATTGATTATGCCAAAGCGTTTGACACAATTTCGCACGACGCCATTTGGGAAGCTCTGGAAAAATGTCATATAAATGAAAAATACGTCAGGGTACTGAAAAACATCTATGATGGTAGTGTAAGTCAAGTCAGACTAGAGAAGCGAGGCCCAGACATACCAATCAGCAGAGGAGTGAGACAAGGAGATCCCCTCTCACCTAAACTGTTCATAACAGTATTACAACACGTCTTTAATAATCTCAACTGGCAGTCAGAAGGGATTAGGGTCAACCAAGATCGTCTTACTCACCTCAGGTTCGCAGATGATATCGTCCTATTCTCTGAAACAAGTGGAAGGTTAGAGAAAATGATAAACGATTTAAATGAAGAAAGCGGAAAAACAGGTCTCAAAATGAACGAAAATATTAACTAACAGCCGCAAAAATACGATAAACCTAAACGGAAAACCGCTGGAATACGTAGATAGTTATATTTACCTAGGGAAACAAATATCATTCGAAGGCAAAAACGAAGAACAAGAGGTCGATCGCCGCATCAACATAAGCTGGATAAAGTTCTGGTCACTGAAGGAAATCCTAAAAGGAAATTTTCCCCTCCACTTAAAAAAGACCGTTCTAGATACCTGCATTCTGCCTACCATCACTTACGGATGCCAGACATGGACATATAATACTAAAATAAAAACCAAACTAGTAACATGTCAGAAGGCAATGGAAAGAAGCATACTAATAATACGGCGATTGCATAAAATTAGAAGCGAATACATAAGACGAAAAACGAAAGTTATAGACACCTTGCATTATGCTTTAAAACTGAAGAGGCGATGGGCAGGATATATAGAAAGATACACAGACAAAAGATGGACACTAAAGACAACGGAATGGGAAGGACCGACAGGAAAAAGAAGAAGAGGGCGCCCTAGAAAAAAGTGGATAGATGACATAACAGCTGTAGCAGGAAAAGAGTGGAGATTAAAAGCAAAAAACAGAGAGATCTGGAACAAGCTGGAGGAGGCCTATACCCGAGAAGGGGTTCCGATCAATAAAATAGAAGACAGTAACGAGAGCGATTAAAATGAATTTCATATTATGAACAAATTAAAGAAAGACAATTATATAATGATATCTACAACTAAATAGTAAATTAGTGATTTTTTAACGATTTTTTACCATAGCATGAAATTTTGATTTATTTTAATATAATTTTATTGCATGTAATAATTTGATTGGAAATAAATGGGCTTTATTATTATTATTTTTATTATTATATTCAGAAAAATATACTGATCATTGGGTCAACTATTATTGCTTTCCTGTAAAATACCCCTTAACAATTGAAATTAATTAAAAACAAGAAAATATTCCGATGTTACTTACATAAACCTCACCGTTTTTAATTAACATCGAGTTGAAAAAACATATTACATTTGTAGACAAGTATATTATTTAGTAAGGTTTTGTATATAAAATGTAAATAGTGTAGGTAGTGAGTTTTGTAAATAGTGTTTTGTGTGTTACTTTTTAATGTTTCTTTGAATAAAACAAACGTAAGTTCATAACAAAAAAAAAAGTATATATTTCTGTATTTATAACAAACGGTTCAGAATTATTTCTATTTCAAAATAAATTTTTATTAGCCTATAGGAAATGTTAAATGGAAGCGTTTACTGAGCGCGTATTATCAATCTGTACCTATAATATAATCAGTTCAGTTTGATCGGTAGGTGCACTTAATTAAGTATTATTACACCTTTTTGAGACGATAATTTGAAATCAAATTTGAATCATCTATAATCTGTAGCGCTACTTTAGTGTATTTTCTACTTTATTCTAAAAACTTTCAAAAATAAGTCCGAGTCATAAACATGAACGTCCAAAAAATAAATATTTCCAGAGTAAAATACTGAGCACATTTCTCAGAGTAATGGAATAAACGGGCTTTAATTTACAACATCGTAGTTTCGTCTTGGCAGAAAGTTAACTTGCATGATCCTTATTTGGCTCGCTTTATCTTTAGGATACGCTCGATCTAGGATCCGTGAGTTACTAAGCGATCAAAGGTTTGCTTAGAAAGCGGGAAAATCAAACAATTAAATATTATAATTAAATATTATATATGAAAAAAATCTATTTCATATATTCTGCTTAGAATCAATAAACCTTCTTATGGGACAGCTGATTTTTTGTGATTTTCGGTTGTAAAAGATGTCCAAATGATGATTTCAATGAATGAATGAATGAAAGCTTTATTTGCATGAATACAGGTATTCATAATTCATTTATTGCGAATACAGGTACAAGTACAAAGTTCATTCAAGTTCAAAGATTCAAAGAAGAAGATATTCGGCCATTGGCATGCAATATTAGTAGGCATAATAACTAAATTTATTTGTCTAAACATTATATTACAATTATTATAATCCAAATTATTACAATTATTAAAATAATTCCATTAAATTAAAAACCAAATGTCACCAATATAATTATTAAAATTAAGTAAAAATTTTATCAATTTGTCATTTATAAACTGTGGAACAGAATAATACACCTTTTGTAGCAGTAATTTATTCAGGGCATCTCTAAATATATTAAAAATATAGAAGTTATAACAATAGTAGATAGCTGTACTCGACCAAATTGTCGTGCAAATGTTTAACTGAATTACATTAGTAGTATACATTAGAATGATAAATTATATTATACAAATTTCAATATGCCAATTTTTTAATTACATTTTTATTTCATTAATTCAATTATAATTAGACAAATTCAAATTATTCCTATCCCGTTGGATAGAGGCGTAAGACAGGGAGATGTTATATTTCCGAAACTGTTTACTACCGCAATGGAGGACGCCTTCAAGCTTCTGCGTAGGACGTCCTCCCACAAGGTGGACAGACGATCTGATAAGTACGGCAGGAGTACGCTGGATGCAGGCCGCTTACAACTGGACTGGATGGAAATCTAAGGGGGAGGCCTATGTTCAGCAGTGGACGTCCTATGGCTGAGATGATGATGATGATGAAATTTAAATTATAATTATATTTAGACAATGACCCTATAAGCTGTAACTTATTAACAATTACCCTGTATTTGTGTAGTTATTAAAAGATGAGATCATCTCCTTCACATTCGTCTAGACTACCGGAATGTGTTTGGCAAATGTCCAAAATTTTAGGCGTCGCTTCCACGAGCGTATTGCGACGATAAATTCTGGGGTAAATACCACAGGTAACCTAAATCCAGGTTTAGGTTTAGGTCCGGCGGTTGGGACTGCTGACTCCTTATATCTTACTAGCGGTACCTCACCTACTGAAAATACCATATAGTCAAGAAGAAAAAGAACCCTATTCTAGAATCTTAGCTATTTACAAACCAAAGGAGATGGGCTTCGAATCCAAGGAATCTGTGCCCAGAAAACCTTACACTGTCTATCCTATGTTGCCGGATAGAGAATGTTTTTCACGATAATCTTTCCAAACATAGTAGCTCTCTTATTACCGCCGATTAATTTATAATAGAATAGATATTTGTAGTAGAAGATGTAGTGACAAAGACAGAGAAAGGAATGCTGAGGTGGTTACATGTGGAGAGGATGGATGAAAGATTAACAAAAGAGATTTATAAGGCTAGTGTGTATGGTCAAGTCGGTAGATGTCGACCGCGGGCGTAATTTTCATGAACAAATTGATGTTGTTCTTAGGAAAGGCCAAGTCAAAAGCACCTACAACCGACGAGCATGTATGAAAAATGTGATGTATGTGGAAGAAGCGAAAGTTGTATGTCAGGATCGTAGCAAGTGGAGGGAAAAAGTCTCTGCCTACCCCACCGGGAACAAGGCGTGACTGTATGTATGAATGTAATTTATAGTTTGATTTGAATAAAGTGAGGTTAAGTACTAGGTATTTAATAATGGGGACGCGCGTTCCTATTTTAGTAGAAAATTTGCTTGCAAATTATAAATTAATCGGCGATAATAAGAGGGTTTAGTACTATGTTTGGGAATATTATTGCGAATAATATTCTCTATCCGGCAATATAGGATAGACAGTGTAAGGTTTTCTGGGCCCAGCTTCCTTGGATTACGAGTCCTTTTTCTTTCGTAACTACCCTCTAAATTCTAAACAAACTATCGAAACAATCGGGTCTATATATACAATATGTTATATATATTATATACATATACAATTTTACTATTTCTGTTACACTACCGATCAAATGTTCTGTACTCTTCTCTCCCTGCACGGTTGTCTGTAAGAGATCGTTCTTAGCGATGAGACCGACAATTATTACATTATTTATTATAATTGTATTAAAAATTTAAGGTTTCTTGTTTATAGTGTAATAATAATGAGTTTATTTATCTATCTATCTATCTATCTACAGTAAAAACTTTAATATGTTAGGAAGGACATTATAATTATAATGTTGAACCATCGTTTTAATAACCGTCGTTACACAGAAACAAGTTTTAATTTGAAATGTTTGACGAGAAGACTGTCTGGTGTAATTTTAACGAGGCTTCATTCACGACAACGGAATAGTCAATGTATTTACTGTATTTTTTATCTCAACTCTTATTTTAATATCTCACTAAGCTACTAATATTATAAATGCTAAAGTTTGTGAAGGTGGATGGATGGATGGATGTTTGTTACTCATTCAAACCAAAACTGCTGAAATTAGATAATAGATAGATTGATAAACACTTTATTGGTACACCACAAAAAATAATTCTTAAAATTAAAAAAATACATCAAATTAAAAAACTTTTTAACCCGATATTAGGAACGATGACTACGCGGGAAACCGCAGGGCACAGCTAGTCGATTATAAAATAAGAATAATAAAATTTGGACTACATGAAATAGTTCCCCGATGCCCGTTCTATATCCTTACATCCAGGGAAAGGCGCGATCCTTATATGGTCAATATTCCACTCAACCGTAACAAACGCCACGCGGCTACTTTCATCCCGCCCCCTTATTACGAACAGCAGTAGAAGTGTGGAAAGCGTTTAATTGCTTAATGTCTGCTGTCAAACAGCATACAAAAAATAACGTTGTACAGCAAAATTTACTGCTGTTGTTACGCGATTTTGCATGTTCGTAATACCAGGCCCGAGGTCCGCTAAGGAGTGGAAATCTCTACCGGCGTACGTCTTCCCTACTGAGTATGATCTTGGGGTCTTCAAGAGAAGAGTGAATAATTATCTTCTAGGAAAGCGTGTGCCATCTTAGGCCTCACGTTTACTTCCCATTAGGTGAGATTGGGGCTAAACGATGACAGATTTTCTTTACCCACTTTTTTTGTTGTCCGTCTGTCTGTCTGTTTGTCTGTCTGTCCGTCTGTCAAAACACTTTTTAATGGGAACTCGTGGAGGTATCAAGTTGAAATTGATATCAACTACTCAGATCTGCGGTCTCTTGTAGCTGTCAAAAATCATACTTCTAAGTTAACGCAAACCAAAGTTATGGCCATGTTACTGCATATTTTCACACTTTTCGCAAGGAACTAATAGATGGCGCTGTATGTTCTTGGTATCTAGGTATGGAACCCTACACTATGCACACATACGTATGCCTTAACAATTTATTTTTAATTACACCTGTTTACACCGTTAGGTATATTTTATGTACAAATAAAGTGTACAAAAGAAACAATAGCAAAAACGTTTTTGACTTCCCTTGCAAAATCGATCAGCGGATTCATTTTGTGTGAAAAGTCAAAATTTACGCGAATCTTGTCATCATTCTTCTTGAAATGTGTTCAGTTTGATGTGTAGATGCACCTTAAGTTTTATACTAGATAAAAAAAAAATATCTTTTTGTAAATCTCATAGACGGCTGGGTTTTTTTGATCACTGGTTAAGTCGACCAATGGTAAATTTTTTGACAAATAGTTAAAATTCGACAAAATTCGTTTTTTCATCCCTGGTTAACTATTTTTTTCCACACGATTTAACCATTGGTTAGAAATTTAACTATAGTTAGTTTAACAAATGGTTAACTTAACCGAAACTAACGATAAAAAAACCGGCCCTTAGGCGCGAGGTTTTTTATTTTTTATATGCCATAGGAGACGTTGTGCCTGCTCGCGATTACGGCCTGTAGATACCTGCAACACCAGGAGTATTGCCAGTACGTTGGCTACTCGACCAACACTCTATTCACTCTCCTTTTATTGGAGTTCCTTAACTCTAGCGATCAATCAAAGCATATCAAAGGCGGGTGCAATAGTACAATAATAAGTACAACATCTACAAATACTTGTGATTAATATTATGATAATACGAGCGACGCATGTTGTTGAGAACTCTGAGCCGAATAAGTTGAAGTTGAAGAGAGTTATTTAATATTATAACATCACGCCTTTCATAGGAATACATAGAAAAATAGAAAAATGAAAAATGATAAATTTACCAAATCGATGTTTAATATTCCCGTGTTTTCATTTATTACATTCACTACAAAAAAATTAAGAGTTTATAAACAAAAATAAAATGATAGGAACATACTTTACTTCATTTTTAAAATATCAGGATGTAAATATATCAAATAGGTTTACTGTATTCGGAGGAAACAGAGGAATACGAAACATCGATTTGAAAATTTTTCCATAGGATTGTGTCAAACTGCTAAGAGGTTCTCTTTCCTAGTTAATGATTATAATAGACACTAGGCACGTAACAGATAACAGAACCCTATTAAACTTGACAAAACTAATTAAAACAATACTTAAAAAGACTCGACTACTCCCGTCAATAGTCTACTAAATCTCGCAATAAGTGTTCACGAGACTATGATAAAATTACGCCATGTTGTATAAAAGTCATAAAGCCGATGGCATTAGAGTTCCAGTCACGAACACACCCGTACTTTATCCGGCGGGGAGAGATTTATATCAGCCAATGGTGATATAAGACGGGAAGTTATAAGCTGTTGCCACAGACGGTAGTAATGAAGGCAGATACAGCGCTATAAAACCAGAACCGAGAGCAAGCCCAGTAATACGTAGTAACTATTATATATTCTGTGCCAGTACAACCAACGTCAGTAGGTAAATCATATAATTCTAAATCACTAGCTGTGCAGCTAGCACCCGCGGTTTCACCCGCTTAGTCTTCATTCCCGTGGGAATATCGCGATAAAAAATACTTTTTATGTTACTCCAAGGTCTAAAATATCTATATTATATACCGAATTTCAGCCCAATTGTTCCAGTAGTTTTAGCTGAAAACGGAACAAACATCCATTCATCTAACCAAAACCGCGCCAGATGGCGCTGGAGTGGAGTTAGAACTCGCTAGCGTTTTATTCACCTGTTACAAACGTTTCTTTTTTACATTGTACAGAGATGTACTGCGATTTAAAATATTAGTAGGATTCACTTTGTAATATTTTGTTATTATAGTTTAGTTTTCCCTCTACAAAATTAAGGGTTCATCATCTTCATCGCCTAAGGCCCAATTTCACCGGCAGAACTGAACGCGATCAGGCCGACTTGAACTCGGCTTAAGCCCGTAACTGAGATCATAACTTCAGTTCGGATTTCATGGGCTCAAACTGAACGTAGTTAGGGCTTGAACGAGATTAAATATTGAACGGCCGATTTTGGCCGGTTAAGCTCTGTGATCTTGGTTCAGATGTGATTTGACGTCTATAGGTAGGTACTATATTTATATTTTACTGCACTGTTTACAAAAATAACGTGTACTTATCACATTTTATATGATGAAGGTATAATTTACATAATATTCAAGAAAAATGAAATGAGCATTGGATTTTAATCCAAAATTATTAATATTATTTATTATTCTTCATCTTCATGAAGAATATTTATGTCACTCTAGTGAGTTTATTTCTCGTGCTCATGAAATCAGATTTTTTAAATACTTCTTGTTTATTCTTTCATATATATTTTCTCGGAATTACTACCTACCTAGTGAATGTAGGACCTTATTTTCTTTCCACCTTTATGTTGAGTCAGAGTTCTTGATTTGCGAAGAAATGGTTAAAGGCACTTTTTGATAAATGATTGACGAAACAGCACTCACAGAACTAATAACTCTTATGCGAAAAAACTTTTACACTTTGCAAGTCTTTTTATTGTTGGTTGCTCGAGAGCTAAACGTAAACTAACTTCAAAGAAATCAAATACAATATTTTTGCGACATTTTATGGGATACAAAATGGTTCATACGGGTCGCCGGGGCGGAACAATAGAAAATATAACGGGTTTTAAGACAATAATGATTTTAAATGTGTACAGTAATGGAATATAGCAACATAAAGAGAATGGGGATGTTTTTATAATTAGTTTGGTAATAAACTATAACAATAGAAAATGAACGCGCTACGTTAAAATAAAAAGAAATAAAGATGAAAGGAAATATGAGAAACAATTTGTACAAGGAAAGTAATTTTAAACACTAGCTATCTATAATCGTCCATCTGGGGTCAGGTTAAGCTATGTTTCGGTATTAGCAGTTACCGTACTGAGTAACTATAGCTAAATTAAAACTAAAATAAAATACATAGTCACAACTTTCAATAATGTGCTAAATATTCAAAGGTCACAACGGACAACGAATTTCGAAAATAACCACAGAACAAACAAAACTTGACACATTTTGACAACTTTGACGACATTTTGACAGTGACAATGACATTTTTCTTTAGAATTTGTGATCTGGATCACGTGAACTTGGTTTACGTGAACGGGATCAAAAAGGTACTGGTGAAATGAATTTTTCTTAAGCCGAGATTAAATTCAATATTTGAACTCGTTCACCGTGAACTAAGATCAGCTGAACGCGTTTTCGGATCGTATCGGTGAAATTGGGCCTAAGCCGTTTAAATTCCACTACTGGACCGCTATTGTTGCATCTTGTCCAGTTGAAAGCGGCTTGCATTCAGCGCGTTCTTGCCGTCTTTACTAGGTCATTTATTTTCCACGTGGTCGGCATGGTCTCCATTTGGAAACTTTACTTAAATGAAGGGTTTATGAAAATAAATAAATTCTCCTGATATGGTATAAAAACGACACTCGAGTATTTAGTATTACTAGGATTGGTCTTAATTTTGTTTCTTGTAGCGTGGTGTCTACCATTTTTAATACCTTCTGTGGCATCTTGGTGTCAAAGTGGATATTCAGTCAGTTGAGTTAATTCACTGAGTACTGAGGGAGTTTTAGTTACTACTCAGAAGCATTGCCCTTGGATATATTATTCAATCCTAAATGACTCACTGACTGACATGCAACGCAGAGCCCAGACCACTGATCCTAGAGACTTGAAACTTGGAACGTATGTTGTTTTCGTTGTATGGACGTGTGCTAAGAAATGATTTTTGAAAATTCACATTCTAAGGGGTCCAAGAAGGGTGTCCATGTTTTAGTATAAAACTCTCATGTTTCATAATTGCGAGCGGGCAAAACGGCTGTTCTTACACTAGTTTTCTTATAACTCTACTCTTATTCTCTCTTTTTTCTAGCGAATGTCTTAAAATTTGAAGTAAAGATCTAAACATCTAAACCTGTCGAACCCAATGCAAATATGACATGTCCGCCTGTGCATTTTCATAGTGTTCTTTGTCTTAGTGTATTTATTATTATTTTTGTAGTGGTAGGCCTCTTTTGCAGGGGCCCGCCTGGGGAAGTACCACACCTTTGCCAGTAATTCATCCGCCATAATAGGCAAACATTACTGTGTTCCGGTCTGAAGGGCAATGTTACCAGTTACCCCATATCTCGGGGTGACAGGCGCAGTGCAGTGCCACGCAGAATTTTGAATATTAAAATACCAGGTGGCACTGTGTCTGATATAGGCATTCATGATCAGGCACCTGCTCGTTTTGTTACTATCATAAAAAAATATTAGTTAGGGTGGATAGTAAGTAGGTAGCTCTATTGTTTAGAATTTTTCAATAAAGGCACTCTGCCCTATTTAAAAAAATGTAAATAATATGCCCTATGTGTGGTCGCGGCGTATTATTAATATTCAACAACAGTCAGTTCAAGTCCCAGTTTACACATCAAAGTTTCTCGATTTCCGTTCCAAAGTTATGTGACAGTTTACCCTAAAGTGAAGGCATTTAGTTCTAGTAGTAGTTATCAGGTGTGGCTGTATGGTTCCCAGCTATATAAAGGCCATCCCTTCCTCATCTGGTGGGAGCCATGAGACCTCGCAGAGGGTCATATTCGGAGAGTGGGCAGCAGCGCTCTCGCGATCACCAAGTCGCACAACAAGCGTGGTGATTACGGCTAAATCCCTCATTTGAATAGTTTATGGCGTTCTATGGGGGAGGTCTATGTTCAGCAGTGGACGTCTTTCGGCTGATGATGATGAACAGAGGTGGTTTTTTTGTGAACCGATAGATAGATAACTTTTTTTATTACACATAAAAAGAATCTTGAAAATAAAAATTAACATACATTCACGCCTTTTTTCCGAAGGGGCAGGCAGAGGTGTGTACCCAGGACTCAATCCCATAGTAGATACACCCACATTTTGCCAGTATGTTATTGTAATAGGAGGCGAGCCTATTGCCATCTACCGGGCACAGTTCCAGACTCCAGGCAGTTATTGAGATAATTCCTAATGGAAAAATCCAATATTTAACACTGCCTGACCTGGGGATCGAACCCGGGACCTCTTGATTGGCAGTGGAGCATGCGCCCTCTACGCCACCGAGGCAGTCTATTCATATCATCTAGTATATAGTTTTGGTGAAAGTACTAGCACACACACCAGCGGCATAATACATTACCTAGAGTTTAAGGCATTCTATACATTGCCTAGGTATTGTATAGAATACCGGATTATAGAGGGGGTGGCTATGCAGACGTTTCCGGGCATCTTTGTCCTCTATAGGATCTATATAGGATCCTCTATAGTATACATACTAATACATAGTGTAGGGTTGATGTTATTTTGTGACGCGCATGCTACAGATTCTGTGAACGTTTTGGTGGTTTTATTGAAAGTATTGATGGCAACGTGTGGTTTAAAGAAGATCTATGGCATATGCGAGGGCGCGATGGCAACTCGGGGAAGGGAATGCAAGCGCGACAGATGATTGTAGAGCGAGATTGAAGATGGCTTGGTATAAATTATTTAAAATATGCTGAAGTGTTCGAGTATTATTTAATGGAATAGGAACGTCTACAATAGGTATACATATAATACATAGGTATTGCTTAATTTTATAATAAGCCTTCCCTAATAAAGCAGATGTTATACAGGTTTTAAGTTTACCCTCTGAGAGCAATTAGAATTTTGTGAAGGGCAAGCGTATTTAGAACGAAAGATCTGTACCTACATTTACTCGTTATAATTTCTCAAATTCCGTTTCAAATTACCCTTCTGTGTGCGAGTGTTTACCCTAAGAGTTTTAGCACTGAGTTGTAACACTGAATTAACTGGACAAAGTGAGGCATATAACAGAATGATCGGCCAAGCGCTGTTCGCTTATGGCCAGTCATTTCCTGGGTCTAGTTTTACTGCCAGGCAGGTCCACAACTTTTCTTAACAAGATTATGATGTTTTATGATATATCTTCTACACTTAGTTTATGTCTACTTAACAAGAAAGGCGACCACTTGGCATTTTGACAAAAATTCTATGGAAAATTTATCAGAGTGATATTTTGTATTCCCCTATTTCCTCCAAATATAGTAAATCTATTTGATATATTTATTTATCTCCTGATATTATCAACAAAAGTAGATGAGGTGAACGATGTCTCTATCATTAATTTTCCTTTACAAACTCTTATATTCGATTATCAGTGTTAACACTGATGACTGAATTGGATCTCAAACGTGGTCTCTGAGTGTGGGCCTAATCATTTACACCTTACATTTTTCCATAGCGACACACAAATATGTACGCATAGTTTGAAAGCTTCTGTTAGGATAAATCGACGAAAACCAAATAAATGGAGCCGTACTAAAAGGTGTGAATGTGTTCTAAAAATCCACCCATTTACTTAACATTACATTACACACTTTTTACCAGAAAACTACTGAGGTCTGAAACTAACCGTGGGCTGAGCATACCATCGAGTTAAGATATTGTAGAGGTGACACAAATAAAATTAAAAAAATATATCAGAAAATAATAATACAGTCAAAATAGAACCAAAATGAAATAGAAATGTAATATCACCACAAAAATAATATCTTTACTAGTAAAGATTGCACAGATTTAGAAAATATTTATAATATACAGTGTAGCTAGCTAAACGCTTGGTGGAGCATACGCAGCATCGGGTGCCCAGAATGCTGGCCTGTATTTTGCCCAGAGGATAAGCATCTGCATCGAACGGGGCAATGCCGCCAGCATTCTGGCCACCTACCCTTCCTCCAAGGGCTTAATAGATTTAAGTTAGTGAGTAGGTTTTGTATAAATGTAAATAGCGTAGGTAGTGACTTTTGTTAATAGTGTTTTGTGTGTTTATTTTTAATGTTTCTTTGAATAAATTTGTAATTTACAGTCACTTTTTGTTGGTCTACACCATAATAAAAGTTATTAGGGTCTTCTTGTTCTGGTTCATATGTTCTGAACATTCCACAAGTTAAACTATAGATCGCTGCAGCGCTTAAAATCGTCACATTCAGACATGCAGCGCTAGAATGATTCTCGCGTTTTTGTTTCTGTAAGAATATCTTGCTTATTCCTTATCTAAATCACAATAAAAGACGATGTGCAATATTTCAGCTTATTACGACAAAGGGTTAGTGTGTCAGTCAGTCATGACTTTGTATTTATTACAAAAAATTACAAAAAACTTTATTGACCAAAATTAGCAGAAACTACAAGGTTTTCGCTGGACTCCGCACTAGGGCTGGCCTGTGTCGCGGATGTCCTTACAGGGTTACCGAAGAGAGGTTATATGGGAACTAAACTGTACATGGCTATAAGTATACATAGTATTAATGTATAGAGATGAGAGGAAATGGCAACATAGCGTCTGTTTAAATAATTTGTTCGTAAAAACTATTGTACTACATTAAACTCAGAGATGCGATTTATTTGAAATACTTCTATTTAAAATGCAAATACAAAATGCACAATACCTATTTTGTATTTTGCAGTTAAATGCCTTTTAGTAAAAAACATTTTGTATTTTATTTGAAATACCTTTCGAGATGTATTTTGCATTTTTAATATTCATTTCAAAATGCAAAATACTTTGTGATTAAGTTTAGTCAACATTACCAGTCAAACAAAATGAAATGATCGAATGACGCTTGTATTGCCGAATTTGACTGATAGAGGTGCCTGCTAGCTTTTTTCTTCTTTGGTCAGAGTGCGCGCCTCATGTCTGTGTCAATGTCAAACGAAAATGACGAATATTATCTATGGCTATGAAACGCAACGCCGCTGACGCCGACGATTCGATTTCACGTAGTTATCGTTTGCTAGTGCTGGTGAAGTGGTTACTGATTTAATTTAATGGGGAGGAAAACTAACTTTTTATCACGATAGATGGCGTATGATCGACTGTACCTTGCCTTGACATTACAACTGTCAAATCATATAGAATTTTTAAAAAGTTATTGTTTTTTTGAGTTTTATAGATCTAAATGCCGCAGTGTCCTGCTATTAATTGTAATAATAAGGGCGTACATTTGTTCCCTAAGGATCCCAAACGCAAAAAACAATGGGAGTCTGCTTTACGGATTCAAAACTTCAAATCAAGTGCTTCTGCACGATTGTCAGTGCATTTCAAAGAAGATTATTTAGATAACAACAACATAACAACATACATTCACGCCTTTTTCCCGAAGGGGTAGGCAGAGGTGTACCCAGGACTCAGTCCCATAGTAGATACACCCACATTTCGCCAGTATGTTATCGGTCCCATGTAATAGGGGGCGAGCCTATTGCCATCTACCGGGCACAGTTCCAGACTCCAGGCAGTTATTGAGATAATTCCTAATGGAAAAATCCAACATTTAACACTTTGCCTGACCCGGGGATCGAACCCGGGACCTCTTGATTGGCAGTCGAGCATGCGCCCACTTCGCCACCGAGGCAGTCGCGAGTCGTCAGTGAGTTTTATTTAGATAAAAGTGCTTATAATTTGATAGAGAAATAAATTGACTATAAAATTGTTGATAAACATTCTATTTAAAAAGATTTAATGATGTAATGTAATAAAAATTTGTGATGAATTTGGTGAATTGATGTTACAATTGCTGATTTTTATAATTGAGTTATTTAGATAATATATACAGGTAAATCAGTACAGCTAGTATGCCTATTCTCCACTTTCTTAGTCATTCTTGGCGCTCATAAACATCCTTATCTATTATTTATTTCAGGTAATGAACCACTTGCAAGGTTTCTTGGAAAGACAGCTGTACCATCGATATTCTCTTTTACTAAGGTAAAACCTGAAACTCCGGCTGCTCTAGAACGACAACATCGTTCGAGAAAAGAAGTCAGAGGAAATTATATAGGTATAAAAATAAAAATAACCATGAATATTTGATATCGTCACCTTCTATCAAATCGGCCTTTTTCCCAGCAACTGATGCATTCCTTCCTCGAAGCGTTCGTTCTTAAGTTGAGTCACAGTCATAAGTGAATACATAATTTTTATTATTATAGAATATCGCAGAAAATCGCAAACGCTCTACTAACACCCAAATGTAAACAAAGTACAGTCGATTAGAGTGCCATCTGCAAACAGCTTTGCGTGTGGCTCCCCATTACCTACGTTTGTTTTCGGCTCGGCATTGTGTCTCTATTTCTCATGATAAATACCTAAAATAAATAAAAATATCTGAGATTTGGTCAAAAGGTATTTTATTATGAAAAAGTATTTTGAAAATACCTATTTTGCATTTAGCATTTTTTTTTAATAATTTTTTTTTAAATACAAAACCCACAACTATTTGTTATTTTGTATTTGAAATAGTAAATCTGAAAAGTATTTTGCATTTTGTATTTAAATTCTTTTTTAAAACCATTTTGTACATCTCTGACTAAACTGACAGCTAAAAAGATATTCCTGGCCACCTCGACGTAATTTTAGAATTATCAAAACAATAATTTAAAACAAACAATTACAGTCAGCGTGTTTATAGAAAATAATCGCTCGTCAAAAGATAAGCTACTGAAGTGAATGATTGTTTTGTTATGTGAAGTCGCAGTTAAACGAGACACAATCGTGTGAAAGAAAGAAACATAGAAAAATGCGTTTATTACCCAACCTTAATATCAAACACGTTATTACATCTGCCAGTATATATATATTTAGACAGTGGTTGTGGTAATCGGCTTGTGCTCAGCATGTGCTGCGCTCGGCTATATTTTAAATGATTTATTCCAAGCCCACCATCTTCAATCTCGCTCTACAATCATCTGTCGCGCTGGCATCCACCTCCCTGTGTTGCCATCGCGCCCTCGCACATACCATAGATCTTCCTTAAACCACACGTTGCCATTAATACTTTCCATAAAACCACCAAAACGTTCACAGAATCCGTAGCATGCGCGTCACAATATAACATCAACCCTACACTCGGCCAACCTGACAACGTGTATGCCCCCATACACGCATTATATGATAACCCTACAATATATATAATGTCAATTCTATATTTTCTAAGTCGATGGAGCAAACCGGGTGATTCTCATTCTAGTGGCGTGTGCATACACTCGGTTACAAAGGCTCTCCTAAGGTCCCTTCTACTTGAAGGGCTATGAATAAATAACGCCTTAGGCCTTGGTCCATTGATTAAAGTAGATGCGTAGTGTTTGAGGTTCTTTAGGTACATACAACAGAATCTGTTTTCCACTGTGGAAAGTTTGTTGAAAAATCTCATAAGTACAATGTTATTACAATTTCTAATAACTTTCTTGATGAAGCAAAATATGAATCGGAAACATCATTCTTCTTCGTCTTCTTCTTAGCCGTAGCAAGTCCACTGTTGAACATGGGCCTCCTCCATAAAGGGGTGGGTTTGCCAATACTCGCCACGCTTGGCAGGCTGGTTGGCGAGCGCAGTTTGGTGAATTTGACGCAAAGGACGCTGCTGCCCATTCTCTGGATCTGACAACCCTTAACCGACACTTACGGCAACCACGGGAAGAGAACATCATTAATCGAAATGGCTCATTGGGGTTCTTCCCGATGGTCCCCACCACCTCCGTCACCAGTGACAGATGGTTTTTCTTTTTGAGAATTCATCCTACTTGCCACCTTTAGTGATGTGTCTCGAACGAGGTGTACGGTGGTTAAATCGTCCTAGGGTGTACGGAACAGTAAATTTTTTCGAGTTTTCTTAGTCTGCTCCTTATAATTGTTTAAAGTGATGAGTACTGACTCTCTATGGCCTCTGCTGCATTGAGCGTGATCCCGACGCGTGGTCACGTTCCGTATGCGGCAAACAATCGTGATTTCACGATTTCGTGAGTAATTGCAAAATATAAGAACGACGCTAGCTGTCACGCGCGCATGCTCTTGTATTTTGATCACAGCGCAGTACCACGCCTCGTGATCACACTCAAAGCAGGGAAGACTCTTAAAAGGCAAAAGGGTGCCAACTGATTATCTGTACCCCTGTATCTAACATAATAGATAAACCCATTTCACGATTGTTTTAAAACTCCAATGTCAATAAAATCGGACATCATTCCATCCATTTCAAGTCTTAGAGTCCTCATCACGTTATATTTTATGGACTATTCCTTTTTATCACGTAACTGTCGTACCTTCGGCCCTTAGATACCATTCTGCCCTTTAGGGCTTCATTTGTGCTCACAATAACGACGCAAGCATCAGGTGTTGCTTATATCGACTGCCCTTTCTTTAGCCTTTGCCCTTGGGCGTTCGATTTGCTAATTCTGTTGTTATTACTTTTTATATTATTAATGGTTATGGTATATTTACAGGCCAGTCCTCATCTAAAACTCAGGACTGATAATTTTTTTTATGGTAGTGAGTAACAAGTCATGCAAATCAGGTGCCTGATGGTAAGCATCATGATTGACCATATCAGACACAGTGCCACCCAGTGTTTTAATATTCAAAACTCTGCGTGGCACTCCACTGCGCCTGTCACCCCGAGATATTAGTTGTTGAAACTCGTCATGCCCAGTAATTTTGCTGGTAACATTGCCCTTCAGACCGGAACAATGCTAGTCTGATATGGGCAGTAATGTTTGCACATTACTGCTTGGCGGATGAATAACTCGCAAAGGTGTGGTACTTCCCCAGGCGGCCCCCTGCTAAAGAGGCCTACCACTACAATAATATTTTTAAGGCGGTGGCTTTTCCATACATAATGAAATTTCCCAAATATGCAGGAGAGCATAATTTTCAACTCAATTGTTTGTGATTGGCTCTTAACCTGGCCTTTATTTGCGTTAAAATATATTTAATTTAAGAAAACCGTATGCTTCTTTTCATATTTACAAAAAAACATTAAAATAACCTCAATTTTTTTACATAACATACAACCACGCCTTTTTCCCGAAGGGGTAGACAGAGGTGTACCCAGCGGGCACAGTGACTCAAGGCAGTTATTGCGATAATACCTAATGGAAAATCCAATATTCAACACTTTTGCCTGACCTGGGGATCAAACCCGGGACCTCATGATCGGCAGTCGAGCTTGCGCCCACTAAGCCGAGACTACTACCGAGGCAGACTGTTCTTTTACAATTTTTATAAATATTATTTTATTACATACTAAATTTCAGCTAAATCGGTTTAGCGGTTACTGATTCCCTATTCAAACTTCCACACCCCTTTTCACCCGCTTAAAGTATGATTTTTGAGATAAAAACTATCCTATGTCCCGGGAATCAAACTATTTCTATAAGTTCCAAATTTCATCTGAATCGGTCAAGCGGTTTAAGCGTCAAGAGTTAGCAGACACAGACATACATTATGAACAGACAGCCTCGTTGGCTCAGATAATAAATAATAATATGGGACAACTTCCACACACGATCATCTGGTCCCAAACTAGGCTAGAAGCCTGTACTATGGTAACCAGATGACTGATATACATACTTATAATATAAGCTTATAACACCCAGACACAGATCAAACGGACATGTTCATGCACACAAATGTTTGATCTGGCCGGGGATCGAACCCGGGGCCTGCGGCACAGAAAGCAGAGTTATTATCGTCTGAGCCAACGAGGCTGTCAAATGTCAAGATGGTAGTAACTCTGCTTTCTGTGCCGCAGGCCCCGGGTTCGATATAGTTTTCTTCACGAGTTTTCATGCGCTAAGCTTCGCAGAGCCAATGTTCAGACTTGCCAAGATAAAACGCACGTACTGTATGTTAATCAACACTATACTCGGGGATGGTGAGAGGCCCTAAGTTTAGTTTTTTTTTTATGATACTGAGTGACAAGACGAGCTAATCAGGTGCCTGATGGTAAGCATCATGATTGCCTATATCAGACACAGTGCCACCCAGTGTTTTAAAATTCAAAATTCTGCGCGGCACTGCACTGCGCCTGTCACCCCGAGATATGAGTTGTTGAATCTCATCATGCCCAGTAATTTCGCTGGTAACATTGCCCTTCATATCGGAACACAGTAATGTTTGCACATTACTGCTTGGCGGATGAATAACTGGCAAAGGTGTGGTACTTCCACAGGCGGCCCCTTGCAAAGTGGCCTACCACTACAAAAAAATAGTATAAGATTAAAAATACAACCAGAATTTCCTAACCAGATTTATTTTCCCGGACTATCCTCCTAAATTCCGGAAGCGTGTATAAATCCCGGGATTTGTTGTTTTATCAAAACTGGTGTCGTTTGGAAGCGGAGCGCGTTGACATTAGAGGGAGTCATATTTCTGTTGACGTGAACATTATCGTTCAGTGTTCTAGTGTAGGGGATACAGTAGATAATTAGTTTTTATTTATTTTTGTATGATAAAGAGTAACAAGACGAGCAAATCAGGTGCCTGATAGTAGGCATTATGATTGCCCATACACAGTGCCACCCAGTTTTTTAAAATTAAAAATTCTGCGAGGCAGCGCACTGCACCTGTCACCCTGAGATATTAGTTGTTGAAACTCGTCATGCCCAGTAATTTCGCTAAAATTTTCCTTCAGACCGGATCACAGTCAGTAATGTTTGCACATTACTCCTTGGCGGATGAATAACTGGCAAAGGTGTGGTACTTCCCCAGGCCGCCTCTGCTAAAGAGACGTTTAGATTATTAGTAGATAAGATTAGATAAATCTTTTATTGATACCACAATACAGAACATTAGCCAAATGAAACTAAAAAAAAGCTAAAACATGAGTAATAAATTGGCGGTCTTTTCGATCAGAGCGATCTCTTCCAGACAACTATTCGGAAAGAGGAAAGGCATATACTAGAATTAGAATGTACTTGAAGTGACTCGTTACGGTTATTGCAACGAATTTAGATTCATAATGCTGTTTATTACGCACCAGTTTTATTTACTTTACATTACTGCACTGACGCTTTACTGACCTATGTATATTTTTTGATTTCTGCAATGAGTTTTTCCCCTTAAATAATTTTATTTATTATTATATATACTATTTAATAATGACGATAACGTCATTATTATCATAATTGCATTGAATAACTTATTTTATATTTTACAACAATTTAATCTTAATCTGCGTATTGTAAATAAGAGTTAATTTGTTGTAAAAATATATTATGAATAGATGAAATTATATTATAATATTTAATTATAATATTAACGATTCATTAAAAAAATAATTGTTTTTGGGCATTTATAAACACTGCGAATATTTAAAAAATACGCAAGTTAATTTACAGTAGCACCGTTATGTTATGTAAAAATCAATAAGCACCATAATTATAAACCTAAATGCAAAAAACATTCCTACTGTCTTCATTTCACTGTCACGCAATATTATTGCTTTTGGATAAGGAAAAGTCTACAGAGGTACCAAATATTATGAAGCAACAGTAACTCGTCAACAAATAACTAAACTTTCAGAGAACACATCAAAAAGTAGCAGAGTAGTCCGGAATTACTTTTTAAGTTGTAAAATTGGATTTACTCATACTTATCGACCGCGGAGAGAGGGAAGGTTGTTAGGAATGTAACGGAGGTGGTTTTATCGAAACCGAAGTTGGGGTGAGGTTATAAATATGGTTTACCGGAGTCGGTGTCGGAACTCGGAACCGAAGTCGGAGCCGGAGCCGGATGCGTATGTCGGAGGCAGAGAATCATTTGATTTTAATAATATTGAAGGATTGTACTCTGAAGTAGAGGACTATTTGAATTTTATAATCTTTATAGCACTGTGTGACCTAAACCCGCACTTAAGTCACACTTCTCCGTGACTTAAATAGTCGATTTTTACATCGTGTGAAAATGAATCGACTAACTTCACAGATGCATTATCAATAAGAAAAGATATGTTCAACCGTCTTATGACACTTAGAAATTCGCAGCTGACAGCTCTTTTGGCATTTGTCAAAAGTGGAGTAGGTTATGAATTTGCCTAAAAAAAGTTGCAAGTGGTAAAAAATTAATTAATTGTAATTCTATTGTTGTCATTTGAATTTGTATTACTCATATTCTGTATTTGGTTCTGGTTTTTTCATTATATCAATTATTTTAAAAAATACTTTTATCTTAGGACCCCCGTTAGCCCGCCATCGAATAGTTTTTTCATTACGAAGTATATGATTTGCCTCCCTCATTCCTTTCTATGGTAATTCAATCTGATCTTTTTAATAAATTAAAAATATGGCGGGTTTATGTCACACGAGCTATAAAATAGTATACGATACTTGTGACTTATCGTATCGTAATGTACTATAATTGTATTTTGTATGCGCTGATTGTGGGTAATAGTTATTATTCTTTGCCGCTGTGCTTCGACTTCCCATATGACGAATGCACATTTGATCGAGGGCGTGGATCGTGCGCCGGACGGGCGCGCGACGCCCGCGGGACAGGCGCGTTTCCTTGTATATGACAAAGTGTGTTTTATCCTTTTTTTTTTTGTCCCAAACTAGGCTAGAAGCCTGTACTATGGTAACTAGATAACTGATATAAATAATTATATAAGCTTATAACACCCAGCTAACAACAGATTATTATAAAATATCGGAAGTAAAGTCGGAGGTGTAATATTAATCGGAAGTTCTGGACTTTCGGAACCGAAGCTGAAGCTTCGTAACGTCCCTAGTTTGATATTGGGAAACGAAAATATAAGTGTCTTTGACGTAAGAAGTTCTTAGAGAAATGAGAGACGATATCGTGTCACCACAGATCACTATATTAGTACTACGCGTGTCACCAACAGATACCTATAATTATATACTTATCGTAAAGTCTCTGACGAAAAAAAAAGAACTAAAGACTGCTGACTCATTCTCACTAGCTCTGTGCAGTAGTTTTGTATATAAAACTAGTGAAACTCTTTAGACCTAATTTCCACTAAGCGGTCGCTAGAATCTAGAAAATAACAATACAAAGAATCCAATTTAATTTGAACGAGTTTTCATGTATAAAAACCTGCACAAAGAAAAAGAATATTAAAAAAATAAAAAAGCAATGAAAACTTATTTGAATTAAATTCGATTTTTTACTGAATCTCTGTATTGTTATTTTCTAGTTCCTAGTTGTCTTTATTTTACGTAATTACATGTAGTATTTATTATATCTTCAAAAATGTGGGTACGTGTGTACAGAGGATTTATTCACGTTGAAAGGTTACCGGTTACTGCCTCGCATTCCAGGACTACGTGGGAAACCGTTTCTTCCGCCACAAAACAGCCTCTGCATAGAGGACTGTCTGTGGCGTTTATGTGAATAAGTGTTTGTTCAAGGAACAACAGGTCACTGACCTGTTAAAGTCCCTATCATTATTTTAAGGTTCTTTCTGTTTAGACTTAACAGACGCTTTGTAAGCCACGTGCCCGGTTTTAGATGAAATGCAGCAGGTAATTATATAAACAAAAATCAAATAAATTTCAAATTTCAAATTCAA
This sequence comes from Hemistola chrysoprasaria, assembly GCA_947063395.1. Lineage (NCBI taxonomy): Eukaryota > Metazoa > Arthropoda > Insecta > Lepidoptera > Geometridae > Hemistola > Hemistola chrysoprasaria. The sequence goes on along the minus strand of OX346733.1, from coordinate 9,063,189 downwards.
ATTTCAAATTTATTTATTTAGAAACAAAAAATGTTGTACAAAAACAATGTGCGAAACGATGATACCTGCATTAGTTTTTTAAAAACTGTGTCGCAGACATCAACGCCCCTCTCCGGAACATCAGTATTACATTAAAAACATTTCTTATTTCAGTACAGAAAAACTTAGTTGTAAATTTATAGGTACAGTAATTTTGTGATAAGCAAGTTATTTATAAAACTAAGAAGAATTGTAATTTGTGTGAGAGTGTGTGTATGTGTAGGTGTGTGTGTGTGTGTGTGTGTGGGGGTGTGTGTATGACAGTAAGCATGTTAGTGTTTTGAAGGATTTAGACTAGAGTGAGGGTTTTATTAGGTTTTCTGAAGCTTCGTATGACAGAGTTGTAAGCCATTGTAGAACTTTTAGTTTACATTGTTTCAATGGGAGAGAGTAAATGTTTAATTCTCTGTTTAATCTGTTATAAATCAACGTACTAATATGATGATAGTGTCGCCTCGCGAGAGCTGTTCGACGAGGTTCGTTTTTGAATATGATATCCGATCTACGTTTAGAATGTTGAGATGGGGGATCATAGCTAGTTTGAGTATGCTTACGAAGAATGATCTGTAGGATAAAAAGTTGTCGAACAGTGGGTACTTTAAAAAGGGAATATAGCGATGTCGTTGGGAACCGAATGGGTTTTTTGATAATAACCTTCAGCACAGCTCTTTGAGCTCGTTCTAACCCTAACATCAAAGTTTTGCCTGAACCACCCCAAGAAGAGATACAATAGTTTAATACAGACTGGGCCAGAGCATAATATACTGTTTTTAGACTCTTGAAGTCAGCAATATTTCGCAAATTTTTAAAGACGTACATTAGTTTTCTGATTCTAGCAGTGGTAGAATTTATTTGCTGCTTCCAGGACATGGAACTTTCGAGCAGTACTCCAAGGTATTTTACACATTGCGTGCGCTGGACTATCACACAATCACATTGACTGGTCAAGGTAGAAGTTCTGCAGGTATGTGCACGAACAATATAGGAAGGTGGTGGTTAAGTTTTATTATTTATATAGAACGGTACAAATTTGGTTTTATTCAGGTTTAATGTCAGTAAGTTAGAATGCAGCCAATTCATTACAATTTTTAGTGCATATTCAGCATGAGCTTGAGTCTCTTCCCAGTTAGGTCCTTGTATTAGGAGCACTGTGTCATCGGCGTATGTTATAATTTCACAATTTGGTAAAGACATCTTGCAGAGTTCATTAATGTAAATTAAAAAGAGGGTTGGTCCTAAAACACTGCCTTGAGGCACTCCATAACCAACGAATTTATCGTCACTTACGTACTTTTCCACTTTAACCACCTGAGTTCGATTACTTAGATAACTAGAGAACATATCTAAGACAACGCCACGGATACCGATATCTTCAAGCTTAGATAGGAGGATAGGTATTGATACGGTGTCGAAAGCTTTCGATAGGTCCAGGAAGATACCTATAGTTTTCTAATATTTTAGATAACACTGAGAGTACTGAAATAGGCCTATAATTCGAAATAATATCTTTATTGCCACTTTTAAATATTGGGTGAACAATAGCTTTTTTAAAAACGTCAGGGAATATTCCGGAGGAAAGACACAGGTTGACAACATAAGTAATAACAGGAATGAGAACGTGTCTAGCAGCTTTGATAACCGAAGTAGGGATACCATCCTACTTGCAGCACTACTGTTTTTAAGATTCATGATAATGGATTCGACTTCTTTATTGTCAGCGTTAAGTAAGGCCATAGAATGTAATAAACTTTCTTTCGAGGCGAGCTTATCAGTGTAAGTAGGTACGTTATGATCTTGTAGTATTTTCATCGCTAAGTTCTCCCCAACGTTCGCAAAAAATACGTTTACTTTATTAACAGATAAGTCCGGGTTTTCAAACATCTGTAAAAGTTCCGAGGAACATGAGGAGTGTTTTTTATTTAGATTGGCAAATTTCTTTATGAGTTTCCAGGTCTCCTTAGAATCATTTCCAGCTTTACTCAACTCATTCTTTTCATAATTGATTTTCACTTTTTTCAGTAGTCTATTACAAAATACTTTATATCTAAAATAAGTGGTTTTATGAATTTCATTCTCGGGGTGAAGTTTGTATTTTCTATATAATTTGTCTCTGTGGTGAATGCATCTAAGGAGACCGGCAGTGATCCAGGGCTTTATTATTCTTTTTCTACTGGGAACAATAACTTGTTTGGTGTGTGTTTGAACAGCCGTAGAGATTACATCTACTAACTGTTCAGATGCACATTTGGGGTCAGTTGTAGAGAGAAGAGGGGAAAAGTCAGTGTCTTCTAGTGTCTTATGTGTAAAATGTCTTTATAGATATCAGTATTTACTTAGAAAAAGCCAGCGCTCTAATATTTACCTTCATCCTATGACAAATAGGGACTCCAGTGGCCATTAGCCAACCATGGAGGATTTGTAACATTTGTCAAGCTATACCTAGCTTAGATTACGTATGGTGAAAGACATTACTTGCTTATACCATTCTTACGACGCCCGAGGTGTTTGCCCACTGAAAAGTGAACAGTATGTCAACAAAGAGATGGTCTTTTTTCCAAGAATTATACTTTCAACATTATGAGACTCAACATTTTAAGATTCAACGTTTTGATATAACATCTGTTGAAAAAATTAAGCCCTACAAGTTTCTTGTGCGTTCTTCTTGTAGAGGTATCTTTCCGAACGCACGGTAGACTCAGTACTGTATCTTCATTGACGTACAAAAGTGTCAGATTATGACCTATTTGAATAAATCTGTTTGAGTTTGAGTTTGAGTTTGATTCAAACTTTTGAAAAATTCATTTTACCGGCCTTGAAGGGTCAAAAAGTCAAAAGTACACACAACTGACGAGCACGTATGAAGAATGTGATTAAAGCGGAAGAAGTAGAAGTCGCGTATCAGTATCGTAGCAAGTGAAGAGAGATAAACACAGACAGAGTCCATTACGTGTTGTGTCGCAAGGCCACGTTGGTGTGAACGGCTAAGGGTAGGAGAGGTTTTCCTGGACTTTAAACGGCGATCACTTGCGTTACCCTAAGGTCGCATCACGCTCGCCCATTCGTCACTTATGCTTCACATCTTCCCTCGAGCACGAGGCTCTCGCGACTCCACTCTGGCCGGCCAATAAAGGCAAGACAGAGGCGGGGGACTGTTCCTCGTCAGTGTTCACTCCGGCCGGCCGGTGAAGACAAGCCGGAGATGAAGAACATAACCCTCCCCCGGGAGCACTCAGGTACGTGGGGTCACTACTCCCCAACAGCTCGCCATAAGCCGCCCTATTATTATTATTATTTAACAAAGTGAGTGTAGGAGGATTGCCACACCGCTGTGCGAATACATCATAAATACGTAAATAACACTCAGATCTATAGAGGCCAACCTATTATATATTATGTCGGAGTTTGAAATCGCGAAGATACTTTACAAAGCCTCAAGGCAATAAGGTTAATGTCTATTGCTATGAAACGTAACTAAAGCTACCTACGAGCGATTCATCTTCACTTGACATTTTGCTACCCAACGTATCGGTTTTTCCGTTTTCCCGACTTGGTCTAAAGAGATTATATTGACTCTTTGATACAAAAGTGTCCCCTAATAACACGCTCTTATATATTTATTATAGATTTAGCAATAGATACAGAGCGATATAAGATGAAACTTATAGGGTACAGAAGGTCAACCTTGCAGTTTCTAATAATATATCGACACCAAAGTAAGGTCCAAATTAACTTATTAATATATTATTATATTTATATTATTTCACCATGAGACGGCAGTGGCAGGTGCCGGAGTCTTTAGCAATAGCCTGGTTACCATCCATCGATAAATCACACCTATTCAAATCAAGTCGTTTCCATCCATTCACAATAGTCCTTGCACCTGGCGGGGGCTGTCTTTGAGCTCATCTTCTGTGGATGGTTTCAGAGATGGATCCCATACCTAGATACCTGAACAAAACGCTTCCAATCCCATAAACAATCACATCCGCCTACAGAACATACAGCGCCATCTATTGCCTCCTTGCGCAATGCAGTGCATATGCAGTAAAATGGCCTTAACTTTTAATTGCGGTAACTTAGAAGTATGATTTTTTTTACAGTCAGAAGGGGCCGCAGATCTGAGTAGTTGATATCAATTTTAATTTGATACCTCCACGCGTTCCTGTTAAAAGTGTCTTGACAGACAGACAACAAAGTGATCCTGTAAGGGTTCGTTTTTTCCTGTCGAGGTACGGAATCCTAAAAATCAAGGTGGGTCCGCTGTACGTGGTATGTCGCTTCTCGGCCAGCCGCTACTTTTTTGGGAAACTTTTGAAAAACTAGACTAGATGGCCGTAAAGCTGCGTGCTGGGTGTCCCACTTCTATTTAAAATTTATATATTAAATCGTATGATCTCAGCGTAGTGTTAACGTTTAAATGCGTTTTTGTCGTGGCGCTTAAAAGGTTATCGTTACAGTTGGCATCGCGCCATCTCGACCTTTAACGAAAAATTTAAGAATTGCAATTGAAAATCTTCTTCAAGCGTGCGCTCGAGGCTACGTGCCCAATATTGATTCCCCGTCAAGTTCCACGTATTTTGTGTTTTCGTAGTATCCTACAACATAACGCCTTGTTTCTCCGAATCTTATTATAATAGTAGGTATTTCAAAAAGTAGGTACCAACATATTTCACCGGTTATATTTTAAATTCCATGCTAAACTGCGTAAATCCGATCCCAAGCTGCTTTAGAGAAAATAATTAATAGAAAAATAAAAAAAATTACCGGACCTTGAAATTAGATCCAATTTTAAATTAACATGAGTAACGCGTGTGACTATCGACGCAGTTCGTTCGTTCGACGCATTCAAAATTTTTAAATATTTTATTATTGAGCCGTCCTTCTGCTTCTATGTATTTTGTGATCAGGTTGAGGTCAGATTTTGATGGCTCTCACCACTGACAATCTCTTCTCGGGTAATATCTATTTTTATTTATGAAAGACAGTGTCTGTACGTGTTAACGATTTTTCTGCGAAGTTTTCTGGTAATTTCGTATTTATTGACGTACTACAAACTTTTTTGAACTAAGTATATTTAGCAGCCTCGTTGGCACAGATGGTAGTAACTCTGCTTTCTGTGCCGCAGGTTCCGGGTTCGATCCCCGGCCAGGTCAAACATTTGTGTGCATGAACATTTCTGTTTGATCTGTGTCTGGGTGTTATAAGCTTATATAAGTATGTATATCAGTCATCTGGTTACCATAGTACAGGCTTCTAGCCTAGTTTGGGACCAGATGACCGTGTGTGGAAGTTGTCCCTATTATTATTATTATTATTATTATTATTATTATTAATGTTAGTTTGTGATATTATTATAATTTCTGTATCATTTAGTATCACGCAACATCTTAAATTATGTTATGATGTAGCTATGGAGAGGGCTATAGTCGGAATTTAATTACGAGATCGAATCAGAAATGAAGAGATCCTTAGACGTACGAAAGTTACCGATATAGCGCAGCGGATCATCAAGTTGAAGTGGGAATTGGCAGGGCACATAGCACGTAGAACTGATGGCCGATGGGTTGTAACGTTATCTTTTACTTTCATTAAAGAGTTATTCGCGATGGCAGAGTTGGCTCTAAAATCGCGAAATAACCTAAATTACTATGAAACAGCCGGTGGCCTCCATACTGAGTTAAATGAAACGCAGAATGGTAGGTAGAGGGGGCTCAATAAAATTACTTATAATATGGACTACGCGCCATAGGTATTTTTACGTCATTATTATTTGTAATTATTAATATTGATTATAATTATTTTACTCTACAATTTTTTAATATTATTAATTATCAATTTTTAATTATTTGACTGCGTCGGTAGTCTGGTGGCAAGCTCGACTGCCGATCAGGAGGTCCCGGGTTCCGTCCTTTTTTTTCCACTAGAAATTATCTCAATATCTGCCTACCGGCCTAGCATGACTGGGGATAACTATTTTTCCCTGTTTTTCACTCTCATTCGCGCCTGAACAATTCATATCTGCTATCTCGTTCCAACCCCTAGGGACTTCGTTTTCCCTGGTCATTGTGCTACCGGGACTGTCTGTCTGTCTGTGAGTCTGAAACTTTAATGTGTCGGTAGATGACAATAAGGTCGCCTCCTATTAAGTACATGGGACCAATACCATACTGGCGATGTGCGGTAGGTGTGACTGTATGTGTGCGGCTACGGGACTGAGTTCTGGGTACACTTCTGCCTACGGCTTCGGGAATAAGGCGTGATTGTATGTTATGACATTATTTATTTATAAGTAACTTTAGTAACATTTGCAATCTACAGAATATACTGCCAAAGTGTGTTGAACTTTAAAATAACGCAACGACTGCCACATTTTAGCAAATAAAATTATTTCGTTACGTTCTCTTACTTGTATCTAGAGAAACAATTAGTTAAATAAGTTTACAACAATATCAAACGATTTACATTTAAGGTACCTGCTATAAATAACCTATATTCAAAGGTCAACTGAAGTAATTGGAATTCAAAAGTACTGTGATCAAAAGCCAGACTGGCATGCTTTAAAACTAAGTAACTATATTGAAACAAATATTTTTAAAACAAATATTATCCCTAAGTGGAAACGGTTTTTGAATACCAATGAATTAAAACTATCTGGTCATTCGAGGTACTGGGTACCGGAGATTTTGGTGCAACTTTAGATTTGACAAGTTTAATTGTGCCACGCGGTTTAACCCGCGTAGTCTTCGTTCCCGTGGGAATATCGAGATGAAGAGTACTCTATGTGTTATTCCAGGGTCTAAGCTACCTACATAACAAATTTCAGCTCAATCGGTTTAGTATTTTTAGCGTGAAAACGGAACAAACATACGCACAAAAAACCGCGCTAGAGCTGTTTTTTTATGCTAGATCGCGCTGGGATCGAGTAAGAACTCGCTAGCGTTTTTTATCCTGTTACTAACGTAACTTTTTTACATTGTACCACAGAATACAAATAAGGGAATTATACTGAGACTTGAGATTTATAATATTAACTATATATAATATATATAGGATAGGAAGTAGGATTCTGTGAATTTTTAATATCGGCGGTGAAGTGACAATAACTTACTTGTAACTGAGATGACTAAACATTTAGGTACACGAAGGGATATCTTATTTAATATTATAGAATCGGTCAATTTGTTTACATAACTATAGTTATAATAAAATAAATAATACCTATAGTTAGTATTTATTTTGTTTGCATTTTTAATAGTTTGGAGGTATTCTTATCGTATTGTAAAAAAAATATGTTATCATTTTTTTATGGTACAGAAGGTATTGGTATACTTATTTAAAAATCCAGGTCCATTTCAATAACTTGCGTTTAAAACTAATAAGAAAATCGAATGAAATTTTATATGAAATACAGCCCCCGCTACGTCTGTATTGCATACGCGTCTTTACACGTTTACCAAAAAACTAGATAGGCTCCCCTGTCCCATTCGGATTATTTAGGAGGTTCGATTCGGACAGATGTGCGAAGTGCGAAGTTTCATAGAATTTCATATGAATAATTCTAAAATTCGTTCGGCTCAGATAGATGTGTGTCCCTTAATGTTAGTCAATGAGAGTGAAAGAAAAAAATAAAAGCTTGTAAAATGTAAAAAGCTGTCACCAATCACTAAACTTATTCCATATTCTGTGCACTAAAATAATCAAATGTGTTTATATTTATCAATGACATCACACCACTGACAGTTAGCAAATGAACCAGACACCAGACGCCAAAAAATTACACGTTAAAAAAATAACACATACAATTTTCCACACATGCGTTCCAATTCAAAGTCAAAGTCAAAAAGATTTATTCAAATAGGTCACAATCTGACATTTTTGTACGTTAATGAAAATAAACAGTAATGAGTCTATGTAATTATGCATGATGTTATATACAGATGATAACGTATGTATACAACACGCCTTTTCCCGAAGGGTTAGGCAGACTATACATTATTGAATACTAGTGTAAGCTCAGTGGCTTAGCCCGCTCGCAATTTAGAAATATGGTAGTCTTAAACCAAAACCTTTTTGGACCCCTTGGATTTGACACCCTTTTTGGATCCCTTAGAAAGTGAATTTAAAAATCCTGTCTTAGAACTCGTCCAGATAACGAAACAAACCTACATTCCAAATTTCAACTCTCTAGGATCAGTGGTTGTTGTAATGTGTAGCGACGATTGTAGAGGTAGGCCTCTTTTGCAGGAGGCCGCCAGGGGAAGTACCACACCTTTGCCAGTTATTCATCCGCCAAGCAGTAATGTGCAAACATTACTGTGTTCCGGTATGAAGGGCAATGTTACCAGCAAAATTACTGGGCATGATGAGATTCAACAACTCATATCTCAGGGTGACAGGCGCAGTGCAGTGCCGCGCAGAATTTAGAATTTTAAAACACTGGGTGGCACTGTGTCTGATATGGGTAATCAGATTAGCTCGTTTTGTCACTATCTTAAAAATATATGTGTGGGTACCTAGTATACTACAGGACAGAGTCCTGGGTACACCTCTGGCTACCTACCCCTTTGGAAAACAAGGCGCGACAGTACCTATGTTATGATAATGAAGCATGGACATATAACCTGTGTTTATGTTAGTTCCATTTTTGCCCGCATTCATGAAGAAAGTAGACAGTATATGAATAGCTAACGTGACACATGGATGCCTTGACCTGACCGACGCGACGCGTGCGCCCGCGCCGCTGCCAAGTGGGCGAGGTCAACACACATATCTACTAAATGAATGGAAGATGATCGGGATTTGCACGATGACAACAATTTTGGACTGTAATAATTCTGATTGGATAATATCGATCGATATGGCGCTGGGCGTCACGGTACAAGTCAGCTCCGTGAAAATATTTTATTTAAAATATATTATGTGAATTTAAGTGATGAAAATAGTATTATCGTATATTATAGACTGTGACGCATAAGTGAGAGTGTTATACAGAAAATTGTGACAATAATAAAAATAAAAACCAAACAAATAGTAAAATGCACTAAACTATTTGGGTACCTATACGTAAAAATACGCATTAAATCACAGTGAACATAGTGTACTTCATGTTCTTAACAAAAAGACTGTACAAACAGTAATAAAACAAACTAAATAACGCAATATATTAATAAATACCGTGTTTTAGTGATTATCTGTATTTAAATTGACGGTAATCAATAATAATTTAAAACACTTAGCAAAATAAGTCAATTGCTACGACCAGGGTATCATGTATCGTCTAATTTCACCATTCAGTTGACGTGCACTCTGGCCCGACGGTTCGTAGTACGGGACGCAGGCATGTGCCTCCCGGTTCGAATCTGACGAACGGATATATAATTTCTGACTTTTTGCTATAAACATATCGACGGGAATTTAAGATGAATACCAAACAAACTAGGAAAACCAAAAAATGTTCGAAATGTCACAAGGAAATTAAAAATAAAGAATTTCTAAATTGTTCAAGCTGCAAACTATACTACGACATTGAGTGTGCTAATGTATCCATTCAAAGATTTCTGATCATGACCTCAGCTCATAAAGTTAACTGGAAGTGTTTGCCATGTATACAAAAGCATGTTCAAGAAAAGAATACTAGCACTCCAACTAAGGCTACTAAAAAATCGACTATAAAAGGGCATAGCTCAGATACGAACAGTAATCAAAATAGCCCTAACATAATATGCGAAACCACGGCCACAGCCACTGCAAAGACACGAAAAATAAAGAAACGTTCAACTAAAGCCCTGCCCACAATAACAAGATCATGCTCCCTTGAGTCAATGGACACAACGCTAAATACAACCTGCTCGGATTTAGGCTCCAGAAGTTATGACCTGTCCACACACGCTAGTCCCGAGGAGGTGGTCGACTTGAAAAACGAATTAGTCGAATTGAAATCACAGTTAGCCAGCACTCGTGATGAGTTGGACAACACAATATTGGAGAATATTGACCTAAAAAAAAAGGTTACAGAGCTACAACGACAACTGAATACATTAAAAGAAATTTGTAAAACTCCCCAAGCCAATAAAAAATCTCTATCAACGTGTAAAAAGAAGAAAAAGCAAATAAAGCACAGATTTTACTCACCAACAGTGACCTCTGATGTAGATGCTGTCCCTTCAACGCCGAGTTCGCCGATGAACATTAGTCATGACATACTTAACACGGCGCAAGAGCCGCAAGAGACTATCAGACAAACTCACCCGGACCCGAACTTACAACCGGAACAGCAGTTAGACGCATCTACTACGACACTAGCAGAGAAGGAAAAGCAAGAAATATTAGAGCAAATAATCCCGCAGAAAAATATCTTTGTTCTAGGAGGGAAGCAATGCAGAGGACTGCGACAAAATCTGGAAAAGTCTAGACTTCGAAACAAAAGGGATGACTATAATATAGTAGCATTTACAAAATCAAATGCAGACTCAGATAATATTGCACGTAGTTATACATGGCTTAAAGCAGGCAAGGACGATAGAATTATTTTGTCATTAGGAGAGCATGATTCAAGCCCTGCTAAAGTAATGATAGAATTATGTACAATCTTGAAACGATTGCAACAATGCCCTCTTGTGATTGTACTTGGCATTAAAAATAATCTTAGCTTAAATGAACACAAATTAAATAATATGTTATGCAATATATGTACAAACTTTTCAAACTGCAAATTTTTAGATTTAAACGTGTTGGAATTATGTAACCAAAATTTATCTAGAGCCATTTGCTTTAAGGTGAACAGTATCATTGACCAATACGATTGTGATTGCGAGTATAAAGTTACTCAATACAGAAACACACACGAATCTAAAAGTACCCACATTGCACATTCCTCCATAGACCTCATACCTGTATCAACTTCTACACCACCAAAACAAGCAGTCATTAAACCAAAAAAAGGAACGATTCCATTTTACTTTAGGTCATCCCATAAATTAAACTCAGCCTGCCCATCAGATCCGCTAACACCTAAGAAAAATTTTTTTCGTCCCTAAAGGAGATCAAAATAAGCGCAATCAGCTAAAGATTCTCCACCAAAATATAGCGGGTGCAATTTCCAAAAGAGATATTCTGGACGCCACAATTACTGAGCTTTTATCTCAAGGCAATAGGCCAAACATTATTTGTCTCTCTGAAACATTTGTTGAAGCAGGCAATGAAAGTAATCTTAATATATCTGGTTATCGTGTTGCATCTAATTTTAGCAGAAAAAAGAAACAAAAAAGGGGCGGAGTTGCAATTTTGGTTGAGAAAGGTCTACCAAGCAAAGAGCTTGAAACCCTGAAAGGTCTGGCTGAAGATAAAGTATTTGAATGCTGCGCAATTATCATTCCAGCACATAAACTAGTAGTGGTCTGCGTTTATCGTATACCAGGTCCTAATAGCGCAATATTCATAACCAAATTAGACTTACTTCTATTCAATGTTACAAAAAAATATACAAAACATAAAATCGTTCTAACGGGTGATTTCAATATAAATACCCTAAAGACATGTAACTCTAGTACAGACCTGCAATACATAGCACAAAATTATAACTTAAAATTTCATATCAATCAACCGACAAGGCAAGAAGCTTGCATTGATCATCTCCTCAGCAATATCAGAGGAGCTACCGGGAAGCTGCTAGAACTCTACCTTTCAGACCACAATACAGCCCAATTGCTCTATGTCCCAATCAAAAGTAACACCTTATTACCTTCCAGTTTTTACACAACTAAAACGGATTACTCCGATGAAAATATGCAAAAGTTTCTCTATTGTCTTAACCAATTAACATTATCAGAGGTTTACAATAAGTCTGACCTAAACTCAGCTTTTGACATTTTCTATGATACCTTTTTATTGTTTTACAAATTATGCTTTCCGACGATACAAATTAAACAAACTATTAGTTATCAACGGCCAAAATGGATTACAAAGGGGTTAAGGAATTGTTGCAAAACTAAAAGAAGATTACGTTACCAATTCTATAAACACAGATCTAGAGAAAATAAAATAAAATATCTTTCTTATTCAAAAATCTTACGGCGTTGCATGCATAGAGGACGAAAAATTTATAATGACAAATATTTGCAAAATTCAAAAAACATATGTCGGGCATCGTGGAAACTTATAAAAGATGAAAAAAATGATTTAACGGATTACGAATATATCAGAGAAATTAAAGTGAATAATACTATTATCACAAATCCTACTGATATTGCTAATGAATTTAATAGTTATTTCATTAATCTGACTAATACTAATATAAAAAGCGATCTCAAAAATACGAACAAAAAGTATATCCCCAGTAGCATATTTCTGAAACCATGTACACCTGACGAAGTAGTTAGCGTGATTAAATCCCTTAATAACACGATATCTGAGGGTTTTGATGGGGTCTCTACAAAAATAGTAAAACACTGTAGGTTTAGACTAGCACATGTTTTTGCTTTTTTAGTGAACCTTTCTTTTGAAACAGGATCATTTCCGGAAAGTCTGAAACTATCTATTGTAAAACCCCTGTACAAAAAAGGGGAAAGGCTGAATGTTAGTAATTATCGACCCATAGCGCTCATACCAATATTTTCAAAAATTTTTGAGAAGCTATTCTTTAAAAGAATGATTTCCTTTTCTGAGAAACATAAACTAATTAAAATCGAACAATTTGGTTTTCAGAGCAACAAATCAACGGTTCTCGCTATCTACAATTTGATGCATGAAGTGGCGAAAAATATTGATAGGAAGAAATTTTGTAGTGTTATCTTTTTTGATATGACGAGTGCTTTTGATTTTGTCTCGCACAAGACTCTATTAGATAAAATTGAGAATCTCGGAATTCGAGGCCCAGCATTGAATTGGTTGTCCTCGTATTTAAATAATAGGAAACAATATGTCCAAATAAAAGGTTTCAATCAAAACGCGGTTGCAACCAGTTATAATTCGGAATATAAAATAAATGCATGTGGTGTACCCCAAGGCAGTGTGCTCGGGCCTTTACTTTTCCTGTACTATATAAATGATTTGCCGGATGCAATCAGACATAAATGTACACTGTTTGCGGACGACATCTCAATAATTATTCCATGCAATAATACGATAAGTAATTATGAAAACGAACTCAACAGCTCAATATATGACGTAACGGAATGGTTAAACGCTAATAATCTAAATGTAAACTTGACGAAAACTAATTATATACAATTTCAAAACTATAAAACTAAGGAACTAAAACTTGACATAAATTATAACAAAACTATTATCAGTGAGGTTAATGAAACAAAATTTTTAGGGGTCTACTTAGATAAAAACTTAAATTGGAAAGCCCATATACAATACGTGTGTAGCAAATTAAACAGATATGTACATGTGCTCAATAGATTGAGACAAACTTCAGCCCTAAGCACAGTCCTTGCAGCCTACCACGGCTATGTAGCGTCAATACTTAAATATGGCCTGTTGATGTGGGGAAACTCACCTGACATTAATAGAGTATTTATTGCCCAAAAGAAGTGTGTCCGTGCAATTTGTGGTGTACCTCCCTTTGAATCGTGTAAACCTCTATTTAAAAATCTTAATATACTACCGCTGCCATGTATGTATATTTTTGAACTCGCGATCTTTGCAAAAATGAACCCGCAATTGTTCACAAAGGTTTCTGATATTTTCCCTAGAAATACGCGAAACTCAAGCAGACTGATCAATGAAACTGTGCCTAGAACCTCTTTGTATAATAAGCAATGCCATTCTATGTGTATTAAAGTATTTAATGCTCTCCCGAAACACATGAAATATCTTAGCACTAAACCATTTAAAAATGAGTTAACGAGTTGGCTTCGCAATAAAAATTATTATACCATTAATGAATTTTTAATATATAATCTTTAAAAAATATACATAAAATATTGACATTAAAATATGATAATTAATTTTGAATAATATCCAAGCAAAATGTTCCAATAATTATTATTGCGATTATGACATTTTTTATTATTATTATATATATAGAGCTGACCGTACCGTTTGTGACTTTATTATATTATATGACCCATGCTAGATTAAATTTACTAAATAATAGAATGTACTGCGAAATTAAATTAATTGAAATACTTTAACATAATATTATATAGACTAAGTTAAGTCGCACACCCGATATAGGGTAGATTGTACAGGATCGAAAAAATCTATTGTAACAACTAAAAAACCTATGATCTGTGACAATAAAGTATTTGTATTTGTATTTGTATTTGAGCTTTATTTTTGAATAATATTTATTGGTGTGTTGTTTTGTATGTTTCTTTTCTTTCTCTCTTCGAATTTGAATCACAAGACATGTACCTATCATGTTGTTATGTAGAAAAGTATAAGGGCTTTTTCCATTTCCTCCAATAAACAATTCCTGTCTCCTCCAAATTTCATTAGTAGGTATAACTCTAATTCCTCCTCTCCTTCAAAATCTAAATCTGCCCCGGTAGCACAGTGACCAGGGAAGAAGTCCAAGGGGGTTAGAACGTGACAGAAGATATGCAATGTTCGGGCGCGAAAAAGAAAAAATAACGGGGAAGACACGTACCTATTCCTCGCGGTGTGCTAGGCGGGCTGATGGCATTTTTTTTTATATTATTAACTTTTTGTTATTATACCAATATCTGAATTAGTTACCACAGTTAGGTAGGTACCATTCCAAACTATATAAAATTTACTTGCGCTAATAATTGACAACTTTAGTTCGTAAATTAGGAATTAAGCTAATTTTCATGAAATAATATATGTTTTTACTCGACTGCGAAGAAGAAGAGTTATGTTTTCGTTATAGAGAGAATGTATGTATATGAGTATGTATAAGGTTTTTTTAGGACGACCCACAGCCACACCCGAGACACTCGACTCAATTCCCATACAAAAGTCACGGTATAGTTACCTACTACACAGACATTGCACACATGGAGTTTTGTACACGCGCAAGAGAGTGCGTGAGGAGATTTCCCATCGCCGGGCTCGTTGAGATAGAGAGCTCAATCTCGGCGGGGTGAAGAAGGCCCGATTGGTGGGCGGACGACAGTTTCCATTCTATACGTAGTATTGTTATCTGTTCTGTGCTACATCCTAAACTATACTATCCTAAATCTATGGCCTAAACGCCTCGATGGATCAAATAGCACTTCACATGATTTTGACATGTGAGGTGTCATGATTCGTCTCAATTGTGGGAGTGACATAAGGTACTACATTTATTACTACATTATTAGTGTATAAAAAAACATACATTCACGCCTTTTTTCCGAAGGGGTAGACAGAGGTGTACCCAGGACTCAGTCCCACATTTCGCCAGTATGTTATTATTGGTACTGCCTCGGTGGCGTAGAGGGCGCATGCTCGACTGCCAATCTAGAGGTCCCGGGTTCGATCCCCAGATCAGGCAGTGTTAAATATTGGATTTTTCCATTAGGAATTATCTCAATAACTGCCTGGAGTCTGGAACTGTGCCCGGTAGATGGCAATAGGCTCGCCCCCTATTACATGGGACCAATAACATACTGGCGAAATGTGGGTGTATCTACTATGGGACTGAGTCCTGGGTACACCTCTGCCTACCCCTTCGGGAAAAAGGCGTGAATGTATGTATGTTATGTTTATGTTATTGGTCCCATGTAATAGGGGGCGAGTCTATTACCATTTACCGGGCACAGTTCCAGACTCCAGGCAATTATTGAGATAATTCCTAATGGAAAAATCCAATATTTAACACTAACAGAAGTAAAGTTTGTTTATCAGGACAAATTTAGTATCGTTAGATAGAATTTAATGTGCGAATTCCAAAAATATATTATACATATTAGGTTACAAGATAAAGCGGGTTTTAACTACTTCCGAGTATACGAGTATGGCAGACGGGAAGAGAGTTAGCATACTAACTACTAAATACTGGTTTTTTGCTTATCAGTAAATAATATTTCAAAGCAGTCCGGTTTCATATTTTTTTATTAATTTATTTAGTACGTATAGCAGTTTAGGATCCCATTTTTTTCTTCTTATTTGTAGATTATTTTGTAAAAATATTGAATGCAAACGATTTTTTGATCTTCGAAAATTAGGTTGTAAGCTAAGGTTTCTGATTTTCTGTTTTCGACTAACATAATTCGGTGATCCAATTTTAGAGGCACTCTTGTGAAGGTCTCCGTCCACTACACTGAACCATTAGTAGAAGTGGCGTGCAAAATTGAAACAATATCATAATGAATACGCAATATTTAATATTTAACAATTTTTATTCATTGTAAAATTTGCCTAATTTTTCCGCATTTTTGAAGCAATTCTCACACTGCTCACACACACACACACACCCCTCAGTAGGGCAACGTAGGGTGGGAGTACATGATGTAACATTGCATGTATTGAAAATATAATATAGTGCTTGTACCTATTGTCGCACACATCGAAATCACAACCGCGCGCGTATTTTTTGTGGGCCGTTTCAGATCGCCGATGCAACCATAACATAACATAACCGTAAATTAAGAAATCAAGAAAACCCATTTCAAAACCAAAGAAGATTTCAAAGAACCCTAACGATTCCTTACCAGGAATTACATAACATAACATACATTCACGCCTTTTTCCCGAAGGGGTAGGCAGAGGTGTACCCAGGACTCAGTCCCATAGTAGATACACCCACATTTCGCCAGTATGTTATTGGTCCCACGTAATAGGGGGCGAGCCTATTGCCATCTAACATCTACCAGGAATTACCAGGCCACAAATCAATCAGACCACAGGAAGATGTTTATTTATCCCATAAGCCGTTATAAAGCAACTTATTATCTTTAAACAGCTAGATTGATTTTCATGACAAATAGCTAAACACACTCTATTTTTCAGACCGGGGTTAATAAAACTTTATTATCGTGCGATACGCGATTATAATTCGTGCGAAATTATTTTTCGTAACAGCCATGGTACAATAATAAACTTTGCCAGATATGGTTGGTGGTTAGGTCCAATACGATGGGCGTAGACCTCAATAACTTGTGGAGTGAACCCAGTTTGTGAACTAGTTCTCAGTTTGTAAGTAGTCCGCATAGTTCGCGTCTTGATTGGTTTCGAGATTCGCGTTAGCAATGTTTGGTTTGTATTTCTACTTTCTACATATTTACAATATAGACTTTCCGTTCGGTTGTCTGGAAGAAATCGCTTTAAGCGATAAGGCCGCCACTTGTACTAGCCTAAGACAAACTGTCCCTACTTTATTTTCTTAATATTTTGTTTGCTGTAAGGTGTACAATAAAGTGTTAATCTAAGGAGTTGGACAGAGCTATTCCCATAGTATGTACAGCCACACTTTTCTAATTATGAGGATGAGTTTATTGATAACAACCAAACTGTGCAAACTGTTGAATAATCTCTTGCGAGTGATACTCCCGCTGAGCTACAACATGGGTCTCTTTAAAAGAAGAGTGATTAGTGTTGGTCGGGTCGGCAACATACTGGCAATAGCCCTGGTGTTGCAGATATCCATAGGTGGCGGTAACCGCGAGCCATCAGGCGGCTCGTCTGCTTTCACCCCCACATATGACATAAAAAAACCAAGTATAAATCCAGGTTTCTTGCTTCATGTGGTGCACAGCTCAAAATGTATTATTGTGATTAAAATAAATAGATGTTATACTATACTATCGACATACCCCATTTATTCCGTACAAACATAAATTCACCGGAAGAATTAAATATTTAAATGATAGTAAACCCGCTCCAAATTTATCGCGTGGTTAAGGCCCTTTTACTATGCCATGCTCCATAATATACTTATTGTAAACAATACATTATTTAATTGTTTTATAAATTTAATGTTGGACAGCTCTAAAATAGGTATGAATTTAATGGTACTTATTAACGGGTAACTTATTTACGATATAAACGTGTAATTATTAATATTAATAGACCTACATTTAGATTATCTACATTTTAAAAGCATTCGGATGAGCGGCTGAACTGCGCAAAATAAGATAGCATAATATTATACAATCGCGCTTTCATCCCAAAGGGGTAGGCCCAGGACTAATTCCCATAGTAGGTACACCCGTTTTTGTAGTGGTAGGCCTCTTTTGCAGGAGGCCGCCTGGGGAAGTACCACACCTTTGCCAGGTATTCATCCGCTAAACAGTAATGTGCAAACATTACTGTGTTCCGGTCTGAAGGGCAATGTTACCAGCGAAATTACTGAGCATGACGAGTTTCAACAACTAATAACTCAGGGCGACAGGCGCAGTACAGTGCCGCGCAGAATTTTGAATTTTAAAACACTGGGAGGCACTTTGTCTGATATGGGCAATCATGATGCTTACCATCAGGCAACTGATTTGCTCGTCTTGTCACTTACTATAATAAAAAATAAAAAAACCCACATTTCGCCAGTATGTCATATGTGTGTATTGGTCATATGTGATGGGGGTGAGCCATCCTACTGGGCACAGTTCCAGACTTCAGAGATAATTCCCAATGGAAAAATCCTTGTTTGATACCACTACGCTACCGAGACAGTCAAATACTGAATGAATGAATGAATGAATGAATGAATGAATGAATGAATGAATGAATGAATGAAAGCTTTATTTGCATGAATACAGGTAGATATAAAAGTTGTAACATACAATAGGTAGATCGCTGTACTCGACCAAATTGTCGTGCAAATGTTTATCTGAATGACATTCAATGAAAGTCAATTTTGTAAATTGTTATAAAATATTAGAAATAAAATTAAAATTTAAAATTAAAATATTCGTCTATGGTATAAAAGCATCTGTCACACAACCAAGCATGAAGTTTCTTATTAAATTCATTAGTATGCATCTCTCTAAATTCATTGGGCAGTTTATTATAAATTCTGATTGCCATTTTATAGCAGTTCTTATTGCACAATTTTAATCTGTTTCTGGGGACTAATAATGGTTTTTGAACTATTTTTCTCTTTGTTATGGCTTTTTCGTCTTTCTCGAACAAACTATAATGATTTTTTACAAATTTCAGCATTTCAAATATGTATAGGGACGGTAAGGTAAGTAATTTATATTTTATAAATAAAGGTCGGCAAGAATTGAAGTGAAAGAGGTGAAAAAGGTCGCGCGACAATAATGCCAATTAGGCAATCTTATTGACATAAGCATCATCAAGATCAAGATCGCTCATATGATTCATCGATTCGACACCCGACAAGCACTCGTCTTTCGGTCTCTAGTCCATGTCACCGCGCCGTCAACAAGTGAACCTCGCGCGGCCAATGAGTAAACGCTGCGTAGTCATCCAGCGGAACTCGCATCCGAAAGAACCGTTTGAAGTTTGACACTGTCATTCACCCACCAATCGGGCCTTACTCACCTCGCGAGCGAGATTGAGTTCTCGATGAGCCCCGCTTCGCTGTGGAATCACCTCACGCACACTCTTGCGCGTGTACAAAACTCCATGTGTGCAGTGTCGGTGTAGTAGTTAGTTGTATCGCGACTCTTGCATGGAATTGAGTCGAGTGCCCGGGGTGTGGCCGCGTGTGGGCCGCGAGCTGTCACAAAGTAGTCCGCGCGGACGCCTTGCGATCCAGACGGGGACTTTACGGTATAGTGAGCGTATGCCCATACAAGTTCATATAAAAATAATACTAACCACATGTCGGGCGTCGAATGCCGGGTGGCTCAGGCAATTTACTCCCGAGAAATCTGCGCGATCGAGGAATAATCTAGTAGTCGCGTTATTTAGGTCGAAGGCCAAGAATTATTATAATTATGATTCTTAAATATTTATCATTCAATTACAGAACCTGTTTCCAAAAGTCTAAATAAATTAACGATCAATTTGTACAAAAGCTTCGCGGAGCAGGGATTGTGCCAATTTGAATTTTAATGCTAAAACTTCAGCCGATTCACGAAAGTTAACAATTTATGTTCTTCTAAAGAGTTTGACCGTCTAGTTTGAAGTAGATACTCGTAGATGTAATTTCTATTGGCAAATTATTCAGGTTTATAAGTAATTTACCATTCAATTTTCTCAATTTTTTTTTGTTGATATTCGCGTTAATCTGCTTATGAAAAGTATTTTTGGAATAATTTAAAAGTGGTATCCAAAACATTTTTAATAAGAACTTTCGCAGACGACTTGTTTTATAAATTAAACAAAATAATATAATAATGACTGACAGCCTCGTTGGCTCAGACGGTAGTTACTCTGCTTTCTGTGCCACAGGACCCGGGTTCGATCCCCGGCTAGGTAAACATTTGTGTGCATGAACATGTCTGTTTGATCTGTGTCTGGGTGTTATGAGCTTATGTATGTATATCAGTCATCTGGTTACCATAGTAAAGGCTTCTAGCCTAGTTTGGGACCAGATGATCGTGTGTGGAAATTGTCAAATATTATTATTATTTGTTATTATTATATCTTATTATCTATATATCGATATCGATCGATTTTTTGTACAATGTGTTACGAAAAGGTTTAGTTATACTTAAAGAGATAAATTTACCTATAAAACTAAACAACTCCCAAAAAAATTTGTAAAATTCGAGTTCCCATACAACCGATCAGCAGCTGATTCATTTTGTATTTTTTTTTTTTGCCAAATTCACAATTACAGATGCACCTCCTTAAGTGTTACTACCTTTTTAACACATTATATATTGAAAAATCATCATAGTTTTGATATAAAATTTGTTGAAATTAATTGTTATATGATTAGATTATAAAAAATTATTAACAGAAAACAGGACCTCTTAGCAGTTTATATTAGTTTGATACAATTCTATGGAAAATTTACTAAATCGATGTTTTGTATTCCCCTGTTTCCTCCGAATACAATAAACCTAATTGATATATTTATATTCTGATATTTTAAAGATGAAATAAGGTATGTCCCTATCATTTTATTTTTGTTTATAAACTCTACATTTTTTGCAGTGAACGTCAAATCACGCGAGTAAAACTAGGATTTTTTGAAGTTCACTATGAAAAAACCTAGGGATTATAAGTAAAATTAAAATTACAGCGACTACTTCACTATAAAAATATCAGGATATAAATTAATAGAATGGGTATTTTATATTCGGAGGAAACAGGGGACTACAAAACATCGATTTGGTAATTTTTTCATAGGATTGTGTCAAATTCCAATAAGGCCGCGAACGCTTTCAAAAATCAAATAAAATAGTAATCTTTTATTAAAGTCGGTTATATACATAACTTCGTTCTCAATGGTCTTGCGTCTTGCATACACTCATTATTCACCAATTCCGTTACCAATCACTCATCATTTGCTACAAAACGTGTAGAGCAAAACGAGGCTGAATACAAATGTCTCTCAAGCAGTCCTGGAGTTGAAAACGACTTCTTTTAGCGGTCCAATTAAAACAAAGCTTGGGTAGAGTCAAGTGAGGCGGAAAACGGAAAGATTGCGTCGGGGAGTCTTCGTGGTGTAGGACAAGTTATAAGCTCACAGCGGTCGGTACTACAATGATCTTAATTTTTTTAGCAATGATGGCGCTGTTTTCTAAAAACATAAGCAAATTGATTTTAAACATAGTGTTAAATATTGGCATTAATATTAGCCACAGCCCCGCGGCTGGTCTGATCTAGGTGTTCGTTCTATCCTTTAGTGTGATAAAACTATCACTCGCTGTATTAGATATGTCAAAATTATAATAATTAATAAAAAAAAGTCTCTACCATAGTTTATGTAAATTAATTTTAAAAATCGCCACAAGCTTTAAAACCAAGACCGAAATCAGGTAACTTTAGTAATAATTTGTGCTGAAATTGTGAGTTTGCATACCCGCAAAATCGTGTACTTTTTTATATACTAAAAATTTTGGGCTTCTAATCATATATACATTTTTTACTGGGCCAAGATAAATTATTTCTACAGTAACCGGACCCCGTTTGAAATGACTTACTACGTACCACCACCACCATTTTTTTTCCGGTCCTCACGACACAGACTCACGTCTAGTGTGAGAACCATAAGGAATCAATTGATTAAAATTTTAATGATTGAGCAAATGTTCAATAAACATATTTTCATTTTGATTTTTCACTTACCTAATTCTCCTCCATTAACGACGTTGTTAAACTGAACCTCGGAGCTATAATCAAGTCTGGAGAGCACCCCTGAACAGAACAGATAAGATGGTGAGGCTGTACTTGATTTGTTTTATGTACCCATACTTTGGTGTTTGCCGGTGTCGGGTATAACTATTAATTTACTGTGGAATTTTTATTCCAATAAAATGGATTTTCAATTTAAATATTTTTATTCAAATGATTGAAATGGAATGGTTGTGTAGCCAATGCTGTAAAAACGTTTACTCAGTACAGTTCATTATTGCTAGCGCCATTCACAAAATCCTTCTCAGAAGTGGTAGAACGAGCGCGGATTTTCCACGCCATTATGACCATTATCGACTTAAAACACTCAAATCGCTTTAAACTTGGACCAAAGTAGAATTGTTTCTTCATTGCCAACTTGGTACACAGTTGCTGTATTTGTTAAACTTAGTAACTATAATAATAGGAGTTGAGTGGACTAGTTTGAATGGGTACTTATTATCCCTATGGGTTGACACTTTTACAACTAACTGAATGTTTATGGAACGTTCACTTAACGGGCGGCGACCGGAGAATTCCCCATACAAACGTAATAGTTAAATCATTTGAAATCAGAGCATATTTCCAACATTTAATGACGTTATTTAGAATGAAACACTAGTTATCTAGGTTCCTAATTATATTTTAGTCTAAAATACTTATAATTTGGAGTTGTATTTGTAAACACCTATATTTTGTCAACATACCTATATTTTGTCAACATACCTATATTTTGTCACAATACCTATATTTTGTCAACATACCTATATTTTGTCACAATACCTATATTTTGTCAACATACCTATATTTTGTCAACATTCCTATATTTTGTCACAATACCTATATTTTGTCAACATACCTATATTTTGTCACAATACCTATATTTTGTCAACATACCTATATTTTGTCAACATACCTATATTTTGTCACAATACCTATATTTTGTCAACATACCTATATTTTGTCACAATACCTATATTTTGTCAACATACCTATATTTTGTCAACATACCTATATTTTGTCACAATACCTATATTTTGTCAACATACCTATATTTTGTCACAATACCTATATTTTGTCAACATACCTATATTTTGTCAACATACCTATATTTTGTCACAATACCTATATTTTGTCAACATTGACGTTATTTGGAATGAAACACTAGTTATCTAGGTTCCTAATTATATTTTAGTCTAAAATACTTATAATTTGGAGTTGTATTTGTAAACACCTATATTTTGTCAACATACCTATATTTTGTCAACATACCTATATTTTGTCACAATACCTATATTTTGTCAACATACCTATATTTTGTCAACATACCTATATTTTGTCAACATACCTATATTTTGTCACAATACCTATATTTTGTCAACATACCTATATTTTGTCACAATACCTATATTTTGTCAACATACCTATATTTTGTCAACATACCAATATTTTGTCACTATACCTATATTTTGTCAACATACCTATATTTTGTCACAATACCTATATTTTGTCAACATACCTATATTTTGTCAACATACCTATATTTTGTCACAATACCTATATTTTGTCAACATACCTATATTTTGTCACAATACCTATATTTTGTCAACATACCTATATTTTGTCAACATACCTATATTTTGTCACAATACCTATATTTTGTCAACATACCTATATTTTGTCACAGTACCTATATTTTGTCAACATACCTATATATTGTCAACATACCTATATTTTGTCACAATACCTATATTTTGTCAACATACCTATATTTTGTCACAATACCTATATTTTGGATTTTTATCATATTTTAGCCCAAAGTACTTCTATTTTGGATTGAAATTATATTTATTGTTTGATTATAATTGGGAACTTATTAGGAATTATTTATTGAACATAATTAGGAACCTAGATAATTAGTGTCTCATTTCGAATAACGCCATTAAAATAAATGTTGGAAATATGCTTTGATTTCAAATGATTTAAATATTACGATTGTTCGGGGAATTTTTCGGTCGCCGCCTTCTTAGCAGGAAAGGGACCTCTTAGCAGTTTGACACAATCCTTTGGAAAATTTACCAAATAGATGTTTTGTATTCCTATAAATATTTATTAACACATTCTATTAATTTATATCCTGATATTTTTATAATGAACTAAACTATTTCCCTGTCATTTTTAGTTACTCTTATAAAACTCTAGGTCTTTTTCTAGTGAACTTCTAAAAATCCCAAACTACGTGATCCTAATAAGAGTTCCTGAAAAAAATATAATATGCAACTTATGTCGACCACCAATTTTTTACAATACAATACAATACTCTTTATTGAGACCAAGCTTTATAAAGATTAAACTTAAAAAGAGAACTTAATTCTAATTGGTCGACAATGGGCGGCCTTATCGCTTTAAGCGATCTCTTCCAGGCAACCAGCCTTTGGATGGATAGGGGAATGATAGGATGAGCAGGGGGTGGGAATGGGAACAAATCATAATATTACTCTTAAACTACAATAATACATATAACTACAATGATACAATAATATGAATAATAATAATTTTGTAAAAAAAGTGAGTTTAAAATTCAACATTTTTACACTAGGGAAAGTAGATTGTTTGTTTTTGTTTTAAAAAGATCTTTATTCACATAACATTTACAATTATCACATTAAACTAGTGTAGATTAAATCCTAGCAGTACATACCATTCTTTACTTTGTTTCACAAGCATATTACTTATATAAAACTTACACAATAAATAATTCAAATTTTAATAGATCTAAGTATTTAAATAGCGTGTAACGTTTTCATTACAAGAATAAATTTTCTAAATGTTATTGTTATGTAAGCTTTAGTCTAGCATTACATTTTTAAGCAATTTTATTTAGTTAATTAGTGGTAATAAGCCTAATCTGGCGGTAGGTAGATAATTAAATTGCAAGCATAAAGCGCAAACCGGTCACAGCTAGCAGCAAGCGTCCTCAGAGCACGTAGGCATCATGTGATAGTCAAGCGCACAAGTTCGCGCAGGTGCCTGTGCCGCTCATGCCATTACGCTCCTCATATCCCTAGATAATACGGTCGCGAATGGCATGCGCGGGACTTTGGGTCAGTGCGCGCTCTTGTGCGTCTGGCTGTGCCTATTCATTGCAGTCGAACTCAAGGAATAAGTGATGGGGTAATTTGTATCTATTGTATGTGCCGATATAAATCAGTTGATTTTTTCGAGTTTTACAAATGTTTTTAATGAGTTTATTTTTACTATTAGGATTACTGTGTAGATAGAATTTTTTAGCCAAATTATAAATAAATGTATATAAATTAGGTAAGCCGATTTTTATATGCAGTTCCGTGAGATTAGTATATAGGGGTGTATTATACGAGAGTTTTACCGCTTTGTTTTGTATCGTCTGAAGTTTTTTTATGTTTGTAATGCATGTATTGCTCCATACCGGGCAAGCATACGTGATGCAGGGCCGAACTAAGGTGCGATAAATGTGCAATTTGGTTTTACTACTGAGGCATGACCGTCTGTTGAGTATTGGACTGAGAGCGTTAAGGGCCTTAATTCCTTTAAGACATAATCTTGAGGTATTATCTGTCCAATTAAGCTTATTATCGAGAGTGACTCCAAGGTACTTTACAGTACGACTCCACGGAATGTTATAGCCGTCGATTTGCAGCGTGCGCTTAGGGAGCAACCGCTTTCGAGTGAATAGGATGGCTTCTGTTTTCGAGGCATTTATTTTCAATTTCCATCTTCGAAAGAAAGATGTTAATTTATCGATTGATAATTGGAGTCGATCGATGATCAGATCGGTATCCTCCGATGAAGTGAACGAAGCCGTATCATCGGCGAAACATGCTAGTTGAGTGCGTGTCTGTACAGGAATGTCATTCAGAAAGATGAGGAAGAGGTGGGGGCCTAGAATAGAACCCTGAGGCACTCCGGCTGGGACAGGTTTAGGAAGAGATGAGCAATCATCGATATGAACTCTGAATGAGCGATCCGACAGGTAGGACTTTATTAATTTAACCAGTGCGATTGGTATATCAGCTTGTATAAGTTTATGCAGGAGTGCATCGTGCCAAACAGTATCAAATGCTTTTTCTATATCCAAGAGGACCATCCCAGTAGATTCTTTAAGGTTTAATTTGTCTGATACCACTTCTGCAACTCTAGCTAGTTGCTGAACAGTAGAGTGACCTTCGCGAAATCCAAACTGTACGTCTAATAGGTTACCCCGGGAAAATTTTGCCATCCGTACATAAATGATCTTTTCAAACAACTTACCTAAGCAAGGTAATAAACTTATAGGGCGATAAGAAACAGGATCAGACTTATCTTTACCTGGCTTATGTATTGCAATCACTTTTGCGGTTTTCCAAGCAGATGGAAAATAGTTCAATTTAAGACAGGAATTGAAGATTTTAGTTAATAGTACAATACCCTTTTGTGGTAGGTTCTTTATTAAAATATTAGAAACAGAATCAGGGCCAGCAGCTTTGCGAGATTTTAGTTTTGATATGTAGAGTTTAACTTCTGCTGGGCGAACCAGAGCCATGGCACTACTAGTATCGCGTCCTGATAATGAGGATAATGAGTGGTCCATTTCTGCTTGGTGATCACTAGGCCAAGAATGGGTCAAAAGCATGTTGTTTAAAAAGGTATCCGCTAAAGCGTTACATTGTTCCTGTCGACTATTGGTCATGGAGCCATCAATCGTTTTGAGCCGCGGAATGGAAGAGGAAGAAGTGGCAGATCTCAGGTCTTTGACAACACGCCACAATCCGGAACTGGGGTTGTCAACACTTTTCAACCGGTCATTCCACTTCTTATCCTGAAAAGCTTTTATTGCAATATTGATCTTAGATTGGAGTATGTGAATTTTGCAGTTGAGCTGCTTGCGTATCATAATTACAGATTCAGCAGCAGAGTACCTGCGTAAACGATTTTTCTCCTGGATTAATCTCCTGATGCATCGGGGTAATTTATAACCGGGCTTGATGGTGGGAACACAAAAGTCTCGGGCTTCAATTATGTTATTTTGTAGGTGGTTAATGATCGAGTCAACTTCTTCTTGGTTTTGATAGGTATGTGGGGATAATTTAATACAAGTATTTAATGAATTGCGGTATTGAGTCCAATCAGTTCTAGAAAAGTTGTATTTAGTAACTAGGTTTCGGGTAATATCTGTTTCTAGCTTCACAAACACGGGCAGGTGATTTGAAGATAATGCTGGAATTGTGACTAAGTCCGTTGCCATTCGTGAGTTTTTGGTGAGGAGTAGGTCGGGGGTGGACGGCTTGAGTTCAGATCGATAGTGCACTAGGGTAGAGTCTTTAGGACCATGAATAACGAATTCACTAATAAGCATGTGATCATAAAGCCGTTTGCCATGTTGATTGGGAGGTCCATCAGACCAGTATGGATGCTTAGCATTAATGTCGCCCATGACCATCACAAGATTGCCTGAGGACATTATTAAATCGAAGTCACTTGTTAATAGTGGTGCATTAGGAGACTGGTAAACAGAATAAATGTTAGCAGTACTTGAACCTAACTTGAGTGAAATCCCTATTACCTCAAGATTTACAGTAGAGGGGGAGGGTAAGAGGCTATAAACTAGGTCAGACTTGACAAGTATGGCCACTCCTTGTCCAGAGCTTTCGCTGTGTTTGTCTCTACGGTGGCAAGTAAATCCCGGGATATTTAATATTAAGCGATTGGTTAGAGTTTCGCACAATGCGATAATATCAACATTTAGTTCACTTACTACTAGATTAGTTAATTCTTGCTGCTTACTGTGTACGCCATCAGCGTTCCAGAAGAGTATACGAAGGCAATTATTTTGACTAGACATATTGCCCCAGGTGCTTTATGATTAAAATTACTTTATCTACGAAAGTTTCACACCGGATGAATTCTTGTTTCATAGCCTTAATGGTTTTGAGAATAAGTAAAATTTCGGCGGTTGCTGAATCTTGATTTTGCATCTTCTCAACGGAAGAAGCTTCTTGGGAGCTAACCTCACGGTGACTTGGCATGCGGTTCAAGGGGTTCATATCCTTCTGGTGCTCTGGGGTCTGGCGTCCCTGCTTCCCATTGCCATTTGTTGTTACTATCTGGGCCCAAGTTTTGTTCTTAAGAGCCTTGACGGAGGTTGTTACTTGATCAACCTTGGACATTATTTCTTTGCGTGTAGTGTCTCGTTTTGTTCTCAAGCGCTCCAGGTATGTAAGTCTCACAGGGCACTGGGCATAGTTTGCGGGGTGGTCTTGTTGACAATTACAACAGCGAGCGGGGGTCTCCCTATCTTTTTTCAGGCATTCCCACGTAGGATGCTCCGAGGTACACTTGACGCATTTGGGTGCCCTGTTACAGTTTTTAGAAGCATGTCCAAAGCCTTGGCATCTGAAGCACTGAGTTCCCACTTTGCTAGACGGCTTGTATCTTTGTATTTCTATTACGCAGTTGGAGAGATACTTTATTTGCTTAAATTTACCCATATCAGTACCACTTGGCAGTTGTAGTAGAAGTGGAGGGCAATCGGATGGGTAGAGCGTCTTCAGTTCAGTTACAGTAACTCCAGCAAAACCTAGATCGGCAAGTTCAGATGTTAGATTAATTTGAAGGAATTTGGGCAATCCTTTCAAGACGGCTTTCGGTAGCTTCTCGTCTTTTCGCGAAAAGGTGTGAAAGGCAACATTTTCTTTAAGGAGGCCTTCTTTAACAAGTTGGTGTCCCTTGGAAGAGTAACATTGTACCTTCACTCTGTTACGTCCTCTAAATTGCAGATGGAAGCCCTTTTCATACTTCTCTATAGTGTCTTTAATTTTTTGATGACTCCATTCACCCAGAAGCTCAATCAGTATAGGGGGAATTTGGTTAAACGCCTTCTTCTTAGAGGCCTTTTTAAACGATTCCGCAACTGCATCGTTGACAGGGAGCCCGGTGAAGCGATTAGATGTCACTGTTACATCAGTTCCGGTGGCTGCTTTAGATGCCGCAAATTTTTTAGGCGGTTTCCACTGGTCAGTTACAGCGGCGGTTTCATCACGAGGTCGCTTGGCAACTAGACTTGGGCTAGACGAAGATCTATTCAGGAACTTTTCCATGTTATCGTTTTTTGTAATCGATAACTACATGTCACATCACTAATTGATAGAACCGAGCGGTAAGACTGGAGGTGGCACGTGTGATCGCCGGGGCAACCGGACGACGAATGGAAAGTAGATTACTAGTTTTAATAATTTATTAATTTAACCCTACCAGGCAGCAAACCCAAAAAGAATTGTTTTTATAAAATTACTAGTGTATGGACAGAGTCTCATAGCCCGCTCGCAATTATGAAATATGGCAGTTTTATACCAAAACTTTGACGGCCTTTTTGGACCCCTTAGAATGTGAGTTTTCAATAATCCTTTCTTAGCACACGTCCAGACAACGACAAAAACCTACATTCCAAGTTTCAAGTCTTTAGGATCAGTGGCTACGTTGCATCTAAATGACTCACTGACTGACAGTGAGTCATATAGAATTTTAATTTATTAAGGTGGTTACAAAATTATTGGTATACACCTTCTTCTTCTCCCTAGCAATTTTCCCGGCTATAGCCAGGGTCTGCTTTCCGGCTATTTCTTCTCCACTTCGCTCGGTCTTGTGCATCCTCTACGGTGAGTTTATTGGCACTCATGTCGTCCCTTACTACGTCAAGCCAGCGTCGCTTTGGCCTACCGCGAGGTCTTGCTCCTGTGACAATGAGGTCTAGGCACCTGTTCCCTACATTGGTATACATATATATGCTATATCCTCCTAATTAGCCATATACTTAGTTAAAACAAATTAGTGCTGTTCCTATTGTAGTAGGCACTACCAACCCTATCTTTAGGGACCGCCATTAATTTAGCAGACACGTTCGTGTCAAAAACACACGGAGACTGATGAATCGCCTTTCAAACCAATATAATATATGCCTCGGGCCTTTGACTTGTAGGTTCCCTTTGATGATGTATTTGCAGCTGACATAATATAAGTAGACGAAGCATAATTTATTCTCTATATACAGGGTCATTGGCCATTTGCTTGCAACTTTATTAGTGGTTATTATAGTCATCGTAAGAACAAACACTATGAAACCAATAATGAAAAAAAAAAACAAACTTTTTGAGGAAAGTTGTTTAAGAGTATGATAACAACATATTATAATAACCGGTAGCAGATGCATAAGTAAAGCCACACAGCTGACGATCGGGCCTAGTGGCGCAAATTAGTAATATTCAGCATTGGACTAGTACGGGCTGATGTAGATGGTGATGAACTGATTTTGTTTTTATGATAGTGAGTGACAAGACGAGCAAATCAGGTGCCTGATGGTAAGCATCATGATTGCCCATATCAGACACAATGCCACCCAGTGTTTTAAAATTCATAATTCCTCGCGGCATTGCACTGCGCCTGTCACCCTGAGATATTAGTTGTTGAAACTCGTCGTGCCCAGTAATTTTACTGGTAACATTGCCCTTCAGACTGTTCACTGTGTTCCGGAACACAGTGATGTTTGAACTTTATTGGTTGGCGGATGAATAACTGGCTAAGGTGTGGTACTTCCCCGGGCGGCCCCCTACACAAGAGGCCTACCACTACAACAAAAATCTCTTCACAAGTCTTTTCAAAAATCGATTTGACATGCAATATTTTTGTCTTTACTTATCTCCTTTTTTCACGAGAACAAAGTGTCAGGGCAAGTTACCTAGACATAATATAAAAAAAACAATAGGCCAGATAAATGAGACATACCTACGAATTGCTACCTATATATTTTCATTCAATGGTGAAATATTCGTGCAAAACTTTCACAGTTTTCCGCTGACTCAGCAAAAAATAACCAAATAAACAAGATCTATGGCGTCATAAATATCTCACTTGTTAACCTCGGTAATGGCGATTTGCCCTTGAGGGAGAGATCTTTTTATATTGGTTAACGGTCAAGGAATCCTTTTAGGGAAGTAAAGGGATTGGGGCTTCGATATCGATAAAAACATTTTTTTTTTTTTATTTATGGTAGTGAGTAACAAGACGAGCAAATCAGGTGCCTGATGGTAAGCATCATGATTGCCCATATTAGACACAGTGCCACCCAGTGTTTTAAAATTCAAAAATTCTGCGCGGCACTGCACTGCGCTTGTCACCCTGAGATATGAGTTGTTGAATCTCATCATGCCCAGTAATTTCGCTGGTAACATTGCCCTTCATACCGGAACACAGTAATGTTTGCACATTACTGCTTGGCGGATGAATAACTGGCAAAGGTGTGGTACTTCCCCTGGCGGCCCCCTGCAAAAGAGGCCTACCACTACAAAACATAATTCATTATCATCTCAGCTGTTGGTAATCCATTACTGAACATAGGCCTCACCCAAAAGGGGGGTTTTGGCAATACTCACCAAGCTTGGCAGGCGGGTTGTCGAGCGCAGTTCGATGGTTTTTAGCAGAGGACGCTGCTGCCCGTCCTCTGGATCTGTTAACCCTTAGCCGGCTCTTACGGCAACCACGGGTAGAGAGGGTGGAGCACTATTCTAAAGCCGGTAACTCAACAAGTCCGTGTCCTTTCAAAAAAATATTTATCGATAGTATGATTATATTATTATAGTTAATATCACATCTCTAGTCGTTGAGAATAGCACGGGAAATACGGTTATTATTGTTATGGAAATGATTATTGCTAGATTTGTGTAGTGATATAGAATAAATATTTTTTAGATCCCCATATTTTAGGTTTAGGAGAGAAATGAATGGAATATCGCTGCATAAAACGTTTTATGGGTCATCGATTTTTTTTTTACTGCCTCGGTGGCGTAGAGGGCGCATGCCCGACTGCCAATCAAGAGGTCCCGGGTTCGATCTCCAGGTCAGGCAAAGTGTTAAATATTGGATTTTTCCATTAGGAATTATCTCAATAACTGCCTGGAGTCTGGAACTGTGCCCGGTAGATGGCAATAGGCTTGCCCCCTATTACATGGGACCAATAACATACTGGCGAAATGTGGGTGTATCTACTATGGGACTGAGTCCTGGGTACACCTCTGCCTACCCCTTCGGGAAAAAGGCGTGAATGAATGTTATGATTTATTTTTATGTATCAAGTATTTTAATTGATATATATTATTATTGTATATTAAAATAAAATGGACGTTGCTTTTATGTATGCCATTATACAGAATCTAGACGACCATTTATATCATTTTACTTTTCAACTCCGGACCACAGAGCAAATACGGAGTCTAGAGGTGTTGTAATTAGATTTCAGAGAGAGAGAGAGAGACACTGAAATACACTGACTCAGGGCACGCCCACTGTGATGACGTCAGGACCTTGTTGAAATCACAGTGCACAGTTGCTTACGCCGCATCCGCTCCGTATTTGCTCTGTACTGCTGACCGAAGGACAGAAGAATTATTATTATGTAGAGGACTATTGTCAACCAATGAGAATTACTATGATTATTTTAAGTTTATTTTGTATATTATTTTTATCTTGGTCGTAATAAAAAGTATTCTATTCTATACGAGGACAAAGATGCTTGGGAACTTCCGCATAGCCACCACGCGGCACCTTCTAAACAAACGAGTGTAACTAAACCAAATATTGTAAAACAATCAGTTGAAAAAATTAAGCCCTACAAGTTTCTTGTGCGTTCTTCTTGTAAAGGTATCTTTCCGAACGCACGGTAGACTCGTTACTTTTTATTATCATTGACGTACAAAAGTGTCAGATTGTGACCTATTTGAATAAATCTTTTTGACTTTGACTTTGACTTTGAGTAAGAAGTAGTACAATACTTAAATGAAATACATTGTTTTCCAAATTATTTGAATTACACGGTTAATAACTAAACTATTGTAACTTACTTTTGATTGTTGAAATAAGAAATGTTTTTGTTAATATACTTTGATAAACTAATGCAGGTATCACTGTTTCACATATTGTTTTATATTACACATTTTTTGTTTCAGAATACATTTGATTTTGATTTTGAATTCTAAAATTTAGAGCTCACGTCTATCCCATTTTCACCGAAAGCATATTTTCTACGATAGTCATCAATACCTATCTACGAGTCATTGAACTTATTCCATTCGCTAGAATAAGACACGTTTAGGCTCCCACATAAAATACCCAGGCATCAGCTCCTCAGGGTCTCGTTAAACCGAATATACCAGCATAAAAGAGGGTTATGATTTTTGCGTGTACCAGCCTTGTAACCACAAAATAACAAGTGTACAGAAGTCTGTGTACAGAAGTGAAGAAGTGTACAGAACTTTTGATACCTACGCTTGGCGGTCGCGCTAAGTCTGGCTTATGCGAAAAAACTATAGCGGTAGTGGCACTCATAATATGTAATTGTTTGATTGATCGTTGAGGATAAAACAGTAAGAACGAAAATAAAAACCAATAATAACTAAAATAATGCAATTTCAACAAGACGCGTGTTTGAATCGGATGGCACTCGCGCTCGCACAGTTCCCAACGTTCCGAGATATCGTGTCCGTGAGCGATGTCTATGTGTGCGTTGCTCGAGTACGCGTTCTATGTAGCTTGACTTCTGCTGTACACTGGTTATTTTGTGCTTGTACGCTCAGATGTAGAAAGAATGAGAGTTATCTTAAAGGCGGTTTTAGGGTTGGGATTATTTAGCCGGAATTTTTGTTGAACGGCTAAGTTGACGAACGAATGGTTTGACCGGATTTTCAATGGTGAAATACATATAGTACATACATAGCTCGTAAAATCATCGAACTGCGCTCGCCAACCCGCCTGCCAAACGTGGCGTGTATTGGCAAAACCCCCTAATTATGGCCTATGTCCAGCAGAGAACTTTAACGGCTCAGATGATGATGACGATACATATTGGTTCGACACAATGGAATTGAGGCCAGGAGGCGAAGAACCGCTTGGGTTGTATGTGCAAGACAACTATCTATATTTACGTTCGGGACGTAGGCATCACCGGGTGCTGGTGGGGCCACCAGCATCTAGGACACGTCATGGCAGCAGTACGATGACTCGCCGAGCCGTATCTCTATTGACCGCGTTTCTGTGCGAGAACCAACATGTAGACATGTCAGCCTCGTTGGCTCAGATGGTAGTAATCCTGCTTTCTGTACCGCAGGCCCCGGGTGCGATCCCCTGCTAGGTTAAACATTTGTGTGCAAGACATGTCTGTTTGATCTCTGTCTGGGTCTTATAAGCTTAGATAAGTATGTATATCAGTCATCTGGTTACCACAGTACAGGATTCTAGCCTGGTTTGGGACCAAATGACCGTGTGTGGAAGTTGTCCCATAAAAAAAAATGCCATAATTATTTGTTACACAAAATAAAACACTAATGAACATAAAAAAAACATACATTCACGCCTTTTTCCCGAAAGGGTAGGCAGAGGTGTACCCAGGACTCAGTCCCACAGTAGATACACCCACTTTACGCCAGTATGTTATTGGTCCCATGTAATAGGGGGCGAGCCTATTGCCATCTACCGGGCACAGTTCCAGACTCCAGGCAGTTATTGAGATAATTCCTTATGGAAAAATCCAATATTTAACACTGCCTGACCTGGGGATCGAACCCGGGACCTCTTGATTGGCAGTCGAGTATGCGCCCTCTACGCCACCGAGGCAGTCACAATGAAAAAAAATAAACACTAATTAATAAAATATATCTCTTCTATCATCATTTGCATGGGAAATAATCTCGGCCCAACCACCTAAAATCCAAACAATAACTAATCATATTTTTAAACGGCTGTTATCATTATTAATTTAGGTTAGAATCCTCCTAAACCCTTTTGAGGTAATTAAATCTCTTTTTTAATTAAAATAAAGCGAAGCGACCCTTTATTCGGTTGCGTAATTCTGTGGCCAAAGTTTTTAAAATAAATAAAGCATTAACTGGTGTGGACAGATTGTAAAGACCGATTTTTATTTTATTTTACTGGTTTATTTGCCTCCACAATTTTTTGTTACGATTTAATTCATTTTATACGGAGTTTCGAGTAATTATCTTGAATTAAGCAAAAAAAGAAGTAAATATTTATTTTTGTAAGTATATAACACGTATACGCCTTATTGAAAATCAAATTCGCCATTGCCGAAGTTGTAATAAAGTACGTATCCCAGCTACGAGAAATTTGAAGATATGAAAAATTTACCAAATCGATGTTTTGTATTCCCCTGTTTCCTCAACTTTTTTTTAGGTCAATGTGCCTTTATTGAAAAAAGACTAAACAACTAAATACACTATAGACCATAGAATACTTCGAAAATCCACAGGCCGACATGTCAGCCTATAGAAAATCCAAGTGCTCTAAACCACTGTCAGATGGCAGCGTACCCAAGATACTCAGAATATTATATTAACGCATACTTTAAATTTATATATGAATGTTTTTATTGTAAACTATGTCCCTGTCAGTTTATTTTCTCTTATAAACTCTCGGTTTTTTCAAAGTGAACTTCTTCTAAAAATCCCAGTTTTACTCGCGTGATTAGACGTTCACTACGAAGAAATTAAAAGATTATAAACAAAAATAAATTGATATAGAGAGATAGTTTACTTCATCTTCAAAATAACAGGATATAAATATATTAAATAGGTTTACTATATTCGGAGGAAACACGGGAATACAAAACATAGATTTGTTTAATACATAAGATTGTATCAAACCCGTTTCTTGTTAATGCTTATATTATAATAATAGGTAGAAATACATGAATGAATGATGAAAAAAAATTTTTTATTTAATTAATGAGTGAAAAGTGAAAGTGCGCTGCATTTTAATTAATATTAATAATCAAAATCCGTTTGAGTCTGACATTGAAATGCGTGAACTTATTGAAAAACTATTGACAGTCGTTTAGATCTCTTCTACTATAATGTCCATGTTTTATTATAATACTAAGAAATTAGAATGTACCTTTCAAAAGCAGACATTTTTAAGTGCTCAGCTATTTAAAAATTAACGTATTTGCTTTTAAGATAAGAACATTGATGTTTTTTTAATCCACTTTCAAAAGAAAATTATAATGGACCGAATGGTAAATTTTTAGAAAATTGTTATTGGTATCACTATAAACAATTTAAGGTAAGTTGGTTTGGCCTGTAATAATGCTCAATCAGGATTGCAGGTTGAATGAGAAAATGGTGTGTTTTATTCTTACTTATGTGTTTATTGTTATATATATTTTTTATGACAGTGAGTAACAAGACGAGCAAATCAGGTGCCTGATGGTAAGCATCATGATTGCCCATATCAGACACAGTGACACCCAGTGTTTTAAAATTTTAAATTCTATGCGGCACTGCACTGCACCTGTCTCCTTGTGATATTAGTTGTTGAAACTCGTCATGCCCAGTTATTTCTAAACTATGAATTTTTAAGACTATGGGACACTAGGGTGCTTTTTTTCGATATTTCCACGAAAGTTTTCACGCCAAAAATACTGAATGGTTTAGTCCATTTGGTTGAACTTTGGTATGTAGGTAGCTTAGACCCTTACTGTTTATCCCGATACTTCCACGGGAACGATGACTACGCGGGTGAAACCGCAGGGAACAGCTAGTAGAAACAAAGTAACAAAGTAAAAAAAACATATGAAACAAAGTAATCTTAATTATTCCTCTTAAACCGTTCTATTGCTAATACGAAACAGTCCTGTCGTCGGCCTTTAACCCAAATCAGCTATGATTTATTATCTGTGTGTTTGTCCATGTGTCAATTCTATTGAACTATTTCCATCCAGACGACCGCTTTGATGCTTGAAAAGTGTTTAAATAAGTCTGGATTGAAATAGATTGCGTTAAACATGTGATAGTACGAATAATGGGATAACATCAGCAATATTTTGTAGTGGTAGGCCTCTTTTGCAGGGGGCCGCCTGGGGAAGTACCACACCTTTGCCAGTTATTCATCCGCCAAGCAGTAATGTGCAAACATTACTGTGTTCCGGTCAGAAGGGCAATGTTACCAGCGAAATTACTGGGCATGATGAGATTCAACAGCTCATATCTCAGGGTGACAGGCGCAGTGCAGTGCCGCGCAGAATTTTGAATTTTAAAACACTGGGTGGCACTGTGTCTGATATGGGCAATCATGCTTACCATCAGGCACCTGATTTGCTCGTCTTGTTACTCACTATGATAAAATATATATATATATATATATATATCCCGCGCATTACGTAACATAACAATCACGCTTTCTTCCCGAAGGAGTAGGCAAAGGTACACCGACATTTCGCCAGTATGTTATTATTCCTATGTAATAGGGAGCCTATTGCTATCTTCCGGGCACAGTTCCAGTTATTGAGATAATTCAATATATAACACTGCCTGCCCTGGGGATCGAACCCGGGATCTCATGATCGGCAACTGAGCTTGCGCCCACTACGCCACCGATGCAATCATTATTGTATAATATGAATATATAACATTAATATAAGTAATAAAATAAAAAAAGAACCAGTTAACAAAAACATACTTCTCAAAAACTGACCTACTTATATAATTCAACCGTTTTGTATCATGACCGAGCAAAGTTTAATCGTAATTTTACCGAAAACCTTTCGTAAAAATGTTTTGACAGAAGCTTTAAAGCGCTTATTTCATTCAAAATGTTGTAAAAACAAATTAGGAGGCCGACAATCCCGTTACCTTCGACAAAAGAAAAAATATTCACTGGGCTTGCACAAAGTTACCTTTATGATATGATAAGGATCAAATTTATACCAAATAACGCAGTTACTCTTCATCTCAGAACAATTTGTATAATTTATTTTAATTTTCTTTCAATTTTAATAAGTTATTTTCAGTTTTTAACAGGATACAGGACCTCTTAGCAGTTTGACACAATCCTATGGAAAATTTACTAAATCGATGTATTCTATTCCCCTGTTTCCTCCGAATACAGTAAACCTATTTGATACGTTAATAGCCTGATATTAAAAGGTGAAGTAAGGTATGTCCCTATCAATTTATTTTTGTATATAAGATTTATTAGGACAAGGCCTGAATCAATTTCATTTGCTCCTGTCGCAAAAACACCAAGTAACATCATTTTTAGGGCATCAGGTAGTTAGTTCTTTTTATATAAGAGAGCACCATCAAATTCAAGTAGGTACACCATGATGGAGTATTTTCCATGATAAAACCCCATAGAGAAAATACACCATGATAAATAGTGGGTCGTTAGCGTACTGGATGTTCACGTCGCGATGCCATTCAAGTTTAGAGATGGGACTTTCTTGCCGGCATTGGACCGGAGCTAAGGCCAGTTTAAACCAGAAAGAGGAAAGAAAGAAAGAATTTTTTTTTTATTACCCAACCTTAATAATAAATACGATATTACAATCTGCTAGAACATATATTTTACAATAGTTGTGGCAATTGGCTTGTGCTCAGCATGTGCTGTGCTCGGCTAACCGTGCACAGCGCTGTTGTGCGGGAAAGGGAACTTCTTAGCAGTTTGACAGAATTCTATTAAAAATTTACAAAATCGATGTATTCGCCTGTTTCCTCCTAATATTATAAGTCTATTTTGGTATATTTATATCTTGATATTTTAAAGATGAAGCAAACAATGTCACTTTTATTTTGTGTATAAACTCTTCATTTTTAGTGTGACTGCCTCGGTGGCGTAGAGGGCGCATGCTCGATTGCCAATCCAGAGGTCCCGGGTTCGATCCCCAGGTCAGGCAGTGTTAAATATTGGATTTTTCCATTAGGAATTATCTCAATAACTGCCTGGAGTCTGGAACTGTGCCCGGTAGATGGCAATAGGCTCGCACCCTATAACATGGGACCTATAACATGGGACCAATAACATACTGGCGAAATGTGGGTGTATCTACTATGGGACTGAGTCCTGGGTATACCTCTGCCTACCCCTTCGGGAAAAAGGCGTGAATGTATGTTATGTTATTTATAGTGTTCCGTACGTCAAAAGGAATCCTTATAAAACACATTGTTGTCCGTCCGTTCGTCTGTCTGTCTGTCCGTCTGTCAAGAAACTATTTAACCGGAATGCGTGGAGGTATCAATTTAAAATTGATATCAACTAATCAGATTTGACAGCCTCGTTGGCTCAGATGGTAGTAACTCTGCTTTCTGTGCCGCAGGGCCCGGGTTCGAAGACTCCGTTCGCCTTTTTAAAAGCTTTTATTTATTTTATAAGTTCATGTTTACTACCTGGTGTGCTTACTTGTTTTTTTAACTTGTACATTTAAGTGATGTGTGTGCAGTCTAAATAAATATTATTTCATCTTAAATTACCAAAAATGTACGATTCTAAAATCCCATCCCTACCCGACCGCCATCTTGTGTCGGCCATTTTGTCGATTTGTTTATTCACGCCCGCCATTTGAGCGGCGGTTTAGTATTACTTTTAAAAGGTAAATTAGTTAAAATTAATTAAACTTTGCAAGATTAACGCCAAGTGCCTGAAACTCAAGGTGATAATTAAACAGATGACAAAGTAACAAACCTACTAGAAAAAATATATTTTGCGTGAGTTGAAAATTGATAGTCCTTTAAAAGAGCCGCTACTTAATAATCAATTATTATTAACTAGCTGTGCCCCGCGGTTTCATCCAAGTCTTCGTTCCCGCGGGAATATCGGGATGAAAGTACCCTATGTGTTATTCCCGGGTCTAAACTATCTACATATCGAATTTCAGTCCAATCGGTTCAGTAGTTTTGACGTGAAAGAGTAACAAACATCCATAAATCCATCCATCCATCCACCCCCACAAACTTTCTCATTTATAATATTAGTAGGATTACCTATTAGTAAGTATACAGGAAGTCGAAGTCCTCTGCAAAAAACCATCGAACTGCGCTCGACAAACCGCCTGCCAAGCGTGTCGAGTATTGGCAAACGCCCTTTTATGGGGGAGGCCTCTGTTCAGTAGTGGATTACCAACGGCTGAGATGATGATGACGATATAGGAAGTAGTACTGTTTTGTAGTGGTAGGCCTAGGGGGCCGTATGGGGAAGTACCACACCTTTGCCAGTTATTCATCCGCTAAGCAGTATGTAATGTGCAAACATTACTGTGTTCCGGTCTGAAGGGCAATGTTACCAGCGAAATTACTGGCCATGATGAGTTTCAACAACTAATATCTCAGGGTGGCGCAGTGCTCATTATCATTAAAAAAAGTAGGATATGAATAAAAATAAAATAACTTGCGCCTAGCATATGGAAGCCTGGTTGACTCAACGTCGACTTCTAAGGAAAAGGCGTCGCAAGCCCACACCACATGATTTTAAAGAAATTTATCTCAAACTCTAGAGTGAGGGGTGTCACTGTCTAGTTTTTGCCATGGTTCGAAGAAATCATAGATCCGGGGCTAGTCCAGCTAACTCGATCTGACAAAATATGAAAACTCATGGCGCAGTGGAAGGGTAGTAAATAAAAACTAATTTTAAGCGTCGTTAAAATTCACGGCTATTCAAATTGGTGTTAACTGTTTTCACCCTGTTTGTTACTCGTTATATCCATTGTTATTTGGCAGGATCGCAAAATACAAACTGAAATAAAAATGATCTAGTGCAGAGCCAGAAAAATTATCTTAATGAATTGAATGTTTGCCGATGCGCTGGTAGACAGGTTCGCAACATTAATGCGAAAGAGAACTGCATATATATACCTACTTGAAGCTGATCGCAGGTAGCGTTGGGCTGGATACTCCTATACTCAGATAAATAATAATAATAATATGGGAAAACTTCCACACACGGTCATCTGGTCCCAAACTAGACTAGAAGCCTGTACTATGATAACCAGAGGGCTGATATACATACTTATATATGCTTATAACACCCAGACACAGATCAAACAGACATGTTCATGCACACAAATGTTTGATCTGGCCGGAGATAGAACTCGGGGCCTGCGGCACAGAGAGCAGAGTTAATACCATCTGAGCCAACGAAGCTGTCGATATTGATATTGGGATAGTTCATTTGAGGCAGTCCAGCTCTCGTTATCATCAGGTGGAAACCATCTACTGTTGAACATACGCTTCCCTCATAGAACGCCGTAAACTATTCAAATGGGGGATTTTGCCGTAATCACCACGCTTGTTGTGCGACTTGGTGATCGCAGCAATTGGAATACTTGGTGCTGGAGAGCGCAGCTGTCCACTCTCCGAATATGTTCCTTTGCTGGGTCTCACGGCTCCCACCAGATGAGAAAGGGGTGGCCCTGTTATATAGCCGGGGACCACACGGCCAAGTCCAGCTCTACATTACACTTTGTTTATTATTTATTTTATAATTTTTTAAATTATTTCAAGTATTGTAATTTATTTAAATGTTACTGAATTTATGCACATAGTTCGGACACTCGACTCAATCCCATACAATATCCCATGGACATGGAGTTTTGTACACGTGGTACACGTGCAAGAGTGTGCTTGAGGTGATATACCGTAGAAGCGGGGCTCGTGGAGAGCGCAATCTAGCTGGCGGGGTGAGGAAGGTCAGATTGGTGGGCGGATGACAGCATCCATTCTATACGTAGAATTTTATCATCTGTTCTGTGCCCATACTGTTCCAAGTTTCTTGAAGATCAAGTGAAATTAGCTCGGTCAAATTGGAGCACCTAAATAAAAAATTAGATTATCCAATAATAGGCGAATTTAGTTCATTAACGAAACGGAAGCGAGCTCGGGGAATAAATGCGATTTGGGCTAATATTGTAATGGAGTATATTAAATGTTTGCCCATCGTTCGGTCTTTCCCTTGGGTTCTTACGACTTTACTGAGATTGATTAGGATAAGGTACGTATGTTTAGGTACTCTGCCATGACATAGGCTTTTTATCTAATGAAATTAGTAGTTTTGAAGACTTTTGTTAGTAAACTGTACACCTC
The DNA here is from genome assembly GCA_947063395.1 of Hemistola chrysoprasaria. Taxonomy (NCBI): domain Eukaryota; kingdom Metazoa; phylum Arthropoda; class Insecta; order Lepidoptera; family Geometridae; genus Hemistola; species Hemistola chrysoprasaria. The sequence continues at coordinate 9,021,079 of OX346733.1, read as the reverse complement.
AATGCAATGTGAATATGCATCTCAGCGAAAAGACACATTACAGACATTTATTACAGAATTTATGATCAAAGCGTGGTACAAACCACAGAGGAGATATCCTGATCTGTGGTACAACCCTCGGTTGTCTGGAAGAAATCGCTTATTAGCGATAAGACCGCCGCTTGTACATTTAAGTTTAGTTTTTGTGCCCTGTAATGTTATTTTCTTTGTGTGTGGTGTACAATAAAGTATTATCTATCTATCTATCTAAACCTAATTCGCCCTCTCATTCACACTTCCCCACATTTTTGAAGATATAAAAAATACTACATGTCGTAATCACGTAAAATAAAGGCAACTAGGAACTAGAACCTTTTAGTCTAAAATACTTATAATTTGGAGTCATATTTAAAAATACATAATATATTTGCATTTTTATCATATTTTAGTCCAAAGTACTTCTATGTTGTATTGAAATATAATTAGGAACCTAGATAACTAGTGTCTTTTCCGGATAACGTTATTAAATTTATTTATTTTTAAGGGCAACCAACAAATAAGCAACTATCATATACCTATACAAAAATAGTTACATAATTAAACAAATTCAAGATGCTTATCCAATTATAGGTAGCGACAACATTCGCGCGTATGATTGACGTCTTATAAAATAAAAAAGAATTCTAATAATAATTATTATAAACAGAATATAACTTGTACAAATTGGGAAAAAGTTAAAAAAGAAGATATTATATAAGAGATATTACAAATTATGATGAGATGTAGAGTAAACTGCGATTATACTATTTTTTAATTGTTTTAAAGAGTCACCAAATAAATCGATATCAGGGGAGTACTTCGTAATTAAATTATATCCTCTGAAAATTCTTATAACTGGTGAATTAAGTCCTAGGTTTGTTTTAGAGGTTGGTGTAAAAAGAAGATTATTGAGAGGGTATCTCGGGAATATGTAAATGTTGGAAAAATGCTCTGATTTCAAATGATTTAACTATTACGTTTGTATAGGGAAGTCTCCGGTCGACGCCTCGTTAATCACTAAATTTAAATCCTTCAAGCAACTGTCAAATGATACTTCTTAGATTTTATGGACTGTAGTGCATCTAGGTACTGGTCTATTTTAAATTTTAACACCTCGTACATACATACAGTCACGCCTTGTTCCCGGTGGGGTAGGCAGAGACTATTTCCCTCCACTTGCTACGATCCTGACATACAACTTTCGCTTCGTTCACTTTCATTACATTTTTCATACATGCTCGTCGGTTGTAGGTACTTTTGACTCGGCCTTTCCTAAGAACAACGTCAACTTGTTCATGAAAAGTACGCCTAAATCGACCGCTACCGACTTGACCATTCACACTAGCCTTATAAATCTCTTTTGTTAATCTCCTTTCATCCATCCTCTCCACATGTCCTCGTTTTTAGAATAATAAAAAGAAAAAGAAACCAGCCACCCAAATAAGGATAATAATATCATCGCATCAGAAATAGGAATGATCCCTTCCCGACCCGAATCTTCGCGTATCAAATAGGATCAATCTTGATATTTTTACGATAAACCGACGTTTTCATTTCTATCGATATCACAATTTATCGATGTGTCAATCATTCGCCCCTTTGAATAGGGTATTGAAACAATGACATCTTATTATGTCAGATATTGAGGTTATGTTGGCAGGTATTCGATTATTGTGACTAGATACGCTTTGAATATTTATATTTGAATCTGCCGTGTGGCCCAAAATCAAATCAAAAATATTTATTCAGATAGGTCACAATTGATAATTTTGCACGTCAATGAATATAAACAGTAATGAGTCTACCGTGCGTTCGAAAACATGTAGGGCTTAATTTTATCAACTGATAGTTTTACAATATTTGGTTTGGTCACATTCGTTTGCATGTGACGGTGCCATGTGGTGGCTAAGCAGAAGTTTCCAGGCATCTTTGTCCTCTATAATATATAATAGGGCCACCTTTTTATCATCCCGTGGGAGCCGTGAGACAGAGGGACATATATATTCGGATAGTGGGCAGCACCGCTCTCCGGCACCAAATACTCCAACTGCTGCGATCACCAAGCCGCACAACAAGCGTGTTGATTAAGTACGGCAAAATTTACGGCGTTCTATGGGGGAGGCCTATGTTCAGCAGTGGACGTCTTCCGGCTGATGATGATGATGATGATGAAAATATTTTGCTGTTATTGCGTTTACGTGATATAAATAATAATAATAATAATATGGGACAACTTCCACACACGGTCATCCGGTCCCAAACTAGGCTAGAAGCCTGTACTATGGTAACCAGATGACTGATATACATACTTATATACGCTTATAACACCCAGACACAGATCAAACAGACATGTTCATGCACACAAATGTTTGACCTGGCTGGGGATCGAACCCGGGCCCTGCGGCACAGAAAGCAGAGTTACCTACCATCTGGGCCAACGAGGCTGTCAAATAATATGCATAATTCCCGTTTAACCAACATATGAATTCAATTATTTTATAAAAACTGCAGTATTGACTTCATCGTTATAATTAGGTAAACCTTAGATTATAAGATTATGCTTAATTTTTGTACGGGTTACGACCCATTTTACCATACTATGCTCTTTGCTTAGTTATATACGAGAATATTGGGAGACGAATGGAAGTTGTGGCGATGTAATAAGTATACCTTTGAACCTTTGTTGTTCCTTTGAATATAAATAAATACGTATATAATAGGTATAATTACATACTATAGGTATAATACCTACATCGAACAAACCACAAGTACCCTATACAAAATATTAGTTCCACAAAATACCATAGATTGAACACCTTTTCCGGCAATAAAACAAGTTTTATGTGCGATATTTTATTGCCTTAGTAGGCTTTCTTTGCAAGTAATATATCCGTTAGGGCTATGGGCTATGACCTTATAAAATTGTGCCACCACATAATAAAAATACATAGAAAGCCGACTCTGAACAATTTGAATCATATTTTTGTTTGTTGAGACTGGCACCACAACGAGCGCTTATCGACTTTCGACGGCGTGTATCTCACACAAACATAACATACAATCACGCCTTTTTCCCGAAGGGGTATGCAAAGGTGTACCCAGGTCGCAAGCCCATAGTAGGTAAACCCACATTTCGCCAGTATGTTATTGGTCCCATGTAATACGAGCCTATTGCCATCTATATACAGTTCCAGATTCCAGGCTATTTCCTAATGGAAAAATCCAATTTTCAATGAATAAAAATCCACTTTGCCTGACCTTTGAGACGAGCAAATCAGGTGCCTGATGGTAAGCATCATGATTGCCCATATCAGATACAGTGCTACCCAGTGTTTTAAAATTCAAAATTCTGCGCGGCACTGCACTGCGCCTGTCACCCTGAGATATTAGTTGTTGAAACTCGTCATGCCCAGTAATTTCGCTGGTATCATTGCCCTTCAGACCGGAACACGATAATGTGGGCACATTACTGCTTGGCGGATGAATAACTGACTAAGGTGTGGTACTTCCCCAGGCGGCCTGCAAAAGAGACCTACCATTACAAAAATAAATATTTTCTTTCTATCGCGTATTTCTATATCTGTTGTCTCTGTCTAGCCCATAGAAATTTTCCCGTCAAGACGGACGCCCCAGCTGCTTGTAGCTTCATATCTTTATTGCAGTGTTCGAGGCCTGGTTTTGTTTAGAACCGGACTTCTACACCTATCTATAACGTGGTGTTTCAGTCATTTTATGAGTTCATAGACGGACAGTCGCACCCATAAACTGTTGGATAAGTAAGTTGGATGGATGGTGAACGAGAGATTTATTCCGTATAAACGCCAGCACAATAGATGAGCGCATGACATGACATGAACTATGGCATGTTTGAAATGTGAACGATCCAATCATAAACTGGTCAAATGCGTAAGGAACTCGTATATGAAGGATTCCTACCACCCACCTTCGACACCCTTCGGGATTTGGGTAATTAACCCTAAAAACTAGGCGACTTGCACTTTTAAACTTTATGAAAACAGTATATCGATATTATAAACTTCAAAGTTCAGTAAGACAGTCGTACCCGCTTTAAACATGCGGCTTACAAAGCGTCTTTTAAGTCTAAACCGAAATAGGGACTATAACAGGTCACTTTTCCTTAGACAAACACTTATTCACAATAAACGCCACGGACAGTCCTCTATCCAGAAGCTGTTTCATGGCGGAAGAAACGGTTGCTCATGTAGTCCTGGAATGCGAGGCAGTAACCCTTCAACGTGAACAAATCCTCGGAACAATGAGGTCACTCCGCGAAGCCTGCGAAGTGCCCAGGAAGCTTCTGAGCTTCTGGGAGGAGTTATGCTTACAATTAATTAAAATAAAATGATAAGAAAAATGAAATGACAGTAAATAAATAAGGTACCTCCTAATAACAAAAATTTTATTACAACTGTTTGTCTGTTCGTTATCGGTTATCTCCAAAACGGCTGAATTTTAACGAGCCTTTCACTAACAGCAGATAGTTGACATATGAAATTTCTGAAGCTATTTTTATTAGGAAAAATTGTAAGGGTCCCGTATAAGAATTAAAACCCTTAAATTCCACGCAGAAGTCGCGATTAACAGCTAGAACCTGAAATGAAAAGCTGGTTATAATAGGTTCGGTTTTTTGTGCTACTACTGAACGAAAGTAGGTATCAAGTCTATTTTACTGGCTTCAACCAAGCAGCGGCAAAAAAAAAAAAACAAATAAAATTAAACTGTATTTACTCCCAAAATAACCCAAATACAATCACAGGCAAGACGAGTGCTCATGGCATTTAATAAAAACGCCAGTTCCCGACTGCCAAACGCCATTTGGTAGACAATAACAATAGAATTCCACTGAAGAGATATCATATAATCGGCTATATTTTCAGCTTGAAAGGATCGTTAAGAAGCTCGAGGTCTTAAGCGCTTTTGTTCGCGGTTGTACATGATTTTTGCTGATTTATGCTCTGTATTGTGAAAGGTAGGCCTATATTAATCAGCTTCAATGTATAATAAAAAATCTATTCTTCTTTTGTCTGGTCGCCCGAAGGCCTCTGACATGATATAGGTAATGACCATCGTCTTTCGAACCTAGAGGCAATTTCTTATAAATTAATGACCACAAATACTTTTCTACCTGACAGTCTTATTCCTTTAGTTCCTTTTAAATATTTGACAAAATCAAGAATGGGCCGAAACATTGAACGAAAAATAAATTAATTTTAAGTTTCGTCGATTCGTCCCAATGAGGACGAACCTGACGTGGGACGAAACGACGAAGGAGCCGAGGCACCGGATTCAAAGCAGGTCCACTGGGCCACATCACAGACATACTCGTACATGACATGATCAGACTGGAAGACGTCCAATGCTGGTAACTACTGCAAACATGTTAGCTATCATGTTTTTTTTTTGTAAAATTTTACGGTTTTGGGATTTTATCCATTACTTGTGATACCTAATGTCTTGCTTGCCAAATTCCGAGATGCAGTGTAGCAGTTTGTAGTGGTAGGCCTCTTTTGCAGGAGGCCGCCTGGGGAAGTACCACACCTTTGCCAGTTATTCATCCGCCAAGCAGTAATGTCCAAACATTACTGTGTTCCGGTATGAAGGGCAATGTTACCAGCGAAATTACTGGGCATGATGAGATTCAACAACTCATATCTCAGGGTGATAGGCGCAGTGCAGTGCCGCGCAGAATTTTGAATTTTAAAATACTGGGTGGCACTGTGTCTGATATGGGCAATCATGATGCTTACCATCAGGCATCTGATGAGCTCGTCTTGTCACTCACTATCATAAAAAAAATAAAAAAAAAATGCAAGGCCAACTTCGGGTTGAAACTCGGTACCAATGTAGATAGTTTTGACCATTGATATAAAAAAAGGGGAGATGAGGTAATGGCTTCCCGAAAATGGCAAGCTCAAATTAGGTTTCATTAGGTCCACGTACGTCAGTAAAGTAAGGTCGTACTAGCGAATAATATTGTTGTCTCGGTCGCACTTCGGTGTAAGGTACGTCTTTCTATCTTTGTTTTCATTATATTTTTTATTATATGTCACTGTGCAAACATGATAGGTACTGAGCAAATTGCACGCGTCATTTGTTGAGTAAGCGCTGGGAGAACGTACCCTATCTCCCCTTTTCTTTATATCAATGGATTTTACCCCCTTTTTATGCGGATTTTCCCACGGGAATGATATCTACGCGGGAGAAACCGCGGGGTACAGTTGGTAGGTAACAATGAATAATAATAATTTTGAATAGGTACTCTAACAGAACGGGTTACCCCAATTACACTGATAGAGTCAATTCATATGGGTTATGTGGACAACCCATATTGTCAGTTTCAGTTCGGCCAGATTCCTACAAGGCCTCTAACATGACCTAACGACTGCTCCCTAAATATCTTATAGTAAACAGCCGGGACCTACAGTTTAACGTCACATCCGAAACACGGTAGCGCCCAGGAGAAGAGTCCACATGGTGAGATTCGATCCAGGGCCTCTGGATTTAAAGCCGGGCATATGCCCGTTGGACCACGGATGCTGCATTTACATAAAATAAAACCAAGATCCCCTGTAACACCTGTCCAGTCAAGGTACTGCAGTCAACGTGACAGAGAGATAAAATCTTTAATTCAGGCGGCAAACAGACGCGGGCGTTACCCCTGCCATGATTATGTAAAACAATGGCTACGTATGTCACAGTTGGTGGGACAAAACGCGGCTGGGAGCGATGTTTGGGAAAAGTTTTCTCTTCTGTAGTTTGTATATATATATTATATTATGTATGTTTTTATAGTAGACAGCTTGGTTGGCACAGATGGTAGTAACTCTGTGCCGCAGGCTTGGGGTTCGATATCCGGCTAGGTCAAACATTTGTGTGCTTAAACATGTCTGTTTGATCTGTGTCTTGGTGTTATAAGCTTATATAAGTATGTACAGTCATCTGGTTCTAGCCTTGTTTGGGACCAGATGACCGTGTGTGGAAGTTGTCCCATATTATTATTATTATTTATTATTATCAGCAGTTTCAAGAGGCGCTAAAATCATAATATGTTACGATTTAAAATAAAAAAAACTTGCTGCATTAAACGCCTAGCTAAGCCTGGCTGGCTCATGTCGGATTATTATCTGTTCTGTGCTGTCGGTTTGTGAGAAATAGGCCCCACAAAAGTAAACTTATGAACTCGAGATGCGGATTAGATTTTTTCTATGGCAACAATGGACGTCTTATTATTGAAATTGACGTCATTTAGCTATTAACAATTTTATTTAAATTTTAAAGACAATTTGTTTTTTTTTTTTAAATAAATTTCTTATTGCGGGTTTCCCGTTGAGCTACAACACGAGGCTGTCCAAAGGGAGAGTGAATAGAGCATTGGTCGGGTCTGCAACATACTGGCAATACTCCTGGTGTTGCAATTATCCATATATAGGCGGCGGTAACCGCGACCCATCAAGCACACCGTCTGTTTACTTAAAGAGACCCAACATTGTATTATACGATTTAGTTTTTTTTTTTATAAGTAGAAACCGAATTATAATAGGTTTTAGCACCGTGTGTTACTCTCTACTTTTCACTACAGTTATGTACCTACTTACGATTGTAAGAAAATAAAATATTTCTGCTAATATTCCTATGCGTGCGACACCAAATATATTCGTTGGTAACAGAAAAAAATTAAAAAGAAATTTGCTTTATCCCATAGAGCTTTATAAGTGATTTTAGCCTCGCTCTGGTTGAGTCTGGCTACAGTCTTAACCAAACTCAAAAGCGGAAAAATTCTATGTCTATGGTCTCGACCCTGGAAAAGCGCGGCAAACTTAAAAAAATGTATGTTGAGAAACATCAAAATTCGACATCAAAAATCAAAAAGTATTTTTAGTTTTTTCATGGAATAAATAAAGCTTCTGTTCTGTGTAGAATAGTGTTTTATCTAGATTACTTATTTTGTAATTTGTATTTCGTATTTCAATTTCAAATAACTAAAACACTGTATTTTGTATTTTATATTTCAAATACTTAAAGATATTATTTTGTATATAATAATTTATTTAGGTGTTCGAGCCTCTGCTTGAACCACACTTGAGATTACACTCTGAAATTCGCTGTTTATTCAACTAATTCTCCTATCAAAACATAGATGGCGTTACTTGCCCTACCAGTGTGAAGTTGTTTCTTGACGTTGCAGCGCGTGCGGCATCCATTTTGTGCTATCAGTACGCTTTTGAAATTCGCGCAGTTAACACATAGACGAAGATACATTTAACAAGTAAGTATATTACATTTAATATGATGGTTCCCGCTCGACGCCCTTGTGCTCAGCGACGCGCCTGACCTAGGTCGGCATCAGTTAGAACTGAAATACCATCTGGGATTGATTCGACGGCTAGTCCGCGACTCAAATCCACATGTCGCATCATAAGTCGACACGTCGCCTGACTGAAACGTCACGTCGATATATAATTCGACGTGTAGCATCACGGATGCGACGTCGCACCAAACTGTTGATAAGACAACGTCACGTCAATATATAATTCGACGTGTAGCATCACTAATGCGACGTCGCATAAAACTGTTGATAAGATGACGTTTACTTTTGTTATTGCGTCAACGCAAGTAACCATTCTTAAGGAAGTTATGCTTGGATTGCAGATAATGGCGATAGTAACGCTAGGCGAACTGGCAGAAGTAGAAGTGGGGGAAAAGGACAAAGAAGCTCTCCGCTACATTATACTGTCGCTAGATACGCACTATCCGACTGATTGGCGTTCATGGGAAGTTCAAAATTTTTCATTCGAAGACCTGTTCGGTGCGAAACTCGACCCAAAAACTGACGCAAAACTCAGATTTGCGGTACCTACGATCGACATAGCACACGCTTTTGACCCAAAAGCAAACTCTCTTTCGGAAAGAAGATTTAGAAGTATCAGAGGCAAATTGATCCAGTGGGCCTTCGGTCGAGCACTGATATATGCGCCGCACGGTATAATGGAGAAGATTCATTCAAAAAACTACCAAAAATTCATTGACACAGTAAGGCTAATCAAGCCAAAACTCCTAAACAGACAGGCAGCATCAACGCTCTTAGAAGAACCTCTGGCTAAAGACACAGCGGTGATGGAACGTTCTTCTATTTCGCGAAATAGTAGCACCTACGTTCCGGATGACGCAGCCAGAGGGGAGCAACCTTCGCATTATCAGAGCGAAAACAGAAACCAAGAGCAAAACTTTCTGACGAAATTGTTCGAAAAACAAACAGAAATGTTCAACAAACTGCTGTCGGTATCACTTGAACAAAATCAGAACATTAAACAATTGATTGCCAGGCAGGACTCCGGTCCTACTCAGAGTTCACATGACCTTAATAAATCATTTGAATCATCACCGGACAGTACACAATCTGACGAGGAGCCTGTAGTCGAACAACCGGACTCAGGTCCGTTGAGTCCAGTCAGTGCAAGCACACACGACGGAAGCTGAGCCCAAGTTAACCAAAACAAGCCCTGTTTTCCTGAGCCAAGGGATTGAATGTCAGCGATTCAATCAAGACGGGTGGTCCTCTATCAGATATGCGGATACTCAAAAACTATTTCAAGCTACACCGGCCTTCTGTGCGCTTAAAAGCAATAGCATTTTGGCAGGGGTCACTAACTCATGGAAGTCTACGGAAATTTTAGAAAGAACTGACTTAACCCTTGGCGCTATCACCCACGGATTGCTACAACAGCGAAAGATTTTCCAAGATCTTCTCGACGGGCTTCCACAAGACGTTAAAAATCAAGTTGGAAAGAAGTTTTTGGCAGCAGACTCAAAGTTCAAAAAGACCTCAAATGACTTGCTTCAATATGTTTGTGGTCGAAGGGCAGAAATTATTCAAGAACGACGCAAAATGTTTAGGCCGTCGAATAAGGCTCTTCAAGACATACTTTCTGCTATTCCACCGTCAGAGACACACCTCTTCTCGGAGACAACCCTTTCGGAAGCGATTAAGGAACAAGGCGGAGTATACAAATTTTTTCCCGCCAAGAAGAAACCATTTCATAACAAAACAAAGCAAAGATCCGAGCGACTTAAAAGAGAAAATACCAGGCCAGACCACCACAACTACAAGAGGAGAAAGGTCGAAGACAATTGGCAGCCAAATTACAATCGTCAAAACCAATATAGATATGACCAAAATAAAACCGTATCCAAGACGAACACCAAAGGGCCCCCTCAACCTAATAAAAAGTGGGGCAACAACAACAGAAAGTGACGCATTCGAAGCAGGTTGTTTGAGACGATACTCAAACATATGGAGCAATGCTCCAAACTCTATACAAAAGACTATTATAGGCTACAGCATTCCCTTTTTGAAAAAACCCCCTACAAGAAAATTGTCCAACGAACACCTTGGCAACTTTATGACGGAAGAAAGCCCAGAAATGACAATAGAAATAAAGAAAATGATCTCATGCAAAGCAATTCAGCCCAGCTATCTGAAGAGGGGATTCTTGTCCAAAATGTTCTTGCGAACAAAACCAGATGGCTCAAATCGACCGATATTCAACCTGAAGAGATTGAATACATACGTCCAGACACCGAAGTTCCGCCTCTTGAATCACATGAAAATGCCATCATTAATAGACAAAAAAGATCATATGATGAAAATAGACCTCTCCCAGGCTTATTTTCACGTCCCAGTGAAAAACAGTCATCGCAGATTCCTCATGCTGGCTTATCAGGGTCAGATTTACGAGATGACATGCCTGCCCTTTGGCCTTGCAAGTGCGCCAGCGGCCTTTGCGAAAATAACAAACTGGGTAGCACATCTGTTACGCTCGCAGGGAATCAAAATTGTAGTCTATCTGGACGATTTCTTGCTTGTTCACGAAAATCCAGAGACTTTGAAGCAGCAGGCTCGATATGTCAAAGAATTTCTGAAGAGTCAAGGTTGGCAGATAAACCTACAGAAATCATCCGAAATACCAACCACGGAACTGGAATATTTAGGGGTCGTCTGGGATACAGTGCACAACGAGAAGCGTTTAGGCAAGGAGAAAGTGAAAAATCTTACTTCAGACATAGAATATTTACTGAAAGTGCAACGATGGAGTTGGCGGGATGCCAAGATCATATTGGGCAAATTGAATTTCGCGTCATTTGTGGTACCGCTCGGCAGATTGCATTGTCGAGTACTCCAAAGAGAATCCAATCAGCTCTCAAGGGAGATGCGACACACGAAGAAGCCAATATCACAGAGGGCGCTCCAAGAACTCGACTGGTGGCGCAAGAACAACAGCGGGAAAACGCCAATCCACAATCCAGACCCAGCAGTCTTTATAACAACGGACGCTTCAGATCATGGTTGGGGTGCCATAGTGAACGAACAAAAACTCTGGGGTACATGGACAACCGAACAAAGAGCTTGGCACAGCAACCAGAAGGAACTGTGGACGCTGTACGAGGTTTTGAAACGATTGAAGTCGTTCCTGAAAAACAAGTCACTTATGTGGCAAACCGACAATCGAACGAGTGTGGCATACATAACCAAACAAGGGGGTACAAAATCTGTGCGACTCCTGAGAACCGCCACACTAATACTAAAGCTATGTCAGATGATAGGATGCCACCTGATTGCTCGCTATATTCCAGGAACTTGCAACGGACTTGCCGATCGCCTATCCAGAGCCAAGGCAATGCCAGAATGGCACCTCAAACAAAGGATAGTTTCATGGATTTTTCGACGACTGGGAACGCCTCAACTAGACTTATTCGCGTCAGCGAGGTCAGCAGTTCTACCATTCTATGTGAGCGAGGACGCGAAAGACATGAACAGCCAATTTACGGATGCCTTCAGCAGGATATGGGACTACAAACTGGGCTGGATCTTTCCCCCTCCGGCACTCATACCTCGGGTACTACGACACCTGAAAGCATCCACAGGTCATTATCTACTGGTGACGCCAAGATGGGAGAAAGCATTTTGGGACAGGGAAATAAAGAGTCGAGCGGTCTGCTCCCCTCTGTCCATCCCGGATTTGAAGAACAACCTCATCGACCTGCAAACAAACCAAGCTCCGCCAGGAGTCGATTTGCTCAATTTAGTGGTATGGAAGGTACGGGCTGGACAAGTCAGTTAACGGGTTGGAATGAAGCTGAAAAACATATTTTAGAGTCTTCTTGGAGGATCTCAACAATGAAAACGTATAGACCCGCCTGGAACCGTTGGCGGCAATATACATTAGTCAATAAGCTAGCGTCAGATAACCCAAATCCTGCAGATATTGCAAAATATCTTTGTCACCTATACAATGTCGTGGGGTTAGCTCCCAAAACTATTGCCCTTCATAAATCAGTAATTACAACCCTTGCTAATCCGGCAAGGTCAGAAGAATTGGGGTCACACCCTTTAGTTCGACACACCCTCAAGGGAATCATGCTAAAAAATCCGCCCAAAAAGAAATTTATATCGTGGTCAATAGAAGATTTAATTTCTTTTCTAGATAATTATAACATTAATATGAATAGCTTGTTTGAAGTTTCAAGGCATACCTGCGTTCTTTTGCTGCTTGCGTCAGGAAGACGAGTCCATGACCTCACGCTTTTAAGTTTAGAGGACGGGTCATATGAGGATAATGGAACTCAAATAACCCTATGGCCAAAGTTTGGGTCTAAAACTGATTCCGTCACTCATAGGCAATCGGGATGGTGTTTTAAATCACTTCCATTAATTGAAAACCAAAAGAGAAATCCGGTGTTTTGGATAAGACAGTTGATTTCGCTATCCAAAGCTAGGAGAGGAACAGTTAAATACCTTTTTGTGTCTACCAGAGGAATGGTAAAACCTGCATCTCGATCTGTAATAGCAGGTTGGATTAGAACCTTATTTCGTGAAGCAGGTATCTCTGCCTCGGCTGGTAGTTTTCGGGCTGCAGTTGCATCGACAAACTTTATAAGAAATCACTATGACATTGACGAAATATTAAAGCGGAGCAACTGGAAATCAAAACACACCTTTTTCCGCCATTATTTCAAAGAACTACCAAATCCTAGAGTTTCTAAGGGAAATCCCATTTGCGAATCATTTACACCATTGGAATAACAAATTGTCTGATTATTTATTTTATAAAGGTATTTTATTATGTAAAGTAGGTAAACCATAATGTTGGACAGTGACAGAAAAGTGGCTATATTTAAGAAGTTCTTGTTACTTCATTAACAAAATCAATGTATAATTAGTTCAATTGAGAATACATACATTTCATACAAATCACTTATCTGTTTCAGTTACGTTGGGTATATTTATATTATATATTATTACACATCATGGGGTCATACCTAGTTTACCAAATTTCTATTACCAAAATTCACAGTACGCACATGCAGCGCCAGCAGAATTTAAACACATCTCAAGTGTGGTTCAAGCAGAGGCTCGAACACCTAAATAGACCCGTTTTTCCCCCGAAGGGTAAAAAACGGATATTTAGGTTTCAGCCGAAGCTTGAACCACAGCTTAATAGCCTTGCTGGCTATGAGTTGGTACTGATAGCACAAAATGGATGCCGCACGCGCTGCAACGTCAAGAAACAACTTCACACTGGTAGGGCAAGTAACGCCATCTATGTTTTGATAGGAGAATTAGTTGAATAAACAGCGAATTTCAGAGTGTAATCTCAAGTGTGGTTCAAGCTTCGGCTGAAACCTAAATATCCGTTTTTTACCCTTCGGGGGAAAAACGGGTCTAATTACTTACGATACAGTATTTTTTAATTTGTATTTCAATTAAAGCAAAACATGTATTTTGCCCAGCCCTGGTCCTGGTGCAAACGCATCTAAAGCCACGTATCCACTAGAGGCAGCGGATCGAGCGATAGTATCGACACAAGGAGCGACGCAAGGGGGCACCCAGCATTACATCAAGATTATCAAAAAAGAAGTCAACAAGTTTATCTATCTTATGTCCAATCTTGAGTTGGAAATGAAACCTGTCGCTCGGACCCCAAACTCCATTTAACTTGAGTGCGGAATTAACAAGTCATCTTATAACTGTCAGGTTAATTTTCATGTTTTATTTGTGGCAGTTGAAATGAACATCGCTTGTCTGGTATTTAATATTTAGTTAAATATTTGTACCTGTAAATGTTTTAGTCTATTTACAAAATTAATTAGAAACACGTCGACCTTACGTTATGATTTTACGTTATAGTATTAATTAATAGGCTTAATAATAAGATTTTCAAACGTGCGTATATAATATTTCTTAGCATCGCCATTGATTTAATAAATTTAGCAAATGTTCTACTTAAATAGGAATGCGCGTCGCCATTAAAAAATACTTAGTACTTAACCTCACTTTTTTCAAATCAAATTATAAATTAATCGGCGATGATAATAGGGTTACTATGTTTGGGAATATTATTGCGAATAACATTCTCTATCCGGCAATATAGGATAGACAGTGCAAGGTTTTATGGGCCCAGCTTCCTTTGATTCCAAACCCGTTTCACCTACTCTCTAGTTATAAAAATCAAAGTCTTGGACAGAGTGACCGACTGACACATTCACTCATCAACGCCTAGCCCTGAACCTTGGACCTAGAGAGCTGCACAATTTAGCACATAAGTCTCCATTATGATGTGGACAAAAAAAAAGGAATTCCCAAACTTTTCCACGGGAACGAAGTTGTGTAAATTACGCAAGTTAAATATAATTATTTTGATAATTATTCATAACAACATACAAGATAGGGCTCTTCAAAAGGAGAGTGAATAGTGTTGGTCGAGTCGGCAACATACTGGCAATACCCCTGGTGTTGCAGGTATCCATAGACGGCGGTAACCGCGAGCCATCAGACACACCGTCTGCTTGTGCGACCACCTATGGCATAAAAAAACAATATATATGTACTTACTACCTCATAGTAAAACCTTGTTATTTACCTGAAAATAAAAAAAACAAACTTTAAAAACGAGATCAAATATCAAAATTACCTGAACAGTCTCAACAAGTCAAGGTCAATATCAAAACATTTCATGAACACACAAAAAAGATTTTATTGAAGAAAATAGTCAAGAACGAAGAACGCAGATACAGATTTGCCCGGTAAATGGCAATAGGCTCGCCCTCTATTACATGGGACCAATAACATGGCTCGCCCTCTATTACATGGGACCAATAACATACTGTCGAAATGTGGGTGTATCTACTGTGGGACTGAGTCCTGGGTACACCTCTGCCTACCCCTTCGGGAAAAAGGCGTGAATGTATGTGTGTTTTATGTCCCACCCCTATGGCGGGCTCGGGGGCGGCTGATGGGAAATAAGGAAAAAATCATTGAAAACAAATCGGTGATCTGTTGGCCTCATTAGGCGATCCCTAATTCATTATCTGCCCTGTAATTTTGTGAACGTTACACAAAATAAAGGTAATTACGAATGAAACTCATTTCGCAATAAATCGGTTGCTGATCTGCTGTTTCTTTATGGTCTCTATTTCTATGGGGCGAGAGAACTGAATCTAAAAGACGACGTTTTCATGATATTTAATGAAAACCAAATCGCTAATAAGTAGCGGGATGCTGGGGAGATCGACTAGGTTTTACGGGATTGTTCAGACTATGTCATAGTTCCTGTCATGCCATGCAGGCATGACAGGAACTATGACATGAAATTGTTCCGCTCTTATCCTTGGGTTTTTCACAGTTTATTAGAATATTGTGTAGATATATTAAGGTTAATAAAATAAGTCCTCGACTTTCCTCGATGGCGTAGAGGGCGCATGCTCGACTGCCAATCAAGAGGTCCCGGGTTCGATCCCCAGGTCAGGCAGTGTTAAATATTGGATTTTTCCATTAGGAATTATCTCAATAACTGCCTGGGGTCTGGAACTGTGCCCGGTAGATGGCAATAGGCTCGCCCCCCATTACATGGGACCAATAACATACTGGCGGAATGTGGGTGTAATCAACTATGGGACTGAGTCCTGGGTACACACCTCTGCCTACCCCTTCGGGAAAAAGGCGTGAATGTATGTTATGTTTATGTTAATAAAATAAAATTATACGTATATACTTAAAACATAATATATTTATGTGTATTATTAATATTTTATATAGCTTTGTGTATAGATTGTAATTAGTTGTATATACTTAGTCAATGATTTTTAATATTTATTGTAGTGTTGCTTATTATTATAGTTTAGTATCAAGCTGTAGAATATGATTGTTGATTGTGTTCAAAATTCAAAAGCACTTATTGGTTAATTTCCTTCGTTTGATGCTCAATCTCCCTACGTGTAATTTGCAACGTTGTGGTGTTCTTAAGCACTTTCACAAGCCACAAAATAAGAATTGAATTGAATTGACATGACATTGACTTGAATGAGAAACGAAAGGGGCAGGAACGGTGGTTATGCAGTGTGACTGTATCACATTTGCAAACGCGTATTCCCAAAGCGGCCGCAACGGAAGACCAGCGTCGGTTGAAAAGCCGACAACATGCTGAGTTGCGACCGTTTCGTGCAGATCTCTTTTATTTTTTTATTTCTGTGGTTTCTTTATATTTGAGCACGAATAAACATTTCAATCATTCATTTTCATTCATTCATTCATTCAAAAGGTCTCACCAACTGAAAAGTTTGCAGGTTCCGTCTGTAGACTGTAGACCAGTGTGTCCGGCTTAGAGTCGGCCCCTGGTTAAAATTTCATAACTGTGCTTTTTCAATCGCTGAGTGCACATTATCTTTTATTTGTATTTTGTGCAAAAGTGCTTTCACCATTAGAGAAGTAGAGGTATATTTTATAATAAAATGAATTTTAAAACGATAACCTATCTAATTTCACATTATTGACAAGGCATTTTTTTTTATGATAGTGTGTGACAAGACGAGCAAATCAGGTGCCTGATGGTAAGCATCATGATTGTCCATATAAGACACAGTGCCACTCAGTGTTTTAAAATTCAAAATTCTGCGCGGCACTGCACTGCGCCTGTCATCCTGAGATATTAGTTGTTGAATCTCATCAAGCCCAGTAATTTCGCTGGTAACATTGTCCTTCAGACCGGAACACAGTAATATAGGCAGTTTTTGAACGCAAAAAAAAACGTACAAAATTCAGTTGGTGGAGAAATCTATATCCTAGTAATATTATTATAAATGCGAAAGTTTCTCGGTATGTTGGTACGTTTATTCTTTCGTCGTGCTAAAACTACTGAAACGATTGGGTTGAAAGGAAATTGGCTTGGAATTTAAGGAAGCTGGGCCCAGAAAACGTTACACTGTATGCCATATTGCCCAATTAAAAGACAAAATAATACATTATTTTTAGGTTACATTTTGAGCTTCTAAATCATTGTATATTAATATTGATACGAATAATATCAATTTGCATTAAAAAACTAAACCTGCAGTTAATACGTAATAATTGGCAAACATGGACTTGCGACCATTGCAAGTCGGGACATAAATTTTGTATACTCTATAGAAATGAGGGGCAAGTTTAACGATGGCGCGAATCACGATTATATAAATATTTATAAAACTAAAAATAAATGTAGTTTTAAAGATTATTGTAATTATACCAATAAGACCAATGTATTGATTAATTTATGAGTATAATAACCACTTGAAGAAATTTACATAAGGGTAAGAGTTTCATGTAAGTAATATTTGTAAAATCGTGGCATATACTGTAATTTTAATTTACATGCCCGACTTTAAATCCGAAGTCCCTGGATCGAATCTCACCATGTGGACTTTTCACCTGAGCGCTACCGTGTGTCACGTTAAACTGTAGTGTCCCTATAGTTCCCTATAAGATATGTAGAGGGCAGTCGTTAGCTCATGTCGGAGGCTGCGTAGGAATCTTGGCGACCTGAAACTCTGACAATATAGGTTGTCCACATAACCCATATTATAGCGCGACGTCATAACCACACTCATTCCGAGCACTCGCCTGAGGCGTATTTAAACATTCCCGCCTACGGACGGAAGGGAAAATTACCTGAGTGGCGACAACGCACGCCACCTAGTACAAGCGTGTGTGAACTAACGCGGGCGTGATACCTCGCCGCCCGCGACCGCACAGTCGTCCCGCCCGCTACCGTAACGGCCGGTGTTTTTGTTAAATATTATTAGTTTTATTGAGTTTTTGCGGATTAATATTGTATTTTGTTTTGTTTTATGTAATTATATCGTTTATTATACACTAAAGTGACTTTTCGTGAACCTCCACCACAACTGAGCCAGTCGGGCACTAAATCTGGCTGCCCTGCACGTGGGGCCCGCACGGACACTGTTGTGTGCGGTGAAAAAGTGAAGACTAAATACTTGTGTGTGTTTACGATACCATAAACGTAAACTAAAATGCCGCAAACGCGTACTACCCGCCGTCAGTCTCGCCGGTCTTCTAACGAAGATGCCGACGAAGTATCTGCAGTTCCGGTGACCGTGGCGTCGCCGAGTGTCAGCCTCAGCGACATGGCGTCGCTTATGGCGGCGCTTCAACGAAGTCAAACGGAGGCTATGGAGAGGCTGCTGGAGCGAGTCCTCACCTACGAGGAGCGTCGGGAGTCACCGACGGCCACCCCGGTTTCCACCCCCATTCCCACGCAAGCGGGGAACTTCGCGCGCTGTACGGCGCGCTTTGGTGGAGAGCAGGGGGAGAGCCTCGACGCCTTCCTGGACGCCGTCGAGGCCTACCGAGAGTGCACCGGCGTCTCGGACCTAAACGCCGTGAGGGGCCTTTCTCTACTGCTCACCGGCGAGGCCGCTGTCTGGTGGCTCGGAGTGAAGGGTACCGTGGACAAATGGAGCGGCGCCGTAACGGCTCTTCGAGGCGCCTTCGGCGACCGGCGCCCTCCACATCGCATTTATATCGCGCTATTCAGCACGCGACAAGAGCAGGGGGAGCGAACGGAGCGGTTTGTCGCTGGAGCTCGTGCCTTGCTCGCACGCCTCCCTCCCGCCGACCTGTCTCCCAAGGTCCAGCTGGACATGGTGTACGGCCTCCTCCACCACCGCGTGAGGGAGAGACTCCGCCGCGACGAAATAGACTCTTTCAATACGTTGTTGCGCAAGGCGCGGGACATAGAGGACGCCGTCGACGAGGCCAATGATAGCCGACGGGCTACGTCTCAGCCCTCGAGGATAACGCCAGGGAAGTCACCGGCGCCCCCACAGGAGCACTGCACCTGCAGCTCGACGACACCGCGCGAGGAGCGCGGGCCCGCCGCGTCGAGCAACAGTGGTGACAGCAGTGACTGCGCCTCCCCTGGCTCCCCCAGCAACAGCGACGTGCCGCACAGTACGAAGAGAGGGGCCAGAGAGCGTTATTGTGCTTATTGTAAAAATTATGGACATAATCGGGAAAACTGTTACAAGTTACTAAAGATAAACAAGAAAGTTAGTGAATTAAACATTAATGGTGTTCCTTGGTCATGTTCACAGCTGAAGAGACCACATAGTACGGTGGAGTGCGTTGACGCCTCTCAGGTTCAGTATCCCACATCACTCCACCGACCCGTTCATCGGTCAAATTATTTACCTGACGGTAAGGTGAATAATACCCAGGTGAGTGCTCATGTTGATAATAAATATAATTGTTCGGCTACATTATCCCCTCTAAGAGTGGTGAAGCCGCCAGATAATCTTCCTCTGCACTTTTGTGGCATAGACTGCGGTAGGGTGACCATAAAAAAGCAGGACAAAACTAGGGACAATAATAAGATTGGTAGGGTGACCATGAAAAGTCAGGATAAGCATGAGGAAAGGGTCAACTTAGGGATAGGGTACAAGTATCGAGTGGAGGACTTGTACGCTTTAAGGGAGTACACGGACCTAACCCCTTTCACGTCGCTATCTGCCGCCATTCGCCCTTTTTCCGTCACCAATCGCTTTACGGTGCCTAGAAAGCGTAGAGGAAGAATGCGCCGCTATCGAGATAGTCCTAAGTTGGACTCGGGACGTGTTACCAACTTAGAGGGGGAGTATATAGCGCGACGTCATAACCACACTCATTCCGAGCACTCGCCTGAGGCGTATTTAAACATTCCCGCCTACGGACGGAAGGGAAAATTACCTGAGTGGCGACAACGCACGCCACCTAGTACAAGCGTGTGTGAACTAACGCGGGCGTGATACCTCGCCGCCCGCGACCGCACAGTCGTCCCGCCCGCTACCGTAACGGCCGGTGTTTTTGTTAAATATTATTAGTTTTATTGAGTTTTTGCGGATTAATATTGTATTTTGTTTTGTTTTATGTAATTATATCGTTTATTATACACTAAAGTGACTTTTCGTGAACCTCCACCACAACTGAGCCAGTCGGGCACTAAAATATGAATTGACTCGAGCTGTGTGATTAGGGTGAACCGTTCTGTTAGAATATAAATTCAAATTCTTATTATTATAAGTACAAATATCAAAGATTAGATATTATGTTCTAAGGTCTAAAATATATGAGATGTGAAATTACATTGATATTATAATAAGAAATATAATGTTTCAAAACCATATAAACGTGAACTTTGGCTTTCCCAATATTCTATTATAACTATAATCCTTCCTGAACAGTTTTGACTTAGCCGAGTGAAAGAGAACAATACTTAATTCGCTACATGTATGTATGTGTTTGTATATATTTTATTATAGTGTATTTATTTATGTATTTATATATTTATCATATTATTATGTATTCATCTATAATATTATAGTACCTAGTACTTATAGAGGTTTATGTACCTTGTTATGTATAGTTTTAGTTTTGGTTTATATTTAAACCACCGTCCTTCCAGTATATGCCTTTCCTCTTTTCGAATGGTTGTCTGGAAGAGATCGCTCTGAGCGATAAGACCGCCAAGTATTGATACTCACGTTTTAGTTTTTGTAAGATTCATTTTGTTAATTTTCTGTATTGTGGTATCAAGAAAAGTGTTATCTAATCTAATCTAATATTTTTCAGTAAACTCGACATTTTTAGGTTTTATTTCCGTGGGCGTTTTTTACGCTGGTGGTTTGAACAAAATTCAATAGAAAATAGAGAAAGGTTGTTTACGATCTGATTGGTATCATGTTCGCACCGTTTTATAGTATAACCCAATTATCGGTACAATGCAGCGAAGATATTAATACTACATTATTATGTAGGTACATAATACATACAGCCGCGCCTTGTTCGCGTTGTGGTAGATAGAGACTATTTCTATCCACTTGCCACGATCCTGACATACGGCTTTCGCTTTTTAGACTTCTTTTTGTGAAAGATTTTTGCGAAGCGGGTTATAAGTTAATAATTAATATGTATATATGTGTATGTTTAATAATTAATATTTAATATCTATTAACGACCAAAAAGATACTGGCGAAATGTGGGAGTACCTACTATGGGACTGAGTCCTGGGTACATCTCTGCCTACCCCTCTGTGAAAAAGGCGTGATTGTATGTTTTTATTAACAACAAAATTCTTATTTCATTCATTATTTGTATTAAATGAATAGATTATTTATGTTTAGTTTTAAGGTCTGTGGATTTTGTGAAATAAATAAATAATAAAAAAAATGTTTAATTAAATAAAATTCAAATATGTACATATTTAAATTGATTTTTATTTGATCATATCAATTTTATTGAAGACTTTGTTATATATACCTATAGATTTTTTTTTTTTTTACAGTGCCTTTTTTGAAAAAAGACTAAACAATAGAGCTACCTACTTAGTACCTATCCTAACTAAATACACGATACCATAGAACGCTTCGAAAATCCACAGGCCGACATGCCAGCCTATAGAAAATCCAAGTGCTCTAAACCACTGTCAGATGGCAGCGTACCCAAGATACTGGCGGCATTGCCACGTTGAATAGCAATGCTTATACGTTGAGCCAGATAAACGCCAGCATTTTGATCACGCGTCGCCTCGACCAAGCGCTCAGATAGATTTTTGAAAGTGCGGTGAGTTCCCGGACCCCACGGTCCCAGTCTCGACTATAGATTAATAAGATACAAATTGACATTTCCAATTAAAATTTTAAAGATTTCGATAGATTTTTTTGCACGATCTGATCAATTTTGTATGGAAAGTTTCAATTCATTCTTTTGAATAAAATAATAGCTTTATAAAATATACTAGCTATTACCCGCGACTTCGTTCGCGTGGAATATAAGAAGGGTTTTAATTTTTTAAACGGAACCCTAATCATTTTTTTAAAAAAAAGTTTGAATAACTTCATATAACACTAGCTATCTTTCAGTGAAGGTCCCGTTAAAATCGGTCTAGCCGCTAGCCGTATCGAAGATAAGCCGTAATGAAAAAAGTTTTATTTTTTGTACACGGAACCCTAAACTTTTTTCCAAAAATAAAAG
Organism: Hemistola chrysoprasaria; assembly: GCA_947063395.1. Taxonomy (NCBI): domain Eukaryota; kingdom Metazoa; phylum Arthropoda; class Insecta; order Lepidoptera; family Geometridae; genus Hemistola; species Hemistola chrysoprasaria. Next base: position 8,998,701 of record OX346733.1, on the reverse strand, counting down.
TACGATACAAAAAAGTCTCTTTTGCATTTAATATTATTTTGTACTTAATTTTAATATACACGATTATAATATTTAAATTTATTATTCAAAGTTATATAAGTGTATTAATGTTCTAATATTTAACTAGATGGCGCTAGTGCAGTAGCAGCAAATTCCTGAATCGCGCTAACGTTATGCCACCGAACACTGAGTAAAGTTTGCGCGCGCAGTTTGAAGTTATCATATCATCACGCCAGCCTAGCCTAAAATCTACTGGGCATAGGCCTCCTTTATATTTTTATGTCTCTAGCATTAATAGTGCAAGAGAACAAAAGAACTTAACCAGAACAACAAATAATATAAGTAATAAGTAGGTAACGATTCTCGATACTCGTAAATCATTAATCGATTTCTTGGGGGATAAAATATTGATAAATATAGTAGATTCAAGTAGATTGTATCATAAGGGACAAGGGAGATAATATTGTATTGTATCATAATCTTTGTATCGCCCGAGCCAATAGTAGATTAGTAGCCAAGGGCTGTAAGGCATCAATTGCAGCCCGAGATATTTAGGCGCACGAGCGCAGCTAGGGCGCCTATACTTCGAGGGTGCAATTGATGCTTACACCCGAGCTAACTACTCTGCTTTACATCTCGATTGTGAGGTAAGTAGAAAAACACCGGCATTACAAGAATAAAACATTTTAAAGTAAAAGTTTTCTATTCCCGCCTTTTTTCATCTCTTTTTTAAATAATTTTTTTCAAGAACGAAATTGAGCTTCGTAGTTCGATATTTAAAATTGATGACTATTATACTCATACGAAGACAAGGAATAGCGAAGCGACCTCTTTTGTCATTGGCCTGAATGCATGATGTCTATTGCCAGTATGATGGTTAGATGTACGCAAACTTTTTGAAAGAGTGAAGTTTTTTTTTAATTACTTACCGCCCTAGGGCTTTTCTAGCTACATTATTACCCTAGAGCGCTAATTGGTCACTTACAAGCCCCATTTGGGGGTAATAAGGACCTACTTACCGAATATGAGAGATGTAAAATATATTTTTGGCTCGGGCGACGTACTTTGAATCCCTCGCTACGTTCAGGATTCTTTACATTCTTTACAAAAAAGCGCCCTCGCCGTAAAAATATTATTTTGCGCCCGAGTGATACACTACTTTTCATCACTCACTATGAGAAAATAAAAGGCGCCTCATATTTTATTGTAATATTATTATTTAATAAAACATAGAGTAACAACTAAATTGAAATTAAATAGTACCTAATAATAAAACAACTAAATAAAATTACCATAGGCTTTCATATATTTCTTCCGGGATTTTGCAGGTAATAGATTATCCATCACATTTCTTGCGTCAGTTCTAATACTTTCAGGAGTTAATTCTATACTTTCACTGTCTTTTGAAGAACTCATTTTTCAAAACAAAACCATGAATTTCTAACAATCCGTGAAAATTGACGAAAACGCGGGCTGTAGTTAATTAATAATAATAAAAAAGGCGCTACACACTAAGATATTCCAAATTCAAAAAGTGCGCGACATAGACAATTGCGGCGCACTTATAACTTATAAAGAGGATTAAAAACTCATTCCTGCCCGCTAAAAGTTTCATAATAGAAAACACCACCTTTGGGTGCACTTAAAGGCGAACCAAGTCGCCCTTTTCGAATAGATGGGATGATGATATATTGATGAGACGATGAAGATTTTTGTAGTTTAGTTGGGATTGTTCTTGCATGATTTTTATTAGGTTTTAAAATAGAAATGTATTTAAAATCTGGCTCAATAATAGGGAGGCTAAAGGAAACAGACGCCTTTTCTTCCTGGACTAGCCTTGAATCACTGAACAGATAATTATACTACGTATAGAATACGTAGACACTCATCCGCCCACCAATCGGCCTTCCTCACCCCGCGAACGAGATTGAGCCCTCCACGAGCCACGCTTGTATGGGAAATCACCTCACGCACACTCATGCACGTGTACAAAACTCCATGTGTGTGCTGTCTGTGTAGTAGGTTTTTTTTTTTTTTTTTTTTTTTTATGATAGCGAGTAACAAGACGAGCAAATCAGGTGCCTGATGGTAAGCATCATGATTGCCCATATCAGACACAGTGCCACCCAGTGTTTTAAAATTCAAAATTCTGTGCGGCACTGCACTGCGCCTGTCACCCTGAGATATGAGTTGTTAAATCTCATCATGCCCAGTAATTTCGCTGGTAACATTGCCCTTCATACCGGAACACAGTAATGTGTGCACATTACTGCTTGGCGGATGAATAACTGGCAAAGGTGTGGTACTTCCCCAGGCGGCCCCCTGCAAAAGAGGCCTACCACTACAATAGGTAGTTATAGCGCGGCTTTTATATGGGAATTGAGTCGTGTCCGGGGTGTGGTTAAGGTGAGGTGAGGCACTTTGTTCGTGTGTTCTCCATAGTTAGCACTACACTGATAATATCACAACATTTTACTGTAACTACACTAACTTGAAAAGCTTCGTTCTTTTAAATCTTAATTTTTTTTTTACAATTTACCCACTTCCATCACCCTGGGTTTTAAATACTACACATAAAATATAGGAGTTATGTAGGCCTCTTTAGCAGGGGGCCGCCTGGGGAAGTACCACACCTTTTCCAGTTATTCATCCGCCAAGCAGTAATGTGCAAACATTACTGTGTTCCGGTCTGAAGGACAATGTCACCAGCAAAATTACTGGGCACGAAGATATTCAACAACTCATATTTCAGGGTGACAGGCGCTGTGCAGTGCCGCGCAGAATTTTGAAATTTAAAACTATGGGTGACACTGTGTCTAATATGGGCTATCATGATGCTTACCATCAGACACCTGATTTGCTCGTCTTGTTCCCTATCATAAAAATAAAAATAAAACACCTATAACACCCCTCCCTTTTTGGTCGGGGTTAAAAAGGTTCCTTAAGGGCTTATTTACATACCTACTGTAACACTATGGTTGGTATATATTTTTTTTTTTTGCAAGTTCAGAATTGGCTCTATTTAATGAAAGATGTCATTGATGAGTGTTATTATTTTATATTATAAGTATGTATATCAGTCATCTGGTTACGATAGTACAGGCTTCTAGCCTAGTTTGGGACCAGACGACCGTGTGTGGAAGTTGTCCCACGTTATTATATTATTGGTTATTTTTACTCGTGACACTATCATGAGTAAAAATAACGTTTTATATGATGCTAACTAATTACCAGTTACCCGATATATTATGAGATCACACTTTTCAGTCTACCCACACTTTCTACCCGAAGAGATAGGATAATTACCAAACAGGGCCGGATTCAGGCGAGGTTTATGTAGCTGATTGCAGGAAAGCCGTTCCAGATAACACCTTAATACCTGCCTGGTTTACAAATAGCCGCCTAAACTAAATAGAGAAAGGGAAACGCGAGTTTCTACCTCAATTTCGGATTTTCAAACCCAAAAAAACCATATTATGCAAAAAAACATTTAAAAATAAAAAAATTAAGAGTTATATTGGATCCATCGTGAACAGGCTCATCCTATTGGGACGAATTGACGGAACTTAAAATTGATGCATTTTTCTTTCGTCGATTCTTCCTTTCAAATATTTGGATGGATGTATGTTTGTTACTCTTTCACGTCTAAACTATTGAACCGATATGATAATTTAGACCCTGGAATAACACAGGATACTTTATATTCCCGATATTCCCACGGGAACAGACTAGAAGAATAGAATAGAATTCGTTCATTTGTAATAACTGTAATTTGTAGTGACTGCCTCGGTGGCGTAGAGGGCGCATGCTCGACTGCCAATCAAGAGGTCCCGGGTTCGATCCCCAGGTCAGGCAAAGTGAAAAATATTGGATTTTTCCATTAGGAATTATCTCAATAACTGCCTGGAGTCTGGAACTGTGTCCGTTAGATGGCAATAGGCTCGCCCCCTATTACATGGGACCAATAACATACTGGCGAAATGTGGGTGTATCTACTATGGGACTGAGTCCTGGGTACACCTCTGCCTACCCCTTCGGGAAAAAGGCGTGAATGTATGCTATGTTATGTTTTATTTGTAATAAATGCAGCCTTCATGTAGGTTGCCGTGGAGTTACCGGCTTTAGAATAGTGCTCCACCCTCTCTCCCCGTGGTTGCCGTAAGAGCCGGCTAAGGGTTAACAGAGCCAAAGGACAGAAAGCAGCGTCCTCTGCGTAAACTATCAAACTGAGCTTGCCAACCCGCTTGCCAAGCGTGGTGAGTATTGGCAACAACCCCACTTATGGGGGAGGCCTATGTTCAGCAGTGGACTGCCAACGGCTGGATGATGATGATGATGATGTAGGTTTTCGGTACATAGTCAAAGGGTCCGTGTACATTTATTCACATTTTTTTTTTTTGATAGTAAATAACAAGACGATCAAATCAGGTGCCTGATGGTAAGCATCATGATTGCCCATATCAGACACAGTGCCACCCAGTGTTTTAAAGTTCAAAATACTGCGCGGCACTGAACTGCGCCTGTCACCCTGAGATATGAGTTGTTGAATCTCATCATGCCCAGTAATTTCGCTGGTAACATTGCCCTTCATATCGGAACACAGTAATGTTGCAAACATTACTGCTTGGCGGATGAATAACTGGCAAAGGTGTGGTACTTCCCCAGGCGGCCCCCCGCAAAAGAGGCCTACCACTACATACATTGCGACATACAAATATTTATTAAGTAGGTACATTCAAAATTATCTATAATATTACTTAACTTTTTTAAAAATTAGACTACGCGGGTAAAACCGCGGGGCACAGCTTTTGTAGCGTCCGTGGTCCAGCGGGAATAGGCCCGGCTTTAAATCCGGAGTCCCTGGATCAAATCTCACCATGTGGACTTTTCAACTGGGCGCTACCGTGATTCGGAGTGCACGTTAAACTGTAGGTCCCTATAGTTTCCTATAAGATATGTAGGGAGCAGTCGTTAGCTCATGTCGGAGGCTGCGTAGGAATCTTGGGGACCTGAAACTCTGACAATATGGGTTGTCCACATAACCCATATGAATTGACTCGAGCAGTGTAATTGGGGCGACCCGTTCTGTTAGAGTATAAATTCATATTATTATTAATAACATGATAATAACTGTAAACAATTTCAAATTTACTGCAATGTAGGTACACATTCAAAGCAAAATTATTGAGAAAATACTCGCAAACTAACACACGTCAACTGAAATATGTTTGTGAAACTACTAATATTATAATATTAAAGGTGTATAAACATATATTTACTTTGTATGAGTAAACACACCAACTCGTACATCTAATTAGAGATTGGACTAAGCCAAAAACTTTAGCGGGTAGTGGAATTGCGTCTTTACATTTATTTTTTCAAGGTACTAATTAACTTAATTTGGTTAACTTAATGGTATCTTTCCGAACGCACGGTAGACTCGTTACTGTTTATTTTCATTGACGTACAAAAGTGTCAGATTGTGACCTATTTGAATAAATCTTTTTGACTTGACTTGACTTGACTTACAGCTAAGGCATAAATAACGCTAATTATGCTATTAAAATACCTAGGTATTTAAATTATATATAAAATACATACATATACATATATACATATATACACTAGCAGTGCAACACGGTTTCGCCCACGTTGTCATCGTTCCATCCATCCAAAAAGTACATGTGTTATAAATTACAGGGTAAACTATCTACATATCAAATTTCAGCACAATCGCTTCAGTGATTTTTACGTGAAAAAGTAAAAAACATCCATCCATCTATCCTCAGAAACTTTCGCATTTAAAATATTAGTAGGATAGGATTTGATGGGTTGAATATGTCGGCATCTTGAACCTAATTTTGAAAGTATTTTTAACTTATTACATACAAACTCCCTTGTATTCTTATTCTTTCCGAACGCACGGTAGACTCAGTAGTGTTTATCTTCATTAACAAAAGTGTCAAATTATGACCTATATGAATAATCTTTTGGAGTTTGAGTTGGAAAGAAATATTTGTATTATTATTATTTATTTTTTTTTCATAAAATTGAAGTATGCCTGTCTCGTTGGTGTAGTGATCGCTGGCTGCTGAGCAGGAGGAGAGGTTTTGATTCCCACGACAAGCAAAATATATTATTGGATTTTTCACAAAAAAAATTCTAAATACATAGTCCTCTCTGAAATGCGCAATAGTCTCACCCCCTATTACGTTGGGGTTGAAACATAACCAGCGTAGTATGTACCTACTATGGGTTTTTATATAATTTGCATAGTTTCGATTGTGTAAAAAAAATTGCTAGCTTTATGCTTGTAGATAATTCTTTGCTCTAATTTTAGTTTAGACTACATAAAAAAAAACAAATAAATATATTTTTTCTTAACATTTTTTCAAAACCGCTGTCGCTTATGACTTCGACCACACAAACACACGTCTTAACCAGAGATTGTTTAAATGCAGGACAGATAATGAAATACGTGCTTATATCAGCGTTCGTATAAACCGTTTTGAACAATTTTAATTCTTAACAAAACATTGCATTTTTACTTTGAAATAAGTTTTATAAATCTCGTAGCACGCACAAAGAGCGTTCGTAGCAATTTCGTAGATGTACGTAGCAAACTCTTAGATGTTTATAATACCAGTTGAGCTACCGTGGAGATAAGCAGTAGTGGTGCTAGTCATCGGCGAAATTTATCTGTTATTGTGTGTTATCTATAGGTAATGAATGCATTTCGCATTCTACCCACGACAAGTCTAATTTTACAATTACAATTTTTTTTTCTTCTTTTATGGACCCACACGAATGTATTGCCAGTGTCAAGTCTAATGTTACAATTAGAATTTATATCGTAATTGCTAACTTAACCTTTTTTACCTACTAATATTATTAATGCGAAAGTTCGTGAGGATGGATGGATGGATGTTTGTTACCCTTTCACGCCAAAACTACTGAACCTATTGGGCTGAAGTTTGGTATATAGATAGCTTAGACCCTGGAATAACATAAAAGGTACTTTTTATTCCTATATTCCCATGGGAACGAAGACTACGCGGGTACATATTTTTACTGCCTCGTTGACTGCACTGCTGGTCGCAGGCGGGGTAAGGCGAGTGTCGCTTCTTTACGTAGTAATAGTTAGTATTCTTTTCCTAAAGCAGGTCTCCGTCACTCCATACAAACGCTCGCGCTTAATAGCCTACATAGAATACTACATAGAAGACATAACGTTTGTACACGCGTCAAATGTGTGCGTGAACTTCGTAGGGCCGTCGCGTCGCCGTCCGCTAGTGGTATGGTTTGTTATGAGTAGATAGCGTACACGTCGCAAAGTAACTTTGCAAGGGCATTCAAATTAATCTTCAAGTATATTGATATAAAAAGGAAACTCACTTATTATATAAAGCACAATAAATATTGATACTAGACTTTTTCCCACGTTACATGATTACAAAATGAACTTAATACTCCAACAAAGTGCCTATAGACAAAGTCAGAAGTTTTTTAATAAGTAAAACTATAGTAAGTAAACAAGTATTTTTTAGTGAATTACGTTAATTGTCCATGTAAATGAAAGCTGTGTTTTTTATATGTGTATAAAAGCGTTTATTCCAGTTCCACAAAGGTTGTCCTTAAACTTTAACTTAATCTTAGGGTTTGCCGACGCGAGACCGAAGTTAGGATAACGCGCGGCGGTCCAGTCGACGATTTTATGACGAAAGGCACCGATGACAGTTGCGAATGTATTTTATTAAAAGTAGGTTGCATAACAACGCCATGGGGCGAGTGCAGACCGTAACAAGTGTAATAATATAAGCATGCTTGCTCGACTAAAGTGCACTTCAATCCGTGCACCTTACTGTAGGTGTAGCTTCGATATTTAGTGTGAACGCGTACGGAGCTGTGCTAATATTACAGGAAAACAAATCAAGCATATTTTTATTTTGATTTGATTACAAACTATTGTTAACGTATGCGACCTTAATGCATAAACGCAACTATAATGAACTAAGTTACAGAATTTGAGGAAATATTTTTAATTGTAAAATATACGTCAATGGCCTTACCTTTGTTCGTCTGAAGGAAAACTAAAAAGATCTCCGATTTTCGTTGAAATGATTGCTTACTAAACACCCATACACCGAACAATAATGGACCATTTTATTAGCACTGACAACCGTGTGACGTAAGCATGGCGTTACTCTTTCGTTTCCTTATTGGTTGCAGGCGACGATACAATGGCGGGCGGAGGTGAGTGTCGCTTCTGTAGGTAGTAATAGTTACTATTCTTTGCCTAAAGTATACAATATTCGTAACCGTGTGTACATTCCTTACAAGTATGTCTGCTGAATTCAAAATGGCCGTAATTGTTCACCCGTGAAGCGATAACAAGCAGAACTGTATGTTTCGACTACAGTCACATATAAAACCAAATCGCTTTCGTCTATCTGTCTGTATTAATATCCGTTTACTCCTAAACCACTCAATGGATTTTGATATGGTTTTTGATATTTTACGAAAGAATTTAGTAATTAAAATACGCAATCTGAGCAATAATCTTATAATTAACGTTTGGCAAAAAGTACACAACACAATAATGGTTTCAAGATGGACGACAAGTGAGTCGTTTTATAGTTCACATAATTGAAGATAGACGGCGTGTTGAGTTCAGTGTTGCAATTAATACATTTCAACAGTCCCAATAGATAGAGTAATTCAAGACGAATATTAAAATGTAAAATTTATTAAGGTTTTGTATTAATTGGCTGAAGAAATATTATAATGAATCTTGAAGAGGTTGAAAAAAGTCTTGTCGACTCTAGTTATGTTGCGGGCGAGGGCAACAGGCTTTTTAAAAAGAAATAAAAGACGTCTGCTTGGATGAAAGCACAGATTAGAACTGATCTTTATTAATTTAGGTACAAGTATATATACTGTTTGTATAACAAAGGACTTATTGTTATTCTGCACTTATCTTAATGTTTCCGGCTAAGTGCGCGGAAGCATATCTTTATTACCTTAATAACAATTTAAGATTACATGATTGACATATAGGTTATCATATTACAATGAGCTTGTTGTGTAACAAGCCGGTTACACCGACATAACTCCTCCCCCCTTAAGATGAAGGCGTAGCGACGGCTGTGGTTGGAGTTCTACGGCTTCTGGTACCTGGGCTGATATCTTTGCTGCATCTCTTCTTCTCCAGAGTCTATGAGCTCCTATCCCTATTGCTATTGTGATTAATATTATGTATAGCAGTATAGATGACCAACTAGGAGTGCTGGAAACGACAGTGAAGTCTTCGTCTGGAATCGTGATGGTTTCAGCCTTCTGCATGGTGTCTTTCAGCTTGTCTAGTTCTAGATTTTCTAGTTTTATGTTTATTGGTTTTACCTTTGTGGTTGGGTGTGCTCGTGGTAATGGTATGGTTTCTATTATATTGACATACCGTTGGTGAGTCATTAGAGTCTTATCTGAAATTTGTATCTTACAATTATTATCAGTTGTTATTAAAAGGACTCCCTTATTACGCTGATATTGTACATCGTTTTTGCAGGTGGTTTTTATGACTTCTTCTAGTTTCATAATTACTATCCAGGTATTGTCTTTGATTTGCTGTATAATATTGTTATCATATTCTGCGGTTGCATATGTGCAATTGTGTGGTTCTTGGTGTTGTATAAGTTGGGCGATGCAATCGTTGGAGTGTAGGAGTGTTTGCCAGTCTAGATGTTTGCAGATGACTTCATCTTCTGTGATCTCGCTGCATGGCTCATGGGGGTATGCGAACTCTTTATTTCCCAAGACAAGGAGAGGATTTTTGGGAATGAGGATAGTGTTATTATTATTAGGAATAGAATACAGGTGTAATAGATTATAGGGTTGATCTGTAACTATAGGTATATCCAGTATAAAAGTAAGTGTTTCATTAGTGCTATAAGCTTTTACTGTAATGGCTTTTTCCCATAAGTTTATGTTGTTTATGTTAGGGTTAAAGGCCAGGTTTCCGCTAATTTCATTTTGGATAAGATTTAATTCTTCTATTAGGTAAGTTGGATCGATAATGCTAGGGTGCATTCTTTTAAGGTGTGAAAATGTTAATGCATTTTCCAATGTTTCTAATCTATCGTAGAGCTGTTGAAGCGATGTTTCTATTTCATCAAAGATGCTCTTTGTTAAATAATTCGTTTCAAAATCATTTCTTTGTTTTGAGTATTTGTCTATTGCTATGTAAATTTCTTTTTGATTATTTTCAATGTGTTTCAAGCTATTTTCATATTCTTTCATGAAGTCTTGCATTATGCTTATAGTTTTTCTTTGATTTGATTTATTATTATTTAATGAGGATTGTATTGTTTTTATTTCGTTATCAAATTTAATTGCATCATTTTGATCCAAGTTTCCTGTTATGGCTTTAACTATTGATCCTAATCCGTCTATTAATCCGCGTTTGTGTCTATATCCTGATTTATAACCTATGGTTTCTAATCCTAAATAAAGTAATCTACTTTCTATCGTGTCTATTAGGTAATCAATTTGTTTCCTAATAGATACAGTATTGTTAGTATTTTCTTTTAACCTAATTGTATAGTAATTACTACATATTTCTAGAAAAATATTTCTTAATTTAGTTGTATTATATATTACTGCTAGGTGGTATGTATCGATCTGGTACTGCGCTTTTGCTTCTGTTAGCACTAGTATACCATTATGATTGTCTATTGGCTGTATGACTGCTGCACTTGCGGCGAGTCGCAGCACTGCGACAAGGGCGATGGCGTACCTGAAACATTTTCAGGTCGCCTTAATAAGCGAAAATGTACCCTAATCGTTTTTGCATTGATGTGTTTTCCTACTATTTCTGCAATTTGTTCAGGATGTATGCGAACTATTGTATAGGGTCCTAGGTATTTGGGTTCGAGCTTATTAGCGCGTGCAGTTTTCGCAACTTGTTTATATACTATATCTCCTACTTTAAATGTAGCCGTTTCTGTATCAAGGTTTGCCTTTTTTATTACTTGTTGTTTTTCATTGCTAAGTTTATCGTTAATTAATTTTTGCGTATTTTCCATTATCTGTTTGTGTTTTAATACGTATTCCTGATAGAATTCTTTAGGGCAGTGTAATTCTAGTGGGTTTCTACTTTCAGTATGTCCGTAAAGTATTTCAAAGGGTGTGAATCCTGTAGCAGAATGTATTGTGTTATTATATGCTATAATGGCATATTTCATGAGATTGATTGGTTCGTCTCTATCTGTTATTCTTTGAATCCTTATCATTTCTGCTAGTGTCGAATGTAGTCTTTCTATGGGTGAATTTGAATTTGGGTTATATGGTGTTGTAAAATGTATGTGTATATTGTGCATTGCACATATTTCTGTTATTACATCATTATCGAATTTAGAGTCAGAATCAGTGGTTATTTTCTTAGGTACTCCTATTACTGAAAATATATTGAGAAGTGATTCCGCTATGTGTATACTGGTTGAGGCGTTTAATGGTATTGCTTGTGCATATTTTGAGAAGTTATCTATGATTGTCAAAAATGTTGTACCTCCACTGCTATAAAGATCCATGAACATATGTTCCATTGGTTTATGTGGTGTGTCAGTAAGTGACAATGGCAATTTTAGTGGATTACGTTCATATTTACTCTTTAAGCATTGTTCACATTTGTTTATGAATTTTTGTATTGATATAAGCATTTTTGGCCAGTGGTAATTTCTGTGTATATGTTTGTATGTTTCCTGAATACCTCTATGTACTGTCTTCCCTTCGTGATATTTCCTTATTATGTCTTTTTGTTCGGAAATACTATCGATTAATGTGACTCTGTTCATACATCTGATTAGTTTGGGGCCACGTCTGTTAAATATAGTTTTATATACTTCGCAAAATATTGGAAAAAATTCTTCATGGTGAAAGTAGCAATGAAAGGTCCTTGCTGCGATTGTGTGTTCTGTTAGGAATTGAATTATTTGTTCTTTTGTGTTATTTATTGGTATCCACACATCCTTTATTGAATATTTTCCTGTAGATCTATCTTCTATTCTATAAGTATTACCGGGTGTTTTTCTAATGTGGAATTGTTTAAGTTGTCTATCTATAGCATCATCTATTTCTGGAATTTTATCTGTGTTATTATCTGATTCTATTTCTGGTTGTGTATTTTGTGAATCCGTAATATCAGGTGTTATGGGCATATCTAATAGTGTTCGTATGTCTATGTTGGTTAAATCTGGGTCTATATTATGTGAGGTGCTGGGCTGTGGTTCGTCATTGTTAGAGACAGTGATGTTTTTATTGTGGTGTACTATTTGGACTCTAGATAGGGCATCTGCATTGGTGTTCATTTTACTTTTTTTATACTGGACGTCGAAGTTATATTCGGCTAGTCTTAGACGCCAACGTGTGAGTTTAGAGTTTGGGTCTTTAATACTCATGATCCACGTAAGAGGACGATGATCAGTATATATGGTAAAACGCTTGCCATATAAATAAGGTCGGAAGTATTTAATAGCCCATACTATACTAAGAAGTTCTTTCTCTATAGTAGAGTATTTTTGTTCTGTCTCTGATAGTGTACGTGAGGCGTAAGCTATCGGTTTGTCGGAACCTATTTGACCTTGGGACAAAACTGCGCCTATTGCTACGTCTGATGCGTCTGTGGTGAGAACGAAAGGTTTCTCAAAGTCTGGATATTGTAAAATAGGTGCGTTAATTAATACCTGTTTGCACTTTTCGAATGCCTCCATATAATTTTTATCGATTTCTATTTTACTATTTTTCTTTAAGCATTTTGTCAGAGGTTTTGTCAGCTGCGCAAAATTTTGAATAAATTTCCTATAATAACCTACTAATCCTAGGAAGGATTTTATCTCTTTTTGAGTTTTTGGTAGGGGAAATTTTTTTATTGCTTTAATTTTTTCTTCGTTCGGCTGAAGGCCTTTGTCTGTTAGAGTGTGACCTAAAAATTTCACTTGCTTTTGCAAAAACTCTGATTTATTTAATTGGATTTTTAAGTTGTGTACTCGAAATCTCTCGAAAACTTGTTTACATTTGTCAAGGTGTTCTTGTAACGAGGTTGAATATATTATTACGTCGTCTAAATAAGTTAAAACATTATCCAGGCCACGCAATACTGAGTCCATTAGCCTTTGGAAAGTGCTTGGTGCATTTTTAAGACCAAACGGCATTCTCAAGAACTCGAAGTGTCCACGATCGATTGTGAATGCAGTTTTCTCTACGTCATCTTTATGCATTTCTACTTGGTGGTAACCTGATGCCAGATCAATAGTCGAAAAATACTGTGCACGACCTAATTTATCTAGGATATCGTCGATGTTTGGTAAAGGGTATTTGTCTTCTATTGTCTTATCATTTAGTTTTCTATAGTCTATTACTAGTCTATACTTCTGTTCACCTGTAGCGTCTATTTTTTTTGGTACTATATGTACTGGGCAAGACCAAGGGGAATTGCTTTCTTGTATTATGTTTTGTTCTAAGAGTTGATTTATTTGTTGTTTTATTTCCTCTTTTTGTTTAGGGGCCTGCCTGTAGTTTCTGACGTATACGGGTTTATTATCTGTTAGTCTTAGTTGGTGTTTAATTTCATGAGTAAAAGTTAGTGGAATATCTTCGCAATGAAATATGTCACGATAATTATAGCATAATTTTTTAATTTCACGTTGTTCTTCTGGGTTCATATGCTCTGTTCTGAGTCTGTTTAAATTTTGTTTCAGAAGATTGTCTGTTTTATCTTTATTTAATTTAGATATCTTTTGGTTTTGCTCTGATTTAGGTTTGAAATTAATTCTTTGTAAATTCAAATGACAACTATTTTTCATTATTATGTTATTATCTGTATTATTGATTACGGTTGTTAGTGCTCTTCCGTCTTTTACGGTTAAAATAGCTGACGGCAAAATTAATCCATTTTTGGTTTTAAAACCATTTGTAAAATAGTCTCCTTCTTGTTGATTACAAAGTAGATTAATGACCTGCTCTGTTCTTGGTTTAATTTTTGTATAACTTTTTATATCGTCCCTAATTGGTATATTAGCATTTTCGGTGCGAAGGATCATGTTTTTTATATCTATTTTGCTTTTAAGTGGAACTAATATATCTAGGCCCAATAATCCTATGAAATCGGAATCAAAATTAAAAATTAGGAATTTGTGATTAATTTTTTTGTTAAAAAGTTTTTCAGGCAAATCAATTAGTGCTATTTGCTTATGTTTTGAGGTGGCATGAGCTGTTTTTATAATATGAGTTTCGTTTCTGATTTTGATTTTGGACTTGTCTATATTGCTTATGGCCTTGGGGCTTATTAAAGATTGTGAGGCACCTGTATCTACGAGAAATCTACCTCCTAATTCATTGATATAGACGTAAGGAAGGCGACTGTAGTTATGAATGTTATTCATAAAAACTACGTTGCTGTTTTTTCCTCTATCTCTAGCTGAAAATTTCCATCAAGTATTGCCTCTGAATAATCATTTTCTTGAATGTTTTCTTCGGAAAATGATTGTTCATCTTCGTCGTCATCGTAGTTTGTCTGTTGGTAATGCATTTTATTATTATTTTTATTAAGTTCGGTTTTTTGATTAAACTGTGGTTTTAATGGGTCTCGTTTTAAAAATTGTCCTGGTTTTTGAGTTTTATTAAAATTTTTAAAATTGTTAGAGTTTCCAGGGTTTTTATTATTATTTAAGTTTTGCTGTATCCGCCTAACTTTTAGCTGTTCTTCTTCTTGTTTAGCTAACGTGATAGCTTCATCGAGGTTTTTTGCATTGTTTTGTCTTACTAGAATAGCTGTAATAGGATTTAATTTATTTAAGAAATTCCGAAGTGCCATTTTTTCATAGTCTATTCGCTTATTTGGTTCTTTACCTATTAAAGTGCACATTAAATTCCTGATTTTATCACCGAATGCTTCTATTGAACTATTCCCTTTTTGGGTAAGGATTAGTTCTTCCATGAGTTGTTGTTCATCCCTAAATTCACCGAATTTATTTTGTAGAGCCTCCTTGATGTCGGTCCACGATTTGGTACCGGGATGTTGCGACAAGGCTTCAATAGCCTTATTCGTTAATTTGTTTCTAATTAAACAGGTGACGCACGGGTCATCCTTGTTCACAATTAAGTTTAATGCATTTTCTACACCTTCTATGTAGAATGCTAGTGTCCTCTTGTTCCCATCATAACTGGGTAACAGTTTGGAAAAAGTGGTGAAGTCCGTTGGAATTTCGGGCTTCATTTCTGTATTGTATTTTTCACTATGCGACCCCTTGTCGTTAGCCATTGTAACCTAGCGAGTTTGGTAATCGATAAGTGATAAAATTAAATCAATTATTGTTTAGTTTAACTAAACGATTTTTAAAAATGTACTTTTACACTGGAAATACCTTCAAGTTATATAAGGATATTACAGGGAAAAGTAAAGTCTCGGGAGTTAACAGAGTGAATGCTTACCCCACGAGCATTGCCGAAGTGTCAGGCTGGTGATGATGATGAGTTCTTGTCTTCGCTGCGCTGCTACTTGCTGCTACCGATGCTGGTGCTGCTTATTGCTGCGCTGCTTTCTTCTTCTTGTCTGCTGCCGTACCCGCGGTAGGTTCTTTGACGCGCACGGAGACGAGCGTTCGATATATTATCGAATATATGCTGCTACCATTACGCGAATACCGACTGCGCCAGTTATGTTGCGGGCGAGGGCAACAGGCTTTTTAAAAAGAAATAAAAGACGTCTGCTTGGATGAAAGCACAGATTAGAACTGATCTTTATTAATTTAGGTACAAGTATATATACTGTTTGTATAACAAAGGACTTATTGTTATTCTGCACTTATCTTAATGTTTCCGGCTAAGTGCGCGGAAGCATATCTTTATTACCTTAATAACAATTTAAGATTACATGATTGACATATAGGTTATCATATTACAATGAGCTTGTTGTGTAACAAGCCGGTTACACCGACATAACTCTCTTCGGAAGCTTTATTGGCGTGTGCTGCGTAAACTAATAGTTATACGAAAACAATTAATATTAGAATTATTCCTCTCACATAAAAAACATACAATCACGCCTTTTTAGTAGGTAAAGTCAGAAAAAAAGGTCACGTAGGCAAAGGTGTACCCAGTACTCAGTCCCATAGTACATGGTACACCCACATTTCGCCAGTATGATATTGGTCCCATGTAAAAGGGAGCGAGCCTATTGCCATCTACCGGGCACAGTCCAGACTCCAGGTGGTCATTAAGATAATTCTTAATGGAAAAATCCAAAACCACTTTGCTTGATCTGGGGATCGAACCCGAGATCTCATGATCAGCAGTCGAGCTACGCCCACTACGCCACCGAGGCAGTCTTAACAATGTCTCACCGAATTATTCCGCTTAGAACTATCTATTAAATAATACTTTGCTGCCCTCCGTGCAAATCCGGCCCGGGTCGCTAGTAAAACATAAATTCGAAGTCTGTGTTGAATAGCGTGTGCATTGAGACAATAGCATGAACATTATTATTGTTACTACTAGCGACTCGCCCCAGCTTTGCACAGGTTTCAGCAAAGCATAATAAATAAGTTAGTTGTAACAGGAATAATTCCATGGTACATTGTTTTCTTATAAAGGCTGAAACCCACCACTGCGCATGCTGTGCACGGGCACGCGGCGCATTTTAGCTGCGTGGTTTTATTTTTTTGACATCATGGTTCTTTGTTTCTATTGCAGGACATACTATTCATGTATATGTGTACCGCATGCGCGTGTGCATGCCATTAACAGCGTGGAGCTACGTGAAGGCCATATTCGAGCAAGCCACGAGTGTACTAACGTGTACCGCGTGCATTACTAAAATGTATCGCGTAAACAGCGTGCATGGCGTTGAAATTGTTGAGCTATGCGAGCGCTATATTCGAGCAAGCCACGCGTGTACGCAGTGACGTCAATTCATGCGTAGCGTGTTCGTGGGTTGCAGTGGAAACAATTACTAACATTTTCTTGCAAAGCGAAGCTTGAGCACGTGACTAGTCCCTCCGTGTAGTCCGTTGCGGTGGCTTTCAGCCTTAACTCTTATTAGTTTTACGTATTGCACGCCAAAAAAGCCTATAATTATGCACATCGCGTTTTTATCGCGACATACGTATATCGAATCCAGAGCAAGCGCTTTCGGAGCCGTAGATTCTCAAAAATACGTACTAGACTGCGTTCGATTGACGTTTGGATCCTTCTGCATGTCTTCGGCAATGATAAAGAAACTTTAATAAATTATACAAAATATACACACACGATAATATAAAGTGGTCTCTGCATTATATCAGGAAGGAATACCTAAAATTCTTACGGGAACCATGGGAACAAAGAAGCTGGTATTCCAGTCTAGTTGTATTTTTTTTGCCCAGCAGTGGGACAGTATAGGCTAGAAAAAAGTTATTGTTAAGATGGGTCTAGACCACGGTCTTATACATAGGTCTTGCAACAACATTAGTGGAGGAACGTCGGCATAATGGTAGCTCTTTTCTGTTCAATTTACGGCCGCGAGAGGCATGACGATAGATGACCACGCACCCTCCGCACCAATCGAGCAGTTTGGTGCGGAGGGTGCGTGGTTCAAATCCCGCCCGTGGGTGAAATTTTTCTTTCCTTATTCGTATTGTATTTCATGCGAGTAGACCGCTTTGTCTAAAAAAATTAAAATAATAAGCAAAAAGGAAGTGTTTATCAATTTCGATATGAATTCTAATTGTAACATTAGTCTTGTCGGTGGGTAGATTGCGAAATGCATCACCTATAGATAAACACACGCCCCTAGAGCGTTAGGTAGAAGGGATAGAAAAATTTCGCCGACGACTAGTACCTCCACGGTAGCTCAAGTGGTAGAGCGCCCACCCCGGATTGGTGCGGAAGGTGCGTGGTTCAAATCCCGCCCGTGGGTGAAATTTTTCTTTCCTTATTCGTATTGATTTTTAGTTTGACAAGTAGCCAATAAGCAATGAGACCAAGTCACAGTAGCTTGTCACTCAACTGGTGTGCGCGGTGCGCACTGCGCATTGCACTCATCGATAGCAAAGATGTATAGCGACGTTGACGCGAAATAAGTTATGGAATGTTCCATTTTGCCCCACCAAGCCGCCCCACTAGTGGGCATAGTAGAATGCTATGACATGATCGTACTAATCTTTCACTAAATTGCAAGGCCTGTGTATAAGACCGTGGTCTTGTGCGGCAAACCCTCGAACAACACAACGCTGCAACACGCACGCCGCACGCAATGTTGACGTGGTCGCCGCTTGAACTGTTCGAACTTACGTTATCATTTTTGTTCTACTTATTAAAATAACCTAATAAAATCTACTTTACTAAAGAATGCTTATTATAATGTAAATCAGTACATAGAGGACAAAGATGCTTGGGAACTTCCGCATAGCCACCACGCGGCACCTTCTAAACAAACTAGTGTAACCAAACCAAATATTGTAAAACAATCAGTTGAAAAAATTAAGCCCTACAAGTTTCTTGTGCGTTCTTTTTGTAAAGGTATCTTTCCGAACGCACGGTAGACTCGTTACTGTTTATTTTCATTGACGTACAAAAGTGTCAGATTGTGACCTATTTGAATAAATCTTTTTGACTTTGACTTTGACTTTGAACCTCTTCTTAAAGTTTAAAATTTATTAAGTAAGTATATTGTGTTGCTAAATAGTCGTATCACGGCTGCCGTGCGTGGCAATGTTCGAGGGTTTGCCGCGCATAGTCTGGACCCATCTTTATTTTCTTGAATAAGTTTATCGTGAAGGAGTATCAAACATCTATGCATTTAATACCCAGTAAAGCAAAACATTATTCTTACTATGACATAGTCCATAGTTTCATTCCATTCGTCCATACTGTTCGTTATCAATTCACCCTTGGAACCCTTTCGCCGCAAATTCCTGTCCATTCGTTTTATCAGTTTTATTGGCATGAATTTCCTTCTGTAACTGGAGCCGTTTTTACATCTTTGACGCCCCGGTTTAGGCTTTAAACACATATCAGACATAACTAATAAAGAAAGCAGGAAGTGATTTTTTTCTTATAAAATTTCCGTTGGTTTAATCAAACTAACAAACATTTCAAATCATCATCATCTCAGCCCTTGCCAATACTCGCCACGCTTGTGCAAGTATTGGGTTGGCAAGTGCAGTTCGATGGTTTTTAAGCAAAGGACGCTGCTGCCCGTCCTCTGGATCTGTTAACGGCTCTTACGGCAACTACGGATAGAAAAGTATTATATTGCCGCCACCCCACGGCGGCAAACATATCAAATTGTCTTTGAAAATGATAACATTTAGCAGAACATAAATAAAGCCGTGTTTAACAGAAAATTTATCTAAAGTGACGACATCCTTTCAGTAAAGTATTCGCCGGCTGCACCCCTTTTAGATTCTCATTCGATTCAATGTTTGCTTATAGATAAGAACGATAACATGTTTTTTTTTAATTTATTACACACCATGGACACTGCTCCATGCCATTTTTTAAGTTAACAAAATTATGATTATATTTTAGCTATTTGTAACAGTGGGTGCAACAGGATTGCCACACCGCTCTGAGAAAATATTATAATATATAATATACTATATAAATAAAATAACGCTTAGAACGATAACATGTTAGAAATCTGTAGATTGCAAATAAAACAAGCCGACTTCCACGCACACCGCCGCGGGGTTTGTAATATTTGAATATAAATATTATTGACATAACGTTTGATATACTTTCATTTGATATAACAAACATTTGATATATAACTCATATTGATAATAATATGGGACCTTCCACACACGGTCATCTGGTCCCAAACTAGGCAAAAATCCTGTACTAATATTATGGCATAATTTTTATTTGACATAACCAACTTTATATATTATAAAACTTAAATAGTATAATAATCATTATATGACGTATCATTCATTTCATGTAATACTTAATTGATATTATACGTATTACCTCATAGTAATTGGCGATGGACCGGCAAGCGCAGCGTAGGATGTCCACCCACAAGGTGGACAGACGATCTGATAAAGACGGCAGGAACACGATGGAGGCGGGCCGCTTACAACCGGACTGAATGGAAATCTATGGGGGAGGACGTCCTGTGGCTGAGATGATGATGATGAATGGCGATTTTATTTCATTTTATTTTCAAAATTCACGAAAGCAGCGTTTTTCATTTGAGTTGTCTGTTATGTGTATCCACCCTCATATCTTTGACGCCCCGGTCGGGCTTGGGAGAGGAGATAAGACTTTTTATCAGGAGCGCTTTAGTGTTAGGTTCTGGGATTTTGTGGGCGTCGAGTGAGGGTGCAAGGAGATTGGCTTTTTCCGTCGCTTTATTGCTGAATTGTTGATGAATTTTTAGATATACCATGTTTTACCAAACTACGGATAAGTCAAAAAGTTATACGTACATTTTTTTTTAAGCGAATCATTTTGTATGGGAACAGCAACAGCAAAAACATACGAACGAAGTGTACATACTACTGGACTGTGTCCTTGATACCTCTGCTGCTCTTTTGAAAGGGTAGCCTTCGGGAAAAAGGTCTGACGTTATGCTATGTTTTGAGCGGGAGACTCAATACAACTTACTCATATTTTCCAATATTGAAAAAGGTGGCAACGTAATGTCCCTGACTCTCATCAATTTTATACGCAGGTTATTTTTAAAAACAATAAAAATGTACTGTTGACCCGGCACGCGGGTGATTTCTCGCTGACGATCCGGTTCCCGAAGTCCGATGTGACCGGTTACATCCGGGGGTCATTTGGGCTGTGGACCCATCAAGTAAACTAGTATGCAACTAACCGCAAACATTCAATATAACTTTTGACTTTAACATTGATTAAAATGTTACAAATCTTTATTATTATAGATTGTTTCTGTGACTTGCTATATAATTATCTATTAAAGCAAATTGGTAAAGTACAACGGCAGGCAATAAATTGAAAATCATTTCAAATCATACTCAATAATTGTGCTTTGGTTTTATTTAGCTGTAAATTGTAGTGTTTTTTTAACGGTATTTAAATTCTTTTGAGTTATTCAGTGTGATATGTGTTTCTTGCGAAATGTTCATGCAGGAACATTAGTTCTTGAATTGCATGTTTCTGCTGCGGATTACCACCGGACTAGGTGGAAATTTATGGAGAAGGTCTATGTTCAGCAGTGGACGAGATGATGGTAATGATTGAGTTTGCAAGGTTCTGCTTGCAGATAGATCGGTTTTTCAGAAAATTGTATATCGTACAAAAAACATTAAATTTGCCACTCAGCATTTGCAGCCAATTTACAAATGGGTCCACATCTTTACATCCGCTTGCCATTTTACAACCGGCCTCTGTCACCCGGTTTTTGTAATGCGCCATAAAATGTGTCGTTATTCCGATCGGAAATATTGTTTCGTTTGGATTTCTATTTCGTTTTGTTTTAGGCCAGTTTTGTTTTGTTGACAGAAAGCCGTTATTCAAATAGATTACAAACCTACTATTTTATGCCATATCAGTATATAATACGAGTATAAAACTTGTGGGACGTAATAATATTAAGTCTGGCTTAATTTAGTTTAAGTTCTTTTAAGTTTTATAGAATATCGCGGACCTCTTTCCGGCTCCTTCGTCGTTTCGTCCCATTGGGACGAATCGATGAAACAAAAAATTTATGTATATTTCGTTCGTCGATTCTTCCCATTTTTGTTTTTTTTTCTTTATAATACTGGATTTAGTATTTCCCATAACAATATTATATGTATCTACATACTCGTTGCATATTTTTGTAATTTGTCTTAGTCACTGATCTCAATCAATTTAACGCGTTACCAGAACTGATTCACAACTTTTTTTGAAAACAACTGATTCACAAATATTCACTTCTAGTTGTGTCCCGCGGTTTCACCCGCGTAGTCATCGTTCCCGTAGAAATATCGAGATAAAAGTACCATAATGTAGACTTTTTCACATAAGAGTATTCTGAATTAAGACATTTTAAGATCCAGACGTTTCGCTACGAGGTCATTGTGCGTTCACGTCTATTTAGTAGCATATATTATTATACTATTTAGTACCTAGCTATTTAGTTCATGACTGCCTCGGTGGCGTCAAGGGCGCATGCTCGACTGCCAATCAAGAGGTCCCGGGTTCGATCCCCAGGTCAGGCATAGTGTTAAATATTGGATTTTTCCATTAGGAATTATCTCAATAACTGCCTGGAGTCTGGAACTGTGCCCGGTAGATGGCAATAGGCTCGCCCCCTATTACATGGGACCAATAACATACTGGCGAAATGTGGGTGTATCTACTATGGGACTGAGTCCTGGGTACACCTCTGCCTACCCCTTCGGGATAAAGGCGTGAATGTATGTTATGTTTATGTTCTATTTAGTTCATGTCTATTTAGTAGCATATAGCTATTTATAGCTATTTAGTAACAATGACTTCAACTTCTTGTTTTTAATGGCTAGTGCGGGCACAAATTTGCCAATGTCGCCGTGGATAGAGAGACCAACAAACGCTGGATATTGATCGGTTTAAAGAAAAAACATGACCGGTTATTTTGGAAGGAAACCGCAACCGAATTGTACACCTGATATTATGAGAGATGTCACAACATAATGTAACGGTGACTTTATGACTTTTTAATACGTATTCAGACGTTATGATGATAATGTCATTTTGCTAAGATGTCATCCCGATAGGTACCTCCTATGTGTATTCCAGAGTCGAAATTATCTACATACCGAGTTTGAGCCCAATCGATTGAATAGATTTTGCGTGAATGAGTAACAAACATCTATCCATCCATTCATCCGGAATGGATGTATTCCCATTGTCCCCAGTGGGAACAAATGAGTGGGGACCAGTAGGAACGTCAACAAAATTTCAGCTCTTTAGGTAGAAGGGTTGCAGCTGGGCATTGATAAAAGAGTGACCCATCAGTCAGGACTTTGGAATTTTATATTTTAATACTAGTTAAAATTTAAGGATTTTAATTTGATATAAGCCAAGCTGGTTGCAGGTGAAATACCCCATATAAATAGTTTATGGCATTCTATGGGGGGGCTCCCCCATAGAATGCCATAAACTATGTTGCCATAACTATGCCATAACTATGACTATGTACGCAGTGGACGTCTTCCAGCTGATGTGTATGTGATGATTAATTTTATATAAAGACTAGCGGCCCGCCCCGGCTTCGCACGGGTAGCAGTAGTAGGTGTAGTGACCAATTTAATAGGAATAAATTCGTGATACATAGTATTTTAATAGATATAACCCTAATGGTTTACGCAGCCTCGGTGCCTCGGTGGCGTAGAGGGCGCATGATCGACTACCAATCAAGATTGGAAAATTCCAATATTTAACACTGCCTGACCGGGATCCGCAGGTCAGGCAGTGTTAAATATTGGAATTTTCCATTAGGAATTATGTCAATAACTGCCTGGAGTCTGGAACTGTGCCCGGTAGATGGCAATAGGCTCGCCCCCTATTACATGGGACCAATAACATACTGGCGAAATGTGCGTGTATCTACTATGGGACTGAGTCCTGGGTACACCTCTGCCTACCCCTTCGGGAAAAAGGCGTGAATGTATGTTTACGCAGCGCACGCAAATTAATGACTATTTTTGTTACAATGACCAAACCTTACACATGTATAAATTTATCGTGGGCTATTTTGCAGATATTGATAAGTACTACAAACCCCTAGTACATTACTTTATTCTAACACCAATACTTTTCAAAGCGCATGCATATAATAACTTTCGATTATTGTGACTAAACCAAAATAGATGGATATAATGTCCGTAGACTATTTTGTAGATATTGGTAAATATTACAAACCCCCAGTACATTACTTTAATCTACCACCAATAGTTTTCACACCGCATGAAAAATAATCACTGCTTCGATTATTGTGACTAAACCAAAAAAGATGGATATAATCTATGTATACTGTTTTGTAGGTATTAATAAGTAGATACTACAAACCCCTAGTACTTTACCTTACTCTACCACCAATAGTTTTCACACCGCATGCAAAATAATCACTGCTTCCATTATTGTGACTAAACCAAAAAAGATGGATATAATCTATGTATACTGTTTTGTAAGTATTAAAAAATACTACAATCCCTTAGTACATTACTTTAATCTACCACCGATAGTTTTCACACCGCATGAAAAATAATCACTGCTTCGATTATTGTGACTAAACCAAAAAAGATGGATATAATCTATGTATACTGTTTTGTAAGTATTAAAAAATACTACAATCCCTTAGTACATTACTCTTTAATCTACCACCGATAGTTTTCACACCGCATGAAAAATAATCACTGCTTCGATTATTGTGACTAAACCAAAAAAGATGGATATAATCTATGTATACCGTTTTGTAGGTATTGATAATTACTATAAACCCCTAGTACATTACTTTACTCTACCACCAATAGTTTTTACACCGCATGAAAAATAATCACTGCTTCGATTATTGTGACTAAACCAAAAAAGATGGATATAATCTATGTATACTGTTTTGTAGGTATTGATAATTACTACAAACCCCTAGTACATTACTATCGACCACCAATACTTTTCACAGCGCATGCATATAATGTCTGTTTCGATTATTGTGACTATACCAAAATAGATGGATAAAATTTCCGTGGACTATTTTGTAGATATTGATAAGTACTACAAACCCCTAGTACATTATATTATTCTACCATCAATGGATTTCACAGCGCACGCAAATTTATGAATATGGTAATTATATTATGTGACACCTTGGTTCACAATATTGCAGTTTTCTTACGGATCCCTATTTTTTTTCAAAATCTCATATAGCCTATGTCACTCAAACTAAATTAAGCTATCCATAAGTGAAAGAATTTTTAAAATCGGTCCAGTTGTTTCGGAGCCTATTCGTTACAAACAAAAAAACAAAAAATAAAAAAAACAAAGTTTCTCTCTTTATAATATTAGTATAGAAGTATAGATTAGCGTAAGAACAGCGGCTTTGCCCGCTCGCAATTATGAAATATAGGAGTTTTATACCAAATCTTTGACGACCTTTTTGGACCCTTTAGAATGTGAAATAAATATTTCCTTAGCACACGTCCAGACAACGAAAACAACTTACATTCCAAGGTTCCAGTTTCTAGGGTCAGTGATTTGGGCTTTGCGTTGCATGTCAGTCAGTGAGTCATTTAGGATTTTATAAATTTTTTTATGGTAGTGAGTGACAAGACGAGCTAATCAGGCGCCTGATGGTAAGCATCATGATTGCCCATATCAGACACAGTGCCACCCAGTGTTTTAAAATTAAAAATTATGCGCAGCACTGCACTGCGCTTGTCACCCTGAGATATGAGTTGTTGAATCTCATCATGCCCAGTAATTTCGCTGGTAACATTGCCCTTCATACCGGAACACAGTAATGTTTGCACATTACTGCTTGTCGGATGAATAACTGACAAAGGTGTGGTACTTCCCCAGGCGGCCCTCTGTAAAAGAGGCCTACCACTACAAAATATTTATTTTATAATATATAGGATTTTATAATATGTAGTGATTAATAATTTTTGACAAAAAAATCTCTAAATCAAATCAAACAGTAACTTCAGCGAGCTCTAAACCAACTAAACGTTTAGTTCAAACAATTCCACATCATAGCGAGCTAACCTCTATTTTCACGGTTCGTTTATCAGATGTAGTGTAGTAAATGAACGGATTCTTTGTATGGGGACCCATGCATTAATTCCTCAGTCGATGAAACTTTGCAGGGTTATAAAATAGTATGAACCAAGACTTATTTTAAAAAATCCAAAAAAAAAACCACACGGAAGTTAGGTATTTAACCTAAAAACACAAATCTGTTAATATATTGAACCGACTAATTTTTCAGTCCAAATTTATTTTACCAAATGAGTTATTTATACCAGTATGTGATACTTGATAAAAATCCAAAACTTTTGTCAAGTATTATATTGCTTTTTTAATACAATTCCTTTTTATGGCCCTCATTTTCATCGGAAAATTTCTCAGTACTTTTTTTTTTCTTATATGATCTTAGAATGTTATTTAGCGTTACGAGTAAGAAAATCCAAAAAAAAAATGCATTCCAATATTGTTATATGTTAAACTATAAATAACACTGTATGGAAAATTTCTCAGCATTATTTTATTTTTTAAATATGTTAAGTAGTCACACAAACACACAAATCCGAAATATCCAAAAAAAAAATCCATCCAGAACACCAAGATTTTGGAAGCGAAGATAAATCTATCCCGCGTTTACACGCAATAATGTGCCGTCTTGCTTTACCAGTTGGGTGCAGATTAGCGTGCTCGCGTTAATAGTAAAACTTTTGACTCGCTTTTCAAGACATTAATACAGAATTATTTATTTTTTGTGTTATATACACTATACTATAATGCATCTATGTACGTAATTACATATCAACACTAGCTGTTGCCAGCGGCTCCGTCTGCGTGGACTTTGGTTATCGCGCGTTATCCATGCGGGTGGAGCTATATCCTATGGAGCTAAGTAGCCTATGTCCTATTCCAGAACCTAATCTACATGATGTGTGCAAAGTTTCATTCCGATCCGTCCAGTAGTTAAAGCGTGATTGAGTGACAAACAACCAAACTTTCGTTTTATAATAATAATAGGCTATCTCTGTATATAATTATAGATATATAAAATGATATTGGTTGATTTATTTATTTACATTAGCAAATCACGTATTTGAACTAGAAATGAAAAGGATAGATGTTTTGCCGGATACCGGATACCGAATATTCGGCAAACCTAGAAGCCGGATGGACAGATATCCGGCCGCCGAATATCCATCCGAACATAGCCGATTGGCGAATTGTTACACGAGCAAACCGTACGAACGATCGGGTGTGTACAAAGTGGGTATAAAGAATAGGCCTGGATACGTAATACCGTTTATTCTGGCTATCGATTATTGTTAAGTGGTGATACAGACGTTTGCTAGTTTTAATGTATGGAGGCGCCATCTATTGAGACGAACTTAAACTAAACTTCTCATACATACCGCCCACCAAGGACAAATGCAATTTGGCCTTTAATATTAGCCGCCGCCCACCGTGACTTTACCTAGGTAGGTCAAGTGTCCTACGCACAGCACAAGTATTGTTCTTGGTGAGGTATTTACAATCAATCCTTAAATATTAAAAATCTAGCTTATATCTAATCCTACATTTCACAATCAAACCGGCAACGGTAAGATACAGAGTTTGGAAGTAGGACGCTTATTTCACAATTGTTTTATGTCCGCAACGTAACGACGCGAGTAACGTTCTCGGACCCTGTATGTTTGGCAACCACCCGTCTAAGTAGGCATCTACATGGTGATAAATTCTCCTCCTTGATTAAAACCACATCCCCAATCCCCGGTTCAGGTTGCTGGTAAGCCCATCTATAACGATGAAAAAATTTGTGTGTGCTGTGCATCCGCGAAAATTAGATCAGTAAGCGCAGATTTCTTCGGCAGCAGTATAGGATACCTAACATCTTCATTGCCCGAGATGTTATTCAATCGACCTTCAACTCGCAATAAACCCTCACCATCAACATAAGGATTCAATGATTTCAGACGTCCCTTGATTTTAATGAAATGGTCGTTCCTTTTAAAAAGATCCAACTCCGCCTTGAAATGTTCACCTTGACATTGTTTTATGTAAGTCTGAAGCGCATGTGATAATTCTGCTGGCGTGAGATGCTCCTGACGATATAGTTCATTAGCTGGCTTTTTCAGTTCGAGAAAGCGTCGACGATAAACTATAACTCGTATCAACTTCGTGAGTGATGAGTATCTCTTCCAATTTGAGACGTCCGGTATCGCTAAATTAACTTTAATCTCTTCCATTTTTCTTCAAAAAAAGGTGATAACACCTTGTTGAAGAATTACAGACACATCTCGCTTCTGAGCCATGTTTATAAGTTGTTTTCGAGGGTCATTACGAATCGTCTCAGTCGCAGGTTCGATGACTTCCAGCCGTCTGAGTAAGCAGGTTTCCGAAAAGGCTACAGCGCCATAGACCACATCCACAAGCTACGCCAAATTATACAGAAGACCGAAGAGTATAATTTGCCATTATGTTTAGCGTCCGCTGGCTGTCCATAGAAGGGTACTGATCCCTGCACTTACGTATGGTAGTGAATGTTGGGTCTGGCAGAAGAAGCATGAAAGTAAGATTAATTCTGTGGAGATGAGAAGCCTGTGAAGCATGACTGGAGTGACTTTGATGGACAAAATGAGGAATAGTGCGATAAGGGAACGCTGTGGCGTGGTAGAAGATGTAGTGACAAAGATAGAGAAAGGAATGCTGAGGTGGTTCGGACATGTGGAGAGGATGGATGAAAGGAGATTAACAAAAGAGATTTATAAGGCTAGTGTGAATGGTCAAGTCGGTAGCGGTCGACCTAGGCGTACTTTTCATGAACAAGTTGACGTTGTTCTTAAGAAAAGCAAAATCAAAAGTACCTACAACCGACGAGCATGTATGAAAAATGTCATGAAAGTGAACGAAGCGAAAGTTGTATGTCAGGATCGTAGCAAGTGGAGGTAAATAATCTCTGCCTATCCCACCGGGAATAAGGCGTGACTGCATGTATATATGTATGTTTAGCGTTTGTGGACTATGAAAAGGCCATTGATTTGATCAAGACATGGGCGGTGCTCGAGTCTCTCCAGCGATGCCATATTGACTATCGGTATATCGAAGTGTTGAAGTGCTTGGATAGGAACGCCATTATGTCGGTTCGAGTACAGGACCAGAGTTCGAAGGCGATCACGTTGAATAGAGGGGTAAGACAGGAAGACGTCATATCTCCGAAACTGTTTACTGCCGCAATGGAGGACGCCTTCAAGCTTCTGGAATGGCAAAGGCACGCCATCAATATTAATGGCGAATACATCACTCACCTTCAGTTTACCGACGACATTTTAGTCATGGCAGAATCGATGGAAGATCTTAGCATGATGCTCGAAGACCTCAATCGAGTTTCTCAACGGGTCGGCCTTAAAATGAACTTGGACAAGACGAAGGTGATGTCTAATGCCCATGTTGCGCTGACCCCAGTACCGGTTAGTAACGCGATTCTAGAAGTTGTTGACTCTTACGTCTACCTTTTTTTTTTTTTTTTTTTTTTGACCCAGGGAAATCTGCATACAGATACCCGGCCATGCGGGGACATGGCCGGGTTATGTCAGGATGGGAAGTCCCTGAAGGGGATCTTCCCGACTGACTAAAACCCTGGGGTGTTCCTCTGGTCGCCATGAGGGACGGGTCACGGGATCGGAAACGCAACCGCGACCCGTCGGCGACTGTCCGCGTACGGACCCACTCCGAGGGGGAGCAAGGCTCGACCCTTGTCCTCTCCGCTTAGTGTCGCCCCCAGAACACAATGGGGGCGCATACCAGCACAAGACCTGTAAGTATGGGTGGCTGAAACCCCCGTCCGCCACCCATAGGCCTCCGTCGTTCAGCGCACAATAGGTAAATACTTACTGTGGCATGGTAGCCACGTAAGCGCGACGCCGACGACCGATTCTTCTTCTCCGCATCGGGAGGGAGTCCGGGGCTTGTTCACGCACCCTTTCTGCAACCTCCTTTGCAGTGATTACAGCCTCCGCAAACCTTAGTGCGGCTTGCCAGGCCTCGTCACCACCAACCATGGCGGCGACCAAACCTGGCAGCGACAGGTCAGGCCCGACGACCGCGATTAATGCCGTGCGATGTTCCGCCCATGCTGGACACAGTTCACGCGTATGTTGCGCCGTGTCATCAGCCCCGTCCGCGCAGTGGTGGCATGCCGCGGACGGCTCTCTCTGTACCACCCGACACAAATACCTCCCAAAACAACCATGCCCGGTTAGCAGCTGTGTCAGGCGGAATGTCAGGGCTCCAAACCTCCGGTCCACCCATTCGTTTAGAACGGGTCGAATGGCCAAAACCAAATCTCGGCTGACTAAAGGGTCTTCGAGGCGCAGATGCCACTTGCGCAGGACCTCTACGCGAGCCTCTTCTTTCCAGCGAGCTATCACCTGAGGAGGTGGATCACTGCCTTCCTCACTTCGCGCTAGAACGCGCCGCTGGTACAGTCCCGCGAGAGCCTCAGCATCAAGGTCCCATGGTGGCACTCCTGCTAGTAAGCAGGCTCCGTCGTACGAGACTGTACGGTACGCCCGAGCAGCTCTGAGCGCCACGACCCGCTGCGGACGTCGCAACATGGCCACGGTACTACGGCACAGAGCACCCGCCCATATGGGTGCACCGTACAGTGCCATAGAGCGCACGACGCCTGTGTACAGACGCCTGCACCTCCCACTCGGTCCTCCAATATTCGGAAGAAGACTTCCAAGACTTCCAGCTGCAGCCACCAGCCTTGGGGCCAAGCGCCGGAAATGCTCCTCGAACTTCCATCGACTGTCGAGAACGAGTCCCAGGTATTTCATTGAGGACTCAACAGCGATGGAAGTACCACCCACTATAATACTACTGCCGGCTGGGGGGCGTCTTCGGGGGCCATGAAAGGCAATGGCCTCGCATTTATGGAGTGCCACTTCCAGCCCGAGTGACTTAATGCGTCGCACCACTTCTGCCACTCCCGCCGTAGCTAGCACTGCTGCCTCGCGGTAATTGGGGCCGCGAGCCGTCACCAGGGTATCGTCAGCGTAACAAATCACGCTGACACCTTGGAGATTAGCCCCACGCAGCACCCAATCATAACCTATATTCCACAGGAGTGGTCCTAAGACCGACCCCTGAGGAACGCCGCACGTCATGGTCTTCCTCTGCCAATGGCCATCCTTCGTAGGGTAGGTGACGCAACGCCCAACGAAGTAATCGGCAATCACTTCTCGGAGGTAACGCGGCACGTTATGGTAACGTAACGCTGCCTTAATAGTTTCCCATGGTAGGGTATTGAAGGCGTTGGAGATATCCAAGGAGACTGCCAACAACACCCCACCCTGAGAAACCACCTCCTCCGAGAGTTGCTTCACTCGCGCCACCGCGTCGAGGGTCGACCGGCCGCGGCGGAAGCCATACTGGGCATCGTTTAGACCCGGCTCCATATTCCGCATGAGGCGAGCTGCGAGCACACGCTCAAAAAGCTTACTCAGCTCGCTTAAGAGCACAATAGGCCGATAGGCCGATGGGTCCTCAACAGGACGGCCACTTTTCCTTAAGAGGACGAGTTTTCCCGTTTTCCACTTGAGTGGTAAACGTCCCCGAGAGAGGCACAAGGAAAACATAGATTGGGTCCACTCTTCTAGTGGTTTGAGAGCCACTAACATTGCTCGCCCTGGGATGCCATCAAGGCCTGGGGCAGCTTTCTTCAGACGCAACCTAAGAAGAGCCGCTCCTAATTCGGCCGCTGACACCGGCGGTACCTCCTCCTCCACCGCCTCCTCACTGGTAACACTGCTGGAAGATGACATCATTGGTGGCATCCACCCGTCTCTTCGAGGGAAGAGGGCTCCCACCACTCGATCCACAAACTGTGGTTCGAGGTTGGATGTGATGGGGGGTGCCCAGGGCCGTAGCTTAGCTCTGACCAGCTTATACGGCCTGCCCCAAGGGTCCCTGTTGAGGGACTCGAGCCATTCCTTCCAACACGATTCTTTCGCTTCGCTAATGCCGGTCTGGAGCGCCAGACACGCGCAACGATACTCTTCGTAAAGGGCATTCTCGGAACTCCTATCTCGGACTTGTCTTCTTCGGGCTCGGGTATATGCACGGCGAGTACGAAGGCAAGCTCTACGCAGTTCGCGAAGCTCCGCCCTCCACCAATACACCCAGCGTCGAGGCGCAAATGGTCTGGCTCGAGGCATTGATGCGTCACAGACTCGTGTGAGAGCATCGCTGAACCTTTCCGCCTCCTCATCTATGTCCGTGGTATTGTGGTCGTCTCTAGCCCACGCCTCTACAATCGCGGCCTCTTTGGCGAGTTCCTCGTCAAATCGGCCTAGAACCCATCTCCGGTCATCTCCGTTTATTGGTGATTGTATCCTCGCCGTTGTGGGAGATGTGGTCACCTGAAAACGGATGTAACGGTGATCAGAGAGAGTTTCCGTGTTCACCGCCACTCTCCAGCCCTCCACACGGCGTGCGAGGGGAACTGAGGCGAAGGAGAGATCTACAATAGACCCTCCCTGTCGTCGCACGCACGTGTTCTCCCTCCCCCTATTGAGGATAGTGAGACCTAAGCTCACTGCCCAATCTTCTAGAACCTCTCCCCGTGCATCCGTTGCCGGTGATCCCCACGCCGTGGATTTGGCGTTGAAGTCACCGGCAACTATCACGGGACAAGGATACGCTTGCCCCACAAGAGTACCGACCTCTGCAAGCAGTCGCTCGAACTCAACCATACCTGAGTTAGGGGAACAGTACACTCCGACAATGGCTGTACCCCCTAAATCAACCAGTACACAACCTTGGCCACTTACCTTGTTCCCGATAGGCAAGAGCGCAGCGCCAGATGGTATGACGATAGCTACCAGGCTGTTTTGGTCTCCTATCCAATTGTCCCTAGGAGGGACAACATAGGGCTCTGCAATAACCGCAACATTTATCTGCCACTCCGCCAGGGTTTGGATCAAAAGATCCTGTGCTCTGGCGGAGTGGTTGATATTCGCCTGAAGCACCTGTAAGGTCATCTAATTACAGGCATCCATAGGGCCCTCGACGTCCAGAGGCAACTGGAATGGAGGAGCGGCAGGCTTGCCGCTCGCCCCACGTCCTCTTCTTCCTCTCCCTTTGGGCGCCTCATCGGATGAGTGATTGTTACACCCCGGTGCACCAATCAAATGCGCCGCTGGCTTGCCAGCCGCAGCACAAACTATGCAATGCATCTCACCCTGACAGTCACGGATAGAGTGGCCCGTCTGCCCACACTTGTAGCACCGGCCAGTGAGATCAATATCGGCCTTGCACACGGAGGAGAAGTGACCCGCTCCAGCGCACTTGAAGCAGCGCTGGGTTTTCGGGGCAATCACCATGACACGAGCCGATGTCCACCCGATTATGATTCGTCCGGCCTCCACTATTTTTTTAGCTGCTACAACGGGGCAGCTAACCACTACGGTTCCTGAGGGACCGATTTTCCCCGCCTTGACTAGGCCTGCATCGCAAGCAGTCACCTTGGCTACGGCCTCGATCACTTCCCCTGACGTAGCAGAGTCGTCTAAACCGAAGATCCGAAGATCGGTGCGCATGATTGGCCGGTGGACTTTCACTGTCTCCGGACTCAGCACCTCTTTTAATTTGGCTACTAAGGTATCAGCCTTAGCAGTACCGTCCTCGCCAAAAATTTCTAAGAGGCGGGCCCCCGACGCCGCCTTCCTGAACCTTACGCAGTCAATACCCAGTGCTGGAAGGTCTACTCGCTTCCTGGCCTCACTGAGTACCGACTCGTAGGTCGTTCCATTCTTTGCAGCATCCGGCTGCAATGTCAAAGAGACCGCCGCAGTCTTTGGAACATTGGGAACACGCACCTTGTCCTGCTTTTTGGGTAGGGCCTGAGAAGTTTTGCCCCGCTTCACCACAGTACTCCACCCAGTCTTAGAAGCCGCGGTGGTACCACTCGAGGGCACTGGCTGAGAAGCCGCCTTAGCAGCCAGGGTTCTGCCCGTCCTCGTTCTCTTTTTCTTCTTCTTCTTCCCCTCTTGCAGGCTGGGGGCAGTGGTTTTGGCCTGTCTGGCCTGTATCCCACGAGAACTAGCTGCAAGTGGGGGAGAAATAGTAGTCTCCAATTCCTTGCCAGAGTTGACTGTCCCTGTGGAAGCTGCCGCTGCCCCAGTTGGAGTCCTCTTTTCCCTTCTGCTTTCCACCGAAAGGCGGTGCTCAATACCCGCTAAGCGTGTACTCATCATGCCCTCAACAGCGACTAAAACTTTGCGGGTGACCTCCTCCGCTAAGTCCGACGCTTTAGGCTGAGAAGCAATAACAGCAGGCGGCTGCTTTCGTAGCTGTGCCACCTCGCAGCGTAAGTCCTCTATCTGCTTTTGAAGGTTACTATTTTCAACCTTCAAAATGGCCATCTCCTCCGGGACTGAACGAGATCCTATCTCGAGAGCAGCCCCTCGAATGGTTTCCACAGCCACTTTAAGGCTTTTCACCATAGTCCCCTTGAGATTTTTGGACCTCTTAGTCACATCAGTGATGATGTCCAGCGAGCTGAATACCATCTT
This sequence comes from Hemistola chrysoprasaria, assembly GCA_947063395.1. Taxonomy (NCBI): domain Eukaryota; kingdom Metazoa; phylum Arthropoda; class Insecta; order Lepidoptera; family Geometridae; genus Hemistola; species Hemistola chrysoprasaria. The sequence goes on along the minus strand of OX346733.1, from coordinate 8,964,424 downwards.
GCGAAGTGTCTCATCTGAATGGACTGACCCTTCGGCTGACTGTGCAAATTGGGTGCGATACGTTCTATGCATACGCAGCACTGCCCTAGCCGCCTCCGTCACCTCCTCTTCGGAAAGTCTGTGCTCTTCTTCCTCACGGGCTGCAAGGAACTCTCTCTTTGCATGAGCATGGCCGACGTATTCTCCAGTAGTAGGAAGTCTGCCCCGTCCCCTCTTCGATTTGTGTGCCGCCCCCTTAATCGGCATCATCGTCACCTCTGGAGTCAGTATCGCAGCATCTGAGTCTCCCTCTGTATCAAGAGAGCTCAGATCAAGTTCTAACTCAGAAAGTGCTCCTCTCTTCCGCCCGGGTCTGACATCGCTATCATCCGCTGTTGTCGCAATCGTTTTAAAGCTACAGTCGGACACTTCTGAATCCGAGAGCTGCTTAATCCGTTCATCCCGCACCAATCTCACACTGCACTCCTTCGTTAGAGTGCCCGAAACAGTCTTGTCCTTTTGTCCCCCGGACAATGATCCCTCCCCATGTTTTTTAATTATATTTTGATTATTTTTCATTTTGTTCCCACGAGAACGGGGGATATAAAGTGGTCCACCCAGGTATACCCCCTGTACCTGGGTAACCCTAAATACACGCGGAGGGCGGGCGGTATCCGCGGGTGACCTCTAGCTGGCCGAATACTTTCCGACCACCTCCTAGTCTTCTAGGAGGCGACCCGGGGCGGATAGGTCGACACCCCAGGACTTTCAGGTTTTTTAATGTGGTTGTCTCCACTGGGCCGGCCAATTAAGGCAAGCCCCATCTCACTGACGTCTGAACCGTTAGGCCCAGAACGTGTGCGGCGGTCTGCTCCAAAGGGAGCCCGCACGCTTGTGAGGTGAACCCCGACCCCCCCAGTCCCTAACTTCCGCTCACATGTCACCTCTGATGAACAGGGGTGTACTGAGAGCGGTGCTTGTCGCGCCCCAGAGTCCCCTGATGCAGGGGAGCTGGGGCGCCCGCAGGCACGTCCGCTAGTCGGAGCGCGCCTGCCTGGCGAGACTCATTACTGAGCCCGCTCTCACTCCGGGCGCGGCGGTTTGCTCACTGAAGAGCCCACCGCAGCCCACTTGGCAGGATATTAGCCGGCGATGCCGTTGCCCAGGGTGCACCACGGGGAGGTTTCCTGCACGCACCCCCTCTTACGTCTACCTAGGACAAGTAGTCCAACTTGGTAGGTCCAACTTCGAGAAAGAGGTCAACTAGGCTGGGCAGCGTTCGGAAACCTACGTAGTGTCTTCTCGTCCAAAATACCTCAGTGCCTCAAGTCGAAAGTATTCGACCAATGTGTGTTGTCAGTGATGACTTACGGATCTGGAACGTGGTCCCTGACTGTGGGCCTTATCAGTAAGCTCAAAATAGCGCAACGAGCTATGGAGATTGCTATGCTCGGGATTTTTCTGCGAGGTCGAGTCAGAAATGAGAAGATCCGTAGACGAACGGATGCTACCGACATAGCCCAGCGGATTAGAAAGTAACTTGCTAATCCACTTGGCAATGGGCAGGGCACAGCACGTAGAACTGATGGCCGATGGGCCGTAAAGTTCTTGAATAAAGACCACGGACTGGTAAGCGCAGCTTAGGACGTCTTCCCACATGGTGGAACAGACGATCTGATAAGTACGGCAAGAGCACGCTGGATGCAGGCCGCTTACAACCGAACTGGATGGAAATCTAAGGCCTGTGTTCAGCAGTGGACGTCCTATGGCTGATATGATGATGACAATGATGATGATGGCACCTTTTGAAGAGGATAAAACGCGATTGCACGTGATATTGATTCTTTTCTCAATTCAGTACGCATTGGTCGCGATCGTGAAACGTGATCCTTATGGTGGTCAGTTAATTCTGTACAATACCTAAACATAACAAATTTTGCTAGTATTTATTTTTTAGCACCCTGGAGCAGTGTATACAGCGATAGACTTTTTTCGGAAGCTGACCTTGTATACAAAGATAAGTGAAACCGTTTGTTGCAGCATAATTCATTTAATACCTATTAAGTAGCCAGCTTTACGGGGGAAAAGATAAAAAAATGATAAAATAAAAAGTATTTTCAGCAATATCCGCTTTTGACTACGATAATATGAGCCGTATTGGCCGTGGAGTTACCAGCTTGAGAACAGTGCTCCACCCTCTCTACTCTCTACCCGTGGTTGCCGTAAGAGCCGGCTAAGGGTTAACAGATCCGGAGGACGAGCAGCAGCGTCCTCTGCAAAATACCATCGATCTGCGCTCGACAACCCGCCTGCCAAGCGTGTCGAGTATTGGCAAAACCCCCCTTTACGGGGGAAGCCTATGTTCAGTAGTGGATTACCAACGGCTGAGATGATGATAATGAATATGAGCCACCATGATAGTTTTATTTCCTCGCCACACACCCTTGCCACGACACGACAGCCTCGTTGGCTCAGATGGTAGTAACTCTGCTTTCTGTGCCGCAGGCCCCGGGTTCGATCCCCGGCCAGGTCAAACATTTGTGTGCATGAACATGTCTGTTTGATCTGTGTCTGGGTGTTATAAGCTTATATAAGTATGTATATCAGTCATCTGGTTACCATAGTACAGGCTTCTAGCCTAGTTTGGGACCAGATGACCATGTGTGGAAGTTGTCCCATATTATTATTATTATATTATTATTTCTCAATAGCACCTAAGGAGTTTGATGAAAAAAGTTTGGTCATAAAAGTACTCAATTAAAAATTAACAAGCGAATAAAAACGTTTTGGTTGAAATGAAGTTTGTTGGAATGGCGGAATATTTTCAAATAGTAAATCTAATAATGTCGTTTTACATTTAATTAAAAGAAATGTTTTCGGTTACTACTTTTTTGATATATTATTACCGGCAAAAAAGTGTTATTTTATTTTATTATTAACCCTTTTTAGCACTACGTATCACGGGTGTAACATTTGAAACAAAAAAATATTCTGCGTAATTTGCTCATTACTTTTCTAAGTGAAAATTATATAATTATTGTTATTTCAAAGGTCATCTAGTGAAAAATTTTGTAAACATGTAGAAAGCAGTTTTAGTGCCAGTCTGTGTCAAAATGCCGCCGGGTCAGCTGTGTTTGCGCGGACGCTCGGTAACTTTTGTAAGTTTTTGTGGCTAATCCGCACATTTTGTAATTTTTTTGTGGGAATCGTATTTCTAATGAATGTAGTAACTCATGCATAATAATAGTATTTCATAACCGTCACTAATTTTAGAAATATTTGCTTGCTTTTTTGAATGTTACACATTTGTTACGTTGCGAAATTCTGTGAAAAGTACCATCGATTTCAGATGTATCATGGATGTTACTTTGCACAACAACTACCAAATAAAACCAATATTTTTTTTGTGTTTATGATCTTGTATTTAAATAATAATTAATAATATAAATTTAAATATATGTAATATTGCTGTTTTTAAAATCTTTGAATATATTTTTTTTGTTTTAAGCTTAAATTTTGGGTGTTGGTGAATGTTGCATGGTTTATTTTTCCTTTATTAGCGAGTGAAATGGGATAGAGCGCAACGAATTTTACCTCTAGTGCCACCAGCGCGAACATCTTCGACTGACACTTCAGAATCAGAAGATGAAGTTATCATCCAAGACATCACAGAACGTCAGCGTCGATACAGCAGCGACAAAGAAACTTACTGCAGTTCGGACCCTCCGTCTCTGCATTTTTTGTTACCAGCAACAAGAGCTTTTGTGGTATTCAGTATAGTGTATTGTCTCCACTGCAAACTCCACCGATTCAAAAAAACGAGATTGGCTAAAAGTAAATTAACAGCAGTTCCAAAATACATAGCAAAGAGGGTAATGAAATACAAACGACCCCCTTTACATTTCAAATGTAAACCAATAAATTTTAAATATCCCGCGGAGATCGAGGTGCACATGTCACCTATGGATTACTTTCTAAAAACTTTTTCAGAAGACATAATTTCATATATATGAAAGACCAAACGAACTTATTCTCTGTTGAAAGCAAATTCAGAGCAATTAATATTACCAACGACGACATGCGTGATTTTCTTACAATAGAGACTACTGGAGTAATGACTTGATGCCCGGTTATTGCTGATATACGTAATGCCACAAAAAATTTGAGCAAAATCGGCAATATCTCCAATTTGTCGACAATTCAGACGTAGACAACGACCGCTATTTCAAAGTGCGACCATTGCTAGAGAATACTAGAAGTAACTGTTTGCAGCTGGAAGAGGAAGATAAGCATAGCAAAGACGAAATGATGGTACCTTATAAGGGTACCCTTATAAGGTACCATCATTTCGCCGGCAACAGGCATCAATACTTGCCGAAAAAACCCAAGAAATGGGGTTTCTAAGTTTTTGATCGAGCTGGGGTATCAGGATTAGTGTATGAAAAACCGTGTTCTGTCTAAAGCCATCATTGATGATGTGCCAGCAATAAAAAAATACAGGCCTTGACTGCTCCCAGATCAACTCATGCCGTTAGGTTTGATAACACTGGTCATTTCCCAGTGTTCATCAAACGAGGGAGGTGCGAATATTATAAAGCCTAACAAATTATAGACCCTAATGTACCTACATACATATACATACTACAGTCACGCCTTGTTCCCGTTGGGGTAGGCAGAGACTATTTCTTTCCATAAATGTAAATTGCATCAAATGCAATCAAAGGTAGTGTTTTGTTCAAAATCGAAATTGTTTCACTAATTATCATACGATAACACTTTACGAAAAAAACACTTTTTATTGCATTTTATGCAATCAACGATTGTGATGAGTAGATAGTTTTGATTTTGCCTACAATAAATAGTTAACTTGTCTTTGTTACTTTCATTTGTTTCACAAAACCACATAACTGATCAACGCGCAACGTAACAAATACGAAACATTGTTTTCGTTAACAATATGTCTCAGTGTGCCGCGAAGTATCATATTTGTTACGTATATTTACTTAAAAACTAAGTACATGGGATTTTTTTTATTATATTTCTAGGGGTCCTCACAACCCAAACAAACAAAATTTTAATACAAAACATCAAATTTTACAAAAAAATTTCGTGAGCATTAAAGGGTTAATATTCATATACGTCACAAGTTTGTTCATTCGTGGCCGAAGGCTCATAGAAAGAGGACAGAAGCCTTTATATTTATTTATCATAATTTGCCTGTAGTGCAGTTTGACTATCAATTTTGTTCTGTAATTAAAAATTGATATATGATAATTTTCTTAAATTTTTTTTAATCCGGTATCTGGCAGATACTTGTCCATTATTCGGTAACTGGCCGAATATTAAATTCGTGCCGGATAGCCTGGATACCGGAAAGTTACCGAATATCCGTTTCATCTCTAATATTAACATTATTGTTTTGAGGATGTATTAAATTCCCTATAAGTCTCGGCGCAAACGGACCATCGACCACAACCACCGGTGGTCGGCAGTTAAGAGCAGTTTACACACGCATTTTCATACGTATTGTAAAGCACCTTTGCGCCAAGCAAGTGTCGTTTACTAAAAAATTAAAGTGATGTAATGAAACTTCAAACTATTCCCAAGGAATATGTACAAAATTACAAATTATCGGCTAATCAAATATAAATACGTGAATAGTAAGTAGGTATATAATAATGTCGCGCGGGCGGCCAGTACCGCTCCCGCGCCCCGCTCCTCCACCCCGCTCCCTACTCACGGCTCCCGATAGCTAGATTCAAATCTGTTTATTATTAAAATGTTTTTAGTTATTAATCCGCTTGATTTTTTTTTTGGATATTTTGCTAGTTGAAAAGAAAGTTAACGGTGTACTTAAATCAATAAAGAAAATAGACTGAGAAATTTTCCACTGCAAATAAAGAGACAATTTAAAAAAAATATATAATTCCATGGTTTATTTTTTGGATTTTTATTGTGTGGTTATATGACTTCGATAAAATAGCATTCCCGTTAAAAAATTCGACTGAGCAATTTTCCAGTCCAAGTTACACCAAGAAACATATGTTATAAAAAATTTGGCGATTCTGCTGGGAATTTTTTTTGGATATTTCGTGTATTGTTTGTATAGATTACATGAATATGTCCTGTGAAGAAAGTTCAAACGGAGCATTTTTCCTAAAAAAGATATCATAGAAATAAGATTTTAATTAAAAAAACCTAACTTCTTAAATTTTTTTTTTTTGGATATTTATACAATACCTTAATTTATTGATACTTAATCATGCTATAAAGTTTTTACTGACTGAGGAATTACTGTGGGGGTCCACTATGTTCATTTCCTACACTAATGGTCACGGGACATCCAATGCTCAATTTATCCAACAAAGCGGAAATATTTGAAGCTCTATTTTAATCTACTATCCTGTCCTACTTATATTAAACAAGGCTGTTTCTTATAAGATATGTAGGGGGCAGTCGTTAGGTCATGTCGGAGGCTGAACGAATCTTGGCGACCTGAAACTCTGACAATATAGGTTGTCCACATAACCCATATGAATTGACTCTACAATACATAATGAGTACCTACTGAAAGTAGCGTTTGTCACTTCCCGTAGACTATGTTCTGAGATTAACTATCTAATATCAAATCGTGGGAGACATACCTATTATACTGAATTCGTGTATTTGTATTTTCATAATATTATTATGATATTGAAAATCTCTAGTTTTATCTTCAAAGAACAACAGACTTAATGTTATCGTCTTTGATATCGTATTAGGACTGATCCCCACATTGGTGTATTGGATTATGTAAAACTTGGTGCAAATATGGCCAATGTGAAGTCAGCCAATAGTCATAAAATATTGTGATTTTTGAACTGAAACGTATTTTTGGATTGTTCCACCCTGCCCCACCAAGCCGCCCCACTGGTGGGGCATAGTGGAATCCTATAAATTTTGTAGCGGAATATGCCCTACTATGTTGACACGGTGGGGCGCGCGAAAAGCCGTGTGGAATTTGCCCCACCAGGGGTATCACTTTACTGTTTGTTAGAATTTTCATACGACTCGATGTTCCTCCACATGTAAGTGAAACGCCATCTAGCGGCAGGGCTTCGTACGTTTCGTTGTCCATCTGTCTGTCTGTCCGTCCAACAAGACACTTTTTAACGGGAACGCGTGGAGGTATCAAGTTGAAATTGATATCAACTACTCAAATCTGCGGTCCCTTGTGGCTGTAAAAAATTCATAATTCTATGTTAACGCAATCAAAAGTTATGGCCATTTTACTGCATATTTCCATACTTTGCGCAAGGAACTAATAGATGGCGCTGTATATTCTTGTTATCTAGATATGGAACCCTACACTATGCATACATACGTATGCCTTATCAATTTATTAAAGTTACAACGTCAACAGCACCAAAATTATATTTTATAATGAACTTCCCAAAGGAATTATAAACTAACGGTTCTTACAATTACACAGCGACATATATAATTTCGCCGTGCAGTTACCAGCTTTAGAATAATGCTCCACCCTCTGTACCCGCCGTAAGCCGGGTGGTTGCCGTAAGAGCCGGCTTAGGGTTAACAGATCCGAAGGACGGGCAGCAGCGTCCTCTGCAACAAACCATCGAACTGCTCTCGACAACCCGCCTGCCAAGCGTGTCGAGTATTGGCAAAACCCTCCTCTCTGGGGGAGGCTGATGTTTAGCAGTGGATTACCAACGGCTGAGATGTTGATGATATACAATTTCAAGATATCATTGGAACGTCACTATGCACCTAAAGCTGATTAAGATCAAGCCATTGGCTAACTTCAGCCGATTTCAGATCCTGCTTACTAGAGCATCTTGGGAAACCCTATCTAACATCCAGCAAAACCGATTAGTTCTATGTCTCAACGCCAGTTGACTCGGCAAAAAAGGGCAAAGACCACCGATGACGTTGATTTTAGTCTATAACTAGTTAGTCATTTACACCTCAATACTGCTCCTTGTTTGCCTCCTGGGCCGACATCATTTCCCATGCAAACTTTGAGGAACCAATGACGATGATAGAAGAGATGTATTTTCTTCATTCGTGTTTTATTTTATGTAACAACTATTTATAGTGGCGTTTATCTAATTATACTACAAAAATAGTACGTTTTATAACGGAAAATAGATAGGTATTATTTCAGAATTATGGATTTTTAAGAAAACTCTTTAAATACCTATTTGCTGTTGCAGTTGCCTAATGTCAGCCCAACTTAGCTTTTATATTTCAAACTAGGTGTGCCCCGCGGTTTCACCCGCGTAGTCTTCGTTCCCGTCGGGATGTCGGGATAAAAAGTACTTTTTATGTTATTAGGGTCTAAACTATCTATATACCAAATTTCAGCCCAATCGGTCCAGTAGTTCCAGTGAACATGGAACAAACATACACACATAAAACAGTGCTAGCGCTGTTTTTTGTGTGTTACCTAGATGGCGCTGGAGTTAAGATAGAACTCGGTAACATTTTGTTCAACTTATAAAAACGTAACATTTTTAAATTGAACCGAGATTTGCGATTTATAATATTAGTAAGATACAATCTAGGTAGATAGATAGATAAACACTTTATTGGTTCACCACAATTGGTATCTAACCTTGTAACCTCGAAAGTTAAGGTAAAATATACATGATTTCGGGTTCTGAAGGTGAATTTCTGGATGCCTCACTATCTGAGAATATTCCAGCCCAAGAAGCGGGCCCATCCGACACCAATCAGGATAATCGGTGCCCTCAAGAGAAGGCAATACCCGAGGCTTCTTCCGCAGAAATTCCCAGTATGCCACCACGCTGGTTTCCTATGAGAAAAAACCGGGATGTTGTTAGTTAAAGAGTTTTTATAATAATAATAATAATAAAATCATTTATTGCGGAACACTAGACTTCCATAAATTGTTAGTAAAGCACTTATACACTAATTTGTTAGTAAAACTAGCCTATGGTTGGGGTCTGGAAAAAAACTGCGAGCCCGGCGGTTTAGAGCGCTGGTTGGACAGGTGAACGTCCATTTATAAGTAATTATTATCATTTATTGAAAATACCCTAAAACACTTTTACACTTCATGAAAGTCAATGATCAATGAATTTAATGACTAATATTGACTTCCCATAGAAAAGGGCTCAGCTGATCGACTTTGTATGGAAAGTAGAAAATTTTATTTGCGAATTTTGAAATTCTATCTTTAGTATTACTTTTTTTGTAACGTATGATAAAATAATATCAGGTCTATTTATGTGTACAGTCGATGATTCGGCAAGATACGGGCAGTGCAAGAAATGCGCCAAGCAATGTGCTAAGTTTGCACTTTACTTCATGCAGGCGGCAAACTTGAGCTCTCAGTGAATTAACTTTTATGTTGGACTGGGACGGACTTAGGCTGGGTTATGTCAATTAAGAGTTAAGATTTTTGAGAGGTTAAAATTCGGCAACATTAGTTTAGTTGTATGTTTTTTTTAGCAGACGGCCCGCTTAATGGCTCGCGGTTATAGCCGCTTAAGGATACCTGCAACACGCGGGGTATTGCCAGTATGTTGCCAACCCGACCAACACTTTATTCACTCTCCTGTTGAAGAGTTCCACGTTGCATATTGCATTTAGTTGCATATGTCAAGTTCTTTTGGTGAATTTAGTGATCCCCGTAATGTTCAATTCAAGACCTTTATTTGTACCACATTTTACAATAGGTGAACATATTCATTCATTTATTTAGTTATTTTACACGATTTAATCATTGCTTAACTAACTTCGTCATGTTCTTCTTGTAGAGGGATACCTCTACAAAACTTCGGAAAGATTTAATTTTTTGATTTTTCTTCGGAAAGATATTTCCGAACGCACGGTAGACTCATTGCTGTTTATCTTCATTAACGTGCAAAAGTGTCACGTTGTGACCTATTTGAAAAAATCTTTTTGAGTTTGAGTATGATTTTAATTAAAATGGAACTTTGTAGCATTTTTATTCTTCCCGCTGTCGATGAACTTATCTACTCAATATTAAAATTGGCTAATTATAAAGTCAACATGAAGGCCAGAGATGCCAGAAAAGATAGTTGGGTAAAAAATAATAATAGATTAGATAGGTATGTATATATACTTACTCATTATTGCGACAATGATTGAATGGTACAGATTATCTTAATATTGAGAAATCAATAAATAATATGGGTCAACTTCCACACACGGTCATCTGGTCCCAAACTAGGCAGAGCCTAAGGTAACCAGATGACTGATATACATACTTATATACGCTTATAACACACAGACACAGATCAAACAGACATGTTCATGCACACAAATGTTTGACTTGGCCGGGGATCGAACTCGGGGCCTGCGGCACAGAAAGCAGAGTTACTACCATCTGAGCCAACGAGGCTGTCAATGGGCATTGGTCATCAAGCTTTAAGCGGTCTCTTTCAGGCAACCAAATTTGGACGGATAGTGATATGATGTGAAGATTAGGAGTAGGTTGTTTATTTTATTTACAACGGTAGGTAAATAGCACAAACAACTTTAACCTAAAATACCACGTTGTACACTTTTGTCAAGGTTATGCAGTGGCACTGCAACGAACCGCTCAATTTAGATTCTAATTAGATTCAATGTTTACACATGACATTACATATACATGTTTGAAGTATGAACATATTTTCAACAACATTTTCAATCGAACCATTTGGACATTTAGTCATGTGAACAGCCATGTCCCGTAACGAAATTAGTATAAGTAGTTTCATCCCTCTACCTCAAAACATCCCTGAATTCATCTTGAAAACGTCACGTCGACAGGATGATACGTACTTTCCGCTTTATTATTATGCACATCTCAGAAATACGTTTCAAGTTAATACGTTTTAAGTTAATATGGATGCACACATATTATTATAACTTGCTATGCCCCGCGGCTTCACACGCGTAGACATCGTTTCCATGGGAATATCTACAAACAAAGTACCCCATGTGTTATTCCAGGGTATAAACTACGTATATAATAAATTTCAGCCCTATCGGTTCAGTATCTTAGGCCTGAAAGAGTAACAAATATCCATCCATCCATCCTCACTCTTTCGCATTTATTCTACTTCCTATCCTACTAATATTATAAATCTCAAAGTACAATGTAAAAAAGTTACTTGCGTAAAAACATAACATACATTCACGCCTTTTTCCCGAAGGGGTAGCAGAGGTGTACCCAGGACTCAGTCCCATAGTAGATACACCCACATTTCGCTAGTATGTTATTGGTCCCATGTAATAGGGGGCGAGCCTATTGCCATTTACCGGGCGCAGTTCCAGACTCCAGGCAGATTATTGAGATAATTCCTAATGGAAAAATCCAATATTTAACACTTTGCCTGACCTGGGGATCGAACCCGGGACCTCTCGATTGGCAGTCGAGCCCACTACGCCACCGAGGCAGTAATTTTCAGTTACTATCGTAACTGGTAAAAAAGCATGCTAGCAAATTCTAACTCGACTCCAGCGCCATCTAGACGGTACAAAAAATACTGGCTGTTTTTTCTGTGTATATTTGTTCCGTTTTGACGCCAAAACTACTGAACCGATTGGGCTGAAATTCGGTATGTAGATAGTTTATAACCTGGAATAACACATAGGGTACTTTTTATCCCAATATTCCCGCGGGAATTACTATTGTCGCGGGAATGGAGACTACGCGAGTGAAAACGTGCGGCACAGCTAGTTATGATATAAAATCAAGCAACGATCAAAGAAGCATATCAAAAAAGACTATATAAATAATAAAAGCATCACCAAACCCCTCAAGGCAACTGAGAGTGTTTAAAATTCACAGGCGATGCACAAACTTCGAGAGGAATAATATAGGAGAAGTAAGAAATCTCTCGGGAAATGTGACTTACAAAGACATCGAGTATATGCACTTATAGACGTGATTTTGTCTCTATGTATGTTATTACAGGGATTGAGTTCTTTATAATGTTATACACTACATTTAAGATTTAATTCAGTTATAGTTTTGGCGTGAAGACACAGGTGAAGAGAAAAAAATTAATTGTTAGACATAATATAGCTCGACCGAAAAGAGTCGAGAGAGAACGGAACTAATTTAAAGTATGTATGTGTTAAAGTATGTGTTGATTACTTTGGTTTTACTCTTGTAAAAGACAGTGGCGCCTCCATTATTTTCTACTCTTTTCTGTCGAGCTATTCCTTGATAAGTATGCTTAGTGTAGGGTTCCATACCTAGACACCGGACACATATTAGTAATCCAATTTAAAAAATATATATAAATTTAATAATTTTTTTGTAAAATTTTACAGTTTCCTTTAATTGTGATTTACTTTTCTGGCTTTTTGTTAAATTGCATGATGCTGGGCCAACGGGAAGTACCCTAGAGGTTATTAGTCCGTTGCGCAAAGTATGGATATATGTAGTAAAATAACCGTAACTTTTGATCGCGTTGACTTACAAGTTTTTTTACAGGGACCGTGGACCTGAGTTGTTGATATAAGATTCAACTTGATATTTCAATTTTTCCCGAGAAGACAAGACCCTTTGTCTTGATAGACAGACAGACCTTAAAAAATAAACAAAATTTCACTTTTTATATAATAATATAATATAGGACAACTTATAGTAAATGAGATGAATTATTTTTATTTTCGAGTAATAATGCGCTTATTGGCTAATAGTAAAAGGAACGAAGACGCATATTGCCACAAAATAGAACGAAGTAGGCAATGTGCTTGTAACAGTTAAAAAAATTACGCTCGTACACACCCGCGAAGTATACTTCAAGAAGGAATAAATATCGTCAAGGCACGCGCCCTACCAGAGTACATTATTGCTCGACTAGAGTGCACGTATTGTGAAGAGCCGTCATTCATTCAACAACACAGCATTCACTTTGATGTGCATCAAAAACCGACATGAAGAACCGCCGCTAGAAAAACGCGAAATCTGCGACCACCGCATCACTTGCAAATATCGTTCCATACTTCCCACTAAAATATTATAAATCGAAAATGTCAGTAAAATTTAAAAATGTTAGGTTTTTGCAGGTTAACAAAACGCCAGCGCCATCTAGATAGCACAAAAAACACAACGTTAGCGCTGTTTTTTTGTGTGTATGTTTGTTCCGTTTTCAAGCTAAAACTACTGAACCGATCGAGCTGAAATTTGGTATATAGATAGCTACGACCCTGAATTTTTTTTTATGATAGTGAGCAAATCAGATTCTTGATGGTAAGCATCATGATTGCCCATATCAGAAACACTGCCACCCAGTGTTTTAAAATTCAAAATTCTGCGCGGCACTGCACTGTGCCTGTCACCCCGAGATATGAGTTGTTGAATCTCATCATGCCCAGTAATTTCGCTGGTAACATTGCCCTTCATACCGGAACACAGTAATGTTTGCACATTACCGCTTGGCGGATGAATAACTGGCAAAGGTGTGGTACTTCCCCAGGCGGCCCCCTGCAATAGAGGCCTACCACTACAGAAAATAACATATAGGGTACTTTTTATCCCAATATTCTCACGGGAACGAAGACGGGGGTGAAGTCATTAAAAAAAATACTGGGCGTATTTTTCGTTAGAGCACGGATATCCTATAAGACGTAAAAGTCAAGCTTTTCATAGACTAAGTGACAGACACGTAATCCCCTGCTTACTTACTACGATTGGAAAGAACCCAGGGATTTGAAGCGAAAGCCATTTATCTTTTAGATAAACATTTCAGTTATTGTTAATGTATTGATGATTTTGAATTTCTCATCTTTTAGGATACAGATAAGGGGATTTTTTGCGTTGCTAAAATATTATGTTTTTATTTAATTTTTATTTTAAATTGGTGAACGTTTGACCCCAATCTCACCTAAGTGAAGACGAGACCTAAGATGAAACACGCTTTCCTAGAAAATGATTATTTACATTTATTTTGAAGACTCCCAGATCATATGCAATAGGGAAGACGTATAGGGTCAGTGGAATTCCACTCCTAGCGGCCCTTGGGATTAACGAAAAAGATAACTTCTTTAATGATTTAAAAATGCCTCAAAACTAACATCGTCTAATTAAGCTGTGTGTCCACTATATCAGTAAGGACCGTTATTCATGTGAATGAACGTTATATTGTTAATTTGACACGTTTTGCATAATTTAATAAAATTCCGTGCTGCAGTTACTAACACCGTTAAGCTATTTCGAAACAGCTCTGGAATAAATAAAACAATCAGATGTCAAATATCACGTAAAAATGGTTGAAAAATTTTTTCCCACCATCATTTCGTGCCAACCCTGTCGCAGATATTGAGTAATAAATAAAGAGGATTATGTGACGTAGGCAGCTCAATGAAAACGTACAATATTTCACAGGGTTTTCACTTTATGGAAATTGTGGATTTTTGGCGCAAATCTGCGGATTTTACTGGCTTGAAAAGTTCCTTTATCTTTAAGTAAAATAAGACCAGTTTGTAACTATATTTTACACGACGCTGTAGCTTATTCTGATCAGATTTTAAGAATTCAGACGGTTTTCTTACATACAATAATAAATAGAATAGATAACTCATATTGGTATCACAATACGGAAAATAACAAAATCTGTACTTAAAACTAGAAAACTTGTAACAATTTCCAGGCACCTACGGTTTACCACTAAGTAAAAAGGCTTTTCAAGTCGTGGATTCCGCCCGACCAAGTCAATTTAGTGGGGCATATTCCGCTACATAATTTTTAGCATTCACTTTGCCCCACCAGTGGGGCGACTTGGTGGGGCAAAGTGGGACAATCCAAAAAATCGGCTACCTATTTAATTTACGTCATTAAATATTATTATAATTATTTTATGAATTTGTGAATAGAATGAATTTATATGAATAGGATTGCCTCGGTGGAGTAGTAGTTGCAGGTCACAAGTGCATCTGCCGATCATGAGGTCCCGGGTTCGATTCCCGGGTCAGAGAAAAAGTGTTATTTGCGGTGTTTTTTTTTGTAGTGGTAGGCCTCTTTTGCAGGAGGCCGCCTGGGGAAGTACCACACCTTTGCCAGTTATTCATCCGCCAAACAGTAATGTGCAAACATTACTGTGTTCCGGTATGAAGG
This sequence comes from Hemistola chrysoprasaria, assembly GCA_947063395.1. Classification (NCBI taxonomy): domain Eukaryota; kingdom Metazoa; phylum Arthropoda; class Insecta; order Lepidoptera; family Geometridae; genus Hemistola; species Hemistola chrysoprasaria. The sequence continues at coordinate 8,949,339 of OX346733.1, read as the reverse complement.
GCAATGTTACCAGCGAAATTACTGGGCATGATGAGATTCAACAACTCATATCTCAGGGTGATAGGCGCAGTGCAGTGCCGCGCAGAATTTTGAATTTTAAAATACTGGGTGGCACTGTGTCTGATATGGGCAATCATGATGCTTACCATCAGGCATCTGATGAGCTCGTCTTGTCACTCACTATCATAAAAAAAAAAAAAAAAGATCAGCGGGTGGATGGGTGCCTCTGCGACAGTTGCGTATTTTAAATATTACCTACGCCAGACTTGTTACAGTTATCAATTATAAACATTTTAACTTAGAAACATGATATTTTACAGCCACAAGGGACCACAGATCTGAGTAGTTGAGCAATTTCAACTTGACACCTCCACGCGTTCCCGTGAAAAAGTGTCTTGACAGACGGACAGAGAAACAGACAGACAGACAACAAAGTGATCCTTTGTGGGTTCCTTCCTGTCTAAAACACCGAGCTCTTTGGACTCAACTCAAAGATATTTGTTATGTTTTTTTTTTAATAGTGGACAACTTTCACTCCCGGTGATCTGGTCCCAAACTAGGCTAGAAGCCTGTACTATGGTAACCAGATAACTAATATACATACTTATATACGCTTATAACACCGAACCCGGGCCCTGCGGCACAGAAAGTAAAGTTACTACCATCTGGGCCAACGAGGCTGTCAAAATCGTGGTTTCAAAGAGAAATCTCTGTATGGTAATAAAGCATGCGCAACGTGAATGTGTCAGATTGTAAATACCATGTTTCTAACAAGATGGCGTTCATCCGATATTAAACTCAAATATGATATGGACAAAATAAATGCTTTTCTTCAACGTTGTACAGTAGTCTTATTGAGATCAAACTATTAACTATTTTTTCCTTTTGAGGTACGGATTCCTAGACCCTAATGAACAGGCACCATCTTACAGTCAACAGAAAGTAATCTATTGGCAATAGAGGTCTGTCATTGACGGTTTTTAAATTAATTTCATGTAGCTGTAGTGGTTTGCAGGGGGCCACCTGGGGCATTACCACACCTTTGCCAGTTATTCATCCGCCAAGCAGTAATGTGCAAACATTACTGTGTTCCGGTATAAAGGGCAATGTTGCCAGCGAAATTACTGGGCATGATGAGATTCAACAACTCATATCTCAGGGTGACAGGCGCAGTGCAGTGCCGCGCAGAATTTTGAATTATAAAACACTGGGTGGCACTGTGTCTGATATGGGCAATCATGATGCTTACCATCAGGCACCTGATTTACTCGTTTTGTTACTCACTATCATAAAAAAAAGCTGTTTTTTGCCAATGGTCAACAGGTTAAAAAAGCTGTTAATTCGTCAACGGGTTTCCATGCATTGCAAGTTGCGTTAAAGTTGACGGAATTTATTAGGTTTAAATTTTCAACAGGTTTTTTCGTTGAAGATAAACAGTTAATTCATTGACGAACATAAAGCTGTTTATAAAAACAGTTGATTGATTTAACGACCACCTCTAATTGGCAATTTATTCCAATACAAAACTGAATTGATTAACCGTAGTTTTATCTCACACTGAGATTTACGTCATTTTTTCCGTGAACATTTTCACATCTGCCCTACTTTTTAACTCTCCGTAGTTGAAAAGTAGGTTAAAATCCGTTCAGTACTTTAGCTTGACGTTATAAACATGCCAACTATAAATTTTCCATCGCCATTTCTCGTTATTAAGTCAATATGAGGAGCAGGTGCCGGTAAACTGTGAGCCACTTTGGAGCTTTTTGGAGTAATGGCGCGTTTACTCGGCGTGAGTTGCTAGCGCAATGCACTTTAATACTTGATGTCTATCAACTTTAAAAATAAAACATCATTATCATGTCTCGACTGCCGATCAGGAAGTCCCGGGTTCGATTCTTAGACCAGGCAAAGTGTTTTTTTTTATAGTAACAAGACGAGCAAATCAGGTGCCTGACGGTAAGCATCATGATTGCCCATATCAGACACGGTGCCACCCAGTGTTTTAAAATTCAAAATTCTGCGCGGCACTGCACAGAGCCTGTCACCCTGAGATATTAGTTGTTGAACTCGTCATGCCCAGTAATTTCGCTGGTAACATTGAACTTCAAACCGTAACACAGTAATGTTTGCACATTACTGCTTGGCGGATGAATAACTGGCAAAGGTGTGGTACTTCCCCAGGCGGCCTACTGCAAAAGAGATATTTCCTTATGGAATTATCTCAATAGCTGAATGGAGTCTGGAACTGTGGCTGGTAGCTGACAATAGGCTCGCCCCCTATAACGTGGGGCCAAAAAAATACTAGCGAAATGTGGGTGTACTCACAATGGGACTAAGTCCTGGGTACACCTTTGCCTACGTTATAGTATGTTCTAGTATGTGTGCCTATGTTATGTTATCATTATCATCAGCTCAGCCGTTGGTAATCCACTACTGAACATGACTCCCCCATGAAGAGGGGTTTTGCCAATACACGCTTGGCAGGCGGGTTGTCGAGCGCAGTTCGATGTTTTTTTGCAGAGGACGCTGCTGCCCGTCCTCTGAATCTATCAACCCTTAGCCGGCTCTTACGGCAACCACGGGCAGAGAGGGTGGAGCACTATTCTAAAGCTGGTAGCTCCACGGCAGCATTTCCACAGTTTGTGCCAATTATTACTAATTCGTCCCACATTGGGCGCCAATTTTAAAGCTATGCGGTTACTCGTTGGGCGCCAGTTCCAAGGATATCGTTTATACGTAAGTTTGTGTGTTTATTACCTCTTCACGGCAAAACTACTGAGCCGAATTGAAATTGGGCTGAAGTATGTCGATAGTGCTTAGACTCTGAATATGACACAGGGTACATATTTTCAGCGGTTAAAACAGCAGGGCTCAGCTTTATAATTTATTTGTGAATATGTTGACGACGACGCCAAACGTAGCTATATCGCCTCATGTTATGCGCCAATTATAAATGCAAACAAATTCTAAACCACAATAAGCATAGATATTCCAAACTAAAGTCGCGCTGCTATGATTAATTTAGTATGACAACCAAAATCGCCAATATATGGCGATGTGCACGGGGAAGACGGCTGGCTTTTACTGGACAGTAGTTCATGTTGTGTCATGAACAAACCTTGCATCTAATGAAAAATAAAAAGAGACGCGACCGGTTGTAGACAAAAAGTTATAACATTTTTTTGATATATTTTTGACTAAAATAAGTTGTGGTATTCTACCTATTAAAACATTTAATCTCTCCTATTTTTATATTGTATCATTTTACATAAATAATGAGATTTTTACGTTCATCTTATCAAATAAATTTATATGAAATGTTAAAAAGCTTAGACACTAATGAACATTTGCGATTTTTCAATGTTATCTTTGCCTTGTCTTGAATTATTAGAATGGGTTAATTAGAGGAAGCAGGGGAATACAAAACATCGAATTGGTAATTTTTTTATAGGATTTTGTCGAATTCCTCGTACCTAGCTACTTTCGTAGGTAGGATACCATTGGATTGTTTGTGCCGATAAGTTGCTTATCAACTTTTTTTGTTTCAAGTCAGTATGTCTTGCACTTATGTCAATGGTTGGCTGGATATTTGGGTTAGAGTATTAACCCATGAACCTCTGTTAAGTATCGCTTACCATCAGAAAAACTTCTCGTTTGCTTGGAGAGAACTCCATAAAAACCCAAAGGAATTAAGCTTAAGGCTGATTCAAGAGGAATATTAGCAAGACGTATTTGCAGTAAATTGAGTCGTTAAACCTTAATTACCCTTAATGGGAATTAATTTATATACTTATAACTTCGGGAGGAATTATCAAAGCGGGAAATATTTCTGGTTAAACTTCGTTAAAGTGTTTCGACTTTCTCTACAATATTTTTTTTTAAATATTCTATCATGCCCCTATACGTCCACATCCTGGTTGCCCAGAAGAGATCAATACTATTTTATTTATAAGACTTTATTAATTAATTTAAAAAATGTTTGCACATTACTGCATTCTGTGGCTTGAGTTAGTAAACAACGTTTTACCCTTCTAACAAGGCCGTGCACTGTCAAATTTGCCAAATTAAATTGCGAGTGATTTTCACTCGGGACCGTTTTTTAGACACAGTGCACGGTCTATTAAAGTAATTAGTAGGTATAACGTCTTTGGCTAGTAACAGGACTTTTGAAATTTATAATTAATGTCAAATCAAAACAATAGTCACTAAAGTGATAGTCACCGAGAACGCCAATAGCTCCGACGACGACTTAGGATGACGAGCGCAATGCAGTGACTTCGCATTGAAGGATTTAGAGTTGATTACGTCTCGTTCTAATGACATATAATAATTTAAGCCAACAGTAGGACACAGTCACGTACTGTTATAAATCGGTAGCAGGAGCCAATATGTCAATTACTTCTTAATGATCGGAACGGAACGCCTGTTAAGGCGAACCAATCTGTTTTCAAGGGACTTTATTCGTCGAGAAGAGAAACCGTTATTAGTGATAATATAAAGTTTGACGTACATATTTTGATGCGTTTCTTGTTTGAATGCTGACGTGATTGAGTTGTTTTAACGATTTTTTGTTTGAAGTGTTCCTTTAAACTTTAATTACCTATACAAGAAAAAAAATTAAGAATCCGATACAAATTTGCCGCTCAGCTGATCCATTTTGAATCAGAATTTTTTTTTTTGGGAAGTTCGCAATTCTTTCTTATAGAAGTTGTTGAGGTTGGCGGGTAGATACACCCCTTAAGTGTTGCTACACCCTTTTGTAACACGTTGTATAATAATATAAACTTAATTATATCGTAGAAATTAGTTCAGTGTTATATTCTTAAGATAAATTCATTGGATAATTCCTTTTTTGTATAACATAAATTTGAAGGTCCGAAGAGGCCGTATACGAAATCTAGACGATATTCAGAAATCTCATGCACCCATGCAACGCACGGTCGCTGGTGTGTGTGAGTCCGGATTAGTCGATAGCCAGTAATAAATAATAATAATAATAATATGGGACAACTTCCACACACGGTCATCTGGTCCCAAACTAGGCTAGAAGCCTGTACTATGGTAACCAGATGACTGATATACATACTTATATAAGCTTATAACACCCAGACACAGATCAAACAGACATGTTCATGCACACAAATGTTTGACCTGACCGGGGATCGAACCCGGGCCCTGCGGCACAGAAAGCAGAGTTACTACTATCTGAGCCATCGAGCTATCTGCCAGTACGGTTATTCAACTATTTTGATCTATTTGGTATTGATATTTGTATTGAAAAAAAAGTAGCTCACTTATTAGATTATAATTGAAATGATCTTTCATATTATGCATTAAAACCTAAAAAATAAAGTATTTTAACAGTATTTTAACTGTAAAATACCATCTGTAAAATCAGCAAAATTTCGTATTAACATTTCCCCTTAACATTTTTGTTGTGTAGATTACTTTAAGTCAATTAAAGCAATTTTAATGCCAATAAAAAATTTATCAGACGATTTAACACCCTGGTCAAAATGTAATAGGTAACGTAGACAAAACAACATTGTAAGCCCGTAGTTAACTGAAGTCCAAGTAAGTAAGCTTCAAGCACAAAGACTAGACTAAAACCCAGCTCAATTCGTTAGGTCTTGTGGCGTAGGGGCTGCGAAAAGCTTAGTATACTTAACTAGTGATGTCTTAATACAGGTGTTATAACGGTTTTATAGTACGAGCTTAATAACAGTACACATTGTATATGGGGCACACTCAAAGGTTTTAGAATAGAGCAGTAAGAAAATCAGTAGTGAAAAATGTGCTTTAATTTCGAGATAGGAACTTATTAGGAATCTGTAATGTGTGTTAAAGGCTTCTGTCCTCTTTTTATGAGCCTTCGGTCACGAATGAACAGACTTGTATCGTTTATGAATATTAATAATTAAATAAAATAACACATTTTAACAGGTAAAATATTATCACAAAAGTAGTATCTTAAAATTATGTGTAAAACGACATTATCAGAGTTACTATTCGGAAATGTTCCGCCATTCCAACATATTTCACTTCAACCAAAAAGATTTTATTCATTTGTTAATTTTAATTGAGTACAATTATGACCAACCTTTTTTAACAAACTCCATAGGTGCTATTAATAAATAACAAATGTCATGGCGGCTGATATTATCGTAGTCAAAAGCGGATATTACTGAAAATACTTTTTATTTTATCCTTTGGCTGGCTACAAAAATATTAAATGATAAATAGTTTGTTGAAAAGACAGATTTTTTGATATAATTGCCATTTTGCTAGCATGCTGCTGATATGTGGCCAGGGGTGGACAATGACCTTTATATGTAATTTAATTTTATAAATTGGCAGCAATTTTTGACTATAGACAGACATTTAAAAAAAAAACAAATGACATAAGTATATGAATTTAATATACATCACATTATTACCAATTTTTTAAAATATAAAAACAATCTTTTTTAACTCATGGTAGTAAAATTAACAAAGTATCAAAACTACGTAGGTATACTACTTTCCCGAGGTAAAAATGATAAGTGTCAAAACTATTTTTTTTACACAATTAGTGGTCGACCTACTTTTATACAGCCTCATCGGTTTTCATTCTCATCAGAGAAACTAATAGAACTGTGCCGTAGTAAGATATCAATTTAATAACCTACTGAATACCTCGCCTTAAGCGCATCACGTTGAATTTGCAATGTTAATATGCCGTCACCACCCTGTATGCGAGCAATTTGCAACCACCCTGTGTTAGTAGTTTAGTTTGGCTAATACAGGAAACAGGAATGCTGTTAACAGGAAAGGGGACCTCTTAGCAGTTTGACACAATCCTATGGAAAATTTACTAAATGTTTTGTATTCCCCTGTTTCCTACGAATATAGTGAACCTATTTGATATATTTATATCCTGATATTTTAAAGATGAAGTATACTATGTCCCTATCATTTTATTTTTGTTTATAAGCTCGACATTTTTTTGTTGTGAACGTCCAATCACGCGAGTAAAACTGGGATTTTCAGAAGTTCACTATGAAAAACTCAATAGTTTATAAGAGAAACCTAAATGACAAGTACTTAGTTTATTTCACTTTTTAAATATCAGGATTTAAATTTATAGGATGGTTTAATTATATTCAGAGGAAACAGGGGAATACAAAACAACGATTTGGTATTTTTTTTCATAGGATTGTGTCATTTGTGATTGTGTAAGTAGAACACGCTCTTAATATTTAACAGTAACAACACGCCGTGAGTGAGCACGGTTGACATAGTTAGATAGAAATTTTAAGCAATCACGCCTTTTTCCCGAAGGGGTAGACAGATGTGTACCCAAAACTCAGTCCCATAGTAGGTACACCCACATTTCGTCAGTATGTTGTTGGTCCCATGTTATAGGGGCGAGACTATTGCCTTCTACCGGGCACAGTTCTAGACTCCAGGCTGCCATTGAGATAATTCCTAATAGAAAAATTCAATAACACTTTGACCTAGAGATCGACCCCAAGACCTCATAATCGGCAGCCGAGCTTGCGCCCACTACGCCACCGAGCAGTAAGCAAGAGGAATAATTATTAATTATTTAAAATTTTGCACAGCGCTAGTCTTAGCGCTGTGCAAAATTTTAAACATAATGCTAAAATAGCATTTTCTGCCAGTTATCCTGGAAATAATAGCCTAATAACAATAATTTGAATTTATACTCTAACGGGTAAAACTCAAACTCAAACTCAAACAGATTTATTCAAATAGGTCATAATCTGACACTTTTGCACGTCAATAAAGATAAACAGTACTGAGTCTACCGTGCGTTCGGAAAGATACCTCTACAAGAAGAACGCACAAGAAACTTGTAGGGCTTAATTTTTTCAACAGATAGTTTTACAATATTTGGTTTGGTTACATTCGTTTTCTTTAAAGGTGCCGCGAGGCGGCTATGCAGAAGTAGGGTGACTCCAGTCACACTGCTCGAGTCAATTCATATGGGTTATGTGGACAACCCATATTGTTAGAGTTTTAGGTCGACAAGATTCCTACGCAGCCTCCGACATGACCTAACTACTGCCCTCTACATATCTTATAGGAAACAGCCGGGACTTACAGTTTAACGTGACATCCGAAACACGGTAGCGCCCAGGCGAAAAGTCCACATGTGAGATTCGATCCAGGGATTCCACGAAAACGGGGCATATTTCCGCTGGGCCACAGATAAAAATATCGAGATGTAGTCACAGAATAAATAATGGTATAATATAGGCCCAAAACTTCTATCCTTATATAACAAATGTGCTCATATTATCTTTCTCCAATAGATCCAAACAATGACAAGCACTCGCCCTTCACAAAGCTGCATTACACGCACTCAACTTCCCATACACGTCTAACAATGGCCTCCCATATAACCAAAACGTACAAAAGTTCCTCTATTACAGGCCAGTGATGGGGTGTTATCCGGAAAAAAACGGTTGGTGTTATATAGAAACTTAAAAAATTATCCGGAAATGTTTGAAGTTCAAAAGCGGATTACGAGATCATTGCCTAACATAGTTTGCGTTTGGTGTGTACTGTAAACATTCTGTGAATCTAATAAATAAATAAAATAAAATTGCAGATTCGAAATGTTTGTCAAACTCAAATTTTTTTTATCAATTTGGTCCAGAATAGATAGTGCTAAGTAAAAAGTAAGTATGTGTATAAATGAACTGTGCGTTCGGCAAGCATCATCGACAAGAAGAACGCAAAAGAAACTTAGACCTACTAGTCATACAAATCTGCGAACTAATAATATAATATAGTAATTAAGTGGTTCTATTAGTGCTACTAAAATTCGCGTAAACTTGCAATTTTCACGAAATCACGTTTTATTGGGTCTAATTTTAAGCTACTGATTGAGCTGAAATTTGGTATCTAGATAGCTTAGACCTTGGAATAACACATAGAGCACTTTTTGTCCCGATATTTTCATATATTATTCTCCACTAAATGCAATGCTATTCCGAAGAACTTTCAAAAAATGCAAAAAGTGTCCGGAAATATGTCACATCTCTAGCCTTTTCGATGGAGCTCATTAAATATAGAAAACAAATATTTTTTCTGCCACGAGCCCTTTTCATTCAGTGAACATATTTAGATAGGGCTAAGGTTGCCATCTGTGGGTTTGAGATTTACCTTTCGCGGCTATACGGAATGTTATTTCAATTCAACAAAACGATAGAAATTACTCGTGAATTCGTATTAAAATAATATTCAATATACGTTTGCTTATTGCTTACCTAATTAGATGTATAAAGATGAAAATCAGATTTAGACGCCGTATACGGAATTTAGACGATATTTGGAAATGTCACGCACACATGCGGGAGCGCACGGTCGTTGGGATAGTAAGTAACAAGACGAGCAAATCAGGCGCCTGATGGTAAGCATCATGATTGCCCATATCAGACACAGTGCCACCCAGTGTTTTAAAATTCAAAATACTGCGCGGCACTGCACTGCGCCTGTCACCCTGAGATATTAGTTGTTGAATCTCATCATGCCCAGTAATTTCGCTGGTAACATTGCCCTTCATACCGGAACACAGTAATGTTTGCACATTACTGTTTGGCGGATGAATAACTGGCAAAGGTGTGGTACTTCCCCAGGCGGCCCCCTGCAAAAGAGGCCTACCACTACAATTGCCATTTCTGCCGGCATATATTATAGTGCTTTTCTCAAAAGTTATCCGCCCACCAATCAGACTTCCTCATCCCGCGAGCGAGATTGAGCTCTCCGCGAGCCCCGGTTCGCTGGGAAATCACCTCACGCACACTTACGCGTGTACAAAAAACTCCATGTTAGTGCTGTATGTATAGTAGGTGGTTATAGCGCGGCTTTTATATGGGAATTCAGTCGAGTGTCCGGGGTGTACATACATGCGCACGCGTTATGTATACGTAATGTTTCCTGTGTAGTAGTAATTGCGCGCGGCCGATTGAATGGAGTGTCGGGGTCTGATAACAAGATGAAATTTTCTACATATGTTTAACCTTAAATAAAGGAGGTACGTTTACTATTATGATGTAGTCAAAGAATAAGAAATGATTTCCCGAAATTCCCACAGGAACGAAGTGCGGGAATTCCGCTAATTGAAAATAACATAACACAGAGGTAGATAGTTAATTATCTCAAAGACATGAATGTCTCCTCAAGGGATAAGATATTACGCCATTACTTGACCTCTTACCTCGCACCAGAATCACTTGACCTCCACTATATTATCATCACAAATCTAACTCTTGAGGGTCTGTTTGAATGAGAGGCCAAGATTTATTGGTCACCTTTTTATTGAGTTATAAGGGGACATACAGACGGAGTTTCGTTTCGTACCTGATTATTTGGACTTACGTTTTTATTACGTGTACATAACACATAAAATCACGCCTTTTTCCCGAAGGGATAGGTAGACGTGTACCCAGGAGTCGGTCCCATAGTAGGTACAGCCACATTTCGCCAGTATGTTATTGGTCCCGTGTAATAGGGAGCGAGCCTATTGCCATCTATCGGTCAGTTCCCGACTCCAGGTTGCCATTGAGATAATTCCTAATGGAAAAATCCAATAACACTTTGCCTGACCTGGCGATCGAACCCGGGACGTCATGATCGGCAGTCGAGTACGAGTTTTACCTTTGAATATATTATTTCACTCTTCTTGTTTAAAAATTCCACAGATCAGGATGAAAGAGATCTCGTCTGTGAAAAATTCCGTCCATTGGTACGTAACAATACGTCTCTAGTACGCAGCAATGCGTACCAGAGCGGTGCGAATTGTTGCGTACTAGAGACGTATTGTTAATAATATAAATAAAATAACATTTCAATCTTTAGGAGATTAAGTAAATTTCTTTTTAACATTAGGTATGTCTGTTACCAGCGAGATTATATATTTTTGGTGTCACACGTACATGATATTAACCAAAATGTTTTTATGAAATTAATAATTTTATTTTCTCACACACGGCGCTAAAACCCATTATAACTCGGTTTCCATTTGCTCCCTCGCTAAAACTCGACAGTAAAACTACCGAGCTATAACAATGGGTCTCTTTAACCCCTCGTGTAACAATCTACTATAGATACGGTATATATTTACTGTAGTGGTAGGCCTATTTAGCAGGGGGCCGCCTGGGGAAGTGCCACACCTTTGCCAGTTATTCATCCGCCAAGCAGTAATATGCAAACATTACTGTGTTCCGGTATGAAGGTATGTTACCAGCGAAATTACTGGGCATGATGAGATTCAACAACTCATATCTCAGGGTGACAGGCGCAGTGCAGTGCCGCGCAGAATTTGAATTTTAAAACACTGGGTGGCACTGTGTCTGATATGGGCAATCATGATGCTAATTGATGATCAGTAACATTACCATGATTAGTTTCAATTGTAGGTCAATAACGAGATCAATTGACTGCGCTAGATCTTTATGTAAAATGGCTGACATAGTGGCACTTCAGGAGACGTGGCTCCTACCACATGACCTACCATACCTGGGCAACATCGATAATGATTTCGCCTATACGGGCAAATCGGCCATCGATACGGCGGCGGGGATCCTGCGTGGACGTCCGCATGGCGGAGTGGCGATACTGTGGCGGAAGAGCGTGTTTACTAGTGTGTCGGTGGTCGAATGTAAGAGTGTGCGGTTGGCGGCGATTAAAATTGAACTTCAAAATCGCGCTTTATTGATAGTTTCGGTATATATGCCTACGGACGACCCTATAAATCTTACCGAAATGTGTCAGTGTATGGGTGAAATAAGTGCCATCATTGAAGAGACAAATGTGGAGTCAGTTTTTGTCTTAGGTGATTTTAATGCGCACCCGGGACAGTTATTTGGTATAGAGCTGTTAAACTATTGTGAAGAGCAGGAGTGGAGGTGTGCTGACATTGAACTTCTTGGTAAGGATTCCAACTCCTATACATATCTAAGTGATGCGCATGGCACCACTAGCTGGCTAGACCATTGTGTGGTGACGGAAGCCTCGTGGAAGTCAGTCGTAGGTGCCAAAATACTGCATGAGGTATCAATGTCGGATCACTTCCCTCTTGTTATAGAATGTAGTTTGGACCGATTTGAGACAAAAACCAGAGATTGATCCTGTCTGCTGTAATTTTATTAGATGGGGGGAAAGAGATGCGTCCCAAATTCAAGTGTATAATAATGTGTGTCATAATAGTCTGAGAGAAGTTCACTTTCCACCAGAATTTGAATATTGTTGTGATCAAACGTGTAACGAGTTATCGCATCGATGGGCTTTGGACAAAATGTATGCCAATATTATCAATATTTTGTGTCGAGTATCTGAAGCTAGTTACAAAGTTAAAAAAAATAAGAAGTACATCACAGGTTGGAATAGACATGTTAAGGGAGCTCATGCGGAGGCGCGGGTTTGTTTCCAGAACTGGGTTCTACATAGAAAACCTCGGTCAGGCCCAGTATATGAGAGTATGCGCAGTAGTAAACGAGTCTTTAAAAACAGGCTTAAATATTGCCAGAATAATCAAGACCAAATAAAAATGGATATTATTGCTGCGCATCACTCTCGTAAAGATTTTAAAAGCTTCTGGAAGCAAACTCGCAAATTAAATGCGATGGCAGGTTGCTCGAATAGTGTTGGGGGTGAAACTAGCGGTGACTGTATTGCAAAATTGTTTAAAAATAGTTTTGCGGTGAGGTCACCGCTGGGCGCTAAGTCGAGTAGCCAAGAGGCGGAGTCTGAGGCAGCGGAGAGTGATCGGGCACTGACTGTTCGCTTTACGGCTAAGGACGTGGCCAGGGCGATTGCTAGCATGAAAAAAGGTAAGTCCCCAGGCCATGACTCACTGAGTGTGGAGCATTTGCGGCATGCAGGCGTGCATCTGCCGCGCGTGCTGTCTATGTTCTACACTCTTTGTGTTGGTCATGCGTATTTGCCTAAAGACTTGATGAGAACGTTGGTGGTGCCGATTATTAAAAATAAAACGGGAGATGCCTCTAATGTTAAAAATTATAGACCGATCTCGCTGGCCACGATCTTGGCGAAGGTGCTGGACAGTCTGCTTGAGAGAGAACTCAGTAGAAACGTGGTCCTCAATGATGCGCAGTTCGGCTTTAGAGTGGGCGTATCTACAGAGAGTGCCATATACTGTCTCAAGCGGACTGTGCAGTACTACACAGCTAGAAACACCCCTGTATTTGCTTGCTTCCTTGATCTCTCCAAGGCTTTTGACCTCGTTTCGTATGAGCTCTTATGGCGGAAGATGGAGACCGACACTACTGTGCCCAAAGAGGTAGGAAACTTGTTCAAATACTGGTACAACCATCAAACCAATTATGTAAAGTGGGCGGGGTCGACTTCTGAGGAGTACAGGTTGGAATGCGGGGTAAGGCAGGGGGGCCTGTCTTCGCCTAAGCTTTTCAACCTGTACATTGGTAAACTAATTGATGAGCTCAGCGACACCATGACAGGGTGCTCTATCGACGGTGTTGTTGTGAACAATATAAGTTACGCAGATGATATGGTGTTGCTGAGTCCATCTATCAACGGTCTGCGTAAGTTGCTTGCGATATGCGAAAGGTATGCTGTGACCCATGGACTCAAGTACAATGAAGCAAAGAGTGAGTTGATGGTTTTTAAAGCACGAAACAAAACGTATGACAATTTGCCACCAGTCTACATCAACGGAACTCCTCTTGTTAGAGTCACGCGTTTTAAGTACTTGGGTCACTGGGTCACGGAAACCTTGCGTGACGATGACGACTTGGAGAGGGAGCGCAGAGCATTGACGGTCAGATGTAACATGTTGGCTCGCAGGTTCGCACGTTGCACAAATAAAGTAAAAATCTGCTTGTTCAGAGCCTTTTGCCAAACTTTTTACACGTGCAGCCTGTGGGTGAACTGTACTCAGCGGGCCGTCAATGCTCTGCGTGTACAGTACAACAACGCATTCAGGGTTCTGTTGGGGCTGGGTCGCTACTGCAGCGCATCAGGCATGTTCGCGGAGGCGCATGTGGAGGGGTTTCATGCAATACTGCGCAAAAGAGCGTCCTCCATGATGTCGCGGCTGCGGACCAGCAACAACGGAATTCTGAGTGTGTTTGGGGCACGTACTGACGACCCCTTTATGTGGCACTGGGCTACTATGCATGGAGCGTGCTGGTCCAGTGCCAAATAATAATATTGGCTCGATTTTCATTTTCATTTTATTTACTAACATAGATTTTAAGATTTTTTGTTACTAATATAATATGGACACTGTCTGTTTTAAAATTTAAATAAATAAATAAAAAATAAAAATAATTGATTGAATTTGGCGTTACTTTTCGGAACTCCATTACAAACTCCTAGAACAAGAATATTTAGTTTTTAGTTCCGATTTTTAGTGTCAAAAACAAACATGCACAATGCACCGCCCTCCCGCCCGCAAATTGCATGCAAAGAGGAAATGCTTAATAGCAATAGAATAATACTTAATAGCATTTCCTCTTTGCATGCAATTTGCGGGCGGGAGGGCGGTGCACTGTGCATGTTGTTTTTGACACTAAAAATCGGAACTAAAAACTAAATATTCTTGTTCTAGGAGTTTGTAATCATGATGCTTACCATCAGGCACCTGATTTACTCGTCTTGTCACTCACTATCATAAAAAAAAAATACGACCGCGATCAGCAGAGGGGAAATCCCTGCGATAACATTTACACATAATATCGGTATTTATTTAAAGGGCAGACGGGTTTAGCCCAATTCCATTTCACACGCACCTTTCAATAAAACAGTGCCCCATCCGAAAGCCCCGTATGTATCGTAAAGCCTTTCACAGACGAAGCGTTTATTAGCGTCTATTCCGGGGACCAATTAGAAGTGATTCAATTAAACCGAGCGAATTCAGTATGGCGTCGGACGTAGAATTCTGAGCAACGGGGAGAGACCTGAGGCAATTATTGGACTTTTTGTTGGTAGACCTCGTTTATCTAGGTTTATTAGTACGTGTGAACGTTACTTTATGATTATTAAGCGCGCACTGAATTTGTGGTATTCATTACTCGACTACGATAAGGTTGAAAAGATTTCGGCAGCAATTTCGGAAAGAGCGCATCCGACCTACGAGAAATTTGACACAATCCTATGAAAAATTCACCAAATAGATGTTTTGTATTCCCCTGTTTCCTCCGAATATTATTAACTCAGTCTATTAAATTATTTTCTGATATTTTAATAGTGAAGTAAAAGATGTCCTTGTCATTTTAGTTTTTCTTATAAACTTTCGATATATTTATATTTTCATCTTTTAAAAATGAATGAATGAATGAAAACTCTTTATTGCTACCACAATATAACAGAAAATAACAAAGAAGAAAACCTTATAACTAGAAATAAGTAACAACTGCCGGCCTTATCGCTCAGAGCGATCTCTTCGAGGCAACCATGCAGGGAAAGGAAAAACATATATGAAGGGACGGTGGTTTCAAACACATTATATTCATATACATTTAAAAATACCAGTTTTACACGCATGATTACACGTTCACTATGTTGTTAAGGCATACGTACGTATGCATAGTGTAGGGTTCCATACCTAGATACAGCGCGATCTATTAGTTCTTTGGGCACAGTACGGAAATATGCAGTAAAATGGCCATAACTTTTGATTGCGTTAACTTAGAAGTATGATTTTGTTACAGCCACAAGGGACCGCAGATCTGAGTAGTTGATATCAATTTCAACTTGTTTTCGTTATAAAGTGTTTTGACAGACGGACAAACAGACGCACAACAAAGTGATCCTATAAGGGTTCCTTTTCCTTTTGAGGTACGGAACCCTACAAATTAAGTTTTTGTACAAAATAAAATGATAGGGACATAGTTTACTTCATCTCCAAAATATTATCAGGATAGATAAAAATATACCAAATAGATAAACTTTATTCGGAGAAACAGGGGAATATAAAGCTTTGTTTACTTTTTAGGTACAAAAAAGGTAACTTTTTTAAGCCTGTTGAAATTATGAACAAAACATGTTGCTCGCAGTCCTAGGACGATTTACGCAGTCGGACGCCGAACGACATCTCTACCAATATAATACAATACCACAAAATCGTAAAGTGAACATACAAAGATTGTGAGTCTATATAAACTATAGCCAATAACCACTTCTAAAACTTTTCGCAGTGAATTGCGAAAGTTTTCGCTCCGAAATTGAGGTTGTTAGAGTTTCAGTTGTAAAAACGTGGGATTGTTCGAATTGTTGGAGTGTTTAACATTGTATAGAAAGGGACAGAAGGGCGACTCGGTAATGGAATGCTTTTTTGAGTATTTAAAAGCAGCATCATCACAATTTTTGAGAAGGAACAGTTTTGTCTGCCTCGTGGGCGTAATGGTTTGTAAGTGCTTTTGCCGATCATGAGGTTCCGGATCCGATTCTCAGGACAAGCTAAGTGATAATCCGGTTAGCCGGTTCTTATGGCAACCACAGGTAGAAAGGGTGAGGCTACGCCCACCAAACAAGACAAGTGACGGCGACCATTTTATTTATTCATAAAAATAACATCATTTTATTAGAAATAGTATAGATATGTACATTAAATTAACATGGAAATTATCACAAAATAAAAATAAAATTTTCAAATCAAATGACAAAAAGTGTCAAGAACGATATTAACAATCAATTTAAAATCACTCCAAATTACGTGTCATTAATTCATGAACTGGATAGAAAAACCCCTAGACAAAACTTTTAAAGGTCTCGATTTAAATACCTCATCATCATCATCATCATCACCATCAACCCATGATCATCCACTGCTGGACATAGGCTTCTCCTATGGTAAGCCACTCAACTCGATCCTTTTTTTTATGCCATAGGTAGCCAACAATTCAGACGGGCCGCCTGATGGTGAGCGGTTACCGCCGCCTATGGATACCTGCAACACGAGGGGTATTGCCAGTATGTTGCCGACCCGAGCAACACTCTATATATTCTCCTTTTGAAGAGCCCCATGTTGTAGCTTAACCATTATTATTATTTTTATGTCATTTAAATGCCTGAGACATCTATTACTTTCATGTCAATAGGCAGCACGTTAAAAAGACCGAAAGAAAACGCTTCACTCGAGTGTATTTAGCTAGAACAGTCCTTCTGTTCCCACTTGTTATATGGTTGCACACTAGTTTTGAACGTTAACAGGTTTGTGAGAGGTTTTAAGGGATTTCACGTCAGCTGAATGCAGTGATGGATATGTTTTCCAACGTGTTTGATGGATAAAAGCTGGCGCTCTGGGATGCTTTATACCTAAGTATTTAAAGCATGGAAACACTGCAAATGGATCTGTTGTGTAAAGTTATAATAATAAAACCAGTTCGTCTGTATTTGCTTATACTTACTGCTAATACTGAGGATTCACGCATTATATGCAGATGACACATGTCATTTCTATTATGGAATGTCTATATCTCTGATCTGATCATACAAGCACTGCAAATTTAGATAAACTTTTTAAATGGTTACAATAATAATCTTATAAAAGTAAGGTAGGCCTCTTTTGCAAGCCGCCTGGGGAAGTACCACACCTTTGCCAGTTATTCATCCACCAAGCAGTAATGTGAAAACATTACTGTGTTCCGGTCTGAAGGGCATTGTTACCAGTGAAATTACTGGGGATGATGAGATTCAACAACTCATATCTCAGGGTGACAGGCGCAGCGCAATGCCGCGCAAAATATTGAATTTCAAAAGACTGGGTGCCTAATAAACAGCCTAGGTATCCAGTCTGACTGTTTTAACCAAATGGCTTCAACATATATAAAAAACATGTTAAGTACTACAATTCAGAACCAAAAACAAACAGATACCATCAAACCTACCACTTACCTTAAACGGAACAGCTCTCGTTAGAAAGGTTTATTCCACTTTGTTCACCTGGGTGAATTCACCTGAAAAGATAATGAAAAATATTTAGGCCTTAGACTTGATCACAGTCTTAACTGGCACTATATCGAACCTAGTAAAAGAGGCGGACGGAGTCTTCTAAAACAAAACAGTGAAGCGCCATTGTAAGCTAATACAGACATTATGGCACGCACACATTTACACCCATTAACCTAGAAGAAGGTGTGGATGAATTAAATAAAACCGTATGGTTTTTTGCTATTTAAAACTGTGCCCGGTAGATGGCAATAGGCTCGCCCCCTATTACATGGGACCAATAACATACTGGCGAAATGTGGGTGTATCTACTATGGGACTGAGTCATGGGTACACCTCTGCCTACCCCTTCGGGAAAAACATTAACATAACCTAAAACTACTTTTTTACAATTTTCATAAATACGAAGAAACTGTAAGGTTTTCTTAAACAAAATATGTTTTCGCGCAAATAAAGGCCTGATCTAGAGCCAACAACAAACAATTGAGTGGAAAATAATTCCCTATTTCTTTATATCTGTGTATTTTCATTTTGTATGGGTGACGTTTAACCATTGTAATTTTATGGTTTCACCATAAACTACGACTTTTACATAAACATACATTCACGCCTTTCTCCCGAAGGGGTAGGCAGAGGTGTACCCAGGACTCAGTCCCATAGTAGATACACCCACATTTCGCCAGTATGTTATTGGTCCCATGTAATAGGGTACGAGCCTATTGCCATCTACCGGGCAAAGTTCCAGACTCCAGGCAGTTATTGAGATAATTCCTAATGGAAAAATCCAATATTTAACACTGCCTGACCTGAGGATCGAACCTGGGACCTCGTGATTGGCAGTCGAGCATGCGCCCTCTACGCCACCGAGGCAGTCACTACGATTTTTAAGTAGGTAATAAAACTTAATTGAAGCAATGGTTATTTTTAAAGTCAAATTTAGCTCTCACAAAAAAACACTAAAAAAGTCTTTAAAAAAGACGCCAGACAGAGTACCAAATAAGTAGATTTTAATAAGAACTAAGAAGGTCGTATAAAAAAGCTCGAAAGCTTTCAGAGAACTTAAAATTCCTCCTCCATTTTAGTTAGTTCAAGACAGTTTACTTTACGAGCTTTTTAATAAAGTTGAGAAACTATTTATTCTCAGAGTAGCTAAGGCATTAGGTTTCACAAAATGAGCTAGGTATAATTAGTACTTCAATTTTAATGCAAACTTAAGTTTAAAAATGGATTCATTATTTTAATTTACTAACCTTTCTTAGGTGATATTTTCATTATAGTTTACTTTCTATAATTAACATAATTCGTCGTGGAGTTACCGGCTTTAGAATAGTGCTCCACCCTCTCTACCCGTGGTTGCCGTAAGAGCCGGCTAACGGTTAACAGATCCGGAGGACGGGCAGCAGCGTCCTCTGCAAAAAATTCATGGAACTGCGCTCGACAACCCGCCTGCCAAGCGTGTCGAGTATTGGCAAAACCCTCCTTTATGGGCGTGGCCCTAAAACCTACAACTTCTTTTGAAAGTCAAGATTTTTTTGGCAATTCCTAATTTTTTTTTAAAGCTTTTGAGATTCACCGCCTTTACTACACCTTTTACAACCTTTCTATTAAGAACATCTTACCTATTATTTCACAGTCGTTAATACATCAAAATAAAGATACCAAATGGCAAACTACCCTCGACCCTTCGAACCCTTGCAGAATGAAATATGATGAGTAAGCTCATTGTGGCATGTTCTATCGGAACTAAGCAAATGCTTACATCATAAATCCGGAGCCTATTGGAAGGGTTAACATATCTTTCTGCGTTTTGTTCTAAAGTTTGAACCACACTGGGTACTTTTTAGTATTTATACAAGAATGAATAGAATAAAATAACCAACTAGGTCCCAAACTAGGCGAGTTCCAATAAAGATAAAATTTATTTTTTTTTGAAAAATCAAGGCTTTTTTATTTATTTTATTTAACGGTAATTTTAAATTTGATTTTATTTAACACTGCTGCACTGAGAAATGAGCTCCAAGCAGAAGTCAAAGCGAAGTTTAATAATACTGAAAATGCGCGTTTCCAAACGATTAATATTGTTTTGAATACTCTCAGTGTATCACAATCCTTTATAACGGAATTGCAGTTGGTATGCTTTTATTGAGACGTAGCTAGACTCCCATATTATGTTTCTACACACCTGTAATATTACTATTATACACAACGTGTTTCGAAAAGGTGTACTCGGGCCGAAATTGAGTTTGTCAATAGTTTAGAACCTCCAATAACACGACACTTTTTTTATGATAGCGTGTAACAAGACGAGCAAATCAGGTGCCTGATGGTAAGCATCATGATTGCCCATATCAGACACAGCGCCACCCAGTGTTTTAAAATTCAAAATTCTGTGCAGCACTGCACTGCGACGCACCCTGAGATATTAGTTGTTGAAACTCGTCATGGCCAGAAATTTCGCTGGTAACATTGCCCTTCATACCGGAACACAGTAATGTTTACACATTACTGCTTGGCGGATGAATAACTGGCAAAGGTGTGGTACTTCCCCAGGCGGCCTCCTGCAAAAGCCTACCACTACAAACTCTTTAATACTACGTGAACGAATATTACGAGAGTGAAATAGCACAGCTGACAAATAGACAGTAACTAGGGGCTCATAATTTGTTTTGAGTTTATAATTAGAAATTTCGAGAAATGTTATACTGCTTCATGTGGAATCCACATCCGTTACGTGGCAATAATCTAATGGTTGCCAAATTAAACCCTGAGGCAAAATATAGAATTGTTCACAGATGGGTTAAGTAAATAGCGACGTATTTGTCATGATTTCATACTCATGATAATGTATACTAGCTAATTGTCCCGTCTTCGCACGAGAAGTAGCGCAAACTTCAATATATTTTAAATACTATAGTATTGTAGCTGTGCCCCGCGGTTTCACCCGCGTAATCTTCGTTCCCGTGGGAATATCGGGGTAAAAAGTGCCCTATGTATTATTATGTATTATTCTAAACTATCTACATAAGTACTACAGCTCAATCTGTTCAGTAGTTTTAGCGTGAAAACGAAACAAGCAGAAACCCAAAAAATTGCGCTTGAGTCGAGTTCAAACACGCCAGTGTTTTGTTTACCTGTTACAAACGTCACTTTTTTACATTATTATGAGATTAGATATTTATAATAAATTAAAAACAAAAAAACATTTTTAAAAAAAGCTTTTAACTACTCTACCATCGTGGATGGTCCGCCATATTGGATTTAGAATGACGCCAAATTATTTTTCGAGGTACTCTCAACAAGCCCTTTCATTTCATATCCATATTGTAGAAATGCATTAAAAATAACTATTCCGCCATCTTGGATGGTCCGCCATATTGGATTTAGAATGATGTCACACATCATATCGTGCATTGTCATCCAAACTAAACGTATACACAAAATTTCAGCTCAATTGGTTGAAGATATCTACTTCAAAATTGAGTTCAAAGATTTCACTCGAACAAACATACTTACATACATTGCAAGTTAAATAAAAGCTTTTAATATAAGTAAAATTTATTTATGACTGCCTCGGTGGCGTAGAGGGCGAATGCTTGATTGTCAATCAAGAGGTCCCGGGTTCCATCCCCAGGTCAGGCAAAGTGTTAAATATTGGATTTTTCCATTAGGAATTATCTCAATAACTGCCTGGAGTCTGGAACTGTGCCCGATAGATGACAATAGGCTCGCCCCCTATTACATGGGACCAGTAACATACTGGCGAAATGTGGGTGTATCTACTATGGGACTGAGGCAGAGGTGTACCCAGACACCTCTGCCTACCCCTTCGGGAAAAAGGCGTGAATGTATGTAAAATTTATATAATGTATAACAGAATCAAACAGAAATATAACAAACAAACAAACAAATAGAATAGAATAGTATAGACTCTTTATTGGTACCTATCAAAATACAGAATTTAACAAATATATCAAAAATTAAAACTTAAAAACGTGTAAAGATTGGCGGCCTTATCGCTCAAAGCACAACAACAACATCTACATATTATAATTATTCAAACATTCCAATATAAAAATAACAGATTACCGCACTCCTTTTGATTACGTTTATAATTAAGTTTCATAATTATAACATAATTAAGGTTTTAAACAAAGTTGAGCTATATCCGGAAACCGGATATCATATCACCCGGATGTGCGTCAACTAATGAAGCGATTTCATCTTTTTGGGTCAACATTTCGAAGATAACGAAGGATGTTTCATTTTAATAATATAGGTATAATGTTATTATAAAGAGAAGTTTGGAAATTGTTTGGAACATACCTAAGAGACCGTGTCTCCCGGATATATAATAGGATACTCCTTTCTCATCCCGTGGGAGTTGTAAGACCCGGTAGAGGGACATATTCGGAGAGTGGTCAGCAGCGCTCTCCGGCACCAAGTATTACAATTACTGCGATCATCAAGTCGCACAAGCGTGGTGATTACGGCAAAATCCCCTATATTAATAGTTTATAGCGTTCTATGGGGGAGGCCTATGTTCAGCAGTGGACGACTTACGGATGATGATGATTATGATACCTTAGAGACTTAGAGCCTCAGTACATTGCGTTTTTTATCATCGCTTACGACGACCGTTACACGAACGCGCGCTTACAGCGACGTAGATATTCAAAAATTAGTACTTAACTAGCTATGCTCCGCGGTTTTACCCAAGTAGTCACAAAAGTACCCCATGTGTTGTTCCAGTGTCTAAACTATCTACATACCGAATTTGAGCCAATCGGTTTAGTAGTCTGGCATGAAAGAGTAACAAACATCCAGCCATCAATCCACCCATTCTTACAAACTTTCGCATTTATATTAATAGCTGTGCCCCGCGGTTTCACCCGCGTAGAAATCATTCCCGTCGGAATATCGGGATAAAAAGTACCCCATGTGTTATTCCAGCGTCTAAGCTACCTACATACCAAATTTCAGCCTGATCTGTTCAGTAGTTTTGGCGTGAAAGAGTAACAAACATCCATCCATCCATCAATCTAACCAATACGGCGCTAGATGGCGCTGGAGGTGAGTTAGAACCCGCAAGCGTTTAGTTCACCTGTTAAAGACGTAAGTTTGTTATATTGTACTGAAATTTGACATTCATTATATGAATGAATGATAACACTGTATTGGTACCACAATTAAACAAAAAAAGGCAAAAAGAAAACTTAAAAACTAGAAAGAGTAACAACTGGCGGCCTTTTCACTCAGAGCGATCTCTTCCAGACAACCATGCAGAGGAAGGAGGATATACAGAACGGTGACGGGACGGTGATTCCAAAAACAAATAATTATATGAATTGATTGATTGATAAACACTTTATTGTGCACCAAAACATGGACATAACAATATAGTAATTATATTATAGTAAGTACATTAGTAGGTTATATATGTTGACAATAAATTATTTTTCAGGCTTCATAACAAAACTGAAATAAAAATCAATGCAAAAGACAGTTTATTTGAGTTAATTGAGTATCTGAACAAGTAATTTCAACCGAAAACGAACCTAATCACGCAAACCACAGTCGTTATATTCCCATCCGCACCCCCAATGCAAATGATTAGTAATTTGCGTTCAAACAACTCTGAACGAGCCTTAGTTCCGCACTGCGGAATCTCAGCCCTTAGTCTGTTAACGTCGTGTCTCTTCACTCTTTCAAATGTTTAGAGCATTGAGTATTGAAAGTGACTAAAATAACAAATGAAAGCACAAATAGAGCGAGGAGTGTACCATCAACAACTCTAGTCCTGAATGCTCTTATCTTCAAACGATACTCTTTTATGTTTTGTTGCCAGTTTTTCCATAAACTTCATACATTTCCCGATACAAGGTGGATGTTTGGCTTTGTTTATGGCGAGATTTATGACTTAGCTTTTCTGCGAGGAAAAACACCTATTGGTTTGTTGAATTTTGAGTCAAATTTGATTGCATTGTAATGACTGAAAGTCTTTATTTGTACCACAATATTTTGTTTTTATTTTTTTTATGATAATGAGTGACAAGACGAGCAAATCAGGTGCCTGATGGTAAGCATCATGATTGCCCATATCAGACACAGTGCCACCCAGTGTTTTAATATTCAAAATTCTGCGCGGCACTGCACTGCACCTGTCACCCTGAGATATGAGTTGTTGAATCTCTTCATGCCCAGTTGAAATTAATGAATGAATGAAAAAAAACTCTTTATTAGTACCACAATATAACAGAAAATAAACAAAGAAGAAAAACTTAAAATTAGAAAGAAGTAACAACTGGCAGCTTTATCGCTCAGAGCGATCTTTTCCAGGCAACCATGAATAAATGAATGATAATTCTTTATTGGTACCAGAATAATACAGAAAATATCAAGGAAGAAAACTTAAAACTAGAAAGAGTACAACTGGTGGCTCAATGCTCTCTTCCAGACAACCATAATCATCAGAAGATGATTCAAGCAGCGATGGACGCTGATCGGCGTTCGAGGATCGGCACTTACGTACATGACTAGTAAGACCGATTCCACTTAGCTGTGCTGAAGTGGGTGAAGTGTTCTCTCCACGGACGCTGCATCGCCTGGGACGGAAATAAGATGGTGTGCCCTAGTGTGCACAAGGAGTGCCCTAGACCTACACCACTCTCTCGACCTAACCGGCAGGATCCACAGGAATGACGAGTCAATACGTGTGGTGCCGGGTCAGTTGCAGGTCTAAAAAGTAATAAGACCATTCCACCTAGATGTTGTATATGGTGGTTTCCCAGAGCCTCGTTTGTATGCTAGCAGGGGGCTCCACGTGCAGATGAGGTTGGCTTTGGGTCCTGAAGATTATTGTGGGATCCTTACACCCCAAGACAACCATAATAATGCACCACATATTAGCTTTACAAGCAAGTGAAACGTAGGACGTCGATCCACACGGTGGATAGATTATAATCTTGTAAAGACAGCAGGAATGGACGCTGGATGCCAGTTTACAATCGGACTAGATGGAAATCTGTGAGAGAGGCATAGAGCGTAGGACGTCTAATGCTGGACATAGGTCCATCAGTGGACGTCCTACGCCTGAGATCATGTTGATAATGACATATTGGCTTTAAATATAATGAAAAAAGGTTGTGAGATAAAAACACACGCCCCTATAGGCGGTAGTAGGTGGGACAGAATTTGGCCGATAACAAGCACCTTCACGTTAGCTCAATTGGTAGATGCCGCCACGAGTGCTGAAGGTGCGGGTTCAAGGCCCGCTCGTTGGTGATTTTTTTTCCCATATTCGTATTATTGTATTGGCTTTGGCCTTCTTTGAAGTGAACACATTCTTCTTTCTTTTTTTGTTTTTTTTTTCTTTTTTTCTTTGAAGTGAAAAGTAGCACACACAAACCGTGCGTGCCTTAAAAATATACAGAAATAATTTCACATACACACACTTAACGAAATCCGTAAAAAGACAATACATCACTAGCTTCCCACCGGATACGTGTGCCGTCGGCCTAATGAGCCGGGTAATGTACGTTCGATTTATTTCTGTACTCGAGTTACGGATAAAACCGGATAAGACTGGATAAAACCGGGTGAAACAGGCTCATCCGGCCCTACGCGGCTCAATTGCCGTCGGGATTAAGAAATGAGTATTGGAAATGTTTAAGACGAGATGTGTAATCTAACTGAAAATACTTTTGATTAAATATTTATTCTTTATAAATAAACTCAAACTCAAACTCAAAAAGATTTATTCAAATAGGTTATACTCTGACATGTTTGCACGTCAATGAAGATAAACATTACTGAGTCTACCGTGCGTTCGGAAAGATACCTCTACAAGAAGAACGCACAAGAAATTTGTAGGGTTTAATTTTTTCAACAGATAGTTTTACAATATTTGGTTTGGTTACATTCGTTTTCTTTGAAGGTGCCGCGAGGCGGCTATGCAGAAGTTTCCAGGCATCGTTGTCCTCTATGTACTGGTTGACTTTATAATAAGCCTTCTTTAGTAAAGTAGATTTTATATAGGTTTTGAATTTACCCTCTGAGAGCCCAGTTATATCTTTTGGGATTTTATTATAGAAACGTACACTATTTCCTAAGAATGTCTTTTTATTTGTTTTAGATATAATCTAAAGCTAGGTACAGCTATTTTGTCTTTATAAGACTGTAATGTCTAATTGCTGTATAAAAATACAGGATTTTATGAAAATGCGAAATGCATCACCTATAGATAAATACACATGCCCTTATGGTTATGTAGATGAAATAGAAAAATTTCGCTGATGACTAGTACCCCCACGGTGCAATGGTAGAGTGCCCGAAAAGAACCTACATTCCAAGTTTCAAGTCTCTAGGTTCAGTGGTTTGGGCTCTGCGTTACATGTCAGTCAGTGAATCATTTAGGTTTTTTTATTATATATTATGTTGATAACATAACATTAGTATTAGGATTTTATTATATACGTTAATAACATAACATTAGAAGGATATCTGATGTAAATAACTAGCAAATAAATTCGACATGAGGTCCCGGGTTCGATCCTCAAGTCAGGCAAAACGTTATTGGATTTTTCTTCCCATTTCTTATTGTATCTGCCTACGCCTTCAGGAAAGTCAGTGATTGATGTACGTTATGTAAATGAAATCTTAATGTAAAATCCCCAAACAAACTCATATATGCCGGAATACTCTCCCTCAATCTGTACAAAAATAATATAATTCTGCAACGGCCCGAAGTTTCCAATATCCCAAAGTCCCACATGTAAACCGGGACGGTATTAGAATTCGAATATCGTATAAATTATGGGGTGAATTTTAAACTTTGACCGGTTTTGGTTGGCAAATGTTTGTATGTAACATACGCGAGTATCACTCATACGGTTATTTGATCTGGTAATATTAACATACTCGGAGAGTTATGACATGTTCATCTATTTACTCTGTCGTAAATTTTTCTTGGCGGCAAGGATAGGGACATACCTTACTTCAACTTTAAAATATCCGGATATAAATTTATCGAATAGGTTTATTGTATTCGGAAGAAACAGGGGAATACAAAACATCAATTTAGTAAATTTTCCATAGGATTGTGTCAAACTGCTAAGAGGTCCTCTTTCCTGTTAAACTACTGAACAGATTGAGCTAAAATTTGATATATTATGTTATGATATGATAGTTTTGACCCTGGAATAACACATAGGATTTCGCGGAAGAAACCGCACACTACACATAGCTAGTACTAAAATAAATAGGTTAGTTTTTTTGTAATAGTGAGTGACAAGACGAGCAAATCAGGTGCTTGATGGTAAGCATCATGATTGCCCATATCAGACACAGTACCACCCAGTGTTTTAATATTCAAAATTCTGCGCGGCACTGCACTGCGCCTATCACCTTGAGTTATTAGTTGTTGAAACTCGTCATGCCCAGTAATTTCGCTAGTAAATAAGTATCAAGCAAGGCATCAAGTTTCTAACGAAGCACAGGCTTTATGTTACGAAATGTGCCGTAAATGTCTAGATATTCTATATCCCTTTGATAGCTGATAGGCTTTGAACAAACATAGTACACAAAATGCCTCGGATTTTGTAAACGGTACGTATAGACCTATTGTAGCGTTCGTGGCACAGTGGGAATACGTACGGCTTCAAATCCGCAGCAAATCTTTTCAAATCACATGTCAAGTGGTGACAACATACCATAACATCACAAATTAAAAAAGTGTGAGTGTACTAAGTATTATAGTCATAATGTGCACTGATTTTGTAGTGGTAGGCCCCTTTTGCAGGGGGCCGCCACCTTTGCCAGTTATTCATCCGCTAAGCAGTAATATGCAAACAGGGGGTGATAGGCGCAGTGCAGTGCCACGTAGAATTTTGAATATTAAAACACTAGGTGGCACTGTGTCTGATATGGGCAATCATGATGCTTACCATCAGGCACCTGATTTGCTCGTCTTGTTACTCACTATCATAAAAAAATCCTAACATTATGTGTACCCGTTCACTTTCATCCCAAGGACCGCTAAGGAGTGGAATTCTCTACCATCGTAAGTCTTCTTCCCATTTTTTTATGGTAGTAAGTGACAAGACGAGCTAATCAGGTGCCTGATGGTAAGCATCATGATTGCCCATATCAGACGCAGTGCCACCCAATGTTTTAAAATTCAAAGTTCTGCGCGGTACTGCACTGCGCCTGTCACCCTGAGATATGAGTTGTTGAATCTCATCATGCCCAGTAATTTCGCTGGTAACATTGCCCTTCATACCGGAATACAGTAATGTTTGCACATTACTGCTTGGCGTATGAATAACTGGCAAAGGTGTGGTACTTCCCCAGGCGGCCCCCTGCAAAAGAGGCCTACCACTACAAAATATGATCTTGGGGTTTTCAAGAGAAGAGTGAATAATTACCTTCTAGGAAAGCGTGCTCCATCTTAAGACCTCATCTTCACTTCCGATCAGATGAGATTCGGGTCAAACGCTGACCTAATTATTATATAAAAAAAATCTACACCTCATGTCAGGTTTCACATAAGTACATAGGTTATACATCTCTGCCTACCCCTTCCGGAAAATTGCATGATGTTCTGTATATTCAATCACAGAAGCCGTTGTCAGTGCTATGACACTGCGACTTTCGCTCAGGGGAAAACTGTGTCATAATTCAAGCGTTGAAGGGGTAAACGGTACAGACCTTTGCTTTCCATTGACTCTGGAACTTAGAACTATGAATGCCTTAAAATCGGTTACCGTAACCAACATTTCTTGACTCCGTGTTTCAGTCCTCGGGGAACCTTAACCAGATCTGACAAAGCTGGTTAGTACGACCAATATATCGAGACCCCTAATCTATTTATTAGTGTGGCTATATCCGGGTCAACGAAACCGGTCGGGCACAATTTATATCCGGTCTTAAAACCGGATTTTGCGATTCGGCGGATATAAGCCAGTGCGTTATTTTTGCTTAATAGTAATTGGTTGGATTTACGTTTTGAATTTTAATATCAGTTATTTAAAAGAGGAGCTAAAAAGAGACACAGTCTTCTTATTGTATTATTTGAATAATATTACAGTTTTTAACTGGTAAGTAATAGATATTATAAAAAGTTGGTAACCATAATAAAGTAGGTACTTTGTAAATTTATAAAACTTGAGATGATGTAAGATGATATTTTATTTATAAAGAAAGCAAAACTGTCGTAGTGGCTCATAATATTATCGTAGTCAAAGGCGGATACAACATATATACATTTTATTACTTTTTTATCTTGCGTGCTATAAAAATACATGTCAAAACGTTTGAAAGTTTGTTGAAAATACTGATTTTTGGAACAATCATCTTTTTCCGAGCAATATGCTCATAAATGGCCTAGACGATGTGAATCATAAGTGGCGAGTGTGCGAGCGTGATGCGACCTTAGGGTAACGAAAGTGATCGCCGTTTAAAGTCCAGAGACACCTCTCTTCTACCCTTAGCCGCTTTTCCAACACCAACAGCAACGTTGCCCCTCTCGACGCCTTTATTCCCTTGTCGAGGGCAGCCTTTATGGGGTTCCGTTTAGTGTTCGGCGAGTCATCGCCTGCCGTAATATTTCACCTCATGGTGACGGAAGTGGCAGGTGCCGGAGTCTCTAGCAATAGCCCGGTTACCATCCATCTAGAAATCACACCTATAGACAAATCAAGTAGTTTCCACGCATTGACTAGTCTTTGCTCCTAATGGGGTCTGACTTTGAGCTCATATTAAAAAAAAACTGTAGATGGTTTCAGAGATGGACCCTGATAGGTGCTATCCATTACCTTTAGATTTAAAGCTCAAAGGAGCCTCTGCATGTTGGACTTTAAAAAAAATGGTCTTTGTGCACGCCTATCAAAGGATCGGCTATAGCCCGTGTTTTCGAGCGACATAATATTATGATATTCAACCCACCAGTGGCGAAGACTCCACATAACCCGATTCCCATCGGTTTCCCTTTAAGAATTGGCATAAAATATAATGTAAGTACTTAGTTACATATAATATGTAGTATTCGTACTGTGTTCGAAATTTATTTGACGCCTAAAAATTTATAATAGTTACACTATTTTGAAACTAAAGGGCTTCACACACGCAGCTATAATGTAAACATGTACATTATAGCACGATACATCTCTATCTTTCCATAGAAATCGTCAAAGACCACACACGAC
This sequence comes from Hemistola chrysoprasaria, assembly GCA_947063395.1. Taxonomy (NCBI): domain Eukaryota; kingdom Metazoa; phylum Arthropoda; class Insecta; order Lepidoptera; family Geometridae; genus Hemistola; species Hemistola chrysoprasaria. The sequence continues at coordinate 8,919,196 of OX346733.1, read as the reverse complement.
AGCTTTAACCTCCTAGCAGTTTGACACAATCCTATGGAAAATTTACTAAATCGATGTTTTGTATTCCCTTATTTCCTCCGAATATTACAGTACACCTATTTAATATATTTATATCCTGATATTTTAAAGATGAAGTAAAGTATGTCCTTATAATTTTATTTTGTTTATAAACGCTACTTTTTTTTTAGTGAACGTTCAATCACGCGAGTAAAACTGGGATATTTAGAAGTTCACTATGAATAAACCAAGGGTTTATGAGAAAAATTAAAATGACAGAGACATAGGATACTTCACTATGAATATATCAGAATAAAAATTTATAGAACATAAACATAACATAATATACATTCACGCCTTTTTCCCGAAGGGGTAGGCAGAGGTGTACTCAGGACTCAGTCCCATAGTAGATACACCCACATTTCGCCAGTATGTTATTGGTCCCATGTAATAGGGGGCGAGCCTATTGCCATCTACTGGGCACAGTTCCAGACTCCAGGCAGTTATTGAGATAATTCCTAATGGAAAAATCCAATATTTAACACTGCCTGACCTGGAGATCGAACCCGGGACCTCTTGATTGGCAGTCGAGCATGTGCCCTCTACGCCATCGAGGCAAAAAATTTATAGAATGGATTTATTATATTCGGAGAAAACAGGGGAATGCAAAACATCGATTTGGTAATATTTTCATGGGATTGTGTCAAATTCCTAGAAGGCCGCGTACGCTCTTAATGTATATTGGAATATAATGTATATAAATGTATTTTATAGCTGCCGTGTGTAACGCCCTTTATACACAAACATTCGCTTAAATAAAAGTAAGTGAACTTTATATCAGTGGCAACCGAAACCGAACCGAAACCTTTTACGAAACGATATCTCAAAACATCTCCCATTATTTCCAATCAAAAATATCTTAGAAATCAATTGAACATTTCGAAGACATTTCATTTCTAATCAAGGGTTGTAGAGGAGTGGTGATCTAAGATAATAAACTCAGTTGATGGCCTGTGCCCCAGACTCATCAAGAATATGCGGCAAAATTTCGTGATAGGTAGTCGGTAATTTTTTTGGGAATCTTGGACGTTCCGGCTATTTTGCATTCGCCGTGGTCACGCAATGGCTAGTAATCGTGTTTTTATAGTCATTATTTTATGTTATAAATGTGACTTACAGAAAGGCGATAATACCTATCGCGCAAATATTTATGAACTCTCAGAAGTTAGGCAATGAGGCTAAGAAGTACGCATATTATTTATTTTATAGTTGTCTACATACCATGAAGCAGTTGATATAACTCATAGATACAGAAGAAAAAAAGAAGAGTCCAATACCGCACAAAAGCTCATCAGAGTAAATATTTTGGATTTCTTACAGAATAATTATATTATTTGCCCTGTTACTTAGGCCTTCAATACATCCATCTAAATGAAAATCTATGGGCGAGGCCTATGTCCAGCAGTGGACAACCACCAGTTGAGATTATGATGACTTAAGCCTTCGTATCAAAGTCCTACGTAACACTGCACTGCGCCCAGTCACCGGAGTTTAAGTATGACCGTGGGCTTTGGCCTATCAATAAAGTAATTCATCGTTGGGACCAATCGCAGTGGCAATGGAGCGGAAGTCATCGACAGGCCGGAAGGGCTTCGTAATAAATTAAGCTTCTCACCGTTTGGCGCATCTAGTAGTACGATGTCTTGTTTTAAGAAGTCGAGGCACAGAATAAATAATAGTACTAACGTGATCGAGGGCTGAAATGAAAATATAATTTTATATCTAGACTAATAAGAAACGTTTGTAACCGCTGAACCAATAGAGCTGAAATTTGGTTTGTAGATAGCTTAGACCCTGGAATGACACATAGGGTACTTTTATCCCGATTTTCCCACGGGAACGAAGACTTCGCGTATGAGAATAGGTCTTAAAGTATATTTCATACCGATGGTTGATTAGGTTATCTCTAAAATATATTTTATTAAAAAATGTATATGACAGAACAACGTTTACCGGGTAAAGCTAGTAAATTTTTTTTTTATTACATAATTTTCAAGTTCGCCTTATTATTAGTGTCACTCTTAAAATTTACATTTCAAATTGGCGTCGCACTTTGAATACATAATTTCTAAAGTGAAATTCAAAATAACTCCCACTTTATTGAATAAACCAATTGAAGGTGTCTGCTTTTGTCACAGACGGTAGTGATATATTCAGACACAACGTTGTAAGAAACATAATTGATGTCAATCTCAGTAATACTAAATACGTGTACTAAATACATGTTTTCTTGCTCAGTAAGTAGTCAAAACTGCATGTCTCATAAGGCTCAAACCCACCGCGACGCAAGAAGAGACTACGCACGTGCGTCAAGCTTCGCTTGCAAAATATGTATATAATCGGGTCCAATGAACCCACAGGCACGCTACGCATGAATTGACATTGACAGAAGTGGATTGCTCCAATATGACGCCAACGCCTTGCACGCTGTGAACGCAGTACACGTTGGTACACACGTAACTTGCTCAAATATCGCGCTCGCGTAGCTCAACGCTGTCAACGCCATGCACGCTGTGCACGCGGTACACGGATGTGTATAGCGTGTCCTGCAGTAGAAACATAGACCCACGTTGTCAAACAAATAAACCCATGAATTTAAATGCGCCACGAGCCCGTGCACAACATGCACAGCGGTGGATTTGAGCCTATAATGTCTCATATTATGGTTACACGATTGCCACTAATTTTTAGCCCCCGACCTATATATAAATGGGTGTTGCAAGTTTGACGTGTCTGTGTATGTGTGTCGCTCTGTAGAATCGTAGCTCCTTCACGAAGTAACCGATTTTGTGGGGGATATTTTATCTTGAAAGCAAACGTGATTGAGTGTTTTTAACTATGTTTTATGAAAATTGGTTCAGCCGTTTGAAGTTTATTATTTCACAAATATGGGCAACTAGCTGTGGTAAGATGGTGGCAAGGGTCTCAACGTACCATAATCACGTCAATCCGTCATGAGGTCATTACTAAGAAGAAGAAGCAAGTCTCTTTAGGAACGAATTTATGTAAGGAAATAAACTTTACACTCGCATAATACGTACTGGGCTTGGACGCAGTTGTGCTTTTTAACGCGGGCTCTGTCTTTAATACTGCCGTCAGTGACTTTAGTATACTGTCCAATATAAACAGCATTTTGGAGAATGACCCATTTTATCACGCCGAAGCTGCAATAATACGCTTTCTGTTATTTAGGCGTCATAATATTACCTCAATAAATACAAGTAAACACTGCGGCTGTACCAACTTCCGCTTTCTGTTACAACTGAGGAGTTAGAACAACTAATTTTGAACTCCCAAAATCGGGTGAAAAGTAATAGGTATATCATCAGAGCTTTTCCGCAAAGGGTTAAGCAGATATGTACTTACTCCATAGTAGGGACACCCACACTTTGCCAGTTAGGTTTTTAAACCCCATATAAATAGGGAAGTGAGCCTCTTTACATCGACCGGGCACACATAATAATAATAATAATAATAATATGGGACAACTTCCACACACTGTCATCCGGTTCCAAACTAGGCTAGAAGCCTGTACTATGGTAACCAGATGACTGATATACATATAAGCTTATAACACCCAGACACAGATCAAACAGATATGTTCATGCACACAAATGTTTGACCTGGCCGGGGATGGAACCCAGGCCCTGCGGCACAGAAAGCAGAGTTACTACCATCTGAGCCAACGAGGCTGATAATGACTCCAGCCTGTGAGGAAATTCTTAATGGTATTATCTTTTTTTTATGATAGTAAGTGATAAGACAAGCAAATCAGGTGCCTGATGGTAAGCATCATGATTGCCCATATCAGACACTGGCACCCAGTGTTTTAAAATTCAAAATTCTGCGCGTCACTGCACTGCGCCTGTCACCCTGAGATATTAGTTATTGAAACTCTTCATGCCCAGTAATTTCGCTGGTAACATTGCCCTTCAGTCAGGAACACTAACACTAGTAATGTTTGCACATTACTGCTTGGCGGATGAATAACCGGCTAAGGTGTGGTACTTACCCAGGCGGCCCCCTGCAAAAGAGGCCTATCACTACAAAATCTAATAACTAATAAAACTTTATGCCTGATCTGGGAATCGAACCCGGGTCCTCGTGTTCGTCAGTAGCACTTGCCACCACTACGTTGAGATATAATAATAATAAATCATTGTATCATAATTTCTCTCCACTTGCTACTATCGTTGCTACTGGAACTGTGCCCGGTAGATGGCAATAGGCTCGCCCCCTATTAGATGGGACCAATAACATACTGGCGAAATGTGGGTGTATCTACTATGTGGACTGAGTCCTGGGTACACCTCTGCCTACCCCTTCGGGAAAAAGGCGTGAATGTATGTTTTTTTATGCTACTATCATGACACACGACATTCGCTTCTTCCAATTTTATCACATACTTCATTCACGCTTCAAATTCAAATGAAGCCCTACAAGTTTGTTGTGCGTTCTTCTTGTAGAGGTATCTTTCCGAACGCATGGTAGAACTATTACTTATTATATTATAGCTTCATTGACTTGCAAAAGTGTCATATTGTGACCTAATTGAACAAATCTTATTGAATTTGAGTTTGACGCTCGTAGGTTGTGGGTACTTATCAATATTTTCTTTAAAAAATATAATATTAATAATATGGAACAACTTCCACACAGTCTTCTGGTCCCAAACTAGGCTAAAAGCCTGTACTATTTTCTAACCAGATGACTGATATACATATATATACATACTTATATACACTTATAACACCCAGGCACAGATCGAACAGACATGTTCATGCACACAAATGTTTGACCTGGCCGGGGATCGAACCCGGGCCCTGCGGCACAGAAAGCAGAGTTACTACCATCTGAGTCATCAAGGCTGTCAAATATGACTTGGTCATGCCAAATACGTATTTTCGATTTCTGCTTGAGTATGAAATTATTGAGGTGGTCTATTAATGATCACAACCTTCCTTAACATGTTATTTAAACCAAAAATGTGTTATTCATGTAAGGAAATGTTAAGTGGAAAATATATATAACCGTTTCTTCCTTAATAATGCGTAAGTACTGCCAATAAAATTGAAGCTCATCAGGAAATAATTCCATGTAGGTACATAATCGTGAGATGAAAAATTCCGCAATTGGCGTACGTCTCAAGGACCGGGGATATTAGTCGCGCGGGTAACGCGGGAGCCGAGAGTTGAGCTGTAGACTCGATAACAGAGACTAACCTTCGCGAAGCATGCAACGAATGACACAATAATATTAATTTTTGTGGTTCCGTTTGTTGTCCATTGGTCTGTCTGTCTGTTCAACTTTTCTTTTCGGGATCGCGTGAAGGTATCAAGTTGAAATTGATATCAATAATAAATCTAGTCCTTGGTGCTGTAAAAAATTTACAGATCTCGTGCTCCCCACGAACCTAAAGGGCATTGAAAATCAACATAGGAAATACGAAATAAAACAAATATAATGAACTAATTTTTATTTTATTAATTTGAACAATCCCTATATTATCATTGTTTGGATCCACTCATACAGAGACTGTGGTCTCGATCTTGCACCAATAAATTGGCAACTTTTAAAAAATGTTATCATTTCGTGGAAGTATTCAAAGTGGGGGCTCCGTTGTGAAATATTTTGTGAAAACTTTTTCGGGCTTGCATCTTACTGCCCGCATCGCGGGCATTGCGTCGATGCTACGAGAGATAGCACAGGACTCTGTGCCTCCTCCCACTCGCACCGCGCCGACCGCGCTCGCTCTCCCTCCACCTACAGGATAAACTGACGCCCGTACGTGAATAATACCAGCCCGCCTAGCATGGCACGGGGATAACTAGTTTTCTCCGTTTTTTCTCTTTTTTGCGCCCGAACAGTTCATATCTGCTGTCACGTTCTAACCTCCTGGGACTTCGTTTTCCCTGCCTACTGTGCTACCGGGGCAGAAATCAAAATTGTTCCCCTGTTCAATATCTAGGAGCTTTTTTTTATTTTTTTAAATTCCATCTAGTTTTCAAAATATACTAAGATCAGTGAAGAGCGACCTTAAAATTTCACTAAAGAAATGATGTTTTTATCAATTGTATCAAAATCTTTTCAAATTTTTTTAAATATTTTTTATCATCTCGTAGCCGATCGAAATCTACACCTTTTAAGCTCTCATCAGTCACCGTAACCCTACAACTTTGCGCGCACTAGGCCTGTCGCACTTTCAGCCAAAATGCCCCCTATCCAAAGCGAACGAAAAAACATTAAATTTTCAATGTTAAAACCATTAGAAGTGCAACCAGTATTTAAAATACGTGTGGAGAGTATAAAAAGTAAATGTGAAAAAGAGTCAAATGGGGATGAGAAAACAACGTAAAAATGTTCATTAACAAAAAGCTCGTTGTTCAGTGGAATCAATATCTAATTTTAGAGACTTCAATGTATATTAAGTACTGTTTTACAGTGTTACCGATCAGTAATCTAGGCATGATTGCTTTCTGGAGAGATGTTTCGTACATGTAGCTAAACATATTTTACACACAAATCACAAATTTTATTTTATACTAATCGCAAAGGAACGAATTGTCTTTCACGGTTTTTGTTACCAACTAACAACCTGCCCCGGCTCTGCTCGAAATTTAAAAAGAATAATAGATAATAGGTAGGTATATAGGTGTAATCACTATCCTACTAACATAATAAATCTCAAACCTCAGACAAATGTATAAAAAAATACATTTGTACAGGTTTGTTCAGGTAAACAAAATGCTAGCGTGTTCTAACGGGTCCGGCCGTTATGGTCCCATTCCGGTACGCCCCCGGCCGGGACGCTCCCACATTGTAAAATTTGTTATTCCGATACGCTTCCACTATGGACCAAGATACTTTAACAAATACTGTTGGAAACAAAAGTGTTTTGAGTTTAAATATTTTTGTTATGTGCTGCGGGTACACTATCAGCGTGTTGCTTTAGAATATAAGTAAGATATGTTTTTAAGTACATCCTTTAAAAATATGTTTAAAAAATGGCGAGTGAAGGTCCTTCTTCCTCTCAAGGACTGCAGCGTGATTATAAATTTATTATAAAGAAAAATGGAGGAAAAACCCTATCGCATGCGGGATACTTCTACATATTTAAAAGAAATAATAAATTTGTATATTAATAATAAAGTGTGTGTGTATGAAAAAGAAACGTGAAAAATGTACCGGGTCGGTGAAATTAATGGAAGAACATAGAAGACTACGCTGGTGAAATCGTGGGGCACAGTTTGTTATTTATATATTACAAGATATTGCCAGCCCTAATAAAGATTTTATTTTTTAGTATTGCCATTATATTGCTGGATCGCCACTGGGAGGATTGGCGAAACGAAGCACTGGATCGTGAGGAATGGTCTGAGGGTAGAGAGGCCTTTGCCCAGCAGTGGGACACACCCGGCTTACAATAATAATAATTGCCATTAATGATAATAAATTGAGCAATGTTCTTTTCAAATTGAAAAACCCTTTGCCATTAAAAATATTTAGTAGATAACCTTACTTCATTCAAATATAATTATAAATCAATCTGAGATAATAAGAGGGCAATTATGTTTGGGAGTATTATTGCGAATAACATTATCTTAGTAAGATAGATAGACAGATAGATAAACACTTTATTGGTACACCACAAAAAATAATCCTTAAAATTAAAAGTACATAACAAATAGTGTAACAATTGGCGGTGTTATCGCTAAAAGCGATCTCTTCCAGACAACCGTGCAGGGAGAGGAGAGAACCGTAAATCACATTTGGTCAGTGGTGTGACAAACATAATAAATACTGTAAGTACTGTAGTAAGGTTTTCTGGGACCAGCTTTTTTTATGCCATATGTGGCAAACAAGCATATGGTGTGCCTGATGGTGAGCGGTTACCGCCGCCTATGGATACGTGCAACACCGAGAGTATTGCCAGTATGTTGCCGACCCGACCAACACTCTATTCACTCTCCTTTTGAAAAGCCCCATGTTGTAGCTCAATGGGAAGACCGCAGCAAGGAGATAATTCCACAGTTTCTTCCTTGGCTTCCAAGAATGCTACTTAATATTCATTGTATGAACTTGTTATTCCCTAAAATTAAGTCTTGAAAGTTATCCAAAACATAAACAAAGTAGAGGCGAGATGTAATCGTCTGCTCTACGCACCGCGTTATTTCGTCGCTCCGGTTACCTTTCTTACAGTTAATTTATAGAGCTATTTATCATTCCTATCAGGAACTCTACGTCGCCTCTGCTTACTCTACATTACTCTACATTTAGATTAATGGATAAAACTCTACTTAGTATTAAATGGAAGATCAACATGTGCGAAATTGTCTCATATTTAGAAACACAAACCGGGCCTCGCGGTTTTACTCGACTAGTCATCGATCTCGCGGGAATAGAGATTCTTTTTTTTTTATTAGGTCCACAAAACTGGGCGTTACACATAATATGTCATACATAAAATTATTATTTAAGGCATTTACAATAGTGTACGTCCATCTCGATGTGAACACAACATGCATATAAAATTATTAAGCACTCAAAAAGAAAGAAACGAAGTAATCCTTTGTGTTATTCCAAATCTCATGCCAAATTTCAGCCCAATCGGTTCAGTAGTTCTGGCGTGAAGAAATAACAAACTCACACACACACCGACAAACTTTGGCCTTCATAATATTGTTAGGATAATATTGTAATGATTTAAAAAGTTCCTGCCTCGGTGGCGTAGTGGACGCATGCTCGACTGCCAATCAAGAGGTCCAGGGTTCGATCCCCAGGTCAGGCAGTGTTAAATATTGGATTTGTCCATTAGGAATTATCTCAATAACTGCCTGGAGTCTGGAAATGTGCCCGGTAGATGACAATAGGCTCGCCCCCTATTATATGGGACCAATAACATACTGGCGAAATGTGGGTGTATCTACTATGGGACTGAGTCCTGGGTATACACCTCTGCCTACCCCTTTGGGAAAAAGGCGTGAATGTATGTTATGTTTATATTAGAGGTTATATTAGAGGTTTATTTAAAGAATTTTTCGTTTTTTTTATGCCAGAGGCAGCAAACAAGCAGACGGTGTACCTGATGGAGAGTAGTTACTGCCGCCTATGGATACCTGCAACACCATAGGTATGTTGCCGACCCTTCAACACTTTTGTGAAACTGAGTTTTGAAGAGCCCCATTTAATTTAATTAAATTTATTTATTGATAATTATTATGGCACTACAAAATACCACTTACACTAAGTAACACATTGATAATATTAGGTATATTGCATAAGAAATTATAATAAAAATTACATTAGTCAGTTATTCATGAGTGTTTAAAAATTAATTAATATGTCAAAAGGTAAATAAAAATGAAATATTAAAAATTCTATAAGTACAGTCATACCTATCAGAAAAATTCAAAAATTAACACGTCTCACAAAATATTTGACAAGTTGTCGTAACGGTATTCCACTTATCAGCGAACACATCAAAGGCTGGATTTGCGTCTAAGAGAGTGCCGATAGCGGTGAGAATGCGAGGGGATTTAGCGCGCGCTACCGTACGACTGAAAAGCACATTAAATAATTGGTATCTTCGAACGCAGAAATAATTTGCGGGGCAGATAAGCGATATTGTACCTGAACGGCAAGACCACAGCAGCGAGACTATTCCACATATTACCAGTTAAAATGTTTTTTTTTTTTAATATTAATATACAAAGTCACAAGACTGTTCATTAAAACTAGAATGAAAGCTTATACGTACTTTTGTACGTAACAAATTGGATCCTTATCAGCGGAAAGCCGCGGGGCGCAAGACGTTTTCAATAGATTAATATGAAGGCTGAAGACTCATAGTTACTATTAAATTATGCCCAATAAATTATCAATCAAAACAATAAGGGCACTTACTAACCGCCATCGTCTGAGAGCTTATCCAAACATAATCGATACGTGAACGTCGCTCGCTGCGCGATTTTCTCGTTTTTTTCTACCGTATACGTGCAAACTGTGGAATGATCTCCTGCTGCGGTCTTCCCGTTGAGCTACAACATGGGGCTCTTCAAAAGGAGATTGAATAGAGTCTTGAAGGGTCTGCAGCATACTGGGATATACCCCTGGTGTTGCAGGTATCCATAGGCGGCGGTAACAGCTTACCATCAGGCGGCCCGTCTGCTTGTTTGGCATCTATAGCATAAAAAAACCTGCTACTTCTTGAAGTCTGATAAAAAAGAAGTAATGTCATACTATGGCAGTTAAAATTCAAGTGTTAAAAGTCAATTAGTGCCACTAATAAATAAGGAACCAACGCGATCCGACAGAGATGCCGCGACGGCTATCCGAAGACGTATTCTGGAAGGACTGACCATGGTACAATAATATAGGTCACCAGTTATGGCATTTCTTTTCATTTTATTATAAAGACAGTTTTATAGGGGGGGATGGGGGGGACGGGCGACGGGGGGACAGTATATATTCAAACATCGACATTAAAAAATTTCAAACATTCAAACATTGACATTGTAACTTGGGCTTGAATTTTTATGCAGATTATATTTTATGTCATTTTACTATTTGTTCTATTTCTTAATCAAATTTTTCCTTATTTAACTAGTGCGTGAAAGTAATTCCGTGTAACTTATTTTGCTTCCCGATTAAAACACTGAAAATAAGTTATAACCACTTGTACACCACTTTATTATAATTTTAATGTATTATTACATTATACTTTCAACTCATTATTTATTTCTATTAAAATATATATTTTATATGATATTTTTTTTCATCTCCCTTATTTATATTGTATTACAAACGAATAGAGCAGACATTATATAAAAATGTAGAATATTTTGTTATTGTAAAAATGCATAAAGCTACCGCAACGCCCAATGTAAATTAATAAAACCGATAATTAAGTTCATGTAAGGGATCTTTAATAAAAATAAATATATTTAAATCTAAACCTAAACGACACATTACTAAGATATAATACACAAGCAGACAAGATGATTTTTTGGAGAATAAATCACGATTTTTAAATGTATCCGACATTATGCACTGAAGCCGTATTATCAGGCGCGACTCTAATCAATTTATGTAAATGTCAGGTGACAACATTAAGTAGGACCGACCAATCAAAGCGAGTCACACGTCTTCAAATCGATGGGTCCATGGCTATTTTCCTATCAGCATTTGGTACAGACTTTACTATGACCACATCGTACAACGATGGTATTTTCGATCAGCCGAAGGTTTTATGTGAATCAATGACGATAGAAGCGCCTTGCTATAAAATCGCTGTAAAGTTTTGATTGGGTTGTAATTCACTAGCCTGAAAGAAACCGAAGAACGACACCCCAAAGGAGGGTCGGTGGCATTTACTTTTAGTTGTTTTAGGGTTCCGTAACATAATAGGATAGAAGGAACCCTTATAGGATCACTTCGTTGTCCGCCTGTCTGTCTGTATAATATTATAGTACCTAGTACATACATTCACGCCTTTTTCCCGAAGGGGTAGGCAGAGGTGTACCCAGGACTCAGTTCCATAGTAGATACACCCACATTTCGCCATTATGTTATTGGTCCCATGTAATAGGGGGCGAGCCTATTGCCAGCTACCAGGCACAGTTCCAGACTCCAGGCTGCAGTTATTGAGATAATTCCTAATGGAAAAATCCAATATTTAACACTGCCTGACCTGGGGATCGAACCCGGGACCGCTTGACCTCAGTAGTACCTAGTATAGAGGTATTTTTATGTACCTTGTTATATACATTATATTTAAACCACCGTCTAATATATTATGCCTTTCCTCTTTTCGAATGGTTGTCTGGAAGAGATCGCTCTAAGCAATAAGACCGCCAATTATTGTTAATCACGTTTTAGTTTTTAAGTTTCATTTTGTTAATTTTCTGTATTGTGGTATCAATAAAAGTGTTATCTAATCTAATCTGTCTGTTTGTCTGTCCGTCGGTCAAGACACTTTTTAACGGAAACGCGTGGAGGTATCAAGTTGAAATTGATATCAACTACTCAGATCTGCGGTCCTTTGTGGCTGTAAAAACAATCATATTTCTAAGTTAACGCAATCATAAGTTATGGCCATTTTACTGCATATGTCAATACTTTGCGAAAGTAACTAATCGATGGCGCTGTATGTTCTTGGTTTCTAGGTATGGAACCCTACACTATGCATACATACGTATGTCTTAACAATTTATTTAGACTTAACATGTAGTGGTAGGCCTCTTTTGCAGGGGGCCGCCTGGGGAAGTACCACACCTTTGCCAGTTATTCATCCGCCAAGCAGTAATGTGCAAACATTACTGTGTTCCGGTATGAAGGGCAATGTTACCAGCGAAATTACTGGGCATGATGAGATTCAACAACTCATATCTCAGGGTGACAGGCGCAGTGCAGTGCCGCGCAGAATTTTGAATGTTAAAACACTGGGTGGCACTGTGTCTGATATGGGCAATCATGATGCTTACCATCAGGCACCTGATTAGCTAGTCTTGTTACTCAATACCATAAAAAAAAAAAAAATATTACACATTTAATATTTAAAAAAATTATGAAAATTTTGTAGATCAATACTTAGTTAGAGAAAAGGATAAAAATAAACAACTGAACCGTACAAAGCTCGATCGTCTATTCGAACTTTCAAGCCGTACCACTGTACTACTTTATCTATGACCCGTACCGTCCGGTACGGTGTTTACGCCACACGACCGAACCGCTTTGATGTGCAAGCGACCGTACCACCGTATCATTCATAAATTCACGCCTTTTTCCCGAAGGGGTAGGCAGAGGTGTACCCAGGACTCAGCCCCACAGTAGATACACCCATATTTCGCCAGTATGTTATTGGTCCCATGTAATAGGGGGCGAGCCTATTGCCATCTACCGGGCACAGTTCCAGACTCCAGGCAGTTATTGAGATAATTCCTAATGGAAAAATCCAATATTTAACACTGCCTGACCTGGGGATCGAACCCGGGACCTCTTGATTGGCAGTCGAGCATGCGCCCTCTACGCCACCGAGGCAGTCAACCACCGTATCAAGTAATAATAATAATAACAGGATTTGAACCACGCACCCTCCGCACCATTCCGAGTAGTCGGCACTGTACCAGTTGAGCTACCGTGGGGGGGGTACTAGTCATCGATGTAATTTTCTATCCCATTTACCTAACGCCTATAGATGCGTGTTATCTATAGGTGATGCATTTTGCATTCTACCTACCGACAAGTGTAATGTTACAATTAAAATTACAAATTAAATGTAATTCAATTATGTAATTAAATGTGACTGCCTCGGTGGCGTAGAGGGCGCATGCTCGACTGCCAATCAAGAGGTCCCGGGTTCGATCTCCAGGTCAGGCAGTGTTAAATATTGGATTTTTCCATTAGGAATTATCTCAATAACTGCCTGGAGTCTAGAACTGTGCCCGGTAGACGGCAATAGGCTCGCCCCATATTACATGGGACCAATAACATACTGGCGAAATGTGGGTGTATCTACTATGGGACTGAGTCCTGGGTACACCTCTGCCTACCCCTTCGGGAAAAAGGCGTGAATGTATGTTATGTTATGTTATGTTTTAAAATACAAATTAAAAAGCACTTCCTTTTTCCATAATAATTTATATTTTTTGACAGTCCCGTTGGCTTAGATGGTAGTAACTCTGCTTTCTGTGCTGCAGGTACCGGGTATTCGATCCCCGGCCAGGTCAAACATTCTGTGTACATGAACATAATGTCTGTTTGATCTGTGTCTGGGTGTTATAAGCGTTTATAATTTATTATGTATATCAGTGGTTACTATAGTACAGGCTTCTAGCCTAGTTTGGGACCAGATGAGACCGTGTGTGAAAGTTGTCGCCTAGTAAAAAAAAATAAAAAAAATTGAATCCTTTTTTCAAACTCAAACTCAAACAAATTTATTCAAATGGGTCATAATCTGACACTTTTGCAAGTCAATAAAGATAAACAGTACTGAGTCTACCGTGCGTTCGGAAAGATACCTCTACAAGAAGAACGCACAAGAAACTGGTAGGGCTTAATTTTTTCAACAGATAGTTTTACAATATTTGGTTTGGTTACATTCGTTTTCTTTGAAGGTGCCGCGAGGCGGCTATGCAGAAGTTTCCAAGCATCTTTGTCCTCTATGTACTGGTTGACTTTATAATAAGCCTTCTTTAGTAAAGTAGATTTTATATAGGTTTTGAATTTACCCTCTGAGAGCCCCGTTATCTCTTTTGGGATTTTATTATAGAAACGTACACTCAGTATTGTTTTACAAAAAATATGAACTTAATTTTTTTATTTTCATAATAAATAAGATATATTATCAAAGTTAAAACTCATTATTCAAAACAACCTCAAAGACGTATTCTGTCATATCACATCAGGAAATTACTATTTTGAATGTTCATTGAAAGAATAAGGAAAAGGAAGAAAACATTCGAACCTATTTTTCCAAATTAAAAATATTTTAAGAAAGCTTCTTGTTAAGGCTTTAAGGTGTTCATTGGTTGAAATATTTGTTTTCATTCAAAATAATACTATTATTTAATAATAACTTATAATATCTTAGAGTGACAGGCGCAGTGCAGTGCCGCGCAGAATTTTGAATTTTCAAACACTGGGTGGCATTCTGTCTGATATGGGCAATCATGATGCTTACCATCAGGCACCTAAGTAACATTGCCCTTCAGACCGGAACACAGTAATGTTTGCACATTACTGCTTGGCGGATGAATACCTGGCGCAGGTGTGATACTTCAAAACCTATATAAAATCTACTTTACTAAAGAAGGCTTATTATAAAGTCAACCAGTACATAGAGGACAAAGATGCTTGGAAACATCTGCATAGCCACCTCGCGGCACCTTCAAAGAAAACGAATGTAAGCAAACCAAATATTGTGAAACTATCTGTTGAAAAAATTAAGCCCTACAAGTTTCTTGTGCGTTCTTCTTGTAGAGGTATCTTTCCGAACGCACGGTAGACTCAGTACTGTTTATCTTCATTGACGTACAAAAGTGTCAGATTATGACCTATTTGAATAAAGCTGTTTTGAGTTTTGAGTTTGACTTCCCCAGGCGGCCCTCTGCAAAAGAGGCCTACCACAACAGAAATAAGTCAAAAGCTCAAGTGATATTATATCATAAGTTCAAGTTGTAGTAACATGAAACGGTAACATATAAACATACATACCATTGCAAACCAAGTGGACTTAATTATTAGTAGTGAGCCTCGACTTTCTGATTATATCAAATTGTCGAAATCGGTCAACGGATAGAGGGATCCAAGTTTCAAGTCCCAAGGTCCCAGTTCGGGCGAACTAGGTACTCGTATAACTAGTTTGAATCGAGTTAGAATTTACTTTCCCTAAGTTTCCAAAGCCATTTGGGCTCCACAAGATTGGGAAGAATGAAAAAGTAGACGCAAAATTAGTTTAGTAACCAACCAGTTGAAAAAATTAGTTTTTTAGTCTATGTCTGAATTTTTATGTAGACCAATTTTCGGAATATTTTTTTATTTATTTCTGAACCCAAATAGGAACTTTTGATAGACCTAATTGTGCTTTAATGAAACGAGGAACATCTTTGCGATTTCATCATCAGATTCAGATCCTCACCTTAAGAGCGTACATGGCCTTCTAGGGACTTGACACAATCCTATAAAAAATTTACATGGCGTGACGAGTTTCAACAATTAATATCTTAGGGTGACAGGCGCAGTGTAGTGCCGCGCAGAATTTTGAATTTTATAACACTGGGTGGCACTGTCTTATATGGGCAATTATGCTGTCCACCTTGTGGATGGACATCCAATGTTGCGCTTGCCAGTCCGTGGTCTCCATTCGAGAACTTTACAGCCCCATCGGCCATCAGTTCTTCGTTGCTATGTGCCGCCCATTGCCACTTCAACTGGCAAGTTCAACTTGCTAATCCGCTGGGCGTTAACTTTCGTTCGTCTATAGATAAATGCTGTTGGCCTCAGATGGCCTCTACAGCTTTACCGGGCATTAGGGAGCGCAGCAAGCGCTCGACCCAAAGTTTAAGGGCGACTAGCACAAGGGCACCTAGAGGGTACGAACCTCGGCTTGGGCCGTCGCCAGAATACATGGGGTCAAACTTGCCCTGGCACCCCAGAAGGGGAGAGCCTAGGGCCCTATCAATAGTTTGATCTGTTTTATTATTTGGAGAGAAACTAACCGATCTGAAGGATCTGAGAGATCTTCGACCTCGCCGGCGAGGTCGGTGTCGTGATTGTGTGAGTTGGTGGATCTGGTATCGAAAACGGAGCGACTGTTGCGTATATTAGAAGGATTGGGCGAACCTAGCGCCGCCGATGTGACGGCAGCGATAGAGTCATCCGGATCGTCCAGGACGTTGCGAGTGTGGTTGCGAGGGTGTCTACGGAGGGGAGGACTATAGATAATCTATAGCTAGGTATTAGTAGCATCGAAACGTAATCG
The DNA here is from genome assembly GCA_947063395.1 of Hemistola chrysoprasaria. Taxonomy (NCBI): domain Eukaryota; kingdom Metazoa; phylum Arthropoda; class Insecta; order Lepidoptera; family Geometridae; genus Hemistola; species Hemistola chrysoprasaria. The sequence goes on along the minus strand of OX346733.1, from coordinate 8,902,659 downwards.
TTTCGATCTCCAGAATAAGACGTGCATAAGTAGGTCAGATATTTCTATTTTGTGTGGCGCGACCACGACGCGGAACAAGATGGTCGTCGCCATTGACAATGTTTGTAACGCTTCGACGAAACTATACACACACGCATAGACATAATAACACACACTTTTTTCCATAGGGGTAACCAAACCTAATGGATGGATATATAGATAGACACTTTATGGTACACCACAAAAAATAATCCTTACAATTAAAAATACATCATAACAAATTGGCGGTCTTATTGCTAAAAGCAATCTCTTCCAGACTACCGTGCAGGGAGAGGAGAGTGCCCTAAATCACATTTGGTCAGTCAAATATTGTATAACTATTAGTTGAAACTGCCAATAATGAGGTCCCGGGTTCGATCCCCAGGTCAGGCAGTGTTACTGGATTTTTCCATTAGGAATTTTCTCTATGAAAGCCTGGTGTCTGGAACTGTGCACGATACATATACTGTCGAAATGTGGGTGTGCCTACTATGTGACTGAGTCCTGGGTAAATCTCTGCCTACCCCTTTGGGAAAAAGCCATGGTTTATGTTTTATGATATAATATTTAAAATCCTGTCCAACCGCTACACCAGAAAACAGAACCATTGTCTTCGATCGAACCTTAAAGACGGTAACATAATGAAGACTTTTTAAAGGAAACGGATAAATAAATATATCTATTTCAGTGTTACCAAACTTGCAAACCAAATCTTTTAAAACCGCTTTCAAATATTATACCTACAGAAATTCTTTTATACGTACAACTTGAATAAAACTTTGAAAAATATAAGATATCGAGCAGTTTTTGACAAGTTTGAAACTCTTTCCTAACATCGCTAGATTTTAAAACCACAACTGTTACTCAGGAGTTCGTTTTTAGTTTTTGTCAAAATACCTATTGAAATAAAGAAAAGGGGATTTGTTCAGTAGTGGATTACCAACGGCTGAGATGATGATGATGGGAATCTGTAATATGTATCAAACCCATATGTCATTTGTTTTTCACAAAATGGCAGCAATTTTAAGTCTCTGTCGCGCGTCAAAATGTAATTTGATTAGAGAAGAGGCTCGATAGACACTTTTTAAATTACTACCAATTTGTAAAATGACATAATACAGACATAGTTAATACAAAATTTAAATACATTGGCTGGTTTCTTACTGGCCTATTCTAAAAACTTGTGTCCCTTGTACCACTGATTAAGTACACCTGTACTTTGAGATTCTTACTCTATTATCCGGCAAAAACACCTAACGTCAACTCGACATTCAATAAAATAGGTATAGAAAACTATTATGAATTATAAAACATCTCTTTTAGAGCAAAGTGAAAAATGTTTTGAGCTGAAGCTAAATTTAATAAATAAACAGTGGGGCTTTTAAAACATCAAAGAGAATGTATTAAGGTGATAAGGCCGATGATCCACCAACGGCGATGAGCGTGAACAAATAAATCGCTCAAGAAACCATGGAGGCTAGATATACTTCTGCATAGCCACCACGCGGCACCTTCCAAACAAACGAATGTAGCCAAACCAAATATTGTAAAATTATCTGTTGAAAAAATTAAGCCCTACAAGTTTCTTGTGCGTTCTTCTTGTAGAGGTATCTTTCCGAACGCACGGTAGACTCATTACCGTTTATATTCATTGACGTTCAAAAGTGTCAGATCGTGACCTAGATTGGTAGGAGGAATAGTTGAAAAAATGTCCAACTTTATATTGTAAATACTTAAAATGTATTTGCATTTATTTAATAATTTTGTAAATAATTTTTGGAGCTTTCTGAAACCCCTTTGCAATATGTGATTAATTCAGACACCCCATCGATGGAGAGTATTTAATAAGAAGAAGTTACAATTTTAATATACCTACATAATATGTATGTATATATATATATTATAATATACATATGTACATAATTGACTGCCTCGGTGGCGTAGAGGGCGCATACTCGACTGCCAATCAAGAGTTCCCGGGTTCGATCCCCAGGTCAGGCAGTGTGAAATATTGGATTTTTCCATTAGGAATTATCTCAATTACTGCCTGGAGTCTGGAACTGTGCCCGGTAGATGGCAATAGGCTCGCCCCCTATTACATGGGACCAATAACATACTGGCGAAATGTGGGTGTATCTACTATGGGACTGAGTCCTGGGTACACCTCTGCCTACCCCTTCGGGAAAAAGGCGTGAATGTATGTTTTTTATATGTTTATGTACATAAAACGTGATTAAATAAATATGAAACTGTGAATATACAAAACTGTGTACAAAATTGTATCAAATATCAGAAAGCTGACGCCGCGCTGCGCCGCGGGCCAGAAGCGATATTTCCCTCGCGGCGTGAATTTCCCCTGTGGTTATTCCTCCAATGTATATAAACGACAGACATACGAAATTCCTATCAATGATTATACCTGATAAATGATTACTTCCATAAATTGCCATTAATATTACAATAAATTTTTCGTGTAATAGCTTTTTCAAAGTTTCGCAGTAATTTTGATACACAAGCCAAAATCATTGAATCGATTGGGCTGAAGTTTTCTAAATGTACGTAGGTAGTAGGTATTTCATCATCATCATCATCCAGCCGTTAGAAGTCCACTGCTGAACATAGGCCTTCCCCATAAGGGGGGTTGTTGCCAATACTCGCCACGCTTGGCAGGCGGGTAGGCGAGCGCAGTTTGATGGTTTTCACAAAGGACTCTGCTGCCCGTCCTTTGGATCTCATAACCCTTAGCCGACTCTTACGGCAACCACGGGTAGACAGGGTGAGGTACTATTCGAAAGCCGGTAACCCCACGGCACAGTACTCAATAGGTAGTACTCAATAGGTTATATAGTATTCAATAGGTTAAAAAAAACAGATGTAATAAGTATAAATAACATATGTAATAATATACAATATATGTAGTGACAAAGATAGAGAAAGGAATGCTGAGGTGGTTCGGACATGTGGAGAGGATGGATGAAAGGAGATTAACAAAAGAGATTTATAAGGCTAGTGTGAATGGTCAAGTCGGTAGCGGTCGACCTAAGCGTACTTTTCATGAACAAGTTGACGTTGTTCTTAGGAAAGGCCAAGTCAAAAGTACCTACAACCGACGAGCATGTATGAAAAATGTCATGAAAGTGAACGAAGCGAAAGTTGTATGTCAGGATCGTAGCAAGTGGAGGGAAATAGTCTCTGCCTACCCTACCGGGAACAAGGCGTGACTGTATGTATGTATGTATGTATGTAATAATATAAAAAATAGATGCACCGGATCTACTTCAGTTACTACGCCTCTACGCTCCTAATTATTATAGACGCAACAGGAAACATAAGCTTCTTTCAACACCTCATTCTCGTACAGTCTCTCGCGCACGCTCTCCAATCTCGCGAACCATCGCTGCTCTCAACGATCTCTTGGACATGAGACCCGAATTTGATCTGTTTGCGGATTGCTGGATGACGATCTAGTCAGTATGCCTGGAGTTCTGTGAGACGAATGTGTGAAAGCTTTTTAATATATTTATGCAAGTATAATATATTTATTCACTTTTTTTACCTATATACATAAGATATTTTTAAGTTTTCTTCGAAATTATTGTAACTTCGGGAGTGTTATTGGGCAACCGTTCTGTCGAAGTATAAATAAAATATATATAGCTTGCTTGATAATGATAATGTTATGTTAATATTAGCCTACAATCTAATTATTATTAAACCAGAGTGAGCACAGCGGCTTTGCCCGCTCGCAATAATGAAATATAATATAATATAATATCAAAACTTTGACGCCCTTTTTGGACCCCTTACAATGTGAATTTTCAAAAATCCTTTCTTAGCACACGTCCAGACAACGAAAAGGACCTACATTCCAAATTTCAAGTCTCGTCTATTAATGTGGCGAGTAGCTTACTCGGCACTTCATCCGAAGATGGTGAAAGAGGCCCTTAATTTTATAGCAATTAATATTGCGGCCAATACATAAAGCTCTGTGCCTACTGTTTTACATATACATAGTTATTTCAACTAAACACAACAGTCGGGCTTTTGCTCTAAATTCAGTAAACCCTAAATTTAAAAGTTGAAATAGCAAATTGCGGTCCTTACAAACACTAGTTGTAAATTATAGGACGTGAACAAGTTGGTTATGGATCTACTGCCTCATTGATGCAGAGGTCACTATTACCAAGAGGTCCCGTTTTCGATTCCCAGATCGGGCAGTGTTATTGAATTTTTTCATTAGAAATGTCTGGTTTATGGATTTCTGTCTGGTTTATGACAAAGGGCTAGCCACTTATTTACCTGCATGGGACTCACTAAAACTTAACGGGCAGTGTGAATACGTCTAAGCGATCTGTATAAATAGCCAGTTAATTAGACGGCTAGGCTGTTCATTAAGCGACCGCTAGAGCTACTGGCGGAAGCCCACGCAGACCGAATTGAGATGGTTAGGTTAAATTTAAATCACTTGCCTGAGTCTTGGTCAGTCATCTTAAAAGGGCTTCTTACTTTCAATACGTCAAGTTGTTAAAGGTTGAGTGATTCAAGTTCAATCAATTATCGGCCTAGGCATCTAATTGGATGCCGGCGTTTAATAAACGTCCTAGGCATTCAATTAACTTATTGGCATAGTCAAAAAATCCCCACCGAAAATCCCCCTGTGATATTTTATGTAAATAGACGTTTAACCGCATTATATTTTCAAAAGATTATCTTGTGGTAATTTGACCTTATTATTATTATTATTATCTAATAATACATACTAACATATTAATAAAATATTAATGCTAATCTTAGCATTAATATGTTACGCCTCTATGTTGTATAAAAACCCCTTGGCCCTAAACTAATGTTTATAAAAAGGACGAAGTAAATAATGAAAAAAAAGGTAAAATTTGGCCCTCCTTTTCAGACAAAATAAATTCAAATAGAATTTGTACTTCGTGAAAGGGACTCCATATTTCGAAAGAACCATTTTTTGTTCGCTTGTTCAATTTGAAATTATTATTCAAATATAGGATAAATAACAAATAATTTTATATAAAGAAATTTTACGCATTTAAACAAAACCACAGTAAGACTGAAATCTGAATTACTACTTACCTTTTTATCATCTCAGCATATAAATTTAAAGAATGGGTTTATTATATTCAGAGGAAACAGGGGAATACAAAACATCGATTTGGTAACATTTTCATAGTGACTTTGGGGATTAGTTTTGATAATTTTCTATTTAGTGCGGCTTATTACATGGGACCAATAACATACTGGCGAAATGTGGGTGTATCTACTATGGGACTGAGTCCTGGGTACACCTCTGCCTACCCCTTCGGGAAAAAGGCGTGAATGTATGTTATGTTAGTGCGGCTTACCAGTAAATCGGTTTTATTCGGAACTGCTTGACGCGGGAAAAACTTCACACGTCATACATGTCGTTGACACATGACAGCTGTCATGTGCTGTAAACGGCGGGAAGGAAAGTGCATGAACACATAAGATTGATTCAAATTCCTCTTAAGGTGAAAAGTTACTGTTTATTCACTGTTCATTATTTGTCTGTTATACCTAGTTCTTGTAGTAACGACGGCCAAATTACATATTTTGACTATGGTTTAAAGTCTGTGAAGTTAGGGCTTGTAGAGTTAGGGCGTGTCGAGTCAGAAGCTTGGCTCTGCAAGAGAGCTGATAAGTTTTTGACAGTGCGAGCCATATGGTCCCGACTGGCCAACATTTTACGTGAAAATATTTTTGGTGTGATTTCGTTTTGTAAGTTGCTTATGACAATATTACTTATTTTGTTCATTTATACAATTTTCAGACCTATTCTAATTAAAATTTGTGCAAATCTCATACAAACTCCCATTTCCCATATTTTATATTTATATTTAATACTAGCCAAATACATACCAACTTTTATTAGAATTAGGTTTATCTAATATAATCTAAACCCAAGTTATGAGAGTTCAAAAAAACGTCGAAGCTTCGAGAAAACGCTTTGCTTGACTTCGTCTGGGCGTCTCCAGATCATGTAGGTACCAGTATTTTTTACAAGTGATTCTTAGTGATACGCGTATCACTTAGATCAGCCTCGAGGTGGGCAGCTGTCCCGACTCCAGGACTGCAAGGGGCTGTGTGTCTTCGTGACTGGACGAATTTTAAACTCATCCTGACTTTGACTACTTGCGACTAGATCTTGAATTTTTATTATAACTATTATTCATATTAATTGACACTGGCAATACATTCGTGTGAGACCAAAAAAGAAAAGCTGATGGCTTCTAACTTTGACAGCTGTCAAAACGTTGTGAATGAAAATGAAAATATTTTTATGTAAAGATTTTAGAATACAAGTAGCTTTGATCTGGAACACATGACATAGGCTTCAGCTGGTGTTTCCCCGGGGATAAGCTAGTTAAACCATAGTAATATACTTTATAACTACCTATTTTATCACATTTAGGCTGGGTTTTTGATCACTGGTTAGTCGACCAATTGTTAATTTTTTGACAAATAGTTAAAATTAGGCATAATTAGTTTTTTCATTCCTAGTTAACAATTTTTTCCACACGATATAACCATTGGTTAGAAATTTAACTATAGTAAGTTTAAGAAATGGTTAATTTAACCGTAACCATGTATGTAGTGGCAGGCCTCTTTAGCAGGGGGCCGCCTGGGGAAATACCACACCTTTGCCAGTTATTCATCCGCCAAGCAGTAATGTGCAAACATTACTGTGTTCCGGTCTGAAGGGCAATGTTACCAGCGAAATTACCGGGCATGACGAGATTCAACAACTAATATCTCAGGGTGACAGGCACAGTGCAGTGCCGCGCAGAATTTTGAATTTTAAAACACTGTGTCTGATATGGGCAATCATGATGCTTACCATCAGGCACCTGATTTGCTCGTCTTGTCACTAAATATCATAAAAAAAAAATAACCAACTATCAAAAAACCGGCCCTTAGACCCACAGAAATCAACGTTCAGAATGACAGTTTAGAACAATATAAGAACTTTCAAATTGACATTTCTGTGAATGTCACGTAATTACTCCCTTAGACACGCACACACACGGCCGAATGATATTATGCCAAGTGAATAGACATTTCCTCAAAAGCGAGGAATTATTATCAATCACAGATTAGACTATAATATATTATTATTATACAGACAGCCTCGTTTGCTCAGGTGGTACAATTCTGCTTTCTGTGCCGCAGGCCCCGGGCTCGCTCCCCGGCCAGGTCAAACATTTGTTTGCATGAACATGTCTGTTTGATCTGTGTCTGTGTGTTATAAGCATATATAAGTATATATATCAGTCGTCGGGTTGCCATAGTACAGGCTTCTAGCCTAGTTTGGGACCAGATGATCGTGTGTGTGGAAGTTGTCCCATATTATTATTACTATGATCCAACGATCATGAAACCCTCTGAAATATCACTGACTTCATTAGCTGACTAAGTATAATAATATAGATACAGTAAAGTTAATTAGAGTTTCACATAAGCAAATATCATTATGACTGATTATTCTTGATAGAGCGAATATTAACAGAAATGGAGATCGTAATCATTTTGAAACTTCAAAGGTTTCAATTCATTTCATTTCAATTTGTGGATAACGTAGCGTAGTGGGAGCTAGCTCAACTGCCGATCATAAGGTCCCGGGTTCGATCTACATAACAGGCAAATTGTTAGTTATAGGATTTTTCATTTGGAGTTAAGTATCTTTATGTTATGAACCAATAACATACTGGTGAAATGTGGGTGTACCTTCTATGGTTTAGGGTAGATATTACGTATAGATACTTATAGCTGTAGAATTGTTCAGTATTTATAAAAAAAAAGTACTTTGCGCGTGCACGGGCAAACCGTGTATGTAAAAAAGTATTAAATACATTATCTGATGTAATCATTATGTTATTATATTTTATTCTTATTTCCCTAAAAGACAACAATAAACGAAAATGAAGCTGAACTTTCGCACGGTAAAAAATCACAGTTAAATTGAAATGCTTAAAATGATTAAAAGCCTATGATTTTTTAAAGATCTATTAAAATTGATTGAGGAACTAAATAATAAATGAGATTATGAAAAGAATATAAAAAAGACGGTAAAATTTTACGACAAACTAAAACTTACCTCAAAATTTGATGCGGCGTCCAATTAATCACACAACTGGGCGAAGATAGTTAGCGAGTTAGCGTCCTCGACAAAAATATTCTAAAGTTATTTTCATCTTAACGCGTTGCCAACCAAGAAGTCTCAACTCGCGTTCAAACTTTTTAGCACGCACTTTACCAAATCGTACTGGCCACTCGCAATAAAGTTGAAACGTCACTTGGAAATGGATTTCGAGCACGTGTCTTCAATTTTAAACCTCTGTGAAACAGGTCCGATCTCATCGGAATTCGCGAGACGACTGGCGCTGAAAGTGTGAAAGGTGTTTTTTTCAGTGGCAGATGGAGTCAGATATAGATTGCTGTCTCGTTCTCGCGTATGAAAACACTCAATGCAGTGTGGTCGTTTTATAACCCAACGCAGTTTTCTTGATTGAAAATTGAGCTTGTGGTAATGGAAAAAAGGCGCGGATTTGCGGAAAACGTGACAGTTTTTATGGGAATGCGTTGGGCAACATATTGCAAGTAATATAATATATTAACTTTCTGGTGAAAAAAAATAACACTCAAGCTCGGCTGAACATGACTCATCTTACCTCTTAGAGCATTCAATCTAGAGTTTTCTGCCGTACGCAATTCGCCAAGGTACATATTGTTCACCTATTTATTATCCATATTATTATTTTGGTGTGTGCTTGTTTTTTGTTAATTTACAACTATATTAAACAAGTGAACGCTGACAGCAGCTTTCACTTGTTTAATCGCTATTTTGCGTGATTATAAGGTATTTGTGAGCTGTATTTGTTCTGTACTGTGCACTCTTTGTAAAAATGTACAGAAAAAACGATATTTATATATTTTAATCCCAACGAACACCTCGTTGGGATGTGTTCCTCATGTTTATTTTGATGATAAAACGACGAGACTTTTAAAGGGCCCAATAAATTTTATTAATTTATAACCGCAATTTTTGCTTCTTTACAAAAATTTTTATGTAATATACAAATATTCTAAAAATTAATAGTAAAATAGTTTCAGTGATATTTGAGTAGTAAGCATTCTTGTGTGTCATTCAAAAGTAATCTTAATTTTATAAAACTTATATATAAGAGATCCGCCAGGTAGAAGAGATCGTTTACAGCGATAAGACCGCCTATTGTCAACCAATAAGTGTAATATTATAGTTTTTATTTCAAGACACGTCAACACTCCTCCTGAATGTTTTAAAGGCTCAAAATTTTCAAGCATTGAAAATGCATACATTCAGTCACACCTTGTTTCTTTTGAGGCAGGCAGAGACTATTTCTCTGCACTTGCTACGATCCTGAAATACGGATTTCGCTTCTACACACGACACCTGGGCACTAACACTGGGTGGCACTGTGTCTGATATGGGCATATCAGACACAGTGCCACCCAGTGTTTTAAAATTCAAAATTCTGCGCGGCACTGCACTGAGCCTGTCACGCCTAGATATGAGTTGTTGAATCTCATCATGCCCAGTAATTTCGCTGGTAACATTGCCCTTCAGACCGGAACACAGTCTATGTATGCACATTACTCCTTGGCGGATGAATAACTGGCAAAGGTGTGGTACTTCCCCAGGCGGGCCCCTGCAAAAGAGGCCTAACACTAAAACTACCACTACCTATGTGATCTGTGCTCAATGCGATAGTGACGTAAGCAAGACTCAGTCTGCAGTACGAGACATTGTTATTTTCGTCCATGGCATTACAGAATAAAACACATTTTAAAACCCTCTAAAATTCTAACTTCAGCAAAACAAGTATGCTCCATAAAAGCTCTCATCCCGCAAATTAGTGGCTTACTCTACCATATTTTATACGCAGATGCTGTACTCTGGATACATCACATCTGTTTGGCATGTCGGACTTCAAACTCAGCCTGATATTGGAGCACTTTTTGACTTACAATAATATTTTGAATTTGTATTCTAACATTGTGGACAACCCATATTGTCAGAGTTTCAGGTCGCCAAGATTCCTACAAGGCCTCTGACATGACCTAACGACTGCCCCCTACATATCTTATAGGAAACAGCCGATACCAACAACTTATAGGAAAAATTTTATTATTTATAATGAACATTGGTGTTACTGGTGGTTATAGAATTATATCGAACTAGCTGTGCCCCGCGGTTTCACCCACATAGTCATTGTTCCCGTGGGAATATCGGGTATAAATAGTACCCTATGGGTTATTCCAGGGTTTAAACTATTTACGTAACAAATTTCAACCTCATCGGTTCAGTAGTTTTGGCGTGAAGGAGTAACAAACATCCATATATCCATCCTCACAAACATAACATAACATACAATCACGCTTTTTCCCGAAGGGGTAGCAAGAGTTGCACCCAGGATTCAGTCCCATTGTAGCTACACCCACATTTCGCCAGTATGTTATTGGTCCCATGTAATAGAGGGCGAGCCTATTGCCATCTACCAGGCACAGTTCCAGACTCCAGGCAGTTATTGAGATAATTCCTAATGGAAAAATCCAATATTTAACTATTTTTCTGACCTGGGGATCGAACCCGGGACATCATAATCGGCAGTCGACTTTGCGCCCTCTACGCCACCGAGACAGTAAAATTATGAAATAAATTATTGATAGTGTAAATTTTGATAAAATGGTTGGTAAATTTTTATGCAATATCCAACCATACAGCTCGACGGTCAGGTGAGCTCAACTAATGTCCCACATAGACATGTCCGGACAGACCGCAGAGAACACTGTTTAACTGAAATTATGTTGGTGTTATGTAGTCAGCTGGACTAGTGTGTCACCTACTTTATTAACTCTGGTTCGTACCTAGTTTACACCTGCTTGGTTTGTAATTGTTAGGAACAGTGATTATTTGTCCCTCATAAGATGAAATTATGTTCATGCTAGGCCTGAAGTTCCCAAACTTTGACAGCCTGGTTGGCAGAGATGGTAGTAACTCTGCTTTCTGTGCCGCAGGCCTCGGGTTTGATCCCCGGCCAGGTCAAACATTAGTGCATGAACATGTCTGTTTGATCTGTGTCTGGGTGTTATAAGCGTATATAAGTATATATATCAGCCATTTTGGTTACCATAGTACAGGGTTGTAGCCTAGTTTGGAAAAAAAAAAACTTTTTTTCTTGAAGTGGTCTTCAAGAAAAAAAGTTTTTTTTTTTTAGAAGTTTTACTAATTTCGGTGGTTCTGCTGCTATACCATATTCCCAAATCTCGTCAAAAATGTGAAGATTAGATCTACCGATGGCAATAATTTGCGTCGCGGCTGAGTTTCAGCCCTAAATTCAGAATGACATTATTAAAAGTTTATAATAAAACGCCACATAAACAGACTACTCTATACTCTACTCTATCCACATTATTTTTTATTTTTTTATGATAGTAAGTAACAAAACGAACAAATCAGGCGCCTGATGGTAAGCATCATAACATAACATACATTCACGCCTTTTTCCCGAAGGGGTAGACAGAGGTGTACCCAGGACTCAGTCCCATAGTAGATACACCCACATTTCGCCATTTTGACTGCCTCGGTGGCGTAGTGGGCGCATGCTCGACTGCCAATCAAGAGGTCCCGGGTTCGATCCCCAGGTCAGGCATAGTGTTAAATATTGGATTTTTCCATTAGGAATTATCTCAATAGCTGCCTGGAGTCTGGAACTGTGCCCGGTATATGGCAATAGGCTCGCCCCCTATTACATGGGACCAATAACATACTGGCGAAATGTGGGTGTATCTACTATGGGAGCATCATGATTGCCCATTTCAGACACAGTGCCACCCAGTGTTTTAAAATTCAAAATACTGCGCGGCACTGCACTGCGCCTGTCACCCTGAGATATTAGTTGTTGAATCTCATCATGCCCAGTAATTTCGCTGGTAACATTGCCCTTCATACTGGAACACAGTAACGTTTGCACATTACTGTTTGGCGGATGAATAACTGGCAAAGGTGTGGTACTTCCCCAGGCGGCCCCCTGCAAAAGGCCTACTACTACAACTACATGTCAGCTCATTATCATAACTGAAAACAAAAAAAAATATTTCAAGCCGCCGAACCAAAAGAGAGCAAAAGATATTCTTTATATTTCTCGCTATCTGTTATGATTACATGAAAACCGTAGCTCCTAAAAAATGTTAGGCACAAAATCTGAAAATAAGAATTTTAAAATTTCAATATGCTATTTTTGAAGTCTCATTACGACTGAGATACACGCCTGTCAAAAAACCGAAAAATTTATAATATTCATTCGCTCCTTTGTTTTGAGTAGTGTAAATAATCTGCCTCTTATGTAATTTACCCACAACCAAAGAGCGAAACAATAAATTATGATGAATTTGATAAAAGTTTAAGAAGTGATAGTTACTGTAGTTAGTCAGGATCGTAGCAAGAGAAGAAATAAACAGTCCACCAAAAGAATAATGCGTGAATGTACTTTATATTTTAATTAAGAAGTTAGTGTGTCTTAAAATGTAACCTAAATAAAACGTCATTTTGTAAAATAATATTTAAAAGCTCATTGAACTAACCGCACTCCCAAGCTTTGAGCATTGTTTACTTTCATTCGACATTCTATATAATATCTTTATTATTAAACATTTGCGGCCGATTGTGGTCATTACCGGGGTCATTTCACGATGCGGCGGGTTTTAATTAAGTCTTGTTATAATGTTTGATTAAAAGTTCAACTTGATTGTTTGGGTATTTCATCTACTAGATGCTGAGGACTCGACATACGTGTGCTGAGCTGGTAATCAAAATCACGCCTATTTATTCTTGTGGTTTAAAACATAACATGGCATCAATGTCCCTATGACATCGATTATTTCATTTTCAAAATATCAGTATATATATTTTTTATGATAATATTAAGTAATATGACGAGCAAATCAGGTGCCTGATGGTAAGCATCATGATTGCCTATATCAGACACAGTGCCACTCAGTGTTTTAAAATTCTTCTAAACTCTGGCACTGCACTGCGCCTGTCACCCTGAGATAGATGTTAAAATTCGTTATGCCCTGTAATTTCGCTGGTAACATTGCCCTTCAGATCGGAACGCAGTAATGTTTGCACATTACTGCTTGGCCGATGAATAACTGGCAAAGGTGTGGTACTTCCCCAGGCGGGCCCCTGCAAAAGAGGCCTAATGTTATATCAAATAGGTTTATTATTCGATACAATAGTAATTCGGAGGAAACTGGGGAATACAAAATCGAATTGGTAAATTTTCCATAGGAATCTGTATATTTGCTGAGAGGTTTTCTTTCCTTTTAAGTTATTATGTGTAAAGGTACGTTTAAAAGAATACTGCGCCGTGTGCATCGACCATTTTGAAGTCCAATACTAACAGGGTCTAATACTGGTATATTTTATAATAAACCCCACCTGAATGTCATGTCATGTCACCACGCTGTACCGATAATAAAGCTCACAGTCAATAATAAGGTTACGGTTAAAATCCTCTCGTCCCAAATAGCTCGTCACGTCGTCAATTTGCAGCTGACTGGCTTCCGGATATGAAAACATACTGTTAGTCAATTGACAACACATCGAAAAGTTTTTTCTTACTAGTCGTGTAAAAAAAGCGGCTTTGCACGCTCGCAATTATTATGAAATATGGCAGTTTTATACCAAAACTTTGACGCCCTTTTTGGACCACTTAGAATGTGATTTTAGCATACGTCCAGATATTTTGTAGTGGTAGGCCTCTTTTGCAGGAGGCCGCCTGGGGATGTACCACACCTTTGCCAGTTATTCATCCGCCAAGCAGTAATGTGCAAACATTACTGTGTACCGGTCTGAAGGGCAATGTTACCAGCGAAATTACTGGGCATGATGAGATTTAACAACTCATATCTCAGGGTAACAGGCATAGTGCAGTGCCGCGCTGAATTTAGAATTTTAAAAGACTGGGTGGCACTGTGTCTGATATGGGCAATCATGATGCTTACCATCAGGCACCTGATTTGCTCGTCTTGTCCACTCACTATCATAAAAAAAAGATAATGAAAAAAACTTACTTGGAATGTAAGTTTTTAAAGATAACGAAAAAAACTTACATTCCAAGTTTCAAGTTTCCACCGCTTAGTCTATAGAGATATAAAACTATTATTTATTCTTTGGTAGTGATAGTGATGAATAGCGAAAAGCTACGTTAGTTAAACGTCCAAAATAAATATCCGTACGTACACATATTGGAATCCATCGAATCAGACAGAAATCCAATTTACGATGCATTAGGTTCAGCGAAGAGATAATTGAACGAACGTTATCTTCCAATACTTTAATGGGTTACCTGTTCTTATAAGATCAAATGGATTATATATCTAGTTTATACATTAGGTACCTAGTATATATCTAGTATATATATCTATCTGTTCTTCGTGGTTTCATCTTAGTAGTTCCTATCACTTCATGGTTGCCTGGAAGAGATCGCTCTGAGCGATAAGGCCGCCAATTGTTACACGTTTTCAAGTTTTAATTTTATATATTTCTTATTTTCTGTATTGTGATAGCAATAAAGAGTTATTCTATTTTATTGTATTCTATTATAACACTTACCCCATTAGCCACTCATATTATTATTATTTTGTAGTGGTAGGCCTCTTTAGCTGGGGGCCGCCTGGGGAAGTACCACACCTTTGCCAGTTATTCATCCGCCAAGCAGTAATGTGCAAACATTACTATGTTCCGGACTGAAGGGCAATGTTACCAGCGAAATTACTGGGCTTTACGAGTTTCGTCAACTAATAACTCAGGGTGACAGGCGCAGTACAGTGCCGCGCAGAATTTAGAGTTTTAAAACACTGGGTGGGCACTGTGTCTGATATGGGCAATCATGATGCTTACCATTAGGCACTTGATTTGTCACTCCCTATCATAAAAAAAAATAACACTTTGCCTGATCTGGGGATCGAACCCGGGACCTCATGATTATTATATTACATTTTATAATATAAACTGACATCTAAAATCTTTAAATTAATTAATTATGTTCTTATCGTCAATAAATTGACATTCTGAATTTTTTAATACCTACTCGTAATTATTAATTACTATGTATATAATAGGTAAATATTTGCACGACAATTTGGTCGAGTACAGAGGTCTATATACAATAAGCAAGAACATTCTATACCTGTCTCGTGAGTGCGTAATCTGTACGAAATATTCCAACTGTCTTTGGTATTTACTTATTGATAATAATAATAATATGAGACAACTTCCACACACAGTCATCTGATCCCAAACTAGGCTGAAGCCTGTACTATGGTAACCAGATGACTGATATATATACTTATATACGCTTATAACACCCAGACCAATGACGTTGAATCGCTTTCTTCTAACCCAGACAGATAAAACAGACATGCTCACGCGTACAAATGTTTGACCTGGCCTGGGATCGAACCCGGGGCCTGCGGCACAGAACGCAGAGTTACTACCATCTGAGCCAACGAGGCTGTCAAATTTTCTATTTTTATATATATGATATTATTACAGATAGGCTACCTACTTAGAGTAAGGGTACAACGTCATTGTCTATCGATCATAAATTAAGAAAAAGTTACCTAATTTTTGTTTATGAGCAGCCCTGCTAGCACAGTGGCCAGGGAAAATGAAGTCTCAAGGGGTTAGAATGAGACAGCAGATGTGCATTGTTCAGGCGCGAAAGAGAAATACAACAGGGGAAAACACATACTCTCCGCTAGCTGTGTTACCTGTCACCTAGGTAAAGAAAATTGTTAACAGGATACAGAACCTCTTAGCGGTTTGACACAATCCTATGGAAAATTTACTAAATCGATGTTTTGTATTCCCCTGTTTCCTCAGAATATAGTAAACATATTTGATATATTTATATCTCGATATTTTAAAGATGAAGTAAAGTATGTCCCTTTCATTTTATTTTTGTTTTATAAACAACATTTTTTGTAGTGAACGTCAATCGCGCGAGTAAAACTGCTGCCAAGGGTTTTTAAGAAAAATTAAAATGAAAGGGACATACTCGTAGGTTTCTTCACTATAAAATATCAGGATATAAATTTATAGAATGGGTTAATAATATTCAGAAGAAACACGGGAATCCAAAACATCGATTTGGTAAATTTTTCATAGCATTGTGTCAGATTCCTAGAAGGCCATGTACGCTCTTAAGCTGCGAATCATGATACTTAGATAAAAAGAAAAAAGCTTACCTTTCAACCTATAAAGGTGATTTCACACCGCTTCATATTTGCGCCAAATGAAAGGTCAAGAATCCAAAGTGTTTGGTAACTCGAGAACTTGAGAAGTACCCAACTCACGTGTAATCTAAAACTCCTTAACTGTTATTAAATTGTTTTGGGAACCTTTAGGTACTTAATTGATTTTAAGTACTTCATGAATGTTTCGAGTGAGTATGCGGTTATAGTCTTATTTAAAATACCACCAAGGGCCGGTTGTTTGTTCGTTGGCTACAGTTTAGTTAGCTAATTGTTAAACTAACTACAGTTAAATTCCTAACCAATGGTTAAATCGTGTGAAAATAAATTCATAACTAGGAATGAATAAGACGAATTTTGCCGAACGGAGTCAACATTTATTATAGCCACATCTTGGACTTTTTCTGTTATATGTGGCCGCAAAAGAAGACGGGCCGTTTGATGGTGAGCGGTTACCGCCACTCTCAGGCGATGGCGGCTACGATAGTATCCTGGAACTGAACAATCGTTCATATACCACGGTAGACAGGCATACTCTTGCCAACTCCGTTCTAGAATGCTCTGAGAATAGAATGAAAGTGGCTACTAAATTTAGTGATCAAGGAATCTCTTCACCCTCGAAAAGTGATTAAACTGTCGAATTAAAGCACCCCAATTGGCATCGAAAACAACAATCGACTGGGTTTTAATCGTTTTGTAATTAAAATTCAGAAGCCCTTATCGTAGATTTTAAAAGTTAATTTTAATGTGGTCCAGTGAATAATTAAAATTTTTAGATTTTCTATTTCTTTATATCTGTGTATTTTCATTTTGTATGAGTGACATTTAACCTTAATCAGATGCTAACCTGTATTGAGAAGCTCGAAGATCGCCTTCGAAACCCTCGAAACTTTGCAATCGAAAGTTTTAAATCGGTTAAATCGTTTTACGACTTACTTAATAGTCCACTTGAAGTTTTTAAAGTCCTTGCAGACGTGGTGAGTGCCATAAGGTGGCCTTTTACTGCAAGTTTTGTAAAAAAGTTTAAAGTTTGACGGTATGATGGAGTTTGCTATAAACCGTAAAATCGTTAAATAATTTTATAAATAATTATACTTAACTGCAGTTAAGTAAGCTTGCGCCCAATGGGGCGCAAGCTCGACTGCCGAACGTGAGGTTCGATCTCCAGGTCAGGCAAAGTGTTAAATATTGGATTTTTCCATGAAAATTTAGGACGTATTGTAGGATTGTAGGACGTCCTCCCACAAGGTGGACAGACGATCTGATAAGTACGGCAGGAGCACGCTGGTTGCAGGCCGCTTACAACCGGACTGGCTGGATGGAAATCTAAGGGGGAGGCCTATGTTCAGCAGTGGACGTCCTATGGCTGATATGATGATGATGAAAATTTATTTTTATGACACCCTGAACTCCGGAACTGTGTCCGGTAGATAGCAATAAGCTCGCCCTCTATTACATGGGACTAATGACATACTGGCGAAACGTGGGTGTACCTACTATGGGACTCAGTCCCATAATTCCTAATGGAAAAGTTTTCATTGACACATAGATACCTACACAAACACGTCAAACTTATAACACTCCGTTTTTCGGTCAGAGATTAAACATGAAAGATGACAACTTACCCAGTTTGACCTGAACAAACATATAAACATTTATAGGTAGGTACATATCCCATATCTCGCCAGTATGTTATTGGACTCATATAAAAGGGGGCGAGCTTATTGCCATCTACCGGGCACAGTTTAAGACTCCAGACTGTCTTAAAGATAATTTTGCCTGACCTGGGGATCGAACCCGGGACCTCCTGATCAATAATCCAGCTTACGCCCACTACGCCACCGAGGCAGTCCCTGTATAGAAAAATTTATAGGATATAACTAATTGTATGACAACCGACGTCGACTGAGGTTCTGAACATCTTGGGATCCGAAGAAGACGCAATCATTTATCACTACGTCCTATTATCAGCAAAAAGGGCAGCACAGAGCATAGTAACTTATTATCATTATCCTTGAGTGGGGGAGATGTGTGGAGTAATGAGTTGGAAGATCAGAGAAGGTCAAATATAACTTATTTTATAAGACAAATCTGACATTAAACTCGTTTTAATAACTGCCTCCTTTACGTGGTGGGAGTAAGCTCGACTGCTGATCATGAGGTCCCCGGCTCGATCCTCAGGTCAGGCAAAGTGTTATTGGATTTTTGAAATTATCTCTATAACAGCCTGGAGTCTGGAACTGTGCCCGGTAGATGGCAATAGGCTCGCCCCCTATTACATGGGATCAATAACGTACTGGTGACATATGGGTGTACCTGTAACTTTTATAATGTTTCTTCAGCTATATTATGTATATATTCATCATCCAACCGTTAGAAGTCCACTGCTGAACAAACATAAGCCTCCCCTATAAGGGGGGTTGTTGTCAATACTCGCCACGCTTGGCAAGCGGGTTGGCGAGCGCAGTTTGATGGTTTTACGCAGAGGATGCTGCTGCCCGCCCTCTGGATCCTATAGCCCTTAGCCAGCTCTTACGGCAACCACGGGGAGAGAGGGTGAGGTACTATTCTAAAGCCGGTTACCCCACGGCAAATTATATAATATAATATTATGTATATATTACCTGCTATTTGACTGCCTCGGTGGCGTAGTGGGCGCATGCTCGACTGCCAATCAAAAGGTCCCGAGTTCGATCCCCAGGTCAGGCATAGTGTTAAATATTGGATTTTACCATTAGGAATTATCTCAATAACTGCCTGGAGTCTGGAATTGTGCCCGGTATATATGGCAATAGGCTCGCCCCCTATTACATGGGACCAATAACATACTGGTGAAATGTGGGTGTGTCTACTATGGGACTGAGTCCTGGGTACACCTCTGCCTACCCCTTCGGGAAAAAGGCGTGAATGTATGCTATGTTATATATTACCATGTATATTTATATTATATATGTTCTGATATGCTTACCATCAGGCACCTGATTTGCTCGTCTTGTTACTCACTATCATAAAAAAAAAAAAGTTGTCTGTAAAGTCGGTTTACTGATGATAGTTGAACGTGACAACGCGCTCACTCAAGTAGGAGAGAGACGGATGTCGAACGCTGCCGAACGCAAAGGCCGATTGTGCTTCTTTGTCGCTCGTTCCGCGCTCTCGCTTGCACTTCAAGCCTTACATGGAACGCCTCAGAGCGAGGTAACGCCGCATGAGTCATGTTTTTTCGTGCGTGCAGCCGGCTCTATCGAATTATAAGACGTTGTCACGTCAAAAATGTTTGGAATGTATCTAGGTATGGCCTTAACATTTTATTAAGCCTGCACCTATCACTATTTCTCGTGAAAAGACACCCCTCAAAACCGTGAAAATCTGTCGCAGTAAATAGAAAGTTGTAAATACCCAACATAAACAGAAGTAAACGCAGTTAATGTCATCACAACCTAGCTTCTTAATACTTTTCACCTCCATTCCCTCTTATGGCACCTAAAACTTTAAGAATGTAACATTTTCTGAAACCTATTTACTAGGCACCCTCATTTCAAATAACTTGATATGTAAAAATCGACTGTGACGTGGTACATTAGAGTTAATAATTGAAAAGCAGAGAGCTAACTTCGTAAGAGTTTAAAATTGGCCACGATAAGTTTAGTTTAGTGATAGTTGCTGCAGTATTTTGTCTGTAAAAGTGGTTTAAGACACAAACTCTAATAGTGTTTGAAATTACCTTCATTGGTTATTTATTAAAAGGCGGTCCATTACCCGGAGCCTTAAGTTAAGCTTCAATATAACAGGAAAGCGGACCTGTTAGCAGTTTGATACAATCCTATGGAAAATCTACCAAATCGATTTTTTGTATTCCCCTGTTTTCTCCGAATACAGTAAACCTATTTGATATATTTATATCCTGATATTTTAATGAGGAAGTAAAGCATGTCCCTATCATTTTATTTTTGTTTATAAACTCTAATTTTTTTTGTAGTGAACGTCCAATCACGCGAGTAAAACTGGGATTTTTGGAAGATCACTATGAAAAAACCAAGGCTTTTCTATGACTTATTACCATATTTTTTATGCCATTGGTGGTCACACAAGCAAGAGGGTGTGCCAATGTTTGTGGGTGTTCCCACTATGGGATACCCATGATGTTAACATCTATTCTCTTTTATCTTAGACCACTAAACACACTAGAACAGTTACCCCCATTTGGGAAGTTTGATGCCGTTAGGTTTGGACCTGAATATCTGGATAGGCTTTCTCTAATGCCATTTCCAGGTCTTTCGTTACGACCTAATGCCTAGGTTTCAGTGAGCTGTGTGGCTGTTATAACGACAGTTAACTCGAATAGAGCATATATTTCATGGATTACTTTTCTTTTACTAGTAATTTATTTATTTTAATTATATATTATGAACATCATTGGTAGTATAAACTGTTAAGATGCGCCACCGTCTTTCTGCTGTAAATAAATCCCCTCCATCCATCGGTTGTCAGGAAGAAATCGCTTATTAGCGATAAGACCGTCGCTTGTACATTTAAGTTTAGTTTCTGTGTCCTGTAATGTTATTTTCTTTGCGTGTAGTGTACAATAAAGTATTATCTATCTATCTATCTATCTATTTTATTTTTTATACACTTGACACTTGCTTATAATAATTTGAAAACATATACTTTTTTTATCGTCTTTCACGCAAGTCTCATTTGAACAAAGTTGGATTTATAACTGAATCTTTGTATTGTAATTTCTACAACCTAGTTGTCTTTATTTTACCTAACTACATGTATTATTTTTTATATCTTCAAAAATGTCGGTGCTTGTCAGCGAGAGGGCGAATTTGCTTACCCCGCGCCTTAATAGATACGTGGCTTAGTCCAGTGCAGTCGCCTAATTGTACACATAGAGCATTGTAATTGGCACATTGATTACGAAGCTAGTGTTCCGAGAAATTGTCTGCAAGTGTACGACGTCGGTCAATGCCTAAGGCCCGTTTGAATGGCACGCCGGTGATTTGTTGAATGTCTACAATAGTTTATGTTGTGTTTACTGTTTGTAATAATTTGAACTGTTATGTTGGACATTTGGTCATAGAACAGATTATAATACTATGTATGGAATGGACACTGTCATCTGCAACCAATCCTCACCCCGCGAGCGAGATTGAGCTCTCGACGAGCCTCGCTTCACGCACACTTTTGCGCATTTACAAACTCAATGTGTGCAGTGTCTGTGTAGTAGTAGTTTAATATATATCGTGACTTTTGTATGGGAATAGTGGTAGGCCTCTTCTGCAGGGCGCCGCCTGGGGAAGTACTACACTTGCCAGCTTATGGTGCGATACTGCATCAAACTATTTGATACTAGCTGTGCCTTTCGGTTTCACCTGCGTAGTCTTCGTTCCCGTAGAAAGTACCCTCTGTGTTATTCCAGGGTAGTAACTATCTATATACTACTGAATTTCTGCCCAATCGGTTCAGTAGTTTTGATGGTATGCCTGATGGTAAGCATCATGATTGCCCATATCAGACACAGTGCCACCCAGTGTTTTAAAATTCAAAATTCTTCGCGGCTCTGCACTGCGCCTGTCCCCCTGAGATATGATTTGTTGAATCTCATCATGCCCAGTAATTTCGCTGGTAACATTGCCCTTCATACCGTTCCGGTATGAAGGGCAATGTTACCAGCAAACAGTAATGTTTGCACATTACTGTTTGACGGATGAATAACTGGATAAGGTGTGGTACTTCCCCAGGCGGCCCCCTGCTAAAGAGGCCAACCACTACAGAAACACACTACAGAAATACAAGTAAATGGCATAATTTATCAAAAAAAAAAAACTACCTACTTAGAAAAAAAGGCATCCCATTTTCCCTCTAAACTCCGCGCCGGAACAAATCCGCGCCAAGTTCTATAAATACACGGGGTTACAAAATTAATAAGAGTGGACAATCTAAAGAGGGCAGATTTGAACACCACTGGTTACCCTGGACGCCACCTTTGTAAAACAAAGACACTGCTTTAATTAAAGTTAAATAAAAATGGGTTAAGTGTGTTTGAGATTGTGATGTTGGGTTCTGCATAGATTACACAAAAAAAATTGTATAAGTTTTGTACGAGATTTTTATTTATTTATTTAATTCAATTAAAACGCTCGAAATCAATAACATAAACACAATAACATCAATAACAAGGATTTCGGTACAGGAGAGCTTTGAGTGCTGTGAGCATGCAAGGAATAGGCGACGAGTTATATTCTTCAAGTAATAAGTGTGAAAGATATTTGATTACATAAATTAAAATTAAATAGTGACCTTCATAATTTTAATACTAGGAATAAAGACAAAATAGCTGTACCTAGCTTTAGATTATCTAAAACAAATAAAAAGACATTCTTAGGAAATAGTGTACGTTTCTATAATAAAATCCCAAAAGAGATAACTGGGCTCTCAGACGGTAAATTAAAAACCTATATGAAAGTGTCAGATTATAACCTACCAATTTGAAAAAAAAATCGGTTTGATTGATTTATGTCTAAAAGGCATTTTGCGACGTGGATGCCGCACACTGTGTTCGTTCTTTTCTTCTCTGCCGCATACGTACAAACTGTGGAATGATCTCCCTGCTGCGGTCTTCCCGTTGAGTTACAACATAGGGCGCTGCAAAAGGACAGTGAATAAAATGTTAAAGGGTCGACAAGGGAAATACCCTAGTGTTGCAGGTATCCATAGGCGGCGGTAACCGCTTTCAATCAGGCACACCGTCTGTTTGTAGCCAATAGACCTGTTCTCTCTTAACATTGACGCTATCCTCTGGATTCAGCAGTTGAAGGACAGAATAAAATTGTAATCGTAATTGTGTAATTGTGAACGACTGTAAAATGCCATACGAATAAATAAAACCGTCTGTTTGTTTGCAAATAATGTGAAGTACACAATTTCAAGTGTGTTATTCACTCTGGTAAGAAACTTTACACTCGTAATCAAGAACAATTAACAATACTATAATTGCCCGAACGCATAGGGCTGGGAAATCCGATCGGAATCAATTGCCTGCCAGGACGAACGCGGTGAGAAATTCCTTACTTACCATAGTACCTTAGTTAAGTATTGTTCTTGAATGCAAGCACAGAACAGATACTACGTATAGAATGGACACTGTCGTCCGCCCACCAATCGGGCCTTCCTCACCCCGCCAGAGATTGAGCTCTCCACGAGCCCGTCTTCTATGGGAAATCACCTCACGCACACTCTTTCACGTGTACAAAACTCCATGTGTCTGTGTAGTAGGTAGTTATAGCGCGGCTTTTGTATGGGATTGAGTCGAGTGTCCGGGATGTGATGCAAGTGTAAGCCTCAAGGGATTACTTTCCGTGTCCGTTTAATATAACTATGTTAATTTGAATAAAGTTGAGAAATACAAGAATAGTAATATAAAAAGACAATATACTTTTCAATTATGTGCTAAATATTCAAAGACCAAGTTCATTTTTGCATGAGAAAACAGGGGAATTGGCTTTTAGCATAATTATTTCAATCAACCTCGAGATGACAGATAAATCCGAAAAGAAAAATATTTCCGAATAAAATTTGTCGCAAATTGTATCCTTCATAATTTTATAATAGACGTTAATATCATTGGATCAGTAGAAATTGAGATAATCGCGAATACCTTTTTTTTTACATTTGACCTTGAAAACCTTACGACGCAGACACGAGACATTTTCAGACTTTTGAGACAAAATTTGGAATGGCAAACAGAAGGTTTTTACGAAAATTCAGCTTATTATATCTCATACCGAGGTTGATCGCTCATTTGACTGCATCACCACAGGATTCTCAAATGCCTCGGTTACATGAGTAAGTCCTTTATTATTCATTTATATAAAACTAGTGTAAGAATAGCGGCTTTGCCCGCTCTCAGTTATAAAATATGGAAGTTTTATACCAAGACTTTGACGCCCTTTGTGGACCCCCTAGAAAGTGAATTTTAAAAAATCCTTTCTAAGCACACGTCCAGACAACGAAAATAACCTACATTCCAAGTTTCAAGTCAACCTAGCATGTCAGTCAGTGATTCATTTAGGATTTTGTAATACATAGTGATTAGTGTCCAGTATTGAAGCTCAAGGAACCCCAAAGAGGGCTCCAGAGTATCATTTTAATACGTACCTCTATAAATCAGAGGACTTATTACTCATAATCTCGCGCTAATTAATTTTTTTGGGCAGGAATTTTTAAGAAGAGCTTGTTGTGTCTTTGAGGAGGTTTTTGCTTTTAATTTTTTATTTTACTATAAACAAATTTAAAGTTTATAAACAAAACTGAAATGATTGGGACATACTACATAGTTTAACTTCATCTTCAAAATTTGTGTTACGCACATTACAATTTGAAAGATGCTTTTCGAAACTTTTTCGAGAATTTTCAATACTCTAATACCAAAAACGGGTCGTCTGATCACAAAACGGGCTATTATTTTTAAAACTATCACGCTTATTAAAAATATTCCCTAAAGCGGCTTGTAATAAATAACAGAGGTCATTAAAACTACATTAGAGTCGGTGGAATCGTTTGAAAATGCAAATTAAATGTAATAATTTGAATTATAGAATTTCTGCCGTACAACATAGTTATAATAACTACATAATAGTGTAATATAGTATAATAGTATAATATATCTACTTAGCCAACTTAATAAAAAAAATTGTTAATAAAAAATAATGATTGACGTTTTTAGTTTATTTTCAAACTTTATTAAAAACTATAATAAACGAACGATCGTTTAAAAAATCACTTTAAAAATATATAATTTTTATTAAATTATAAGAACATAATTCAGAATTGATAAAATTTCGAGTCCTTTGATTACAAACGAGTCACGATTTAACGTTGTCATTGTAACGTCATTATGGCAAGAGAAGAGTGAATAATTATCTTGTAGGAAAGCGTGCTCCATCTTAGACCTCATCTTCACTTTCCATCAGGTGAGATTGGGGTCAAACGCAGACCTATTTAATATTCGACAGCCTCGTTAGCTCAGATGGCAGTAACTCTGCTTTCTGTGCCGCAGGCCCCGGGTTCGATCCCCGGCCAGGTCAAACATTTGTGTGCATGAACATGTCTGTTTGAGCTGTGTCTGGGTGTTATAAGTATGTATATCAGTCATCTGGTTACCATAGTACAGGCTTCTAGCCTAGTTTGGGACCAGATGACCGTGTGTGGAAAGTTGTCCATATTATTATTATTATTATGTCGCTCGAAAACACGGGATATACCCGGTCTTTTGATAGGCGTGCACGGAGACCAATTTTTTTTTAAGTCCAACGTGCAGAGGCCCCTTTGAGCTTTTAATCTAAAGGTAATGAGCACCTATCGGGGTCTATCTCTGAAACCATCTACAGTTTTTTTTTTTAAGATGAGCTCAAAGACAGCCCCCGCTAGGTACAAGGACTATTGTGAATGGATGAAAACTACTTGATTTGTCTATAGGTGTGATTTATTATTATTATTATTATATAAAAATTAAAAAAAAAAATGGCAAAATAATTTCACGTTAGAAACACAACATAATATTCGAAATTTAGTTCAAAAAAATTATTACTGGTGTAATTTTTAAACATTGTGACGTCACAAATGGTCACGGGTTCGTTCTGTAACTGTTGGCGCGTTTTCGGTACTAGGTTCAAACTTAAATTTTATGTAACATTGTAATTATATCGATTGAAAAAAATTAAAAATAGTTTAGTTAAAAAACTTATTTATGAATTTTCCATTTTTGACAAGAAAAAATTGCTTCAAATATACTCTATTGCAATTATTATTATTATGTTACAGTTGCGTAGCACGTCTACGCCTGGCGTAGCATTTCTACGGCTGGCGTAGCGCTTGGCATGTAGCGGCGTAGCTTTGTAGCACATAGCTTTCACAAGCGCGTGGTAACGATGCGTGGTATGTATCGATGTATCGATATTATTTGTATCTATTAGTATAATAGCAAAATTATAATTAATCTCTTATTTCGATGACCGCAAACAACTAACGGTTAACAGAAAAATTGTGATTTAACAAATCTGTAATCATTTAAAGAAAAACAGAATAATTATGTAAGTTACTTATTGATTTGTATTATTTTTTCGGTAACAAAATAATATTATTATAAAATTAAACAATAAAGTAACAAAAAGCACTCCGCTATTTTTGTTTCTTGCTGGTGGACCAGGCAATTTTCATAGATTAATAAATATTATGTATAAATAAACGTATAAATAAATTTAACTTTATTTAATTTTTGTGAAATGTTTAAATTTGTATTATATTTTTTTCTATGCTGGCAATAAATTTATCTTTATCTTTATCTTTATCTATCGCTTTTATAATATAACTAAATGTGCCCTGCGGTTTTACCCGCGTACCTAGTCTTCGTTCCCGTGGGAATATTAGGATAAAAAGTACCCTATGTGTTATTCCAGGGTCTAAACTATCTACATACCAAATTTCAGCTCAATCGGTTCAGTAGTTTTAGCCTGAAAAGAGAACAAATTACACACAAAAAAACAGCGCTAGATGGCGCTGGAGTCGAGTTAGAACACGATAGCATTTTTCTTACCTGTTACAAAACTAACTTTTATATTTTGTAACTACTGAGATTAAAGATTTATAATATTAGTAGTGACTATTCTAACTTTATCAAATAACACCTTTCTACAAAATAACAAAAAAATCTTAACAAAACTCCCAACCTGTATAACAACAAATAACAAGATAAACAGGAAACAGGAAAATCAGCCTTAACTCAATTATCGTAGAGCGCACACTCGTTTGTCTTACGTAACTAGATTACCTCACGTGACGTGACGTCAAACAATGTCACTCGATATTGAAGACCATTGCTTATAACACCCCTTCCTTTTTCGATCGAGGGTAAAAAGTCGTGATAATAATATGTGAATCACAGAGACAATTCAAATCGTACATCATTTTTCAAAAGACTGGGAGCTATGTTATTATATTTAGCAAGTTCTTAACTGTAATCAATTGTAAATAATTCCTTAAGCTATATAGTTGACACTGAACAGGGTAAATTCAAAACTTGTATAAAATCTAATTTGTTACGAAAGGCTTAATATTTAACCAATACATAGAGGATAAATATGCCAAGAAACTTCTGCATAGCCACAAACCGGCACCTTACAAGCCAACAAATGTAACCAAACCAAATATTGTAAAACTCGCTTTCTTGTGCGTTCTTCTTGGTATTGTTCCGAACAGTAGATTTATTACTGTTTATCTTCATTAAAGTGCAAAAATGTCGGATTGTGACTTAATCATCATCATCATCACCATCTCAGCCATAGGACGTTCACTGCTGAACATAGGCCTTCCCCATAGATTTCCGGTCCGGTTCTAAGCGGCCTGTATCCAGCGTGTTCCTGCCGTACTTATCAGAGTTTACAACCCCGTCGGCCATCAGTTCTACGTGCTATGTGCCCTGCTCATTGCCACTTCAACTTGCTCATCCGCTGGGTTATATCGATAACTTTCGTTCGTCTTCGGATCTCCTCATTATGATTTAATTGGATAAAAATGTTCGAGTTTGGTATTGAGTTTTGAATCTTAAGAACCGCCGCCAACAGATACAGATAGCGCTCCATTGTGAAGGATCACATCCTAGGAAGAGTTCATAACCCTCCAGTAATGGGGATTATGACTCAAGGATTAACTATATTATAAGTAGAAAAACAACAATAAGTACAAGGTATGTCGAATGTCTGCTACATTTTGCGAAGAGCTCGAAACATTTGAACCTGGAATTTCCCCTGGTTGAATATTACTATTGGCAATCATTTTGCAGTGTACCTAGAGCCAGTTCTATTTCCTATCGTCGTTAACTGTCACCACGATATATCCCGTTGAATTTTATTTTGTCTTCGCACGATTTGCGTCCAGAGACCTGTCTAAGAGGTGAAGCTAGTTTCAAACATTTTCCAAAACACACATTTTTAAAAGAGAATCTATTTCATGGTTTATTCAAACCGAGTCCATTCATCAGACTGGCGGCGTCGGTAGGATTCACTCGATGTGGCTTATAGCTGGAACGATGAAATATCGCTTTGTTTTGTTTAGGTACGCTAGAATTTTAGAATTCAGAAGCAATTTTTTAAAATCACATGTAGAGCATAAAAAATTTAAAATTGGAGGTATGTATGAGGTTTTTTTTTTAATAAAAAAAAGAGCTCATGATTTTTTATTATAATACCTAATATCATATCACCCTTTGAATAAAAATGACATAGCTGTCATTTTTATTCAATATTAATTTAAATCTAATGTCAACTGCAGCATTTTTACACATTTCAAGTACAATTTGAAACGATCATAATTTTACATTAAAAATTCATTCCGATAGCTACTTATGCAATTTGGATTTGAAATGTTTATATGGTAATAATTTTATTTATACTCTTTAAAAACTATCTACATCTTTTAAACATACTATTTATCTAGAACTTTTCTCTGGTTTACAATTCTGACTAGTCCGAGCTTTATGCGTCCCGTGCGCTTAAAATGGCTTTGTGACTCTATTTGTGTTACTGAATTGATATTCTTGGCTAAAAGTGTCATTGTGACTGCTCCTTTGTGACGGCTTGTCGAAATAAGGCGCTTCACATCACTAGAAATTTTAAAATCTTGTGTATTTCATCGCTACCTATCACTCTAGCTACACTTTTATTCAACTAAAGAATTATTAAAATGATATTTTTTTGTAGTGGTAGGCCTCTTTTGCAGGGGGCCGCCTGGGGATGTACCAGTGTCACTACACTGGTACATCCCCACATTGTTACATTTGTAGACGAGCAAATCAGGTGCTTGATGGCAAGCATCATGATTGACCATACTCGTATCAGACACGGTGCCACCCAGTGTTTTAAAATCCAAAATTCTGCGCGGCACTGCACTGCGCCTGTCACCCTCAGATATTAGTTGTTGAAACTCATCATGTCCAGTAATTTCGCTGGTAACATTGCCCTTCAGGCCGGAACACAGTAATGTTGCACATTACTGCTTGGCGGATGAATGACTGGCAAAGGTGTGGCACTTCCCCAGGCGGCCCCCTGCAAAAGACGCCTACCAATACATTTATTGTTTTTAGTGTACTAATAAAATGTTTATCTATCTATCTACTACTACTGTAATACTTTCCGTTTTACACGTCCAATTTATCCTAGAAATAACAGTCGTTATTCCAGGTCACCTATACAAGTCCTAGATGAACAAAGGTATTGTACAACACCACTGGGACGTTCGGGATTTCTCTCCAAACTCAGCTGCGATAGAAACTCCGGCGAGTCGATGTTTTATCACAATATTGCTCTTGAATTTGAACACTTAAAATATTGTGTAATTTAGGAACAAATGATATTTTTCAGCGGTAAAGTTGTATTTTTCAATAAACTATAATACAACTTGTTTCAAAGAGTATTGATACTTAAAGGGGATGTTCTTTTTTATGATAGTGAGTGACAAGACGAGAAAATCAGGTGCCTGATGGTAAGCATCAAGAATGCCCATATCAGACACAGTGCCACTCAGTGTTTAAAATTAAATATTCTGCACGGCACCGCACTGCGCCCGTCACCCTGAGATATTAGTAGTTGAAACTCGTCATGCCCAGTAATTTAGCTGGTAACATTGCCCTTCAGACCGGAACTGGAATGAATAACTGGCAAAGGTGTGGTACTTCCTCAGGCGGCCCCATGCAAGAGGCCTACCAGCTACAAAAACATGTACGAGTATATACCAGTGAATCTAATCAATTTGACAGCCTTGTTGGCTCAGATAGTAGTAACTCTGCATTCCGCAGGCCCCGGGTTTGATCCCCGACCAGGTCAAACATAATATGTGTGCATGAACATGTCTGTTTGATCTGTGTCTGGGTGTTATAAGCTTATATAAGTACGTCTGGTACATCTGGTTACCATAGTACAGGCTTCTAGCCTAGTTTGGGACCAGATGACCGTGTGTGGAAGTTGTCTCTCATTTCTCCTCTCTTTAAATCAATTGTAAAAACTGATTATACCCTGAGCCATCGGGCCATATTTCATTAACCGTAAACGTCAAAAGTACTCTAAAAGAAGTTCCATGTGAGCCGCATAATATTCCTTTACAAATTCTTAAGAAAACCCTTCGAAATTTCAAAGCCCGTTAAAAATAAACATAATTAACGTGATGTTCATTACAGTATAATATGATGCTTAACGATGTAAGCTGACGAGTAAACCCGCGTGACAACACACATGCAAATTACACAGTTTGATGTAGAGATGGGAGAGAGTCGAGACGAATTTTGTTTCGGCAATTTCTTTTGATACCAAAATGATATATGTATTTCTTTAGAGCGACTTTAACGAAGAAGACTTTCGACGGCTGGTGGCTTCAATGAATAGTAATTCGATGAATCGAATGTATCGTGATTTGATGTTCACTGCAAAAAAATTCAGCATTTATAAGAGAAAGAATAATAATAGGGACGTAGTTCATTATACTCGTATCTTTGAAATATCGACTGTCTTGATGGCGTAGTGGGCGCATGCTCGACTGCCGATCATGAGGTCCCGGGTTCGATCCCCAGGTCAGGCAAAGTGTTAAATATTGGATTTTTCCATTAGGAATTATCTCAATAAGTGCCTGGAGTCTGGAACTGTGCCCGATAGATGGCAATAGGCTCGCCTCCTATTACATGGGACCAATAACATACTGGCAAAATGTGGGTGTGCCTACTATGGGACACTGAGTCCTGGGTACACCTCTGCCTACCCCTTCGGGAAAAAGGCGTGAATGTATGTTATGTTAATGTTTTTTTAAAATATCAGCATATTATAACAAAGAAGTTTACTGTATTTGGAGAGAACAGGAGAATACAAAACATCGATTTGGTAAATTTTCCATAGGATTTTGTCAAATTTCTCGTAGCTACTTTCGTAGCTAGGAGACCTTTTTATTTCTTCAAGTCAGTGTCTTGCACTTAGGTCAATGTGTCAAAGGTTCAGAGGTTGCCTTACCTGTTACGACGTTTTGACTAATTTGCATGAGCCGTGAGAATGCGAAGATTAATTCTCTTCGGAGCCTTTTCGTGACCAAAGAAACCTTCTCTAACATACAAAACAACTGTATCAATAGTACGTATCAACATAACGTGTGCTAGTTGAAGCCGGACTTTCACTGCAAAAATTGGGTACTTAAGTGATGTTTAAGAGCGAAACGCCCATGCTCTTTAATCTCAGGTTTCATATATTATTAGTGAAGTAATCTATGACCTTGTCATTTTAGTTATAAGATAGTGAATGACAAGAGCAAATCAGATGCCTGATGGTAAGCATCATGATTGCCCATATCAGACACAGTGCCACCCAGTGTTTTAAAAATTCAAAATTCTGTGCGGCACTGCACTGCGCCTGTCACCCTGAGATAATAGTTGTTGAAACTCGTCACGCCCAGTAATTTCGCTGATAACATTGCCCTTCAGACCAGAACACAGTAATGTTTGCACATTACTGCTTGGCGGATGAATAACTAGCAAAGATGTGGTACTTCCCCGGCGGCCCCCTGCAAAAGAGGCCTACCACTACCAAAGTTTCTCTTATTTATTATAAACTCGCGGTTATTACATAGTGAACGTCCCCCGCGAACTTCCTTTCTCTAATCACGGGAGTATAAATCCCAGTTTTACTCACTGTTAGACGTTCATTAAAGAAAAGAATTGAGAGTTAATAAAACAAAAATAAAATTATAGAGGCAAAGTTTACATTTTAATTAATTAAAAACTAGTATGTAATGTGCTATTAGGAAATATTGAAGTTTTATGCCAAAACTTTGATGCCTTTTTTGGACCCCTTAGAATGTAAATTTTCAAACTTCCTTTCTTAGCACACGTCCAGACAACGAAAACAACCTACATTCTAAGTTTCAAGTCTCAACGATCAGTGGGTTGGGCTCTGCGTTGCATGTCAGTCAGTGAGTCATATAGGATTTTATAATATTATATAGTGATCAATATAGGTAATATTACATATAATATAGGACATCTTCTAATTGGATTGTGCGAACATGCTGAGTTCCCCTTTCCTGTATACGAATCGCATTGGTTGAAAATTCAAAATGTCTTTAAAATATAAAGTTCGTTCTCACCCCAACACTACTTATATCTCTAGAGCCATACAATTTACATACGAAAACAAACTTATTGCAAACTTGAGACAAAGCAAGACAAACTTGCCCACCCTTTATGATAATCAGTTGGTCTTTTGATAAGCGAGTTAGATGTACCTGTCTTCTATTGTCTTCAACTAGAGGTCATTCATTCAAGGGCGTGCTGGTCAACGAACTCTGGAACTTTTATATGTAACTTTTTAATAGACTGCGTCGGAGGCGTTTTGGTTCAGAAGAGTCGGTTATATTAATATTATTATAATTTTATTGCTGCAAGCTTTAGCAGCCTGGTGGCGTTTTATAATCAAAGTCAATGGATTCAGTGACTGTGGATACTGGATACCTACTAAGTTCTATCTAATCGTAGGGATTAAAATAAATAACAACATCAAATGCTCCACGCTATTTATTATCATAATATAAATGTACGAGTAGCATTATACCTGCCTCGGTAGCGTAGAGGACGTATGCTCGACTGCCAATCAAGAGATCCCGGCTTTGATCCCCAGGTCAGGCAGTGTTAAATATTGGATTTTTCCATTAGGAATTATCTCGATAACTGTCTGGAGTCTGGAACTGTGCCCGTTAGATGGCAATAGGCTCGCCCCCTATTACATGGGACCAATAACATACTGGCGAAATGTGGGTATACCTCTGCCTACCCCTTCGGGAAAAAGACGTGAATGTATGTTTATAAATGTAGCATTATAATATAACTATTAACAATCACAAATACTAACCTTATGCATTGACATAAAGAAAAGGGGAGATGAGGTACTGGCTTCTCGAAAATGGCAAGCTCAAATCAGGTCCCATTAAGTCCACGTACATCAGTAAAGTAAGGTTGTACGAGCGAAAAATATTGTTGTCTCGGTCGCACTTCGGTCTTAGGTACGTCTTTCTATCTTTGTTGTTCATTATATGTCACTGTGCAAACTTCACACTGAGCAAATTTCACATGTCATTTGTTGAGTAAGCTCTGGGAGTACGTACTCTATCTCCTTTTTCTTTATATCAATGACTATATGAGATTAAAATAAATGCTTTCACAAATAAAAAGGGAAGAGCGCCGAGCCGTCACAGACAAAGTAAGAAAGGTACATGACATGCGAGTGGCATCGATTAAAAATATTTTTAAGGTATACTATACACGAGGTAACTCACTACACCTTCTTGTTCTAACTCGACACCAGCGCCATCTAGATGACACAAAAAAACAGCGTTTTCTTGTGTGTATGTTTGTTCCGTTTTCACGCTAAAACTACTGAACCGATTGAGCCGAAATTTGGTACATAGATAGTTAAGACCCTGGAGAAACGCATAGGATACTTTTTATACCGATTTTACCCGATATTCCTACGGGAACGAAGACTATGTGGGTAAAACCGCGAGGCCCTGCTAGTAAAGTATAATAGTAAAGTCTCAACATCTTCTCATAAAATGTCCAGTTAACAACGAATTTGACAGTCATTAAATGACTTACAGACACGAGATTCAAGTTTTTTTTTCTTTCTTCTTTTTTGGACCCACACAAATGTATTGCCAGTGTCAAGTTATATACATTTTCAAGTTAATATGGTCAATTAGTAAATTTTCAGAGTCAAGACAAGCCCAGTCAAGTCACAGCTTTAGAAAAGTGGTGGTCTCTACAAGAAGCTGCCGGAATTTTGGCGGGAACGAAAAATCACATTTCAGCTCTCGCATCACTTGCCAATAGACTTGTGTATCTTCGAAAACACTCAACACGTAATATTCCACCATTATTACACGTTAAACACTCGAAAATGCACCGATAATTGATAAAGATACGGGAGCCAAACTGTTTCCTTCGGTCTCCCGCCAAAACTGCCAAGTTTACCAACATGAACAGCTATGTTTGTGACACTTTACAGGAAGCGCTCGACATTTCCAGAGCTATATTTTACAGGCAATAATCCCTGTATTAAAATTCCGGCCTCAAAAAGCCGGATATCAAATAATAAATGTTGTCGCATAATTATCGGCAGGATGACTAGGAGAATATCCTCTATAAACAAGCAATAATGCGACCCTAATGGCCGAG
Organism: Hemistola chrysoprasaria; assembly: GCA_947063395.1. Taxonomy (NCBI): domain Eukaryota; kingdom Metazoa; phylum Arthropoda; class Insecta; order Lepidoptera; family Geometridae; genus Hemistola; species Hemistola chrysoprasaria. The sequence continues at coordinate 8,868,038 of OX346733.1, read as the reverse complement.
GAAATTAGGACTGGCCCCTAATGGTGATTTATGCCCCCGTAGGGTGACCATTATTGTGGTATTTTGATGGACATTTTCATGGCATCAACCAAGTTTGGCTTTTGCAAATAGTTGGTAAATTGAATATTTGATACTACAGTAAACATCGTTTGGAACTTTAGGGATTTCTCAACGAAATAATAATAATATGGGACAACTTCTACACACGGTCATCTGATCCCAAATTAGGATGGAGCCTGTACTATGGGAAACTAGATGACTGATATACAATATACATACTTATATACTTTTATATTCCCCAGACTCAGAAAGCAGAGTGACTACCATCTGTGCCAACGAGGCTGTGAAATCGAATGATGACGAATTCTACAAGACATAATGAGGAGATCTGCTGTAGATGAACTGAAGTTATAGACATAGCCCATTTTCCCTAGGGGGTTGAACAGGAGTGTACCCACCACAATACACATATCTTGAGTTGTCCGTGTCTACACAGAAGCGGTGGAATGAGGGTTCAGAGCTGCACTAATTCTATCTCATCCCATTATAATAATAATAATAATAATATGGGACAACTTTCACACACAGTCATCTGGTCCCAAACTGACCTAGAAGCCATACAGCGCCATCTATTAGTTACTTGCGCAAAGTATGAAAATATGCAGTAAAATGGCCATAACTTTTGATTGCGTTTACTAAGAAGTATGATTTTTTTACAGCCACAAGGGACCACAGATCTGAGTAGTTGATATCACTTTCAACTTGATACCTCCACACTCCCGTAAAAAAGTGTCTTGACAGATAGACAGACAGACGGACAACATCCTATTAGGGGTGAGTTTATTAGAGTGATCCTATTAGGGGTTATTTTTTTCTTTTTGAGATACGGCACCCTAAAAACAGCGCTAGGTGTTTTTTTTTGTGCCATCTAGATGGCGCTGGAGTCGAGTTAGAACTCGCTAGCGTATAACCAGATACAAACGTAACTTTTTTACATTGTTCTGAGGTTTTTTTTATGATAGTGAGTAACAAGACGAGCAAATCAGGTGCCTGATGGTAAGCATCATGATTGCCCATATCAGACAGTGCCACCCAGTGTTTTAATATTCAAAATTCTCCGGCACTGCACTGCGCCTGTCACCCCGAGATATTAGTTGTTGAAACTCGTCACGCCCAGTATTTTCGCTGGTAACATTTCCCTTCAGAATGTGCAAACATTATTGTGTACCGGACACAATAATGTTTGCACATTACTGCTTGGCGGATGAATAACTGGCAAAAGTGTGGTACTTCCCAGGCGACTTCCTGCAAAAGAGGCCTACCACTACAATATTAATAATTATGATAGTAAGATTGTCCTGACTATCTTAATCCATATAGTCACCTCACAAAAATTATAAGCAAATAGTGAATAATGAATTCCATTCATTTTAATCCGAACTAAATGGAGTATAAAAACCAACATAATACATCTGTTAAACCGTAATTATTCCTTAAATAATTCAGCGAAGTTTTCACAGTATTTTCTTTGTGCAGACATCTGAGAAAATTGAATGTTTTCCATTATCTTCAATTATTTCTTACAAGCACTGTTCGAATACATCGACAATAGAAGCTCATAGACTAGAAGGCCTAGCCAGACACGGAGATAGGTAGTTTTACCTGTTTTAGGGTACCGTACCTCAAGAGGAAAAAAAGAACCCTTACTTCGTTGTCCGCCTGTCTGTCTGTACGTTTGTCAATACCTTCTTCTTCTCATGGATAATAGCGTATTCGTTTTCGAGCACTTAATGTTTGATCAAACGTCATTACATGTCAAGTAGGGAACCCCTCGGAAACGCGTTGAGGTATCAAGTTGAAACTCGTAACAGCAACTCAGGTCTACGGCCCCTTGCTGCTGTAAAAAAATAAAACAAAAAAAATTACCGCATATTTCCATACTTTGCGCAACGGAATGAAAAACTCTAGGGTACTTCCCGTTGGCGTAGCATCATCAAATTTGGCAAGAAGCAATATCACAAGTAAGGGAAAAATCCGAAAACAGTAAAATTTTACAAAAAATATTGTGATTACTCACATGTTTGCGATAATATAGACAGGTACGGAACCCTACACTAAGCATACTTACCAAGGTATGCCTTAACAATTTACAATTCTTAATCAAGAAAGTAACAGTTTTTAGAGTTCCGTACCTCAAAAGGAAAAAAGAAACCCTTATAGGATCACTTTATTGTCCGTCTGTCTGTCTGTCTGTCTGTCTGTCTGTCTGTCAAAACTTTTTAACGGGAACGCGTGGAGGTATCAAGTTGAAATTGATATCAACTACTCAGATCTGCGGTGTCTTGTGGCTGTAAAAAAATCATACTTCTATGTTAACGCAATCAAAAGTTATGGCCATTTTACTGCATATTTCCATACTTTGCGCAAGGAGCTAATATATGGCGCTGTATGTTCTTGGTGTCTAGGTATGGAACCCTACACTATGCATACATACGTATGTCTTAACAATTTCTTTATTAATACATAGAATAGTCTGGAACTGTATCCGGTAGATGGCAATAACATAATGGCGAAATGTGGGTCTTCCAGGCTCTCTTCCAGGCAACCACCCCTTGGATACATAGAGGTATATATAGGATCAGTAGGGGGTGGGAAAAAATAGTTACAAAATACAAAATGCAAAAAATACAAAAATCTTTATTTGCTGAAATTTTGAGTGACATATGATTTCCAGTGGACTCCGCAATAGGGCTAGCCTGTATCGCGGGAATCCTGACATTGTTACCAACAAACTATTACCTATATAACGATATACAGTTATTTGACAGCCTCGTTGGCACAGATGGTAATACCTCTGCTTTCTGTGCTGCAGGGCCCGGGTTCGATCCCCGGCCAGAGGTCAAACATTTGTGTGCATGAACATGTCTGTTTGAACTGTGTCTGGGTGTAATAAGCTTATATAAGTATGTATATCAGTCATCTGGTTACCATAGTACAGGCTTCTAGCCTAGTTTGGGACCAGATGACCTTGTGTGGAAGTTGTCCTATATTATAAAAAAAAAAAAAAATTATATTTATAATTAATCACTTAAAAAAACATTAATTAATTAAAGGTAGTATCTCATTACGTACTAGTTATTGTATTTGATGTATGTGCGGGTCTGCGTCTGCTATATGTTCAGCAATATGGGCTTTGTGTGTGTGGGGGTGTGGGGGTTATAGATTAATATGAACTCAAGGCGCAAAACAATAAAAATAAATAAGGTAGCTACACTACAGCCGGCGTAATTTGGCGAGTCTGAACATAGTCTCTGCGAACTTTAGCATAAGTGAACTCTAAAAGAAAACTGTTATTGCCAGATAAACAAATATAGGAACAAATTTAATGTATATTGTAAATGTAATGTTCAGTTCAGTTCAATCATAATATTACTAATATTGTTGTATAGATACGTAATATTGTAGTGTTAGGCCTCTTTTGCAGGGGGCCGCCTGGGGAAGTACCACACCTTTGCCAGTTATTCATCCGCCAAGCAGTAATGTGCAAACATAACTGTGTTCCGGTCTGAAGGGCAATGTTACCAGCGAAATTACTGGGAATGACGAGTTTCAACAACTAATATCTCAGGGTGACAGGCGCAGTGCAGTGCCGCACAGAATTTAAAATTTTAAAACACTGGGTGGCACTGTGTCTGATATGGGCAATCATGATGCTTACCATCAGGCACCTGATTTGCTCGACTTGTTACTCACTGTCATAAAAAAATAGTTTTCTTCACGAGTATCCACGCGCTAAAGTTCGCAGAGCCTACGTTCAGACTCGCCAAGTTACGCCGGCCGTATTGAGAGGATAGCATTAGAAAGTGTCACGAATAGGCATACATTTCATAAGATCTAAAAGTCTAACTAATCGGATACTTTAATTAACTGACACGAAGCCCCTGTTGAAATAAAATAGCAATATCTGATAGATTAAAGAACTGAGATAGAATTGCCAGGGTTATTTAAACTTGTTTCGAGATTTCTTAAGATTCAATTCTGAGGGCACAAAAGAATAAATTGCTCTAAGATAAATTCCTAGATTATTAATTAGATTACTTATTTATATGAGATCTTTTGTCTGGCCCTCTGTCTAACCTTGGTAAAAAAGGCGTAGTGGTTTTGTCTTTTATTTTCTTTACTAATATTTTTTAGGGTGACTGCCTCGGTGGCATTGTGGACGCATGCTCGACTGCCGATCATGAGGTCCTGGGTTAGATCCCCAGGTCAGGGTGTTAAATGTAATTGGATTTTTCCATTAGGAATTATCTCAATAACTTCATGGAGTCTGGAACTGTGCCCGATAGATGGCAATAGACTCGCCCCCTATTGCAGGGGACCAATAACATACTTTTTTATGATAGTGAGTAACAAGACGAGCAAATTAGGTGCCTGATGGTAAGCATCATGATTGCCCATATCAGACACAGTGCCGCCCAGTGTTTTAAAATTCAAAATTCTACGCGGCACTGCTGTGCGCCTGTCACCCTGAGATACTTATTAGTTATTTTGTTGTGATTAAGTTGTTGAACCTCGTCATGCCCTGTAATTTCGCTGGTAACATTGCCCTTCAGACAGGAACACAATAATGTTTGCATATTACTGCTTGGCAGATGAATAACTGGTAAAGGTGTGGTACTTCCCCAGGCGGCCCCACTACAACTACTATATTGGCGAAATGTGGGTATGCCTACTATGGAACTGAGTCCTGGGTTACACCTGTGCCTTCCCCGTCGGGAAAGAAAATTGTATGTTATGCAGTGACACTGCATTACTGCCAACCACACCATTTCGTTTATAACTCGATTCAATTGCGCACATTAAATTATTTTCCCCGCACCTCGCTACATATTGACGATTTTATTTCTATACAAGAGTTTATGAGAGTCGGGTCTGTTAGGTTGTGTTGTCTGAAGATAAGTACCTAGCACCCACATAGTGACGTAACAAGGGCCCACAGGCGCTACCGTAACAGATTTTATCGACGTTTGATTATTTTTGTGATGTTCTTTACGTGTTGGAATTACCCTTTTGAGAAGTTCTCCCATCCTTCGTTTGGAGCAACGTGTAAGAGAAAGTCAGTGACAAAGTTTTTTATAATAATATATTTTTAATAACTACTATATATTATATTCTACGAAAGACAAGAACTTTCTTAAAAAAAATATTTGCTCAAATTCTGTTACTTAGTTCATTAAAGTTGCCTTTATATATTAAGTTATTAGGCTCGATTTGTTTTCCCATAATATTAGCACAGATCCGTAAGCGTTGACACTGCATGGATGTCGAAGCTACACTAAAGTAAGGTGCACGGATTACAGTACAATTTAGTGGAGCAAAGTGAGTGTTCGGAACCGCTTTAGTACTTTGTACATTAATATCGTTGACTACTATAGAGGTATACAGTCTTTTTATGCCATAGGTCGCCACACAAGCAGACGATGTGCCTTATAGTAAGCGGTTACCGCCGTTATGGATACCTGCAGCACCAGCGGTATTACCAGCATGTTGCCGACCCGACCAATACTCAAGACTACTCATCCTATAAATAAAATGACAAATTATTATGTTAAAGAATCAGTTGCCAGTCTGTTCATTTGCACGCCTCAGTAGGCAAAACATTTTGGTTGCTCGAAATAATATTTAACATATTATCTGCATGCTTAACTGTATTGTGTATGTATCCATGTTTTAAGCAAATAAAATTCTTTATCTTTGTCTTCTACTTTTCAAGAGCCGCATGTTGTAGCTCAACGAGAAGACCGCAGCAGGAGATCATTCCACAGTGATACATTTATTTCAGTAATGTACTGACTTCTAGATTATGTAAAGGCCCAAGTTAGGGAATCTAATCATAGCAAGTGATAACAAACTTTTATAATAGGTGATACGGAGCAGAATAGGTACTAAAAGTAGATCCATACAGAAGGAAGGCTCAATTGATGAGCGAAAACACGTGCAGCTTTAACTAAATTTTCATTCAGCACAATAGGTACTGCTTTTGTTCTTTTCGAGCCTATTCTAACATTAATCTTATGAAAGAAATGGGTCTTAATCGACTAATTTAATCTACTTAATATACAAGACCAATTATTATTGCGGGTAGTTGGAGACAATGCTCGTCCTTCCCGACGGTGACACCCGCATTCTCCAGTTTCTCGCGACCACGGCTGATGCAACACAGTCGAAACGTCGAGATAAATAAAAAAAAGCGTGAATAAGTCCCGTTTCTTTCATAAAATCTGTTTTCGAATCTTGAAAGTTTAAAAATTAATTACTATCCTAACAATTTTTTAATAGCAGAAAGTCTTTTTAGTCTGTTCACATTCATTAAACCTTTAGTTCTTACGTATTATTAATATGATAAGGCTGATTTTTAGAGGTGGCTCTATAGCTAAAGTTGTTAAAAATCAAAAGTACAATGTACCTTCAATTAGATTTCAATTGTTTCTTTAGAAGAAATAGCGTATTTACAAGACCGATATGAAATTATAGAAATAGATATCCTTCCTTCAGTATCTGTATATCCTTTCTCTGCATGGTTGTCTGGAAGAGATCGCTCTGAGTGATAAGGCCGCCAGTTGTTACTCTTTCTAGTTTTAAGTTTTCTTTTTGTCTTTTTCTATATTATTGTGGTACCAATAAAGTGTTATCATTCATTCATTGCTAGCTGTGCCCCGTGGTATTATCCGCGTAGTTTTCGTTCCTGCGGGAATATCGAGGAAAAAGTACCCTCTGTGTTATTCCAAGATCCAATTTACCTATATACAGGCCGGTTGGCTCAGCGGGTTCGATCCCCGGCCAGGTCAAACATTTGTGCACATGAGCATGTCTGTTTGATCTGTGTCTGGGTGTTATAAGCTTATAATATATGTATTTCAGTTCTCTGGTCACCATAGTACAGGTTTCTAGCCTAGTTTGGGGCCAGATGACCGTATGTAGAAGTTTTCCTATAAAAACATACATTCACGCCTTCTTCCCGAAGGGGTAGGCAGAGGTGTATCCAGGACTCAGCCCCATAGTAGATACACCCACTTTTCGCCATGTTATTGGTCCCATGTAATAGGGGGCGAGCCTATTGCCATCTACCGGGCACAGTTCCAGACTCCAGGCAGTTATTGAGATAATTCCTTATGGAAAAATCCAATATTTAACACTGCCTGACCTGGGGATCGAACCCGGGGCTTTTTGATTGGCAGTTGAGCATGCGCCCTCTACGCCACCGAGGCAGTCTTAGGCAAGTTTTCCTATATATTATATTTACTAAATTTCAGCCCCATCGGTTGAGTAGTTTTTGCGTAAAAGAGTATCAAACATCCGTCCATCTATCAATCCTCACAAACTTTCAGATTTATAATATTAAGTGAATATTAAGTAAGATGCAAGGGAAGTAGGGTAGTTTTTCTGTCCTGCTAGTTGTTTGTGTATTATCTATCTTCTGCCCTGTATATAAATGAACTGTAGAGCTGACTTTCTGTGCATTTATATTTTATGGTAAGCACCACGCTGCTATGTGGGGAAAAGTTAGGTGGCTTAAGACGTACGATTACGGAGCATGATAGCCCGTATTGCCTTTCTCTACCCATCTCAATAACTTTCTATAGAGGAAAAGTTTGTGAGGCAAATCAAGAATAGAAGTTATAAGTATGCCTCAGGGATAGAACGAAATATTATTCTGATACACAGATCACTATAATTAGTACTTCTGATATGCCGAGATAAAAATTGTCTTTGGTGTTTGAATTTCGTACACCGTAGAACGACATAGACAAAGACGCCTGGAAAGTTACTGCGCAGACATCAGCCGGCACCTTACAAGCCAAGAAAGGTAACCAAACCATATATTGTCAAACTCGCAGTTGAAAAAAATTAAACCATACAAGTTTCTTGTGCGTTCTTCTTGTAGAGGTATATTTCCGAACGCACGGTAGATTAATAACTAGTGTATTTTTTTGACGTTTAAATATTACTTTTTAAGGCTTCATCATCTCAGCCACAGGACGTCCAACGCTGAACATAGGTCTCCCCCTTAGATTTCCATCAGTCCGATTGTAAGCGGCCTGCATCTAGCGTGCTTCTGCCGTACTTATCAGATCGTCCGTCCACCTTGTGGGAGGACGTCCTACGCTGCGATTACCAGTCAGAGATTAAAGACTTTAATCTCTGACTGGAAAGATTTAAATAAATTTTGTCCGAATTTAAGTTTGAGAGCTTGACACGCTATCCTGTACCACGAAATGCAGTAAACGGGTAGGCGACAAAAAAGCGACGTACGAGTAAATGACACCAAAATTTCGGGCAGCTTCTTGTAAAGGCCACCACTTTACTAGAGCTGTGAGTTGACTGGGCTTGTCCTGACTCTGAATTGACTGATTGACCATATTAACTTGAAAATTTATATAACTTGACACTAGCAAAAACACTAACGCGTGAGTCCATGAATGTCCTGTGTAAGCAGGCTATATTATATACAAAACTTAACACTGGCAATACATTCGTGTGGGTCCATAAAGAAAAAAAAGTTTATACTGGTTTGATATAAGAAGTACTCAGATTATACTCTTTGGAATAGACAAATGAACAGAAATATGGCGGCAAAAGTAGTGATGATGGAATATGGCGCGAATTATGAGAAAAATATAATAGAACGAGGTGTACGAAGCTTATTATATGATTTAATAATTCTTACTTATTACAACTTACACCATTTTGTAACACTAAGCAGGTAGTCCTAAAGATCCCTTGAAGATGTGTCAGCAAACGCAAGGAACTCGAGCCCTTCAGAAATTTGCATTCACGATTAGGTAATACGATAAGGGACTGTTTGGCGCCGTACTTCAATCAAACCGTGAAGGAGGCACGTGTGTAATGAATTGAGTAGATATCTGTACAGTTCTGGTATGCGATTAAGCACAAATAGACATACAATTTTGTAACATAATACGTGCGTTTTATCTTGGCGAGTCTGAAGTCTGTCATAGGCTCTGCGAACTTTACATAACATAACATACATTCACGCCTTTTTCCCGAAGGGGTAGGCAGAGGTGTACCCAGGACTCAATCCCATAGTAGATACTTACACCCACATTTTGCCAGTATGTTATTGGTCCCATGTAATAGGGGGCGAGCCTATTGCCATCTACCGGGCACAGTTCCAGACTCCAGGCAGTTATTGAGATAATTCCTAATGGAAAAATCCAATATTTAACGCTTTGCCTGACTCGGGGATCGAACGCGGGACCTCTTGATTGGCAGTCGAGCATGCGCGAACTTTAACCCATGAAACTAGTGAACAAAACTGTTATTCCCAGATAAACAAATATACGAACAAATGTTTAATGTAAATGTAATATTCAGTTTAGTTCAATCATAACACAGTTTTCTTCACGAGTTTTCATGCGTTAAAGTTCGCAAAGCCTATGTTCAGAGTCTTGGTCCGTCATAATTAAAGGGCTAACTTTTAATACGTCATATTGTTAATCGTTAACCCTCGGTCAGTCGCGCTTTTTTAGTAACGTCGTTCGTCGCGTGGGGTCTTTGAAAACCTCTCAAATGAATTGCTTAAAAAATACATAATTTTATATATTTACCTATTTTATTGGGTATTTTATTCTTATTTAATTCAATTTAAATAAAATGACATCAAAAAACTTTAAATTATTTATATATTTTTGGCTTTAACTTACAAACTAAAATAAGGAACAAAAATTTCTTTCGTTGAGAACATATGACAATGAATGTCAAATAAAAATAACTAAAAATTGAAATTATTATTAAATCTAAAACCAATTGAGATGCTCATGAATTTCTTATTCTTCTATAATAAAATTTGGAACACTAAAATTAAAAAACATAGTAACTTCAAATTATTCTACTGGTGCCGTTTCTCTCTCTTTTTTTGACAATGTAGAAGTTATTTGACGAAATATTTATCAATGGTTCATCATCCCCATCACTGTAAGTAGATTCATCGGCTTCAGTAGATTCATTTACCAATTCCAAATCTAGCTGTTGTTCGCTTGTCGTTTCCAAAGCCTGATCATCGTTCAAAAATACCTGACGTTCCGTACGCAAATCATCTTCGCATTCTTGTTCTGAATCTGTGTCATGCTCACTGATTTGATCAGGGTATACACCGCATTCATTCTCCTCATCATCACCACCAAGAACATCATCAGCATCTTGCTCTAGCCAGCTCAATATACGTCTTTGTTGGGTTTCGTCCATTTTACTTCAATAACAAAAGTGATCTAAAACAATCAAAAACAAAATAAATAAAATGATAAATATAAATCAATAGTCTTCTCTAAGACAAATTTTGTATAGAAAACTTTTTGAAAACCTCCTTCATGTATTTAGAGGTTATGCAGAAGAAAAATAAAAAAGCGCTAGTGCACACTAAACACACATGGAAAAGTCTACTTTTTGAGCAAATATATTAAAAAAAAACACTTTTAATATGAGAACTAAAAAATAATTTGCCATTCATTTTTACTTACGCGGTTCGTCGCGTGGGGTCCTTCAGAGCCCGCGCGCACAAAAATACGTCCGTATCTCACCACGCTGGTGCGCGAACTGAAGTTAGCGGCTATGCGCTCCAAGCATAACTCAATTCAGGAAGGTACCTAAGGTGCTGAATCACTTGGATAATTTTTAGTCTAGTTTTTTTTCATTATTGTAACACCTAGGCTTTTATAGACCCCACGCGACGGATCGAGGGTTAAGTGATTCGAGTACAATTAACAATCGGCCTAGGCGTCTAATTGGATACCGGCGTTTAATGTACGTCCTAGGCGTCCAATTAACTGGCTTTTTAACCAGATGGCTACTATATGTATATTCGTTTGCTATGACTAACTCGTCGGCGGAGAGGGCGCATGCTCGACTGCCAATCAAGAGGTCCAGGGTTCGATGCCCAGGTCAGGCAGTGTTAAATATTGGATTTGTGCATTAGGAATTATAACTGCCTGGAGTCTGGAACTGTGCCCGGAAGATGGCAATAGGCTCGCCCCCTATTACATGGGACCAATAACATACTGGCGAAATGTGGGTGTATCTACTATGGGACTGAGTCCTGGGTACACCTCTGCCTACCCCTTCGGGAAAAAGGCGTGAATGTATGTTATGTTATGTTTATAAGTTTTCTATTTACCATATTATTACAGGCTTCGGGACCAGGTGGCCATGTGTGGAAGTTGCTCCATATTAGTTTGGTAACCAGCCAACACTTAGTTTGGAGGCTTCGGGTCTTTCAAAAGCGTGTTCTTAACTCATGCTGGCATCTGTAGGGCCGTTAACTCCGGGTTAACTAACCCAGGTTGACACAATGGTGATTCTAAAGTTTAATAGAAATGTATCCCGTCAGTTTAGGTACAGACCACTATATAGGTCTCCCAAAGTTAGATGGACTTAAGGTTAGTTGAGTCACATGAAGTTAATTTCGGACATTTCAGTAGGTACTTATTACTTGAAGTTTTCTCGTGTAGTTAATTGTGTTCTTTTCGTTTGTGTGCAGCTTTCACTTGTAAACATTGACATGATACGTCAGGCATAGTCCATCAAATCTAAGAAGTACCGTTTGAAGTTTCATACTTTCAATTACTTTGCATAGGCATACTAATGTCTTAGATCGATTGTGAAGATCAAGTTGCAGGATCGCATCCTTAACTCAAAAAAGTAAGAGAAGGTAGCGCTTGAGATTTCCAATGCTCAATGCCCTAAGAAACTTACTATTATGTATGTACATACATACATTGCAAGTTAAATAAAACCTTGTAAAAGTTGTCATCCATAAACCGCCCAAAATAAAGCTTTCTTTCAAGCTAAGCTTCCAAGCCGTTCCCAAAACCCGAGTAATTCTCGCTTGATCCCGTATTATTCTCTTTTATATTATACTAACAGTAAGTAATGTTCATGAGATGGCCCATAAAAGGACGCACACACACGCTTTCTTTGGTAAGAGAGGAAGACACCATCAACGCGTCGATGATGGAGATTGAACTAGAAATCATGAGCGGTAATAGCGTTTGCGACCACAACGCTACCTTTTTTTTTATGACAGTTAGTGACTAGACCAGCAAATCAAACACAGTGCCCACCATTGTTTTAAAATGCAAAATTCTGCGCGGCACTGCACTGCGCCTGCCAACCTGAGATATTAGTTGTTGAATCTCATCATGCCCAGTAATTTCGCTGATAACATTGCCCTTCATACAGGAACACAGTAATGTTTGCACATTACTGCTTGGCGGATGAATAACTGGCAAAGGTGTGATACTTCCCCAGGCGGCCCCCTGCAAAAGAGGCCTACCACTACAACTACTATATACCTATATACATACTATACTAAATTAGCATACTTTTTGGCAGTTAAACATGTAACATATAGCCGCTTTAAATACTCATAAACCTAGAAAAAAGGTGTTAATGTGTGCGTCACGTGATGTTATTATTAGCGAGCTGGCTTACTATTGTGAAGACTATTTTAGAAGATAATTCTGTCCCCTTTTTTTCAGGTGAAAAAATTCTTATAGTCACACTTTTACAATTTCAATTAAAGCGGCTATTTATTATTTATACTATTTACTAGTGGCCCGCCCCGGCTTCGCACGGGAGAAGTTGAAGTGAACGTTTTAACAGGAGTAAATTCGTGATACATTGTATTTTTATAGGTATAACCCTAATGGTTTACGCAGCGCACGCAAATTAATGACTATTTCTGTTACAGTGACCAAACCTTAACAGATGGAAACAATTTCCGAGGCCTATTTTGATGATATATAAGTACTACAAACCCCTAGTACATTATTTCTACCACCATTAATTTTCATACCGCATAAAAATAATGACTTCTTCGATTATTGAGACTAAACCAAAACAGACTGATATAATAATGTCCGTGGACTATTTTTTGTAGATAGAGATAATTACTACAAACCCCTAGCCCTAGAACATTACTTTATTCTACCATGAATAGTTTTCACCGCATGACCGTAATGACTGTTCGATAATTGTGACTAAACCAAAATAGATGAATATAATGTCCGTTCACTATTTTGTAGATATTGGTAAATACTACAAACCCCTAGTACATTACTTTATTCTACCACAAATAGATTTCCCAGCGCATGAAATTTAATGACTGCTTCGATTATTGTGACTAAACCAAAATAGATGGATATAATTTCCGTAAACTATTTTGGTAGATATTGATAAGTCCTACAAACCCCTAGTACATTACTTTAATCTACCACCAATAGTTTTCACACTGCATGAAAAATAATGACTGCTTCGATTATTGTGACTAAACCAAAATAGATGGTTATAATGTCCGTTCACTATTTTGTACATATTGGTAAGTACTGCAAACCCCTAGTACATTACTTTATTCTACCACTAATACTTTTCACAGCGCATGCATATAATGACTGTTTCGATTATTGTGACTAAACCAAAATAGATGGATATAATGTCCGTGGACTATTTTGTAAATATTAGTAAGTACTACAAACCCCTAGTACATTATTATATTATTCTACCATAAATAGATTTCACAGCGCACGCAAGTTAATGAATATATTTGGTAATTATGTGACACCTTAGTTCACAATATTGCAGATTTCTTGCGGATCCCTAATATTTTTCAAAACCTCGTAATATAGCCTATGTCACTCACACTGAATTAAGCTCTCCTTAAGTAAAAGATTTTTTAAATCGGTCCAGTAGTTGCGGAACCTATTCGTTGCAAATAAAAAACAAAGTTTCTCACTTTATACTATGATATTGGTATTGGTAATAGATTGAATAATCTGGAGACATATACGGATTACGGAAACAGTGAAAACAGTAAGAAGAGCATTCATAATTCGATGTTGTTGCAACCCAGTTTAATAGAGCTATGATAAAGAGAAGCAAAATCATAAGCGACTGCCTCTATGGCGTAGAGGGCGCAAGCTCGATTGCCAATCAAGAGGTCCCGGGCTCGAAACCTAGGTCAGGCAAAGTGATAAATATTGAATTTTTCCATTAGGAATTATCTCAATAACTGCCTGGAGTCTGGAACTATGCCCGGTAGATGGCAATAGGCTCGTCCCCTATTACATGGGACCAATAACATACTGGCGAAATGTGGGTGTTTCTACTGTGGGACTGAGTCCTGGGTACACCTCTGCCTACCCCTTCGGGAAAAAGGGCGTGAATGTATGTTTTTTTTAAGTCATAAGCGCGTTTTAATTATTTACAGAACGCCATCTATTATGCAATGTTGGAACTAAATTACCTAAAAATGTTGCTTTAGGTGTGCTTTAGGGTAGTTATGTCTTGCAAGAAAATATTGAAATTTTTTCTGTAGCGCCATCTAGTAAGCATTGTTGGAACTAAAATATTCATAAGAAACTTTAAAACTGTATTTTTCCACAAAAGGGCTGAAATTTTTGAAAACGCTGAAACACGTGTTTAATTATTTTCATTTTAGAATGGTTCTACAAAATTTGAAATTAATCGGCTGAAAAATTAAGTCTACTCCATACAAACTTTCAACCCCTATTTAATACACATAGGTGTAAAATTTTGAAAAATCCTTTCTTATTACTTGTCTAGACTGTAAAAATAATCTATTGTCAAAATTTCATCATCATCGGTCCAGTAGTTTTGGCTCTGGGTTGATGAGTCAGTCAGTCAGTCAGTCAGTGAATCACTTTCTCTCTTTATATAATAGTATAGATTATAATAAGTTCATGCGCAATCCTATCAAATTCGCATCGTTGTATAATGTCAAATCCCATAAAATGATGCCAGTTATCGCTTGAATTTAATTCAATTGAAACCTTTTCACTCACGTTAATGCGCGCGCCCATATCGTGTATGTGTGATTTTGAATTGTTTGCACATCACCTACTGTTTATACATTGTCGTAATAGTCAGTTATTCTGGGCGTTCATTTACATGCCCAATGTGGTCGGTCTCCGTGCGACAATCGTGGTGAGAGCTTATACATTACTCATACGTTCGCTTTTACATGTTTGTCTGGATGGCCACCTTCGACGGCTGATTCTATTTAAAAATTAATGTTTCTAGCGGTGACTGAATAAAAATTGTATTTACATATACAGAACATACATACAATCACACTTTTTTGCCAAATTGACAAAGGTTACCCAGGTCTCAGTCACATAGTAGGTACACCCACATTTCGCCAGTATGATGATTGCCTAATTTTTATTATTTTGACATTGGTTTTGACATTATAATTTTTAGTTTTATATCCTGATATTTTTTTTTTGTTTTTTAGGGTATATAGACCAGGGTAGAAGCCTTTAAAAATAATAAAAAGTGAAAAAAAATAATAGTAGGATGAAACCCATTAGAAAAGGAGGGGAATATTATAAAAATGAAAGGAAAAATAATTTACGGGCGATCTGAGGTCGGGAAGGGGATGGGGGTGAGTTTTTAAGGGTAAAAAACGGTTTTTCTCGATTTCCGGAAAAACTAAAAGTCCTATCGAAAAAAGTCAAATGGCAAAGTTGTAGGTAATAAAAAGATCTAAAACTTTTGTATATACACTTTTTTCAAATAACCTCAAAATTTATGTGAAAAATTCAAAAAACCCAGTTTTTGGCTTTTCATTTTTATCTTTTACAAAAAATTTTTTTTTTTAACGAAATTTGGTGAAAACTTACCTTTTTATGTCCCAAATACGCTGTAATTTATTTGATTAAAAATATTTATTTTTTCACCTTATTTTTAATTTAATATCGAAAAAACACCCTAATTTTCAATCGAAAAATCACCCGTCAAAATTTCAGCTTTTTTCAAAAAATTGGTATGTTTTCTGTTCGTTGAAATCTCTACTTTCCGATGGTCAAAAAAAATATATATGTTACTATAGTAAATCTTCTCAGAAAATGCAAAAAATCGAAACTCGATTCGAAATTTTTTTTTTAATTATTATAAAAAATTTTGAGCTATTTATTAAAATTAACACTTTAATTACTCGAAAAACGTTAGATTACATGTTACATTGATAAAAAAAAATTGAAAATAAAAATATACTACTATAATTAACAAACAAATAAGTTAATAAAATTAATATTTAATAAGACATCTACAATATTTGGAGAAAGTTGTCGAATCTTCTTTAAATTATATGCGTAGATGTCTATTTATAACTATTTTAAGATCAATTATATACCTTTTTTTTTGACGTTTTTTTGAAATTTTGACGGGTGATTTTTCGATTGAAAATTAGGGTGTTTTTTCGATATTTATTTAAAAATAAGGTGAAAAAATAAATATTTTTAATCAAATAAATTACAGCGTATTTGGGACATAAAAATGAGAGTTTTCACCAAATTTCGTTAAAAAAAAAAATTTTTTGTAAAAGATAAAAATGAAAAGCCAAAAACTTGGTTTTTTGAATTTTTCACATAAATTTTGAGGTTATTTGAAAAAAGTGTATATACAAAAGTTTTAGATCTTTTTATTACCTACAACTTTGTCATTTGACTTTTTTCGATAGGACTTTTAGTTTTTCCGGAAATCGAGAAAACCCGTTTTTTACCCTTAAAAACTCACCCCCATCCCCTTCCCGACCTCAGATCGCCCGTAAATTATTTTTCCTTTCATTTTTATAATATTCCCCTCCTTTTCTAATGGGTTTCATCCTACTATTATTTTTTTTGGTTTTAAAAATTATCGACCCTGGTCTAATAGTGCCATTACTGAAAAAAGATAATCTTTATCAGGATATAAAAAAAAAAATTTAGTTTGACTGCTTGACATGCCTACTTAATCTAATAATTAAGTAGGTATGTCAATTATTTCTTTTTTTCTTAATTTACATGGAAATTTAGATTTTTATTATTTTGGACTTTGATATTATTACCTAATTAATCTAATTTTATTTTATATTGTAATTTGCAAGCCTCAAGAAGGTAGAATGTATTGGGCTAATTAAAATTAATGTTAAGACCTGTTTGTACATATATTCCTGCAAAAAAAATGATTATGATTGGTCCCATATAATAGAGGGTGAAAAGACCAGCTTCACACTGCAATGGAAAAGAAGTATATGCTATACATTAGAACATTCCAGAAAATAATGAACGAGAACATCAGGAAGCGCACAAAAATAAGTGATGTTGTTGTCAAAATAAAGAAACTTAAATGGAAGTGGTCGGGGCACGTCATCAGAGGCTGCGGAAAATGGAAGAACAAGATAATATGTTGGTTTCTTAAATACAGGAAAAGAAACAGTTAAAAAGATGGGAAGATGATATAATAAAATGAGCAGGAAAATTATGGACAAGAGCGGCAAGACAGAGAGAAATGGATGAGCTTGGAGGAGGCCTTTGCCAAGTAAAGGCTCACGGATCAAGTCGATATTATTTAAAATTATATGGTGTAGTAACTCAGATTTTCCCGCCTTGTCAACGGCGAGCCGTCCGCGCCACTCGTGGGCTCAAGCCCTAACGCTATATTGAGTGACGCGCACTGCTATTGGCCGATTTGTAATCTTATCGATTTACAACGGGTTTCATTCGTTCGTTTTGTACTCTAGATATTCATGTTCTGTATTAAGCATAATGAGAGCCAACAGTTTTGTTCATATTAAACTCTTTCAATAAAAGTGATAATTTGTTATTTGTTTAGATCTGCTATCGCGAAGAATATGCTCCTCTAGACTATAATATATAATTTTAAATATGTATATATAGTTAGTATTTTTTTCATTTAAGACTATGCGGGTGAAACCGCGGGGCACAGCTAGTTATTAATAAAAAAATGGACATAAAATGTAAAAGCTTTTCTCTCACGCACAAACTTTCATTCATAATATTAGTACGATGATGTCACCGAGCTGTGATGATACAAAACAAGCTAAAACGGAATTGTGACCAAAACATTAACCACTAAGCATTATTTAATATCCTCTAATAAATGTGAAGCACGTGTAGACCTCAATGAAATATCTCTATGACGGAGGTCCAACGACTGAATTGTGACGAGAATCTATAATAGGTCTTTAGTCTACCAGGTACTGTCTGTGCGGCATTTTAACATTACATTTTTTTTGTTTAATGTATTTCTACAATGTGGCGTGGCTGTAGCGTGTTAGAAGATTTAGTGACAAAGATAGAAAAAGGATTGCTTAAATGGTTCGGACATGTGGAGAGGATGGACGAAAGGAGATTGACAAAGGAGATTTATAAGGCTAGTGTGAATGGTCAAGTCGGTAGGGGTCGACCTACCTTTCATGAACAAGTTGATGTTATCTTAAGGAAAGGCTAGGTCAAAAGTACCAACAACCGACGAGCATGCATGAAGAATGTGATGAAAGTGGAAGAAGCGAAAGTTGTATGTCAGGATTGTAGCAAGTGGAAAGAAATAGTCCCTGCCTACCCCAACGGGAACAAGGCGTGACTGTATGTACGTATTTCTACAATATATAAAAGAAATGGGCTTGGGATTAAAGGAAGTTGAACCAAAAAAATCTTGCACTGTCTGTCCTATATTGCAGAAAGATTGCCGGGTAGAGAATGTTATACGCAATAATATTCTCAAACATTTGGCCTTCTTATTATCTTCTAATTATTTACAATTTTATTTGAATATAGTGAGGTTAAGAATTTAGTTTTTCTAATGGCGACGCGCGTTCTTATTTCAGTAGAATATTTGCTTATTTTAATATAATTATTTTAATGGCGACACAAAAGAATATATTTATACATTTAAAAATCTTATTATTAAGCATATCAAAATTATAATGTTTGGTCGACGTGGCCAAAAACCAACATCTACTTTTACCAAACAATGCCTATTTTGTAAAACCATCAGTTTATTATATTTCTATTTATAAACGACTTCAAAAATAGCGCAGGCCTTTGATCATCCCTATTTTAACCCCCGACCGAAAAGGAAGGGGTGGTATAAGTGTGACGAGTCTGTGTATCTGTATGTGACGTTATAGATCTTAAACGTATTACTTAAAATGTATATTACTATACGGCCTACTATGACTGCCTCGGTGGCGTAGAGGGCGCATGCTCGACTGCCAATCAAGAGGTCCCGGGTTCGATCCCCAGGTCAGGCAGTGTTAAATATTGGATTTTTCCATGAGGAATTATCTCAATAACTGCCTGGAGTCTGGAACTGTGCCCGGTAGATGGCAATAGGCTCGCCCCCTATTACATGGGACCAATAACATACTGGCGAAATGTGGGTGTATCTACTATGGGACTGAGTCCTGGGTACACCTCTGCCTACCCCTTCGGGAAAAAGGCGTGAATGTATGTTATGTTATCTTACTATACCTTATTTAAAAAATTGTATGATTATTATAAGTCACATGAGTCTTTTCAGTGGCCGGGTGGTTCCCGGCTATATAATAGGGCCACCCCTTTCTCATCCCGTGGGAGCCGTGAGAGGCAGAGGGACATATTCGGAGAGTGGGCAGCAGCGCTCTCCGGCACCAAGTACCAATTCCAACTACTGCGATTACCAAGCCGCCCATGTGAATAGTTTATGGCGTTCTATGGGGGAGGCCTATGTTCAGCAGTGGACGTCTTCCAGCTGATGATAATGAGTCCTTTCAGTATTATTCGAATTTTGCGGTAGTTTCGAACAAAATTAACGGGGATCCTCCTGCAAAATTTCTTGATAAGGACCGAAAGCTTTTTGATAAACACAATGAAAGCCTATCTCTGGATGAAATTATAAAACTTTTAATATTATCTATACTCTTGGTTAGTAATTAGTTTCCGAGAAGTCCTTTAAGGTCTGAGATATTATTTCAGGAGCTGCAGAAGAAAACAGGATAAATCAACTTTTGACATATTTAAATACAAAGGTGCTATGTCATTTTAAGCCCGAGTCTAATACCTTCATTATTATAAAACTCAATGCGTTCAAAATCATGTTTTTTAAAATAGGTACCTAATAGGTACATTTCATTCTCTCTTCAAGAGAAAAAAATTATTGCTTTTGGTCATTTCAATTGTAACTTCGACAGATTAATAATTGAATTAATCGAATTTTCATAGATCTTGAGCAATAACTGCCATAAAGGGCTCATTTATTATTATGGTTTTATTTACTATAGTGTAGTATAATTCATCATCATCATCATCTCAGCCGTTGGAAGTCCACTGCTGAACATAGGCCTCCCCCATAAGGGGGGTTGTTGCCAATACTCGCCACGCTTGGCAGGCGGGTCGGCGAGCGCAGTTTGATGGTTTTACGAAGAGGACGCAGAGGACGTAGTATAATTAATATTGTGAAAGTATATATGTATATATCTACCTATGTACAAACTTATATATAAACATACGTAGAAGGGGTCCTCTATTTATTTTTTTAATTTAAAAAAAGATAATTAAATACCTATAGATTTAGCCTGTTTTGTCACAAAGGTCCTCATTTGGTACAAAGAAAGCCCTTGAAGGCACAATTTAGGTTTTTTTCTAACCTCTCGAGTGAGATATTAGTCTCTAGATTAAGTAGAGTGGCTAGATTACATCAGGCTTTATTATTACTTATTAAGTGAAAGACATAACGATATATTTGTTTTATCTCTTATTTATGTTTAGGACGTTTTGAGAGTTGCTTAATCATTTTACATTACATATTTTTATGGCATCTAATATTTTTCTGTCTGGTTGATGGCAACAGGCTCGCCCCCTATCACGTGAGACTGAAGAGCGTAATCTAGCTACGAGAATTTCGACACAATCCTTTGAATAATTTACCAATATATCGTTGTTTTGTATTCCCCTGTTTCCTACGATTAAAATGGTTTTTTTTTTTTTTAGCATTGTGGCAAATTGCTAAAAAGGTGTCCCTGTCAACTGGTTACATGTTGGTGTTCCCACTATGACAGAGGGTAGATACCTCTCTGACACCTCTGCTTAACCCTTCAGAGAAATAATGCGCCATGTTTTTTAAGTAGTATTCTTTCTGTGCCGCAGGCCCCGGGTTCGATCCCCGGCCAGGTCAAACATTTGTGTGCATGAACATGTCTGTTTGAAGTATAAAGATACTACAAGTTTATTTTGGTTAAAAAAATTAACAAACATGACAACTAGCAAAAACGAACAAATATAATCTAAAGCAACTAATTTATGTGAACGTATCTTTCAAAGGAGAAAAATGTTTATGTTATATTTTCCGTCATCTGCATTTAACCATAATATGAAAAACTGCAAGTTTGTGGGAAAACTGTTTTATAAAGTTTATTTGAGGACTGGTTTTACTGTGTTTAACCACCGGTTAATTGGTGTTTAAATAACTATTTTGTTGGCAATATACTTTTAATAATAAATATTATAATTCAATAAGAAAATAATTTTAAGCTTTGCGTGTACTTGCAAATACTTATCTTGTGTTATATTTTATTAGCCCGCGGTTTCACCCGCGAAGACATCGTTCCCGTGGGAATAAAAAAGTACCCCATGTGTTATTCCAGGATCTAATCTACCTACATACAAAATTTCAGCTCAATCGGTTTGATAGTTTTGGCGTGAAAGAGTAACAAATATGCATACATGCATCCATCCATCTATCCTCACAAACTTTCACATTTGAATGAAGTACGTTTGAAGTACGTTTATTAGGACAACACTGCACAAAAGACATAAAACTAAAACACTAATAAACTAAAAATAAAAATAAAAAAGAACAGATAAACTAAGAATATTAATAATAAAAGAATAAAATCATAATTGTGTGAACTTAATAGTCGCGTCGTGCAGTGTCGCCCGAATGGGTGCGAGCTCAGCATGTGTTGCAGACAGACAAATCAGCAACGCTGATTTTCATTTATAATATTAGTAGAATAATAAATTGACAGCAAATGTTTAGGCTAATTTCTGCTTTATTAATAAATATCCACTAATAAATTGGATAATCTTTGTGATTATATTAAATCTCTGAGATCAGATTCAGATCCCGCTAAGGCTTTTGAATAATCGCTATATTATAAAAAAATATATGATAGTGAGTGACAAGACGAGCAAATCAGGTGCCTGATGGTAAGCATCATGATTGCCCATATCAGACACAGTGCCACCCAGTGTTTTAAAATTCAAAATTCTGCGCGGCACTGCACTGCGCCTGTCACCCTGAGATATTAAATGAAACTCGTCATGCTCAGTAATTTCGCTGGTAACATTGCCCTTCAGATCGGAACACAGTTGCTACTGCTTGGCAGATGAATAACTGGTAAAAGTGTGGAACTTCCCCAGGCGGCCCCCTGCAAAAGAGGCCAACCGCCTACAGATGTTCTAATTGGCATCCTATTTCACATCAGTTCGTTTGATCGTGAGTTCGTATGAAAAAAAACTCGCGCGAATTTTCATTAACCGCATAGTCGCGTTCTATTTGGAAAAATACAAGGCAGGGAAATATTATATTAACGAATGTTTCAAACGTCGTTTAATTTGGTGTAGTTTATTATTTTGCCCTAATGTAATATGAGTTTTTGAAGTCCATCTGCCTGGAATACCTCTTTAGAACTGCCTAGTCGAGTTCTATTAGGAAATTACTAGTTCAAAGATAAATTATATTGACGAAAGTTTAGGCGTCGTTTAATTGTTAGTGGCGTAGAGCCCTCGTAGTACATAAACAAGAGTTTGTTTTAAATTGACCAAGATTTGTTTTGCACTGGTCCGCTGCTTTGCGCGAAACATCCGTTTGCCGGTGAACGGTCGTGAATTGAATAAAGTTATTTTGAAATAGCCTTTATTCTTTAAAGATTATTGTGGACCTTTATCTAAATGATTTTCAGTGTTCCGAATCTGAAAAGAAAAAAAATACTCTTATAGGAAGGATCATTTCGGTGTCCGTCTGTCTTTCCGTTTGTTATAACACAAGAAAGAAGAAGCAAGTGTTGAACATAAGTAAATGAAAAAAAAAACAGAAATAATAAATTTTAACCGCGGGCGCAGAACAGATAATAATACTACGTATAGAATGGACACTGTCATCCGACCACCAATCGGGCGTTCCTCACACCACTGCAACCACTGCACGCACACTGCAAAGTCTTGCGCGTGCACAAAACTCCATATGTGCAGTGTCTGTGTCTGTATAATAGGTAATTATACCGCGACTTTTATATGGGAATTGAGTTGAGTGTCCGGGGTGTGCCGCGGGTTATATTTTAACCTCCGACTGAAAAAAGGAAGGGGTTATAAGTTATACGTATCTGTGTATCTATGTCTCTGTGTATCGTTCTGTGGCAGCGTAGTTTCACACAGTTGCAAACTAGGCTGTCATAGAAATAATTCCAAACGGAAAAATCCAATAACCAACAACACGCCTGACCTGAGGACCGAACCCGGAACCTCCTGACACGTAAACGTCAACGTGAAACATAATATCACAAAAACATCAGCAAGACAAGTTCCACAGTGAAAAACAAATTTTAACAAACAAGTAAAATACCTATACAAAATCTGACAAATAAATCGACTCTTCGCGTTTTCAAACTCAGTTCCGTTTGAAACAAGTCGAAAATAAGTTGTAAAAGTACTCCGACGTCGAGAGTTCCTCTAAAAGGAAGGAAGCTCGGGGCGATGTCATTTGTTCAACTGGTCGGGAAAGATTCTTCGATTTTTTTAAGGTGGATACAAACTGTCGGACACGGCTGACGGATTCAACTTACGGACTCTACTTACGGACTCATGACTTATAAATATTATGGATACATGGACACATACAACATAAACTTATAATCTCGCCTTTTTCTTGAAGAGCTAAGCAGAGGTACACCTCTGCTTAGCTCTTCAAGAGCTCAAGAGAGCAAGAGATTCTTCTTAGTCCTGGGTACACCCAGGACTCAGTTCTATAGTAGGCACACCCACATTTCGCCAATATTTTATTGGTCCTTTGTAATAGGGGAGGGTGAAACTATTTCCATCTACAGGGTACAGTTCTAGACTCCAGGCTGTCAAAGAGGTGATTCCTAATGGAGAAATTTAATAACACTGCCTAGGGATCGAACCCGAAATAGTCGAGCTTACACCCTCTAAGATTTATTTTATTATTATTTCGCTCGGAAACACGGGCTATACCCGGGGTGATATTACGAACATGCAATCGCGTAACAACAGCCATAAAATTTGCTGTCAAACGTCATTTTATGTATGCCGTTTGACAGCAGACATTAAGCCATTAAACGCTTTCCACACTACTATCGCTGTTCGTAATAAGAGGGCCTGGGTGGTAAACATGCAATCTCGTAACAGCAGTAAATTTTGCTGTCAAACGTAATTTTTTTGTATGCTGTTTGACAGCAGACATTAAGCAATTAAACGTAAGAAGAAGCAATTCAACGTCATTGATTAAACGATTTCCACACTTCTACTGCTTTTCGTAATAAGGGGGCCGGGATGGTATTACGAAAACCATAAACTATTCATATGGGGGGATTTAGCCGTAATCAGCACGCTTGTTGTGCGGCTTGGTGATCGCAGCAGTTGAAATACTTGGTGCCGGAGAGCGCTGCTGCCCACTCACCGAATATGTCCCTCTGCCGGGTCTCACGGCTCCCACGGGGTGGCCCTATTATATAGCCGGGAACCACACGGCCCAAAAGGTAGAATTTCAACTTAAATAATGCGCCGTGTCCATGAGTTCTTGAAATCTCAGAAGGCGCTGAAGCGAAGTGTAGAAGTTAATAAGCCCGAGATCCATAATTTAGTCTCTCATTAAAACAATTTTTCGCGCTCCACTTCTGTTTTACGAGACGGAAACAAGCCGACAAGGAGTAAACATTTTATTGTTGGGTTGTATTACATGTGGGGATGGAGATTTCTATGCTATCGCTATTTGACTTTTTTTGATCCTCGACCGAGAAACGGACGGGGTGTTATAAGTTTGACGTGGCTGTGTATCTGTGTGGATGTGTGTGAAGCGGTCTTTTTGTTTGACAGCTGACGTGATCGAAAGTATAAGCCGGTCCAAATAAAGAAATCTAAGATAGCGGCTCTAATCATGTCCTCCCGCTTGCATACTAGTGCTCTAAGATGACATGATTTTTGAGACCATTTTAGATTCGTTTCTTTATTGAACCAGTTTTTATTCTTAGCTAGGTATGTCTCATGAAATTTGGTTTAGCCGTTTGAGATTGTGTTGTTTTCTAGCGGCTGAAGGAATATGAGCAACTTCCGGTGGCTCGAACGATTCCGAATTTGGTATGTCACTTTACAATATTGCAACGACTTGGTAACCCTTACCTGCCTGCCTAGCATGGCACGGAGATAATGTTTTCCCCGTTTTTTTCTCTTTCGTTCAAGAACATTGCATATCTGTTGTATCGTTCTGACAACCTTGGACTTCGTTTTACCTGGTCAGAGATGGTATTACGAACATGCAATCGCGTAACAACAGCAGTAAATTTTAGAACATTTAGCAATTCAAACGCTTTCCACACTTCTGTTGCGTCCGTAATAAGGGGGCCGGACTACCATTGGCTTGTGTTTTATGACCGGCCGCCTGTCTGACCTCAAAGCCATAAGTCATAGCCATAAGTCTCTTGGTCGCCTTTTAAGACATCCACGGGTAGATAGGGGGGGGTCTTATTCCATGCCGAGAACCGGGAAAGAATAAGACCTATCAAAGATCTCTATCAATACACGTAATAAACCTAAATCTGTTTTCCGGAGGTTTAAACTGTAACGTTATTTTACAGCGACTATCTAGAATATTTAACAGGAGTTGTAAAAAGTTTTACTGGCGATTTTTCATATTTAGGATGTTTGGGAATTCGCAGCGCAATATTGTTATGTTAATTTAAATTTTTATTCAATGAAAAGAACATTTCACTTACATAGTTTTGGCAACAATGTTATTATTGAAGTTGTAATAACTTTCGCCTCGGTGGCGTAGTGGGCGTAAGCTCGACTGTCGATCATGAGGTCCCGGGTTTGATCCCCAGGTCAGGCAAAGTGTTATTGGATTTTTCCATTAGGAATTATCACTATCACAGGCTGGAGTCTGGAACTGTGCCACTCAATTGTTTGTGGCCTAAAGACCACAAAAAAAAGGTATTTTCGCGCAAATTTATTATATTTGGTTTAAGAAAACCGTATGGTTTTATTCCTATTAAAAAAAACATTAAAGTAACCTAAAAACTATTATTTTACATTTTTACATGTTTGGCGCAAACAAGGCCCGATTAAGACAATTGAGTGGAAAATCATTCTCTCATTTTCTATATTTTTGGGATATTTCATTTTGTATGGAAGAGATACCCCTTTAAGGGATAATAATCAGGAACTTATAGATAACTAGTAATCTCATTCCGAATAACATCATTAAATGATGGAAATATGCTCTGATTTCAAATGATTCAACTATTACATTTTTATGCGGAATTCTCCGGTCGGTGCCTCGTTAAGCGATATGATTGCCATTTGCCTTAGATTGATTGAAATAATTTTTTTTTTGATAAAGACTGACAAGACGAGCAAATTAAGTTCCTGACGGTAAGCATCATGATTGCCCATATCAGACACGGTGCCGCCCAGTGTATTAAAAATAAAAAATATTGCGCGGCATTGCACTGCGCCTGTCACTCTGAGATATTAGTTATTAGGGGGCGTGCCTATTGCCATCTACCGGGCATAGTTCCAGACTCCAGGCAGTTATTGAGATAATTCCCAATGGAAAAATCCAACTTTGCCTGACCTGGGGATCGAACCATAGAAACAAATACTATAAAAACCATCGAACCATTGTACTAACCTAATATTAACTGAAATATTATTCCTTTTTGTAGACTTATATATCCAAGGAAAGTAGGTAAGTACCCGTAAACATTATGAAGTTTTTATAATAAATGGAAAAGTTATGGAAAAAATTAACGAAACAGGAAAACAATTCAAATATGCGGCGCATATTTCTGGCGAAGCTGTTTGTTCTTCTAACTTGGAATGATAATGTGGATTCGTAGAAGTAATATTATATTCGCTTACATAAAGTAAATAAGTAATGAAGCCAAGAGAATAATAATAATGAAGTACGGCATTTTCGACTGCTTAAAATATTCAACTCAACAAAGAAAATAATCTATTTTGCTAATATAATTTGTTGTACTTACGAGTATATACCTAATATAATACATGACACCCTTATATAACAAGAGCTGCTGTGCCCCGCGGTTTCACCCGCGTAGTCTTCGTTCCCGTGGGAATATCGGAATAATAAGTACTCTATGTGTTATTCCTGGGTCTAAGATACCTACATACTGAAAATCAGCCCAATCGGTTCAGTAGTTTTGGTGTGAAAGAGTAACAAACATCCATCCATCTATCCTCACAAACTTTCGCATTTATAATATTAGTAGGATAGTAGGAAGTAGGACAATATTATATTAAGACATTTTCAAAATATAGGCACACTATAAATATATTTTGAAATTATATTTTGAAACAACAGTAAGTAGAATCTAAGTATTTTTACATACGTTTAAGTATATAACATTCATACATACATACATAAAATAACGTCAGGTATTTTTCCGGAAGGAGTAGGTGTAAGGGAAAACCATATTACACCCATGTCGTTCGAAAACACGGGCTATACCCAGTCTTTTCATAAGCATGCACGGAGACCATATTTTTAAGTCCAACCTGCAGGGGCCCCTTTGAGCTTTTAATCTATAGGTAATGTATAATAGCACCTATCGGGGTCCATCTCTGAAACCATCTAAGCACAGAAGATGAGCTCAAAGACAGCCCCCGCTAGGTGCAAGGACTATTATGTGAATGGATGGAAACTACTTGATTTAGCTATAGGTGTGATTTCTAGATGGATGGTAACCGGGCTATTGCTAGAGACACCTGTAAAGTTTCCGTTTCATGGGGAAATATTACGGCAGGCGATGACTCGCCGCTCACTAAAAGGACCCATCATAAAGGCCGCCTCCCTCCATGGAATATACCTACCTATATGTTACCTATTATAAAAAAAAGTTTGTTCCTATGTGTGTAAGAATATAATATAATACCAGATAATATTAAAGCTCTTAATATGAATCTGTTAATGAAGAATTTATACGCATGGTTATTAAACACTAATATTTATGACATTGAGAAAGAATTTTTGGGCAAACAATTTTTAATAAAATAATAATGTTCACTTTTTATTAAAGAAAGAAAGAAAATATATTTATTGCTATACACACAACATTGTTCCCAAACAATAACTAATATAAACTATATTATTGTAGGCTCACAGTACACAATAAGACAGGAACAAGGTGTGTCACAACACGGCTTCAACTCAGCATAATGCCGACTGCGAACAGTCAGCGCTGGTCTTCCGTTGGAACCGAATGATGACGTGATTATGTTATAATACATTTTTGAGATTACGTTAGGTTATTTAATAAACAATTTTGACATTTATTAATTTAATTATTGACTTATTACAATAATTATTTTTAAACAGATTAATATTATTTGTAATTTTGCTTGAATTTTTTATTAGTTTTGCATTATATATAACTTATAAAATTTTGCATGCTATAGTATATAATTGGCTCAACATGTCTTATGTACTAAAATACCTATGTAACGTCTTAAATACGAGTACTACCATACCATATTTCAATAAAAATAAATGATTATGAATTATTATTATAACGTGTTAAAATACAACATAGGGTACAAAAATTAAACATTTTCGTGTAAAAAGCTTCAATTCGATTCACTTTTAAAATGCAACAAGCTTTAGCCGCCATCCTCTGGGATAGCGGCCATATTGCGGCGAAAAACATTTCGAATTCATTACCTTTCTCTGTTTTAATTCAACTGCCGATGTCAGGATTACTGCTCAAATTGGATGATTTAAAATGGCCGCTCAAGGTTCCGTACAAAATTAATTTGACGGTGCAACTGGGTTTGTTAGATCATTTTGATGGAATTATGCAGAATTGCTCAATATTTTCTAATATTAGGTATCTTCTCTATCCGAATATGGAAACTCGTTAACGATTCAGGGTTAGACATAATGACAATATAGCGATACATTGGTGAAATTTCGTAAAAAAAGCTCATGATTTGTGGAGAAGTAAAAGATCGAAATGTCATGAACTATAACCATGAAACTAATTGAATTGTTCTAATATCGTTAATCACGTAGTCTTCATTCTCGTGAGAATATCGGCATAAATATCGGTTCTAGGTTTGTATTCCAGGGTCTAAACTATCTACTTACCAAATTTCAGCCCGATCGGTTCAGTAGTTTTGTCGTGAAAGAGTAACAAACATCCATCCATCCATCCGTCCTTACAAATTTAGCTTTATCGGCTCTCATCGGAGCCCAATCTCGCTCGCGGAGTGAGGAAGCCCATTGTTAGTATGAGACTATTGATTCAACCGCGCGGTCTAGTTGCCTGATCTTTAATAATTCTTATTATAGGTACGAGTAGATTTACTTATACTTCATAATTAATCTTCTTGGAATGTGGCATGTACTCGTACATATGCGAACTTGAAATACTTATTAAAAGTGACCTCCGGATGAGGTTTTCTGTACCTACTAGAGGCGAAATTAAATGAATTTAATCATTTTGTTGACAGATTCGGTCGGTATTTGCCGACCTTTTTATTGAAATTGGAGGAAATTTGGGTATTTTTTAATTCCGATGGCACCGCATTATGCCGCATTACCGCCAATGACCTGATTTTTTTTAATTTGTCTTTGACCTCAACGCATTAAAAGAAAGGTTTTTTACTTTAAGTTAGTGTGTTTCTTTTTATTAAGAATATACTTATTTAATACTCGTACTCGTACTTATAAAATGTTTTATTTTTGAAACGCAAGGCAGTTTTCAGCATTAGTTCAGTGACAAAAGAAAGTTTTTGTTTGACGTTCGGATTTCGTTCACCAGTTCGATCGTACATTTTAGTCCTCTTCCTTCACTATAATACTTCGCCTTCACTAATCCTTCTCATTCTTTGAACGAAAACTAGTAAATTTTTATTTTGATGCCTAATTTGAACTATAAATTAAACATAAAGCGAGATTTTCTTTTACGTTGACTGCCTCGGTGGCGTAGAGGGCGCATGCTCGACTGCCAATCAAGAGGTCCCGGGTCCGATCCACAGGTCAGGCAAAGTGTTAAATATTGAATTTTTCCATTAGGAATTATCTCAATATCTGTCCGGAGTCTGAAACTGTGCCCGGTTGG
This sequence comes from Hemistola chrysoprasaria, assembly GCA_947063395.1. Taxonomy (NCBI): domain Eukaryota; kingdom Metazoa; phylum Arthropoda; class Insecta; order Lepidoptera; family Geometridae; genus Hemistola; species Hemistola chrysoprasaria. The sequence continues at coordinate 8,837,806 of OX346733.1, read as the reverse complement.
CAATAGGCTTGCCCCCTATTACATGGGACCAATAACATACTGGCGAAATGTAGATGTATCTACTATGGGACTGAGTCCTGGGTACATCTCTGCCTACCCCTTCGGGAAAAAGGCGTGAATGTATGTTATGTTAAAATGTCTACACGCCAAATTTCAACCTAATCCGTTCAGTGGTTTTGGTGCGAAGAACAAACAAACATACACACTCACCGACAAACTTTCGCATTTATAATATTAGTAGGATATGTTTTAAAGCGTTTTTAAAATGATGTTATTGATCCCTAAAAACAGAACATGCATATTGAATTGAAAAATTAAGGGGACAAGTAAAAAGTAGCGAGTGGAGCGATGTTTCCAAATATTTTCATCACAGTTCTGAATTATTCATTGATCTGGTTTTATTTTAAGCCAAAATTCTGTTATTTTCAGTTGAATTTGAGGATTATTCTTTGAGACGAACAACGTTACAGTTCCAGACAACATAGCTGTAATTGACATAATTCCTTTAGGAATTATGCAATACATGGGGATCGAACCCAACCTTATCATCACCGATCACCGTTCATAATCATTTACAAACGAAAGCATAGCCCAAATTAAAACCTCCTACCGTTCTTGATTTACCTATTACTCTTGAAATAGTTGTATAAAACCACTTAATAGGTGCCGCGACCTCTTAGCAATTTGACTCAATCCTATACTAACGAATTGATGTTTTGTATTTCCCTGTTTCCTCCGAATATAGTAAACCTAATTGATATATTGTATCCTGATATTTTAAAGATGAAGTAGGTAAACTATGTCTCTATAATTTAATTTTCTTTTTAGAACTCTTAATTTTTTTGTAGCGAACGTCCAATCACGCGAGAAAACTAGGCTTTTTGGAAGTTCACTATGACAACAGAGTTTATTAAGAGAAACAAAAATGATAGTTACTGTTCATAATATTCGGAGGGAACAGGGGAATACAAAACATCGATTTGGTAAATTTTCCATAGGATTGTATTAAATTTCTCTAGAACATATGCGGCCTTCTAGGAATTTGACACAAACCTATGAAAAATTTACCAAATCGATGTTTTGTATTCCCTTGTTTCCTCCGAATATAATTAACCCATTCTATAAATTTATATCTTGATATTTTTATAGTGAAGCAACCTTTGTCCCTGTCATTTTAATTTTTCTTATAAATTCTTGGGTTTTTTCATAGTGAACTTCAAAAAATCCCAGTTTTACTCGCGTGATTGCACGTTCACTCCAAAAAAAATTAGAGTTTATAAACAAAAGTAAAATGATAGGGTACCTTACTTCATCTTTAAAATATCAGGATATAAATATATCAAATAGGTTTACTGTATTTGGAGGAAACAGGAATACAAGACATTGATTTAGTAAATTTTCCATAGGATTGTGTCAAACTGCTAAGAAGTCCTCTATGATCATGTTAAAGGCTGCGAGCATTTAAAACATAATTTACATTATGGGTAATACAAACAAAATATCAAAGGGTCATTGAATGTTTATTAAATATTCATAAAATATAATAACATTGTGTTTACTACAAAATAATGCGAATAATACATCGACAAGTTATGTTAATTATTATAATGACATAGTAAATAATTGTTATTTGATCTATTTATAACCACTGACTGCTATAAACATTACCATAGGTGGATAAGTTGATACTTTTAAGTACCTCATTTTTAGGATTCCGTACCTCAAAAGGAAAATAGATATGAGTTTGCCTGATGTCCATCTGTCCATCTCTGTGGCTGTCCGTCTGTCAAGCCCCTCTTTCTCGGGAACGCGTTGAGGTATAAAATTGAAACTCATATCGACAGCTCAATTTTACGGACCCTTGCTGCTATAAAAAAATCAAACTTCTGCGCTATCGCAATCAGAAGATACGGTCATTTTACCGCACATTTTCATACTTTGACTACGGGCAATAAATCTTTAAGGTACCTCCCGTTGGCACAGTATCATAAGAGTTGGCAAGAAGCCAGAGAGAAGAAAATCCCAAAACCGTAAAATTGTCATTACTAACATGTTTGCGGTATTTAGGTATGGAACCCTACATACTTAAAACTTATCAAGTTATCCCTTAACAATTTATTTAAGGATACAATCCTTTGAGAGCTTGGTCGAGGCCATCAACGTGGCAATGCCGCCAGCATCTTGGGTACGCTGCCATCTGACAGTGGTTTAGAGCACTTGGATTTTCTATAGGCTGACATGTCGGCCTGTGGATTTTCGAAGTGTTCTATGGCATAATGTATTTAGTTAGGGTAGGTGTTTTGTTTAGCTGGTTGCGGATGAGTGCTTCGGCGTACCCGCAGCCCCGACACATGGCGTCCCGCAGGATATCCCCCAGGGTTTGAGTCAGTCGGGAAGATCCCCTTCAGGGACTTCCCATCCTGACATAAACCGGCCCTGCCCCCCGGCATGGCCGGGTATCTGTATGCAGAATTCCCTGGGTCACAAAAAAAAGGTGTTTTGTTTAGCTGTCTTTCCGTGGAAGAGTGTTAGATTTCCACACAAAATTAAATACAAATACAAACAGCTTTATTTCTTAGAGTATTGTGTACATGGTGTTGGAATAATAATAAAAAAAAAGTTTCAAATACCCTACCGTTTCCGGTGTACAAATATTTCATTAAAATTGAGTTTTATTACAAAATTTATAAAACATATAAATAAATAACACAAATACGAAGAAATATGAAATAATTGCTCACTTGGCTCTGACTTCAAATCTGGCCTTTATTTGCGCCAAAACATATTTGATTAATGAAAAACCTTACGATTATTCCATAGTTATGAAAATTGTAAAAAACAATATCTTTAGGTTATAATGATGGGGGCCGCCTGGGGAAATACACTTTTGCCAGTTATTCATCCGCCAAGCAGTAATGTGCAAACATTACTGTGTTCCGGTCTGAAGGGCAATGTTACCATCGAAATTACCGTGATGAGATTCAACAACTCATATTTTAGGCCGACAGGCGCAGTGCAGTACCGCGCAGAATTTTGAATTTTAAAACACTGGGTGGCACTGTGTCTGATATGGGCAATCATGATGCTTACCATCAGGCACCTGATTTGCTCGTCTTGTTACTCACTATCATAAAATAAATGTTTTTAATATATATGAAAAAAAAAATCGGGTTGCACTACCCAAAAATTAATTTTTTACCGCAAATAAAGTTAAGACCCAACCACAAACAATTGAGTGAAAAATTGTTCGATCTTTCTTCATAACATAACATACATTCACGCCTTTTTCCCGAAGGGGTAGGCAGAGGTGTACCCAGGACTCAGTCCCATAGTAGATACACCCACATTTCGCCAGTATGTTATTGGTCCCATGTAATAGGGGGCGAGCCTATTGCCATCTACCGGGCACAGTTCCAGACTCCAGGCAGTTATTGTGATAATTCCTAATGGAAAAATCCAATCTTTAAAATATATAATCTTTTTCATATTTTGTGTAATCTCATTTTGTATGGATATCAATGGCCCTTAAGAGGAAAGGAACCATTTCGTTATTTCACACAAGCTTATGAGTTTAACCTGAATTGTAAACACAAAAAAATATCAGTACACAAATTTATTTATTTATTCAATTTACACACATAATTAACAGATACAATCCAAAGCATTACATGGTCAGACTTAAATAAACAATAAGTTGTGTTTTAAATACACGCAAGTTATCATGAAATACATCAATTTCTGGTTGTTGAGCGAGGATATATATAATATATAATATAATATAATCTCCTAGAACAAGAATATTTAGTTTTTAGTTCCGATTTTTAGTGTCAAAAACAACATGCACAGTGCACCGCCCTCCCGCCCGGAAAATTGCATGCAAAGAGGAAACGCTATTAGGTATTATTTTTGTCAGTGACACCATTCATATAATGACACGTGTTTCGCGTCTACACGACGCATCATCAGGAAATAGACTCTAACTCCGCTGTAATGGCGACAAATGTCGTATACGACATTTGTCGCGATGCACTGTGCATGTTGTTTTTGACACTAAAAATTTCAATCAATTATAATATAATCTGAAAATATATAAATTAATCTAAAAAGTTATACATACAGCTCTCTCTTCCTCCTGCACGGTTGCCTGGAAAAGATCGCTGTTTGCGATATGTTCATCATTAATGCATTTTAGTTTAAAGGTATTTTTTGACCAATTAAAAGTTTATCTATCTATCTCAAAAATATTCATAAACACAAAATGTTTAACCAGTGAGGGAGTCGAATCTAGAACCCTGGTATCAGAAGACAGGGTTGCCTACTGAGCTAATCAGCCAGAAACGCTTGACCGTTTCCAAACCAAACATCTCTTATTTATTATTATCACATTTTTCTATATTTACTTGAAAGAGGTAATTAATTACAATACATCTACGAATAGTCTAATTTTTTGGCGCCCCGCATACAGAGCAACATCAGTAGGAGAGACCATCAACTTATTTTAAGAGACTTTCAACTTGAAAGTTTTCGGTAGTAAAAGTTGCCAGTTGCAGCAACAAAAATTGGCAGTTTAGGATTGTCGCAATTCAAAATCTATCTACCTATCTACTCAGCCCTTATCCACCCACTGCTGGGTAATGGACTCCTCTTTTTTACGCCACTTTTCCGAGTCTCATCCAGCAATTTCCCACAAATTTGACGATGTCATCTGACCATCGGGCCGGTGGTCTGCCTCGAGATCGTTGTTCAATGAATTCTGAATAAACATTTGAAATCGTTCGACTCGTTGCAATTGCCGATTTCGGAATCTAGCAACTTGATATAGTTGCTGGTTACGGCAATTTGAACTGATATCAACTGAAAACTGTTGTCGATCACGAAAAATAGCAACTGAAGTATTATACTTATATTATAAGCTTATAACACCCAGACACAGATCAAACAGATATGTTCATGCACAAAAATGTTCAACCTGGCCGGGGATCGAACCCGGGGCCTGCGGCACAGAAAGCAGAGCACAGAAAGAGTTACTACCATCTGTGCCAACCAGGCTATCAAATTGTTACACTATTTGTTTTTAATATATTTTAATTTTAAGGTTTCATGTTTGGGATGTAGCAATAAAGAGTTTTTCTATCTATATATTATCTAGATGCCTGTTGCCGCAACGCGAAACTCAAAGTTGCTTTGTATGCGGAGCGTCAATATAATAATATATTATTTATACTTGAATGGCAACTAAATTGTACGTTTTAAAATCTAAAATCACAGACTTTTTACTTACCTATTGTATTCGAATAACTATTAATACTTTCTGTAAGAGTAATTATTAAAATGAACACTAAGTTAAGGACGCTTTCTTACAACTTTGAAATATATGAGAGGTACAGTCGAATATGTAATTGGAGGCATAATGTAAAAAATATTGCGTGCTACAATGAACCACGCACAACCCAGCCATGTCATTTTAGTATATTATATAGTTACATAACATATATATAGTTATATATATACATATATATATATATATAGTTACATGTACCCAGGACTCAGTTACATAGTTGGTACACCCACATTTCGCCAGTATGTTATTGGTCCCATGTAATAGGGGGCGAGCCTATTGCCATCTACCGGGTACAGTTCCAGACTCCAGGCAGTTATTGAGATAATTCCTAATGTGAATGTCTTTTTCTATGATTCCAGTTAATCATTCATCATCTCTGCACTCACTCTTTATTCACTCATAAATATATATCTTCTTTCAAGCAGTTTATTCTAATTTCCTTTAGGAATTTATCAGTTGACCGAGCAAGCACAAAGCACGACCAAAGTATGTCTTCTGTCCATCCGGCTGTACCTTTACAGTTCACATTTCTCAACCGATGCTCGTGAAATTTTGTGACCAGATTCGATATTTACAATTTTGTATACAATGTTCTTTCGATTCAGTTATTGGATTTTTTTAAATTGTGGTAATTTTTCCTGTGTCAAATCTAATCTATCCACTGCACAGCTCTGTGAGCTATTGACGTTGCTTATAGTAGACCTCTATACGTAAAGAATTGTGTTAGTTTACATATCATAGTGCATTCGAGAAGACATCATCGGCTGGGTTTTCAACGTGAATAATAAATCTGCTACTGAGTTATGCCTTCAATTATAATTGGGTAGTCGTCAATATATTATTTAGCGCCCTCACACATATTCGATAATTGTTTATTATCTAAAATTGACTTTGTAAATGTTAAACAACAAAACCGCTATCAGAATTAATTTTCCTAACCGTAGACGTATATATCTCATTATCCTCTTTCAAGCCCTCTTTGCCTCTAAAATATGGAAACTCATTATGCGTAGATAAATAGAAAATGCCCTGCCTATTGAAATTGGTCTCTAAACCTAAGTAGTTAGTGTCGGAATTGTTGAAGCACTTCGCGAAACGGGCATCCTGGACCGAATCGCATTTCATCGATATGAATTTTTTGGGGTGTTCTATTGCTTGCCACCAATAAATTATCGCTCGAAGATGGCTGCAAACTACTAAACAAGGTACGTAAGGGATGTCACTCGGTTGGAATTCTCCACCATTTACGTAAAAGTCAACATGTCCTAACCTTTCAGCTATACCAAACCCGTCGATATTCGTGTGTACTATGTCAACGTGGGTGGCGTCTTGCGGACCTATTTTGTACTCTGGAGCTATATTTCTAAAGCAAGGTCCAGCTGGGTCTAAACCAGTGAGTCTCCAAGGTTTCTTTCCAGTTAAATGATAGAAATGTTTGGCTGCATATGCTGCTACATGGGCTCCTAAGCTAGACCCAACTAACTCCAACTTGTCAGGGTCTAAACCCTGTCGGTGAAGTCTGGCCAAAAATGCCCCGAATTCTCTGCCTATTGTCCGAGTTAGGCGAACCGATCTGAAAAGAAAAAAAATCTGAATTATATGTGGTAGCTATCATGGAGCAAGCAGTACTTATCAGGGTAGGATGCAGTTCTATGGCAAAAAAATTGCAATCCTCTGAAAGGGCCATAGAATATATAAATTCTATAAATAAATAATATTCTTGTGGCCGACCCTTCAACACTCCATTCACTCTCCTTTTGAAGAGCTCCATGTTGTAGCTCAACGGGAAGACCACATCAGGGAGATCATTCCACAATTGGTTCGTGAAAGTTGTTTGAAATAATGAGTACATTAACCCTGTCATCATCATCTCAGCCGTTGGGAGTATACAGACGGGAGTTGGGAGTATATTCCTTTTGAGTTATGGAACCCTAAATAAGCAGTAAAGTAGTGTCAGGGCAAAGCTACGTAGCCTGATCTGTGATGCATTGCGTAGCGTGATTTTTGGCATAATTTGTGTATGACACCGTTATTACAAAGAAATTATGGCAAAGAGGTGGCTAATTTGTATATGAAAAGATTCGATTATGTATTATAATCGAATATTTTATTTAAAATTAATTTATTAATAATAATTTTAAACATTACTGTGTTCCGGTCTGAGGGGCAATGTTACCAGCAAAATTACTGGACATGACGAGTTTCAAAAACTAATATCTCAGGGTGACAGATGCAGTGCAGTGCCGCGCAGAATTTTGAATTTTAAAACACTGGGTGGCACTGTGTCTGATATGGGAATCACCATCAGGCACCTGATTTGCTCGTCTTGTCACTCTCTTAACATAAAACAATATATGGGATAACTTCCATACGGTCATCTGGGCCAAACTAGGCTATAAGCCTGTACTAGTAACCAGAAGACATACATACTTATATACGCTTATAACACCCAGACACAGATCAAACAGACATGCTCATGCGCACAAATGTTCGACCTGGCCGGTGATCGAACCTGAAACCTGCGGCTCAGAAGGCAGAGGCACTACCGGTTAAGCCAACCGGCCAGTATTATTAATATACATAGGTATAATAGTAGTTAATAAATAGTAGATATAGTGGTATTGTTACTTGCCAAAAATATTTTTCTTTAGGCCCAATTAAAAACAAGAATGTGCTAAAATAGGTTTAAATTAACGGCTATAAAACATAATTTGATATTTTTATCATCAAGATTGAAGCCCATAAAATAAATTAGCTTTTGAAGAGCACTTCCTTGTAAGATTTTCCTTATTTTACTGTTTGGTGACCAATAATATTATAAACTCTTATGAATAGGTAATAAAATTATGAACTAGGTATGTGACATAGTATTCGTAAATGTTTATTTTATTAGTTATTGTTATATTTGTTTCTTTATTTGTCTATACATATATGTTAATTTAATAAAGTTATATATTTACAAAAGAGATCTACAAGGCTAGTGTGAATGGTCAAGTCGGTAGCGGTCGACCTAGGCGTACTTTTCATGGGGTGCGTGCAGGAAACCTCCCCGTGGTGCACCCTGGGCAACAGACGTCCGTCTGTTCGTTCGAGAGGGCACGGAACACCCTTCCAAGCCCAAGATGTGGGGCCCGGGCAACGGATGCGGGGGTATCCGTTGCCCACCTTAAGGGCCTGCGAGTAGGCGCGCGCGTGTTTCCGCGCGCCCCTTGGGAGGGTTGGGGTGAAGGACCTCACCCCACCGTGGCGGGGTCCTCCATGGAGGACCAAACGCCGTCGGGGCCGCGGATGAGTGCTTCGGCGTGCCCGCAGCCCCGACACATGGCGGCGCGAAGGAACACCCCGGGGTTTTTTAGTGGGTATACCCGCCGGCACAGCAACTTACCGTTATGGTGCTGTGGTGGCGGGGAGTCCCACATAACCATCCTGCGCTCCCCCGGGTGCGGGTGGTATGCGTCACGCATTTTTCCCCGGGTACAAAAAAAAAAAAAAGAAAAAATGGCGTACTTTTCATGAACAAGTTGACGTTGTTCATAGAAAGGCCAAGTTAAAAGTACCTCCAACCGACGAGCATGTATGAAAAATGTCATGAAAGTGAACGAAGCGAAAGTTGTATGTCAGGATCGTAGCAAGTGGAGAGAAATAGTCTCTGCCTACCCCACCGGGAACAAGGCGTGACTGTATGTATGTATGTATATAATTACAGCGACATCGTTCCTGTACGAATATCTTTTATAGCCTTTTTTTTATGATAGAGAGTAGATGAACAGTTTTACAAGCAAATCAGGTGCCTGATGGTAGTGACACCCAGTGTTTTAAAATACATAATTCTGCGCGACACGCCACTGTGCCTGTCATCCTGAGATATTAGTTGTTGAAACTCGTTATGCCCAGTAATTTCGCTGGTAACATTGCCCTTCAGACCGGAACACAGTAATGTTTGCACATTACTGCTTGGCGGATAAATAACTGGCATAGGTCATCTATAAATTTTTTTACATGCGGCCCCCTGCAAAAAAGGCCTACCACTACAAAACACATGAAGACTTACATGAAGTGTTGTTGAAATAAGCATTTTATAGTCATAGGTGAAATTTAACAAGTTGAAATATGTTTTAAAAAGGCACAGTGAACCCATAACATACTGGTGTACCTAATTGGCGTGCCATCCAAGCCACGGTAGTTACAACAGATAAAGGCTAAAACCCACCGCAGAGCACGGAGAGACTATAATGCACGTGCATCAAGCTTTTCTTTTCTGCTTTTCTTTTTACAAGAAAAAGTCTGCAACCCACGGACACGCTGCGCATGAATTGACGTCACTGGTAGACGCGTGGCTTGCTCAAATATGGCGTTCGCGCAGCTCAACCCTGTCAAAGCCATGCACGCTGTGTAAGCGGTATACGTTGGTACACGCGTGGCTTGCTCCAATATCACGCTTGCGCAGCTCAACGTAGTCAACGCCATTCACGCTGTACACAGATATGCGTGTATAGCGTGTCCTGCTGTAGAAAAGTAGACCCACGTTGTCAAACAAATGAACCCACGCAGCTTAATTGTGTCGCGTGCCCGTGCTCAGCATGCGCAGCGGTGGGTTTGAGCCCTATTAAAAGTAATAAAATCTGTGGCCCTCAAGAACCATCTCCTTTTGTGTCGAATACAAGATTCTGTAACCTTTACAATCCTAAGTAATTATGATTTAAGCTATTCAAGCGAAATGCGGTAGTATGAGTAAATCCGCGGTAGTACTTATACCAAAAGGAAAACGTCTGTCATTTGATGTCTATGACTTGTTAGACTTTTATCACTACTTTGATATTTTGCAATTTGATTCTCCCGTCCACGTTTCATCATCATCATCATCATCATCATCATCTTAGCAAAAGGAGGTCCACTGCTGAACATAGGCCTCCCCCTTAGATTTCTTACAGTCCGGTTTGTAATGGGTAGCCAGAAATCTTCCGGAGATTTTAAGCAGCCGCCGAGCCGCCGTTACCGTGATCGCTACTGGAGTCAGGAATAATGCAGCTGCCGGGGACTGGGGGCCTGGTCTGTCGGGTGCTTTTCATTGGGGGAGTATAACCAATACCCGAAACGCTTAACAGGCGGGTTGGCGAGAGCAGTATGATGTTTTTTTTACGTAGAGGACGCCGCTACTCATACTCTGGATACATATTAGCCAGTTCTTACGGCAATCCAGGTAGAGAGGGTGAGGTACTATTTTAATGCCGGCTCCCCACGGCACGGTCGTTCACTTTTGATTTTCTTAAATAAATTATCAGATTATTCCTAATTGTTGGTCTTCACGTACGTGACTAAATTGTGGTATAGTAAATTACAACACCACAGAGGCCATTCTGCCAAAAAGTCAAGTCAAGATATTTTGACTCTGCTATGTTACAGTTGCAGAAGAAAGGTTATGATTTTTAAGACTACAAAAATCACGAAACCGACTCATATGAAAGATTTAGTTCAGCGAAACCACACGAATAACTTGTGTCTAATATAAGTTAATTTTTATTTTAGATCAAATTGAAAGTAATTTCCGGTCTATCCGATAATATAGTCAATGACCAGGACTTAGCGAAGTATTCAACAATATATGCCGCGTACACACGGGCTTAATTTCAATGTTTGTGGTGGAACAATAGCATAATACAGTTGTTGTGTCAACACCCTAAATGAGGCGATTGTCGTTTCATTGCCGCCACAGACGATCGCGCAATTTGCATGATGGGTGAGGTTTATGGCTTGATCGTATTTCTAGTATCATACTTATATTTAAACTAGCGACGCGCTCGCTTTGCTCGGGTTACTATTATTATACACATAAACCTTCCTTCTGAAGCACTCTGTGTAATGATGAAAGCCAGTTATTCATCCGCCAAGCAGTAATGTGCAAACATTACTGTGTTCCGGTCTGAAGAGCAATGTTACCAGCGAAATTACTGGGCATGACGAGATTCAACAACTAATATCTCAGGGTGACAGGCGCATTGCAGTGCCGCGCAGAATTTTGAATTTTAAAACACTGGGTGGCACTGTGTCTGATATGAGCAATCATGATGCTTACCATCAGGCACCTGATTTGCTCGTCTTGTCACTCACTATCATAAAAAAAAGCTTGCCTCGCTTTTCTTAGTTTTTTCTTTTCGTGAAATGTACGACGGAACTTTTTTAAGCTCTTACGAGTAGATTGAACCATGGTGCAAAGTATATAAAAAAAATATATAATAATATATTTTACATAGTGATCTAGTTCATAGCAGCCTGAAAATTTTGTTATACCTATGTAATTATATGGAATATCTACAAAAAAACATTTCATTCCATTCAAAAGCGTAAAACTTCTAAAAATACTCCGAAATAGTTGTCAATTTCTCCTTACTACATTATTATTGTTATGGAAATTTTATAGGCACCTAAATAGATAACTAGGTATCTAAAGTTTTATCAATTCATTAAGAAATCGATTTTTTTATTTATTTAGGAAAATAAGTACATAATTAAAACAACTTTAAAGAGACCTAATTAGCGGCCAGCGGTCCCTCTTACATAAAATAGATCATATTTTTATTCCATTTATTATTCTGTAATAAAATTTTGCTGTTTTCGGTTTATTAATTTACAATTCATATTTTAAAATTGACATTTATCTAGTTATACAATTTAAATTAATTTTATTCTATATTTTTTTTTTTGCCTTAATTTTGGAATATGACATGTTTTTAATGTTCTTATGATGATTAATGTTACTTATGGATTTTATTATCTGAAATAAATGAATTAATAATAATAATTACAACTGATGATAATAATAATAATAATTTGAATTTATACTCTAACAGAACGGGTTACCCGCTCGAGTCAATTCATATGGGTTATGTGGACAACCTCGTATTGTCAGAGTTTCAGGTCGCCAAGATTCCTACAAGGCCTCCTACTGCCCCCTTCATATCTTATAGGAAACTATAGGGACCTACAGTTTAACGTGACATACGAAACACGGTAGCGCCCAGGCGAAAAGTCCACATGGTGAGATTCGATCCAGGGACTCCGATTTAAAGCCGGGCATATTCCCGCTGAAACCCCTGATAAAATGCGATGCGTTGAGCGCCGCCTAAGAGTGCAAGAAATTTTGTGATAGGGCTCTTAAAGGAAGGCCAGTTGGATAGTCCATGACAAGAACGCTGAAAGTGTTATATCACAGAATTAGAATAGTGACCCAAAGTTGATGTTGAACAAATAAACAGAGAAGCACATAATAAGTTACTTACTTGGGATAGATATGTGCGAGAAAGGCAAGTGTGTCGGTGACGAAAACATTGTAACCTCTCTTAAGGTATGCGTTTACTATGGCCTGCGTGTGCGGCCATATTGAACTGTCCAGGAATCCTACCGCATACACCACTGTCCTCTTGCTTTTCATGTCTGAAAACACATACAAGTTTTATGATAAATAATGCAGCGGACTTTGAAGTGGCAATGGGCCGTGCATATAGCACGAAGAACTGATGGCTGACGGGGCTGTAACGTTCTCGAATGGAGACCACGGACCGGCAAGTGAAGCGTATAGGACTCCCACAATGTGATCTAATAAACACAGTAACAGACGATTTAAAAATGGTAGTAGCAACATGCCAGATGCAAGCCGCTTACATCCGGACTGGATGGAAATCTATGGGAACGCCAATGTTAAGCAGTAGACGTCCTATGTCTGAAGATGATGATGAATTAAGAGCATAATATGCCAACGTGACGTAACAACGCAACACTACGGACAACGTCACGTAACAGACACGGCGCCGTCACGTAACTATAACCATCACGTAGGAAATATAATGGGATGTGCTTACACAATATGAGGGTGCTTTACTCTTTAGCTATGTAGATAGATGGATGTAACATCTACAAGAAACTTGACACAATCTTATGAAAAAATTTACCAAATCGATGTTTTGTATTTCCCTGTTTCCTTTGAATATTATTAACCTATTCTTTAGATTTATATCCTGATATTGTAAAAGTGAAGTAAATTATGTCCCTGTCGTTCTAGTTTATCTTATAAATTCTCGGTTTTTCATAGTGAACTTCAAAAACTTAGTTTTACTAGCGTAATTAGACGTTCACTACAAAAAAAATTAGTTCCTAACAATGACGTTGAATTGCTTTTCCTAAACAAAATAAAATGATAGGGACATAGCTTACTTCAGCTACAAAATATCAGAAGATAAATATATCAAATAGGTTTACTATATTCCGAGGAAACCGGGGAACACAAAACAGTGATTTGGTAAATATTCCATAGGATTGTGTCAAACTGCTAAGAGATCCCCTTTTCATTCGGACAGGTCAAATTGTAGGTATGCTTTGTGTTTATATGTATTCCTAGCAGGGGAGAAGCTAGTATTTAATTGGTGCTTAGGCACTAATTAAATAGTCTACAGATAACTACAGAATACAGATTTTTTTGCATTTCAGTTAATATTTTTCTAAAGCAGTCGTGCTTATAACCCAACCGAAGAGATTTTATTAGGATTCCGTATTTTACATAGAAGGCCAATTTGTAAATAATATTTTCGTGTCGTGAAAATATTATTTACAAATCACTTACAAATCACATACAATCACTGAAAATTTAAGCTCCTTTTTTTACGCACATTTTACCTTTACCTACAACCTCTACAACAAAGTTAAAGGCCTTGGAATCCAAAAGCTGGACCCAGAAAACCTTACACTATCTATTCTATCCTATAATGCCGGGTAGAGAATGTTATTCGCAATAATATTCCCCAACATAGTAGCCGTCTCATTATCGCTGAAAAATATAATTTGATTTGAATAAAGCGAGGTTAAGTATACCAAGTTTTTATTTTTAATTTAATTAATGGCAGTGCTAAAAAATATTAATTATACACATTTAAAAATCTTACTATTAGGCCTATCAAATAAAATTAAAAATTATAATGGACCTTACTACGTGGCTAAAAACCAACAACTCTTATACAGAGCGGAAGAAAGTGCCGTGAATTGCTTCGAGGATAAATTCAGATATCCGCCTTATTCAAGGCTAGTTTTTGTTTTGACTTTCTCAATAAGAGTGACTATTCCATTCTTTAAGTCAAGATCCTGATTAACGTGTGTAGCCGTAACTTTACGTAGTCAATAATGTATGCATGTAGAACGCCCTTGACCTTAACTTAAAAGCTGTTAAACATCCACATAATATAGACGAATCCGCCAATTTCCTGGTCAATTTGACACGAATTAACTGAACCATGAATCACATTACGTTTAAAACATTTTATTGAATTAAACAAAAGTTTGTACTACAAGTTGATTGTCCATTCTTGCGAGATCTTTCATTGTAGGTAATAATAATAATATGAGAAGGAATTTTATGGTTCCGTACGCAAAGTGAAAATCCTTTCTCAAGTTCCGGCAGTAACTTTGATTACAATATTTAAAGCAAGTTTGGAGAATATTAATGGGGAAACTTGGTTGATAACTTAATGTGTGTATTATGTAACTATAACGACAGTATATAAAAATTGAATAAAATGACAATACAAATATGTATTTTTTCGATAAGTATATTTTTGCATAAGATCTAGAAGTATCGTTGGACTTTCATAATTAAATATTATGGCCGGTTTGTGAAATATTTGAAATAATGTGCAAAATTTTAATATGAGTTAGTGTGTTTCTGAGCCATAAAACATATTTATTATTATAATAAAACTCTTTATGTATTAAAATTAAAATTTATGATCTAAAAATACTTTTATATAAATACTTAAATATCATGCATCTTAAAAGTATATCGTACATACTTACGGTGATACAGAACCCTTCATTCGCCATTCCGACAAGCACTTGGCCGGTTTATTTACATTAAATGATCACACATATGGATAATAAAAACGACGACATATAAACTTTAAAAGAGAAACCAGTGAAGAATGTCACATTGTTGGCAGTTGACATCTAACTGGAATGCTACTGCATATTTTCTGAACGAAGGTCTTCAAGTCTGAGAAAAATCTGCATTTATATCATTGCATTATATCATTGTATCTACTATGAGAAAAAAGGCGTGAATGTATGTTTTTATATCATTGCAAAAGCAATAAATTACATCAGATAATTGATTGATTTTAAAGTATTTTTTTTTATGATAGTGCACGTGACTTGACGAGCAAATCAGATGCCTGATGGTAAGCATCATGATCGCCCATATTAGACACAGTGCCACCCAGGGTTTTAAAATTCAAAATTCTGCGTGGCACTGCACTGAGCCTGTCACCCTGAGATATTAGTTGTTGAAACTCGTCATGCCCAGTAATTTCGCTGGTAACATTGCCCTTCAGACCGGAACACAGTAATGTTTGCACATTACTGCTTAGCGGTTGAATAACTGGCAAAAATGTGGTACTTCCCCAGGCGGCCCCTTGCAAAAGAGGCCTACCACTACAAAATGTGTTTAATATGTTTAACATAAAAAACTTTATACTACTTTTTATGCATAGAACCATAATATAAGTATAAACTTAATATTTTTACAAGCTACTTTACACGCCTTTAAAAAACTTTTAAAAACTGTAAATTTCCCGATTTTTAGAGTAATATACATTAATTTTACTACTATAAAATAACAAACATATATGACTATCATCTATTAGCGCGGTTTTAGTTAGATTGACGGATGGATGGATGTTTGTTACTCTTTCACGCCAAAACTACTGAACAGATTAGGCTGAAATTTGGTATGTATATGTAGCTTAGACCCTGGAATAACACATAGGGTACTTTTTTTCACGATATTCCCACGGGAACGATGTCTGCGCGGGTGAAACCGCGGGGCACAGCTAGTAATCAAATATTTTTAAGCATATCCATTAATTATTAAAATAAATTAAGCAAATCTAATGTTTGTAACGAATAGGCTCCGAAACTACTGGACCGATTTTAAAAATTCTTTCACTTATGCATAACTTAATTCAGTGTGAGTGACATAAGCTATATGAGATTTTGAAAAAAAATGGGGATCCGTAAGAAAACTGCAATATTGTGAACCAAGGTGTCACATAATATAATTACCATATTCATAAATTTGCGTGCGCTGTGAAATCCATTGATGGTAGAATAATATAATGTACTAGGGGATTGTAGTACTTATCAATACCTACAAAACAGTATACATAGATTATATCCATCTTTTCTGGTTTAGTCACAATAATCGAAGCAGTGATTATTTTTCATGCGGTGTGAAAACTATTGGTGGTAGAGTAAAGTAATGTACTAGGGGATTGTAGTACTTATCAATACCTACAAAACAGTATACATAGATTATATCCATCTTTTCTGGTTTAGTCACAATAATCGAAGCAGTGATTATTTTTCATGCGGTGTGAAAACTATTGGTGGTAGAGTAAAGTAATGTACTAGGGGATTGTAGTACTTATCAATACCTACAAAACAGTATACATAGATTATATCCATCTTTTCTGGTTTAGTCACAATAATCGAAGCAGTGATTATTTTTGATGCGGTGTGAAAACTATTGGTTGTAGATTAAAGTAATGTACTAGGGGTTTGTAGTACTTATCAATACCTTCAAAATAGCCCACGATAAATTTATACATGTGTTAAGGTTTGGTCATTGTAACAGAAATAGTCATTAATTTGCGTGCGCTGCGTAAACCATACATACATAACATACATTCACGCCTTTTTTCCCGAAGGGGTAGGCAGAGGTGTACCCAGGACTCAGTCCCATAGTAGATACACCCACATTTCGCCAGTATGTTATTGGTCCCATGTAATAGGGGGCGAGCCTATTGCCATCTACCGGGCACAGTTCCCGACTCCAGGCAGTTATTGAGATAATTCCTAATGGAAAAATCCAATATTTATCACTTTGCCTGACCTGGGGATCGAACCCGGGACCTCTTGATTGGCAGTCGAGCATGTGCCCTCTACGCCACAGAGGCAGTGCGTAAACCATTAGGGTTATATCTATTAAAATACAATGTATCAAGAATTTACTCCTGTTAAACGTTCACTATACCTACTTCTGCTACCCGTGCGAAGCCGGGGCGGGTCGCTAGTGTTCTCATAAAGATGAAACGCGTGTCGCCATAAAAATATTTAAAACTTAACCTCACTATGATCAAATCAAAGTATGAATTAATCGGCGATAATTAGAGGGCTACTATGTTTGGGAATATTACTGCGAATAAAATTCTCTACCTACTAGCCAGCTATATATAGGAAAAACAATAAACAGTGAAGGTTTTCTGAGTCCAGCTTCCTAGGATTCCCAGTCCGTTTCCCTAAATATTACATTTATCATGTAGCTTGACAAGCCTCTTTTAAGTGCTCTAAGCCCGCTAGTCTTCATAAAATTGATCACGAGACTTCTACTTGCGAATTAACAAAATTTTATCGCCGGTCCTTTGGAACATACATACTCGTAGTAAATTTTCGTTGGCCGAATTGGTCGAATGGCCCGCGATCCTGGAAATGTCAGATCCTGAGAAGAATCCTATTAGACATGGTACCTATTTATTTAATCGCGGCAGAGAGACTGCCACCGAACATGAGGTTCCGGTTTGGATCCTTAGGTCAGTCAGTGTTATCGGAATTTCCATTAGAAACTATATCAATCAGTCTGGAGTCTTGGATTGTGTCCGTTTAACAGGAAACCTCTTAGCAGTTTGACACAATCCTAAGGAAAATTTACCAAATCGATGTTTTGTATTCTCCTGGTTCCTCCGAATACAGTTAGTTTTTTTGTGATGGTAGGGCTCTTTTGCAGGGGTCACCTGAATAAGTAGGTACCTTTGCCAGTTATTCATCCACCAAACAGTCAATGTGCAAACATTACTCTGTTCCGGTCTAAAAGGCCATGTTACCAGCAAAAGTACTGGGCATAACGAGTTTCAACAACTAATATCTCAGGTTAACAGGCGCAGTGCAGTGCCACGCAGAATTTAGAATTTTAAAACACTGGGTGGCACTGTCTGATATGGGCAATCATGATACTTACCATCAGGCACCTGATTTGCTCGTCTTGTGACTCACTATAATAAAAAAAAACTATTTGATAATATTTATATCCTGGTATTTTGAAGATGAAGTAAACTATGTCCCTAATATTTTATTTTAGTTTATAAACCCTTAATATCTTGGAGTAAACCTCTAAATACGCGCGAATCTCAAAAATCCCAGTGTTACACTGGGATTTTTAGAAGTTCACGATGTAAATACCGATTGTTTATATTATATGAAAAACTATGATTTTCTCGTAGCTTGGATACGTTCTTATAGGCTCACTCCTATTACATGAAATTTAAAAACATAACAGGCCAAATGTATGGGACTAGGTCCTGGGTATACTTCTGCCTATCCCTTCGGGAAAAAGGCGAAATGTTGATTTATATTACGAATTATTTAATTTTTCTGCAAAAGTTTTCCTATAAAATCCAAGGAGTACAATATATAGGTAAATATGGAATGAAAAACTTCACCCACGAACGGAATTTGAACCACGCACCTTTCGCACCATTCCGCGTGGTGGGCACTCTACCATTCGAGCTACCGTGACAGTACTAATCATCAGCGTAAATTTTCCATCCCACCTACCTAACGGCTATAGGGGCGTGTATTTCAAACGAATAGATTGCTTAATCTATAAAAATATTAATCCAAGAAGAAGATTAATAATGATCTAAGCGCTTAACACCCCACGTTTATATTTTATTCATCATTCATATCACAATACGAAAATTGCAATTCTCGTAATTTTTCACGGCATTTTCTTGTTTGACTTTTTCACTCGTCATACCATCTCATATTTGCGGATGATTTATGGAGGCAATACGAGATAGGACAGAAGGCGGGCGTTTTTAGATTGTTGGTTTTCAGATGTTAAAATATATACCCGTTATGGGTGACCAGGTGAATATAAGAATGAAATATTTTAAGAATTTTAATAGTTGTAACATTTTTCTACATAATATTATCATGCCACAGACGATTGTCAACCACCTAACTAATGACACAGCTTTCCCTCAAGTAAATTTTTTAATTTAATTCCAATCTGAAAAAATAAATTAAAGTTACCGTGTAATATATCTATTAATTGTTTTTTAACATTGTTTTTATTTTATTTTTGTACGCAATAAAGTACTATTCTATTTTGAAGTTTCCTAATTTCTAATTTTTGTTTTCTTTTTTTTATACTATGTATATAAACTGACATCTTTAAATTAATTAATTATACTTAACGTTTAATATCATTTTTATATAAATTGAAATCCTGTATTTTTAAATAATATTAATTACTATGTATATAGGTAAATATTTGCACGACAATTTGGTCGAGTACAGAGGTCCATAATAAACAATAAGCATAAATATTCTATACCTGTATTCATGCAAATAAAGTAATCATTTCATTTCATTTCCTCGATAAATAAAATTATTTTTTGACCAGTCTGTACACTGATTTTCCGTGAAATCCCCAAACTGTTACGCGTGCATATGTACATGGTTTTACCCTTTATATGCCAGCCTTCTGTACCTATGTTAATAATGATTTATGGTTTGTGTACGTGATACAATAGCCGAGGAATGTCGAGCCTAAGCTAGAAGCCAGTCGTTCATGTTAGGAGCTTTCCAGTTTTATGGCATTTAGGTAGACTGTTTATGTTAAAGTTTTCTCGTAAAATATTCTAGATCTAGATAAATACATTTATCTAGATCATCATCTCAGCCGTTGGAAGTCCACTACTGGACATGGGCCGTCCCCATAGATTTCCATCCAGTCCGGTTGCATGCGATTTGCATACAGCGTGTTCCTGCTGTCTTTACAGTCTTTACTAAGTCATTTGTCCACCTTGTGGGTGAAGGTTCTACGGCCCCACGCTACGCTAGCCGGTCCGTGGTCTCCATTTGAGATTTACAGCCCCATCGGCCATCAGTTCTACGTGATATGTGCCCTGTGCAATGCCACTTCAACTTGCTAATCCGCTGGGCTATGTCGATAACTTTCGTTCGCCTACGGATCTCTTCACTTCTGATTCGCAGTGAAAAACCGAGCAAAGCCATCATCATAAATTTGAGCTTACTAATAAGGCCCATAGAAAAGACCACGTTTCAGTGCCATAAGTATCTGGTAACATGATCACTGGTAACACACATTGGTCGAAGACCTTTGACTTGAGGCACTGAGGTATTATGGATGAGACGACGTTCCGTAAGTTTTCGAACGCTGTCCAGCCTAGTTGGATACAACCCGGATAAGTTAAATTGACACCCCGCTTTTTCTTGTCATCCTTGTCCTTCCAGCGATCGCTCATACTTCGGGATATTTATCTCTTGCTCTATCTTCTATCTCCAGGTGCCAAGTTAAGTCGTCCGAGCTATAGATGCGAACGAGGATACGCGACTCATTATCCATCTAATTTAAAAGCGTTTATGAAACTCACCCATTCCCCTATCCTTAGCAAGAGTTTTGGAAGCATCAGCGATAGGGATGGACCGCTTCTGGACCTGGTTGTTCTTCATCTTGTACATCACTACCTGCAGCTGCTGCATCATCGGTGCACTTATCGAGGCGTTCTTCATCACGCCTGGACCTGGAAGATCATAATTTATTTTATAAAAAAAAATTAGACTCAGATGGTTGTTACTCTGCTTTTTGTGCCGCAGGCCCTGGGTTCGATCTCCAGCCAGGTCAAATATTTATGTGCATGAACATGTCTGTTCCATCTGTGTCTGGGTGATAAAAGCTTATATAAGTATGTAGGTATATCAGTCACCTGGTTACCATAGTTACAGGCTTCTAGTCTAGTTTGGGACCAGATGATCGTGTGTGGAAGTTGTTCCATATTTAAAAAAATATATACTATATCTGGAGTGAGGCTGGTGATTTTTAATGATTTTTGCACTCTCTCCTTGCACACGCATTTTAATTCTCTTTCATCTAATAATAAATAATTAAAAAAATATTATAAGATATTAATTAACTTCGATATATTATTATATCGCTCGAAAATACAGGCTATAGCCGGTCTTTTGATAGGCGTACACGTTTTTATTCCAAAATGCAGAGGCCCCTTTGAGCTTTTAATCAAAAGGTAATGAATATAGCACCAATCGGGGTCCATCTCTGAAACCATCTACAGAAGATGAGCTCAAAGACAGCCCCCGCCAGGTGCAAGGACTATTGTCAATGGATGGAAACTACTTGATTTGGCTACAGGTGTGATTTCTAGATAGAAAGACCTGCCACTTCCGTCTCATGGTGTAATATTACGGCAGACGATGACTCGCCGCTCACTAAACTCTCGGGAGCGGGTCCGTGGGGTTGCTACTCCCCAACATATCGCCATAAGCTACCCTGCGTACTTATTATTATTATTATATTATTATGCTGATCCTTTTTTAGCTTTTAATGCTTACGAGGTTAAAACTTTAAATCACTTTAACTGAACTTTAACAAAATACCTCTAAAATATAAAATAAATATAGGAGCTTACATATCATAAGTTAACAACAAGGCCAATGCTAATTTTAATCTTTGATTACATAATTAATCAGTTGACATAATTTTTGCTATGTTATCAAGTTTAACTTGTTACTTAACAAAAATGCGCATAAATTTTAACTTCTTGTTTTATTTTTAAGGTTTGTTGAGTTAAACTTTAATAGAATATTGATATTGAATGATTTTTAAAGTTCTTTATTAACATAAGCTATTACAGCGTTAGGAAACTAAGTATATCTATCTTATCAATGAAAAGTTTTATACTTTGTTATCACAAAACGTTAGAAATATTATAGTTCTTTTTAGAACATACCTAATTATGAAGGTAGATTTGTCGTAAGGAAGTTCGTTAGTTGCGTACTATTGTGCTTGTTCATACGCTTAAAAATGTTGCTTTTTTGATGATAGTGACCAGTAAAAAGCTAGTTTTAAAGATGCCTGAGATAAAAACAATTAAGTATGACATTAACACTTACAATTTATATTATAATACTTAGATTAGTTGACTTCAGTTTTACGCTTGTTTTGATAGTTTTAAAGTATTATTCTGTCGCCGACTGAAAGCAAACTGCATTAGCTACTTACATGTAGCCACTGCAAGTCCCGACTGGTTTTTAATTTATTTAGAAGAAAGAAGAAAGAAAGAAAAATGATTTATTCGCTGCACACAAATAAGTAGGTATGACTTATATAATATATACTAGCATCATGTATGCTGCGAATGGGTGCTAATAACTCAGCATAAGGCAGGTTGCAGAACACAAACTGTGCTGATCTTCCGTTAGCACCTTCGCCAGTGACATCACGGACAACTAATTCTTACTTAAAGTAAAATAATAGACAATAATTTTCCCATAAAAATAACAAATACAAATACAAGTGCCCATATTTATAATTTAGATAATTTATAAATTTTTATAATATTTTAATGTCTATTGTGCATCGATATAGCACTCGTTTCATGTCTCAGGTTTTCCTAATCTTTTTGGTTTCTAAGCAAAAATTCCTTTAACTTAAATATAAATGTAAAATTAAAAAATTACTTGTAGTTTTATTTGGTACGTACTTTAATTTGGTATGTACTCGTATGTAGTTTAGACCCGAGAATTCACATAGGGTACTTTGTTTCGCGATATTCCCACGGGAACGATGTCTACGCGGGTGAAACTGCGTGGCACAACTAGTAGAGTTATAAAAGAAACGTAAGTACTTATAGAAAATTACAAAGCAAAGAATTAATACTTAACCATAACAATAATTACTTCCTCATTTAACTCCATTAATCAAAGTGTATCCTGTTACTTAATCAATATTGCTAGACTTGGTCACCTTGACTTGATGCTGAACGGCAGATCGGTCAGTAGTCGAATATATCGGGATTAGACTCATGGGAACCAGTTAACCAGGAACTAGTTTTTTTATTTTTTTTTATTTAATGCATAGCCACATGTAGTGGTAGGCCTCTTTTGCAGGGGCCCGCCTGGGGAAGTACCACACCTTTGCCAGTTATTCATCCGCCAAGCAGTAATGTGCAAACATTACTGTGTTCCGGTATGAAGGGCAATGTTACCAGCGAAATTACTGGGCATGATGAGATTCAACAACTCCTATCTCAGGGTGACAGGCGCAGTGCAGTGCCGCGCAGAATTTTAAATTTTAAAACACTGGGTGGCACTGTGTCTGATATGGGCAATCATGATGCTTACCATCTGGCACCTGATTTGCTCGTCTTGTTACTCACTATCATAAAAAAAAAAATAATACACTATTTATTAATAAGTTATAATATATCAATATTTGTACCTAGCCTTTTGAGAAATAAACGATTTAAATTTTTTATTTTAAAACACATTTTTACATATTTTTTTATTTGACGTAGTCAAATTCTTATATGTATAATATTTATAGGCGTACATAGCATTCGCCGCAACTAGAAAAAACTTAACAAAATTAACAAAAATGAATGAGTAGGTGTGTTATATAATTTAATTAAAAAAAAAAAGTCATCAACATAGTATTTATTTATTTAATTACTACAAAATATAGCAGCTTTACATTTATTCAATATTGTCAATATTGAATTTCTGTGACAGATACTGAGTACATAAGTTAGCACGGCACTTAGAAGGAAATAAGTTTATTATCGCTATTTGCATAAGGAAACGAGTGCATCATTCAATTGCTACCTTATTCGCATACAAGTGATAATATAATTGATAAATAACTATAATTCTTCGGACAACATCACTACTGACGTACCGTAACGTATAAACTGGTAGTCATAGATTATGTACAATTAATATTATAATAAATAATGAGTGCCATACTGCAAGCCTCGCGCGGTATCTAAGAAGGAAGCCTATGGCGGGCGTGACGGCGGAGGCTTGCGATGTGTGGCATGCGCGACCAGCGCCTAACGTTCAAGCCTAATAATTTCAGGTATATTCAGGTAATAACCGGTAATATATAACAAAATTAGTAACCGAAAAAATATTAAAACGACATTATTAGAGTTACTATTAGAAAAAGTTCCGCCATTCCAACATACTTCACTTCAACCAAAAAGTTTTTATTCGTCTGTTAATTTTTAATTGAGTACTATTATTACCAACCTTTTATCATCAAACTCCATAGTTGCTATTGAGAAATAAAAACTGTCATGGTGGCTCATATTATATTAGTCAAAAGCGGATATTAATAAAAAATACTCTTTATTTTATCACTTTCTTATCCTTTGGCTTATTTGGATAGCTACAAATGAAATTTTTTGGTATAATTGTCTTTTTCCCAGCATGCTGCTCATTTGTGGCCAGGAAGAGCTTTGGTATGTACACATAGCGTACTTTTCTCATCTCGATATTCTCACGGGAACGAAAACTACGCAGGTGACACCGCGGGGCACACCTAGTTACAAATATTTCCTGTCTCAAAGTCTGAACTGAACACAGATCACTATAATTAGTACTACGTACAGATGCGACAGTGGAACGGCGCCGGAAAGTTTTGCAATATGTGCGTTTGTCGCTGTTGTCGCACATCTACTTTTTTTTTTCTAACTCCGAAGGCGATTATGAACTAAGGAGTTCATAATCTCCTTCGGTGGAGTTTTGCACATTTTATGAATGGCATTGACATTTTATAATTCATTGCAATGTGACAACTAGTGATGTGAAAATATTACACTAGGTATCGACTAAATTAGTGATGTCCCTTTTATCGATACATAATTAGTGACGTCACTCTTTTGGTCCTGTATTACTTGAAAACTAAATTTTAAAGTAAATAAAAACAAACATACATAGATCGACCGGATAAGTATGGAGTTCCGGCTACAGTTAAACAGTAACCAGCTGTATTTAGCTATCAATAGTATGGATATGAAGATTCTAAATTAGAGGTCCTAAAAGTTGTAGCCGTCATGACTTGCTGACCATCTGTATTTCCCTATGACTGAAATAAAATTAGCTTTTTTACTATTTAAAAGAGTTTAATCACTTATAATCCAAATAAATCTTACTATAATAAATAATATTATAAACATAACATTCACGCCTTTTTTTCCTGAAGGGGTAGGCAGAGGTGTACCCAGGACTCAGTCCCATAGTAGATAAATAAATTATAATAATATTATGTATAATATTATAAACTTTGTTTTTTTTGTTTGTAACGAATAGGCTCCGAAACTTCTGGACGATTTAAAAAAAAACTTTCACTTATAAACAGCTCAATTCGGTGTGAGTGATATGGGCTATATGAGATTTTGAAAAAAATAGGGATCCGTAAGGTAACTGCAATATGGTGAACCAAGGTGTCACATTATTAATTATTACCAAATATATTCATTAATTTGCGTGCGCTGGATGAAATCCATTGATGGTAGGGTAAAATAATTTACTAGGGGTTTTTAGTACTTACCAATATGTACAATATAGTGAAGGAACATTATATACATCTATTTTGAAGGAGTCATTATTTTTCATTCGGTGTGAAAACTATCGATGGTAGATTAAAATAATAATAAATATAATAATAAACAAAGAAATAATAGTTTGTAGAACTTATCAATTATCAATATCTACAAAATAGTGAATGAACATTGTATTCATCTATTTTGGTTTAGTCACAATAATTTTTGGCTTCTCCTGCGTCCTGCATCCTCAGGCCCCAGCATATATAACTGATGCATGTTATTTTTTAATAATAAACCCATATTAGCAAATACCATTGCAAATAGCAATAATAAACATGCTCATAAAATTAATGCTAAATTACATTAATTACCATCACTATCACTATAGCTCTCCCAATAATTTTTTTAAAAACTGAAAAATAAAGGTACGTAAGTTATTAATGTAATAATTTTATAAAAACAACACTTTTTGGTTTGCCAAGGTAGGGTTAAAAGAAAAAAAGTATCCCGGGTATAAAAATTATGTGTTTCAAATCTCATTTTTACTAAATTAGTGGTCAACCTATACCTTCTGAACTTAGGGGCATGCCATATTCTATTTCTTTAGCTGTAAACAAGCAGGGGTATGAGTAGCGTGTCCTTCGTCCTTGTCTATCTAACTGGCGGATTTCGAAGTGTCTGTGACACACACTCTTGCTTATCAGCTGCTCCTTGGAAAGTCCGACGAGAAGGGATTAGTTGGCACTAAGAACTGCAACCACAAGCTTCTAAATTTATCGTCCTTTGGAATGTTAAATAAGCGGTGAGTAGCGCTTGTTGCATCGCAACCACTAACACAGCACTTTAGCGTCGCCATGGCAAAAAAGGCGTAAAAATCTGGCTAGACTCAAGTATTAAAACAATTAGGAAAAATTCTGATCAGGATTCTACAACTCAACGAGGAAAACCACAGGATTCTTGCAGACATGACATGACTCATGACAGTGCAGTCAAGATGACGTGTTGTTTTTTTTATTATTCGTGCACAGTAGCGACAAACGGGACATTAGGAAACAAGCTGTCTCAGCCGTGGAACTGAACCGGTTCATTGAGATTATGCAAATGAGCCCAAAACTCGATAATATTACTAAAATTTAACTACACTGACCTATCTGAACCTGATGTTGTAGCATCAGGTCAAGGCAAGCTTCGTGCAACAATATTTTTAAAGTTAGAGGATATATATAATTACTGAACGAGCAGGCCACTAGAAGATCCTCTATCCTTGCATCCGCTAGAATAGAGTTTTTTTGAGGCATTGCTATAAGAACGATTAATTGGTTAAGTAATCATCTTTCAGCCAAAAAAATGTCCGTAGCAAATAGTCCGCATGTTAGTGAGATCTGGACAAAAACCTGTATAAAATCGACTTTAAAGGAAGGCTTATTATAAAGTTATTATATAAAGACAAAGATGCTTGGAAACTGACCGGTTAAAACGAGACCGGATGAGAACGGTGCGGAGCCGAAACTTCTACATATAGCCACCACCCAGCACCGTACAAGCAAACAAATCTAACCAAACCAATTGTCAAACTCGCAGTTGAAAAAATTCAACCTTACAAGTTTCTTGTGCGTTCTTCTTGTAGAGGTATGTTCTCTGTGCAGGTTTTTATACATGAAAACTTGTTTGGATTAAATTGGATTTTTTACTGAAATTTTGTTTTTATGTTTTAGTTCCTAGTATTCAGACTTTATTTTACGTAATTACATATAGTATTTTTATATCTTCGAAAATGAGGTTACGTGTGAGCGAGAGGATGAATTAGGTTTGCACCGCGCCTTAAGTAGACAAAAGAATAAATTTAACAATCGTACAAAAAAAAATCCTCGATGAACTTTGTCAGTAAGGATGTGTGTGAAAAAACGAGTGATGATTGAGTGGCAGATGAAGATATGCTGTGCTGACCCCACTTAGTACAAGGACAAGGACAGGCCTGGATCCAGAGCGGGGTAAACTGGGGCACCCGCCCCGGGCGGCAGTTTCAGGAGGCGCCAATATCATAATATAAGTCTAGTGTCTGTTTGTGTCTATTGTTGCAGTAAGTACACGACGCACGACATGTCGTATACATGCCGTGGAGTTACCGGCTTTAGAATAGTACCTCACCCTATCTACCCGTGGTTGCCCTAAAAGCCGGCTAAGGGTTATGATATCCAGAGGATGGGCAGCAGCGTCCTCTGCGTAAAGCCATCAAACTGCGCTCGCCGACCCGCCTGCCCAAGCGTGGCGAGTATTGGCAACAACCCCCATATGGCAGAGGCTTATGTTCAGCAGTGGACGATGATTATGATGTCGTATACAAACCTCCTCTATTGGTAGGAACTCCTCGGAATAGAATAAATGAAAAAATATGTTAAAAATTAGTCTCATTTATACGTAATTACCAGCAAAAATTTCTATAGCTAGACCGCTTAATTGAATCCTCGCCTGCGGAGTACAGGGGCGGCGGGGGGCGTGGAGGTAGACGCACCTCTCCTTTACCCCGCAGACGAAGACTCAATTTAGAGGTCTACCTTTATAGTTCTTTAAGAATTTAATTTTCGGAAAAGAAAATGATTTTCAAATAAGACTAGAGTAATTTAGAGAAAAAGAAAAAACCGCGACCGAAAAAAAAAATTGTTTGAACGCTGAAGAGAGTGGGGGGCCACCAAGCTTCTGCACCGGTTCCAAAAATTCGTTGTTCGGGGGACAAGGATAGAAAGATCATGAAAGCAGACAAGATCACTCAAAATGCTCAAGAAACTTACAGTCAGGGATGAGCCCAGCTGGGTAGCCAATGTCATCTCGAGGGATGTAGGTTCCCGCGTTGACTGCGATCGCTGCGAGAACAACAGTTATTGCTGCTGTCAGCACACTCGTTGCACTTCCACGCATATTTACTGAAAAAAAAAGATATCTATAAAGACTTAGGTACCTGTTATGGGAGAACGTATACTAGCTGCGAGAAATTTGACACAATCCTACGAAAAATTTACCAAATTTATGTATTCCCCTGTTTCCTCCTAATATTATAATTAATTCCTATTCTATAAATTTATATTCTGTTATTTTTATAGTGAAGTAAACTAAAGTCCCTGTCATTTTAGTTTCTCTTACAAACACTCGGTTTTTACATAGTGAACTTCTTAAAACCCCAGTTTTACTCGCGTGATTAGACGTTCACTACAAAAAAATTAAGAGTTTATAAACAAAAAATAATATGGACATTTCATCTTCAAAATATAAGGATAGCAAAAAGGTTTACTATATTCGGAGAAAGCAGGGCAATACAAAAGATCGATTTGATAATTTTTCCATAGGATTATGTCAAACTGTTAAGGGCCCGCTAACCGTGCCACAGCTATCTGATTCGTGCACACACATTTGCAAGTTTGAGTACATAGGTATAGACATTCCAAAAATCATGCGTGGTGCTTCTCAAACATATCACGTGTAAAAGAATAGTTTGATTAGATATATTTTAAATTAATTGGAGAAATCGAAAAAAAGACCGTTACAATATCCTTTTTTTCGATCTCTCCTGTTAAATTAAACTAAGTACTCCATCCAGTAAAAAGACCAAATAACGAAATATAAGTACTCAAAATACATGTACTTAGGTCTACCTATACTTATACCTAATTTAAGCTATTTTTTTATTTATTTTATATTTAAACATGACTGGGAATTAATTGAGCTGAGCGTCCGGGGTGTGACCGTAGTGTGGCTTCCGCCTAGGAGAAACTTCCAGCCATCTGAGTGATATGAAGTTTGGTATACTGTCACTTCAACAATATTGCAACTACCTATGTATCTGGTAACGATGAACTAATAGTGCAGCATCTGGTACAGATGCGCTAGTACTCTTATTAATAT
Organism: Hemistola chrysoprasaria; assembly: GCA_947063395.1. Taxonomy (NCBI): domain Eukaryota; kingdom Metazoa; phylum Arthropoda; class Insecta; order Lepidoptera; family Geometridae; genus Hemistola; species Hemistola chrysoprasaria. Next base: position 8,808,103 of record OX346733.1, on the reverse strand, counting down.
ATCATAGTTCATTGGAATCGTATCAATGAATATGTTAGTGATCACAATCACCATCTGTCACTAGTTCTTATGATGGAGCAGAATAAAGAGAAGGATGGGGTTTTTTTAATTTCTTTTTTTCTACACTTGATTGACATATGTAACTTTCGAAAAGAAATTATGTATACATCAATGACGTTGAATCGCTTCCTTACTCTGAGGTATACATGAACAACGAGAGACCATTTTTCTCAAAATCAACGCACCAATGACAACACAAGGCAAGCTTTAGACGCGTGATGCTCTTTACCAATGGTAGATCAAAGTTTCCGGAACACTAAAATAGGTCTACTGCGCTGGTTTCCGGAGGACTTCTAAATAAGTTGTGTCGAGCTGTTTACAATTTAGGTCTATATTTAGAATTTTCGGTAAACTATTCCACGAAATGCCTTTTAACGACATTCTGTTACCAAATTCACCACACGTAATGTTCTCTCATCTTACGTGTTGTTTTGTTATTAAAATAAGCTTAAAATAAGTTTGAGTCAAAAACAAACCCCATGTTATAAGATGGGACGCAAATAGAATAACAAAATAGAGCACTTTGCCTACTATTTTACCGGAACGCTATGGGAACGTTATAGTATTCTGTGGTAATAGGGCCGTGAACGGCCAAAATAAATTCTTTGTATATAAATGTAGATATGAGACCGTTGCCCACTAGACCGTTTGGTGACAGTCGCGAGCCGTACGCGGCGCGTTAGGTACTCTGTGTCAACATTTTATATTATGAGAACGGTGATTTATTTTTTTATTAATTTGTACAATAATCATCTCGAAACGAAACCATTTGCATCTTTTTTAACATTATTGTTTGCTTTATTATGCTTTGTCAGATATAGTTCGATCAATGACAGCTGACCGAAAATCTATTTTATAGCCATATTTCCGTAAATTGGGTTCTAAGAGGGTTCTTAATGTATCAATTGAATATTAAATTACCCGATAAGATGAAACCCGAAAGAATATGGAAAAGTTGAATTTTGTTAAGCTGTCATTGATCAAGCTAAATTAGACAAGGTCGTAGTGGAATAATTTAGACTATTAAATGAAGAGGCTCCTTTGAGCTTTTAATCTAAAGGTAATGGATATCTTCTATTATTGGAGTCCATCTCTGGAAACATCCACTTAAGATGAGCCCCTGCTGTAGGTGCAAGGACTATTGTGAATGGATGGAAACTACTTGATTTGACCGGGCTATTGCTAGAGACTCCGGCAACTGCCAATTCCGTCTCATGGTGAAATAGATTATTATATAAATAAATACATAATACTTATACATAATATCTTGACAATTAACAAATGAGATCTATATGAGCAGAGAACTCTTGGCACAGATGTAGACCAAGTTCTGCTCGCAGCACCCGTTCAACGGTGTTGATACGTTATAGTGGGCAGTCACCTGGTCGAATACGTTCATATAATCTATCTATACTAATATTATAAAGAGAGAATCTTTGTTTTTTTGATTTTTTGTTTTTTTGTTTGTAACGAATAGGCTCCGAAACTACTGGACCGATTTTAAAAATTCTTTCACTTATGGTTAGCTTAATTCAGTGTGAGTGACATAGGCTATATGAGATTTTGAAAAATATTAGGGATCCGTAAGAAAACTGCAATATTGTGAACCAAGGTATCACATATATTCATTAATTTGCGTGCGCTGTGAAATCTATTGATGGTAGAATAAAATAATGTACTAGGGGTTTGTAGTACTTACTAATATCTACAAAATAGTCCACGGATATTTCATCCATCTATTTTGGTTTAGTCACAATATTCGAAACAGACATAATATGAATGCGCTGTAATAAGTATTGGAGGTAGAATAAAGTAATGTACTAGGAGTTTGTAGTACTTATCAATACCTACAAAACAGTATACATAGATTATATCCACCTTTTTTGGTTTAGTCACAATAATCAAAAAAGTGATTATTTTTCATGCGGTGTGAAAACTATTGGTGGTAGAGTAAAGTAATGAACTAGGGGTTTGTAGTACTTATCAATACCTACAAAACAGTATACATAGATTAAATCCATCTTTTTTGGTTTAGTCACGATAATCGAAGCAGTGATTATTTTTCATGCGGTGTGAAAACTATCGGTGATAGATTAAAGTAATGTACTAGGGGTTTGTAGTACTTATTAATACCTACAAAACAGTATACATAGATTATATCCATCTTTTTTGGTTTAGTCACAATAATCGAAGCAGTGATTATTTTTCATGCGGTGTGAAAACTATTGGTGGTAGAGTAAAGTAATGTACTAGGGATTTGTAGTACTTATCAATACCTACAAAACGGTATACATAGATTATATCCATCTTTTTTGGCTTAGTCACAATAATCGAAGCAGTGATTATTTTTCATGCGGTGTGAAAACTTTTGGTGGTAGAGTAAAGTAATGTACTAGGGGTTTGTAGTACTTATCAATACCTACAAAACAGTATACATAAATTATATCCATCTTTTTTGGTTTAGTCACAATAATTTAAGCATTGATTATTTTCATGCGGTGTGAAAACTATCGGTGGTAGATTAAAGTAATGTACTAGGGGATTGTAGTACTTATCAATACCTACAAAACAGTATACATAGATTAAATCCATCTTTTCTGGTTTAGTCACAATAATCGAAGCAGTGATTATTTTTCATGCGGTGTGAAAACTATTGGTGATAGATTAAAGTAATGTACTAGGGGTTTGTAGTATTTACCAATATCTACAAAATAGTCTACGGACATTATATCCATCTATTTTGGTTTAGTCACAATAATCGAAAGTCATTATATGCATGCGATGTGAAAAGTATTGGTGGTAGAATAAAGGAATGTACTAGGGGTTTGTAGTACTTATCAATATCTTCAAAATAGCCCACGATAAATTTATACATGTGTTAAGGTTTGGTCATTGTAACAGAAATAGTCATTAATTTGCGTGCGCTGTGTAATCCATTAGGGTTATATCTATTAAAATACAATGTATCACGAATTTGCTCCTGTTAAACGTTCACTATACCTACTTCTGCTACCCGTGCGAAGCCGGGGCGGGTCGCTAGTATATTATATTATATGAACTCTGTCTGTTTTAATTATAAAATTAATATGTATTAATAACAATGTAATCGTAATTTTGATATTAGATAATCAAAGTAATATTAATAGAAGAAGGTATATAAACGAAAAGTACTTACTATATATTATACCATAATATACTATATATAAAATAATTAAGTCATTTGACATGATGTGCATATGCCACAAGGACAGATTTATACATATTCCAATATATATATAGTTTAATGTATAAATCTGAATAATAAGTAATCTGAATATTTAAATAAATAAATAAAAAAATAAAAAATAAAAGTAATGTAAATTAGCACATACCGTCTGGTATGTGCTGAAAAACAGGGTCCGGCCGTTATGGTCCAATTCCGGTACGCCCCCGGCCGGGACGCACCCACATTGAAAAATTTGTTATTCCTATACGCTCCCACTATGGACCAAGATACTTGAGCAAATACTGTTGGAAACAAAAGTGTTTTTGAGTTTAAATATTTTTGTTATATGCTGCGTGTATATTAGCTTTAGAATATTGACGTTACTTTTCGGAACTCCATTGTAGACTTCTTGAGCGCTGTACACTTAGCTGAGCGTAGCAGATGCTGAGCACGAGCCGATTATCACATCCTCTGTTTCAATGTATGTACTAGCAATGTTGTGGGCAGACAGACAAAGCCAATCTCAAGACGTACCTACTCAGTGATGTTAGGCTGTTTGAAATTTAAATTCGATTTTAATGATAAGTAGCTAATATAAAGTGTGTTGTCTCGTACGCTCACACGCGGAAGTGTGTACCTAATATACAAACTTTACAAGATGGTTCAGACTACTTAAGTAAAAGTTTACTATCTTTGAATATTTTTGTAGTGGTAGGGCTCTTTAACAGGGGGCCGCCTGGGGAAGTACCACACCTTTGTCAGTTATTCATCCGCCAAGCAGTAATGTGCAAACATTACTGTGTTCCGGTCTGAAGGGGAATGTTACCAGCGAAATTACTGGGCATGACGAGTTTCAACAACTAATATCTCACTCAGGGTGATAGTCGCAGTGTAGTGGAGCGCAGAATTTAGAATTCAGTGGCACGGGCAATCATGATGCTTACCATCAGGCACCTGATTTACATGTTTTGTCGCTCACTATCATAAAAAAGAGAATATACCTATAGGACTATAGGAAAGGGCCACGCTATTACTTCTGGTACTCATTTTTTTACGATTTTGAATCATCTCATTTTTTTAGTCAATTTTTGCGGGGAATGAGCGGCTCAACATCGTTTTCACCAGGTTCGTTCTCCCCTGATTTGATTTAGGTACTTTATGATAAACTTTATCCAAAGCTATACTTTATTAAAAGTACTGGCAGGCATAAAATCTTGGGTCTTGTGTGAAAATAAAAAAAAATTGCTGTTAATTGTTATAACCATTCAATTTTTTCTGGGCTGGGCAAAAACCCAACCGCAGGCTGGTTGTTTTTATTCCTGGTTAGGTCGACTAATGTTTAAATTTGGCTAATTAGTAAATGTCAGGGAAATTTGTCCCAACCCTAAACTGGCTTTTTTCTGGTGTAGAGCTCGACCAAAAATGAATTCCTGGCTACTGCCTTGAGGTAAACAGTTAAAGCACATACTTACCTATAATATTTACATAATAATAGATACAAATGCCTTATGTCAGCGGTTGTGTGTTAAATAGTTTTTTGATAACCAGTTCACAATGACGTTGAATTGCTTTCTTACATCCGTGCACCACACAAATAAAGTATAGAAAAGAAATCTTTGCGATGACATTTCCATAGTCCTAATAGGGTGACCAGACTACAGTTAAAATCAAGGAACCTACACGTAAACAAGTACTACTTGAAACAATTCCAAATTTCAATGAAATACTTCCTATTTGATTCAAAATACAAAACCGATCGACTGTTCATTTTGTATGGGTTTTTAGATAATTATATTATGGTACGTAGACAGATAGTACATAGGTACTAAGTATACAACGTTGGCTTACAATAATAATTATTGACAAATATTAGTTTGATATTGTAGGTAAGCAGTATAGCAAAGTGCCTTTATTGAAAAAAAGAGGATTTGGGGCGGCCGCTAGTGTGGGCTACTTGCCACACTAGCGCCGTCACATGTACCAGAGACCCAAGGTACGGCTGGTGCGGCGGCGGGTTCTGCCGAGCAACGCAAGTGGAGCAAATATGCAAACCTTCGTAACGGTTACATATTTGAACCGTTTGGAGTCGAGACTCTGGGACCGTGGGGGCCGGGAGCTTTTTCAAAAATCTATCTGAGCGCTTGGTCAAGGAGACGCGTGATCTAAATGCTCGCGTGTATCTGGCCCAACGTATAAGCATTGCTATTCAACGTGGCAATGCCGCCAGTATCTTGGGTACGCTGCCATCTGATAGTGGTTTAGAGCACTTGGATTTTTATAGACTGACAGCCTGTCGACCTGTGGATTTTCTGTGGAAACCCAAACGAGTTTTCATGTATATAAACCTGAGAATAAAAATCTGAGAAAAAAAAAAGGCACTGAAAACTTGTTTGGATTAAATAGGATTTTTACTGAATCTTTGTATTGTTATTTTCTAGAACCTAGTTGTCTATATTTTACGTAATTATATGTAGTTTTTTTTAAATCTTCCAAAATTCGGGTACGTGTGAGCGAGAGGGCGAATTTACTTTGGACAGCGCGTTAACAGCAAACATAGAGTTAAGTGGGTTCTAAATTCGTTGGGGGTTAAGTTAATAATTTACTTTGCAAGTTTATAGAAGAAGAGTCGCAAGAAGAGTCTCTGTTTATAAATTCTACATTTATTTATTAATTATTTAACTCTAATTTGCGTACAAGTGGGTCTTAAATATTTAACTCTAGGTTAGCTAAATAGGCTTGAGGTTGATTTTATAACTCACCAAGAAAGAGGTGCGTGCGACGTCCACATCTACCGCTGACAACAATACTAATAAAAGTTAACAATCTCGCGCAAAAATCACGGAAACTAACTCCAGTTATTTAAACAGGTTAAAAACCTGATTTTCACAGATCATTATAATATATTATATCTTATTGTGGCGATATAGATGTTAATTATTATTGTTAAATTATGGAACAAGTCCTTCATACTTGATACAAGTAAAAAGTTTAGGTTCATTTAGTTGCATACAAACGCGAATCTCGAGCAAAGTTTGCCCAGATAAGCAAACAATTACGAAACATACACAATAAATACTCTTTATTGAGACCAAACTTACAGATTAAACTTAAAAATAAAATAACAGAATTTTGTAGTGGTAGGCCTCTTTTGCAGGGGGCCGCCTGGGGAAGTACCACACCTTTGCCAGTTATTCATCCGCCAAGCAGTAATGTGCAAACATTACTGTGTTCCGGTATGAAGGGCAATGTTACCAGCGAAATTACTGGGCATGATGAGATTCAATAACTGATGTCTCAGGGTGACAGGCGCAGTGCAGTGCCGCGCAGAATTTTGAATTTTAAAACACTGGGTGTCACTGTGTCTGATATGGGCAATCATGCTGCTTACCATCAGGCACCTGATTTGCTCGTCTTGTCACTCACTACCATAAAAAAAAAACTTAATTCGAATTGGTCGACAATGCAACAAAACAACAAAGCAACAGTCCGGTTACCATCCCTTTAGAAATCATATCTATAGACAAATCAAGTAATTTCCATCCATTAACAATAGATAATTTATGCACTAAAATAGCCTTTTTTAAAATCCGGCTATTTATTTTTTTTTTATTTAAAATAGCCAGAATTTTAAATTTTATAACACTGGGTGGCACTGTCTGTGATGGGCAATCATGATGCTTACCATCAGGCACCCGATTTGCTCATCTTGTTACTCACTATTATAAAAAAAAGTCATCGTTAAATAAACACAAAAGTCGTTACAGTTGATTCAAGCCTTTTTAGTAGTGAATAAAGCGGATAAATAGAATTGTTTACGACAGAACGAAAGAATGTAAGAATGCCTAATTTGAGTTTTAGATATCCTGGTCATTCGTGATTATTAAAAATCTTAAGCCCACGCAGATTAAGTTTTAAGTGCTAGATAAAATGAGAAACGTTGGAATAAATATTTTAAATATAATTATAAGTACTCTATACCTACCTGTGCTGATTTCTCAATCATGTACTTAACATCACGCCTTTTCCCGAAGGTGTAGTCAGAGATGTGCCCAGGGCCTTGGACTCAGTCCCATAGTCTATCGAAGTGAGGGTGTATTGTACCTACATACACAGACTTCGATAGTTATGTTTTTAAGAGTAATAGAGGGCGACCCTGAGGCCAAGCGGGCACAGTTCCAGGCTCTCTTTGAATGAATTCGATAAGGAAAAATCCAATAATACTTTTTGCCTGACCTGGGCATCGAACTCGAAATTAAGAGCATTTAAAATTATTTACTAAGTTTTTTATTTTATTTTAGTGAACCTATTAAAAAAAGAAATTACCTAATCAAGCCAAATGTTAACTCTATAAAAGTAATTGTTGGCCTTTGATCGGCCATAAAAAATCGCCGAGCTATTTTAGGCTTAGCATCGTAATACAAAAATATATAAGTATATATATATTTTATATCCGTGTTGTATTTTAAGTATAATATTGCAAATAGAAGGCCTTGAAATTTTACATAAAAACATTTTTACATACTTAGATACAGTCACCTTGTCCCGGTGGGGTACGCAGAGACTATTTCCCTCCACTTGCTACGATCCTGACATATACAAATTTCGCTTCGTACACTTTCATGAAATTTTTCATACATGCTCGTCAGTTGTAGGTAAATTTGACTTGGCGTTTCCTAAGAACGTCAATTTTTTTTTTTTTTTTTATGATAGTGAGTGACAAGACGAGCTCATCAGATGCCTGATGGTAAGCATCATGATTGCCTATATCACACAGTGCCACCTAGTATTTTAAAATTCAAAATTCTGCGCGGCACTGCACTGCGCCTATCACCCTGAGATATGAGTTGTTGAATCCCATCATGCCCAGTAATTTCGCTGGTAACATTGCCCTTCATACCGGAACACAGTAATGTTTGGACATTGCTGCTTGGCGGATGAATAACTGGCAAAGGTGTGGTACTTCCCCAGGCGGCCTCCTGCAAAAGAGGCCTACCTCTACATAACATTACTACATATACATATACATATACATATATTATACATTTGTTCATGAAAAGTACTCCTAGGTCGACCCCTACCGACTTGACCATTCACACTAGCCTTATATACGATTTTTACGATTAAAACGACTTACAATAACAATTTAAACAATTACGACATAGCGCAGCGGATTAACAAGATCAAGTTTTGTAGAGGTAGGCCTTTTTTGCAGGGGGCCGCCTGGGGAAGTACCACACCTTTGCCAGTTATTCATCCGCCAAGCAGTAATGTGCAAACATTACTGTGTTCCGGTCTGAAGGGCAATGTTACCAGCGAAATTACTGGGCATGATGAGATTCAACAACTAATATCTCAGGGTGACAGGCGCAGTGCAGTACCGCGCAGAATTTTGAATTTTAAAACACTGGCACTGTGTCTGATACGGGCAATCATGATGCTTACCATCAGGCACCTGATTTGCTCGTCTTGTCATTCATTATCATAAAAAAAAAAGTCAATTGGCAGGGCACATGGCGCGTCGAACTGATGACAGATGGGGCTGTAAAGATCTCGAATGGAGACCACAAACCGGCAAGCAGAGCGTAGACCGCCCACCCACAAGGTGGACAGACGATCTGATAAGGACGGCAGGAACACGCTGGAGGCGGGCCGCCGGACCGGACTGGACGGAAATCTATGGGGGAGGCCGATGTTCAGCAGTGGATGCAGTGGAGTAGTGGAGTCCTATGACTGAGACTTTCATTTCATTTTATTTATTTATTCATTAACAATCTTAGATTGTATTTGAAATTACAAGGTGAGATGACGATGATGATGAACGTGTCCGATCATCGGAGACTTTAGGTCATTGTAACTACTCATCATTTGGAAAAAGTATATCTATGGAGACGATATAATATCGAAAAATAAAATCAGCTCTTCAGAAAATTTTGTTTTAGGTCAAGCATCATTTTGTATGAGAAATAGTTTTTAGAAAATTTAACATTCGCAAATAAATTAAAAAGTTAAGAATGTTTAAAAAGTAAAGCAATTCAACGTCATTGGTTTAAAATATAATATCCGCTTTTGACTACGATAATATTATACCGCGACAGTTTTTTTATATAATATTTTGGTCACTTTCTTTCTTACAATAGAGCATTGATATGAAGAAAAGGGGAGATAGAGTACGTTCTCACAGCGCTTACTCAACAAATGGCAATTTGCTCAGTATGAAGTTTGCACAGTGACATATAATGAACAACAAAGATAGAAACACGTACCATCCTAAGACCGAAGTGCGACCGAGACAACAATATTATTCGCTCGTACGACCTTACTTTACTGACGTACGTGGACCTAATAGGACCTAATTTGAGATTGCCATTTTCGAGAAGCCAGTACCTCATCTCCCCCTCTCTTTATATCAAAGCAATAAAGACGGTTATTGCGCTCTATGACTTTTAATTAACCAATGATAACGGTAGAGAATCATACTTATTTAAAACATTAATTATCATTATCACACGCGGTGAATGGTACATAAAATAATTTATTATCTAAAAAAAATATTGATACTCTTTTGATTACAAATGGATCAATAATGCAACTTATACTAAGCGACGCCGCACATTAGCAGTAGCATAATCGTATCGAGAGTTTCTTCACAATATAATAATATTATTAATAATGGCTTTGTAATCCCACACGACGACCTTTTAATCCTACTTCCTACTAATATGATACATGTGAAAGTTTGTGAGGGTGGATGGATGTTTGTTGCTCTTTCACGCCAAAACTACTGATACGATTGGGCTGAAATTCATTATGTAGATAGATTATACCCTGGAGTAACACATAGGGTACTTTTTATCACGTTATTCCACGGAAACGATGACTACGTGGGTGAAAGCCGCGGGGCAAAGCTAGTAGCTTATAATTTACTAGCTGTTAACCGTGACTTCATCCGCGTGGAATTGAAGAGTTTACATTTTTATACGGAACCTTAAAATTTATCGTTAACAAATCACAAAAAAAAAAAATTGGTTGTCTGTAAAGTCGGTTTACTGACGATAGTTGAACGTGACAACGCGCTCACTCAAGTAGGAGAGAGACGGATGTCGAACGCTGCCGAACGCAAAGGCCGATTGTGCTTCTTTGTCGCTCGTTCCGCGCTCTCGCTTGCACTTCAAGCCTTACATGGAACGCCTCAGAGCGAGGTAACGCCGCATGAGTCATGTTTTTTCGTGCGTGCAGCCGGCTCTATCGAATTATAAGACGTTGTCACGTCAAAAAATTAAGTTTAAAGTTAGAAAATACAGAAAAAGTTCATTTAGCTGTAATCTTTTGAATTAACAGGTAATAAGTAAGGTGCCTAGGAAGAAATCGATGATATACTCATCACTTTTCAGTTCAAATACTTGTTGTTGTACTTAGTTGACATTTTTTTTATTTCTTTAATGATAAGATAGCATAATATTATAATATTTTTTATTATAAGAATATTATATAACATTGTAACAATGAAGATGCGAGTAGCTAGTTGCGGACGCGACGAAATTTTATGGAAATAATAATGACGGCGCGAGCAACTGGTTGCGAACGCGAGGAAATTTTTTATGGTTCTAACGATGAAGATGCTATTAGCTAACTAAGCGCATCGAAAATGTTTATAATGTGAATCGATAAGCTTTCGCTATAAACACACCAAATTTCAGCTCAATAGTTCAGCTTTTATACAAAATGCCACCCTCCTTTTCAACGGATATTTAGCTTTTTAACGGATGATTGCTGAGATAAAAACTATCCTATGTCCTCTCCAAGGACTCAAACTATCTCTGTGCCAAATTTCATATAAATAGGTTTAACGGTCTAAGCGTGAAGAGGTAACAGACAGACAGAATAACATACACGTTTTCGCATTTATTAAATTAAGTATGGATAGGGATAGTATGGGGGTATTGAGTATGTAATCAGTCATCAGTAATCAGTCACGTCAAAGCCTTTTATTAATATAGATAGATATAGTTAAGGTACTAGGTAAAAAACAACTAGGTACCTAATAATACCTACGCCAAGTAGGTACTTCCTTTACGATTTCGATTCGCCTTGAGTGCGGAGGCACTTTTATGCGTTTACGTGTTTATGTGTTAAGTGACCCTCGCCCGTTCTAATTAGATATCAATAAAATAAACAAACAAATAAATTGTTCATTGTTTGGTGAATTCGGTCATGGTGTCCTATTGATTCGCATAATTTCTTTTGTCATAAAATTTTTCCGCATACATCATTTGTCATAACCTCCTCTAGTCATAATATTGGAAATACATATTTTTTTGTAGTAATACTGATAAATTGTCCTAAAATTTAATTGCTATAATATTTTTGTGTATAATAGTGTATATTCCTATTGTTAGTTGTCATAATGGTTGTTATGTATAATTTTATAGTTAATAATGGTGTATGTCCTAATTTTCATTGTTCATAATTGTTATTGTATAAAATCGGTAGTGTACGTATTTTTGCAAGTGAGGAATATTGTAGTGTTGTATTGCATTTATGGGTAAGAGTAGGATCTCGCCGTAACTCACATACCCAATAATATATATGTAAATCCACTGATATTTAATTTGTGGCTCCTCTTTCTGTTGTAAATATTTTGCACTCGTTTTCCATTGTAATTATAATTTCAAAATTAGTTTAAGCACTTTGTTCCAAATATTAACACTAAAATTTGACTTAGTGTTATTTTTATAATAATAATGAAACACTTTCTTTTTCATTCATAATCAGTAATAGCGCCTTACTATAATATTTTTTATAGCAATGTGATATACAAGTGATATCAACAGTTTGCTACAAAGAAAAGATGTTCAACTACGTTAATGAGTTAAGAACATTCAAAATTCTATTGGTTAGGTTAGGTTAGGTTTGGTTAGGTTTAATTTATATTATGACAAAGTTAACATTCGAACAATATTATGATTATGGCACATAATTTTAGTGATATCAATAGTTAGGACATGTTAGGATTATGGCATAAAATAATATGGTTATCAATGGTTAGGACATATAATGTTAGAGTTTTCAAATGTTAGGACAATTAAAATTATAACAACTTATAATAGGAGTATTGACGTTATGACTGGTGATCATTAGCTATTACATATATTATGGCTTAAAATTTTATGAATTGTAAAATTATGGCTAAAAATAGTATGCGAATGAATAGGGAACCTTCGGTCATTAACTTATCATGTCACAGAGTAGATAAAAGTAAAGTTGTGTTCTTTATTTATTATCTGTCTTGCCTTCTTTTCATTTTTACTCATTCTTCGCTCAGCTGTCAAGCCTAACTGACGTGTATTAAACTTTTTGGTTATCTAATATGGCGGAAAAAGTAGCGATCGTCACTGGCTCAAATAAAGGCATAGGATTTGCCGTAGTGAAAGGACTCTGCCAAAAATTTAAAGGGGTGGTCTACCTTACCGCAAGAAATGAAGAACTAGGATTGCAAGCGGTGAAAAAATTAAACGCAATTGGGTTGTTTCCAGTTTTTCATCAACTCGACGTGACTGATGTCGAAAGTGTCAAAAAATTGTCCGAAGATATCAAGAAAAAACACCAGGGAATTGATGTCATCGTCAATAATGCTGGGATAATGGAAAAACAGCAAGTATATCCAACTTATGAAGCGGCGAAACGTAATATTGAAACCAACTACAGAAGTTTGCTTACCATTGAGCGTTACCTCTTCCCATTGCTAAGAGATGGCGCTAGGGTCGTCAATATTTCAAGCGCGTGCGCTCATTTATCAAACTTAAAAAATCAGCTATGGATTGATCAATTGCAAAGCACAGATTTAACCACAGACGAGTTAAACAAATTTGTCGATAACTACTTAGAGAGTGTTAGAAACGGCACTTTTGACAAGAGCGATTTCGCTGATGAAGGAAAGCATGCTGACCATAGAGTATCAAAAATTGCCGGAGTAGCTTTAACTAAGATTCTACAGCGTAAGTATCAAAACATTTCAATAAATGCCGTGCATCCGGGCCATGTAAAAACAGATATGGCGAATAATACGGGAAAGATAGAGCCAGATGACGCGGCCAAAGTGATTTTGTACCTGATTTTGGAGGCGTCGGATAAGTTGAAAGGAACTTTTATGTGGTGCGACGGCAAATTGATTGATTGGTATGATGCCGACGCTGATTTTTCGTTTACATGTCCGTGGTAAATAAAAAATCTACTCAATGATTTAAAGAAAAGGAGATAGGATACGTTCTCTCAGCGCTTAATTAACAACTGGCATGTGCAACTTGAAACAACAAAGATAGCAAGAGTTACCCAACGCCAAAGTGCGAACGAGACAACAGTTAACTCTACTGACGTATGTGGACCTAATGGGACCTAATTTCTTTAAATCAATGACTCTACTACATCCTACTAACTACTGCGTATAAAAAACAAATAATAATATTTTTTTCAATTGCTTTTCTTCAATTTCTTCTTTTGACACCAAAATAAACAACAGATTACATGGTTTCCCAGGTGAACAAAGTGGGATAAAAAAGTCGCATGATAATAGCACAAAAATTTACTTATCATATTAATATATATATTATGTTTATGAATGTGTATGATAGCTCTATTATTATCTAGGTAATTTCTATGTTTATTATTAGTACCTACCATTATGTTTTTTTTTATGATAGTGAGTAACAAGACGAGCCAATCAGATGCCTGATGGTAAGCATCATGATTGCCCATATCGGACAAAGTGCCACCTAGTGTTTTAAAATTCTAAATTCTGCACTGCACTGCACTGCGCCTGTTACCCTGAGATATAAGTTTTGAATCTCGTCATGCCCAATAATCGCTGGTAACATTGCCCTTCAGACCGGAACACAGTAATGTTTGCACATTACTGCTTGGCGGATGAATAACTGGCAAAGGTGTGGTGCTTCCCCAGGCGGCCCCCTGCAAAAGAGGCCTACCACAATACCTACTACTACAATATGTTTATACTTAAAACACTAAAATAACGATACAGGCATGAAAAAATTGTTGTCCAAAAATTCACCCATGAATCTACTCTCTATTATTATTATATTATATCTCTATTCATTGCTTTACCTATTAGATATTTTTTGTTAATAGTAGATAAAGTCATTGACACAATATTATCACCACTATATTACATCTACAAGGTTTTATATTATAAAAAGACTTAGTTAATACCTACCTACTTTTTGTAGGTAACACTTTGCATAGTTTAAAATAAGTACATAAAATCGATTTAGAATACGAATGACCACTCGCCCTGACCTCAAAATCGATAATTCTTTGAATATTATAATAATATTATTGTTATATATCACGCTATTCTGTCATACAAAAAGTCATTTATTTTATTGTCTGGTTTTAATAACTGCCAGCAATAATATTGCGTCTGTGGCCCAGCAGAATTTTACAGCCCCATCAGCTATCAGTTCTACGTGCAATGTGCCCTGCCCATTGCTACTTCAACTTGCTAATCCTCTGCGCTATGTCGGTAACTTTCGGTCGTCTACGGATCTCCTAATTCCTGAACCGATCTTGCATATATATGTTTATAGTAATAAAAAAAAATATAATATATATTAATTATGTTTTATTTTTTAAATCTATTTAAAATAAAAAGTATACAAAAAAATTGTATACCTACTTTAATATTACACCACATCTTAAAAAACTTAAAACTAAAATGTAACAATAGGAATATGTATACACCCACATATTTCTCCAGTATGTTATTGGTCATTTAAAAGGGGGCGAGCCTATTGCTATATATATTTAAACGGCACTGTTCCAAACGCCATAGGCAGTTTTTGAGATAATTACTAATGGATGAATTTTATATTCAACACTTTGCCTGATACTTTGATCGAACTCGGGACCTCCATATCGACAGTCCACTACGCCACCAAGGCAGTCAAGGCTGATCGGTAAATTTATTGTATTGTTGATTTTTTTGCGAATATGGTAATTAATTATTTTGCAAGTTTGACGGGTAGTTTTTGATTATAAAATTTGAATATGCTCTTATCTACTAACAAATTATTTTAATGACAAATTAATTAGATTATGACATAATGTAATTAGAAATGAGTACTTAAATATTGAATAATGCATATTATGATTATGAATGATGACATTTTAAATTTACAACGTCTGAGAGGACAGATTTTGTTTATGATAGTGCACCAAGACGAGCAAATCAGGTGCCTGATGGTAAGCATCATGATTGCCCATATCAGACACAGTGCCACTCAGTGTTTTAAAATTCTAAATTCTGCGCGGCACTGTACCGCGCCTGTCACCCTGAGATATTGTTGTTGAAACTAGATTTATGCTGGACCTCTTATTAAATGCTATCTATAATATGAACCTACCTTAAAGCTATGAAATAAATTGATTTGGATTTGATTTGCACCACCTTAAGCATTAAGTATACATACACGCCTTTTTGTAACACGGTAGTTAATTTTAAAATAAAACCAGCAGATAGATATTATGTAAAAAATTACTTTTAGGGTTCCGTACCTCAAAAGGAAAAAAGGAACCCTTATAAGATCACTTTGTTGTCCGTCTGTCTGTCTGTCTGTCTGTCTGTCTGTCTGTCTGTCTGTCCGTCTGTCAAAGCACTTTTTAACGGGAACGCGTGGAGGTATCAAGTTGAAATTGATATCAACTACTCAGATCTGCGGTCCCTTGTGGCTGTAAAAAATCATTCTTCTAAGTTTTAACGCAATCGAAAGTTATGGCCATTTTACTGCATATTCACATATTTCCATTTAGGTATATTGAGACAGTTTTGTATGGTTATCGGTTATATGCATCACATATTATAATGTTTTCGTGAATAAATAAATAAATACTTTGCGCAAGGAACTAATAGATGGCGCTGTATGTTCTTGGTATCTAGGTGTGGAACATACACTATGCATACATATTACATACGTTTGCCTTATAAATTTCCCCTTCAAACTGCCTTAAAAAACTAAGTATTAAAATATAACTGGCACAAAAACAAAAATTAGTTAAAAACAAAAAATAATGATTGATATTAAATGAATTCTTACCTCAATAAAAAAAAACTATGCACACATTACACAAATAAAACACTGACCACTGAAACAGAAAAACTTCAAAGCAAAAAGTTTTTACTCTAAAAAGTTTTAATGCATGTAGGTAGCGTGCTTCGGCACCTCACACCTGATATCTACTGATATAAGTTTAAGGACAAGGTAAATGCGCTTGCGCATGGCAGGCATTATGCAGTAAACCGCAATTAACTTAATTAGTAAGTAATTTGTGATATAATGGATTAATTTAATAAATTACAGATTAATTATTATAAAATACTTCCCTAGTTCTATTCCTTAATTTACTCATAAAACTAGTTTGTGTACTTATTTTTTTTATTCAATTATAAACTAGGCTCTAAATATTATGACAAAATATCCATACATTTTTTTTATGTGTAACTAAACAGGCGTTCGACCGTAATCTCACGTGCTGGTAAGTGATGATGCGGCCTAAGTTGGAGCACGCTTGTTCAGTAAATATTATTTCATTATTTATAAACAGTTGAATGAATTGATGAAATGGTCAAGTAATAATGATGATTTGCTAACAGAAATAAAAAACAAAAGAAAAAAGGTGAAAGCGTCAATATTATATTATATTTTTCTGTAACTTATGTAATGTTTGGATTATATATTTAAAATTTATCATGGTGGTTTAATTATAACTCGTCGGCATCGGCTCCGCCAGAATTTTGGGTACATTTTCCTATTCACTCTTGATTTGAACATACCCTCGTTAAAGTTTTCGGGAAAAACGGACGACGCCATTATTTTTACATTATTTTTCTAGTTACCTTTATTAAATTATATTGTAGTTTTGTAGTAATTAATGTAGTTTATAGTATTTGCTAACCATAGTAGTCTATAAGATACAACTTACTAACCCATGGATCATTGTTATCTTTAAAGAAAGAATTTTGAAAAAAAAATGTTTCAAAAAAATTTCAAATTTATGCTAAACTAGCTGTGCCCCGCGGTTTCACCCGCAATCCGCGTTCCCGTGAGAATATTGGGATAAATAGATATGTGTACCCTATGTGTTACTCCAGGGTCTAAGCTATTTACATACCAAATTTCAGCGCCACCGGTTCATTAGTTTTAGCGTGAAAACGTAACAAACGTACACATAAAAACAGCGCTAGATGGCGCTGGGAGTCTAGTTAGAACACGCCAGCATTTTCTTTTTTTGTTGTTACAACAGTTACTTTTGTACATTGTACTGAGGTTTGAGATTTAAAATATTAGTAGGACATGCTACAAAAAAGTGTATTTATTTATTTTATTTATTAATCAATTAGACGGCTATTGCCAATTACCTAATCAATATGTTTACAGAATTCACATAAGTAAAAACATCCAAATAACACGTTAAATAAAATAATAAAAAATCTAGCTACTTACAATGTCATAATAAAAAAAAATCAAATTATTAAAATCGAAATAAATCATATCAAACAAAAAGGTGACAAATACAATTTACGTAATAAAATTCATTTTAATAAATAAAAGACGACACTACCCTATCATTCTTCTCACAAAATTCAAACACTCAGCCAGAAACACCTTCCATCCATCCGCAAAGATGTCACAGTCAAGGTTGGCTTCCAGGAGAGAATTGAGCGTAGATAGAGTGCGCGGGATATGGGAGCGCACTCGCGCGACTGTACAGGACAGTGGCACGTGAAATTATCTGTGTCGTCTCGCGCGCCTGTAGTTATCGGGTACATATAGGTAACTGACATACTGACATAGCTCGTCGTGGAGATCGGGTGCATCAATTTTCCCAGAGGATTTTGCACATGGTCACTAATTGGTCTAAGGAGAGCTAAGGCTCTCTTTATTTCAAGTGTCAAAATAAATAGTTGTGTTGGCAAAAAAAAGAGATCCTTATTCGGTTTTTAAATAAATAACTATTCGCATATTATATATTTTTATAAAATTAATGATATGAAATTATTAATAATTTGTAATATAAAATATAACATTCTGCATAACACCATCCTTAATACAGTTTTACACCACATTGATATTCTTATGAGCCGATTGATCATTTGTGGTAATTATAATACAATGCGATTAGGATCTGTAATTACTTAATTGTTTCTATTAACTATCTAGCATAATAAGTCAGTACTTACTAGAAGAATCATTTAAGGTTACTTTTATGATATTTAGTGACAAGACGAGCAAATCAGGTGCCTGATGGTAAGCATTATGATTGCCCATCAGACACAGTACCAGCCAGTGTTTTAAAATTCTAATTTTCTGCGCGGCACTGCACTGCGCTTGGTAGAGTATAGAGATGCTCTACTAATTGAGCTGCCGAGGAGTTAGTGGCGAATAACCCGCTTTGTCTATAAAAATATAAAATAATACGAATTTTCATTTAATGTCATTGTAACCAGCCAAAACTTAAATAAATAAAAAGGACCTATCTCAAGTAAAATCAGATTTTGTCTATGATAACATGAGCCGCCATAAGGTTGTTTTCGTCTATAGAGTTTCATAAAAACATACATCCACGCCTTTTTTCCCGAAGGGGTAGGCAGAGGTATACCCAGGACTCAGTCCCATAGTAGATACACCCACATTTCGCCAGTATGTTATTGGTCCCATGTAATAGGGGGCGAGCCTATTGCCATCTACCGGGCACAGTTCCAGACTCCAGGCAGATATTGAGATAATTCCTAATGGAAAAATCCAATATTTAACACTGCCTGACCTAGGGATCGAACCCGAGACCTCTCGATTGGCAGTCGAGCATGCGCCCTCTACGCCACCGAAGCAGTCATCACATACACGCCTAATGCGTGCCAGATGTAGCTCTAACCAGATAGTCGCCATACAAAATGTTTGGGCTCCGACGCGCCCAGATCCGGCGTACGTGGGACACGTGTACTAGATGTAGTTCTAGCTTTAATGAAAGATTATTGTGTCTAATATGGGCAATCATGATGCTTATCATCAGGCACCTGATCTGCTCGTCTTGTCACTTACTACCATAAAAAAAAAATTTTTTTCGGTTGCCTACTAGTTTTGCGATATTTAATAGCGGGTAAAACTGTGTCATAATATATTTTATACTAGCTGTGACCCGCGGTTTCACCCGCGTAGTCTTCGTTCCCGTGGGAATATCGGGATAAAAAGTACCCTATGTGTTATTCCAGGGTCTAAGCTACTTACGTACCAAATTTCAGCCCAATCGGTTCAGTAGTTTTGGCGTGAAAGAGTAACAAACATCCATACATACATCCATACTTACAAACTTTCGCCTTTATAATAGTATTAGGATTAGGATTAGGATTAGGATTAGGATAGGTATGTATATCATTAGTATATCACATCTTAATATAATACTGTTCATTTTGAGCAGAAAGCTCATATATAACATTTCGGTGAGTGTCATTTCAGGAATTTGACATTACCTTATTGGATAGGTTATTATCGTTTTTATTTTCTTCGTTCACCTACCAGGAACTACCAGGAATATTTTATTTGACTTTTCCTGGCCGCCATAATATGAACAACAATAAAAGTCAAATAATTTATAAGGAAAAAGTTTGAGATATCATAAATTTAATTAAATCAGTAGGTATACACAGACGAGTGAAAGTGAATTATTCTTAAGAGGACATCCTTCTAGAACCGAGATATTTTAACACAATCCTATAGATTTAAAAAAAATCGTACTTACCCCTGTTTTCTCCAAATATAATAAACCCATTCGACTTATTGGCATGGTATGCATATGCCACAAGGATGTAAAAAAAAATTTAAATAAGACGGTGCGTGCTGAAAAACAGCGCTGTGCACGGTTAGCCGAGCGCAGCACATGCTGAGCACAAGCCAATTGCTACGACCACTGTAAAGTATATGTTCTAATTGTAATATCATATTAAGGTTGGGTAATAAACAAATTTTTCTTTCTTTCTTTCTTTCTTGTATCCTGGTTTTAAAAGATAAAGTATACTTTGTCCAAATCCCTTATAAATTCTTTTAAAAATATTTATTTTTTTAATCAGGATATAAATTTATAGAATGGGTTAATTATGTTCGGAGGAAACACGGGAATACAAAACATCGATTTTGGTTAATTTTTCATAGGATTGTGTCAAATTCCTAGAAGGCCATGTACGTTCTTAAGGTAAATCTTTCACAAAGGAATCTGATTTATTATTCTCTTCGCGATGACTAGCGCTTGCCACCGCTATGTTAATGTTGAATAACAAGTAGGTACTGTGAGACAATTGATTTTTAAATCCGACGTAAAACATGTCGTGCAAACAATGCAAAGAGAAAACGATCAATGATAATAATAGATATAAGAAAACAAATTGGAGTAGGTAGCTTTTTGTACTCTGTTTACGATAACGACTTTGGTACCTATATCATAGAATAATAACTTTTACTAGGTACGTAAAGAAGCGACACTCACCCGGACATCATCAGCCGGAAGACGTCCACTGTTGAACATAGGCCTCCCCCATAGAACGCATTAATTATATTGAGATTTTGTCGTAATCACTACGCTTGGCAGGTGGCTTGGTGATCGCAGTAGTTTGAATTCTTGGAAACAGAGCGCTGCTGCCCACTCTCCGTATACCTATGTCATGAATGAGGAGTAGCTCTATTATTATTATATAACCGGGAACCACACGTCCAGATATTATATATATTGTAGTATAATATCATCAGGATCTGTCCTACTATCCTATAATTGGATGAAGAATGCGATGAAAGTGTCAAGATCGTAGCAAGTGGAGAGATGTACCACTCCCTGCCTTTTTTTGTACCACAGCAGGAACAAGGCGTGACTCTATTATGTAACATAGGTCATAGGCTGTACCTGTATTCTAGAGTTGCGGAAAATTTTAAATGAATTGCGTGATAATAACTACCTACAGGGACTGTATAACTTGTATGCCAATTAATGTCATTCAATTATAATACATTGTTGGACACATTAATTATTATAGCTTAGTTATTATGATTGTTATAGGCATGACAATGACATCTTACTTATTAACATTATAATGATAATACCGCGGGGCATCTTAAAGCGAGCTGTTGGGCAGTAGCGACCCCACGGGCCCGAGTACTCCCGCCGGCCAGAGTGGAGTCGCGAGAGCCTCGTGCTCGAGGGAGGATGTGGAGCTTAAGTGGCGAGTGGGCGAGCGTGATGCGACCCACGGTCACGCAAATGTAGTGGTAGGCTTGTTTTGCAGGTGGCCGCCTGGGGAAGTACCACCCCTTTGCCAGTTATTCATCTGTCAAGCTATTACTGTACCGGTCTGAAGGGCAATGTTACCAGCGAAATTACTGGGCGTGACGAGTTTCAACTAATGTCTCAGGGTGCCGAGCAGCGCCGCGCACAATTCTTTCTGTTAGGCCCTCAGTTGTTCTTACGCGGTTCCCCGCAGCTGAACTTGCACGAATCGCGAGCCTGGTCAATTATTCAACCTCAACATTTTGAACTTCCGTTAAGAATTAAGACAAAAAGTTACACAAAAGCATTTTACCGCCTCTAAAAATAATAAATAATTGCAGTTAAATACGGAACGAGAGTTAAGTTTATTGATGTGATCACATCGTAGTCCTCGAAACAAAATGTCGATTAAACAATAATGGACTCTTATAGAAATGTCAAAGAGAAATACTGGTTTTATTTGCCATGTTGGGTTTATCTCCGAGGCGCATTTCCTTGTGTGGATTGATTGAGCATGAAGGTGTTAAAATTTTATTACTTAATTATTGACTGGTGATCCACCGTGACTTTGCTTGTGAAGCCGCGTCATCTTCTGCGTCGGTTTCATGATTTACTTACTTATTAATATTATAAGCGAGCTTTCAGACGAGCGACGCCGACATGTTTAAATCTACTGTTCTTTTTCATACAAATTAGCGCCCGCGCCGCGTGACCGTCGCGGTTACTAGTGTAGGAAATGAACATAGTGGACCCCCACAGTAATTCCTCAGTCAGTAAAAACTTTATAGCATGATTAAGTATCAATAAATTAAGGTATTGTATAAATATCCAAAAAAAAAAAATTTCAGAAGTTAGGTTTTTTTAATTAAAATCTTATTTCTTTGATATCTTTTTTAGGAAAAATGCTCCGTTTGAACTTTCTTCACAGGACATATTCATGTAATCTATACAAACAATACACGAAATATCCAAAAAAAATTCCCAGCAGAATCGCCAATTTTTTTATAACATATGTTTCTTGGTGTAACTTGGACTGGAAAATTGCTCTGTCGAATTTTTTAACGGGAATGCTATTTTATCGAAGTCATATAACCACACAATAAAAATCCAAAAAATAAACCATGTAATTATATATTTTTTTAAAATTGTCTCTTTATTTGCAGTGGAAAATTTCTCAGTCTATTTTCTTTATTGATTTAAGTACACCGTTAACTTTCTTTTCAACTAGCAAAATATCCAAAAAAAAATCAAGCGGATTTATAACTAAAAACATTTTAATAATAAACAGATTTGAATCTAGCTATCGGGAGCCGTGAGTAGGGAGCGGGGTGGAGGAGCGGGGCGCGGGAGCGGTACTGGCCGCCCGCGCGACATTATTATATACCTACATACTATTCACGTATTTATATTTGATTAGCCGCTAATTTGTAATTTTGTACATATTCCTTGGGAATAGTTTGAAGTTTCATTACATCACTTTAATTTTTTAGTAAACGACACTTGCTTGGCGCAAAGGTGCTTTACAATACGTATGAAAATGCGTGTGTAAACTGCTCTTAACTGCCGACCACCGGTGGTTGTGGTCGATGGTCCGTTTGCGCCGAGACTTATAGGGAATTTAATACATCCTCAAAACAATAATGTTAATATTAGAGATGAAACGGATATTCGGTAACTTTCCGGTATCCAGGCTATCCGGCACGAATTTAATATTCGGCCAGTTACCGAATAATGGACAAGTATCCGGCCAGATACCGGATTAAAAAAAATTAAGAAAATTATCATATTATATCAATTTTTAATTACAGAACAAAATTGATAATCAAACTGCACTACAGGCAAATTATGATAAATAAATATAAAGGCTTCTGTCCTCTTTCTATGAGCCTTCGGCCACGAATGAACAAACTTGTGACGTATATGAATATTAATAATAAAATAAAATAACACTTTTTTGCCGGTAATAATATATCAAAAAAGTAGTAACCGAAAACATTTCTTTTAATTAAATGTAAAACGACATTATCAGATTTACTATTTGAAAATATTCCGCCATTCCAACAAACTTCATTTCAACCAAAACGTTTTTATTCGCTTGTTAATTTTTAATTGAGTACTTTTATGACCAAACTTTTTTCATCAAACTCCTTAGGTGCTATTGAGAAATAATAATATAATAATAATAATATGGGACAACTTCCACACATGGTCATCTGGTCCCAAACTAGGCTAGAAGCCTGTACTATGGTAACCAGATGACTGATATACATACTTATATAAGCTTATAACACCCAGACACAGATCAAACAGACATGTTCATGCACACAAATGTTTGACCTGGCCGGGGATCGAACCCGGGGCCTGCGGCACAGAAAGCAGAGTTACTACCATCTGAGCCAACGAGGCTGTCGTGTCGTGGCGAGGGTGTGTGGCGAGGAAATAAAACTATCATGGTGGCTCATATTCATTATCATCATCTCAGCCGTTGGTAATCCACTACTGAACATAGGCTTCCCCCGTAAAGGGGGGTTTTGCCAATACTCGACACGCTTGGCAGGCGGGTTGTCGAGCGCAGATCGATGGTATTTTGCAGAGGACGCTGCTGCTCGTCCTCCGGATCTGTTAACCCTTAGCCGGCTCTTACGGCAACCACGGGTAGAGAGTAGAGAGGGTGGAGCACTGTTCTCAAGCTGGTCCACGGCCAATACGGCTCATATTATCGTAGTCAAAAGCGGATATTGCTGAAAATACTTTTTATTTTATCATTTTTTTATCTTTTCCCCCGTAAAGCTGGCTACTTAATAGGTATTAAATGAATTATGCTGCAACAAACGGTTTCACTTATCTTCGTATACAAGGTCAGCTTCCGAAAAAAGTCTATCGCTGTATACACTGCTGCAGGGTGCTAAAAAATAAATACTAGCAAAATTTGTTAAGTTTAGGTATTGTACAGAATTAACTGACCACCATAAGGATCACGTTTCACGATCGCGACCAATGCGTACTGAATTGAGAAAAGAATCAATATCACGTGCAATCGCGTTTTATCCTCTTCAAAAGGTGCCATCATCATCATTGTCATCATCATATCAGCCATAGGACGTCCACTGCTGAACACAGGCCTTAGATTTCCATCCAGTTCGGTTGTAAGCGGCCTGCATCCAGCGTGCTCCTGCCGTACTTATCAGATCGTCTGTTCCACCATGTGGGAAGACGTCCTAAGCTGCGCTTACCAGTCCGTGGTCTTTATTCGAGAACTTTACGGCCCATCGGCCATCAGTTCTACGTGCTGTGCCCTGCCCATTGCCAAGTGGATTAGCAAGTTGAAGTCAACTTTCTAATCCGCTAAGCTATGTCGGTAGCATCCGTTCGTCTACGGATCTTCTCATTTCTGACTCGATCTCGCAGAAAAATCCCGAGCATAGCAATCTCCATAGCTCGTTGCGCTATTTTGAGCTTACTGATAAGGCCCACAGTCAGGGACCACGTTCCAGATCCGTAAGTCATCACTGACAACACACATTGGTCGAATACTTTCGACTTGAGGCACTGAGGTATTTTGGACGAGAAGACACTACGTAGGTTTCCGAACGCTGCCCAGCCTAGTTGACCTCTTTCTCGAAGTTGGACCTACCAAGTTGGACTACTTGTCCTAGGTAGACGTAAGAGTCAACAACTTCTAGAATCGCGTTACTAACCGGTACTGGGGTCAGCGCAACATGGGCATTAGACATCACCTTCGTCTTGTCCAAGTTCATTTTAAGGCCGACCCGTTGAGAAACTCGATTGAGGTCTTCGAGCATCATGCTAAGATCTTCCATCGATTCTGCCATGACTAAAATGTCGTCGGTAAACTGAAGGTGAGTGATGTATTCGCCATTAATATTGATGGCGTGCCTTTGCCATTCCAGAAGCTTGAAGGCGTCCTCCATTGCGGCAGTAAACAGTTTCGGAGATATGACGTCTTCCTGTCTTACCCCTCTATTCAACGTGATCGCCTTCGAACTCTGGTCCTGTACTCGAACCGACATAATGGCGTTCCTATCCAAGTACTTCAACACTTCGATATACCGATAGTCAATATGGCATCGCTGGAGACACTCGAGCACCGCCCATGTCTTGATCAAATCAAAGGCCTTTTCATAGTCCACAAACGCTAAACATACATATATACATGCAGTCACGCCGTGTTCCCGGTGGGATAGGCAGAGATTATTTACCTCCACTTGCTACGATCCTGACATACAACTTTCGCTTCGTTCACTTTCATGACATTTTCATACATGCTCGTCGGTTGTAGGTACTTTTGATTTTGCTTTTCTTAAGAACAACGTCAACTTGTTCATGAAAAGTACGCCTAGGTCGACCGCTACCGACTTGACCATTCACACTAGCCTTATAAATCTCTTTTGTTAATCTCCTTTCATCCATCCTCTCCACATGTCCGAACCACCTTAGCATTCCTTTCTCTATCTTTGTCACTACATCTTCTACCACGCCACAGCGTTCCCTTATCGCACTATTCCTCATTTTGTCCATCAAAGTCACTCCAGTCATGCTTCACAGGCTTCTCATCTCCACAGAATTAATCTTACTTTCATGCTTCTTCTGCCAGACCCAACATTCACTACCATACGTAAGTGCAGGGATCAGTACCCTTCTATGGACAGCCAGCGGACGCTAAACATAATGGCAAATTATACTCTTCGGTCTTCTGTATAATTTGGCGTAGCTTGTGGATGTGGTCTATGGCGCTGTAGCCTTTTCGGAAACCTGCTTACTCAGACGGCTGGAAGTCATCGAACCTCCGACTGAGACGATTCGTAATGACCCTCGAAAACAACTTATAAACATGGCTCAGAAGCGAGATGTGTCTGTAATTCTTCAACAAGGTGTTATCACCTTTTTTTGAAGAAAAATGGAAGAGATTAAAGTTAATTTAGCGATACCGGACGTCTCAAATTGGAAGAGATACTCATCACTCACGAAGTTGATACGAGTTATAGTTTATCGTCGACGCTTTCTCGAACTGAAAAAGCCAGCTAATGAACGAAATCGTCAGGAGCATCTCACGCCAGCAGAATTATCACATGCGCTTCAGACTTGCATAAAACAATGTCAAGGTGAACATTTCAAGGCGGAGTTGGATCTTTTTAAAAGGAACGACCATTTCATTAAAATCAAGGGACGTCTGAAATCATTGAATCCTTATGTTGATGGTGAAGGTTTATTGCGAGTTGAAGGTCGATTGAATAACATCTCGGGCAATGAAGATGTTAGGTATCCTATACTGCTGCCGAAGAAATCTGCGCTTACTGATCTAATTTTCGCGGATGCACAGCACACACAAATTTTTTCATCGTTATAGATGGGCTTACCAGCAACCTGAACCGGGGATTGGGGATGTGGTTTTAATCAAGGAGGAGAATTTATCACCATGTAGATGGCTACTTAGACGGGTGGTTGCCAAACATACAGGGTCCGAGAACGTTACTCGCGTCGTTACGTTGCGGACAAAAAACAATTGTGAAATAAGCGTCCTACTTCCAAACTCTGTATGTTACCGTTGCCGGTTTTATTGTGAAATGTAGGATTAGATATAAGCTAGATTTTTAATATTTAAGGATTGATTGTAAATACCTCACCAAGAACATACTTGTGCTGTGTGTAGGACACTTGACCTACCTAGGTAAAGTCACGGTGGGCGGCGGCTAATATTAAAGGCCAAATTGCATTTGTCCTTGGTGGGCGGTATGTATGAGAAGTTCGTCTCAATAGATGGCGCCTCCATACATTAAAACTCGCAAGCGTCTGTATCACCACTTAGCAATAATCGATAGCCAGAATAAACGGTATTACGTATCCAGGCCTATTCTTTATACTCACTTTGTACACACCCGATCGTTCGTACGGTTTGCTCGTGTAACAATTCGCCAATCGGCTATGTTCGGATGGATATTCGGCGGCCGGATATCTGTCCATCCGGCTTCTAGGTTTGCCGAATATTCGGTATCCGGTATCCGGCAAAACATCTATCCTTTTCATTTCTAGTTCAAATACGTGATTTGCTAATGTAAATAAATAAATCAACCAATATCATCTTATATATATCTATAATTATATACAGAGATAGCCTATTAATATTATAAACGAAAGTTTGGTTGTTTGTCACTCAATCACGCTTTAACTACTGGACGGATCGGAATGAAACTGCACACATCATGTAGATTAGGTTCTGGAATAGGACATAGGCTACTTAGCTCCATAGGACATAGCTCCACCCGCATGGATAACGCGCGATAACCAAAGTCCACGCAGACGGAGCCGCTGGCAACAGCTAGTGTTGATATGTAATTACGTACATAGATGCATTATAGTATAGTGTATATAACACAAAAAATAAATAATTCTGTATTAATGTCTTGAAAAGCGAGTCAAAAGTTTTACTATTAACGCGAGCACGCTAATCTGCACCCAACTGGTAAAGCAAGACGGCACATTATTGCGTGTAAACGCGGGATAGATTTATCTTCGCTTCCAAAATCTTGGTGTTCTGGATGGATTTTTTTTTGGATATTTCGGATTTGTGTGTTTGTGTGACTACTTAACATATTTAAAAAATAAAATAATGCTGAGAAATTTTCCATACAGTGTTATTTATAGTTTAACATATAACAATATTGGAATGCATTTTTTTTTTGGATTTTCTTACTCGTAACGCTAAATAACATTCTAAGATCATATAAGAAAAAAAAAAGGACTGAGAAATTTTCCGATGAAAATGAGGGCCATAAAAAGGAATTGTATTAAAAAAGCAATATAATACTTGACAAAAGTTTTGGATTTTTATCAAGTATCACATACTGGTATAAATAACTCATTTGGTAAAATAAATTTGGACTGAGAAATTACTCGGTTCAATATATTAACAGATTTGTGTTTTTAGGTTAAATACCTAACTTCCGTGTGGTTTTTTTTTTGGATTTTTTAAAATAAGTCTTGGTTCATACTATTTTATAACCCTGCAAAGTTTCATCGACTGAGGAATTAATGCATGGGTCCCCATACAAAGAATCCGTTCATTTACTACACTATACGTTGACTTTTCGCCGACGTTCGTCTGAAAGCTCGCTTCGGAATGCGAGTTTGTGAGGATGGATAAATGACGGATGTTTGTTACTCTTTCACGCCAAAACTACTGTACTGACTGGGCTGAAATTCGGTATGTAGATAGTTTATACCCTGGAATAACATATAGGGTAACTTTTTCCGATATTCCCACGGGAACGATGTCTATGCGGGTGAAACCGTGGGGCACTAGTAGTCTCATCAAATAATATTTTTACATAACATAATATCATGCCTTTTTCTCCGAAGGGGTACCTAGTACCTAAGCAGAGTTCACAAGCATTCCCGGGACCTAGTCCCATAGTAGGTACATCCACAGTTCGCTAGTTATGTCCCATGAATAAATAGGAGGCGATCCTGTTGGCGTCTTACGCGACTTGCTAATCCTCTGCGCTATGTCGGTAACTTTCGTTCGTCTACGGATCTCCTCATTTCTGATTCGGTCTCCTAGAGTCCTTCGGTCCTCCTCCTTCGGTCTCCTCCATATCTCGATGCAAGCCGCATACCTACTACAGGATTAGATGGAATGTTAACTGACATGGGCAATTCTGATGCTTACTATAAGGCGCCTGATTTGCTCGTCTTGTCACTCACTACTTACTGAAAAAAGGTAAAGGGGTTTTTCTTATTAGGCTAAGCGTGCACAAAAATTCGTAAATCTGTAAACAATATCAATATAGGTACGAGAGTGCGCGCACTGCGAAAATAAACTTTGTGAAGAAATTTGCGATTATTTATCGCATTTCGCAAATCGCAATGATTTTTTATCGTAGTGCGCGCTTAGCCTTAGTGTCAAAGACTTATTTGTCTTTTTTTTAATGCCATAGGTAGTAAACAAGCAAACGGTGTGCCTGATGGCTCACGATTAGGTACCGCCGCCTATGGATACCTGCCACACCAGCGGTGCTGCCAGTATGTTACCGACCCTTCGACATTTTTGCTCTCCTTTTGAAGTGCCCCATGTTGTATCTCAACGGGAAGATCGCAGCAGAGAGATCATTCCACAGTTTGCACGTGGGTTTGAGGCAGAAAAAAACGACAAAATTGCACAGTGTGCGACGTCCTCGTGTCAATTTTCTGTGGAGCTCTTAAGCGATGTGAGCTAGTATGGTGATAGAATCGTGACGCCGGTGTCAGATTGAAAAGTTCATCAGAACGCTCCCCGTTGTAAATGTGTTGTAAGCGATGTACTTACGCCTAAATGTCTCGGGGAAAATTTGAAAATATGCACATTAGATAATAAAATAATTGGAGATAGGTATACCTACCCTAAAATACCCACGTATGTACCTACTTACCTACTTATTTGTTTTGGACTACCAAGTTGTACCGATAAATCAGGGTTCGAGTTCAAAAACCCAAAGACAGTGTTCTCACTTACCATGATACGAATAAGTTTCAATTCTGTAGAGAGTAAATTAAACCCGAATAAACTTAAACATCAATAATCAAGTTGAAGTTCGCAAGTCATTACATAACAAAGATTTGATAAGCATAATAAATGAGCAAGGTTATTTTGGGATTTAACTTTTGATTGACTGATCTTAGGTATACCTTCCGGTTATATAATTTATTGTTATATTTTTTACCTGGTCAATGCATTTTGAACTTTGTATGCAGTTATTGATCGGATTAACAAAAGAGATTTTTAGGCTATTAGTGTGAATGGTCAAGTCGGTAGCGGTCGACCTAGGCGTACTTTTTATGACCAAGTTGACGTTGTTCTTAGGAAAGGCCAAGTCAAAAGTACCTTCAACCGACGAGCATGTATGAAAAATGTCATGAAAGTGAACGAAGCGAAAGTTGTATGTCAGGATCGTAACAAATGGAGGGAAATAGTCTCTGCCTACCCCACCGGGAACAAGGCGTGACTGTATGTATGTATTGATCGAACAAGAAGGTCGTTCCCTCGATGACTGGGAAAATTTATGCATGATTTTATAATAATTTCGTAATTTTTGTTCAAACCTTATGGTTCAAACCATGTAGATAATTTAATATTCAAAGGAAATAAAGAAAGGCCTTAAACTCACAACTTTATTTATTTATTTAGCATTTCACATCGTATAGGTAGGTAGGTAACTATCATCGTGTCACCTAGGCCTATTGTAGATTTTGGTTTTGCACAAATCTAACAGATTTATATGACAAATTGGTGTAATATGGAATACGACATACATAAACTCCATTGAATTTAGAATTTGTGGCT
The DNA here is from genome assembly GCA_947063395.1 of Hemistola chrysoprasaria. Lineage (NCBI taxonomy): Eukaryota > Metazoa > Arthropoda > Insecta > Lepidoptera > Geometridae > Hemistola > Hemistola chrysoprasaria. The sequence continues at coordinate 8,777,183 of OX346733.1, read as the reverse complement.
CACTGGGTTCAACCAGTAACCGTCGTTACATATATATTGCCAAAAACGCCAAACAAAAAGTCACAACTTCAATGAATCTTTGAATCTAGGATTTGGTAAGTTAAAACCCGATTTAACCAGCTTGGGTGCACGTTTTAATTTTTTTAGGGTCCCATCAATGACGTTGAATCGCTTCCTTCTACAGACGAACAATCCCTGAACAAGCTTCACAAAAAGGTGTCCATCACTGACAATTACGCGCTTTGACATCTACTGACATCTACTGAATTTCTATTATTTGAATTTAAACTCTATTTACTTGATCGTTTTAAAGCCTAATTTGGATTGAACGATTTTTCACCCTATGAAGTTCAATGTTAAATTTGACACTAAGCGACGCGGGCGAACATAGTAGCATTGGAGTAGACTTACCTACACAAAAAGATTTTGTGATTTAAATATTTAATTTTTTTTAAATAAATTAATAACACTAATACATTTTAACTTTTATAAATAAATATTCTTTAATTAAAATTGAAATGAGTCAAAAAGTTTTAAAATTAAAACGTATTTATGTTTGTAAAGATAAATAAGTTACATGATAGAATCTCGGTTAAATAGTGAGTACAGGTTCGTGGGCCTGATTCTAGCACGTAGAAAGGCCCTTTGACGATATTATTCTAAATTGTTACGTGATATGATTACTTTTATACTCTTAATAAATAGTCGAAAGTCACAAAAATATTAAAATGTTATCATAAATTGTAAAATTAACAAGGACTATGCAATGTAAACCACTTTAAGTTTAAACAAAACCAGTTTAAACAAAAAGTATAATATTATAATGCACAGTGCGTTATTGAGATAAAATAAACAAATATTTAATTAAAATGTTTTCAATCCACTAGGTAATTAATGCCAAACCTTAATTTATGTAAAAAAAATATGCTCGGATAATATTTTCCAAAAATATTTAAAATGTAATCGACTTCATAGTTTTTCGATCGAACAAAGTGCTACCATAGAAATCTAAATAATGATTTTATACTAGAAACTTTAAAAGTTACTAATAGGGTACTCTTGTTAGATAAATACATACTAATAATAATCATCATTATCATCATCATCAGCCGGATGACGTCCACTGCTGAACAAAGGCCTCCTCCATAGAACGCCATAAACTATTTATTTATAATAATAATATCAATGAATAATCTGCTCTATCGGCAGTCTTAAATTTTAAGTAGTATAATATTTATTAACCATAAGATCAAAGCTGTGAACCAAAAAAGTGAGAGTATTCTTTTTCAACACTTGCCACCCTCGCCGTCATAAAATTTAATCTATTCTACATATTTTTGGCACTACTACATAAGCTTATATTTAAATATAGAGCTGAACACATATAATATTTAATAAACAGCGTCACACGAAGGATTTGGCATCATAATTACTTTTATTTATTTATTTATAATTCAGCACAACGCTAGGACTAACTTAATGCTAGTGTAGCATTTTCTACCAGTTATCCCAAAATAGAGAAAATGTTACAGAAATTTTACAAGCACATGAACTCTTGTCTGTCAACTTATCAGTGGCTGTATGAAAAAAAAAAAATCTTATTTTACATTTATTTACCAAAATTAAGAAAGATAACAATAATTTTCTATAAAAATTAATTAAAGTTATTTACTATAAAAGTCGGGAGATTTTGATAAGAATAAAACCTGCATAAATGAATTTTTGAAAAATATATTTTGAAAAACTAATCTAACCACTCCCGTCTGTCTTTCATCACACCTGCCGATTATGATGCGGTCATTTAGGTTATCACAGTGATGATTAGTACTGGTATGCCAACTGGTATTACAAGTCCGAGTCCTCTAAAAATATATCATGTGTTCTTTTGGACGTAGGGATGCACGGAACTGTGAACGGGAATAGCTAATCAGGCTTGTTGAGGATTAACGACGATGTTAGTAATCAATTTTTTTATTATTAGATAAATTATTAATTAGCACTTTTGACATGAAAAAAATAACATATACATAATAATAATATACATAATATACAAAATAATATATATACATAATATAAATTAATAATTAATTATGTTTACAAAATTTTACAAATACAGATCCTCTCAATCGGAGTTGTGAGAAAAATGAAATTTTAATATTGGCAATACCAACAAAATGGACGAATTATTGTGTATGACGGTCACAAAATGGATAATTAGGTCAATAATTAATTATAACAAGTGTAATTTAAGAAAAAATCTCCTCATTTCCTCTTCTTTGTGCTCCATTTCCCGGTCACCATTTTTGAGTCATCATCTATGAGTCGAGCTGAAAATCTTCTAACTGCTGAACCGATATTAATAAAACATAGCTAAGAATCGCATCAGCTTTCAAACAAAAGAAACAGCACCAAAATAGGTCCATTAGTTAAGGAGATACCGCAGGTGGATGCACATACACACGTCAAACATACAACTCCCTTTCCTTCTTTAGCTGGGAGTTAAAAATATGCACGTACTAATAATACGTGAAATGTGATCTTATCTTGTTTCTTTATCATTCCAAAAACATTTTTAAAAGTGAGAAGAACGCAAGACGGCATATTTTAATAAAATTTGAAACATGAAAAACTGTCCCCTCGTAACAAACTAGCTACTAATTACGTATGCACTAAAAATTAGTACTCATATTATGAGTAGGCAAATTGTAATCGTATCATACGCGTTCTAGTGCTTAATATTTAGATTTCTATGGGCGCTGTTGTCCATTTTATTGTGTTAAAAAAAAAAAAAAAATTGAAAAACGCAATATAGATATATAAATTCCTAAAATTATTGTAAATACATGCCTATATTATGAAAAGCTATCGCTTTCACGCACGTATCTGTTGTTATTCGGTTAGCTTTTTACCTAACACTGGCATCACGCGCACGGCCTACGGTTGCCATGCAACTAACCACATAGTACCCGACTATATTGTGGCGGTACCAGACTCGCGGCTTGGAACAGATTTTTGCACGACTGTTTCTCTTTGGTATCCTTACTCTGAGGGTCCCATCCAATGACGTTGAATCGCTTTCTTCTACAGACGAACAATCCCTGAACAAGCTTCACAAAAACGTGTCCATCACTGACAATTACGCGCTTTGACATATACTGAATTCCTATTATTTGAATTTAAACTCTATTTACAAGATTGGTTTAAAGCCTAATTTGGATTGAACGATTTTTCACCCTATGAAGTTCAATGTTAAATTTGACATTAAGCGACGCGGGCGAATATAGGAGCATTGGAGTAGACTTATATGCACTAAAATATTTAGTTATTTAAATATTTAATTTTTTAAAATAAATTAATCACACTTATACTTTTTAACTTTTATAAATATATATTACAAGAATTAAAATTTCAAAGAGTTTAAAATTAAAATGTATTTATGTTTGCAAAGACAATTAAGTTACATGATAGAATCTCGATTTATTAGTGAGTACAGGTTCGTGGGCCTGATTCTAGCACGAAGAAAGGCCCTTTGAGGATATTATTCTAAATTGTTACGTAATATGAATTATTTTATACTCTTAATAAATAGTCGAAAGTCACAAAAATATAAAAATGTTATCATAAATGTAAAATTAACGAGGACTATGCAATGTAAACCAATTAGAAACAAAATGTATAATATTATAATGCACAGTACGTAATTGAGATAAAATAAACAAATATTTAATTCAATGTTAAAAATGTTTTCATTTCACTAAGTAATTAATGCCAAACCTTAATTTATGTAAAAAAAAAATATTTATGTTCGGATAATATTATGCAAAAATATTTAAAATATAATCGACTTCATAGTTTTTCATTCGAACAAAGCGCTGTTGTCCATTTTATTGTGTTAAAAAAAAAAAAAAAATAGAAACACGCAATGTGGATACATAAATACCTAAAATTATTGTAAATACATGCCTAAATTATGAAAAGCTATCGCTTTCACGCACGTATCTGTTGTTATTCGGTTAGCTTTTTACCTAACACTGACATCACGCGCACGGCCTACGGTTGCCATGCAACTAACCACATAGTACCAGACTATATTGCGGCGGTACCAGACTCGCGGCTTGGAACAGATTTTTGCGCGACTGGTTCTCTTTGGTATCCTTACTCTGAGGTCCCATCTCATATTTTTTAACAGTTTGCTTGACACTGGCAAATACATAAACCACACCGGGGTGTGTAATACTTTTAAAACTTCACCGAAATTGTCATATTTCTGACAGTTGACAGATATCAAAGGGACAGCTGACATATTGCTTTTGACAGAAAGACAGAGGTTTGGGATAAAATTCCGTCGGAATTCATTCCGATTCATGGGTGTGCATTATTACGAAATTAAATTCACAGAATACGACATTTTTGCACAAAAAATAATAATTTACTAGTATAAGAAGCCTCGTCAACGCATAAAGTGACTAAAACCACCAGTGTAAATAAATAATAGCTATTGTTTAATTCAAGAATCCAACACTCCAAGCGGTAAGTTGATTGAAAATAATTTTTCTCTCTAATAATAATTCTTCTCATGATTCCTTAGCAAGAGGAAAGAAATATATCTCTGTTATGAGATAACACACGTCAAAACACACTGTAATAGTTGTCACTTACTATAAACTAAGATTTGTCTTGTTTTAAAATAGCCTGGTACCTTGACCTAGCTGTATTTCATTAACAATTGTGCGGCATTGCAGACCTAATTTCCTAGTTCTAAAACTGAATCAGCAAACGAACACATAATAAGTTGATTCGTTTTATAAATATCACTTCGGTGATATTTATAAGTTTTTATGTTAAATAATTTAAATCATTTCTAGCCAGTATTTGTGCCTGAATTATTTTTATTGTGATTTAGTGAAGTGGGCAGTGTTTTTCGTGCCAATGTGTGTGAAAAGAGTTTGAGTTTTTATTGGAAAAGACTATGTAATAATGTGACCTAGAAAAACCACAAAACCTTGAGTTTGTGTCTATTTATGCAAATTATTTGTGAAGAAGATTAATGAAATATTCTAATGATAAGCATGATAGATTATGTTTATGATTACAGTTTGAGGTTCAATTTAACACAAACCATTCCCTAAATTTATTGAAATGTTTAACCTTAATTTTTCCATCACATTTCATGGGTTTATTATTCAAACTTTTGTGGTTTCATTCAAATAGCATAGCACTGCCCCGGTAGCACAGTGACCAGGGAAAATGAAGTCTCAAGGGTACCTATAGAATGTGACAGCAGATATTATGCAATGTTTGGGCGCGAAAGAGGGGAAAATGAGTTATCCCCATGCCGTGCTAGGCAGGCTGAAGCTCAATAAATAATCGCTGAAAATGAATTTGTAATAAAATTATGCAAAAAAAAAGGAGTAAAATTTTGTCTATGAAATGTCAAAGCAAAAAAAAAGCAATATGTCAAATGCCTTAGTACATACAAAATGGAAAATTAAGGTCTATATAAGTAACTGAATTAGAAATTTGTACTTCCTTCTATGATAATTAATTATACCTACCACGGTAGATACCTACAGCAGTTCTCCACACCAGTATGAAAACCAAAGATGTTAATATTTTCCTACCTACTGTGACAACCATAGAAATATATATATCATGGTAATAGAAATGTCAAAAAACACTGTTTACCTATAGAACAGTTGAGGTCACCTTGCCAGTGACGTAACATAACACCTTTTTCTGGACCAAGTAGGCAGGGGTGTATTCAGGGCCTAGTTCCAATCATATTATGCCAGTTATGTTTTTTTTTTTAAATCTTTATTAAGTATTTAGAGGGCTTTATCAGATTTGATTAAGCCGCCCCCATATTATACATTCAAACACAGTAAGCAACACAAAAAAAAGAAAGAGAAAAAACAATCACGTTCGACGCTTAATAGCAAGCTTAACAAGTTTGTATAGCATTCTGGCCTCTTCCGATAATGGATAGGCCAGAATGCTATTACATCGCCCTACTTCCCTTAAGTCTACGTCTGGAAGTCTCATGTCTCAGGGGCCAAGCCTATTGCCATCTACTGGGCACAGTTCCAGACTGTAGGCTTTCATGGTAATATGTAATGGTAATATTCAATAGCATAATTTTTAGCTTGACCTGGGAGGTCATATTCGGAATCTCATAATTGGCAGTAGTGCTTGTGACCACTACAGCACTGAGGTAGAGGCTGCCCTGCATATTATATTAATATCTGTGCCCCCAGTTTCACCCGCATAGTCTTCATTCCTGTGGTAATATCGGGATAAAAGTACCCTGTTATGTGTTATTCCAGGGTCTTAACTATCTTCATACTGAATTTCAGCCCATTTGGTTCAGTAAGTGCGTGTGTGTACAGGCGTGAAGAAGTAACAAAAATCCATCCATCAATCCTCACAAACATTCGCATTTATAATATTAGTAGGATAGTAGGAAATTGGATTCAACACCAGAACCAAACAGAGCATACACAGAATCCAGCAATGTGAAAAATACTTACATTCACAAACATAGCTACAGTGACCAATGAGTCACCTGTTGTGGCGACTAGTCACGCCATATGTGACTTCTAGTACCCTGTTAATTAGATTTCTATGGTTTCACAATGGTATGAAGACTATAATGACCGCACCGAAATAATTTACACAGTTTTGGATAAAAATAATTTTAATCAATATTCCCTAGAAATCACTATTGTTCTTCGTCACATTATTTTGTTTTATTAATTTTATTCACATTATTAATATTAAACAGTGCAATATTTATTAAATTTTTATTGTGTAATATTCAATATATAATTTATTTTGTAAGTTAAAGTCGTCATGTAGTAAAACACTTTGATGGTGAAATTAAAACCTAGAAAGAGTGTGAAAATTAAAAAATGTAAAGAAACCATATCTGCGATAGAAACTCTTTGGATAGAACTGCATGATGGTTATAGTGAAGTGGGGACGCACGATGGCGTCGTTTGCGGCGCAGGCCGCTCTGCGATCGAGATGGAGTTCTCTCATCGAGTCTACCAGTGTGGACGTACCGGGCGAGGTGACCGACGGCGTGAGGTCCGTCGTCGGGTGGCTAAAACAGGCAATGATCTATTAATAAGCTTGTTTTTATTGGATTCGCATAGCTTTTTATGTTGAATTATAATTCACGCAAATCTTTATGAGCACTCTGAAGTTAGCTGTTTCGGCTGCGCAGTACTAATACTAGTGGTTTCGTGAGAACAGTAGACCCGTGAGCATGTATAACCATTGGACTATTCGGGTTTAACGACAGAAGGCCTCCACATTGCATTTATTACCATCCTGAAAATTATTGCATCATGGACATTTATTCGCAATGTCTTGTGTAGAATGAAGTCATTAGTGTGCCTCTCAAATTTGATTAAAATCCATCGATAAATAATGCTACAACAAACTTTGCCCCTTTTCTCCCCTAATTTTCCAACAATCAATAATCGCGATCGACAAATAAAATCAAGGTTGGCACACACACAGGGTATGTGCCAATTTTCGTCGAAATCGGTTGGAAAATGCGATAATTGACAGACTGACTGAGGACAAAAGCATTTTTGGCCAATCTGAGATGCTTCGCTCCATTGGTAAATAATTATAGGTGTTGTGCGTACTATGCAGCCAAATCGGCTAACTTCAGAGCTTTATAATGTTTTGTACTAGATAGAACAGTAATGTACCTAGTAGATATGCAGTAGTACCGGCCGAGGTGACAGACGGCGATCTGTTGTCGGCTGGCTCAAACAGGCAATTTATGATTTAGCTAGTTTTTCTTCGTAGAAATTGCAAAGCTTTATTAATTTATTGTGTTGACAGTAAAACTATCTGCCCACTGGACTGGAGCGTAATGAGACCTGATGCTCTGTGCATGACATGTGACGGTCACGGAACGGTCTAGTGGGTGTAGTCTCATTAATGTCAATACACAAACACTACCACATATAAGTTCCTATTCTATTCCGTTATTATATATAGGTATTATAGTTGGCTTAATAAAAAGCCCGGATTAATTACAGTATCTCGTTATGAGCATCATCATTATCATTGGCCTTGCACATCTATGACAGTTGTTAAGTGCGTATCCTAGCTACGAAATTTGACACTATCTTATAAAAAAAATCGATTTTTTATCGATGTATTCCCCTGTTTCCTCCGAAGGTAATTAATCCATTCTATAAATTTATGACGTGCCGTGGAGTTACCGGCTTTCGAATAGTGCTCCACCCTCTCTATCTGTGGTTGCCGTAAGAGCCGGCTAAGGGTTAACGGATCCAGATGACGGGCAGCAGCGTCCTCTGCAAAAAACCATCGACCTGCGCTCGACAACCCGCCTGCCAAGCGTGTCGAGTATTGGCAAAACCCCCCTTTATGGGGGAGGCCTATTTTCAGTAGTAGATTACCAACGGCTGAGATGATGATGATGTTGATGATAAATTTATATCTTGATCTTTTTATAGTGAAGTAAACTATGTCCCTGTCATTTTAGTTTCTCATACAAACCCTCGGTTTTTTCAAGGTGAACTTCTAAAAATCCCAGTTTTACTCGCGTGATTAGACGTTCACTACAAAAAAATAAAGAGTTTATAAACAAAAATAAAATGATAGAAACATAGTTTACTTCATCTTCAAAATATCAGGATATTAATATATCAAATAGGTTTACTATATTCCAAGGAAACAGGGGAATTTTATAGGAGGTGATTTCTTTAAAAGGTCTGCAGGGCTATCTCTTAAAATGCAGCGGATCGAACAAGTTGATTTTGAAGAAAATTCACATACCTATTTGTTTCATATTGCATGTTATATTTAAGGAAGTTACGTTATAATATAATATTGCCGTCCTTTCAGCATTTTCTATGTTCGCAATAGTGTTTGACATAGACCTGAAAACGCACGCTTGTAAAATCAAGCTGTATGAGCACCACACACCTAACTACACGCAGACTCGCAGCGTCACCTTACTTTTCAATTTGAAAAGCTTTCAGTAGATAGTCATAATTATATATTTTAGTATAGATGGTATAGTTGTCACTATAAGCGAGCTGTCAGACGAGCTACGCCGGCGTGTGTGTTCTACCGTTCTTTGTCATACAATTTAGCGCCTGACCTGACCACAACACCGCGTTAGCGTCGCTTTGACGTTGACGTTACGCCGACGTTCATCTGAAAGCTCGCCGATGTTCGTCTGAAAGCTCACCGACGTTCGTCTGAAAGCTCGTTTTAAGACATCTGTAATAGTTATCTTAGGATCCTAGGATATATAAAAAAATATAAAAATATATATAAAAAAGTTTGACAATTCTATGAAAAAATTATCAAATCGACGTTTTGTATTTCCCTGTAACCTCCGAATATAATTACCAACCCATCTGTACTATAATATTATAAAGAGAGAAACTTTGTTTTTTTTGTTTGTAACGAATAGGCTCCGAAACTACTGGACCGATTTTAAAAATTCGTTCACCTATGGATAGCTTAATTCAGTGTGAGTGCCATAGGCTATATGAGATTTTGAATAAAAAAAATAGGGATCCGTAAGAAAACTGCAATATTGTGAACCAAGGTGTCACATAATATAATTACCATATTCATAAATTTGCGTGCGCTGTGAAATCCATTGATAATAAAGGTAGAATAATATAATGTAATAGGGGTTTGTAGTACTTATTAATATCTACAAAATAGTCCACGGAAATTTTATCCATCTATTTTGGTTTAGTCACAATAATCGAAACAGACATTATATGCATGCGCTGTGAAAAGTATTGGTGGTAGAATAAAGTAATGTACTAGGGGTTTGTAGTAATTATCAATACCTACAAAACAGTATACATAGATTATATTCATCTTTTTTGGTTTAGTCACAATAATCGAAACAGTGATTATTTTTCATGCGGTGTGAAAACTATTGGTGGTAGAGTAAAGTCATGTACTAGGGGTTTGTAGTAATTATCAATACCTACAAAACAGTATACATAGATTATATCCATCTTTTTTGGTTTAGTCACAATAATCGAAGCAGTGATTATTTTTCATGCGGTGTGAAAACTATTGGTGGTAGAGTAAAGTAATGTACTAGGGGTTTGTAGTACTTATCAATACCTACAAAACAGTATACATAGATTATATCCGTCTTTTTTGGTTTAATCACAATAATCGAAGCAGTGATTATTTTTCATGCAGTGTGAAAACTATTGGTGGTAGAGTAAAGTAATGTACTAGGGGTTTGTAGTACTTATCAATACCAACAAAACAGTATACATAGATTCTATATATATCCATCTATTTTTGTTTAGTCACAATAATCGAAAGTCATTATATGCATGCGCTGTGAAAAGTATTGGTGGTAGAATAAAGTAATGTACTAGGGGTTTGTAGTACTTATCAATATCTTCAAAATAGCCCACGATAAATTTATACATGTGTTAAGGTTTCGTCATTGTAACAGAAATAGTCATTAATTTGCGTGCGCTGCGTAAACCATTAGGGTTATATCTATTAAAATACAATGTATCGCGAATTTACTCCTGTTAAACGTTCACTATACTTACTTCTGCTACCCGTGCGAAGCCGGGGCGGGTCGCTAGTATTATGTATTTATATACTGATATTTTTATAGTGAAGTAAACTATGTCTCTGTCATTTTAGTTTCTCTTATAAACTCTCTTTTTTTTTATAGTGAATTTCTAGTGTTACTCCCGTGATTAGACGATCACGTTTTACTCACGTCACAGTCATGGCGACCACTCATAGCGCGTTCGTGATCAAGTGACTCTTATTTTAAATTTATCAATTTTGAATAGCATATAATTAATTAAAAATAATATATTTTTAAAGTGATTTTTAGATAGATTTGAATTCGGATGATTCATCATTTTCATTAAACTTTCAAAATAAATTCAATAATCGCTGTGCACGGTTAGCCGAGCGCAGCACATGCTAAACACAAGCCGATTACCACAACAACTGTCTAAATATATATACTAGCAGATCTAATAACGTGTTTGTTATTAAGGTTGGGTAATAAACGCATTTTTCTTTCTTTCTTTCAATAATACAATTTTTTTTAAATACTCAATTATACTCAATTATACTTGCATCCATTGGATTTTTGCAAATATCCCAAAAATAGCTCGGTATATAGAGAAAATGAGATCTTAGTTTTCAATTATCCGGTCTTTCGTAGTCATCCTAGATTTTTCGCAACGTAGACGACATTTTATAATATACAACTTGGGTGCAACTAAAGCCCCCTAGTTAAGCAATTTATGACCGAGTGAAAATGAGCAAAACGTTTTGACATTGCTATCGTAGTGACCTCGCATCGTCCTAACCGTTCGACCGTTTGAGCACTCATTGAACTATTTAATTTATAGATTTATATTAGGTGCACAATATGTTGCTAATGTGGAAGTTTTCGTTTCAAGTATAAAAAGTTTTTTTTATGATAGTGAGTGACAAGACGAGCAAATCTGGTGGCTGATGGTAAGTGGTAAGCATCATGATTGCCCATATCAGACACAGTGGCACCCAGTGTTTTAAAATTCAAAATTCTGCGCGACACTGCACTGCGCCTGTCACTCTGAGATATTAGTTGTTGAAAATCGTCATGCCCAGTAATTTCGCTGGTAACATTGCCCTCCAGGAACACAGTAATCTTTGCACATTACTGCTTGGCGGATGAATAACTGGCAAAAAAAATCGGGATAAAACGTACCCTATCTGTTAATCCAGAATTAAAACTATCCATAAACCTAATTTCAGCTCAATCGGTTCAGTAGTTTTGGCACGAAAGAGTAAAAAACATCCATCCATTCATCCTCACAAACTTTCGCATATATAATGTTATTAGGATATAGGTAGTAGGAAGGATAAAAATTAACGTTTTTACAATTATCATAAATATGAAAAAACTGTAAGCCAGATCCAGAGCCAACCAAAACCATTGAGTGTATAATATTCTTTCTTTCTTCATATATCTTTAATTTCATTTAAAAAACGAACTCCCTTAAAAATCTATCACATACTTTCTTAACTCGTTTTATTTCATAAAACCTCTAAATTCTAAACATGGGTTAGCAATTTCATGCCTTAATAAATGTTATTAAGGGACACTGTATTAAAGGGGAGTAATGACGATAAATACCACGATAAAAGGGTCCGTTTACCCTTATTATGTAGTCTTATTGAAGTACCATATAAAATGTACTAAAGTTCTTGTTTGTATGAAACTTTTTCAATGAGAGTTATACATCTAGAGAACGTTATTTTGGACATAACGATTACCTATCCTTTTATATAAAAGAAGCCCTTGTTAAATTTTATTTTTCGGTCCATCTAAAGACCTTTTTCTATAAATTTAAGAGCGTACATGGCCTTCTAGGAATTTGACACAATCCTATGAAAAAGTTATAAAATCGAAGTTTAGTATTCCCGTGTTTCCTCCAAATATAAATAACCCATTCTATAAATTTATATCCTGATTTTTTTTTTTGTGAAGTAACCTTTTGCACAGATCTTCCAAAATCGCAGTTTTACTCGCGTGATTGGACGTTTACTACAAAAAAATGTAGCGTTTATAAACAAAAATAAAATGATAGAGAGATGCATTCAACTTTAAAATTTCTAATAAAACAGAAAAAAAAACTTTAGTTTAAAATCAAAACATTTCCTAAAAATTAAATTCAAATATTAAGAAAATAATGGCAATTAAAAATCTTTAAAAACTTTTATGATAAAAATCACGAGAATAAAAGATACGTAAAAATATTGAATCGATCAAAATAGTTGAACAGCCGTACTGGCTAACAACGATTACGGATTCACACACACCAGCGACCGTGCGGTCCCGAGTCCCGCACGTGTGCGTGAGCTTATGAAATATCGTCTAGATTTCGTATACGGCCTCTTAATATAACAACATAACATACATTCACGCCTTTTTCCCGAAGAGGTAGGCAGAGGTGTACCCAGGACTCGGTTCCATAGTAGATACACCCACATTTTGCCAGTATGTTATTGGTCCCATGTAATAGGGGGCGAACCTATTGCCATCTACCGGGCACAGTTCCAGACTCCAGGCAGTTATTGAGATAATTCCTAATGGAAAAATCCAATATTTAACACTTTGCCTGAGCTGGGGATCGAACCCGGGACCTCTTGATTGGCAGTCGAGGCGGCCCCCTGAGGAATTACCACACCTTTGCGAGTTATTCATCCGCCAAGCAGTAATGTGTAAACATTACTGGGTTTCGGTTTGAAGGGCAATGTTACCAGCGAAATTACTGGTACTATAATTACTATTAATTACAAACAATTCTTAAAAAATTATGTTCTATATTAACTTGACTGCCTCAGTGGCGTAGAGGACGCATGCTCGACTGCCAATCAAGAGGTCCCGGGTTCGATCCCCAGCTCAGGCAAAGTGTTAAATATTGGATTTTTCCATTAGGAATTATCTCAATAACTGCCTGGAGTCTGGAACTGTGCCCGGTAGATGGCAATAGGTTCGCCCCCTATTACATGGGACCAATAACATACTGGCAAAATGTGGGTGTATCTACTATGGAACCGAGTCCTGGGTACACCTCTGCCTACCTCTTCGGGAAAAAGGCGTGAATGTATGTTATGTTGTTATATTAAGAGGCAAAAGAGGCCTACCACTACAAATTTTAATTTCTATTTTATTTTAATAATTTGTATATATTATGTTACTTCATTTGGTATGCAATAGAGTATTATACTATTCTATTCTATTTTAACACCTGTTGTCGATCACTGAAACTAGTAATGAAAGTTGCTAACTCTGCTGTTTCTTTTTGATATAATATTACGTAGACAGCTAGTTGCCGGTTGCCGCAAGACGAACCCTGCCTTGTATGCAAAGCGCCTACGAGTTGACACCAGTATTTAAGAACTATGATGGCCCGAACGCACGCCGGTAAATCCAATAGGAAACAATTGCCTGCCGTGACTAACGCGGTGAAAAATTCCTTACTTAGCACAGTACTTACATAAGCATTGTTCTTTAATGCGGGTGTTAATATACTAGTAGCCTGTTCTCTGTTACTGATCTCCTGGTACTTGAGAAACAAAAACACGACTTCTCTAGTTATGTTTTCGGAGAGTTTAAAATTAAACCATATTTGACAAATCAAATAGGTAGTTTTCTTACAAAAAAGACCTATATCTTTAAATACAAGCTTATGCCCCGCGGCATCGCTCACAGACTCACAGAGAGGGAAATCCTTGCGATGACATTTCCGTATAGAAAGTTGAAAAATAATCCACCAATCTTGCTTTTGTGACTTGTTTAGTTTGACATTTACCCCGGTCACTCACATGCGTAAAAATATTCGTACATTGTACAAATGTTTGCACGCATGTGAGGGCAGTCATCTGACTGCTACTATTCGCAAACTCAGCGGATATGCGAATGGGTTCGCAAACTCATTATGGAAACCCGTTTGCATTTCATAGATAGATAAACACTTTATTGGTACACCACAAACAAGAAGATCTAAAAACTAATAACTAGTGTAACAATGGGCGGTCTTATCGCTAAGATATATAAAGTACTCTGTAAGCACAACTGGTTGCACGAATGTGTAGGAGACTACGCGAAGGTTCGAGGTTCGCGCCCTTTGATGTGCGTCAAAAAACCGACACAACTTGGAAAACCACGAATGCAGCGAAAACTTTGCATAGTTATTTGCGAATGTCGTCCTACACTTGTGGGTTCGCGTATTAGTACGCATGTGAGTGACTGGCATTAGATGCACAACTTTTGCTACAACTTTTTTATCACCGTATATATCAACATATTTTGCCAACATATTGATTAATAAAGCGGCAAATAAAATAATATACCTACACTGAGGTATTATAGTTGTCTAAATTAAAATAGAAACACGGTTTTCACTCTCTCCTAGTCGGCCAGTGACTTCTTCGCTATAAAACTGGGAAGCAAAACTGTATTATTAGTTCCATTAACATTACGAAGGCATACAGATAACATAACATAACATACATTCACGCCTTTTTTCCCGAAGGGGTAGGCAGAGGTGTACCCAGGACTCAGTCCCATAGTAGATACACCCACATTTCGCCAGTATGTTATTGGTCCCATGTAATAGGGGGCGATCCTATTGCCATCTAACGGGCACAGTTCCAGACTCCAGACATATTGAGATAATTCCTAATGGAAAAATCCAATATTTATAACTTTGCCTGACCTGGGGATCGAACCCAGGACCTCTTGATTGGCAGTCGAGCATGCGCCCTCTAAGCCACCGAGGCAGTTACAGATACGTACTTTTCTATAATGGTACAAGAGATACAACGGTGTATCACTTGTATCAGTTGTGCCATCAATTGAACAACTCCAAAGGTACAATTGACCCTACGCCGTTGCTACACCGAAGGGTTCCACATAATATGTACTTCCTTATAATGTTTCTTAAATTAAATCAAATATATATTTATTTCAAGTTTCTACAACTCATATTGTAGAGTCTCGACTGTTTAGAGACTCTGCATAGATTGTTTTATTTGTTAAGTTATAAGTTAAAGTTAATAGTTAATGTTTTGTTCGTTATTGAGTACGGGTGCGCGACGCCGGGACGCTTAGTTTAAAAATAAAAGAGCAGTGTGCTCTGAACGACGCCTTTATTGGTACTATTGATTTTAACAAACTTATGACTAAAGAAATCTGTAGAGTTATGTTAAGTGTTAGGTTTGGCGTGGGAACTCAAGTGCTCTGTATGGTGAGCCCATACATGTTCCCCACAGAAAAAGAAAAATATAACATTTGCAAGAAAAATATTGTTGAAATTAAAGTGTATACAAATACAAATAATATGCATAATTTGCAAAATGTTTGATAACCATACATGTTTGTTGTTAAAATTGATTTGTTAATGATACGATTGTTCAAAGTTGTAAAAAACATAATGATAAAGTTAAATGCTAAGTACTACTCAAATAAATGTTAATTGATAAATGTTTAAAATATTACAAAATGTTTAAATGGTAAAATTAGCAAATACTTTAAGTTTAAAATAATATGCTATAAGTAACAATATAATTGATTGAACATGAGTGCAAAAATTTTAAAAATAACACGTTAATTTTGAAATATTTGTTAAGTGTAATGATAAATTGTTAAAAGATAACTGTTAAAATAACACATTAAAAAATTCAAAAAATGTTATAATAAGTAATCAATTTCAAAAATATAATAAAAATGTTAAAAAGTAAAAACTATGTATTAAATGTCTCTAGTTTGTAAAGTCATTTGATAGATTATACCACTACGCGATATTTATTTAATGTATTGCGCGCACTGACACTCATTAATTTGAGACACTAATTTTGAAGCACGAATCACTGATAGGTACACACCGATACAGAGGCAGCGCGGGCGCCGCGCTAGTCCGCGGGCGCTCGCCGCGCTGCTGTAGACAGGGGCGCGAGGGTTAATCGAGGCTTACCGCTTCTGCTTAGCTAGTTTTGCTGACGTCGTGTACTTATTACACATCAAATATACTTGTTGTCAATCGTTGCATTTATTTCTTAACTTCATTATTGTATAAGTTCTCATAATTCTCCTTGTCATTTGGGTTATAATTAATTACTCTGCTATGTTTATGTTAACGAATATGCCTTTCTTTAAGGGTGCTAAACACTTGATATTTGACTCCATTATTAACGCCAACGTCTTGCAGTGTGTTAAGTGTTTATAATAAAATATTAGAAAGGTTTGTGTAAACTTTGTTTAAGTGGTTTTCTCACGGATTTCTTTATTTGTTGGGTGGTTTCTAAGTGTTTCACCTTTTTTTTGTAAATGTTCTGCTGAATGATTTGTAGTTTGTTATGTTTCGTTACTCCATTGTATTTACTGATTTCATAAATATTACATAATGTTATGTATTCTGGAATATTGATGCTGGTAGAACAACGGAAAGTTTTTTCATTGGGAATTGCTTAGATGGTATATAAGTTTGACTAAAATGTGTCAAACATAATTTGGTTAGGGCAAACTTGGTATTCAATATGTTACAAGGGCTCATTTAATTCTGGTTTTGCTCATGCACAGGTAAAATAGATACTTTAGTGACTGGGCGCTTCAGTAAACCATTTTTGGTTTTTAATGTTATAACTCTAATATGACCGTCTGTGCCTTGATGTAGGTCGATGACTTTTCCCATTAGCCATTTTCCCGGTGGTAGGTTATCGTCGTGTATGATGGCCACATCGTCTAATTTGATATTTTCCTTTACTTGTCGCCATTTGCTTCTAGTTGTTATTTGAGTGAGATATTCATTTTTCCACCTTTTCCACAAGTCTTGTATAATTTTTTGTGTTAATTGCCACCTAGTTCGCTGATCTGTTTCAGTTTCAGGTAATGTGACATTTGATACTCCAGTTAAAAAATGTGCTGGAGTTAAATAATTCATCTCGTCAGGATCTTCTGAAATTGCACACAATGGGCGTGAATTTAAACACGCTTCGATTTGAGTGAGAATTGTGTAAAGTTCTTCATAAGTGAGAATTTGCTCACCTATTACTCTTTTAAATAGATTTTTAAAACTTTTGACTGCTGATTCCCACAATCCGCCAGCTGACGGCCACGAGGGGGCATTGAAGTGCCATTGTATTTCCATGTTTAATAATTCAGATTGAGATTGTTTATTTTCAATTGTTTCGCGAATTTCTTTATATTGTTTTTGTAAAACATTATTACAACCTACAAAATTTCTACCGTTGTCGCTATAAATATGATTCGGCGTTCCTCTACGTGCCGCCATTCTGCGCAATGCAGCTATAAATGATGATGTGCTAAGGTCCGAGACTAGTTCTAGGTGCACGGCCTTTGTTGACATGCACACGAAGACTGCTACATAACCTTTAGATCTTCTAACTCCACGGCCTTTGCTTGTTTTTACAGAAATGTAACCTGTAAAATCCACCCCTGTGTGAGAAAAGGGTCTTGATGGATTAATTCGCGCTTCCGGTAGGTCTCCCATAATTTGTTGTTTTAATTTCGGGTTTTGTTTTGCACATATAACGCATCGTCGTATCTGTGCTTTTGTTGCTCTGTTACCACCAATTATCCAATAATTTTGTCTGATAGTACTTAATGTCATACGAGCTCCACCATGAAGCATTGTCGTATGAGCATTAACGATGATTAATTCTGTAAGTCGTCCTGTGTGCGGAATAATTATCGGATGTTTCATGTCGTCATTAATCTGTGCGTGACGTAGCCTGCCTCCAACTCTAAGAATGTCGTTTTTATCAAGGAAGGGATTTAAATTTAACAGTTTGCTTTTCACGTGCAATTTGTCCCTTTGTTTTAAATTTTTTATATCGTCCTCAAACTCTTTTTGTTGTTCATGTTTGATGATTTTTTGTTTTGCATTATTGATTTCCTCGAGTGTTAGGAACCCTTTTTGTTTTTTGTTTGTTATAAAGCGATATACCCATGCTAATATACGCGTAATAGATTTTATGCAATTATGGCGGTGTAACAAATTTTCAATAATGCTTTCTTCGTTTGTTACAACATTTACATGTTTTTTGACTTCTTCTTCGTTTACGTAAATTAGAGCATTTTCATGTTTTTTGACTTCTTCTTCGTTTACGTAAATTAGAGCATTTTCCGTATTTTCCGGGATATCTGTTGTTTGATTATTACCGGTCGTTTTTGATAATTGCATATGACCTAGTTCTTGATATTCGTTGATAAAGTTTTTGTTTTGTTTAGAAATATCTGGAGTTTTTGATAAATTTCGCTCTACTTGTGTAAATTGAGCTATAGCTTTAGGTTTCATTTCACCTAGATCTTGTTCAAAATTAGCCTTGAGGGGGAGTTTGACTTGATGCCTCCCATCCTCTAGCCGCTCTGTAGATTCTTGATAAATGCGAAGACGCTCCAAGTCTTCTGATGAGTGAGGTGTTTCTTCTACAATATCTTCTATTTCCCAAAATGTTTGTATTTCGTCAATGTCCACTTGAACGAAATTACATTGTATTGTTTTGATATTACCGCATAAAATCCACCCCAAACGGGTGTGCTGCGCTATTAATGATGAATGCTCCGATCGGAAAATACCTTTCATTATTATTCTAGGATAAATATCAGCGCCGAGTAGTATATCAATTGGACGACTGATATTAAAATCTTTGTCTGCTAATGGTAAGCCCTCTATCTCTTCCCAGGATGGTTTCGTGAATGAGTTCGATGGTAAATGCTTTGTCAGACTCTTTATGACATAAACATCTGTGTTAAATTGATAATTGTCATCCATTGATTTGCAAGTGATATTAATGGCTCCCTTGCAACTGTTATTCTTTGATCCTACTCCGCTGATGACACCTTGACACCTTTTCCTTGGTAACGCTAACTGTTGTGCAGCGTTTTCTGTTATAATAGACGCTTGAGAGCCCTGGTCAATCAATGCTCTCATAATTTGATAAGTACCATCCGCTTTTTTGATCTGGATCGTTGCTGTTGATAGTAAAACGTCTGGCATATCATCTTGTTGTGTTATGTGAAAATTGCTTTTTTCTTGTTGTTGTGGATTTCTAACTGGAGTCTGATTAGAATTTGTGCTTTGGTTATACAATTCGTGTATGATTGTATTATGTGTCCCATTGCACGTTCGACAGCGACGTTTAGAAAAACATTCTTGTCCTTTATGATCAAAAAGACAATTCTCACATAAATTGTAGTTTGCAATAAAATTCTTTTTGCTCGATAGTGACATATCGAGAAATCGCTTGCAATGATATAAACCATGATTATTTTTGCAAGATGGGCAAATTATTTCGGTTTTATTGTTTGACGTGGTAGCTTTTGACATATCTATATTGCTTGAATAAGATTGTTTAAAATTATAAGACTTCTGATAGCTATTATCACTGTAGTTCGATGTTTTTGTTGTCTGTTGATTCGTCTTTGAACTAAAGTTATCTTGTTTGCGTCTGTTTGATGCCTCCATACTTATAAATTTACCTTCTAAATAATTCAAAAATTCAGATAGGTTACGCAATTCACGGGGCTGCTTTACTAGCGATAGATAATCTTGATGTGTGTCACTGTCGAGTTTTTGACACAAAATATGTACTATAAGAGGATCCCAAGACGAGACATCTACTCCTAGATTTTTGATTGCATTAATTGTTTCCTGCGTTATGTCATGAATTCGTTTGATTTGATTTGATGAAGCTTGCTGCATTACAGGAAGGTTCAGTAATGTGTTGATATGTGTGGAAAATATCAATTGTTTGTTGTTATAACGGTGGTTCAGAATATCCCAGCTGATTGCATAATTATCAGAACTAATGCTGAGATGCTGAATAAGCCTTTCTGCTTCACCCTTGACCTTTGATTTTAAATTAAGCATTTTTTGTGCATTTGATAAAAAGTTGTTATTATGTATAGTTTCAATAAAAAGGTCTCTAAAAGAGGCCCATTGATTGTAGTTTCCGTGAAAAACTGGAATATCTACTTTTGGTGTTGATTTTTCTTGGTGAATCATTGACCGAAGTTTGCTGTTAATTGACCTTTTTTTATCTATATATGTTGTTTTGTATTGTTTTAAGGTACGTTGATATTCATTATTACCATCGCAAAAGCTATCTAAATCCCAATGAAGTGAATCTATTACTGACCAGCGATTTTCTAAACATTTTAAGGCATCATCTAATTCCCATTTTTCGGTTATCATATCTAAATCAATATCTTCTATTGTAGACGCGAATGCTTTAAAATTTCTGTTTTGTTTTTTCAACATTTCGTCTAGTTTGTTATCCGTATTTTGATATGTTGTCATGGTATCTGATGTGCTAGGTTTATTCACTAGTAGAGTTGCTGGTTTTAATATAGGAGTTAAAGGCGGTTGTTCTTTAACTACTTCTGAATATGACAGTAAATTATTACGGACATGTTCATATAACAATTTAGTTTGTGAAAATTGGTCATTGTTAAAATACGGTAAGTTTATGTCGCTGAATTCTGCGAGTTTAACATGATTCGACTGAAAATCTTGCCAATATTTTTCTAAGGATTGTAATCTCCTTTTTATATAGTCAGGTGTTTTCCTGTCACTTCCGTCCTTTTTGAAATTTCTCAATACATTTTCTATTGAATCATGTAATATCTTTTGTTCTGTTAGTAAATCTTCCATATTGACAAATTTTTTTTAATATTGTACAGTTTAATAATATGGAAAGATCTGACCTTATGATGACTTCAAACCTCTGCTCTCGATAATTAGTGCACGTTTCCACTTTCACTGATTGTTACAAAACCACTAAAAATCTAGTTCACTTGAGGTCTGTATACGCGCACTCAGACCTAGACAAAACTAGTGGCCTTGCAGTTATTGCTCGAAGGACCATTATGTAGATTCTCGACTGTTTAGAGACTAACTCTAATTTTGAAGCACGAATCACTGATAGGTACACACCGATACAGAGGCAGCGCGGGCGCCGCGCTAGTCCGCGGGCGCTCGCCGCGCTGCTGTAGACAGGGGCGCGAGGGTTAATCGAGGCTTACCGCTTCTGCTTAGCTAGTTTTGCTGACGTCGTGTACTTATTACACATCAAATATACTTGTTGTCAATCGTTGCATTTATTTCTTAACTTCATTATTGTATAAGTTCTCATAATTCTCCTTGTCATTTGGGTTATAATTAATTACTCTGCTATGTTTATGTTAACGAATATGCCTTTCTTTAAGGGTGCTAAACACTTGATATTTGACTCCATTATTAACGCCAACGTCTTGCAGTGTGTTAAGTGTTTATAATAAAATATTAGAAAGGTTTGTGTAAACTTTGTTTAAGTGGTTTTCTCACGGATTTCTTTATTTGTTGGGTGGTTTCTAAGTGTTTCACCTTTTTTTTGTAAATGTTCTGCTGAATGATTTGTAGTTTGTTATGTTTCGTTACTCCATTGTATTTACTGATTTCATAAATATTACATAATGTTATGTATTCTGGAATATTGATGCTGGTAGAACAACGGAAAGTTTTTTCATTGGGAATTGCTTAGATGGTATATAAGTTTGACTAAAATGTGTCAAACATAATTTGGTTAGGGCAAACTTGGTATTCAATATGTTACAAGGGCTCATTTAATTCTGGTTTTGCTCATGCACAGGTAAAATAGATACTTTAGTGACTGGGCGCTTCAGTAAACCATTTTTGGTTTTTAATGTTATAACTCTAATATGACCGTCTGTGCCTTGATGTAGGTCGATGACTTTTCCCATTAGCCATTTTCCCGGTGGTAGGTTATCGTCGTGTATGATGGCCACATCGTCTAATTTGATATTTTCCTTTACTTGTCGCCATTTGCTTCTAGTTGTTATTTGAGTGAGATAATCCGGCTCGAAGGACCATTATGTAGAGTCTCGACTGTTTAGAGACTCTGCATAGATTGTTTTATTTGTTAAGTTATAAGTTAAAGTTAATAGTTAATGTTTTGTTCGTTATTTTAAAAATAAAAGAGCAGTGTGCTCTGAACGACGCCTTTATTGGTACTATTGATTTTAACAAACTTATGACTAAAGAAATCTGTAGAGTTATGTTAAGTGTTAGGTTTGGCGTGGGAACTCAAGTGCTCTGTATGGTGAGCCCATACACATATGTTACAACATTAATTAAATTAAATAGGTCACTCATTATTAGTATTATTATACTATGTCTAAATTATTATTAAAATAAAATTACTATTAGGTACATCCAATGACGTTGAATTGCTTTCTTACTACATTACATTCTTAGGAAATAGTGTACGTTTCTATAATAAAATCCCAAAAGAGATAACTGGGCTCTCAGAGGGTAAATTCAAAACCTATATAAAATCTACTTTACTAAAGAAGGCATACTATAAAGTCAACCAGTACATAGAGGACAAAGATGCCTGGAAACTTCTGCATAGTCGCCTCGCGGCACCTTCAAAGAAAATTAATGTAAGCAAACCAAATATTGTGAAACTATCTGTTGAAAAAATTAAGCCCTACAAGTTTCTTGTGCGTTCTTCTTGTAGAGGTATCTTTCCGAACGCACGGTAGACTCAGTACTGTATCTTCATTGACGTACAAAAGTGTCAGATTATGACCTATTTGAATAAATCTGTTTGAGTTTGAGTTTGAGTTTGACTAGGTACATCAGAATGTCAACATTTATTAAGGTTAAACGTCACCCATACAAAATGAAAATACACAGATATGAAGAAATTATAGAGAATAACTTTCCACTCAATTGTTTGTAGTTGTTGAACATAATCTGTTTTCGCGCAAATAAAGGCCGGATCCAGAGCCAACCATGAACAATAGAGTGGAAAATTATTCCCTATTTCTTCATACCTGTGTATTCTCATTTTGTATGGGCGAGGTTTAACCTTGAAATACATTTAGTTATACTTGTGGAGAGCAATAAATTGAATTATATTGTGATGTCCCCAGGCTTCGCTAGAGGTCCGTCAAGTTGGCAGGCGCGCGGTGACCCAGCTCTCCGGCAGAGGAATGGGAGATGACGTTGTTATTATACACTTTAATGATGTTTATAATATCGAACAGACCACTAGTAAGTAGTATTAACATGGTTGCTATTCCACACAAAATAATATTTCCTAATTATGGAGAAAGAAAGAACAAGTTTGGCTCTTAGGGTAAGCACGCACTACGATAAAAAATCGTTGCGATATGCGATATGCTATGAATAATAGCAAATTTCTTCACAAAATTCATTTTCGCAGTGCGCGCACTCGTATATTGGTATTGTTCACAGATTCGCGAATTTCATTCGCAACGATTTTTTATTGTAGTGCGCGCTTAGCCATAATCTGGTCTTTATTTGCGCCAAAATATATTTGGTTTAAGAAAACCGTATGGTTCTTTTCATATTTACAAAAAAACATTAAAATAATTTAAAATATTCGTTCAACAATTTCTATAAATATGAAAAAACTATATGGGTTTCTTCAACCAAATATATTTTGGCGCAAAAAAGGCAATTTAAGTGGAAAATTATTCTCTCTTCCTCCATATTTGGTAAATTTCATTTTGTAATGGAACAGCGACCCCCTTAAGAATCTCTTTGACATTTCATCATATTATTCTTGTGGCCATCTTCCTTCTGTATCATCCGACCGACTCTTCATCTTTCAGACACAGAGCCTGTGGGTGGTGCCCTGAGATTCAGCACAGCAGTTAAAGAACTACAACATCTAAACCCGTTGGTTTTGTTCAGTGGAGATGCTTTTTCACCGAGCATGTGTAAGTATAACGTCATGCCTTTTTCCCCTAAGGGGTAGGTATGTTTTAAGCGAGCTTTCAGACGAACGTGGGCGAGCTTTCAGACGAACGTCGGCGAGCTTTCAGACGAATGTCGCCATAACGTCAACGCGACCCTAATGCGGCGTTGTGGTCGGCCGCTATTTTGTATGAAAAAGAACAGTAGAACACACATGTCGGCGTCGCTCGTCTGAAAGCTCGCTAAGACTAAGTCCCATATGTACATCCACACTTCTCCAGGTATGTTTTTAAGTTCCATGTAATAGGGGGAGCATATTGCCATCTGCCAGCCAAACTCCTTGCGTTTAGGAGCTACGATGCCATAGACCAAAAGGAGAGTGAATAGTGTTGGTCGGGTCGGCAACATACAATACCCAGGGGTAATGCCTGCAACACCAGGTGTTGCAGGTATCCATAGCCGGCGGTAACCGCGAGTCATCACCGCACACCGTCTGCACATGCCCCCACCTATAGCACACCCCGGACATGCGACTCAATCCCATACAAAAGCCGCGCTATAACTACCTACTACACAGACACTGCACACACGTTGCAAGTGTACAAAACTCCATGTGTGCAGAGCTCAATTTCGCCATCTATAGCAAAAAATAAATTATTAAGGCATACGTATGTATGCATAGTGTAGGGTTCCATACCTAGAACTTACAGCGCCATCTATTAGTTCCTTGCGCAAAATATAGAAATATGCAGTAAAATGGCCATAACTTTTGATTGAGTTAACTTAGAAGCAGCAAGAGACCGCAGATCTGAGTAGTTGATATCAATTTCAACTTGATACCTCCACGCGTTTCCGTTAAAAAGTGTCTTGAGAGACCGACATACAGACGGACAAAGTGATCCTTTAAGGGTTCCTTTTTGCCTTTTGAGATACGGAACCCTAAAAACAGATACTCTATACGTCAAACTTTTAACAACTCTTCCTTCAGTCAGGGGTTAAAAAACATTAGCAAGCACTGATCTGGTGTCAGATACAAGGAAACGCCCTCGTCCCGCGCCCGATCCGCAAACGTAGTATTGCATACATATTAAGGAATGCAACTTGAAACGTCCCGCACCGAGCCGCCACCATGACATGTGCATCAACCTTTAGTTCCTATAATAAAAGTAGTCCGTTGGTTCACATTTTTTAAAAACAGATGGCGCTTTTATAACTTTCCCGTTTTGTTGTTTCAGTAAGCACATTTACGAAAGGCGAGCAAATGGTACCAGTTCTGAATGAAATCGGCACGCATTGCGCCGTTTTTGGAAATCATGATTTTGGTGAGATATTACAATAAACTAACGTACATTTATGATTGGTTGACAATGGGTGGCATTATTGCTTTACGAACTCTTCTAAATTAAGAGTTATTTTATTTTTGAAACTCTTATTTAACTTCCCATTTTATTTATGTTTCGTATTAATTTAATTTTTATAATTATATTCCCGCTTAATACAATTAGTTTCCACTCGACTTAGATCTGTGCTCTAGCAAAAATGAAAATCAAAATTTTTTTTTGAAAATCCCAAAATGTTTGGAATGTTTACTAATTTTTTTTTTTTTTTAAAGCTTTTATTTAACTTGCAATGTATGTAAGTATGTTTGTTCGGGTGAAATCATTGAACTCAATTTTGAAGTAGATATCTTCAACCGATTGAGCTGAAATTTTGTATACACGTTTGGATGACAAAATACAATATGGAACGTGACATTATTCTAAATCCAATATGGCGGACCATTCAAGTTGGCGAAATAGTTATTTTTAATGCATTTCTACAATATGGATATGAAATGAAAGGGCTTGTTGAGAGTAGCTCGAAAAATAATTTGGCGTCATTCTAAATCCAATATGGCGGACCATCCACGATGGTAGAGTAGTTAAAAGCTTTTTTTAAAAATGTTTTTATGCTTTTAATTTATTATATTTTTGTTGTAAATGTACCCTTCAAAGATTTCAGACAAGCGCCACCTAAGCAGTCTCTTGTCCTTAAGGGGCTAATTTGTGTATTCCTTACAGATTTCGGGTTGGAAGTCCTATCTGGGTTGGTAGCGCAGTGCAACTTTCCATGGTTAATGTCGAACGTTATAGATAATGAGACGGGTCGGCCTCTAGGTGACGGAAAAATAACCCATGCACTAATGTGTAACGGACACAAGATTGGGTTCATCGGGTTGGTTGAACAGGTGAGGCTGACTGCTAAATATATTTTTGTAGTGGTAGGCCTCTTTTGCAGCGGGCCGCCTGGGGAAGTACCACACCTTTGCCAGTTATTCATCCGCCAAGCAGTAATGTGCAAACATTACTGTGTTTCGATCTGAAGGGCAATGCTGCCAGCGAAATTACTGACGAGTTTCAACAACTAATATCTCAGGGTGACAGGTGCAGTGCAGTGCAGAATTTTGAATTTAAAACACTGGGTGGCACTGTGATATGGGCAATCATGATGCTTGCCATCAGGCACCTGATTTGCTCGTCTTGTCGCTCACTATCATAAAAAAAATTGTAAAACGTCTTTTTGTATGACAGGAATGGCTGGACACTCTAGCGACAATCAACCCTGAAGAAGTGACCTTCATAGACTTCATACAAGCTGGGTCGAAGCTGGCTTCACAGCTCAAACAGGAGGTCAGTTGATACAGAGTTACTGGTAATCTTAAAAGGTCATTGGACTCATCATCATCATCTTAGCCATGGAAGGTCTAATGCTGGACTTAGGTCTCCCCCCAGGGGTTTTGCCAATACTCGCCACGCTTGGCTGGCGAGTTGGCGTCGTTAGTTTTACACAGAGGACGCTGATGCCCTTCTTCTGAATCTGTTAACCCTTAGCTGGCTTTTACGGCAACCACGGGTAGAGAGGGTATTATTGACCGACAATGAGCTGCCGTATCGCTCTAAGCATAAATAAATGATGGATTTTTCAGGGTTGCAAGTATGTAATAGCTTTGACACATATGAGGACCCCTAATGACATCAAGTTGGCGGAAGGGACCACAGACATAGACCTCATACTGGGGGGACATGACCATGTTTATGAAATTTTAGAGGTAAGTACATAATACCTCTGCAAGAGGCCTACCACTACAAAAATTGCTTAAGTATAAGCTTATTGTATAACCAATGCTATTCAACGTGGCAATGCTGCCATCTGACAGTGGTTTAGAGCACTTGGATTTTCGATTCGATTTCGAAACACTTCAAAAATCCACAGGCCGACATATCAATATCTTAATTTTAATCTTACTTTAATTTAATTCAATTTTTTATATTTAATTTTAATTTTAATACTATGCAATGTTGGATCTAAGTTATCTGAATAAATTAATTATATTATTATTATTATTATTATTATTATATCAGCGTATAGACAATCCAAGTGCTCTAAACCACTGTCAGATGGCAGCGTACCCAAGACGCTGACAGCATTGCCACGTTGAATAGCAATGCTTATACGTTGAGCCAGATAAACGCCAGCATTTTGATCACGCGTCGCCTCGACCAAGCGCTCAGATAGATTTTTGAAAATGTGGTGAGCTCCCGGTCCCCACGGTCCTAGAGTCTCGACTCCAAACGGTTCAAATAAACGGTCATAATAATGTGTTTAAAAGGTGTATTACAAGTAATACTGAAGGGGGTGCATCTTCCCGTCAAACTGAGCAACTTTTAAAAGAAAGAATTACGAAATTCGTAAAAAATAAAAAATTCGATGTTGTAAGGTTGATGCAACCCGTTAAGAATACTACACCTTTTTGTAACACGTTTTCTATTATTCAGTTTTAATTATTTATGTGTATATCAGCTTATAAAGCGTTTATTTTTCTTTCCGGATTAATCTGTATGTGCACTCACTACAAATTCTCAAGCGCGACTGAAGTCAATTGTGCCGGGCAGACACAATTGAGTAGGTCCAACTTTCAAATTACGTCTCTCATTTACTGATTTTGTACTATAGATGGTTTGAACTATAAATATAAAACCTATTATCAGGTAAACAACAAATACATAGTGAAGAGTGGTACAGATTTCCGTCAGTTTTCCAAGATAAGCATTAGTTTCCGTGAGGAGGGCGCCACTGTTGATATCGCTGATTGCCATGTCTCCTCGTCATATGCTGAGGATCAAGTGCTTAAGGGGAAAGTTGAGAAGTATTCGGGTTAGTTGTAAATCCTACTAAAATTATACAAAATATACACACACAATCCTCGCCTCGGTGGCGTAGTGGGCACGTGCTCGTCTGCCAATCAAGAGGTCCCGGGTTCGATCCCCAGGTCAGGCAAAGTGTTAAATATTGGTTTTTTCCATTAGGAATTATCTCAATAACTGCCTGGAGTCTGGAACTGTGCCCGGTAGATGGCAATAGGCTCGTCCCTTATTACATGGGACCAATAACATACTGGCGAAATGTGGGTGTGGGACTGAGTCCTGGGTACTCTTCTGCCTACCCCTTCGGGAAAAAGGCGTGAATGTATGTTATGTTATTAAAATTGTGTCGCCCTGTACAGCAAAGGTTTGCCACAACGCCTCTGAGACTCTGAGAGCTATCCAGCAAAGAGACTTTAGACAACTCTCAGAATGTGTTTGGTTCGTAGACCTAGAGGACGAGAGCAATAAAACATTTTTACATCTCTCATATTCGGTAAGTAGGTCCTTATTACCCCCAAATGGGGCTTGTAAGTGACCAATTAGCGCTCTAGGGTAATAATGTAGCTAGAAAAGCCCTAGGGCGGTAAGTAATTAAAAAAAAACTTCACTCTTTCAAAAAGTTTGCGTACATCTAACCATCATACTGGCAATAGACATCATGCATTCAGGCCAATGACAAAAGAGGTCGCTTCGCTATTCCTTGTCTTCGTATGAGTATAATAGTCATCAATTTTAAATATCGAACTACGAAGCTCAATTTCGTTCTTGAAAAAAATAATTTAAAAAAGAGATGAAAAAAGGCGGGAATAGAAAACTTTTACTTTAAAATGTTTTATTCTTGTAATGCCGGTGTTTTTCTACTTACCTCACAATCGAGATGTAAAGCAGAGTAGTTAGCTCGGGTGTAAGCATCAATTGCACCCTCGAAGTATAGGCGCCCTCGCTGCGCTCGTGCGCCTAAATATCTCGGGCTGCAATTGATGCCTTACAGCCCTTGGCTACTAATCTACTATTAAAGAGCGCCATTCATTACTCCCGTCGCAAGCAAGAGGTTTCTGGTTGTAATTGCGAAAGTTTGTGAGGATAGATGGATGGATGTTTGTTACTCTTGTACACCAAAACTACTGAACCGATAGGGCTGCATTCGGTATGTAGATAGATTAGACTTTTTATACAGATATTCCCACGGGATGTTGACCAGTGATGACTTACGGATCTGAAACGTGGTCTCTGACTGTGGGCCTTACAATAAGCTGAATGTAGCGCAACGAGCTATGGAAAGGGGTATGCTCGGGATTTCTCTGCGAGATCGAATCAGGAATTAGAAGATACGTAGACGAACGAAAGTTACCGACATAGCGCAGAGGATTAGCAAGTTGAAGTGGCAATGGGCGGCACATAGCACGAAGAACTGATGGCCGATGGGGCTGTAAAGTTCTCGAATGGAGACCACGGAGCGGCGAGCGCAGCGTTGGACGTCCACCCACAAGGTGGACAGATAATCTAATAAAGATCGCAGGAACTACCGGTCTAGATGGAAATATATTTATAATATAAGTTCATCAATGCAACTTTCTTTTTCCCAAAGGGATAAAGGTGTACCCAAAACTCAAGTGTCATAGTAGGTACACCCACATTTCGCCAGTATGTTATTCATCATCATCATCTCAGCCGTTGGTAATCCACTACTGAATATAGGCCTACCCCATAAAGGAGGGTTTTGGCAATACTCGACACGCTTGGCAGGCGGCACTATTCTAAAGCTGGTAGCTCCACGATGTTATCGAGTATGTTATTGGTCCCATATAATAGAGGGCGCGCCTATTTCAACCTCAAACTCAAAAAGATTAAAATAGGTCACAATCTGACACTTTTGCACGTCAAAGAACATTAACAGTAACAAGTCTACCGTGCGTTCGGAAAGATACCATACATACTGATCTACCGGGCAAACTTTTTGCTCCATAAATTGTATCATTTCAGCGATGATAGAAGGCAAGATGGACGAAGTCCTAGGCAAGTTCAGCGTACCGCTAGAAGGCAGGTTCAATGTGATCCGAGTGCGTGAGTGTAACCTGGGGAACTGGGTGTGTGACGTGTTGCTGTGCGCCACGGGGGCCGATCTGGTTATACTCAACTCTGGCACTTTCCGCTCGGATCAGGTGAGATATTGGTACTTTTGTGAGTTTGTGGGACTTTTGTGTTGAATTTGGTGAGTTTCTAAGACAAAAGTCTCAAAAAGCCTACATTCAGCCTAAACTCATTTTTATAACAATTTTGGTTAATTAGCAATGATAGAGAAAGGCACTCTGGAACTTTCCGCTCGCATGAGGGGAGATATTGGTACTTTTGTCAGTGAGTTTTGTGGGACTTTTGTGTTGAATTTGGTGAGTTTCTGAGACTTTCAAGGGAAATTTTACGACTTTTTGATGAATTAGGCGAGTTTTTGTGTTGAATTTGGTGATTTTATAGGACTTTTTATAGAAGTTTTTACCACTTTTTGTACATTATAACAAAAGTAGCGTGTCTCGTCTGAACACGGCTTCTACAGGCAGGGTCGAGTGGCATGCTATGAAGAAGGCCAATGCCCACTAGTGGGATATAGTGTGCCTTGGATGATGTTTATTATTTATATTTTTTAGGTCCACGCGGCAGGGGAATTCACCCTGCGCGATCTATCCAAAATAATACCAATGAGAGACCCAATTGTTGTTCTCGAAATCAGTGGAAGTACTTTATTAGAGGTTCTAGAAAATTCTGTCAGCAAATATCCCAGTTTGGAAGGACGATTTCCTCAGGTACACATTTTCCTAACTTATATTATGTGCCCCGCGGTTTTACTCGCGTATTGAGCTCAAAATTGTTATTTCAATAGTTTAGACCCTGGACTAACACGTAGATAGATAGATAGATAGATAAACACTATTGTACACCATACATAGGACACAAACATAAACGAATAATATTTAAATTAATGTTAAGCTAGTACAAGTGGCGGTCTTATCGCTTAAAGCGATTTCTTACAGACAACCGGAAGGAAAGGAATACTTTACTCATGAGTACATAGGGTACTCTTTATTACGATATTCCCACGGGAACGAAGACCATACGGGTGAAACCGCGGGACAGATTTTTGCGTGGGGTATGAGACTCAATGTCATTACATTATTATCTAAATATTTCAAGACTGCCTCGGTGGCGTAGTGGGCGCATGCTCGACTGCCAATCAAGAGGTCCCGGGTTCGATCCCCACGTCAGGCATAGTGCTAAATATTGGATTTTTCCATTAGGAATTATTTCAATAGCTGCCTGGAGTCTGGAACTGTGCCCGGTATATGGCAATAGGCTCGCCCCCTATTACATGGGACCAATAACATACTGGCGAAATGTGGGTGTATCTACTATGGGACTGAGTTCTGGGTACACCTCTGCCTACCCCTTCGGGAAAAAGGCGTGAATGTATGTTATGTTATGTTATTTCAAGGGAATGGAGGATGATGGAACTGATGTACTACTCCGTAATATTTATACCTAAGAAAACCCTGGTTTTAGGGTTCCGTACCTCAAAAGGAAAAAAAAGAACCCTCATGGGACGGTTCTTCTTGTCTCATCACTTCGTTATCTCTGTCTGTCTGTCTGTCTGTCTGTCTGTCAAGACCCTATTTTTCGGGGACGCGTTGAGGTATCAAGTTAAAACTCATATCAACAACTCAAAAAATGCTGTAAAATAATCAAACTTCTAGGTCAACGCTATCAAAAGATACGGCCATTTCCATATTTTGTGCAACGGACTAAAAACCTTTAGGGTACATCCCGTTGGCCTCATGGAAATTTTGCAAGAAGCAAGGTTTATCATAAGTAAAGGAAAACATCCCAAATCATTAAAATTATACACAAACAAAAATTGTGATTATTTTATTTATTTAGGAAAAGTTAACAGCTTACTTATATATATATACTTACATATTATATATATTATATATATATATATATATATATATAGATATCCCCACGGGCACTTAGTTGATCATGCGGGTCGTAGAAGTAGTTATTATTTGATCCGTTTTCATAAGTTGATCCGGGGCAGTATTAGTTGATCCTTTGCCAGTTGTGTATGACTTTGTGGATCCAGCTGGAGCCACACGTGTCACACATGTGGCTCCATCTGAATCTGCAGAGTAATAATAATAATTACGCTGTTTTTATACGAATCCACCTTTTTGGCATTCAAGCAGTTGTTGATCCAATTCAAATGGGCCAATGGAGGCGCACCGTTTTCACAAGCTTCTGTCATTGGTTGCCTTCGACAGAAACATAATAAGTACAATAGTATAGCTCTTCTCATCAATGTAAAACTTAATTTTAAGAGAATTGTGAATGTTTCACCTTGAGAGATATTTCTATTTCGCATTTTTATTTAATTTGCAATGTATGTATGTATCTATATGTATGTCCGGTACAAATCTTGCAACTGAAATTTGAAGCACTCAACCGATTTAGCTCAAATTTTGCATACTTATATAAGTCCGGTGACAATGCAATATTATGGTACTGTTGACCTGATCTGATGATGGAGCCATAATGTAGCGACTGGAACTCCGCGATGACAAATGATAAGATAGTTGAATTTGGGCTAGTATGTTAGGTTTTAATAAGTACTTTTCATTCCACATGATAACGAGGGTCTGATGATGAAGCCGAAAGATTGCCATTGGAACTGTCTTACGAAAACTGCAATGATAGTCGAGTATAGGCTCGTTTACTTTGTTGTTTTAGGGCCTTTTCATTCCACGTGATGACGAAGGTCTGATGATGAAGCCGAAACAGAACCATTGGAACGACCTTACAAAATGTGCCAAAACAGTCGAGTTTGGACTCGTTTGCTTTATTGTTATGGGGACTTCTCATTCCACTTGACGACGAGGGTCTGATGATGAAGCCGAAAACTTGCCAATGGAAATGCCTTACGAAAACTGCAATAATAGTCGAGTTAAGGCTCGTTTACTTTATTGTTTTAGAGACTTTTCATTCCACATGATGACGAGGGTCTGATGATGAAGCCGAAAGATTTCCATTGGAACTGCCTTACGAAAACTGCAATAATAATCGAGTTTAGGCTCGTTTACTTGGTTGTTTTAGGGACTTTCCATTCCACATGATGACGAGGGTCTGATGATGTATCCGAAAGATAACCATTGGAACTGCCTACGAAATGTGCCAAGACAGTCGGGTTTGGACTCGTTTGCTTTATTGTTATGGGGACTTTTTATTACACATATAGACGAGGGTCTGATGAACCATTGGAACTGCCTTACTAAATGTGCCCAAGACAGTCGAGTTTGGACTCATTTGCTTTTCTGTTATGGGGACATTTCATTCCACATGATGACGAGGGTCTGATGATGGAGCCAACAGATAACTATTGGAACTACCTTATGAAATGTGCCAAAACAGTCGAGTTTGGACTCGTTTGCTTTTTTTTATGGGGACTTTTCATTCCACATGATGACAAGGGTCTGATGATGGAGCCGAAAAATAACCATTGGAACTGCCATACGAAAACTGCAATAATAGTCAAGTTTAGGCTCGTTTACTTTGATGTTATAGGAACTTTACATTCCACATGATGACGAGGGTCTGATGATGGAGCCGAAAGATAATCATTGGAACTGCCTTAGGAAATGTGCCAAGATAGTCCAGTTTGGACTTGTTTGCTTTATTGTTATGGGGACTTTTCATTCCACATAATGACGAGGGTCTGATGATGGAGCCGAAACAGAACCATTGGAACTGCCTTACGAGATGTGCCAAAACAGTTGAGTTTGGACTCGTTTGCTTTTTTGTTATGGGGACTTTTCATTCCACATGACGACCGATTTAGCTCAAATTTTGCATACATATAAAAGTCCGGTGACAATGCAATATTATGGTACTCTTGACCTGATCTGATGATGGACCCATCATGAAGCGTCTAGAAATCCGCGATGATCATTGATAAGATAGTTGCATTTGGGCTCGAATGTTAGGTTTTAATAAGTTCTTTTCATTCCACATGATGACGTGGGTCTGATGATGGAGCCACAAGATAACCATTGGAACTGCCTTACGAAATGTGCCAAGACAGTCGAGTTTGGACTCCTTTGCTTTGTTGTAATGGGGACTTATCATTCCACATGATGAAGAGGGTCTGATGATGGAGCCGAAACAGAACTATTGGAACTGCCTTACGAGATGTGCCAAAACAGTTGAGTTTGGACTCGTTTGCTTTGTTGTTATGGGGACTTTTCATTCCACATGACGACCGATTTAGCTCAAATTTTGCATACATATAAAAGTCCGATGACAATGCAATATTATGGTACTCTTGACCTGATCTGATGATGGAGCCATTATGAAGCGTCTAGAAATCCGCGATGACCATTGATAAGATAGTTGAATTTGGGCTCGAATGTTAGGTTTTAATAAGTTCTTTTCATTCCACATGATGACGTGGGTTTGATGATGGAGCCACAAGATAACCATTGGAACTGCCTTACGAAATGTGCCAAGACAGTCGAGTTTGGACTCGTTTGCTTTGTTGTAATGGGGACTTATCATTCCACATGATGACGAAGGTCTGATGATGGAACCGAAATATAACCATTGGAACTGCTTTACGAAAACTGCAATAATAATCAAGTTTAGGCTCGTTTGCTTTGTTGTTTTAGGGACTTCCCATTCCACATGTTGACGAGGGTCTGATGATGGAGCCGAAAGATAACCATTGGAACTGCCTTACGAAATGTGCCAAGACAGTCGAGTTTGGACTCGTTTATTTTGTTGTAATGGGGACTTTCTATTCCACATGATGACGTGGTGACTGCCTCCGTGGCGTAGAGGGCGCATGCTCGACTGCCAATCAAGAGGTCCCGGGTTCGATCCCCAGGTCAGGCAGTGTTAAATATTGGATTTTTCCATTAGGAATTATCTCAATAACTGCCTGGAGTCTGGAACTGTGCCCGGTAGATGGCAATAGGCTCGCCCCCTATTACATGGGACCAATAACATACTGGCGAAATGTGGGTGTATCTACATGGGACTGAGTCCTGGGTACATCTCTGCCTACCCCTTCGGGAAAAAAGGCGTGAACGTATGTTATGTTATGTGATGACGTGGGTCTAATGATGGACCCGAAAAATAACCATTAGAACTGCCTTACGAAATGTGCCAAGACATTCGACATACATTCATACATTCACGCCTTTTTTCCCGAAGGGGTAGGCAGAGGTGTACCCAGGACTCAGTCCCATAGTAGATACACCCACATTTCGCCAGTATGTTATTGGTCCCATGTAATAGGGGGCGAGCCTATTGCCATCTACCGGGCACAGTTCCAGACTCCAGGCAGTTATTGAGATAATGGAAAAATCCAATATTTGACACTTTGCCTGACCTAGGGATCAAACCCGGGACCTCTTGATTGGCAGTCGAGCATGCGCCCTCTACGCCACCGAGGCAGTCTGACCGAGGCACCGAGGCAAGACATTCGAGTTTGGACTAATTTGCTTCTTTGCTATGGGAAGTCCTCATAGCAAAAAAAGTTTGCTTTTTTGTTATGGGGACTTTTTATTCTACATGATGACGAGGGTCTGATGATGGAGCCGAAAGATAACCATTGGAACTGCCTTACGAAATGTGCCCAGACAGTCGAGTTTGGACTCGTTTATTTTGTTGTTATGGGGACTTTCCATTCCACATGATGACGAAGGTCTGATGATGGAGCCGAAAGATAACCATTGGAACTGCTTTACGAAATGTTCCAAAACAGTCGAATTTGGACTCGTTTGCTGTGTTGTTATGAGGACTTTTCATTCCACATGATGACTAGGGTCTGATGATGGAGCTGAAAGATAACCATTAGAACTGCCTTATGAAAACTGCAATAATAGTCAAGTTTAGGCTCGTTTTGTCGACATTGGAACTACCTTATGATAAGTGCTAATATTATAGTCTAGTATGGGCTCGTTTACTTTGCCGTCTTTTAAAACTTACTTTACAAACATAAGATAAACTTGTATGCAATATGACCAAAATTAATACCATAGTAAAACAGTTTTTTTTTTCTATTGACATTTTACACAATTTCTCATATTTATTTAATATTGCAATAAAGTAAAATTTAATGGATAATAAATTATAATATCTAAAACTTACAATTAAATAATGATCACTGACAAATAAACAATTAAAAAAAGAACCTCGAGTGTAAGAGTGAAGTATTGAGCTCAAAAAAATATTTAAAAACAACTGTTTTTACATAAAATAACTGTTTTGACCAAAATCATACAAAAATAAGGAGAAAACTGTAATTCAATATCACTAGTAATCTATGCGGAATAAATCACGAAACGCACGGCGGCGCTCGGGCAGCGATAGGGGAGAGCGCGGGATTCGGGAGGCAGTCCTCCCTTTGCGAACCATTCCTACTTCAGATTGTTGTAAGAAGTGGATCAAACAATGTTGGGAGTGTTAAGAATATAAATTAAAATGGATCAAATAAGTACGAGTTTGTCCTAAAAATTATATATAAAACGGAACCACTAAGTGCCAATTATTAGTCTAATATAATCAAACACAGACAATAGTAGGTAGTAATAAAACCAGAGCGTCGAGTCGAATAAGTCATACGTCACAAATGGTCACATTATGTTTCCCACTAGTTTTTGACATTATTAGGTATGTCATTATGTGTGAAATGAAACATTGCAAAAATAGTTCTAACCAAGAAAAGAACCACAAAGGTTCTATTATTCACAAGTTACATTCATTATTTTGATTAAGTACCGTAATTTTACTTATAGGAACACAAAACCAGAACCAAACACAAAAACAGATCAGTGATGCAAGTGTGCATTGAAATTATTTTCAATATATTTTAAGAAGATAATATTATCATAACATCGACTGTCTCAGTGGTGTAGTGGGCGCAAGCTTGACTGCCAATCATGAAGTCCCGGGTTCGAACCACAGGCCAGGCAAAGTGTTATTTGGATTTTTCCATTAGGAATTATCTTAGTGACAGCCTGGAGTCTGGAACTGTGCCTGGTAGATAGCTCACCTCACCTAGGACCAGTAACATACTGGCAAAAAGTGGGTGTACTTACTGTGAGACTGAGTCCTACCTATTCCTCTACCTATACCTATTCCTGGATGATTAGATTCACAATGAGAGTTTCATGAACTGCAATTATACGAATGTTGCAGCACTCAATTTGGGGTCATAGATCTGTTAAGTATGCATCTTTATAATATAAATCCATAAAATAGATTTTATGGATTTTTATAATCCCATTTTATATCGATGGACCCACTTAGGTGTTCTTGAAACAAATTATAATTCGGTGCCAGAACGATTTCTTGGGTATAAAAAAACTTGGCCGCTACGGACCCAGTTACGTTCAAAATTCAGTCACAAAGAGGATGGAGTATATACCTATTTTAAATACGTAATTGGATGAAGTTATTACCCAATGCTAAGAATATAATCCCATTTTATATCGATGGAGCCAATAAGGTGTTCTAGGTATAAAGTATAATTCGGAGCCAGAAAGTACTCTGGGGTTTAAAAATTTGGCCGTTATGGATGCAGTTCTGTTCAAAATTCGGGCACTAAAAGAATGGAGTATATACGGTTTTATATATGTAAATGGATCAAGTTATTACCCAATGCTAAGAATATAATTCCATTTTATATCAATGGAGCCAATAATGTGTTCTAAGAAGAAAGTATATTCCGGAGCCAGAAAGTTCCCTTGGGTATAAAAAATTTGGCCGTTGCGGATTCAGTTCCGTTCAAAATTCGGGCACTGAAAGGATGGAGTATATACCGTTTTCAACGAATATAAAGAGCAACATCGCGCGGCAGAGGGCGACGTTGCCACTCCGGTCGCAATAGGTACAAACGGAGTCGAGTTATTCGCGCCTAAAGGTGGAGTCGATAATGCACGGATTCGTGGCTGGATCAACTATGTGCCCAGGGAGGTGTTTATATATATATATATATATATATATATATATATATATAA
This sequence comes from Hemistola chrysoprasaria, assembly GCA_947063395.1. NCBI lineage: Eukaryota > Metazoa > Arthropoda > Insecta > Lepidoptera > Geometridae > Hemistola > Hemistola chrysoprasaria. Next base: position 8,738,627 of record OX346733.1, on the reverse strand, counting down.
TCAACCTTTCACGGTAAATGTTGGTTCAGTGAGAAGTTAGAACAATTGTTGATCCACCTATTTTACGTGTTTACTCAGCTCTGCGTCGTGCAAACTGATATACTTTGATCCGTCCTTGATGCGCGTGTGACGTCGGTAGATCTGCACTTACAGGTTTTCAACATACTCGTCATCGATTTGACCAACATTTTTTGATCCATCCAACGGTCGAAAAAATCACACTGAATATGATTACTTAGATCCAGAGTATATTTAATTTATATGCGACATTTACATAGATTAAGTGGATCCGGAGCCAAAATTGACGAATAGGTACTCGAACACAAAGCGGCAACGTCGCATTCTTCGTGTGACAGAGAACCCAGTATACACTACTTCGTTAGAGTAATAAGGTAAGATATATGCGTTAGCTGCGGCGTTTGAGGATCAAACTTTTATTCCTTCACTCGTGTTTGGCAGATTTTATTGCGTAAAAACGTTTGCGCATGTTTTTGGTATCGTGTTAGTGAATTTGTGTTATTTTGTTTTTTGTCATAGACCAATCAGAAGATGATGGTGAGTATTTTATTATCCATATGCATTTTGATTATCTATCAATTTGGAAACATGATTTTATGAATGTTTTACATTAATAAATTAATCTGGCCGTATGTGATCCCGGCTCAAATGAATGGGGTAGGGGGGAAGTAGAGACCGCTTCAGTGGAAAGGCACCCCTCATCCATGTTCGATACATATGGTTATAAATAGGTACCTATTCACATTATGATACCTAAGGACTAACTTAACTACCTACCGGTTTGTAACCTCGGACGAAAAGGAGTTGCAATTATGTTTAGTTATGTGTACATTCTTAATATGCGTTTCAAATAACAATAGGACCAGTAAAGACGCTATCTTTTCACCAATGCTGCCTGCAAGAAGTCAAATCAGAATAATAAAATAGATAACCAATAACTATATGACTGGCCTTTTGGCTCTGTGGTTAGTAGCTCTGATTGCGGATCCTGAGGTAGTGGGTTCGATTTTCAACCAGGACAAACATTTTTGTGACGAACGCGGATGTTTGCTCTGTGTCTTGGCTATGTATTTCTCAGGCCTCCATACCTAGTACAGTAGGTTTTGCCTAGTTTGAGACTAGGGACTTATGTGCGAAATGTCCAGAACATTTATTTATTTTATTTAAGTACGTAAAAAGACCAAACATCCTTCTGATATTATAAATTAGAAAGTTTGTGAGGATGGATGGATGGATGGATGGATGTTTGTTACTCTTTCACGTCAAAACTGTTGAACCAATTGGGCTGAAATTTGGTATGTAGGTACCTTTGACCATGGAACCATGACCATGGGCCCATGACATTAGACCATGAGATAATTATTTTCCGATATTCCGACAGGAACGATGTCAACGCGAGTGGGACCGCGAACTACAGCTAGTACCTACATATTTACAAAACCAGTGACCCGCCCCGGCTTCGCACGAGTAGCGGGTAGCATATGTATACCTAGAGAACGATTGAACATGAATAATTTCGTGATACATTGTATTTTTTATTTATACAACCCTATTTTTTACGTAGCCAATGGTGTACTTATGGGACTGAGTCTTGGGAACACCTCTGCCTACCCATATGGGAAAAAGGCGTTATTGTCTGTTTATGTTTGGTTCACGTAGCGCACGCAAATTAATGACTATTTGTGATAGAGATAAAGACTGCCTCGATGGCGTAGAGGGCGCATGATCGACTGCCAATCAAGAGGTCCTGGGTTCGATTCCCAGGTCAGGCAAAGTGTTAAATGGATTTTTCCATTAGGAATTATGTCAATAACTGCCTGGAGTCTGGAACTGTGTCCGGTAGATGGCAATAGGCTCGCCCCCTATTATATAGGACCAATAACATACTGGCGAAATGTGGGTGTATCTACTATGCGACTGAGTCCTGGGTACACCTCTGCCTACCCCTTCGGGAAAAAGGCGTGTATGTATGTTATGTTGTGATAGAGTGATAAAATCTTAATAACATAACATACAACCACGCCTTTTTCCCGAAGGGGTAGGCAGAGGTGTACCTAGGACTCAGTCCCATAGTAGGTACACCTACATTTCGTCAGTATTTATTAGGCCCATGTAATAGAGGGCGAGCCTATTGCCATCTACCGGGCACAGTTCCAGACTCGAGGCAGTTATTGACATAATTCCTAATGGAAAAATCTGATATTCAACACTTTGCCTGAACTGGGGATCAAACCCGGGATCTCATGATCGCCAGTGAGGCTTGTGCCCACTACGCCACTGAGGCAGTCCTAATAGATGGATGATATATTATCCGCGGACTACTTTGTAGATATTGATAAGTCCTACAAACCCCTTGTACATTACTTACCTTGTTCTACCACCAATAGTTGTCACAGAGCAATAATTACTGCTTTGATAACATAACATAATATCAACATATGATCACGCCTTTTTCACGAAGGGGTAGGCTGAGGGGTAGCCCTGGGTACACCTCAGGGCTCAGTCCCATACTAAATACACCCACATTTCACCAGTATGTTATTGGTTCCATGTAATAGGGGCGAGCCTATTGCCATCTACCGGGCACAGTTCCAGATTCCAGGCAGTCATTGAGATAATTACTAATGGAAAAATCCAATATTTACCGGGATCTCATGACTGAGAGTCGATCATACGCCCATTACGCCACCGATATAGTCACTGCTTTGATTATTGTGACTAAACCATAATAGATGGATATAATGTCTGCCGACTATTTTTTAGATATTAATAAGTACCTACTACAAACCCATAATACATTATTTTATTCAACCATCAATAGTTTTCATAGCGTACGTAAGTAAATTAATGATTATTTTGCTGTTTTTTACGGATTCCTAATTTTTTGCAATTTCTTTTATAGTCATTGTTACTCACATCTATACTAATATTATAAAGAGAGAAACTTTGTTTTTTTGTTTGTAACGAATAGGCTCCGAAACTACTAGACCGATTTTAAAAATTCTTTCACTTATGGATAGCTTAATTCAGTGTGAGTGCCATAGGCTATATGAGATTTTGAAAAAAAATAGGGATCCGTAAGAAAACTGCAATATTGTGAACCAAGGTGTCACATAATATAATTACCATATTCATAAATTTGCGTGCGCTGTGAAATCCATTGATGGTAGAATAATATAATGTAAGGGTTTGTAGTACTTATCTATCTTCAAAATAGCCCACGATAAATTTATACATGTGTTAAGGTTTGGTCATTGTAACAGAAATAGTCATTAATTTGCGTGCGCTGCATAAACCATTAGGGTTATATCTATTAAAATACAATGTATCACGAATTTACTCCTGTTAAACGTCCACTATACCTACTTCTACTACCCGTGCGAAGCCGGGGCGGGTCGCTAGTTCATAAATAAAATAATGTTTTAAACAAACAAACATATAGAGAAGCGTGCAATTTGTGCAGTTTCAAGATACTTTAATTCATTAAATATTGAATTTTTTTCATACAAATTTTCAACCCTTATTTTTGCCCTAGGGGTTGAATTTTGATAAACCTTATTAAAAACGGATTTAATTCAATACATTTTTAAGTTATTTTTGCTAAGGTAATCACAAAAATAAAACTTTTACTATTTAATTTTTGAATCCCTATATTTCGCGCATAGGGTTGTTTTAAAAGAAACCGTGAAACACGTATGTAATTATTTATTAAAACGAGGCTTCATGTAGAATTTGAAGTAAATCAGCTGAATATATTTTTATTTTTCATACAAACTTCCAACCCCTATTTAACATACTTAGGGGTGGAATTTTGAAAAATCCCTTCTTGTTACTTGTCTAGGTTAATAAAATAATCTTCTGTCCAAATTAAATCAACATTGGTATGGTAGTGTTGGCCCTGAGTTGATGAATCAGTCTGTGAATCACTATCTCTCTCATTATATAATTCTACTTATAGAAGTATAGATTTCAGAAGTTTTGTTTAGTGACGTCGCAGCATAAGATGGGTCCTATTGTTATTTGAAATGCATAGTAGGTACCGATACTGTATTATGCGGGGTTAATTTTTATCATCCCGAATAATCTCTGACTGCCTCGGTGGCGTAGAGGGCGCATGCTCAACTGCCAATCAAGAGGTCCCGGGTTCGATTCCCAGGTCAGGCAGTGTTAAATATTGGATTTTTCCATTAGGAATTATGTCAATAACTGCCTGGAGTCTGGAACTGTGCCCGGTAGATGGCAATAGGCTCGCCCCCTATTACATGGGACCAATAACATACTGGCAAAATGTGGGTGTATCTACTATGGGACTGAGTCCTGGGTACACCTCTGTCTACCCCTTCGGGAAAAAGGCGTGAATGTATGTTATGTATAATTTTAGAGATTTTCCTACTCATGAAAACAAACAACTTTTATTAGAGAACTAAAGATGAGATCGCGAAAAATTGCATCTGTTCCATTCAAAAGTGTTAAAATATTTAATCAAAACGTACCTATATATAACAGCTGATATTTTTCGCGATTTCAGTTTTGGTCCCACATTATCTGGGGTCAAACTCAAACTCATTTTATTCATAAAAAATAATTACACGTCTTGTTTTATTTTATAGTATTAAAATAATCTTCATTATTACAATGTCAAAAATGATATTCAAAAAAAAAAAAGTCTGGTAGAACTAGTATTAAAAGCATTCAAAATGAGTTAATTGATAGGTATACAAAAAAGAGAACATCATATACCTATATCCTACATAATATCCTACTACGGTCCTAAATAACCCTATATTATTAGTTTGGGACATGTCCAATTTTTATCGTTTTTAGGGTTTCGTACCGCAAAAGGAAAAAACGGAACCCATATAAGATTACTTTTTGTCCGTCTGTCTGTCCGTCCGTCCGTCTGCCTGTCAAGACCCTTTATTTCTTTATCCCTTTATCCACCACCGCCCACCGACCCCACTCTCTCCGCCTCCACCACAAACTCAGCTTGATCCACCTCCTACCCCGTTCTTCCCGCTTCCACTATCTCCGACTTCACCACAAATTCCGCTCCACCTCCTGCGCCTCCGCTTACGTTACCACCTTCACCACAAACTACGCTGTCTCCGTTCTCAGACTTCTAGAAGTAGAATTATATAATGAGAGAGAGAGAGTGATTCACAGACTGATTCTTGGCAGCAGCCCCCCCCTGCCCCCCCCCCCCCCCCCCTTGGCGACGCCCTTGAACTCAGGGCCAACACTACCATACCAATGTTGATTAAATTTGGACAGAAGATTATTTTATTAACCTAGACAAGTAATAAGAAGGGATTTTTCAAAATTCCACCCCTAAGTATGTTAAATAGGGGTTGGAAGTTTGTATGAAAAATAAAAATATATTCAGCTTGAGTGTGTTTTAGCCACACTCGCCAAATTCAAGTTGGTGGATGTCAAATTTGATGGTCTCCGACTATACCATAAGGTGTTTCAATGTCAGCCGGGACCGATGGCTTAACGTGCTCTCCGAGGCACGGAGGAAACTCGCTGTGTAAATAACTGCCACCCATCCAAGTGCCGGCCGTACCTAGTGTCGCTTGACCTCGGTTACCGGCTGATACCTACTAGTAGCCGCCATTTGGCCACGAGCGCCTCGACTACATTTCTCACACATACATTCACGTCTTTTTCCCGAAGGGGTAGGTAGAGGTGTACCCAGGACTCAGTCCCATAGTAGATACACCCACATTTATGTTATTGGTTCCATGTTTTTTTTTTTATTATGATAGTGAGTAACACGACGAGCAAAGAGCACGAGTAAGCATCATGATTGCCCATATCAGACACAGTGCCACCCAGTGTTTTAAAATTCAAAATTCTGCGCGGCACTGCACTGCGCCTGACACCCTGAGATATGAGTTATTGAATCTCATCATGCCCAGTAATTTCGCTGGTAATATTGCCCTTCATACCGGAACACAGTAATGTTTGCACATTACTGCTTGGCGGATGAATAACTGGCAAAGGTGTGGTATTTCCCCAGGCGGCCCCCTGCAAAGGAGGCCTACCTCTACAATTTCAATAATACTATATTATGTACCTATTATGGGTACCTATTACCTATCCTATTGCCATCTACCGGGCACAGTTCCAGACTCCAGGCAGTTATTGACATAATTCATACATACATACATACATACAGTCACGCCTTGTTCCCGGTGGGGTAGGCAGAGACTATTTCCCTCCACTTGCTACGATCCTGACATACAACTTTCGCTTCGTTCACTGACATAATTCCTAATGAAAAATTCAATATTTAACACTTTGCCTGACCTGGGGATCGAACCCGGGACCTCTTGATTGGCAGTCGAGCATGCGCCCTCTACGCCACCGAGGCAGTACATTTCTGTGTAGTTATTTCTAGTTTATATTTTATTTTCATATGGGCTGGCATTAGTTTTTCCTACAGGGGGTTCTGAAAAGTGAGTACAACCGATATACGAGAATGTTATAAATGTCTTCGTAGTCATAATGATATGACAAATTAGTATGACCACCTGAAATCCGCTATTAGCCGTGGTGTTGTCAAGTTGTTGAATTATCCGTTTAATCTGTAGCTTCATAGCTTGTACACACGAAACGGCAACGTCGCGGCTGCTTTTAGCCAATCCGATCGTTTGCTGTGCTCTGATTGGCTCATTTAAATAGGATCAACATTTACCGTAACCATCGCACGGTGGATTTGTATATCGGATCAACTTCGACGAACGCGAGGAAGCAGTCACGTGAGTGTAGATGTTGATCCGGTTGGAGCCACATTAGTTACTAGAGATGCATATTAGATCAACAAAAGGCGCCGGATCAACATACATTTTTGGATCAACAAAGTGCTCGCGTGAAGTCGCGTGAGATCAACATTTACCGTAAAGAGATCTCTATATATATATATATATATATATATATATATATATATATATATATATATATATATACTTACTTATAACTTAATATTATTTTTCTTACTAAATTAAGACAACAATAATGCAGCCCACATCACATCACTTTTTACGGATTTTTCTCAGTAGTAAATATAATAAAAGCTAGATGGACAATACAAATTATAAAAACTATATTTATAATATAGTGTATATAGTGTGTATAATATTGATAAAATGAAAAATTGTAATATACATATTTCCAAAGGTATTTAATATTTATGTGTTAGGGAGTATTCTTGTTATTTAGAATTTGAATAACTGCAAATTTATTTGCAGACTGCCTCGGTGGCGTAGTGGGTTATGCTCGACTGCCAATCAAGAGGTCCCGGGTTCGATCCCCGGGTCAGGCAAAGTGTTAATTAAATATTGGATTTTTCCATTAGGAATTATGTCAATAACTGCCTGGAGTCTGGAACTGTGCCCGGTAGATGGCAATAGGCTCGCCCCCTGTTACATGGGACCAATAACATACTGGCGAAATGTGGGTGTATCTACTATGGGACTTAGACACCTCTGCCTACCCCTTCGGGAAAAAGGCGTGAATGTATGTTATGTTATGCAAATTTATAGTATACTAACATGTTTGCGGTAACTAGGTATGGAACCCTACACTAATCATACCATGTTATGGCTTAATCGTTTAAATTTTATTATACCTAGGTAGCAGGCATATCATTCGCGTTTGACCCCACGAAGCCTTCCGGACAAAGAGTGGCAGAACAAGTGGTTAAAATAGGCGACGAATATCTTCAAAGAGATCAGAAGTACAGGCTTGCCGTCAAACAATATTTGCACGCAGGACACGATGGGTACAACATGCTTACCAAGTGTAAAGTTCTTGTAAGTATATTTTTAACTGACTTTGAAAATATGCAGTTGCTACGTTACACTGAACGTTTTTTAATAAATAAATAAAGTAAAAAATATTTATTGCAGACTTTGTCTAAACTTTAACTTTGTCCATTGTTTTAGAATAGGTCAGTAAAAAATGCAACCGATGGAAAATGTATTTAAATTTCGTGTTAGAAACTCTTTGAGATTCTGTTATGTGTATAAAATTCATATTATGTCAATTGTTTACAAATTTACATAAAATCAAACTCAAACAGATTTATTCAAATAGGTCATAATCTGACACTTTTGCACGTCAATAAAGATAAACAGTACTGAGTCTACCGTGCGTTCGGAAAGATACCTCTACAAGAAGAACGCACAAGAAACTTGTAGGGCTTAATTTTTTCAACAGATAGTTTTACAATATTTGGTTTGCTTACATTCGTTTTCTTTGAAGGTGCCGCGAGGCGGCTATGCAGAAGTTTCCAGGCATCTTTGTCCTCTATGTACTGGTTGACTTTATAATAAGCCTTCTTTAGTAAAGTAGATTTTATATTATAGGCTTTGAATTTACCCTCTGAGAGCCCAGTTATCTCTTTTGGGATTTTATTATAGAAACGTACACAATTTCCTAAGAATGTCTTTTTATTTGTTTTAGATAACCTAAAGCTAGGTGCAGCTATTTTGTCTTTATTCCTATTATTAAAATTATTATTAAAAATTAAGAAAAGATTTTTAAAAATTAAGAAAATATATTAAACTAGCGACCCTCCCCGGCTTCGCACGGGTAGCAGAAGTAGGTATAGTGGACGTTTATCAGGAGTAAATTCGTGATACATTGTATTTTAATAGATATAACCCTAATGGTTTACGCAGCGCACGCAAATTAATGACTATTTCTGTTACAATGACCAAACCTTAACACATGTTATAATTTATCGTGGGCTATTTTGAAGATATTGATGAGTACTACAAACCCCTAGTACATTACTTTAATCTACCACCGATAGTTTTCACACCGCATGAAAAATAATCACTGCTTCGATTATTGTGACTAAACCAAAAAAGATGGATATAATCTATGTATACTGTTTTGTAGGTATTAATAAGTACTACAAACCTCTAGTACATTATTTTACTCTACCACCAATAGTTTTCACAGCGCATGAAAAATAATCACTTTTTCGATTATTGTGACTAAACCAAAAAAGATGGATATAATCTATGTATACTGTTTTGTAGGTATTGATAAGTACTACAAACCCCTAGTACATTACTTTACTCTACCACCAATAGTTTTCACACCGCATGAAAAATAATCACTTTTTCGATTATTGTGACTAAACCAAAAAAGATGGATATAATCTATGTATACTGTTTTGTAGGTATTGATAATTAATACAATCCCCTAGTACATTACTTTAATCTACCACCGATAGTTTTCACACCGCATGAAAAATAATCACTGCTTCGATTATTGTGACTAAACCAAAAAAGATGGATATAATCTATGTATACTGTTTTGTAGGTATTAATAAGTACTACAAACCCCTAGTACATTATTTTACTCTACCACCAATAGTTTTCACACCGCATGAAAAATAATCACTGCTTCAATTATTGTGACTAAACCAAAATAGATGGATATAATCTATGTCTACTGTTTTGTAGGTATTGATAAGTACTACAAACCCCTAGTACATTACTTTACTCTACCACCAATAGTTATCACACCGCATGAAAAATAATCACTTTTTCGATTATTGTGACTAAACCAAAAAAGATGGATATAATCTATGTATACTGTTTTGTAGGTATTGATAAGTACTACAAACCCCTAGTACATTACTTTACTCTACCACCAATAGTTATCACACCGCATGAAAAATAATCACTTTTTCGATTATTGTGACTAAACCAAAAAAGATGGATATAATCTATGTATACTGTTTTGTAGGTATTGATAAGTACTACAAACCCCTAGTACATTACTTTACTCTACCACCAATAGTTTTCACACCGCATGAAAAATAATCACTTTTTCGATTATTGTGACTAAACCAAAAAAGATGGATATAATCTATGTATACTGTTTTGTAGGTATTGATAAGTACTACAAACCCCTAGTACATTATATTATTCTACCATCAATGCATTTCACAGCGCACGCAAATTTATGAATATGGTAATTATATTATGTAACACCTTGGTTCACAATATTGCAGTTTTCTTACGGATCCCCATTTTTTTTCAAAATCTCATATAGCCTATGGCACTCACACTGAATTAAGCTATCCATAAGTGAAAGAATTTTTAAAATCGGTCCAGTAGTTTCGGAGCCTATTCGTTACAAACAAAAAAACAAAAAAACAAAGTTTCTCTCTTTATAATATTAGTATAGATATACTTAATATATAGTTTAAATTTATTTTTTGTGTTTTTACAAATTGGCAGCCATTTTAATAAGTGTCAGTCATACGTCAAAATGTATTTGACTCAGACGTTATATCATTTAAGTAGAGAAAATCATTAATTTAAAGAAAAGGGGAGCTGAGGTACTGACTTCTAGAAAATGGAAAGCTCAAATTAGGTCCCATTAGGTGCACGTTCTTCAGTGAAGTTAATTGTTATCTCGTTCGCGCTGCGGTCTTAGGTACGTCTTTCTATCTTTGTTGTTTAAAATTGCACGTGCCAGTTGTTGAGTAAGCGCTGGGAGAACGTACCCTATCTCCCCTTTTCTCTAAATCAATGGAGAAAATGGTTTTGTGACAGCCTCGTTGGCTCAGACGGTAGTACTCTGATTTCTGTGTCTCAGGCCCCGCGTTCGATCCCCGGCCAGGTCAAACATTTGTGTGCAAGAGTATGTCTGTCTGATCTGTGTCTGTGTGTTATAAGCGTATATAAGTATGTATATCAGTCATCTGGTTACCATGGTACAGGCTTCTAGCCTTGATTGGGACCAGATGATTGTGTGTGGAAGTTGTCCCATATTGTTATTATTTTGACGCTGAAAGAGAAAGGAATGGCTGAGGTGGACATGTGGAGAGGATGGATGAAAGGAGATTAACAAAAGAGATTTATAAGGCTAGTGTGTATGGTCAAGTCGGTAGATGTCGTCCGCGGGCGTACTTTTCATGAACAAGTTGACGTTGTTCTCAGGAAATGCCAAGTCAAAAGTACCTCCAACCAACGAGCATGTATGAAAAATGTCATGAAAGTGAACGAAGCGAAAGTTGTCTGTCAGGATCATAGCAAGTGGAGGGAAATAGTCTCTGCTTATCCCACCGGCAACAAGGCGTGACTGTATGTATGTATGTATGACGCTGAATCAAAGCGAGTCACGTGTCTTATGAAGTCGATGATCTTAATTTCAATTTCAATTTCAAACCATTTATTTCAATCAACATAGATCATAGCGTATTAGAACAGAACTAAATTAAATTAATTAATGTTTTATGTAACAGGTAGAAGACGACATGTGTCCAGAAATAGGTATAGCGATACAGAATCACTTCGCCGCCATCAATGTTAGGACAGGCAAGTCGAAGCCTTCGAAGCATCGTCAGTCGCTTGTTACTCTAAGTAGGAGGTGAGTTATACGTATTCTCCTAAAAGGAGGCGGCGACCGGAGAATTCGCCGTTCAAACGTTTACATAGTTACAACATAGTTACCTATTTTTATTTTATTTATTAAGGGCAACCAACAAATAAGCACCTATCACATATACAAAAATAGTTACATAATTAATCAAATTCAAGATGCTTATCCAATTGAGTTTTTGAAAAAAAAAATGTCGTATTTATCAACTTATTTTGTAAGTTTAATGAAAATTATGTACGAGTATTATCCGATTCAAAAAACACTTTAAAAATATTTTTTTTTATTAATTACAACCAATTCAAAATTGATACAATTCCAATAGGAGTCACTTGTTCACGAACGCGCTACGAGTGGTCGCCATGATTGTGACGTCATTATGTTATAGTTATGTATGGCACTTTATAACATTTTGACGTCACTACAGGTCACGAGCTCGTTCGGGTACTATCGGCGTGTTTTCGGTACTGGATTAAAAATGATTTTTTAATTTGATATAACTTTGTAATTATAGCGAATAAAAGAAAACTAAAAATAGTTTTGGTACGAATCTTATATATGATCTTTCCATTTATGCCAAAAGAAAATAAAATTCAAATACTCAATTGGAACGACATCATTTCCCGTACAAACTTTGATGAACCAATAACGATGATAGAAGATATATAATTTCTCCATTAGTGTTTTATTTCAAGTAACAACTAATTATAAAGTTGCATTTATCAAGTTATACTACAAAATATAAGTTTTAATACTGCAAATTAAAGAATTATGGAATTCTCAAGGAAAGTAGTAGGCCTCTTGCAGGGGCCCACCTGGGGAAGTACCACACCTTTGCCAGTTATTCATCCGCCAAGCAGTAATGAGCAAACAGTACTGTGTTCCGGTATGAAGGGCAATGTTACCAGCGAAATTATTGGGCATGATGAGATTCAACAACTCATATCTCAGGGTGACAGGCGCAGTGCAGTGCCGCGCAGAATTTAGAATTTAAAACACTGGGTGGCACTGTGTCTGATATGGGCAATCATGATGATCAGGTACCATCAGGCACCTGATTTGCTCGTCTTGTCACTCACTATCATAAAAAAAAAGTTACACACCTTAATCATTGGTACCAGTCGAAATGTGTACCTGCTATGGGAACGGGTAACCTCTGCGTGGATTGTTCCACTATGCCCCACCAAGCCGCCCCACTGGTGGGGCATAGTGGAATGCTACAAATACGCAATTTGTAGCATTCCACTATGCCCCACCTGACTATGCCTGACCTGTGAAATAAAGCGGGTTTATATTAACAGGCACAGCTTGGTGAAGATGTTGGATGGCAGCGAGCTGGATGGTCCACCGCCATTACGGAGAGCTTCCTCTGTTGCTGTGGAGCCCACGTCACATACTGGACACCATAGGTATATAAAGTGTTATAAGCATATATAAGTATGTATATCAGTCATCTGGTTACCATAGTACAGGCTTCTAGCCTAGTTTGGGACCAGATGACCGTGTGTGGAAGTTGTCCCATTTAAAAAAAACTACAGCTCAGCAAAAATAAGAAGTATGACAGTAGTATTTGTAAATCCGGAGTCCCTGGATCGAATCTCACCATGTGGACTTTTCGCCTCGACGCTACCGTGTTTCGTATGTCACGTTAAACTGTAGGTTCCTATAGTTTCCTATAAGATATGTAGGGGGCAGTCGTTAGGTCATGTCGGAGGGTGCGTAGGAATCTTGGCGACATGATATTCCCACGGGAACGAAGACTAAGCGGGTGTAACCGCGAGGCACAGCCAGTAATATTATAATATTATATTATATGCTTCAGGGAAGCGAGACCGAAAATAATCCCTACCTAGTGTTTAATATTATGTCTTTTTTATGTATGTTAGTCTGTAAGGTATTTATTAATATGGGCCTCTGGTGCGTATAATTTGTTATGCGTACTATTGTCTGAAAATAAATGAATTTTATTATTTATTTATTTATTTATAAATCCGGAAGTTGGTGAGGATGGGTGTTTGTTACGCTCTCACGCAATAACTACCGATTGGGCTGAAATTCTGTGATTAGATAGCTTAGACCCGGGAATAACACCTGGGTACTTTATATTCCGATATTCTCACGGGAACGAAGACTACGCGAGTGAAAAGGTTCATCTAGTATGAGCATATTTAGATAACACACCATAACTTGTGTGTCTACAGATTGACTCGTCGCGCCTCCCTGGATGACTTGGAGCAACAATCCTGCGAACTCGCGCCGAAGATCGAAAACAGAATCATTGTCATCGATAAACCTGAGGTAAGGAAACATTAACCTACTCTACACTCAAACTAATTAATTCATTTAAGGCATACAGGCGACCTTGGAAATCTATCTAGGCGGGCAGGCACGGGCTTGCAATATCGCCTGATGTAGTTGTGTAGGGTTTTTCAATTATTAAGGGCGGGTAGATGTTGAAATGAAAAAAAAAACAAGCTGTGTCTGAGGTATAAACAAAATCCTTTTTTTATTTGAAATACAATATTATAAAGAAAGTATAATAATATACAAATATTATAAAGAAAGATTTATTTTTTTATAATAGGGTTATTCCAGGATTGAGGATAGTCGTTAGTAAAAGTCGTAATAAACGTTAGCAAACTTTATTGAGAGCTGTGCACAGTATGACAGTCTAAATCGGAATGTGTCAAAGCGGTCGCCTACAGCTAGTTTTATACTAAAGTGTCAAAAACTCGCAGTCATCAAATCAGGTTTAATAAAGTCAATAAAGTATTTTATAAACCACTATTGAACCCCTAAAGGTAATTTAAATGAAATTCTATATAATTAAATGTGTTTTCATAAATTATATAATTATTAAATACATTTAGAAATAAAACGACTAAAAAAATGATTCTTAAAAGTACTCTCAACTATTAAATCAAGTCTATTACAAATCAAAACAATGTTTTATAAATCATAGATTAAATTATAAAATAATTAATTGTTCTATTGATAATTATTAACCAGTCATTAAAATGGAATCTCGATTTTTAAACTTTTAGTGCCATTAAGAGCGTACATGGCCTTCTAGGAATTTTACACAATCCTATAAAAAATCTACCAAAATGATGTTTTGTATTTCCCCGTTTCCTCCAAATATAATAAACCCATTCCAATCGAGAATTCCTTTCCTCCTTGTCTTCATTATAATCGTCATGATCATCGTTGGAGATTGAACTCTGCCTAAGTGTATTAGTTATTTAAAAAAAGTATTAACAAATGTTATGTAATGTCTACTGTCTACTGTCTACCTCAGATAGTATTCCTTAGGGCCGACCTACACTCGCGAACCAGCCGCGAAACATGAGTGTAAAACTTTTATTTCGCGCCTTAGCATGTTTGCTCTTTGTACCCGAAAGTCTCAATGTCCGCAGCAAAACTAGTACAACCTAGAAAATGAGTACATTTTTTGATCTTTGGACATGTATTTATAACTACGTCCGTAAAATATAGCAAAAATATTCCTCTGTATATCATAGGGGCCCCATTATCTTAATATGCCCAGGGCCCCCAATAGCATTGCGCAGGTGTATTGGTCTAAAAGTCCTAACAGATCTAAAAATCGATTTCTGCGCACTCAAGATCAGCGCTATTAAACCGTGACACGACCTGTAGGCGCAAATACGAGTAGTATTATTGTCGACATCCGACAAGCGGGAACCGGCTCTCTGGTAGTGTACAATGCCTTCTGAGCTCTAGGTCCCGGGTTCATTTCCCGGTCAATTCTAACGTAATGTAAAAGTCCCAAGTAAGTGTTGTAAGTTGAGAGTATTTGGTTTGGTTACATTTTTTAAAGGTATGAATGGCTGTTTTTCCATGGTAACCATTCTTGATGATTCATCAAGAATGGTTACCATGGAAAAACAGCCATTCATACCTTGATTGATTGATTTGGTTTTCCGAGGTCTAAACTATCTACATACCAAATTTCAATCCAGTCCATTCAGTAGTTTTTGTGTGAAAGAGTAACAAACACCCATACAAATTTTCACCTTTATAATTTCACCTTTATTATATAAGTTTTGTATATTATAGAAGTTAAACGAGCTTGTAGCAGAACGCGCGAGATGGGAGGCCGACACGGTCATCAAAGAAGTTGACGAGAATTCCCCATAACTATACCATAATATTGTACCGCTAAAGAGTTCCCGGGACTTCGTTCCCGTGGGAATCGAGAATTCCTTTCCTCCTTGTCTTCATTATAATCGTCATGATCATCGTTAGATATTGCAACTCTGCCTAAGTGTATTAGTTATTTAAAAAAGTATTAACAAATGTTATGTAATGTCTACTGTCTACCTCAGATAGTATTCCTTAGTGAGGCCGACCTACACTCGCGAACCAGCCGCGAAACATGAGTGTAAAACTTTTATTTCGCGTCTTCTTCGCACGTTTGCTCATTGTACCCGAAAGTCTCAATGTCCGCAGCAAAACTAGTACAACCTAGAAAATGAGCACATTTTTTGATCTTTGGACACTCCATGTATTTATAACTACGTCCGTGAAATATAGCAAAAATATTCCTCTGTATATCATAGGGGCCCCATTATCTTAATATGCCCAGGGCCCCCAATAGATTAAAGACTTCCTTGAGTCTAAAGCCCGTCACACACGTAGCTATAATATATATATTAATATAAATCATGGCAAGGCATATTGCGATATATTTTCTATACAAATATTCGATTGACCGCACACGCAGCTATAATATAATATATTATATTACGGTATATGTTGGTGACGTCATACAAATATATTATATTTATATACCGTACCAACATATACCGTAATATATATTATTGCATATTAATATAAACTACGGTATCAATGAAATGAAGGCTAAAATATATATTATAGCATCGTCTCCGTGTGTGGTAGCTTGCTATAATATATATTATAGGACGGTATATTAATATATATTATAGCTGCGTGTGTGACGGGCTTGACTGTCTTTACATTTTATACTAAATTAGCTAATTTATGCTCTGAAAATTGAATAAGTATAATATTGTACAGGATGAATATATTAAAAGGGTTGAATACCCTTTTAAAATATTCGAGCCATTTCCGAAACTACAACGAATTTCAAAAAATACCGAATAGAGTCATGTGACCGATTAAAAACTAAATCTGCGTAAATACATTTTTGAAAAAATTACCCGCACCGGTAATCGAACGTGTTAACTTAGAAAAAAGTTACACCCATATTATTTGCACCATCTGATAATGTTATCAATAAGAATTAATTTCTGTGATATCAAATGGGATGGGATTTCTGGGTATTATAAAAATCGGTCACATGACTTCTTTCAGCATTTTTCGAAATTCTCCGTTAATTCAGATACCTGAAGAACCTTTAAAAATATACACTTCTGTATATATATATATAATAACAATTAACGAGCGCTTATGATCTGCGTTGCGCTGCGCCATAATATGTGCGTCAACCCTTATGACTCAAGCAACTGTCAAGAAAAAGGTGTAGCAACACTTAGGGGTTAAACATCACGCCTTCTTCCCAAAGGGGTAGGCAGAGGTGTACCTAGGACTTAGCCCCATAGTAGGTACAGTCACGTGTGATGAAATGTAAACACCTACAGATTTTGGAATTCATGTCAACACTATGCACAGGAAACGAAACTATACAACCCATTCCCCATGCTTCAAAACTGCGCAGGTTAATTTGTGCGGCACATAGCTGAAGATATTCCATTGTCAGAAATTGTGTTGTTATTTAAATTAGTATCTGTTTTTTAATACATAAATTAATAAGGCATTATTTTTTCTAATTTATTGTAACCTATTTTATGTTCAATCGTTTTCTGGCGATAAACATTTTTTTATTCAATTTAATTTAAAAAATATTTAACCATTTGACTGGATCATAATGGTTAAATAATTTTGGAGTATGGGTTGTATAGTTTTCTATTTTGCTGTGTATAGTGTTGACATGAATTTCCAAATCTGTTGGTGTTTAGTGTCTACATTTCATCCATAAAGTTCGAGGAGAAATAACTCGATTTCCTATACAAACCGATCAGCTGATTAATTTTGTACGTATTTTTCAAAAGTAGATGCACTCCCACAGGTATTACACCTTTTTGTAACACGTGGCCGAAGTTGGCGCATTCGTGTAGGATTAATGTTTTCTTGATGTATTGAAATCGTAAAAGTAGGCTTTATAAGTCTTCCTTTATAAATAACTGTTATTTCTTCCATGAAATTTATTCCCGTTTCCATTCTTTGCGCTAATATTTAAATGTTGTAAGATCGTAATAATAATACCAAATATATAGGTACATAATTTCTAAGGTGTTATTCGGCGTCCGATTGACGATGTATTCGCGAAATTCAGAAACTGCAGTCGGCTATCGAATAACACCTTAAAATACATTAATTTTGTAAGGAATCAAGTGATATTATTACTTGAAAATGTTACCATAATTTAAGAATAATTGCAATAATAATCATCATAGTAGAATATTTTTAATTATTAATAATAATTTATTATAATTTCCCATGCATATCAAACGTTGTGATCTGAACAGAGATTATGAATTATATACTACTTAAATAATTATGATTATGTTATTAAAAATAATAAGTGACATGCTACAGTATTTTTTAAGGTAAGAATTTTATGCTAACAAAATAGAACCAAATTTTTTATAAGAATTTCAATAAAACGTTAATTAAATAAATAATAAATACTCGTGTTTAAAAAAAAAAACAATAAAATTTCAAATATTATTATCTCAAAATTACATTAAATTACACAAATATGAAGAAAGAGAGAACAAATTTTCACTTAATTGTTTGTGGTTAGCCCTGGATCTAGCTTTTATTTGCGACCATACATATGTGGTTATAAAAATCCAGATTTTTTCATAATTATGAATATTGATTGAACGTTTTTAGTTTATTTTAATGTTTTGTTATAAATATGAAATAAGCCATACGGTTTTACGGTACGGTACGGATCAAATGAAAAGAAGAATTTTCCACAAATTTTTCAATTTTACACAAATGTGTAATTTAATTTTGTTTGGAAATCGAACGTCCTTAAATATTGCAGGTGACGGCTAAAAATGGCCACAGTTTTAAAATATGATATTTGACATCTGTGTACTCCAGACAGGAATCATTTCCTGCATCAGTGATCATGATTACGTTTAATCACTGCGCCAGTATAACATAACCTCATGCCTTTTTCTCAAAGGGGTACGCAGAGGTGTACCCAAGACCCTGTCTCATACACATACACCCACACCCACATCGCCAGTTATGATAGGTCCGCAAAAGGGCGAGCCTATTGCCAACTACCGGGCACAGTTCCAGATTCCAGGCAGTCAATGAGAAAATCCTAAGAAAAAAGATATGGTCTCCTTATTTTGTTGCGACTATATTATATATATGTATATGTATATGAATATTTGAATTATATTAAAATTGTAATTTTTAAAATTTTATTTTTTTTGTTATTGTAATTTGGCCTTAATTATTTTGGCCTATTCTTTATAAAAGTACACTTACCTAATTAAGTTTAAAAGATACGACACTAAAAACTAAATAAATATAGTAGTGTACACGAAATTAGATATTAAAAAGATGTAGTATGTAATACTTTCAGTACACCTTTGTGTAACTCTACAATGCTAAAAAACTGTCTTCTATCTAATTTAATTTCAAATTTTCAGCTAGCTTTAGTGCAATTTTGCGGAAGAGATCTTATGACTAAGTTTTCAGTGCCTTGCAAAATATCAAACAGACTTCGAGATTGTTTATACTCTGCCGTGCCGTCTTAAATGTTCATGATACATTTCTTAAAATAAATCATGATTATTTTAAATGGGATTTTATATAAGAGGACAAAATGGTTGAATAAATGCGACGTGTTTCATAATGACCTTGGAGAAATTGACCTGAGATATATTTTTGCGGAAATAAGTAAACGTCTATGTTATAAAGTCTTATTGATTATAATTAACTGATAATTACTAATTGCGAGAATTTCAGCTTTACTTGTCAGTCAGTAAATACTGGAATTTTGTACTAAAATAGCAAATAGAACTTTATTTCCCAAATATTTAAGCTGATATTTTTTTTGCAGTATAGTGTGAATTATGTTTAAACTTTGAGAATTCTCTAATATACGCTTAATCCTTTGAGCAATAAGATTGCTTTTAGCGCGTTGATGTAATGTGAAATGTATTTGTGTAATTAGTTATAATATTTTCAATAGTAAAAGACGAAAACACTTATGACTAGATTAATTTTGATTAATTTAGTACATCTTGTATTTGCTAAGTGTAAAAAGTAAAAATAGGCTTTAGGAAATCACTTCAAAACTAAAAAAGCTAATATTTTTCACCGAAATATACGTACAGTATTGCCTGTAGAAGAAAATGTAATGCAATACCTAAGTGTTGTGATCAAAGTAAATTTTAGAAAGGGTAACCATTATAACTCATTGTGAGATTTATTTGCGTAAAGCCGGGACGACAGCTACGTGTTAGCGTGTTATATAACAATATTCTGTTATATAACACCAAAGCCACGCCCACTTTCCATGGTAAGCCGGGTCCGCAGCGGCATGTTTTTGTGTTACCTAACACAATAACATGAAAAGTGGGCGTGGCTTTGGTGTTATTTAACAGAATATTGTTATATAACACGCTAACACGTAGCTGTAGTCCCGACTTAAGTAGCACAAAGTAGCTAAGTCACTTAGTAAATTGTGGGCAAAGTTGTTTTCTATAAAATAATTTCATTTTTTTTTAGTTGACGTTTTCCTGGTCGAGGACAATAAAGAGGAGAGAGCTAACGGGAATAAACCGTTTTAATTACATCGATTTTTTTTAAATATATTACTTATTTTTTTAGAAAATTAACTTTGCCCATTTTTATACCTACTTATAGTTTATTTTTTTTTGTAAATAGGTAAAAAGCACGCATAAATGAATAATTCTTGTGACTCGTCCGTTATTTTTAAATATTGCTGGACCAATTTTGGTCAGATTCGTTTGTGATATCATTTATTGTTGCTATTGTTGTTTTATCTATTATACAATTTAGTGTGACTAGTTTTTGTTTTATTTATCCGAATAATTATTACAAAATACCTATCTATACCGACCTAAAATCAATGAATTTAGGAACCCCAGGAAAAAAATATAACTTCAGTTTTTTCAGTCCGGCCTAAGCAAATGTGCACTGTGATTTCAACTAGGTCCTGACGTCATAGTGGGCGTTGCCTGAGTCAGTGTACGGTCGTGCACAGCTCTGCGTGGTCGGTACGGTTATCCGTATCCGTAATAGAATGGCGACCACAGAATGGTCCACAGGTGCTGCCACAGAAACTACAAATATATTATAGGTAAGTACGTAGAGCTCAGTATTAGTATATTTTAATAATCATACGTCATACGTACGTACAAACTAAAACTTCTACAATAATTCCTGTCGGACTGCCTCGGTGGCGTAGTGGGCGCAAGCTGGCGATCGTGACCTCCCGGGTTCGATCCCCAGGCCAGGCAGTGTTAAGGGGATTTCTGGTCCATACAAAATGAAATTTTCCACTCAAGCTTTAAGCTTCAAGGTTGGCTCTTAATCTGGCAATTATTTGCGCAAACATATATTTGGTTTATAAAAACCGTATGTTTTTTTTATTATATTTACAAAAAAACAGAAACATAACCTCAAAATATTATTTTAACAATTTTTTTTTATGTGAAAAACCATAGGTACATACAGTTTTCATCAACCAAATATATTTTTGTCCAAATAATGGCCAAATAAATCCAATAGATCCAAATAAATCCATAAGTCCAAATAAAAGATTAAGAGCCAAACACAAACAATTTAGTCTCTTTTTCACCATATTTGGGAAATTTCATCTTGTATAGACGAGAAACCCCTTTATCTCAATAACTGCCTGGAGTCTGGAACTGTGCCCGGTAGATGGCAATAGGCTCGCCCCCTATTACATGGGACCAATAACATACTGGTGAAATTTGGGTGTATCTACTGTGGGACTGAATCCTGGGTACACCTTTGGTTATATGCTCAGTGGGTACACCTCTGGGAACCCTTTCGGGAAAACAGCGTGATTGTATGTTATCATTCCTAGACTTTAGTCGCCAAAATATTATTTTGTATTTTTTAATCATTTTGTAAACAGGTCGCTATCTATTAGTTAGTCATTTCTAGTGTGAGATAATTTAAACGTTTAAACTAATTACTATGATTGAGAAAGAACGAAGTTTTGGTATTAACAGGAAAGGGGACTTCTTAGCAGTTTGACACAGTCCTATGGAAAATTTACCAAATCGATGTTTCGTATTCCCCTGTTTCCTCCGAATATTCAAAACCTATTTGATATATTTATATCCAGATATTTTGAAGATGAAGTAAACTATGTCTCTATCATTTTATTTTTGTTTATAAACTCTTTAATTTTTTTGTACTGAACGTGAAGAATCGAGTGAGTAAAAATTGGGATTTTAAGAAGTTCACTATAAAATATCCTAGAGTTTATAAGAGAAACTTAAATGACATGGACATGATTTACTTTACCGTCGTGGAGTTACCGGCTTCAGAATAGTGCTCCACCCTCTCTACTCGTGGTTGCCGTAAGAGCCGGCTAAGGGTTAACAGATCCAGAGGACGGCAGCAGCGTCTTCTGCAAAAAACCATCGAACTGCGCTCGAAAACCCTCCTGCCAAGCGTGTCGAGTATTGGCAAAAGGCAAAACCTCCCTTTATGATGGAGGCCTATGTTCAGTAGTGGATTACTAACGGCTGAAATGATGATGATGATTTACATTACTATGAAATAATCAGGATTACTATCCAGAATACTAGCTGTGCCCCGCGGTTTCACCCGCGTGGTCGTTCGTTCCCGTGGGAATATCGGCAAAAAAAGTACCCCATGTGTTATTCCAGGGTCTAATCTACCTACATACCGAATTTCAGCTCAATCGGTTCAGTAGTTTTGGCGTGAAAGAGTAACAATGCTGAGTGTCCCAGGCCTGGTTTTGTTTATTCAAATGTTTTTATTGTTAAAAAATACAGTGGCGCCTACATTATTTTGTACTCTTATCTTTATACTCCGAGCTCTCAAAACATATCATCACGCCTTTTTCCCAAAGGGGTAGGCAAAGGTGTACCCCCAGGACCCAGTCCCATATTAGGTACACCCACATTTCGCCAGTTCTTTGGGTACAAATGCCCGATACGAATATTTATGTCAAATGCCTTTAAAGAAAAAACAGGTCAATGATTTATAATTTTATTTATATTCGCAACAAAATAATATAAGTAACTTATAATAATGTACACTGTCTATAATCATAATATTATAATAATTTATTGTTTTTTTTTTCGATCCGTCGGGCCACGACTGGAAATAATAACCTATATGTCAAATGAACTGTGCCCCGTGGTTTCACCCCGTTCCCGCGGGAATATCGGGAAAGAAAGTACCCTATGTGTTATTCCCGGGTCTAAACTATCTACATACCGAATTTCAGCCCAATCGGTTCAGTATTTTTGGCGTGAAAGAGTAACAAACATCCACAATATTGGTCTCGCATTTACAATATTAGTAGGATAGTGTGATTATCCTGTCGTGTGCCACATACACACTCATTCATACATACATACATACATACAATTACCACAAGGCATAAAGACAGTTTTTAATTAAATTCATTTTAAATCTATTACATGCATAATACGAGTATTAAATATTAATTTAACTGAATATGTGTGTTAAATTGATTTTCAATGTTTTCAATTATTATCTTGCAATATTTTACATTTTAATATAGGTCAGTATCAGATAGCAAATAGTAATAATTATAAAGATATCTTTTAGAAAAATATTATGTAATAATACTAATATCTGGAAATTTTAACGAACTCCGCTTAACTCAAACTCAAAAAGATTTATTCAAATAGGTCATACTCTGACACTTTTGCACGTCAATAAGGGTTGTGTGACCGAGAGGACGGGCAGCAGCGTCCTCTGCATAAAACTCCTAATTAATCATGGGTGTTATCTTTTAAATATTTCTTAACTTAAAATATTACTATTTTAAAATGATGCTGTTATCATGTACTCAAAATAACACCAAATGTTAGGTATTTAATTTTTTATTACTTTGGCAACACCAAACATTGACCTTTCTAAAAAGGGACAAAAGACTTAAGATGGTGGTTCTCGCTCGGCCCGTTTTTACGGATAGCGGCGTGCAGTCCAGGCCACCCAAAGGGTAGGTTCATGGCCGTGTCTGTGGCAAATTCTATTGTGTTGCGAAAGCCTATGTATCGAAAGTAACGCGTACATTCTTTATCAAACCCTGAACGGAAGTAAGGTGCTGGTTGAATTCCTTGATGAAGGGAAGAGTATCGTTTAGGAGTAAATTGTTGCTTATCTTGACATAACCCAGCTTCGGGTCACGAAGCTCCTCTCATAAGTCCACCTGAGGAAGAAACATCAAAGGAGTTGGGTTAACTGGAAACGCAACCTCTTAGCAATTTGACACAATCCTATGGAAAATTTATCACATTGATGTTTTGTATTCCCCTGTTTCTTTCAAATTTAGTAAATCTATTTGATACATTTATATGATATTTTGACGATACACAATCCTATGGAAAATTTATCACATTGATGTTTTGTATTCCCCTGTTTCTTTCAAATTTAGTAAATCTATTTGATACATTTATATGATATTTTGACGATGAAGTAAACTATGTCCCGATCATTTTATTTTCTATAAACTCTTTAATTTTTTTGTAATAACGTTTAATTACACGAGTAAAACTGATTTTTAGAAATTCACTGGGGACTGGCCGTGGAGTTACTGGCTTTAGAATAGTACTCCACCCTCTATCCGTGGTTGCCGTAAGAGCCGGCTAAGGGTTAACAGATCCAGAGGACGGCAGCAGCGTCCTCTGCAAAAAAACCATCGAACTGCGCTCGACAACCCGCCTGCCAAGCGTGTCGAGTATTGACAAAACCCCCCGTTTATGGGGGAGGCCTATGTTCAGTAGTGGATTACCAACGGCTGAGATGATGATGACGATGATGATGACTGGGGAAAAAAGCGAGACTTTATAATAGAATCTAAAAGGACGGAGACATAGTTTAGTTCACTATAAAAACATCAGAAAATAAATTTATGTGTTAATTATATTCGGAGGAAACAGGGGAATACAAAACATCGATTTGGTAAAGTTTTCATTGGATTGTGTCATATTCTCTTACTGGTTTAATCAGAAGTTTTCGAAGTGGGGACCAGCAGGAAATACTCGAAAAATAGCCATAACATTTTTCGTACTAAATCTGTTGTAACCAGTGGCGACGACCAGTAGGAAGTACCCAATTTTTCTTTGTATTCAGAACAGTCCGCAACACACCCTCTCTACCCGTGGTTGCCGTAAGAGCAGGCTAAGGTTATCAGATCCAGAGGACGGGCAGCAGCGTCCTCGGCGCAAAACCATCGAACTGCGCTCGCCGCCCCGACTGCCAAACGCGCCACCTTTTTTTATGCCATAGGTGGCCGCACAAGCAAACGGTTTGCCTGATGGCTCGCGGTTACCGCCGCCTATGGCTCCCTGCAACACCAGTATTGCCAGTATGTTGTCGACCCGACCAACACTATTTCTCTTTTGATTTCTCTTTTGAAGAGTATTGGCAAAATTCCCCTATATTGGGAAGGCTACCTAATGCTTTCTACGATAACCAACGACAACCTTCATACACACTGATACATCTGAGAAGACAATGAACTAACCTTAGCACCAATATTGCTCAGAGGTATAGCCTGTAACTCGGTCCTTAAACACAAGAACTCCCCGGCAACACATGTTATAGCTGCACAGGCTATGTTCAGTGTCCACCATGAGAAGGTTGTTGGGAACGTGCCGTTATATAGCCAGCAGAATAGTAGGTGGATACCTTGGAAAGTGCAACTGGAAGAGACAAAGTGATGTTTTAAGATATAAACTGGTCGAACATGAATGGTACTCGCATATGAAGGGATGCTGCCCACCATGTACCTGTTACCTACCTATTTATGGGCTTTTTTTTATTATAATGAGTAACAAGACGAGCAAATCAAGTGCCTGATGGTAAGCATCATGGTTGCCCATATCAGACACAGTGCCACCCAGTGTTTTAAAATTCAAAATTCTGTGCGGCACTGCACTGCGTCTGTCACCCTGAGATTTTAGTTGATGAAACTCATCATGCCCAGTAATTTCGCTGCTCACCTTCCTTCATACCAAATAAAATTAAATCTTTTACCTATTTGTATTGAATGTCTTAAAATTCCAGTTTAAAACAATGCTAATGCTTTGAACATCAGAATCTGTTTTGAAGAAAATTTTGACACAAACCTCGCACCCTCCGCATTCTGCGTGGTAGGGTGCCCACAACGTGGAAAAGTGCAGAGGGTGCGTGGTTCGAATCCCGCCTGTGGGTGAAATTTTTCTTCTCATTTCAGATTGTATATCAAGCTAGATAGACTATAAAGCTATATTAGACCACTTAGTCTATAAAAATAAAAAATATTAGCATTTCTTGACATCTTCTAACTATTTATAGAATTCTACTATCCTACTAATATTATAAATGTGAAAGTTTGTGAGGATTGAGGATTGATGGATGGATGTTTTTGACGTGACAACGTCTTATAATTCGATAGAGCCGGCTGCACGCACGAAAAAACATGACTCATGCGGCGTTACCTCGCTCTGAGGCGAGCCATGTAAGGCTTGAAGTGCAAGCGAGAGCGCGGAACGAGCGACAAAGAAGCACAATCGGCCTTTGCGTTCGGCAGCGTTCGACATCCGTCTCTCTCCTACTTGAGTGAGCGATGCGTCTGCGTGGACAGCTGCTATACTATAGTACATTTACATGTTTTGATCGAGTATCAAGTGCAGTGAAAAGTGAAACAATGAAATTAAAATTTTTTTTTGAAAAATGCTACCATTCCATCAGTATATTCTTAAGACGTTGTCACGTTCAACTATCGTCAGTAAACCGACTTTACAGACAACCAATTTTTTACTATTTCACGCCAACAGATTGTGCTGAAATTCGATATGTGGATGGTTTAGATCCTGGAATAACTCAGGGTATATTTTATCCCGACATCCCCACGGTAACAAAGCGTATGCAAGTGAAACCGCGGGATACTGCTAGTCTTTAAAAACTCTTAACTTTATCTAGTAAATGTCTAAAATTCTAGTTCAAAAAATAGTGCTAATATTCTTTGTATCTTTGTTTTGGAGAAAATTTTAACATAAGCATTTCTTGGACATCTTCTGCAAAAATTTTACCACATTTCTTGGACATCTGCTGCAAAATTTTAATCTATATTTATAGAATTTATCTTTGTAACAAGTTACCTAAAATCCAAGCACAGTTTGGTTCGACCCACAATAGTCCATAACGTAAATGCTCCAATAACTGCATTTAAAACAAATGCCAATATTACTGAGCGACCCTCGTTGTCTCTCACGTGGAGCTCCTGTAAATAATTATTATATAATAGTTTATTATGTTGCTCGAACACATGGGCTATAATACCCAGTCTTTTAATACACAGAGACCACTTTTTTAAGTCCAATGTGCAGTGGCCCCTTTAAACTTTTAATCTAGATTTAGATCCTCTCGGGATCCACCTCTGAAACCATCTACACAAAATTCCAATTCAAAATGACAGCCTCATGGCTCAGATGGTAGTAACCGGGCTATAGACTCCGGCGCCTGCCACTTCCATCTCACGGTGAAATATAGGCGATGACTCTTCACTCACTTAACCACCCCCCCATAAAGACCGCCCACCTAAAGGGTATAAAGGCGATGAGAGGGGCAATGTTACCAGCGGCTAAGGGCAAGAGATGTGTTTTTGTTATTATTATTATTGTTCAATAATATACACATGGGACTGATAATCTACTTGCACAATGAAGGTATAACTAGTGTCTTCTTTGGTTAGTTATGCGCTTTGTGATTTGCTCTTGTTGGAACGTCAAAGCGTCCAGGAAAATTACTAGGGACACAAGACTTACCTATCAACTCATGGTAAAGAGCGTAGATAGAAGAACTTATTCTAGTAAATAAATAAGCAGCTAATAAATACATGTTTCCATAACTTACATGATACGCAAAAATATGATCCAAAGTCCGGGTCGAGTCTGTGAGGTCTTGCATTATTGCTATTAATAAACACAAAGAAAGGTATAATACGGACTGCATGGCCACTATCTGAGACACAATCAGGCACGGGTCCCATTGCGTATAGCGGAATGAGCCTTTTAGCTTCTTCATTTTAGACATAGGTTTCTCCTAGAAGTTGTGGTCTTCGACCCTTCTCACACGTTTTTAAAACACGATAATTCAACATGGAACACTTTTTTGGCTTAAACTTTACGTAGGCAGGATTGATAGTGAATGTTTTATTGTATTTTTGTTGTGTTTTTGTAACATATGGCTAAATTTTATGAAAAAATGATATCAAAACATTCATTTCGCTTGATCGATTTCTTTCGTGATGATTGGTTGATTCGTAGGATTCGTGATTCTAAATGCACAGAATATTATTTCTTCACAATTGTCACTCTGACGGCTCAACGGCTGACGTCTATTATCATTATGCTGTCAAGCTGTCAACCTCAAAAATAGCAACATAACTGTCAAAAGAAAAATTATTTATTGTATTAATTTGCTTGAGTTATAATATTTATTGTAGTGTTGCATAATTATAGTTTAGTTTATCAAGCTGTAGTTAAGATTGCTGCTTGTATTTAAAATTCAAAAGCACTTATTGGGTTAGTTTCCTTCGTTTGATGTTCTATCTCCCTACGTGTCATTGGCGAAGTTGTGATGTTATATGCACTTTCACTTGAATTGGAGTTTTGGCGGGAAGCCGAAGAGTACAGTTTGGCTCCTGAATATTTACTTTGTAGTGTTTAAGTGGGAGCATAATAATAAATGGTGTTCTAAAGTTGAAAATGATTAAGAAAAAATTCCGGTTAAGCACACAGCCACTTCAAAAAAGATGCAGTGGGGGGTTTAAATAAAACTACGGAACTAATTTATTTAATAGATAGCTTATTTCAACTGGTATTCAAATGAATACGTTTTATAATATTCTTATTTTAAACTAATTTCATATAATTTTTCTCTTATAAATAAACAAAAAAAAGAGAAAGTGACAGCGCCTAGATCGCTGACAGTTGTTTATTTTGGGCCGGTTTTTTGATCACTGGTTAAGTCGACTAATTGTTAAATTTCTTGACAATTTGTTAAATTTCGAAAAATTTCGTTTTTTGATCCCTGGTTAGCTTGACAAATAGTCAAATAAGTAACCATTAGTCAGAATATTTAACCACTGCTCCGTCGACTGGTTGGCGCCAAAAACAGATGGTTATTAATCTTATCGTATCTACCTACTGCTGCTTCATGATATGTTATTCGAGTGTTTTGGAAAGTATTTAATACTAAAGATATGGATTTACATAATTTATCAACATACTGGAAATCGAAATAGCTCCTCAGACGAAGGAATGATGTTCAGATGTTATACCTTATCAAGAAGACCGGCCACGTAATTTACAGCTCCGCTAAAGTATTCGGACGATGAAAATTTTCGTAAGCGGTATCGTCTATTCTATATTGTGCGTCTATCAAAAGAAATCGTGTTGTGAAACCTACTAATATTATAAATGCGAAAGTTGGTGAATATGGACACCTAAAACTACTGAAGCGATTGGGCTGAAATTCAGTAGGTATGTAGATAGTTTAGACCCTAGAAAAACACATATGTTACTTATTATCCCAATATTCCGACGGGAACGAAGACTATGCGGGTGAAACCGCGGGGTACAGCATAATATAGGTAACAAACCAGAACTATGACTCCACATAAGTAATCGTCAAGAACTAATTGATACCTACATATTATATATATTATACTGTTGGTTTCAAATGTACCTACCTAACTAATAATAACAAGTTTACCTATATTTCAAGCTATATACTATACAACACTAGCTGTGCCCCGCCGCGGTTTCACCCGCGTAGTCTTAGTTCCCTTGGGAATATCGGACTAAAAAGTATACTTGTGTTATTACAGGGTTTAAACTATCTTAATAGGTACAGAATTTCAGCCTAATCGGTTCAGTATTTTGGCGTGAAATAGTATCAAACATCCATCCAACATCTATCCTCACAAACTTTCGTTTTTAATAGTGTAGTAGGGATTTATAGTAGGAAGTAGGATAGGATAATAATAATGTAGTGAATAAATATGACAAATTTATTTTAGTTTTATTGGCTGTTTATTTCTAATATATAATGCTTTTTCTATAACTAATTTATGATACACCTTCCTGACTTTCTTAAATTTCAATTCACGCTTCTTCGATTCTATATCAAGCTCCTTTAATTCCATTTCAAGCATGTGGAGGCCTTTTTGAGTACATCATTAATTCTTCTTCTTTTCGAGTCAATATGGCTAGTTTTCTCCTTATAAAATTTTGGTCCAGTATTTTGCCAGGTCTACGGTGTTTTGGTTTGCTTCAAGAAGGTCCGTCATTGTAGCTAACATCATTTATTAAGAACTTTCTTCTATGCTAAAATTATTAGAAGTATTACGTTCCCTGAAACACAAAAAGTAGGTGTATTTACATGAAATGAATTTATATAATAGATTTATTAGCAGGCACACATGACCCATTAAACAGTTTAATATGACACACTCACAAAATGTATGTCACTTTGTGAAGTATTATCTAAATTAAAATTACATATATACATAACATACATACATTCACGCCTTTTTCCCGAAGGGGTAGGCAGAGGTGTACCCAGGACTCAGTCCCATAGTAGATACACCCACATTTCGCCAGTATGTTATTGATCCCATGTAATAGGGGGCAAGCCTATTGCCATCTACTGGGCACAGTTCCAGACTCCAGACAATTATTGAGATAATTCCTAATGGAAAAATCCAATATTTAACACTGCCTGACCTGGGGATCGAACCCGGGACCTCTTGATTGGCAGTCGAGCATGCGCCCTCTACGCCACCGAGGCAGTCAACTAAAATTAAATTATATAAAAAACTACTTTGTGCAGGTGTTTTATACCCAGTCATAAATTAAATTGTTCGTGTTGGTCTTTATCCTATTCCTCTCCATGTGAACCGATATCCAGTGTTTAAACATGGGACTCTGGAGATATCAGCAACTGCCTTAACAATTGCGTTACCTGAGGCATTGACACAATTCCAGAACAACGCTACTCGAGATCTTAATATTGCGAAGAAGTCAAGTATTCACATGTGAGAGAAATATTGTTGATGCACTGCAAAATCTTGGATAACACATAAGAGCCCGGTATATGTGTCATTATACTGGACTCTTATGGTGTCAAAGGACTTTCTGGTATAAATTAACCCATAGTTGGCAGGTGTACATGCTGAGACAGAAAGTTTTGAACAGAACGTCCTTGACGTCCCCACTGCAGCGCGCGAACTTCCTCGCTAATATATTATTTACTTCGCACCAATAGAAATCGTCATTCTCTCTCCATGCCGAGGTCGTCCTTCAGATCATCAGCCAGTCAGAATTTAGGACAACAGTGTTGAAAATATGAGATTCATATATTCATTGTTTCAAGTTCAGAATTAAAAATAGTACCTAGGTACTTACTTATTTTCTGTGTTTGATTCCATTATATCACAATAATTTTAGAATTTTGCTGAACTGCCGAACTGTATACAACAAAAGAAAATAATCTTCAACTCAATTTATTCAATTCTTAATTTGTGGCTTGATGGTTTATTGTGAAATTGGTTTAAGTAGGTTAGGTAATAATAAATTTTGCAAATTGTAATATACCGCGAAATCGCAAGAACTCGCACAAAACACGGAAAGGTTTTGACATTAATGACATCGTTGACGTTTAAATCTATCAAAATTACAAGAGTTGCCATATAAAATAAAATTTCCCGACTCCAAAATGGGTAAATCAGTAGTTCATTGCAATGGCAACATAATTAACCATGGTTAATTCTAGCCAAGGTTAAAAAAGGTATCAAAAAACGAAAATGCGACTTGACCATTGGTTAGGGACTTAACCATTGTCAGTTTAACAAATTGTTAACTTGACAATTACCCGCGATCAAAAAACCGGCCCTTATTAATTGCCAGCAGAGGTCTAAATTGATTTAAAGCATTAGTTAGACATAATATCTAATATCAAGGATATTGAATAATATCCTTGCTAAATAAATATGGCCAAATATTAATAATAACCAATAATTTTGTAACCACTTCGAAAAATAAACTATCACGGGTGTAAAATAATAAGTTTCAAAATCATTCTCAAAACTCATTTATTTTACATAATAATTAAAAAAATAGAATATAAAAGTATTTACTGCCTTATTACACAATATAACAACATACTTACAAATTAAAAATATAGAATATGATAGGTATTAGACAACAGGAGCAGCCTCAGCCAACACGTCACGTCAACACGGGGTTGACGCAGTTGCTGATTTTCAGGAAGCTCCCGTGTTCGAACTTAGATGTTGGTCGATTTTTAGAGTGTCTTAAGAGAGTTATACAATACATGTTTAACAATAGTGGTTAATTATGACTCGCTCAAAAATTAACTACTATTCTTAATAGACTCGCTCAAAAACACAGGCTAAACCACAGTTCACAGTGTACTGTGGTTACACCATATTTTAGGCGTTAATTATACGTTATAAGTATAATAAATTATATTATTACCTACTTATTATGGCCTAAGTACCTACTCTAAATCCCTGGTTATTTTTATATATTCATAAATATTGTTGCATACAATTTATTATTAATGAGAAAAATATTAACTGCATAATAGAATTAGAATAATATTAATAAAACTAAAAATCATGTTAAAATATGTTTTCAAATTATAATAAAAAGCATCATCATCAAAATCATTCTAAACTTTCAGCAGCAGCTAAAATCATCATCTTCATGCAATCATTATACTATCTTTAAGTATTTTCTAGAACTGGAACATTTTTATTGCGTTTCGATACTGCAATCTCTAATTTTTTTTTCTTTAATAAGCCTATTACCTATAAAAAATAAAAATTATATTACGTAGTTTAAAACACCTAATTCTTATAATCTAAAATTCGTCTCTAATGCTCGTTGGAATGGCATGCCTTCTGATCACATCTGCATAAAACTTGGCAGAAGCTCGAGGCGTGCGTGTTCGCTCCGGTGACGAAAAGTCAACTTGGTACAAGCCGAATTTGGCACTGAAATAAAAAAATATTTATTAACATAATCATACATACTCAGATAAAAGGCACTTACAAGACAACAAGAGGCTTAAACAAACAAAACGCTAAAACTTATGAAATTCATGCGGGTAGTTTGAAAAAACCTACTGATAACCAGCCATCCACTCGTAGTTGTCCATCAGAGTCCACGCGGTGTAGCTAGTCACGTTCACTCCCTCTTCAATGGCTAACCGGACCTACAGAAAAATATAATAATATAAAATACAAAATAATATTATTACTAAAGCTGGGTTTTTTGATCATTGGTTAAGTCGACCAATGATTAAATTTTTTGACAAATAGTTAAAATTAGACAAAAATTTTTCATCTCTAGTTAACTATTTTTCCACACGATTTAACCATTGGTTAGGAATTTAACAGCAGTAAAAAACGGTGGTCTTAAGTTGTTGATATGAGTTTCAACTTGATACCTCAGCGCGTACACGAGAAAAAGGTTTTGTAGTGGTAGGCCTCTTTTGCAGGAGGCCGCCTGGGGAAGTACCACACCTTTGCCAGTTATTCATCCGCCAAGCAGTAATGTCCAAACATTACTGTGTTCCGGTATGAAGGGCAATGTTACCAGCGAAATTACTGAGCATGATGAGATTCAACAACTCAGTTCTCAGGGTGATAGGCGCAGTGCAGTGCCGCGCAGAATTTTGAATTTTAAAATACTGGGTGGTACTGTGTCTGATATGGGCAATCATGATGCTTACCATCAGGCATCTGATGAGCTCGTCTTGTCACTTACTATCATAAAAAAAAAGGTGTCTTGACAGACGGACAGACAGACAGACGGACAACAAAGTGCATAGCCACCACGCGGCAGCTTCCAAACAAACGAATGTAACCAAACCAAATATTGTAAAACTATCAGTTGAAAAAATTAAGCCCTACAATTTTCTTGTGCGTTCTTCTTGTAAAGGTATCTTTCCGAACGCGCGGTAGACTCATTACCGTCTATCTTCATTGACGTAAAAAAATGTCAGACTGTGACCTATTTGAATATATTTTTTTTATTTGATTTGATTTGATTGATTGAGTGATTCCTATATGGATTCCTTTTTTCCATTTGAGGTACGGAAAAAGAATGTGGTGTCACCTGTTTCAAGTAATCCTTATAATAGTCGACGCGATCCTTGTCATCCAAGCCGCCTAAGTTGGCGTATCCGTTCTCCATGATCATGATCTGAAGATCTCCGTAATTGCTCTTCAGCCAGAGAAGCAGCATCCTCAGACCCTCAGGATACACCTGCCAATGTACCAAGAGAATTGTTTAACCTATGGTTATGAACTATGTTACCGTGCCACCACTATCAGAGTTCCTAACAATAATAAATAGTTTATTTCTCAAAAAGATTGGTATACAAATACTTATTAATACATAAATACAATCTGAAACCAGAAGAACAAATTCACCCACGGGCGGGATCCGAACCACGCACCCTCTGCACCATTTCGCGTGGTGGGCACTCTACCACTTGAGCTATCGTGGAGGTCATCGACGAAACTTTTCTATCCCATCTAACTAAACCCTTATAGTGCGTTATAGTGCGGTAGGCACGCTACCGTGGAAAAACTAGTAATAAGTAAATTGGTGGTTAATTAGTAGAGTGCATCACGCGTATTGGTGTGGAAGGCGTTGAGGGGGGGGCATGGGTGAAATTTTTCTCCTTTTTTTCATATTCTATGATCTATAGTATCACAAAATATCCATCTACTATTCTTTTCAACTGAAAATTATGATAGACTATTACATATCTCAACAAAACTGGTGTAGATACACGCTACACACCACCAGAAGAACCTTACTCCTAACCGAAAACCGACATCACTCCCCGGAAAATTTGGAAATTTGTGCGGGTTAAAATAAATAAATAAATAATTTGAATTTATACTCTAATAGAACGGGATACCCCAAGTACACTGGTCGAGTCAATTCATATGGGTTATGTGGACAACCCATATTGTCAGAGTTTCAGGTCGCTAAGATTCCTACGCAGACTTGTCATGTCCTCCGACATGACCTAACGACTGCCCCCTACATATCTTATAGGAAGTATAAGGATTTACTGTTTAACATGACATCCGAAACACGGTAGCACCCACGCGAAAATTTGATATGGTGAAATTCGATCCAGGGCCTCCGGATTTAAAGCCGGGCATATTCCCGCTGGACCACGGATGCTTAAGCATTATACTATAATCCATACGGGCTGCTACAATAGATCCGTAATGGTCGAAGTGATATGGATGGAAAATAAATAATAATAATACCCAAAACCAGTCGACACCATCAGCCATCTTCCATTCCTCAGGTTTAACAGCCTTAGCTCGCAGATGCGGGCAGTCTTCCAGCGGCCAAGCGCCCAGTTTCTCTTGAGGAAGCGCCGCGCGAATCCGCCGACTCGTGTAGTGATTCAACGAGTAGAAATCGAATGTTCCTGAATAGAGTTTTAAAAAGGAAGTGATAGACCGCGAGCACAACATTAAGCATTTGCCGTTTATCAATTTGCTCACCAACCGTGAGCATTTCGGCGAGCTGAGGATTGAGCATTCAAAAGAATAATAATATACATTACAAAGAACTGCCATTCGCGCGAATGGAACATTACTGAAGGAAATGCTCAAGTCTATCACCACCTTAAGACAAACTTGTGAGGACCAACTGATTGAACTGGAGTTCAGAAACATTGAAACAACCGCGTAGAAAGAGAGAAGATCTCATTGAAACATACGTATATGACATATACGTATGTTTCATGTTCCATAATTCATTATGGAAATATCACATTGTGATATTTCCATAATGAATTATCTCAACAACTGCCTGGAGTCTGGAACTGTGCCTGGTAGATGGAAATAGGCTCGGCCCCTATTGCATGATACCAATAACATACTGGAGATTGTGGGTGTAGCTACTATTGGATTGGAGTCCTGGGAACATCTTTGAAAATTCGTGATTCTTTGTTTATGTTTTTATATTTGGGAGGAAGGTATATGAGCAACTTCTATATTGGTCTGATCGATTCGAAATTAGGAGTATCCTGTTGCTTCATCAATATTGCAAAGACTTGGAAGCCTTCACATGATGCTGCGTGGTACAGAGTGCAGGTGGTGGTGGCCAAGATCTGGTGATGGTATAGGAAGAAGAGAAGAAGGGGTTTATTAACAATAAAGATACCTGGAAAGGATCTTCCAGATCTTCTGCATAGGATCTTCCAAACCTTCCAAGAACCTTCCAAACAAACGAATTAATGTAACCAAACCAAATATTGTAAAACTATCAGTTGAAAAAATGAAGCCTACAAGTATCTTGTGCGATCTTCTTGTAGAGGTATCTTTCCAAACGCGAGGTAGACTCATTACTATTTGTCTTCATTAACGTGAAAATGTGTGAGATTGTGACCTTAATTGAATATATCTTTTTGAGTATGAGTTTGAGTTTTAAATTTCTTAATTGATAATTAACACTTATTCTTCAAGATGGATTGACTTACCCTTCACGAGTTCAATTTCCTCAGGAGTAAACGGCGGCAGCTTGGACGGTCGTCCCAGCTTCTGAGCTTCCTCTTCGAAGAACTTCTCCAGGGCTGGTGGCCAGCCGCCTGCCTTCGAGTATATCGGGTGGGAGTATCGGCCTGCCTGAAATTAATCGTAACATGACATCACCTCTTTCCCGAAGGGGTAGACTGAGGTTTTTTTTTATGTGTGTATAGTGAGTGACAAGACGAGCAAATCAGGTGCCTGATGGTAAGCATCATGATTGCCCATATCAGACACAGTGACACCCAGTGTTTTAAAAATCTAAATTCTGCGCGGCACTGCACTGCGCCTGTCACTCTGAGATATGAGTTGTTAAATCTCAACATGCCCAGTAATTTCGCTGGTAACATTGCCCTTCATACAGGAACACAGTAATGTTTGAACATTACTGCTTGGCGGATGAATAACTGGCAAAGGTGTGGTACTTCCCCAGGTGGCCCGCTGCAAAAGAGGCCTACCACTACAAGGTGTATCCAATATCCGGCCTCATAGAAGACACTTATAATTCTTCAGTTATTTTTGTAAGTTCCACGTACTTTTTAGAGAGAGGGCCCATTGCCATCTACCTGGCACAGTTTCAAGCTACAGGCTGTCATTGGAAAAAATCCTAATAGAAACATCCAATAACATTTATTGCCTGACTTGTGGATCGAACCCGGGACCTCATAATCGGCAGTAAGCTTGCTGTATCATTATTAAAAATGGATCAGCCGATCGGGAAAGAATGGGAAGTCGATTTTTTGACTTAGTCCAAAAATCCCCACCGAAAATTCCATCCACGGGGATTGTTGTGATTTTTGTTTTGTCCGGGTACCATGCCTGTACCAGTCAACCTAAAGTCATGGATGATTTTATTTAAAAGACTCACAGAATACTCCATGACCAGGTTGACCAGTTCCTCGTCATCATCCGTCTTCGGTTCGAACCAGACCAGCTGATTGTTGATTGATATTACTCCTGAAATACACAAAAAAACATATTTATTATGTTTATTTTTATGATAGTGCCAAGACGAACAAATCAGGTGCCTGATGGTAAGCATCATGATGCCCATATCAGACACAGTGCCAACCAGTGTTTTAAAATTCAAAATTCTGCGGGGCACTGCACTGCGCCGGTCACCCTGAAGTGACATGAGTTCCAGCATGTCGACCTACTTACTGACTCTATAGGTACTATTGTTACAAATTTTAGGCTATACTTTAGTCATAATACATAAATTAAAACTAGAATAGTAAGCGTTTTGGTGTTACTGTAAGCTTTCTATTTGTTGAATAAATAAATAAATAAATGAGTTGTTGAGTCTCATAATGCCCAGTTATTTCGCTGGTAACATTGCCCTTCAGACCGGAACACAGTAATGTTTGCACATTACTGCTTGGCGGATGAATAACTGGCAAAGGTGTGGTACTTCCCCAGGCGGCCCTCTGCTAAAGGCCTGCCACTACAACATCTCACTACACTACTACATGTTAGCGTATAGACAATCCAAGTGCTCTAAACCACTGTCAGATTATGGCAGCGTTCACAAGATAGTGGCGGCATTGCCACGTTGAATTACTAACTAATTACTTATTACTAACCATGATATTTCTTCTTAAATTCTTCATCGTAAATTCTCCAAGCCTTAGCGTGCGCAACCAAAGCATGCTTGTTACACAAATACGGAGCAAGCTCAGGGTCTTCGATCCCTGGAGCCAGTATACCAGTGTTGTAGCTCAGGTCGCACATGATAAAGGGCTCGTTCAGGGTCAGCCAGGTCTTGACCCGGTCGCCGAAGAGGGAGTACGCTACTCTTGCGTAGTCGGCGAACCAGTCTGATATTAGGGGGTTCGTCCAGCCTCCTGGACATGATATTAAATGATATTTATTTGCAAGAAACATGGTCATAATACAAGATGTCATTAAAGGCATACTAGCTGTGCCCCGCGGTTTCACCGCGCGACCGTTTCCGTGAGCATTACGTGAAAAAAGTACTGTATGTGTTATTTCAGGGTCTAAGCTCCCTGTATACAAAATTTCAGCCTAATATGTTGAGTAGTTTTGGCGTGAAAGAGTAACAAACATCCATCCATACATCATAACATAACATAACATACATTCACGCCTTTTTTCCTGAAGGGGTAGGCAAAGGTGTACCCAGGACTCAGTCCCATAGTAGATACACCTACATTTCGCCATTATGTTATTGGTCCCATGTAATAGGGGGCGAGCCTATTGCCATCTACCGGGCACAGTTCCATACTCCAGGCAGTTATTGAGATAATTCCTAATGGAAAAATCCAATATAATTTAACACTATGCCTGACCTGGGGATCGAACCCGGGACCTCTTGATTGGCAGTCGAGCATGCGCTCTCTACGCCACCGAGGCAGTTGCGAAATATGTTTTATCGCAAATAAAGGCCAGATCAGTGTTATGAGAGAGAGGACCTGAGATGCAGTTCCTACCATAGTCCTGTAGTCGTTGAGGCATGTCCCAGTGGTAG
Source organism: Hemistola chrysoprasaria (assembly GCA_947063395.1). Taxonomy (NCBI): domain Eukaryota; kingdom Metazoa; phylum Arthropoda; class Insecta; order Lepidoptera; family Geometridae; genus Hemistola; species Hemistola chrysoprasaria. Next base: position 8,699,760 of record OX346733.1, on the reverse strand, counting down.
AGAGTGATGACAGGTTCGATGCCCTTCTCCAGTAGACCATCTATCAGGTTGTTGTAGTAGTTCTTGCCGTCTTCACTGATGTAGTCCGGGAAGCCGGTGGGGAGAAGCCTTGCCCAGGATATTGAAAACCTGTGTCAGGAAAAGTGTAAAGCTGGGTATCCAGCTCAGAACATAATATTATCTTGATAAACTTACTGAATGAATGAATGAATGAATGAATGAATGAATGAATGAATGAATGAATGAATGAATGAATGAATAAAATGTTTATTCGTGCTCACATATAAAGAAACCACAATATAAAAAATAAAAGAGACATCTGCACGAAACGGTCGCAACTCAGCATGTTGCCGCATGTTACTAATATTATTATTAATCTCAAATCTTAGTACACTGTAAAAAAGTTACAACAGGTAAACAAAACGCTAGAGTGAAAATTCTTACTTGACCCCAGCGTCATCTAATTTAGATTTTGTAATGGTAGGCCTCTTTTGCAGGGGGCCGCCTGGGGAAGTACCACACCTTTGCCAGTTATTCATCCGCCAAGCAGTAATGTGCAAAAATTACTGTGTTCCGGTCTGAAGGGCAATGTTACCAGCGAAATTATTGGGCATGATGAGATTCAACAACTAATATCTCAGGGTGACAGGCGCAGTGCAGTGCCGCGCAGAATTTTGAATTTTAAAACACTGGGTAGCACTGTGTCTGATATGGGCAATCATGATGCTTACCATCAGGCCCCTGATTTGCTCGTCTTGTCAATCATTATCATAAAAAAAAATTAAAAAAAAAAATGGGTGCAACGCTAGCGTGTTTTTTTGTGAATATATTTGTTACGTTTTCACGCAAAAACGACTGTACCGATTGAGCTGAAATTTGGTATGTAGATAGATTAGACCCTGAAATAACACATAGAGTACTTATAATCCCAATATTTCCACGGGAACGAAGCCTACGCGGGTGAAAGGCGCGAGGCACAGCTATTTGTAGTACTACGGAATGGTCCAAGGCTGCTTCTTGTCCACATTATTTTGTGTCAAATTTTGCGGGGGTGAGTTAAAAAGGTACACACATATACCCTTGGGTACAGACACTTTACATAATCACAAACAAATGCATTAAACCATTTAAGTATTCCAGAAAATACATTTTCATATAAAATGTTGTAAAGACCTGTCTCAAGTTGCAAAGTTGCAAGGGCTCGTACTGTCAAAAAGTTATCAGCTCTCATGTAGAGCCAAGCTTCTAACTCTACACGGCCTAACTTCACATACTCTACACCTTAGTCAAAATATGTGTATCCTCAACGTATTACACTGTGACTCGTTTAGTGTAACTCGTTGGGAACCCACCTACCCTATGCGTTGTACCAGGTCTAAACTATCTACATACAGAATTTCAGCCCGATTTCAGTAGTTTCGGCATGAAAGACTAACAAACATCTATCCATCCATCCTTCCTAGTGGAAGAAGATAACACTTTTTACGCGATCAGTTCAGTAGTTTTGGCGTGAAAGTTTAACAAATATCCATCTATTCATCCGTCCTAGTAGGAAAAAGATAACACTTTTTACGTGACCTGGGGATGGAACCCGCGACATCATGATAGGCAGTAGCCCTTACGATCACTAAGCCACCGAGGCAGTCAGGCATGTGGTATCATTTAACACTAACCTGTAAAAATGTGCCCCCAACTCCTCGATCATCTCGAGGTCTCTCTTCCACAGATGGTAGGAGTTACACGCGACGTCACCGGTAGTTTTGTCCAGGATTCTTTCAGGGTGGGTGTGGGCATACCGGTCCCATATGCTTTCACTTTTATCTGTAATGTGGGATTACTTTTTAATCAAGTCATTCGATTAAGTTTTATAGTCGAAAGTTACTGACATAGCCCAGCGGATTAGCAAGTTGAAGTGGCATTATGCAGGGCACATAGCACGTAGAACTAATGGCCGATGGGGCTGTACAGTTCTCGAATGGAGACCATGGACCGGCAAGCGCAGCGAAGGTCGTCCACAAGATGTACAGCTTACAACCGGACTGGATGGAAATCTATGGGGGAGACCTATGTTCTGCAGTGGACGTCCTATGGCTGAGATTATGATAATAAATACACAGCTTTAGAATTCTCAGGTCTCTGGAAGCCCTCTGACATGGCAGGTCGGGACCAATGGCTATGTTAATTAACTACGCTTTGTCAAATATCTACGTATAGCTTGATCAATGACAGCTAAACAAAAATCAATTATATTTCCGTAAATTAAGTTCTACTTAATATATATAGCCGGAACCACACGGCCGCCTAGTAAAATGAGAAATGGTTGCCCCTTATGCCACCCCGTGGAAGCCGTGAGACCCGGCAGAGGAACATATTCGGTGAGTGGCCAGCAGCGCTCTCCGGCACCAAGTATTACAACTTCTACAATCACCAAACCGCACAACAAGCGTGCTGATTACGGCAAAATCCCCCCATATTAATAGTTTTTGGCGTTCTATGGAAGAGGCCTATGTTCAGCAGTGGACGTCTTCCGGCTCATGATGATGATGATAATGATCTAATATGGTTGATTTATTAATTGAATATAAAATTATCCGATAAGATACCATTTATGTAATTTAATATTATTATTTAATATTATGTTAATTTAAGGAATTATGACCAAAAAATTGATTTCTATTCAGCTGTCATTGATCAAGCAAAATTAGACAAAGTATATATACCTAGTAGCAACCGACGAGCATGCATTAAGAATGTGATGAAAGTGGAAGAAGCGAAAGTTGTATGTCAGAATCGTAGCAAGTGGAAAGAAATAGTCTCTGCCTTATACCCTAACGGGAACAAGGCGTGACTGTATGTATGTATATATATTAGGTACTAACCGCTGACATTCCAAGCCCCTTCTATCTGATAGGAAGATGAAGCTACTCCGAATTTGAACCCTGGAGGGAAGGTCAGATCTGTCGCCAAAACTGTTGGGTACAGCGCGCTGCAAAAATAAATAGGGTTAGGTGGGAGCCGGTTGACTCAGTCGGTAGTGCCCCTGCCTTCTGAGCCACAGATCTTGGGTTCGATCCCCGGCCAGGTCAAACATGAGCATGAGCATGTCTGTTTGATCTATGTCTGGGTGTTATAAGCGTATATAAGTATGTATATCAGTCATCTGGTTACCATAGTACAGGCTTCTAGCCTAGTTTGGGACCAGATGACAGGGTGTGGAAGTTGTCCCATATATACTAACTAGTGTTAGAACACCGGCTTTACCTGCTCCCAATTATGAAATATGGGAGTTTTATACCAAAATTTTGACGCCCCTTTTGGACCCCTTAGAATATGAATTTTTAAAAATCCTTCCTTAGCACACGTCCAGACAACGAAAAGAACTTACATTCCAAGTCTCTAGGATCAGTGGTTTGGGCTCTGCGTTGCATGTCAGTCAGTGAGTCATTTAGGATTTTATAATAACATAATAATAATAATAATATGAAGGTAAATCGACACATCAGTAGGTAGTAGTTTGTAGTGGTAGGCCTCTATTGCAGGGGTCGCCTGGGGAAGTACCACACCTTTGCCAGTTATTCATCCGCCAAGCAGTAATGTGCAAACATTTCTGTGTTCCGGTCTGAAGGGCAATGTTACCAGCGAAATTACTGGGCGTGATAAGATTTAACAACTCATATCTCAGCTGACAAGCGCAGTGCAGTGCCGCGCAGAATTTTGAATTATAAAACACTGGGTGGCACTGTGTCTGATATGGGCAATCATGATGCTTACCATCAGGCACCTGATTTGATCCTCTTGTACTATCATAAAAAAAAAATCGGTCAGTCTAACGGATTCGGATATAAACGCGTGATCACGGATTTATCATACATGGCTACTTTGGTCTGTCAATATCGTCTCTGAAATGGAGATTCACGTTTCTACGACTACTTCATTCGTACCATGTTTCACGGATTCGGATCGGATTCGTTTCAGACGTCATGCGCAACCGCTCTATTTTTGAAGTAACATCTCGTAAAAGTATTATGTAGTTAAAAATGTCGCTAGTGGAGCAATTGACAGCGGAAAGACTCAAAATGACAGATAATAGGCTGTAGTTCCAGTTTTGCCCACGTAAATAACTAAATTGGTGACATGAACTAGATAATTTGAATTTAAACTACCTTATTCCTAACCATTTGCTAGTGTTGTCATAAAATAAATTCCTATCATTGGCGTTGAGGTCAAGATTCAAGGTTTAAATTTATACGTCATTGATTTAAAGAAAAGGGGTGATAGGGTACGTTCTCCCAGCGCTTACTCAACAACTGGCACGTGCAATTTGCTTAGTGTGAAATTTGCACAGTGACATAATACGAGTATAATGAACAACAAAGATAGAAAGCCGTACCTAAGACCGAAGTGCGACCAAGACAACTATATTATTCGCTCGTACGACCTAACTTTACCGACGTACGTGGACCTCATCATCATCATATCAGCCATAGGACGTCCACTGCTAAACTTAGGCCCCCCCTCCCTTAGATTTCCATCCAGTCCGGTTGTAAGCGGCCTGTATCCAGCGTGCTCCTGCCGTCCTTATCAGATCGTCCGTCCACCTTGTGGGAAGACGTCCTACGCTGCGCTTACCAGTCCGTGGTCTCCATTCGAGAACTTAGCCATGCTCTACATTAGATGTTCGAACAAATTCTATAATTGGTGTTATTATTGATTTGCCTTCGTTTAATCTATGAACATATTGTTTGATTGTCATTTCTTAAATTCCATTATAATGTAACAAGATTCTATAAATTAACTATTTGAAATGCTTTTTTTGGCGACAAAGGTACAACACTATGCAAACACTGAACTGTCCCAACACTATGTTCTGGAAAATTTAATTTTATGACCAAATGAGGTCATAAAATTATATGCATAGCTTTGAGTATATAGCCTTGGTTTAATTATCTGAGGTGTACAGGGATGGGTCTTTCAAGGATAAGCGGCCGCGCCTTCCCCTCGTACCGCAGACGACAAGAGGATCGCAGTTACCATAGCCTATTATTTAGACATTATACTTATGTGTTATTAAGCATATGTGATTTATAGTGATATTTGTATCGTAACAACTAGAAGATAATACAGTCCATTAAAAGTTTTAATAAGTTTTCGTTACCTCAATCCCGAACGGCCTCGTTTTATTTAAGGCGCTGTCCAAAGCATATTCGCTCTCTCGCTCACACGTACCCATATTTTTGAAAATATAAAAAATTCTACAATAATACGTTAAATAAAGACAACTAGGTTCTAGAAAATAACAATACAAAGATACAGTAAAAAATCTAATTTAATACAAACGAGTTTTCATGTAGAAAAATCTGCAAAAGCAAAGAAAAAAAAATCTTTGAAAAATAAAAAGGCACTGAAAGCTTGTGTTGCTAATTGATAAATATCGTTATTATTAAGTAAAAATTCTAACTTTCTGAATACACTCGTTTACGAAATAACCCCGATTCACCTTATGTAGGTAGTTGAGGTCAATGGCCAAGGTTCAAGACAGTTCAAGATTTAAAAATATATATTTTAGATAGGTAGTAATACATCATTTTACATTTTGCCTCGGTGGCGTAGAGGGCGCATGCTCGACTGCCAATCAAGAGGTCCTGGGTTCGATCCCCAGGTCAGGCAAAGTGAAAAATATTGGATTTTTCCATTAGGAATTATCTCAATCACTGCCTGGAGTCTGGAACTGTGCCAACTGTGAAATGTGGGTGTATCTACTATGGGATTGAGTCCTGGCTACACCTCTGCCTACCCCTTCGGGAAAAAAGGCGTGAATGTATGTTATTTTATTTTACATAATGTGATAATCTTTTAAATTTTTACATTATAAACTTTTCTATAATACTTAGGTACCTATAGAAATTTAAAGGTCTACGCACACCGGGACAGAACGGCATGGCAGAGGGTTTTGGTTAATTACTTTTTACCAACGGACATACAAATTTTTATATAGGTACCTAGTGTAGGGTTGATGTTATTTTGTGACGCGCATGCTACAGATGCTGTGAACGTTTTGGTGGTTTTATGGAAAGTATTAATGGCAACGTGTGGTTTAACGAAGATCTATGGCATGTGCGAGGGCGCGATGGCAACACGGGGAGGTGGATGCCAGCGTGACAGATGATTGTAGAGCGAGATTGAAGATGGTGGGCTTGGAATAAATCATTTAAAATATGCTGAAGTGTTCGAGTATTATTTAATGGAAAAGGCACGTCTACATAAGTTATATATAGGTACCTAGTAGGAACAGGAATACGAAAGAATTCCATGGCATTCCGTTAGTAGTAAAGCAGTTCAACGTCATTGCATTCCTTATATTCTTTTCGATGCCACGTAATATTATATAATAAAGCATTGGAATTTATGTCTTATTCTTATTCTTATGAGACAAGTTTGAATGTCCTTTGTTAGAAAATTAAATCCTGCGCGATTCCGTCCCGGTATGCGTATTATTACTTAATGCTCTCGCTATGATCTAAACATGCAACCGGATACAAGTTTGTATGGAAAAATGTATAAAAAAAGACAACTACATTAATCATATTAATAAAGTTATTAACTCGACTGCCTCTCGGTGGCGTATGGGGCGCATGCTCGACTGCCAATCAAGAGGTCCCGGGTTCAATCCCCAGGTCAGGCAGTGTTAAATATTGGATTCCAATAATTGCCTGGAGTCTGGAACTGTGCCTGGTAGATGGCAATAGGCTCGCCCCCTATTACATGGGACCAATAACATACTGGCGAAATGTGGGTGTATCTACTATGGGACTGAGTCCTGGGCACACCTCTGCCTACCCCTTCGGGAAAAAGGCGTGAATGTATGATATGTTATGTATGTTATTAATTATGGAACAATTATCATTATCATCATCATCTCAGCCATAGGACGTCCACTGCTGAACCTAGGCCTCTCCCATAGATTTACATCCAGTCCGGTAGTAAGCGGCCTGTATCCAGCGTGCTCCTGCCGTCGTTATCAGAACGGCTGTCCACCTTGTGGGTGGACGTCCTACGCTGCGCATGCCAGTCCAATTTACAGCCCCATCGGCAATCAGTTCTACGTGCTATGTGCCCTGCCCAATGCCACTTCAACTTGCTAATCCTCTGGACAACAATAATTTGCAGTGGTAGGCCTCTTTTGTTGGGGGCCGCCAGGGAAAGTACCACCCCTTTGCCAGTTATTCATCCGCCAAGCAGTAATGTGCAAACATTACTGTGTTCCGGTCTGAAGGGCAATGTTACCAGCGACATTACTGGACATGACGAGTTTTAACAACTAATATTCAGGGTGACCAGCGTAGTGCAGTGCCGCGCAGAATTTTGAATTTTTAAACACTGGGTGGCATTGTGTCTGATATGGGCAATCATGATGCTGACCCACCTGAATTGCTCGTCTTGTCACTCACTATCATAAAAAATTTTTAGTACAACAATATAGTGAGACAATTATAATAAGTGCGTCATCAATACATTAGATACAGGTGTTCAGGGCCTCGTCACGGTAATGATAAACAGTAGGTACATATTCTAACTGTACCGTATAGGTAGGTATTTCCTTTACAATTTTTTGCAGTCAACGCGTCCAAGTCATAGTCGACTTCTGTCCATTTGAAGACTGGACACGACACGATACATTGAAAGATATGGTAACTTCTCTCAGCGCTCAATCATTAATTTACCTTGCAATTTGCATTGTCTTTGTCAATTTGCATTGTCAATTATGAATAAGTAGTGTAGTGTAAGGATTCTACTTTATTTTTCTTTATATGTAGCGCACCGGAGAAAATTTGGTACATTGGTACGTGCGTCTACTCGTGAACGGGTGCTGCGAGCGGGGTGTGTTCTGTGGTGTAATAGATCGTAGTTATAAGTTTTAAAATATAATATGTTTTTAATAAAGTATTAGGTATAATGTTTATATATTTATGCAATAATAATAGGTGAATAAAATATTACGCTATGGACCCCTCTAGAGAGTCTAAGTTAGTCCAATAAGAACGCCTAATAATGCAATTAATTATGTAAAAATGGGTCCAAACTGTCTCGTTTGGAGATATCTATTGAACGAATAAAAAAACTGCATTGTCTAAATTGCATGATTGCAGAGAACTAATCTCGAATAAGCAAATAAATTTCTATCCCTGTCTACAAATGGCTAAATAAAGCTATAAATAAAGGCTAAAATAATTAGTAAATTTAAAATATTGATGTAGTCAAATGTGAAAAGTGATGGGCTTTGGTTTTATATACTATATTTGGTTGTTTATATACCTAATGAACGAAGACGAGGGCATTGCTGCAGTCTTTTAGTCAATAAATCACACAAAAGTACGTCGTAGCAAGCACGTCAAACTTGAACGCCGGTCCGACTATGACTGAAGTGGGTGAACCTCAAATTAGGTGCGTGGACCTAATTTGAGCGTTCCATTTTCGAGAAGTCAGTACCTCATCTTCCGTTTTTAGTTATATCTATGATTGGAAAACATATAATAATATTTGCCAGTTTTTATTTTATCATCATATATTTTAAGGTGTTTTATTACTAACATACATACATACATACAGTCACGCCTTGTTCCCGGTGGGATAAGCAGAGACTATTTCCCTCCACTTGCTACGATCCTGACATACAACTTTCGCTTCGTTCACTTTCATGACATTTTCCATACATGCTCGTCGGTTGTAGGTACTTTTCACTTGGCCTTGCCTAAGAACAACGTCAACTTGTTCATGAAAAGTACGCCTAGGTCGACCGCTACGGACTTGACCATTTACACTAGACTTATAACATTATATGGACATTGTCTGCTTTAAAATTTTAATAAAAATGATAAAAATAAAATAACAGAAATGTCAGCCGTGTGCCGTAAGACTTCGATGCAAAAAGTTATTCAACATTGCGAACAACCAATGCACTTATCACCTTTTGAATTCTTCAAAAAACTACTTTTCGAGGGCAATAATTGTAATCGTCATTCGAATTACCTACTTTAAATGCACCCATGAAGAATGTGATAAAATTGGAAGGTAATACAAAAGAAACAGTTTATTTAGGCAAGGTCCCCCAACCAAGACCCCAACCGGTCACAAGGTATATAGGTATATATCGACGGCTAAGAATCAATAACGTCTATTTCAAAAAAGTCAATTTTACAGGAAACAAAAAAAAAACCTTTCTCGGGGTGGAAAAAAAACTGTGGAAATGTTTACACCTATAAAAATAGGAAAAAATATGTTGGAATTCTTTTGTTATGGTAACATTGCCCTAATCCTACGTACCCTAATGTATGTTAAAAAATAAATGGCAATAACATAGGTGGTATTGATCAGGGTCATCCTCCCCACAGGCGCTGAGGCTCAGTAATCATTCTGGGCCTACCGCTGGGGCGATATGGTGAATGCAACCGCGACCCCATATCGCCCCACCTCTCGGCGGAAGACTGTTCCCAGGGGGGTTTTAGTGGGTGCAAGTCCCACACTCCCCTTTCTGACACCCCCGTTTCAGAAGGGAAGTGCGAAGGCATTTCCCCCTTTCAAAAAAAAAGGTGGTATTTCCATAGCGAATAACTTTAAAAATAATAAACATTTTGAGATATACCGTTGATCATGCCATGCCAAATTGAATTTTAAACCTATAGGCGTTAAAAAGTGAAAATCGCAAAAAACTAGATAGACGCTATTGGTTCTTAACCGTCGATATATTACGTCACCAGCCACCAAAAAAAAATAGATGAAATTGGATTTTTTACTGAATCTTTGTGTTGATATTTTCTAATTGTCTAGTCTATGTTTCTAGTTAGTTTGCGTAATTACATGTAGTTTATTTTATATCTTCAAAAAATGTGGGTACGTGAGAGCGAGAAGGCGAATTTGCTTAGGACCGGACAGTGCGCCAGACGATCGGACATGGTATGCTGGCGAACCAAGTTTGTGGTACGGGCGCAACATTTTCGATCGTCTATTCGTAGTTAATTGAATGACACTAATTTGAAAACCATACTTTATAGAAAGGTTAGGTACGTAGGTAGTCTTAACTTAAATTAATTAGAGATAAATTATCACTAATTACCCTATAATTAAACTAAATTAAAATGATACAGCGAATCTCACGAGATTTCGTCTAACAGTCTTAAAACAAAAAACTGTGGATATATTATTAATAATTTTTTTTTATTTTTTATATGTAACTAAACAGGCGTTTGACCGCAATCTCACCTGCTGGTAGGTAAGTGATGATGCGGCCTAAGTTGGAGCACGCTTGTTCAGTAAATACCTATTCACTCTTGATTTGAACATACCCACGTTATAGTTTTCGGGAAAAACGGACGACGGCAGCGAGTTCCATTGCTTCGTCATTCTCATGATAAATGACGAGGCAAATCGCTTTGTGCGAGCTGTTGGTAAGTCTACCAAATAGTGGTGACGCTTTGCCGTTTGTCTCGAGGTTTGGTAAAAGAAGGATAATACATATAATATATATAAAAATATCTAAGTGTTTGTATATAATATTTATGTATTATATTATTATTTATAGTATATTATACGGGTATAAGTTAATACTTATATTGTAAGTATTTATATTTTGTTTGGTGTGTTTATATATATATAAGTAGCTATATTATCTATGTTATTACCTATATATTGTACACCACCGTCATTAAATGTTTATTGTTCTTTCCATCCCCATGCTGTCTGTAAGAAATTGCTCTACGCGATAAGACCGCCGATTGTTTACCGTGTCTTTTGTAAAATTGTTTCTTTTTTGGTATGCAATAAAGTATTATTCTATTCTATTCCATTTCTTGCGTATTTTCGGCGTAGAGTTACCGGCTTTAGAATAACGCTTCACCCTCTATACCCGTGGTTGCCGTAAGAGCCGGCTAAGGGTTAACAGATCCAGAGGACGGGCAGCAGCGTCCTCTGCAAAAAACCATCAAACTGCGCTCGACAACCCGCCTTTCAAGCGTGTCGAGTATTGGCAAAACCCCCCTTTATGGAGTAGGCCTATGTTCAGTAGTGGATAACCAACGGCTGAGATTTTTTCTTTTTTATGATTATGTGTGACAAGACGAGCAAATCAGGTGCCTGATGGTAAGCATCATGATTGCCCATATGAGACACAGTACCATCCAGTGTTTAAAAATTCAAATTCTGCGCGGCACTGCACTGCGCCTGTCACCCTGAGATATGAGTTGTTGAATCTCATCATGCCCAGTAATTTCGCTGGTGACATTGCCCTTCATACCGGAACACAGTAATGTTTGCACATTACTGCTTGGCGGATGAATAACTGGCAAAGGTGTGGTACTTCCCCAGGCGGCCCCCTGCTAAAGAGGCCTACCACTACAAGATGATGGATGTTTCATTCTATTACTAAACAATGTACAAAAATTGACCAAACTCACCTTAACGCGAGCAGCACACACATACACATTTTAGACACTGCAAAAATAACTTTTATAATTGGGCAAATTAAGCTTTTAATATTGCATAATCGGTACCTAAATTATAACAAAATTTTACTACTGTATTACTGCATATTATTATTATTTATCAGGTATAATATTATAATAGGTGTATTGCGACCAATGTTACGCGGTCGACTGCTTGAATACCACTATTGACTGAATCCAATAACAGATGAAAACCTCTACAGACGCTATACAGGCTGATTTTGAATAAGGAGGAGGTTCAGGGTCATTTAAGATTTATAAATAATAATTATAATAATAATAATAATACATTTTTACTTATAATATTGAATATTATAATACATACAATACACATTTACATATAATAGTAAGTATTAGAATATAATATATATTAAGTATATTATTATTTATAATCAATGACGTTGAATCTTTCTTACCCTTACTCTGAGTTTATAATATTATAAATTATTGCACGTGTATATGTTAATAATAATCTTAACTTATCTTATATCTTTAAATGAGCAATTCTTGTATATATATATAATTGGAATCTCGGAATCGGCTCCAACGATTTTCATAAAATTTAGTATATAGGGGGTTTCGGGGGCGATAAATCGATCTAGCTAGGAATCATTTTTAGAAAATGTCATTTTATTTAAAAAAAAAAAAAAATTACCGAGCAAAGCTCGGTCATCCAGGTACTAATAATAATATGGGACATCTTCCACACACGGTCATCTAGTCCCAAACTAGGCTAGAAGCCTGTACTATGGTAACCAGATGACTGATATACATACTTATATAAGCTTATAACACCCAGACACAGATCAAACAGACATGTTCATGCACACAAATGTTTGACTTGGCCGGGGATCGAACCCCGACGGAGTCACTACCATCTGAGCCAACGAGGCTGTAATATTTATAATATACTAGCTGTGCCCCGCGGTTTCACCCGTGTAGTCGTTCTCGTGAGAATATCGGAATAAAAAGTACCATAATATGTGTTATTCCAGAGTCTAAGCTAGCTATATACCAAATTTTAGCTCAAACGGTTTATAAACACAAAAAAATTGGTTGTCTGTAAAGTCGGTTTACTGACGATAGTTGAACGTGACAACGCGCTCACTCAAGTAGGAGAGAGACGGATGTCGAACGCTGCCGAACGCAAAGGCCGATTGTGCTTCTTTGTCGCTCGTTCCGCGCTCTCGCTTGCACTTCAAGCCTTACATGGAACGCCTCAGAGCGAGGTAACGCCGCATGAGTCATGTTTTTTCGTGCGTGCAGCCGGCTCTATCGAATTATAAGACGTTGTCACGTCAAAAAAAACAGCGCTAGATGCCGCGTTTTGTTTTCCAGTTACAAATGGCATATTTTACCGTGAACTTTAGTACACTTTGATATTTGAGATTAATAATATTAGTAGGACTGACTGCCTCGGTGGCGTAGTGGGCGCATGCTCAACTGCCAATCAAGAGGTCCCGGGTTCGATCCCCGGGTCAGGCAAAGTGTTAAATATTGGATTTTTTCCATTAGGAATTATCTCAATAACTGCCTGGAGTCCGGAACTGTGCCCGGTAGATGGCAATAGGCTCGCCCCCTATAAGATAGGACCAATAACATACTGGCGAAATTTGGGTGTATCTACTATGGGATTGAGTCCTGGGTACACCTCTGCCTACCCCTTCGGCAAAAAGGCGTGAATGTATGTTATGTAAATTTCTAATGAAAAACTTCGCAGTTATACGCCACTTTATAGTTACTTCTTACTTAAAATAAAACACTAACGAACTTCTATCATCGTCATTTCCTCAGTTTATATGGGAAAAAATGATGTCAGACCAACCACCTCAAGGCTCACGTAAGACCATAAGCCTTTAGGTGGTTGGTCGATCATAATTTGGTATGCGTATGCGCGGGGGGAGGCAGGTATGGTTGCCACCTCTACTAAAGCAAATAGAATAAGTATATATAATACATTTCTAAGCTAAAAATGAAGTGTGCACATGTGTGTACATGTGAAAAAAAATCATTTTTTTGCCCTATTATTTTTCTTCTGTACATAACATGAATAAATGAATGAAAGCTCTTTATTGCTACCACAATATAACAGAAAATAACAAAGAAGAAAACCACCGAACTAGAAAGAAGTAATAACTGGCGGCCTTATCGCTCAGAGCGATCTCTTCCAGGCAAGCATGCAGGGAAAGGAAATACATATATGAACGGACGGTGGATTCAAACATATACTTAAATAAATACATAAAATAATAATAAATAAAATAAAAAAAGCCTATATTTCCCCTATTCATTCCTTATCTAATATACAGTTGTTATTAATTTAATGTTAGTTTAATCTTTTTCTTATTAGCTAGTATTAGTTATTTTATTTCTTATTGAATATGGGCCCCTCCTCGGGTGAAGGCCTCCTCCAGATTCTGCCATGCGTCTCTATCCTGGGTTTGTTTGGTTTGCCAATCATTTCCTGCTATTTCTTTAATATGATCGGCCCACTTTAAACTCTAAATAAAAACATACCAAATACTTAATAATATATATACCTAGTAGTAATACTATAACATATACGTAGAATATGTGGTTGTTTCTAGCAATTTCTAACAAATATTAACAACTCATTAAACACACCGCAACAATAACAAAACTCCAACCAACAACGAAAAATAATACTTCCTCAAATATAAAAAAAAAACACACACATTATTATAGCGGTAAAATGACATTGACTTTGGACGCAAAACACGGCGTTGCCTGGAAGAGGTCACTTAAAGCAATAAGGTCACCCATGAAATGAAATATACATATTTATTTGGCAGAAGTATGGAAGTAAAATAAGTTATTACATAAAGCAGTAAAGTTTCACATACTTCGCCGGTAGATACACCGACATGCAAATATTTTAAATCAAGCATGCGAAGAAATGCGAAGAACCCAGACTATTACAAATTAATAAACACACAATTATTTTTGATTAAAAATTTAAAATTTCAGTAGTCAGATCCAATTAAAATACATTCAAAGTTAATCATAATAATATAATAGAGTCACATTAATGTCATACCATAAAAATAAAATAAAACAAATGACCATATAATTCGAATTCAATGCCAATTTACAAAAATAAAAAGTTTAAAGTACGGTTGCCCTAATAGAGTACAAATCATTAATATAAAGTACGGGTGGCAACCCTAGAGGGCGGGCAGGCAGGGTGACACAAGAAATTGGAATATTTTTTTATGTTTTCTAAAGCTCCGCCTTTCAAAAATTTCTATAAAAGACATCAGACCGACATACTTTCGTATGTCGGTCTGATGTATGTATATCTGTACGAAAGTATGCTCAAGTTCCCGTTCGCTCGATCAATAAGTACTAATATTTATTTAATTTTAGACTAGAATTAAAAAGCTAACCCATCATGCGTATTTTAATAATAGAATATTTATTCTAAGCAAGATGTTTAAGTATTTATTAAATACTTAGACATCTTGCTTATAGGAAATTCCAACCGCGTCAATCGATTCACGAAAAACTTAAAATCTCCTGAATACATATTAATGCCATGCGGTTTTACCAATAAACTTAGCAATAAACAGAGTGATTCATGGAGGAAGGTATATAATTAATATCCTATTCTACTCATATAATTTGCATTCTGTGCTAATATTATAAATGTGAAAGTTTGTGAGGATGGATGGATGGATGTTTGTAACTCTTTCACGCCAAAACTACTGAACCGATTGGGCTGAAATCGGTAAGTAGACAGTTAAGACCCTGAAATAACGCATAGGGTACTTATTTCACGACATTCCCACGGGAACGGTGACTTAGGGCCGGTTTTTTGATCGTCGGTTACGGTTAAGTTAACCATTTGTCAAACTAACAATAGTTAAATTTCTAACCAATGATTAAAATCGTGTGGAAATTAATAGTTAACCAGGGATGAAAAAACTAATTTTGTCGAATTTTAACTATTTGTCAAAAAATTTAACTATTGGTCGACTTAACCAGTGATCAAAAAACCCAGCCTAAGCGGGTTAAACCGAGGTTGCAGCTAGTATAATAATCTACATACCTAATTTTAGCTCTATCGGTGCAGTAGTTTTAGCGTGAAAAGGGAACAAAAAAAGAAACAGCGCTAGATTCAAAAAATTCAATTCAAAAATTATTTATTTGTTCAAGTACTAGGTGTTACAATGATTTGTGGCAGCCCTACCCCTTTGCTGTAGTTTACATAACTGTGTTGCAAAGGGTTAGTGTCTTCCCCATGTAGATTAGGTAGGTATATGGCACTGGGGTCGATGAGAACACGCTAGCGTTTTGTTTACCTGTTACAAACGAAACTTTCTTACATTGTCAGAACAGGAAAGAAAACCTCTTAGCAGTTTGACACAATCCTATGGAAAAATCCGATGTTTCGTATTCCCCTGTTTCCTCCGAATACAGTGAACTAATTTGATATATTTATATCTTGATATTTTAAAGATGAAGTAAAATATGTCCCTATTATTTTATTTTTGTTTACAAACTCTACATTTTTTTGTATTGAACGTCCAATCACGCGAGTAAAACTGGGATTTTTGGTAGTTCACCATGAAAATACCAAGGATTCATAAGAGAAACTAAAATGATAAAGACATAGGTTACTTCACTATAAAAATATCAGGATATAAATTTATGGAATGGGTTAATCATATTCGGAGGAAACACGGGAATACAAAACATCTATTTGGTAAATTTTTCATAGGATTATGTCAAATTCTTAGAAGGCCGCGTACGCTCTTACTTCTAGGATATTATTGTAAAACATAACATAACATACATTCACGCCTTTTTCCCGAAGGGGTAGGCAGAGATGTACCCAGGACTCAGTCCCATGTAGATACACCCACATTTCGCCAGTATGCTATTGGTCCCATGTAATAGGGGGCGAGCCTATTGCCATCTACCGGGCACAGTTCCAGACTCCAGGCAGTTATTGAGATAATTCCTAATGGAAAAATCCAATATTTAACACTGCCTGACCTGGGGATCGAACCCGGGACCTCTTGATTGGCAGTCGAGCATGCGCCCTCTACGCCACCGAGGCAGTCAGGATATTATTGTAGTTGAATAATATTACCTATATGACGTACCTAGTACGAGTACGCTCTATATAATACACGCGGTATTTTTTTTTAATGACCACTTCATTGTTCGCCATAAGCGACTTCACATCTACAGACATTTATTCCATATCTGTTCCATAAATTATTGTAATTGATTTAATTATAAAGGTACTTTGTAGAACGGATTTCCATAATTGGACTGGTCAAAGGTCAAACCGTATAGGTTTCGTGGTCAACCCATAGTCCAAATGTCGCCAGGTCACCAATATTTAACAAGGCCTCAGACACGACATTATGACTGGCACCATTGATTTAAGGAACAGGGGAGATGGGGTACGTTCTCCCAGCGCTTACTCCACAACTGGCACGTGCAATTTTCACTAGTTCCTCGAAAATGGCAAGCTCAAATTAGGTCCCATTAGGTCCACGTACGTCAGTAAAGTTAGGTTGTACCAGCGAATAATATTGTTGCCTCGGTCGCACTTCGGTCTTAGGCACGTCTTTCTATCTTTGTTGTTCATTATATTATGTCACTGTGCAAACTTCACACTGAGGAAATTGCACGTGCCAGTTGTGGAGTAAGCGCTGGGAGAACGTACCCTATCTCCCCTTTTACAATATCTTGTACTTCATATGTTTTCGTTTGACATTCTCAATCAACCTTGATTATTGAATATAAAATTAATCTTCATGAATTGGTTTAAATTGACCGTCTGTGAATCACTCTCTGAGTTATAAGGAAGACAGTGTGAATTTGTTTCTCAAAGAACAATAAATAGGTACCTAAGTAAGTTTTTTGTTGATGATTAATTTTTTTATATAGATGCGCCAATAAATACATAGCGAAGCAGAACTTTACGGCAGACAGCGGCTGTTGCTTTATAAAACGCAAGTTCGCCCTCACGTTGAGTACTGCTCCCATCTTTGGAACGGAGCACTCAAATACCTTCTTGACCCGCTAAATGCTTTCTAGCGTATAGCTGTCAGAATAGTCGACGACTCAAACCTCACCGAACACCTAGAACCACTCAGTATGCGCAGAGACATCGGTCTCTTAGTTTTTTACCGCATATTTACAACTGGGCGCTACCGTGTTTCGGATGTCACGTTAAATTGTAGGTCCCTATAGATTCCTATAAGATATGTAGGGGGCAGTCGTTAGCTCATGTCGGAGGCCTTTTAGGAATCTTGGCGACCTGAAGCTCTGACAATATGGGTTGTCCACATAACCCATATGAATTGACTCGAGCAATGTAATTATGGTTGCCCGTTTTGTTAGAGTATAAATTATAAAACACAGCGCGATATATTATTTACGTTACGCAAAGTATGGATATATGCAGTAAAATGGCCTTAACTTTTGATTGCGTTATCTTAGAAGTATGATTTTTTTACAGCCACAAGGGACCGCAGATTTGAGTAGTTGATATCACCTCTACGCGTTCCTGTTAAAAAGTGTTTTGACAGACGGACAGACAAACAGAAACAAACAGAAAGACAGCAAAGTAATCCTATAATGGTTCCTTTTTTCCTTTTAAGGTACGGAACCCTAAAATGACCCTGAAATGACTTAGTAGTGGAAGTAGCGTTTGGCACATCCCGTGCTCTATATTCTAAGTAGCCAGTAACGCCGTAACGGTCATTGAATGCAATTGGCTGAGATTGTGTATAAAATAATGACCACATTATTCTCTTTTGCGCCTCAACTTGAATTAACCAATGCATTTGCTGATAATAATAATAATAATAATAATATGGGACAACTTCCACACACGGTCATCCGGTCCCAAACTAGGCTAGAAGCCTGTACTATGGTAACCAGATGACTGATATACATACTTATATACGCTTATAACACCCAGACACAGATCAAACAGACATGTTCATGCACACAAATGTTTGACCTGGCCGGGGATCGAACCCGGGACCTGCGGCACAGAAAGCAGAGTTACTACCGTCTGAGCCAACGAGGCTGTCGAGGGTGTGTGATGTTACTCTTATTTCTATCAAAATCGGTGCTTATTAACCCTTCAAGGGCTTATCTCCTTTATCGACAGCCTGGTTAGCACAGATGGTAGTAACTCTGCTTTCTGTGCCGTACGCTCCGGGTTCGATACCCGGCCAGATCAAACATTTGTGTGCATGAACATGTCTGTTTGATCTGTGTCTGGGTGTTATAAGCTTATATAAGTATGTATATCAGTCATCTGGTTACAATAGTACAGGCTTCTAGCCTAGTTTGGGACCAGATGACCGTGTGTGGAAGTTGTCCCATATTATTATTATTATTATTTAAAAGATATCCTTACTCTATGGGTTTTTCCCGAAGTTTGTTGTTTTGTATTACCGTGATTCCTCCGAACATAGTAAACCTATTTGATATATTAATATCCTGATATTTTGAAGATTTTTTTTTATAGTGATATAAACTATATCCCTATCATTCTACTTTTGTTTAAACTTTAATTTTTTGTACTGAACGTCTGATCACGCGAGTAAAACTGGGATTTTTAAAAGTTTACTATGTAAAAAACCAAGAGTTTTGAGAATATGAAATAACAGGGACATAGGATATTAAATTTTTAGAATGGGTTAGTAATATTCGGAGTAAACTGGGCAATTTTCTATAGGATTGTGTCAAATTTCTCATATATACTTGTCATTAGGTTTAATGATGGCTCAATATAGTGCCCACAGAATGTCAGTGGCATGTCGGTGGTAAGGAGTAAGGACCTATGTAGTGTGAGTGCAATGGTCAGAAAATGCAATATCCGAAATCGGTCATATTAGTTTAACCTGTTTAAAGCCTATTATTTATTTTAAAAAAACCTTTTTGTAGTGGTAGGCCTCTTTTGCAGGGGGCCACCTGGGAAGTAGGTACCACAACTTTGCCAGTTATTCATCCGCCAAGCAGTATCTAATGTGCAAACATTACCTGTGTTCCGGTATGAAGGGCAATGTTACCAGCGAAATTACTGGGCATGACGAGATTCAACAACTGATATCTCAGGGTGACAGGCGCAGTGCAGTGCCACGCAGAATTTTTAATTTTAAAACACTGGGTGGCACTATGTCTGATATGGGCAATCATGATGCTTACCATCAGGCACTTGATTTGCTCGCCTTGTCACTCACTATCATGAAAAAAAAAAAACCTCTCGAACATTTTATATTTCCTTTGAAAATATAAAAGCAATTCCCTTAGCGCGAGCTAAAGGCGCTCACATAAACATAACATAACATACATTCACGCCTTTTTCCCGAAGGGGAAGCAGAGGTATACCCAGGACCAGTCCCATAGTAGATACACCCACATTTCGCCAGTATGTTATTGGTCCCATGTAATAGGTGGCGAGCCTATTGCCATCTACCGGGCACAGTTCCAGACTCCAGGCAGTTATTGAGATAATTCCTAATGGAAAAAATCCAATATTTAACACTATGCCTGACCTGGGGATCGAACCTGGGACCTCTTGATTGGCAGTCGAGCATGCGCCTACTACGCCACCGAGGCAGTCAAAGGCGCTCACAAATAACATTAAATCTAATATATTAATAACCCTCGACCGAAGGAAGGGGTGTTATAATACCATAGTTTGACGTGTGTGTATTTGTGTGTATTCATAATTATCCTACTTAATGGATGGATGGATGTTTGTTACTCTTTCACGCCTAAACTACTAAACCGCTTAAGTAGGCTGAAATTCAGTATGTATATACTTAGATAGCTTAAGTTCTCCCAGCGCTTACTCAACCACTGGCACGTGCAATTTGTTTAGTGTGAAGTTTTCAAAGTGACAAATAATGAACAACAAAGATAGAAAGACGAAGTGCGACCGAGACCACAATATTATTCACTGGCACGCCCTAACTTACTACTGACGTTCGTGGACCTAATGGGACCTAACTTGAGCTTGCCAATTTCGAGAAGCCAGTACCTCATCTCTCCTTTTCTTTATATCAGTGCATATTGCAGATAGTTGCAGGGTACTTATTTAACCCGATATTCCCACGGGAATGAAGACTACGCGGGACAATCCGCGGGGCACAGCACAGAGAGATGGACAAGGGTTGCGACGGTGTGGAGTGTGGATATCAAGTTACGGACATAAGTGTCGAGGTCGACCCCGAAAGCGGTGGCGCGATGACCTTAGTGTATAATATTATAACAACTTTGAATCACTGGCACAAATTATATTTAAAAAAAAAAAATTATTACTTAAAAATAATTATTACACTTACATACATACATACATTCACGCTTTTTTCCCGAAGGGGTAGCCAGAGGTGTACCCAGGACTCAGTCCCATAGTAGATACACCCACATTTCGCCAGTGTGTTATTGGTCCCATGTAATAGGGGGCGAGCCTATTGCCATCTACCGGGCACAGTTCCAGACTCCAGGCAGTTATTGAGACAATTCCTAATGGAACATTCCAATATTTAACACTGCCTGACCTGGGGATCGAACCCGGGACCTCACAAGACGCGTGTTCAAAATACTGGCGTTTATAATCTTATTCAACGTATAAGCCACAGATCAAATAAGCATTGCTATTCAACATGGCCGCCAGTATCTTGGGTACGCCGCCATCTGATTTTTTAGTTTTTTTTTATCTTATTATTTAGAGCACTTGGATTTTCTATAGGCCAACATGTCGGCCTGTGGATTTTCGAAATGTTCTATGACATAATTGATTTGGTTAGGGTAATATAGTAAGCTGTATTGTTATAAAAAATATTATTATTATTATTAATTTATAATATTCATTAAGCCTACGTGGGTGCGGTGTGGCGTGAAGGTAATGCCTTTTCATCACTTCCTAATGTTCATATTTTCGGGGTAAATTACATTGATTTAAAGAAAAATGGAGATGAGGTAATGGCTTCTCGAAAGTGGCAAGCTCATACTAGGTCCCATTAAGTCCACGTACGTCAGTAAAGTAAGGTCGTACGAGCGAATAATATTGTTGTCTCGGTCGCACTTCTGTCTTAGGTACGTCTTTCTATCTTTGTTGTTCATTATAATATTGCACTTAACTTCACACTGAGCAAATTGCACGTGCCAGTTGTTGAGTAAGCGCTGGGAGAACGTACCCTATCTCCCCTTTTCTTTATATCAATGGTAAATTAGTATTAAATAGTTACAAGGGTTTTCTACTTGGCTGGTCATCTATTTTATTGCATTTTTTAATTGTTTATTTAATTAAATTAATTTATACATAAAAATTTTAAAACATTGATATATTGATAATCCTTCTATCCCACTTAAATTATAAATGCTAATATGTGAGGATGGATGTTTGTTACTCTTTCATGCCAAAACTACTGAACCGATTGCGGATTCAAATTTGCTGATAATTCCACCCGGTCCCCACTCCTTCGTCCCCACTGAGGACAAATGGATTTTTTTTTAAAGTTGTCCCACATATCGCCACTGGGGACATGTGGCACAGAAATGTGGAAGAAGGAAGTAGGAACGATACTCAGTTGTCAGTAAAAACTCATTGTTTGTTGTCTAAGAAACCCACCCAATAGTGGTGGGTTTCTTAGACTTTTTGTCGCCGAGCGGAACTTGTTTGCCTAGCTGCTGTTTATCAAGAATCATCCCCACTGGCGACAACTGGGAATTTAGTTTTAAGTTGCCCAACATGTCCCCAGTGGTGAAAAGTGGAACAATTTTTTTTTTTAAATCCCAGTTGTTCCCAGAGACAAAGGTATATTAGCTATGTCAGTAGTTAGACCCCGGAATAACAAATAGGGTAAGTACATTTTCCCCAATATTCCCACGAGGATCTCTACGCGGGTGAAACCGCGGGGCACAGGTATGTTATTTTTGTAGTGGTAGGCCTCTTTAGCAGGGGGCCGTCTGGGGAAGTACCACACCTTTGCTAGTTATTCATCCGCCAAGCAGTAATGTGCAAACATTACTGTGTTCCGGACTGAAGGGCAATGTTACCAGAGAAATTACTGGGCATGATGAGATTCAACCACTAATATCTCAGGGTGACAGGCGCGGTGCAGTGCCGCTTAGAATTTAGAATTTTAAAACACTGCGTGGCACTGTGTCTGATATGGGCAATCATGATGGTTACCATCAGGCACCTGATTTGCTTGTCTTGTCATTCATTATCATAAAAAAAAAATCATAAACGTGTTGTTGATCAATCGGTTAACACAACGAGCACGAAATTAGCAGGTTGAAATTGGCCGTCCAGGGGGCTAATTCTCGTTCTAAAATATAAGAGCAATTGGTGTTTTTAACAAACACGTGTTTTAATATACTATACGTCTGTTGTTTTTAAGAATAACAATTATTATTAATAACAAGCGTAATTATTCCCGAGACTTGCTTGCTTAGGAATTTTGGGAATCCCTTCCTTATTCCTTGTCTAAATCATAATGGAAACCTCAGCCAGGACTTGATTTATATTATCATCATCATCATCATCTCAGTCGTAGGAAGTCCAATGCTGGAATGGCTTTTGCCTTTACTCACCATCACTCACAAGCGGTTCAAGTCAACATTTATTGTTCGAACTGCCAAGGAATGGAACACCTTGCCAGAGACATTGTTTCCCGAAAAGTACAATTTGGAGGTCTTCAAGTAAATAGTGAATAGGTATCTTCTAGGCAAGCACGCACCAACGTCGACTGCGTCGTCACTTACCTTCAGGTGAGACTGCGGTCAAGTGCTTGGCTATTCAGGAATAAAAAATAAAAAAACCATTCTTGGCAAGATATATGATGAATATATTATATTTGTGTACTTTTAAGTTACTTTTTTTTTATGATAGTATGTGACAAGACGAGCAAATCAGGTGCCTGATGGTAAGTCATGATTGCCCATATCAGACACAGTGCCACCCAGTGTTTTAAAATTCAAAAATTCTGCGCGGCACTGCACTGCGCCTGCCACCCTGAGATATTAGTTGTTGAATCTCGTCATGCCCAGTAATTTTGCTGGTAACATTGCCCTTCATACCGGAACACAGTAATGTTTGCACATTACTGCTTGGCAGATGAATAACTGGCAAAGGTGTAGTTTAAATAGTTTAAATTTTAATAGATTCAAATTTTTAGTGAAGCTTTGTTATTATAAAATTCAAAAATTATATTTGCTCTAGTTTCAAAATTACTCTAGACTCTAGACTTATTTAAAAATTAAATCGATATTATTTTGACGTGCCAGGTTGTATGTGTGTATAGCCTTCATATCTCTATAATCTTATTACACCAATAAAAGTTTAAATGCCACTTCATTAACTTAAAGTGCAACAAAAAATTCACAGTATTTAGCTATATTACTGTTTATTGTGTTATGTGAAGCTGAGTAGTACATAGTGTACAATAACTAACTGTTGATCAATAAGTGATTGATGACATTTGTGTTGGACAAAGCCTATGCGCAGTAGTTACAACGTGGTTACTACTAGGTGAAACGGAGCAGTCATTGAGAACACAGATTTACACTTGTAACACGTATTTATTATTATAATTTAGAGAACACACATATCGATATCACTTTTGCATACTACAAATAACTAAAAGTTGCTTTTTATATTAATGAAAACTATAAATAACGAAATAATACGTCTGAACATACATGATGGCACAAGAGGAGGAGGAGCGAGAGATAAAGGAACTGGAAGCATAGATTAAAGATAAAAACCATAGTTTATCTCTGCTCTATGAATATAAATCAAATGATGGCTTGACGGCTTGAGTCAAACCTGCCAAACCAGAAATGATAGTTTGGTGTACATTTCCAACAATTTGTGTAGTATTATTTTCTCAATAAGTTAGTATAGTTTGAAGTAAGGGGCAAACTTAATGCTGGGTGTGACGAGTGAAGTGTTTTGCAAGCATTGACTGCCTGCTCACCATTGACCATTGACCGCCCGACTGCTCAGATTCTGAAGTGTGCTATTTTATTTATGTTAATAATTTGTTAACAGGTGGAGTGATGATCTGCGAGTGCCAAAAATTAGGAAAGGTATATGTAGAACTCTATGTAGAACTCTGGACGGATGGTCACAGATTAGGTAGCACAATGCTAATGATCGTCTGTTCGTACCATAAAAAGAGGTTGTTATTAATTGAGGTCACTACACGTACCTAAGTAACTTACAATGGCCACATCCCATCCACGGCACACGGATGCAACACCGGGAATTTTTTTATGCTACTTGTAATTATTGAAATATGGCTTTTTATAAAGAATCCTTTTTATTTTACTGTCTAAAGTACAGTAAAATAAAAAGGATACTTTATAAAAATTAAGCATATTAAGCATTAATTGACATAAGTAACATTAATTATTTATTTACCTGGCTCGGTGACATAGTGGGCGCAAGCTTGTATGTTGATCAAGAGGTCCTGGGTTAGATCCCCAGGTCAAGCAAAGTGTAAAATGTTGAATTTTTCCTCTAACAAAATATGTTTACGCGCAAATAAAGGCTATATCCAGAACCAACCAATGGGTGATGTTAGATGTTAGATTTTAATATTTACCGGGCACAAGTCCAAATGATGCAATCAAAGAGCAATTTATTAAATTTTTTGTACCTAGGTATAATTCACATATAATAAATACTACTCGACGGGTGAAACCGCGGGGTACAGATAGTTGAAAATATATGCAAAAGTTTTAATATCGTTAGGGAATCTTCAATCTTCTTTAAAATTGATGGGTAACTTTTTGCCCGACTGCGAAGAAGGAGGGATTAGATGGGTTAGACTTACCTATTACACAGACGTGTAAGTAGGTAGGCAGGCATGAAGTCTAGAAATTATTCAGAAATATAAGAACAGTTACCTAATTTTTTAAGTAGGTACTTGACAAGTAACTTTTATAAAACTTGGGTTACATAGTTGTAAACTTATCAAGAATTTAACATTGTATATATACTAATTAAAAATGTTCCGTTGCTCTAATATTATAATACCTAATTATCTAAATATTTAAATATAAATGAATACAATGAGAATATTCAATTGTGTTTATTACGTAGTTTACTTAATGGGAAAACTAAAAAACTTCAACGGATATATTTTAGTTTAATGCCACTAGATGTTGCTAATATTGGTGTTTTAATATTTTGCTGGGTCACTGCAAATTGTTAGTAAATTATAGATTAGTTAATGTACATATTGTGTAATAAATTATATGTTATTTTTACTTGGCAAAGTGCCTTTATTGAAAAAAGACTAAACAATACAGCAACCTACCCAAACTAAATAAACTATGTCATAGAACACTTCGAAAATCCAAAAGCCTGCCAAAGACAGCCTGTCCAGACACAGCTGTCAGATGGCAACGTACCCAAAATGCTGGTGGCATCGGCACTTTGAATAGAAAATGCTTTACGTTGGGCCACATAAACGCCAGCATTTTGAACACGCGTCACCTCGGACCTCGACCAAGCGCTCAGATAGGTTTTTGAAAATGCAATGAGCTCCCGGCCCCCACGGTCCCAGAGTCTGGACCCAACGGTTCAAATATTATGTGACTGCAAATAAATAAAGCTATCCAAATGCAATAAAAAAGGTATTGGGTGAAAATAATATCATAATGTTCATTTTAATAATTCAAAACTTCTTGACATCACAATACTCACATAACGCTCAAAGAAACGTATTTTTAAAAACCTTTTTTATAATTTGCGTATTTTTGTACAAACTTTGAGAGATTTTCATGAACCGAGAGTTTTTCGTAATACCCGATCCAGCACATTGACCTGCAACATGAAGGAAGGAAAATAAAAATAAGTCGTGAATTTATTATAAAAAAATAGAATTCTAATGGTCAGTTGAAATTATGGCAGTATTAACAACAGTTGTGTTTAGGTAAGCTAATACGATAATTATAATACTTTTATTTTGATATAAGTGTTTGAAAGCAAGGACAGAGACTAATATAATATTATTATTTTGGTAATATTTAAATTTCCAAGCAATAACCATTAAAAATTAAAAGGTTGTATCTTCTTTCATAATTTATATTAACAAACATCTAATGTTTTACTTCTACATTAATTATTAGGTCCTTACATATGAAATTGGCGTTTTGTACGGGAGGAATATAAAGTCTTTTTTTTTTTTGTAAAATATATTTACCTAAGAACATTTCCTCTTTGCATGCAATTTTGCGGGCGCGAGGGCGGTGCACTGTGCATGTTGTTTTTGACACTAAAAATCGGAACTAAAAACTAAATATTCTTGTTCTAGGAGTTTGCAATGGAGTTGAGAAAGTAAAGTAAGACCGAAAAGTAAAGCCAAATTCAATCAATTATTTTCAATCAATTAAAATATATTTAACTAGCTGACCCGGCGAACTTCGTACCGCCATATTTTATTTCTCTAATCGCAACTGAGGAAATAAAACCCTTCTACTACGACTAAACCAAAAAAGATGGATATAATTTATGTATACTGTTTTGTAGGTATTGATAATTACTACAAACCCCTAGTACATTACTTTATTCTACCACCAATACTTTTCACAGCGCATGCATATAATGTCTGTTTCGATTATTGTGACTAAACCAAAATAGATGGATAAAATTTCCGTGGACTATTTTGTAGATATCGATAAGTACTACAAACCCCTAGTACATTATATTATTCTACCATCAATGGATTTCACAGCGCACGCAAATTTATGAATATGGTAATTATATTATGTGACACCTTGGTTCACAATATTGCAGTTTTCTTACGGATTCCTATTTTTTTTTAAAATCTCATATAGCCTATGGCACTCACACTGAATTAAGCTATCCATAAGTGAAAGAATTTTTAAAATCGGTCCAGTAGTTTCGGAGCCTATTCGTTACAAACAAAAAAACAAAAAAACAAAGATTCTCTCTTTATAATATTATATTAAATATTAAATATATTAAATTAAATATATTAATAATATTAATATATTAATATTATTATTAGTATAGATTAATCAAAGTTTTTATCTATGCTTTTTTGCCATCTTATAGGTAGTTCATTTATCCCTTTACTTAAAAAAACCATGGCGGCGAGAATCAATAAACTCTTTGAAGGTTTGGACTGCCACATCGGAGAAAAATTTTTTTCCTTGTAAAAAGTTGTCCAAATTCCAGAAAAAATGGTAATCTGTTGGAGCAAGGTCCGGGGAGTACGGTGAATGTCGCAGACATTCCAATTGTAGCTCATCTAACTTAGTGGTTTTTTTAGGCATGCCTAGATATTTTTTCACCGTAAGACTCAATGGAGTTCTTAGGCCCACTGCACACGATTTTAATTTTAATTATTAAATAAATAAAAAAATAGATTTAAACCTGAGGAATAAATAGTTAATCACAATATAATAATAATAATTTGAATTTTTACTCTAACAGAACGGGTTACCCCAATTACACTGCTCGAGTCAATTCATATGGGTTATGTGGACAACCCATATTGTTAGAGTCTCAGTTCATCAAGATTCCTACGCAGCCTCTGACATGACCTAACGACTGCCCCCTACATATCTTACCTATGAAACAGCCGGGACCTACAGTTTAACGTGACATCCGTAACACGGAATATAATGTGAAGAGTTATGCTCATAATCTTTATATATATAAAAATCTATCGTGTCACGATGTATGTCCCGAATAAACTCCAAAACTACTGA
The DNA here is from genome assembly GCA_947063395.1 of Hemistola chrysoprasaria. Classification (NCBI taxonomy): domain Eukaryota; kingdom Metazoa; phylum Arthropoda; class Insecta; order Lepidoptera; family Geometridae; genus Hemistola; species Hemistola chrysoprasaria. The sequence continues at coordinate 8,671,510 of OX346733.1, read as the reverse complement.
ACCGATTTCAATCAAATTTCACATGTACCCGTATTTTGGTCTAACTTACTGGATAGGATAGTTATCATCTCAATTATTCGCTTATGTCGTGAATGTAAACGAATAAAATGTATCAATTAATTGTTTTATAAGCAAGTGTTTATCTACTGTTTAGTTTTATGAAGTTCTCATAGATGGCGGTGTACGTTGACTCATCGATAAAATTCTTCAATATTGTTTGACATCTAGGTTGCAAATACACCCAATAGGTGGCGCTGTGTTCTGTTTCTTAGAATATAAATTCTATTACTTTATTTGACGTTATATTTATTTATGCTCACGATATAACCGTATTATTTTAATGGTTTGTGACTGGTATTTTTATAATTATACTGCGTATGGTACTATATTATTACCATTAATAACAAAAAAAATTGTACTATTTTTGTTAGAGAATTATTAAAGTTTCGACGCCAAATTTTAATCATAGTTTCAAGATCTGGCCATCAAATTCTATCGAGTCGCCATCTCTGGTTTGAATGTCCAAAGCTTTGGTATCTCATTCGTTCTCGAGACCTCCTCTGAGCGTAAACAAAGCTCTCGAACCATCGAGACCCACTATTTCGAACAATCGATCAATCGATTCTTCTCGAAGCATGCGAACTAGAACGTTCGGGAAATTCAAGGTTCAGGTATAAATACCACAGATCACTATAATTAGTACTACGTACAGATGCGACAGTGGAACGGCGCCGGAAAGTTTTGCAATATGTGCGTTTGTCGCTGTTGTCGCACATCTACTTTTTTTTTTTTTTTCTAACTCCATAGAGTTCTTAATCTCCTTCGGTGGAGTTTTGCACATTTTATGAATGGCATTGACATTTTATAATTCATTGCAATGTGACAACTAGTGATGTGAAAATATTACACTTGGTATCGACTAAATTAGTGATGTCCCTTTTATCGATACATAATTAGTGACGTCACTCTTTTGGTCCTGTATTACTTGAAAACTTAATTTTAAAGTAAAAAATAAAAAACATACATAGATCGAACGGATAAGTATGGAGTTCCGGCTACAGTTAAATAGTTAACAGTTACTGAATTAAAGTTGTAGCCGTCATGACTTGCTGACCATCTGTATTTCCCTATGACTGAAATAAAATTAGCTTTTTTACTATTTAAAAGAGTTTAATCACTTATAATCCAAATAAATCTTACTATAATAAATAATATTATAAACATAACATACATTCACGCCTTTTTTTCCTGAAGGGGTAGGCAGAGGTGTACCCAGGACTCAGTCCCATAGTAGATAAATAAATTATAATAATATTATGTATAATATTATAAACTTTGTTTTTTTTGTTTGTAACGAATAGGCTCCGAAACTTCTGGACGATTTAAAAAAAACTTTCACTTATAAACAGCTCAATTCGGTGTGAGTGATATAGGCTATATGAGATTTTGAAAAAAATAGGGATCCGTAAGGTAACTGCAATATGGTGAACCAAGGTGTCACATTATTACCAAATATATTCATTAATTTGCGTGCGCTGAATGAAATCCATTGATGGTAGGGTAAAATAATGTACTAGGGGTTTTTAGTACTTACCAATATGTACAATATAGTGAACGAACATTATATACATCTATTTTGAAGGAGTCATTATTTTTCATGCGGTGTGAAAACTATCGATGGTAGATTAAAATAATAATAAACAAAAAAATAATAGTTTGTAGAACTTATCAATTATCAATATCTACAAAATAGTGAACGAACATTGTATTCATCTATTTTGGTTTAGTCACAATAATTTTTGGCTTTTGGCTAGTATAGTTTTTGGCTTCTCCTGCGTCCTGCATCCTCAGGCCCCAGCATATATAACTGATGCATGTTATTTTTTAATAATAAACCCATATTAGCAAATAGCAATAATAAGCATGCTTAAAAATTAATGCTAAATTACATTAATTACCATCACTATCACTATAGGTCTCCCAATAATTTTTTCAAAACTGAAAAATAAAGTTACGTAAGTTATTAATGTTATAATTTTATAAAAACAACACTTTTTGGTTTGCCAAGGTATAAAAATTATGAGTTTCATATCTCATTTTTACTCAATTAGTGGTCAACCTATACCTTCTGAACTTAGGGGCATGCCATATTCTATTTCTTTAGCTGTAAACAAGCAGGGGTATGAATAGCGTATCCTTCGTCCTTCTCAATCTAACTGGCGTATTTCTAAGTGTCTGTGACACACACTCTTTCTTATCAGCTGCTCCTTGGAAAGTCCGTCGAGAAGGGGATTAGTTGGCACTAAGAACTGCAACCACAAGCTTCTAAATTTATCGTCCTTTGGAATGTTAAATAAGCGGTGAGTAGCGCTTGTTGCATCTCAACCACTAACACAGCACTTAAGCGTCGCCATGGCAAAAGAGGCGTAAAAAATCTGGCTAAACTCGAGTATTCAAACAATTAGGAAAAATTCTGATCAGGATTCTACAACTCAACGAGAAAATCACAGGATTCTTGCAGACATGACATGACTCATGACAGTGCATTACGTGCTCAGTGACAGTGCAGTCAAGAAGACGTGTTGTTTTTTTTAATATTCGTGCACAGTAGCGACAAACGGGACATTGGGAAACAAGCTGTCTCAGCCGATAAATACTGGCGCCGAGTGTCACCGCAGTTCAGTTTCTTTTTAAACGAGTGAATTAATACTATCTCCCGGAAAGTGATAGTCTCAGTATAATCTCCACGCATTTTGTACAACAATATGAATTTTTCAATTGAGTACTCCAGTTTTATTTTAAATTTAGGTAATTCGATTTTACCGGAAGGGTTTTATTTCCTCAGTTGCGATTAGAGAAACAAAATATGGCGGTACGAAGTTCGCCGGGTCAGCTAGTAATAATATAAACGTTGATGGCGCAATACGAACTATTAATTTAACTCTGTGGAATTTGTTAACCGGCATAAATTCGTTAACCCCTAAGGTGCAAGGACCTTAATGTGAAAGGGGACCTCTTAGCAGTTTGACACAATCTTATCGAAAGTTTAGGTACCAAATAGATGTTTTGTATTCCTCTGTTTCCTCTAATATAGTAAACCTAGTGTTTTTATTTATATCCCGATATTTTGAAGATGAAGTAAACTATGTCCTTATCATTTAATTTTTTCTTAAACTCTCGGTTTTTATCCATAGTATACTTCTAAAAATCCCAGTTTTACTCGCGTGATTAGACGTTCATTACAAAAAATTTAGCGTTTAACCATTGATATAAATAATATAAATAAATAATATAATATGGGACAACTTCCACACACGGTCACGTGGTCCCAAACTAGGCTAGCAGCCTGTACTATGGTAACCAGATGACTGATATACATACTTATATACGATTATAACACCCAGACACAGATCAAACAGACATGTTCATGCACACAAATGTTTGACCTGGCCGGGGATCGAACCCGGGGCCTGCGGCACAGAAAGCAGAGTTACTACCGTCTGCACCAACGTGGCTGTCAAAATAAAGAATAATATAAAGAAAAGGGGAGATGAGGTACTGGCTTCTCGAAATTAGGAAGCTCAAATTAGGTCCCATTAGATCCACGTACGTCAGTAAAGTTAATTGTTGTCTCGTTCGCACTTCGGTCTTGTTATCTTTGTTTCAAATTGCACATGCTTGTTGTTGAGTAAGCGCTGGGAGAACGTACCCTATCTCCAATCTTCTTTAAATCAAAGAGTTTAATAAACAAAAATAAAATGATACTTAATAGACATATCTACCTACTATTCTTTATCTTTAAAATATCAAGATTCCAATATATTAAATATCGGATTAAAAACAGGGCAATACAAATCATCGATTTCGTAAATTGTACAGATTGTGTCTAACTGCTAAGGTCCCCTTTCGTCTTAATGGAACGATTGGCGATACGACACATCGATTTTCTTTTTTTAAAGGAATGTGTCAAGTTACTATTAGGTGTATTTACCTCATAAGTACCTTTTTATAAGATCTTGTAATAATTAATGATCCTGTTTCAGTGCACTTTTATGCATAAGCTATGGCATAGACGTGAGGTTCCCGCCATGGTTCAAATTCGGGGCTTCGACTGCCTCTTACCAGGTTGAAGGTGCTTGGAACGTCAGCGGTGAGTAATTAATGCCAACTGTGCCCCGCGGTGTCATCCGCATAGTGTTCTCTCCGTGGAAATATTAGGATAAAAAGTACCTTACGTGTTCTTCCAGGGTCTAAACTATCCACATACCGAATTTCATCCCAATTGGTTCAATCGTTTTGGCGTGAAAGAGTAACAAACATCCATCCATACATCCTCACAAACCTTCGTATTTATAATATACTAGCTGTACCCCGCGGTTTCACCTGCGTAGACATCGTTCCCGTGAAAATATCAGGGAAAAAGTACTCTGTGTTCTTCCAGGGTATTGTTGGCAAATAATTTTTTTTTATTTGTATTTTTGTCTAAGCTACCGGCATACAAAATTTCAGGACAATCGGTGCAGTAAGTTTGGCGTGAAAGAGTTTTTTTTTTTTATGATAGTGAGTGACAAGACGAGCAAATGAGGTGCCTGATGGTAAGCATCATGATTGCCCATATCAGACACAGTGCCACCCAGTGTTTTAAAATTTAAAATTCTGCGCGGTACTGCACTGCGCCTCACCCTGAGATATGAGTTGGTGAATCTCATCATGCCCAGTAATTTCGCTGGAAACATTGCCCTTCATACCGGAACACAGTAATGTTTGCACATTACTGCTTGGCGGATGAATAACTGGCAAAGGTGTGGTACTTCCCCAGGCGGCCCCCTGCAAAAGAGGCCTACCACTACAACAAATACAACTGAGTAACAAACATCCATCCATCAATCTAACCAAAACCGCACTAGATGGCGCTGGAGGTGAGTTAGAACTCGCAAGCGTTTTGTTCACCTGTTACAAACGTTACTTTTTCACATTGAATTGACATATGAGAATAATATTTTTTTTTATATGGGACAACTTCCACACACTGTAATCTGGTCCCAAACTAAGCTAGAAGTCTGTACTATGGTAACCAGATGACTGATATACATACTTATATAAGCTTATAACACCCAGACACAGATCAAACAGACATGTTCATGCACACAAATGTCCGACCTGGCCGGGGATCGAACACGGGGCCTCCGGCACAGAAAGCAGAGTTACTACCATCTGAGCCAACGAGGCTATCAATATTAGTAAGATTAAGTAGTAGGAGGAAGTAGAATAGGGCTAAGCCTATATTAAATTTAATATAAATAATAATTTAGTACCTACACTTATAAAACTACTTATAAAATGCGAATGACCTGTGAGATTGAGAAAGTGATTTCTACCTGTGCGTTATGGTTTATTTGAACCCAATTTTTAACCTCATATAAACCGGTTTTTCACTTATAAAACCTTTTTTATCCAGTTTCCATTCGATTCACCAGCCATTAACCCATTACTCACTGTGCAGCAACGCGCGACGATCCCTTTGAAGTGCTCTTTAAAACAGCGAATAAAGACACAGAATCTTTGTATTTTGTAAGAAGCCTATTGATCACGTCAGTTTTCAAACAAAAAAACCCAGCCTCGTTGGCTCAGATGGTAGTAACTCTGCTTTCTGTGCCGCAGGCCCCGGGTTCAATCCCCGGCCAGGTGAAACATTTGTGTGCATGAACATGTCTGTTTGATCTGGTCTAGGTGTTATAAGCTTATATAAGTATGTATATCAGTCATCTGGTTACCATAGTACAGGCTTCTAGCCTAGTTTGAGACCAGATGACCGTGTGTGGAAGTTGTCACATATTATTATTATTAATACTTTTTCCACAGATAAAGCTGAAAGCATTTGGGATAGGTTCGTTCATCAGGATCCGACGGTGGTGGCTGACTTGACCAATGGAGACGTCGCGTGTGATTCCTACCACCAGTGGGAGAGAGACGTTGAGATGACTTCAGAGCTCGGCCTGCATTTCTATAGGTAAAATTTAACGTCTCGATTATAAACCGTACCGGTAACAAAGTCGATCATAACAATTGCAGTCTAGATGAACCCAACTCAAGTGAAACGGTTACTCAGTCCTTTTGCATATGAAATGCATAATTTGATTTTAATTATCGACAAAACAAATAAGAGGGCGCTGAATGCAAAAATTAGGCACAAGATTTATTTTTATACACATACTTTAATAAGAACAAACGTGTGTGTTCAGTTTAAAAAAATTACCTTAAGTAGAATAAAATTAAAGGAGTGTACTGGAGTAATTAAATCGAAAAATAACCCGGTTTCTGTAGAAAAAAAAAAATCAGTCACCTACAAATATTACTGTTAATAATAATAGAGTAAATAACAACTTTTTTTAATTTATTGTTTATATTTTGAGTAAACAAATAAAAACTGCTAAAAATAAAGAAGCTCACAGCCCTCAACTCGCCTTCAACTGTGATATACAATATTCGACTCTAAACAAAGCAGATTAGTTAACAATTTGAATGACAGTGTTCTGTTCGCTCAAGCCCAAAATTGCTAGAATTATGTACACCCACAAGGCCGTACCCTGACCAAATAACCTTGAGCATTTGTTGCATCTTCGGCGCACCACACCTTCTACGCTCAAATTTTAGAATAAAATCATTATAAAATCAAATATTGTTCTTTAAAAAAAACTATCCTAAGTAGCAAATCAAAATTATAAAGGTTTGTTAACAAGGAGATGCATTTTATTAATAATTTCTCATTTCTGTGCTTTTGTCGTGGCATAAATATCTATTTTGCGAGCATTCTGCTATGAAATGTAAGTTTATTTGTGATTCAGGTCTCAGACCTGTGCTTAGACAGGGTCTTATAGAGATTATTTCCCCTCAGGTTCTCCATATCCTGGCCACGGCTCCTGCCAACAGGGTTCACCAACAAGATCAGTGAAGATGGCAAGAACTACTACAATAAGCTAATAGACGGTCTACTGGCCAGAGGCGTAGAACCTATGGTCACTCTTTTCCATTGGGACCTGCCCCAGAGCATTCAGGATTTGGGTGAGCATTAAATATTATACATAATATATAATTTATACAAATATTAACCCTCTTGCTTTAGTCTTCCCGTTGAGCTACAACAGGGGGCTCTTCAACAGGAGAGTGAATAGAGAATTGAAAGGTCGGTAACATACTGGCAAGACCCCTGGTGTTGTAGGTATCCATAGGCGGCGGTAACCGCGACCTATCACCGCACACCATCTGCGCCTGGCCCCACCTATGGCTTAAAAAAACTCTAGCAGAACGCCCCCCTTATTACGAACAGCAGTAGAAGTGTGGAAAGCGTTTAATTGCTTTATGTCTGCTGTTAAACGGCGTATTAAAAATGACGTTTGGCAGCAAAATTTACTGCTGTTACGCGATTGCATGTTCGTAATACCATCCCGGCTACCCCAATTAAGCTGCTCGATTAAAAATACTACCTCAGTGGCGTAGTGATCGCAACATCGACTGCCAATCATGAGGGTTCGATCCCCAGGTTAGGTTAAAGAGATTTTTCATTAGGAATTATCTCCACTATAGCCTGGAAATGTGCCTGGTATGTGCAACAGGGCACAGTTCTAGAATCCAGGTTGTCATAGAGATAATTCCTTATGGAAATTCCAATAACACTGCCTGACCTGGGGATCGAACACGGGATCTCATGATTGGCATCCTCCACATGATTTTAATGTCAATTAATTACTGGAAATAATTTATAAATAATTTACAAATGCCAAATCAATCAAATCTAATTGCCTCCTGGGCAACAAACAGCTCAAGCTTCTCCAGGAGGTAGGGCACCAATTATATGTATGCAAAACTTTTGCAGACTGAATAAATGATTTTTTATTTGATTTGAATTTGAATACCAACGCTCATGTTTTGCGGTTGACTTCGCTAACAATTTGTGACCATTAATAATAATTAGAGTCCGCGCGGAGTCAAGAACCTAAGAAAAGGTTATATTAAATAATTTGTTTATTAATCATGTAAGCTAATTACATCTCTAAATGTGTCTGGAAATAACTTAGTATACTTTAAATATTAAAAATTTCCCATTCATTGTTTGAATTAATCTTTTTTTTATGATAGTGAGTAACAAGACGAGCAAATCAGGCTCCTGCCTGAGTTCCATCTAATGTTTTTTTTTAGTTCAAAATTCTGCACGGCACTGCACTGTGCCTGTCACCCTGAGATATTAGTTGTTGAAACTCGTCATGCCCAGTAATTTCGCTGGTAACATTGCCCTTCATAGCGGAACATAATAATGTTTGCACATTACTGCTTGGCGGATGAATAACTGGCAAAGGTGTGGTACTTCCCAGGCAGCCCCCTGCAAAAGAGGCCTACCACTATAAACAATCTGAATGAAAGTATCATTCGCCGATCGGATTATTATAATATTGGACGCAATCTGAATCTAATTTCAAAAGACTAATGTGAAACCCAACTACTGAATCACACATCGGTCGTATTGGTCATTAGTCTGTGATTGGTATTTGAAGACCATTGTCTTCACTAAGGAATTAAAAAGGAATAAACCCTACATTAACAGGAAACCCGGACTGCCACGGAGGACTGCCTCCGTGGCGTAGAGGGCACATGCTCGACTGCCAATCAATAGGTCCCGGGTTCGATCCCCAGGTCAGGCAGTGTTAAATATTGGATTTTTCCATTAGGAATTATCTCAATAACTGCCTGGAGTCTGGAACTGTGCCCGGTAGATGGCAATAGGCTCGCCCCCTATTACATGGGACCAATAACATACTGGCGAAATGTGGGTGTATCTACATGGGACTGAGTCCTGGGTACATCTCTGCCTACCCCTTCGGGAAAAAGGCGTGAACGTATGTTATGTTATGTTATTAACAGGAAAGAGGACCTCTTAGCAACTTGACACAATCCTATGGAAAATTTACTAAATCGATGTTTTGTATTCCCCTGTTTCCTCCGAATACAGTTAGCCTATTTGATATCCTGATATTTTAAAGATGAAGTAAAGTATGTCCCTATCATTTAATTTTTGTTTATAAACACTAAATTTTTTTGTAGTGAACGTCCAATCACGCGAGTAATACTGGGATTTTTGGATGTTCATTAAGAAAAAACCAAAGATTTATGAGAAAAATTTAATTGACAGGGACATAGGTTTCACTATAAAAATATCAGGATATAAATTCATAGAATGGGTTATTATATATGGAGGAAACAGGGGAAAACAAAACATCGATTTGGTAAATTTTTCAGTGTCAAATTCCTAGAAGGCCGCATACGCCCTCAACTAATTTGCCCCATAATCCTATTTTTAGAAAGTTCTGCCACGGTACCGTAGTTGAGACGCAAGCACTCCTGCCGATCATTATGGTCCCGGTCGCGAATTAAAAATTACAAAATTAAAATACTAACAATTTCGCCCCATGTAATTTAAAAACTATTCAATTACAGTCTTAATATGTCCCTAATAAGGCTTTTAGTTATTGACCGAGCGAGCGAAGAGTCTCAGTTTCGAGACTAGCCAAAAATACCAAATCTTTGACAAAAATTGGCACACAAGTTTCTTGATTTATTTAATTTTTTAAGTAAGGTGTAAGTTGGTTAGATAACAATTTTTATGGCAATTAATGGTCTTTTTATAAAATTAGCTACGTTAGGTACAATAGGTGTAGGCGAGGAGAGGTGATATCTACAGGTAGACTGGGCTAATGGTTATAAGTGCTCGCGAGGTCTACTGTTCCCACAGAACCACTAGTTTTAACAATATACTGTAAACAGCAGACTAAACAGCAGACATAACAAACCCAATCTCTTCCAGGTGGCTGGACCAACCCCCTCATAGCAGATTGGTTCGCCCTCTACGCTAAAACCGTCTACACACTATTCGGCGACCGCGTCAAGACCTGGCTGACATTCAACGAGCCTATAGTCAGCTGCGACATGGCATATATCACCGGTTCCTTAGCTCCGGGTATTGTCGATCCGGTGTATGGACCCTTCTTGTGCAATAAGCATCTATTGCTAGCTCACGCGAAAGCTTGGAGAATCTATGATGAAATGTTCAAACCTTTGTACCATGGTAATTATTTATTTCTTTATATAGCTTTCTTTATATATATAGCAATATTAGATGATGGCAAAGCTAAAATTATGTGCCGTGGGTTGCCGGCAATAGAATAAATACCCCACTCTTTCTACCCGTGGTTGCCATGAGAGCCGACTAAGGAGAACGCCAGAGAACGGGTAGCAGCATTATCTGCATAAAACTATCAAACTGCGCTCACCAACACGCCTGCCAAGCATGTCGAGAATTGGCAACCCATTGGGGTAGGCCTATGTCCAGCAGTTGACTTCTAGATGTAGATAACTATGAAGAGTTATTTCTTTAGCACTTTTAGATTACGCCGAAGTTTTTAGAAGGCTGCTACTGAAACCGCGAGACATAGCCTAAGACAAACTATAGTTCGACAAAATATATTAGAAAATAATAGGCGCTACTGTCTTTTTCAATAGTAAATACAATAGAATCGATACTTCCACTTTTAATAACTTCCGTTTCTAGACTTCTCTGTCTATAAGCTATAAGTGCCTGTGCCTGGGGAAAAAATACTGTGAAAGTACCCGGCTGAAAGTTGATAAGTAAGTGCATCAGTCAAGACATTTCAATATCTCGGACTGCCTTGGCGTAGCAGTCACAAGCGCTGCTACGGATCATGAGGTCTCTGCGGTTGCTTCCCAAGTTAGGCTAAAAGTGGTATTGTATTTTATCCATAACTGGCGAAGTATGGATGTAAATACAATGGGACTGGATCCTAGGTACATCTCCGCCTACCCCTTTGGAAAAAGGCGTGATGTTATGTTTAATATAATATTTAGTATGTGTTTAATTATTCAGGTAAAGTATCATTATCAAACCACTTGGTGTGGTACGCGCCGCTCTCTCGCAGGGATGCCAGTCTGACGAAGCTCGTACGAGACTTTGTTGTAAGTACTCCATATTAAAGTATAATGGTCCCTACACACGTATGCCGGCGAGGCGAGACAGATTGTCTGTTAGCGGCTCAAGTGTGTAAAACCTTATGTTTTTCTCCTAAACCTAATACCTATATTTTAAAAGGAATGTGATAGCTTAAAACCAGTATTTTATTATTAAAAACGCCTTGTCCCGTGTGGAAGGCAGATAGTTCTTTTTACTTGCTTTTTTCATGATAGTGAGTGATAAGCCTGATGGTAAGCATCATAATTGCACATATCAGACACAGTGCCACCCAGTGTTTAAAAATTCAAAATTCTGCGCGGCCCTGCACTGCGCCTGTCACCCTGAGATATTAGTTGTTCAAACTCATCATGCCCAGTAATTTCGCTGGTAACATTGCCCTTCAGACCGAAACACACTAATGTTTGCATTACATTACTGTTTCCCGGATGAATAACTGACAAAGTTGTGGTACTTCCCCAGGCGGCCCACTGCAAAAGAGGTCTACCACTATGATCCTGACATGCTACTTTCGCTTCTTCCACTTTCAACACATTCTTCATTCACACTCGTCGGTTGTGATTACTTCGACCGGCCTTTCCTTAATACAACATCAATTTGATCTTAAAAATTTAATAATGCCTAAGCCCTACCGGCTTGACCAATCACGCTCTATAATACCTATTATAATATGTTTTCCCAATACAGGTAGGTCGGTACACTCACGCCATCTACTCCAAGGAAGGAGGATGGCCCCCGTCTACCATCAAGGTGATGAAAGAACTGAGCTTCAAGGAGGGATATGAAATGCCAAGATTACCTCCCTTTACTAAAGAAGAAATTGATCTAGTTAGAGGTAATCTCTTGATCCTATAAAACACGCACACACACCCCTACACCATGTTTATCACTTCTTTTTTTAAAAGCTTTTATTTAACTTGCAATGTATGTAAATATGTTTGTTCGGGTGAAATCTTTGAACTCAATTTTGAAGTGGATATCTTCAACCAATTGAGCTGAAATTTTGTATGCTCGTTTAGTTTGGATGACAATGCACGATATGGTGTGTGACATTATTCTAAATCCAATATGGCGGACCATCCAAGATGGCGGAGTGGTTATTTTTGAGAGTAACTCAAAAAATAATGTGACATCATTCTAAATCCAATATGGCGGATCATCTTTCTTCTTTTTAGAGCGTTTAAATAAAAGCTTTTTTAAAAAAGTTTTTTACTTTTAATTTATTCTTCCGCTAAAATTTTAACGTACCTATATATTATTAAAATGTTGAAAAAATTGTCAGGAAAACAGATAATTTGCAAATTGTAAGAATATCTGTGTGGCTTTGTATTTTATTATTATTGTAGCTCCTAAACGAAAAGACCAATTTTGATGCGGTTCTTTTGACAGGTGACATGTTCAAGAGTGTTCTCTTAGTCATGTTTCATAAAAATCGGTTTAGCCGTTTGAACGTTATTAGCTCATTTCTAGCAGCTGCAGGGATATAAGCAACTTCCAGTGATCTATTCGAATTCTGTTCCATAATCAATATATCAATGAGTTGTAACCTTATCAAAGTTAGGTTCAAATGGGCTAGTTGTCAAATATATAGTGTTTGGACTCATTGGAATCGTCTCAATGAATATGTTACTGATCGATGGTGACCAGGGCCTGATGAAAGAGCAGGAAGAACGGGAGAAGAGGTTTTGTTAAATTACACAATTCTTAACTTGTTATGATGACTTTAACATAATGCTTTTTCATTTCGTCAGCTATGTTTTTGGTTCCATGGAATAGGGGTGAGCCTATTCCTACCGGCATAGTTCCAGCCTCTAGGCTATTAAATTCAATAACACTCTTTGCCTGACCTGGGTATTGAACCCAAGACCTCATGATCAGCAGTAGAGCAGCGCCCACTACGCCCCGATGCAGTCAACTATGTCTAACTTAACATGACTTTAAAAACGAACTCTCATCATCACCAGAAGTATAGTCCACTGTTAAAAATAGGCCTCTCTCCATAGAACGCCATAAACTATTCATATGAGGGGATTTTGCCGTAATCACCGCGCTTTTTGTGCGGCTTTGTGATCGCAGTAGTTCTTTAAAACAGAGAGCGCTGCTGCCCACCATCTCAATATGTCATTCTGCCGGGTCTTACGGCTCCCACGGGATGAGAAAGGAATGGCCCTATTATATAGCCGGGAACCACACGGACTCTAATAGAAGTTTAATCTAAAACTCGCTAGGCACATACGATTTCTTCGGCCTTAACTACTACACTTGCCGGCTGGTACGTCACGCGCGCGCCGGCGAGCGAGTCGACACGGTGTTCTTCCAGGGGATACCGGAGCTGCGAGCTGTTATGGAGGTCGAGCCTGGCCTAGGATATGGAGTCTCCGACTTTTTGGTGGTATGTCCTTAATATGCAAAATATGATTTTTAATTTAACCAAGTGAATTAAAAAAGCGTTCCAAAATGTTGTAATATTTTAGTAATTTCGTGTGAAAAGGTAACAAACTTACAGCACAAACTTTTTCAGTATTAGTAGCACTTAGGATCTGTAGAAGTGGAAACGTAGAACACATAGTAGGCAAAGATGTAACCCAGGACTCAGTCCTTTACACCCTCCCTTCGCCAGTTATATTTTTAAGTCCCATGTAATAATCAACCGGACACAGTTCCAGGCTGTCTTTGAGAACATTCCTGATTTTACCTGCCTAGGGATCGAAGCTGAGAGCTCATGATCGGCAGATAGATAGACAGATAGATAAACACTTTATTGGTACACCACAAAAAATAATCCTTTAAATTAAGAACACATTATAACAAATAGTGTAACAATTGGCGGTCTTATCGCTAAAAGCGATATCTTTCAGACAAGTAGAGGCAGTAAGACTTATGATAGTGTGATGTTAGATTTTCATATTGGTATAAACTATTCTTCCAGCTCTGTCCAAAAGGTCTTCGAGAGCAGATGGCCTGGTTGAAGCAACAGTACGGAGACATAGAGATCCTGATCACAGAGAGTGGGTACTCCACGGCTGGGTCGGATCTTAAGGATACCAAGCGGAGTGAATTCATTACTGAACATTTGGAACAGGTAACAGCTGATTCGCATAACACATAAAACATACAATCACGCCTTTTTCCCGAAGGGGTAGGCAGAGGTGTGCCCAGGACTTAGTCCCATACTCCAGGCTGTCATAGAACAATTCCTATAACATTGCCTTTGCCTGACCTGGGGATCGAAGCCGGGACCTCATGATCGGTAGTTGAGCTTACGCCCACTACGCCAGCAAAGCAGACACAGTATATCTTAATTCGTCATGAACCCCATTGTTTTCTGAATTCGTTGAACGAGTTCACGTAGGCCATGGTTTTTGCCGTCGGTTGCCGTAAGGTATATTTTTGGAGTTTGGGAAGGAATCTGATGACCCTTAGTCGGTTCTTAAGGGTAACCAAATTAAATATTTGGGTGAACCTACTTGCAATAATTTTTTGACTCCAAAAATATACAGTGGTCTCTACAAAATAGCTATAAGACTCAAGGCTTATAAATATCTTCTATATAATAATGTAATAGATAATAGGGTGGAGTTCTCGGCTTTGGAATAGTGCTCCACCCTCTCTATCCGTGGTTGCCGTAAGAGCCAGCTAAGGGTTAACAGATCCAGAGGACGGGCAGCAGCGTCCTCTGCAAAAAACCATCGAACATACTCGCCTGCCAAGCGTGGCGAGTATTGACAAAACCCCCTTTTATGGATAATGATGATGAATAATAGATAATAATATAGATAGTAATAAAAGATAATAAACTAAGATTCATCAACCACGTCAAATATAATTGAGAAGTCTAAGAAATTGTTTTACAAACTAACCACCTTCATTATATCCAACTGAGAGGTCTATGTCCAGCAGTGGGCTCTCAGGTTGAGATCATGATGATGAAACAGCCTTTTATTAACAGGTGCTGCTATCTATCAAAGTGGATCACGTGAACGTCACCGGTTACACTTACTGGGCTCTCATGGACAACATGGAGTGGGCGGAGGGATACGAGTGAGTTTACTCACTTCTATATCTTTATTAATAAACTAGTCGATTCGAACCCACGATTTCGTCTGTGGAATTAAAGGATTTAATTTTTACATGAACCTCATCATTTTTTTTTTAAAAACTTGGGTATCTTATAACATCAGCTATCTGTTAGTGAAAATCCGGTTAAAATCGGTTCAGCTGTTTTGGAAATTAGCGGGATCAAACAGACAGACAACCATGTTTTAAGGTGATGGGTATACAGGTGACCTTGGGAAGTTATAAATTCCCAAGCCTGACGCTATATCAGTACCTACTATTTATTATTATGTGGTATTTACACTCGCGACCAACGATTAGTGCCTGGTCATATTTGCGAGCAAGGAACCTATGCGGAAGATTACTTCTTACTTATTACGCGACACTTGTATGAAAAACCCAAGGACATGGCTTGGGTTTTTCATAGAGGTGACGCGTATTTTTTTTATAAAATTAGAGATACTTGTTCTAATAGCTGACACCGTTTTCTTGATCTTTGATTTGTTGCTATCAGTAGCAGAATAATAAAGTTATAAACATATATACTATTTGCACCAACTAAAAAGTACTTTTGTGCGAATGCTCGTTGCTCGCAAATATGATCAGGCGCTAATCGTTGGTCGCGAGTATAGCCACAGAATAATAAATAGTACTAATATAGCGTCAGGCGATGTTGCATGCCCGTACTCGCCCACCTTATTAGATTTCGAAGGTCACCTGTACACCCGCCACCTTAAATGGTATGTTTATATTATTTTTTTTTTTTTGTGATAGTGTGTGGCAAGATGAGCAAATCAGGTGCCTGATGGTAAGCACCATGATTGCCCATATCAGACACAGTGCCACCCAGTGTTTTAAAATTCAAAATACTGCGCGGCACTGCACTGTGCCTGTCACCCTGAGATATGAGTTGTTGAATCTCATCATGCCCAGTAATTTCGCTGGTAACATTGCCCTTCATACCGGAACACAGTAATGTTTGCACATTACTGCTTGGCGGATGAATAACTGGCAAAGGTGTGGTACTTCCCCAGGCGGGCCCCTGCAAAAGAGGCCTATCACTACAAATATTTTATGTACAATGAACTGCTAATTCTTTCTCCTCATTACTTTTTTAACTGGGTTTTCATTCTCTCTCAGGCCAAAGTTTGGTTTGTACGAAGTGGATTTCGAGTCGGAGCAGAAAACGCGTACACCTCGCGCGTCCGCCTACTACTACAGCAGTGTCATCAGAAGTCATACGCTACGGTTCAATACTAGTAACGCTGATATATTCCTCAAGTAAGGTACCTGGGTCAAATATGGCCACCTTAAGCTTTGACGATAACTTTCTCATCCTTACCTACGACAGGTCTATTAACCCTTATGTCGTTTGGTATAAAATCTATCTAACTTACTTACATGTAAAATAGAATCTATTTGAAGTAGATTTTGAGATAACGTAATTTTTATAAAAAATGGGAAATTGGCCATATTTCCGATAGTGTAGGTAAATATGCCCATAGTTTGGCCATATCAACAGTATGAAATAAAACAAATTATAAATCAGTTTTTGGGACTTATTACTAAGTGGAATAAAAAGAAATAGGCTTATTTTAAAGTTTTATTATTGTTAAATAAAGTATATAAATAAAACAACAAAAAGAATAAACAAAAAGGAAAATAATAATAGAAATCCTCTTTGTTATTCCTGTTATTCAAAACAAACTTACTGGGACAATGAGGTAAATTCTTCGGTAGGTAACAACTTAAAATCAACTTAAAACAAACAGAATTTTAAAATTAATGTATTTTGTTGCACAAATTTTCATATCGAAAATATGGCCACTCGATGGCCATATTTGCAGTATGTATGAAGTTTTACAATTGTACCTAACCTAAAAACACTACTAAAAAGGAATTAAATCTGCATTAAAATATCAACTAGAGGCCCTAAAGATTAATACACAGCAAGTTCATAACAGAAAACATTGATAAATAACAGAATAAACCAAAACAAATTTTTAATGCAAATTTTTAGCATAACGTGCCTGTGAAGTGGCACTGCCGGACTGGTGAGGGGCGCGCGGCGGGTGACACGTGTTTCTTACTTTATGCACACATAGTCCTTCCTGATCACGTATACGATGTAGCCAGGGTTGCAATAGTTTGGTAGATAATAGGCAGTGGCCATATTAATCGGCTGGCCATATTTGACCCAGGTACCTTAATAAATGCGAACTCGGCTGACACGCTGACGTGTGTCTAAAACTAGTTTTCAATTTATAAATAACACTTAGTATAATAGTAAAATGTGTTTGAATATAATAATATACATATAATATAATTTTGTATTTTTTTTAACTTACTAAGCATTTAATATATATTTCTATATACCTATAGCTATGTTAATATGTTCTTTTAGTGACAATAATTCAGGTCTCTATCTTTATCCACAAAGTCTTAAGTATGAAATTAGTATAATCACTATATATAAAATCCTAAATGACTCACTGACTGACATGCAACGTAGAGCCCTAATCACTGATCATAGAGACTTGAAACTTGGAATGGAGGCCCTTTTTGTTGTCTGGACGTGTGCTAAGAAAGGATTTTGAAAATTCATATTCAGAGGGGTCCAAAACGGGAGTCAATATAGCCCATATTTCATAATGGCGAGCGGGCAAAGCCGCTGCCGTGTGCCGTGGAGTTACCGGCTTTAGAATAATGCTCCACCCTCTCTACCCATGTTTGCCGTAAGAGCCGGCTAAGGGTTAACAGACCAGAGGACGGGCAGCAGCGTCCTCTGCGTGAAACCATCGAACTGCGCTCGACAACCCGCCTACAAGCGTGTCGAGTATTGGCAAAACCTCCCTTTATGGGGGAGGCCTATGTTCAGTAGTGGATTACCAACGGCTGAGATGATGATGATGATGAAAGCCGCTGTTCTACACTATAGTTTATAATTAATAAGTGGAAAAAAGAAACATATGGAAACAACAGGTGGTCTAAATTTAGACACAAAAATAAATAAAACATTGACGAGACAATAAACTTGCTATTAAATTATTTATACCTACTTTAATTATTTTTATTAGTAATTCACTTCTGTCGCTACAATGAGCGATGTGAGAATTATTCCTCACTCATAAAACTTAACATACCATCACACCTTTTTCCCGAAGGGGAAGGCAAAAGTGTCTGCCAACCCTCCCTCAGGATTCAGTCTCATAGTAGCGGTACACTCACATTTCGTTACTTATGTTTTTGGTCCCATGTAATAAGTGGCAAACCTATGATCATCTACCGGGCACAGTTCCAGACTCTGTCTGACAGCTGTCTGAGCAATTTTTTTGTTTATGATAGTGCACGTGACAAGACGAGCTAATCAGGTGCCTGATGGTAAGCATCATGATTGCCCATATCAGACACAGTGCCAAAGTGTTATAAAATTCAAAATTCTGCGCGGCACTGCACTGCGCTTGTCACTCTGAGATATTAGTTGCTGAAACTCGTCATGCCCAGTAATTTCGCTGGCAACATTACCCTTCAGACCGGAACACAGAAATGTTTGCGCATTACTGCTTGGCGGATGAATAACTGGCAAAGGTGTGGTACTTCCCCAAGGGGCCCCCTGCAAAAGAGGCCTACCACTATAAAACGACGTTTCTCTAGTTTCCCGATATTTCGAAGCAGTAACAAGCGTCGTGATCACGAAGAACTGACAAGCATCGGTGAGTTGATTTTTATTGGCAGGTAAATCGATCTACCCTCTTTTTTTGCCTCTTTTTTTTACTTCTACAACCATTATAGTAATTTCAAATGATAATATTTTCATAATTTATAAATTAAATTAAATTCTTTATTCAGACATAATAGGATCCAATACATGAAAAAATTTACTTAAAACATGAAATAAAATTATTAAAACTAGTACAATAAAATATATGTATGTAAAAAAATTAATCAAATTATTATCAGGAATTAGAAAAATATAAAATTTAAAAATTAAATTGAAAATTAAAATCACAAATTATAATTAAATCAAAAATAAAATATATCAGCAATGAATAAAAAAAAAATGTCATAAACAGATATTTAATATAAATTTAAAAAATCTATTAAATTTACTTATTCCTATTAATATGTCTATTTATCTATACAAACAGTAATGTGATAACCCTGGTGGGGCAAAAGCCACCAGGTTTTTCATGTCGTGAAATCCGCCCCAACGAGTCGATTTAGTGGGGCATATTCCGCGACATAATTTGTAGTATTCCACTATACCCCACCAATGGGGCGGCTTGGTGGGGCATAGTGGAACAATCCGATTTATCGCTCCTCTAATAATGAGACAATCTATAGCCGTCCAGCTACAACGCGTAGGATGGTGCTATTGCTGCTCCGGGGATTTATAATTTTGCTTCTTAAGAATACTTTATATTATATTATATAAGTACCTATACCTAAGTACATAAGAAGTACACACGCGACGAAAATAGTAACATATAGTTCGACACAAAAGAGTAGAAAATAATGGGGGCGCCACTGTCTTTTACAAAAGTAAAAAAAATTTCATCAACACATACACTTTAAATTGGTTCCGTGTCTACTCTTTTGTGTCGAACTATACGTCTTCGGTTTTCGTCGGTTTCGGTAATGGGTAACGGAAACCAATTACTACCGGATACTATCTAGGTATCAAAACATTAAATGATTCTAATAGCCAATAAATTGACGCCTTTATCGATCTATTTTTAAAATGTACATGTTGTAGTGAATGTATGTTAATTCGGTAAGGTCCAGTCTAGATAATTATAGTGCTTACTTATTCGATATATATTTGTTATGTTACTTATTCGATTATTGACACATCTTCGCGCGCTCAGACTAATCACCGCTGTCATATCTACTTGTCAAAGTAACTAAAACTGTACTGAAATCGTGTACGACCCTGTGCAACACAATTTTTCACGCGCACTAAATTTCCTTGCAAGCCGTTTTTACGCACACTTTAATTTGAAAGCTATTATTCTTTAAGTACTTATTACTTCTTACCTATGAAATACCTTTTGAGAATTTGACAATGAAATAAAATAAATAAAAATACCCAGTCGACAATATTTTGTGTTTGCGTATTAACCTCTAAATATTAGTAACCTATTCGATAAATTTATCTTGGTATTTTTAAAATGAAAATAAACTATCATTGTATGTTCTTGTTTAAACAAGTAAACACTTTGTTTTATTCTATTAAACATCTAACCAGGAAAAAGGAAAAAGGCGTGAATGTATGTTTTTTTTATCTAACCACAAGATTAGTACAGTAGTTTTAGATCATCACTAGAAAAAAATGAAGAGGTACTTATAAAAGAAAATAAAATGATATTATACTATAACCTAATATATAATATTATACTATATCCATAGACTCGTTTTATTATAAAAAAATAAAAGATTAGCAAAGACAAGGATCAAATATTTACATTTACATTAGGTACGTAGGTTAGGTTGTAGTGGTAGGCCTCTTTAGCAGGGGGCCGCCTGGGGAAGTACCACACCTGTGCCAGTTATTCATCCGCCAAGCAGTAATGTGCAAACATTAGTCCGGTCTTAAGGGCAATGTTACCAGCGAAATTACTGGGCTTGATGAGATTCATAACATAACATAGGTTCACGCCTTTTTCCCGAAGGGGTAGGCAGAGATGTACCCAGGACTCAGTCCCATGTAAATACACCCACACTTGATGAGATTCAAAAACTCATATCTCAGGGTGACAGGCGCAGTGCAGTACCGCGCAGAATTTTTGAATTTTAAAACACTGGGTGGCACTGTGTCTGATATGGGCAATCATGATGCTTACCATCAGGCACCAGCAGGGCTATTGGTGTTCTTCATAATCACCAGTCGCTATCAGGCTTATGTATTTATGTTCTGTGGTTTGAGTTAGTTACAAAGACGTTTTACCTTTCTAACAAGACTGTGCACTGTCAAATTTGGAGGAGAGAAAAGGACAAGGATAGACACTGCGAGTGGTTCTCACTCGGGACCGGCACAGTGCACAGTCTACTTAGTAAGTTTATCATAATGTCTTTGGTTAGTAACCGGACTTTGACATTTTTGGTTAATGTCAAATCAAGTTAATAGTCACTAAAGTGATAGTCACCGAGAACGCCAATAGCCCCCCTGATTTGCTCGTCTTGTCACTCACTATCATAAAAAATTAAATAAAAAAGTAGCCATTTTGTGCCTGCCAGTACTTTTAATAAAAGATTGCTTTGGTTAAAATATATCAGACCTTCCTAAACCAAATCGGGGGAGAACGGACCAGGTGAAAGCTGGACCGGGTGAAAACGGTGCGGAGCCATTTTATTTCATTTGAATGGGTCAAATATATTCAGAACAAACAGTGTAATCGATTTGGTAATGTTTTCATGGCGAAATAATATTTTTTACTTACGCTCGAGTAATTTGCTCGCAGTATTTTTTAATATAATAAATTTGAATAGAATAATACTTTATTGCATACCAAAATAAAATAAAAAACAATGTTTCAAAACAGATAACAGGTAAGTAATACGGTTAACAACCGGCGGTCTTATCGCGTTAAGCAATTTCTTACAGACAACCTGAGGACCAAGAACAAGTGAAACTGTTAACCGCAGCTAGATTATAAATGAAGGAAAAGTTCATGGTGGTCCTTATTATGCTCTTATTTTGAATAAATATGCAAAGACGACTGATAGGTAAGACGTTATTAAGATAGATATACTTACTTAGTTCAGCAAAATGACTAATTTCTCGACTTACCTGCGACATGGCGACAGGAAACTTGACGTAAAGAATTTACCACACACCGCAGGCTAAGCCTGCGACCCACCAACACAACGTTGCATTAGCTTTTTACATTTTTGTCTGCGACGGATTCGTATGCAATTAATTCTTGTGAATTTGTCGCAGACTTTCCTCAGCTTAAGTGTGAAGAGTGCTTTAGGCTTTCTTTTGTAAGTCTCTTTCATATTTAATTCAGCACGAAATCAGTTCGATCAGTCAGTTAGCAGCATGATTGTATTCATAGTGCTCGTGTTCAGGTATTTTTGGGTTTATATTAAATAGTCTTATAATTATTTCATTTCATGAAATTAGGTAATTCGCCTTTTTTATTTGCGGTTGTCCATTAAATATTATGATATAAGTATAAAATTATTTAGTTAATGAATTCTTAGGATTTAACGATTGTAAGTGAATAAATCTACCACTAATTTTGTTGACTGCCTCGGTGGCGTAGAGGGCGCATGCTCGACTGCCAATCAAGTGGTCCCGGGTTCGATCCCCAGGTCAGGCAGTGTTAAATATTGGATTTTTCCATTAGGAATTTTCTCAATAACTGCCTGGAGTCTGGAACTGTGCCCGGTAGATGGCAATAAGCTCGCCCCTATTACATGGGACCAATAATATACTGGCGAAATGTGGGTATACCTACTATGGGACTGAAGTCCTGGGTGTACATCTGCCTACCCCTTCGGGAAAAAGACGTGAATGTATGTATAGTATATGTTTTTAATTTCTAAGAAGCAGCAGCGTCCTCTGCAAAATACCATCGATCTGCGCTCGCCAACCCGCCTGCCAAGCGTGTCGAGTATTGGCAAAACCCCCCTTTATGGGGAGGCCTATATTCAGTAGTGGATTACCAACGGCTGAGATGATGAAAATAATTTCATACCTAAACATTAGCCTAAACATAGTAATATAAATTGTATAAATTCTGAACCGTAATAACATTTTGAGTAAACTTAATTAACGTTTAGTTATATACTATTTATATATATATATAGTTATATACATTTGTTATATACTTTAAAACACATTGTTACCAGCACATGTAGCTGTAAGTACTAACAGTGTATTACGCATTTGATTACCTAATCAATAATAATATCTACCCAAAAAATTCTTAAATTTTTTAAATTTTTTCTCTCGTCTGAAAGCACGCTACATCTTAATCTAGCGTGCTTTCAGACGAGCGACGCGTCGACGCTGACGACAAAATGCGCTCCGTGTGTATTTTATGTCATTTTATTACAAATTTCGCCGCCGCGTGATCGCCGCGTTGATGTTGACGTCGCGCCGACGTTCGTCTGAAAAGACGCTTATTGAGACTTGTAAAATTTATCCTTTTGATATAAATAGTTTTAAAAGGTGTTCCTAGCATGTAAAATCACTTAAATTAAGTTAGACGTAACTTATTACGTACTTATTATTACCACCGAGTTGTATTTTTTTTTATGATAGTGAGTGACAAGACGAGCATATCAGGTGCCTGATGGTAAGCATCATGATTGCCCATATGAGACACAGTCCCACCCATTGTTTTTAAAATTAAAAATTCTGCGCGGCACTGCACTGCGCCTGTCACCCTGAGATATCAGTTGTTGAATCTCGTCATGCCCAGTAATTTCGCTGGCAACATTGCCCCTCAGACCGGAACACAGCAATGCCTGCACATCACTGCTTGGCGGATGAATAACTGGCAAAGGTGTAGTACTTCCCCAGGCGGCCTCCTGCAAAACAGGCCTACCACTACAATATATTATTTATAAGATTTTTATCATCATCATCATCATAATCTCAGCCATAGGACGTCCACTGCTGAACATAGGCCTCCCCCATAGATTTCCATCCAGTCCGGTTGTAAGCGGCCCGCCTCCATCGTGTTCCTGCCGTCTTTATTAGATCGTCTGTCCACCTTGTGGGTGGTGAAGATTTTTATGACAATACAGAATTTTTAACATCAAAATCATTATAATTTACTAGTAAGTATATTAAAATAATAGTAGGTACCTAAATTACTATTAAAATACTTAATATATGTTATTATTTTTATTGATTGACAATCACTGATGAATGACGAATCTATATACGAAAACAAATATTTATCCACCTGTGTTAACAATTGCAGTGTGTTCACTCCGTCAACGACGAATGAGGTGGAGTTTCCACCGTGGTTCATGTTCGGTGCGTCTACTGCAGCTTACCAGGTCGAAGGGGCGTGGAATAACAGCGGTAAGGGGCCAAAGGAATAAGAACAGTGCTAGGATTCATTAATTGTTAATTAACACGGTTACAAACAATTAAGTTACCTAACATCAAATTACAAAATCAAAGTTACATAATTTATATACACAAAAAATAAGACAAAAAAGTTTTTTTTTTTTTTTTTTTTTTTATGTTAGTGAGTGACAAGACGAGCTCATCAGATGCCTGATGGTAAGCATCATGATTGCCCATATCAGACACAGTGCCACCCAGTATTTTAAAATTCAAAATTCTGCGCGACACTGCACTGCGCCTATCACCCTGAGATATGAGTTGTTGAATCTCATCATGCCCAGTAATTTCGCTGGTAACATTGCCCTTCATACCGGAACACAGTAATGTTTGGACATTACTGCTTGGCGGATGAATAACTGGCAAAGGTGTGGTACTTCCCCAGGTGGCCTCCTGCAAAAGAGGCCTACCACTACAGCACTACAGCATTTACAATTCATATTAACAAATTAATACAGACACGCTCACCAAACTTCAAATACGGTGACACAACCTTGCACCATTCATCCGCAACAGATCAGTCTCAGGATAGATATCCAGGAGAGCGTTTAGCGCGTGGGGAGAGTGCGTGGGAGTGGAGAGTAGCGCGCGCGTATGTACGGCTTACGGCAGTGAGACACACAGACAGAGACACATTATAGTATTATACTGTATTTTTTTTCAAGAGGGTCCCTTTTCCATTAAAAAAGCTAGATTTACTCTACTTGTTTCCAATTGAATAAAATACGATCATAACGGCTTGGTGGGGCAGGGTGGAACAATCCGAAATTACTGGGCATCACGAGTTTCAACAACTAATATCTCAGGGTGACAGCGGCTGTGCAGTGCCGCGCAGAATTTAGAATTTTAAAACAGTGGGTGTCACTGTGTCTGATATCTGCATTCATAATGCTTACCATCAGGCACCTGATTTGCTCGTTTCGTATATTATCACGAAAAAATCGTCTGCTTCATAATACAGGAAAAAATTTTTATGGAATAATATAATAATATGGCGTCCTCTGCGTGAAACTGCGCTCGCCAACCCTCCTTCCTGCCATGCGTCACGAGTATTGGCAAAACCTCCCGTAATGGGGGAGGCCGATATCCAGCAGTAGACTACTGCTGGACTACTGCTGGAGTGACTAAGAGAAGACCAGCAGGGCTGGGATGCACACTTTTAGAACGCCAATAGAAACTTGTATCACCCCCCATTAAAGAAGCATTAAGGCGCCTATAGGAGCCAAACTTCCTTCTTGCTCGCACATTACAAGTTAAGGTAAGTACATAGTTTTTTTTTTATTTTTTTATGATAGTGAGTGACAAGACGAGCCAATCAGGTGCCTGATGGTAAGCATCATGATTGCCCATATCAGACACAGTGCCACCCAGTGTTTTAAAATACAAAAATTCTGCTCGGTACTGCACTGCGCCTGTCACCCTGAGATATGAGTTTTTGAATCTCATCAAGCCAAGCCCAGTAATTTCGCTGGTAACATTGCCCTTCAGACCGGAACACAGTAATGTTTGCACATTACTGCTTGGCGGATGAATAACTGGCAAAGGTGTGGTACTTCCCCAGGCGGCCCCCTGCAAAAGAGGCCTACCACTACAAGAAAGAGGCCTACCACTACAGAACTGCATTGAATTTCCAAATATCATAAGATGTGTTTCTCAATCATACCATTTATATTCAAGAAAACTTAGTTTTGATACCCTTTAATTACAGAAGATATAAAGAAAAAAGAACGGTTATTTCATCAACTTCATTATATAAAAAGACGAAAAGAACGAAATATACTTAGTTAAAAACATGCATTACTCTAAAAAAAATATATGGAAAGAGCGATTTTGGAAATTCACATTTAGTGATTGATTTTATCATCAATAATGTAAATTGCGCGAGCGAGATAAGTATGGCTCCTATAGGCGCCTTAAGAGTAAAATGGCTAATTGGGGACACGTTCTGTTAGAGTATACCTTTTTTCATTTTTAGACAAAGGAGTGAACGTGTGGGATAAGTTCACCCACGACAATCCTTCACGTATAGAGGACGGTTCTTCTGGTGATGAGGCATGCCGTTCCTTCCACCTGTGGGAAAGAGATGTCGAGATGGCAGTGGAACTTGGATTACAGGTGTACAGGTAACAACCCAAACCAAATGTCGCAGGGATCTTAACTATCGATCTAATCTGAAACTGTGACAATACATATATTGGCCATCTCCTAGAACAAGAAGTGTTTAGTTTTTAGTTCCGATTTTTTAGTGTCAAAAACAACATGCACAGTGCAAAAAACTTTGCATGCAAAGGAAATGCTTTCCTCTATTCCTAGCATTTCCTCTTTGCATGCAATTTTGCGGGCGGGAGGGCGGTGCACTGTGCATGTTGTTTTTGACACAAAAAAATCGGAACGATGAACTAAATATACTTGTTCTAGGAGTTTGCAATGGAGTTCCGAAAAGTAACGCCAAATTCAATCAATTATAAATTGGCTATATTAGCCGAGTCCCGTCTCATGCATAGAGGTGTGTATATTTTTATGTACCTATGTATAATATAATGATAAAAACAAAGTAATATCTAACAAACATTTGTTTACTTTTGGCACCGCGATATGTGGGTCCGGCCATTATGGTCCCATTCCGGTACGCCCCCGGCCGGGACGCTAACACATTGAAATATTTGTTATTCCGATACGCTCCCACTATGAACCAAGATACTTGAGCAAATTCTGTTGGAAACATAAGTGTTTTTGAGTTTAAATATTTTTGTTATGTGCTGCGTGTACACTATCAGCGTGTTTATTAGCTTTAGAATATAAATAAGATATGTTTTTAAGTATATCCTTTAAAAATATGTTTAAAAATGCAAACTAAATTATATCAAAACATGTTATTTAACACAAAAATTAACACCTCACGTGAACAGTAAAAGGGTTGCACGCCTATTGTGTAGTTCTTCTACCTGAACCAAACGAATTTCTAAAACCACAGATTATTTTAGATGGACATGGAAGATAAGTGCAACTCTTTTGCTCATGTTCGAATATTGCAAATATGTAACTGTTAAGATTGGTTATTCGGTCAGTGTGTTGTTTCACAATGACGAGTGAAGGTCCTTCTTCCTCTCAAGGACTGCAGCGTAATTATAAATTTATTACAAAGAAAAATTGAGGAAAAATCTTATCCTACATATTTTTATGAAATAATAAATTTGCAAGTGTGTGGGTGTGTACGAAAAAGAGACGTGAAAAATGTACCGGCTCAGTGAAATTAATTAATGTAAGTAATAAATTATGTGCAAATACAGATTACACATGCTGATCACTGTAAGCCAGATTTCTTTAAAAACTAATTTGGTGTAGTCATGGACAAAATAAAGAAGGACGTCCTCCCACCTGGATACGATCTTGGGGTCTTCAAGAGAAGAGTGATCTTAGGCCTCATCTTCACTTCCCATCAGGTGAGATTGGGGACAAACGCAGACCTATTTATTATTAAAAAAAAGAAGTCACAACAAACTGTTTCCATGCGGTGTTAACTTTGGAACCCGACATATTTTAATATAATTTAGTTTACATATTTGAAAAATAGTTTTAAAGTATATATATACCTAATAACTAATCTTACTTATATTATTATTCTAAAGCATGATGACATGATAGTATACACGCAGCACAAAATAAAAATATTTAAACACTTTTGTTTTCAACAGTGTTTGCTCAAGTGTCTTGTCCAAAAACGGTTGGTTCATAGTGGTTCATAGTGGGTTCATGGTGGTTCGTTCGTATCGGAATAACAAATTTTTCAATGTGGGAGCGTCCCGGCCGGGAGCGTACCGGAATAGGACCATAACAGCCGGACCCCGATATGTGCCCTGCTGGGGTATTTTATGAATGAGACGGGACTTAATCGCGCTAAATACATTTATTATTTACCATGACATTTCGACTGAGTTGCATCAGCCGTGGTCACGAGATGACTGGAGAATGCGGGTGTCACCGTCGGGAAGCGAGTATTGTCTTCAACTACCCGCACTTGGTCTTGTAAATTATTGTTATCGCGGCACACAACTCTCACGATTTCCGCAGATCTATCTTGGGATAAATCTTGGGGTAATAAATGTTATTAGCGTGATTTCTCATTCATAAAATATGTGTTCGAATCGCGAAAGATTTAAATTACTACTAATGGGGTATACAGAGACTATTTCTCTCCACTTGCTACGATCCTGATAAACGACTTTTGCTTCTTCCACTTTTATCACATTCTTCAAACATTCTCGTCGATTTCTTCATGAAAAGTAGGCATGCTTTAAATAAGATGTTAGTTAATTGAACTAGAATCAGTCAAAGTTTAACAACTTGACGAGCCCTATGAAGATGACTGACCAAGACTCAGACTTGGCTAGTTGTTCTTCAGCCATTTAATGAAAATCCTAGGCTGGCTATTTTAGCCAGATGGTTTCGACAGATATACAAGGCCAATTATTGATTTAGTCATTCTTGTTCCCTCAGGTTTTCAATATCCTGGACTCGAATCCTTCCCTCAGGATTTACCAATAATATAAGTGAGACCGGCACGAAGTATTACAGCAATTTGATAGACGCCCTCCTGAAGAAAGGCATTCAGCCTCTCATTATAATATACCATTTCGACTTGCCTCAAAGTATACAGCACCTTGGTAATGAATACTTCATAATATCAATAGAAGATAATAACAGAAGGTATTTGTTGTTTTAACCCCCGGTTGAAAAACGCAATGGGTTTTGTAAGTTTGATGTGTTTATGGATCTGTTGTGTGTCTGTCTGTAGCAAATTTTATTTTAGCTAGTCTGAACATAGGCTCTGCAAACTTTAGCGCATGAAAATTCGTGAAGAAAACGTTTCCAGAATTGATGAAAATACGTAAAATCACTCTTATCTTTAAATCGGGAAGTAAGACGGATCCCACCAATGGATAGGCCAATCTCTGTTTTGTCATTATTAAGTAAAATCTTTGAGACATTGATGCTAAACCAACTGCTGTCACATTTCAATAGAAATAGAATATTGCATTCAAACCAGTATGGTTTCACCAAATGCAGATCAACAACAGATGCGGGCTGTCATCTCATGACTCTTGTCTTGGAGGCTTGAGAGAGTTCACAGGATGACAATGGAGTGTTTTGTGATCTTTCCAAAGCATTTGACTGTGTAGAACACTGCACGTTACTGCGCAAGTTAGAAGTACGTATATGGAATTCATGGGAATGCCCTGAACCTGGAGGAATCATACTTGTGTAGTAGGCAGCAGAAGGTTAGCGTCAATGGTATCACGTCTGCTAGTTCTCCTGTCAAGACGGGAATCCCACAGGGATCAATTTTGGTTCCTTTTCTGTTACTGGCATATATTAACGATTTGCCTTACATAGTCCACGGTCTAGCAGATATACCTAGTTCTATTTGCCGATGATACATCATTGATTTTTAAAGTTGATAAGAACGATACCTCACTAGTATTATGTTAATAATACTTTAGCAAGTATATTCAGATGGTTCACAGCAAACAATCTGTTATTGAATGCGAAAAAGACGAAATGTTTGAAATTTTCGTTGCCTAACGTCAGAAGAATAGAACTAATCATAGTACTTGAAGGTGAAAGACTCAATATTGACAATGCAACATTATTCCTTGGCATAAATAGTTCAGTTAGATCAAATATTATTGTGTTTGGGCTCATTGGATTGGTCTCAATGAATATGTTACAGATAGATAGTTCAGCAGTATATTATGTAATTTTTTTCCTGCTCCATCACCCAGATCAGACCAGAAAATTGGAGGATGGGGTTTTTCAAATTTCTTAATTTTATTGAAAATAAATAATATAACATACAATCACGCCTTTTTCCCGAAGGGGTCGGCTGAGGTGTACCCAGGACGCAGTCCCATAGTAGGTACACCCACATTTCGCCAGTACGTACGTACGTGGTCCCATATAATAAGGGGCGAGCCCATTGCCAACTACGGGGCACAGTACCAGACTCATAACTCATAACATAACTCCTAATGAAAAATTCGAATATTTAGCACTTTGCCTGACCTAGGGATCAAACCCGGGACCTTACGATCGGTAGTCGAGCTTGTGCCCATTTTGCCACCGAGGCAGTCGACTACAAAAAAAATCTTATACATACATACATACAGTCATGACATACAAAAAATCTTAAAATTAGTGTATTTTAAAAAGTATGTCGTATTGATTTCGCATTATATTTATTATTACATTCAGGTATTTAAGACGCCTCGGTGGACTGCCTCGGTGGCGTAGAGGGCGAATGCTCGACTGCCAATCAAGAGGTCCCGGGTTCGATCCCCAGGTCAGGCAAAGTGTTAAATATTGGATTTTTCCATTAGGAATTATCTCAATAACTGCCTGGAGTCTGGAACTGTGCCCGGTAGATGGCAATAGGCTCGCCCCCTATTACATGGGACCAATAACATACTGGCGAAATGTGGGTGTATCTACAATGGGACTGAGTCCTGGGTACACCTCTGCCTACCCCTTCGGGAAAAAGGCGTGAATGTATGTTTATGTTTTATGTATACATTCAGGTGGTTGGACCAATCCACTAATAGTCGATTATTTTGCCGACTACGCTCGGCTATTATTCAAACTATACGGAGAACGTGTTAAAATCTGGACTACAATCAACGAGCCGAGCCTCGTATGTGATTTTCCATACACCACCTCCACGTTTCCCCCGGCATATTACGATCCGAAAATATCACCTCTTCTATGCACGAAGCACATATTGCTGGCTCATGCTACAGCTTGGAGAATCTATGAGAAGGAATTCAAGCCGATATATAAAGGTAGGTTCTTACAGGTTTACTGGTAGGCTTAGATAAACTCTAGCTGGTAGGTAATCAGTTTGGTAATTTTTTAGCGAAGCTGTTTTTTTGTCATTTCGGTGGTCTGTTTATTTTAATATACTTATTTAGGTGGGTTCCCAACGAGTTACATTAAACGAGTCACACTGTGATAGACTATTATGCACAAGTGCAGTTTTACGGCTTACAAGTACATTGCTATAATATAAGGCACATCGTTGTCAGTAATATTTTAAAAGTTATATAAATATTTTTAGAAATTGCGCCACCGAAATGAAAAAATTAATAAGTGGAATGCTTAATCACGTAAAAGGAATATATAAAACATTGATTTATGCTTTTTAAATACTAAAAAAGAATTTCCATAGAACATTATATTATATAGCTTGCATTAAAATAACATAATTTGATATAGGTAAAAGAGTTTTGCCCACTATTGAAAAGTATCATGGATTTTCACTTGTAAATACATTTTTGCAAACATCATTTCGGTGACAAATTTGTCATTTCAGTAGGATTTGTTCCCACCGAAATGACAAATCCTAGGTTTACATACCTAACCTCGCCAGGATGTTATAGATCTTTGTTCTACTCTTTGGGCTCTAGTTAAACCGTTTCTGACGTACTTTAAACAATAAAATATAATATAACAATTGAAAACGATATTATTTTTGCAGGCATCGTTACAATAGCTGATAATATAGTTTGGCTAGAACCAGCATCACATAAGGATGCAGCGTTAACCACAGTTGCATTGGATTTTACCGTAAGAACTTTTTTACGAACAATTTTCTTCGATTCATTATAAAATGATGGTATTTATGTAGTTAAAATATGTGTCCAACAATTGGACATATGGTTGCTGCTCCCCAGTCTGACTCACACCTTTACTGGTAACATCAGCTAAAATTTACACAATTAAGTGTGTTAGTTACTTCTCATAACATTCTATCTCTATATATCTGTCAGTTTAAATTCCATTAAAATCGGTCCAGTCGTTTCAGATATGACCCCGAATAAAAACGTATTAGTTTTAACTGAACCCGTTTAGGATTCAGTTTCTAAAATTAAAGGAGCCTAGAGAATTGTGGGTTAAATATACCTCTGCCTACCCCTTCGGAAAAAGGCATAATATTATGATAAGTATTTCATTACAAAATTAGTTTGTAGAAATCATCACAGGTACGACATCATCATCATCATCATCAGCCGGAAGACGTCCACTGCTGAACATAGGCCTCCCCCATAGAACAACAAAAACTGTTCATATGGGGAGATTTTGCCTTAATCAGCACGCTTGTTGTGCGGCTTGGTGATCGCAGTAGTTGTAATACTTGGAAAGGGAAAGCGCTGTTGCCCACTCTCCGAATATGTCCCTCTGCCGGGTCTCATGGCTTCCACGGGATGGGAATGGAGTGGCTCTATTATATAGCCGGGGATCACACGGCCAACCTAGATTTTAATCCAAATTTTAAGTAAATACTAATCGAATATATCTGCTTAAATAGTTGGGTCGATTCATGCATCCCATATTTAAAGGCGGATGGCACCCCAATATGATAAAAGCAATAAACGAAGCCAGCACCAAGGAGGGTTATTCGTTTTCTAGACTTCCAGAATTGAGTAAAACGGAAATCCAGTTTATAAAAGGTAAGCAGCTACGTCCTTATTATACGAGTACAAGGTAAAACAAAACTCATCTCAGCTGTTGGGTAGGTAATCGATGATTTTACGCAGAGGACGCTGCTGCCCGTTCTCTGGATATATATATATATATTTTTTTTATGATAGTGAGTGACAAGACGAGCAAATCAGGTGCCTTATGGTAAGCATCATGATTGCCCATATCAGACACAGTGCCACCCAGTGTTTTAACATTCAAAATTCTGCGCGGCACTGCACTGCGCCTGTCACCCTGAGATATGAGTTGTTGAATCTCATCATGCCCAGTAATTTCGCTGGTAACATTGCCCTTCATACCGGAACACAGTAATATTTGCACATTACTTTTTGGCGGATGAATAACTGGCGAAGGTGTGGTACTTCCCCAGGCAGCCTCCTGCAAAAGAGGCCTACCACTACAGAACAAAAATACACACACTACAGAAATTTGATAACCCTTAGCCGACTCTAACGGCAACCACGTCGAGTGGGTGGTGTACTATTCTACAGTGTACGTTTCTATAATAAAATCCGAAAAGCGATAACGCATGTAGAACATCGCAGATGTTTGCGAAGACCGGAGGCTCGTGCTGACGATTTCTACGCCATCATGAGGAAAAGAGTCGCGTGGAGCATTGATTTAAAGAAAAGAGGAGATGTGAGATGTCTTCTCGAAAATGGAAAGCTCAAATTAGGTACCATTAGTTCATGTACGTCAGTTAAGTTAATTGTTGTCTCGTTCGCACTTCGGTCTTAGGTACGTCTTTCTATCATTGTTGTTTCAAATTTCACATGCCAGTTGTAGAGTAAGCGCAGAGAGAACGTACCCTATCTCCCATTTTCTTTAAATCAATGGCGTCCATGTAACACAGGATGCGACTGCTATTCTGAAAGTATTCTTCCAGAAAATGTAAAATCCATTTTTTGGGCATTGGGCGGACGTTCACCTGTCCAACCACCGCTCTTAACCACAAGGCTCGCAGTTCTCCCAAACCCCAACCATAGGCTAATTTTACGTGGTTTACTAACAAATTAATGTATAAGTGCTTACTAACCATTTATTGAAGTCTAGTGTTCCGCAATAAACGTTTCTAATATTATTATTATAACGGGGCTCTAAGAGGGTAAATTCAAAACCTTTATAAAATCTACTTTACAAAAAAAGGCTTGTTTTAAAGTCAATCAGTACATAGAGGACAAAGATGCCTGAAAACTTCTGCATAGCCACCACGCGGCACCGACACTTACAAATGAATGTAACCTAAGTAAAAAGTTTCTTGTGTATTTTTTTGCAGAAGTATCTTTCTGAACGCGCGGTAGATTCATTAGGTACTGTGTATGTTCAATAACGTGCAAAAGTATTAGATTGTGACCTAATAGAATAAGTATATCTTTTTGAGTTTGAGTTATGGAGTAAATTACCTACGTCGAGGAAGGATTCTCGTTTCAATCCTATGTTTGTAAATTACTCCGCCAAAATTATAAATCAGTTTTCCAGATTCTTTTTATAGGTGTAAACACCTAAAAAAGAATCTAAAGAAACTAATTATCTCCGAATTGTTTTAGCGTCAAATACTTTTTAGCTAGTACTTATTTTAGGTACAAGTAAAGTGTTCGACATACACTCCTACACAAGCAGAGTCTGCCGTGCAGCCAAGCCTGGGGAGACAGTGGATCCATCTACTTTTAAAGGGATACCAGAGATTGGAGCTGTTTTTGAAGATAATACCGAACTGGCGCATACTTACCCTAGAAATATTAAGGTAAAATGTGCTTAAGAGAACATTAACACAAACACACATCATATTTATTGGGATAAGAAATAAATTATGATAGCCTCTTATGTAAAAAAATTCGTGAAATGAGTCCAATATTATATTGGACATCCTACGATGGGATCCCAGGATGGATGGATGGATGGACGTTTGTTACTCTTTCACGCCAAAACTACTGAACCGATTTGGTTGAAATTTGGTATGTAGGTTGGGTTAGACACTGGAATAACACATGAAGTACATAGTTTTGTCTCGATATTCCCACGGGAACGATGACTACGCGGGTGGAACCGCGGGTATTATAATATTCCTAACAAACTATAAAAAACGGCGCGTGGGAAGACAAAGGAAAAGATGGGCTGACGAAATCACAGTGGCAGCTGGGAAAAATTGGATAGATGATGCCACCAATAAAAAGAAATTGAAGAAGACACTTAGATAGATAGATAGAAGATGGAGGAGGCGACAACAGATCGCTTAACTCACCAGACAACTAAACAAAATTGTAGTAAATATGATGTATAGGAATATCAAGCTAAAACAATAAATATAAGAAACTATAAAAACAATAAACGCCAATTTACACGAGCGACAACCACAACGTAACTGCAGCTCAACTTCATTTGCAATTGCAAAATTTCAGGCAAAGCAGTTTAGACTACGTTAGTAGGCATTATTATTAATTGAGCGAGGGAAGCGTCTCAGTTTTGAGATTGGCCAAAAATGCTTTTGTCCCTCTGTTGTTCTAGCCTACAGGAGGTCGCATTTTTCAACCGATTTTGACGAAAATTGGCACGTTCCTTGAGCTTTTTTTGTCGGTAGCGACTTTTTTTTAGGGAAACCTTGCGAGGGAAAAGAAAGCAAGTTTGCTGTTGCGTCTAAACCTCACGGTTTTTTCGTATTTACGAACATTGTACAAAAATATGTTAATGTGTAGATAGATCAACAATATATAAAAACCTGTAACACATAGTAGGTACATAAGCACGAAATTTTGTGAGAGAAAATAAACTTTATTTTATTATTATTATAATGTAATTATTCCCTATTTCTTCATATCTGTTTATTTTCATTTTATATGGAAGTCGAACGCCCTTAAGCCAATTCGTTGTTAAAGGCCTAACTTTGACTTCTCATATCGACTTTCAGTCATATCCAAAAGCTGTTCGAAGGTCGATGGCATATTTAAAAGAAGAATATGGAGACCTACCGATCCTCATCACAGAGAGTGGAATTGGCCTCAAAACCAACGATCTGAAGGATGATGAACGAGTTTCATTTCTCCAAGAAACTTTGGAACAGGTATTTTAGACAGATAGATAGATAAAAACTTTATTGGTACACCACAAAAAAAATCCTTAAAAATAAAAATACATCATAAGAAATAGTGTAACAATTGGCGGTCATATCGCTAAAAGCGATCTCTTCCAGACAACCGTGCAGGGAGAGGAGAGTACCGTAAATCACATTTGGTCAGTGGTTTTACAAGCATAATGATAAAATAATAATATCTAATTATATACTAATAATATTAATTACTACGAGTAATATTATTACTAATTGTGCGTTTTCTCTATAAATGTAATTTTACGTTTGACACACTTTTTAAATTGTTGCCAATTTATAAAAACAAATGACATATATATGAGTTCAATAATCTTATTGATTGCAGGTTTTATTAGCAATTCACAAAGATAAAGTGAACGTCATTGGCTACATTTTCTGGTCCTTAATGGACAACTTTGAGTGGTCGAACGGTTACAAGTAAGTGGGGTTATGATTATTTATAACGATGACATACAGGTCGCGACACGGTTTAATAGCGCTCGGCAAAAGTGAAGGCGGGCTTGGCGCAGGTGTATTGGTTTAAGAAGTCCTAACAGATCTAAAAATCGATTTCTGCGCATTCAAGGTCAGCGCCATTAAACCGTGACGCGAGCTTTACTAATAACAGCTAAACGAAACTAATTTTTTTGGTCATATCTCCTTAAACTAGGTACATAAATATCTTATCGCGTATTTTGATTCAATCGATTAATCAAATACCCGCTTAGAACTTGATTTTTCGGAAATATCGCCAATAAATAGATTTTTTGTTTTTTTGTCGATGATCAAGCTATAGGTAGGTATATAATTTTGACATTATTGTGTGACATTGTTGTAGCTCAACGGGTAGAACGCAGCATTTTTATACCTTAGATAGCAATTAGTACAGATGGGTCAGTGGTCAAATATATCATTTTTTCGTTGAATGAAATCGTCTCAATGAATATGTTACAGATAGATGATGAGCAGAAAGAAGACCAGGATGAGTTTTTGTAGTGGTAGGCCTCTTTTGCAGGGGGCCGCCTGGGGAAGTACCACACCTTTGCCACCGCCAAGCAGTAATGTGCAAACAAAAGTAATGTGCAAGGCGCAGTGGAGTATCGCGCAGAATTTTTAAATTTTAAAACACTGTGTGGCACTGTGTCTGATATGGGAAATCATGATGCTTACCATCAGACATCTGATTAGCTCGTCTTTAATATATAATTATACAGGCATGTGTTTCACGACGTTAATTTTATTTACAGAACTAAATACGGTCTTTACAACGTAGATTTCACCTCAGAGAACCGTACGCGAACTCCTAAGAGCTCCGCCTACTACTACCGATGCATCATTAGTAAACGATCTTTGAGAGTTAAGAAATGCTTTGAAAAATATTCTAAAAATGATAGCAATTGCTTATGTTGATGCCCACACTGTTATGAAACGAGAGGGACAACTTTTATGATATAAAAATTGTGTATGAAAATTATAAATTAATGGTTTTGTTTAAATATTTTCTTTAAAGTTTATTTACTTCATTACGAAAGGCGTAAATAATCTGTGCTATTCACCGGGGTGGTAAGTGGATTTTTCCATTAGGAATTATTTCAATAACTGCCTGGATTCTGGAACTGTGCCCGGTAGATGGCAATAGTCTCGCCCCCTATTACAAGGGACCTGTAACATACTGGCGAAATGTGGGTGTATCTACTATGGGACTGAGTCCTGGGCCTCTGCCTACCCCTTTGGGAAAAAGGCGTGATTGTATGTATTGTATGACAACTAGGTGCCTACCTACTCTGGCCTTCTTCCCAGTTACGAGAGCGAAGTTTCTGTATGGGTACTTATTTTGTAAAAATACAAATTGTCTAGGTAATTTGAAACTATATCATGGTTGTAAACATTGGGGTTATTTTTTACGGGATAATTACCTCGATTCGACGTTCCGTAATCATGACGTATGCAACTGCGTCGAAATATCGGGAAACTCGAAAAACGTCGATACATTGTAAATATTCCGTGAAAAGTGATCATAATTGTTTAGGTGTTATTTATTTTGTAGTTGTTCATAATATGTATTTGGCACTTGCTTATTAATAAAAAATATTCATGTAAAATTAACGCACAAGGGGTTGGTGGTGGCATAATAAAGATTACTCTTAGATGTTTTTGTTTCAACAAAAATTTTATTATATAATATTTTATTACAAAAAAAAATCCATTAGAAAATGTTATTGTAAGATCCATGAACCTATAGAAAAAGGCGGATGGAGACTTCTAAAACAAAAAGAGAAGCACAGGGAGGTCTGCCTTGAGTGAAGGGAAAGGATTTTTGTACTAAAAGCTAGATAAGTAACCACTTAAGCTGACCCTTAACTGCGTGTGTGCACGTACACATTCGCACCTTTTTCCTAGGTTCATGAGTGTGAATGTATGAATGAATGAATGAAAGCTTTATTTGCATGAATACAGGTAAATAAAGAACTTATAAGAAACAATAGGTAGATCGCTGTACTCGACCAAATTGTCGTGCAAATGTTTATCTAAATTACATTACATAGTAGTCATTAAAATAATACATTAAAATGATAGATTATATTATACAGATTTCAATATGTCAATTTTTATAATTTCAATACGTATGCGTGCCGTCATGTTTATATTAGCGAGCTGGTTTACTGTGGCGCTTCACTTCGTTTTAGAAGACTCTTATAAACTATTATTATTAACTAAAAATAATAATAATCATTAAATAAAAATAATAAAGTGAGGTTCACTGACATTAGACTGCCTCGGTGGCGTAGAGGGCGCATGCTCGACTGCCAATCAAGAGGTCCCGGGTTCGATCCCCAGGTCAGGCAGTGTTAAATATTGAATTTTTCCATTAGGAATTATCTCAATAACTGCCTGGAGTCTGGAAATGTGCCCGGTAGATGGCAATAGGCTCGCCCCCTATTACATGGGACCAATAACATACTGGCGAAATGTGGTTGTATGCTACTATAGGACTGAGTCCTGGGTACACCTCTGTCTACCCCTTCGGG
Organism: Hemistola chrysoprasaria; assembly: GCA_947063395.1. Taxonomy (NCBI): domain Eukaryota; kingdom Metazoa; phylum Arthropoda; class Insecta; order Lepidoptera; family Geometridae; genus Hemistola; species Hemistola chrysoprasaria. The sequence goes on along the minus strand of OX346733.1, from coordinate 8,632,685 downwards.
AAAAAGGCGTGAATGTATATTTATGTTTTATGTCACTGAAACATCTATTAGAACAACTCTCACTTTGGAACTAACTTGGTAGAGTCTGGCTCATGAAAGTAGAAACAGAGAAAGCGGCCAATAAAAAAAAAGATTGTCAACATTAAAATTACTATGATATTATTGGAAAAACCTATTTTGATACTTGATAATTACCAATTCAACTTCATATAGACGAATTACAAAGCTGCCATATAGCTATGTAAAGGTGTTTGTTAAGTATTTTAATTAAACCTTTTAAATTATTTCTGCGTGTTTGCTCTCATCTAGAGGTTAGTAGATTTTTATTAATAAGATATTTATTACTTTTTTCTTATGTTTAAAACGAAGCGAGTTGAATGAATGCACCAGCACAAACCATTAGGTTTATTGGTGCAACAAGTTAATTATAATTTTTTTTGGAATAAATAAATAAAAAAAATAAAAAAAATAATTTCAAGAAGCTGACCGTCGAAATATGGGGAATCTCGCAAAACGTCGAATCATGGTAATAAATATCCCGTAATAAGTGATCCTAATAGTATATCTCGTATAATAGCTTATTATTAATTACCAAAATTGGATTAATTAATTTTTTTTATGATAGTGAGTGACAAGAGCAGCTAATCAGGTGCCTGATGGTAAGCATCATGATTGCCCATAGCAGACACAGAGCCACCCAGAGTTTTAAAATTGAAAATTCTGCGCGGCACTGCACTGCGCCTGTCACCCTGAGATATGAGTTTTTGAATCTCATCAAGGCCAGTAATTTTGGTAACATTGCCCTTCTACCGGAACACAGTAATGTTTGCACATTACTGCTTGGCGGATGAATAACTGGGAAAGGTGTGGTACTTTCCCAGGTGGTCCCCTGCAAAAAGGCCTACCACTACAATTCACACTAATATTACAAATGCAAGATTGTTCGTTTTTAAATTTGTCGCGCTTTTTCAGACTCCACTTTTATGAGCCAGACTCTAATCAGTGAGTTTAGAACACATGAAATGTAACAACCGAAAAAAATACCAACTCAAATTATTTTGCGAAAGGCAAGTTGCAAGTAGGTAGAAAGACTTCTCCTTAAATCGTGAAAATGTCAAAGCTCACAGATTCACAGATCAGACCTAAGTAGATATGGTTATAGTACGATTTCTTGCTAATGTTGCCATGTATGAAGCTGAAGTCCGCGGCGTGCGAGTGCGACTCGGAGAGGACATGTCCACAGAGTATAAACCAAACTTGAACCTAGTTTAGAAAGAATAATTTAAAATTAACCTTTCGCCGTACAATGACAGTTTTATAGGGAATACTTTAATACTAGCATTGCAATTGAAAAATATCTACCCGCAAAAAAAAAATTATGAGACTTGTAAACTTTATTCTTTTGGTATTAATAGTTTTATAAGGTGCTCCTCGCCTGTAAAACTACTTAAATTATGTTAGATATAACTTAGTATTATCGCTGAGTTGTATATTAATAAGTATTTTTTATGACAATAAAGCATTTTAAAAATCAAAGCAATCATTGCAATTGAAAATCTTGGGCTTTAATTTTGTATCATCATCATCTCAGCCATAAGACGTCTACTGCCGAATATAGGCCTTCCCTGTAGATTTCTATGAAACAGAAAAGCCCTACAATCCTACAATTTTGTAGATTTTTTACAGTTTTGTAGATTTTTTTTTTTATGAAATAGGGCCTGTACTATGGCTAGAAGCCTGTACTATGGTAACCAGATGACTGATATACATACTTATATATGATTATAACACCCAGACACAGATCAAACAGACATGTTCATGCACACAAATGTTTGACCTGGCCGGGGATCGAACCCGGGTCCTGCTCAGGTGCTGATTTGTCGAAGCGTAGGAGCAATATTATCACTACAGTATAGGTAGCAGGGACAAAGAATACTAACTATTACTATCAGACAGTCAACAGGTAACGAGACAGTAACGCCCGTACTTACGTACACAAATGACGCGTGTACACACGTTATGCTTTCTATGTAGTAGTAATAGGCTATTGCGCGCGGGTGATTGTATGAAGTGTCGGGGTCTGGGAGGGGTATGTCGGTTTACTTACTTGAACCCGTCGACCCATTCGAAGGAGTCCATCAATGACCAATACGTAAAGCCAATCACATTAACGCCATCCTCATAGATCGACAGCATCACCTGGAAACATTATTACACAAATAACATAACATAACATCACACCTTACCATCAGGCACCTGATTTGCTCGTCTTGTCACTCAATATCATAAAAAAAACACCTTTTTTCCTTTGGGAAAAATGTGGCGTAGTCGTCGCAAGCGCTGCTGCAGATCTTTGGTCCCGGGTTTGAACCCTAGCTCAGGCAGAAAGTGTAATTAGATGTTTCCCTTACAAAATTGTGCCCAGCAGAGAACCCCGAGAGTATAGTGGCTCGCACCCAATATTAAGGGAAGTTGAGGTAATACGATCCCTGGAGGTAAAATGATCCCCCGCCGTAAATCAGAGACTACTAGTGCCATTTATCCAAATGCGCACGAAACATGTTCCCTACTCCCTGAACTCAAAGACTGCAAAAGTTTTGCGTAACTTGCTTACATACTTAAATTATAATAGTTATAAACAATACATATAATTAAAATAAACAGCTGAGTGTTTTATTTCACTATTTTTATTAACTTATGGTATAAAATAATCCCTGGGATTATTTTACCCCTACCCCAGGGATCATTTTAAACATAGGTGTGTATAAAATGATCCTTTACAAAACTTTAAGAAAAACGTCTAATACAAAAAAACTACATACATATAATAAAAAATAAGTATGCAGTTACAAAGTTAAGTAAATTCACTACCTCCAACAATAGAATTCTTGCGTTTTGGCCTTCAACTTATGCCACAGATAATTTTTTCCCTTAAGGGAATCATTATACCTCACCTTCCTCTACTTGTGACCAAACAACCATTACTGGCAAAATGTGGGTGTATCAACTATGTGTCTGGGTTCTGTGTGCACCCCTGCCTACCCTTTGGAAAATAGTATATTATGTTACCTGTTCTAAATGTCTCCTAATGTAGTCACATCGATCAATATCGTCCATAGCTCCGGAGCTGGCGAATCCTGTCTCCGTGATCAAGATCTCGACGTCTCCGTACGTTTGCTTCACCCCGGACAGTAATGCTCTTAACGCTGTGGGTCTCAACTGGAAAATTATTAAATACAAGCTATTCAACGTGGCAATGCCGCCGGTATCTTGGGTACGCTGCCATCTGACAGTAGTTGTCTATAGACTGACATGTCGGCCTGTGGATTTCCGAAGTGTTCTATGGTATAGTGTATTTAGTTAGGGTAGATAGTTAGTTAGGGTAGATAGTAAGTAAGTAGCTCTATTGTTTAATCTTTTTTCAATAAAGGCACTCTGTCCTTTAAAAAAAAAGCTGGAAAATAGCATAGTCCTACTTAGTAAGTATTTTATTGATATGGATTACATACAGGTCATCAAAATATATTAAGATATTATATTATAACATTAAGTTGATTAATTATTATTAAACAATACAGAATAATAATTTATTAATTAAACATAATAAAAATAAATATAATTACAAATTGTACATATAATTTAAAATAAACAAGTTATTTGTTTTAACAGGAAAGGAAGGAAGAAACTCTTAAGAAAATTTACTAAGTCGATGTTTTGTATTTCCCTGTATCCTCCGAATGCAGTAGGTAAACCTACTTGATATATTTATATCCTGATATATTAAAGCTAAAGTAAAGGATGTCCCTATAATTTTTTTGTTTATGAATTCTATATTTTTTTCTAGTGAACGTCCAATCACGTGAGTAAAACTGGTATTATTGGAAGTTCACTATGAAAAAACCAAGAGTTTATAATAAAAATTAAAATGACAGGGACATAGGTCCCTGTAAAAATATCAGGATATAAATTTATAGAATAGGTTTATTATTTATCGGAGGAAACAGGGGAATACAAAACATCGATTTGGTAAATTTTTTATAGAATTGTGTCATATTTCTAGAAGGCCGCGTACGCTCTTACGTCGTACGTGCAGAACGCTTACTTGACGAGCCAGCGCGAAGTCTGGCATTTCCCGGCACGTCCGCAACCAGAGGAATCGCATCAGTACGCGAACGAATCACCAATAGTGGAATGTTTTCCATTCCAGGGAACTAGTTACGGCTAAGAACCTATACGGAAACGCATTACGGAGCCTCCGCACTTCCTTCGTGACGCCGCCAGCTCCTCAAGTGACGGATACCGAGTCTGGGAAGTGCCGTCACCACCCAAGTGAAGGCGTTGATGATTGACCGGCAACTGAACCTTTTTCTTAATAAACATTTAATCTTGTACGCCTAGGTACATCTCCTTTTATTTTTCTCACCTTACAAGAACAGAATAGGCATTTGGGACGTTACAAGTCGGCCCCATAACATGAGTCATAACATAAACATAACATACGTTCACGCCTTTTTCCCGAAGGGGTAGGCAGAGATGTACCCAGGACCCAGTCCCATGTAGATACACCCACATTTCGCCAGTATGTTATTGGTCCCATGTAATAGGGGGCGAGCCTATTGCCATCTACCGGGCACAGTTCCAGACTCCAGGCAGTTATTGAGATAATTCCTAATGGAAAAATCCAATATTTTAACACTGCCTGACCTGGGGATCGAACCCGGGACCTCTTGATTGGCAGTCGAGCATGCGCCCTCTACGCCACGGAGGCAGTCATAACATGAGTCATAACATAAGTCAATTAACCCATTTCGTGGTATCATGTATTGCTGATGCTATAGAGTTAGTCAAATCTTTCAGCTTCGACCAAGAGTTCGCATTAATATCGTAGAAGTCGTATTCGCCAAAGTTGATCACTTTGTCGAAAGTAATTGCGAAGCCGAAGCTTCTGTCGAATATTATATTACTATAATACAACGTATTACAAAAAGGTGTAAATAAATCTATCCGTCAACTTATTATGTAGTGGTAGGCCTCTTTTGCAGGGGGCCGCCTGGGGAAGTACCACACCTTTCCCAGTTATACATCTGCCAATTTTTTCATTGTTCTGGTCTGAACATTGCCCATGTTATCAGCGTAATTGCTGGGCATAACGAGATTCAGCAATTCATTTCTCAGGGTGACCGGCGCAGTGCAGTGCTGCACAGAATTTTGAACTTTAAAACACTGGGTGGCACTGTGTCTGATATGGGCAATCATGATGCTTGCCATCAGGCATCTGATTTGCTCGTCTGACTCGTACACTCACTACCATTAAAAAAATAGGAAGTTCTGTCGAATACTATCCTACTTCCTACTAATATTATAAATGCGAAAGTTTGTGAGGATAGATGGATGGATGGATGTTTGTTACTTTCTCACGCCAAAACTACTGAACAGATTGGGCTGAAATTTGGTATGAAGGTAGCTTAGACACATAATGTACTTTGTTTTCCGATATTCCCACGGGAACGAGGTCTACGCGGGTGAAACCGCGAGACACAGCTAGTGTTATATAATACGTACCACAAAATATGGATCGAACAGCGTTTTCCAGGTGGGTAATATCTCTAACACAGCATCCAGGTCCCGGATCCCTTCGTAGACGAACGTCGACACTTCCTCACCTGGAAGCTTCGCCCTTACCAAGCGACTAGTGTAGTAATTCAATGCGAAGAAGTCGTATGTCCCTGTCAAAATTACATGAAAATGTAACGCTATCAGTCTTTTCTTCCTTTGAAGACTAAGCACTATCCAGATAGGTAAAAAATTTCAAGTTTGTGGTTGTTTGGGAACAACCATATAATTTTGATGATCAGTGAGTTTTATTTTTATTTTATGCCATAGATGGTCGCACAAGCAGACGTTGTGCGGTAATGGCTCGCGGTTACCGCCGCCTATGGATACCGGCAACACCAGGAGTATTGCCAGTGTGTTCTCAACACTCTATTCACTCTCCTGTTGAAGAGGCCCATGTTGTAGCTCAACGGGAAGACCGCAGCAGGAAGATCATTCCACAGTTAATTTTCTTTATATGATAGAGAGTGACAAGACGAGCAAATCAGGTGCCTGATGGTAAGCATCATGATTGCCCATATCAGACACAGTGCCACCCAGTGTTTTAAAATTCAAAATTCAGCGCAGCACTACACTGCGTCTGTCCCCCTGCGATATTAGTTGTTGAAACTCATCATGCCCAGTAATTTCACGGAACACAATAATGTTTACACATTACTGCTTTGTGGATGAATAACTGGCAAAGGTGTGGTACTTCCCCAGACGGCCCCCTGCAAAAGAGACCTAACACTACAAAAAAGTTTGCACGTATGCCGCAGAACACTACCGTGTGTCTTTTCTTTACCCACCTCTAATTAGTTCAATTTCTTCTTTAGAGAAAGAAGGAAGTCTATTTTGCTTGTATCCTTGTTCCAAGCTGAGTTCCAGCATCTTCTTCTCGAATGCTGGAGGCCAGCCGCCTTCGTCTGAGTAGATTGGATAGGTAAAACGACCCACCTAGATAAAATAAAATCATTTTAATACGAATAACCAATATAAATTATATACCTAGCTAATTACTTACCCTGAAGTAGGTAAATTTGGTTTTTCCCTTAAGGGTTAGACAGAGGTGTACCCAATCCAAGAGTTGGTACACGACACCTTGCATTTTTGTTTGTTTGTGTACCTACAATAGGACTGGGTCCAGGGCCACAGCCTTCGAGAAAAAGGCGAGGTGTTATGTTATGTATATCATACAGATATCATCATCAGCCGAAAGACGTCCGCTGCTGAACATAGGCCTCCCTAGAACGCCATTTTTCAGGGATGTTGTCGTAATCAGCACTCTCGGCCTGGCGATCGCAGCAGTTGGAATTATTGGTGCCGGAGAGCGCTCCTGCCCACTCTCGAATATATCCCTCTGCCTGGTCTCACGGCTCCCATCAGATGAGAACGGGGTAAAGGGACATGTGTATCTAAATGAGGAATCAAGAATAATATCGAACATACCACATAGTCGTTAACGAGATTAGTCAATTCTTGGTCTTCTTCTGAGAACGGCTCCAGCCTTACCATATGATTAACTAGAGACACTTTCCCTGAAAACCATTTAATACTTATGGTTAATACCATTTTCCTTTGATGTCATATACCTATAGATAACAGCTGAAGCAGTAAAACCACACTCTGGACTTAATCTCCATACAAAAGTCTTGATATAACTACCTACTACACAGATACTGCACACATGGAGTTTTGTACAAGCGCAAGAGTGTGCGTGAGGTGCGTTCCGAGCTCACGGGGGCTCATCGAGAGCTCAATTGGTGAGGAAGGCTCGATTGGTGGGCGGATGACAGTGTCCATTCTATATGTAGTATCTGTGTGGGAAAACGTAGAAAAAGTCAGACTCCAGCTGTCATTGAGATTTCTAATGGAAAAATCCAATAACACTGCCTGACCTGGGGACCGAACCTCATGAACGGCAGTAGAGCTTGCGACCACTACGCCACCGAGGAAGCTAATAAATATTTTTATTTTATTTTATTTTCTATTTATTAGCACACACAACAGAATGCTGAATGCAATTAATACTAAGTACATCATTACAGCTAAAAAATTGTGCCGACTGACATTCCAGAGTAAAGTGCGTGCCTAAAAGCATCATAATTTAAAAAAACATACATTCACGTCTTTTTCCCATGTAATAGGGGGCGAGCCTATTGCCATCTACCGGGCACAGTTGATAATATCATCATAATATCATATTTAATTAAAAATTTTATAACATACATACATACAGTCACGCCTTGTTCCCGGGTTGTTGTTTTACTTATGTATGTACCTATGTAATTTTTATAAGTAATACCTAAATATGAAAGTTATAATATATAAAATCGTTAAGCTGTGTTACCTCCATATAAACCCTTGAACTCCTCATCATAGACCCTCCAAGCTTTAGCATGGGCCAGCAGCAGATGCTTATTGCACAAGAACCCAGCATGCCGCGGTTCCACCACCCCTGGCGGAAACCACCCGGTGGAATAGGTCACTTCGCAGCACACGAGCGGCTCGTTGAAGGTCAGCCAGGTCTTGACGCGGTCTCCGTAGAGGGAGAAGACCAGACGAGCGTAGTCGACGTAATAGTCCACTATTAGGGGATTTGTCCAGCCACCTTGAATTTTAAACGAGGATTTATTTATAACATTTAAAAAACCCTGCTCTTATTTTCTGTTTTAGGGTTCCGTACCCAAAGGGTGCTGAAGGAACCCTAGTACTAAGCCGTCCGTCCGTCCATTTATCACAGGGTTTTAACTCATAAACCGTCATAGCTAGACACTTGTAATTTTCACAATAATTTGTATTCCTATTGCCGTTATAAGAACAAATTATGAAAATAAAATAAAGTTCTTAATTAAAGTGCTCTCCTTGCAACCAACGTGTTTAATAAATTGTCATATTATAAGACATTTTTCGCAATAAAAATAAATTTTTATACTAACATACATAAACATACATTCACGCCTTTTTCCCGATGGGGTAGGCAGAGGAGTACCCAGGATGCAGTCCCATAGTAGATATAATACCCACATTTCGCCAGTATGTTATTGGTCCCATGTAATAGGGGGCGAGCCTATTGCCATCTAACGGGCACAGTTCCAGACTCCAAGCAGTTATTGAGATAATTTCTAATGGAAAAATCCAATATTTAACACTTTGCCTGACCTGGGGATCGAACCCGGGACCTCTTGATTGGCAGTCGAGTATGCGCCCTCTACGCCACTGAGGCAGAATTTTTATACTTTTTAGAATAGGTAATAATAATAAGAATTTTATTTTGAAGGTAAGGGAAGGTGACACTGATAAATAGGTAGGTCACAGGTGCATGGTGGGTAGGAACCCTTCAAATGCGAGTCCCATTCGCATTTGACCAGTTTATTATCTGTAATTAAATTCCAATTAAATCGCAAGTTATCTAATTGGAGATAATGTCTTACACTTTTATATACCTATAATTTTAGAGTTTAGCTTTTGTGAAATAAGATTTAAAACTATTTGTACGACATGACGCCCACTGCGCCATCGAGGCAGTTTGTTTATAAAAGTAATTCCCGACTCGACGGGCCAGCATCCTTTTCCGACGGTTCATTCAATGAGAAAATGGGGTTAAATGGTAAATGTTAAAATAAAATGATATTTTTGCACGTCTGCTTGCAGACGAAATGCATTGGGCATACCACTGAATAGGGAATATAAAGTCTTGGTTCAGGGGCAACATTAGTTTATGATAGTTATTATTCGGGTTTATTATACGAAAATCCAGGGATTTCCGCTTGCTTATAAGTACCAAAATCCTGCAGTTTCTGCGGCAGATCCCAATGGTAGAGGGTGATAATGGGTTCGATGCCGTTTGCCAGCAACGCGTCTATGAGCCGGTTGTAGTAGTTCTTGCCGTCTTCACTGATGTAGTTGGTGAAGCTATCTGGGAGCAGCCGCGGCCAGTTGATGGAAAATCTTATGAAGGAGAGATAAATGTATTAAACAATGAGCAAGCAAGTGCAGTCACGGTACCAGCAAAGAAGAGTACCGCCCTTTTTCTACCCGTGGTTGCCGTAAGCGCTGGGTTATTGGATGAAAAGGACGGGCAGCAGCGTCTTCTGCGTGAAAACCTCGATCAACGCTCGCCAACCCGCTTGCCAAGCGTGGTGAGTATTGGCAAAACTTTCCCAATGTCCCAATCAACAGTGGACTTCCTACAGCTGACATGATGTTGATAATTAAGCAATGACTTAGAATTGCTTGGTATCTCCTCCTTAGAAACATACCTATATACATCTTTTTTTTCGTGCAGGGTGGTTATGTGGGACTCCCCGCCGGGAGCATCTATATACACCTATACCGACGATATACCCACTTAAACTCCCTGGGTGTACCTTCGCGACGCTATGTGTCGGTGCTGTTGGCACGCCGAAGTACTCATCCGCGGCCCTGACGGCGTCCGGTCCTCCATAGAGGACGTTGCCATGGTTGTATAAGAGGAGTTTGCCCTCCGTCCCAACCCTGGGAGGGTTGGGACGGAGGGAGAGGCTTGGTGATCGCAGCAGTTGGAATACTTGGTGCGCTGCTGCCCACTCTCCGAATATGTCCTTTTGCCGGCTTTCACGGGATGAGAAAGGGTTGGCCCTATTATATAACCACACGGCATATATGGCATGGTGCTGCCAGCTTTAGTAGTTTAGCCTGTACACCTGTAAACGTCCACTCCCAACTCCGCCACCATCTCGACATCCCTCTCCCAGTTATGGTAGGAGTCACACGTCACGTCTCCATTGTCTCCATTCACAATAGCCTCTGGAATGTGTGGTGAGAACGGGCCGTGGAAGGAGTGGTCCATTATGCTTTCACCTTTATCTAGAAGATTGATAGATAGAATGATTAGAATCACTTCATTGATTAACGAATTCCGAACACACAGGTATGGAACTTTAACTTTTTAGAGGATGTTTATTAAGGAATGCTTTATTGTTATCCAATACATTTTTTTATGATAGTGAGTGACAAGACGAGCAAATCAAGTGCCTGATGGTAAGCATCATGATTGCCTTCAGACACGGTGCCACCCAGTGTTTTAAAATTCAAAATTCTACGCGACACTGCACTGCGCCTGTCACCTTGAGATATGAGTTGTTGAATCTCATCATGCCCAGTAATTTCGCTGGTAACATTGCCCTTCATACCGGCACACAGTAATGTTTGCACATTACTGCTTGGCGGATGAATAACTGGCAAAGGTGTGGTACTTTCCCAGGCGGCCCCCTGCAAAAGAGGCCTACCACTACAAAAAACAAAAAAGGTCTCAGTGGAAGAAAAAGGCGGTCTTACCGCTGACGTTCCAGGCTCCTTCTATTTGATATGCTGAAGAGGCTACACCCAACTTGAAGCCAGGCGGTATGACCATCTCTGCACTCAATGCCAATGAATATAGCACACTGAAATTTATTGTGCATATTATAGAAACTGTTAAGGGTTACCTTGGTATGTAGAGATACCGCAAACATGTTAGCAATCTATTTTTTTTTTGTATAAAATATAACGGTTTTGGGATGTATTCTTTACTTATGATATAATATATTGCTTCCTGCCAAATTTCATGACGCTAGGCCAACGGGAAGTACCTACCTTGAGGTAGAGGAGAGGTTTTTAGCCCGTTGCGCAAAGTATCTTTTGATTGCGTTGACTTATAAGTCTTTTTAGCAGCAGCAAGGGACCGTAGACGTAGTTTGCCGTGGGGTAACCGGCTTTAGAATAGTACCTCACCCTCTCTCCCCGTGGTTGCCGTAAGAGCCGGCTAAGGGCTATAGGATTCAGAGGATGGGCAGCAGCGTCCTCTGCGTAAAACCATCAAACTGCGCTCGCTAACCCGCCTGCCAAGCGTGGCGAGTATTGGCAACAACCCCCCTTATGGGGGAGGCTTATGTTCAGCAGTGGACTTCTAACGGTTGGATGATGAAGGGACCGTAGACCTGAGTTGTTATGTGTATCAATTTGATCAATGACGTTGAATTGCTTCTTACTATTTGATACTTCAACGCGTTCCCGAGAAAAAGGGTCTTGACGTACGGACAGACAGACATACAGACAGATGGACTACAAAGTGATCCCATAGGGTTTCCTTTTTTCCTTTTGAGGTACGGACCCCTAAAAATCAGCTTATATGAAACCAATAAAACTTAATCGGGTTCAATCCCCAGGTCAGGCAAAGTGTTAAATATTGAATTTTTCCATTAGGAATTATCTCAATAACTGCCTGGAATCTGGAACTTTGCCCGATAGATGGCAATAGGCTCGCCCCCTATTACATGGGACCAATAACATACTGGCGAAATGTGGGTGTATCTACTATGATGGGACTGAGTCCTCTGCCTACCCGTTCGGGAAAAAGGCGTGAATGTATGTTATGTATAATAAAACTTAATAAAAAAATCGCTAGATGTTACAATAATCTAAACATTCCTGCATTTTTGTGATGCTGAAACTTGGATGATAGGGACATACTTTACTTCATCTTTAAAATATCAGGATATAAATATATCAAATAGGTCCTTGTTTATTTATACTGTATTCGGAGAAAACGAGAATACAAAACAGCGATTTAGTAAATTTTCCATAGGTTTGTGTCACTAAGACGTCCCTATCCTGTTAATGAGTCGTTTCAGCATTTTTCGAAATTTGCTGTAGTTTCGGAGTCTTGCAAACACCTTAAAAATTCACCCTTTATTTTATCTGAGCATATCTTCCAAGATTTGCAATCTTACTGTGCATGGGCATGTTTGATGCAGCCATAATGCAATTTTGTATTGAGATAAGGTTCTGCTTCTAATTTTATAAAAGGTGGCTTATAAAATAATTGTCACCCGATGTTCTTTGACAGTCATAAGTAGATTCACAGACTACATTATAATATATACAAGTAAAAGTGTATAAGGTTGACAGAGTAAATGTATTCAGAAATTCGTCAAAATATTGTTTGTCGCCGTGTTTTTAAAACTCAACCCTTATATTGTTAATACTATACTTATAAAATTAATTAAACAACTAAATAAAATATAAACAAATCGCTTACCTTATCAATGAATATTTTAACATACACATTTTGACTCAATAAAAATGGCACTGCAAGTAGAATTTAAAAAAATTATATAAGTAAGGCGAATCAAGTAAACTTAAAAAAATTCGTATAAACATTAGCGTGTAGATACCAAGGCAGCTCTAAAGCAAATCTAAATGTATTTTTTTTTTCATATCAATTTAATTTTAGCAAATTATAATGTAGAAAATGAGATCTATTTGAATAATCGTAACCTGTCCTATATTAATACAAGTATTAAGTACAGGTTTTCTCCACGGAATCTACATTACTAAAGTAGTTCTTGTATATATATTATATATTTATAATATAATTAATTCGCTATTTTCGTTGTGATAATAGGAGCTCAGACAATAAGCATATCTTTATCTGTCTTATTTATAGTAAAGGTAATCCTTAGGGGACTTGCACATGCGGTATTTTATACGCGCGAAAATCGCGCTTCTAATTTATTTATTTATTTAAATTCGTTGATGTGCTTACAGCGATACCAAAGTGCACAACTAACTAGTTTAACACTAAATTATAACAGACTACTTAATGCTTAAAAAAATTAATAAAATTAAAATAACTTATAAATCTAATACAGTAACTCTAAAATAAATTGAGTGGCATATGGAATATATCCACTTCTGGCACTCGAGCAATTAATGTGTTGAGCAGTTCGATAGCTTGTGCTGTGGGAGCTACTAACTCTTGACTAAAACATCGCACTATGCGATGTTTTAGTCAACGCAGGCGGACCCAACAGCAGTCGCCTCACATTATGTGCTCGCCGAGATCGGTCGGGAGCAATTAATAAGCAGCGCGATTAGGCACTGGGGTTGTCAATCCGATTGTTGAGTAACAGGTAATTACAACATACTTAATTGCACATTTGCGTCTACTAAGCTCGAGCGTGTTGATGCCTTCCATTCCTGCTACGAATAGGGACGGATATGTATAATTCGGATAGTATCCATATAGCTTCCTATACAGAATCTAATGTATTCGTCTTTAGAGCAATATCGATTTCTAACAGCTTGTGAAAAAAATCACCGCTAAAAGCTAAGCTATTATAGCTACCTACCCTACTTCAAAAGTAAACAAAACGCTAGCGTGTTCTAACTCTAACCGAGCGCCATCTAGCGCTGTTTTTTGTGTGAATTTTTTTTTCCGTTTTCACGCAAAACTACTGAACCGATTGAGAGGAAATTTGGTATGTAGATAGCTTAGACCCCGAAATAACATTATACATGAGGTACTTTAGTAGTTTTAAACTCCCTACGTGTTACGAGTACCGTCTTGAATGATGGGTGATTTCTTCGTTCAAAAAACGTACAATCTATCCCTTAGCGGATTGTTTCACTTTCCGGAAAACAGTACCTTTTGTGTTCTTCCAGGGTCTAAACTGTGGTTAATTTAGATTCAGTAGTTTTGGCGTGAAAGAGTAACAATCATCCATCCATCCATCCATCCTCACAAACTTTCGTACTTATTTACCTATATAATATTAGTAGGAAACAGGATATAAAATGTGGTAAAAGAGCAGGATCTCTAAATTCAAAATAAGTCTATGAACATATAATTTATTACCTATAAATTACCAATAAGCTATCAATAATAGTTATATTATCTTATTAAATAAATATTCTATAACTCATAATAAATTATTGTCGTAACGGCATTTTAGTTTCATCAAATTTGGTCGCGCCGGGCGAGCGGACACCATTTTCCCCTCGCCGTCTCTTCTGCTTCTTACTTCTAATTCTCCAGCCAACTAAAGCGGCTATAACTGCTACAATAATCACCATTATCAGTCCAGCAAATATTATTGTGTTTGTATTGGAATCGTTAGTTGTGGGGCTGGATTTTGTTGATCTGAAAGAATATTAAAAAAGTTTTATTAACAAAAATCTTGTAAGCTTTTAACCAGTGTATGCATTTTGTAGTGGTAGGCCTCTTTTGCAGAGGGCCGCCTGGGGAAGTACCACACCTTTGCCAGTTATTCATCCGCCAAGCAGTAATGTGCAAACATTACTGTGTTCCGGTATGAAGGGCAATAATACCAGCGAAATTACTGGGCCTGATGAGATTCAACAACTCATATCTCAGGGTGACAGGCGCAGTGTCGCGCAGAATTTTGAATTTTAAAACACTGGGTGGCACTGTGTCTAATATGGGCAATCATGATGCTTACCATCAGGCACCTGATTTGCTCGTCTTGTCATTTACTATCATAAAAAAAAAATTAGGTCGGCAACCAAATGCTGACGCGTATATTATAGTGTCTGTGAAAAAGTGCACGGCATGATAATATTATGACGTGACATAGTTAAAAAGTATATACCTATTTAATTTATCACCAATAATCAACAAATCAAATGACATGAGTATATTTAACACTATTAACGCATTATTGAAAATATTCCATATTGAATGACATCTGTCACCATTAGGTGCCAATGATTGTATTAGGTTACCCTATGTCTCTGTTAATTATTAAGCAAATAGGTTATTGCAGAGTTTTAAAAGTGTAAATCATCACTGTTCTGTACAAAAAACTATAAATATAGCTTTGATTTGCTGTGCATGTGTGCGTGACGGATTTGACATTTAATTTATTATTAATTCAGATTATATTATTATCTAACAATTTTTAGCATTTCCCTTGACATTCGAGTAAACAAGAGTCCACTATATGATTTTTTTATTGTATCTAAGGAGTACGTTTGACATTTCAACTTTACAAGCTTTGAGAGAGAAAAAATAACTTTGCATAAGCGTAACTCAAACAATATCAATAACCTTCACCGAAAAACCATGGAATTATGAATTTTATCACTAGATGCACAATTTTTAATCACTAAATATAAAGTAAGTATATCTAGAACAACTAGACAGCCATCTTTGACGTCAATCGTTATGGTTTTTTTTGTATTTATAACAAAGTAGTCATTAAAATTTCGTTAATGTGAGTATTTTGATGGTGCCAGCTTTTGGTAAACGAGTTGTGCCTTCTGTATTTTTTATATTTTTATCTTGTAAACCGTGGGTTCAGCTTGTAAATTCCAGGGTCTAAACAATCTACATACCGAATTTCAGTCCAATCAGTTCAGTAGTTTGGGCGTGAAAGAATAACAAACATCCATCCATCCATGCTCACCAACTTTCGCATTTATAATATTATTACTTAGTAGGATTAGTGAGATTATAAAGTAGGTTTAATGCCATGGGGTGCCGGCAAAAAAATAGTACCCCACCGTCTCTCCCAGTGGTTGCCGTTAGAGCCGGCTAAGGGTTAACAGATCCAGAGGACGGACAGCAGCGTCTTCTGCGTAAAAACCATCGAACTGCGCTCGCTAAACCGCTTGCCAAGCCTATGGTGAGTATTATAATAAACTGCACAATTGGTTGTGTGACAGATGCTTTTATACCATAGACGAATATTTTAAATTTGAATTTTATTTCTTAAATTTTTTACAATTTACATAATTACCATTTAATTATAATTGAATTAATGAAATGAAAATATAATTATAAAAATTGACATATTGAAATCTGTGTAATATAATTTATCATTTTAATGTATATTATAGACTAATGTAATTCAGTTAAACATTTGCACGACAATTTGGTCGAGTACAGCGATCTACCTATTGTTTGTTATAACTTCTATATTTACCTGTATTCATGCAAATAAAGCTTTCATTCATTCATTCATTCATTGCCAAAACCCTTATGAGGAGGCCTAGAAAATGCTGCCCACAAAAACAAAACTTGTAAAAAACCAAGTCTCGCAACTAAGTTTTTCTACCGTAAAAAGTTGTGAGATCCATGTAATACCAAGTCGGTTACTTTATTAAGTCCCTACTTAAGGGACCTCCTGTCTTAAGTTATAACGTAATTAGCTTACCTAACAACATCTTATAGTGACGACATCAATATTCATAATCTTTCGTTTTAAATAAAATATTTTTTTTTTTTTTTTTTTTTATGATAGTGAATGACTAGACGAGCTCATCAGGTGCCTGATGGTAAGCATCATGATTGCCCATATCAGACACAGTGCCATCCAGTATTTTAAAATTCAAAATTCTGCGCGGCACTGCACTGCGCCTATCACCCTGAGATATGAGTTGTTGAATCTCATCATGCCCAGTAATTTCGCTGGTAACATTGCCCTTCATACCGGAACACAGTAATGTTTGGACATTACTGCTTGGCGGATGAATAACTGGCAAAGGTGTGGTACTTCCCCAGGCGGCCTCCTGCAAAAGAGGCCTACCACTACAAAAAGAGGCCTACCACTACAAGATTGACTTGGCGATCGCACTAAACAATCTTATTTAACATAATATGTAGTATTTCTTGTGAGATACATTTTGTTTTCATGCGACATATACATTTTATGTTCATGTAGCGTGCAAGTTTTTGGGAAATAAAATCTAATGTATTCTATAATAATATATTCAGGGACTTAATTCTCAAACGGCTCAACTGATTTTTAGAATCAAGCTTATGCTCCCCCTGCCCCCTTATGGTGGTGGCATATTTTCAGGAGTAGACTTCCTTCAGCAGAGATGATGATGATATTGTTTACCTCTGGTATGAAGTGAAGTTATAATCCTCGTCAATAGCGTGTGTCCGGATCAATTGTTTGTAATAATAAGCCGAAGCTCGCGCGGTCCGAGTTCGGTTCGGAGACGAGAAGTCCACCTCGTACAGACCGTATTTACGCCTGAAATAAAGGGTTTTATTAAGACCGTACCTTGGACCTTGACCAAATTACCTTGAGCATTCGTTTCTTCTTCGTCACACATACATAATCATACGAATACGAACATTAAATAATCGATACGTGGACGTCAAACACTGTGAGATGTTCCCGTTCTTTTCTGCGGCATACGTGCAAATTGTGGAATGATCTCCCTGCTGCGGTCTTCCCGATGAGCTACAACATGGGACTCTTCAAAAGAAGAGTGAATAGTGTTGGTCGGGTCGGCAACATACTGGCAATACCTCTGGTGCTGTAGGTATCCATAGGCGGCGGTAACCGCGAGCCATCAGGCACACCGTCTGCTTGTCTGCAACCTATGGCATGAAAAAAAAGAGCACCCACCTTTTACGCTCAGATGTTATAATAATATCTTTATAATATTAAATTTCCGTCGTGGAGTTACCGGCTTTAGAATAGTGCTCCACCCTCTCTACCCGTGGTTGCCGTAAGAGCCGGCTAAGGGTTAACAGATCCAGAGGACGGCAGCAGCGTCCTCTGCAAAAAACCATCGAACTGCACTTGACAACCCGCCTGCCAAGCGTGTCGAGTATTGGCAAAACCCCCCCTTTATGGGGGAGTCCTATGTTCAGTAGTGAATTACCAACGGCTGAGATGATGATGAAAATCAAATTTTAGTCTTAAAAAAAGAAAATTTCAAGCTCAATGTTTATTACTAAACTGCCTTTTCTTAAATGTAAGTAGAAAATCAAAATAACGAAGACTTTACGAGGAGATGCAATAATTGTGTAGGAGTGGAAAATTATTTCCTATTCTTCATATCTGAGTATATACATTTTGTATGGGTGACGTTTAACCTTAATCAAGTACCCTTTAGAACGTTACTTGTAACTATAGCTACTTACTCATATCCAGCTACCCATTCGAGATTATCAAGAAGGGTCCAGGCCGTGTAGGCTGTCACGTTGACGCCATCTTCCTTGATCGCTAACACCACCTACAATTAATTTTCCTTTTACCGCCGTTAACAGCGAGCCGTATTTTTTTTTGGAGTCACACGTTAAGGCTGACCACCAAAATGTTATGACAAAATTATAATTTAGTAATGAAAAAATTCTTAGATAATAACACACGGCGCTAAAACCTATAGTAGGGTTGATGTTATTTTGTGACGCGCATGCCACGGATTCTGTGAACGTTTTGGTGGTTTTATAGAAAGTATTAATGGCAACGTGTGGTTTCACGAAGATCCATGGCATGTGCGAGGGCGCGATGACAACACAGGGCGGGGGATGCCAGCGCGACAGATGATTGTAGAGCGAGATTGAAGATGGTGGGCTTGGAATAAACTGTTTAAAATATGCTGAAGTGTTCGAGTATTATTTTATAGAAAAGGCACGGCTACAATAGGTACCTCAAGATTCGATTTCTATTTGCTGTAGTTGTGTTGTTAAAACTACCTCGTATACAATGGATCTCTTCAACTTGTGTTAATAATACTATTTAACCAAACCGAACATAACATCACGCCTTGTTTCCCCGAAGGGCTATGCGGAGGTGTATCCATTCCAATAGAAAGATAATAAAAGTTGGGTATGTTTATTTTAGGTTCCATACAATGCGAGCTTTAATTGCCTTCAATTGGTCACTGATCCAGACTCCAGGCCCAGGTTGTTATTTGAAAAAAAACCTAATGGAAAACTCCAAATTATTGTACGACCTGGGAATCGAACCCATCATCATCATCATCTCAGCTCAGATAGGACGCCCACTGCTGAACAAATGCCTCCTCCATAGATTTCCATCCAGTACAGTTGTACTGGCCTCCAGCGTGTTCCTGCTATCCTTATCAGATCATCTATCCACCTTGTGGGTGGACGTCCTACGCTGCGCTTGCCAGAACGTGGTCTCCATTCGAGAACTGTACAGTCCCATCGGCCATCAGTTCTACGTGCTATGTGCCGCCCACATTGCCACTTCAACTTAATCCATATTGCCAAAGGAACCCATGACTCATGCTCAGCAACAGCGCTTACGACCACCACGCCAAAGAAGCAGCAACACCAGAAAATCGTATAGTAGTGTAATCGTTTGTAGTGGTAGGCCTCTTTTGCAGGTGGCCGCCTGGGGAAATACCACATCTTTGCCAGTTATTCATCCGCCAAGCAGTATTGTGCAAACATTACTGTGTTTCGGTATGAAGGGCAATGTTACCAGCGAAATTACTGGACATGATGAGATTTATATCTCAGGGTGACAGGCGCAGTGCAGTGCCGCGCAGAATTTTGAATTTTAAAACACTGGGTGGCACTGTGTCTGATATGGGCAATCATGATGCTTACCATCAGGCACCTAATTTGCTCGTCTTGTCACTAACTATCATAAAAAAAAAATTCCTTAGATACACCCAAAAGGATTTCTCCAACATCTTTCAGCCTAAAACTGACCTGTTTTAGATGATCCTTATAGAACTGAATCCTGTCAGTATCGTTCAGTCCGGCGTCAGTTCCCCGTCCGTTCTCAGTGATCATCATCGGTATATCACCGTAGTGGGACTTCAGCCAGGAGAGCTGCTTGCGAAGACCTTGCGGATATATCTGGAATTTAAACGCTCTTTAAGTACTAAAATAAATTAATAATAATTTGAATTTATACTCTAACAGGTTAGCCAACTCCACACCCCTAGCTGGGTACTTAAATACCATAAAGAAACTCACAGTAAAGAACGGGTATGGTTGCGGCCAGTCAGGATGAAAGGACATCCTCGCGTTGAACTCGGGAGCATCCTGTAGCGGCCAGCGACCGAGACTCTCGCCAGGTCTGGCCTTCCTCACCAAGCGGTTTGTGTAGTAGTTCACGCCGTAGAAGTCGAACGTTCCTGAGGGATAATAGACTCTTTATTGTTGATATCACATGTAGTAATTTTCACGTTCTTTTCTGTAAACTGTGCAAACTGTGTAAACTGTGGAATGATCTACAGCTGCGGTCTTCCCGTTGAGCTACAACATGGGGCTCTTCAAAAGAAGAGTGAATAGAGTGTTGAAAGCTCGGCTACATACTGGCAATACCGCTGGTGTTGCAGGTATCGTTAGGCAGCGGTAACTGCTTACCATCAGGCGGTCCTCTGCTTGTTAAATAAGAAATAAATTATTAAAGCTAGGGGCTCTGCTGTAAAGGTCTGTTTACGTTTTAGTTATTATATATTGTAAGACATAAGGTACTGTGCTAAGTAAGGAACTTCTCACCGCGTTCGTCACGGCAGGCAATCGTGTCCAATTGGATTTACCAGTCTTATCGCATAGCATTGTTCTTGAACACGGGTGCAGTCAAATAAGTAAAATGTTGCTGTCATAAGTATATTTTTGTTGGTGTCCTCTTATTCTCTAATAATATAAGTACATAATACTGATGGCCGATGGGGCTGCAAAGTTCTCGAATGGAGACCACGGACTGGCAAGCGCAGCGTAGGACGTCCACCCACAAGTCACAAGGTGGACAGAAGATCTGATAAAGACGGCAGGAACACGATGGAGGCGGGCCGCTTACAACCGGACTGAATGGAAATCTATGGGGTGGGCCTATGTTCAGCAGTGGACGTCCTGTGGCTGAGATGATGATGATGATGATGATAATACAACGTGTTACTAAAAGGTGTAGTAATACTTAAAGTGGGGCTAGATGCACCCCTTTAACCCGTCAACCTAAAAAAGTTGCAGAAGAAATAATTTGCAATATTCGTAAAATGCAATGGGTAATCACGCGAGTAAAACTGCGATTTGAAGTTCACTATGAAAAAACCAAGGGTTTATAAGAAAAAATAAAATGACAGGGACATAGGTTACTTCACTATAAAACTATCATGATATAAATTTATAGAATGGGTTAATAATATACGGAGGAAACACGGGAATACAAAACATCGATTTGTTAAATTTTTCATAGGATCGTGTCAAATTCCTAGAAGGCCATGTAAAAAATACGTTTGCCAATTTATTGTGGATCGATATACTTATTAGTTTTTTTTTCATTGTTATTGATGTTTACTAATAGGTCATGGTCTCACAATCTTTAACTTCGTGCCAAAATTATAATAATTAGTTGTTTAAATGAATTGGGGACACGGAGATAGATAAATTAGACAAGGTGTTCATTTATCTAAATATTTCACCTACTTTTATTTTTTTAAATTCTAAAACATAATAAATGCATTTTATTAACTTTATTATAGCAATACAAATATAACTCTACATAATGGGGTTAAGTTTAATTTTTGCCTAGCCTTGTTCCTATCTTCGTCACTATTTGTGGCAAAACACATTATCTTTCACCATTTTTCCAGTCCATAATCCGTCATCTCTGTGCCGTACCGCTATGCTATGTCGGCGAGCTATGGGGAGGGCTATGTTTGGAATTTCTCTACGAGATCAAATCAGAAATGAGGAGATCCGTAGAATAACGAAAGTTACCGACATAGCGCAGCGCATTAGCAAGTTGAAGGCAATGTGCAGGACACATAGCACGTAGAACTGATGGCCGATGGGGCTGTAAATGTCTCGAATGGAGACCACAGACCGACAAGCGTAGAAATTTTGTGAATTACAATATTTCAATGACCTTGAAAATTGCTTGAAAAGAAAAAACATCAAACTTATGAATATAAAAACGTAGCTTCATGTGACTAACGAGTCACCTCTGCAGCGACAAGGTCACGCGTGGCTGAGACTTCTATACCTTAGATACTCTACCTTTAATAAAGTCAATCTCCTCCTTAGTCCAAGCGGGTAGTATTGACTTCCTATATCCTTCTCTCGTGCTGATAGCTGCTAATGTCTTTTCTACAACTGGAGGCCATCCGCCTTCTTTGGAGTAAATAGGATGAGAGTACCGCCCTATCTGAAAATAATATCTTATTTGAAGATCTTATCTGAAACTGTGCCCGGTAGATAGCAATAGGCTTGCACTTGTTACGTAAGGATGACCTACGAAGTATATTTGGAATAACTCGCTTAAAAAGAGGAGATTACCTACCTATATTATAGTATAGCTACATAAAGCAGGTTAAGTTCTATTGAAACAAGGTTATGAATTATATCAGATATTTTAATTAACGAGTGTTCAGAATACTAGAATCTACCTCTGTGAGAAGAACACACAAGAAACTCACAGGGCTTAATCTTTATATTCTTCATATAACAACATATTATAATTACAACATGGTGATGATGATGATGATGATGATGACAATTATGAGGTATGACAAACATGGTTACATAGTCAGACCTAAACGGACATAATAACAGAGTCAGTAGAATACTTAGCTTTGATATCTCGACGACCAACAAAATGGCGGCACCACCGTGATATCACAGTACATATATACTGTGACTATAAAAGTGTAGGGTACCTTACGTACCGGCTTACTGAACTATACTGACGAGAATAAGAGGCTCGGCACAGCTGAGCAATCCTTTATATAGCCTTTCCATTCTACTGTCAGTACAATTCGATAAGAGACTATTATCAATAATTCTTACGTATTAAAATATAATCAATATACATTTGGCCTCTATATTATTAATATACAATTTATAACAATATATTCATATATTCAAGTAGCATATTCAATTACCATAGTTCTCATTCTAATAAGTCACAATATCGTACATTCACATCGTTGAGAGACTATTTAAACGAAAAAATGACATAATATTAATTTATAATAACTTCTAATAATTTACGAATCTAACACGGCCATACTGACCATACTTCGTCCTCGAAGTAACTTAACAATATTAATGGGTATAACTTAATAATATGTCAATTATAAATTATGGTAATGTGTACATACAAACATTATTATGGAAGTATCTACATAACGTTGGCCACGTTAATATTCAGCAAATATTCACACAAATCAGAATTGTACAACAATCTTCATACTTTATACTGTAAACTTATTGCCATCGATCTTTTCACTGTTGATATTTAACTACAAATGTAATAAAGCAGTGGTTGGTATTATCATAGTCACATTATGACTATCATTAAAGGAAATTATGTAACTTTATAGATCATGTTAGTTTGTTATAATATTATGTGGCTGATTATAGGCCATAATATCGAATATAGTTACATAATATACCTTTTTTTGAAAATTTGAAACATGTTTTAGCCTAATATTCATGAATTGCAAAAAGAAGTAAACAACGACAAAGTGTACACTTACATAACATAAAGTTAATACAATTATTTTCATATATTTATCTTCACGACATTGTAGTAAGTAATGTACAATAATACTATACCTACATCATTATTATTTATTTTATTGTTAGTTCTATTCACAAGCTACCTATCAGGTATCTAATAACTGACAAAGGTTGTCAAACAGCTATGATGATAAATGTCATAATTATATCATGAGACTTTAATCCGTTAGCAAAGAAATTGTATTAAATCGAATAGAAACATATTCACATTTTGGCTAACACTAGAATAATTACATTTTGTTTTACTAAAACAACATGGTCAAGTGACGGAAATAAATGAATTCAAAAATAATTAATACTTACAAAAGTAATTATAAAAGTACACAAACTAAAGCCATGTTACTTCCTGCGAATATTATAAAATTATAAGGCTATGTATATACTATTGCTCTTTGTTTACTTAGGTTAAAAGATATTTATTCTCATTAAAGATATTACATCACTTACATGAGAACTTAGTTATAGTTATAAATATTATACAATCGTCGTCACAATAATTTTGTGCCCTTCTACAATAGGTTAAGTAATACAAAAAAGTTATTTAAACGTTTATAAATCCAAATTACAAAGAGTAGGTAGGTGTTTAAATAATAATAATTATACTTGATGTTATAAAGTAAAGAACTATGTCGGCACATCAGTTTTAAATATTCGATAGGGTGTAACATAGTATGATAACATAATTATGTGGTGCCAGTATCAATATCTATCTGGTAAGCTGACACAAGTAAGTATTATGATTGACTAGTGTCCTTCAGCATTGTAAGGTCATTTTAAGTATAATCATGAATAGAAGCCAAATTCAAATCAACCCCATTCACCCGCTGCCTGGTGAGTTGATTGACGCTAGTATATGACCGACCAGCAGTTATTCTCGACTGTTATCGAGACATTGTGAATAGGTGCCAAATACCAATTCAAATCAACCCCGTTCACCCGCTGCCTGGTGAGTTGATTGACGCTAGTAGATGGCCGACCAGCAGCTATTCATTACATCAGGTATGTCAAATACCAATCATGATAATAATATCTTTCACCTATCGCTTGGTGAGGCAACTAACAATGGTATTCAACACACTAAAAGTAATGACAGTAACCGTATATTATACTGAGTATTATAAGAAACAAAGTCATGAAACATTAACCCGTTCGGCCAAACTGACGATTTGCTACACACAATGAAGATGACCACACGAATATAGACTAAGTAGACATAATGAACATTATCTTTAGACACTGGATTACAAGGGTCCACATCACCAATAAAAAAAAACCTTGTTAACTTTACAAAGGTCCAACAGTAACTACTGAAGCGGTTTTATTTTATTTTGTCACTTGTCAAAACGATAATTACATTATGTTGAAGCTTTAACTTTTTAGTGTAATCACTTAAGGTTTTCATTTCTATTTGTTATAATAGTAAATACTCAAAATTCACGAAGACTCAAATTATTTTAAAGGTAGTAGGGCCAACGAGAAGAAATTATGGAATTAGATCAATTTTTTTTTGAGCGATCAAAACTTTATAAACAACTACCCTCAGACATTGTAAACGGAGATATCATTAAAAATTTTTAAGAGCAGACTGTAAAGGTGTACATAAACTATGCAATTTCAAAAATGTGATCAACATTCGATCAATAAATAAATGAAATGAAAAATTAAATCGTTGTATAATTTATATTAGAATGTGCTTTCTAGACGATTTGTTAATACTCTGTTAGATTTAAGTTTATCATGTAGGTAAATGGCACTGGCAATTGCCACGGTGAGAATAATGTTATAACACTGACAATTATATTGAAATTATAACGATATATTTTCAGCAAGGTTAAAAAGTTAAATAGTTATGTGGGTTATGTATCAACCAATTAAACAGGTAAATTATACTTGTATCTAATAATTACGCAAAGAAACAGTAGATAATAATATATACCTTACTTGAAAACAACTGTTGGTGTAGGTAACTTTAAAAGCAAAGGGCCATATATTATGTAGTTTTCTTCCTACGTACTATTACGACCAAATCTGAGAGTGGTATTTTAACGATACATGTAGTTAATCACGTTAATTCTACTTGAATCATCTTGAATAGATGATAAGTCAAGACACTGATATATGAACAATTATATAGTGAATAAGTATATTTCAACAATAACTGGACCTTATATTGTTTTAGTTATTTATGTTCCATAACGTGACTGTCTGATCTAAGATTCTCATAACTACCGTCAGATAAACACATCTACAGCATACTACATACGTAAAGATAAATAAAAGTTCCAATTTGTCAAAGTAGAGTCTAAGGACTTTGGTCAACTCATATTAATCTATATAGATATATTTTTCAAGTGCAGTGTATAATAAAAATAATCTACAAACAATCTGTGTTAGTCTTTAGGTGGTCTTTTCGATAATGGCGGTAGACACACGCCGGATACAAGCGGCCTACAGCCGGACTAGATGGAAATCTACAAGAAAGGCTTTTGTTTGGTAGTAGACGTACGGCTGGGATGATGATTATGAACTTTAGGTTTACTAGATTTTATTAACTCTGCGGTCTATCAACTAGTGTGAGCATAGGCTTATGGGTTAAGGGATCTGTTTCAGACTACGTACTTGTTAACGAGAGAAAGCTTTGAAGTATTGCATTATCCGATACTTAATCGGAAGTCGCAATTGGCTTTAATGTTCGATACAATAATTAACAGTAGGAAAATATTATTTTTCTGGTCAGGTAATAATTATAGATAGTGAAACTTGGATTAAAACTTTTGTTCACCTTATCTACGCTAGGTATATTAAAATCAGATTATGTATATCGAAGTCTGAAATAAAGGTAGAATGGAGCTTTATAGGTCTTGATGTGAAATCACAGTGTGAGTCAATATATATACATTATTACTTGACTAGGTAGTTATTAACTAGGTACTTTGATATAATGAACAAGGAATAATTACCTAGTGGGGACACATTATTAACTATTGTTAATAGACACGGCTATGTCCCAAATAGTAAGTAATGTAATTGTCAACCACGACGCCAAAAAGTGTCAGGTATAATCTGCACATATTTTTAACAAGAATTGTGTCGTGAGAGCCGTGATCAATACGTATGATCTTATGCAAAGACATCTAGCAGACATTTCAGTATTTTGATATACATATTCTGATACTCGTAACTCCAGAAAACAACAGATATCACATAATATAAGACAACAGATATCACGTTTAGCCCTTAATTTTGGAAAGTACCAACCGAATGTTATTTAGTATTAAAGTGAAATTAATATATAAAATAATGAGAATAATTCTCATCAACTTGAACAGGCACTGGCAAATTAAGGATTATGACGTGTGTACACCATATAAGTAGATTCTTTGGGTAGATTATAGAATATTTCTTTCTTTTTACTGAGACTAGCCCAAAATACAAACATTAAAAATTACATCCAAAGTCATGGATTGACCATGTGTGGCCTAGCTACGTTCACTTTTTATAATATAAAGCCTTATTTTTAAGGCCTTACCTCCATATAATATCGATCTTGGGTTTAGTAATGACGAATAGCGATAACTTCAATTGGACTCGCTAGTCCTTCTCTGGTAGTGCGGCAACCGTTTGTAGACGGGCAGCACCTCGCTTCCGTGGGCAGAGACTGAGCAGGATCACAACAGCCACATGTTTATACAGCCTCTGAAATCAAGGGTAGATATTAGATTCTGCTCATTACGATCCCACTTCTGATGTTACGTAAGGATGACCTACGAAGTATATTTGGAATAACTCGCTTAAAAAGAGGAGATTACCTACCTATATTATAGTATAGCTACATAAAGCAGGTTAAGTTCTATTGAAACAAGGTTATGAATTATATCAGATATTTTAATTAACGAGTGTTCAGAATACTAGAATCTACCTCTGTGAGAAGAACACACAAGAAACTCACAGGGCTTAATCTTTATATTCTTCATATAACAACATATTATAATTACAACATGGTGATGATGATGATGATGATGATGACAATTATGAGGTATGACAAACATGGTTACATAGTCAGACCTAAACGGACATAATAACAGAGTCAGTAGAATACTTAGCTTTGATATCTCGACGACCAACAAAATGGCGGCACCACCGTGATATCACAGTACATATATACTGTGACTATAAAAGTGTAGGGTACCTTACGTACCGGCTTACTGAACTATACTGACGAGAATAAGAGGCTCGGCACAGCTGAGCAATCCTTTATATAGCCTTTCCATTCTACTGTCAGTACAATTCGATAAGAGACTATTATCAATAATTCTTACGTATTAAAATATAATCAATATACATTTGGCCTCTATATTATTAATATACAATTTATAACAATATATTCATATATTCAAGTAGCATATTCAATTACCATAGTTCTCATTCTAATAAGTCACAATATCGTACATTCACATCGTTGAGAGACTATTTAAACGAAAAAATGACATAATATTAATTTATAATAACTTCTAATAATTTACGAATCTAACACACTCTATTACATGGGATCAATAACATACTGGCGAAATGTGGGTGTACCTACTATGGGATTCAGTCCTGGGTCCTCTGCTTATACCTCTTCAAGAAAAAGGCATAATTGTACCTATATATATATATGTACTTATTTTTATTTGAAGGACATCCCTCTTCTTTTAAAATTAATCCCAGTTGTCCCCAGTGGGACGAAGGAGTGGGGACCAGCGGAAATTATCCCTTACAAGGAATTTTAGTAGCGTCGTGTCTGTTGCCCATGCGGAAATATGCAGGAGTCCCTGGGTACGAATCTCATCACATGTGGACGCGCGGAGTGTTGTCAGTGGGTTGTCCTAAGCCTGATTTCTATACAAATTGAGGTTCTTATATACAACTAGCTGTGCCCCGCGGTTTCACTCGCGTTGTCATCGTTCCCGTCGGAATATCGGGAATAAAGTACCGCATCTGTTATTCATATATAAGCTACCTACATATAAATTTTAGCTTAATCGGTTCAGTAGTTTTGCCGTGAAAAAGTAACAAACATCCATCCATCGATCCATCCATCCATCGATCCTCAAAAACTTTCGCATTTACAATATTAGTAGGAAGTAGGATGTTAATATTTGCGGCCCCGCGCCTCGCGTGCCGAAGCGCGCTGTAATGGGATGTACATTGTACATATACCTAGTTTATTTATTTTTTATATTTTCATTAAATGACCTATTCTGTTGGCCTCAGATGGCCTCTACAGCTTTACCGGGCATTACTTTAGACGTATCTTGTTGATGATACAGTTTATAGTTTCCTAATAAGATACTAATAGCTCGCTTCGAACTGAGACCTCGCAAACCCCAATTCCCTGTAACTTCTACACCTCTTAAGGTCTAGAAGGGTAAAGTCTAATGTCTTTTAGTTCAAGGCTGTAGGGGGCAGTCGTTAGTTCATGTCGGAGGCTGCGTAGGAATCTCGGCGACCTGAAACTCTGACAATATGTTTTGTCCACATAACCCATATGAATTGACTAAAGCAGTGTTTATATTTACCTGAAATTCCCTTACAAGTTCTGCTGTATCCTCCTCACCTTCATTTTCAGGTTCCATCCAGATGAGGTAATTGGCAAATGACACCTGACCTGAGATCAAAGTCAATAAATAAATTAAATAAATAATAAATAAATTTTTATTTCACCCAAAAGTTACAGTTAAGTACAGAATTTAAGTATGTATTATTACATGTTTAAATTAACAATTGTCTAATATTGTAAATATTGCAGTTAGGTTTACCTTGGTTTAACTGAATTTCTGAAAAATTGGTGACCTACAGACCTACATTAAGATTGCTCTTGTGCTGTAGGTCTGTAGTCCCTTCAGTGTCAGCTGTATGGATAGCCTAAGGAATTATTTACAATTTACAATGGATAACAGTAATTACTTGCTAAATTACTAAATATCTATTTTATAATATTGAATGACTTTTTGTAAATAAATGTAGGTATTCAGGATAATAATATATATATGGTAATAAATTTTCGAAATAATAATATGCAGATCAAAGGCAAATTAATATTTTCATTCACTGTCTATTTTTTTTTAGTTCGATCCCCGCCCACGTATTGTCCGTTAGGAGTTATCTCAATGATATCCGGAGTCTGGTGCTGGGCCCGGTAAATGGCGATAGACTCCGCCCCCTATTACATGATAAAACTTCAAAAAAAATAATTAAACATGCTGGCGAAATGTGGGTGTACTATGGGACTATGTGACTGAGTCCTGGGTACACCTCTGCCTACCCTTTCGAGAAAAAGTTTCTCTTTGTATCGTTATCATTTATTCGCTTTACTCCTCTTACAATATTATGTATGCGTACGTACGTAGAAAATACTTCTGGCCAGGTATAGAGAGTGACGTCATTGTGTGACCAAATGTGACAAAAGTGTCAAAAAGAAAAATATTTAAATATGTATATTAAACAACCTTTTGTAATTACAGACAGGAAATAGTGCTTTTGATAAGTTAAGTTTAGATATAGTAGGACCATTGCGGAAAGATAGCGCAGATAACGTTTATATACTAACCCTACAATGTGACTTAACAAAATACATAGAGGCATATCCGATTTCAAATAAAGATACGGTCACAGTAGCTCAAGCCTTTGTAAATAATTTCATTTTGAGATACGGAATACCACGTGTTATATTGACCGATCAGGGAACCGAATTTATCTCATCGGTTTTCCAGGAAATTTGCAAAATTTTAAAAATTAATCACATAAATTCAACCGCTTATCATCACCAAACGATAGGCAGCCTTGAAAATAATCATAAACACTTAGGCAGTTATCTAAGAACTCAGACTAATAACAACCCACAATTTTGGAGCTCATGAGTTCCACTGGTGTTTCGCATATTTTATAATATCACAGTTCATACACAAACCAAATATTGTCCATACGAACTTGTATATAGCAAACAATGCAGAGTGCATTGTTTGCCTACCAAGTAATTCGACAGAGTCAATAGATCCATTGTATAATTATTCAAGTTTACCCCATAGTAATGAAATAAAGAATTAAAAAATCAGACAACCTGTCTTCTGTAAGGCCCGTTTATTACTACTATAAAATTAGGTCATACATGAGTTACATTATATTTATAGGTATAAACATATAGCTTTCCACCACAGCGTGATTGTATGTTATGTTAACTCTGTATCTATTATAGGTTTTATAAATATAAAGGGTTTTACCATTGCACCATTCTTATGGAAAGCTATAAAATCCAAGTCAAACATTTTTGTGCATGAACATGTCTGTTTGATCAGTCTTCTGGTAACATAGTACAGGCTTCTAGCCTAGTTTGGGACCGTGTGTAAAAAAAAAGAAGAAGAAGAAGAAGAAGAAAAAAAGAAAGAAGAGTGTGTAAGAAAGGACACTCCAACGGCCCCAACGAGACTTACCTTTATATTTCGGCTTGAATTCTTCATCATAAATCCTCCAGGCCTTGGCGTGGGCTAGCAGCATATTCCTGTTACAAATATAGGCCCCCACAGTGTTATTAAATCTAGGAGCCAAGGCTCCAGCCATGTATGTGAAGTCGCAGATGACCCAGGCTTCGTTGATCGTGATCCAGGTCTTTACTCTGTCAGCGTAGAGGGTGTAAGCAACGCGGGCGTATTCAGCAAACCAGTCTATTATTAGTGGGTTGGCCCAGCCACCTGGAGGAAGAAAGAATGGTTTTATAACTTAACATAACACATAATTTAACATCACTGGTTTTTCCCAAAAGGGTAGGCTAGGTGATGGATATGGATACACTATATCCATTCAGCCAGTTCTGTTTTGAAGTCCCATGAAATCTGGCCCAAGTCAAGACTAATTTCTGCTTGGTTGATGGCAAGTGTAAATTAGGAAATTAAAACCCCCTCTCTCCTATTTTTTCTGCTCCATCACCAGACCCCGGGTCTATCTATCTATGACATTGGAATTGTCATAATGAATATTATATATGAAGCCCAAACACAGTATATTTGACTACTGGCCCATTTGTACCTCATACCTCGACATTAGGTCTAGGTAACCACAATGTCATTGCAATACTTATTGATGAGGGAACAATATAACAAACGAAACAATTAGACCACTGGAAGTTGTTCATAACCCTTTAGCGGCTAACCGGTAGAAAAGAGTTGATAGTCTAGTGTAGTGGTAGGCTTCTTTCGCAGGGGGCCGCCTGGGGAAGTACCACACCTTTGTCAGTTACTGTTATTCATCCGCCAAGCAGTAATGTGCAAACATTACTGTGATCCGGTATGAAGGTTAATGTTACCAGCAAAATTACTAGGCATGATGGGATTCAACAGCTCATATCTCAGGATAACAGGCGCAGTGCAGTGCCGCGCAGAATTTTGAATTTTAAAACACTGGGTAGCACTGTGTCTGATATGGGCAATCATGATGCTTACCATCAGGCAACTGATTAGCTCGTCTTGTCACTCACTATCATAATAAAAAAAAAACTTCAAACGGCTGCATCGATTGATGAGACATAACCTCAGAGTAAGGATACCAAAGAGAACCAGTCGTGCAAAAATCTGTTCCAAGCCGCGAGTCTGGTACTTAATCAAAAAATTACCAGACTATGTGGTTAGTTGCATGGCAACCGTAGGCCGTGCGCGTGATGCCAGTGTTAGGTAAAAAGCTAACCGAATAACAACAGATACGTGCGTGAAAGCGATAGCTTTTCATAATTTAGGCATGTATTTACAATGATTTTAGGAATTTATGTATCATCATTGCGTGTTTCTATTTTATTTTAATTTTTTTAACACAATAAAATGGACAACAGCGCTTTGTTCGAATGAAAAACTATGAAGTCGATTTCATTTTAAATATTTTTGGATAATATTATTCGAACATAAATATATTTTCTTTACATAAATTAAGGTTTAGCATTAATTACCTAGTGGATTGAAAACATTTTAAACATTGAATTAAATATTTGTTTATTTTATCTCAATAACGCACTGTGCTGTGTATAATATAATACTTTTTGTTTCTAATTGGTTTACATTGCATAGTTCTCGTTAATTTTACATTTATGATAACATTTTAATATATTTTTGACTTTCGACTTAAGAGTATAAAAATAATCATATCACGTAAAAATTTAGAATAATATCGTCAAAGGCTCTTTCTTTGTGCTAGAATCAGACCCACGAACCTATACTCACTATTAAACCGAGATTCTATCATGTAACTTAATTATCTTTACAAAAATAAATACATTTTAATTTTAAAACTTTTTGACCCTTTTAAATTTAAATTCTTGTAATATATATTTATTAAAGTAAAAAATATCAGTGTGATTAATTTATTAAAAAAAATTAAATATTTAAATCACTAAATATTTTAGTGCATAAAAGTCTACTCCAATGCTTCTATGTTCGCCCACGTCACTTAGTGTCAAATTTAACATTGAACTTCATAGGGTGAAAAATCGTTCAATCCAAATTAGGCTTTAAAACAATCAGGTAAATAGAGTTTAAATTCAAATAATAGAAATTTAGTAGATGTCAGTAGATGTCATAGCGCGTAATTGTCAGTGATGGACACTTTTTTGTAAAGCTTGCTTAGGGATTGTACGTCTGTAGTAAGAAGCAATTCAACGTCATTGGACATAACTGAAAAAACTCTCAATCACTATTGTCAGATTTCAAACAAAAAATACGGTTTAAAATCGCGAGTCCAGTCCGCCCATATTATCATCCCACTGCTGGGTATACATACGCTTCTTCCCCCTTGTGCCATTTCTCTGGACTCTGGAACTGTACCCATTAGGGACCAATAACATACTAGCGAAATGTGGGTGTACCTTCTATGGGACTGAGTCCTGGGTACCTGCACCTCTGCCTACCCCTTTGGGAAAAAGGTGTGATACATGTTATAATCTGTCATAAACGTTGAGGCCGATGTCTCACTTGCAACTTTTTGTGGGGGAGAGTATCAAAAGTTAGTATCACTAAGTTTTATAATCTTTGAAGGCAATTAACAATTTTTTAATATTTTTTTTTATTTGAAAGACAAAATCAAAATCAAAATCAAAATTCTTTTATTTGCATAAAATGTTGGTTACAAAAGATCATAATTAATTATAAATAAGAGTAAAGCCCCATAAACATTTTGCCGCAACGCGACATGCAAATCTTTACATATACGAGAATACCTATCCTTCCTAATATATATATATATACTATTATAAAGGCGAAAGTTTGTAAGTATGGATGTATGTATGGATGTTTGTTACTCTTTCACGCCAAAACTACTGAACCGATTGGGCTGAAATTTGGTACGTAAGTAGCTTAGACCCTGGAATAACACATAGGGTACTTTTTATCCCGATATTCCCACGGGAACGAAGACTACGCGGGTGAAACCGCGGGTCACAGCTAGTTACCTATAAATTAAGCGTAGGTATACCTAAACTAGTGCGAAATTTTATTATATAATTACATTTCTTTATAATCAAAATATTATCATCATAATCATTATTTTAAGAGATCTGAAATTGAGTAACAACATTTTTCTAATAGACACAACTTGAGTTTCCGGTTAAACTGGTTTGCTGCCAATTCTGAATCTCTTTAGGGATTGCATTATAAATTCGTCCACACATTGCGTGGCAGTTTTTAGTTTTTAGAGGCCAGTTTTGTTTTCGCCGTATATGGCATTACTATTCTATTCGAATTTCTGGTATTTCGAGGGAAAATATCTCCTGCGGTACTAAATAAATTTGGATGAAACTTTTCAAATTTTGTTGCTTCCAGAATGTACATACTAGACAGTGTTAGTATTTTAAATTGTTTGAATAGTGGCCTGCATAACTCCCATGGCGGCGGTTGCGCCAAGAAAGCTCTTTGATGTTCAGTCGAATTGCCCCAAAGAATCAGCCCATAGTTTAGCACAGAAGCTACGTATACGTATCCATGGTACGCTTTCAGTATCGTGGCAAGATTTGATGTTTTGCGTAGTTTGTAGAGCACAAAAACAAAGCTGTTTAGCTTGTTACAAACTTTTTCCACATGTGCTTTCCAGTTGAGATTCTTGTCAACCGTAATTCCCAAAAATATCGAGCTATCTACTCCTGATATCTGATTGCCATCATAAGCTATTTTCAGTTCACGATGTATTCTACCATACATACTAAATTGAATGAACTTCGTTTTTGCCAGATTTACTTGGAGATTATTGTCACGTAACCATGTCAGTATAGAGTTGATTGAATTATTTATGTCAATTGTATATTTATTAATATCCATTGCTTTATTGCATGTCAAAATTAAAGATATATCGTCAGCAAATAATATAATAGGAAGATTGATAATGTCAAGAAGATCATTTATATATAAAAGGAACAAAAGCATGTCTACTTACCTAAGTCCTGCAGCTTCTGCGGCATGTCCCAGTGGTAGAGAGTGATGACAGGTTCGATGCCCTTCTCCAGTAGACCATCTATCAGGTTGTTGTAGTAGTTCTTGCCGTCTTCACTGATGTGGTGGTGCAAGCCGTTCGGGAGCAATCGTGGCCACGATATTGATAACCTTGAAATTTATCGGAATATTTTGGTACTTATAGTTGTCAACCACCATTGGATTTCTCCAAAGTAGTTATAACTTGTCTACATAATAATGAACGAGTTTAAATTAAGAAATTTTAAAAAACCAATCTAATTTTCTGATAAACATATAAAATATACAGATGAATGGTGACAGACAAACGGACATCAAAGTGATCCTAAAGTGTTCCTTTTTTCCTTTTAAGGTACAGAACCCAAAAAACAAACACATATAGCAATATTAAAAAGAAAAGGATTCAATTATAAATATTTAATGTTTGAAGTTCATAGTCGCGTCGCGCAGTATCCCTCGAATGTGTGCGAGCTCTACATTGTGTGCAGACGAATCAGCAACGCTGATTTTCAGCTAGCGCTTTGACGTGACGACACAAACCGATAGTAGTAAGTAGGATGAATATGGTGTGTATGAATTTGCTGCTGCAGATAATTTTACCTATAGAAATCAACTCCAAGTTCGGCC
Source organism: Hemistola chrysoprasaria (assembly GCA_947063395.1). Taxonomy (NCBI): domain Eukaryota; kingdom Metazoa; phylum Arthropoda; class Insecta; order Lepidoptera; family Geometridae; genus Hemistola; species Hemistola chrysoprasaria. Next base: position 8,596,916 of record OX346733.1, on the reverse strand, counting down.
ACCAGCTCAATGTCTCTCTTCCACAAATGGTATGAGTCGCAGGCCACGTCTCCATTGTCACCGTTGCTTAAAGCCGAGGGGTTCTCATGGGTGAAGCGATCCCATATGCTCTCGCCTTTATCTGGAAGGAGGCATTGAGATATTACCAAGACAGTGGCTTCGGCACCTTTGTCGGGGCGGCGAGAAGTCCGGCTTATGTAGGTTTTGCATTATCTACTCCACAGGACATAATCTGCTTTCAAACTATAGGGAAGTAGAAATACGAGTAATATGTTATACCATGTGAATTATTATTATTAATTAGGCAGTTTAAAAAAAACTAAATTATAATGTAAGGTAGACGAGGCCCTAAAACCGACAACTCCTTTCATCCTGATCAGTTCGGCAGTAGTTTTGGCGTAAATAGGTAACAAACATACCGACAACCTCTAGGTTTGGTGGAAGCATGCGCGATAGAGATTGGGGACCACGTTCTGGATGCTATCTGATCCAAGAGCCAACAGATATCGTTGGCCATTCAACGATAGGGAGCGCAGCCAGCATCTTTATATATACATAGGCATCTTTGGGCGAGGGAACACGATTATTGTAATTTATTATTTACGAATGTTTTTATGCGGGAGCCGTAAGACCCGGCAGAGCTATAATATTCGGAGAGTGAGCAACAGCGCTTTCCGTTTCCAAGTATTCTAACTACTGCGATCACCAAGCCGCACAACAAGCGTGGTGATTACGACAAAATCTCCCCATATGAATAGTTTATGTCGTTCTATGGGGGAGGCTTATGTTCAGCAGTGGACGTCTTCCTGCTGATGATGATGGATGTTTTAAGAATAAATAAAACCGTTTGACAATTTTCATTATTCCTTGGGGGAAGGGGTTTGACAAAGTGTATTTATTTTTTTGTCAAACGCGCGATTTCTAAACAGAAAAGCGGGGTGTAGTGTGCCTTTGACTTGCCGTTGCCAGGTAACGAACGAAGGCCTCACGCGCCGGCTACGAGGTTATAGTTTATACCGTTAATATTAAAAAAAATTAAGATTCTTTGTAGGTACTAAAAATACACGTGATGTTTGTTATCGTAAACCTCACAACGTATCACCATGAGGGAGAGGGGGGAGGTTAAAAAATGCTAAAAAATATCACGTGATTAATGGACGGCCTCTTGTTTGAATTTAGAATTTGTATTTTGAATTTACAGCGAAGGTTATTGAAACTATGCGAGTCATGCCTATTCAAAAGTTATTTCGGCTTGTAAAGATTTCTTAGATTTGATGAATTTAAGTAGGTTTTAACTTACCGCTGACATTCCAACCACCTTCTATCTGATAAGCGGCCGATGCCACTCCGAACTGGAAGTCTTTAGGGAACTTGAGGTCTTCACTCCATGCTGCTGCCAGTAAGACACTGAAAACATAATGTGAACTAATAACTCTAACAGTTTTCAGAATAAGCCAGTAAGAAAAGCATCCGAAAAAAAACGTATATATATTTCGGATTAGGAACTCTTTGGAAATCTGTACATATTAACTCATTTGTTTTTACAAATTGGCGGCAATTTAAAAAGTGTGTGATTTTATTAAAAGTATCTATACGTATAGGTACCTAATAAAAGACAAAATTACATTGTTATAACAATAATGCCATAGATAACAAATAATCTAGATTTTATAGGTCTCGCATCGTCTGATATATAAACACTGAATAACTACATATTACATAATATTACATATTTACTTACATCAGTTTAGTTACCTAATATTATGTAATTTATATGTATTTTGTACTGATAAGTAAATGGGTCACGCGTTCTTTGCAAACAGTGGCGAATAGAACAAGTAATTACATAATATTTTGTATTTTTTATAGACTAAACAGTCTACTCGCTTGAAAAAGGTACAACACGAATATGGAACGAAAAATTGCACCCACCGCGTGGTGGGACTCTACCACTAGATTCACCGTCAAGGTACTAGTTAGTGATGGAATAATTAGCATTCGCATTCATTGTTAGTATGCGAATTCTTAATTAGCATTTAGCAAATTAAAAGGAGTTGCGAAATTCAGTGAATGCGAATGAAGCGAATTCATATCGCTTAAGTGAAATTATTACCAATTTGGTAGGCACGGTTAAGCAATTATTATCTTTATTTGCTTGAAGTTAGGGTCGTATATTAAATGAACGTGTATGATTATTTAAATAGCAGGACGGTGTGAAGTGCGAAGTGCGAATTCTCGCATTAATTGCCATCACTAGAACAAGTTGAACAAGTAGATGAACAAGTTGACGTTGTTCTTAGGAAAGGCCAAGTGAAAAGTACCTACAACCGACGAGCATTATGAAAAATGTCATGAAAGTGAACGAAGCGAAAGTTGTATGTCAGGATCGTAGCAAGTGGAGGGAAATAGTCTCTGCCTACCCCACCGGGAACAAGGCGTGACTGTATGTATGTACTAGTACTAGTCGTCGACGAAATTTTTCTATCCCTTCTACCTAACGCAGGGCGTGTGTATAAAACAAACATCCATCTATCAATCTAACTAAAACCGCGCTAGATGGCGCTGGAGGTGGGTTAGAACTCGCTAGCGTTTTGTTCACATGTTAAAAACGTAAATTTTTTACATTGTATTGAAATTTGAGATTTATAAGTTTTTCATTAACGTTTTATGCCTATAAAGCCGGGACTACAGCTACGTGTTAGCGTGTTATATAACAATATTCTGTTAAATAACACCAAAGCCACGCTCACTTTCCATGGTAAGCCGGGTCCGCAGCGGCATGTTTTTGTGTTACCTAACACAATAACATGAAAAGTGCAAATGTTTGCCACCGCAGGGTCTTTGCGTAGGTTGCGGAACTTCTTACCAACTGCCACTAAAATTGCGCTCGCTAAATCGCTCATGCTCCCGATTCTTGACTATGCTGACGCCAGCTATCCTGATATTACCGAGGACCAGCTAAATAAGCTTGAGAGACTTCAAAACTTATGCATAAGGTTCATATTTGGTCTGCGCAAATATGACCATGTTTCCGAATTTCGCTCAAAACTCAAGTGGCTTCCAATTCGCCGTCGCCGGGATGCTCATATTCTTTCTCTTCTTTACAATATCTTGTTTAACACATCCTCCCCACGGTATCTTCAAGAGCGTTTCTTATTTCTACATGATACACATTCTCGCACTTTGAGGTCGTCAGAGAATCTTGAATTAATGTTTCCAGAACACAGTAGTGCATTCTATGACAAATCCTTTACGGTGAAGGCCATTCGCTTATGGAATGCTCTACCCGTTGAAATCAGGCGTGCCCCCTCACTAGACGTTTTTAAATTGCGTGTGTTTGCTCACTATTTGTCGCTTTAGCTGTCGTTCTTATTTCTCTCTCCATTCACTACATTCTACCATCATTAGTAACATATTATTCTGTACATATTTATATACAATATTAAGAAATATATATATATATATATATATTAGTTTATATAAGTATGTATTAAATAGATATATGTGTAATATTAGGGTTTATGTGTATGTATGTATATAGGTTGTATATAGATCAAGTATGTATTTTAGTCACCTTTACGATTCTATATTTATTTATTAAGCAGTCTGTAGCACCACCGAACAAATGATTGTTACGGTTCTCTCCTCTCCCTGCACGGTTGTCTGGAAGAGATCGCTCTTAGCGATAAGACCGCCCATTGTTACACTAGTTATTATTAATTGTTATTAGATTTAAGAACTTCTTGTTGTGGTGTACCAATAAAGTGTTTATCTATCTATCTATCTATCTAAAAGTGGGCGTGGCTTTGGTGTTATTTAACAGAATATTGTTATTTAACACGCTAACACGTAGCGGTAGTCCCGGCTTTAGGCGTGCAAATATGGAATAAAAAAATAGAAACTGGGTAACTACTTAATTCAGCCCCCCTGCCTTTAGCCCCCATAATCATCATCAACTCGCTATAAGACGTCCACTGCTGAACATAGGCCTCCTCCATAGATTATCCTCTAGTCCGGTTGTAAGCGGCCTGCAGCGTGTTCCTGCTGTCTTTATCAGATTGTCTGTCGACAAATTAGGCGGATGTCCTACGCTGCACTTGGAGCCTCCCTTGGAGCTTTCTATATAAAAAACTGCATGACTGTTTGTTTAAAAATATATTATAAATTATAATGTAAATATATAATATGTATTCTCAATAACTGCCTGGAGTCTGGAACTGTGCCCGGTAGATGGCAATAGGCTCGCCCCCTATTACATGGGACCAATAACATACTGGCGAAATGTGGGTGTATCTACTATGGGACTGAGTCCTGGGCACACCTCTGCCTACCCCTTCGGGAAAAAGGCGTGAATGTACCTATGTTTTATGTTATAAAAAGAAACTCTAATAATGTGTAAATTGATTGGAAGTTATGTATAAAGTAAATTAAAAATAATGAGGAACGTGAGAAATCTTATTGTTTTATTTTGAAATCAGCTTACCTTCTTTTTTATTTTTTTAATAAGGTATCATAATTTATACAAAGTGAAACCAAAAAATTTTTTTTTATGATAGTGTGTGACAAGACGAGCAAATCAGGTCTGATATGGGCAATCATGATGCTTACCATCAGGCGGTAAGCATCATGATTGCCCATATCAGACACAGTGCCACCCAGTGTTTTAACATTCTAAATTCTGCGCGGCACTGCACTGGGCCTGTCACCCTGAGTTATTGGTTGTTGAAACTCGTCATGTGCATTAATTTCGCTGGTAGCATTGCCCTTCAGACCGGAACACAGTAATGTTTGCACATTATACTGCTTGGCGGATGAATAAATGGCAAAGGTTTGATTTAACACTGTTTTTTATTTTTTATTCGATAAAAAATGTTAAAACAGTTTCTTAGGTACCACTTAATAAGTAGGTACTTACCTTATCTTATCTATATCCTATATTACCTGGAAATACCACGATGCGTTGTTTATTGTATTTCATTCACGTGGTAATCCTTAGTGTCGATAATTGGTTACTATAACCTAGCTATAGTCCACCAAATCTAAGAAGTACCGTTTGACGTTTCATATTTTTCGACAACTTTACATTTATGGGCGTAACTCACACAATTTCAATAATCATCGCTGTAAAACCATGTAATAATGAAATTTTACAAAATAATATGTACAGCATTAAATTAAAATCCTTTAAAAAAGGCAAAATAAGAATATGTGAAAAGATTATTGATTAAAAGAAAAGGGGAGTTAGGATACGTTCTCTCAGCAACTACTTACTCAACAACTGGCATGTTAAATTTGCAACAAAAAAGATAGAAAGACGTACCTAAGACCGAAGTGCGACCGAGACAATTAACTTTACTGACGTATGTGGACCTAGACCCTAAGAAGAGTTAGAATACGTTCTCCCAGCGCTTACTCAACAACTGGCATGTAAAATTTGAAATAACAAAGATAGAAATACGTACCTAAGACCGAAGTGCGAACGAGACAATTAACTTTACTGATGTATGTGGACCTAGACCCTAAGAAGAGTTAGAATACGTTCTCCCAGCGCTTACTCAACAACTGGCATGTAAAATTTGAAATAACAAAGATAGAAATACGTACCTAAGACCGAAGTGCGAACGAGACAATTAACTTTACTGATGTATGTGGACCTAGACCCTAAGAAGAGTTAGAATACGTTCTCCCAGCGCTTACCCAACAACTGGCATGTAAAATTTGAAATAACAAAGATAGAAATACGTACCTAAGACCGAAGTGCGACCGAGACAATTAACTTTACTGACGTATGTGGACCTAGACCCTAAGAAGAGTTAGAATACGTTCTCCCAGCGCTTACTCAACAACTGGCATGTAAAATTTGAAATAACAAAGATAGAAATACGTACCTAAGACCGAAGTGCGAACGAGACAATTAACTTTACTGATGTATGTGGACCTAGACCCTAAGAAGAGTTAGAATACGTTCTCCCAGCGCTTACTCAACAACTGGCATGTAAAATTTGAAATAACAAAGATAGAAATACGTACCTAAGACCGAAGTGCGAACGAGACAATTAACTTTACTGATGTATGTGGACCTAGACCCTAAGAAGAGTTAGAATACGTTCTCCCAGCGCTTACCCAACAACTGGCATGTAAAATTTGAAATAACAAAGATAGAAATACGTACCTAAGACCGAAGTGCGACCGAGACAATTAACTTTACTGATGTATGTGGACCTAGACCCTAAGAAGAGTTAGAATACGTTCTCCCAGCGCTTACTCAACAACTGGCATGTAAAATTTGAAATAACAAAGATAGAAATACGTACCTAAGACCGAAGTGCGAACGAGACAATTAACTTTACTGATGTATGTGGACCTAGACCCTAAGAAGAGTTAGAATACGTTCTCCCAGCGCTTACTCAACAACTGGCATGTAAAATTTGAAATAACAAAGATAGAAATACGTACCTAAGACCGAAGTGCGAACGAGACAATTAACTTTACTGATGTATGTGGACCTAGACCCTAAGAAGAGTTAGAATACGTTCTCTCAGCGCTTACTCAACAACTGGCATGTAAAATTTGAAATAACAAAGATAGAAATACGTACCTAAGACCGAAGTGCGAACGAGACAATTAGAGATAATTAACTTTACTGACGTATGTGGACCTGATTTGAGCTTTCTATTTTCGAGAAGCCAGTACCTCATCTCCCCTTTTCTTCAAATCAATGTTTCAAACTGTACATTTTTTATTGGCAGGGCTGCAGTAGTTTCGTCGCAAAGTATCTAATCTTGATATAATAAAACTATAAAATATATCATATTTATTGAACTATCAACAATTATTATTATTAATTATCTATAGAATCGTAATCTATACCACCCGTATTCAAGGTCAATACTAATGTTAGGCACTGTGCTGAGAAAGGATTTTTTACTGCGTTCTTCACGGCAGCCTCTTTGACAGCCTCGTTGGCTCAGATGGTAGTATAGTAGTAACTCTGCTTTCTGTGCCGCGGGCCCCGGGTTCGATCCACGGTTAGATCAAACATTTGTGTGCATGAACATGTCTGTTTGATCTGTGTCTGGGTGTTATCTATACTATCTATATCTATACTAATATTATAAAGAGAGAAACTTTGTTTTTTTGTTTTTTTGTTTGTAACGAATAGGCTCCGAAACTACTGGACCGATTTTAAAAATTCTTTCACTTATGGATAGCTTAATTCAGTGTGAGTGCCATAGGCTATATGAGATTTTGAAAAAAAATGGGGATCCGTAAGAAAACTGCAATATTGTGAACCAAGGTGTTACATAATATAATTACCATATTCATAAATTTGCGTGCGCTGTGAAGTGCATTGATGGTAGAATAATATAATGTACTAGGGGTTTGTAGTACTTATCAATACCTACAAAACAGTATACATAGATTATATCCATCTTTTTTGGTTTAGTCACAATAATCGAAAAAGTGATTATTTTCATGCGGTGTGAAAACTATTGGTGGTAGAGTAAAGTAATGTACTAGGGGTTTGTAGTACTTATCAATACCTACAAAACAGTATACATAGATTATATCCATCTTTTTTGGTTTAGTCACAATAATCGAAAAAGTGATTATTTTTCATGCGGTATGAAAACTATTGGTGGTAGAGTAAAGTAATGTACTAGGGGTTTGTAGTACTTATTAATACCTACAAAACAGTATACATAGATTATATCCATCTTTTTTGGTTTAGTCACAATAATCGAAAAAGTGATTATTTTTCATGCGGTGTGAAAACTATTGGTGGTAGAGTAAAGTAATGTACTAGGGGTTTGTAGTACTTATCAATACCTACAAAACAGTATACATAGATTATATCCATCTTTTTTGGTTTAGTCACAATAATCGAAAAAGTGATTATTTTTCATGCGGTATGAAAACTATTGGTGGTAGAGTAAAGTAATGTACTAGGGGTTTGTAGTACTTATCAATACCTACAAAACAGTATACATAGATTATATCCATCTTTTTTGGTTTAGTCACAATAATCGAAAAAGTGATTATTTTTCATGCGGTGTGAAAACTATTGGTGGTAGAGTACAGTAATGTACTAGGGGTTTGTAGTACTTATCAATACCTACAAAACAGTATACATAGATTATATCCATCTTTTTTGGTTTAGTCACAATAATCGAAAAAGTGATTATTTTTCATGCGGTGTGAAAACTATTGGTGGTAGAGTAAAGTAATGTACTAGGGGTTTGTAGTACTTATCAATACCTACAAAACAGTATACATAGATTATATCCATCTTTTTTGGTTTAGTCACAATAATCGAAAAAGTGATTATTTTTCATGCGGTGTGAAAACTATTGGTGGTAGAGTAAAGTAATGTACTAGGGGTTTGTAGTACTTATCAATACCTACAAAACAGTATACATAGATTATATCCATCTTTTTTGGTTTAGTCACAATATTCGAAAAAATGATTATTTTTCATGCGGTGTGTAAACTATTGGTGGTAGAGTAAAGTAATGTACTAGGGGTTTGTAGTACTTATCAATACCTACAAAACAGTATACATAGATTCTATCCATCTTTTTTGGTTTAGTCACAATAATCGAAAAAGTGATATTACTTTTGACAGTTCCCTGTCCTGGGACCCGCAATTGGCGGCCACTAGCCGTAAACTATACGCTTCAGCCGGTTCACTTCGTAGGCTGCGTAATTTTCTACCTACTACCACTAAAATTGCGCTTGCACAGTCTCTTCTTCTCCCCGTGCTTGATTATGCCGACGTCTGCTATCTTGATCTTAGGGAGGACCAGCTTAATAAACTTGAGCGTCTCCAAAACTTTTGCATCAGGTTCATATTTGGTCTTCGCAAATATGACCATGTCTCTGAATTTCGCTCCAAGCTCAAGTGGCTGCCTATCCGCCGTCGCCGGAATGCTCATATCTTATCTCTTCTCTACAGTGTTCTGTTCAATCCATCTTCCCCGCGCTATCTTCGGGAACGTTTCGAATTTCTTCATACGTCCCATTCTCGTTCACTTAGATCATCGGAGAACTTAATGTTAAGGTTTCCTGTGCACAGCACAGGTTTCTACGGAGGATCATTCACTGTTGAAGCAGTTCGTCTGTGGAATGATCTTCCCACCGAAATTAAATGCGCACCGTCTCTGGCATCTTTTAAATTGCGTGTCAAAGCGCACTTCCTTTCCTTTGCTGAGTAAATTCGCTAAATACTATCCTTATCTTATCAAGAAATTCTCACTTGTACATGTATGTATGTATATATGTATGTATGTATGTATGTATGTTTGTATGTATGTATGTATTTATTTGTATATATTTTATTATAGTGTATTTATTTATGTATTTATATAATTATCATATTATTATGTATTCATCTATAATATTTACCTAGTATAGAGGTATTTTTATGTACCTTGTTATGTTTAGTTTTAGTTTTGGTTTATATTTAAACCACCGTCTTTCCAATATATGCCTTTCCTCTTTTCAAATGGTTGTCTGGAAGAGATCGCTCTGAGCGATAAGACCGCCAATTATTGTTACTCACGTTTTATTTTTTTAAGTTTTATATTGTTAATTTTCTGTATTGTGGTATCAATAAAAGTGTTATCTAATCTAATCTAATCTAATCTATTTTTCATGCGGTGTGAAAACTATTGGTGGTAGAGTAAAGTAATGTACTAGGGGTTTGTAGTACTTATCAATACCTACAAAACAGTATACATAGATTATATCCATCTTTTTTGGTTTAGTCACAATAATCGAAAAAGTGATTATTTTCATGCGGTGTGAAAACTATTGGTGGTAGAGTAAAGTAATGTACTAGGGGTTTGTAGTACTTATCAATACCTACAAAACAGTATACATAGATTATATCCATCTTTTTTGGTTTAGTCACAATAATCGAAAAAGTGATTATTTTTCATGCGGTGTGAAAACTATTGGTGGTAGAGTAAAGTAATGTACTAGGGGTTTGTAGTACTTATCAATACCTACAAAACAGTATACATAGATTATATCCATCTTTTTTGGTTTAGTCACAATAATCGAAAAAGTGATTATTTTTCATGCGGTGTGAAAACTATTGGTGGTAGAGTAAAGTAATGTACTAGGGGTTTGTAGTACTTATCAATACCTACAAAACAGTATACATAGATTATATCCATCTTTTTTGGTTTAGTCACAATAATCGAAAAAATGATTATTTTTCATGCGGTGTGAAAACTATTGGTGGTAGAGTAAAGTAATGTACTAGGGGTTTGTAGTACTTATCAATACCTACAAAACAGTATACATAGATTCTATCCATCTTTTTTGGTTTAGTCACAATAATCGAAAAAGTGATTATTTTTCATGCGGTGTGAAAACTATTGGTGGTAGAGTAAAGTAATGTACTAGGGGTTTGTAGTACTTATCAATACCTACAAAACAGTATACATAGATTATATCCATCTTTTTTGGTTTAGTCACAATAATCGAAAAAGTGATTATTTTTCATGCGGTGTGAAAACTATTGGTGGTAGAGTAAAGTAATGTACTAGGGGTTTGTAGTACTTATCAATACCTACAAAACAGTATACATAGATTCTATCCATCTTTTTTGGTTTAGTCACAATAATCGAAAAAGTGATTATTTTTCATGCGGTGTGAAAACTATCGGTGGTAGATTAAAGTAATGTACTAGGGGTTTGTAGTACTCATCAATATCTTCAAAATAGCCCACAATAAATTATAACATGTGTTAAGGTTTGGTCATTGTAACAGAAATAGTCATTAATTTGCGTGCGCTGCGTAAACCATTAGGGTTATATCTATTAAAATACAATGTATCACGAATTTACTCCTGATAAACGTCCACTATACCTACTTCTGCTACCCGTGCGAAGCCGGGGCGGGTCGCTAGTAAGCATATATAAGTATATGTATCAGTGGGGTAGGCAGAGACTATTTCCCTCCACTTGCTACGATCCTGACATACAACTTTCGCTTCGTTCACTTTCATGAGATTTTTCATATATGCTCGTCATACCGACTTGACCATACACACTAGTATAAATCTCTTTTATTAATCTCCTTTATTCCATCCTCTCCACATGTCCGAACCACTTCAGCATTCCTTTCTCTATCTTTGTCACTACATCTTCTAACACGCCACAGCGTTCCCTTATCGCAATATTCCTCATTTTGTCCATCAAGGTTAAAAAAAGAAGTTAAAAAATTCCAAATTACTTTTTAGTTGGTGCAAGCAGTATTTATGTTTACAACTTTATTATTCTGCTACTGATAACGACAAATGAAAAATCGAGAAAATGGTGCTAGATATTAGAACAACCATCTCAAATTTTATAAAAAACGAACGCGACACTTCTATAAAAAACCCAAGGACATGGTTTGACCTTGGGTTTTTCATACAATTATCGCGTAAAAAGTGAGAAGTACCTATTTTTGTAGTGCCAGATGTAGTGCTTAAAGCTAGAACTTAGTTCTAGCTTAAAGCTAGAACTACATCTGGAACACGTGTGCCACGTACGCCGATCTGGGCGCGTCGGAGCCCATACATTTTGTATGGCGACTAGCTGTTTAGAGCTACATTACATACACGCATAAGGCGTGGATATAATATATTTCTAAATAGCTAGTTGCCATACATTATGTATGGGCATGGGGTCCGACGCGCCCAGACCCGGCGTACGTAGCACACGTGTGCCAGATGTAGTTCTAACTTTATGCTTACCATCAGGCACCTGATTTGCTCGTCTTGTCACTCACTATCATAAAAATAAAAATAAAAAAATTCTTTCGCAGACTCCTTGCTCGCAAATATGACCAGCCCTGGTAGCACAATGAGCAGGGAAAACGAAGTCCCAGGGGATTAGAACGGGACAGCAGATACGAATTGTTCGGGCGCGAAAGAGAGAAACAACGAGGAAAACTAGTTATCCCCGTGCCGTGCTAGGCGGGCAGGAACTAATCGCCGCGAGTATAGCCACATAATAATAATAAATTGTAGGTACTGATATAGCGTCTTGGGAATTGATAAATTATCAAGATCACCTGTATACCCGTCACCTTATTAAGTAATTTTATTAACTCACCAGAAAACGATGCCCGTCAACGAAAACATAATTGCAACTAAACGGAATTACTTTGAATAAGGTTGCCAGTTATTATATCTCTGAAACCCTTTCACAATAAGCTCATGATTTTAGGGTTCTTTAGGCCTCATAAGAGAAACCATTCGATTTCCCAACATCTATAATATTATTATCTCTTACTTCTTACTAAAATTATAAATCTCAAATCTTAGTACAATTGCGTTAGTACTATTATTTATTCTGTGGTGCAATGTAAAAAAAGTTAAGTTTGTAACAGGTAGGTAAACAAAACGTTAGCGAGTTCTAACTCGACTCCAGCGCCATCTAGATGGCACAAAAAACACCGATAGCTGTTTTTTGTGTGTATGATTGTTCCGTTTTCAAGCTATAACTCCTTTTTTTATAATAGCGAGTTACAAGAAGAAACGAGTTTAAAGAAAAAAGCATAAAGAAAAAAACTTAGAAAAATAAAAAGGCACTGAAAACTGGTCTGGATTAAATTGGATTTTTTACTGAATCTTTGTATTGTTATTTTCTAGAACCTAGTTGTCTTAATTTTACGTAATTATATGTAGTATTTTTTAAATCATCAAAAATGTACTTGTTAGCTAGAGAACGAATTTGCTTTGGACAGCGCCTTTACAAATTTTTCAGTCTGGGTACGTCCTGGCCGGGGCGTACGGGAATAGGACCATAACGGCCGGATCCTACAGGGATATCCGGAAATTATTGGGCATGATGAGATTCAACAACTCATAATATCTCAGGTTGACAGGCGCAGTGCTGCAGTGCCGCGCAGAATTTTGAATTCTAAAACACTGGGTGGCACTGTGTCTGATATGGAGGGCAATCATGATGCTTACCATCAGGCACCTGATTTGATCGTCTTGTCACACTCACTCTCATAAAAAAAAGTTAAACTAACTTGTTTTCCCATTATTTGTGTCTTTCCCTACAGAACAATGCATAACCTGCTGTCTGGTTATAACCCTTTGGGACTTGTAGTTTCCCTTGGTCACAGTGCTACGTTTTTTTCCCACCACGTTTCCCACGTTTTCCACGTTTTTCCCACGTCCCACGTTTTTTTGCTACGGAACCTTAGAAATGAATTAAATATTTATTATAGGTATATAATTTTGTCATAAAAACAACTACACGAAGTCAATAGATAACATTATCCAATCTTTAATATTATATAAAAGTATAGTTTATTATCCTTTAATACCTTTGAATAATATCAATAACTTTATATCTATAATAAATAACAGGACGCGTAGGTACTTCCGTGCATAAGCAAAATTAATTTACTTACTCGGCCTATGGACTTTGTAGTAAAATCTCAACGTCATTGAGTAAAATATAAAAAAAACATAATTAAAAAAACATGATTAAAAAATTAATTATTATTTACTTATTAATATTATTACTGTAGCAGCCAGCAGCTAGGCGACATGACACCAAATGTGCGGACGTTTGCAGTTTCAGCTGAAAAGGTCCGGGCATAGTTAGCCGCTTCCCTACTCCCAGGGCTGGGCAAAATGCATGAATTGCTATAGCGTACAGTATACATAACAGGTGCAGTTTTTTTTTTCTTTTTTATGATATTAGTTAATACATATGAACTGGTATTTATGATAGTGAGTGACAAGACGAGCAAATCATGTGCCCGATGGTAAACATCATAATCATGATGATATGGGCAATCGTCCATAGCAGACACAGTGCAGGGTTTTAATATTCAAAATTCTGCGTGGCATTGCACTGCGCCGGCCCAGTAATTTCGCTGGTAACATTGCCCTTCATATCGGAACACAGTAATGTTTGCACATTACTGCTTGGCGGATGAATAACTGGCAAAGGTGTGGTACTTGCCCAGGCGGCAAAAAATTTACTTGGTAGGTAACTGACTGAAAAGTATAATAGGATCAAAGTATGAGGTATCTAGCTTTAGGTAGGTAATACTGTAAAGCCGAGAATCCTCTTACGCAGTAGCAGGGTACTCGAGAGCAGTGTGGTACTTCCCCAGGCGGCCCCCTGCTAAAGAGGCCTACCACTACGAAATTTACTTGGTAGGTAACTGACTGAAAAGTATAATAGGATCAAAGAATGAGGTATCTAGCTTTAGGTAGGTAATACTGTAAAACCGAGAATCCTCTTACGCAGCAGCAGGGTACTCGAGAGCAGCTACTGAGAGCACACGGAAATTGTGGCAAAACTGGGCAAAACTTATAAAATAAAAAATACGCAAATATATTATCGTGTTGTGTCATCTTTAGAGACATAGTAATTGACATTTTAAGTTTAGTGACGTTGACCTGACACTGACATTAAATCAGAAAAGTCAAAGATTTATTCCAATTAATTTGGCACTTTGAGAAAATTCATATTAAAAATAATACTCTCTAGATGAGAACCGTCCCGACGTTTTTAAAGAAGCTAGCGCCACGTCATGATGTATAGTATAGAGTTGAGTTAAACGGGACAAAGTGTTTAGTTTTCTCTGGTTTTCTCTTTCTACGCTAACACATGTTTTATTGGCGTTTCATATATTTTTATCCACTTTTCACGATTTGCAATAAGTAATTTATTTATTCGAAGGCCTACAAAATGGTAAATGAAGTTTCCAAAATCTCTTAAAACTTACAATAGTGTAAAAGTAAATGATAACAACATAACCTTTTTTCAGCCGAAAAGTAAGAAGTTTATTGATAGAAAGAAGGCTGTAACTTTTAATTTGGTGCATCGTTCTCAACGGGACCCGCTTGTCGCTGACGAGACAGCCCCTCAGCGGGTGTTAGTTCCCGTTAATGCTAATATTCCTGGCAAGAAAGAGAAAGACCCTGTAAGTACCTAATCAACATGTTTTGACCATTTATTCATATTCACAGAGGAATAGCATTTATATTGCAGACATGTACACCCAATTACGTGCGTCAAGAACCTAAGCTCCCTTCTACATGTCTCAACTAAGTATTGGCCTACTATCATAATTCATCCGCCAAGCAGTAATGTACAAACAATACTGTGTTGCGGTCTGAAGGGTAATGTTACTAGCGAAATTAATGGGCATGACGAGTTTCAACAACGCGTATCTCAGGCTTATAATGATGGTGATATTTTTTTTTTATGGTATTGAGTAGCAAGACGAGCAAATCAGGTGCCTGATGGTAAGCATCAAATCAATCATGATTGCCCATATCAGACACAGTGACACCCAGTGTTTTAAAATTCAAAATTCTGTGCGGCACTGCACTGCGCCTGTCACCCTGAGATATGAGTTGTTGAATCTCATCATGCCCAGTAATTTCGCTGGTAACATTGCCCTTCATACCAGAACACTGTAATGTTTGCACATTACTGCTTGGCGGATAAATAACTGGCAAAGGTGTGGTACTTCCCCAGGCGGCCCCCTGCAAAAGAGGCCTACCACTACACAGGTACTATATTATGTTATTATTATATGTTATGTTTATTCTCATGGTAACAATGACTTCCTGGGTCCGCAAACATTGCTGTGCTTATAATATGCTAGTCCTGGCTTTTTCAGCTTTACAGATGAAAACTATATTAGTGTTTTTGAATTCCAGGAATTGACTCCAGAACAGCGTTTAGAAGAGCAGAAAAAGTATGGCATATATTTTGATGATGGCTACAACTACTTGCAGCATCTCAAGGATACCAGAGAAGTTACTATGGTTGTGCAGCCAGTAAGTATATCTATAATTACCTTTTTTTATAATAATGAGTAAAAGACAAGCAAATCAGGTGCCTGATACGGTAAGCATCATTATTGCCCATATCAGACACAGTGCCACCCAGTGTTTTAAAATTCAATATTCTGCACGGCAATGCGCTGCGCCTGTCAACCTGAGATATTCGTTGTTAAAACTCATCATGCCCAGTAATTACGCTGGTAACATTGCCCTTCAGACCGGAGCACAGTAATGTTTGCACATTACTGCTTGGCGGATGAATAACTGGCAAAGGTGTGGTACTTCTCCAGGCGACCCCTGCAAAAGAGGCCTACCTTCGTGCCAGAAGGCACAGTTGTTTTAGTTTACCTCAATGCCGTACAGTAGTCTGAGCTAAATTACCCGTACCGCATTCTCTCTCATCCCTCAACGGCCTCCTGACAGCCAACCCAATATGAACTGTTCTCGGATCGATGGCATAGTATATTGTCAGTGTTTGCATAATTGTGAGAGAGATGAATGAAAATTGATGGTTTATTATTATTATTATTGTATATTTTTTATGATCTATTTTTGTTTCTATTTTTCATTTTTGTTTAATATGTTTAATGCTATCATTTGAATTATATTTGGTAATTATTTTATTCTTATATTTAATGTAATTTTAAATAGTATGATTGCATGGTTTAAAAATATATCTATATTACATTTACATAATTTGTAAGTAGCTATAAGTTAGTGTAGTATATTATTTATAATAGTTAGTGTGTAATGGTGCTGCATAAGCCATAGCTGCAGTTCATGTTAGGAAATAAAAAAAAAAATTATTAGTATGTAACCATTAGTACCATTTTAATTAAAGTAAATAAATTAATAATAATAATCTTTTATAATAATCATGCCTTGGTGACATAGTGGTTTTCAAATGATACTACATAATAATAATAATAATAGCAGAGGCTATCTTCGAACTCATCTTAAAAAATAAAACTGTAGATGGTTTCAGAGATAGACCCCGATAGGTGCTATACATTACCTTTAGATTAAAAGCTCAAAGGGGCCTCTGCACGTTGGACTTAAAAAAAAAATGGTCTCCGTGCACGCCTATCAAAAGACCGGGTATATCCCGTGTTTTCGAGCGACATAATAATAATATGGGACAACTTCCACACACGGTCATCTGGTCCCAAACTAGGCTAGAAGCCTGTACTATGGTAACCAGATGACTGATATACATACTTAAATACGATTATAACACCCAGACACAGATCAAACAGACATGTTCATGCACACAAATGTTTGACCTGGCCGGTGATCGAACGCGGGGCCTGCGGCACTGAAAGCAGAGTTACTACCGTCTGCGCCAACGAGGCTGTCAAGGTATTGGGTTCGATCTTCGGGTCAGGCAGTTTTATTTAATTTTACCATTAGGAATTTTGTCAATGAAAAGGCTTGCTTCTTTTACATAGGACCAATAGAGAAATGTACCCACATTTCTCGGGTGTAGTAGGTGCCTACTGCCTACCCCTTTGGTAAGAAGGCATAATTGTATGTTTATGTTTCATACCTAATTATTCATGTAATGTGCAAACCTATGCAATGCCAAAGTCATGTAGCTAATATGAGAATGAATTCCAGCGGCCAGTACACAAAAAAAAGCAAAAAGCCACCAAGAACACATCCAATGAAGACAATGAAGAAGACTCGGAGTCAGAGGATGAAATGCCGAGTAAACTACAACTGCCCAGCTCTGTGTTTGCATCTGAAGTTGAGGAGAATGTGGGCTTGTTGAATAGGGCTGCACCACAAGGTTTGTGTTGCTTATCATAA
Organism: Hemistola chrysoprasaria; assembly: GCA_947063395.1. Classification (NCBI taxonomy): domain Eukaryota; kingdom Metazoa; phylum Arthropoda; class Insecta; order Lepidoptera; family Geometridae; genus Hemistola; species Hemistola chrysoprasaria. Next base: position 8,579,284 of record OX346733.1, on the reverse strand, counting down.
TATTGAATTTTGGCATGAAGGCATTGTGTTTCGGTGCTTCGGGGAGGCGAGACTGAAAATAATCCTTTTCTTACCCTAATACTTTCTTATTCTTACACTGCCTCGGTGGCGTAGTGGGCGCATGCTCGACTGCCAATCAAGAGGTCCCGGGTTCGATCCCCAGGTCAGGGAAAGTGTTAAATATTGAATTATTCCATTAGGAATTATCTCATTAACTGCCTGGAGTCTGGAACTATGCCTGGTAGATGGCAATAGGCTCGCCCCCTATTACATGGGACCAATAACATACTGGCGAAATGTGGGTGTATCTACTACGGGACTGAGTCCTGGGTACATCTGCCTACCACAACGCGAAAAAGGCGTGAATGTATGTATGTTATGTTATCCTACTCATATTGTAAATGTGAAAGATGGATGGATGGATGGATGTTTATATGTTTGTTACTCTTGGGAACTGGGGAAGTGATGGTGTTCCTTCTATAGGACTGAGTAACACTTCTGCCTGCCTGTCTGAATTTTGGAGCTGAACTCAAAGGAGACATAAAAACGCAATGCATTGCATTACAATTATTGTAAAAACTGAAAAAATGTTTTGTACTTATATTACAGAAGGGGCTCTCAAATTGTGTCTTGCCTATTGTTTCAGGGTTATGCCTAGATCTAGATCCGGATGTTGTAGCAGCACTGGACGATGATTTCGACTTCGACAACCCTGACAATGAGTTAGAGGACAACTTTATTGAATTGGCTGAAGGTAAATAGACCATTTCTTCGTTTCTTTGAATATAACGCAAAGGTATACCAATAATTATCAGACCAAAATAAACGCTGGTTGGATGAAGTGGCGACAGGTCTCTGGAACAATTTGCGATCCGTGCATGGCCCTTAAACTTAAGGGAAAAATCGGAAAAAAGCAAGACCATAGTAAGACCTGTCTTATTGTATGGATCAGTGGCACACAAATGTGTGACCTGGCTGGGGATCTAACCCGGGCCCTGCGGCACAGAAAGCAGAGTTACTACCATCTGAGCCAACGAGACTGTCGAGTTCATACCATATTATTATTACCAATATTTAATGACATTATTCGGAATGAGACTAGTTATCTAGGTTCCTAATTATATTTCAATACAAAATAGACTTTGGACTAAAATATGATAAAAATCCAAAATATAGGTATTTTCAAATATAATAACTCCAAATTATAAGTATTTAGACTAAAATATAATTAGTCACCCAGATAACTATAGGTAGTGTCTCATTCCGAATAACGTCCTTAAATGTTAGAAATATGCTCTGATTTTAAATGATTTAACTATTATGGGGAATTCTCCGGTTGCTGCCCCGTCACTGTAATTTAGAGTCTATATTAATTGCCAAACTGCCTCGGTGGTGTAGAGGGCGCATGCCCGACTGTCAATCAAGAGGTCCCGGGTTCGATCCCCAGGTCAGGCAAAGTGTCAATATTGGATTTTTCCATTAGGAATTATCTCAATAACTGCCTGGAGTCTGGAACTGTGCCCGGTAGATGGCAATAGGCTCGCCCCCTATTACATGGGACCAATAACATACTGGCGAAATGTGGGTGTATCTACTATGGGACTGAGTCCTGGATACACCTCTGCCTACCCCTTCGGGAAAAAAAAAGGCGTGAATGTATATGAATAAAGTTGCATTATCAATATTGAGTCTTCCACCCTCAAGAACTATGTTTACTTCAGGTGATGGTGATGATTTTGATGAAGATGATGAACAAGATGGTGATGGTGATGACGGATCGGAGCGCGCGTTCGCTGGTGATATGGATTCAGATGATGACTCACAGGTATTTATATTGAGTATATTTTATTATTTATTAAACTTGCAATGTTTGTATGTATGTATTATGTAAGTATGTATGTTCGTTCGGGTCAAATCATGCAATTCCATTTTAAATCGGTTATCCTCAACCGATTGAGATGAAATTTTGCACACGTTTAGTTTGGATGACAATGCATGGTTACCAAAGTGACGTCATTATAAATCCAATATGGCGGACGGCCCAAGATGGCGGACTAGATGTTTTTTGTGCACGACCTTTAGAAGAAAAAGCTTGTTTATAGTTTTAAAATTAATAATTTCTTATATCTACTTATGATTTTTTTTATTAAAATTTAATTATCTTAATGACAGCTTGGACCTGTGCCCGGTAAATGGCAATAGGCTCCTTTATAGGCCTAAAAGCATAACTGAAGCAGTTTGGGTGGGACCTACCATGGAATTATGTCTGATGTACTGGTCCGCCGACCCCTTCGGGAAAAAGGCGTGAAGTTATGTTGATATGTTTCAGGAAGGTGACAAAAGGCCTCGTATGCCAGTATGGGAAGACCACGATGATACTAAGTCTCGTTTCTCACAGTACTCGATGTCATCTAGCGTTATAAGACGTAACAAGGGACTCACTTTACTGGACGATTGCTTTGAAAAGGTATCAATATTATTTTCACTCCTGTTGCTCAAAATCTATCATTGTTGCGTACCAGAGCGAGGCTAAAAGATTTTTTTTTTATCATAGTGAGTGACAAGACGAGCAAATCAGGCGCCTGATAGTAAGCATCATGATTGCCCATATCAGACAAAGTGCCACCCAGTGTTTTAGAATTTTAAAAAATTCAGGGCGGCACTGCACTGCACCCGTCACCCTGACATATTATAAAATGTCATAATAATAATTGTTATAATAATAATAATAATAATTTGGGACAACTTCCATACACGATCATCTGGTCCCAAACTAGCCTAGAAGCCTGTACTATGGTAACCAGATGACTGATTTTTTTTTTTTTTTTTTTATACTGTATGCTTCTTGCAATCTGCCTAATAGGCATTGAGCGAGAGTTTGGGTGTCTGCGGAGCATGTCGTCAGTGGTATGTGCCCAGTGGCCCATCCAACTAATATTTCTTAATCCTTTATTATATCTTGCGGAGCTCTTCTCCTAATTCTTGAGAATGTAACTGTGCTGGAATTCATTAGATCTGTTGTCATTTCGTTTGGATGGCGGTTCATGCGGTTGGAATATAATTTAAGCTTGGCTTTTATTTCTTCTCTGACAGTTGTTATAGAGAGGTCTCGGTGTAACTGGTCGTTGGTGATATACCATCCCAAACTACTAGGCTAGAAGCCTGTACTATGGTAACCAGATGACTGATGTACATACTTATATAATCTTATAACACCCAGACACAGATCAAACAGACATGTTCAAGCACACAAATGTTCGACCTGGCCAGAGATCGAGCCCGGGGCCTACGGCACAAAAGCAGAGTTACTACCATCTGTGCCAACCAGGCTGTCTGAAATTATTCATATGAGGAGATTTTGCCATAATCAGCACGTTTGTTGTGCGGCTTGGTGATCGCAGTAGTTGGAATACTTACTTGTTGCCGGAGAGTGTTGCTGCCCACTCTTCAAAGACATGTCTGTATAGGGTCTGAGATTCCCACAGGATGAGAAAGGGGTGGTTCTATTATATAGCCGGGAACAACACGGCCAACCGTATAAGATTTACATCTACACGGGTTGTTAGCATTTATAATATTTATAATAGGATTATTATTGTTCTTCGGGAAAAAGGCTTCATCTTATATTATTCCTAGATGTACGCATCGTACGACGACACAGAGCTAGGAGCCCTAGATTTGGAGGACATAGAAGGGTTCCTACCGGACACCCACCAGCGACTGCTGCAAGCTGCTGAGGAGTTCGAGGAGTCGAGGAGGAACTATCAACTGGATAAGGAGGTTGAGATCGCACGGTGAGAACATATTAATCGATTCATGCCATCTACGCCTTAGAATGTGAGTTTTCAAAGATCCTTTCTTAGAACACGTCCAGATAACGAAGACAACCTTCATTCCAAGTTTCAAGTCTCTAGGGCCAGTGGTTTGGTTATATAAATATGACCAATATTTTCGACCTTTGGAGCCTCAACAGACGCTTTGCGGAGCCCTAGGGTTCCGCGGAGCACACTTTAAGTATAGCTAAATCTAGTGTAATAATGACTTTATCTATCTGTGTCCCAGTATGCGACGTTTGCAAGAAATAGCCGAGGAGTCTGAAGACTCAGAAGTAGAGATGGTGGAAGTGGATCCCAAGGAGAAGTGGGACTGCGAGACCATTCTATCCACTTACTCCAACCTTTACAACCATCCTAAGGTTATTGAGGAGCCTAAAGTACGTTTATAGGTTAATTTTTTATAATGGTAGGCCTCTTTTGCCGGGGGCCGCCTGGGGAAGTACCACACCTTTGCCAGTTATAAGCAGTAATGTGCAAACATTACTGTGTTCCGGTATGAAGGGCAATGTTACCAGCGAAATTACTGGGCGTGACGAGTTTCAACAACTCATATCTCAGGGTGACAGGCGCAGTGCAGTGCCGCGCAGAATTTTGAATTTTAAACACTGCGTGGCACTGTGTCTGATATGGGCAATCATGATGCTTAACATCAGGCACCTGATTTGCTCGTCTTGTCACTCACTATCATAAAAAAAATTGGCGGCCTTATCACTCAGAGCGATCTCTTCCAGGCAACCATAAAAACAGACCTAAACCATAAAGACCGAATTTCAGCCCAATCGGTTCAGTAGTTTTGGCGTGAAAGAGGTTTCACAGGTTTGAAAAATATAAAGATAAAGAATTTTATTTGCTTAAAACATGGGTACATACACAATACAGTTAAGCATGAATATAATATTAATGTTAAAAATTTTCAAGCAACCAACATGTTTTGCCTACTGAGGCGTGCAAATGAACAGACTGGCAACTGATACATAATAATTAGTAATTTTATTTATTTTATAACAAGCGAATAGTGAGTGTGGGTGTACCTACTATGGGACTGAGTCCTGGGTACACGTCTGCCTACCCCTTCGAGTAAAAGGTGTGATGATATGTTATCAAACTGCGGTGCCTAGCTAGTATAGATATTAACACCCACTCACACATCAAACAAACTGCTCATCCTTCTAATATTATAAATGCTAAAGTTTGTAAGGATGGATGGATGTTTGTTACTCTTTCACGCCAAAACTACTGAACCGATTGGGCTGAAATTCGGTATTTAGGTAGTTTAGACCCTGAAATATCACATAGGGTACTTTTTCCCCCGATATTCTGACGGATACAATGAACGCGGCTGAGCTGCGGAGCACCCCCGTAAGTCCGAACAGGGGTTGTTTTTTGGTAGTTCGGATTATCGAGGCTATACTGTATAATATTATAAATTTTCTTTTTTTTTCAGAAGCCGAAGAAAATTCAGATAAACGCCAAAACAGGTATCCCAAAAGATGTCCTAGGGAATGACAATAGGCTTACAATCAAGTCCTTGGCTAAATTCAACGCATTGAACGATTCCAAAGGAGGAGTCTCTGATGATGACGATGGGCAAACCAACACTGAGACTGTCCTATCTACGTTATCTGTTTTATCTATCAGGTAATTATATAATTATAATTTATATATGGTTTGATTTTTTTTTATGATTGTGAGTGACAAGACGAGCAAGTCAGGTGCCTGATGGTAAGCATCATGATTGCTCATATCAGACAGTGCCATCCAGTGTATTAAAATTCTAAATTTTGCGCGGCACTGCACTGCGCCTGTCACCCTGAGATCTGAGTTGTTGAAACTCGTCATGCCCAGTAATTTCGCTGGTAACATTGCCCTTCAGACCGGAATACAGTAATGTTTGCACATTACTGCTTGGCGGATAAATAACTGGCAAAGGTGTACTTCCCAAGTAATGAATAGATAATTAATATTGGTTATATATCCACTGCGTAGCTGTTCTTCCAGGGTCTAAGCTACCTACATACCAAATTCCAGCCCAATCGGTTTAGTAGTTTTATCATGAAAGAGTAAAAAACATCCATCCATTCACCCATCTATCATTAGACGGAGTAAACTGACAGATTGAAGTGTCACATTTCAACAATCATTTGCCAAACCCTACCCAGTAAAAGCGTTGGCCGATCATACCTAAACTGTAGAGTGACACCCCTTGCCTACCTGCCCCTTCGGGAAAAAAGCGTGATATTAATAATAATATGGGACAACTCCTACACACGGTCATCTGGTCCCAAACTAGGCTAGAAGCCTGTACTATGGTAACCAGATGACTGATATACATACTTATATAAGCTTATAACACCCAGGGACAGATCAAACAGACATGTTCATGCACACAAATGTTTTGACCGGGGATCGAACCTGGGCCCTGCGGCACAGAAAGCAGAGTTACTACCATCTGAGCCAACGAGGCTGTCAAAATGTTATCTTTTATTTCTAGGCCTAAAGATGAATCCGTAGAAGAGAAAAAAGAGCGCAAACGCCTGCTAAAAGAGTACAGAAAGGAAAGAAGAATAGAGAAGAAGGCCAACAAAGAAGCTTTTAAGGAAGAGAAGAAACGACAGGAGAAGATCATGTTGAACAATAGAAATAATGTGCAAGGAAATAAAATATTTTAAGAAAAATATATTGTAGGAACCAATTGCTTTTTTATTTTATACTCACTTTTTCGGCGTAGATTGCCTTGTCTAGTGATTCTGTTGAGCATGATGTCTACAGACCTGGGTTTGATACCCAGGTCGGGGAAAGTGTTATTAGGGTTCCGTGACAAAAAAGGACAAAAAGGAACCCTTGTAGGATCACTTTGTTGTCCGTCTGTTAAGACCTTTTTTTTGGAAACGCGTGTTGGTATCAAGTTGAAACTCATATCAACAACTCAGGTCTACGGTCTCTTGCTGCTGTAAAAAAATAAAACTTCTAATTTCCGTTGGCCTAGCATCATGAAATTTGGCAAGAAGCGAGAATATATACACACAACAAAAGGAACACAAGTAAAGGAAAAATCCTTAAAACGTAAAATTTTCCGGAACAAAAATGTTATTATACTAATATGTTTGCGGTCCCAAACTCAAACTCACAAAGATTTATTCAAATAGGTCATACTCTGACACTGCACGTCAATGAAGATAAACAGTACTGAGTCTACCGTGCGTTCAGAGAGATACCTCTACAAGAAGAACGCACAAGAAACTTGTAGGGCTTAATTATTTCAACAGATAGTTTCACAATATTTGGTTTGGTTACATTCGTTTTTTTTTTAACCGCAAGGCTATGCAGAAATTTCCAGGCATCTCAGGGATCATCAGTATTAAGGTATGGAACCCAATCTGAGCATACTTACCAAGGTATGCCTTAATAATATAGTTTTAAATAGAAATTGTCTCAATATCACCCTGAAGTTCGGACATAATGTGCCCGCTTGATGGCAACCTACTCTGGGAATGGGTACAACTCTACCACAGAACAGATAATAATACTACGTATAGAATGGACACTGTCATCCGCCCACCAATCGGCCTTCCTCACCCCGCGAGCGAGATTGAGCTCTCCACGAGCCCCGCTTGTATGGGAAATCACCTCACGTATTGCACGTGTACAAAACTCCATGTGAGTGCTGTCTATGCGCTATAGACAGCAGACAGTCTAGACAGACTTTTATATGGGAATTGAGTCGTCCGGGGTGTGACTCTGCCTAACCCTTCGGGGAAACAAGGTGTTAGGGCTTGACGTTTTCTCAGTGCCGGCGATGTAGACGTAATCTATATAAGGAACGTTTTACAAAACGGTGGTGTCTACTTAAGAATTTCGAAATTAGCTAAAGAAATTTTGCTCCATACTAATTTGCAGATAGCTGATTTTGTATGGATAGTGGCCCTTTTTAGCGAATTACGCAATTATTTCTTTTGTAAGTTGTGTGTCAGGATCGTAGCAAAGTGGAGAAATAGTCTCTGCTTACTGCGACAGGAACAAGGCTGCACTATATATATTATGTACGTATGTAATACTAGCTGTACCCCGCGGTTTCGTACCCTGTGTTATTCCGGGGTCTAAACTATCTACAAACCCAATTTCAGCTCAGTAGTTTTGGCGTGAAAGAGTAACAAACATCCATCCATCGTCACAAACGCATCCTAATATATATATACTATTATAAAGGCGAAAGTTTGTAAGTATGGATGTATGTATGGATGTTTGTTACTCTTTCACGCCAAAACTACTGAACCGATTGGGCTGAAATTTGGTACGTAAGTAGCTTAGACCCTGGAATAACACATAGGGTACTTTTTATCCCGATATTCCCACGGGAACGAAGACTACGCGGGTGAAACGCGCGCTTATTAATATTATAAACTAGCTGTGACCCGCGACAGCTAGTTTATAATATTAATAAGATAGGATAGAGTAAAAAACTCACGAAATTTTATAAAGATCTATATTTTCTATAAATTACTTTTAACATACTATAAAATACATTAAAACTACATAATATAACAATATCCATTATTATGTACAAAATAATTCACATAAAACGTAATAACTAATGCTATTTGTCATACGAGGAATGTAATAAGACATTCCCTAAGCCATTCAACATTCAGATTCTTTAACTTTGAATATAAGTATTACAAAGTACCTACAGGTCTGGGACACTCCTCTAAAGCTAAAAGTGGCCGGAGCGTCCGTCTTGACGGAACAATTTCTATGGGCTAGACAGAGAGAACAGATAGAATGATACGCGATAGAAAGAGAGGCAGCTTGTATGTTAATATAACGATAATTAGGCGCTGTGCGACCTATATATATATTTTTTTTTTATGATAGTGAGTGACAAGACGAGCAAATCAGGTGCCTGATGGTAAGCATCATGATTGCCCATATCAGACACAGTGCCACTCAATGTTTTAAAATCCAAAATTCTGCGCGGCACTGCACTGCGCCTGTCACTCTGAGATATGAGTTGTTGAATCTCATCATGCCCAGTAATTTCGCTCGTAACATTGCCCTTCTTACCGGAACACAGTAATGTTTGCAGATTACTGCTTGGCGGGTGAATAACTGGCAAAGGTGTGGTACTTCCCCAGGCGGCCCCCTGCTAAAGAGGCCTACCACTATTGCACTTTATTGCATCAGAGCTAGAGTCGCTATTTTTTTAAATGATTTCGAGGAGTGTCCCTTCTGTATCTCAAATATTCTGTGGTATTATTTAAGAGAGTACAAGTCCTTCGTAGCCTAATCCATCGGGGTCGGGACAGTCCATTCTGTTCTTGAGATGTTGCAGCGTGTTGTGGAAATGTTTGGTGATCTGTTCCACTTCCTCTGACTGGTCCAGGTTTGCTAGCTCTTCGCGGATCTTTTGGATTATCTGGTAACAAAAAACAGGATATTATTGTAGTGGTAGGCCCCTTTTGCAGGGGGCCGCCTGGGGAAGTACCACACCTTTGCCAGTTATTCATCCGCCAAGCAGTAATGTGCAAACATTACTGTGTTCCGGTATGAAGGGCAATGTTACCAGCGAAATTACTGGGCATGACGAGATTCAACAACTCATATCTCAGGGTGGCAGGCGCAGTGCAGTGCCGCGCTGAATTTTTAATTTTGAAACACTGGGTGGCACTGTGTCTGATATGGGCAATCATGATGCTTACCATCAGGCACCTGATTAGCTCGTCTTGACACTCACTATCATAAAAAAAAATTATAGGCTTAAGAGACCCATTGAATACGCGGTAGATTTACTCTCAAGCTTTAGCGACGGAGTAAATAGAAACAGTTATAAGTTATAATAAATAGGTTTTAGCACACATAACATACATTCACGCCTTTTTCCCGAAGGGGTAGGCAGAGGTGTACCCAGGACTCAGTCCACCGCGGGTTACAACTCTGCTTTTCATTAAGATTGTGAGAAAATAACATTATGGATTTCATTAAAACATTTTGGCTAATATAGTATTGACTATGTCGACAGCCTCGTTGGCTCAGATGGTAGTAACTCTACTTTTTGTGTCGCAGGCCTCGGATTCGATCCCCGGCCAGGTCAAACATTTGTGTGCATGAACATGTCTGTTTGATCTGTGTCTGGGTGTTATAAGCTTATATAAGTATGTATATCAGTCATCTGGTTACCATAGTACAGGCTACTAGCCTAGTTTGGGACCAGATGACCGTGTGTGTAAGTTGTCCCATATTATTATTAATACCTGATGTATAAGAGCGGTAGTCAAAGCACTGTTCCCCCTGGACCTGAGCAATACATATCGTCCCAGTAGTTCGGCTAACAGTTGTGCTTGCACCCCGCTGTCCATACATTGTTGTGCTACTCGAGCGGACTTCTTCAGGCAGTCCAGTGCTCGGGACGCTTCGTTTAGAGGCCACTGCAATTAGAAAATTATATTAAATTTAATTTATCCAGCGAAATTACTGGGCATGACGAGTTTCAACAACTAATAACTAATCTCAGGGTGACGGGCGCAGTGCAGTGCCGCGTAGAATTTTGAATTTTAAAACATTGCGTGGCACTGTGTCCGATATGGGCAATCATGATGCATACCATCAGGCACCTGATTTGCTCGTCTTGTTTACTATCATAAAGGTCATTTTATCCATTCATCAAATAAATCATACAAATAGGGTAACCGGTAGTATTGTTAGCACCCCCCCAATCATTGGCACTTTTAATCGTAATATTATAACACAACACGACTGTAGCCATTTCTAATATTTTTTCCTAAATAGTATTTTAAATTTAGCGTCTGCCAAAACCAAATTGTAAGTGACATTGACAGTTAAATTGGCGGGATTTATTTTTTTCATAAATTTGCGCGCCATTGCTGCTGATGATTTGAAAAAAGTTAGAGTAGTAGAAAAGAAAACTGCGTTAAATTAATTATATTTATGTAAGTATTGTTTAATGTTTGTAATTTTTACGTAAAAGAAGGTGCATATTTTGGAATATTTGTGTAAGATTTGCAGTTCAGTGATTACTTTGCCAGTTTTTGGTATGCCAATAATTGCACTATGAACTCTATGACGGTGTAGTCATTGGCACCAATGCCAATCATTGTACTTTTTAAATGTTTTTTAAAATTCGACTTATTTTGTGTTGAAATTAATTTACATTGTAATGGAATTTATATCGCATGGATTTAACATAAATTATCGATCAAATCCAATCATTGGCAGTGCCAATGATTGTACCGTGGCATGTGCCAATGATTGTACCTTGCCATAATATTGGTCATTTTTGTGTATTTCTTTCGTTGGAATAGGATTTACTGATAACCAAAGTAAAGTATTTTAGGTAAAAAAACCGCAAATACATACGTAAATAATAAATTAATAATTATCTGGGTGGCATGCCTACCTATTTCTGATTAATGTAGGGTTCAATACCGAGCTGAAATAATAAGTTATGATTAAATTTAGCTAAGGATCGAAGAACCCACATCCTACTTTATATTTAATCGCCATACCTTTGTTTGCGTACATATCAAAATTTTATTTTTGCTTAGCTCAAAGGCAGACACGGCAGCAATTGCAGACAACCTAGGTATTAGATATTAATTGACACTTCATACCCTTTACCATACCCCATACCCATACCCCTTTTTGCTTTGAGGTATGGAACCTTATAGGTAATAAAATGAAAAGGAGCCAGGATCTAAGGTGATTTTTAAAAGGGTCAACACGGTCGAAGCTAAGCGAAGCCTTACGGTCAAATTTTAATTATACCGTTCGAAAACGGTTGACCCCATACAATGAAATAGGTCGTGGTCAGTTTAACAACTGTAAGCTTACCGTAAAAAAAGCTTTTGTTTTGGATACGGATTAGTAAATTATTACGTCTGGGTAGTGTTTCCCATTACACTTCTACCTCTAGCCATTATTCACCTATCTACCTAGTTAAAAAAATATTTTTTGACTAGATGATTGTATTTAATATCTGCAATGAAGTGTTTATTTTTATTTCGTGAATTAACTCAGTGTTTTTCTAGTCAATGCCTTTCATTTAATACCCGTATTTTGGGGACTTTGAAATACGTAAGTAATCCGCTATTTTGTAGCGGCCGCCATCTTGAATATGTAATGATACCAAATATATTCAATTGTATTTTAATTAGAACTAAATATGTGTACTTAATATCAAATAAATAAGTCAACAGTAAAAAGAGGTAAAATTGAATTATTAAGAAACAAACAAAAAAGCCACAACAAACAGATCAAGTTCATAAAAACCGTTTAAAATGTTGATTATGATGTTTTAGTTACTATTGAAATCGGTCACGTAAGTTGTTTTTTCGAAATTCCCGGTAGTTTCGGATACGCCCTAAATACCCATTTAAAAAAATCATCCTGAATACCATAATAATTGACAAATTCTTAAATCTGCAGACATAAATCCAATCAGAGACGAGGAAATAATCAGAATAAAGCAAAAAAAAAATTTTTTTAGTGCCAATGATTGTACTTTTTTTGAGTGCCAATGATTGTACTTGAGTGCCAATGATTGTACTTTTTGACCACTGCTGCTAAAAATGTCGATTTTGAATACATATTAATAATATTCGAACTGGAATTATTTATTTAATTTATCACCAATAATCAACAAATCAAATGACATGAGTGTATTTAACACTATTAACGCATTATTGAAAATATTCCATAATGAATGACATCTGTCACGATTAGGTGCCAATGATTGTATAGGTTACCCTATATCATGGTCAGTTTACAAACTAACGAAATTGTAAGCGTTAGATTGTAAAGGCTTCTGTCCTCTTTCTATGAGCCTTCGGCCACGAATGAACAGACTTGCTAGACTACTATAATGTACTTAGACTACTATAATGTACCTGTTTCCCATCTTTAGGTGGTTTCCAGAACAGATGTGCGCATAGTGCCACGCCGCGGCTCTGGTCGGGCTTCTTCAGCAGTTTGCTGGCGGCCAGCGCGCACTGTGTACGCATCGGCTCTGCATTCTCAGCGCCTGACAGACAAACATACACTTTCAAATACATTTGGCACTAGACGACCGTCGGAACGTGTCTAAATTTTAAGAAATATCACAGAACAGTAAATAAAAAAAACTTAGTGGCCTCTGACATTCTGACGATTTTGTTTTTATGTAAAATTCGTGTAATCGTGACGGTACAAGCAGATGTAGTCAATTCAACATCTTAGATTATCGATAAGTCTCCGCGCGCTCCGATCAGATACCGCACCTAAAAAACAACAGCTTCGAAAATTACCAATTGTTCAGAAATCCAGTTACACCAATGTACACCTGTCTACATTAGCTACAACATTAAATTTTAATTAATTTAACCTCTAGTATCTTGTAATAATACTTACCTCAATTTTGTACTTAACTGTATCTTTTGAGTGGAATAATTTTTTATTTTTTTAAATGCGGCAATGCGTAACTTTCAAATTGTAGTGCGAGTAATAAACAGACTGCAAGGAGTACGCGAAAAATTGTGTCGGCTCAGGTACGCAGATTTTGGCGTAGTATTAGATCCCGCATTTGACAAGTGCGACAACGGTATCAAGACGGAACGCGGAGATTTGTCAATAATCTATGTTCGGTGTATTTGTCATTTTGATGAAATGATTCATGGGAGTTTTGGCGGGAGACCGAAGAATACAGTTTGGCTCCCGTATCTTTATCAATTATCGGTGCATTTTCGAATGTTTAACGTGTAATAATGGCGAAATATTACGTGTTGAGTGTTTTCGAAGATACACAAGTCTCTTGGCGAGTGATGCGAGAGTTGAAATGTGATTTTTCGTGTTCCCGCCAAAATTCCGGCAGCTTCTTGTAAAGACCACCACTTCACTAGAGCTGTGACTTGACTGAGCTTGCCCTGACTGAATTGACCATATTAACTTGAAAATTTACATAACTTGACACTGGCACTACATTCGTGTGGGTCCATAAAAGAAGAAAAAAAAAAGATTCTTACCAAAACAGTTGATCTGTTCAAACGTAGCAATGATAAGAGTGATAGCTGCCAACTGGGCCTTGCTGTCTGATATCTCGTCTTCGTACAGAGAGAAGGCTTGTGAAAGAAACTCGTACGCTATTGTTTCGTGGTTCGCGAAACCTATCTCACTGATTGCTAAAGCGCCTTGAAGATATAACCTGCAAAAATAATATTAATGAATGTGCTACACGGTCTGGACCTTCATTTTCCGAATAATAATTTTGTAGTGGTAGGTCTCTTTAGCAGGGGGCCGCCTGGGGAAGTACCACACCTGTGCCAGTTATTCATCCGCCAAGCAGTAATGTGCAAAAATAACTGTGTTCCGGTCTGAAGGGCAATGTTACCAGCGAAATTACTGGGCATGATGAGATTCAACAACTAATATCTCAGGGTGACAAGCGCTGTGCAGTGCCGAGCAGAATTAAGTATTTTAAAACACTGGGTGGCACTGTGTCTGATATGGACAATCATGATGCTTACCATCAGGCACCTGATTTGCTCGTCTTGTCAATATCATAAAAAAAAATTGGCTGATAAAAACATTCGTTGTAACGTTATTCGGTGCTGCAAACTTTTGATGCGACATTTTTCGAAAATGCAAACTTTCGGTACTTTCCAAAGGAGCAAAAGACTTTCTACCTCTTTCAATTCTTCATACTTCATACATGCTCGTCGGTTGTGAATACTTTTCACCTTACCTTTCCTTGGAACAACATCAGTTTGATCATTAAATAAATAGTTAAAGCATACGTATGTATGCATTATGTATAGTGTAGGGTTCCATACCTAGAACCATCAAGAACATACAGCTCCATCTATTAGTTACTTGCGCAAAGTATGAAAATATGCAGTAAAATGGCCATAACTTTTGTTTGCGTTTTTTTTTTCTTTTTATATGAAACTAAACAGGCGTTCGACCGCAATCTCACCTTCTGGTAAGTGATGATGCGGCCTAAGTTGGAGCACGCTTGTTCTTATTATTATTAATTATACGCGCGAATGTTGTCGTGTCGCTACCTATAATTGGATAAGCATCTTGAATTTGTTTAATTATGTAACAATTTTTTTTTTTTTTATCCCCCTGTTTAAAGCGATCTGTCTCTTGCAGACAATGAGCTTTATTTTTGGTATTTGCTTCATGGCATATCATGCAAGGAATGTGTCCAATGATACATCCTTCTTCCTATACTTCTATTTTGTTAGGTCTTGGGGTATTTTTCTTTTAAGCCTTCTAAATGGTTCTCTTGTCATCAAAGTTTTTGCCAGATCGTTTGGATGACGCTGTAGTCTATTTTGGTATTTGATAGCGTTTTGTTTTATTTCTTCCTCCACGGTGGGTATTTTAAGGTCCTTGTGCAGTGTCTCATTTTTTATATACCAAGGGGCATTGGCGATCATTCGTAGTACTTTTGATTGGAAACGCTGCAGAATACTTAGATTTGTTTTAAGTTTAATTATGTAACTATTTTTGTATTAATGTGATAGTTGCTTATTTTTTGGTTGCCCTTAATAAAAAAAAATAAAGTATAAAGTATTGTGATATCAATAAAAGTGTTATCTAATCTAATCTAATCTAAATGTTAGTTTTCTCACCTAAGAGGTAACTCTGCTAGTTCAGCTTTGACGAGCATGCTTATAGTTTGATGACAAAATTGAAATATCTTCTGACATTTCTTCTCCCACATTTCATCCTGAAAAGAATAATAAAACATAAAAAACTTCAAACGGGAAAATTCACGCCTTTTTCCCGAAAGGGTAGACAGAGGTGTACCCAGAACTCAGTCCCATAGTAGATACACCCACATTTCGCCAGTATGTTATTGGTCCCATGTAATAGGGGGCGAGCCTATTGCCATCTACCGGGCACAGTTCCAGACTCCAGGCAGTTATTGAGATAATTCCTAATGGAAAAATCCAATATTTAACACTGCCTGACCTGGGGATCGAACCCGGGACCTCTTGATTGGCTTGATTGAAAGAATAATAAAATATGGCAAATTCCACATACGGTCATCTGGTTTCAAAGTAGGCAAGACCACTAATATAAATACTACGCAAAGTTACTGATAATTAGTCAGTATCCACTTAAGTTGGTGCTATAATCTTTCGAAAATGCAAACTCGGAAATATGTTATTCTGAAAAGAATTTTGTAGTGGTAGGCCTCTTTTGCAGGGGGCCCGCCTGGGGAAGTACCACACCTTTGCTAGTTATTCATC
Source organism: Hemistola chrysoprasaria (assembly GCA_947063395.1). Taxonomy (NCBI): domain Eukaryota; kingdom Metazoa; phylum Arthropoda; class Insecta; order Lepidoptera; family Geometridae; genus Hemistola; species Hemistola chrysoprasaria. Next base: position 8,563,200 of record OX346733.1, on the reverse strand, counting down.
CGCCAAGCAGTAATGTGCAAACATTACTGTGTTCCGGTCTGAAGGGCAACGTTACCAGCGAAATTACTGGGCGTGACGAGTTTCAACAACTCATATCTCAGGGTGACAGGCGCAGTGCAGTGCCGCGCAGATTTTTGAGTATAAAACACTGTGTGGCACTGTGTCTGATATGGGCAACCATGATGCTTACCATCAGGCACATGATTTGCTCGTCTTGTCACTCATTATCATTAAAAAAAATTGATTATACAAGATGTCATTGTCATAATAATCCACATATTCAAACAAAAATTGATGAGAATCACATACCTGTTCCTTCAAATCCTTATAGATGAAAGCCAGTCTGTAAGCGTGGAACAGTACGGGCGGGAATGTATGAGCGATCCGTCGCGCGCCGCCGGAAGCCAACGCCTTCCGTGTCGCGCTCAGGATCAGGTACTGCTGGTCCGCTGACTCTGATCTCAAGTGGTGGATCAATCTGAAACAAGATCACGTGTAACGTTAACAGCGGTTAAGGTTAAACGTCACCCATACAAAATCAAAATACACGATTTTCAATTGTATTCGTTCATATCATTTAAGTTTTTTTCCAGTTGTATTCCCTCATATTATATACTAGTTTGGGTGGTGCGCGAGCTGCGAGCAGCTCGCGAGATATGCTTTCGTTTGGTTTTGGTGGGTGAATACCAAAAAATTGGAAAAAAAAAATTGTTGGTGAGTTGGCGGATTGGCGAATGGGCTATCCCAACTACAGAGGGCGCGCGGTGCGCTTCGCAGCAAGCTGCTCGCGTGGGGGCACTCGCGGTACGCTCGCAGCTTCGCTGCTCGCGTACCAGCTCGTGGCCGCCATCTTGAAAAAGTGGCCGGATCCAAAAAAACCATTCCATTGGCGGCAGGTGACAGTGGAAGTTATCGCATTGATGTGTCTGCTATACTGGAAGAGGATGTAGAACGTGCTGTTAAGGAGCTGAAGCCAAAGCGCTCAGTGGGCCCCGATGACATTCCGCCTTATATAGTGAGGGATTGTGGTTCTGTATTTATTAAACCATTACAGCATATATTTCAACTTTGTTTTGCGAAGCCATACTATCCTGATGAATGGAAACTGGCAAGAGTTGTTCCTGTCCCGAAAAAATCTGGGACAGATGTAAGTGATCATAGGCCTATAGCCGTGCTATCAGTCTTCGGGAAATTATTTGAATCAATTCTACATCATCAAATTAGTCATCAGGTTGAAAATCAGTTGGCAGATGCACAGCATGGTTTTAGGAAAGGGCGATCGACCACTTCTAACCTGCTGTGCTTTGTTTCCTATACTGCAGAGGCATTTGATGCCGGCGTCCAGGTGGACGCTGCTTATTTCGACTTTCGCAAGGCCTTTGACTCTGTGGATAATGATATACTTCTCCAGAAATTTTCAAGGGCAGGATTCACACCGCCACTTATTCGATTCTTTTGTGAATATCTGCGAAACCGCCGGCAGTACGTGCAGTATGGGGGTCGAAGATCTAAACCATACTGCACATACTCGGGCGTAAGTCAGGGTTCAAATCTGGGTCCCTTGGAATTTCTTATAATGATCAATGATTTGCCGGAGATTGTTAGCACGGCGAGGTGCTTGTTATTCGCAGATGACCTGAAGCTGTTTTCGGAAATTCGGGATAGGAATGACACTGTGCTCTTTCAGCAGGATATAGATAAGGTGAATGAATGGAGTGAACACAATAAACTGTTTTTTAACGAAAAAAAATGCTCAATTGTTAGCTTCTCCAGGTCCAATATACTTAGTACTGTGGACTATATTTTAGGAGATACACATATCCCGAGAACTAAGGCAGTCCGAGACCTAGGAGTGCTAATGGCTGATGATCTGACGTTCCGATTGCATGTTGAAAATATATGCACTCAAGCCTTCAGGATGCTTGGCTTTGTTCTGCGTCAAGCTAGACATCTCGACAGCATTGTGGCTATTAAAGCTTTATACAATGCGTTTGTTCGCAGTAAGTTGGAATGCAATGCAATTGTGTGGAATCCGTACCAAGCTAAATATTCTTATATGGTGGAAAAAATCCAGAGAAAATTTATTAGATGGCTGTACAAGAAGCAGTTTGGTTACTATGTGGGGTATCCAAATTTGTATCCCAGTGAGTTCCTGTTAGGAATGGTGGGGTATAATTCCTTAGAAGTTAGACGGAAAGTATCGTTAATGGAATATATGTGGAGCATTCTCACTGGAAAGAAGTACAATCCGTCTATCTTAGAACGCCTATCACTTGAAGCGCCTAATAAATATATGATGGTTCGTCGGCGTAATTTGTTTGCGTTGGGCTGGACTAGGACAGAGCTAGCGAGACATGCCCCTGTACCTCGAGCGATGCGAATGCTTAACGCGGTGCTAGAACAAAATCCAGAGACAGACTTGTTTACCAGCTCCCTGAATGACCTTCATATAATTCTGACGAGGTTTGTAGAAAGAAACCCAAGCGTTCCATAGTGTGGGATTATATTATTGTTGTCAAAGATTGCTATTGTAATTGTTATTGTTGTTGTTTATTGATAATTTCTAATTATAATTAATATGATATTGTTCTTAATATAGTGTTTGGCCCTGGGTTCGCGAATTGGGAAACTGTAATGCGGCTCAGAGGCACGTTGTTAATAAATAAATAAATAAATTCCAAATTTGAAATCAGAATCCCCAAATACCCCCGAATCCAAAATTTTATCCAAATCGAAGCAACTGTGGATTCAGCCGCCATCTTGGATTTGAAAAAAAAAAACCGTTCGTCCTTCCCTCCATTATATTTCCCAAGAAACCTGTCACCCATCCCTTTTGCAGCGAGCGTGTCGAGCCTCTAAACGAAGTTTTGAATGGCGGCCATTTTTTTTGTACGGCGGCCATCATTTTTTTCGCCCGGTCCATCCCATACCAGGGTCCTGTACAACTTTAGTTTCGGCACCCCCCCTCCAAGTCACACCGTTTCGGCGGGCCGTCGACCTGTTCCACCGGAACAGCCCCCGGAAGACCTCCCTCCAGTTCTCGAGAGGTACTTTTAAGATTCTCTCTCCAAAGGTACCACGCAACCTCACCCCCGATCGCCCTACCGGCCTCTAGCCATTAGTATGGTAATTTTGTATGGCGGCCATTTTTTTTTGTATGGCGGCCACTTTTTTTTTGGCGCGGTCCATCCCATACCAGGGTCCTGTACAACTTTTGTTCTACGGCGTCACGGTAAATGTGCACCGTTTCGGCGGGCCGTCGACCTGTTCCACGAGAACAGCCCCCGACATCCCACGCGGTATTTTTTGGAGGGTCCCCGCAAAATTCCCTATGCGACGGTACGACACAATCTACCCCCCGCCCAACCCCCAGACCTGTAGCCCCGATCATAAGCAATTTACGATCAGCTGATCGCGTCGAGCTATATATATAGAAAAAAAAAAAAAAAAAAACTATATATATAGAAAAAAAAAAAAAAAAAAAAGGCACGCTCGCGCCTTCGGCGCGAGCCTGCCTCTAATATATAGCTCGATCCCCACTGACTCATTCATTCACTCACATATGATCGGGGTTACGGGTCGGGGGGTCGAGGGGGGGTGAGATTTTTCAATGCCATCGTATAATAGACTTTACGAGTACCCTCCGAAAACGTGTCGGGGGGGTGTGGGGGGATGTTCTCCTGGAACTGCTCGACGGCCCGCCGAAACTATGCACATTTTCCGTTACGCCGTAAAACAAACGTTGTTCGGGACCCTGGTCTGGGATGGATGGCGCGAAAAAAAAGATGGCGCCCATACAAAAAAAAAATGGCCGCCATACAAATTTCGACCGCGATACTTGTGACGGGGGTTACGGGTCGATGGTGAGGTCGGGGGTGAGGTCGCGTGGTACCTTTGGATAGGGAATCTCAAGGGAACTTCTCGAGAACTGGAATTAGGTCTCCGGGGGGCCGTTCCGGTGGAACAGGTCGACGGCCCGCCGAAAAGGTGCGACTTAGGGGGGGGGTGCAGGAACTAAAGTTGCATAAAACCTTGGTATGGGATGGACCGGGCCAAAAAAAAGATGGCCGCCGTACAAAACAAAATGGCCGCCATACAAGGTTGCTCCGATTTGGATGAAATTTTGGATTCGGGGGTTTTTGGTGGTTCTGATTTCAAATTTGGAATGGATTTTTGGATCCAAGATGGCGGCCACGAGCTGGTACGCGAGCAGCGCAGCTGCGAGCGTACCGCGAGTGCCCCCACGCGAGCAGCTTGCTGCGAAGCGCACTGCGCACCCTCTGTAGGTGGGATAGCCTCATCGCCAATCCGCCAACCCGCCAACACGCCAATCCGCCACAACTTGCCAACATTTTATTTATTTTTTTTGAAAAAATTTTTTTGGAAGTTTTTTTTTTTTATTTTTTTTTTTTTTTTTAGCTGCACACTCAGTAGTCGGAATGGGAATGACACAAGCTGGTACGCGAGTGTACCCTCGCGAGCAGCTTGCTGCGAAGCGCACAGCGCACCCTCTGTAGTCAGACTGGGGGTGGCACGAGCTGGTACGCGAGTGTACCACGCGAGCAGCTTGCTGCGAAGCGCACAGCGCACCCTCTGTAGTCAGACTGGGGGTAGCACGAGCTGGTACGCGAGCAGCTACGCTGCGAGCGTACCGCGAGTGTACCACGCGAGCAGCTTGCTGCGAAGCGCACAGCGCACCCTCTGTAGTCAGACTGGGGGTAGCACGAGCTGGTACGCGAGCAGCAAAGCTGCGAGCGTACCGCGAGTGTACCCACGCGAGCAGCTTGCTGCGAAGCGCACAGCGCACCCTCTGTAGCCGCAATGGGGGTGACACGAGCTGGTACGCGAGCAGCAACGCTGCGAGCGTACCGCGAGTGTATCCTCGCGAGCAGCTTGCTGCGAAGCGCACAGCGCACCCTCTGTAGTCGCAATGGGGGTGACACGAGCTGGTACGCGAGCAGCGACGCTGCGAGCGTACCGCGAGTGTACCCTCGCGAGCAGCTTGCTGCGAAGCGCACAGCGCACCCTCTGTAGTCGTACTGGGGGTGACACGAGCTGGTACGCGAGCAGCAACGCTGCGAGCGTACCGCGAGTGTACCCTCGCGAGCAGCTTGCTGCGAAGCGCACAGCGCACCCTCTGTAGCCGCAATGGGGGTGACACGAGCTGGTACGCGAGCAGCAACGCTGCGAGCGTACCGCGAGTGTACCCTCGCGAGCAGCTTGCTGCGAAGCGCACAGCGCACCCTCTGTAGTCGCAATGGGGGTGACACGAGCTGGTACGCGAGCAGCGACGCTGCGAGCTACCGCGAGTGTACCCTCGCGAGCAGCTTGCTGCGAAGCGCACAGCGCACCCTCTGTAGCCGCAATGGGGGTGACACGAGCTGGTACGCGAGCAGCAACGCTGCGAGCGTACCGCGAGTGTATCCTCGCGAGCAGCTTGCTGCGAAGCGCACAGCGCACCCTCTGTAGTCGCAATGGGGGTGACACGAGCTGGTACGCGAGCAGCAACGCTGCGAGCGTACCGCGAGTGTACCCTCGCGAGCAGCTTGCTGCGAAGCGCACAGCGCACCCTCTGTAGCCGCAATGGGGGTGACACGAGCTGGTACGCGAGTGTACCCTCGCGAGCAGCTTGCTGCGAAGCGCACAGCGCACCCTCTGTAGTCGCAATGGGGGTGACACGAGCTGGTACGCGAGCAGCGACGCTGCGAGCTACCGCGAGTGTACCCTCGCGAGCAGCTTGCTGCGAAGCGCACAGCGCACCCTCTGTAGCCGCAATGGGGGTGACACGAGCTGGTACGCGAGCAGCAACGCTGCGAGCGTACCGCGAGTGTACCCTCGCGAGCAGCTTGCTGCGAAGCGCACAGCGCACCCTCTGTAGTCAGACTGGGGGTGGCACGAGCTGGTACGCGAGCAGCAAAGCTGCGAGCGTACCGCGAGTGTACCCACGCGAGCAGCTTGCTGCGAAGCGCACAGCGCACCCTCTGTAGTTTGAACTGGTCTACGGATCTCGGAAAATAAAAGACTTGGAGGTTCTCTAGACAAAAATGTTTTAAACCCTGGGACGATTTTACGTAATATTTTGAAATCTAAGATGGCGAATGCCAAAATTCACTTCCTTATAACTCCTAAAGTAAAAGAGATAGGAAGGTGGTTCTTGAACAAAAATAAACGAGGTTAATGATGACTACAAAATGAAGTTGAAGAATATCCAAGATGGCGGATGCCAAAATTCACTCTCTTATAATTCCTAAACTATTAGCGATAGGATGGTGGTTCTTTAACAAAAATGTACGAGATCGACGATGACTACAAATTGAAATTGGAAAAAATCCAAGATGGCGGATTCAAGATGGCGGCCTTTTACCAAGTCACTCCGATTTGGATGATTTTTTGTATACGGTGATATTTTGAAGTTTTGATGCCAAATTTACAACTCACTTTGGAAAATTTCTTATAAATTTTTTTTTTTTTTGGAATTCACCCACCAAAACCAAATGACACACAACACTCGCGAGCTGCTCGCAGCTCGCGCACCACCCAAACTCTAGTATAGCTACTACTACTATATATTAGAGGCACGCTCGAGCCTGCCTCTAATAACGAGCTCTATGGTGAATGCTATGTACGCCTATATATTGTTATACATATAAGAACTTACCTTTATGTAAAATAAAAATGATGTAAAAATGTATATGAATAATGTGGTTGTACTCATTAAATAAATAAATTGAGTGGAAAATTATTCCCTATTTCTTCATATATGTATATTTTCATTTTGTATGGGTGACGTTCAACCTTAATTACCACCGACCGAAATAGAATTTTTTTTTTCGCATTACCTCCGATCTAAATCCGTGTGATCACGGAGTTATATCGTCCAGACGCAGTGCGCGAGTGTCCATACAAATACAACTATTGCTGTTTCGGATCGTCAATATCGTCTCCGAAATGGAGATTCACGGATGGCGGAGAGAAATTAAACGACGGTAATCGTATCTAATGCGTTAGGCGTTAACTACCATAGAAATTGTTCTAAGACTACTTCAGACGGTATGCAACGGATTGAAAACGTAAAAGGTACTTCCCGTTGGCCTAGCATTATGAAATTTGGCAAGAAACCAGATCTTATATCACAATTCGTAAAGGAAGACAACCCAAAAACCATAATATTTAACAGCAAAAATAATTGTGACTACTAACATGTTCGCAGTCTTGTTCTAGAACGCGGCAGCGATTTGTTAAGGCATTGATAAAACATAACATACATTCACGCCTTTTTCCCGAAGGGGTAGGCAGAGGTGTACGGAGGGGTAGGCAGGGTTGGTTCCATGTAATAGGGGGCGAGCCTATTGCCATCCACCGGGTACAGTTTCAGATTCCAGGCAGTTATTGAGATAATTCCTAATGGAAAAATCCAATATTTAACACTGCCTGACCTGGGGATCGAACCTGGGACCTCTTGATTGGCAGTCGAGGATACGCCCTCTACGCCACCGAGGCAGTCTCAAGGCATTGATCTAGATCTTTTTATGGTTCCGTACCTCAAAAGGAAAAACGGAACCCTTACTGGAACACTTTGTTGTCTGTCTATCTGTCTGTCTGTCTGTCCGTCTGTCAAGACACTTAACGGAAACGCGTGGAGGTATCAAGTTGAAATTAATATCAACTATTCAGATCTGCGGTCCCTTGTGGCTGTAAAAACATCATACGATTTCTAAGTTAACGCAATCAAAAGTTATGGCCATTTTACTGCATATTTCTATACTTTGCTCAAGAGACTAATAGATGGCGCTGTATGATTGGTAGCGTTTTGTTCAGGTATCTAGGTATGGAGCCCTACACTATGCATTCATATGTATGCCTTAACAGTTTATATTATTTTGTCTAGGTACAGAATTATACAGAAAATTGTCTACCTACATAAAGCATACTTACCAAGGTATGTCCTAGCAATTTACTTTAAAAATAAATTCAAGGTGCAAATTTCGCAACACCTTTTTGACAAATAGATGCATCCCCTCAAGTATTGAATGAATGAACAAACTCTTTATTGCTACCACTTGAAGGGCAATGTTACCAGCGAAATTACTGGGCATGACGAGTTTCAACAACTAATAACTCAGGGTGACAGGCGCAGTGCAGTGCCACGTAGAATTTAGAATTTTAAAACACTGGGTGGCACTGTGTCTGATATGGGCAATCATGATGCACCTGAAGATATGTCCTAGCAATTTACTTTAAAAATAAATTCAAGGTGCAAATTTCGCAATACCTTTTTGACAGATAGATGCATCCCCTTAAGTATTCCTACACCATTTTGTAAAACAAGTATATAGTCATTTCAAGCATGTTTATTACCTTGCCAATAGTCCCTGTTCTTCCATAAAGTCTTCCAAGTCAGGTTGGTCTGGTTGGTCCGGAGCATCTTGCACTAATACTTCTAACATCGATAGTACTGATTCCACCTGACAATAAATACATTTCACATTATTATTTATAATCTACCGCCTTTTTTACCCCTTTCCTGTTGATTTCAATAAATATGACAATTTCTTAAATTAATATTTTATATATTTATAGACTAAACGGTCGTAGGTACTCGCTTGAAATACAATACGAATACGCCCTTATAGGCGTTAGGTAGATGGGATAGAAAAATTTCCGTCGACTAGTACCTCCACGGTAGCTCAATGGTAGAGTGCCCACCACGCGGAATAGTGCGGAGGGTGCGTGGTTCGAACCCCGCCCGTGGGTGAAACTAAGGGCGATATCTTCCAAACAACCGTGCAGAGAGAGATAAAAGGTAAAAAAATAACGTCTTTTTCTAAGCAGCCAGGCAGCCACTGGCCTAAAAATACTTAAAACTAAAAAAACATACAAATACAAAAAAAAAAAAAGTAAATACATACATCTTCCTTACAATAGTAGAATTAATAATACTTACATCTTCCGGTGTACTGATCAAAGTATCACAGTCGAGCACATCATTAATGAGATGTACAGCGATCATGACTCGACCGGGATGGTTGAGGTGGTTGATCAACCGACTATAGTTCTGCAGTTTGATTAGAGTCAATATATTCTTGTAGTGGTCCGCTGGCAGTTTTAATATTTTCATTAGTTCTTTGAACACTGGTGTGTTGTGTTCTAGATGGGTTTTGCCACTGGAACAATTAATGAACTATGGTCATGTATATTACAGAATAGAATAGAAATCTTTTTATTGGTATCACAATTAGTACAGAAAACAATAAAATCAAACAATAAAACTAGAAAATGTGTAACAATTGGCGGCCTCATCGCTCAGAGCGATCTCTTCCAGGCAACCATGCGGTGACAGGACTTATACTAAGATGCTGGAAGGACGGTGGTTTCACACTTCAAACAAATTAATTTATAATCTATACCAAAAATATAATAAGTATATAAATATCTCTATAAAACTAATACGTACGTAATTTATTTAATAAAAATAAGAAAAATAAATAAATAATAATAGATGCAATACATACAAATACCATACATATTATACATTATATAGGTACATTACAAGTGATTTAGTGATTATATATAATTTCATTTGATTTAGTTCAATAAATAATAATAATAATATGGGACAACTTCTACACACGGTCATCTGGTCCCAAACTAGGCTAGAAGCCTGTACTATGGTAGCCAGATGACTGATATACATACTTATATACGCTTATAACACACAGACACAGATCAAACAGACATGTTTATGCACACAAATGTTTGACCTGGCCGGGGATCAAGCCCGGGGCCTGCGGCACTGAAAACAGAGTTACTATCATCTGAGTCAATGAGACTGTCAAATAAATAAAAAATAAATCCATATTATCCATACTTTAATATATAGGTATTTACTTTGTGTCTGTCTGTCTATCTATTACCTCTTCACGCTTAAACCGCTAAACCGATTTTGATGAAATTTGGTATATAGAGATAGTTTGGAGTCCCGAGAAAGGACATAGGGATATTTTTTATCCCGGAAAACATCCTTTACATAACATAACTTACATTCACGTCTTTTTCCCGAAGGGGTAGGCAGAGGTGTACCCAGGACTCAGTCCCACAGTAGATACACGCACATTTCGCCAGTATGTTATTGGTCCCATGTACTAGGGGGCGAGCCTATTGCCATCCACCGGGCACAGTTCCAGACTCCAGGCAGTTATTGAGATAATTCCTATTAATGGTAAAATCCAATATTTAACACTGCCTGACCTGGGCATCGAAAACATCCTTTAAAAGGGTGAAAAGGAGGGTTTGAGCTGAATTTGGTATGTAGAGCTTAGACCCTCTAATAACGAACTTTTTATCTCGATATTAGCACGGACAGCAGCGTCTTCCGAGTGAAACTATTGAACTGCGTTAGCCAACCCGCCAAGCGTGGCCAATTGGCAAAACCAGCCATTTTAAGGGACGCCTATGTCCAGCAATAGACTTCCAATGGCCTATGATGGTGACCTATTAAAATACACAAAACCTTACCTATTTTGATGTATATCTTGGCATATCTTGTCCGTGTGAGCCAGTACTCTGTCGACATAGTTCAGTTTGTCAGGGTGGCAGCGCTGAGCCAGTTTCAGTAGTGCCAACTGTAAGCTTAGCATGTCTTCTTGGGGCATGTCCATGCGACTCTACAGAAAACAACAGACTAATTTGTGAGTGGTCACCACTAAAAGGGACTGAAAGGAAAATAATTTATTTCGAGACAATCGAGTTCAAAGTTTGGTGTAAATATATTTAAAATAAATTGCATGTATGCATAGGGTAGGCTTGCATATCTAGATACAAGAACAAAACACTTTAAATCGCTTTAAACACGCTTTACAGCGCCATCTATTAGTTCCTTGCGCAAAGTGTGGATATAGACAGATAGATAGATAAATTCTTTATCATTACACCACATATTAAAAAACTTAAAACTAAAATGTAACAATAGGAATATGTCTAGTGTCTATTGGCGGTCTTATCGCTAAAAGAGATCTCTTCCAGACAACCGTGAAATATGCAGTGAAATGGCCATAACTTTTGATTGCGTTAACTTAGAAGTATGACTATTTTACAGCCACAAGGGACCACAGATCTGAGTAGTTGATATCAATTTCAACTTGACACCTCCGCGCGTTCCCGTTGAAAAGTGTCTTGCCTAATGGACAACAAAGTGATCCTATAAGGGTTCACTTTTTTCGTTTTGAGGTACGGAACCCATAAAATAGTTTACCTGAGTAATAGCAGCTACTTGGTCGGAGAATACTTCAAACAGTTGAACCTCTTCTTCTTTGCCATCTTCTTGAACTATACTTAGGTTGATATTGCCTTCGGTACGCTAAAAACAAACAATTTTGAAAATACTGCGTACCAAATTTTTTTTTTTATATTTTATTTATTTAAATAATTAATAAGACGGCTTTATGGCCAACAGCTGTGCGCCGCGGTTTCACCCGCGCAGTCTTCGTTCCCGTGGGAATGTCGGGATAAAAAGTACTTTTTATGTTATTCCAGGATCTAAAATAGTATTTTTGGCAGTAGTTTTGGCGTGAAAGAGTAACAAACATCCATCCATCCATCCTCACAAACTTTCGCATTTATAATATTATGTGGGATTACACTAATTCAGGAATTAAATCGCAGTTTTCACCTGTATCCTAGTTAGGCTAGTTTTACTAACAAATTAGTGTTTATGTGCTTATAAACCGGTTAAAAAAGATACTAACTTAAAATGGCGGCGCTAATCATGTCCTCTCGCTTGCACACTTGTGCTCTCACTAGTGTGCAAGGGAGAGGACATGATTTTTAGAAACTATTTTAGATTCGTTTTTTTTAACCGGCTTATACTAACAATTTATGGAAGCCTTGTGTTCCGCAATAAATGTTTTATTATATTATTATCATTTAAACATAATCACATATCCGATGCCATCAATAAATGCCACAGACAGACAAACAGATACACAAACGAGTCAAAACTTTTAGCACCTCTTCTTTTTTCGGCCGGAGGTTAAAAAGTTTATTCGTCGCGTTACTGTGCCATCTCTGACCAGTCCGAGGTACGCGTAGATTCTCAAAAATATGTCTTATGCCTATCTCCACTGTCTTAGGAAAGGCCTTTGCCAAGCTGTAGGGCAATATTTATGTCTAGATCATTCACTTGCAAAAGTGTCTATTGATTTTCAAAAACGTCTTTTGACCTGCCAAAGTATCAATAATTGACTTGCAAAAACGTCTATTGACTTGCAAAAGTGCCTATTGATTTTCATAAACGTCTTTTGACCTGCCAAAGTATCAATTGACTTGCAAAAACGTCTATTGACTTGCAAAAGCGTCTATTGACTTGCAAAAGTGGTTAATGACTTGCAAAAGTGTCTACTGACTTGCAAAAGTGTCTACTGACTTGCAAAAGTATCTATTAAGTTGCAAAAGTGCCTTTTTAAGACCAAATCGTACACACACCAATGACTTTGACATATGAAACAATAAGTTCCTTACTTGTGTGTAACTGGCCAAGCGTTCAATAAGTGCTATGATAATATTCTTGATATTAACGCCCGGTTGAAGTTCTGCACAGGATTTCAAGAACGGCTGCAGATTGGCCAAGTGGAACTCATCGGGAAACACCTGGAAGTTGTAAGTATAATTATAATTAAAAGTTATGTAACAATGCGCGGTTTTTACCGCGAGCCATTTTGTAACATATTCATAATCAAACACGGAGAAAATCACATGTATTGACGTCTTTGAGTGACAAAATAACGAAGCTAAAAACAGCAAGTAGATAAAAGAGGTATTTAATATTTAATAATAGATAGTCAACTATAACTCTTGCAATAATTAAAATTTTTACACTACTTGATTTTGTAATATAATCATGGATATGACAAGTTGGTTCTGGCGCTCCGCCGGCCGATCGCGCGGCACGACAGTGTATATCACAGCACAAGTCTACTATAGTATATTATGTCACCTGTATAATGCACTCGCACAGGTACTCCTGCGCTATGGCGTCCCTGCAGCTGACCACTTGCTCCAGTATCCCGGGTAGAACCAGTTTACGATAATGTTCTACTGTGATGGACTCCAGTTGAGATAATCTCACTAGATTTGTGCCCACTAATATACGCAACTCGGAGCGTTCGCGTTCACGACGCTCTTTGTCCCTGAAATTTAAACAATAAATGTCAATTACCTTGAATAAGTAGATATTGTTATTGTTAAATTATAATAGAGGACAAAGATGCCTGGAAACTTCTGCATAGCCGCCTCGCGGCACCTTCAAAGAAAACGAATGTAACCAAACCAAATATTGTGAAACTATCTGTTGAAAAAATTAAGTCCTACAAGTTTCTTGTGCGTTCTTCTTGTAGAGGTATCTTTCCGAACGCACGGTAGACTCAGTACTGTTTATCTTCATTGACGTGCAAAAGTGTCAGATTATGACCTATTTGAATAAATCTGTTTGAGTTTGATAACACGCTGTTTGGCAACGTTTTTCAAAAAATGCCTTTTTTCGTTAATTATTGAAAAAAAATTATAAATAATATTGGACAACTTCCACACATGGTCATCTGATCCCTAACTTACAGATCAAACAGACATGCATCGAACTAACATTTGATCTGGCCAGGGATCGAACCGAGGCCCGCGGCTCAGAAGCTCTGCCTGGGGCACTACCGGATGAGCCAACCGTCCAACTATAATTAATTGTATTTTAACTTTGATGCCTAAGCGAGCGAAACCGCGGGGCATAGCAATTAGCTTATTATATAACAGCCTACCTGGAGTGTCCCTGGTGCTGCATTCGGACCCATAACTTGTTCATTTCAGCAAAATTCATTAGGACAAAGTCAACAGCATCTTTGACCTGAAAGCACAACTTAACATGACTGACTGATTTATCAACACATAACTTTTGTGCCTTGGTAAGGTTCTGTTTTCTAAGTTTATTTATATAAGTGTTATTTTTTTCTGTAATCCCTGAATGAAGGGTGTTTTCACCATGCGAAGCTCAGTCATTTTTTCTGTTTTTTGTGCTATTTTCTAACACAAAAGTTTTAATTCCTTGTGCACTGGAGGTGACAGTTCGTTATCACAGCCCTCGGAGTGGATGCTGGACTCCATGGGACATTCCAAGATCATAGACAGCGAAGTAGCGCGGACTAATCTAAATCTAGACGTGGGCGAAGTCATATCAGATCCTTTCCTTTTGGTAGCTATACCCTAGATATAACATTACATACAATCACGCGTTTTTCCCCGAAGAGGTAGGCAGTGTACCCAGGACTTAGTCCCATAGTAGGTACACTCACATTTCGCAAGTATATTATTTGGTGTCCATGTAATAGAGGGCGAGCCTATTACCATCTACCGGGCACAATCCCAACCTCCAGACTGTCATTGAGACAATTCCGTATGGAAAAATCTAAATAACACTGCCTGACCCGGGGATCGAACCCGGACCACTACACCACCGATGCACTCCAAGTCCAAGACCCAAAATATACTCGGCGAAAATTTTTAGTAATGAATGCGCAAGCATAAGATGCGAGCGCGGCAAAATAATAAACGAGTCTGACAATGAATACGTAAGCAGAACCTGCTCGACGTAAAATTTTAAACCTTTGATAGGATTTTTAATGGTTGCTTTGGCTCATGCAAGGCCCTTAAAATGCCGGGGGCGTAGGGCCACTTCGCCCACGCCTATCTTCGCAACTGATCCTGGGAGATACAAAAACCAACTCACAGTGCCTTCATTCTCGTTGGTAGTCTCGGCAGTATCCGGCAGCACGTTCCTGGTGCACTGCAGGAGATAGTTCCTGAGGAACAGCCCTCGGAGAGGATGCTGGACTCCACGGCACATCTCTACTAGGTCCTGGTTTACAAAGTTTTACTGTAACTGTTTGTGGACGACGCTTTGAAATGAAACTTTTATTTATAATTTAATTTATAATAATTTGAATTTATACTCTAACAGAACGGGTTTACCCCAATTACACTGCTCGAGTCAATTCATATGAGTTATGTGGACAAACCCATATTGTCAGAGTTTCAGGTCGCCAAGATTCCTGCGAGGCCTCCGAGACATGACCTAACGACTGCTCCCTACATATCTTATAGGACACAGCCGGGACCTACAGTTTAACGTGCCATCCGAAACACGGTAGCGTCCAGGCGAAAAGTCCACATGGTAAGATTCGATCCAGGGACTCCGGATTTAAAGCCGGGCATATTCCCGCTGGACCACGAACGCTACATTTATTTATCTTCAGTACTAGCTGTTCCCTGTGGTATCACCCTCGTAGTCCCGTGGGAATATCAGGATAAAGAGTACCCTATGTGTTATTACCAGGTTCTAAACTATCTGCATACCGAATTTCAGCCCAATCGGTTTAGTAGTTTTGGCGTGAAAGAGTAACAAACATCCATCCATTCCTCACAAATTTTCGCATTTATTGCATAACTAGCTGTGACCCGCGGTTTCACCCGCGTAGTCTTCGTTCCCGTGGGAATATCGGGATAAAAAGTACCCTATGTGTTATTCCAGGGTCTAAGCTACTTACGTACCAAATTTCAGCCCAATCGGTTCAGTAGTTTTGGCGTGAAAGAGTAACAAACATCCATACATACATCCATACTTACAAACTTTCGCCTTTATAATAGTATTAGGATATTAGTAGGACATTAAAATAATAGAAAATTCAATTTTTTAACCATTTTCAAATACATGTAAAATCCATACTATCGACTATCGATAGACAAATATGTTTTGGCACAAAGGTCAGATCAAAAGCCAACAATAGCCACAATATATTTGGTTGAAAAAACCGTAATAATCATTGTTAAAAAAACTGTTTTATGGTTATTTAATATTTTTTGTATATATGAAAATGAAAATGCTTTGGAGTAATCGGCTTAAGAATAGTGCTCCACCCTCTCTACCCGTGGTTGCCGTAAGAGCCGCCTAAGGGTTAACAGATCCAGAGGACGGCAGTAGCGTCCACTGCGTGAAACCATCGACCTGTGCTCGACAACCCGCCTGCCAAGCGTTTCGAGTATTGGCAAAACCCCCGTTTATGGGGGAGGCCTATGTTCAGTAGTGGATTACCAACGGCTAAGATGGTGGTGGTATATATGAAAAAATTAAAAAAACCAGACGGTTCATTTGAACCAAATATGTTCTAGCTTTCTAAAGGCCAGACTAAACAATTGAATGGAAAATTATTATCTCTTTCTCCATATTTGAGAAATTTCATTTTGTATTGATGACCAACTGCCTTAAGCCTAAAAAACGTAATCAAATATACAATGTCTAAACATACCTTAAGTAAATCCCTCCTCAAATTACTATTAGTCTTGATATAAACCAACCCCACAGTTATCAACAAGTACAGTCTCGGTACAATGTTGCCTGCATATTGCACCAATTCATACAGATCTGCCACTTTGCGCCCTTTTTGAAACTCCTCTATTAGGTACAACTCTAGGTGACGCAACTCGTCTGTGATGGCCATGTCTGAGGGGGTGTTAGGGATAATATTGGGATGTATTATAACTAACAATAAGGCTTTTTCCAGGAGTAGGCAGAGATGTACCCAGGACTCAGTCCCATAGTACATACACCCACATTTCGCCAGTATGTTATTGGTTCCATGTAATAGAGGGCGATCCTATTGCCATCTACCGGGCACAGTTCCAGACTCCAGCTAGTTATTGAGATAATTCCTAATGGAAAAATCCAATATTTAACACTTTGCCTGACCTGGGGATCGAACTCGGGACCTCTTGATTGGCAGTCAAGCATACGCCCTCTAAGCCACCGAGGCAGTCACCTGCAGACTCTGTTTTAACTGCAGAAATATGCTCTGGTTTCAAATGATTTAACTGTTACGTTTGTATGGGGACACAGCGGCTCTCGAGGCAATGACGCAGCGGACGAGCTGGCCCGGAGAGGCTCGGATATGGAGGCGGTAGGACCGGAACCAATAGTCCCGATACCTTTCACTCAAATCCGCAGTCTCCTAATACAACAAACCCGTAGCAAACATTCCACTTACTGGGGAAATCACAATGAGTGCAGACAGACGAAACTGGCGCTTCCAGAAATAAACTGTCGGCTCACAAAGGAGCTCTTACACCTGAGTAAGCCCCATCTTCGAACGGTCACAGGCGCCATTACAGGTCACGGACTTTTTAACAAACATCTATATGTTTTAGGTGTTACAGACAGCCCTCTATGCCGAGCGTGCATGGAAGCGGAGGAGACAGCTGCTCATGTCCTTCTCGAGTGTACAGGAGTAGCAGCATACCGGGCACAGTACCTCGGGACCCCGGGGTCGCGAGCCGAGATTGTCGGCAACCTGAAAGGGCTGCTGAAATTCTTTGGAGAGCTAGGGTGGCTCGAGTGAAGAATCACACCCCACCCACACGCAAAATAGGCGCATTGTCGTCGAGTTGCGGAGAACTGCCTGCGTATTTGACTTGACTTGACTTGACTTGTATGGGGAATTCTTCGGTTGCAGCCTGTTAAGTAAATAGACCACTTAGGAACTAACCACTCTTATTCAGCTCTTGTCAATAAAAAAAACACGATTTTGTATGAGATGTGTCTGGTTCCATTTAGCTGAATGGAGATGAATGCATCTCATACAAAGTCGTGGTTTCTATGGACAAAAGCTGAAAAGAGGAATAAGTGTGGTTGCTCCGTTAGTATTTTGTAGTGGTAGGCCTTTTTTGCAGGAGGCCACCTGGGGAAGTACCACACCTTTGCCAGTTATTCATCCGCCAAGCAGTAATATGCAAACATTACCGTGTTCCGGTATGAAGGGCAATGTTACCAGCGAAATTACTGGGCATGATGAGATTCAACAAGTCATATCTCAGGGTGACAGGCGCAGTGCAGTGCCGTGCAGAATTTTGAATTTTAAAACACTGGGTGGCACTGCGTCTCATATGGGCAATCATGATGCTTACCATCAGGCACCTGATTAGCTTGTCTTGTCACTACTAACTACTATCATAAAAAATATATATATATATATATATACATATTTATGAAATATTACAATGAGTTTTGTGAATATTAAATATCCACTCAACCATACCAAACGCCACGTGGCTTCTTTCATCCCGAGGACCGCTAAGGAGTGGAATTTTCTACCGGCATATGTCTTCCCACCTAAATACGATCTTGGGGTCTTCAAGAGAAGAGTGAACAATAATCTTCTAGGAAAGCATGCTCCATCTAAGGCCTCATCTTCACTTCCCATCAAGTGAGTTTGGGGTCAAACGAAGACCTATTTATTATAAAAAAATATTGTGTTAGGTATATTATTGTAAAGGATACAAAGTTCATAATATCCCTTAGGAGACAGCTGCGAGGTTCTTAACTCTCCGAGCATTGTGGACGCGTGTTTCAGGGCATCCATAAGCTTTGACTTGTCCAAGCATCTTTTCATTTGAAATGCCTGGAAAATTATTAGGTTATAAAAGTCGAAAAGCTTTCCACGAGTATTGCCAAATAATGATATTATAGAACAGAGAAGAATGGAGTCAGGGATGAGAGTAGAGGTCAAGACTCAGGATCAGTTTGTTTCCTGGGCAATACCACACTTTTGCCAGTTATTCATCCGCCAAGCAGTAATTGCATTGCAAACATTATTGTGTTCCAGGCTGAAGGGCAGTGTTACCAGCGAATGGACATGACGAGTTTCAATAACTAATATTTCAGGGTGATAGGTGCAGTGTTGCACAGATTTTTGAATTTTGAAACACTGGGTGGCACTGTGACTGATATGGGCAATCATGATGCGTAATTAACGTCCCACAATCACCAAAAACCAATTTAAAATAGGCTGAGTATATTGCCGGTCACTCACATGCGTACGAATACGCGAACCCACAAGTGTAGAACGACATTCGCAAAAAGTTATGCAAAGTTTTCGCTGCATTCGTGCTTTTCCAAGTTGTGTCGGTTTTTTGACGCACATCAAAGGGCGCGAACCTCGAACCTTCGCGTAGTCTCCTACACATTTGTGCAACCAGTTGTGCTCACAGAGTACTTTATATATCTTAGTGATAAGACCGCCCATTGTTACACTAGTTATTATGAATTGTTATTAGTTTTTAGATCTTGTTTGTGGTGTACCAATAAAGTGTTTATCTATCTATGAAATGCAAACGGGTTTTCATAATAAGTTTGCGAACCCATTCGCATATCCGCTGAGTTTGCAAATAGTATATCTGACTGCCCTCACATGCGTGCAAACATTCGTACAATGTACGAATATTTTTTCGCATGTGAGTGACCGGGGTATTAATACGGTTACCGTACGAAGAATTTATTATTATTCGTACAGAAGTCGGACGAATAATTTTATTTTACCAAGTGCGAAAAAATAAATTAAACAAAAAAACCTTAAACCTAACCTACAGAAGTCGGTTTGCTGTGTATTATATTACATGGCCGCCTTTAAAATGAGCATTCATTTTGTCTATATATATCTTAGTCCTTAGTAATAATTTACAAAAAACTATAATCCAATAAAAGTATTTATTACTTACGTTGTCATACATTATATATTATATAAATCAGAAATAGAGGCTCTATCTCTAATTTGTATATTCCAATCTAAATTTTAATGTGATTTTATTTTCTATTTATTATTAAGCTAATCATCCAATAAATTTACTAATAAATATAATTTATTCGTCCAGTACCCGTACAAATAGTCACTTCGTTTAAAATATGGCATTTAGTGGGTGGCACCAAACTAAGTTATACCAAGATCAATACCTGGACTTTTACGATATTGAGAGCTTCCTCCAGCAGCTTCTCCTGCTCCTCGACTGGGGACGGTTGGTTCGTCATCTGTGCCTACAAAATCACCAAAATAATCACAATACATCACGAAAAACACACTAATTAATTAGACACAAACTAACAGTCGACCATATGTACAGAAACGGATGTTCCACGCCCTCCATGTGCGTGGCTCGCTGTGTTAATGCACCGTTAACATTGCGACATTACCTTTGACTTAATCCGTGGAAAGTCCTCGAGATAGATAGGTGATTTTATTTGTAATATCAGCGATTTTTGTGGGTGTTGATGCACTACAAGCGAGCATAAGTTTTTGACAGTTCAATGAATGATCTTTGATTAATATTGACAGCTCTTTTAGATGACAACTGACACAAGAAAAAAGGGTAAATTGAAAAATAATTTACGTTTTTTTTTCCTTTCTTATGGTCCCACACGAACGAAATGCATCACTTGCCAAGAGACTCGAGTGTCTTCGTAAACACTCAACACGTATAATAATATTCCACCATTATTACACGTTAAACACTCGAAAATTCACCGATAAATGATAAAGATACGGGAGCCAAACTGTATTCTTCGGTCTCCCACTAAAACTCGCGGTTTTTTTTATTTGTAAGTATTCCATAACTTTTTTCTGCGTTGTGGCTATTTGTTGCCACATTCATAGCTATGATTGACGGTTGACGTATCGTGTAGTATGTCGCCCAGCCAGAATTAGTCGTCCAGCGTCCGTCACTCAGTATCGAACATGAGTGATGGCACACGATTGACGCCCAACCTATCGTGTAATAGGACGCCTTATCATAATACTAAGGCAACGTTTTTGAACGAAATATTTTTCAGAATGTTGGCTGCAGCTGCAAAACGTCATTACGAGATAAGGTGTGTCAAATGTCAAATAAACGTTAAAATCTGTGGCTATAATTAATAGGTATCATTGAGTGACGAAATCAAATGCGATAAGAAAAAATAAATAAAACCTGGGAATATGGATAATAAGCCGTCCCTGAGTCAGTATTTCGGCGATACGAGTGTGCCTCCCGCCTCTCAGTTTTTCGACGAGATCGGGACCTCTCCGTCTGATATGATACAAAGCATTTATTTGGGCGATAACGAAGGCAAGTTTTTTTTACGTATAAACGTATGTTTATTTATAATGTATCACTAATCAACTATTTGATGTTTTATATATTATGTATAATAAATCTGTACATCGTTTTAGGAGTTCAACCAACCTCAAGTACTCAGTTTTCGATTAATATGACCACATCTTTTGTTGAACCAAAAACTTCTGATGAAGTTACATTTTCTAACGTTGTGCCGACTGTGAGTGGTTCTACGTCAGTGCCAGCTACTAGCCTACCAGATCCTTCAACATTCTTCGATACTATTGGGCCTGAACCGCAGATAGGACCTGTGAAAACTAGTATTAGCAGTCCCAATGTACTAGCAGATGCTATGGATGGACTAAGCCTCAAGGTATCTTTTAATAATTTAAAATGTATAACAATGCACCACGCAATTTTAAATGATTACAATTACCCATTAGTCTATAGAATAATCTGGTGATGAGGGAATGCTGTGGTATGTTAGAAGATGTAGTGACAAAGATAGAGAAAGGAATGCTCAGATGGTTTGTTTGGCAAAAGGATATTTACAAAAGAGCATGGTCATGTTGATGGGGGATATAACACATAGGGTAATTATATTTCCCATTATTCCCACAGGAATGATGTCTATGTGCGTGAAACCGTGGGGCACAGCTAGTATTTAATAAAGATCATCTGTTGTATATTACTACAAAATTTTTTTTTTTTTTATTCAGAATCAACCTGTAGATAAAGAAGCAGACAGAAGGAGGGATGCATGGATTCCGAATGAAGAAGCTATGAAAACACTCATGAAGGTAACAAATCCATACTAAATACTCTGTGGAAAATACACCCCTTGCATTTTTAGAAATTTGTGCATTAAATGAGCATTTAATGTTCCCTGCATGTTTTAGGATGAAACAAAATATTCGGGCAGGTTGCCCACATAGTCCTGAAATACGAAGCAGTAGCCCTTCCAATGTGTAAAAATCCTTGCAACAGTGAGATTCCTCCTCCAAGCCTGTGAAGTTCCGAGGCTAACTGAGCTACTGTACTTCTAGGTGGAGTTAGGTTGGCTAAATAAAAACATGCCAAATAAAAATCTAAGTGCGGGAAAAGAGAGGCCTTACATATTATTACATTACAATACCCAGGCTGCAGGCTGACTATTTATGATATTTATTTTTGCAGTCAAACTGTTATTAAGTCAGCTGTCTTTTCTTTCATGCTTAAAATCCTGTATAAATTAAAACGGTTCTTATATCTTGATATTGCCATGAGAACTAACCCTAAGTAGGTGAAACTGGCGGCCTCAGCTAGTATTCAACAAAATGTGTGATTTTATTAATAAAAATCTATGTACGTCCATAGGCTCAATCTTCACCTAGGGGCTCGTTCTTCCCAGAAAGAGATGTGCTTACTATGCCTGGGATTGTATTAGAAGAAGAACTGGTAAGTTTAAATGCGAAAGGGTTCTTTTTATTACTTTTTCTCATTAAACAATAGTTACATTGTGTCAGATCCTGAGGAAGGGCAGTAGGGTCCTCTGCATCGAACTACGCTCGCCAAACAGCCTCCTAGCGTGGCATTTATTGGCAAAGGCTATGTCCAGCAGTGGACGTAATAATGACTGAGATAATGATGAGTTGCTTGACGCTACAGCTTCGATTTCATATGCTTTATATGTATTATAGCAAGACTGCCTACAAAAGGTAGCAGTAAAGTCTGTCAGTAGGAATGAGGCTGGCCTGAGAGAGTTGCTCAGGATGGGGTACCTGAGAGCTGCTGTAAATTTGACTTAAAGATATATCTCTTATAGCAAGACGGCCTACAAGAGGTAGCAGTGAAGTACCTAGGCGTGAGTTCAGCGGGCGCTCGCGGGGTTGTTCGAGCGGACCACGTCAGTAGGGATGAGGCTGGCTTGAGAGAGTTGCTCAGGACGGGGTACCTGAGAGCTGCTGTTAATTTGACTGCTGTGTTACTCTCTGCTGCTCAACAAGGTATGTTCATCGATAATGTTATATATATCCTTCTTATATTATGTTTGTAAGAGTGGATGGATGTTTGTTTGTTACTCTTTCACGCCAAAACTTCTGACCGGATTGGACTGAAATTCAGTATGTAGATAGTTTAAACCCTGGAATGACGCAGAGTACTTATTATCCCGATATTCCCACGGGAACGAAGACTATGCGGAAATTGTATGAGTTACGCCTGCTCAAAGCTAATTCTTCTTTCTCAGCTTGAAAAGATGAAACGTCAAACTGTACTTCTTAGATTTGCTAGGCTAGTATTCCGTGTGTAAAGTCGCTACACACACACATAAATACAGATCTAAAGGCAGAGTAGCATTATTATAAGCCGGCTCTGTCCTCGCATGGCCGGGTATCTGTATACAGATTTCCCTGGGTAAAAAAAGGGTAGTATTTAAACCATCATACTGAGTCTTCAGTCGTTTAAACACTCCCGCAGCTCAGAAGTACTGCGGTTCTGAATGCTGGAAGGCTTTTCAAATAAGCCGCGACGGTCACGAAATGGTCTAGTGGGCAAGTAGGTACATAATTTCTACACAAATATTGTTAAATAAAAAAAAATATAAACCCATGTATAAATACACAAAATCAAAAAGTATTAAATTAAAAATGAAATCAAATTAAAACTGAATAAAATCACAATAATATTCTAATATGTATGCAAGTACGATTAAGTACCCATATTAATGCGTTTTATATGCAATATAGAGACAACAATTAGTGTTTTAATTATACAATGTCAATTTGTGATAATCATTATAAATATACATTAATTATTAATTTATACTGCCAATCAAAAGGTCCTGGGTTCGATCCCCAGGTCAGGCAAAGTGTTAAATATTGGGTTTTTCCATTAGGAATTATCTCAATAACTGCCTGGAGTCTGGAACTGTGCGCGGTAGATGGCAATAGGCTCGCCCCCTATTACATGGGACCAATAACATACTGGCGAAATGTGGGTGTATCTACTATGGGACTGACCTTTTTCCTTTCGGGAAAAAGGCGTGAATGTATGTTATTATTTTATATCCTTGAATGATGCAACGATAAACGCTAAAAATACTTATTACACAAATGTTTATGAGCTTCTGTTAATACATTCATAACATATTTAACATATTTTTGCATAAATGACTTCCTAATTTTTGATTTAGTAACCAAAATAATAATAATATTATTGCCACTCACGGCCCTCTAACTATATTTTATGATAATTTCTTAGGATGCAATTGTCGACATTGCAATCCTTTACGAGATAAAAACGAATTTAATTCATAAAGCCTCAATGTAACAACTTCAATTCAAAAAAACAACAGTTCATTTGTATTGTCCGTAGTAATTCGTAACCGCGATCTAATTTGCTTTCTAACGCCATCTAGTAAACTTTGATGAATTTCAATAAATCTCATCAGAATGCGGGTAGTTGTGATATTATTTTTGACAGATGTTTGTTTATTTGACAAAAGTGATGCGATTCGAAAGCTAATATTTTTATTGGTAGCTGTTTCTTTATTAAAATAGTGTTAAAATAAACATAATATTCTGTCATCATAAACCGCAAAATATAGTTCTGTCGTAATAGGTATATAGTTAGGAACCTAGATAACTAGTGTCTCATTCCAAATAACGTCATTAAATGTTAGAAATATGCTCTGATCTCAAATGATTTAACTATTACTCGTTTTGTATCGAGAATTCTCCGGTCGCCGCCTTAAGGTCCTATATATAGGTTTATAATGTATGTGTATTCTGGCAAAGTATTTGATTTGATTTTTGTAATACTTAAGGTGTGGGCCGTATTGGCCGTCCTTCCAAACACACGGCCCGCACGCTGCAGCTGTGGCTCGCTCGGTTCGCGGTCATGTCTCGCCTGAAGCTGTACCAGCCGCTGCTGAAGGAGGCCGAGCCGTTCGCTGACCTCAACAGGCCTGATATGTTCTATCAGGTAGGACAGTTCATATAATTGAGTACGTACGTTGTATTTAAAAAATATTGTATTTTTAAATTATTTTAAAAGTGAAATTTATGTGTCATCTGTTTCAAATCACTTTAAAAATATGTGTTTTAATAAATTATAAGCGATTCAAAATTGATAAAATTCCATTAAGAGTCACTTGATTACGAACGCGCCACAATTGAGCGCCATTTTTGTGACGTAGCAATGTTATAGTTATGATGCATGAGCTCATTCGGGTACTATCGGCGTGTTTTCGGTACTGAATTATAAATGATTTTTTTAACCCGAAACCTTGCAAGCAATCAAATGTAACCAAATATTGTAAAAGTCGCAGTTGAAAAAAATTAAACCTTACAATTCCTTGTGCGTTCCTCTTGTTGAGGCATATTTCCGAACGCACGGTAGACTTTACTAGTTTGATAATAATTATATTATTTATTAACCGTTACAAAAGTCTTTTTAAGACTTATTAAAATAAAACTTCTTTGAGTTTGAGCTTTCTCGAAGTTCTAGACAGTTCCATAAACACTATAGCCATCAACCGGGCTGCTGTTAAAATTTCCTGATGAAAAAATACAATAACACGTTGCTCGACCTAGGAATCGAACCCAAGACCTCATGCTCATTAGAAGCGCTTGCGATCACTACACCAAAGAGGGAAGAAATAACAAAATTCAATTCAAAATTTCTTTATAGGAAAATATACGACTACAAAAGAAGGAATATAAAAGACATCGTTCCCATGGGAATATCGGAAAAAAAGTTCACTATGTGTTATTCCAGGATCTAAGCTATACACCAAATTTTAGCCCAATCGGTTCAGTAGTTTTGGCGTGAAAGAGTAACAAACATCCATCACAAACTTTCGCCCAATCGACTGAAATTCGATATGTATATAGATATATAGATAGTTTAGTCCCTGGAATCGGGTACCCGATTATCCGAATATTCCCACGGGAACGAAGACAACGCGGGTGAAGCCGCGGGATACAGCTAGATGTGCAATGTAAAGTGGATTCCTTTTCCGAACTTAGACTCTTATCTGGTCCGTTGTACGTGAAGTCCTGGCTAATCTATCCAGCCTAACTCCGCCCAGAAGCTCAGAAGCTTCCTGGGAACTTCGCGGAGTGACCTCACTGTTCCGAGGATTTGTTCACGTTGAAGGGCAACCGCCTCGCATTTCAGGACTACGTGGGCAACCGTTTCTTCCGCCATGAAACAGCCTCTGCATAGAGGACTGTCTGTGGCGTTTATAGTCAATAAGTGTTTGTTCAAGGGACAGTGATCTGAGTTAGATGTGTTATTTGACAGCCTGGTTGGCACAGATGGTAGTAATTCTGCTTTCTGTGCCGCAGGGCCCGGGTTCGATCCCCGGCCAGGTCAAACATTTGTGTCAACATGTCTATATGATCTGTGTCTGGGTGTTATAAGCTTATATAAATTAGTCATCTGGTTACCATAGTACAGGCTCTGCCTAGTTTGGGACCAGATGACCGTATATGGAATTTGTCCCATATATTATTATTATTATTTATTATTATAAGAATCAATTATGTTTTTGTTCCAGTTTTATCCAGAAAGCTACTCGGAACGGCGCGGTTCCCTAGCGCCGTTTTCCCTGCGAGTGTTACTGGCAGAATTACCCGCACACGCCAACAAACCTGAACAAGCTATAGAAAGTCTTTATGCCATGATCAGTGTTATACAACAGGTAAGCCTTATCATGATATTTAAGAGCGTACGCGGCCCTATAGGAATTTGACACAATCCTATGAAAAATTTACCAAATCGATGTTTTGTATTCCCCTGTTTGCTCCTAATATAACAGACCCATTTTATAAATTTAAATCCTGGTAATGTACTAGTGAAGTAACCTATGTCCCTGTCATTATATTTTTTTTCTAATAAACCCTTGGTTTTTTCATAGTGAACTTCAAAAAATCCCAGTTTACTCGCGTGATTGGACGTTCACTACAAAAAAAAATTGAGTTTATAAACAACAATATAATTATAGGGACATACTTTACTTCAACTTTAAAACATCAGGATATAAATATATCAAATAGGTTTACTGTATTCGGAGGAAACAGGGGAATACAAAACATTGATTTAGTAAATTTTCTATAGGATTGTGGCAAACTGCTAAGAGGTCCTGTATCCTGTTGAGGCGACGGCACAGAATACTAAAGAGACAGAAGGGACACTCCTCAAAATCATTTAAATAAACAGCGGCTCTAACTCCAACGCAATAAAGTGCAATTCATGTCACACAGCACCTAACTAATTATCGTTATACTAACCTACAAGCTGCCTCTCTTTCTATCGCGTATCTCTGTATCTGTTCTCTCTGTCTAACCCATAGTAGATACTTCCACCTTTCGCCAGTTATGTTTCTAGGTACCATGTATAGGGAGCAAGCCTATTGCCATCTACTGGGCACAGTTGCAGACTTCAGGTTCTCATTGAGATCATTCTTAATGGAAAATCTTTATACTTTCTCAACCCACCCCATTATATCCACAGATGCTATCAAACCTACACGCCGGCAAGTCTGAAGATGGAAGTACCACATTATCATCAGATCAGGACAGATCAGAATCCATCAGATTATGGACAGGCAGAGAGACAAGAGTGTGGCATTCTATTGTTAATTGCGCTATACAGATGAAGGTATGTTTATTTTATCATCAGATCAGGACAGATCAGAATCCATCAGATTATAATTATGAGACTGCCTTTGTGGCGTAGAGGGCGCATGCTCGACTGCCAATCAAGAGGTCCCGGGTTCAATCCCCAGGTCAGGCAGTGTTAAATATTGGATTTTTCCATTAGGAATTATCTCAATAACTGCCTGGAGTCTGGAACTGTGCCCGGTAGATGGCAATAGGCTCGCCCCCTATTACATGGGACCAATAACGTACTGGCGAAATGTGGGTGTATCTACTATGGGACTGAGTCCTGGGTACACCTCTGCCTACCCCTTCGGGAAAAAGGCGTGAATGTATGTTTATAATTATGGGCCGACTTCTTAGATTTGGGCTGTAATGATTCATGGCGTAACTATTGGCGGTCTTATTGCTGTCTAAACTTAACAGCGATCTCTTCCAGAAAACTTTGCAGTCACCATGCAAGAGAACCGTATAACATTTTGGTCATTACATACAATCACGCCATTTTCCCGAAGGTGTACGCAGAGGTGTACCCAGAAATCAATCTCATAGTGGGTACACCTACATTTCGCCAGTATGTCATCGGTCCCACTAATAGGGGTGGTGACATTTTGGTCGGTGGTTGTTTATATTATTTGTATAATGATTGCAGGATTACCGTCAAGCCAGCACGATTCTATCCCGCCTACACAGTAATGCCAACACGCCAACAGCAAAACGAGCTCTGTCTAGCGGCCGCGCGCGGCTCTGGTTGCTAGCAGGCCACGTGCCGCTAGCAACCAGAGCTATATCGGAAGCTACGGAGGCCAGGCATCATATGTAAGCACATTTTGACAGCCTCGTTGGCTCAGATGGTAGTAACTCTGCTTTCTGTGCCGTAGGCCCCGGATTCGATCCCCGGCCAGGTCAAACATTTGTGTGCATGAACATGTCTGTTTGATCTGTGTCTGGGTGTTATAAGCTTATATAAGTATGTATATCAGTCATCTGGTTACCATAGTACAGGCTTCTAGCCTAGTTTGGGACCAGATGACCGTGTGTGGAAGTTGTCCCATATTATATTATTATTATTATTTTATTCATCTACAAGTTTTTTTTTTATGATAGTAAGTGACAAGACGAGCAAATCAGGTGCCTGATGGTAAGCATCATGATTGCCCATATCAGACACAGTGCCACCCAGTGTTTTAAAATTCAAAATTCTGCGCGGCACTGCACTGCGCCTGTCACCCTGAGATATGAGTTGTTGAATCTCGTCGTGCCCAGTAATTTTGTTGGTAACATTGCCCTTCAGACCGGAACTCAGTAACGATTGCATAATACCGCTTTTTTTTGTAGTGAACGTCCAATCACGCGAGTAAAACTGCGCTTTTTCACTATGAAAAATCCAAGGGTTTATAACAAAAATTAAAATGGCAGGGATATAGGTTACTTCACTATAAATATATCAGGATATAAATTTATAAAATGGGTTAATTATATTTGGGGGAATACAAAACATCGATATAGTAAATTTTCCATAGGATTGTGTCAAACTGCTAAGAGGTCCTGTATCCTGTTAGAACGTTCTTGTCTATCGTAGAATATAAGTCAAATCTCAAGCTATCGTGTAATGTCATTGCAGTTGTCCAACTCCAGACGTCCGAGAGTACGTAGATCTGGGCCTACTGGACGTCGCCCACGGAAAGTATCAAGATGCTTACAATAACTTCGCCAAGGCAGCGGATCAAGAACCTACTAATATTATGGTAGGTCATTTTAGGTGGTATAGTTGACCGAGCGAAGCGTCTAAGGGTCAGTTTGGCCAAAAATGCTTTTGTAAGTCCGTCAGGCTGTTCTCCACAGGTCACATTTCTCAACTTATTCTCGTCAAATTTTGTAAGAAGTGGAAATTAGGTGTTTAAATGGAATTTTGGATGATTCAGTTTTTGAAATCTTTAAAAATGTAAAATTTCCTGTATCACATCAAATCACAAGGGAATTTTGTCAGCTTCGATATATAAATAAGGTTTCAACTGACTTCCAAAACACAGCCTCGTTGGCTCAGATGGTAGTAACTCTGCTTTCTGTGCTGTAGGCCCCGGATTCGATCCCCGGCCAGGTCAAACATTTGTGTGCATGAACATGTCTGTTTGATCTGTGTCTGTGTGTTATAAGCGTATATAAGTATGTATATCAGTCATCTGGTTACCATAGTACAGGCTTCGAGCCTTGTTTGGGACCAGATGATCGTGTGCGGAAGTTGTCCCATATATTATATATAATGTTATTTTGTCTACAGGTAGCAAACAACCTCTCAGTCTGCCTGCTCTACATGGGACGTCTAAAGGAAGCCATAGCAGTCCTCCAGAAGGCAATCAACTCCGACCCAGAAAGGGGCCTCAACGAGAGCTTACTTGTAAACCTATGTACACTCTACGAACTTGAATCATCTAAGACCAATGAGAAAAAACTCGCTTTGTTACGAATGCTGTGTAAATATAAGAGTGATACGATACCTAATGTCGTGGAGTGTTTGAAGTTGAGCTAGATTTAATTGTTTGCAAGCCAGAGTAACTTTTAGCAAAGAATAGTAACTATTTTCGCAGATTAATTCACTCGTTTAAAAAGGAACTGAACTGCGGTGACACTCGGCGCCAGTATTTATACCTGAACCTTGAATTTCCCGAACGTTCTAGTTCGCATGCTTCGAGAAGAATCGATTGATCGATTGTTCGAAATAGTGGGTCTCGATGGTTCGAGAGGGAGCTTTGTTTACGCTCAGAGGAGGTCTCGAGATCGAATGAGATACCAAAGCTTTGTACATTCAAACCAGAGATGGCGACTCGATAGAATTTGATGGCCAGATCTTGAAACTTTGATTAAAATTTGGCGCCAATTGTAACATAATACGCAGTATAATTATAAAAATATCAATCACAAACCATCAAAATAATACGGTTATATCGTGAGCATAAATAAATATAACGTGTAATAAAGTAATAGAATTTATATTCTAAGAAACAGAACACAGCGCCATCTATTGGGTGTATTTGCAACCTAGATGTCAAACAATATTGAAGAATTTTATCGATGAATCAACGTACACCGCCATCTATGAGAACTTCATAAAACTAAACAGTAAATAAACACTTGCTTAAGAAACAATTAATTGATACATTTTATTCGTTTATATTCACGACATAAGCGAATAATTGAGATGATAACTATACTATCCAGTAAGTTAGACCAAAATACGGGTACATGTGAAATTTGATTGAAATCGGTTCAGTAGTTTTGGAGTTTATTCGTGACATACATCGTGACACAAGATTTTTATATATATAAGATGTAAGCTTCCTTTTTATATCAATAATACTTGAAGATAAATTTGAACGCCCTAGTAAAGTTACTTTGCGACGCGTACGTCATCTAGTCGATACATTTCGTACCACTAGCGCACGGCGACGCGACGGCCCTACATAGTTCACGCACACATTTGACGCATGTGCACACGTTATGTGTTCTGTGTAGTAGTGGTAGGCTGTTAAGCGCGAGCGTTTGTATTGTATTTGGAATGACTGAGGCCTGGTTTGTAGTAGAATGTTTAGGTAGCTTGTTAAATGTATATTGTAAATATTAAGTTTAATTCATTAATTATTAATTCCAATAAATGTAATTTATTACCTCATTATTGTGTTTAATTTCAATTACAACATGAAATATCTATCTACCTATATGTATATACTTAATATGAGATCGAATGTGGAGATTTGTAGACGTCCGAGAGTTACCGACATAGCCCAGCGGATTAGTCAGTCATTTATATAGCACCCCATCGTCTGGCCGTTTTGGTCCCGTACACTTCGGCCGGCACGCACCCACACTGAAAAATTTGTTAAGGCGTTGTCCAAAGCAAATTCGCCCTCGCTCACACGTACACCCACATTTTTGAAGATATAAAAAATACTACATTTCATTAAGACGAAATAGGTTCTAGAAAATAACACAGATTCACTAAAAATCCAATTTAATCCAAATGGGCAGGTACATACATGAAAATTCGTTTGGATTTTTTATAACTCCAAAAATTTGGGTATTCAAAAACCTACCTTCGAGCTCGATCGGTCTAATTTCTACCAGTGGTGGCGGCGGTTGCCATAAAAAATAATATTATCCTAACCGCCGCCACTGGTGGCATTTTAGTGGGAGCTGTTGAGACAAATACTTTCTCTAATGTCCCAGCGACCGCCACTGGCAGTCGTTAGCACAAAAATTTACTTCATTCTAACCCGTTTTAGTGGAGTTCGTTGGGAGTAAACCATAATATGATCAATTAAACTACAATACTGATTAGAATTACTTGATTTATTACCGAAAATCGTCGTCCAAACCTTTGAGTCATTATATTATACAATCATAATTATTTAACTGTAGATTGAATTCTAATTATTGCTATACAAATATTATGGACAGTGCAGCTTTATAAAAAAATATCGTGATCTTGGCACTTGGTAAAATTAAATTTATCCTTCAATACAATTTTCCACTGCTTTTCACCTGAAACTGTTTATTATTGTTGCTCGAAAACACGGCTAACCTAGTCTTTGTTAAGTGTACACGGAGACTATTGTTAGTCCAACATGCAGAGGTCACTTTGAGCTTTTAATCTAAAGGTAATCTAAAATCGATAACACCTATCGGGGTCCATCTCTGAAACCATCTACAGAAGATGAGCTCAAAGACAGCCCCCGCTAGGTGCAAGGACTATTGAGAATGGATGGAAACTACTTGATTTGTCTATAGGTGTGATTTCTAGATGGATGGTAACCGGGCTGTTCCGTCTCATGGGGAAATATTATTACAATCCGATAGGATATTAAAAAAAAACAATCTTACATTTCAGATGAATTAAAGTTATTCATCGAAGGATAAATCTTAGTTATATCAAGCGCCTTTACATTATTCCTCAGGCAGTAAGTAGACAGTTATTTAAAGTACATTTGTTCTGGTTTTCTATACAAATGAATTATTACTATATTACAATTCATGTAAAGTTCAAAATGGCAGAAAAACTACTCTGAACTTAGGCTACCCAGATACTTGGACACTTCTTATTATAGAGCAGAAAATATTGGTAAAGTCCCATCTAAGAAGTCTCACAGACATAGCGCTAGTGTCGCGTGGATTCATCATAGATACAGGCGTTAGTTCCATTTTTATCCACAGGTCTTCATGATTACTTCTTTTATGGGACATTTCGTGTCTATAAAAGTTTGATA
This sequence comes from Hemistola chrysoprasaria, assembly GCA_947063395.1. Taxonomy (NCBI): domain Eukaryota; kingdom Metazoa; phylum Arthropoda; class Insecta; order Lepidoptera; family Geometridae; genus Hemistola; species Hemistola chrysoprasaria. Next base: position 8,530,343 of record OX346733.1, on the reverse strand, counting down.
TTATCAAGAACATTTATAACGTGGGTACAGATTTATTCTTGTACAGACGAGTTTGAAATCGGAGGCATAAAAAATACAGCTTGCAGTGAACTCTATTGCGTCAGATTTAAAGGTTGCTTTTCTTTCTATTCTCCACTGGCAAATGCCGAACATTGACCATGCTAGGCCGTAAGGAGTAAAATAATCATCAATAATGTCATTTGACACGTTGATTGCGAATTTTATTTACTGTTGTCGCGCTACTGTCTTACAACTATCGCCCGCATAATTATTTGTATTGACATTTTCACTTGTAGTGGTAGGCCTCTTTTGTAGGGGACCGCCTGGGGAAGAACCACACCTTTGCCAGTTATTCATCCGCCAAGCAGTAATGTGCAAACATTACTGTGTTCCGGTATGAAGGGCAATGTTACCAGCGAAATTACTGGGCATGATGAGATTCAACAACTAATATCTCAGGGTGACAGGCGCATTGCAGTGCCGCGCAGAATTTTGAATTTTATAACTGCACTGGCACTGTGTCTGATATGGGCAATCATGCTACTTACCATCAGGCACCTGATTTGCTCGTCTTGTCACTATCATAAAAAAATACATGAAAGAATTCAATATTTCGCTTGCTATATTATATACCTTCAATTACAAACTCGACTGTACATAATATGACTACAATAATTCACTACCATAAGTAATACATGATGGGCAATACAGATTATCTTGACTGGTGCTATTTACAATTTAGGCCAATTTTAAATGCACACTAATGTTTATACAGAGATTAATATATAATAGTTACATTATTCATGGATCGCTTTGAGTCGAAAAAGTGGTCAGAACTATACAATACATGACAAAAATATGAATACATTTGTTCACAGTAAGCTTTTACCTATGTGTATATTTAAACACTAAAACTGAGCTGCAGCAGCCATCTTTAATATGAACAGGAAAACGGACCACTTAGCAGTTTGACAATCCTATAGTAAATTTACCAAAGCGATGTTTTGTATTCCCCTGTTTCCTCCGAATATAGTAGACCTATTTGTTATATTTATATCCTGATATTTTGAAGATGAAGTATACTATGTCCCTATCATTTAATTTTTGTTTATAAACTCTTCAATTTTTTGTAGCGATCGTCTAATCACGCAAAACTGGGTTTTTTTAGAAGTTCACTATGATAAAACCGAGAGTTTATAAGAAACTAAAATGACAGGGACATAGGTTCACTAAAAAAAATTCAGGATATACGAGGGGAGGTCAAAAAGTTCGCGGAATGAAAAGGAAGGGGGGTGAATTTAAACATGAAATTATTATTCCTTTTCAATATATTCTCCATTAACCCTAATACACTTTTCAGACCTTTCAAATAATTTGTTTATACCTTCGAAAAAAAATGATTTGTCAAGGCCTTCAAAATAAGCAGATATTGCCGACTTCACTTCATCGTCATCCGTAAATTTCTTTCCATGAAGCTCTTTTTTCATGTTTGGGAACAAATAATAATCACAAGGGGCCAAATCTGGACTATAGGGAGGGTGGTTTAAAGTTTCGAAGCCGCACTTGTGTAAGGCAGCCATCGCAACATGACTCTTGTGAACGGGTGCGGTGTCGTGCAAAAGGAGCACACCTCGAGACCATTTTCCCCTTCTCTTTTCTTTAATTATTGCTACTTTTAATTTTTCCAGTAGTGTAGCGTAGTACTTCCCCGTGATATTGACACCTTTATCTTTATAATCGATCAATAAAATCCCCTTGGAATTCCAAAAAACTGTAGCCATAATCTTTCCGGCCGATTGTTACACCTTAAACTTCTTGGGCGGTGCTGCGCCTTTTTTGTGCCACTGCATTGACTGCTTCGACTCAGGTTCATAGTGATGAACCCAAGTTTCATCTCCAGTCACAATTCGGTTTAGAAATTCATCCCTGTTTTCACTACACAGCTCCAAAAACTCGCGCGAACACTCGACGCGCTGCTGTTTTTGAAGCGCTGTGAGCATTCTCGGTACCCATCTTGCACTGACCTTAGACATGCCAAGATGGTCATGGAGAATATTCAAAATGGTCGTAGATGATACTCCAGTCATCTCTGCGATTTGTTTCTTCTTTAGGCGTGCATCTTCGAGAACAAGTTTTTAAACTTTTTCAACAATGTCTGAGGACATTGCTTCAATTGGCCGACCTGAGCGCTGATCGTCTTCAATTGAGTCTCTGCCTTGCTGGAAAAGACTATGCCACTTGTAAATCATTGTTTTTCCAGGGCAGGAGTCCCCGTAAACTGATGACATTTCTTCCATAATGTTCTGAGGCGTTTTTCCTTGCTTAGTGAGAAACTTAATCAGGGCACGATACTCAATTTTCTCCATAGTTGATATTTTCTACCCGATTGACTTCTTTATCCAGCGATATCTCAAAGGTTTATGAACCGATTGGGCTGAAACTTAGTATTTATAATTGTATTGAGTCAACAAGTAGCGACAGGTAAAAATAACTACCCCCTTCCTTCTCTAAACCCTCCATTCCGCGAACTTTTTGACCTCCCCTCGTAAACTAATAGAATGGGTTAATTATATTCGGAGGCAACAGGGGAATACAAAACTCCATTTGGTAAATTTTTCATAGGATTGTGTCGAATTTCTCGTAACTAAGATACGCTCTCACTGGTCAGGCGAACATTGCACATTTGTTATAATTTTAACAGTTGCTTAAATGGTGCAGCGTGTAATATTGGTATAACCAGAAATTATGAGGTCGCTTAACGGCGAATGACGAAATCCCCATACAAACGCAATACTTAAATCATTTAAAGTCAGACCATATTTCCAACATTCAAGGATGTCATTCGGAACGAGACACTAGTTATCTAGGTTCCTAATTATATTTCAATACAAAATAGAAGTGCTTTGGACTAAAATATGATAAAAATCCAAAATATAGGTATTTTCAAATAAGTATTTTGGACGCAAATATAATAAGAACCTAGATAACTAGTGTCCCATTCCAAATAACATCATTGAATATCGTAAATTTGCTCTGATTTTAAATAATTTATATTTTACGTTTGTATGGGGAATTTGTCGGTCGCCGTCCCGTTAAGCTTTGGTTTAACGTCAACGTGAGCTGGTGCAATTCACCCTTAATTATTTAAATATACAAATAATGTGCCATATTTTTGCATGTACATGTATTAATCTATTATTGCAACTATTATAGAGTTAGGAACAATTTTAATGAAATTATCATACGAGAATACAATTAATTGGTTCTTGATTCCAAAACCAAAGCAAAATTTAAAAAAACATGCTCATGAAGGGACTTCTATACTATTTATAATTCTTTGGTATTTTATCAAAGGTATCTTTCATAACCATGCCAATAAACTTTTTCAGTTTATCGATTATTGTTTTTATAACATCACGCCTTATTCCCAAAGGGTTATGCAGAGGTGTACCCAGTACCCAGTCCCATAGTAGGTATATCCACACTTGGCTAGTTATGTTTTTTAAACTCATGTAATAGGTGGAGAGCCTATTACCATTAACCGGGCAGTTCTAGACTCCAGGCTGTCATTGAAAAAAAAATCTTATCTATTTATGGGATAAAAGACCAAAAGTTCGGCATTAACGCTTGCGTACCACTACGCCACCGAGGCAGTCCTAGACTAAATTTAGAAGACAAAGATATTATTCTACAATTAATATATTATTTATTAAACTTTGATAATCATTATTTAAAATTTGAAAGTTTGAAAATCTGTGTCCAATAATAGGTATAGCTCGACAGAAAAGAGTAGAAACGGAACTAATTTAAAGTGTATGTGTTGATTAAATTGTTTTTACTCTTGTAAAAGACAGTGGCGCCCTCATTATTTTCTACTCTTTTGTGTCGGAACTATAAGGAACCCATAATGGATCATTTCGATGTCCGTCTGTCAAGGCAATTTTCGTACTTTGCGCAACAATTTGAAAAACTAGAGTATTTTCCATTGGCATAGAGTCATGAAGTTTGACAAGGAAAAACCCCCAAAACCGTAAAATTCTAAAAAAAATTTTTTGTAACTAGATGTCGCTGCATGTTCCCATGTTTAGTCAGTTTTGTCGTAGAAGTCCCTTCAAAACATGTATTATACAATTATGTACATAATTATTACTTATTTAACAGCACAACCGTCAGTCACTTGATATTTCGAACACAAAATCAATTGTATTTACAAAATCAAAGGAAATCAAGAAATAAGAGCACTTTAAAAAGGACTTGATGAAGTTTTATTCATAATTTATAATAGGTGCTGCTACTAATTTTGAATTTTTCATGCATTTTGATATTTCACGACTCTATTTTCGTTATAAAGCCTATTTAGCGAATTATGTATACAATGTGATTTTTACAATGCGAAATGGCAAGGGTGGGCAACACTACCTTTATTCTAGTTATTATTAATATTGCTTCAAGCCACCCTATATTATTTTTCTACATGGCAATCTAAATTTTAATCCTACTATAATGTAAGTACCCATACCATGGGCTCTGAGCACAGTTCATGTGTCCCATTCCTTATAAAATTAGGGATGTCTGCCTAAACCTTATGTTTACTAAATTTATGTTTTTTTTTTCAGTGTTACAAATGTAATAGTGTATATGGATCCATTAGACGATTGGTGAGGCGTCAATCCAAAACCATCATTCACGAGCGATTATCGACGGATGATTAATTTATTATTGAACGACGTCAAACATAATAAATAACACTATATGCTAAAAAGGGGATCTCTTAGCAGTTTGATACAATCCTATGGAAAATTTACCAAATCGATGTTTTGTATTCCCCTGTTTCCTTCGAATATAGTAAACCTATTTGGTATATTATATCCTGATATTTTGAAGATGAAGTAAATTATGCCCTAACAATTGACTTTTGTTTATAAACTCTTAATAACACTCTTAATAAAAACAGAGTTAATATGCGAAACTAAAATGACAGTGACATAGTTTACTTCACTATAAAATTATCAGGATATAAATTTATAGAATGGGTTAATAATATTTGGAGGAAACAGGGGAATACAAACATAAATTTGGATTTTTTTTATAGGGTTGTGTCAAATGTATCGTGTCTCTTAACCATCAGTCATCGTTGAGACTGTATCAAAACCAACAGTAAGCTAACACCTGTCGTGCAGTGGACACCTATGATCCTAATGCAAGGATCCACGATTAAAAAAACTTTCCGATTCCAAATGTCTGCCAAATCTGAGGTAGTCATGTTATAAAATACTATTTGTGCAACTACAGTGAGCACCAATGATAGGATCACAATAAGATTTTATATTATAGAGACGTAATATGCACTACACATGGTCAGACTGTTATGATCTTAAAAAGAAAGTTATTGAAACATTCTACCGAATGCGTTATTTAGAAAAAAGTCATTGTTAACTGCCCGCGAGTAATTTGCCCGTTTAACTGTTTTTTTAAGTGGTAACAAGAGAATTTGTATAAGTACTTATTATTTTACCCATTATATTTTTTATGACTTTGTTTACTTCACTGCTGTTTTATTATTATTATTTAATAATGCACTAGCAGCATACGCTGATGCGTGCATATCACTGCATTTGTGTATTAAAAAGGAAGTTTATTAGTTTCTAAATGTTTATCTAGTCTGTTTTTAAAACTGGCCACTGAAGTAGCACTAATAACAGTCTCTAGAAATTTATACCACAGTTTTGGTACACGGTTTGGCAAGTAGTGTTTTCTTGGGTTGCACACACTTGGAAGCTTTATGAGTTTTAACTGCAGAACTCGTAATAAATAAGAAACTTTTAATTTTTAACGCATCATCGCTTTAAATTAGTTCCTAAATAAACCGACACGTGTCGTGCGCTCTGGTCAAATTACCTTAAGACAGTCTTGCCAAAACAGTGTAGTACGTCTCTATGCAAAGTCTCATTGTACAATATGACATCAAAGTCTAAAATATGAAAGAAGAGTAGAAAAAAATCAATTCATAATATAATTACAATTGCTAACTAATATTCATACAACAAAAAATACTGATCACTTGCTCGTGAAAAAAATTGAAAGGAAAATATAAATTGATCGCAAACATTCTATATTTACAGATATTTAGTTTACATAATTAATATGGCTATTAAAATGCGCACTGCGATTGGGCGTGTTACGTAGTTAATTGAGTAATCCGTGGCGTGGGGGGCAGGGATTGCAGCTAACTTCAAATCCGCCATTAAGTTTGTCTTGCACAAGTCCATCCCAAATGCAGACGGTAGAGCAGAGAGCTGTATCGTTTCTTACTACCCTGCACCACGAAATGAAGTAAATGGGTAAATACCTAGGGTCAATGGCCGTTTTTCCCTCTGCATTTAGAACAAGCTAAATTATTATATAGGGGCTTACACCTCTTTTTAACATCTAGTAAAACCAATCTGTAGGAGACTGGCAGACAGAAGGCTGATCATCAGGACTGGCCTAATTACTTTCACTTAACTAATGATTGAGCCTGAAAGATGCAAATGAGTATTGACAATGACGAGCATCATCATATTAGCACTTATTGCCTAATCCTAGATGTACTTTGCCTAAGTTCGAACAAGCTTTTTATTACAAAACTTGTATGATTAAGGTAGTTGTCCCATTGCCGGCCATTAGTGAAAGACGAAGTTTTGTATAGATATAAGAGATAGAAGATGGTATATTCTACTCTCTTTTATCTAACAAGAACCAATTAAGGAAGAGTCTTACCTTGCCTTGACGTACACAATAATTTGTGTTATTGGACAGATTCTTAGTAGTAAATGGTAACATAGCAATTGAGAGCCAAATTACTTATTAGCCTTTAATTTGGTTAGATTGTAATAAAATAGCAACCCTCACAGAGGCATTGTCATAGAATAAAAAATCTCGTTTGGGCAACATCAGAACAATATATTGTGTACATTTCAAGAGCAAAAACATTGCTTATTGCTCATAGCCGGTGATGGAACAATTGCTTAAGTATGGAACTACATAGTATCACATAATATAGAAAATCAGTGTCACACATAACACAATAAAGTGATCATTTCGACACTACCAAAACTGGGTAACTTTTTGTCTTATGTCATTATTGTTCAAGGGCATCTTTGACCACAATTTTGACCCACTGAAATATTAGGTAACTTTGTTATTTCTAGTTGCCCAGAAGACGAAGGGGTTGTCCCCGTATTACAATATATTGTTCATGTTTTTTATACCAAGTGACACTACAGAATGCCTAATCTTATACTAACTAGCCGTAGGGCTACAGATGTCACCCTAGTAGTCTTCTCATACTATTACTGGCTAGTAACCACCACATATTTACAAATTTATGTATCATAAGAAATTTGTAGAGTCCATTCCCATGTAAAAAGGCGTGGCGCTAGTTACTACTAAAAAGTTGAGTCTGATTTAGGTTTTTAATTTATTTCTTTTACTATCCACGTCAAGTTATGCCCTTTGATAGTTGACTGCAAGTCATGGTTAGTTTCTATGGAAATTTGGCAATTGCATGCAGTTGGCAGATAAAAGTTATCAAAGGAAAGACTTTCACATAAAGCACATAGTGAATTGCATTCGGCCATCAAATAGCACCTTTATATGAGATAGACTCTACATTACAATTGGTACAATGTGAAAAAAATGACTATCATTGCTGCTACGTGCACCAATTTGTGAGGCCAACTTCCGATTTTGATAAATCGTCATATAAACTTAAGTTCAAATCAAAACCACGATTCAAGACTGTTTATAATACACTGTGAAAGCGTAATTATTTATCCACTGTCATTTTCACTTAATTTAAGTTCCATTGTGATGTTTAGAAATAAATAAGTCCCCTTACACACTATTAATGTCAGTATGGAGTTCACAACCGATTACGACGGTTCCTTATTGCCCTGAGGCGCGCTCGGCGCGTTTTTGCGGATTATATGTCCCCATTTTGACTGATGCCGATTCTCTTGATGAATTCCTCTTGAAGCATCACAGTTTTGATCATGTTGGGGTGTGTTCCGTATGATATATTCTGATCTGGAGTCGTGCAGTACTGCTGTGTGCCATCTGTAAGTATCACACTTTGTCCATTTGTCAAGGTTGCTGTAGAATCAATTGAATTCCAGTATGCTTCACTGGGAGATGTGTTATTCATCCCTGGAGGAGGGGCCGCCGGCGCGCCCGTGTACCTAAAGTACGGGTTCTTCAAATCTAACGTATTTGATGAAGAAATGTTAGTCCCTTCTAAGTTAACCTCCATTGTAACATCGTAGCTTTGTCTCTTATTTGCTAGAAGCAAAACGCGTCCGGTTAACACTTGTCCTTGTTTGGCGAATATCGGAGTCTCCAGTAAGCATCGAACTTGATACCAATGTGTTAGGGGTTCCGTGGGAGCTGTAGACAGCCAAATGTGTTGTGTACTGCCAGCGAATAGCACATCAAACCAGAATGCTAGCCCATGGCATGTGCCTGACTGAGTCAATTCAAATCTGAACGGAACTTCAATCCGATGCAAATCTGTTTCATGAGCTTGGAGAAAATCAACTGCATGTCTCACAGATCTTGCCATACAAATACGGACATCAAATGTATCTACAATTGGTTGTCTAAAGTACTCCTTCATTGCGGCCGTACGTAAGGCACTCAGGTCTACTCCATGGAAGCACGCTTGATACCAAAAGTTAGCCTTATTATATTGCTCCATAAATAGTGCATCATCTGTGAACGGAGCTATGTGCAGGTCTCCTCTCGTTGGGTACATGTTCCCGTTAGGTTTCAGCCATTTCTTAGCATGTAAGTATGTTTCTAACATTCGCTCATTGTACAACATGTATCCCATTGGCTCGGATATGATAACATCTACGTTTTCAGGCAATTCTATTTCTTCTATCTTACCGGCCACTACAGTGATTCTGTCGTGGAGACCATTCGCGCGTACGAGAGCTTGCGCGTGATGCGCCATGTTACTCGCTTCCACTGCGTAAACTTTCCGCGCTCCAGCTTGCGCGGCGAAGAAAGACAGAATCCCAGACCCCGCGCCAACGTCCAACACCACCTTATTCTTAAAATCGTTAATGTTCGATAGTATAGCCCGCTGATACGTACTCGTTCTCACGTAATCCTGCATCATGTTCTGTTGCTGGCTCAGGTAACCGTAAAACTGGAAGTATTGCATCGCGGACGAGTCTTCAGTACGCACTGTGAACACAGACGACGACCTGCCCGCCTTAATTTTCGTGACGAGCAGGTGGAAGCTCTGACAGTCGACGTCCGAGCCGAACTTGAAGAACAAAGTCTCATTGTCGATTGTGAATATGTAAGACTGGCCGGCGACACGAGAACACTCGCTCTGACTGTGGACGGGGAACTCTAGCACCTCTTGCGCCAACACCGGATCGGCGCGTATCACTTTAACACTCAGCCCCTGTGGATCGTAATCCACGTTTACGTTTGTGGGAAAATTGAAGCGCGGCGTCAGACCGCCATCGTTGTTGACGGCTGAAACGAGCACCCCGCGAAACATGTTCGCCATTTTACACTTCACACACAAGTCACGATCTCGCGGTTTATCAAATTAATGTCCACGCGAGATAGGGCAAACAAAGAAAAATGCCGTTGAAAAGATGAGGCCGGCGTAAAATCGATCATTCACAAACTTCCTCCCTCTTTTTTGTCTATGGTCGGCAGCGTGCACGCTATGGTATTTTTTGTTCTATATTCTATTCTGTCTATACACACGAAGTAAGTTAGTTAACGAGTTAGGCCGAGTTAGGCAAATTTTATATTCGGAATTGACGGAATATAATTATACTGAAACAGAAACAGTACTGCACTGAATTAGAGTTGCTATGCTAAGCCTTAATACGTAGACAGAGATAATGTAAGTGTAGTATAAACAGTAAGGTAGTAAAGATCCTAACGCCATTTAATTATACCTAATAAAATATAGCTTGATACGTGACAGCTGAACAGAGTTCAACTTTTTGGGGCTATTTGGCATCAATTATTTGGCTTCTTTTTAGCAGTAGACCCGGCTTAACCTATACAATACGAACCATGGACGTATCGTTGATGTTGATATATCCAAAGTTTGTGAACGAAAATAAGTAAGAACAATACATAACGGTGACAGCTAAAAAATATGACATTTTAATTCTGTCAAAATCAATAACTGTCAAAATCACGTTGCTTTTATAGGTTATGTTTTAAAACCTGGAACCTGGGTCGGTAACACAGGTCGGTAATTTTTAGATAAGATTGTTTATTTTAACAAAATAATGAGTAAAAAGCTAAAAGATCTACAATGGCAGTCCGTACCGATAGAAGGGTTCCCAGTGTCCATGTCGGAAAACTTTCATGGCTTTGTTGGGCTTGAGGAATGCACTGATTATGGTTTAGATAGAGAGAGTAAAAAACTCAAAAAAGTAAGTTAACATTTCTTGTTTATTTTATATTAATTGCGATTTTACTCCTACGTATCTTATTCTAATGCTTTTATAAACTGATTTACGGTTTATTACGAATGTACGAATATAATGTTATGCACTAAACTTAAATACCAAGCATTTACAAATAACACATAACCTCTACATTACAGAAAAAGAAGCAAATTGAGACAAAAATACAGGACAACACAGAACACAAGACTTCCAAAAAAGCTCAAAGGAAGCGTAAAAGTGCTCCCGAAACAGTCACAGAGAAAATTCCTGACAAAAAAGTGAAATTGTCGAATGGATTTGTTGTGGAATCATGTATTAACGATGTTTCACCATCACAGACTAACGAAACTTTAAAAAATACTTACGAAACAAACGAACAAATTGCTAAGAAAAATGCGTCACAGAGTACAAAACAACAGAATGGAAATAGCAGCGAGAAGAAAAATAAAAAGTTATGTAAACCTAAACTAGGCGAAGCGTCTCAGATAGTCTCGGATCTCACGCCAGAAGACATGCTAGCATGGTCTGAGTTCAAGCTACAAGAGCCAATAATGAGAGCTCTAACTGAGCTAGGGTTTAAAACCCCTACTAAGATTCAGCAGTTGAGTTTACCTGCGGCTATTCACGGTAATTATGATTTTATTTAGATACAAGCTGTTCCCTACCTAAGTGCCCTACACTGCCTGTGGTGTAGCGGGCGTAAGCTCAACTGCATATCAGGAGGTCCTGTGTTTGATCCCTACGTCAGACAAAGTGTTTAATATTGGATTTTATCATTAGGAATTATCTCAATTACTTGCCTGGAGTCTGGAACTGTGCCCGATAGATGGCAATAGGCTTGCCCCCTATTACATGGGACCAATAACATAATGGCGAAATCTGGGTGTACCTACTATGGGACTGAGCCACGACTAGTATACCTCTGAATACCCCTTCAGGAAAAAGATGTGATTGTAAGTTATGTTTATAAATGGATTCATTATATAAAAACAAAAATTTTATTATTTAAGGTCGTAGAGACATCTTGGGTGCAGCTGAGACAGGCAGCGGCAAAACACTAGCATTCGGTCTTCCCATACTATCAGGCATCCTAAAAATCAAGGAAAAGGCTGCTTCCAAAGGTTTAGATGTGTATGACATCCCTTTTAAAAAACCACCAGCAAAAAAGAAAACACAGGAACATAATGAAATCAAAGAAAATTCTAGAAATAAAAAGAAAATTGGCAAAAATGCAAAGAAAAATCTTAATAAAGTGCATAAAGCCGATATTAAAGCAAAAGAGTCCTCAGAAGATGGCTACAGTAGTGCAGATGATGAAAGTGAAAGTGATGAACAAAATGATGATCAGTCATCTGAAAATGACGAAATTTTAGAAGAAATAGAAGTACCAATTAGAAAAAGAGATAACTCTGCAGATGAAGGTAATGGTAGCGATGATGATAATTATGTTCATTTATCTGAAATTCTGGATTCGGATGATTTGGCTGATAATAGTGATGATGATCAAAGTGGTGATGATAATAATTCTGACAGTAATAAACAAAGTGATGAAGAATTAGAAAGTGGTGATGAAGATGGTTCTGATGACAATGCAGTAAATTCAGATGAAAATGATGAACAAGTTGATGAAACAGAGAGTGGGGATGAACTAGAAAATGATGAAGGATTATCCGAAGATGAAGTACTTAATGGATCTGGCGATGAAGAAAATGAAACGGCTGGTGGTAAGATTTTTATATTGTCTCCTTGTCCATACAAGAGAGAATTAGTTGAGAATCTCATGGGAGGTGTATATGGCAGTTTTACTTATATTTTATTATTCTTTATACATGCTTGTTGGTTGTGGTTACCTTTGACCTGACCTTTTCTTAAGACTACATCAATTTATTCACGAAAAGTATGCCTATGTCAGCCTCTGCTGTCTTGACCATTCACACGCCTCATTTCATCTATCCTCTCATGTCCGCACCATCTAAGCATATGATAGCCTCATTGGCTCAGACAGTAAGTAACTGCTTTCTGTCCTGCAGGCTCCGGGTTCGATCCCCAGCCAAGTCAAACATTTGTGTGCATGAGCATGTCTGTTATCTGTGTCTGGGTGTTTATATAAGTGTGTATATCAGTCATCTAGTTACCATAGTACAGGCTTCTAGCCTAGTTTGGGACCAGATGACCGTGTGTGGAAGTTGTCCCATATTATTATTATTATTATATGCTACAAAGATCCTTTATTTTTAAAGCAGTTTGCCCAGTACAGGACCATGAGTGTTATAGAAATATTCTTTATAAAAATGTATAAGATCATGCCCGCTAGACCATTTCGTGACCATTGTATGCTGTGCACGGCACATTATCATTTTACGGCACATTATCATTTTCTGCTAGAACCATGTTGATGCGTTATAGTGGGCAACATATCCGTCGCTTGGTCGGATATGTTTATGAAACGGACTGGTATAATGGGCAAACAGCTTAAGAGCATACCTGTGGCTTTCACACAATCCTATGGAAAATTTGCTAAATCGATGTTTTCTTTCCTCCGAATATTATTAACACTTTCTATAAATTTATATCCTAATATTTTGTAGTGAAGTAAACTATGTCCCTTCATTTTAGTTTCTCTTATAAATGTAGGTTTTTTCATGGTTGACTTCCAAAAATCCCAGTTTTATTTGCGTGATTAGAAATAAACTACAAAAAAATAAAGAGTTTATATATAAGAAACTTACATAATAGGACATAGTTTACTTCATCGTCGAATTATCAGGGTGTACGTAAATATATCAAATAGATTTTCTATATTCGGAGGAAACAGGGGAATACAAAACAGATTTGGTGAATTTTCCATAGAATTGTGTCAAACTGTGCATTTCCTGTTCAGACCTTGTTAGTGACCTATAACATTTTGTTCCCAGGTATTGGCTGTGTAAAAGTGATAGACAATATAGAAATACCCGGCCATGTGACGGTGAAGACCGGCAAACCACTATACGCGCTCATAATCACGCCAACTAGAGAGCTGGCCATACAGATCAGCAGGCATTTGATTGCTGTGGCTAAATATACAGGTATTTTGGTATAGTTTGAAGGATTTGTATTTATAGTGGCTGTGGTCCAGCCGGAATATGCCCGACTTCAATATCTTCTAGATTCAATATCTCACCATGTGGATTTTTCGCCTGGCACGTGTTTGGGATGGCACGTTAAACTGTAGGTCCCTATAGTTTCCTAAAGGATATGTAGGTGGCAGTCGTTAGGTCATGTCGAAGGCTGTGTAGGAATTTTGCGACCTGAAACTGACAATATAGGTTGCCCTCATAACCCATATGAATTGACTCGAGCAGTGTAATTGGAGTAACAATATAAATATAAGAGTATAAATTCAAATCATTATCATCCGAAAGACGTCCACTGCTGAACATAGGCCTCTCCCATAGAACGCCATAAACTATTCATATAGGGAGGGTTCTATATTTAATGATATAGTATTGTACATCTTGTGATGAAAATCCTAATTCCATGGTTTTTCGATGAAGGTTATAGATATTGTGGGTAACGCCTATGCAAAATTATGTCTTCTCACTCATAGCTTGAAAAGATGAAACGTCAAGCGCTACTTAGATTTGCTGGGCTTTAATTTATAACATGCTAGCTGTGCTCCGCGGTTTCACCCGCGTAAGCATCGTTCCCGTGGGAATATTTTGGGAAAACAGTACCCTATGTGTTATTCCCGGGTTTAAGCTACCTGCATACCAAATTTCAGCCCTATCTGTTCAGTAGTTTTGGCGTGAAAGAGTAACAAACATCCATCCATCAATCTAACCAAAACCGCGCTAGATGGCGCTGGAGGTGAGTTAGAACTTGCAAGCGTTTTGTTCACCTGTTAAAGACGTTAGTTCTTTACATTGTACTGAAGTATGAGATTTATAATATCAGTAGGATAATTATATTGTAGTGGTAGGCCTCTATTGCAACTAATATCTCAGGGTGACAGGCGCAGTGCAATGCCGCGCAGAATTTGGAATACACTGGGTGGCACTGTGTCTGATATGGGCAATCATGATGCTTACCATCAGGCACCTGATTTGCTTGGCTTGTCACTCTCCATCATAAAAAAAAATTATATTTATTTTTGACATGCCGCTCTGTCCCCTGCCGTAGGTATAAAAATAGCAACAATAGTGGGTGGTATGGCGTCAGTCAAGCAAGAAAGGGTTCTCCGTTCCTCCCCCGAGGTGGTGGTTGCCACACCTGGTAGACTATGGGAGCTCATCGGCCAAGGGCAGCCACATTTGCAGCAATTGGATTCTGTCAAGTAAGAAATTGTTATAAGAAAGGGGACATTCATAAATTAAGTGATGCGTTTTTGGCTATTTTTCTCTGCCCTCCCTCCCCCCTGGTGAGATTAGGTGTACAGCGAATTTCCATAGATTTGCTATATAATGTTAATACAGAATGTTATTCCTGACACGGGAGATTGTTTTTTCAAGTGTAATGAAGCAATTTTAGTTTTTATGAAAATCAGTCACATGACTTCTTTCAGCATTTTTAGAAACAAACTCATCAAGCTTCCAAGTGACAGTAACCCAAGAAAATACTTCTTGCCGATCTGTGTACTAAAACTTTGGAACAAATTGCCAGAGTGCTACTTCAGTGAACAGTTTTAAAAACAGACTAGATAAACAATTAGAAACAGCAGTAGAAGTGTGGAAAGCATTTAATTGCTTAATGTCTGTCAAATTTTACTGCTGTTGTTATGCGATTTCAAGTTCGTAATAGCACCACGGGTATATATGGCCCGTGTTTTCGAGCGACATAATAGTTAATACGCATTAGTTTTGCAGATGGCCCTGAAGACCCTCTTAAAAATTCACCCTGTAAAAGAAGATATCGTTCCATCTAGGTTCCTAGCTATAGACGAAACAGACCGCATGGTAGAGCGCGGTCACTTCGAAGAGCTTCATCCGTTACTGGAACGGTTGAACGCGGATGAAACCCGCCGCGGGGCGAGACAGAACTTCGTCTTCTCTGCCACGCTTACTCTTGTTCATGATCTACCTTCACATATGAAGGGGAAGAAGGTAAGGTCACAACTCACAGAATTCTAAAAGGACCGAAGAAACTAGATTAAATAGCGACTCTAGTGCCGACGCAATAAAGTGCAATTCAGGTCGCACAGCGTTACTAACGTATCGGTATATCAACCTACAAGCTGCCTCTCTTTCTATCGCGTATGTCTTATTCCTTCTAACTACGTTAGGGTTGTCATCTTTTTAAAACTTGTCTATGAAACTATATAAATATCTTTTTTGGACGTGAGAAAAACTTGAGGTTCGGATTCTTGTAGGGTTATCATAATATTAAAGCAGCCGAATACGATGCAATATGCCATTTTAATCATTTTATTTAGGTAAGAAGGTAAGAGACGAATGGAAGATGCGGCATTTTCTCGACTGATATCGTTGTTTTATTGAAATAATGTATAACTATATCAAAATTTATCTTAGACCTTGGAACAACCCTTAGGCTTCTCCGCGGGGCACATCGAAAGTTTTTGAGGATGGATGGATGTTTGTTCCTCTTTCACGTCAAATCTACTGAACCGATTGAGCTGAAATTCAGTATGTAGATAGCTCAGACTCTGTAATAACACAAAGCGTACGGTACATACGTGGGTCACAGCTATTCAATTAATAATATACAAATATTTCTAGGTAACAAAACACGGCAAGATCATAAACAGAAAGATCCAGAAGATGACTCCACAGCAGAAAACCAAGCGTCTCATCGACATGATCGGCATGACTGATCCTAAGGTCGTCGATATCACTGCACATAACTTGGGTGAGTGAGCTATCATTTTGTACAATATAATATACAGAAAGAATTTAATTTATGTTATAATTATTTATGTTATAAAAATATTGAGCAAACGCTGGGTTGATGAGATCAAGACAGCAGCAGGCAGTTTATGGATAAGGACAGCTGGGAAAAGAATTTTATGGAGACAGTTGGGAGAGGCCTTTGCCAAAAGGCGAACAGATAATAAGTATTATTACAGTACATAGATTAATTGATTTGTAAACAGTTTAAGAAAATCTGAATAAAGGCTATTTATTATAAATGGTTTAAAAATTCGTGACCAAACTATAATTAGTTAAAAATTCATAGCTCTGACTTTTTATCAAAGATAGCAGTTTTATTTCTTTTAAATAATCTTGTTCCATTCACGGCGAGGGTGACTCTTTTAGAAATGCAATGGTGCAGTTAAGTTTTTATCGCAATCGATAACATGACTCCTTTCAGCATTTTACGAAATTCGCTGGGTTTTACCACCAGGAATTTTCTCGGTGACAGCTTGGAGTCTGGTATTGTGGCCGGTTGATGGTAATACGATCGCTCCTTATTTTATTTAGTCTACTGTACCAAAAATGATAATTCTTTGCACACAGGCACAGCGGAAACCCTCACGGAATGTCGTATAACATGTGCAATGGAGCATAAAGATGCATATCTGTATTACATACTGAACAGGCATCCCGGAAGGTCCATTGTATTTTGTAACTCTATAGGGAGTGTGAAAAGGTAAATACCACTACATGTTTTTTTTTATGATAGTGAGTGACAAGACGAGCAAATCAGGTGCCTGATGGTAAGCATCATGATTGCCCATATCAGACACAGTGCCACCCAGTGTTTTAATATTCAAAATTCTGCGCGGCACTGCACTGCGCCTGTCACCCTGAGATATGAGTTGTTGAAACTCGTCATGCCCATTAATTTCGCTGGTAACATTCATACCGGAACACAGTAATGTTTGCACATTACTGCTTGGCGGATGAATAACTGGCAAAGGTGTGGTACTTCCCCAGGCGGCCCCCTGCAAAAGAGGCCTACCAATAAAAAAATGATACATAAAAATACAAAATAATGTCCTCCTAACCGTTTTCTCGATTAAGGCGAACCTTTTGCGTCAATCTTTGTCTATGAGCCCTTATATTGGTCGCTTACTCAAAGGAGTCGTTTGTTTCAGGGCCACGTAGTCCTTATATGTATTATAATTTTGATTTTATTTAATAGGTCTAATAATAAGATTTTCAAATGTGCATATATAATATTATAGTATCGCCATTAATTATAATAAATTAAGCAAATCTACTTTTTGATATTTGAGACTAACTTAAGGTGCTGTCCAAAGAAAATTCGCCCTCTCGCTCACACGTACCCACATTTTTGAAGATATAAAAAATAATACATTTAATTACGTAAAATAAATAGAACTAGGTTCTAAAAATTAACAAAACAAAAATTCAGTAAAAAATCTTATTTATTCCAAATTAGTTTTTATGTAGAAAAATAAAAAGGCACTAAAAATTCGCTTGGAAATTGGCTTTTTAGAACTTGGTAGGTTCTTTTCGTTATCTGCAGGGCTATTGGCGTTCTTCATAATCACCAGTCGCTATCAGGTTTATGTCTTTATGTTCTGTGGTTTGAGTTAGTTACAAAGACGTTTTACCTTTCTAACAAGACTACTGTCAAATTTGGAGGAGAGAAAAGGAAAAGGATAGACACTACGAGTGGTTCTCACTCGGTACCGACACAGTGCACAGTCTAATTAGTAAGTTTACCATAATGTCTTTGGTTAGTAACCGGACTTTGACATTTGTAGTTAATGTCAAATCAAGTTAATAGTCACTAAAGTGATAGTCACCGAGAACGCCAATAGCCCCCCGGGACGTGTGCTAAGAAAGCATGTTTGAAAATTCACAATCTAAGAGGTCCAAAGAGGGCGTTAAAGTTTTGGTATAAAACTCCCATATTTCATAATCGCTAGCGGGCAAAGCTGCTGTTCATACTTAGTACAACTATAAATAGCTTATTGAATTATTTTAATTTGGAACGTGTAGCGGGTCTTATGAATGGATTTTCCTTTTTACTCGTATTCTACCTATACATATATATGTAAAAATGTAAAAATCCATAAGAACTCAGCACTAGACCAACAAGCGAGTTATTAATATGCTGGTATATAAATAAACAGTAACAACACAACGGAAATAAAAGACAACCCGCCTGCCAAGCGTGTCGAGTATTGGCAAAACCCCCCTTCATGGGGAGGCCTATGTTCAGTAGTGGATTACCAACGGCCGAGATGATGATGATGATGAATAAATAAGTACATTATCTTTATAAATGTTTCAGACTGGCCCAGCTTTTTACAATACTGAAGTGTAGCCCACTGCCGTTACACGCGAGTATGCCGCAGAGACAAAGGTTGAAGAATTTGGAAAGGTAACACCATTGAGTGTTTGAATAAAAAAAATAGTATTTTTTAATTTATTTTGAAAGTTTAATGAAATTTATGTATCATCTAAAATATACTTTTTAATCAATTAAAAGCGATTCAAAATTGATGAAATTCCATTATTAGTCACGTGATTACGAACGCGCCACGATTGATCGCCATTTTTGTGACGTAGTAATGTTGTAGTTATGTATGGTACTTTATCACATTGTGACGTCACTACAGGTCACGAGTTCGTTCGGGCACAGTTCCTTTCCTCTAGGCTGTTCATTAACAAAATTCCTAATGGAAAAATCCTATAAGACTGCCTGACCTAGGGATCGAACCCGGGAAATTTTAAGGACTGCCACCGAGGCAGTCCTTAAAATTTTATTTAATATCATTGCGGTGGGCGAAATTAAATTTTTAATAAGAAAATCCCGTATTTTTAGGTTCCGTGACAACCCTACAGGCCTACTGATATCCACGGACGTGGCAGCCCGAGGTTTAGACATACCCAACATAGACCACGTGATACAATACCAAGTGCCGCGCACCGCTGAAAACTATGTACATAGGAGTGGGAGAACCGCGAGAGCTAATAAGGAAGGGATCAATGTACTGATGGTGGAGCCGGGGGAGGCTTACTTGTATGCTAAACTGTGCCTTACTTTGAATAAGAGTAAGTAGAAAAAAAGTAAATTTAGTAATGTGTTGAACATTGAATGATTAATGAAGGAATAATGTATGAAGGAAGTAATGAATGAATGAATGAGTAAGTGAATGAAACTTTGAGTGAATATATGTGTTGATGAATGAATCAATGATAGTATGCTGAATAATGAATAAAAAGAATAAAACATACCCAACATAGACCATGTGATACAAACCATGTGATACATGTGAAAAGTGCTGCGCACCGCTGTAAACTATGTACATAGTGGAAGAACCGCGAGGGCTAATAAGGAAGGGATCAATGTACTGATGGTAGAGCCGGGGGAGGCTTACTTGTATGCTAAACTGTGCCTTAATTTGAATAAGAGTGAGTAGAAAAAGTAAATTTGTTAATTTGAATATTAAATTATTAATGAAGGATTGAGTGAATGAATGAAGGAATAAATTAATGAAAGAATTAATGAATAAATAAAAGCATAAATGAGTGAGTGAATGTTTGTGTTGATGAATGTGTTAATGAATGAATGAATGATTGTATGGCAAATTTGTATGGAAGTCTATGTTCATAGGAGTAGAAGAAGAAAAATAAGAGAAAAAAATAAATTTTGTGAAGTGTTGAAAAAGAATGTATGAATGATACTCAATCATTCATCATTGAGTATCAGAAAGTGAGCTATTAAATAAGGCATGTACTAATAATAGAGTCGATTGAAGTCCGTGTAATAGTAGTTGAAGAATTAATGAATGAGACAGTGAATGAATGAATGAGTGAACAAACTGCTCTCAATAAATATTACATTAAGAATTTTACGCATAGCAAAATAATATATTGTTTTGTGTTGAAATTGAAATTGTCGCAGAACTGGCACTTCGCAAAACAATTGCTGAAGGAAATACGAGAGCTGGACGTTATAATGATTGATTGGAAAAATTAAATTAATAAATGAATGAATCTTTTGTCTTTATAGCGTCAGAAGTGCCTTCATTCCCGGTAGCCCCGGAATACTTGTCCGGTATCAAACAACTATTGAATCTCGCTAGAGAGTTGGACTCG
Source organism: Hemistola chrysoprasaria (assembly GCA_947063395.1). Classification (NCBI taxonomy): domain Eukaryota; kingdom Metazoa; phylum Arthropoda; class Insecta; order Lepidoptera; family Geometridae; genus Hemistola; species Hemistola chrysoprasaria. The sequence continues at coordinate 8,509,861 of OX346733.1, read as the reverse complement.
CTAGAATTGAAGAAACGTAGAGTGATGCAAGCGCGCGGCTGGCGAGATAAGGTCGCTAGAGATATGGACATTATTATTGACGAAGATGATGTGTATCCTTTTATAAATATTACTTTTTGATTATACACTATATTGGCTATAGGGTGCGCTGTAGCCCTTAAGGAGGCGGCGACCGGAGAATTTCCATAAAAACCTAAATCTCTGTCTCTGAATATTGTTATGTATGTATTTTATTTTATTTTTGTGTGCACATATATGTATTATTGCCATACCTAAGCTTTAGTAACTATATATTCATATTATATTATAGATATATGTAGTATATTAATAATATATAGGTACATATAACCCTAATTATGTATAGTATAAATAAATATGTATAATAATTTTACCCGATCCCACCCCTACTCTTCCTATCATACACCTTTCCGTCCAAAAACTGGTTGCCTGGAAGAGATAGCTTAAAGCGATAAGGCCGCCCTTTGTTGACCAAACACTTGTTAGTTATAGCTTTGTTTTTAAGTTATTATGTTGTACTGTGTAATTTTATGAAAATGGTCAGAATAAAGAGTAATCTAATCTAATCTATTGTCCCTAACTCTAAAACAGTCCAGTACAAAACACAGATCCGAGTATAGAAAAGGCGTTAAAAGCTAAACGACGACAACTTGACTCGATGCTATCTCGACCGTCCTTCCCTAAGGGCTTCTCTTTCAAGTATCCTACATTGAACGACCCCATGGCTTTGGTTGCCAGTACGGATAATGCTTTACAGGTAATTTTACTGGCTTTTACATAACATAACATACAATAGCGCCTTTTTCCCGAAGGGGTAGGCAGAGGTGTACCCAGGACTCAGTCCCATAGTATATACACCCACATTTCGCCAGTATGTTATTGGTTCCATGTAATAGGGGACCATGGACATGCAAGCGCAGCGTAGGACGTCCACCCACAAGGTGGACAGATGATCTGATAAGGACGAAGGAACACGCTGGATGCAGGTCGCTTATAACGGACTGGATGGAAATCTATGGAGGAGGCCTATGTTCAGCAGTGGACGTCCTATGGCTGAGATGATGATGATGATGAATAGGGGGCAAGCCTGTTGCCATCTACTGGGCACAGTTCCAGCCTCCTGCCATTGAGATATTTACTAATGGAAAAATACAACAGTAAAACTTTTGCCTGACCTGGGGATCGAACCCGGCAGTCGAGCTTGTGACCAATACGCCACCGAGGAAGTCCAAAATAAATACTAAATTTTATTTATAATAATTATTTGATTGTAATATGTTATGTAGCGTACGTGGCCCAGCGGAAATATGCTCTGCTTCTTTAAAGCAGAGTAACGCCCTTAGGCGTTCATCACCCATACAAAATGAAAATACAGAGATATGAAGAAATAGGGAATAATTTTCCACTCTATTGTTAGTGGTTGGCTCTGGATCTGTCCTTTATTTGCGCGAAACATATTTGGTTAATGAAAACCCTACAGTTTCTTCGTATTTATGAAAATTGTAAAAAAGTAGTTATTAGGTTATGTTAATGTTCTTTTTTTTAATATAAAAAAAGCCATACGGTTTTCTTTCACAAAATATGGCAAAGTAAGATTTTTTAGGTTACATAATATATAAAATTTAAATTTTACTTAATAGAAGAATTTATTCTCTTGGGTTATATTCATAATTTGAAAAACGGTATCCATGTAATAAATAGGTTATGATAATTTTTTTATTTTATTGTTAGTTATTAATATATTTAATTAACTTTTTAGTAACACTAAGTTTGGCGGTTTGGTTTTACTTGTAATGTCAACTTAGTAGTAATAATAAGTAAATAAATAAATAAATTAATGTTTTCGCGCAAATAGAGGCCAGATCCAGAACCAACTACAAACAATTGAGTGGGAAATGGGTCTCTGTTTCTTCGTATTTGTGTGTTTTCATTAAGTATGTTCTATGTGTCTCATTTAGTAATTCAGAGTCCCTGGATCGAATCTCGTGATTGTATGTATTCAATTCTTGTAATATAATATTTTTCAGGTGATGAAGAAAGCTTTGGAAACCGGCGAAATGAAGAAAGAAAAGAGGAAAAGTAAAAACGCACCTCTTTTGAAACTTGGAAAGGAAACTAAACATATCAAGAAAAATAAATCATTCAGAAGGAAGAGAAATAATAAAAAGAATAAATGAATAAATAACTTTTTTAATAGTAAAATGCATTTCATTGACAATAATAACTAATATATCCTTTTGTTTTTATTATGAAAGTGAGTAACAAGACGAGCAAATCAGGTGCCTGATGGTAAGCATCATGATTGCCCATATCAGACACAGCGTGCCACCCAGTGTTTTAAAATTCAAAATTCTGCACGGCACTGCACTGCGCCTGTCACTCTGAGATATGAGTTGTTGAATCTCATCATGCTCAGTAATTTCGCTGGTAACATTGCCCTTCAGACCGGAACACAGTAATGTTTGCACATTACTGCTTGGCGGATGAATAACTGGCAAAGGTGTCCTACTAATATTATAAATGTTTTTGGCGGATGGATGGATGGATGTTTGATACTCTTTCACGCCAAAACTACTGATCCTATTCAGCTGAAATTCAGTTTGTAGATAGTTTAGATCCTGGAATAACCCAAAGGGCACTTTTATTCCAATATTCCCCCGGGAACGAAGACTATGCGGGTGAAACCGCGGGGCACAGCTAGTGTATAATATTATGTAAGCCAAATTTAATTTATTACAGGTATCAAGGTTTCAATGTTATTCTTTATAAGATTATAATTGATAACATCTTTTGTGAGAGGATAACCCTATCTTTGTTTTCGTCTGATAACAGATGAAGCACTTGTCTTCTTGATGATATCTCTACATGGGGTCTGAGAGGATGCTTGCTATAGATAAATATGAGACATATAGGTACTTAAGAATGCACGTGGTCTTTTAGGAATTGGACAAATAATCTTATGAAAATTGTAGGTATCAATTCGATTTTTTTTGTCACCTGTTTCCTCCGAATATTTTTTTCTTTTGATATCGCGGAAATAAACAGCTGTTCCATAAAAAAATATGATTATTCAAAATGATATATTATGATATAGTAGGTACTTATGCTGCTAACTGATTTCCAGTACCCGTACTTAGAGTTAGATTTACCTAATATTACGTGCAATACTAACTTGGAGAGTCTGAATATGTGTTCTGTGGTCTGAACATATAGGCTCTGCGAACTTTAGCGTATGAAAACTCGTGAAGAGAACTCCCCCCTAAAAGGGTGTTTTGCCAATACTCGACACGCTTGGCAGGCGGGCTATCGAGCGCAGTTCGATGTTTTTTTTTTCTTTTTCAGAGGACGCTGCTGCCCGTCCTCTGGATCTGTTAACGTAAAGTACTACTGTACTTTACGTTAACAGAACGTTACGTAAAGTACAGTAGTACTTTACGTTAACAGATCCAGAGGACGGGCCTACGCCTTCGGGAAAAAGGCGTGAATATATGTTATGTTACAAGGAACCGCAGACCTGAGTATTTGATATCAATTTCAACTTGATACCTCCCCGCGTTCCAGTGAAAAAGTGTCTTGACATACAGACAGACAGACGGACAACAAAGTGATCCTATAGGGTTCACTTTTCCTTTGAGGTACGGAACCCTATAAACAGCGCTATAGGTGTTTCTTTTTGTGCCATCTAGATAGATTTAGATGCTGGACTCGAGCTAGAACTCGCTAACGATATCTTTACTGTTTACCTGTTACAAACGTCACTGTGTTACATTGTATATACTGTATACTCTATTTGTACTGAGATTTGCGATTTATAATATTAATATCGCCAGTGTTTACCATTTTATCTATTAATTGTTTTGTTACATTGTTTTTTATTTTTTAGTTTATTTTGTATGCAATAAAGTATAATTCTATTCTATAGAATTATACTTTATTGCATTCTATTCTATAGAATTATACTTTATTGCATACAAAATAAACTAAAAAATAAAAAACAATGTAACAAAACAATTAATAGATAAAATGGTAAACACTGGCACAAGGAACCGCCTCGCGGAAGGGACTGCCTCGGTGGCGTAGAGGGCGCATGCTCGACTGCCAATCAAGAGGTCCCGGGTTCGATCCCCAAGTCAGGCAGTGTTAAATATTGAATTTTTCCATTAGGAATTATCTCAATAACTGCCTGGAGTCTGGAACTGTGCCCGGTAGATGGCAATAGGCTCGCCCCCTATTACATGGGACCAATAACATACTGGCGAAATGTGGGTGTATCTACTATGGGACTAAGTACTGGGTACACCTCTGCCTACCCCTTCGGGAAAAAGGCGTGAATGAATGTTATGTTATAAATTATATTTTAAAGTGCGATTTCATTAAAATACCATAAATAATTATTTTAAGCCCTAGCTTAAGCATTTTTTCCGATCTGTCGCCATGAGGGGATAAAGCAGAGTGACTCAAGAGAGTGACAGATCGAAATAATTCGTTATCAAATAGGTACAGCGTGTATTTTCTTTTTATCAATTTGTCTGATTCAGAGCGAGAATATTACATCATTCCTTAGACCCATTAGGAATCAGTACTGGCGACAGTATTTTCAATTTATTCATTTCATTTCATTTCATTTCAAATTAAAAAAAAAATTTAATCCAGTACCAAAAACACGCCGATAGTTCCTCCCGCACGAGCTCGTGACCTGTAGTGACGTCAGAATGTTACCATACATAACTATAACATTACGACGTCACAAACATGGCGGCTAATCGTGGCGCGTTCGTAATCAAGTGACTAATAATGGTATTTTATCAATTTAAAAAAGAAAAATTAAGTGATTTTTAAATCGGAAGATACATAATTTTCATTAAACTTTCAGAATAAATTAAAAAATACGACATATTTTTTTTTCAATTATGTAGGTACTCAATTGTGATGCAGTTTTAGTTTTTATTTTAATCTAAACCGGTCACAAGTCGATTCCATTATTGATGATGATTCAAAATATCTGGTAATTTCGGAGATGGCACTTAAAAATCATCCTGTTAAATAATCATAATAAGTACAACATATAAGTTCTTACTTTATATAGGTATATATAATCAAGATTAAGATATCATTCCGGAGATATATTTTTTCAGTGTTCATAATGTTCTCAAACGGACTAGCCGTGTTATGGTAAGTATTTCTTAAATCTTAGTACTTCAAAAGTTAAAAAATAAAAGTTAGAAGTTTTAGCGATTAATCGTATTCCCTTATTTTTATTTTTTTTAATGGAAAAAAATGGAGGACCCATTGAGAGAGCGGCGAGTCATCGCCTGCCATATTTCACCGTGAGACCGAATCGGCAGATGCCGGAGTATCCAACCATCGAGAAATAACACCCATAACCCAATCAAGTAGTTTCCATGCATTCTCTATTAAAGTCCTTGCATTTAGCGGGGGCTGTCTGAGCTCATCTTCTGCAGATGGTTTCAGAGATAGATCCCGCTAGGTGCTATCCAGACCTTTAGATTCTATAAAAATTCTAAAATCTAAAATTCTAAAAAGGGCCTCTGCACGTTGGATTTAAAATGGTCTCCGTGTACGCCCATCAAAAGACGTGTGAAGCCCGTGTTTTCGAGCGACATAATACTTAATTTGAATCGATACTTACTCTAAAAGAACGGGGTACCCCAATTACACTGTCAATTCATATGGGTTATGTGAACAAGCCATATTGTCACAGTTTCAGATCGCCAAGATTCCTACAAGTCCAAAGAGCAGGAAAACAAGGAGCTGGTTTAATTAATTTCTTAATTGACACTGGTTAATTACTCTGTTCTTGTTTCGTTTATTTTAGTGTCATTCTCGGCCTTACCCACGGCCTGGACAACCTCAGATTCCCCGAAGAGTTTAAGTTCGGAGTCGCATCAGCTGCTTACCAAGTCGAAGGTGCTTGGAATGTCAGCGGTAAGTGTTTTTTTATGGTAGTGAGTGACAAGACGAGCAAATCAGGTGCCTGATGGTAAGCATCATGATTGCCCATATCAGACACAGTGCCACCCATAGTGTTTTAAAATTCAATATTCTGCGCGGCACTGCACTGCGCCTGTCACCCTGAGATATAAGTTGTTGAAACTCGTCATGCCCAGTAATTTCGCTGGTAACATTGCCCTTCAATCTGAAACACAGTAATGTTAGCACATTACTGCCTTGGCGGATGAATAACTGGCAAAGGTGTGGTACTTCCCCAGGCGGCCCCCTGCAATAGAGGCCTCCCACTACCTGATTCCGTGTACAACGCAACAGACGTACGCAAGACATTATTGTTGCAAACTTATATACACGCAGGGTGGTCTGTGAACCTATCTACCCAGCAACAGATAAGACGACTTTTAAAGATAATTCTTTAAAGAAATGAACATACTGACCCTATACCATCCTTATACATCTATGAATAGGAACATCATGTATAATAGCACATTACGATACGTGGGCGTAAAGTAGTACGTTCTTGAACGGCGTGACGTTATTTGAGTGCCGTACATGAATACTGGAGGCCCAAGTATTGTATATTATTTTATAGCACGTGTGACATAAACCCGCTGCCTCTTTGATCTTTGAAAGAATAAAGATTATATTAAACTACTTGACCGTTACTGGAAGCTTTACTAGCTTGAGAGAGCATTTTCGTTCGTGCGTCGTTCCGTCTAGTTGTTAGCTAGGCTTGTGCTTTAATATGACCTCGTTTCCGATGAAGTGGCGCCACCTGGCGTATGCGTGGAGTTTATCTTGGGCCACGCCATTTTGTTCATTGGCGTTTTTGTTCCCGTCAAGGCAACACGTGCAGAAACCCCAGTTTCTCCTGTTGCCCTTAGTTGTAATTTTATAATAAGTAAGTTTTATTATACTTATATTCTTCCGAGAATAAGAAGAAAACTGAGTGAGTACTTAGCAATAAGTTTCTTAAAAGATATTCATAAAGAATATTAGTAACGGATTCTTTTGCCGTTTGATTCAAAGAAATTTTTTCCCATGTTTAACGGTTTTTGCCGTTCGATTAAATATTATTTTAGGTATTGTGCTCTTTTAATAAAGTATAGATATAGCTTTATTTTTAATAAAAACTGTACGAGGGTATAGTTATTAATAATTTTATTTCTTTTGCATGTCTTAACGTGTTTTTATTACAGTTCCTTTTCAGTAAAGAGCTGTGTCAGTAAAATTACTGCAACAGGCAATAAATGAATAAGTTTATATGTCTAATCTAGGGCAATAATTTGAAAGTCTAAGGACGCCGATATAATTACGTGTCGATTGTTCTGTCCGCATTAGGGATAGCTTAGATAAGGACTTTTTATAATATAGGGGGTACGCCACTGCCTATCCCTTCGAAAAAGGCGCTTTGTTATGTTTTTATAAAATTGTTGTCTGTTATTTTAATCTGTATTTCTTGCACTAAGCCCTTATAAGCCTTACGTAACAAACAAATGGGGGTACAATATATAAGACCTTACGCTCATGCAATGCCCTTTCATGGTTTTTCTTTGCTTTTCAATAACTTTTTGTTTGCAATATAACATATATACAGAGCGGTGAACACTTTTCGTGAATTCCTTACTAGGGACCTGCCTGCAACAGCCGTTAAAATAGATGATTAGTGTTGTATATATATATATTATGATAATATTTTGCCTCAAAGGCACTTACCAGGTAGTAAAGGACTATGCCCCTCGCGGGGGCATGCCTTTAAAACATTGATGGAACTAGAGATCACTTGCATTACTATGCTTACTATTATGCATTGCCAAAGCAACCCACCCTCGCGGGGTGAATATGCCATACAATTTTGCCTATCAAATAAGGTAAGTTTATTGATAGTGATTATGGCAACATATTCGCCTCAAAGGCTACCAACCACTACCCACAGGGAAGTAAAAAATTGCCTCTCGCGGGGGCATGGCTTATCCTTGTATATCCAAAGTTCCATCGCGTGGAACTCATATCAATTGCACCACAGTTATACTAACGTGCATTTTCTAAACAGCTCACCCTCGCGGGGTGAATATAAGTAACATAACCATTTTGGTCTATCCAATAAGGTATATTTACTGATGATTATGGCAACGTTTTTGCCTCAAAGACAATTAACTACTTACTTGGCAATAAAAGGTCTGTCCTCGCATGGAACCTCATGGAAGTCGATATCACCTGGATTGCAATAAATGCTTACTACAGCTACCATGTATTCTCTGAAACTAAGCCTCTCAGGGTGTTAATGTCATACAACATACTATCGGTGATGTCATCATAAATCAGCAACTCCTGTAGTTTGCTGCATAAAATTTTTAAAATTTGTATCTACTACTAAGGCTCACGGCCCCATAGTCGATATAAAAGATAACTTAAAAATAATCACCCTTGGGTTTCTTCAAAACACCTGTTTTTGAAAGGAAAGTTAATCTTTGTGATTGTTCTAAACGTGTACCCATTTTCACCACCGTAAAAATTTCTGCTTATAATTATTGAAATAAGAACCTTATTATTTTCGAAAAAGATAGAATAATCGTAAATAATCTAAAACAGTTTATAGTAAAATATTACATAAATGTTCATTATGAAAGTTGTATTTCACCTGTACGCTATGAAGTGCAATTTATTAAAGTTTACAAGGTATTCTTCTTAAAGAATACATTTATTTCAAACGATTTATTATTGTACAATGTTTGTACCTCATAAACTGTCTAATTTTATTAATAATCACAATGCGAAATAAAAAGTGACGGTAGTCAAATAAATATTGTTCCGCACTACTGAAAGTAGCGCTTGCCTTACAAATAACGCTTGTTTAGTGCGCTACATTCCTGCTAAACAAAATAAGTGTTACCTACCGTATTTAGCAGTATCATAATATTTATTCTTTTACCTATAATAAGTATCCTTGAGTAACAGATCTGATAATCACAAATATCCAAATGGCTACCCAAACCTAATGTCCAGACACTGGCAGTCTCGGTTGCAACTCTTAATAATTAGATACAAATCTAAACTTGTTTTGTTATTATAATTTTGCAGGTGTTGTTATATTTTTAATAAAAAGAAGATACCTATTACCATATAGCATTCTCAAGTGCTTGCTGCTAAACGAGTATCTGTATTGTTAAATGAGATAAAGTTTTCTTAGGTATAGACGCCACCCGAATCGATGTTGCTATAGTGCAAATATTATTATACCTACTTTATCAGAAATCAAAATAAAGAAATGTAGTAAATTCACAATTAACAATGTCGCAGCTCAGATTGGCTTTCTAATGCATCATTCAACTATTTCAATAGTTTTGGACGTGGTCATATTATGTACTGCGATCGCTTCTTGACTATTTTTACAGTGATCTTAAAGATTCCATTAATTTCGAAGGTCGTTTTGTTTAATTTAATTTTACCTAATGTAAAAATTTAAGTGATGAGACTCACTGGTGATAGCTTACATAATTTTAAGTACTTCTTATCTTATTCCTATTTTAGCAAAGAAATAATAGAAAATATTTTAAATATTTAATATTATTATTGTAAAAATACCAAATAATTGTGTCATCAACGATCCGTAATCCGTACCAATGCCTATTATTTGACTATATTATTATGATAATGTAAATATTTGATGAATGCTGGTTCATTATAAAGGCATAATATGTATTTATTAATGTGTCACGATTTTTAACCACATCGCTTAAGCAGCGGTAATATTAGAGTTGCTAGTGCAAAAACAACTCGTTCATTTGATCTTAAGGACTCGTTAAAGAGCCGAACAATATGGGCAACGAGCATCAGAAATCGTAACGCTTCCGGCTTGTTTCACTTATTTGTGCTACACCAACCTATTTGATCGCAACAAAACAATCTTGCATGTTTACATGATCGCTTTACATCTACTGTCTTTATCAACGGCCTTAATGAATGGGCCCTACGACACCTATAATTTCAATAAATTAGTTCCGATGAACTAGATAATGACTTCTTGAGTCTTGGCTATATGTAAATGTTTTTAATTTCTAGTAAAGTTAGCTAAGTACTAGCTTTATTACTATCAAATGTATAATTTAAGTGAATCTTGAATAATATTCATTACCTTTCTATACGGTAAAATAAACACAAGCTGCCTAAAACTTTCAATAGGTTATAATTTAAATCAGTGTCTGCACGTTCGTTGTGATACATTATTGATAAACCTTTTTACCTAAACTTCAGAAAAAATTTAGTTATACTACTAGTGTTATAGCTGGCATAATGATAAATAGTTTACATGTGTGATAATCAAATAGCCCTGCCTCGTTTTCGGTTCAATCGCTGCTGGTAATTATAATACAACTGAAAGTTATTATTAATTTAAAGTTCCTGTAGATAGATAGATAAATAGATACACTCTTTATTGGACCACTACAATCAATAAACTTTGTAACGTTGAGCTACAATATAGGGCTCTTCAAAAGGAGAGTGAAAAGAGTGTCGACAACATTCTGGCAATACCCCTGGTGTTGTAGGTATCCATAGGCGGAGGTAACCGCTCACCATCTGGCAGCTCGTTTTGTTTGCCACCTATGGTCTATAGTCTATGGTATGAGGAGAGTACCGTAAATCATATTTGGTCAGTGAATAACCTTTTACTATTTAATTAATATATATTACAGAAAGTTTTTATACATTATCTTTCATTACTGAGAGTTCATTACTGAGACCTACTCTTAAAGTATGATATATTTTTTGGTCACGTTAACCATCCACCGTCTCGAAGATGTTAAAATGGTATTCGGAATACGAATACACTGATGTAACTCAGTGTTTAGTTCCACCAAATACTAACAGTTTTTCAATGAATTGCTTTATCAATTCATTCTTCAGTACAATGGGATACTGCTCAGCTGACTTATATAAATATGTTAATGAAATATGTTACACAAAATTATGTTGTTATGAGAATCTGTATTATTTTATACCTACTCATATAACATCGTAGTCTCAAATTTTAATGTAAATCATTTACAAGTGTGGCCAACAATTCATAATTCGGCAAATGAATGACTTTTTTGAAATTTATTTACTACACCTGATTGGCTTTTTTCCAAAAATAGTTAATTAAAACAGTTATAGTTTTACACAAAACTTGAACTTATTATAATAAATATGACGTTTGATCATAAGGGTGTTACCATAACTACCTATAACATAATATTATTATGTGTCACATTGGCGTCAGGTATATAAAATACCTAATTCAAGTGGCGTCACCAGGCGAAAACAAACAGAATCTCAAGCTAGTAAAGCTTCCAGTAACGGTCAAGTAGTTTAATAGCCGCGTTTTACCTGAAATAAAACGCATATTAAAATACTTACCTTACTGGAAGCTTTCACTTTAATTTCTGCCTGGTGAAATATTTTTGAGCCTAATGAACAAAATGGCGTGGCCCAAGATAAACTCCACGCATACGCCAGGTGGCGCCACTTCATCGGAAACGAGGTCATATTAAAGCACAAACCTAGCTAACAACTAGACGGAACGACGCACGAACGAAAATGCTCTCTCAAGCTAGTAAAGCTTCCAGTAAGGTAAGTATTTTAATATGCGTTTTATTTCAGGTAAAACGCGGCTATTAAAATTGATTGACGAAACAAATATGCCATAATGAAATATATACATATACATACGAAGACACTACTCTCAAAATTATTCACTTAATTCACTCATAGTTCACATAAAAAAATCACAATCACTGGAAAAATAATAAAATTATTCATATATTCACTTATTATTTCTTTTTGCCAATTCTTGTCTCACAGCATTAGTGTATTTGCCACATTTTTTACTCATATTAAAGTCAAACTCAAAGAACATTATCATACGTACATATTTTATTTATTTATATATTATCAAACATATCAATAACTAGTAATTAATCTTATTGTAATAATTATTATGAGCAATGAAATGTAAAACATAGCATAGGTTATATTTACTGTTTATTTGAATAAATTTATTTATTATTATAAAAAAAAATCTACTTACGGAAATATACCTACCTCTACAAGAAGAACGCACGAGAAACTTGCATACATAGATTATTTATTAAAAAACCTAATAGCATGTCACTTTTCTTTACTTATACGATCTCACAAGTATTTCTTTTGATATTTATTGTACTACGAATATTTGTGTCTAATAATGGGTGTCGAACCGCGTCGATTTTAGTTGTAATTTTGTTGTTTAAAAAATGTAGGTAAACGAATTTGGTTTTTGATGAATTGAATGAAAAATATTGAATGCGATTTAGTAGTTATTCAACTACAATCATACCGTGTGAACGAGAAATAACTATTAAAGTTCCTTGCTATATTAATTGACAACTTTATATGAATATTTATTGTGTCTAATAATGGGTGTCGAACCGTGTTGATTTTAGTAGTAATTTTGTTGTTTAAAAAATGTAGGTAAACGAATTTGGTTTTTGATGAATCGAATGAAAAATATTGAATGTGATTTAGTATTTATTCAACTACAATCAAACCGTGTGAACGCGATATAACTATTAAAGTTCCTTGCTATATTAATTGATAATTTTACCAATAGAAAAGTGTAAGTAAAATGCGGGTTTAGGTGACCTCCATAATTTTAATACTAGGAATTAAGATAAAATATAACTGTACTTAGCTTTAGATTATCTAAAACAAATAAAAATTGATAAAAAAAAATTCTAAGAAAAATGTGTAGGTACGTTTCTATCATAAATTCTCTAATAAAATCCCAAAAGAGATAACGCGGCTATCAGAGGGTAAATTCAAATCTTATTTTAAAATCTACTATTAAAGAAGGCTTATTATAATGTACTGAGTCTGATTCCTTATAGTGAACAAAGATGCTTGGAAACTTTGCATAGCCACCACGCGGCACCTTCCAAACAAACGAATGTAACCAAACCAAATATTGTAAAACAATCAGTTGAAAATAGAATCCCTACAAGATTCTTGTGCGTTCTTCTTGTAGAGGTATCTTTCCGAAAGTACGGTTATCTCGTTACTGTTTACCTATCTATATTGACGTGCAAAAGTGTCAGATTATGATTTTATTGAATAAATATTTTTGAGTTTGATTTTGACTCCTAACTAGTTTTAACAAGCTTTTATTTATTATTCGTTTTTTTATGGATATTTTATCTATCGGGATAATAATATTTAGTTTATAGAGCGAAGTTAAAATTAAACTACTATATGAATATTTTTAATTATTTACCGATTTTTTCAGCTGAAAAATTATTATATACTTAAAAAAATTCCATATAGCAACCAGAAAATGAAATAGTTTAGCAACTAATTATATCTCTTTTTAAAGAGCACGCTGTATTTTTTACTTTACTTTTACATATCTTGGCGATATTGTGTCAACTTTTTGAGTAAATTAATTTTTAAGCTCAAGTAATCGATAAATAGGTAATTAAAAGTGTTCATATTTCGTGGCAGATTGCGCGGAAACTTTAAGCGATATCGCTTTAGCATGCATTACAGGTAGATATTAAATTTATCAAGGATCATTTCGTTCTTACACACTTTCGTGTACGGTTTTATTTAAAACTGTAAAAAAACCACTCTCGGGACTCGGGACACTTTCAGGGGTGTGGGGGTGACGCTCACTCGCGGAGAGGGGGGGAGAGTAGTTAAATTTTAACATAACATACATTCACGCCTTTTTCCCGAAGGGATAGGCAGAGGTGTACCCAGGACTCAGTCCCATAGTAGATACACCCACATTTCGCCAGTATGTTATTGGTCCCATGTAATAGGGGGCGAGCCTATTGCCATCTACCGGGCACAGTTCGCCAGACTCCAGGCAGCTATTGAGATAATTCCTAATGGAAAAATCCAATTTTAAACACTTTGCCTGACCTGGGGATCGAACCCGGGACCTCGTGATTGGCAGTCGGGCATGCGCCCACTACGCCACCGAGGCAGTCAAATTTTAACTTTCGCATAACCTATATATCTCGAAAGTTAAAACCACTACATTAATTTTACCAAATTGTATAACAATGTATGTATGTCTATAGAATCAATGAACTATATTGGATCGTTCAGACTTCAAACGTGGCATACTTAGTTCATGTTAAGTGCAAATATTGAATCAAATGAGAAACATAAAGGAATATCAATAATATTGCCCGTGACACTACTAGCAACAGATTAGTGTCACGGGAAAGCAAAATTACTTAGGCACTACTGGTAGTGCCAAGCAGTTGTGTCACGGGGGATAAACGTAGGTACCTACTGTTTTTTTTTTTATTATCTATTTGCAATGTTAAGATAAGTACAGATTATAAGATCATAATGTATCTTTTGCTGACAGACTGACAGCAGCATAAGTATAATATTATCATATCACATGCCTCATGATGTTACTTATCAGTATTTTCTATTCTCCCCTGCGGTTTACCTACCTACCAAAGGTAGAAATGTAAGTAGGCATTTTAAAAGACATGGGATTAATATAATATTACTAGCTGTGACCCGCGGTTTCACCCGCGTAGTCTTCGTTCCCGTGGGAATATCGGGATAAAAAGTACCCTATGTGTTATTCCAGGGTCTAAGCTACTTACGTACCAAATTTCAGCCCAATCGGTTCAGTAGTTTTGGCGTGAAAGAGTAACAAACATCCATACATACATCCATACTTACAAACTTTCGCCTTTATAATAGCCTTTATAGTAGTTAGGATTAGGATAAACTAAGGGCCTCTTTCGCCATCCTCGACTAACTCGTGTTGATTAACTCGCCGATTAATGCTACTCGGCAAGGAGAAGTCTCAAGCAACTTTTGACAGTTTCACAAAAGAGGGCAGATTATGTGCCGATTATAGCATAACTCGGACATAACTCGGACTAAAGAGGGAGTTCGCCTATCACATCTATTTTACAATTAAAAATGTTAACTCGTCCCACCAAGAGATGGTGTTGATGACCAAGAACAATTTTCATTATCCACTTTGACCATCGGCCGAAGTGTCTTCCCAGAGGAATGTTGGATGATGTTGCTACTTTCCCGCACCCTTCTCAACAGTGACGCTACTTTTTTCCGAATGACAGCGTAATAGCCGTAAGTTTCTTTGTAGTGGTAGGCCTCTTTTGCCGGGGGCCGCCTGGGGAAGTACCACACCTTTGCCAGTTATTCATCCGCCAAGCAGTAATGTGCAAATATTACTGTGTTCCGGTATGAAGGGCAATGTTACCAGCGAAATTACTGGGCATGATGAGATTCAACAACTCATATCTCAGGGTGACAGGCGCAGTGCAGTGCAGCGCAGAATTTTGAATATTAAAACACTGGGTGGCACTGTGTCTGATATGGGCAATCATGATGCTTACCATCAGGCACCTGATTAGCTCGTCTTGTCACTCACTACCATAAAAAAAAAAAATAGTTCGGTTCTGTGCGATCTTACCAGAGGAATTACAAAAACGGGGAGGTCTCAACATCATCCTGAAAATGTTGTTATATTGGACGCGTAAGCTGAGTGCTATATATAATTTTTTGGCTGAAACCATAGACTGCCCGCATACAGATCCGGACGGTATGCCTTAAATAGCGTCACTTTGACTTGGTCTGAACAGATGATGAATCTTCTGGCCAACATATTATCGCTGGGTAATATGTTGTTAGGATAGGCAAAATAGGGCACTGGATCGCAAAGAGTAGATCAAGGGTAGAGAGACTTTTGCCTACAGTGGGACAGATTAGGCTCATAATAATAAAGAATATTCTCTTGTGGAGGGCATCCCGTTGCAGGGCAGGGGGCCCGTTAAGTGAGCGCCGAATCATCGCCTGAAGTGATTCCCCATGAGACGGAAGTGGCAGGTGCCGGAGTCTATGGCAACAGCCCGGTTACCATCCATCTAGAAATCACACCTTTAGACCAATCAAGTAGTATCCAACCATTTAAAATAGTCTTTCACCTAGCGGGGGCTGTCTTGAACTCATCTTCTGTAGATGGTTTCAGGGATAGACTCCGATGGGTGCTATCTATTACCCTTCGATTGTGAACTCAAAGGGGCCTGGATTAAAATGGTCTCCGTGTACGCCTATTAAAAGACCAGGTATAGCCCGTTTTTTTGAGCGACATAAAATAATAAATATCTACTTTGATCCCCAGATAAAAGTGAAAGCATCTGGGACCGGTTCTGCCACGAGCATCCTGAAGATATTGTCGGCGGAGCCACAGGAGATGTGGCGTGCAACTCTTACTATATGTGGGACAGGGACATCGAGATGATTGAGGAAGTTGGTGCTCACTTCTACAGGTACCCAAATCTTTTGAAGAACTGTGGTAATTATAGCTAAATTACCTAGTTCCTTTTTAACCCCCGCCCGAAACAGGGAGGGCTGTTATACGTTTGACGTGTCGGTGTATCTTTCTGTGGCATCGTAGCTTGTTAACGAATGGACTGAGGTTGATGCGCTTCTTTTTGATGATTGAATTTGGCGTTACTTTTCGGAACTCCATTGTAGACTTCTGGAACAAGAATCTTTAGTTTTAGTTCCGATTTTTAGTGTCAAAAAGAACATGCACAGTGCACCGCCCTCCCGCCCGCAAAATTGCAAGCAAAGAGGAAATGCTATTAGGTTTTTGTTAATGACACCATTCATATATCGACACGTGTTTCGCGTCTACACGACGCATCATCAGGAAATAGACTCTGACTCCGCTGTAAGGGCGACAAATGTTAGTACGACGCCGCTCCTATAGATGTTACCTCGCTGAACGCTGGAACAAGCCTTGTTTTTGCCTTGGGGTCAGATTCTTATATATTATTTATTGCTGTTATTATTTAATACCTAATAGCATGTCCTCTTTGCGTGCAATATTGCGGGCGGGAGGGCGGTGCACTGTACGTGTTCTTTTTGACACTAAAAATCGGAACTAAAACTAAAGATTCATGTCCCAGAAGTCTGCGGTTCTTTTTGTTTGAAATTTGATGTGATTGTATCACCTTTCCTAATTCAATTCAATTCTTATTTTGTGGCTTGTGAAAGTGCTTATAACACCACAACTTTACCAAAAACACGTAGGGATTATGATTTTTATGTCAATTCGATTCAATTCAATTCTTATTTTGTGGCTTATCACCTTTCTTGATAGGAAAGGTGACATCTTGGCAATTTGACACAATCCAATGGAAAATTTGCCAAATCGATGTTTTGTATTCACCTGTATCCTCCGAATATAATAAAAATATGTTTACTCCTATATATATATGTATATATACTTATTTATTATATATATTATTATTATATATTATATACCTATTTTAAAAATAAGTATATATTATTATATATATACTTATTTTTAAAATAGGTTATTTTTAACATATTATTCAGATATTTTGAAGATGAAGTAGACTATGACTCTGTCGTCTCAATGACTATGTAGGAGATATGGTCTGGTGATGGAGCACGAAGAAGATGAGATTTAAAAAAATCCTAATATTTCAGATTCTCCATTGCCTGGACTCGACTCCTTCCAAGTGGTTTCTCAAATAAAATCAGTGAGGACGGCGCCAGATACTATAACAATTTGATCGACGGTTTACTGGCTAAAGGTATCGAACCTGTGGTCACCATCTACCATTGGGATTTGCCGCTGAGCTTGCAAGATCTTGGTAAGACTTTAGAAATTAGTTATATGTAGTATGTAGGATAATCCTAAAACACTGGGTGGTACTGTGTCTGATACGAGCACTCATGATGCTTCCATTAGCACTTGATTTCCTCGTCTTGTCACTCACTATCATTAAAAAACCTAACCTACTCCCTACGTAGGTATAATAAAAATGTGATAGTTCGTGAACATGGATGGATGGATGGATGGAAGTTTGTTACTCTTTCACGCCAAAACTATAGAAACTATTGGGCTGACAAATTTCATATGTAGTAGATAGTTTAGACTCTGGAACCACGGGGCACAGTTATTATATTATACTTTTATAGACTAAGCGGTCTATTCTCTTGAAACTACAATATGAATATGGGAAGGAAAATTTTACCCACGAGCTGGACTTCAACCAGCACCCATGGGATAGGCTGAAAACCAGCACTGCGCAGGGCCCCCTGTGCAGCACAAAGCTGGGCCTATCCCATTTGCCAGTAAAATAAAATAGTATAGTTATATAGTTTAGTTATGTGTTCTAAGGTGTAATTTTTTTATGATAATATTAATAATAATCACCTCAGCCGTCTACTGGTGGACATAGGACTCCCCCAAAAGGAAGGATGCCTCTCGCCACTGTCTGCAGGCAGGTTGGCGAGCGCAGTTCGATGATTTTACGCAGAAGTGGCTGCTGCCCGTCCTCAGGATCTAAAAACCTTTATCCGGCTTTTACGGAACCACGGGTAGAGAGTGTGGGGTTCTATTCTAAAGCCTATTCATGTACAAAGATATTTCAGACATATTTTAGACAACCAAATGTACATAATACCTATTATGAGCAAAAAGAGACATCTGTGTAGCACGAAACGGTCGCAGCTCAGCAGCTCAGCTATTCAACCAGCGCTGATCTTCCGTTGCGGCCGCTTTGGTGACTAAAAAACAGTCACCAATAAAAAGTGCCTACTTATTTCTCTTCCAGGCGGCTGGACCAACCCCCTCATAGCAGAATGGTTCGGCGACTACGCTCGAGTAGCCTACTCCCTATTCGGAGACCGCGTGAAGACCTGGGTGACCCTCAACGAGCCGGTCAGTTTCTGCGACTTGACTTACAACCACGGTGTCATAGCGCCCGGGATCTTTGACCCTGACGTCGCTCCGTACTTGTGCAATAGGCATGTGATGCTGGCTCATGCTAATGCTTGGAGGATTTATGATCGCGAGTATCGGGATACGCAACGAGGTGAGTTCTATCCACAGACAGGGCTGGGCAAAATACATGCTTTGCTTTAATTGAAATACAAATAAGAAAATACTGTATCGTAAGTAATTAAAATACGAAATACAAAATATTTTAAGTATGGTATTTGAAATATTAAATACAGTACTTTAGCTATTTTTAATTGAAATACGAAATACAAATTACAGAATACAAAATACAAAAATACTAAATAAGTCTAGACCAGCACGGGCTGAAAAGTAGAGGAAAAAAAGATTAATCAGTAAAACCAGTGTTTCCTTTCATGAACACTAAATTTTTAAATGTAGTGTCAGACATACAGCCTCTTGTTGGAGAGTGAATAAAACCTGCTAAAGAAAACAATCTTTCTACTGTTCTTGATGAGCACAAATTTGTGTGAAATTGTATTAACACATTTTTTATATTTGGATAGCGCTCAAGAATTGAAAGCTCTTTGCTTCTATCTAATACTCAATTTGATATCTTTTATTAATAAATCTGATACGTTTATGTTTTAGGTAAAGTTGGTATAGTGAACCATTTCATGTGGGTTGAGGCTTTGAGTCCAGAGTACGAAGAATTAGCTGAATTAGGCAGACAATATACGGTACGTTTTGACGATAATAATATTTTATACATTGGCGGTCAATTCCTCCGAACAGCGAGCTTATTATGAGTGCCGTATCATCATCATCTCAACCGTTGGTGATCCACTACTGAACATAGGCCTCCCTATAAAGGAGGGTTTTGTCAATACTCGACACGCTTGTCAGGCGGCGGAGCGTAGTTCGATGGTTCTATGCAGAGGACGCTGCTGCGCGTCCTCTGGATCTTAACCCTTAGCCGACTCTTACGGCAAAATGCCGTATGTTACACGATTAATACTATGAATAGACGATCGAACATGGTACGGCAGTACCACTGTACTACTTAATCTGTGACCTGAACTTGGTTCGCCACCATACCATGTTCGATCGTCTGGCGCACTGTCCTGTGAACGTATTATTATTATTATTAAATATTACTTGGTACAACCGACGAGCATGCATGAAGAATTTGATGAAAGTGGAAGAAGCTAAAGTTGTATGTCAGGATCGTAGCAAATGGAAAGAAATAGTCTTTGCCTACCCCAACGGGAACAAGGCGTGACTGTATGTATGTATGTATGTATTACTTGGTACGATCGCTTGCACATCAAATTGGTTCGATCGTGTGACGTGAACACCGTACCAAACGCTATGGTGCGATGGTACGGCCGAACCATGTTCGATAGTTTATTTGTACGAGTAGTATAAATTGTGCAAAATTAACAAAACGAAGTATTAATTAGTATGTTAGTCAGTAACTTAGAGCGATTTCTGAGCGACTCGACCCGTCTCTCGCCCATTGATGTATGCATTAACCTTTCGATACCATTTTGCTTAAAAAGTAACGAAGCCACTTAATTAAACAGGGAGGGCGCTACTCGCATGCAATATACTCAAAGGAAGGCGGATGGCCGCCAACTTTGGTGTCTGCCTTGGAGCAAAAAAGCATAGAACAAGGCTTCCCAAAGCTTCCAGAGTTCACGGAAGAGGAAATTGATTTCGTTAGAGGTAAGCTGAATATTTCCGTGCTTGAGTTTTTTCCGAGGAGTGCCAGCTATAGAACACCCCACCCTCTCTACGCATAGTTGGCGTGGCGGCCGTCTTAGTGTTATCAGTGAAAACTCCGTAAAAACGTAAAAACTCCCTCTCTCTTCATTGTGGAGGAGGCCTATATCTATGTCATAGAACAGATAATAATACTACGTATAGAATAGACAAGGATGACAGCATGATACGAAGAAGGCCTGTGCCCAAGACTGGACGAGAACCGGTAAACAAGGACTATGACAGTTTGGTTCCCGAAAGTAGGACTACCGGCCCGAGGGTCAGATGATATTACCTTCAAAGGTACCGCCCAATTCAGGCCTTTTCATAATGCTCGCAAAGATATTACTATACTTACCAGAAAATCTGTCTTTTCACTAAACGATTTGTCTTGTATTTTTGTAGCCAGCCTCAAGATAAAAAAACTGAAAAATAAAAAGGATTTAGATTCACTACGCTACCGCGAGTATAAGACATACAACCACGCCCATTTTCCGTGAGGGGTGGGCAGAGGTGTACCCATGACTCAGTCCAATAGTAGGTAAACCCACATTTGGCAAGTATGTTATTGATCCTATAGGGGACGAGCCTATTGCCATCTAGCGCAGAGTTTCAGACTCCAGGCTATTATGAAGATAATTCCTAATGGAAAAATTCTAAACACTGCCTATGACCTATTATTATTCCCGGGACCTCATGATTGGCAGTCGAGCTTGCGTCCACTACGCCATCGAGGCAGTCTAACCTTTATTACTACTATTGTCTGTAGTTTTTTTTTATGATAGTGAGTGAGAAGACGAGCAAATCAGGTGCCTGATGGTAAGCAACATGATTGCCCACATCAGACACAGTACCACCCAGTGTTTTAAAATTCAAAACTCAGCGCGGCACTGCACTGTGCCTGTCACCCTGAAATATTAGTTGTTGAAACTCGTCATGCCCAGTAATTACTGCTTGGCGGATGATTAACTGACAAAGGTGTGGTACTTTCCTAGGCGGCCCCCTGCAAAAGAGGCATACCACTACAAAAATAACTCAAAAATCATATCAAAGATCAAAGATAACTTGAGCAAAAAAGCTTGGCTCTTCCAAAGCTGGCCTTCTGAAACCTTAACTCCATTATACCCCTCCAGGAACCTTCGACTTCCTCGGCGTGAACCACTACACCAGCCGTCTCATCAGGCCGGCGGAAGATGGAGAGGAACTTTTGCCGTATCCATTCGGAGATCTACCAGACTTGGACGCCAAGTTGGAGGTTCATCCTGACTGGAAGGGCACTGCTTCTTCCTGGTTCTTTGTAAGTACATTATCATCATCATCATCTCAGCCATAGGACGTCCACTGCTGAACATAGGCCGCCCCCTTAGATTTCCATCCAGTCCGGTTGTAAGCGGCCCGCCTCCAGCGTGTTCCTACCGTCCTTATCACATCGTCTGTCCACCTTGTGGGTGGTTGTCATACATTGCGCTTGCAGGGTAGACCCTGGAATATGTTATTTGTTTAGGTACTAATATTATATTACAAATTTTAAACCAATGTAAAAATGTTACAATAAATGTAACAGGTAAACAAAACGCTAGCATGTTCTAACTCGATCCCAGCGCCATCTAGATGGCACAAAAAAAAAACAGCACCAACGCTGTTATTTTTGAGTATGTTTGTTCCGTATTCACACCAAAACTACTGAACCAATTGGGCTGAAATTCCCTTTAAAGATAGTTTAGACTCTTTAGACCCTGGAATAACACATAGGGTTCTTCTTATCCCGATATTCCCACGGGAACGAAGACTACACGGGAAAAACCGCGGAGCACAGCTAGTACCTAATGAATAAGCTCAAGTGCTATGCATAGCCAAATGGATGTCGAACATGAATGTCGCACCCAACATTCATTTGGCAAACCTGCCATCCGACCGATTTTAGTTGCTCATTGCATGTTTTTATACCCGTAAAACTGTCTCGGCGGCGTACTGGTTGGCAAGTGCTTCTGCCGCTCATGAGGTCCCGGGTTCGATCTTCAGGTCAGGCTAAAAGTCTATAGAAGACGACACACTGACAGCAGGCGCGTGACGGGAGCGTTTCCTTGTATCTGACACTTGAGCCATCCCGCACCTTCGTATGTGTGAACCAATCTAAATGTTCTGCCATGTGCATAGGCCTTTAATGAACCAATGCCTTGTTTGAAAGATTTGAATTTGAATTTAGATACGAAATGTAATCTAAAACCGAAATATAATAAATCTAGACGATATTTGGAAATCTCACGCAAACATGCTGCAGCGCACGGCCGCTGGTGTGCGTGAGTCCGGAGTAATCGATGGCCAGTATACGACTATTCAACTATTTTAATCTATTTGATATGTATACGCATCTTTTACTTTCGTGTTTATCATTTTTTTATTTGCCAATTTTTTTTTAATATTAAAATTTATTTATTTGCAAATGGATTCATTTTAAACTAAAGTTTATTTCCGTGGTTTTAATTTTATGTGTATTTAATTCTAAGTAGCCAAAATCACAAGTAATTCTTTATCTAATTTCACAAAAAAATGATAAGGTAAATGTATCTCTTTGGCTTGAAAAGATGAGACGTCAATAAACGGCACTTCTTAGAAGGAACTATTAATTAATCTGTGTTTGTACTGTAATCAAGAATTCTGTATCGTTTCAGGTGAACCCACCAGGCATCCGGCACCAGTTGTCGTGGCTGAAGCAGCAGTACGGAGACATAGAGATCATCATCATGGAGAACGGATACCCCACCACGGGAGGACTCGACGACGAAGATAGGATTAACTTCTATGCTGATTATATGGAACAGGTACCTCAACATCGTTATCTCAGCCGTAACTAGAACATAGGCAAAGAATACTAAGTATTACTATTACAAGAAGGTCCGCTCCCTCCGCCAAGATGTTGCATTTATTATTAGATGTTGATAATAATAAAACGGTAAAGTTAAGAATTTAAGATTAAATTTATTTAGATTAAATATAAGAAAGAAAGAAAGATATATGTAAGAATGGGGCGTGGGTATGAAGCCAAGTTAAGATTGCTGTGTCTGTGACGCCTAGAATAGGCCATAAAGATGTCCAGATCAGGCATCAGGCAGAGAATTCCACTCCTTAGCCGTCTGCATAATGAAGGATAAGGCAAACCGCTTCGTGCGTAATGGAGGAATGTCTACAACATAAGGGTGAAACTGCTCGCCGCATCTAGTTGTTCGGTGATGGAAAGGAGAAGGGGGGTATCAGGTTATGCAAAACCTCCGCACACTCACCGAAATGTAACCGATAAAAAACCGAGAGGCAGGCCACTCGTCTACGGTGTTCGAGGCTGCAACGAGTCCACGGGATTCCCTCGGGAACGAAGACTACGTACTACACTCGTGGGTGAAACCGCAGGACACCGCTAGTTTTATATATTTTATAGATTAAGCGGTCTTTTTTTCTATTCGCTCGATAAAATAACATAAATATGGGAAGAAAAAATTCACCCACGAGCGGGACTTGAACCCACACCTTCCGCACCAATCCGCGTGGTGGCACTCTACCAATTGAGCTACCGTGGATGTACCAAAATGGATTTTTTCTTTCCATATTTATATTGTGTCTTAATATTGTCATGTTCAGGTTCTTCTGGCTATCAAAGAAGACGGAGTTAACGTGACGGGATACACGGCGTGGACGCTCATGGACAACTTCGAATGGATGGATGGATACAAGTAATTTAAACATTAATATACCCACTATGGTGTGTTCGCTGAGTCGAGCTAGTAGTACGTTGTCTCTATCACACAATCGCATATAAAAGAAAGGGACAAAATAAGAGTTTGCCAAGTGGGCGTAGCTAGTTTTACATACTTTCGGGTGGTAGGGTCATTGTGAAGGCATACGTATGTATGCCTTCACAATTAGTGTAGGGTTCCATACCTGGATAACAAGAACATACAGCGCCATCTATTAGTTCCTCGCGCAAAGTATGGAAATATGTAGTAATTTGGCCATAACACAAACCCTTTTGATTGCGTTAACTTAGAAGTATGATTTTTTTTACAGCCACAAGGGACCGCAGATCTGAGTAGTTGAAATCAATTTCAATTTACGCGGCAAAATCCGCGGGGCACAGCTAGTACTTAATAAAGGGCCGAGCGAGTCACAATAATAGCACGTGTCTGTGTGTGTGTGTGTGTCACTAAAAATTACACACATAAAACTCTAAATAATTACCTATAGTCCAGTGGTTTTCTCTGAGATTTCTGAATTATCTCCCGGGTTGGTCAGCCTAATTCAAACTTTATTTTCATTGCTTTACAGTTCACAATTCGGTATGTTCCAAGTGGACTTCTCATCACCAGAAAGAACGAGAACCCCGAGAGCATCATCCTATTTCTACAGACAAGTTATAAAGGAACATTCGCTTAATATCTCAAGGGATAATCTACCGTCTTGCTATAACTGTAGAGATCAAAATTAAAAGAAGACATTACGGAGTAAAGCTAAGTGCAAACGAAAATTATACTTACGTTATGTAGATATAATAATAATGATTTAAGAGGCCGGTGACCGATGAAGTCCTCCTGCAAACATTATACGAATATTATTTACAATCAGAGCATATTTCCAACATTCTATGATATTATTCGGAATGAGACTGTTTATTAATTTGCTTATTAAGGGTCTTCTAACCACGCCACAGCTATCTCATTCGCACATTTACAAAATTGTCATTGTAGTTAATAATATTAGTTAGACATTTTTTGTCAATTTTTTATATTAATAATTTCAATTTCAAATGAATTTGCACATCTCAAGGAGGCAGAATGTATAATGGACCATAATATTTATTAAGACCTCTTGTACATACATTTTTGCAAATAAATGATTATGATTATGATTATTGAGTAAGTAGGTACATACATATTTGCATTAAATTTCTAAAACTGATACGAGAAGGTTGTGTTTCTCAATCATACTAATTTATTTAAAAATATTTTTTAATTCAAACAGAAGAGATCGATTATATCAATTGATACAAACCAGCTTTTATTCAAATGCTCTTAAATAAAATAAAAACTTCTAATAAATGAATTAAACAAAGCTTAAATTATTTGTTTAATTGATTTATTAAGATTTTTTTAAATAAGTAATTGATTAAACAAAACCTTTAATTAGAATATTAAACAATTTTTTTATTATAAAAGATTATCGCGAAATTAACCTATTGTAATCAATGTGTACGTGTAAAAAAAGTGTAATCATTAATTGCTGTACATATAATAATTGATTGTTGTATATACTCAGGGCTGCGCAAAATACATGATTTGCTTTAATTGAAATACAAATTTAAAGATACTATATCGCAAGTAATTAAAATACGAAATACAAAATATCTTTTAAGTAAGGTATTTGAAATACAAAATACAGTATTTTAGCTATTTTTAATTGAAATACGAAATACTAATTACAAAATAAGACATACAGTCACAGCATTAAGTATACATTATAACAGGTGCAGTGTTGCCAAATCTAAAAGCTGCTTTTGCCTCGCACTTACACTCACGATCGCTAAATGAAGGTTAAATGTATTTTGAAGCCTTAAGTATTTGAAATACTAATTACAAAATATCTCTGTGTCAGGTATTTGAAATACGAATTACAAATTAGATTTTAAGGAAGTAATTGAAATACCAAATACGTATTTGTATTTCAATGTAATTGAATTCATTCAAATACTGCCCAACACTGTATATACTTAATATTAAGCTAATGTAAATATTTAATAAGTATAAAGTGTAGGTATAAATAACCATTATTGCAAACACGTTTATTATTTTTTCTTTATTTATTTATTTATTGATTAATTTATAATTCAGCAAAACGCAAGGACTAACTTAATGCTAGAGTAGCATTTTTTACCAGTTATCCTAAAACTAGAGAAAATGTTACAGAAATTGGGTGGAGTGCAAATATGAAATGTATAAAATATTATCTACTAGCTGTGCCTCGCGGTTTTACCCGCGTAATCATCGTTCCCGTAAGAATATCAGGAAAAAAGGTATCCCATGTGTTATTCCAGGGTCTAAGCTACCTACATACAAAATTTCAGGCTAATCGGATCAGTAGTTTTGGCGTGAAAGTGTAACGAACATCCATCCATACATCCTCACAAACTTTCGCTTTTATAATATCAGTAGGATATAATATTATATCTGCGTTCAGCTGCTAGCGAATTAAATATTTCCGCGTGTAGGCATCCTTGGGTCGAACTACTGTTTCGATCTTAACAGGATACATGTGATAATAATATGCTAATACAGTCAACTGAAAATTTGCACTACCTAGTATAGAATGAACATACATATCGTAGTTTATCAGATCCAGAGGACAGGCAGCAACGTCCTCTGTGTAAAACCATGGGACCATGGTGAGTACAATGGGTGAGTTTTGGCCATTGGCAAAATCCCCCAAACGGGGGAGTACCTATTATGTCCAGCAGTGGATTTCCTATACGGCTGATATGATGATGGGGTTTACATTGTACCGAAGAATACTTATGGGACAGAAGGGACACTCCTCAAAATCATACATAGATAGTGAATCTAGTTCCGACGCAATAAAGTAAAATTCAGGTTGCACAGCGCCTCACTAATTATTGTTAACATACAAGCTGCCTCTCTTTCTATCGCGTATCTCTCTATCTTTTCGACAGCCTCGTTATCTCAGACGGTAATAGCTGTAAATGTGTTCTGTGGTAATAGCTCTGCTTTCTGTGCCGCAGGCCCTGGGCCAAAATCAAAGTAACGGATGCATGGAGCATGCTTATTAATATTATGAATTATGGTAGGCTCCGCTTGGTCGCTGTGCTGGTAAGGTGACTTTAGTGTGTAAGGCTGTTAATTAAAAAAAAAACATAAACATAATATGTACATACATTCACGCCTTTTCCCCAAGGGGTAGGCAGAGGTGTACCCAGGACACAGTCCCATAGTAGATACACCCACATTTCTTCAGTATGTTATTGGTCCCGTGTAATAGGGGGCGAGCCTATTGCCATCTACCGGGCACAGTTTCAGACTCCATTCAAAAAAAAAATGAATATGCCTTGTGACGCCTAACGCTATTGTAAAAAAAAGTATGACAGTTGGTTGACACATTTTACTATGTGGTTGACAGTGACAACTGAAGTTACAGAACTGACAGATATGACATTAATTTCATAATCCAAAATAACAACATTCAATTGGCAAAGTTGTGGTGTTAAAAACACTTTCACAAGCCACAAAATAAGAATTGAACTGAATTGAACAACATTCAACTTATCCTACAAATAATAATATTTAAAATGTTTAGGGTAATTTGTAGTAAAAATTCCAAGATAACTCTTCCAAAATGGGTTTGTGGTTATTATGTGCGGCTACAAAGCACCGCCGAAACGAAAACAAAGGCATATTCACACACTATTCTCTTCCCAAAGACGAATTTTCCGACACGATCCAGCAACCAAATTAAAGAGCAGATTCAGAAGGTATTTTTATATAATATACGTACTTTTACTCTTTATTATTAAGTCTTGAACTTATCGCCTTTGATTTTGTTAATTAGCTTTATTCATTGTCATTAGGAATAAGTTTCAATTAAAGATAGAAAACTTGATCATCATTCCTTTTTTTATGCGAACCGTTAAACAGATTTTCTTCAAAAACATAACTAATCCTCACAATAAATACCTATCTATCTACCTAAAACTAATTACAAATTCTGATCGTCATCAGATAACACTTGCCAATCTATAACTCAACTCATTCTTGTTTGAGGTTAAGAATAATCAAAAATAATATTATAATTTCAGGGTGCTCAGTTTGCGGAGCTTTACAACTGGCAACGGGAGCATCTACATGGCCCAGAGTTTGTGTTACAAGATGGGCCACCTTATGCTAACGGAGATTTACATATGGGACATGCTGTTAACAAAGTATGAAAAAAAATTTTTAACATTAGGTACCATATTTTACCTATGAAATAAGCACCCAGTACTGTGTCTCTCTGTTTGTTTGCATACCCATAAGCTACTCAACAAGTTTCATACAGTTTACAAATTTTCCAATTTACAGTTATATATGAGGAAGATTTTGGCATATTATAATTAGTTAAGGTTTTTGATATATTGGCCGAAAAATTAAGATGAATGATGTAATACTAGCTTTGTCCAAGGTTTCACCCGTATAGTCATAGTTTCCGTGGGGATTTCGGGATACAAAATACCCTATGTGTTACTCCGGGGTCTAAACTATCTATCTATCTATATAGCCATCCATCTATCCTCACAAACTTTCTCATTTATTTGCATGTTTAAAGTAGGATTAACACACCCTTGGTTTCATCATGAAGACAGTTAAAATACATAACTTTATGGATTTCAGATAATAAAAGACATAAACAACCGTAGTCAAGTGCTACAAGGGAACAAAGTTTACTACAAGCCCGGCTGGGACTGCCACGGTCTACCCATCGAGCTGAAAGCTCTACAGAAAGCCAAAAAGAAATCAAAAGCAGCCAATTTTAACAATCCTGTCCTAATTAGGGACACTGCAAGGAAATTTGCATTAGAAACGGTGGAAAATCAAAAGAGTGTGTTCAAAAGTTGGGGAGTGATGGCAGATTGGGATAATTGTTATTTAACATTGAGTAAAGGTTATGTTCAAAATCAGTTGCGGCAGTTCTACAAAATGTATGAGAAGGGACTTGTGATGAGAGCATTAAAGCCGGTGTACTGGTCACCTTCTTCGAAGTAAGTTTCCTAATTTAAAAATTAAGTATGCCTATTTAAAATAATAAGTTTGCTAATCTAAAATAGTAAGTTTGCTAATATAAAATATTAAGTTTCCTAAATTAAATAGTAAATTTACTAATTTTAAAAAGTAAGTTACTTAGCTCATTTTAAATAGTAAGCTTGCTAATTTAAAAAAGTAAGTTTGCTTATTTTAAATAGCCAGTTATTCATCCGCCAAGCAGTAATGTGCAAACATTACTGTGTTCCAGTCTGAAAGGCAATGTTACCAGCGAAATTACTGGGCATGATGAGTTTCAACAATTAATATCTCAGGGTGACAGGCGCAGTGCAGTACCGCACAGAATTTTGAATTTTAAAACACTGAATGGCACTGTGTGATATGGGCAATCATGATGCTTATCATCAGGCACCTGATTTGCTCGTCTTGTCACTCACTATCATAAAAAAAAGTAAGTTTGCTTATTTAAAATAGGCAGGACAGGCGGGCTTCAGCCTCTAAAAAATTTTGTGTCTTATTCCAGAGTGTACATGCTAAATTTCATGCCTATTGGATCAGTAGTTTTGGTGTGAATAGGAAAGACAACATACAAACTTTCACATTTTATGTATTTATTGATGGGATTTTTGAAACTTTCGCATTTACAATATTGGTGCGATTTGTGAGACTTTTGCATTGTTAATATTGGTGAGATTTATAGGATTTTCGCAGTAGGTGAGATTTTTGGTACGGTATGATATAAATTGAATTTTTATGATTTTCAGAACGGCCTTGGCAGAGGCAGAGCTAGAATATGACCCTATATATAAGAGCACAGAGGTTTACGTCTCATTTCCATTACAAAATATACCGCCTTTATTACAAGATGCTGTGGAACGGTAAGAAAGACACAATAATAATAATAATATGGGACTGCCTCGGTGGCGTAGTGGGCGCATGCTCGACTGCCAATCAAGAGGTCCCGGGTTCGATCCCCGGGTCAGGCATAGTGTTAAATATTGGATTTTTCCATTAGGAATTATCTCAATAGCTGCCTGGAGTCTGGAACTGTGCCCGGTATATGGCAATAGGCTCGCCCCCTATTACATGGGACCAATAACATACTGGCGAAATGTGGGTGTATCTACTATGGGACTGAGTCCTGGGTACACCTCTGCCTACCCCTTCGGGAAAAAAGGCGTGAATGTATGTTATGTTATGTTATATGGGACAACTTCCACACACAATCATCTGCTCCCAAACTAGGCTATAAGTACATACTTATATAAGCTTATAACACCCAGACACAGATCAAACAGACATGTTTATGCGCACAAATGTTTGTCCTGGCCAAGGATTGAACCCGGAACCTACAGCTCAGTAAGCAGGGGCTTCTACCGGCTGAGCCAACCGGCCGGTCAATATTACATTATTCTTCACAACACATAAAAGAATAACAATATATACAGGAATCTCTTCAGTGATGGCCCATGGCCCATACAGTGTACGCCACCTATTGAAAATTTTACAAAATCCTATGAAAAAATACCCAATCGATGTTTTGTATTTCCCTGTTTCCTCCGAATATAATTAATTTCTATAAATATCTATAAATAATATTCTATAGGCCCCGGGTTCAATCCCCGGCCAGGTCAAACATTTGTGTGCATGAACATGTCTGTTTGATCTGTGTCTGGGTGTTATAATCGTATTTAAGTATGTATATCAGTCATCTGGTTACCATAGTACAGGCTTCTAGCCTAGTTTGGGACCACATGACCGTGTGTGGAAGTTGTCCCATATTATTATTATTATTATTATAAATCCATTCTATAAATTTATATCCTGATATTTTTAAGATGATGTAACTAACCTATGCCGAACATTACATTTCTTTTATTCATCATCATCATCTCAGCCATAGGACGCGTCCACTGCTGAACATAGGCCTCCTCCACAGATTTCCATTCAGTCCAGTTGTAAGTGGCCTGCATGCAGCGTGTTTCCGCCGTCCTACGCTGCGCTTGCCGATCCGTGGTCTCCATTCGAGAACTTTACTGACCCATTGGCCTTCAGTTCTTCGTGCTGTGTGCCTTGCACATATGCCAGTTCAACTTGCTAATCCACTATCCAACTAGGCTGGGCTGCATTCGGAAACCTACGCAATATCTTCTCATCCAAAATACCTCAGTGCCTTAAGTCGAAGGTCTTCGACCAGTGATGACTTTTACGGATCTGAAACGTAGTATCTGACTATACCTATAAAGCTATACAAATTTTCAATCAATATTTCAGAGCTCCATTATCAGCAATAATCTGGACGACCACGCCCTGGACTCTGCCAGCGAACCGTGCCATATGCTACAACGAAACTCTAAAATACTCCATCATCAGTATGGATAATAGGTTCTTCATAGTCAGTTCTGGCTTGGTGGACGCATTGCAGGCAGAGTTGGGTGTTACTGTTGAGAGAGTGTTTGAGTTTCAAGGTAAACTAACTGTAAAATATAGGGTCGAAAATGGTGTGAACTGCTTCGAGGAAAGGATGGTATAGCTCGATATAAAAGAGTAGAAAATAATGTGAGCGCCACTGTATTTATTAATTAGAAAAACTTTTAAGTCAACACGTACACTTTAAATTAGTTCCGTTTCTACTCTTTTCTGTCGAGCTATACGGACGTGTCGCTTTTTTGTTCAACTTGGCGGGGGTACTGCAGATTTAATGCAATACCCGTGAGGGTGTTACAACTTGTAATCGCATTGCATAGTCAACATAATTTTTTAAAGAAAAAAGCGACATAACAGCAGTAAAATTGCGCAATTATTGCTGTCAAACGTCATTTTTTGTATGATAAAGTTACATTTGGCAGCAGTAATTGCGCAATGTTATTGCTGGCGCCCCATCAGCGACGACCAGAACCTCGACTTTGCCAGCGAACCGTGATATATGCTACAGCTACAATGAAACCCTGAAATACTCAATAATAATAATTGGAATTTATACTCTTATTACCCCAATTACACTGCTCGAGTCAATTCATATCGGGTTATGTGGACAACCAATATTGTCAGAGTTTCCGATCGCCAAGATTCCTACGCAGCCTCCGACATGAGCTAACGACTGCCCCCTACATATCTTATAGGAAACTATAGGGACCTACAGTTTAACGTGACATCCGCAACACGGTAGAGCTCAGGCGAAAAGTCCACATGGTGAGATTAGATCCATGGATTCCGGCCACGGACGCTACATGATCAGTATTGATAATAGATTCTTTATAGTCAGTTCATGTAATGTTATATTTCAGGAGACATATTAAAAGGTGCAACGTACACGCACCCCTTAGTCCCGGGCGCCCATACGTTCTTGCACGGAGATCACGTGACGGAGAGTAAAGGGACAGGGTTGGTTCACACGGCGCCCGCGCACGGACCTTACGACTTCTTGGTTGGCTTGAAGTATGGGATCGATGTGGTATGTATTCATATGATAATTAATACTGGTAAAGTTACGGGCTTACGGCTGCTGGCTATCAGCTTGACAGCTTGGTTTGGGGTTGTTAATTTTCCTATTCATATTCGTATTCCCTTCGCCTATCGTTCGCCATATTGGATTTACATGAAATCTAGTACAAGTACAAAATATCATGGTAAACGCGGTGGTCTTATCGCATTAAGTTATTTCTTATAGACAATCTGGCATGGAAAAAGGAGGGTTCAAACATTAAACGACAAATTGTTGTTTAAATGTTTTATTAGGATTAATCGTTCATTGTTCTCGACTTCCTCTCCTGCCTCGGTGGCGTAGTGGGCGTAAACTCGACTGCCGATCAGGAGGTCCTGGGTTCGATCCCCACGTCAGGCAGTGTTAAACATTTGATTTTTCCATTAGGAATTATCTCAATAAATGCCTGGTGTCTGGAACAATGCCCGGTAGATGGCAATAAACTCGCCCCATATTACTTGGAACCGATAACATACTGTTCAAATGTGGGTGTATCTACTATGGGACTGAGTCCTGGGTACATCTCTACCTACTCCTTCGAGAAAAAGACGTTATTGTACATATAATATGTTATGTATGTATCCAGATGGTTCACAGCAAACAATCTGTTATTGAATGCGAAAAAGACTAAATGTTTGAAATTTTCGTTGCCTAACGTCAGAAGTATAGAACCAATCATAGTTCTTGACGGTGAAAGACTCAATATTGACAATGCAACTTTGTTCCTTGGCATAAATATAGACTCTAAACTGCAATGGAGCATATCACCGAGCTCTCAGGGAAACTAAGCTCTGCAGCTTACGCGGTTTATAAAATTAGGCAACTAACAGATATAGCCATAGCGAGATTAGTGTACTTTGCATATTTCCATAGCTTGATGTCTTATGGAATTCTGTTGTGGGGGTCAGCCGCAGATATAGAAACTATCTTTATACAACAAAAACGTGCGATTCGTGCCATCTATGAGATGCGTCCACGCGAATCCCTGAGGGAATTATTTAAAGAAATAAACATTCTGACCCTACCTTCCTTATACATTTATGAGAACATCATGTATGTGCGTAAAAATTTACATAAATTAAAATTAAATAGTGACCTTCATAATTTTAATACTAGGAATAAAGACAAAATAGCTGTACCTAGCTTTAGATTATCTAAAACAAATAAAAAGACATTCTTAGGAAATAGTGTAC
This sequence comes from Hemistola chrysoprasaria, assembly GCA_947063395.1. Taxonomy (NCBI): domain Eukaryota; kingdom Metazoa; phylum Arthropoda; class Insecta; order Lepidoptera; family Geometridae; genus Hemistola; species Hemistola chrysoprasaria. The sequence continues at coordinate 8,475,847 of OX346733.1, read as the reverse complement.
GTTTCTATAATAAAATCCCAAAAGAGATAACTGGGCTCTCAGATGGTAAATTCAAAACCTATATAAAATCTACTTTACTAAAGAAGGCTTATTATAAAGTCAACCAGTACTTAGAGGACAAAGATGCCTGGAAACTTCTGCATAGCCGCCTCGCGGCACCTTCAAAGAAAACGAATGTAACTAAACCAAATATAGTGAAACTATCTGTTGAAAAAATTAAGCCCTACAAGTTTCTTGTGCGTTCTTCTTGTAGAGGTATCTTTCCGAACGCACGGTAGACTCAGTACTGTTTATCTTCATTGACGTGCAAAAGTGTCAGATTATGACCTATTTGAATAAATCTGTTTGAGTTTGAGTTTATCATTTTGTTCTCAATGATTCCAGACGTGTAATGTAGACGAATCCGGTTGCTATACAAACCTCCCTGGATTCAATGGCCTTAACGTCCTAACAGAAGGTCAGGAGAAGGTGATATCTTCCATGGGAGATAATATACTGAAGCGCGGAGTATATGTCCACTCGTACCCTTTGGATTGGAGGACCAAGCAGCCGGTTATATTGAGGGCTAGTGAGCAGTGGTTCATTGATACCGGGGCTATTAAGGAGAAGGCTTTGGTAAGGAACTTTCTATTAAATTCAATAAGCAAGGTGACATTTGAAAGGAAACGGGCTTAGAATCCAAGTAAGTTGGCCTGTCCTATATTGCTTGGTATAGCATGTTTTATAAAAGCGCCACCTTGTGACATGTTTGATCAATATGATCAATATTATTTTGTAAGTTGACACTAGATGGCGCTAGTAAAAAACTACATAAATTCTGCATCGCGGTGTTGAGATTCGTAGCCAAACCGTGGCAGTATTCGGTTGCGATATTCATCGTTACTCTGGTTTCCCTTCATAACGTATAAATCTTTCGCCTTTTACTAAAGGTTTCCGTGGAGGGGAACACTCAAATGAGTCTAAAACATGTTTATGCATTGTTCAGCTTCGGCTGAACATAATAATTCCATAAAATAATACGATCAAAAGTCGTACATGTTGTAAGTTTTCTATTTTCTATCACATCACTGTTCGAATTTTCGAATACTTGGCATAGGTCGCGTCACTGTTTAATAGCGCTGACCTTGTATGCGCAGAAATCGATTTTTAGATCCGTTTGGTAACAGGAATGAGGTGCGACGGGAGAGGCGCTGCATTGGTCGCTAGTTGTCTTCACCCCGTCGCACTGTCGCGCGCATTCGTAGTAGTGGTGTGAGCGATGACAGCTCGAATAATGAACACAGTCTAGATGAAGTTGAAGACTTCGAAATTGTATTAATTAATTTTAATTTTACACATGAAAAGACGTGTTCTTCTGAGTCTAATACTCTCTCGGAACAAAGTACCACATAATTTGACGTGTCCTTTTTATTAAAAATTTTAAACATAATAAGTTCAATTTATTTAATTTGCGCATGCCTGAACCGCTTATTGCACATTTTTTATACAACTAACTTGACAAATTAGGTTGTTCCTAAAAAAACTAGCTTAATAATTATATGCGCGACTGTACACTTGCACAAAGCACCCCTCCACTTTTGCCGAGCGCTATTAAACCGTGACGCGACCTATAAGCGTAGAATAATATGAATAAAAACACAAAAACAATATGGTAGTCATCAAATAAGAAACCAGACTAGACTTTATTAATTCCGTCACTCAGTATCAATTATGATTGACGCCTAACCTATCGTGTAATGTACGCTTAAGAATGTCCATTGTCCAAAATGAATACAAGTTATGTTGTGTTGGTTAATTCCAGGCAGCTCTAGACAAAGTGGACATCCTACCGCCATCAAGCAGCGCCCAGTATAGGCAGGGCTTCAGGTCGCAGATAGAGAAGCGACCTTATTGGTGCATATCTAGACAAAGGGCTTGGGGCGTGCCTATACCCGCTTTGTATGATGGAACCGATGTTATTATGGATAGGTATGTTTATATTTCACGAGTACGCGTGGAATCTAATTTTTAAAGTCCAATGTTCACCCCAAGCCACAAATGAGCCGCATGCTGGCAAAAAGACAATTATACCAAAAAAATCTGTTTTTTTTTTTCAACAAGCTATTTATGTAGCCAGCCAATATATAAAAATAGTGATAAAATAAAAAGTATTTTCAGTAATATCCGCTTTTGACTTATACATGAGCCACCATGACAGTTTTTATTTCTCAATAGCACCTATGGAGTTTGATGAAAAAAGGTTGGTCATAATAGTACTGAATTAAAAATTAACAAACGAATAAAAACTTTTTGGTTGAAGTGAAGTATGTTGGAATGGCGGAACATTTTCGAATAGTAGGTAACTCTGATAATGTCGTTTTACATTTAATTTTAATTTTTTTTCGGTTACTACTTTTGTGATATATTACCGGTTAAAGTGTTATTTAATTTAATTATTAGTATGTATATATATACGTCACAAGTCTGTTAATTCGTGGCCAAAGGCTCATAGAAAGATGACAGAAGCCTTTTTGTAAGGAGGTCTAACAAGTTTCCTAAGAAAAATCTTGAGAAAGTCTCTGTTAGTGTTTAATATAAAAATTACAGGTTTTCACTAAATAACATAACATAACGAGGCGTGATTGTACGCTTTATTAAAAATAAATTAGTTTTAATTAGTGACTATTATTAGTTTAATCTTCAAAATCTCCAAAATATCAGAATATAAATATTATATCTTAAAAGGTTTAAGGTGAAGCGAGTCCCAATATCCACGCTTTGACTGTACGGCAAATCAATTTTAAGGCAATAAAACATCGATTTTTTTTGATGTCAATCATAATTTTAGGATTCTATTCAGTAAGTTGTGGGAGTCGAAACACGATTGACTAATTTTGACGCGATACAAAAAAATCGCGACGTTTCCGCTGTATCTTCATTTCAAGAGATACTTCTACGGAAAAGCAGTTTTGTTTGCTAGTTATTTAACATATTTCAATTATATTTCGTTTACGTGTTCCATAATAAATATTTTAGGCGATTACGGTTTTATTTTATTACAAAAGGGCATATTATTTTGTAGCAAAAAAAAACATTTATTAACTACATTCAGTGAAATTGCGCGCGGGTCCGCTGTCACTGGCCATCAGTCATGTAACCATGATCTCACTTCGCCTAATAATATTCGGAGCAATCAGGGGAATACATAACATCGATTTGGTAATTTGTTTCATACAATTCAGTCAAATTTGTCGTAGCTGGGATACGCCTTTCAATTCTTTGCGGATGAAGTCGCTGCTAAAATCTAGTTAGATATAACATTACAGTCCCCATTTTGATCTTTAAAGCTCAACCAACCATCATCAAATTTGTGATTGTTTTTCAGTCAAATAATAGAGAATCTATGTGATTTGATAGAAACTCACGGTACGGACGTTTGGTGGACTAGTGACGTCACAAGATTGCTGACCGATGACGTCATCAAATCTAGAGGTCTGGACCCGGCTAAAGTCACTAAGGGAGAGGTAACAACATTTCTTTATATTTTTCCTCGATTGCCTATAGTATATGTAAGGCAGTCTTTATACCTTGTAAAATATTGCTTGATTCGTGTCAGCTGAACAAAAATCAATATTTAGTCATATTTAGGTATTTAAATCATATTTAGGTATTTTAGTCATATTTAGTTATTTAGATATTTAAATTAGGTACATAAATGTTGTATGTTTTGACCAGAAGCAAAACTCTAATTATAACCACAAAACCACAAAACTGCTACATCTCAAGTTGGTTCAGTAGTTTTAGCGTTTTGACGCGAAAACGAAACAAACACACACTCAAAAAACAGCGCTAGATGGCGCTGGATTCGAGTTAGAACTCGCTTGCATTTTGTTTACCTGTTATAAAGGTTTTTTTAAAAAACTTATTTAGTAATATTGTACTTATATTAATATATATATATATATATATATATCTCTCTCTCTCTCTCTCTCTCCCCCTCCCTTTCTCTCCCTGGCTATGCGTCCCAGGTAAGGTAAAGTATGTTTTCGCGCAAATAAAGGCCAGATCCAGAGCAACCAAACAGTTGAGTGGACAATTATTCCCTATTTCTTCATATCTGTGCATTTTCATTTTGTATGTGTGACGTTTAACATTAATATTGTTATTATTGTCCTCTCCAGGATATTCTAGACATATGGTTCGACTCGGGCATATCTTGGAGCACCATAGACAACCAAGCGTCGTTGTACTCGGAAGGGTTGGACCAACTGACCGGTTGGTTCCAATCCTCCTTGCTGACTTCTGTGGCGTTGACTGGACGACCTCCTTACAAGTTAGTAGGCTTCATCATTTACTTATTATATACATAGGCTTTAAATGCATGATAAAAGACCACTATTTGTCGCAATCTTAGTTTTATTCGTTCTCAGAATAATATGTAGATATGTCTGTATGTTATGTATATTTTATAAATATATATTTGTTTGTATGTATGTCATTGTGTATGTATGTATGTATAGGTTTATAATGTTTGTAGTCATATTGTTATGTATATTATGTATATTATATATTATAAACGTTTTTTATGTAAGTAATTCATATTATTGTATCATTGTAGTTATAATATGTATTATTGTAGTTTAAGAGTAATATTATGATTTGTTCCCATTCCCACCCCCTGCTCATCCTATCATTCCCCTATCCATCAAAAGGCTGGTTGCCTGGAAGAGATCGCTTAAAGCGATAAGGCCGCCCATTGTCGACCAATTAGAATTAAGTTCTCTTTTTAAGTTTAATCTTTACAAAGCTTGGTCTCAATAAAGAGTATTGTATTGTATTGTATTATTTCATCATCATCATCATAAATCCATTCATATTTTCAAAAAAATAATAAAAGACTACCTTTCTTCCATTTTATAAAATTGCCTGTAGCTCAATTATAATTATATATTTTATAATATTATGTATTATTTTATTATACATCATATATATTATGTATATTATATTTTATTATATTATTATGAATATATACCTATGTAATAAGTATTTATGGATTTTATAGTATTATATAAGTATTAATTATAATAATTATTAATATTATTATACTCTATAAATATCTATTCTATGTATGTTCTGTTGAAGTATCTATTGTATGTGTTGTTGTATAGGAGTAAAATACCAAATCCCAAATTATCTAGATGTTCCCTATTGCACACCACCGTCGTCTATTGTTTTAACTCTGTTTCCATCCCCAGGTTGTCTAAGAAATTGCTTAACGCGATAAGACCGCCGGTTGTTTACCGTATCACCTGTTAATTGTTTTGTAACATTGTTTTATATTTTATTTTGGTATGCAATAAGGTATTATTCTATTCTATATTCTATATTCTATATTCTATATTCTATATTCTATATTCTATATTCTATATTCTATTCTATTATATCATCATCATCAGCCGGAAGACGTCCACTTCTGAACATAGGCGTCCACCATAGAACCTTATAAACTATTCATATGGACACATTTAGCGTAGATCAGCTCGCTTGTTGTTTCATCAAATTTAAAGTGCCAAAAGCCCTCTATAAAATAAGTTTTTTTTTTCAGAGCAATATTCGTACACGGTTTCGTAGTAGACGAAATGAAACGCAAAATGTCCAAATCGATAGGAAACGTTATCGATCCTAAGACTATTGTCTATGGAGGGAAGGATAAAAACGCTCAGCCTGCTTACGGAATCGATACTTTAAGGTACGTGTATTAATTGTGACTTCGTTCCCGCAGGAATTGCAGGAATTGTTGAAAAAAAAAAAAAAGATAACAATAGTCTGTATATCTGTATGCTGTCGAGTCTAAACGTGTGGGCCGATTTTGATGCGGTTTTTAGGGATTCGTACCCAATGGATGACGAGAGAACCCTATTACTAGGCCTCCGCCTTTTTTTTTTATTATAATGAGTAACAAGACGAGCAAATCAGGTGCCTGATGGTAAGCATCATGATTGCCCATATCAGACACAGTGACACTCAGTGTTTTCCCAATTCAAAATTCTGCGCGGCACTGCACTGCGCCTGTCACCCTGAGATATAAGTTGTTGAATCTCATCATGCCCAGTAATTTCACTGGTAACATTGCCCTTCATACCGGAACACAGTAATGTTTGCACATTACTGCTGGGCGGATGAATAACTGGCAAAGGTGTGCTACTTCCCCAGGCGGCCCCGTGCAAGAGAGGCCTACCACTACAACTATTCAACTGTTTTCTATTCTTAATTTACGTTTGTTTCTTTTATAGATGGTGGGTTGCCAGTCACTCTACTCAGCACTCGCAAATAGTAATCAGCAAAAAACTACTCGACGACTGCCAAAGTGAAGTTATACGCATAAGAAACATATTCAAATACCTCCTAGGCGTTATTTCCGATTTGCCAATAGAAAGGTTCAATGAAACACCTAAATTAAATCTGTTTGACGAATATTTAGTTCACGAAACTCAAGAATTCTCGAAGCAGATTAATGAACATTACAATAATTATAGGTACAATCACGCCGCGCAAAGCATTCTACATTTTATAAGTAATAAAGTGTCAGGCCTCTATTGTCACTGCATAAAAGATAGGTTATATTGCGCGGGTAAGAATTCGAACGAGCGAATTTCGGCGCAAATAGTTCTACACACGATTTTAGTCTCATTGTTAAAAGCTATAGGGCCTGTTTTGCCGCATTTAGTAGAAGAAGCATGGCAACACCACCAGTTGATGCGAAAACCATTCCATTTCACGCAGAACCCGCCGATTTTGACGTCGAACGGTTTTGACGTTTCGGTCATCGACGCCATTTTGGATTTGAAAAAAGCCGTTAATTCTATAGCTAAGAATGAGAATTTAAGAAAGTTCTCAGTTGATATTAGGTTAAATTCGGATTTATTTAATAAATTGGAACGTTTTAGTAATTCAGATGTGTTGTGTGAGATTTTAGAGGTAGCCTCGGTTGCTTTAGTGCAAGATATGAATGTTAAAAAGTTTATCGCACAGTTATGTGTTAGTAAAAATAGTCAATGTTTGAGATGTAGGAAGTATAACGTATTAGATGGTAATGATAAATGTGAAAGATGCGAAAAAGTTGTAGCTTCACTGTGAAGTAGATAGATTATAGAATACTCTTTATTGTGACTAGCCTCGACACTCTCTATTGTGACTCTTTATTGTGAGTAGTCGACAGCCTCGATGGCACAGATGGTAGTAACTCTGCTTTCTGTGCCGCAGGCCCCGGGTTCGATCCCCGGCCAGGTCAAACATTTGTGTGCATGAACATGTCTGTTTGATCTGCGTCTGGGTGTTATAAGATTATATAAGTATGTATATCAGTCATCTGGTTACCATAGTACAGGCTTATAGCCTAGTTTGGGACCAGATGATCGTGTGTGGAAGTTGTCCTGTATTATTATTATTATTAATACTATACCTTGTCAATAGCTTGATCAATGACAGCTAAATAAAAAAAAAAAAATTTTGGCAATATTTCTGTAAATTAAGGGTATTTGATCAATCAATTGCAATGGAGCACTCATATCACCGAGCTCTCAGGGAAACTAAGCTCTGCAGCTTACGCGGTTTATAAAATTAGGCAACTAACAGATGTAGCCACGGCGAGATTAGTGTACTTTGCATATTTCCATAGCTTGATGTCTTATGGGATTCTGTTGTGGGGGTCAGCTGCAGATATAGAAACTATCTTTATACTACAAAAACGTGCGATTCGTGCCATCTATGAGATGCGTCCACGCGAATCCCTGAGGGAATTATTTAAAGAAATAAACATACTGACCCTACCATCCTTACACATTTATGAGAACATCATGTATGTGCGTAAAAATTTACATAAATTAAAATTAAATAGTGACCTTCATAATTTTAATACTAGGAATAAAGACAAAATAGCTGTACCTAGCTTTAGATTATCTAAAACAAATAAAAAGACATTCTTAGGAAATAGTGTACGTTTCTATAATAAAATCCCAAAAGAGATAACTGGGCTCTCAGAGGGTAAATTCAAAACCTATATAAAATCTACTTTACTTAAGAAGGCTTATTATAAAGTCAACCAGTACATAGAGGACAAAGATGCCTGGAAACTTCTGCATAGCCGCCTCGCGGCACCTTCAAAGAAAACGAATGTAACCAAACCAAATATTGTGAAACTATCTGTTGAAAAAATTAAGCCCTACAAGTTTCTTGTGCGTTCTTCTTGTAGAGGTATCTTTCCGAACGCACGGTAGACTCAGTACTGTATCTTCATTGACGTACAAAAGTGTCAGATTATGACCTATTTGAATAAATCTGTTTGAGTTGAGTTGAGTTGAATTAAATTCTAAATTACCCGAAAGGATACTATTTATGTACCTCAATTAATTTCTTGGCTATACCTAACTCATCACTATACATCGTCTAATTTAGCTTGATCAATGACAGCTCAACATAAATTAATTTTATGGTAATATTTCTTAAATTAGGTGCATAAATGGTATCACAATGGGTAATTTAATATTCAATTGATAAATTAAGAACCCTCTTAGAATTTAATGTAAGGAAATATGGCCAAAAATTTTTTTCAGCTTTCAACTAATCAACTTTTACTTAAGCGGGTGACATGCAACCTTTAAGTATTACTATTCCTTTTTTAACATGTTTGTGTACTAAGGAGATGTAAAACTGCATTTCGTTGAGTAAGGGTAAATTAACCCTTTGACTGCCGTCGGACACAGTAAAATTCCAGTACATGGAGAATAACGTGCCATTCGATGTATAACAGATGAGTGCAATGTTTTGCTCTCGGCTCCCGGACTATTATGAATAAAAGAGAAGCCAACAACATTAACTGTCTATTATTTATTCACTCTACCTACCTTAGGCACAACAAAAAGTTTTATGTAACAAACATTGATATAAAGAAAAGGGGAGATAGGGTATGTTCTCCCAGCGCTTACTCAGCAAATGCCACTGTGCTATTTGCTCAGTGTGAAGTTTGCACAGTGACATACTGTAATGAATAACAAAGATAGAAAGACGTGCCTAAGACCGAAGTGCGACTGAGACAACAATATTACTCGCTTGTACGACCTTACTTTAATGACGTACTTGGACCTAATGGGACCTAATTTGAGCTTGCCATTTTCGAGAAGCCAGTACCTCATCTCACCTCTTTATATCAATTATAACTACTAATTATAAAATGGCGTATATCTAGTTATACTAGAAAAATACGTTTTAAATCGTAAAATAGGTAATGATTGACAGCCTGGTTGGCACAGATGATAGTAATTCTGTTTTCTGTGCCGCAGGCTCCGGGTTCGATCCCCGGCCAGGTCAAACATTTGTGTGCATGAACATGTATGTTTGATCTGTGTCTGGGTGTTTTATGCTTATATAAGTATGTATATCAGTCATCTGGTTATCATAGTACATGCTTTTAGCCTAGTTTGGGACCAGATGACCGTGTGTGGAAGTTTTAACTTGATACAAACAGACAGTAGTAAAGATACCTCTACAAGAAGAACGCACAAGAAACTTGTTTATTATTTTTTTCTATTGATAGTTAATAGTAGATTGTTTCACAAGGGGCTAAAAAGACCCATTTTATACGAGGTTGGTTTACTGCCGAGCTTTAGCGAGGAAGTATATAAGGAACCGAGTTATAATGGGTTTTAGCGCCGGTTACACTTCATTTTTATAGTCTTTGCTTAATTCGGCGAAACGTTCAAAAGTTTTTATTTATATACCTAATAAAAAAAACCGTAGTAAAAGTGCGTAGGTGAACAAACGAAACTACTTTATTCCCATCAATTCACCTAGGTCAATTCACCCAGGTAATTGATGGGAAATTATTTTCCCACTTGTTCACCCAGGTGAACAAACGGGAACAAACCCTTCTTTTCACTACGATTGTGAGAAAATAAATTGATAAGTTTCATCAAAACATTTTAGCTTCATATACGTGCGACACCAAAAAAATATAATCTCGTTAGTTGTTACAGACAATAACTAAAAAGAAATTTACTTTATCCTCTAGAGTTTGAAATGTTATTTACTGCTACTCAATAATGACGGACTTTTTTAACAAGAGGAATAAAGAATTGTCTCTTTAAGATCTGTTTGTTAACAGTAGAGTTGCAAATCAATGCAGTGATATTGTCATCTCGACCTCGATCTCTAACTTGGGAGTAGGTTTGTAAACAGTGAATTATTAATCATGCGTCCAGAGCAGTACAGAGCTACTTGACTGATTCATTGTCGGGTGGGAACTAGAGCGGTTTGAGGTAACATACCTTATAAAGCTATAACATAACATACCATCACGCCTTTTCCCGAAGGGGTTGAGACACCTCTGTCTCTTAGTAGGCACAGCCACATTTCGCCAGTATGTTATTGGTCTCATATAATAGGGGGCGAGCCTATTGCCATCTACCGGGCACAGTTCCAGACTCCAGGCTGTCATGGAGATAACTCGGGACCGCATGATTGGGAGTCGAGCTTGCGCGCACCACGCCACCGAACTGTTTCACAATATTATTTGGGGTGGTTACATTTTGTTTGTTTGTGTCGGTGCCGCGTGGTGACTATATGCTGTAGTTTCCAGGCATATTTGTCCTCTATGTACTGATTGACTTACTCAAATCTACTTTACTAAAGAAGGCTTATTAAGCATTCTTTAGTAAAGTAGATTTTATATAGGTTTTGATATTACCCTCTGAGAGCTCCGTTATGTATTTTATGATTTTATTATAGAAACGTACACTATTTCCTGAGAATGACTTTTTATTTGTTTTAGATAATTTAAAGCTAGGTACTTGGACCTAATGGGACCTAATTTGAGCTTGCCATTTTCGAGAAGCCAGTACCTCATCTCACCTTCTCTTTATATCAATGATAACTACTAATTATAAAATGGCGTATATCTAGTTATACTAGAAAAATACGTTTTAAATCGTAAAATAGGTAATGATTGACAGCCTGGTTGGCACAGATGATAGTAATTCTGTTTTCTGTGCCGCAGGCTCCGGGTTCGATCCCCGGCCAGGTCAAACATTTGTGTGCATGAACATGTATGTTTGATCTGTGTCTGGGTGTTTTATGCTTATATAAGTAAGTATATCAGTCATCTGGTTATCATAGTACATGCTTTTAGCGTAGTTTGGGACCAGATGACCGTGTGTGGAAGTTTTAACTTGATACAAACAGACGGTAGTAAAGATACCTCTACAATAAGAACGCACAAGAAACTTGTTTATTAATTTTTTTCTATTGATAGTTAATAGAAGATTGTTTCACAAGGGGCTAAAAAGACCCATTTTATACGAGGTTGGTTTACTGCCGAGCTTTAGCGAGGAAGTATATAAGGAACCGAGTTATAATGGGTTTTAGCGCCGGTTACACTTCATTTTTATAGTGTTTGCTTAATTCGGCGAAACGTTCAAAAGTATTTATTTATATACCTAATAAAAAAAACCGTAGTAAAAGTGCGTAGGTGAACAAACGAAACTACTTTATTCCCATCAATTCACCTAGGTCAATTCACCCAGGTAATTGAAGGGAAATTATTTTCCCACTTGTTCACCCAGGTGAACAAACGGGAACAAACCCTTCTTTTCACTACGATTGTGAGAAAATAAATTGATAAGTTTCATCAAAACATTTTAGCTTCATATACGTGCGACACCAAAAAAATATAATCTCGTTAGTTGTTACAGACAATAACTAAAAAGAAATTTACTTTATCCTCTAGAGTTTGAAATGTTATTTACTGCTACTCAATAATGACGGACATTTTTAACAAGAGGAATAAAGAATTGTCTCTTTAAGATCTGTTTGTTAACAGTAGAGTTGCAAATCAATGCAGTGATATTGTCATCTCGACCTCGATCTCTAACTTGGGAGTAGGTTTGTAAACAGTGAATTATTAATCATGCGTCCAGAGCAGTACAGAGCTACTTGACTGATTCATTGTCGGGTGGGAACTAGAGCGGTTTGAGGTAACATACCTTATAAAGCTATAACATAACATACCATCACGCCTTTTCCCGAAGGGGTTGAGACACCTCTGTCTCTTAGTAGGCACAGCCACATTTCGCCAGTATGTTATTGGTCTCATATAATAGGGGGCGAGCCTATTGCCATCTACCGGGCACAGTTCCAGACTCCAGGCTGTCATGGAGATAACTCGGGACCGCATGATTGGGAGTCGAGCTTGCGCGCACCACGCCACCGAACTGTTTTACAATATTATTATGGGTGGTTACATTTTGTTTGTTTGTGTCGGTGCCGCGTGGTGACTATATGCTGTAGTTTCCAGGCATATTTGTCCTCTATGTACTGATTGACTTGCTCAAATCTACTTTACTAAAGAAGGCTTAATAATCCTTCTTTAGTAAAATCTACTTTACTAAAGAAGGCTTAATAAGCCTTCTTTAGTAAAGTAGATTTTATATAGGTTTTGATATTACCCTCTGAGAGCTCCGTTATGTATTTTATGATTTTATTATAGAAACGTACACTATTTCCTGAGAATGACTTTTTATTTGTTTTAGATAATTTAAAGCTAGGTACAGCTATTTTGTCTATTCCTTGATTAAAATTATGGAGGTTACTATTTAACACTGCTCGAGTCAAATTATATGGGTTATGTGGACAGTGGACAGCCCATATTGTCAGTTTCAGTTCGGTAAGATTCCGGTAAGAATTGTCTGAGTGTTATAAGCTTATATAAGTATGTATATCAGTCATCTGGTTACTATATAGTACAAGCTTCTAGCCTAGTTTGGGACCAGATGACCGTGTGTGGAAGTTGTCCCATATTATTATTATTATTCCTACAAGGATGAGTAGGTAAGTGTGTCAGTCAGACAATCAAGACCTCTGAATGAATTTTATATAATATAGAGATATAATATCTCAGTATCGCTCGTTGTGGACCACAGTTTTAACATCGGCCTTTTGTTTATCAAATTAGCGATTCTAGCCTCCCTCGAGCATCAAACCGTTAGCTTCCTCTGGGACGTATCAGCCTTGTTAACTTCACTATTCACCTCGATATGCCAATATCGACTTTAAATATTGGACAGTAAGTGTTTCAATTGTGTGTCGAATTCGGAAATTGGCAAGTTTGAAATTCAGTTGCATTTCCTTTCATAGAATAAGTAACTGGGATTTGTGATTCGAATGGTGTAGCTCGTAGCAGTAAAGCGTTACGTAGCACCGGTGCACGTCGTAGCAATATAACGCGTCGTAGCATCGTGTTGCGGTGCAACAGTCCGCGTAGCGCATCGAAACAATTAAATACAATCTGAAATGAAAAGAAAAAATTCACCCATGGGTGGGATTCGAACCACTCGCTCTCCGCACCATTCCGTGTGGTGGGCACTCTAATTAATATAATTATTATAATAATTCGCGGATCGTTTGGAATATTTTGGCCACAAAATGCGAAGCTCGATATGACCTGTTACAACTTATAATACAGGGAAAGATATATGGAAAGAGGAGTCCAGGAAGAAGAAGAACATAGTAGCCCTCTTATTATCGACGATTAATTTATAATTAGATTTGAATAAAGTGAGGTTAAGTACTAAGTATTTATTTTATTTTATGACACCCTCGTTGGCACAGATGGTAGTAACTCTGCTTTCTGTGCCACAGGGCCCGGGTTCGATGCCCGGCCAGGTCAAACATTTGTGTGCATGAACATATATCTGTTTGATCTGTGTCTGGGTGTTATAAGCTTATATAAGTATGTATATCAGTCATCTGGTTACCATAGTACAGGCTTCTAGCCTAGTTTGGGACCAGATGACCGTGTGTGGAAGTTGTCCCATATTATTATTATATTATATATTATTTAACTCCTCCTCTTCCTAGTAATTAAAGTGCTCATTTTAAAACATACAAGAAAAACAAAGAGCTTTCCAATATTTAGGATATTAATTACGTAATTTATATTGGTATTAGTTTAAGGCAAATGTTGCATGCTACTGAATTATTAGCTTGACATGCGGTTCTAATAACTATTTACTGTACAACTTTTATACCATGTGCAAATAAATGATTATTCTATTCTTTTCAAAACAATTCGCAATAAAGTCATACAAGACAGTATTATATTCTATATTGAAATAACTGTAGAGACAGAGAAAGGTAATAATATAAGGAATGTGAAGGAATATAGTTGCTGTCATATTTAAGATAACATGAACAATATTAGGTAACTAGCTGCAGCCCGCGGTTCACCCGTTGAAAAGGTCTATGTGTTTTACATGGGTAGCCTATTTAATCATATATAGCCATTTCAAAATTTGGCCATGTTTACATATCAGTGGGCACGACGATTTACGACGATGTAGCGTCCGTGGTCCAGCAGGAATATGCCCGGCTTTAAATCCAGAGTCCCTGGAATCGAATTTCGCCTGGGCGCTACCGTGTTTCGGATGGCACGTTAAGTTTAACGTGCCATCCGAAACACAGTTGTAGTTCCCTATAGTTTCCTATAATATGAATGAATGAATGAATGATAACGCTTTATTGGTACCACAATAATACAGAAATAGACAAAAAGAAAACGCTCAGAGCGATCTCTTCCGCAGACAACCATGCAGGGAAAGGAAATACAGATGCTGAAGGGACGGTGGTATATCAAAAACAAACACTTAAATGATAAATAAATAAATAAAATACATAAATATAATATATAATACATACTTATAATACCATACTATAACCAATACATTATATACTAAGATTATAGATACATACATAACAATATAATATATACTACAAAATTACAAAGGTACACAATTTTATATAGGCGTTACTTTATACCAGTACCAGGCCGCTGTCCTTTCTTACAGCGATCGGCTAAGTAAGGATGAACCCACCACTCTTTCTTTTTTCTCTTGAACTCTCTTTTCCTACGTACATACAGCAGTAGTGCTATCTCTTCGAGGTCCATTTTGATACTGTCTCAGTGTGGTGTGGCGACTCTGGTGTCTGTATGGTGTCTAGTTTGGTAGCTTACGGACACCACGGTGGCGCAACTGGTTGCGCCGCCATGGTGTCCCGGTGAAATATAGTCCTAAAAGAGGCCAGTGACGGTGCACTCTTAACTTCGACGGGAAGATCATTCCACAGACGAACTGCTTCGACAGTGAAAGGTCCAGCGTAGAAATCAGTGCTATGCACTGGAAACCTCAACGTCAGATTCTCCGATGATCTCAATGAAAGGGAATGGGACGCATGAAGAAATTCAAAACGTTCCCGAAGATAGCGCGGGCCAGATGGATTGAACAGAACACTGTAGAGAAGGGACAAGATATGAGTATTCCGGCGACAGCGAATGGGCAGCCACTTGAGCTTAGAGCGAAATTCGGAAACATGGTCATATATGCGCAGACCAAATATGAACCTGATACAAAAATTTTGGAGATGATATATGTAGGGGGCAGTCGTTAGGTCATGTCGGAGGCCTTGTAGGAATCTTGGCGACCTGAAACTCTGACAATATGGGGTGGTCCACATAACCCATATGAATTGACTCGAGCAGTGTAATTGGGGTAACCCGTTCTGTTAGAGTATAAATTCAAATTATTATTATTACGACACGTACTAGCATAAGTCAGGAGTTTAATAAAACCGCGGTACACTCAAGTGGATTGCAACAGGTTAATAAATAACACGTTCGCTGCCAGGGTGTGGTCATGCGTCTTGTCGGGCTAGCTACAAATCAGGACGACTTACGGTTAAAATTGGTTCAAACGTTATAAATTACTTACTCGTGTGGTTAAATGCGGTTAGGAAGATTTATTGGTTAGTTAAATTAATTTACTGCATACATAATAAACTTACTTATTTGGATCAATTTACCTTTAGAACCGTTTGGCGGTGTAGTTCCCGGCTACATAGGGGCATACCTTTCTCATCCTGTGGGAGCCGTGAGACTCGGCAGATGGACATATTCGGAGACTTAACAGCAGCGCTCTCCGTTTCCAAGTATCACACCCCGGACACTTAACTCAATTTCCACAAAAGACACAGACACTGCCCACACAGACTTTTGTACACGTGCAAGAGTGTGTGTGAGGTGATTTCGCAGCGAAGCGGGACTCAACTCGACGAGAGCTCAATATCGCTCGCGGGGTGAGGAAGGCCCGATTGGTGGGCGGATGACAGTGTCCATTCTATACGTAGTATTATTATCTGTTCTGTGCAAGTATTTCAAGTTCTGCGATCACCAAGCCGTACAAGCGTGGTGATTACGGATAAATCCCCCCATATGAATAGTTTATGGAATTTATCGGGGAGGCCTATGTTCTGCAGTGGACTTCTTCCGGCTGATGATGATGATGACCTTTATAACTCCCAAGGTGGTCAAGTTGGTGCTAGATGTCGAATGTCGACCTAGGTGTATTGTTATTAAAACGTTGATGTTATCTTATGAAAAGGCCAGGTCAAAAGTATCAACAACCGACGAGCATGTTCAGACATGCATGTTCATTTTATGTTCATTCCTCAGGGAATGTGACGAAAGTGGCAGAAACGAAAGTCGTATGTTAACTGAAACCGGGCGTGACTGTATGAACCGATTTATTTTTTTTGGTTTAAAAGCTGACCTGATGGAGAGTGTTTTAGCAATATTTCATTAAAATATACTAAATAAACCTACCTATCTAAATTAGGCCTACTCTGTCTACTACTGTCAAACGTCATTTTTTGTATGCCGTTTGACAGCAGACATTAAGCAATTAAACGCTATAACGCGACATAATATTAATAATAATATACATAATAGCAGTAGGTATGTGTAGGTAGGTATTATACGTAATTCACTAACAATCCATTTATTAACTATAAAAATAGCAAATGTGACAGAATGAATGCACATTAAAATGATTTCTTTCTGTAGAGCCGTTTCATACTTCTCCTCTTGGTGGTGCTGGGCTGTTCTTGATAGCTTTGAAGTATTGGAATACCTCCCTGTTGGTAAATATTACAGGATATTAAATATAACATCAGCGAGATCGAATCAGAAATGAGGAGATTCGTAGACGAACGAAAGTTATCGACATAGCGCAGCGGATTAGCAAGTTGAAGTGGCAATGGGCATGGCAGACATAGCACGTAGAACTGATGGCATTGACATTTATTTATAATTCAGCACAACGCTAGGACTAACTTAATGCTAGTGTAGCATTTTCTACTAGTTATCCCAAAAACTAGAGAAAATGTTACAGAAATTGGGTGGAGTGCAAAACATGAAAACTTTAAAATAACTAATTCTACTTAATTAAACAAAACATAAAACAAACATAAAACAAAACATAAAGCAAATAATCATAAAACCAAAAATAAATAATAATAGTCTACACCATGTACTTATATATAAAACACAATATATAGGCATAATACATAAATAAAATAAAATAATAAATACACCTACTTAAATATTTAATATGAGTATAAATATATACCAACATAATAATATATACAATATTAATATACCTAGATAAATAACATTAGCACTAATAGGTCCCTGATGTACCCATGAATCCAGGAGGAATAAAAATAATAATAATAACTTGACACTGACAGATCATTGAACGTGAGCCACATATGTCATGGCTCTCATGGTATGAGAAAGGGTGGCCCTATTAAATAGCTGGGAACACAGCAGAGGGAATCCAAAGAATGGACAGCAGCATTATCCGTTTTCAAGTATTCCAACTACTGCGATCACCAAGCCGCCTGCCAAGCGTGGTGATTACGGCAAAATCCCCCCATATGAATAGTTTATGGCGATCTATGGGGGAGATCTATGTTCATCAGTGGACGTCATCCGGCTGATGATGATGATAACATCTATGTCTATGGGTCTCCCTCGGTTTAAAGTGATTAGTCATTGATTAATATTAACAACAGGCTGTGGCGGTAACGGCTATAGAATAGGTATAGTAAGGTGTGGGGTACCCTCTCTACTCGTAGTTGACATAAGAGCCGGCTAAGGGTTATCAGATCCAGAGGACGGACAGCAGCGTCCTCTGCATATACCCATCAAACTGCGCTCGCCAACCCGTCTGCCAAGCACAGCGAGTATTGACAAAACCTCGTAATGGGGGAACCCTATGTCAAGCCAGACCCCCGTAACTCCATACAATCAACCGCGCGCAATACGTAACTACGTTGAAAATGTCAATGTGTGCGTAAATAAAATAGAATAGAAAGTATTCTTTGGTCAAGCAGTGTACTTCCTACGGCTGAGGTGATGATGAACACTAACAGTATTTTTCCTAATAACGAAAGCGACTCCGCCCCCTCGTCCAGGCCTCGAGCCAGCAGTCCGGGGGACACTCCCCACCAGATACTTCTCCTTGGGGAGAGGAATCACCGGCTCCGTGTCTTCGTCTTCATCTGACGCTGAAAATACAACCGTTGCTCAGATGGTGACACTGCCTTGAGACGCTACTGGTCACGAGTTCGGTTCCCGATAAGTCAATCATTTATTGTGCTAGACATATTATGACTATGTTTTGTAGGCCGTGGGGCGCCTATAATACTCCTCTTGTGGTTGCTGTAAGAGCCTGAGATCAGATATTCTTTGTCTCTCAGTTTATTATTATTAAATGAGACTTAGATTTCACTGCAGGACAAAGGCCTCCCTAGCCTCTTGCCACCTATTGACGATCTTGGGCTTTTGTTTGTCATCATTTTGTTTTGCCGTTTTGTGACCCTACTAAGTGTCTTGTGTGTTCTCCTTGTACTCAGGAGTATATTTCCGAACGTACGGCAGATTCTCATTAAAAATTCCGGTGACTTGTTGGCGACAAAATATCACAAGAATTATTTCGGCACATGCGTCCGTTTACTTATACGAATCCGTCACTGAAAAAAGCTGCCAGGTTGTACTTATCAGCGGGCCGGTGGCTGATTGTGTTCTTACTTACCTATCCGCAGTTTAAACTGCGGGCGTACAGCTAGTAATATAAAACTAGCGACGTGTCCTCGCTTTGCTCAGGTTACCATTTATAATGGTAACCTGATCATAAAAAACTTTCCTGTTCATAATAACATCAATTTGATCTCGAAAAGTACGCCTAGGTCGACCCCTACCGACTTGATCGTTCACACTCGCCTTATCACGTTCTTTTGTTGATCTCCTTTCATCCGTGCTCTCTACACCGAACCAACTGAGAATGAATACTCATCTCTTATCCTTGTCAGCACAATAGCTAGTAAAATTATAATAATAAAAATATTATTTACCAACAAATCTAGTCCAAAAGATGAAATGCAAAAGTGTGCAAAAAATTTTGGGTCATGAAGGAATTGAACCTCCGCCCTCCGATAGTCGAAGAAATTGTTATATCGGCGCTCTTAGAATTCTTTATATGAAATCTAATGAAAACTAGCACACTTCCGCGTCGAATCGTCCGAATCGGACAGGCGCCTATAGGAGCCAAACTTCCATCTCGCTCGCCCAATTTACATTTTAATATTGATGATAAAAAATCAGTAATTTGAATTTCCAAAATCGTTTTCGAATTTCCAAAATTATATTTAGATTAATGCATGTTTTTAAGTATATTTCGTTTTTTTTTCTGTTTATTTGATGGAGTATTTCGAAAGAAAAAAGAAAACAGTTTTTTTTTTCGATCTCTTTTGTTAAATTAAAAAATATCAAAAAGTTCTTGAATATTTTATAAATGGTATGATTGACAAACACAACTTATAATTTTTGGAAAATCAAATGCCTTAACGTGCAATGTGCGAGCGAGAGGGAAGTTTGGCTCCTGTAATTATAGACACCTTAAAAATTCTAAAATTCGATACGTCGGCTCGGATAGGTGTGCGTTCAGCTTTAATCACATTCTATTCTGAATGCCTAAACAGACTCTCTATAATTCTTTCGTTTAATTCCACAAACAAAATTAAATTTTCATTCGTTTTATCTTTTTGTTCAACAAAAATGTTGTGATAAATATTTAACCATGTGAAACTGTTTTAAGAAATGCAAATATATTAGTAATAATTAATAATATGATTGTTACTAAATAATCATGACTTCGTTCCCGCAAAAGTTTCAGGAACTAATTCCTTATCTACATCATATTATGTTGGCACAGTGTGACTCGTTAACTGTGACTCGTTGGTAACCCACCATAATTAAAACTTTCGCAATTTTGTCGCATACAGAATCGCAATACAGAGAGAAATTACACAAGGAAGGCTATGTACAGTGGGATCAATCAGGCTGACGATAATGATATAATAATAGAGATTATAGATAATTAATTGTAAAAATAACGTCTTATAAGTCGGTTCAATAGAGAAACGGATCTAAAATTATCTCTAAAAATCATGTTTTCTCGTTTGCGACATGATTAGCGCCGCCATTTTGGATTCGTTTCTTTATTGAATCGGCTTTGTATAAAAAATATTTAAAACTACCAAAAAGTCCATGGGCTCGTGAAGGATTTGAACCTCCGTCCTCCGATGGTCAAAGAAATTGTTATATCGGTGCTCTAACCTACTGAGCTAACGAGCCTTACACCGTTGTTACGAAAATATAAAGTGCTATTGGTAAAATGACGTCATCCCTTTAGTGGCTACACGAGCTGGTAAAATATTGTTAACCGTCTTTAACTCTATAGCTCTAAGGTCCTTTTTTGTTTACAGTATCTGCCTCCACTTTTATGTGTAATCTAAGTGACGTCATTATTCTATTTGTAAATCATTACTGAGTGTGATTTTAATGCTCAATTCTTATTCTTAGATTATTCAGGTCTCCGCGCATGCTCCGACTAGACTACCGCTGTCGCTGTAAGTATGACTACCGCTGTCATACTTGTCAAATACGTCAACAAAACTATGCCGAAATTGGCGTAAGTACCCAAATCTGCTCAATAAAATTGTTCACGCTAGTTTGCGCACTCTTTGCAAACTGTTTTTTATGAAACTATTTCTTTAGTAGTGACCATAGTATAATTAGTATCTACTAGCAGGTGAACTGGGCGTCTAGACCGTAGGTTTCCAACCTCATTCTATCCTATTCCTACCTTAGTACATTTTTCCGAAAAATTTGTGCCAATACGCATTGTCATTTGTCACCACCATATAGTATTATGTGAGCGTGGTTTTTCAACTCAGCATTGTAAATAGATTTTTTTTATGATAGTCAGTGACAAGACGAGCAAATCAGGTGTCTGATGGTATAAGCATCATGGTTGCCCATATAAGACTCAGTGCCACCCAGTGTTTTAAAATTAAAAATTCTGCGCCTGTCACCCTGAGATATTAGTTGTTGAATCTCGTCATGCCCAGTAATTTCGCTACACTACAAAAAAAAATATGAAAATGAGATGTCAAAAACCGTCTCAAAGTTCTTTCCTTAATAAGTTTTTTTTTTTTTATGATAGTGAGTGACAAGACGAGCTAATCAGGTGCCTGATGGTAAGCATCATGATTGCCCATATCAGACACAGTGCCACCCAGTGTTTTAAAATTCAAAATTCTGCGCGGCACTGCACTGCGCCTGTCACCCTGAGATATGAGTTGTTGAAGCTCATCATGCCCATTAATTTCGCTGGTAACATTGCCCTTCATACCGGAACACAGTAATGTTTGCACATTACTGCTTGGCGGATGAATAACTGGCAAAGGTGTGGTACTTCCTCAGGCGGCTTCCTGCAAAAGAGGCCTACCACTACACATAATCATAATCAAAGGTCAGAGGGGTAACTAATTGTTGAAAAGGTTAGAAATCTCTGGTCTAGACGGAGAAACGATGGGGTTCGCTATGACAGAGAGGCTGCCAAAATCCTACCTCAGTAGGTCCGGCCGGCTTCTATTGCGCCCCGGCACGCTCATTCAGGCTGCATTGGGAACAAATTTTTGGACCGTAGGGAACGAACCCCTGAATGTTGACCTACTGGTAGATAGTACTATGGTAGTGCGGTATCTGGAGATCAAAAAAATATTATGGCCATTTTCAGAAAAAGTTACCTATCCCACTGCTTAATCATTCAATAAGGCCAGTCTTATCAAGGTGAGGAGGTGCAAATTACTCAATAAAAAAAATATAATTGCAAATCAGAATTTATTTTTTAATATACCTTTCAATATAATAAACATTGGAAACAATGTATTTGGGGAAGTGCACCCTTTTTTTGAAAATGGCCCATTTAATGAACTTACATTCTCGCTCGTGTTTTAGTATGCCTCGCAGTTTCTTGTGCATTTTCGAGAGGCTTTTGGTTTTGAACTCGTCGTCTGGGTCGGACACGCTGTGGACTCGGCATTTCTTTTTCCTTACGTTGCCTGATGTGTACTTTAATATTCTTAAAAAAAAAAAGAATAAATTACTGTGGATAATCTATCTACTCCAATAGAGCGGCGAGGTTGTTACGAACATGGTGATAGCAACGCAACAGGCGTAAATTGCACAATTCCTGCTGTCAAACGTAATTTATTGTATCGTTCGTAAAAAAAAGAGCCTTGTGGTTCCCGGCTATATAATAGGGCCACCCCTTCCTCATCTCATGGAAGCCGTGAGACCCGGCAGAGGGACATATTCGGAGAGTGGGTAGCAGTACTCCCCACTACTGCAATCACCAAGCCGCCTGACAACCAAGGTGATTACGGCAACCTCCCCTTTTTTTTTTTTTTTTTTTTTAAATGTCCTATGCTGCTGGCCTCAGATGGCCTCTACAGCTTTACCGGGCAGTGGTGAGCGCAGGAGGCGCTCGACCCAAAGTTAAAGGGCGACTAGCACAAGGGCACCTAGACGGTACGAACCTCGGCTTGGGCCGTCGCCAGAATACGTGGGGTCAGACTTGCCCTGGCACCCCAGTAGGGGAGTGTCCTAGGGCCCTATCAATGGTTTGATCTGTTTGATTATTTGGAGAGAAACTAACCGATCTGAAGGATGTGAGAGATCTTCGACCTCGCCGGCGAGGTCGGTGTTGTGATTGTGTGAGTTGGTGGATCTGGTATCCGGCACCAGTACCGAAAACGGTGCGTCTGTTGCGTATATTGGTAGGATTGGGCGAACCTAGCGCCGCCGATGTGACGGCGGCGATAGAGTCGTCCGGGTCGTCCAGGACGTTGCGAGGGCGTCTACGGAGGGGAGGGGCAAAATCCTCCCCCCCCCATATGAATAGTTTATGGCGATCTATGGGGGAGGCCTATGTCCGGGCTGGTGATGATGATGATGATAATAATAATCTCTTATAGAGCGGCGAAGTTGTTACGAACATGGTGATAGCAACGCAACAGTAACGCGACAGGCGTAAATTGTGCAATGACTGCTGTCAAACCTCATTTTTGTATCGTTCGTAAAGCCAAAGTGCTTTTAAGTCGAGTAATTTTGTGAATACAAATGAACGCACTGGCAGGTTTTTCCGAGAGTAATTTTAAATAACAAAAAAATAAACGAGCAACCGCGCATTTTATAAAACCGTAGTGAGGCCTTAGGCAAAAGTAATATTTGACAGAAGTTATTGGGCAACGCCTGGCACGCTGCTGTCGCAACTCCATAATAACCCTGCAGCTTCCCCAAATGTAATTTTATATAGGTACTTAATACACAGCTTGAGTCAATAATTATATAATTCTAAGGGTGGTGTGCTGGTGTGGTTTATGTCGGTTTCAGGTAGGCAAGCCGGGACCTACAGTTTAACGTGCCATCCGAAACACGATATGACGCAGATGTAAATGCCACATGTGAGAAGATTCGAACCCAGCGAGCTCTGGATTCAACATAACATAAAATACCTGGGGTTCGATCCCCAGGTCAGGCAAAGAGTTAAATATTTGATTTTCCATGCCTGGAGTCTGGAACTGTGCCCGGTAGAAAGCCAATAGGCTCGCCCCTTATTACATGGGACCAATAACATACTGGCGAAATGTGAGTGTACCTACTATGGGATTGAGTCCTGGGTACACATCTGCCTACCTCTTCGGGAAAAAGGCGTGCTTGTGTTTGTATGTTCTTAGTTTACACTTTTAAACCGTTGTATGGATGTTAAATTTGCTGGAAGGTGCCTTATTTTATTCGATGCAGACACACTCATTGACGAATGCGTGAAACCATCGAACTGCGCTCGCCAACCCGCCTGCCAAGTGTGGCGAGTATAGGCAAAAGTCCAGCTATGTCCAGCAGTGGACTTACTACTGCCGAGATGAAAGACACACCAACTTCAAGAGTAGATTTCTTAAGAGCTTACGAGAATCTTTTCTTCTTCTTCAAGTTCTCGATGGAGCTGCCAGCGTCTTCGGTTTCTTCAGAATCGGTATATTGGAATGAAAATTTACCCATGTTGCTAAATCGGATCAATCTGATGGTTTATTTGGCGGGCGGGTGAATAGGATGGGTGCTTGGTATGGATTTTATAACATTTTTTAAGGTTTTCTGGTCATTTTTAATGAAAAATCTTTTATTATCGTGACAGCTGGTTGGTTGATGATTGACAGAAGTTTAGACAGATTTTTTTTTGAGAGTAAAAAGGTTTCATGAATTTCGATAAATATAAACTTTTTGGTGGTTTCCATAGACCACCAAAGGCATAGAAAGTACACGATGATGGAGTCACTATGATGCTTCAACTTTTGTTTTGTGACTCCGTCCGCCTTTAATCAAACAAATCATAAATTAGCAAAGCGACACGGATCTTTTGGCTCATGAGCAAAAATTAAAAACTAACACTATAATTCTAAGTATGAAAAGAAAAACGTTATGGGCGACAGCAGCACTCCTTTTTAATAAGCCAAAAGCAAAGACGTTTACTTTACTACAAAAGTCGCTTATCGCCAAAATATCCTTGTCACACTGTAGATAAAGTAAATCTTTGCAACAGTCCTTTTTGCTGTGATTTAATTTGATTGAAATAAAATAGCAACGGTGATTTCCCGCCATCACTGAATACCTACCAATTAGGATGAATTAGAATGCGTACGCTTTTACAAAGATGGTGGTCCATTTTATAAATTAGTTGACTTTCGTACTAGAGCATTTAAACGCCGCTTTTTCAACGAGTTAAATAACACATGTTTAACATCACAACTAAAAATCAAAATTTAATTACATTATCTAACCATAATTGCGATGAATAATTCTTTAAAAAAATGTAATATACATGTTTTGTAATGTTATCTATGAATAAATAAAAGGCATAATTTTATTTTATTTTTATCATGATAATAATCGAAATTCAGAAAGGCCCTAAATTCAGAATCACATTTGTTCTCCATTGCGACTTTTGTTGGGATTATATATAACCCGCTTAAAACGAGCGTTTGTATAGAACCAATGTGAAAGAATTTCCACCTAACTTTCCGAAGTAATTTGAATTCGTATTTTGGAATACAATCACGCTATCTTTTTAATCAAAGTAAAGATACAAAATTAAGGATTTATTCATCTTCTCTCAAAGGAGGTTGATTTACTCTGTTTCATTAAATCACCATAATTTACGTAAGTAGATACTTAAAGAAGGTTTTATATCTAAAGATCTAGTAGAACGATATTAATAATGCGAATTTTTACGCACTCTTTTCTGAAGGCAATTTGACTTAAGCTTGCCGTGGTTCGAGTAATTTTAGAGGCCAATAATAGTCAAATCTTGAGTAGGTATCATCACTCTGCTGATTACCGTAGTATCTAAATGCTTCTTAGTTTGATATCAGAATAATAATCAGCGAAATTACCGAGCATGACGAGTTTCAACAACTTACATTTCGGGGTGACAGGCGCAGTGCAGTGCCGCGCAGAATTTTGAATATTAAATCACTGGGTGGCACTGTGTCTGATATGGGCAATCATGATGCTTACCATCAGGCACATGATTTGCTCGTCTTGTTACTCACTATCATAAAAAAAAGTGTGTGAAATTAATAGACAGAATAACGATAATATTTTTATAAAAATTATAGCGTAAGCATTTTAAAGTTATTTCTAAAGGTATACAGATAAGGTATAGATCTGAGACTTCTCATTTTATATATTATGTGCGTTTTATCTCGGCGAGTCTGAACATTATAGGCTCTGCGAACTTTAGCGCATGAAAAAGTGAAGAAAACTGTTATTATTATTATTGAACTAAACCACAGACTAAACTGAACATTACATTTGCAATTCTCAAAAAAAGGCATTCTCAAAACGATTGACTGTCAGTACTTGAATCACTGTTTTATGGTTAATTTAGTAGTGGTCAAATAGATACTGAGTGATCCGCCGCCCCCTTATTACGGACGCAACAGAAGTGTGGAAAGCGTTTAATTGCTTAAAGTCTGCTGTCAAAAGGTATACAAAAAATGACGTTTGACAGCAAACATTTAGCAATTTAAACGCTTTCCACACTTCTGTTGCGTCCGTAATAGGGGGGCGGAATGTCTATGCATTCCGCCCCCCTAATTCTCACATAGGTGTCACATATTTTGATGAATTGTCTTGGGTTTAATTGATTTTAATTTATATTATGTATGACATTTAATTATTATTATTTAATTAATTCATAAATATTCATTTCTAATTTTAATCAATTATTAATGATGTCGATTCATTTAATTTTTTATTTTTCGTTTGTTAATTTGTATTTTAATTTAATTTATTACACCGCACCGATCTATGATCCTTGTTGGTCGAAATAAAGGATTAATAATAATAATAATAACATTTGCAATAAACATATGTTCGTATATTTGTTTATCTGGGAATAACAGTTTTCTTCACGAGTTAACACATACGCTAAAGTTCGCAGAGCTTATATGTTGAGACTCGCCAAGATAAAACGCACGTTCTGTAAAGTGTTATTGATTCAGATATTGCCAGTAATACGATATCGGTGTTCGATACAACTTTATAGATGCACAAGCCTCTAGGCGATGCATTATGTCGGTGTTGCCATTTCCCTCGCGAATATAATATTGAATATCGAATGACATACGCATTCTAGAAAATTTATAGTTTAGTAGAAAATGTAAAATGCTTACGGTACGGTACGGCAAATCAATTTTAAGGCAACAAAACATAATAGGAGTCAAAATGCGATTGACTAATTTTGCCTATATAAAAAAAAATCGCGAAGTTTCCTCTTAAATCTTTAATTTTAGAGAGATATTTGGATTACTACGGAAAAGCAGTTTTATTTACTAGTTATTGAACATATTTCAATGATATTCCGTTTATGTGTTCCATAATGTTCCATAATGACAGCCTCGTTGGTTCAGATGGTAGTAACTCTGCTTTCTGTGCCGCAAGCCCCCGGGTTCGATCCCCGGCCAGGTCAAACATTTGTGTTTGATCTGTGTCTGGGTGTTATAAGCTTATATAAGTATGTATATCAGTCATCTGGTTACCATAGTACAGGCTTCGAGCCTTGTTTGGGACCAGACGACCGTGTGTGGAAGTTGTCCCATATTATATTATAATAAATACTTTAGACAATTACGGTTTTATTTTATTGCGAAAGTGTATTACTTTGTTGCAAAATATACATTTATTAACAACATCCAGTGAATTTGCGCGCAGGCCGGCCATCACTGGTCAACCACGATCCCACTTCGCCTTAATAAGAAATCATTTCTCTCTATCTCTCTCTGTGTTTCTTCATGACTCATAATCGTGGTCATAGATGCACACTCACTCACGACGGGTTCGTTTCTTAGAGCCACAGTCCCGGAGAGTCACGTTCCGGAGAGCAACGATTTCGATTAATTTATTAAAGATATTGTCATTTAGACTGCTTCGGTGGCGTAGTGGGCGAAACATCGACTGTCAATCATGAGGTCCCGGGTTCGATCCCCAGGTCAGGCAAAGTGCTATTGGATTTTTCCTTGAGAAATTATCTCTCTCTCTGTGCTAAGAAAGGATTTTTGAAAATTCACATTCTAAGTGGTCGAAAAAGGGCGTTAAAGTTTTGGTATATAATTCCCATATTTAATTGCGAGCGGACAAAGCTGCTATTCCTACACTAGTCTTTAGTAAATAAGTTTCTCTTGATGTTATTCATAGTCAGACAGACATGCTCATGCGTACAAAATGTTTGACATGTCCTGGGATTGAACTCGGGACCTGCGGCTTAGAAGGCAGTCATAATATTGGCATAAAGAGACTTGAAGTGAGTATGAAGAAAGTGCTGAAAGTTTAAGAGGCGACAGTCGTGTGTCAGGATCGTAGCAAGTGGCGAGGAGTTGTTTTTAGGGTTTCGTACCTCAAAAAGAAAAAAGGAACCCTTATCACTTTGTTGTCCTTCTGTCTGTCTGTCTGGCTCTCTGTCTGTCTGTCAAGATACTTTTTAACGGGAACGCGTCGAGGTATCAAGTTGAAATTGATATCAACTACTCTGATCTGTAGTCCCTTGTGGTTGTAAAAAAATCATACTTCTAAGTTTACGCAATCAAAAGTTATAGCCATTTTACTGCATATATCCATACCTACCGCAAGGAACTAATAGATGGTGCTGTATGTTCATGGTATCTAGGGATGGAACCCTACACTATGCATACATATGTATGCCTTCACATTTTATTTCTCTCTGTCTGCCACTACGGAAACAAGGCGAGACTTTGTATAAGTAACTACATTGTACAATGCAATTAAATTACAACGCGAACAAGACCTTTGTGACTGTGTCGATACAACCGCAATGTATTAAGTTTAAACCAACAGACGCAAAGTAAATAGAAACAGAAGGGAATTTGCATGGGTTAGTTTTAAAACGCACGCACTTTTGAATCGAATGGAATAATCAATATCAGGAAAGGGGACCTTAGCTGTTTGACACAATCCTATGGAATATTTACCAAAACGATGTTTTGTGTTCCTCCGCTTCCTCTGAATATAGAAAACCTATTTGTTATATTTATATCCAGATACTATTTTGAAGATTAAGTAAACTATGTCTCTACCATTTTATTTTTGTTTATAAACTCTTAATTTTTTAGTAGTGAACATCTACTTAATCACGCGAGTAAAACTGGGATTTTAAGAAGTTCACTATAAAAATCCGATAGTTTATAAGAGAAACTAAAATGTCAGGGACATGGTTTACTTTTTTATAAAAATATCAGGATATTAATTTATAGAATGGGTTATTAATATTCGGAGGAAACAGGGGAATACAGTGTGGGAATACAAAACCTCGATTTGACAAATTTTTCAAAGGATTGTGTCAAATGCAATGTTACCAGCGAAATTACTGGACATGATGACATTCATAACATAACATAACATAACATACATTCACGCCTTTTTCCCGAAGGGGTAGGCAGAGGTGTACCCAGGACTCAGTCCCACAGTAGATACACCCACATTTCGCCAGTATGTTATTGGTCCCATATAATAGGAGGCGAGCCTATTGCCATCTACCGGGCACAGTTCCAGACTCCAGGCAGTTATTGAGATAATTCCTAATGGAAAAATCCAATATTTAACACTGCCTGACCTGGGGATCGAACCCGGGACCTCTTGATTGGCAGTCGAGCATGCGCCCTCTACGCCACCGAGGCAGTCGAGTTGATGACATTCAACAACTCATATCTCAGGGTGATAGGCGTAGTGTACTGCCGCGTAGAATTTAGAATGTTAAAACACTGGGTGGCACTGTGTCTGATATGGGCAATCATGATGCTTACGATCAGGCACCTGATTTGCTCGTCTTGTCACTCACTATCATAAAAAAAAAATCGTAAAAGGCCGCGTATATATGCGTGCGTTTTTGAACTGCTCTATGCACATTGCGGCCTGTATTTGAAACCAACAGTATTGTGTGTTGGTTGCGACAGTACCTTGTTGTCATTACGTAGTCTAGCTAGTGTGGCCACAGCGTAGAAAGTTAAATTAATTTGTGTATAATTAATTAAGTTGGAACTAGTTAACTTGTTGGTCTCCACAGGTTCATTGGAGAGTGGTTAAGCTTATGGGATAAGATTTTTTCATTTTAAACTGGTCAAATATTAAAACGACAAACTTGTAATGTTTTCGTATTATAAATATTTTAAAATTCTTAAGGCCAATGCATTTTTGACCGACCGCGGGCGCCGGTTGTGCGCGTGCCGGATAACGTTGCATTCAGGGGAGGTTAAAAAGTTCGCGGAATAGAGGGTTTAGAGAGGGAAGGGGGTAGTTTTTTTTACCTGTCGCTACTTGTTGACTCAATACAATTATAAATACTAAGTTTCAGCCCAATCAGTTCATAAAACTTTGAGATATCGCTGGATAAACAAGTCAATCGGGTAGAAAATATCAACTATGGAGAAAATTGAGTATCGTGCCGTGATTAAGTTTCTCACTAAGCAAGGAAAAACGCCTTAGAACATTATGGAAGAAATGTCATCAGTTTACGGGGACTCCTGCCCTGGAAAAACAATGATTTACAAGTGGCATAGTCTTTTCAAGCAAGGCAGAGACTCAATTGAAGACGATCAGCGCTCAGGTCGGCCAATTGAAGCAACGTCCTCAGACATTGTTGAAAAAGTTGAAAAACTTGTTCTAGAAGATGCACTCCTAAAGAAGAAACAAATCGCAGAGATGACTGGAGTATCATCTACGACCATTTTGAATATTCTCCATGACCATCTTGGCATGTCTAAGGTCAGTGCAAGATGGGTACCGAGAATGCTCACAGCGCTTCAAAAACAGCAGCGCGTCGAGTGTTCGCGCGAGTTTTTGGAGCTGTGTAGTGAAAACAGGGATGAATTTCTGAACCGAATTGTGACTGGAGATGAAACTTGGGTTCATCACTATGAACCTGAGTCAAAGCAGGAGTCAATGCAGTGGCACAAAAAAGGCGCAGCACCGCCCAAGAAGTTTAAGGTGTCACAATCGGCCGGAAAGATTATGGCTACAGTTTTTTGGGATTCCAAGGGGATTTTATTGATCGATTATAAAGATAAAGGTGTCAATATCACGGGGAAGTACTACGCTACACTACTGGAAAAATTAAAAGTAGCAATTAAAGAAAAGAGAAGGGGAAAATGGTCTCGAGGTGTGCTCCTTTTGCACGACAACGCATCCGTTCACAAGAGTCATGTTGCGATGGCTGCCTTACACAAGTGCGGCTTCGAAACTTTAAACCACCCTCCCTATAGTCCAGATTTGGCCCCTTGTGATTATTATTTGTTCCCAAACATGAAAAAAGAGCTTCGTGGAAAGAAATTTACGGATGACGATGAAGTGAAGTCGGCAATATCTGCTTATTTTGAAGGCCTTGACAAATAATTTTTTTTCGAAGGGTTAAACAAATTATTTGAAAGGTCTGAAAAGTGTATTAGGGTTAATGGAGAATATATTGAAAAGGAATAATAATTTCATGTTTAAATTCACCCCCCTTCCCTTTCATTCCGCGAACTTTTTGACCTCCCCTTATATAGATATGGAGGAGAACACGATATAGTTATCGTGTGCGGGACGGGCGCGTTTACTTATAAACACAACACCCAACCTGTCACATGCACGCCCAAGTGTGTGTTGACCTTAAGAACCTGTGCACATTGCGTTTTTTATCATCGCAGACGACAGATGCGCAGATGCTGTGAATTATACGCGATTCAAACGCAAAGACACAATCTAAACTTTTTCAAGTATAGCTTGATCAATGACAACTGAACAGAAATCTATTTATTGACCATATTTTCGTAAAATAAGTTCTAAGACGGTTATTAATTTGTCAATTGCATATTAAATAACCCAAGAAGATTTATGTACCTTATTTAAGGAAGAATGTTCAGCAGTTGTCATTGCATCAAGTTATAATAGGGAAGTTATAGTACAAATATTTGAAATCCGCGCGTTTTAAAACGCACGTTGTCGGCGATGAAAAAAAAGCCTTGTGCACATAACAGGGAATCTCCCCTCCTATAGGATGCTCTCGCATCGTCCTGGACGACCCGGACGCCTCTATCGCCGTCAAATCGGCGGCGCTAGGCTCGCCCAATCCTACCAATATATATTTTTTATATGATAGTGACAAATCGAGCAAATCAGGTGCCTGATGGTAAGCATCATGATTGCCCATATCAGACCCAGTATTTTAAAATTCTAAATTCTGCGTGGCACTGCACTGCGCCTGTCACCCTGTGATATGGGTTGTAGAATCACGTCATGCCCAGTACTTTTGCTGGTAACATTGCCCTTCAGACAGGAACACAGTAATGTTGGCACATTACTGCTTGGCGGATAAATAACTGGCAAAAGTATGGTACTTCCCCAGGCGGCCCCCTGCAAAAGAGGCCTACCACTACAAACTTACTAACTTACTTATATAATAAAACATGTCCCTTTTACGTCATCACAGACGAGATGTCGAGTTAATAATACAGCGTTATTTATTACCGTTCCGACTGTGACGACAGTCTGTTTGTTCATTACTCTACTCATTAGCGGCTCGTGTAGAGTAGGCCACTTCAGAGATTGCTGGTAATATTTATTATTACGAGAAAAATGTGTAAAGTACATTATTCTCAAAATGAAAATATCTACATTCTGAATAGGTACACGTTATTTCAAATATTTCTTAAGTTTAAAGCGAAAAAATAATAGAGTTATCATGCGTCATTGCAGCAACAGTAAGCAGCGCGTGTGCTGTTGCTGCAACCTTTTGTGCGCTTCTTGCACGCATGCATCTTAGTCAGGTGTACACCAGCGCATTTGCAAGATCTGAACGCACCCTAAGACCTCTGATGCGCCAAGACTATGACGACTATGATTCAAATCGGGACAAACGCGAAACGCCATATTATTATAAGCAAATTATAAAACGATTTTCAAGAGACATATCTAAAGACAGTTTCGGTTAAGTTAAACATTATTTAAAACATTTAATCGAAATTGATTCATCAGTTTAGGAGTTACGATGCCTCAGACAAACACACGTCAAACCCCAAAATTACGAGCCACATTACTTTCCATGATTTTTCTATTTCGCACTCGAAAAGTAATGCATCCTGTCTCTTTCTCATATATATTTTTCTCAACTGGGAATGCTGATCATGCTAGCACTGTCGGTGAATTCTCTACAGTAAGACTACTCTATCTCCTGCATTATTGAAGCGCCAGGTCCAAGGTGATGTCCCTGCAAGCGACAACCAGCTTGCGATCTTCATCTTTAGGTATGAGATGGTTGGGTATTCAGGTACCTATTTTCTTTGTAGCAAGTCACTAAAATTATCGAGAAGAGATGGGCATAGTGGAAGGTTTTTGTAAGCTCATAACGATTGGTATCAGAAAATCTAAAAGGAAGGAATAAAGCCTTCGATATAAACAACATCCAAAAGAGATTGCTTCTATCAGGCAAAGGTATACCAAGGAGCCTTATAGAAGGTGGTACACCCACATTTCAGCAGATATATTTTTATAAGTAATAAAGTGTAACGAGTGGAAATTATTAAATCTTATAATAAGCCTCGTACACCTCCTTTTACTATATTTATTTCTCATAATAAATCATTAAATAAATCATAAATCATTTATTTTTCTACAAAACTTTTTAACAATTAGTAAGTGGACGCCCTGACTCCTGGAAAAGCGGAAGCTGTGGACCAGAAGGCAGTTCTTCTCAGAATTCTTGAAATACATTAGTGTTTTGTAGTTATATAGTAAAATATAGTATAAAATATATATAAACATGCATGAACTAATTTTTGTTTTATAGATTTAATATACACTCGTAGATGCAAAATATATAAGAAGCAATTTATGAAAATTAATATTATTATTTTAAGAAAAAACAAATAAAGTCCAGATGGGGTGAGTGCGTGTATGAGGGGGTGTGTATGCGTGTGTGAGTGTGGAGTGTGTTGAGTTTAAGAATTATAATTAAGTTTTCTTTGCTGCCATAATCAATACTTTTTAGCCACTCCAATATCGTTGTTTTTAAATAATAGTTACTCATTTTTTTTATTTTATATTTAGAATCAAGTTTGTTGTACAGTCTCGGTGCATTGAAATTAAATTGTTTCCGCGCTGTGTAGCTACGAACTAAAGGAACTGGGCAGGGATTTAATCGCTTATTGGTTGTTTTTTGATGGGGCACCATAGTACGATGATACCGAGAGATGCAGTACAATATGTAGAGTTTACGCACGCTTAGTACGTTTAAGTTATTATACAGAGAGGTTGTAGGATGACGAAAAGGCAGGTAGAATATTGTCTTTAAAAGGGCACGCTGTGTTCGTTCCAGTGTTAGCATGTGTGTCTTCGCTGCACCACCCCAAGAATTATTTTTGGAAAATGTAAGGATTTGTGGATTTAGTCTGTGGCTTTGTCGCTGTCAACAAGAATATTGACAGTGACAAGGTTATTGGTTTAATATTATAAGTAAGTACTGGGATATAATAATATACTTTAAGGAATAGGCAGAGGAGAGAGTAGAAATATGGCGGCAAAATGGTGATGATGGAATATGGAGTGAATTATGAAAAAAATATATTAAAGGGTAGGTGTACGAGGCTTATTATAAGATTTAATAATTCTTACTCGTTACATGTAAGAAAAATTATACCTACGAACGACACTTGAACCCGCACCTTCCTCACTATTCCGTGTGGTGTGGTTGTAACAGGAGTTATGACGATATGACAAGTGATTATTAGTTTTAACATATATTAGGGCTTCAAATATTATGACTTGTAAAATTATGACAAAAAATATTATGCGAATGAATAGGGAACCGTGTGGTATACTTCCCCAGGCGGCCACCTGTAAAAGAGGCTTACGGAGTTTTGGCGGGAGATCGAAGAATACAGTTTGGCTCCCGTATCTTTATCAATTATCGGTGCATTTTCGAGTGTTTAACGAGTAATAATGGTGGAATATTGCGTGTTGAGTGTTTTCGAAGATACACAAGTCTCTTGGCAAGTGATACGAGAGATGAAATGTGATTTTTCGTGTTCCCGCCAAAATTCCGGCAGCTTCTTGTAAAGACCACCACTTTACTAGAGCTGTGACTTGTGACTTGACTGACTCTGAATTGACTAATTGACCATATTAACTTGAAAATTTATATAACTTGACACTGGCAATACATTCGTGTGGGTCCATAAAAGAAGAAAAAAAAAAAAAAGAGGCTTACCACTACAAAAAACTTGCTGATCTTCTGCGTTATGTTGGTTGCTTTCGGTCGTCTATGGAACTCCTCATTCCTGATAAGATCTCGCAGAGAAATCCTGAGCATAGCCCTCTATAAATTGTTGCACTATTTGGAGTTTACTGTTAATATGATAATATAAAATATCATAACAAATGTAATAAAACATAGCTATTTTACAACAAAACCTAAGTTTCAATAAGTATAAGGTATACTCATTTCATCACTATCTTTAGAAGCACTCGTACTCGAGAGCTTTGACTAAAGTTTTCCAATTTCCGCGCGAAAGCTCACAAATGTTCATGTTATGTTTTAGAATCCTTACTTATTACTTATTATCTTTGTACGGACTTTTATTTAAATTGTGTAATATTTGTATGTTGATTTTATGTGAATGGATGTTTTTATTTCATATGTTTCTCTATATTACTCTCCTCTCCCGGCACGGTTGTCTGGAAGAGATCGCTTTTAGCGATATGACCGCCAATTGTTACACTATATGTTATGGTGTATTTTTAATTTTAAGGATTATTTTTTGAGGTGTGCCAATAAAGTGTTTATCTATCTATTTATCTATTATTTGTCCTTATCCTACTAATATTATAAATGCGAAAGTTTGTGAGGATGGATGGATGGATGGATGTTCGTTACTCTTTCACGCCACAAAACTACTGAACCGCTTGGGCTGAAAGTACTTAATGTATCTTTTATTTTTAAGGTTAATTCTTGTTTGTGATGTAGCAATAGAGTTTATCCTCTATCTACTATTAGGAATATTACCTTTCGTCTCTTAAAGTCTTCCTCAGGGATGTGATATCCATACGTCATTGGTTATCATAGGTTTCCATCAGTTTAAGAGACGCAGTAATTTTTAATATCATCCGTCGTTCTCAAGGGAAATTATAGCAACGACATTAGAAGGGAGGGTACTATGAAATATACACAAGTTTACGTTTTATGTGTAAAAGGAACATTAAAAATAAAAAAGTTTTTTAAGTAAAACGCGAAGTGTGCCTATTATATCTAGAATCTAGAGAGTACGTCTCCTAAGTATTGTATATATAGGCATATTTTCATTTTGTAATTTAATTTCATATGTATAATGTATTATTATGTTGTTTTGTTTAATTATGAACAATAAAAATGAATTGTAGTGGTAGGCCTCTTTAGCATGGGACCGCCTGGGGAAGTACCACACCTTTGCCAGTTATTCATCCGCCAAGCAGTAATGTGTAAAAATTACTGTGTTCCGGTCTGAAGTGCAATGTTGCCAGCGAAATTACTGAGCATGACGAGATTCAAAAACTAATATCTCAGGGAATATCTCAGGCGCAGTGCAGTGTCGTGCAGAATTTTGAATTTTAAAACACTGAATGACACTGTATCTGATATGGGCAATCATGATGCTTACCATCAGGCACCTGATTTGCTCGTCTTGTCACAAACTATCATAAAAAAAAAATCCCAATCAAAATTTGTACACCGGAAACGGTAGAATATTTGACACATTTATTATTTCGAACTATTTTATGGGTTTTTATTATGCCTGAAATAAAGAAATTTTATTTATTTATTTTTATTTATTTATTTAAGTACTACAATACTCTTATAAATGAAATGATTTTGATTTTAATTATATTCTGTATAAAAAATATAGCACTGGCTCTCTTTGCGTGTGTGCGTGACGATTAAAAACATATGACATTTATTATTTTATTTCAAATGCAATATGGCAAAGAAAACCCGAAATCCAAGGAATCTGGGCCCAGAATACCTTACACTGTCTATCCTAAATTGTAGAAAATGTTATTCACAATAATATTCCCAAACACAGTAATCCTATTATTATCGCCGAATAATTTTTAATTTAATTTGAATAAAGTGAGTATTGTTTTAATGGCGACACGCGTTCCATTTTTAGTAGATAAACAGATAAACCATTGATTGATAATTTGTCAATTATAAGTCAATTTCAAAAAATTAAATTTAAAAATAAATTCATTATTATTGTAATAATTGCATTAAATAATTAGATTCATAGTATATTATGTATATAATTCAAGCATAAAAATTAACATTTCATAAATTCATCGATAGTGTAAAACAATTTCTCGACGAGCCAGTTTTTCAATTTTATCTTAAAAGTTATAAGACTAGGTGCTTCCCTAATAAACTGTGGGAGACGGTTGTATACTGTCGGCCCCATCACGTGTATCAGCTAGTGTGTAGAACATTAACTTAATTTGTTATAATCAATAGCGTTGCTAAAAATTATAAAACAGCTAAAGTAATGCCACATCATCGGTACATTTACATTATTTCCACAACAATAATTAATTAAAATAAATTAATCGTTAAGGCATACCTTAATGTATGCTTAATGTAGGGTTTCATACATTCAAACACATTTTTTTTGTAAAATTTTACAGTTTAGCCAAAATTCATGACGCTAGGCCAACGGGAAGTAGGTACACTAGAGGTTTTAGCCCATTGCGCAAAGTATTTAAATGTGCGGTAAAATAGCCGTATCTTTTGATTGGCGTCGACTTAGAAGTTTTTTTTTTACAGCAGCAAGAGACCGTAGACTTGAATGGTTAATAATATGAGTTTCAACTTGATACTTCAACGCGTTCCCGAGAACAGGGTCTTACGGACGCACACACAGATGGACATACAGACAGACATATTGACAACAAAGTGATTCTATAAAGTTGCAGTTGGCGACAGCCTTTTTCTTAATTATGCATATATACTTCTTATTTTTGAAAATATTTCTTTCTTTTAGGTGTGTGTCAAAATTGACTTTTCTTCTTGACTCCACAATGGAGCCTGGCTCCGCACGTCTTGTGCACTGCCAATTTCAGGTGTATGTATTCTTCTCTCTTCTATGCGACTTGGGTTGCCATTTTCCGTTATGACTTCCATTTTTAATATGTACAAAATCGAAAACTAACTTTAATAACGGGGAAACTTATTTCGCGTAAAAATATATACAAACTAGGATCGGAATTTGGGATAGGAGAGGATCCAGTAATTAAAATATTTACTAAAAATATAAAATAAAAGGAACTATGTACATTTACAAATTAATTAGATTATTTAAAAGGAATGTTATATGATTTACAATATTAAAAATAAATATTATTGTTTAAAATAAATAATGACAATATATAATAAAAAAGAGACATTTTTCCTTGCCTTAAGAGGTTACATGAGGGGTGATTTTTCCATACAAACGTATTCCCGTGTTTCCTCCCTAGATAACTGCGTCAGAGCAATGGTTTTTTTTTTATAAAATCTAGGTCTTCAGTGAGCATGTTCATGAGCATTTTCTACAAACTTATTGTCCCAGTGTTACTCGCGTAGTTAGATGTTCACTAGAAATATATGAAGAGTTAAGGAACAAAAATAAAATAACCTAAAGCCTAATTCATCTTCTAATTTTCAAGATATAAATTTATGGATAAAATCAATTATTCTCGGAGGAAACACGGGAATACAAAACATCGATTTCGTAAATTTTCCATAGGATTGTGTCAAACTGTTAAGAGGTCCTGTATCCTGTTAATAAAAACACTGATTTCGCTATATTCTTCGTCTTTTGCGTCGTCTTACAGTTTCTAATTTCCTATAGAGGTTCTATATATGAGATCCATCAAATACATTTGAAATTTAATTTCATATCAGGCTCGTCATGCGTATACGGTTTATGAATAGAATATATAGAGAATATAATAGATATAGGTGGGTGTATAGATGTCTGGTCACACATCCACCTTATATGATATAGATAGTCTATTGTCCAGTGTGTCCTGTCTATAATAATGTCCTTTAATTAAAACAGGGGTAAGACACAACACCGTATTGTTTAATCTCCGTTTATTCGCAATAGTAAATGCACCTGCCTACGCGAGGGGGCCGAGTGCGACTGACTTTATATAAATCATTGCAACTGCATTGACAACTGTTATACAATCTGTGTCCCTACAATGCGTGTAGACGTCACGCACACACGCATGACCAACCAGAGCTATTCTTTTCGTCAAGAACTGGGACGATCCTCTCTTTATTCACAGTATAACTATCGCAAAACATCTAGTCCGATCTGAACACGACGCGTAAACCTGCGCAGAAGTGAAAAATGGGTATCAGCGGGGCCCCCCTAGCGGGGAACATGCCACGTGACCGCCCTTGACAAATCACAGCATAAAGCGTATTTTCATCAGTGTGCTTTCGTTCTCTGTGTGTCGTAGTCACGTTCGCTAGCTCCACCTACTGAGTACAGTCGCGCGCGATATTTTTGTTATATAGTATAAGTTTTTTTGTTGATTTTTCGTTTCGTGTAATTTTTTATTTTGTTATTGTTTCTTGTTACTACTTGTTGTATTCTGTGTGTATAAAATGCCAAAATCTAGCAACAAAGTTATACGGCGTCAGGCTAGAAAAATGATTTACGATGTCCGTGAGTTTATGAAAAAAGAAGCAGAAGAAGGGATACAGATAGACCTCAAAGCAATCAACAAGAGAACCGCGGCTGCTACCAAAGTTTCGACAAAAACCGTTCGTAGATTGTGCATTGAGGCAAGTCAGTCTGACCTCTTAACGGTGTTTCGGACCCCCGGTAAAAAAAGGTCAGGAAAGAAGAGAATAACTGGAATCGACAGTTTCGATCAAGGGGTTATCAAAAGAATCGTACACAATTTTCATATAACGGAAAAAGAGTTGCCAACCATAAAACAACTGAAAAATAAGCTGAAAAATGATATAAATTATCAAGGATCAGCATCCAGCTTGAGAACTATATTAAAAAACTTAGGTTTTCGCTGGAGAAAAACCGAAAATAACAGAAAAGTTTTGATGGAGCATATGAGCGTACGCCTTAAGCGTATCGAATATTTGCAAAAAATAACTAAATTCAGAGCAGAAGGGAGACCAATTGTATACACCGATGAATCCTATGTAGATTCATCGCACTCGGTTTCAAAAACGTGGGGAGATGGATCCAATGAAGGAATTAAAAAAAAAAATTCGAAAGGGCAGCGCGTTGTAATCGTGCACGCTGGATATGAGAATGGCTTCATTCCCAACGCGTTACTTTTATTCAAAGCAGGAGCAAAGTCGGGGGATTATCATGATAATATGAATACTCAAAACTATGAAAAATGGGTTCGTAATCAATTAATACCCAATTTACCCCCAAATTCAGTTGTGGTAGTAGACAATGCGTCCTATCACACAAAAGAGACGATGGAGTGCCAACGTCATCATCCAAAAAAAAGGATATGCAGACTTGGCTCCAAGAAAACGGTATAATCTTTGAACCAAATATGCTGAAGCCACAATTATATAAATTGATAACGCTGCATAAGGAACGCCACAAGAAATATTCGATAGATGCGATATTTAGACAACATGGTCATGATGTTTTGAGATTGCCCCCATACCACCCGGATCTCAACCCTATAGAAATGGCCTGGGCATCTATTAAAGGCTATGTAGCAAACAAAAACGTTACATGGAATATCGCCCAGGTTATAAATTTAGTCAAAGAAAAAGTTGGCATGATGGGTGAAAACGAGTGGTCGGCTTTATGCAATAAAGTCTTAAAAATAGAAGATGAATACAAAAAAAGTGACCATGTAATTGATTCACTATCAGACGAGAGAATGATTATTGAATTAAGTGGATCAGAAGATGACGACAGCGAAGATGACAATAATACGTCCGAATCTTCAATGTCGGACTCATCCGAGTCGGATTCGGGAGGTGAAGGTGGCAGCAATTTTTGCATTGAGGGTGTACAACCATTAAAATAATATATTATGTTATTAAATTGTTTTATTTTCATAACATAAGCATGATTATTTTTAGGCTTAAGTTATAGGTTTATTTATTTTATTTTATTTTATTAAGTAGGTACAGATACAGATAACAGATTAAAATAATACAATAAGTTGTCATATCAGAATATAGTAAGTAAACCTGACATCTAATTACAGCTGTACACAACATTCACAATATAAATAATGCTTTTACTTTGAGTTGTTAGTTATTGCGTATTAAAAAGATTATTATTTAAGATTATTAATTAAGTATTTACTTTACCTATATACTTTAGCACTATTCGATAGGAATCTAGAACAATATGTACCTAATCCCAATAGTCAAAATAATTAATTATAAAAAATATAATTCGTACATAATGTTGTTGCACTTGACTGTACCGTCGCGGGCCGCCATGGTGCAACTTCAGATCGGACTAGATGTTTTGCGATAGTTTCATCGTAAAAGATCATTTTTATAGCTATTGAACTTTACGTCACATAATATTGTTTTTTATTCCGTGCATTGTGAGTTTTGTTTATTTATGCCTAATAAAGGGTGAGATGGGATTTTCTTCGTAGGCCGTTTTATATTCACAAATCTTCTTAACTTTTTTAAGAGTTTCATTTTTATGGCGCTTGCCGTTTTTATTGTTTGCGGACAGCTGAGGTTTGTTTTCAGAATAAATTATGTCTACAAGAAATTAGAGAAATTTTTGTATGAAAATCTTTCACAAATAACATAAAATCACGCCTTTTCCCTATGTACTCAGTCCCATAGTAGGTACACCCATTACGCCAGTATTTTATTGGTCCAATGTAATAGGGGGCGAGCCTATTATTGCCATCTACCGCTACTAAAAACTTTCAAATTCAAATTATTCAAATATCTAGGCTTAAAAGTATGACTTTTGCAAGTTAATCAAGTTAATAACATTTTAGTACACTGAAAGGCTTTTTGAATTACGTAAAGACAGCACAACCAACACAAAGAACGCACGAAAACGCTTCAGAAAAACAACCTACGCGTAAAAGGTGTTTCGAAAATTCGCAAATACGGGCTCGAAGTTTGATCGAACCATTTTTGTTCGGCTTTCAATTTAAGAAAAAAGTCTTTTTGAATAAAAGAAGCAAGAACAGTTTAGCACATTTTCAAAAATAGATACAGGAAAAAATACAGAAATAAATTTAAGGAGCGGTCCTAAGCAAATTCGCCCTCTCGCTCACACCTACCCACATTTTTGAAGATATAAAATATACTACATGTAATTACGTAAACTAAAGACAACTAGGATCTAGAAAATAACAATACAAAGATTCAGTAAAAAATCGAATTTTATCCAAACGAGTTTTCATGTATAAAGCACCTGCAGAAAGAAAAAAATCTAAGAAAAATAAAAAGGCGCTGAAAACTTCAATTAGTATAACAATGATAACCTCTAGAATAGAATAGAATAATCCATTTTTTTCCTTTTGAGGTACGGAACCCTTAAAATGTGTACTGGAAGTAGTGTAGGCCCATATCACAGAACAGATAATACTACTACTATACGTATAGAACGTATAGAAATATAATAATAATAATAATAAGGAAGGAGAAACTACATATAATAAAATAATATATATAAATATGTCTATATTACGTTTACCTAAATTGTAAGTAGCTTTAAGTCGGTGTAGTATAATATTATGTACATTAGTCAGTGTATAATGGTGCTGCATAAGCCATAGCAGCAGTTCATGTAAGAATCAAATAAAAAAAAAAAAAAAAAAACGTATAGAATAGACACTGTCATCCG
This sequence comes from Hemistola chrysoprasaria, assembly GCA_947063395.1. NCBI lineage: Eukaryota > Metazoa > Arthropoda > Insecta > Lepidoptera > Geometridae > Hemistola > Hemistola chrysoprasaria. Next base: position 8,433,130 of record OX346733.1, on the reverse strand, counting down.
CCCACCAATCGGGACTTCCTCACCCCGCGAGCGAGATTGAGCTCTCTAAAAGCCCCGCTTCGCTGGGAAATCACCTTACGCACACTCTTGCACGTGTACAAAACTCCATGCATGCAAAGTCTGTGTAGTAGGTAGTTATAGCGCGGCTTTTGTATGGGATTGAGTCGAGTGTCCGGTGTGTGCCCATACCTTAGGTCCTTTAATAAATTCAGTCATAAAAATTACGTTGCTTGGTGTCGTAACGATATTTCACCGTATATTCCTTCCATTATCGCATAATTAATATTTACGTCTGCCAACTTTTACGACTTCGTTCTGAGAACTCGTTTTGCTTATTCAATTACATATAATAAATAAATATCTGAACGACCGAGCTTTGCTCGATGGAATAGAATAGAATATAGCTTGAACCATATAGATTGGCACATAAGTTCATTGACATTCTGTAGTTGTCAATGAACAGTGTTTTAAAATAAAAATTCTGCGCGGCACTGCACTGTGCCTGTCACCCAGAGATATTAGTTATTGAAACTCGTCATGCCCAGTAATTTCGCTGGTAACATTGCCCTTCAGACCGGATCACATGATTACTGCTTGGCGGATGAATAACTAGCAAAGTACTTCCCTAGGCGGTCCCCTGCAAAAGAGGCCTACCACTACAAAAAAAATGCCTGAAAATCAGCAACTATATGTCACCTCCGTTCTATTACGTTCCATTAAAACGCACAAGAAACTTGTAGGGCTAAATTTTTCATTTGATAGTTTTACAGGTGGGTTCCCATCGAGTTACAATGATTAAATTCGTTTGTTTGGATGGTGCCGCGTAGTGGTTATGCAGAAGTTTCCGGGCATCTTTGTTCTCTATGTACGGGAAACATACACTCTTTATTCTTACACGATAATCAAGAAACCATACCAATCATACCAAATACAAGCAAGGATAGGAACTAAAGTCTAATATATAAGTATTTTATGTTAAGATATAGATAGTGACATATTATAAGATAGTGATATAATATCTATCCTAAATAATTAATCGTGTTTGTGCTTGTAAGTTTGTGTTTCATCAACTTCTAAGTCCCCATTAAGCCTTAATGATGCAACTTGAGACTCTCGATAAAAACCTTAATGTGCCCATTTGTTATGAACTCCTAACTATTTGCATCAGGCTCGCGTACTTCGATACACCTACACAAACATTGCTTGGCTTCTACATAAGTCCTTTAGGAGGAGGGTGCCCTCAGGGGGTCTATGGATTTCTCAATCTTAAGGGGGTTTAGGGGCACACACTCGTAATGGTAGGCCTCTTTTGCAGGGGCCGCATGGGGAAGTACCACACCTTTGCCAGTTATTCATCCGCCAAGCAGAAATGGGCAAAAATTACTGTGTTCCGGTCTGAAGGGCAATGTTACCAGCGAAATTACTGGGCATGACGAGTTTCAACAACTAATATCTCTGGGTGACAGGCACAGTGCAGTGCCGCGCAGAATTTTGAGAAAATTTATTTGTTTGTGGCGCCCTCATTATATAATTTTCTACTCCTTTGGCAAGCCGTATACGGCTACATAGCTCACAGCAGCTCGTTGACAATTTATTTAGTTTGCTCACTGTAACAACATTCTGAGAATGCAAGCACCCTCCAGCTCAAGCTTGAATGATTTATACTGTGTCACCGTCTAAGTATGCACAAGTCAGGGCTCAAATATGCGCACCTTACCTACACTAAATTATGTTAACAGCACATAAGATTGGGTCGTGGCGGGACCGGCTATAGAATAGTACCACATCATCTCTACTCGTGGTTGTCGTAAGAGCCGGCTACTAAGGGATAACCCTTAGCCGGCTCTTGCGGCTCAGTGGTTCGGTTTAACTTATAGTGCAAACCACACAGACGCCGAGTCTCAGGGGCGCCGAGCGCCGCGAGCCTCCACAGAGCATGTGTCGCTCGTAGCGAAGCGCCCCATGATATCTTGCGGACGTGTTATGGACGTCCGCCTCCATCCCATTTGTTTCATTGAGTTGTTCCATTAATGGTACAACTGGGACCGCCCGCATAGAAAAGTATAGCTATACTTTTTCTGAAAATTTTTGAGTTGATTAAGAACCAACAATAAATAATTGACTGACTCGGTGGCGTAGAGGGCGCATGCTCGACTGCCAATCAAGAGGTCCCGGGTTCGATCCCCAGGTCAGGCAGTGTTTAAATTTTTCACTGGGATTTTTCCATTAGGAATTATCTCAATAACTGCCTGGAGTCTGGAACTGTGCCCGGTAGATGGCAATAGGCTCGCCCCCTATTACATGGGACCAATAACATACTGGCGAAATGTGGGGGTATCTACTATGGGACTGAGTCCTGGGTACACCTCTGCCTACCCCTTCGGGAAAAAGGCGTGAATGTATGTTATGTAATGTTAATAAACAATTGAGTGGAAAATTATTTTCTCTTATTCCATATTTGGGAAATTTCATTTATTATGGAAGAGAAACCCCCTTGAGTTCAGTCACTGTGTTAGGGTACTCTGTGTGCTTCCTATATTTATTTCAGACAGGCATGTTGCGAAAAGTGCAATTTCTCTCGACAGCCGTCACGGTACGTCACTGCTCTTCAATAGATAATGGACGCCATTCACACCGAAGCGTATAAAATAATATAAAAACTTTTACATATTGGATTTTTTCTTTAGGATTTTTTTCAATGACAGCCTGAAATTTGGAACTGTGCCCGGTAGTTGGCCATCGGCTCGCCCCCTATTATATTGGTACAAACCATTAATGGTGAAATGTGGGTGTACGTACTTTGGGGCTGGATCATTGGATGTTATTCCAAGGACACAGTCCCACCCAGTGCCTCTGCCTACTCCTCTGGGAAAAAGGCGTAACTCTTCCACATTATTTAATTATTTTTTTTTATCTTTATCTATATTGATTTGTTATATTTTATACTGCAAGTGCCCAATAAGCTTCATAATTGATCTTTAGCAAAATTTAAAAATAACACTTAAGAAATACAATATATTTGAATATCATTTTGGGCTCCGTTTCCAAAGCGTGCCAACAAAAATCTTGATCTTGATCTTAAACAATATATAATATGTGCGTATATATGTGAAAGTTGTGCCAAATGACGAGCAGATTGCCCTTTGGATGCTATCACATTACCAAAAACCAAAATTTGTCTTCAACGGCTTGATACCAGAGATACTGGAAAAACAAACACAAAACATTAACTCACATTTGAAGTCGAAAACGCTCGACCTAGGTTTCAGACAACTCCGATATCCTGCATCAGGAGTTCACGCGTGTGCGGGATCGCAACTCGAGACGGACTGCCGGCCGGCGGTCCGCGCGTTCGTCTCCGCTTGCATCGCTTGCCTCGAGCGCCGCCCCATTTTTAAACATGTACATAATTAAGTCCGATAATTATTTTTAAGTTAAACCTGTATATTATGTTTATTGTGGTCTCAATAAAGAGTATTGTTTTTTTTATCACCTAGCTTTTATCTATTATCTTTGCGAAAATAAATAATTTCATTTTTATTTCAAGGCATTTTCTGCTTTTAACTTCATCATCTTTCACTTCTCCTTCGGACTTCTCCTTACGTACTCATTTCTAATTTTATCCATTCTTGTCACTCCAAACATCCATTTCAACATTTGCATCTCTGCTGCATGCATTCTCCTCTCATCCACTGATTTCGTGGACTAACACTGATCCATACAGTACGATAGGTCTTACTAAGGTTTGTTTGTAACATTTGTAGATTAATTTTCTAAGTGCTACATTTCGGTGTGAGTGGCGTCTTCATAGAATATTAGAGCCCGGGCGGTATCGCGTGCAGGTGTGCGCTACGATGTTATTTTTTAATATAATGTTCGACGGAACGTATACAGACACTTTAAAATGGTATGTGATATGTAGCTTAATTACTTACTGACTGACTGACAGACGCTATCGGGTTACCGGCTTTAGAATAGTACTCCATCCTCTCAACCCGTGGTAGAGCCGGCTTAGGGTAGGTTTTTTGATCACTGGTTAAGTGAACCAACGGTTAAATTTTTTGACAAATAGTTAAAATTCGGCAAAATTCGTTTACTAAAAAAAAAAATACTTTTTCCTCACAATTTAACCATTGGTTAAGAATTTAACTGTGATTAGTTTAAATAATGGTTAACTTAACTGTAACCAACGATCAAAAAACCGGCCCTTAGAGTAATTAGATTCTTGAGGACGGCCAGCAACGGGATTGTACGTCCCCTGTGTAAAAGCATCGAACTGCGCTCGCCAACCCAAGCGTGGCGAGTATTGGCAAAATCCTATGTCTAACAGACTCCTAACAGCTGAGATGATAATAATGATGATTACAACAAAAAGAAACAAAAGACGTGTGTTTTAGGAGGAGAGTGCAGTCGCTATGGTTATGCAGTGATACTGCATAGCAGCTGGCCTAGGCCATTTTCGTTTCTATATTATATTTCTAACTAGAGTTATAGCAGTGGCTCTATTACTAATGGAGTTGTTGGTTTTTGGGCCACGCCGACTTTACATTATAATTTTGATTATATTTTACAGGCCTAATAATAAGTTTTTAAACATATCGATATTAATTGAAATAAATGAAGCAAATGTTCTACTTCTTCTTTTCGAGTCAAAATGGCTAGTTTTCTGGTTCCCTATTCATTCGCATAATATTTTTAGCCACAATTTTACAACTCATAAAATTTTAAGCCATAATACAATATGTAATAGCTAATGATCACCAGTCATAACGTCAATACTCCTATTATAACTTGTTATAATTTTAATTGTCCTAACATTTGAAACCTATAACATTATATGTCCTAACCATTGATAACCATATTATTTTATGCCATAATCCTAACATGTCCTAACTATTGATATCACTAAAATTATGTGCCATAATCATATATTGTTCGAATGTTAACTTTGTCATAATATAAATTAAACCTAACCTAATCTAACCAATAGAATTTTGAATGTTCTTAACTCATTGACGTAGTTAAACATCTTTTCTATGTAGCAAACTGTTGATATATCACATTGCTATAAAAAATATTATAGTAAGGCGCTATTACTGATTATGAATAAAAAAGAAGGTAGTTTCATTATTATTATAAAAATAATACTAAGTCAATTTTTAGTGTTAATATTTGGAACAAAGTGCGTAATTTTGAAATTATAATTACAATGGAAAACGAGTGCTAAATATTTACAACAGAAAGAGGAGCCACAAATTAAATATCAGTGGATTTAGATATGAGAAAATCGAGTAAATAAAAAAAATATTATTGGGTATGTGAGTTACGGCGAGATCCTACTCCTACCCATAAATGCAATACAACACTACAATATTCCTCACTTGTAAAAATACGTACACTACCGATTATATACAATAACAATTATGAACAATGAAAATTAGGACATACACCATTATTAACTATAAAATTATACATAAAAACCATTATGACAACTAACAATAGGAATTAAAACTGTTATACACAAAAATATTATAGCAATTAAATTTTAGGACAATTTATCAGTATTACTACAAAAAATATGTATTTCCAATATTATGACTAGAGGAGGTTATGACAAATGATGTATGCGGAAAAATTTTATGACAAAAGAAATTATGCGAATCAATAGGACACCCTAGTTTTCTACTTATAAAATTTTGTTCCAGTATTTTGCCAGGTCTACGGCGTTTTGGTTTGCTTCGAGAAGGTCCGTCATTGTAGTTATCGTGGGGCAGTTAGGAAACTGCAGGAGGTGAGCCATTGACTGGACAGCTCCACAATCACACTTGTCGTCGCTTGAGAAACCCCACCTAACCCGGTTTTCTTGGCATCTTCCGACACCAGCTCGAAGTCTGTTTAAGGATTTCCAAACTGGCCAGGGAAGATTGTTCTACTAAGATTGAAACATGCATCGCCATTAAAAAAAACTTAGAACTTTACCTCACATTATTCAAATCAAATTATAAATTTATCGACGATAATAAGAGGGCCACTATGTTTGAGAATATTATTGCGAATCTCTAAGTGGCAATATATGATAAGACAGTGTAAGGTTTTCTGAGCCCAGCTTCCTTGGATTACAAGTCCGTTTTCTTTTCTTAACTTCCAAAAATCCCAGTTTTACTCGCGTGATTTGGACTTTCACTACAAAACAAAAGAATGTAGAGTTAATAAACAAATTAAAGGATAGGGACATACTTTACTTCATCTTCAACATATCAGGATATAAATATACCTATCAAATCTTATATATATAAAAATCTTGTGTCACGATGTTTGTCACGAATAAACTCCAAAACTACTGAACCGATTTCAATCAAATTTCACACGTACCCGTATTTTGGTCTAACTTACTGGATAGGATAGCTATCATCTCAATTATTCGCTTATGTCGAGAATGTAAACGAATAAAATGTATCAATTAATTGTTTCTTAAGCAAGTGTTTTTTACTGTTTAGTTTTATGAAGTTCTCAAAGATGGCGGTGTACGTTGATTCATCGATAAAATTCTTCAATATTGTTTGACATCTAGGTTGCAAATACACCCAATAGATGGCGCTGTGTTCTGTTTCTTAGAATATAAATTCTATTACTTTATTTCACGTTATATTTATTTATGCTCACGATATAACCGTATTATTTTAATGGTTTGTGACTGATATTTTTATAATTATACTGCGTATGTTACAATATTATTACCATTAATAACAAAAAAAATTGTACTATTTTTGTTAGAGAATTATTAAAGTCTTGGCGCCAAATTTTAATCAAAGTTTCAAGATCTGGCCATCAAATTCTATCGAGTCGCCATCTCTGGTTTGAATGTCCAAAGCTTTGGTATCTCATTCGTTCTCGAGACCTCCTCTGAGCGTAAACAAAGCTCCCTCTCGAACCATCGAGACCCACTATTTCGGACAATCGATTCTTCTCGAAGCATGCGAACTAGAACGTTCGGGAAATTCAAGATTCAGGTATAAATACTGGCACCGAGTGTCACCGCAGTTCAGTTCCTTTTTAAACGAGTGAATTAATACTATCTCCCGGAAAGTGATAGTCTCAGTAAAATCTCCACGCATTTTGAACAAGAATATGAATTTTTCAATTGAGTACTCCAGTTTTATTTTATATTTAGGTAATTCGATTTTACCGGAAGGGTTTTATATCCTCAGTTGCGATTAGAGAAATAAAATATGGCGGTACGAAGTTAGCCGGGTCAGCTAGTGGGTTTACTATATTTGGAGGAAACAGGGGAATACAAAACATCGATTTAGTACATTTTCCATAGGATTGTGTCAAACTGCTAATAGGTCCTCTTACCTGTTAAGAGCATACTAAATGTTTACTGGTTCCTTTATAAAGCAGACTGAGTTTAATTCAGTTTTACCATACAAGTTTTGCACGTGGCCTGGGGCTTGAGGCGTAGCACTAATGTATTTAAAACTAATAGTATAAAGTTGTTAGTCGTCGAGACTGAAGCGACAATGAATTAAATTTTACGAGTAGCTACTAGGTTTACTGAATGAACCATGGTTGGGGAAGTTGATTGTTTCGAGTTATTCGTCAACTCGTCCCATAGGTACGCATATGCCCTTTTTGGGACGAGTTGACAAAAATCAAAATATAGGTCGATCACTAATTGTGAAAAATGTGTTTTGAAACTTTATTGATTTTACCCTACTTCGGCAAACCAAAGGGTTGTTTTTAAATAGTAGATTTATTTTATAAAAGAGACGGGACTTAATCGCGCTAAAAACATTTATTAATTACCTCGACGTTTCGACTGACTTGCATCAGCCGTGGGCACGAGAAGACTGGCGAATGCGGGTGTCACCGTCGGGAAGAGCGAGTATTACAATACAAATAAGGAAAGAAAAATTTCACCCACGGGCGGGATTTGAACCACGCACCCTCCGCACCAATCCGTGGTGGGCGCTCTACCACTTGAGCTACCGTGGAGGTACTAGTCGTCGGCGAAATTTTTCTATCCCTTCTACCTAACGCTCTAGGGGCGTGTGTTTATCTATAGGTGATGCATTTCGCAATCTACCCACCGACAAGTCTAATGTTACAATTAGAATTCATATCGAAATTGATAAACACTTCCTTTTTGTTGCGGTTTTGGTGCGGAGGGTGCGTGGTTCAAATCCCGCCCGTGGGTGAAATTTTTCTTTCCTTATTTGTATTGTATTACATGCGAGTAGACCGCTTTGTCTAAAAAAAAAAATTAAAATATAGAGCGAGTATTATCTTCAACTACCCGCACTTGCTCTTGTAAATAATTGTTATCGCGACACATAACATTCACAATATCCGCTGGTCTATCTTGGGATAAATCACGCCGCGAACACATAATATAACACATATATTATTGATTACGGATTCCAAGAAATAAAATATGTAAAAAAACATAACATACGTTCACGCCTTTTTCTCGAAGGGGTAGGCAGAGGGATACCCAGGACTCAGTCCCATTGTAGATACACCCACATTTCGCCAGTATGTTATTGGTCCCATGTAATAGGGGGCGAGCCTAGTTCCATCTACCGGGCACAGTTTCAGACTCCAGGCAGTTATTGAGATAATTCCTTATGGAAAAATCCAATATTTAACACTTTAATAAAATATGTGTCTCACATAAAATATGTGCTCGAATCGCCTAACTTTATAATTTACTATATACCTAATATATCTAGTAGACTGTAACACAAGAGGCTTAAGAGACCAATATTGTATATGTATTTGTATACGAGGTAGTTTTAATCCCGAGCTTTACCAAGGGTTGAGTTATATTAATGCCGTGTGTAACAAACACTCTACTTTTCACAACGATTGTGATAAAATAAAATTATTAATTTCATCAAAACATTCTGGCTAATATCATATACGTATGACACCAAAAATATATAATCTCGTTGGTAACAGATAAAAATTATTTGAAATTTCCTTCACCTAATATTACCACAGAATACAAATAACTATTACTAAAAAAACATAATAAATTCTTGAGAGAAAAAATCTTGTCATGAATCAACTTATTTCGAATTTTGAAATAATTTTATGCATTTTCAAATTGATGAGGGTAGATTAACCCTCCTTAAGGCGCCTATAGGAGCCAAACTTCCATCTCGCCTCACAATTTACATTATTGATGATAAAAAAAAATACATTAAAATGTGAATTTCCATTTCTTCATCTTTAGATCAATTCATGTCTTTAAGTATATTTCGTTTTTTTCTTTTTATTTGATCGAGTAGATCGAAAAAAAGAAGAAATAACAGTTTTTTCTATCTTTTCTGATAAAATAAAAGTTTCTGTTCTTTTTCTAATTCTGTAATATATTCAAGAAAAGTAAGTTTTCTTAATGTATATTATAAATGGTATGATTGAGAAACACAACTTATGATTTTTGGAAATTCAATGCTTATGTACCTTAACTTGCAATATGCGAGTGAGAGGGAAGTTTGGCTCCTATAGGCGCCTTAAGGAGGGTTAATCTACCCTCACCAATTTGAAAAAGCATAAAAATAATTTCAAAATTCAAAATAAGTTGATTCATGATAAGATTTTTTCACTTGAACTTCACCTTATCCTTACACAATGAAGGCTATACAGATATATAGAGAAGGATATATAAATTCGGGCAGGTTGTTTATTGTTCACAAGTACACCCACCCGGATGAAGGTGCCTACGTCGCACATCCATCATCTTGTTCACTTGATTTACTCCACTTTACTTGCTTTACTGTACGTCATACTTATTATTTATGTATTAAATGAATTTTACTTACACCTGTGCTCACAAATCAAGTCAGATTTCAGTTGAACTTTTAGTACCATGGACTTATATAATTGTGCGTAGTTACTTCTGAGATAAATTAATTATTCTTTGAACCTCCTTTAACGGGGACGGCGACCGACGAATACTTTTTTTTTTGTGAACTACTCTACGCGTCCCTTGGGACTGTAAAAAAAATCGTACTTCTAAGTCAACGCAATCAAAAGTTATGGCCATTTTACTGCATATTTCCATACTATGCGTAAGGGACTAAAAGCTCTAGAGTACTTCGTACATGTTTTTTTTTATGATAGTGAGTCACATGACGAGCTAATCCGTGGTTAATTCGTTCAAGTCCATATCAGACACAGTGCCACCCAGTGTTTCAAAATTCAAAATTCTGCGCGGAACTGCACTGCGCCTGTCACCCTGAGATATGAGTTGTTGAATCTCATCATGCCCAGTAATTTCCCTGGTAACATTGCCCTTCATACCGGAACACAGTAATGTTTGCACATTACTGCTTGGCGGATGAATAACTGGCAAAGGTGTGGTACTTCCCCAGGTGCCCCCCTGCTAAAGAGAGAAAAATGTTTGCTGTTAGTTTGCAACTAGATGGCGTTGTACTATCTTAGTATGCGGATTGTTTTTGGGATTGGAAGCGTTTTGTTCAGGTAACTAGATATGGAACCCTGCACTATGCATACAAACGCCTTAACAATTTATTTCAATAAAAGCACTCTGCCATTTTGTTAAATTACCAACATGGTAACAATAAAGAAAATTAATCAAATTAGTACCTATTCATGTCTATTTTGACAGCCTCGTTGGCACAGATGGTAGTAACTCTGCTTTCAGTGCCGCAGGGCCCGGGTTCGATCCCCGGCCAGATCAAACATTTGTGTGCATGAGCATGTCTGTTTGATCTGTGTCTGGGTGTTATATGCTTATATAAGTATGTATATCAGTCATCTGGTTACCATAGTACAGGCTTCTAGCCTAGTTTGGTACCAGATGGCCGTGTGTCGAAGTTGTCCCGTATTATTATTATATTATTATTATTATTCTAGTTTAAGTATCTATAATACACCCGAATGTTACTTAAGTAGATAATAATTAGTTGTTTACGTTTAATTAACGTTGAGGAAGATAATTCCAATCTTCAAACAACTGTCGCGACGTTGTTTGTTTGTTATTATTCAGGTGGGTTCTGAATAGGAAATTCACATATAAAATCTATATATGAAAGCGCTGCTCAGAAATCTGATATCATTTTATGTTTAAAAATCAAGTTTAGTTTTTTAAGGACTGGGTTTTTTGATCACTGGTTAAGTCAACTAACGGATAATGTTTTGACAAATAGTTAAAATTCGACAAAATTCGTTTTTCATTCCTGGTTAACTATTTTTTTCCACACGATTTAACCATTGGTTAGAAATTTAACTTAACCGTAACTAACGGTCAAAGAACCGGCCCTATGGCTGGGTTTTTTGATCACTGGTTAAGTCGAACAATGGTTAAATTTTTGACAAATAGTTTAAATTAGACTAAACTCGTTTTTTCATCCCTAGTTGATTATTTTTTTCCACACGATTTAACCATTGGTTAGAAATTTAACTATAGTTAGTTTGACAAATGGTTAACTTAACCATAACTAACGATCAAAAAACCGACCCTAAGTAAATATCAATTAAACAATTATTCCTTAATTTATTCTATAATCCTATTAAAACATTGTGTTGACTCGTATTAGACTTAATTTAGAGCTAATTATCGTTACAAGCTGCCTCTCTTTCTATCACGTATCTCTCTATCTGTTCTCTCTGTCTAGCCCATAGAAATTGTACCGTCAAGACGGACGCCCCACCTACTTGTAACTTCATAACTCTAATAATAATGCGGAGTGTCCCAGGCCTGCGATAACGATTAGAAAATGCTTTAAGTTCTAGCATTATGCTAAATTAAAAATAGGTACCTCTAAGTAAATGATTATACCATGACAAAACCAGTTTTTGACGTGACAACGTCTTATAATTCGATAGAGCCGGCTGCACGCACAAAAAAACATGACTCATGCGGCGTTACCTCGCTCTGAGGCGTTCCATGTAAGGCTTGAAGAGCAAGCGAGAGCGCGGAACGAGCGACAAAGAAGCACAATCGGCCTTTGCATTCGGCAGCGTTCGACATCCGTTTCTCTCCTACTTGAGTGAGCGCGTTGTCACGTTCAACTATCGTCAGTAAACCGACTTTACAGACAACCAATTTTTTTTTTAGTTTATAAATATACCCGTACAGGATTATCAGGTCCGTCAACAAGGGTTCAATCAGATCGGGTGGTGAGCAGGGAATTGGGCCAGCTATAAAATAAATAAACGGACCGATTACAGTCAGCGTTGCAGCACGGGGGCTGATGGTTTTTAAATATTGGCTATGGAGTTGCGTCATAGTGGAGAATATGCAGATAGACTGCTACCTACTTCAAAGTGGATCAAAGCAAATAACATTACATAACAAACTCAAAAACTCAAACTCAAACAGATTTATTCAAATAGGTCACAATCTGACACTTTTGTACGTCAATGAAGATAAACAGTACTGAGTCTATCGTGCGTACCATTTACGCGTAACATTTGTAGTGGTAGGCCTCTTTTGCAGGGGCCCACCTGGGGAAGTATCACACCTTTGCCAGTTTTTCATCCGCCAAGCAGTAATGTGCAAACATTACTGTGTTCCGGTATGAAGGGCAATGTTACCAGCGAAATTACTGGGCATGATGAGATTCAACAACTCATATCTCAGGGTGAGAGGCGCAGTGCAGTGCCGCGCAGAATTTTGAATTTTAAAACACTGGGTGGCAGTGTCTGATATGGGTCATCATGATGCTTACCATCAGGCACCTGATTTGCTCGTCTTGTTACTTACTCACTATCATAAAAAAAAACATCACGACTTTTTCCAGAAGGGTTAGGCAAAGGTGTACTTAGGACCCTGTCTAATAGTACATCCACATTTCCCCACTTTTTTTTTATTTTGACAATCTCGGTGGCGTAATTGGCGTACTACGCTAGACTACCGATCATGAGCCCCGGTTCGATCCCCAGGTCAGACGAAGTATTATTGGATTTTTCGATTAGGAATTATCTCTATGACAGTCTGGAGTCTGGAGCTGTGCCCGGTAGATGGCATGCTCGCCCCCTATTACATGGAACCAATAACATACTGGCGAAATGTGGGTGTACCTACTTTGGCACTGAGTTCTGGATACATCTCTGCTTACTCCTTCGAGAAATTGGGTTCCGTACCTCAAAAGGAATAAAGGAACCCTTATAGAATCACTTTGTTGTCCGTCTGTCTGTCTGTACGTCTGTCAAGACCCCTTTTTCTCGGGATCGTGTAAAGATTTCAAGTTGAAATAGATATTAATAATTCAGGTCACCCTAGATCCTCGCTGCTGTAAAAAAAACAAACTTCTAAGTCACATTTTCATACTTTGCGCAACGGACTGAACACCTCTAGGGTACTTTCCGTCGGCCTAGCATCATGAAATTTGGCAATAAACAAGCTCTTTTATCACAAGCTAAGGAATAAATCTCAAAACCGTAAACTTTTCCAAACAAAATTGTATAACTAACATGTTTGCAGTAGTTTCCAACTAGATGACGCTGTTTGTTTTTAGAATGCGGTAGCGTTTTGTTCAGTTCACACCCCGGACACTCGACTCAATTCGCATACAAAAGTCGCGATATAATTACCTACTACACAGACACTGCACACATGGAGTTTTGTATACGCGCAAGAGTTTGCATGAGGTGGGTTCCGAGCTCAATTTCGCTCGCGGGCTGAGGAAGGCCCGATTGGTGGGCGGATGACGGTGTCCATTCTATACGTAGTATTATTATCTGTTCTGTGTTTAGTTATCTAGGTATGGAACCCTATTCTAAGCATACCAAGGTAAGCCTTAATAATTTATTTCTACACACGTATTTTTCTATGATAGTGAGTGACAAGACGAGCAAATCAGGTGCCATCATGATTGCCCATATCAGACACAGTGCCACCCAGTGTATTAAAATTCAAAATTCTGCGCGGCACTGCACTGCGCCTGTCACCCTCAGATATGAGTTGTTGAATCTCATCATGCCCAGTAATTTCGCTGGTAACATTGCCCTTCATACCGGAACAACATTTGCACATTACTGCTTGGCGGATGAATAACTGGCAAAGGTGTGGTACTTCCCCAGGCGGCCCCCTGCAAAAAAGGCCTACCAATACAAAATACAACAAAATAAACGTAATATCGTGCACATGTCATACTGCAGATATTTATTGACCTGTGTCATGCTGATCGATGTAATAAATCGGGTGATTGTTCAATTTGCAGCTTTTACAGTAGATCCGATGAGGTACAATTGTCGATGTTTTTTCTGAGTACTGCTAGGTAGAGATTTTTTCATCATGAGCACAAAAGTGTATATATGTAATAAAATTTCATGAGTAGCATAGAATAGAATACTCTGGGTATCCTAGTGTGAGAGCTAGTGGACTCCGTTGTAGCCTGTGTGATTTCCCAGCGAAGCGGGTTCGTCAAGAGCTCACTCTCGCTCGCGGGGTGATGTAGGCCCGATTTGTGGGCGGATGACAGTGTCCATTCCATACGTAGTATTATTATCTGGTCTGTGCTACCGTGGAAGTACTACTGAAGAATAACAGACCGCTTCATCTATTAAAATATATAACCAAATAATACTCCAAAAAAAAGAATATTGTTAATTGTTATTTCATTGTTATTATGTTATATTTTATTTAGCTTTAATTTGGTGTAAATGATTTGTTGTTGTTATGTCCATGTTTTGGTGTACAATAAAGTGTTTATCTATCTATCTATCTACTCCGAAATTCGAGCCGATTACTCCACTTCTACATGTTTTCCCTCAACCAATTAATTTAGCATTATTTTAAACGGAATTTTTACGTCCGTTCCTATTAAATTAGGTATGTGTTTAGAAATATACCTTTTGTTTAATTTATGTTTTCAGTGCCCTCTGAAAGTGGATATCCATTGCCGAGTAAAACCGTTGTTACGTCAACGAGCCAGCGAACCAAAGGTATAAACCGTTAATGAAGCACCTTTAAAACCGCGGCCTTGTAGGTGGTCCACTAAACCTATTTGATATATTTATATCCTGATATTTTAAAGATGAAGTAAAGTATGTGCCTATCATTTTATTTTTGTTTATAAACTCTTAATTGTTTTGTAGTGAACGTCCAATCACGCGAGTAAAACTGGGATTTTTCGAAGTTCACTATGAAAAAGCCAAAAGTTTATAAGAAAAAATAAAATGACAGGGACATAGGTCATTTCACTATAAAAATATCAGGATATAAATTTATAGAATGGGTTAATTATATTCGGAGGAAACACGGGAATACAAAACATCGATTTGGTAATTTTTTCATAGGATTGTGTCAAATTCCTAGAAGGCCGTGTACGCTCTTAACAGTTTATATACCTTTGGCTCGCCGGCTCGTTGACATACCAACGGTTTTACTCGCCAATGGATCACCCCCTTTAGGTTATTGTAAGTACTGAAACGATTTTGAAAACTACCGTCAGTGGCACTCATATTTATTATGAGTTAAGTTATAATAAATACGTGAGTTAAGTCGTATAACATAATAAATATGAGTACTGAAACGGTCAACCATCTAAGTTAACATCTAACCATCTAAGTTATGGCTGGATGTAAGTTTTTTTTTACTTAACCATCACTTTAATTAAAACAAACATTTAGGCAAGTGTAGCAAAAGTATCGAACAAAATCGAACATGACCTTTTACCTTGTTTTCTCTAAGTAACATCGTAGGCAAGGTAAATTTAATTTAAGTTGCGTGATATGTCTACACACGGGAACTTGCGAACTTTTACAATTAACTTAATGTACTCAAGTTATGGTGTTTGATCTTTATCTATATAGATCTGTTTCAAGGGTGTGCGTATTGCTAGCAAATTTGTTTTTATTGACTTACTCAAAATATAATAATAAATAAAAAAGTAGTCCAATATAATATTAGTCTGGCTTTTTAATTCATAAAAAAATAGGGTTTTGTCGCTGATTATTGCGAGCGATCTAATAAAAACTGTAATTTTAGTGGGTGAATTGAATTTGTTTTCTTAAGAGATCGGATTATTTTTCAAAATTCTATTCAATTACTCCAGTACTACAGGATTTTCACCTACCTATAATATATAAATTTTATAATAGTAACAAGACGAGCAAATCAGGTGCCTGATGGTAAGCATCATGATTGCCCATATCAGACACAGTGCCACCCAGCAGTGTTTTATAATTCTAAATTCTGCGCGGCACTGCACTGCGCCTGTCACTCTGAGATATTAGTTGTTGAATCTCATCATGCCATATTTTTTAATCGTTTTAACGTCATTCCGGTAAGTTTATAAACAAAAATAAAACGACAGGGACAGATTTTCTTTGATCTTCAAAATATCAGGAAATAGCTACCAATATAATAGGTTAAGTATATTCGGAAAAATTTTCGGAGAAGTTATGGTAATTTTTTCTTAAAATTGTGTCAAATTTGTTGTAATTAAGATACGCCCTTAAGCTGACCCCTGATGTGTGTGTTAAGCTAACCACGGACACATTGAATGTAAATGTGTGCGTGCCGTCATGTTTGTATTAGGGAGCTGGCTTACTATTATGTTTCACTTTTCGTTTTGGAAGGCTCCGTCCGCTTGTTTTTTTAGGTTCATAAGTACCTTATTAAAAGGGCACAATTGAGCCTAATAATTACGCTAACACGCGACTTGACGTTTCGGCTCAATTTAATCATATTCATCTTTATAGTCGGTATTAATTAAAATGCGTGGCGAAATGCCACCGTCGATACAAGCCCCGATAACTTAATCAATAAAGAAATAACAGGAAGGGAAAATATAATGAAAGCTTATGTGCTTTTGGCGCGGATTGCTAGAAAAACATAATTTGGAATCGTTGAGCTACAGCATGGGGCTCTTCAAACAGAGAGTGAATAGAGTGTTGGTCGGGTCGGCAACATACTGGCAATACTCCTGGTGTTGCAGGTATCTATAGGAGGCAGAAACCGCGAGCCTTCAGGCACACCGCTTGTTTGCCACCTTTGGAATAAAAACGAATTGGAATCAGTGGTTTTAAACTTCATCCCAATTCGATTGTTTTGGCGTGAATGAATGACACAAACTTTCGCAATACCTATGAAGTGGGATGAGATTAATAATGTGTATTATATTTATTTTATGTAATTTGATTTTACAAATTGGCAGCATTTAAAAATTGTCTGTTAAGCGTCAAAATGGATGATTTTGTCTAGTCAATGCATTTCGACACTCGACAGACACTTTTTAAATTACTGCCAAGTTGTAAAAACAAATGACATGTCACATTACTGATTCGCAAAGAGTTCCTAATTTGATATATATAAAAGTTTTCATTGGCTACTTTTCTTACTGGCCTATTCTTAAAAAAATCAGTGTTACCCTTACGTGGTAATTAAACTACATAAATATAATTATAGAGTTAGCTTTGTCTTTATCCATAACTCAATCAGACTAATAAATGTTGAAAAATAATAATATATGTACCTATACCTTATTCAAATCTGTGTAGAAAGGTAAAAAAGTTCATGGCATCCCATAAGGTAATGAATAAACAATTAAACGCGATCATTAATAAATTATCCCAAGCAAATCGAATTTTCCGAAATGTGGGATTTTTCTTACCTGGTAACATTTACGACTATAAAACGTCATAAACACCAGCTACTTAAAAAATAATTTAACACTAGAGCTATGTTAATAAAGTTGGAAATAGATTGGCAGGGAATATGACATGCGCCGTCATGAGATTTGCAGCGAGGATGTGAAGTGCTCCATCATTTTCCTAGCCTAGCTTTCGACTTCAGTACCCGACTGCCTCTCGACTGAAACGGACGTAAGAAAACCCGTATCGTTACGATTGCCGCGTTCGCGAAATCGTGCTAAATTTACTGTAAATTCCATAAAAGAGTTTCAAATCCAACTTACGAGTATCATAAGTGCTTATACCAAGTTATTGCGTTCAACGAAGACAATTTCAAGAAGAAGTGAAGGTAAGTCGTAGTTTCTTTTCAAGGACTGGTTCCATTAAGGGGACCTTTCTGAGCATTTTCTTTAATGAAACGGCGTGTATACCATTGAGTCTTGATATTATTAAGGTTTATTACGGTTGTATTTTGACGGCTTTTGTCAGGTAAATGCGAGATTTTTCATGAAATACAGGTTTTTGGTGATTTTTGATTAGGGAGCTGGCTCTCCGTTATATTTCGGATAAAACTTTTTTGTTTTTTTTTAGATATTAAAATAATTTTATTGCGCTATTGTTATTTCGTATTTTAATAGACTTAGCGGTCTATTCGCTTAAATATAATATAGTATGGAAAAGGTTGTGTTATAAATTTCGATATGAATTATAATTGAGCATTAGACTTGTCAGTAGCGAATGCGAAATGCATCACCTACATTATGTATAGATAAACACACACGTCCCAGGTGATAGTAGGAAGGATAGAAAAAATTCGCTGATGTTTCACTTCCACGGTAGCTCAATTGGTAGAGAGCCCACCACGCGGATTGGTGCGGAAGGTGCGGGTTCAAGTTCTGCTCGTGTGTGACATTTTTCTTCTCATTTTCATATTGTGTTATTTCGGCTCAAAAATTATCTATTGACACAGAAAAGTGCAAATTCATCGCAATTCTATTTCGGTTGAAGATTCTCTACATTTTATTATAGAATTTGTATTATGACGTACGTTATATTTAAGAAAGCGTTTGATTGTTTTATAAAAATCGACGATAGAACACGAAAGATTCATTCGGGTTTATTTTTATATAATAATAATAATAATTTTCCTTTAATTCAGTCAAAAACCATACATTTCATTAAATAATAAAAAATCGAAATATAATAATAAATAAATAATTGAAAGTAAATTACTAGCTAAAATCTAACTGTCCAGTCAGCATTCCCATCCACCTGCCTTGTATAGGACAGTCAAATCTATCAACAATCATCTTCAGGAGACTGTTGCCACTGCCACATATGCGTTAGCGAAGGGAAGCAACTTTTATATTGATTTTTTTATTCTCCCATCTCCTGAAATTTTGTTTTTAGTAGGTATGTAATGTATGCATGGAAATATTATTATAATGTCGTGTCTATTTTTCTCCCGATGTAAAATAGAATCTGAATATTTCTTAAAAAGATGTTCTGCTTAGTAACAGACCATCTGGTAGTTGGACGTACATTATGGAATTTTGCTAATAAGGCTTACTGCTCATTATAGTTTTCACGCTGTTGGACATTTTGCTACTCAGACCTTCTGATCAGGAGGGAATCTCCCCATACTTTGATGCTATTTAGGTCAGGTTCACGACTTGAAATTGTCAAAGCGATTTGGTTACTACCAAAACGAGAGCGTATCCTTGTCATTAGTATCAAACCTGGTAAAATTCTCATTCTCCATTTTTCTACTAAATCCTACTAATATCTTATGATATTCATCATCCATATCACAATATCCATCCTCACAAACTTTCGCATGTGGATGGATGGATGGATGTTTGTTATTCTATCACGCCTAAACTGCTGAACCGATTGAGCTGAAATTTGGTACTATCTAAGTTGACCCTGGAATATCATAAAAAGTACTTTTAGATTACCATTAGAAATAAGAACGTACTATGCGGGTGAAACCGCGGAGCACGGCTAGTTATCAATAAACGTTATCTTATCTTAATCAATGGACATCTTTAAGTAAAAATTTTTTTATTTGATTTGAATTAGCTTTTTTTTATGATTGTGCGTGACAAGGCGAGCAAATCAGGTGCCTGATGGTAAGCATCATGATTGTCCATATCAGACACAGTGCCACCAAGTATTTTGAGCCCAGTAATTTCGCTGGTAACATTGCCCTACTAGAAAAAGGTGTGGTACTTCCCCAGGCGGCCCCCTGCAAAAGAGGCCTACCAATTCAAATTCAAAATTAATTTATTCGGAAATAAGAATTTCTTAAATAACTATACGTAATTAAACGAAAAAGTGCAACGCCTAAATAATAACCTTTCATCAAACTCCGTAACTCTATTTCCCAAATTATTGGTGCAATAAGGGAGAGCCTCTGTAACGCTGTTATTACAAGTCGTAAATTCAAAGTTCCTTTGGCATGCAACGATATAAAATATACATCAAACTGCCTGTAAATTCGCCTGTGATATTTTAAACACCTACCTAGTAGACGACCTTTCATAAAATTGCTGCACTCCAAGGTTTCTCGAAAAACACTTTTCATAGAACATTTTTCATTCGGGTTTATCTCTGAAATGACTACATTGATTTTAATGGGACTTGCATTGACAGAAAGCTAATTTTATATGATGTACCTTGTATTTTTTTTAATGACTAAGGTACCACAAATTATTCAAAATTCAAATAGGGAGGAAGTAATACATCACGTACAAAGATTAACGCTAGTATTTTTATTCTCTCGTTAATAAAATGATTTTAATGAAAAACGAACCGAAATCTTTAACATCTTTAAATTCTTTTTTTTTAATTACCTAAATCTTTTTCTCCATTGAAAGAAGATAATTGAAACAGAGCTTTTAAAACTAATTAAATAAGTAAGGAAAATCTGCGATACTGTCAGGTAAGGAAGTTAAAACATCGGAAAGGTTTTTAAAAAGTTTGACCAAGAATTTTCGCAGGAACCTACTTATTAGATATTCTTAGATACAAGAATAATACTTTTTAAGGTACTGTGTGAAGTAAGGAATTTCTCGTCACTGCAGGCAATTGTTTTCAATTAGATTTACGGGCCCTATGCGTTCGGGCCATCATAGTATTGTTCTTGAGGTTCCCTATTCATTCGCATAATATTTTTGGTCATAATTTTACAGGTCATAATATTTGAAGCCCTAATATATGTTATAACTAATAATCACTTGTCATAACGTCATAACTCCTATTACAACTTGTCATAATTTTAATACTCATGTAGATTTTTGAAAATGCGATGAGCTCCCGGCCCCCACGGTCCCAGAGTCTCGACTCCAAACGGTTCAAATATGTAACCGCTACCGAGGTTTGCATACTTGCCCCGCTTGCGTTGCTCGGCAGAACCCGCCGCCGCACCAGCCGTACCTTGGGTCTCTGGTACATGTGACGGCGCTAGTGTGTCAACGCAAGTAGCGTCCCACACCAGCGGCCGTCCCAGCTTCCAAGGAACGAGGGTCATACCGTCAGGTCTTTTACCATCGTCACGCATCAAACCGTTCGGTTCGAGAACGGCTGGTACATTGGCGCTGGTAAAAGCCCGGCGGATGATGTCGTTAAGGCTAGCGTGGCGGGAGATCCGGCCAGCACTTCGAGAACATGAGAGACCGTGGTGACCGCGTTCGTCGACGGCAGTACCACACTGGCAACGGTGACCTACATAGCAAGGTGCACCCAAACGCAAGCTGACAGCTACACGAAAAGCAGATGGATCTAATAGATTGCCAGTATTGAAAGATGGGATTGCTTGCAACCAAAAACCAGATTCCCTAACAGAGACTGCCAGGAGTCGGGCCTTGTCTGTGGAGTTGGCGCACGTTTGTATGAGACAATTCCGTACCAACGCACAGAGGGGCCCATCCCACAGTCTCTGTGAAGATGGTAGTTTAGGTAAATCGGTATTGGGGCAAGCCGCAACCCAAGCACTCTTTGCCTCAGCCAAATTAGAAACATCGAAAGCTCCTAAAGAGGGGACTCGCGAGGGAGCGAGGATTTTTTGAATTAGGTTGTCCGAACTGTGCACTGAGGACAAAAAAGCCGGGAGAGCGACACTTGAAATTTTGCGGACCCCTAAGCCTCCAAACCTGACGGGTAAGGAGGCTTGAGACCAAGCCCTGTCATCCAAGTTTAAATTTAATACAGACATTAGGGTATTCTTTATGACATTGTCTAAGCTTACGAGAAGTTCATTGTGTTTCCACAACGGACAACATCGTAAAGCATACGTAAATTTTGGCACAAATAAGCAGAATCTGATAATGGTGAATGCCATATGGGCATTAATTTTCAGTAATCTGTCCGAAGCTGAGCTGAAATTTTGAATTTTTTCATCTACGAAAGATGGGAATGATTCGTCGAGAATCGGGGAACCAAGGAGGCGGAGGGAGCACTTATCAACAACTTTAATGTTAGGTGCCAAACGGTTGAATTTTGCATGTGTCAAATCTCTATCCAAACAGGTATTCGAAACAAAAAGTTCGCATTTTGAGAAATTTAGTTCCAAACCAATTTGACGGAATTCGTCAATAAGTGTTTTTAAGTCATCAAGAACAGTGTCACACATCACCTCCTAAAGTCCCGTCGTCTAAGTACCAAACATTAAGTTTGGACTTAAGACGCCGAATGATTGGATGGATGGCAAGACTAAAAATGGCGGGGCCCAGTGGATCACCCTGTTGACAACCCACAGAAGATAACAGTAGGTTATTTTTGAAAACTAATTTAGTGGGATTCCCATAACATTGCCAAAGAAAGTTAGCGATATCTGGAACTTTATCTTTTATGCTGGCGTTTATCTGGCTCAACGTATAAGCATTGCTATTCAACGTGGCAATGCCGCCAGTATCTTGGGTACGCTGCCATCTGACAGTGGTTTAGAGCACTTGGATTTTCTATAGGCTGGCATGTCGGCCTGTGGATTTTCGAAGCGTTCTATGGTATAGTGTATTTAGTTAGGGTAGGTAGTAAGTAGGTAGCTCTATTGTTTAGTCTTTTTTCAATAAAGGCACTCTGCCAAAAAAAAAAAAAAAAAAAAAAAAAAAAAAAATACTCATGACGTTTAATAATCATAAATATGAGTGTAAGCCTTTGCGTGTGTGTGTGTATGAGGTTAGGCATCAATAATCATATTATTGTGAGCCATTAATTAAAATAAGACATAGGGCACTTTTTAATCTGATATTCCCATGGGAACGAAGTGCACAGGGTCGAAACCCCGGGGCAAAGCTAATTATTATATAAATTTCAACCCAATCCATTCAGTAGTTTTTGCATGCAAGAGAAACAAACATCCATACATCCATCCATCCATCCATACACGCTTTCGTGTTTAATTATTTTTGTTACATTTTCTTCAGTTGTTAGGATAACATATATATATATATATATATATATTTTATATATATGTTAGGATAACATATATATATATATATATATATATATTATGTATATGTTATAATGATAATTAGTCCTAGCGTTGTGCTGAATTATAAATAAATAAATATTTTTAATATTAGCGAGCTTTCAGACGAACGTCGGCGAGCTTTTAGACGAATGTCGGTGAGCTTTCAGACGACCGTCGGCGTAACGTCAACGTCAACGCGAAACTAGTGGTCGGGCGCTAATTTGTATGAAAAAGAACAGTAGAGCACACACGTCGTCGCTTGTCTGAAAGCTCGCTTAGTGTGAAGTGTCATGTACATATAAATTCCTTCACGTTTAAATATATCCAAATCTACAATTCTTAATTTGTTTCAAACATATAAAAAAAATTCAAAACTGAAGGCCCTTGGAAAATACAGTACGTATTCATATTGTGTTGGTCTTAACGCGGTTTTAACAAAACACCTTTTTCATTGCTTTGTCCAAAAAGCAAAGTCATTGATGGTGTTTACAGTTCTTTGTGTATTCAAAGAGGGCGTTTAATTTGGTGATTAATTTGGCCACAATTAATTCTTTGCAAAACGTTCGACGTCCTCCGTAAAAATCTGTCGAACAAGACAGTTTTTTAATGCCTTAGGTGGGGGCACAAGCAGACGGTGTGCCTTATGTAGAGCGGTTACCGCCGCCTATGGATACCTGCAACACCAGGAATATTGCCAGTATGTTGCCGACTCTATTTATCTCATTTTGAAGAGCCCTATATTGGCGTCAACTTTATTGAAGCGCAACGGGAAGACCGCATCAGAGATATAGTTCCACAGTTTGCACGACTACTCCCTCTCTCTCAACTCTTACTTGTCTATGTCCTAAATACATTAAATAAAAAAAAATTGACCCTGGCAAAATGCACCAAAATTAAAAAAATATTTTTTGGTATTGAAAGCGCTAGTAAATTCTCAAACCAACAATAATTGGTAACAGCTAACACTATTTGGCTTCGTAATAATACTATGTTTGTATGGATATTGGCTATTGACTGCGGTATAGTGGGAACAGTAACCCTTAACGATCTCTAAACTCTAAGTACCTCTCATTGACTTTAAACCCAAATAGACCAAGTATTAATCTACCTAAAAGGCGTAGTGATTTATTTTATTAATTGAATGCCAACACACTAAACATTAAATCATTCATTTAAAATATCATGACTGATACATAACGTAACATACAATCACGCCTTTTTCGCGAAGGGGTAGGCAGAGGTGTACCCAGGACTCAGTCCCATTGAAGGTACACCCACATTTCGCCAGTATGTTATTGATCCCATGTAATAGGGGGCGAGCCTATTGCCATCTACCGGACAGAGTTCCAGACTCTAGGCAGTTATTGAGATAATTCCCAATAAAAAATCCAATTTTTAACACTTTGCCTGACCCGGGGATCGAACCTGTGAACTCACGACGCCACCGAGGCAGTGCTGCAGTGACATGACACATGATTAATGCTATTATCATTATAGCCGAAGACTACATTCGATTTAAATTAGGCGAATCACGAATAAATATGAAATAAATGAATAAGTATTAATTTTTACTACAGAATGAAAATGATTGCAAGATCAAATAGGGCAACAATATAGGACATAAAAGTCCGACTATTCATAGACATAATTGACCTACACATACTCTGGTTGTAAAGTTAGTAAGTAAGGGTTAGTTTATAACTTAGCGAAGTTTCTCATAAGTGCATAATCCTACTTATATTTTATAGTTATAGATGGTTGTTTGATATTAAGTTCTATAGCACAGTAATATTATTAGGTCTATAATATGAAGATGTAGTCGCAATATGGATTGTAGTACTACTAGATTGCTTGCAATAAAGCAACGGGTACCTAGTGTAACTTTTATTTGGACAACTTCCACACGGTCATTTAGTCTCAAACTAGGCTAGAAGCCTCTACTATGGTAACCAGATGACTGATATACATACCTATATAAGCTTATAACACCCAGAAACAGATCAAACAGACATGTTCATGCACACAAATCTTTAACCTGACCGAGGTTGGAACCCGGGCCCTGCGTGCAACGTGTTACAGAAATGTGTATTAGTACATTATTGCAAAGGCCACGAAATAGGCAATTGCAGGTACTAGACAGGCAGTTGTCATTTCCGCCGAGGCATATAATATGTATAGTGCTTTTCTCAAAAGAATGCAGAGAAATAAAACATACTTTCTTTTGACTTCGCTGGAAGTAGGTTTTCCATTGCCAATTTGGCTTCTAATCTTAAATTTGGTGGAGTACAATCAATCTCCTGCACCGTCGAAACTCATTTGTGATTTAAGATTCAAAATACTGCGCTGCACTGCACTGTGCCTGTCACCCGGAGATATGAGTTGTTGAATCTCATCATGCCCAGTAATTTCGCTGGTAACATTGCCCTTCATACCGGAACACAGTAATGTTTGAATATTACTGATTGGCGGATGAATAACAGGCAAGGGTGTGGTACTTCCCCAGGCGGGCGCCTGCAAAAGAGGCGTACCACTACAAATACCCAAATACTAATTATTTCCTATTGAACAATTGAATGGAAAATTATTTCCTATTTCTTCATATCTGTGTATTTTCATTTTGTATGTGTGACGTTTAACCTTAATACACCATTTTGTTACACGTACATAAAAACATAACATACATTCACGCCTTTTTCCCGAAGGGGTAGGCAGAGGTGTACCCACGACTCAGTCCCATAGTAGATACACCCACATTTCGCCAGTATGTTATTGGTCCCATGTAATAGGGGGCGAGCCTATTGCCATCTACCGGGCACAGTTCCATAATTTTTAATTCATAATATTCCATAATTCCACATTTCCACATTCCACGTAGTACATAATGAGCCGCAAGTATGATAATCCACAAATGAGATCTTCAAGTACGGCTAAACCCCTAAACTATTTACAAATTGGCTCGCGGTGACGCAGCTGAAAGCCTTTTGTCCCGTGTGCTCATATCCTTTTTATTACGAGGTTATTAGTAATATTGCGGCGTGACTAGGCGTTAACATGTTTGTACTAGTCACTAGTCAAATTAGTGAATGCTACTTCTTCACCACTTCTGATGCCCTGGTATCTATTTTTCAATAAATTGATTTTTAAATTTGAAATGCTCTAACTCTGTGATATATCCACGGTTTAAGCTTTACATACTGAATTACAGCCAAATCGGTTGAGTAGATTGGTGTTAAGAGGTAATAAACATTCAGTTAAACATTCACGATACGAATTTTTGAATTATTTATATAAATTCCTATGAAACTTTGCACATCTGTCCAATTCGGACGATTCGACGTGGACAAGTGTGACAAGATAATTTAGACCCTGGAATAAAACAAAGAGTATTTTGTATCCCGATATTCCCACGGGAACGAAGACTATACGCTGGTGAATCCGCGGGGCAGCTAGTATTATTTAAAAGTAATAGATTAAAAACAGTAAGTTGACATTTTAAGATATGCTCATTTTATGAAGCAGTCTTTTTATGAAATGTAGATTATGTGAGGCTACTTTGAATAGTGGACATATAGGAATAGTACATTATTAAAAAACAGACGATATGCACCGAAACCTAAATAAAGAAAATAGAATAATACTTGATTGCATACCAGATAAAAAATACAATGTACACAGGAAAAATACAAAAATATCACTATCAAACAACCAGCGGTCTTATCGCATCAAGCAATTTCTTTCAGACAACCTGGGGATGGGAAAGGCGATTAAAAAATTTAAACGACGGAGGTGTGCGATAAGTAAGATAATATGAGATATGGCATTTACTTATATCAGAAACAAATATCGTGCCACATAAAACAGACACATAAAAAGTATATAATAATACTAGATACTACTATTGTTATACCGTTATACCTATTATAAAAAATAAACATCTATGCCTGACCTGGGGATTGAACCCGGGACCTCTTGATTGGCAGTCAAATATAGATATGGCATTTACTTATATCAGTAGCAAATATCGTGCCACATAAAATAGATACATAAAGAGTATAATAATACTAAATACTACTATTGTTATACCTACTAATAATACTAGGTACAATATAATTAAATACATACATATGATAGAAACGAGATACCCTCAGACGCGGGCATCTAAACTTTGGACAGTATACCAAATAATAATATTATAGTTAGTTTTCCCATAAGCATTCAGTATTCAGTACTAACTTTCCTCGATCGTAAAAAACTTTTTCTATTTCGAACACCATATTTTTACAACTTAACTTAACTTTTAACGTCTCATGAAACGGTTAAATGGCTACCAGGAGAACTATTTCTAAATGAGCTAGCCGGTGGCAATTCCCAGTTTCACAAATTAATTATTTCGGAAACAGGTTCAAACTTTTACTGGGAACTTTTCGTTGGCAAGGTGCTTGAAAGAGACTGTAAATTGTCTGATGCTTGTAAAAGTTGTCCACTGGACTAGTTTCTGCTAATCGTTTTATACTAAATACATATAGGTAGGGGTTTACCGAGAGCTTTCACCTGTAATGTTATATTATGTTATTAGCACATACAGACTGTTGCCAAAATTCCCCAAAAACGCCTAGTTACCTTTCTTTCTTGCACTCTGGTGTTCTCGGAATTTTTGTTCGCAACATAGGATGATTTGGCGAGAAAAGAGAATGCTATCACATTATTTTTCGGTGTCAGTCTTTCGTCGTTCTGGTCGTGACATTTTGTTGGAGATCAAGAGTGTTCAGAAATAAAAAATTGGACTCCGATATCAAGTTTCTCCAGTCTGGTCTGTCTTGTGCCACCTCCCGCCACTCATCCCACGTGGATGAGTGGTGTGTGTGGTGGGAGTGAGATTGCACAGGTCCTTCACGACCTTATCCCTTCAACGATACCTGGGATAGCTCACCGGACGACGCCCGTCCCTCTCAGGTACGCTCGTATCACATTACGATCCTCTTCCATTCTTTCCACGTGGCCAAGCCAGCGAAGCCTGTGTGCTTTTGTCTAGCCGATGATATTTGGCTCGGCCACTAGGTCTTCTCTCCTTTCCCAGTATCTTCCTCAAGATCTTTCTTTCTGTGACAAGGAGCTTCTTTTCTTCTTTAAGGGTGAGTATCCATGTCTCACATCCGTTGTACATCTAAACTGGTCATATGACAGTCTTGTATATACGAAACTTAGTACGTCTGCTGAGAAGTTTGGACACTAGGATTTTATGTAAGGTTGCACTACACCGGAGGGTATTTTGTACTCGGATGTCTATTTCCTTCTCTCTGGTGTTGGTGTCCGTTATAGTATAGCCGAAATACTTAAATCTGTCCACGCCCTTAAACGTAATACTTCTGACAGTCAGATTTTCCTTAGGGATTCGAGTACTTTTGAAGCGGCGCATTTGGATGTACTCTATCTTTCCAGCGTTAATCAGGGACCCACTTTCTCCTGACAGAAATTATCAGTCCATAATCAGTAAATGACAAGAACCGTATAAAACAACTTTAATGATGCATGACTTGAATTATTACAACGCCCAGATCTAAGAGCACATATACAAATAAAATAACTTTTCATTACAATATAAACGAGGAATAAGAAAGGAATTTCATAAATTCTCATGGAAACAAAGTCTCGTGAATATTTTAGTACCTACCTAATAATTACTAGGTACGTACTTCATGAAATAACAAGATTATGTCATAACAGATGCAAAACCCATTTGCATTAATCTGAGAACGTATTTCGACGACAACTTGACTAAGATTTGCAAATAATTGTTCTAATTATCGTGTAATAAATTCGTCAGCGTTACGCGTCATATAGCTCTTACCATTGGAATCTTATTGGAACATATTAACTTAGTGTACTCGTTTGCGAAATAAATACTTTTGTAATAATTATAATAAAACAAGCCCCATATTGGACACCATAGCAAAAACACATGCCCCAAAGTGGTTGCCATTGTCATTAAACTAGTCCTAAATTGGGCACCAATGCAATTAAAGTAGCTCCACATTGGCAGCCATTGTAATGAAACTAGCTCCACGTTGGGCGCCATTGCAATTAAACTAGCTCCACATTGGGCGCCATTGTAATTAAACTAGCTACACATTGGGCGCCGTTATAATTAAACTAGCCTCACATTGACCGCCAATTCAAATAAATTAGCTCCACATTGGGCGCCATTGTCTAACTAAACTAATTAAACTAGCCCCATATTGGACACCATAGCAATAACACATGCCCCAAAGTGGTTGCCATTGTCATTAAACTAGTCCTAAATTGGGCACCAATGCAATTAAAGTAGCTCCACATTGGCAGCCATTGTAATGAAACTAGCTCCACGTTGGGCGCCATTGCAATTAAACTAGCTCCATGTAGGGCGCCATTGTAATTAAACTAGGTCCACATTGGGCGCCATTGTAATTAAACTAGCCACACATTGGGCGCCGTTATAATTAAACTAGCCTCACATTGACCGCCAATTCAAATAAATTAGCTCCACATTGGGCACCATTGTCTAACTAAACTAATTAAACTAGCCCCATATTGAACACCATAGCAATAACACTTGCACCAAAGTGGTTGCCATTGTCATTAAACTAGTCCCAAATTGGGCACCAATGCAATTAAAGTAGCTCCACATTGGCAGCCATTATATAAACTAGCTCCACATTGGGCGCTGTTGTAATTAAACTAGCCTCACATTGGGCGCCAATGCAAATAAACTAGCTGCACATTGGGCGCTGTTGTAATTAAACTAGCCACACATTGGGCGCTGTTGTCATTAAACTAGCCACACATTGGGCGCCAATGTAAATAAACTAGCTCTACATTGGGCGCTGTTGTAATTAAACTAGCCTCACATTGGGCGCCAATGCAAATAAACTAGCTCCACATTGGGCGCTGTTGTCATTAAACTAGCCACATATTGGGCGCCAATACAAATAAACTAGCTCCACATTGGGCGCTGTTGTCATTAAACTAGCCACATATTGGGTGCCAATACAAATAAACTAGCTCCACATTGGGCGCTGTTGTCATTAAACTAGCCACATATTGGGCGCCAATGCAAATAAACTAGCTCCACATTGGGCGCTGTTGTCATTAAACTAGCCACATATTGGGCGCCAATACAAATAAACTAGCTCCACATTGGGCGCTGTTGTCATTAAACTAGCCACATATTGGGCGCCAATACAAATAAACTAGCTCCACATTGGGCGCTGTTGTCATTAAACTAGCCACATATTGGGCGCCAATGCAAATAAACTAGCTCCACATTGGGCGCTGTTGTCATTAAACTAGCCACATATTGGGTACTTTTGTCTTTGGGCACCAATATAAAGAAAAACCAGAGCACCTGTTCATAAAACGCACTTTGTAAAGCATTACGCTACCTTCCAACCGACATTTAAGTGTCTTTTTTATGTAGTTGAAAGTGATTTAACGTCTATTTTTGTATGTCATTAATCGTACAACACTATTTTTAATAATATAAAATGATAGGGTACTCTTTAGTGAGTAAAACTGCAGGGCACAGCAAGTCAGCTATATAAGTAGCTTAACCCACCGGTTATGCATGACAGGCATGCATGAGCACACAAAACGCTCATGCATAACTTAGCGTGTCTGTAAGAAATCTGTTCGGTTTTCCAAGACTGTACAGGAAGCTTGTGTAGCTGGCTTTAGAATATCTTATAGAGCATGATCATTTTCAGGGAGTGATGCCACGTAGAGCAACTAGTACAAACATCCAAGTTTTAACCATATCGAGCTTGGAGCGTACAGTCTCTTTACTAATTAAAGCTATTTTTAAAATATCTCTAATATTTTATTACTATCTAAAAGTTTATTTGTAGTTGGTAAGCAAGTTAATATTAAGCGCAAGTGCTTCCACCCTGAAACATAGCAGGTGTAAGCAGATGTTAAGTCTCCCAGCAATTTTCCTGTATAAGTGTTTGGAACTGTAGCAAATTATGGCACAATATCATTTTAAAAAATAATAAGGAAAATGCGCTGCTGAATACTAAACCTATTTAAATAATTGAATTATCTTTCACTTTGTCAAGCTTTTCATAAACAATAAAAGGACGATTCACGGTTATTGGGTCACGTCCGTAGAGCATTGTAAGTCAAAAAGGCGGGCTGGCTTGCGCAATAAATGCTATTGCAATTACTAAATGTAACAGATTATCGTTCTAACATTCTTTAGCACAAACTTTCATTAAACAATTATGCGCTCGAAATGCGCTTGCACATTTCTGAAGTCACACAAAGACATTATGCACGTACACTGACACACACAAATAAAACCATCCCGACCATCCAACAAATAAAATTCCCCAGAAATCGTAATGGTAACTAGAAATGTTAAAGTAGTATGAAAGTCTTGTCGCCACCTAGATGTCCTCTTTTTCACCAATTCTTTCACTACTACATACGCAATAGCGCCACACTTTGAATCGTACCGTGTGTACCGTGATTAATCGTACACACACACCAACGCAGCGCCCTTGTGCCAAGGCTTCAATCTCACATACGTTCTTTTGACTTCTATACCTTATTAATTGTTCTAAGTTCAAAAATAACAATAGTAGGGGCGCTCCCGGTTAGAAATTTCACATGAGAGTCACGCATCTGGCATTATGATTGCAAGCACATCTTGTGCTGCTATTAATGTGTCAGTAATTTGAGCTAACAGCTTCTCGCTTGCTGTCGGGAGAAGCTATGAACATAATTTTATGTTGTTTTTGCTTCGAATTATGGCGTTACGTTCGAAGCAAAGGCAAAAACACACAGACAAAAAACTGACAGACTTTTAAAGCGCCTAACCCTAAGGTCATAACGCCTTTTAAGTCAATAATGACTACGCTATAAGTTTAAAAGAATATTCGTCCCCTCTAAGGCTGCGTATCCACTAGAGGCAGACTCGAATCGAGCGGCTTGAAACAGCCGCTCCCAAGGTCGGGTAAATTTGTTACTCGTGTCTCGAGTTGGGATCTGCGTATCGACATGAAGCAGTTTCCAGGTTTAAGAATATTTATTTCTCAAAAAGAATAAAATTCACTTACATGAGAAAAAAAACTTAAAAATAGTAGCATTTTTGTAGGCTTATACTAACTTATAAAATTATAATAACTAAGTGGGCACTAATCTAATGTACAACAGTTAAAGAATGTAATTTCTTATCATAGAACTAGACATTTAACAGTTTTATGAACTAAAGATAATAAAAGCGGGTAGCATACTGGGTGGAGTACCCAGTATAGTACTGACGACATTGACGTTCGTTCGAACCGGCCGACTGCATGACGCATCACGCTGCGTCGGGCGATACAAGTTTAAATTTCAGAGTCACACCACTGACCAATAAATGTGATTTACGGTACTCTACTCTCCCTGCATGGTTGTCTGGAAGAGATCGCTTTTAGCGATAAGACCGCAAATTGTTACACTATATTTATTGTTATATTTATAATTTTAAGGATTATTGTTTGTGATGTACCAATAAACTGTTTATCTATCTATCTTCGAGTCGAGACAGCTCATGGCTGTAGGTTATTCCAAATCCAGAGGGAAAACGGCCATTGATTCTCAGTTCTCATTGAATGATGATATTAAATTAGCACCAAGACTAAACGATATCGCTTACATCTCGTCTATCTGGGTTAAGTGCATTTCGTGGTAAAGGAACAAATAAGGGATGCTTAAGGCTTTATCGCTCCACCTTCTACCTCTGCATTAAGAAGGATAGTCAAGTTCACACACTTCACGAAGTAGCTAGCAACACGAATTACCATCAGGCTAACATGGCACTTTGTACATTATAAAAGAACCCTAATTTACGTGTAATTTATATTGTAAAAGTTTATAAACAAAGTAAGAAAGTGTCCCTTAGCAGGCCCTACTCCAGGGTTGTCACCTGAACCAAATAAAGTGTAAATAAACTACCCTCTTCACTTTTGGAAGGTTCGGTTGACTTTACACACTCTGTAGGGGCGTTAATGAAGGAATTGGTAAGAAAACAACAACCCTGAATTGAAATGTACCTATATTTTTTGATTATCAAATAGTAACTAATTGAATTTTTATATAGTTTTTTTTTTTATAGTTTTACTTTCCTAAACCTGTTTGGGTTAATTTGTAATTGATACTCACTTTCCTAAACCTGTTTGGGTTAATTTGTAATTGATACTCACTTTCCTAAACCTGTTTGGGTCAATTTGTAATTGATACTCAACTCCTTTCCTGTTTTCAGATTGATCTGATATTCGGTACATACTTTTTCAAATATTTTTTGGTTTTAGTTAACTTGTTTGAATGACTGCCTCGGTGGCGTAGAGGGCGCATGCTCGACTGCCAATCAAGAGGTCCCGGGTTCGATCCCCAGGTCAGGCAAAGTATTAAATATTGGATTTTTCCATTAGGAATTATCTCAATAACTGCTTGGAGTCTGGAACTGTGCCCGGTAGATGGCAATAGGCTCGCCCCCTATTACATGGGACCAATAACATATTGGCGAAATGTGGGTGTATCTACTATGGGACTGAGTCCTGGGTACACCTCTGCCTACCCCTTCGGGAAAAAGGCGTGAATGTATATGTATATGATGTTTGAATGGTAGGAGGATGGTTGAATTATAATTTAAGGCGCCGGTGCAAAGCTAATTCGTCCTCTCGCTCACACGTAGGTACCCACATTTTTGAAGATATAAAAAACATGTAATTACGAAAAATAAAGTCTATTAAGAACTAAAAAATAACAATACAAACTTTCAGTAAAAAATTCAATTTAATCCATACAATTCTTCAGTGCTTTTTTTTCTGACATTTTATTCTCTGTGCAGGTTTTTTTTACTACGTTTACTAAAAAACTAGTTATTAAAAAATAATAAAATAATGGAGACATAGTCTAGGACGATCGTTCAAGGACATAGTTCGTTGTCATCTTCCTAAAAATATAAGGATATACTTTTATCGAATATACAAACATCATCATCATCGTCATCATCATCATTTCAGCCGTTGGTAATCCACTACTGAACATAGGCTCCCCTATAAAGATGGGTTTTGCCAATACTCGACACGCTTGGCAGGCGGGTTGTTGAGCGCAGTTCGATGGTATATTGCAGAGGACGCTCCTGCCCGTCCTCTGGATCTGTTAACCCTTAGCCGGCTCTTACGGTAACCACGGGTAGAGACGGTGGAGCACTATTCTAAAGTCGGTAACTCCACGGCGGTACAAACATATTATATTTGAACCAAACAGGGGAGACGGAACTTTGAATCAGTAACATTCATAAGATGTCGTTACCTCTTAAAATTGGAATAACGTCGTACACGTCTTGTTGTTCATATATTTGCATAAAAAGTAGAACGAAGAGTATTTCTTAGGGAGATATAATAATATTATTATGATTCAATTAAATAAGGACAGCCCTTGTTAATAAAAGCTTGCGAATTCTTATAAAGTTATTCAGAATTTATCCGTCACCAAATTTAATTAAGTAAAAGTGTTTCGTTTTTAGGAAAAAGTGATGTGGGTTTTCATAAGTATTCATATTTTTTTGCAAACATCTATAGGATCGTATGGATAGCCATAGGACGTCCACTGTTGAACATAGGCCTCCCCCATTTCCTTAGCAAATGAAGATGAACCAAATTAATTATTTTATGTGTAAGGAATCATTTTAGTTTAATTTTAATTGAATTGGCCTCGGTGGCGTAGAGGGCGCATGCTCGACTGCCAATCTAGAGGTCCCGGGTTCGATCCCCAGGTCAGGCAGTGTTAAATATTGGATTTTTCCATTAGGAATTATCTCAATAACTGCCTGGAGTCTGGAACTGTGCCCGGTAGATGGCAATAGGCTCGCCCCCTATTCCATGGGACCAATAACATACTGGCGAAATGTGGGTATATCTACTATGGGACTGAGTCCTGGGTACACCTCTGCCTACCCCTTCGGGAAAAGGCGTGAATGTATGATAAGTTATGTTTAATTGAATTAGTCAAGTAAAATACGGTCTTCAGTATTGAATAAATCTCAAGATAAACCAATTTATTCAGAGATTTCAACAGTTTCCATTGTTAACAAAGATTTATCGAACCTTTGCATTAATTATCACATGAGTACCGAGAATTAAGCCCCGTGTTCACTATACTGACTACATACTGGCGAAATGTGGGTGTATCTACTATGGGACTGAATCCTGGGTACACCTTTGCCTACCCCTTCAGGAAAAAAGGCGTGAATGTATGTTGTTTTATATAACTTACGCTTAGACCTAGAACATTTGAATTTTTCATTGTGATTTAAACAAGAAATATAAATGGTATTATAATTACATATTAAAATGTCCACGGGTACAATGACGCGGGAATCTGTCTAGCGCAATATATACCTAATAAGTATGTAGTATGTATGTACCTAAGTACTCGTATATATATCTGATATCAAAACAATGGAACCGATCAAAGACCGAGCTCCAAAGTTAAAGACGATAGATATTTTATGAAATGCCGAGTCAAAGCTATCCCCAAGCTTTGAATTAACTTAGTAAAGTGGCCGTAACTTAGATCACTTTCAACTTGGGATTTTCAATTAGATAGACTATTGATCTGTTGTGTTTCGTAATTTTGTGTTTTTGTATAGGTTTGTTTACGCGGAATAGCTGTTTGGATAAGGCTTAGAGCATTATAGGTTCACAACGGGATTTGTCAAGCGTACGCCTCCCACAGCCGAAAGTTTAAATCACAAAAATATTGATTGATTTGTGTGATAGTCATAACAAGCGAAATGTACCTACTATGGGACTCCTAGTACTTCCTTTTTTTATGATAGTGAGTGACAAGACGAGCAAATCAGGTGCCTAATGGTAAGCATCATGATTGCCCATAACAGACACAGTGCCACCCAGTGTTTTGAAATTCAAAATTCTGCGCGGCACTGCACTGTGCCTGTCACCCTGAGATATTAGTTGTTGAATCTCATCATGCCCAGTAATTTCGCTGGTAACATTGCCCCTCATACCGGAACACAGTAATGTTTGCACATTACTGCTTGGCGGATGAATAACTGGCAAAGGTGTGGTACTTCCGCAGGCGACCCCCTGCAAAAGAGGCCTACTACTACAAAAATGCCTTATCAATTTATTTTCATAGAAATGTATCAAATTCCCAATAGATGGCGCACGCTCTTAAGGGCATAACAAACGATCCCCATAACGATAAAGCAGTAAATTTCAATTGACTTGAAATTGAGATTTAGCAGATAATATAAATAGATTTAATTTCCTCTGTTCTTGATTTATTGAACATCTGGCTAAGGTCAATATTGTGATAAAAATACAGTAGCAATATTATTTTTAGGATTCAGGTTCGTTATATACCAGTTGCTTGGTGGGTAAGAGCTTCTGTGATTCTACATACATACAGTCACGCCTTGTTCCCGGTGGGGTAGGCAGA
The DNA here is from genome assembly GCA_947063395.1 of Hemistola chrysoprasaria. Taxonomy (NCBI): domain Eukaryota; kingdom Metazoa; phylum Arthropoda; class Insecta; order Lepidoptera; family Geometridae; genus Hemistola; species Hemistola chrysoprasaria. Next base: position 8,396,562 of record OX346733.1, on the reverse strand, counting down.
GACTATTTCCCTCCACTTGCTACGATCCTGACATACAACTTTCGCTTCGTTCACTTTCATGACATTTTTCATACATGCTCGTCGGTTGTAGGTACTTTTGACTTGGCCTTTCCTAAGAACAACGTCAACTTGTTCATGAAAAGTACGCCTAGGTCGACCGCTACCGACTTGACCGACTGTGATTCTACTCTGTGATTCTACTGAGCCTAAAGCCCGTCACACACGTAGCTATGATATATATTAATATAAATCATGGCAAGGCATATTACGATATATTTTCTATACAAATATTCGACTGACCGCACACGCAGCTATAATATTTATTTCTATGAGGTCACCAACATATACCGTAATATATTATATTATTGCATATTAATATAAACTACTGTATCAATAAAATGAAGGCTAAAATATATATTATAGCATCGTGTCCGTGTGTGGTAGCTTGCTATAATATACATTATAGGACGGTACATTAATATATATTATAGCTGCGTGTGGGACGGGCTTAAACATGATATATTTGACTACAGGCCCCATCCGAATCTGATCTAGCAGCATTAAGTCTCAGTCTCTCGATTAGGAGTTAAAAACTTCTTATTAACTACTTACTAGAATGTCACTACGGGTTGCTTTATTAAGGTCGGGTTATAAACTTTATTTCTTTCTTCTTTCTTTATGCGCTTTTTTAAGAGGGCCCGCTGTTATGTAGTTTCACTGCAATTGGTGATAGCAAACCTCCCTGAAGCATAATTTCTAGGTTTGTGAGATATCTTTGTAGTGGTAGGCCTCTTTAGAATCTCAATTCATCCAATTCATCCGCCAAGCAGTAATGTGCAAACATTACTGTGTTCCGGTCTGAAGGGCAATGTTACCAGCGAAATTACTGGGCATGATGAGATTCAAAAACTAATATCTCAGGGTGACAGGCGCAGTGCAGTGCCGCAGAATTTAGAATTTTAAAACACTGGGTTGCACTGTGTCTGATATGGGCAATCATGATGCTTACCATCAGGCACCTGATTTGATCGTCTTGTCACTCATTATTATAAAAAAAAAATCTGGCCTTACTATTCACAGTATAATTCATTGGTATATATAATAATGGATGTGGTAGTGCTTTGAAACCAAACGTTAAAAAGTCCGATCGGAGTACCAACCGCGGAATGTTTGCAGTACGTTTGATGTCGGACGTTAGTCGACGGTTCACTTCCTAACTAATAGTTTGAAACTAGCTTACAACTTTACAGTTTGTAACCAATTATAGAGTGGTCAGTTTCATCAGCCATTGAAAAGGTTTATTGAAAGCTATATGGAATTATTGAGAGGCACAGACTTTCTCTACGAGGTCAAATTAGAAATAGTAAACTTTCAAAAATCCCAGTTTTACTCGTGTGGATGTTCGCCTCAAAAAAAATGTAGAGTTTATAAACAAAAATAAAATGATAGGAACATAGTTTCATCATCATCATCATCATCATCATATCAGCCATAGGACGTCCACTGCTGAACATAGGCATCCAGCGTGCTCCTGCCGTCCTTATAAGATCGTCTGTCTACCTTGTGGGAGGACGTCCTACGCTGCGCTTACCAGTCCGTGGTCTTCATTCGAGAACTTTACGGCCCCATCGGCCATCAGTTCTACGTGCTATGTGCCCTGCCCATTGCCATTTCAACTTGCTAATCCGCTGGGCTATGTCATATTGACATAGTTTACTTCAACTTTAATATATCAGACTGCCTCGGTGGCGTAGAGGGCGCATGCTCGACTGCCAATCAAGAGGTCCCGGGTTCGATCCCCAGGTCAGGCAAAGTGTTAAATATTGGATTTTTCCATTAGGAATTATCTCAATAACTGCCTGGAGTCTGGAACTGCGCCCGGAAGATGGCAATAGGCTCGCCCCCTATTACATGGGACCAATAACATACTGGCGAAATGTGGGTGTATCTACTATGGGACTGAGTCCTGGGTACACCTCTGCCTACCCCTTCGGGAAAAAGGCGTGAATGTATGTTATGTTATGTTGTTTAATATATCAGGATATAAATATATCAAATAGGTTTACTGTATTCGGAGGAAACAGGGGAATACAAAACAACCCATTTATTAAATTTTCCATAGGATTGTGTCAAACTGCTAAGAGGTCCTCTTTCCTGTTAAAGTTACTGACATAGACCAATGTGTTGAAGTGGCAATAGGCAGGGCACATAGCACGCAGAACTGATAGCCAATAGCGCTGTAAGGTTCTCGAATGGAGACCACTGACCGGCAAGCGTAGGACGCCCATCCACAAGATGCACCTAGTATAGACCGCAGGTATACGCTGGAAGCAAGCGGCTTAATATATTTTGTGACTCGGTATCTCACAAAAATGGCTGAACGGATTCTGATAATATTTCGCATGTAATAACTCATATTCTGGCACATATTAATTCTTTTCAGAGGGTGAATCCGTAGAACACAGCATATTGATCAAACACACTGTGTGAATGTTTATCATGTTAAGGCGCGGTGAAAACCTAATTCGCCCTCTCGCTCACACGTAGATTTTTAAAGATATAAAAAATACTACATGTAATTACGGAAAATAAAGTCTACTAGGAACTAGAAAATAACAATTCAAACTTTCAGTAAAATATTCAATTTAATCCAAACAAGTCTTTAGTGCCTTTTTTCTGAGATTTTTTTCTGTGTGCTGGTTTTAATAAATGAAAACTTGTTTAGATTAAATTGGATTTTTTACTTAAAGTTTGTATTGTTATTTTCTAGTTTAGACTTTATTTGACGTAATTACATTGTAGTATTTTTTATATGTGGGTGTGTGTGAGCGAGACGACGAACTAGTGCACCGCGCCTTAATATTTATTATTTCCCTCGTACCAGGTTCTTTCAGAGACGATATTGATGCGATACCGACATAATGGTACTATGAAATAGACTGGACATGACAATGTAATTATTTTATATCCGCCCCCATCCATCATGGGGGCCCATGAAAATAGGGTGACAATAATAATATTCTTCTCGGTCATGGTACCAGGCTCACATAAGATGGAATCGGCGGGCAACCGCTAACTGTACTTACAATAATTTTGGTATGTGGGACGATAATGGACAACTATTATCGTGCAGGACGAATAAATGCTTTTTATAGTGTAATAGTTTAAGGTGAACGCACATCTATCCGAGTCGAACGCGCCAAACGAAAAACTCGCACACCGAACGGTCGTCGAATCGTCCGAATCGGACAAAGTGTGTCATAATATAAAGAATTCTAAAATTAGTTTCGTTTGGCGCGTTCGGATCGGATAGATCTGCGTCCACTATTTAAAAAGATCTAAGCATACAGACAGCGTGAAGGGAATTTTTTTTTATGATAGTGAGTAACAAGACGAGCAAATCAGGTGCCTGATGGTAAGCATCATGATTGCCCATATCATACACAGTGCTACCCAGTGTTTTATAATTCTAAATTCTGCGCGGCACTGCACTGCGCCTGTCACCCTGAGATATTAGTTGTTGAAACTCGCAATGCCCAGTAATTTCGCTTGTAACATTGCCCTTCAGACTGGAACACAGTAATGTTTGCAAATTACTGCTTGGCGGATGAAAGAGGCCTACCACTACAAAAAAAATTATATTGATACTATGTGAAGATTCACGTTTCTTCCAGATATTAAAAAGGAGATGTTAACCACGGACATAAAATCGCCTAATAACTGCCTAATCCGCGGATGAAAACAGTTCTAGTTCTCCATAAAAATCTTGTTTCATGGTTAACCTACTCAAAGGAAATCTGGTTTCAATAGGATACTGTCAAAATTGCCGGCTTTTCTCAGAAAAATGATCAATCATCATTATATTCAGAGATAGGCCCCAGGAGACCAGATTTGTGTGGAAAAACTATGATCATAAGGAAAACAATTATGATATTAATTTCGGCAATTTCCTCGATAATTCGGCGTAGTCTTCTATAAATTATTTTATTATAAGATTATTTTATTAGCGTCATTTCTTATTACCTATTCACGTTTATACAATTCTCGATTTAAAAAAAATGTCAATAAATAAATAATGTAATTACGGGATCGAAAATGGACTATATTTATTTAAGATTCAGGCAGTAATAATTAGTTTTTGTACTAAATTCATAATTTTAAGTATATAACTATAAATATAAAAATATATATAACTATAACTATAACTGAAATTGATATCAACTACTCAGATCTGCGGTCCCTTGTAGCTGTAAAAAAATCATACTTCTAAGTTAACGCAATCAAAAGTTATGGCTATTTTACTGCATATTTCCATACTTTGCGCATGGGACTAATAGATGGCGCTGAATGTTTTTGGTATCTAGGTATGGAACCCTACACTATGCATACATACGTATGCCTTAACAATTTATTTTTCTACTAAGGTATCAATAAAGTGTTATCTAATCTAATCTAATCATGGGCTGATGATGATGATGTTAACAAATGACGTCTGTTTCGATCTGGTTGGTCGTATTTGACATAATTGTCTTTGAACGCGTAGTCTGCGTTCTAGAACTATGCCCAAGGCATAACCACGTCGCCCCTGGCCTACGCGGCCGCCGCTGCTGCCCCCGCTGCCCCCGCCCCGCTCGCACCCGTGCAGCGGCCCCTCAATGAGGATAAGAAGCAGCAACGGAAAAAAACGTCACGCAAGCAGGTTATCCCGCGCCCAATGGATCCCGTCATGCGCATGAACAAGGTCGACGATGGCGGCTTCACCCTCGTGGAGAAGAAGAAGCGTCGACCTCGACCCGCCCGCAACCAACGCGGCACTGCTCCCGCTGCGACTACAGTCATCCGAGTCGCAGAGCCCACGATGGCGATATATCTCTCCCGGTTTGATAAAACCACATCCGGTGAGGAGATCGCTCGCTACATCGACGAAAAGCGCACAGAACGAGCGCCGGGAAAGGACTTCTCCAAGATTTCGCTGTCGAGGCTGGAGGCTACGCGGACGCAGACTTTCAAGTCATACGTGCTCCGGTTTCCGGCGAAATACAAGGAGACATTCCTGGACCCACAATTTTGGCCCGAAGGCATCGTTTTCCGTCGCTTCAGGGAGGCGAAACCGAACAATAATATCCCTAAGCCATAATTAAATTAAGTGTTTTATATTTTTGATGTATGTTAGTCTGTAAGGTATTTATTAATATGGCCCTCTGGTGCGTATAATTTATTATACGCACTATTGCCTGAAATAAATGAATTATTATTATTATTATAAAAGTGCACTCTACATTTCAATAGGTGCAAATAAAAGTCGAAAATCTGTAAGCAATACTAATAATATATTTACTCGAGTGAGCGCACAGCACGTAGAAACTATGCAAATAAATAAGCGATTTTTCGTATCGCTGTGATTTACGAAATACGTTAAAAAAAATCACAATTTTCTTTGTGAATTTCCTTTTTGCAGTGCGGCGCACTCTGATATATTGATGTATTGTTCATAGATTGTAGACTTTTATTCGCGCCGAATAAAATTCGCACAAAAATGGCGCCCATAGCATGACAGCCTGCGGTTGGCACAGATGGTAATAACTCTTCTTTCTGCGCCGCAGGCCCCGGGTTCGATCCCCGGCCAGGTCAGACATTTGTGTGCATGAACATGTCTGTTTGATCTGTGTCTGGGTATTATAAGCTTATATTATAAGTATGTATATCAGTCATCTGGTTACCATAGTACAGGCTTCTAGCCTAGTTTGGGACCAGATGACCGTGTGTGGAAGTTATCAAATATTATATTATTATTATTATTATAGCCTTAGCCATTCCACTTTAAAATGAACTAAAAATTTTCCCACATGTTTTCAGTCCTGTCACGGAAATATATGAAGAAATTACGAGTAAAATATTCAAGTAAGGAGACGGACGAACGGTTGTAAAAGTCGTCGTTAATGTAAAAAACCCTGTATACTTAATGTTTGACTTTAAATTATATTTTCAGGATGATCATAAAGTTATTATAATTTTGGGAAAAGGTTCTGAATTCAGCTGTGTAAATGTTTATTATTTTATGTTTTGGTTTATTACCTGTCTCCGGTCCCTGAATCTTTATACGACTACGAAGTGTAGAGAAAATAGATCAGTGCAGAAACTTGCAAAAGTTTAAAATTTTATTATTTTTCCTTTTTAGGTTTCTGTATCTCAAAAGGAAAAAAGGAACCCTTGAAGGATAAGTTTGTTGTTCATCTGGCTGTCTGTCCGCCTATGTGGCTGTCCGTCTGTCAAGACCCTTTTTCTCGGGAACGCGTTGAGGTATCAAGTTGAAACTCATATCAACAACTCAGGATACGGTCCCTTGCTGCTGTAAAAAAATCAAACTTCTAAGTCAACGATATCAAAAGATACCGTCAATTTACCGCACATTCCCATACTATTACGGATTAAAAACCTCTAGGGTACTTCCCATTGGCCCAGCATCATGAAATTTGGCAACTTTTATACAAAAAGAAAATTGTGATTTCTAACATGTTTCGAACTAGATTACGCTGTATGTTTTTAGAACGTGGTATCGTTATGTTTGCGGTATCTAAATGTATGGAACTCTTCACTTAGCATACATATACCAAGGTATGCCTTCACAATTTATTTTTTACCTGTGACTTTATTGTATTTTTGTGTGACGTCAGAACCAAAATACAATAAAACTATTTTTAGAAACCTAAGGGAGCGGGGCTGGCTATGCAGTGTCACTGCCTAACATTAGCAAAAGCCTACCAAAAAATCTCGCCTATTAATTTTAGTTGTCTGTGATTAAAGGTCAAAGTTGAACAAAAAAGAAACTTTAATAAAAAGGATACAATATAAAACAACTTTTCATTTTCGCATTCAAAGAACTGAATACATTTCCTATCCTTACTGAAAGCCGTTAATTAAAATAAATGAATGTCCCATCAAAAGAGGTAACTTGTAAGCTACGCCAAAGGAACATTCACTCGGAAAATTCTCGCGATCATTAATTTTGGCCTGTTTTCTGTATTGTCAATGCTCTGAACTGTTTGAGAAGTGCAATATACATACATACATTTTTTTTAATAGGGCATAGTGCCTTTATTGCAAAAAGACTAAACAATAGAGCTACCTAATTACTATCTACCCTAACTAAATACACTATACCATAGAACACTTCGAAAATCCACAGGCCGACCTGTCAGCCTATAGAAAATCCAAGTGCTCTAAACCACTGTCAGATGGCAGCGTACCCAAGATACTGGCGGCATTGCCACGTTGAATAGCAATGCTTATACGTTGAGCCAGATAAACGCCAGCATTTTGATCACGCGTCGCCTCGACCAAGCTCTCAGATAGATTTTTGAAAATGCGGTGTGCTCCCGGACCCCACAGTCCCAGAGTCTCGACTCCAAACGGTTCAAATATGTAACCGCTAGCGAGGTTTGCATATTTGCATATTGCATATTGCGTTGCTCGACAGAACCCGCCGCCGCACCAGCCGTAATACATACATACATAACATACAATCACGCCTTAAGATATATTATGTGTTTGTATATATTTGAATAATTATGTATGTAGTTTATGTATTATATTATTGTATTTTAGTGTAGTGTATATGTTTAATAAAATGTAAATATATGTATGTATTTATTTCGACATTGTTTCAGTCACACCACCGACCAAATGTGATCTACTTTAATCTCCTCTCCCGGCACGGTTGTCTGGAAGAGATCGTTTTTAGCGATAAGACCTGTTGTTACTTTTTAGTTTTAATTTTTTTATTTTGTGGTGTAATAATAAAGAGTTAATCTATGTATCTATCCTTATCTATATATCTATCCTTATTACGGAAGGAACAGACGTGTACCCAGGATTCAGTCCCATTGCACGTTCACCCACCTTTCGCCAGTATGTTATTGGTAGGAGGCGCCTATTGCCATCTACCGGGCATAGTTCCTGACTCCAGGCAGTTATTGAGATATTTCCTAATGAAAAAATTATATATATATATAATATATGATTTTTTTTTTTTTTTTTTTTTTTTTTTTTTTATGATAGTGAGTGACAAGACGAGCTCATCAGATGCCTGATGGTAAGCATCATGATTGCCCATATCAGACACAGTGCCACCCAGTATTTTAAAATTCAAAATTCTGCGCGGCACTGCACTGCGCCTATCACCCTGAGATATGAGTTGTTGAATCTCATCATGCCCAGTAATTTCGCTGGTAACATTGCCCTTCATACCGGAACACAGTAATGTTTGGACATTACTGCTTGGCGGATGAATAACTGGCAAAGGTGTGGTACTTCCCCAGGCGGCCTCCTGCAAAAGAGGCCTACCACTACAGATTTTAACACTTTGCCTGACTTTGCAAGACCTTCCTGATCGGCACTCATGCTTGCGCCCACTACACCACCGAGGCAGTCATACAATCACGCCTTTTTCCCGAAGGGGTAGGCAGAGGTGTACCCGAGACTCGGTCCCTACTATGATACACCCACATTTTCCAGTATAAGTGCCAATCTTTATTATTTTTGCTTCATCAACATCATAAGCACAACCGTTAGGTGTCCACGGCTGGTCATAGGCTGGCCACATAGATAAGCTACTTGTATCCAGCACGATTATGTACATACTAGGCTCTCTGCCCACCTAGTGACTCCATTCGAGAACTTTACAGCCCCATCGGCCATCAGTTCTACGTGTTATGTGCCCTTCCCATTGCCACTTCAACTTGCTAATCCGCTGGGCTTTAGTTCTTGAATGGCTGAACTTTAGTTCGTCTACGGATATATTTTATTTATTTTCGTTTATTTTATTAATATTATGAAAAAAACACAATAACTTTATGATCTAAACAACCGAGCTTCAAACAAAATAAACTTTTCTTCAGGAATTGCTGGAAATCCGTCATCCTAAACGACATGCAAAAGAAGGAATTTCGAAATTATCTCCTTTAAAAATAGTTCAGTTTGATAGATATATGTTAATGTATGCCACCTTTTTTAACACATTGTATAAGTACCTCTATCTAATATTAACCAGAAATACTCACCCACCATGAAGAGCAAGAGCAGTGCAAACTCTACTCAAGTCCTACTTGACCGATATAAGCAGTGAAAACAGCCTTTGCAAGTTATTTTCCTTCTATATCGTTTCGAAAACTGGATTTTTAAAGCATTTTCCTTCTCTTTTTGGATATTTTAATGTCTGTAATTAAAAATATTATAAATATATTATACGGAAAGGTTTACCAATGAAACGCATAATATGTATTGTTATGATATACTTTGTCATAACAACATTCAGCTTAATGATCACTACGCATTATATTATTAGGCACAAATTTTTTGCCATAATGTTTATTCTCATAAATACTATTAGCATAATAGTAATGAAGCAAAATTTTATAAAGCATGAGATTATAAATGCATAATGATGATATTCACATCTCTTCTTTGACATAAAAGACCAAAAATATTGGCTCGCATAAACTTTAAAGTCCTAATTTACTCACCTAACCAACTGATTTGGATTTTGCAACATTTTTATGCCACATGATCAATATAATATTATATACGAATTATAATTCTATATTATAATAAATAATTATATTATGCTACAGTATTATTATGTCAAAATATTATTATACTAATAAGAGTTATGCGAAAACGTTATGCCATACAATTTTATGCCTAAAAAATTTATGCCAAACGGAGGAATCCCATAGGGAAAACCTTGGATTTTAAATCGTTCAATGATTTTCGAAAGTAAATTTTACTGTAGCTTTTGACCTACTCACAAAAAGGAAAACTCAAACTCAAATACTAACTCATAATAATTAAAAAATAATAATTTTCAAACCTCATTTATTGTCGATCAATGGGCTGTTGTTTCATTGATTTCTAAAAGTGTCTAGGAACCATTGATTTAAAGAAAAGGGGAGATGAGGTACTGGCTTCTCAAAAATGGAAAGCTCAAATTAGCTCCATTAGGTCCACGTACGTCAGTAAAGTTAATTGTTGTCTCGTTCGCACTTCGGTCTTAGGTACGTCTTTCTTTGTTGTTTCAAATTGCACGCGCCAGTTGTTGAGTATGTGCTGAGAGAACGTAAGGTACGTTCTCTTAGCGCTATCTCACCTTAAAGATAAGGATTAAGTTAAAGAATTTTATTTGCTTAAAACATGGGTACATACACAATACAGTTAAGCATGCATATAATATGTTAAAAATTATTTCAAGCAACCAACATGTTTTGCCTACTGAGGCACGCAAATGAACAGACTGGCAACTGATGCTTTAAACATAATAATTAGTAATTTTATTTATAATCTTAATTTCATTTTAATTAAATTATAATAAAATATATTGAAATAATATGAATTTTCTTTAAATTCCTTTTCTCTAAATGAATGCTAGTAACCAAACTGAATAAAGAGTTTGATGAGAGAAGTTGCCAGTCAGGATTTTAATTTATATACACAAGTTGTTGAACACAATAAAGGTGTACATTACAAAACTAAAATAGTAACCCACTTACACAGTATGAAAGGGTCCTATTTGTTCAACGTTTAGTAAAATCACACAATATTACAACCCTTTTGTCATGCAAATGTTTATGTTCCTTATATTCGGCCTTACCTAGCTTTTATAACTTTAAATAAGTACAATGAAACCTTCTAACGTTTACTGACATTGTATGCTTACTAACAAATTATAATATATGTACTTTTATTAAGTAAGTAGTCACAGGAAAAGGGAACTGCAAAATATATATATATTTTTTATGATAGTGATTGACAAGACGAGCAAATCAGGTGCCTGATGGTAAGCATCATGATTGCCCATAGCAGACGCAGTGCCACCCACTGTTTTAAAATTCTAAATTCTGCGCGACACTGCACTGCGCCTGTCACCCTGAGATATGAGTTGTTGAATCTCATCATGCCCAGTAATTTTGCTGGTAACTTTCCCTTCATACCGGAACACAGTAATGTTTGCATATTACTACTTGGCGGATGAATAACTGGCAAAGGTGTGGTACTTCCCCAGGCGGCCCCTTGCAAAAGAGGCCTACCACTACAACTACTATTACTATTACTATTATATCGAGCAAATCGTGTTTAAAGTTTGGTGTCGTAATACAGACATGTGTTTTACAATCTTCAGTGTCTTTATTTACCTGAGATTTTTTTTCTCTGTGCAGGGTTTTATACATGAAAACTTGTTTGAATTAAATTGGATTTTTACTGAAAGTTTGTATTGTTATTTTCTAGTTCCCAGTAGACTTTATTTTACGTGATTACATGTATTATTTTTCATATCTTCAAAATGTGGGTATGTGTGAGCGACAGGGCGAATTAGGTTTGCACCGCGCCTGTAACATAAATAAAGTAACTATTAACATTATTTCTACCAAACAGTGCAAAGAGTCGCTTTATAATATGGTCACAAAATGCCTTCATTAATTAATGTATGGTAAGGAAAATAATATAAAATTAGGGCCACTTTAACCTCACTTAAATACTAACGTTTATGGACCTAGTTATTTACGACTTCATCCTCTTGTAAGTTTTAGAGCTTAACATTAAAATTAATTAAACATTAAGTACTGGGTGGTAACTGGTAACTGGTAACTGGTAACAGATACTCTGTTTCGTTTATCCTTAAGTTAAACGTCACCCATACAATATGAAAATACACAGATTTGAAGAAATAGGAAATAATTTTCTACTCAATTGTTTGTGGTTGGCTCTGGATCTGGCCTTTATTTGCGCGATAACTTATTTGTTAAAGAAAAACTTACAGCTTCTTTGTATTCATGAAAATTGTAAAAAAAAATTTTTTAGGTTGTGTTAATTTTTCTTTAAATAGCTAAAATGCCTGCAAAATAGGTCTACCACTAAAAATTTATATTTGATTTTGAACATAGGAGCTCTAGCTAATTTGTATTTACAATATAATTTATAAATACCTGTAACTTTCGCTAAAACTATGGATAGTGTTGAAATTTAAATATGTAAAGATACTGCTCTATTATACACTTTTTCTTTGACGTAGATTAAAATTTGTGATTTTGGACAAAGTTAAAGCTTAATTTGTAAAATTATACGTTTAATTAAAATATATTAAGTTAAGGTGCAGATTGTGGACCGTTTCTTTAATTAAATTCTGTTAGTTCTGTGGTCTGGCGCTGCGTTAATTGGAGAAAATATTTAGTTAGCCTACGTTACAGAATATTTTTTTTTGTTAATAGATCTCTTAATTTCTGTGAAAAAGTTTCTGACAATATTATAATATATGTAGGTTAATATTTTTTTAATAATTAATGCTAACGGGGCAAGTACCTTCATTTATTTAAAAAAAAAGCTTTATTATCTATCATATTATTATAGTATTTATTTATTGTACAGGGCAACTTTGAGGTTCGCGTGACAAAGTTTGCGGCAATCGTAAACTGGAAACTTTAGTTGCTTCAACGTGGTGATGGTTTAATTAGCATTCGCATATGTTGTTAGCAAGTGAAAGCTTAATTAGCACATAACAAATTAAATGAAGTTGCGAAATTCTGTGAATGCGAATGAAGCGAATTCATCGCTTAAGTGAAATTATTAGTAATTTGGTAGGCACGGTTAAGCAATTATTATCTTTATTTGCTTGTAGTTAGGGTCGTATATTGAATGAACGTGTATGATTATTTAATTCGTTAAAATTAATAGCAGGGCGGTGTGAAGTGCGAATTATCGTCTTAGCAAATAGCATAGCAATAGCAAATAGCATGCTATGACTCATTATATCGCATGCTTATGCTATTATTGTGAAATCGCATTAATTACCATCACTCTTGAACGAATTAAATCGTCCTAGCCATCACTACTTCAACGGCAACTTTTAACACTACATCATATGGGGGCGTAGCTCGCTACAAGGACACGAGTCAAACACGAGTGCCAGGATTGGATTACTCCCTTGTGTCGCTGACGAAGCCGGAGTCAAAAAGGATTACCACGTTCCAGTCCTACGTGCTCCAGCGAACACATATATTTCTGGCTCCTTCATATTGGCCCGAAGGTATCGTTTTCTTTCGCTATTGGGGAGCGATACCGAAAATGATTGTGTAATTTTTATTATATTATGTATGTTAGCCTATAAGATATATGTTTATATAGGCCGCTGTTACTCTAGATTTAAGTATACTGTTTTATTTCCTGAAATGATTTATTTATTTCACAAAAACTTTAATAACATTGATAGTCTCTTTAATAATATCTTGTATTAATATGTATTGAAGTCCTAATTGTGATTCACTTAAAACCTCTTTACCTTTTTACTCTTAAATGAAATAGGTACCATCACGAAATCTGTTATTTCAAATCGTAATTTTCACGGCTTTTGTAAAAATACCATGAATTTCCAAATCAAGCAAAGTGACTGTCCAATTTGAAATGTAAAATGTAATTTATTAACGAAATCGAATAGAATACCGTTGTACAAAGTTAATCATCCAAATTGGTTCGAAAATTCGCGCCAATCGCAAAAAACATTTGACAAACGCAAATTGGGAAACTTTAAACTTCCGTGCTTAAACCAAATTAATGTGTGAATAGTAAAAACTATGTCCGGAACAGTTTCCGAGAAAGTTTGGAACATTCTGCGAAGTGAGGCGCCAAGTTTTAAGAAGTTAATTTTATGATGTCATTATATGGATGTTATATATAATATAGAAACCCCAGAGCAATCAGAATTGGAGTTGTCAACTAAAGATTACACGATTACATGACGATACCGTTACACGCTAGGCTTGGTTGATACTGTGTTACGGCTCACTAACTTTTTCTTCAATGACGTCAATCATCACATTAGACGAGGTTAACCATCAATCATAGCCGTGAGTGTGGCTAAAGTGACACCAAATTCTATTGGATAATAGACACCCCCCCCCCCCCTCTCCGCTGCGTACATGAACAATTTGTTATAATGTATCTCCAAATTAAAAGGCTTCTGTCCTCTTTCTAAGAGCCTTCGGATAAATGAACAGACTTGTGACGTATATGAATGATAACAAAATTAAATAACAATTATATCCGGTAATATATCACAAAAGTAGTAAGCGAATATTTTTTTAAATTAAATATAAAACGGTATTATCAAAGTTACTATTCGAAAATGTTCCGCCATTCCAACATACTTCACTTCAACCAAAAGGTTTTCACGTTTTCGTTTTTTAATTTTTAATTAAGTACTATTATGACCACCTTTTTTTCATTATTTCATAAGACCGCCGGTTGTTTACCGGTGTATTTTTTGTATCGTTAGAATAGAATAGAATAGAATAGAATACTCTTTATTATCACCAAAATAACATAAAACATATTAAACTAAAATAATATAAAACTAATTCTTGGTTGACAATGGGCGGCCTTATCGCTTTAAGCGATCTCTTCCAGGCAACCAGTCACTCGTCAATCGTTACTTCTATCATTGTTATTTAATTTGGTATGCAATAAAGTTTTATTTTAATCTATTCTCCATAGGTGCGCTATTGAGAAAAAAAAAAGAACTGTCATGGTGGCTCATATTATAGTAGTCAAAAGCGGATATTACTGAAAATACTTTTATATTATCACTTTTTATCTTTTGCCTGGCTACAAAAACATTAAATGAAAAATAGTTTGTTGAATGGACAGATTTTTTTGGTATTATAATTGTCTTTTTGCCAGTATGCTGCTCATTTGTGGCTTAGGGTGGACATTGAACTTTGTGTGCTTGTTTTGTGTTTGTGTGCTTTCTTTTGTTAAGTTGACGCTTCATTTTCTACTATGATTTTTTGAACGAATGCGTAATTATGTGTTAATTAGGTATGTGCTATACTACCTGTTAACTTCACCACCGCTAAAAGCCCTAGTAAAATATAGAACGTTTTAGGTAAGAAATAGCCATAGTCAAATTATTTTATTCAGTTTGGTCACAATTTTATTCAATTTGGACACTTTTACATGTCAATGAAGATTCTTCCGTGAAGTAATCTACCGTGTACCGTTAGCCACTTCCCGTGCTATGTTTTCTAAGTACCTAAAGAACCTAAAAGTGCAGCGAAGTGCTAACCAGACCGGCGCACGTGAACAGTATGCCAGATGACTGTTTTGTACGAACATTAAGCATACTTTTAGTAGTTTTTTGATCTATTTCAGAACTCCACGTTATTTTAGATGTCTTTGTAAATTAAGCTTCATTTTTGAAAAGAAGATTTTTATGATAACTATATAGCAGCAGTCAACGAAGTCAGCGGCAGTCACCGAAGGAGTAACGCACGTATACGCACACATTTGACACGTGATTGTATGGAGTGACGGGAGTCTGTCTTGGGTTTCGAACTCCAGGACTCCTTGCTTCGCAGGCAGAGTTACTACCAACTTAGCCATTAAGGTTAAACGTCACCCATACAAAATGAAAATACACAGATATGAAGCAATAGGGAATAATTTTCCACTCAATTGTTGGTTGGGTCTGGATCTGGCCTTTATTTGCGCGAAAACATAACCTATTTCCTCATATCTGTGTAAGTATTTTCATTTTGTATGGGTGGAGTTTAACCTTAAGCCGTTAAAATATTTTTCTTTAATAGTTTTTTTTATCATAGTGAGTAACAAGACGAGCAAATCAGGTGCCTGATGGTAAGCATCATGATCGGCCATATCAGACACATTGCTACCCAGTTTAAAATTAAAAATTCTGCGTGGCACTGCACTGCGCCTGTCAACAAAAAAGTATACACAATATGCGGCTTTTTAGCTAAGTTGGTAGTAACTTTGCCTGCGAAGCAACGAGTCTTGGGTTTGAATTACAGCCGAGGCAAGTATTCGGGCGTTGAGCTCAAATGTTCGTTCTCGAATCTGTGTTATTGTATGTGTCCATATTAAAAGGCTTCTGTCCTCTTTCTATGAGCCTTCGGCCATAAATAAACAGCAGCTAATGCAGAGGTGTAAGCACAGGGTGTAAGTGTGTAAACATTATTTATTTATTGAATTTTTCGCATTTATAAAGTGTGCCGACAGCGATTTCCACAAATCTTGGCTTAGTTACGATTTTACAACACCAAGTTCGAAAATTATATTTAAATTAAATTTTCTATCCCAAAAAATAAAAGTTTAACCCAAGCCACATGAAAAGGTTCAATTGCGTTCGCCCCACGTGGTTCAAAATTAGCATTTTTTTCAACGAGTCTATTCTCGAGCCACAGTCCACATTGAAAATGTCACCCGGGCAGATAAATTAATTTGACTATGACGGACAGCCGGACAAGGGGTCGTATAGACACATAAATCCAGTTGGTCTGTCAGCTTGTTATTTATAGCTGTTAATAATTATTTAACTACACCTGTTCTGGATTGTATTTTGCGAACTAAATTGATGAAGTAATTGATTTTATGATACGCTACGTTTATTATTATGGGACTTTTTTTTATGATAATGACTGACAAGACGAGCAAATCAGGTGTCTGATGGTAAGCATCATGATTGCCCATAATAGACACAGTGCTACCCAGTGTTTTGAAATTCAAACTCAACTCAACTCAACTCAAACAGATTTATTCAAATAGGTCATAATCTGACACTTTTGTACGTCAATGAAGATACAGTACTGAGTCTACCGTGCGTTCGGAAAGATACCTCTACAAGAAGAACGCACAAGAAACTTGTAGGGCTTAATTTTTTCAACAGATAGTTTCACAATATTTGGTTTGCTTGCAAAATTCTACGCGGCACTGCACTGCGCCTTTCACCCTGAGATATGAGTTGTTGAATCTCATCATGCCCAGTAATTTCGTTGGTAACAATGCCCTTCAGAACGGAACGCAATAATGTTTGTACATTACTGCTTGGCGGATGAATAACTGGCAAAGGTGTGGTACTTCCCCAGGCGGCCCCCTGCATAAGAGGCCTACCACTACAAAAACTCAAAATTATATAAGATAACATAACATATAATCACATCATATAATACACAACATATAATAACATATAATCATATTTTCCCGAAGGGGTAGGCAGAAGTGTACCTAGGGCTCAGTCCCATAGTAGGCACACCCACATTTCTCCAATATGTTATTATTGGTCCCATAGAATAGGGGACGAGCCTATTGCCGTCTACCGGGCACAGTTCCAGATTCCAGGCTGTTATTGAAAGAGCTTACGCCCACACTACGCCACCGAGGCAGTCGATCTCTTTAGCCCTCGTGTAACGATCTACTATGTTATACTTAAACACACCGTCGCACGAGTCAATGTTCAAGGGTTTGCCGCCAGTAATCTGGACTCCGCTTTAGACCTATATTATGTACTATCAATAATAGGGTTAAACGACACCCATTATCGTATTAAAGCATTCAATGGTAATAGGTACCGATCGGTGAAGCTCATTTCAATATGAAAATTTTATTATAGGCAATACCTTTTCAAAGAAAAGCATCGACTAAAATCAATAAACTAGTGTTACTAGGATAGAAGGTAATGTCATGTCCTAACAATTTGACACTATCATGTGGAAATTTAACCTCATTTAATCATTTGTAACGAGTAAGAATTATAAAAATTTATAATAAGTCTCGTACTCCTATTACTATGTTTTTATCATAATTCACTCCATTTTCCATCATTACCTTCATTTTTTATGAAAAGTCCTTTCTCCCAAATGTGAAGTGTGTGGTACTGTTGAGGATATGTTCTGTTGTAGTGTGTCCGGAACGAACAAGACCGTAGGCACACCGTAGGTCAGTGTTTGGATCTCGATCGCTCGAAGTTGGTCGTTGTAATAGTTTTGTTAAAGTAAAATATATTGATTTTATTATAACACTAGTGGGCCGCCCCGGCTTCGCACGGGAGAAGTAGAAGTGAACGTTTTAATAGGAGTAAATTCGTGATACATTGTATTTTATAGGTATAACCCTAATGGTTTACGCAGCGCACGCAAATTAATGTCTATTTCTGTTACAGTGACCAATCCTTAACAGATGGAAACAATTTCCGAGGCCTATTTTGATGATATATAAGTACTACAAACCCCTAGTACATTATTTTTACCACCATTAATTTTCATACCGCATAAAAATAATGACTTCTTCGATTATTGTGACTAAACCAAAACAGACTGATATAATGTCCGTGGACTATTTTTTGTAGATAGTGATAATTCCTACAAACCCCTAGCCCTAGAACATTACTTTATTCTACCATGAATAGTTTTCACCGCATGCATATAATGACTGTTCGATAATTGTGACTAAACCAAAATAGATGAATATAATTTCCGTTCACTATTTTGTAGATATTGGTAAATACTACAAACCCCTAGTACATTACTTTATTCTACCACAAATAGATTTCCCAGCGCATGAAAGTTAATGACTGCTTCGATTATTGTGACTAAACCATAATAGATGGATATAATTTCCGAAGACTATTTTGTAGATATTGATAAGTCCTACAAACCCCTAGTATATTACTTTAATCTACCACCAATAGTTTTCACACTGCATGAAAAATAATGACTGCTTCGATTATTGTGACTAAACCAAAATATATGGACATAATGTCCGTTCACTATTTTGTACATATTGGTAAGTACTGCAAACCCCTAGTACATTACTTTATTCTACCACCAATACTTTTCACAGCGCATGCATATAATGACTGTTTCGATTATTGTGACTAAACCAAAATAGGTGGAAATAATGTCCGAGGACTATTTTGTAAATATTAGTAAGTACTACAAACCCCTAGTACATTATATTATTCTACCATTAATAGATTTCACAGCGCACGCAAGTTAATGAATATATTTGGTAATTATGTGACAGCTTAGTTCACAATATTGCAGATTTCTTGCGGATCCCTAATATTTTTCAAAACCTCGTAATATAAGCCTATGTCACTCACACTGAATTAAGTTCTCCATAAGTAAAAGATTTTTTAAATCGGTCCAGTAGTTTAGGAACCTATCCGTTGCAAATAAAAAACAAAGTTTCTCACTTTATACTATGATATTGGTATTGGTAATAAATTGAATAATCTGGAGACATATACGGATTACGGAAACAGTGAAAACAGTAAGAAGAGCATTCATAATTCGATGTTGTTGCAACCCAGTTTAATAGAGCTATGATAAAGAGAAGCGAAATCATAAGCGACTGCCTCTATGGCGTTGAGGGCGCAAGCTCGATTGCCAATCAAGAGGTCCCGGGTTCGAAACCCAGGTCAGGCAAAGTGATAAATATTGAATTTTTCCATTAGGAATTATCTCAATAACTGCCTGGAGTCTGGAACTGTGCCCGGTAGATGGCAATAGGCTCGTCCCCTATTACATGGGACCAATAACATACTGGCGAAATGTGGGTGTATCTACTGTGGGACTGAATCCTGGGTACACCTCTGCCTACCCCTTCGGGAAAAAGGGCGTGAATGTATGTTTTTTTAAGTCATAAGCGCGTTTTAATTATTTACAGATCGTCATCTATTATGCAATGTTGGAACTAAATTACCTAAAAATGTTGCTTTAGAGTAGTTATGTCTTGCAAGAAAATATTGTAATTTTTCTGTAGCGCCATCTAGTAAGCATTGTTGGAACTAAAATATTCATAAGAAACTTTAAAACTGTATTTTTCCACAAAAGGGCTTAAATTTTTGAAAACGCTGAAACACGTGTTTAATTATTTTCATTTTAGAATGTTTCTACAAAATTTGAAATTAATCGGCTGAAAAATGAAGTCTACTCCATACAAACTTTCAACCCCTATTTAATACACTTAGGGGTAAAATTTTGAAAAATCCTTTCTTATTACTTGTCTTGACTGTAAAAATAATCTATTGTCAAAATTTCATCATCATCGGTCCAGTAGTTTTGCCTCTGGGTTGATGAGTCAGTCAGTCAGTCAGTGAATCACTTTCTCTCTTTATATAATAGTATAGATATAATAGTATAGATTTTTGTACTGGGC
This sequence comes from Hemistola chrysoprasaria, assembly GCA_947063395.1. Classification (NCBI taxonomy): domain Eukaryota; kingdom Metazoa; phylum Arthropoda; class Insecta; order Lepidoptera; family Geometridae; genus Hemistola; species Hemistola chrysoprasaria. The sequence continues at coordinate 8,376,564 of OX346733.1, read as the reverse complement.
GATGTGGTCGCACAGCAAAAAAGCCCTTTTCTTTCTTTTTGTCAATAAATTAAAAAAGAAATCATTACCACAAAATTTTTTCGCATTTATTATATTATTAGAAAAAAATTGTAGGATGGAAAGCTTACACCTAATATTTTCAGCGGGTGAAAGGTCAGTGCGCAGTAAATATATACGATACAGAGATGTATAGTATCCGCATTTCCTGCAAGCTTCACAAAAGACGTGAGATAAAACCTTACTCTATTACAATAGTGGCCTCAAATGGAATCGAACCGAATTTCAGTAAGTGAGGTCTTTGTACTTTCCCTACTTTTATCTTATGTTTCATGCATTTACTTTCAATTTCTTTATTAAATTATGAACATAATATTATTATTAACCATAAACCCGCTCCGGGTTCGCATGGGCAGCAACGAAAATATCGTTTTAAGAAGAATAATTTCGTGCAGTTATTTTCGGTGCAGTGCAGTGCCGCGCAGAATTTTAAAACACTGGGTGGCACTGTGTCTGATATGGGCAATCATGATGCTTACCATCAGGCACTTGATTTGCTCGCCTTGTCACTCACTATCATAAAAAAAAAAATAATAAAGCATTATTGTCAAAAGGCATTACCCTAAAAAGGCATGATTTTAAAAAAAATAGAAACTTATAACACCTTCCATTTACCATGGAGTTGTGATCCGTGGTCAGTGGGAGACCAATGACAGTAAAGACTGACTTAAGACCTAATTTTTGATATCTTCTATTACCTATATATTACATAATATAATAATTTTAAGTAATTTATAATAGAATAGAATAGAATAGAATAATACTTTATTGCATACCAAAAAAAGAAACAATTTCACAAAAAGACACAATACAAAAGACACGGTAAACAACCGGCGGTCTTATCGCGTAAAGCAATTTAATAATATTATTGAAATTAAACGTCTGTTAAAAACGGTTAGAACTTTTTTATTATTTGCGTAGATATGAAAAATAGGAGTCGGAAACCATTGATTTAAACAAAAGGGGAGATGAGGAACTGACTTCTCTAAAATGGAAAGCTTAAATTAGGTTCTATTAGGTCCACGTATGTCAGTAAAGTTAATTGTTGTCTCATTCGCACTTTGGTCTTAGTTACGTCTTTCTATCTTTGTTGTTTCAAATTTCACATGACAGTTGTTGAGTAAGCGCTGAGAAAAACTTACGATTCTTTAAATCAATGGTTTAAATGTAGTGAAACCAACCTCAGTATTCTTTCTGCAGCCCTTAGGCCCTTAGGTACTTTGTACTCGTAAAAAACGATAGATATTTATAGTCCGGCTTACAAGTATAGATTAGGGGTCTAGTCGATATCTCTTCATATTATGGTCACGAAGTGGTCATTTTTCACGGCCCGAGTGTAGGTGGTGAAAGTTTAGAACGGTTTTGTGCGATGTCTTGGAAATTTCACCTGCTAGTGTTGGCCCGAAATTGTAAAGTCACTTTATAGTTTGTGGTAGAAGCTTGTATGAAAAACGCAATGGGTACAGATAATACTTATACTTATTTTATTATTTAAATTAATGAAAATTAGTACAACAATTATTTTTTTATAATAAATTGGTCTGCGTTTGACCCCAATCTCACTTGATGGGAAGTCAAGATGAGGCCTAAGATGGAACACGCTTTTGTTTCGTTCGTTCGTTCGTTTTAGAAGATAATTATTCACTCTTCTCTTGAAGACCCCAAGATCGTATTCAGGTGGGAAGACGTACGCCGGTAGAGAATTCCACTCCTTAGCGGTCCTCGGGATGAAAGTAGCCGCGTGGCGTTTTGTACGGTTGAGTTGAATATCGACCATGTAAGGATGGCGTCTTACGTTTCCCTGGATGTTCGGTTACAGAACGGACATGGGGGTACTAGTTCATGTAGTCCCAATGCTAACAAGTGCTATGCCCACGAGGCCCTTTTTTTACCCATTATTTTTATTTTCAAAAGCCGGAATAGCCCCTGTACCCCGGATTTGTTTGTCTGTGACTTTTCTCGTGGTTTACGTGGAAATCGTTAAATTTACAAGCTTTTACTTTTGGGTTAAAGCAGTCTCATGATGGTGATAATGTGACTTTGTCGCTTTTTGTATTAAACTCTCATACTCAAATTTGAAGAGAATTTATTTAAATAAGTCGTTAATAGACATTTTTAGACGTCAATAAATAATATCAGTAATATCAAACTAGTTAAGAATTTACCGTGCATTTGGAAATATACCTCTACAAGAAGAACGTACAAGAAACTTGTAAGGTTTAATTTTCAAATACAAGTTTTATTATATTTGGTTTGGTTATATTTATTTGCTTGTATGGTGCCGGTTGGTGGCTATGCAGAAGTTTCCAGGCATCTTTGTCCTCTACGTTTTGGTTAATATTATAATAAGAGTAATTACTGGGCATGACGAGTTTCAAAAACTAATATCTCAGGGTGACAGGCGCAGTGCAGTGCCTCGCAGTATTTTGAATTTTAAAACTCTGACTGGCACTGTGCCTGATATTATGGGCAATCATGATGCTTACCTATTACGTGGTACCAATAACATACTGGTGAAATGTGGGTGTATCTAATATGGGACTGAGTCCTGGGTACACCTCTGCCTACCCCTTCGGGAAAAAAGGCGTAAATGTATGTTATGATGCTTACCACCTTATTTGCTCGTCTTGTCACACACTATCATAAAAAAATATTAGCCTTTTCTAACATAGTCCATTTTGTACTAATATAGTATATATGATACTATTATAGTCCTCCAAAATGCTGATGCTCAAGTTTTGTTCTGTTCTTGCTATTTCTACAGCATTAATACTTTTCAATCTATTTACAGCAAAAATCTGCCTTTTAAACAGTAAGTACTAATAAAACCTAGGGAGATAATTAAAAGTAGTGTAAAAGATGATGACTATTGTTAGTGTCCGCCAACACAATCGTTAAGTTTCATGTAAGTGCATTTCCTTTATACGAAGCACCTACTTACATAAACTGAACAGTATGTACACAGTCACGGTATTACAAAAAAGGGGAAGCAATACATTTACCCGTCATAATGATCAAGTCGCAAAAAAAACCTGTAATATTCGCATGTCAATTCGTCTTTCTATACAATTTTACTCATCGCTCATTATTCTTTAGTTTTCAATTGTTAGAGCCCACCTTCGAGATGTCAGAAATAAACGCAGAGACCAGTCTAATTATTCTTCTATTTTAGCACCCAACAACCATTTCCAATAATAATAATTATATATAATCTTATTTTAAAACGCTGCCTCGGTGGCGTAGAGGGCGCATGCTCGACTGCCAATCAAGAGGTCCCGGGTTCGATCCCCAGGTCAGGCAAAGTGTTAAATATTGGATTTTTCCATTAGGAATTATCTCAATAACTGCCTGGAGTCTGGAACTGTGCCCGGTAGATGGCAATAGGCTCGCCCCCTATTACATGGGACCAATAACATACTGGCGAAATGTGGGTGTATCTACTATGGGACTGAGTCCTGGGTACACCTCTGCCTACCCCTTCGGGAAAAAGGCGTGAATGTATGTTATGTTATGTTTTAAAACGCTCTCCACTTAATTTCTCAATTGCCAGATATGTGGCCATTTTTTTTTATTCTTTTATGAACCTACACGAATGTATAGCCAGTATCAAGTTTTGTATTTATAGTCTGCTTACACGAGACATTCATCAACTCACACGTTAGTTGTGGCTTTTCGTCATACAATGCCAATCGTAGGAAAATAATAATCACAGATAATAAAAACTAACAATTTTATCAAAATTGATTAATGTCACTATCGTATTGAAAAGGTCAACTAAAAGTGTTAATTATAATATAATCTGTGGCAAAACTTAAATTGATTCATACCAATCCGATACGTAGTACGTATGTGATACGTAGTGATCTGTGAATCCGATTACAATCGACTAAAATAAAAACATTTGAATCCACGAGCAAAATTAATCAATTACTAAAATAACAAAATCGGCAAAATTCTCATCCCAATTAATTTTTGGCAATGATTCTGATTTTCCAATTATTTTACGACATATGTAACATGTATCTAAACGACATCACAATTTAATTTAATCAAAACGATCACAATTTGACGTTCTCGGAAAATCAGACTCAGAAGTATTGTGGCGCAACCCATACTGGTTCTGTTTGTTTGTGATGAAAGCCATTATAGTCCTAACAGTAATAGTGGCTTATAGTTAAAGGAAGCACATTGAGTGGTAGTTAATTCAACTGCTACCCCGCTCTAAAGTGCCCTCACTTATTGCATTTTACAAATACACAGGGTTACCTTAAAAACACCAGCAACATAGAAGGACTAGGCAGCCAACATCATAAACATAAACATTTGTTTTACGCCTTTTGATAATTTGTTAGATTTTACTTTCATACAAAAATAAATATCATTACAAAAATAAATAAATTGTTTATGATGTTGCCTGTTTTTTTTTATGATAGCGAGTGACAAAACGAGCAAAACAGGTGCCTGATGGTAAGCATCATGATTGCCCATATCAGACACAGTGCCACCCAGTGTTTTACAAATTCTGCGCGGCACTGCACTGCGCCTGTCACCATGAGATATTAGTTGTTGAATCTCGTGGTCTTTTTAAGGTAACCTTCTATACAGGGTTACTTGCTTTGGGGTTACCGGTTGCCGTGTTGTTACCGGATTTAATAGTACCCCAACGTCACTACCCGTGGTTGCCGTAAGAGCCGGCTAAGGTTTATCAGATCCAGAAGACAGCTTCCTCTACGTAAAAACCATGAAACTGCACTCGGTGACCCGACTGTCAAGCGTAGTTAGTATTGGCAAAACACCCTTTATCTAGAAAGGGTATACCTCTAAGCAGCTTGATATGGGATTTCCCATGGAAAATTGACCAAATCGATGTTTTGTATGCACGTGTTTCTTTCAAATATAGTAAAGCTATTTAATATATTTATATCCTGATATTTTGATAATAATGTAAGCTTTGTTTTTATTATTATATTTTTGTTTATAAACTATTAATTTTTTTGTAGTGAATGTCTAATCACGCCGGTAAAACTAGGATTTTTAGAAGTTCGCTTTAAAAAAACCAAGTGTTAATAACAGAAACTAAAATGACAGGGACATAGAAAATTTCACTATAAAAATGTCAGGATATAAATTTTTAGAATGGGCTAATCATATTCGATGCAAAACAGGGGAATGCAAATCATCGATTTGGTAAAATTTTCATAGGATTGTGTAAAATTTCTCGTAGCTAAGATATACTCTTAATGGGTAGGCCTATGTCCAGCAGTGGACGTCCTACGGCTGAGATGATGATGATGATGATGATACAGGGAAACTGGACAATAATATTATAATATTATACTCATCCTCTAGAAAAACTTTCTGAAACAAAATCATTATCATCATGTCAGCCGTAGGATGTTCACTGCTAGATTGAAAGACATTATTGTAAATTAATGATATATATTTATTATTTCAGGTAATTGCAACCATACATTAGATAAATACATCATTTTACTAATAATACACTGGACGTGTAGTCCCGAACAATATTTACGGTAAGTGACCTGAATTGATTAACTTAATATAGGTAACTTCATATAACGCAAGCGGAGCAAATATTTGAACCGTTTGGACTCGAGACTCTAGGACCGTAGGGGCCGGGAGCTCACTACATTTTCAAAATTCTATCTGATCGCTTGGTTCAGGCGACGCGTGATTAAAATGCTGGCGTTTATCTGGCTCAACGTATAATCATTGCTATTCAACGTGGCAATGCCGCCAGTATCTTGGGTACGCTGCCATCTGACAGTGGTTTAGAGCACTTGGATTTTCTATAGGCTGACATGTCGGTCTGTAGATATTCGAAGTGTTCTATGGCATAGTGTATTTTATTATGGTAGATAGAAAGTAGGTAGCTCTATTGATAAGTCTTTTTTCAATAGAGGCACTCTGCCCTAAAAATATATAACTTAATATATTTTTGTTGACAGATGGACTACACTACTGTCTATGTGTCTCAGATATTGTGAACTATGTTTCTGACTTTTTTAAATTATTTTTGACTTATATATTTTTTAGTATTTTGTAAGTATATTTTTGTGTTTAAACTTAGATTCCACTTTTATTATTCCAAGTACTTAGTTTTACTTAGTGTACCTAGCGTATTCCGGCCGTTATAATTATAATGAAATAAAATAAATGACTAACTAGCTCCGGTAGCACAGTGATCAGGGAAAACGAAGGCGCAGGGGGTCAGAAAGTGACTGAAGATATGCAATGTTCGGGCGCGAAAGAGTAAAAAAAACGGGGAAAAAACACGTATTCCTCGCGGCGTGCTAGGCGGGATGGAATGTAAATGCAATTTTTTACCATGTTTTTTTTAAGCATAGAATACTGGCCCATAGAAGAGCTAAAACACGAGTTTTCTAGCCCTGAAAAGTGTTTGATTCACTGCAACAAACCAAATAAAAAAATATATTTTATTCCTCAGGATATGTTTTACTTGGTGGATGTTCTTAAAACACTATTCCATTATATTTGCTCAATAGAAAAGAAAAACTTATTTTTTTTGTGACACTTTTCTGTGGCACTGTTGTGACTATATTACTCACACAAATGGCCGCGAGTGTAACTGTAACACTTCATCATCATCATCATCAGTCGGAAGACGTCCACTGCTGAACATTATCATAGGCCTCCCCCATAGAACACTATAAACTATTCATATGGAGGGAATTTGCCATAATCAGCACGCTTGTTGTGCGGCTTGGTGATCGCAGTAGTTGGAATACTTGGTGCCGGAGAGCGCTGCTGCCCACTCTCCGAATTCCCTCTGCCGGGTCTCCCACCGGATGAGAAAGGGGTTATATAACTGGGAACCACACGGCCAACTAACTTACAACTAAGTATTGTATACTTACAATAATGTAAATATCAACTTGGCAACATTAACGTAAGTTACAACACTGCGTAGATCTAATAAAAATAAGAATACAATTTTTACGTAACTCCGTTTCAGATTTCAAAGTAAAACATATTTTGCAGTTTCGCCAAGAAAATGCTTTTTCATTTTATAAAGAAACTCAATCCCTTCCACAACTCCCAGTTTATTTTCTAAACTTTAGAAAACTTTGTAGTTTAGAGCTTTCTTCAGTTTGTTCTAGGTGTACCTCATTTAAAATACAGAATTAATAAATAAATAAAACTAGGTGGACTACTGGTACTTAGTGAGTTTTTCTTTATATTTTTACCTAGTATAAAAATAATAAGTTTTAACACTCATTTTTTTTACACAATCATAGTTCGACCTACATACTCCCACGTATAAACCTAATGTGTGTACACGCGTCAAATGTGTGCGTAAGTATATGGGCGTTACTGCCTTGTTGAAAATATATTTTTTTTATGAGAGTGAGTGACAAGACGAGCAAATCAGGTGCCTGATGGTAAGCATCATGATTGCCCATATCAGACACAGTGCCACCCAGTGTTTCAAAATTCAAAATTCTCTGCAGCACTACACTGCGCCTGTCACCCTGAGATATCAGTTGTTGAATCTCGTCATGCCCAGTAATTTCGCTGGTAACATTGCCCTTCAGACCGGAACACAGTAATGTTTGCACATTACTGCTTGGCGAATGAATAACTGGCAAAGGTGTACCTCAGGATTTGATTATAAAAACGTACACAGTTCCTTATAGAAAGTTCCATAATTTGATATAATTAGCAAAATATAGGTCAGATCATAGTTAGACCGCTTTACCAGAAATTTAGCCTCATAACAACGATCTTGATCTCATATGCCTCGAAACTGGCAAGGTTTCGCTCCAACTCATATCAAATGTGATCATTTTACTGAGATCTTTGATGTAAGGCATAATTTCCTGAAGGCTTTATACGGGGCCGTTTTGGAAATTTAGATATGGAGTCTGATGCTTTTGTGATTATTTAGAGGTTTTTGTGTTTTATATGGAAGTATAAGAAGTATATATAGGTATATAAAGGAAGTGTAACTTTACACGAAAGGGACCCTATAGCAGTTTGACACAATCCTATGGAAAATTTACCAAATCGATGTTTTGTATTCCCCTCTTTCCTCCGAATAGTGTTAACCTATTTGATATTTTTAAACATGAAGTAAGCTATGTCTCTATCATTTTACTTTTGTTGGTAAACTGTTAATTTTTTTGTGGTGAACGTCTAAATCACGCAAGTAAAACGGATTTTTAGAAGTTCACTATGAGAAAACCGAGAGTTTATAAAAGAAAGTAAAATGATGCCCCTGTAATTTTAGTTTCTTTTATTAGTTAACTTCACTATAAAAATATCAGGATATAAATTTATAGGATGGTTAAATTATATTTGGAGGAAAGAGGAATACAAAACATCGATTTGGTAAAATAGTGTCAAATTTCTAGTAGCCAGGATACGCTTTTTCGGTGGTTTGTATATCATGGACACAGTTCCGTTTGCCAGTGTACTATGTTGGACGGGATGAAAAATAAATACAAAAATAATATTCCTACTCTTGAACTTGCATTAGAAAGTTGAAAATTAGAAAAATAAGTTCATTTTTTGAAAAAAAAAAAAATGGAGAAAGTTACGCTTAAATTACGGCTTCTACAAAACGGATTAGCTGATCAGCTTTACTGTAGTTGGATAAAACACAAACAAACTCACTTTAATCAACGCGCTTCAAATCAAACGCGGAACCGGTTCAAACCGGTCCAAACCTCTTCAAAAACCGGATCAAAGTGACTTATTCATGAGCCTTAGGTATTCAGGTACCTACCTTCAGTATTCTACCCTTGCATATTAAAACAACAATGTTGGTGGTGTCGAATGAATCGTCATTTTTACGACGCGATAAAAAGTTTTTTTGTAGTGGTAGGCCTCTTTTGCAGGGGGCCGTCTGGGGAAGTACCACACCTTTGCCAGTTATTCATCCGCCAAGCAGTAATGTGCAAACATTACTGTGTTCCGGTATGAAGGGCAATGTTACCAGCGAAATTACTGGGCATGACGAGATTCAACAACTAATATCTCAGGGTGACAGGCGCAGTGCAGTGCTGCGTAGAATTTTGAATATTAAAACACTGGGTGGCACTGTGTGTGATATGGGCAATCATGATGCTTACCATCAGGCACCTGATTTGATCGTCTAGTCACGCATTATCATAAAAAAAAAAAAAAAAAAAAAAAAAAAGTTAGGTTAGATACCTAAATGTAGGTACTCTAAGTAAAATATGTTCCTGGTACCGATCATAAGGTGCAATTGTAGCGCCTTATTTACTGAGCTGTATTTGTAGATGTAATGTATGCAATCTTTGTCAAATTATATAGTAATATAAACAATTTTAATACTAGGAATAAATAAAAACTGACTGCACCTAGCTTTAGATTACCTAAAACAATAAATAAAAAATCATTCATTCATTCATTCATTAATTCAATGGTGTACGTTTCTATAATAAAATCCAAAAAGAGATTAACTGGGCTCTCATAAGGTAAATTTAAAACCTTTATAAAATCGACTTTATTATAAAGCTAACCAATACGTAGCGGACTAAGATGTCTGGAAACTTCCACATGGCCACCACCCGGCACCTTGCAAGCGATTAAATGTTACCAAACTAAATAATGTAAAAGTCGCTGTTGAAAAAAAAACCCTACATGTTTCTTGTGCAGAGGTATATTTCCGAATGCATGGTAGACTCGTTACTATAGTTAGTGATATGGTTATTGACGTTTTATAAAATGTATTTCAGACTTTTTAAAAATATGTACAAGAAATTAGCCGTACTCCCGACCCGACACACGCCCCTCCTGCGCTCGTGTTCTGTCTGTGCTAACTTTATGGGTTTGTTAAATGCTGCAATCTTATATAAATTATATCTGCTCATGAGATCTAGCACTTAAAATAAATTTAATGATTCATATCAATAATAATGCATGTTTTGGTCTGCTTTCTAGAAATACCTGGGCACCAATAACTACATTTTTATTAATATTTAGTTAGCATAACAAATTGGTAAAAGTTACCTTTAAATTAAATTACAAGTGGACGTTCAATGTCAGTAAATGCAAATATTTTATATCAAACTTAGATTACATATTTATCTTGTGATCTCAATTTTATTTCGATGTTACCAAAGCGGGCGAGACTTTAACTTTTTATCATATATGTTTTTAATGGTATTTCATTTCTTTTTCTGGGTGATCCCCACTTTACTAAAGGCTTCTATTCATATCTATGGTATCTACCAACACACTACACTCTACATTTCTATCTATACACACTTAACAAATTACTCGCATTCTATAGCTTTATCCGATCCTTTTCACTATTTTATTTATTTTTTCTTCTTCATATAAAATTATGTAATATGTACTTAAGTACATATTTTAAGTATTGTATAAGCGTTATTTTATTTATATAGTACATATATTATAATATTTTCTCAGAGCGGTGTGGCAATCCTGTTGCACCCACTGTTACAAATAGCTAAAATTATTCATAATTTTGTTAACTTAAAAAATGGCATGGAGCAGTGTCCATGGTGTGTAATAAATAAATAAAAAAGAAAAAAAAATTACTCGCATTCATTTCAAGTAATCAATCTTCGAATTTATAGAAAAAATTACTAAGTGGTAATAACAAAATTAATTAATTATGCAGTTAGCCGTCATACAGAGTGTATGGTTACAAACCGCAAATAATAACGTGACTCATTTTGTATCTTTCAATTTTTCCTTTTATTATAGGCTAAACACAATCTAAATACAAAATTTTAGGTTATTATAATAAATTTAATAAATTGTACTTACTTATTATAATATAATACAGTTAAGCTTATGATTTGATGTGTAAGACTAGACTATTTTTAAGATTCATGGAGGAACGCTGACCCCTGAAATACAAGTCCTTATAGACTTAGTTCAGGGGCCATAGGCGCCCAATATACAATAAATACCTACATAGTTATTAGTTCATAAGCTATTTAAATTATTGTTATTATGTACTGTGTACTCTTTTTTGGGAAATAATAAGAATTATTATTATTATATTATTATTATTATGTCTGCTAGAAGTATCGTTTGTTTGGCCGAGGCAGTCTACATAATATCGCATCGAAATTCGGAGCTAATTTACCTCGGTAGGGCACGTCAAAAGTGTTTATCTATTCGTTGAATACAAATTAATTATGTTCTAAAACTCAAGTTGAACAAACAAATCTCACGTCTAGAATGATTTATTATCTACGAAATACCGCGAATTTCAGTCTGAAAACATCAAAATGGTCCAGGATTAGCCGAAGGTTCGATTCATTAGTAAAGCTTCTTGGTGTCCAGCAGGGAATGATAATGTCGGTCAATTCAGTCTATTATTTGTAAGACTGTTAAGTCTTTTTGTTTAATTATTTTTCCAGGTTCACAAATCATTATTAATGAATAATTAATAATAATTTGTTGAAAAATAATTTTACTGATAATATAATAGGACATTAATTATATTTCACTATTCTGACTGGGTATTTCGGATCTGTTCGTATAATATAATATTTTTCCTGGCTCTTTACTCTTTACAAATAAATATTTCATTATGATTATGATCTTTTGACTGATTTGAATTACATATGTATATACGTCATTGATTTATAGAAAAGGGGAGATGAGGTACTGACTTCTCGAAAATGGAAAGTTCATGGTAGGTCCACGTACTAATAATATTGTTGTCTCTGTCGCACTTCGGTCTTAGGTACGTCTTTCTATGTTTGTTGTTCAATAAATTGCATTGTGCTAACTGAACAATGAGCAAATAGCACGTGCCAGTTGTTGAGTAGGCGCTGCAGGGAGAACGTACCCTATCTCCCTCTTTCTTTAAATTAATGATATATGTTTTTTTTGGAACGAAGTTCCTTATCGCGCGTTGTGAAAGGAGGCTAGACGGAAAAAATTCTTACGAAAAGTTGTCACGACACTTTTTGCTATAGTAAGCTATTAATTGTAAGCTGTGCGGCGTCGCATGTTTCTCTGTCTGTCTCTCTCTCTCTTATAGAACTCCGTTCCATCCGGGTGTCCCTTGACACCTCTCAAGTTTTTTTAATTTACACTAGGCTTACGTTTGACCTCAATCTCGCTTGATGGAAGGCGAAGATGAGGCCTAAGATGGTACACGTTTGCCTGGAAGGTGTACCTATTTTATTTAAATAATTGTCTGCCGATTAAATTGATTGTATTATCTGTCGGATAGCAAAAAATTATGTCATATTTCTTGCTATCCGAAGACCTGTAATGTAAAGTAATTGAACTGTGGACATGATATTGTTGCTCTCCTTCCCTCTGTGTTTACCTATATTTTGTATGTTATGTACAAAAACTATCCTTGTCTTCCCTTCGTTTAATATGTCCGTATGGTCCAGCCATGGAGGACGTTTCTCGCTGCAACAACAATATATTTTATCTCGAAAACTAACCTTCACAGCTGGTCCAGGATCCCCATCTTTCGATTGGTTCCGGACCAGTACTAAATAATACCATATTTAGACAGAGAGAAGTGTGCAAAAACACAGCTGATATGCATTCTGTGCGTGCGCGAAAGAGACAAACATGTAAATGCTGTTTCGAAAACGATATCCGTGCGCATCATAGGTCTACTAGCGACGGGTCTATTTAGCTAAATTGTCAATGTTTGAAGGAAATCTTTTCGGTGTCCAGCGCTAAGACAGACGCGGGTGTCAATTTGCATACTGAAATAATTTATATTGTGGTTCAAGTCATAACTAGCTGCACCTATAATAAAATACACCCATCAATAAATGTCTCGACCGCTCGGAAAGACATTTCTACAAGAACGCACAATAAACTTGAAGGGTTTAATATTTTCTACTATCCGTTTTTGGTTTGGTTACATAATTTAGTTCCGCGTGGTGGCTATGCAGAAGTTTCCGGGCATTTTTGTCCTCAATGTATTTTAAATCAATGTAGTCAAACATTTTACTCAATAAGACACTATTGTAAGACAATGAAGATTATAAGTACCTAATGAATCTACCACGCCTTCGGAGAGATACCTCTACAAGAAAAACGCAGTAGAAACTTGTATAACTGTATTGGTGTGGTTACATTTTAGTTCTTTGGAAGGTGCTCCGTGGTATGCAGAAGTTTCCAGGCATCTTTGCTCTCTATTATGTACTGACTTTATAATAAGTCTTCTTCCGGTTTCGGTTAAAGGTTTTTATTATAAACAAAGGCAATTGGCTAAACAACTTACCTGATAATATACTTATTCATTGTACAATACATAGTTATTGTTCATCGTCACAATATATATTTTTTTTATAATATATGGAACAACTTCCACACACGGTCACCTGGTCCCAAACTATGGTAACCAAATGACTGGTATACATACCTATATACGATTATAACACCCAGACGCAGATCAGACAGACATGCTCATACACACAAATGTTTGACCTGGCCGGGGATCGAACCCGGGACTTGCGGCTCAGAAGGCAGGGGCACTACCGGCTGTTACGTACTAGCCGGCAATTCAATATCTTACTAATATTATAAATCTAAAATCTTAGAATATAAAAAAGTTACGTTTTAATAAGGTAAAAAAAACGCTAGCGAGTTCTAACTTAACTCCAGCGCCATCTAGATACTAGATAATACACAAATTTGTGTGTATGTTTGTTCCGTTTTCACTCTAAAACTACTGAACCGATTGGGCTGAAATTCGGTGTATAGATAGTTTAGACCCTGGAATAACATAAAAAATACTTTTATCCCGACATTCCCACGGGACCGAAGACTATGCGGGTTCCCACGGGAACGAACCGCGGGGCACAGCTAGTAAATTATAATAATTAGATAACTAAGTAGGGTAGTTGTTAAATAAATATCAGGGTAAGTAAAATGTTTGCATAAGAATACTGGCTCATTCCGCGCATTTTTGAGATTTGCGTGCAATAAAATTGGTTCTTCAAATAAATTATATTATGATTATTATTACCTAATATCATAAAATTTCGTTAAACTTGTAACTTGTACCAACCAATCAGTCAGGGTGTAAGACCTGTAAAGAAACAGCGGGCTCTACAGGAGGGAATACAAATCGTCACAAATGACTCGCCCGCGTCACGGAGGCAACTTACGACCGGCTAGATTTGAAATATTTTGCATTTCTCATCCGACTACAGACTGTATTAAAAAAAAAAAGGTTTATTGCACAAATAAAAGCAAAAGCCAAGATTCTTTTGGCAAAATGTAAAAGTAAATTGACAAAGGTCTTTTTAACAAGTCATTTTAATTTTCTTTTATCTTGGGAGTCTTCGTCGTAGGGAATAAAGTTCATTGATACATTTGGAATATGCCCGGCTTTAAATCCGGAGTCCCTGGATCGAATCTCACCATGTGGACTTTTCGCCTGAGCGCTACCGTGTTTCAGATGTCACGTTAAACTGTAGGCCCCGGCTGGTTCGTGTATAATATGTAGGGAGCAGTCGTTAGGTCATGTCGGAGGCCTTGTAGGAATCCTGGCGACCTGAAAATCTGACAATATGGGTTGTCCCCATAACCCATATGAATTGACTCGAGCAGCGTAATTGGGGTGACCCGTTCTGTTAGAGAATATATTCAAATTATTATTATTATTTATTAAGTAATAATATATACCTAATTTGTAGCCAGTCAAAAGATAAAAAAGTGACAAAATAAAAAGTATTTTCAGTAATATCCGCTTTTGGCTACGATAATATGAGCCACCATGACAGTTTTTATTTCTCAATAGCACCTATGGAGTTTGATGAAAAAAGGTTGGTCATAATAGTTACACAATTATAAATAAACAAAAGATTAAAAACTTTTTGGTTAGAGTGAAGTATGTTGGAATGGCGGAACATTTTCTAATACTAGCTTTGATAATGTTTTACATTAAATTTTAATCACAAGCCACAAAATAAGAATTGAATTGAATTAAATTTTAAGATTTTTTCGGTTATTACTATTGTCATATAATATTATCGATTAAAATGTGTAATATAAATTAATTATTAATATTTATATTTAAATTAATTATTAATATGACGTTACAAGTCTGTTCATTCGTGGCCAAAGGCTCATAATATAGAAAGACAACGCAATCCTTTATTTCACTTGTAATGTTCCTGTAAGTATGAAACAGAAGATAGGACATACTGTTATTTGTTAAAGCTTAACTTTTTAATTGTTATTAACCACGTTAAGAGATCTTTGTCTTTTAATTTCAAAGTTCTCGAAGTCACTTCTCGAACCAATTCCGGCTGTTACGGATTATATGAGTCGAATAATAAGATAGTCCCTATTAGAGGTGCACATTGTTCTTGTTTCGCCGGGTGGACGGAGAAAATGGCCGGTTAACTCGTTAAACATTGAATGCCATGCGGGTCACCAGTTACTGGTATGGCTATTATTCCGTCTTTGCAGCTTAAATTGCGCAATTACTGCCGTCGAATGTAACTTTTGGTATTACGTAGTAAAATGCCGTTTGGTCATGCGAAATTGAAGTACTTATTTTTCTTCTGTTATGGACCCACACGAATGTATTGCCAGTGTCAAGTTTTGTATTTATAGCCTGCTTACACAGGATATTCATGGACTCACACGTAAGTCTATTTACCAGTGTCAAGTTACATAAATTTTTAAGTTAATATAGTCAATAAGTCAATTCAGAGTCAGGGCAAGCTCAGTCTAGTCACAGATCTAGTAAAGTGGTGGTCTTTACAAGAAGCTGCCGGATTTTGGTGAGAACACGAAAAATCACATTTCAACTTGCCAAGAAACTTGTGTATCTTTGAAAACACTCAACAAGTAATATTCGACCATTATTACACGATAAACACTCGAAAATGCACCGATAATTGATAAAGATACGGGAGCCAAACTGTACTCTTCGGTTTCCCGCCAAAACTCCAATTTAAGTACTTTATGTCGTGTCTGCTGGCTTTAAGCATTTTAGTTGCGTCCCGTGGTTTGAACTGGCAAAAAGTAGCTCCTACTCTGTATTATGAAAGGACTTGCAGTAAAAATGCTTCGACGACATTACCGTGAAGTGTGAATGGCAGAAATTAGTTGTAGGTTATTTTGTTATTTTTTATTAAAATTGATGTTACTGATACTTCCCTGATCCATCGGCACTGATATTAAAACGCCTTTTTACTTAAGTAGGGTTACAGAAAGCCTCTTAATTAGTTTATTAGTTAATCTGATATTTTGCGACTGAACTTTTTTTTTTATGATAATGAGTGACAAGACGAGCAAATCAGGTGCCTGATTGTAAGCATCATGATTGCCCATATCAGACACAGTGCCACCCAGTGTTTTAAAATTCAAAATTCTGCGCGGCACTGCACTGCGCCTGTCACCCTGAGATATGAGTTGTTGAATCTCATCATGCCCAGTAATTTCGCTGGTAACATTGCCCTTCATACCGGAACACAGTAAAGTTTGCACATTACTGCTTGGCGGATGAATAACTGGCAAAGGTGTGGTACTTCCCCAGGCGGCCTCATGCAAAAGAGGCCTACCACTACAACTATTACTACTACTATTAGGAAAGTACTTATACTTCCTTTCCTCGTTCCGGCAAGTTTTGTCAATGCTGGCCGGATAGTACAATCTCTAAATAAGACGTTCAAACAAAATTACTCCTTTCAGAGATTAGACCAAAATTGAGTCGTTGCCTCGTTTCGCTCCAGCTAAAAACGATTACAAAAATGGGACCCCGCTGCGCATATAGGGTTAAACAGGCTTTTGATGTCAGAGTAACAAAGGATCCTTTATCAGATTAAAGTATCAAAAAGTTGATAAAATACATAATAGACTTGACATAACCATGACATAACACCACTCCTTTCTCTCAAAGAGTAAGGCAGATGTATACTCATTACTTAGTCCCATAGTAACACTTCGCTAGTTACCGTGTTCCGGTCTGAAGGGCAATGTTACCAGAGAGAAACACTGGGTGGCACTGTGTCTGATATGGGCAATCATGATGCTTACCATCAGGCACCTGATCTGCTCGTTTTGTTACTCACTATCATAAAAAAAATACGGTTTCTGCTCCCATGTTAGGTACCATTCACACACGCTTAGTTCAATAATACTTGGAAAAATCCTATAACACTTTTTACTTGAACTGGGGATCGAATCCGGGACTTCATGATTAATAGCAGTACTTGTGAATTACTACGCCACCGAGACAGTTTTTTTTTTTTTTATTTTATATGTGTGGTACCTAACATGGCACCAAAAACCGTAACTTTTTTTTATGATAGTCGGTGACAAGACGAGCAGATCAGGTGCCTGATGGTTAGCATCATGATTGCCCATATCAGACACAATGCCACCTAGTGTTTTAAAATTTAAAATTCTTCGCGACACTGCACTGCGCCTGTCACCCTGAGATATTAGTTGTTGAAACTCCTCATACCCAGTAATTTCGCTGGTAACATTGCCCTTCAGACCGGAACACAGTAATGTGCACATTACTGCTTGGCGGATGAATAGTTGCTTAACCCACTAGCAGTTAGGACTGATAAAACTTACTGTCAACTGAAATAAACTAAATCATTTAGTTTTAACCTCAAAGCTTGACACAGGTCTAGGGACACCCGGATAGCCGGTCGCCCGGATGCCCAAGTCCCGGATGAAAGATCCCTTTACCCGCTTTCAGCCGGGTACAGTACAACGAGATAGCAATGATAAGAAAATTGTCGTTTGAACATACAAAACCGTACCCTTCCAGGGTCTGAATTCGCTTTACATACAGATAATAATATAATGCGAAAGAAAACAAGGTTTTATGACTGAATTTGCGTTTTAGCGGTTTGGGACGAGAGGTCTATGGGTTTATTTATTCAGTGTTTGTATTATAATTAGGAAGGTTTTTAGTATAATGACTACTTAGAAAAGGTTGGTGCTTATAATGTCCAGGGACATAATTGTGATAAGATGAATGAGTAAAGGTATATTTTATTAACATAGGTATATAATATTATAGATAGATAGATAGATAAACACTTTATTGGTACACCACAAAAACAGTAAATCTAAAAATTAAAGTAAACAGTATATAGTGCAACAATTGGCGGTCTTATCGCTAAGAGCGATCTCTTCCAGACAACCGTGCAGGGAGAGGAGAGCACCGTAAATCACATTTGGTCAGTGGTGTGACAGAAATAATAAATATGACTTAAATTTACTAAATTAATACTAATAAACACAAACTAAAATAATTACTATTAATAATAATAATATAATAAATATTATATACTAATAAACATAATGATACATACTGATATAATAACTAATACATATATACATACTTATTATAAGCGTATAGGTACTTAATAAAACGATACGTGACTTAAATTTGAGAATAGAAAGGGAAGAAAGACAGCTATAGCGATAGGTAATAGTTAAAAATACGAGATTTAAAGATGTCTAGTGAGGTGGAGCGCCTAATTTCGATAGGCAAGGCATTCCATAGACGAATGGCCTTCACTGTAAACGACTTGTCGTAAAACGCGCTGCTGTGTTCTGGAAACCTTAACAGCAGATTCTCTGACGACCTTAACGGGCGAGAATGGGAAGCATGGAGAAATAGGAAGCGTTCCTGAAGATAATGCGGGGAAGATGAGTTAAACAAGAAGTTGTACAAAAGAAATAGAATATGAGCATCCCGGCGACGGCGAATAGGAAGCCACTTGAGTTTGGAGCGAAATTCGGAAATATGATCATATTTGAAATATGATTGAAATATGATTGATATGATTGATTGGAAATATGATTATACGTCCTCGTAATTCATGATACCCTGGTATTTATCTCAAATTAGTAATTATTCAACTGCGATGGTGCAATATTTGTGTGCTTGAGCATGTCTGTTTTGTTTCATTATTTCCATTGGTACGCTGATAACATTGGTAAGCTTATAACATTCACACACAGGCAAACAGACATGTGTTTCGTGTACACAACATTTGTGTGCACGAAACACAAATGTTTGACCTGGCCGGGGATCGAACCCGGGGCCTGCGGCACAGAAAGCAGTGTTACTACCGTCTGAGCCAACGAAGCTGACAAACATGACGTTTGTGCATGTAATATTTAATATTTTTATAGACCAAACTTTATAGTCTCACAATATAAAATTGAAAGAAATAATTCACCCACGAGCAAGAAGTCTTTAGATCTAGAAAATTCCAGATTTTCCGAGGAGTGAGGAGTGATGTGTTGTATGTGCCGTGAAGTTACGGGCTCTAGAATAGTGCTCCACCCTTTCTACCCGTGGTTGCCGTAAGAGCCGACTAAGGGTTAACAGATCCAGAGGACGGGCAGCAGCGTCCTCTGCAAAAAACCATCGAACTGCGCTCGACAACCCGCCTGTGCCAAGCATGTCGAGTATTGGCAAAACCCCCACTTTATAGGGGAGGCCTATGTTCAGTAGTGGTTTACCAACGGCTGAGATGATGATGATGATATGTTGTATCTCATCTGGGCGAATTTTTTGTCGTCCCATGGATACTTCTATTGAACATGAGTGGCCCGCATTCGCTGAGCACGTCCATAGCCGTTTCCTCTTCTTCATGGCATAATCTGCACTCGGCTTCCTGGCCTAGCCCCATGTTCATCATATGTTTGTTTAGTTTACAATGGCCTGTAGGCGGACAACGCGGATTGGTGTGGAAGGTGCGAATTCAAGTCCCGCGCGTGGGTGACATTTTTCTTCACATTTTCATATTGTAGTCCTATTTCACTTTATTTAGATACGTTCATTTCCCTTTCGTTTATCTCGGTACATCTGCGTAATGAGCGGAAACATCGCATAACTCCCTCATTACCTTCCCTTTCGTTTCAAAAGAAACAATCTTCAACAATAACTCTTTATGAAGTGATTCCGACATTATTTGGGGCGTGAAATAAAAATCGTTTGGAATCTCTTTGTTCAGATTTCGCCTGAAAATTGGAGTTGAAATGTGCATATTAAGGCTATTTTAGATAAGAATAAGCGTTTATTGTCTTGAGTGTATTTGTTTTTTACATTTTTGAGACGTTTTTCCAAGCTCGACTGCCGATCATGGTCCCGGGTGGGGACGGGAATCGATCCCAGGTCAGTCAATGTGTTTTTGGATTTTACATTCGGAATTATCTATGGCAGCCTGGAGTCTGGAACTGTGCCATACTGGCGAAATGTGGGTGTATTTACCTACTATTGGGCTGAGTCCTAGGTACACCCCTACTCTTTCGGGAAAAAGGCGAGATTTTATGTATTCGTTTTTGTCAGCGGGCACGACTTTAGAGTACCAACGTAATGAGTTTTAAATATATTAATATTATAGGAGATCTGTAGACGAACGAAAGTTACCGACTCTCGAATGGAGACTACGGGCGGCAAGCGCAGTGTAGCAGGACGCTAACCCACAAGGTGGACTAACGATCTTATAGAATGAATTAATGAATGAAGTATGTTTACTTGGACAACACTGCACAAAAGACACATAACTAATAAAAAACTCATTTTATAAAAAAAAAAACAAACAGATAATATACCAATATTAATAATAAAAGGATCATAAATGTGTGAAGTTCTTAGTCGCGTCATGCAGTGTCACCCGAATGGGTGCGAGCTCAGCATGTGTTGCAGACAG
Organism: Hemistola chrysoprasaria; assembly: GCA_947063395.1. Classification (NCBI taxonomy): domain Eukaryota; kingdom Metazoa; phylum Arthropoda; class Insecta; order Lepidoptera; family Geometridae; genus Hemistola; species Hemistola chrysoprasaria. The sequence goes on along the minus strand of OX346733.1, from coordinate 8,355,832 downwards.
ACAAGTCAGCAACGTTGATTTTCAGCTCGCACCTTGACGTGATGACACAAACTAGGCATTTAAGAAAAATTAGAGGTAACATTTTGCAATACCGGGTACTCTACAAAATCATAAATGACTCACTGACTGTCATGCAACGCAGAGCCGAAACCTCTGTTTCTAGAGATTTGAACATGGAATGTAGGTTGTTTTCGTTGTTTGGACGTGTGCTAAGAAAGGATTTTTGAAAATTCACATTCTAAGTCTTAAAAGGGTGTCAAAGTTTTGGTATAAAACTCCCATATTTCATAATTGCGAGCGGGCAAAGCCGCTTTTCTTACACTAGTAATATATAATACCAATATAAGGCAGCAAAAACACGCTGAATGCAGGCTGCGTACGACCGGACTATATGGAAATCTATGGAAGAGGTCAGCACTGGACTTCCAACGGGTTTCAAATAAATAAAAATAAAAAAGAATTCATTAAAAGTCTTGTGTGTTGGGTATCGTAAAATTCTAAAAGATATTTCACAGAATAAAGATAAAATCCCGATAGTTTTCTCAACATTCACCTAAACTTACTCCTTTGTATCCGAAGTATCTATTCGAAGTCACTGCTCCGATATAGAATTCAATCTTCATAAATTCGCTCAGGATATTGCGTTCGTTTAACTAATATTGATACTTCGATCTTGATTGGACTCTGTGAGGATGAGATACTTGGAGGTATTCAATATTTGGTGTACTTATTGTTGTTCTGGATTTGTTATTCTTTGGGCGTAATTATATCTTGAGGTAAACAGTTAGCTTCTATGAATTGAAGCCGAGACTTTGGATGAAATGTTTGTGTTTAATGTGCATGGCTGTACTGCAAGCCTAAGGCGGAGGCCTAAGGCGGCGCGCCTGTGGCACACTACGCGGGACCATGGGACGTTACAAACCAAGAACGAATTTAATTTCCCCTTAGCTAACGACAAGTCTGAAAAGGTTTGAAATTCCAGCCACCCGCGTCTTTGGTTGCTTGTTTTCTAGACTAGTGTGGCTATTAACAACAAGCGGATAGGAACGTTTGAAAAATACACTAGACTAGACGATCGAACAAGGTGCATCTGTACCACGAACTTTTCGCTACCGTACCATGTTCGATCGTCTGGCGCACTGTCCGAGAATATAATTATTAACATTACTTGGTACGGTGGCCTGCACATCAACGCGGTTCAATCGCGTGAACACCGTACAGAACGGTGAGTGGTAGCGATTGTCTATTCGTAGTAATATGGCGCATCGGCTATAATAATCGTACCTTACTTGTATCTTGGACCGAAATGTGGCTTCAATCAATTGTACTTAATCGATGTGATGACTGATCGGCTGGTTGCCCAAATAAGACGCTATCTCAGCGTGCAGAGACTCATAGAGGACGGATCATAATATTATTTTATTTTCGAAAGTAAAAATTAAATGACAGTGAAAAACTGTCATTGGTCATGACTTGGTTGACTAACGACCATCTTACATCTGAGCCATCACTTATGACTGTAGGTCACTGTAGGTCCTAATAGATTCCTATAAGATATATAGGGGCAGTCGTTAGCTCATGTCGGAGGTCTTGTAGGAATCTTAGAGATCTGAAACTTTGACTTTTTTTTTTTTTTTTTTTTATGATAGTGAGTGACAAGACGAGCAAATCAGGTGCCTGATGGTAAGCATCATGATTGCCCATATCAGACACAGTGCTACCCAGTGTTTTAAAATTCAAAATTCTGCGCGGCACTGCACTGCGCCTGTCACCCTGAGATATGAGTTGTTGAATCTCATCATGCCCAGTAATTTCGCTGGTTGCCCTTCATACCGGAACACAGTAATGTTTGCACATTACTGCTTGGCGGATGAATAACTGGCAAAGGTGTGGTACTTCCCCAGGCGGCCCCCTGCAAAAGAGGCCTACCACTACAACACTACTATGTATTTAATTATAATTTTATTTATTAATGAATTATTGGAATTATATTACTAGAATTTATATTATTATTATGACATTGAAATTGAATATTATTATTATAATTATTATTTAACTACTATGACAGAAATTGAGGTTGTGTGACTACTAGGTTTGTGTATTGGAATTTGTTTTGAATGTTTTAATTATTTATGACTTATTGTATTATTTTTTTTGTATTGCACACCACACTTATGTAGTAGAATGTTTTGGACATATTTAATATTATAACACCATTTTGTACGACATTCTTGCAATAAATTATTCTGATTCTGACAATATGGATTGTCCACAATCCTTATGCTCATGTCTTTTGGAACTTAGGTAGTAGATTTTCGTTCACGGTCGAATGGCCCACGGTACTTTCCGCCGTAGTACCCGATCTGATCTTCAAAGCCCAATAGGTAAACTACTATAATAAAAACGGATTTTAACATTGTGCAAAGATCTACAATCCTAAATCCCGCCCTGTCCGCTGATCGATGACAGAGTCAGTACATTCTGTCAGTTGATCCTCAATCCATTAACGTGAGAGGTAACATCGATGAGACATGACATTTGATATTACACCGACATTATTAACCGACATGTCCAATATTATTATTATACTTATGAACACAGAAGTTAGTAAAAAAGCAGACACCGCGCTTTAAAATCATCAGAGGACAAGACAGAGGAAATTAAATGATTGATCAGGTTATCAAATGGTAGGTTCACCATATTCACTATGTTTTTCCAGGTTCTTTGGCAGATGTTAGTAAAAAAGCAGACACCGCGCTTTAAAGTCATCAGAGGACAAGACAGAGGAAATTAAATGATTGATCAGGTTATCAAATGGTAGGTTCACCATATTCACTATGTTTTTCCAGGTTCTTTGGCAGATGTTAGTAAAAAAGCAGACACCGCGCTTTAAAGTCATCAGAGGACAAGACAGAGGAAATTAAATGATTGATTAGTTTATCAAATGTAGGTTCACCATATTCACTATGTTTTTCCAGGTTCTTTGGCAGATGTAAGTAAAAAAGCAGACACCGCGCTTTAAAGTCATCAGAGGACAAGACAGAGGAAATTAAATGATTGATTAGTTTATCAAATGTAGGTTCACCATATTCACTTTGTTTTGCCAGGATCTCTGGCATACAAAATTCATAACATGACACATTTTGAGAACATCTTCTATGATACCTTAGATAACTGATACGGTCTTCGCTTAACAGTTATTTCATAATTTTAGAAACTTTGACACTAGGATCTCTGGCATACAAAATTTACAACTAATATACATAATTATTAATAAATATAACAAATTTGTGACATAATATGAGAAAAAAAATATAGAATGAAAACATATTATATAAAACAATAATTGTAATAGATAGTAGCAATAATATACGAAATGTTAGAAAACTAGTTAGAGAACGAATACGAATCACGCAATTGTTACGTATTCTTTTTTTTATAAATTCATCCCTAAGGTCATTGTATGGCTTAATAGAACAAAAACTAGTGGCAAACATGTGAACATAAAAATGATACATGCTGTACTGGCTGCGTTCTGGGCAGGAAAATTTACCAATCCTGGTCCTACATACTTAATATTTAGTATTACTGTGATTGGCCTCTCTTTTGTCTATTGGAACGCGGTGTCTGCCTTTATTACTACCTTCTATGCCTATGAATATATGAAAGTTAATATATTCATAGGCATAGAAGGTAGGATACTATTTTAATACCTTGTTAATTCAATGTTTGTTTCTGACCAATCAATATGCTTTATTTACTTGAACTTATACAACAACAATAGCTTAAGAACGTATGATACATACTATTGTATTAAACGGTGCTAAATTTCGTTGACTAAATTCATATACTATTGGAAGCTAATATATCTTATATACTCGGGATTTCTCTGCAAAATTGAATCAGAAATGAGGAGATCCGTAGACAAACGAAAGTTACCGACATAGCGTAGCGGATAAGCAAGTTGAAGTGGCAATAGATATATAATATGGGAAATGGAAACAACCATAAATAGACTGCCTCGATGGCGCATGCTCGACTGCCGATCATGAGGTCCCGAGTTCGATCCCCTGGTCAGGCAAAGTGTCAAATATTGGATTTTTCCATTAGGAATTATCTCAATAACTGCCTGGAGTCTGGAACTGTGCCCGGTAGATGGCAATATGCTCGCCCCCTATTACATGGGACCACTAACATACTGGCGAAATGTGGGTGTGCCTACTATGGGACACTGAGTCCTGGGTACACCTCTGCCTACCCCTTCGGGAAAAAGCCATGCTTAAGTGGTCATAATAAATAATCTACAACATTTGCAATCTATATATTAATTATATTATAATATTATGTAGGTAAGTATATAACATTTCACGATTCACTCGCATTCACACAAGAGATACCAAACAAAGGCGCAGTATTCCTTTATCTTGTTCAACAAGACGTTTTTCACAAAGAATTATATCCCGATGTCCGAATGAAAGTGTTTATTTGTTTGAGGTAAGAAGATTCGGTGTACGGGATAGGCGTAATAAATTCGGGATTATTTTATGTGGTGGAAAACGAATGTTACTTTATCTACTTTTCTTTATTGAAAGCTTTGTTGAGATTTTGGTATATAACTAGTTGTTATTTGCGACTTTGTTCGCGTGGAATTTAACATATATTCTCGCCTTTTTTCCCGAAAGGGTAGGCAGAGGTGTACCCAGGACTCAGTCCCATAGTAGATACACCCACATTTCGCCAGTATGTTAGTGGTCCCATGTAATAGGGGGCGAGCCTATTGCCATCTACCGGGCACAGTTCCAGACTCCAGGCAGTTATTGAGATAATTCCTAATGGAAAAATCCAATATTTAACACTTTGCCTGACCTGGGGATCGAACTCGGGACCTCTTGATTGTCAGTCGAGCATGCGCCCTCTACGCCACCGAGGCAGTCAACGTGGAATTTAAGGGTTTTAAATTCATTTTTTCGTACCTAGACAGAAATCACTGGTTACTTACTTGATACAGAGTCTCCGCTTAGGAAACCAATTTATAATAATATAATATATAATATAATAATAATAGAAAATAATAGAAATAATAATTATAGAAAAATTTTGAAAAATATTTTTCAGAATTTGTTTTATTTAGTTCTATATACATGTTGGCGTGAAAATATTTTGTTTAGTTTAGTGTGAGGCAATTAATATGAATATTCTTGTTTAACAATTTTTTCATACAAAAAAATTTAAATAATTGAAGAGGGGTTTTACTACCACTTCTAAATTTTTCCGTCAGGTGGTGATTTATTTACGAAAAAGTAAAAAATCCCCAGTGAGGGGATTGTCGGTGGGGATTTTTAGACTATGCCAAATTTACAAGTGTCTTTACGGTCTACTATGAGATAAAGCCCTGTGAGGCGAAGAGACAGCGACAGTGCAATAACCTAAAAATAAAAAAGTTGCCATGTGAAAATTAGTAACTGGTAGCACGGTAAAGACTGGTAGGTTATAATATAAATCATGATCGTTTTTCTTCCGTGTAACCCCAAATTCTGAGGTACAGAAATGATTTCTTCACCCATCGAGAATAATGTATTATTTAATCCCACTCTAGAGGGCTGTTCGTTATCTTAAGGGTGTGATGCTTCACCGATTATGATATTATCTTGAGAATTCGTGTTATTAGAGCTATGAAGTAATCTTTCTTGTCCGGTCTGTGAACATTGGCTTTTATATATATATATATTTTTTTATGATAGTGAGTGACAAGACGAGCAAATCAGGTGCCTGATGGTAAGCATCATGATTGCCCATATCAGACACAATGCCCCCCAGTGTTTTAAAATTTAAAATTCTGCGCGGCACACGCGGCACGCGGCACATGAGTTGGTGAATCTCATCATGCCCAGTAATTTCGCTGGAAACGTTGCCCTTCATACCGGAACACAGTAATTACTCGATATATTACTCGAAGGATTTTATATAAAATATTATTATGTATACCAGCGTATTTCCTGCGACTTTGTTCTCGTGCAAATTTGCGTAGTTTGACACAATCCTATGGAAAGTTTACTAAATCGATGTTTTGTATTCCCCTGTTTCCTCTCAATACAGTAAACCTATTTGATATATTTATATACTGATATTTTAAGAATTAAGTAAAGTATGTCCCTATCATTTTATTTTTGTTTATAAACTCTAAATTTTTTTGCAGTCAACGTCCAATCACTCGAGTAAAACTGGGATTTATGAAAGTTCACTATGAAACCACCAAAGCTTTATATGAAAAATTTAAAATGACAGAAACATAGGTTACTTCACTATAAAATATCGGGATATAAATTTATAGAATGGGTTTATTATATTCAGAAGAAACAGGGGAATACAAAACATCGATTTGGAAAATATAGGATTGTGTCAAATTCCTAGAAGGCCGCATACGCTCCAAAGGCGCGGTGCAAACTTTATTCGCCCTCTCGCTCTCACCTCCCACATTTTTGAAGATATAAAAAATACTCCACGTAATTACGTAAGATAAAGTCTACTAGGAGCTAGACAATAACAATACAAACTTTCAGATAATTGCTTTTTATTGCGTCGGAGCTAGAGTCGCTATTTATTTAAAAGTTTTTGAGGAGTGTCTCTACTATCCCTTTAATATTCTGTGACATTATATAATTTGACCAAAATCTAACGGAATTAACGGAATGGAACTAAATACATCAGCACCTGGCTATCAGCTAGTTGTTTATAAATAGTTATCGATTCTCAACACATAATAACAATCGAGTCAGTTGCCAAATCGATTCATAATATTTCAATGATTGTAAATCGCGTGGAAGCGAACAGAATTCGTTTCTCGATTGGATTCTAAATCGGTTTCAAATCACCTTCTTTATATCACTCGTTCCATAATGGGATTTTTTAAAGTGCCTTTAAAGCTGCCCATATAATCTATAACTACCTATTATTAAAAGCTATGTCTTGTATAAGGCTGTGTCCTATCTATACTTAAGTATTACTTATTGTTCATAATAATAACCAATAATTTATTGAATTTGGCGTTACTTTTCGGAACTCCATTGTAAACTTATGAAACAATATGTAATTAGGTATATAATTTTGTTAGTGACACCATTCATATATCGACACGTGTTTCGCGTCTACACGACGCATCATCGGGAAATAGACTCTGACCCCGCTGTAAGGGCGACAGAGATAACTGGGCTCCCTGAGGGTAAATTCAAAACCTATATAAAATCTACTTTACTAAAGAAGGCTTATTATAAAGTCAACCAGTACATAGAGGACAAAGATGCCTGGAAACTTCTGCATAGCCGCCTCGCGGCACCTTCAAAGAAAACGAATGTAACCAAACCAAATATTGTAAAACTATCTGTTGAAAAAATTAAGCCCTACAAGTTTCTTGTGCGTTCTTCTTGTAGAGGTATCTTTCTGAACGCACGGTAGACTCAGTACTGTTTATCTTTATTGACGTGCAAAAGTGTCAGATTATGACCTATTTGAATAAATCTGTTTGAGTTTGAGTTTGAGTTTGAGTTTGAAATGTTAGTACGACGCCGCTCCTCGAGATGTTACTTACCTCGCTGAACGGTGGAACCAGAATATAACCAATATCGTAATGAAATAAATGTAAAAAAAATTAACCAAACCAAATATTGTAAATTCGCAGTTGAAAAAAATTAAACCTTACAAATTTCTAGTGCTTTCTTCTTGTAGAGGTATATATCCGAACACACGATAGATTCATTACTCGTTATTGATATTGATAATATTAGTAATCGACGTTTATAAATGTCTTATATCTTATATTATTAGTTTGAGTTTGAATGCAAGTCTCGCCACGCCTTCAAAACATCGACGAAAGGAATTGAGATTACAAGATAAATATTTTGCTAAGTTATATAAAATATTTGCACTCATTGATATTAAACTTGGAACTTAGCAAGTATACCAATAATAGGTTATTTGCAATCTTTATTAGGACCTAATACTTAGGTTCCTACAACTTGCCAAGTGTCACATAAATTAGGGAAAGAAATACTTTGCTAAACTTTTATACCAAAATTCTTAAGGGAACTAAGCCTGCGCAAGTGACATCGCAGGGCACAGCTTGTCTTAATATTTGCCAGTTATTCATCCGCCAAGCAGTAATATGCAAACGTTACTGTGTTCCGGTCTGAATGTTACCAGCGAAATTACTGGGCATGACGAGATTCAACAACTCATATCTCAGGGTGACAGGCGCAGTGCAGTATCGCGCAGAATTTTAAACTTTAAAACACTGGGTGGCACTGTGTCTGATATGGGCATTCATGATGATTACCATCAGGCACCTGATTTGCTCGTCTTGTCACTCTATGGTAAAAATATATATATATAAATTTCAAGTCTGAGTATGATTTAATAAAGTCACGTTTGTCACGTCACGGTAAAAAAAACGCTAGCACAGACGCTAGCGACTTCAGCGCTATACAGATGGCACAAAAAACAGCGGCTAGCACTGTTTTAGCTTAGACCCTAAAATAACACATAGGGTACTTTTTATTCCGATATTCCCACGGGAACCAATTCTACACAGGTGAAACCGCAGGGTACAGCTTAATCCAAAAAAAACCCTTCCAAACTGAGCCAGAAGCGGCAAAGTACGTTTTGATGTCAAATCAAACTTTTGAACGGACAAATTAGCGCAATACAAATAAATTCAATGGAAATGTCTTCCGCAAATATTTTCCTTCGGTTCTCTCAAACATTTCTAAAATTTACTTTGCAAAATGAGCGAAAGTTTACCGTTGATTTCAAGGGGCGGTATATAATATATAATACTGTCGCGTAATGAGCCCGGATTATGAGAGCGTATATCCTAGTTACGGGTAATTTGACACAATCCTATGAAAACGTACCATGCGTATCGATGCTTTGTATCGATACTTTGTGTTTCTATAAATTAATACCCTGATATTTTATCTATATTTATTTATTATGCCCGTGCCGATCCGGGACAGAATAGTTCGGCTGAATCTCTTACCCAGCATGTCGTTAAGGCGACAGACTGATTGGACCTCATGACATATACAACATCTTAACAACTTAGTCATAACGACCATCATTAGTGCAGGGTGTTAGTTGTTCGTGGGCGTCTAAGGAGTACTGGTGGGTTAAACGTCATGAACCACATGTGGATTGAGGGTAGAGAGGCCTTTGCCCAGCAATGGGACAGATCAGGCTTATAATAATAATAATAATTTTATATATAGAAATCTTTTATATAGAAGTTAACCCGAAAAGTAAACTATGTCCCTCTTATTTTAGTTTCTCTTATAAACTCTCGGTTTATTCATAGTGGTCTTCTAAAAATCGCAGTTTTACTCGCGTGAATAGAGGTTCACTACAAAAAATAACAGTTTATTTAAACAAATATAAAATAATAAGGACATAGAAAGTTTAGGTACTTCAGACTTTAAAATATCAGGATATAAATACATCAAATAGGTTTGCTATATTTGGTGGAAACAGGGGAATACAAAACATCGATTTGCCATAGGATTGTGTCTAACTGCTTAGAAAGAGGTCGTTGATATTTTCCACATGCCATTTGATGTTTTTTTTTAAATATTGTATAAGTTTTTTTTATTTCTACTAATATAAGACGATATTTATTAGCTATATTTATTCGACGGTATTAGATTAGTTTGATATTAGATGTAGGTATGTATATAATATAAGCATATTTTATATATATCATAAGTAAGTAATGTAAACTGGCTCGAAGTGCCATTTGGCTTCGCTGTAAGGACTTCAAGCATTTAAATTTAAATAATTAAAATAAAACTGCAAACCAATCAAGCAGCCCGAATGCAGTCGATGCTGTTACCAACTGCATTCAAACTGAAATTTTGTAATCGGATTGCAGTCTGTCTAGCCCCTAACGTACCAGAATAAAAGTAGGTATAACAGTGGGCAAAGTGCTTTAGCAGTGATGGCAAAAGGACGGAGATTTTCATGAAAACGTTTCTCGGCCCTTTCCGATTATGAAACGGAAAAGCTTGACATGTGTGGTTCAGGTATTTTTGTTTGTATGGAATTTGAGTCAATAATTGAGTAAGTAGAGCTCGACAGAAAAGAGTAGAAAAAAATACTGTCTTGTACAACGGTAAAAACAATCGAATCAACACATACACTTTAAAATAGGTTCTACTCTTTTCTGTCGAGCTTATAATTTAGATTATACCCCTTTCCTTGAACTGATTTATTTATTTATTTATTTAATCAAAACGGTTTAGTTACACCAATTACAATGATTAATATAAAATTAATGAAAAAAAAACATAAAAGAAATTACACAGCAAATTATTATAAAAATATAAGGATAAATAAATACCAGTTATACATAACGCTCGCAGTACCTCAGACACTCAATTAATATCTTCGACCATTCATCCGCAAACAAGTCAAAGTCGGGATTGTGGTCCAAGAGAGCGTTGAATGCTGCTAGAGTGCGTGGTATGGGCGCATTGGCACGTGCTGTAGTACGACACCATGAAACGTCAAGCAACTTATGCTTTCTGTTCCTACTGTTACTAGCTATTTGGGGCATACAATCGAAACAGCTCATCATGCAACTTTGGTGCGTTAATTCTTCCACGAAGGATTTTGGACATCACTGATATTTGGATATTTGAAACATACCTTCGGCCTTCAGTTCTGGTGATAATACAACCGTTAAAAATAGTAGATTGATATACAAGGGGCTAAAGAGAGCCATTATATACGAGGTAGTTTTCCTCCCGAGTTTCAGCGAGGGAATAAATAGATGCCGAGTTATAATGGATTTTATCGCCGTGTGTTACATAATACTCTCATTTTTCTCTCTCTTCTCTTTTCACTTAGTACGATTGAGAGAAAATAAGATTACGAATTTCATCATAGATTTTTGGCTAATATCCTAAACGAGTGAGCGACTGTTTCCTCTGAATATAGTACACATAATATTTGTGTCTACGCCACAGTATTGTTTAATCTGTACCAATTTTTGCTGTCTTATCTATATTTTGTTCATTCACTAACTCTATTCAAAAATTCTAAATGTCACGTCATCAAAAAACCAAATTGTATTTGCTCGATATTTGGAGGCTATTTACGGTGAAAAATCAAGTATTTCATTCGGGCAAACCGGAGATCCAACCATTTGATTTTTTTTTTCATATCCTGAAGATAAATAAGTAAACTATGTCTAAGTAACTATGTAACTATGTATTAATACGTAACTAAATATGTATGTAGTAACTATGTATGTATGTAGTAACTATTTATTAAGTTCTGTAATTTTATTTTTAAGTTTATTCAGTATAAAGTTTGGTCTCAATAAATACAATATATTGTATTGTCTCTATTATTTTATTTTTGTTTATAAACTCTTAATTTTTTTGTAGTGAACGGCTAATCACGCGAGTTAAATTAGAATTTAGAAGTTCACTATGAAAAACCCGTGAGTTTATGAGAGTAACATAATTTATTTCACTATAAAAATATCAGAATTAAAATTGATAGAATTATAATATTAGGAGGAAACAGGGAAATACAAAACATCGACTTGGTAATTTTTTCATAGGACTGCGTTAAATTTCTCTTACCTAGGATATCTACCTATACCTACGCTCTTAAAAGCAATAATTTTAAATAGGTAGGTAGCCATTCCAAATCTTGCAATATGAATAATAATAATAATAATATGGGACAACTTCCACACACGGTCACCTGGTCCCAAACTAGGCTAGAAGCCTGTACTATGGCAACCAGATGACTGATATACATACTTATATAACATAATAGTTAATGGTGTTCTATGTGGAAGGTCTGTATTTATCAGTGGACGTCTTCCAGCCGATGATGATGGTGATGATTAGGTCGCCATTTCAAACTTCAGCAGTGGATTTAAAAAATAAATAATTTAATAAAACCCCGCTGCGCCCGCGTACTGTCTACGCTGACCTTTAAATAAAAGTTTGTATTATGTACACGGAAAGGGCAATTTTCTATGTCGATTGTGCCTATTTCTGGCCAGTGACATTTGACGACTAAACTAAGTTACTGGCATACGAAGGGTTCTCTTTGTATTCTTTATGTTGCGGTTGATTTAACGGGTGGGATAAAACGGCGATTGTCTATTGTTTATTGTGTGACTTCTTTTCAATTTCTGCCCAATTTCCTTTGCAAAAAGGAGTTTTCTGTACCTGCCCTTATTTATGAAATAGTTTAGAGCATAAAGGGTTTATCGATTCCATACAAAATGAAAATACACAAAAATATGAAGGTATAGGGAATAATTTTTCACTGAATCATTTGTGGTTGGCTCTGGCTTTGGCCTTTATTTGCGGCACAATATAATATTTCGTTATAGAAAACTGCATGGTTTTTTTGATATTTATAAAAACATTAAAATAACCCCAAAAAGGTTTTTTACAAATTTCTTAAATACGAAAAGCCGCAAGTATAATCTTCTCCAGTTAATCGCTGACGTCCACTGCTGAACTTATAGGTCTCCCCGATTGGTTTCCATCTAGTCCGGTTGAAAGCGGCCTGCTTCCAGCGTGTTCTTTCTGTCTTTATCAGATCGTCTGTCCACCTTGTGGATGGACATTCTACGCTGTGCTTGGCAGTCCGTGGACTCCATTATACAGCCCCATCGGCCATCAGTTCTACGTGCTATGTGCCCTGCCCATTACCACTTCAACTTACTAAACCGCTGGGCTGCTGGATGTCGGTAACATTCGTTGGTCTACGGACGTCTTCGGTCTATGAACCTAGTTAATATTAATAAATTATTAGGTTTATAGGTTTTCTAATCTAAGAATAACCAAGAATATTTTCCAATAGCAGGTGGGAGTCTATTGAACCCAACGATAATTACGTAAAATGACACCATACCCTATTAAGGATCGCGTGTCACATTATCAAGTACTTCTAGACTGGGAGATGTTGGATGTTTTGCTGTTACGAAGGCGCAGTTGAAAGTTAATGTTAGTTGCCAGTTATGTGTGCAAACATTACTGCCTCCGCATTCCGGTCTGAAGGGCAATGTTACCAGCGAAATTACTGGGCATGACGAGTTTCAACAATTAATAGCTCAGGGTGACAGGCGCTGTGCAGTGCCGCGCAGAAGTTTGAATTTTATAATATGGGTGGCACTGTGTCTGATATGGGCAATCATGATGCTTACCATCAGGCACCTGATTTGCTCGTCTTGTCACTCACTATCATAAAAAATAAAAAAGTTAGCAAATGTGTGATGCAAAAGCTCTGCTATGAATTGTAGTTAAAAGTATCATCATTACCCGGAAAACGTCCACTGCTATACATAAGCTTCCCCCATAGAACACCATAAACTATTCATATGGGGGAATTTTGTCGTAATCACCACGCTAGTTGTGCGGCTTGGTGATCGCAGTAGTTGGAATACTTGGAAGCGAAGAGCGCTGCTGCACACTCTCCGAATTTCCCTCTGCCGGGACTCACAAAAACCTCGTGTATTACTATTTATTATTTTAATTAATAACAATTATTATTAAATGACATATGAGCGATGGGTCAGAAGCACCACGCTATGGACCCCACAGCGAGTCAGACGTCGCGGAAGACCCAGAGATGGTGTGATGAACTGGACACATTTTGCAATAGTTGGACTACCATAGCACTTAACCGGGATGAATGGAGAAAGGGAAGGGAGGCGATTGTCCAGCAGTAGGAAAAACCAGGCTGATAATAGTAATAATTATTATTATTATTTATTTTATTTATTTTTATTTTATTTATTTTATTTATTAAAGGTTATATAGGTTAATCAGATTGCCTGAATTTGCTAGGTGAAACAGTATTAATTTTGAACCGTTTGAAATAAATACCGATATGTTCAGCAAAATATACAGAACAAATGGAAAACTTTTGCTTTCCTTTTTATTACCCCATAACGATTGATAATAATTAAAAACAAGAAAATATTTAATTTATTTATTTTGGCTTGTCAAAACTCTAAGGAATATAGCTCGACAGAAAAGAGTAGAAACGGAACTAATTTAAAGTGTATGTGTTGATTAAATTGTTCTTACTCTTGTGAAAGACAGTGGCGCCCCCATTATTTTCTACTCTTTTCTCTACCTCAATCAACATTCAATATTGTCAATGTCACGTAAGAAAACAGATCAAATGACGGAAATTGAAAAAAACAACGCTTTTGAATTGTAATCCCAGAAACATTGTTATAGCTAAAATACGACTTCCATAATTATATTATAACGATTAATATTAATACTACTATGTATTTAACTTATCGTAAAAAGCAATAGATATTTCATAACGATTTCTCTAATAATAGTAGCTATGAAAATGGGATAAATAGGGATGACATGAGTGCCAATGAACTCTCCGTAGAGGATGCACAAGACCGAGCGAAATGGAGGAGAAATAGCCGGAAAGCAGACCCTGGCTATAGCCAGGATAATTGCTAGGAAGAAGAAGAAGACGAAATAACTATGAAAATAAGTACAATAAATTATAATAAATAAAAAAATAATTTGAATTTATACTCTAAACTCTAACAGATCGGGTTTCCCCAATTACACTATCTTTAAATCGGGAAGTAAGACAGATCCCTCAAACTATAGGCCAATCTCTGTTTTGCCAGTATTAAGTAAAATCTTTGAGAAATTGATGCCAACCAAACCAACTGCTGTCACATTTCAATAGAAACAGAATACTGCATTCAAATCAGTATGGTTTTACCAAATGCAGATCAACAACCGATGCGGGCTGTCATCTCATGACTCTTGTCTTGGAGGCTTGGGAGAGTTCACAGGATGCCATTGGAGTGTTTTGTGATCTTTCCAAAGCATTCGACTGTGCAGAACACTGCACGTTACTGCGCAAGTTAGAAGTATATGGAATTCATGGGAATGCCCTGAACCTGGTGGAATCATACTTGTCTAGTAGGCAGCAGAAGGTTAGCGTCAATAGTATCACATCTGCTAGTTCTCCTGTCAAAATGGGAGTCCCACAGGGATCAATTTTGGGTCCTTTCCTGTTTTTGGCATATATTAACGATTTGCCTTACATGGTCCACGGTATAGCAGATATAGTTCTGTTTGCCGATGATACGTCATTGATTTTTAAAGTTGATAGGAAGGATACTTCTCTAGTACATGTTAATAATACTTTAGCAAGTATATCCAGATGGTTCACAGCAAACAATCTGTTATTAAAAACAACATAACATGCATTCACGCCTTTTTTTTTTTTCATTATTCATAAACATTTTCTTTGTTCCAAAAAAAATCCCTTTTTTACAATAATATAATAATGACATTAGAATGTGTCGACCGTGTGTGAGGGTCTCACATACTGTGGGTCTCCTCTTGTCTCCTTGTCTCCTCTTAATGATAATTGTATTATGTGGGAAGCAGTCGGTATGTCGCTCGGGCTCCATATGCAAGAAAAATCTCATTATAGTTCGATTAAATCTGACAGGTTTTATTGTTTTTAATTAAGATGTCATCAATAGCGGAACCAGTATTTATTTTTATTTCATCCATTACGTGTGACATCGCAACGTGCTGCGCGACGACCAATGACGGCGAGCGACTGAACTCAGAACCAGTACGGTGCGCCGTGCAGACAACCGAACCTGTCCGGTACCGTACCAAGTTTGATATGCAAGCTCCCGTACCACCGTACCGACATACGGTACCGAGTAATACTAATAATAATGTTCGCCGTACAGTGTGCCACACGATCGAATATTACTTGGCTCGCTATCAAACCAGGTAGCGAACCAAGTTCGTAGTACAGCCGTACCATGTCTACTTGCTGTTTAATTTGCATAATTATTTTTTATTCATATTATTAGCAAACAAAAAATTATGTACAGTGAAGTAAATCATAATACACATATGAAATTAAGAACAATGAATCTTTATTATGATTTAACATAAAATACTTGACAGTGGCAAATACACGAACGTATGGTCCATTTTCTCCTTCGTGAATAAAAAAAAAATAAAGTAAGATTCTTTGTGTTCTGTGGAAGGATTTTCGGTTTATCTTACTTGTGTTTATTTCGTAATAGTAAAATTATTTGTTTAGCTTTAGATTTATTTAATGCGAAAACGAAAACAATTTGCACATAATGCTCGTAATGAAAGTTGGAGAGAATTTTCTTGTCTACAAATGTAATGTGTTCTTTCAACTCAACGTTAAATCAAAACGGTGAGAGTTTATGTAAGTTACATCGGAATAATATTCTTGTTTTTAATTAATTTCAGTTGTTATGGGGTATTTTACAAGAAAGCAAAAATTTTCCCATTGATCTGTATATTTTTCTAAACATATCAGTATTAATTTCAAACGGTACGCAATTAAGTCTATTTGAATATTCACTTTTCTTACCCTAATAATTAAATTTATTATTAAAAGTTTATGTCAAAGGTCTTTTTTCTGCAGCACCAAAACTTGAACCTGAACAATATTTTTAAATGGAACGTTGAATAAATTAGTATAATAGAGGTAAATACTCCATCCCACTAGTAGGTTTCTTTATCATCTTCTTGCCCTTATACTCTATGGGGTCGGCAAAGAATGAGTCTTCTTTCACCAATCCGGTCTATCATACGTCTTTTCTGCACTCACTCCTTTTACACACGACGTGTCTACTCACACAGTTCATCCAGGTTTTTTTTTTATTTTTTATTATGATAGTGAGTAACGAGACGAGCAAATCAGGTGCCTGATGGTAAGCATCATGATTGCCCATATCAGACACAGTGCCCCCCAGTGTTTTAAAATTTAAAATTCTGCGCGGCACTGCACTGCGCCTGTCACCCTGAGATATGAGTTGGTGAATCTCATCATGCCCAATAATTTCGCTGGAAACATTGCCCTTCATACCGGAACACAGTAATGTTTGCACATTACTGCTTGGCGGATGAATAACTGGCAAAGGTGTGGTACTTCCCCAGGCGGCCCCCTGCAAAAGAGGCCTACCACTAATAAAAACACCCCACAAAACCACTTGCATTCATCCCCATAAACCTTTTACCTCAAATAATAAAACGATGAAGTTTGCGCTGCGTAAACCTATCTAACTAAAAACAATGTAAGTGTTACGTTAATTAATCCTATTTTCTCTGCTGCTCGTACGAAGCCGCGACTTATTATTTGTAAATAGTAAATTTAGGAAATTGTATCGGTAGCTCCCGGACTATATCCAATTTGGGGTTTCATATTGACGGGCGCTATTTACGAGAAATAGTTTCGTAATCAGATGCTAAGTGCTTTCTAATGTTAATGAAAGCGAAAATGAAATTATATATTATTATAATTTCATTTTCGCTTTACAGCGGGACATAAGTTTGCTTCATCATAAAAATGTCCGATCGAATAGAATAATTGTCTTCTTAGGAAACATGGGAATTTGTAAAATGGATTTATTTAAATTTCCAAAATTCCTATCCCCTAAAGCCTTTAATAAAACCCTATGCTCTTCTGTATTATAATAGCTACAATAAATAATATTATTGTAGCTTTTTTATTATTGTAGCATTTTTATGATGAAGCAAACTTATGTCCCCATCAATTTATTTTCAAGTAAAAACTTATGATTTTTTTTCTAGTGAACGTCAAATGGCGAGCGTAAAGATGTTATTTTCACTTTTTCTAATACAACATAAAGTTTATTGTTATATAATTATTATGCCCTTTTATTCCTCGTATGCTGGAATACACAATACAATTAATAAAACCCAATAAATATCAATTTGTAATCTTGGCTAGTTACCAAGATTCGCACGCCTGAAAGTTTTTTGAATGTCTTGGTGTTACTGAACTTAATGGTCCCGGGTTCTATCCTCCGGTCAGGCAAAACTTTTTATCATAATTTCATCTAAAATTATTTTAACAACAAATTAACCTTAATTTGTGTATTGAAAACATTATTTTGTGTTTATACCTTATTACATTTTATTACGTATTTGCCAGTGCATTTGCGCGGGTATGAGCAAGATACGTGAAAAAAAACAGCGCGCTGTTTTCATTAGATAGATAGATAATACTTTATTGTAAACCACGACGTGTACGGGCGTATCCCCTAAGGCACTCCGCACAGTGAGAGTGACGGTCTGTCGACTCCCGTAACCACTGCGGCCAGGATCTACCGCTAGGGCGGCTAATGATGGCTCGGCCGCAATGAGGTGAAGAGACAAATCAAACCCGGAGGATTGTTCATTATCTACTTAATACTTTATTTCTTACAAGTATAACCTTATATACTACTTAATCTATACATCTTGATTACGGCGCCCCTCCCGAGGTGTGGTTCGACGTGAGATCCGTGTTCATGATGATTTTACTCTATCGCGCCTTGCTGAGAGTCTTCCTGGTGCGCATATCACTATTAGATTGTATGTTAAGCTTGGGCTATTTCTAGTTATCGTTATAAAATCCACTGCTACTATGTTCAATGTTGAGTTGAACACCACGACACACACTAAACTTAAATGTACAAGGGGTGGTTTTAGCTAAGAATTTATGCAAAAATTTTCATTACGTGGTTTTTCATTAATTTTATTACCATTAAAAATGTCAACATCTATTGAAGAAGAGCAGTTACAAAATTTTACCGATATTATATTAAGTTCAACTTAGCACACTTGTATCTTAATTATCTACTAACATGACGAAAATGTAATAATAGATATAATTATTTCTTAAATCACATTATTATGTAAGCGGCATATTATATCTTAATTGAGAATAAAGATCTTTCATTTAACCATTTAAGAAAAGGGGAGATGAATGAAGTACTGGCTTCTCGAAAGTGCAAGCTCAAATTAGGTCCCATTAGGTCGTCAGTAAAATAAGGTCGTATGAGCGAATAATATTGTTGTCTCGGTCGCACTTCGGTCTTAGGTACGTCTTTCTATCTTTGTTGTTTATCACTGTGTCACTGTGTCACTGTGTAAACTTCACACTGAGCAAATTGCACGTGCCATTTGTTGAATAAGCGCTGGGAGAACGTACCCTATCTCACCTTTTCTTCATATAAATGCTTCAAACCTATATTTTTGCCCCCAAGCAAGTCTGAAAACTTCAAATACTGGTTCTTTAAAGCTATTAAGAACATAATACCTCTATTACGCGAGAATTTCGATCATTAATCAAACCGCAGCGAAGAATACAAAAAAGTCGCGGCGCTAAAGGGGTCGTTTCGGACGGGATATAATGATAAAATCGATATTTTTACCTGCGCCTTGTTACTTTTTATTGAATTCATATTTTTTAGATGTTCACCCGAGATTCGACTAAGCTTTTATGTTTTATTTCAGTGTTATAATGCGCAACGTTTCGTAGCTTGCATTCTATATAAATAAAGGCAACGGGCTTGGAATCCAAGAAAGCTAGGCCCACAAAACCTTACACTGTCTATCCTATATTGCCGGGTAGATAATGTTATTCGCAATAATATTCACAAACATAGTATACATCTTATTATCGCCGATTAATTATTATATATAATCTGATTTTAAATAAAATGACGTTAAAAGTATTTTTTTAATGGCGACGCGCGTTCCAATTTTAGTAAAACATAATTTATTGCATAATTTGTTATAAATAATGGCGATGCTAAAAGTTTTTTAAATTAAGCACATTTGAAAAACTTATCAACTATAAACTATTCAAATAAAACCAAAATTATAATGTAAGGTTAGCGTGGCCTTAAAACTAACAACTCCTTTATAGAAAAATGTGTAATTGAACTCTGTTTCTACTTCTAGAAACAGAGTAATATAAAATATTGATTGGGTAAATCCATAGGATTGTGTCAAATTGCTAAGAGGTGGCGTTTCCCGTTAAGATTATGTCACATACATAGTAGGGATATAGAAAGATAGATAAACTCTTTATTGCTTCATCACAAACAAGAAATAACCTTAAAAATAAATACATTAAGTATAAAAAAAATATTGTGTATCAATTGGCGGTCTTATCGCTAAAAGCGATCAATTCCAGACAACCGTGCAGGGAGAGGATATATTAATTTTTTTTTTTTTTTTTTGTGAAGGAAATAATGTGAAATAGTGTTACGTACCGATGGTTTTATGTTTGTTGTTTCGACGTATTCAGACTGAAGGGGAAATACCATTGCATCCAATAACAGTTACTATTGGATGGTTTTTTTCTACGTGTTACTAAAATAATAAGAAATAACTTCTTACATAAAATTGCAGAACTATTTTACATTTAGATGGAAAACACAATTTTGTAAGAACTACCGTTTCTTTCCGAAGAATTCTCTTCTTATTGTACAACACAGAAACGTAATCAGAACCTTATTTCTTACGCAATAGTATACAATTTGCAAAGATAAAGTAACTCATTAGATTCATTCCAATATTGTACCGATTAAGAGTCGAAATGAATTCTTAATTCTGTTCCAAGTCAATACGAATTATTGTGAAGGCAGCGTAATAAGCCCGCGGGTTTCGATCGCGAAATTGAGTTTTAATTTGGAGCATTATTCTCAGTGTAGCCGTTCTAGCGACTTAGTTCTAGCGGATTTCACGAGTGGTTAGCGACAAAACATCAGTTAGCTACATATAATAATTCAACGACTTCTAGCGACTTTTGAAAGAAACTTTGAAATAAAAATTGTGATTTTTCAAGGCCACAACAAACCCTGTAATGTGGGTTTGATCAACTTTTTCGTAACAAATAATGTAAATTAATAATCTTAATGTGATTTAGTTTTTACATTTGACGATTTTTTTTACTTTTGATTTTGAAATGTTTTTTTTATTAATGGTTTTGTTGATTCTTTAAGTTATATAAAATACATTTGCATAATCAGACAATCTAGGGACATCTATCGGATTTTAAGGAAAATTAATTTTGCCAGATCTAGCGGAATTTCTCGGATTACTAGCGACTTTTCATTTTGTCAAACGGCAACACTGATTGTTATGTCGTAAATTAAGTACATACGACCTTCGATCAAGTATTCTCAAAATAAAAGTTGTTGTTATAGTGTGACTGCCTCGGTGGCGTAGTGGGCGCATGCTCGACTGTCAATCAAGAGGTCCCGGGTTCGATCCCCAGGTCAGGCATAGTGTTAAATATTGGATTTTTCCATTAGGAATTATCTCAATAACTGCCTGGAGTCTGGAACTGTGCCCGGTAGATGGCAATAGGCTCGCCCCCTATTACATGGGACCAATAACATACTGGCGAAATGTGGGTGTATCTACTATGGGACTGAGTCCTGGGTACACCTCTGCCTACCCCTTCGGGAAAAAGGCGTGAATGTATGTTATGTTATGTTTATGTTATGTTATAGTGTTTCGACAAGTCAATGACAACAGACTATATTATAGTTATGTTGTTTATATACAAAAACATATTTACAGTAAATCTAACATAAATAATTATATTATATATAAAGATATATATAGCACGTAGTTAGAAATCTCATTAACCCGGAGTATACGGGGCTCCAGGGAAATGGAGTTCCAAAATGTTTTTATCACCTACCCTCGTACAATATTACTTTATGCTCATTTCCTTCGGTTTAGCGGCTTTTCCGAGATTGATTCAATAAATATGCGTTTTGTTGACATTTTCTTGTCGTTTATTATTTGCGAAATTATCATATTATACTTATTTGTAGTGGTAGACCTCTTTTGCAGGGGCCGCCTGGGGAAGTACCACACCTTTGCCAGTTATTCATCCGCCAAGCAGTAATGTACAAACATTACTGTGTTCCAGACTGAAGGGCAATGTTACCAGCTAAATTACTGGGCATCACGATTTTCAACAACTAATATCTCATAAGTATTCCTTTCCTTCTGGTTGTCTGGAAGAAATCGCTTTAAGCGATAAGACCGCCACTTGTACTAGCCTAAGATTCATTTAATTGTTATTACTGTGTTGTTATGTCCATGTTTTGGTGTACAATGAAGTATTTATCTATCTATCTATCTATCTCAGGGTGACAGGCGCAGTGCACTGCCGCGCAGAATTTAGAATTTTAAAACACTGGGTGGCACTGTGTCTGATATGGGCAATTATGATGCTTACGATCAGGCACCCGATTTGCTCGTCTTGTGAAAAAAAAAATCTTTTGTATGGGGAATTTTCCGGTCGTCGACCCGCTACGAGATGAAAGTGAAAAAAATTACATTCGTATGACAGAATCGTAACAATTGATATCTGTATATATCATTACTACAGGACATAACTGTAGTATCATGAATCTATCAGAAACGAGATGAGAAGTTTGAAGCTATTTTAATGTTGTCCAGACAGATTTGTCCAGCATTTTTGTGTGCGGGCCAATAGCGTGTTTATTTATTGTCTATTTTTGAACGGTACCATTGAGTAGCGAGCGGCGCTTGTGTAAATCCTACTGTGGTTTTTTAACATGTTTCTATTATTGCAGTTTACAATGATGACATATTATCGTGCTTTGGTACGGTAATATTATTTTTCTGTACTAGTTGTGTCAGGCAAGTAAGGGAACGCTATGGCGTCTTAGAAGATCCGGCTGTTTCCTATAAGATATGTAGGGGGCAGTCGTTAGGTCATGTCGGAGGCTGCGTAGGAATCTTGGCGACCTGAAACTCTGACACTATGGTAAACAACTCTGACAGTAATGACAACCTAGGGTAAAAAATCCAGTGTGATCTTTTTGAGCCAAGGAAGTTTGAATAAATGAAATAGGTAGTTGTAAAGGAAGTACGATATTAAATGAAGACATCTTGTTAGATAATTGCGTTGCTTGGCAGTCTAGCGTTATTTGTGTCTGTCTGTCTCTGAAGCCAACTATTCAGCTTTACTACGAGTATATCACGGAAGAATGAATGAATGAATGAAAACTCTTTATTGCTACCACAATATAACAGAAAATAGGATGGAAGATGTGGTTTCAAAAGAGTAATTAATTCATTACAATATGAATGGTTAATAGAACCTTTAAAACATTTTCCCTTCAACTGTACCTCCCATCGTTGTCATAAAATTTTAGGAATATTAGGAAAGCGGGATTTTGCGGTAAGTATTTTTCGTGCAGTGCGAATCAGGAGTAGTGCGAAACGGCGCTTATCTTAGAAGAGTGCGACGTCCAAAAGGGTGTATATACTTTGAATGGGCGACACTGAAAGTATTACAAAAAAATTGTACTTGCTCTGATCTCGCCCCCTATTACATCACCATTATCATCATCTCAGCCGTAGGAAGTCCACATAGGCCTCTTCCATATATTTCTATCGGTTGTAAGCGGCTGGCATTCAGCGTCATCCGCTATTATCTGTTCTATCGTCCTACGCTGCGTTGCCGGTCCGTGGTCTCCATTCGACAACTTTCCAGCCCCATCAGCTATTAGTTCTACGTGCTATGTGCCCTGCCCATTGCCTCTTAAACTTGCTAATCCGTTGCCTATGTCGGTAACCTTAATTCATCTACGAATCTAAGTTTAAATAAATGTAATAGGTACCTACTACGAATAATAATAATAATAAGTCGATACGTAGTAACGGAAGTAAGTACGATATCAAATGAACACATCTTGTTAGATAATTGAGCCACCTGGTACTCTTACGTTATTTGTGTCAGTCTGTCTCTGTAGCCAACTATTCAGCATCATTATACTGTGTCACGGAAGATACTTTGATTCATTAGGTGTCGTTTTAAAATAGGCATGAAGGGTGATAAATTTATTGAAATATGAATGGGTTAATAAAACGAAATGAGTAGGATTTAGAACACAAAACATACATATACATACATTCACGCCTTTTTTCCGAAGGGGTAGGCAGAGGTGTACCCAGGACTCAGTCCCATAGTAGATACACCCACATTTCGCCAGTATGTTATTGGTCCCATGTAATAGGGGGCGAGCCTATTGCCATCTACCGGGCACAGTTCCAGACTCCAGGCAGTAATTGAGATAATTCCTAATGGAAAAATCCAATATTTAACACCTTGCCTGACCTGGGGATCGAACCCGGGACCTCTTGATTGGCAGTCGAGCATGCGCCCTCTATGCCACCGAGGCATTTAGAACACTACAGTACATAATAATAATAATAATTTGAATGTATAATCTAACAGAACGGGTTACAACTACACTGCTCGAGTCAATTCATATGGGTTATGTGGACAACTCATATTGTCATAGTTTCAGGTCGCAAAGATTGCTACGCAGCCTCCGACATGAGCTAACGACTGCCCCCTACATATCTTATAGAAAACTATAAGGACCTACAGTGCCATACGAAACCCGTTATGGAAATGTCGAAGAAACTCAAACTCAAATTCAAAGAAAAATTATTTAAATAAGTCTTAAAAAGACATTTTTAAACGTCTATAATCAATAATATCAGAATATCAAACTATAGTAAAGAATATGGAAGAAAGCGTGCGCAAGAGAAATTTTCTTTTTTGACTAGTTTACATAGTGACATATAATGAACAACAAAGATTTAAAGACGTACCTAAGACAGAAGTGCGACCGAGACAACAACATTAGTCGCTCGTACTGACATACGCGGATCTAATGGGACCTTACGATATTTATTGACCTTTCCATTTTCGAGAAGCCAGTACCTCATCTCCCCTTTTCTTTAAATCAATGGATGGAATGCTATTTATTGTGATCAGAAGTTTTAAGTTTATGGTATAATATGACTACATATTATACAAAGTACATATTATTATGTTAAGGCGCGGTGCAAACCTAATTTGCCCTCTCGCTCACATATACCCACATTTTTGAAGACATAAAAAATACTACATATAATTATGTAAAATAAAGGCAACAAGGTTCTAGAAAATAATAATACAAACATTCTGTATAAATCTAATTAAATCCAAATGAGTTCATGAATAAAAAACTGCACAAAGAAAAAAAATCTTAGAAAAATAAAACGGGACTGAAAAATTGTTTGTATTAAATTGGATTTTTAAATGAATCTTTGTATTGTTATTTTCTAGTTCCTAGTTGTCTTTATTTTATGTAATTACATGTAGTATTTTTATATCTTCAAAAATGTGGGCACGTGTGAGCGAGAGGGTGAATTAGGTGTGCACTGCACCTTATTAAGGTGCAGTGCACACCTAATTCGTAATACCTCTCAGTGTGAAATGCCAGTTAAGTTGTAATAAATGTCAAAATGGTCGCACATTGCAACCCGGTAAACGCAACTAGTATAATAATATTTATTAGCGGCTGGCGTCCAGCCAAGTTTTATATACGCGGCAGGAGTTACGCCACGCCTGTTAAACTTTTATGATTTCTTTCTCGACTGACAGTTTGACTACGGTATTGTGGGAACCCTGATTTCGTTTTGCTGGTTTATAAAAGTCTTTTCGAAATTTCGGGCTGCTTACTTTTTTTTATGATAGTGCGTGACAAGACGAGCAAATCAGGTGCCTGATGGTAAGCATCACGATTGCCCATATCAGACACAGTGCCACCAAGTATTTTGAAATTCAAAATTCTGCGCGGCACTGCACTACCCCTGTCACCCTGAGATATTAGTTGTTGACGTTGATACTTGTTATGCCGAGTAATTTCGCTGGTAACATTGCCCTTCAGACCGGCGGGCTTATTACGGACGCAACAGAAGTGTGGAAAGCGTTTAAGATTGCTCAATTTCTGCTGTCAAACGGCATGTTTCGTATTACCCAAAAAAACTTGCAATTGATTGCTAGCTCGATTCAAGACGCCCTCTGACCGTCGGGAAAGGAACCAAAAATTGGTCGTTAGTGAAGAAATCTTTGTGGTCTGTGGCAGAAATTGCTGCTAAGGCTGAATTTTCGGAATTACCGAAGCGTTTCAACAGCAGAGCGATAGAAGTAGCAGCGCGAAATGGGACTGACAGAAGGCGACTACTATTTGCAGATTGTTGTTCAGATTGTTATCCAAATCAAAAAAAACTCTAACCAAAATCGTGATGTTTTACCTGCATAAACTTATTTACAAGACCCATAAAACAAGAGTCCAAGTCGTTGAGTCGAACTCAAACACCTTATTTTGGTTATTGGTGTGTTTACAGCTTCAAAAACCATAATATTACCCATTGTGAAAGTTGAGGATTAACGAGAAATTAAGTATTTGAATCTCAAGACACATCAGAAAGGTAATTTGGCCTTATTTTTTATTGTTTTAATGTGTCTAGGTAGGTGCCTATTAATAATTATTATTGAATGATTAAATTCATAACATGCAAACGTTTATTGTGATAAAACACTAACTTACCAGGTACCTAATAAATTATCTTTATTCAGCCTAGATATGTACCTACCTAATATCATAAAATATCCTTCTGTTAAATAAGTATGTCTCGAGGTGTACGGTCAAACCAAACCTGCGTCTTGCTGCGGTTGCAAATCAAACTGCTGCGGCCTAAATTTACCAGTTCGCAATCAATCACTTCATCATTTACATGCGACTCATTTAGTATATTAAACAATTATATAACACTCGACACAACAACTTCTCTTTCAATCAATAACATCCTCAAAGATCCATACAGGAGGTCTAAGAATCTCTTTCATTTTCAGCCACTCGATTCTTTCTTGTGCTTGTGTAGGTTCGATGCAACTGGACACAGCTTATATTTAATTCCACCCAGTGACTGGTGTAGGTATTTATTATTCTTATTTTATCTCCATGTTATACATAATAATTATATGGGACAACTTCCAGACACGGTCATCTGGTCCCAAACTAGGCTAGAAGCTGGTCTATGCTAACCAGAAGACTTATATACATACTTATGTAAGCTTACAACACCCAGACACAGATCAAACAGACATGTTCATGCACACAAATGTTTGACCTGGACAGGGTTCGAACCTGCTCCGGATCCTGCGGAACAGAAAGCAGAGTAACTACCATCTGAGCCAACAGGCTATCGGGCTGTTTTAAGTATTATTTATTTAGTAAAATTTTATACTTTTGCAGCTACAAGAGATGTCCACTTAATAGATGGAGACAAGTAGACATGAGAGAAGAGACTGTTAAGAAGACTCGTCAGACCCATAATTTGTACTTAGGGATTGAGGGTCCAGAACTAATTACTGACTATCAATAGAGCTGTTCATAGTTTATTCTGTTTTGCTATTATAAATTGAATTTCTTTGATAATAATCATATTATTTTTTACTTATTATAGAATTTATAGATTTATTTAACATAATTATTGTCATTAAAAGAATAATAAAAAGGAAAGTAAGAATATAATATACTTATACTACCTGTGTTTTATGCGCTGGAAAGTACCCTAGACTATGTGTTATTTCAGGGTCTAAGCTGTATTATAGTGAAAGGTAGGAATAGCTTGCAGTATTAGTAAGAAGTAGGATTTATAATCCTACTTACATGTAGTTAACTACTATTGCCAATAACATAACTAGCGTAATTCCAGAGTCCATTATCATCTACCGGGCACAGTTCCAGACTCTAGACTTAGACTGTCATTGAGAAAATTCATACTTAATAATAACACATTTTTCCTGACCTAGGGATCGAACCCGGGACCTCATGGTCAACAGTAGCGCTCGCGACCACGCATCTTATATATGCATATTTTTTAACATATGTTAAAATATGATCACACTAACTAAAAATACACTTATTTATTATTACACGCGCGTACTTATCTGTTTCTCACACCTAAGTAGGAGAAAATAAAAGATTTTGGAGCTTTATATGTGTTTTATTATGGGCCAGTTTCAATGAGTTACTTGCACACTTGATTAGTTCCCTAGGGTGCTCTCTTTCGAGCTAGTTAGTAGGTATGCGTCACAGTCACTATTTCTAGCACGTTTACAGCCAAATCAAACGCGAGGCCTATGCCACAACCTCTCAGAGGTAGGTGTTTACGTTCCGCCACAGTACGACGGTGATAAGTACGACATCGGCCCCTGGTTTCTGCCTCATCCTTCTGTATATAGTTCCATCTGGCTACTGGAGCCTTACGTTTGGCCTGTTAACAAGTAGTAATATTAGTTTCGATAATATGTAAACAACAACAACAGTTGGAGTAGGTATATGCAATCTATGCGTTCGTAACTTACCTTCTCTTGCAGCTAATATGGGTGAAATATAGTTCAAGTGAGATATTATCATATTAAACAAGGATATAAGTAATTAATTAAGACTGGACATTATTATGAATGGATAATTATTAATGTTGTCAGATTTAGAATTTAGGTAATCCATCAACGCTGCCACATAATACAATCAAACAGAAAGCCGGCTCTACCAGGGCTTCGATTTTTATGTATATTTAAATAGAAATTGGAATCGAATAGCACAAAATTGGCTAGTATGTGGAGAAGGGAGATTACCTCCTACCCTTCCCGCCCATCTGCCGAAGAGATATTATTTTTGTGCCGCTACTGTGACTCAAGCCACGAATTTAGGGGGAAAGGGTAAGGAAAAAGAAGAAAAGGTATATTTTTAAAGTTATGTTTTGTTTTATCCATTCAACTTGACCTAACCACTTTTGGGGGATTGGAGATTTCTCCCGCACCGAAGATATTATTATATAATATTGTGTCCGTATTTTGATATGAATAGATTGGATGTTAATAGGTAATATGAACTTTAATGTAGTACAGACTGCGGACTTCTGTATGAAGTTTATACTATAAATAATATTTAACTAAAACAATCATAACAATTAAGCACCCACTTAAAAATAAATGTAGTGCGCTTACTCCAAGTTGAAAATATATTACTCGAATATCTGGTGATATAGTAACCGTCCTTCTGTCTCATTGATTTAGTGGCCCGTGCCCATAGAAGATAAATAATTTGATGAAATCAAAGGTAAAAATAGAACAGACTATAGCAGCCTCCCACAGATAAAAAAAATTAAACCGCAATAATTAGTTCCATTTACTGCTAATATTCCATTAGGCCGCTAGTGTGCCAAAGCGACAAAACAGCAGTGCAGAAAGCATGCGTAATTCGAATTCAAAGTGACATTTTGCAATTACTGCTACTGCTACTTCACTGCTTCTGCTACTTTTACTTCTATCGCTTGACCATGCATAATAGGGGCGCGGAACACAGTTATGTTTGCACATTACTGCTTGGCGATGAATAATGAAAGGTGTGGTACTTCCCCAGGCGGCCCCCTGCTAAAGAGGCCTACCACTACAAACAACTGAACCTAACCAAATCAGAGATAAACTTGTTTTACCTACTTAGAGGGTGTTCCAGTATTACGTGAAGTATTTTGGCTATCTGAAGAAATCGCTTTAAGCGATAAGACTTATTCTAGCCAAAGATATATCTTTCTAATTATCTATCTACCTAACGCAATTTTTAAACCTTCCTCCCCCCGTGTAATAAGCTGGAACGTTTTTCTGTACCCAGGGAGAGTTAAACTAAACGTTGTCTAACACCCAAGTGACCATTTTTACCTAAAAGTCACAACTTCCCCGTGAAACACAAACGAATAAGCTACCAACTTGGTAAAAAAAAGGCATGCCAACTTGAGAGATTGCAATTTTATTTTTATGATAGTGAGTGACAAGACGAGCAAATCAGGTGCCTGATAGTAAGCTTCATGATTGCCCATATCAGATACAGTGCCACTCTTGATTGGCAGTCGAGCATGCGCCCTCTACGCCACCGAGGCAGTCTGATATTATTCAAAAATACTTTGATATTTTTGCACTGCGCTGCATTCTCGTGAAAACAAAGCTCCGACGAAAAACAATAAAAGAACTTTAAAATAAATCTACAAAACGATTTTCTGCCCTAAATGTGCAAAAAGGAAATAAAATCACTTGTTCACTACTCGTCTCCGTAGAGCTTATGAATAATACACGGGGATTGGATGCGTGTGCGACCGTGTGGAAAAGACCCATAACAATATACACCCGTACTTATAACCAGTAAGAGCATTTTCACACGTACGCTATTGCGACGCGTCATGAAATTCTTATGTTTATCTAACTTGACAGATAAGACTTATTTATATTAAAAAATAAATTATTGAATGTTAAAAAAATTATTATGTTATTGGTGGTGATTTTAGGGGGTGGCGATCAGAGAATTCCCGATACAAACGTAATATATATTTTTTATGATAGTGAGTGACAAGACGAGCAAATCAGGTGCCTGATGGTAAGCATCATGATTGCTCATATCAGACACAGTGACACCCAGTGTTTTAAAATTCTAAATTATTCGGAATGAGACAATACTTACTAGGTTCCTAATTTCCTAATTATATTTCAATTTTGGACTTCCTCTTCTTCTTCTCAGCTGTAGCAAGACCGCTGCTGAACATAGGCCTCACCCATAAAAGGGGGGTTTGCCAATAATCGCCACGCTTGGCAGACAGGCTGGCGAACGCAGTTTGATGAATTTTACGCAGAGGACGCTGACATAAAATATTATGTTATAATTCCAAAATATAGGTATTTTGATAAAATATAGCTTTTTCAAATATAACTCCAAAATATAAGTATTTTAGATTAAAATATAATTTTAAATAAATCTAGATACCTAGTGTCTCATTCCGAATAACGTCATTAAATGTTGGAAATATGCTCTGATTTCAAATAATTTAACTATTACCTATTACGTTTGTATGGGAATTCTCACCCGGTACCGTTCTCACCCGGTCCCGTTCTCACCCAGTCTATTCTCACCTGATTCGAATACAGTTTAAAACAAAAATTTATTGTCGCTTTTGCGTTGATATATATGAAGTACCAGCGAAAACAAAAGTGCTTCCAAAATTTATTTTAATTTAAATTATTAAGCTCTAAATATATTTCTACCACATACATACTTTACGGTGAAAACAAGATTTAAGTAAACTACAGATATATATTTTTAGTAGGTGTGAAAGCGTTCAAAAGAGTAGTGCGACATAGGAAATAGGACACTTAAAAATAAAGACCATATTATTATTGTTAATTGTAAGGGAATACAGTTCATTATTATTAATTATTAACTGTGTCCTGCGATATGACGAGTTCTTAGACCTTATAATGTGTAAAGGGGCGTCCAGATTTTTTTTTATGATAGTGACAAGACGAGCAAATCAGGTGCCTGATGGTAAGCATCATGATTGCCCATATCAGACACTGCCACCCAGTGTTTTAAAATTCAAAATTCTGCGCGACCCTGCCCTGCGCCTGTCACCCTGAGATATGAGTTGTTGAAACTCATCATGCCCAGTAATTTCGCTGGTAACATTGCCCTTCAGACCGGAACACAATAATGTTTGCACATTACTGCTTCATCATCTCAGCCGTTGGTAATCCACTACTGAACATAGGCCTCCCCCATAAAGGGCATAAAGGGCATAAAGTTGCCAATATTCGACACGCTTGGCAGGCGGGTTGTCGAGCGCAGTTCGATGGTTTGTTGCAAAGGACGCTGCTGCCGTCCTCTGGATCTGTTAACCCTTAGCCGGCTCTTACGGCAACCACGGGTAGAGAGGGTGGAGCGCTATTCTAAAGCCGGTAACTCCATGGTGTGGACACACACCACACATTGCTCACACATTACTGCTTGGCGCATGAATAACTGGCAAAGGTGTGGTACTTCCCCAGGCGGACTTCTGCAAAAGAAGCCTACCACTACAATAAAACTAGATGCACGTCAAATGCACTGGGCATATTGTTTTTGACACTCAAAATCGGAACTAAAAACTAAATATTCTTGTTCCAGGAGATTATATGTAATAAAGACTCTCTAGCAATAGCCCGGTTACCATCATTCCAGAAATCACACCTATAGACAAATCAAGTAGTTTCCATCCATTTACAAAAGTCTTTGCACCACCTAGCGGGGGCTGTATTTGAGCTCATCTTCTGTAGATGGATTCAGAGATGGACCTCGATAGGTGCTATCCATTACCTTTGGATTAATAGCTCACAGGGGCCTCTGCATGTTGGACTTGATAAATTGTGAAGGCATACGTATGTATGCATAGTGTAGGGTTCCATACCTAGATACCAAGAACATATAGCGCCATCTATTAGTTCATTGTGCAAAGTATGGAAATATGCAGTAAAATGGCCATATCTTTTATTACATTAACTTACTATTAATGTTACGTTAACTTAGAAGTATGATTTTTTTACAGCCACAAGGGACCGCAGATAGTTGATATCAATTTCAACTAGATACTTCCACGAGTTCCCGTTAAAAAGTGTCTTGACAGTCGGACAGACAGACAGATAGACAGACGGACAACAAAGTGATCCCATTAGGGTTCCTTTTTCTTTTTGGGGTACGAAACCCTAAAAAAGGTCTCCGTGTACGCCAATTAAAATTCCGGGCATATCTTAAAAATTGTGCAACAACTTCAGTAGGCTAGACTTGATAGAATAACATACATACATTCACGCCTTTTTCCCGAAGTGGTAGGCAGAGGTGTACCCAGGACTCAGTCCCACAGTGGATACACCCACATTTCGCCAGTATGTTATTGGTCCCATGTAATAGGGGGCGAGCCTAGTGCCATCTACCGGGCACAGTTCCAGACTCCAGGCAGTTATTGAGGTAATTCCTAATGGAAAAATCCAATATTACACTGCCTGACCTGGGGATCGAACCCGGGACCTCTTGATTGGCAGTCGAGCATGCGCCCTCTACGCCACGGAGGCAGTAAAAATAACAAACGGGACATAATAATATTATCCATTCACACACATCTTTCAACCTTTCGCGGGAATCGTGAAGATATACCAGACTAGATAAACACGGTTTCTACACTAAATATTATTATGTAAATAAATCCGTCCGGCTGTAACATTTAACCCAAATCACAGTGTGTGAGTGACAGTGCATTGTTATGCCACTTGTGTGAAAAGTCACTTGGCACACAAATCTGTGTTGACGTACTACACATAGACAAATCATACTGAAGACGACTATTTAGGTAAACTTTCGACAAAGTTATGTAGTAACACTGCATAACTATCAATAATTCATTATAATTTGTCCTATTATAATTAGACTAATATTATAAAACTCGAATCTCAGTAAAATGTAAGAAAGTTAGGTTTGTAAAGGGTAAAATAAAAACGCTAGCGAGTTCTAACTCGACTCCAGCGCCATCTAGATGGCACAAAAGAAGTAGCTTTCACGCTAACACTACTGAACCGATTGAGCTGAAATTTGGTATGTTGATAGCTTAGACACAGGAATAACACATAGAGTACTATTTATCCTGATATTCCCACGGGAACGAAGACAACGCGGTTGAAACCGCGGGAATTAACTAGTATTTATATAATTTAAGTTATTGTTATGAATTATATGAGTTACCGCCGCCCATGGATTTTTGTAACACCATCGGTATTGCTAGTATGTTGCCGACCCGACCAACACACCATTCAGTGTCCTTCTGAAGAGGTCGTCTCTTTTTGTTTCTCAAAAGATTTAATAATTTTTAAACTGCCTCGGAGACGTATTGGTGGTCGATGCTACTATGGGACTGAGTCCCATAATTATACTCCCATAGTAGTCCCATAGTACTGATATTATGGGACTGAGTCCTGCCTACCCCTTCGGTAAAAGGCGTGATTGTATGTTATGTGAAAACATGAACTATGGATCAAAAACTTTAACTGAAGTCAGAACGAAGTTGACTTTCCCTGCTCTCCACTCCCCACGCACCACCAAGTATTAGCTATATGGTTTTGGGTTTACTATTTATTTTGAAAACGCGGTCTTTGGGTTGAGTTTTCTATGACGTGCCATTATTTGTGAATGAACAGTATTTTCGTACGTGTTGACAGTAACACAATGGTTGCGTTTTGTAAAATACGCGTTAAACAGTTCAAAGAAATGGAGAAATGTTAGACACACAAAATTTTTAAAAATTCCGCATTTTTTAAGCTGTTGCTTTTAGGTAGTGCGGCATAGCGAAATTACTGGGCATGATGAGATTCAATAACTCATATCTCAGGGTGACAGGTGCAGTGCAGTGCCGCGCAGAATTTTGAATGTCGTTGTTTTGAATTTCAAAACACTGGGCGGCACTGTGTCTGATATGGGCAATCATGATGCTTACCATCAGGCACTTGATTTGCTCTTCTTCTCACTCACTATTATAAAAAAAAAACTGGTCCGAGGGTGCGCGTAGACTTATGAATAATCTAAGATGGTTAAGTTGGAAGGGTTTTTAAATGTTTGCTTATGGATACCATAGTGTTGTCAAATTGGAAAAAGAAAAAGTTAAAAAAAGTACTACTTTCAATGGATTATACTTTGCCGTAATTCACAGTTGGAAAGACAGTATACTGGGTATACTGTACTTGCAGGACTTCCACCCGTACTCAAGAATAATACTATGATGGCCCGAACGCATAGGGCCGGTAAACCCAATTGCCGGAAACAATGGCCTGCCGCGATGAACACGGTGAGAAATTCCTTAGCACAGTAACTTAAATAAGTATTGTTACTACTAGAACTGTATATAATAATTATTATTTCCCCATGAGACGGAAGTAGTATGTGTTGGAGCCTCTATAAATAGCTCGGGTGTGATCTCTCAATGGATGGTCATTGAGAAATCACACCCATAGCCCAAATAAGTAGTTTCCATTCACACTAGTCCTTGCATCCAGCGGGGGCTGTCTTTAAGCTCATCTTCGGTAGATCGTTTCAGAGAGGGACCCCGTTAGGTGCTTTCCTCTTTTAGATTAAAAGCTCAAAGTGGTTGCACGTTGGACCACCAGCAATGATAGAGATTCAGGTCGCCACAATTCCTGCAAAACCTTCGACATGACCTAACGAGAGTCCTCTATATATTATCTTATAGGAAATCACCGGGACCTACAGTTTAACGTGCCATCCGTAACACGGTAGCGCCCAGGCGAAAAGTCCACCTAAATATTATATTGGTAGAAAATGCTGTACCAGTTTATAATTAGTCCAATGTTGTGCTGGATTATAAATAAATACACGACATAATATATGTAAAGAAAAATGTAAAAGTCAGTCAGTCAAGTCAGTAGAGCAAGAAGAGAGGTGTAGAAGAATGATATTGTGACACTTTTTTACCAATAAATGTCCTTACTGTATCATACATATCCATAGTAATAAATCTACAAGCAATCTACGTCACACTAGTTCAATGACGTCAAAGGAAATAGAAACATAAAAAACTGAGCTTTTCAACAAACCAATGACACACTCTGATTACATACGGACGGGCAGATTGCATCCACTCGTTGTGTAGAGTTTGTTAAATATATTTTTTTTTTTGTAGCAATCATTTTATTGGCGGCTTTAGATTAGTAACCCACCCTCTATAACCGTGGTTGCCGTAAGAGACGGCTAAGGGTTATCTCTTATAGCAGTTACACACTACCTTCGATCTAAATCCGTCATCACGGACTTAGATCTCACCTGACTTACTAGTCAGGTCTAAGTCTATCTAAGTCTAAGTGAGTAAGTGGATAGTAATCCATACTTACTGACTCACTTAAAGTCGCATGTTGGCCTATTCTGTAATAAAATAAATTTTTAAGCCATACGTATTTATGCATAATGTAGGGTTCCATACCTAGATACCATAAGAACTCATCGTCGTCATCTTTTAGTTACTTGCGCAAAGTATGGAAATATGCAGTAAAATAGCCATAACTTTTGAATGCGTTAACTTAGATGTATGATTTTTTACAGCCGCAAGGGACCGCAGATCTGAGTTGATATAAATTTCAACTTCATACCTCCACGCGTTCCCGTTAAAAAGTGTCTTGACAGACGGACAGGCAGACAGACGGACAACAAAGTCACCCTATAAGGGTTCTTTTTTATCCTTTTGAGGTACGGAATCCTAATAATGCGGTCGAGTTCACTACCAACTCAGCCCAACAAGTTACTCAACAAATTACCACTTCTATTCCTAAAACTTGTTAAAATAATAATACGATAGGTATCATAAAGTCTTGTGTTTGGAGACTGTCCAAACTATAAAGAACATTACACGGAATCCTTGCTATTCTGAAATGACAATTGAAATGATAATAAAATAATATTGCATCAATAAATATTATATTCTAAATGTCTATTTTAAACGTATTTTGTATGTATAAAATATTAATGTATGTATGTGTAGTGTTTGGCATTTAAATTCGTTTTTAGATTAGACTAAAGCCGTTGTAATCCGTAATGATTATATTAATAATTTACTTACCTACCTCTTTTTATTCAATTCTTTTTTCTATAGTTTAAAGAATAAATGGAATAACTGCCGCGCAATTTTGTTGTAGTGGTAGGCCTCTTTTGCAGGGGGCCGCATGGGGAAGTACCACACCTTCAGAATCGGAATAATTTATTGCAAGAATGTTGTACAAAATGGTGTTATAATATTAAATATGTTCAATACGTTCTACCACATAAGTTTAGTGTGCAATACTTCTTCTTCTTCTCCCTAGCAATTATCCCGGCTATAGCCAGGGTCTGCTTTCCGGCTATTTCTCTTCCACTTCGCTCGGTCTTGTGCATCCTCTACGGAGAGTTCATTGGCACTCATGTCAGCCCTTACTACGTCATCCCAGCGTCGCTTTGGCCTACCGCACCTGTTCCCTACATACTCGGCTGGTCTACGCAAGACATGGCCATACCATCTCAAGCGACTCTCCTGGAGCTTATCCGCTACGTCACGTACATGAATGCTGCCACGGATGTATTCGTTACGAATACGATCACGTCTCGTAACGTCACACATCCATCGCAGCATTTTCATTTCCGTGACGTGAAGCTCTTGGACATGCCGCTGCAGAGCAGTAGGTGTAGTGTGCAATACAAAACAAAAAAAAAATACTATACGTCATAATTAATGCCTTTGCCAGTTATTTATCCGCCATGTAGTAATGTGCAAACATTACTGTGATCCAGTCTGAAGTGCAATGTTACCAGCCAAAATACTGAGCATGACGAGTTTCAACAACTTATATCTCAGGGTAACAGGCACAGTGCAGTGCCGCACAGAATGTTGAATTTTAAAACACTGGGAGGCACTGTGTCTGATATGGGCAATCGCGATGCTTACCATTAGGCACCTTATTTGCTCGTCTTGTTACACACTATCATAAAAAAATCATAAATTATGTTCATAGTTCATACAAGGTTCATACCATAGAAGTGGTAGTATGAGGTACTTATATTCTAATTTAATGTCAAAGATTTAAAAGGAAACTCGCTTGGAATCCAAGGAAGCTGGGCCCAGAAAACCTTACACTGTCTATCCTATATTGCCAGGAAGAGAATGTCATTCGCAATAATATTCGTAAACATATTTATTTATTTATAATTCAGCACTAGGCTAGGACTAATGCTAAAATAGCATTTTCTACCAGTTACTTGAGAAAATGTTACATAAACATAGCAGCCCTCTTATTAATTATCGCCGATTAATTTATAATTTGATTTGAATAAGAGTAATTTGAGGTTAATTACTAAGTATTATTATGACGACGTGCGTTCCTATTTTAGTCGAAAATTTGCCTAATTTATTATAATTATTGGCGATGCCAGAAAGTATAATTTATGCACATTTGCAAATTTTATTATTTTATCTACTATCAAATAAAACCAAAATTATAATGTAAAGTCGATAGCCCTA
This sequence comes from Hemistola chrysoprasaria, assembly GCA_947063395.1. Classification (NCBI taxonomy): domain Eukaryota; kingdom Metazoa; phylum Arthropoda; class Insecta; order Lepidoptera; family Geometridae; genus Hemistola; species Hemistola chrysoprasaria. The sequence goes on along the minus strand of OX346733.1, from coordinate 8,318,168 downwards.
AAAATAACAAAACTGAAAAATGTATTCGTATACATAACATAACACACAATCACGCCTTTTCCCGAATGGGAAAATAGAGGACCTCTGTCCAAATATTGGACACAATCTATTTTTACGCGTTTGATGCTTCATAACGTCTCCTTCAGAAGGTACCTAGATCTAGATACTTAATAGAAGACTTCTACCGACGTTATAGAACAGCAAATTATTGTCGAGACCGTCTGTGGGATACAATTTTAAACCTACAAAATTCTTTCTTCTGATTCAAACGAATAGTAGTATACTGGCGAAATGTGGGTGTATCAACTATGGGACTGAGTCCTGGGTACAACTCTGCCTACCCCTTCGGGAAAAAAAGGCGTGAATGTATGTTTTTTTTATCATCATAATGAAAGTATTAAGTAATGCAAAATGTAATGCTGTAGCGTAAGCTCTACCTGCAACGTTAATGGTGGCTCTATATTCTACATACTATTATAAACTCTATACCGTGAACTCTAAACTCAGTGCCTCTACAGCGTTGTTTATTCAGCTGATTTACAAGCGCGGTGCGGTGCAGACAACTCAATATACAGACCACGATTTAGGTGATATGCTTCACCGAGGTTTTGTAGTGACACTGCATAACATATTTTTTTTAATGGGTATCCTTTAATAGGTATCTGAATTTTGACATTTTTTTTGATGACCATACCTTTGCCAGTTACTTATTCATCCGCCAAGCAGTATGTGTAAACATTACTGTGTTCCGGTCTGAAGAGCAATGTTACCAGCGAAATTACTGGGCATGATGAGATTCAACAACTCATATCTCAGGGTAACAGGCGCAGTGCAGTGCCGCGCAGAATTTTGAATTTTAAAACAATGGGTGGCACTGTATCTGATATGGGCAACCATGATGCTTACCATCAGACACCTGATTTGCTCGTCTTGTCACTCACTATCATAAAAAAAAAATGAAATAAGAACCGACTTTTCCCATTTTCGTTTCTTATGAGGTGAGATGAGTGATGACAAGTTTTAAGTCTGAACGATGCAAAAATATAACATACCCAAGACTCAGTTCTATAGATTCGTGACGATAGTAGATACACCTAATTTGATAGTATTTAGTAGGGGGCGAACCTATTATCATGTACCAAAATCCAATAACAGGCAAGATAAAGAAGATAAACTTAATATAAACATTAATCAATTTTGTTTTTTAATTTTTATGGCTTTGGAATTGTTTTCTTTCACTTGTGATATAAGATCTGGCTTTTTGCCAAATTTCATGATGCTGGGCCAACGGGAAGTACCCTAGAGAGTTATAGCCAGTTGCACAAAGTATAACGTGCGTTGTAATGGTCGTATCTTTTGATTGCGATGACTGAGAAGTTTTTTTTGAGTATCAACTTATACCTCAACGCGTTCCTTAGAAAAAGAGTCTTGACAGACGGACAGACAGACATATAACGAAGTGATCCTGTAAGGGTTCATTTATTTCCATTCGTTTAGGAGCTACGATGCCACAAACACATGCAGATATTTCAAGCTTATAATACCTTCCTTTTCCGGTCGGGGGCTCAAAACTAGGCGACCTTCTCCACCTCGCAACTCCGCTACATACGAGTGTTGGCGATTTGTTCCCATTCTAATATTCATGAAAGCGGCGTCTATCAGGTTGTGTTGTCCGTGGGTACTGACGACGAGATAATGCTTTTGAAAATTATTTATAATAGCTTTGAACGGAGTTGAGTTTAAGGTTAAATATGGCGGGTATTTATAAGCTTTCTTTTTTTAATATACTTGAAAATGAGAAACGCTTCAAGAAGTCTTTCGTATGTAGGTTTAATAATTATAAATGTAACAGTATTACCAGACTGTATTATGAAAAAAAAAACATACAAATACAACCGACGAGCATGTACGTTAAACGTCATGAAAGTGGATGAAGCGAAAGTCGTATGTCAGGATCGTAGCAAGTGGAGAGAAATAGTCTCTGCCTACCACATCGGGAACAAGGCGTAAATACCAAATATATTTTAAAAAGTTTTTTCGCTTCGCTATTAGCTAATTTTGATACCTTTTTCAAAAACTTGAGTGTCTATAAGTATTTTTTTTAATTTGCGTCGTAACATTTTTATAACGTTTTCTATTATTGTTAGCTATCATCATAACTCTATTATTAATGAGTTAATATGACACTTAGCAATTTTTTTATTTTTATCACCGCAAATGTGTGTCGCAAGACAAATCTATTTACTATCTGAGAATAGCTAGTTTTTCATAACACTGGAAAAATTGTCAAATGGGAAAGTTGCCAAGCCAAGTGGTTTCAATACCAATGCATATTGAAAGAAAGAAAATATTGGTTTTCCTGTTATTTCTATTATAAAACAAAAATATTAAACATAACATACGTTCACGCCTTTTTTCCCGAAGGGGTAGGCAGAGGTGTACCCAGGACTCAGTCCCATAGTAGATACACCCACATTTCGCCAGTATGTTATTGGTCCCATGTAATAGGGGGCGAGCCTATTGCCATCTACCGGGCACAGTTCCAGACTCCAGGCAGTTATTGAAATAATTCCTAACGGAAAAATCCAATATTTAACACTGCCTGACCTGGGGATCGAACCCATGACCTCTTGATTGGCAGTCGAGCATGCGCCCTCTACGCCACCGAGGCAGTCAAACAAAAATATTATTGTGTCATTTTTTAATTTTTATATCATTGACAATTTTTTTAATTTGATCTATTTCGTAATAAATAAATAAAATACGATAATTTAAAATTTAAATAAATACGTGTTCCGTGCGTCGTCATTCTTTGTAAAACGATTAATAACTTACATGTCAAATTAAAATTTGGAACAATATATAGGCCAGTAATAAACTTCAAAAGAAGCTTACTTCAGAAAATCGTATTTCAAAGGAACAATACGCGAGGATACGTTTCAGAACGGACATTAGTATGAAACACTGGCAAAAATAACATTTATTGCCAAACGGAATAACTAGGGTTGACACTAATTACATTTAAATTTTATGCGTTCCTAAAAATAATATTGTCTACAAGAGTTGTCGTGACAACTGGGTCAAAGTTAACACAGCATTTCTAATTTATTCTTTTAGTACCTAAATATACTTCTGATAACACAATCACAGTACAAATTAAAGTGTTATTATATTATTAAAAATCTGCGCAAAGATAATGTAATAAACTAGGGCTGGTGGTTTTCTTTTTTTTATGATAGTGTATGTCAAGACGAGCAAATCAGGTGCCTGATGGTAAGCATCATGATTGCCCATATCAGACACAGTGCCACCCAGTGTTTTAAAATTCAAATTCTGCGCGGCACTGCACTGCACCTGTCACCCTGAGATATGAGTTGTTGAATCTCATCATGCCCAGTAATTTCACTGGTAACATTGCCCTTCATACCGGAACACAGTAATGTTTGCACATTACTGCTTGGCGGATGAATAACTGGCAAAGGTGTGGTACTTCCCCAGGCGGCCCCCTGCAAAAGAGGCCTACCACTACAAGCTTATAATATATAAGTCAAAAAGTTGTTGTTGTGTATAAAAAGGTGCGCCAGTAGAGTTCAAATTATTTTATCGATCGCTAGGCTCGCCCAATCCTTCCAATATACGCAACAGTCGCTGCATTTTCGGTACTGGTGCCGGATACCAGATCCACCAGTTCATACAATCACAACACCGACTTTGCCGGCGAGGTCGAAGATCTTTCAGATCCTTCAGATGGGTTAGTTATTTTTTTTTTTTTTTTTATTTATTTAATGCACAATACACATTACGACCACATACATAAAATAGTACTTAAAAACTAGAAATTTAACTCTTGATAGTAACGTAAAACTATGTGCAAACAGCTAAACTAAAAAATAATAATAAAAGGTTTTGGTAGGCCTCTTTTGCAGGAGGCCGCCTGGGGAAGTACCACACCTTTGCCAGTTATTCATCCGCCAAGCAGTAATGTGCAAATATTACTGTGTTCCGGTATGAAGGGCAATGTTACCAGCGAAATTACTGGGCATGATGAGATTCAACAACTCATATCTCAGGGTGACAGGCGCAGTGCAGTGCCGCGCAGAATTTTGAATTTTAAAACACTGGATGGCACTGCGTCTGATATGGGCAATCATGATGCTTACCATCAGGCACCTGATTTGCTCGTTTTGTCACTCAATATCATAAAAAAAAAAAAAAAAAAGGAAGACTAGCATACTATGTCGCGGAAAACGTGATCAAAAAATACTAACAACTAACAACATTGCATATTATCTACTAGCGATTATTAGAACTATCATTAAAAAACTAACACTATTCAATTTCTACCAAGCCACTCTGACACGAGTCAGATTGACTGGGCCTAAAATGAAGAATGAGTTTAATATTCTTTCCAAATGATCAATCCAAATGATTTCCAAATCCTCTCCAAATAATCAAACAGATCAAACCATTGATAGGGTCCTAGGACACTCCCCTTCTGGGGTGCCAGGGCAAGTCTGACCCCACGTATTCTGGCGACGGCCCAAGCCGAGGTTCGTACCGTCTAGGTGCCCTTGTGCTAGTCGTCCTTAAACTTTAGGTCGAGCACCTCCTGCGCTCACCACTGCCCGATAAAGCTGTAGAGGCCATCTGAGGCCAACAGCATAGGTCTTTAAAAAAAAGTTCAAATTAAAATAGATGGATTTAACTTATGTCCTTTAGTTGACGTTTTATGTAGTTGTATTAATAAAAATATCATGATTTTCATTTAAGTGCTTTAATCGATTGAATTTAGCGTTACTTTTCGGAACTCAATTATAGAGATAGAGATATTTTTAATTTATACTTACAAAAATAATACCTAATAGCATTTCCTCTTTGCATGCAATTTTACGGGCGAGAGGGCGGTGCACTGTGCATGTTTTCTTTGACACTAAAAATGGAAACTAAAAATTCTTGTTCCAGAAGCCATAAGTGCTTTTGTCTGATGACCCTAATTAAATATGTCATATAGGTAGGTTTTGATTTGTATTGGACGATCATGTTAAAGATAATAGAAATAAATTCATTTTTATCCATTTGACACCCCTATTACTAACGAAAATAGTCCCGTTCCAAAGCACTGCATCAGTTTATTGCGGCGCGCAACGAAAGCAGTCGTACAATATTCGAACATTTGAATAAAACGCTTTCCGAACGCGAATATTGTTCCCAATTTGCATTGTGGAATTTCGGTAATGTGTTTTTCGGACAGACGCGTTTCGCACTTCTAAAAACAATTATGAACCTTTGAAATTACGTTTTGTTTATTTTTCTGTGGTGGAAATTCGTCGGACTTTTAACACTAAATTGTGAATTGTATTTATTATTTTTGTGATTGACGCGTGTGTAATAATTAAATTGAGAGTTGACCTTTGAAATGCGAATAAATTAAATTATTTCTTTGCTGTTTTTATAATAATAATAATTGTGAGGGATTACGGGTTTTGATCGAATATAAGTTGAAAATCTGTATGAGTGGTTTTCTATCGAATTTATCACGTGAAAAAAATACATAATTTCTCCGTTGTGTTTAAAATGTTAATCTAAAGAATATTTTAAAAGTTTTGTTCTTGATTGTACAGCATAGTTTAAGTAAACAGGTGAAGGTTTTTTATACACTTATTATACCTAATTAATATTTTATATGTTTGTCTTATTGGTGTAATAGTCGCAAGTGCAACTGATGAGCCTGAGGTCCTGGGTTCGATTCCCAGGTCAGACAAATGTGTTGAAATTAACAATACTGATTCGAGTCAGAATGTGTGTCCGGTTAATGGCAATAGGCTCGCCTCCTATTACATAACTTCAAACAAAGCGTTTTTGGTGCGGTGTACCTATTTTGGGAATAGGAAAATAAAAAAATTAAATAAAAATATAAATCATTTACTTCAGACTCTTAACCCATCATCATCATCATCATCTCAGCCGTTGGTAATCCAATACAGAATATAGGCCTGCCCCATAAAGGGTGGTTTTGTCAATACTCGACTCGCTTCCCAGGTGGATTGTCGAGCTCAGTTCGATGGTTCTTTTTGCAGAGGACGTTGCTGCCCGTCCTCTGGATCTGTTAACCCTTAGCCGGCTCGTACGGCAACCACGGGTAGAGAGAGTGGAGCACTATTCTAAAGCCGGTAACTCCACGGCGAAGCCGTCTTAGACCATATTATTTGACAATTATTTACGATACAATTAATAAATACCATTATAAAATAAAATCCTACTAATATTACAAATGCGAAAGTTCGTGAGGATGGTTTGTTACTCTTTCACGTCAAAACTACGATATCTGACGTCTACGATGAACTATGTCTACGGTAAAACCACGGGGCACAGCGTTATATTAAAGTAGTGTACAGGTCGCGTCACGGCTTAATAGCGCTGACCTTGACTGCGCAGAAATAGATTTTTAGATCTGGTTTTTTAGAGCAATACACCTGCGCAAAGCCCGCCTCCACTTTTGCCGAGCGCTATTAAACCGTGACCCGACCTGTAACAATGTTTTATTCACGTTTCCAGGTAAGGTGCAGTGTCAAGTGATGTGTTAGTGATGGAGCCGGTGGTAGTCGAGGGTGAGGAGGAGACGCGCCAGCAGCAGGGTTCCTCCACTGGCAGCGGCTCTTCCTCCGGTACTGGATACTATGGACATAAGAATGGTTAGTGGATTCCTTCTTAATATATAATTTATTTTATTATATTAGGAAAACTAACAGCTAAGGTATATGACATGAGTTTTAACAGAATACATAATTAAAGGCCAATTAGATTTTTTTTATGATAGTGATTGACAAGACGAGCAAATCAGGTGCCTGATGGTAAGCATCATGATTGCCCATATCAGACACAGTGCCACCCAGTGTTTTAAAGTTTAAAATTCTGCGCGGCACTTCACTGCGCCTATCACCCTGAGATATGAGTTGTTGAATCTCGTCATGCCCAGTAATTTCGCTGGTAACATTGCCCATCAGACCGGAACACAGTAATGTTTGCACATTACTGCTTGGCGGATGAATAACTGGCAAAGGTGTGGTACTTCCCCAGGCGGCCCCCCGCAAAAGAGGCCTACCACTACAATAATAAGATTTTACAAATGTTACAATGTATGAAACTAACGACACGTCATTAAAGATTCATTTAATGAATCATATTTCCCTTGCCTTTTGCCCCACATCTGATACCAGAAACAAATAACTTTCTCGGAGTTGCGCGAAATTGGCGCGCGTTGATGATCTATGGATTTTGTTTTGGAATTCCGTAATGAAATATAGCAAACGGTTAATATTGGACTAATTGAATATGATAGCTTTAACTTTTCCTCTGTATTAGTAAGTAGATATTATACAGAGTGATTTTATGGACCTATTACATGGGGCCAATAACATACTGCGAAATGTGGGTGTATCTACTATAGGACAGTCCTGGGCACACCTCTGCCTACCCCTTTGGGAAAAAGGCGTGAATGTATAAATATATATTATAAGTACATCACAAATGTTTCCTAATAAGGTGCCGGGTGGTGGCTATGCAGAAGTTTCTTTGTCCTCTGTGTATTGGTTGATAACTTTGTTATAAGCCTTCCCTAACAAAGTCGATTTTATACAGGCTTTGAATTTACCCTCTGAGAGCCCAGTTATCTCTTTTGGGATTTTATTATAGAAACTTACACAGTTCCAGATTCACTAATAGGACAAAGGGAGTGACATGTTACGGAACATGTTGCTCGACAACTACGTTTAATGTCCCGAGAGACAATGCTGTGAAACATTGCCGCATGCGCTCGGTCTCGGAGCGAGAGCAACCAACATGTCCCGCGACACGTAAAATGTTGCAAAACTTGTTGCGGGACACTTTGCAACGTTGCAGCGACACGTAGATTGAGTGTTGCGCGTCATGTTGCGGGATAAAATGTTACTTGGGCGATTATCTCACATTTTGCAAGTCATATTCGCTCTTATATTCATAACATACAATCATACCTTTTTCCCGAAGGGGTAGGCAGAGGTGTACCCAGGACTCATGCCCGTGGTAGGTACATCCACATTTTGCCAGTAGGAGGCGAGCCTATTGCCATCTACCAAGCACAGTTCCAGACTCCAGGCAGTTATTGAGATAATTCTTAATGGAAATAATCTAATATTTAACACTTTGCCTGACCTGAGGATCAAACCCGGGACATCATGATAGGCAGTCAAGCTTGCGCCCACTACACCACCGAGGCAGTCTAAAACCGAATCCGTTTGTTTATATCTAAGTATATTATAATATGTATTATATTGTACATGTATATGTTAATATTTATAATATAAGTATTTATATTTTATATAATATAGTATCTTTATATAATATATAAGTAGCTACATTATCTATGTAAATACCTATATATTGCACACCGCCGTCGTTAATTAATGTTTACTGTCCTTTTCCAACCCCAGGTTGTCTGTAAGAAATTGCTTTACGCGATAAGACCTCCGATTGTTTACTATTACTCCGATTGTATGCAAAAAAGTATTATTCTATTCTATTCTATTCTCATATTATATCAGACAGTTTTTATATAAAAAATAAGGTTCGCTGTCGACGGATACGTCTTAGAGGACATCATAATAGAAATATAAACTCTACAGAACACGCATTTCTTTTTCCATTTCATTCGTAGTGAATAACGAGTTACGAGCAATGTTACGGCAAAGCCTATAACTCCTGTAAGCCATTGCTGTAAGCTTAGATCATTCTAAACTGGAGTTGACAAGCGAGCGTACATTCGTTCATGCATAAGTAATTTTTTTTATGTTTGAGTGCTTTCCTTTGTTTTATTTCCATTTTATGCATTAGTGCGAGTTGATTTCTGTTTGCAAATTCTTATTTTTTTTGTAGTAAATCTAATCACGCGAGTAAAACTGAGATTTTTTAAAGTTTACTATAAAAAACCAAGAGCAACTTATATGACACAGGCATAGCTTTCTTCACTGTAAAGATATAAATTTAACGAATGAGTTAATAATTATATTCGGAGGAAACAGGGGAATACATTGACAAAACATTGATTTGGTTAATTTTTTGGTGAGGTGACGACAAGCGGTTCTAACTTAACTTTAACATTTCTAGTAACTTATTATTAAAAATTGTCAGTAAAGTGAGGTTGTAAATGCGAATAATATTGTTGTCTCGGTCGCACTTCGGTCTTAGGTACGTCTTTCTATCTTTGTTGTTCTGTATTGCACTATGGCATTGAGCAAATTGCACATGCCAGTTGTTGAGTAAGCGCTGAGAGAACGTACCATATCTCCCCTATAAATCAATGCTAGCTGTAGCATTTTTTTACTAGAAGCAACCCTTAACATTTCCAATGGTCTATGTTCTAAGGGTGTCAGCATACACCGTCGACCTTCTTGATAAGCAGAGTTAATGCTATTTTGATGAGTTCTCAGAAAGCACCGTGTACTTATGTGCCGTGAAGTTTCAAATTATGCGGGCGCTGTTTATTGTTTAGCTAGATTTTAGATTATCTGATAAACCCTTGACGCCGGGGTGTTGGTGATTTTATTAAGGAAAAACGTACTACTACGCTTTATATTTTTCAATACTCTACGCTCGACAACCCGCCTGCCAAGCGTGTCGAGTATTGGGAAAACCCCCCTTTATGGAGGAGGCCTTCAGTAGTGGATTACCAACGGCTGAGATGATGATGATGATGACTGGGTCTGAAGATAGAACAGGAAGAAGGTGATGAGGGTTTTTTTATATGTTAACATACATTTCTTAATATTAGGTATGTACTCAAAGTTATATACCTATATATATGTGTGAATGGTCAAGTCGGTAGAAGCGTACCTTTCATGAACAAGTTGATGTTATCTTAAGGAAAGGCCAAGTCAAAAGTACCAACAACCGACGAGCATGCATGAAGAATGTGATGAAAGTGGAAGAAGTGAAAGTAGTATGTCAGGATAGCACGTGGAAAGAAATAGTCTCTGCCTACCCCAACGGTAACAAGGCGTGACTGTATGTATGTATATGTTTTTTTATAATTATTTATAGGTCCACCGAAGCGGCCCATTCACTTAATTACATACAATCACATAAAAATGTTATCGAATTGCCTTCATAATAAAGTATACCTATAACTCTGTTGACTTCACTAAGCACAGATTTATAAGGCCGCTGTGGTGAATGTAAAAGCTATTAAGGGCCAGGTGTTCTTAAGTGCGTCACAGTACATTTGACTCTTTGTTACCTTTTAGGTGTACCGTGTACCCTTAACTGCCCTTTCAAAGGACTGTTATTTTATTTTGAAGTGTATGCTACAAGCTTTATAAAATTAATTATAATACGAGTTGTACCCCGCTGCTTCAACCGCTTAGACAACGTTCCCGTGGGAATATTGGAGAAAGTACCCTATGCGTTATTCAAGGTTCTAAGCTACATATATACCAAATTTCAACTAAATCCATTCAGTAGTTTTGGCGTGAAAGAGTAACAAACTTTATTCAAGAGCCTTACAGCTCCATGGGTTTTTCAGTTCTATATGCTATCTGCCCTACCCATTACTACTTCACGTGGCTATCCGGCTGGGCTATGTCGGGTTTAAGTCAATAGAAAACAGGAATATTATGTTTGCATAGAAAACACGTAAACCAACTGTCACCTTCTGGTTAAACGTCACCCATACAAAATGAAAATGCACAAATATGAAGAAATAGAGAATAGATAATTTTCCACGCAATTGTTTATGGTCGGCTCTGGATCTGGCCTTTATTTGCGCGAAAACATCTTTTTTTAAAGAAAACCGTACAGTTTCTTCGTATTTATTAAAATTGTAAAAAAGTAGTTTTGAGCTTATGTTAATGTTATTTTTAAACACCAAAAAACCTTAGCTCCACCTCCACCTTGGAGTTACCGGTTTTAAAATAGTGCTCCACCCTCTCTACCCGTGGATGCCATAAGAGCCGGCTAAGGGTTAACAGATCCAGAGGACGGGCAGCAGCGTCCTCTGCAAACAACCATCGAACTGCGCTCGACAACCCGCCTGCCAAGCGTGTCGAATATTGGCAAAATCCCCCTTTATGGGGGAGGCCTTTGTTCAGTAGTGGATTACCAACGGCTGAGATGATGATGGTGATGATAAAAAAACCATACGGTTTTCTTTCAAATTATGTTTTCGGGCATATAAAGGCCAGATCCAGACCCAACCAACAATTGAGTGGATAATTATTCCCTATTTCTTCACATCTGTGTATTTTCATTTTGTATGGGTGACGTTTAACCTTAATCACTGAAGTCTATTCACTAATTTCAATAATAGTACTCTAAATAATAAATAATAACAATAAAATAGATCTATATTAACGTAATATGTATGAAACTATCAGACATACCGTATTTCATATTAAACTCGGCCAAACTATGATAAACAGGCGATTCACTATTAAATAATGATTATGCTCCACACGATTTGCGGCTTCAATGAAATGGTAGCAGAAATATACATTACCTTTTGCATTTAATTATAAGATACAGAAGGCTGTACTTTATTGCGTCCGTGATTTAACACACAGTAGACATGGTTCTTATGGGAATATCGGGAATCGGAGTACCCGCTATATGTTATTCCAGAGTCCAAGCTACCTACATACCAAATCGGTTCCGTAGTTTTGATATCAAAGAGTAACAAACATACATCCATCCTCACAAACTTTCGCATTTATAATATAAGTAGAAATTAGGATAGTAGGATTTTTTTCTAAGATTCCGAAACAATAATAATAGAATGTTTTTTTCATAGTATCTTATAATAGGTATATAAAACTTTTCAAATAATATTACTTGAGGTCAACGTTTGGGTCTATCATATTATTATTTATTATATTCTATGAACATTATTGGTATATGTATAATTTGTAAAGATGCGCCACTGTCTTCTGCTGTAGATAAATTCTCTCAATCTATCGTTTGTCCGAAAGAAATTGCTTATTAGCGATATGACGGTCGCTTGTACATTTGACTATATGTCCTGTAATTTTATTTCATCGTCTGTGGTGTACAATAAAGTTTTATCTAACTATCTTATCATTATTTGCGGAAGTAGAATGTACGCTGTGCTATGTAAGGTGTGTAAGGTGCTGATCTTCTGTACCTATTTTGTGTATAGGTAGAGAGATTCACAACGGATAATGCGGTCATCTGTTTCCCACAATGACTGTCGTACCGGTGCCAATAACCAGAACAAATAGTAACGACAATAATATTATTTATGAATACATATATTCAATAATTATTGAGTTTAATATGTATACCTACTTACTCAAATATTATTATATCATTGGTGTAGTGGTTGTAGTTGTAGGCCTCTTTCGCAGGAGGCCGCCTGGGGAAGTACCACACCTTTGCCAGTTATTCATCCGCCAAGCAGTAATGTGCAAACATTACTGTGTTCCGGTCTGAAGGGCAATGTTACCAGCGAAATTACAATACTAGGCATCACGAGTTTCAACAACTAAATATCTCAGGGTGACAGGCGCTGTGCAGTGTCACGCAGAATTTTGAATTTTAAAACACTGGGTGGCAATGCGTCTGATATGGGCAATCATGATGCTTACCATCAGGCACCTGATTTGCTCGTCTTGTTACTCACTATATTAAAAAAAGTACATACAAAGAGGTTTACAAAACACTTATTTGAGTGCATTTACCCGTCGACCTGAACATCTTTCAAATGAAAAAAGGCATACAAATTTGCCGTTCAGCTGATGATCCATTTTGCACGGGAAGTCGAATTTTTGCGAATTTCTCAATTCTTACTTTTAATTTTGTTGGTAGATGCAAGTATTACTACACCTTTTGTAACACATTGACAGCCTTGTTGGTTCAGATGGTAGTAACTCTGCTTTCTGTGCCGCAGGATTGAACCCGGGGTGGGTTCAATCCCCGGCCAGGTTAAACATTTGTGTGCATGAACATGTCTGTTTGATCTGTGTCTGGGTGTTATAAGCGTATATAAGTATGTATATCAGTCATCTGGTTATCATAGTACAGGCTACTAGCCTAGTTTGGAACCAAATGGCCGTGGGTGAAAAAAAGCTTGTCGCAGGAATTACTGTATTATCTAAGTAATGAATTATTATTAATGACAAAATGTTTTGCGTACCAGAGCAGGGATAAAGTAACTTTTCAACCTCTAGGGCTTAAAGTAAATTTCTTTTTAATTTTTGTCTATACTACGTATAAACTACGTATACAGTCTACTATTATCAATCTACTATTTTCTCTTCATACTGTTTATCGAGTGAAACCACGGGGCACAGCTAGTGTATAATAATTAATGAATAGTACGATGCTCGTTGGCAGTAGTTCTCTGAAATGACGTGTTGTGATGTAATTTGTTGTAATTTATGCTTTGGCCGCAGCAACGCTCTCAGAACTGCTATTAAGGCAGTCGTTCCTCAAAGATATTGTTAATATTTTATAGAGCTGTTAATATAAACATAACATCACGCCTTTTCCCAAAGGGGTAAGCAGAGATGTATACATGACTCAGTCCCTATGTGTATTGTCACTGTATTTTGCCATTAATGTTTTGTTAAGTCCAGCACAATTCCAGACTCCAGGCAAGCTTACTGAAAAATTTCGTCGTGGAATATCCACACTTGTACTCTTTCCTGATCCATACGCCACTGAGGCAGTCGAGGCCAGTCGAGGCTGCAAATACTATACCTACCAATTTAAAAAAAAAAGTTGATGGTGTTCTAAGGAATAAGGAATTCGAGGCAATTTTACGGATATGTTACGTGAATGAATGAAAGTCATGGCGTTAACACTATGAGGTATGATGTGGCGCTGGAGTAGAGCCAGAACTCGCTAGCGTTATCTTTTACATAATATTAAATGTACTCTTTTTTTTACATTGTACTGAAATTTGATATTTATAAAATTAGTAGGATGTAGGTAGGTATATTAATCATTATCATTATATTATAAAATCCTAAATGACTCACTTCAACACATTCTAAGGGGTCCAGAAAGAACGTCAAAGTTTTGGTATAAAACTCCCATATTTGACAGCCTCGTTGGCTTAGACGGTGGGAACACTGCTTTCTGTGCCGCAGGCCCAGAGTTCGATCCCCGGCCAAGTCAAACATTTGTGTGCATGAACATGTCTGTTTGATCTGTGTCTGGGTGTTATAAGCTTATATAAGTATGTATATCAGTCATCTGGTTACCATAGTACAGGCTTCTAGCCTAGTTTGGGTCCAGATGACCGTGTGTGGAAGTTGTCCATATTATTATTATTTCATAATTGCGACCGGCAAAGCCTTGCACTGGTAATGTATAAATAGATTCCTTTACTTATTTATTTTACTTTAGATAGATAGATAGATAGATAAACACTTTATTGGTACACCACAAAAACAATAAATCTTAAAAATTAAAGTAAACAGTATATAGTGCAACAATTGGCGGTCTTATCGCTAAGATTTACTTTCCCAAAGTAGATCGCAGGAATATTTCACATGCGGACGCACAATACCCTATTTTATAGTTAACACACCTCACAAAAGCAGGGAACCCAATGCTGTCCGGAAAATTGTTTTAATTTACGTTTATAGAGGTTTCAACAGCTCTGGAGACCTCCATCGGCGACAATTCGTCAGTCAACCCTTAGAAGCCTGATTAAAGGGGTTCGGTCCGATTGACCCCATTTAGGAGGGAAAGGCGGAAAGGGGGAAATGAATAAAAGGGGGGAAGGTTCTGTTGTTTTCGAATTGTAAATGTAGGGTTTATGTAAGCAACTATTTGTAAAGGTGCCTCTGAAACAAAACTATAAAAGTAGAAAATCCAATAGGTCTAAATGGAAGTCAGAATCACAAACATATAAGGACAGAAGGCAAGGTTGTAGCAATGAGAAAAAATAAGTACTGTGAGGAATAGGGCGGCTACTGAAGTTCGTTATCGTATGGAAAACTCGCCGGTTTACAGAAATTATCGATTTATTTTAATGATAATAATTTTTAATTTATACTCTAACAGAACGGGTTACGAGTACACTGTTCCAGTCAATTCAGATAGAAAGAAAGAAAGAAAGAAAGGAGAAAGAAAGAAAATGCGTTTATTACCCAACCTTAATACAAACACGTTATTACATCTGCTAGTACATATATTTAGACAGTAGTTATGGTAATCGGCTTGTGCTCAGCATGTGCAGCGCTCGTCTAACCATGGACAGCGCAGTTTGTCAGCTCGTACCGTCTTATTTAGATTTGTACATATTTATTCTTGTGGCATATATGCACACCGTGCCACGTGACTTAGTTATTAGTGAGTTAGTGTATTAAAGAAGCGTACTGGCTCCATCCTTACAGAGGTTTTAATATTCAACGATCTGATACGGCCTTCTTAAGCTTTTCATTTTGTGTCAAAATCATGTTTTTTACTGTGGGTCATTTTATTTTCGTTATCCTTGTTTACTATATATTAGACTGGCACAGAAATAAATGGTAGCTTAGTTTGTTCGGTCATAAAAAGGGATACAAAGAAAGGTTGGTATAATTATGTAAGACATCTGCATTTAATATTTTCTTGCGATGTTGATCATCATCATCAGTCAGAAGACGTCCACTGCTAAACATAGGCCTCCTCCATAGAACGCCATAAACTATTCCTACCGTGGGAATTTCACCACACTTGGCTTTCACTCATAATAACACTGAAATATTACAAACATAGAAACACTGATAATATTAGAGGTTTCTAATGATAATAAATAAAATGTATCACGAATTTACCCCTGTTAAAACGTTCACTATACCTACTTCTGCTACCCGCGCGAAGCCGGGGCGGGCCACTAGTAATACATAATAAGTAAAATGTATGAGCTGGTGAATCCGCGTTTCGCAGCTTTCTAGGTATTATAATATGAAACACAGAACATTTTTATACTAACGCAACTTTCATACTTTTGTCATGTTAAAAACACAATTCATTTCTTTATTCACCTCCTGATAAAAATATAACAAGCCTTTTATCGTATGCAAAACTACAGGGTGTATTTCCAACCCCCGAAAAAGTGACCACAACCATTAACATTACGAAACCCCGTAACAATCTTTTCCGCAGAACATAAATTCGTTATTCATTCAAAGCGTTGCCGCGTCTAATTAACTTTGACATACAGTGGGTCCTTTCACACTTGTGTTTTGAAAATACTCTAAAGGCGGGTACAGATTTGCGAAATGTATCATGCAATGTAACGTGAAAGGAGCATTTCATAAGTGTGGACGCAAAGCGCACACGAACCGAGCATGTACGTACTCACATCTGTTTCCGTCATGCGCGCCCCTTTGTGTTCGGCGAAAAACCGACAAATGGCGGATCGAGGCGCGCACGAGTTGAAATGCTCTGTTCGTGCGCACAGTGAGCACGGTTCGTGCGCGCAAGCCGTCCACACTATGGGAATTCTGTTACATTGCATGATACATTGCGACAATGTGGACGGCAAATTCTTTCATTGCGTGTTACATTGCATGCTACATTTCGCAAATCTGTACCCGCCATAATGATTTGCATACGACGGTCTGACACGCGCGCCGTTTTGTAGCCTGCAAAGGTAAACGATAATTTATATAGTGTTCGCTAACAACACGTCCGCCATTATAATTATTGCCGATGCATACTAAGTTTAGTCTGATCGCCAAGTAAAGTCGGGTAAGTAGTCGGAAGAAATCGCTTTTTAGCGATAAGAACGCCGCTTGTACATTTAATTGTCGTTATTATGTCGTATATGTTATTTTCTTAGTGTGGTGTCCATTAACAAAGTGTTATCTGTCTATGTGTTGTATGTCCAATTTGCTCTTTTATTTTTTAAAAGTTTGTTCGCCCATATTTAGCAAAAAAATATTATGTTATTATATGTATTTTGTATGCAGTTACTGTTATCTGATAGAAATAATGCATGCTTGTAAGAATCGGCAGACACGGTGACTTATAATTTTTACTCTATGCCTATCTGTTATCTCTTAGTTGTTACGCTTAAAGCGCATGCTTGCAGTATTCATGACGAATTTCGTTATAGTTATGAACAAAAAATTGTCATAGTTTCGTATTGATAATATTTTTTTCCATTAAAAGATCTTAATTTATTTATTGGCGCGTTTTTAGCACTAGTGTAAAAGTCTATGCGAATAAAAGTTAGCGTGTGTGGAACCACTTAGCTGCTCCTTTATAGTTTTGATTAATGGAATTAATGTATTAATATAAAACGTGATCACACAATATGAGTTGTTTTCTGTTTCAAATGTTTGATGCCTCGATGACGTAGTGGTATCGGTAGTAGTGCTTTACTGCCGATCAAAAGGTCCCGGATTCGATCACCAGGTCGCGCAGTGTTTTTGGAATTTTCAATGAGGAATTATCTCAATGACAGGCTAGAGTCTGGAACTGTGCCCGGTAGATGTCAATATGCTCGCCCTCTATTACATGGGACGTGGACTGGGTCCTGGGTACACCTCTGACACCTTTGGGCCTGACGGCTTATACCTTTGGGAAAAAGGCGTGATGTTATGTAATTTAAGCATCGTTAAAGTACCTTCTCGTTTTTAGGGTTTCGTACCTCAAGGAACCCTATAGGATCACTTTGTTCTCTGTCTGTCTATTTATCCGTCTGTCAAGAAATTTCTTGGTACGGGAACGCGAGGAGCGTTCCCGTATCAAGTTTGTATCAAGTTGAAATTTATATCAATTACGCAGATCTGCGGTCCCTTGTGGCTGTAAAAAAATCATACGTCTAAGTTAACGCAAACAAAAGTTATGGCCATGGTGAACAAACGGGAACAAACCTTTTACTGCATATTTCCATACTTTGCGTAAGCATATTTTTTTATTTATTTATTATTTCTGTCACACCGCCGACCAAATGTGATTTACGGTACTCTCCTCTCCCTGCATGGTTGTCTGAAAGAGATCGCTTTTAGCGATAAGACCGCCAATTGTTACACTATTATAATTTTTTTGTTATACTATATTTTTATTTTTAAGGCTAATTCTTGTTTCTGATGTAGCAATAAATAATAAAGAGTTTATATCTATTTATCTATCATAGATATAAGTAGGTTATAAGACAACAGTCTGTAATTTAGTGTAGAGAAATAAACACGCATAATATGGAGTAACTGCATTTTCATTGATGTATGAGCGACGTCACCACAGCGCTGTATATGCTTAGTAGGCGGATTGTTTTTGGGATTGGAAGCGTTTTGTTCTGATATCTAGGTATGGAACCCTGCACTATGCATACATACGTATGCCTTAACATTTATTTGGTGATTTCTGGTGAAGATATGACGAAAACAACAGAGCACTTTGACCAATCTTTTGAATTTGTTCTATGTAATAAATAAAAAATAAACTGTGACAAAATAAAAATATAAATCATTTTAGTGACGCGCCAGAAGTTAAACAAATTCTAGTAAATATTGAAACGTCTGTGTTAAATTTACATAATCCGATGCGACTTTATGAATATTTACAATGTCTCTCACGGTCTGTTATATTCAACGAGGTTTTGATTTCATTTACATCTTGCTTGCACTAGGAATAACAAATTGGTGTGTCTGACACTGAGAACTTCAATAAAATAATTGATTGAATTTGGCGTTACTTTTCGGAACTTTTGTAGTGGTAGGCCGCTTTTGCAGGGGACCCCCTGGGGAAATACCACACCTTTGCCCTTTGCCACACCACATAAAAAAAAACTTCATTGAAGACTTCTGGAACGAGAATCTTTAGTTTTTAATTACGATTTTTAATGTCAAAAACGTCATTCACAGTGCACCGCCCTCCCGCCCGCAAAATTGCATGCAAAGAGAAAATGCTATTAGGTATTATTTTGGTTAGTGACACCATTCATATAACGACACGTGTTTGGCGTCTATACGACACATCATCAGGAAATAGATTCTCACCCCGAACTTAAAAAATATAATACTAGCTTAAATACTAGCTCTGCCCGCGGATTCCCCCGCGTAGTCGTCGTTCCCGTGGGAATATCAGGATAAAAAGTACTTTTTATATTATTCGCAGGGTCTAAACTATCTATATACTGAATTTCAGCCTAATCGGTTCAGTAGTTTTGGCGTGAAAGAGTAACAAACATCCATCGATTCATCATTCTAACCAAAACACACCCTCGTTGGCTCAGATGGTAGTAACTCTGCTTTCTGTGCCGCAGGCCCCGGGTTCAATCCCCGGCCAGGTCAAACATTTGTGTGCATGAACATGTCTGTTTGATCTGTGTCTGGGTGTTATAAGCTTATATAAGTATGTATATCAGTCATCTGGTTACCATATTACAGGCTTCTAACCTAGTTTGGGACCGGAAGACCGTGTGGAAAAAAAAAAAAAAAACTACCAGGCACAGTTTTAGTCTGCATGCTGTCATTGAAAAAGTTTCTAACGGAAAAATCCTGTAACTTTTTGCCTGACCTGGGGATCGACCCCGAGCCCTCATTATTGGCGAGGCAGTAGTGGTATCATGCGTTATATATAGAGATATCCTACTAATCCTGCTACTTATTTCTAGTATAAAAGCGAAAGTTTGTAAGGATGTTTGTTACTCTTACGTCAAAACTACTGAACCGATTGGGCTGAAATTCGGTCTATAGATAGTTTAGAACGAAACTACGCGGGTGAAACCGTGGAGCACAGCTAGTATTTTGATAAAAGCAAAATAATAATATCTTCACAAAAGTAGATTGCTCTTAATGTTATAATACTGAAGCCCTATCTATGTAGGTATAATAACTATAAACATTTTTGTACCGCAAAATTTTGTAATAAAAAAGATATTGTGTGTGCCTCATTTAAATATTTGCCAAAATAAATTGAAACATTCTTGCCTTCTTGCCGAGATGATTAAGAGTAAATATACCTCGTAAAAATTGAAATAAACTCAGACTAATCTAAATATAAAGCTGTTTGCCCACTGTATCGGTACATAATAGGAACGTTATAGGGCATAGGGCATGAGCGGCAAAAAATATTCTTAGTTATTAACGGTCGGTACACATCGGACGAAAGATGCGTCGAACGTACCAACAACGGTTGTTGTTGGATGTGGTTGAATGTTTTATTATACATTTTTGTCTGTTCTGACGTAACGCGCCCGATACGAGCGACGCATCTTCCTTTAGATGTGTGTGGACGTGTTTCTAACGGGTCACAACAAACGAGTCACATATATTTTCAAAATAAAAATGTTGCAACGGGTGACAATGTAACTCGATTAGACTTTTTTAGTCGCGTGCTGTCCACGGCACGTTAGTTCTCCGTCAACAAATTTCTATGAGAACGGTGTTGATACAACGGGCACATCGTTCATCCGCCGCCTGGTTGAATATGTTCATAATACGGTTCTATAGCGTACCTACCGGTACAGTGGGCGAATATCTTTATGGGCTTGTTAAGATGAGCACAATAATGACATTTACTACAAAATTAATGACAAAAATATTAATAGACCTCTATATTATATTATGTTTGATATTATTTCATATTATTATAAAAACATTGTTAAGGGATACCTTGGTAAGTATGCTTAGTGCCAATTTCATATGTGTGTTGTTTATATTAAACCAAGCGCTCGTGATGAAGATTATATGCGTTACTTCTGTAAAATAGAAAGTTTCATCAATGATTTAAAAGGGAATATCATAATTGTCGGTGACATTAATCTTAAAAGTGCATCTGTCAATATTCATAATTATTATTGTTATTTCCTATCTTTTTGCGGTTTCTCAGATATGAATGTTGTAAATAATGTGTATGGAGGAATGTTAGATGTTGTCCTTGTCCGGGAGATCGATGAGAGCCAAACTATTGTTAACACTATAGATGGAATAGTACCACCTGATAACTATCACCCTCCCCTAGATATAGTAATTAAAACTCTTGCCATTCCTAAAACCTCTCGCATTGAACCTAGTAATATTTCGCGTAGTAGAGACTGGAACTTTAATAAAGGCGACTATAAAACACTCTTTAGCTTACTTTGTAGTACTTCCTGGGATGACGTGTTTCAAGCTAAAGATGTTCAATCTGCCATCGATCACTTTTATAATAAGACTTACTCTATTTTCGATACCTGTTTTCCCAAAAAATGCCGTAAATTCTCTGAACGCTATCCCATATGGTTCACTTTCGATATAATTCAAGACATTAAGCACAAATTAAAATTGCATGCTTGTTGGAAACATAACCAATCCCATGACAATTATAAAAATTTTTCTGATCTTAGAGCCTCATTAAAAATTCGTATATCATCTGCATATGACAGTTATATAAAGAGAATAGAAGATAACATCTCTACTAATCCTCGTGCATTCTGGCAGCATATATCAAGCCTGCGTGCTAAAGGAGGGTTTGAGCCTAGTATTAAGCATGGCAATGAAACCGTTACTGGAACTAGGGCATCAAATGCTTTTGCGGAATACTTTGCCAACGTTTTTCATCCTGAGGTACCCCAGTTAAATGCCGATACCCTTAACCAACTAGACACTGATCCCAACAGCAATTATGTGTGCATTCCCAGTATAACTCTCGACAATGTACGCTCTGCAATTAAAAAACTTAAACCTAACAGCTCTATTGGTCCAGATGTCATCCCTCCTTGGCTTATCAAGCAAGGAGAAATGTATTTTACTCAACCGCTCTGCCATATATTTCATTTAGCACTATCAACAGCAACTTACCCCTCACAATGGAAACTCTCCAGAGTAACACCTATTCCCAAAAGCTCAAAAAGAATGTCTATAGAAGAATATAGGCCTATAACAATTCTTTCAGCTCCTGCAAAAGTTTTCGAAAATATCCTTCACCAAGAAATTTACCTTCAAATTGAGCGTCATTTGTGTAATGAGCAGCATGGTTTTAGGAAGAAAAGGTCCGTCAACACAAATCTTTTAACTGTTGTTGACTATATATCGACTCGGCTCGATCGCAAGTGTCAAATAGATGTTCTCTATTTCGACTTTCGCAAAGCTTTCGATAGAGTCAACAATGATATTCTCCTTATGAAGCTATGTAAGTTAGGTTTTGCCCCGGGGTTGCTTAGGTTCATCGCAGATTATTTACGCGATCGCCAACAGTATGTCAGGTTAGGAATGTATGATTCTCAACCTTATCATACGCGATCTGGGGTAAGCCAAGGCTCTATACTTGGACCTCTGCTGTTTATCTTGATGATTAATGATCTTCCTAATGTAATTAAATATTCAAAATCTCTACTTTACGCTGATGACCTAAAACTTTTCTGTGAAATTAATACTATCGATGATTGCGTTAGACTGCAACGTGATGTGGACGCGGTATATGAGTGGGGCATGGTGAATAAGATGGAATTTAATCTATCTAAGTGCCATGCTATGACTTTTGGCCGTATGAGACATCCTATAGACTTCCAATATAAATTGGGAAGCTGCAATATAGCTAGAACCATAGAGATGAAGGATCTGGGTGTCCTATTCGACCAGAGACTCACGTTCCACGACCACATCACTGCAGTTTCTAAAGATTCCTATAAAAGACTCGGTTTCATTCTTAGGAATTCAAGAGACTTTCACAATAATCATGTTGTACAGCTTATTTACAGTGCTTTAGTACGCAGCAAAATTGAGTCTAGCTCTTGTATATGGCACCCATATGAGACTACCTATTCCTTAATGTTAGAAAAAGTTCAGAAAGCGTTTCTAAGGTTTCTCTATAAAAGAAGATTCGGCTATTACCCGTTTCTATATCCTACGAAATTTCTACTAGGTACTTTGGGCTATAACTCATTGGAAGTGAGACGGGCGCACGACCAAATTACAACAATGTGTAAAATTCTCCATCACAAAATAGATGCCCCGGATCTACTTCAAGAGTTACTACGCCTCTACGCTCCTAATAATTATAGACGCAACAGGAAACATAAGCTTCTCTCAACACCTCCTTCTCGTACAGTCTCTCGCGCACGCTCTCCGATCCCGCGAACCATCGCTGCTCTCAACGATCTCTTGGACATGAGACCCGAATTTGATGTATTTGCGGATGGCTGGAAGACGATCTTGTCAGTATGCCTGGAGTTCTGTGAGGCGAATGTGTGAAAGATTTTTTTTGGATGATAATATATTTATGCAAGTATTCACTTTTGTTACATAGGATAAGATATATATATAAGAAGATATTTAAGATATTTTACAGTGTTCTTCGAAATTATTGTAACTTCGGTAGTGTTATTGGGCAACCGTTCTGTCGAAGTATAAATAAATAAATAAATAAATAAAATAAATAAATTAGTGTAGGGTTCCATACCTAGTTAACTGAACAAAACGCTACCGCATTCTAGACAACATGATTTTTTTATGTTGATAAATAAAAAAAAAACAGTTTATTTTATTTCACCCAAAAGTTACAGTTAAGTATAAAATTTAAGTATGTACCTATTATTATGTACATGTTTAAATTAACAATTGTCTAATATTGTAGATATTGCAGTTAGGTTTACCTAGGTTTAACTGAAATTTTACGGTTTTGGGATTTCTCCGTTAACTTGTGATATAAATATATCGTAAATCCAGTACTATTTTTAATGTAATGTTTATATAATATTGTTGCCTTACATATGTTATATCTAGTATAATATTGTCATGTATATGTAAATTATCATCATTGTCATCTTGTCATTTTAAGTAACTGATATTATTATTTTTTGTAACTGGAATAAGCATTCTATATTAATTCCGGAGGAGGGCGTTGGTATCTGTGACACAGTTTATACTTCTGCAGATATCATCGTTACTCATTATGTACCATGTAACCCTATTTATTATTCCAAATAAAGATTATTATTATTATTATTATTATTATTATAAGATCGTGTTTCTTGCCAAATTTCATGATGGTAGACCAACGGGAAATACCCTAGGGGGTTTAATCCGTTGCGCAAAGTATGGATATCTGCGGTAAAATGGCGTATCTTTTGATTGTGTTGACTTAGAAGTTTTTTACAGCAAGAGACCATGATTTTAAATCAATTTCATCATCTTTACGCGTTCCCGAAAAAAGGTCTTGACAGACAGACAGATCAACAACGAAGTGATCCTATAAGGGTTCATTTTTTTCCTTTTGAGTTACGGAACCCTAATAACCCCAAATATTCAATATTTTATAATTAATGAATAAATAAATAATAAAATAGCACTTAGCACTCTTTTGCATAAAATCAACCGCTTGATTGTCATCCAATCAGCGGCTCGTATTTCGGCTACGTCATTACACGCATGGACGGCGTTATGCAAATGGCACTCGGAAATAATGCAGTTTAATTCCAATAGTAATTTTATTTGACAACTCGTGATGGCAAGTATAAATTAGTATGATATAATTGGGATTGGCTGGCTTAATGTTTGATGAATACATGTTTAATTATTCCTATTCAGAAAGCATGAATTGAATTGAAAGCATTGAACATAAATTTTACGTAAAATTATGTAGATTGTATACATATTCTCAACATTAATCACGCATACACTGTAGTGGTAGGCCTCTTTAGTGTAGTGGTAGGCCTCTTTAGCAGGGTGCCGCCTGGGGAAGTACCACACATTTGCCAGTTATTCATCCGCCAAGCAGTAATGTGCAAACATTACTGTGTTCCGGTCTGAAGGGCAATGTTACCAGCGAAATTACTGGGCATAACGAGTTTCGTCAACTAATAACTCAGGGTGACAGGCGCAGTGCAGTGCCGCGCAGAATTTAGAGTTTTAAAACTCTGGGTGGCACTGTGTCTGATATGGGCAATCATGATGCTTACCATCAGACACCTGATTTGCTCGTCTTGACACATACTATTATATAAAAAAAAAAAAAAAAAAAAATACAAAGCGAGGTCCTATTTAGATGTGAACATGAAGAGTCTCTGTATTTTATTGAATTATTTACTTAGATCGGACTCAGTCCAAACGCAGTGCGCGAGTGTCCATACAAATACAACTATGGCTGCTTCGGTCCGTCAATATCGTCTCTGAAATGGAGATTCACGGATGACGGAGAGAAATCGGATGACAGATATCGTATCTGGTAGCAAATAGTTCTGCGACTACTTCGGACCGTTTTTCAAGGATTCGGATCGGATTCGTTTTGTACGTAGACGTTCGCTCTAATGTAATCATATTAAACAGTTAGCAAAGATAATCAAGAGGATACTGGGCACTGTGGTCGCAACTCACGTTTCTCTCTCATAATGATGGCGATGTTAGTTCCAATTTCGGCCACGCGCTAAACTATCCTTGTTGCACAGTATTTGAAACTGAGAGCGTCTCTTCGGGTAATTAAATATCTAACGCTATTAAACCAATAAGCTTAAAACTCATAATCTGTTAAAATAATAATTTTATTACGCCATAATCTTAATTTAGAGATGTTCGAAACCAATAAAGCGTAACGCGCGCCCGTCATTTAACTGTTATAGCACATTTTAATGAAAATTAATTACTGTAGGCCCTCGACAAAACGTTTTATGTCCTAATTGGGACTATTAGGCGATCATTTGCCACAATGGCCTGGAAGAGTTATGAATGGATTATGATGGGATTTCAAAGGATTTAGCGCTTAAAACTTCATAGATTTATTTTCTTATTGTATTAGAACAATGTGGTTTTAAGAGGCCTGCGACTGAAAAATTCCCCATACAAACGTAATATCTGAATTATTTATAATTAGATCATTTTTTCAACATACGATAATGTTATTGAGATGAGATATTATTTATTTAGGTTTATAATTATATTTTTAATAAAAAATATAAGTTCTTTGGTCTTAAATATTATAATTATTAATTATATTTTTTTTTTGTAGTGGTAGGCCTCTTTTGCAGGGGGCCGCCTGGGGAAGTACCACACCTTGGCCAGTTATTCATCCACCAAGCAGTAATGTGCATTCATTACTGTGTTCCGGTCTAAAGGGCATTGTTACCAGCGAAATTACTGGGCATGATGAGATTCAACAACTCATATCTCAGGTTGACTGATTTGCTCGTCTTGTTACTCACTATCATAAAAAAAAGGTTTTATGACAAAAGATTAGTAAGTATATTAAACTTAATAAATATAATTAAGACTCAAACTCAATAAGATCAATTCAAATAGGTCACAATCTGACACATTTGTCTACTGCGCGTTCGGAAAGATACAAGAAGAACGCACAAGAAACTTTTAGGGCTTTATTTTTTCAACTGATAGATTACAATATTTGGTTTGGTTACATTCGCTTGTTTGGAAGGTGTCGCGTGGTGGCTATGTAGATGTTTCCAGGCATATTTGTCCTCTATGTACTGATTGACTTTATATTAAGCCTATTTTAGTTAATTAGATTTTATATAGGTTTTGACTTTCTCCGTTATCTCTTTTGAGATTTATTATAGAAACGTACACTATTCGTAACGTACACATTTTATTATAGAAACGTATCCCCAGGTTGTCTGTAAGAAATCGCTTTACGCGATAAGACCGCCTGTTGTTTACCGTGTCTTTTGTATTGTGTCTTTTTGTAAAATTGTTATATTTTTTTGGTATGCAATAAAGTATTATTCTATTCTATTCTATTTCCTAAGAATTACTCTTTGTTTGTTTTAGATGTTCTAAAGCTAGGTACAGTATTTTGTCTTTATTCCTACTATTAAAAATTATGGAGGTCACTAGATAACTAGTGTCTAGTTTCGAATAACATTATTGTATGTTGGATATAATATGCTCTAATTGTAAATGATTCAAGTATTTATATTATGTTTGTATGGGGAATACATCAGTCGCCGGCCTCTTAAAACTTCATAAGTTTATTTACGAATTGAATCTAAACAATGTGTTTAACCTCTGTGTCGATTCTACTATGGGACTGAGTCCTGGGTACACCTCTGCCTACCCCTTGAGGCGTGAATGTATGTATGTTATGTCGATTCAAGACACAAAAGATTTTGGGTATTGGGTTGGACGTTATCTATGTAGTACATTTTGACATGTTTGGTATAACGATTTTATATTGATAATCATTCATAATAAATAAATACGTATAATAATTATTAATTAACTAGCTTTGCCCCGCGACTTCACCCGAGCAGTCTTCGTTCCCGTGGGGAACGGGATAAAAAGTACTTTTTATGTTATTCCAGAGTCTAAGCTACCTGCATACCAAATTTCAACTCAATCAGTTCAGTAGTTTTGGCGTGAAAGAGTATTAAAACTCGCAATCATTTTGTTCAGCTGTACTATATCGCGACTTTTGTATGGGAATCAAAAATTGACTCAAAAATCGGCTGAAATGATAAAGATGAATAAGTGATATGTTTATAAAAGTTTACAAAACGTATCCAAGATGTTTGTAAACTGTCATGGTTGGAAAACTTTGGCATAAAACTGTCCAAGCGCCCAACTGAATACCGTCCGCATTCAAAAACAAAAGAAGAATGTTTTATTATTTCTAAAAACTTTCATTGCTCGTGAAATTGATAAATCGCGCATTAGTTTTAAATAAGAAACTGGCGAATACCTACGCTGATTTGTTTGCGTCTAATTAATCATTCGCCTCGTTAATTTCCTCGCAAAATGTTGGAATAGTTGAATAATTCTGTCTATTTTTAGTTTTTTCGGCTACTAGAATAATTACAAAGAGATATAATAGATATAATTTTTATTTTCTTTTTTTAGGGATCCGTTCCTAAAAAGGAAAAAAGAAACCCTTATAGGATCACTTTGTTGTCCGTCTGTCAAGATACTTTTTAACGGAAAGGCATAGAGGTTGAAAGTTGAAGTCAAGTTGAAATTCATATCAACTACTCAGATCTGCATTCCTTTGTGGCTGTAAAAAATCAAACTTCTAAGTTAACGCAATCAAAAGTTATACCCATTTTACTGCATATTTCCATACAAAGCAAGGAACTAATAGATGGCGCTGTCTGTTCTTGGTATCTAGGTATGGAACCCTACACTATGCATACACACGTATGCCTTAACAATTTATTATTTGGTTGGACTACTAAATTACTTACTACACAGTGTGTTTGTTTGTCCTTATTTCACGTCGCTTCGGAGCGAGTTTATGGTATGATATTTATGTGTGGAGATAGGTGGGAGGCTGGAGAGTGACATTGGTAGGCTACTTTTTACCGCGGTTTTTCTCATTTCCGTAGAAAGTATTCCGTATTCGTTTCATTCGTTTTTTAATAACTCCATACTAAAGGTAAAAATGTAATGGTCCTTCTTTAACTTTTCCTTCCTTTTTGGATTGATGGATGTTTGTTACTCTTATACACACAAAATACTGAACCGATTAGGCTCAAATTCGGTATGTAGATAGTTTAGACCCTGGAATAACACATAGGGTTCTTGTTATTCCGGTATTCCCACGGGAAGGAAGACTAAACTCAAAACTCAAACTCAAAAAGATTTATTCAAATAGGTCATAATCTGGAACTTTTGCACGTCAATGAAGATTAACAGTACTGATTCTACCGTGCGTTCGGAAAGATACCTCTACAAGAAGAAC
Organism: Hemistola chrysoprasaria; assembly: GCA_947063395.1. NCBI lineage: Eukaryota > Metazoa > Arthropoda > Insecta > Lepidoptera > Geometridae > Hemistola > Hemistola chrysoprasaria. The sequence goes on along the minus strand of OX346733.1, from coordinate 8,289,572 downwards.
GCACAAGAATCTTGTAGGGCTTAATTTTTTCAACAGATAGTTTCACAATATTTAGTTCGGTTACATTCGTTTTCTTTGAAGGTGCCGCGAGGCGGCTATGCAGAAGTTTCCAGGCATCTTTGTCCTCTACGCGGGTGAAACCTCGAGGCGCAGCTAGCTTTTCTATTACTCTAAGAAGATCTTAGAAGAAGTTCTTACCTATACTCATAAATATAGCATATCGAATGCAAACGGTCGATTTATGCTCTAATATCCCATCGGATCCAATCACACACAAATACCCATAACGTTTTTACTGCCGACTGTCTCGCGCATTTTATGTCTCGTACCGCGAACCGTGTATTAGACGCCAAGTGCATGTACAATTTGATTCGTAGTAAGGGCACTTTCGTAGTACGGGCTGGCAATCAATGCGGAGATATGTGCGAAAGACAGACATATCGTGTGACATTGCAAATAAATGCCAAAATCTGAACATCCATCGCGTCGCACTCACCTCAGGCTTTCTTCCACCTTAAGCACTGTAACGTTACGATGGTAGTAACGTACAATGTAGGTACCTACCTAAGTCCTACAAGTATTACCTAGGTAGATAATATAAACAAAAAAAATAAAATTAAAATTAAAAATTTATTTACAAACAAGATTACGAGTAGATAAAAAAAAGAATCTAAAAAACTATTGAGGGAGGAGGTGTGAAGCCGGCAGCTGTTGCAGAGGGTTCCTTTGAGGACCGTAGGACGCCCCCCCCCCCGGGCGTCGCCGACCGCAGATGTGACTTCAGGTCGGTGAGGTGGTTTATTCCACCTTGTTCACCTGGGTGAATTCACCTGGGTGCACAAAGTGGAATAAAACAGTCGCGTTAATTCACCTCGGAATCAATTCACCTGGGTGAATTGCCTAGGTGAATTGACGCGACTAAAGTAGTGTCCTTTGATCACCTAAGCACTTGTTCACCTAGGGCCACACATAGGCTCTTTTTAAATTACTTTTGTGGACTTTATTCACCAGCGTAGAACCTATAAATTATTCATTTTCAGATATGAAGTACCAGGGTATCATAGTTGTAAAGAAATATATCTAATTTCTTTTTAACTCCCAATTGAAAGGAGGGGTGTTATAAGTTTGACGCATCTGTGTTATGTCTGAACGGATCGATTATGATGTGGATTTTTTCGTTCGAAAGCTGACATGATTGAGGGTGTTCTTAGCAATATCTATAAATAGCATTACGGTAATCAGTTCAGCCGTTTGAAGATAATCAGTTCTTTTCTAGCTGCTGAAGGATGTGAGCAAGTTCAAGTGATCTGATCGATTCGAAGTTTGTTATCCTGTTTATTCAACAATCATTTGTAACCTCATGCTACATGCATCACCTGGTTTAGATGGGACTGGAGTCAATAAGATCGTGTTTGAGCTCTTTGGATTAGTCTCAATGAATGTTATGAATATTATATTACTCATAGACTCTACTCATTAGATAGATGGTCCAGGGTATATGATGATGGAGCACAAAGAAGAGGATGAGGGGATTTTTTAAATTTCTTACACTTGTTAATGGGTATGTAGCAAATCATTATTGTAGTATATTTTCTTTATATGTTTATAAAATAATTATTATTATAAAATTATATTTGGATGTTAGTGCGCCAAAACTGGCGTGAACAAACACCTTCTATAGGCAGAATAGGTACTAGGAGAGCATATCAATGACAGAGGTGACTGAAGAGAAAGAGCAAATAACCTATGTGTGTGTGTGCGCGCGCAAACAAATAATTAATTAAGTACTACAGACGAAAATTTCAAATACTACCTCATAGAAGAAAGACGCTTAGAAAGTGTGATCTATGAATGATGAAACTTTAAACCATTTTAGTCGGGCCTTATAAGGCCCGATACTTTCTCTTTTACGGCAGGTGTTATTATAAAGTCCTAAGGGAATACGGAATTTTGGAATTTTATTTAAAAAAAATGACTTGTGCAGTGAAAGGGTATCACAACGCCTCTTGTAAGAAATATAAGGATTTGCAGATCTCATAATAATAGTAAATAATTATATATTTTTATAGACTAAGCGGTCTATTCGTTTGAAATACAAATTCATCATACCTAAACGAAATTTGGGGAGCACGGACCGGGTGAAAACGATGCCGAGCCATATGAAATTTGGATTTGAATCACGCAGCCTCCGCACCATTCCGCGTGGTCGGCACTTTACCAGTTGAGCTACCGTGGATGTACTAGTTATATATAGCGGTAGTAAGGCCCACATTAACATACGCCTCTGCTGTCTAGTACGACAAAACCAACCTTAAGACAACACAAGTAAAACTGGATAGTCTACAACCAACAGCGTATATCACTCATCGGGTGTATTGTCAACAACACCTGGAGCTGCCCTGAATGCCCTGCTAAACCTCACACCACTGCATCTACAAATTCAGGGAGGCCAAGCAATGCATCTACAGACAGCATCCAATCAAAGGCCAATCGGAAATCGCGAGCACTAATCAAATTACGGGATTTAGGAAAATCTAATTAAGGAAGTCGCCAAACCGCGTTGTGGTTGCGATGCAGTCGCAAAAACGCCGATCGCCGCTACAGGCTTCCGAACGCAGGGAGCCGCCAAATCGCGCTGCTGCGGCGCTGTAGACGCAAAAACGCTTGTCGCGGCAGCTAAAAGTCGCAGTGTGCGGGGGCCCCTAATATCAAGTTATGCAATATCATGCTCATGAACTTATACCTTGTCTAATTAGCTTGATCAATGACAGCTGAACAAAAATCAATGTTATGGTCATATTTTCTAAAATTAGGTACATTAATAGTATCTTATCGGGTAATTTAATATTCAATTTATCAATTAAGTACCCTCTAAAAATATAAATAATTAAATTTTTATATAGAGAGAACACGCCTTGTATTATTTATCGCGAACACACATCTTACATCATCCACAACGGAAATATAGCCAAAAAATTGATTTTTGTTCAGCTGTCATTGATCAAGCTATGTTTGACAATGCGTAGTAGAACTGTGCATCATTAAAGTTCTTATGAAAGCAAAGCATGCCAACTTCACTGTGCGTGTGTGCGTCAGAACTACATTGCATGGCCAACCTGACTTGACATTTAATTTAAAATGGAAAATATGACGGATGGTTACCATTGGTGACGAAGGAGTCGAGGCTTAGCGGGAAGCTCCTAAAAACCATCTCCCAATAAACAAAAAAATACCTAAAAGTGGCACTCGGGGTAAATATTTTTTACATAGCTGGCAATATTTTCAATGTAATGGCATCAGATTTGTTTACAAATTATTAATATTTTTAACGAATGTATCACCTAATATTATAAGTTGCCAATTAATACTTACAAGTAAAATGTGATCTTTTTATTCTTATTTTTCTTACAAGACGCGTTGTGACACCCTTTCACTACACAGCGAGTCATTTCTTAGTAAAATCCGGGAGCTATTTTTCTTATGACATCAAAATAACAACTGTCTTTACACTTTCTATGCGTCTTTCTTCTATGGTTGCAAACATGACTGACATGATTTGTCACAAAATTTATAGAAGGAATCATTGCCGCCAATTTAGCTGTTCAGGTGGGAAAAATTGGAACAACGGCCTTTTAGCCACCATTATGAGAATTCCGCTGTCAAAAGTTTCCACTAGCGACAGTGGTCTGTATACATTATCATGTCATGTAATAATATGGTGCGACTGTTGACAACTCCCGTTATTGAAAACCTTTGCACCAAAGAGATTGTATATTTAAGCTTCAATTTCTTGCACACTTGCTATTGTCCTTCTCTTTCTCTTTTATATCACCTCTTCCTTTGATATGGTCTCCTAGTACCTATACTGAAATATAGAAAACTGTCTCCGTAGGGTTCGATCCCCAGGTCAGGCAGTGTTAAATATTGGATTTTTCCTTTAGGAATTATCTCAATAACTGCCTGGAGTCTGGAACTGTGCCCGGTAGATGGCAATAGGCTCGCCCCCTATTACATGGGACCAATAATATACTGGCGAAATGTGGGTGTATCTACTATGGGACTGAGTCCTGGGTACACCTATGCCTACCCCTTCGGGAAAAAGGCGTGAATGTATGTGTGTGTGTGTCTCCGTAGCTTAAGGTATTTAGATCGTAAGTGCGTGCTTACCTTATTAGTATTCTTTGGTGCTCTACTAGTCATGAGGTCCCGGGTTCGATTCCAAGATTAAAAAATGTGTTTTTTCCCTCACCAGGGCCTGGGTTAAATTGGATTTTTTTATAAGAATTTTCTCAACAACAAAAAAACATATTAAGTGGCTTAGTGGGAATGTACCTACCATAGGACTGAGTCCTGGGTACATCTCTGCCTATCCCTTCGCGAAAAAGGCGTGATTGTATGTTATGTTTAGTTCAAAATATGCTATTTCTACATACATATTTATAACATCACGCCTTTTTCCCGAAGGGGTAGGCAAAGGTGTCTGTACCCAGGACTCGGTCCCATAGCAGGCACACCCACATTTCACCAGTATGTTATTACATCATCTGTATGTTATTGCATCTACCGAGCACAGTTCCAGACACCAGACAGTTATTATATAATTCCTAAAGGAAAAATTCAATATTTATCTCTTCGTCTGACCCGTCTGATCGAACCCGGGACCTCTCGATTGGCAGTCAAGCTTGCGCTCACTACGCCACCGAGGCAGTTGAGGCGAGGCGAGGGGAGAATAGATTTTTGATTCTTTTTATTTGAGATCAATTTCACATAATATTATCTTAAAATTTAAAGTTATAAGTAAAAAGTTATTGGTCGGCAATGGGCGGCCTTGTCGCATACCTTACCTACTTTACTAGCCACCTCATTTGAATATAAAATGGTCGTCTTTATGCAATGACGTTGAATTGCTTCAAAATATTATCAAGTTATATATTTAACTTATTCGCGATAAGACTGCCGCTTGTACATTGAAGTATAGTTTTCTGTTTCCTTTGTGTTATTTTTATAAGTGTGGTGTACAATAAAGTATTACCTTTATTGTATCTTTCTAGCGTCATAGTACAAAAATATATTTAATATTATATTTCTTCATAGTTTATAATACCCTGGTACTTTTAATCGGAAAATATTAATTAATGTTTGTCTGCTTCTTCTCTTCAGTCACCTCTGCCATTGATATGATCTCCTAGTACCTTTTCTGTTTAAAGATAGTATAACTCTTTCTCGCCAATTAAACCACATTTCAATAAATATATGTATTTACTAGCTGTGCCCCGCGGTTTCACCCGCGTAATCTTCGTTCCCGTGGGAATATGGGGATAAAAAGTTTATGTTATTTCAGGGTCTAAACTATCTGTATACTGTTTCAGCCCAATCAGTTCAGTAGTTTTGACGTGAAAAGAGTAACAAATATCCATCCATCCATCCTCAGAAACTTTTGTAATTATAATATTCGTAGGATAGGATGGTAGGATATTAAAATTCTTCAAATATACAATGATTTGCTAGATATCAATCAACAAGTGTAAAATAAGAAATTAAAAAAAAATACATCGTCCTTTTCTTCCTGCTCCATGATCATACCCTATATCCCACAACCATCCGTCATACCGCTACCATCTGCTGTTTGTAATTGAGACTATTGAAACGAGCCAAGACAAGATATATTCGACTCCTGCCCTATCTGAACCTGGTGCAGCATCGTGAAATAAAGGTTAGCAAATGATTGATGAAGAAATAGTATAACTTTTTTCAAATATATCAGATCACTGGAAGTTGCTCAAATCCTTCTTCAGCGCTAGAAAAGAGCTGATTATTTTCAAACGGCTGAACTAACTAATTATCATAAGACATTGCTAAGAACACCCTCGATCACATCAACTTTCAAACAAAAAAATCCACATTAAAATTAGCCTATTCATATAGGACCTACGATGCTACAGACAGACACAAAGTCAAAGACTCACAGGTTAAAAATAAATTATATATTCCTTCACTATTATGATACCCTAGTATTTCCAATCGAAAAATATATAAAACCAAATTATAAATAGGTAAAAATTTGTTGTAATAATTAATTTGTTGTTTTCTCTATGTCTCTACTATAATAAAGCACTTAAATATTTAAAAAGAGCCTATGTGTGGCCCTAGGTGAACAAGTGCTTAGGTGATCAAAGGACACTACTTTAGTCGCGTCAATTCACCTAGGCAATTCACCCAGGTGAATTGATTCCGAGGTGAATTAACGCGACTGTTTTATTCCACTTTGTGCACCCAGGTGAATTCACCCAGGTGAACAAGGTGGAATAAACCGGTGAGGTCCCCAGCTCGACGAAATACCACGAACAGGTATTGTGCACCTCCCCCTCGGTACGCCGGAATAATAGGGAGAGTCGGCGTACCTGAGTTCCTCTCGATGATTCAAGGGGAGGGCACAATTATATCTTCTTCGCAGGTACCCCTCTGGAGGCCCCAAGGGACAGCGCTTCCTGGCTCCAAGTTGTCCAAGTTGTCAACCAAGTCGATAAAACAAGTTGTAGAAGGTTCAGACCGGACCGAGTATAGTTTCCGACTGAGCCTGACTACGATTAATCAGAATGAGAATCCGAATGAGAATCAGATTGAGACTCAGATTGAGAATCCGATTGAGAATCCGAATGAGAATCCGAATGAGAATGACCAAAAGTATCCAGGACCCCGCTTTTTATCCAAATTTTCCCAGTTAAATTTCGAAACCCCAAATTTTGAATTTAGTTTTAAGAAAAATACATGCAGCCAGTAAAAAATAATTAAAACTTTTTAACAAGGTATGTAACCTCTACAGACATCAAGTAAAAATAGTTGAAACCTTTGAGAAAGGTATTCAACCTCACAAAATTTAAAAAATATAACTAAGATTTAAAGACATTAGACAATTTGAATGTGTCAATTATAAACATGTCAGTCAAAATTGCAAAAATTAATAATGTAAACAAACCAAATTTTCAGTTATTTCAGCTAAAATCGATAGAATTATGAAGAGAAAACTAAGATGACATGCTTACAATTTTTTAGCGGACGATTTTCAAGCGAAATAATGACTAAAATACCAAAATACATCAAATTATGTTACATCAGCAAAGGATAATTCAGATAAAAAACATAAAAGTGTTCAAGAAAATAAGGTAATATTTACAGTATAGTATGTATAATATTACATTTCCCCAACAACCCCGGAAATTTTTTAACTCATTAAAAATTTTGAAGGTTAAGAATTCAATCCTTACAATTTCACACACATCTTGCAGACTTCTTCATACACTCACTCACAGACATACGTAGGGGCTATGGTTCACATTCGATGACGCATACTCCAAAGGATGAATTCTGAACAATGACATAGGCTTATTTATTTAGATTAGGTGTAGTCAGCCGCACCTGTCCTGAAAACCCATATTAAGAAAAATATTTACAAGTTACACAGGCTTATTTAATGAGTTGTAGACCGCTCATACATTAAGGCTTATTTATCGAGTTGTAATCCGCTCACTATTTACAAATTTCAAGGTTTAAGTATAAGGGAAAAAGATATCCCATTAAGCATTATAAGGATACGAGAGGCCTAGCATTAAGCCTTATTAAGAAAAAGACATAGTAAGTCTAAATTCAAGTTACAAGTTTACAAGTTAAGATATAAAAACATGGTATTATAAAAATATGCCGAAAAGGTTTACAAGAATAGGTCTATAATGAAAGAAAATATTTACAGCGAGGGCGCAAAATGTGAAAAGTTGTGTGAAGGTATTGAAGAGTTGAAGATTTGTAGGTAAGCATGTCGAAGAATGTAGAGTTGAAGAATGTTAAAGTTGAAGTAGGGAGATTAAAAATAAAGGTAGATTAAAGAAATTTTAAGACAAAGCAATTTAGAATAAAGATCAAAAAAGCAGAAAAGAAAACTATTAAATTCAAAAAGAATAGCTGTTACAAGTATAGTTATTAAAAAAAAGTTATTTTAGAATAAAAGTTACTCAAAATTAATAGTAAAAAGTTCAGAAGTAGAAGAGTAGAAGATTGGAGTGTCACAGAGAAAAAGAATTTTAAGAAAAGAGTATTGAAGAGTGTAATGTATCCGAAAAGTGTATTGCCAAAGGGTAGGCCAAAGATTGTGAGTGTGGTGTACTTGTGCAAGTAGGTTTTAGAATTTTGAGGATTCAGGGGTGAGGTTCTACCTATTTGGGCGCCAAACTGTAACGTTACGATGGTAGTAACGTACAATGTAGGTACCTACCTAAGTCCTACAAGTATTACCTAGGTAGATAATATAAACAAAAAAAATAAAATTAAAATTAAAAATTTATTTACAAACAAGATTACGAGTAGATAAAAAAAAGAATCTAAAAAACTATTGAGGGAGGAGGTGTGAAGCCGGCAGCTGTTGCAGAGGGTTCCTTTGAGGACCGTAGGACGCCCCCCCCCGGGCGTCGCCGACCGCAGATGTGACTTCAGGTCGGTGAGGTCCCCAGCTCGACGAAATACCACGAACAGGTATTGTGCACCTCCCCCTCGGTACGCCGGAATAATAGGGAGAGTCGGCGTACCTGAGTTCCTCTCGATGATTCAAGGGGAGGGCACAATTATATCTTCTTCGCAGGTACCCCTCTGGAGGCCCCAAGGGACAGCGCTTCCTGGCTCCAAGTTGTCCAAGTTGTCAACCAAGTCGATAAAACAAGTTGTAGAAGGTTCAGACCGGACCGAGTATAGTTTCCGACTGAGCCTGACTACGATTAATCAGAATGAGAATCCGAATGAGAATCAGATTGAGACTCAGATTGAGAATCCGATTGAGAATCCGAATGAGAATCCGAATGAGAATGACCAAAAGTATCCAGGACCCCGCTTTTTATCCAAATTTTCCCAGTTAAATTTCGAAACCCCAAATTTTGAATTTAGTTTTAAGAAAAATACATGCAGCCAGTAAAAAATAATTAAAACTTTTTAACAAGGTATGTAACCTCTACAGACATCAAGTAAAAATAGTTGAAACCTTTGAGAAAGGTATTCAACCTCACAAAATTTAAAAAATATAACTAAGATTTAAAGACATTAGACAATTTGAATGTGTCAATTATAAACATGTCAGTCAAAATTGCAAAAATTAATAATGTAAACAAACCAAATTTTCAGTTATTTCAGCTAAAATCGATAGAATTATGAAGAGAAAACTAAGATGACATGCTTACAATTTTTTAGCGGACGATTTTCAAGCGAAATAATGACTAAAATACCAAAATACATCAAATTATGTTACATCAGCAAAGGATAATTCAGATAAAAAACATAAAAGTGTTCAAGAAAATAAGGTAATATTTACAGTATAGTATGTATAATATTACAGCACAGCCTTAAGCTTCCAAACAGGGCGGCTTCGGCAACCCGGCGTCTCTGTCGCAGCGACAGTAACGCGGTGATATACCGATACTATTATACAGTATGAAAATTAATGAACTTATTCGAACGCAGGGTCGCAGTGGCAGCGACAGTGGCGCCGCTTCAGTGTCGCTCGGCGATAGCGGCCGTGCCATGTTTGCGCACGCACTGTCGCGCGGTCTTTGCGATCGCACGTGGTTTCTTCATTAAGTACCTATAAAAACCCCTCTGATAGAATAAAATTTAACTGTGTTTTATTAAAACGATTAATGCTTCTGAATATTTCGTCGTTTACATTTTAATGCTTTTTTTTCAAAAAGGTATATAAGTGCTTTCATCCTTTCCACTTTTGAATTTTGAGTTGAGTGGGCTTCGCTCCATACCTACTATAGTAGTATCGAAGCAAAAGATCATCATCCTCTTCATTGGTTCAATCTTATTATTGTAATACCAACACAACAGCACCACCGTTAGGTATGGATTAATAACTGTGACTGACGCGAGAGTCGCGCGGCTCGAAAGCCATTTCTGCGTCAGTGACACCGGAGCGCCAAATCCGCTCTGGTCGGAAGTCTAGAGACCACCGCACTAAGCTTGCAGTATGACCATGCTCCTAGTTGCTTAATACCGCACTACCAAACTCAGTTGCAATGTAAGCAGAGCGCCTTACTGCTCACATAATTTATGTCGCTCCGCCAGTCACAAACCAAAGGTAAAGTAAATTCATCTTGATTTATATCCGGCCATGTGCACATATAAAACTCAGAGTTCTCGTTAACGGCGCCTGAGTATTTCTGTAAATTATTGTAGGGATTATAGAAAATATTTGCTGTAAACCTTTTGAAATAATAGATTTTTTTATAGACAGCTTTATAATGACTGACAGGCACAGCCGGAGCCCTAAATCTAGAATCAAAGTATAATTATGCCATGGAAGATCAGCTATTTACCTGTGAAAGTCACATCAAAATAGGTCCAGCCAAACCGACAGACAGAAAAAAGTATAATATTGTTGGCCGCGTGGTTCTGGGCTATATAATAGAGCCACCCCTTTCTCATCCCGTGGGAGTCGTGAGACCATATCCGGAGAGTGGGCAGCAGTACTCTCCGGCACCAAGTATTCCAGCTACTGCTATCACCAAGCCGCACAACAAGCGTGGTGATTACGGCAAAATCCCCCCAATTGAATAGTTTATGGCGTTCCATGGGGGAGGATTATGTTTAGCAGTGGACGTCTTCCGGCTGAGTTGATGTTAATGATGATGATGTTGTTATGTTATGTTATTACAGTTTAATGTGCCCACAGAAAGCACGATTCATTTTACCGAATAGTAACTCAGTGTTGCTCTTTTTAGTCTCATTTAAAAAGGCAACCATTTTCACAGCCAATATTTCATAAATAAATAATTTGAATTTATACTCTAACAGAACGGGTTACCCCAATAAGACCACTCGAATCAATTAATATGGGTTATGTGGACAATCCACATTGTCAGAGTCAGACAAGACCTAACGACTGCCCCCTACATATCTTATAGGAAACTATAGGGACCTACAGTTTAACGTGCCATCCGAAACACGGTAGCGTCTAGGTGAAAAGTCCACATGATAAGATTCGATCCAGGGACTCCAGATTTAAAGCCGGGCATATTTCCGCTGGACCACAGACGCTTCACATTTTTCGAAAAGCTTTTAAATGAGAAATTCTCTTTCATTTTCTTAATTAACAAAATTAATAAGCCAGATACTTGAGAAGGCCTATACTGTAGCCTCGATTAAAAGAGTCATTGTAAAGATATTAATCAAACTGGAGAGGTAGGGGAGAGTGGGAGATATTGGCTCGCTTAAAATGTAGCCAGTAATTCGTCCGCTTTCATAAAATTATTAAATAAAAACATTCCATTATTATTCTTTAAATAAAATATTAATATATAAAATTATGTAAACTATGTTATTACGTTAAACTGTAGGTCCCAATAGTTTCCTGTAAGATATGTAGGGGACAGTCGTTAGGTCATGTTGGACGCTACGTACGTAGGAATCTTGGCGACCTGAAACTTTGAAAATATGGATTGTCTCCATAACCCATATTAATTGACTCGAGCAGTGTGATTGGGGTAACCAATTCTGTTAGAGTATAAATTCAATTATTATGTTTATTCATAAAAGTTTTGACTTCTCATAAGAAAAAACTGATCAACTGAACCATCCATTTTGTCAAGGAAAGTCAAATTTAATGCGAATCGGGCAATTCTTTCTTCACGAAGAATTATAGATGTCCGTAAGTATACTACACCTAGTAACATTTTGTATAAAAGTAATAGCAAAATAATGACCACCCTACAGACAAAAATAACCAAAGAACAATACTATATAAGATCAACAAAACACGTAAAAAATGTATGGGCCGAAGATTGAAGTCCGACAAACAAAATGTATTCGCACAAACAAACTGACCACAAAGAACGGCCTAGTGATGTATAGGGTAACTAGTAACTCCGGCTTAATCCGACGTAGTCCGGCGTAAAATAACTAACTAACTATACTGGCGCAGCGACCCAAAGTGAGTCTTGGCCTCCGACACAAGAAGACGCCACTCCTGTCTGTCCTGCGCTATAGCTTGCCACGAATCTGCTTGAAGCGCCTTCAGGTCTTTTTCCACCTCATCCTTCCAACGGTACTTAGGACGCCCGACCGGCCTTTTCCCGGTTACGCGTCCCAAGTACGCTCTCTTTACTGCCCGATCCTCCCCCATGCGTTCAACGTGGCCTAGCCAGCGAAGTCTGTGGGATTTTATCTCGCCGATGATATTTGGCTCGGCCACTAGATCTTCAATTTCTTTATTTCTTCTGATCCGCCAGTTTCCATCTTCATTCTTCACGGGTCCCAGAACGTAACGTTACGAAACCGATACAAAAAGCGTAAAATAACATATTAAAATAAATATTTTATTTTTCGGAACAGTCGGATCGTAGGGTTTATGCTTTTAACATATTGTATTCAATAAATTCATTTTGTTTAGTGTGCTTATAAATGAATAAATAAATATACATATTGGTTAAGAGTAGAACGTAAAAAGAAAAGTCGGTGTAGTGACGATCAAATAAAGACGGTAGCAAGTCAGCTTACGTTTCGTCTTGCGATCCGTAGTCTCTACTTTAGAACCTTTTGTTCCTAAGGTCATTAAATGTAGTGGTAGGCCTCTTTTGCAGGGGGCCCCCTGGGGAAGTACCACACCTTTGCCAGTTATTCATCCGCCAAGCAGTAATGTGCAAACATTTCTGTGTTCCGGACTGAAGGGCAATGTTACCAGCGAAATTACTGGGCATGCAAGTTTCAACAACTTATATGTCGGGGTGACAGGCGCAGTGCAGTGTCGCGCAGAATTTTGAATTTTAATACACTGGGTGGCACTGTGTCTGATATGGACAATCATGATGCTTACCATCAACCTTGATGCTTAGAATCAGGCATCTGATTTGCTCGTCTTGTTACTCACTCACTTTATCATAAAAAAAAACATTTAAATAAATTTGTATAAGCTACTGAAAAGCGAAAAAAATAAATAATAAAGGGTGAAGTGTAAATTTATAAGTACAGTGATCAAGAGTCCCGAAAGTATCGAAGTCCCGGGATATTTGGTTTTGAGTATCGGTATTAAATTTCCGAGAGTTCCCGGGACTTTTGATACCGAGACTTCCCGGGCCCATGCCTAGTGGCAATATGGATGCAAGCCGCTTACAACCGGACTAGGCCTATGAGAGAGGTTATGTCCAGCAGTGACGTCCAACAGCTGGAATGATGATGATGATAAAAGAGAGAAAGGAAAAATCTGTGAGGCACTGTATCATGCATGTAAGTGTGTATACATGCACGCGTCGGCGCGCGTGTGAGTTTGTTTATGGGTGAAACGACGAGGCACTGTTAGTTAATAATTGTAAAGAAAATACATGAATTCTCAATTCCCTCCCAAGTCATAAAAATGTCGCTGTTTATTCGATATCTCGTCTTACAACGTTTATTATTCAATTCCACTATTCGTCTAAAACGCTTCTGAGCACATCCCTATAGAACAGTGAATTATATCCGAGAAATTGTTTTCCTGCCCTCGGACAAAGAGAAAATACCGAGACATTTAATATTTTCTCGAACACTTTGGAAAAGTTCTCGCGTTGGGAGCGGCGAACAAATGTGTTTCACTTCGACAATATAGGTGAATAGACCTGTGATTTTGGTTTTATCTGTGGTTTTATCCCAGTTTTTACATATTCCCATTCTACTCTTTTTACCTCCTCGGTGTCTTACCATCGGTTTCTTCGGTTTGCTGACTGATTCAGTGGCGTATTAGGCGCAAGCTCGACTGCCGATCATGAGGTCCCGGGTTCGATCCTCAGGTCAGGAAAAGTGTTAGATATATCATTTTTCCATAAGAAATCATCTCTATGACAGTCTGGAACTGTGCCCGGTAGATGACAACAGGCTCGCCCCCTGTTACATCGGACCAATCACATACTGGCGAAATGTCGGTTTATCTACTATGAATGGGCCTGAGTCCACACTTCTGCCTACCCCTTCGGGAAAGAGGAGTGATTGTATGTTATGTTACTCTTTTTACTTTCCTTTTGATCAATGTTAATATTCGCATGGAAATTTATGTTCGTTGTGAGCAATTGCTCAAGACAACCATTCGTGAAGTACCTATGAGATTTTTTTTTTTCAACGTTCTAATTGTATTTGCATTTCTGAGGTAGATAGATGTGATAGATGTTATAAAAACCAACGTGAAGCTAAGAAGAATCACTAAGAATCCTCTTGGGCACTTGCAATAGGTATACTAGGCGTGGGTAACTAAGCCCTGGACCGGCTCAAGTATACAGATCATGTATGTTTGAATAACCGAGTCACAGCTCAACTTTATAATAAACAGCTCATAGGTGGCTTGCGGCTTAAGTACTCATCACTGTCATTCCAAAGAAAACAACCTACCCACGCATTTTGAGAGTCGAAAATCGAACGTGAGTCGCATCTTTTTGACTCGTAACATTAGTTACAAAAATTATGAACTGATTATTATGTGTTCTGCAAGTCAGGTTTACTCTGTATTCACTAGACGGGGCTCATTAGAATCATATTGGATATTTCATCTGAATAGTTCAATACAAGCATTTAGTTTCGAGATGTGATGAATTGATTTGTGAGCTGATCTGTGAGTCGGTTCACGGTTACGGCTCAAGTAGATGAGCTGCGAGCTGAGCCGTGACTCATAAAGATCTGCTGAGTTACCCAAGGCTAATAGGTACAATTAGTGAGAAAGAGCCTCGATACTTTCTATGACGTTTAAGTCTTACTAGTCATAAACTAAATGTCCGACACGCCATCTCCTGCGGAGAGACGAGCAAAATGTGTTTTATGACGGATTGGTTACTGAATTATGTTGGAATCTGAGAGGTTTGGAACTTTTACAACTTGTGAGTTCATTTGCCTGTTGACAAAGTTGACGATTTTCCTCTTTGCAAACAAAATTAATCATAATATCAGTAACAAAAAAATCTAATCGCTATTGACAAAATATTCGCGAAGCTCAGTGATAGATCTGTTCATTGTTTAGGCGCAAAACTTTAATTCCTAATTGCTAATTTTGTTTTTGTGTTTTTTTATACTGTTGGCCTCAGATGGCCTCTACAGCTTTACCGGGCAGTTGTGAGCGCAGCAGGAGGCGCTCGAACCAAAGTTTAAGGGGTCGCCCTTAAGGCGCTGTCCAAAGCAAATTCGCCCTCTCACTCACACGTACCCACATTTTGGAAGATCTAAAAGATACTACATGTAATTACGTAAAATAAAGGCAACTAGGTTCTAGGAAATAACAATACAAAGACTCAGTAAAAAAGATCCTTGGCCAGGTCAAACATTTGCGTGCATGAACATGTCTGTTTGATCTGTGTCTGGGTGTTATAAGCCTATATAAGTATGTATATCAGTCATCTGGTTACCATAGTACAGGCTTCTAGCCTGGTTTGGGACCAAATGACCGTGTGTGGAAGTTGCCCCTATATTATAAAACTTTTCACTCATATCCTCATCCACACCAGGTACTTTAAGGATGCTCCTTCTTCACATAATCACTTACATTAATCCTCATATCCCTTTTGGCCACATGACTTTCATCGGTGGGATCCCAACGAGTCACAGTAAACGAGTCACACTGTGACACGAGGCAACATTTTTTAAAAATAAGCTCCCATCGAGTTACACTGTTACCCGTTGCTACATTTATTTACCCAACAGTTCACACTGTAACCCGTTGCAACATTTTAAATAATAAACGTCTCATCGAGTTACACTGTGACACAGTTGGAACACACCTTTTCATCCCTCCGCGTTACATGTTCATACTCGTATCAGGCGCTAGTCTTCCACTCCTTGATTTCTCAGTCACTGGTGCTGTGCTTTCAGACTACTCCTTAAATACTGATTTCTAAATTAATATTAGGTACAGGTAGATAACTCAAAACGATAAGTATCTAAGATGGCGCGATTAGAACTCGGGTCTAAGGCCAGCAGGTGGTTTGGCAAGTGCGTCCACTGAGACGCTGTGGTGGACAGGGCCGGACTAAGGGATATCAATAATAAATAAAATAAAATAAAATGCGTTTATTTCAGGCAACTTAGACCCATAAAATTTCACAATTATATAATATTAAAATAAAATAATAAACTTTAAAATTAAAAAAAATATTTAAAAGCATCAAAATATAATCAAATTAAAACTGAAATTGAATAAAAATTATCAAATATATTAACATAAAAATAAATGGGGCGTTACATTCAGAAGTAAGTTCCTTTTCATGATCACGCTACTTCCAATTTTTTTTTATTACGTATAATGGCCTATTGCGCACCATAATTCGGAAAATGTTGTGGACAGTGGAAATTTCTTTCACTGTCCACAACGCAACTACACCGCGACCACATATCAGATAGTTGACAGTTGAAAAAGACGTTGACAAAAGCTTTAGTAGAACTATCTGTCTGACACTTAATACTACATAATAACATCGTAATTATACTGCAGCAACACAGTTCACACGCGTCATGTAACGTTGTGGTTGGCCAGTGTGAATAGGCTCTAACAATGTACAGATCTGAGTCAGGGCTAGTCCTACTTCCTACTAATAATATATGGATGGATGGATGTATGGATGTTTCTTACTCTTTTACGCTAGAACTACTGAGCCGATTAGGCTGAAATTCGGTTTATAGATAGCTGAGATCCTGGAATAACATAAAAAGTACTTTTTATCTTGATATTCCCACTGGAACGAAAACTATTGCGGGTGAAACCGCGGGGCACAGCCAATAATTAATAAATATTTGCCACATCATCACCGTCCTGAGTACGTCCCAGTGCTGGAACTGTGCCAACTTTACACGACCCATTAAGTTGAAGAATAGAGGTTTTGCAAGTTTAGAACTCGATTTATAAATACATATATAAATGTACAATTGCACACCTACTTGTTTCGAAACCGCTCTACTGTAAAACCATTCTTCTGAAAATGTTATTTTTCTTTGAAATTTCCTTTCAAACTTCTGAGCCTGTTCGAAACAGAATGATTGGGCGATTGTATGTTCACTTTAATTACATATAGCATTAAGGAATGGGCTTACGCTTCTTCCAGAAATCGTTCTTTTCATGAACGTAGAAAAATAGGCGGACGGAGTAGAATCAATTAATTAATGTAGCATGTTAGGAGTATGAATCTTCTGCGCTCCATATGCCCAGCATTGGAAATCACACTATTGGTTTTGACTAGAAAAAATAATTCATTTCTACGCTCGAGACAGACACTTTTTTTTCTTTTAGGACCCACGCGTGAATTGCCAGTGTCACGGATGAAAAAAAAACTTTAAATCAAATTAAATCGCCACCAATTTGTAAAAACAAATGACATAATATGAATTCATTACACATCTACAAAGGAGTTGTTTGTTTCAAGGCTACGTCATACTTACATTATAATTTTGATTTTATTTGATAGGCATAAATAATATTTTATTGTATAGCCATTAATTATTATGAATTAATCAAATGTGAAGACTGAGAACGTGCGTCGCCATTAAAAAAATATTCAGTACTTAACCTCACTTTATTTAAATCAAATTATAAATTAATCGGCGATAATAAAAGAGCTACATATTTGGGAATATTATTGCAAATAATATCATTTTGTACCCGGCAATATAGGATAGACAGTGTAAGGTTTTCTGGGCCCAGCTTCCTTGTTTTTTTTTTATGTACCTAAGTAACAAGACGAGCAAATCAGGTGCCTGATGGTTAGCATCATGATTGCCCATATCAGACACAGTGCACCCTGTGTTTTAAAATACAAAATACTGCGCGGCACTGCACTGCGCCTGTCACCCTGAGATATTAGTTGTTGAATCTCATCATGCCCAGTAATTTCGCTGGTAACATTGCCCTTCATACCGGAACACAGTAATGTTAGCACATTACTGTTTGGCGGATGAATAACTGGCAGAGGTGTGGTACTTCCCCAGGCGGCCCTCTGCAAAAGAGGCCTACCACTACAAATTATACTATAAAAAATTATATTCGAAATTATACTATATTTTCTTACTACCCTATTTTCAAAACCCGTGTGACCCGTGTAGGTATAGTCAAAGGATTCAATCCATGTCATTCACGGCAAAACTTCACGCTATTTTTCTTTGAGCACTACAGCAGGTTATTTATTCATCGATGCCAAAAAACAACTCTATAGAAACGGTGAACGATGAAGTTTCGTAAAAATATCGCCGGAATTATATCCAGCGTTATCCCAACGGATATGTTTTTGAAGCGAATAAACATTCAAGGCCTGAGATCGGAGTGCGCAATGAATAATTTTAATTAAATATAACGAGCTGAGAGTTTGATTCATTTTCGTATTGATATTTTTATTTATATATAGTGGCGAAATGTGGGTGTAACTACTTTGGGGCTGGTTCTGCTTCCCCTTCGGGAAAATGGCGTGATGTTATATTATGTTTTCTTGTAAGAGCATAGTGACTTTCTACGGACTATAGGAAACCTATAGGAATCCGAAACAATAAAAAAAAAATCGATGAACTCAAATAATAAGAGATCATGAAAGAGAAGAAAATCATAGGGAACATACATCTCATAGCTTATAACGTATTTATCAAAACACTCTAAGGCGAGAAGGATTTATTCGTATTCTCTATGGTCCAGGACAACTCTGAAAAAACAAATTGCAACTGTCATGGCCGCCACTTTCGGCGCGAAAATCATTTTGTGCGGGTAAAATATTGCACCAGCTATTATTATGACTGACAAAGACTGCGTGCCCGTTTGTTAAAGTTAAACTTCTCTTTCAGCTAACTTTTTGGATAAAGGGTTATATTTTGCGTAAATTGTTTCGAAATTCTCCTTTAGGGCGTGATGAAAAGAGGTTAAAATTTATTATACAGTAATTGTAACTTTGTTAATTTGTTATGTCATTTTGCATTTCATTATTAAACTTTCATCGGCAAATGCAAGAGCCTCCAGCCCAGCAAGTTTGACAGTTATTATATTGCCTTGTTTGAAGGAATTGAATTTAAATTTAGTACCTAATTATGAATTGTACATCTTATATAAAAATCATAATTCCATGGTTTTACGGCGAAGGTTATGGAAATAGTCTGTGTTACGCCTATTCAAAGTTTAAAAAAAAAATTAAAATGTATGGAATGTCAGACGGTACTTTTTAGATTTGATGAACTATTGTAGCAAATTATTTTCCCACCCTTCTAGGCTTCTTTGTTATTTTCGAGCTTTTGACACATTCTTATAAAAAAATTACCAAATCGATGTCTTGCATTTCCCTGTTTCCTCCGAATTTTATTTACCCTTAATGGGTAAATAAATAAGAATCTACAAAACTGTGATAAGACCTATATTAATGTACGGCTGTGAAACCTGGACACTCACCCAAAAGGAGGAGAATAAACTCCTTGTTAGAGTAAGAAAGGTTCTGTGCAAGATTTTAGGACCAGTAAAGCAAGAGGATGGGGCCTGGAAGATACGAAACAATGCCGAAATTGTAGAGCTTTGGCCGAGCCAAACATGATCGGCGAGACCAAAACACACAGACTTCGCTGGCTCGGCCACCTGGAAAGAATGGGAGAGGATCACGGTGTGAAGAGAGCGTACCTAGGACGGCCTAGTGGTCTTCCCATTTTCATATCGTATTTCAAGCGAAAATACCGCTTAGTCTATAAAAATAATATAGTTTAGGTAAATAGGTAAAAATATAATATACATAAATATATATTATATAGGTAACTTTTTAGTGGTTACTTAAAACCGTAGGCCACACCTAGTTTATTTTATTAGTAAGGTAGGTCTAAGTAAGATAAATTACTTCTCAATTCCAAATTGAACGAGCTTTGTTCATTTTCGCACAATTCAGAAGTTAAAGTATCAAAAATGTTGGCGGCTACATTTTAACTTGCGTCATATTTTGAACTTCGCTTATGGTAACAAAGTTTGGCTTATGGCTACAAAGTTTGGCTTATGGCTACAAAGTTTGGCTTTAAAGTGACTTGATCATCGGAGGGTGAAATATGGAGTAGGTACTTTTGTTATTTAATTTTGTAACCTTATTGTTTATATGATAAATTAAGGATTAACGCACACGAGCCCTCTGTTCTGCTTATAATGTTTGCGCTTACAACATTTTTATTTATCATCTAATATTAACATGTTTGATTGATTGAATTTGGTTACTCTTCGGAACTCCATTGCAAACTCCTAGAACAAGAATATATAGTTTTTAGTTCCGTTTTTTTTTATCGGAACTAAAAACTAAATATTCTTGTTCTAGGAGATTAACATATTTGTCCGTGTGGTTCCCTGCTTTATTAAGGACTATCTCTTTCTCATCCCGTGGTAGCCGTAAGACCTGGCAGAGGGATATTTTCGGAAAGCGGGCAGCAGCGTTCTCTGGCACCAAGTATTCCAATTGTTGCGATCACCTAGCCGCACAAGCTAGGTGATCACGGCAAAATCCCCCCATATGAATAGTTTATGGTGTTCTATGAGGGAGGGCTATGCAGTGGACGTCTTCCGGCTGACGATGATGATGATGTGCACATCTTTGTAAATACACGCGTCAAATGTGTGCGTATAAGTACGGGCGTAACTTTTTTTTATGATAGTGAGTGACAAGACGAGCAAATCAGGTGCCTGAGTGCCTGATGGTAAGCATCATGATTGCCCATATCAGGCACAGTGCCACCCAGTGTTTTTAAATTCAAAATTCTGCGCGGCACTGCACTGCACCTGTCACCCTGAGATATTAATTGTTGAAACTCGTCCTGCCCAGTAATTTCGCTGGTAAAATTGCCCTTCAGACCATAACACAGTAATGTTTGCACATTACTGTTTGGCGGATGAATAACTGGCAAAGGTACTTCACCAGGTGGCCCGCACGGGCGCACACGGGCTATTGTATCGAGTGACGGGTGTCTGGCTTAGTTAGCATTTAGATGCCCAGTGAGCCATAGAGCTGTTTCTGCAAAGGATAGCAAAAGGAGAACCAAAGACACGTACTATCATAATCCCTAAGGATTAGTAAGATGGTTGACTGGCCGCATCTGTTGCTAGACAACATTTATTGATAAAGGCTTTCAGTTACCAGGGAATTACATGTACTACGAATTGTATTTAACTTTTGAGTACTAGCTGCGCGCCGTGGTTTAACGCATCGCATAACGCGATTGATGGTCGGTCTTCCATACAAAATGAAATTTCCTAAATATGGAGAAAGAGGGAATAATTTTTCGGTCCATTTTGGTTAATTTTTTAATTTATCATCATCATATCGGACTGGATGGAAATCTATGAAGGAGGCCATAGATGAACGGCCTGGATCCAGCGTGTTCCTGCCGTCCTTATCAGATCGTCTGTCGTGTCTGTGGGTGGATAACCTACGCAGCGTTTGCCGGTCCTTGGTCTCCACTCGAGAACTTTACAGCTCCATCGGCCAGCAGTTCTACGTGCTATGTGCCGCCCATTGCCACTAAGACTTCAACTTGCTAATCCGCTGGGCTATGTCTGTAACTTTCGTTCGCGGTTCTCCTTATTTCTGATTCGATCTCGCAGAGAAATCCCGAGGCATAACCCTCTCCATAGCTCGATATGTATATATTATGAGTTTAATGACTATAGTTATGCATGCTGTGTCTCCCTATAATTGGGGGAACACATCCTACTAGAATATTACAAACCTCAAATCTCAGTACAATGTATAAAAGTAACGTTTGTAACAGGTGAACTAAAAGCTTGCGAGTTCTAAGTCCAATCCAGTGCCATCTAGCGCGGTCTTGGTTAGATGGATGGATTGGTTCCGTTTTCACGCTAAAACAACTGAACCGAATGAGCTGGAATTTGGTATGTAGATAGCGTAGACCCTGGAATGACACATAGGGTACTTTTAATCCAGATATTCCCACGGGAACGAACACTACGCGGGTGAAACTGCGGGGCACAGCAAGTTTTAAATAATTCCTAGTCATGAGAATATTTATAACCTTGCGTGTCCCCCCTTGGGAGTCCTTAACAATAAATTAAATGTTTTCACTATTTTATCCATTCCAATTGGCTCATTTATATACATCATCATCATCATCTCAGCCGTTGGTAATCCACTACTGAACATAAGCCTCCCCCATAAAGGGGGGTTTTGCCAATACTCGACACGCTTAGCAGGCGGGTGATCGAGTGCAGTTCGATGGTTTTACAGAGGACGCTGCTGCCCGTCCTCTGGATCTGTTAACCCTTAGTCGGCTCTTACGGCAACCACGGGTAGAGAGGGTGGAACACTATTCCAAAGCCGGTAACTACACGGCACATTTGTATTCACACGATTTTTATACAAATATACAAACCTCAAATATACAAGTATCAGACGTCAGAACTGTAACGCTGTGAAAGAAACAAACTTATCTGCAAGTTAGCAAGTTTGTTTAGGAGTTATCATTTTGACGGATACACGAGTCGGTGCCAAATCCCTTTTTAACGAGCTAGTATGCTTTGCTTACTTTGTTATAGGGTTGTCACTGCTTTTTATTAAAAACGTCTGTGTGTTAGATCTTTGCTCAGATATAAACATATTTTTTTAATTTCTCTTAATACCCTTTATCACGAACCGCTGTCTTTCTCGCAGTCACAGACCAGATAATAATTGTCGCAGTGTAGCGTCGTGACAATAGTAATTTTAAGCCTTATTATTATGAACATAGAAATAAAATTTATGTGGAGGCCTTCTGTCTGGCTAATGGTTATAACGGCTCGCGAGGTCTACTGTTCTCACAGAACCACTAGTATTATAAATGCGAGAGGTTAGTGAGGAAGGATGTTTTTTACTCTTTCACGCCAAAACTACTGAACTGATTGAGCTGAAATTTGGTATATAGATACCTTTTTTTTACTCTATGTACTACATAACATTATTAGGGCAGAGTGCCGTTATTGAAAAAAGACTAAACAATACGGCCTACATACAACAAGACTGCCTATATACTTACTATCTACCCTAACTAAATACATTATACCATAGAACTCTTCGAAAATCCTCGCCTCGTCGTCTCGACCAAGCTCTCAGGTAGATTTTTGAAAATGCGGTGAGCTCCCGGCCCCCACGTTCCCAATCTTGACTGCAAACGGTCCAAATATAGTCCAACCGCTACTGAGGTTTGCATATTTGCACCGCTTGCGTTGCTCGGCAGAACCCGCCGCCGCACCAGCCATACCTTGGGTTTCTGTTACATATAGTAGGTAGCTTGGGCCCTGGGCCATAACACATATAGGGTATTTTTTATCCCGATATACTCATGGGAACGAAGACTACACGGGTCCGCTCCGAAAGACACAGCTAGTGTCATGCGGTTTTAATCAATACATTCAAAGGTCACTTCACAAGCAAACTTTTCGACTCTGCCTTCAATATTCCACCATTAATACAAATAAATAAACACTTTTTTTGAATTTTAATTTGAAATTTGAAGCTACACGATCTGCCATATAGATATGAAGTCAATTTCCGTTAAAAACATTTTGTTGTTTAAAAAATAAATTTAATCTAAAAAATAAAAAGGTTAGCTATCAACCCTAGTTTAGCTCCGGATTTAGTTAGAATTTAACAAAGTCACCGAAAACAACGTTAGGCCGAATGCTGACGTGGCGCCGTGAATATTTATTTCATGTAACTCGTAACAGCTTTTATTTTAGGTGAAAATATTTTTATAACTTTTTGCGATTTATTCATAAAAAACGTGACATGTCAATATTGATAACTATTTCTATGCAAATATTTTAATATTCCAACCAAAAAGGGATGTAAGTAAGTACTCGCCACTCGCAAGTTTGTGGAGATGAATGCGCGCTCATTTGTCTGTACGTTTTGCAATCACGCGGCAAACCCTGTCTGTTTATGCGTCTGTCTGTAAAGTTTTCGAGCCCCGACCGAAAAAGGAAGTGGTCATATAAGTAAGACGTGTCAATTTATCTGGAATATAGATATGTTTAATTAATTAATGTTGTAAATTATGAGTTGTAGAAACTTGAAATAAATGGTTATTTATTTACCTCTGCCTACCCCTTCGGGAAAAAGGCGTTAATGTATGTTATGTTATTATTTATTTATGTGAGAGTATTCTTAGCAATGTCTCATGAAAATCGGTACAGCCGTTTCAAGATTATCAGCTCTTTTCTGGCGTCTGGGATATGGAGCCACTTCCAGCGGTCTGTTCGATTCGAAATTTTGTATCATTTTCACTTCATTGTTACTGCCTCGACATTGAGGTCCCAGGTTCGATCCCCAGGTCAGGCAAAGTGTTAAATTGGATTTATCCATTAAGAATTATCTCAATCACTGTCGAGTCTGGAACTGTGTCTGGTAGATGGCAGGCTCGCCCCCTATTGCATGTTACCATTAATACTGGCGAAATGTGGGTGTATCTACTATAATATGGTTGAGTCCTGGGTCTGCCTACCCCTTCGGGAAAAAGGCGTGATTATATGTTTATTCACCTCATCCGGCCAGTAGTCAAATATTTCGTGTTGTGACCACGGTCTCATGATGGAGCGGGAAGAAATAGAGTAAGGGTTTTTTTTTTAATTTCTTAATTAACACATTGTATACACACCCCCTAAAGTACAGAGAGATCCCCGTGAAACCCAACCAACAGAAAGAAAGATTTTCACAAAAGAAATTCACAAAAAAAAATTGGTCTTGCCATAAATAATTATCAGCTGATCGGCAAATTTGTATAAGAAGTCGTTTTTTTTTAATATTGTATTTCTTTCATTTGCAAGTTTATAAGGTTGACGGGTATATGTACGGCCTTATATATAACTACACTTTTTGTAACACGTTGCAGATAAATGGGACGTTTTAATTTTATTTTATTTTATTTTATTTATTTGCAAAATCCACACAATTCCTACGGTACTAAATAAATTCCTACGAATGAAGCCCACGGTAATAAAATAATGAATGAATGAATGAATGATAACGCTTTATTGGTACCACAATAATACAGAAAATGATAAAAAAGAAAACTTAAAACTAGAAATAGTAACAACTGGCGGCCTTATCGCTCAGAGCGATCTCTTCCAGACAACCATGCAGGGAAAGGAAAAACAGATGCTGAAAAGGTATCAAAAACAAATACTTAAATGATAAATAAATAAATAAAACACATAAAAATAATAATATTAAAATTAAATTCACAGATCCTGCAATTTTCTCAACGATGTAAAAGTTTCATCAATCCACATACGGGTGGTGTCGTTTTATCTTTAAATTAAATCTTTTCTCGAGTAAAATGTCGGATTTGCTGAACCTCTGAGGATTTCATACTATAGGTACACGAAACACGAGCAAACGGGGTTTTCCTGGTAGCTCATAAAAGAATAAATTTTTCTTTAGCGCCAACTCTGAAATCACGAAAACATCAGCACGGGATTTCTCTACGAGATCGAATCAGAAATGAGGAGATAAGTTAGTATGTAGTAACTCTGCCTGCGAAGGAACGGGTCCTGGATTCGAATCCCAGCCCCGGCTGGGATTCGTCAAGTTATTGTTTGATCAAGTATTTGTGTGATCAAATGTATATTTATTGTATGTGTGTTTATGTTATCGGGTCTTGGATGTATGTGGTATGATTTTTTTTTATTATAATGAGTAACAAGACGAGCAAATCAGGTGCCTGATGGTAAGCATCATGATTGCCCATATCAGACACAGTCCTTCCCAGTGTTTTCAAATTCAAAATTCTAATAACAAAAAGAAAACTTAAAACTAGAAAGAGTAACAACTGGTGGCCTTATCGCTCAGAGCGATCTCTTCCAGACAACCATGCTGTTGGCGACAGCCTTTTTGGTGCGCGTATGTAACTTTCATTTTTGAAAATATTTCTTTTACTTTTTTTTGTGTTCTCTGCCAAATTGACGTTGTGTCCCATATTTTCTATTCTTTGATATATTCACGAATTTCCTGGTTTTTTGCGTCATCTTACATATGCTATTCATATATGTATAACATGTATGTATGGTATGTTATTCATCATTCATTTTCATATCCTTCTACAAGCAAATAATATTCATATTTATTCATATCCATCCGAGCGGAGTGGAGGGCTTATGTGAGAGCCAAAGTCCACGATTTTTAAGAGACAAGGCGCTGTGAACTAGATGCTAAGTTCGATGGATTGAAAGCCCAACCACCTGCGGCAATCAAACTCAAATACAAAGAAAACTTATTTCAAAAAGTCTTAAAAATACATTTTTAAACGTCAGTATATATACTGATATTAATAACTAGTAATGAATCTACCGCGCGTTCGAAAATATACCTCTACAAGAAGAAAGTCTGCCTCGGTGCCTGTGACTGCCTCGGTGGCGTAGTGGGCGCATGCTCGACTGCCAATCAACAGGTCCCGGGTTCGATCCCCAGCTCAGGCATAGTGTTAATATTGGATTTTTCCATTAGGAATTATCTCAATAGCTGCCTGGAGTCTGGAACTGTGCCCGGTATATGGCAATAGGCTCGCCCCCTATTACTGGCGAAATGTGGGTGTATCTACTATGGGACTGAGTCCTGGGTACACCTCTGCCTACCCCTTCGGGAAAAAGGCGTGAATGTATGTTATGTTATATTAATGTCGTAGGATAAAATTGGAAAGATCGTATAATTGCGAATAACCTAGCGCATGATTGCGAAAATCCGGATAATTGGAATCCAAGAAAGATTTTCTCGGTAGCCGAACTATTTTTAGAATATTTGCTATCCTGGAATAACATTACAAGACATAAACCCGATTGGTAGATGACATTTTATATATATCGCTGAACAGAAACTAATATCGGCTATATTTATATTAGACTAGCTATGCCCCGCGGCTATTACTAAACTTACTGAACTGATTGGGCTGAAATTCGATATGTACCTAGATAGAATTGTCCCTGGAATAACATATAGTAGGTATCTACTATTTATATCGATATTCCCACGGGAAAGATGACTACGCGGTAACCACAGAACACAGCTAGTCCTTCTAATATTATAAATGTGAAAGTTTGTGAGGATGGATGGATGGATGGATGTTCGTTATTCTTGCAAAATAAAACAAATTAAAAAAAAAACAAAAAAAAAACAGAACTGATGATAATACTACGTATAGAATGGACACTGTCATCCGCCCACCAATCGGGCCTTCCTGACCCAGGCAGGGCCCACCTAGTCTATACTAATATTTTCATGTATAAAATTTCCAAATCGATCTGCTGTGTTCCTCTGTGTCACCCAAATATATCTTAACCGTTAAAACATCCTGGTATTTTAAAGATGAAGTATATAAACCATGTCGCTTACATATTATTTGCTTTCTCAATTTCTAGTAAACGTCATATATTAAATCAGCGGAATAAGCGATGCCTAATGCCACTTGATAACTCAAGTGAAGTTGGGCAGGACACGTAGCAAGACGTTGTGATGGCAGGTGGCGTACAGCCATAACAGATGTAGCCTAAAGAGTGGCAGGAAGCAGCTGGATACCAATGGCAAGAAATAGGGGAGAGTGGCAGAAACAAAGGGAGGCCTTTGCCCAGCTGTGGGCTAAAGAACGCTGACAATGATGATGATGATGAAACGTTGTAGTGGTAGGCTTCTTTTGCAGGAGGCCGCCTGGGGAAGTACCACACCTTTGCCAGATATTTATCCGCCAAGCAGTAATGTGCAAACATTACTGTGTTCCGGTATGAAGGGCAATGTCACCAGCAAAATTACTGGGCATGATGACATTCAACAACTCATATCTCAGGGTGACAGGCGCAGTGCAGTGTCGCGCAGAATTTGAATATAAAAACACTGGGTGGCACTGTGTCTGATATGGGTTATCATGATGCTTACCATCAGGCACCTGATTTGCTCGTTTTGTCACTCACTCACATAAAAAAAAGTCTTAAACCCCAGTACTTACGGAAACTGATTTCAATCTGGCGAATTAAATAAGTCGGCAACGTTCGTTTTATCTTGGCGTGTCTGAACATAGGCTCTGCGAACATTAGCGCATGTATACTCGTGAAGAAAACTGTTATTACCAGATTAAAAAATATACGAACAAATATATAATATTATAGTATCTTAATAGATACTTACGGATACTAATGTATAGAGGTATTTTTATGTACCTTGTTAAGTATAGTTTTAGATTTGGTTTATATTTAAGCCACCGTCCTTCCTGTATATGCCTTTCCTCTTTTCGACTGGTTGTCCGGAAGAGATCGCTCTGAGCGATAAGACCGCCAATTATTGTTAATAACGTTTTAGTATTTTTAAGTTTCATTTTGTTCATTTTCTGTATTGTAGTGGTAGGCCTCTTTTGCTGGGGGCCGCCTGGGGAAGTACCACACCTTTGCCAGTTATTCATTCGCCAAGCAGTAATGTGCAAACATTACTGTGTTCCGGTATGAAGGGCAATGTTCACAGCGAAATTACTGGGCATGATGAGATTCAACAACTCATATCTCAGGGTGACAGGCGCAGTGCAGAGCCGTGCAGAATTTTGAATTTTGAAACACTGGGTGGCACTGCGTCTGATATGGGCAATCATGATGCTTACCATCAGGCACCTGGTTTGCTCGTCTTGTTACTCACTATCATAAAAAAAATTGTGGTACCAATAAAAGTGTTATCTATATTGTAAATGTAATGTTCGGTTCAGTTTAATCATAATAATTGATAATAGTTTTCTTCACGAGTTCACATGCGTTAAAGTTCGCAGAGTTATCGTGACGAGTCTGAACCTATGTTCAGACTCGTCGACGACCATACTAGAATGTTTTCAACACGTAGAATCGTATCATTATTATTACGTGCACGCGCTGGCAATTTGAAATCGCGATAAAAAAAAAGAAAATAACGTGAGCAATAAAAAGCTCTATAAAACCGCAAAATAAAATCGCTGAAAGCGCTGTGTGTGCGAAGCCTAATTCGAATAAATCGAACAATAACATGGAAATCCATCAGTTTGGAATAAAGCGGCGTCTACACGATTTTCTTAAAATATTAAATGACATAGAGAAATTACCACAAAAAATATTTACTTCTCTGTCTCTTTAATAAATAACATATTTGAAAGAGACATTGCTAAGAACACATGTCACTGATATATATATTTTTTATGGTAAGCATCATCCCCAGGCGGCCTCCTGCTAAAGAGGCCTACCACTACAAGTGTTTAAAGTTAATAAATCTATGGAGTCGCTTCCAGCAGTGGACGTCCTGTGGATGAGATGATAATGATAATGATGAAATAAATAAATGGTAGTACAAACACATTTCAGCGCGTGAATCCACAGAGCAAAGCTAGTGCTACACTCGTAAAATATTTATCCATGAGCCAACTCTAACTGAATAACACATCAAAGTGAACATTGAAATACTATATATCATGTTTTTTCAAGCATTTTATTAAATGTAGAGGGCACACATCGTAAGAGGCTCGGCGGTGAGAGCTCGCAGACGGTTAGGGTTTAGGTACTAAGCCTTTTATTAAAGCTTAGCAAAAACTTTTTGTACTTATCTCATTTGTTTGTACAGGGTTGATATTTTTTTGCCAGTAATAGGGCGAAAAACTCAAACAAGGTCAAATGACTCAGTTTGTATGGGATACCAATATTTGCAATATAAAGAAATATAATGAAAAACAGTTGAGCTCGTCAAAATACATGCCTGTCTTACCTGCTCTGACTTTATATGGTCTAAAATGCCGAAAATATACTTTAAAGGCCATTAATTTAATTAATTAATTTATGATATAAAAATGTGTAATATCTTACACATTTTTATATCATAAAATCTTGGCGCAAGATTTGATTGCATTAAATATGTACAATAGGTAAATTTTGCGACTTTATTTAAAAAATGAGTTTTATACCAAAACATTGACACCCTTTTTGGACCCCTTAAAATGTGAATTTTCAAAAATCCTTTCTTAGCACACGTCTAGGCAACGAAAATAATCTATTATTCCAAGTTTCAAGTCTCTAGGATCAGTGGTTTGGGCTCTGCGTTGCAATTCAGTCAGTGAGTCATTTAGGATTTTATAATATATAGTGATTATTGCGTTGTTTAATTAAGAACTTGTAAATAAGAACTTGTTTAAAAAATATATCTTAGTATTTTTTAATAGACAATTTTTTGGTATAAATAATTGCCTTTTTGCCAACATGCTGGTCATTTGTGGCCTGGGGTGGACATTAAGCTAAGGTGCTTTTAAACATCCTTTATCTAAACATCTTAAAGCAACTTAATGTTGGATACTCATTAGCTTAATAATAGCCACCTGGGTAACTTTATCCGGTAAACCTACAGTTACTAATTGAACCACGCTGGAACACCTGCAACCGGAAATGATGTCCGGTACACCTTAATAGACATAGATACAGATCGTTACGTACAAATATTATAGGTACAAGATTTCTGGTAATCTGTTAACTTCTTCTTTTCTAGTCAAAATGGGTAGTGGTTTATAATGTTTTGGTCCAGTATTTTGCTAGATCTACGGCGTTTTCGTTTGTTTTGAGAAGCTTGAAGAAGACAGTTACAATTAATTACAATAATGTTTTCAAAACGCGCGTGAATCTTCAACTGTCACAGACAAGAAAAATTTGTTCAGTGTAGTCAGCTCTAAAACTTATAAAATGCAGATCATTTATTTGTTATTATGTTGTCCACACTGTGCAGCTCTTGCTGCGTTGTAATTATGGTCACAGAACATAATAATACTACGTATAGAATGGACTGTCATACACCCACCAATCGGGTTTTACTCACATCATGATTGCCCATATCAGACACAGTGTTTTAAAATTCAAAATTCTGCGCGGTACTGTACTGCGTCTGTCACCCGAGGATATGAGTTATTGAATCTCATCATGCCCAGTAATTTCGCTGGTAACATTGCCCTTCATACCGGAACACAGTAATGTTTGCACATTACTGCTTGGCGAATGAATAACTGGCAAAGGTGTGGTACTTCCTCAGGCCGCCCCCTGCAAAAGAGGCCTACCACTACAAAACTATCTCTTTACATGACATTTGTATTCCCCTGTTTTCTCCGAATATAGTAAACATATTTGATATTTTTATATCCTGAAAGTGAGTACCCAGTACAAAATATTTATAAACCGGTTTTCACTATATCAGGTAGCTTAGGCCGAAACAAAGTATCCTTCTTTGTTTAATTACAAATTCACCGATTGTTTACTCAAAGTTTCGAGTTTCAAAATTGTTTCCCCAACAATGTGTCATCAATAATTCTGCCTATCTAGAGGTTGATACCAAGCAAATATTATATCAGTAACTTAAAGTCTATATAAGTTATCAGACTTTTAACATAGATATTATTTAATTTAAAATCTTATTATTTAAAGTTAAAATTATAAATCTACCAAAATTAACATAATGTAATTATCTTTTGAGATAATTCCTAACGGAACACTTACCTGACCTGGGGATCGAACCCGGGACCTCTTGATTGGCAGTCGAGCATGCGCCCTCTACGCTACCGAGGCAGTATGGATCAATAACATTCTGGCGAAATGTGGGTGTATCTACTATGGGACTGAGTCTAGGGTACACCTCTGCCTACCCCTTCGGGAAAAAGGCGTGAATGTATGTTGTTATGTTGATCTTATTATTGAGTTCGTTATTGAATCGTTATTGAGATAATTCGTAATGGAAAAATCCAATATTTAACACTGCCTGACCTGGGAATCGAACCCGGGACCTCTTGATTGGCAGTCGAGCATGCACCCTCTACGCCACCGAGGCAGTCAATACCTCTTAATGGTATAAATACAATCAAGTAGATGTCAGATCTATTATTGTATACTGTCAATGGTTAAAACAAACAAACCCTTGGCTTGACGGTTATGCGTCACTATTCGACCCCTTCTTAACCTTTCTGACCCTTGGAAGCTCTAACTTGACTTGGCCAATATGAATGGATAGGATGAAATAGTTTTGTTCGAACACATTGGGGTTAAGTTTGAGAGTATTCAATATTTAAAAATATTTTTGAAAAGTAAGTTAAAAAACATAAAAAGGTTTGATGGGTGTTTTTTGGAAATAATTTCGTAAAGGTCCCAAATTTTTTTTTTTATGGTATTGAGTAACAAGACGAGCAAATCAGGTGCCTGATGGTAAGCATCATGATTGCCCATATCAGACGCAGTGCCACCCAGTGTCTTAAAATTTAAAATTCTGCGCGGCACTGCACTGTGCCTGTCACCCTGAGATATGAGTTGGTGAATCTCATCATGCCCAGCAATTTCGCTGGAAACATTGCCCTTCATACCGGAACACAGTAATGTTTGCACATTACTGCTTGGCGGATGAATAACTGGCAAAGGTGTGTCACTTCCCCAGGCGGCCCCCTGCAAAAGAGGCCTACCACTACAAAATACTACACTACAAACTACAATATCGAAATTAGGCGAAGAGCGAGTTTTAAGACGTCGGAACGAGAATCGCACTGGCTGAATCCGCAGGAATGACATAATGTGTCTATACGTGCGGAGCCAGTTTGGTTGCAGGAGACTGCCTCTTATTTGAGGTTGTACCCTACTCGTGCCTGACGTACGCCTACTTCTCTAGATAGTTTGCGGACCAACGCTGACGAGGCTTATCCTATTACCACCTGCCTTTAAGCCTTTTAATTATAATAATAATATTTTTAATAATAATAGATAGATAGATAGATAAATTCATTATTATTACAACACATCATATAAAACTTAAAACTAAAATGTAACAATAGGAATATAATAATAATTTTAAAACATAACATAACATACATTCACGCCTTTTTCCCGAGTGGGTAGGCAGAGGTGTACCCAGGACTCAGTCCCATAGTAGATACACCCACATTTCGCCAGTATGTTATTGTTCCCATGTAATAGGGGGCGAGCCTATTGCTATCTACCGGGCACAGTTCCAGACTCCAGGCAGTTATTGAGATAATTCCTAATGGAAAAATCCAATATTTAATAATATAATTTAATATTCAAATATTTTATAATAATTTTAATTTTAATAAACTAACTTATCAATACAAATCTGTGCCCGGTAGATGGCAATAGGCTCGCCCCCTATTACATGGGACCAATAACATACTGGCGAAATGTGGGTGTATCTACTATGGGACTGAGTCCTGGGTACACCTCTGCCTACCCCTTCGGGAAAAAGGCGTGAATGTATGTTAACTTATCAATAATAATGTATGTATCTAGAACGAATAAAAATATTTGAAATTTATCTCCTCGTAATACGGTAGGCTGGTTATAGGTAAGTACAATAAATGAATAATTTAGCACAGAATAAATAATAGTACAAATTTATAAACTAAAAAAGCATCAAAAGGTGTGTTCATAATGATGCGAAAGCTGAACTTTGTACAAACCAAATTATTTCTTTTATAATTTATTTTAGGCAAGTATTATAACTTTGTTTTTGATGAAAACTCTAGTTAAATCGGCCTTTATGTAAATATATCAAAGTTCTTTTTGATATCAATCGCTTTGTATTCTACATAGCTATTAAGAGTTCATAAAAGTCAATAAGAATCTTTACATTTCAATATTGTTGTCAAATAAAACCAAATATAACTCTATTTGATACATAAAATCCAATATGTTTTGAATAGGGTTCTAAGATATAGCGATGGGCGTTTTGTAACTATAGCCAATCGAATAATTTGATCGTTCTGCTTATTCGATTGCAATCGATTTTAATTCGTATATTCCCACAATATCTGTGCAGCAGTGTCAATAGATTTATTATAATTTTGGTTTTATTTGACAGGCCTTTTTTTTTGATCCAGCAAAAACGCGTTGACGCATACCCCTCTCACTCGGGGGATGTTTGATAGGCCTGGCTTAATAATAAAATTTTCGAATGTAAATAAATAATATTTTTAAGCTTGGCGATGCTTAATTATAATAAATACAGAAAATGTTTTACTAAAATGAGAACGCGCGCGAAAAAAATAATAACATAACCTCACTTTATTCAAATCAAATTATAAATTAATCGGCGATATTAAGATAGGCGATATTGATGGTTTTTGATTGTTAATTAATTGCTAGTATATATAGGTATTTTATAAAGGTATGTATTTTCGTCTGCTGTGCCCCGTCTATTATTGCTGATCTGTACACAACATTAGTAATATATTGCAATTTTAATCGATTTCGGTCAGCAACTATGAACAAATTGACATTCTTGGTTGATGTCAATTTGTAACGCGCCTGCCATTGATTCTGTGAATGTTTCGGCAGTTTTATGAAAAATATTAATACTAATATGTGCCAAAACTGGGGTGGCATGCCAGAGCGACAGATGATTGTAGAGCGAAAAACAAGAGGTTGGTCTCATTGAGTTATATAATGTTATATAATTTCTAATATACAATTTTCTAAATTCGATACTGAAAAAATTGTTATCACTCGATTTTTTTGTAACTAATATTGCCCATCACTAGTTCTTAAAATTACGTGACTGTGTGTAGGACGTACTAATCTTATCACGTTCAGAGTAAATTGAACGTTAGAAGTAAGAAAATACAGTTGTTATTGTTTTGTTTTCGAATATTTCAATAATATTTAAGTTGAAACGTTTATTGTTATATACTCTTTTTGGTGAAAATGTGGGCGTTTTATTTTATTGAAGTCCGTGGGCGTCTTTATTTAAGATTTCTTTCTTTTCCGTATTTCCGCACCACGAAATAGGAAAAAGGGAGCTGGGCGGTATAAAAAAATATGATTTTTGTTGCGTGTTGGCAAGTGCGTAACATTATGTGTACCAATAATCTAAAACATAAGCTCACAATTGGGCCGACAACTGTCAAATTGGCGCTAGCAGCGCAAGTACCAATAACAAAGCAGTTTTTGTTAGAAATCAGTGGTAACACTGCTTTCTAACAAAAACTGCTTACTATTACTGTGTCCTGGCTACACCCACGTTTCGTCAGTAGTATGTTATTGGTCCCGTTTACACGGCTTATAGGCTTTTAGGGGTTTATAGGCTTACTAGGGGACGACCCTATTGCCATCTACCGGGCACAATTCCAGACTCCATGCAGTTATTGAGATAATTCCTTATGGAAAAATCCAATATTTAACACTTCCTAACCTGGGAATCGGACCTTATAATCGGCAGTCTAGCTTGCGCCCACTACGCCACCGAGGCAGACATGTATATTAAACTTTTTATTATTTAGGTATTTTATTCAAAATAACAAAATAATAAAGCTAAGAACAAAACCTATATACAATCTAAATATTAAAACGTAGTAAAGTAGAATTTAAAATATATTTTATAATACAAAATTATTTGCATTTCTAAATCTGAAAATTTCAAATAGAAAAGATTTTAGTGAACATTTTGTAAAATATCATTTCGCTTTTAATTGAATATTCTTCCGTCTAAGTAAGGTACCTAGTATTCTCTACGTGCCCCAGGTAACCGCAGACGTGGTCACGTGTACGTGTATCTACGTTGTTACGGTATATCTACGTGCCAAACCGTAACCAGAAACTGACCTCGACTGGACGCGGAGTGGTTGCAACTGCAAGTCTTAGTTATGGCTCGTTGTATGGGTGACCATGTTCAAAATTCACGGAAAAATATCCTTATTTCTATATCTTCAAAGTCAAAGTCAAATAGATTTATTCAAATAGGTCACAGGTACTTTTGTACGTAATTGAAGATAAACTGTAATCAGCCCACTGTGCGTTCGGAAGATACCTTTACAAGAAGAACGCACAAGAAACTTGTAGGACTTAATTTTTTCTACTGATCGTTTTACAAATATACAACAAAATGGTTTGGTTACGTTCGTTTGTTTGTGTCGGTGCCGCATGGTGACTATGCAAACATTTCCAAGCATTTTTGTCCTTTACGTACTGATTGACTTAATAATAAGTTCTTTAGTAAAGTAGATTTTATATAGGTTTTGAATTTACCCTCTGAGAGCCCCGTTATTTATTTTGGGATTTTATTAAAGCAACGTACACTATTTCCTAAGAATGACTTTTTATTTGTTTTAGATAATCTAAAGCCAGGTAGTTTATACCTCGTAGTATATAGTTCGTTATTGTATTTTTGATGGCATACTCATTGTGGTCTAAAATGGACATTAAGCATAGACATTTTATTGCGTATTTTGCAATTATTTATTTTCATTATGAAAATATCTTTTTTTATTTTTAAGGCGTTACAATATTATTGATATTTCTATAGACTCACTAAATATATTATTTACACTAATATCTGAGTGTTTAAATAACATAAATAAATAACGTTTACACACTCACAATTTGCTCTAGGATTCCTTGAGTCGCAGGCGGCATGGACACATACAATAACGCATCACACACATCCAAGACCAGAGAACAAACTTAGGGTGGGTCACCAATGTATGAAGATTTTTTTTTAATTTTTTTTCTAATTCTAATAGTGATAATTTGGTGCCACTGTATGTCTTGTATATGCTTCTAAAATATAAAGATGATAGAATGTCATCTTTTGCCTCCGGATTGACTTTGAAAAAAAATTAAATTGAAAAAAACGCCTCTAGTTTTTTTGTACTACTAAAGTAGTGAATCTTACCTGAATGCGCAAACTAAAATTAAAACGAAGAAGAAATATAGTTACTTATTTAATAAGATCAAAAATTGCGGTTCTAAAAGAGACATTATGATAATAAAATAGTTTTTAATTAGTCCTAAAATCCATCTTACTGTCAAATTTAGGCATATCTTTGCAAGACTCTATCTGAGCTTTGATAAACCCATCTTTTTTAGATTTGCTGCTTAAAGTTTTTAGGCTTCAGTAACCGTCTTTATAGCCCTTTCAACAGTTTGCGTGTGACATAGGAGGCGTATAAGTGGCAGATCCCCTTCACCTTTCTGTGCAATAAATGTTCGCAGTTGTTCGTCACTCAAACTCGCAAGAATAGGGGACTGAGTTATAGTTTTATGCCAATCGATGAGGTGAACGTAGCATCATGCATCTAGGTTCAAGTCAGGTACTATGAACATTCGCAGTTTGGTTTCAGCATTGGTACGGGCTTTCAGGATTCGACGCGCTGCTAACTCGCGAATATGATTTTGTGGGTCTGTCAGCATTGCCAGTAATAAATTCTCAGGGTGCACAAAGAAACCATTTCTAACGATCACAGGATCGATCACCGCTTTCAGATCATCAGAACGGTATCTTGATGCTAAAAATAGTTTCCACAAACGTGCACCATCCTTATAAGTAGGGTGAGTTTGATGACAAACCAAGTAGGAGTTTAAACCTTAACAACTGTTTTGTAAAATCTCTAATTCATCCGTAGGGGATTCGGTCGACACATATAGGTGGAGAATACGACCAGCTCATGTGAGCCATCTAGCATGGGACACCTTGCCAGGTGGTTTGTTTGCCAGATCCTCAGGAAAAACGCCGCTCGAGATTGCAGTTGTAATGGTGTATAAATATGATTGATCAGAACTGAGGTCTGTAACAGTTAGTTCTTGCAATTCCGGGGTGTTTTTCTGGAACTTCTTTCATGTGTAGCTGGCTAGGTTTATCTAGTTGTTTTTCCAGTAAACGTATAATATAAATACCCCATGTATTCCAACGTTTACATTCGTTCCATGAAGTCCCATCACATCCAATAGCCAACAAATCATCCATAGAAATGCCTACATATAAGAAGTGCTTTTTCATATAAGTCACGATGCCTTTCAACGTGCCCTAAGATGGTGTAATTATGACCCAAGTAAATAGAGCCAGGATCCTTTATCAAAGTAATACGTTAATTTGTACTCGCGTCTTGTCCAATCATAAAATTTGATAAAATTCTCATAAGTTGGTAAAATTGTCTTTAATTTAATTAATTTCACCTATAACAGGGCAATTGTATGAATTAAGAGTACGTTCCATTGTAACACGCTCAAAAACCACCTCCCACCTAATTAGCCGCGGCGTCACTGATGTATGAAAAATGCCACATGGCTTGCAATTTTAACATCCCTCGAATACCTCACCCCGACCGCAAACGTCGATGCACCTGCATTTGCTCTTGATTTTACAAAATGAGACTGTATTTCTAATTGAGAAACGCTTAAAACGTATTAGTAATACAAAGACTAGGTATTGATAATGGTTCGTGAAAATATGTCTAAAATCATATTTTTACGAAATTTCAAACCCAATCCGGAGGCTGTTAACTTAGAAAGAATCTAAAGATATTTTGCACACGCTTTTTTTACACGTTAAGGCACCTTTATTTCACTATAAGAAAATGAAAATTAAAAAAATATATATTTGACCCACCCTAACAAACATTCGAGTTTATTGCACACAAACTTACCCCGACTGGGACTCCTTTGCAGACAGAGTTACTACCAACTTATGCATGAAGCCGTCAAGCTTATCCTAAAAAACTTCAATAAATGTACACCCCAGTAGTCGTGCAGGCTGGAAAAAGCAATAACGGTTGGAGATGGTATGAGTATTTACTACTTCCATTACTTGGTGCGGAGAAGGCGAGCGTCCCAAGAATAACTAGACGTTAAACATGTACCTAGGTTCTGTCATAACATAACACCACGTTTTCTTCTCAAAGGGGTACACAGAGGTGTACCCAGGACTCAGTTCCAAGGTAGGTAGCCCAATACTTCGCTAATAATTTTTTTAGAACATGGGGCCTATTGCCATCTACCGGGCACAGTTCCAAACTCCGGGCTGTTACCAAAAATTCCTAATGGAAAAATCCAATAACACTGACTTTTTCATCTGACTTTTAACCTGACCTGGGGATCAAACCTGGGACCTCATGATCGGCAGTAGACCTTGTGACCACTACGCCGCCACGATAGTCCTATTTATGATACCAGCTATTATAAGTACAGTAAAGACAAATCATATAAATTTCTAGGTAACTACTTTTGTATTTTTATTTTAACTTGGTTAATAAGTTGGCTCCTTCGTCGTTTCGTCCCGTCAGGTTCGTCACATTGGGACGAATCGATAAAACTTAAATAAGTGGCCGTTTTCGGCTGCTGTCGCCTTGGTCAAGTGTTGTTCTCGTTTCCATTATTACGAGACTTAGTGCGTTCTTTCATTTCCAAATATCTTTTATTAAGATCATGATAGAACTTATTAAATACGTTCATATTTTGCTGAGCTTTCCCATTAATTTGTTTCTCATATTTCGTAACTTGTTCTTCAGAATACTTCGTTAGCTTTGAGCTATGAGTCGATTTACATGGCTCTTTCCTTTAAAAAGCAAATGTGCCTGTTGGACTTTTAGGCTTACCTTGTTTTTGACTGGTTTTACTTTCAACCATTTATTGTTGACCTTGCTAATAGACTCTTCTATTTAAGCTTCTGAAGGGTTTTCTATAATTGGATCACATTTATTTAAGTTAATGTTTATCATTTGATGTCGTTTCATTTGAGTTTTCTGCTATACATGTCTCTATTTTATCTTACTTCTTCATCATGTCTATTGGCTTTGTAAATATTTTGTAATGTGAGTAAATGCATTTTACATTTTAGTTACTTACGGCCATTATCATCATTATCATCATATCAGCTGTTGGAAGTCCACTGCTGAACCATAAGCCTCCCTCATAACGGGAGGTTTTGCCAATACGCGCCACGCTTGGCTGACGCGTTGCCGAGCGCAGTTCGGTGGGATTTACAGAGAGTACGCTACTGCTCGTCCTATGGATCTGTAATACAATATTATTATAATGGTCATGAAGAGTACGCAT
This sequence comes from Hemistola chrysoprasaria, assembly GCA_947063395.1. Taxonomy (NCBI): domain Eukaryota; kingdom Metazoa; phylum Arthropoda; class Insecta; order Lepidoptera; family Geometridae; genus Hemistola; species Hemistola chrysoprasaria. The sequence continues at coordinate 8,249,764 of OX346733.1, read as the reverse complement.
GCGTACCATTCTCGACCGTCACTATTGCCTCAAAAATCTCCTTTATCCATTCTCTCCACGTTGTCTTAACCGTCTAAGCATTCATATTCGTTTCTCACTATATCTTCTAATACGCCACAATTAGTATATAGTCTTTATTACACCGTGTCCATGAGTGGTATATTTTTGGTTAAATGAGGAAGAGGGATGCGTCTAAAAAAAATACCTCGATAAACTATGTAGAATGAGAATATCCGTGAATAAGGAGTGAAGGCAGAGATTACGGATGATAGACTGGAATGGCGGAAGACGTGCTGTTTCGTCACCATTCTTCTTATTTTTCTTCTCCCTCGCTATGGCGAGGATATGTCCCGCTATGCGGGCTCGGCTTTCGCAATCATGCGGCGCCACTAAGGGTGGTCGTTAACATCACTCTCCGATGCGTTAAGTGATTTGAAGTCGTTGTTAACTGTTATTATCCAGGTTATGGGAGGTCTGCCTTCCCCCATTGTCCGTAGCCTTGGCAGAAACCTTCTTCACCATATCACGTGTCCGTACCATCTGAGTCTCGATTCTGTGATCTTATCTATAATAATAGGTCTAACTTTGAATCTTTGTGTGGACCCCACTCATTGTGGATAAGGGCAGGAAGAATAATAGTGGTATATTTGTTTAATTTTAACACTAGCTGTATTGTTTTGATTTTTTGAAAAAAAAAACCTACTTTTTTTATTAACCTATTGTTTTTGTCCACAGGTATGTTTCAATGTGTCCTGCATCAGATCAGTGAGTATTACAGGTTTAATACCTATAAATATAGGTAATTTTCAAATATCTTTCATATTTCACGTTCTTATTTTGCTGACGTAATTTGGCGTTATTTTGGTGGCGTAAAGGGCGCATGCTCGACTGCCAATCAAGGAGCCCGGGTTCGAGCCTCAGGTCAGGCAGTGTCAATATTGGATTTTTCCATTTGGAATTATCTCAATAACTGCCTGGACCATTAACATACTGGCGAAATGTGGGTGTATCTACTATGGGACTAAGTCCTCGGTACACCTCTGCCTACCCCTTCGGGAAAAAGGCGTGAATGTATGTTGTTATATTTTGCTGAGCTTTCCCATTAATTTGTTTCTCATATTTCCTAACTTGTTCTTCAGAATATTTCGTTGGATTATACACTCTACCGGAAGGCTTGAATATGTTCTTGTCGATAATTGCGCTATGAGCCGATTTACATGGCTCAGGATCTTTGCTTTTGAAAGCAAATGTGCATGTTGGACTTTTAGGCTTTCCTTGTTTTTGACTTGTTTTACTTTTATTACTCTTTCACGCCAAATCTGCTGGACTGATTGTGCTGAAATTCAGTATGTAGATAGTTTAGACCCTGGAATAACACATAGGGTACTTCTTATCCCGATATTCCCGCGGGAACGAAGAATACGCCAGTTAAACCACGGGGCACAGCTGGTAAAAATATAAAACAAAAATTTATATGAAAACCAGGAAAATTTCGTGTATTTTTACGTATCTATACGAGGTGGAACCTGGTGGTTTTTGGAAAAAGGAAAGGAAGACGTATTGAAAATTTGAACTGGCCCACATCGCAAACAACAGTTGCACTCGCCGGCGCTGCGTCCATAGCTCAAATATTCATCCGAAACTGTATTACTCTGTTTGATTCAATGCCCTATGGACTTAGAGCATTCTGAGCGGAAGTTTTCAACCGTACACTCCCCTTTTCTGACTTATATGAACGGTTTTTCGTGTAGTTCTATTTTCGGCTTGTTTTGTGTCTGTGTGTAGCTTCCACTTTTCTGTATTGACGCTTCATTTTCAGCATTATTTGGCATAATACTGGACGACCACTAGTTGCGTAACAATGTGAGTTATGAACATAAGACGGGAACTAAGGAAAGTAGTCGGTATTGTAGCCGTGCCTTTTCCATTAAATAATACTCGAACACTTCAGCATATTTTACTTGATTTATTCCAAGCCCACCATCTTCAATCTCGCTCTACAATCATCTGTCGCACTGGCATCCACCTCCCTGTGTTGCCATCGCGCCTCGCACATACCATAGATCTTCCTTAAACCACACGTTGCCATTAATACTTTCCATAAAACCACCAAAACGTTCACAGAATCCGTAGCATGCGCGTCACAAAATAACATAAACCCTGCAGTATGTAGTTTGATACTTTGTTAATTTACCCTATGGCAATCCGAAAAGGGTTTATAAAAGCGTCCCACTTTACCTCTTTCCCGCATGCTCACAACACTCAATGCTCTCCTGCCCGCCTAGCATGACACGGGGATAACTCGTTTTCTCCGTTTTTTCTCTCTTTCGCGCCTGAACAATTCATATTTGCTATCTCGTTCTAACCCCGAAGGATTTTGTTTTCCCTGATCACTGTGGGGCTGGACAGAAATCCGGACTGTGACGTGTTTGCCGATAGATGAACGGCACTATAGTCCGTGTGTCTCATGCATTATTTGGTGATTATTTTGCTAAATTATATGGTTTCGTTTTATTGTATTTATTTGTCTTCTTTCCTTTTTATCTTTGTGTGACATATTTTTATTGTATATACATACCTTTTATATATTTTTAAGCTATAAATTCTAATTCAATTAATGTAATTGGTTTAGACCGTTTTAATTAATAATAATATAATAATAACATACTTATATACGCTTATAACACCCAGACACAGATCAAACAGACATGTTCATGCACACAAATGTTTGACCTGGCCGGGGATCGAACCCGGGCCCTGCGGCACAGAAAGCAGAGTTACTACCGTCTGGCCCAATTGAAATAGTAAAACCTATATAAAATAGAATAGAATAAATAGACTTTATTGGTATTACAACACAAATAGATATATATATATATATATATATATATATATATATATATATATATATATATATATATATATATATATATATAATACAAATAAAATACAAGTAGAAAAAACCAAGAATAAAAATTTAAACTAGAAAAGTGTAACAATTAGCGGCCTTATCGCTCAGAGCGATTTCTTCTAGGCAATCATGAAAAATATCTATTTTAATATTTTTCAGTGGTTATAAAATTATTGCTAAATAGTTCAAATTCTGTAAAATCATAGTAATTATTAACCTCGAAACCGGGGAAAACTTTCGGAAAAATAATTGTGCTGGAAGCGCTTGGAATTTCCAGTGCCCTTTATTCTAGGCCTAGGTATAGAGTATCCACGCTACTGGACTTTGTAACGAGAAGCAAATGGGATGCAGGCTTTTTGACTTTTTGTAATAGAGCTTTTTGAAGTTAAAATAAAATATTCTTTGAACAAGAATATACCTATTGATATTTTCAAAGGTTGGAAAAAGGGAGGTTTTGCGTGATAAGACGTCCGCGAAAAAAATCTACATGAAAACACCTGTAGGCAGCGATAAAGAAACCTGACCCCACTTCTAAAAAGCTTTTTTACCTGCGCTTCGAAGCTTTTACATGGCTATTACACTTTTCGCTAAAACGGCGATAAAATGCTTCATATTTTCTTCATATTTTTATGTATAATCTTCGGAAAACTTTTATTATCTCAGTAAAGTTTAGTGGAAAATAAAATCTGATGTATTAGAGTTTTTTTTTTTTTCAGAGGAAAAGCTCTTTGAAGGCCCTATAAAGATACAATACTTAAAAAATAAATAATTAATAGACAGCCTGGTTGGCTCAGATGGTAGTAACTCTGCTTTCTAGGCGCAGGCCCCGGGTTCGATCCCCGGCCAGGTCAAACATTTGTGTGCATGAACATGTCTGTTTGATCTGTGTCTGGGTGTTAAATATAAGCTTGTATAAGTATGTTTATCAGTCATCTGGTTACCATAGTAACAGGCTTCTAGCCTTGTTTGGGGCCAGAAGACCGTGTGTAGAAGTTGTCCCATATTATATATTTATTATTAATTATATGAAATAGCATTTTCCCGGTGGGTGGCTTGGGTTCGTTTCTTAAGGCTCCAATCCTGGAGTTCCTGAGAGCTGCGATTTCAATTAAATCAATAGTGACCATTATATTACATACCCATATAAGTTTCGTAACAAAACTATTATTAGTTTTCTTTTATTCGCTATAATTACAAAGTTATATCAAATTAAAAATCATTTTTAATCCAGTACCGAAAACACGCCGATAGTACCCGAACGAGCTCGTGACCTGTAGTGACGTCACAATGTGATAAAGTACCATACATAACTATAACATAATGACGTCACAATCATGGCGACAACTCGTAGCGCGTTCGTGATCAAGTGACTCTTAATGAAATTTTATCAATTTTGAATTGTTTATAATTGATTAAAAAAATATATTTTTAATGTGATTTTTGAATCGGATGATACATAATTTTTAATAAACTTTCAAAATAAATTAAAAAATAGACATTTTTTTTTAAATAATGAATTTCAAAACCTATTTTTTTACAGAATTAGTTGTCGATATAATAATAATAATAATAATATATATTTAATTCAGACACATGATCCATATTTAAAAATAATTATAACATAAAATAAAATAATGTTTTTAACATATTAAAAATATGTAAATAACACATGACTATACTAAATAACTTACAGACTTCTAAATACATTATATTACATAAGAAAACTAAATTAGCATTTATGTGTAGGTAATGAAAAAACATAATTAATTAAAACAATTCAACTAATAACTTAACATAAATTATAAATAAAAAATATCATTTAGGTCGCCTCCTGCAGGTAAGGTGCCCAAAAAACTAGCTACATTACCTCTCTGTATGGCCAAACTTATACGTTGGCCAAGGTAGTAACCACCCTTTTGGTCACCTGAGGTTTCAACTAGGCGCCTCGATAACTCCCTGAAAAAGGTTTTAGTTTCTGAACCCCATGGCCCCATTGTCTCTACCGCAAACGGAACAAATATGCATCCCTCGCTGAGAGACGCATATTTCTTACGCTTGATGGATTCCGCGTCATCTGCTGCTGCGCCAGCGGCCCTGGAGGATCTCTGCAAGTGAGAGGACGCTAAGGTGTCGACGCAAGTAGCATCCCATACCAGCGACCTCCCACGATTCCACGGAATTAATGACATTCCATCAGGACGCCTACCATCATTACGTGCGATACCGTTCGGCTCCAGTAGGGCCGGCACGTTGACGGTGGAGAGCGCTCAACGGATGATATCATTCAGGGCAGCGTGTCGCGACAAGCGGCCCGCACTACGACGACAAGAAAGCCCATGGTGACCTAACTTGTCCACTTCAACTCCACAAGGGTAGTGGTGGGGCTCATTCAAGGAGCAACCCAGGCGCAAACCTATGGCAATAGAAAAACTTAAATTATCTAAAAATGTACCTAAATTGGCCGAAGGCAAAGCGTTAAGCCAATAGCCAGACTCATGTGTGTTAGAAGCAAGGAGACGAGCCTTGTCTACATCGTTACAATTACTTAGTAGATTTGAAAATATTTTATTATTTATGGGCTCGTCCCATTGCTTCTGCACACAAGGATTTTGAGGTAAATCCTCACTCTAACATTCAGCACGCCAAGCGAGTCTGGCCCTGTCCATATCCAGCACTGGAATATCGCCTAATGATGAATTGATTATTTTGTGAAAGAGCCGGGCTGTACTATGGGCAGAAGACAGGAACGCTGGTAACGCGATGCTAGAAATTTTGCGGATGCCCAGACCTCCGAACCGAATTGGAAGAGAGGCCTGACACCAGGATGTGTCTGAAAGGGAACAGTTTAGAATTTGTATTAAAGTGCTTTTTATTAAATTATCTAAAACAAAGAGTGAGGAAATGTTAGTCCAAAAAGGGGAGCAGCGTAGAACGTAAGTGAATTTTGGGACAAACAGACAAAAGCGTATAATGTGAAAAGCAACGTGAGCGTGAATTTTGTTAAGTCGAATGGAATTTTCTAATTTTTTAAAATATGTTAAGTCGCAATTTGAAGCCATTGTCGATACGTTCCAGTCAGCAGCAGTCTGTCTGCCAGGCTCCTGATAATAGTATTCCTACACGTGTCAACCCTAGACATAAACGAGGCTATTCTTTTGCGTTGAATCGCATTAAATGAGTCGACTCTTGATTCGGTGTACATTTCGGAAGCACTACAATACCACTTCAGACCCATCAGGTGCCTGAAGACGTTATTGTAGGCAACACGAATCGTGTCATGTGACTTTTTAGTGTAGTTTGTCCAGAGTTGGCACGTATAGAAATTCTGGCAAAAGGATTTAAACAGCGTAATTTTCACGTCAGGTGCAGCTTTATAAAACTTTCTGGCTATCATGTTCCCAACTATAGAGAGAGCTCGCCTTTGACGATCTATATCGCAGTCATCCTTAAGGTTCGCCGTCATCATATGGCCAAGGTACTTAAAATTATCCACAACGTTCACAGGCTGTCCATTAAGATGGACTTGAGGCACATTGTGGGATCCCCCGCCAGACCTGAAAACCACCAATTCGGTTTTTTTCGAGTTATATGAGAGATTATGACTTGACGCATAACACTCGCAGATTTTGATCAGCTTTCGCAAACCTTTAATCGAGGGACTGAGCAGCACCATATCGTCTGCATAACTCAGGTTGTTGACATATCTACCATCCAACCTGAGCCCGACTGGGGTGCTGCTCAGTTCCACGATAATATTATCTAAATATAATATTAGAGATAACGATGAACCAAGAAATAATCTTCTGTGATTGGCTGATATATTATAATCATTCCGTGATTTAGTCACAGATGCCCACTGTCGATGCAATCACACTGACACTTCTCACTCGATGGAAGTTGTGTCATACGTCAAGTGGTTAAGTGGTCTCCCAACCGCACCGAGTTGGAAAATATCAATATTAATAATTAAATGATAAATTCGTATTAGCATAATTAATTTCCGCGTTCATACGAATATAATACATAATCCTATTAATACTCGTCGTCAGTATTATAAATGCGAAAGTTTGTGAAGATGGACGGATGGATGGATGTTAGTTACTCTTTCATGGCAAAACTACTGAACCGATTAAGCATTTTTTTTATTTTATATGGGACAACTTCCACACACGGTCATCTGTTCCCAAACTAGGCTAGAAGCCTGTACTATGGTAACCAGATGACTGATATACATACTTATATATAAGCTTATAACACCCTGACATAGATCAAACAGACGTGTTCATGCAACAGATGTTTGACCTGGCCGGGGATCGAAGCCGGGGTCTGCAGCTCAGAAAGCAGAGTTACTAGAGTTAGTAGATAGTTTAGACCTTGGAATAACACATAGGGTACTTTATATCCCGATATTCCCTCGGGAACGAAGACTAAGCGGGTGAAACCGCAGGCAATGTAAATATAACGTTCAGTATGTTATAGTAAATAGTTCTTACTGAAAGCGATACTATTGTTAAGTCACAGAACGGATAATAATACTCCGTATAGAATGGACACTGTCATCCGCCCACCAATCGGGCCTTCCTCACCCCGCGAGTAAGATTGAGCTCTCGACGAGCCCCGCTTCGATGGGAAATCCCCTCACGCACACTCTTAGGCGTGTACAAAAATCCAAGTGTGAAGTGTCTGTGTAGAAGTTAGTTATATCGCGACTTTTATATGGGAATTGAATGGAGTGTCCGGGGTGTGGTTAAGTTCTGTTTATTTCATTTCATTTCATTTATTTATTCATTAACAATCTTCGATCGTATTTGAAATTATATGGTACGTACAATTTAAACTTAATGCTAAATGGCAAATGGAAAACAAAACATATTAATAAAGTGCAATCAGTTAATTAAATCTATAAAACCCATTTCCATAAAATTCTAAAATATAATTCTAAATTCTAAAATATAAATAATAAATATGCATATGTCAAAAATAATTGGATTTAAATTATGTCCGTGAAATTTTCATGTCAATTACAAAATTATAAATTATATGTCAATTATATATCATTAAATAAAAATTACATGTCAATTATAAATCATTCAAATTACATTTCATAAAATTCATTCATTCATTTCGTTGTCATAATACCTAGAATCATGAACTGATTCTCTCTGCATTTCGGAACTTAGGAATAGAATAGAATTATACTTTATTGCATACCAAAATATAATAAGAAACAATGTTACAAAACAATTAACAGGTAATACGGTAAACAACCGGCGGTCTTATCGCGTTAAGCAATTTCTTACAGACAACCTGGGGATGGAAACAGAGAATTAAAACAATAAGTAAACGATGGTGTGCAATAGGGAATATCTAGATAATATGGGATTTGGTATTTTACTCATATACAGAACATACATAGAATAAATATATTTACAGAGTATACCTATATAATACAATGGTAAAATTAATTATAATAATTTATTAATACATAATATATAGGTACAATACAATAAAATACATAAAATACTTAATACCTAGGTATATATATATCATTCAGAATAATATAATAAAATACGTAATATATATAAAACATACATTCACGCCTTTTTCCTGAAGGGGTAGGCAGAGGTGTACTCAGGACTCAGTCCCATAGTAGAGACACTCACAATTCGCCAGTATGTTATTGGTCCCATGTAATAGGGGGCGAGCCTATTGCCATCTACCGGGCACAGTTCCAGACTCCAGGCAGATAATGAGATAATTCCTAATGGAAAAATCCAATATTCAACACTTTGCCTGACCTGGGGATCGAACCCGGGACCTCTTGATTGGCAGTCGAGCATGTGCATGTAATATATATGATGCATAATAATATAATACTTAATACATATATTTTACATATTAACATATTTTTTTTACGAACTGCCGAACACGGACGGACGGCCAATGTATCCGATATTGAATATATCACATTCCAACTAAAAGTTGTGTCGAGTTCACCCGTTTTCATCAAAATTCGACACTTGACAAAACGAGTGTGACCGAGAGTCCAGTGACCTGTGAATTCAAATTATTACGTTTTCGTGGCTCTTATTTGGAATACGAAATATGCTGGTGTTTTGAATTTTGACTTGACGTGGCAGCGGGTTATGCCACTCCGCTCCACGCTTATTGTTTTCAAATGAGTAAATGTTCATACGGCAGCCACACGTCACTCTACCACAAAATGCAGAAAACGGGTATACAACAAGAAAGTGGTATATACTCGTAAAACTGGAGACGGATCAAACTCAAGTCAAAGTCAAAAAGATTTATTCAAATAGGTCATAATCAGACACTTTTGTACGTCATTGAAGATAAACAGTAATGAGTCTGCCGTGCGTTTGGAAAGGTAACTCTACAAGAAGAATGCACAAGAAACTTGTTGGCTTAATTTTTTCAGCGGATAGTTTTACAATATTTGGTTTGGTTAAATTCGTTTCGTTTGGAAGGTGCCGCGTGGTGGCTATACAAAAGTTTCCAGTCATCTTTGTCCTCTATGTAATCAGTCTTTATAATAAGAGTCTTCTTTAGTAAAGTAGCTTTTTATATAGGTTTTGATTTTACCCTCTGAGAGCCCAGTTATCTCTTTTGCGATTCCATTATAGAAAAACGTACACTATTTCCTAAGAATGTCTTTAATTTTATTTGTTTTAGATAATCTAAAGTTAGGTATAGCTATTTTATCTTTATTCTTAGTATTAAAATTAAGAAGATTACTATTTAATTTGAATTTATGTAAATTTTTACGCACATCCATGATGTTCTCATAGATGTATAAGGATGGTAGGGTCATTATGTTCTTTTCTTTAAAGAAATCTCTCAGGGATTCGCGTGGACGCATCTCATAGATGGCACGAATCGCACGTTTTTGTAGTATTAAAGATAGTTTCTTTAACTGCGGCTGACCCCCACAACAGAATCCCATATGACATTAAACTGTGGAAATGTGCAAAGTAGACTAATCTCGCCGTGGCTATATCTGCCTTAATTGCCTAATTTTGTTAACCGCGTGAGCTACAGAACATAGTTTCCCTGAGAGTACGGTGATATTGGTGGCAAGGAATAAAGTAGCATTGTCAATACTGAGTCTTTCACCGTCAATAGGATTATTTAAATTAAAAGTGATTTTTAATCTTTTGTATTATGTAGTTGTTTAATTGTATACCATGACATTTGTACGCCTTCTAGGCAAAACATGCGGATGACTACTGATAGCTGTGGATAATATGTTATGATCATTTGAATGTAGCCATGTTTATACAAATAAATAATTTTTGATTTGATTTGTAGAACTATGTTTGGTTCTATATATTTGACATTAGGCAACGAAAACCTAATAAGTATCTACCAATAGAATCAATAACCGTTTTCCTCTCTGCTTGGTACAAAATGCCCTGCAAGAATTTTCCGCATAGGCCAAGTACCTAAATACTAATAAATATAAATATAATTCTTGAGAAAAAGCAATCAGCACGTTCCTGCTATTACCTCAATCAAAAATAAATAAACAAATAAAATTAAAGTATATATTTCGTAAAGTATAATTTGGCCCTACGCCAGGCTAGTTAAAGATCTTTCTTATAAGTTATTATATTTCGGTATAAAGGAAACGTTTGAGAGACGTAAATGTTTATTTTATGTTATGAGTATTGACAGATCGCGCGCGCTCCGACGCGTGATAACATTATCAATCGCCGATAACGATCTGGCTAGTTGTATAAATATTAAGAGGCGAGATAAACCTTTGGTTCGTCAATGAGCCGATGAGCCAAAGGTATAAATAAACCGTTAATGGAGCACCTTTAAAACCGTGGTCTTGTAGGTGCTCCATTATCCTTTGGCTCGCCGGCTCGTTGCCCTTCAGACCGGAACACAGTAATGTTTGCACATTACTGCTTGGCGGATGAATAACTGGCAAAGGTGTGGTACGTCCCCAGGCGGCCCCCTGCAAAAGAGGCCTACCACTACAAAGCTCATTGATTTAAAGAAAAGAGGAGATAGGGTACGTTCTCCCAACGCTTTATACTCAACAACTGGCACGTGCAATTTGCTCAGTGTGAAGTTTGCACAGTGCAATATAATGAACAACAAAGATTGAAAGACATACCTAAAACCGAAGTGTGATCGACAACAATATTAGTCGCTCGTACGACCTAAGTTTACTGACGTAAGTGGACCTAATGGGACCTAATTTGAGTTTTCCATTTTCGACAAGCCAGTACCTCAGCTCCCCTTTTCTTTAAATAAATGCGCACTCTACAATTTGAAAGTGTGGGCATTTTAGAAGCTTTTGTTTCTAAGTAGTGCGGTATCTGGTCGGAGCGCGCGCGGAGTCTTTTCAATAAACTAAGATATAATAAATGTTTATGTTATATTATGGGCAGCAGTCGGGCGTTATTCGTTTCGATTTGTTTTATAATAGGCTAGAAAAGTCTTGTAGAAACATTAATAATAATAATAATAATATGGGACAACTTCCACACACGGTCATCTGGTCCCAAACTAGGCTAGAAGCCTGTACTATGGTAACCAGATGACTATACACATACATACTTATATAAGCTTATAACCCCCAGACACATAGATCAAACATACATGTTCATGCACACAAATGTTTGACCTGGCCGGGGACCGAACCCGGGGCCTGCGGCACAGAAAGCAGAGTTACTACTATCTGTGCCAACCAGGCTGGCAACATTATACTACAAGAATTAAAGACATTATTTTGAATACCAACATAGTTATTTTACGTCTATCCCTATAAATTGCTATAATAAATAGATAAGATTATAGAAAAGCCCATGTTGTTTAACCTCTGTGGTATGCAGGGAATCCGGACACATCGACTTGTTGAACATTCGTTGAAAGTTGCCTTTAGCAACTAAGGACCATTACGCACTGTCAATGGTCGCCAGCGACTTGGTCGATGGGGACTGTGACTTCATCATCATCATCTCAGCCGTTGGTAATCCACTACTAAACATAGGCCTCCCCCATAAAGGGGAGTTATGCCAATACTCGACACGCTTGGCAGGTGGGATGTCGAGCGCTGTTTGATGGTTTTTTGCAGAGTACGCTGCTGCCCGTCCTCTGGAACTGTTAACCCTTAGGCAACCACGGGTAGAGAAAGTGGAGCACTATTCTAAAGCCGGAACTCCACAGCAAACGTGACTTACTATTGTTTAAATAGATGTTTACGCATTTGGTCGTCGGCAGCCCGCCTTTGATTTGGTCGCCGTGAGACTGAGTTGCCGGCGACCAGTGGACAGTGCGTAATAGCCCTTAAACTCTCAGTTTACGATTGCTGCAATGTTTTTTTCGATTTATAAAAGTCCTGACTGACATATACACTCTCCGCTTCGGCCGTCTACGTAACCGGAGCTTCGTAACCAGTTACGAACTAAACATATTTCTTCCTCGTACGATACCAGTTACGTATATCAACGCACATCACCAACCATCGGACCTAAAGATCAGCTTTTTTTGTATAAAGATTTCCATTATGATGATGAGAAGGAATAAGATCGGAATTCCCGATATTCGTCATTCGTGAACGTCGCACACTGCGCGATTTTCACGTTCTTACATGCCGCATGCGTGCAAACTGTATGGAATCATCTCCCTGCTGCGGTCTTCCCGTTGAGACATTCTTAATCACTAAATATAAATTTAAATCCTCCAAAGTTCTGTCAAATGTCAAATGTTGCCTTATGCAGCAACACGAAACTAAAAGTTGTCATGTATGCATGGCGCCTAAGGGTATTAATAATATTTACAATTCTTACTTGTATAAGTACTCGACGTCGGTAAGTACTGGAAGTATATTTTACAAAGGTAAATAATTCATATGCTGCGATCTAGATGCAAATGAGAATCTTAGTACCTGAGTTTTAAGCTATAAGATGAAGCGGTATTTTTACGGATTATCAGTAGTTGATTAGGACGCTGTGTGCAATTCCCATACAAAAGTCGCGACATAACTACCTAGTACACAGACACTGCACACATGGAGACACGCGCAAGAGTGCGTGAGGTGTTTATTTGTATGTTTGTTGTAATTTTGGCAATAGGCTCGCCCCCTATTACATGGGACCAATAACATACTGGCGAAATGTGGGTGTATCTACTATGGGACTGAGTCCTGGGTACACCTCTGCCTACCCCTTAGGGAAAAAGGCGTGAACGTATGTATGTATGTATGTTGTTGTAATTTTGTCTATAAAGGCAATAAATGTTCTTCTATTCTATTCTATTCTTAATAAACGTAGAACTTGATGTAGGATGAGTGAGATATAGAAAAAGGATGATTTAGGAATAATAATTAAATGGGATGAGACGTCATAGGATGAGTACGGAACAACCCCTACATATCCCGATCATTTTCCCTCAAGTTTGTGATATTATGGACCAAGCGGTGCTTGGTTTATTTGCGCTTAAAGCTCGTTCAAGATGCTGGGAATTTATGTTTGTCATCAATTTTACAAGTTTCTTGAGTTTAAAAAAACAATGTTTTACTGCAATGTTTTTTTTTTTATTAGTGTCTCTACTTTCTGATGATGTCGTCGTTTAACAAAGCGGATTGCCTATTTACCTGCTTTCTGTGCCGCAGGCCCCGGGATCGATCCCCGGCCAGGTCAAACATTTGTGTGCATGAACATGTCTGTTTGATCTGTGTCTGGGTGGTTTAAGCGTATATAAGTATACAGTATATCAGTCATCTGGTTACCATAGTACAGGCTTCTAGCCTTGTTTAGGACCAAATGATCGTGTGTGGAAGTTGTTTTTTTTTTATGATAGTGAGTAACAAGACGAGCAAATCAGGTGCCTGATGGTAAGCATCATGATTGCCCATATCAGACACAGTGCCACTCAGTGTTTTAAATTTTAAAATTCTGCGCGGCACTGCACTGCGCCTGTCACCCTGAGATATGTGTTGTTGAATCTCGTCATGCCCAGTAATTTCGCTGGTAACATTGCCCTTCAGACCGGAACACAGTAATGTTTGCACATTACTGATTGGCGGATGAATAACTGGCAAAAGTGTGGTACTTCCCCAGGCGGCCCCCTGCTTAAGAGGCCTACCACAATGTGTGAGAAATGTTAATTTTCTAAAATGTGACTTCTTCGGTGGCGTAGTCGTTGCAAGCGCTACTACCGATTATCACGTCCCGGGTTCGATCCCCAGGTCAGGCAATTTTATTGGATTATTCCATTAGGGATTTTCTCAATGACAGCCTGGAACTGCTTCCATATTCTCCCAAACTACTTGAAAAACATATAAATCTCGCGGATACACATTTGGCTATTAATAAATTGATAATGTCCAGTGGTCCAGCTAAACTCCAGCCGTGATTTAGTATAAATGGGCGGCGCTCGTAACTAGATAATTTGAATTTATTATCCCGCGCTTCAGTGATGAGAGTTGGTTGTAGCTCTACGAGTATTTAAATGTCAGATTTGTAATAAATAATAATATATATTTCCCAAAAAGAGTACATAATAAGAAAAATTTAACTAGCTTTTGAATTAATATCTATGTCGGTATTTATAGTATATTGGGCGCCTCTGGCCCCTGAACTAAGTCTATAAGGACTTGTATTTCAGGGGTCAGCGTTCCTCCATGAATCTTAATAAACTTGTCAAATGCGTGTTGGGACGCGCATGTGAAGGGCTCCTTACTCTCCACCGTATGTACTGATATAGCTATAGAAATCACGCATCTCCTCATCAAATTAATGTACCTTACACAGCAAATTAATAAAAAAAACAACTGTCGGTTAAGTAAGTCACATAATAAATTCTTTTCAAACGTCAATTTCTAAAGCAAGTATCATAAAAATCTGCGGGTCTACCACTTCTATTGAAAAACACGTTCCTTGTACTATTCGGACTCTATTGTTCCTCTTGAAACCAATCTTCACACATTGTTTGTCCATTTTTTTCTGTCCATTGAAGTGCCACTTGACGATGAACTATTTGTCCCAGACTCAATCTTAATGACCAGCTTCCAAAAAAAACAAAGAACAGATGTTGTAGTATTTTACTTTGTTTTTAAGAGGTAACTGATCGTTTTACAAAAATACCAATATGTGGCTTAGATGTAATATTATGTTATGTATATTCTTTATCTATTTTTTTAACAGTTCCTAAATAGGTTAACCTTACTGCTGCTGTTCAATAGGTACTTTGTTTATCTATGATTTTTACGTATTGAAAATAATATTTAGAGATATGGTATTTTAAGGGTTGTTAGTTAAGGGTACGTAAGTGGCAATGATTTTTGTTATAACTTGAAATAATAAGGAAGACTGTAAGTAACCGGCAGTCTCATCACATTAAGGAGTTTTTATACAAATAACCTGATGATGGTATGCAATAGATAGGTACCTAGATTATAAATATTACACAGGATACGGTATCTTACTCGTATAATATAAGGTAAATAATGATAATGTTATATGTGTATTGCCAAATATTGATTGAAATCTTCTTCGAAAACTCTAGTCAGAATTAGTCTTATTTGATTTTAATTAGTCGGAAAAGTGTCTTGTATGGGAAAGTCCTTGAATTTTTTGAATTTTTAGTATTTGTTGTTATAGCTATTAAAGTTACCCATATTGTGTAAGATTTTCAAGTTGATAACTATTGCCATTATGGTTTTACAGCGTGAAACGTTGAAAAAAAATCGTGATTTGTATGAATGCTCCAGTTATTTATTAATTTTATTTAGTCATAATTATTTCATATTATAGCAATCATAATCATTAACGTTCCGTGAAAAAATCAAATACCTAGCTGATGCCGTTTTCACGATACACGAACGAAATCGAGAAATAAATTTTGAGCAAAAACACGTTGCTTGTATGGAGAGTACCTTTAATTATAAACTTTTTTTTAATTTTATTATTTGTAGTTGTAGCGGCATTAGGAATACATGTTTTGTGAAAATTACAAGTACCTAGCTATAACGGTTTATGAGATAGAGCCCTGTGACAGACGGACGGACGGACGGACGGACGGACAGCGGAGGCTTAGTAATAGGGCTCCTTCGGCACCCTTTTAGGGTTCGGAGCCCTAAAAATAGTCGAGTTTTACATATTTTTTAAAATAATTTGATTATTTTATTTTGATTATAATAATTTGAATTGATGAGTTTACTCATTAATTCACCAAAAGTGTTTGCCTTATTTGCTTGAGGGGACTTACTATTTAACATACAATCACGCCTTTTTCCCGAAGGGGTAGGCAGAGGTGTACCCAGGACTCAGTCCCATAGTAGGTACACCCATATTGTGCCAGTATATTATTGGTCCCATGTTACAGGGGGCGTAGTTCTGTCTGCATCTATTTTGTGTACAGGATGCACAAGCAATAAACGAATGAGGTCCGTATTCCGTATCTCGCTCAGGTAAATCAAAATAATGCACTTGGCACACACCCAAATTGCCTGTCTACTCCACTTCTGTTTTATTTGAAACGTGGCATCCGGACTGTTTATATGTGAATGTGATTTTTAATAGATTTGTAGTGATTCATTTAGAATAAGTCTGTTATTAAACTAAAAGTTACATAATTGCCAGAAAATTATATTCCTAAAATAATATATCAATTATTAATTGTAGTTTAATATTATTAATAAATATAAGGTTAATATTGAGGGGGCTCCCTACCAAGCCTCGCAATAGGAAGTGAAGAAGTTGGTCGTTACATGAAACTCAGCTGTAAGAGTGTATGGTTGCCTGATTATAATATAATTGATGTAATAAATGACGTAGTCGTCATAATCACAAATCCGTAAGAAGCTTATAGAACGTTGTGTATTATTTTTTCGTGCCGTGGGATACGTGGGATGCCGGCAATAGAATAGTACCCCACCCTCTCTATTGTTACCATATGAGCCGGCTAAGGGTTATTGAATACAGGGCACAGACAGCAGCGTCCCCTGCGTAAAAATCATCAAACTGCGCTCGCTAACCCGCCTTCCAAGAGAGGCTATTATTGACAAAAACTAATTTAATTGGATTTTTTCCTGATTCTTTATATTGTTACTAGCTGTGACCCGCGGTTTCACCCGCGTAGTCTTCGTTCCCGTGGGAATATCGGGATAAAAAGTACCCTATGTGTTATTCCAGGGTCTAAGCTACTTACGTACCAAATTTCAGCCCAATCGGTTCAGTAGTTTTGGCGTGAAAGAGTAACAAACATCCATACATACATCCATACTTACAAACTTTCGCCTTTATAATAGTATATATTAGGATTAGGATTTTCAAGATCCTAGTTGTCTATAATTTACGTAATTACATGTAGTATTATTTATGTCGTCCAAAATGTGGGTACGTGTGAGCGAGAGGGCGATTTAGCTTAGCACCTATATATATAGGTATATATAGGTAGGCCTCTTTTGCAGGAGGCCGCCTGGGGAAGTACCACACCTTTGCCAGTTATTTATCCGCCAATCAGTAATGTCCAAACATTACTGTGTTCCGATATGAAGGGCAATGTTACCAGCGAAATTACTGGGCATGATGAAATTCAACAACTCATATCTCAGGGTGATAGGAGCAGTGCAGTGCCGCGCAGAATTTTGAATTTTAAAATACTGGGTGGCACTGTGTCTGATATGGGCAATCATGATGCTTACCATCAGGCATCTGATGAGGTCGTCTTGTTACTCACTATCATAATAAAAAAAAAAAACCCGTACCTTAAACGTTTATCTAAGCTGTTTTCAAAAGTTTTCACTGAAATAGCACTTATAATCTCTGGCAATCTGTTCCACAGTTTTGATACAAGGTTTGGCAAGAACTTATAATCCTCTTTTCAAACGATCCAATCTCGTCTCTCATCCTCCACCTGTCTAAAGCATATCATTTCAAAGGTTTCCGATCTGAAACTTCCAAACAAAATATCATTATAAAAGAGATAACAGCACACATCCTGTGGCTGTAATTAAAACGCGAACGCCAGCGGCTCACGATGGATGCTCATAAATTGTGAAACTTCAAAGACATCTTTCAGAGCGGCGGCGGAGCGTGTATCTGCGGTAAGATAACGTGGACGAAGGGATAAGATTACAGCGATTTTAGGAAGTTGCCAGTAGCAAATAAGAAACGGTGTATTTTTAACACATACTTAAATGTAATTGTAATTTTTTATCTCTTCTCTATGGGGGTGATCCATAGGCCTCTTTTGCAGGGGGCCGCCTGGGGAAGTACCACACCTTTGCTAGTTATTCATCCGCCAAGCAGTAATGTGCAAACATTACTGTGTTCCGGTCTGAAAGGCAATGTTACCAGCGAAATTACTGGGCATGACGAGATTCAACAACTTAAATCTCGGGGTGACAGGCGCTGTGCCGTGCCACGCAGAATTTTGAATATTAAAACACTGGGTGGCACTGTGTCTGATATGGGCAATCATGATGCTTACCATCAGGCATCTGATTTGCTCGTCTTGTTACCACTATCATAAAAAAAAAAAAATAGGCGAGATAGACGACGAGCCAAAGATATAAACCGTTAATGGAGCACCTTTAAAACCGCGATCTTGTAGGTGCTCCATTAACGGTATAAACCTTTGGCTCGCCGGCTCGTTGACGTTCTAACGGTTTTACTCGCCAATGAATCACTTTGATTAGGTACTTTATAATAAGACTTATTTAAAATATATTGTCAATAAAATTAGTTATTGTCCTCAAATAACATAGATACTTATAACAAATGAATTACCGCTGACGTCCATAACTTAAACGAATGTTCAAGTGTAAGCACAGTCGAGCGAGCAATCGTCATGCACTGCCAAGGATTGCTCACTTGGGACCTATTCACTTAAAATGTTTTTATATACCTAGGTACAAGTATGACAATCTTATTATTTTCTCAGAGATAATTTATGTGGATGTATGAGTGGGAAGCGAATCCTAAATCCTTATAGAACGACGAACGAAACTTTGCGAACATCGAAGCGAACAGCGAAGTATCGTTTGACAGTTCTTATTTTGCCTTGTTTGAGTACTTATGGGTAAAACATCTACCGAACAATGGTGACTTATCTCAGTGTAGACAGTTCGATTTCACACATGGCAACCCAATAACCGCGTTAATTGAACAGGCAACACTCCGTTCGCGACAGATTCGTGCAAATTGGCCGGTGCTGGTAAACTGGCGACTGTCAACTGGCAACTTTACCACTGTCAACGCAACGCAGGTGGAACGAACTTGTTTCGACCGGACCAATCTAGTTACCACCGGTCACGGTATTGTTGTTTGGACAGCTCGAAAAAGACTGTCTGTACTATGACCTAACAAACAAATAATAAAGAGCTACCTGTGCCCCGCGGTTTCACCCGCGTAGTCTGCGTCCCCCTGAGAATATCGGAATGGAAAATATTATTCCAGGGCCTACACCCTGGAACATAGCAAATTTCAGCCCAATCGGTTCAGTAGTTTTGGCGTGAAAGAGTAACGAACAACCATCTATCCATCCATCCTCACAAACTTTCGCATTTATAATAATATTAGTAGGAAGGATAATCAAAATCTATTCTTCTTCTTCTTTTCGAGTCGAAATAGAATTCTACTAATATTATAAATGCGGGAGTTTATGTGGATGGATGTTATTTACTCTTTAAGCCAAAACTACTATACCGGTTGGGCCGAAATTCGGAATTATAGATGATAGTACCCCGGAATAAGATAAAAAGATTGTTTCCCGACATTCCCCCGCGAACGAAGACTACGCGGGCGAAACAACGGGGCACAGCTAGTGTTTTATATATATAATACTTTGGTCCAGTATTTTGCCAGATCTACAATGTGTGTTTATTAATAATTGCCGAAGCAATTGCATAACATACTAACATAAGTACCTATATATAATTGTGTATCTATATATTAAATAATCTGTTTAATATTATTAAAGTGTTATATAATCTAAGTATATTATGTATTGGTATATAGTCTACGTATATATTATAGTATTACTACTAGGTATATATATTATTAAGTATTTATTTTATTTATTTTATTTATTTAAGTATAATGTGTTTGATACCACCGTCCCTTCATATACGAGTATGTATTTCCTTTCTCTGCATGGTTGCCTGGAAGAGATTGCTCTGAGCGATAAGGCTCCAGTTGTTACTTCTTTCTAGTTGTAAGGTTTTCTTCTTTGTTATTTTCTGTTATATTGTGGTAGGAATAAAGAGTTTTCATTCATTCATTCATAATTTAAGCAACATACAGTTGAACTGTGAACTTGATTATTTGAAGTCGGTTAAAAGCCCAATATGTACCTACCCACCCGAAACCTATCTACTTTTCCACTTTGTAACAGGATAGCGGTCGGAGTGGAGGAACTCCAAACTTATTTGGCAGGAAAGTAGTGCACGACTGATTCTATTTGCTCGCCTGTTTTCACTCGGAACAACTGTGTCTTTTGTCTAGTTGTGCTAACTTTGTGGCCTGCCCTTGGAATTAGATTTTTACTACTCTCTGTACATTATTGCCTTTTACCTTATACTAAAATCTTAGCATTAGTTTATATTAATAGTATTAAATTGGATTCTTCTTTTCTCTATAGTAAGTAATAATAATAAGTATCGATCTAAATGAATTGTCCTTGTAGACCGATAGACAGTTTTGCTGCTGTTTTTAATGTACCTATGTTTTTTGTCTGAGGGGGGGGGGCACTGGTGCCTGTACCATAGGTTTTTCTGAAACCTACAACAGATAGCCTCATAACATAGTTCTAACATTATACGTACCTATTTCCAAACAATTGTAACACCTAAAGCTTACGCATGAAACATATTGTTAGAGAAAAATTAACTTTATTTTATATATTATATATTTTTTATCATGGCCGGCGTCGCGTGTTTCATATTCATAACGCGCGCTTACGGTGCGATCGATTTGCGTTTGAATTGCACAATATAAGCGCAGCATCCGTGCGTCGTCTCACCATCATCATCTCAGCCATTTATTTATTTATTTATTTATTACTACTAAGTTGACATAACAGCGTAAAACCAAACCGCCAAACTTAGTGCTACTAAAAAGTTAATTAAATATATTAATAACTAACAATAACATAAAAATTATCATAACGAGAATACATATCAAATTATAAAGAGAATATATTCTTATAAAGTAAAATTAAAAATACATGTTATTTATATACCTATGTAATTTAAAAAATATTACATTGCCAATTTATTATCATATCCATCAGATCGTCTGTCCTTCTCTCTTCATACACAGATCTTTCTGTGTGGTGGAAGTCCTACGCTGCGCTTTCCGGTCCGTAGTCTCCATTTGAGAACTTTAAAGCCCTATCGGCCATCAGTTCTACGTGCTATGTGCCATCCATTGCCACTTCTGTGATGTATTGTATAAACATAGTAATATCATAGGTAATAATATATTCTAATACATATATAATATAATAATATTTTATCGGTTTTATGTTTATGTTGATATGTCAAGTCTATTTAGAAAGCCCAGTTGAGTGAATGAGTGCCAAATGAATGAACATTTGAAGTACGAATGAATGGTTTGGTTACATTTCCCTGTAACGGACACAAAGGCTTTGTATCGCTTTGTGTTGTGTGTTTGTATGCGTAATTAATTCCCTTTGGCAAATTGCTATAGTCGTTGCTGATAAGTATAAAATTACCGACTAGCCGTGCCCCGCGGTATCACAAGTGAAGTCTTCGATCCCGCGTGGGAATATCAATACGATATCGATAATAACGTCCAATCACGCGAGTAAAACTAAGATTTAAAGAAGTTCACAAGAAAACATTTGAGAGTTTATAAGAAAAAGTAAATTGACAAGGACATAGTTTACTTCACTATAAAAATATAAGGATATAAAATTATAGAATGGGATAATAATATACGGAGGAAACAGGGAAATACAAAATATTGATTTTGTAAAATTTTCATAGCATTGTGTCAAATTCGTAAAAGACCGCGCTCTTTCAGGGCCGGTTTTTTGATCGTTAGTTACGGTTAAGTTAACCATTTGTCAAACTAACTATAGTTAAATTTCTAACCAATGGTTAAATCGTGTGAAAAAAAAATAGTTAACCGGCGGTAGCATGGCACGGGGATAACTAGTTTTCCTCGTTTTTTCTCTCTTTCGCGCCGGAACAATTCATATTTGCTATCTCGTTCTAACCCCCAGGGACTTCGTTTTCCCTGCTCACTATGCTACTGGGGCTGGAATAAAAAAACGAATTTTGTCGAATTTTAACTATTTCTCAAAAATTTAACCATTGGTCGACTTAACTAGTAATCAAAAAACCCAGTCTTATTATTAGTCTACATCTTATTCTAGCACCTTGCATTGTTATTTTATATACTGTACCTATTATTTTATCCAAGTATCAAGCCCGGTCCGTAGATAAGCAAGTTGTCGGACAACTTTTAACTGAAAGATGGCATCGCGGATGCGGGGCTGTATATATCTATGGGGATCTTTTGCCCTGGGATGTATTAAGTACTTACCTATTTACGTTAAATCATTTGGAAATATTCTCTATGGAGCCAATTCTCAAAAAAAAATGGAAATTATTCACACATAGATACATACAGTCACGCCTTGTTCCCGGTGGGGCAGGCAGAGACTATTTCCCTCAACTTGCTACAATCCTGACATACAGCTTCCGCTTCGTCCACTGTAATGACATTCTTCATTCATGTTCGTCGGTTGTACATACTTTTGACTTGGTCTTTCCTTAGAACAACATCAATTTGTTCATGAAAAGTACGCCTAGGTCGACCCATACCGACTTGACCATTCACACTAGCCTTATGAATCGCTTTTGTTAATCTCATTTCATCCATCCTCTCCACATTTCCGAACCACCTTTATGTAACTATCTTTGCAACTAACAACTTCTAAAACACAATAGCATTCCCTTATCGCACTATTCCTCATTTTGTTTCGAGTCAATTCATATGGGATATGTGGGCAACACATAATATTGTCAAAGTTTCAGGTCGCTCTAAGATTCCTACAAGGCCTTTGACACACGCACAAACTCTAGCATTTATTAATGTAGACGGGATCAAGTACGAATGTATGATAATATTTTAATATAAAAGTAATATGTATTAATGTGTAAATTGTGACTGCCTCGGTGGCGTAGTGGGCGCATGCTCGACTGCCAATCAAGAGGTCCCGGGTTCGATCCCCAGGTCAGGCATAGTGTTAAATATTGGATTTTTCCATTAGGAATTATCTCAATAACTGCCTGGAGTCTGGAACTGTGCCCGGCAGATGGCAATAGGCTCGCCCCCTATCACATGGGACCAATAACATACTGGCGAAATGTGGGTGTATCTACTATGGGACTGAGTCCTGGGTACACCTCTGCCTACCCCTTCGGGAAAAAGGCGTGAATGTATGTTATGTTATGTTATGTATTAATCATATTGTAATCGGAATGTTGTTGGTAATCAAAGTAATATTAATAGAAGAAGGTTTTATGTAAACCTCAATATAATAAAATAATTAAGTCACTTGTCATGGTGTGCATATGCCACAAGGATAAATATGTACAAATCTAAATAAGACGGTACGAACTGAAAAACAGCGCTGTGCACGGTTAGCCGAGCGCAGCACATGCTGAGCACAAGCCGATTACCACAACCATTGTCTATATATATGTACTAGCAGATGTAATAACGTGTTTCTTATTAAGGTTGGGTAAAAAACGCATTTTTCTTTCTTTCTTTCTTTAATATTTTTCACTCCTCTTGCTCAAAAAGTCCAATATTGTTACGTAGAGCGGGGCTAAAATATTTTTTCAAACTCTAGACTTATTAAGGCTGGGTTTTTTGATCACTGGTTAAGTCGACCAATGGGTAAAATTTTTTGACAAATAGTTAAAATTCGACAAAATTCGTTTTTTCATCCCTGGTTGACTATTTTTTTTCCACACGATTTAACCATTGGTTAGAAATTTAACTATAGTTTGTTTGACAAATGGTTAACTTAACCGTAACTAACGATCAAAAAACCGGCCCTAATTAGAGGATAAAGAAAATTTCTTTTTAATTTTGGTCTGTTACTATAGAGATTATTTTTTTTGGTGTCGCACGTGTAAGATATTATTAGCCAAAATTTTTTAATGAAATGAATAATTTTATCTTCCCCAATCTTATTAGTGAAAAGTAGAGTGTTACACACCGCCACAGAACAGATAATAATACTACGTATAGAATGGACACTGTCATCCGCCCACCAATCGGCCTTCCTCACCCCCGCGAAACTAATTGACCCCTCCACGAGACCCGCTTGTATGGGAAATCACCTCACGCACACTCTTGCACGTGTACAAAACTCCATGTGTGTGCTGTCTGTGTAGTAGGTAGTTATAGCGCGCCTTGCGCTTAAACCCATTACAACTCGGTTTCTATTTACTGCCTTACTGGGTCTTTTTAGCCCTTTGTGTCTACTACAATTGATAGGTATAAATTCTAGCTACAAGAGTTCTAGCTACGTCCCTGTCTTGACAAAACTTTAGGGTCAGGATCAGATATTCCACTCACTCCAGAGGAATACTTAAACAGCCTCTTTGAAATCGAAGATTATAAGGAGATCGAGAGTAATAGAATAGTGATTTGGAGTAATAGAAATTCAACCTTTGATTATGAGCCAAATCAGGCTGCGTGTACATAATATAAGCTCGCTAATACAATCATGAGGGTTATTCCGTTTTCTCCAAAGGCCCATTGTTTTCGAAAAATACCTTTTCATACATTGATTCCCGTGTCCTCCACGACATATTTTGATACAATTATTTCATTCCTTGTTCCTCCAAAGGTTGTTAAGTACAGTCAGCTAAAAAACCTCGAGGAAGCATAAATAATTTGTGCAGAAATATAAAAGCTAACTTTACTAATAATAATAATGATATTGAAACCTTGAGTCAGTGATGCAATTTTTTTTATTAATTTTAATTATTTATAGGTTTTTTATTTAAAGTTATTGTACAAGTTGGGAAAAGTAAGCTTAAAGTAGATAAGTACAGGACCTCCTATTTTAAGCAATTATTAATTATCCCAGCTATAGCCAGCATGACGGCATGCACACATTTTTAAAAACAATTCTAGACTAGTTCATGTAAACAAGCCAAGAGATGTGTGTGTGCCCTCATGTTTGTATTAGCGAGCTGGCTTACTATGATGCTTCATTTTTTGTTTAATAAGACTCCGTCGGCCTTTTTTTCTATAGGTTCATGTCTGGGGGTTGCAATTTAGCGTTACTGATAATCAACTAACAATCATTCTCTTCAATGGTTACTGTGGGTATTTTTTTAACGACTTTTTAATTATATTCTGAAATCGAAAGAACAAACGAAGCCGAAACTAATTTACTATTTTCTTCTTGAACCCGATAATATGCATAGTCGCTTACGAATTGTAAAATTTGATAACGAATTTTTGTCTGGTATAAAAGTAAAATCCCAATTTTTCGAACGAAATAGGGCAATCTAGTTAAAATCAATTATTCTAACAAAACTGCATCAGAATCCAATAAACTCTCGGGGGAGCCGTTAATGCAATTATTTCATTACGCTCTGGCGTTCCCGAACCGATTCACTATTTATATTTCCTATGTCTCGCCAGTGGACGTCAATAGACAAAAATTCATCTTTACATCTACTTACTTATTAACTAAACTCAGTACTCTTGTGGGTGGACGTCTACCGCTGTGCTGGCCTTCCCGGTCCGGTGGTCAGCATTCAGCATTCGAGAACTTTACAGCCCCATCTGTCATCGGTTTCCTAAGCGCTATGTGTCCTGCTCATTGCCACTTCAACTTGCTAATCCGCTTAGTTCGTTTTGGGATCTCCTCATTATTGATTTGATCTCGTAGAGAAATCCTGAGTCCCGAGCATAGTCCTCTCCATAGCTCGTTGTGCGACTTACTGCATTATCAATCGATTTTTCTGATTGATATTGATCAATTAGGACTGACCGGTTGGCCCAGTTAGCAGTGTAGCAGTAACTTTGCCTCCTGAATCTGGTTCGATCCCCAGACAGGTCAAATATTTATTGTGCGCAAGAGTAAGTTGTGTTTGATCTGTCTCTGCATATCATATGAAATATTATGCGTACTTATATGTCGTTATATGTGTAAGTATGTTCCTACTATATCAGTCTTCTGGTTACCCATTACTGTTCTTTGTTACAGGTTCTGCCTGGTTTGTGGCCAGATGACCGTGTATGGAAGTTGTCTCTTAAATAAAAATAAAAAAGCTGGGTAATGTGGTCGCACACTGTCTTCTTTCTACTATCTACTTTACAATCTTTAAAGAAAGCCGCCGACGCATACGTTTGCCTCGCTTGATCTGGGCATGCCAACAAGACTAGTTTTGCCAGAAGGGCAATTTGAAATAAGCTACCTATGGGGTTTTAGGGGATCTGGTGGAGTGAGGTGCGATTCCATAAATAAAACTAGATGGCGCTAATAAGAAATCACATCAATTCTACATCGCGATATTGAGATTCGCAGTCAAACTATGGGAGCATTCATGCGCTATGTATAAGGTTACTCTGGTTTCCCTTCATAACGTATGAATCTTTCGCCTTTTACTAAAGATTTCCGTGGAGGGGAACACTCAAATGAGTCTAAAACATGTTTTTGCATTGTTCTGCTTCGGCTGAACATAATTCAACATAATAATTAGTAAAATTGTAATAATAGCAGTTTTTTAGTAGTGGTAGGCCTCTTTTGCAGGGGGCCGCCTGGGGAAGTACCACACCTTTGCCAGTTATTCATCCGCCAATCAGTAATGTGCAAACGTTACTGTGTTCCGGTATGAAGGGCTATGTTTCCAGCGAAATTACTGGGCATGATGAGATTCACCAACTCATATCTCAGGGTGACAGGCGCAGTGCAGTGCCGCGCAGAATTTTAAATTTTAAAACACTGGGGGGCACTGTGTCTGATATGGCGGGCAATCATGATGCTTACCATCAGGCACCTGATTTGCTCGTCTCGTTACTCACTATCATAAAAAATAATAATAATAATAAATCTGTACATCGATCGCTGTAATTTTACAATTTGATTGTCAGACACAAAAAATTTGCCTTTTTGAAAATATTCCATATATCGATCAAAAAGACATCACAAAATTGACGAGAATTGGTTGAGAAATGGGACTACAGGAAAATTAAGTTTAAACAAACGGACAGACTTACGAAAGTATTTTTCCCAAGTTAAATGGAGAGGCCTCGCGCTCGCGCTTCGTGCTCGCTCGGTCAATAAATTTCATATTAATTAGACCTCACCTGCGGGCACAGAATAAATAATAGTATTAATATGCAGGTACCTAACCAACGAGTCAAACCTCAAACAAATATCACATTCATAACATTGGGACATTGTGTTTCTAATAATTCCCAGCCATTCTCGCTGCTACCTTGAGGCCTCGAGTTGTTGCCGGCCTCGCTCTGACTGAACACGGAGGATTTTTTTTTAAAGACCTGTGCTGTTGGCCTCAGATGGCCTTTACAGCTTTACTGGTAGTTTTGTAAAGGGGCGCGTTGGAATATCTGTGGGGTGAGAGTTGTTTGCGTGGCTAAAACTAGATGGCGCTAGTGAGAAATTATATCAATTCTACATCGCGCTGTTGAGATTCGCAGCCAAGCCGTGAGAGTATTCGGTTGCGTTAATCATGGTAACTCTGGTTTCCCTTCATAACGTATAAATCTTTCGCCTTTTACTAAAGATTTCCGTGGAGGGGAACACTCAAATGAGTCTTAAACATGTTTTTGCATTGTTCGGCTTCGGCTGAACATAATATTTATTAATTGTGTTGAAAATCTCTGTACTTAAGTACAGGCTTCTAGACTAGTTTGCAATTCTACATCGCGCTGTTGAGATTCGCAGCCAAGCCGTGAGAGTATTCATGGTAACTCTGGTTTCCCTTCATAACGTATAAATCTGTCGCCTTTTACTAAAGATTTCCGTGGAGGGGAACACTCAAATGAGTCTTAAACATGTTTTTGCATTGTTCGGCTTCGGCTGAACATAATATTTATTAATAATGTTGAAAATCTCTGTACTTAAGTACAGGCTTCTAGACTAGTTTAGGACCAGATGATCGTGTCTGGAAGTTATCCCATACTATATTTTATTATATTTTTACAGATTAATAAAATTTATAAATTATTTATTACGCGTCACGTGTACCTACTTACATTTAGAAAAGTCTCAAAACTAAAGGGCATAGGTTGACTGAGGAGTATTTATATATTTGATATATGTTTTGTATTCACCTGTTACATACAAAACATCGATTTCGTTGCATTGTATTTACCTATTTGCTAAAAGGTGTCAATTCCCGTTAAACACCAAAGGAGTAAAGGTCAATTCAATAAGAGAGAGAAAACACGGCCAGTTCATTATAGTTCGTTCCATCAGCGGTCAGAGGTCCATCTAATCCGTCTTGACTCTCGACTGACTGATCGATTGCTTTGGCTTGACGGTTAGCTTATTGAGTCGAGTTGTTTTTGTGTTATATGATTACACCCGTTGCAACATTTTTTTCCCATCCAGTCACACTGTGACGCAAGTGTTACTCAGTGGGCTAATTTTTCCAACGTGTCACAGTGCGACTCGTTTAGTGTGTCTCGTTGGGAACCCACCCTTTTTATTAGTCTAGTTTAGAAAAAAATCAACTAGGTAGAAGAATGTAGTGGTAGACCTCTTTTGCAGGGGGCCGCCTGGGGAAGTACCACACCTTTGCCAGCTATTCATCCGCCAAGCAGTAATGTGCAAACATTACTGTAAACATTCCGGTATGAAGGGCAATGTTACCAGCGAAATTACTGGGCATGATGAGATTCAACAACTAATATCTCAGCCTGCCACAGGCGCAGTGCAGTGCCGCGCCGTATTTTGAATTTTAAAACACTAGGTGGCACTGTGTCTGATATGGGCAATCATGATGCTTACCATCAGGCACCTGATTTGCTCGTCTTGTTACATACTATCATAAAAAAAAAAGAAATCATCTGTTATTGATTTTTTTTATAATAAGCATTAAACCCGACATCAGACGTAAATTGGATATTAGATTAGTTTTTTTTTTTTTTTATATATATAACGCAAAACATCTTTATTATATAACATTTACAACTTACCACAAATTATAAAGAAACTTAAATTATAAATAAAAAATATCATTAATGTTAAGTTAACAGTTTATTGATACCACAATACAAAAAAAATTACAAGAAATAAAAACTAGAAACAGTATAACAGTTGGCGGCCTTATCGCTCAGAGCAATCTCTTCCATGTAGATTATATTATACTAGTGTATGAACAGCGGCTTTGCCCGTCCGAAATTATGATATATGAGTTTTATACGAAAACTTTAACGCCCTTTTTGGACCCCTTAGAATGTGAATTTTCATAAATCCTTTCTTAGCACATTAGACATCGAAAACAACCCACATTCCAAATTTCAAGTCTCTAGGATCAGTGGTTTGGGCTCTGCGTTGCATGTCAGTCAGTGAGTCATTTAGGATTTTATAATATATTGTTAGCTATCACTAGTTAGAAGAGGGGATAGGACGGCCGAACGATATAAAAGCGGGCGATTTCTAGCGCTCGAGCGCACTTTTGCCTTCAGCCGTTGTCGAGGAAACATCACCCTGACATTTTTTTCACGTCATAGTTTTGTGTCGAATCTCTGCCCAAATTCGTCTAGAAATTGTATTTTCGATTATTTTGTTTTTATCAAAATTGTGAATCGGTTGGAATTTATTAATTCTTAGTTTTTTTTAGTTTAATTAGTTTGAAGTTTACAAGAATATAGTGATTATAGGTCTACTTTCCAAAAATACAATATAATGCTGTTTAATGTGAAAGTACCTTTATTGAAAGAAGATAAAAAAGCAATAACAGGTGATCTATCCCTCAACACAATACAATAATATAAAATATTATAGGAAAAATAATTTCTCCCACGGAGGATTGAAAATTTTCTTTATGTATTTTTGCTCCACATATTCATATCGTATTTCAAGCGAATAGACCGCTTAGTCGATACAAATATAAAATATTATAAACACAATTTTAAAACTCTTCGAAAATCCATAGGATCGACAAGACATGCCAGCATATAGAAAATCCAAACATGCAAACCACTATCAGATAACATAACATAACATAACATACATTCACGCCTTTTTCCCGAAGGGGTAGGCAGAGGTGTACCCAGGACTCAGTCCCATAGTAGATACACCCACATTTCGCCAGTATGTTATTGGTCCCATGTAATAGGGGGCGAGCCTATTGCCATATACCGGGCACAGTTCCAGACTCCAGGCAGCTATTGAGATAATTCCTAATGGAAAAATCCAATATTTAGCACTATGCCTGACCTGGGGATCGAACCCGGGACCTCTTGATTGGCAGTCGAGCATCCGCCCACTACGCCACCGAGGCAGTCACCGAGGTATCAGATAACAGTGCACCCAAAGTGCTTAAAATTATTTCAGTAAAATATAATTCTAACAGCAACGGTTGCCGCACTCCAAATGTAAGCTCCCTATTTTACTAAAATTATAAAAGAAAGAATATCCAGCAGAAGGCAACGCATTTTCCACCGTCATGCTAATTGGCACTCGACTCAGAGCGCGGCGTGTTTATAAATTCAAATATGTAATGCAGGCGAGAGAAATACTCGCTTACACCTACATTGTACAGCGAATGGGAAAATGGAACGAGTTTTTTAAAATTTACAGCTTTTGTTTACATACAATTATATAAATCTAAAATGCTAAAATTGCTACGGAGAGGGCTATGCTCGGGATTTCTCTGAGAGATCGAATCAGAAATAGGGATCCGTAGACGAACGAAAGTTACCGACATAGCCCAGCAGATTAGCAATTTGCCTTACCTCGTGAGCGAGATTGAGTTCTCGACGAGCCCCCGTGAGCTCGGAAATCACCTCACGCACACTCTTGCGCGTGTACAAAACTCCATATGTGCAGTGTCTGTGTAGTAGATAGTTATATCGTGACTTTTATATGGGAAATTGAGTCGAATGTCCGGGGTGTGCCTAAACCGTGACGTTCCCTTTCAATTGTCATCCAGTCGACATCTAACACAACCTGTCGTCACTGCACACACTACACATTACACAGACATTATCCAAGTATAAAATAATATGATATTAAAAAATAAATCTACAAAAGAATACAAATAAAACATAATATCTACATTTTCTATTATATTTGCCAAACACTCGCTTGTCGCGTTCCGCTGCTATATTTATTAATCCGCATTTGACAGCTGTCATTTATCCCGCGAAATCTGCGACCTTTGAGCGGGTATTATTTTTTACGTGGCAACCCCAATCCCGCGTCAAAAGCCCGATACGGGTGAAAGGGGTGCGTCCTATGAATTATTTAGTTGGGTTCGAATTATTTTAGTTTTGAATCTACGACTGTCTTAGAACATTGAACACGGGAAATTTCAAACCATACTTCCAGTTTTTTTAGGTACGGCACACATTTACATAATCACGCTAACTAATGCAGAAAATGAAGCGTCAATAATAGTAATATATTAAGCAAGAGTATCCCGCGAGTAATTACCCGTTGGAATAATTTTAGGAATTCCTTTTCTTGTTCACATCATAAAGAAAACCTATTTCAATCCAAATTTTCCCAAAGGAAATGGGCCCAGAAAACCTTACACTTACTTGCTAACCATCTGGCACTTGATTTGCTCGTCTTGTTACTCATTATCATAAAAAAACATATTTCATTATGATTAATGACGAAACTAAAAAAATTATTTGTGCAGATTTCAAAATCATATAAATATTATTATTAGGCCTATCAGACAAAATTATGTAAGGTCAACGTAGTCCAAAAGCCAAAAACTATTTTCAGCTCTCTGGGTCCAAAGGGCTAGGCGTTGAAGAGTGAGTGTATCAATCGGTCCGGATTTTGATTTTTACCTATAGAGAAGATGATAGCTGCACACAAATAGAGATACATGAACAACTTGTTCATAAACCTCGGCAGAAATGATGCGTACAGTTGACAACTCCCGTTATGATTGCTCTAAGATGGCTCGACACTCTTGTTGGCATTTTCTTATTTGTTTATATTTCTTTGAGTGTTGGATTTTTATATAAACATAAAAGGGATGAAAGGAAGATAGGGGCAATAGAATCTATTTGATATTTATTATTGTATTTTTTATCTTTATCTTATTTACTTCTCTATAATACCGTACGTAATATAATTACGTATTATAAAGGGTTAGCTGGTAAGTTAACCTTCTATATAGAATTTAAGGATGAAATACATAACTTCTACAACATGGGGCTTTTCAAAAGGAGAGTGAATAGAGGTTGCTCGGGTCGGCAACTTACTGGCAATACCCCTGGTGTTGCAGGAATCCATAGGCGGCGGTAACCGCGACCCATCAGGCACACTGTTTGATTGTGCCCCCACATATAGCAAAAAAAAAGAAAGATATCTATGCTGTAACGATAACCCAATATTAGAGATTATTAAAATATACATAATTTTTTTTTTATGATAGTGAGTCACAAGACGAGCAAATCAGGTGCCTGATGGCAAGCATCATGATTGCCCATATCAGACACAGTGCCACCCAGTGTTTTAATCTTCAAAATTCTGCCTTGTAATTTCGCTGGTAACATTGCCCTTCAGACCGGAACACAGTAATGTTTGCACATTACTGCTTGGTCGATGAATAACTGGCAAAGGTGTGGTGCTTCCCCAGGCGGCCCCTTGCAAAAGAGGCCTACCACTAATACAAAAATAAAAGAATAATAATATTTTGCAACCGGCCATTTTATCTGAAAAACAAAGTTACCACAAAATCCTATAAATAAAAGTAAAGCTCGTTTTATGTTTTTTAATATATTATGTCCCAAAGTAACTCAATAATAATGTGCCGTTGAAAATTCATAATAAGTATACTTATTACTTAAAAAAACTTTGAAATTAATTTTACGAAAGTTAAAGATCAATATTATAATGAAAGTATTATTTTATAATTAGGTACTCATTAAATAGTCTTTAGTATTATCCCCTCCTGATCAGAAGGTCTAAGTAGCAAAATGTCCAACAACGCGAAACGTCTAATGAGCAGAAAACCTAGTTAGCACAATGCCCATATAGCAAAACGTCCAACTATCGGATGGTCTGTATAGCAGAACATCTATTTAGCAAATCGTCAGATTCTCAAAATGACTGGATACTCAGGTACAAAATTCAACAGACACATTACTTCGGGACTG
Source organism: Hemistola chrysoprasaria (assembly GCA_947063395.1). Lineage (NCBI taxonomy): Eukaryota > Metazoa > Arthropoda > Insecta > Lepidoptera > Geometridae > Hemistola > Hemistola chrysoprasaria. The sequence continues at coordinate 8,216,494 of OX346733.1, read as the reverse complement.
AATTGGATACGGCATTATAATAATAAGTACTTAAAAATCAAAGTCATATCATTTATTTGACATTATGTACAATAAAGATCATAAAAATTAACAATAAATACAAGAATCGATGTATCGCCGTAGTGTCAGTTCTGCCACTGCGTCGTACCATTGAGTTTAGGCTAACCCCAATAGTAAGGCTCTTTTTTATATGGTAAGTAAAGTAAAGTTTATTAAATTAATTTAATAATAACATAACATAACATCCATTCCATTCAATTACTTTTAAGATTCTTTAATTTTGTAATTTATTTAATTATGTATAACTTGAACATTAATTTGTAAATTAAGAATTTGAAAATAATAAATTTGTAAATGATAATTCGAAAATTACAAATTAGTGAGTGACAAGACGAGCAAATCAGGTGCCTGATGGTAAGCATCATGATTGCCCATATCAGACACAGTGCCACACAGAGCTTTAAAATTCAAAATTCTGCATGGCACTGAACTGCGCCTATCACCCTGAGATATTAGTTGTTGAAACTCGTCATGCACAGTAACTTCGCTGGTAACATTTCCCTTCAGACCGGAACTCAATAATGTTTGCACATTACTGCTTGGCGGATGAATAACTGGCAAAGGTGTGGTACTTCCCCAAGTGGCCCCCCTCTGCAAAAGAGGCCTACAACTACGAAAAGGTCCCAATAACATCTTCTCAATAGACTAACTACCTACCGATAGCAAACATGAAGGTCAAATATTGGCTTTTTTTATTTTTCGTTTGGAAGTACCAGGGAATCATAAGCTATGAAGAAATTAATTTAAATTATATTTTTAAATCGGTTAAGAACAGAAAAAAGTAAATCTGGGATCTGACAGTTAATGTCATTTTTCAAAATACTTGAGATTATATCTTAGGTGTGATAGCTGTCAAAGTGACATTTGATGTTGTATTTTGATTTCAAATTTTGACTACAATAAACTCAAAAACACTACACCAAAATAGGGCTTATATGTGGCACCAATGATGATTGATGTCATAATTGGATGACAGCTGTCGAACTAAAAATGGCTAAATATCGGAAACTATGAGTAGTTTCCTTAGAAACTGATCATATGACCATCCTAGACCGAGTTTCTTCACAGAAGTGATCACAGAAGTGGTCTTCGTTTCGGATGATAGCTTAATGATAGCGTAAATTACAAATGAAGTTTTACTTTTCTTCATGAGTGTACATACTTTTAAAAAGACGATTCGCTAAATAGAGATGTTCTGCTATACAGACCATTTGATAGTTGGACGTTTTGCTACATGGACATTGTGCTAACTAGGCTTTCTGCTCATTAGACGTTTCGAGCTGTTGGACATTTTGCTACTTAGACCTTCTGATCAGGAGGCGTATTATCGAATGTAACATGTAATTGGTAACCATTGATTTGAAAGAAAAGGGGAGATGAGGTACTGGCTTCTCGAAAATGGCAAGCACAAATTAGGTTTCACGAGGTCCACATACGTCAGTATATTGGGGTCGTACTAGCAACTAATATAGTTGTCTCGGTCGCACTTCTGTTGTTCATTATATTATGTCACTGTGTAAACTGCACACTGAGCAAATTGCACGTGCCAGTCCTTGAGTAAGCGCTGGGAGAACGTACCCTATCTCCCCTTTTCTTTAAATCAGTGACCTATATCATCAGATACTCTGGCCTCGTTGACGAGCGTTTTAGAGCCGAATTCAAACGAGAATTAAAAAAATGCAATGCTTAACTGCATTATATCAGTGTTTTGTTTTTGTAGTTGCAATGGATTCTCAAAAGGAGCTGTTGGTTTTAGAGCCACGACGACCTTACATTATAATTTTAATTCTATCTGATAGGCCTAATAATATTTTTTTTAAATGTGCATTACATTTGAAATTAATAATATTTTTAGTATCGTCTAAATTACAATAACTTTAGCAAATTTTCTACTAAAATTGGAACACGCGTTGCCATTAAAAATATTGTATTGTACCTAAGCTCACCTTTTAAAATTATTTAATAAAAGAACTCTGATATTTAAAAAAAGCTTACATTATTCAAATCAAATTATAAATTAATTGGCGATAATAAGAGAGTTACATGTTTAGGAATATTATTGTGAGTAACATACTCTACCCGGCAATATAGGTTAGACAGTGTAAGGTTTTCTGGGCCTAGCTTTCTTGAATTCCCAGTCCATTTCCTTTATCAACTATACTTACTCGCCTATTGATCTAATATTATCGATTACGTCATCGATCAACGGCCGACGCGCGAATCCGTTGTTCAAAGTCAAAGTCAAAAAGATTTATTTAAGTAAGTCACAATCTGATACTTTTGTACATCAATGAAGATAAACAGTAATGAGTCTACCGTGCGTTCGGAAAGATACATTTACAAGAAGAACACACAAGAAACTTGTAGGGCTTAATTTTTTTCAACTGATTGTTTTACAATATTTGGTTTGGTTACATTCGTTTGTTTGGAAGATGCCGCGTGGTGGCTATGCGGAAGTTCCCAGGCATCTGTCGTCTTTGTACTGATTGACTTTATAATAAGCCTTCTTTAGTAAAGTAGATTTTATATAGGTTTTGAATTTACCCTCTGAGAGCCCAGTTATCTCTTTCGGGATTATATTATAGAAACGTACCTACACTATTACCTAAGAATAATAATAATAATATGGGACAACTTCCACACACGGTCACCTGGTCCCAAACTAGGCTAGAAGTCTGTACTATGGTACCAGATGACTGATATACATACTTATATAAACTTATAACACCCAGACACAGATCAAACAGACATGTTCATGCACACAAATGTTTGACCTGGCCGGGGATCGAACCCGGGGCCTGCGGCACAGAAAGCAGACTTACTACCATTTATTCTGCTAACCAGGATGTCATAGGTATGTACCCTATTAAATTCTTGATTTAAAGTCCATAAATTATGTACAGAGTAAACGTTTTGACCTTCGGGACCCGACTAAATGCTGGTTATTAAAAAACGCGACCGAATCTGAATATTATACTTGGGGACATTAATATTAATAAAGCAGATATTCGATAAAAATGTTTGGTATTTTAAGATTGAGAAGCATAATTTTAGGGTCAACTTGTTATTACAAAAGGAAAAACGAATTAATTTATTAAACAAATAAAATAAGTGTTTATTGCCACAAAACAATTACATACAAAAATTAGGCATAATTACATGGTAGACGTTATAATACCAACAGGATACAAACAAGAATAATATTGACTATTTATCTACGCAGTACTTATATAACCTAAAACTGTTATGTATATTTGGTCTGTGTACCTATTATGGTTTAACTTGATTTATTATTAACAAATTACCTACTTTAACTAATAAAAAACGATTCTACTAATAACTTAACATAAATTATAAATAAAAAACACCTGCAGGTAAGGTGCCCAAAAAACTAACTACATTACCTCTCTGTATGGCCAAACTTATACGTTGGCCAAGGAAGTAACCAGCCTTTTGGTCACCTGAGGTTTCAACTAGGCGCCTCGATAACTCCCTGAAAAAGGTTTTAGTTTCTGAAACTTCAAAGAAAACGAATGTAACCAAACCAAATATTGTGAGGCTATCTGTTGAAAAAGTTGGGCCCTACAAGTTTCTTGTGCGTTCTTCTTGTAGAGGTATCTTTCCGAACGCACGGTAGACTCAGTACTGTTTATCTTTATTGACGTGCAAAAGTGTCAGATTATGACCTATTTGAATAAATCTGTTTGAGTTTGAGAACCCCATGGCCCCATTGTCTCTACCGCAAACGCTCCGCAATAATACCGCAATCTCTCGCTGAGAGACGCATATTTCTTACGCTTGAGGGATTCCGCGTCATCTGCTGCTGCGCCAGCGGCCCTGGAGAATCTCTGCAAGTGAGAGGACGCTACGGTGTCGACGCAAGTAGCATCCCACACCAGCGACCTCCCACGACTCCACGGAATTCATGACATTCCATCAGGACGCCTACCAACATAACCTAAAATAATAGTATTATATCTAATTACCTATTTAATTATTATTTCCTTTCTGTGGCAAAAGGGATAAGCTCAGCTAGATGCTACGTGTAGGAGACGTAGCGCTGGTTTTCAGCATATCCCAATGCTCGACCTCTATTAAATGAATGCTATTAAAAGTATACACTTAGACTGTCGGTGGTTCTTTCAGCATTGACCGGTCTCTACCAATGACAATGATATTTTAAAGAGTTTAAGAGACGTTTTAAGAGGCCTGTGACCAGCGAATTGTCCATACAAACGTTATAAATAAATTACTTTGTAGTAGGTAGGCCTCTTTTGCAGGGGGCCGCCTGGGGAAGTACCACACCTTTGCCAGTTATTCATCCGCCAAGCAGTAATGTGCAAACATTACTGTGTTCCGGTCTGAAGGGCAATGTTATTAGCGAAATTACTGGGCATGATGAGATTCAACAACTATCATCAGCGTGACCGGCACACTGGGTGGCACTGTGTCTGATATCATGGCAATAATGATGCTTACCATCAGGCACCTGATTTGCTCGTCTTGTCATTCACTATCATAAAATTACAATCATTCGGAATGAAACACTAGTTATCTAGGTTCCAAACTACTTATATTTTGGATTAAAATATTATTAGGAACCCGGTGTCAGTTTTGCAACAGTCACGGCTAAAGTTGATGGTTTTAATCGTGGGACCGTTTAAGCCTGTTGTGCACGACGATATTCAAACACGGTATAGTTACAAATAGTATTTTTAAAATAGATTTAGGAACGATTATATTTCATAGAAAATAATAGAGAACTGAAATATATACATAGATATTAGTAACATTAATCATAATAAAGAAATACAGACAGTAATTAGAATAGTTGAAAATAATATTATAGTTAAGAATATTATAATAATAGCATAGTCATAGAAATAGAAATTAGACAACCCTAGACTGTTAGTAGCAAAATATTACAATATAGGTATATGTTATCGATTTTCAATATTATTGCCTTTCAAAAACCTGTGGTGCCATCTAGTGTCGAGTAACTCAGTGAGCAAATAGAAAACAGATAATTAATAATTCCAAACCGATAGCGACACCTTTTTGTAAAATATATTTGCGCCATCTGTTATCTAGCGGTAGAACTATAGAAAGAATGTGAAATATTGTAATGTTGATACTCTACAAATGTATAACTAGAAGGTTCTATTGTACGGTAATAGGGATGCCTATTTGTCATATTTCTAGTATGTTCGGAATTAATCTAGAAATATAAGGGGTGACACGGGCGAAGTGGGAGGCAGGGTTGACGGCATATAAAAAGGCTGATAGGTCGGTCTTTAGTCAGTTCATTTAAATTAGTGAAACAGTTCAAAGAAGAATAGTGAAAAGAAATAGTGAAAATTAAACAAAGTATTAAGTGACAGTGAAAATAGTTAGTATAAATTAGTGTGAAGTAGTAGTGTAAATTATTCTGATAGTGAGTAGTAGTGATAGTGTGACACTGCCTCCCGCTACTCCTGTCTAGCCCAGTTACACCAGGTAACCCGGACTTTCATTTCACACCACCTTCCGGCCATACATTTCCCTTCCGGGTGACGACTCACATATAGGTTGAGGAGTCATCCGGAACAGTAACAGTGACTGAATTTATAGTTTAAAATATAGTACCTGGATGACCGAGCTTTGCTCGGTATTATTATTATTTTTTTTTAAATAAAATGACATTTTCTAAAAATTATTCCTAGCTAGATCGATTTATCGCCCCCGAAACCCCCTATATACTAAATTTTATGAAAATCGTTGGAGCCGATGCCGAGATTCCAATTATATATATATATATATATATATATATATATATATATATATATATATATAGATATCCCCACGGGCACTTAGTTGATCATGCGGGTCGTAGAAGTAGTTATTATTTGATCCGTTTTCATAAGTTGATCCGGGGCAGTATTACTTGATCCTTTGCCAGTTGTGTATGACTTTGTGGATCCAGCTGGAGCCACACGTGTCACACATGTGGCTCCATCTGAATCTACAGAGTAATAATAATAATTACGCTGTTTTTATACGAATCCACCTTTTTGGCATTCAAGCAGTTGTTGATCCAATTCAAATGGGCCAATGGAGGCGCACCGTTTTCACAAGCTTCTGTCATTGGTTGCCTTCGACAGAAACATAATAAGTACAATAGTATAGCTCTTCTCATCAATGTAAAACTTAATTTTAAGAGAATTGTGAATATTTCACCTTGAGAGATATTTCTATTTCGCAATGTATGTATGTACCTATATGTATGTCCGGTACAAATCTTGCAACTGAATTTAGAAGCACTCAACCGATTTAGCTCAAATTTTGCATACTTATTTAAATCCGGTGACAATGCAATATTATGGTACTGTTGACCTGATCTGATGATGGAGCCATGATGTAGCGACTGGAACTTCGCGATGACAAATGATAAGATAGTTGAATTTGGGCTAATATGTTAGGTTTTAATAAGTACTTTTCATTCCACATTATAACGAGGGTCTGATGATGAAGCTGAAAGATTGCCATTGGAACTGCCTTACGAAAACTGCAATGATAGTCGAGTTTAGGCTCGTTTACTTTGTTGTTTTAGGGCCTTTTCATTCCAAATGATGACGAAGGTCTGATGATGAAGCCGAAACAGAACCATAGGAACTGCCTTACAAAATGTGCCAAAACAGTCGAGTTTGGACTCGTTTGCTTTTTTTATGGGGACCTTTTATTCTACATGATGACAAGGGTCTGATGATGAAGCCGAAAAATAACCATTGGAACTGCCATACGAAAACTGCAATAATAGTCAAGTTTAGGCTCGTTTACTTTGATGTTTTAGGAACTTTACATTCCACATGATGACGAGGGTCTGATGATGGAGCCGAAAGATAACCATTGGAACTGCCTTAGGAAATGTGCCAAGATAGTCCAGTTTGGACTTGTTTGCTTTATTGTTATGGGGACTTTTTATTCCACATAATGACGAGGGTCTGATGATGGAGCCGAAACAGAACCATTGGAACTGCTTTACGATATGTGCCCAAACAGTTGAGTTTGGACTCGTTTGCTTTATTGTTATGGGGACTTCTCATTCCACTTGACGACGAGGGTCTGATGATGAAGCCGAAAACTTGCCATTGGAACTGCCTTACGAAAATTGCAATAATAATCGAGTTTAGGCTCGTTTACTTGGTTGTTTTAGGGACTTTCCATTCCACATGATGACGAGGGTCTGATGATGTATCCGAAAGATAACCATTGGAACTGCCTACGAAATGTGCCAAGACAGTCGGGTTTGGACTCGTTTGCTCTTTTGTTATGGGGACTTTTTATTCCACATATAGACGAGGGTCTGATGAACCATTGGAACTGCCTTACTAAATGTGCCAAGACAGTCAAGTTTGGACTCATTTGCTTTTCTGTTATGGGGACATTTCATTCCACATGATGACGAGGGTCTGATGATGGAGCCAAAAGATAACTATTGGAACTACCTTATGAAATGTGCCAAAACAGTCGAGTTTGGACTCGTTTGCTTTTTTTATGGGGACCTTTTATTCTACATGATGACAAGGGTCTGATGATGAAGCCGAAAAATAACCATTGGAACTGCCATACGAAAACTGCAATAATAGTCAAGTTTAGGCTCGTTTACTTTGATGTTTTAGGAATTTTACATTCCACATGATGACGAGGGTCTGATGATGGAGCCGAAAGATAACCATTGGAACTGCCTTAGGAAATGTGCCAAGATAGTCCAGTTTGGACTTGTTTGCTTTATTGTTATGGGGACTTTTTATTCCACATAATGACGAGGGTCTGATGATGGAGCCGAAACAGAACCATTGGAACTGCTTTACGATATGTGCCCAAACAGTTGAGTTTGGACTCGTTTGCTTTGTTGTTATGGGGACTTTTCATTCCACATGACGACCGATTTAGCTAAAATTTTGCATACATATAAAAGTCCGGTGACAATGCAATATTATGATGCTCTTGACCTGATCTGATGATGGAGCCATTATGAAGCGTCTAGAAATCCGCGATGACCAATGATAAGACAGTTGAATTTGGGCTAGAATGTTAGGTTTAAATAAGTTCTTTTCATTCCACATGATGACGTGGGTCTGATGATGGAGCCACAAGATAACCATTGGAACTGCCTTACGAAATGTGCCAAGACAGTCGAGTTTGGACTCGTTTGCTTTGTTGTAATGGGGACTTATCATTCCACATGATGACGAGGGTCTGATGATGGAGCCGAAAGATAACCATTGGAACTGCCTTACGAAAACTGCAATAATAGTCAAGTAAGGCTAGTTTACTTAATTGTTTAGGGACGTTCCATGCCACATGATGACGTGGGTCTGATGATGGAACCACAAGATAACCATTGGAACTGCCTTACGAAATGTGCCAAGACAGTCGAGTTTGGACTCGTTTGCTTTGTTGTAATGGGGACTTATCATTCCACATGATGACGAGGGTCTGATGATGGAGCCGAAAGATAACCATTGGAACTGCCTTACAAAAACTGCAATAATAGTCAAGTTTAGGCTCGTTTGTTTTGTTGTATTAGGGACTTTTCATTCCACTTGATGACGAGGGTCTGATGATGGAGTCAAAAGATAACCATTGGAACTGTCTTACGAAAACTGTAATAATAGTCAAGTTAAGGCTCGTTTGCTTTGTTGTTTTAGGGACTTCCCATTCCACATGTTGACGAGGGTCTGATGATGGAACCGAAATATAACCATTGGAACTGCCTTACGAAAACTGCAATTATAATCAAGTTTGGACTCATTTGCTTTATTGTTATGGGGACTTTTCATTCCACATGATGACGAGGGTCTGATGATGGAGCCGAAAGATAACCATTGGAACTGCTTTACGAAAACTGCAATAAAAGTCAAGTTAGGCTCGTTTACTTTATTGTTTAGGGACGTTCTATGCCACATGATGACGTGGGTCTGATGATGGAGCCAAAAGATAACCATTGGAACTGCCTTACTAAATGTGCCAAGACAGTCGAGTTTGGACTCGTTAGCTTTGTTGTAATGAGGACTTTTCATTCCACATGATGACGAGGGTCTGATGATGGAGCCGAAAGATAACCATTGGAACTGCCTTACGAAATTTGCCAAGACAGTCGAGTTTGGACTCGTTAATTTTGTTGTTATGGGGACTTTTCATTCCACATGATGACGAGGGTCTGATGATGGAGCCGAAAGATAACCATTGGAACTGCTTTACGAAATGTTCCAAGACAGTCGAATTTGGACTCGTTTGCTGTGTTGTTATGAGGACTTTTCATTCCACATGATGACGAGGGTCTGATGATGGAGCTGAAAGATAACCATTGGAACTGCGTTATGAAAACTGCAATAATAGTGAAATTTAGGCTAGTTTTGTAGACTTTGGAACTACCTTATGATAAGTGCTAATATAGTCGAGTATGGGCTCGTTTACTTTGCCGTCTTTTAAAACTTACTTTACAAACATAGTTTACAAACATAAGATAAACTTGTATGCAATATGACCAAAATCAATACCAAAGTAATACAGTTTTTTTTTTCTATTGACATTTTACACAACTTCTCATATTTATTTAATATTGCAATAAAGTAAAATATAATGGATATTAAATTATAATCTCTAAAACTTACAATGAAATAATGATCACTGACAAATAAACAATTAAAAAAAGAACATCGAGTGTAAGAGTGAAGAATTGAGCTCAAAAAAAAAATATTTAAAAACTTTACTACATAAAAAAACTGTTTTGACCAAAATCATACAAAAATAAAGAGAAAACTGTAATTCAATATCACTAGTAATCGATGCGGAATAAATCACGAAACGCACGGCGGCGCTCGGGCAGCAATAGGGGAGAGCGCGGGATTCGGGAGGCAGTCCTCCCTTTGCGAACCATTCCTACTTCAGATTGTTGTAAGAAGTGGATCAAACAATGTTGGGAGTGTTAAGAATATAAATTAAAATGGATCAAATAAGTACGAGTTTGTCCTAAAAATGATATATAAAACGGAACCACTAAGTACCAATTATTAGTCTAATATAATCAAACACAGACAATAGTAGGTAGTAATACCAGAGCGTCGAGTCGAATAAGTCATACGTCACAAATGGTCACATTATGTTTCCCACTAGTTTTTGACATTATTAGGTATGTCATTATGTGTGAAATGAAACATTGCAAAAGTAGTTCTAACCAACAAAAGAACCACAAAGGTTCTATTATTCACAAGTTACATTCATTATTTTGATTAAGTACCGTAATTTTACTTATAGGAACACAAAAACAGATCAGTGATGCAAGTGTGCATTGAAATTATTTTCCCTATATTTTAAGAAGATAATATTATCATAAAATCGACTGTCTCAATGGTGTAGTGGGCGCAAGCTTGACTGCCAATCATGAAGTCCCGGGCCCCGGGTTCGAACCACAGGCCAGGCAAAGTGTTATTTGGTTTTTTCCATTAGGAATTATCTTAGTGACAGCCTGGAGTCTGGAACTGTGCCTGGTAGATAGCTCACCTCACCTGGGACCAATAACATACTGGCAAAATGTGGGTGTACTTACTATGGGACTGAGTCCTGGGTACACCTCTACCTATTCCTGGATTCACAATGAGAGTTTCATGAATTGCAATTATACGAATGTTGCAACACTCAATTTGGGGTCTCAGATCTGTTAAGTATGCATCTTTATAATATAAATCCATAAAATAGATTTTATAAACATAAAACATACATTCACGCCTTTTTCCCGAAGGGGTAGGCAGAGGTGTATCCAGGACTCAGTCCCATAGTAGATACACCCACATTTCGCCAGTATGTTATTGGTCCCATGTAATAGGGGGCGAGCCTATTGCCATCTACCAGGCACAGTTCCAGACTCCAGGCAGTTATTGAGATAATTCCTAATGGAAAATCCAATATTTAACACTGCCTGACCTGGGGATCGAACCCCGGACCTCTTGATTGGCAGTCGAGCATGCGCCCTCTACGCCACCGAGGCAGTCTTACGATTTTATGGATTTTTATAATCCCATTTTATATCGATGGACCCACTTAGGTGTTCTTGGAACAAATTATAATTCGGTGCCAGAACGATCTCTTGGGTAAAAAAAATGGTTGGCCGCTACGGACGCAGTTCCGTTCAAAATTCAGTCACAAAGAGGATGGAGTACATACCGTTTTTAAATACGTAATTGGATTAAGTTATTACCCAATGCCAAGAATATAATCCCATTTTATATCGATGGAGCCAATAAGGTGTTCTAGGTATAAAGTATAATTCGGAGCCAGGAAGTACTCTGGGGTTTAAAAAATTTGGCCGTTACGGATTCAGTTCTGTTCAAAATTCGGGCACTAAAATGATGGAGTATATACGGTTTTATATATGTAAATGGATCAAATTATTACCCAATGCTAAGAATATAATCCCATTTTATATCGATGGAGCCAATAATGTGTTCTAAGAAGAAAGTATATTCCGGAGCCAGAAAGTTCTCTTGGGTATAAAAAATTTGGCCGTTGCGGATTCAGTTCCGTTCAAAATTCGGGCACTAAAAGGATGGAGTATATACCGTTTTCAACGAATATAAAGAGCAACATCGCGCGGCAGAGGGCGACGTTGCCACTCCGGTCGCAATAGGTACAAACGGAGGCGAGTTATTCGCGCCTAAAGGTGGAGTCTATAATGCACGGATTCGTGGCTGGATCAACTAAGTGCCCAGGGAGGTGTTTATATATATATATATATATATATATATACAAGAAACATACAAGAATTGCTCATTTAAAGATATAAGATAAGATAAGATAAGTGCCTTTTCATATATAGGTCCTATATCTTTATTTATATATAATGTATATCTTAAAACCGTCTGGAACTGTGCCCGGTAGATGGCAATAGGCTCGCCCCCTATTTCATGGGACCAATAACATACTGGCGAAATGTGGGTGTATCTACTATGGGACTGAGTCCTGGGTACACCTCTGCCTACCCCTTCGGGAAAAAGGCGTGAATGTATGTTAAAACCGTTTATTGTATAAGTACCTTACTTTTAATCTAAAGATCGCAATATATTAATTAATTTTAAAAATAATAATAATAATAATATGGGACAACTTCCACACACGGTCATCTGGTCCCAAACTAGGCTAGAAGCCTGTACTATGGTAACCAGATGACTGATATACATACATAAATAAGCTTATAACACCCAGACATAGATCAAACAGACATGTTCATGCACACAAATGTTTGACCTGGCCGGGGATCGAACCCGGGGCCTGCGGCACAGAAAGCAGAGTTACTACCATATGAGCCAACGAGGCTGAAAAAAGTTTTATAAAGGTGTTTATTACCCTGTAAGAAATAAGAATTACACTCTGTTTGTTTACATAAATTATGGTAATCTTATGTTAAAAATTGTATACAGTTAAATATTAAATAAAGACATTTTAAAATCAATCAGTGACTGAATTGGTATAAGTTGTGTTCTGGCAACACGACTTACACCAACGCAGTCTCAATGTGTCCTAATGACATGTATCCTTAATAGGCTGTGTTTCGTTTGTTCGCAGGCGAGTGGCGAGGCGAGCGGAGGATGCTGGACATCACGAGAGATAAGCCAGTCAAGGTGTGCGTGCGAGTTGTCGTTCCAGTCCGGGACCATCCTAAAGTAAGTAATAGAATTGTTAAGTCATACGTATGTTTGAATAATAGTGTAGGGTTCCATACCTAGATACCAAGAACATATTATAGCGTCATCTATTAGCTCCTTGCGCAAAGTATGGAAATATGCAATAAAATGGCCACTTTTGATTGTGTTTGATTTTTTTTACACCCACAAGAGACCGCAGATCTGAGTAGTTGATATCAATTTCAACTTGATACCTCCACGCGTTACCGTTAAATAGTGTCTTTACCGACGGACAGACAGACAGACGGACAACAAAGTGATCCTATAATGGTTCCTTTTTTCTTTTGAACCCTAAAAACATAAATAAATAAAGGTATGTATTTCAAAATTATTTGAGAAAAACAAGGACACTTAATACGACATTCCACTATCTTTATGTTTAAAAATTTTATGCTTAACATTTTCAAATATTACAGAGTTGAGCAATTGTTATTTTATTAAAAACTAGTGGCACTTTAGTCATTTCGGTGGCGGAATTTCTAAAAAAATGTTTATAAATCTTTGTACATTACCTACTCAATACGATGTGACTCTTACAGGAGCAATGTTTTCGTTAACTGAAATAGAATCTTGTGCATAAGAGTTTAAATCAATATATATATATAGGTACAAATAAATATTTACCGCCAAAATGACGAAAAAACAGCTGAAAATAAAATTCACCAAATTATAATATTTAGGATATTCTATTATAAGAATTGAATCTGCTTCAAATATTTATTTATTTCTTAACTTTTACAAAAAGAAAAAGTTAAAAAACGATGGAAGTATTTAGAAACGTTTCTGTCGCGTAAATGAAAAATTTTATCACCCCCTGACGTCTCATTCCCTCAAACAAAACTGTTATCTAAGCTTACACAGTAAAACGAAATGTCAGTAGGCGACGCCAGTAAAACTTCCACTCGGCATGATTATTTTATATCTAGACAATTTCTACATAGCCATAAATTGGATAAATATGACGATGAAAGAGGTCGAATTATCTGAGCCGTCATTTTTAATCACTGTATCTAACGTTAGCGTGTTCTAACTCGACCTCAGTGCCATCTAGCGCTGTTTTTTATCTGTGTTTGTTTGTTTCGTATTCATGCTAAAAATACTGAACCGATTGAGTTGAAGTTTGGCATGTAGATAGGTCAGACGCTGAAATAACACATAGGGTACTTTCTATCCCGATATTCCCACGGGAACGAAGACTATGAGGGTGAAACCGCGGGGCACAGCTAATGATCACTATATATTATAAAATCCTAAATGACTCACTGACTGACATGCAACGCAGAGCCCAAACCACTGATCCCAGAGATTTGAAACTTGGAGTTTTTTTTGTAGATTCTTTTCATTCTCTGGACGTGGGCTAAGAAAGGATTTTTAAAAATTCACATTCTAAGAGGTCCAAAAAGGGCGTCAAAGTTTTGGTAAAAAATCTCTCATATTTAATTATTGAGAGCGGGCAAAGCCGCTGTTCTTACACTAGTACACATATAAACCTCCCTCTTGAATCTGGAGTCTTGAAGACAGAGTGTTCTCTATTGATGAAAACCTCATTCAAATACGTTGCGTAGTTTCAAAGACTACGATAAATAGTGATAGCATAGGTGATAGTGATTAAAAGTGGAATTGATCATAGAAAAAAATTAAAAAGAAACATGAGACTTCTCGAAAATGGAACGAAATATTGTTGTCTTGGTCGGACTTTGGTTTTAGGTACATTTTTCCATCTTTCTTGTCCATTATATTGCACTATGCAAACTGCACACAGCAATCGTGCACTTTAGACAATGCAAATTGCAAGGCCAATTGTTGAGTAGGCGCTGGGAGAAGTTACTATATATTCCCTATATATCAGTCGAATTGAGTAGTCTTTCTGCCAGTGACTGTGTCTTCACAGTCAATTTACTGACAAACCTGCGTCATTTCGCAGCATGATGATAAACTGACGTGGCATCACTCATTTCAATACGGTAGGGTAACCATCATTTAGGATATTCTTAGCTGGTAATAATATAATAAAATATAATACGGGACAACTTCCACACACGGTATCTGGTCCCAAACTAGGCTAGAAGCCTGTACTATGGTAACCAGATGACTGATATACATACTTATATAAGCTTATAACACCCAGACACAGATCAAACAGACATGTTCATGCACACAAATGTTTGACCTGGCCGGGGAGCGAGCCCGGGGCCTGCGTCACAGAAAACAGAGTTACTACCATCTGAGCCAACGAGGCTGCCACCGTGTAATAATTATATAATATACATGAAGGTGACGACAACATTTTACAAATTGCCACAATTCTACAAAAAACATTCCAATTTTAAATTAAATAAAAGAAATAATTCTAGTTACGATGAATTAATTGCATACGATGAATCCAGTGCAAATACTATTTCTTTGTATTGTATTCAGTTTTGTGTAGTTTTTTTTTCGTTTTGGAATGATATTTCCCTGGCATGATATGTCTTTATTATATTCCATAATTATTTCTAATTTTATTCCAATATTTATAAGGCAAAGCATGGTCACCCGAGTATCCAGATAACTAGAGATGGGGTAAAAGCGTGAATACGTGCCTATCTCGTTTTTGCTACTTTTGAAAAATTACCCGAATTTACCCTACAAATGGGCGTGAAGGCGAACACAGCTATTTAAAGTGCAGAGGTTTATATATTTAGTCTATAACTTATAAGATTTATTTTATTTTATGATTTTTTTTTATGATAGTGAGTGACAAGACGAGCAAATCAGGTGCCTGATGGTAAGCATCATGATTGCCCATATCAGACACAGTGCTACCCAATGTTTTAAAATTCAAAATTCTGCGCGGCACTGCACTGCGCCTGTCACCCTGAGATATGAGTTGTTGAATCTCATCATGCCCAGTAATTTCGCTGGTAACATTGCCCTTCATACCGGAACACAGTAATGTTTGCACATTACTGCTTGGCGGATGAATAACTGGCAAAGGTGTGGTACTTCCCCAGGCGGCCCCCTGCAAAAGAGGCCTACTTTTAGGGATTTTAGACTTTTAGGGACTTTTAGGGACTTTTAGGGATGCTTCATAACACAACACAATCACACCTTTTTCCCGAAGGGGTAGGGAGAGGTGTACCCAGGACTCAGTCCCATAGTAGGTACACCCACATTTCGCCAGTATGTTATTGGTCCCATGTTATAGAGGCGAGCCTTTTGCAATCTACCGGGCACAGTTCCAGGCTCCAGGCAGTTATTGAGCTAATTCCTAATGGATAAATCCAATATTTTAACACTTTGCCGGACCTGGGATCGAATGTGGGACCTCATAATCGGCAGTCGAGCTTGCGCCCACTGCGCCACCACGGCAGTCGCATTTGTCAGATTTGAACTAATTTGGTTATACTTACTCAGAATAAAACTGGGACAGATATCGCCGTGGAGTTACCGGCTTTAGAATAGTGCTCCACCCTCTCTATCCGTGGTTGCCGTACGAGCCGGCTAAGGGTTAACAGATCCAGAGGACGGGCAGCAGCGTCCTCTGCAAAAAACCATCGAACTGCACTCGACAACCCGCCTACTAAGCGTGTCGAGTATTGGCAAACCCCCCTTTATGGGGGAGGCCTACGTTCAGTAGTGGATTACCAACACTGAGATGATGATGATTATGATGATGAACGGAAATCGGTATTCTACCACCCACGTGGTGTTCGTTGTAGTTAGCAAAGCAAGCCTTAGACCACTAAAAATATAGAATTAATTAAACCTTAATTGTTGTTGTTTTGTAGTTGTAGGCCTCTTTTGCAGGGGGCCGCCTATGCAAGTCACACCTTTACCAGTTATTCATCCGCCAAGCAGTAGTGTGCAAACATTACTGTGTTCCTGTCTGAAGGGCAATATGTTACCAGCGAAATAATAAATTACAGGGCATGATGAGTTTCAACAGCTTCAACAGGGTGACAGGCGCAGTGCAGTGCCGGGCAGCATTTTGAATTTCAAAACACTGGGTGGCACTGTGTTTGATATGGGCAATCATGATGCTTACCATCAGGCACCTGATTAGCTCGTCTTGTCACTCACTATCATAAAAATAAAAATAAATAAGCCTTTATAGTGACTGGTCTATTTGATTATTTATTTGTCAATGATTATGGTTAACAGAGCTTCTGAGTGCTTAAAGGGGACTTTAAGCTACATTATTATGCTTATAAGAGTAGATATTCGACTTAATGTGAACACACAAATCTTAATTCGGATCAAAAGCTAACACCTTGCATCCGAAAATACCCGATAAGTAATAGAAACATCTTAAACATATTATCTGCCGTCGTAATAAAAGAGTGCAGTAACTTAGATTAACAACTTTACGAGAAAATCGCGCTAGTCACTCACTAACATAAAAAAAGACAATTTTTAATCAACTTATTTAACTTCGTGAACAAAACGTCAATTTATTTCTATCTAGGAGAGAGATAGATAAATCAGAGAAGAGAAAAGCTTGTTTCGGCCGTTTATAGCTTGAGCTGACCTGTCACTCCTGCAAAGCAAGCTATCAGTAAAGTTGAGGGCACACTGAATGCTATCTGATGCCTAATGCTGACCCGCATCATGTCAAGACTTGGAGTGGTGGCATAAAATAGATAGCACAGAAGGACGAGCGAAAACAAATAACATAATATAACAACGCGCCTAGATTCCCTGAAGGTTTAGGCAGTGATGTACCCAGTCAAAAACATTTAAAATTTCTGTGTCTTTTCGAATGGTTGTCTGGAAGAGATCGCTCTAAGCGATAAGACCGCCAATTATTATTACTCACGTTTTAGTTTTTTTAAGTTTCATTTTGTTAATTTTCTGTATTGTGGTATCAATAAAAGGGTTATCTAATCTAATCTACACATATATATCTTACTTTTTTTTTTTATGACAGTGAGTGACAAGACGAGCAAATCAGGTGCCTGATGGTAAGCATCATGATTGCCATTTCAGACATCCATATCAGACACAGTGCCACCCAGTGTTTTAAAATTCAAAATTCTCCGCGGCACTGCACTGCGCCTGTCACTCTGAGATATGAGTTGTTGAAACTCATCATGCCCAGTAATTTCGCTGATAACATTGCCTTTCAGACCGGAACACAGTAATGTTTGCACATTACTGCTTGGCGGATGAATAACTGGCAAAGGTGTGGTCCTTCCCCAGGCGGCCTCCTGCAAAAGAGGCCTACTACTACAAAACTACTTATATTATTATGATTATATTGTGACCTCGGACTTGAAAGACGATATGGATATGGAGAGGGAGCGAAGGGCGCTGTCTGTAGGAGCGAATATGATCACACGGAGGTTTGTTCGCTGTACGAGAGACTCAGTCCCATAGACTGGGTCTGTGTGCACCCCTGCCCCTGTGGGAAAAAGCGTGATGTTAGGTTATAAAATTCTAAAATTCATGATTTTCATGGAGGAAAATTGTGAGACCCGGCAGAGGAACAAATTTGGAGAGCGGGCAGCAGCGCTCTCCGTTTCCAAGACGTTGACAACAACAAACGTGCTGATTGACGGCAAAATCCTCCCATATGAATAGTTTATGGCCTTCTATGGAGAAGGCCTATGTTCAGCAGTGGACGACTTCCTTGATGATGTGTCAGGAAAATTTAAATTTTAAATTGAATTTAAAAATAAAACCCAGCCTTCTGTATCTGTTTTTAGTACTGACGACCGTACTGCGCTGACAGATAGATAGATAAACACTTTATAGTACACCAAAACATGGACATAACAATACAGTACTTTTAATAACAATTAAAAGAATCTTAGGCTAGTACAAGTGGCGGTCTTATCGCTTAAAGCAATTTCTTCCAGACAACGAGAAGGAAAGGAATACTTAGAATATTTCTGGTCGGCGGTGTACTTATAGGAGTATATAAATAATTGTAATTACTAAAATATACTTATATATTACAAACAAATAATAATTCATATACATATACATATATACATACATATCATATACATTTTTTTTTTTTGCTTGCTATTTTTGCTGCAAAAATATAATTCAGCTCAATTTTCTTTTACCTTCATCATTATTGTACTTTTCTAACGTATACATACATATCATATATAGACATTTTTTTTTTTTTGCTTGCTATTTTTGCTGCAAAAATATAATTCAGCTCAATTTTCTTTTACCTTCATCATTGTACTTTTCTAAAGCAATTGAACAGTGGAAAAACGGAATTGCACCATTTGACAATAAAATAGCTCCGCCGTAGCACCTGCTACGCCATTTCGTAGCGTTTGCTACGAACACGACGTTGGCATCTACGAGGAGATTGGTTCCTTAATGATGAGTTGAAATGAATTGCACTTTATATTCTATGACATATGGTTTAATTTCCTATGTCTGGAAATGTCTGGACGTAGTATAAGATACTCGAGTTGATAAATGGATGTCATGTAAAAGTATTTTGCTGAAGATGACAATAATATGACGTCTAATGTCTTGCTACGAGCATTTGTTGTTGTAATTCCAGGGTCTAAACTACCTACACATGCCGAATTTCAGCCCAATCGGTTCAGTAGTAAGCATCCATCCATCCATCCGCACAAACTTTCGTAATTATAATATTACTAGCTTTGACCTGCGGTTTCACCCGAGTATGTGTGGGAATTTCGAGACAAATAATAATAATAATAATATGGGACAACTTCCACACTCGAGGTTTTTTTTTCTGCGTGCCTTTATTGAAAAAAGACTAAACAATAGACCTATCTACTTACTATCTACCCTAACTAAAACACTATACCTTAGAATACTTCGAAAATCCACAGGCCGACATGTCAGCCTATAGAAAAAAAAAAGAGGAAAAGGGTTTTTTAATCACTACGAGTATGTAACATAACAATTACACCTTTTCCCCGAAGGTGTAGGTGTACCCTGGACTCAATCCTATAGTAGGTACACCCACATTTCGCCAGTATGTTATTGGTCCCATGTAATAGGGGGCGAGCCTATTGCCATCTACCGGGCAGTGACTCCAGGCAGTTATTGAGATAACTCCTAATGAAAAATCCAAACTTAACTCTGTCTGACCTGGGGATCGAACCCGGGACCTCCTGATCGGCAGTCGAGCTTGCGCCCATTACGCCACTGAGGCAGTTTTAATTACTAAATTAATTAATAATATCATACTACTAAAATGATTGTATTAATTAAACGTAAAAGAAAAACACGAAACACAGAAAAACACCCATAAATACCAAAAACTAAACACCAATATCCAGACAAAAACAAAAAGTGTAGACATCTTGTAAAAGACGTCTTCGTTAAGTTTAATTAAAGTTTGTGTTTTACTCTTAGAATATAGAGCATCGGAAATAACAAGCGCTACCTTCAGTAAATTTTTTCTACTGATTTTCGCGGGGGTAAGCTAAACAAGCTGTACAGCAGACATTTACATTACGCTAACTAATGCAGATTATGTAAAATCGGAATTTGAAATTATTTCTCTTTATATATTAGAATGTAAAATACATCATATTTATTCTTAAGAAACGTGGTTGTTTTCATAAAATCTGAAATCTCAGTACAATACAAAAGAACGTTAAAAGGTGTGTAAAAGGGTAAACAAAATGCTATCGAGTTCTAACTCGACAGCGCCATCTAGATGTCACAAAAAAAAACAATGCTAGCGTTGTTTTTTGTGTGTATCATCATCGTCATCATTTCAGCCATTGGAAGTCCACTGCTGAACGTAGGCCTCCCCCATAGATTTCCATCCAGTCCGGTTGTAAGCGGCCCGCCTCCAGCGTGTTCCTGCCGTCTTTATTAGATCGTCTCTCTACCTTGTGGGTGGAAGTACTACGCTGCGCTTACCGGTCGGTGGTTTTGTATGTATGTTTGCTCCGTTTTCACGTAAAAACTACAGAACCGATTGAGCTGAAATTTGGTATATGGAGCTTACCCTGGAATAACACAAAGGATATTTTTTTTGATATTCCCACGGGAGCGAAGACTACACGAGTGAAACCGCGGGGCAGTGCTAGTCATCTATAAAACACATATTATGATGTGTTGATAACACCCGCCCTGCTACACCTGCACAGTGACCAAGGGAAAGAGGACGAACGCGAAAGAGCAAAAGAACGGGTAAAACTAGTTATATCCGTGTCATGCTAAAACTGCTGGATGCGATCCGAATACAGGGAAAATAAATGGCAGAAGATGGAGAAGGCCTATCTCCGGCAGTAGGATGATACGTGCTGACGATAACGATGGTGAAAATAAATGAAAGCTACACACAAATCCAAAACGCACACAAATCCAAAACACACACTCAAATAAGTATACATGAACAACTTGTTCATGTCCCTCGGTATAATTGAGATCTCCCTTTTTGATTGCTCTAAGGTTAAACCCCAAGTTGATGTTAGTTCAAGGTAACAAGTTCAAAGGTTTCTTTATTAAAAGTTTAAAAAAACTCCATTTTGTGTTTATTACTCTTAGTTAAGGTATTCGATGTTTTAACAAGCATTATTATCAGTATCACCTCCATCATTAGAGACAACCAAGTAACTAATGCTTAGAAGAGAGAAATTTGACACAATCCGATGAAAAATTTATCAAATCGATGTGTCCTCTGAATATTATTAACACATTCCATAAGTTTTGTGTAGTGGTAGGCCTCTTTTGCAGGGGGCCGCCTGGGGAAGTACCACACCTTTGCCAGTTATTCATCCACCAAGCAGTAATGTGCAAACATTACTGTGTTCCGGTATGAACGGCAATGTTACCAGCGAAATTACTGGGCATGATGAGATTCAACAGCTCATATCTCAGGGTGACAAGCGCAGTGCAGTGCCGCGCAGAATTTTGAATTTTAAAACACTGGGTGGCAATGTGTCTGATATGGGCAATCATGATGCTTACCATCAGGCACCTGATTTGCTCGTCTTGTTACTATCATAAAAAAATAAAAATAAAAAAAATATTTATAACCTGATATTTTTGTAGTAAAGTAAGCTACGTCCTGTCATTATAGTTTTATAAACTTGATGATAATGAACTTCTAAATATCCCAGTTTTAATCACGTGATTAGACATTCACTACCCAAAAAAATAAGAGTTTATAAACATAAATGGAATGATTGGGACGTAGCTTACTTTATCTTAAAAATATCTGGATATAAATATATCAAATAGGTTAACTACTTATATGCAGAGGAAACAGGGGAATACAAATTATCGGTTTGATAATTTTTCCATAGGATTAGTGTGAAACTGGTAAGAGTTCGCCTTTCCTGTTAATCAAATCTAAGTAGATCAATATTACGCGTTTTACGTTATTTTTAGCGTAACTTTTATCAGTCATTAAACTCACCAGAGATTTGACAGCCGATCAAGCATTCATCATCACAATCATCTCAGCTATAGGACGTTGAAATAATTAAAAAATACCTTTTCATTCTGCAGTTTTATAATACAGCCTTTATAAAAGATAAACAGTAAAATCCTTCCTCAAACACTTGACCACAGAATAAAGCACAGAAGGTCCAATTAGCTCCCTACCTACAGTTAATACTCAGCAGGATAAATAAGCACGTTGATCAAACAATTAATGGATAAGTAGAACCTTTTAATGCAAATACACACTGAAGGCGTGCAAACAATGGTTATAAAGGCTCGACAACATTGAAACGTGCAATTTACGATAAAGAAGATACTCAATTTGGGTCATTCTCGCTGGTCCCCATTCCTATTTCTCCACTGAGATTTAAAAAAATCTCAGTTGTCCCCAGTGGGGAAGACTAACAGCTGCCCAAACAAGTTCCGCTCGGTGACAAAAAATCTAGGAATACCACCTATATTACCGATAAAACGACAACTGTAAATGATCCACACTTCCTTCTTCCCCACTGAGGACAAATAGGTTTTTTCTTAAAGTTGTCCCACATGTCCCCAGTGGAGACAAATAGGACCAACTCAAACCCAAACTCAAAGAAAATTTATTTAAATAAGTCTTAAATAGGCATTTTTAAACCTCTAATAATAATATTAGTAATATCAAACTAGTAATGAATCTACCGCGCGTTCGTAAATATACCTCTACAAGAAGAACGCACAAGAAACGTGTAAAGTTTAATTTTATCAACTGCTAGTTTTAAAATATTTGTTTTTCTTGTAAGGTGCCTGGTGGTGGTTATGCAGAAGTTTCCAGGCATCTTTGTCCTCTATGTATTGGTTAATATTATAATAAGCCTTTCCTAACAAAGTCAGGTTTTGAATTTACCCTCTGTAGCCCAGTTATTTCTTTTGGGATCTTATTTTAGAACCGTACGCAGTTCCTTAAGAAATATCTTCGTAGTGATCTTTGTAGTGGTAGACCTCTTGCAGGGGCCCGCCTGGGGAAGTACCACACCTTTGCCAGTTATTCATCCGCCAAGCAGTAATGTGCAAACATTACTGTGTTCCGGTATGAAGGGCAATGTTACCAGCGAAATTACTGGGCATAAAGAGATTTAACAACTCATATCTCAGGGTGACAGGCGCAGTGCAGTGCCGCACAAAATTTAGAATTTTAAAACACTGAGTGGCACTTTGTCTATATGGGCAATCATGATGCTTACCATCAGGCACCTGATTAGCTCGTCTTGTCACTCAATGTCATAAAAAAAAATAGTTTTTATTTGTTTGAGATAATCTAAAGCTAGGCTAGACAGATTTTTATCATGAGGTTCCGACTTCATGATGAAGCCGTACTAATTAATAACATATAAATAAATAAATGCCTCGGTGGCGTAGAGGGCGCATGCTCGACTGCCAATCAAGAGGTCTCGGGTTCGATCCCCAGGTCAGGCAAAGTGTTAAATATTGGATTTTCCATTAGGAATTATCCCAATAACTGCCTGGAGTCTGGAACTGTGCCCAGTAGATAGCAATAGGCTCGCCCCCTATTACATGGGACCAATAACATACTGGCGAAATGTGAGTGTATCTACTATGGAGTCCTGGGTACACCTCTGCCTACCCCTTCGGGAAAAAAGGCGTGAATGTATGTTTGTATGTAAATAAATAAATAGTCTAGAAATAGTCAAAGTGATTACCAAGTAACGGAAAGTAATCTCATCTAATGATATAAAACCCAGGTTATTTCCAATTCTCACGGCACAGAATAAACAGGAGTAAAGTAGGTCAACACGTGATTAAGCTCTTATGCTCTTATTACTCGGCTTCAAATGTTTGTTTGGGTCTACTGTTTATGTACTGTGGCCCTTATTTTTGTAGATTTAGGGACTAACCATACTTATTCAGCTGCGATCAGCTGAACAGACGCGTACGCATCTCATACAAAATCTTTTCTATAGCAAAAGCTGAAAATTTTTAATTTTTTTTTTATGATTGTGAGTCGACGAGCAAATCAGGTACCTGATGGTAAGCATCATGATTGCCCATATCAGACACAGTGCCACCCAGTGTTTTAAAATTCTAAATTCTGCGCGGCACTGCACTGCGCCTGTCACCCTGAGATAATAGTTGTTGAATCTCATCATGCCCAATAATTTCGCTGGTAACATTGCCCTTCATACCGGAACACAGTAATGTTTGCACATTACTGCTTGGCGGATGAATAACTGGCAAAGGTGTGATACTTCCCCAGGCGGCCCCCTGCGAAAGAGGCCTGCCTACCACTACAAAAATAAATAATTTGTTTTAATATTTTTTTTATAAATAACTAAAGCAAAAATAAGAAAAGTGAGGCTGCTTTAATACTAATTAACTATTCTCCATTTTCCAATAAGTTAAAGTTATCGTAGTATTTAAGTTTCTTAGAATACGAACGACAAAGTTAACCGTTTAATACAAAAATCATGATTAATATTTTAATTTTTTTTAGACAAAGCGGTCTACTCGCATGTAATACAATACAAATAAGGAAAGAAAAACAGGTAGATTGCGAAATGCATCACCTATAGATAAACACACGCCCCTAGAGCATTAGGTAGAAGGGATAGAAAAATTTCACCGACGACTAGTACCTCCACGGTAGCTCAAGTGGTAGAGCGCCCACCACCGATTGGTGCGGAGGGTGCGTGGTTCAAATCCCGCCCGTGGGTGAAATTTTTCTTTCCTTATTTGTATTGTATTACATGCGAGTAGACCGCTTTGTCTAAAAAAAATTAAAATATTAAGCAAAAAGGAAGTGTTTATCAATTTCGATATGAATTCTAATTGTAACATTAGACTTGTCGGTGGGTAGATTGCGAAATGCATCACCTATAGATAAACACACGCCCCTAGAGCGTTAGGTAGAAGGGATAGAAAAATTTCACCGACGACTAGTACCTCCACGGTAGCTCAAGTGGTAGAGCGCCCACCACGGATTGGTGCGGAGGGTGCGTGGTTCAAATCCCGCCCGTGGGTGAAATTTTTCTTTCCTTATTTGTATTGTAAAAATCATGATTGTAATGCAATAGGCTCTTAATTGAAGATTTAATAAATAATGCACACGCTCTTTTCGCATTAACACATTAAAACTTTGTTGTCTGCAGTTCAATTTCGTGGGCAAGCTGCTGGGACCGAAAGGCAACTCGTTGAAGAGGCTTCAAGAAGACACCATGTGCAAGATGGCGGTGCTCGGTCGAGGCTCAATGAAGGATCGACAGAAGGTAATACAGACATTGCTCTTGATAATCCTACTCATATTAAATATTATAAATCTCATATTTCAGACTGCCTCTGTGGCGTAGAGGGCGCATGCTCGACTGCCAATCAAGAGGTCCCGGGTTCGATCCCCAGGTCAGGCAAAGTGATAAATAATTGGATTTTTCCATTAGGAATTATCTCAATAACTGCCTGGAGTCTGGAACTGTGCCCGGTAGATGGCAATAGTCTCGCCCCCTATTACATGGGACCAATAACATACTGGCGAAATGTGGGTGTATCTACTATGGGACGGAGTCCTGGGTACACCTCTGCCTACCCCTTCGGGAAAAAAGGCGTGAATGTATGTTTATGTTATATTTCAGTACAATGTAAAAAACTTACGTTTGTATAGTTCGACACAAAAAAGTAGAAAATAATGGGGGCGCCACTGTCTCTTACTAGAGTAAAAACAATTTAATCAATACATACACTTTAAATTAGTTCCGTTTCTACTCTTTTGTGTCGAGCTATAACAGGTGAACAAAATGATTGCGAGTTCTAACTCACCTCCAGCGCCATCTAGTGCGGTTTTGGCTAGATTGATGGATAGATGGATGTTTGTTACTCTTTCACGCCAAAACTACTGAACAGATTGGGATGAAATTTGGTACGCAGGTAGCTTAGACCCTGGAATAACACACAGGGTACTTGTTTCCCAATATTCCCACGGGAACGATGTCTACGCGGGTGAAACCGCGGGGCGCAGCTAGCATTTTATATTTTTACCAGGTGACCTTGTGTGGAAGTTGTCCCATAATATACTCGTAATATGACATGATCGTATTTATCTGTCACAACTGATATTGAGCTTCGTGGACAACAGCATGTTTATAATTCCACTGCACTCACAGGTGCTGGTGATACCAGCGATACCTATTTATATGGCTTCATTATTGCGTCGACTGTACCTAAAAGACCTATAGTTTAATCGCTCTCTGTTAGTAATTCACACAAACAAAAGCCCGGATAATCAAGCACCTTTGTCCGGCCACCGGGTACCACCCGGATAACTTACTAAGATACTAAACCCGGATTACTTTGTATAATTATACCGGTTTAGTTTTAGCTACAATGAAAACCGGTTTCATATTTTATGCTGCTTTCGCTCTGAAATTGTTTGTTAATTCGCTGCTTTGCTACCTTTGGCTTTGTGGCGATGCAATGTTATAATTAGGAAGTAAGAGTTATTGTAGTAGAGGTTATTGCAAGTTTTAATAAGAGCGTCTCCACATTGCGTTTTTAACATAACATAACATAATATACATTCACGCCTTTTTCCCGAAGGGGTAGGCAGAGGTGTACCCAGGACTCAGTTCCATAGTAGATACACCCACTTTTCGCCAGTATGTTATTGGTCCCATGTAATAGGGGGCGAGCCTATTGCCATCTACCGGGCACAGTTCCAGACTCCAGGCAGTTATTGAGATAATTCCTTATGGAATAATCCAATATTTAACACTGCCTGACCTGGGGATCGAACCCGGGACCTCTTGATTGGCAGTCGAGCATGCGCCCTCTACGCTACCGAGGCAGTCGTTTTTATCATGTTCATATACAACAGTGATGGCGGTACGTCAAAATCATGGTAACGCTTTATTCTTTTCAATTTACGGCCGCGAGAGGCATGACGTTAGAAAGATTTGCTGCGAAACAAAGACATTTAAGCATTCTCTCTTTTTCTATCATACGAACAGTCGCTTGTGTTTATCGATACCAACGACATACAGCGGCGTTTATACGAAAGAATAGATCATGACATGATCGTACTAATCTGTCACCACTTAAATTCGGCTTTGCTGCTAGATCAGTTTTAGAAAACCGTGGTTTTTATCATCAAATTTCAGCTCAATCGGTTCAGTAGTTTTGGCATGAAAGAGTTACAAACATCCATCCAGCCATTAGTAGTAATAAGTACGATATTCAAAGCCCGCACCCCATCAGGAATAAGCGACTGTGTTTTCGTAAAGGATGTTGAATTGCACATACACTAAAGGCTACGAACGCTGAGTCTGTTTGTGATTTACAAGATACCATCCTGTAGCTATATTCTTCATTTCTTAATAATTCCAACGAATCTGTTTTCTTCCAGGAAGAAGAGCTGAGAGTATCAGGCGACCCGAAGTTCGCGCACCTGTCAGACGAGCTCCACGTAGAGATCAGCGCGTTCGCTACGCCGGCGGAGGCGCACGCCAGAGTCGCTTACGCATTGGCTGAGTTAAGGAGGTTCCTCGTACCGGTGAGAATATACCTTTTCACACACGCACACACATCATAAGCCGGAAGACGTCCACTGCTGAACATAGGCCTCCCCCATAGAAAGCCGTAAATTATTCAAATGGTGGGATTTTGCTGTAATCACCACGCTTTGGCAGGTTGCTTGGTGATCGCAGTTATTGGAATACTTACTTGGTAAGATAAGATAAGATAAACATAAGATAAAAAAATATTTATTGCCAGTACATACAAGAAAATTACGTACAAAATCATGTTATCAAAAAAAAAACCTAGATATACATTTATATAATAATAAAAAGAAACAATAATAACATTACTTTACTAGCAATTGGGATATGCTCAGCTTTGTGCTGCGCGAGGTTTCCCTGCGCAGCGCTGGTTTTCAGTTCAGCATACCCCATGCTCGAGCACAGATGTTAATCGAGTTGAAAAAAAAAAAATTGGTGCCTTAGGCATACCTTAAAGATTGCATTAGAATCAGCTCCCCTAAATCATAGTCCCAGTAAACACATTTTTTAACACTAGTACACTTCGTATTTTGTTTTCATGTATGAAGTTTCATTTCAAAGTCCTTCCAAAAGTTATATTTTAGAAAAAGCACTCGAAAATACCAGCAACATCTTCAGGTTATAAAAATGCTCTTTTACGTGAATTTTAGTGTACTCGTATATTTGCAAAGTCTTACTGCATCACAGAGCACAAGCTTTCAAGCACACAGTGCTTAAAGTGGCGTATAATTCAGTTTTTCAACGCGTGAAATATGCACACATAATAAGGAACGGAAAGAGGACGAGTGTGACACGTAGGGTTGTCAATTTCGTGTTTTTACTGTTTTGGAAACCGGGACGGGTTTGGTTACACACATTTGAATATTATGGTCCCGGTTTTGGTGGCATTTCCGTTTTTTATATTTTGATATGTTCCGGTTTTGAATGAATGAATGAATGAATGATAACACTTTATTGGTACCATAATTATACAAAAAAAAAGGCAAAAAGAAAACTTAAAAACTAGAAAGAGTAAAAGCAGTTTTGCTCCGATATTTTCGACACCTGGTTAACGGGTCTTCTTCTAAGTCAGGCACTCTTAACAGTGATCGTGGTTGCTATGCGTGATCTTCACTGGTTAACGGGTAACTTTGCATAAAATCTCACTAATATCACTAATATTTATAGATAATTTTGAAGTTTAAATGGGTATAGATAGATAGATAGATAGATAATACTTTATTGTACACCACACTTAAAGAACCAATACAAAGGATACAGAGAAACTATACTTAAATGTACAAGCGGCGGTCTTATCGCTAATAAGCGATTTCTTCCAGACAACCGATGGATGGAGAGGATTCATTTGCAGCAAAAAGACGGTGGCGTATCTTTATAAATTAAATATATCAAGTGTAAATAATATAATATTGTTTAATATAATATATAATAAACTAAATATTAATAAATATAATATAATATATAAAATAATATACAAAATACCTTTACTACGTAATAATATATACCTACATAGATATAAAATCAATATCATAACATATAATATATATACTAGTATTATATACATAACTATTACCTATAATCTTTCATACATGGATAGATAGATATGAGTAAGTACTACAATCAATAATCAAAATATTATGGTAGTGACAGACCGACAGACTGTTGAGTTAGATAATGATTCTTTACGCAAGACTTGAATACGGATAATGAGGGAGCACGTCTAATAGAAACTGGGAGACCGTTCCATAAGCGTACAGCTTGTACTGTGAAAGAACGATCAAAGAAGGAAGTCCTATGTGGAGGCATCTTTAAAGAGAGATCCTCCGAAGACCTGAGTAAGTAAAGGTTGGAGCTGTGCATGTGCAGGAACTGAAACTTGTTCTTTAGATAGCGCGGAGCAGTGGGGTTAAAAAAAGTAGAATAAAGTAAAGAAAGGATATGAGTATTCCGGCGAAAGCGAATATTTAGCCACTTGAGTTTATTGCGATACTGAGAAATGCGACTGGGTATATTTTCCATGATTTAAATATTTAGTAATAGAACCGGGAATAATAATAACCTATCCTATTTCTCGTCATTACGCGGGTGTATGTGTTGCAGCCTAATGATTTTATAAACACAGACAGGCAATAATTAAACTCTCTGTGTTTAATATGGAACTACATAATAAATGAATAAGTTTTTTTTTGTTTTAATATTCTATTGAGAGTTAAAATTTTGTAGTGATCATATAATATTATTTTAAAGCGTATCATACAGTCAGAAGAGAAAATATAATTAAGCACACAATATTGGTATCAAACGATGTGTTTTATGTTAGTGAAATAAAGTACCCGCTCACTGCGTACATTGTATTTGATGAACTTGTTAAGTTTATGAACCTTTTTCTTGAAATTTGCAAGGAATTTACTTTCATTGCAGATATAATATAAACAATACCGTTCAAGTTACAAACAAAGAGTATCTATCGGTCTGGGCATACTTTATTTTTAATAATAATAATAATAGATTGTTCTATGTCATCTCGTTCATTGAGCTCATTATTAAAATTAACAGAATTTAAAATTTAAATGTTTTTAAGTATTATTGTTCTCATGTAATAGGGGGCGAGCCTATTGGCATCGACCGGGCACAGATCCAGACTCCAAGCAGTTATTAAGTTAATCCTTAATGGAAATATTTAATATTTAACAGTACATATGTTTTATGTGATAATGAGTAACAATCAGGTGCCTGATGGTAAGCATCATGATTGCCCATATCAGACACAGTGCCACCCAGTGTTTTAAAATTTTTAAATTCTGCGCGTCACTGCACTGCGCCTGTCACTCTGAGATACTAGTTATTGAATCTCGTCATGCCCAGTAATTTCGCTGGTAACACTGCCCTTGAGACCGGAACACATTACTGCTTGGCGGATGAATAACTGGCAAAGGTGTGGTACTTCCCCAGGCGGCCCTCTGCAAAAGAGGCCTACCACTACATAACTGCCTGATCGCGTATCGAACCCAGGACCTCATGATTGGCAGTCGAGCTTGCGCCTACTACGCCACAGAGGCGGAATATAATAATGATTATGATAAATAACTAATGAATGCACTTTTCCGTATCGATTCATGAAGCAAATTCCAGAAACGAACAATTTCAACATGCAAATTGAAAA
Organism: Hemistola chrysoprasaria; assembly: GCA_947063395.1. Classification (NCBI taxonomy): domain Eukaryota; kingdom Metazoa; phylum Arthropoda; class Insecta; order Lepidoptera; family Geometridae; genus Hemistola; species Hemistola chrysoprasaria. The sequence goes on along the minus strand of OX346733.1, from coordinate 8,185,625 downwards.
CATAATACATAGTATTATTATTACTAGGTATGCCCTATGGTTTCTTAAGTTGAAAAATTACTCTGTACTTTACCAGAATTTAAATCTTCAACATACTAAATTTAATTACAATCTGTTGTTGTTACTACGTAGTTGTAACTTTTAACGCACATCCAAACATTTGCATATGTAAATATTATTAGAGCATAATACCTTTGAAGACTTTTACGAATGAACCTTTTAAGAATTTTATATATTATATTCCGGTTAATAAAAAATATTATACGAATATAGGATTATTAAGAACCAAACGTTATCCTTGTTTTACATTTAAAATGCCTTTACAGCTGTAATAGGTGAATAAATTAACAGGATACAGGACCTCTGAGCAGTTTGACACAATCCTATGGTAAATTTACGAAATCGATGTTTTGTATTCCCGTGTTTCCGCCGAAAATAATTGATTTTATCCATAAATTTATATCTTGGAAATTAGAAGATGAATTAGGCTATGTCCCTGTTATTTTATTTTTGTTCCTTAACTCTTCATTTATTTCTAGTGAACGTCTAATTACGCGAGTAAAACTGGGACAGTTTTTCATGTTTTTAAAGGGTCATACTTCATTTAACAATGATTTTGTAGAAAAATGAAAATAACAGGGACATGCTCACTGAAGACCTAGATTTTATAAAAAAAAAAAACCATTGCTCTGACGCAGTTATCTAGGGAGGAAACACGGGAATACGTTTGTATGGAAAAATCACCCCTCATGTAACCTCTTAATGATGCACAGAATAAGCTAAACGAACCTCTAAACAATTCTATTTTATCCCACTTGTTCCACGTAATCCTATGGTTGACAACTATCTGTCAGGCGTCCCGGTTTACAGGTGTGCCGGTTTTCAGGCTTTGTAGATGTGTCCCGGTATTGAGGTGTTATTTACCGGGAGCGTTGTTATTGCTGATGATTTTGTTGCATTTTGTATAATAATTTATTGAAATACAAAACACAAAAATATTTAAAATTGATGTTATGAAAAAAAGGCCTACATGCTAAAAATAAATATTATTTACATAATATGTGTGAGTTTACTTGTAACCATGGCTGATGCAACAACCAAAACTTCATGGTAACTAAATAACAAATGTTTTAACGCGTTAGTCCCGTTTCTTTTTTTATTTTACATAATATGTGTGTTCGAATCGCGAATGATACTACATCAAGTTAATTACTACATTAAAATATTATTATCCAAACAGCTCAAGCTAAATTAAACCGTTTAGCAATAAAATATCCCATATTTTCTATTTAACTATCCCAATTCCTTGTCCCAGTTATGAGTCCCGGTTTCAAGTCCCGGTTCTCTCTACACTAGCGTGCCGTACAACCCTGGATTAAACATACACCGCACGTGCACAGAGGGCATTATTAAACTTTTACTTTTAATATGCTGAGAGCTCGTTCAATTTTTATGAAATTCCATATTGAAGTTCGGAATTTAGAGATGTTTCGCGCATAGTTCCTTATTATACGAGTAATTCTTAAGCCGGGACTACAGCTACGTGTTAGCGTGTTAAATAACAATATTCTGTTAAATAACACCAAAGCCACGCCCACTTTTCATGTTATTGTGTTAGGTAACACAAAAACATGCCGCTGCGGACCCGGCTTACCATGAAAAGTGGGCGTGGCTTTGGTGTTATTTAACAGAATATTGTTATTTAACACGCTAAAACGTAGCTGTAGTCCCGGCTTTATATTTTGTTTTGTCGACCAATACGACTATCTTTTATCTATAGGTGGGTGAATGTAACAAAACGTAATGAGCATGTTCGTGCGCCACTGACTGCATCAATGCTCGCTTTGTAATATATTACGTTACGCCTTGTAACACCGATCAGTACGCACCTTTTAGATGTCTCAATAATAATATTTAGCATTTTCTAATCTCTACGAAATAATATTATAAAAGTCCTGACTGACTGATTGACCCACTCACTTAAGAACGGCCCAGTCCTGACCCTTGGGCCTATAGACACACCCCGGACACTCGACTCAATTCCCATACAAAAGTCACGATATAACTACCTACTACACATACACTGCACACATGGAGTTTTGTACACGCGCAAGAGTGTGCGTGAGGTTATTTCCCAGCGAAGCGGGGATCGTGGAGAGCTCAATCTCGCTCGCGGGGTGAGGAAGGCCCGATTGGTGGGCGGATGACAGTGTCCATTCTATACGTATAGTATTATTATCTATTCTGCCTAGAGAACTGAAATTTTGCACATAGATCCATAATAATGTAGACAAGGAATAAGGCAGGGATTTCCACTATTCCCAAAGGGAACGATGACTACGCGGGTAAAACCACGGGGTACAGCTAGTATATTTTAATTTGTTTGCGTAATTACTTTATTATGTACAGTCGCGTTGAATAATCGAGGTTAAGCAATGTCTGCTCGGATGTGCTACGCGGATGGGTGACCATTAAAATTTTTGCCGTGGCCATCTAAACATTCTAAAGCGAGTAAGTGAGATTACTTAGGATAGATAGGCTAAGGGCCTATTTCACTATCCTCGAGTAAAGTGCCGAGTAAGCTACTCGTCTATTAAAGTAGCGAGTAAGGCGCAGTGCTAATTTCATAATGTCCGAGTTATGGTAAACGGCAAATTATTATTATTATATTATTATTATTATAAGCCTGATCTGTCCCACTGCTAGGCAAAGGCCTCTCTACCCTCAATCCACATGTGACTCATGAGGGTAAAGGTTTGGACGTTTATCCCACCACGCTAGTCCAATGCGGGTTGATAGGTGTGTGTGTGCAGAGAGCCTATAATAGACTCGAATGTTGTGGTGGACAACTATCACCCTGCACTAGTGATGGTCGTTATGACTAAAATGTTAAGATGTTGTATATACGAGTATGTCATTAGGTCCATCGGCAAAAAACGGCACATAAACTGACTTTTTTTTAACTGTCAAAAGTTACATGAGACTTCTCCTTGCCGAGTAGCACTAATCGGCGAGTAGTTAGTCAACACTTTACTCAAGGATAGTGAAAGAGGCCCTAAGTTATATTTAATACTGCAAACAGATAGTTTTGTAGTGGTAGCTCTCTTTAGCAGGGGGCCGCCTGGGGAAGTACCACACCTTTGCCAGTTATTCATCCGCCAAGCAGTAACGTGCAAACATTACTGTGTTCCGGTATGAAGAGCAATGTTACCAGTGAAATTACTGGGCATGATGAGTTTCAACAACTAATATCTCAGGGTGACGGGCGCAGTGCAGTGCCGCGCAGAATTTTGAATTTTAAAACACTGGGTGGCACTGTGTCTGTTATGGGCAATCATGATGCTTACCATCAGGCACCTGATTTGCGGCAACTTACGTATTGTGATGGAATAGAGACTAGGCTGAAATATCAACTCGTAAGTTTATTAAGTACACATTTCTACGTTATGTTACCATCAAAATTCGTTCCACGTATTGCCATGAAAGTCATATAAAATCATATTCAATGCTGTGAGCACCTGACGAACGTAAACTCCACATGCGCTATGAACGCAACGATGATCTACATAATTGACTCAAGCTCTCCTTTCTCCTGGTTGTACTGTTTCTAAAAGTCTATGAATTTTCATGTAATTGAGTAATGGTAACTGGTGCTCTGTTAGCGTGTTGGATAAAGTAGTGACAAAGATAGATTACAAAAAAAAATAATAAATAAAATGGTCAGATGGTTCCGACATGTCGTAAAGAGGATCGATGAAAGAAAATGAAAAGGCAAGTGTGAGTGGTTAAGGGAATGACTCGTCCATACAAAGTGTAAATGCACAAATATGAAGAAACAGGGAATCATTTTTCACTGCTTGTGGTTGGCTCTGGTCCCGGCGCCCATTTGCGTGAAAACATATTCGGTTAATGAAAACCTTACAGTTACTTCGTATTTATGAAAATTTTAAAAAAGTAATTTTACGGTTATCTTAATGAAAATGAAAATTATTTTTATTAGACATAAAGCACCGTTACAAATTGCGATTGACTCACTCACACTAGACGTGAGTCTGTGTCGCGAGGGCCAAAATGACGAAGTTATACAAATAACATTTGATTAGTGCTTAGTTGACTATACACTTTGATGAAAGAAAAGCTATAAGTTACACGCAATATAACTTACGCCATATTAAAAAAGTAATAATTCTAATTCATTTATTTATTTATTTATGATTTTTTAAATATCAAAAAACCATACGGCTTTCATTAACCAAATATGTTTTCACGCAAATGAGCGCCGGATCCAGAGCCAACCACAAACAATTAAGTAGATTTTTTTTTGTTCATTTTCACTTTTTTTTGTAGTGGTAGGTCTCTTTTGCAGGGGGCCGCCTGGGGAAGTACCACACCTTTGCCAGTTATTCATCCGCCAAGCAGTAATGTGCAAACATTACTGTGTTCCGGTATGAAGGGCAATGTTACCAGCGAAATTACTGGGCATGATGAGATTCAACAACTCATATCTCAGGGTGACAGGCGCAGTGCAGTGCCGCGCAGAATTTTGTATTTTAAAATACTGGGTGGCACTGTGTCTGATATGGGCAATCATGATGCTTACCATCAGGCACCTGTTTTGCTCGTCTTGTCACTCACTATCATAAAAAAAAAAAAAAAAAAAACTTTGTATGGACGAGAAATTAAATCTGTGTGGTTAAGACCTACGCATAAACTTTTCATGAACAAATTCATGTCCTAAAGAAAGGCCTGGTCAAAAGTACGCACAACCAACAAGCATGTACTCGTATGTGAAGAAAGTGATAAATTCGTAGAAGTGAAAGTCAGCCTCAAGTCTGGAACTGTGCCCGTTAGGTCTAGGACTAGGTCCTAGGTGCCTACCTCTTCGGGAAAAAAGAGTGTTATGTATTTTATTAAAGGAATGTACTATCAAATGTTTATTTTATCTATGTGCGAACATTATTACAAAATGCAATATGGCCGCGACTCATGTATTGTAATTTATTTAAATAGCTTTCCACGTTGCATCTGGCTTGAGATTTCCGTCTGTTTAAACGTTTTAGAGATCATAAAATATGAAACGGTTTAGTAACACAATATTATAACATTTTGAAATACTAAAATGTAATAATATTATACATTCGTACATACAGTCACGCCTTGTTCCCGTTGGGGTAGGCAGAGACTATTTCTTTCCACTTGCTACGATCCTAACATACAACTTTCGCTTCTTCCACTTTCATCACATTCTTCATGCATGCTCGTCGGTTGTTGGTACTTTTGACCTGGCCTTTCCATAAGATAACATCAACTTGTTCATGAAAGGTATGCCTAGGTCGACCGCTACCGACTTGACCATTCACACTAGCCTTATAAATCTCCTTTGTCTATCTCTTTTCGTCCATAATATTGTATTTTACTTAATAACGTACGTAATAACGTAGAAACAATATTATTTTCATTTCTCTTGTTCAAAAAGCCCGTCATTGTTGCGTACAGTAGGCGCGTTATATTTTGGAGATTCTGAACATAGCCTATGCGAACTAAACACACGTAAACTCGTGAACAAAACTGTTATTCCCAGATAAACAAATATACGAACAAATGTATATTGTAAATGTAATGTTCAGTTTAGTTCAATCATAATAATAACAGTTTTCTTCACGAGTTTACATACGTTAATGTTCGCAGAGCCTATGTTCAGACTCGCTAAGATAAAACGCACGTACTGTACCAGAGTGGGCCTAAAATAACTTTTAATTTTTTTTAATTTTTTTTGTTTAGTAGTGGTAGGCCTCTTTTGCATGGGGCCGCCTGGGGAAGTACCACACCTTCGCCAGTTATTCATCCGCCAAGCAGTAATGTGCAAACATTACTGTGTTCCGGTATGAAGGGCAATGTTTCCAGCGAAATTACTGGGCATGACGAGTTTCAACAACTAATATTTCAGGGTGACAGGCGCAGTGCAATGCCGCGCAGAATTTTGAATTTTAAAACACTGTTGGCACTGTGTCTGATATGGGCAATCATGATGCTTACCATCAGGCACCTGATTTGCTCGTCTGATCACTCACTATTTAAAAAAAAAACTTGATCACACCTGATGGTAAGTGACGACACGGTCGACGATGGTGCACGCTTGCCTAGAAGATACCCATTCACTCTTGACTTGAAAACCCCTAGATTGTACTATTCGGAAAACAATGACGCTGGCAATGTGTTTCATTCCTTCGCAGTTCGAACAATAAATGTTGACTCGAACCGCTTTGTACGAGTCGAAGGAATCTCAACCATGACTTAACCGCGAAGTATGGGTGTACCTACTATGGGACTGGACTGGGTTACACATCTGCGTACCCCTTCGGGATAAAGACTTATGTTACAAGCTCCATTAATGTCAGACACCGCAAATATGTACCTAACCAAATAAAAACTTGTAAAAAGCAAAACATATAACAGAAAAGTTTTTTACGAGCATAACAGCACCGTTTTTATATTTCACTGCGACTGCAATGTCCTAACTTTATGATTGAGAAAGTTTGTATGTTTGTTAAGGCAGTCCCTCACCGGGAGTATTCTATAACGTAACAGTCTAAGGGCATGCGAGCATTACGTTACAATTCAATTGTCTTTTTAGGGTTCCGAACCCCGGAGATCGGGGTGCCGAAGGAACCCTATTACTAAACCTATTCAGGCCTTCAAGTGGCATAATATAATAATAGAAACTTATATTATAGTACTTCAAATATGAATAGTGCGGAATAATTATTAATGTTAATTAAAGAACATAAAATAAGGGTGGCGTGGACTCAATTATAGGTAAAAGGTTTTCGGAGTTCTCACTTAAGTGTTACACCAAACTTTGGTAATATAGGTATGACGAAAATTTTAAAAAAGGACATCACGCCATACTATAAACATAATATTTACATAAAGAAATATTAAAAAAAACAAGCTTTTATTTATATACTCAATTGCTAACTGTTTCAAAATTCAGTTGCAATACATGCGCCGAAAATGCAAGTTAAATAAAAGCTTGTAATAAAAAGAGATGTAAATATCAGAGATATACATTTACGTAGGTATATATCTGATATGTACGTTCTGATATTATGAAAGTATTTTATTGAGAATCAAAAAAATCAACATTTTTGTGAAAATGAAGGCCATTCGGAATGCCAGGATAATCTTCTCACCATCTGGTATCTCCATTAAGATAGCTGAGCTTCAAGTGAACCATCGTCCCCTGGCCCCTATAACGTCAACTATGTAAAAAATGCAATAGCCCAGACATCGAGACATTCACGATACCTATGCGGTAGACCATAAAAATACCGACCGCGGGTTCGATCTATACAGAATGAAAATACTGAAGGAAACCGTACGGAATCTAGCGCGTTACACAGGTTATGGGCCTACGCATATTGGGTACCTTACTTAATGGACTAGCAAAGCGAAGTATTAAGGTCAAGTCGGATAAATGTGCACCTGTTTATTAATTTATTTATAATTCAGCACAACGACTAGCTTATGATAGATATAGATATAGATAGATGTGTATTTTACGTAATTACATGTAGAATATTTTATATATCTTCAAAAATGAGGGTACGTGTGAGTGAGAGGGCGAATTTGCTTAGCATCGCGCCTTAAGTATACTAAATATGATTTTTTTTTAAAAGCGGTTAAAATACAATATGAATATGAGAAAAAAAAATTCACACACAAGCGGGATTTAAACCTGCACCTTCCGCACCAATACACGTAGTGGGCTCTCTATCATTTGATCTACCGTGGAGGTATTTGTCATCGGGGTAATTTTCTATCCCACCTACCTAACGCCTATAGGGCGTATATAAAAATATAAAATAATATGAAAAGTAATAAAATTAAGACGGTTTGGAAAACAATAAACGTAGAAACAGGTAAAGATAAATGTAGAGATTCTGAATATAAATTATTAATTAATAATGAACACATTACAAATGTTGAGGAAGTCGCTAATATTTTTGTCGATTTCTTCTCTAACATAGCCCTGAACGCGACCAAGTCACTTGATTCATCCCCTGACTTGGCGGAGGCTTTTCTTAAAGAAAACTTCCAACGCACCATACCTGAATTTTCGTTTGAACACATCTCATTAATTGATATCAAAAAGACGTACAAGAGTTTAAATGTTAAAGCTACTGAAGATCTATGGGGTCTATCTGTAAAAATGCTAGATTCTATAATAAACACAATTGCTCCTTACTTAGCAGACTTATTTAACCTATGCATAGATAAAGGCACGTTTCCAGAACTAATGAAAATAAGTAAAATCACTCCTATCTTTAAATCGGGAAGTAAGACAGATCCCTCAAACTATAGGCCAATCTCTGTTTTGCCAGTATTAAGTAAAATCTTTGAGAAATTGATGCTAAACCAACTGCTGTCACATTTCAATAGAAATAGAATATTGCATTCAAACCAGTATGGTTTCACCAAATGCAGATCAACAACCGATGCAGGCTGTCATCTCATGACTCTTGTCTTGGAGGCTTGGGAGAGTTCACAGGATGCCATTGGAGTGTTTTGTGACCTTTCCAAAGCATTCGACTGTGTAGAACACTGCACGTTACTGCGCAAGTTAGAAGTATATGGAATTCATGGGAATGCCCTGAACCTGGTGGAATCATACTTGTCTAGTAGGCAGCAGAAGGTTAGCGTCAATGGTATCACATCTGCTAGTTCTCCTGTCAAGATGGGAGTCCCACAGGGATCTATTTTGGGTCCTTTCCTGTTTTTGGCATATATTAACGATTTGCCTTACATGGTCCACGGTCTAGCAGATATAGTTCTATTTGCCGATGATACGTCATTGATTTTTAAAGTTGATAGGAAGGATACTTCACTAGTACATGTTAATAATACTTTAGCAAGTATATCCAGATGGTTCACAGCAAACAATCTGTTATTGAATGCGAAAAAGACTAAATGTTTGAAATTTTCGTTGCCTAACGTCAGAAGTATAGAACCAATCATAGTTCTTGACGGTGAAAGACTCAATATTGACAATGCAACTTTGTTCCTTGGCATAAATATAGACTCTAAACTGCAATGGAGCACTCATATCACCGAGCTCTCAGGGAAACTAAGCTCTGCAGCTTACGCGGTTTATAAAATTAGGCAACTAACAGATGTAGCCACGGCGAGATTAGTGTACTTTGCATATTTCCATAGCTTGATGTCTTATGGGATTCTGTTGTGGGGGTCAGCTGCAGATATAGAAACTATCTTTATACTACAAAAACGTGCGATTCGTGCCATCTATGAGATGCGTCCACGCGAATCCCTGAGGGAATTATTTAAAGAAATAAACATACTGACCCTACCATCCTTATACATTTATGAGAACATCATGTATGTGCGTAAAAATGTACATAAATTAAAATTAAATAGTGACCTTCATAATTTTAATACTAGGAATAAAGACAAAATAGCTGTACCTAGCTTTAGATTATCTAAAACAAATAAAAAGACATTCTTAGGAAATAGTGTACGTTTCTATAATAAAATCCCAAAAGAGATAACTGGGCTCTCAGAGGGTAAATTCAAAACCTATATAAAATCTACTTTACTTAAGAAGGCTTATTATAAAGTCAACCAGTACATAGAGGACAAAGATGCCTGGAAACTTCTGCATAGCCGCCTCGCGGCACCTTCAAAGAAAACGAATGTAACCAAACCAAATATTGTGAAACTATCTGTTGAAAAAATTAAGCCCTACAAGTTTCTTGTGCGTTCTTCTTGTAGAGGTATCTTTCCGAACGCACGGTAGACTCAGTACTGTATCTTCATTGACGTACAAAAGTGTCAGATTATGACCTATTTGAATAAATCTGTTTGAGTTTTTGAGTTTGAGTTTTAGAGGTTGTGAGAATGGTTGGATGGATGGATGTTGTTGTCTTTCATGCTGATTGGGCTGAAATTCGATATTTAGATAGTTTAGACCCTGGAGTAAAACATAGGTTACTTTTAATCGCGATATTCGCACGAGAACGACGACTACGTAGTTAAGGCGCCTATAAGAGCCATACCTCCATCTCGCTCGCGCAATTTACATTATTGATGATAAAAAATCACTAAATGTGAACATAAACAATCTTTCCATTTGTTTATCTTTAGATTAATGCATGTTTTTAAGTGTATTTCGTTTATTTTTCTTTCTTTTTATTTGATAGAATTTTTATGAGTTATATAAAATAAGATATCACAATTGTTTTCTATCTCTTCTGTTAAATTAAAAAATATAAAAACTAAGTTTTCTTTAATATCACAAAACACGTGTCGATATATGAATGGTATCACTAACAAAAATAATACCTAATAGCATTTCCTCTTTGCATGAAATTTTGCGGGCGGGAGGGCGGTGCACTGAGCCTGTTGTTTTTGACACTAAAAATCGGAACTAAAAACTAAATATTCTTGTTCAAGGAGTTTGCAATTGAGTAACGAAAAGTAACGCCAAATTCAATAAATTATTCTTTAATATATTATAAATGGTATGATAGAGAAACACAATTTATGATTTTTTGAAATTCAAGAGCGAGAGGGAAGTTTGGCTCTTAATAGGCGCCTTAAAACCGCGCGGCACATCTAGTCCTTAATAAAAATCATAGTAACCAGCACACGCTAAATCTAATTTACAACGTGCTTAATCAAACTCCGATACTCAATGTAATTCTTACCGTATATTCTAAATGTAACGTCCAAAGGGTCATCCCTAGGGCCGTATAATGAGGCACTGTAACCGCCATTACAGTTCAGGTCGTAAAGGCCGATTTAATGTGTTATTTTACAACCCTATCCGTTGTAAATATGAAGTACCAACTTGTAATGGCGGATTGTTTTGGTCGCACTGCAATAAATTTGTTGCGAGCTTTGAAGAGAATTATCCAATAAAAAAATATTAATGATGAAAAACTTCTTTAAAATCCTAATCAATTACGTTATTTGAATAGTGTTGGATAGGCACCTACACAAAAAATTACCTACTTAATTTGAAAAAAAAAAATACAAAGATAATATAGGTGAATAACATTCTAAGTATCCCACTGAATAAAATTCTAAGTAAGTTCTAAATGTAATAATACTAGGTACGATGTAGGTTACCAAGAATAATTACCTCGTTTTATCCTTAGGGAATCTCTAAAAACTTCCTATCTTTGCTTTGTCACGTTTACTTGAAATATCGCTGGCGGGGTGAGGCTGGCCCGCCCCCTTATTACGGACGCAACAGAAGTGTGGAAAGCGTTTAAATTGCTAAATGTCTGCTGTCAAACGTCATTTATTGTACGCCTTTTGACAGCAGACAAACGCTTTCCACACTTCTGTTGCGTCCGTAATAAGGGGGCGGATTGGTGAGGCAGGGATAGTGTCCATTCTATACGTAGTATTTTAATTATCTGTTCTGTGCTATTGTGTAAAGAGGCTCAAAGCAGCGCCTCGCGCCGCATCTGCCTCAAGTCACACCCCGGACACTCGAGTCAATTCCCATACAAAAGTTACGATATAACTACTGTAGGGTTGATGTTATTTTGTGACGCGCATGCTACGGATTCTGTGAACGTTTGGTGGTTTTATGGAAAGTATTAATGGCATCGTGTGGTTTCACGGAGATCTATGGCATGTGCGAGGGCGCGATGGCAACACAGGGAGGTGGATGCCAGCGCGACAGATGATTGTAGAGCGAGCTTGAAGATGATGGACTTGGAATAAATCATGTAAAATATGCTGAAGTGTTCGAGTGTTATTTAATGGAAAAGGCACGTCTACACTACCTACTACACAGACACTTCACACATGGAGTTTTGTATCCCAGCGAAGCCGGGCTCATGTCGAGGGCTCAACCTCGCTCGCGGGGTGAGAAATGCCCGATTGGTGGATAGATGACAGTGTCCATTCTATAAGTAGTATTATCATCTATTCTGTGCTCAAGTGCAAACCTGGCTTAAGACTCCTCTTAGTACAAATATAAAACAAGTCCTTATTCCTCAGTCTATCTAGGCAGTTAATATTACTAAAGCTGCAATCTGTCACAGCACTCGAGACGAAGATACGACGATATTATAGCGTCCGACATAGTGCAAACAAATTAGCTAAAGTGCTTCTTACCGCACTGCTGCTGAATTTGCATAGAGTAAATAGATACAGAAATATAACTCTCAGAGATTGACATAGCAGCTAATAATCTTATCACATTTTACACTTCAGTTCTACGTTCTATGTGCCGCCCATTGCCACTTCAACTTTGTTATAATCCGCTGCGCTATGTCGGTAACTTTCGTTTGTCTACGGATCTCCTCATTTGTGATTCGATCTCGCAAATAAATCCCAAGCATTGCCCTCTCCATAGCTCGTTGCGCTATTTTGAGCTTACTGATAAGACCCACGGTCAGCAACAGTGAGCTGGGCGTGACCTCAGCGGAGATGGTAGAGTCGCTGGATGTAACACGTGAAAGAAGGACAAACATCACACACACTTTAGTATTAATATTAATTATGTCATAATATATTATAATACGTAAGTATGGCTGCGAACTTTTGGATAGACATGTCTGTGTGTGTGAATATTTTTGATAAATTCCGCACCAGTATACACCGCTATCATAGGATAATGGAATGCCCATACTAATACATCGAATTGACTGTGTATCTGTGAAGCCATCTTTAGTTTAAATAGCAAGTTAAAATAGCAAGTTAATTGGACGCCTAGGCTGTTCATTAAGCGCCGACAACCAATTAAATGACTGAACAATTAGCCAAGTCACTGATCAAAACGTTTTTTTAACCAGACGGCGGAAAGTCGTGTGGTCATTTACTCGTAGTTTAGATATTGATGAATTAGTTAAATAAAAAGAGTGGATCGGTTAGGTCGAGTATAGTAACAAAACCGAAACTTGTGGCTCACGTACTAGTGTTTATATAAAGTTTTTAAAGTCGCCAGAAGCTCTAGAGACGTCCTGAACGTTGTTTCGGGAGCCTACGCAGACCGAATTGACTTGTTAGGTTAAATTTGAATCACTGGCTTGAGTCTTGGTCAGTCATCTTAGAAGGGCTGACTTTCACTGACAAATTGTTAAACGTTGAGTGATTCAAGTTCAATTAACTATCGGCCTATGCATCTTATTGGATGCCGGCGTTTAGTGAACGTCCTAGGCATCCAATTAGTTGGCTATTTTAACCAGATGGCTGCGACATATATAATTTGCCGAACAGTTTACATACAATATAATTTATATTAAACAACACGTTGCTTAATGTAATGATTTTTTTTTTTTTCAATATTTTCCGTCAACTTATGCGAGAAATTAACGCGCTGTTATTAACTTTTACCACATTAGTAAATAAGAAGAAACGTTCATAACATTATTAAAGCCGTAACGAATCTCCAACATTCTGTCTTCTCCAAAATAATAACAATAGTACAATGTTTAAGCAGGAATTCCTGCCTAAATGTGTTTTTGGCTTTTACCGTTGCCTTTACAGTCGGTTCTCCAATAATGGAAATTAGTCGGTAACCACAGGCTTACGTAGAGCATTAAGATAGGGGGTTATAAACCGTACGTCTCCCTGCTATGCCAAAGTACGAGGACAAAATTGACACTTTGTTGTGGATCCAAGTGGAAAGAGCACCAGTTTGCGTGATTATCGATATGTGTTTTACCTGTTTACCCTGCAGAATTTAGTACTGGAAGTACCGTTTGACGACTTCCTATTCTCTTTATTCTAAGGCAACAACCACAGGTTAAGCACTTAGGACGAGGCGAAGCTAATCGATGTTCACACATAGAGGTCAGCTGCATACCTTTTTATTGACTCAGGGCTGGGCATTGATGAGCGAATGTGTAAAGATGGGTTCAGACTATGCGCGCAATACTCTCGAACTACGCCGCGCACGCCACTGTTAACGTAGACGGGGTCGCCGCTCGTCCACATTAACCGCGGCCATCTTTCACTCACTCAGTTAGAAGGTTTGAGTCTTAACTCAGTGATCTGAGTTACCATACAAACAAGGTTGTTCGTATGATCTGAGAGTTTTAAATATTGTTTACTAGTTGAATCGACACAAATTGTCCTTTTTTCACAATTTTTGTTTTTATTAAAGTGAGTGACAAGGCGAGCAAGTCTGGTGCCTGATGGTAAGCATCATGATTGCCCATGTCAGACACAGTGCCACCCAGTGTTTTAAAATTCAAAATTCTGCTCGGCCCTGCACTGCGCCTATCGCCCTGAGATATCATTTTTTGAAACTCGTCATACCATACTCGTCATATATAGTAATTTCGCTGGTAACATTGCCCTTCAGACGGAACACAGTAATGTTTGCACATTACTGCTTATGGCGGATGATTAACTGGCAAAGGTGTGGTACTTCCCCAGGTGGCCCTCTGCAAAGAAGGCCTACCACTACAACAAAAAGCTATTTTTTTTACTTTCAACATTTTTCGCTGCATCAAACTTCCGGAAACATGTTATTCGGAAACATGAACTTCGAAAGCGCACCCATAAGATTTGATTCTTCAAAATCTCTATAACGAAAGGGTCTTCAATCATGCGCGTAGTTAGTGACTGTTGATTTTATTTAATATTTAAATGCAAAAATTAACTTATAGTTGCTGGTTTGACAACTAGTACTGCATAGTCCTTCGATAGTCTTTACCTAGTACTTGGATAGTCTTTTGCCTAGTACTTCGATAGTACTTCTATTTACTGTCTTTTTAAAATGAACACGCCCCAATTTTATTTTTCTCTGAGTCTGTCTGTGTCGGACATTCAGTGTGATAGGTAACGGACATATTATTGCCTTCCTGTGATATATATAAAAAGGATAATATACGAAGTGAATATTTTAAATCCTTGAACATTCGTTTTCTTATAAGATCCCTAACCAAATTCTATAGTAACATTCAACATTAGAGTTTCACTGGGAATTGCATCGTTGTCCCTCGACCCAAATATCTAGCAAACTTAGTTACTGTAATAATGGGCGTAACGTGCGTAAGTGAATTTACTTCCGTCTTCGACCTTTACGGTTTGTGTTCTATGTTGTTACATACATATATAAGTAATTGTTATGTTTTATCACCCAACATCTCAATCGCTTTCAGCCATTTTAGTATGAAAATCTAGATTTTCATATACTACTACAGTACGTTGTATTAGTGATTGTGTTTATATAGTTATATAGACCGAGTATATATTTTAGTCATCTTTATGATTATATATATAGGATAAGTTCTATATTCTCTGTCCAACACTACCGACCAAAGTTTATTACGGTTCTCTCCTCTTCAGGCACGCTTGTCTGAAAAAGATCGCTCTTAGTGATAAGACCGCCTATTGGCACTTACACTAGTATATGAATACTAGTATTATGCTTATTAGTTTTAAGATCTTCTTGTTTGTGGTATACCAATAAATTATATATCTATCTGTCTGATAGACAGATGGTCATTGAAGTGATCCTATAAGGGTTCCCCTTTTCTTTTGAGGCACGGAACCTTAAAACCTATAATATGATCGTAATCAATTTCTTACAGGACTACAACGACGACATCAGACAAGAGCAGATGCTTGAGATGCAGATTCTCTCCACACAGAGTGACGCTCGTCGTCTAACTCCGCCTGACTCGTCGCGGAGCGGCAGCGAAGAAACCCTGCCTTTACGAGACTCTAACAAACATAGAGTATGTATCTTTTGGCTATTCTATATGTCGCAGATAGCGTGACATTCGGTAGTGACATGTGGCGCCAT
The DNA here is from genome assembly GCA_947063395.1 of Hemistola chrysoprasaria. Classification (NCBI taxonomy): domain Eukaryota; kingdom Metazoa; phylum Arthropoda; class Insecta; order Lepidoptera; family Geometridae; genus Hemistola; species Hemistola chrysoprasaria. Next base: position 8,169,832 of record OX346733.1, on the reverse strand, counting down.
CTATCAACAATGGGCGGAGTTATCACTATCAGATATAGTTTGACATTTGGTAGTGACACCTGACAGTGACAAGTGGCATTGACAAGTGACACCTACAGTGACAAGTTATAATCGGATACGTAAGCGCCATTTTGTAGTAACGTCATGACGGTCGCCGGGCTCGGAGAGGCTCAAGCTGCCTATGGCAATCATGTATCATAAGGGCGGTTGTAACCAACCCACCGCGTGTTCGATTATTCGTAACGTAACGTAACTTTTGGTGTATATTTACCTATCTAGCGCATTATGTTCGGAATGTTCTGTTAAAGTGATTGAATCTCATTTTGTCTACGAGCCTTTCTGAATCCAACATTACCCACCGACGCCCACAAACTACAGACAGTTTTTAGAAGTTCGTGGATAATAACTACTGAGGCTGTCCTCACGTCCACCGTCACCTCGCCACGACATATAATATTATAATGTAATGGAGTTTAAATGTCGCTGAGAGGCAGCGAAGAGACTTTTACGGGACTATATTAAAGATAGGGTACGCAAACATAGATGTAGCAGAGACGGAAGCATGAACCTAGAAAAAAAGGCGGACAGAGTTTTCTAAAACAAAAAGTGAAATACCAAAGTGAGCCAGCTCGCACACTAGTTTGAGGATTTCTACCCTGAGTGGACGAAAATGATTTTTGTACTATATATATAAGCTCGCATATATAAGCACGATTATAATTATCATCATCATCTCAGCCGATGGTAATCCACTACTGAACATAGGCCTGCCCCATTAGGGGGTTTTGCCAATACTCGGGGTTATCAAGCGCAGTTAGATGGTTTTTTTTTGCAGAAGACGCTGCTGCCCGTTCTCTGGATCTGTTAACCCTTAGCCGGCTCTTACGGCAACCACAGGTAGGGAGTGGAGTTCTAAAGCCGGTAACTCCACGGCGAAAGCCGGAACACGGAGTAAGCTCGATCAGTAACCACTAAGCTGACTCCTAACTGCTTGTGTCAACGCACACAATCACACCTTTTTTTAAGGGTGTGGGTGTGAATGTATGCATGCCGTATTGTTTGCATTAGCGAGCTGGTTAAGTAAGTGAAGTAAGTTCACTTCTTGTTTTAGAAGACTCCGTCCCCTCTTTTTCTAAGTTCATGGTTGTCACTTAATTTTCTTTCCCAAAATGAAATACTGAAACTCATTGTATTCAAATGATGATTGATGGAACTACTAATTAAGTAGCCATTCATTAGGATCAATCTATTGTAGACACAGCTACGTCATTGATTAATTATCTCACTTCTGACAAGGGTGTGAGGTTACATTAACTATAGGACCATGATGAAGGTTGGGACCATCTGTCTCGGCCGCATCATCGCTGCTAGAGTTGTGGGCGTTAATTGACTTTTTCATTTGCTTCTTGGAGTGATTGACCGAGTTCCGAGAGACAACAGTCAATTCGGTAAAAATGTCATTGTCATTTTTACAATTTGCCATTTTCCTCTGAACTTCATTAAAAAATCCGCTATATATCCGCTCCGGTTTTGCACGGGTAGTCAAACAAATTTTAATGCAAATCAAATTATTATTCATATTTTTAAGAGATCAATAATTTAAAAGTTTACGCGGCCCAGGCAAAAAGCTGGCAAGATTTTTACAGCGCTTTCAACATGCTTCGTCATAATATAATTCCGCCAATTTTTTGTATGCCAAAGGGGGCAAACGAAAACATAATAAACATAAAAGCCTTTCTCTTAAATCACCCCTTAATTATGTAAAAATTGTATGAAAATCTGTTCAGTACTTTTTGAGTATATCGCAGCATGTATGCGCGCTTCGACTATATACCGCGCTATCTAAAATCAACCTTGAAAATGCGGCACCATTCAAATTATAGTGTCCTTAAAAATCAGTTCACAAGGAGGGCGTAAAAAATTGTGTTGAATAGGCTCGTGTACGCTGATTTCTGCGTAGTTTTAGTTGCAGCATTTGACAACTAGACAGCGGTATCTAGTCGGATCTCATGGAGACCTGTCAATAATCTAACAACCTTATTCAAGAACAATTCTTATGTTAGGTATTGTGCTAAGTAAGGAATTTCTCATCGCGTTCTTCACGGCAAACAATTGTTTCCAATTGGATTTTGTTTTTTATGATAGTGTGTAGTAGTAGTGACAAGTCGAGCAAATTAGGTGCCTGATGGTAAGCATCATGATTGCCCATATCAAACACAGTGCCATCCAGTGTTTTAAAATTCAAAATTCCGCGCAGCAATGCACTGCGCCTGTCACCCTGAGATATTAGTTGTTGAAACTCGTCATGCCAGTAATTCGCTGGTAACATTGCCCTTCAGACCGGAACACAGTAATGTTTGCACATTACTGCTTGGCGGGTGAATAAATGGCAAAATTGGGGTAAGTCCCCAGGCGGCCCCCTTCAAAAGAAGCCTACCACTACAGTTTACTACTATTTATGGCCTTATGTGTTCGGACCGTCATTGTATTGTTCTTGAATACGTATGTAAGACTCATGTTTCTTGTCAACAAATCTACCAAACACACTCGAACCAAAACACCTCACGTCCCATAACAATCCCTTGTCGAGCTGCTCGTGTATTCAAGACGTACGTACAGTGGCCGTGTAGACGCCAATCTGTGCTCTATTCAGGTCCAGGTAACCGTGCAATATCAGGTAATATACAATATAGGACATCTGTTGTGTACATGACGGGAATATCATATTAAATCGGTCACTCGACATGTTTCCTTTGATGATGATTTTTGATCCACGTAGTCTCGGAATGCGAGGTCACTCCGTGAAGCCTGCGAAGTTCTCAGGTAGCTTCTGAGCTTCTGGGCGGAGTTAAGCTGGCTAAATTAGCCAGGATTTCACGTATAACGGATCATATAAGGGTTTAAGTGCGGAAAAGGACTCCACCTTTCATTAAATTAGCTGTTTTTGAGTGGTGTTTTTAATTCTTCTATATCAATTATTAAACAAACTCAAACGGATTTATTTTATTGAATTTGGCGTTAATTTTCGGAACTTCATTCTAGACTTCTGGAACAAGATTTTTTAGTTTTTAGTTCCGTTAAAAATTGTTAAACTTCATAATAGCCAGTCTCTACTGTTCCAGTTGGCAGGAGTCCAAGGCATCCCAACCCCGGTCTCCTTGCCTGGTGGCATCACCATCAACGGAACAGCTCGGGACTTCTCCCCGCCGGCTCCGACACCAGCGCCTGACCATCTGACCGCTGCTCATCATCAGGTTATATTCTTCTTCACATAATAATATTATAGGCAACGCAAGAAAGACAAATAAGTATACCAACCCTGGAAACGGTTACATATTCGAACAGTTTGGGGTTGACTGCCTCTGTAGTTTTGTAGGCGTAAGCTGGACTGCCGATCTTGAGATCCCAGGTTCGATCCACAGGTCAGGCAAAATTTTATTGGATTTTTTTCATTAGGAATTATCTCAATGACAGCCTGGAGTCTGGAACTATGCACATACATACATTCACGCTTTTTTCCCGAAGGGGTAGGCAGAGGTGCACCCAGGACTCAGTCCCATAGTAGGTACACCCACATTTCGCCAGTATGTTATTGGTCCCATGTAATAGGGGGCGAGCCTATTGCCATCGGGCACAGTTCCAGACTCCAGGCAGTTATTGAGATAATTCCCAATGGAAAAATTCAATATTTAGCACTGCCTGACCTGGGGATTGAACCCGGGACCTCTTGATTGGCAGTCGAGCATGCGCCCTCTACGCCACCGAGGCAGTCACTATGCACTATGCACTATGTCACTATGCAGTGGAACTATGCACGATGGCAATTATGTTATGTTTGGGGTTGAGACTCTGGGTCCTGGAATCTGGTCCGTGGTCTCATAGTAACTTCAGTGAGACCAAAATACTGGCGTTTAATTAACCCAATCTGGTATGGAGTACTTATATTATTTTTTTTTATAAACTATTCTTATTTTTCTAGTGCGATAAATCACGCGAGTGAATCTCGGATTCCTTGGCGTTCACTTTAGCTGTGGATACTTCATTAACTTCACATCTTAAAAATATCAGGATATACAAATATAAGGTCTTGTGGTTCTCGGCTATTATAATAGGGCCACCCATTTTTCATACCACAGGAGCCCTGAGACCCTATAGAGACACATATTCGGAGAGTGGTCAGTAGCGCTCTACCAAGTATTCCAACTGCTGCGACACCAAGCCGGCTAGCATGGTGATTACGGCAAAATCTCCACATATGAATAGTTTATGACATTCTATGGGGAGGCCTATGTTCAGCAGTGGACGTCTTCTCGCTGGTGATGATGATGATGAAGATATGTTTTTCGATTTGGTAAAATTTTCGTAGGATTGTGTCTGTCTAAAAATTGTACACCTGTAACATAAATAATTCTAATTTGACTTGACAGTTGGCAGCGGCAGGCCACACAGGCCACGGCGTGCTGGTCGGAGGCGGGGTGCTGCAGCAACCTGCCACACACCATCTACTCACGCAGAACTCTTTGTTAGGTCTGTATAAAAGACTTTATACGTTATGTTACGCTTTGACCTGGTCGTTGTCCTTTTTTGTCAGGGACATGAAGTCGTATCGAAACAAGTCAACAGAAAAGACCACCTTTTATGAATTTTAGTATAAAAACCAAATAGCTTATAAATGGGGTGCTGGCTTCTTTTTAAAATAACCTATGCTATTGGGCTCAGATGGCCTCTACAGCTTTGTCGAACAGTGGTGAGCGCGGGGGGCGCTCAACCGAAAGGTTATGGACGACTAACTCAACGGCACCTATAGACGGGACGAAGCTCGGCTTGGGCCGTCGCCAGAATACGTGGGGTCAGACTTGCCCTGGCACCCTAGAACGGGTGTCTTAGGGCCCTGTCAATAGTTTGATCTGTTTGATTATTTAGAGAGAAACTTCGGTTCATTTCTCTCTGAAAGATCTGAGAGCTAGCCGGCGAGGTCGGTGTTATGTTGGTATCCGGATACCAGATCCACCAACTCAGTACCACCACCAGTACCGAAAACGAAGGGGGGTCCGGGCGAGGTCGGCTAGTTTTGTTGGATTGTTCAGACTTCAAACTTGATAGTTCATCCATGTCATGCGCACGAAACGAATGGGGGGGCGCGTCGTTATGCAGTGTCACCGCATAACCATGTCGAAAGTTTACCTCACCTAAAGCGTTATCTTGACTTATGGTTTTCGTATGCCCCGTGCATACGCATGTCATCAACATGATTGTTGTGAATTTTGTCGCCGATAAAAGTGGGTTCCTTACTTGACATACAAAGTAGCCATTTTTATAATATTTCCTGTTATACAAAGTCAACCTAAACAACTTGCAAAAGTATAAATTCCAAAATTAGCAAAAAAAATGTTTCGAGTTCCCATACAAATTTGCCGATCAGCTGATCTATTTTGGGAAGTCGAAATTTGTTATCGCAAATTTCAAAATTCTTTCTTTTGAAAGTTATTCAGTTTGACGGGCACCCCTTTAAGTATATTACTAAACCTTTTTTGACACGTTGATTGTACTGCAACATTTATGTTTTGAATTTGTTTTAACAATTGAATTCTGAGGTCTATAATACCCGAATACATAGTATTTTTATTCATTAAAATTGAGTGGCTTTGTATAAGTTAAAAGTAATGCATCATAAACTAACTCAGAAACTCGTTATTCAGGGCTGACACCTCGTTGGTTTTAAACTTTATATCGAGTTTATGAGGATTAACATATAAAACGGACGCGTTTATCATAAAGTATAGAGAGACAACTTTATTAAATGTGTTAGAACTTTATCATTTAGGTACTTAAGGCTTTAGAAATAGGTAACATTAGGCGACGATGCGAATGATGTTGTTTGTAATATTTTAAACTTTTATAGACTAAGCCGTCTAATCGCTTGATATACAATCTGAAATGAGAAGAAAAAATTCACCCACGGATGAACATGTCTGTGATCTGTGTCTGGGTGTTATAAGCTTATATAAGTCTGTATATCAGTCATCTGGTTACCATAGTACAGGCTTCTAGCCTAGTTTGGGACCAGATGATCGTGTGCGGAAGTTGCCCCATATTATTATTATATTATTATAACATTGTAGACTTCTGGAACAAGAATCTTTTAATTACGATTTTAGTGTCAAGAACAACATGCACAGTGCACCGCCCTCCCGCCTGCAAAATTGCATGCAAAGAGGAAATGCTATTAGGTATTATTTTTGTTAGTAACACCATTCATATATCGACACGTTTTTCGCATCTACACGATACTTCAGGAATTAGACTCTGACTCCGCCGTGAGGGCGACAAATGTTAGTACGACGCCGCTCCTCGAGATGTTACCTCGCTGAACGCTGGAACAACTTGTTTCCGCGTTCCTGATGATGCGTCGTTTAGACGCGAAACACGTGTCGATATATTATGAATGGTTTCACTAAAAAAATAATACTTAATAGCATTTCCTCCTTGCAAGCAATTTTGCGGGCGGGAGGGCGGTGCACTTTGCATGTTGTTTTTGACACTAAAAATCGGAATTAAAAACTAAAGATTCTTGTTCAAGAAGTCTACAATGGAGTTCCGTCAATTATTATAACATTGTTTTTTTTTATCTTGGCATGCAATAACGTATAATTCAATTATATTATATTGTGTTCTGGTAAGGTGGTGGAGACATCTTGGGTGCTCACAGTGGCGTGCTGGGCGGAGTGTTACACGCACACCCAGCCCTGCGCGGAGTCAAGCCCACTGCCGTACACGCGCTCGCTACGCAAGGTCGGTATGTCTTCTTTTAACACTAGCTGACTTGGAATTACAGGCAAATCTACGAAAGCCACCCTTTCATGTATGAAAACAAAACAAAGTTGATATCAATTTCAACTTGATACCTCCGCGTGATCCCGTTAAAAAGTGTCTTGACAGACGGACAGACAGACAGATAGACAGACGGATGACAAAGTGATCATATTAGGGTTCCTTTTTTTCATTTGAGGTACGGAACCTAAAAAGGAGGACGAAGTCTTCTAAAATAAAAAGTGAAGCACCATAGTAAGCCTACTCGCTATTACAAACATAACGGCACGCAAACATTTATACCCATTAACCTAGAAATAAAGGTGTGTACACAAGCAGTTAGGGGTCAACTTAACACGATACAGGACCTCTTAGCAACTTGACACAATCCTATGGAAAATTTACTAAATCGATGTTTTGTATTCCCGTGTTTCCTCCGAATACAGTAAACCTATTTGATATATTTATATCCTGATATTTTAAAGTTGAAGTAAAGGATGTCCCTATGATTTTATTTTTGTTTATAAACTCTACATTTTTTTGTAGTGAACGTCCAATCACGCGAGTAAAACTGCGATTTTTGGAAGTTCACTATTCATATTCAATATTCAAATAACTTTAATTCAGACCATGTCCATAAACTTACATAAATTGTATCTTCATTATTATTATTATTATTATTAACTATTACAATCATTATTATCGTTCAAATTCAGTATGTCAAAAATTATAAAATCAAAAATAAATAAAATAAAATGTACCAAAATATAAAACACAAAACACAAAATACAGTCATACAGTTACAAACACAATAATACCGTCAGTGTAGTGTAGGGCTGGACTGCCTCATATGAACTTTGGTCCAATACCTGAGTATAGGCGTATCCAGCCCCACCCTACCTGCGATCAGTTTCAAATAGGTGTTGGAACTGCCTCGCATCCGGCGCATCAGAGATGCAGTTCTCTTACGCATTATTGATGCGAACCCGTCCACCTGCGCATCAGCAAACATTCCTGATGCGCTACAGAAACGCGGCAGTCCCAACAATGCTCTGAATGCGTTATTATATTGGACACGCAAGGCACTGTAAGCTTTCTGCGTATGATTGACCCATAGGCTGCACGTGTACATTGACTGGCAATACGCCCTAAACAATGTCACCTTAACTTGTGCAGTACAACGTGCAAACCTACGTGTCAACATATTAGCTCTAACTGACAGTGCCCTGCGTTCCCTCTCCATGTCTAGGTCGTCTGTGAGTGTCTCGGTGACCCAATGGCCCAGATACTTAAACTTTGTTACCCTTAACAAAAAACTATTATTTAGAATGACTGGCGGGATGATGTTATAAGTTTTTGAACCAGCTTTAAACACCATAAGCTCGCTTTTACTGGCGTTGTATTTGAGCCCATGAGACTCCGCGTAGCACTCAAATATATTGACTAGCTTTCTAAGGGCACTGATCGATGGGCTCAGCAGTACCATGTCGTCCGCATAACTGATGTTGTTCACATAAACACCATCAATCGAGCATCCGACACGAGCACTGCTGAGCTCACGTACCAAACGGTCCATGTAGAGGCTGAAGAGAGCAGGCGAGGTCAACCCCCCCTGCCTCACCCCGCACTCCAGCCTGTACACATCCGATAGTGACCCCGACCATCTCACAAAGTTGCTCTGATTACTGTACCAGTACCTGAGCAATGATACATACTGACTGGGAAGTTCAGTATCACTCGCCAGTTTTTGCCACAACCCATCATACGACACGAGATCGAAAGCTTTCGACAAGTCTAAAAAGCATGCATAGATGGGTGTGTTTCTCTCGGTGTAGTACTGGACGGTATGCTTGAGATGCTTGATGCTGTCTCAGTTGAGAGCCCGGGTCTAAACCCGAACTGACCATCATGTAGCTATGAAAATAAATAATGGATTTATAAGAAAAATTAAAATGACAGGGATATTGGTTACTTTACTATAAAAATATCAGGATATAAATTTATAGAATGGGTTTATTATATTCGGAGGAAACAGGGGAATACAAAACATCGATTTGGTAAATTTTTCATAGGATTGACAAAAATTCTTTCAGTTCACTCAAGGTAGACAAACAAACAAGCTGGCCTACTATGGTACTTCACTTTCATGATGTCTAGTTTAAGTTTTGTGGTGCCTTAATTTATTGAACCAAATCAATAAAACACATTATCTACAAGAAACTTGACCAGAACAAATAAAATGTTAGGTACTCGTAGGTACGTAGTTCTAGCTCTCAATCTAAACCGCAAAGGTTTAATTGTATCGTCTAATTGGAAACTGGGAATGGAAACGATTCTTGCGGTTAACAACACTCCAGATGAAATTGTGAAACGCTTTGTAGCTCGCCAAATGCTTGGTCGAAACTGTAAACTTTGCTATGACAACTAGATTAGAAAATTGGAAAACATTTTTGTATTATAAATAGCTGGCTGTGCCCCGCGGTTTCACCCGCGTAGTCTTAGTTCCCGTGGGAATATCGGGATAATAGTGCTAATATTGTGCCCAAATTCTAAACTCCAGCCTGTCGTTGAGAAAATTCCTAATGGAAAATCCAATTACACATGTCTGATCTAGGAATCGATACATAATCAATAGGTACATACAGAGAATACAGACTGTAAATTATTCTAAACTGAAGACTAGGGGCAATTAATAGCACATTGATACACAAGGGGCTAACGAGAGTCATTGTACACTTAGCGAGGAAGTTAATAGAAACCCAGTTATAATAGGTTTTAGAGCCGTCCGCGTTACACTCTACTTTTCGCTACGACTGTCAGAAAATAAACATTTTGGCTAATAATACGTGCGACAACAAAAAAAATATATTCTCGTTGGTAACAGACTCTAATATTAAAAAAGAAATTTACTCTATCCCCTAGAGGTTGAAAAGTTATTTTAGCCCCGCTCTAGATGCAACAATGACGGTATTTTGAGCAAGAGGTGTTAATTTTTTTTGCCTACATTAAAGTTAAAAGGAATCTTATTAACATTAACCCTATATGCTACAATAACTACTATTATAATCACTATAGATATTATCAAATCCTAAATGACTCACTGACTGACATGCAACGCGGAGCCCAAACCACTGATCCTAGACACTTGAAACTTGGAATGTAGGTTCTTTTTGTTGTCTGGACGTGTGTTAAGAAATTATTTTTTAAAATTAACATTAAGGGGTCCAAAAAGGGTGTCAAAGTTTTGGTATAAAACTCCCATATTTCATAATTGCGGGCGGGCAAAGCCGCTGTTCTTACACTAGTACATTATAATAACGTAAACCCCTTTAAACGGGTAACATGATCGACGCTATGTAAAGCGCAACCCTAGAAATTTGATTACACTAGGGTTGTCAATTACGGTAGTTCACGGATTATTAAACTGTTTCATGGTACTCGTTGGTTGATGATTTATGTCGTTACTAATTACAAACTGAGTCTCGCAGTTACAACCGTTGAAAACATTGATTAAAGAAAAGGGGAGATGAGGTACTGGCTTCTCGAAAATGGCAAGCTCAAATTAGGTCCCATTAGGTCCACGTACGTCAGTAAAGTAAGGTAATAGTATAATAGTAATTTTTATATCTTCAAAAATGTGCTCAAAAATCTTCAATAATAATGAATTTATTTTTAAAGAATTTTTTTTGAAATTGACTTATAATTGACAAATTATCAATATATCTTAAATAGTTTATCTGTTTATCTGTGGGTACGTGTGAGCGAAAGGGCGCATTTGCTTAGCACCGCGACTTAAAAAGCCACCAGTGTCACTTGTGTATTTCTCTTTGAATCATAAAATGGCGCGGCTAAACACCTCGCTCAGTTAACCGTAGTGCAGCCTGGCTCTAAGTGTGTGTTGTGGCAGGTGCGGGCACGGGCGGGGCTCGCAAGCGGCCGCTGCTGGGCGGCGCGCGCGCAGCGATGTCTCCCACTAAACGCGCCGTCATGACGCTGCTCGCGCGCGCACGCGCCGCCGCGCACAAGCACGTGCACGCGCCCGCCTGCCCACAACACCACGAGTAAGTTACACTTTGTCACTTGTACAAATATTATGTGTGGTTTTTACATAGAAATCTAAATAAGAAGGTAATAGAAATGTCAAAGTCACTAATTAGGTACATAGACACACACCTCCCCATATTTCTTTGCGCAAAGTATGGAAATATGCAGTAAAAAAGACTTTTGATTGCGTTAACTTAGAACTATGATTTTTTTTACAACCATAAGGGACCGCAGATCTGAGTAGTTGATATCAATTTCAACTTGATATCTCCAAGTGTTCCCGTTAAAAAGTGTCTTGACAGACAGTCAGAATGACAGGCAGACGGACAACAAAGTGATCCTGTAAGGGTTCCTTTTTTCCTTTTGAGGTACGGAATCCTAAAAATTACCCAACTACTCATTGTTTCCGCCACCTGTACCTTTTGCCATATTCGGAGCAGACGATCAACTAATTTCATAAAAACTAATAAAAAGTCCATGTAAATTTTACTATTTGTTGGGAATATAGGCCTACGCAGAATCCACTGACCTGGCCTGCACCACCCGTTTGAATCAAATGGAATGGCTGGACCAGATTTGATAAGACTTTTATGTAAGTTTTGATGAATTGTTGATTGAAATGTGTGAACTAACTCATTGAATGGCTCGGCTAACATTTAACAAATTTATAAGTTTAAACTTGGCAAATACACTAACCGCAATAATATTAGTCCAATTCTGTTGACATAAATAGTTAGTAAGATATAATGGAGAATGGCAACCATGGCTCCTGACACACAGTTTCTAACTAGTTCGGGAGTCTATGGATACATTTAAGTGGATGTAACATTTTTATGTCAATAAAGTTTTTTTTTTTAATGATAAAAAATTAAAAAAAAACCTCTAACACTATCTCTAATAATTATAAAACCTATATAATAATATTATATAGGTATGGGACAACTTCCACACACGGTCATCTGGTCCTAAACTAGGCATAATCTGATATACACTTATTAACACCAAAACAGATCAAACAGATATGCTCATGCGCATAAACGTTTAACCTGGCCGGGAATCGGACCCGGGACCTACAGCTCAGAAGTCAGGGGTACTACCGGCTGAGCCAACCGGCCAATCAATCTATAGACATCTATATTATGTAAAATCTTTATCAATATATTTTCAATGATACTAAACAAGATATATTGACAGCCTCGTTGGCTCTGATGGTAATAACTCTGCTTTCTGTGCCGCAGGTCCCGGGTTTGATCCCCGGCCAGGTCAAACATCTGTGTGCATGAACATGTCTGTTTGATCTGTGTCTGGGTGTTATAAGCTTATATAAGTATGAATATCAGTCATCTGGTTACCATTATAGTATAGACTTCTAGCCTAGTTTGGAACCAGATGACCGTGTGTGGAAGTTGTCCCATATTATTATTATTATTGACTACGTGCCCATCTGCACCTGATGCTGCAGCATCAGGTCAAGGTTACTAAATATTTCCAGTATTTTTAAGTGACAGTATACTGATTTTTGAATCGATCAGACCCAGTGGTCTGATCGATTCCAGTGAAGTTGCTTATATCTTGGCGACAGATGTTGTTTGTAGCTTCTTTATTCTTTCATTAAGAATTATCTCTAAGAAAGTCTGGAGTCTGGAACTGTGCCCGGTAGATGGCAACAGGCTCGCCCCCTATTACATGGCACCAATAACATACAGGCGAAATGTGGTTACTTACTATGGGACTGAGTCCTGGGTACCTCTGCCTTCCCCTTTACTTCCCTGACCTGAAGACCAAACCCGGGACCTCATGATCGGCAGTCGACCTAGCGACCACTATAATATATTGGCCTTGGCGTCTTTGGAAGACGATATAAACATTAATTCTGTTTAGAGCATTTAGAACAGTCTCCACAGACAACATGTCGCCTGGGACTATTTAGGAAAACGTAGGTTTGACGTCAGAGCCTACACCGCCCTCTCGACTCTCGACCTCACTGGCTGAATATAATTACGTACGGAGCCAGTTTGGTGGCAGGAGACTGCCACTTATTTCCAGGTTGTACCCTACTCGTGCCTGACATAGTCCCCATTCCGGGTTTGTTTGAGTTTTCACTCAGAAGGTTGCGGACCAACGCTGTCGAGGCATATCTCCCATGAAAAAAGTTTATTTCAGGTGGCTACAAGCTCCACCAATAAGTATCAAGGCGTTTCAGAAAGATAGACATTTTCAAAAGTAGTCATTTTTTGAAATGCACATTTAAGAGATTCGGCATTAAATACAGATAGTGGACATTTTAGGATATGCTCTTTTTATGAAGCAGTCTATATAAGGAATGAAGAACCTAGCCGTTTTCGGCTACAGTGACTTGGCTTAGTTTAAACGGAGATTTAAGGGCTTCGGTGTTTAGCCCTTAAGTATATGACTTATGTACCCAATTTTTGCAGTGAACGTCCGACTACAATTAGTGCACGTCAGGGTACCATTAACATAGTTGTATTGTATGTTAGAAGGCAATCTCGCTTTAAGCTTGTCTCGTTTAAGATCAAGGTCTCGCCTCCTTTATATAATAAGGAATGTAGATTAAGTGAGCGGCTACTTTGAAAAGTGGACATTTTAGGAATAGCACTTAATAAACTTGCCAAATTACATTAAAGACTTAGTGACTTTTTTAATAGACAAATGTTTTTACAGCCTTACAGAGTTATTTGCAAAGAAATTTATATAATAGAATTATAAAATATAATAATAATAATAATAACTAAAATATGAATGTTTGTGAAGTAAGTTATTATAATTTTGAATTTATTTGAATCAATCATAATTTTTATATTGCATTGCATGTCAAGTTGTTTTGGCGAGGTGTATGATCACATGTAACGTTAATTTAAGACCTTTATTTGTACCACATGTTAGGCAATAATATAAGCATTCATTCATAAAAGTCAGACGACATGCCTCGAAACCCCCCGAACTTGCGGCGAGAACTTTCTCAGTTGCGCCTACAAAACGCAACTGTAATTTGAGATTTATAATAATAATATTAGGATTTGTATAGAGAACTAAACAGACATATATACCTAATAAACCTGCCATTTCATCGCATAATTACTATGGTCAGTTGGTATATTGAAACAATACTGTTTTGATGCATAATTAGGCTCATTAGTAACCATCGATGCAAGTTGATGTGTACACAATTCGTAATAATTGAACCGAGAGATAGTTAACATTCATTTACTGCCTTCAGTTGTTAGTTTATTAACAGGAAATATAACCTATTAGCAATTTGACACAATCCTGTGGAAAAATTACTTAATCGATGTCTTAGAGTATGGCCTTGTTTCCACCTTGACCCTTAGCCGGATCTTACGGCAAACTCGGCTTTAACGAGTAGAATAGTGAAATAATATAAATACAAATGTAGTGGTAGGCCTCTTTTGCAGGAGGCCGCCTGGGGAAGTACCACACCTTTGCCAGTTCTTCATCCGCCAAGCAGTAATGTGCAAACATTACTGTGTTCCGGTCTGAAGGGCAATGATACCAGCGAAGTTACTGGGCATGAAGAGTTTCAACAACTAATATCTCAGGGTGACAGGCGCAGTGCCGTGCCGCGCATTGATTTGAATTTTAAAACACTGAGTGGCACTGTGTCTGATATGGGCAATCATGATGCTTACCATCAGGCACCTGATTTGCTCGTCTTGTCACTCACTATCATAAAAAATTACTTAATTATATTCTGTTTGTTACAGGCACTCAACCCTGTTACCTCTCATAAGAGATGACTTCGTGACGGGAGTCGGCGTCAATATCAACTTAGCATAATCAATTAATAAAAATATATTATGAAAATTATTATTGTACAATAAAAATTAGAAAAAATATAAAGTAGGAACTTTTCTAGTCACATAATTTATAATGTATTTATTTCATAGGTATACCTCCTCTGCTTTTTGAATTATTTATTGTTATTTTGACTCGGGCACTCTATACTTAAAACGTCCCATATTAAAATCTTAAAAAATCGTCAAAGGTTTAATTTTAATGTGTAATTCTGTTCCAATGCATTTTTGTCCCATATATCTTGATATATATTAAGATGTAATATTTTGTGACTATGTCGGTCTAAATGAATGTACTATTTATTGTTTGTACTAATTTTATTTTTAATTTAATTAAGTATATGTATAAACTTTACAATAATATAGTATTTTATATCCAAATATGGACCACGGTGTTTAAATCCTACGCCTTTTAGATGAATTATTGTATATATAATAAAATCTATTATAATTATCGTTGTTATTAGGTATAGATATAAGCCAAATCATTGCAGACGATTAATATAATATTATAATCAACTCTCATATAAATTAATTATACATACATACGAAATGACATTATTTTAGATTATTGAAGTCTTTGCGCGCGCTCTGACCAGATACCGTGCTACTTAAAACCAAAAGCTTCGAAACTGTGCAAACTTTTAAATTGCAGTGTACTTAACACAAAGTATAGTGTGCGTGAAAGGACCACTAGTGTGCGTACGTAATCTACTGTGTTAGACAGGCTCGGGTACGCTGATTTTGGCGTAAGTTTAGTTGCTGCATTTGACAAGTATGATAGCGGTTATCTAGTCAGAGCGCCAGAGATCTAATAATAATTTAAAAGAATATAACTTACGTTTAACATTTTAAGAAAATACGATACCTACTATAATATTATGATCGAACCCATAAATAGAGATGAGCATAATTTTGAATTGTTAATAAAGATTAAAGTTAACAGAGGGGCATTGTCAAAAAACTCTTCTTCAAAGCACTTTAACCTTATTAATCTTTTTTAACAATTAAGGTCTCCATTTATGGTTTTGTTGTAAGAACATAATATCATCTGTTATTAACAATAGCATTGTTAAAGAACACTATGTCGTATCAATTAAAATATGAAATTTATCTATATTTTAGTAATATTTACAGCGCACTTCAAAATAAATAAATATGACACAAAAATAATACACCACAATAAGAATTTTCTAAATGCACAATTCAGATTAACAGTATTTTTATTTTATCGATTAATGTAATATATAATATTAATGAAATAATAAAAAAATAATAATATAAATTATAATGTAAGATTAATAATAATAATTAACAAAAGCTTGTAACGATTTGTGTGAAAACAGACATACGCCGTTTTGTTACAAAATAAACGAAGACGTTATTTTAGTTGCAATCACCTACTTACCAATACTCATAGAGAATATATTTTTAAACGTATTTTTTAGTTATTTTTAAATTTCCTAACCTAAAACGATAATTTAAAATTTAAATAAAAATAATATTCTAAGTAAATAAACTAAAATAAGTGTATTCAAATCTATACATAATTTTGCTTGAAACCTCGTCTGTGTTTTGTGATATTGTTATAGGTACCTATTACCTATAATATTTTTAGTGTCGTATATATATTATTTTATATAAAATATATCTTGTAATATTACTTTTATTGATAATTTATTGAAATAAGTTTGTTACTGGCGAAATGTGGGTGTATCTACTATGGAGTGAGTCCTGGGTACACCTCTGCCTACCCCTTCGGGAAAAAAAGGCGTGAATGTATGTTAAGTTTGTTAAAGTAATAAAATTAATATATATATTGTCTTATATTATTATACTTATTAGGGCCTGTGTACACGACGTTATATAAACGCGCTTTTATACTACAAGCTGCGTCTGACTCGCGTGCGCATCACGCCTGTACAAACACGCGTCGACGGCGGATTGAAAAACGTGGCGTGCACAGTGCACTCTACCTTATCCTCATATTTTAAGTACAAATCTGTATTATTTCATAGGAAAGTAACGAAAACACCAAAAATTATCGTAGTTAAATAATGTAATGAAATGTTTTGCAAAATTAATTACTTGTTAAATAAAAGTTGAGTAATATACAGCATGGCAATGGCGCGTACAATCTAGCGGTTGGTCGTGATCCGAAATGCCGTGTCACAGAATAAATAATAGTACTAACGCACAGAAAAGTCACTCTGGAAGAAATCACCCTTTTAAGAAAGAATAAGGAATATATACCTATTTATTCTGCTTGCACTCGAAATTGTACCTTGTCGTATAACACGATCGTTCAATTTCCGCTGAGCACCGCTGACTTGAAACCGGTTTGGCTTCCAGCCTGAGGGTTTCCACTCGCCAATATACATAAATACAGATTAAAATAGATCAATATAAATAACAATGTGTTATGTAAATTAATTAAATAAATTACTTTTAGTAAGTAAGTATAAGTATATTAATTTATTTATATGTTATTATTTTACAAATTACTTGTTCTTTCTTTTATTTTGACAACCGTAAGCACAACAATGTGTTGTGCAATACGGATTACACCTATATATAGTATATAGTTTTTTTATATAGTTTATAGTTAATGATCGTTGCAAATACCACAAAAAAAATAATTTTATAAACGCACGACGCGGTTAGCTCTCAAGCCGAGTGGCAACCATTTGTCCGGCCCTCTGCAAGAGGGTCGTTTGAAAAACTCGAAGTCGAAAAATCTCGGCCAGCCGGTAGTGAGTACGAGTGAAATCACCTCATCTACAAAAACAATAATAGATTAATCTGAAATCTGCATGTACTTATTAATGTGTTAAGCCGCTTATCCATTCAGGAATATCTCGGGTCGAAACCGTCGCTCGATCCGAGCCTGACTCAAGTGGATACACGGCTTTATTAGGTAGGTACTTATGTTGCAGTTTCACCTTGCGTTATTAAAAATAATATTTTGACAAACGAAATTAAAAAACTCTCAATAATATTTAATTTGCAAAACATAAAATATTTAATATAATATTGTAATTATTTATTACTGAATAAAATTACTGAACAACATTTTGTTTTTATTTAATTTTAAGACCAACCCTTCATCATTATCTTCGCCGTAGGAAGTCCACTGCTGGACATAGGCCTTCCCAATAGTGGGTTGTTTTGCCCCGCTTAGCAGGCGGGTTGGCAAGTGCAGTTATAATAATAATAATAATATGGGACAACTTCCACACACAGTCATCTGATCCCACACTAGGGTAGAAACCTGTACCAAAGAATAATAATTAGGTACCTGTACTATGGTAACCAGATGACTGATATACATATTTATATAAGCTTATAACACCCAGACACAGATCAAACAGACATGTTCATGCACACAAATGTTTGACCTGGCCGGGGATCGAACACGGGCCCTGCGGCACAGAAAGCAGAGTTACTAACATCTGAGCCAATGAGACTGTCAATTTCTTGAGAGTTTGATGGTTTTTACACAGAGAACGCTGCTGCCCGTCCTTTGCTAACGGCAACTACAAGTAGAGAAGTAACCCAACCAAAAAATTGGCAAAAAATCCACTTAATTTAAGTGCTTTCGGCGTGAAGAGGTAACAAACAAATTTTCACAATTAATGGGATGTTATGGTATTATTAGAGGTACCTAACATTGGATCAACAACTATGACAGGTTACTTTTTAATACAGAAAGAACCCTGGACCTGGGGAAGGGGGGGGGGGCAAACTAGGGTGCCCGCCGGGTGGCAGATTCAGGGGGCGTCTAAATCATAATATAATATAAAAAAAATAGGGTTTATAATTGCTCTAGTGAAATTATAAACTAACGAAAATGTAAGCAGTAAATGTATTCATTGATATAAAGGGGAGATAGGGTACGTTCTCCCAGCGCTTACTCAACAACAGTGTGAAGATTGCACAGTGACATAATATAATGAACAACAAAGATAGAAAGACGTACCTACCCTAACGGGACCTAATTTGAGCTTGCCATTTTCGAGAAGTACCTCATCTCCCCTTTTCTTTATATCAATGGCTAGATTGTAAATTTTAGTGTCCGTTTACAATCTATCGACAATTTATAATCTGACTAGATTAATTTTATAAACTAACGGGTCTTACAATCTAAATCAAATATATATGATTTTGAGACTGTCCCTTCTGTGCCTTTGGGTCTTTATTCTGTGATTAAGGGAAGAGAGTAGAGAGCTATAGTCGATCGTAAAGTAAGAATTGAATGGAGCGCCCTCATAAACTGCTATCGGTATTAAACTTAAGGGCTCTCCCTTAGGATATAGGCCTAAGGGAATATTTGATTTAGCTGAGAAAATTGACAATTTCTGTTATGTGTAGACTTGATGTAAGTGTGAAAGGTTTATAAAAGACAAGATTAAGCCTGAAGCTCTTTGCCCACTATACTGGTACCTGCGTTACAGAGCCGTGAGCGGTAATAAAATATTCTTTATATTGAAATATATGGGACTCCCACTAGACCGTTTTGTGACCGTCGCGTGCCGTGTAAGGCGCGTTAGCTCTTCGTCCACAATTAAATATAACCTATTAAGGTTAAACGTCACCCATTCAAAATGAAAATACACAGATATGAAGAACTAGGGAATAATTTTTCACTCAATTGTTTGTAGTTGGCTCTGGATCTGGCCTTTATTTGCGCGAAAACGTATTTTGTTAAAGAAAACCACATGGTTTTTTGCTATTAAAAAAAATAAACATAACCTAAAAACTACATTTTACAATTTTTGTAAATACGAAGAAACTGCAAGGTTTTCTATAACAAAATATGTTTTCGCGCAAATAAAGGCCAGATCCAGAGCCAACCACAAACAATTGAGTGAAAAACTATTCCCTATTTCTTCATATCTCTGTATTTTCATTTTGTTAGGGTGACGTTTAACGTTAAAATATAATAACTTTAAAACGTATTACTTCTGTTGTATTTGAGAAGCGAGAGCCGTATTTTAATTCGCTTCAAATTCGCAGGCAGTTCTCCGCAACTCGACGCCCATGCGACTGTTTAGCGTGTAGGTGGGGAGTGATTCCTCACTCGAGCCACCCTAGCTCTCCGAAGAATTTGAATAGCCCTTTCAGGTTGCTGACAATGTCGGCTCGCGACCCCGGGGTTCCGAGGTACTGTGCCCGGTATGCTGCTACTCCTGTACACTCGAGAAGGACATGAGCAGCTGTCTCCTCCGCTTCCATGCACGCTCGGCATAGAGACTCCATTACCTGTTAAGGGGCCTGTTACCGTTCAGAGTTGGGGCTTACTCAGGGGGAGCAGCGCCTTTGTGAGCCGACAGTTTAGCGAGATCCGTGTGTCTCTGCCTGCCCCAATGGGAACAAGACGTGACGTGAATTTTCCTAAAGTTCCTAGTAGCTGTGCCCCGCGGATTCACCCGCGTAGTCTTCGTTCCGCTGGGAATGGGATAAAAAGTACCCCATGTGTTATTCCAGAGTATATACATACCAAATTTCAGCTCAATCGGATAAGTAGTTTAAGCGTGAAAACGGAACAAATATACACACAGTAGTGGTAGGCCTCTTTTGCAGGGGTCTGCTTGGGGAAGTACCAAACCTTTATGCTAGTTATTCAAATGCCAAGCAGTAATGTGCAAACATTACTGTGTTCCGGTATGAAGGGCAATGTTACCAGCGAAATTACTGGGCATGATGAGATTCAACAACTCATATCTCAGGGTGACAGACGCAGTGAATTTTGAATTTTAAAACACTAGGTGGTACTGTGTCTGATATGGGCAATAATGATGCTTACATCAGGCACCTGATTTGCTCGTCTTGTCATTCACTATCATAAAAAAAATTACAATCATTCGGAATGAAACAGGAGTTATATAGGTTTCAAAATACTTATTCAGAATATAATCAAAATACTTTTTCAGTTGAGATGGAACTCGCTAACTAGTAACGTTTTTTACATTGTACTGAGATTGATGAATTTAATAACTTTTAGAGCTTTCTTAGAAATTTTCCGAAATTTTTACGGACAAAGAGTTAGTTCTCCTTTCAATCAGTCTCAATTAATAATAATAATAAATTAATTTATTTATTTCAGGCAATAATAAGTATAACAAATTATACTCACCAGAGGCCCATATTAATAAATACCTTGCAGACTAACATATATAAAAAACACAAAATAACAATATTATATTAAACATTATTCTGCACCAGATTTTATTAGGTAAATACCCGCCATTTTCAATAGAATTACAGCCTGCGAGATAAGAGAGGCAACACTACCGGTGACATAGTGTTGTACCTACGTAACATCGACTCTACCGGTAAGATACCGGTAGAGCGCTTCCGAGCTTATCGGCTAATGTGTGCCGTGTGAACCAAATGGAAAATATTATGTTACAAATACTCACTTATTTCTAGAAATGTTTGGTTAGCTCTGAATGGCGGACTTTGCGTGCTTTCAGACGAGCGACGCGTCGACGCGATGTAGACATGACGTTCGCATTCGCAGTATGGCATACGTCAAGAACGCTGACGCCAAAATGCGGTCCGGAGTTTTGGCGGGAGACCTAAGAATACAGTTTGGCTCCCGTATCTTTATCAATTATCGGTGCATTTTCGAGTATTTAACGTGTAATAATGGTGGAATATTACGTGTTGAGTGTTTTCGAAGATACACAAGTCTATTGGCAAGTGATGCGGGAGTTGAAATGTGATTTTTCGTGTTCCCGCCAAAATTCCGGCAGGTTCTTGTAAAAACCACCACTTTACTGGAGCTGTGACTTGACTGGGCTTGCCCTGACTGAATTGACTAATTGACCATATCAACTTGAAAATTTATATAACTTGACACTGGCTATACATTCGTGCGGGTCCATAAAAGTAGAAAAGAAAGAAAATGCGGGTCATGTGTATTCTCTATGTCATTTTTCATACAAATTTCGTGAGCGCTGCGTTGACGTTGACGCCGCACCTACTTTCGTCTGAAAGGACGCTTAATAGATAGATAAACACTTGTTCACCGTACAAAGGACTCAAATATTGTCGACTTCCCATACTAAATGGATCAACTGATTGGCTCATCCCACTCATCCCACGGGATGAGAAAGGAGTGGCCCTATTATATAGCCGGGAACCACACGGACAACAGGTACATCGGCAGGTTCTAGCAGATGTTTTAGTTTAATTAATGATGATGAGAAATACGTCAAGGTATCGAATAATATGATTTAGCTTTTCTAATATTACTTAATTATAATTTTGCAGTAGTGGTTATCTACTAATCGTTTGTCATTTTTTTTTTTCAATTTATTTGGGTCAACAAACAGTAGACACAAAAAAGCAATATTATCAAAAAAATTTAGAATCATAACCTAACTTACATTCACGCCTTTTTACCCGAAGGGTAGGCAGAGGTGTACCCAGGACTCAGTCCCATAGTAGATACACCCACATTTCGCCAGTATGTTATTGGTCCCATGTAATAGGGGCGAGCCTATTGCCATTTCCAGGGTACAGTTCCAGACTCCAGGCAGTTATTGATATAATTCCTAATGGAAAAATCCAATATTTAACACTGTCTGACCTGGGGATCGAACCCGGGATCTCTTGATTGGCAGTCGAGCATGCGCCCTCTACGCCACCGAGGCAATAAAAAAAAATTTTAGTCAGTAATAATTGTGATACCAGCGACGTTAACCACATATTCATAATCAGTAATTATAACAGTAACTATAACATTACCGAAACAAAAAGCACGCGAACAAAATTCATCAGAATCTGGCAAAACATTATTGGTATTGTAATCGTTTTGTTTTCTCCGTGCTCTGATTAAAATCGAATGTGTTTTGTGGGACAAGTCATAAGATGATAGCGTTTTAACAGGATAAAGGACCTCTTAGCAGTTTGACACAATCCTATGAAAAATTTACTAAACCTATTTGATATATTTATATCCTAATATTTTAAAGTTGAAGTAAAATATGTCCCTTTCATTTTATTTTTGTTCATAAAATCTAAATATTTTTGCAGTGAACGTCCAATCACGCGAGTAAAACTGCGATTTTTGGAAGTTCACTATGAAAAAACAAAGGGTATATTAGAAAAATTAAAATAACAGGGACATAGGTTGCTTCACTATAAAAATATCAGTATATAAATTTATAGAATGGGTTAATTAAATTCGGAGGAAACACGAGAATAAAAAACATCGATTTGGTAAATTTTTCAAAGGATTGTGTCAAATTCCTTGAAGGCCATGTACGCTCTTAAAGTCAGTGTAGACTGAAAGCGGTCGTGTCGGGTAGGGACGACATGGAAGACCAACCGACCTGCGCACGCAGTTTGTGGGTGGAAAAACGTTTGCACTGACCTTTAATTGTTGGAACATATTCTAGGTAGTGTACCAAGTTAATCTAATACTTATTTCATCTTCGTTTGTAGAGGAACCATCTTGCGCCCTTTTTATTAAAATCTTGATACTTCTTCCTTCTAGGCCGCTAATCTCCACACATCTGGGACTGTACTCTTCTCCGTAAGTATTCTCATGCTAAGTCCCATCAAACCCAGTGGCGCAATTTCTTACTGACCTAATGTAAACCTAATGTTACCCATTTTATGTATATTTGGTCGAAATAAAGAGTATTCTATTCTATTCATTCATAAATAAAACGCTATTTCCTCTAGTTTATGGCACACGCATAGGTCGAAATTAATTCGCTTAAGGCCGTTACATAAATTAAGCACCGTGAAGTAACTAACAATGTTTTTACCACTCGGTAGTACGAGACCTACTTAATTTTAATTGCAAATAGGTTCTGTTTGGACACGTTAGTATTCTGTGACGTTACAAAGAGACATTATATTTTCGTCGTTACTGCGGACTTGTTGTTCTTTGGCAAAATATGGATGAACAAACAAAACAACATAATAAATAAATGATAATTGGATGGAATAGAATGAAGAATGCCTCGATGGCGTAGTGGTCGCAAGCTCTACTGCCGATCATGAGGTCCCGGGTTCGATCCACAGGTCAGGCGAAAAGTGTTATTTGATTTTTTCATTTTTATATGATAGTGAGTGACGAGACGAGCAAATCAGGTGCCTGATGGTAAGCATCATGGTTGCACATATCAGACACAGTGCCACCCAGTGTTTTAAAATTCAAAATTCTGCGCGGCACTGCATTGCGCCCGTCACCCTGAGATTTCTATTTCGCTGGTAACATTGCCCTCCAGACCGGAACACAGTAATGTTTACACATTGCTGCTTGGCGGATGAATAACTGTCATTAGGACTTTTTTCAATGACAGGCTGGAACTGTGCCGGTACATGGCAATAGGCTCGGCTTTGTGACCTACAGACATTTTAAAGTAAAGAACATGAACCAACCTTCAAGCACAGCAAACATGGCAGATTAGGGGGAACTGTGGCAGTTTCCGCAACACTTTGACACTTACACAGCATTTCCATTAACTCTGGCTTATACTTAATAACACCTGGGCTTTGAGATTGGCAACTTGGTTTGATTCATTATAATTATTACTAGCAATCCGCCCCGGCTTCGCATGTGTAACAGCTAGCAGGGAAGCAATAAAATTAACCCTAGATAGCTAACGTTCCTGAAGTTCTATGATAAGCTAACCATTCGACTTTTAGAAGATCATTTTTTTAACGTATTATTCATTGAAATTTAATGTTGTTTTAATCAGGTGTATGATATTTATATGAAATATGGGATATAAATTAATGATAATTATTAAAAAAATGAATATTTATTTAACTTTTTAAACAATAAATCACAAATCATACTGAGCACATATTTCTTAAAGATCAATGAGGCACTAAATCTTTCAATGACAAATTAGGAACTGTTTAAAAAAAATCTTTTGGTTATAATAAAGCAAAAAGCTTAAAAAAAATTAATTGTAAGTATCAAATTACTTAAATTTTTTTTGGGACAAGTTGGGCAAAAGTTGAGCAAAACTTGATTGTATGTTCACTACAAATGGAAACTCTGTAACTATTGCAGCCATTATATTTCACTGCAAATTTCACACTGAGCAAATTGCACGTGACAGTTGTTGAATAAGCGCTGGATGAACGTAAACGTAGCCTATCTCCCCTATTCATTAAATCAATGGGAATAACTGTAGATATATAATATTATTTCAGTGATACATCTTACTAATATTATTACCAGCGTAATTACTGGGCATGATGAGATTTAACAACTCATATCTCAGGGTGACAGGCGCAGTGTAGTGACGCGCAGAATTTTGAATTTTAAAACACTGGGTGTCACTGTGTCTGATATGGGCAATCATGATGCTTACCATCAGCCACCTGATTTGCTCGTCTTGTCACTCACTATCATAAAAAAAATATATATATATAATTTCATCGAATTTCAGTACAATGTAAAAAAATTACATTTGTAACATGTGAACAAAACGCTAGCGTTCTAACTCGACCCAGTGCCACCTAGTGCTAATTTTTGGGGTATATGTTTGTTCCCTTTTCAAGCTACTACTGAAGCGATGGAGCTGAAATTTTGTATGTAACCTATCTAGGTTACACCCTGGAATAATACAGCATTCTGAACTGTCTGCAAAAACCTATTGATGAGAACAACCGCCCTCGCCGGGGGCTCATTGTTTGCGTAGTAAGTATGCAACGACGTAGTGCGCGCATGCAAATGATGTAGACGTCGACCAGTCCTCAGCACTGAGGGTTGTCGATCTCATTACATAGCAGTACGTAGCATTACGTATTGTAGGCAAAGTGCATAAGTAGGAAGGCCGTCTATAATTTATATTATTATAATATATATAACATAACATAACATAACATAACATAACATAACATAACATAACATAACATAACATACATTCACTCCTTTTTCCCGAAGGGGTAGGCAGAGGTGTGCCCAGGACTCAGTCCCATAGTAGATACACCCAGATTTCGCCAGTATGTTATTGGTCCCATGTAATAGGGGGCGAGCCTATTGCCATCTACCGGGCACAGTTCCAGACTCCAGGCAGTTATTGAGATAATTCCTAATGGAAAAATCCAATATTTATCACTTTGCCTGACCTGGGGATCGAACCCGGGACCTCTTGATTGGCAGTCGAGCATGCGCCCTCTACGCCACCGAGTCAGTATAATATATATTAATATCAAATATTAAAATAAAATTTAATATTAAAGTTATGTCTATTAAAAAATCCCCACTTTTTTAAAATGTTCCATCGGGTGGGGATTTATTTACGAAAAAGTAAAAAATCCTCACTAAGGGGATCGTTGGTGGGGATTTTTAGACTATGCCAAATTTTTTTATATATATCCATCTCTTCTTTAGCTTTGAATAACAAAAACCCTATTTGTCCAGAATTGTGCTGAAATATGTTTATTTTTCCCTACAAGTGTGGCAAAGACGCAAACAAACGTGGCAAATAATGTGATATATAGCTTCTGAAGGTACATACGTTCCATTCGTCAATAAAACACGCACCTCGAAAATAAGCCACATTCTTAGTTTTAGAGATGTGCTAGAATATCCGGCAAAAATATTAATTATTATGAACTTGATTTCCACAACTTCATATATATAAATTCTTTATAGGAAATACTAGCTGTGCCTCGAGGTTTCACCCACGTAGTTATCGTTCCCGTGGGAATATCGGGATCCAAGGTCTAAACTATCTAGTACATACAGCCCAATCGGTTCAGTAGTTTTGGCGTAAAAGATTAACAAACATCCATCCATCCATCCATCCTTACAAACTTTCGCATTTATAATATTAGTAGGATTAAAAAAAACGGTTATTATGTTAGTATCAAACTCAAACTCAAAAAAATTGGTTGTCTGTAAAGTCGGTTTACTGACGATAGTTGAACGTGACAACGTCTTAAGAAAATACTGATGGAATGGTAGCATTTTTCAAAAGAAAATTTTAATTTCATTTGTTTCACTTTTCACTGCACTTGATACTCGATCAAAACATATAAATGTACTATAGTATAGCAGCTGTCCACGCAGACGCATCGCTCACTCAAGTAGGAGAGAGACGGATGTCGCTCGTTCCGCGCTCTCGCTTGCACTTCTTACAGCCTTACAGCGAGCGCCTCAGAGCGAGGTAACGCCGCATGAGTCATATTTTTTCGTGCGTGCAGCCGGCTCTATCGAATTATAAGACGTTGTAACGTCAAAAGATTTAATCAAATAGGTCATAATCAGACACTTGCACGTCAATGAAGATAAACAGTACTGAGTCTACCGTGCGTTTGGAAAGATACCTCTACAAGAATAACGCACATGAAACTTGTAGGTAGTATATTAAGCAATAATGAGATAAGAGTATATAATCACCATCGTCAGCATAAAACATCATCCACACAGCTCATTTTATTCCACTGCTGGGGCTTCTTCATATTATATCATGCCACTTGACCATATTGTTTCTAGTCGTTTCCAGGTGCAACTTGCGACTCGCTACTTTTGATATGTCGTCCGCCCAACTTGCAACCGAACGATCGACACTACGTAAAGGCCGGAATCCTTTGCGTCTAATTTGTTAAAAAGTAAAAAAGCTATTACGCACGGACTTTACGTTCTTTTGCATACAAACCAGCTTCTCTTTTAGGTGGCAAGTTATATGAATGTTATTAGCGGAAATTAATTAATTATCTATTATTTAAAAAGCTGGACATAATATTGGAGTTAGATATTATTTTATATTACTTTTTGTATTTGGTGTGCCACAGCATATATGCATAGCTATACATATATGATATAAGGCAACAGGTTAGAGGTAAATTAATATGGTATATTGTGTGTACATTTTTACCGAAAGGTTCATTATAAATATGATATCAATAAGATAGAACTAAGAATCCAAGATATTAAAAAGCTGATGAATGAATATACTTGAGGTACCCAATAATGAACGGCATTAATAACTCAATGTTTCAATAAATAAGTACACTTTTTCAGAGACAAAACTTTTTGCCGGAAATTATCCGGATAACAATTGTCATCCCTAACTTAATACATTAATATTCTGCGTACGTAGCATCCCTTATATTCGGACCGTTATTACTTGAACTTCCAACTACTAGTTATGAAACTTATTTTCCCCGAAGTCCACCTAACTTATGGGTTGACTTTTACCAAGAAATATTTTATAAATACTGACCGCCTCGGTGGCGTGGTGGTCACAAGTACTACTGCCAATCATGAGGTATCAAACTTCAAACTCGATTGATAAAAACAAATTACACGTCAAATTGTTATAGCATATTATAAAAATTATTAATTACCAATTGATTATTTTACAATAATTCAATTCGTCTTGAATACGTCGTAAATTTGATACAAAAAATAAATAAACTCATAATATTAAACTTAAATTTCTATTTCTTTACTTAAATATTTTTTTTACTGCCTCGGTGGCGTAGAGGGCGCATGCTCGACTGCCAATCAAGAGGTCCTGGATTCGATCCCCAGGTCAGCCAAAGTGTTAAATATTGGATTTTTCCATTAGGAATTATCTCAATAACTGCCTGGAGTCTAGAACTGTGCCCGGTAGATGGCAATAGGCTCGCCCCCTATTACATGGGAACAATAACATACTGGCGAGATGTGGGTGTATCTACTATGGGACTGAGTCTTGGGTACACCTCTGCCTACCCCTTCGGGAAAAAAGGCGTGAATGTATGTATGTATGTAATTTTAAATTTTTTTTATTGTTATAATTTTAATTTTAATGCTCGGTCTATTTTAACTGTATGTTGTATATGGGTATTTTTTGCTTGAAATAAATATTTTTTTTAATTTTTTATTTAACACTAAAAATGATAGTAATTAACTATTGCTCAATGTATAAAAATACAGTCACACCCTATAGGGTGTGACTGTAGGGGTTATCCTATAAATTCTATAAATTATATATATTCTATAAATAAAAATTATAGAAAGTTCGCTCGAGCAACCAATGCTTGTTTAATAATTATAAATTTTAGTAAATAATTAACTTTATACAACGTACTGATAACCGTAACTCACGCTTGACCTTGTATTAGGCCTGTCATTTTATGACTGTACGCGGCGCACTCTTCGCGGTCTACCGCAAAAACGGTTGATCGTATGAAAAAAAAGTTTAAACAAAAGTTTAAAGAATTTTATACTCTACAAATTTAATGATAGGTTCAAATCTCATTTGAGCAATAGAAAGCGAGATATTCACGAAAAACCGATTTTTACGACCTTTGACCTTCAATATCTTAAGACGCGGACACGATAGCACTTGTGACTTTTGAGACAACATTTAGAACGACAAAACAAAGGTTAATACCAGTTTACAGCTTATTATCTTTCATTCCGAGGTTGACCCCTTTTTTTACCTAAAATGACTGGGCGTTGTTATGATTTATTACGTAAATTAAGTAGGTACGAGTACTGTCACAGTCTGAAGCCACGTATTCACTTAACAGGAAAAGGGACCTCTTAGCAGTTTGACACAATCCTATGGAAAATTTACTAAATCGATGTTTTGTATTCCCCTGTTTCCTCCGAATAAAGTAAAAACTATTTGATATATTTATGTAGGTACTGATATTTTAAAGATAAAGTAAACTATGTCCCTATCATTTTATTTTTGTTTATAGGTAAACTCTTCATTATTTTGTAATGAAAGTGTAGTCACGCGAGTAAAACTGGCATTTCCAGAAGTTCACTATAAAAAACCGAGAGTTTGTAAGATTAACTAAAATAACAAGGACATAGGACTTCACTTATACAATATCAAGATATAAATTTATACAATATTCGGAGGAAACAGGGGAATACAAAACATCGATTTGGTAAAATTTTCATAGGAGTGTGTCAAACTAAGCAGTAGCTACGATACGCTCAAAAGGCAGCTTCAGATTGAAGCAGCGGTTTTGTCGACCCACGTCCCTCAAGTGGACACACGGGTCAAAGATATCGCGGCACTAATTAATGGATTGGCTATTCATATAATATACAATATATAAATATTACAATGGACTTTACAATGGATTTTACAATGGACTGCCTCGGTGGCGTAGTGGGCGCATGCTCGACTGCCAATCAAGAGGTCCCGGGTTCGATCCCCAGGTCAGGCATAGTGTTAAATATTGGATTTCTCCATTAGGAATTATCTCAATAACTGCCTGGAGTCTGGAACTGTGCCCGGTAGATGACAATAGGCTCACCCCCTATTACATGGGACCAATAACATACTGGCGAAATGTGGGTGTATCTACTGTGGGACTGAGTCCTGGGTACACCTCTGCCTACCCCTTCGGGAAAAAGGCGTGAATGTATGTATGTATGTATGTATGTAAATTTTACAACACAATCAATGCCTCGATATGATACAAAATTATATGCAGAATTTTCAGCACAAACAAATAGATATGCGAACGCTATGGGTTGATGCCTACGCAATGTTTTTGTGTGCGTGGAATCTAATTCCAAATTTTTTACTGATCTAAACATAACATAACATACATTCACGCCTTTTTCCCGAAGGGGTAGGCAGAGGTGTACCCAGGACTCAGTCCCATGGTAGATACACCCACATTTCGCCAGTATGTTATTGGTCCCATGTAATAGGGGGCGAGCCTATTGCCATCTACCGGGCACAGTTCCAGACTCCAGGCAGTTATTGAGATAATTCCTAATGGAAAAATCCAATATTTAACACTTTGCCTGACCTGGGGATCGAACCCGGGACCTCTTGATTGGCAGTCGAGCATGCGCCCTCTACGCCATCGAGGCAGTCTTACTGATCTAACATGGTTTCAAAGTCTGCATAAGTAACGAAAGGCACGTGTTGCTTTCAGTATTAATCTTTCAAATTGGCAACAAAACAGATGTAAATGTGAAAGGTCTTTACGATGTGGTTAATTAATAATTCTGCGCACAAACGCCTACCCACATTTCGTCCAATTAACTAAGAAAACAATAATTATTGTTAGGCTTACATGCCTATTAGTAACTAATATTCAGCTAAAGTACAAAGCCATCATTAACTATTTTATATAATACTAGCGACCCGCCCCGGCTTCGCACGGGTAGCAGAAGTAGGTATAGTGGACGTTTATCAGGAGTAAATTCGTGATACATTGTATTTTAATAAATATAACCCTAATGGTTTACGCAGCGCACGCAAATTAATGACTATTTCTGTTACAATGACCAAACTTTAACACATGTTATAATTTATCGTGGGCTATTTTGAAGATATTGATGAGTACTACAAACCCCTAGTACATTACTTTATTGGTGGTAGACCAATACTTTTCACACCACATGAAAAATAATCACTGCTTCGATTATTGTGACTAAACCAGAAAATATGGATATAATCTATGTATACTGTTTTGTAGGTATTGATAATTAATACAATCCCCTAGTACATTACTTTAATCTACCACCGATAGTTTTCGCACCGCATGAAAAATAATCACTGCTTCGATTATTGTGACTAAACCAAAAAAGATGGATATAATCTATGTATACTGTTTTGTAGGTATTAATAAGTACTACAAACCCCTAGTACATTATTTTACTCTACCACCAATAGTTTTCACACCGCATGAAAAATAATCACTGCTTCAATTATTGTGACTAAACCAAAATAGATGGATATAATCTATGTATACTGTTTTGTAGGTATTGATAAGTACTACAAACCCCTAGTACATTACTTTACTCTACCACCAATAGTTTTCACACGGCATGAAAAATAATCACTTTTTCGATTATTGTGACTAAACCAAAAAAGATGGATATAATCTATGTATACTGTTTTGTAGGTATTGATAAGTACTACAAACCCCTAGTACATTACTTTACTCTACCACCAATAGTTTTCACACCGCATGAAAAATAATCACTTTTTCGATTATTGTGACTAAACCAAAAAAGATGGATATAATCTATGTATACTGTTTTGTAGGTATTGATAAGTACTACAAACCCCTAGTACATTACTTTACTCTACCACCAATAGTTTTCACACCGCATGAAAAATAATCACTTTTTCGATTATTGTGACTAAACCAAAAAAGATGGATATAATCTATGTATACTGTTTTGTAGGTATTGATAAGTACTACAAACCCCTAGTACATTACTTTACTCTACCACCAATAGTTTTCACACCGCATGAAAAATAATCACTTTTTCGATTATTGTGACTAAACCAAAAAAGATGGATATAATCTATGTATACTGTTTTGTAGGTATTGATAAGTACTACAAACCCCTAGTACATTACTTTACTCTACCACCAATAGTTTTCACACCGCATGAAAAATAATCACTTTTTCGATTATTGTGACTAAACCAAAAAAGATGGATATAATCTATGTATACTGTTTTGTAGGTATTGATAAGTACTACAAACCCCTAGTACATTACTTTACTCTACCACCAATAGTTTTCATACCGCATGAAAAATAATCACTTTTTCGATTATTGTGACTAAACCAAAAAAGATGGATATAATCTATGTATACTGTTTTGTAGGTATTGATAAGTACTACAAACCCCTAGTACATTACTTTACTCTACCTCCAATAGTGTTCACACCGCATGAAAATAATCACTTTTTCGATTATTGTGACTAAACCAAAAAAGATGGATATAATCTATGTATACTGTTTTGTAGGTATTGATAAGTACTACAAACCCCTAGTACATTATATTATTCTACCATCAATGCACTTCACAGCGCACGCAAATTTATGAATATGGTAATTATATTATGTAACACCTTGGTTCACAATATTGCAGTTTTCTTACGGATCCCCATTTTTTTTCAAAATCTCATATAGCCTATGGCACTCACACTGAATTAAGTTATCCATAAGTGAAAGAATTTTTAAAATCGGTCCAGTAGTTTCGGAGCCTATTCGTTACAAACAAAAAAACAAAAAAACAAAAAAACAAAAAAACAAAGTTTCTCTCTTTATAATATTAGTATAGATTAATACAGAAATGGAATTGGAAATGTTATTATATTTCTGTTAATAAATAACTTATAGTATATAACTCTGTAGACAAAATTAAACAAAACATAATATTATAAAAAACTGCTAACTCGCACACACATGTACCACAACGCCCTAACACGGTATATGTAGTAAGTAGTTGATACTAACACCTAGATATTAAGACCTATATGGACTTAGTACTTCGGGAAAAATGCGTGAATGTATGTTATTTAAAGTAACATCTACCTATATTGAATATATTGAATATTGAATATTGAATCCATAAATTTCCAGTAACTTGTTCACAAGTTACTGGGGTTACAGCAGTTATTATAATAATAAACATAATTCCACTAAGATTTATTACTAACAGTAAATTTAAGTAAAGAAAACAATACCTACTTTAAATAACACTGATATTTATTATCTAGGATAAAAAAAACAGGTTGTAAAATAATTTGATGATTTTATTGTCAAACAGTAAACAAATTCATTACAAAATTCTATTTGAGACTTAAAGAATTATTGCTATAAAACTAAGGCACATTTTTGGTAATTGCTTATACTTACTAAAGGACGTTTTTGGAAGACTTAATGAATCTGCATCTATCTCCCTAATTTACTCTCTAACCTAGCTAAAAACTGCTTTATAACCTCTATTTCTATCGACATCTGATCCATCTTAACATTCAGCGCTTCCGCCGCTGCCCTGGATTCTTCTACATATTTTTCCGTATGCCCCTTCAAGTCTTCTACCGCTTCATCGATTTCATCTAGATGTTCTACTATCTCATCATGTTTATTCTTTGGAAGACTCTTTGATGGTTCTTCTATCTGTTTACGGTTCATAATAGCTTGATGCATCTCGTCCATCATTGTTCGTATATGCAGAAGTCCTATTTCATCGTCCAACTGTTTTTTCTGAGCCTGTGCCTTATTGAATATTGCATTTCGCAACCTTGAAGGTAAAACTTTGGAATACTTCCATCTAGGCTTACCAGGACATAGTACCATCACGCCTAAAACCTTTCTTTTATTTCTCAGTTTGTTGTTCACCCTTTTCGGTAGAAAGTTACTGAATATTTTGTTATACACTAAAGTATCTAAGGTTCCTAAAAATTCTACTTGCTTAGCTAGCCGTCGAATATTTCCAAGGACTTCCAAATCATTGATGTCGTTTACTGCTACACCGACTAATAGATTCATCAGGACAATTGCGGCTAGGATTAAGAATACTAGGAAAATGAATCTGACGATGATCAGGGAAGTGGCCAATTCTTTGGAATGCTCCTCGTCGAATAAGGAGACGTAGTCGAATTCTGACGTCATCATAACCATGGTCTTGACCAAAGCGGCCCAGGGACCTTCGAAGGGCATCTGCGAGCGGAACTGGATCATGAAGCTGAGCGAGAAACCGATGACGAGGAACACGAAGGTCAGGAGAATCTGCAAACATAATTAAAGCTCCTTTAAGTCAAAGTCACAGTAATTGCTTCTAGTACTTTTTTATAGACTACGAGACAAATTAAGATTAAAAACATAATCAGATGATGGTCATGCATATGTTTTTAAAGCTTCTATCTTCCATTGACTGCCTCGGTGGCGTAGAGGGCGCATGCTCGACTGCCAATCAAGAGGTCCCGGGTTCGATCCCCAGGTCAGGCAGTGTTAAATATTGGATTTTTCCATTAGGAATTATCTCAATAACTGCCTTGAGTCTGGAACTGTGCCCGGTAGATGGCAATAGGCTCGCCCCCTATTACATGGGACCAATAACATACCTACTGGCGAAATGTGGGTGTATCTACTGTGGGACTGAGTCCTGGGTACACCTCTGCCTCTCTTTTTTCCCGAAGGGGTCTTCGGGAAAAAGGCGTGAATGTATGTTATGTTGTTATGTTGTGTCTATCTTCCATTGGCTACCAACTTAAAATCAATACTTAGCACCAAACTGGCAGCCGTAGTCAAAAAATGAAGGTTGAGTGACGAAGATGCCCCACGCTTCGCCTTGCAACCAGCTCTCATAAAATCTGATAAAGCATGCTAGATAGTATAATATATCATCTTTATCAACGTTATAGAATCACTCCTGCCAGGAACGTTCGCATCTAATATATAAAACACGTATAACGAACCTTAACAACATTCGAAGCCACCTTCCCAAACATCAGCACATAGTATCCCCAGTTAGGGAACCTAGAGAGCAAGAACATAAGTTCCAGCCAGGACAGCAACAAGGCCACGGTTGCTACATGCCTCGGCCATTCTGCGTCAGGTAATGACACCACTACCACTGCGTATGGAAGAATGACGGCTAACGCAAGAGACCCGAACTTCACCCACGTTTCCAATTGAAGGAAGTAGCGACTGCTTTTTATGTTCATGTAGAGGAGTTCCTGAAATTGCATTATTTTTTAATAATTTACAGGGTTACTGATAGTCAGTTAACTGTAAAATGTCATTGTCTATTTTACTCTTTGATTTTGACCTACTTTCACTATGGAATGCCTTTAAATCTGATCTTATTTAAGATGTTTAAGAGCCTTTTCATTTTACGTAACCTTGCGATTGCCCCTTACATATCTGACAGAAGATAACCATGACTCACAGCTCATTGTGCCATCCGAAACACGGTAGCGCCCTAGTGAAAAGTTCACATTGACATTTGAACCCTGCAACTTTGAATTTGAGCTTAACAGCTAATATATTTAGCTGTTAAGCTCAAATCTGCTCCGAGACAGCCACTCGACATCGATGGCCAAGTGGATATACGGCTTATCAATATACATTTCATGTACAAGTAACTTTAATTTATATCTTACCTGAATTAGTACTAAACATATCGAAGCATAAACAATATAGCTCCAAATTGTAGTATCCAACCACGCAGGCACGACTTCCCTTGTATCTTTATAGAAAAACACGGTTACTATGAATATAGTCAATGACATCACAAACAAACTGTAGAATGTTATTATCGTGTAAAAAAATGGCAATAATGCCTTCCACTTCAAGTATAAAAAGCTTTCCACTAAAGGATGTACTAGAAGCCTTCTCTGGTCGTATCTATTGCCGGTTTTTAGCATCGCTTCTATTACTTTCATTTGTTGCATCTCACAAACCGTTGGCATTAAAATTCCATAGTTTACAGTGACCTCGCAGCTTGGGTCTTGCAAGTCCTGGCCATTGCTTGCTATATACGAATCAAAAACATCTTCCATAAACTCTGTTGGCTTCGACAAATTGTTAATTATCATATCTATAGCTGTTCTTCTGTACTTCTTTGGACCATCTGTATAACCTGACAAGTCAGCACCTTCTTTAAGAAGTATTGTTATTACATCTCTACTCCCGTGGTGGCTGGCTGTATGTAATGGATACCATCCCATGCTATTGACTTCGTGTACTGTAGTTTTATCAAACTTTAGTATGATCTTTGCTATTTCTGTGTGATTTTTGACAGCTGCAATATGTAACGGCGTTGACGCTTTATGTGGGCTGCATGTCGTTCTGCAGCGGATATCAGCGTTTTTCGAAAGAAGTAGCTCTACGCAATCTTTATGATTATTTGATACAGCGAAATGTATTGGAGCGAAACCTCTTCTGTCCCCAGCTGATAGAGAATTTATCATAGTTGCTGTCACCGCCTCATTATGTTCTAATAGTTCTTTCAATATTTTTAACTGTCCATAATCAGCTGCTACATGAAAAACTGTAACGTCACCTGGGAGAGTTAATTTAAGTGATGCTCCTTCGCTTATGATTTGTCTCATGCATTCTATGTGTCCATTGATAATTGCTTTGAATAATGCTGTTTCTCCTTCTTCATTTTGATAGTCGATCGCGTCTTTTTGTTTAGCGACGCTGAGTATTTCATTGAGTACGTCAATATTGCCTAGAGCTGCTGCTGAATGGATGGGGGTCTCTCCATCGTTTGCCTGTAAAATTAAACCAAGTGTACAAGAACGTACAGTAGGAGGTACTTAGGAGGTGCATCTATCCGTCAAACTTAATAACTTGCAAAATAAAGAACTGCAAGATTCACGAAGAAGTTTCGACGTCCCGTAAAAAATAAATCGGAAGAGAATCACTATTTCTTTTACAAGTAGCTTTTGGTGAAGTGTTGCTTAGATGAGCTTAGATAGATAGTTGCTTAGATAGACTTAAATAAGGTTACAGCGTTTGCCACCTTCAGATTAAAAGCTGTTTTCAGTTTCACATCTCCAGGATCCAGGATGAGTTTCACCTGGACTATTTATCCTCTCAGCCGGAACGAATTTCTGCACGAATTAGCTAAGTTGTCTTAACACATTTTCTCCTGTTGAGAAACCATTTTACCGGTAAAGTTTTAAGTCTTTTTATATTAAGTTTTTGTCGAGTTGCGGTCTGTGGTCAAGTGTGAGTTTTAAGATTTCCGGGTCTCGTCCTCGGTCTACTATCTATCAATGGCTTTGAGTGCCTTCCGAAGCTTGATAACGGTCTTAAAGATAAGTCTTACTTTCAATGTGACATCAGCTCCAGCCTCCAAAGCCACACAAACTCCCGGGACCCAGGCAGCTTCCACTGCCGCTTGCAGCACTGTATGGCCATCTCTGTCTTTAACATCCACTATTGCTTGGAGAGGATCCGCATGAATGTAGTCGTAGTTGGCTAGTATCTGTAATTGCATGATTGCATTTGTTATTTTGTATCAAAAATATATTAATTTCAGATTTAAAAAGTTTGTAAGTTAAAATTACCTCATATTTTTTTAGACTAATAATTTATTTGTAATGT
This sequence comes from Hemistola chrysoprasaria, assembly GCA_947063395.1. Classification (NCBI taxonomy): domain Eukaryota; kingdom Metazoa; phylum Arthropoda; class Insecta; order Lepidoptera; family Geometridae; genus Hemistola; species Hemistola chrysoprasaria. The sequence goes on along the minus strand of OX346733.1, from coordinate 8,132,330 downwards.
AAAGTAGGAAACTAACTTTTCGAAGGTTCGTTCATAGTGTTCATATTTCAAGTTCTCAAAGATAGCTTACTAACTTGCAGATGTTCTTCCAACTCCTTCTTCACACACACATGTAAGGGCGTATGACCAGCTTTATTCAAGCATGACACAACTGCTCCAGCATCCAGAAATTCTTTTATAGCTTCTTTATTCTCCAACTCAACTGCCGTGTGGAGTGGAGTGTCCAGGTTGTTCAAACCGTTCGGCTTCATAGTGTTGAAGCGACCACCAGCTTTGAGTAGCATTTGGATTACTTCTACGAAACTGGAATATCATTGAACGTTTAGATTTTTAGTTTTAAATGAAATATGTGAATGTGTTTGACAACCTCATTGACTCAGCAGGTAGTAACTCTACTTTCTGTGCCGTAGGCCCCGGGTTCAATGCCCGGTTAGGCCAAACATTTGTGTGCATGAACATGTCTGTTTGATCTGTGTCTGGGTGTTATAAGCTTATATAAGCATGTATATCAGTCATCTGGTTACCATAGTACAGGCTTCTAGCCTAGTTTGGGACCAGATGTGTTGTCCCATATTATATTACTGTGTGTAAGTACATAATATTATGCTCTCCAATGTTGAAACCACCACTTCTTGTAAACACAAGGAGTGGTGGTTATGAAGCTAAACAGCTTAGTGGAACCAGGTGCATTTTTTGGCTGCAGGATTTCCACCGAATATGAAAATTCTTTCAGTAATCTTCATTCTGTACTTACATTGACAATAGAGTTTCTTTTTAGGCTATGCTAATGGTTTCTACTCGTACTAAAAGCTGGCGCCGTCAAACTACTAACGCTAATGCAATATTAATTATTAGAATAGAATAGAATAGAATAATACTTTATTGCATACCAAAAAAAACCAGTTACAAAAAGACACAATACAAAAGACATGGTAAACAACAGGCGGACTAATCGCGTTAAGCAATTTCTTACAGACAACCTGGGGATGGAAAAGGACAGAAAACATTTAACGACGGCGGTGTGCAATTATTAGTGTTAAATTAAAACTATAAATATTATCTCCTTAATTCTCCCAAAGTTCTCGATACGTATATTATGCAACGTTATGCCGTGCACATAATTTCATTCACTAGATTCAAGATTCACAGACAATATTATGGTCAATGTTCGCGCCTTTTTTTGGTAACCGACCCATAAATATGTTAAGATTATGTAAGCTGATTTAAATCCTATATTTGACTTCTTAGGTGACTCCATTACGCCTCGTATGTGGAAGCTTCGAGTCTAAAGGCTAGGTTACACGGTGCGAGCTAGCATGCGAGCTGACCGTGTCAGTTACTGAGGTGTAACTGCATGACCGCATCATACGAGTAACTGTTATGTGCGAGTGGGACAGTTGCTCGCAAGCGAGTTACTTCAACATTTTTTGTTTTTACTCGCAACTGGCCTTCCCCCACCACGCCACTTGCACGTCGCTCGGTCGTCAACTCGCATGATTTCGCGAAATGACAGTAGCTCGTACGCTCGGGCCTACTACACTGGTGCAGTAGCTGTCTTCCTGCGACGCCAGCAGTTCGCATAGTGTGACCGAGCGAGGCGAGTCGAGCTACTGTCATACGAGTACACATGCACAGTAGCTGTCTACTGTCATATCAGCTGCTCGCACTGTGTAACCTATCCTTAATACCTAGTTTACTCAGTGCGAGTTAGCGTACGAGTCAGCCTGCCGAGTAACTGACCTTTTTTTTTTTTTTTTTTTTTTTTTGGTGCCCGGGGAAAAATGCGTGACGCATACCACCCGCACCCGGGGGAGCGCAGGGTGGTTATGTGGGACTCCCCGCCGGCACAACACCGTACGTCGGTACGTTGCTGGGCCGGCGGGTATACCCACTAAAAAACCCCGGGGTGTTCCTTCGCGACGCCATGTGTCGGGGCTGCGGGTACGCCGAAGCACTCATCCGCGGCCCCGACGGCGTTTGGTCCTCCATGGAGGACCCCGCCACGGTGGGGTGAAGGTAATCCTTCACCCCAACCCTCCCAAGGGGCGCGCGGAAACACGCGCGCGCCTCCTCGCAGGCCCTTTAGGTGGGCAACGGATACCCCCGCATGCGTTACCCGGGCCCCAGGATTCTGATTCTCCGGTCGCCACCGTACAGAAGGAGTTCTGCATGGAGATTAGCGGAGAATCATCCTCCACATCTCTAAGAGCTTGGAAGGGCGTTCCGTGCCCTCTCGAACGCCTACCGAACGTGCGAGAGGACACGGAAGGCCCATTCCCGCCCACCACCACGCGCAAATAGCGCAGGAGGCTCTCTGGTTGCCTCGGTACAGGGGTAGATCTGCACAGGGGAAAGCAGAGAGCCCTCCTCACTCTAAGGGCTTGGAAGGGTGTTCCGTGTCCTCTCGAACGCAATAGATTACATGCGAGAGGACACGGAAGACCCATTCCCGCCCACCACCACCGCAGGGCTCAAGTGAGCCCCGCCTGCGCCATCCACTGTGCCCTATGCTGCCTTCATAGGGACACGCGGAGGCGCAACCCACACCGCGGCAAGCCGTTGGCTTTCCGCCCCGATTCGGTCGCAGAGGATAGGGAGAGCGGCGCATCGTAATACCGACACTCCTCTTCCCCTGCGACCCCACCGCCTTCGCCATCTAACGGTGGCGACCCCGTTTGGGCCGCGGAAGGCAGGAAGAGCGGCGCACCGCAATACCGGCACTTCTCTCCCGCCGCGGCCCAACCATTCAGCCGCGATGCGATACGTTACGCATCGCGGCCCGCCTCAGTTGCGTTGCGTCCTGTGGGACGCACCGCAACCTACTCGGCCGCTCACACCTGCCTGGAGGAAAGTGAAGCGGCCGACCACCTCGGGCTCCTCTTGGCTTCACCGTGGGATCCGTACCACGGCTACTGACCCCCACCGCCGCGAGAAGGCGGGAACCCATCGGGGGGGCCGAGTAACTGACCTGCAGTAACTCGCACCGTTTGAATGTAACTTACGAGTAACTCGTACGTACGAATCGGTGAGTAGCTCGCATCCACGTTACTTCAAGATTCTTTGTTTTCACTCGCCTCTCGAACGACAGTAACTCGGACATGACAGTAGCCCGGTCGTGGCTCGCATCGTTTAGACGAGTTCGGCAGTAGCTAGCCAGTGCCAGCTAAGGTGAGCCGAGCTACTGGCGTACGAGTAGACGAGTCGAGTAGCTGTCTATTATCTACTATGACAGCCTCGATGGCTCAGATGGTAGGTAGTAACTCTGCTTTCTATGCCGCAGGCCCCGGGTTCGATCCCCGGCCAGGTCAAACATTTGTGTGCGTGAACATGTCTGTTTGATCTGTGTCTGGGTGTTATAAGCTTAAATTATAAGTATGTATATCAGTCATTCGGTTACCATAGTACAGCCTAGTTTGGGACCAGATTACCGTGTGTGGAAGTTGTCCCATTAAAAAAATAAACTGGCTAGACAGCAGCTCGCACTGTGTAAACTAGCCATACCTACGGCCAGAGAAGTCTTTCCAATATAAGTCTTTCCTCTTTTCGAATGGTTGTCTGGAAGAGATCGCTCTGAGCGATAAGACCGCCAATTATTGTTACTCACGTTAGTTTTTAAGTTTCATTTTGTTAATTTTCTGTATTGTGGTACCAATAAAAGTGTTATCTAATCTAATTCTTATGTCAAATTTAATACTCACTGTTTACCATTAATCTCTGTATCATAATAGTAAGCGTATCCAGCCACGTCCAGCGGCGTGCGGCCTTCAACGTCTTCAATGTTGGGATCAGCACCAGCCGCGAGCAGGAGGCGCGTGCAGTGCTTGCGGCCGCAGGAGGTCGACACGTGGAGGGGAGTCCAGCCTGGTTGGAACAGTGGTAACTGGGGAGAGAAGAATTATTTAAGCAAGCAACTGTTAAGGCATACCTTGGTAAGTATGCTTAGAGCCTCCACGGTAGCTCAATGGTATAATGGTGCCGAGGGTCCGTGGTTCGAATCCCGCCCGTGGATGAAATTTTTCTTCTCATTCGAGATTGTATATCAAGACCACTTAGTTTATAAACTCAAACTGAAACTCAAACAGATTTATTCAAATAGGTCATAATCTGACACTTTTGCACGTCAATATAAAAATATAAAACATTTTCTTTTTGTATAATTTTACGGTTTTGGTATTTTTCCGTTTACTTGTGATATAAGACCTGGCTTCGTGCCGAATTTAATGATGCTGGGTCAACGCAAAGTACTACAGAAATTTTAGCCCGTGGCGCAAAGTATGGAAATGTGAGCTAAAATTACCGTATCTTTTTTACAAATTTTTTTTACAGCAGCAAAAGACCGTGGACTCGAGTTGTTGGTATGCGTTTCAACTTGATACCTCAACGCGTTCTCCATAAAAAGGGTCTTGACAGACGGACAGAAACACAGACAGACAGACGGACAACGAAGTCATCCCATAAGGGTTCCTCTTCGCCTAAAAACGAGGAAGATTTTGCCCAGGTAAGTGATGCATAACACATAATATCACGCCTTTTTCCTAAAGGGGAGAGGTGTATCCAAGCTGTAAGACTTGTAACTTACGCTCCCCTTAATATCCCTGCACTCATGGTCGATATTGTCCTTCCAAGTCTTGGAGATATACTGGTTGACTTCACCCAGATCACAGCGGATGTTGGTCAGCTCCTTGATATTAGGGTAGAGCTTCCTCACGTCCTCTTCAGTTTCTGATGACATGCTATCGCTGTCCACGCGTTCTTGAATATCTGCAGATAATAACAGATGGGAGTACTCAGGGTCTGACCAGCAATCACATATTTTTCCCGCGGGGGTAAGCAGAGGTGTACCCAGGATTCAGTCACATAGTAGGTATACCCACATTTGGCCAGAATATTGATCCCACGTAATAGGGGGCAAGCCTATTTAGTGGGCATATTACTAGACACCAGGCTCTCATAGAGACAGTCGACACCAACTTGGTAAAAAGTAAAGTTTGTAATTACCTACTACTATTTATACAACGTATTGTAAAAAGGTGTAGCAATACTTAAGGGGATGATCAACCTAAACAACTTTTAAAACAAAATGTCAACTTCCCATACCAATTTTCCAATAAGCTGATCCATTTTATATGGTGATTTCAAATTTTTTTGATAATCCCGCCATTGCAAGTGCATTGCAAGTAGTTTTGATTGACGGGTAGATGCCCCCCTTAAGTACAATTACAACTTTTTATAACACATTGTATCATACTACGAATAGACGAACATGGTTCAACCACACCGTACCACCGTACCAAGTAATAATAATGTTCGCATCACACGATCGAACATGGTATGGTGGAGAATCAAGTCGTGTACGGCCGTGCCATGTTCGATCATCTATTCGTAGTATAAATTAGATCACTGTGTGTTTTAAAAGGGTTCTACTTGGATCAGCTCGGCTGCACATGTGGATTCTGTGGATCCGTTGAACTGGAGGCAGTTAGGCAGAGATATACCTGCCCCGGTAGCATAGTGAGCAGGGAAAACTAAGTCCCAGGAGGTTAGAACGAGACAGCAGATATTAATTGTTCGGGCACGAAAGAGAGAAAATATAGGGCAAACTAGTTTTGCCCGTGCCATGCTAAGCGGCCTAGATGCTTTCTATGAACAGACTCAAGCAAAACCTCAAAAAGTCTGCACACTAGCTAAAAGAAAAGGAAGCCAACGTTTTGATGGTAGCTGTCAATCAATTTCACAATTTGACAAATTCAGTTGTCATTTTGAGTTTTGAAAAAGATTCTTCTACACTCCGAAGTCTTGAGCAATGGAAATTGCACAGAATTATATGGTAAGTAATCTGCTCTAAAATTTTGTATATTGCTGAGAATTGCTATAAGATTGTTCTGCCTCGTTTTTGTAGTGGTCTCAAGAGCCGCTGTTGAGCATGTGGTCCTGGGTTCGATCGCCAGATCAGGCCCTTTTTACATGGAATCACGAACACAGTATGCATGGGACCTGAAATCATAACTGGCGAAGTGTGGGAACACCTACCCACTAAGATACTAGATCTCGGGTACACCTCTGTTACTGATCAGTGACCTCATAGTCAGTTTTCTATTGGAAATCCTTGTATGGAGAGGTATACAATTTTGAATCGAAGTGACTATTTGTACGGGTACTGGACGAATAAATTATATTTATTCGTACATTTATTGGATGATTTGTTAAGTTATTATAAAGTACCTCATATGTGTAAAAGAGAGTAGAGAGTAGGACCTACTTTGTTAAGGTCACTCTATGGTCTCTTAGCAAGTTTGATGTGTCCGTATGAAGGTGTCATCAATAAATGATCCAATGGCTGCCTACATGTGAAAATATTTATTTTATTTATAATTTGCCACCTTGGCATATCTAAGAGGTTATGGGCTAATAAAAAGTAAAAAGCTAAGCCAGATGGCATGAAATATATATGAAAAAGAAGAAAATATAAAAATATATAAATATGGAAAGAAAATATGAAGCATTGCCATATCTGAAGGATGGAACAAATTTCCAAAATTGGATTTTCAGATTAAAAATTTTACTGGAAGAAAAGGGTATTTATGGAGTTTTGAATGAAAATGAACCTGGAAAAGAAAATGATGCAAAAGCACGATCTACAATAGTGCAATGTCTATCAGATAAATATTTATCCTATGTGAAGAAATGTACAACATCAAAAGAGATGATAAAGGCGCTAGAGGACATATTCCAGAGAAAATCGGTATTTAACAAACTACAACTAAAAAGGAAGCTACTTAACATGAAATGTGCTACAAAATTACAAGATCATTATCTGAAATTTGACAATTTAATAAATGAGATAGAAATAATAGACGAAGAAATGAAAGAAACAGACAAGGTATGTCATTTACTTTTGACACTACCCGATGAATATGAAAATGTCATCACGTCGTTAGAAACAATGGCGAGTGAGAAAGACTTGACATTAGATTTCGTGAAAGCTAGGCTTTTAGATGCTGAATTGAAATTATTAAATACAAATCAAAACGAGAATGATAAGAAAGAAGAGACAAGTTTTAGTACAGAAAACATAACATGTTTCAAGTGTCACAGAAAGGGACATAAATCGTTTGAATGTCACACAAAAAGCAGAGGTCGATCAAATTTCAGAAGATCAAATCGTAGAGGAAGAGGCCAAAATAGAGGGCATTCGGTGAACATGACACATGATAATGAGAATAGAACTTTATCTGGAATCGATGACAGAAATTTAATTGGATTTACAGCCTATACGATTGAGACTAATTTGGCGGATGAGAAAAATGAAATAAACTTTATAATTGATTCTGGAGCAACTGAACATTTAATTCAAGAGAAATACGAAGATATGCTTACTAATGTCACAATGTTATCTGAGCCAATTCGAATTAAAGTGGCAAATGGAGAGTACCTGACATCTAAAAAGAGAGGAACAATAAGAACTAGTTATGGAAAAGGAAATATGAATATTGATGTAGAAGCTCTTGTGGTACCAGGATTATCACAGAATTTAATATCTGTGAGTAAACTTATGGAAAAGGGATATACAGTAATATTCAAAAATGAAATGATTAAGATATCATCCCATAAGATCAATGTATATGGAGAAAAAAATGGAAGACTGTACATATTGCGATTGATGCTGCGATCAAATAATAGTAATAATATGATGGTAACTGATAATAATGAAGAGGAGTCGAGTATGCTATGGCACAAAAGATTAGGACATCTAAACAGAAATGGCCTGAAGACATTGAATTTACCGAGTTGCAATAGACGTTGTGGCACATGCATGGAAGCCAAATCAACACGTCTACCATTTAAGTCTGTAGAAAAACCCAGATCACGAAATGTTTGCGAACTTTTACACACAGATATTACAGGGCCAGTTACAGTGCCAGGGCTGAATGGAGAAAAATATTTTCAAGTGATTGTTGATGATTTTACGCATTTTGGAGTAATTTATTTACTAAAGAATAAATATGAAGCGACTGACAACCTGATTGAGTATATTCAGTACATAGAAAAACAAACTGGGACTTATGTTAAACGAATAAGATGCGATAATGGAGGAGAATTTAAAAACAAGAAAATAAGCGAGTATGTCAGAAAAAGAGGAATAAATATGGAATATACACAACCGCACAGTCCACAAATGAATGGAGTATCTGAAAGGATGAATCGCACAATTTATAACAAGGCAAGAGCATTAATGATTGAATCAAATCTTCCAAAGTGTCTATGGGGAGAAGCAGTGTATTGCGCGATGTACATGCTAAATAGGTGTCCATCAGCAGCTATAAATTTCAAGACACCGGCTCAGATGTATTATGGTGAAAACAATATATCCAAAATGAGAGTATTTGGTTGTAAGGCATGGGTAGTGACAATGCCTAAAAGAGCGAAATTTGAAAAACGTGCTCAAGAAATGAGATTTGTGGGATACACAGGAAATGGATACAGATTATGGAATCCAGAAACAAATCAAATAGTTACATCAAGAGATGTACATTTCGACGAAAAACACATAATATATAAAAAAGACGTGGACAATGAAAGGCCAGACGTAATATATAAAGAAGTATATGAAAACAAAGAAAAGAAAGAATCTATAGATAGTGATGATGATGATGATTTCAGTGATGCCCCGGAGGAAGCTATTGAAGAAATTAAGTGCACAAGAAGTGGAAGAAGAGTGAATATACCAAAAGAGTTAAAGGAATATGATACTACATATTATGCATATAGTGCAAATGCAGATGAAGTGCCGAAAAATTATAAAGAAGCTATAGAAAATGGCTGGAGTGAAGCAATAGATAAAGAATTACAAGCTCTCGAGAAAATGAAAACATGGAATGTTACAGAATTGCCAAAAGGTAAACATGCTATTGATGATAAATGGGTATTTGTTAAAAAAGATAATGATGTAAAAAAGGCAAGATTAGTGGCCAGAGGTTTTCTGCAAAAAGATGAAGATTTTAAAGTAAACTATTCACCTGTTGCAAGAATGAGTACTGTTCGTACATTCTTAGCACATGCTGTGAACAATGATTATGAAATTCATCAAATGGACGTTCCAACAGCGTTTTTAAATGGGATATTAGAGACAGAAGTATACCTAAAAGTTCCTAAAGGAGTGGAAAATGTAAGAAAAGACAAAGTTTTAAAACTGAATCGGAGTTTATATGGATTAAAAGAAAGCCCAAAGTGTTGGAATGATAGACTAAATAGATTTGTAATGAAAATTGGATTGAAGAGATCGAATTACGATTTTTGTCTATATTATAGAAAAGATAAAGAAAAAGGAAATGATGTTTGGATGATTGTATTCGTCGATGATATTTTGATTACTGGATCTGAAAACCAAATAAATATTATCAAAAATGAATTAAAGAAAGAATTTAAAGCAAAAGATTTTGGTGAAGTAAGAAAATTTCTAGGAATGGAAATAAAAAGAGAAGGCAAAGTTCTAAAGATAACACAAGAAAGTCAGATAGAGAAAATGTTGGAGAAGTTTAACATGACAGAGGCAAATGGAACAAAGATTCCAATGACGAAGGGTTTCCAAGTAGATAATGATACTACAGTGGACGTACCATACAGAGAATTGGTTGGGGGACTAATGTTCCTAGCAACAGTGACTAGACCAGATATTGCTTTTAGCACAACATTCTTAAGTCAGTACTTAGATAAGCCTACGAAGAGTCTGTGGACTCAAGCAAAAAGAGTTTTACGTTATTTGAAGGAAACCAAAGCATATGGTTTGACCTATGAGAAAAATGACATAGAAAATGTTATCGAAACCTATTCAGATGCAGATTGGGGAGGAAATCACACTGATAGAAAGAGTATAAGTGGCTCGGTCACATTTGTAAATGGTCACTTAGTGACATGGTTCGCCAGAAAACAAAGCTGTGTAGCGATGTCAACAGCGGAGGCAGAATATGTTGCTGCAGCTTTGAGTGCGTGTGATCTTGTGAATATCAAAGGATTATGCAGCGATTTTGGTAGCATTGGCGCTAAATGTATTCTGAACATAGATAACAGAGCTGCCATAGATATGACAAAGAGTTATGAGAACAGCAAAAGAGCTAAACATATCGATATAAAATATCATTTTATAAAGGATTTGATATGCAAGAAGGAGATTGAAGTTCAGTATGTAAATACTTCCGAAAATTTAGCTGATATATTAACAAAGGTGTTATGTGTTGAGAGATTTCAACAATTGTGTACTTCGTTAAATATGTTGTGATTTATATTGATTTATTTTGTTGTGTATTGATGTGATTTGTTTAATTTGTGATTTTTAATTTAGAATGAGGGTGTTAAGTTAAATTTGTTTTTTGTTAATGTAATGTAATACGGAATAGTTGAAGTGTATTTCTATTTATGATTGTGAGCGATTAAAAGTGTTTGATTAAAATAAAAACACTATTAATCGAGGTGGGGTGTTAAGTTATTATAAAGTACCTCATATGTGTAAAAGAGAGTAGAGAGTAGGACCTACTTTGTTAAGGTCACTCTATGGTCTCTTAGCAAGTTTGATGTGTCCGTATGAAGGTGTCATCAATAAATGATCCAATGGCTTCCTACATGTGAAAATATTTATTTTATTTATAATTTGCCACCTTGGCATATCTAAGATGATTAGCTTAATAATAAATAGAAAATAAAATCACATTAAAATTTAGATCGGAATATACAAATTAGAGATAAGTAGAGCCTCTATTTCTGATTTAATATATAATGTATGACAACGTAAGTAATAAATACTTTTATTGGATTAAAGTTTTTGTAAATTATTACTAAGAGATATAGACAAAATGAATGCTCATTTTAAAGGCGGCCATGTAATATTATACACAGCAAACAGACTTCTGTAGGTTAGGTTTAAGGTTTTTTTTTATTATTTTTTTTTCGCACTCTAATTGATAAAATAAAATTATTCGTCCGACTTCTGTACGAATAATAATAAATTGTTCGTAAGGTAACCGTATTAATAGACTCAGCCATTTTGAATAGGTACAGCAATGCTATTTGGTACGGGCTGTGTATTATGTGTATTATGTCCACTTATGCCCAATACGCCCGGTAGCCAGTTTAAACTGCGCGATTATTGTCGCGTAAAAGTATAGAGCTCCAGGCGCTCAGAAAAAATCTGGCGGTTTAGTTTGAACCTTTGAAGTCAAAGTTTGGTGTTATTATCAGGTAACAGATGATGCCCAATTCATTCCCCATACCAGTTTTTAGGGTTACCTAGGAAAATATGACGCAATCTTTATAATAAACTATTAGTAATGACACAATGCAAACAAACCCATAAAGTTTTATATTATTGTATTAAACTTGGTTTTACATAAATACTGTCCGAAAGCAGATTTTTAAAAACATTAACATTAAACAATTTACAATGTAAAATGATATAACTATTACACGTACCTACTTGATTTTTGCGGGCGACGCGGCTTCTTTGCCATTAAAAATTCGAAGATAAATAATTCGAAAATAATAAATTCTAAATCAATTAAATCAGTTCGAAAATAGAAAGTTGTAAATTAAAAATTCGAAAATAATAAATTTATAAAATCGATATTATAAATTTTGAAATTATAAAATTCAAAAACATAAAATCCGAAATTGTAAATATCGAAATTATAAAATTTGAAAATATTAAATTCTTTATATTCCAGGGCCCAGGCGCGACGAACACTATGATACGTATAAATGAAAACGGGAATGTCGTCGGCACCATCATAGTAAACTGTGAAGGTATCCTTTTCTGATCTCATAAGTTTCTATTTTCCCTGGATGGAGCAGAAGGCGTGCAGTGTATCCATCTTTAAAAGCTTGGGCGAGTCACTAGTAATTTTTTTGTTTACCAGGTTTCCCAGAAACAACAACCCTGGACAGCTTAACCGCAGCAACTTACTCCACACATATGAGAAACTTATCTGCTGCTGCCGCCAATGCTCTTAAAGAAATTGTGAGTTATTCTTCTTCTTCCTTTTGTTTGTCGCTCTCCCGCTGCTGAGGGTCGCGACCACATGTGATGTTCCTCCATCATGTTCGGTCCTTGATGGCATGGATCGCTGGATCGCGTGATATAGACTGCCACCAACAACCAAGCCTTCTTTATTACGTCCGAACATCTGGCTGGTGTTCTACCCGTGGCGCGCATGCCTTGTATGCGTCCCAATATTATGAGCTAATTCGTGTCTGACATAGCGCGTGATGTGTCCAAAGAAGCTCAGAACACGTTCCTGTTATTCAAAGGTGACCTTTTGGTGTGATACAGCATCTCGCTACCGTGCTTCGGCAGTCACGTAAAGATGGCTTGGCTTGGTTAACTTGGTCATCATAAACGATACCATACCGGTCAAATCAGGTCCCGGGTTCGATCCCCAGGTCAAGCATAAAGTGTTATTGGATTTTTCTATTAGAAATTTCTAATTGTCAGCCTGGGGTCAGGAACTGGGCCCTATAGATGCCAATAGACCTGTCTGAAAAAAATCGCTTCATAGCGATAAGACCGCCGCTTTTACATTTAATTATCTTATGTCGTGTATGTTTTTATTATCTGTGGTGTACAAGATAACACTAAGGTTTTATCTATCTATCTATCAATAGGCTCGTCCCCTATTTCATGACACCTTATACATAACTGGCAAAGTGTGGGTGTACCAAGTACCTACTATGGGATTGGGTCCTGAGTCCTGGGTACACCACTGCATACCCTTTTGGGAAACCGGTGTGATGTTATGTTATATTTTTATTGGGAAAAAGAAGCCCTAATGTGAACAAGAATGTGTTTTACCTGACCTGACCTGACCTGACCTGATGTTTCAGGATGTTCTGGATGAGCTGGTGGTTCTACGACTAGTCTCCAAGAAGGCAGAGGCGGTGGTGGCGCCAGATTCAGAGTTCCATCTGATTGTTGTCATGAGGCGACAATGAATTACATTTAGATTTCTTGATCTATTTGACTTTATTAAAGATGATTTAGATTTTACAATTTGTGACTAGAGTGTTTAATAAATTGTTTGTCAACTTAAGCAATATTTTATTGGATTTAACAAACCAAATCTGGTAACATTTAACTTCGTAGAAATCCTAGGAATAGCGGAAAATGTTGCCATAGAAGTATGTAGCATGTGATTGAATTGGATTGAAGAATCGTCATCTTCCTACCTTTATAAAGGTCAAAACACACTTGGGCGGGCGCGTGATGGGTCGGGTGTCAAATACAAGGAAACGCGCTCGTCCCGCGCACGCTATGGTGTTTTGGCCTCCATAGAAATACAAGGAATGGAAAATCATCCGGCCTGCGCACAACCCGCGCCCGCAGTTATATGGGCATTGGGTTTTGTTCTACTCCAGGTGGAGGCAGTGAAGGCGCTACATCACGTCTTCTTTTTCCATTTTAATCTTTTACCCACATCTGCGCAACGCTTTTCGTTTTGGCTACATGATTTTCTTCCTATAATTTCATCTCCACATTTTCAGATGAGTTTGAAACTAATTTGGCTCCAAGTATTTTTGTAAAATTGGCTTAACTTTACAAATTTGTCTTTATTAGTAAGAGAAACATTTCTTACCTTCTGGAAAGTCTAGGAGAATAGCAACCTGCCTCACATTCCCAGCCCATGCTGCTAAATGCAGAGGAGTTCTGCCGAGCCTGTCGATCCTCAGCTTCTCCGCTCCGAACTTGATGAGTAGAGATAGAGCTTCGCCCCCGATGAGTGCGGCGGTGTGGCACGCGGAGACCAGACCCAGACGGCAGGTTGCATTGGGGTTTGAACCGGCGTTGAGGAGCCTAATAAATTAGAAAGTCTATATTGCTTCCTTGGCGCTTTTGTAATTCCCGTATTGGAATGGATTAACCTGCGCCATAATTATTATTACGATTATAATTACATCGTCACCCAGTAAGACAGCTAGAACAGCTTTTTGGGTTCCGTAACTTAAAGGAAAAAAGGATGGGCGTCCTCAGTAGTTCGGTTATTTAGTCCGGTCACTGGACTGGGGAGACTTTTTCGTCTCAGCAGTTCGGTCATCATCATTCGGGAAAACTGCTAACATAGGCCTCCCCCATAGAGAGCCATAAACTATTCATATCTGGGGATTTTGCCGTAATTACTACGCTTGTTGAGCGGTTTGGTGATCGCAGTTTTTGGAATACATGGAAACAGAGAGTGCTGCTGCCCACTCCCCGAATATGTCCCTCTGCCGGGTTTCACGTTTCCCGCGGGGTGAGAAAGGGGTGCAGCAGTTCGGTGATGTAATATAATAGAGTTATTTCAGCCTGATAGTTGTGTATCATAATAAGGGTATTGCACTAGTAAGGACTAAAAAGTCAACATGGAATTGTCATAGGATCACTTCGTTCTCTGCTTGTAGGTCCGTCTGTCAAGACCTTTTTTCTGAGGAACGCGTGGATGTATCAATTTAAAATTCATATGATGCAGGTCTAATTATGGCATTTGACAATTAGCATTTTCATAAAGGTCAAATATAATGAAAAAAGTCGCAATCCTTCGCCTCTGGAGAAAGTTCAACGACAAAAGAACATATTGCTTAAAACCTCTATCTTTCTGCATCAAACACCAGCGCAGGATATTTCAAAAACAAAAGAACCCTCACCTTTCCACCTCCTCCACATTGTGGCTCTCGATAGCCTCCAGCAGTTCTGTATTAAGCCTTCTCAGCCGACGGTCGCTTCGACGCCACTTCTTGGTGAAAGCTGGTTCGAAGTCAGGAACTGGAGTGTTGTTGACCGTCGAGCATACTGATGAGGGTGTCGTGTCCGGTAGAGATGTGTAGGAGGGGTGCCTGGAAAATATATTATCATTAAGAAGATGTTAAGTAAAATTTCTTTCTTTCGCATACGTGCAAACTGTGGAATGATCTCCCTGCTGCGGTCTTCCCGTTGAGCTACAACATAGATGTCTTCAAAAGGAGAGTGAATAGTGTTGGTCGGGTCGGCAAAATACTGGCAATACCTCTGGTGTTCCAGGTATCCATAGGCGGCGATAATTGCTCACCATCAGGAGGCCCATGTGCTTGTTTGCCACTTATGGCATAGAAAAAACAAAAAGGATAGTGATTAACGGGGACTTAACGGGGCGGCAACCGAAGAATTCCCCATGCAAACGTATATAGATAGATAGATAGATAGATAGATAAACCCTGTATTGGTACACCCCAAAAAATATTTCTTAAAATTAAAAATACATAACAAATAGTGTAACAATTGGTGGTCTTATCGCTAAAAGCGATTTCTTCCAGACAACCGTAATAGTTAAATCATTTGAAATCAGAGCATATTTCAACATTTAATGATGTTATTCGGGTGTAGTCTTTTTTTATATATTTTATAGTTGTTGATGGTTGTTGAGTTTGGCGGGTAAGGTGAACGCACATATATCCGAGCCGAACGCACACCTGCCCATTCGGAACATTCGGACGATTCGACGCGGACAGGTGTGCGAGATTTCATTGGATTTTATACAAAGAATTCTAAAATTCATTGCGTTCGGCTCGGATGGATGTGCGTTCACATTTATGCGCCGTTTTGGTATAACTTCGCCTTAAGTTAACATCTTGTAGTTTAATATTGCCGTATCATCCATCGGTTGTCTGGAAGAAATCGCTTATTAGCGATAAGACCGCCGCTTGTACATTTAAGTTTAGTTTCTGTATCCTGTAATGTTATTTCATTGTGTGTGGTGTACAATAAAGTATTATCTATCTATCTGTCTAGTTATCATGCTTACCCTGCACGATTTATAACATACTAGCTGTACCCCTCGGTGGCGTAGAGGGCGCATGCTCGACTGCCAATCAAGAGGTCCCGGGTTCGATCCCCAGGTCAGGCAAAAAGTGTTAAATATTGGATTTTCCATTAGGAATTATCTCAATAACTGCCTGGAGTCTGGAACTGTGCCCGTTAGATGGCAATAGGCTCGCCCCCTTTTACATGGGACCAATAACATACTGGCGAAATGTGAGTGTATCTACTATGGGACTGAGTCCTGGGTACATCTCTGCCTACCCCTTCGGGAAAAAGGCGTGAATGTACGTTTTTTATGCAGCTGTACCCCGCGGTTTCACCCGCATAGTCTTCGTTTCCGAGGGAATATCTTCATAAAAGTACGTTTAGTAATATAAAAGTATATGTTATTCCAGGGTCTAAACTATCTACACACCGAATTTCACTCCAATCGGTTCATTAGTTTTGACGTGAAAGAGTAACAAACATCCACCATCCTTATAAACTTTCGCATTTCTTATATTAGTAGGAAGTTATTATTATTAGTAGTTATTTATTTATTTATCTTTGTTGAGTGCTTAATTATAAAAAAAAAAAATTTCATGTGCATGTTGTGTTCACATCGAGAAGGACGTACGCTATTGTAAATGCCTTAAATAATATTTTTCTGTATGACATAATATGTGTAACGCCCAGTTTTGTGGACCTAATAAAAAAAAAAGTAGAATTGTAACGAAGTATGATTACAGAAAAAAAAAAAAAAAAAAAGTCCGGCGTCTGAAAAGTACGGCAGGAGCACGCTGGATGCAGGCCGCTTACAACCGGACTGGATGGAAATCTAAGGGGGAGGCCTATGTTCAGCAGTGGACGTCCTATGGCTGAGATGATGATGATTAAAGAAGGATTATTATTTAGGCTTAGAGCCTCTTTCATCATCCTCGATTAAAGTGCCGAGTAAGCTACTCGTATATTAAAGTGCCGAGTAAGGCGCAGTGCTAATATCATAATGTCCAAGTTATGCTAACACATAAACTAGCCTTTTTTGTGAAACTGTCAAAAGTTACTTGAGACTTCTACTTGCCGAGTAGCATTAATCAGAGGATGGTGAAAGAGGCCCTTAAATAAAAATAAATACATAATATTATATTTACAAAGTGTTCATAGTAAGGTCAAGGTTTTCTGGCCTAGGTGGTCGGAGACGTCCATTCTCCTGCCCCGCCAGGAGTGGACGCCGGTTTTCTCCATCATCAGGATCGCCTCGCTCCACGTCTATAAAAAAATGATATTTTTCGTTAAGTGGCATAATATGCTCGCCCCCATTACATGGGACCTTTAATTAATACTGGCGAAATGAGGGTGTAGCTATAATTATGGGGCTAAGTCCTGGGTGCACCTCTACCTACCTACACCTTCGGGATAAAGGCGTAATTGAATTTGGCGCTACTTTTCGGCACTCCCAAACTCGCGAAGAGCGTACGGCGAGTATTTCTCACTCTGGTGCCAGCGTGAGAACTGTTCATACTGTAAGTAGGTAACTGTTTATTTTACACTTCGAGCTTCCCATCCCTACGATTCACCATAGCACCCCTGGGGGTATCATCGGAGGGGAAGGGGGGAAGAGGGGGAGTTACGGGTAACGAAGGAAAATTCTTAGTCGGAATGAATTAGTCGCGGGTAACAGTTAGTTTATTACAGTGTAATAGAGTTCAGTCAAAATACGTATATTTTTCTATTCAAAGGTATATAGGGGTAATTACCATTTTCGTAAACATCAATGACAAATTCTATTACCTACATCATGAATTTTTCCACAATCCTTATATTTTCATGGCCGCGAGAAACACACACAGATAAGTACAATTTCAGATTCACACATATATTAATTATCATTGACTTATTGGCTTATTGCGCTCGTGGTCAATATATATGAAGAGTCAAGTGACCTCTCCCTTACGCTGCGTCGCCTGGTCGTAATCTTTATCTATTTAATTAGGTATAGCACGCATGCACAGAACCTACACTGGGTACCCTCTCTACTGCTACTATTACTCCTCCAAGTGAATCCATTACCAGAGGGGACTTCCGAAATAATAAATCCTATTACATATACCACCAACCTCAAAATTACCCCACCATACCTTTATTCAAAGATAAATAAAATATATAGAAATTAAACCTACCTAGATAGATTAAGGCGTCAATAGTCAATAGAAGCCAAATCTTCCATCTCGCTCGCTCGTTTTCTTGTACATAGAATGAATTTTTTTCAAGCATTGAATTTCCCTTTTTTTTATGATAGTAAGTGACAAGACGAGCGAATCAGGTGCCTGATGGTAAGCATCATGATCGCTCATATCAGACACAGTGACACCCAGTGTTTTAAAATTCAAAATCCTGCGCGGTACTGCACTGCGCCTTTTACCCTGAGATATAAGTTGTTGAACCTCGTCATACCCAGTAATTTCGCTGGTAACATTGCCCTTCAGACCGGAATAAAGTAATGTTTGCACATTACTGCTTGGCGGATGAATAACTGGCAAAGGTGTGGTACTTCCCCAGGCGGCCCCCTGCAATCTAGAGGCCTACCACTACAAAAAAATATCATATTATTATGTTGTGTTACTCAATCATACCATTGACAGCCTCGTAGGCGGAGACAGTAGTAACTCTGCTTTCTGTGCCGCAGGCCCCGGGTTCGATCCCCGGCCAGGTCAAACATTTGTGTGCATGAACATGACTGTTTGATCTGTGTCTGGGTGTTATAAGCGTATATAAGTATGTATATCAGTCATTTGGTTACCATAGTACAGGCTTCTAGCCTAGTTTGGGACCAGGTGACCGTGAGTGGAAGTTGTCCCATATTATTATTATTATAATATGGTCAAGAAAACTTAGTTTGGATATCTCTTCGATCTACTCAAATAAATAAAAAAATAATGCTAAATATATACTAAAATAACAATACTAAAATATACATTCATAATTTAGAGATAAACAAATTCAACATTTATTTTTTGGAAATTTATTTTATTTTATTTATTTATTTATTTGGCGTACATAACAAATTACAATCACTTCAAAAATAAATTTAGTTACAATAATATGTTCTAGATTGCAACTCAAAACGATGTACACTCAGAAAAACAATTAGGTAGAGTATTGAGCGAACAAAATAATATATGACTTAAGTATCTAATTTTACATTATATAATATAGTTATCTAATTGCAAAGCAAGGTTAGCTACAATAATAGTAGCATCCAGGTATAATTATTAATTATACTAGTATATATTAATTATACTAGTATATACAACAGTCAATCAAGGGGCTGAATTCAGATACAACGCTGTTGTTGAATCCGAAGTTCTTCTATTGGGTTGAAGGATATCCTTTATTGTATGTTTGTAGTTGCTTAATTTAGGATTAAATATATCTAAGTTTGTGTTGTTACATGCCAGGTCATTATATTGTCGAGCCATAGAGAAAAGAGATTTGTAGTATTTAATTGAAAATTGTGAGAGCAAGTCTGGAGAGCTAATTATGGAATTAATTATTTTATAAAGATAGACAAAATCAAAGTATTTACGACGTATTTCTAACGATTCAGCATTGAATTTAGATAGTCTTTCTTCGTAGCTGAGTTTCGGACGACCTAACTGTTGCCGATAGCATAGAATCCTTAAGCACTTTCTCTGCACTCCATTTAGTGATTTTTTAATCTTCAAACGAGCGTGATTAAAGGTTTGGCTGCTACAGGCGCCTTAAAATAAGTGTGCATTGTAGATAACGGATACGGATGAGTCAGAACCTAGTTTTATCGATTAGTCTTATCACCTATCTTATTATTCCTTACCAACCTTGAAATAAAGACGAAAATACTCCTTTGGTACACATCGGTATCATATCACATGTTTATATAATAACCACTCAATTATTTTACGACTTTGAACACATATTTTCAACTGCTTTATTTTTAGAAAAGTTTTAAAAATGTACGCATATAATTTATTTATAATATCTACTTCGTAACAAAGTTTTAGATATGAAAAGTTCTATAATTACACGACGCGCTACCACTGCTCTATACAGCGCAAGTTCACTGGCAATAATTAATTCATTAATTAAAATCTTGACTCGTAATCTGCGTGTAAGTATATTCTACTTTAGGCACTATTAAGTTCAACAAATATTGTCACTTTTCATATGAAACTTGCGTGATCATAACGCGCGTGCAACCGTCAACAACGTGTTAAAAAGGTGTAAAAATTAGGTGATATAAAATATGTTATAAATATAATGTATATCTTACTCATCAAATTGAACAAATCACAAAAGAAACAATTTAATTGCGAAATTAGCTAAAAAATTGTCGACTGTCCATACACATTGACGGAACAGCTGATCTGATGGATCGCCATAAACTATTCGTATGGACACATTTAACCTAGATCAGCACGCTTGTTGTGCGGCTTGGTGATCGCAGTAGTTTTAATACTTGGTGCCGGAGAGCGCTGCTCGCTCTCCAAATATTGGGACATATTCGGAGATTCCAACTCCAAATATTGGGACATATTCGGAGATTCTAACTCCAAATATTGGGACATATTCGGAGATTCCAACTCCAAATATTGGGACATATTCGGTGAGCGGGCAGCAGCGCTGTCGGTTTTGTACTCGTATAAGAAGTCGAATTATTTATTTGTGTCTCGCGCAGTGTTTTCTTTTGAAAGTTGTTCAATTTGGATCCGACCGATTGGGTCCCATTCAGTACGCCCCCGACCGGGACGAACCCAAAGTAAAAATTTTGTTATTTCGCTACGCCCCAAGCCGAGACGCTACCACAGTAAAACAACCGTTCTTTGGACAAGACACTTAAGCAAATGCTGTTGAAAACAAAATTGTTTTTAATTTAATGACAGTCAGATACACCCTTTTGAGTATTATTACACGTTTTTGTAGCAAGTTGTATACAAAAATCACTTATTGAAATTGTCTAATTGACAAGCAAGTCTAAACTCGTCGCTCGCTAAACTGAAGTGTGAAGAGTCAAGTCAAAGATGGAAGGTAAACAGAGTCGTCTAACGTCAGTAAACCACGCCAAGGCCACACAAGCACAAGCTATGTATTGTTTATGATTCACCTCTCATTAACTATAGGATGACAATGCGATAACTAAAGGTGGTGACAGACTTTAGCATATACTACTTAGTAATGTAACAATCTTGCGAACGGTACAACACAAGATGGTTAGGAATGGTCCAAGAGCATTTCCATGTTTCAAAGTTTTTGCGAATGTTCGATTCTCCGCTCGCCGAAATGCTCGACATCGAGTGTCGGTTGACAATGTTCGGTTCGATAAAATTAATAAACTTACTAGATTTCGCGTTCCGAACACTCACTTTGCTCCAATAAAGTGTACTTCAAACCGTGCAACTTACTTTAGTGTTGCTTCGAAATCCATGCAGTGTGAACGCGTACGGAGCTGTGCTAAGATTACGGGAAAATAAATCGAGTATTTATTTATTTATCGTTTGATTTGATTACAAACTTTTGTTAACGTATACCTACCTTAATAAATAACCTTTAATAAATAAACGCAACTGTAATGAATCTACGTAATTACTTAACAGAATTTGAGCAAATATTTTTTAAGAACGTTCTTGTCTATGGTAGAATATACGTCAATGCGCTCGGATAGGTACATGCTCAAGTCTGTCACCACCTTAATATCTACCATGAGATTGCATAAAACTAGGTATATTATAGGTATCTAGTAGTACCTATAATCTAATTATTGACAAAGTCAATTTATAAAATAAACAAAAGCCTGTTACTTCTGCACTACTTACACGTCTATTGTGTATTCAAACCATTAACTTGTCTACGATACAAACTTGAACTCTATGTATGCATTTTTTTAGTTTTTAGTTGTAAGAGTGAGTCCAGACTAAGTAACATGCTGTATAGCTTATGCTATACGAGTATAACTAATATAACACGGCCACATCCATGAAACATATCGTTCACGCTAATAAAACATCTTGCTAATATTATAAAATCTCAGTACAATGTAAAAATGTTACATTTTTATAAGGTGAACAAAACGCTACCGAGTTCTAACTTTACTCCAGCGCCATCTAGATGGCACAAAAAAGGACTAGCACTGTTTTTTTGTGTGTATGTTGGTTCCGTTTTCACGGTAAAACTACTGGACCGATTGGGCTGAAATTCGGTGTATAGATAGTTTAGACCCTGGAATAACATTAAACTGACTGCCTCGGTGGCGTCGTGAGCGCATGCTCGACTGCCAATCAAGAGGTCCAGGGTTCGATCCCCAGGTCAGGCAAAGTGTTAAATATTGGATTTTTCCATTAGGAATTATCTCAATAACTGCCTGGAGTCTGGAACTGAGCCCGGTAATTGGCAATAGGCTCGCCCCCTATTACATGGGACCAATAACATACTGGCGAAATGTGGGTGTATCTATACTATGGGACTATAAGTCCTGGGTACACCTCTGCCTACCCCTTCGGGAAAAAGGCGTGAATGTGTATGTAATAACATTAAAAATACTGTTTACGTTTGGATTAAATTAGATTTTTTACTGAAAGTTTGTATTGTTATTTTCTAGTTCCTAGTAGTCTTTATTTTACGTAATTACATATTGTGGTATATTTTATATCTTCAAAAATGTGGGTACGTGTGGACGAAAAGTTGAATTTGCTTAGCACCGCGCCTTAAACTGATGCATTAAAAACTTGCTAAAAACTAACATATTTAACTAATAGTATTATTATTTCTTTTATTCGTGACATTACTCATAACTGATAACATTTTGACGTGACAACGTCTTATAATTCGATAGAGCCGGCTGCACGCACGAAAAAACATGACTCATGCGGCGTTACCTCGCTCTGAGGCGCTCGCTGTAAGGCTTGAAGTGCAAGCGAGAGCGCGGAACGAGCGACATCCGTCTCTCTCCTACTTGAGTGAGCGATGCGTCTGCGTGGACAGCTGCTATACTATAGTACGTTTACATGTTTTGATCGAGTATCAAGTGCAGTGAAAAGTGAAACAAATGAAATTAAAATTTTCTTTTGAAATTGCTACCATTCCATCAGTATTTTCTTAAGACGTTGTCACGTTCAACTATCGTCAGTAAACCGACTTTACAGACAACCAATTTTTTTTAGTTTCTTATGAAATTCATAATCATGTGTCATTCGACATAACAACACGCCTTTTTCCCAATGGTGAAGAAGGGCAGAGGTGTACCCATGACCCCGCCTCATAGTAGATACAACCATACTTAGCCATTTATGTTTGGTCCCTTATAATTTGTAATAGGGGCGAGCCTTGTCATTAACCGGGCACAGTTCCAACTGGATTTTTTCCATAACACTCTGCCATTATATTAGAATTTAATTCTATAGTAAGAACTTGTAAGAACAGGCAAGGGGACCTCTTATTTGACACAATCCTATGGAAAATTTACCAAATCTACGTTTTGTATTCTCCTGGTTCCTCTGAATATAGGTATAAGAAACCTATTTGTTATATTTATATCCTGATATTTTGAAGATGAAGTAAATTATGTCCCTATAATTTTATTTTTCTTAATAAACTCTTTTTTTTTTTGTAGTGAACGTCGAATCACGCGAGTAAAACTGTTTTTGTTTTATAAATTGACTATGAATAAACGGAGAGTTTATAATAGAAACTAAAATAACAGACATAGTTTACTTCACTCAAAAAAATCAGGAAATAAATTTATAAAATGGGTTAATTATATTCGGAGGAAACACGGGAATACAAAACATCGATTTGGTAAAATTTTACATTGATATAAAGAAAAGAGGAGATGAGGTAGGTACTGGCTTCACGAAAATGGCAATCTCAAACTAGGTCCCATTAGGTCCACATACGTCAATAAAGTAACGTCGTACGAGCAAATAATATTGTCTCGGTCGCACTACCAACTTAGGTACGACTTTCTATTTTTGTTGTTCATAATATGTCACTGTGCAAACTCCACACTGAGCAAATTGCACGTGCCATTTTTTGAGTAAGAGCTGGGAGATTGTACCCTATCTCCCTTTTTCTTTATATCAATGTAGCTAGGATATACACACCAACTAACTAAAATAGCTGTTCAATAACCCTATACTCAGCCTATACTCAGACCTCATTGGACCAGAGTTCATATGAGGCCGGCCAGCCCCTACACTACACTGACGGTATTATTGTGTTTGTGTCTGTATGATTGTATTTTGTGTTTTATACTTTGGTATATTTTATTTATTTTTGATTTTATAATTTTTGACATATTGTATTTTAATGATAATAATGATTGTAATAGTAAATAATAATAATAATAAAGAAGATAAAATTTATGTGAGTGTATGGACATGGTCTGAATTAAAGTTATTTGAATTTGAATTACCTACCTTTAGATATCGGCATTTTAACAATCACTGCACATCATATTTACTATTTAAATACTAAATACATTCACAATACCACACTAGATAGAACTATAGGTAAGTATATGTTATAAAAATCACTCCACTTTGTCTATTATTAGCCAAACAACTACTTCAAATAATTAATTAAACACCATCCACCGCACTTTGGTCTTAGATAAAAGTAAATCACTGTTTGAAATTAAACACACACAAAAATATTTATTAATAAATACTTAGTTCATAACTAAGTGTTAGTATATCCGTGATTCGCGCTACAATCTTATTGACGTCTACCAATGGCCTTATCTATTTCCTTTCGTGTGTAGAGTCAATAAGATTTAGACAGAAATGGTGCACTTGGCACCAAGACAAAGTATCTATTATGGGTTCCGTACCTCAAAAGGAAAAAAGGACTCATAAAGGATGACTTTGTTGTCTGTCTCTCTGTCTGTTGGTTAAGACAATTTTTAACGCGTGGAGGTATCAAGTTGAAATTGATATTAACTACTCAGATCTGCGGTCCCTTGTAGCTGTAATAAAATCATAATTCTAAGTTAACGCAATTAAAAGTTATGGCCATTTTAATGAATATTTCCATACTTTGCGCAAGGAACTAATAGATGGTGCTGTAGGTTCTTGGTGTCTAGGTATGGAACCCTACACTATGCATACATACGTATGCATTCACAATTTATTTTATCAGTACTTGGTAACTACGTAGAAGTGGTCATTCTCTAATGTTTTAGATAAGTTAATCGGGTTTTAAGTACGAGTAATAATAATTAAAAATATTATTATTATGTCGCCCGAAAACACGGGCTATACCCGGTCTTTTGATAGACTATTTTTAGTACAACATGCAAAGGCCCATTTGAGCTTTTAATCGAAAGGATACCTATCGAGGTCCATCTCTGAAACCTCATCTGAAGATGAGTTCAAAGACAAGCTCCGCTAGGTACAAGGACTATTGTGAATGGAATGGATGGAAAATAATTGATTGGGCTACAGGCACACCCTGGACACTCTACTCAAATCATATACAAAAGTCACGATAACTACCAATGCACACATGGAGTTTAGTACACGCACAAGGGCGTGCGTGAGGTGATTTCCCAGGGAAGCGGGGCTCGTCGAGAACTCAATTTCGCTCGCGAGGTGAGGAAGGACCGATTGGTGGGCGGATGACAGTGTCCATTCTATACGTAGTATTATTATCTGTTCTGTGCGATGGATGGTGACCGGGGTATTGCTTGACTCCAGCACCTGCCTCTTCCGTCTCATGGACTCATCTCAGACAATGACTCGCCGCTCACTAAACGGTCCCCCACGAAGGCCGCCTTATTATTGCACTAAACGCCATCGTGTCTAATTATTATTAAGTCTATGGGCGCTTATCACGCGATAAGATGCGTTTGTTGCGATTATAGGGCTTTGAAGATTTCACACATTTAGTTGAGCATAATGTTATGGCACGTTATAATTATTTTGTAGGAGGAAGACGTTGGGTCATGTCAGACACCTTGTAGGGATCTAGGCAACCTGAAACTCAGACATAGCTCACTCTGTAGCATCCGTGATTCAGTGAGTGGTAGGTAATATGTACTTCATCAAATCCGGAGTTCCTGGGATCGATATCATTAGTAATCTTTTTGCCTGAACTTTATCTATGATTTTCCACCGTTTTTCGAGTGGCATGTGTGGTCCGATTTTTCCTTAATATAACACGCTTTATATGCTTACTTAGGACACTTAAGGCGCTGTCCAAAGCATATTCGCCCTCTCGCTCACACGTACCCACATTTTGGAAGATATAAAAAATAGTACATGTACTGAAAATAAAGTCTTAAAGACAACTAGGTTCTAGAAAATAACAGTACAAAGATTCAGTAAAAAATACCATTTAATCCAAACCACAGATCACTTATTAGATCCAAACAACTTTTCAGTGCCTGTTTATTTTTCTGGGATTTTTTCTTTGTGCAGGTTTTTATACATGAAAACTCCTTTGGAATAAATAAGATTTTATACTGAATCTTTGTATTGTTATTTTCTAGAACCTAGTTGTCTTTATTTTACGTAATTATACATGACATGTAGTATTTTTTATATCTTCGATAATGTGGGTATGTGTGAGAGGGTGTATTTGCTTTGCACCGCGCCTTAAGACGGAACAATATAATTCGCGTGGCACTGAACTAAATACTACTGCGGGTTCAAGTCCCACTTGTGGGTGAAATTTTTCTTCTCATCACATCATCAGCCGGAAGACGTCCACTGTTAAACATATGCCATAAAAAAACAACGTAAAAACGACACTATCCGAGTCCAATTACCATTTATGGTTTCCACATCGTTCAACGATAAATAACAAATTAACTAATAGAAAAATATCAAATTAACATTATCTGTTAATTTGTTATTTTGTAGAATAAGAATGGATATATTATGATAAAATTAAAATAACCAACAAATAATCAAGGAGTAGAGCCTCAATGATAATTATTAATACAATATAATCATTGAAAGTGAGAGCAACAATTAGAATAGGTAATATTGCAAAATGAACACTGAATTCTGAATTGTCAAACAAACTTGGACCGACACCCTTTGTTCTAGACTCAAATGTGAATAATTCATAACAACCTAAAATATTTTAGAAACATTTACACAATTCGGTGACTGAGCAAGTATTATAATATTCTCTCATTTAAAAAACAACTGCAACCGCTTATAGCGGACGGATATACTTTTAAGTACCTATTCATATTTCTGGTAAGATCAGCATTTTTTTTATAGGGCAACTTCCACACATGATCATCTAGTCCCAAACTAGGCAAAAAGCCTGTACTATTATAACCAGATGACTGATATACATACTTATATACGCTTATAACACCCAGACACAGATCAAACAGACAAGTTCATGCACACAAATGTTTGAGCTGGCCGGGGATCGAACCCGGGGCCTGCGGCATAGAAAGCAGGGTTACTTATTTTATATTTTAATACTTATTTTATATATTATGTTATTTTATAATAGTATGTTTGTTATTCTTAATTATTGTTATTTGTAATTAAAAAGAAAGGTCATATAATATCAAATTTTCGCCCCGTCAAACTCACGTTATAATTAAATTTTTGTTTATTTAATAAGATTTTTAATTATTTTTATTTTTTTATGGTAGTGAGTAACAAGACGAGCTAATCAGGTGCCTGATGGTAAGCATCATGATTGCCCATATCAGACACAGTGCCACCCAGTGTTTTAAAATTCAAAATTCTGCGCGGCACTGCACTGCGCCTGTCACCCTGAGATATGAATTGTTGAATCTCATCATGCCCAGTAATTTCGCTGGTAACATTGCCCTTTACCCGGAACACAGTAATGTTTGCACATTACTGCTTGGCGGATGAATAACTGGCAAAGGTGTGGTACTTCCCCAGGCGGCCCCCTGCAAAAGAGGCCCACCACTACACAATAATACATAAATATAATTAATATATTAATACATAATAATAATAAATTGTACATAAATAATAGTTTTAGTATCGCATCCATTTTAAAATAAGCAAATGTTCTACTAAAATTCAAACACGCATGACCAATTAAATAAACCACGAATCTAACCTCACTTTTTTCAAATCAAATTATAAATTTCCAATGAATAAATGAAAGCTTTATTTTCATAAATACAGGTAGCATTATATACAAGTTATTATAGTTAAATAAAACAATACTGAAAAAAATGCTCGTACATTGTAAGCTCCCTCTTACATCCGATAAAACATTTAACCGGCCGGTGTCGCGCTGCTTACAAAATTTTGATCTGAAATTTATGTAGGCAATAGGTAGAGAAAGCTGAATATTTGATGCTGACCTAGCTTGTAATGGTGCATGTTTGTACGGGAATTTATTATAAGTTTATAAACAAGTTTTTTTTTGCTATACTGTATACAGAGAGATGTGTAGGTTTTAAGCAAGTGGAGAGAAAATCTTGGCGAGTCTGAACTTCTGAACTGAGCTCTGCGAACTTTAACGCATATAAGCTTGTGAAGAAAAATGTTAACTTCAGATAAACAAATATACGAACGAATGTAGGTTTTAAAATAAATGTAATGTTCAGTTCAATCTATAAGTAATAACAACATTTTTGTTCACGAATACTAATTTAAAATTTATTATAATATGGAAATATAAGATTCCATATATTATATGAAAAATAAATTGTGAAATCCGAATCGGTGTGGTTCGGATTTAACAATGTATCAATTCGACGCAGGCGAGTGTGAGGGGTTTCGTAGTATTACATTATTCTACATATTTAATTGAATTCTAAAATTTGATTCGTTCGGCGCGTGCGTTTAGGATAGATGTGCGTTCACCTTAATTAATTATAATGGCACTACTAAAAACTTCGGATTATGTCCAGACAAGGTCCAAAGAGCTAGACCGCTTAATTGAGTCCTCGCCTGCGGGGTACAGGGGCGGCGGGGGACGTGGAGGTAGACGTGAACGGGGGCCGCGAGAGCAGGTGCTGCCGCTCGCACATCTCCGGTCCTACGCGACATGGTTTTAAAGTGTAGCTGATGTTACAAATTGGTCAATAAATAAATAAATAAATAAAATAAAGTGACTGTGTTGCTTCTGGGCACGGAAGCACTAAAGGTATAGTCTGCAGATATATAGGATAGATATATAGGTCTGCAGGTATAGTCTGCGCCTTTTCTCGAAGGAGTAGGCAGAGGCCCCAAGACCTAGTCAACTAGGTACACCCACACGTCTTCGCCAATTATGATTTTGATTTATGTAATAGGGGGCGACCCTATTGCCATCTACCGGGCATAGTGCCAAACTCCTGGCTGTCATTGAGAAAGCTCCTAATAGAAAAATACAGTAACACTTTGCCTGCCCTGGAGATCGAACCCGGGACCTCATGATCGTAAATAGGGCGACCACTTCGCCACCTAATAATAATTAATCCTACTTTTTTTTTATGATAGTGAGTGACAAGACTAGCAAATCAGGTGCCTGATGGTAAGCATCATGATTGCCCATATCAGACACAGTGCTACCCAGTGTTTTAAAATTCAAAATTCTGCGCGGCACTGCACTGCGCCTGTCACCCTGAGATATGAGTTGTTGAATCTCATCATGCCCAGTAATTTCGCTGGTAACATTGCCCTTCATACCGGAACACAGTAATTTTTGCACATTACTGCTTGGCGGATGAATAACTGGCAAAGGTGTGGTACTTCCCCAGGCGGCCCCTTGTAAAAGAGGCCTACCACTACAAAAAAATTAAGATTAAGATAGACATTTAATAGATTTAAGAATAATTTGCTGACTTGGCTTCTACATTGCATTGACGTGCATGGTTGTCTTCTGGTTGTGTGGAAGAGATCGCTTTTAGCGATAAGACCGCCAATTGTTACACTAGAAATATTCCTATTGTTACATTTTAGTTTTAAATTTTTAATATGTAATGTAATAATAAAGAATTTATTTATTCTACGAATAAGTCAGTGGCTTGCCGAAAAATGTTTTTTTTAGTTTGAATGAATTTTTTTATTATAAGATTTAATCCGAATTATTTAATGATTTTTGAATTTTTAAATGTAATTATTGATTATTGAAATACCTACTTTGCATAATATGTAACTGTAATTAATAAATTGTATAATATAATATATAAATGTCCAACGCCTAAAAAGGCAGATTTGAGCTGAACTTGCCATATAAATATGAACCTTAAATCTTTGGAATAAATGATTATGATTTAAGATAACACCCATAATCTCAACAGCCTAACTAATTCTGTGTCAGCTAAGTAGGTACTCAGTAATGTAATTCTATAAATACTAAAGCACGGCCACTAATGCCGCCTTGGGGGCGATACACAACGGTCCTAATTAAAGCCTGCGAGATTAACTTTCATCATTTCAGGAATATGTTGGCTAACAAATTCATTAATCTTAATTCGCAGGCCGTATACGAAATCTAGACGATATTCGAGAAGATCACGCATACGCATGAAGGAACGCACAGTTGCTGCATGGTGTGCGTGAAACCCGAGTCGAGTTGGTTTCTTAAAAGATTTTTAAACATAACACATAAACATACATTCACATACATTTGGTCTCATGTAATAGGGGGCGAGCCTATTGCCATCTACCGGGCACAGTTCCAGACTCCAGGCAGTTATTGAGATAATTCCTAATGGAAAAATCCAATATTTAACACTATGCCTGACCTGGGGATCGAACCCGGGACCTCTTGATTGGCAGTCGAGCATGCGCCCTCTACGCCACCGAGGCAGTCAAAAGACGAATGAAAAGGCAGTCAGAAGAAGAAAAGTGGCAATTAAAAGATTTTTAATTGCCAAAATGTTTTAAATATTTTAATTTCAATTTAAAAATATGTTATACTAGCTGTGCCTGGTTTCACCCGCTTAGACCACATTCTCGTGGGTATATCGAGAAAAAAAGTACCCCATGGGTTATTCCAGGGTCTAAGCTGCATACACACCAAATTTAAGCCCAATCAGTTGAGTAGTTTTGGCGTGAAAAAGTTACAAACATCCATCCACTCCACCACTTTTGTAGTGGTAGTGGTAGGCCTCTTTTGCAGGGAGCCTCCTGGGGAAGTACCACACCTTTGCCAGTTATTCATCCACCAAGCAGTGCAGTGCAGCAGTGCAAACATTACAGTGTTCCAGTCTGAAGGGTAATGTTACCAGCAAAATTTCTGGGCATGACGGGTTTCACTAATAACTCAGGGTGACAGGCGCAGTGCAGTGCCGCGCAGAATTTTTAATTTTAAAACACTGGGTGGCACTGTGTCTGATATGGGCAATCATGATGCTTACCATCAGGCACCTGATTTGCTCGTCTTGTCACTCACTATCATAAAAAAAAACCACACCAAATGTTTATTACGGTTCTCTGCTCTCCCTGCACGGTTGTCTGGAAGAGATCGCTCTTAGCTATAAGACCGCCCATTGTTACACTACCTGCAAGGCCTCAGACATGACCTAACGGATGCCATCTACATATCTTATAGGAAACAGCCGGGACCTATAGTTTAACGTGACATAAACACTTCCCATTATAGGTACACCCACGTTTCGCCAGTTTGTTATTGGACCCATGAAATAGGGGGACTATTGCCATCTACCGCACACAGTTCCAGACTCCAGGCGGTTACTATAATAATTCTAAATGGATAAGTGGCACTGTGTCTGATATGGGCAATCATGATGCTTACCATCAGTCACCAGATTTGCTTGCCTTGTCACTATCATAAAAATAAATAAGTAAATCATCATGATCGGCTATTGCCGCTTGCGAACCCCCACGTCACAGACGGCCACAGGCAGGTTACAGTAGTAGTGTTTTAGTATTGCCTTTCCTATTTACACAAAATCCTCAACACAGATTGTTAAAAGAAATGTCATGTTAATTATTGACATGTACCTAGTACACCGTGTAGAAGTGCCGTGGAGTTACCGGCTTTAGAATAGTGCTCCACCCTCTCTACCCGTGGTTGCCGTAAGAGCCGGCTAAGGGTAACAGATCCAGAGGACGGGCAGCAGCGTCCTTTCGACAACCCGCCGATCGTGTCGAGTATTGGCAAAACCCCCTTTTATAGGGGAGGCCTATGTTCAGTAGTGAGACCAGCGGTTGAGATGATGATGATGATGATGACCTAGTACATGCCAAGAATAAGTACCTACAATTTCAAAATTTAACCACTGGTGTGCGTCGGCAAAATATTGTCGGTAAAATTCTAGTTTAATCTTGTACTTTCCCTGATATACGTTCACAGTGTTGCCATCAATCGGAGAGACTATCAATTTACCCAGACCACTCAAACACTTGACCTATGATCTTAGTTTTCCTTCGGGCGAAATGAGGTCAGAAGTTAATATTTAGTTAATCACAAAAAGCGATCAATATAAGAGCGATAAGAAATTTATATATTTTTTAGACAAAATAGACGTATTTATGCTAGATCAACTTCTGCATTAGATGATTTTTTAAATATTTTAAGGAACCCATACAGGACTTCGTTTTCCGTATGAGTGTCCGTCACGAGTGAAAATCCTTTTTCTAATAATGGAACTGTTTCTCTTAGCTTATTTGTTAGAAAATCGCAGTTGAATTTCACTGACAGCTGAATCTCGCAATATCAGCCAATCCACGCTACCGATACCTGATCCGACAAACACGATAGTGACTGGTGTGTCTGGCAAATCAACTTCAATAGCCTTCAATGCGAACTTTATTCTATTATCAATACATACAGCATTTTATTTGGCAGTGCATTTACATTGGAACCAAGTCACGTACCAATCGGTGGAGTGCGATCGTGGACTGAATTTAATCTGTCAAGTTTTAAATGTTGAACTTTATTCAACTGGCTAATGCACTTACCGCGATACCGAATTTTTAGAAATCCAGTTCAAATTATTTTCTCAAGTGGTATACTGATATACATACCTCTTCCAATCTTATATAGCACTATATGGAAATGACGTCACAAGGATTTCCTCTCTGCTGCCCATGTGGTACGCAGTAGTCTATATATGTTATCAAAAACTATTCACGCTCAATCGCTGACATAAGGTTTACTGCATTAAATTTGTTTGCGTGATTATATAAATGTGTGCTGTACATGTTTACCTCACTGTTTTATGAAAATTATTCTAAATGGCGGAGCCATGAGCTCAGAACAGATAATACTACGTATAGAATGGACATTGTTCTCCGCCCACTAATCGGGCCTTCCTCACCCCGCGAGGAAGATTGAGCTCTCGACAAGCCCCCTTGTGCTCGGAACGCACCACACACACACTCTTGCGCTTGAACAAAATTCCATGTGTGCAGTGTCTATGTTGTAGGTAGTTATAAGTATGTATATATATATGTAGCGTCTGTGGTCCAGCGGGAATATGCCCGGCTTTAAATCCGGAGGCCCTGGATCGAATCTCACCATGTGGACTTTTCGCTTGGGCGCTACCGTGTTTCGAATGGCACGTTAAACTGTAGGTCCCCCGGCAGTTCCCTATAAGATATGTAGCGGGGCAGTCGTTAGGTCATGTCGGAGGCCTTGTAGGAATCTTGGCGACCTGAAACTCTGACAATATGGGGTGGTCCACATAACCCATATTATGAATTGACTCGAGCAGTGTAATTGGGGTAACCCGTTCTGTAAGAGTATAAATTCAAATTATTATAACTCGGCTTTTGTATGGGAATAGAGTCGAGTGTCCGGGGTGTGCCATGGGAGTTAACATATAACATAACATACATTCACGCCTTTTTCCCGAAGGGGTAGGCAGAGGTGTACCCAGGACTCAGTCCCATAGTAGATACACCCACATTTCGCCAGTATGTTATTGGTCCCATGTAATAGGGGGCGAGCCTATTGCCATCTATCGGGCACAGTTCCAGACTCCAGGCAGTTATTGAGATAATTCCTAATGGAAAAATCCAATATTTAACACTTTGCCTGACCTGGGGATTGAACCCGGGACCTTTTGATTGGCAGTCGAGCATTCGCCCTCTACGCCACCGAGGTAGTCATGGGAGTTAAAAATATAAAAATTACAGTATAAAAATATGCAAAGACAGTCTAGCGAGTTCTACAGCTCACAGAACCACTAGTTGTTAATTAAGAACGGTCAGGCAATATTGGTTTCCCAGAATTCCGGCAAAAATGTACATGATATTAGAATATTAGCAAATACTTGGCCCGATGGCTTCTCCCTGCCTTTGCTCATTCAATATCGAGAATAGAAAATGTCTTAACTATTTTAAACTAGGTAAATCAAAACATGAAAATAGCATAATATAATATTACGGTCTATATTATATTGCTCGAAAACGCGGGCTATTCCCGGTCTTTTAATAGGCTTACACAGAGACCAATTTAAGTCCAACGTGCAGAGGCCTCTTTGAGCATTTAATCTTTAGGTACTGTAGCACCTATCAGAGTCGCATCTCTGAAACCATCTACAGAAAATGAACTCAAACATAGCCCCCGCTCGGTGCAAGGACTATTGAGAATGGATGGAAACTACAACATATTTATAAATACATATTTATTATAAAATGTTTAAAACATAAACTTTTAATCCTAAAAAAGAAGTCTAGATTAGAATTCAGAGCACTTGTATCGACAAATCAAACCAGCCTAAACTCGATGGGACTTCGTTGTGTCGTTATAAAGTTCCTTTGATAGAAACTGGATCCTGGATACACCTCTGACTACCCCTTCGGGGAAAATGGCACGTTGTTATGTTGTTCTATCGTCATCATCAAACAAGCTCTGTGACATCATTATAAATATTGTATTTTTATCTACTTGGTAAATTTTAATAATTTGCAAACCAGACTCCCCGGGCTGTGTGTCATAAACTTTTAACACCCCTTTTCCGTGGCAAAATCCATATTTTGCTGGACCCAGGAAACTGGATGCTCGTTTGAATACAAGTATTGAAAGCCCTGGGCACTTAACTGGAAAAAGCTTGTCGATCCAAATATTAAACTTAATAATGTAAGCCATAAAATTTCACAATAATGTAGTTTGTTAGACACGTAAACTTTGATTGATCAATATTTGCATCATGATATCCAATTTAGCACTCATTTCGTCCATCTCTCTCTTCATTCTCACTACAATCAGATCAGTGTCTGTCAATCTCTTTACATTCTTCCTAAACGGTACTTGCGTGGAAGCTACTGGATTATACTCTTCAGCTTTCAATGTCTCATGTATTTCTTGTAGTTTCTGCTTCAGAATCTCATAGCCGGTCTGATTGTCTTCATGCTGCTTCTTTTTAAACGCTTTCTCAAAAATAGCATCTCTTGCGTGAGGTGGGATAGCCTTGTAGTAGCTCCAAGAAGGTTCACAAGGCCTTAAGATAATTATCGTCAATCTACTCATAAATTCCAAGTTGTACTTCCATTTAGCTGGAAGTATTCGAAGAAACACCTTTTTCAGAACCAAAGTTTCGAGAGACGAGAGGAATTCCAACTGCTTTTCTAATCGCATGATGTGGCCTAACACTTCCAGGTTGTGTAGATCGTTGACTGCCACACCAACCATCAAGTTCATGAGGACTATTGCAGCAAGTATTAAAAAGATGAGGAAGACTAATCGAATGATGACGAGAGATTGTACGATCGTTTTGGAGTCTTTCTTGTCGACGAGGTCATCGTAGTCGAATTCAGAGGTCATCATAACCATAGTCTTGACGAGAGCAGCCCACGGGCTCTCGAATGGTGGTTCAGAATGGAACTGGATCATGAAACTGAATGCGAAGCCCATTACTAGAAACGTGAAGGTCAAAAGAATCTGGAAAGTCACAATTCACAATCAAACTCATTCATTTATAAATATCCGTGTCGAAAACCATATTATTATGATTATCAATCAGTATTGCCATAAGTTAAGTTAAGCTAGCTCAGCCGGGAAGATGCCAATTAAATTCATTAGCTTAACAAATTCTCCAGCGACTCGATTCTAACGAGAACATAATTTTATGTGGTACACTATACGTACACAATACGTGTGCGGATTGTCAACTATTAAACTACATGTGTAACAGTGTTGGTGTAATGTTGTCCTACTCACAACTTCGACACAATATTATAAATGTATGTATTATATATGTGTCTACATAGCTGTGACAAATGTAAGCGTAGATAACACAGATTGATGGATGTTGAATCTCAATTTTACACTGACCTTCAAAACATTTGATGACACCTTCCCAAACATAAGGACATAGATTCCCCATTGAGGGAACCTAGAAAGCAGGACGGTCATATTCAACCAGGCCAGTAACACCGCCAATGTGGCCATATGCCTCGGCCAGTCTATATCATCTCGGGTAGCTGTATCAGAAACTATGACCGGGAGGACGATGGCTAACACTATGGAAGTGAGTTTCACCCACGTCTCCAATTGGAGAAGGAATATCTTGCGGCTAGCGATGATGTAGATAATTTCCTGAAAGGTAAGCAAATACAGGCTGAATCAATACGGCATCAGCCGCATCCCGTGGGTTCACTCGATGAAAACTAACCTATGTTTCTAAGGTCTAAGCTGCCTTTACTACAAAGCTACCCAATCGGTTCAATGGTGTAAATGTGAGAATGTGAGGTAACAAAAACTCTGCCTCAATTCCCATCCCTTCATCATCAGATACGGATCCCTATCTATCTTTAACCTATTTATAAAGACCATTCCATGACTGACCAGTTGGGTCGTTTGGTAACTCTGCCTTCTGGCCGCAGGTCTCGGGGTTCGATCCCCAGGCAGGTTAAACATTTGTGCGCATGAGCATATCTTTTTGATCTGTGTCTGGGAGTTATATGCGTATAACAGTAGGTATATTAGTGTTCTGATTACCATAGTACAAGCTCTGCCTAGTTTGAGACCAGATGACCGTGTGTGGAAGTTATCCCATATTATTATTCTAATGAGCCCAAATACGTAATCCAGATTCTGCAGCATCAGTTCCTGCGTTCGTCCGTTTGAAAGGTGACAAAGAAAAACACGACATTATATACTATACAGATTAAATTTACAACTCTTCCTTTTGTTTGAATGTTAAAAAAATCACATACCTGTAAAGAAACTATCGCAATGGTCACAAACAGAGCATATTTCCAGAAGACTGTATCGAGTCCAAACGGTTTAGCCATTACATTATCCTTATAAAAATACTCTGACATCACAAAAATGGTCAGACAAATCAAGAACAGGCCATAGGAAATCAACGTAGCATAGAAGAACGGCAGCAGAGCTTTCCATTTCAATGCCAAATAGCTTTCAAGTAGTGGATGAAGTAGTAGTCGTTTTTGTCCAAATCGGTTTCCAGTTTTCAGCAAGGCTTCAATCACTGAAGTTTCACTGTCAGGGTTCGTTACCATCTCTTTTGATTTACTCTTATTTGCTACAAGGATCCTGTAGTCGACGGTCACTTCCGATCCAGGATCTTGGAGACAAACCTTGTTGCTATGTATGTAAGTATCAAAGACGTTTTCCAGGAATTCTGTTGGTTTGGACAAATTCTTCATTATGAGCTCTATCGCTGTTCTTCTAAACTTCTGTGGTCCACCAGTGCAAGCTGAAAGATCAGCTCCTTCGCGTATTAGAAGCGTGATGACATCACGGCTTGCGAAGTACCCAGCAGTGTGCAATGGAGTCCAACCCAAGGCATCAACGTCGTCCATAGTTGACAAGTCAAACTTGAGGATAATCTTTGCAATTTCCACATCATTTTTCCTCGCAGCTATATGTAAAGGAGTTGATTCTTTTTGAACACCGCTGGCAGTCTTTAATTTGATGAAAGCGTTTCTCGAAAGAAGTAGCTTCACACATTCTGGGTGGTGCTTTTCTACAGCGAAATGGATTGGTCCATATCCCTTGCGATCTTCAACGGTTAAGTAATTGATCATGCCTCTGGTCAATGTGTAGTCATAGTCTAGAAGAGCTTTGAGAATTTCAAGGCGACCAAGTTCTGACGCCATGTGGAAGACGTTGTACTGTCTGTGCAGGGTTATCTTTATCGAGGCACCTGCTTTAAGCAACAGTTTAACGCAATCTGTATGCCCGTTTGCTACGGCCTTAAAAAGAGCGGTTTCTCCTTTCTGGTTGAGACAGTCAATGACTTTGATGACAGTAGCGATGTTGACGATTTCTTTGAGGATGTCAAGGTTACCGAGAGCTGCTGCTGCATGTAAAGGAGTCTCTCCATCATGGGTCTGAGGAAAAAAAGTAGCTAGGGTCAGTAGGGACAATTGAAACGCTTGGCCGGCGTATTTATACAATTATCGGGCATAATTGCTTACTTTGAAATTGACACGACTGGGAAATCTTTTAAATAGGGATTTCCTCCGGAATTTTCCAGCATACCATCTGTGGTGTATAATGTATGGGAGCTACCGTAGTTCGGCTTGCACCTGTTAGTCCAGTCTCGAGTCATTGAGGATAGTGTCAGGGCAGCGACAACCAACAGATGCACCACGGTGGGCACACAATGAATCCATAAAAAGAAGAAGAATATTAAAGATTATTGGAAACCTTACCGGTAGAACAATATTAGCTCGTGCTCCCAAAGCGACGCACACACCAGGAGCCCAATTTTGAAGAACTGCTGAGTGAAGCACGGTGCATCCATCTTTATCCTTTACGTCTATTACCGGACGAGTTCGACCCTGTTCATTATTTAGGTCACAGAAGATAAACACCTGAAAATATAGATAAAAACTAGGCACAGTCTTATAGGAGTTACAGACAAACTACGCCCAATATATTTTTTTTGAAGTGATGTTATCACATGAGCACATGAATGTTATCATGGGAGCGAGACTATTGCCATGTATCGGGCACAGTTCCAGACTCCAGGCTGTCGTTGAAAAAAAAATTCTAATGGAAAAATCCAGTGACACCTTTGCCCGACCTGGGAATCGAACTCTTCATGGTTCTTAGTCAGAAGTAACGCTTGCAACCAAAACCAAACCA
Organism: Hemistola chrysoprasaria; assembly: GCA_947063395.1. NCBI lineage: Eukaryota > Metazoa > Arthropoda > Insecta > Lepidoptera > Geometridae > Hemistola > Hemistola chrysoprasaria. The sequence goes on along the minus strand of OX346733.1, from coordinate 8,093,536 downwards.
AATATTCTATTAACAACATCTATGTACCTGTAAATGCTCCTTCAATCTCTTCTTAACACACAGATGAAGTGGCGTCAGACCAGCTCGATTCAGACACCGTGGAGACATTCCAGCTTCCAGCAGTATCTGTAAGGCTTCGAAGTTCCCCAGCTCTACAGCTGTATGCAGAGGAGTGTCCAGCATGAGGTTCTTCTTGAAGCTTCCCTTCTTGCAAGACTTTGTTAGCAGTAGCTTTATTACTTCTGTGAAACCGATGTTGAGCAGGGTAGGCCCGAAAGGCCTACCTTCAGTAAATATACAATTAACTCTAAAGAGTAGATTTCTGTATATAAACCAACTAAAAAATTTTAAGAACCCTGTGCTTATAATTTCTCTACCCTCCTCCATCAACACATCCTGATGGCAATACCTTTTCATCTGAACCTTTTCATCATAAACTTTCCAATTAGCCGATATACGATATCTCTGCAGTAACTCAATTAGGAGTTGGGTAGCCTGCATGTTAAGGTGATGATGCTGCAGCTCATTGTTTACCATGTTACCATTATATTATTGAAGTAATAGGATTCGCGGAGACTGACTTGTTATCTCTTCATATATTCATCATATCTGTACTAACAGCGAGCCAGAAAGAGATAGAGATACCAACAAGTTTGTCTCCGCTTTAAGTAGAATAGGATTATGCCCATACTGTTTATTGTTATGACCATAATTGCAAACGGATCCGGCGACGTCCAAGGGCACTCTTCCGATAAAGTCTCTGATGCAAGGCTCAGCTCCAGCGGCGAGGAGCAACCGGCAGCAGTGGTGGCGCGCGCTGCAGCTCGCTGCGTGGAGTGGAGTCCAGCCTGGCTGGAGAAATGGGAGCTGGGGAGAGCATCAAACACTTTATTCTACTTTTTTTCACTAACGCTGGACAGACAGAAAACTAAGTGAAACTAAAAGCCTCAAAAGAAAAAGGAACCTATTTGAAACAAGTCCTCACTTCCTTTATATACACTTATTTATACTGATTGAAACTGAAAATTCTATCACCACGGTAAGCCGCAGACAGATTCGACAAAAATAAGATTAGCATCAATGAAATGCGACTTTAAATTGGCAGGACCAGCTTTTCATGCTGGTCCTGCCAAGATTTTCTAATTCCTTCAAATCTCCAAAAATGAGAGTAAGAACTCACATCAATCTCCATGCAGTTATGGTCCAGGTTATCTCTCCAAGGTCCTGGAACCTTCAGTGTTAGGTCTCCAAGGACACACTTCACATCGACCACATCCTTGAACTGATCGCGCAGCTGCATCACTTCTTCTTCTATTTCTGACAGCATCTCTCCGTTGCCTATCTTTTGCTGCAGTTCTGTAAAATTATCACAAACACAAATAAAGGTCGACAACATTTCGTTACATCACAATAACTATAATTATTATAACCTAACCGCGAGCGCCCTTTTCAACCATAAATCTTATTAATTACATATTTAACCTTATCAAGAAAAACTTGGTATATATATTAAAAAATTCGGTGTTACGACCAAGGCTTAACACTAATGGCTTTAATACCTTATTGACCGAGCGAGCGCGAAGCGTCTCAGTGTCGAGATTGGGCAAAAATGTTTTTGTCCTTCTATAAGTCACTTCTCGCCTACAGGTCGCATTTTTCAACATATTTTGACCATAATTGGCACACAAGCACCTTCAGGCCTTCAGCACCTTTAGTACCTTCAGGAAAGTCCAGCAGAGCCATAATGTTCCTGACATTCCCTGCCCACGCGGCGAGATGCAGTGGCGTCCGGCCAAGTCGGTCAGCACGATGTGGCTCCGCGCCACGCTGCAGCAGCAATAATAGGATCTCATTGTTGTACATAGCTGCCACGTGGCAAGCTGATATGTACTCCGTGTGACAGGTCGCGTTTGGACTCGCTCCGGAGTCAAGAAGCCTGGAATGATTATGGAGACATCGATTAAATCCATCATTTCACTCAAATGAAAGTTCCATGTACCGTGGCGGTACCGGCTTAAGAATAGTGCCCCACTCTCTCTACCTGTGGCTGCCGTAATAGCCGCCTAAGGTTTATCACATCGAGAGGATGGGCAGCAGCGTCATTTGTAATGTAAAACCAACGCAACAGCACTTGCCAACTCAAGTGTGGCGAGTATAGGCAAAACCCCCCTTATGGGGGAGACTTCCAACGGCTGAGATGATGATGATATCTTCCAAGACGTATACGTCAATGGCGAACCTCTCCAATAGCATGGCTTACGGAGATGGGAGCGAATACTACTTGATTTTGAAGATTTCACTTCACTCAAACACAGCAGCAATATTATGATCTCGCTGTGTGCCACGTGACACACGGATATTATGACAGTGTGGCAGGTCGTTTGTCTGCTAGATACTGATCTACCCTGAAGAATTAAGAAGACATTGACTAAACCTATATAACCCAATTATAGCAACGATCTCGCTGTTGTACACGGCTGACAGATCACTTTCCAATCCAATCCTTGAGATTAGTTTTTGTGTGTGTTTGTAACCTTACTGCAAAATATAACACATCATGGGGCAGTTTTCAGCGTGTGATACAGCTAGTATAGTTATTAGTCATGGTTGGATGATGGATAAATAGAGTAACACACAGTACTTTTCAGTGATTAAAGAACGTGTAATAATTTCCTTACAAGCTCTTACCTTTGAACTTCCAAAGAGTTACAATTTCTAACGGCCACCAGCAGCAAAGTATTCAGCCTGCCAATATGTCGGGTGCTTCGGCGATGATTCTTGGGCAGAGATTCGAAGCTCGACAGCATATCCGAGCTCAAGCTGTTATTAAGCATACGCGCGTCTAGGTTTGAAAACGAAGGGAGAAGTGGCTTGCTGGAATAAAAAGATCGTAAGTGAAATGATGATCACACAATGAGCTGACAAAGGTATAGTTATACTTAAAGGGGTGCATCTTCTCGTCAAGCTGAACAAAAAGAAGAATATAAAGAAGAAAGAAGCAGCGCTCTCCGTTTCCAAGTTTCTCAACTACTAAGATCACCAAGCCGCCTGCCAAGCGTAGTGATAACGACTAAATCCCACTATGTTACTAGTTTATTTAATAGGCGTTCTATGGAGGAGGCCCATGTTCAGCAGTGGACGTCTCCCGATTGATGATGATGATGAATAAAAGTGGGATAGTGTGAAGACGCCTGAGAGCTCATCCGCACATAATCGATACGTGGACGTCGCACACTGTGCGATTTTCCCGTTCTTTTCTGCCGCATACGTGCAAACTGTGGAATGGTCTCTCTGCTGCGGTCTTCCCGTTAAGCTAAAACATTCTTCAAAAGGAAACTGAATAGAGTGTTTGAAGGGTCGACAACATACTGGCAATACCCCTGGTGTTGCAAGTATTCATAGGTGGCGGTAACCGCTCACCATCAGGCGGTCCGTATGCTTGTTAACCACCTATTCCATAAAAAAAAATACACTTACTGTCCACTAACGAAGACACTGTGACTCCTGTTCCTGGGTGACGATGGACCAGCCTCCTCATCATCGTGTCCTTCATTGAACACCTGCAGCATATGCTCCTCCGATATGGTTTCATTGAGAAGCCCTGGAAATCATCATTATTTCTTCAGGATAACCATCATGTCACGCAAGTCCACAGCTGGAAATAGGTCTCTTCCATGAGGGGGGTTTTGCCAATGTTCGCCACGCTTTGCAGGCGTTTAGTTTAGGATGATAAAACATTAAATGATGTGTAAGTTATTCTGTAGGTATAGAGTATACCTATAGTTGCATCATCATGTTATTATTTTCATAAGAATTTAATAAAATAATACATTTTGCAAACACATTCATAGGCTGTTTGTTTCAAGCTCTTCCCAGCTTCCCAATGTCTCGATATTTTGTCGTCATTATATATCCGTCATACTCAAAATATTCCTAGAACGTATTATACACACGAGTAAATTGACACAATCCTATGAAAAATGTACCAAATCGATGTTTCTTATTCCTCCCTGTTTGCTCCGAATATAACTAACCCATTTTATTATAAATTAATCCTGATATTTTTATGATAAAGTAAACTATGTCCCTGTCATTTTAGATTCTCTTATTAACTCCCGGTTTTGTTATTCTAAAAATCCCAGTTTTACTCGCGAGACGTTCACTCCAAAAAAGTGAAGAATTTATAATTAAAAACAAAATGATAGCGACATAGTTTACTTCATTTCCAAAATATAAAGATATAAAATAGGTTTACTATATTCGGAGGAAACAGGAGAATACGAAACATCGCTTTGGTAAATTTTCCACAAGATTGTGTCAAACTGCTAAGAGGTCCCTTTTTCTGTTTCTATCTTTCATCAAAACAAAAAGAACACGCCCTAAGACTGAGGAAAAAGTTAAAGAATTATGAGAAACTATAATATAAGTTTAGTAGGTAATAACAAACCTGGAAACTCTCCATTATGAACTCTCATATTGAACCTTGTTCTTACTTTATCCATTTCATCTCCAAAAAATCACTAAATTATACGAATGTTATGTAATGATCCTATTAAATTTAGTATTAAAAAGACATGTACATAGAGCTAGACGTCTATTAGTATGATTAAAAACGTCTAATAAATAGGATGTTTTTCCTGTTTACTTTTTACCGTTTAGGAAACATCGTTAACTTAATACGGTGATAAATACATAATATATGTCTGAGTAAATAATAACTGATATTACCTCAAGTAAATAATATTATACCTAGTGTCATCGTGGTACAGGATACATACTGTGCTTTATTATAATTTTATTTGTTAATTGGAATGTATACTCTAACAGAACGGGCTTCCTCAATTACACTGTTCGAGATGGACGATATGGGTTATGTGGACAACCCATATTGTCAGAGTTTCAGTTCGCCAAGATTCCTTTACAGCCTCCGAGATGACCTAACGACTCTCCCCTACATATCTTATATAGGAAACTATATAAGGGACCTACAGTTTAACGTGACATCCAAAGCATGATAAAGAGCAGGTGAAACATCAGTCGCCTTCGGTTAGCGGACGACATTGTAGTCATAATGTCAAATTATACATGGAGAAGACGAAGGTGATGTTCAATGCCCACGTTGTGCCCATCCTAGTATTGGTTGGGAACTCGGTTATGACTCATACGTCTACCTACGACAATCAGTTCAATTTGGTAGGCCTAACCTCGATAAAGAAGTCAACCGTCGATTCCAACTAGGCTGGGCAGCGTTCGGAAATCTACTCAACGTCTTCTCGTCCAAAATATCTTAGTATCTCTAGTCGAAGGTCTTCGATCAGTGTAACACACACTGGTGGAAGACCTTCAGTAATAACCTACAACTTAGAAACGTGGCCCCTTCCCTTGGGCGTTATTAGATATAAATTATATACATACAGTCATGTCTTGTTCCCGTTGGGGTACAAGCGACTATTTCTTTCCATTTGCTACGATCCTGACACACAACTTTTACTTTCATTTGATCATATTCTTCATACATGCTCGTTGGTTGTTGGTACTTTTGACCTGGCCTTAGGATAACATCAACTTGTTCATGAAAGGTACGCCTTGGTCGAATCCTACCGACTAGACCATTCACACTCGCCTTATAAATCTCCTTGGTCAATCTCCTTTCGTCCATCCTATCCACATGTCCGAACCACCTAAGCAATCCTTTCTCTATCTTGGTCACTACATCTTCTAACGTAACATAAATTAATTTAATTTAATGCTACATCTTTTAACGGGCGTTATTAGTAAGCTCAAAATAGCACAAAGAGGTGGGAGGGCATATAGCACGTAGAACTATAACTATGGCTAATGGGGCTGTAAGGTTCCTGAATGGAGACCACGGACTGGCGAGCACAGCGTAGGATGTCCACTAACAAGCTGGACTAACGATCTAACAAACACAACAGGAACACGCTGAATGCAAGCAGGAATATATCGCCGAGTCATTTGTCCAACTGAGGACTTCCTACGGCTGAGACGATGATAATGATGATGTACATATTCCCGACGTGCCCGTCTCGTACCCGCGTTCTGTGTACATTGACCTTGAGAGTCTCTCGTCGAGGACCTAATAACAGTTGTAGCCTCATAGATTTTCGTCCACAAGTCACAGTTGTTATTATAATTTACATGTCATTGATAAAACCCATTTAGAATTTTGAGGATATTTTCATTTTTGAATTATTTACTAAGGATTTTAATGTATTTTTATAATGTCTATCTATAAACATAAGAAGCTGGGACAAAGTGACGTGCCCGAGGTAAAAACGATATGAAAAAAACAACATCTTACTCACAGTACGGACGTTTTATCTTAGCAAGTCTGAACATAGGATCTGCGAACTATCAGATAAACAAATAAGTATACGAACAAATGTATAATATTATATATTTAAAATCGATAATTTGATTTGTTTTCAGTTTTTCAGCCCAGACGTGGTGAAAACTGTAGAACGTATTGTAGAACACCATAGCGTTAATGGAGTCATTTATCTACGTAATGGTAATGATAATATTGAGAATTTTTTACTACATACGCAGTAGCTACAGAGCTTATATCAAAACTAAATTAATAGATAACTAATGCTCCATTTTTCGAGAGTCCAACTCGATGTTATGTTATTTTGCTTATGATGTTAATAGAGTTCTGTTTTGTCTAGGCGTTAGGTACTTTCGGTTAGCTGTGAGGCATATCTGCGTGTTCACAGTCCAATGAGAAAGTCCTCTTATTTCTAATAAAATGTATTGACACGATTTTACGAATGTAACTTTTTTACGTTGTACTGTGATTTAAGATTTATTATATTATTTGTAGGATTAGTAGAAAGTACGGATTATTTTTTACTGATTCCGAATATAGCTCACTCATTTTTGGAAAAAAATGTGAAGACATCTTTTTCCTTATGACGGCAGAATAGAGCTCACGCACAGCAGTTGTTGTATTTATTGGAACCGAGTTTATATAGTAAGTAAGGTAGTAAAAGTCACTTTCAAAGTCACAAAGATCACTTTAGATCAGTGATCTTTTAATACTTAGATAAAGCGGAGATGTACACTCTACCAGAGATCACAGCACAAGCGCTCACTGCGAAGATACCAGCTCTCAATAAGGCGATGCATCATGCTGTTAAGGAACTCGTAAGAACTATTTTTAACAGATCATCTTATAACATAGCATTTTGTGTGAGTTAAAAGCCTCAAGCTGATACCTTAGCCGGCAAAACATTTGTGGCAAATTAGCCCTGTCGCTCACACGTACCCACATTTTGAAAGATCTAAAAAATACTACATGTACATTACATAAAATAAAGACAACTGCATTCTAGAAAATAACAATGAAAAAAATCAGTAAAAAATTAAATTTAATCCGTGTTCCCGATATTTCGACCCAGTTGCATGCGCCATGATCACAAAATATCGGGAAACTCGAAAAACGGCGAATCATGATAAATATCCAGTAATAAGTGATCATAAATAATATAAAGTTTGTTTCGTTCGGCGCGTTTGACTCGGATAAAATGTGCGTTCACCTTTTGATTAGCGGGGGGTTGTCCTATAGTAGAAACTAGAGGTGGTCGTTAAATCAATAAACTGTTTTTTTATACAGCTTTATATTCGTCAATAAATTTACATGTTTATCTTCAACGAAAAACCTGTTGAAAATATAAACCTAATAAATTCCGTCAACGTTAACGTAACTTGCAATGCAACGAAAAATAAACCTGTTGAAAATATAAACCTAATAAATTCCGTCAACGTTAACGTAACTTGCAATGCAACGAAAAATAAACCTGTTGAAAATATAAACCTAATAAATTCCGTCAACGTTAACGTAACTTGCAATACAACGAAAAAGAAACCTGTTGAAAATATAAACCTAATAAATTCCGTCAACGTTAACGTAACTTGCAATGCAACGAAAAAGAAACCTGTTGAAAATATAAACCTAATAAATTCCGTCAACGTTAACGTAACTTGCAATGCAACGAAAAAGAAACCTGTTGAAAATATAAACCTAATAAATTCCGTCAACGTTAACGTAACTTGCAATGCAACGAAAAAGAAACCTGTTGAAAATATAAACCTAATAAATTCCGTCAACGTTAACGTAACTTGCAATGCAACGAAAAAGAAACCTGTTGAAAATATAAACCTAATAAATTCCGTCAACGTTAACGTAACTTGCAATGCAACGAAAAAGAAACCTGTTGAAAATATAAACCTAATAAATTCCGTCAACGTTAACGTAACTTGCAATGCAACGAAAAAGAAACCTGTTGAAAATATAAACCTAATAAATTCCGTCAACTAACGTTAACGTAACTTTCAATGCAACGAAAAAGAAACCTGTTGAAAATATAAACCTAATAAATTCCGTCAATGTTAACGCAACTTGCAATGCATCGAAACCCGTTGACGAATTAACAGCTTTATTAACCTGTTGACCATTGACGAAAAACAGTTACATTAAATTAATTTAAAAACCGTCAATGACACACCTGTAGCTCAATGAATGAAACCACCGGAATCCTGTTCTATATTGGATTTATTGATTAGATAAATTCCAATAGAAGCTCTTCCCCAAGGAGCTCGATCCATGATTCTACACATTTAATCTTAATAAAGCAGTAAACCAAATGCATGTGTTTTATTTCAACGCCATCTAGTTGAGAATTGAGTAAACTTTATCTTTTACTTGGATATGAGCTATGTATTGGCGTAAACACCTTCATTGTGTGCTTACGATTTGAATTGAAATCAAGTAACCCTTTCAGGACATCCTAAACGAGTTGGTCGCATATAGAATCATCGCCAACACCACCGAGCTGGCAGTCGCCACTGGAGAGGGGTTCTGTGCGGGTGTTATACACAAAACTAGGAACAAAAATAAGAAACCGAAGAAGAATAAACATTAATCCATGAAGATCATTACGAATCTGTTTAAAGACAATCAGGATGAGTGGCTTGTTACGACTGTAATTATTGATTTTATTATTTAATCATATTTAATTGAATTTAGTTCATTTACTTCAGATAATAAAACCCATAGGTAGGTAACATTAAAAATCATCATCATCATCTCAGCCACAGGACGTCCACTGCTGAACATAGGCCTCCCCATAAATTTCCATTCAGTCCGGTTGTAAGCGGCCCGCCTCCATCGTGTTCCTGCCGTTTTTATCAGATCGTCTGTTCACCTTGTGGGTGGACGTCCTACGCTGCGCTTGCCGGTCCGTGATCTGCAAACATTAAAAATATATCAAAATCCAAAATTGAGGCGAAAGAAGTAAAAGCTAAGCTACCTACATACCGAATTTTAGCCGAATCGGTTCGGTAATTTTAGCATGAAAGAGTAACAAACATCCATTCATCCAGGATCCAAGAATAATCCTCGCAGCTCAGGTGGGGCCAGTTGTTACGCAGTATTTGTTTGCGTGATTATATTGTATTTACATACATTGTATCCGAGCAGAACGAAGCAATTTTGGATATTTTTTTTCAATTTGTGTGTTTTTGTAGTGGTAGGTCTCTTTTGCAGGGGGGCGCCTGTTATTATTCATCCGCCAAGCAATAATGTGCAAACATTACTGTGTTCCGGTCTGAAGGGCAATGTTACCGGCGAAATTACTGGGCATGACGAGTTTCAAAAACTAATATCTCAGGGTGACAGGCGCAGTGCAGTGTCGCGCAGAATTTAGAATTTTAAAACACTGAGTGGCACTGTGTCTGATATGGGCAATCATGATGCATACCATCAGGCACCTGATTTGCTCGTCTTCTCACTATCATAAAAAAAAAATAGTGTTATAATTGGTGGTCTTATTTCTAAGAGCCTTAATGTTATAGAGAACTAATCTCTGCTTTATACTTCAGACAGCCATATTAAACAAAGTAAATCCCATGGTTGACAGAATTATGGATGATGAATCTGTTGAAGGCGTCGTCATGTTAAACAGCACTGGTATGGAATCTACATTTCACATATCATCATCATCATCATCTCAGCCGTTGGTAATCCACTACTGAACATAGGCCTCCCCATAAAGGGGGGTTTTGCCAATCAAGACACGCTTGGCAGGAGGGTTGTCGAGCAAAGCTCGATGGTTTTTTTTTTTGCAGAGGACGATGCTGCCCGTCCTCTGGATCTGTTAACCCTTAGCCGGCTTTTACGGCAACCACGGGTAGAGAGGGTGGAGCACTATTCTAAAGCCGGTAACTCCACGGCAAATACATTTACATATAACATAGCATAACATCAAGGGGTAGGCAGAGATGTACCCAGGACTCAGTCCCATAGCAAGTTCGTACACATTTCGCCAGTATGTTATTGATCCCATGTAATAGGCGGCGAGCCTATTGCCATCTACCGGACACAGTTTCGGACTTCAAGCAGTTATTGAGAAAATTCCTAGTGGAAAAATCCAATATTTAACACTTTCCCTGACCAGGGGATCGAACCCAGGACCTCATGATCAGCAGTCCCATAACACAGAACAGATAATAATACTACGTATAGAATGGACGCTGTCATCTGCCCACAAAAGCTGCAAAAGCTGCGCTATAACTACCTACCACACAGACACTGCACACATGGAGTTTTGTACACGTGCAAGAGTGTACGTGAGATGATTTCCCATAGAATCGGGGCTTGTAGAGAGCTCAATCTCGCTCGCGGGGTGAGGAAGGACCGATTGGTGGGCGGATGACAGTGTCCATTCTATACGTAGTATTATTATCTGTTCTGTGACTGGACGCTATTGTCCGTCCTCTGGATCTGTTAACCCTTAGCCGACTCTTACGGCAACCACGGGTAGGGAGGGTGGAGCACTATTCAATATGACTTACAGCCGGTACCACCACGGCGCGGCGTTATCTTATAAGATATGTAAGGGGCAGTTGTTAGGTCATGTCGGAGGCCTTGTAGGAATCTTGGCGACCTGAAACTCTGACAATACAGGTTGTCCACATAACCCATTTGAATTGACTCGAGTAGTGTAATTGGGGTAACTCGTTCTGTTAGAGTAGGTATAAATTCAAATTATTATTAGATAATATTATTTTAAAGGTAGCATATTTATACAGGTAAATGGATTTTACAGGTTCTCCAATATTAACGAACTTAAGTATCACAAATGCGACCAAATATGGAATGAGCCTTAACCCATTAGGAGTCATGGCCCAAAACAGCATTAAAGAGTTTGTAAGCATCGTACACGTCTGTTTGCGACATGTGGCGAGAGCGCTAATGTCTAGGCACTAGAGCGTTTTGGAAGCTACGTAATAATTATCGTAGAAAGTTAGTTCTGTTCTTGGCCGCGTTCTGTAAGAGGTAACTTGCAATACGAGCATGCATAAGCTACGAGCGTAGGCCGTAGTAGTAGACCATTGTCTACGCACGTAGCCGTTAACCGTGCCATACTATCTTATCTTATCTTATATCTTTAAATGAGCAATTCTTGTATATATATTATATATATATATACATACATACATACAGTCACGCCTTGTTCCCGGTGGGGTAGGCAGAGACTATTTCCCTCCACTTGCTACGATCCTGACATACAACTTTCGCTTCGTTCACTTTCATGACATTTTTCATACATGCTCGTCGGTTGTAGGTACTTTTGACTTGGCCTTTCCTAAGAACAACGTCAACTTGTTCATGAAAAGTACGCCTAGGTCGACCGCTACCGACTTGACCATTCACACCAGCCTTATAAATCTCTTTTGTTAATCTCCTTTCATCCATCCTCTCCACATGTCCGAACCACCTCAGCATTCCTTTCTCTATCTTTGTCACTACATCTTCTACCACGCCACAGCGTTCCCTTATCGCACTATTCCTCATTTTGTCCATCAAGGTCACTCCAGTCATGCTTCGCAGGCTTCTCATCTCCACAGCATTAATCTTACTTTCATGCTTCTTCTGCCAGACCCAACATTCACTACCATACGTAAGTGTAGGGATCAGTACCCCTCTATGGACAGCCAGTCGTGCCTTTTTAGACACTTTCTGACTGTTCATAAAGGTATGCAATGCCCCATTCACTTGATTTCCTGCCAAAACTCTTCGTTCAATATCACAGTCATACTTTCCATCCCTTGTAAACTTAGAACCCAAATATACAAACTCTTTCACTTGTTCCACTTTTTCTCCACCAATCAGAATATTACAAACTGTCATACTCTCTTCTCTTTCAAAAACCATAACTTTCGTCTTGCTCACATTCACTTTCATTCCTTTGCTTGTTAAAGCAGCATTCGTTATATCAACCATCGCTTGCAACTCCTTCTCCGACGATGCCAATATGACCTGATCATCAGCGTATAGGAGGCATTTGACGGTCAACCCATTCATTCGTAACCCGTACGTACTTTCTTTCAAATCTTTCAGACAATTGTCTATGAATACGTTGAACAGCCACGGTGAAGCTACACATCCTTGTCTGACACCTTTTTCGATGTTAAACCAGTCTGTGTAAGCTCCGTCTACCCTGACACAAGCACTGGAACCCTCGTAGAGTGATTTCAGTGCTCGTATCGAGTTGCCGCTCACTCCATACAGAGACAATGTTGACCACAGTTCATTCCTCGCCACTCTGTCGTAGGCCTTTTCCAAATCCACGAATGCGCAATAGACCTTTTGGCTATGAGCCAAGAATTTTTCGGCTATGCTTCGTAAGGAAAAGATCTGATCCATGCATCCCATTCCTTTCCTAAATCCCGCTTGCACATCCCAAATCTTATCTTCAGTTTCATTCATCACTCTTTTTATCAAAATCTTTGCATACAATTTGCCAACAATGCTTAATAAGCTAATGCCTCGGTAGTTTTTACAGTCATGCTGTGACCCTTTTCCTTTATACAACGGTACGATAACGGCCTTGCACCAGTCTCCTGGTACTCTGCCGCTCCTCCAGCAAAGGTTGAAAAGGCGGTACAGCTGACTAGCTACCACACCCTGTCCAGCTTTAAGCATCTCGGCAGAAACTCTATCATACCCTGCAGCCTTACCCGTTTTCATACTTTTCAGCGCTTCCACAATCTCTGTCATGCTAATATCACTTTCATCATCACTTTCATTTATTTCCCCGGATGGGGTTTGCACTTGCGTATTCTCCTTTTCAAATAAACTCTCAAAATATTCCTTCCATCTCTTTAGCACGCTTTCCTCTCCATTCAGAATACTACCATCCTGGTTTCTGATTTTGTTCAGCTGTGAGGTCGTAATTTTTCCTCTAGCTGATCTTACGGACTTCCAGAAGAACTTAATGTTGTTCTGGAAGTCATCAGATAACCTCCTGTCAAATTCATCTTTTTTATGCTCTTTCATTCTTCTCGCAACCTCGTTTGCCACATCCTTCAATCTTTTATACTCGTTTTTTGCCATGTTTACATCATCATTCGTTGCCTTCTGCATTCTTTGATTAGCTTTTGTAGCCAACCAATCTTTCCATGCTTTCTTCTTCTCAGACGCTGCTTTTTGAACTTCCACACAAACCTTTCGTATTTTACACCCTTTCTTTCTCTTACTTATACCACACACTTCAATCGCAACTTCCACAATCCCTTCCTTGAACGGCTTCCATATCTCTTCAATCTCACATGCTTCGTCTAACATACTAAACTTTTCTTTCAGTTTACGTGCAAACTCCTCATTCACATTTTCTTCTTGCAAATTCTCAACTTTTATACGCTCTAGCACACTAACAGGCCCACGATCTCGGTGCCGCCACTTTTTAAACAGACCTCTTATTCGGCTCATAACCAAGAAGTGGTCTGTATAAATTCCAGCACCGCGATAGGCCCGAGTGTCTAGGACATTCTTTCTCAATCTTTCATCCACAATAACAAAATCAATCATACTTCTCTGGCTTCCTTCTTCTCTCGTAAACATGTGGACCTTTTTGTGTTCAAACATTGTGTTTGTAACCAAAAGGTTCCACTCCATGCATACTTCAAGCAATTTCTCACCGTTCATATTCACTCGGTCATCCCCAAACTTTCCTAACACATTCTCATATCCATCCCGTTTCACTCCTACCCAACCATTAAAATCCCCTAACATTATTATTCTTTCATTTTGTTTACATTTATTCAAAATCTCTTTCACGCTATCCCAAAACTCCTGCCTCATCTGTTGGGCTCTCGAGGGACAGTTTGGCCCTGCATCTGTCGGGGCGTAAACCCCCAATAAAAAGATGCGGGTAAGGCCAACTTTCAACCTCACCCAAAGGAGTCTTGGGCTCACACATTCAAAGTCAGTCACACACTCATTCATTCTCGCAGAAAGTACAACACCCACGCCCTGACAGCCTCTACTGGTTTCAGGTACTCCTGACCAGTAGGCTGTGTACGAGCCATGCGTGGTGGTGTCGCATCCTTTCCGCTTTGTTTCATTCACACATAGAACATCAATCCGTCTTTCATTCATCATCTCGCATACTTCCTCAATTTTGTCATTCATGCCTCCCCTCACATTCAACGTAGCAAAGTGGCTATCCATAGCCCACTTTTCGCCCCCTCGTGAAAAGAGACGTGACGGGTTGCGAACCACGTCGCCGCCATTTAGGTTAAAATATTTATTTACCATTGCATTCCCACGAGAAGCGAGGGAAATAACTGTCCACCCATGCAGAGCCCGGCGTGCATGGGTAAGGCTAGCCTATTTCTGGGTTCGCCAAGTCCCAGGACAGTTTGGCACGCTTGCGACTAGACTCGCCCCTAGTCACGCAGCCCTCGGCACGGCAACCTTGGCTTGGCTTGGAGTCGTCAGAGCCTCGTTCGTTTGACAGCAGGGTGCACCACGTGCAGGTGAGGTTGACTTGGGTGGCGAGATGTTATGCCACCCCTTACACCCCATATATATATATATATATATATTATAATTGGAATCTCGGAATCGGCTCCAACGATTTTCATAAAATTTAGTATATAGGGGGTTTCGGGGGCGATAAATCGATCTAGCTAGGAATCATTTGTAGAAAATGTCATTTTATTTAAAAAAAAATATACCGTCATCCAGGTACATAAAATAATACAAGCTACGAGCGTTCAACTGAAGGCGGATGGAACGACATAAAATTGGAAAAGTCAACCGGTCGACCAATAATTTGTGTAAAAAAAAAAGTTTCTTTCCTAAAAAAACTTTCCAGACTGTAAAAAAAAAAGACTCATTTTTTTACAGTCTGGAAAATACGTCTTTTTAATACTTACTTACGTACGTAATTTTAATACATTATTAATTTTACACTACCATGGCAATCCAAAAACGGTTGTTTTTATAAAATTATAACAATAAACATATGTACGACTTTTTTAATAATTCGTTGTAAAATTATTGGTGTTGTACCTTTAAACTATATACAAATATAATCATCATCTCAGCCGTTGGTAATCCACTACTGAACATAGGCCTCCATATTTCCAATTTTATTTTAATTTCAATTTTATAGTTCAAAAATTCAATTTCAATCTTTTTTATATTTTTATTAATCTGACATTATTTTTGTAATCAACCCGCTAGCAAATCAATTGTATTAAAATTAAATAGAAACAAAACTATCTTTTTCTAGAACTATTAATTAATTTTATTTTACTAACCACATATGGCAAAACAGCGAAATTACTGGGCATGATGAGTTTCAACAACTAATATCTCAGGGTGACAGGCGCAGTGCAGTGCCGCGCATAATTTTGAATATTAAAACACTGGGTGGCACTGTGTCTGATATGGGCAATCATGATGCTTATCATTAGGCACCTGATTTGCTCGTCTTGTTACTCACTATCATTAAAAAAAAGTGTGAATAAATTTTTAAAGTTTTTTTTTAAATTGTCAAGTGACTGAATAAATTTATTGATTTATATGCATATATATTATTGCGCCACCGAAGCAGTGATATTAATTTTAAACTTGATCGAACTGTGTTTATTCTCGTACCTACCTACAAACTTTGTATGATAATTTTCAGGATCCATTTGATAATGTGGTAATGTTACGTCTAAAAACTAAAAAGATAGAGATGATGCTCGTCCCTGATCCGGAGTTCAACCTGATTGTATTACAACGTGCTAGAATCAAACATAAAACATCTACTAAACCTGACAAGAATTATAAATAATATAATCACTATTACATACACTTACTGTATTCGTATGTAGCTTACTTACTTGCATTAAATATTTAATAACTGATTTTTGTGAGTAGGTAATTATTAAAGGAATTTTATATTATTTATGGACTGAGTTGGATGGTCGTTTTATTAATTTAGATAGTACCTAGTACCTATTAAAATAACGTAGGTATATATGTAGGTAGGTATGTGACAGTAGGATTCCATACCTAGATACTAGATAGGTACCTTGAACAAAACGCTTCGTCCCAAAAACAATCCCACTAAGAAAAAGCGCCATCTATTAGTTCGTTGCGCAAAGTAAGGAAATATGCAGTAAAATGGCCAAACTTTTGATTGCGAGACAGACAGATGGACAACAAAGTGATCATAAAAGGGTTCCTTTTTATCTGTTGAGGTACGGAACCATAAAAATAACTATGCCTATATTAATGGGACTAGCAAGCAAAAGCTGCCGTGTGCTAGCACAGTCTCATATTTTTATTCGTTAGCATTAATTATAGATTTGCGCAACCTGCGCAACGCGGCGGTGAAGTTATATACTCTGTTATCCGGTGCCAAAAAGTGGCAACATCACAAGTTCTTTATGTTGGCCATTTGCTTCATTTTATTCATTCATTCTGATTCATTCGTTCATCGGTCGCTTGGCTTGAGGACGCCGGATGACGCGTGTGTTTTTCATATAAATTTGATTCCAAATCGAGATTATTGATTGCATTTGTTACTAATTTATTGAAATAGTGATCATGGCGGATAAATACGATAATAACGGAGGCTACACCAGCGGCGATTTCAAGAGAAATGCGAAACCAGAAAGTGGCGGGGACAACATGAATCACCAAGATGGCGAGGATGGAGCGAAACTAAATGAAAAAGCCGGCGAATACATGAGGGAATTGTTGTCAGAGAAGATCAAGCTGAATAATGCTAAATTCCCTATTTCATGTAAACTTATTGATTCGGGTTAGTTACCAAAAACACTATTTAATATTGATCTTTTTTTTTAGTACGAATTTCCTAGGTACATAGATGAACTATGTGTATGTACCTACGAGCAGACTCTGCTCGTAGGTAGGTCACAAAATAGTCTATTGAAATCGCAACAACCATGTTGTTTATTACCACTCCAATTTAATGATTATTTCTCGAAAGTCTACATTATTACGTTGTAACGGTTCCATGTCATTGACCTCTTTATTAGGCATGGTGTTTTCTAAATGTCCCATGCTTACCGCTTTTTCAAAAAACAAACATGCTCTTGATGAAGAAATATAAATATCAAAAAAATCACACATATTTTGGTTCTATCATCATCATCTCAGCCATAGGACGTCCACTGCTGATCATAGGTCTCTCCCATAGATTCCATAGATGTCGGAGTTTATGGATCAGATTGTTGGGCTAAGGAAGCGGTGGATGAAAGAAGAATACATGCAACAGAGATACAAATGCTGAGATGGATGTGTGGAGTGACAAGAATGAATAAAATAAGAAATGAGTATATAATGTTTATTGCAGAGGTGACCCGAGTGCAAGCCACAGGCAGAATACCAGGAAAGGACAGCAAATACATGGACGTGTTCAGAGAGAAGCCAGCCAAGGTCACTGTGAAGGTCTTGGTGCCCATCAAGGAGTACCCCAAGTTCAACTTTGTTGGTAAACTTCTGGGGCCAAAGGGAAATACTATGAAGCAACTGCAAGAGGAGACCATGTGCAAGATGGCTGTGCTGGGCAGAGGGTCTATGAGGGATAGGTAATTTAATGCTTATCATCATCATCAGCCCAATGATGTCCACTATTTGTGTCAGGTCCAATCTCAGGATAAAAAGTACTCTGTGTTATTCCAGGGTCTAAACTGTCTACGTACCGAATTTTAACCCATTTGATGCAGCAGTTAACGTGTGAAAGAGTAATAAACATCCATCCATCGTCACAAACTTTTACATATTTATAATATTATTAGTAAGACAGCCTAGTTGGCTCAGATGGTATTAACTCTGCTTTCTGTGCCACAGGCCCCAGGTTCGATCCCCGGCCAGGTGAAACATTTGTGTGCATGAACATGTCTGATTGATCTGTGTCTGGGTGTTATAAGCTTATGTAATATGTATGTATATCAATCATCTGGTTACCATAGTAGAGGCTTTGCCTAGTTTGGGACCAGATGATTGTGTGTGGAAGTTGTCCCATATTATTATTTATAGTAGTATATTACCGTTTTAAGTAACTCTGTGGTTCCCACCTAAATAATAAGGCCACCCCTTATTCATCCTGTGGAAGCTTTGATACCCGGCAGAGGGACATGCGAAGAGGGCAACAGCGCTCTCCGTTTCGAAGTATTCCAACTACTACAATCACCAAGCCACCTGCCAAGCGTGGTGATTACGGCAAAATCCCCCTATATGAATAGATGGCGATCTATGGGGGAGGCCTATGTTCAGCAGAGGACATCTTCCAGCTGATGATGATGAGCTGAATTGCATTTTATTGCGTCGCAGCCAGAGTCTCTATTAAGATACATGAATTTGCTGTAGACTCGATTTTAAAAACACTTAAAAATATCCTGTGTAAAATTTCCTTCAGGCAAAAAGAAGAAGAGCTCCGCAACTCCCTAGACCCTAAATACGCGCACCTGACAGACGAGCTACACGTAGAGGTGACTGCCATCGCGCCGCCCGCCGAAGCCCACGCTAGAATAGCGTACGCACTCGCTGAGGTCAAGAAATATCTGATACCTGATCCAGTACAAGATGGCATGTGGCAGCCGCCGCCTATGGACAGAGGTGAATTATTTACTTATTAATCACATAAACATAGACATTTAAAACTAAGAATGTGTTTATTAACACGTAATTTATATTCTCTCATATCAATTAATGCGAAACACGTTCATTTTCAGTAGCAGTACACCATTGACTTCATAATTCTACATTTCACTGTCACATTCGCTATACTAACTCGAAAGGTTTTGTCCTTTTTAGTCTCCTTACTAGGTCCGTGTTGTCGAGGAGCTGGATGGCCTCAATGTTCGTGATCTCCAGCCAAACATAATAGTGTGACAAATTTAATTTGTAAAATATGAGTTTAAAGATCTTGAAGTAAAAGGTTTTCGAACACGGGCGGGATTCCAACTACGCACCATTCCGCGTGGTGGGCACTCTACCATTTAGGCTACCGTGGAGACACTAGGCATCGGCGAAATTTGTCTATGCATCTAACTATCGCACTATAGGTTCGAATCCCGCCCGTGTGTGAAAATTTTTCTTCTCATATCAGATTGCTTAAGTGATTAGACTGCTAAGTCTATAATAATATAATGATGTGATTTGATTGAAACCCAAGTAATTCCCCACAGCGGGTCGGCCAGCGGGTCCCCCCGGTCGCCCACCGCCGCCTCGCATGCCCGCCCACGGGCACGGGCCGCCGCCCCCGGGCCGCGGCATGCCGCCCAAGACCAAGGTCATCAGCATCCTGGACCGCGCGCGCTCCGCCATGGAGACTGGCTACTATGACGACCCTTATGCCGCTCCTGAACCTGCCGTATGTATATTCATTTATATATGGCAACCAACAGTAAATAGGCCTCTTCAGGTGTTGTTTTTCAGCTTTAGCTTTTTTTTAGTGTTCTGTACCTCAAAAGGAAAAAAGGGAACCCTTATCACTTTGTTGTCGGTCTGTCTGTCTGTCTGTCAATACACTTACACACATGCAAGTATCAAGTTGAAATTGATAACAAATACTCAGTTCCGCGGTCCCTTGTCGTCATAAATAAACGGCAGGACCAAGTTCCATAGAAGATACACCCACATATCGCCATTAGGTATCTAGTCCCATGTAATATGCTTATTGCCATCTACAAGGCACAGTTCCAGACTCCATACTGTCATTGAGAACATTCCTAATGAAAAATCCAATAACGTTTTGCCTGATCTGGGGATCGAACCCGGGACCTCATGATCGGCAGCTGCGTAGTTATAGTTATCATAAATTTCTATTGATACTCTATTGTCATTGTGTCACACCCCGGACACTCGACTCAATATCCATAGAATAGTTGCGGAGTTTTGATCACGCGCAAGAGTGTGCGTGAGATAATTTCCGAGCAAAGCGGGACTCGTCGAGAGCTCAATCTCGCTCACGGGGTGAGGAAGAACCTATTGGTGAGCGAATGACAGTGTCCATTCTATACGTACTATTATTATCTATTCTGTGATTGTGTCAAACAATATTTTCACCTATTATTCACAGATGCGCGGTCCGGAAGCAGATTACTTTTACGAACGCGGCCCAGAGCGTTTCTATGAAGATGATCCTTATTACAAGGTATGGAATTTAATGGTTTTCTTTGAAATGTGTCTTAGTTCCTAATATTAAAATGTCTTGTAAGATATACAATCACCACCTTTTTCCCGAAGAAAGGTGTACCCAGGACTGAGTGCTATAGTACACACATTTTGCCAGTATGTTATTGGTCCCATGTAATAGGGGGTGAGCCTATTTCCGTCTACCGGGCACAGTTCCAGACTCCAGGCAATCCAATATTTAAGTGTTCGGTAAGCAATACACAACACAACTATGAAGTTTGCTATGAAAGACTTGCAAGAACGCTAACAAAATAGTACTCAACATAGTTCTAATGATTAAATAAGTTAAAACTTCTCCGTACCGTATTTTTGTAATAAAAGAAATCACTTTAATGTACACTTGGGTCACACCCTGGACACGCGACTCAATTCCATACAAAAGTCATGATATAACTACCTACTACACAGACACTGCACACATGGAGTTTTGTACACGTGCAAGAGTGTGCGTGAGGTGATTTCTCATAGAAGGCTCGTGGAGAGCTCAATCGCGCTGGCGGGTGAGGAAGGCCCAATTGGTGGGCGGATGATAGTGTCCATTCTATACGTATTCTATGTATTTGTATGTTGTTTCTATCCATGTATATTATCTGTTTTGTACCCTTAGTCTGGAATTGCATACTATGATAGAATTATAACGTTTAGGAGGAGCAGCCCCGAGAATACAAGTCAGCCAACTCTGCCCGGGATGTGGGCACTCGCCGGCCACAAACAGGCGCCCCACAGAGACATCATTCCTACTCCAGGCAGCAACCGTACGCCAGACCCAACAAGTATGTATTCACTATGACCGAGGTAGATTGTGTGTGCTACACATGGTTCCGAAATACATTTTCCAGGCTCCTTCCATTAGGATCCACAGCGTTGCTTCACATGTGGATACATGGACACTTATTGTTCCACTCCACAGGTATATTTCCAATTATCATATTTTCGAAAGTTTACATTTCCGAAAAATGTAGCGTAGAAAGTTTGCAGCACTGGTGTTCCATCGAATGTTCACACCAACGAGAGCTTGTTAACGGGGTGAAGACCGACGAATTCACCATACAAACGTAATCATTTTAAATCAGAGCATATTTCCAACGTTCAATGATTTTGTTCAGAATGTGACACTAGTTATCTAGGTTCCTAATTAAATTTCAATCCATAATAAAAGAAGATCCACAATACAGGCTTTACATTTGTATGGAGGATTCGTCGGTCACCACCCCATTAAATCGAGAATTTGAATTAATTCGCTGCTGAAAACATTGTTGCAAACTTTCGATGCAACATTTTTCGGCAATATGTTAATTGGGACCGTGTAGCACACCCATCTACCACAATGAGTAAGGCACACTTGCACACATATTAGGGTCAAATAAATAAATAATTGTCTATAAATATAAATCCAGGATAAGATTGTTAAAATTTTAAATGTGCACTTTAAACTGTAGGTCCCTATAGTTTCCTATAAGATATGTAGGGGCAGTCGTTAGCTCATGTCGGAGGCTGCGTAGGAATCTTGGCGACCTGAAACTCTGACAATATGGTTTGCCTACATTGAACAAATGAATTGAGTCAAGCGATCAAACTCAAAAAGATTTATTCAAATAGGTCACAATCTGACAATTTTGCATGTCAATGAAGATAAACAGTAATGAGTCTACCATGCGTTCGGAAAGATACCTACAAGAAGAACGCACAAGAAACTTGTAGGGCTTAATTTTTTCAGTAGATAGTTTTACAATATTTGGTTTGGTTACGTTAGTTTGTTTGGGAAGGTGCAGCGTGATGGCTATGCAGAAGTTTCCAGGCATCTTTGCCCTCTAAGTCACTTAATAAATCTCTTTTGGGATTTTACTATAGAAACACACTATTTCCTAAGAATTGCTAATCAGTGTAATTGGGGTAACCAACCGATTTAAGTTTATAAATTATATATTTAACCCTATGTTATTTGTTAACACACCGGCTGTGTTACATTAACCGATAAAAGTGCAAGTGGGCCTTACGCGAATATTTCTAATTCTAGTCAAAGGGGGGCCCGTCCGTCCAAGCAATCTGCCAACACCAGTGGGGGTTCATGGAATTAGACATGAGATGAGGACCCCGGCCGACGTAAGACTTTAAGAGTAGCTTTATAGTATAACGGTATAACTGCTTCAAGTATAATATAATCAATATATTTAAATAAATTGTTAAGGCATACGTATGTATGCATAGTGCAGGGTTCCATACCTAGATACCTGAACAAAACGCTTCCAATCCCGAAAAACAATCCGCCTACAGAACATACAGCGCCATCTATTAGTTCCTTGCGCAAAGTATGGCAATATGCAGTAAAATGGCCATAACTTTTGATTGCGTTAACTTAGAAGTATTTTTTTTTACAGCCACAAGGGACCGAAGATCTGAGTAGTTGATATCAATATCAACTTGATACCTCCACGCGTTCCCATTAAAAAGTGTCTTGACAGACGGACAGACAGACGAACAGCAAAGTGATCCTATAAGGGTTCCTTTTTTCCTTTTGAGGTGCAGAACCCTAAAAAATACGAAGATATTTGATATTATACCTCAAGCAGTAGTACTTTATTAACCTCCAAAAGCGCCTGCTCATGTAACAAAGTTGCATTGTTTGGTGAGTAATGTTGCTGTTTTATAAAAAAATGTTGCCATTATCTAGTTTATTGTAATAATTTATCTACTTTTTCAGGTCTGCCTCTAAAAACTCGGCCCACAAACGGTAAGTTTGAGTCTGGTAAGTCTGGTTTGACTAAAATACAAGAACTAAATTAAACCAAGACCAAAAATAACCAGACAAAAGCAATGCGGAGGGAAAATAATAATTTTACACTTTAAACATAATATTATTTTAAAATTAATGTTTATTTCCACTATGGACCAATTCTTGACTCTGTAAAGTATCAAATTACAAAATGCTTTTTTAAAATGACGTAACAACTGCAGTGTTGCCAAGAAACAAAAATGTAAATGCGCGCGCGCATAGAATCTTTTATTTTACAAATCACGTTCTGTAATGAACAAAAATATTTTATTTTTTATTCCTAATTAAAAACCATGTATGTAGGATAAGAGATTCAACATGTTTTTTTCATAAAATTAATTCTCTAGAGATATTAGATCACGGAAGCTGAAGCCAGAAATAAAGTTTTAAAAAAAGTAAAAAAAAAAATGTTTAAATGGCTTCCTTCCAAAAATATTTGCATATTAGAAACATGTTGATAGAAATAAAATAAATGTACTCCCTAATTCTTGTGTGACTAATAAATAAAATTAAAAAAATAATAAAAATTGACTTTAATTTCATTAGTGTACAATTGGATGCCAAAAAACCCTGTATTTAGTAAATATAATTAATTAAATATTTTGATGAATTTATAAAAGTCAGATAACTTTATAATGATTGTATTGGTTACTTAAGTATATTAGTATTGTAAATTATGACAGGTATCAAAACATACCACGAAAAATAATTTTCTCTGTCTGAATATAATTTATATTCAGAAATAAATATGCAATAAACATAACGCCTTTTACCCAAAGGTAGGCCGAGGTGTACACCATGTAATAGAGGGCGAGCGTACTCTACCGAACTCAGTTCCTGACCCCAGGCTGTCTTAAAAAAATTCTTATGAAAAATCCAATAACACTACCTGACCTGGGGATCGAAACCGAGGCCTTATGATCGGCAGTAGCGCATGCGAACCACTTCACCTCCGCGGCACTCCAATAGCAATTTAATAAAAATATGTATATTATTTTGTATAAATCTATTAGAGTGATTCCTATTTGTCCCCACTTGCACCGTCATAAAATCGAAAAAATTATATTTGACTAAAATAATAAAAATATAAATTAATATAATAAAATAATTATTATAAATGTAATTGTAAATGGTGAGGACAACTTAGAATTACTTTTTGGTTACTCTTAAAATAAAAAATCGTTAGGTGCTAGTTAGATAATAATTATTTAGGTATTAGATTAATCGAGTAATTTCCAATATTATAATACTCGTAAAAATTAAGCAACAACCGCATCGGGGCTATTCCCCTTGGCCCACATGAAGTGGACCTCCTCGACAACTCTAAAGTTGGCAACCAACTCAAAACGATGGCGGCACTGCAACTTGATTCAACTAAGAAGCTGAATAATCGGATTCGAAGGTAAACAATTTCTTTTTTTCAATAATAAAAACTAAAACGAAACCGTGGAAAAGGATTATCTAAAGCAAATATGGGGAAAATTGTATTAAATATCTGAAAATGTGCCATGCATTGAATTAACTACCGGAAATAGACTACAAGATAAAACTACAGAAAAAAAAACCGGATAAAGAGGAGCTATGTAAATCAAACGGAAACTCAATTTGAGTCTATAATGGCAAAAAAAACCAAAGGAAAAAATAAGGTAAGTATTGCCTTCAAAAATATTAAATTAAACGGTTATAGTATAAACAAAATGAAGCAGCTACCATCAAAAACTCAACTACTTCGCATCTTTCAAAATCGAGTTTCCATGAAAATCCATATCTACACAGTCATGGTAAACAAAAAGTAACCAATATTGCAATTAAAGCATAATATTTTAAGCTTCACAACATAAAGGAGAAATTATATGCATTATACAAGTCCCGTCACGGTTTGATAGCGCTGGCCTTAAATGCGCAGTAATTTATTTTAGATCTGTTTGGTAACAGGAATGAGGTGCGACGGGAGAGGCGCTGCATTGGTCGCTCAGTCGTCTTCACCTCGTCTTACCCCGATCAGGCGATTCAAGTCCCCTGCGTACAGTCGCGAGCATATTTCGTAGTGGAGTGAGCGATGACAGCTCGGATAATGAAGATAGTCTAGATGAGGTTGAAGCCTCCGAAATTTTATTATTTAATTTTAATTTCACATCTCACGAAAAGACGTGTTATCCTAACTCTCTCGGAATAACCAAATAATTTGATGAGTCCTTTTGATTAAAAATTTAAAACTGCTCAATTTATTTAATTTGCGCATGCCCGAACAGCTTATTGCGCCTTTTTCATACTAATAACTTAGGTAGAAATTAGGTATTAGGTTATTATTAGGTATTGACAAATTAGGTAGAAATAACTTTCTTAATAATTATATGCGCGACTGTACACTTGCGTAAAGCACCTCTCCACTTTTGCCGCCGAGCGCTATTAAACCTTGACGCGACATGTAACAGTGTTTCTTTTCATAATACCACAAAACACAAAGGTACACGAGATAGTTTAGTGCTCTTTATAACTATCAGAAAAAAAATACGATTGACGATTCTCAATTTCCAGGGAAAATCACTGGACTCCGCGATCGCACGGTCCATTCTTTTATTTACTGTTAAATTCTTATATATATTTTACTTCTTGAATGGCGTGCCTCTAAACGCCAATTCTGTTACCTTTTTATTTTGTAAATCTTGTTAGCATAAACATTGAATATTATACACTAATTTGTAATTTATTTCAGCTTTTTTACCGCAATAAAAAAATATTTTCAGTGTCACGTCATTGTTTTATTTCATAGCTTTGATAAATGTCATTAAAAATGGTCAATGAAAAATAAGTATAATGCTGCGTCCACACGCTTGGCAAACCTCGACAAGCCTCCACTAATTCAAGCGTGTGGATGAAGCGTTTGGCTTGGCTTGTAAGTGCTTGTCGCCGATCCGACCGACTGTCGGTTTTTAGTGCACAAATCAAAGGAAGTTTGCGGCAACGATCCACATGTTTGTGTCCCTTTAGTATCGCTGGCGCACTGGTGGCGAATAGACGTTAAAATTTTACTAAAATGAGTGGAGAAATATGGTCGAACGACGATATTTTACGTTTTATAGAAGTTTACCAAGGTGAACCCTGTATTTGGAACCCAAAAGATAAGGAACATAAAGACAAAAAAAAGTTGCTTCTTTTTATAATAAAAATAGGTTAATCCAAACTTTATAGCGGACAAAAGATCGACATCCGTCATGCTTGCTTCTTCCAATGCAAACTGGCAAGCATGTGGATGAAGACGTTTGTCTTACCAAAGTTTGCCAAACGTTTGTAGAGGTTTGAAGTTTGCGGCAAGCGGCAAGCGTGTGGATGCCGCATAAAATAAATATAATCTCCATCCTAGAAGAACTAGTGATGATGGGAACGTCATTATGCCGTTTGGGAATAAACCAGTTTGATATTTTATTGTTTGCTATTTTCGAAATTCATAAACTTTTTATGAGAAATTATTTTTCTATTACAAAGGGGTTAGATAAAGATGTTCTCAAATAGAAATATTTATTAGTGATTTTTACAAAATAAATCAAAAAATTAAATAGGTACTTATTATGGCTTACATAACTAAGGAATAATTACGATATCAGAAATCAGAACTAATACCAAACAATACAGATACAATTCTAATATCTAGAAGCTAACATTTTTTCACCTCAATGAGTTAATCTTACGAAATATTATGAAGCAAAATTAATTGTGATAAGAATAATAAAGATTAAGAATTGGTCGGAATGAGTAGAAAACAACCAGCACAGAATTATCTATTTTATTCTGTTGAAGTCCAAAATTTATTGTTTAGTTTACAAGATCGTGTCTACCACCTCGGTGGCGGCCTCTAGAGGGGCTAATTGGAAATAAGGCTACTTTTTTATGTCACATCTGATGGACGAATATAAAATCCCAGCTTCTTGTCCGAAGTAGTGCTCACAAATATTGCAATGATAAAGCTGTTTTCTGTGACTAGGCTATTCTCTGTGGGTTACCCACAGACTTCTCCCCTTAATTAAAGGACCAGCCGGCTCCATTTTGTAAGCAATGCCGACATCGAGACTTATACATATAGAAAAGACATTGTCATCCGCCCACCAATCTGGCCTTCCTCACCCCGCGAGCGAGATTGAGCTCTCCACGAGCTCCGCTTCGTTGGGAAATCACCTCACGCACACTTGCGCGTGTACAAAACTTCATGTGTGCAGTGTTTGTGTAGTGGGTAGTTATAATTGTGACTTGTATGGGAATTGAGAAGTGTCCGGGGTGTGGTAGTGTGTGCACTACGAATTTTAATTTGGGAACTGTGAAATTAGTAGCACATTTCAATAGAAATTTTCTGTTTGTATTGCACAGATCAAAGATTTTCAATTTCAATCTGCAGCATTTAAAATTTGTAGTATGTGCATAGGCTATGTTGACCATTTAATATCCAAATGAGCATTGTGCAATATGGTCAATGAGCAAAGTAACTTTTGTTGATGTTTTTAATTGCCAGTCACAGAAAATAGCGCTAATTTCCACCCTGAGACTATGAAATGAGGTCAAAGCTAATCTGATGTGTTCTGTATAACAATGAGTATGAATTCCCTGTCTGGAGCGATCAGGATCTCGTGTCGTCTGCTGCGGAGGCGCAGGAAGGTCAGCTCGTTTGTAGAGTCCTGGAATTAATATTTTATATATTTATAGACTAGGCTGTCATTCACTTGAAATACAATATAATATGGGAAGGAAAAATTTATCCACAAGCAGGATTTGTACCTTCTACACCAATCCATGTGGTGGCACTCTACCAATTAAGCTACCGTGGAGGTATCTGCAAAATTTTTCTATCCCACCCATGTTTTTCTATAATTTTCAAATTTTTTTAATCCTGCTTGTGGGTAAATATATTTTCCCATATTCATTATTGTAGTCCTGGAATAATATGAAATTGTCTTGATTTGGGCAGTGATTAGTAGGGAGAGCTGTGTAATAAGCTGGGTCCTGCTGGAGCTGGGCTCAGGGCCAAATTGACTATAGCTCTAGCACTTACCTGAGTATGTTCTTGAAGTATAAGTGGTGACATCTGAACTATCTCACTATACCACTCTCTCATACCTCAGGAACAGACTCCATTATGTGATATAAACTATGTATATCAAAATGTCTACTATGTTGAATGAACTACACTCCCAAATTGTCTAGTCACAAAATTACTAGTAGATACGACACAATCCTCACAATGATATATACTAAAATATAATAGTCTTATCAGATTGTCAAGTCTTATGCAGAGGCTGCACAAGTGGAGACCAGGACTTATGGCCTAAGAGGCTGCCTCGAGGAGATTCAAAATTATAATGTTAGTGTGAAGTATAAAAAAATATAAAGAAAGGTAAGTCTCAGTCTGTAATGGTCTATAATCATGATGAATTTCAGATACAGCCTTGAGAAAGGCTAAAGTTACTTTATATCCTGATTCCTATTGCAGGTTTTTTTATATTAAATAGGTGGGTTTAGCATTTGACCCCAAATCTCAAGAGGTGAAATTGCCACCTACATAATATAGGTATATGCAACTGGAACACACATTTAAAATTTCTTATAATATGGTTGTAATGCATTTTCATATCTCACATTCACATAGTTTCATCTGTGGGTTTAGTATGAAAATTAAAATTAGTAAGGATTTTTAGCTATAAAGAGTATTTATAAAGTATAACAATAAATCAAGGAGTCCCCAGTACTATCTGATCAGCAGATAAGTAGTTACCAAGACGAAAGATCATTTTGTGTGCCCATGTTTAGATACTACCTAGTTTGAGAATTAAAAAAGTTATTGATCAAACATTACCATTTCACGGACTACATTCCTGGCTTTCTCAGTGAGCTGTCCAATCAGACCTGAGTATAGGACAGATGTGGCGTTATCCAACGAACTTTTTATGGGGATGCCTGTAACATAATAATCAGTTGTAAACCTACATATCCTAGTGCTAAAATGTCTGCAGCAAACTTACAAATTATGCAGCAGAAACCATGGAAAATAAAAAGAAATCGATCAAACCTTCATGATTTACTATCACGACACCCATCACACCTTTGTGGGCCTGAATTCTCTTTATGGTCTCCTCCACTTCGGTTGCCTGGAAGATAAATGCATTGTAACTCTAGCACAAACGATTCGGTAATTGGCAATCTTATTGGAAAATAGATAAACACCATTTTTTAAATTTATTTTTGTTACTTCGATGACGAATTCCAAAACTTTCTCAAATTGAAGCTGTCAAGTTCCTTTTGTTCTGTGGCTGTCAATTGACTGTTGCCTGTTGAAGTGACTAGTGTCAAGTGTCAGTTTGATGTTTGACAGATTGACCGAAGGAATGAATGAACACTGACCACATTATAAAGAACAGAACGTTCCACCCCCCTCAGATAGGTTACCTACAACTAAAAGGCAATACTCATGATGCAATCTGACTTGCGATTTGTTGCAACAATTTCTCGCAATCGCGGCTGCCAGTGCACCTTGCAACTTCAATTTGCAATTTCATTCCGCGAAAAAGCGCTTTAACGTGTACAAGCCTACGTAAAGTACAAATAAAGTGAACCAACACTAAACTAAATTTCAAAAAGTGGCATTTGCACTTGCTATTAGTCTACTGCTACAATTGAAACATCTGCTGGGAGAAAGAAAAAATATATTGGTGGGAAATATGGTTAAGTACTTCCCAGAAAAAAAAATAAACGAAATAATGTAACATAACATACCATCACGCCTTAATTAGACTAAGGTATACCCAGGACGCAGTCACATAGTCACCTACATTTTGCCAGTATGTTATTGAAAGAAAGAAAGAAAAGGCTTATTGAGACATGGGGTGAGCCTATTGCCATCTTTCGTGCACAGTTCCAAACTCCAGGCTGTCATAGGGATAATTCCTAAATCCAATAACACTGCCTGGCCTGGGGATCAAACCCGGGACAAAATGTAAACGTCTATAATATAATATGTCCACACTATTTTTTCTACATAAGCCAAACGGTAGGTACGGAGGTGCGCTTCACTCCACAGTATGTTCCTTTTAATCTGTGCACAGTATACTGGCGACTGAGCTAAAATTGTAGCAACCGCGCTACTCACGACACAACTTCATGCAACGATCTAGCTAGCGCGGGCAATGCGATTTGCGATAAATTGTATTCAACCTGCAACCTACCTATTTACGATGCAATTCACATGCAATCTGCGGAAAATTAAGACTGCATCATGAGTAGGTAGTTTAAGCTAAGGTTTAGCCGATTTTACGTGCTCAGTGAGCCGGTTTAGCTCAATCTGTATCTGTGGTAGGATAATAATAACTGACGTTGACAATAATTGATATGTCAATTTCATGATTTCATTCCTTCATTCATAATTTCTCGTCTATAGTCTATGGCACATTTTTTACGGCAATGGAGAGGGGTGAACGCAGAATTTCGCTAGAAAATTAGTTTTTCGAAAACTTGGTTGGAAATCATATTTTGGCGAACACTACGAGTGCTGAAACAAAATAAAATTCATTGAATTAAAATGCATTTATTTTGAGTAAACAATGAACGATAGCGCAGCAGAATGCACGGAAGCTTTAGACCCTCGCGTACAGGTATTGGTAAATCAATAATATTTGAAGTTAATTTTATTTCAGGAAGCTTTTAAAAAATAATAGCTTTAAATTTTGCCCACTTAATTTTAAAACTTTAACAATGTAGTAAATGCATGAGATCATTATGAAACCTCTTTTGTTTTTTATAACAATGGGCTTTGTAGAGCTTTCTCATAGATCGTCAGCTGTTATTATGCAATTTTTAATAACTTAAAAATCTTTCATTAACTCTTTATAAATAGTTTTATTCCTTCCTAATTCACTTAAATTTTTTTATTTGTATATATTGCCAAAAATTTAAATAGAAACGATAAGAACAAGTGTTAATGAACACATTCTTAGCATTAAATTTATGACTGCCTCGGTGGCGTAGAGGGCGCATGCTCGACTGCCAATCAAGAGGTCCCGGGTTCGATTCCCAGGTCAGGCAAAGTGTTAAATATTGGATTTTTCCATTAGGAATTATCTCAATAAACTGCCTGTAGACTACAGGCAGTTTATTGAGATGGGGAACTGTGCCCGGTAGATGGCAATAGGCTCGCCCCCTATTACATGGGACCAATAACATACTGGCGAAATGTGGGTGTACCTACTATGGGACTGAGTCCTGGGTACACCTCTGCCTACCCCTTCGGGAAAAGGCGTGAATGTATGTTATGTTATGTTGAATTTATGAAACAGTTTTATGTTTAAAATAAAATTACTTCTTAGCCTCTAACTAGGCTAGATTGTAGTATATACATTATCGGTCTGGACATGTCATTAAAAAAAAACTTAATAATAATTTTAAATATTATTTTTCACTAACCAAAATACTAAATACTCACCTGCCAAAAAATCACCAAATACAAGTTAAGATGTTTGAAAAATAAAATAGTGTCATCATCATCTTCATATCAGCCATAGGATGTCCACTGCTGAACATAGGCCTCCCCCTTAGATTTCCATCCAGTCCAGTTGCAAGCGGCCTGCATCCAGCGTGCTTCTGCCGTACTTATCAAATCTTTGTGACTTAAATTAATTTCTCACAACGAGAAACTCTCCCACTATTATCATAGTACACCTACATAATTTCTCATAGCTGGGTATAATTGATGGAACCATTGATTTGAAGAAAAGGGTAGATGAGGTACTGACTTGTCGAAAAAGGAAAGCTCAAATTAGGTCCCATTAGGTCCACGTACATCAGTAAAGTGGTGTTGTACTAGAGACTAATATTGTGGTCTTAGTTCCACTTCGGTCTTAGGTACAACTTTCTATCTTTGTTGTTCATTATATTGCACAGTGCACACTGCATACTGAGCAAATTGCATGTGCCAGTTGAGTAAGCGCTGAGAGAATGTACCCTATCTCCCCTTTTCCGAACCTACTTTTTATTTCCAGTGCTCTCAGTCAATGTTTACAAAGACAACTTATTTATAATACTTTCTCAGTTTGAGAAACCCTGCTACTTATAATTAAAAACGCAATAAGCTACATTTATTCTCATATGGTTAAGGAAGTATTCGATTTATAATTGAAACAACAAAATATTACATTATTTAAACCAAATTCAATCTAAAACAAAAGACACAGAACTAATCTCGTCACTTTTTTGTTTTTGACACAGTTATAGTGCAAACCATTATTTTATATTTCATTCATCATTCAAATAATTTTAAAGCTAAGCACACTGGAAACAACTATTGTTATAGTTAAACCATTATTTTTGTAGTTTAACCATTATTTTTGTAGCTAAATCATTATTTATGTAGTTTAACCATTATTTTTGTAGCTGAACCATTATTTATATAGTTTAACCATTATTTTTGTAGCTAAACCATTATTTATGTAGTTTAACCATTATTTTTGTAGCTGAACCATTATTTATATAGTTTAACCATTATTTTTGTAGCTAAACCATTATTTTTGTAGCTAAACCATTATTTTTGTAGTTTAACCATTATTTTTGTAGCTAAACCATTATATTTAAAGCTTAACATTTTTCAAGTGTAAAACATTATTTTAAAGTGCATTTATATAATACCTATCATTATATATTATATTATATTATATTACAGGCTAACACCTTTCAATATATACTTACATAGACTAACACACATAATCATATAATATTAACCATGAATTAGTGATTAATTAATTGTTTTTGTCTTACAGATAGAGCTAGAGCGCCTAAATACAGCCACAGATGAGATAAACCGTCTAGAAGTAGAGTTAGATGAAGCTCGGCTGGCCTTCCGACGCTTGCTTGCTGAAGGGCATCTGAGGATACAGCAGCTCACTAAGAAACTAGGCACGAGTGTGCATAAAGCTAGGCCTTATTATGAGGCTAGGTTTAGGGCTAATATTGTAAGTATTAAATTGGTCAAAGAAGTTTTAATGTGAAAGTTTGTTGGTGTGTGTGCATGTGTGTATGTTTGTTAATTCTCGACGCCAAAACTACTGAAGCGATTGGGCTGTTATTTGGTAGATTGCTTCTAAGCTATATGCATACCAAATTTTAACTCAGGATTAACCTTTCCAAACTTTAAACAAATTTACGACCCAATGTCCTAAAAAGTGCAAGTTGTTGCGGCCCAGAGTGATTTATTTAATGAACAATTTGTTGATGGCTAATTTAAATTGGCGGGATTATTTAAACCCAAACATATTCTTTATAAACTCCTAGAACAAGAATATTTAGTTTTTAGTTCCGATTTTTTAGTGTCAAAAACAACATGCGCAGGAAATGCTATTAGGTATTATTTTTTGTTAGTGACACCATTCATATAACGACACGTGTTTCGCGTCTACACGACGCATCATCAGTACTTTATATCATGTCATAAATATAGGTCGCAGGGCCGCAATTTAAGGATTTCAAAAACTGTCTTTCTTGGCCTGTAGTGACAAAATATTTTTGTCATTAAATTCGGTCATTGGGCCTTACGAGGATAAAAACATACAAAATCTGTTGGATGGCATACCCGTCGTGCGTTGGACTATAAGTAGCACTGGACCATGTATTCAGAAGTTAAGTAGTTGTCCATAGCAAGACACTGAAAGGTTAAGAACCGATGTTTTATCCCTATATACCCACGGGAACGATGACTACGCGGGTACAACTGAGGGACTCTGCTAATTTATCATAGAACGAAATTATACCCTTATTATATACCCTTATTATATCTAATTAGTGTTGCTTTAATTTGAAAATCTGAGATCATGCCTCATTATTTTTATGACATGAATATGCGATTTTTTAGAACAGAGTGCCTTTATTGAAAATACTAAAAAATAGAGCTACCTATACATACTATCTACCCAAAATAAATACACTATCGTATGCCATAGAACACAGGCCGACATGTCAGCCTATAGAAAATCCAAGTGCTCTAAACCACTGTCAGATGGCAGCGTACACAAGATACTGGCGGCATTGCCATGTTGAATAGCAATGCTTATACGTTGGGCCAGATAAACGCCAATAAAAATATGCGATTGTGTAGTAAATAATTATGTTTGTGTGTGTTATTTCTTCACGCCAAAATCGATTAGGCTGTTTGGTGTGTAGATAACAGAAAGCTGTTAAGACCTATTAATTAAATAATTCTAATTTAATTGCATTTGAAAAACCTGGGTTTAAATTTTTAACACTTTGTTAAAAACTCTGAAATAACATCAACAAAGACTACGCGGGTGAAACCGCAGGGCACATCTAGTTTGTTCTAAGCGTCAAGTTGCTGGTATCCCCAAACGGAAATGTCTAATTTAGCTTGACCAATGACAGCAGCAAAAATCAATGTTATGACTAAAATTGGTACATAAGTGGTATCTTATCGGGTAATTTAATATCAAATTGATAAATTAAGAACCCTCTCCGAACTTAATTTACGGAAATATGGCCAAAAATAGATTATTGATCAGCTGTCATTTAGTCATTGATCAAACTATATCTGACAAAGCTTAGCCGAACGTTATATTAAAAGTTTATTAATAATTGCCGTAATCGTAAACAGCCAATTTTATTTGCTACTGGCAACTTTTAGACGTCACAAGAACTACAATCTGCGACACTGGCATACGACAAAGCCAACAGCGCCCACGCGGCCGCCAGAGAGATGGTCTACTTGGCGGAGCAAGGGCTCGCGAGGCTTGCTGCGGGCTCCGACGGAGGACTCACGCTTGATCCGGCGTGGCAGGAGATGCTTAACCATGCCACGCATAGAGTTAATCAGGTACCGGCGGGGCTGTCTTTAACCTGTTGGGGTCTCTGGCACTCGATTCAATTCCTATACAGAAGTCACGATATACCTACCTACTACAGGGTACAGACACTGCACACATGGAGTTTTGTACACGCGCAAGAGTGTGCGTGAGGTGATTTCCCATAGAAGCGGGGCTCGTGGAGAGCTCAATTTCGCTTGCGGGGTGAGGAAGGCCCGATTGGTGGGCGGATGACAGTGTCCAATCTATATGTATCATTATTATCTGTTCTGTGGCTCTGGATAAATTTTAATTTGTTGTTTGTAGCGCTTAATTAATCGTTTGGGTCATATGCCAAGACACGTACAAGACAGTAATGTGCAAACATTACTGTGTTCCGGTCTGAAGGGCAATGTTACCAGCAAAGTTACTGGGCGTGATGAGATTCAACAACTCATATCTCAGGGTGACAGGCGCAGTGCAGTGCCGCGCAGAATTTTTAATTTTAAAACACTGGGTTTAAAACACATTTTTTTTTAATGATAGTGAGTAACAAGACGAGCTAAACGAGTTTCAACAACTAATATCTTAGCCTAACAATTTTGTAATAATAGTCAATTTTGAATTTTAAAACTCTGTGTCAGATATGGGCAATCATGATGCTCACCGTCAGGCACCTGATTTGCTCGTCTTGTCATTCACTATCATAAAAAATATTAATTATTTTGTAGGCGGAATCAGACAGAGCCTCAGCAACGGTCACCCAACGCATAAAAGCAGCGGCTCACCGCGCGGCTTCTACTCTCGTCAATCAACTACAAAATGGACTCAAACGACATATCGCCAAGTCGAGGTAAAGTTTTCGATTATATCTTAAAAAAACTTTCGCAAGACAAGTTAGGTGCACGGCAAAGTTAATTGTATAATAGTAACAGCTAACTTTAACATATAATCCTACTTATATTATAAATGCGAAAGTTTGTGAGGATCGATGGATGTTTGTTACTAGTCTGTTACTAGTTTGTTAATGGGATGGTGGCCCGTACCGATCGCCGATATCGATAAAATCACATTCCTTTTTTTTTACCGTAAATAGCAATTTAATATCGAAGTCTTAACACAGTCACCATTTTTATAATTTAATTTTTAATCATTAAGATCCCTTAACATAATATTGTAATTCCTACCTTAAGAATAATTAATTGTAAACACTTTTTACAAATAAAAAAAAAAAAAAAAAAAAAAAAAATATCTATATCTAATTATATTGACGAATTACATGCATGATGAATGTGATGATGACGATGAACTCTTTCACGCCAAAACTACTGAACCGATTAGGTTGAAATTCGATATGCAGGTAGTTTAGACCCTGAAATAACAAATGGGGTTCTTATTTTTCATTATTCCCACGGGAACGATGTCTACGCGGATGAATCCGCTGGGCACAGCAATTGTTAGAATAAAATAAAAGTTCAATGTCCATTTCAGGCCACAAAGGCTAAAAATTATTTAAAGATGTGATGTGCGAATGACGGAATATTTAGAATAGCCTCTGGAGTAATGATGTTATATTAAAATATTTTCGGATACTCATAAAAAGTTTATTTTCTTCAAATTTTAATATTCATATACGCCAGCGTGTTCATTCGTGGTCGAAGGCTCCTAGTAAGTGGACAGTGTTACGTTCAGCATACTTTTATTAATAGAAAGGACATTGAACGTATTGTCTATATATTTTGTCCCTTGTACAATTAAAAACATAAAACATTAGCAAAAATCTTTCTTTTCACTGCTATGCTTAACTAGCATACTTTTAGAAGTATTTTGATTGCATCTGAATGCCTTAACTTTAAAATAATTGCTTAATTTTTCCAAGAACTATTAATTTGTTGAAAGCCAAATGCTTTAAAACACTTCTTTGATTTGACTATGTAGATACTAACAATATAGCTTTAACTTAGAGATTTAGAAAACTTAAGGGCAATTTGACACAATCCTTTGAAAAATTTACCAAATCTATGTGTTGTATTCCCTTTTTTCTATAATTAACCCGTTCTATACTGATATTTTTATAGTGAAGTAAACTATGTCCATGTCTTTTTAGTTTCTCTAATAAAACTCTTGGTATTTTCATAGTGAACTTCTAAAAATCCCAGTGTGATTGGACAATGAACGTCTGTTCGCTACGAAAAAACAAAGAGTTTATAAACAAAAATATATATATAAGGTCATACATAGTTTACTTCATCTCTAAATATCGATATAAATATATCAAATAGGTTTACTATATTCGAAGGATACAGGGGAATAAAAAACGTCGATTTGGTAAATCTTCCATGGGATTATGTCAAAAAGCTAGAAGGTCTCCTTAAGGCTGAGATGTAGCAGCTAATTTTAACATTAACTAAAGCTTAACCCCTTCGGATTCACTATATAAGCAATTGTTAAAATGACGTCAATAATAGCATTACCTTAATGTGCAATGCGTAATACTGATATATAATAAGAGATATTAGAGTCGGTTAAGGTTTAGTTATTGTCAAATTTAGCATGTTAAACCCAGGCTTATCGTAATATAATGTTGACCAATACAGTCATACATAGCAAATATTGGTTCCTCAATAACAAAACACATACAAATCATGTTTATTTTATTAATATGAAGAAAATAATATGATTTGTTTAATGATCCTACCGACTTGGCCAACATTCTCACATAAACTAACAATGAATAGTTGTTTAAGGAGAGAATTAAAACACAGTGAAAACATGGTATTTTAAAGCTTTTTCTAACTCGAAGCTAATTTCAATTGTCAGTTTTTTTAAATATCCTTACGCTTTCATGACATTTCAAGGATAAGTTTTGCGGTTAGTTCTAATCATTATTGTATACAACGTGTAATGTAATACTTAAGGCGTATATAATATATAAATATATAATATATAACCCTCTCACAGATTAGCTAGTGTACGGGTCAACTTTAATTCTCTCCTATACATATACTCTCTTTAAACAAACGTTGACCAAAATTATTTCCAGATCCATTGGATCTATTGTAGTTTCCATAGGAAATTCCTATAGTAACTCCATATGACCGATTTTATGCTAGGAGTAATTTTAGTCAACGTTTTTTTATAAGAGTAATAATTATTAATTATAAAGCTGTTTGCCTATTATATTGGTACGTTAAAGGAACGTTTTATGAACGTATCCGACAAGGCGACAGATACTAAACGGTGTACCTTGCTCTACAAAATAGTTCTCTTAGAAATTGTTGACGGGCCATATAGATTAGCACAAAAGTTCATTGACAACTTCAGAATGACAACGCTATAATAATGCTTTACAAAATACATCACGGAGAATGCGCCGCAGAATTGCATGAGCTAATTACACCATTGCCCTTCTCCTCTCGAACTACTAGAAAAACGGCAAAGCGTCACCACTATTTGGTAGATTTACCAACAGCTCGCACGAAGCGATTTGCCTCACCATTTCTCATGAGAACGGCGAAGCAATAGAACTCGCTGTCGTCGTCCGTTTTCCCCGAAAACTATAACGTCGGTTTGTTTAAGTTAAGAGAATAGGTTTTTACTGAACAAGCGTGCTCCAACTTAGGCCGCATCGTCACTTACCAGCAGGTGAGATTGCGATCAAACGCCTGTTTAGTCCAAAACATTTAAAAAATGCTAATGCAAGCTATAGTGGGCAAGATGTCATATATTTCTAGATAAAAAATATTTTTGCCGCTTACGGGCCTATAACGTTCCTGTAACGTACCGCTATAGTGGACAAACAGCTTAATGCATTAGTTCGCTTGACTAGTGTAGTTGCACATAGTTTTCTTCCGCAGGCCACCGCGCGCCGTCGGACGCACCTTGCACACTTTTGGTACATACTCTTTTATATTCTATGCATGCTTAGCTTCTTAATTACTTGTAGAAAATATACGGGGTTACTGAGTTACTGGTAATCTGTTGATATTGCGAAAAAGGTGTTGTTTTATAGCAAAGGTTTATTAAATTGGTCTTTAGCGTAATAATTTGGTTGGCTGATTGTTTTTCGGATATCGGAGTTAGTTCTATAGTGAAGATTGTTAAAAATTACTAGTAACCCTGTATATAAATTATATTACATCTTATTGAACTTTATTATTAACCTTGAGTTTCCTAATTCCTAATAAAAATTTGACTGTTTTTTTTTTTAAGAATAGTGCAATAAGGGAACGCTGTGGCGTGTTAGGAGATGTGGTGACAAAGATAGAGAAAGGAATGCTGAGGTGGTTCGGACATGTGGAGAGGATGGACGAAAGGAGATTTATAAGGCGAGTGTGAATGGTCAAGTCGGTAGGGGGTCGACCTAGGCGTACTTTTCATGAACAAATTGACGTTGTTCTTAGGAAAGGCCAAGTCAAAAGTACCTACAACCGACGAGCATGTCTGAAAAATGTCATGAGAGTGAACTAAGCGAAAGTTGTATGTCAGGATCGTAGCAAGTAGAGATCAAGGCGTGACTGTGTGTGTATGTTTTTTTTTTTTCATGTAAAAATTTTTATTTTTTTCATGCAATTTAGTCACAGTATGTGTCTAAATAAAAGTTATTGTTGTTATTTTATTATATGGACTGCCAGTGTTATTAGTATTTTCTCTGTGAAAGCCTGGTGTCTGGACATATGCCCAGTTAATGGCAAAAAGCTCGCCTCCACATGGCACCTAAACAAACATACTAGCGAAAATTGGTTGTATGAGTACCAACTATGGGACTGAGTACACCTCTGCCGCTCTGACTACCCTTTTGGGAAAATGGTGTGATGTTATGTCATGTTATTGATCGCCTCGATGACTTAGTGGGCGCAAGCTAGACTATGTTCAGTACCAACGGCTGAGATGATGATGATGATGATGGATAACATACTGGCGCAATGTGGGTGTGCCTACTATGGGACTGAATACTGGGTACACCTCTGCCTACCCCTTTGGGAAAAGAGGCGTGATTGTATGTTATGTTATTATATAAATTTGATCCAATTGGGAGCGTATACTCCCAATTGGATCAATAATTTGGTCGGGTAGATCGTATAATTTGGTGCAAATATTCCCAACGTGTGGCTGTAACAAAAAAAAACTCGTTACGCGTAGCACAAGTAATATGAGATGTGAGATGTTATATTATCACATCAACAAAGCTAATGAATTCAACCTTGCCAAGTCAAGCGAATCTCTGTGTAATAAGGTACAATCGAGTACAGAAGCTCTAAGACTTATACTTTGAATTTATATCCATATACCTTAGACAACTCAAGCTGCACTGCATAACCGTCGGTCTCGCCACTTTTCGTTTCTTTATTAATTCCTTTTTAGGTTCACTGCTTGCGCGTGACATGGTTATATTAACTATTCCATGTTCCAAGTCTGAAAGCTCCAATAAAAACAACTTCCCCGCCGTGAATAGACGATTTTGTTCCTTGATTTATTCCCATAGAAGGTACAGTATCCTACACTCTTTATGCTTTTATGTAATTAAGGGCGAGTCTATTGTCATCTACCGGGCACAGTTCCAGACTCCCAGCTGTCATTGAGAAAATTCCAAATCGAAAAATCCAAAAATACTTGCCGAAAATTTAAATACACTTATGTAGTCAACAGTACTTATCTTAATAATTCTAAATGCCAGAATGCTATTGATTGTTACGCACGCTTTTCTTTAAGGTTTTTTCAATTCATATTTATATTGAGTTTGTTAGTAGTTTATATTATTTTGTACCAAGATATAATCAATGATCTTTAGAAATTAGTCATGCATGTTCGTACGAGTAATTAGTAGTTTTACATTAGAAAAGTTGCAATTTGTCGCTTGCTTTTTATATATTCTTCTTTTAATTGGTTTAAGAACACCACACGGTATGTCTACTATACCTTGACTAGTGAAAGTCCGGCGGCTTTGCCCGCTCAAAAAAGGCAGTTTTTTACCAAAATTTTGAAGCCCTTTTTGGACCACTTAAGATGTGAATTTTCAAAAATCCTGTCTTACCACACGTCAAGACAACGAAAAGAACCTCCATTCCGAATTTCAAGTCTCTAGGAACACTGGTTTGGGTTCTGCGTTGCATGTCATTCAGCGAGTCATATATGATTTTATAATAAATAAATATATAGTGATAACTGAACAAAAATCAATATTTTTGGCCATATTTCCGTAAATTAACTTCTAAAAGGTATGGATTTATAATTTTAATAATAAATTACCTTATCTTATGATACTATTTTTTATTTTTTATTTAATACTATAGGTGGCAAACAAGCAGACGGGCCGCCTGATGGTGAGCGGTTATACCTATGGATACCTATTTATGTATCTAATATATGGATATATGACCAAAAACAGATTTTTGTTCTCCCCATAGGGAGGGGTTTAGCTCACCACGCTTGGCAGGCGGGTTGGCGAGCGCAATGATATTACGCAGAGGGCCGGACGCTGCTATCTCTGGATCTGTAACCCTTAGCCGGCTCTTACGGCAACCAAGAAAGGGTGGGGTACTATAACAAAGCCGGTTACCCCAATGCGGTATTAAAGTGCTTATTTGTTTGTGAAATAACCTTCAGGCCGTACTTCGAAGAGAAGGCTCGCATCAATGCAGCCCTGGAGGCGCAGAAGGCGAGGATCCAGACCCTGGAGGAGCAGGTCTCTGAAGCCAAGCAGCAGTACTCGTCAGCGCTTAGGAACTTGGAGAGAATCTCCGATGAAATTCACAGGCATCGATCTAGGAAATCTTCTAATAGAAATGGTGAGAGAATTTTTTTATATTTAACTGCGTTTTGTGGTTTATTTCAAGTCAGGGACACTCGACCATTGAAAAATATTAACGTCGACTGTTTTTACACGACGATGCGGAAGCGGTGCGCATTCCTGGGGCGCAGGATCCGAGGTAGCTCCAACACACGTTTGATTGTCAGTACATTAATCATTGCTACATGGTTAATGTACTGACAAACAAACAAATGACTCAGAGGCAGGCGAATTTTTAATGTTTTTAAAATAATAATTTAATTTGATTTAATTTGGTTTAATTTTGTTTTAATACGCTATGATCTATGTAAGTTGATTGAAATAAATGGTTTGAAATTGAAAAATTGAAATTGAACGTAAGTATTATTACGTAAAGAAGCGACACTCCGACATTAGCCAATTATTTTTTTGTAGTGGTAGGCCTCTTTTGCAGGGGCCCGCCTGGGGAAGTACCACACCTTTGCCAGTTATTTATCCGCCAAGCAGTAATGTGCAAACATTACCGTGTTCCGGTATGAAGGGCAATGTTACCAGCGAAATTACTGGGCATGACGAGATTCGACAACTAATATCTCAGGGTGACAGGTGCAGTGCAGTGCCGCGCAGAATTTTTAATTTTAAAACACTGGGTTTAAAACACATTTTTTTTTAATGATAGTGAGTAACAAGACGAGCTAAACAGGTGCCTGATGGTAAGCATCATGATTGCTCATATCAGACACAGTGCCACTCAGTGTTTTAAAATTCAAAATTCTGCGCGGCACTGCACTGGCCCTGTCACCCTGAGATACGAGTTGTTAATCTCATCATGGCCAGTAATTTCGCTGGTAACATTGCCATTCATACCGGAACACAGTAATGTTTGCACATTACTGCTTGGCGGATGAATAACTGGCAAAGGTGCGGTACTTCCCCAGGCTCCACCCTGTTGAAGAGGCCTACCACTACAAAAACAACACTATATACAACAATATATATAATATAACAGAGTTGGAGCGTTCGACAACGGACACGGGCAGCGAGTCGTCGTCGGCGGCGGGCGGCGCGGCGCTGGAAGAGATCTGCGCGGACGCCTCCGTGCGCGAGTGGCTGCGCCGCGCCGCCGACCAGCGCCCTGACTGCCGACATTGCGACGATACTTGGACCGAGATCGATCTCGATTATTCTAGTCCGGAGGAGGTAAAAAAAAACATACATGCACGCCTTTTTCCCGAAGGGGTAGGCAGAGGTGTACCCAGGACTCAGTCCCATAGTAGGTACACCCACATTTCGCCAGTATGTTATTGGTCCCATGTAATAGGGGGCGAGCCTATTGCCATCTACCGGGCACAGTTCCAGACTCCAGGCAGTTATTGAGATAATTCCTAATGGAAATATCCAATATTAAAAATAGTATTATAGTATATATAGTATTCCTAGTATTAAAATTATGAAGGT
Source organism: Hemistola chrysoprasaria (assembly GCA_947063395.1). Classification (NCBI taxonomy): domain Eukaryota; kingdom Metazoa; phylum Arthropoda; class Insecta; order Lepidoptera; family Geometridae; genus Hemistola; species Hemistola chrysoprasaria. The sequence continues at coordinate 8,050,187 of OX346733.1, read as the reverse complement.
CACCATTTAATTTTAATTTATGTACATTTTTACGCACATACATGATGTTCTCATAAATGTTTAAGGATGGTAGGGTCAGTATGTTTATTTCTTTAAATAATTCCTTCAGGAATTCGCGTGGACGCATCTCATAGATGGCACGAATCGCACGTTTTTATAGTATAAAGATAGTTTCTATATCTGCGGCTGACCCCCACAACAGAATCCCATAAGACATTTTTTTGTTACTCGGCTAACATCTGTGTTCCAGCATGGAATATGCTGAAAACCAGCTGCACAGGGTCACCCTGTGCAGCACAAAGCTCAGCATATCCCAATTTCTAGTAGTAATCTAACTTTATTTAATTTTTGTGAAATGTTTACATTTTCATTATTTTTCTTTATGCTGGCAATAAATTTATCTTTATCTTTAAGACACTATGGTCTAACTATGGTCCAAGTATGGTCGCAATAATTTTCAGGTGAGCTTCGAGAAGTGTTCTCTCCGGCCAAGGTCCACCCCCGAGAAACTCTCCCCGACCAGTCCAATGGAGTCCAAAGTTTCAGCGGCGTCTCCCCGTCGCATTATACGGTCGAGTGTAGATCGCAGCGCTTGTATTCAAATGGAGATGGACGGACGGAGGCAGAGCTTGGACGCTATCCTGCACGATACTGGGGAGAAGATGAAGGAGATGTTCCAAGGTGAGAATGTTAAACGTCACCCATAAATAATAAAATAAAATAAAACGCCTTTTATTTCTTGCTTATTCTAGTACAATGGTACAATATCAATATCCATTAGCGATTTGCATGCAAAATTATTCAAAAAAACTGCCTCGGTGGCGTAGAGGGCGTATGCTCGACGGCCAATCAAGAGGTCCCGGGGTCGATCGCCAGGTCGGGCAGTGTGTTAAATATTGGATTTTTCCATTAAGAATTATCTCAATATCTGCCTGGAGTCTGGAACTGTGCCCGGTAGATGGCAATAGGCTCGCCCCCTATTACATGGGTCCAATAACATACTGGCGAAATGTGGGTGTATCTACTATGGGACTGAGTCCTGGGTACACCTCTGCCTACCCCTTCGGGAAAAAGGCGTGAATGTATGTTATGTTATATTGATTTGATTTATTAGATATAATCAGGATTTGTATTTTGCTAGCAAGAACTCTCTCAGTGAATGGTAAAGGCCTCCTTCAAAGATGACCAGTACTATCTCTGCCGATCGCGACCATTGTAACGTCACCCATACAATATGAAAATACACAGAGACCTGGTACCTGGTACCAGGAATGATTTTCCAATTGTTGGTTGGGTCTGGATCTGGCCTTTATTTGCCCGAAAACATATTTCGTTAAGGAAAACCTTACAGTCTCTTCGTATTTATGAAAATTGTAAAAAAGTAGTTTTTATAAGGAGCAAAAAATCCATATTGTTTTCTTTAACGACATTGGATTGAAATATAATATGGGTCAACTTTTCCACACACGGTCATCCGGTCCCAAACTAGGCTAGAAGCCTGTACTACGGTAACCAGATGACTGATATACATACTTATATAAGCTTATAACACCCAGACACAGATCAAACAGACATGTTCACGCACACAAATGTTTGACCTGGCCGGGGATCGAACACGGGCCCTGCGGCACCGAAAGCAGGGTTACCAACGAGGCTGTGTGATGACCCTAGTACCACACAGGATACATTTTGTCTTTTTTTTTTTTCTTCTTTACTGCATAGAGTATAGAGGTTTATTATCTCCTCCTTGGAGTATTGCTTACATTTTGTCTTATAATGAGTGTGTATGTGTTAGGGTTGTCTCTGTTCGGCGAGCGTCGCGGCTCGCTATCAGCCCCGCGCACCCCGCGCCGCGCCGCCTCGCCGCGACTGACGCGCGACAACCCTGCCGCGGCTGATGAACGACACTCCGACACCGATAGTCTCGCCAGGTAACTAACTACATACATAATATAACATACATTCACGCCTTTTTTCCGAAGGGGTAGGCAGAGATGTACCCAGGACTCAGTCCCATAGTAGATACACCCACATTTCGCCAGTATATTATTGGTCCCATGTTATAGGGGGCGAGCCTATTGCCATCTACCGGGCACACTAACTAACTACAACCCTGACGAATTAACTCTACACCTTGACACAGAACAAATAATAAAACTACGTATAGAATAAGAACCTCGACGACCGCCTCGATGACTGCCTCGGTGGTGTAGAGGGCGCATGCTCGACTGCCGATTAAGAGGTCCCGGGTTCGATCCCCGGGTCAGGCAGTGTTATATATTGGATTTTTCCATTAGGATTTATCTCAATAATTGTCTGGAGTCTGGAACTGTGCCCGGTAGTAGGCAATAGGCTCGCCCCCTATTACATGGGACCAATAACATAATGGCGAAATGTGGGTGTATCTACTATGCGATTGAGTCCTGGGCCTAGCTCCGCCTACCCCTTCGGGAAACGGGCGTGAATGTATTTATGTAAAGAATAAGAAGAATATAGAATTCTTATTCTATATCAATTATCATAGACATCATAATATCTAATACAATCAAGAAAGATATAGAATAGACATAAGGTCGTAAGAGCGAATAATATTGTTGTCTCGGTCGCACTTCGGTCTTAGGTACGTCTCTCTATCTTTGTTGTTCACTATATGTCACTGAGCAAACTTCACACTGAACAAATTGCACGTGTCAGTTGTTGAGTAAGCGCTGGGAGAACGTACCATATCTCCCCTTTTCTTTATATGTTAGGTAGGTATAGGGTATCTTAGGGTGTGATAAAGCTGTGTGCGATTTTGTATCATTGTTTACATGTATAATGTTTATTATTACTTATATTATTATCTGTGTCTTTTGTATTGTCTTTTTGTAAAATTATTTCCATTTTGGTATGCAATAAATAATTAAAATTAAATATATAAACATGTTTCAGCGTTGAGATGCTGACAGACGATCAGATAGCTTCATTGATGTTGGACGCACAATTAGAAGCGGTTTGTGAGAGGCTCGCGGGCGTCGCCGCTCATACGTCTTGAGGTGAACACTGCTCTTATACTGTCTTATGTAGCTTCTATGACAGCATCGTTGGCGCACACGGTGTGCACCGTGTGTGGAAGTTGTCCCATATTATTTATTTATATTATTCTACTGTTTTAGGTTTTTTTTTCTACTCCACACACGGTTATCTGGTCCCAAACTAGGCTAGAAGCCTGTACTATGGTAACCAGATGACTGATATACATACTTATATAAGCTTATAACACCCAGACACAGATCAAACAGACATGTTCATTGTTCATGCACACAAATGTTTGAACTGGCCGGGGATCAAAACCGGGTCCTGCAGCTCAGAAAGCAGAGTTACTACCATCTGAGCCAACGAGGCTGTCATTTTTGCATATTTTACCCTGTTTATGTTCACATATACCTGGTACACACCTTTTGGTACCTTGATACCATTAAAACGTATAAAAATACAGTATTTTCACTGTAAAATCATATTTAATCAACAAAATTTCATAAACGACTTCTTAAACATCTCAACTCACTCCAAATTAAGTGTTTATAAAGGCTTTTATGATTGGTCGATATAATGTGATCTACCAATCACAGATGTCCGTTAACGGTGCAATGGCACTGCGAATTTTCTCCCGAGGAGAAGTTGATTAGAATTGCGCCCAGTAGATGGCAATGGTTCGCCCCCTATTACTTGGGATTTAAAAGTATTACTGGCGATGTGCGGATGTACCTACTATGGGACTAGGTCCTGGGTACACCACTGCCAAGCCCTTCGGGAAAAAGGCGTGATATTATGTTATATAGGCTAGCCTATGTTTTAACTGTTTATTTAATTTATTTTTCAGATTACTGCATCGATAGAAGAAAAATATGAGATACATAAACAAATTCCATATTATCTTAATTTTTGACTCTGGACATATTTTATATGTTTATTATGGTTTATAGAGACAAAAGTTTTAAAAATTGTAGTACATAAATTATTTAATTGAATTTAGTTAAAAATGTTTAAAAAATCAAATCAACACCTTTATTAATGTCTCAAGAAGACTTTTGAACTCAAACTCAATAATATTTATTCAATTAGATCACAATCTGACACTTTCGCACGAAAATGAAGATAAACAGTACTGAGTCTACCGTGCGTTCGGAATGATACCTTTACAAGAAGAACGCACAAGAAACTTGTATTATGCCCACCGCGTTTCTTCAAATCCGCTAAAGTTGTTTTTTTTTTCTAAACAATATAAACATCCTATTAATATTATGAATGAGGATGGATGAATGTTTGTTACTCTTTCACGCTAAAACTACTGAACCGATTGGGCTGAAATTCGGTGTGTACGGTGAGTACTTTTTAACTCGATATTCCCACGGGAGCGATGTTTACGCGGGTGAAACCGCGGGGCACAGCTAGTATCATTATATTTGCTATAATATTATTTATAATCTCAATGAATCTCCTATAGTAGGAAATATTGTAATTGTAGATATAAGCCGGTTCAATAAAGAAACGAATTCAAAATGGCGGCGCTAATCGTGTCCTCTCGCTTGCTCACTAGGCTCTAAACTAGTGTGCAAGCGAGAGGACATGATTGGCGCCGCCATTTTGAATTCGTTTCTTTATTGAACCGGCTTATAAAAAATAATTTATTAGAAAATGACATAGAAATTTGCCTAAATAAGCGTAAAATAATATAATATTTAATTTAGTAATAATTTTCCCTTCGTAAGTGAAAGAAATACTATTATGATAATATTATAATGAACACGTGTTACAAAAAGGTGTAATAGGTAGTTAAGGTGATTCGTTTTCCATACAAAATGAAAACGCACAAAAACGAAGAAATAGAGGACCATTTGCCACTCAATTGTTTTTGGTTGGCTCTGGATCTGCCTTTATTTAAGAAAACCGTATGGCTTTTTTGATATATAAAAAAAACATTAACATAACCTAAAAACTACTTTTTTACAATTTTCACAAATACGAAGAAACTGTAAGGTTTTCTTTAACACAATATGTTTTCAAATTTTAATTAAATTGTAAGAGCCAATGACAAACAATTGAGTTGAAAATTATTCCCTATTTCTTCATATCTATGTAGTAACTAAAAACTAAATATTCTTGTTCTAGGAGTTTGCAATGGAGTTCCGAAAAGTAACGCCAAATTCAATCAATAATCTGTGTATTTTCATTTTGTATGGAAGACGACTCACCTTAATGAGGTGTATCTACCCGCCAAAAAAATACTTTCAAAAGAAAATAATTCTTTACTCGCAGGAAACGTTTTCAACATACAAATTGGATCAGCTGATCGGCAAATTTATATAGAAAGCCGTTTTTTTTTTAATATTGCAATTCTTTCTTTTGCTAGTTGTTTAGGTTGACGGGTAAATGTACCCCTTAAGTATTACGCCTGTTTGTAACACGTATATTATTTAAAGAAGTGTTGTTAAAGCATAATGCAGATATCTCACTAGTTATAGAAGTTTGAATGGAGTCTGTGATCGAGTAGTTTTGGTAGACATATCACTCCCTATAGTATAGGGCCTATACAATGTACAAAAGGCTTAGTAATACTTAAAGGGGTGTATCTACCTGTCAAACTGAACTACTTACAAAAGAAAGAGTTAGAGAAGAAGACAAATTTACAGAAAAAAAGCTCTACCGCCGATCATGAGGTCCCGGGTTCGATCCCCAGGTCAGGCAGTGTTATTTGGATTTTTCCGTTAAGACTTATGTCAGTGACAGCCTGGAGTCTGGAACTGTGCCCGGTAGATGGCAATAGTCTCGCCCCATATAACATGGGACCGATAACATACCGGCGAAATGTGGGTGTATCTACTATTAGACTCTGCCAACATCTTCGGGAGAAAGGGGTGATTGTATTTTTTTTTTGTGAGGTTTAGTTTGTTTTTAAGTATTACTTCACCTCTTTCAACACATTGTATACTCCCGATTAACTAAAAAATATATCAAGAATAATAAACAATAATATTATAGGTACATTATACACAAACGAGTAACATATATTTTTTTCAATGCGAAGAGTGTTTGGAATCTCATAATAATAGGTGCAATTCCTTGCAATAATATGATAATAAAATAATAATAATAATAAAGTAAGGTAGGTAAAATATGTATCTGAAATGTTATAACTTGCCTTTTTAAATAAAGTAGATGTTAATTTATTTATTTTGTAGTGTGATCTAAGAGCTAATCACTAAGAGCGGTTACGGACTACGTCCGAAACGAATCCGATCCGAATCCGTTGTTGGGAAGACTGACCGAATTCGGATATTAAAGTTGCCGATCGGCAATCTCCGATCTAAATCCGTGATCTCCGATCTAAAACAGTTTTCATACAAATACAACTATGACTGCTTCGGTCCGTCAATATTGTCTCCGATATGGAGTTTCACGGACGTCGGAGAGAAAACGAATAACGGAAATCGTATCCATACCATTGATTCAAAGAAAAGGGGAGATATGTTACGTACTCTCAGCGCTTACTCAACAACTGGCGTGTGCAATTTGAAACAACAAAGATAGAAACGCGTACCTAAGACCGAAGTGCGAACGAGACAATTAACTTTACTGACAGACGTGCACCAAATGGGACTTAATTTAAGCTTTCCATTTTCGAGAAGCTACCTCATCTCGCCTTTTCTTTAAATCAATGATCTATACTTTATAAAAAAGATAGCTTGATACGTGACAGCATCACAAAATATTATTTTTTTAATTGATATTATTTAATTTATTTTTATTAATTCTTAAGAAACTAATTTAGAGCAGTATTATTTACATTAATTTTAATATTATTATTTTTATTAAAACCTAAGCCTATAAAATTCTTGGAGAAATTTTAATAAGGACAATGGCCCGCCAATTTAATTATTTAATAATAATTTATAATTCAACAATACTCTTTCTTTCTTCATGACATTTTTATTTACCTATTTTTGTTGTATTTTTTTATATTTGTCCATATTTTAATTTTGTTACGTACAATCTTTTTTCTTTTATTGTAATCATGTCTTCCACGATAATTGAATGTTTAATTTAAAATAATTTAATCAGCCTTATTTCAAGAATAAAATCAGAATAAAAAAAAAATTAAAATGGTGCAAAAAGTTTGTCAGAAGTGGGATTCGAACCCACGCCCTCAGAGAGGACCAGAACAACTCTACCTGTTTCACAGGCAAGGGTAACCTTGAGTCTGGCGCCTTAGACCGCTCGGCCATCCTGACATGTAGTCGGTGTGTCGAAATTAACTAACTCTAGATAAACTGGTAGGGTTTATAGATAATTAAAATAGTTGAATACTTATGTATACTTATGTTATTTCTGTTCGTACTTTCCTCTTTTAATTGTATGTATAGATATTTATAATGATTATTATGAGTTATGAGACTGCCTCGGTGGCGTAGAGGGCGCATGCGAGGCGATCAAGAGGTCTCGGGTTCGATCCCCAGGTCAGGCAGTGTTAAATATTGGATTTTTCCATTAGAAATTATCTCAATAACTGCCTGGAGTCTGGAACTGTGCCCGGTAGATGGCAATAGGCTCGCCCCCTATTACATGGGACCAATAACATACTGTCGAAATGTGGGTGTATCTACTGTGGGACTGAGTCCTGGGTACACCTCTGCCTACCCCTTCGGAAAAAGGCGTGAATGTATGTATTTATTATGAGTTATAATGCGGACTTTATCATTGCCAGAACCTAAAACCGTTTTATTCTTTTAATAAGGCTGATATTTTGTGCCTCACTCATTTTAAACATATGTTTAACCGACTGTTAATAATTTAAATAATCTCCTTTAATCGGACGTTTAAAGGTAAACGGGCTAAGGTTCCATTTCCACGAACAATTGTAATAACACCGATATTATCGACGCCACATAATCTCATAATACTTAGCTTTAAACAAATATAAATGACTAATTTGATTTCTAGCCAGTATTATGACGGTATTGCCTCGTTGGATGGAGATCCTTATCTCATTAAACTAAGTATGAACACGGCGATAATATCACTGACGATTTTTGAAGGGCTTGCCAAGTCATCGCTTTTCCTAAAATGATTTTTATTTTATTACGAATTGTTATTAATAATTGATGTTAATTAAAATCACATATATATTATAAAAGAATTGACACTCTTATTATGATATATACTGAATATACTATATGATATATACTGAATTCTTTATAGTCTAATAAATTATTATTTATAAAATGTAAGACTGAAGTTGACCAATGTTTAAACATTTTAAACGACGGGTTAACAGTTTTGATAAAATGAACTTACAATATACGTACTTAGGCAGTTTTTATTAATATTATCCTACAAATATTATAAATCTCATAATTCAGTACAATGTAAAAAACTTACGTTTTTAACAGGTGAACAAAACGCTTGCGAGTTCTAACTCACCTCCAGCGCCATCTAGTGCGGTTTTGGTTAGACTGATGGATGTTTGTTACTCTTTCACGCATAAACTACTGAACAGATTGAGCTGAAATTTGGTATGTAGGTAGTTTAGACCCTGGAATAACACATAGGGTACTTTATTCCCGATATTCCTACGGGAACGACTACGCGGGTGATACTGCGGGGCACAGCTAGTGTAATTATAAGTTATAACTTGCATCTACCATTCAAAGTGATCATGCAAAAGACTAATTGTGACTTTCGAGAAAAAATAGAACACGCTGGATGCAGGCCGCTTACAACCGCACTGGATAGAAATCTAATGTAATGTAATAGAATGAATGAATGTAATGTAATAGAATGAATGAATGTAATGTAATAGAATGAATGAATGTAATGTAATGGATAGAAATCTATGGGGGAGGCCTATGTTCAGCAGTGAACGTCCTATGGCTGAGTTGATGATGATCTGAAAAAATAATAAATTAGAATTTGTATGGGAAGACGAACATTTTTTCAAGAATCTTGCCATTCCTTTCGCAAATTGTTCAATTTTAATATATAGATTACTAAGCCTTTTGTAATGCCTTGACGTTTAAAGTAAGTATAAACAAACGGACGCTTGAGTTTCGTGAACTTCAGTCTTACAGATGTAATCATTTTGTTATATTTATGTAAATAATATAACAAAACTTTATATATATATTTAACATATGTAAATAACATACCTAATATTAAGAACCTAGTGAATGCTTGCGAGATTTGTTTACGCTCTAATAAAGCAAGTGAGGCCTCTTTAAGCTCACATCGGCAGGGGCTGGATACTGTAACTTTTGTCTTATAATAAATGACTATTGTCATACCTTAGATTTAATATCATTGAAATAAAATGTATTTGTATATGATAAAAACGGCACGAAATCAATTACAATTAATTATCACTCAGTTAAAAAATATTAAGAAAAATGCATATAATAATGATATTATAATAAGGTAACCAACCATCTAGAAATCACAACTATAGCCAAATCAAGTAGTTTCCATCCATTCACAATAGTCCTTGCATCTATCGAGGGCTGTCTTTGAGCTCATCTTCTGTAGATCGTTTCAGAGATGGACTCCGATAGGTGGATTACCTTTAGATCAAAAGCTCAAAGGGGCCTCTGCACGTTGGACATAAAAAAATGGCCTCCGTGCACGCCTATCAAAAGACCCGTGTTTTCGAGAGACATGATAATAATAATTACAAAATACAAATTAATAAATTTTATTACTTTAAGGTGTCGGTGGAATGCCAGTGATGTATTTATCAATGGTTTTTCTTTTCTTCAAAATGAACTAGGCCAGGCTAGGGCCAAGAGCCACTTTATAGAGATTTCGTTTCTTTCACCAAATTCTGAATAGATAGGATACTAGATCTAATTCTACCAGATTCCATTCGGAATTTGGACATTTTTTTGTCACGCCACTGACATTATATGGTCACCCTATGAACACTCCATCGAACACGAGTAAAGTTACAGAATCCAGCCCATGTTATCAAGTCAAACAGCGTTTAGTTAAAATGTTAATCTCATCGCACAAAATTATGAAAATTGTTTAAATAATTTTGCTCATGAAATGTATATTTACAGTCTTTGACAATGAATGCATACAATTCATTGTAAAACATTACTTGCGAAATGTGGGTGTACCTACTATGGGACTGAGTCCTGGGTACACCTCTGCCTACCCTTGAAAAAGGCGTGATCGTATTTGTTACGAATTAATTTGAAATTGCAATGTCAATTAATATTCACTTAATTTGCCTTGTAATTTGGGATAGTATGTACTTATTACCAATCTAAAGAGTAAAATTTTTGTCGCTGGAAACTATTTGATAATAAAAAGCTTATTATCAAAGATGTGAAAATCGCTTTAGCACATTAGATACATATTATAATTGTAATTAAAGTAGGAACACCTAGCTTAAAATGATATTACTTTCGCAATTGTGATATTATTATGTACAAACGTTAGGTATAACATTAGTTATTAGTACAATTTATAGAGAAATGTTAAAGGAAGAAAGAAAAGAAAAGTGCAAAATAAAGCAATCAACAAAAGGTAATTTTCTTAAGGCGCTGTCCAAAGCAAATTCTGGGCTTTAGAAACGCTGAATGCACGGTTACCTTCTGTTTGTATTTTGTGGAAGAAGTGTCTTACTAACCCAAGCACAGACAGCTTATAGACAATTCTATGCACCTCTTCTTGCCTGTCGTTATAATATTATGTCCTCTAAAAACGAGATAAAAACACGGTCAAGAAAGCCTAAGGTTAGCCAAAGTATAATCCGAAATTGATACCTATTAGGTATAGTAAAAGAAATTGTCCCATATGACTACGGCCCATTTGGTACGAGTTTTTTGTTCAGTTTCAGTTTGGTACGATCATTTACATTCTTCAATTCGTCTGATGCACAAGAAAAGGTACAGTCATAAGGAAAATTGTGTCCGGTGCACATTTAGAGAGGTTCACGTTTCGAGTGCTCATTTTGATACGCTCACTGCTCACTGCGCTCACTGCGAGAAAAGCGCATTTATTATACGCAGAAGGAGCCGGAATTATACGCAGAAATGTACGTTCCGCCTCAAATCACGACTTATCGTTCAGACTTAGCCTTATAATTTTTAGCATAGTTTTCAATAGATACTTAGGCAATCCTGCAGGCATTTTATAGCTATGTCTACTTTGTGCCTTGGTACCGAGTTTGGCAAAAAAGAATAGAAAACAAAGGGGGCGCCACTGGTTCAACAATAAAAACAATAGTCAAAATTAAAATTGGTTTCGTCTATAGACTTTCTTGCCAAGCTATTACTAACTTGAAATAATGTTTAGGTCAAAAACTTTATGAGCTCACGGAGGGCAGTTTTCACGGCAGTTAATACGAACACCTCATATTTTTTTTTTTTTGTTTCTCAAATTATTATTGTATTTATTTATTATTATTAGCCTTTATTGCTGATACTAAACAATGAATCTACGAATAAATTTATTCGTAGCAATGAATGATTATTTTACACACCGTAGCAAATTGTTTTAACTTAAATCTTATTGTATTATGTATGCACAAATTGTATATGTATCTAATTGGTAAACCTTCTGTGTAGGTACTTATATAAAATACCCACAAACATGTGAACACAGCATGCATGTAATGTAATGTAAAATGTAATGTGAGATGCACAGCATGCATCTCACTACGAGTTAAAAATAAAAAATAAATTTAATATTGTTGTGTAAGAAAAAATAAATGAACATGTATAGTTCGACACAAAAGAGTAGAAAATAATGGGGGCGCCACTGTCTTTTACAATTATAAAAACAATTTAATCAACACACACACTTTAAATTAGTTCCGTTTATACTCTTTTCTGTCGAGCTATAGGTATGTAATGTAATGTAATTAAAAAAAAAACAATTGTCAGAAAAATAAGTGTGTGGATAATATTGTATAAAAAAAATTACAGTACCTACACGGACAGTATAATAAAAAATGTTAATATGCGTACTGTGCGTCCATAAGAGCTCATAAAGTTTTGTGCTACCCGCCCCCTTATTACGGACGCAACAGAAATGTGGAAAGTGTTTAATTGCTGCTGTCAAAAGGTATACAAAAAATTATGTTTGACAGCAGACATTTAGCAATTTAAACGCTTTCCACACTTCTGTTGCGTCCGTAATAAGGGGGCTGTAATAATAATGGCTAATGGTACGGCACTGTCTACGTTTATGTCTGTCTATGTAAAGCCGGCCATACACACAAGGGTGTACCTGATAGGCTTACCTTTACAGTTCTATGTGTGGAAACACACGTTCCCGTTTAGCTATAAGGCTTAACTAGTCTAGGTAAACTTAAGTTCGTACACCCTAGCGTGTATGGAGTATTTGTTGTATTGTGTACATACTTCGTGTTGAGATCGCCTTGAAATTAATAAATTATTGATAAGTAGTTATAATTTGTTTTATTTTGAACTGCAATCCTGAAATCATTTGTCGAACTGTTACATTCTGCGTGAATGTTGCAATGGAATGTTGCATTCGTATCCACTAGGCAACTTTTGTAGCGCGATATTATGTTGCCACATGTTGATGGACAACGAGCAACGAGCTTTAATACGTACCTATTTGCAGTTGTAAAACGTGTTTTATGTTGTATTAACTGGATAAATGCTACTTTATAATTAGTTCTTAATTAAAATAAAATACTAATAAAACACACATACATTATACATACATATCTTCTATCATCGTTATTGGTTCCCCGAAATTCGTATGGGAAATGATGTTTGCCCAACCATCTTAGTCGATATTAGAAACGGTTCATTTTTATTATATTTTACATTTCATGAAAGTACACAGTAGTCGCTTCATCGTTGACAAATTAATGTTAGGAGTCTAATGAGAGTCACTGCCCATTCGATTTCATCGGTCGTTTACTGGTCGTCATTCACTACTATTCATTGAAAATGATCACTTTGCATGAACCGTCTAATATCGGCTTTCAGCTATCGGAATGTAGTGATACATTGGTGCTGAAACCTAGCGTTGCAGAACTGTCGTCCAAAATCAGTATAGCAACATCACGAGCTGTGTTCAGTCCTGTTCCCGAATGACAACAGCAACGAACACAAATCTTGTTAAGCTTCAATTGTTGCTTAGTGCATACGAGGGTTAAATTATAAAGAAAAACAACAAAAAGTCAATCAATAATTTTATTCAGTACATTGGATTACAAGTTACAACAAAACAGACAAACACGGGGACGGAAAACACATACAACAACAAAATATCAAATAATATAACATTCTCAATATATTAATTACATTAAGATCGAATAATTACAAAAATACTTCTTTTTGGTTACATTTTGGTGCTAATTTTTACAGTCAATTTTACAAGAAGTCCGATTTACAATTTTCTAAAGATCTTTGTAAAATTGATCCTGTTTTACTTAATTCTATATCATGAAACATTCAAAAATCGTTGCAAGAATAATAATAACATTAGAATAACATACCATAAAATCTATCTAAAGTAATAAAAGAAACAGATAAGAATTTCCCACGTTTTTTTTTTTTTACCAATGCCAACCAATCAAACGCTTTTTTACTACCGGCCAGGATTTTGTTGAAGCGTTCCAACTTTTTGATAAAAATAGTGTTCCAAATTCATAAGTCATTTCGTCAAAAAGTGCGCCGAAATGACCTACTTTCCGCGCACTTATAGAGTAAGGAATCGCCTCTTTTCAAATAGATGTACAATTGTAAAACAAGGCCCTCAGTTGTAGTCGGTGTGGCAAAAAAGTGTAATACATACTTAAGAAAAATACTGAAGAATTTAAAGATTCAAGAGAACATCAAGATCAAGATGAAAGGCTCTTTAAATTCTTTTTTTTTTAAGTTTGCTTTGACTAGAAAACTTAAGTATTGCTTCACCTTTTCGTGAACAGAAATCTAAATATTTTCAAATAGATATGACAAAGTATTTGAAATTGAAATTATTATGTTATTCTTGCATCGAAATTGAATTAATAGCCTTATTCATGGCGTTTATAATTATATTAAATCACTATATTATTAATAATCTCCCCTAACGGAAACATGAAAAAACTGAGCACTTTTACATACTTATCTAATTATTTTGTAAAGGCGGTCGCTCACCGAGAGCATTCGTTTGTAATGTAAAGGAATATTGGTATTTTATACATTTATATAACGAGTATTTTATACTTTGTGTATCTTGTATCTTCTACTCGGCTCGTTATACTAACATGCCGAATATTACGCGTAACGTGCTCACATCGAGCGAACGTTTTTTTATAGTGGTAGGCCTCTTTTGCAGGGGGCCGCCTGGGGAAGTACCACACCTTTGCCAGTTATTCATCCGCCAAGCAGTAATGTGCAAACATAACTGTGTTCCGGTATGAAGGGCAATGTTACCAGCGAAATTACTGGGCATGATGAGATTCAACAACTCATATCTCAGGGTGACAGGCGCAGTGCAGTGCCGCGCAGAATTTTGAATTTTAAAACACTGGGTGTCACTGTGTCTGATATGGGCAATCATGATGCTTACCATCAGGCACCTGATTAGCTCGTCTTGTTACTCACTACCATAAAAAAAAAAAAAAAAAAAAAAAAACGTTCGAATGCGTGAAAACGGCCCGAAGTAGTCGGTAGAAACAATTTGTGTGGTAGATAACGCACTAGATACATACGATTTCCGTCATCTAATTCCTCTCCGTCATCCGTGAATCTCCATTGACTAATGCTCCCGGTGTAAAATCGCCTTTATTCTTCAACATCATAATATTATGTACAAACAACTACAGACTATATTATACCTAAATAATTACTAATATAAGACTCGAGGCGCGGATTTGTTTTTAAGGTGATTTGTCTTTCTTATAAAATGAAAATACAAATATGAAGAAATAGGGAATAGTTTTGCACTCTATTGTTAGTGGTTGGCTCTGGATCTGGCCTTTATTTGCGCGAAAACATATTTGGTTAATGAAAACCTTACAGTTTCTTCTTATTTATGAAAATTGTTAAAGTAAGAGTAGTTTTTAGGTTAATTTAATGTATTTTTTTAATATCAAAAAAGCCATACGATTTTCTTTAATAAAATATGTTTTCGCGCAAATAAAAGCCAGATCCAGAGCCAACCACAAACAATAGAGTGGAAAATGGTACTATATTTCTTCGTATTTGTGTATTTTCATTTTGTATGGGTGACGAATCACCTTAACCTTTCATTTGTTAGGATTTTATAGACAATAATAGATTTTGCATTGTTTCCAATGCATCCATCCGGCATCCAAAGGTTGACATTATAAACAACAAATTAATAGAGTTACGGCAAGTTGACAAAACTAACAAAAAATAACTTTTTTTTTAAATATCTAACGCCTCTTTTTGCCCGTCTACGGCGAAGCAGAAAAGGCACCGTAGCGCGTAAACTACTAGTCTGATTTTGATGAATGATGTGTCAATCGATTCGTTACTACGGTGCGGATGACATAGACTTATGTAGACGGGTTTTAATGTTTAAATATTTTGTTACAAAACTAATACAACAGGAATGATCAAACAACTTTAATACTACAAAACTATCACATTTCACTATTTGAGCCAACAATAGTACAGTCGACTTGGTAATTGGAGGCATAATCATGGTAGAATACAATGTCCTTTTTAAATAAAACATAATATTAAAATTAATTTAGACAAAGGTCACCATTTGAATAGAGCTAAATCTACTTTGGAATTGAGCTAGATATAAATATCGCTTGTAGTGTAAACTATAGAAAAACCTATTAATCGAGATCAAAATTGTAAACAATTTTAATATGTCAAAATGTCAAGAAATGTGCTGAAGATTTGACAATGGGATTTCTTGACATCATCATTTTGTTTACAATTTGACATAAGCGATTCTGATACAATAGGGCAAGCGCCGAGCACGTTTTTTTCACGAATTTATGTGCCGCACAAACATACTCACTATTTTGTATTTAATTATGCCTGCAAGCAACAACTCGACTGTACACCTAAATTATTTACTAAAACCTTAATTAAGTACAAATTGGCTACATTTCCTATACTAAATAACTGGAGAATATTACAAAAGGAAGTTTTTTTTAATCAGAAAATACTACAAAAAGGAATAATTTTAATACTTAATAATATTAATATCTGGTCGTCCCAATAAATCACACCCTGTATATAATAATAGCATATTTTTACACCATCCTGTATTAGTACAGCTTACTGAAAAAAAAATCACAGCTTACTGAAAAAAAAATCATACTTATAATAATAAATAAATAATATTTTTTTACGCACACTAGCATTGTGTTATGCACACTACAATTTGAAAGCTGCCGCATTTTCGTAGCTGTTGTTATTAGGTGCGGTATCTGATAAGGGCGCGCGCGGAGGCTTATATAAACAAATAATTTTGAAACGAAAGTATAAAAAATTCATAAACTGCTTTCCCGAGTACAAAAATAAAGAGTTTTTTTTTTTTCTTTTACACAATAAATTAATGGTCGATCTATATAAAAATATATGAATCAAGTTTTATTTCTGGTTAAAAATTAACAAAATTGTAAACTTTTTCAATAGACTGTACTATTATAATCACAATTCAATACATATAAACTTCATTTAATAATCTTATTTTAATAGACACACACCTTAATATCAAATTAAATGCAATTATGTCAAATATCTTTAAATATTAATCTAGTCCAATAAATAATATACAATAAAAATAATTTTTAGACGTAGCGTCAACAATACAAAAAATTGGCACTACATTTATTTAATACTTATTATAAATCTTTTAATTATTATATTAATAGCATTTTTATGAAATAACTTTGGAGTAATTGTTGAGCGGCGTTTTATTACGATTTTGGCGGGATATTTAATAATTAACACAAAAACTTTACATAGTATATAGCTCTACAGAAAAGAGTAGAAACGGAACTAATTATAAGTGTTAGTGTTGATTCAATCGTTTTTATTGTCAAAAAAGATAGTGGCGCCCCCCATCATTTTCTCTTCTCTCTTCTGTCGAGCTATACAAAGTCGCTTCGCGCCGTCTGTAAGCTTACAACTTTAAACTCCACAACGGATTTTGCTTATTTCATCAAAAAAGTTAAAATTCTTGTTAAGAAAAGGTGTAGAAATTGTCAAACTGAACAACTGCTTTCAAAAGAGAGAATTGAGAAATTCGCAATAAAAAAAAATGACTCCATACAAAACGGATCAGCCACGGTTGCCTGGAAGAGATAGCTCTGAGCGATAAGGCCGCTAATTGTTACAAGTTTTGATTTTTGTTATTATCTGTATTGTGATTGTTATACCAATTTTCTATTCAGCTGATCGGCTTTGTATGGGAAGTTGAACTTTGTTTTAATTCTTTATTTTGCAAGTTGTAGGTCAAAGTCAAAGTCATAGGTAAAGGGAAGATGCACCCACTTAAGTATTCTACATATGTATAATCACAGATATATGTGTGTATAAGCCGGTTCAATAAAGAAACGAATCTAAAATGGCGGCGCTAATCATGTCCTCTCGCTTGCAACTAGTGCTCTAACTAGTGTGCAAGCGAGACGACATGATTTTTGCATCTTTTTGCGGAGCGAAACGAGAGCGGGTCGAATAGACAACTAATTAATATTTATTTTATGAAAAATTGACAACACACGATTTTTTGTACGCATTTTGAGTATTGTAGATGTTTGAAAAACGTTAAGTAGCTTTTTTTTTAATACTAATGAAATAGCCTCATCGTTTTATTTCCACAGGGATGTATATTGTTTCTTGAAATGGCAAGTGGATGTAAGTCTGTAAAAAAAACAACAACATTATAACATCACTAACTGTGCCCCGCGGTTTCACCCGCGTATACATTGTTTCCGTGAGAATGTTGGGAAGAAAGTACCAGGGTCTAAGAAGTTACCTGCATACCAAATTTCAGCACAATCGGTTCAAGAAGCCTGGGCGTCCGTCTGGACGGAAACATTTCTATGGACTAGACAGAGAGATCAGATAGAGAGATACGCGATAGAAAGAGAGGCAGCTTGTAGGTTAATATAACGATAATTACTTAGGCGCTGTGCGACCTGCCTCCTTATTACGGACGCAACAAAGTGTGGAAAGCGTTTAAATTGCTTAATGCCTGCTGTCAAACGGCATACAAAAAATGACGTTTGACAGCAAAATTTACTGCTGTTGTTACGCGATTGCATGTTCGTAATACCACCCCGGAATTGCACTTTATTGCCTCAGAGCTAGAGTCGCTATTTATTTAAATGATCTTGTGGAGGTTCCCTTCTGTTCCTTTCGTATTCTGTGCTTTAGACCCATTTGACACCGCTTTAAGTGACTTACAGGAGTTTTGGCGGGAGTCCAAGAATACAGTTTGGCTCCCGTATCTTTATCAATTATCGGTGCATTTTCGAGTGTTTAACGTGTAATAATGGTGGAATATTACGTGTTGAGTGTTTTCAAAGATACACAAGTCTCTTGGCAAGTGATGCGAGAGTTGAAATGTGATTTTTCATGTTCCCACCAAAATTGCGGCAGCTTCTTGTAAAGACCACCACTTTACTAGAGCTGTGACTTGACTGGGCTTGCCCTGACTCTGAATTGACTAATTGACACATATAAACTTGAAAAATTATATAACTTGACACAGGCAATACATTCGTGTGGGTCCATAAAAAAAAAGTGACTTACATTCACGTGAGAGTAGTAACTCGATGCGGCAGCGGGGCGGGTTGTCCCCGGCACGTGGGACAAGTGGTCATACGTTCCGTGTACCGTTCTACTTGGAAGGTGGCGTCTGACACCGAGAACTCGGTGCGGGCGAGATGTTGACACGTCTGTAGCACTTGTTCCGGCTCTGTTAGCTCATCTGTGGATTATTATATCTAATAATAAGAAACGAATTCGCCCTCTCGCTCACACGTACCCACATTTTTGAAGATATAAAAAACACTCCATGTAATTACGTAAAACAAAGACAACTTGGTTCTAGAAAATAACAACACAAAGAATCGGTAAACAGTTCAATTTAATCCAAACGAGTTTTCATGTACAACCGGAACACAGTAATGTTTGTACATTACTGCTTGGCGGATGATTAACTGACAAATGCGATTTCTATGAAGACGAACTACTGTTCTTAGTGTTCTATGGTGATAGTTAAGTTACCTATAGCGAGATGTGCAGTGAGGACAATATGATGCGTGGACAAGGCCCACACGTGGACAGAGTGCACGTGCCGCACTCCCGATACACTGCCCAGCGCCGACACACATTCGCGATACCTATACAAAGAGATACATTAAAATCATGAAAAAATTAAACTTTTACATATTTGTATGTGTGTATCAAGGGCGTCGCCAAGGGGGGTGGCAGGGGGGGGGGGGCTGCTGCCCCCCCTAAAGAATCGAAAATTTTTAGCCTTTATTGTCAATGATGACATTCAAGTGCAGCCATACGATAGGCCCGTATTTTTAAATACAGATCATCTGGGCACTATTTCATAAAAAAAATAATCTACAAAACTGTAAAAAATCTACAAAATTGTAGGGCTTTTCTGTTTCATAGAAATTTGTAATTGTAAATTGTATACAGGCAAATACCTGTTGTATATCTACCGTCTACCCAAATGGGGTATTTGGGTAGAGATTCCTTGACTAGCCCCCCCCTCTTGATCATCGGCTGGCGACGCCCTTGATGTGTATGTATGTATTTATTTATTTATTAACATGATGATAGAAAGCTTAGAGTAAAGATACCAAAGCGCTAACTATCTTAGTAACAAATGACTATAAATAAACTCTAATATTAACTGATATAGACCGTAGACTATCATCAAAAATATCGACATGTTCTCGCTCGCTTGTGAGCGCGTTTAAGACGGATAATGCTCGCGAAGTAGGCGTGTTGTTAGCGTGGCGAGTGCGAAGTACAGGACTAGAGAAAAATAAATGTCTTCGACGGCCGGTTCGTAGGTTGTCTGACACAAAAAAGTTTATGGCTGCTAAAACGGTCAGATTATTTATGTTATTGTATGTTTATATGTATGTATATGTATGTATGTTTGTATGTATAGCTTTAACAAATGCGTTAGTAAGCCTTATGTGTAGCGTTAGTATTCGAGTACCACATTGTAGTATTACGATTGGCATTTGTTAAAGCTATACCTATACCTATGTATGGGTGTATGTATGTATGTATGTATGTATGTACCGGAAGTGTTGCGGCACGGCCTGCATGAGCAGCGCGAGTGCGTCCCGCACGACGCGCGCGGAGGTGCACAGCACGAGCACGCTGAACACGAACGTGCAGATCGGATCCACCATCTTGGCTTCCGGCTGCAAACAATATAATGCATTTAAGACTTAACTACAATAATTATCATCATCATTTCAGCAGTGGACGTCCGAAGTCCTCTGCTGAACATAGGTCTCCCCCATAAATTTCCATCTGGTCCGGCTGTAGGTGTTTTTTTATAATATTGAGTAACAATACGAGCAAATCAGGTGCCTGATGGTAAGCATCATAATTGCCCATATCGTTTTTAAAATTCTAAATTCTGCGCGGCACTGCACTGCGCCTGTCACCTGAAATATGACTTGTTGAATCTCGTCATGCCCATTAATTTCGCTGGCAACATTGCCCTTCATACCGGAACACAGTAATGTTTGCACATTACTGCTTGGCGGATGAATAACTGGCAGAGGTGTGGTACTTCCCCAGCCGGGCCCCTGCAAAAGAGGCCTACCACTACAATGGGATGAAGATGACGCCGCATCCTTTCCATTCCAGAAGCTTGAAAGCGTCCTCCATTGCTGTAGTAAAGTTTTGGAGATGTGCCGTCACCTGTCTTACTCCCCTTTTCTAAATAAATAAAAAAAATATAATAATAATAATAATAATAATATGGGACAACTTCCACACACGGTCATCTGGTCCCAAACTAGGCTAGAAGCCTGTACTATGGTAACCAGATGACTGATATACATACTTAAATACGATTATAACACCCAGACACAGATCAAACAGACATGTTCATGCACACAAATGTTTGACCTGGCCGGGGATCGAACCCGGGGCCTGCGGCACAGAAAGCAGAGTTACTACCGTCTGCACCAACGAGGCTGTCAAAAATAATAGATATCATGGAGTACTTACATAAAACTTGATGAGAACAGAGGCAAGCAACACGCCACAGCTTTGTATGAGATCACCGATAGCGTGAATGAGGGCTGCGCGTAAGTTTATGTTCCTGAAAAAAATATTATTCATATATATATTCATACTAGCTGTGACCCGCGGTTTCACCCGCGTAGTCTTCGTTCCCGTGGGAATATCGGGATAAAAAGTACCCTATGTGTTATTCCAGGGTCTAAGCTACTTACGTACCAAATTTCAGCCCAATCGGTTCAGTAGTTTTGGCGTGAAAGAGTAACAAACATCCATACATACATCCATACTTACAAACTTTCGCCTTTATAATAGTATATATATAGGAAGGATAGGATTAGGATTAGGAAGGATATATTATTCATATAACCCTTGCAAATTTTATTTTTTATTTATTTATTTTATTATTAATTTATTTATTTATTGATCGCCAACACAATATACATTTTTAAATTCAAATATAAATTTAACTATTACTTATACATGATTAATGTTATTGCAATTACAGGCGAAGACAGCATTTAATATACTTTTGGGCGAGTTACGATATATACTATATATAGATTAAATTCTTGGGTTTCGGTACATACACGCCTTTTTCCCGAAGAGGTAGGCAGACGTGTACCCACGACTCAGCCCCATAGTAGGTACAACCACATTTCGCCAGCATGTTAGGTCCAAGTTTTTTTTTAATGATAGTGAGTGACAAGACGAGCAAATCAGGTGCCTGATGGTAAGCATCATGATTGCCCATAACAGACACAGTGCCACCCAGTGTTTTACAATACAAAATTCTGCGCGGCACTGCACTGCGCCTGTCATCCTAAGATATGAGTTGTTGAATCTCATCATGCCCATTAATATTGCTGGTAACTTTGCCCTTCAGACCGGAACACAGTAATATTTGCACAATACTGCTTGGCGGATGAATAACTGGCATAGGTGTGGTACTTCCCCAGGCGGCCCCCAGCTCTCGGGTTTCGGCACTAATTTTTAAACGTTTTTTTAATTATAATGTATGTATGACAGTTAATAAAAAAAATTACTCGTGTAAAAGGTACATACCTGCCCCTAGGCCCCACATGAGCATCTCCAACCGACATGTCCATACTATAATCGCCATTAACCAAAGCCCCGTTAGTTTGTTTATGCTCCCTCTTCCGTCGAAATAGTCTGAACTTGGGCGCCTCTTCGTGTGCGTTAGAATGCGGACACGCGAGCCCGCCGTGTGTGTGGTGATGAGCTGGAAATGACGTGCTTATTTACTTATACTTAGAGACTATAATCCTGTGCTTGTCCTGTGCGTGTATTTTTCGTAAGACATATGAAACTTCACACGAAATATAATATGGCAAAGTATGGATGTATTTGATTGGAACGTTGAAAGCGACCCCGCAACCAGAGACCATCATCATAATAGCCGTCTCTATGCCATACTGGCCGGTGTGTAGTCTCACTGCCACTATGTATATGAACACTCCCGTCAGTATCTTAAAAGTTCCTTACCAACATTACAGGAATAGTCCCGTCAGTCTCTTATAGTTCCTTACCAACCCAGGACACTCCCGTCAGTATCTTACTAGTTCCTTACCAAAATTACAGGATACTCCCGTCAGTATCTTATAATCCCTTACCAACATTACAGGAACACTGCCGTCAGTATCTTATTATTCCTTATCAATATTACACGACCACTTACGTCAGTATCCTATTGTTCCTTACTAACATTACACGAACACTCCCGTCTTTATCCTATAGGCCTATAGTTCCTTACCAACATTACGGACATTCATCAGTATCTGATAATTCCTTACCAACATTACAGGAACACTCCCGTCAGTATCTTATAGCTCCTTACCAACATTACACGAACACTCCCGGCAGTATCTTATAGTTCCTTACCAACATCAGAAGCGCACCCATGCAGCACGCCCGCCAGTATAACGTTGAAAGCGACCCCACAACCAGAGACAATCATCATAATGTCCGGCTCTATGTCGTAAAGGCCGGTGTGCAGTCTCACTGCCGCTACGTAAACGAACACTCCCGTCAGTATCCAGATTAGGAGGACGGATACCATCGCGCCTAATACCTCTGCGAACAAATACCATACAATTTATCACTAAAAGTAGATTGCCGTGGGGTTACCGGCTTTAGAATAATAACCCACCCGTGGTGGTCTACCCGTGGTTGCCGTAAGAGCCGGCTAAGGATTAACAGATTAAGAGAACGGGCAGCAGCTTCCTATACGTAAAACTATCGAACTGCGCTCGCCTATCCGCCTGCCAAACGTGGCGAGTATTGGCAAAACCCCCCTCTGGAGGCCTATGTCCAGCAGTGAACTTCCTACGAATGAGATGAGGATGCACAAATACTCGGCGCGGGACAGGTTGAGTGTCACATACGAGGAAACGTGCAGTCCCGCTCTAGCAGGCTCTTACGGCAACCACGGGTAGAGAGGGTGGGTGGGCATTATTCTATAGCCTGTACAGCCAAGACAAAGAAAGACCATAGTTGCCATAGATATCATTATTAATAAGTTCTCACCAGCTCTCTTATATCCATAGGACATGTGCACGTCAGGGCTCCGCTTGGCGCAGTGGAAAGCTAACAAGGCCAGAGCGAACCCGCCGCAGTCGCTGAGCATGTGCGCCGCGTCCGACATCACTGATAAGCTGCCGGCCAGGTAGCCACCAATTAGCTCGCATATCTGAAAATAACGATGCAATAGGTAGGCAGGCCTCTTTTGCAGGGAGCCGCCTGGGGAAGTACCACACCTTTGCCAGTTATTCAACCGACAAGCAGTAATGTGCAAGCATTACTGTGTTCCAGCTGAAGGGCAATGTTACCAGCGAAATTGCTGGGCATGACGAGTTTCAACAACTAATATCTCCGGATGACAGGCGCAGTGCAGTGCCGCGCAGAATTTTGAATTTTAAAACACTGGGTGGCACTGTGTCTGATATGGGCAATCATGATGCTAACCATCAGACACCTGATTTGCTCGTTTTATCACTCACAATCATAAAAAAAAAAAGAAAATACAATACGGCCAGAATAACTTGGGGAGTCTGAACATAGGCTCTACGAACTTAAGCGCATGTAAACTCGTGAACAAAACTGTTATTGTTATGATTGAACTGAACTGAACATTACATTTACATTAAACAATTGTTCCTATATTTATTTATCTGGTAATAACAGTTTTGTTCACGAGTTTACGTGCGCTAATGTTCGCAGAGCCTACGTTCAGACTCGCCAAGTTACGCCGCCCGTAGTGTCACGTCAACATCACGTCTTTTTCTTATAAGAAGTGAAAAGTAGAGTCGCTAGAGCACATTATAACTCGGTTTCTATTAACTCCATCGCTGGGTCTCTTAAGCACCTTGTACAACACAGTAACAATCTATGTTAATCTCCTTTCAACAAAAGACAAAATAGCTATACCTAGCTTTAGATTATTTAAAACAAATAAAAAGACATTCTTAGGAAATAGTGTAGGTTTCTATAATAAAATCCCAAAAGAGATTACTGGGCTCTTAGAGGGTAAATTCAAAACCTATGTAAAATCTACTTTACTAAGGAAGACTTATTATAAAGTCAACCAGTACATAGAGGACAAAGATGCCTGGAAACTTCTGCATAGCCGCTCGCGGCACCTTCAAAAAAAACGAATGTAACCAAACCAAATATTGTGAAACTATCTGTTGAAAAAAATAAGCCCTACAAGTTTCTTGTGCGTTCTTCTTGTAGAGGTATCTTTCCGAACGCACGGTAGACTCAGTACTGTTTATCTTCATTGACGTGCAAATGTGTCAGATTATTACCTATTTGAATAAATCTGTTTGAGTTTGAGTTTCGTCCATCCTCTCCACATGTCCGAACCACCTAAGCAATCCTTTCTCTCTTATTGTCACTACATGCAGTTTCTAACACACGTTCAGCGTTCCCTTATCACGCTATTCCTCACTTTAACTCAGGTTTCTTACTCAATTAAGTAGGCGACCCCTCGGGGTAGTAGAACATGTACTCTATAAGCTCACCATAAAGAAGCCGCAGAGAACTAGCGCGGTGAGCAGCTGCGGTATCGCGCTGGGCGGCTGCGGCATCTTCCAATGACAGTGCTCCCCATCAGGACTCGGCGCTACCGGCACGTCCGTGTACGTTTCCTGTTGTGTAAATATATTTAACATAAGATACAATCACGCTTTTTTCCGTCTTTTTCCCGAAGGGGTAGGTGTACCCATGACTCAGTCTCATAGTAGGTACACCCATAACATTGGTCCCTTTCATTCATTGGTTCCAGCCTCCAGGCAGTTATTGAAATAATTCCTAATGGAAAAATCAAAAAAAAAATTACATAAATATTATGCCTTGTTCTCTCCAAGGGTTATATTAAAAGTGAACCTATAGTAGGTACACCTATTCGCCTTTCTTTTAAGTCCCACGAAATAGTGGTCGAGTTTATTGCACTCAAATTAATGCTATTGAGAAAATTCCAAATAGAAAAAGTCTCGCCTCTCGGAAGACTGCCTCGGTGGCGTAATGGGCGCATGCTCGACTGCCAATCAAGAGGTCCCGGGTTCGATCCCCAGGTCAGGCATAGTGTTAAATATTGGATTTTTCCAATGGGAATTATCTCAATAACTGCCTGGAGTCTGGAACTGTGCCCGGTAGATGGCAATAGGCTCGCCACCTATTACATGGGACCAATAACATACTGGCGAAATGTGGGTGTAGTAGATACACCTGGGACTGAGTCCTGGGTACACCTCTGCCTACCCCTTCGGGAAAAAGGCGTGAATATATGTATGTATGTATGTAGAAAAAGTCTAAAAACCCCCCCTTTTTGCCCGACCTGTTAACCCTTGGACCAAATGACGAACACGTGGACACACATGATCAAATGCGCAGGGAGAGACTGGGGTTGGGTGATTGGGATTGCGCGCGAGAAAGGTATATCCCCCAATCTCACGTCAGATTTCTCAAAATGTGTGTTTCTAGTGCAATGCAAATTTATTATGAAAAATATATATTTTTATTCATTTTGTTTTTATTCAAGACTAGTTAAGACTAGTATTTTTAAGATTGCTTAAACCTACTGTAGATTAGATTTACAGTGTGAATAAAACAAATAAAGTAGCCCCAAATTTCTTACAATATTAATCTTTTTTCAAAATACCACAATGAGCTATGGAGAGGGCTATGCTCGTAATTTCTCTGCAAGATCGAATCAGGAATGAGGAGATCCGTAGATGAACGATAGTTACCGACATAGCCCAGAGGATTAGCAAGTTGAAGTAGCAATGGGCAGGGCACATAGCACGAAGAACTGATGGCCGATGTCAGAGGCTGAGAGGCTGTTCAAATGGAGACCCGAATTTCTCGAGTGGAGACCACGGACCGGCAAGCGCAGCGTAGGACGTCACACACAAGGTGGACAGACGATCTGATAAAGACGGCAGAAACACGCTGGATGCAGGCCGCTTACAACCGGACCGGATGGAAATCTACTGGGGAAGCCTATGTTCAGCAATGGATGTCCTATGGCTGAGATGATGATGGTATATGACTCTTTTGGGAGGGAGAGAGTTCCCACATCTAAGCGCTTCGCGTAATTAATGGAGGCCTAAAATACGAGTAGAATAGAAATACTAAAATAGAACCAATAAACAAAACCTTAGTAAATCATAATATAAATAAGTCTATTTAAGTAGTATATATAATAGTATATATCCCCTTCGGGAAAAAGGCGTGAATGTATGTTATGTTTTTTTTTTTAAGTACTATAGGGCATAGGGTAGATTTTATTTATGTTAAGGCAAGGACTTAAGACCCGATGTGACCGTAATAAAATCTTAACCCTTATTATTATAGTACCCTCTTAAAAAAAGGGAACAGATTTACGATTATCGCGTCATAAATAAAGGTTTTTTCTCTTTGAATTCCTTATACTGATACATCCTACAATCCTACTGATATTATACATGCGAAACTTTGTGAGAATGGATGGGTTATTCGTTGGGAATGTTTGTTATCTCTTTCACGGCAAAACTACTGAACCGATTGGGCTGAAATTCAGTGTAGATAATTTAGACCCTGAAAACATAGGGTACTTTTTATCTCGATATTTCTACGGGAACGAAGACTACGCGGGTGAAACCGCGGGGCACAGCTAGTACTCACATAAAAATGCGAAAGTGTTTGTAAGTCTGTTAATCACGACCACTACAAAAAATTTAGTTTATAAACAAAAATAATATGATAGGGACATACTTCATCTTTAAAATATCAGGATATAAATATATCAAATAGGTTTACTGTATTCGGAGGAAACAGGGGAATACAAAACATCGATTTAGTAAATTTTCCATAGGATTGTGTCAAACTGCTAAGAGGTCCTCCTTTCGCATCTATTATATTAGTGGTGGAAGTATAATATACAATATTATATATACCTCTACTTACTTACATAAGAAGATTATGACGGAGAATAAACAAAAATAGCTTTGCATGAGAATCTGGCAAGTAGCCAGTGTTCCTTTTACTAATACATAAATAATACATTATCATTACAAGTCTTTATCGGAATAAATAAAGATAAAAACATAGTATGTACCTACTCGTACGTAAAAAGTACCGTTTCAAGTTTTCTCAAGCCGAAATAACTTTGCATAGGCGTAACTCAGAGATCGCTCTGAGCGATAAGGCCGCCAGTTTTTAAGTTTTCTTTTTGCTTTTTTTGTATATAATTGTGGTACCAATAAAGTGTTATTATTCATCATTCATTCAATTTCAATAACCTTCGCCGTAAAACCATGGAATTATTAATATTGTAACAAGATTTACTTTGAATTCAAACAACCAGGTAAAAGAAAACCTGACAAACGGTACCTCTTAGATTTGATGGACTGTAGCTGTGCCGCAATGGTCTGAGGGTAGAGAGTAGAGAGGCATTCGCCCAATAGTGGGACCCAATTAATAAGGCTAAGAATAATAATAATAATAGTGAGGAGCTCATCACCCATCAAATGAGTTGGCGAGCCATCGTCTGCATTTTGCACGTGTCTTTCAAAATTGTATAGGCGCCATTATCAGTCCTTCACTATAATAAAATAATTCATTTATTTCTGGTAATAACACATTACACAACCCTTATTGTCTAAAATTTTACAACAATAATCATAATAAGTACGCAGGGCAGCTTATGGCGAGCTGTTGGGGAGTACCGACCTCATGGTCCTGAGTGCTCCCGGGGGCGGGTTATGTTCTTTATCTCCAGCTTGCCTGCACCGGCCGGTTGGAGTGAACACTGACGAGGAACAATGGCTCACACACGTTACCCTCGGGTCGCATCACACTCGCCCAATCGCCACTTAGCATAAATCATCGCATCCTCCCTCAAGCACGAGGCTTTCGCGACTCCACTGGCCAACCTGTGAAGGCAAGCCAGAGGTGGGGACCTCTGGCTGTAGCATAAGTGGCGAGTGGGCGAGTGTGATGTGACCCGAATGCGTTATCAGTTCTGTGCCGAGGATAACGCAAGTGATCGCCGTTTAAAGTCCAGTGACACCTCTATTAAAATACCGGATATAGCCCGTGTTTTCAAGCGACATAATAATAAATACGCAAAATTAATATCCGAACTACATCGTTACGTACATCAATATCCAATGTCTTCATTTTGGCACGCCGTCAAATAATCTGTAGGATTGTAGCTTATTCCACACAAAATTCCACAAAACACCACAAAACCTTGTCAAGGGCGTTGTTAAACGTTCCTTTTAAAATACAGAATCAGGTTGTGTAATCGTTGTGGAAATGAGGGTAGGTTGGAATAAAGGTGCCCATTCACGGCGCGACTCGTTTCATATTTTCTAGACTACCTACGATCATGATGTGCCAAATAATGGTATACTAAAGTGCGCGATAACCTTGTATGTGTTCTGTGGCGATAACCCTCCGCACGGTCGATACCTTCAGCGAATTAAGGACGCGCCCTGAGAGGTAATCTGAACAATGATTTTACTATAAGCCGATTAAATTATAAGGAAACGTCCGCGGACGCAATCTTGAATGACCTTGAGCCTTCGGACCTCCGAAAGAGATCTGACTAGCCGGATTTTCGCCTTAGTCCGACGCTTAAGCTACTGATTATACTGTTCAGCCGCGTACTGATAATAATATAATTTGCTCTTAAGTCGTTCTATAAGAAATTGGAAATTAGTAGTTAGAATCTAGTAAGAAAGTTTAGCCAACTTTAATTATCTCTATAGGTAAGTAATTAACGAAACAGATTATGTTTCCCATTTGAAACGAGGGGGAAAAATACTTTATATTTCGGCCACGCGAACTCTTGTTGGGTAGATAGTTAGAGCCCAAAGTGAAGTGGTTTTATGTTCAAAAACAACGATATTCGAACATAAAATCTAACATTACCGATTCGCGAGAATTGTCAAGCTTGGACCACAGGGACAGAGCTGCTGAAATAATAGCATTTGGCCTAAGTAGGACAGATAGCCACAATACTCCGTATGGCAAAAAGGCTTACTATTCATAGACTTTAGTGACCAATATGACAGCCCCTGCAGGTAAAAATTTTACATTTTGTTTTGATAAAGACATGGCTTATCTGGCAAACGGATACTCTAATGTAAAAAGGTCATACAATCAGCATTAATTATATATTACACTGTAGGGGCGAAAATCCCCTGGCCCCGATACGACGACATTGCAACATTCGTGGCAAATACGCACGTTGTGATAAGAGATTGTGGTTGGTAATATCGACCTTACTGGGTCACAAAATAAATACAAACAGAAGGTTATGTGCATACCAGCGGTTAAAAAACGCACGCGCGCACATTTCGACGAGAATACTAAGACTATAAACGTAGTATTATTATCTACTAGCTGCGCCCCGCAGTTTCACCCGCGTAGACATCGTTCCCGTGGGTATATCGGGAAAAAAGTACCCCATGTGTTATTCCAAGGTCTAACTTACCTACATACCGAATTTCAGCTCGATCGGTTCAGTAGTTTTGGCGTGAAAGAGTAACTAACATCCATCCATCCTTCCTCACAAACATTCGCATTTATATTAGTATTTTACACTTTAGTATTAGTAAGAAGTATGATAAGCGTAGTATTAATACAGTACAGAAGGTAGGCACAGAAAATATTTATGTATCTATATATAAATGCTGCTGCGACGCAATAAAATGCAATTCAGCTCGCACAACTATAATAACTAATAGTAACCTACAATAATAACAAATGAAACGACACAACTAAAACACACAAATTATGAATCACAGAGTGCTATACCTAAATTATGAATGCTCCAAGAACACGATATTTTCGAAAGACGCGTCAATTCAGAGTACCTTCTCGCTCGCGTAATCTAGTCTCGCGTATGTGTGCGTGCGATTTTAAACAGTTGTATGAACATTGCCCTTCTGTTTTGTTTTGTGTTCGATGGTTTAACCCCAGTAGGTTCATTAGGGAGTTTCATTAGCTATGCTTATCAGACATCGAGTGATTATTCCAATTACTACTGTGTATGTTTTGTATTTACATATTCATAATGAGTTTTAAAACTAATTGAATTCATAAATGTTGATTAGCAGAGTTTAACTAGTGTTTCTGATAATGATGGCATTGTTGTTATGGGGAAACTACTGAAAAAATACGGTGGGTTCCCAACGAGTCACAATAACAAAACCAAAAATTCCCATTCCCATCGAGTAACACTTGTGTCACAGTGTGACTGGATGGGACGTTTTAAAAAATAAAAGGTGCCAACGGTTAGACCCGCCGGGACGCTGAAACGTCGCGACGTCACAGCGCCGGAACGCCGAGATTTCGCGACGTCGGACGCTGGGACGTCGAGATCGCGTCGCCGGGCGCCGGGACGTCGAGATCGCGACATCTGGCGCAGGGACGCTGTGACATGTTTGTTACTCTTTCAAGGCAAAACAACAACCTAATGGGCCGAATTTTGGTATAAAGATAGTTTAGGCCCTGGAATAACACAATATTTTTTATACCAATATTCCTATGGGAGCCATGTCTACGCGGGTAAAAGCCAATTGGCTGCGGTTTGCATGGTAATTACCATGGCAGGGCGCTGCTAGCAGTATAACAATTATTGACAATCTTATCACAAAGTGTGCGCCTAAATTCCCAACATTCATGTCCGTGATGGTGTAACATTGTTATCAAGTGTTCACAATTATCTTAAACAATGTAACAATGGCAATTTATCAGGTATTAAGTTGTAACTAAATAATCTTATCAAAGTTACATTTGGTTAAAGTCTATATAAAACTTTCAAATATGTAGATGATAAATTAGAAAAATTGCTAGGCATATGAGTGTTACTCGATTATTTTATTATGAATATTCTCAATAGCAAGTTGGAGTCTAAATTTGTGCCTGGTTGAGGGCCATTACGCACTGACTGGTTGCCGGCGACTTGGTCGATGGCGACTGTGACTTACTTTAGTTTAAACAGATGTTTACGCACTTGGTTGTCGACCGCCTATGTTTTGATCACCGAGCAACTGAGTCCCAGGCGACCAATCAACAGTGTGTAATGGCCCTAATGGTAATAGGGTCGCCCCCTATTACAAGTCTTAAACCCATATTCAAGGACAATACTATGATGGCCCAAATGCATAATAAATAAAATAGGGTTCCACATAAAAAAATACTTAAAATGCCACACGGACGAAGTTGCAGGTAACAGCTAGTGTCACATAACTATTCATTAAAATAATGTTAGGTAATTTGTAGAGCAATATTACAATAAGTTATATAATATTAACCTTTCTATGCTCTCACATTGAGGTGAAATTTGGTACCTGTTGTAAACTTGGATTTTGGAAAAACATAATATTATATATCAGACACTTTTCTTACTACCTCTACTGCTTTGGTGGGGTAGTGGTTGTACGGTTGACTACCGATTATGAGGTCCCGGGGTTCGATCCCAAGGTCAGCCAGTGTTATTGGATTATTTAAATTAGGAGTTATTGCTATGGCATCCTGAAGTCTGGAACTGTGCCCAGTAGATGGCAATCGGCTCGTCACATATTACATGGGACCAATAATATTTTACTGGCGAAATGTGGGTGTACCTACTATGGGACTGAATTCAGGATACATTCTGCCTACTGCCTACACCATCGGGAAAATGCCGTCATAGTATGTTAAACATACTTTTTGGGGGCTTTAAGAGTGTACGCGGCCCTATAGGAATTTGACACAATCCTATGAAAAATTTACCAAATTGATGTTTTGTATTCCCCTGTTTCTTTTGAATAAAAAAACCCATTCTATAAAATTTTTATCCTGATATTTTTATAGTGAAGTAACCTATGTCCCTGTCATTTTAATTTTTCTTATAAACCCTTAGTTTTTTTCATAGTGAACTTCTAAAAATCACAATTTTACTCGCGTGATTCGACATTCACTACAAAAAATGTAGAGTTCATAAACATAACTATAATGATAAGGACATACTTTACTTTATCTTTAAAATATCAGGATAATAAATATATCAAATAGATTTACTGTATTTGGAGGAAACAGGGTAATACAAAACAACGATTTAGTAAATTTTTCATAGGATTGTGTCAAACTGCTAAGAGGTCCTCTTTCCTGATAATCGAGGGGCATAGCTATTGATACCTTTTCCAATTGGATTCTAACTTGGAAAATAAGCAAACATGGTATAGTTATTTTCAAAGATCGTGTATAGATGAACTTTCAGATAATGTAAATAAACTTACCTCAGACAACAAAGGAGCCCTGTCTAATTGTTCCGACGAAGCAAACGCCGATTCGAAGTAGGCGCCGCGACTTCGGGACTCGTACCTCGAGGCCCCATCGTCCCACATCCTGGCTTCCAGTTCGTCAGACATTCTGGCGCGGTGATATAATGCGAAAAAAAAAGGAAAAACTATTCACCTACATAGGTACTCGACATTTTAAGTCTTTTTACCTACAATTCACGCCCCGCAAACTACCGATAAAAAATATATTCACTGCGTTATCGCAAGCCACTAGATTTATTTGTTATTTATGACGGATCATGTTATTTTGCACGATAAAATCAGCGAAAAACGAAACACTCGTGTACCCTTCTCGACTTCACAGTAGTACTCAGGCTGAGGACACTGTCATACATTTACAGATTTTGGTTGTTTTTTTAGGTTTAGCGCCATCTAGACCTTTGCCCTAGAAAACATTCCAGCACAAATGTCAAAGTCAATGTCTACATCAAAATACGAGTGCCAAGCGACGCAACGGTTATTTTCATTTCTGTTCAAAGTGCAAACGTTTGTACTTGATTTTTATTTACTGCAAACGAAATAACTCTTAAATTTCTTTAAGCATTAATTGTCTGGTTTGTTTGGTTGTTTTCGCTATGAATATCCATAGTTTTTAGTTAGAAATTTGCAATGATTAGTCGGAATGGATGGCCGTAATATACTTTGCAATATAGGTAGGTATAAATAATACAAAACGCACACATACGTACATACTAAACATACGCACACATACGACGTAGAGTTAGTTCTAGGGCAGAGCGGCAGGTGGCGTCTGACCGACAAAAAAAACACCCCAGTAGGCTCTCTATTTCCGTATACAGTATTGCTCTGTGGTAGTACTATGAGTACTAACCACAGAACACATATAGTACTAACTAAATTAATGATCTGTGCTTCACAGGTCGACTTGTCACTTGTCTTGCTCAGTGCACTTTACAGAATACTGGTGCACTTGCTGTGTTCCTTTTGTTCTGTGGTCGACAGTCGACAGTCGACAAATTCGATGAGTGCTTACTACTTACTACTAACTCTTTGATCCAACAGTATGAAATCGACCAAGTCAAAATTTTTTTGAACATCTATTTTTATTGAAAAAAGACATTTTTATATACCTAATTAAAAAATAATACATAAAGAAATTGTTCTTCAATTATTTTGATGAAATTTAAGTACCATAAAATTGAAGTAGGTAACTACGAATGAAGTAACGAAGTAGGTAGGCTCTAGGGATGCCCGATCTTTTGCTTTGAATCGATATTTTGAATCGTAATGGATCGTAACCCCGTGAATCGATACACGATCTGTATCGTATTGCATTGAATCGATCTTATTCGATCTTTGAAGATCGTATCGTATTTTAAAAAAGTAAGGAGAAATGAAAAGACACTTCCACATGCAAGTTGTATTTATTAGGAAATATTAAAAAACATTACGAAAAAGCTATTCCGTCAAATCTATGCACTATGCATGCAATGATGTAAAGGTTTGACGGTTTACAGATTCCAACCCTCCGCATTTAAGCTTTTCAAAAACAATAATTTAGATAAACGCACTGGATCTAACCTATTACGACTATCCGTCAAAGTGTTGCCAGCCAGTGAAAACAGTCGTTCTGAAGGAACAGATGTTGCTACTATAGTCAAATACTTCAAAGCTAAACAGCTTAAGTCCGGCCAGATAGTAGATCTAGTGGTCCAATATGTTATTGGGTCTCCTTGTCTAGCAAGTAATGGTTCTCTAAGATACTGTTTCAAAATGTCATCCAGCAGTCCTTCCTTTGGAATGTATAGATTCGTTTCTGTCACCAACTGTTATCGTCATCATCGGGTGAAACCACATTTTGCGCATTTGGTGATGTATCCTTATTATAATCCGTTGTTTTTAGTAAATCGGTGATGTCATTAAGTGATTTTGCACAAGATTGAGCATCCGTAAAGTATATTTTTTTAAATCGCGGGTCCAAAATTGTTGAAATCGCCAAAAGATGCACTTTTTCAATGTTCTTAAAACGTTTGTTACATTCGCTCAGAATTTTCGCTTTGAATTCTGATCCTAAGTCAGAAACCTCAGAAATGCTCCCTGAATTGGCAGATTCGATCGATTTACTCATGCAGAAAATAATTGGTATGATTATACTACTCGTTACATAATCTTGACCCGATATTTCTTTTGTTACGTTTTCTATAGGAGTCAAAATGTTAATAATTTCCTTTATTATGGCTATTTCATTGCCACCAAGCATAGCAGGGGCCTTTGGGTTTTGGAGTAGAATAGCACTGACGAAGTCACAAAGTTCAATAAATCGCTGTAACATATACAACTTAGAATTCCATCTTGTTATAACGTCTTGTACCAACTTTTTTGGTAATACATTATTAGATTTTTGAAGTTTGGTCAATTCATCCTGTGCAGAAACGTTGTGTTTAAAAAATGTTACAATGGTTTTGACCTTATTTACTAATGCATCAAATCCTCTGGTTTCTTCTACAGCTTTTTGCACAACTAGATTAAGAGTGTGTGCAAAACAAGGCAAGTGCTTATTTTTGCCCAGTAATTCATAGATAGCTTTGACAATATTTGCACCATTATCTGTGACTATAGCTAAAATGTTTTGTACATTAATGTTCCATTCATTGCAGAGCGATTCAATCACTTGTTTGAGATATTCAGCAGTGTGTCGCTCGTTCAATTCTTTAACGGCTATAACAATTGATTTCAAACAGTTCTTGTGCAAAAAATGACAAGTCAAACCTAAGTAGCTCCTTGTGTTCATTGTGTCCGTCCAGACATCGGTAGTCAAACAAAAGCTATTAACTTGCATCAACTGTGCTTTTATGACATTAGAAATATTCTCATATTTTTCATCAATAAGTCTTGTAATTGTGTTTCTGCTTGGTACCGAGTAAGTTGGACACACCGTTTTCATCAAATGTTGAAATCCTTTTTTTTCTGTGGTATTGAGAGGTAAATCATCAACCGTAATAAAATACAGCAATGCATTAGTCAATTTTAGTTCCTTGGACCCACCTTTTTGATATGCTTGAATATTACTAATGACATTATCAATACGAAGTTGACGTTTTCTTGTTGATTTTGGCGTTGACGTATTGATTGTAGTAATATTTAATGATTCTTCACATTCACTTGAGTTTGAGTTAGCATCACTATTAGTACTCATTCGGCTGGTCGAAGGGGTGGGATCATTGGACTAAAAAAGAAAATAATGTACACATTAATCAAAATTATAAAAGAAATAAAATGTTGAGGTAGGTCGCAATTGGAGTAGGTAAATTTACCACGTAATCGTACGTGGCCATGCAACTCTCTCCGTGTGAGGAACACTTAGTTTACCTACTAATCGAATCCTGGTGTCAGTTTTCTTATGCCAAAATACCAATACTATGCTAACCAGTTAAATAGCACCCTTATAAAAAATCACTTTATAAATAGATAATTACTTACGATTTCGGTCACTTTTGTAGTAGAACTTTCTCCGCTTTTGTTTAAATCATAATTTTTATGGCGTCGCTTTAGATGATTTTTTAAATTTGTGGTATTTCCTTTAGTTTTCACTATTTGGTCACATAATTTACACTGTCCACCCGAGTCACATCTGATAAAAAACGTCCAAACATTCGATTTTACGGGCGGGGCCATATTTATCAATATTAAAATAATAACAAGAAAAAACACTGCGCATTCGATGAATTCAATCGTACTACTATCTACAAAGAACAATCTACAAATTCTGTGATGTTCTTGCGGGTATAACATAAACAAAATTTCAATACTACCTTCATATCGTTTCATATTTCATACTTACGGCGCGGCGGCGTATACATAAAGTACGTAACTCGACACTAATTTCAACAAATAGATGTTGTCTTGCTTTGTTGTTCCTACTAAAATGTGTGATCGTTATCATCAACAAAATAAATGCAGTTAAGTTTGCATTACTTTGGTCTGTTAATGATGCGATTTTTTCTTACGATCTTCCAAGCATACGATTCGATCTGAGCAAAGATCGCATCTTGTTGAATCGATTCAAAAAATCGGGAGATCGTATTGCCGTGAATCGATCTTCAAAAAGATCGATTCAGATCGGGCATCCCTAGAGGCTCAGTCGCGCGCGCGCACTGGCGCGCACCCACCCGTGATGGATGCGTATATAGAGGCGTTAAAATGACGAGTGTTCTAAAGTGTAATAACTGCAACATCGTAATCGATGAGATGTTATCGTACATCCAAAACAAGGTGTCAGTGATAGATGAAGAGACACTTGTGCGAATTTGTAAGACATCTTTTAAGAATGATGAAATAAAAAAGTCGAAATCGCTTCTTTTCGACTCAATTCCTTCGGAGTTACGAAAAATAAGCCGCAAAAATAAAGGAAAGGAGGAACGTGACTTAGCTGATATCATCAACTTTTTTAAATCAGCGGAACCTAACGAAACTCCAATATTTGTCGCGCGGCAGTTAGAAAAACTACCCCCGATCACATTTGATCACCTGGATTGCACGAAACTTTTGAAGGATTTGCTGCGAATGCAATCTTCTATCGACGAACTTAAGACTAACTGTGCTACTATGGATCAATTAAAGGAATTAAAAACGGAATTTCTCCAAATTAGATATGATTCCTTGCTTCCAACGTCAGCTTTTAAAGTAAATAGAAAACGGGGTGCCTGGTTACTGGATAGTGGGCCTGTGGGCCTATCGCATTTACCTAATTCGACAATGAATGAGACATATGATAATGCTGAAGAATTTAATAAATCACAATATCGAGAAATAACGCAGGTAAACGTAGAACAAAAGGCGTATGATTCATACACGCAACAACCGTCGCCGGCCGCAGGTACTGAGCGCACCGCATCACCCCGAGCAACAAGTGTATGTAAAACCGGTTCGTTAACTGTTCTAGGTGAATCTCCAATTCAAGCGAGCTCGCCGCCGCCGCCTCAGGTCAATCGAGTCAGCTGACTAATATAAACATCTCTGCTGTGGAGCGGGTTCCTGTACATAAACGCAAAATAGATATGGTGCAGATAAATGGTGAAAATGAAAACATTGACTGTGAAGAATGGAAGAAAGTTGTGTATAAAAGGAAACGAACTAATTATCGATACTCTGGAAAATCGGGCACAGCGAGGGACTCTGAATTTAACTTTAGAGCGGCAGAAAAGAAAGTGCCTATTTTTATAACGAATATACATAATGAAACAGCGGAGAATGATATAATTAAATATATTTATAGTAAGACCAAAGATAATGTGACTTTAGAGAGAATAAGTATGAGAACAGAGAGAGGCCATAAGGCTTATAAGTTCTCGGTATCTGAATCAAAGTTAGAATTATATCTGGACGAGAACATATGGCCACAAGGCGTAGTTTTAAGGCGCTTTGTGAATTATAAGCGTAATGGAATACAGAATAGAAAATCGTCTGGCGGCCCTAACAAAAACAATAATAGATAGTTCTTATACTTTTGCGAGTTTTAATTGTAAAAACGTGAAGTGAAGCGTTCAGTCGATAGCATCAGGGAATTGTGTGGCACCTGTGACCTCATAGCTCTGCAAGAAACGTGGTTACTGCCTGAAGAAATACCATATCTAAGTACTATCGAAGGTAAGTTCAACTATACGGGAAAGTCAGCAGTGGACACGTCGGTGGGCATACTACGTGGGAGGCCCCATGGTGGTGTCGCCATACTGTGGAATAGTAGAGTTTTTCAGCAGGTATCAGTGTTGAAGTGTGATAATAGTCGTATCTGTGCTATTAAAATAATAACTAGGGGTCGTCCTGTGATAGTGATGAGCGTATACATGCCTACTAACTCTCTGACCAATTTACCGGAATTTACTGATTGCCTTAGTACTGTGCGTGCTATATTAGATGAATATGGTATTGAATCAGTGTTTATGTTAGATGATTATTGATTATAATGCTAATATTGGTGATTTATTTTACTTAGAGTTGCAAAGCTTTTGTAACGAGCAACTTTGGTCATGTGCAGATGTACATTGGTTGGGTGCAGATTCCGATACCTACACTTTTATCCAGTGCTTTTATCAGTGACGCTCACGGAACCTGCAGCTGGCTAGACCACTGTGTCGTTACACAGGCAGCGAAACAGACTGCGAAATATTTATGTCAAATATGATACTCTTTGGTCTGATCACTTCCCCCTAATATTGGAATGTAATTTAATTTTGGTAACTACAAAAATACGTGTTAATAACACCGCAGGGAACAGGAATGTGGTATGGGGTGAAAGAAACAAAGAACAGGTCATAAGTTATTCCAAACAGTGTCATAACCGATTAAAATTTATTGACTTCCCTGTAGAATTTACAGATTGTGCGGATAAGTATTGTTCTGACCTTGGCCATCGACAGGTACTGGACAGACTCTATTCCGACATTGTAACCGCCCTTGGAGATGCAGCCCACGTGAGTCGAGGGAACACGGGGAGGGGTGGGGGTGACCGAGGCATAATGGGTTGGAATAAGCACGTCGCTGATGCTCACAGGGATGCCAGGATAAAGTTTACGGAATGGGTTATGTGTGGGAGACCAAGCTCTGGAGTCATGTACGATGAGATGTGTAACAGTAGAAGGGTTTTTAAGTCACGCCTGAAATGGTGCCAAGATCACCAAGATCAAATAAAAATGGACGCTCTTGCTGAGAAGCATGCATCGGGTGACTTCAGAAGCTTTTGGCGTAGCACGAAGAAGGGTGACTTGAAGCCTGGTCCTTCCTGTGAGCATCGACGGAGTTAGTGATCACAAGAAAATTGCAGAAGTTTTCCGAGAATATTTTTCTGTACAACCAGCAGTGAGACCGGCGGGTGAGATGTTCAATGCTGAGAACCTCAGTGGGACCGTAGGATTTACTGTAAGAGCGAAAGAAGTAGCTGCTATTGTTAAAAACATGACGAAAGGAAAGTCCCCAGGGCATGATGGCCTCAGCATTGAGCACTTACAGCACGCTGGCCCTCACATCTCTAGAGTGCTGGCTTTGTTCTACTCCTTGTGCATCGGCCATTCCTACCTTCCCATGGACATGTTAAGGACAGTGGTGGTTCCTATAGTGAAAAATAAAACTGGGGACCTTGCTGAAAAGAGCAACTATAGGCCCATCTCATTGGCCACAATAGTGGCAAAGGTGTTTGACGGTGTGCTTAACTCACAGTTAGAAAAGCACATAGATTTGCACCACAACCAGTTTGGGTTTAGACCCAAACTATCTACAGAGAGTGCAATACTGTGTCTTAAGCACACCGTCAGATACTACACTAATCGGAAAACACCAGTGTTCGCGTGTTTCCTCGATTTATCAAAAGCATTTGACCTGGTGGCGTATGACGTTCTATGGAAGAAACTGGAGAGCGTCAACTTGCCGTATGAGCTCATAAGTATATTTAAATATTGGTATGCGCATCAGGTCAACAACGTCAAATGGGCGGGCGCAGTGTCGGAGCCGTATCGGCTTGAGTGCGGAGTGAGGCAGGGTGGCCTGACCTCGCCCACGCTCTTTAATATTTATGTGGACGCGTTGATCGGCGAACTCAGCAGCAAGCATGTCGGCTGCCACATTGATGACGTATGTGTCAACAATCTTAGCTATGCGGACGACATGGTGCTGCTGAGTGCTTCGATCTGCGGCCTCAGGGAGCTGATACGGGTCTGTGAGGAGTATGCCGATCGACACGGCCTAAAATATAATACGAGTAAGAGCCAATTTATGGTCTTTGAGGCGGGGGGTGCAAGATGTCCCCAAATCATACCACCCGTGTGGTTAGATAGCGTTCCCCTAGCTAGAGTGTATGACTTTAAGTATTTGGGGCATATAGTAACCGCCGACCTCGGGGACAATAGGGACTTGGAGAGGGAGCGGAGGGCGCTGTCTGTACGGGCGAATATGTTGGCCCGCAGGTTTGCGCGGAGTTCAGACGGGGTGAAGATTACGCTTTTCCGAGCGTACTGCACCTCGCTGTACACCTGTGCCCTGTGGGCGGACTATACGCAGCGTGCATACAGCGCTCTTCGCGTTCAATTCAACAACGCGTTCCGAGCTGTGTTGAGGCTGCCCCGATTCTGCAGTGCCTCGGGCATGTTTGCCGCGGCGCGCACCGATTGCTTCCATGCAACAATGCGCAAGCGGTGCGCGTCTCTGGTGCGCAGAGTGCGGGCCAGCTCCAACACAATACTCGCTATGATAGCGGACAGACTTGACTGCCCTTACATCCGACATTGCTGTGACAGACATGTCTAGTGCAGTGTCGGATGTGGAGGCAGTTCAAATATCGCAAATATTATTATTATTTATTTAATTTTAATTTAATTTTTAATTTTTGATTTTTAATTTAGTAGAATTTTAATTTAGCATCTTTTATAATAATTTAATGTTTAGAGTATTGTGATAATAATAATAATAATAATTGTATTTACTGTGTGAAATGTCTATGGGTCTAGAGTTACCTGCAATAAATGAATTTTAATTTTTTTTTAATTACAAAACCTTTATGTTATTGTGTTCAACTGAAAAAGAGTACCTAAAACTAGAACTACATATGGCACACGTGTGCCACGTACACCGGATCTGGACGCGTCGGAACCCATACATTTAATAAGGTTTAATTTATAGTTGTTTAGAGCTACATTAGATCCACGCATTATGCGTGTGTGTAATGTAGTTCTAAACAGCTAGTCGCCATACAAAATGTATGGGCTACGACGCGCCCAGATCGGCGTACGTGGCACACGTGTGCCAGAAGTAGTTCTAGCTTAAAGAGTGCTATGAGCTTAGCCATTAACCCCTTATTTATTTTCAAAACACACTCTCACATCAGTGACGTTTGTGATAAATCTGTCGGGTTGAGGTCAAAATTCGCAAAAAAATGTCCACGATTTTATTGCAAAAAACAGAACTACATAATAATGCGCCATTTTTGAATCTCGTTATTTAACCCAAGTATAGACAGTAGCGCCACGATCATAAATATCATAGTTTGATTGCATCTATTTGGTCATCAGTCATCATCATCATCATCTCAGCCATAGGACCACAGTAGCATAGGACGTCCCGAAAACGCTGACCATGGTAATGCAGTTTAAAATTCATAACGCTAGAAGACCAGAATCATACGTTTTATATGAATCTCCCCTTGAAAGAGTAGTTTTTTGGATCACATAATTTATCAATTTCTAGTATACTAGTTAAAGACTAGATATTCCAGCATCAGTCGGTATGCTGAGAGCTTAGTAACACAGAATACAAACAGTACTAGGTAGTTAAGGCAGTAGGTAGCCTGAGAGAACTGTTAACGAAATATAAGGATGAATAAAAGACAAAACGTTGTATATCGATTGAAGGTTTATTTTAATAGTTTTCATAAAAATTACAAATTAAAAAGAGTAAGTATTTATCAATCACAACTTTACAAGAAGACATTAAACAATACGACATAATAAAATTAGTAAAATATGCGCATCATATGAAATAACATTGCTCATTGGGTTAAGACCAAATGTTAGCTTTCGTTGTTAAAAATAATTAATTTTAAAATAAAACTAAGGCGGCTATGTTTGATGGTTAACCTATCGTCTAATGTTATGATTGACGTCATTTTCAAGAAGAAATTTCAAATTAGTCTTCCGTCTCACAGTATCACAATCATGATGATGGCACTTGATCGACGTCAAACATATGGTGTATAAAATAAATATGATTGCTGCTTGTATTCAAAAGTACTTATTGATTAATTTCCTTCGTTTGATGTTTTATCACCCTACGTGACATTGGCAAAGTTGTGGTGTTCTTAGCATATTCACAAGCCACAAAATAAGAATTGAATTGACGCCAAATATGTTAAGAAAATATTTCACAAAATAAATGATACTTTATCGTATTATAGAAAATAACAAGATAAGTATGTCAATGCAGCTAAAAATTAAAAATACTATTTTATATTTGAATAAATAAATAACAATGTTATTTCAAATGACGCGCTCACCGCTCGCAATAAATCGTTAACCATCTCAGCTAAACCATAGTCTAAAACCATATTTTCCTACTCATTTCATAGTTTC
Source organism: Hemistola chrysoprasaria (assembly GCA_947063395.1). Lineage (NCBI taxonomy): Eukaryota > Metazoa > Arthropoda > Insecta > Lepidoptera > Geometridae > Hemistola > Hemistola chrysoprasaria. The sequence goes on along the minus strand of OX346733.1, from coordinate 8,007,026 downwards.
AATTTATATAGTTTTCATATATTTTCCATTCCATTCCATATACATTCCATATAGTTTGGCACTCGGCCGACTTTGGAACTTAATCAATCATAACAACTCTTGCAATATTTTCATCTAACTAGCGCCGCTCTGAGTGCCAAGTTATATGGGACGAATTTGTGAAACGAGTGTTATGAATTATGAGCATTTTACTATTACTGTCTGCAAAGATCACCAGAAGGGATAGGTTTTAACATGTAATAATTTAAAGAAACAATCAACAAGGTCAAGCTAAATGAAACATTCTAATAAAAAGAAAAAGGAATCCATTACACTGTCTATCCTATAATGCCGGGTAGAGAATGTTATTCGCAATATTATTCCCAAACATAGTAGCCCCCTTATTATCGCCGATTAATTTATAATTTGATTTGAATAAAATGAGGTTTAGTTTTTCTTTAATGGCGACGCGCGTTCCAATTTTAGTAGAACCGAAAGTAGTTATAAGTGCGTGTGTAGAATAAAATGCTCACAATTTACTGGCAAATGTTCACACAATAATATATTAAGTATATTTAAACAGGAAATGAGAACATATGTAACAATTCCAATATGCTTAAATTACGAGTAACATGCACATAGTCTATTGCATCCATTGGGCGATAGGTTTTAACACAAAATAACAAGTGTACAGAAGTCAAGCTACGTAGAACGCGGGCTCGAGCAACGCACACATAGACATCGCTCACGGACATGATATCTCGGAACGGTTGGGAACAGTGCGAGCGCGTGTGCCATCCGATTCAGACACGCGTCTTGTTGGTGTCATGGTTTTTGGTGAAATTGAATTATTTTAGTAGTTATTATTGCTTTTTATTTCCGTTCTTCCGTTTCCGTTCCGTTATTCTCAACAATACTAGATACTAGTGCTCACGATAGTTTTCTCGCATAGGCCATAGTTGATAACCCTAGCGCGAGCGTAGGTATGAAAAGTGAGTTACATACATGAATTTGACTTCTGTACATTTGTTATTTTGTGGTTTTACTGTCAGTTTAGCCACAATCACGTATATTATTGACGATAAACCTATCGCCTAATGTGATGATTGACGTCAGTCAAGAAAATTGCTGTCCGTCCTTCTGTATCATTCATTGATGGCACTAATATGAACCTAGAAAACAGGCGGAGTTTTTTTTAAACATAAAATGAAGCCCTAGCTTACTAGGTAAGCTAGCAATACAAACACGACGGCACGGTTTGCGTGAATGTGTGCACACAAGCAGGTAGGGGGTCAGTTTAAGTGGTGACTGATCGAGTTTATAGTACAAAAATCCAATCCATCCACTCAAGGAAGACCTCCCCAAATTTACTGTGGTGCTATATATTTTGTTTTAGAAGACTCCGTCCGCCTTTTTTCTAGGTTCATGTGCACTGATTGACGACCAACCTATCGTGTAATGGAAGCCTTTAAATTGTTTAACATAAAAACAGTCAATAACGGCACAGTAAACGAATAAAGTTTAGGCTTCTAACTTCTTACGGAACGCTACGTGATCATCACAAGTTCGCACGAATACTGTTTCTGTTTGAAGGGATATGTCGTAGGATATTCGGGAATACTAAGTCATTGCGAAAAACCTAGGACGATACATAGGCAAAAACCAAAAATTGAAAACTAAGAAAGAATTTCTCAATCTGCCTTGCTATTTTTAGTATTTTTTGCGACATTCCAATGGACACTAGGATAATTACAATCACTTTATGAGCATCGATTGGCTGAGGAAGTTCCCGAATGCTCTGGATTGGTGAAAAATCGTTATCAGAAGTCCTGCTCATTTGATTAGTTAGGATGGGTTGTTTATTTTAGCCAATCGGCATTCAAGTTTCCAATTATCCTAGATTCCATCATTTGCAAAGATCTCAAAAATAGCTAGGGGGCGTTAAGTATTACGTAACCAAATTTGAGGGGAGGGGTGGTTCTTCTAAAGCGTTACGACGCGTTACTGGGGGGCTTGTACAACGCGTCACGTAACATTAAAAAAATTCCTTGTTTTATTTGTTATTCACGCAAACGCAATTAAAACAATAACAAAGGTATTTTAGCGACTTTTCCGTACTTTGTGCAACATAATAGTGACATAAAACATAACATACAATCACGCCTTTTTCGGTACGGTAGGCAGAGGTGTACCCAGGACTCAGTCCCATATTAGATACACCCACATTTCGCCAGTATGTTATTGGTCTCATGTAATTGAGAGCGAGCCTATTACCATTAATAAATAGTGACTTTTAAGTAAATATGGTCACTTAGGTATTATGTAACGTTAAGGGGGGATCCCTTAACGCGTTACATGGGAGGGTCAAAAATCTTCAAAAATTTGCGTTACGTAATACTTAACGCCCCCCTAGGAAGACTGTCTTCTTCTTCTTTTCGAGTCAAAATGGCTAGTTTCCTACTTATAACATTTTGGTCCAGTATTTTGCCAGGTAGGAAGGCTGTGAAAATATTAATTAGTTTTCGATCAACCCGTTCTTTGCATCCTAGGTTTTACGCAATAACTCCGGTTTTCCAATTATCCTACAACATATACAATAATTACACCTTTTACCTTTGGCAGAACCTATTATTTTAATGCTAATAACAAATATAAATGAAAATTGGAATGTTAAATTTTCAATAACTATAAATACTTAATTTCATTATACTAAGCAAAATTGCAACAACTTGTGTTATACCAACGAATTTGAACACATGGAAATGTAACTACCAAAAAATTACCAAAAGTCTGTGCATATGTGTCGTTTAGTGTCAAAACTACAATGAATGAAACCATCCACTCATTAATATTAAGCGCATGAAGAAAAAAATGCGGACGGAATCTTCTAAAACTAAAAGAAAAGCACCGTTGAGAGTCAGCTCGGACACTTGTTTGGGGAGGTAGACTTGTTTGGGGGGAGGTACTTGAGTAGACGGAAAGGATGTCTATAAAGCTCGATCATTAACCACTTAAGCTGACCCCTAAATGCTTGTGTCATACATTCACGCCTTTTTCCCGAAGGGGTAGGCAGAGGTGTACCCAGGACTCAGTCCCATAGTAGATACACCCACATTTCGCCAGTATGTTATTGATCCCATGTAATAGGGGGCGAGCCTATTGCCATATACCGGGCACAGTTCCAGACTCCAGGCAGCTATTGAGATAATTCCTAATGGAAAAATTCAATATTTAGCACTATGCCTGACCTGGGGATCGAACCCGGGACCTCTTGATTGGCAGTCGAGCATGCGCCCACTACGCCACCGAGGCAGTCAAAATGCTTGTGTCCCTGGATCGAATCTCACCATGTGGACTTGCCTGGGCGGTACCGTGTTGTGTATGACACGTTAAACTGTAGGTCCCGGCCGTTTCCTATACGATATGTAGGGGCAGTCGGTAGGTCATGTTGGAGGCCTTGTAGGAATCTTGGCGACCTGAAACTCTGACAATATGGGCTGTCCACAAAACCCATATGAATTGACTCGAGCAGTGTAATTGGGGTAACCGGCCCCCTTATTACGGACGCAACAGAAGTGGAAAGCGTTTAAATTGCTAAATGTCTGCTGTCAAACATCATTTTTTGTATACATTAAGCAATTAAACGCTTTCCACACTTCTACTGCTGTTCGTAATGAGCACCCGGCCCCCTTATTACGGACGCAACAGAAGTGTGGAAAGCGTTTAATTGCTTAATGTCTGCTGTCAAACGGCACAAAAAAATGACGTCTGTTAGAGTATAAATTCAAATTATTATTATTATTGTGTGCACGTACACACCTTTGTTTTTAGATTTATGGGTGTGAATGTGTGCGTGCCGTCGTATTTGTATTAGCGAGCTTCTATGGTACTTGATTTTTTGTTATAGCAGACTCCGTCCACCTTTTTTTCTAGGTATTTCCGCCAATCAGCTACCGTCACGTCGCCACTACAGTAGTATTCATTATTCTGTGACCATGACCGATTCTCGCGTGATTTTTGTTTGAAGTAACAGTTCCATTTGTTCTTAATTCATTGTGTTATATATATAAATATTAATTTTTGAACTTACATTGAATATGTGTCGATTTTGTACATGAAATACATACAATAAGGGTGAAAGGTTCATGGAAGAGAGATAGTTTTCACATTTTCACAAGTAAGTATGGATGAAAACTTAACATTTATTCAAATGACCGATAACTGCATCAATTGGCGGTCTCGTCGCAAAACATGACAAAAAATAAAACTGGAATTAGCGTAGAGCTATCCCTTAGTGCCAATACAGATACAGATAAATTTTTAAAAAGGTTTTTACAGGGCCATCTATGAATTCTCTTATTTTGAATGAATTTCAAAAAATGCTGAAATGTGCCAAGTTAGTGATTTAGGTAAATACTAAAACCGCATCATCATTACATTTTTTAATAATCACACATAATGTCATCAGATGGTGGAATAATAGAGGTGTGATCTATTTTCAAGATGCAGTTTTAATTACTATCAAAATCGGACACATGATTACAGCATTTTTCGAAATTGTGTAGTTTCGGAAATGGTCCTGAAGACCTTTTTAAAATTGTATATTAAAAGTTTCTACTAGCAATAGTTAGCGGCTAAATTTGTTTATTTTCATTTATTTTACTAAACAGTCTGAGTTGTGTAAGCACGGATCGTCCCGGAACTTGAGGTCCTTACATAAATGCTCCAAGGTAGAGTTCCCAATAACAATATTATTATCATCTCCATGTATTATTTCATCTGCCAAACATATAACACCAATTTTGAACTGGCGTTTTTGCGCAGAGTTCATGCCACGCATCTCAGCGAACATAATATTGAGAAATAACATATCCGGGTCGGAAAATACATACTGCTCTCTCTGTCTATTTCTCGTTGAGGTCAAATCATACTTTGATAATATACCATCTCCAATTTTTCTTTCTGAACATTTTGACGCTATCGATGGTTCCGCATCGTCAATATAATCCGAATCAGATTCTGAACCATAGTCACTATTGTTTTTCTCTCCTGTTCTTTTGATTCGCTCGAATTTTTCCATGAAAACGTTATTGTCGCAGATTTGCCAATAGAAGAATATATACAAGTTTTTATCAGATTTTAGTTTGAAAATTGGACTGCTACGTCATTACTTTATTATAGATATATGCTAAAATAATTACACTTAGCAAGTGTGCTACATTAACATATTATAATTAGATAAAAAAACCGATAATTTTGTAATGTTACTATTTTTTTTTACTGTATTGATTATTTTTAATCGATTTTAATGACACCTATCATCAGGTGTATCATAGACATAGTTAATTTATTGTCTATGTCAAAGAAGGTCATCTTAGATATGCCAAGGTGGCGAATTATTAATAAAATAAATATTTTCACATGTAGGAAGCCATTGGAGAATTTATTGATGACACCTTCATACGGACACATCAAACTTGCTAAGAGACCATAGAGTAACCTTAACAAAGTAGGTCCTACTCTCTTTTACACATATGAGGTACTATATAATAACTTAACAGGTCACGACAAAACCACGGACGTAAACTGTAAGCCACGAACTGAATTCATTGTACATCATATGATACAATTCATAATTCCAGGCTTTTACGGAGAAGTTTTGATTGAAATTGTGTGAGTCACGTCTATGCAAAGTTATTTCGGTTTGAAAATTCCTTGAAAAGATGAAATGTCAAACGGTACTTCTTAGATTTTATGTGCCGCTATTCGCGGGTGAAACCAAAGTTAAAACCCTGCCCGAATTTACTTTGAGATCCGTTATTTGGGTCTGAACGTACGGTCAGCATCAACGTCGATGACCATATTCGGTATTTCAAAATCACTATACTTACACCATATTATAATATTCAGTTAATTATGAATGAACATCATTAAAAAAGAAGAATCCAATACCCGGGATAATTTGTAGTGGTAGGCTTATTTTGCAATGACCCGCCTGGGGAAGTACAACACTTTGCCAGTTATTCATCCGCCAAGCAGTAATGTACAAACATTACTGTGTTCCGGTCTGAAGGGCAATGTTACCAGCGAAATTACTGGGCATGACGAATTTCAACAACTGATTTCTCACGATGACAGGCGCAGTGCAGTGCCGCGCAGAATTTTGAACTTTAAAATACTAGGTGGCACTGTGTCTGATATGGGCAATCATGATGCTTACCATCAGGCACCTGGTTTGCTCGTCACTCACTATCATAAAAACAAATCTAACGAGAAAGCAGCCAAGTACAAAAATATTCTTCATTAAATTTCTTACAATTTTGTCATTGGATGCATATTTATAAAACGTATTATTTTCGAACTATCACAGCGCTACGCCTACGGTTTACTTGTTAGTATATATTTAAAACTATTCATATGTTATATATTGTATATTGTATTCATATGTTATATGTTGTTATTCATATGGTGTATGTGCCTTTCACCCTTAAGTACTGTAGTTATTAAAGATATGAGGAAAGTGACAAAGCACTTGATTTTAAACTGAGTTTGTTCAACAATACAACTTCAGGTGCGTAATATATAATAAATAATTAAAGAAATGTGGATATTTTGATCAAGCCTTAATGAATTAGATATTTCCCATCTTTGAGTATACAATGCTTTACAAAAGTGTTGTCATACTTAAGGGGATGCATCTGAACTTTCAACTTTCAAAAGTATTGCTAACGCAACAGAAAAGTTCGACTTTCATACAAATTTTGACAGCCTGGTTGGCACAGATAGTAGTAACTCTGCTTTCTGTGCCGCAGGACCCGGGTGCGATCCCCGGCCAGGTCAAACATTTGTGTGCATGAACATGTCTGTTGGATCTGTGCCTGGGTGTTATAAGCCTATATGAGTATGTGGTGTGGAAGTTGTCCCATATTTAAATTTGCCGATCAGCTGATCAATTTTGTACGGGAGGTCGAATTTTTTGCTGCAAATTTCGCAATTATTTCTTTTGAAAGTTGTTTAGTTTAACGGGCAAATGCACCCCCTTAAGCATTACTACACCTTTCTTACACTTATATTCAACGGTTTGACACATCCTGTGTTGAATTAAGGGCGGCGACTGAGATGACCATTTATTCGTTACAAGTTCGAACATTCGGTATGTCAGTACAGCGAGCCGAGCAGATACACAATGTAACAATGCTCGATGCGAATATTCACATCCAGCATATGTTCATTTCGGTCGCTACCCTAATGCTGCTCCCACACTGCATAAAATGTTCACAACGATTTTGTAACTAAAACATTTACTAACATATGTTAGGAATTGTTACATTCCGTTAGAGAATTGTTAGATGTTTCTGAGTGCTGATAGACTGATGGAAAATATTCAGTACCATTTATAATTCTCACTATCACTATGTCATTTTTTTCTTTATTTATCTCTCTCTCTCTATCTTTTTTCTCACTACTTTTTGATATCCATCGATTGTCACTATTATTTGAAAATATGAAATCTCCCAGTTTGGTTTTACGTTTCGAGCCGCCGTCTGGATATTTTTTTATGATAGAATTATAACCATAACATACAATCACGCCTATTTTCCGAAGGGTTAGGCAGAGGTGTACGCAGGACTCAGTCCCATAGTAGGTACACCCACATTTCGCCAGCATGTTATTGATCCCATGTAATAGGGGGCGAGCCTATTGCCATCTACCGGACACAATTCAAGAGTCCAGGCAGTTATTGAGATAATGGAAAAATCCAATATTTGACCTAGGAATCGAACTCGAAACCGCATGTTCGATCATAACAAATGTTATATTTTGTTACAATTTGTAAAATAAAAATGTTGTATTGAAAATATTTACTAACATTAGCTAACATGAAAACATTTTCTAACACTGTTATCAAATGTTAGTCAAACAAATGTTTAGTTACGTTTGTAAGCATTTAGTAACACCAGTGTGGGAGCACCCTTAGTTGTTGCCTATTGTTGAGTAGTGTATGCCAAGCTGCAAGTGCTAGAGTAAGGTTCAAACGATTACAACGAGCGGGTAGTCTTGTATCATAAAGAAGCTCGAGGCACGAGGGCCAGCGACGCGTCCAGTCGCGGCCAGTCGCAGAAATCTTTGCCGTGTCTGAAATATTATACAGATAACGTGATTCATTCCATTTTTATATTTAAAGATACTCCTTTATTTCAAGAACAATACTTATGTGAGGTACTGTGCTAAGTAAGGTATTTCCTATGCGTTCGTAACAGCAGACAATCGGGGCGGCGACCGGAGAATTTCCCATACAAATTTAATATTCAAATCATTTGAAATCAGAGCATATTTCCAATATTTAATGAATATGATAACGTCATTCGGGATGAGACACTAGTATCTAAGTTCCTAATTATATTTTAGTCTAAAATACTTTTAATTTGGAGTTATATTTGAAAATATTATTATTATTTTGGATTTAAATTTAATTAGGAATCTAGATAACTAGTCTCATTCCGAATAACGTCATTAAATGTTGGAAATATGCTCTGATTTCAAATGATTTAAATATTACGTTTGTATGGGGAATTCTCCGGTCGCCGCCTCCTTATGCGTTCGGGCCATTATAGTATTCTTCTTGAATACGGGTGTTAGACTTACTAATAACTGTGCGACGCGGTTTCACCCGTGTCGTCTTCGTTCCCGTGGGAATATCGAAATTAAAAATTCCCTATCTCTTATTCCAGGGTCTAAACTATGTACATACCAAATTTCAATCCCAATTTCATCAAGTTTTTTGCGTGAAATAACAAACATCCATCTATCCATCCTCACAAACTTTCGCATTTATAATATTTGAAGGATGTAGTTGTATGTCCCGTGGTGTCACCCGCTGCGAAGTACCCCAATGTGTGACTCAAGAGTCTATAGTCAATAGGCACACTATCAAATTCAAGAGCCACATGCTCAATTTCGGTAATAAGAGGTAAAATAACACTCGCACAAACTTTCGCATCTAAGATATCCAATAGTGGAACATAGGCCTCTCCCCTCATGTGGCATTTCTCTCTGTATTGAGCGATCTTTAAACAAATTTACTCATTTTAATGCATATAATTTGTACGCCTTTATTGGCCCTTTATTGGCGGAATTTTGTTGAAAATTATGGACTGTAAGATCTCATGTAACCAAAATTCTGACATATTAACATTCATTCATTCCTGCATTCATTCATTCATCGACTGCTGTGCTGCCAACTTCGCGCTTACCTTCTCTAATATTAGTGGGATATAAATATGCATAGCAAAACTTAGTCAAGTCATAGTAAATATTAAAAAAAAAGTCATACCTGAGAATAAAGGTAAGCGTAGCTCCAACAGCTGCCCCCCAGAACATGAGATAGAGCAAGGACTCGCTCGTGTAACGTTGCGGCATCACCGCCGACGCACAGAACATTGACACCGCCACTAGCAACACTGACGGGAACTGTGGACCAATGTTGGCAGTTCATTATAGTTGTCAGTACAGAACATGAGATATAGCAAGGACTCGCTCGTGTAACGTTGCGGCATCACCGCCGACGCACAGAACATTGACACCGCCACTAGCAACACTGACGGGAACTGTGGACCAATGTTGGCAGTTCATTATAGTTGTCAGTACAGAACATGAGATAGAGCAAGGACTCGCTCGTGTAACGTTGCGGCATCACCGCCGACGCACAGAACATTGACACCGCCACTAGCAACACTGACGGGAACTGTGGACCAATGTTGGCAGTTCATTATAGTTGTCAGTACAGAACATGAGATAGAGCAAGGACTCGCTCGTGTAACGTTGCGGCATCACCGCCGACGCACAGAACATTGACACCGCCACTAGCAACACTGACGGGAACTGTGGACCAATGTTGGCAGTTCATTATAGTTGTCAGTACAGAACATGAGATATAGCAAGGACTCGCTCGTGTAACGTTGCGGCATCACCGCCGACGCACAGAACATTGACACCGCCACTAGCAACACTGACGGGAACTGTGGACCAATGTTGGCAGTTCATTATAGTTGTCAGTACAGAACATGAGATATAGCAAGGACTCGCTCGTGTAACGTTGCGGCATCACCGCCGACGCACAGAACATTGACACCGCCACTAGCAACACTGACGGGAACTGTGGACCAATGTTGACCATTATATGTCAGTAATAACCCTGCGGTTTGGGAGTACAGGGCCCTTGTATTTATAAAACTGTTTGCATATTATATCGGTACGTTAACATGCTTATTTTGAAGATCTTCTGTAGATAGATAATACTCTATTGTACACCACACACAAAGAAATAAAATAACAGAAAATATAGTTTGTTCAAACGGCGGTCTTATCTGTAAGAGTGGTTACGTAAAGAAAGTGTCCGAAAAGAATCCGATCCGAATCCGTCAAAATACGGTCCGAATTAGTCGTAGAACTATTAGTTTGATAGTTTTTGTAGTGGTAGGCCTCTTTTGCAGGGGGCCGCCTGGGGAAGTACCACACCTTTGCCAGTTATTCATCCGCCAAGCAGTAATGTGCAAACATTACTGTGTTCCGGTCTGAAGGGCAATGTTACCAGCGAAGTTACTGGGCGTGATGAAATTCAACAACTCATATCTCAGGGTGACAGGCGCAGTGCAGTGCCGCCCAGAATTTTGAATTTTAAAACACTGGGTGGCACTGTGTCTGATATGGGCAATCATGATGCTTACCATCAGGCACCTGATTTGCTCGTCTTGTCATTCATTATCATAAAAAAAAAAAAAAAAAAGTTAACGCCAAGGGCGTCGCCAGCCGATGATCAAGGGGGGGGCTAGTCAAGGAATTTCTACCCAAATTCCCCATTTGGGTAGACGGTAGATATACAACAGGTATTTGCATGTATACAATTTACAATTACAAATTTCTATGAAACAGAAAAGCCCTACAATTTTGTAGATTTTTTACAGTTTTGGAGATTATTTTTTTTATGAAATAGGGCCCAGATGGTTCTGTATTTAAAAATACGGGCCTATCGTATGGCGGCACTTGAATGTCAACATTGACAATAAAGGCTACATTTTTTCAATTCTCATGGGGGGGGCAGCAGCCACCCCCTGCCCCCCCTTGGCGACGCCCTTGGTTAACGCACTATAGATACGATTTCTGTCGTCCGATTTCTCTCCGTCATCCGTGAATCTCCATTTCGGAGACGATATTGACGGACCGAAGCAGCCATAGTTGTATTTGTATGGACACTCACTCCCTGTGTCTGGACCGAGTCGGAGGTATGGACACTCACTCCCTGTGTCTGGACCGAGTCGGAGGTATGGACACTCACTCCCTGTGTCTGGACCGAGTCGGAGGTATGGACACTCACTCCCTGTGTCTGGACCGAGTCGGAGGTATGGACACTCACTCCCTGTGTCTGGACCGAGTCGGAGGTATGGACACTCACTCCCTGTGTCTGGACCGAGTCGGAGGTATGGACACTCACTCCCTGTGTCTGGACCGAGTCGGAGGTATGGACACTCACTCCCTGTGTCTGGACCGAGTCGGAGGTATGGACACTCGCGCACTGTTTCCGGAACGAGTCCGATCTAAATCCGTGATCACAGATCACAGTCTTCCGAACTACGGATCGGATTTTTTTCGGACGTAGTCGGTAACCGCTCTAATTGGCTTGACAGTGAAGAGCACAGAACAGATAATAATACTACGTATAGAATGGACACTGTCAGCCGCCCACCAATCGGGCCTTCCCCAGCCCGCGAGCGAGATTGAGCTCTCCACGAGCCCCGCTTCGCTCGGAAATCACCTCACGCACACTCTTGCGCGTGTAAAAAACGGAACTATTGTTGATTCAATTGCTTTTGTTGTTGATCATACGAGTACAGTAGCGCCCAAGGGCGTCGCCAAGGGGGGGCAAGGGGGGGCTGCTGCCCCCCTTAGAGAATCGAAAAAATGTAGCCCTTATTATTTGTCAATGTTGACATTCAAGTGCCGCCATACTGTTCGACCTACCGATAAACGCTTATTTTTAATTAAGAACCATCTGAGCCCTATTTCATAAAAAAAATAATTTGCAAAACTGTAAAAAAACTACAAATGTGTAGTATTGTAGGGTTTTTCTGTTAGAATTTGTTATGCTCTCGACTGTACCTATATATTTTTCCCATCCCCTATACTTCTACTAGCCCCCCCCCTTGATCATCGACTGGCGACGCCCTTGGTGGCGCCCCTATAATTTTCTACTCTTTTCTGTCAAGCTATATAGGTGAGTAACCAAAAAGGTAAACAGAGGTGTACCCCAAGACTTACTCCCATAGAAGGTACCCACACCTCGCTTTTTAACTTTTTTTAAGTCCCGTGTAATAGGGGGGCTACCCTATACTGAATACTGGCAATACTTACAGTTATATACTTCCAATCTCTCTCCCTGTGCAGGGGACAAGCCACATTGTTGCCCTCACCGTCTGCTACCACATATTTACCCAGAAACAGGTCGATACAATCCTGCAAGAAAATCATAGATTTGTTGAACAAACGAGGATGAACACGCGGGACTACTTATAGACAAGAACGTTCTTACGCGTATATTCGTATGCGTCCACACTGCATGGAGGTCGAAGCTACACTAAAGTAAGGTGTACGGATTGCAGTACACTTTAGTCGAGCATAACTAGTGTTCGGAACGTGAAACCTAGTACTTGGTACATTAATATCGTTGCCTGAAGTAGAATAAGTTGTAACATGATTCAGTTAATTTCCACACACTTCACCGACCTTCAAAAAATTCTTGTATATTTCCGAAAGCACGGTAGACTCATTAGCATCTTCATTGACGTGCAAAATTATCAGATTGTGGATTTCCATAAATCTTTTTGAGTTTGAGTTTAGAGCAACTAGTGGTCTGATCGATTTCGAATTTAGTATCCAGTTACTTCATCAATATAGGACTTTACCAAGGACTTGGTAACCTTGTCCTGATGCTGCAGCATCAGGTTCAGATAGACCAGTCAAGACATATCTTGTTTGGGCTCGTTGGTATCGTCTCAATGAATATCTTACAGATGACAGAGACCAGAGAAGATGGAGCGGGAAGAAGAGGTTTTTTTTTTAAATTTCGTAATTGTCTTGCCTGTCTATATCCATCGCTAAAGTTGTTCTTGTAATAGCGCGTGAGCGAGTTGACCCCGTCTCGGATGAGACCGGCCCGGGTTCGTTTCCCGGTGCGGGTGAAGTCTGTCTTCAAGGCGCCCGTGCCGGAGTACTGCACCGATATCATGTCTGCATGGTCTGCCCATACCTAGTGGAAGAATATAATTATTGTTAATCTAAATAAATTGTTAAGGCATACGTATGTATACCTAGATACCAAGAACATACAGCGCCATCTATTAGTTCCTAGCGTAAAGTATGGAAATATGCAGTTAAAATGGCTATAACTTTTGATTACGTTTATTAAAATGAATTATTTTTTTACAGCCACAAGGGACCGCAAATCTCAGTAGTTGATATCAATTTTAACTTGATACAGTCCGCGAGGTATAAGCTGAGCTTTGCATTAGTGTGAGTGATCACCAAAAGTACAGAGACAGAATGGCGCCGCGAAAACTCAAACTCAAACAGATTTATTCAAATAGGTCATAATCTGACACTTTTGTACGTCAATGAAGATACAGTACTGAGTCTACCGTGCGTTCGGAAAGATACCTCTACAAGAAGAACGCACAAGAAACTTGTAGGGTTTAATTTTTTCAACAGATAGTTTCACAATATTTGGTTTGCTTACATTCATTTTCTTTGAAGGTGCCGCGAGGCGACTATGCAGAAGTTTCCAGGCATCTTTGTCCTCTATGTACTGGTTGACTTTATAGTATGCCTTCTTTAGTAAAGTAGATTTTATATAGGTTTTGAATTCTCAGCGCACCTCAGGCCGGTTACCCAAAATCAGTTTAAACCGGTTTTTACCGGGCGAAAATGGCGCCGCGCCTAAGGCCGGTTGTCACACCTACACTATCCATGTACACTCACACAAATGCAAAGCTCAGCTTATACCTCGCGGACTGTACCTCCACACATTCCCATAAAAAAATGTCTTGACAGACGGACAACAAATTGATCTTATAAGGGTTCCTTTTTTCCTCTTAAGGTACAGAATCCTAATAATACTCTTTAAAAGATTCTTTCAGCTTCTCATAACATAACATTACGCCTTTTCCCGAAGGAGTTGGCAGAGGTGTACCCAGGACCCAGTCTCATATTGGGTATGCTCTTCCGGGAACAGTTTTAAACGCTAGACTTTTATTGAGATAATAACTTATGAAAAAATTCAATACCACTTTTACTTGGGAACCCGTTATAAATGTTACCCTATTACAACCTTCTATGAGGCTGAGTCTTGGTTACACCTCTGCCTAACCCTTCGGGAAAAAGGAGTTTTTTTTTTTATGATAGTGAGTGACTAGACGAGCAAATCAGGTGCCTGATGGTAAGCATCATGATTACCCATATCAGACACAGTGCCACCCAGTGTTTTAAAATTCAAAATTCTACGCTGTCTGCACTGCGCCTGTCACCTCGAGATATGAGTTGTTGAATCTCATCATGCCCAGTAATTTCGCTGGTAACATTGCCCTTCAGACCGAAACACAGTTATGTTTGCACATTGACTGCTTGGCGGATGAATAACTGGCAAAGGTGTGTGTCCCCAGGCGGCCCCCTGCAAAAGAGGCCTACCACTAAACTACTGCGTTATGTTATTGGGTTTACCAAGCTTACATTATTAAACAGATGTTCCAAATGCGGGTTGGTAGAGTCGTCGCTGGTGACAGCCAACAGCTTGAGAGCGGCAGTGAGCTGCAGCTTGGCCAACAAGCTCTGTACCACGTTGGTCCTGTCGAGGCAATCCACGCAGTTGGTTCGGAACACGCCGTTCTGTCGGAGCAGGACCGTGCCACCGCGTGACAGGAAATAGCCGAACTCCGTCTGAAAGTGATTCATTAATTATACACATTAACAGGTTATGGGACCTCTTAGCAATTTGACATAATCTTATGGAAAATTTACCAAATCGATGATTTGTATTCCCCTGTTCCCTCCGAATAAATAAACTTATTTGTTATATTTATATCTTGATATTTTAAAGATGAAGTAAGCAATGTCCCTATCATTTTGTTTTTGTTATTAAACTCTACCTTTTTTTGTAGTTAACGTCTACGCATGCGAGTATAACTGGGATTTTTAGAAGTTCTCTATAAAAAAATCCGAGAGTTTACAAGAGAATCTAAAATGACACGGACATAGATTACTTCACTAGGAAAATATCAAGATATAAATTTCTAGAATGGGTTAATAATATTCGAAGGAAACATTACCATGTTTCCTTCGAATACAGAACATCGATTTGGCGAATTTTTCATGGAATTGTGTCAAATTTCTAAAAGGCCGTGTACGCTCTTACACAGGTTTGTTGCTAATTTTGTAGGGAATATCAGAACAAAAAAACTGTCTATATAAACATAATAACATTTTTATAAAAAAAAAATCTAGGCCCAGGGAAATCATGTTTACAGCTTCGTTCATTAACATAGCTCAGCTGATCGGTAAAGTACGGGAAGTCATAATTTGTTTCATAAATTTTGCAATAATTTATTTCGAAAAGGTGTTCAGTTTGACGGGCAGAGATGCGCCTTATAAAAAATTCTCCGCCGTACTGCACTGCGCCTATCACCCTGAGATATAAGTTGTTGAAACTCGTCATTTCCAGTAATTTTATTGTAGTGGTAGGCCTCTTTTGCAGGGGGCCGTCTGGGGAAGTACCACACCTTTGCCAGTTATTCATCCGCCAAGCAATAATGTGCAGAGATTACTGTGTTCCGTTCTGAAGGGCAATGTTACCAGCGAAATTACTGGGTATAACGAATTTCAACAACTTATATCTCAGGGTGACAGGCGCAGTGCAGTGCAGCGTAGAATTTTGAATTTTAAAACACTGGGTGGCACTGTGTCTGATATGGGTAATCATGATGCTTACTATCAGGCACCTGATTTGCTCATCCTGTCACTATCATAAAAAAAAAATCGCTGGTTAGGTCCTGGCTAATCTAGCCAGCCTTACTCCGCCGAGAAGCTCAGAAGCTTCCTGGGAACTTCGAAGGGTTCATGGAGACGTGATATACCTGTTCATGTGATATCCTATCGATGAGAACATTGAGCCGATGGTACCGCATGCCCCTGCACTCCGTGTGGAAGTCGAAGGGCTCGTACCGCGCCCCGGGCAGCGCCGCGGCGGCCACGGCGGCTCGGTACCCACGCTCCAGGGCTTCTTCTTTGCCGTACTGGTCTATCTGGAATGGGAACGATTTCATGTTAACTTATGCCCATATGCACCCTTTATGCAGGTCCCGGCTTCGATCCCCGGCCAGGTCAATCATTTGTGGGCATGAGCATGTCTGTTTGATCTGTGTCTGGGTGTTATAAGCGTATATAAGTATATCAGTCTACTGGTGACCATAGTACAGGCAAAGCCTGTACTATGGTGGACCAGCTGACCGTTTTTTTAAACCCAACATGCAGAGAATTCGCATGCTTATGAAATTAATGTGAAATCACATTAATTACTATCACTTACCAAATTAACCAACACCTGGTTCCCATATCTCTGTTGCTGGTCCCTTATGTGTTTAGTGTAAGCGGCCACGTGGTCTTCGTGTGCCAATACAACAGCGGGCTTGTACTTCATGTCGGGGTATTGCGACCAGAATAAAGGAATGGATCCTCGTGTTTGTACGAAGGATGACTTCTCGCCGCCTCGCTCGATTATCTGTTCTGTTTCCACGTAGTTTGCCACATTGCCCTATTAATATAATAACGATATTATTAATATAATTATAATATTATTAATATAATACATACAGTCACGCGTTGTTCCCGTTGGGGTAGGCAGAGACTATTTCTTTCCACTTGCTACGATCCTGACATACAACTTTCGCTTCTTCCACTTTCATCACATTCTTCATGCATGCTCGTCGGTTGTTGGTACTTTTGACCTAGCCTTTCCTTAATATAATTATGATATTAATAATATCATAATAGAGGGGTGCTTATCCCAGCACTTACGTATGGTAGTGAATGTTGGGTCTGGCAGAAAAAGCATGAAACTAAGATGAATGCTGTGGAAATGAGAAGTTTGAGAAGTATGAGTGGAGTGACCTTGATGGACAAAGTGAGGAACAGTGTGATAAGGGAACGCTGTGGCGTGTTGGAAGATGTAGTGACAAAGATAGAAGAAAGGATTGCTTAGGTGGTTCGGACATGTGGAGAAGATGGATGAAAGGTGATTGACAAAGGAGATTTATAAGGCTAGTGTGAATGGTCAAGTCGGTAGGGGTCAACCTAGGCGTACCTTTCATGGGGTGCGTGCAGGAAACCTCCCCGTGGTGCACCCTGGGCAACAGACGTCCGTCTGTTCGTCTGTTGCCACACGCCGGCCGATATCCTGCTACATGGGCTGTGGTGGGCTCTTCAGTGAGTAGACCGCCACGCCCGGGAGGAGCGTCTCCGCGTGTCCCCATGAAGTTAGCATGGGGCACAGCGGACGGCGCGGGCGGGCTCAATTGAGCCCCGCCGAGAGATGGATTCTCTACTTTCCCCTGGGCAGATCTACCCCTGCACGGGGGCAACTAGAGAATCCCTGCGCTTTTTGCGCGAGGTGGTGGGCGGGGGCGGGTCTTTCGCGTCTTTCCGCACGTTTGCCACGGCGTTCGGGAAGGCGGGAAACAACCCTCCATGCCCTTAAGTTGAAGAGGGTTCTCTACTTTCCCCGGTGTGGACCCCTGCACAGGGGCAACTAGAGAATACCTGCGCTTGGTGCGCGTGGTGGTGGGCGGGGGAGGGTCTTTCGCGTCCTCCCGCACGGATTGAAGGCTCGTTCGAGAGGGCACGGAACACCATTCCGGATTGGAGGACGATTCTCCGCTCGTCTCCGTGCAGAACTGCGGTGGCGACCGGAGAATCAAATTCCAGGGGCCCGGGCGACGGATGCGCGGGGGTATCGCCGATGCCTAAAGGCGTGGTGGCTCTTTGGGACGGTTGGGGTGAAAGAATACCTTTACCCCACCGTGGCGGGGTCTTCCTCGGAGGACCAAACGCCGTCGGGGCTGCGGATGAGTGCTTCGGCATGCCCGCAGCCCCGACACATGGCGTCGCTAAGGAACACCCCGGGGTTTTTTAGTGGGTATACCGTAGGGGCCCGTGTGCCGTCCGGGAGTCCCACATAACCACCCGTCGCTCCCCCGGGCGCGGGTGGTATGCATCAAGCCTTTTCCCCCGAGGAAAAAAAAAAAAAAAAGGCGTACCTTTCATGAACAAGTTGATGTTATCTTAAGGAAAGGCAAGGTCAAAACCAACAACCGACGAGCATGCATGAAGAATGTGATGAATGTTGAAGAAACGAAAGTTGTGTGTCAGGATCGTAGCAAGTGGAAAGAAATAGTCTCTGCCTACCCCAACGGGAACAAGGCGTCACAGCATGTATGTATTAATATAATTATAATATTATAGAAAAACTTGCACACACGGTCTTCTAGTCTTCGATGTGTATGGTGTGTTATTGTATGTGTCCATGCCACCTGAGTCACAGGGAATCTTAGTGCAGAGGTGTGAGTGCGTATAATAAATAATTAATGTTTATATTTATTTATTTTAAAACCAGTAAGGTTTCGTTCGTCTACGGATCTCCTCTTTTCTGATTCGATCTCCCAGAGAAATCCCGAGCATAGCCCTCTCCATAGCTCGTTGCGCTATTTTGAGCTTACTGATAAGACCCACAGTCGGAGACCACGTTTCAGATCCGTAAGTCATCACTGGTAACACACAACTGGCTGGAGGCGGGCCGCTTACAACCGGTCTAGATGGAAATCTATGGGGGAGGCCTATGTTCAGCAGTGGACGTCCTATGGCTGAGATGCTGATGATGATAATAAAATTACCTGAGCGTCGATTCCTCTCGTAAACAGTCTAGTTCCGGCACGATCTACGCTGCGCCGCGACACTAGCGCCCACGTCAACTGATGTCCGTTCACTGACACGTGGTTTATTGATACAACTGCAGCTTTATATCAGGACATTATCACTTTTATAGTGGTAGGCCTCTTTTGCAGGGGGCCGCCTGGGGAAGTACCACACCTTTGCCAGTTATTCATCCGCCAAGCAGTGATGTGCAAACATTACTGTGTTCCGGTCTAAACTCCGTGACATGCTAGGCCTGACTGGGTTACAAATAAGAGTATAATACACTTATTTGTGTCTAAGTTTGTGAGGATGGATGGATGTTTGTTACTCTATCACGGCAAAACTACTGAACCGATTGGGCTAAAATTCGGTATGTAGATAGTTTAGACCCTCAAACAACACATAGGGTACTTCGTATCCAGATATTCCCACGGGAACGAAGACTACGCGCGTGAAACCGCGGGCCACAGGTAGTATGGTATTGTAAAAGGATACATCCTTGTATGATGGGTAGAGCAAATCTGGAGAACTGTGTCTGAGAATAGTCTCTTAATAGATGACCATTCCATAGGAACCGCGCGTCCGCTCGATTTGCTATTGACATCTGGAAAACAAAATAAACACCCAAATAACACTATGCAGGTCGCGTCACGGTTTAATAGCGCTGATCTTGAATGCGCAGAAATCGATTTTAATAGATCCGTTAAGACTTTTTAGACCAATACACCTGAGCAATGCCCTCCTCTACTTTTGCCGAGCGCTATTAAACCGTGACGCGACCTGCAGCTTGTCTTATTTAACTTATCAATGACAGCTGAAAAAATAATATTTCTTTGTCATTTTTTCTTAAATTAGGTACACAAATAGTATTTTATCGGGTAATTTAATATTTATAACATAACACATGACATAAAATCACGCCTTTTTCCCGAAGGAGTGGGCAGAGGTGTACCCAGGATTCAGTCCCAAACTTCCACCCACATTTCGCCAGTATGTTATTGGTCCCGAGTGATGGGGGATAGAGGATCATCAGAGGCAATAGGGGGCGAGCCTATTGCCATCTACCAAGCACAGTTTCGGACTCCAGGTAGTTATTGCGATAATTCCTAATGATAAATCTAATATTTAACACTTTGCCTAGTGTGAGTATCTAACCCGTGTGAGTATCGAACCTCATGATCAGCTGTTGAGCTTTCGCCCACTACGCCACCGAGGCAGTTTATCAATTGAATATTAATTTATTAATATTTAAGAGGGTGTATCTACTCGTCAAACCGAATACTTTCAAAAGCAAGAATTTCTAAAGGTAGATACACCCCTTAAGTACCACTACACCTTTTTCAACACATTCAATTTCAAATATCTTTATTTCAAAACCATGTCCATAAATTCAGTTACATTAAAATTAATTACAATTATTCAAATACACAAAAAAAACATGTCAAAAATTACAAAATAAATAATAAACATATATAGGTATACAAACATTCCGCCGTGTGGTTCCCGGCTATAAAATAGAGCCACCCCTCTCTAGTGCGGAGTGCGGGCAGCAGCTCTCCGGCACCAAGTATTACAACTGCTGCGTGAGACAACACTAGCTACAAGCGAGACCATCTAGGATACATGTTCACATATGAACAGTTTATGACGTTCTATGGGGAGGCCTATGTTCAGCTGTGGACGTCTTCCGGCTGATCATGATGATATAAAAGCATACTATCAGTGTAGTGTATATTATATATACATACATTATGAAAGTCAGGTGCGACGGAATGCAACCGCTGCAGTGTGTGCGTGAGATCGTACCCGTACGAGAAGTAGATGCCGGGCGTCTCTAACGCTGACCTCATCATGCGCTCGTATGTGCTGTTCTCTTCTATCTAATCAAACAAAACAAGAATAGAAACTTTGAAAAAAAAATTGGCATAATAATATCGGACAACTTCCACACACGGTCATCTGGTCCCAAACTAAGCTAGCTGCCCACAGGGTCCGGGTTCGATCCCCGGCCAGGTCACACATTTGTGTGCTTGAACATGTCTGTTTGATCCGTGTCGGGGTGTTATAAGCTTATATATGTATATCAGTCATCTGGTTACCATAGTACAGGCTTCTAGCCTAGTTTGGGACCAGATGACCGTGTGTGGAAGTTGTCCCATATTATATTATGTTACTTATGGATTTTATTATCTGAAATAAATGAATTAATAATAATATATATCATATATCAATGAAATGAAGGCTGAAACTGGCAGAGTGCCTTTATTGAAAAAAGACTAAACAATAGAGCTACCTACTTACTATCTACCCTAACTAAATACACTATACCACAGAACACTTTGAAAATCCACAGGTCGACATGTCGGCCTATAGAAAATCCAAGTGCTCTAAACCACTGTCAGATGGCAGCGTACCCAAGATACTGGCGGCATTGCCACGTTGAATAGCAATGCTTATACGTTGAGCCAGATAAACGCCAGCATTTTGATCACGCGTCGCCTCGACCAAGCGCTCAGATAGATTTTTGAAAATGCGGTGAGCTCCCGGACCCCACGGTCCCAGAGTCTCGACTCCAAACGGTTCAAATATGTAACCGCTACCGAGGCTTGTATATTTGCTCCGCTTGCGTTGCACGGCAGAACCCGCCGCCGCACCAGCCGTACCTTGGGTCTCTGGTACATGTGACGGAGCTAGTGTGTCAACGCAAGTAGCGTCCCACACCAGCGGCCGTCCCAGCTTCCAAGGAACGAGGGTCATACCGTCAGGTCTTTTACCATCGTCACGCATCAAACCGTTCGGTTCGAGAACGGCTGGTACATTGGCGCTGGTAAAAGCCCGGCGGATGATGTCGTTAAGGTTAGCGTGGCGGGAGATCCGGCCAGCACTTCGAGAACATGAGAGACCGTGGTCACCGAGTTCGTCGACGGCAGTACCACACTGGCAACGGTGACCTACATAGCAAGGTGCACCCAAACGCAAGCTGACAGCTACACGTAAAGCAGATGGATCTAATAGATTGCCAGTATTGAAAGATGGGATTGCTTGCAACCAAAAACCAGATTCCCTAACAGAGACTGCCAGGAGTCGAGCCCGGTCTGTGGAGTTGGCGCACGTTTGTATGAGACAATTCCGTACCAACGCACAGAGGGGCCCATCCCACAGTCTCTGTGAAGATGGTAGTTTAGGTAAATCACTCTTTGCCTCAGCCAAATTAGAAACATCGAAAGCTCCTAAAGAGACGACTCGCGAGGGAGCGAGGATTTTTTGAATTAGGTTGTCCGAACTGTGCACTGAGGACAAAAAAGCCGGGAGAGCGACACTTGAAATTTTGCGGACCCCTAGGCCTTCAAACCTGACGGGTAAGGAGGCTTGAGACCAAGCCCTGTCATCCAAGTTTAAATATTATACAGGCATTAGGGTATTCTTTATGACATTGTCTAAGCTTACGAGAAGCTCATTGTGTTTCCACAACGGACAACATCGCAAAACATACGTAAATTTTGGCACAAATAAGCAAAATCTTATAATTGTGAATGCCATATTATGGGCATTAATTTTCAGTAATCTGTCCGAA
Organism: Hemistola chrysoprasaria; assembly: GCA_947063395.1. Taxonomy (NCBI): domain Eukaryota; kingdom Metazoa; phylum Arthropoda; class Insecta; order Lepidoptera; family Geometridae; genus Hemistola; species Hemistola chrysoprasaria. The sequence goes on along the minus strand of OX346733.1, from coordinate 7,984,462 downwards.
GCAGACCTGAAATTTTGAATTTTATCATCTAATTTTATCATATTATTTGTAATATCAGTAGGATGATATAAAAAAACTTAATATAGCAACAAAACCTCAGCAGTGGTGAGGATAGTGACCACATGATATTGTTTATACTACTAACTGCCTTATTTACCTGTTTACTAGTAAGATGTGTAGTAGATCTGGCATATGGTACTATATCTGCGCCTGCCAGCTCATATATATCATGACCATTCAGTTTGCCAACCTGGAAATAATCAAGATTATAGTATTCATAGTAATGTTATAGCTAGACCGCTTTATTGAGCCCTCGCCTGCGGGGTACAGGGGCGGCGGGGGTCGCGGAGATAGACGTGAAGGGGGGCCCCTTCACCTCCGCGACTCCGCGACGGGAGAGGTGAAGGAGAGGAGAAATTAATTTCAATCGTTAAGGGGTATTTTACATAAAAGCAAAAGTTGACCCAATGATCAGTATATTTTTCTGAACATATCATACATATTTATATAATATATAACATAACATATTTATTTCAAACGTTTCAGAATTATGTCTATTTCAAAATCTAATTTTATTAGCCTATATTATAGTAAGTAATAATTGGTAACCTTTCTAGGTATTCGAGGTGTATGTACACCTTTTTTTACATAGGTAGCCTATTTATTTATAATTAGCTATGTGAAAATTTAGCCATGTTTACATATCAGTCATTTATTTTTCCTTGTAACGCACAGGGCCGGCTCTAGCCCATGTAGCGCCCGTGTGCAAGCAATAATATCCCGTGGCCTTTATTTGGCGCGCGGATAAAATGTAATACTTAAGTCTGCCCAATAGAATGGAACATTTATAGGAACGTATTCGACGCGGTACAAATGGCGCAATATTAAATTATGATCATTCTAGGTCAGGAGGTAACCTTGGTGCGAGTGCAGCGAAAAATTTAATAGGTCCAACAATAAATGCATGGGCTACTGCAAGCGCGACGAAAAATGTCACACTTACAACAATGAATGCGCGAGAATAATTTATGGTTATGACAACAAATGTTAGAGCAGCTTGTTCCGAGTGCGGCGATAACATTTATCGCCATGTGCGATGCGTGTTTATCGTATTGTGCTATAGCAATCCTTAACAGGGTGCATTTTGTGTTAGTCTGAACTAAGGGAAAATTTTATTTTTGCTAATTTTACAATTGTTTCTTTAAAATTTTTTTCAGTTTGACAGATTAATATACTGCCTTAGGTATTACAACACTTTTTTCGTGTTTAGAATGTTTTAATCAACTAGTATTGACGAAAATACAACATTCCCTTTGTTGAAATCATACATACAGGATTAAGGGTGGGGTAGGCGGAGACTATTTCTCTCCACTTGCTACGATCCTGACATACAGCTTTCTCTTTGTCCACTTTAATGACATTCCTGATATACATACGCATCGGTTGTAGGTACTTTTGATTTGGCCTTTCCTTAGAACAACGCCAATAGTTGAAATCATTAGAAAAGTAAGTCTTACCAGTATCCTATACTTGGCCACAACTAGGTAAAAGCCAGATATGAGTTTAACAGATCCAAGGAAACCACACACTGGCCGGTATGCACTCGCTGGAATCGGTATTTTAATGGAACCATATTCTGAAGGAAAAAAACGTAAGAATTCTATTTATCAAGGTTCACATGGTCAATAATAATTGTGAATTTTATCTGATCTATGTATATTATATTAATAATATAACATACAATCACGCCTTTTTTCCAAAGGGGGTAGGCAGAGATGTACTCTGTCCCATAGTAGGTACACCCATGTAATAGAAAGCCTATTGCCATCTACCGGGTACAGTTCCAGATTCCCAGCTGTCATAGAGATGATTCCTTATGGAATAATACAATAACACTTTGCCTGACTTGGGAATCGAACCCATGACCTCATGATTGGCAGTCGAGCTTGCACCCACTACACCATTCCCATTTTTTAAAATAAATGCCAACTTCTTGTAGTGTCTACTTTTAGAAATGACTCATTTCTTTAAGTGATTTATGTAATGACAATCTTTTAGCTCCATCATCTGATAGATAAATATCTTTTATTTCTTCGTAAGCGCCATGCATAATCAAATCTTAAATTGTAAATACTTAGACCTAATATGAAGATAGCTTGAACTAGTATACCTATATATATACATGCACGCCTTTTTCCCGAAGGGGTAGGCAGAGGTGTACCCAGGACTCAGTCCCATAGAAGATACACCCACATTTCGCCAGTATGTTATTGGTCCCATGTAATAGGGGGCGAGCCTATTGCCATCTACCGGGCACAGTTCCAGACTCCAGGCAGTTATTGAGATAATTCCTAATGGAAAAATTCAATATTTAACACTGCCTGACCTGGGGATCGAACCCGGGACCTCTTGATTGGCAGTTGAGCATGCGCCCACTACGCCACCGAGGCAGTCATACCTATATATTATGTATATATATATGTCATTACATTCATTGACTGCGGAGGACGACTGTCGCATAATCTGTAGTTAATCACCGGGATCAATACTCGTCATATAACCACAATGGCTACATATTATTTATTATAATGGCCGCTTTGGCCATTACTGATCTATTTTGGCAGCCCATGAAAAATTACTGCCCAAGCCTCCTGAATCTAGAAATTTCCAGATTTTCCAGGGAGTGAGGTGTTGTATCTCCTTGGAACGTATTATGTGTTACCCAATGTGGATACTTCTATTGAACAAGAGTGGCCCTAATTCACAGAGGGCATACATAGCAGTTTCCTCTTCTTCAAGGCAGAATCTATACATAGCAGTTTCCTCTTCCTCAAGGCAGAATCTACACTGACCTAGGCCCATATTCATCATATGAATTCTGGTTACTGCATAGGTTATATCTACTGAGCTGTATGAACTGTGGCCACCTGAAATCAAACTCCCTAACACCAACAGCGGCGGGTGCAGGAGGAAACCACTCCTTGAGTTCCTTAACTGAATTTACCTTTTACAGTAGCTTCTCCTGTTACTCTATCAATGACCATAATCTCTGTAGGATTGATGGTCGGCTCCAAATAGAATTTATCTGATGTTGTATAGCTGGAACAAAATAAAATGTTCTCATATTTCTTGCCTACTTCTAGAAATGATTATCTACAGTCTACAGTGTCTAGGATTTAATCACGTCATTTCTTACGCATCATAATAAATACGAAGTGACTATTTGTACGGGTACTGGACGAATAAATTATATTTATTCGTACATTTATTGGATGATTAGCTTAATAATAAATAGAAAATAAAATCACATTAAAATTTAGATTGGAATATACAAATTAGAGATAGAGCCTCTATTTCTGATTTAATATATAATGTATGACAACGTAAGTAAATAAATACTTTTATTGGATTAAGGATTTTGTAAATTATTACTAAGATCTAAAGACAAAATGAATGCTCATTTTAAAGGCGGCCATGTAATATAATACACAGCAAACCGACTTCTGTAGGTTAGGTTTAAGGTTTTTTTTTTTTATTTTTTTTTTTTCGCACGCTAATTGATAAAATAAAATTATTCGTCCGACTTCTGTACGAATAATAATAAATTGTTCGTACGGTAACCGTATTAATAGACTCAGCCTAATAAATAACCATTGGACCGGAATAAATTACGTGTTTGTAAACGTTCTCCGATCATGTGATACATTTACCAAATCAATGAATCGTAATATTACAGTAATAGATTACGCAATGATAAGAGCTAAGAATTAGATCGTTATCATTAAATATACATAGATAATTGGACCAATTTGTAAGGCTTCAGAGAAAATTGTTTCCAGACCAATGTGTAAGCGACGCCCTTTGGATCTTTGATTTTTGTAATTATTATGTCCGTAGCGTGATACACGTATGTTAAATGTTTTACTTACAGTTTAATATCATCGTGAATAAGTAACTGATCTGCCATTATATACGGCTCTTGCGCCCAGAAAAAATATTTTTTGAATCGGATTTCAGAAACATGAAGCATGAAACACCTGTAAACTATAGTCTGGAAAAGTAAAACCGCAATACCCGCAATTTGTATTGATTTGACATTGACATTGTTGACAGCATGAAGTCTGAATGGAATGACGTGCCAAAACGTATCGAAAATAGTGATGTGCTATCGATTATTCGACTAAAAAACATATTTGATACATTTTGGTATAATACGGTCCTAATCACTCAGAAAAAAAACTCATTATACAGTTGATGTGTAGGAAAGATACGAGAGATAAAATGAAGTACAAGTAGAATGGAACGGATTGACAAATGACATAATGTTGTCATAGTCAGGCAGATTTGTACTTGTATATGTGTTCTGTGGATTTGTATTTCATATGACATAAATAAAAATAACCTCAAATTTTATAGGAGGCAGGCGTGAATTGTGAATAAAACAATTTAATAATAAAATTAATTATTTAATTATTAGAATGTGTGTGTGTTATTATTAAGAATCTCTAAAGATGAAAACGACAGAAGGCTATCTGGATTTAATCAAAACCATAGAAGATGGCGCAGAAGTTGAAAACTTTTCAGAAGAGTCTGATCAAGAAGTTGAAGTAAGTAGAACGTTCAATTTCCTTTACCTCAATAATGAATACTTCATTATTTAAGAATTTAATCATATATTTTTTTGTTGTAGTATCAACCTTCGAAGCAGAAGAAGACGAACAAAGATATAAACCCCGATTTTCAGTTCGTTTCGTCTGTAGAGGAGTACAATGAGGTTAGTAACTTTTATTTAATTAATAACTGCCACTTTTCATGAATTTTATTATTTATGTAGTTTAGACCATTGATATAAAGAAAAGGGGAGATGAGGTACTGGCTTCTCGAAAATGGCAAGCTCAAATTAGGTCCCATTAGGTGGACGTATATCAGTAAAGCAAGGTCGTACTAGCGAACAATATTGTTGTCTCGGTCGCACTTCGGTCTTGGGTATGTTTTCTATCTTTGTTGTTCATGTCATTATAATAAATAGTGACTCTAGCGCCGACGCAATAAAGTGCAATTCAGGTGCACAGCGCCTAACTAATTATCGTTATATTAACATACAAGGTGCCTCTCTTTCTATCGTGTATCTCTCTGTCTACCCCATAGAAATTGTACCATCAAGACGGGCACCACAGCTACTAGTAGCTTCAGCGGCGTGTCCGAGGCCTGATAAGGGCTTAAAAGCAGCATAATTTGGTGTTTATTTTTTTTTAGAACACCTGGGATAATCTTCATAAATATGTGCGACGCAATGTGAAACAAACGCTAGATGAGAAGATAATTCGCAAACGAGCGCAAGTAAAAGTGGATGGGAATGCAGAGGATGTTGACACAGACTCCGATGTTGATGATAATGGTATTTATTTCTGATTTGTTTAGATCATGTTTATTATCATTTATTTTTAAATGTATGTTCATCATCATCATCTCAACCATAAGATGTCCACTGCTGAACATAGGCCTCCCCCATAAATTTCCATCCCATCTGACTGTAAGCGACCTGCATCCAGCGTGATCCTGTCATTTTTATTAGATTGTCTGACCACCTTCTGGTCTCCATTGGAGAACTGTAGTGTCCATTGTCCATGCTATGTGCCCTGCCTATTGCCACTTCAAGTTGCTTATCCTCTGGGCTATGTCGGTAACTTTCGTTTGGGATTCAATCTCGCAGAGAAATCCTGAGCATAGTGTGTGTTTTATTATTTAAAATATCTGTTACAAAGGTGACTTTACACATTGTACTGAGATTTGACGTAAACATGGTCATCCAAAACAGACCTGGCGGGTTACTGTCATTGCTTAATCGGAGGAAATTGGAAAACCTGGAGTGAAATCAAACATGAAATTCAAGACCGAACGGGATGTAATGGCGAAGCCATGGACGCACTCTGCCCCATCTAGGGGACGTAGGAACATAAGAGAACTGAGATTTAAGATATATAATCTTAATGGGAAATAGTGTAATAGAGATTATGTATTTTTTAGATGAAGACACAAATGAATTGCAAATATCTGACGATGAACTCAAGAAGGATGAAATCAAGACGAAAGAGAAGAAACTTGGTAAAAAACAAAAGTTGAAACAGGTAATGAAATATTCCATACATACATTCACGCCTTTTTTCCCGAAGGGGTAGGCAGAGGTGTACCCGGGACTCAGTCCCATAGTAGATACACCCACATTTCGCCAGTATGTTATTGGTCCCAATATTCCATGATAATGGAAACAAATACTATTCTCGTCTCTCTTGGCTGCATAGTGGTCACAATCTCTACTGCCAATCATGAGGTCCCTGGTTCAATCCCCAGGTCAGGCAGTGTCCATCCGGAGATATCTCAATGACAGCCTTGATTGAATCTGGAATTGTGCCCGGTAGATGGCAATATTCATGTCCCATATTACATGGCACTAAAGTCAAAGTCAAAAATATTTATTCAATTAGGTCATAATTTTACACTTTTGCACATCAATGAAGATAAATAGTAATGAATCTACCATGCATTCGGAAAGATACCTGTACATAAACATACTAAATTGTATAAGTCTTTTGTTAATGTAAGTATGTATATATTTTTTATTCATATTTAAAAATTTAAGTAGATGTATTAATTATTTTATTTTATTTATGTAGTACTTACTAGTAAATTTTAGTTTTTGTATTTTTGCTGTTTTACTTATTTAAGTGGTTTTAGTTATTGTTAACATTTCATGTCTTACACTCCACCCAATTTCTGTAAAATTTTCTCTAGTTTTAGGATAACTGGTAGATAATGCTACTCTAGCGTTAAGTTAGTCCTAGCGTTGTGCTGAATTATGTTTTTATTTGTGTAGTGTCTGTATTGTAATATTACGTACTTTTCCTCTCTTCTTTCTCGTTCTTTGTTCATCTTTTTTAACTCTGAGTGTTTTGATATTTTACTGTTATCTCATATTGTTTTTTTTTAATAAATAAGTAACCTATATTACAATTGATTGTAACAGAAAATAAAAGAAGACGACACGGAGTTGGGCGCCCGCGTGGAATACGACTCCGACTTCTTTGAAGAGCCCCCTCCATACGACGAGAACGCGTCTTTCTATATGATGAATTTATCCCGTCCTTTGCTGAAGGCTATTGGGGCTATAAACTTCGTACATCCAACACCTATACAGGCTGCTACTATACCTATCGCTCTATTAGGTAAGTGTCTGTTTAATTATTTAGCATTCCACATCATAGTAGCGTAGCGTCCGCTGGACATTCCACATCATAGTAGCGTAGCGTCCATGGTCCAGCGGGAATACGCCCGGCTTTAAATCCAGACTCCCTAGATTGGATATCACCATGTGGACTTTTCATCTAGGCGCTACCGTGTTTCGGATGGCACGTTAAACTGTAGGTCTATAAAGTTTCCAATAAGTTATGTAGGGGGCAGTCGTTAGGTCAGTCGGAGGACTTGTAGGAATCTTGGCGACCTGAAACTCTGACAATATGGGTTGTCCACATCACATATGAATTGACTCTAGCAGTGTAATTGGGGTAACCTGTTCTGTAAGAATAAAAATTCAAATTATTATTATCATAATTATATTAAAAAAATACATTGATATTGGTTTTAAAGAAAAATAACAGATAATATACTTATATGGAATACATAACTTTTGATGGCGAAAGATATGCTTAATTAAAGCTAAACAAAAAAAGGAAAGGAATGTGTTAAAAGTAATGTGGCGTGTTACGTGTTAGAACATGTACTACCTTGGTGGCTCGTCTGCCGGTCATGAGGTCCCGGGTTCGATCTGAGGATCGAACCAGGCAAAGTGTTAAATATTGGACTTTTCCATTAGGAATCATCATAATAACTGGCTGGAGTCTAGAACTGTGCCCGGTACTACCGCCATAACATACTGGCGAAATTTGGGTGTGTCTACTATGGGACTGATTCCTGGGTACACCACTGTCTACCCCTTCGGGAAAAGGCGTGATTTTATGTTATGTTATTAAAAAGAAAGGAAAGGAATGTGTTGAAAGTAATGTGGCGTGTTGGAAAATGTAGTAACATAGAGAAACGTAATGTAGTAACATAGAGAAACGTAATGCAGTAACATAGAGAAACGAGTAACGTAGTATAGGAATGCTCAGATGGTTTGGACATGTGGAGAGGATGGATGAAGGGATAACGACAAAGGAGATTTATAAGGCGTGTGAATGGTCATGTCGGTATGTCGGTCTAGTACCTAGGCGTACCTTTTATGAACAAGTTGATATTGTCAGGATAACTGCTGGAGAAGTCCTCCTAGCGCTACTCCAGCACAGAGTGCGTGTATGTGGAATGTGGACGAAATGGTTGCAAACAACACATATAATAATAAAGATGTTTATTATTAAATCGACTAAAAAATATAACACAGATTTTTTCTCTTCGAATTCAAATTACTTGTATAGAAAAACTCTATGCCTAATAAACCTAGCAGTCTTATTTGACAAACCAAAGAGGTTTTCTAACACTCCTCCTTAATTTGAATTCCCTTGTATCCATCTGTCTAGCAAACCACTTCACTCACATGCCCATCTGTTTTGCCGACGGTTTTGTCAGTCCATCCGCAATCATATGTGAGGTATCCTGATAACTCAAATTGATGGTACTGCTCTCAACCGCCTGTCTTATGAAGTGATAGCGCACATCAATATGCTTTGTGCGCTGGTGATGGGCAGAATTCTCAGCAATATGTATTGCTGATTGACTATCACTGCGTATAGTGATAGAGCTCTCTTCTTTCTGTGTTATTTCAGAAATAAATCTTCTCAGAAAGATAGCTTCCCTTGCAGCTTCAGATATTGATACGTATTCTGCCTCTGCTGTTGAGAGGGCAACAGTTTTCTGCTTCTTGCTCTCCCAGCTCACTGCTCCTCCTTGAGATAAGAACACATATCCCGTGTATGACTTTCTGTCATAAGTACTAGCATGACTTGCATCGGCATGACCTTGTATAAAAAGTTGTTGTGTGTCCCTGGAATACATAAGTCCATAACTCCTTGTACCCTTCAGGTATCTCAACACACGTTTTGCCATGCTCCAGTGCACCTCAGTGTAACAAGTGTTAAACTAGCTGAGATAGCTCACCGCATTTGCTATGTCCGGTCGTGTACACACGGCAAGGTACATCAATGATCCTATTAAATTCTGGTATGGTATCCTAGGATCAGGTTGATGCTCCGCATTAGGTCTCTCCAGTTTATGCCATTCACTAGGAACAGAGGGTGTTGCAGCTATTTTACAATCCTCCATTCCAAAGGTCTTGAGAATTTTCTCAACATATTTTTCTTGATCCACCTTGATTCCATCACTATTCTGTGTGATTCTCATTCCCAGAATGAGTTCTGCTTTACCAAGGTCTTTCATCTCAAACTTTGAAGTGAGTTCTTTCTTCACTCTTCTAAGTTCAGTGACATCGTTCCAAAAAATTAGCATGTCGTCTACGTATATGGCCAAGATAATAATCTTTCCATCTGTAATTCTCGTGTAGACACAAGGTTCGTTTTTGGACTGTGTAAAGTTCAGTTGCTTTAGAACTTGATCCAGTTTTTGGTTCCAGGCTCGAGCAGCTTGCTTAAAGCCGTAAAGAGACTTATTCATGAGACAGACATAGGTCTCTTTTCCGCGTTCTACAAATCCGTCTGGCTGTTTCATATAGACAGTCTCTGATATCTCTCCATTCAGAAATGCTGTCTTCACGTCCATTTGATCAACTTTAAGACCAGTTCGGGCAGCTAAAGCGAGTAACACTCGTAACGAACTGTGACGAACAACCGGTGAGAACGTCTCGTTATAGTCAATACCGCATCTTTGGCTAAAACCACGAGCGATTAACCGAGCTTTGTATCGTTTTCTATTTCCCGCCTCTTCTTTGATTTTAAATAACCATTTAGAATCAACGACGTTACATTTAGCTGGTGGTTTTACCAATGTCCACGTATTGTTTTTCTTTAACGCATCCAGCTCCTCCTGAATTGCATTTTTCCATTTCACTCTATCATCCCTCGACAAAGCTTCGTTAACAGTTTTAGGATCCTGCTCTGATTCTGTTGTTTGATATAGAACATAGTCCTGAAAATTCTTTGGTTTACGGTTGCGTGACCTTCTCTCACTTTCTTGATCATCGTCTTCCTCTGCAGACATGTAGTTATCAATCTCATGATTATTATCCACTGGCACCTCCAAACTATCATTTTCATTTTCTCAGTCAGTATCCAACCGAAGTTGTTGAGCTTGTATAGGGATATCAAGTGTTTCAGTACCCACACAAGGATGCTGAACTTCTTCGTTTTGAAGAATATTATTCCGAATATCTTCAGAATCTTGAATATGCTCCTTCAAGGGCATAATATCCTCAGATTGTCTTGAAACGGGTACCACCATGGTTTCATTTGAAGGTTTCGACAAATTCGCGTTTAACTTTTCATTTTCAAAAAATACCACGTCTCTGGCTTTAAAAGATTCTCCTGTTTTAGGATCTACAAGCCGATAAGCCTTAGAATTGTCGCAGTATCCAGTGTGCAGCAATTCTTTACTCTTGGCGTCCCATTTCGTTCTTTTCTGGTACGTGCATAAACGCTTTACATCCAAAGGTTTTAATCATGCTTAGATCACTTTTTATGCCAGTCCAGGCTTCTTCTGGTGTCATGTTTTTGACAGCTACCGTTGGTGATCGATTTTTCAAGAAGACTGCATGATGGACAGCCTCTGCCCAGAACTTCTTTTGAAGTCCCGCTCTTGAAGCATGCATGCATCTCGCCTTTTCGCAAATTGTTCGATTTGCACGTTCTGCAACTCCATTCTGTTCGGGTGTATACTCTACCGAAAGTTGGTGTTTAATTCCTTTTTGTTTCAAATATTCATCCATAGCGTTGTTGACGAACTCCCTACCATTATCCGTTCGAATGGCTTTTATTTGTTTCCCTGTTTGGGTTTCCGCTAACGCCCTAACTCTTTAAATTTTCCTAAAACTTCACTCTTCTGTTTTAGAAAATATATAAAAGTTTTCCGCGTAAAATCGTCAATAAACGTCGAAAAATATTTCAAACCTCCAAAAGAATCTTCACTCATAGGACCGCATACGTCTGAGTGAATCAAGCCTAAAGGTTCTTTAGCTCTCGTACCACCTTTTTTCGTAAAAGGTTGTTTGGTTTGTTTTCCCGTCACGCAAGCTACGCAGTTGAGTTTCGCAGAAGAGTTAGGAAAACTTACCCCAGTCGCAAGTTTATCTCTAAGGAGGAGGAGGTTGCGCATACCCAGATGTCCCATCCGCTGATGCCACAGAATCATCTCCTGACTGACAGTTGTGTTGAGAGCAGTATCCTGTAAACACTTTTTAAGTTTATATACGCCTCTCTCTTTTATTCCTTTCACAACAGCCTTACCTTTCACCTCATATTCTCCTTTCTTATAAACCTCGAATCCATTCTCTGTAAATACTGCAATGTGACCTTTCTTCACTACAGCACTCACACTCATTAAGTTCGCTTGTAATCCCGGAACATACATAACATCACTTACAGTCAACCCTAATGATTTACACTCTACCGTACCTTTTCCCTCACCATACACCTTTTTTCCATCAGCACATGTTACAGTCACTCGAGCATCCACACTAAACTTCTGGAAGTCATTAAACCAATCTCTTTGCTTTGTCATGTGCGTAGAGGCGCCTGAGTCGAAGACCCATTCTTCGTCATATGCATCTCCCGCAGTACTAAGAGCATATGTATGTAAAGCTTCCTTTTTGTTTCTGGGATTCTCTGGACATGTATTGGCTTTGTGAGGTCCGTCACATATAAAGCATCTGATTGTTCTTCCGTTCTTAGTCTTCGATTTCGTAGACTGCTTCTTGGATAATAACGCAGACGCTTTCTCACTAGAGCTCGATGTATAGGTGTCCTCCATTTGGAAAAGTTTTGTTTTTACGTAGTCGGTAGTCAGTGCTATATTACTGTTTTCTACAGCTAATCTCATAGGTTGGAATTCTTTAGTAAGTCCTTGGAGAATCAATGCAGCTAACAGTTCATCGTCGATCTCCTTTCCAAGGTCAGTTAATTCTTGAGTAACCGCCATCATAGTTGTTACATATTCTCGAACTGTTCCGAATTGTTCCAATTTCAAATTGACAAGTCTTGACAGCAGCCTGCATCTATTGTTTAATCCTTTATCTTCAAAAGCTGTTTTTAAAGATTCCCATGCATCCTTTGCTGTCTTAGTATGCCTTACATGCACCAAGCAATGCGGTTTTATCATCAAGCAAATCTTTGCTCTTGCCTTCTGATCTTTTCTTGTTCCGACTGCATCTGACGTTGGAGGGGTGACACTCGTGTACTCCCACAGGTCATCATGTATAAGGCACAGCTCCATAAGGAACTTCCAACTTGCATAGTTTGAATTTCCATCAAGCTTCTCGAAAGTAGGTAAATTCAAAGTCGAACCATTATGTGTGCTACTAATACCACCACCGTCCATGGTTGCAGCGGGCCATAACCTGCTGGAGCAGTCCTCCTAGCGCTACTCCAGCACAGAGTGCGTGTATGTGGAATGTGGACGAAATGGTTGCAAACAACACATAATAATAAAGATGTTTATTATTAAATCGACTAAAAAATATAACACAGATTTTTTCTCTTTCTTTCAACTTGACACTCAATTTGCGGAAACAAACGATAGATTGACATCATCGAATTCAAATTACTTGTATAGAAAAACTCTATGCCTAATAAACCTAGCAGTCTTATTTGACAAACCAAAGAGGTTTTCTAACAATAACGCCATGTCAAAAGTGTCCACAGCTGACGGGCATGTTAGAAAAATGTGATGAAAGTTGATGAAGTGGAAAGGCGTATGATTAACAAATATTTTCTGGTAGCTGCGGGAAATGACTTTAATTTATATATATATATTTATATTATATTATATTTATATAACCGTTGCATATGACTTAACAGGGTCGCTCTTCCAAACAACATGAGTTTTCCCAAATATGGAGGAGAGAATAAAGTTCCACTCAAAGGTTTGTTGCTGGTTTTTGATCTGGCCTTTATTTGCTCCAAAATATATGGTTTTTACATATTTATAAAAAATATTTTATGGGTAATATTTTTTTGTAAAGATGAAAAGAACCCTATTATGGTTTCCTTGAACGCAAATAAAAGCTAGATTAAGAGCCAACAACAAACAATTCAGTGGAAAATTATGCTCTCCTCCATATTTGGGAAATTTCATTATATATAGAATAGCAACCGCCTTAAAGGTATATTTTTGTAGGTAAAGATGTATGCGCGTGCGCAGCAACAGGCACAGGTAAGACCGCCGCATACATGCTGCCTATACTGGAACGACTGTGCCACAAGGCGTCCGGCAGCGACAGAGTGACCAGGGTACTGGTGCTGGTGCCTACCAGGGAGTTGGGTGCTCAGGTACTTGTTCAATGTCTGATCTTAATCAATGGGCGCTGCCGTGTTTCGGATGATGGCACGTTGAATACGTCCTAGTTGTCGCCTTTTTGACACTCATTTTTGACTGCACACGTCTGGATACTGAAAAGAACCTACATTCCAAGTTTCAAGTCTCTAGGATCAGTGGTTTGGGCTCGGCGTTGCATGTCAGTCAGTGAGAGATTTAAGATTTTATAATATATAATAATAATAATATAATATGGGACAACTTCCACACACGGTCATCTGGCCCCAAACTAGGTTAGAAGCCTGTACTATGGTAACCAGATGACTGATATGCATACTTATATACGCTTATTATATACGCCCAGACACAGATCAAACAGACATGTTCATGCACACAAATGTTTGTTGACCTGGCCGGGGATCGAACCCGGGGCCTGTGGCACAGAAAGCTGAGTTACTACCATCTGAACCAACGAGGCTGTCCGTGTGTATTCACTATACTATTCACTATATACATAGTGAATAGTATTCACTATATACATAGTGAATAGTATTTTACCACAAAGTTACGGCTTTACTAACATCCTTGACCTAATAAAGACCGCAGTTACACGCGTTTTTTTTATGATAGTGAGTAACAAGACGAGCAAATCAGGTGCCTGATGGTAAGCATCATGATTGCCCATATCAGACACAGCGCCACCCAGTGTTTTAAAATTCAAAATTCTGCGCGGCACTGCACTGCGCCTGTTACCCTGAGATATTAGATGTTGAACCTCGTCATGCCCAGTAATTTCGCTTGTAACTTTGCCCTTCAGACCGGAACACAGTAATGTTTTCACATTACTGCTTGGCGGATGAATAACTGGCAAAGGTGTGGTACTTTCCCAGGCGGCCCCCTGCAAGAGAGGCCTACCACTACAAAAGTTTAAAATAGTGTTTATGTAATGTAGTGCGTGGGCGAAACACCGGGACATAGCTAGTATTATTACAATAAAATGATTTCCAGGTGCACGCAGTGACAAGACAACTGGCACAGTTCACATCAGTAACGATCGGTCTGTCTGTCGGTGGTCTCGATGTCAAATATCAGGTAAAAACGGCTCAGTCGCATTATGTACCTTTCGCAAAACGTACCTACTATTAATAACTTATAAAAGAAGGTTGTCAATTGAATTTTGTATTATTATGATGGTCTTTTTGAGCAAGAGAAGGGATAAACGTATCCATTTAATATGTTTATTTAAACGATAAATTACATATCATCATCGGGCTTAGGGTGAAAACTGGGCTCTCAGAGGGTAAATTGAAACATAACATAACATACATTCACGCCTTTTTTCCGAAGAAGTAGTCAGAGGTGTATCCAGGACTCAGTCCCATAGTAGATACACCCACATTTCGCCAGTATGTTATATAGGTCGCATATAATATGAGGCGAGTCTATTGCCATCTACCGGGCACAGTTCCAGACTTCAGGATGCCATAACAATAATTCCTAATTTAAAAAATCCATTTTCTTTGCCTGACCTTGGGATCGAACCTGGGACCTCTTGATTGGCAGTCGAGCATGCGCCCACTACGCCATCGAGACAGTCATTAAGCAAATTGAAAACCTGTATAAAATCGAATTTATTAGGAAAGGGGCATTGTAGTATTGACCAATACATAGAGTACAAAGATGCCTGGAAACTTCTGCATAGCCACCACCCGGCACCTTACAAGCCAACAAATGTAACCAAACCAAATATTGTAAAACTCGCAGTTGAAAAAATTAAACCTTACAAGTTTCTTGTGCGTTCTTCTTGTAGAGGTTCTTAACTAGTTTGATATTATTGATTGACGTTTAAAAATGTCTTTTTAAGACTTATTTAAATAAATTTTCTTTGAGGTGAGTATTTTTTTTTATGATAGTGAGTGACAAGACGAGCAAATCAGGTGCCTGATGGTAAGCATCATGATTGCTCATATCAGACACAGTGCCATCCAGTGTTTTAATATTCAAAATTCCGCGCGGCACTGCACTGCGCCTGTCACCCTGAGATATGAGTTGTTGAATCTCATCATGCCCAGTAAATTCGCTGGTAACATTGCCCTTCATACTGGAACACAGTATTGTTTGCACATTGACTGCTTGGCGGATGAAGAACTGGCAATGGTGTGGTACTTCTCCAGGCGGCCCCCTGCAAAAGAGGCCTACCACTACAAAACATTTCAAACTAACTCAATGTTTATAGGAAAGTGTACTACGCAAGAATCCCGATGTGGTGATAGCAACTCCGGGCCGTCTGATCGACCATATCAGGAACACTCCATCTTTTGGATTGCATTCCATTGAGGTCTTGGTGCTTGATGAGGCTGACAGGTAATTTAATTATTTTGGTATCTAATTAATCACTATATATTTTGTTTTATGATAGTAAGTGACAAGACGAGCAAATCAGGTGCCTGATGGTAAGCATCATGATTGCCCATATCAGACACAGTGCCACCCAGTGTTTTAAAATTCAAAAACCTGCGCGGCACTGCACTGCGCCTGTCACCCTGAGATATTAGTTGTTGAACCTTGTCATGCCCAGTAATTTCGCTGGTACATTGCCCTTCATACCGGAACACAGTAATGTTTGCACATCACTGCTTGGCGGATGAATAACTGGCAAAGGTGTGGTACTTCCCCAGGCGGCCCCTTGCAAAAGAGGCCTACCACTACACTCACTGACTGACATGCAACGCAGAGCCCAAACCACTGATCCTAGAGACTTGAAACTTGGAATGTAGATTATTTTCTTTGTCTGGACGTGTGCGTCAAAGATTTGCTCTAAAACTGCTGTATTTCATAATTGCAAGCGGAAAAAGCTGTTCTTACACTAGTATACATACATACAGTCACGCCTTGTTCCCGGTGGGGAAATGGTCACCAGACTAGTGATCACTCGGGAGCAATTAGTTGAAATAAAACGGCTTCATTGGGCCGAGGCATCGCGCCATCCGCCGTATCCTGTTCCTATATATAACTACTAGCGACCCGCCCCGGCTTCGCACGGGTAGCTGAAGTAGGTATAGTGGACGTTTAACAGGAGTAAATTCGTGATAAATTGTATTTTAATAGATATAACCCTAATGGTTTACGCAGCGCACGCAAATTAATGACTATTTCTGTTACAATGACCAAACCTTAACACATGTTATAATTTATCGTGTGCTATTTTGAAGATATTGATAAGTACTACAAACCCCTAGTACATTACTTTATTCTACCACCAATACTTTTCAAACCGCATGAAAAATAATCACTGCTTCGATTATTGTGACTAAACCAGAAAAGATGGATATAATCTATGTATACTGTTTTGTAGGTATTGATAATTAATACAATCCCCTAGTACATTACTTTAATCTACCACCAATAGTTTTCACACCGCATGAAAAATAATCACTGCTTCGATTATTGTGACTAAACCAAAAAAGATGGATATAATCTATGTATACTGTTTTGTAGGTATTGATAAGTACTACAAACCCCTGGTACATGACTTTACTCTACCACCAATAGTTTTCACACCGCATGAATAATATTCACTGTTTCGATTATTGTGACTAAACCAAAATAGATGGACATAATCTATGTATACTGTTTTGTAGGTATTAATAAGTACTACAAACCCCTAGTACATTACTTTACTCTACCACCAATAGTTTTCACACCGCATGAAAAATAATCACTGCCTCAATTATTGTGACTAAACCAAAATAGATGAATATAATCTATGTATACTGTTTTGTAGGTATTGATAAGTACTACAAACCCCTAGTACATTACTTTACTCTACCACCAATAGTTTTCACACCGCATGAA
This sequence comes from Hemistola chrysoprasaria, assembly GCA_947063395.1. NCBI lineage: Eukaryota > Metazoa > Arthropoda > Insecta > Lepidoptera > Geometridae > Hemistola > Hemistola chrysoprasaria. The sequence continues at coordinate 7,967,137 of OX346733.1, read as the reverse complement.
AAATAATCCCTTTTTTGATTATTGTGACTAAACCAAAAAAGATGGATATAATCTATGTATACTGTTTTGTAGGTATTGATAAGTACTACAAACCCCTAGTACATTACTTTACTCTACCACCAATAGTTTTCACACCGCATGAAAAATAATCACTTTTTCGATTATTGTGACTAAACCAAAAAAGATGGATATAATCTATGTATACTGTTTTGTAGGTATTGATAATTACTACAAACCCCTCATACATTACTTTATTCTACCACCAATACTTTTCACAGCGCATGCATATAATGTCTGTTTCGATTATTGTGACTAAACCAAAATAGATGGATAAAATTTGCGTGGACTATTTTATAGATATTGATAAGTACTACAAACCCCTAGTACATTATATTATTCTACCATCAATGCATTTCACAGCGCACGCAAATTTATGAATATGGTAATTATATTATGTAACACCTTGGTTCACAATATTGCAGTTTTCTTACGGATCCCTATTTTTTTTTCAAAATCTCATATAGCCTATAGCACTCACACTGAATTAAGCTATCCATAAGTGAAAGAATTTTTAAAATCGGTCCAGTAGTTTCGGAGCCTATTCGTTACAAACAAAAAAACAAAGTTTCTCTCTTTATAATATTATATTATATAGTATAGATTTTCTGTAAAATTTCTTTTACATACAATCTTTCCTTAGGATGTTAGACGAATACTTCGCTGAGCAAATGAAGGAGATCATCAGGCAGTGCTCGCCCAAACGTCAGACCATGCTTTTCTCGGCCACTATGAGCGAGGAGGTGAAGGATTTGGCGGCTGTCTCGTTGGACAAACCTGTCAAATTGTTTGTCGACAGCAATAAGGACGTCGCTTTTAATTTGAGACAGGAATTTGTCAGGTAAGAGGCATCTTTTGTATAAATTTAAACGTATAAACTATTGGTTTTACCAATACGTCCTTAAATATTATAAATATAGTTATAATTTAATGTATGTTATTATTACGTATTTGGTAGGATACGTAAAGAGCGCGAGTGCGACCGCGAAGCGATACTAGCAGCGTTAGTGTGCAGAACGTTCAGGGATCGAGCCGTTATATTCGTGCAGACCAAGAAACAGGCGCATCGGCTGCATATAGCACTTGGACTTCTGGGGATCAAGGTACGTTAGAATAGCAGACCGCATTATAATAACCTTTAAATATAAAAACATACATTCACGCCTTTTTCCCGAAGGGGTACCCAGGACTCAGTCCCACAGTAGATGCACCCACATTTCGCCAATATGTTATTGGTCCCATGTAATAGGGGGCGAGCCTATAACCATCTACCGGGCACAGTACCAGACTCCAGGCAGTTATTGAGATAATTCCTAATGGAAAAATCCAATATTTAACACTGCCTGACCTGGCGATCGAACCCCGGGATCTCTTGATTGGCAGTCGAGCATGCGCCCTCTACGCCACCGAGGCAGTCAAAGAGTCCGAGCCTTTATATATGCTTGCAAATATATATGAAAAATGCCTTAAATGAGCATGAAAATAGCTTTTAATTATATAAGTTCATATTTAGATCGATTTTTTATTGATAATAAAGAAATATTAGGTGCAGTTGTGGATTTTAGGAACACGTTTTTAACTCGATTAAGTCCCGTCTCTATCATAAAATAATATCCACCACTTTTTCACCCGTTTTCGTTCCCGAGGGAATATCGGAATTAAAAGTACCCTATGTGTTATTCCAGGGTTTAAACTATCTACATACCGAAATTCAGCCCAATTGGTTCAGTAGTTTTGGCGTGAACGAATCTTGCTTAGGGTTTTCTAATAAAGAGTTTATCTCTATTATATCTTTCTCTGGATCTCTTCTTCCTACTTCTTTCTTCTTTTTCTTACTGGAGCAGGCTGCTTACAACCGGACTGGATGGAAATCTAAGCGGGAGGCTTATGTTCAGCAGTGGACGTCCTATGACTGAGATGATGATGATGATATCTTTCTCACGCCTGCCAAGCGTGGTGATTACGGCAAAATGCCCCCATATGAATAGTTTACGGCTTTCTAAAGGGGAGGCCTATGTTCAGCTGTGGACGTCTTCCGGTTTCTGATGACATTTATTTTGCCCAGGTAGCAGAACTACACGGAGCCCTAAACCAGCCCCAACGACTAGATTCTCTGAGGCGCTTCAAAGAAGAACTGTGTGATGTACTAGTAGCTACCGATGTGGCTGCCCGAGGACTGGACATACCTGGGGTCAAGACTGTTCTTAACTTCACATTACCCGCTACATTGGAACATTATATACACAGGGTGAGGTTTACTGAAGCCTTTATTTAGCATGTAGCTTAGAACCATCTATGAGAAATGATTTCTCATTCCCCCCCAAAAGGTCCCCAAAACAACAAAGTTCATTCATTCAGTAAACGAGTCCTAACTCGACTATCTCAGCACTTTTCATAAGGTAGTGCCAATGGCAATCTTTCGGCTTCATCATCAGACTCTCGTCGTCATGTGGAATGTAATGTGCCCAGAACAACAAAGCAAACGAACCCAAACTCGACTATCTTAGCACTTTTCGGATGGCGGGGCATTTAAATAATGCTACAGCAACTTACCCCTTTTCTCCCCTCTACTCCCCTCTTTCGGAACTCTTTTCGCAACATAATGTGTAGAATAAAGTCCATTTTGTGCCTCTCAAATTTTATTGAAATCCTTCGATAAATTTAATAACGCTGTAGCGTTTTCTAACGTGCGCGCTGATTGGTCGAAACGAATCACTTAGCAACCTCGGGTAGAGACGGTGGGGTACTTACTATTCTATAGCCGGCACCCCAGGGCAGCAGCTTAGACAATGTTAACATCAACCCTTCACCTTCCATCCAGGTGGGTAGAACAGCCCGGGCGGGTCGGGCCGGGGTGTCAGTCTCCCTGGCCGGAGAAGGCGAGAGGAACCTGGTGAAAGCTATAGTGAAGCGTGCCAAACGACCCGTCAAGTCTCGGCAGGTGCCGCCCGACATAGTCGCCAAATATAGGGACAGGTTGACCAGATTGGAACCGGAAATCAGTAAGTTTACAACGTGTCATTCGTTTTTTTTCCGAAGGGGTAGGCAGTGGTGTACCCAGGATTCAGTCCCATAGTAGGTACACCCATGCTTTGCCAGTTTTTCTTAGTACCGTGTAATAGGGGGCGAGCCTGATGCTAAATGCTAATCAGCTGGGCACAATTCCAGACTCCACGCTGTGATTGAGAATATTGCTAATCGAAAAATCCAGTCAAATCCAGTTGAACCAGGGACCGTAGTATGGTGGTTGGCATTAGCGCTTGCGACCCCTACACCACCAAGATAGCCCAACAGTTCAAGGTTTTTTGTGTTTTCAGTGTGTTTTTTATCTAATACCAGGCGTGAGACACTCCGCAATAAAGGTATTAAGCTACAATTAGACGGGGCGTCCGTCTGGACGGAACAATGTCCATGTGCTAGACAGAGAGAACAGATAGAGAGATACGCGATAGAAAGAGAGGCAGCTTGTAGGTTAATATAACGATAATTAATTAGGCGCTGTGCGACCTGAATTGCACTTTATTACTACGGAGTCTAGAGTCGCTATTTAAATGTGTCTCTTCTGTCCCTTATTATTATTAGCCTATCGGATCCCACTGCAGGGCAAAGGCCTCCCTTCCCCCCCTCCACCTGACACGATCTAGGGCTATTGATTGCCATCCATTCGTATGCGAGTCAAGGTCGTCTCGCCATCTCCTCCTAGGTCTACCGCGGTGCCGTTTTTTGGTTGGGACCCATTAAATTTGGTTGTTGTTTTGGCCCAAAGTAATTCCGGCATGCGGATGACATGTCCCGCCCAGTCCCATTTAAGCATTGCCGTTTTCTGAGTGACAGCGATATTTGTTTTGGAGCGCAGTATTGTAATTCTGATGCGGTCTACAAGTTTGACGCCAAAAATACTGCGCTCTTTTGCGCGCTGGCAAATCTCGAGTGTGAGTGTGTCCCTTATTAATTATCCCTTATTAATTATTTTTAATTATTTTTGACCGCCTCGTTGGCTCAGTCGGTAGTAACTCTGCTTTCTGTGTCGCAGGCCCCGGGTTCGATCCCCGGCCAGGTCAAACATTTGTGTGCATGAACATGTCTGTTTGATCTGTGTCTGGGTGTTATAAGCTTATATAAGTATGTATATCAGTCATCTGGTTACCATAGTACAGGCTTCTAGCCTAGTTTGGAACTAGATAACAGTGTGTGGAAGTTGTCCCATATTATTTTATTATTTGTTATTATTATTATTTATTAAGAAATAAATGATTCCCCATTCCTCTTCCAGCATCAATCCTCGACGAAGAATACGCAGACAAACAGATGAACAAGATGGAGAAGCAAACGTCTAAACTAGAAGGTGCGTTGAAGAAGACAGACGGGCCCAAGCACGAGCCCGCGCCGAGGCCCCACGATTGGTTCCAGACCCCGCGGGAGAAACGGGAGGAGAAGGAACGATTGGCGCTTACCAGGCATCCTGGGAAAGGTAAGCAGCATTAAATTATTAATGTTTTTTTGGGGGATCAACAGCTTTGTATCTGAAAACTCAATTATACTATTAGACAATAGAGAGCTAATACGTAATAGGTCCTCACGGATACGCTGACATAATATGAGTATGTATTCATATTTCTCTTCATATTTATCACAATAAATATGAAACAATTATAATTATAAGTACATTACGATACGTGGGCGTAAAGTAGTAGATTCTTGAACGGCGTGAAGTTAGCGCCCGAGCGCAGCGAGGTCGCTTAACGTCGCGCAAGAATGAACTGCTGGAGGCCAAAGTATTGACAGCTTCGTTGGCCCAGATAGTAGTAACTCTGCTTTCTGTGCCGCAGGGCCCGGGTTCGATCCCCGGCCAGGTCAAACATTTGTGTGCATGAACATGTCTGTTTGATCTGTGTCTGGGTGTTATTACCATAGTACAGGCTTCTAGCCTAGTTTGGGATCAGATGACCGTGTGTGGAAGTTGTCCCATATTATTATTATTACTATCGTATATTATTTAATAGCACGAGTGACATAAACCCACTACCTCTTTGATTTATTTAAAAAAAGAAATATTGCATTAAAATACATTGAAGAAACATTTGAAATTTATTTAGTCACGGGATCCTGTAAATAAATAAATCGTGTAACTTAACGCATTTTAAACAACCAAATATCTTTATTAAGGATTTTCCCATACGTGTTTTATTTCCGGAGCACTGTCATCGTCACGAGTCACTTTCCGAATTCAACATAATTATTAAGTCACAGTGAAAATTAATCTAATTCACAACTGACTTTACACTCACACCACAGAAAAAAAACGAATTCTGTAAATGTTAGGATAATGATTTAAGTCAAAAAGCTCACCTACCCTCTCTTTATATATTGTGCTGTGAATGTTCTTAAGTTTCAAAGCGCCAGAGATTCTTGCACGACGTTAACATAGCCACTCACGCCATGCAAGATTCTACTGCTTTACTTACAGAAATCCATGCGTAAAATGTGGGTTTAGGTCGAAGAGTGCTATGAACATATTTTTTGTAATATGACTGGATGAATACGTCTTTATAATTAGTTGTTACTTAAAATAAAACGCTAATGAAGAAATTATATCGCTTCTATCATCGTCATTTGTTCCTCAAAGTTTGTATGGGGAACGACTAACCAAACAACCTTAAAAGATCAGATTGTTGATTGATTGAAGGGGCTAAAGAGACCCATTGTATACGCGGAAGTTTTACTCCCGAGCTGTGGCGAGGAAGTAAATACATATAGAAACCGGTTTTAGCGCCGTGTGTTACACTCAACTTTTTACTACAATTGTCAGCAATAAATAAAATTATCAATTTCACCAAAACATTTTGGCTAATATCCTATGCGTGCGACACCAATAAAATATAATCTCGTTGGTAACAGACAAAAATTAAAAAGAAATTACTTTATCCTCGAGAGTTTGAAAAGTTATTTCAGCCCCACTCGGAAAAATAACTGTTCATATCAATAAATATATAAAAATGTTATGTCAACAGAACCAGTTAAACAAAAAGGCAAGAAGAGGAAACGCGATGACGACGATGATTCAGACGACGGCAGCAGTAAGAAGAAGAAGACGAAGAACACCAAATATAAACCCAAGGATTCTGCAGAGGAGCGAGTACAACGGGAAATGGAGAAGGTAATGTTTTTACTTGTGTAGGCACCATTTCCTATTGGAGATATATATAATCATCATCATCAGCCCACGATCGTCCACTGCTGGGCATAGGCCTCTCCTATGGCACCACTCAACTCGATCCTGTGTTATCCTTCTCCAAACACTCCCAGCGACCTTCCGTATATCGTCGCTTCATCTAAGCCGATCTAGCATTTATTTATTGGGCAGATAGATATTCATTCCCACATGGTGATAGAACAAGGAGCTGTATATAGTACCAGGCTCACATTGTATTAATCTACTCTTCAGTCTTATATATAAAACAATTGATGTTGGAGAACTATGTTGGAGAACTAACTATAACTTTAATAATTATTTTAGTAAATTATAAAACATTCAGTATAGTTAATGCAAAAATGGCTACTCGTGACCACTATTAGCTTGTTAAAGTTACTGATGACAGTTGACAGTTCTGACTTCGTTCATAAATAAGACAAATAGAATTACTACACACATAAACATGGGCAGATATTCCCACATGGTGATAGAGCAACGAGCTGTATATAGTACCAGGCTCACATAAACATGGGCAGATATTCCCACATGGTGATAGAGCAACGAGCTGTATATAGTACCAGGCTCACATAAACATGGGCAGATATTCCCACATGGTGATAGAGCAAGGAGCTAGATATATAAGGAGTGAGAATACGATAATAATAAAAGTCAGTGTAAGAGAGAGTGAACTGCCTCGGTAGCGCAATGTTTGCAAGCGGTACTGCCTATCATGAGGTCTCGGGTTTGATCCCCAGGTCATGTAAAGTGTTATTGGATTTTTCCATTAGGAATTTTCTAAATGACAGCATTGAGTTTGGAACTATATACTTGAGCTATAGACTTACATAATTGGTGTTGTGGATGTACTTTTTATGGGACAAATCCTGGGTATATCTCTGCCTACCCCTTCGGGAAAAAGGCGTGATGTTATATAGTCACATTTTTTATTAATGATGCAGGTGGCCCTCCTCCAATCCCGCATGGCCAAACGCAAGAAGAAGCAACGTCGCATTCGCGCAGTTGACGACGATGACGACCGCCCTCAACAACAGAACAAACCCAAAAAACCTAAGAAGAAACAAAGTAACTTCGCAAATGACCTCGTCGACACTTCCCGGACCACAACCAAGAGGCTTCGCTATGACGCCAATCAAACCCAAAAGGGCAAAGGGCCAGGCCTAGGAAAAATGGGAAAAGGCAAGCCCGTCAAAGGAAAATCACCTAAAGGAAAGACGTTCGGCAAGCCTCAGGCGTCGAAGCAAGGAGGAAAGAAAAGAAAATAATAATAAATATTTGAGTAATTTTAATTCGTTTATTATTTCCCTTTCGGCCGCCATCGTAACTGAATTTCTGTGTTCGTAACTTTTTCTTAGCGAATAAGAGTTTTTCATAATCCTCCTAGGTTTTTAACAATGATACGCCTCCGATTATCCTGCGACATTGACTCATGGACGTCTCCGCTGTGGAATATTTTCTTGCTAGGCAACACGCTGGTGCGGGTATTACGAATTTGTAGTCTCGTAGTAACAACAGTATAAATTAAGCCGGGTCCGCAGCGGCATGTTTTTGTGTTAGCTAACACAATATCATGTTAATAACATGAAAAGTGGGCGTGGCTTTGGTATTATATAACAGAATATTGTTATATAACACGTTATCCGTCGCGGATGGAAACGTTCACATTATCCCGCTTTCGCCTGCGGGGGGGGTTCGTAGTTAATTTTTTTTTTGTTAGCGTACGTGCCGTTAACATCTCTGCTGGATATTTGTAAATCATAATCTCCTTTCATAGAATACAATATTTTGCAATTTTCTATTATTTAGAGACTGAAGCATATCGTGAGTCGGAATCAATGGACTTTTATACAAGAAAACACTTTCCCTTGTACGGAGCTTATTTTAGAAAATAATAATTGCTAACAAAAACATTTTCGGTGTCAAGTCGCTGTGGACGAGCTGTTATATAACACGTGTTATATAACACGGATAGATAACAACGTTTTGTTACTAACATTTAGCTGTAGACCCGGCTTTTCACTTACATTTAGCCTTCGAGCCACAGAACAAAGAGCAACACGGTCTTCCGGCGGAAGAGCGTGTCGCTCGAAGCATTTAACAGTAAATCATTACGTAATTTTTATTGCTGTTGCTACGCGACTACAAATTCGTAATACCCGCACGGGTCTATTGCTAAATGTAAGTGTAACAACAAGGGCAAGTGTTTTCTTGAAACTAATCCAATGATTACGATTTTGACTCACGAAATGCTACCTACACAGTATCTTACCTATTAATAATTTTAAATGTATTGCATAGTGGAGGCAGTTCAAATATCGCAAATATTATTATTATTTATTTAATTTTAATTTAATTTTTATTTTGTGATTAATTTTTTAATTTAGTAGAATTTCAATTTAGCATCTTTTATAATAATTTAATGTAGAGTATATAATAGTTATAATAATAATTTAGTTTGATATTGTGATAATAATAATTGTATTTACTGTGTGAAATGTCTATGGGTCTAGAGTTACCTGCAATAAATGAATTTTAATTTAATTTATATTGTATTGCATACAAAATTAATGGTAGATTATTATTTTCAAATTCCAGCAGAGGTGTTAAATTGCTAACAAAACATTACTGGGTCTCGTGACACTAAATTTCCCCGAGAGTACGGTGATATGAGTGCTCCATTTTATTGTAGTTTAGAGTCTATATTTAATACTAAAATAAATGCATAAAATATAATAGGTAAGCATACATACAAATATTTACGCTTACAAAGAAGCTCCTTTTTAAAGTGGCTTAAATTACAATTAAAAATATCTCACCTCTGCCCCTCTCGACTGCCTCGGTGGCGTAGTAAGCGCAAGCTCTACTGTCGATCTTGAGGTCCCGAGTTCGATCCCCAGGTCAGGCAAAGAGATTAGATTTTTCCATTATGAATTATCGCAATAACTGCCTGGAGTCTGGAACTGTGCTCGGTAGATGGCAATAGGCTCGTTCGCTATTACACGGGACCAATAACATACTGGCGAAAGTGGGTGTACCTACTATGGGACTGTGTCCTAGGTACACCTCATTACATACATTTATTTGTTACTAAAAGTTTTATTAAAATTAAGAAATTACAAAGGTCAACGGCTTTCACCACATACATGTAATAAGTTGAATGAAACTCGCTTAAAATCTATCGACTTCAGTCACAGAGTAGGTACTTTATATATTTCAATCCCATCCCTAATCCCTAATGCAATCTGAAATCTGACTTAAAATATTTTCTATTTTAGTACTTTGGTAATAATATTTATTACTAAGTACTTACAGGTGAAATGTAATACCATCTTTTTGGAGATATGAAGTTTTTGACTGGTTTTTGCACCAAAAAATACTACAACTCGGCATTTCTAACGGAGCTCATTCTCTCACGCTATCAGTTCACAACGTGCTCAGTGAGTTCACAAATGACGTGCGGTAGTATCTCGACTAGTTTTATATATCTGCTTGGAGTCACGCTCTTGTACAGGGCCGGATTTAGAGGTCCAGAGGCCTCGGGGCAACAAAGGAGCGGAGGCCCCCTCGCCCCAAATTATTTTCCAAATAAAATGAAGAATTTTTTCTGTCGAGTTTTTCGATAAACAATTTATTGTGAAACCAAGTAGATTCTCTAAGTATTTAACAAACACATATAAATATAATCGGATACAAGAATATCTGAAATTAAATTTTAGATTTAAAAGAAAATATCAAAGGAAAAGATATTTACTAGTTAGAATTTAAAAGATTTTTTTTCCGAAGTCTCTATTGTGGGGGCCCCTGCTTGTGGAGGCCCCGGGGCTTTCGCCCCGGTTGCCCTCCCCTGAATCCGGCCCTGCTCTTGTACCTTTCTCTTGTACCTTTGTACTTTGTAGTGTTATTATCATGTGTTCTGTGGTTATTATCTGTTCAGTGCCTTTGGCAAACGGGGGTCGCCCGTGGTGACCACTCCTTTTGGCTACATACCTACTACATACTCATTACCGCAGAACAACTAACAACTCATTCATTGCTGTCAGGTGTTGCTACACGGCGATGATGGATGGATTAACTTATCATGTAATGTCATAGTCATAGTCATGAATGACATCAATGAAACAAATAAAAAAAATAGCTTTAAGCGGTTGACGGCCAAAGACGTTATTATACCTACTATGACGCTTGATAATTCAATTCAATGGGGATAAATATTAATTTTTACTCACTTAAGATGGCAGCACTGTAGAGTGTTCCATAAATTTGACAGCTAGTTATCATTCTCTAAATAGAACTCTAGAGCGTACGTAGTAACGTAGTAATAATCTGTGCTCTAGTCTTGACTAAATTTGAAAAATTGGTTAATACATTATCTTACTATCTATTTTACCCTAAAAACTTATTATTTTTGAAAAACTCGATCATTATATTGTGTATTATCGGTTTTAAAAAATCAATTTGAATTTACCGCAAAAACGCTCCAGACTGTCATGGCGTTTTGAAGGACGTCACGCCGTGGCAAACACAACAAAGGAATCGTGTGTTTTTATGGGAGTTGTTAGTTTTCTATAATTAAAAATGAATTCCTCTTATTACAAGAACTGTGTAGTGCCCCAGTGTAAAAGTACGACTATAAAAACGCCAAACAAATTATTTATTTATGTTCCAAGCAATAAACATATACGAAAAAAGTGGCTAAACCTTGCGAGGAGAGATGATGTTAAAAGTTTATCTGCAGTTTCGAGAATGTATTTTTGTGAAGATCATTTTGATGTAAGTCACACAATCAACATAATATTTACAAATTTAAAACATTATCATTATTTTTCAAGTTTTATTTTACGAGTAAAGGTGATGTTATGTTGTTATCAGGTAGAATTTTAAATAAGTGATAATATTTATTATAATTAACCAACATTCTTTTATAATTCTAGTTGCCAAATGACATGGTTAATTACATGGAGTATCATGTTATGGGAACAGTAGCAAAAGTGCGCATGAAACCAGGCTGTACTCCAAGTAAATTTGAATATCAAAAAGACCGAAAAAATCGGACATGTAGCACTTTAAAAAGGCCATATATGTTAAAGAAACAGAGAATGATGATAATCGCAGAGTGTCTGAATAATTCACAGGAAATTTGCACACCAAGTTCATCTCGCAAAGATACTTCTGTTAAAATTTCAGGTATGCAACAAACAACACTGATAGGGTAAAAGTACCGGTTTACCGGCCACTACCCCTTTTCGGCCACTTCGCACGTTATTTTGATTAATAAACAGTGATCAAGACCGCTCCTTTATAATTTAGCGCCATTCAATCCAGGCAAACTTCACGGTACATAATCCAAAATAATGACCTTGCAAATTGCGAATTGAGCCCAGTCGCCATTTCAAAATTTGGTGTGTGGACGCGTGTCAAATTTAGCGAAAAAAATAGCACATGGATTGATTTCCAAAGGTAAGTTTTGAAGTGTTACTATTGGTTTATTGGTGATTGATTGGGTTTGTCTGTATAAAGCATATTTGATTTCAATATTTTAGAGCCTAAACTCATATTTTTTTTTTAAATTTGTGATATTTTTGATGGTCGGACAATACGTTAACGATTAATTACAAAATCTACTTTCCGACCGGGTGGTCGCAAAACCGGTTTGTTTACGTCATTTCTCTTTGCATTTATCACGGAAAACTTAAATTCACTAACATAAAATCGATTTTATATGTAAACAGCTAGAATTTTGTGAATTTACAACTAGATTCCGGCCGCCAGAATAACTAATATTTTCGAAGATATGACCTTTGAAAATACCGAACATTTAACGGCCGATAACCAGTAAAAACAAACCCTTTCTCCGGCCATTTGAAATAAAGGACGGCCGAAAATTAGTATATCGTATTAGACCTGCTTCCGGCCGTTAGAAGATGTAGTTTTAGCTTCAATCTTGTGTTAAATGTGGTTCTTGTAATCTTGACCTAATAAGTGATACTGACTGTCAAATAAATATTCGACCACACTGATGAATGCCCATGTTGTGCCGACCCCAGCATCGGTTGGGAACTCGATTCTAGAAGTAATTGACTCTTACGTCTACATAGGACAATCAGTTCAACTCGGTAGGTCCAACTTTAAGAAAGAGGTCAATCGTCGAATCCAACTAGGCTGGGCAGCGTTCGGAAACCTACGCAATCTTTTTTCCTCCAAAATACCTCAGTGCCTAAGTCGAAGGTCTTTGACCAGTGTGTGTGTTTACCAGTGATGACTCTGACTGTAAGCCTTGTCAGCAAGCTCTAAGCTACCGACATAGCCCAGCGGATTAACAAGTTCATCATGCAGGATGCAGGCAATTTACAAGCAAACTGGATGGAAATCTATGGGGGAGACCTATTTTCAGCAGTGGACGTCCTATGGCTGAGATGATGATTGCATTCGTTGGTATCACCTAAGATGTGCGAATCAAGCAGCCACAGAACCATATGAATGTTGTGTGAAACGGCTGAAAATGCAAGAATAGAAGTTTTAAAGACTCAATAACAATACTGATTGACTGATTGATAGACTGGTTAAACTTTTTGTTGATTTATTTGCTAATGTTTTTATTATACCTATATAAGAATTTATGTATTTTTTTATTAACCATTTATTAGTTTTATTAATGGTATTTATTATTGGTCCTATTTCAGTTCCTTTTTAAGTCTCGCTTTTACAGGACATGGAATATTGTTATTATATTAGATAGATAGATAATACTTTATTGTACACCACTCACAATGAATTAACATTACAGGACACAGAAACTAAACTTAAATGTACAAGCGACGGTCTTATCGCTAATAAGCGATTTCTTCCAGTCAACCGATGGAGAGGATTTATTTACAGCAGAAAGGCGGTATATTATGATAGTGTTAAAACATTTTTCTAGATGCTAAAGCCAAAAGTAGTTATTTGTGTTTTTTTTTTGTTATTTAATTGTATTTTTAATCTTAGAAGAGAGTAAAAATTTACTGCTATTGTGAATTTATAAATTGTTTTACTTTCATACTATTATAAACTCACTGCGTTATAGAATAAGAGTCATTTTGCTACCGTGAATCAGATGGTCGATAACCAGTGCACTGGTGGTCGAAAATTGAGCGAAAAGGCCGATAACCGGTATATTTGCTATTTTTACGAATAATATTTTTTATTTATTTATGTAGCAATGATACGTCTTTAAACGTAAGGTTTTATGAAACTAGACTATTGTAAGATGAAATGAAAAAAAAATTAAAAATCTTGGAGTACAGCATTATGATAGAAATCAACTCTGAAGTCAACTAGCCGCTTAAACGGCCGATAACCGGTAACTTTACCCTACTTAGTTTGAAGTTATATTTATGTAGGTATCCAATAAGTATATTGATTTAAATTTTCGCGATTTTCACTCATTATTATATGTAAACGGGACTTACTGTGATTTAGTTTTTTGTATTTGTCAGTTCGTTTTACGGAATTTATTTTTTGAAAATATTATTAATTTTTATTTCGTTTTATAAATCATTTAGTTTTTTAGTATTTCTACATCTTAGTTAATAATCAGAAACAACCGTGCATCCGATTTATTTATAGTGGACACAACCCTATTTTTGTAAACAAATAACTTTTGAAAAGAATATCTCATTATTATGACGCTTTGTACGGCAATCGATTGCAAAAACACGGGGATCCACATATTCCCCAAAGATGTGAAAACAAGAAAACAGTGGATTTAAAGCTTTACGGAGAAAAAATTGGCAGCCAAGTAAACTTTCAAGGTTATGTACTGAGCATTTTAAACCTGATGACTATAATACGAGGAATTTCATACACAGGTGAGGCTCTGTTAAAGAATTAATTAATAAGTTAATTTAAATAAGTCAAAAAGCTCTTGGATGTGGTGTTTTGTTATGGCAGTAAGATTTATGTTCGCATTTACGTCTCTGAAAGCATCTAGGGCCGGAAAAATCAGGCACTATGTTGGCCAGCTCGTCTTCTACCCCGATTTATGATTGTTTTTATCTGTATTTTTTTTTTTCTTCTTTACTCCATAGAGGTTTAATAACTCCTCCTTGGAGTATTGCTTGGCCGCAGGTTATGCATTTGCCAATTTCAAGTTTTTTCGTTGTCTTATCCAACAAAATTCTCTTCTTTCTTGTTAAATTCTTCTCTATTTGCTCTTGCAAAATCATAAGTTGGATTTTATACCACAGATCACTATAATTAGTATCACTATAATTAGTACTACGTACAGATGCGACAGTGGAACGGCGCCGGAAAGTTTTGCAATATGTGCGTTTGTCGCTGTTGTCGCACATCTACTTTTTTTTTTTTTTTTCTACCTCCATAGAGTTCATAGCCTCCTTCGGTGGAGTTTTGCACATTTTATGAATGGCATTGACATTTTATAATTCATTGCAATGTGACAACTAGTGATGTGAAAATATTACACTAGGTATCGACAAAATTAGTGATGTCCCTTTTATCGATACATAATTAGTGACGTCACTCTTTTGGTCCTGTATTACTTGAAAACTTAATTTTAAAGTAAAAAATAAAACAAACATACATAGATCGACCGGATAGATAAACTTTGATTCTATTTTTATTAGTTATTTTTTTTAAATTTTTATTATTGTACTTACTTTTAATGTTCCTATAGCATAATATTATTTTTAGAATTTATTACATAAAGTTGTCAATGATTGTAATTGGTTCCGACCGTTATAATTGAAAATAAATAAATAAATAAATAAAATAAATAAATAAGTATGGAGTTCCGGCTACAGTTAAACAGTAACCAGCTGTATTTAGCTATCAATAGTATGGATATGAAGATTCTGAATTAGAGGTCCTAAAAGTTGTAGCCGTCATAACTTGCTGACCATCTGTATTTCCCTATGACTGAAATAAAATTAGCTTTTTTACTATTTAAATGAGTTTAATCACTTATAATCCAAATAAATCTTACTATAATAAATAATATTATAAACATAACATATATTCACGCCTTTTTTTCCTGAAGGGGTAGGCAGAGGTGTACCCAGGACTCAGTCCCATAGTAGATAAATAAATTATAATAATATTATGTATAATATTATAAACTTTGTTTTTTTTTTGTTTGTAACGAATAGGCTCCGAAACTTCTGGACGATTTAAAAAAAACTTTCACTTATAAGCAGCTTAATTCGGTGTGAGTGATATAGGCTATATGAGATTTTGAAAAAAAATAGGGATCCGTAAGGTAACTGCAATATGGTGAGCCAAGGTGTCACATTATTACCAAATATATTCATTAATTTGCGTGCGCTGGATGAAATCCATTGATGGTAGGGTAAAATAATGTACTAGGGGTTTTTAGTACTTACCAATATGTACAATATAGTGAACGAACATTATATACATCTATTTTGAAGGAGTCATTATATTTCATGCCGTGTGAAAACTATCGATGGTAGATTAAAATAATAATAAATATAATAATAAACAAAAAAATAATAGTTTGTAGAACTTATCAATTATCAATATCTACAAAATAGTGATGCATGTTATTTTTTAATAATAATCCCATATTAGCAAATAGCATAGCAAATTGCAATAATAAGCTTGCTTATAAAATTAATGCTAAATTACATTAATTACCATCACTATCACTATAGGTCTCCCAATAATTTTTTTAAAACTGAAAAATAAAGTTACGTAAGTTATTAATGTTATAATTTTATAAAAACAACACTTTTTGGTTTGCCAAGGTAGCGTTAAAAGAAAAAACTATCCCGGGTATAAAAATTATGAGTTTCAAATCTCATTTTTACTCAATTAGTGGTCAACCTATACCTTCTGAACTTAGGGGCATGCCATATTCTATTTCTTTAGCTGTAAACAAGCAGGGGTATGAATAGCGTGTCCTTCGTCCTTGTCTATCTAACTGGCGTATTTCGAAGTGTCTGTGACACACACTCTTTCTTACGAGGGGAGGTCAAAAAGTTCGCGGAATGAAAGGGAAGGGGGGTGAATTTAAACATGAAATTATTATTCCTTTTCAATATATTCTCCATTAACCCTAATACACTTTTCAGACCTTTCAAATAATTTGTTTATACCTTGGAAAAAAAATGATTTGTCAAGGCCTTCAAAATAAGCAGATATTGCCGACTTCACTTCATCGTCATCCTTGAATTTCTTTCCACGAAGCTCTTTTTTCATGTTTGGGAACAAATAATAATCACAAGGGGCCAAATCTGGACTATAGGGAGGGTGGTTTAAAGTTTCGAAGCCGCACTTGTGTAAGGTAGCCATCGCAACATGACTCTTGTGAACGGGTGCGTTGTCGTGCAAAAGGAGCACACCTCGAGACCATTTTCCCCTTCTCTTTTCTTTAATTGCTACTTTTAATTTTTCCAGTAATGTAGCGTAGTACTTCCCCGTGATATTGACACCTTTATCTTTATAATCGATCAGTAAAATCCCCTTGGAATCCCAAAAAACTGTAGCCATAATCTTTCCGGCCGATTGTGACACCTTAAACTTCTTGGGCGGTGCTGCGCCTTTTTTGTGCCACTGCATTGACTCCTGCTTCGACTCAGGTTCATAGTGATGAACCCAAGTTTCATCTCCAGTCACAATTCGGTTCAGAAATTCATCCCTGTTTTCACTACACAGCTCCAAAAACTCGCGCGAACACTCGACGCGCTGCTGTTTTTGAAGCGCTGTGAGCATTCTCGGTACCCATCTTGCACTGACCTTAGACATGCCAAGATGGTCATGGAGAATATTCAAAATGGTCGTAGATGATACTCCAGTCATCTCTGCGATTTGTTTCTTCTTTAGACGTGCATCTTCTAGAACAAGTTTTTCAACTTTTTCAACAATGTCTGAGGACGTTGCTTCAATTGGCCGACCTGAGCGCTGATCGTCTTCAATTGAGTCTGCCTTGCTTGAAAAGACTATGCCACTTGTAAATCATTGTTTTTCCAAGGCAGGAGTCCCCGTAAACTGATGACATTTCTTCCATAATGTTCTGAGGTGTTTTTCCTTGCTTAGTGAGAAACTTAATCACGGCACGATACTCAATTTTCCCCATAGTTGATATTTTCTACCCGATTGACTTGTTTATCCAGTGATATCTCAAAGGTTTATGAACCGATTGGGCTGAAACTTAGTATTCATTATTGTATTGAGTCAACATGTAGCGACAGGTAAAAATAACTACCCCCTTCCCTCTCTAAACCCTCCATTCCGCGAACTTTTTGACCTCCCCTCGTATCAGCTGCTCCTTGGAAAGTCCGACGAGAAGGGGATTAGTTGGCACACAGAACTGCAACCACAAGCTTCTAAATTTATCGTCCTTTGGAATGTTAAATAAGCGGTGAGTAGCGCTTGTTGCATCGCAACCACTAAACACAGCACTTTAGCGTCGCCATGGCAAAAGAGGCGTAAAAAATCTGGCTAGACTCAAGTATTCAAACAATTAAGAAAAATTCTGATCAGGATTCTACAACTCAACGAGAAAATCACAGTTTCGTTTGTATTCTGTGATCACAGGATTCTTGCAGACATGACATGACTCATGACAGTGCAGTCAAGATGACGTGTTGTTTTTTTTATTATTCGTGCACAGTAGCGACAAACGGGACATTAGGAAACAAGCTGTCTCAGCCGTGTTTTATACAAATTCAGTTGACACATAACCTCCAACTAATTTATCTGTGATAATTACCTACCTTTCAATGAAAGCACTTTTTTTTAAATCGTCGATGTTCTCCTTTTTCATAATTCCTCTTTGTAGCTGTTTTACACTACACGTTGAATACATTTTACATATTATGTGGCATCAGATTGCAGGAATTTTCTAGCTGAAACAGTATTAATTTTGAACCGTTTGAAATAAATACCGATATGTTCAGAAAAATATACTGATCATTGGGTCAACTTTTGCTTTCCTTTAAAACACCCCATAACGATTGATATTAATTAAAAACAAGAAAATATTTATTTTATATTATATTTTGGCTTGTCAAAACTATAAGGAATATAGCTCGACAGAAAAGAGTAGAAACGGAACTAATTAAAGTGTATGTGTTGATTAAATTGTTTTTACTCTTGTAAAAGACAGTGGCGCCCCCATTATTTCAACTTTGTCAATGTCAAATTTTGTTAATATTGTCAATGTCACGTAAGAAGACAGATCAAACGACGGAAATTGAGCAATAAAAACGCTTTTGAATTGTTATCCCAGAAACGGTTATAGCTAACATACGACTTCCATAATTATTATATTATAACGATTAATAATAATACTTTTCCAATATTTATAATTAGTTTTCTGGCAATAAACAATTTTTAAATTAATTTAATTATGATTTAACACCAAATACTTGACACTGAAAAATACAAGAAAGTATGGTCCATATTTCTCATTCGTGGATAAAAAAATAAAGCAAGATTCTTTGTGTTCTGTGGAAGGAGTCCGTCTCGTAAATTATTTGTTTAGCTTTAGATTTTTATAATGCGAAAACGAAAACAATTCGCACATAATGCTCGTAATGAAAGTTAGAGATAATTTTCTTGTCTACAAATGTAATGTGTTTTTTCAACTCAACGTTAAATAAAAACGGTGAGAGTTTATGTAAGTTACATCGGAATATATTCTTGTTTTTAATTAATTTCAATTGTTAAGGGGTATTTTACAAGAAAGTAAAAATTTTCCCATTGATCAGTATATTTTTCTGAACATATCAGTATTAATTTCAAACGGTACACAATTATTTCTATTTCGAAATTTACTTTTATTACCCTTATTTAACAAATAGTTTGTAAGGAAAGGTAAACAAACATGCAATATATATAAAATATATATATATTGCATTGCATATATTTATATATTGCATATAAATATACATATAAATTATATATTGCATTATATTGCATATATTGCATAAAATATATATATAAAATATATAATATATATAAAATGCAATATAGCGGCGTTTAGGAACACTCAACAGTGGCTCCATCTACGATTAGCTTTCAGTTTTTAACCCCATTCTTATTTGTGGCTTGTGATAGTGCATAAGAACACCACAAGACCAACCTATCTAAATCTATGATCACAAACTTCATTTTATTTTGTGATCAAATGGCCGACTGCGGTCATAGTGACAATTCTAGGGTCGGATCAATGTAAGAATCTTCTCGAATCGATCCAAAATTATTGATTACGGCAGTATGTTACTCACTCCATAGTTGAATGAGGACCAACGAATTTAGTTGAGAATGCAGATTAAGCTAAGAAATTAATTACACCAAAGAAATTGCATTACACATACAGTGCAATTTTAGTTCTTTGATGAACGGCCCGGCGCGGCGCGGGTTGTTGTTGCTGTTGCTGTGACGTTACAAGAACCAGTGCCCTCATTAGCGCTTCGGCGCTTGGCACCTTTTAGCGCGCATTTGTTTTCTTAGCCCATACAACATGATCTTCGAGCAACCATACGGTCGAATGGCGGCGGTAGAAGACCGCGTTGCTCGAAGAACACGACACACGATATTAGAAACTTAACTTAGGGACCATAGGGAAATGAGTAACAAATTACAAAATGGTTTTGAGCATGGTATATTTATTAGATTACCTAAGAAGGTAAATAGTCTAAATTGAATAAAGATTACTTCCCAATGAAATACAAATTAGCGCAGAGATACAAAACAAAGTTATTTTAATATTGAAAATTAGGTCGATTCTGTAAAAAAAAAAAGTTGAAACTCATTATTTTACACCCGTGAAAGTAGTTTCGATACTTTGTGCATTTAACCCTATTATGGCAAATCAAAAATAGTTGTTTTTATAAAAGTAAATATATGAAAATTTTTCAGTGTTCAAAAAATTATTGGTAGACCTATTTTTTTGGTGTGGCACCGGACCGTCACTCGGTATCAATTTGATGATTTTTGATTGATGCCTAACCCATCGTGTAATGGAAGCCATAGACAAAATTTGAGGAATTGATGCGTCTCGGCTGGACTAAAAATGGCGGATATTGTTTATGGCAAACTAACTCCTTTAGAAATTGTAGACGTAAATAAATCATAAAAATATCATTATTTAGCGTAAATGCATTATAGTTTAGTACTAACATACTTACAATCAATACATTTGTAGAAGAAAACGTTGAAAAATGCTCGTTTAATGTCACACTTATGTTGGAAAGTTACGTTTTATTTCAAGCGGGAAATCTACGTTGCGTCGCGTTTATTCGTTATTCGTGGCGAAAATCACGGAAGATCTTGTGCTAATCGTGTAATGAGTGCAGGAACAAGTTTTGACTGTGTGGTGAAAAGTTGGTAATTGACAATGTCTGAGGAAATGGCGGTTTCTGATAACGCGACGGGAGATGTACCGATGGAAAGTGCTCAGGCCACAGTGGTGGTTGCTGTTGAAGCTCTCGAAGCACCTCTAGAGGAACCTAGTTCAGCCGTTGAGGAACATTGTGAAGACCCGCCAGCCCAAAATGATGGTACACAAACTTTCTCATACATAACCTATTATCTAATTTTGGTGACATACTTTCATCTAACTCTCACATAATAAGCTCATAGACTCTGTCCTTGTCTATATCATTAATTATCTTAACCACCAGGGTTAGTTTTTCTTGTAATTTGGATATAATTTTGTATAATGTAATAGTGCTAAAGTTAATACAGCGAAGAAGAAAATGGAGTCAATTATATTCTCTTTTGTTAGGTAGTCATTAGCAAATTTTAGTTGTATTGTGCTGGTGGAATAGCAATGTGTGTAGTTTTCATTTCATCTTTGAATCGAGGTACAATTGAAATTTGATTGAGGAGAAATTGCTTTATGCGATAAGACCGCCGGTTGTTTACCGTATTACCTGTAAATTGTTTTGTAACATTGTTTTTTATTTTATTTTGCTATGCAATAAAGTATTATTCTATTCTATTCTATTCTACAATATTGTGTTTGAAGTTAGTAGTACTTGGCTAAATAAATCTAACTATAAAGATGGATATACACCTTGCTGTACAACTTCTTTTTTAATCAATTAAAAGGGCCTTGTCACATTGCGACTAAGCCGCCCCCTGGTCTTATTATAGTTATTACAATTGAAGCTTAACTAGGTTGTACACATTTTTTTTATTGGTTTGTACCTATAGCATTCTGGCTGAATCTGATAGAGGTTCAGCCAGAATGATATTACAAAGTCCCACTTGGTAGGTGCCAATGTCTATCAGGGTTTTTATATCTTCATTGTGGACACACTCCATGAGTCTATGAGCCAGTCCACATGGTTCATCGCATGCTGGTGTGTATACTATGGTTATTAGTATGTAAAATGACGTAGCTACAGCCCTACGACGACACAATGCTGACGCAACACACTGTGTGGACTTGCTCTATGATACAAGTCATCATATTCATATTTGGAGAGGTGATTTTTCTCATCATAAATGCAAAATATGGAATTTGTCCTCAATAAATGCAGCAAATGTTTCCTCTCTGTTCATATGGCTATGGTCTATCCATTGGGAGTTTAGGAGTGTGGCTGGATCGTCTTAACATTCTTTGTGTAATTGTATAATTTTTTGCATTGGGATTTGACTTTATGAATATAATTACAAAATAAATCATAAACCATTTATTTTGGAACAGATAATGAATAGACACATAAAACGGTAAAGAAACGATGATGCCTGCAGTATTCGTTAGACTGTGTCCCAAAACACCAATGCCCCCCTCCGGAACAATAGAAGTATTATTCCAAAGTAGTAACTTATGAATAAAACGGTTTAACAATAACTGATACAGTCTGACAATATTACAGTGTTTTAAAAAAGATTAGAATTTATAATGATTTTATATAATTTAGTGTAATATATGATATAATTATTAAAAAATCATTATAAAACTAGCTTAATAATATTTATATTCAATAGTTACCCCAATTACACTGCTCGAGTCAATTCATATGGGTTAATGTGGACCAACCCATATTGTCAGAGTTTCAGGTCGCGAAGATACCTACCTACAAGGTCTCCGACATGACCTTATGACTGCCCCCTACATATCTTATAGGAAACAGCCGGGACCTACAGTTTAACATGGCAGCGAGCATGTGAAAAGCCCACATGATGAGATTTGATCCACGGTCTCCGGATTTAAAGCCGGGCATATTCCCACTGGACCATGGACTCTACAATTATTAATCTGAAGGACCCATTTGCATCTAGTCTTATTTGCTTGTACAAAATAAATAAGTACCTGCCTATTATAAAAGACATCAGTTCTAAGTAAAAACAGCTTTTAAGCTAATCTAGTTGGCTTCCTGACACATTTTATTACATATATTTTTCTAAGAAATAAAACATGTTTCTTTTATCGTGGCTTTATCCTAGGGATCCTTTTGATGTCCTTCGTGGTTAGTTTTACTATATAAACTTATTAACTACTACACAAAATGCTGTACAATATTAAAATCCTACTCATATTATTAATGCGAAAGTTTGTGAGGATGGATGGATGGATGTTTGTTACTCTTTCATGCCAAAACTACTGATCCGATTGGGCTGAAATTCTGTAGTTAGATAGTTTAGATCCTGGAATAACACAAGGTACTTTTTATCCTGATATACCCTCGGGAATGATGGCTGTGGGTAAAACCACAGTTGTTAGCACAGAATAGGGATAGAAGGGACACTCCACATAATCATTTAAATAAAAAGCGACTCTTGCTCCGATGCAATAAAGTTCAATTCAGGTTGCACAGCTAACTAATTATTGTTATATTAATCAACAAGATGCCTCTCTTTCTACTACTTGTAGCTTCATACCTTTGATGTGGAGCGTCCCAGGCCTGCTGATAGGTGCACAGTTTCATCTGCCATGTTTCACATCAAACTGTACAGTTGGTTTACTATAAGATGTGTAGGTAACGGATGTTAGGTCACTTCCTACTAGTTCCTACTAATGTTATAAATGCGAAAGTAGTAGACTTTAATGTATCAACACCAGTCTGATAGAAATTGTTGACGGAGAGATAACGCTCCGTGGCATGGTCATGAAACGGTCTAGTGGACAAGGTCTCATACATATCTACACAAAGAAGAATTAAGTTTTCTGCTCACGACTATATTATTATTATTTTATGCCTTCTGACAGATACTTCAAAATTGGTTTGGTTCTCTAGTTTCATTGGTTGCAATTCTGTCAGTTCAGGACAGCCTGGTTGGCACAGATGGTAGTAACTGCTTTCTGTGCCGTAGGCTCCGGGTTCGATCCCCGGCCAGGTTAAACATTTGTGTGCATGAACATGTCTGTTTGATCTGTGTCTGGGTGTTATAAGCTTATATAAGTATGTATATCAGTCATCTGGTTACCATAGTACAGGCCCTGGCTTCTAGCCTAGTTTGGGACCAGATGACCGTGTGTGGAAGTTGTCCCATATTATTATATTATTATTATCTGTGTGCTTTATTGTAGCAAAGGCCTCCTCCAACTGACTCCACTTTTCTCTTTCTTAGTGATGTCCAAGTCTATAACATATCCAACATGTCCAACGACTATAACATATCATAAATTATAAATTCACAGATACACCAGCACTGGACCCACAAGAATCTCCCCCAACCGACCCGCCCCTGAAAGAGGCCCCACAACTGGAGACCCAGTTAGATGTGATTAAAATGGAGCCGGATGATAACTTGACTGAAGAAAAGATTATTGACATGGACATTAAACATGTAGGTACATTAAACTGCAGTGGCGTAGTGGTTTGCATGCGCTACTGTCGATCATTAGGTCCCGGGTAAGATTCCCAAGTCAGGCAGTGTTATTTTTGGAATTTTCCATTAGGAATTTTCTCAATGACAGCCTGGAGTATGGAACTGTGCCTGGTAGATGGCAATAGGCTCGCTCCTATTATATGGGGCATAAATAACATCACTGTCAAAGGTACCTATTGCCTATTATGGGACTGCTAAGATTGCCAAGAAGCAGAATACCAAAAAAAACATCCATGGACACACTAGACTGACTACATCAAGTTTTTTTTGGAATGTTCTTCATTGTTCAATCAGTCTGGAAGACTATAAACAGATGTGTTGAACGCTAGATGGCGCAGAGGGCGCTACTCCCAGTGGAGTAATCCCCTTAAAGGAATTAGGCATCATCATCTGGTCAAATATATCCTGCAGTTTCTTTAGACTTCAGATGGTTTCAGCGTTAGTGAATCCCGCGAGCTGGTTCGGGTGCTTCTCTAGTCTCCCTCTGTTATTGGTTGCATGAGTTTCTATTTGCTCGGTGGCGTAGAGGGCGTATGCTCGACTGCCAATCAAGAGGTCCCGGGTTCGATCCCTAGGTCAGGCAGTGTTAAATATTGGATTTTTCCATTAGGAGTTATCTCAATAAACTGCCTGGAGTCTGGAACTGTGCCCGGTAGATGGCAATAGGCTCGCCCCCTATTACATGGGACCAATAACATACTGGCGAAATGTGGGTGTATCTACTATGGGACTGAGTCCTGGGTACACCTCTGCCTACCCCTTCGGGAAAAAGGCGTGAATGTATGTTTTTTTTTTTATGAGTTTCTATTTCTTCCTTCATCATTGGCATGTTGGGTTGTTTATGGATGTCTGTTATCAAGTTTATTAATAAAACAAACCCTCCTAACATAAACTTGTCATTGTCCAAAGGTTCCCCACCATGAGCTGGGCGACCCCCCAACAGATCTACCACCCGACGTGAAGGAATTCAAAAAGGACATCAAACAAGAGATGGAAGATGGGCTAGAGTATGAAGATAAGGAAGATAAGAGAGGCATTAAGCGCAGGGCGTCTGCTGCCTTCAGTGACGAGGGGGATGCGGAGTTCCTTGGCTTTGAGGATGTTAAGTTGGAGGTTGTTACTGAGGAGTATAGTCAGGTTTTGGGTAAGTGACAGTATGTACTATAAAACTTCAGCTAGATAAATTGTTTTTATAAAATTATTGCCATTTTGAAAATTTTGAAAGGCCTTTGATCGCGTATGGCACAAAGGTCTTCTATGCAAGATCAAAATATACCTACCTCATAGTTTTTACTTACTCCTGGAATCTTACCTCTCAAATCGCTTATTCCAAGTACGGGAGGTTGATAGCTATTCTAAATTTTACGAAATAAGTGCAGGAGTTCCACAAGGCTCGGTGCTGGGTCCAACTCTGTATACAATTTACACTGCAGACATACCCCAATCTCCGGATGTAATAGTGGCAACATTTGCTGACGATTCAGCTATTCTCACCAGCAGTAAAGATCCGACAGTGGCATCCAAAAACCTGCAAACTGCCTTGGACCATATAGACAACTGGCTGGAAAAGTGGAGAATAACTGCTAGCGCATCAAAATCAACACAAGTAACGTTCACACTGAGAAAAGGCAATTGCCCATCCGTCCATTTGGGAACGCATGATTTACCACACAAGGATGTAGTCAGATATCTCGGCATGCACTTAGACCGGAGGCTGACATGGAACACGCACATCAAATGTAAACGAGACGAAGCAAATCTCCGATCGAGAAGCTTGTGTTGGCTACTAGGAAGAAGATCAAAACTCACTGTGGAAAACAAACTCCTTATCTACAAAGCTGTTATAAAACCCATATGGACATATGGACTGCAACTATGGGGTAGTGCTGCAAATTCCAGCATAAACATTATTCAAAGAATGCAAAATTCAACTTTGAAACTCCTATCAAATGCACCCTGGTTTATCACCACTGCTGAGCTACACGAACACCTGGGAGTCAAAACTGTCAAAGAGGAAATTAAGAACATCGAAGAAACATACAGGATGCGACTAGCTAACCATCCCAATCAGCTTGCGGTGCAACTGCTGCAGCCAAATCCCAACAAGCGCCTCAAGAGGCATAATATCCTGGAGCGAAATTTATAAAATTGGCCAATAATACTAAAGTGACTCATGCTCACTGGAGCATGGCATATCAAATCATAGTCCTGACAACAAATTTGATTATAGCCGGAAGGCTGATTGCAAATAAAAATGGAACACAAAAAAAAAAAAATTTTGAAAATCTCTTTTTTTCGATGGGTACAAAACTGTTGGTAGACCTATAATCATTGAATAATTTTCAGAGCGTCTGGAGGCGGAGGTGTCAGCAGCGTCACTCGCCTACACTCCGGTGCGGTACGTGATGGCTACGCCGCTCCGTCCCGTGCGCGCCAACAAACGACTCAGGAAGGACACAGGTATACTCCCATACATACAGTACATAGTACATGCATACAGCGTCACTCGACACGCCTTTCATACCACTGATAACTTAACCTAAAAGATGAAGATTCAGGGGACATGCTTTAGGTTTCATAACAGTCAGCCCGTCCCTTTTTGTTACTCATTTCCTCATTAGCCCTGATGTATCTAAAAAGGAATTAAAGTTTAGTCTGTAAAACCGAGATATTGAAGAGAGCAAGTTAGAAGTAACGCCGGATATACACCCAGAGGAACTAAAACTTCAGCAATAAGTTTGAATTTAAAAATACGCGCCAAGTGAGAAAGAAATGTCTTAGTCTGTGGCTTCAACTATCGAAATTCATGTATCAGAACATGATAACCTAAAATAAACTTGTCAATGCGGGACTCGCATATAAAGGGTTCCTAAACACCGTATGTACTCGTATATACCTATCTGCAGATATCACCTTCCCTCACCACCTACTAAATGTACCTAACACAGCAAATGATAAAATAGTTGGCCGAGTAAGTCCCAAATTCTTTTCTAAGTCACAAAAACTTGTTGCACAAAAAAAAAATTGGCTCTATTCTTATATTTTGATTTTGATTTTTTGATTTCGATATTATGCCACTTGAAGTTCTGAATACCTCACTTGTCCTTCGCAACAAAAACATAAAGAACCCCTTATTACGAACAGCAGTAGAAGTGTGGAAAGCGTTTAATTGCTTAATGTCTGCTGTTGTTACGCGATTGCATGTTAGTAATACCAACCAGGGATCAATAGCAACAAAAAAAAAACGATTTCCCATACAAACTGGATCAGATAATCAGCTTTGTATGAGAAGTCAAATATTTTTGCGAATTTTGCAAACCCTATTACATGGTGGTAATGTTATGAATTTAAAAAATGTAATCTTTTCCTAGATGGATCGAGACCCTCCTCAGCGCAGTCATCCAGATCCGAAGATGATGTAAGTATCTCATTGTAAATTATTTAATAAATAACGTGATACGAGCTATTCAAAGGTTTGAAGTTGTCTTCATCCTATCCCATCCTTGTGGATAGATTTGGAAAAAACACACTAAGGTCTAACCTAAAGGCGATATTGAAATGGTCCTTAGTGTATCCCAACGAGAAATTTGACATAATCCAATGAAAAATTTACCCAATCGATGTTTCGTATTCCCCTGTTTTCTTTGAATATAATTTATTAACCCATTCTATAAAATATCCAGATATTTTTAATTATAATAAGATATATTGAAATAAACTATGTCCCTGCTTTAGATTCTCATAAAAACTCTCTGTTTTTTTGTAGAGAACTTTTAAAAATCCCAATTTTACTCGCGTGTTTAGACGTTCATTGCAAAATAAATTGATAGAGCATACGTATGTATGCATAGTGTAGGATTCCATACCTAGATACTAGGAACATACAGCGCCATCTATTAGTTCCTTGCGCAAAGTATGAAAATATGCAATGAAATGGCCATAACTTTTGATTGCGTTAACTTAGAAGCTTGATTTTTTACCGCTACAAGGGACCGCAGATCTGAGTAGTTGATATCAATTTCAACTTGATACCTCCACGCGTTCCCGTTATAAAGTGTCTTGACAGACAGACAGACAGACGGACAACAAAGTGATCCTATAAGGGTTCCTTTTTTCCTTTTGAGGTACGGAACCCTTAAATTTTTTTTTTTTTTTTTATATATGGTACAACTTCCACACACGGTCATCTGGTTCCAAACTAGGCTAGAAGCCTGTACTATGGTAACCAGATGACTGATATACATACTTAAATTAGCTTATAACACCCAGACACAGATCAAACAGACATAATATTCATGCACACAAATGTTTGATCTGGCCGGGGATCGAACCCGGGGCCTGCGGCACAGAAAGCAGAGTTACTACCGTCTGAGCCAACGAGGCTGTCAACTGTGAATTAAGTTTATAAACAAAAATAAAATATTAGGAAAATAGTTTACTTCATCGTCAATATATCAGGATATAAATGGTATATTAAATAGGTTGGTTATATTCAGAGGAAACAGGGGAATACAATACATAAAAAAAAGATACATTCACGCCTTTTTCCCGAAGGGGTAGGCAGAGGTGTACCCAGGACTCAGTCCCATAGTAGATACACCCAGATTTTGCCAGTATGTTATTGGTCCCATGTAATAGGGGGCGAGCCTATTGCCATCTACCGGGCACAGTTCCAGACTCCACGCAGTTATTGAGATGATTCCTAATGGAAAAATCTTATGTTTAACACTGCCTGACCTGGGGATCGAACCCGGGACCTCTTGATTTGCAGTCGGGCATGCGCCCTCTACGCCACCGAGCCAGTCAAAATACAATACATCGATTAGGTAAATTTTCCCTAGGATTATGTCAAACTGCTAAGGTCCCCCCTTACCTGTTAAGAATTCAAATATCTAGCCATAGACTACAAATAACAGCAATAAGCTTCCACTGATATAAACCTACCGCACAAGTTTTGTATTGTCGTATAATGACCACTTCTCAACTTGCCATAACACTATGTAAGAATCTACAGCGACTCTTCACACGCAACCACTTGGGGGTCGTGCAATAAACCTGATATTGTTTTAGCAACTTTTTAACACCGCCAAAGATTACATATGGCTGGGGAGCTATTTGAGCCAAACTATTAGACCTGCCACGCACGCGACGCATCAGAGATGCCACTTTTTTTCGGACGACACATTTTTTCTTGTTTTGTTGTGCTGGACGCGGAGAGGGCTGACTGCCTACTGCGTATGTGTGACCCACAGACCGCTGAGTAAAACTACTGGCAGTACGCCTTGAACCGGGTTATTTTTACTGATTCAGAGCTGCGTGCAAATCTGCGAGCCACCATATTACATCTAGTATTAACGCCCGCACACATGCGCACGCGTATATATACACGTTATGCTCTAGTAGTAGTAGACTATTAGGCGCGGGCGATTGTATGGAGTGAGGGTCTGACCTCACCATATATCAACGTGGTGGGGTTTTAGACCATGACCTATATTTTTCGACTGCCTAGGTGCGTAGAGGGCGCATGCTCGACTGCCAATCAAGAGGTCCCGGGTTCGATCCCCAGGCAAAGTGTTAAATATTGGATTTTTCCATTAGGAATTATCGCAATAACTGCCTGGAGTCTGAAACTGCCCGGTAGATGCCAATAGGCTCGCCCCCTATTACATGCACGGAAAAAAAGGAATTGTTAAATTAAAGCAAGTTGCTTTAGTTCAAAGCAAATCCTGTCTTCCTATAGAGGAAGACTATATTTACTTAAATATACAATGTGATATTGATAAGAATATTGTATTCACACAATACAACCGTATTGTTAGTCCAAAAACATTTGGTTTTGTTATTATAACAATATAGTTTATTTATCTCAAGCAACCTTATTGATTTGATGTAATACTTTGGTTTATTTGAATAAACAAATCAAAATTTTTGTTTTAACACATCATAATCCCTGTTTCAACAATACGTATATCGTTTTTGCAAGAATATACATCAGATTGTTTAGACAATATGTTTTTTTTGTAGCAACAACACATTGTTTTGATTTGATACTAGTAGTTCACTTATTTTAACAATATAATTTTTAATATATTGTTTTTATAACAATACGAATTAAATTAGTTTGAGAGTAAACAGATTCTTCGTTTAACAATAAATATCATTGTAGTCATGAGAATACCAGATTGTTGTTGCAAAACTAAGATTCTACTAGTTTCAAGAAAATTTATTCTCTTTAGGAGAATACACACTAGCTTGGTTTAAAACTATGATTTATTTGAACCAACAAAACATAGATTTTCGCTCAATACTTTTGGTTTTACTTGTTTCAGTAATTTTTATTGTCTGAATGAAAATACAGGAAATGTTGTTTGAACAATATTTTACTTAGAGCTACAGTAATATATTGTTGTATCAAAAATATAGTTCACTTAGACCTACAATAATATGTTTTGTAATAAAACTACTATTGTTTCATTTTAAGACTTTTATTTATTCCTTTAAAAAAATATATATTACTTCTAAACAATATGTATATTGTCCAGTAAATGACTGATAGCTTGAAATAACAATAATCAGTAGTTTTATGAAAGATTTCATGTGTTTGGCTAGTAAATAATATTATGCTAATTACGCAAAAAAAAAAATTGCCCACGTCTCGCTTGCTGTGGGCAACATTTTTGTACAGTAAGCTTTTTCCATATATTCCAAGTAGTCCCCACATAAATTGCCCTTAGGTGGAAATCTGGAATAAAATTACATTTCCCCCGGTTGACGATTGAAGTTATTGCCCTCACTTCAAATCGCTGTACACTGCTGCGTGGATCAACCCCCTAGACTCTAGGAGTTGGCGGTCAGATATTCCCAATGTGATTTTATAAGTAGATAAGTGAGATTATTAGGGACATACTTACAAACAAAATGTTCCTCATTATCTGTCGAATGTACACCAGGTTTTTATGATCAACAACAATAAGTGATTATTAAAAGCAACTACGATAAGGAAAATTTTGTTTTTTTGTCTCTAATAATATCACTTATCTATAAATATTGGAGACCATATTGGAAATATCTGACCGTCAATTCCTTCATCGCGGCCGTAAGACAGACAGTGATGAGGTGGTGATGCACGCAGCAATGTACAGCGATTTAAGCTGGGGGCAATAACTTCCCATGCGCCACCCGGTGATATTTTATTCCCGATTGCCAACTGGGGGCAATCCATGAGGGGATGACTGGGAATATACGGCGTTTTATATCTTTGAATGAAAAAATCTTTAAAGCCATGAATGACGGGAAATACAAGTTTTTAACAATTTTTTCATTACTTTAGCCAAACAAGGTAACTATTGTAAAAGTTTGCAATAAGTTCTTCATAATGTGAAGAATAATCACAGACACCTACCGTTATTGCGATCAATTATAATTATCTGGCTCATCTATACAATAACGAAAAAAAGGTTTAAAAACAGCCCTTGGTAGGTTTTTTTGCGTAATGAGCGTTTTTATTTTAAAAGCCTCACGATTATAATATATTTTCTGTCAAATGAAACTATTTTTAATTAGATACTAGATACTGACAATTCAATACTGTTATATCCAGCTATCTTTCATTTACTGGATAGTTAGTAGGTAAGATAACTTATAACCATTATTATGCCATCCGCTTTAGCAAAAACAATATTTAAAATGTAATCCTGTACATTGAAATAAATCTATTACACAAAAAACTAGTGGAATATTTAGAATAATATGGGTTAGGTCCTGAACGCACTTCCCGATTGGTACACTTACCAAAACGGGCATTTTTCAAAATTAGCACTTCCTAAAATATAAATATTTTTTTAAAACAAAAGATAAAGATACATTAAAACAATAAAACAACGTAAATATTATCAGAATGGTGTTATTATGTTATTTAAATTTTTTATCTAAACATGATGACTAAATTAACATGTTTTACTAAAATCAAAATAATTTACTACCGTAAGATTCATGTTTTCTAAAAAATTGTATAATATATTAGGCTGCACTCTTTGTGAGAAATGCACTTTTGGGAAGTACACGTTCTGAACCTAACCAGTTTGGATTAGATTAATTTAAATTCGTAAGTAGTTTTAGTCGAAGGAATCACATTTTCACTTAATAACATATTTCAAAACTTTAAACAAAAGATTATAAATTATGTTAAGTTTATTCCCAGTTGCCATCATTTCCACCACTGGTGGCAGAAGAAAAAACTAAAGTATAAGGGCATGCAAAATTAACTAAGAAGATTTTAGATTTTGTTACCTGTTTCGCACGCCGCTACAGGCCAATAAATACAGCAATATCAAGAAATAAACGACCCAGCTGCCACCGGTGTTGATATTGGAGGCAATCACATTTATAAAAAAAGTTACCCATACCAGACACTTCACTTCACTTCATTTCTGTCAGGTTGTCTTGCACACAAAGTATTCTTTCATCATAATATTATGTGTTCATCCATTTCTGCATTACAATATCCCATGGTTCATGGTTATTTTTCAGCCAAACAATGTCATCATTAATACCTGGAATTTACATACTTTATTATACACATATTATTATACATATACCTATACATCATCATCATCTCAGCCATAGAAAGTCCTCTGCTGAAGATAGGCCTTCCTCATAGATTTCCACCCAGTCCGGTTGTAAGCGGCCCGCCTCCAGTGTGTCCCTGCAGTCCTTATCAGATCGTCCACCTTGTGGGTGGACGTCCTACGCTACGCTTGCCAGTCCGTGGTCTCCATTCGAGAACTTTACAGCCCCATCGGCCATCAGTTCTACGAGCTATGTGCCCTGCCCAGTCCACATCAATATGCTTTAATTAATTAATACACTAGACTATGTCTGTAACTTTCGTTCGTCTATACGGATCTCTTTATTTCTGATTCGATCTCATAGAGAAATCCTGAGCATAGCCCTCTCCATAGCTTGTTGCGCTATTT
Organism: Hemistola chrysoprasaria; assembly: GCA_947063395.1. Taxonomy (NCBI): domain Eukaryota; kingdom Metazoa; phylum Arthropoda; class Insecta; order Lepidoptera; family Geometridae; genus Hemistola; species Hemistola chrysoprasaria. Next base: position 7,934,086 of record OX346733.1, on the reverse strand, counting down.
TGAATCTGCTGATAAGGCCCACAGTCAGAGACCACGTTTCAGATCCATAAGTAATCACTGGTAACACACACTGGTCAAAGACATTCAACTTGAGGCACTGAGGTATTTTGGACACACACCTAGACATACTAATTAGCTGTTGCCTGTGGCCTGTTGCCACTTGCATTACGTTGCGTAACTGATTCTTGTCCCCATAGAACTAAAATTACATTATAAAATAAACGAGGTATATGTTAATATAATTATTAACGAATACCTTGTGATTCGTGAAGCAATTAACCTGCTACTGCTGCTATCTAACTACTTATGTTTAAAGCGAAACATTAAAAAAGCAGATACTTATCCAGATACCAACTATAAAGGCTTTGTATTTTTAATAAGTATGAGTTATTCCTACAGTGTGCTCAATGGCTCAATGGCTACACTCTTAACCTCAAACTTTTTGGATGCCTACCTTTCTTCTAAGGCCTTCTAAAGGGGTTAGTAGTAATTTTACTTACTTCTGAAACATCCGAGCATCCGATGGCATTAACCACTTAGACAGCAAATCAAGAGTGGCTTTCTGACCAATATAATATTCTTCTTGAAATGAACATTCAACGGCGCCGGCGTCCATATTTATGCCCAATCTAATCGGAAAAAAGAAGTAGGTAATTAGGCACCTTCTAAATAATCCGTATAATGCTGGATGCATTCAAATTTTACAACAATGTATTCATGAATGAAAACTGACCTGACTGAGCTTTTTGAAGCTAGCCAACATTACCTAGTTTTTAAATCAAAAACTCACCAAGATTCTCGACTTCTCAATGATGCAGGCTGCCGCAGCACACACTGAAGCAAACTAATAACTCACATTCTCGTATTGAAAATGTGTATTCTTCGTCATATAATTTGCTGCTTTATGCAAATAATATTCTTGTTTTGAATCAACTTTATCTGACAACTTATTTGAAAATAAAAAAGCACTTGGCTCAACAATCGACATTGTTGTTCTAAGAAATAATTAACCTTCTATCAAGACGACTAGTAATTTCCAAGTAACTGTTTACATATTCACGCATCTAAAATGTTTAATTTTCGTCCTACAATTTGCCGCGTTATTATAATAATATTCATGTTAAGAAACAACTATATATGACAACTTATTTAAACATTTAAGGAATTTTAACTGAACAATTGATAATGTTATTCTTAGAAATAACCAATCTTCTATCAAGACAACTGGATATTCCAAGCAACTATTAAACATATTTTCGCATCGAAAATGTTTTAATCTTCGTCTTACAATTTGCCGCGTTATTAAAATAATATTCATGTTTTGAAACAACTTTAGGTGGCAACTTATTTAAAAATTTAAAGAATTTTACCTGAACAGTTGATAGTGTTATTCTAAAATATAATCAATCTTCTATCAAGACGACTAGTAATTCAAAGTAACCATTTAACATATTCTCACATTGAAAATGTTTAATCTTCGTCTTACATTTTGCCGCGTTATTATAATAATATTCATGTTTTGAAACAACTACATATTATGACAACTTATTTAAAAATTTAAGAAATTTTAGCTGAACAATTAATAATGTTATTCTAAGAAATAACCAATCTTCTATCAAGACGACTGGATATTCCAAGTAACTATTTAACATTTTCTCGCATCGAAAGTGTTTTATCTTCGTCATACATTTTGCCACGTTATTATATTCATGTTTTGAGATAACTATTTATGACAACTTTTTCAAAAATTTAAGAAATTTTAGCTGAACAATTGATAATGTTATTCTAAGAAATAAACAATCTTCTATCAAGACAATTAAGGATATTCCAAGTAACTATTTAACATATTCTCGCAACGAAAATGTTTTAATCTTCGTCTTACAATTTGCCGCGTTATTAAAATAATATTCATGTTTTGAAACAACTTTAGGTGACAACTTATTTAAAAATTTGAGGAAGTTTACCTGAAAAATTGATATTGTTATTCTAAAAAATAACCAATCTTCTATCAAGACGACTAGTAATTCCAAATAACCATTTAACATATTCTCGCATCGAAAATGTTTAATCTTCGTCTTACAATTTGCCGAGTTAATCAAATAATATTCTTGTATAGAAACAACAAATTGTAACGACTTGTTTAAAAATTTAAGGAATTTTACCCTAACAATTGATATTGTTATTCTTAAAATTAACCAATCTTCTATCAAGACGACTAGTAATTCCAAATAACAATTGAACATATTCTCGTATCGAAAATGTTCAATCTTCGTCTTACAATTTGCCGCGTTATACAAATAATATTCAAGTTTTGAAACAACAATATGTGATAACTTATTTAAAAATTAAAGGATTTCAGCAGAACAATTGATATTGTTGGTTTAAGAAATAATCAATATTCTATTAAGACGGCTAGTAATTCCAAATAACCATTTAACATATTCTCGCATCGAAAAAGTTTAATCTTCGTCTTACAATTTGCCGCGTTATTCAAACAATATTCTTGTTTTGAAACAACAATATGTGACAACTTGTTTAAAAATTAAAGAATTTTAGCTCAACAATTTAAATTGTTATTCTAAAAAATAACAATCTTCTATCAAGAATACTTGTCATTTCAAGTAAACATTTAACGTATTCTCGCCTTGATAATGTTTAATCTTTGTCGAATAATTTGCAGTGTTATTATTATAATATTGTTTATTTTAAAATAAGTAGTTGCAAATTTTTAATTGAATAATTTAGCGTTTCAAAAGAACAACGAAATTGTTAGTCTAATAATTAATTTATCCTAATGTAACAATGTTTATTATTACTACGACATTAATCCTTGTCTTAAAACTAAACTATCAAAATGTTTACATGACAATATTTACTTGTTTTAAGACAATAAAGCAACAATATTTTTTTGTATTTTGAAGGAAATGGAAATTATTAAAATGACAATATATTGGTAAGTTAAGTAAATATTGTCTTGGAATTGGTAACAATATTTTTTTTGTTGATGGGACAATTCCTTTTTTTCCGTGTGGGACCAATAACATACTGGCGAAATGTGGGTGTATCTACTATAGGACTGAGTCCTGGGTACACCTCTGCCTACCCCTTCGGGAAAAAGGCGTGAATGTATGTTATGTATGTTTTTATATTTTTCGACAGTTCTCGCTCAGATCGGTTCAGAAATGAACCTCCCCTTCACTTGTGATATTTTACGAACCCTCTTTCCCCCCCACTTTAGCGCCTCACGTGATTAATGACCCCCTTGACTCCCCTTGATTGTATTACATGTTAAAAACACTTAGGCCCGGTACGCTATATATTTATAGCAATAAATATTAACAATGGTTTTATCTTGTTCATTTCTATCTCCATGCTGCTCGGATGTGTGAACGGCGACGTTAGGCATGCAACCAGAGAATACTTGCACTGTTAATGGTATAACATTAATTATTTGGCTTGTTGAGGGTGTGACACGATAGGTGAAAGATTTTTTAAGCTTTCAGAAAAAAACTTAAGCAGATTATCCAAATCTGTCCGCGCCTTTATTTATGCTATGATGTTCAAATGGGTTGGGCAGTTTGTTCTTTGATTTTAAGATTTTGTTTTGATATTTCACCGTCATTGCTAATGCTTTAACTTTAGGCTATATTATTAGCACTTAACTGTTTTTAAAGGCTACGCGATATTTTTTTTTGTTTATATGACTTGGGCAATGGCATGCGTGTATTTGCAATGTATTAAGCAACGTGCTACAAAAAGGTGAAGTAATACATAAGGCTCTCTTAAGCGCGGCGTAGCAATAAATAAAAAATTGTGTAAATTAAACGATATCTAATAGACATGATCAAGAGCGTACACGGCCTTCTAGGAATTTGTCACAATCCTATGAAAAATTTACCAAATCGATGTTTTGTATTCCCGTGTTTCCTCCGAATGTAGATAACCCATTCTATAAATTTATATCCTGATATATTTATAATGAAGTAACCTATGTCGCTGTCATTTTAATTTTTCTTATAAATCCTTGACTTTTTCATAGTGAACTTTCAAAAATTGCAGTTTTACTCGTGTGATTGGAAAATAAAATGATAGGAACATACTTTACTTCAACTTTAAAATAAAATGATATTAATATATCAAATAGGTTAACTGTACTCGGAGGAAACAGGGGAGTACAAAACATCGATAAGTTTTCCATAGGATTGTGTCAATCTGTTAAGGGGTTCTGTATCCTGTTGAGTGGTGCAATCTACCCGTCAACGTAAACAACTTGAAACAAAAGAAAGAAAGTAGAATTCGCAAAAATAAATGTTGAGTTCTCATGCAAGTTTGGCGATCATCGGATACATATAAGCAAAAAAATATTCAACTTTTCATACAAATTACCAGTCGGGCCGACAAAATTCCTCTCCATCCACACGTATTGACTAGTCACTTCTGTGTGTGTACGTGGAGAGGTCAGTAGACTTTTCACCCGCGAGTGCCTTTTTGTAACACCTGGACAGAAAAGAGTAGAAACGGAATTAAGTTAAAGTGTAAATTGATTTTGTTTTTGTTGTTGTAAAATACAGTGGCGCCCTATGAGCTTTCATACAAATAGAAACGTTACACTCATTAAAAACAGCTCTAAAACGTGGAGAAATTCTGTTGTACCTACTTATGTAGAATATTCACAGCTTTTTTTGCATCACTCATTAAAGTAAAAGATAGCAGATATGTAATCCTACTTATATTATAAATGCGAAAGTTTGTGAGGATGGATGGATGTTTGTTACTCTTTCACGCCAAAACTACTGAACCGATTATAATATATAATATATTGTGTAATATATATAGTGGGGTTACCGGCTTTAGAATAGTACCTCACCCTCTCTTGTTGCCGTAAGAGCCGGCTAAGGTTTACGAGAACCATAGGATGGGCAGCAGCGTCCTCTGCGTAAAACCATCAAACTGCACTCGCCAACCCGCCTGCCAAACATGGCGAGTAATGGCAATAACCCCCCTTATGTGGGAGGCATATGTTCAGCAGTGGACTTCCAACGGCTGGATGAAGATGATTCCCACGGGAACTAAGACTACGCGGGTAAACCCGCGGGGTACAGCTAGTAAAGATATAAAAAGAGATAAACAGGGTAACATCTACGTGAGCAGCAAACCTTATATGGTTGTCTGGAAGAGATCGCTCTGAGCGATAAGACCGCCAATTATTGTTACTCAAGTTTTAGTTTTTAAGTTAAGTTTGTTAATTTTCTGTATTGTGGTATCAATAAAAGTGTTATCTAATCTAATCTTATACATGTAACATCGGCGCAAGACATGGTGCAACTGACTCGACTTAAACCAATTGGCTTGACTTGAGTTCGCCACACAAAGCAGAGTATACATACATACTGGTGACTGTAACACAGGTTTTTTAACAAAACCTACAATAGTCTCCAGTCTCTCACAAGTCTCTTTACTTATCTTTACATACCATAATATACATACTGTACAATTTAGCACATAAGTTACCTATTGTGGGGGATAATAAACAAATTTTTATTTTATTATTTTCTACTCTTTTCTGTCAAGCTATATATCGTTTATGTACTTGCATAGTAGTTAAATTACGTCATATAAATAGTCTTATAAATCCGTGTAGAATCCATCAGCATCGCCTGCCCAACGCGGTCGTCGTTCCACCACGGATGTGTCGTCCCCCTTGCTTCGTATACCGCTGGAGCGCGGCTGGAAACGGGAGCTGGTGTACAGAGCCGCGTTGGACTCCTACTCGAGACGTAATGCCGACATATACTACTACACGCCGCTGGGGAAGAAGTTGAGGTCTACGCGAGAGGTAATTTTCATTAATCTGTATATATCCAGAAAGGCCAGGTCAAAAGTACAAACAACCGACGAGCATGCACGAAGAATGTGATGAAATTGGAAGAAGCGAAAGTTGTATGTCAGGATCGTAGCAAGTGGAAAGAAATAGTCTCTGCCTATCCCAACGGCAACAACGCGTGACTGTATGTATGTATGTATGTATAATATAAATCTCTTTCAGTACAATGTAAAAATCTTACGATTGTAACAGGTGACAGGTAACAGGTGTTGCCAGTTATTCATCCGCCAAGCAGAAATGTGCAAACATTACTGTGTTTCGGTCTGAAGGGCAATGTTACCAGCGAAATTACTGGGCATGATAAGATTCAACAACTCATATCACAGGGTGTCAGGCGCACTGCTGCCGCGCAGAATTTGGAATTTTAAAACACTGGGTGGCACTGTGTCTGTTATGGGCAATCATGATGCTTACCATCAGGCACCTGATTAGCTCGTCTTGTCACTCACTGTCATAAAAAAAAAAAGGAACAAAACGCTTGCGAGTTCTAATTCACCTCCAGCGCCATCTAGCGTGGTTTTGGTTAGATTGATGGATTGGTGGATGGGTGTTCGTTACTCTTTCACGCTAAAACTACTGGATAGATTGGGCTGAAATTTGGTATGTAGGTAGACCCTGGAATAACACATGGGGTACTTTTCCCTGATATTCCCACGGGAACGATGTCTACGCGGGTGAAACCGCGGGGCACAGCTAGTATACCAATAATTTTGTAATCATTTAATAAATAAATAAATTGTTAAAGCATACCTTGATAAGTATACCTAGGGCCGGTTTTTTGATCGTTAGTTTCGGTTAAGTTAACCATTTGTCAAACTAACTATAGTCAAATTTCTAACCAATGGTTAAATCGTGTGGAAAAAAATAGTTAACCAGGGATGAAAAAACTAATTATGTCGAATTTTAACTATTTGTCAAAAAAATTAACCATTGGTCGACTTAACCAGTGATCAAAAAACCCAGCCTTAGTGTAGAGTTCCGTGCCTAATTACGACAAAATGTTAGTAAATAATCACAATTTTTATTGTGAATTTTTACGATTTACATACATACATACAGTCACGCCTTGTTCCTGTTGGAGTAGACATAGACTATTACTTTCCGCTTGCTACGATCCTGACATACAACTTTCGCTTCTTCCACTTTCATCACATTCTTCATGCACGCTCGTTGGTTGTTGGCACTTTTGACCTGGCCTTTCCTTAAGATAACATCAACTTTTACTTAGAATTGTGAACTTGGAACTATCTAAGTTCCTCCTTCACCTAAGTTCCTATATCATTGTGTGTTAAAAATATGCTCTGATTGTAAATAATTTAGGGATAACGTTTGTATGAGGAATTCGTTGATCGTCGGCCTCTTAAATGGTCGCGCTGTTATATTATGTTATAATGTCTTCAGGTAGCAGAGAATCTGTCTGGAACGGGTCTCACGCTAGATAACTTCTCGTTCTTCAAGGAGCCCCTGGGGATTGACGATCCGGAGAAGGAAATCATAAGGTGACATTGCTAATTTTATTAAATTTATGACTATAGAAATAAAATGGCGCAAGCAATTTGCAAGCGCTACTTCTGATCATGAGGCACCAAGTTTGAGTACCATCAGGTCGCTATCAGGCACACCTTCTGCTTGTGCGGCCACCTATAGAATACAAAATCCAAGTGAGTTCAAAGGGAGTTATTTGTAGTGTTAGGCCTCTTTAGCAGGGCGCGCCTGGCACCTTTGCCAGTTATTCATCCGCCAAGCAGTAATGTACAAAAATAACTGTGCTCCGGTCTGAAGGGCAATGTTACCAGCGAAATTACTGGGCATGATGAGATTTAACAACTCATATCGCAGGGTGACAGGCGCAGTACAGTGCCAGAATTTTGAATTATTAAACACTGTGCAGTGCCACTGGGTGGCACTGTGTCTGATATGGGCAATCATGATGCTTACCATCAGGCACCTGATTTGCTCGTCTTGTCATTCACTATCATAAAAAAAAACTCAAAAGATTTATTCAAATAGGTCACAATCTGACATTTTTGCACGTCAATGAAGATAAACAGTAATGAGTCTACAGTGCTTTCGGAAAGATATCTCTATAAGAAGAACGCACAAGCACAACTTGTAGGGCTTAATATTTTCAATTGATAGTTTCACAATATTTGGTTTTGTTACTTTCGTTTGATTCGAAGGTGCCGCGTGGTGGCTATGCAGAAGTTTCCAGGCATGTTTGTTCTATAGGCACTCTTAAGTAGATTTTATATAGGTTTTGAATTAACCCTCTGATAGCCTTTTATCTCTTTGGGATTTTATTATAGAAAACATATAGTATTTCCTAAGAATGACTTATTATCTATTTTGTCTCTATTCCTATATATTGTTATAGCATTTATATTCATATTTTCATAATGTGTTAAAATTATGGAGGTCACTATTTAATTTGAATTTATGTAAATTTTTACTCACATACATGATTAGAATAAAATTGAATTTATGCTGTAACAGAACGGGTTACCCCAATTACACTGCTCGCGTCGACAATTCATATGGGTTATGTGGACAACCCATATTGTCAGAGTTTCAGGTCGACAAGATTCCTACGCAGCCTCCGACATGACCTAACGACTGCCCCCTACATATCTTATAGGAAACTATAGGGACCTACAGTTCAAGGTGACCTACAAAGCACAATGATGTTCTCATAAATGTATAGTTGATCAGTAATATGAAACATTCCAGAGATGCGAAGGTGCTCCGTCGCGTGGAGTCTCCCATATCGTCCCCGGCGCCGGTGGTGGACGGCAAGCGCGCCCACAAACCTAAAGCTCCCAAGGGCGCCAGTCCAGAGCCGCCCGTTATTAAATCTCCACCTGCTAAAATAAAGGTTAGTTATATTAACTACTGATACTACCAGTCTGGAGGCTGAATATGTTCCCGACTAAATAATAGGGCCACCCCTTTGTCATCTGTAGTGTTGTCTTTGTCATTTGTAGTGGTAGGCCTCTTGCACGGGGCCGCCTGGGGAAGTACCACATCTTTGCCAGTTATTCATCCGCCAAGCAGTTATGTGTAAACATTACTGTGTTCCGGTCTGAAGGGCAATGTTACCAGCGAAATTACTGGGCATAACGAGATTCAAAAACTAATATCTCAGGGTGACAGGCGCAGTGCAGTGCCGAGCAGAATTTTGAATTTTAAAACACTAGGTGGCACTGTGTCTGATATGGGTAATCATGATGCTTACCATCAGGCACCTGATTTGCCCGTCTTGTTACTCATTATCATAAAAAAAAAGATCTCGTGAAAGCCGTGAGTCTCTATAAAGCCACATATAGCAGGAGTGCGGGCAGCAGCTCTCCGGCACCAAGTATTACAACTGCTGCGTGAGACAACACTAGCTACAAGCGGCACCATCTAGGATCAATGTGTAACCCCTATCTTTTCCACCTACAGGTAAAATCGGTGGGTTCACGTCTGAGCGGTCCACAGCCGGCAAAGGAGAAACAAAAGAAACCCTCCCCAACCCCATCGACCCCTACTACGACCCAGACGACCCCAACTACCGACAACAACAACACGGCTGCCTGGAAGAAACCCAGGTATGGAATTATTGGAGTTACTTGAAAAGTAGACTAACACCCGAATTTAAGAACAATGCTCGTACTATGATTGCTCGAACGCATAGGGCCGGTAAATCCAATTGGAAACAATTTGTTGTTAAAATGTGTCAGTTATGAAACGAGATAAGTCACAAATGCCCAGATCGAGATGCTTTTGACTCTAGACCAGGCACATATAAGAGGATGGTTAGCAAATGTATTTTCGAATAAGTATGTGCTTGCCATTTTGACGTTATGCTTTTTAAAAGAGTAATTGCTATTTTGTTTAATAACTATAACGTGTCACTGAAGTTTGTATGAGATGTATACATTTGTTATTGGATAATGACTAGATTAAGAACAATAATTCTACATTTGACAAAATTTCACGCCTTGTCTGTTAAATGTGTCTTATAAATAAAACTATAAAATAAAATTGCCTGACGAACGCGGTGAGAAATTCCTTACTTAGCACAGTACTTTACATAAGTATTGTTCTTGATTACGGGTGAAAAAATAGTTGCTTAAGGTGGCTCGATGGAATTTTACATTAATGGGGAACGAAAAAATAAATTTCACTCAATTGTTTGTGGTTTGCTCTTGTCCTGGCCTTTATTTGCACCGAAACATATTTGGTTAAAGAAAACCTTATGGGGTTTTCATAATTTATATTAATGTTATGTTATGTTATGTTTATATTCTATTATAAATTCAAGAGAGAAAAACTGCCACAGAGCTTGACGCGTTTCACCCACCAATGCGCTCTACCCTGTAACATAATACCTAGGGGTCAATGACAGTTTTTCTCTCTGCTTTTGAAACGGAGCATAACTTATATGTTAGAAATATACATAAAAAATTGTAGGAAGTTCAGTTTGATACATTCCCGGTTGAACGAAATGTACGAGATATCGTGTTTTGCAAACAAAATGTTACAGAAGGCTAGCTTTGGCAGATTTTTAGTTTTTAAATACCTACTTGTGCGCTCGCGTCTATTAGTTTTCAGTGAGATCTCGTTAGAAGCGTCACTCATTGGTGTGAGCGCGTATTTTCACGATTATTGTGGTTTTATTAATTTATAATGTATATATATTATTGTATAATAAATATAAAATATAAATATTATAAAAATATAATATTATAAAAATATAATATTATAAATATATATTATATTATATTATATTATAAATATAATATTATAAAAATATAATATAAATATTGGATTTTTCCATTAGGAATTATCTCAATAACTGCCTGGAGTCTGGAACTGTGCCCGGTAGATGGCAATAGGCTCGCCCCCTATTACATGGGACCAATAACATACTGGCGAAATCTGGGTGTATCTACTGTGGGACTGAGTCCTGGGTACACCTCTGCCTACCCCTTCGGGAAAAAGGCGTGAATGTATGAATGTATATATTATTGTGTGTAAGTTGAGTGTTGTGATCCAAAATCTCTAAATGAAAGTCGTAACTGATACACTCTCATCAACGCCCAGCCTCAACCCATCTGTTCCATTGAGTAAGGGAAGTTGAATTTATTTTCCTAATTTCGCAATCCTTTCCTTTGAAAGTTGTTCATTTTTTTGGGTTGATGGACATACATACATACATACATACATACATACATACATACATTCACGCCTTTTTCCCGAAGGGGTAGGCAGAGGTGTTCCACCCAGGACTCAGTGTTCCATAGCAGGCACACCCACATTTCGCCAGTATGTTATTGGTCCCATGTAATATGGGGCGAGCCTATTGCCATCTACCGGGCACAGTTCCAGACTCCAGGCAGTTATTGAGATAATTCCTAATGGAAAAATCCAATATTTAACACTTTTCCTGACCTGGGAAAGAGGCGTGAATGTATGTTTTTTATGTTTTTTTTTTGCTGACCTGGGGATCGAACCCGGGAAGAATTGGGTAGATGGAGCCCGTAAAATATTACTACACCATTTTGTAACACATTGTATAGGTTTCCATTATCATGGAATAAGAAAATAATTCACACGAGACTGAAGTCGCGAGAATAACGTTAGTATTATGAAATTAAATCTATATAATATGATCACAACTCTTAATCCAACCAAAACACTCGGGGGGTCAATTGACGGGTGCAATTGACCCCCCCATGCGGGTACTGAACCGGCGCGAGTATAGTGTTCGTGCGGGGTAGGGCCCCCGAGAAGACCCCGGACGACTTGACCCCGGAGACCTCGGACGACTTGGACACGGTGGCCTCAGAAACTGCAATAGCCCCGGAGCCTCCGATTCCAGTGGCTGCGATAGTCCCCAAGCGAACAGAAGTGTTGCAACCGAGGCCTAAGGTAGCCCAGCCTCGGCCTACAACGCCACCGAAGACTACGCTGGAATCTTCGCCAGATTTACAGGTATTTTTAACCCTCTACCGGAAAACGGAAGGGGTGTTATAAGTTTGACGTGTCTGTGTATCTGACTGTCTACCTGTGGCATCGAAGCTTCTAAACGAATGGCCCAATTTTGATGCGGTTGTTTTTGTTTACAAGCTGACGAGATCTAGAGCGTTCTCAGCTATTTCTTATGAAAAATGGTTCAGCCGTTTGAAGACTATTTACTAAAGCTGAAGGGCATTTGAGCAACTTCCAGTGGTTAAATCGATTCGACATTTCATATCCTGATACTTATTCAATGTTTGAACGACTATGTCACTTCCAGGTTCAGATGGGCCATTCGATAAATATTAATCGTGTTGGTGTTCATTGGAATCGTCATTCTTAATGAATATACCAATAGAGTATTTGAAAAAAAAAAAGTCGTATTTATCAAGTTATTTTGTAAGTTTAATGAAAATTATGTATTATCCGATTCAAAACTCACTTTAAACATTTTTTTTATAGATATATCTTGTCTCCACTGCATGATCTTACTGTACACACATGATCCTATAAATCGATATTTTGTATTCTATAAAACACAACATACATTCACGTCTTTTTCCCGAAGGGGTAGGCAGAGATGTACCTAGGACTCAGTCCCATAGTAGATACACCCACATTTCGCCAGTATGTTATTGGTCCCATGTAATAAGGAGCGAGCCTATTGCCATCTACCGGGCACAGTTCCAGACTCCAGGCAGTTATTGAGATAATTCCTAAAGGAAAAATCCAATATTTAACACTGCCTGACCTGGGGATCGAACCCGGGACCTCTTGATTGACAGTCGAGCGCCGTCTTCGCCACCGAGGCAGTCAAATAGCAGTTTTATAAAACACATTCTATAAAATATCATGAAATTTTATAGTGAAGTGAACTATGTCCCTGTCATTTTAGTGTCTCTTATAAGCACTCGTTTTTTTTCATAGTGAACTTCTAAAAAGCGCAGTTTTACGCGCGTGATTGGACGTTCACTACAAATAAAATGAAGTGTTTATAAAGAAAAATAAAATGATAGGGACATAGCTTACTTCATCTTTTAAATATCAGGATATAAATATATCAAAAAGGTAGGCTATATTCGGAGGAAATAGGGGAATACAAAACATCGATTTGGTAAATTGTAAGAGATCGCTTTTCCTGTTCAGTCTTAGACGCAATTATTTTCTTCGTGTCTGCTGCTTCAAAGGACATTAACCAAAAGTATAGTTGTTTTTGATGTTGAATGTTTGTCAGTCTCCCCGTAGAGTCGTACAGCCGTGTTCGCTGTCGTGCGGCAGCGGAGTGCCGTCCTTGTCTTGTGTCGCCTGTCTCTGTCTCTACCATCCGGCCTGCGCCGGGTACACGCACAACACGCCCGCCGATACATTCCTTTGTAAGGTAAATATATTTCACTCTATGTGGGTACTCTATAATGACAGTGCTCGGAGTGCAGTGGAAGGAGACGGATAGCAGACTATCCGTTGCCTTTTTAACTTCCGACCGAGAAATGGAAGGGATATTATAAGTTTATAGTCTACTAATTGTATAAACCCAGCGGCTTCGCCCGCTATGAGACCCCTAGTGCATATAAATGAAAAAAAACATACCATAAAAACATACATGTTATATTATATGGTGTATATAAATTTAAAAAAAATATCTTAAAATTCTCAAAAATTAGAAATGCTAGTTTAATTTCTAACATGTATAGTTTTGGAGATGTATAAAACTTTGACACCCTGTTTGGATCCCTTAGAATGTCAATTTTCAAAAATCCTTTCTTAGTACACGTCTAGATAACGAAAAGAACCTACATTCCAAGTTTCAAGGTTCTAGGATCAGCGGCTTGGGCTCGACGTTGCATGTCAGTCAGTGAGTCATTTAGGATTTTGTAATATGAAGTGATATTGGTTTGTGTGTCTGTAATTGGTTTATGTCATAATGACTACAAATATAATGTTGTTATAGAACTGTCGTAAGTCGGTCTCCCCGCCCCCCCTGCCAGTGAACAAGCCAACAAGCCAGGCGCCGCCCCCGCACCCCCCGCACCCCCCACCCCCGACCCCCCGCCGCGTGCCGCTCACTAAACCGAACAATGAACGACGCGTCACGCTCAGAATGAAGGTAAGCATACTACATACTATAAAACTGGGGCAATATGGATAAAAACTGGTCGCAACGGTATAGCTCGACAGAAAAGAGTAGAAACGGAACTAATTTAAAGTGTATGTGTTGATTAAATTGTTTTTAATTTTAAGGATTATTTTTTGTGGTGTACCAATAAAGTGTTTAATCTATATTTTGCAGTATATAGGCTTTTTTATTTTATTATATAGTAGGATTAATATCTACGCCCTCAGATGTCGGGCAGTTCGGACGGGTCTAAAGTGTGGGCTGTAGCGGCCCCCCGCGGAGCGCCGTCCAGGGCCCCCGCCCCCGCCGCGGGCCCCGCCCCCGGCCCCGCCCCCGGCCCCTCGCCGTCCACACTGCCGCAATCATTGGCCATCATCAACGGGAAACGATTCATAGTCGTGCCCAGACCTGCACCACTGCCTACCACTAATCAATAGTGATATTAAATTGTTTCATGTAAATGCAAAGAAAGAGGTCCAAGTGATAATATGACAGCCTCGTTGGCTCAGACGGTAGTAACTCTGCTTTCTGTGCTGCAGACCCCGGTTTCGATCCCCGGCCAGGTCAAACATTTGTGTGCGTGAACATGTCTGTTTGATCTGTGTCTGGGTGTTATAAGCTTATATAAGTATGTAAGTATGTTTTTGTAGTGGTAGACCTCTTTTGCAGGGGGCCGCCTGGGGAAGTACCACACCTTTGTCAGTTATTCATCCGCCAAGCAGTAATGTGCAAACATTACTGTGTTCCGGTATGAAGGGCAATGTTACCAGCGAAATTACTGGGCATGAGGAGATTCAACAACTCATATCTCAGGGTGACAGGCGCAGTGCAGTGCCGTGTAGAATTTTGAATTTTAAAACACTGGGTGGCACTGTGTCTGATATGGGCAATCATGATGCCTACCATCAGGCACCTGATTTGCTCGTCTTGTCACTCATTATCATAAAAAAAAAAAAAAAAAATGTATATCAGTCATCTGGTTACCATAGTACAGGCTTCTAGCCTAGTTTGGGACCAGATGACCGTGTGTGGAAGTTGTCCCATATTATTATTATATAATATGAAGGAAAAATGTGATTTACGAAATAATTGTGTTTTAAATTATAGTTTTTGCTTGAATGTGAAATTCTGTCTTTGCCTTCCTTCTACAATTTTGCTGTGAATACTTCATTAACTTTATTATTAACTTAAGATTAACCGATCCACATATCTCTTAGACCAATACCAGCTGCAATCAACAAAGCAATTCAACTTCATTTCGTGACACCATTTAAGCCACTGTTAACAGGAGAGAGGACCTCTTAGCAGTTTGATACAATCCTATGGAAAATTTATTAAATCGATGTTTTGTATTCCCCTGTTTCCACCGAATACAGTAAACCTATTTGATATATTTATATTCTGATATTTTAAAGATGAATAAGTAAAGTATGTCTAACATTTAATTTTTGTTTATAAACTAAATTTTTTTAGTGAACGTGCAATCCCGCCATCAAACTGGGATTTTTGGAATTTCACTATGAAAAAACCAAGGGTTTTTTTTTTTTTTTTTTTATGCCATAGGTGGCAAACAAGCAGACGGGCCGCCTGATGTTAAGCGGTTACCGCCGCCTATGGATACCTGCAACACCAAGGGTATTGCCAGTATGTTGCCGACCCTTAAAGACTTTATTAACTCTCCTTTTGAAGAGCCCCATGTTGTAGCTCAACGGAAAGACTGCAGCAGGGAGATCATTCCACAGTTTGCACGTATGCGGAAGAAAAGAACGAGAAAATCTATATAAATAACATATAAGAAAATATAAAGTGACAGGGACATAGCTTACTTCACTATAAAAATATCATGATATAAATTTATAGAAAGGGTTATAATATTATATTCAGCGAAAATAGGTGAATACAAAACATCGATTTGGTAAATTTTTCATAGGATTGTGACAAATTCCAAGAAGGCCATGCACACTCTCCGTACCTATACGGGGATGCTCTGTTTCCAAAAATCCGAACTCGAAATTTTGATTATTATGTGATTTGATTTTACAATTAAACACTTTATTTTATTAGTTTTACTGCATAACATTTAAATATCATATCAATTATGATTTAATAAGTGAGCTACTTTTTATGATTTAATTTTGATTAAACGAACTCAAATCACTGACTGTTTTGTAAATTTTGCGGTGAGCAGTTTAGAGAGTTTAGAATATCACATATTTTGACGTCTTACCAGTATAAAAAAAAAATATTTTAAAGTATTGTCTATAAATTATAATGAGTGGATCACTTATTACCACTTTTATAATGGACACATTCTTAGTTTTAACGTTTATCTAGCAGTTTAAGTTAAAGATAAATTACTTATCAGCCTCCAAGAGGCTAGATTGTAATTGGATGACATTCCTTTCTCGGCATGTCATTTATGAAAAAAAAAAAAAAAAAAAAAAAAAACTTATTACCACTTTTATATAAAAATTTCTAAGTAAAAAAAATATTTAACTTACTCAAGTTTTAGATAAAATAGTTAAAGCTTTTGATTTCGGCTAATTAGAACTCCTTATAAAATTTTAAAACGTTAAAAATTATTTAAGTTCTAAATCAATCCATTTCTTGAAAATATAATTCAATTAAAAATCGGAACTAAAAACTAAATATTCTTGTTCTAGGAGTTTACAATGGAGTTCCGAAAAGTAACGCCAAATTCAATCAATTATAATTCAATTATTTAATTAAATTATTAAAAATCTTAAAAAAAAGACAGATTTTTAGACACAGTAATATGACAGTTGGTTAAGCTTTAGTTAATGATAACGTTATCTCTTCTTAATTTTTCGTTGGCAGTTATAATGACAGATCAATAATAGTGTGTAAAGTCGCCTCGATAAGACAGGCAATAAGTATAAAAATGCATTTATTTTTCAGGTTATCTCTACAAATCGATTGAACTATCAAATAATTAAATCTTTTATCCATATGTATACTTTCTGTTAATAAATATTTGTTAATAACGTTCATTTTATTCTCCCTGAGTTACAATTGGTCTCTTAATATATTAATCTCATATTAAACATTTTGTTTTGTATCGGAATTGTATCAAACTGAACTAAAATAATGTATGCTTATTCAATATTTTTTATTAAATCCTATCAAATTGCACCACCACAATGTTGAAAAGTAAATTGTTTAGTACAACACCTTACTTTAATCAAATATACTATCTAAGAGACACTATCACACGGGTCGATTTTAGTTAGTCAATTCTTGAAGTTCAACAAAAAATTGAAACGAATTTGGTTATTCAATATGAATATGGGACGAAAATTTTCAACCACAAGCGGGATTTGAACCCGCAGCTTCGCGCCAATCCGCGTGTCGTGGGACTTTAAGCACCTTCAAGTGGTATTGCTAGCGAATAGATCGCTTAGCCTATATAATAATACAAAATTAAGATTTTGATTATTATAATTATTATTAATTTGATTCAAGAAAGGATTTTTTTTAGTCTCGATTTAAAGGTTCGAATCGTTTGCGATTTAGCAGATGTTCAACTTAAATCGAACCGTGTGAACCCGCGATAAGAGATGGTATTAATGTGCATGAAATGGTTAAGATAATGTCACATAGACGCGCTCTACGACTCTTTTCTCTCTCAACTCTCGACAATAATAAAAGACACGTCTCGAGAGTATCTCGCAACGTATATTGCGTGCGTTTCTGAATCGTTGTATGCACATTACCTTCTATTTGCTGCCGTTGTTTTCCGAAAGTTTACAGTAGCGGAAAATGTTGCATTCGAATCGAAGTCGCATCGAAAGTTTGCACCCGTTAGATTAAACCCCTAGATTTTATTAATAGTTCTCCGTGCGCGCTCCGACTAGATACCACCTACTTGTTGTATACTTGTCAAGTGCGGAGATTTACACCCGTATTCAAGAACAATACTTATGTAAGGTACTGTGCTGAGTATGGAATTTCTCCCTGCGTTCATCACGGCAGGCAATGGTTTCCAATTGGATTTACCCTATGCGTTCGAACCGTCATAGTATTGTCCTTTAATACGGGTGTTAGGGTTGAGCTTTATCTGGCCGCACCGCAATCGCTTAGAACTCCGTATCGTCGATTTCACCGCGAGCGGTCACTCCTGCTCTCTTTCTCGCTCTATAGTAAATATCGGTTCTTAAGGCGCCTATATGCTATATGGCTTTGCCAAATTTTGTTTGGTTGCTGCCAAACTTTCTTTTTATTTGATGGAGTAGATCGAAAAAAAGGAAATAACGAATTTTTTTCGATCTCTTCTGTTATATTAAAAGATAACAAAACAAACTTTTTTATATTATGTGTACGTGGTATGATTCGGAAACACATGATTTTTGGAAATTCAATGCCTATGTACCTTAACTTGCAAATGTCCGGGCGAGATAGAAGTTTGGCTGCTATAGGCTCCTTAATGACAAAAAAGGATAGAAGCATAGTATAGTGCGAATCGATGCGCCCAGATGTAGTTCGACCCTTTCAATAATATACGTTTTAATCATTACAAATTCCTGTATATTAGTGAGCTGCTAACCCGGTCGCGCGTGTCCAACGGCGCCACGACCGTGGCCGTGGCGGCCGTGGCGGGCACGCCGCGGAGACGTGGCCGGCCACGGTCAGACGACACGGACCACTTCACCGCCTTCTATAATGTAGCTCATCTCAAGGACAAGAATAATCTTGTCATACAGGTAATTAGTAACTTCTGTAGCTATCACCAGCATCATCTCAGCCGTTACAAGTCCATTCATTGCTGAAGAGAGTTCTCCGCTATTAGAGGGGGTTTTGCTAATACTCGCCACGCTTGGCACACTTCTGGATCTGATAGGCATATAAATAAACAATAAAAATAATAATATGGGACAACTTGCCTCTACTATGGCAACCAGAGGACTGATATACATACTTATATAATATGTCTGGGTGTTATAAGCATAACTCCCAGATACAGATCAAACAGATATGTTCATGCACACAAAATGTTTGACCTGGCCGGGGATCATTCCCTGGGCCTGCCGAAAGCCGTAAACTTTCATGAATCTTGTAATGATTTATATATTCACTTCCATAAGTCCAACAAAGAGACATTCTCATCGTACAGATGATAATAACATAAACACAACATCGCGCCTTTTTCCTGTAGGAGTAGTAATGTACCCTGGACTCAGTCCCATAGTAGGTACACCGACACTTGGTCAGATAAGTCAGTAGGTCATATATAAAAATGATAATATAGAGATAATTTCCAGATATTCCAGTACCTCGGCATGCGTGACTTGGCGCACTGCGCTCGAGTGAGCAAGCTGTGGAGACAACTCGCCGCTACACCTTCCTTGTGGCGACATGTACGGATGAAAAACTCACATGTACGTACATATTTTTTTTATGATAGTGAGTTACAAGACGAGCTAATCAGGTGCCTGATGGTAAGCATCATGATTGCCCATATCAGACACAGTGCCACCCAGTGTTTTAAAATTCAAAATTCTGCGCGGCACTGCACTGCGCCTGTCACCCTGAGATATTAGTAGTTGAAACTCATCATGCCCAGTAATTTCGCTGGAAACATTGCCGTTCATACCGGAACACAGTAATGTTTGCACAATACTGCTTGGCGGATGAAGTAACTGGCAAAAGTGTGGTACTTCCCCAGGCGGCCCCCTGCAAAAGAGGCCTACCACTACAAAAAGACAAAACGCACCACAGATGAAAAAAGTAAGTTAATTGTATAAAGTGGTTATACGTGGCCGATTAGACGTTAATGACGTGATATATCGACACACTGATCGGGGACGACAAAATTTGTCATTTCATGCGTTACATAATAATATGTTTTCAGTCTGCCTGCTTAAAAAGTTCGTCATTGTTGCGTACCAGAGCAGGGCTAAAATTACTTTCAACCTCTAGGGGATAAAGTAAACTCTTTTTTAATTTTGTCCGTTACCAACGAGATTCTATTTTTTTTTATTGTTGCACATATTATGATATTAGCGAACATGTTTTAATGAAATTAATTCTTTATTTTCTCACAATCGTAGTGAAAAGTATCGCGTAACACACAGCGCTAAACCATTATAACTCGGTTTCTATTGATTAGTAAAACTACCTCGTATACAATAGCCCCTCGTGTAACAATCTACTATTGGTTGTGCACTCTACCCCGTAGAAATGATGAGTGATTTGAGATTTGTCAAATGTACCATATAGGTGAGTGATTGGGGAGGGTTATGCGCGGCTCTCAAGCGTCACGGCACCAAGTGGCTCGACCTGCGCAAGATGTTGCTCCCGCAGAACGACGCTGTCTTCTGGGAACAGTTTGCGCAGCACATCGCCACTGTTGATTCACTTGAAAGGTAAGAGACACTACTCAATATCATTTAAATAGCGACTCTAGGTCCCACGCAATAAAGTGCGATTCAGGTCGCACAGCGCTTGACTAAATATTGTTATCTACAAGCTGTCTCGCGTGTCTCTCTATCTGTTCTCTCCGTCTAGCCCATAGAAATGTAGTCAAATACCTATATTGTGTTTGGGCCTTTGGGCTTATTGGAATCGTCTCAATGAGTATATTACAGATATTTTTTTTTATTAATTAATTTACTTCTTTAGCACACCAACGCCGCGAACAGCGATAGCGAAACGTAAGCGAACACGAACAAGCGAAAAACAAATAAAAACTGTCGTTTTCACATCAATTTCGCATTATTTGGATGCCCCTTATGATAAATCCTTGTGTTATATTAATAATTTTCTCAGTTTTTGCATCCGCCATCTTGTTTCGTTGCCGCGGTATTCTGTCCAAAAAGACAAACCACGTCGTTTCTCTCCTAGCGGCAAAACTAAAATGGCGGTACAGCGGCGTGCGTGTGTAACATACGTATCGCGAATAATAGCGATTTGACAGCGATACTATACAAACTGAGATGCAGTTATAGAAAATCACAGACGATAGAGCGAGATGCAACATACGCGATACGTTTTGAAGTGTGGACAGATTTACTGGAGTTTCGCTATCGCGGTTCGCGGCGTCGGTGTTCTAAACACTTTTGTTTTGTATTATAATGTAGTTATTGAACTATATTGCTCCACAGATTAGAGCTATGCAGATGTCCAGCATCAGCGGTGGAATCGTCAGCTCGAAGCCTCCACAATCTCCGAGCCCTATCGGCGCTGGCCATACGAGACGGAGCCCTGGACCCGGCGCCCCTGGGCGCTCCGCCCCAACTGCGGGAGCTTCGCCTCAAGTCCTTGTCGGGGCTCGCGTTATCTGCTGATCTGACTGCGTTAGCGAAACTGCAGCATTTGCAACATCTCTCGCTCACTTCTATAAAGGTGATTATTAAAAAAATTCAAATATCTTATATCAGACAGTTTACATACTACAGTCACACCCTGGACACTCAACTTAATTCCCATACAAAACTCGCGATATAACTACCTAAAACACAGACACTGGACATATGCAGTTTTGTACACTCGCAAGAGTGTGTGAGTAGATTTCCCATAGAAACGGGGCTCGTGGAGAGCTCAATCTCGCTGCGGGGTGAGGAAGGCCCGATTGGTGGGCAGCAGATAGTGTCCATTCTATACGTAGTATTAATATCTGTTCTTTGCTACAGTTTACTATAAATTGCATAATGTGTATGTCCAGATTGTATAATTATAACAATGATTAATAAAAATTCTTAAATAAATTAAGTTAGGCCAGGGGTCGGAACCTCCCCCCGATGGGTTCCCGCCTTCTCGCGGCGGTGGGGGTCAGTAACCGTGGTAGGGGCCCACGGTGAAGCGAAGAGGAGCCCGAGGTGGTCGGCTGCTCCACTTAGTTCTCCAGGCTGAGTGTGAGTAGCCGAGTAGGTTGCGGTTCGGCCGAATGGTGGGGCCGCGGCGGGAGAGAAGTGCCGGTATTGCGATGCGACGCTCTTCCTGCCTTCCGCGGCCCAAACGGGGTCGCCACCGTTAGATGGCGAAGGCGGTGGGGTCGCAGGGGAAGAGGAGTGTCTGTATTACGATGGGGTCGCAGGGGAAGAGGAGTGTCGGTATTACGATGGGGTCGCAGGGGAAGAAGAGTGTCGGTATTACGATGGGGTCGCAGGGGAAGAGGAGTGTCGGTATTACGATGGGGTCGCAGGGGAAGAGGAGTGTCGGTATTACGATGGGGTCGCAGGGGAAGAGGAGTGTCGGTATTACGATGGGGTCGCAGGGGAAGAGGAGTGTCGGTATTACGATGGGGTCGCAGGGGAAGAGGAGTGTCGGTATTACGATGCGCCGCTCTCCCTATCCTCTGCGACCGAATCGGGGCGGAAAGCCGACGGCTTGCCGCAGTGTGGGTTGCGCCTCCGCGTGTCCCTATGAAGGCAGCATAGGGCACAGTGGATGGCGCAGGCGGGGCTCACTTGAGCCCTGCGGTGGTGGTGGGCGGGAACGGGTCTTCCGTGTCCTCTCGCATGTTCGGTAGGCGTTCGAGAGGGCACGGAACACCCTTCCAAGCCCAAGAGGTGGGGCCCGGGCGACGGATGCGGGGGTATCCGTTGCCCACCTATAGGGCCCGCGAGGAGGCGCGCGCGTGTTTCCGCGCGCCCCTTGAGAGGGTTGGGGTGAAGGATTACCCTCGCCCCACCGTGGCGCACGGAGGACCAAACGCCGTCGGGGCCGCGGATGAGTGCTTCGGCGTGCCCGCAGCCCCGACACATGGCAGCGCGAAGGAACACCCCGGGGTTTTTTAGTGGGTATACCCGCCGGCACAGCAACGTACCGATGTACGGTGCCGTGCCGGCGGGGAGTCCCACATAACCACCCTGCCGGGTGCGGGTGGTATGTGCCACGCATTTTTCCCCGGGCACCAAAAAAAAAAAAAAGAAGGGCTCGGAACCTTTTGAGTCGAAAGTGTCAAAAATGACAATTTACAAAATTTCAGTTTTTAAAGAGCCACAACATTTTTTCTTGCCGACAATAAATAGTACTTGCAAAAAAAACTTTTTTGATAAATAAAAAATTATATATTTATAAGATAAATAACTGTTTATTCATACATAAGTACTGTTTTTTCATAACAAATTAGAAGTGAGTGACAAGACGAGCAAATCAGGTACCTGATGGTAAGCATTATGATTGCCCATATCAGACACAGTGCCACTCAGTGTTTTAAAATTCTTAATTCTGTGCGACACTGCACTGCGCCTGTCACCCTGAGATATTAGTTGTAGTAACTCGTTATGGCCAGTTATTTCGCTGGTAACATTGCCTTTCAGACCGGAACACAGTAATGTTTGCACATTACTGCTTGGCGGATGAATAACTGGTAAAGGTGTGGTACTTCCCCAGTGTGGCACTGTGTCTGATTAATATGAGCAATCATGATGCTTACCATCAAGCACCTGATTAGTTCGTCTTGTTTTTCATTATAATAATAATAATATAATATGGGACAACTTCCACACACGGTCATCTGGTTCTAAACTAGGCTAGAAGCCTGTACTATGGTAACCAGATGACTGATATACATACTTATATACGCTTATAACACCCAGACACAGATCAAATAGACATGTTCATGCACACAAATGTTTGAACTGGCCGGGAATCGAACCCGGGCCTACGGCACAGAAAGCAGAGTTACTACCATCTGTGCCAATCAGGTTGTAAGAGGCCTACCACTACAAAAAAAAAAAGAGGCCTATCGCACCTTCTAAACAAACGAGTGTAACCAAACCAAATATTGTAAAACAATCAGTTGAAAAAATTAAGCCCTACAAGTTTCTTGTGCGTTCTTCTCGTAAAGGTATCTCTCCGAACGCACGGTAGACTCGTTACTGTTTATTTTCATTGACGTACAAAAGTGTCAGATTGTGACCTGTTTGAATAAGTCTCGTTGAGTTTGACAACGACAACAATAATGAGTCGTATGCGCAGGAGTTGGGCTGGCGCGCGTGCGACGTGATCGGGTCCCTGCACAAGCTGGAGTCGCTGGAGCTGGGCGAGTGCACGTTCCGCGCGGAGTTCGCGGGCGTGGTGTCCCGCCTGGGCCGCCTGCGCCGCCTGCGCCTGGAGCGCGGCACCGCGCACTGCGCCGCGCCCGCCATCCTGCGCGCGCTCGCCCGCCTGCCCGCGCTCACCGCGCTCGAGCTCGTCAACGTCGACGTCAAGGTATTATACTAACTACTGACACCTCCCTCGCTCCCTCGAGATAGTCTGAGTTAGTCCAATAAAAGCGCCTCATAATGCAATAAATTATGTAAAAAAAAAGGTCCAAACGCTCTTGTTTGGGGATGTTTTGATGTACAAATAAAAAAAAAAAAAAAAAAACAACTAACACCACGGAATACTAAACGGACACTCCTCAAAATCATTTTATTAAATAGCGACTCTAGCTCCGACGCAATGAAGTGCGATTCAGGTCGCACAGCGCCTAATTACAAAAATTAAATTAACAGATATATTTATAATGTCAGTTATGTTTTGACAAATTAGGATACATCGAAGTAAAAAAAAAAAAATAGGAAAATGTCGAAAATATATTTTATATTTCCATAAAACGCCTTTTATGAGCTTTTCTTTTATAATTTTTCTGGGGACAATCTCTTTTCAAAGACCTAATGGTTCAAAATATAAGATATGCAAAATCATGAAAATACGAGCACATTGAGAACTTTCATGAATATATCCGTCATCTGGGCACTTGAAAACGTAAAAATTTGCTAAAAGTTAAAAGTTTTTTTTGTAGAAGTATGTTATCGTTATATTAATCTGCAAGCTACCTCTCTTTCTATGTGTTCTCTCTGTCTAGTCCATAGAAATTTTCCCATAAAAACGGACGCCTCGGCTAATTGTAGCTCATACCTCTAATGCGGAGTGTCCCACGCCTGCTAATACTTAATAAGGTGTATATACCACACTGAAGAAAGAATAGCAACATTCTCGAAAGTAAAATTTTCCGTACGAAATGGATTAGCTGATCGGCGAATTTGTCCGTGAATTTCATAATTCTCTCTTTTGGAAGTTGTCCAGAGTTTTGGAGAGTTTTGAGTTTTGGAGTTTGTAGTGGTAGGCCTCTTTTGCGGGAGGCCGCCTGGGGAAGTACCACACCTTTGCCAGTTATTCATCCGCCAAGCAGCAATGTCCAAACATTACTGTGTTCCGGTATGAAGGGCAATGTTACCAGCGAAATTACTGGGCATGATGAGATTCAACAACTCATATCTCAGGGTGATAGGCGCAGTGCAGTGCCGCGCAGAATTTTGAATTTTAAAATACTGGGTGGCACTGTGTCTGATATGGGCAATCATGATGCTTACCATCAGGCATCTGATGAGCTCGTCATGTCACTCACTATCATAAAAAAAAAAAGAGTGACGGGTAAGACAGATCTTCCTTCGTAACTATTACTACACCCTTATACGTTATATACTACTAGCTGTGCTCTGCGGGACATCGTTCCCATGCGAATATCGAGATATAAAGTACACTGTGTATTATTCCAGGTTCTAAGCTACCTTCATACCAAATTTCAATCCAACACATTTAGTAGATTTTGCGTGAAAGAGTAACAAACATCCATCCATCCTCAAACAGTCATCTTAACAGACACTATTATTAAGAAACTTGATAAAATACAGTAAATAGTTTATTTTCCTCGACCTATTTAAGACTTTTGACACTGTCTCTGTCTCTCTTATACTTTTTAAGCTTTAACATATTGGCGTCCGTCGAATAGCATTACAAATGTTTCGTAGAGCTACCTTAGCAAAATCGGGCGCAGTGTGTGCAAATAGATTCGTATACTAGTAGTGATGTTTCAGTGGATTATGGTGTCCCCCAGGGTAGTGTCCTCGGACCTACCCTATTTCTTATCTATATAAATTATTTGTGTAAATTTTCTCTTCCATATAGTAAAATTATTACTTACGCTGACGTCACTGCACGTTTGGTTTATGAAAATATATTTATTACTGCAAAAAATTACAAAAAGGAGAAACTAAAACTAGAGTAAACAACTAAAAATTCAATCTAAACATTTTTGCAGGAGGTTTTTACGTATTTTATTATTCTCTGTTGGTTTCACTGTTATCCGCACATTGTAAGGGATTGAGTCAAGTGTCCGGTGATGAATGTCAGAGTTCAGTGATACGAGAGGATAGTTCATGTTCCTCCGCGAAATATGTCAATTATGTTGTTATCACCTTAAAGATAGAATGAATGAAAGATTGAATTAATGATGAATATTATTCACAAGATTGAAATTTTCCAGGTCGGTTTCGACGACGCGCTCGCAGAATGCAAAAACATACAAAGATTACTCATCATACCAACTTATGTATCACAGTCGGCCACTACTAATAAACAGGTAATTATTTAAACTTAATACCTCCAATTGTTACACTATTTGTTTTAATTGTTTTAAATTTTAAGGTTTTTTGATTGTGGTGTAACGATAATGAGTTTATCTATCTATCTAACCATCATGATTTGTTGAAAATAAAGTCAAATTAGAATATTCATATGATAAGACCAATTAAAATGATGATGACAGACAAACATTCTAGATCGAAACGGCAAGAACTACATAATAAATTACACAATTTGGTCATGAAAAGTACGCCTTCGTAGACCCCTGTTGACTCCGCATTCCCACTCGTCTTATAAGTCTCCTTGTCAATGTTCTATCATCCGTCCTCTCCTCATGTCCGAACCATCAGAGTAAAGATGGGTAATGGTGTTTGTATTGTATTCAGGTGCTGAGCGGCGTGCTCAGACTGAAGGACACGCTGACGCACCTGATGTGGGGCGTCACCATCGAGCTGCTGCGCGTCACCGAACTGTTCATAGACCAGTGCAGCGCCGGAGGGGCCGCGCGCCGCGAGCTCGGCGAGTGCATCCCTGTACTGAAGCCTGTGCCCGGCTGTAGGCTGCCCATGGACCACCAGCTGGTCGCCGGCCCGCCGCAGGTATGTACTGCACCTGTGCCCGGCTGTAGGCTGCCCATGGACCACCAGCTGGTCGCCGGCCCGCCGCAGGTATGTACTGCACCTGTGCCCGGCTGTAGGCTGCCCATGGACCACCAGCTGGTCGCCGGCCCGCCGCAGGTATGTACTGCACCTGTGCCCGGCTGTAGGCTGCCCATGGACCACCAGCTGGTCGCCGGCCCGCCGCAGGTATGTACTGCACCTGTGCCCGGCTGTAGGCTGCCCATGGACCCGTAGGAATATACAAAAAGTACCAGGATCTAAATTACTACATACCGAATTTCAGCCCATTCGGTTCGGTAGTTTTGCCGTGGAAGAGTAACAAACATTCATCCATCCATCGTCACAAAGCATAATATAATATTAGCAGGAAGTAGGATTCCACTATTAAATATTTTTTGGAAATATATAATGTTTTAATTTATCATGTTAATGTCCCCCTCTCCCCCCCAGGTGGAGATCCTCCCCCTGCCCACGCTCCAGCGGCTGCTCTCCTCGCAGCTCCCCACCACCAAGCTGAAGTTGCTCCGCATACCGTTCCACGCCACCTGGCGACAGTCGCTCGCTGACTTCCAGTAAATATATACTCTATTGTTTCATGGATTGGATCTATTGTTTCATGGTTTACGCACATCTATCCGAGCAGAACGCGCTGAACGAAACTAATTTTAGTATTCTTAATATGATTTGAAAGTATCATAAGATCACTTATTACAGGATAATTACCATGATTTGACGTTTTGCGAGTTTCCCGATGCAGCAGTTGCATGCGCCATTTTTTGAATTTTTTATATCAAATCGTATGAAACCTCGCTCACCACCGATTCGGACGATTCGACGCGGATAGGTATAAATGATTCTTAGATTAGTTTCGTTCGACTCCGATGATGTGCCTTCTCCTCAAGGGGTAATATGCAATATTACTAGACGCGACGAAGGGAATCGTTATAATTGGCTGTTCTAATAGAACGTGATGTCACGCGACCATCATGCTAACGGACTCTTAAGTGTTTTAGTATTTTATAAATGAACTTTATAGGGCTGTAAGGCACATAAACATTCTTTTCACACTTGCTTAAAAAGTAATCCAAGCAGTAATGTGCAAACATTACTGTGTTCCGCTTTGAAAGGCCAGCAAAAATACTGTGCATGACGAGTTTCAACAGCTTATATCTCAGGGTGTCAGGCACAGTGCAGTGCAATACAGAATTTTGAATTTTAAAACACTGGGTGGCACTGTGTCTGATATGGGCAATCATGATGCTTACCATCAGGCACTTGATTTGCTCGTCTTGTCACTAACACAAAAAAAAACCGACATTGTTGTGTACCAGAGCAGGCTAAACAATTTTTCAACCTATAGGGGATAAAGTAAATTTATTGTTAATTTTTATCTGTTACCAACGAGATTATTGTTTTGTTGTCGCACGTATAAGATTTTAACCATAATATTTGAATTAAATCAATAATTTTATTTTCTCGCTATCGTGCTCACGCGCGAAAGTGTGCGTGAGGTGCGTTCCGAGCTCACGCGGGCTCGTCGAGAGCTCAATCTCGCTCGCGGGGTGAGGAAGGCCCGATTGGTGGACGGAAGACAGTGTCCATTCTATACGTAGTATTATTATCTGTTCTGTGCTATCAGCTGAACTATTTTATATGGCAAATCTATAAACTCTTTTTTTTTAACACGTTAGTATAAATATCGTAAAAAATTGAGTCAGTTCGCTCGATGATCGCATATTCTTGTTCTATTAGGACACCCAGTTAAAGTTTTACATACCTAGTTTGCGGCAAAACGAGACTAAAGTCTTTAGACCGTTTCATTTGCGGATGAAATGGAATCCGTATTAAAAAAGTGAGTGATCCCAAAATGGAGCAATTTGTCAACTTATCAAATATATTACACGGGACATAAAAAATCATAACTAGCGAAGAGTAGGTGTACCTACTATGGGACTGAGTCCTGGGTACACCTCTGTGTTATATTCATTACTGTGTTTATTTCTTTATGTTCAAGATGTTGAAACTATGTTCAGAATAATTGGCCATAATGTATGTATTTTTATTAAAGTTATATTTTTGATGCAAAAGTACAAGTTTCGGTAGTGATGTCAAATTCTAGGATTATTATGAAGTAAACTGTGAAACCCAAAGAAAAATATGTAATACATACATAAGGCGGCTAAGCAATAAATAAAAATTGTGTAAATTAAAACGATATCTAATACACATGATCAAGAGCGTACAATTTGACACAATCCTATGAAAAATTTACCAAAATCAATGTTTTGTTTTCCCCTGATTCCTCCAAATCTAATTAACACATTCTATAAATTTATATCCTGATATTTTTATAGTGAAGTAACCTATGTCCCTGTCATTTTAATTTTTCTTATAAACTCTTGTTTTTTTTTTATAGTCAAGTTGCGAAAATATCAGTTTAACTCGCGTTATTGGACGGTCACTGCAAAACATGTTAGAGTTTATAAACAAAAATAAAATGATAAGGACATACTTTACTTCATCTTTAAAATATCAGGATATAAATATAACAAATAGGTTTATTGTATTCGGAGGAAACGGGAATTATATATGCCGGGGCCGGAGGGCGCAGGAGAATCCAAAAACGTCTTCTATGTACTAAGTCTTTAATAAAATTCACATTGCGATAATGTGTTAAATCTATCTTATATCTAAATGCGGCGACAACGGTCCGATGTTAGGACCGAAGTGATGGGTCTTTGAGGTGCAGGCATCGGGCAGGCGAAAACAGCCAAAAATGCAGCGTCGGCCCTTTGTGACGTCGGTTCGAGGCCAAGAGTAAGCTGGGTGTGACGTCAGCGGGGATAGTAGAGTCGCTGGATGTAACATCTCCCTCCCGAAGATCAGCAACTATGGAGAGTCTTGACCGACAAAGTTGCTGGAACGATGCTGGATCGGTGCTGCGGCATGAGCGATTTAATTTTTCGCTTTCTGTGCATGAAGAATTTTCTAGGTTTGGTAGCATATTTCATGGGTGATGTATGAAGAAAAATCCGTAAATTCTGCAGGAGCGACGACACGGTGGCAGAACTTGATGTCGTAGGTCGTAAAGTGATATAGGTATGGACTTGATTGTGGTTACATAATGCAGAAACTCTAGAAGGTGATGGTCATCAGCAGGCAATAATTCCATAGCGTGATTAGAGTGTTGTGTGAAGAAGAAGTGCTTATCTTGAGTCTTCAGTTGGTGATCATCATCGATTGTATGTAGTGAGAGTAGATGTGGTCTTCTTGTAGTTTCCTTCGGACATTCTGTGTTCTATGTACTTAGATTTTATACCAGGTTGCACATACTATAGGAGAATAGGATGGGTAGTAATGGATAGGAAATTTTGAGAGAATTATTTGACAATATAAAAATTGTAATAAAGAAGGACAAGGCTTTCGAAATTTTTTGTAAGAGCAATCTAATATTATATGAACTAAAACTATCTAAATCCTATCCTTAAAATAGGTTGTGATAGTTAAAGCAGCAGATAATTTAACCAATTCTCTGAATTGCATACACTTATCAAGTATGTGCTATGCAGGTGTGGACCAATGTCGCAATACCCTAATGAGACAGTTGGAGCAATTCTGACTTGGCACAAAATTCTGAGAAAGATGGCAAGGTAGAATGATTATTTCAACACATCGTGATCTTATTTTTAATTCAATACTGATTTTACTATAAAGCTGCCTATAAAATATATAAAAATATCTTTCAAAAAGAATATTAAAAATGTGGATTATGAAACTGTGCAAGAGAATAAGTCTAAACTAATCTATGATCTATTTAACTATATAATTTTATTCTACTTAATACAACATAAATTACCTTTAAATATCTCTACGTTATTTTTAACTTATCTAAACTAGGGGGTTCCTCGATTCCCTTGATTGGAAATAAATCTCGGAATTTATCCTACACATTGAAAGTGTAAAATAGTCTTAAAATTTAGGGGTTCCTCGATTACCTTGATTGGAAATAAATCTCGGAATTTATCTTACACATTGTAAGTGTAAAATAGTCTTAAAACCTAGGGGTTCCTCGATTCCCTTGATTGGAAATAAATCTCGGAATTTATCTTACACATTGTAAGTGTAAAATAGTCTTAAAACCTAGGGGTTCCTCGATTCCCTTGATTGGAAATAAATCTCGGAATTTATCTTACACATTGAAAGTGTAAAATAGACTTAATACCTAGGGGGTTCCTCGATTGCCTTGATTGGAAATAAATCTTGGAATATTTCTTACACATTGAAAGTGTAGAATAGACTTAATACATAGGGGAGAGCAACCATAGTATTCATCTAAGGTACTCACTGTGTCTTTGGGTCCTCGCTGCTGCTGTATCGATTTTCGGATACGCCTCGCGGTCCGTAGCTGATGAAGTAGGTCCTGGATACTCGGATAGGTAAGATAACCTATTTATCGAGCATCCTACCGTCGACTGCGCCAATTATATATGCCGGGGCCGGAGGGCGCAGAAGAATCCAAAAACCTCTTCTATGTACTAAGTCTTTAATAAAATTCACATTGCGATAATGTGTTAAATCTATCTTATATCTAAATGCGGCGACAACGGTCCGATGTTAGGACCGAAGTGATGGGTCTTTGAGGTGCAGGCATCGGGCAGGCGAAAACAGCCAAAAATGCAGCGTCGGCCCTTTGTGACGTCGGTTCGAGGCCAAGAGTAAGCTGGGTGTGACGTCAGCGGGGATAGTAGAGTCGCTGGATGTAACACGGGGGAATACAAAACATCGATATAGAAAATTTTCCATGGGATTGTGTCAAACTGCTAAGAATTCCTGTATCCTGTTAAATAAAATAACATAACATTTCGTTTATCTTTTTTGTGATAAATTGAAAATTAACACAATCTGCGTTTCAGTTCGTCCATACAGTTTGACGTAGATTTTCGCTACTAGAGTAGCGAAAATTATCCAACCCACAATGTGACCAATAATCAGCGTTTATATCAAAACTCATAACGGCAAAGAGTGCTTTACACAAAAAAATAATCTGTCATTGTGTGCGTTGAATCCTTTACGCTATGTAAAATTATAACCTAGACTAGTTTACCTAAAATCATCTTACATGTCTTTACCGTCAACACATCTTTGTCTACAAATGTATATTAATTTTACGAAAGATGTCCCGCGGAATGATTACTAAACTTTACATTAATAAAGATGCACATGTCAGAAAATGACGTCATTGTAAAGAAGTGTATCCACTTGAGGCAGCCTCTAGTGGATACCCGGCTTAATAGTGATTCAAACATGAAGGTTTATGACTGGTCTAGTGTCCAGTCCTGGGCCTGATAGTACATTGTTTAAATAGTTCATTTTAATCCCAAATGAAATAGATATAATCGAGAGTTGAATTACAACTTTAGGACATATTATATATATATTTTAATATTGTAAATATGTTTTAAGATAGCAATAGATCAGTGCCTGGAGCGTTTGTTTTAGTGGTGTGCGTGTACGCACGCTTTAGAACAATTTTACACTGGTAGTATAAAATTCAAATATTGAAAATATCCGCTTTTATCGTTTTTGATAAAAACAAAACAGTCAGTTTTTGTTTCTCACAAAACTGAGAAATTTGTTCGATAAAAACTTGCTCTCAAAGTACAAACTTTTGTCAAGTTAACGAAGTATTGGAATTCTTATACTGTTCTACCAGTGTAATTACTTTATAACGGGCCTTACTTTATTTTCATGATAAAAAAAAAGAGTTATTTAATAAAAATTGTGTGTATTTTTATTTTAATCATATTTTTCTGTACAGAGATCTGGGCGAAGATTACGTTTAGTTCTTCATCATTTTGGTAAAAAATAAATTTTGTATGAAATTTTTTTAGTCTAAACGTACTCCTTTCCCAGATTGAAGACTGAAGTTTTTAATTATAAATAGTTTTAGAACATTGTGGTAATAATGCATATTATTATTTTTAGGCTTCATTTATCCGAAGTACAAGAAATACTAAATAAATCTGAATGAAATTACCCGTAAAAATCGAAATAACATTGTGCAATAACGAAAAAATCTTCAAAACATTTTTTTTAATTTGATATCTTTGTTTACAATAATGGACGTAGCTAAGCGAAAAGGTACACTCACAATATTATCGAAAATATGACGCGGTACATATACTAAAATACTCATTAAATTACAGAGTATTTGGCAATTTTACTGCCTCGGTGGCGTAGTGGGCGCAAGCTCGGCTGCCGGTCGTGAGGTCCCGGGTTCGATCCCCTGGTCAGGCAATGTGTTAAATATTGGATTTTTAAATTGGGAATTATCTCGATAACTGCCTGTCTGGAGCTGTGCCCGGTAGGTGGCAATATACTCGCCCCCTATTACATGGGACCAATAATATACTGGCGAAATGTACCTACTATGGGACTGAGTCCTTGGTACACCTCTGGCTACCCCTTTGGGAAAAAGGCGTTCCCTGTCAACAAATATTTCAAGTTAAAATTGGCTACATAAGCCTAAGCTCTGCAGTAACTTAAAGCAGGACTACTATACATATTTGGGACTACTATTTTTCAATATTCATTTCGATAATTTTGCGAGTTGGACCGTTTTCTCTTAACTGAGCCCAATGGGTTGATTTCACTACATTTACTAAGTATTTCAGTATCTGCATTTTTCTTTTTAGATATAGGTATGCACTACAACCTGAGACGAGATAAACCAAATAATTTCGCGATCTCAGATTCTGATGAATTATTCTTCATTGTATAGAAAATAGCTTATAGGTACCAATAAATTGAAAGTTTAAATTTCACAATAAATCTTCCCATGACTCGATTAAAGCAAAGCTTTTTAAATATAATTTAGGCCTTCTATTATCAATAGGTCTCTCGCGCGCTCCGACCACATACTACCTAAAACTAAAGCTTCGAAAATGCGGCAACTTTCATAGTTGTGATCGTAATAAATTGGTTACAAAGAGTGCTAGTGTTAGTGAAAAATTTTTAGGCTCAGGCACGCAGATTATGGTATGACAACAGCATCTAGTCGGAGCGCGCGCGGAGACCTGTCGATAATCTAAGAATGTAGACATTGTCTATTGTTTATAATATCTTTGATGCTTGTATTTTTAATTTTAGTCGTTTATAATTTTGGTGAGATCGCTCTCCCCGCGACATATTATGTAAAAATGTGCATATTAATTATGTTTGATGTATAAGAAATATGTTTATATTTTTAAATCCTATTGGTTTATAAATGGAAACAATATTTCTTGTGTTGTTATTAGTACGGGACGATCATTAATTAGGGTAATTAGATTTAATGATAATTTGGCTAGTAATCACTGGTGACTTAATAAATTGTTGCCCGAAAATATGAATTTTTATTTCTAAAGGACTACAAATTCCTGAGCCGCCCACCCGATACGACCTGGCGGCATTTTGTCGGTGACGTAGATTTGTACGAACGAGTACATAATGTCGCTGAAATTATTCATTGATTCTTATAAAGATGTTTTAAATAGCACCTTACAGGAAAGGGGACCTCTTATTTGACACAATCCTATGGAAAATTTACTAAATCGATGCTTTGTATGCCCCTGTTTCCTGCGAATACAGTAAACCTATTTGATATATTTATATCCTGATATTTTAAGTTGAAATAAAGTATGTCCTTATCATTTTATTTTTGTTTATAAACAACATTTTTTTGTAGTGAACGTTCAATCACGCGAGTAAAACTGGGATTTTTGGAAGTTTACTGTGATAAAACCAAGGGTTTATAAGAAAATTGAAATGACAGACACATAGGTTATTTAACTATAAAAATATCAGGATATAAATTTATAGAATGTGTTTATAATATTCGGATGAAACAGGGGAATACTAAAATATTTCATTAAATTCAGTAAATTTTTCATAGGATTGTGTCAAATTCCTAGAAGGCTATGTACGCTCCTAAATTTGGTGAAAACAGCTATACCGCACTTAAAATACATCTATAATTTAATATATTAACTACAAAAATTAATGGATACCACTATATGCTTCATCTTTAAAATTAATTGAATTGACTATAATAATAAGGGTTTGCATTATACATGAACATACATTTACGCCTTTTTCCCGAAGGGGTAGGCAGAGGTGTACCCAGGACTCAGTCCCATAGTAGATACACCCACATTTCGCCAGTATGTTATTGGTCCCATGTAATAGGGGGCGAGCCTATTGCCATCTACCGGGCACAGTTCCAGACTCCAGGCAGTTATTGAGATAATTCCTAATGGAAAAATCCAATATTTAACACTTTGCCTGACCTGGGGATCGAACCCGGGACCTCTTGATTGGCAGTCGAGCATTCGCCCTCTATGCCACCGAGGCAGTCAATGCATTATAACTGTCGAAAACCACAATGTCACAAGACAAACCTAAATCTAACCTACAGAAGCTTGATCAGAACTTTAATTTCAAAGTTCAATTAATTTTAAAGCATATTTATAGTGAAAACCATTTTTTTATAGCTGAACCAGTATTTATTTAGTGTGAACAATTATTTTTATATTAAGTGCATTTCTTATACCTAGATTGGCGTTTTCTTTGAGGGTGATTTTTCTGTACGTTACTGCTATTATTAATTCTGTCCTTTGAATAAGGTCCCAGTGGGCAGTCTGTACGACGGTAGGGAAGTTTTTAATAGATTCCAAAAGTCAGTTCATAATTTTGATATTTTTATTCAAATATTTTCAGATTACATCACTTATATCTAAGGATTTTTAAAATAAATAATTTTACAGTTCTCTTAGTTCAATAGACTATTCTTAAGCTACATTCACAGTTACAATGTCACTAGTGATGGAAAATTTTGTAGAATGGGTAGAGAATGAATTCTGGGATTTATGA
Organism: Hemistola chrysoprasaria; assembly: GCA_947063395.1. Lineage (NCBI taxonomy): Eukaryota > Metazoa > Arthropoda > Insecta > Lepidoptera > Geometridae > Hemistola > Hemistola chrysoprasaria. The sequence continues at coordinate 7,898,184 of OX346733.1, read as the reverse complement.
GCTATAAAGTAATTTGGCAGATACACAATTGAGAAATAGCCTTTAAAGACATCTTAATCGTGTGATAGCTCGACAGAAAAGAGTAGAAACAGGACTAATTTAAAGTTATTTTTGATCAATTGTTGTTAAAAAGACAATGGCGCCCTCATTATTTTCTACTCTTCAAGATTCCATATACAATTACTCGATGCTATTGTTCGTTATCGTAGGTGATACACACAAAGGAACTATTTCAAGTCGAATATGGAAGATTATCAGGTCTATAATCAATGTTTTATAAAATATAATATAACATAAAAGGTGTAGTACTCGAGGGGATTAAAAAAAAAGAATTTCAAAATTCGGCTCCGCTGATCAATCAGTTTTTACAAGTAGAAACTTATTTCTCGAAACTCCTTTTCTTTTACAAGTTGTTTGACAGATCGATGTACCCCCTCAAGTCTCGGAGCAATTATCAAGCCTGGAGAGCGAGCATGGAATTGAACGTTTTCTAAGTAGTTGCACTCTTTCATCAAATGTACTCTGTAGTGCAATAGAAAGAGACGACACGCTGCAATCAACTTGGCATTCAAATCCATATGTAGCCGTTTTTAATTCTAATCTCGGAGCAATGATCAAGCCAAACCACACACGAGATGGTCACCAGACAAAAATGGCTTCAATGCTTTTCAAGATAGTCGAGGTGATATGTTCTGTCTCTTTTCATTACATTGAGTTTCGCGTAAGTAAGAAAGGTCAAGCAATTACGTCTATAGTTCAAGTTATCGTTACTTCTCCAGGCTAATATTTGCTCCGAGCCTCGAGTACAACAGCAGCATATTACAAGGTATATAACATTTAGTTGGGCGTAGCGTCAGGATGCCTCTCCAGTATCATGGCGACCCCCTGCCCCCCGGCGGCGCAGGCGGAGATCACTCCGAACTGTCCGTCCTCCCTCACCAGACGGTTGGCCGTGTGCATCGCTAGGCGAACCTGACATTAATAATAACATCATTATTTAATCATTTTCAGAGAACAGTTAAGATAATTCGTCTACCATACAAAATGAAAATACACAAATACGAAGAAATAGAGGACCATTTTCCACTCTATTGTTTGTGGTTGGCTCTGGATCTGGCCTTTATTTGCGCGAAATTATTTTGTTTACGGAAACCGTATGGTTTTTTTGATGTTTAAAATAACATTAACATAACCTAAAAACTACTTTTTAACAATTTTCATAAATACGAAGAAACTGTAGGTTTTAATTAACCAAAATTGGAAAATTATTCCCTATTTCTTCATATCTGTGCATTTCATTTTGTATGGGTGACGAATCACCTTAAACTATTTTCGATGGAAGGTGTAATAACTAGCCCGCTTGACTTTGACTTTGACGCTAGACCAGCTCTGTATTCGCACGTGTTAAATAAATTGTTAAAGGCATACCTTGGTATGCTTAGTGTAGGGTTCCATACCAAAATACCGCTAACATAACATACATTCACGCCTTTTTCCCGAAGCGGTAGGCAGAGGTGTACCCAGGATTCAGTCCCATAGTAGATACACCCACATTTCGCCAGTATGTTATTGGTCCCATGTAATAGGGGGCGAGCCTATTGCCATCTACCGGGCACAGTTCCAGACTCCAGGCAGTTATTGACATAATTCCTAATGGAAAAATCCAATATTTAACACTATGCCTGACCTGGGGATCGAACCCGGGACCTCTTGTTTGGCAGTCGAGCATGCGCCCACTACGCCACCGAGGCAGTCACCACCGCTGTCATGTCGATAGTAATCATATATATATATATATATATATTTAATTTTACGGGAAACAATTTTAAAATTGTTTAAAATTGCTAAGGCAGGAAACAATTTTAATTTTAATAACAATTTTCCGAATTAAGATTCGATACCGTGTAGCACACTAGTACTTTATATAATTCTTTTTAGCCATGATTTTTAAAAGTACTTACACCCGTGGCAGCGAATGGATGTCCAATAGATAGAGAGCCTCCCCACTTGTTCCACTTGGACAGGTCCGGAGACCCCACCTGAGAACATTGTTATAAATACATACAATAAATATAATACAAATATAGCTTGACAGAGTAGAAAATAATGGGGGCGCCACCGTATTTTTTCAACAATGAAAACAATTGAGTACTTGATAAATATTTTTTTTGCATAAATGGAAAGATCAAATATAAGATTCGTACCAAAAATTATTTTTAGATTTTTTTTATTCGCTATCATTACTAAGTTATTTCAAATTTAAAAAACATTTTTTCAGCGTGTTTCCGAAAACGCCGATAGTACCCGAACGAGCTCGTGACTTTTAGTGACGTCACAATGTGAAAAAGCATCATACATAACTATAATGACGTCACAATCATGGCGACCACTCATAGCGCGTTCGTGATCAAGTCTCTTATTGGAATTTTATGAATTTTGAATTGCTTATAATCAATTAAAAATATTTTTTTTTATGTGATTTTTGAATCGGATGATACATAATTTTCAAAAAAAAAACTTTTAATAAATAAAAATAAATAAAAAATGCGACATTTATGTTTTTTCAAATACTCTATTTAATTAAGACTAACGCTGTCAATTAGTTCCGTTTCTATTCTTTTCTGTCGAGCTACATGTAGCGTCAATGGTCCCATATTAGAGTACTGGGTTCTAATTTTCTAATCATACTGACATATAGAGTTCTACTGTGACACAATGGGCCCCAGCCGTCAAGCTAATTGGCTCGAGTCAAGTAAGTCGCACCATCTTGCGCCGATGTTACACGTAGGTTGCTGCTCACGTAACTATGAACCTGTGTTTATCTCTTTTTGACAATCGGGTTTCATATATCTCTGGTATCTTTTACATTAACGAGTGATGGTAACAAAAGCCTGGCGTCTCAAGTAGAGATAAGTAATACAAAAAAAATTCACCACGTTTTTGGTCTGTTTTTAATTAGTATGACGTCTCTATTTGTATGAAAGCTCACAGGTCCCAGCTAATTTATCAGATATGTAGGCCACAGTCATGTCGAAGGCCTTGTAGGAATCTTGACGTTCAAAAACTCCGATATTTAAACTATGGGTTGACCCACACTACCCATAATGGTTTGAATGGTTTTTTGTAGAGGTAGGCCTCTTTTGCAGGGGGCCGCCTGGGGAAGCACCACACCTTTGCCAGTTATTGATCCGCCAAGCAGTAATGTGCAAAAATTTCTATGTTCCGGTATGAAGGGTAATATTACCAGCGAAATTACTGGGCATGATGAGATTCAACAACTCATATCTCAGGGTGACAGGCGCAGTGCAGTGCCGCGCTGAATTTTGAATTTGAAAACACTGGGTGGCACTGTGTCTGATATGGGCAATCATGATGCTTACCATCAGGCACCTGATTTGCTCGTCTTGTTACTCACTACCATAAAAAAAAAAAATGTATCAAGCAGTGTAATTGGGCAACTAGTGTGGTACGATACCTTTCCTTGACGGCCGAGGTAGGTCTGTCCGAACCAGTCCGAGTCCATCGCCTTCAAGTTAGCCAAGATTTGACCCTGAAAGTAATATTTTCATGATGGCTTCGTATGTCTTTATAAACTAGTTGTGTCCCGCTGTTCCATCCGCGTAGTCACCGTTCCCGTGGGAATATCGGATCAAATATTCCTGGGTTTAAACTATCTACATACCGAATTTCAGCCCAATCGGTTCAGTAGTTTTGACGTGAAAGAGTAACAAACATCCATCCATCCTTACAAACTTTCGCATTTATTATATTAGTATGATAGTCCATCAAAAGGAAGTACCGTTTGAAAGTTTTTATTTTGCCTTAGGATTTGAATTTATGTAATTAAAATGTTGGTATAATCCAATAACACTGGAATATCCAATAACCGGCCTGGGAATCAAACCCAGGACCTCATGCTGAAGACTAATGACCATTAGTCATTAGTCTAGCAGGTAGTTTCTTTTTTTTAACTGACTCAGGACTTCGGAAAGGAGGTTGTTTTTGTATATTTGATTAATTGATAGATAGATAGATAAACATTTTATTGTACACCAAAACATGGACATAACAATACAGTAATCGCAATTAAAATAATCTTAGGCTAGTACAAGTGGCGGTCTTATCGCTTAAAGCGATTTCTTTCAGACAACCAGACGGAAAGGAATACTTATGAGTATTTCTGGTCGGCGGTGTACTTATAAGAATAAATAAATAATTGCACTTACTAAAATATACTTATATATTACAAACAAATAATGACTCATATATTTGTCACACAAATAAATACTGCACTAATTATTATAATCTATTTTGATTGGTAGGTCTTAGACATCACTTGGATCATCATTGGAGATCCGTAGACGAACGAAAGTTATCGAAATAGCCCACGGATTAGCAAGTTGAAGTGGCAATGGGCGGCACATAGCACTAGAACTGATGGCCGATGGGGCCGTAAAGTTCTCGAATGGAGACCACTGATAAGCGCAGCGTAGGACGTCCTCCCACAATGTGGACAGACGATCTGATAAGTACGGCAGGAGCACGCTGGATGCAGGCCGCTTACAACCGGACTGGATGGAAATCTAAGGGGGAGGCCTATGTTCAGCAGTGGATTCAGCAGTGGTTCCTATGGCTGATATGATGGTGATGATGATGAGACATCACAATGAAATGTGGGTGTACCTACTATGGGACTGAGCCCTGGGTACACCTCTGTCTACACATTTGAGAAAAAGGCGTGAATGTATGTTTTATATAAAAACATACGTTTTTAATACTTACAGCGAAAGCTTCGTGTATCTCCCATGTGTCGATGTCACCGAGAGTGAGCCCAGCCTTCTCCAATATCTTGGGGATGCCGTACGCGGGGCCCAGGAGCAACTGGTCTACGGGGTCCTATGGAAATATTTATATTATTAGTCATAATTTGTAGTGGTAGGCCTCTCTTGCAGGGGGCCGCCTGGGGAAGTACCACACCTTTGCCTTGAATGAAATGAAGGGGAACGTTACCAGCGAAATTACTGGGCATGATGAGATTCAACAACTCATATCTCAGACAGACACAGACGCAGTGCAGTGCCGCGCAGAATTTTGAATTTTAAAACACTGGGTGGCACTGTGTCTGATATGGGCGATTATGATGCTTACCATCAGGCACCTGATTTGCTCGTCTTATCACTCACTATCATATAAAAATAAGGGAACGTACAGGTCGCGTCACGGTTTAATAGCGCTGACCTTGAATGCGCAGAAATCGTTTTTTAGATCTGTTTGGTAACAGGAATGAGGTGCGACGGGAAAGGCGGCGCTGCATTGGTTGCTCGGTCGTCTTCACCTCGTCTTACCCAGTTCACGCGTCTCAAGTCCCCTGCGTACAGTCGCGTGCATATTTCGTAGTGGTGTGTGAGCGATGACAGCTCGGATAATGAAAACAGTCTATATGAGGTTGAAGCTTCCGAAATTTAATTATTTAGTTCTGTAGGGTTATCTCATAATGCGTGTATGGGGGCATACACGTTGTCAGGTTGGCCGAGTGTAGGGTTGATGTTATTTTGTGACGCGCATGCTACGGATTCTGTGAACGTTTTGGTGGTTTTATGGAAAGTATTAATGGCAACACAGGGAGGTGTATGCCAGCGCGACAGATGAATGTAGACCGAGATTGAAGATGGTGGACTTGGAATAAATCATTTAAAATATGCTGAAGTGTTCGAGTATTATTTAATGGAAAAGGCACGGTTACAGTTGTTAGCGATTTCTTCCAGACAACCGATTATCACCGATTATCGAGAATTTCAGAATACATTGAAAAAGTAAGTTAATATTACCTGAGCAACATAAGTGAAGTCTCTAAGGTAGGCCTTGGGCTTGAGGCCGAGCTCCTTGGCCTTAGCCTCCGCCATGATCACGCACGCCGACGCTCCGTCCGTCTGAAAGGTACACGTAAATATGTACGATGGAAAACCTGTGGGGATTAGATCTCAAACACAAACTCTTTTTATTAAAATTGGTAATAAGATTTACACTTTTTGCAAGCTTTTGAAGCTACCTCGCCTCGGTGCCTCGGTGGCGTAGAGGGCGCATGCTCGACTGTGGAGTGTGTCGAGTCTGGAAATGTGCCCGGTAGACGGCAATAGGCTCGCCCCCTATTACATGGGACCAATAACATACTGGCGAAATGTGGGTGTATCTACTGTGGGACTGAGTCCTGGGTACACTTCTGCCTACCCCTTCGGGAAAAAGGCGTGAATGTATGTATGTTTTGAAGCTATTTAGTAATTAATGTGCCGGGCATTCGGAAAGATACCTCTACTGGTAGAGGTAGTGCTATTAATATTTAATATACCAGGAAGGAAGCGTTAGCAGCGGTGACGGTCCCGTGTGGCTTGATGAACGCTGGCTTCAGCTTGGCCAGTTGCTCCGGAGTGGATAAACGGATGCCGTTGTCTTTCTCCACCAGACCCTCTTTGCCGTCCACTGTTGAAACATACAATAGAATTATACATACCGAAGAATACACACACACACACTTTGGAAATCATTATCACTATATATTATAAAATCCTAAATGATTCACTGACTGATGTGCAACGCAGAGTCCAAACCACTGATCCTTGAGACCTGAAACATGGAATGTAGGTTCTTTTCGTAGTCTGGACGTGTGCTAAGAAAGGCTTTTTGAAAATTCACATTCTAAGGGGTCCAAAGAAGGCGTCAGAGTTTTGGTTTTGGTATGTTTCATAATTGCGAGCAGGTAAAGCCGATGGGCTAACACGATAAAATAGAAATTATAAATAAACTAGCTGTGACCCGCGGTTTCATCCGCGTAGTCTTCGTTCCCGTGGGAATATCGGGATAAAAAGTACCCTATGTGTTATTCCAGGGTCTAAGCTACTTACGTACCAAATTTCAGCCCAATCGGTTCAGTAGTTTTGGCGTGAAAGAGTAACAAACATCCATACATACATCCATACTTACAAACTTTCGCCTTTATAATAGTATTAGGATAGGATAGGATATTAGGATTAGGATATTAGGATTATCAAAAGACGAAAATAAAATTAAACAGATTCATGTTAAAATTTGACCATGAGATTCCCGGCTATATAATAGGGCCACCCCTTTCTCATCCCGTGGCATATACAAATATTCGGCACCAAGTATTCCAACTACTGCGATCACCAAGCCGCACAAGCGTGCTGATTACGGCTAAATCCCCCTATATTAATAGTTTATGGCGTTCTGTGGGGGAGGCTATGTTCAGCAGTGGACGTCTTCCGGCTGATGATGATGATGTTAAAACTTGCATTTAGCGTTCTTAGCGATCACTTGCCAATACTCGCCACGCTTGGCAGGTGGGTTGGCGAGCGCAGTCCGATGGTCCGATGGTTTTACACAAAGGACGCTGCTGCCCGTCCTCTCTAATAACCCTTACCAGACTTTTACGGCAATCACGAGTAGAGAGGGTGGGGCATTATTCTAAAGCCCGCAACCTAATATGCTGTCCTATATTTTAATTCATACCTTTAACAGGTATAAGATCAGTGAAGTATCCGTTGGCCTGAGCTTCAGCGGCCATCTTGTGACTCCTCATGGCGTAGTCGTCCTGTTCCTGTCGGGAGGCGCCGAATGCGGCCGCTAGTCTGTCGGCAGAGTGGCCCATCGTCTCACCCGATGAGAACTCCGCTACTGCTGGCAACTGAAATATGGCTTTGATTCATTTAATATATGTTTACATTTTTTAAGCAAAAGTGATATTGTAAACAAATCTTGTAAAAAATTTCCTAAAAAAAATTTTAACCAGTTGGATTTGAGTTTTTAACCCTATATTATGTCAATTTATAAACTTAACACTAGCGCTGTTTTTTTGTGCCATCTAGATGGCGCTGGAGTCGAGTTAGAGCACGCTAACGTTTTGTTTATCTGTTACAAACTTAACTATTTTACATTGTATTGAGATTAGAAAATTGAGATTTGTAATATTAGTAAGATTACCTCAGGAGCAAAGAAGTCAGGTCGAATGGTAGCAATAAGCGACAGCCTCTGCGCGGGAGTCTTGGCCCTGTTCAGCCTCAGCAATAACGACCTCATCTTCCTCGAGTGCCTGATGGGGACGTCCGACATGAACTCTACGCCGCCCGCTACGATTATATCGTAAGCGCCCGCTGCTATCATGCCCACACCTGGGGAAAACATACATAACATAACATCACGCCTTTTTCACACAAGGGTAGGTCGACGTGATCCCAGGACCCCCAATATTGCAGCATTTTAACAACTGATACCAAAATCCATCCAAATGACGCCAAAAATAACCTTAAAGTCACGAATTTCACATAAGGACAAACAGAGCGACATTTTGCTCGACAACTATGTGAAGGGACATGGTGCCTTTATTAAAAAAACTAAACAATAGAGCTACCTACTTACTATCTACCCTAACTAAATTCACTAAACCGTAGAACACTTCGAAAATCCACAGGCCGACATGCTGTGGTCTACCCGTTGAGCTACAATATGGGGCTCTTCAAAAGGAGAGTGAATAGTGTCGGTCGGGTCGGCAACATACTGGCAATACTCCTGGTGTTGCAGGTATCCATAGGCGGCGGTAATCGCGAGCCATCAGGCGGCCCGTCTGCTTGTTTGCCACTTATGGCATAAAAAAGAAATGTCAGCCTATAGAAAATCCAAATGCTCTATACCACTGTTATATGGCAGTGTGAATGTCCAGAGAGACAATGCCATGGAACATTGCCACATGCGCTCTCTCTCGGAGTGAGATCAAGCAACATGTTTTGACAGCCTCGTTGGTGCAGACGGTAGTAACTCTGATTTCTGTGCCGCAGGCCCCGGGTTCGATCCCCGGCCAGGTCAAACATTTGTGTGCATGAACATGTCTGTTTGATCTGTGTCTGGGTGTTATAATCGTATTTAAGTATGTATATCAGTCATCTGGTTACCATAGTACAGGCTTCTAGCCTAGTTTGGGACCAGATGACCGTGTGTGGAAGTTGTCCCATATTATTATTATTATTATTATGTCCCATGTCACGTAAGATGTTACGGGACGCTTTGCAACGTTGCAGCGACACGTAGGTATAAAATATATTGTGTTGTCCTTACCAGTAGTAATAGCCTGGTTAGAAGATATACAGGCCATGGTGACAGTGTGTGCAGGAGTCTTGTCACTGAAGCCCGCCGCGAGGGCCGCCTCCCTTCCTATGTTGGACGTCTTCACTTCTTGGATCACTGTGCCATACACTATGTAGTCTATTAGGTTCTTGTCTATGCCAGTCTTTTGAAGGAGGCCTCTGTATTTAAAATTATTCATGTTTTAAAATAACTAAGCAAATCCTGACATGATAAAACAAAAAATTGAAATCTATCTTGATCATGTTGGCTTTCAACAATTTATGGATTCATAATGAGAACGTCTCAGATGTTTTAGTGGTAGGCCTCTTTTACAAGGGGCCGCCTGAGGAAGTACCACACCTTTGCCAGTTATTCATCCGCCAAGTAGTAATGTGCAAACATTACTGTGTTCCGGTGCCGGAAAGGCAATGTTACCAGCGAAATTAATGGGCATGATGAGATTCAACAACTCATATCTCAGGGTGACAGGCGCAGTGCAGTGCCGCACAGAATTTGAATTTTAAAACACTGGGTGGCACTGTGTCTGATATGGGCAATCATGATGCTACCATATACCATCAGGCACCTGATTTGCTCGTCTTGTCACTCACAATCATAAAAAAAAAAGATATAAGTGTGGAATTCATACACTTCTATTCTATTCACACAATGCTTTTGTCGTCCGGAGTAAAATTGATGGAATGTAGTATGTAGTTACCCATCTGTTCTTGTATTTGATGTATGTAGTTATATTTGATGTATATAGATATGCTTCTTCATTGTTCTACCGTTTTTATGTTAATATCTTGTGTTAACTAGCAATGAATTGTTCAAAAACACAAATATCTCACAGCAAAGAATGTCGGGCCAGCTCATGAGGCATCATCCGAGCATAATCAGTGAAGGAGACGAGGAAGGGAGTGCGGACACCGTCAACCAGCACAACATTCTTCCCCGTCTTGTCCTTGAGGGTCTTCTTCTGGTGCATAGCTGCTCCCACGCTGAGAGCCCGACGTGCTGTATCTATGAGACATAGTCCATTAGTACACAGAAGACAAAGATGCCTGGAAACAGCCACCACTCGGCACCTTACAAGCAAACAAATGTAACTAAACCAAATATTGTGAAATTATTAGTAGAAAAAATTAAGCCCTACTCTTGTGCGTTCTTCTTGTAAAGGCAACTTTCCAAATGCATGGTACTCATTACAGTTTATCTTCATTGATGTGAAAAAGTGTCAGATTGTATTGTTGTTTTGAGGTTGATATTTTATTTCATAATCATCATCTCAGCTGTAGGATGTCCACTGCTAAACATGGGCTTTACCCGTAGATTTACATTTAGTCCTCTTGTTAGCCACTTGGCTTGCATCCAGCTTGTTCCTACTAGCTGGATGCAATGGATGAGGCTGCATGAAGGTTTTCCCACATATGTTTTTACTTAATGATTAGTTTTTATTTAATTTAATTTTATAATTTTAATTTATATTATACTTAATGGTCCAAAATTATTGAAATTTTTTTTTTTATAGTTTGTATTTTAATTAAGATACTATATGAGAACAACTGAAATAAATGGATTTATTATTATTGTCTGCATATGAAGTGTTATGTAAAAAAAAATAACTACATTAAAATTATTTTTTTATTTTATGGCTTGTTAAGGTTTATATCAATATCCTACCTACCTTCAGCAATGTTGTGTAGGAAAATTTAACATATACATACATTCATGCCTTTTTTCCCGAAGGGGTAGGCAGAGGTGTACCCAGGACTCAGTCCCATAGTAGATTGGTCCCATGTAATAGGGGGCAAGCCTATTGCCATCTACCGGGCACAGTTCCAGACTCCAGGCAGTTATTGAGATAATTCCTAATGGAAAAATCCAATATTTAACACTTTGCCTGACCTGGGGATCGAACCCGGGACCTCTTGATTGGCAGTCGAGCATGGGACCTCTTGATTGGTAGTCGAGCATACACCCTCTATGCCACCGAGGCAGTCAAAAGAATATTTAGCAATGTAAATAATTATACAGTAAAAATGCTTTTGGATACACAAGAAGCGTGATTTTAGCTTTCACCCACTGAAAAATCCTATCCTATCCTATACTATTATAAAGGCGAAAGTTTGTAAGTATGGATGTATGTATGGATGTTTGTTACTCTTTCACGCCAAAACTACTGAACCGATTGGGCTGAAATTTGGTACGTAAGTAGCTTAGACCCTGGAATAACACATAGGGTACTTTTTATTCCGATATTCCCACGGGAACGAAGACTACGCGGGTGAAACCGCGGGTCACAGCTAGTACCCTATAAATTAATCTAGGGTCTTAGTAAGTTTCCTCCCCAAATTTAAGCTGTATTTTTTCGGGTAGTTTTGGTATGAAGAAGTAACAAACACACACATAATATACAAACCTTCGCATTTAGAAGGTATATTAGTGGGATGAGCAGAGTATGTTTCAATAATAGTTCAACCTTCATCTTATTTCCAATGTAACAACTAAATATGGACTGGTATGGAATCTTGTCAAGTATTTCCATATGTTATTTGGCACAGCGTTACGGAAAATTGACTGCAGCCTTGCCAATTAACCGATAAGTCCAAAGTTTACTTTTTAATTAATATGATACAAGTAGCCGGAAATATGGATTATTTTTGTAATACATGGAAATATTATGAATGGAAACCATACAACAGTTTCTCTGAGACAGATTTCGTTGACTTTCTAAAAGTAAGAGAACAATTCTCGTAAAAAGTTAAAAGTAGGATTTACATACCAAACTTTACGGTAGAGCTAACATAGGTTGCTTTTATTAATGATTTTGCTACGTGCGATGCCATGGTTACTCCAGAAACTAATTTAGCGGATACTGAACACGACAGGGATGTCTTTAACAATTAAAATAATAAAATAATTGCACTAAAAACCTAAATAAAACTATAAAATAAATTCGGATAAAGTTGGACTCTGACCTGTCAAATACAGAGTAAAAATCAGTAAAAAATGTACAACTTTCTGTATTGCCATAACTTACAACAGATTTTCCTAATTTTGTAGGAAATTATTTATCCTGTTATCAATGTATAATAAATCATAGCTTTTAATTTATAAGCACAAAATGTTATAAAGATCAAACAGAGTTTAATATTATAATAATGATTTACCATGAAATAATTAATTTATCAATGAAAAGTCGTATAATTTAATTTCCTTGGTAAATCTGACTTTGTAAACATTTTCAGTAAAACATACGGGTAGTCTTATTTTTATTACTGGCAATAGTGTAGGATAAGTGTCAAAAAGATAATTGCGTTTTGTTTATAATAAGTCGCGATAATAATATTATTTATAAAAGCTTTCTTTAAAATATTATATTCTAGAATTATAATACAAACAAATATTGAGAAAAAGAATTATATGGATTTGTAATAGCTGACGTAACTGATATATAAGATTTGAGCATTTATCATTACCATACTATAATAATACTTTTTTTTACTTTAAAATAGGTGAACATGTTCTAAAGCAATATCAAAACTTTTCAAAAGTATAATTAAAATGCGGGTAGATTTAAAATTCTCGCCCTTTGTCATTTCCTTTTCCTGTAAATTTGTCTTGCTTCGTCAGCGGCCCGATCACGTCCACGTTGTCATTTTGTGTTTAAAATTTTATACTATTTAATGTTAATTTCTATTCCAATGCTGTTTTTATAATCCAGAAGGTATGTTGCATTTGTATACTTATTCGCATGTAAAAATCCACTGTCATATGTGGTAGGAGCGTCGAGTTGAAACTTTCGGACTCATAATGGATTTACCTATTGGAAAATTTCTCACTGCTCTGGCTATTTAGCGTAGTGTCCGCACCTAATCTTGCTCAATAAGGAATAAGGAACCTGATGAGTGCCGACTGCACGCCCACTGCGTGACACGGAGCAAATTTCCGGTAAGTTTCCGTCTCGGGTTGGCGCGGATTTATACTCCTCACTTTATACATATAGGTACCTAGCAAAGACGATTATTAGATATTAGTATAATCTTGACCGCTAATATGGTCACTGTGTGGCCATTTTGTATGTGAAGCCGAAATTAGATATTATATTTCGTGAATTTGCAATTCTTCCTTTCATAAGTGGTTTAGTTTAATGGGTAGGTATAATTCCTTAAGCACTACACCTGCCTTCTATTTTTACTACTTCTATGACTGCCTCGGTGACGTAGTGATTCGCAAGCACTACTGCCGATCATGAGGTCCCGGGTTCGATCCTCAGGTCAGGCAAAAAGTGTTACTTATTGGATTTTTCCAACCTACCTATCAAACTAAAAAGTATTAGTACCGTATACTAAATTTGCAGTCGAATTCGCGCCTACTTCGCCACTGAGTAAGTCAACTTGTCATCATCATCATTTCAACCATAGGACGTCCACTGCTGAACATAGGCCTCTTCCATAGATATCCATCCAGTCCGGTTGTTAAGCTGCCTGCATCCAGTGTGTTCCTGCCGTCCTTATCAGATCGTCTCTATGTCCACCATGTGAGTGGACGTCCAACGCTGCGCTAGCCGGTCCGTGGTCTCCATTCGAAAGCTTAACAGCCCCATTGGCCATCAGTTCTATACGTGCTATATGCCCTGCCCACTGCCACTTCAACTTGCTAATCCGCTGGGCTCTGTGGGTTCGTTCGTAAGTCAACTTATAAAAATAACCACACCGCCTCGTTGGCTCAGTTGGTAGTAACTCTACATTCTGTGCCGCAGGCCCCGGGTTCGATCCCCGGCCAGGTCAAACATTTGTGTGCATGAACATGTCTGTTTGATCTGTGTCCGGATGTTATAAGCTTATGTATAGTATGTATATCAGTCACCTGGTTACCATAGTACAGGCTTCTAGCCTAGTTTGGGGCCAGATGACCGTGTGTGGAAGTTGTCCCATATTATATTATTATAAAAAAAAACTTGCTAATCCGCTGGGCTTTGTGGGTTCGTTCGTTAGTCAACTTATATATACCAGCTTATAAAAAGAACATTTTCCAGAATGTACATATACATAGCAGCCCTCCTACTAGCATCCACATCAGCCCAGTTCGCGGACGAGCTCCAACCTTTTGAAGAATGCATGGGAGAAGACAAGTTTCAATGCCAGAGCGGTGTTTGTATCGACCAGGAGCAGTATTGCGACGGCCACGCTAACTGCGATGACGGCACTGACGAGAACTTTTGCCGTTAGTATTTCCTATTATCAGCTTAAACTAAATTAATATCACCATGTTTTTTTTATGATAGTGAGTAACAAGACGAGCATATCAGGTGCCTGATGGTAAGCATCATGATTGCCCATAACAGACACAGTGCCCCCTATAGTGTTTTAAGTTTTACAATTCAAAATTCTGCGCGGCACTGCACTGCGCCTGTCACCTTGAGATATTAGTTGTTGAAACTCGTCATGCCCAGTATTTCGCTGGTAACGTTGCCCTTCAGACCAGAACACAGTAGTGTTTGCACATAACTGCTTGGCGGATGAATAACTGGCAAATGTGTGGTACTTCCCCAGGCGGCCCCCTGCAAACGAGGCCTACAACTACAACAATGTACTTCTAAGCTTGGATGACCAGAGCTAACGTTCAGCAGTGGACTAACACAAGCTGATGATGTTGAAAATGAGATGCTTACTTATTATATTAAGCGTGCTTTCAGACGAGCGACGCGTCGCCGCGACGTCGACGTGACGTTCGCTTTCTCAGTATGGCATACGTCAAGAAACGCTGACGCCAAAATGCAGTCCGTGTGTTATTTTTCATAAAAATTTCGCCGCCGCGTTGACGTTGACGCTCGCCGACGTTCCTAAAAGGACGCTAAGTATCTACCTCGGCCTTTCTGTCGGTTTGTAATAAACTCAAAACTACTGAACTGACATTAGTGTAATGGCACAGAACAGAGAATAATACTTCGTAATAGAATGGACACTGTTATCCGCCCACCAATCAGGCCTTCCTCACCCCGCGAGCGAGACTGAGCTCTCCACGAGCCCCGCTTCGCTCGGAAGTCGCCTCACGCACACTCTTGCGCGTGTACAAAACTCCATGTGTATGTCTGTGTAGTGTAGTATAAGGTAGTTATATCGCGATTTTTGTATGGAATTGAGTCGAGTGTCCGGGGTAATGTTGCATGCGCTACTGCTGTTATATTATGATCTGGAATAGATTCTCGTCATGCAAAAAATTGCGTAATGACGATGCCAATGAGATAGACATTATATGTCGCAGAAGATAAAATCGTATTATGATAATTCAGCGGATCACAACGCCGATACTCAGCTATGCAACGCCACCCACCAGTTGCTCTGCAAGGACGGCCACCACTGCATCCCCAACACGTGGATCTGTAACGGACAGGACGACTGCGACGATGCCAGCGATGAAGATAACTGTTCCGACTTTGAAGTTGTTGTTAATGTGAGTAACTACTACAGAAACTATTTGTTTGATAGATATGCAGGAGTAAACACGGAGAAAAGAACGTTTCCAACTGTTGGACGCAATTGAGGCATAGTCATTTTGAACATTATCAACGTATCAATGTCAGTATTATCAATAATGATAAAATGATCATTGTTATCAATGTCATTATCATCAATAATAATGTCACCATTAATGTCAATGTCATTATTCATCATCAATAATAATTGTAATCATTGATGTTTATTATTGATTACAATTAGGTATAATGCACGCTGAATCAATCACTATTGCAAACAGAAACAAATCCACACTCCACATATTATGTGTTTTAAAAATGTCCACATATGTGTTTTAAAAATACACACTATTATAAAATTATAGTTTCATAATTTATTGGTCGAAATCATCCATTAGGAATAATAAGGATTAATATTACTTATTTAATTGATTATTGTTTGCAATAGTCCTACAGATTCCTTAAGAGCTTACGCGGCCTTGTAAGAATTTGACACAATCCGATGAAAATTTTACCAAATCGATGTTTTGTATTTTTTTTTATGATAATGAATGACAAGACGAGCAAGCAAATCAAGTGCCTGATGGTAAGCATCGATCGATGTATTATATTTCCTCCGAAGGTGCGTATATTATATTTCTTTACGTACATGACATAATGTGCTAGTCCAATGCATTAAGGCAGCATATTATTTTGCTTTTAGGCAACGTGCAATGGTTTCCGTTGTGGCAACGGTACTTGTATCTCCAACCTGTGGGTCTGCGACGGAGTATACGACTGTCTCGACAAATCCGACGAGTTGCAGGAATTGTGCAGTAAGTTTAAACAATTATTTATTTAACCTATTTATTACGCCTACAGACTCCCAAAGTGGTAAGGTAGAAACCGACGGACAAAACGATCGAGTGTTCTAAAGGTGGAGGCTGTCTTGTTAGGTTTGTTATTAATAAAATAAATATCATTTATTATATTACAGACTCTTAGCCTATATGTGACAATTTAAAACAAAATACAAAATAATGAGTGACGTAACACTCTTTCTTTTTCTGGCTAGCCGTCACTGCACTGGCACACAGAAAAAGTATTTTTTCATCATCATTGGCCTAATATATCTATGAAAGATGATTCAAGCAACGTTAACGCTGGTATTCGCACCCGTAGTTGAAGAGTCAAGTGACCTCTTCTCGATAGCTACATTGCTTGGACTTAATTTAGGTAGAGCATTCATACCTAGAACCTACACGACTACCCTCTAGACTTAACCAGCAAAACTCAGAGGACTTGGGAGTACATGTGTTGCCGGGTATAGGTTGCAGGCATGTAATAAGGTCCACGATGTTATAGGGATATTTGAAGCGTTGAGAGTGACTTTTATTACAATTAATTGCCACGATTCAGTGTCCGCCTTTAGCTATAAACTTCTTCATCAGAGCGCTCTCTCCGTGACCACTCGATCCTGGACGGGTCGTTCTGCCACGAGCAAGGGTTCCTGGGTGACAGGAGCTATAGGTGCTCGGACGCATCGTACTGTCTCCCGGCCAATATGATGTGCGACGGAATGGTCGATTGCAGAGATAAGAGCGATGAGGGACCATTCTGCAACAATTGTAAGCATTGTACCCGTATGAAGCCGTTAGTCATAAATAAATATTTTAATTAACAATATTATACTATATAAATAGTGTTTTCTCAATTACATTGCTGTGCTGTGGCCCTAGGAAAATTCTTACAAAACCTCTGAATTGATCTAACTAGCGGACCCTATATTATATTAGGAGATATATCCGGCACCTACAATATTCGAAACTGCTCAGCTGCAAAAGCCCGCGGAAAAAAAGCTTCTAACTTGATCTAAGTAGCGGTTCCTACATAATATTATTTCATAGAAAATATCCGGAACCTACAATATTCGAAACTGCTCAGCTCTACTCAGAATAAAATGTGTAGATGAAAAACAAAAAGAGAACGGGTAAAATTATTAGATTTCCATCTGCTTACTTCTTCATTCGTAGACATTACTAGACCACTAGGACTTCTCCTTCTGCTCCGAGCTTTTCTATTATTCTTTCATTCTCCAGGGCTAACAATGTGCACAAATCACACTTGCTCAGACGACAGTCAATGCATGCAAGACCGTTCAGGCCCTAGGTGCGAATGTCACACCTCCTCCAAATCTTACAATAATATTACGAACCGCTGTGAAGATATTAACGAATGCCAGATGACTAGGCCACACTGCTCTCATAAGTGTATCAATGCTGATGGTCACTTTCTCTGTGAATGCGATGAAGGGTATGTGACGGAACAGTTTGGATATCTGTGTTTCGCTAAAGGTGAGTTTAGATTTTAGATCCTTACGTTTTATTAATTTAAAAAACTTGTATGCTTGCGTTTGACAAACTAAACAAAAATACTTGAGATTTTATCGTTAAATCAAAAGCTCTAACGTCATTAGTCATTATTATCAATGTCATCATATATATTATTATCATTCTGTATTAGCGGTAAGTATCATATTATTATCAATAATTATCAATAATAATCATGATAATTATTGCTATCAACATAATTATTATCAATGAGTCAAATCAATCAAAAAACATAAATTTTTGTAGGACCCGAAGCCATGCTGTTCTTCAGCACTCACAACGAAATCAAGTTCCTGAAAGTCAAATCCAAGGTGCTGGTTACCGTTGCCACTGGAATTAAACAGGTGCGTGTTTAAGACAATTTCCACATACGGTCTAATGATGGTAGTCTAGGCTAGCAAATTGTACTATGGTAACCCGAAGACTGGAAATACCAACATAACGTTAACGTTAATGAAATGAAATGAAATGAAATGAAATGAAATGAAATGAAATGATTACTTTATTTGCATGAATACAGGTATAGAATGTTCTTGCTTATTGTTTATAGACCACTGTACTCGACCAAATTGTCGTGCAAATATTTACCAATATACATACCTACATAGTAATTAATAATTAGTAATTATTTTAAAAAAATCAGGATGTCAATTTATATAATAATATTGGATTATAAGTACAGAATTAATCAATTTAAAGATTTTAAATGTCAATTTATATAATATGAAAAATAAGAAAAATTAGAATTTAAATTTAAAATAATCATCTATGGAATAAAAACATCTGTCACATAACCATCTATAAATTTTATTGTTAAATTCATTTCCGTGCAATTCTCTTAACTCATGAGGTAGTTTATTATATATACTAATTGCCATTTTGTAGCAGTTTTTGTTGCACATTTTCAATCTATACCTGGGGACTATTAAAGGTTTCTGTACTATTTTTCTTTTTGTTAATTCTTTTTGGTCTCTTTCAAATAAGCTATTGTTATTTCTAACGAATTTGCACATTTCATATATATATAGGCAGGGTAAAGTAAGTAGCTTATGCTTTATAAACAATGGTCGGCATGAGTCAGTCCACTTTAGACCAAATACGGATCTGATGCATTTTTTTTGTGCTACGAAGGCTCTCTGTGAATCTGTTGAATTACCCCATATTATAACTCCATACCTGAGAATGGAGCATACATGGCTGTGGTACACAGTTATTGCTGTTTCTGTATTTGTTAGTCGTCTGATCTTTCTTAATGCAAATACAAATTTATTTATTTTCTTACATACAATGTCTATTTGTATTTTCCAGTTGCAGAAAGTGTCCAATGTAATCCCTAAGAATTTAATATCATTTACAAGTTCAATGTCATTATTATTATAATTTATGTCAATTTTATCATTAATGTGTCTATTATTATATGTCATATATCGCATAAATTTAGTTTTATTTGTATTGATTTTTAGATTATTTGATTCTAACCAATTTACAATGTCATTTAATGCTGTATTTGCAACGTTAGTAATACGTTCTGTGGTCTTTTCCTTTATGAGAACTGTTGTGTCATCTGCAAACAGAACTGTGTACTGATCTGTGGATTTCGGTAACTCATTTATGTAAATGATAAACAGAATTGGCCCAAGAACACTCCCTTGTGGGACTCCATAAAGGTTTTCTCTAAATTCAGATTTATGGGTTATTTGAGTTTTTGTTTTATAGCACATTTTATTAATTTCCGTGCGTTGTATTCGTCCCTTAAGATAACTTTCAAACCAAGTGTATGCAGGTCCTCTAATTCCACAATGCTCCAATTTGTCTAGCAGTTTATCGTGACATACCGTGTCGAATGCCTTACTCATGTCTAGAAAAATTGCAACAGGTAGTTCTTTCCTATCCAGTGATTCTAAAATTTCTTTTACCAGTTTGAAGCATGCTAAAGTTGTCGATTTTCCTTGTATGAATCCATTTTGTTGTTCATTGATTATATTATGACCCCGTAAGAACTTCATAACTCTATCACTCATTACTTTTTCAAATATTTTTGAAAAGATAGGCACCAGAGTTATCGGCCTGTAATTACCAATATCCTGTTTATCTCCCTTCTTAAAGAGCGGTTTTACTACCGATTGTTTTAACTTTTTTGGAAATACACCGTTTTCTAAAGACAAATTTACTATATGTGTAAGTGGTTCAATGAAGTAACATAGGTTTTCCTTTATTAGCTTTGTATTGATTTCATCGTATCCAACTGAATTTGTATTGCGAAGATTCATTGTAAGATCTATTCATTGTAAGATTCATTGTATTGCGAAGATTCATTGTAAGAACGGCTTTTTTTGTAGGCAGATGAGTGCCCAGGACACAAAATACTAATACTAAAGAGACAGAAGGGACACTCTTCAAAATCATTCAAATAAATAGCGACCATAGCTCCGACGCAATAAAGTGTAATTTAGGTCGCATAGCACCTAACTAATATCGTTATATTAACCAACAAGCTGCCCCTCTTTCTGTCACGTATCTCTCTATCTGTTCTCTACCTAAGGCCTGCCCATGACCCAGTTTTATGGTGGTTGTGAACAACAACGCCACCGAGGCAGTCGAGGCGAGGATATGCCTACGTTCATTAGTAATATTAAGATGTTACAAAAAGGCGTAGTTATGCTACGGTCTACGGTGTATCTACATGTCAAACTGAACTACTTGCAAAGAAAGAATTTTGAAGATTTGTCCATTATGTATTTTTGGTTCTACAGGCTCATGGTGTTTTGTACGATGGCAAATATCTGTATTGGGTGGATATGGCACAAGGACATCAGGCTATCGTCAGAGCTCATCTTGAGGACATTGAAGGAACTAAAGAGGTAACTTTTGACCAGGGTTATAGTGGAGGAAAAATTACCTATTAAAGCATTAGGAAACATGGGCATTATTGGAAGAAAAAGGTAAATAAATTTTGACATATTTTCTGAAGATGGATAGCAGTGGTCTCCACTAAAATCAGTACGTTTCAAATATACAACTTCCACCCAAGAAGAGTTTAAGACCCATTTCCAAATGAACTCTGGCTTCGTTCAACCACTAGGGTGTACTTTTATATTATAGAACACATTTTTAAAAACACCCGTGTGGGTTGGTTTCTATTTGCAAAACTACGCAAGTCTAACTATACTACTAAACTTATGATTTTCCACCTAATTTGTATAAGTCCTACCTATAAAACCACATGAAAGACAACTTCTTAATCCAATTAACGCTCTTAATCTTTGCCAGGTGCTAGTAGCCCTAGGTCTAGAAGACCCAGGTGATATATCAGTAGACTGGCTCGGACAGAACTTGTACTTTAGCGATTCAGCCCGCGGGATCATTTCCGTGTGCAAGTTGGACGGATCTCATTGTACTACTATCAATAATGATGCTAAGCATCCTAAGTATGTGGTTGTGGACCCCAGATATGGGTAAGTACTGAGTACCTACATATTTCAACATAAACATAGGAGATAATACATTGGTTAAAAAAACACACACATACATTGGTTTTTATTTGCATATTATATTCGAAATTCCAAACAGAGCTTTTTGGTCTTGTTAATTTTAATTTTTCGCATATTGCATTGCATTAGAGCCTTGCATTGATAAATTAGGATATTATGTTTTATCCTCAGTATGTTTCTCTTTCGCATCCGGCCGCTATGTATCTGCTAATACTTTCTCATGATTTCGCTACTATGTAAGCTGTGTCCCGTGGTTTTGCCCACTGAAAACTTTGTGTTATTCCAAGGTCTAAACTATTTGCATACCAAATTTCAAAAAGTAACAAACACACACATACTGACATACTTGGGCATTTACAATACCTATACTTATTACGTATACTATTAGAAGGATTGTAAGCAGATATTTTAAAATATATATTTGCCCACAGCAAAATGTACTGGGCGGACTACCACGATCGGCCAATGATAATGTCTTCAAACATGGACGGTAGCAACCCTACGATACTGGTGGACCACTTGGAGACGTTCGCGACAGGACTGGCTGTTGACACCCCTAACCGACGAGTTTACTTTGTTGATAAATCGGTGAAGGTTGTTATGATTGAGACTGGGCAGGTTTACGTAAGTACTTTTGTCTTTTTTGCAAATTGTTAAAGTTGCTGAACCTACCTTACGTTTGGAAAGATTCTTCTACAAGAAGAATGCACAAGAAACTTGTAGAGGCATTCGTTTTAGTGCACTAGCGTTTGTACTGTGGTGGGCAGAATCTGTTTTCTTTATTTTCTTAGCTTTTCTCTTGCGTCTATTACTTATACTAGGAATTATCATTGTCATATAAAATAAAATCGCTATCAATATCATTATATTCCTTCCTAACGTCCCCCACGTTATGCTACTTTCACATTTTATTATCATTATCATGAAGTATCACTATTAATAATATCAACAAGAATAACTTTCATTAAAAAACAATGACTTCAATCAATACGAGTATCATCTATATTTTAAGAATCACGATTTGGTCAGAATTTCTAATCACTGATCAACTGATGAAAATTTTCACGTTAACGCAGTTGATAGATATTCACAAAATAAGTATTTTGTTATACATGTACTATATTGATGCCCCCATTTTCTCTATTTTGGTAATGATAGCTACAAAATTAAAAATTTTGAAAAGGAAGGCGCGACCAGAGTAAAGATGCTCTCTATTGGGCACGCTGTCGACCCCTTTCGTATGCCCTCCCCCGTACTACTACCATGCTACACCACTGTATCGCGGCCAAACTGCATGGGACCATGCAGAAGAGGAACATTCTTCCTCAATTTGTTATTATTGTCCCTCAGTCTTTATTTTCGGAAACGTTCCACCATCCATACGCGGTGTCAGTGTTCGAGAACACTGTATTCTGGAGTGAGTGGAGCTCTCGAACCATACAGACCGCGGACAAACTGCACGGGACCAGGCAGAAGAGGAACATTCTTCTCACTTTAGATGCACCAGTTTTTGGTAAGATTTACTGAAAGACTTACTGTTTATTAAAGTTGGAGCAACACAGCCT
This sequence comes from Hemistola chrysoprasaria, assembly GCA_947063395.1. Lineage (NCBI taxonomy): Eukaryota > Metazoa > Arthropoda > Insecta > Lepidoptera > Geometridae > Hemistola > Hemistola chrysoprasaria. The sequence goes on along the minus strand of OX346733.1, from coordinate 7,875,146 downwards.
CACGAAAAAGGTTCTATACTCGTATGAAAGGTTTGTTGATCCTTAGTAAAATGTAATAGAGCATGCAGCTGATGTTTTTATTGTATTGCAATTACAGAGTTGGTTGCATTGGGAACGTTGTTCAAAATGATAACTACAATAAACCTTTAAAAAGAGGACGATAACTGATAGCAGTACTGTTTTTATGTTTAAGGTATGCACATCTACCATCCAGCACTAATGCCAAGCAAGAACAACCCGTGCCTTAAACATAATTGCAGCCATTTTTGCTTGCTTACGTCTGAAAACAGCCACGTGTGTGCTTGTCCCGACGGCATGGAATTAAAGGATTATGTCTGCCAACGTTAGTACAATATCAAATTATCTAGCATCGTCAACAATTTGATCACCATCATGTTCCTGCCCTTATCCCACGTCTCACACTAGGTGTGGTCGGCACAGCAAGTCTTCTTTCGCCATTCCAGTCTTATCATCCGTCATCTCTGCACTCACTCATATATCAATAATTTATGATTCTTTCGGAATTTTGTCATATCTACGATAGTCACCAACATAGGTAATATAGGTACCTACGTACAACGTAAATAAAAAGTAATATATCTTCGACTAAAATGGCGGCTTAGGCGTGTAGAGTCCTACAGTCCTATATGCAGCGCACTAATACAATTCTTCTACTCTATTCTTTTTATATAACACTGCGCGAAATGTGGCTGTACCTACTTGGGACAGAGTTCTGGATTCGTACACCTCGGGGGAGAAAGGCGTGATGCTATTAATGTTATTCTATGACTACAGCCCATTAAATCTAAGAAGTACCGTTTGTCGGTTCTTATATTGCCATGTTTGAAGGCATTTTGTGACAAAATTCATAATTCCATCGTTTTACGGCGAAGTTTATTGAAAGTGTGTGAGTTACTCGTATGCAAAGTTATTTCGGCTTAAAAAGATGAAACTTCAAAAGGTAGTTCTCAGATTTGATGGATTGTAAGTACCCCCAACAGATGTACCGGGCTACAAAGCACAGCACCTGATAATATCCGGAGGCCAGCAGTTCACTCGGCTGGATTACAATACTCTCGGCAACCCGGAGACTCACGCCACGCACTTCGATGTCGGACGAGTTCAGGCCATGGCTTATGATAGCTTGAGAGGTATGTGTATTCTAGCGATTAGTTATTAGTCAATCAATCAATCATTCATCACATAGACCTTTTCCCTACAAATAATAATACCTTTCCCATAGATTTCCATCTAGTCCAGAAGTAAGCGGCTTGTATACAATGCATATTATTGCGGTCTTTATTACATTATCTATCCACCGTAGGGCTCAATCAATCAATTTTAAATCCATATTGACATAATATGATATATATAATATAGATTTTTTTTTAATTGTTTTAATTGTAGGCTTCCAAACTGTGAAAAATTGTTTTTCAGTAGCCAGTGGCTTCTCATATTTTGGATCTTATTTAACTTTTATTTCACTAATTTCTTGATTAAAAATTAATAATGCAAGGTTATTTTTTTAACCTGCGTGCCTTCCGAAGAAAGAATCGTCACATTTGGGAACATTTTTGTAAGTAAAGAATTATGTACGTATATGATTAAAAAAACTTGCTCCCACCGAACCCACTATCATCATCTCAGCCGTAAAAAGTTCATTCTTGATCATATGCCTTTCTTAAACCCACTATAATATTATTTAAAAGAATTACGTGTAATTTGTTACCACTTTACGCTAAAATTACATAAATTAAGTAATTTTAACATAAATTCTGGCAAATATTTGGCATAACATCATAGAAAAATACTTGGGCACTTTTTAGAATGAGATACATCTAGTAAGATGCATAGTGTGCTCGTTATAATCCTGGTTTATAATATCGTCTTATTGCTTTATTTTTCCGTTTAGATACCCTCTATTTATACGATGGTCAGCGGCGTTCTATCAACTACATCAACATGACCGATTTCTCTCTCGGCCTCACTCGAATGCTTATTTATCAAGGGTTGGATAACGTTGTTGATATGGATTATGGTAAGTAAGTAATGTAACTGTTTTTATAATTTGCTGTAGTAAGTAACCGAACTGGCGCTGTCGGCAGGATACTTTGTAATAATACTTTTAGAAAAATGTATTGTTATTGTATGATTTTTTTAGATGTGATGCGCGATCCTACCTTTACGCAGTGGATTAGTAATTTCGTTATACATTTCAAAAATTGTTAGTGACAATTTAAGCAATGAAGCCCACTTTTCTTTTCGTAGAAATGCTCCATGAAAACTTTAATACTTCAACAAGTTTTAGTTAGGATTGTTACTACCTAACACAATAATAATGCATTGTTTGTCCATTTTTTTTTATAATAAAGTTATAAGAAGGTGAGACTTAAGACCTTAAGCGCGTTCAATTAATAAAAAAGATTTCATAACCTGACACCTGACTTGTGGATATATGTGACTTTGATTCAACAGATTACGCATCAGACACCCTGTACATATTAGATGCAAGTCGTCATCACGTGGAAGCTATGTCACTTCGTTCACATGAACGAGCTGTGGTTTACAAGTTCCGTGCTTTGGAGTTACCTATTGCATTCTGTTTGATACCGGATCATGGGTAAGATTTCTCATTTATGGCATTTTTGCTATTTGGAAACCTGTTTAAGCAGTTTAAATAATTCAAAGCCAAAGTCAAAAGTCAAAAACATTTATTCCAATGGGTCACAATCAGACACTTTTGTACGTCAATACTCATACTCAAGTGACCCTTAGAGCAGTACGTTTTTGTCACTACGGAAAACCACTGAACCGATTGGAATGTAATTTAGAACAAGATCTTTTAATGTACCCTAGTAGGTGCTTTTCAGTGACTGGTTGGGGGAGAGCAAGTTATCATTATAATAATAAAACATAATGAAATTAGATGGTAATGCACGATGACAAAATTGAAAAGTGCTTTGATAATATCTAAAGGTCCTTTTTAATTAAAGTTAAAGCTAATGAAAGACAGGGCGAAGTTTGTGGCAGTTCAGCAGCTAATTTAACAATTATTATTATTATTTACTTAAAATTTTTAATTTTTTCTTAGAACAATGCTAGTAGCAGTAGTAGAAAGTGAATTTCACAACATCTACATTGAAAGTATTGGACTCGATGGATCGCAACGCAAGAGGATTATTACAAACAATTTGAAAGGTATTTTTTGATAAAAAATATTTAGGAGGATTATTAGTTTCAATATTATTATAGTGTTCTTACTTTAGTAATATTATTTTCTCTGCTGCTTTATTATTAACAAAAAATGAAGGTTATTTTCCATCCAGATCCAGATCCAGACCTTCTATTTATACTATGGCCAACGCCATTCTAAATCATCATCTACTTATCAACATAATTATCATTACTGCTAGTCATCAATTTCATTATCATTGATAATGACGTTGATGTTACTATCAATATGGATATTAATATAACTGCCTTTTGCCGTAAAAAAACTTATAATTATATTATTTATGCTGCTTTGTAGGTTTTAGATGAAATTTATCTAACGTTAAGACCTTTAATGTTTTCTTTTGTAGGTCCACACGTGCGTCTCCGCTACGATCAAAACTTAAATGTGGTCTTCATATCCGATGAGGGAAACGGAATCATTGATATTATGCACCCTGAAGGTAATATTAAAAACTAAAATTAAAAACTAGACTTAAAAACCTAAAACTATAAATAAAATACTTCACCAAAATCGCCGTCGATTGGTAGCGTGCCCGCCGAAGGCTGGCAGCATTGCCACGTTGTATGGCAATGCTGATCCGCTGTATTATGCAAAACTCGCTTAAGACGATTCATTCGGGGGGGTTTGTATCCTCGGATAACGCGATCAAATCACGCCACGGATAACGGCGATTTGTATCCACTGATAACGTATTTCTTTCCACTCAAAAAATTAAGTGATTTAACCAAAAACGCGTCTTTGGCGGGAAAGCGTATTATGCGGGATAAGGAAAATAAAACATAATAATATTAAAATTAATAGTATTTGACATAAGAGGAGCAGCTCGAGTCCTGTTCTCCAGTGACTCTGTAGCGCCAAACACTCGTGAAATTTTTCAATCATTACAGGACAAGCATCCACCTGCAGCTGGTAACCTTATCATACCTGATCCACCTCACGGTGAGGTCGCTGTTGAGGCGACTCCCAGTGAGGTCTCTGGAGCCGCCATGTCCTTTCAAAGCGGCTCCGCCGGTGGCCTTGACGGCTTAACACCTCAACATCTCAAAGACCTATTATGTGGTATCTCTGGTGAGGTTGGCGAAGCCCTTTTGAAGGATTTGACGGATCTAGTGAACTTGATGCTGGCAGGCCGGGTCAACGGTGATATCACTGATATTTTATATGGCGCAAATTTGTGCGCTCTTATAAAAAAAGATAGTGGCATCAGACCCATTGCGGTCGGCATGACTTACCGCCGCCTTGCGGCCAAAGTCTGTTGTGGTAAAAAGTTCGCTACCTTAAGCGATCTTTTTCAACCGGTACAGCTGGGCTTTGGCTCGCGGGGTGGTTGTGAGGCAGCTGTTCATTCACTTCGCACTTTTTTGGCTCAAAATTGTGGTGAGGTCTTGCTTAAGGTGGATGTGAAGAATGCTTTTAATTCAGTGGACAGAGGGGCCCTGTTGACCGAAGTAAAAGATAAAGTTCCAGATATCGCTAACTTTCTTTGGCAATGTTATGGAAATCCCACTAAATTAGTTTTCAAAAATAACCTACTGTTATCTTCTGTGGGTTGTCAACAGGGTGATCCACTGGGCCCCGCCATTTTTAGTCTTGCCATCCATCCAATCATTCGGCGTCTTAAGTCCAAACTTAATGTTTGGTACTTAGACGACGGGACTTTAGGAGGTGATGTGGACACTGTTCTTGATGACTTAAAAACACTTATTGACGAATTCCGTCAAATTGGTTTGGAACTAAATTTCTCAAAATGCGAACTTTTTGTTTCGAATACCTGTTTGGATAGAGATTTGACACATGCAAAATTCAACCGTTTGGCACCTAACATTAAAGTTGTTGATAAGTGCTCCCTTCGCCTCCTTGGTTCCCCGATTCTCGACGAATCATTCCCATCTTTCGTAGATGAAAAAATTCAAAATTTCAGCTCAGCTTCGGACAGATTACTGAAAATTAATGCCCATATGGCATTCACCATTATCAGATTCTGCTTATTTGTGCCAAAATTTACGTATGCTTTACGATGTTGTCCGTTGTGGAAACACAATGAACTTCTCGTAAGCTTAGACAATGTCATAAAGAATACCCTAATGTCTGTATTAAATTTAAACTTGGATGACAGGGCTTGGTCTCAAGCCTCCTTACCCGTCAGGTTTGGAGGCTTAGGGGTCCGCAAAATTTCAAGTGTCGCTCTCCCGGCTTTTTTGTCCTCAGTGCACAGTTCGGACAACCTAATTCAAAAAATCCTCGCTCCCTCGCGAGTCCCCTCTTTAGGAGCTTTCGATGTTTCTAATTTGGCTGAGGCAAAGAGTGCTTGGGTTGCGGCTTGCCCCAATACCGATTTACCTAAACTACCATCTTCACAGAGACTGTGGGATGGGCCCCTCTGTGCGTTGGTACGGAATTGTCTCATACAAACGTGCGCCAACTCCACAGACAAGGCCCGACTCCTGGCAGTCTCTGTTAGGGAATCTGGTTTTTGGTTGCAAGCAATCCCATCTTTCAATACTGGCAATCTATTAGATCCATCTGCTTTTCGTGTAGCTGTCAGCTTGCGTTTGGGTGCACCTTGCTATGTAGGTCACCGTTGCCAGTGTGGTACTGCCGTCGACGAACGCGGTCACCACGGTCTCTCATGTTCTCGAAGTGCTGGCCGGATCTCCCGCCACGCTAGCCTTAACGACATCATCCGCCGAGCTTTTACCAGCGCCAATGTACCAGCCGTTCTCGAACCGAACGGTTTGATGCGTGACGATGGTAAAAGACCTGACGGTATGACCCTCGTTCCTTGGAAGCTGGGACGGCCGCTGGTGTGGGACGCTACTTGCGTTGACACACTAGCGCCGTCACATGTACCAGAGACCCAAGGTACGGCTGGAGCGGCGGCGGGTTCTGCCGAGCAACGCAAGCGGGGCAAGTATGCAAACCTCGGTAGCGGTTACATATTTGAACCGTTTGGAGTCGAGACTCTGGGACCGTGGGGGCCGGGAGCTCATCGCATTTTCAAAAATCTATCTGAGCGCTTGGTCGAGGCGACGCGTGATCAAAATGCTGGCGTTTATCTGGCTCAACGTATAAGCATTGCTATTTTGCTATTCAACGTGGCAATGCCGCCAGTATCTTGGGTACGCTGCCATCTGACAGTGGTTTAGAGCACTTGGATTTTCTATAGGCTGGCATGTCGGCCTGTGGATTTTCTGCGTTCTATGGTATAGTGTATTTAGTTAGGGTAGGTAGTAAGTAGGTAGCTCTATTGTTTAGTCTTTTTTCAATAAAGGCATTTATAAAAAAATTAATAGTGTTTGTAATTTGTAACTATTCAGCGGCTAACTTCAGAGAGCTCATAAAGTTTTGCAAAAATTATACTGGTATTCAGTTAGCATTCTCTTAAAGAGTCATTTTACACTTAATTTAGAACTGTACTACTAACTACTACTAATTTAGAACTATAATTTTCACAATGGAATACAACTCAGAAATAGCAAAAACTATCAGATGTATGGCCATCTCCACTTCGTTCTGTCCTTAACCTTATCTTTGGAAACATTGCCTCACTGATCTAGAATAATCCATTAAGAAATATTTTGTACCACAGGCACAGGCAGAGAAAACTATCGCGAACTTTCAACAACAGTGACCAGCCTCGCCATAACAGATACTTACGTGTTCTGGACAGACAGACGGACACCCAGACTGTTCTGGTCGGACATACATGAAGCTACGCATAGGATACGCAGGATTAACTTATGTACGTATTTATTTATTTATAATCACTTCATTTTAAGAGTTACATTAATTTTGATGATGAAAGATAATGTTTTAATGAATTTATTTACTATTTTAATTAAATCTGTTACATTCGGGCACAATGATATGAAGCTGAATTGCCAGATAATTAAATTGATAATTTATTATTACATTATTATTACTACTGTTATTTCAATGTTATCATTATTTATGACCAATGATCATCATTATAATATTATAGAAATGTGATAGTGTGATAGATCACTTCGTATCAGTTACTATGATTTATTACATTATTGCATAATGCCTATCAATTTCAATCATTGTTTGATTGAAATCAGTTTCATCGTCACTATTATACAACCTTTTATTTATTGTTTTGTGTATAATAAACGATTTTACCCAAATCAAATATTGCAATTGAATTTAAGCAGTTATTTTTAACCGACTGCCATTAAATTTTGCGTAGACGTTAAATTTGGATGGCGATGTATGGTAAACGAAGTGACGTCATTCTAAAAATATGGTAAACGGCCCAAGATGGCATACTAGTTATTTTTGTGCACGCTCATGATTATATTCATATTTTTTAATGTTCTTTTGCAGCACTATTTCCAAATAACACCCAGCTCCTAGTCCAATCAACATCCCGCCACCCTGATCCCTCCAACCCCCTCCTATACCACCCTTGTCTCAAAACCAACCCTTGCCCTGGAGTATGCGTCCAATCACCATCAAACAGCACCAACTACATGGGTTATAAATGTCTATGTCCCGCTGGACATTTCATGGTAAACAATATTTGTGTTAAAATGGTTAGCTGCAAAGATGATGAATATTACTGCCATAGAAGCAATGTTTGCGTTGATAAGAAGATGGTTTGTAATGGAAATAAAGATTGTAAGTTTGAAGAAGACGAAGCTCACTGCAAAGGTTAGTTTTTCCTTTTTTCAGTTAAGCATATAATATTTAAGTTAGTAGGTGTAACTCAGACTAAGAGAAAAGATAAAAGAAAAGGGCCAACGACGAGTCCCGCACCAGGAATTCTCTAAGATTTCACTGTCGAGGCTGGAGGCTACGCGGACGCAGAATTTCAAGTCCTACGTGCTCCGGTTTCCGGTGAAATTTAAGGAGACTCTCCTGGCGCCAGAATTTTGGCCGGAAGGCATAGTGTTCCGGCGCTTTAGGGAGGCGAGTTCGAAACATATCATCCCTATAGCATAGATATAGTTAATATAATATTATTATGTATGTTAGTCTGTAAGGTATTTATTAATATGGGCCTCTGGTGCGTATAATTTATTATACGCACTATTGCCTGAAATAAATGACTTTTATTTTTTATTTTTTTTATTTAAGAGACACTGTTAACATCAAATATCAACAGGTTTGTATTGGATATCGCTAGATAGCTACCAGGATGACGTAGGTACTGACCTATGATCATAGTATTTTAGTGATATGGGTGACTTAATGCCTGAAATCAAGATATTATTATTTTTATAATATAATCATAGTAACTAAAAAAAAAAATATTTAGAATAGGAACGTATTCAACATAGAAGGATACGCAACGGTCTAACTTTACCCACTCAACCATTTCAACACAGTTTTACAGCAAATTTTTATATGGAACTTTAATGCTCCATGTCCAACGTTTGCGGAACGTTTGAAGGTATATAGATTATATAGTGGGCGTAATCCCAAGCATGGCAATTTTTCGTATTATGTGTAGGTACGTACCTGTCCTATTACGTTTAAATTCCATTCCGTTTTAGTCATCATCATCATATTAGCTGTAGGAAGTCCACTGCTACTGGACATAGACCTTCTGCATTAGGTTTTTACAATACAACGCAGAGGACCCTGCTGCCCGTTCTCTGTATCTGATATTAGGTACTATGTTCTTATATGAAAAACCTCTTTCAGCAATCCAACCACCAGTTTCAATATCGTGCTCTTCAACGCAGTTTCAATGCCAGAATAGCTCTATATGTATCTCTCGATCCATGGTTTGTGACCAGCAAGTGGACTGTCCTAACGGAAGCGATGAGAATTTAGCAGAATGTGAAGTTTTCGATTGTCTTGATACTGAGTTTACGTAAGTACAGATCTAGCTTGATAAATTAGATTTTTTTTTATGATACTGAGTGACAAGACGAGCAAATCAGGTGCCTGATGGTAAGCATCATGATTGCCCTTATCAAACACAGTGCCACTCAGTGCTTTAATATTCGAAATTCTGCGCGGCACTGCACTGCGCCTGTCACCCTGAGATATTAGTTGTTGAATCTCGTCATGTCCAGTAATTTCGCTGGTAACATTGCCCTTCAGACCGGAACACAAAGGCATACTGCCCTAATAAAAAAATTATAATAATTGGTTCATATCCGTTATTTAAAATAATTTAGTGATCAACACCGACGTGGGGTGCCGGCAATAGAATAGTGCTCCACCCTCTCTACCCGTGGTTGCCGTAAGAGCCGGCTAAGGGTTATCAGATCCAGAGGATGGGCAGCAGCGTCCTCTGCGTAAAAGCCATCAAACTGCGCTCGCTAACCCGCCTGCCAAGGGTGGCGAGTATAGGCAAACCCCTACGGGGAGGTTTATATCCAGCAGTGGACTCCCTACGGCTGAGATGATGATGATAGTGATCAACACCATTCAACATTTTCCTGTTTACTTCAGATGTGCGTCCGGATCGTGTACTCTCAAGATGTTCAAGTGTGATGGCGATGAGGACTGCAATGATGCTTCCGATGAAGTGGATTGTGGTAAATATATTATGTCTGGGTACACAGTACACAATAGCCTAACCTTTCGGTGGAAAAGGAGTGAAGTTATGTTTTATGTAATCCACAGAAACAAGTTGCAAGCCGGGCTACTTCCAATGTCGCGACCGCGAGTGTATAGAGGTGAAGAGACGGTGCGATGGAAGGCAGGACTGCTTCGACTTTTCAGATGAAGAAGACTGCGAAGAGGCTGTTATTGTTGATATTGAGGTGAGGTTACCATCATCATTCTCATTATCATCATTCACAATATCATTTTCATCATAATGTTATCAACATCATTTTTAAATTCGTGAAATTCTCTGAGAAAAAAAGACAAAGGAGGCTGTAATTTTTGATGTTGAGGTTAGTTTATTATTTTCATCACTTTATCAATACTATTTATAAAATTTTATCAAGATCATTTTATTTATAAGGCAAAATACACCCAGATTATAACAATATGCGACCTGCAAGCATTTTATAATGAGTTTAGGTACATTATATAACAATCTATTATCTATCTGTCCTTTCTACCCATGGTTGCCGTAAGTACCGGTTAAGAGTTATAATTTATTAAGATTCAGAGGACGGGCAACAGTGTCCTCTGCTTCAAAACAATCAATCTGCACTAGCCAACCCGCCTGCCAAGCGTGGCGAATAACTGCCATTTACACCCTTTATGCACCCCTTATGCCCGGGGCGTATATATCTTTTGCTGGCTTTATATTTTGAAATCATTAAATTTTGCCATTTATTTAAATGATAAATGATCATAATTTTTCATCACACCTAATCATCCTATTAGATTATCGTGATATGATAATCTTTATTAAGTTTGTTTATCAGTTGTCATTTTAATTCGAATCATTCATTATCACCTTACAGATCATCATCATTATTAAAAAAAACCTAATTGATCTCTTAGGTACTTAATATTTTGAGCATCTACTTCTACATCATCATCATTTCAACAGGAAACAACAATACCACAGTGTGAGGAGTACGAGTTTGCTTGCGAGTTGAACAAGAGCATATGCTTACCGCTTACCGCTCGGTTAGATGATATTTTTTTTTATCAGATAGGGTTTGTGACGTCATTGTGTTCGTTTTTTGTCGGTTTTATGTTGTGTTTGTCTATGCTTTGATCACCTGGGTGCTAATCTATTAAGGGTGATATGTCATTTGTTTATTTACTTCTATATAGGTAGACCGCTTAATTGAGTCCTCGCCTGCGGGGTGCGTAGGACCGGAGAGGTGCGGGCGGCTGGCACCGCTAGCACCTCTCCCACCCCCCGCCGCCCCTGTATCCCGCAGGCGAGGACTCAATTATGCGGTCTAGCTATAATTGCAGTACCAACATAATCATTCGATTATCTACGCATAATCACACGATTATAAGTTGGTATCTACTTAATAATGGTCATTTTCATGAACACGCAGGGTGTATAGGAAGGAGTATAAATAAAAGAGTAAATATATGATGGTGTTGGTTGTAATTTCAAGTGTGTAGTGTCATGGGAGTAGGTTAACTTTTTTCGTAAATAGTCTTTGGATTGGGTGTAAATCGGGCATATTTCCTCCAAAAACCAATTCCTGTCACCTCCAAATTTTATGTGGGTACTTTTAGAATAAAGTAAAATACAGACAGAAAGTTTGATGGAGACTAGACGTGTGATGGAGGCTCTGATTGTAATGACTCTTTACCGTCTATTATACGATAGATTTTGCCATAATGAATGTGATGATCGATATCATAACAAATAAATTTTTAGGCATGCTTTGTGTAGGGTTCCATATCTAGATACTAGATACCGCAAACGTGTAGCGTGCTTGTATAATAATATATTCCTATATATATATATATTTTTTTAATAATATATCGCTCGACGCCCACTGACTCATTCACTGACTTATGATCGGGGTTAGAGGTCGGGGGGTTGGGGGTGGGTGAGATTTTTTGGTATTTTTGGATAGTAAATTTTACGAGTACCCTCCATTTACATATCGGGGGGGTGTGGGGGGCTGTTCTCCTGGAACACCTCGACGGCCCACCGATTCAGTGCACATTTTCCGTTACGCCGTAAAACAAACGTTACTCAGGACCCTGGTATGGGATGGATGGCGCGAAAAAAAAGACAATACAAAAAAAATCTTTACTTGTAATATAAAATTTGGCTTCTTGTCAAATTTCGTGCTACTAGGCCAACGGGGAGTACCCTACAGGATCAATAGACTGTTGCACAAAACTGGGAATTCTGTTGTAAAATGGCCATATCTTTGGATTGCGGTGACTTAGAAGATTGATTTTTCTACAGCAGCGAGGGGCCGTGGACTTGAGTTGTTTGATATGAGTTTTAACTCGATACCTTAACGCGTTCCTGAGAAAAAGTCTTATCACACATACCGACAGACAGACAAAGTGTTTCTATGAGGGTTCCTTTTGAGGTACGGAACCCTAAAATTAGTAGTCCGATTAGACTGTATAAATCATAATAATTGATGGCACTTGACGCCAAAACCAAAAGCTAATCGTGTAATGGACGCCATGACTCAACTAATATTTTTATTACTTTTAATCATTGTAATTGGAGTAACTAAACCGTTTTGATTAAATAAATAAATAAATTAATATCGCCTCAAACAAAAAAAAAGTGTTTGTGGTAGGCCTCTTTTGCAGGGGGCCGCCTGGGGAAGTACCGCACCTTTACCAGTTATTCATCCACCAAGCAGCAATGGTCAAAAGTGCAAACATTACTGTGTTCCGGTCTGAATTACTGGGCATGATGGGGTTCAACAACTCATATCTCAGGGTGACAGGCGCAGTGCAGTGCCGCGCAGAATTTTGAACGTTAAAACACTGAGAGGCACTGTGTCTGATATGGGCAATCATGATGCTTACCATCAGGCCACCTGATTTGCTCTTCTTGTCACCACTATCATAAAAAAAAAACTGAAACATTTTCCACAAACATTTCGCTATTCTCCCAGATGCAACATGAAGGTAGAGTGTCCGGGCGGTACAGACGAGAACAGATGCGACTTCCGTTGCGCGCCGCACGGAATGTTCACGTGCAAGCAGCAGCTCACGTGTGTGCCGTCCGCGCTGCTCTGCAACGGACGCAACGACTGCGCCGACGGATCCGACGAGATGCCTGACGCTTGTCTCATCAGTAAGTCCAGTCTATCGCTTATAAGCGATAAGACCGCCGCTTGTACATATAAGTATAGTTTCTTTGTATCCTTTGTGTTGGTTCTATAAGTGTGGTGTACAATAAAGTATTATCTATCTATCTACTCTCTCTTTCAGGACTTGTACGTATGGGCACAGAATACCAAATAGACAGAGAAGGGACACTTCACAAAATCATTTAAATAAATAGCGACTCTTGCTCCGACGCAATAAATTACAATTTAGGTCGCACAATTACCGTTCTACATGCTGAATCTCTTTCTACCAACCCCAGCTACTTGTAGCTTCCTACCTCTAATGCGGAGTGTCCCAGGCCTGTCCATAACAGGCCCGCTGGGACACATGATTCTGGTTCTGGCAGCATATTATTCAACCACAAATAATTCCCCAGTGAACAAAACGTCCCGCCTGTACCCGGTGCTGCGTCCCGCGACACAATGTCGCGACGGCTTCATGTGTAGGGACGGGGAATGTATTGAGTGGAGGGACGTGTGTGATAACAAGACTCATTGTTATGATGCCAGCGATGAGGGTGGCCAATGTGGTGAGTAGCTGTATTAACTATATTTTATGGGAAACCTGAAAAATATAAAATGTTTAGTAGGATTATAAGAGACCCAAGGTACGGCTGGTGCGGCGGCGAGTACTGCAGAACGCAAGAGAAGCAAATTTGCAAACGCGAGCAATACGCTGACACGCCGAGCCGTTCGCATTTTCAAATATCTATCTGAGCGCTTGGTTGAGGCGTGTTCAAAATGCCAGTGTTTATCTGGCCCTACGCTTTAAGCATTGCTATTCAACGTGGCAATGGCGCCAGTATCTTGGGTACGCTGCCATCTGACAGTGGTTTAGAGCACTTGGATTTTCTATAGGCTGACATGTCGGCCTGTGGATTTTCGCAGTGTTCTATGGCATAGTGTATATAGGTAGCTCTATTGTTTAGTTTTTTTAAGTCTGGTCCAGCGGGAATATGCCCGGCTTTAAATCCGGAGTCCCTGGATCGATCTCACCATGTGGACTTTTCGCCTGGGCGCTACCGTGTTTCAGATGTCACGTTAAACTGTAAGTCCCGGCTGTTTCCTATAAGATATGTAGGGAGCAGTCGTTAGGTCATATTGGAGGCTCATTGCGTAGGAATCTTGGCGACCTGAAACTTGACAATATGGGTTGTTAGTGTAATTGGGGTAACCCATTCTGTTAGAGTATACATTCAAATTATTATTATAGGTCATCATCTTCCTTTTTCATCATTTGTCCTTGTCCCAAGATTTGATCGCGTTATTCGTGGCTACATTCCCAAAGAGTCGCGCCACTGATATTGATCCGAAGTCGAAAATTTGACACAACTATAGAACAATTTTTGTTTATCTATGTAAAGCAACATCATGCAACGTCCACCACTGCGCCCATAAATGCCAGCCTACCCCCCTCGGGGGCCAGTGCACGTGTCCCCCGGGGTACAGGGTGACCATACACGGGGACTCGTGTGAAGATATCAACGAGTGCGACAATGAAGTCTGCTCGCAGATTTGCATCAATATACCCGGCTCGTTCCTCTGTGGATGCCATCATGGGTATGCGTTGAGGTAAGAATTAGTAGAGTAGGTGGGTAATAAGTGAGAAAGAAAGAAAGAAAGAAAGCCCGCCGTGGGGTGCCGGCTATAGAATAATACCTCACTTTCTCTACTCATGGTTGCCGAAGAGATGCAGAGGATGGGTGAGCGTCCTCTGCGTAAAATTCACCAAACTGCGCTCGCCAACCCGCCTGTCGAGCGTGGCGAGTATTGCCCCCCCCCCCCCCCCCCTTTATGAGGAAGGCCTATGTTCAGCAGTGGACTTGCTATGGCTGAGAAGAAGAAGAACAACTGAGAAAGAGATTGTTAATGCATCTGTTTAGGCACGAAAAAGGAAAAAATGTGGAACGCGTTGTGAGAACACTGTTTTTCTCCATTATCTAGGAGTATCATTAAAATGGTGGGAGGGTTTTCTAACAATGTACGCCCATTAGTCTGACTGGGTCAACATTTTTCCATCATTCGCTCTGGTTCGGGATTCCAGTTACACATAGGTACGTAAAATAAAGTCTACTAGGAACTTTTTAGTGGTAGGCCTCTTTTGCAGGGGGCTGCCTGGGGAAGTACCACACCTTTGCCAGTTATTCATCCGCCAAGCAGTAATGTGCAAACATTACTTGTGTTCCGGTCTGAAGGAAATAACTGGGCATGACGAGTTTCAACAACTAATAACTCAGGATGACAGGCGCAGTGCAGTGCCGCGCAGAATTTTGAATTTTAAAACACTATGTGGCACTGTGTCTGATATGGGCAATCATGATGCTTACCATCAGGCACCTGATTTGCTCGTCCTGTCACTCACTATCATAAAAAAAACTAGAAACAAGTTTTTGCTTACTCCGCAGTATTTTTTTTTCGTTTTTAGAGCTTATTATGTTATTTTTCTTTATTTCCTTCCAGATCAGACCGTCGTTCGTGCAAAGCAGCTCGTGGCAATATGTCAATATTGTACGTGTCGGGTAACAGCGTTAGAAGCGTGTCGGCGGATGGACTCGCCTCGCTGCGGTACACTGATAGCACCATCTCAGCCCTCGCTGGACTCGACGTTGTTGTCAGGTAAACTAGGCTAAATTGTCTTAACTCGACTGAAGTGTCTTAACTCGGCTGAATCGTCTTAACGCGGCTGAAGTGTCTGAACACAGCTGAATCGGCTAAACCGTCTAAACTCGCCTGAAGTGTCTTAACTTGCTGAACTGTCCCAAACTCAGTTGAATTGTCTAAAGTAGGCCGAACTATCTTAGCTTCGTGGCAATATTATGTCAGTAATAGTGTAATTAATGTACGTGTCGGGTAACACCGTTAGAAGTGTGTCGATGGATGGACTCGCTGCGGTACACTGATAGCACCATCTCTGCCCTCGCTGGATTTGACATTGCGGCCCGCTAAACTAAGCTGAAGTGTCTTAACTCGGCTGAACCGTCTATACTCGACTGAACCTTCATATAAACTCGACCAAGCTGTTAAGTGTTTTTTAACGAATCTACACAAATTTTTGAACCGTCAAGTAAACTCGGGGGAGGCCTTTGCCCAGCAGTGAGACACAATAGGCTAACAACAATAACAACAACAAGTAAACTCGGCTGAAACATCGCGGTTCATGTGTTTTCACAACTTTATAGATCGTTTATTCGGATATTAACAACGTATTCAAGTGGTAAACTGTAAAGTCAATCATCAATTCTTACTTATTGTAGAACCAACAAGCTGTACATTACTTCGACGTCTCCAGGAAAGCTAATAGAAGTCAACAGCACGCAAGACGCTTCTGAAGTTACCAACATTGGACGACCAACAAAGGTGAAACAAAATCACACCTTTCATATTATTCATTTCGTACTCGTAATGGTTTTCAGTTGTTTTTAATTATTTGTTACGTCCCTATTATAAATTTTTTATGATAGTGAGTGACAAGACGAGCAAATCAGGTGCTGATGGCAGGTATCATGATTGCCCATATCAGACACAGTGCCACCTAGTGTTTTAAAATTAAAAATTCTGCGCGGCGTCTGTCAAGCTGAAATATTAGTTATTGAAACTCGTCATGCACAGTAATTTCGCTGGTAACATTGCCCTTTAGACCGAAACACAGTAATATTTGCTTATTACTGCTTGGCGGATGAATAACTGGCAAAAGTGTGATACTTCCCCAGGCGGCCCCCTGCAAAAGAGGCCTACCACTACAATTTTATATTTTATTTTTGTAGGTGTTTCATTATTGACATCTAAGGCTAATTTGATTTCGGCTTGCACGTGTAATGTGAATGTACATAATGTAATATTTTGTCAATGTAATATTGACATTATGTATGTCGAATGTAGTTGGTGTGTTTTCTTGATAATCCGATATTGGTGTCTCTCACACTAAACACACACAAGAGCGGCTCCAAAGTAAAGTAAAGGCACACTCACTATCTATTGTGCCTACAAACAATTTTTTTCTATGATATCCAAGTCGACCAAACCGTCAAGCAATCTCAAACGATGACGACTCGACCCACCCGTCAATTATACTCTACCAAGTATTAAATTAAGCTTGACCAACCCGTCAAGTTAACTCGACTGAACCGTCAAGCACGTCGTTCATTTTAATATAGGTTTTTATTTGCAGTTGGCAGTGGAATGGATAACCGGCAACGTTTACTTTGTGGATTCAAGTCTGGGAGCTGCTTGTATTAGAGTGTGTAATGTTAGAAGGAAACGATGCGCCAAATTGCAGAGTTTACCCTCCGATGCGACGGTAATCTTGCTTATTATCCTATCCACTAATATAATTATGATAAATGCGAAAGTTTGTGAAGATGGACGACGAATGGATGGATGTTTGTTACTCTTTCACGCCAAAACTACTGAACCGATTGTGCTGAAATTTGGTATGTAGATAGCATGCTCTAGGTTGATCTACCCAGTAATCCGGTATCCTTGCCGTCAAAGAAACACCGGCGACGTCACTGAGCTCCCGTGCTGGTTGAGCCGTAGTTGCCTCCGCCTGCGCAATACTTGTGCGCCGTATGTGAGCCGCTCCCAAGATCCCAGATGCACTTTGTCAACACTGAACTATCACGTCGGAGTCACCAGTTTCGCGTGTTGGCAGTTAAAATGAGAATACTTAATACTTTGTAAAAGTTTATTGATTCAATTTTTGCTAAACATATACGCGACACGCGACTAACAATAAAAGGAGTGGGAAGCGACTGACGATGCCGGGACCTTTGCAACCGAAACTGCAAACGTCCGCACATTGTTGTCATGTCGCCTAGCCGCTACACCGATATTCCCACGCATCGATGAGTAGATACTCGAGTGAAACCGCGGGGCACAGCTAATATAATATTATAAACTATGATGCATAGGGTTACTGTTAATATATATTATACGTAGTGTTATTAGGCTGCCTTAGTAGCGTAGTTGTTCGCGTTACTGTCACGAAGTCCTGGGTTCGATCCCTAGGTCAGACAAAGTATTATATTGTATTTTTTCAATTATATTTTTCTCAATGACACCCTGGAGTAAGCATGCCATCTTTTGTGTCCGATAGATCACAAAAAATGGCGAACTTTGGGTGTTTACTGTGTACCTACTCTATAGGAATCTGTCCTGTCCCACTATGTCCGTCTTCACCGCTTACCCTTTCAGTTAAAAGGCGTGATGTTATTTTCTGATTTCAGATACCATCTCTAATAGTAGACCCGAAATCCCGTCTAATGTTCTACTGCGTGACCAGCGGTCTAGAATCCGTGGTGTGGTCGGCTTCACTGAGCGGTCTTAACGCTAAAGACCTCACTACAGTTAGGAACTGTACCGGTCTCGCTGTGGACTCTTCCTTAGGACATCTGTATGTGGCCGAGACTGGGCCCCCGCATATTTTAAGGATGGATTATAGTGGGGATTCACAGTAAGTGGTCTAAAGTATTAGCACATTATATAAATATTAAATATGCATGAACATAAAAGAAAAATCAGTTGGAAGAGCACCGCCACGAACAACAGCGAGCAACGAGAAACAGCGACGGGTCGTGGGTTCGAATACAGCACGTTGGTGGAAAATATCTTTTTGTGTACCTATTTTGTCATGTGATGGTTGCTGTTAGTCAGTATATTCTTAAAAGGTTGCACCACAGAGGAGATGAAAGACGTTAGAGGGGCCTTGTGGGCGGGGCCGGCGTTGCTGCCCTTATGAGCAGACGCTCGTATGCCCGCCGAAACTAGCTTTACCGGCTAACAGTCGCGCTCATGCGGTGACAACGTACGTAGCTCCGCGAAAATAGTGTATAATGCGGTCCTGCGCTATTATAACTTGTCGAAAAAGAAGCCAGGTGTCTAGTGTAGCCCGAGAAGGGATTTCTTTTTACCGGTAAGTCCTAAAACCTTTAAATTTAAGTGATATTTGTAATTATTACAAAAGTATTATGTAATTGTTAGACAAAAACGACACTCTCGCGAAACATATTTGAAATTATACATTGCTTACAATACATAGGTTCCTGGACCTTGTACTCGTAGGCGATCGCGCAATGAACTGCGTCCTTTGCGAGAGTCACGTCAAGGCGAAGCTTGAATTCCGGAAAATCCCCGCGCATCGATAGTGTTGTACCATGTTGTAAACATTGTCGATATTAAGTGTCGTATGCAAATGATTATTATGAGTAATATTTTGTAATTAAAATACCTCTTTGTAGGCGTACTTTTTAGGAACAAGTTGATGTTGTCCTAAGAAATGATCAATAAATCAAAAGTACCTACAACCGACGTGCATGTAGTATGAAGGATTTCATGATAGTGGAAGAAGCGAAAGGCGTGTGTCAGGATAGTATCAAATGTGTGTGTGTGTGTCTCTTTCTGTTTGTCTGTCTGTGAAACAGCGTCAAAAGAATAAAGTTGTTGTCCTCTTTGTCACGCGAAATAAATACGAGGCATCTACTGTGGTCTGTCACCATGTTATTTGTGATTATCAATTAAGTTGTCGAGTGTGGGTTTTCGTCTTTCGTCTAAAATTTTGTTTGATTGTTCCGTTAATAATGAAATTAAAATTTTAATTTTACATAAACATACATTTACGCCTTTTTTCCCGAAGGGGTAGGCAGAGGTGTACCCAGGACTCAGTCCCATAGTAGAGACACCCACATTCCGCCAGTATGTTATTGGTCCCATGTAATAGGGTTTATTATGGTGTAATAGGTTTATTTTTAGGTTTCAAAAAATACGTTGTCTTGTCCAAAAGTTGCTATTCAACGTGGCAATGTTTCCACCATCTTGGGTACGCTGCTAATAGCAGCGTACTAGTGATCTGACGTTGTAATCAATGTGTTGTGTTCAATATTAAATAAGTATAAATGAGGATATGCGAGAAAAAGGAGTGAGTGCAGAGATGACGGATGATAGACTGTATTAACGGAAGAAGATGCTGTGCTGTGCGTCCCCACCTAGCACACTAACCCACAGGTTAAGGGAAATGATAACTTAATAAATACGCTTGTATTTTTAGCTTGTGTCATTTATTTACTTACTAATAGTTTTAGCCCATGTCTTTCTATGCATGAACGACGTATTTCGCGGTAACTCACAGACCTATAAAACATAGAATTAATTAAATTATAATATGTCACAAAATAATAATAATAATATGGGACAACTTCCACGCACGGTCATCTGGTTCCAAACTAGGCTATAAGTATGTACTATGGTAACCAGATGACTAATATTCATACCTACTTATATATGCTTATAACACCCATACACAGAAATTATATAGTAACAACATTACATTGTAAGGACATTGTATATTAGTTAATTAATTAATAAGTTTAATTGGCTATGAAGCCGTATTAGTTAATAACAAATAAGTAAATATAGCGAAAAGTTAAAGTAATAATATTACAGTAATTTTATCGATATCGATAATCCACCTTTAGGTGACCGTAATGTACCCAACAAAAACATACATGTAAAAAAGGAGAGCCAAGTTCAATACAAAAATTATTCTTGGCTGTGGGCTTCGCCCCAAAAAGAATGGACATCTAAATGAGTGATCCAAGTTCTATGCAAAATCCAAATATGTATTTATAGGAACAAAATAACATTATGAACAAGTATTAAACTCTATTTCTTTGCTACATTTTTTTTAAATAATAGCAATTGTTATAGGTATCCAATACAAGATCAAGGCGCGAGCGAGTTCAACCTGCATTCTTAAATTAGTCAATACATACATATATCGGTAACAATAAGACAGCGCTATTGTTTTGAACTTGGTATACAATGTATACCAATTATGTGTATGTCATACACTTTGGACTTTCTTTAAGGTACAAAGAGTTCTAACAAACAAATTAATACCTTAAAATATTATTTCCTATTTTCAAAAGAAATCAGTTAAACGAACCTTGGGCACTGATCTTTGATATTTTAGTGAGCCGTGGACTAAAATCACTACCATGCAGGTATAAACCAACCGACCCGCTAAATTTTAACCAATTATAAGCGGTAAGCTTATAATTTTGAAAATTTACTTCTGTTCTGTGTATAAATATGTGGTGCCGCGCGTCGCCGAAGACACACAGTTGTCCGGTTGTTTAACGCGTATTACAATTTTTTTGTATGGGGACACCACTTATTTTTTGACTTAACTTTATTTTTATATTTCTGATAAATAGCAAATAATAATAATACATATACTGGGATAGTTTCAAATATCTTCTTGTAACGTTGTAACGGTTCCAAAGCTACAATTTAAAAAAAAAAATTGTATGGGGACCCCCTCTATTTTTAAACTTTTTTTTTAGATTTTTTCCTACGCCTACGCACAATTACCGAGTTGGATTCCAAATTTCATCCTTCTAGGTCATCTGGACGTAGGTTAGATTTAGGTACTATATGTCAGTCAGTCAGTGCTAAAATTTACTACCTTTTGACCTTCATATCTCTATAACTGTTTGAGCTAGCTTCATGAAAATTGAGCTTCTAGATGTCCTTATGAATATAATTAGACACACGTAGTTTTATGTGTTTACGTTAAAGAAGTTTTCAGTTATAGAAGGGTCAAAAGTGGCACCAAGTGGTTCGTGTTAATATTACACTCGGCGCTGGCTAGCCAGTTGGTTGAACTTGGCTTGACACGCTGCCGTGTGTCTAGATGAGCTTTTGCGCGTGTGTGAGTGCATGTCAAACGCAGTGTTTGCGCTAGATGATAATCAATAGCAAACTCGCGATCGATGTGTGTATGGTCAATTTGTGTGCGTAATGCGTGCGCGTATTGGTCTCTTGCTTGTAGTGGAGTTGAGGAGTGGGAGACAAGCGGTGACAAGCGTTCTGATACAAATCAGGAACTATTTCCAATCTAACCTCTTTCATCCTCATCTGTGGGTTGCACTATGCCTACATAATAACTTTGTTTATTTTGAAGCAACTTGCACTAAAGAGCCAACTTTGAATTCGCGGAAATATGCTGTTTTGTAAAACAAAGTGTGGTCGAGTCACTCTAGTTGTAGAATATATCTGCTGTCTCTTTCTCACTGATCACTCTCCGCTGGCCGTATTATTAATATGCTGGCCCTGTTGGTATAAATATAATTTTGTAAAAGAATTTCTAGAAGGAAAAGTTTGGGACCCAAAACGCAACCTTGCGGAAGTAAGCGTTTAATTATACAGTGATGCGTTCGAATGTCATTACTTGTGCAATTACTATTTAGATAGGAAGTTGTTTCGGATGGCACGCTAAATCTACGAGTTCCGGTTAAAAGTACACTTAAAAGTAGGTAGGTATGTTATGTGTGGGACATTCGTTAGGTCTTGTTTATATCGAAGGCTTTGTAGGAATCTGGGAAATCTGAATCTCCACCATATGAGCAACTACCAGTGCTCCAATCAATGCGTACTTTGGTATCTTGTTGCTTCAACAACGTTGCCACGATTTGGTGACCTTGACCTGATGCTGCAGCATCAAGTTTAGATAGGACAGAAGTTAATTGATTGAATTTGGCGTTACTTTTCGGAACTCCATTGAAACTAAATATTCTTGTTCTAGGAGGACAGAAGTCAAATAGTATATCGTGATTGGGCTCATTGGAATTGTCTCATTGAATATGTTACAGATACATGTATAGCTCGACAGAAAAGAGTGGAAACGGAACTAATTTAATGTGTATAATGTGTTGGTTCAATTGTTTTTAATGTTGTAAAAGATAGTGGCGCCCCCACTATTTTCTACTCTTTTATGTCGAGCTTTATATAGACCAGGGTCCGATGATGGAGCAGGAAGAGAATAGGGGCTTTTTCAAATTTCTTAATTTACATTTGCAATTATTAAAGTAGGTAAATGTCTCTTTTCCAGCAAGAAGATCCTAACGCACCCACAACTCCAAGCGCCCCACGGGCTGGCCATATTCGAAGACCACATCTACTTCCTAGTAGCAAACTCCTTCCGCCTAAACAGATGTCTCCTATACGGAACCAAACATTGCGAGACTTTCCTCTACAGAGTGTTCGATGCAAACACATTTGTGATAAAACATGAGAGTGTGCAACGAGATGATGTTATTAACGACTGTGTTGGTGTTAAGTGTGACAATGTGTGCGTGTTGGGGGATGGTGGGGGCGTTTGTGTGTGTGATGATGGGGCGGTGGGGAAAGATGGGGTTTGTAAGCTGATGGAGAAGGAGCAGGTAAGATTTTAGTTTAGATAGATAGATAGATAGATAGATAAACACTTTATTGTACACCATACATAGGACACAACATAAAGGAATAATAATTATATTAAACTTAGGCTAGTACAAGTGGCGGTCTTATCGCTTAAAGCGATTTCTTCCAGACAACCGGAAGGAAAGGAAAACTATACTCATGAGTATTTCTACGTCGGCGGTGTACTTACAGGAGAATAAAAAAAAAATGTACTTACTATAATAATATACTATATATACATATAAACGTACATACTTATAATCACACATACTTACATACATAGATAGATATATATCTATAATATAATCGAATACACATATAATATAAATATAATTAGAAATTTAAATACATAATATCTAATTTATCTATAATATATGACATTATATCAATAAAATACATATTAACAATACTTATACATTATCATAACAAAGTGATAAATAATACTTATTTAACTTAGTTTTAAAAGCATGAAGTGACTGAGACTGACGAATTTCTGCCGGTAATTTGTTCCACAGCCGAGCAGCCTGTACAGTGAATGAATTATCAGAGAAGGTAGTTACATGTGAAGGTATTGAAAGGAGCAAAGATTCGGTAGACCTCAGGGAGCAACCATGACCTGAATGAAGAAACTGAAAGCGTTCTTTGAGATAACTCGGAGAAGAAGGATTGAACAGTATACAGTAAAGAAGAGAAAGAATCCGCGAATTCCTACGGAGGCGAATGGGGAGCCACTTGAGCTGTGCACGGAAAGGAGAGACGTGGTCATATTTACGAAGTCCAAATATGAACCTTATACAGAAATTTTGAAGGCGCTCAAGTTTGTTAAGCTGGTCTTCGGTTAAATCTAGGTAACAGGAATCGGCATAGTCAAGATGAGGAAGTAGAAGGGATTGAGCAAGTGATACTTTAGTAGCAGTAGGAAGAAAGTTACGAAGACGTCTTAGTGAGGCTGCAGATGCAAACATTTTCCGGCTGACTGAGTTTATCTGAGGTTGCCACGTGAGACATTGATCGATTATCAATCCAAGATTACGTACTTCCTTGCTGTATTGTATATTTACACCTTCAAAAACAATTCGAGGCAGGCTATTTTGATCTACTTTCGAGCTACCGACTACAATAACCTGGGTTTTTGATGGATTAACCTTAAGTCCAAAAGCTCTGCTCCACACTGATATCTGATGTAGATCAATATTAATAGATGCTATGCAATCATCTAGCTTATGTATGGAAGCCTGGGAATAGATCTGGAGATCGTCTGCATATAGGTGGTAGGAAGAAGTAAGGTATTTGGTGATAGAATCTATGAAAATAGTGAAAAGAAGTGGAGATAGAACGCCGCCCTGTGGTACACCAGCTGTAGTGTTACACCATGAGGAGAGTGACTCATCAAGGCGAACCCTCTGCCGGCG
This sequence comes from Hemistola chrysoprasaria, assembly GCA_947063395.1. Taxonomy (NCBI): domain Eukaryota; kingdom Metazoa; phylum Arthropoda; class Insecta; order Lepidoptera; family Geometridae; genus Hemistola; species Hemistola chrysoprasaria. The sequence continues at coordinate 7,850,544 of OX346733.1, read as the reverse complement.
CCCAGACAGATAACTTTGAAACCAGCTAGACACGGCCGGAGATATATTGATAGAGCGTAGTATGGATAACAGGATGTCGAAATCGACTGTATTGAAAGCATTACTAAAGTCCAATAGAACCAGCACCGTTAGTTCCCCCCTTTCCATTCCGGAACGAATGTCTTCCGTAATTTTTGTAAGAGCGGTAACAGTGCTGTGAGCAGGTCGGAACCCAGACTGGAACGAATTAAGAAGATGATTATTGGAAAGGAAAGAACTTATTTGGTTATGGACCAGACGTTCCAAGACTTTAGAAAGGAAAGGAAGGATAGAGATAGGTCTGTATTCAGAGAAAGATTTAGGATTACACTTTTTTGGAAGAGGTATAATTTGAGCTTCCTTCCACGGGGAAGGGAACGCTCCATTAGTGACAGAAAAATTGAGAATATGACACAAGATAGGGAGGAGAATATCAATGATAGGGATGATCATATTGCGACTAATACCATCGACTCCAACAGCATTAGATACAATAGATAATACGCTCTTCTTTATATCAGAGGCCGTGAACTCGCTGAAAAGAAAGGAAGGAATGTTAGGTGTTGATGTATTTGCAAGAAGAGCAAGAGTATTAGCTTTATCAGATGCATGGATACTAGAAGCAGAAGAAAAATGCTGATTAAGAGCATCAATATCCAAACCATTCGGAATGGAATCTTGGCGCGATTTACCAACACCTAAGGTTCTAAGGAACCTCCAGACTTTAGCAGAATCTTCATTGCTAACAGATTCATGAATATGTCGGCGCTGTGCATCCCTACACACTCTATTGCAGCGATTACGAGTGCGAAAATATGCATTCTTATGACGATCATTTGGGCAAGTTTTATATTTGGTCTTCGCGACCGCCTTCTTATTTATCAATAGCTTGATATCCTCAGTCAGCCAGGGTGCAGGCAAATGCTTTATCTTTATTCGCCTAAAAGGAGCATGCACGTCATAGAGATTCATTAATTTTGAATTGAAGATGTTGATTTTCTCATCAATAGAATGTGAAGTGAATAAGGACGTCCAATCAACATTTTCAACATCACGACGAAGATCTTCAACGTTCATGCTACCAAAGTTGCGTTGTAATATTATTTTGGGTAATATTAGTTTAGTTTAGTTGTCAGGTCAGATAAATAGATAAACTCTTTTATTTCTACACCACAAACAAGAAACCTTAAAATTAAAATACATTAAAAACAAATAATGTAACAATTGGAAGTCTTATCGCTAACAGCGATCTCTTCCAGGCAACCATGCAGGGAGAGGTGAGTACCGCGTAAATCACATTAGGTCGGTGGTGTGACAGAAAAGATAAATAAGTATGAATTAATGGTAATTTGATTTTCATACAAAATGAAATTGCACAATTATGACGCGGACAGGTGTGCGAGATTTCATAAGATTTTATAGGAATTCTAAAATTCGTTTCGTTCTGCGCATTCGACTCGGATAGATGTGCGTTCAGCTTTAAAATGCCATTTTTCTGATCATATGGAATAACATTAACTATGGAGCCGACTCTGAGATATATCCAGCGGCAGAAGATAGGCATATGAGCAATATCTAGTGGCCTGATCCATATTCGATTAGAATCCTATCACTTCATCAATATTGCATGGAATTGGTAACCTAGGTTCAGCTGGGTCAGTTCAAATATACACCTATTAATCGTGTTTTCAGTCCTCTTATTCAAAATGTTCGTCATTGTTGCGTACCAGGGCGGGGCTAAAATAAGTTTTCAAGCTTTAAGGGATAAAGTCCATTTCGTTTTAATATTTATCTGTTGTCAACGAGATTATATTTTTTTGGTGTCACATATATAGGATATTCGCCAAAAATTCTTTCTGATCATCATCATCTCAGTCATAAGATGTCCACTGCTGAACATAGGCCTCCCCCATAGATTTCCATCCAGTCCGGTCGCAAGCGGACCGCATCCAGCGTGTTCCTGCTGTCCCTTGAACGAATTAACCACTGCTGTCCTTATCAGACCATCTGTGTCGGTGTTAACCCTGTGGATCGGTGGACGTCCTACGCTGCGCTTGCGTTCCATTCGAGAACTTTAAAGCCACTTCACATTTGTTTCAGCTCCCGTTATTCAACGGATGGTCGTATCAGGAGTACATGCGCGCGCACCAGGCTTCGTTCACAATAATAGCAATAGTTCTGGTGTTGCTTGTTGTGTACCTCTCGCTGTTTGTGTACTACCACTTCGTTTACAAACCTAGGAGGGCCAGGGCTGCGGCTTACACTGAGTTAGTACAATTATGTTTTTTGTAAGGTTAGATGGAATACTACTAGTGCTACTACTGATGGAGTACGAGGTAGACTGCTTCTGTGGCGTAGTGGGCGCAAGTTCGACTGCCGATCATGAGGTCCCGGGTTCGATCCCCAGGTCAAGCAGTGTTATATTTGATTTTTCCATATAGGCATTATCTCAAACTGCCTGGAGTCTGGAACTGTGCCCGGCATACGACAATAGGCTCGCCCCTTATTACCAATGACATACTGGCGAAATGTGGATATACTTACCTACTATGGGGCCCCAGTCCCACAGGGTATGTAGAGGTGTATCCTGCACCACTCCTATGGGTACGCCTCTGCCTACCCCTTCGGGATGTCGACGCCTAATGGAAAAATATAATGGGAACCCACCATTTAACATTTTTACCTGACCTGGGGATCGAACTCAGGACCTTAAGATCGGCAATAGCGCTTGCTAACCACTACTCCATCGAGACAATAGTAAATGTCATAAATGATAGGTAATAAAGATGATAGTAAAGAATTGTTATAATTTCAGAGTGAGATATCAAACCAATACAAATGGCAACGGGTCTACGCTCGCGTCCATGCCTACTGTAGACATGGCAACGGATGGGTAAGTTCACATAATAATAACTAAATCATATAGTCGCACTGGCTAATTATTTATACCGGTCATAAACTACGAGTGTAATTTTTTTTTATGAAAAATCAACTCAATAAAATGGAACAGAAATGGTTCAACTTGAATAAAATCATGGAATGGAAAAGAAATTAAAAAAAATTGGTTGTCTGTAAAGTCGGTTTACTGACGATAGTTGAACGTGACAACGTCTTAAGAAAATACTGATGGAATGGTAGCATTTTTTAAAAGAAAATTTTAATTTCATTTGTTTCACTTTTCACTGCACTTGATACTCGATCAAACCATGTAAATGTACTATAGTATAGCAGCTGTCCACGCAGACGCATCGCTCACTCAAGTAGGAGAGAGACGGATGTCGCTCGTTCCGCGCTCTCGCTTGCACTTCAAGCCTTACAGCGAGCGCCTCAGAGCGAGGTAACGCCGCATGAGTCATGTTTTTTCGTGCGTGCAGCCGGCTCTATCGAATTATAAGACGTTGTCACGTCAAAATCGGAATATCAGTTTTGAAATTATCGTCAGACTTGTCTTTATAGACCTCGTAACTTCTATATATCTGTAACCCCTTGGACGATTTGATACCTATAATATAATTATAGTGATATAAACTACCTGCCTACAAAGATAAAATAATCTCATTTATTTTATCTTCGATCAATATTACACAAAATATTCCAAGCGCTTGTTTTTCCCACTTCTCGACTCTTAGACCTCGCTTAGCTCGATCAATAATTTCTGAAGAGACATAATTACTACTGTACGACTACGCTGAATTCATCATCATTATCTCAGCCTTTGAAAGTGCACTGCTGGATACAGGCCTCTCCCATAACGGGGGGTTTTGCCAATACTCAACACGCTTGGCGAGCGTTGTTTGATGGTTTCTATGCTGAGGACGCTGCTGCCCTTCATCTGGATCTGATAATCTAAGAGCGTACATGACCTTTTAGGAATTTGACACAATCCTATGAAAAATTTACCAAACCCATGTTTTGTATTCCCGTGTTTCCTCCGAATTTAATTAACCCATTCTATATATTTATATCCTGATATTTTAATAGTGAAGTAAGCTATGTCCCTTTCATTTTAATTTCTCTTATAAACCCTTGATTTTTTTATAGTGAACTTCCAAAAATCGCAGTTTTACTCGCGTGATTGGACGTTCACTACAAAAAAAAAATGTAGTTTATGAACAAAAATAAAATTATAAGGACATACTTTATTTAAACTTTAAAATATCAGGATATAAATATATCAAACAGGTTTACTTCGGAGGAAACAGGGTAATACAAAACATCGATTTAGTAAATTTTCCATAGGGTTGTGTCAAACTGCTAAGAGATCCTGTATCCTGATAAAGCTGGCTCTTACGGGAACCACGGGAAGAGAGGGTGGGGTGCTATTCTATAGCCAGCGCCTTACGACCAAGCTCTCAGATCAATGATCTGAGGCCAAGCTATAGAATTAATTTATAATAACAGCTCAATTCAGTGTGACATTGGTTGCAGGAGCATATCTCATGAGTTTGTGAACCCTCTGCAATATGTGAAGAGTATGTGGCAGTCTACAATGAAACCGCGCCCTATTGTAAGTATCCTTTGAGGCCGGGTAACTAGACGTGCATAAAGTTTATGTGTGCTATCAACATTTTATGCGTGCATGCAGACTGAACTCTTTGTCTGTCGAATTGCGAACCTTTAAACCCAACTACGAGAATAGGGGGAACGGGCCCTATCGACTGTGGTTATGCCGTAGAGGAGTCCTTTTAGCATTTTTGGAATCCATGGAATCCAGGAATCCACCTCAAAAGGAAAAAAAGAACCATTATTATAGGATTACTTTGTTATCCGTCTATCTGTCTGTCTGTCTATCAGTTTGTCAAGGACACTTTTTAACGGGAACGCGTGGAGGTATCAAGTTGAAATTGATATCAACTACTCAGATCTGCGGTCCCTTGTGCCTGAAAAAAAAAACATACTTCTAAGTTAACGCATTAAAAGTTATGGCCATTTTACTGCATATTTCCATAACTTGCGCAAGAAACTAATAGATGGCGCTGCACGTTTGGGATTGGAAGCGTTTTGTTCAGGTATCTAGGTATGGAACCCTACACTATGCATATATATGTATGCCTTAAAAATTTATTTACGTTTCACGGTACTTTTGGAGATGGCCCTGAAGATCTTTTTAAAAATTAATTTGTATACTGGCACTTTAACTTTACTGATGTTATTTTCCAGGGTACAGCTGGGCTGAACATCGATGTCTCCTCACAAAACAATAACCACTCAGATACGGAATCTGTTATAGACGATAGGGAAAAATTAATATGTATTATGAAATAATGTTATTTGCATTGTTTTTTACTTATTTTTAGAAAGATGTGATATACATATTTATTAAGAGTTACTGTTAATAGTTACTTATTTCCAAAATTAGAATTCCAAAAGAATGGCAAGTTATGAAATTAAATTTAAAGGAAACCAAATCCTTAAATGAAATAGTTGGGGACTTCCTGCTAGTCCCGGCCTCCTCTGTCACCAAAGGTCACAACTGGGAATGTTTTAAGAATTTTGCCCACTTGTCACTAGCGGTGACGGATATGAGGATCAGCAGGAAGCACCCAGAGTTTAAAGTCTGCTTAAACATTCAATACCAGTTTCTGCAATTGCTATTATTAATTTTAAAAAGCGATAATGAAGATTATTATGTATTTTGTGAATGTTATTAAAATATTTTAATTTTTAAATCAGTACATTTTAAGTTTAATTTAAGTTTTTAAACAAAGTTTATTGTAGCAAGTTATGACTGAGCATAACTTAGCATAAATAAACAGTTTTATTTATTGAATGCCTGTTAAAGTTAAATTTTTATTAAATTAATCTGATGAAGAAATATATGTTTTATTTATCAATTAAATTTAATAAATGAACAATGTTGTTTTAGCATAAAAAAACAAGGATTTATAAAAGAAAAGTATAATTCTAAGACATTAGTTTCAAATTTCAAATTACTTCCAGAGTTTCTTAATGGACATGTTCTTCTCAGAGTCTTTCTGCATGACCTTGGCTACAGCCATTTCAAAGTCCTCCTGAGTTACATGAACTCTACGCTCTCTCAGGGCGTACATTCCAGCTTCAGTACAAACACCTTTCACTTCAGCGCCTGAAGCTCCCGGCATGAGTTCTGCAATCTTACGTAAATTGATACCTCTAGTCAGGTTCATCTTCCTGGAGTGAATCTTTAAGATGTCCAAACGAGCTTCTTCATTTGGTGGGGGGAACTCAATCTTCCTATCGATACGACCAGGCCTCAATAAAGCAGGGTCTAGGATGTCAATTCTGTTGGTAGCCATGATAACTTTGATGTTCTTAGTTGCTTCGAACCCGTCCAGCTGGTTGAGAAGCTCCAACATAGTGCGTTGTACTTCCGAATCGCCTCCGCTGCCTGATTCTATACGGGATGAACCAATGGAGTCAATTTCGTCCATGAAGATGATAGACGGGGCATGTTCTCGAGCCATTACGAAAAGTTCCCTCACCATTCTGCTGCCTTCTCCTATGAACTTCTGTACCAGCTCTGAGCCAGAGACTCGGATAAAGGTGCACTCAGTGTGATGTGCCACGGCGCGAGCTAACAGAGTCTTGCCTGTACCAGGAGGGCCATAAAGTAACACACCCTTAGGCTGAGCGATACCAAGCGCATCAAACAACTCTGGATGCTTTACAGGCAGCTCAATAACCTCCTTTATCTCCTTGATCTGCTTATCCAACCCACCCACCATTTCGTATGTAGAATCGGGAACTTTTTCGACCATCATGAGCGATACCAATGGGTCGACTTTGTTAGGCAGGATTTTGTGCAGTGTGTAGCTTTCATTGCGCAGTGCTACGCGGCAGTTGGCAGTGACATCGTTTATATCTACGTTTTTGTCTAAATCTACCACGAATTTACCTTCAGGGTGCACTTTTACAAGCACCTTTTTCTTGTCCATGGGTTTGACGACTTCGCCGACGTAGGAGCCTTGCTCTTGAAGTAACTGCAATTCCTCGCGCAGCATCCGCACTTTAGCGTTCAGCTCATTACGCTGAGCTTGCAGACGACGAAGGTTTTGAGATTTCTCGGCCACAATGAGTTGAAGTTCTTCAATCTTCGTGATGTAGTATGGCCGGAACCCCTCGCCCTTCGCCTGATCCACATCCATCTTTGCGGTTAGAGTCATTTTGGTATTTTTCTCGTCACATTTATTGTAAATACTTTGTTTATTTAATTATTTCAAGATTTTCGATAACTTTCGTCGGCAGTCTGCAATTTTCCGAGTCACGATAATGTGTTGACATGTCGTGTAAACCAAATCTCCCATTTCCTTAGAAAATTCCATGACACTAAAACTGTTCGTTTAATTAAACATTGTTTTAATTGAATACATTATCATAAAGTTACACTAATTTGGGCTAACTCGACAAAAACCGAATTAAATGCTATCAAATGCTCGTATTACATGCTATGAAATACTGATATGTAAAATAAATAATAAATTATTGCTTTACTAAAATAGTACTAATTTAGTAGTATGATTCTGTATAATATGGCAACATAGTTTTTGACTTTAATAGTTTTTTTTTTTTTTTTTTTTTTCTTCTTGACTCCACAATAGAGCCTGGCTCCGCACGTCTTGTGCACTGCCAATTTCAGGTGTATGTATTGTATTCTTCTCTCTTCTATGCGACTTGGGTTGCCATTTTCCGTTATGACTTCCATTTTTAATATGTACAAAATCGAAAACTAACTTCAATAACGGGGAAACTTATTTCGCGTAAAAATATATTATACAAACTAGGATCGGAATTTGGGATAGGAGAGGATCCAGTAATAAAATATTTACAAAAAATATAAAATAAAAGGAACTATGTACATTTACAAATTAATTAAATTATTTAAAAGGAATGTTATATGATTTACAATATTATAAATAAATATTATTGTTTAAAATAAATAATGACAATATATAATATAAATTAGTATTACAAAGGAGAAAGGATATATTAACAGGAAAAGGAATATTAAATGAAAGGAGATCAGTGTAAAACAGTTCAGTATCATTATTCCGACAGGAAAAGAACACATGGTTCAAATCCCCAAAGCCATGTCCACACTGACATTCTGGACTATCCACAATCTGAAGCCTGTGGAGATGAGCTGGAGTACAAACATGGCCCAGCCTCATTCTGATAATGATAGATGTTACTATCTTCCCAAGGCTAAGACTGAAAAACCAAGGTTTATTCGGGATAGTTGGTTGAAGACTATAATAATATCTGCCCTTTGTGTTACTGATAGCTGCCCAAGCCTCGTTCCAAGTATCCAGAAGCTGAATCCTAGGAATAGCAGCCAGATCGTTGCAATAGTTCTTATACGGGAATATATCACCACATTCAACTGCCTCATTAGCCAACGCATCCGCCTTTTCGTTCCCAGTAATACCACAATGACTCGGAACCCAAACACAAGCTATAGATATATCCTTCAGACTATATTCAAAAAGTAACTCTCTGATTTTAGCAATCAGAGGAGTGAATGGTTTTGATCTGAATGGATATTTTTCTATAGCTTGTAATGCACTCAATGAGTCTGTGAAAATAACTGTTTTTTTTAATCTAGCTATCTTAACGTATTCTAATGCTTTCAATATACCAATGCATTCACCAGTGTATACTGAAGTTTCAGGAGGGCACTTAATCTTTTGATTTATCTTGAAAAGAGGATCAAAAACTCCTACACCCACACATCCAAATTGAGAGTGTTTAGAGGCGTCAGTATATAAATGATGCCAACCCAACCACTTAGTGTTAACTACAGCATTAAATTCTACATTGGCAAAGTTGATATTATTAGTAATATTTAAATTAGAATGAATTTCCGGTGAAAAAGTCAAAGCCTGGTATTTACAAGAAAATAAAGGAAGATTAGAGGATTGATGAGTAGGTGCTACCAGATTATCGTGTTTTTGTAAGCTTATTACTAAACATGGAGGTTTCTTATGTGACCAGTAATTTGATGACGATATTAATTGTGTTAATATACGTAGTTTAAGTGTAAGTGGATGATTTGATAATTGAAATATGCGATAAAATAGTCTGTCTGCCAGAAACTGTCGTCGAAGATATAATGGAGGGTCAGCACATTCCACTTGCAGCGCATTGATTGGGCTGGATCTCATAGCACCCGTAACAATCCGTAGCGCCTTGGATTGGATCGCATCCAATTTTCCAAAAGCTGCTACACTACCCGGCTCCAACAAGAAGCTTCCATAGTCCAGAATACTTCTTATTAAAGCATTGTAGAGGAGCTTCATAGAAAATGGATGTGCACCCCACCAAACGCCAGAGAGACATCGCATGATGTTTAAAGCTTTTTCGCACTTATCTACAACATATTCGCAATGTGGCAAGCCAGTAAGTTTTGAATCTAATATTACACCTAAGAACTTTGTATGAGCCTTTATAGGTATAGTGATATCATCATAAGTTATGTGAACCAGAGGTAACAGCCTTTTTCTAGAAAATACCACAACAGAACTTTTAGGAGCGGATAGTTCAAGACCATTTTTATTTAACCAGACTTTTAGATCGCCAAGCCCTGACGAAATTCGATCGGAAGCCACTTCTATAGATAAATCTACAGCGTACAAGAGGAGATCATCAGCGTACTGCAGAATATTGACTTCTCTGTTTATTGATGATTCAAGATCATATGTATAGATGTTATATAGCAATGGACTAAGCACTGAGCCTTGTGGTAAGCCTTTCCATGTATACCTAGATGATTCAGATGCGTCCAAAGTTATTTTTCGACCAGATAACATATTACAAATGAAATTGATAATCATGTATGGTGTATTAATTGCTACTAATTTTTCCTTTAAAACATGTATAAGGACGTTATCATAGGCAGCATGAATATCGAGAAAAGCAGCCAGTACCGATTGGTTGTGTGAAAAAGCTATTCGGATATCTGTAGTAAAGACTGCTATACTATCTAGTGTGCTTTTGTTTTTACGGAAACCAAATTGACTATTTGACAACTTTCCTTGGCTTTCTATAAACCATTCTAACCTATTTTTTATAAGGTGCTCCATAATTTTCATAATCACTATTGATAGGGCTATTGGTCGATACGAAGTTACTTCACTACTAGGTTTGTTGGGTTTTTTAATGGGCAACACTATTTGAGATTTCCATTGCAATGGAATGTCACCTGTCATTAACACATTGTTTAAAATAAAAAGATAATACGAAAGTGCTTCTTCTCCAAGGTGAGAAAAGAAAGAGTATGGTAAACCGTCTTCACCAGGAGCAGTATCCTTAATAACAGATAAAACTCCCTTTAATTCACTCATAGAGAAAGGAACATCAAGATTGAAAGAACAGGGAGAAACAGATGGAGGAATATTTATAAACAAGTCTTGTTGAGGAACACTGGGTGGAGCTAATTGATCTAAAAAGTCTTCAGTTAAAACGGGATCTATAGCTGGAGAAACTGATGAGCTCGTCATAGCCGATCTGAACTTCCGTATGTTTCGCCAGACTATGGACGGTTTAGTGTTAGGAGCGAGGGACCCACAGTAGTTTTTCCAGCCATCAAATCTTTTATTTTTAAGCAATTTCTTTGTTTCATTTATAATAAGAATTAAATTATCGAAATTTTCTTCAGACATATTCGAGTTATAAATTATTTCAGCCTCTTTTCTCTTTCTAATGGCCACAGTACACTCCTCATCCCACCATGGTGGAGAAGGGAGCTTGCCTTGTACTGAGTTCTTTAGTTGGAATGTCTCTTTTGCTGCCTCATCTATTATTTCAGTGAATGCCTCTGAACAGACAGAAACCTGCGAAGCATGGGGAAGTAACGCAACTTTCTCTTCTACTGCTGTCTTAAAATCTTCCCATTTTTTCTCCTTAATTATATACTTAAACCTAGGTGAACGTGGGGGTCTATATGTACAGTGAGCTTTAGGAAAACTTAGAACTATTGGAAAATGATCACTTCCATATGTTGAGCCTAGAACCTGCCAAGTAGTAGTGGAAGCTAATTGAGGAGAACATATTGACAAGTCAATAGCACTGACATTTTGAGTAGGGTCTGTTCTACGTGTTGGTGTACCAGTATTAAGGATGCAAAGATTTAAAGTGTCTAGGATATCTAAAAACTCTACACCGGCAGTACTGGAGATGGAGCTCCCCCATGAACAATGGTGTAAATTAAAATCTCCCATGATTATATAAGGTTTAGGAAGGGAAGAAAGGATAGTTTTGATTTCATCTAATATAAGGGAATTAGGAAGAGGAATATATATTGAAACATAACATATTCTATTTATTTGAAGAGATACTATAGAGAAATTATCATAGGAAGGTAAGGATAGAGGGGTGAAAGCACAAGTATTATTTACAAGAAGGGCAGCTCCTCCATGCCCATCGGGTCTATCGTCCCGAAGGCAGGAGTAGCCGCGGATATTAAAGGCAGAACCTGGCCGCAGCCAGGTCTCTGCCAAAGCAATAATAAACGGATCAAACTCATTAATAATGTCGATCAGCTCACTCCTTTTGCTCCGGACACTCCGACAGTTCCATTGAACTGCTCTGGATATGGTATGCTGATCCATTATGGGGTGTGATTGTCTTGGCAAGTGTTTCAATAATAGGGGCAGCGTGATTCGGTTTTAATATATTTGATTGTAACAATAAATTAATTAACAACATGATAATCTGGGTTATTGACTGTGTTTCCTCATCATTCACAGCTGTGTTGTAAGCACAGCCATTTGATGGGGATGGAGGATTGTAATCTCTGACTAATAACTTATGAGCTACCTGGTCATATCCTTTCCCTATTTTGGGATTGGACTTTGGTTTGGCAATAACTGTTTTTTTATAAGAAATATTGGATGGGTAGTGGCTAGTGGAGTTGGAGTTAGGGGATGTGGTAGGTTGGTCTATTGGTGTTGCTGCTACCTCTGCATATGGTCGTGATACTGTTGGGTGCAATTTAATGGCCTCCGCATAGGAAATGCAATTTTGGGCCATCGATAGTTTAATTTGTTTTTGTCTGGCCATTTCAGGGCAAATTTTGCTAATAGCATAATGAATACCACCACATAGGCAGCATGAGACGCAGCCCTCATCAATCTTGCAATTTTCACCTGTGTGCTCTTGACCACATTTATAGCAGCGAGGCTTAGACCTACATTGTATCTTAGTATGGCCAAATCGACAACAATTATAACATTGTATGGTCGGGAAGGTGTACATTTCAACAGGTAATGCATTATAACACATATAAACTCGTTTAGGTAGCATTTGTCCATCAAATGTTAACACAATGGTTTGGGTTGGCTTCCATGTGGGTGTACCTTCTATTATTACCTTATAATTAAGTCTGCGTGCTTTAAGAATTTTGCCACATCCGAATGGGACTGTGACATTGTCTATTATTTCCTCGGGGGACCATTCGACAGGAACTCCTCTCACAATACCCATTCGGGTCACTGCGAAAGAGGGAATAAATGCTTTTAAGTCATTTTCGCTTAGTGTCTTGTCACTGATGAATGCATTAGCTTCTTCGTGTTTAGAGAAAGCTATAGCTACTCTATTTCTTCCTATTTTTTTAACACTGCCATTTACAATACTATGGAAAGCACAGCGCTTTAAAAACTTTCCCAAAGCAATAGGGTGTAAGACAGTCGAATCATTCGGAGACAATTGAATGCGCTGAACATGAACCACATATGGAGCAACATCTGTAGACTCGTACTGAGGCCTTGCGACAGGTGTGGGGACATGACTCTGGGGAGTAGTTTCATGGGCTACAGCTCGTACCACATTACTCTCCTTGCTCGGATCAAGAGTTGTGTTATTAATAGCTGATGGTTTTATAAAAGTAAACGGACTTTGTTCTGGAATAATTTCGTGATCCGAGCAAGAACACTGGGGATCCACACTGGGGTCCGCAGTAATAGATTTTTCCGACTGTCTCCTTTTCTTTTTATTTCTGCACAACTTGTGTGAGCGGCCGCGCTTTACAGATTTATTTACTGAGCCATCTGTGTCCATTCCAGATTCACTGGATACAATAGTAATATAGCTGGCGGCAGGGGGAACACCTCCCCCGGGATCGGGGGAGTCACCCATATTAAAAATATAAGAAAAAACTTACCAACTAGCTGTACACAATTAACTTTTTACAAATAAATACAATAAATAAATAGAACTATATTTACACAAAAATAGATGGATAATCTCCTAAAAATTAATATTTTATTATATAATTTCAAGGAGTCCGAAAAAACCCGCGTTCCTCATTCGAAGTTTCCCGCGCTAATCCCGACTTTAATAGTTTCCAATCTAATCTAATGTTAGTGTCAAGTGTCAGAGTCAAAATCTTAGTCATGGCGAATGGCGAGTCCATAGGGCCCGCGAGTTTTTAAATAAAACCCGGAAAATGCCCGATTAACAAACAATGCAGTAGGTAACAAACACTCCAGCCAAAGTAAATCAAATCTGCACGCCATGAAATAGAACAAATACAATCTTGTGAATATGAAAATAGCCATGTGCATCCTATCAACCGTCGTGTTTCTGCTTTGCGGCACCATCATTTTAAAACTGCTTTGGGTGATTCGAATTGGGTCAGTTGCACACTGGAGCTACATTGTGGGTACTTCTCTCTTTCCAAAAGATATCAATGGAAGCTTGATACTAACTGCTGGTTTATTTAGTTTCATCTTAATTGGAACATTTCTACCATCTTTTTTGTGTCCTCGAATTAAATTCATGGCGACTGTCCTCAGCATACCCCCTCAAGTTCACATGCTGGTACTGCTGAATAGAAACTTGGCTTCAAGAATCGACAGTGAAACTGTAACAAAAACTATACGGGCTTACTCCGCTGTCACTCTTATATCTACAATTTGGACCATCATGTCTTGTATTATAAATTAATTATTTTTTACGGTATAATCTGAACAATAGCGGTAGGTACCTACCTTCTAAAAAAACTAAGAACTATTTTTGTTGCTTAGAATCAAATATAATATTATAACCTTGAACGTTGAGATGACTTTGGCAAAAACTCCTGTTTCTTAAAAAATAGTTAAGTAGGTACATTGAAAAAATCAACTGAAAAAAATCAATAAACGTTGTTAAACTGTATGTTTGGTTTTGTGTTTTCATTGCCAATAATAGTTATTATCTAAGTGAAAATCTAATTTTAAGATCAAAGTTAGAAAAGTCTCGTGATGTTTATCTATTTAGATTTCACGTTTTAATGGATAATAGACTGGTATGAATGAATGTGAAGAATTTTATTAACTCTAGTGGTAAACGTTACGATCATACTTCTACATAAAAAACATAAAATCATAATTATTAGGATTCTAAATCTATTTTTAGACTGTCTTTTGTATAAAGGACCACGAACCCACTGAGCATACACGAACCATGGAGCAATATCTATCAATAAAAATTCACGTGGTAGGAACAAATATTTGCAGTACGTTTAGCTTAGTGTATTTCCAGCCCAATGAGATAAGGCAGTCGTAGTGACGCGGCTACCGACGCAGGACGTGTGGATATTTTTATTGGAATTTTGTAAAGTATTACGATTCGCGCCTCGTGCTTCCACAAAATATAATAAAAAAATATAACGAAACCTTTTTTGTGCAGCTAGTGCAGCCGTCAACTTGACATTGACAGGTAACCTAATTGATAATGATTCGTTCGATTATTCGATTTGTGTTTTCAGTTTTCGCAAGAAAATATTGTTATTGATTTTATTTTATTTCTGCTTATTTTAACAACCGCGCGATTTAATGTGTCGACGCGCGATACATTATCTGCTAGTGGAGTTTAATTATGTGAAAGCACTCGAGATTATGTACAGGATAACTTTTATTAGATAAAGTGCGGAATCAGCGCGAAGTTATTTTTGAATAATTTTGGCTATCTTCGGTGAAAAGGTAAAGTTTTACGTTGTGTTTCAATTTATAGCTCGTAAACTAGTGTTTGTGGATGAAAACGCGCTTGTTTATTTTATTATTGAATGAAATGAATATTATGAAACCTACTTCGTGTTCATGTGACAAGGTAACTTGCTTCGAGACATCAAGGAATATGATTTAGTTTCCTAGAGAGTAGGAAGGTCGAGGACGAGGATTCAGTGTAGTGTACCGTAGATACGTGTCGTCAACTTATTGCGGAAGCACATACTAAGCTAATGGTCACTTCTATCCTAATGAAGAAACTATAAAAAATTGTCCTTAGGACTTTATAAATCAATAAATATCATACACCAGAATTAGTTCAGATTGTATAAGTCTATTATATTTCATGGAAGGTTTGAAAAATCAGTCATCAAATAAATTAAATTAATATGAAATCAGTTAACAATTGGAATACTATTAAAATATCTTTTTAATAAAAGGTACCATAGTGTTAAACTACATGTCCGATTTTGATGAGTGAGGTGTTAATTAATTTGTTATTGATTCATTGTTTAGGTATATCCATGATAGTTGGGTTCTGTGGTTTTATAAATGAATGAATCATAACTCTTTATTGGTACCACAATAATACAGAAAGTAACAAGGAACAAAACTTAAAACTAGAAAGAGTCAGAACACATAATACACTTTTCAACAGGTAAAACTGACATTAAAATATATATTTTTTAGAATGGGCAACACAAGCAAGAAGCTGGCAGCGAAATGCACCCTCCTTACGAAAGACGAGCAGAAGTTTGTAGCGGCCACATTCCGTGCGGCGAGCAAGAACTCTGAGCGGATACGGGAGGAGGATCTCATCGTGAGTGGTCGAGTAGATGCAGGATCATTAGATGTGTGTTCAGTTTTTTGTTTTTATATCCATTTTAGTTAATGGGTTGGTGATACATATACAATGTGTTAAAAAAAGGTGGAGTAATACTAAAGGGGGTGCACTACCCATCTTTTAAAAAAAAGAATGGCGACATTAGCAGAAACAATTCGAGTTCCCATACAAAATAGATCAGATGATCGACAAATTTGTATGAAAAGTGGTTATATTTTTTTTGACTGCCTCGTGGCATAGTGGGCACAAGCTCGACTGCCAATCACGAGGTCCCGGGTTCGATCCTCAGGTCAGGCAAAAATTATTATATTGGATTTTTCCATTAGGAATTATTTCAATAACTGAGAGTCTGTCTGGAATTGTGCCCAGTTGCCCCCTATTACATGGGACCAATAACATACTGGCGAAATGTGGGTGTATCTACTATGGGACTCAGTCCTTTAGGGAAAAAGGTGTGATTGTATGTTATGTTTTGCAAGATGTTAAGGTTGACAGATAGATGCAACTATTTCATTATTACTATACCTTTTTCTAATACATTGTATACTTTTACAGTAAGCGAAAATAAATAATGCACATCAAGCTCAAGATACAAATAATATTATAAAGCCGTATGTTCACTTGAGCTGCTGCAACCCAACCCAAACCCATAGCTGAGACAGCTTCTTGAAGTCAAGACATTGTCTTCACTTCAAGACTAGGGTCGCTGCCTCTAGTGGATATGTGGCTGTGGCTATAGTACATACTTTCATATATCTAGTTTTATACCCTAATTTTTCTATCACTGACTCAATTATAAAGTACATATCAGTTTTGCACTAAAATAATTATCATTATCGAATTTTACAACTCAAATAGGGTTACTGCACCATTTTACCTATGTTTTGTAGGTACGGAACCCAATAGTTTTACTTGATAAAACAAAATATTACATTTAACGTTTCCAAAACTGTTATGTACCATTATTTTATATTAAGTTCATTATATTTTGTCCCTGTTAATTTGATTTTTAACCATATTTTCGTTCATGTGTAGCCATTTGTTACTAGTATTGTGCAATTTGATATAATTTTTGGTGGTGGTTTTTGTGTATCTATAGATTTGTAGATATCTTGGCTGGGGAGTATGGAAAAAGACTTAATAGATTTAAATTTTTCTGTTCTTTTCTGATAGAGGGCATCAAGGCGAGAAACTTTTATAAGATATTTTTTTTTTCTAATATCAACAATGACTGCGCTATATGATCAAAATGAAGGTTCATAATGAGGTCATAAGCTCACTAGAGCCTACCGGCGCCCGACCAGCACCGCCACGTCTCCTGCGTACTGCGTATAGTATTCTTTATATGTAGCGACGTTAAAAAAAGGTCTAAGGTATCCCGTTTCAATTCAGTTATTGTACAATAAATAAAAAAACTATAGTGTCATCGGATTGTCGCACTCTGAGTTAATGTAGGAGGTATCCATAATATAAAGAATGCTTACCGCACGAGGCGAGACGGTTTTGGTTGGGTCCAGGCTAGCTCTAATGAACTATAACCTATATTATTTTGCATTCAAGTCTTTAGGGTCTATTTTGCACGAGTAAAGCGTAAACGTGTAACATTTCATAGGTCATAATGTGGATCAATTACCCGCTACTATATTGTAAGGATCCAGATTTAGCAGCGTGTCGTCGAATCGATTGAATGCGGTGCGCACGCGCCGATAGATCATTTGTTACGAACGCAAACACTTTCCGACAGAATTGAATGCTTGTGTGAATTGACGTGCAAAATATTATGGGAAATATACATATTAAGAAATGTAATATTACTCGCTCGCAATTATGAACTATGGTTATAGTTTTATACCAAAACTTTGACGCCCTCTTTGGACCCCTTAGAATGTGATTTTTTAAACACCCTTTCTTAGCACACGTCCAGATGACGAAAAGAACCTATAATCCAGGTCTCAAGTCTCTAGGATCAGTGGTTTGAGCTCTGCGTTGCATGTCAGTTTACTGCCTCGGTGGCGAAGTGGGTGTATGCTCGACTGCCAATCAAGAGGTCCCGGGTTCGATCCCCAGGTCAGGCAAAGTGTTAAATATTGGATACTGCCTGGAGCTGCCTGGAGTCTGGAACTGTGCCCGGTAGATGGCAATAGGCTCGCCCCCTATTACGTGGGACCAATAACACACTGGCGAAATGTGGGTGTATCTACTGTGGGACTGAGTCCTGGGTACACCTCTGCCTACCCCTTCGGGAAAAAGGCGTGAACGTATGTTATGTTGCATGTCAGTCATTTAGGATTTTATAATATTATATAGGGATACATAGATTAACTCTTTATTGATTGAATACATAATAGGAACATTAAAACTAAAAACGTATTATCATCATCAGCCGGCAGACGTCCGCTGCTGAACATAGGCCTTCCCAATAGAACACCATAAACTATTCCTACGGGGGGATTTTGCCGTAATCACCACGCCTGCCGGCGGCTTGGTGATCGCAGTAGTTGGAATACTTGGTGCCGGAGAGCGCTGCTGCCCACTCTCCGAATATGTCCCTCTGTCGGGTCTCACGGTTCTCACGGGATGAGAAAGAAGTGGCCCTATTACATAGCCGGGAACCACACGGCTGAAAAACGCATCAATTTAGTGTAACAATCGGCGGTCTTATCGCTGACAGCGATCTCTTCAGATTCGATTGAGAGATTTTCTTGAGACATCGCTATCAAAATCAAATCAAATATAAATATAATAAATTTAGGTCCATTAGTTTAGGAGCTCCGATGCCACAGACAGACACACAGACTCGTCAAACTTATAACACCCCTTCCGTTTCTCAGTCGGGGGTTAAAAACTGAGGTAAACAGTAATCGTTGCTCACGATGTATGCAAGTCGGCAGGTTATTTGTGAGCGTTTATTAACGTCTGCTTCGTCGTTAATCATTCGTATGGCTAACGTGTTTGCGTGGTATACCTGACACCGGCAATTGTATAATTTTTATAATTTGAGACTACTTACGGTCCACAGACCACCCACGGTCATCTAGTCCCAAATTAGGCTAGAAATCTGTACTACTGCCTCTGTTTCGTAGTTGTTTGCACGAGCTTTTCCTCGAAGGTACAGGCAGAGGTGTACCCAGGACTTAGTCCCAAATTAGTTACTATCCACACTTCGTCAGTCCTGTCTTAAATCATGTCGTAAGTCTCATGTAACATACATTCACGCCTTTTTCCCGAAGGGGTAGGCAGAGGTGTACCCAGGACTCAGTCCCATAGTAGATACACCCACATTTCGCCAGTATGTTATTGGTCCCATGTAATAGGGGGCGAGCCTATTGCCATATACCGGGCACAGTTCCAGACTCCAGGCAGCTATTGAGATAATTCCTAATGGAGAAATCCAATATTTAACACTATGCCTGACCTGGGGATCGAACCCGGGACCTCTTGATTGGCAGTCGAGCATGCGCCCACTACGCCACCGAGGCAGTCTCATGTAAACCCTATTAAATGCGTGCCTATTGCTATCTACTATCTATCTTGCACAGTTCTAGACTCCATGAACTCCAGACTTTCATTGAGATAATTCCTAATGGAAAAATCCAATAACACTTTGCCTGACCTGGGGATCGAACCCGGGACCTCAAAATCGGCAGTAACGGTTGCGAACCACTACGCCACCGGCAATCCCTAAATCCCTATGCATAATACTATGTTCTCTGTATCACCTGCCCAATGCCCCATCTAGAAACTAATAAGGCAATAATACTTATCGCTCTAGGGGTTGGTCCCATTATCCTCCGTCACGTCTCCAACTGTGGCAATAACAATCTATTTGTCTAGTCAACTTGTTGGCTTCATTTGCGTACTTGATCGAACAAACACGGATAGAGAAAGGAATGCTCAGAAGGTTCAGACATTTCGAGAGGATGGAATGGTCAAGTCGGTAGTTTACTTAGGCGTACTTTTAATGAAGAAATTGATGTTGCCCTAAGGAAAAGGCATGTCAAAAGTACCCACAACCGAGGAGCATAATATACAAAACTAGCTGTGCCCCGCGGTTTCACCCGTATTATAATAATATGATGTTCCTGTCTCATTGAAACATTCATTGAAGCAGGAACCTTGCGTTCCCGACTCAAGCCACAACTGCCTAACCCGCCTAGCATGGTACGGGCACAGAACAGATAATAATACTACGTATAGAATGGACTCTGTCTTCCGTCCTCCAATCGGCCTTCCTCACCACGCGAGCGAGATTGAGCCCTCCACGAGCCCCGCTTGTATGGGAAATCACCTCACGCTCACTCTTGCACGTGTACTGTGTACAAAACTCCTTGTGTGTGCTGTCTGTGTAGTAGGTAGTTATAGCGCGCCTTTTATATGGGAATTGAGACGAGTGTCCGGGGTGTGGTACGGGGATAACTTGTTTTCCCCGTTTTTTTGTCCCTCGCGATAACTTGTTTTCCCCGTTTTTTTGTCCCTCGCATAAGAACATTGCATATCTGCTGTCTCGTTCGAACCCCCTGGGACTTCGTTTTCTCTGGTCACTGTGCTACCGGGGCTGATTGTGCCGTGGGTACTTTTGATTCTCTTCTTCACAACTGACGTACCAAGGACTCAACCCGGACCCACGGCACAACTACTATGCCGATCTGGCTGAGTCGTAGGGAACTCAAAAACCACTCTGATTCCCCATAGCAGAACTACCGCTATTCTCTAAAGGGCTAATAGTAAACCTCTTTGTTCGCCTAGGTATGTTATGGACATATAAAAAAAATACCTTATAGTATAGCATATCGACTTACGTATTATTATTAAGGGTTCACGATGCTCGAGCTCAAAACAAAGACTAGTAGGTCACTTTTAGGTAACCATCAATTTGATTAATTAGCCACGCCTCGTTCATAATGGCTCAAACAGTAATAAAATATAGGCTACATAAGTAAGACTGCCTCCGTGGCGTAGAGGGCGCATGCTCGACTGCCAATCAAGAGGTCTCGGGTTCGATCCCCAGGTCAGGCAAAGTGTTAAATATTGGATTTTTCCATTAGGAATTATCTCAATAACTGCCTGGAGTCTGGAACTGTGCCCGTTAGATGGCAATAGGCTCGCCCCCTATTACATGGGACCAATAACATACTGGCGAAATGTGGGTGTATCTACTATGGGACTGAGTCCTGGATACACCTCTGTCTACCCCTTCGGGAAAAAGGCGTGAATGTATGTTTTGTACATAAGTAACCGTTACATAATAACGAGGGGAGGCTATGACATGACTTATGACTAATTCTCTCGGACCGTTGTTTGTTAAAATCTACTAATAAAAAGCCCAGTGGTGGCGTGATAAGGTAACAAACAAACACACACTTTCATCCTTCCATCCTAACTTTAAAATGAAATTTCCCAAATATGGAGAGAGAGAGAGAGAGAGAGAATAATTTTCCACTCAATTGTTTGTTGTTGCTTTTTGATCTGGCCTTTATTTGCGCCGAAGTATAATTGGTTGAAAAAAACCGTATGGATTTTCACATTTTAAAAAAAAATTCAATAAATATTTTAAGGTTATTTTTATGTTTTTTTGTAAATATGAAAAAAACCATAAGTAATTACGGTTTTCTTAAATCAAATAAAGGTATTTTAGCGCAAATAATGGTCATACTTTGAGCCAACAACAAACAATTGAGTGGAGAATTATTCTCTCTCTCTCCATATTTGAGAAATTTCATTTTAAAGTTATAGGATGGAAGGATGAAAGTGTTTGTTACCTTATCACGCCACCACTGGGCTTTTTATTAGTAGAATTTAACAAACAAAGGTCCGAGAGAATCGGACCTTTAAACTAATATTATTGCGAATGCGTATACTTTGTGCACTAAGCTTAGAAATTTCTCTAGTGGAGTCAATAGCGTATTTTTTTGACAATTATTTATTACTTAGCTCTAGCAGCATAGAACTACTGGCACAGATCACTTTGTAAGAATAGTTTACACCCTGAACACTTTGCTTGCCGCAGGTCATTGATCGAGGAATATCTTGAGCTTTCACTTTATCTATGTCGTCTTGTTCATATAAAATATACATACAGTCACGCCATGTTCCTGTTGGGGTAGGCATAGACTATTTATCTCCTGCACGTTATAGCATCCTGACATACAAGTTCCGCTGCTTCCACTTTCATCACATTCATAATTTATTCGGTGAGTACTTTTGATCGGCCTTCCCTTAAGACAACACATCAAAATCACAATAATAAATAATAATTGACATAACATTAATTATATGATTGAAATATTTCCACGCCTGCTTGTAGGCTGAATACACGACTTTAAGTTATATAAGGTCCTATATTATAATGTATGTGTATTCCGGCAAATAAAATAATTGATTGATTTGTCAATTTGTTCATGAAAAGTACGCCTCAGTCAACTCCTACCGACTTGATCATTCACACTCGCCTTGTAAATCTCTTTTGTTTATCTACTTTTACCATCCTCTTCTTCGTGTATTTGATTATTTCAATCATCGCAAATCTTCACCAAACATATTATATTTTCATACAATCAATGTAAACACAGTGTAGATCGCGCGATCATATAGGAAACCTATAAATTCATGTCGGAATGGACGCGCAGCCGTTTTCAGTCGTTAAAACATCGAAACCTGTTTATTTTCGAAAGCAACAATGTCTGAGCCAATCTTTTGTTTAGGATTGAGGTGGAGGCACAGTAAGAACGATTTGTTGGAAATTAAACTTTACCTAGAATACTTAGTATAAAAAATATGCGATATGTGCCCTGGTCGATGACTCCACGGAGCGGTGAGTCCCGCGACGCCGCTCCGATCAACGGTGACTCATTTTCAAGTAGTACACTCCCATGAAAAATTAATAGAATATTAAATAAACATGAACAATAACTCAGTAAGAATAAATTATTAACCATGCATGTAAATTGGGATTTTCACCAAATAGACATCCTACCCCTCTACCCTTGGATATCATAAGAGTCAGCTAAGTTTTATCAGATCCAGATGACGAGCAACAGCGTCCTGTGCGTAACACCATTGTTAATCATAAAACTGCGCTCGCCAAACCGCCTGCCAAGTGTGGCAAGTATTGGCAGTGGACTTCCAACGTCATACTCACGGCATATTCTAAAATCGGCAACATCATCATCAGCCGGAAGACGTCCACTGCTGAACATAGGCCTCTCCCTTGGAGCGCCATAAACTATTCATATGGGGGGATTTTGCCGTAATCACCACGCTTGTCGTGCGGCTTGGTGATCGCAGTAGTTGGAATACTTGGTGTCGGAGAGCGCTGCTGTCCACTCTGTTAATATGTCCCTCTGTCGGGTCTCACCCCTCCCACGGGATAATAAAGCGGTGGCCCTATTGTATAGCCGGGAACCATACGGCCAAATCGAATCGGCGGTCCGAAATTAAGGGTAAATCATAAATATAATTATCTACTGTCCGATAGATGGACGGATGGATTTGCCCTGTTCAATCTGCCCACGCCTTAACATCGTTCTCCATAAACACTGAAGCAAACCATGCCTGTTCAACCTTAAATATTATCGAAAAAACATTAAATCCGTCTAATGATTGATATCATGTTTATAACTCTCTTATAGAACCACTATCTGGATCAGACGATGATATTGTGACGTCAAACAGCTTTTTAGCAGCTTTTAATAGTGCAAGTTTACTTAACGGCACTGATTTGTCTGCAAGAAATTTGAATGCGATAATGTGGTCTCCACTGTCTAAACTCCATTGTCCACTGTCTAAAATATAAGTCGAAAAATGCAGATATTTCGTATTGTAAATGCATACAAATGTACTCTTAATTGCAAGCCTTCACATGACTTTACGACCTTTTCATACGTACACGGCGGAATGGAGTCTTTTCCCGCTGTATACGGTTTACCGTGACTGGTCCAACCATAAATTTAAACAAAAGAGGAGATGAGGTACTGGCTTCTCGAAAATGGAAAGCTCAAATTAGGTCCCATTAGTTCCACTAATATTGTTGTCTTGGTCGCACTTCGGTCTTAGGTACGTCAATGAACTTCACAATGAGCAAATTGCAGGTGCCAGTTGTTGAGTAAGCGCTGGGAGAACGTAACCTATATCCCCTTTTCTTTAAAGCAATGGGTCCAACCCAACGTGGGTTGGACCCATTGCACAAAGTTACTCCTTCCTAGTCCCAATTCCCAATTAGCCACCGTCACGACTCGAAACACTGCATTTACCTTTATTTATTTCCCTGACAAGTTTTGCGAATGCCTACTCCATTATGGATTAAACAAATAATGGAATGCAATAAGACATGATAAGTCTGCATGCCACAAAAGAACGCAATCCAGAATTCCAGCTCGATCATGCCTAAGAAATGTTCTTCCTGTCCGCGATTAATTACCATGACTCAGGCTTCAAATATGATAAAAATAAGCAGATATTCTTGTTTTATTATTAGGGCAATAAAACCCTCGTAAAACATGAAAGGTGAATGTTATGCTATTAAATTGCCTGCCTGAATATTGGTCCCGTAACAGTGTTTATTGCCTAAACAAAGGTTTGGCCTCTGGGGCATTGTCCTAAGGTCAACTAAGAGCGATTTCACACTACGTCCGAAACGAATCCGATCCGAATCTGTGAAATACGGTCCGAAGTAATCGTAGAACTATTTGTGTCGTAGTTAACGCACTATAGAAATACAATTTCCGTCATCCGTGAGTCTCCATTTCGGAGACGATATTGACGGACTGAAGTAGTCATAGTTTTATTTGCATGAACACTCTCGCACTGCGTCCGCACTAGTCCAATCTATAAATTCGCTATCACGGATTTAGATCGGCAGTAGTGCGAAAAGCAATATCCGAATTCGGTCTGTCTTCCGAATAACGGATTTGGATCGGATACATTTCGGACGTAGTGCAAATTCCACAGAACACATATACAAGCAAAATCGCTCTAACACTAGGCCGTATAGAAAATTATTTTTTAACGGTATCCGATAGGAATTATTTATTTTTAAAATCGATTACGCACTACGTCCGTAATGAATCCGATCGGACTCGGCCCGGACGCAGTGCGCGAGTGTTCATACAAATAAAACAATGGCTGCTTCGGTCCGTCAATATCGTCTGCGAAATGGGGATTCACGGATGACGTAGGTATTTCACGGATTCGTTTCGGACGTAGTGCGAAACCGCTCTTATGGCCACACCGTGTCGATAAATCTCTGTTGACTAGCTCTGTATGTTACAGAGCTAAGATTGGTTAAGAAAAAATAAAAAAAAAATACAGGATATTAAAAATTATGATGGTACAGTTAGTTGACGATGCCATAATTTGAATATTTGTTTCTACGTTATAAAAACAAAGTTCACGATCTAGAGTTTGCTACGCTATTGTGGTTATGTATAAATTGGGAAAATATAACAGGGTATCAAAAATTATAAAGAAGTTATTATAATGGTATTTATATTAAATAATAATATTCTGAGTGACGTTTTTATTACTGAAAATGATATTATGCGTAAAATTTTAAATCTTGACATTAACAAAGGCCCTGGCCCGGATGGAATTCCACCTTTACTAATTGTTAAATGTGGTAAAGCTCTTTGCGTACCGTTGCATATTTTATTCAATCATTCACTAAGATTGGGAGTGTTTCCATCTATTTGGAAAACCGCCCATGTAGTCCCAGTATATAAAGCTGGTGATAAGTCTTGCTGTGAGAATTATCGTCCTATTAGTATCCTCTCGTGTCTATCTAAATTATTCGAGTCCTTAGTTTATGAATCCCTATATCATCAAATTTATCCTTATTTATCGCCTAGTCAGCATGGCTTTATAAGAAACAGATACACGCTCTCGAACTTGCTTGAATATAAGAATTACCTGTGTTGTGCGTTTGCTGAAAGAGTTCAAGTTGACAGTGTGTACACTGATTTTTCTAAGGCGTTTGATAAGGTAAATCATCAAATTTTATGTAGTAAATTGGCATCACTCTACGGGGTTCATGGCAACTTGTTACGGTGGATCGAATCATATTTAAGTAGAAGAAGTCAGCTGGTGGCTATAAAAGGTTACTTATCTACACCCATAGCAATAACATCGGGGGTGCCGCAAGGCTCGCACTTAGGCCCACTGCTTTTTAATGCATTTATAAATGACCTTATTGAACGTCTTAATTGTCCTTGCCTTTTATATGCTGACGACCTTAAGGTCTATACCAAGATCACAAACTCCAGTGATTGTCAGATTCTTCAAAATGATCTCACTACTATCGATGAATGGTGTCACCAGAATTTCATGGTACTTAATGTGAGTAAATGCTGTGTTATTTCATTCACTACCAAAACACATCAAATAGTCATGCATGAATACAATCTGAAAGGTCAGACCCTTCAAAGAACATGTTCTGTCAAGGATCTTGGTATTATTTTTGATAATAAATTGACATTTCGTGAACATTACGACTTCATAATTAGTAAATGTAATAAATTGCTAGGATTCCTTGCCAGATCCACTAAAAAGTTCAAAGATCCGCGATCTCTTCTATATCTCTATTGTACTATGGTTCGTAGTTTACTCGAATACAACACTTCAATTTGGTCACCTTATTATGCTATCCACAGCGACTGTATTGAAAGAGTGCAGAAAAGGTGTTTGTACATACTTTGTTGTAGATTCGGACTTAAGCGCAAGCTTCCATCGTACACTGACAGACTCAAACGCTTTAGCCTGTTAAAACTTATAACTAGACGCTCCTACTATGACATGGTATGCCTGTTTAAAATAATTCATTCTTTAATCGACTCACCTTCCCTTCTTTCCAATATTAACATTAATATAAGACCCAGAGCTAGATACCCCCATATTAAAATATTTTCTTTGCAAGTCTACACCAACAATACTTCTTTCTATAACCCAATAGTAAGAATGGCCCGAGAATACAATGATATTCTTGTTCGTCATCATGACTCAGTTGATGTCTTTAACAACAAACTGCCAAAATTCAAGAGTGATATTTTGTCCATATTATCAAAAGAATAAGTAATATGAACTTTCTCTTTTTATTACAAAATAAGTATAAAAATTCCAATTTTGTAACTCTGCTTCATACTTATATTAAGTAGATTTGATTTTGTGTTCATGTTGTGTGCGCATAATTTAGGAGTGTAATCTAGTAATCACCTTCACTCATGATATTTAATTGCCATTAGATTATACTCTGTTTTGTGTACCTTATTTAATAAAATAAAATAAAAAAAATAAAATAAAGATATCTTCAAATGTCTACTATAAGCGTTTTTTGAAGTAATTTGAATCTATGTTGACTACGTTATTTTGGAAGGTAATTATTTAACGTGTACAATATTCACAACTCATGTTTATAGTTCCCAGTTTACACGAGTTTCTGAAGCAGTTATTGTTATTTCAGTGAGCTTGGCAATTACTCACATTTGGGCTAATTTTACGCGCGTCATTTGTAAATATTTCTTTGGCGTGTGACTTCTGACGTGTGTTGCTAAATGCAACATGTAAATGTTGAATAAAATAATTGGAAAAGTTTAATGCACTGTGTGCGAAGAGAATGGGTTGGGTAGGATGAGAATTGACGGTATATCATATATCATAGGTTAAGGAGCGTATCTTAAAAAAAAAAAATTACACAAACCTATATGAAAAATTTACCAAAACGATGTTTTGTTTTCTCCTGTTTCCTCCGAATATCAGCGATCTATTTGAATCATTTATATTCTGATCTAAAAAGAGCTCACCACAGCCCATTCGGTAGGATATCAGCCGTCGTCTGTTGCCAGACGCCGCATCATTGCGCCCAGGCACTATGCACCACAGAGAAGTTACCTGCACGAACCCCTCCTTAATAGCTGCCTTCACCAACCTAGTAACTTCAGTCAGAAAACTTCATCGTCATCATCATCTCAGCCGTAGGAAGTCCATTGATGACTGGCCTCCTCCGTTTGGGGGAGAATTTGGTTTTGCCAATACTCGCCACGCTTGGCAGGCGAGCTGGCGAGCACAGTTCCATGGTTTTTTACGCAGAGGACACTGCTGCTGCTCGTCCTCTGGGTCTGATAAACTTTAGCCGGCCTTAACATTTTTTCTGATTCATAATAAAGTTGAAAACTCGACTGCTACATAGTGCTATAGATATGGCCCGTTAAAAAGTATACTTTCTAGAAGTGACAGGTTGATCTTAGTTTTCTCATAAGCCTTTGTTGTACATTTTTTTAGCGTACAACGTCGCACTTTTCTTGTACTTTTTTTGACGTGAGTCTGAAATTCGTACAATACCATATTACTGCTAAAAATATGACACAGAGCGGGTAGAATACTATTCTATAGCCGGGATCACAACCGAGAAAAATAATTATAATGCTTTTATTGTAGAAATTCTGGGGTCCGAAAATAGACCCCCGGCTGGCGCAGTACCTCACAAACTTCCTGTTCGGCTTTGGTCCGGACAAGTCGCCCACGGTCGAGTTTAATCGGTTCGCCGAGCTCTACGTTTACAATGTAAGAGGTGAGTTTTATCGTAACTTAGTTTTGTAAGGTACAGCGCCATCTAGTTTTCAAAGTGTCCCAACTTTCTGAAAAACTGCCTAAATCGAGATTTTATTGGCGATTCGATTTATGCATTTCGTTTGGATGTCAAAGTGTGCGTGTGTTTGTTTGATACCTCGTCATGCCGAAATTGGGCTGAAATTTGGTATGTACAGGTTCGACCCTAGAATAATATAGGGTTTACTCACACTCTCGTAAAGTAACCCGTTATGGCACCGCATTTGGTTCATAGTCCATACTGATTATTACGCACTAGTGCATTTTACTTTACATTACCGTACTTATTTATTACTTTGACTTTAGTCAAGGATCGAGCAAGCGAAGCATCTCAGTTTCAAAATTGGCCAAAATTGATTTTGTCCTTATGTCCATCTGCCCTTCTTTCAGTCTCGTCAGTTCTCAAGTTCTCGCCTACAGGTCACATTTTTCAACCGTTTTTGACGAAAATTGCCACACAAGCTCCTTGATTTATTAAAATTTTTGATTTCGCGATTTTTGATTGGAAGGGAATTAGGAAAATGGGGAATTTGCTGTAGTGTTATTTATCAACGGATTTCAATCAAATTTTAGAGGCACATTAAGGATTTCATACTATACAAGATGTTGTAAAATAAATTCTAAAAGAGAGGAGTGGAAGGGAGAAAAGGGGCATGACATTCGTTGTGCTTACGTTGTCTCTTTCGCACGCAGGACACCACCGAATTAAAATAGCTGATTAAAACTTTGAATAACCATTTTTATGAATTTTTTTCGACACAAAATATGCATGGCTTTGCTAAGCAAGGGGAAAGGGGAAATTGTCGGCTATTACATGGTTATAAGGACTCACGAGAACTACTGTTCTCATAGATCCACTAATTTAGTTTGAGATGACATAAAACAGATTGCCTAGAGACCTGATAGTCGTCTTAGCTGGACGACAGAATATACCTACTACATTTCCGCGGGTGAAACCGCGGGGCAAAGCTAGTCCCTTATAAGTATAAAATCGTGCATTGTTCAGGTACAATCGACGACAGGATGATGTTAACATACATCAGTCTCGGCACACCGTACGGCGAAGACAAGGAATTGCCATATCAACTAGTGAAAGAGGTTAGTAAACATTTTATTAACTTGTAATATTAACCAAATTTACTATTAACAATCATATCATTGACAGCCTCGTTAGCTCAGATGGTAGTAAGTGCTTTCTGTGCCGCAGGCCTCGGGTTTATTCCGGCTTCCGGCCAGGTCAAACATTTGTGTGCATGAACTGCATGTCTGTTTGATTTGTGTCTGGGTGTAATAAGCTTATATACGTATGCATATCAGTCATCTGGTAACCATAGGGCATAGAAGTAGGCTTCTAGCCCAGTTTGAGGTCAGATGACCGTGTGTGGGAGTTATCCCATATTATTAGTATATCGGTATGCTCTCTCCGGAAACGTATCCCTGCTGTGTACGTACCGTTGACCTAAAACTTAGGGCTTTTTAAAAGGAGAGTGAATAGAATGTTGTAGGGTCGGTAACATTCTGGCAATACCCCTGGTGTTGCAGGTATCCATAGGCGGCGGTAACCGCGAGCCATCAGGCACACCATCTGCTTGCCACTTATGGCATAATATAATATAAATCTATTCAGGCCTCCACGATTCGGGCCCTGAGCCCAGTGTGGGACCACAGAATCCTCTATGGATATAAGTTAGGCAGGTACATAATGATAATTACATCGTGCCTACTACCTGCTTATCATAAAAACAAACATACATTCTCGCCTTTTTCCCGAAGAGGTAGGCAGAGGTGTACCCAGGTCTCAGTCCCATAGTAGATACACCCACATTTCGCCAGTATGTTATTGGTCCCATGTTATAGGGGGCGAGCCTATCGTTACCTGCTTATTGTTATCTTAATAATACGTACAAAGTAGACCATACTATTTGATTTTCTCACCTGTAACACACTAGATACAGCCCCTAGGCTGGAGGTCCACGTAGGCTAGACGTAGGCTTTCCAAGGAAAAGCCAGGCCAGAAAGTAGTCAGGACCGAGCACTTAGAAATTTAATGAAAGTAACTAAGTCTATGAACTAAGTCGTATATCAGGATCGTAGCAGAATGCAACTGCGCTCGCCAACCCGCCTGCCCAGCGTGGCGAGTATTGGCAAAACCACCCTTATGTGGTAGGTTTAGCAGTGGTCTCCCTACGGCTGAGATGATGATGAGCAAGTAGGAGGGTAGATTTTTTTTTATGATCGTGAGTGACAAGACGAGCAAATCAGGTGCCTGATGGTAAGCATCATGATTGCCCATAACAGACACAGTGCCACCCAGTGTTTTAATATTCAAAATTCTGCGCGGCACTACACTGCGCCTGTCACCCTGAGATATGAGTTGTTGAATCTCGTCATGCCCAGTTATTTCGCTGGTAACGTTGCCCTTCATACTGGAACACAGTAATGTCTGCACATTACTGCTTGGCGGATGAATAACTGGCAAAGGTGTGGTACTTCCCCAGGCGGCCCCCTGCAAAAGAGGCCTACCACTACAAAACGCTACAGATTGAAATTAAATTCTACAATGTGTCTCTTCCAGTATTGTGAAAGCATAGCATCAACTTACATAAAGATAGTGAAAGCGTCTTCGTCCCGTCACGCACAACAGTGGATAAATAAAGGGTTCCACGGGCGACCTAATAATGTGCAAGCATTGGGAGAAGCGTTGGCTTCTACATTGGATGAAGATGAAACGTCCCAGGTTCATTGCTCGTTCAAACAACTTAGCAAATGGTGAGTATCTTTATCTCTACTGACTGACACACTCACACATCAATCATCTTTGGCAGCAGACAAGAATTAAAAATATATTAGAGCTTGAAAAGTTATTTTGATACGATAAGTATGTACAAAGTTATTGTATATAATCATTTTACTTTAAACACTATTAACTCGCCTAGTTCTTAGGCTGCGTGACGTCATCGTATCCGACGGAATAGAGAATGGAATCCGATGACATCACGCTGCGGCTTCTGGCCGCAATGCGGCCGGTCTGACACGAAAACAATAGCGCGTTGTTATTTTTACGAATCTTTAAAAAATCATTGTGAACCTTCAACATGAAGGTCTACAGAGAAAAAGAATAACGTCATGTTTTTAATTTTAAAATATAAACTTAAAGTGGTTCCTCTCCCATACAATATGAAATTTTCCAAATAAGAGAGAATAATTTTCCACTGAGACATCCAAAAACAATTATTTGTATTTTTTTTTATAAATAGGAAAAAAGCTATATGATTTTCTTAAATCAAATATGTTTTTTGCGCAAATAATAGCCACATCAATAATGGACAGCCAGACAAATAAACAATTGAGTGGAATTATTCTGTCTTTCTCCATATTTGGAAAATTTTATTTGGTGTGGAAGAGAGACCTCGTTAAATATATATATTTTTAAACCTTTCCCAAACCCATTGTTTCAGGTTGGAAGGTAACATTCTCCTCCGTCAGCTATCAGAGATGGTGTTCATGAATCTGTTCGGTACCGGCGAGGAAGGGGGCGCGCCTCTTCAAGGCAATTCACTGTTGCCTATTCCTGAGGGTAAGAGAGACAATAATACTCTATTGAGACCACAGAACTCGTGGTGAGGCTTTTAGGGGGAGCGGGGGCGAATCTCACCAAACTCGCGTAAGAGTGATGGAGTTTTTGTCAAATAACACGTAATTTCTCTCCGAAAAAAAACAGGGTATTAAATTGCGAGAATCATAACATACAATCACGCCTTTTTCTCGAAGGGGTAGGCTGTAGGTGTACCCAGGACTGAGTCCCATTATAGGTACGCTTACGTTTCGCAATACGGGATTTTGTTGTGGGGGTCAGCCGCATATATAGAAACTATCTTTACAATACGAATACGGAAAGAAAATTTTCACGCACGGGCGGGATTTGAACCACGCACCCTCCGCACTATTACGTGGTGGGCACTCTGCCACTTGAGCTACCGTGGGTGAAATTTTTCTTTCGTGAACGTACGTTATATTCATTACTGTTTATCTTCCTTGGCGTATAAAAGTGTCAGATTGTGACCTATTTGAATAAATCTTTTTGACTTTGACTTTAACGTGTATTACAAGTTATAAGTGCATGACAGTTTAAAGTGTTATTTCGCCATTATGTTTAGACGCCAACCTACACCTCATTTACTTGTTATATTATATCGCAGGTTTAGATCCAATGCCGGACTACCCAGCGTTCATAGACCTGGCCCATATAGTGTGGCTGAACAGTCATGTACCGCCCAAACATAGGGACAAATGGAGGTTCCTCTTCTCTTCACATATACACGGCGAGAGCTTCTCTACTATGGCTGGTGAGATATTATGTTCATAGATAATATGGCCTATATAATGTGGTTGAACAGTGATGTAAGCAAACATAGTCTCA
The DNA here is from genome assembly GCA_947063395.1 of Hemistola chrysoprasaria. Lineage (NCBI taxonomy): Eukaryota > Metazoa > Arthropoda > Insecta > Lepidoptera > Geometridae > Hemistola > Hemistola chrysoprasaria. The sequence goes on along the minus strand of OX346733.1, from coordinate 7,817,708 downwards.
AATGGAGGTTCGTCTTCTCTTCACATATACACGGCGAGAACTTCTCTACTATGGCTGGTGAGATATTATGTTCATAGATAATATGGCCTATATAGTGTGGTTGAACAGTGATGTAAGCAAACATAAACACAAATGGAGGTTCCTCTTCTCTTCACATATACACGGCGAGAGCTTCTCTACTATGGCTGGTGAGATATTATGTTCATAGATAATATGGCCTATATAGTGTGTTTGAACAGTGATGTAAGCAAACATAGTCACAAATGGAGGTTCCTCTTCTCTTCACATATACACGGCGAGAGCTTCTCTACTATGGCCGGTGAGATATTATGTTCATAGATAATATGGCCTATATAATGTGGTTGAACAGTGATGTAAGCAAACATAGTCACAAATGGAGGTTCGTCTTCTCTTCACATATACACGGCGAGAGCTTCTCTACTATGGCTGGTGAGATATTATGTTCATAGATAATATGGCCTATATAGTGTGGTTGAACAGTGATGTAAGCAAACATAAACACAAATGGAGGTTCCTCTTCTCTTCACATATACACGGCGAGAGCTTCTCTACTATGGCTGGTGAGATATTATGTTCATAGATAATATGGCCTATATACTGTCGTTGAATTGTGATGTAATCAAACATAGACACAAATGGAGGTTCCTCTTCTCTTCACATATACACGGCGAGAGTTTCTCTACTTTGGAGAATGCTCTTACAATTTTATGATTTTGATTTTGTATCAAATTGAAATTGATATCAAGTACTCAGATCTGCGTTCCCTTGTGGATGTAAAAAATCATACTTCTAAGTTAACGCAATCAAAAGTTATGGCCATTTTACTGCATATTTCCATACTTTGCGAAAGGAACCAATGGATGGCGCTGTATGCTCGTGGTATCTAGGTATGGAACGCTATACAATTTATTTTTTTGTACTTCCAGGTCGCATCCAAGACCAAGGCGCGTCAATATTAATAATAGAAGACAACAGTGGATACATTTTCGGTGGTTTCGCCTCTGAATCGTGGGTGTTGGGTCCGAACTTCCGCGGCTCGGAGGAATCCTTCCTGTTCACACTATCGCCCAAGATGCGCATGTATCCGGCCACTAGTTACAATAACCATTATCAGTACATGAACCATCATACGAAGACTTTGCCCAACGGTTTGGTAAGTTACTAAGTATAACGTGTTATCAGGAAAGAGGACCTCTTAGCAGTTTGACACAATCCTATAGAAAATTTATTAAATCGATGTTTCGTATTCCCCTGTTTCCTCCGAATACAGTGAACCTATTTGATATATTTATATCCTGATATTTTAAAGATGAATTAAAGTATGTCCCTATCATTTTATTTTTGTTTATAAACTCTATATTTTTGTAGTGAACGTCCAATCACGCGAGTAAAATTTTTGGAAGTTCACTATGAAAAAACCAAGGGTCTATGAAAAATATTAAAATGACAGGGACCACAGATCAAGGGAGATTTGGCTATTTCGCAAAATTGTTCGTGTCCCGATGTCAAACTCAAACTCAAAACTCAAACTCAAACAGATTTATTCAAATAGGTCATAATCTGACACTTTTGCACGTCAATAAAGATAAACAGTACTGAGTCTACCGTGCGTTCGGAAAGATACCTCTACAAGAAGAACGCACAAGAAACTTGTAGGGCTTAATTTTTTCAACAGATAGTTTTACAATATTTGGTTTGGTTACATTCGTTTTCTTTAAAGGTGCCGCGAGGCGGCTATGCAGAAGTTTCCAGGCATCTTTGTCCTCTATGTACTGGTACTATGTACTATGTACTAATGTATGTCTCCACATTTCTCCCTCCAATTACACTAACACAAAAACAAAAACAATGAGTACGACGCACATGCTCACATTTCTCACGCACAATAAGAAACTTGCAGGCACACCAAAGACCTTATTGATTGTACACATGCATAAAAGGGTGGTGCATCAACCCTGTAGCTACGGACTCTGCATAAACACACATATGTAACTAGAGATAGAAACTGGCAATCGATATAAGTAAAATCGATACTTTTCAATTATTATCTGCTCTTTCCCTGAGGATACATTATTTACAGTGAAATAAAACATTATAATAAGATTTATAAGTATTTTATTACTGGTCCGTAAAATGTAAATATTTGCCTAAATTTGCATAACGTATTTGCCATACGTATTTTCAATATGGGCACCGACCATTCGAAGAGGCGATGAACTTTCTTCAACGGTTGAAAGCACTTTGTCCCAAAGTGAGAAAAGCATAATGTGCGTTTTTTAGTTGGAAACCAGGTTGTACCTCATCTTGTTGCATTTATCCACTTTTCTTTTAAGTTTGGATCCTTCGGATACCTACAATTAAAAAAACTCGCAAGATATTAATGAATAGTACACGACATATCAACATAAATAATTGACAACACAACAATGGGTTCGTCTCCTCATAATGTCAGTAGGTGTATATTGGGAATTCTAATTCACCTTTTTTCTTAACGTTCGCTCACTCGCGTTCCCTCACTTGAAAAAGTTAATTAGAATTCCCAATCATACACCTACGCTGATGTAAATTAAGAATTCGGTATATGGCTCACCTTCTTCCTCGTAACTCGTACTTGATGCACATTTAAAAACATCACAACTCACAACACAAATAAAACACTGAAAACTCGTTGTTGACAACGTTATGATACCTTTATGCCCAGTGGCCGATTGCTCAAAGTTTTTTCTAGCCCTTTCTTTGGTCATGCCATTCTGTTCAGTACTTCGTTCGGATTTACTAAGCAAATTACAAATGCTGTTCGTCTTACTTGTTTCCGAAACATATGTGGCATCTAGAACAAAACCTTCACAAGGCAGTCCAGGTTTCATATACGTTTATTTGACTTCACGTGTTCTCCTTATGCCGGTCGGCGGCCAACCCGCTTAAGGTTCTTTCTAGCAGATTGACTTCCATATAATTTAGTACTTTTTCGGATGTACTAAGCAAATTACAAATGCTTTTCGTCCTACTTATTTCCTAAAAATGGCACCCAGAAACAATAACCTTCAGTTGGCAGTCCAGAGTCAACGTGTTGTCACTTCAACGCAAAGTATGAAATGAAGTGTGAAGTACATAACTCTATAATAGTTTTCATATTAAGTATCGATAATTTCAAGTAACCCATAATAATAATATAAAGTGGAGTAACAATTAACTTATATGGATATAAAAGTTACCTGAGAGAATTTCAAATAATAAGATAGCTTTATTTGCTGTAATTTTATATAATAATTTGTTTAATTTCAAAGTCAAAACCATAAATGTATTTTAAATTTGATAAGAGAGTTTGAATGGTTTTCTCATTTTTTCCTGCATATTTCAAAAGCTATACCAATTGTTTAATTTTAAAAGATATTTCAAAACCCATTCCAGGGGGTCCATAAATTTTAATACGTATTTAATACGGCTGTATTTTAATACGGTCCATAAATTTTAATATTATTTTAGTTTTTTAATGCACACTGAAAGTAAAATAATACTTTCGTGTGACTTACATTTAAAATAATATACTAAACTGTTAGGATCTTCATTTCTCATTTCACAACAAAAAAAAAAAAAAGATCGATAAGTATAATTACAGATGCGGTACATCTCTAAAGCAAAGTATACCGGGAATTTTATCGAAAAGCACCTAGCAAGCATTCTGTGTGTGAAGCATACAACGTTTGCAGTATGCACACATAAGCTTTTCCTCCAGAGACATGCTATGCTACGTTACTCTATGAATGCATTTGATATCCATCAATGTTATTTAATGGTTTATTGTATACTTAGCACTGATGGAAAAGGATTCTACTAAGCTATGTTTTTATAGGAATGTATGCATGCTCTAGATGTGTTTTACAATAGGATCAGTTTATATCTCGCAATATGCGAAAAATAACTCATTCAGGAAGATGAGTAGCTACTCATCAAATTCGAGCTGAACATCATCATAGCACATGTTGTTCGCATCGCAATATAGCTTGCACAATCTCGCAGCATAGCACATTCTTTGGTGGAATGAACTCTTAACCTTTAAGCGATTTAGCAGTATTAGTACTATCACTGGCTCGGTGGTGTTTTGGGAGCATGCTTGACTGCCGATCATGAGGTCCCGGGTTCGAAACCCAGGTCAGGCAAAATTTTAAATACTCGAAAGAAAGAACTCGGTACTCGATTCTCGTAATAATTTTGTAATAAAATGAGTGACATAATTTTATAACTAAATTTTCCTGCAAATAAATCACGTGATGATGATACATACCATGACCTAGATAAAATGTTACAAATTGAATGACACAGTCACGTCCTTGAGTTGGAGCCTGTTTGGAGAGATCTAAAGGTGTAAATAATAGGTACCTACCTAATCTGAGTTGATAATGTAGCACGTGCGTCTATGTCCATGTGTTTCGTAAATAATAAAATAACTTTTGGTTAAGTTTATTTAGTTATCAATAAATATTTTACAAATGTATTTTATTCCTCATTTAATATCGCCAAATATCACATTTTGGCGTATCGTAGGTGCAGTCTCACTAATCATCCTATGACAGCCCTGTTGGTTCAGATGGTAGTAACTCTGCTTTCTGTGCCGCAGGGCCCGGGTTCGATCCCCGGCCAGGTCAAACATTTGTGTGCATGAACATGTCTGTTTGATCTGTCTGGGTGTTATAAGCTTATATAAGTATGTATATCAGTCATCTGGTAACCATAGTACAGGTTTCTAGCCTAGTTTGGGACCAGATGACCGTGAGTGGAAGTTGTCCCATATTATTATTATTATTTATTTATTCTTATATAAAACCATTGTGGAAGGCTCGCGAAAATGAGTTATTTTATGTATAGGCATAGTGTATAGGTACATTACATACTTACTGAACAAAAATCTTATTTATTAAATAATTTACCGAATATAAAATACAGACTATCAACCTACATAACTTAATATAGGTATTATTGCGAAAGCGTTGCATACAAAAACACTGTACTTTCTATAATATTCAAAATAATTTTAGCTTGGTACGTTCTTAGATCTTTCATCATCATCATCATCATCTCAGCCATAGGACGTCCACTGCTGAACACAGGCCTCCCATATAGATTTCGATCCAACACCGTTGCAAGCGGCCCACATCCTTATCACTTATCAGATCAATTGTCCACCTTGTGGGTGGACGTCCTACGCTGCGCTTGCCGGTACCGTGGTGAAGATCTTTGATATTTGATTATGCATCCGCCGGTTCTTTGTTAAATTTGATATCATTACAATATTAACCAATAATAATATTATTGGTTTTGTCATCAAAAATGTGCCAGGTTTCGCAAACAGTTTATTTTATTTTATTTGTGAATCGAATAATATCAGTTTACATTATGTTTACACGGAATTTATAGGTACACGGAATGTTTACCTACACACTGGGAAATGGTTGACCACCTCTAATTTGAGTCAGCAATATATTTAATATAAAACGTTAATCGATTATATTTTAATCACTAATTCTTCAAAGTTCTGCAAAGAGTGATCATCGCTAGCTACAAGTCTCTACAAGTCTCAACAAGTCTCTGCTAGAGCAAGAAGAAATTCTGTACTAAGTACTTCACTCCACTTCACTTCAGTTTTAATCATGTTCGTAAGTTTGATTTACTTAATTATTTATGTTTCGTAGTCGGCTACTATAATAAGCCCACTGCATTACCTCGGATGCAAATTTATAATTATTGTCTTATTAATTGTTCGCAGGTCGGACTCTGAGTACGAATGCAGCAAGCGCTTCCGCAAGGACGACGAAGACGAGCTGCCGCAAACGTCGAAGCGGTAAGTTCTCATTTGTGTTAAATTATGGATTTTTCCATTAAAAATTATCTCAATAACTGTGTGGAGTCTGGAACTGTACTCGATAGATGGCAATAGGCTCACCCCGATTACCTTGGACCAATATCATACTACTAGTGAAATGTAACACGTGCATGATTGTACCTATGTTTATTACGTTTATTAATTGAAGTTTATTGTCACATTGTGACTGCCTCGATGGCGTAGTGGGCGCATGTTCGACTGCCTATCAAGAGGTCCCGGGTTCGATCCCCAGGTCAGGCAAAGTGTTAAATATTGGATTTTTCCATTAGGAATTATCTCAATAACTGCCTGGAGTCTGGAACTGTGCCCGGTAGATGGCAATAGGCTCGCCCCCTATTACATGGGACCAATAACATACCGGCGAAATGTGGGTGTATCTACTATGGGACTGAGTCCTGGGTACACCTCTGCCTACCTCTTCGGAAAAAAGGCGTGAATGTATGTATTGTCACATGTGCAAAAGGAGGGTTATATTTTTCGGGAATCTTAGTATGTTTGTCTGTTTTTTTGATTGATCCAAAGACTACGGTATGATTCTTACATAAAAGAATAATATTATGTGTATCCATCTGTGTTATCATCAGGTACAATATATTTATTATCGAACTAATAATCATCTTATAATTTCAGAACAAACAAAAAGATCAATAAGTCGTCAAAAAGAAAAACAACTCAAAAAGCGGTGCCTTCTGGGAGCGGATGGCAGCTGGCATCTGAGAGCGACGAGGAGGTGGCCAAGCAGCCCCGAGCCCAGCCGAGCAAGCTGACCTCATCTTTCACACGACGCGTCGCCGACGGAGTGTTGCGCCGAACCGCAAATTTATCGGGCGATTTATTTTTAGAATTAAGGCTATACAATAGTAGGGACATACGAGACGTCGAACTCAAGGACCGCTGGGAAAAAGCTATACTTTCATTAAAGTATCAGGCTGACTCAGATGCTGAAGAGCTAGACCTGGTGAGGTCCTTAGTTCGGCTTACAAAGGCCAAGTTCCGCGAAGAAGGTATCTTTTTCGCGGACAGTAAGAAAAAGTAGTTTGTAGAAGTATTATATGATAATATATTTTTATGTCTCTTTTTATATGTTTTTTTTTAACACTTATAACATAATATATTAATATCTTTTTATAAATATCACTGAGTTCCCAGTCTATTTAATTAATTATATTTCATATAATATAAGTCTAGTTTCTAAGTCATAAATAAATATAGGTAGGTAAACATTATGCCAGCAAAAACAATATTTTGCACCGTTTGTGATTTGTCTGTAAAAAGTTCAGCGTTCTCTGCTCACTTGAGAAGTGCTGTACATAAAAGTAATAACGCAGTTGAGATAGGTGATGGCATTGAAAAAATATGTAGTGCTTTTCGTAGTCGCATCGCATCATACAGAGTGCGAAATAAAGATGTAGAGGGTGAGTTGGCGTCTCCGCCGGCGGAGTTCCTACGCTCGCTGCGTCCACGCGTGCGCCAGCTCTTACAAGCGCGTCTGCTTTCTTTCGATACTGTTAAAGTCAACTTTGAGCTATATGCTGAATTTATTTTAGTTTCGAAAGATTCTCGTGAAATTAAGTCTTTTGCGACAGGAAATATTGTTATTCATAAAAATTTTGATTTTAATGAATTGTTTCATAAGGTCATCGAAACTATTTCGAATAAAATCGATGAATTTCAAGAAAGAGACAGCGGCTGGGCTTTTTTAAGCAGTTTGCACTTAGAAATAAACATAAATAAATATAATCCTTTACGAGCATCAGGATTTATTGATTTACCAAAAGCTTTAAAATTAAAACGTGCATGCGTAAATATCCAAAATCGAGATCAATTTTGTTTTTTGTGGTCCATAATGGCAGCACTATTTCCCGTCAAAAATAACGCTCATAGAACTACTTCTTATCCTCACTTTGAGACGATGCTTAATATAAAAAATATGACATTTCCTGTCAATTTCTCTGACATAAAAACGTTTGAAAAAAATAACTCGCGTGTAAGTGTGAATGTATACGGTCTTAAAAATAAAACAAGCATCGTCGGCCCGCTATATCGAACGCAAAATAGAAAAAAAAATCATGTTAATCTGTTGTTCATAGAAAAGGGAAATACTACTCATTATTGTTTGATAAAAAATTTAAGTCGCTTGTTGAGACCTCAATTAACAAAACATCATGGTAAGGTGTGGTTTTGTGATGATTGTATGATTTTCTTTGATAGCGAATATAAACATAATAATCATGTGTGCGGTGGGGTCGCTACTATTTTACCGAAATCTGGAACTTTAATACAGTTTAAACATTTTGAAAGAATGCAGGATATGCCTTTTGTTATATACGCAGACTTTGAATCTTTGTTACAACCTAATCACGCTGAGCTAAGCTCAAATTGCACAAATACGTTACAAAAGCATATTCCGGCCGCGTTTGCTTATTATGTTGTCTGTTCATATAATAGTTCCCTGAATCGTTATGTATCGTACCGGGGTCAAGACTGCGTTGAAGTATTTCTTGAATGTTTAAAAAAGGATGTATCTAAAGTTACTAAAATTTATAAAAATCCTCTTCCCATAATACCGTTGACAGCAAAGGAAAATGAAGCGTTTTCAAAAGCTGAATTTTGCCACATTTGTAATCAGACTTTATTTGACGATCGAGTAAGAGATCATTGCCATTTATCAGGAATGTTCCGTGGGGCCGCACATACTTACTGTAATCTTAAATTTAGTTTGCCACAGTTTATACCGATATTTTTTCACAACTTATCGGGGTATGACAGTCATTTATTCATTCGTCAATTAGGACAATTGCCAGGATCATTAAAAGTTGTAGCCAAAAATAAAGAAAATTATATTTCATTCACAAAATTTTTTGCAACAGAGTCCCAACAGTATATGGCGGTGCGTTTTGTAGATTCTTTCAAGTTTTTGGGGACGAGTCTTGAAAAGCTTGCAAGTAATTTAGATAAAAAAGATTTTTTGCATTTAAAAAAATATTTCTCTAAACAAGAACAGTTTGAATTATTAATGCGTAAAGGTGTATATCCTTATGAATACATGACTGACTGGAAATTATATAACGAAGAAAGTTTACCACCGAGACAGTATTTTTATAGCACTTTGTGTAATTCTACTATTTCAAAGTCTGATTACAAGCACGCTGAGCTCGTTTGGAATACATTTAACATTAAGAATTTAGGGGAATATACAGACCTATATCTTAAATCAGACGTACTGTTACTAGCAGATATATTTGATAAATTTCGCCATACTTGCAAAATCAATTACAACTTGGATCCTGCTTTTTATATAACTGCCCCAAGTTTAAGTTTTGACGCCATGCTTCTTAAGACAAAAGTTAAACTTCAGCTAATAGAAGATTTAGAAATAATTAGAATGATACAGAAAGGTATTCGTGGTGGAGTCTGTTTGTGTTCAACTAGATACGCAAAAGCAAATAATAAGTATCTGTCTAGTTACGAACCAACTGCCCCAAATAATTACTTACTCTACATAGATTGTAATAATTTATACGGTTATGCAATGTGTTCCTATCTACCTCATTCTGACTTTCGATTGATGAAGCCTTCAGAATTTCAGTCACTCGATATTCTTCAAATATCTGACGATGCTGAGTATGGTTATATTTTAGAAGTCAATTTACAATATCCCGAGCATATCCATGCCATCCACAATGAGCTACCATTTTGCCCCCAAAAATTTGTACCACCTGGTTCAAAAACGGCAAAGCTGATACCAAACTTATATGATAAATTTTTTTACGTTATCCATTACGTTCATTTAAAAACATGTTTGCGACATGGATTACTACTTAAAAAAATTCACAGAGTTATAAAGTTTAAGCAAAGTGCTTACCTAAAGCAATACATAGATTTAAATACTGAATTACGGCAAAAGGCAAATTCAACCTTTGAACAGGACTTTTTCAAATTATTGAACAATTCTATTTTCGGAAAGACTTTGGAAGACCCGGAGAAAAGACTTGATGTAAAATTAGTTAATCAGTGGGTTGACCACAGACATAAAACAAAACAGCAGTATACAGCCGAGCGATTGATAGCGAAGCCTAATTATCACAGTTCAACTGTGTTTTCAGAAAATTTTGTAGCTATCCAGATGAAACCAGAATCCATAAAATTAGACAAACCAATTTATATCGGGTTTACGGTTTTAGAAGTGTCAAAAAGCCATATGTACGATTTCCATTATTCCGTGATAAAACCTTTTTACGGACCCAATGTGCAACTCTGTTATACGGACACGGACAGTTTATTATACTCAATACAGACCAATGATGTGTATAAAGATTTGAAACTTTCATTTCATCCATATTTCGATACAAGCAACTATATTGAAAATAATATTTACGGTATTGTGCGTAAAAATAAAAAAGTACCCGGTTTGTTTAAGGACGAGTTGGGTGGACAGATTATAGAAGAGTTTGCTGGCTTAAGGTCTAAGTTATATTGCATTAAAAGTAAAAACCACATTATTAAAAAAGCAAAAGGAATTAAGAAGAATGTCGTTGAAAACATAAACATAAATGATTATAAACAAGTGCTCAAAAACAATGACGTCATACGAAAAAAGAATATTGTTTTTAAGTCAATTAAACATGAAATTTTTACGCAGTCTGTAAATAAAATTGCTTTGTCATCTAATGACGATAAACGCATCGTCCTTAAAAATAAGATATCGACTATGGCATGGGGACATAAAGATTTTATTTTTTAACTCTTAAATGAAATTATAGACTTTATAATTAAAAAAAATTAAAAAAATTGTAGACAGGGGACTTGGTGATATTATTTTAGGTACTTAGTTAATTTTAGTTATAATATATTTTTTTTTATTTTTGTAATAATATTAGGAAATGTTTCTGTTATTATAAGTATAAATAAGTAAGTTTCCAATAAAATAAATTTTATATGTAAAAGTTGAATTGTTTTTATCTATCAATAAGATCCCAGAATCCTATCCCATTTATTTGAAGATAAAAATTTGGTACCTATAGATAAACTACGATGAAATGGTGCGCCCCTCCAACTCTCGCAAGAATTTGACTACATACTACATACATTGAATCAGTGATTTGGAGGGACGCGCCATGTTATCGTATTTTATGTCTACCTATTATGCAAGTGGAACCATGGGACGCTTTGTTCATATATAATCTAAGGGTTGTCATTTTAGTGATATAACTGATTAAATGCAAGATCACTCTTAAAGATTTTATCACAATTTTTAAAATATTTTAAATCACAAACAATAGATCATCTTGCATCTCACTTCCACTACACGTGTCAAAAGTTCATATCGCATTTGCATTGTACATTTATTATAGGTACCTATTATTTAATAACCTATATTCGTAGTTGCAAAGTAGCCGAGGAGGTAACGATTACTTCATTCATTAATCACTCTACTTTGTGTAAAGTCGCGTTGGTGTACTAACCTTTACATTAACTCGTAAGTAATTATATTTTTAGTTTTGTTATAAAAAATAACGGTTTGAAGAAATTAATATTTTTTAGGATTTTAAATAATATTTTGTTTGATTGTTACAGAAAATGTCTGATACGGAAATCGTGTTCAGCCAATACGCGCAAGATCCTTTGCTATCACAGACACAGCCGTTCGAAGAGCTGTATCCAGAATTGTGCAAGAACAACAAGTGGATGTCAAGGCACACACAGAACAGGTCCAGACAACTCTCCAGGAACAAAAACAAGAACAAGAAATGCAAGTTACATGGGAAATCATACGTCCTTAATAATGAGCCGCGACGTGGGATTCGGCTCATAAAAATTAAAGTTATTGATTTGTGTAATGATTCTGAAACTGATAACCTTTTAACAAGTGCTCAATATATTGTAAAAGACTGTGGTGACGAAATTATGGACGCTACCGAGACAGTTATTAAAAAAATTTCAAAAAAAGTATGTAGTGACAATGATTTTAATTAGAAGTTTAATTTCAATTAACAATTTATATTAATGATTAAAATGTACGATATGTTTGGATAAAATATTTTAAATGTTATATAACATGTAGTTTAAAAATAAAATTATATTGTTAATATTGATTTGAAAGTTATTGATTTGTATACTGATTCTGAAACTGATAACCTTTTAACAAGTGCTCAATATATTGTAAAATACTGTGGTGATAATGATATTAATTAGGAGTTTAAATTCAATTAACAATTTATATTGATGATTAAAATGTATAATATATTTAAAATGTTATATAATATGTAGTTTAAAAATAAAATTATATTCTTAATATTTTGTTTCATTTATTAGGTATAACAAATAGTAGAAAATTAAATCGAAACGTAGTTATTATTATTAGGTGTAGTCATTAATTAATAAAATAATATTTTTTTATAATACAAATGTTTATAATATATAAGGACAGTATTTATATTATGTATACTTATTGCATGTTTATATTAAATAAAAATGTTTGAGACCTCATATTCCATAAATAACTATTTCTTGAACTTCACAAAATCGATTAAAATTATTGCAAAGATATTATATTTATGTATTAACATGTTGATACTTGTTCAAGGCAAGTTAGTGTCAATAATATTTGTTCTGACTAAGCATTGCCTACGATATACTACACCGTGCAGGTGCACTCGATCGTATTTCTTTTTCCTACTCACTAGTTGCGTCAAACGGTTTTACTCGCTGTTAAGTTTTATTAATATTAGGTAGGTATATGGGACCAGTTTTTTTATTTAATAATGGAGCAGCATTTAAAATAAAAAACAGATAAAATTGATATAAGAATTTATTGACAAATAATAAACTTATAACATCTATTACAATAAAATATATTACATTTAAAAAAAAAATTAGTTTTAGTTAAACAAGGAGAACTGATGCATATTATTATCGTCATACCATTTTTTAATACATATAACATTTCTTAACGCACAAATCTTATTATGATTAATACATTGAGAACTATTTTGCTCGTTTTTATATAATATATTAAAATTAGGACAACCTTTTTCTCCTATATCAACCACTTCACAGTCACTACATAATTCATAAATCCAATTTTTTTTCTCCAGACCTTTAATAATTATTTTCTTATTTTTTAAGTATGGTTTGATTATGCGTTTAAATTCTCTGTTATCAATATGACCCTCACACCACAATATTCCTCGATTATGTTCAATCCACCTCACTTGTCTTTTTTCTTCTTTTGATAAGAAATGAAAGGAATAAGGACTCTTTACCAAAAATATTTGACTATAATTTTGATATAATATGGCTAGTTCTTTAACGATAAATTGGTTGTTTGAAACTTTAAATCCTTGAAGATCTACAATTATTGTATCAGAATTCATGATATCTTTTTCACAATGCTGCTCAAAGGTTTATACTCTACAATACAGTCGTTCAATATGAGACAATATGCGGTTGTGTTTGCAGGAAATTCTGTATGAGATTCAAGGTCGATACGTACGTCAATAGGTCCACTTTTCAATAATTCATTTTGCCGCGAGCAATCAATAACAAATAATGGAGCCTTATTTTTAAAATCCTCAAAACTAAGCAAAGGTTCTGGACGACGTCCGTAATAAGACTGCTGGAATCTAACATATTGCTCATAAATAAGAGAATATTGATCATATTCAAAGTGTGTGTTTAAACTTTCATAAGGGAAATAACAGGAATTTAGAAATACTTTAACATCGCGTAAGCTACAGTGATCAAACTGGGTCATATCTTTAAATGCTTGTCGCTTGCGATCTGTTTGCAACCCTATAATAACATACCGAGGTTTTTCTATTTGAGATGATGTTTTAATTGACCATGTATGTTTCGTAGTTTGCGGAAGAACGGAATATTCATATAGATCCCAGTTCCTATATACCATATTAATAGCACGATCTTTTTCTAAATACTTAAGTAGATTGATTCTTTCTCGATCTGATACTTTAATATGGGGGACACGCCATATTATTTTTTGAATATCAATGTCTTGAATATGTTCCCCGGTATTAACTTTAAGAGCATTAGCATTTGTATTACTTCGAAGTAATATTAATTCATGTTTACAATTAATTATAACTTTATTATAATCCTCGGCGAATCCTAAAATTTTGTTTAATGGTATGGACAGTGAAAAATTTCCAGAAAAAGTACTTTTTGTACCATTAATATCCCACCCCCAAGATTTTGACATTTTAGATTCGTTTTCGTTCATAGATAAAAGAGATTTCATGGTAGTTGTTATGCCAGCGTTTTTAATTTTATCTATCTCTACTCCGTTCAGTTCATAGCGGATATCTTGAAAAAAATAAAGTCCTGGGTTATTAGTGAAATTAACATTGCTTAATTTTGTTTTATCACTATTAAACACGTTAACATAACCTTCTAAATACAGCGTACTTGCGGAAGGTAGCACGTATAAATCCTGTTGGTTAATTGGTATACGTATCTCATCATTCTCTTTAAAACTGGTTACGTAAGGCTTGTAAGAATGATACTCGACGCTTTCGATGGAATTGTCGTGTATAATAGGATCTGCCACATTAAGTATACTCATTTTAAGAGCCCGATTAGTTTGAGGAATTTCCTATTCTCTTTTGTTAACCTAATTTTAGGTCTTCTTTTGATGATGGAGTGCTTAGAAGTGATAGTATTTACTTTATGTACAGTGTTTTTATTGAAATCAATCATTTTTTCTTAATATGCAAATATAATTGAATATCTTCTCCTCGTAAATTTATCAAATTATTCTTTGCATCAACTATTCTAATGGTAATAGAAGTAATACTGTTCTGATTGACGGGAAAATATATTATATTTTTTGGTATTTCAATAATCTTATATCCCGGGGGGACACTCAAGGAAAATTCGTGAACTATATGGCCAGGTTCTCCGTTCACATATGAACCACTGATAATATCACATTCGATCCGTACCACTGTTGTCGACAGAATGCTAACAGGAAATTGAGAATCATGTAATATATTTGCTCTCAACAATTCATTACCAAAGCCTAAAAGCTTGCCTAGAGAACAATCTTTTTCAAAATGAATATCCTTAGAACAAAATATTGATGTTTTTAACGTGTTGTTATTACAGAGCAGTTTAAATGAACAATCTTTAATGTTATCTCTTAAATAGTCTCCGATATCATGAAGTTCATATGAACCTTCAGGTATTGCAACATATTCGTTATCACCATAGTAAAACTTATTATTATCACAATCTATATTTGGAATGGAGTTGAAAGTTGAAAAGTAAAGTAAACCACATTCATAGTCACCTTCAAGTTGAAGGGCAGGTGAATAATTTGTGGTGGAAATTGAAGAATTGCTTGTTATTGAAATCGCGAAAGACATGATGCAACTAACATTATTGCTCGTGACATGTCTTATTTTATATGATTTTTCCAATAGGTTATCAAATACTTTAAACATAAATGACCACAATTTACAGAATTATAATTTTGATATTTAGAATAATTATAAAATATATTATCATTATTCAAATACTCTATTAACTCCTTAGGAGGTTTTAGGTCACCAAAACTATCAAAATATTCGCAGTATCCACCGTTTTTTACATATGCTACCCAATGGCTTCCTTGGTTTTTATAATCATCTAAATTTACCACACCACACTCCATTCGTTTCGGTTTTTCAGGTAATCTATTTCTCATAAAAACCCCTCTAAAATATGGTATGTTGCTTGCATGTTCTAAAATATCCAAGTTGGTCAGTGCTCGCCTGGGTAGCCTTTTTAAAAGTTTTTTGAATTACTTAAAAATATACCAGAGCCTTTTTTGTATGGTTTTATGTACATGCCTTTCCCCAACGCTATTGCTTCCATTGTCTTGTTGTGACGTTCAGATTCTTGAAAATTTTTTTGAGCTGATTTGTAATCGTTAACAGCCTTTGCAATACTCGCTGAACCTCCTGCTAATGCACCCAACGCAGATAATCCCGCAAATATAGGTATTAAAGGTAGAATTCCTCCAGTTTTTGGAATAGGTATAATACGAGGTAGACAAGTTTTCGTTTTGGAAAATATTTTTTTTGCTAATTCGTATGCATATTTTATAGCTGTTTTATCATTTTTTGGTCTTAATTGTTTAAGACGTGACCCTATTGTTTTTACAATCTTCTTAAACAATGTTTTTTGTTTGCTTCCAGCACCTACTTTTAGTTTAGCTTTCATAACCTTATTTACTAACCAAGACGCAATTTTTTCTCCTTTGCCAGAGTTTTTCGATTTTAACCTTTGTTTAGCCATATTCATAAGTTGTGAATCAGCTTTATGTCGTTCTTCTAGTTTCGAACTTTTGGAGTAAGCTATATCGTGTTGTTTACAAGCTTCATCTAGCTCATTCACACCCTTGTCACCTCTTAGCAATCGTTCCTGTAGCTTTGTACCTGGTCCGCAATAATTGTATCCAGGCAAATGCAATTCCCAAGGTAAATTATTTATTAAATTGTTTACAAGTCCACCTCCTTCCATTGATATCGTGATAATGAAAAATAATCTCAGTTTTGTCAGATATTTATATAAAAATATATTATAAAAGTTTATTTTTGTTTATCCAAGAATTTTGGCTTTCTCTGAGACCTAACCATTTTACAAAAAGTTTGTTTCCTTTCTTTTTTAATACTTTTTCAATCAAATATATATCAGGATACTTAGTTTTTTGAAGTTCTTGTTCGTAAAATGTACCTAAAATAGGTTGCTTTTGTTGATCAACAAGAAAATAAGTTATTGGAATGGTTTTATTTACTTTTATAATGGTAAATAATTCAGTCGACCAATTAGGGGTATACCCTTTTTGAAATGCTCCTTTATATTTACTGATGCGAACACAATCACCACATCTGAATTTGGGTTTCTTCACCTTAGAAAATATTCTTGATTTATTTATGTTACTTCTGACTAATATTTCATTTGACGGATTAACATCGATCGGTCTAACTTTAGTAGTACTGTGTACCGTATAGTTATATTCGTCAGTAATTGTTTGCAATGGCTTTCCTATCCATTTATAATTACCAACCATACTGAAGTGTTTATATATTTTATTTTTTAATGTTCTAATTAATCTTTCGACTATAGAGGCTTTCTTAACCGAATATGAGGAGTAATGATTTATTTTGTATTTCACCATCAATTTATTAAACTGATCGTTATAAAATTCTTTACCTAAATCAGTTTGCAAGTTTGAAGGTTTCCGTCCCATTTTTAGCAAATGTTCAAATGCATTTACTACTTCAAATTTTGATTTTGATTTAATCCCAAAAGTCCATGACAATTTGGAGAATGCATCAATTACTACTAAAATATACTTATAACCGTTGTTAAATTTGTTCAGTTTTTGCATATCAATCAAATCAGCTTGCCATAAGTCATCGGTTCTCTTTAATAATACAGAACGGCGCATAAAATTTTTCCTTGCTTGTTTATGAATTTCGTCAATTATGTCCCTTTTGCTCATTTTTTAACTTGTTTTTATGATTTGTTGATTGAAGTATTTGTTGTAACTGATTCATTAACGTTTGAATGTTACTTTTTATATTCTTTAACTCAGCATCTATTTCCAATTTTGTGTAAACATTTTGAAATTTCTTATCGACGTATTGCTTATTCACTGCATCATCAGAAGAAACAGGGAGAATTACACCTTTTAACCTTGTTGATCTCAAATGAAAATCACCATTTTCAGATTTATGTAAGGTATTATTTAATAAATTCATACTATCTGGTGCTTGCAACAATCTTTTATGAACATGGTGCCCAAATTTATCTATATTCATTTTATAGAAGTGCTTCTAGCCAACTATCAACCTAAACTGGCCACAAAAAATAAAACTATAGTTAATATAACAAAAAAATATATTTATTTTATAATACCGCTTTCTCGCAGTTCCTCAATTATGGATATTATTTCATTATCTAGACCAGTATTACCAGCATCACGAGAGGCAAACAGTAACTTCAATCTTTCAACCAGTTCATTAGGATCATCCCAGAATACGTAATCTGTATTTTGATTGACTTTTTTTAAGAGTGGTAATCCTGAACCAACCGGAAGGCTCTCAGTACTAGAGCAATGTTTAGTAAATTTGAAAAGTGGTTTGATTATATTCAAATATTTTGAACCTTTATTGCTTTTGATTGGTTTTTTTGGATCATAATCACGTCGATGTACATTGGTGTCCAATAATATTTTTTTGTAAGTCATTAAATCAGTCTCGGTCAACACTTTCATATCAGGTGTTTTTTTAAATAACAACTCATTTAACCCTGGCGTTCTTTTGTACGTTTCAGCTCCTATTGTTAATGAATCATCTGATAAAACTACTCGTGCGGTACCTATTTTAAGTTTGCCTCGGTCTGATTTTACACCAAAAGGAACATCAATATATGCTTCAGAAGAAAAAGACCAAGTCGGGTCATCGCAAGGTTCTAACGATTTAAATGATAATGAACTAGCATTTTGATCTGTGCACTCGCTTCCACTTTCTAAATTATCCCCTTCTTCTTCAGATTCTGTTAATAAATGTTTAGTTTGAGTGTCTTCATATTGAGTATCCTTGGGTTGAAAATCTATTTTGTCAATTTTGTTATGTTCACTAGATTCCGAAGAAAAAATATCTTGTTTATTATTATCAATTGAATTATTCATTTTTGTCATTTTCTTGAGAGGATCTGTTATTGGTCTTAGCATAGCTTCTAACACGTTATCCGAATCTGTTTTGAGACCTCGCATTATTTTAATCTTCTTTTTAACAGCGTCAGCTGATTTTACGATTTGTTTTTTTATAGATTTTTCTGAATTCATGTTCAAAGTGACTTAACTATAGGAAGACAAAATATGTACTGAACAGATATTTTTCACAAACGCAATATATGTGATTGCTTAATCTAAAATAACAAATGTGTCAAAATTTTTTCTATAGCAACCCTGGTTCTTGTCACAATCTTTATTTATAACTAAAAAATTGTAAGGCTCACTCCAAATTTTAGTGCACATTTCACGAAACCGGTTCCACGTCATATCTGTAGTGACATGTTCATCGTAAACGTGTCTGAGATTAATATCATCTTGTTTAAAGATAACAAGAAGATTAGCATTGTCTCTGACAAGTTGCTTTGGAATTTTGCTATAAGTTTGGTTCAAGTAAAAACAATCTATGTTTTTGTGTCTACCCATCGCAAAATAATCACGTATATGATTTTGTTTCTCACAAGCAACATCGTCAAAAACTATAACTGAATTCGGATGGGCTTCTTTTGGACTCAAAACATTTTCATGTTCATGAAACTTTAAGAATTGTACTCCTGGTACCCGTTTTAACACTTGCTCTAAATATACATATTTAGGTTGGTACAATGTTTTAGAATATATATACACATTAAAAAACCGTAAACCATCTTCATGTAAGAGTAAGCCAACCACTAGATTTGTTTTGCCACAATTAGATGGACCACAAATAATACACCGAATAGTGTTTGGTAGAAGATTTCCATGCCGTCTCTTGTTATTATTACGTAATGTCACACAAACTTCATCAAACACCAAAGTTTGAGGTTGTTTCACAAACAACATGTTGAATTTGCAAATGCTTCCGATGAAATGAACCGATTTTGTATTTATGTAAAATATATACCGATATCGTAAAAGTTCATGACTTTACGTTCGTAAACGTATCAACGGAACGGAAGAAGGTGAGTTATATACCCAATTCATAAGTTACACATCAGCGTAGGTGTATGATTGGGAATTTTAATTAACTTTTTTCAAGTGAGGGAACGCGAGTGAGCGAACGTTAAGAAAAAAGGTGAATTAGAATTCCCAATATACACCTACTAATGTCATAATTTTTAATAGACACGGATTGAGTACATCATACAATGTAGGCTACTTTTTGAAATATTATATATATATTTTATTTACATATGTCTTCACTCAGGTGAAAAAGTGTAATTTATATTCAGTATATTTTAAAAAATTATGTTTTATTTTTATATATTACAAATACAATAAGTCAATAAAAGGTATACAATAAATGTACATGTCAAATTAATCAAATAACCCGCCCCTGACTGTTCCCTGAGCAAAGGTGCCCATCACACTCGCAGCATTACCGCGCTGAATGGCAATGGCCAACCTTTGCACCAGGAACGAACCGGAGCGGGAGTCACCGGTCACTTGAATTATCCTACGCCCTAATTCTTTTATAAATATCTTTGCATCTGCACCCCAACAACCCAAAGTCTCCATGGCCACCGGTACAAAATGGTAAAGCGGCTCCAAAGCGGCGTACTTGATCCTCTTCCTATTACTGGCGTCTTCCGCGGCTGCTGACGGTGAGTGGACGGTGCGACTCAGGTGGCTGGCGGCAACAGTGCTGACGCAAGTAGCGTCCCAAATTAGGCACTTGCCGTTTTTCCAGGGCACAAGGGTCAGCCCGTCTGGCCTCTTACCATCAGATCTGCTCAGACCCGGAGGTTCAAGTACGCAGGGTATGTTTGCCGATACAAGGGCTCTACGGACTATGTCGTTCAGAGTGTGGTGTCGCGAGAACCTCCCTGTGCAACGACGACAACTTAATGCGTGATGGGCATCGGCCTCCAGCATGGAACCGCAGGTGCATCTGTGAGGTTCACACACCTTGCAGCCCAGGCGTAGCGCCACCGCTACACGCAGAGAGTCGTCGTCAAGTAAGGTGCCCAGGTGAGGTGACGGCAGCGCATGTAACCACGCCCCGGATTCAGCTTGCGATACCGCCCGTAGTCTGGCCTTGTCGACTCCCGCGGCACCGTCCAATAATTCCGCATGAACCCGCTTCGCACCAACGTCATCCCAAGCCCGCTGAACGTGCGCTAATAGTGGGTTCGTTGCGCCAGAGTTGAGGGCCGACCAGGCTAACAACGCATCAGACACAAATGGAATGCTCCCCACGTCACCATTCGAATGGAGTAAAACAGTGACAAGGTTCGCAACTCCATATGCCGATGCCAAAAATGCCGGCAGGCCCACATCACGAGCGCAACGAATACCGAGACCACCGCACCGGATCGGTAGAGCTGCCTGTTTCCACTGAGGCTCGCCTAGTGAAATGTTCAGGATTGACTCTACCACCGATTTTAAGGCATTGTCGAACGAGGAAACTTCCTCCGGACAAAGCCAGGTAGGGGTAGTCCGCAGCAAGTATGTGACTTTCGGAAGAGCGAAGCACGTGCGTAACAGAACAATCGCCACGTGAGCAGGAAAATCTTTAAGACGTTCCTGAGCAGTAAGGAGAAGCTGCTTTCGAGCAGTGATAGCCTCAGGAAGTGCATTAAGAAAAATTGGAGAACCTAAAAGGTTAAAATCAGAAGATGATATTGTCTTGAGGCCAGGAAGAAGAGTATTAAAACGAGGAAATTGTATACGAGCGCTGACTCCGCAGGAGAAAAATTCACATTTTGAAGGATTTACCTCCAGACCCAGGTCCTTGAGGCGAGGAATGAGGACCTCTATATCCTGGAAGACGTCTTCCGGCTTACCTCCGATAGTGCCATCGTCAAGGTACCACACGTTTAAAGCCGAATTGAGATCAAAGATCGCTTTCTGGATGGCCAGACTAAAAACGAGCGGCCCGAGCGGGTCTCCCTATATTTTATTACAAAAGTTATCAGACTCGATACATATAAAAACACATTTCCCTTATTCGTGACCACCGCGAGAGAAACCGAGGGGCACAGCTATTATATTACATAACATTATTACAAAGTAATCACACTTTAGGAGACATAAAGGTATAACTTTCCTATTTTAAAACGTTTTATGAACTATTTATATCCAACAAACATGAAATGGGTACAAATTGTTTAAAAAATACTAATATTAGTAACAAAAGTAAAATCACCCAGTACAGTAAAATAATCGACAACTAAAATAAATCACATCTCATCTTTATTTTACGCAAGCCTGCAGCGGCCGCAGTACGAAATTATTTTGTTAGAGAGAGTAACTGTAAAATATATTATCCATTGCGCCATTACAACCGACTGATTTTTGATCGACTTGTACTAAGCAAGCAATTTATTTATTTATTTATTCATTAATAAGACATAGAATGCTTACAGTATACACCAAACGCAAACTATGTTAGGAACGGCTTAGAAATAACCTTAAGTTAGTTATTAGAATGCTTATACTATCGTGAAATATGTCGACATGTTGGTTCTCGCTCAGAAACGCGGTCAAGAGAGATACGGCTCGGCGTGTCGGCGTATTGCTGGCATGACGCGTCCTAGGTGGCGGTGGACCCACCAGCAACCGGTGATGCCTACGTACGGAACGTAAATAGTTATCTGGCACATACAACCCAACACTAGACAGGATATTATGCGGATTGTGCAGCTCACCGCGCAATATCTTGCAGTAATGCACAATGAGCAGCAGTTTCCGCCTCAGTTCCAGTGTGTCGAGCCCTACCATCCCGGAGACAAATAGTGATGGGTACAAGAATGGATAGTACCCATAGCTACGTTTATACGCATAGCGAGCAAATTTACGCTGGAGCCGTTCCACCATGAGAGTGTATTTGGCTTCCCGCGGGTCCCACACTGTAGCGCCAAACTCTAATTTGCTGCGAACGAAGGCGTTGTACAGCAATACCGCCACTCTGATATCCGAAAACTGGGAGGCTGTACGCATTATGAATCCCAGCGTCTTATTAGCCGCCTTGCATGTCGAGATAACGTGCTCCCGGAAGTCAAGGCGGGAGTCCAATGTTAAACCTAGGTCACGGATAGAATTTACCTTCTCCAATGCAGAACCTTCCAAAATGTACGTCAACGATAAAGGCGCTTGTAATCTTGAGAAAGTAATAGTTTTACATTTATTTACGTTAAAACAGAGCTTATTTAGACGACTCCACCTTTCCACCGACTCTACATCATTCTGCAAGGCTACGCAGTCCGATAAATTATCTATCGATAGATATATTTTCAGGTCATCGGCAAACAATGCAACAACAACAAACAGCAATGGTGTCTGACTTATCCTACTAGTTAGTTATTATAATGAACTTGGTACTTCATCTTCAATTTATATATTTTTGCTTAAATTTATTGAAAATACAATATTATTTTAGTACTTACGTATGAAAAGAGATGCCATTATTTACGTAATTCACTTTGCTGCTGGTATTATTACATACAACTACTGAACAACTCGGTATTTTGTTAAATTCGTTGGAGATGATACCGCGCGACATAACATTCGACTACTGAGGCGCAATTTTGGCATCAAACCCGTTTTGTGCCTGATGCGTTCCTAAGGGCCACGCCCCCTCGCCAAATCTCCCTTGTTTGCATGATCTGAGACAGGGACATAGGATACTTCACTATAAAAATATCAGGAAATAAATTTATAGAATGTGTTTATTATATTCGGAGGAAACAGGGGAATACAAAACATCGATTTGGTAAATTTTAATAGGATTGTGTCAAATTCCTAGGAGGCCGCGTACGCTCTTAAAAAGTAGTAGTAAGGGTGTTACCACACCAGTCGATAGACGGCATTGATCGATGATGGATTTAATCGATCGACGTTGACTAATCGAATCTATCATTGATCGACGATCGATCGACTAGTGTGATAGCACCCTAATACTTAAGAACGTACATATAGTCGTCAATTTGATAATTAATTTTTCTATTGTATTTATGGCGGCCTCGGTGGCGTAGTGGGCGCAAGCTCGACTGCTGAACATGAGGTCCCGACTTCGATCCTCAGGCCAGGCAAAGTGAAATATTGGATTTTTCCATAATTATCTCAATAACTGCCTGGAGTCTGGAACTATGCCCGGTAGATGGCAATAGGCTCGCCCACTATTACATGGCACCAATAACATACTGGCGAAATGTGGGCCTAATATGGGACTGAGTCCACTTCTGGCTACCCCTTCAGGAAAAAGGCATGATTGTATGTTATGTTTTTCTCAGTTGATGGGGGGTCAATTCGAGTTCGGCGGTATCTGGGTGAACGCGAACCCATTCGGCGAGGGCTCGTCGGCCGAGTCGTGCAGTACCTACCGTGGGTACAAGCGACTCAGCAAGGACCCTGTCTACCGTATCCGCAGCCTCGAAGTGTGGGGGATTGGGGACAAACCGCTCACTGTGAAGGAATCTGTAAGTACATCATTTTTATCATAATTATTTGAATTAATAATAATAATAATATGTGACAACTTCCACACACGGTCATCTGGTCCCAAACTAGGCTAGAAGCCTGTACTATGGTAACCAGGTGACTAATATACATACTTATATAGGCTTATAACACCCAGACACAGATCAAACAGACATGTTCATGCACACAAATGTTTGACCTGGCCGGGGATCGAACCCGGGGCCTGCGGCACAGAAAGCAGAGTTACTACCGTCTGAGCCATTAAACACATTATCCTTATTCCTAACCCAATCCTCTCCAGTTCACGTCGGTAGTATCTCAGAAGAGCAGTGTGCTTGAAGTGCGCAAATCAGACAAAAACTTCCTGTCTCTGATGGGGAGGCAAATGCACACATAACACTTTGGTTAGTTGCTAACTATCTACCGTAGCGAGTTGCGTTAGATGCAAACTAGCTGAGTACCGTAAAAAGAGTTGCGTTAGCTGCAAAGTACCTAAATACTGTTGCTAATTGCAAAGTATTTATCTGAATAGCGTAAGTCGAGTTGTGTTAATTGAAAATAACCTAAATGCTTTAGATCGAGTTGCGTTAATTGCAAACTACATATTTATAGTAGCGTGTTGATTGCGTTTGTTGCAAAGTCCCTAAATACTGTAGATTGTGTTGCATTAGTTGAAAACTACCTAAATATTACAGATTGAGTAGCGTGAAACTATACGTTAGTTTTATACCGTTGATCGAGTTGCGTTAGTTGCAAGCTACCTAAGTACCGCAATTCGAGTTGCATTGGTTGCAAAGTATCTAATTACCGTAGATCTATAGTCTATCACATCTAAGAAGTACCGTTTGACAGGTTTTATATAAGCCTTGTTTGAGGGATTTAAATTTAGTGATTAAAAATTGTCCATATAGTGATAAAATTCATAATTCCATAGATTTACTGCCCAGGTTATTGAAATCGTGTGAGTTACGCCTATGCATTTATTAAAAGTATGAGAGTAGAAAACGTCAAACGCTACTTCTTAGATTTGATAGACTATAGTTGCGTTAGTGGCAATCTACATCAGCGAGAGAGAGTTGAATTTTCAACCGCCATCTTGTATAATATGTAAAATACAGTTTCAAAATCAACCTAAGGTTTTTTTATTGTACAATAGATACCTCCAAACAAGACCGTTCAGACCTTTTGTTTTATTAATTGCATTATTACGTAGGCGTTTTCAAGTGGACTAACTTAGACTCTCTAGAGGGACAGACAACCATGGGTTTTGGACATTCTCTCAAAGGTTTAATAAATTTGTATTCAATCTTCTTGTTAAAAAGTCCTTCATTGTTGCGTACCAGAGCGGGGCTAAAATAACTTTTTAACCTCTAGGGGGAAAAAGTAATTTTCTTTTTATTACTTTGATTATAATTGGTGTCGCACGTGTTATCCAAAATGTTTTGATGAAATTAATATTATTTTTTTCTCACAATCGTAATATTTAACACACGGCGCTAAAACCGGTGGTGGTATTACGAACATGCAATCGCGATACAACAGAAGAAAATTTTGCTGTCAAACGTCATTTTTTGTATGCTTTTTGACAGCTGACATTAAGCAATTAAACGCTTTCCACACTTCTACTGCTGTTCGTAATAAATAATAATAATAAATTCATTTATTTCAGGCAATAGTACGCATAACAAATTATACGCACCAGAGGCCCATATTAATAAATACCTTACAGACTAACATACATAAAAAAAAAACACAATAACATTATTATATTAAACACTAGGTAGGGATTATTTTCGGTCTCGCCTCCCTGAAGCCAATTAAACCCAATAAGGGAGCCAGTTTCTATTTATAAATCTCTCGGGAGTAAAAGTACCTCGTATACAATGGCTCTCTTTAGCCCCTTGTGCTCGTGTAACAATCCATTATTGTATATTTCAGGACGAGCGGGACGTCAGCGTGCTGGACACCAACCCTGAAGCGAAGGCCATCCTGGACATGGCGGGCCGCACCAGGCACAGCGAGGGCTTACGAGAACCGCCACCTTTATAATCAACTAGATCCATTCCCCTCGTACCCCTGAGAATCTTGTGATAACTACTGCATTATTGTTGCTTTTCCTAGCTTTGTGATCTGTGTACATTTTCGAAAGAAAAAAAAATCGGTAATGCACGAATATTAAATCCAATTAAACATATTTATTCTTGAGTCTGCACATTCGTCATGTACAATAGTACATGTTAATATTTCAATAAACGTGCAATGTTTTTATATATTTTTTATAAACTCCGGGTATTTCAGAAACGATTCATTCGATTTGGATGGAGTTTTGTATAAAATATAAACATTGGTGTTTTATTATATTCTGTCTGTGTCCCGCATTTTCATCCGCGTAGACATCATTCCCGTGGGTATATTGGGAAAAAAGTACCTATGTGTTATTCCCGGGTCTAAGCTACTTGCTTACCAAATTTCAAACCAACCGGCCTCCTTATTACGGACGCAACAGAAGTGTGGAAAGCGTTTAAATTGTCTGCAGTCAAACGTCATTTTTTGTATGCCTTTTGACAGCAGACATTAAGCAATTAAACGCTTTCCACACTTCTGTTGCATCCGTAATAAGGGGGCCGTTCAGTAGTTTTTGCGTAAACGAGTAACACATAGGGTACTTGTTTCCAGATATTCCTACGGGAACGATGTCTTATACAGTGCTAGCATTTACATATAGGTGTTTTACATAAAATTCCTAAAAAAATCTGTCTCCGAGCGAAGCTCAGTCGGCCATTTTATTGTAATTTATATCAAACTAATTAGTCAACTATTTATTCAAAATAATATTATGATCAGTTGTTTATCAACTATTTTCATTTACCAAAGTTCCTGTTTTTGCAGTTAACATGAAAGAGGGACTCTCAGCAGTTTGACACAATCCTATGGAAAATTTACTAAATCGGTGTTTTGTATTCCCCTGTTTCCTCCGAATACAGTAAACCTATTTGATATATTTATATCCTGATATTTTGAAGTTTAAGTACAGTATGTCCCTATCATTTTATTTTTGTTTATAAACTCTAACATTTTCTTGTAGTGAACGTCGAATCACGCGAGTAATACTGGGATTTTTGGAAGTTCACTATGAAAAGACCAAGGGTTTATAAGAGTAATTAAAATGTCAGGGACATAGGTACTGCACTATAAAATGTCAGGATATAAATTTATAGAATGGTTTAATTATATTCGGAGGGAACAGGGGAATAAAAAATAAAAGCTTTTAAAAACATCGATTTGGTGAATTTTTCATAGGATTGTGTCAATTTACTATAAGGCCGCGTACGCTCTTAAAATCAGACTCAATCTTCCTTAGCTTTTTTAAAATGTAGCTGAACTGTGGCCGTACTTACATTTAATTAACATAATTTGACTATTCATTATAATATTATTTCAGATTTTTACGAATATTGTCTAGTCAGCGTTTATTTAGCATAATTTCTGTAATGCTTTATTCTTATGACGCGTGCTCTTTTTGAGCCCGCAACTTAAGTTGTTTACACGAACCAAAACCACAAAGACGACCACGTGGGCGCGCTAAATGAGTAGTAGATATCGACCGCGTGGGTGATACCGACCACATCAGAGCCACGCAGCAACCACATCGCGGACTATTCACATTTATAGGACAGCCTGGTTGGCACAGTTGGTAGTAACTCTGCTTTCTGTGCTGCAGGCCCCGGGTTCGATCCCCGGCCAGGTCAAACATTTGTGTGCCTGAACATGTCTGTTTCTGTGTCTGGGTGTTATAAGCGTATATAAGTGTATATCAGTCATCTGGTTACCATTGTACAGGCTTCTAGCCTAGTTTGGGACCAGATGACCGTGTGTAGAAGTTGTCCCATATTATTATTATTTCGTATATTATATACAGATATTGCACACGCAAACACTGCTTGAACACTTTTTGTTGCTGCGATGTGGTTCATTAACTTAATTGTAACATTTGTTTTCATTACCCGACTCTTTCTGGTTTTCGGTGCTTATAGCGAGTCAGAAAGAGATAGAGAGTGTAACACAAAAACCTAACAAGTCAGTCTCCTTTAGGATAAGAACTGTAATAACTCGTTTTCAAATCAAGTGCCAATGGAATCGATGCCATAACCAAACATTAAATAAGATTATGTAGAATAATATTAATAAATGTATTTTTGACAATTTTAATGGCGCTTTTACGCGGTGGAATGAGCAAATTTTAATGTAAAACAGAGTATCCACTTGAGGTCGGGTCGAGTGTTCAACTCGCGTCACTGTATCCACTTGCGTCCTCAAGACTTGAACACAAGACTTTAGCCGTGTGGACACACCATGATTTAAATAACGCACAAAGTTCTAACTACATTCCTTGCGGTAATTTACGTTTATTATTATAGACATAAAACATACTATCACGCCTTTTTCCTGAAAGGGTAGGCAGAGGTGTACCCATTACTCAGTCCCATAGTAGGTACACCCACATTTCGTGTGTATGTTATTAGTCCCATGTAATAGGGGCGAGCCTATTGCCACCTACCGCATTAGGCTCGCTCTTACAGGGGAAAACATAACTGGCAAGTCTAGGTGTACCTATTATGGGACTGGGTCCTGGGTACACCTCTACCTACCCCTTCGGGAAAAAGACGTAATGTTATAGATCATCCTTCGCCACTGCAAAGTTTCGGAAGAACTTCGGAACCGTGGTCACACCTAATATTGACGAATTGTATAATGTAAAAATCATCTGTTATAATAAACGTAAGACCAGTAACGTTTCTGTATTACTTTGATCTCCGATTGGCTTGAAATCTTAATCGTATTTTATAATTTAATTACATATTAATGTAATATATGCACTGTGTATCTTAAACAAATATATGTTGATTTAACGTTTGATATGTGATTTGAAACTATCATGGTGGTAACAATTAGGATCAATTTCTCCGGGATATTTACCACGATTCGACGTTTCTCGAGTTTCCTGATATTTCGACGCAGTTGCATGCGCCATGATGAACAGGCGTACAATCAGCTAAGTCAAAAATGCATCCAATGCAGAGGCCAGGGTTATGTGGAACTCTGCAGAGACAAACACATTCCAAAGCCGTCATTAAAGAATACAATACTAAAATATCAGAGCAGCTCCTTCAGCAGCTCTAAACTTTTATATATTCTAAATAGATAACTTATCAATACAAGGGCGTCGCCAAGGGGGGGCAGCTCCCCCCCCCCCCCCCCTAGAGAATCGAAGAAATGTAGCCTTTATTTTTGTCAATGTTTACATTCAAGTGCCGCCATACGATATACACGTATGTATTTTTAAATACAGAACCACCTGGGCCCTATTTCATAAAAAAACTGTAAAAAATCTACAAAATTGTAGGATTGCAGGGCTTTTCTGTTTCATAGAAATTTGTAATTGTAAATTGTATACAGGCAAATACCTGTAGAATTGTATTTCTACAATTAAGTTTCTGTAGCTACAATAATAATTGGAAAATTTACATTTTGGACAATTGCAATTACAATTTGAAGGATTTTTTACCCAACAATCGTATATCATGCAATTATATTTTAAAACACCATTTTCTCATAAAATTGACCTATTTTAGGTTTATTTACATTTTTGTTACTTAAAAATTACAAAAAATATGTTTATTGAAAACACTTGAAAAAGATGTTTTAGTAACACGAATAATCTAAAATATTTGATGGTGAATAAATTACACAACGAAACTATAAAAATACAAGTCACATTATGTCTGTACTGTCAAAAGCACCTTGAAGTTTTCACTTGCTTGACAATGCTCCTAACTGTACCTACATACTTTGCCCATCCTCTATACTTCTACTAGCCCCAAGGAATTTCTACCCAAATGGGGGTTTGGGTAGAAATTTCTTGACTAGCGACGCCCTTGTATCAATACAAGAAAATGTTACTTGAATACAATAATAAAATGTGTCCTACAGACCCACTAAGATATCTCTTGTGTTGTGGGCCTACATATGATGAATATGGGCCTAGGCCAGGAAGCTGAGTGCAAATTCTGCCTCGAAGAAGAGGAAACGGCAATGCACGTCCTCTGCGAATGCGACACATAATATGCCCCGAGGAGATACAACACATGACTCCTCGGAAAATTTGGAAATTTCTAGATTCAGCGGGCTTGGGCAATGAATTATAATCCATACGTGCTACCACAATAGATCAGTAATGGTCGAAGCGGCTCAAGGTCCCTTGAGATAGCTTAAAATAATATAATAATCATAATAATGTGCCATGATCACGGAAGAACTGACAGGCAGAAACGTCGAATCATGGTAGTTATCCCGTAAAAAGTGATCCGTATTTGCGGTTGGATTTTATAAAAATATTGCGTTATTTCAGCAGCACCTTCTATGAAATTGAGCTTTTTATGTGCTTATTGTGTCTCAAAGTTACCAAATGAAAGATCTGTGTATATTGTCTCATAATTATTAAATGTTTAGTAAAACCCTTCTTCCTACTTATATTATAAATCTCAAATTACAGTACAATGTAAAAAAAACTTACGTTTTTAATAGGTCGTTATCGAGTCGTTAGCGAGTTCTAAAGCTGCCGACTGACTGCAACATTTCGTCATAACGTAACGTTACGACGAAATGTTTACAGGTCAGTACAGCGAGCCGATACGAGTCATTCAGGTAATGCCGTAACGTAACACGCTCGCTTTGAATGTTACGTTACGGCCAAATGCTCATGTCAGTCGCCAGCTAAACTCACCTCCAGCGCCAACTAGCTGTTTTCCCGCCGTTTCACCTGATGATGGTGAACGGGAACGATGTCTATCGTTCCCGTTCCTGGGAATATTGAAAAAAAAAGTATCCTATGTGTATATTCAAGGATCTAAGCTGCCAAGTTTCAAGCGAATCCATTAAGTAGTTTTTGCGTGAAAGAGTAACAAACATCCATCCATCCATCTTCACAAACTTTCGCATTCATTATATTAAGGTTAAACGTCACCCAAACAAAATGAACATGAAGTACAAAATGAAAATACACAGATATGAAGAGATAGGGAATAGTTTTCCACTCAATTTCCACTCAGTTTGTGGTTGGCTCTGGATCTGGCCTTTATTTGCGCGAAAACATATTTTGTTAGAGAAAACCGTATGGATTTTTTGCTATATAAAAAAACTAAAAACATTAACATAACCTAAAATCTTCTACTTTTTACAATTGTCATAAATACGAATAAACTGTTTTCGCTAACCATATATGTTTTCGCGCAAACAAAGGCCAGATCCAGAGCCAACCACAAGCAATTGAGTTGAAAATTATTACCTATTTCTTCAAATCCTCGTGTATTTCATTTCGTATGGGTGACGTTTAACCTTGAGTAGGATTATTTCTTTGGTTAATAAAAGAAAAATATAATAATGCAAAATATTTTGTCCGAAACTTAATTTAAGATAATTTCTCAATTCGTTCTGTTGGAAGATGTTTAGGTTGACGGGTGATGCACCTCCTTAAGTACACCCCCTTAACTACACCTTTTTTTTTTTATGATAGTGAGTGACAAGACGAGCAAATCAGGTGCCTGATGGTAAGCATCATGATTGCCCATATCAGCCACAGTGCCTTAAAGCCACAGTGTTTTAAAACTCTAAATTCTGCGCGGCACTGTACTGCGCCTGTCACCCTGAGTTATTAGTTGACGAAACTCGTTATGCCCAGTAATTTCGCTGGTAACATTGCCCTTCAGACCGGAACACAGTAATGTTTGCACATTACTGCTTGGCGGATGAATAACTGCCAAAGGTGTGGTACTTCCCCAGGCGGCCCCCTGCTAAAGAGGCCTACCACTACAAAGACACATTGTTTATAGAGATAATGTAATCATACCAAATCGCACAATACCAATACATAGTGTTTTTACAGTATATGTATTTTCCTATATTTTTTAAATAATTATAGTTATCTTTATGTGACTATAATTACTAGTCGTCGTTTTTAAGGCGGAAAATAACACCGGTCATATTTTGAAAATATTGTATTATAAAGTGCTTTGCTCACTATATCGGTAAAGTACCTATATAGTAGGAACGTCATGGGGCCGTGACCGGCAAAAATGCCCACTATACCATGGTAAAGATATCTAGATAGATAGATAAACACTTTATTGGTACACCACAAAAAATAATACTTAAAATTAAAAATACATCGTAACAAATAGTGTAACAATTGGCGGTCTTATCGCTAAAAGCGATCTCTTCGGCATCGCATGGGTGACCCAAAAAAATATTTATTTCAAGGACAGGGCCGAGTCACAATACTATAGATATCTTTACTGTGACTAGACCGTTTCGTGCCGTGCGTTAGCTGTCTATGAGAACGGTATTGATACGTTACAGTGGGCATGCATGGAAGTATCCGTTCCGTATCCGTTAACTGGTCGAATACGTTCATATTACGGTCCTATAATGTACCAGTATAGTGGGCAAACAGCTTTATATGAAATCCGGTGCAATACGCGAGTGGATGTAGCTTATTTTAACATTATTCGAGAACGCTTGGTCGAGTCTTATTGTAAGTTGTACAAATGTATTTATTTAATTTATTTGTAATAATAAACATTGTATTTACCAAAATGTTTGTATTTTTTTTGCAACATCAAAGAGAAAGAAGTAAGAAAAATGTATGTGAAAGAACTTTCTGAATGAGGATGTATAGGTAGACCGCTTAATTGAGTCCTCGCCTGCGGGGTAAACGTGCGTAGGATCGGAGAGGTGCTCCTCTCCTGGCCCCCGCCGCCCCTGTACCCCGTAGGCGAGGACTCAATTAAGTGGTCTAGCTTTAGGTTATATTTGTTACAAATATGCATGAAAAGGGTTTAATTCCACTTTGTTCACCCAGGTGAAAAAAAAGTCGCCTCAGTTCACCTCTGCATCAATTCACCTGGGTGATAATATGACCTAGGTGAATTGATTCGACAAAAGTGTCCTCTGTTCACCGCACTTGTTCACCTAGGTGACTTTTTTAATTACTTTTGAGGACTTTATTCACCCGCGTAGAATACTCCCTTTTCCTCCCTTAGTGCAGAGATGACGGAAGATGACGTAATGTGCCCTTGGAAGGAAAGCTCAAACCCTCCGCTATTCTATTACTATTTCCCGAAGGGGTAGGCACCCCTTCGTCAATAATAATAAATAGTCGTGATTGTGAGGAGTATATCCAGGACTCGGTCCCATAAGTAGAGTAGGACTACACCCACATTTCGTAAGTTTTGGTCCCATATGTAATAGGCGGCCGGCGGCGAGCCTATTTCCAACTACCGGGCACATTTCCAGACTCCACGGAGTTATTGAGTTAATTCCTAATGGAAGACCTAAATATTTAAAACTTTGCCTGACCTGGATCGAACCCGAGACCACATGATCGGCACTCAAGCCTACGCCCACTACGCCAGCGACGCAGTAAAAAAGTTATTCAAGGTAATAACGCACAAAAACATTACTTAATTTATTGTAAGCTTAAAATATCTTTTGCATGACAAATCTATAGGCCCTTCACACTGCTCCGCCATTTTAGAACCAATTTGACCCAAAGCTGTGACCACTTTTTCGCTTTGGTTAGATTCCATGCAATTTTGGTACACTTTAATTGGTTGGTCTGTATTTCCATCACTGTTCATGCTTTTAGTACGAATTTGGTTGAAATTCACGATGGGTTTTTGTATATGGTCAGGTACCATTGGTTTCTTGTCAAGGATCATTAGTTTCTGGTCAAAGACCATTGGTTTTTGGTCCATGGTTTCTTGGTCAAAATTGGTCGTATCTTTGGCAGGGTTTTGGTATATGACTCCGTATAAGGGAACCTGGTCTTTTGAAGGTACCTCAGCCTTGGGATTTCGGGAGACCATTCTAGAAAAAATAGTGATATATGGGTAATTACACCAACATAAGAAAGTTGACAAGTACATCATCATCAACATCATCTCAGCCATAAGACGTCCACTGCTGAACATAGGCCTCCCTCATAGATTTCCATCTAGACCGGTTGTAAGTGGCCTGTATCCAGCGTGATCCTGCTGTCTTTATCAGATCGTATGTCCACCTTGTGGGTACGTCCTACGCTGCCGGTTCGTGGTCTCCATTCGAAAACTTTACCTCATTAGTACCCGGTACTCGTGCCCGGTAGATGGCAATAGGCTCGCCCCATGGGACCAATAACATACTGGCGAAATTTGAGTGTGCCTACTATGGGACTGAGTCCTGGGTACACCTCTGCCTACCTCTTCGGGAAAAAGGCGTGAATGTATGTTTATGTTATATTGATTTTTGATTGCTGTCAGGGATCAAGCTATCTTTTACAACAGAACAGATAATAATACTACGTATAGAATGGACACTGTCATCCGCCAATCGGACCTTCCTCACCCCGTGAGCGAGATTGAGCTCTCGACGAGCCCCGCTTTACTGGGAAATCACCTCACGCACACTCTTGCGCGTGTACAAAACTCCATGTGTGCAGTGTCGGTGTAGTAGGTAGTTAAATCGTGACTTTTGTATGGGAATGAGTCGAGTGTGTATGGATAGTGGATTTATTGTAGCAAACATAAGTGGATTATAATAACTTGTGTCTGTGACTGCCTCGGTTACGTAGAGGGCGCATGCTCGACTGCCAATCAAGAGGTCCCGGGTTCGATCCCCAGGTCAGGCAGTGTTAAAACTTGGATTTTTCCATTAGGAATTATCTCAATAACTGCCTGGAGTCTGGAACTGTGCCCGGTAGATGGCAATAGGCTCGCCCCCTATTACATGGGACCAATAACATACTAGCGAAATGTGGATGTATCTACTGTAGGACTGAGTCCTGGGCCTACCCCTTCACCTCTGCCTACCCTTTCGGGAAAAAGGCGTGAATGTATGTTTTTGTGTCTGTGCCAGAAATGCACGACAAGAGGATTCATCATTATCATCATCATCTCAGCCGTTGGTAGTCCACTACTGAATATAAGCCTCCCCCATAAAGGGGGGTTTTGCCAATACTCGACACGCTTGGCAGGCGAGTTGTCGAGCGCAGATCGGTGGTTTTTTGCAGAGGACGCTGCTGCCTGTCCTCTGGATCTGTTAAATGATAATGACAATGAACAAGAGGATTAAGAAGAAACTTAGTGCAAACATAGTTACCTATACTTGCGACAAGCGGGAGCCCTATGTCTCATCAAGTACCGTCGCTGGCTGAATGCCTTCCCACATTCCTCGCACGACCACTGCCACGAGTGGTGGCCGCGCGTGCGCTGGTGCGCGCGGAGGTTGGACCTGCATCACTCAATAACATAACCACGGAGCTGATAATAATACTACCTATAGAATGGACACTCATCCGCCCACTAATCCGGCCTTCCTCACCCCGCGAGCGAGATTGAGCTCTCGACGAACCCCGCTTCGCTGGGAACTCCTCACTCACACTCTTGCACGTGTACAAAACTCCATGTGTGCAGTGTCTGTGTAGTAGGTAGTTACAGCGCGGCTTTTGTATGGTTGAGTCGAGTGTCCGGGGTGTGACATAACTGTTGACTGGCCGGATGGCTCAGCCAGTAGTGCCCCGCTGCCTTCTAAGCCACAGGTCCCGGGTTCGATCCCCAGGTCAGGCAAAAAGTGTGAATTTTCTCAATGACAGCAAAGAGTTTGGAACTGTGCCCTATAGATAACAATAGGCTCGCCCCCCTATTACATGGGTCCCAAAACATAACTGCTGGTGTGGATTTACCTACTATGGGACTAAGTCCTGGGCACACCTGCTACCCCTTTGGGAAAAAGACGTGATACTGTTGTTCTCCTTATTAATATTTTTATTACAGGTTTGCCTGTACAGTTCAACAAAATCTTTCAGACTCACCCTAAAATGCGCGATTAGCTTTAATCCGCACATTGTGAATTGGGAAACGGCCCACTGTTAAACCTTCAGAAATGCTAGTTCTTACCTATCAGCAAAAGTCCTCCCGCACTGAGGATGTAGACAGGGGAAGGGCCGCTCGCCTGTGTGGAGACGCATGTGTCCCTTCAGCACCCACGGACGGTCGAAACCCTTCCCGCACTGTGGGCAGCAGTGTAGGCTGCGCGTCCGTGGGACTGGGGGTATATCTGGACAGGGGGGAGGAATTCCAAATAGTAACTTCTAAGACACAACACGAGTCTCCGAGCCCCGCCTACTTGCAGAGTTTTACTGCGGGTGCCATTTTGTTCGTTAGTTACAGTTCCATGGTCATCGAATTCATTACTCAGAAAATTATTTAGTAGATAGGACTACGTTTTTGGTCTAGTGGTCGCAGGCGCTCCTGTTGAGCATAAGGTCCTATGGGTTCGCGGTTCGATCCCAAGGTCAGGCCAAAAGTGCTATTGGACTATTCCATTTAGGTCTGTGTGTTATATAAGTAGATATTATGTTATATGAGTATTCTGGTTACCATAGTATACAGGCGCTGTCTAGTTTGGGACCAGAAGACCGCATGTGGAAGTTGTCTCATATTATTACTGATAAATAGAAGAAAAAATCATCACATAAAACTTTAAATAAAAAAAATGTTACCATCAACAACATCCTCATAAGCTTCCTGAACCGGCTCCAAGTTCTCCTTCTCGAAGTACTCCTTACAGTTCTGGAGTTCTTCATCCAACCGCTGTACCACGCTACTCTTTACCAGGCTCTTCAGTTTCTCCGCTATTTTGTCTATTTCCGATCCTTTGGCGTTGGGCTTCAATGGTTCTCTCGTTTTAAACTGTTCTATGATCGGTGCTACAGCCTATTTTGAAAAAAAAAAAAGCATATTGAAAGAAAGGAAAAGCATTTATAGACAAATAAAAATATTTTATATTTTTATAGACTAAGAAGGTATATTCGTTTGAAATACATCATGAAAATGGGAAGAAAAACCCTTTATTTTTGTTCAGCTGTCAAATATGATGAGTTCCTTGAACTTTACCTTTGGTTCCAAATCTTGAAGAAATTCTTTTCCAACTTTTTTTCGTTGAGCTCGTTTATGATAACTCTTCCGTTTTCCCGCTCCATGAGATCTCAAGTTGTACGTATTATCAACACACTTTTTACTCTTTCTCGGGGGTTCGGGAGATTTGAGGGCTCTTTCACATTCTTGAGCGTATTCGTATATTTCTGTTTCTATAAAATGGGACAAGAACTGGCTCTTTTTGAGGAGTTGGAGGTGGAATCTGGTGGAGATTGGAACCTTGTCGTGGTAGATAGTTTCGTTGTTTTTGAGCAGGTTCTTCTGGCGCTTGATGTTTAGCTTCGGGCCGCGGATGCAAGGTTTGAACTCGCCTGGAGAGTTATGAAGGGGTTAGTCCGGCTAGGCTTTGCTCGAAAAATACCTACCAAAAAGTCCCACTGTGTACGGAATCAATTTTGTGTATATACATGTTACAAATAGATCTACGAGTAGTAATACTTAACAGGAATGAGGACCTCTTAGCACAATCCATGTATGACACAATCCAATGGAAAATTACTCAATCGATGTTTTGTTTTCCCTGTTTCCTCCGAACACAGTAAACCTATTTGATATATTTATATCCTGATATTTTAAAGATGAAGTAAAGTATGTCCGTATCATTATTTTTGTTTATAAACGCAATTTTTTTGTAGTGAACGTTCAATCACGCGAGTAAAACTGGGATTTTGGAAGTTCACTTTGAAAAAACCAAAAAACCAACAAAAAGGGTTTGTAAGAGAAGTTAAAATGACAGGGACATAGGGTACTTCACTATAAAAATATCAGGATATAAATTAATAGAATGGGTTTTTTATATTCGGAGGAAACAAGGGAATACAAAACATCGATTTGGTAAAATTTTCGTAGGATTGTGTCAAATTCATAGAAAGCCATGTATAACGCTCTTAAGGGGATTCATCTCCCCGTCCACTGTAACAACTTGCAAAAAGAAGAATTTCAAAATACGCAAGATAAAATGTAGCCTTCCCATACGAATTTGTCAATCTGATCCATTTTTTATGGGGCAAAGTCGAAAATTTTTTCGCTATTCTTTTTTTTGCAAAATGTTAAGATGGACGAGCAGATGTACCCCCTTAAGTGTAACAACACCTTTTTGTAACACATTGTATAGGCACTGACGAAGAATATAGAATAGAAACAGACATAGTATGAACTTTTGATGTGGGTGTATCTACTATGGGACTGAGTCCTGGGTACACCTCTGCCTACCCCTTCGGGAAAAAGGCGTGAATGTATGTTATGTTATGTTATATGAACTTCACACATTTATGATTTAATTCTTTTATTATTAATATTGTTATATTATCTGTTTGTTTTTATTTTTATATATAATTTATGACTGTTTTAGTTTTACGTCTCTTGTGCAGTCTTGTCCAAATAAACGTACTTCATTCATTCATTCATTCACATAGGTTGTCATCCAACCAAAAACAATTTCATCAAAATGACGCCAAGACAAGACCTTGTTGTTTTTGTAGTGGTAGACCTCTTTTACAGGGGGCCGCCTGGGGAAGTACCACACCGTTGCCAGTTATTCATCCGCCAAGCAGTAATGTGCAAACATTACTGTTCCGGTATGAAGGGCAATGTTACGAGCGAAATTACTGGGCATGATGAGATTCAACTATTCATATCTCAGGGTAACAGGCGCAGGGCAGTGACGCGCAGAATTTTGAATTTTAAAAAACTGGGTGGCACTGTGTCTGTTATTAGGAGTTATAGTTGATTAGGAGAGTAATCATGATGCTTACTCTCCTGATTTGCTCGTCTTGTCACTCACAATCATAAAAAAAAAACAAGACCATAGGGCTCACACTGTCAAAAAGTTATCTGATCTCATGTAGAGCCAAGCTTCTAGCTCTACACGCCCTAATTCTACCAGGCCTTACTTCACAAACTCTATCATCATCATCATCTGAGCCATAGAACGTCCACTACTGAACTTATGTTCAGTAGTAGACGTCTATCTATGGCTTTCCACCCAGTCCAGTTGTAATCGGCCTGAATCCAGTGTGTTCCCGCCGTCCTTATCAGATCGTTTGTCCACCTTGTGGGTGGACGTCCGTTGCGCTTGCCGGTCCGTGGTCTCCATTCAAAAACCTCACAGCCAGTGCCCTGACTATATTTCCACTTCAACTTCCTAATCCGCTGTGCCATAATGTCTGTAACTTCCGTTCGTCTACGAATCTCCTCATTTCTGATTCGATCTCCTGCAATCTCGTGGAGAGAATTAAAAAAAAATTGATATACATAAATTATTTTTGGCTTAAGTTGGTAGTCGGTAGTACGTATAGACCTACGGTGGGTCGGGTCATTGCCCTGTAATTTTCAATATTTTTTTACATATTACCTACGTAGAGCAATGTAGAATCACAAAAATACCTTTTTCAATAACAATAATAAAGTAATTCAAATAATTATTCAGATAGACATGGCAGAACGGGAGTTTCTACTATTTCTCACTATGCAATCCAATGAAAATAAACTTTTCAGACATACGTTTAATGAAAACAAACATTCAATCAATTATTATAAAAATGAGTTGCTGCTTTATATTACCTACTTGGCCTTACCTTATATAATTTAATATGATTATATAACTTTTAATCATTTTAATCTACTAAGCTCACCTACTAAGTTTAAACTAACCTGTGAAAATAACTTACTTTCGAAAGCGAATTCACCAGTTTCATGTATGAAACCGCCTCGTAGCGGCTTCACGGAGTTCAAGAAACACCTAGGCATAGTGTTAATTATATTTAAAACACGAAACTATTAAGAAAACCCATGAAATACCAAAAAAACATCCATCAATAT
The DNA here is from genome assembly GCA_947063395.1 of Hemistola chrysoprasaria. Classification (NCBI taxonomy): domain Eukaryota; kingdom Metazoa; phylum Arthropoda; class Insecta; order Lepidoptera; family Geometridae; genus Hemistola; species Hemistola chrysoprasaria. The sequence goes on along the minus strand of OX346733.1, from coordinate 7,777,756 downwards.
TCGAAATACTTGCAAAGCACTTGCTGAGAATAGACAGGAGGCATGCGTTTCGCATATTTTTATTTTAAGAATTTCATATTTGAATTCGGCGTCGGCTGCCAGTGTCGGCGACCGCGCGACATCTATTTTTTAATTTGTTTACGAAGACAGCTTCGATGCGACGAAATAATCCTCCTCGGTTGCGAAAAGCTCGGTGTCCATGTGTTACGAAAAGCGTGGAAAATGAGCACGCGCGCGTAGCCAGGGTTGCGGCGCGGGGCGAGACGGGGCGAGGCGAGAGGGCGTGCATCGATTATTCGCCGCCGTATGTCCGCCGCGACGGCACGCGTCCCTTACTAAAATAGATTTGCCGCCCGAAACGATCGCGGCGCCGGGAAATGTTAAATCATTGCGATAGATCACGCGGTTCCATTAGTGTGTGTCGTTGTGACTTCTAGTGTCCAGTGTTATTATTTAGGATGAGGGAATAGGGGCGTAGGAGCGCCGGCGAGATGGGCAACTCGTGCAGCTCCGGACAGGCCCACAAGGACAAGGACAATGTGTCGCAGCACTCCGAAGAGTGAGTAGAGTACCACTTATGCCCTGACATGACGCGAGCGACGAGCGACCTTCACGCATACAATACTCTCGTTAGCTAAATTACTGAGTGAAAACAACACAAGCATTATAATACCTAATGTTTTATTTATGTAATATGTGAGGTAGCCGGTACAGATAACGTGAACTCGTCTGAATCAATACGTTGACAGCGCTCGCCTACAGGTTGGTCGCCTTTATGATAATAACATGATATACCTACATGGACAAACTCGCTAGTCTTGGTAGGTACCAACAATATAGTTAAAATAAAGTACGGGGATAATCGATACAGAAGGGTCCCCTTCCCTAATCCTGTAAGCATAACGTGAACTCATATTCGAAGGGTGCTGGAAGATAAATTGCCGGTCCCTTCTAACCAGAAATACTTATTTAAACCGTTGCCTGAACAATATGACACCCAGTGTTTATCTAATGACAATTCCATATGTCTTGGCAAATCCCCCTCGGTATACTCCATCATAATATTATTACAGACTTGAAGGACGGAGACTGGAAGCTTTGCCTAAGTCAATATAGACACCTACTCACCTACTCCATTATCGTTTATCATTTTCTGTCGCATGAAGCGATGAAAACCTAGTAGATATATATTTACCTACGTGTGTAAAACTATTTTAAGGACTAGATGAGGATGATTTATTTTATTGATATAACATAAAAACTTTTTTTTGCAATGTTCATAAATATGTAAAGAGCGTAAGGTTTTTTTTAAATAAATATATTTTGCCGCAAAAAAAAACCAAATCCAGAGCCAACCACACAATAATATAATATGACAAAAATTTTCCCTATTTCTGCATATTTGTAAGTAGTTACAAAACACATGTTTTGTAGTGGTAGGCCTCTTTTGCAAGGGGCCGCCTGGGGAAGTACCACACCTTTACCAGTTATTCATCCGCCAAGCAGTAATGTGCAAACATTACTGTGTTCCGGTATGAAGGGCAATGTTACCAGCGAAGTTACTGGGCATGATAAGATTCATCAACTCATATCTCAGGGTGACAGGCGCAATGCAGTGCCGCGCAGAATTTTGAATTTCAAAACACTGGGTGGCACTGTGTCTGATATGGGCAATCATGATGCTTACCATCAGGCACCTGATTAGCTCGTCTTGTTCTCACTATAATAAAAAAAAAAAAATATCACCTTCAATATTAAAAATCCTCTTTTTAAAGATCTTCTTCTCTATCTTCAATCATTAGATAAGTGTTCAGATCGCATAGGATTACAATCATTAACCAAGTTTAACTTTCGCTAGATTCCATAGGCTAGGGCTTTCGCTAGGGATACCTACCTAAGTACTAAGTAATTCCAGTTTGTTGTTTCTCTTTCGTGCTCTAACAGTATTTTGCTTTTTCTTATTTGGCTTAGTCGTCCAAGACTGCAAGGTATCTTGTACTGCACCAATAGCAAAGCAAGAGTGGAAAAATCTCTGTTCTCTGTTCACAACCATTACGCTGTGTTTTATATAATATGTCACCGTAAAATTGTGTTCTTATAAACTGGGACTTGCTCCTGGGGACACCTCTGCCCTTCGGGAAAAAGCGTGATTGTATATTATGTTATGTTTATAAACTAACTAGGCGAGATTATAAACTAACGATTCTTACAATTTTACTGTGACATCTACTGACAAGTGAATAAAATTCAAGGCATCTTTAATAAGTATATTATATCTATCAATATATCCTTCGACCCTTGCCATTGGAGTGAGTAAGTCAAACTAAACTATTGTATAACCCTACCCTTTAAGCGTGAACCTAACTACGACAATGGAAGTTATCTAAAAGAATACTTAGACATGACCGACGTCTTACAGAATGCCTTCCGAAACACGGGCACATCCAGTAAAATCTTTGAAGCTCTGCTCCGCTACTTCTATAGTAGTCACTTTTTCTGACAATTGTTGCGGGGGTTAGTAAGTTAGTTAGGGTAGTGTGGGGGGGTTAGTAAACCTTATGTCAGCAATATTTTGATAAAGCGTAAGAGTTACTAGTCGATATTATGGGTAGCGAGGAAATTGCGATGACATTTCCATATTCAAAGCGTAAAGTGGTCACCCTTTCAATTAGGGACCATTTGAAAGTTCCTGAACCCAAGCGATCAATCTAAAACGGTTGGGCAATCTCCGCAACGGGAGAAACGTGAAATTTTATTAATCGCTATGTTATCTAGGTTATGTGAAATCACTTCTATTACTAAGGAAATACCTCTGGGAAATGCGTTAGAGTCCGCTGGGAGCTAATCACGTAGAAACTGGCAGGAAATGATATTGGCTCCCGGGGGATGCATCAATCTCCATAGCGAACGCTTGCAAAATGTCCTTAAAGTTTTGAAATGATGGTGTCATCTTTTTGAAAACTTTTTAAATGATGAAAGGTTTTTTCCAAAAAGTTTGTTTTCGAAGCAGTTTGTGTTGATGTGCGATATTTCATGCATGGACCTTGGGTAGTAGCTAATATAGTGATCTGTGGGTAGTAGGTCCATGTTTTGTCCTATTTGTCAGGTACAAAGAAATTTATTTGTCAGGTATTTAATTCTACTAGTAAATGCTGCATAAATGTCAAAAATGCAAGTCTGGCCACGCCTTCGTTCACCTATCAAATAAAACTAAAATTATAATCGTAGTACTAATAATTATAGTGATCTGTGATTATAATGTATAAAGATCGACGTGGCCCTAAAACCAACAACTTCACTTTTATGCAAAGTTTGATATAAAATATCTGCATTAATTGATATATTGAACATACAACCCACCATTTAATTATTTATCTAAAGTTAAGTGACTAAGATATTAGACTAGGTACCTCCGAAGTTAGGCTAGCAATTATTTGTAAACCATAACAAATTAATGACAATGAATTTATGAATATAGCTAGCTATAGTAGTGTTCTCTTAGCCACAAGCTTTATCCACATCGAAGTTACAGAGTGTCGAAAATGCCGCGAGTTGCTTGCTTGCAAGTCGCTTGCTTGAAAAGCATGCTACTGTCGTGCTCGAATTAGCGGGTGCAATGCACAGCAGTGCACCTAGATATAGTCTAGCAAAGCTAACTCTGCAGTGCTTTAAAATTTAATATTCTAATGTCTTGTTCAAACTTTCTTACAACCAAGAAAGAAATATATATGGCCCATACCATGCTACCCCTGCCGCTGCAGTCCATCTGATGTGTCAATATTCCCCTAAACTAAAAACTATAGTTTCCGTACGGCCTCTCATTAAATTGTTACACTCGTCACGTACGCGTTACATTCTAGCCGAAGCGTGGAGTGTCTCGTCGAATTATAAACGACTGTTTATACCTATATTACATACTTCTAACGAGTTTAACAACTAGGTATTCTGCGCAAATTGTACGTTAGCTGCAAGATAGGTGGTTTTAGTCTGACTACAATTAGGTATGATGGCTGTAAGTCAGGGCTCTATATTTTATGTCCTAGGGCGTTTTGACGATTTATTCCTCAGAGATACACTCTGAGATGGAAATTTTTTCAATCCCACATCTAGATTAGGTACTCAATACGGAGAAAAGTTAATTATCCAACTTTTGTCGTTGCATTTCCACTACTGCGATCACCAAGCCGCACAAGCATGGTGATTACGGCAAAACCCCGCCATATGAATGGGTGAGGCGTTCTACGGGGTAGGCAGATGTTCATCATCTTCCGTCTTCCGGCTGATGATGACTCGTAGCGCTAACAAAAATATGCACAAAAATTGTTATTTGTTTTTGTGTATCTGTATTTGTTACGACATACCTAGGTAAGTACGCTTAGTGTAGGGTTCCATACTTTCTGAAGGTGCGATGTGGATACGGCGCAGCACACATTGGAGGGGTGCCCATCATGGGTCAGTTAGCGTCGTACCCTCGTCGCAGTTACGGAAGTCGAGCTCTTAGCAACCGTAGTTCAAGCCAGAGCGAGGGTTCGTGTAGGGCCACGGTCGAATTCTGCGAGGTTGTTATCACGCAGAAGGATACCGCGGAGCGTGATCGGGAGGCCACTACCTACCTCCCGATGCACGCACGGAGGCCAGGGTGTCGGGGGGTATCTGTATGCAGAATTCCCTGGGTAAAAAAAAAGGATTCCATACATAGATACCGTAAACGGAAGGAACCCCTTAAATTGAAATTGTGTTTTGTTATTATTATCGTAAGTATACTTATATTTCAAATGCATTTAGTAAAACCTGTAATTTTAATATATTTTGTAATAATATATTACAAAAAGATACTTAAATTTTATTTATTTGTAGATTCATATTAAAATAAACATATTAAATATAATATATATACATACAATATAATATATAATATATACATACAAATACAATATATATATATATACATATTAAATATGAAAACAAACACCGTTTATAAGAATAGATTTATCATAATACCAACCTTATATTCTTCCACTGCAATCCAGTTGTCATCGTCTATTATTCTACTCGGTTTATCTTAATTAAAATGCCTTGAGACATTTCAAACTTGAGGACTTGAGCCCATAGTATATTATAATACCCAGACTGTGTCTTATCTGGAAAAGCTGTGGAGGAGATGTCTAAATGCAAATGTCCAAGGCATTAGATAGTAATCGCAAAGCTTTTAGCATTTTTAAAGCCCAATGCACACATGATCGAGGGCGCAGGTTGTGCGCGGGCCGTATTTTGTATTTTTATGTATTTTTTGTATTTTTATGGAGGACAACACACTATAGCGAGCGCGGGACTAGTTTTTTTTTATGATAGTGTGTGACAAGACGAGAAAATCAAGTGTCTGATGGTAAGCATCTTGATTGCCCAAATCAGACACAGTGCCACCCAGTGTTTTAAAAATCAAAATTCTGCGCGACACTGCACTGCGCCTGTCACCCTGAGATATTAGTTGTTGAAACTCGTCATGCCCAGTAATTTCGCTGGTAGCATTGCCCTTCATACCGGAACACAGTGATGTTTGCACATTACTGCTTGGCGGATGAATAACTGGCAAAGGTGTGGTACTTCCCCAGGCGGCCCCCTGCAAAAGAGACTTACTACTATAAAAAACTACTAGCCTCTTGTGCGTTCTTCTTGTAGAGATATATTTCCGAACGCACGGTAGATTCATTACTAGTTTGATATTATTTATTATTGACGTTTAAAAATATCTTTTTAAGACATATTTAAATAAATTTTCTTTGAGTTTTAGAATTTTCTCTAACCTATCTACTTCTTCATTTTCAACTCAAAAACCCAAAATAACCCACGAAAACATATTTCCTGTGTGTGAATCATAAGAGAAGAATCTGGCGACAATTCCCAAGTGTCTCGTAGAGCAGTACAACAAATGTTGGTATGAAAAATGACACAGTTTTGAAATATCTAAAGGCGATGCAAGTTAATTTCAATCAAGGGCGGGGCGGCTGTCATATGCAAAATCAGTTATAGCATGGGTAGGTAGTGGGTACTAAATAAAAAAATTATACCAATTATCCGGAATAACATAATTTAAGGTTAAACGTCACCCATACAAAATGAAAATACACAAATATGAAGAAATAGGGAATAATTATCCACTCAATTGTTAGTGGTTGGCTCTGGATCTGGCCTTTATTTACGCCAAAATGTTCGTATGTGTTTTTGCTATTTATAAAATTCATTAACATAACCTAAAAACTATCTTTTTAAATTTTTTTACAAAATGAATATGGAGAAACTGTAAGGTTTTCTTTAACAAAATATGTTCTCGCGCAAATAAAGGCCGAGTCCAGAGCCAACCACAAAAGATTGAGTGGAAAATTATTGCCTATTTTTTAATATCCGTGTATTTTTATTTTGTATGAGTGATGTTTAACTAAGGTTAGACGTCACCCATACAAAATGTTAAGACATTACGCTTTTTCCCGAGAGGGTCCCTACCTAGAGTAGAGTAGATGACCTAGTCCTATAATCCCATTGCCACCGGGCACAGTTCCAGACTCCAAGCTGTCATTGAAAAATATCCTAATGGAAAAATTCAATAAAACATTTATTTTCCCTGATTTGGGGATCAAACCCGCCACCGAGGCAGTTATTTGATTTTTTACAAATTTTATATGGAGCCAAATCTGAAATCAACTTCCATACATTTTGCTATTTATTTATTGTAATAATATGAACGCATTATAGCAAGTATACATATTATCAATTAATTAATAATTAAACAATACAATCATAATAATAATAAATTTGCACTGGCAAATACACTAACGTGTGAGTCCATGAATGTACGGGACATTCATGGTAATGTATGCAAGCTATAAATACAAAACTTGACACTGGCAATACATTCGTGTGGGTCCATAAAAGAAGAAAGAAGAAAAGACAAATTAGTACCTTATTTAAATTATAATAATTTATAATTAAAAATTAAATTAAAAAATATTGGCAATGGGTTATTAAACCTTTTTTATATATAGGTCTCTCTATGTCAATCTGTGGTCATATTTATGCCGGTGACTATATTATGTAGGTTAGAATTAAATCATATTATCCAGTCGGTGGTAGCAGCTGGCGCCGAGCCAGCAGTTGATTCGACATTTTTTACTCTCTTATTATGTTTACACACAATAAGAGGTCATCGCGTACATATTACGTACATAGTACATGTACATATAGAGTTTCAGTAGGTGCCTAATGAGGCGGGGTGCGTGCAGGAAACCTCCCCGTGGTGCACCCTGGGCAACGGCGTCTGGCAACAGACGTCCGTATGTTCGTCTGTTGCCAGACGCCGGCCGATATCCTGCTAAATGGGCTGTGGTGGGCTCTTCAGTGAGTAGACCGCCACGCCCGGGAGGAGCGTCTCCGCGTGTCCCCATGAAGTTAGCATGGGGCACAGCGGACGGCGCGGGCGGGCTCAATTGAGCCCCGCCGAGAGATGGATTCTCTACTTTCCCCTGGGCAGATCTACCCCTGCACGGGGGCAACTAGAGAATCCCTGCGCTTGTTGCGCGAGGTGGTGGGCGGGGGCGGGTCTTTCGCGTCTTCCCGCACGTTTGCCACGGCGTTCGGGAAGGCGGGAAACACCCCTCCATGCCGTTAAGTTGAAGAGGGTATCTCTACTTTCCCCTGTGCGGGTCTGGACCCCTGCACAGGGGCAACTAGAGAATACCTGCGCTTGGTGCGCGTGGTGGTGAGCGGGGGAGGGTCTTTCGCGTCCTCCCGCACGTCTATGACAGCGTTCGGGAGGGCGGGAAACACCCCTTTAGGCCCTTAATGCTGAGGAGGGTTCTCGGCTTTCCCCTGTGCAGAAGTCGACCTCTGCACTGGGGCAACCAGAGAACCCCCTTGCGCTATTTGCGCGTGGTGGTGAGCTGGGATGGGCCTTCCGTGTCCTCTCGCACGTTCGGTAGGCGTTCAAGAGGGCACGGAACACCCTTCCAAGCCCAAGATGTGGGGCACGGGTAACGGATGCGGGGGTATCCGTTGCCCACCTTAAGGGCCTGCGAGGAGGCGCGCGCGTGTTTCCGCGCGCCCCTTGGGAGGGTTGGGGTGAAGGACCTCACCCCACCGTGGCGGGGTCCTCCATGGAGGACCAAACGCCGTCGGGGCCGCGGATGAGTGCTTCGGCGTGCCCGCAGCCCCGACACATGGCGGCGCGAAGGAACACACCGGGGTTTTTTAGTGGGTATACCCGCCGGCACAGCAACTTATCGACCTTATGGTGCTGTGCCGGCGGGGAGTCCCACATAACCATCCTGCGCTCCCCCGGGTGCGGGTGGTATGCGTCACGCATTTTTCCCCGGGCAACAAAAAAAAAGGTGCCTAATGAGGCCAACTGTCAAAGTGGCGCTAGCAGCAAAGTCCCCAATAACAAATCAGTTTTGTATGAAATTAGTGGTGAATTCGCAGGTTTTTAATTAATAATTTCCTAGATTTTGTTGTGTGTTGTGTGCTTTACAATTGTAAAGCCAAGAAGTGGCCACTTCTTGGGATCCTTGAGATTAGAGAATTAAAAAATTGTGGCGAGGTTTACATATTAAAATGTGTATTTCAGTTTGACTCAAAAATTATTTTCTGTTATTTTTACGTAACCTGATACAGTTTACGTATCAAGCACATGTGTGGGACACAAAATGTGGGAAATTTTGGTTATATCTTTTATAACCGATTTAGTAAACCTGAAAAGAAAACAGATAAACAATCAATACCCCATTGAGCACATTCTAAATTAAATAAATTAAATATTCCCTTATTTCAGGCTTACATGACCCATAAAACATTCAAAATTACAAAAGACTGAAATTGTGGAAAGTTAAAAGAATTCAGGAAATAAAACTTAACTTTTCATAATTATTTTTTAACCAACTTATTTTTTAAATGGAATACCTATAAGAATAATATTAGAAATTCCCTCCATGAAACAGTTCAAATATTGGTGGCGCCATCTGAGATCAGCTTTCAATTACCTGCCTAGGTAGAAAATCCTTGTCAATGGTTTAATTAAATTCTGATTAATCTGTATATAAATAATAATAGTAATATATGGGACAACTTCCACACACGGTCATCTGGTCCCAAACTAAGCTAGAAGCCTGTACTATGGTAACCAGATGACTGATATACATACTTATATAAGCTTATAACACACAGACACAGATCAAACACACATAATATATAGGTCGACTATTAATTATTGTGTAATAGAATGAGTTTTGGATCATATTATTTTTACACTCGGAAAAAATGTATACAACGTGTTACAAAAAGGTGTAATAATACTTTTCATACTCTTTTTAAAGGTGTAGTAGTAAAATTCTCAAAAATAAATTTCGACTTCCCATGGAAAATGGATCAGTTGATCGGACCCTTATTACGGACGCAACAGAAGTGTGGAAAGCGTTTAAATTGCTAAATGCCTGTTGTCAAACGGCATACAAAAAATGACGTTTGACAGCAAAATTTACTGCTGTTGTTACGCGATTGCATGTTCGTAATACGGGTGGTATTACGTATCCTGCTTGGTATTTAAAAAAAAATCAGTTTGTCGGGTAGACCCCCTTGACCCCCATAAGTATTCTACACTTTTTTGTGGTTACACGTAGTATTCATAGCGCAAATATAAGTACCTACCTACTCAGTGAGATTATTTGGCGTCTTTTATTTATAAATACTTATCCGAACAAAAATAAAATTTCCCAAAACGCTTTTGAGTGTCGTTAAAACAGAAAACCTATTTAAAACTACATCTTCAACCAAATAGCGAGGTAAAATCCTCATTTACATACTCGCATACATAAAACGATTGTCTTACACACGTAGAGATGTCCTTCATTAAAGTCTCTCTAATCTTGCATCCGACTTCCACGTCTTGAAGGGAAACAAGACTTTCTCGCTTGGCGTCTTCTTCGAAGGCTGTAGTAGGTCTTTGTAATCTACGTATATCATTGTAGTCTGAGCTAATAGGGACAAAAAAATATATAATTCTAATATTAACACTAAGATTAAAAGATTAAGAAGAGCGAGGACTGCCTCGGTGGCGTAGTGGGCGCAAGGTCGACTGCCGATCATGAGGTCTCGGGTTCGATCCCCAGGTCAGGCAAAGTGTTAAATATTGGATTTTTCCATTAGGAATTATGTCAATAACTGCTTGGAGTCTGGAACTGTGTCCGGTACATGGCAATAGGCTCGCCCCCTATTACATGGGACTTCAATAACATACTGGCGAAATGTGGGTGTACCTACTGTGGGACTGAGTCCTGGGGTACACGTCTACCTACCACTTCTAGAAAAAGGCGTGACTGTATGTTATGTATGATTATTAAGTAATTAAATAATTGTGTTAAGTATTTAATTTATTATTATTATGTATTCCTCTAATTGTCATATATAACGGTTAATTTTCTACTAAACCAAAATCTATATATTTTTTTAATATGTATGATGTGGAATGCTCAATAAATAAATATATTAAGATGTATAAATAAAAGAGAGAAAGTTAATGTTTATTATCTTATATATATAAAAATCTTGTGTCACGATGTTTGTCCCGAATAAACTCCAAAACTACTGAACCGATTTCAATCAAATTTCACATGTACCCGTATTTTGGTCTACGTATACGTATACGTATACGCGGCAGGCACTGGGTAAGGGTGTGCCCTCTCAAAGCATGCTGTAGACATTGTGGCAAAAAACACCACTCTATTCTCCATCCGACAAACAAAGACGTCAAAAAACATGCTGGAGCTAACCGAATAGGACGCTCTGTTGTCGCAAATCCAGCGTTGTTTTGCTTGGGTCATCAGCCGGAACAGGAAGAGGTGGTAGTGGCGACTGCAATAGTGAAGGTGGAACCTGAACCCTCTTCGTCAGACTTCCAGATGCCAACAAACACTTTGTTTGCTGCTCCTGAGTGTAGCACACCTAACACGGACTCGTTAGGATGTGAGGGTTGTAAGCATCATGCACTTCAGGAATGCATTCAAAGGGGTTCACGGAGAACCATGGGGAGCTGTCCAGCTCAAAAGGCATCTTTAGAAAAGGTTAGGTTTAGCAATTGTGAAAAATCACCAGTTCCCGGAATTATATATCCGATTTAATCTAAAGTACCAAGTTTTATTCGCCTCCCCGCCCGAACATTAACTTACTGGATAGGATAGTTATCATCTCAATTATTCGCTTATGTCGTGAATGTAAACGAATTAAATGTATCAATTAATTGTTTCTTAAGCAAGTGTTTATATACTGTTTAGTTGTATGAAGTTCTCATAGATGGCGGTGTACGTTGATTCATCGATAAAATTCTTCAATATTGTTTTACATCTAGGTTGCAAATACACCCAATAGATGGCGCTGTGTTCTGTTTCTTAGAATATAAATTCTATTACTTTATTTCACGTTATATTTATTTATGCTCACGATATAACCGTATTATTTTAATGGTTTGTGACTGATATTTTTATAATTATACTGCGTATTATGTTACAATATTGTTACCATTAATAACAAAAAAAAAATTTACTATTTTTGTTAGAGAATTATTAAAGTCTTGGCGCCAAATTTTAATCAGTTTCAAGATCTGGCCATCAAATTCTATCGAGTCGCCATCTCTGGTTTGAATGTCCAAAGCTTTGGTATCTCATTCGTTCTCGAGACCTCCTCTGAGCGTAAACAAAGCTCCCTCTCGAACCATCGAGACCCACTATTTCGAACAATCGATCAATCGATTCTTCTCGAAGCATGCGAACTAGAACGTTCGGGAAATTCAAGGTTCAGGTATAAATACTGGCGCCGACTGTCACCGCAGTTCAGTTCCTTTTTAAACGAGTGAATTAATACTAGATATCTCCCGGAAAGTGATAGTCTCAGTAAAATCTCCACGCATTTTGAACAAGAATATGAATTTTTCAATTGAGTACTCCAGTTTTATTTTAAATTTAGGTAATTCGATTTTACCGGAAGGGTTTTATATCCTCAGTTGCGATTAGAGAAATAAAATATGGCGGTACGAAGTTCGCCGGGTCAGCTAGTATTATTATATGTTTCCGTATGCGGTACTACTTCCTACACAAAAGTTGCTTCGAAAATGCGGCAAATTTCAAATTGTAGTGTGCGTACTGCGCAACACAATGCTAGTGTGCGTAAAAAATGTGTTGGAAAGGGTCCGGTACGCCGATTTAAGCGTGGTATTAGTTGCTGCATTTGACATGACAGCGGTATATCTGCGGTCGGAGCACGCACGGAGAGCTACACTGAAAGTTTTTTTGATATTAGATAATAACATATTGTCTATGTACAAACCTGAACAAAAGACAATGAGTGACGTAGCTCGTGCGTCATACAGCCACAGAATACACGGTAGTTACTATACAACTAGGGCATGCCATGGTTCCATGCTAATTGCATGGCAGAAACACGTTTATTAAGCAAACATATAGCACGGCCAATTAGGAATATGTGAATATGGCTCAATTACTAATGGATGTTAAAAATAATTATAGAGACACTGACGGTATTGATCATATTATGACTAGGTGTGCCCCGCGGTTTCACTCACGTAGACACTGTCCCCGTGGGAATGTCGGGGGAAAAGTATGTTATAATATGTGTTATCCCAGTGTCTAAACTATCTACATACCGAATTTCAGCCCAATCGGTTCAGTAGTTTTGGCGTGAAATGGTAACAACCAACCATCCATCCATCCTCACAAACTTTCGCATATTTTTTTATTTTTTTTTAATATTAGTAGGATCATAGCGGTTGCGTGAAATAGTTTTTGACAACGTATATGGGCAACTGAGCCCCACATGGTCAGCAGAGGAGAAACCCTTGCTGTGAGATTTCTATAGAGTTATTAAATATAACATACATTCACGCCTTTTCCCGAAGGGGTAGGCAGAGGTGTACCCAGGACTCAGTCCCATAGTAGGTACACCCACATTCCGCCAGTATGTTATTGGTCCCATGTAACATGGGGCGAGACTATTGCCATCTACCGGGCACAGTTCCAGACTCCAGGCACTTATTGAGATAATTCCTAATGGACAAATCCAGTATTGAACACTGCCTGACCTAGGAATCTACCCATAATTATCGGTTCCCCAAATATCGGTAAACTCGCAAAACGTCGAATCATGGTGAATATTCCTTAATAAGTGACCCTAATGAAAGAAGTGTAATGTGCAAACATTACTGTGTTCCGGTCTGAAGGGCAATGTTACCAACGAAATTACTGGGCATGATGAGATTCAACAACTCATATCTCAGGGTGATAGGCGCAGTGCAGTGCCGCGCAGAATTTTGAATTTTAAAATACTGGGTGGCACTGTGTCTGATATGGGCAATCATGATGCTTACCATCAGGCATCTGATGAGCTCGTCTTGTCACTCACTATCATAAAAAATAAATAAAAAAAAAAAACCGTTTTATTTTATAATTAATGGATAAGATAATCAGGGTCTTATTATTTGGAGTTATATTTGAAAATACCTAAATTTTGGATTTTTATCATATTTTAGTCCAAAGTAATTCTATTTCGGATTGAAATATAATTAGGAACCTAGATAACTATAGTGTCTCATTCCGAATAACGTCATTAAATGTAGGAAATATGCTTTGATTTCAAATGATTATATTATTTTATTATTACAATTGAGGGCTGGCTCATATCTAGCACAGCGGATCAGCATTGCCATACAACGTGGCAATGCTGCCAGCCTTCTGGGCACGCTACCAATCGACGGCGATTTTGGTGAATTATTTTATTTATAGTTGGTTTTTAAGTCTAGTTTTTAATTTTAGTTTTTAATATTTACTTTTAAGGTAGTTTTATTGTTTATTCTAATGTAATTATTTTTACTACTAGTTGTATAATTTTAGAAAAAAGAATCAAATAAAACTATTTTACTATTACGTTTGTATGGGGAGTTTTTCGGTCCCCACCTCCTTATAGCGGTAGAGTCGAGTGTGTGCAACTTTTCCACACACGGTCTTCTAGTCCCAATTAACCTCAACGGATAATAATACTACGTATAGAATGGACACTGTCATCCGCTCACCAATCGGGCCTTCCTCACACCGCGAGCGAGATTGAGCTCTCCACGAGCCCCGCTTCGCTTCTTCGCACACTTTTGCGCGTGTACAAAACTCCATGTGTGCTGTGTCTGTGTAGTAGGTAGTTATATCGTGACTTTTGTATGGGAATTGAGTCGAGTGTCCGGGGTGTGCCGTGGTATCTACAGTTTACTTTGCCAAGCGTAAATAACACACAATTTCGATAACCTTCGCAGTAAAACCATGGAACTATAAATTCTATCACAAGATGTATAGCTCGACAGAAAAGTTTAGAAAATAATGGGGGCGCCACTGTCTTTTAAAACGGTAAAAACAATTGAATCAACACACACTTTAAATTAGTTCCGTTTCTACTCTATATCCTATTGATATCATATATCTCGAATTTTAGTACAACGTATAAAACTACGTTTTTAACAGGTGAATAAAGCACTTGCGAGTTCTTACTCACCTCCAGCGCCATCTAGTGCAGTTTTGATTAGATTGAAGGATGGATGGATGTTTGTTACTCCTTCACGCCAAAACTACTGCACAGTTTGGGCTGAAATTTGGTATGCAGGTAGCTTTAGACCCCGAAATAACACATATGGTACTTTTTCCTCCGATATTCCCACGGGAACGATATCTACGCGGGTGAAACCGCGAGGCACAGCTAGTAATTCATAATGGCAAAATCAAAATAACTACTTTCAAACGGTACTTCTTAGAATTGATGGGCTAAACTTAATAAGTACGCCTAGGTATCTACTCTTCCCGATCAAGCTAAAACTTCAGTCCAAAACATTAATTTAAAAGTCCTTTGATCAGTGAATGTTGATGGAATTTGACACTTGACGTGACGTTCTTGATACTAAACAGACTTGTTATTTTGGTAAAGGGTAAATTCTACGTAAATAGTGTATTGTATAAATTTTTTAAATTAATTTGAATACTCGCTGCTCCTCTCGGTTCATTCGCTGGAAAGTACTCTATTGTGCGAGTGAAGTTCGGTTCTGGTTGATTTATTGTTTTTTTTTTTCCACACACGGTCATCTGGTCCCAAACTAGGCTAAAATCCTGTATTATGGTAACCAGATGACTGTTATACATACTTATAAAAGCTTACTTATATAGCGAGCTTTCAGACGAACGTCGACGTAATGTCAACGTCAACGCGACGCTAACGCGGCGTTGTGGTCGGGCGCTGATTGGTATATGAACTCGTCCTGTCTCTTAAATTTGGTTTTTTCCCCGTTTATTAGACTATTGTGTAGATATTAATATTAAAGTTAATAAAATAAAATATTTCTCTTATCCTTGGTTTTTCCCCGTTTATTAGACTATTATGTAGATATATTAAAGTTAATAAAATAAAATATTTCGTTTATCCTTGGTTTTTCCCCGTTTATTAGACTATTATGTACATATATTAAAGTTAATTAAATAAAATATTTCGTTTATCCTTGGTTTTTCCCCGTTTATTAGACTATTATGTAGATATATTAAAGCTAATAAAATAAAATATTTCGTTTATCTTTGGTTTTCCCCGTTTATTAGACTATTATTGTGTAGATATATTAAAGTTAATAAAATAAAATATTTCGTTTATCCTTGGTTTTTCCCCGTTTATTAGACTATTATGTAGATATATTAAAGTTAATTAAATAAAATATTTCGTTTATCCTTGGTTTTTCCCCGTTTATTAGACTATTATGTAGATATATTAAAGTTAATAAAATAAAATATTTCGTTTATCTTTGTTTTCCCCGTTTATTAGACTATTGTGTAGATATATTAAAGTTAATTAAATAAAATATTTCGTTTATCCTTGGTTTTTCCCCGTTTATTAGACTATTATGTAGATATATTAAAGCTAATAAAATAAAATATTTCGTTTATCTTTGGTTTTCCCCGTTTATTAGACTATTATTGTGTAGATATATTAAAGTTAATAAAATAAAATATTTCGTTTATCCTTGGTTTTTCCCCGTTTATTAGACTATTATGTAGATATATTAAAGTTAATAAAATAAAATATTTCGTTTATCCTTGGTTTTTCCCCGTTTATTAGACTATTATGTACATATATTAAAGTTAATTAAATAAAATATTTCGTTTATCCTTGGTTTTTCCCCGTTTATTAGACTATTATGTAGATATATTAAAGCTAATAAAATAAAATATTTCGTTTATCTTTGGTTTTCCCCGTTTATTAGACTATTGTGTAGATATATTAAAGTTAATAAAATAAAATATTTCGTTTATCCTTGGGTTTTCCCCGTTTATTAGACTATTATGTAGATATATTAAAGTTAATAAAATAAAATATTTCGTTTATCCTTGGTTTTTCCCCGTTTATTAGACTATTATGTACATATATTAAAGTTAATTAAATAAAATATTTCGTTTATCCTTGGTTTTTCCCCGTTTATTAGACTATTATGTAGATATATTAAAGCTAATAAAATAAAATATTTCGTTTATCTTTGGTTTTCCCCGTTTATTAGACTATTATTGTGTAGATATATTAAAGTTAATAAAATAAAATATTTCGTTTATCCTTGGTTTTTCCCCGTTTATTAGACTATTATGTAGATATATTAAAGTTAATAAAATAAAATATTTCGTTTATCTTTGGTTTTCCCCGTTTATTAGACTATTGTGTAGATATATTAAAGTTAATAAAATAAAATATTTCTCTTATCCTTGGTTTTTCCCCGTGTATTAGACTATTAAAGTTAATAAAATAAAATATTTCCCTTTTCCTTATTAAATTAATAAAAATACTCAGATGTTCTCTATCTGCACTCGCAGAGACATCGACAGACGTCTATCCTCGAAATAAGTTGGTATAATGTAACCTGTAACTCGAGAGATAGACTCTCCGCTTGCCACATACGAGTGAGATATTTAGAAAAACTTTTAAGTCAACACGTACACTTTAAATTAGTTCCGTTTCTACTCTTTTCTGTCGAGCTATAACTATTCTAAAGCTGGTCAAGTCAAATACGCAGGCAATTTTCCGCAACTCGACGACAATGCGCCTATTTTGCGTGTGGTTCTAAAGCTTTCTAAAGCCGGTAACCCCACCGTATTCACACAGTTCATCTAGGTCTTTTAGTTAAGTTTTAATACAAATAGTGAATAAATTAGCCACACACACTAGTTGAACGCGCAAGATGTTTGAGATAGGTTGTTATCGCGTGTCGACGTCGCACGTCGTTTGGCACAGCGTCAACATTCTACAAGCATTCAGTTTAATTTAACCATGAGTTATTGAGATTTGGGGACATATTTTTTAAAAGATGTATTCATTATATTCTACATATTTAAACCGCATGGGATCGTGGAGACCGGGGGCTTGCCGCATTTGCAAATATCATTTTAAGCGCTTGGTCGGCGCGTGACCAAAATGCTGGCGTTTATCTGGCTTCGAGCTGAATTTTTAGGAGAGGCCAAGTAATAAGTAATATAACATAAAAAATATATTCCTCCCTCTTACAGTATTACCTATTAAGTGCGTGAAAAATTGGCTCGTGTACGCCGATTTCGGCGTAGTTTTTGTTGCAGCATCTGACAAGTATGACAGCGGTATCTAGTCAGAGCGCGCGCGGAGTCTATCTATTTAGTCATTCTACAAAAATACGTATTTTTTGTAGAATGACCAGACCAACGCCACTTTATAATTAGTCATTACTTAAAATAAAATACCTGCGAAGAATTAATATCCCTTCTATAATCGTCATTGGTTCCTCAAAGTTTGAATGGGAAATGATGTCCGCCCCACAAACTTAAACACTAATTGTTATTAGAAAGAATTTTAATACCTACATAATTAATACAATAATATGTAATTTTACACAGGTACAGACCAACGGGAGACACCAAAAGGTTTTTATTTGTTTGAAGTGCCTCATTGCACATGATCACTAACCATGTTACTGATATTAAACTTACTAATATTATAAATGCGAAAGTTTATGAAGATGGATAGATGGATTGATGGATTTTTGTTACTCTTTCACGCAAAAGCTACTACTGAATGGATCGGGTTGAACATATGGGGTAGTTTTTACCCGATGTTCCTACAGGAACGATATCATCCCTTGGCCCCGGGTTCGATCCCCGGCCAGGTCAAACATTTGTGTGCATGAACATGACTGTTTGATCTGTGTCTGGGTGTTATAAGCGTATTTAAGTATGTATATCAGTCATTTGGTTACCATAGTACAGGCTTCTAGCCTAGTTTGGGACCAGATGACCGTGTGTGGAAGTTGTCCCATATTATTATTATTATTATTTATCTACGCGGATGAAACCGTATGGCACAGCTAGTGTTTTAAATAAATTATAGCACGGTTCGAAGAAGTTGTTACAAGCTTGGACAATAATAATGTGTGACTCTAACTTAACAATAATTTATTTTACTCTGGCAAGAAATAATACTTAATCCTAAGCACTAATAATATAAATCTTAAATCTCAGTACAATGTAAAAAAGTTATGTTTGTAACATGTAAACAAAAAGCTAGCGAGTTCTAACTCTACTCGCCATCTAGATGGCACAAAAAACAGCATTAGCGCTGTTTTTTCTGAGTATGTTTGTTCCGTTTAGAACCAGCTAGAACTACTGAACCGATTGAGCTGAAAGCTCAATGCCTGGCCACAAATGAGCAGCATGTTGGCATGTTGTTTTGTAGTGGTAGGCCTCTCTTGCAGGGGGTCGCCTGGGGAAGTACCACACCTTTGCCAGTTATTCATCCGCCAAGCAGTAATGTGCAAACATTAGGTACTGTGTTCCGGTATGAAGGGCAATGTTACCAGCGAAATTACTGGGCATGCCGAGATTCAACAACTCTATATCTCAGGGTGACAGGCCAGTGCAGTGCCGCGCAGAATTTTGAACTTTAAAACACTGGGTGGTACTGTGTCTGATATGGGCAATCATGATGCTTACCATCAGGCACCTGATTTGCTCGTCTTGTCACTCACTATCATAAAAAAAAAAAAAAAAAAAGAGAATTATACATAAAATCAGTCTTTTCAACAAACTATTTTTAAGTTAAATATTTTTATAGCCAGCCAAATGATAAAAAGTGATACAATAAAAAGTATTTTCAGTAATATCCGCTTTTGACTACGATAATATGAGCCACCATGACAGTTTTTATTTCCCAATAGCACCTATGGAGTTTGATGAAAAAAGGTTGGTCATAATAGTACTCAATAAAAAAATTAACAAAAGAATAAAAACTTTTTGGTTGAAGTGAAGTAGGTTGGAATGGCGAAACATTTTAGTAACTCTATATAATACATTTTATCTCAATAATTTTTCGGTTACCACTTTTATGATATGTTACCAGTTAAATAGTGTTATTTAATTCAATTATTAATATTCATATACGTCACAAGTCTGTTTATTCATGGCTAAAGGCTCATAGAAAGAGGACAGAAGTCTTTGGTATATTAGAATAGAATAGAATAGAATAATACTTTATTGCATACCAAAAAAAAGAAAAATAGTTTTACAAAAAGATACAATACAAAACATATGGTAAACAACAGGCGGTCTTATCGCGTATAGCAATTACTTCCAGACAACCTGGGGATGGAAAAGAACAGAAAAAAATTTAACGACGGCGGTGTGCAATATATAGGTATATATATAGATAAAATAGCTACTTATATATTATATAAACATACTATATAAAACTATACTAAACTATACAATATATAAAATATGTATATGTATATTATGTTTAGACCCTGGAATACCTAACAAATAAGGTTTTTTTATCCCGATTTTCTCACGGAAACGAAGACCATACGGGTGAAACTGCGGGACACAGCTAGTTAATAAAATAATAAAATATATTATCACAAAGATTCCATTATTAATAAAAGCACTAACATTTTTCCTATGTTAAGCATGAATATTAAATCACAAAGGGTTGCCTCTCTGAGGTTTTCTTAACCAGATTGTGGCTTGGCCTTTTAACCTGTTCTAAATAGATAAGTTTACTCTAGAAAGTTAATTTCATTTTGCAGAAAATATTCTGAATTTCTAAAGAAAATACCTAATAAATTCTGTTTTTTACGAGATCCTTAGAAGTTCATAACTCTGTTTCTTTTTACTCCCTCGAAAAAAGGTCGAGTATAAAACTAGCCCCATTAGTAACAAACTATTATTATAATTTTTATGGTTACAATAGCAGATTGTTACAAGGGTCTAAAGAGAGCCATTGTATGCGAGGTAGTTTTACTGCCGAGCCGAGATAATGGGTTTTAGCGCCGTGTGTTACACGATACTTTTCACTATGAGAAAATAAAATTATTAATTTCAACATTTTGGACAATATCTTATACGTACGACACCAAAAAAATATAATCTCGTTGACAACAGCCTAAAATTAAAAAGAAATTTACTTTATCCCCTAGAGGTTGAAATGTCATTTTAGCCCCGCTCTGGTACGCAACAATGACGGACATTATGAGCAAGAGGAGTGAAAAATTATTGGCACCATTAAAATGAATATGTTTTAAAGTATCGACAGGCACCGCAAGGGCGCTGCGTTATCCAAACCAGTCTATGAAACACGCACATCGGAGACCGCGCGGGTAAATAGGTCAGGCGTGTACGTCACGCCGGATGACGTCACGCTCGGCTCTGACGTCACCGCCCCTCCTCTGCCACGCCTCGCCATCGTTGCGAGTTGCTGAACTCCCATCTGTTAGCAAACATTTGTTTATGGAATAAGGATTCGATTTATTTGTCTGCGCTGAATGTATTTGGCACGAGGAATGCTGTTTACCACAAAACAAAAGCTTTGAATATGCGGCAGCTTTCAGATTGTGGTGTGCCTAACACAATGCTAGTGTGCGTAAAATAACAGTTTGCAAGGTGTGCGTAAAAAGTTGTGATGGACATGCTCGCGTACGCTTATTTCCAGCGTAGTTTTAGTTGCCGCATATGACAAGTTTTTTTTTTATGGGACAACTACCACACACGGTCATCTGGTCCCAAACTAGGCTAGAAGCCTGTACTATGGTAACTTGAGGACTGATATACATACATATATAAGCTTATAACACCCAGACACAGATCAATCAGACATGTTCATGCACACAAATGTGTGACCTGGCCGGAGATCGAAATCGCACCCGAACAAAAAAAAAATTACTGACTTATATTATGTCTTATACTTATGTGACTTATACTTATATGTAACATGTACAATTAAGATAAGTTGCCGATCTAAACTTTTTTGACAAGTATATATTCTTTGAACAAAAAAACATTTTTTTTTAACATTATAAGGTTTCATAGCTTTTATAGGGCCACCCGTAGCTGTGCTACGCGGAATAAGGACTTCGCGTAGCACAGCTACGGTTCTTCGTAGCGATGTAGCAACAAGGGTCTAAGCTGATCGCTACGCCAATATTTGATTGACATAAAGATTTATGAAAGGGACTAATTGGATGATTAATTTTCAAAAGAATTATAGTTTTTCATAGCATTTTGCGGGCAGGCGGAGCATCCTTCTCAACCATCCGCCGCCATCTCAATGAATTCAAAATGAAAAACTGTTATCCCCTACGCCGTAATTGGTTTATCTTAAGACCTTTTTGCATTTAGTGTAGAATTGCTTTCTTTCATCCTGTAATTTTTAACATAAGACCATAATACCAAAACGATTACGTGACGTCTCGTGTGCGAAGACTATTTCCTACTACAAGTATAAATTAAGAAATTTACTTCTTCCTGGTCCTTCATCAAACCCTGACAATCTACATAACATACACATAAAATACAAACAATCACGCGTTTTTACCGGACACAATTCCAAACTCCAGGCATTTCTTAAGATAATCCCTAATGTAAGAAATCCAATATTTAACACATTGCCTGATCTGGGGATTGAGCCCGGGACCTGATACCCGGTATGGGCTGATAGGCAGAGACTATTTCCCTGCATTTGCTACGATCCTGACATACGGCTATCGCTTCGTCCACTTTCATGACATTCTTCATACATGCTCGTCGATTGTAGGTACTCAAACTCAAAATCAAAAAGATTTATTTAAATAGGTCATAATCTGACACTTTTGCACGTCAATGAAGATAAACAGTACTAAGTACCGTGCGTTCGGAAAGATACCTCTACAAGAAGAACGCACAAGAAACTTGTAGGGCTTAATTTTTTCAACAGATAGTTTCACAATATTTGGTTTGGTTACATTCGTTTTCTTTGAAGGTGCCGCGAGGCGGCTATGCAGAAGTTTCCAGGCATCTTTGTCCTCTAAGTACTGGTTGACTTTATAATAAGCCTTCTTTAGTAAAGTAGATTTTATATAGGTTTTGAATTTACCCTCTGAGAGCCCAGTTATCTCTTTTGGGATTTTACTATAGAAACGTACACTATTTCCTAAGAATGTCTTTTTACTTGTTTTAGATAATCTAAAGCTATGTACATCTACTTTTAGCTATTCCTTAGAACAACATCTATTAGTTCAAAAAAGTACCACTAGGTTGACCCCTGCCAACTTAACCATTCTTATAGCTTTATAAAGCTCTTATGTTAATCTCCTTTCATCTATCCTCTCCACATTTCCGAACTCCGATCCTGAGCATTCCTTTCTCTAGCATTGTCACTACATCTTCTACCACGCCACAGCGTTCCCTTATCGCACTATTCCTCATTTTGTCCATCAAGGTCACTCCAATCATGCTTGTTAGGCTATTTTTATATTATATATTTCAATTATTATTTTTCATTATTTGCTATATAGGCCAAACTGCTGCTCGCGCAGGTCACCGTCGTACCGCGTGAGCAAGCCCTCAGTGGACGCGACCGCGGAGGCTGCCCCGGAGCCCGAGCACCACCTGCTGGAGCCTAGGGCTTCGCTGCGGGACACCAAGCCGCATCTGAAGGGACCACGACCTGTCGGCTCTAGCGTGTCTGGTAAGAACTTCAATATAGTTTAGCAGACGGCGTTAGATATAATTTGATATAATATAGATATAATTTGTTAAGGCATACGTATGCATGCATAGTGTAGGGTTCCATACCTAGATACCAAGAACATACAGCGCCATCTATCAGTTCTTTGTGCAGAGTATGGAAATATGCAGTAAAACGGCCAGCAGTAAATAGACCGGATCTGAGTAGTTGATATCAATTTCAACTCGTTACCTCCACTCGTTTCCGTTTAAAAGTGTCTTGACAGACGGACAGACAGACAGACAGACAGACAGACGGACAACAAAGTGATCATATAAGGGTTCTTTTTTGCCTTTTGAGGTACGGAGCCCTAAAAAGAACCCATATGGGATCACTTCGCATTATGGGACAATTTCGCTACGTTTTAAGACTCTTTTTTAATAAGTATAACGTCTCCATTTGTATGAAAGCTCATTATAGAAGGTAATGGTAAACAAACGACATCATGAATCGCGGAATATTACGTAAAACCTTGGATAATTCCTCTGCAAATTGCCAAAGTTAAAAGTTCCTAACCAAATTGCTGAAGTTTGCTTCAATGTTGAGATTATTGACATTGGTTATTTACAGAATGATTTATTATAAACTAGCTGCGCCTCGCGGTTTCCTTTTATTATTCTCTTTATTCATGTATAATCTTAGAACTGATTTTTTTTGCAATATTCTTAAAAAATAATCACATTGAAAGGGGTCCAAAAACAACGTTAAAGTTTGGTATAAAACTTCCATGTTTCGTATTGCGAGCGGGCAAAGCCGCTTTGCCTTTTTTTATGATAGTGAGTAACAAGCCGAGCAAATCAGGTGCCTGATGGTAAGCATCATGATTGCCCATATCAGACACAGTGCCACCCAGTGTTTTAATATTCAAAATTCTGCGCGGCACTGCACTATGCGCCTGTCACCCCGAGATATAAGTTGTTGAAACTCATCATGCCCAGTAATTTCGCTGGTAACATTGCCCTTCACACCGGAATACAGTAATGTTTGCTTATTACTTGGCTGATGAATTACTGGCAAAGGTGTGATACTTCCCGAGCAGGCCCCCTGCAAAAGAGGTCTACCACTACAGAACCTGCAAACCATCCATCGAACTGCGCTCGACAACCCGCCTGCCAAGCGTGCCATGTGCAGTAGTGGATTTCCAACGGCTGAGATGATGATGATGATGATGAAAGCCGCGTTGTTTACACCAGTATTAAACAAAATTTACAGACTCCATCTCCCTCTCGTCTCCGGTCGCGTGCACATCACCCAAGGAAGATGTGGAGGGGCCACCAGTACCAAGCAGCGTGGCGGGTCTACCTGAAGAACACAGGTCCTGCCTGCTCGGCAGGGTGGCTGGCCAGCGCCCTAGGAGACGACGCGCTATGCTGATATATGTCTGCGCTGCTGACTCACAAGGTTAGCTTATAATATCCATATAAAGACTTAAGGAAGATTTAAAATACATACATACATACAGTCACGCACAGAGGAGATGAAAGTTTCATCCTGATCTGTGCAGTCACGCCTTGTTCCCGTTGGGGTAGGCAGAGACTATTTCTTTCCACTTGCTACGATCCTGACATACAACTTTCGCTTCTTCCACTTTCATCACATTATTCATGCATGCTCGTCGGTTGTTGGTACTTTTGACCTGGCCTTTCCTTAAGATAATATCAACTTGTTCATGAAAGGTACGCCTAGGTCGACCCCTACCGACTTGACCATTCACACTAGCCTTATAAATCTCTTTTGTCAATCTCCTTTCGTCCATCCTCTCCACATGTCCGAACCACCTAAGCAATCCTTTCTCCATCTTTGTCACTACATCTTCTAACACGCCACAGCGTTCCCTTATCACACTGTTCCTCACTTTGTCCATCAAGGTCACTCCAGTCATACTTCTTAAACTTCTCATTTCCACAGCATTAATCTTACTTTCATGCTTCTTCTGCCAGACCCAACATTCACTACCATACGTAAGTGTGGGGACCTCTCTATGCACAACCAGTCGTGCCTTTTAGACACTTTCTGACTGTTCATAAAAGTATGCAACGCCCCATTCACCTGATTTCCTGCCAAAACTCTTCTTTCAATGTCACAGTCATACTTTCCATCCCTTGTGAGTTCACAACCCAGATATACAAACAAACCCGGATATACAAACAAACAACAGCAAAAAACTTTTTTTTACTCCTGGTGTTGGGTGAGTTCACTTTCAGAACTGCCTGAGAAGCTGAGGCCGTGCCTGTCTGGCAAGATGGCTGGCAGAAGGCGCTAAAATACGCGAAGTCTGTTCCTGATCGCCTATGAACATCTTCAATGCTCATTTTCCTTTTCTCCCAAGCAACATTCTCGGCTGTAGCCAGCTCAGCTTTCCTGTTATTTCTCCTCCACTTCTGAGAGATCATTGGCCTGTGATTGGCACGATCTGGTTTTCTGCCAGCGTCGCTTCCGCCTTCCGCGAGGCCTTCCTCTTGTGACATAAAACATATTCTGCTGGTCAAATAGTTTATACGACCAGTACCACCACGGTAAATCAAGTGGATTAGTGCGGAGGGTGCGTGGTTCAAAGCCCGCCCGTGTGTGTTTCTTTTTTATGATAGTGAGTGACAAGACTAATCAGGTGCCTGGTGGTAAGCATCATGATTGCCCATATCAGACACAGTGCCACCCAGTGTTTTCAAATAAAAATTCTACGCGGCACTGCACTGCGCCTGTCACCCTGGGATATGAATTGTGGAATCTCATCATGCCCAGTAATTTCGCTGGTAACATTGCCCGTCATCGTAATGTTTGCACATTACTGCTTGGTGGATGAATGACTGGCAAAGGTGTGGTCCTTCTCCAGGCGGCCCCCTACTAAAGAGGTCTACCATTACAAAAATCCATATTCGTATTTTATTTCCAGATTCCAGAGACTGCCTCGGTGGCGTAGAGGGCGCATGCTCGACTGCCAATCGAGAGGTCCCGGGTTCGATCCCCAGGTCAGGCAGTGTTAAATATTGGATTTTTCTATTAGGAATTATCTCAATAACTGCCTGGAGTCTGGAACTGTGCCCGGTAGATGGCAATAGGCTCGCCCCCTATTACATGGGACCAATAACATACTGGCGAAATGTGGGTGTATCTACTATGGGACTGAGTCCTGGGTATACCTCTGCCTACCCCTTCGGGAAAAAGGCGTGAATGTATGTTATGTTATTTCCAGATTGTTGCGCGGAGAAGGGCGCGCTGCAGTGCGGCGCGGCGGCGCGGCTGCGGGTGCGCGCGCGCTCGCGGGGCTGGCGCCTGCACGTGGCGGACCTGCACTGGCGCTCGCCGCTCGAGCAGCAGCGCGACCATCGCTTCCCTGTGCTGTGTATCGCTGAGCTCGCCAGTGAGTACTTACGTCTACCACATAATATGTATGTATGTGTAAACATAAACATACATTCACGCCTTTTTCCCGAAGGGGTAGGCAGAGGTGTTCCCAGGACTCAGTCCAATAGTAGATACACCCACATTTCGCCAATATGTTATTGGTCCCATGTAATAGGGGGCAAGCCTATTGCCATTACACTTGATATATTTAATTTATAAAGATGCGCCACCGTCTTTTTGCTGCAAATGAATCCTCTCCATCCATCGGTTGTCTGGAAGAAATCGCTTATTAGCGATAAGACCTCCGCTTGTACATTTAAGTATAGTTTCTCTGTATCCTTTGTGTTGGTTCTATATGTGTGGTGTACAATAAAGTATTATCTATCTATCTATCTATCTATAATAGGTGGGGTATTATACCCCACCCCCCACCCGATTTATGTTACATTTTCTCTCTATAATAGGTGGGGTATTATACCCCACCCCCCACCCGATTTATGTTACATTTTCTCTCTATAATACGTGGGGTATTATACCCCACCCCCCACCCGATTTATGTTACATTTTCTCTCTATAATACGTGGGGTATTATACCCCACCCACCACCCGATTTATGTTACATTTTCTCTCTATAATACGTGGGGTATTATACCCCACCCCCCACCCGATTTATGTTACATTTTCTCTCTATAATACGTGGGGTATTATACCCCACCCCCCACCCGATTTATGTTACATTTTCTCTCTATAATACGTGGGGTATTATACCCCACCCCCCACCCGATTTATGTTACATTTTCTCAAGTTTCCAGGATAACTGGTAGTAAATGCTATTTCGACGTCAATCATACGCGCGAATGTTGTCGCTACCTATAATTGGATTAGCATCTTGAATTTGTTTAATTATGTAACTATTTTTGTATATGTGATAGTTGCTTATTTGTTGGTTGCCCTTAATAAATAAAATAAAAAACATAATATTGACGGCTGTCAATTCTGGATGTCCGTTCACCTGAACGGAAACAAAAAGTGACAAACTTATTTATTGATAAGTTTATTTTTTACTATTTTATTTTATTTTATTTTGTTGCATATAATTTTGTCCGTTATTTCTTTTATGGGTTTATATGCGTGAATAAAATGATTTTTTATTTATTTTATTTTTTATTGTAAAAGTCTTCATTTACCAGCGCTGCGTCTCCCACACGTAGCATCTAGCTGAGCATATCCCTGTTGCCATAGAAAGAAATTATAATTAAATAGGTACTTAGATATAATTTTATTATTTTAAGGTATATAAAAAAAAAGTAAAAAAAAAGTGGGTAGGCGACAAAAACATATACTTGTATTTAAAATCTCTATATTTTAAATAATTAGAAATAATTAATCAAACGCTGCAATTAATGTGTTAATGCATTTAGTTACCTACAACACCTACCAGTGAGTGTTATCTTCATTCCAATCACACTGCACACAAAGATATTGCACTGAACAACTTTGGCACACAATACACAAAATGGACGCAATACAGGAGAGTATTAACTCTATGATGTCAATGTTCACGAAGAGGATGGATGAGTTTGAAGTGCGACAAGCCTCCAGGCCAGGGACTCCAACCTCCAAAGATGACAATTTGGCAATAGAATTCTCCACTTTCAAGTCCTTTGTCCTGGAATCACTGCGCGCTCTACAGTCCCAGATTGAGGTGCTTGCACGACAGGGAGACCAACATGAGATGCGCGGGCGCCGGAAGATTCTCCTGTTACATGGTGCCAAAGAGGAACCGAACGAGGACACAACTATTGCAGTAGTTAAGGAATTGGCCGAGCGACTGAAGCTGAATACATTATCTATGGGTGATATCAGCCGATCACACAGGATGGGTCGTGCTGGCAGTTCTGATAGGCCGCGGCCAATACTTTTTAAACTTCGTGATGAGGCTGTTCGGAGGCAGATCTGGGCGTCCAAGACGGGATTGAAGGGTTCCGGTATAACCTTATCAGAATTCCTCACGAAGACCCGTCACGACGTTTTTATGTCTGCGCGGAAGCGGTACGGTGTCGCGAAATGTTGGACCCGGGAAGGTTTCGTCTTCGTGCTCGGACCCGATGGATCTCGACACAGAGTTTGCTGTATGGCGGATCTAGAAGCTGTCTCCGGGAAAGATAAGCCGAAGCCTCCACCTGCGGCGAAAGCCGCTGCGCCTTCTACAGCTGCACCGAAGTCCCGGCGTGTTGCAAAGAAGTAGCGTATTATTGTATTTGCGATGGTATGTTTTGGTCTTTAGTGTTGGTTTTTGACTCAGATTGGGCTTATTTTTAGTTATAGCAGGGTAGATGGAGTTATTACTCGTATTTAAACAAATTTTAGCAACAAAATGATTAATTACCTACATTTGGATTTTGAAACGTAAACAAGAATTAAATTTCAAGTCAAGATGGCATTACGTTGGCAGTTGGCACATGACGTAATGTCAATGTCAACTGTCAAGCCAACCATATTGTCCTCAGCATTAATAATTCTTTTTTTTTTTTTTTTTTGTTACACCATATCATGATCTATGCATTTGCCAGTACTTAATTTCTTATTTGCCTAATCTGATAAAAACGTGTGTACATGTATATATATCTATGTGTATATATATATATATATATATATATATATATATATATATATATATATATATATATATATATATATATGCCGACCACAGCCACAAACATAACATTTCGCTCGTAATTCTTTTATTTTTATATTTTTTTTTTCTTTTTTTGTGTGACGTCATATATGCCATATCTAATTATTATTTTAAAACTCAGACGGTAGGTGGTTGTTTGAACAGCCGCACAGATTGTAAGTTTGAGAATTTAGTATAGTTATTGGTTTTTATTGCTTTATTATAGTATTATATTTGTGATTATATATATATTTTATTGTATACTTTATTTTATTATTTTTGTATTGTATTATGTCTATAAATATTATTTCAGATTTAGATAGCGATGATAATGAGTTTTTGTCTTGTTCTTCATTGAGTGATGACATTAACTCAGAGGATAGCTTTATTAGCTTGCCATCTCTCTCTGACTCGCTAGGGTCAATTTTGAGTGGTGGCTCTAAAAACTTCAATGTTCTACACATCAATGCGCAGAGTATTCCGGCACATTTCACAGATATGTTAGCGTCCTTTGATAATAAAAATATACATGCCATCTTAGTATCGGAGTCCTGGCTCAAACCCTGTCTTCCCAATGCTTCTTATTCTCTTCCTGGCTTTCAACTTATACGTAATGACCGCACTGGAAGTGCCGGTGGGGGTGTGGCCATATATCTTCGTTCACATATCCCATTTTCCATTCTGAGTATGTCGACACAACCACCTCCACCCAGTGCGGGCGAACACCTCTTAATCGAAATCACTCTTTCGCACACTAGGATTCTTCTTGGTGTATACTATTGCCCTTCTCTACGCATAAATTTCTTTTCTTCGTTCGAAACTCTTCTTGAGACGTACTGTCCATCTTATGATCACACTATCATTATGGGTGATTTCAATACTTGCCTTCTAAAGCAGGACTCACGATCTAATATCTTTCAGTCTGTTGTCAGATCCAACAATCTGACTATTCTTCCGCTCAACCCTACGCATAATTTTCCAAATTCCACACCATCTCTCTTAGACTTAATATTAGTGTCATCTCCAAATGTTGTTCTTAACCATGGCCAGTGCGCGGCGGACGCATTTTCTTACCATGATCTTATTTATATTTCATACAAAGTCCGCCCGCCGAAATCTAAACCTAAAGTCCTTCTGCAGCGCAGTTTTGGTGGCATCGATTTAGAGTCGTTGCGTAACGATGCAAAAGAGCTAAATTGGTCTAGTGTTGTTGAGTCAGACTCGGTTGATGAACAAATTCAGTTTTTCAACGATATCATAACTGATCTGTTTGACAAACACGCCCCTATAAAACCGGTTAAAATTAAACATCTACCTGCTCCGTGGATTGACGATGCGATTCGTTCGTTAATGCGAGGGAAAATTGCGGCCAAAGCGAAATACCGATTGAGACCTACTGACGACAATAAGAGGAAGTATGCAGAGCGTCGAAATAAATGCAACAAGGTGTGTAGGGACGCGCAACGCCGGCATATTTATGATTCCGTTCAAAATGAGGATCCCGCTAAAGTGTGGAAATTCCTCAGGTCATTAGGAGTTGGGAAGGCTCGCGAAGAAAACTTACCTAAAGACTTAAATGTAGATCAACTTAACCAGCACTTCTCCTCTTCTTCTAACTTTGATGGGCCAGTAAAGGCTGCTACAATTTCACAACTTTCTGCAGCTCCCACTCCTGACCATTCCCCTTTTGTCTTTACTCAATTTTCCGAGAGTGATGTTAAGAAGAGCATAGATTCTATTCCTTCAAATGCCATCGGCAGTGATAGCATCAGTCGTAAGATGGTCACTCTTGTACTGGACGAACTCTTGCCCATTATCTGCTATATACTAAATTGTTCTATTACTAGTGCTACTTTCCCTTCGACATGGAAAGATGCTCAGATCATTCCGCTTCCTAAGAAATCCAAACCTTCTTCTCTCTCTGATTTCCGACCTATCTCTATTCTTCCGTTCCTCTCTAAAGTACTTGAGCGCCTTATTCATCACCAACTTAACTCCTTTCTGATACAAAATGCTCTTTTGAATCCATTTCAGTCCGGTTTCCGTCGTGGCCACAGTACTGTTTCAGCGTTAGTCAAAATAACTGACGACGTGCGCGTTGGTATGGCGAATGGAAATTTGACTGTGCTATCACTGCTGGACTTCAGTAACGCTTTTAACAACGTAGATTTCGATATTCTCCTTAGCCTCCTTCGCTCTCTTAACATATCTCCTCCGGTTATTGACTGGTTTCGCAGTTACTTGTGTGGGCGTCGGCAGCGCGTTCGCATAGATGATAGGTATTCATCTTGGTGTAATACGACTGCAGGCGTTCCGCAAGGCGGCGTTCTTTCTCCTCTTCTTTTTGCCATCTTTATAAACTCAATTTCTCATCACTTGTCTTCTTCCTACCACCTGTACGCAGACGACCTTCAAATATATACCCAAGCCCCAGCCGATGATATTGAGACTGCCATAAGAGCCACCAATGCTGATCTTCAACGCATCCTTCAATGGAGCCAATCATATGGGCTTAAAGTGAACCCACTTAAGACCCAGATGATTGTCATTGGTGGTTCTAGGATGGTCTCAAAGATTGACTGGTTCCGCCTGCCTCAAGTCATTTTTGACAGAACGGTTATTCCCATCAGCAAGACAGTAAACCTGGGAGTTCTTGTTGATTGCCATTTATCCTGGGAGGCTCAGATAGCAGAGGTCAGTCGGAAGATTTACGCTGCCGCTGGTTCTTTGCGCAGGCTGCGTAATTTTTTGCCGATCTCCACCAAAACTGCTCTTGCACAATCTTTACTTCTTCCTATTCTAGACTATGCGGACGCTAGCTATCTGGATTTAACCCAAGACCAGCTTAACAAATTGGAACGACTACAAAATTTTTGTATTCGGTTCATTTTTGGCCTCAGAAAATATGATCACGTTTCACAGTTCCGCAATAAGCTGAAATGGTTACCCATCCGCCTTCGCCGGGATACTCACATTCTTTCACTTCTTTATAACATTCTGTTTAATCCCTCTTCTCCTCCTTATCTCAAGGAACGCTTCGAATTCGTCTCTCAGTCTCATTCTCATTCTTTACGCTCTTCCAATAACTATCTTCTTAAGTTTACGACCCCAACTATATCCTCTAAATTTACTAACAAATCTTTCACCAACTATGCCGTCCATCTATGGAATTCTCTTCCCGTTACCATCAGGTGTGCTAAGACACCTGATGGATTTAAGCGCTTGATTAAAGAACACTATCTCTTGCAATCATAGTACCTATTATCCTGTCTCTGAATAATGTTATGTATGTAATATTATGTAATATATGTTATGTAATATTATTATTTATCTGTGCATATATTTATATATTATATTATATATATATATATTTTTTTATTACTGTATAACATATTATATATTATGTATATATGTGTAGTATATATGTATGTCATATTATGTTATAGATGTATGTAGTATATTAATATTATGTAGTAAATATTATCATTCCAATTATGTATAGTGTATATAAGTTATGTGTTATAATTTTGTACCCGATCCCATCCCTACTCTTCCTATTACACCTTTCCGTCCAGACTGGTTGCCTGGAAGAGATCGCTTAAAGCGATAAGGCCGCCCATTGTCGACCAATCACTTTTTAGTTATAGCTTAAATTTTAAGTTATTATGTTGTACTGTGTAATATTATGTAAAATGGTCGAAATAAAGAGTATTCTAATCTAATCTAATCTAATAGGTACTGCGTAGATAAATATATAATATAGTCAATATTATTATATTGTTTCTTGTCACAGACAGCCTCGACAGCCTCGTTGTCTCAGTAGGTGGTAACTCTGCTTTCTGTGCCGCAGGGCCCGGGTTAAAACCCCGGGCAGGTCAAACATTTGTGTTCATGGACATGTCTGTTTGATCTGTGTCTGGGTGTTAGGAGCTTATATAAGTATGTATATCAGTCCTCTGGTTACCATAGTACAGGCTTCTAGCCTAGTTTGGGACCAGATGACGTGTGTGGAAGTTCTCCCATATTATTTTTATTATTATTTGTTGGCATTATAATGTCTACCTATTTTTTTTGTAACTTTTTTGTGGCAATAAACACTGTTTTTATTTTATTTATTTTACATTTATTTTCCAGGGCAATCAGAACTCGGAGCAGTGGTGCCGGTATTGTTCCTGAACTCTGGTCTAGGCACGCCCCTGCTGCCACACACACTAGAGTGTGCTGACTTCAAGGCGGCGCTGGAAGCCGCCGAGGATGACAGTGATAAGACTTTGTTGAATAAGTGGTACGTATCCATTTTGTTAAATGTTCTTTTCTTTTGATTGTTTCCAGATGACAGGACATTGGTAGGAGGATAGGCACGTATATATATATACAACCTGTCTTGGGCCAAGAAGTCAGGGTCCAAGTTTGTAACATAACATGACGCATTTTTCCCGAAAGCCTAGGCAGAGGTGTACCTAAGACCCAATCTCAGTCCTTACTTAGTTTGTTGAAGTTTGACAGCCTCGTTGGCTCAGATGGTAGTAACTCTGCTCTCTGTGCCACAGGCTCCGAGTTCGATCCCTGCCCAGGTCAAACATTTGTGTGTATGAACATGTCTGTTTGATCTGTGTCTGGGTGTTATAAGTATAACAGTCTTCTGTTTACCAAAGGACAGGCTTCTAGCCTAGTTTGGGACCAGATGATCGTGTGAGGAAGTTGTCTCCTATATTTATTTATAAAAACTTTTTACGAGATGAGACGACAATTTCTTCTTATGTAAGTATCCGGTAAGAAAATAGCGTGGTTACCAAAAAAATACGAACACACTGAAAAGTTTTTGTTAATTACCCTGTTACGAAACAAGACAATATCTTATTAGGTCACTGGTAACGAAACTCAGTTGGCGAGTTTGGCAGTTACGATGGCGGCCGAAAGGGTTTCATAGATGGTCCACCCAGACTTCGCCAGTTGTGTTTAGATACAAAATTAAAAGTTCACCGTGGAGTTACCGGCTTTAGAATAGTGCTCCACCCTCTCTACCCGTGGTTGCCGTAAGAGCCAGCTAAGGGTTAACAGATCCAGAGGACGGGCAGCAGCGTCCTCTGCAAAAAACCATCGAACTGCGCTCGACAATCCACCTGCCAAGCGTGTCGTGTATTAGCAAAACCCCCCTTTATGGGGGAGTCCTATGTTCAGTAGTGGATTACCAACGGCTGAGATGATGATGATGAGATACAAAAGTGAGTTTGACAAAACCCGAGCCACAACTGTGGTAAGCTCTTGCTTGAAATGTTCTCTTCTTCCCCCAGGTACACCCTGGACGCGAGCACAACCCCGCCATGCTACCGCCTGGTCCGCGGCGCGCCGGCGCGGTGGCGGCGGGAGATGGCGAAGGCATTGAACGTGTTGGTGCGGACTCTGCCGCAGGAGGCTTGCGATGCTTACCTCACTACTGTTGTTGAACAGGTCAGCCTTGCCCACATGAACATACTTCTTAGGATCTTTTTCTTCTCAGATTGGTGAGTGACTATCCACAGAAGCAGAATTTTAAGGCCTCCCAGCGTTCTAAACCGCCGGCTCGCAATTTTTCCTAAACCCCAAACATAAGATAGTTCTACTAACAAATTGGAGTATAAGTCCTTACTAACAATTTATGGAAGCCTAAAGTGTTCTGAAATAAACGAATTATATAATAAACCGTATGTTTAATATGAGCCATACAGCAGTGATAAATAAACAAAGGCAATGACTGATGACAAGTCTCGGAAAAAGATCTAACTTCGGCGCCATTATTTTTGTGTGTTTTGAAACGAGTCACACTGTGACTCGTTTAGTGTAATTCGTTGGGAACCCACCATATTAATGGT
Source organism: Hemistola chrysoprasaria (assembly GCA_947063395.1). Taxonomy (NCBI): domain Eukaryota; kingdom Metazoa; phylum Arthropoda; class Insecta; order Lepidoptera; family Geometridae; genus Hemistola; species Hemistola chrysoprasaria. The sequence goes on along the minus strand of OX346733.1, from coordinate 7,742,764 downwards.
TTCCAGGAAGTCCAACACACGGTGCTGATGTCAGTAGAGGCAGCTCGTCGGTGCGTGTGGGTGTCTCGAGCGAGCGCCCCCGTGGAGCCGACGGATGGGGACGCGGCGCATCACCGCGAGCTGCAGCGACGGCTCAACAACATGCAGCGGGACCTTAAGGTATTGTTACCTTTTACAAGGTAGCGGTGCTGACGTCAATAGAAACAACTTTAGCAGCGGCTCAATAACTTACAGAGGGACCTTAAGGTGATAGATACCAGATACATCATGTGGATCCTAGGAGGTAATGTACGCGGTGCTGACGTCAGTGGAGACAACTTCAGCTGCGGCACAATAACTTGCAGAAAGACCTCAAGGTTGTTGCAGGTTGTTGAGCCGCAACTGTCTCAACTGACTCTGCTGTCAGTGGAGACAGTTGCGCCTCAACAACTTGCTAAGGGACCTTAAGGTACCAGGTAGCAGGTGGAGCTACTGTGGCTGCAACTGTCTCCTGTCAACTGACTCTGCTGTCCGTGGAGACAGTTGCGACTCAACAACTTGCTAAGGGACCTTAAGGTACCAGGTAGCAGGTGGAGCTACTGTGGCTGCAACTGTCTCCTGTCAACTGACTCTGCTGTCAGTGGAGACAGTTGCGCCTCAACAACTTGCTAAGGGACCTTAAGGTACCAGGTAGCAGGTGGAGCTACTGTGGCTGCAACTGTCTCCTGTCAACTGACTCTGCTGTCAGTGGAGACAGTTGCGCCTCAACAACTTGCTAAGGGACCTTAAGGTACCAGGTAGCAGGTGGAGCTACTGTGGCTGCAACTGTCTCCTGTCAACTGACTCTGCTGTCAGTGGAGACAGTTGCGCCTCAACAACTTGCTAAGGGACCTTAAGGTACCAGGTAGCAGGTGGAGCTACTGTGGCTGCAACTGTCTCCTGTCAACTGACTCTGCTGTCAGTGGAGACAGTTGCGCCTCAACAACTTGCTAAGGGACCTTAAGGTACCAGGTAGCAGGTGGAGCTACTGTGGCTGCAACTGTCTCCTGTCAACTGACTCTGCTGTCAGTGGAGACAGTTGCGACTCAACAATCAGAGACATCATCATACGGTCGCACATAGGAGGTATGTCGGAGAAGGCAGCTGCACCAGATATACTTGGAAGACCGCACACATCCTGGATGTATGGCCAAAAATTGTCTGATTTACCCCAGATTTATGGTGGTTATTCTATTCTGTAGCGTCCGAGGCCCAGCGGAAATATGTCCGGCTTATAATCCGGAGTTCTTGGATCGAATCTCACCATGTAGACTTTTCACCTAGATGCTACCGTGTTTCGAATGGTACGTTAAACTGTAGGTCCCTATAGTTTCCTCTAAGATATGTAGGTGGCAGTCATTAGGTCATGTCGGAGGCTGCATAGGAATCTTGGCGACCTGAAACTCTCACAATATGTGTTGTCCACATAACCCATATTATGAATTGACTCGAGCAGTGTAATTGGGTAACCCGTTCTGTTAAAGTATAAATTCAAATTATTATTTCTTTACATTCTAGCCAGCCTTCTGCTATTGACATATCTAATGTGTGTGTTTAAATAATGCATATAGGTGAGATGAGTACTGAGTACGACGGTTTTGGTGTTAGTTAAGTGATACGATGTCCAATCACCATCGCAGTGATACCTTGCTTTTAAATTTTATACTCAGAACATGTGTAAACATACCCTGGACAAGTCAGTGCTCTTCCATTCAGAGCAAATCAAAGTAGAAAGAATATAGTCATATTGGAACAGTCATGGAACCAAACGGATTTCATCTTTTGAGTATCTATAATATTCAATCGACTAACCCCCTTCCAGCTCCATCTAAGCGAACGTAACATTATTCGCGCAAGCATTCGTTCGCGAGCGACCGCCGCAGACGAGGACTACGCGGAAGGTGTTCGCACGGCGCTCGGCGAGCGGCTCGACACATTGCTTGACCAACTTGTGGCTGAACATGACGCACCAGCTGGTTATAACGGGATTCCTACTTCGTAAGTACTTATTTACTAAAGTCTAAGCTAATTACTACAGTGTAGCAGAAGAGAGCTTAATGCGCCTCTCACTCTGCCTTGTACCACAAATGCAGTAACCTGTAGATGATATAAAAGCGATACCACGGAATACTAAATTACTAAACGGGACAGAAAGGACACTCCTCAAAATCATTTAAATAAATAGCGACTCTAGCTCCGACGCAATAAAGTGCAATTCATGTCGCAAAGTGCCTAACTAACGTTATATTAATATACAAGCTGCCTCTCTTTCTATCTCGTATCTCTCTATCGGTTCTCTCTGTCTAGCCCATAGAAATGTTCTCGTCCAGACGGACGCCCCAACTACTTGTAGCTTTATACCTTTTTTATGATAGTGAGTGACAAGACGAGCAAATCAGGTGCCTGATGGTAAGCATCATGATTGCTCTTAACAGACACAGTGCCACCCAGTATTTTAAAAATTCTGCGCTGCACTGGACTGCGCCTGTTACCCTGAGATATTAGTTGTTGAAACTCATCATGCCAAGTAATTTCACTGATAACATTGCCCTTCATACCGGAACACAGTAATGTTTGCACATTACTGTTTGGCGGATGAATAACTGGCAAAGGTGTGGAACTTCCCCAGGAGGCCCCCTGCAAGAGGCCTACCACTACCTTTATTGCGAAGTGTCCCAGTCCTGGCGACACGTAAAGTACTGTGTAAGCAATTCTAAACTTTAGTTCGTAGGATCAATGACCATTTTTATCTCTGCATTTGGAACAGACGCGCTATACTTTCTACAGCTTCACCTGTGGCTTCACCAGATATAATTTGACTCGTATTGGTCTTACTTAGCATAATATTATTATGCGTAGAGGTGCCAAATCTTAAACTCCACTTTCTCAGGTAACACTACAACAGCATGTTCTTATTATTTCCAGTTTGCTGGACGAAATCAACGAGCACCTGACATTCTGTCAGAAAGCTGCTCAGTGCACATCCAACAGAGAAATCACACTCAATGAACTGAAGACGTGAGTATCCCATTATATTACATCTCTTAGTTACATATCAGTAACGCAGCCATATTTTTTAGATATAGACTTGAAATTTAGGCTAAAAGAATCTACTATAACCTTTTTTGAATGGGTTTCGAGAGCAAGGACAACAAAGAAACCTGCTACCAATAAAGTGATTTCTTACTACCATCGAACTGAAATGAAAGTGAACGAAGCGAAAGTTGTATGTCAGGATCGTAGCAAGTGGAGGGAAATAGTCTCTGCCTACCCCACCGGGGACAAGGCGTGACTGTATGTATGTATCGAACTGAAAACCGAAAAGGTTGGAGAGAGAGACAATGCTGTTAAAGTACTTACTTTAATAAAAGTACTTACTTCCTCTGTCTGAAGCCATAGCTTCTTTGGAAACTGATAAAAAAATAAGGAAATAAAGAAGAAGCAGGCGGTAAAGAGTGGAAGGTCCGTTTCTGTGTTTTGGCTGCATATTTTTATACACTTCATCATCCTAAAGAGGACATGGTGGGGAGGTGAGTGTCGCCTTTTGTAGTTGTAATAGTAGTATTTTTTGCTCCAGGCTGGTATTGGGAACTTTTTATATGAAAAATTATTTATGCCTGACCTGAGAATCGGACCCAGGGTCTAGCAGTAGCTTTTGTGACCACTAGATCAAACGAGGCAGTTTTTTTTGTGAATGTTTGATTGATTGATTGATTGATTGATAAACACTTTATTGTACACTAAAACATGGACATAACAATACAGTAATAGCAATTAAAAGAATCTTAGGCTAGTACAAGTGGCGGTCTTATCGCTTAAAGCAATTTGTTTGTTCCCTTTTCACGCTAAAACTACCGAACGGATTGAGCTAAAATTTGGAATCCAGATAGCTAAGACCCTGAAATAACACTTAAGGTACTTTTTAACCTGATATTCCCACGGGAACGAAGACTACGAGGGTGAAACCGTGGGTTAGTATTAATATAAAGCTGTAGTGGTAGGCCTCTATTGCAGGGGGCCGCCTGGGGAAGTACCACACCTTTGCCAGTTATTCATCCGCCAAGCAGTAATGTGCAAACATTACTGTGTTCCGGTATGAAGGGCAATGTTACCAGCGAAATTACTGGGCATGATGAGATTCAAAAACTCTTGGATTTAAATTCATTCAAAATTCAAATCTCAGGGTGACAGGCGCAGTGTTTTGAATATTAAAACACTGAATGGCACTGTGTCTGATATGGGCAATCATGATGCTTACCATCAGGCATCTGATTTGCTCGTCTTGTCACTCACTATCATAAAAAAAAAAAGTTGCGTCGCCTAGCCTAGATTATGATGATGATAATTCCAGGTACATAACAGGCGAGAGCAACGTCCCGCTCGCGTTGATAGGCGGCGCGGGATGCGGGAAGGCGACGCTGGTCGCGCGCGCCGTCACCATGGCGCCCACTTGTCTGCAGGACCTTGCTGTTATTGTTAGGTAAGTCTTCTTAGTAAGTTAGTGGTAAGTCTTCCGCCGTGGAGTTACCGGCTTTAGAATAGTGCTCCACCCTCTCTACCCGTGGTTGCCGTAAGAGCCGGCTAAGGGTTAACAAATCCAGAGGACGGGCAGCAGCGTCCATCCATCCAACTGCAAAAAACCATCGAACTGCGCTCGACAACCCGCCTGCCAAGCGTGTCGACTATTGGCAAAAACCCCCCTTTATGAGGGAGGCCTATGTTAAGTGGTGGATTACCAACGGCTGAGATGATGAAGTCTTCTTAGAGCAACGTCTCGCTCGCGAAGGACCATTTTTGAAGACAATGCTAATGACGTAGATCTGGTAAATGACTTGGTAATTTGACTTAAAAAAAACTTTTGGACACCAACGACCATTTCGACCCGAGTAGCAGAAGATTATATCAATTAGGTTTAATCATAATCATAATTGTTCTAGGTTCGTAGGTCTAACGTCTCAGTCCAGCAGTTCCCACCAGCTGCTCAAGTCAATAGTGGACCAGTGCCAGGTGCTGCACACCGGGACCGTTTACAGAGGACGTTGTGTAAGTCACTTATCATCAGAAAAAGACGGCAAAGATAGCATGGCGAAGACAGGGACAGTTCCTTTCAGTGTTTTTTTGTGTCAATGGCTATACCGGCAGACGGTTTGAACTTGGAAGGTCTTTCCCCAGGATGTATCATCCCTATCAAGTGCTCTCCGTCGTCTCCTGTCGTCGCTGGGTCGTCGTCGCGCGGTGTTAGTATGTGTGGTGGGCGCGGACGCTCTGAGGGCCGCGCGCTGGCTGCCCGAGCGACTGCCTGATAATGTCAAGATGATTGTAACTGTCACTGAGGGTAAGAGATCCCTAGGATGTATCGTCTCTTTAGAGTGATCTCCTGTCGTCGAACATTGTTGGTGTGTGTCAAAAATTGTTTACGAAAGTTTCTTTTCCTCACTCAGTCTGACTTACGCTGTGTGTTGGCCGCATCAGCTAAATATTCCTCTACCGATCATACCTAATAAGTAATGATTAATTAGATAGCCAGCCAAGAACTCCCTTAATCTCAACTAACAACCAAGTTTGAGCAATGGGACAGCCTTAAAACCAGCAACTATGTAGACCTCATGCAGTCTGCTTTATTTTATTAAAAATTCCATTTAAGCTAAAGAAGATTGTGCTAAGAAACACTGATCATACTGATCACAAAGGCAATGGTGGGAAAGAAGCGCTACGATGTTCTATGTTGTCAATTCTTCTTCTCAGAGAAAGACGAGCCTTCCTCCTCAGCAATAATGGCAGTCCTCTCATCGGAAGATGGTCCGAAGATAGTCCGCGCGCCGCCGGTCGGACCTGAAGAAGCTAAGGCTGTTCTGACTGCTTGTGCTGCTACCTACAGCAAGACTGGTGCTGCTTCTCCTCCCGAGGCTGCTGTGAAGGCCGTGCAGAAATGCACCTTGCCACTTTATGCTAAGGTTGGTTTTAGACTAGCAACAGCAGAAGCTATCACTAGCCTCCCTTCATCGGAAAACTGTCAAATATTAGTCCACGTGCCGACGGTCGGCTCGGATTAAGTATTCTATGTCATTTTTCATACAAATTTCGCCGCCGCGTGAGCGCCGCGTTGATGTTGACGCCCCGCCGACGCTCGTCTGAAAGGACGCTTAATGTAGCGACGTTTCGTTTAACTTCAACCGAACATCGTGCTCATCATTCTAGGTATCTACTTCTATTTTGTAGTATCCATGGCCTATAATGGTAGTTCAGCTCCAAATCTGAAATCCCTAGATTCGAATCTCATTGACATTTTGAATGTGGACTTTTCGGATGGCACCTTAACCTATAGGTCCCGATCGCCTCCTGTAAGATATGTAGGGGGCATCCAGGTCATGTTGGAAGCCTTGTAGGAATCTAGCCGATCTGAAAAGGGTTGACCACGTAACTTATAATAACCGTATATGGTATAAATTGGTGGAGTATAAAAATACTCCATACCATGTAAACGTTGCAATTTATACTCTTTTGAATATCACATACACATCATCAGCCGGAAGACGTCTACTGCTGAACACAGGCCTGCCCCATAGAACGCCATAAACGATTCATATGGGGGGATTTTGCCGTAATCACCACGCATAATAGACGGCTTGGTTATCTCAATAGTTGGAATAGTCGGAAACGGAAAGCGCTGCTTCCCACTCTCCGGCTTCCTTGCTCTTTTGAGCACAAACTGAAAAATTTACGTAATCTTCCAGATCCTAGCATGGCAGATCTCCTTATCAGCGGAAACCTTCACCGAGATCTCAGCCCCGGAGACACCACCAGACCTAGTCATCAGCGAGGACCTAGAAGGCCAGCTCATCCAGATCCTCATCACCACGGAAGCTGCACTGGGAGCCGATAGAGTGAAGAACTGCCTCGCGCTGCTCACGGCTTCCAGGAGAGGGCTGGATGATACGGAGATACTGGATATGCTGGCTCATGATGAGCTGTTTCGGAGTGAAGAGACTTATCGTGAGTGGTTTAGTCAACAATTTTATTGTGATTCATCAGATCAGGATAGGAAGTTAATTTTTTTGCAAATTTCGCAATTTTTTTCTTCTGACAATTGATTAGTTTGACAGGTACATGCACCCCCTTAAGTATTACAACACCTTTTTATAACACCTGTAATGACTAAACTAAAATTAGATATCTAGACTTACTTCTAGAGATCATATTAAGGCGCTGTGCAAAGCAAATTCGCACTCTCGCTCACACGTACACATATCCAAATTGAAGATAAAAAAAATACTAGGTACATGTAATTACGTAAAATAAAGACAACTAGGTTCTAGAAAATAACAATACAAACCTTCATTAAAAAGTCCAATGAATCCAAACAAGTTTTCATGTATAAAAACTTGCACAAAGAAAAAATTTTCAGAATAATAAAAAGGTACTGAAAACTTGTTTGTATTAAATTGGACATTTTACTGAATCTGTATTGTTAATTTCTAGAACCTAGTTGTCTTTATTTTATGTAATTACATGAAGTATTTTTTATATCTTCAAAATGTGGGTACGTGTGAGCGAGAGGGCGAATTTGCTTTGCACCGCGCCTTAAGAATTGCAATTTGTTTATCTGTAGTGGTAGGCCTCTTTTGCAGGGGGCCGCCTGGGGAAGTACCACACCTTTGCCAGTTATTCATCCGCCAAGCAGTAATGTGCAAACATTACTGTGTTCCGGTTTGAAGGGCAATGTTACCAGCGAAATTACTGGGCATGACGAGATTCAACAACTCATATCTCAGGGTGACAGGCGCAGTGCAGTGCCGCGCAGAATTTTGATCTTTAAAATACTGGGTGGCACTGTGTCTGATATGGGCAATCATGATGCTTACCATCAGGCACCTGATTTGCTCGTGTTGTCACTCGCTATCATTAAAAAAAAAATTTCAAGAATTTTACACTTATCTAAGAAGTAGAACCTTTTAACAGTTCTTATTTTGCCTAGTGTGAGAGATTTTTATTATTTAATACATAATTCCACCGTTTTACGGCGAAGGTTGTTGAAATTTGGTGAGTTACGCCTAGGCCCTTCCTTCGGCTTCTAAGTTACTTCGGCTTGGACTTTGCATGAAAATGTTAGACGTCAAACGGTACTTCTTAGATTTGCGAAGCTGTAGTCATCGCGTCCCAACTGCTGTACCCAACGTCTGAGAAACGATAGGAGTCGTTTAGTAAGACAGATCCCTCAAACTAAAAGCCCATCTCTGTTTTGCCAGTATTAAGTAAAATCTTTGAGAAATTGATGCTAAACTAACTGCTGTCACATTTCAATAGAAATAGAATACTGCATTCAAACCAGTATGGTTTCACCAAATGCAGATCAACAACCGATGCGGGCTGTCATCTCATGACTCTTGTCTTGGAGGCTTGGGAGAGTTCACAGGATGCCATTGGAGTGTTTTGTGATCTTTCCAAAGCATTCGACTGTGTAGAACACTGCACGTTACTGCGCAAGTTAGAAGTATATGGAATTCATGGGAATACCCTGAACCTGGTGGAATCATACTTGTCTAGTAGGCAGCAGAAGGTTAGCGTCAATGGTATCACAACTGCTAGTTCTCCTGTCAAGATCGGAGTCCCACAGGGATCAATTTTGGGTCCTTTCCTGTTTTTGGCATATATTAACGATTTGCCTTACATGGTCCACGGTCTAGCAGATATAGTTCTATTTGCTGATGATACGTCATTGATTTTTAAAGTTGATAGGAAGGATACTTCACTAGTACATGTTAATAATACTTTAGTAAGTATATCCAGATGGTTCACAGCAAACAATCTGTTATTGAATGCGAAAAAGACTAAATATTTGAAATTTTCGTTGCCTAACGTCAGAAGTATAGAACCAATCATAGTTCTTGACGGTGAAAGACTCAATATTGACAATGCAACTTTGTTACTTGGCATAAATATAGACTCTAAACTGCAATGGAGCACTCATATCACCGAGCTCTCAGGGAAACTAAGCTCTGCAGCTTACGCGGTTTATAAAATTAGGCAACTAACAGATATAGCCACGGCGAGATTAGTGTACTTTGCATATTTCCATAGCTTGATGTCTTATGGGATTCTGTTGTGGGGGTCAGCTGCAGATATAGAAACTATCTTTATACTACAAAAACGTGCGATTCGTGCCATCTATGAAATGCGTCCACGCGAATCCCTGAGGGAATTATTTAAAGATATAAACATACTGATCCTACCATCCTTATACATTTATGAGAACATCATGTATGTGCGTGAAAATTTACATAAATTCAAATTAAATAGTGACCGTCATAATTTTAATACTAGGAATAAAGACAAAATAGCTGCACCTAGCTTTAGATTATCTAAAACAAATAAAAAGACATTCTTAGGAAATTGTGTACGTTTCTAAAATAAAATCCCAAAAGAGATAACTGGGCTCTCAGAGGGTAAATTCAAAACCTATATAAAATCTACTTTACTAAAGAAGGCTTATTATAAAGTCAACCAGTACATAGAGGACAAAGATGCCTGGAAACTTCTGCATAGCCGCCTCGCGGCACCTTCAAAGAAAACGAATGTAACCAAACCAAATATTGTAAAACTATCTGTTGAAAAAATTAAGCCCTACAAGTTTCTTGTGCGTTCTTCTTGTAGAGGTATTTTTCCGAACGCACGGTAGACTCAGTACTGTTTATCTTTATTGACGTGCAAAAGTGTCAGATTATGACCTATTTGAATAAATCTGTTTGAGTTTGAGTTTAGTGACGGTGCGACGGTATACTTTTGCTTTTTTAAAACGGCTGATTTAGAACAGCTAGTGAAGGTGTAAGGTCGTCGTCGACAGTGCCGTGGGCGCCGGCGTCCCTATTCTGGCCGCAACTGGCGGCGCTGCTGTCCCCGTGGGTGCGGTGGGACGCGCGCGGCGCGGCGCGCTGGCGGGACGCGGCGCTGGCCACCGCGGCGCGGGACCGCTACCTGCTGGACTGCGAGCTCACCGTCCGGACCACGCTCACCACTTACTACATGGTGAGATTCATTTATGTCATATATTATATAGATAGAAAAAATTCGCCTTGGAGTCACCGGCTTTAGAATAGTGCTCCACCCTCTCTACCCGTGGTTGCCGTAAGAGCTGGCTAAGGGTTAACAGATCTAGAAGACGGGCAGCAGCGTCTTCTGCAAAAACTATGGAACTGCGCTCGACAACCCGCCTGCCAAGCGTGTCGAGTATTGGCAACAACCCCCCTTTATGGGGGAGGCCTATGTTCAGTGGGGGATTACCAACGGCTGAGATGATGATGATGATGATGATAGATAGTAAAAACACTTTATTGCACATCATACATATGACACAAACGTAAAGGAATAATAATAACAATTTGAATATAATATACTCTAACAGAACGAGTTACCCCAATTACACTGCTCCAATCAATTCATATGGGTTATGTGGACAACCCATCAAAGTCAAAGATTCAGGTCGCCAAGATTTCTACAAGGCCTCCGTCAAGACTTTACGACTGCCCCCTACATACCTTATAGGAAACTTTAGGGACCTACAGTTTAACGTGCCATCCGAAACACGGTAGCGTCCAGGCGAAAAGTCCACATGGTGAGATTCGATCCAGGAACTCCGGATTTAAAGCCGGGCATATACCCACTGGATCACGGACGCTACATTTAAAATATTTCAGTTAATCTTAAACTTGTACAAGTTGCGGTCTTATCGCTTAAAGCGACCGCACAAGCAAACGACCTTGTGCCTGATGGCTCACGGTTACCGCCGTCTATGGATACCTGCCACACCAAGGGTATTGCTAGAATATTGCCGACCCTTCAACACTCTATTCACTCTCCTTTTAAAGAGCCCCATGTTGTAGCTCAAGGGAAGACCGCAGCATTGCACGAATGGGGCATAAAAGAACGTACAAATCGCGCAGTGTGCGACATCCACGTGTCGAATGAGCTCACAGCCGATGGCGGCTAGTACGGAGATAGAAATTAACATAAATTGTCGGACTTACATGATATACTTAATTAGTATTATGTGGAAAGATATGTGAAAGGGGATAACTTCCCCAGAGTTGTCTCGTCCTTCCAAGGAAATTTTAGCTTTGTTTGAGTAGAAATCCTATGTTTAGGTTGATTTCTGTACAAATTGGGAACTTGGGAATATTATAACATAATGTTGATCAGTTTTAAATCACACGCATCTTCTTTCCAGGGTGTATGGTTCACGGAGAACGATCCAAAGATGGCTGGCCGTCTGGTTTCACAAGAAAATAGATTCTCCGAAGAATGGTGAGCATTCTTACAAACACCCTATTCAGTGTGGAGTCTCTTATATACAATTTGTTATAAAAAGTTTAGTAATATTTAAAAGAGTGCATCTAACCGTGAATCTAGAAAACTTGCAAAACAGATAATTGCGAAATTCTTAAAAAATAATGTTGACTTCCCATACAAATTTGACCCCCATAAGGCGGGGTTTTACCAATACTCGTCACGCTTGACAGGCGAGTTGGCGTCCCTTAGCAAGCTCTTACGGCAACCAGGGGTAGAGAGGGTGGAGCACTAAGCCGGTACCGCCACTTCAAAGCTTCAAAGCTTATTAAAACCCTCACAAACATCATTATCCAAAGAATTTCCCCCTTACAGCTTCAACACCCGCAAACTGGACGAGCTGCCGTTCCAGCACTACCACATCTACAAGGATGACCCAGAGACCTTCTCCAAGCAACCTTACTTCATAGACCTCGAATGGGTGTACGACAAATTAGCAGCCACTGACTGCTGCCACTTCCTCGAAGACCTGGCTCTGGTCCACATTGACCCTCTGCCGGAACACATCGAAGTCTTAAAAGAACTGTTCGAAACTCATGCTTATGCGTTAGATTACGACCACAGACAGTTCTATGGTCTTCTCAGAACTGTTATAGAGAAAAGAGAAAGGGAAGGAGTTGAGATTCAAAGCAAAATAGTTCAAGATTGGATGAACATAATCTACGATCCACCGATACCAACTTTTTATCCTGAGAATGAGGATGTGTGGAAGCTGGTGGAGGGGAAGGAGAAGAGAGACCTGTCGATGGTGGAAGGGTTCGACTTGAAGACATATGACCTGATAGTAAGGTTTGATACGAGAGGGAAGTTCATCGCGACTGTTTCCACGGAACGGGAGGAGATTTGCGTTTGGGATGTTACGAAGTAAGTAACGCCATGCCTAAATGAAGAGTTTCATATTGCATTGAGATTGCTCATGTGAAATATATCAATATCAATCAAGTGAAAAATATATGTATATATATATATATTTATTAATTTATTTATTTATTTAATAACATAATGATAGAAAGCTTACAGTATAAATACCAAAGCGCTAACTATCTTAGTAACATATAACTTAAATAAACTCTAATATTAACTGATATAGAGCGCATACTATCATCAAATATATCGACATGTTGGAGTTCGCTTGTGAATGCGTTCAAGACGGATAATGCTCGCGAGGTAGGCGTGTTGTTAGCGTGGCGAGTGCGAAGTACAGGACCCGAGAACAGTAAATGTCTTCGACGCCCGGTCCGTAGGTAGTTGTCTGGCACAAAAAAGTTTATGGCTGCTAAAACGGTCGGATTATTTATCTTACTGCGTAGAATAAGACAGTAATGGACTAGTAAGTGTAATTTCCTCCTAAGTTCCAATGTGTCTATACCAATCATTCCTGACACAAACAGAGATGGAAAAAGATATGGATAATATCCATACATCCGTTTGTATACATATCGGGCAAATTTGCGTTGAAGTCTCTCGATCAGCATGCAATACTTCGCCTCCCTGGGGTCCCATATGATTGAGGCAAATTCCAATATATATATATGTAAATATAATAAGAATGCCGTTCGCCTAATGTAGACATACCGACATAATACAATCCCTGTTACTTAGAGCCTAGGGTTACAGAGCGGTTTTCCAAATACCCCCAAAATCGAGAACTTTCGTGAACAAACTCCTTCTTCATCTCCTTTTCATAGAGTCCATGTAGGTATTTGTAGTGGTTTTTTTGTAGTGGTAGGCCTCTTTTGCAGGGGGCCGCCTGGGGAAGTACCACACCTTTGCCAGTTATTCATCCGCCAAGCAGGACCTTTTTGGCTAATATCATATACGTGCGACACCGAAAAAATATAATCGCGTTGGTAACAGACAAAATTTAAAAAGAAATTTTACTTTATCCGTTGTTATTTTTGCACCCGCTATTCTATATATAGGTATTCTAGGTAGGTATGCTATTCTAGGGGGGTTGGGGTCGGCCTGGGTTGAAAATACCTGTATATCTTTTTTAAGGAAATTGGAAATGTGTCAATTTAAGAGCACTTATCTAAATCTTAAATTATTTCTTAGAGGTTGCCTAATTACTGCTGCTTGTTCTTTATGTCTATAATTAGAGCCTATACCACAATTGGCCATACATACCTTTTTTTTATGATAATGAGTGACAAGACGAGAAAATCAGGTGCCTGATGGTAAGCATCATGATTGCCCATATCAGACACAGTGCCAACCAGTGTTTTAAAATTCCAAATTCTGCGCGACACTGCACTGCGCCTGTCACCCTGAGATATGAGTTGTTGAATCGCGTCATGCCAACTAATTTCGCTGGTAACATTGCCCTTCAGACCGGAACACAGTAATGTTTGCACATTACTGCTTGGTGGATGAATAACTGGCAAAGGTGTGGTACTTCCCGGGCCCCTTGCAAAAGAGACCTACCACTACAAAACCTATGACATAAAAAAGCGTGGGTTAGTGAGTTTAGTGGGTTAGGCTACACAACCATAGATGTGGATGTTGTTTTCCAGATGTCAGATGGTGAGGAAGCTGGTGGGCATCACGCATCCCATCAATCTGGAGCCTATAGACGAGTACAAGTGCGTGGTGCTGTGCAGGCGGGAGCTGAGGGTTTACGACTTGGATAAGGTAATTCTCTTGGATTATTGATGTCTCCGCGGACGCTTTCCTTTCTCTATCATTACCTAAAAACAACTGCTTCGAATGCGACAACTTTCAATATGTAGTTAGTGTGCGTAACTATTAGGGTCCGCAAGAAACAGTTTGCAAGGAGTGCGTGAAAAATTGTGTTGGACAGGCTCGGGTACGCCGATTTCGATTCTCGTAGTTTTATAGATAGAGTGCACGCGGAGACTTGTCAATGTACCTATCCAGACTTATATTATAAAAACGTTTGTAATCTGTCAATCTGACTGTTTGTTACCTAAACACGCTTAAACCGCTAAACCCATTTAGATAAAATTTGGTATAGAGATAGTTTGAGTCCCGGGAAAGGACATAAAAAAAACATCCATTCACGCCTTTTTCCCGAAGGGGTTAGGCAGAGGTGTACCCAGGACTCAGTCCCATAGTAGATACACCCACATTTCGCCAGTATGTTATTGGTCCTATGTAATAGGGGGCGAGCCTATTGCTATCTACCGGGCACAGTTCCAGACTCCAGGCAGTTATTGAGATAATTCCTAATGGAAAAATCCAATATTTAACATTGCCTGACCTGGGGATCGAACCCGGGACCTCTTGATTGGCAGTCGAGCATGCGCCCTCCACGCCACCGAGGCAGTCGAAAAAAAATGTAGTATAGTTTTTATCCCAAAAATCTTCCTTTGAGGGGGTGAAAGGGGGGTAGAAGTTTATATGGGGAATCAATAACTGCTGAACCGATCGAGCTTAAATTTGGTATCTTTTAGACCCTGGAATAAACCATACGGTACATCTTATCCCGATATGTCTGCGGCGGAACGAAGACTACGCGGGTGAAACAGCAGGGCACAGCTAGTAGACTTTATAGCGACTATATATGGAGTTAAACTGTTTGTAAAGATGATCAAATTCCGTACATTTCCTTCCCAGGGCACATACCTAGTAGCCCTGAAGGGAGTGATGAACCAGAAGATGCCGTACTACGGCCTCCACGACCCCACGCACCTCGTCGCCCTCTCCAGGAACCGGATGTATGTCAACCTGATGAACATTGAGACTGGTGAGCTAATTCCTTCTAAACTAACCTTTTTTTTTGTTGCCCGGGGAAAAGTGCTAGACGCATACCACCCGCGCCCGGGGAAACGCAGGGTGGTTTTGTGGGACTCCTCGCCGGCACATCAGCGGTGACTGATGAGAAAACTGACACCTAAACCTATTGTGGACGCCTTAGTACACCATCACCGCTCCATTGCCACGTGTCCAGCCCATTTGAAGTCCCATTATATAGCTCCACTTGTTAATATTCCAGGTGATTGCGTCACGACGTTCAAAGCAGGCGAAGACAGATTCCTCAACTCGTTGCTGGTGTCCGGTGATGGAAGGTAAATATGATCTGTCACAGAGTAAACTATATTATGTCCCTCTCGTGATTCTTATGTCCTTTATAAACATTATTATATATGGTTTACATGCATTATTATATGGTTGATTTTTCATAGGATTGTATCAAATTGTATGATCCGGATATAGAATTAACTTGTTTTCCTCGTTTTTCCCTTTCGCACCCGTTTAATATAGGTACCTGTGCTCGTAATTGCTGCTTTCTCGTTTTATCCCTCTGGAACTTAATTTCTCATGGTCACTATGTGCTGGCAGTGCTGGGCTATAGGATAGATACTACCTCAAAGTATTTTAACAGTCTGTGCCCCGTGGTTTCACCCACGCTGTCATCGTTCCCGTAGGGATATCGGGATAAAAGATACCCTATTTACAAACCAAATTTCAACTCCATCGGCTCAGCAGTTTTGGCGTGAAAGCGTAACACATATCCAGCCATCCATCCATCCATACATACATACATGCCTTTATAATATTAGTGTGACATGACTGTATTCGTTAATATCCCTTGTTCCCAGGGTCCTGGTCTGCGGAGACGAGACCCAGAAGCCGTTCCCACTGCTGGTCTGGTCTCTGACCTCCAGGAAGCTACTGTATGACCTGAGGATACCGCACCATGACTTCGTAACTTCCAAGGCTGCTATCACTTATGAAGGTAACCACTAATTTATAATGTACTAGCTGTGCCCCGCGGTTTCACCCGCGTAGACATTGTTCCCGTGTGAGTATCTGGGGAGGCTATAATGTTCAGCAGTAGACTTGCTACGGCTGAGAAGAATTATGTGTACTACTAATCAATTTTTGGTATGGATTATGACGCCTGTCACTGTCACTGCATGGTCGTCTAGATGATCGCTCTGAGCCAAACGGCTGCCAAAATTGTTACAGGTTTTCTGGTTTTAATTTAATTATTTTTCTCTATTAATCTCGATTAGTCTGGGTATCTGTTTGGTTCATCATCATCATCACCATCAATATCAGCCAGAAGACGTGAACTGCTGAACATAGCCCTCCCCCATAGAACACCATAATCTATGTATATGTGAACATGTATCCTAGATGGTGCCGCTTGTAGCTAGTGTTGTCTCACGCAGCAGTTGTAATACTTGGTGCCGGAGAGCTGCTGCCCGCACTCCGCACTATATGTGGCTCTATAGGGGGAGCACCTCCCACCGGATGAGAAAGTGGTGGCTCTATTTTATAGCCGGGAACCACACGGCCGCTGTTTTATTCTGCCATTGATATCCCCAGGGTCCTACGTCTGCGTAGTCTCTCGAGAACTGGACGAGCCAAGTCCAAACTTCATAGTAGTGTACGACCTTCAATCGGGCACACTATTCAAGAAGTGGAAGCCAGGGTGTGACACTGTGGCGTTGGCTATCAGTTCTGCCGATGGGTGTGTGGTCTCAGGGTTGGCTGATACTAGGATATTGGTCTGGGATCTGGTTACTGGTGAGTACATACATACATACTTCTCCTCCTTGAGTCGTATTCTCCATTACTGGGGGTCGAGACCCCTTCCTAGGATGCTATCCTTCACAATGGAACGCCATCTGTCTCTGTTGGCGGCGATTTTTAGAGCCATTTAGAGCACGGGAGTCTCAAAAGTGATGCAGATCTGGTCAGACCAACGCATCGGACTTCGACCTTCATACATACATACTAAAACAATAATAATAATAATAATTCACACAGTCACACCCCTGCGCTAGGATTCTTTGAGTCGCAGACGGCATGACAATAATATCCAACCCACGAGAACAAATAGCTGAGCTCATCACACAAATACTTGCCCAGGCTGGGATTCGAACCCAGATCCTTGCTTCGCAGGCAAAGTAACCACCAACTTAGCCAACTTAGACATGAAGCCGTCAAAATATAAAAGAATTTGAACTTATTGGTCTTCTGGTCATTTTTTTGTTTGACAATGCCCGTTACGTTATAAGAACGTTAAAGGGCTGCGAGCTCTAAAAATATTCTTTGTATGGACAATGCACGAGGTCACAAGACCCTCGTTGATTCGTTATATCCACAGAATACAGAACTATATAACCTTAGGCGAGGTACACTTGGCTCTAGGCCGCGAAGCTATCTATTTCTTTCCCAAAGTTTCGCGAAAATGGATATACATTATGCTGTGCCTTTATGTTACACCTAACATTGGTTTTCATGAACATTTGTTCATGTTTCGTTCATCCGCCGTATATCTATCTACGTTCATATAACGCACCAGTTGAAGGGGCACCCAGCTCAAAGTTGCATGGTATAAATTAAGAAAAAAAAACCCTCCTCCTCTTTAGCTCCATTATCAGATCCTGGTCTCCATCTCTCTGTAACGTACTCATTGATACGATTCCAATGATCCCAAATACAATATATTTGACTACTGGTCCATCTGAACCCGATGCTGCAGCATCAGGCCAAGGTCTAGTTGTTGCAATTTTGATGGAGTAACAGGATACCAAATTTCGAATCGATCGGACCGCTGGAAGTTGCTCATATTCCCTTCAGCCGCTAGAAATAAACTGATAATCTTCAAAAGGATGAACTAATTTTCATAAACAGCTAAGAACACACTCGATTAAACCGAACAAACATAAACCGCATCAAAATCGGTGCATTCGTTACGATACCACAGACACAGATACGCAAATACGTCAAACTAATAACACCTCTTCCTTTTTCGAGGGTTAAAAACTACATACTTGACACTGGCAATAACCTTCGTGTGGATCCGTCTATAAAAGAAGTAAAAATAATTATAAAAACTGTTGTAATTCCGTAGGTAACTGCCGTCTAACCCTACGCGGTCACGTGGCGGCGCCCTCGCTGCTTCGACTGGCGAAGTCCTCGGGAGTGCTGATGTCTACGGATGACTCTTGCAAGGACCTATCTGTTAGGCTATGGGACTTGCATACTGGTAACTAATTAGTTTTTAAACAAATCAAGGTGGAGTTTTGGCGGAAGAGCGAAGAATACAATTTGGCTCCCGTATCTTTATCAATAATCGGTGCATTTTCGAGTGTTTAACGTGAAACAATGGTGGAATATTACGTGTTGAGTGTTTTCGAAGATACACAAGTCTCTTGGCAAGTGATGCGAGAGTTGAAATGTGATTTTTCGTGTTCCCACCAAAATTCCGGCAGCCTCTTGTAAAGACCACCACTTTACTAGAACTGTGACTTGACTGGGCTTGCCCTGACTCTGAATTGACTAATTGACCATATTAACTTGAAAATTTATATTACTTGACACTGGCAATACATTCGTGTGGGTCCATAAAAGAAGAAAAAAAAACTAGTGAGTGGTCCGCAAACCACTGCCCGCCTAGCATGGCACGAGCATAACTACATTTTACTTCTTGTAAGGCTGATGAATAGGTGGGTTCCCATCGAGTTACACTAAATGAATCACACTGTGACACGTTGGCACGTTATTTTTCCCATCGAGTAACACTGTAACCCGTTGCAACCTTTAATTAAAATAAGTTTCCATCGAGTAACAGTGTTACCTGTTGCAACATCTTTTGTCCCATGGTGTCACACTGTTACCCGTTGCAACATTTTTTTTAATATGTGACTACGTAGAAATAAGATTCTATAATATTATAATGTCCTATTATACGGTTTCTCATCTTGCAGGTAAAGTAATAGCAGTATATACACCCCCGGAGCGCATAACCTCATGCGAGGTCCTCCTTGGAGGTTCGGTACTCGCTCTAGCCATAGAGAACTATAAAGAGGTCCTATGCGTTAAACTCTATGGTCCGCAAGTAGATTCAGTTAGCACTGGCAGGGAAGCCGAGTTAGACGATAAAAGCTACGGGGACGATGCTCTTGAGGGGAAAACCTTCGATCTGAAGGGTCAGGAAAGCTGTTCATAACACGCTCGATATAGTCAGTAATTCTAACGAGTGGGTAGGTAGATATTATGTTAAATGCTCCGCGAGGTACCAATGAATTCGATGGGCATGGATTAGTAACTTTAGGGTTCGATCCAGTGACTCTCATCATGATCATTATCTCAGCCGTTGGTAATCCACCGCTGACCATAGGCCTCCCACATAAAGGGGGGCTTTGTCAATACTCGACACGCTTGGCAGGCGGATTTTTGAGCGCAGTTCGATGGTTTGTTGCAGAGGACGCTGCTGCCCGTCCTATGGATCTGTTAACCCTTAGCCGACTCTTACGGCAACCACGGGGAGAGAGGGTGGAGCACTATTCTAAAGCCAGTGACCTCCACGACATAAGCAGTGCCAGTGCCTTTAGCAGGAAGATTTGCATCAAAACTAACGTAATCTTATTGAATAGTTTTTGAATGAATGAAAGAATGAACGACCGCGTTGGATTATGATTAATCAGTGATTTTTTTAATTAAAAAACGTTTCGATATCGTTCTCGTGTGTTGACGCAAATCTTCCTCCTAGAGGAACAGGTCAAAAATTTGTGCTGTGCATGTCTGTTTGATCTGTGTCTGGGTGTTATAAGCGTATATAAATATATATATCAGTCATCTGGTTACCATAGTATTGGTGGTGCCTAGTTTGGGACCAGATGACCGTGTGTGGAAGTAGTCCCATTATAAAAAAAAATACGCGAGAATCGGTCCCGGTCACAGAATAATTAAGTACCAGCCTAGCCGTGACGGTCGCTGATTGGCTATACTAAACGCGAGTCATACAGAGTTTCAAAGACCCACCGACTTGCACAGAGTTGCTGGGTGCCATCTTTTCCGTAACAGTTCTATGCTTTTCGAATTCATTATCATATTATCCTATCCCATTTCTGATTAGAGATAATATTATTTCAATACTGTAGGTACGCATATGATCCTATGGTATAGCCATTTGTGTCAGCTAATTCTGTTATTAACTCAAGATGTTGTGTTCATAATTTTCATAAAAATACCATATTATATATAATTTATTTTTGAACGGGTTCGATCCCCAGGTCAGGCATAGTGCTAAATATTGGTTTTTCCATTAGAAATTATCTCAATAACTGCCTGGAGTCTGGAACTGTGCCCGGTAGATGGCAATAGGCTCGCCCCCTATTACATGGGACCAATAACATACTGGCGAAATGTGGGTGTATCTACTATGGGACTGATTCCTGGGTACACCTCTGCCTACCCCTTCGGGAAAAAGGCGTGAATGTATGTTTTGTATTTTTGAACGGAAACTTTTGGGTTGACCATAAACTTTTAAATTTTTAACTTACTATGTAAAAGTTAATCAAGTTGTTTACTAGAAATATTATTTGAAACTTGTTCAATGTGTAAGCCCGGTAGATGGCAATAGGCTCGCCCACTATCACATGGAACTTAAAAACTTAATTGGAGAAGTGTGAGTGTACCTACTATGGGACTGAGTCCTGGGTAGACCTGTGACTTACCCCTTCGGGAAAAAGGTGTGATGTTATAATATTATGTCTTCACTTTGTAACATAATTTTACCTACCCACGTAAATAGACATACCTACTCAATATACCGTCTATATACATAAAATATATTAATCTTTAAATGAGGTCCTTATATTTTAGTATAAAATGTAATCGGGTTACATAAAATTGGCAATGAGGAGTTTTCCTAAAAAAAAAAAAAGGAGTAGTTCTCGAAGGAACAATAGATGGCGGATTGGCAATAAATGTCAAAGCAAATTAATTTGTTACTATTAATTATCTTGATTGTTATGTTGTGAATGACATGCAAACAAAATAACAATAAAAATATTTCAAACACAAAATCAAGCCTAAATATGCATACTTTAGAGGTCAATTTTAAAGATTACATTGTTGAAGCGTTTCTTTTTCTATTTAACAACGCCATCTTTCCTACCTTTGAGAACTATTTTTTTTTTAAGAAAACGATTCAATTAAATGCAACTTTTAAAAATAAAATATTTTTGCTATGGATTGCTTAGCCGTGAAATGACTGGAGAAATGTTAAGCAATTTGTGAGTGGCTTAAATCAATAGCCAGAGATAATGAAGCAGCGAGAATGTTAAAAAAACATGATGTTTTGATCTATTACGCTTATTAATTACATTATTAATATTAATTGTAACTTATTTAGTGAATTCTTATCGTAATGTTGGTGTTTAGGTGTAATTTTGTGGTGACTAGTGCTAAGTGAAAATATTATTTTTTGTTGGATGGCAGATTTTTCGATTTCATTTATCGGTAGATTTAACCTAGACCAATCTAATTGAAGGTTATTGTTACGGAAGGTTACTGGGGATTGATTTGACAAAGTTTTAATCGAATAATCTTGTATATGACATGGCATGGCAAAGGAATAAACTCCTATAGCAGATTTTATCTAAGTATTTGCCAGTGTTTCGAAGTAAGAAAATCTTTGCACTTCCTCCGCCTGCAATCTACAACGTGTAACAAAAAGATGTAGTACCTATTACTTAAGTGGCTGCATTTTCCCCTCAAACTGAACAATTTTCACAAGAAATAATGGCGAAATGTGTATGAAAAATGTCGACTGCCCATACAAATTTACCAATCAGCTGATAATTTTTTTATGGACGTCAAAAACTTTTTAATTCGAGTTTCGCAATTTTTTATTTTAACTGCCTCCGTGGCGTAGTGGGCGCAAGCTCGAGTGCCGATCATGAAGTACCAGGTTCCATCTCCAGGTTAGGCAAAGTGTTAAATATTAGATTTTTCCATTAGGAATTATTTCTTTAGGAACTGTGCCCGGTAGATAGCAATAGGCTCGCCTCCTATTACATAAGACCAATAACATGCTGGCGAAAAGTGGGTGTGCCTAGTCCCATAAGACTGAGTCCTGGGTACACCTCTGCCTTCGGGAAAAAAGCGTGAATGTTATGTGTTTATTTTGTAAGTTTAGGTTGACGGGTAGATCCCACTTGACAATTACTGCACCTTTTGAAAAACTATATAGTGGAATCAACTTAAATTGGTCTAGGCGTCACTGAATTTTCATTACTCACCCCAATTATGTGCCTACTTACCTATTCCCAACTGCCACTTACCTAGGTATCAAGTCTTGCACAATATTTTGGTACCTACTTGTATTTTTATCTAGATGTTTATTACCTTCCATTTCGCACAAAATGGATAGCACAAACTTTTCAGTCATACTAATTGTGAAGCCTAAATCTGCACTACGGTTTTCAACCGCGCGCGGTTTTTTTTTTCAACAGAAAATAAGTCGCGGGAAAAAGCCACCAGTGCATTCATTTTAATTGATGTCTTTGAATCACAAAATAAATCACTAAAAACCGGTTATGCGGTCTGACTCTATTGCAGAATATATTATAACAAGCATCGGCTAACTTCGTAAACCAGAATATAAGCGAACATCAAAACGGTCGCTCGACATTTGCCGATGTATAATTATTATTTAAAAATGTTTTAAAAATTATGTAGTTACCTACTTTTTAAAGCTGTAGAAGCTCTACACGACCAAAGCAATGTATGTATAACTAGCTATAACATTCTTTACCTATAATAATTACTAATAAATTATAAAAAATTGTAATGGGGTGAATAGTCGTTAAGTTTATTTAGTTTGTGCTATTACCGCCAGGGGCGCTGTTCGTATAAAGTGTGAAAAACAAAACAAACTTATGCCGAAAATATCCGCAAGGGGCGCTGTGAGAAAACATTTGAAAAAGAATCCTAATTTACCAAATCAATAATTTGTATTCCCCTGTTTCCTCCGATTATATGTAACCCATTGAAATAAATTTATATCCGGATATATATAGTGAAGTTAACTATGTCCCTGAAATTTTAGTTTCTCTCATAAACTCTCGGTGTTTTCCTAGTGAACTTCTAAAAATTCTAGTGTTACTCGCGTGATTAGACGTTTAATACAAAAAAATTAAGTTATAATAAAATGATAGGGACATGGTTTAATTCATCTTCAAAATATCAGGATATCAATATATCAAAAAGGTATATTCGGAGGAAATAGGGGAATACAAAACATCGATTTGGTAAATTTTCCAAAGGATTGTGTCAGAATTCTTTAGTTCCAACTTTTGCCGAGTGGCAAGTAATATGGGCTGAACTTTAATATTATCGACTATTCACAACTTATATCTTAATCTAATCGGGTATTGAGTGAACTGAATCATGTTCTTGTAATTATATTTCATGTTAATTTCTCTGCCATCGTAACTAAACGACAAGCTATCCCTTTTGTGGCACAAAGATAAATTACGTCCTACGTTTTTCATGTGGGACGGCGCTGGTTTCGATGCGCTAGTGCATTTTGACAGCTAATCATTATGGCGGGATGTTAGTACCATTTATGGCCACATGCATTATGATCGTTGGCAGCAAATATGTGCGACCGCCGCAGTCTTTGGGTTTTCTAATCAACTCTTCCTTTAAGATTCCAATACTGTTTTTTAGTTTTAATTTTAACAATTTTTTCGTCTAGTATTCCGTCCGCATTTGTTGCAATAATTTCATTGTACCTGTACCTTTTATTTTTTTTAATATGTCTTGTTATATATTAAGATTATTCATTATAATATTTGTTGTCTTTTCTCTGACATTTTGCCATAATTTTGCTCAATAATTTAAGTGATACGGAATCTTAAAATGAGTGTGATCTGAAAACCAAGTTTGTCTACGATCTTTGTGTGCGATGGCGCTGGCGTCTATACGATAGGGCATTTAAAGGCCGACCGGTGGTACCATTTTTGGCCACACGCAATATGATCGTAGACAGAGTAATATTTATTAATATCGCACAAGAGGGGCTTTAAAGAGGTTTTTTTTTTAATGTCACTGAAAGGCCACGAATGTGACTCGAAGTCTAGTCGTTTTCGCTATACAAAGGATTTTTATGTAATTTTGAGGCGAATCATGATCACTGCCAAAAAATCTACCGATTTTGAGTCAATATTCAGGGCGTTTGGGTGACGGGTGCCAATTCTGTTATCATTGTATTACTTAACTATAAACCTTAACTTAATTATTAAGTGTAATATAGGTACCCATAAAATGTGGAATTAAACTTCACCGATTAAACGGAGCGGCGATCGTAATATTCCCCATACAAACTTAATAGTTAAATCATTGGAAATCAGAGCATATTTCCAACATTTAATGACGTTATTCGGAATGAGATACTAGTTATCTGGGTTCCTAATTATATTTTAGTCTAAAATACTTATAATTTTGAGTTATATTTGAAAATACCTATATTTTGTCAAAAAATATACCTATATTTTGGATTTTTATCATATTTTAGTAAAAAGTACCTACTTCTCTTTTGGATGACTATTCTATTACGTTTACGTTTACTGATTCTATTACGTTTGTATGGGAGATTTTCCGGTCGCCACCACCTTAAGGTCTATGCTGTAGTCTGTGTCCTTAAGGCAGTTCAGTGTTCACTGAACACTGAACTGCTAAGCTCGCTGAACTGGAAAGTCGTCCGAAGCACTTGGTTAACGTAAATGCGTCATACCTCTATTATAGGGACTACATGATGTAAGCATGACCGCTCCACGCTTCACCTCCTACTTCCATACTCTTAGATTATGTGCTATCTTCTAGTCACACACAATATACGTATACCCATACGCCACGTCGTATCATTTGACGCCCTGTTGGCGCCCGGCCACCGTTACAAATGGCGCCCAACGTGGGGCGATGCCTATCAAATAGCGTCGCGCTGCACCCCTCACTAAGCCGACTACAGCTGCTGCTGCTCGGACTTCACGCGTGTCGATGGAACCCGCTCTCGTTCCCGGACTCACCAAGGGCGGCGACGCTCGTTTACCTCGTTTGATTTCTTCGAGATCGTGGTTTCTAAGACTGCGTACTGCACCGGAAACCAGCTCACCGTCTTTGGCAGACGCACATCGACTTAAAAAATCTCAACCGTACCTCTCTCTACACTTTATTCCTACTTCACCGGGATGGTATCGTAGACATAGTGGAGAGTGTAACGAGGCACGGATAACGTCTAGATAGTCCCGGCCTACGCAAGTAGATATCGCTGTCAAGCTAGACAATAATCCCTGAATCGCGCTATCGATGCTGCGAGGTATCACATATACTTATGACGATTTTCCGATTCAGCAAGCTCAGCCTACTGCCCACTACTGTTACAGCCTTCTCCTTGGCTTCCCCTCATGTGGCATTTGAGTAACTTCCACGACTTACACCTCGTTGGATTGCTCATTGCTCGATGAAAACATGGCTGCCAAGACGGACCGCTCCGCGCTTGAGCTTTCATTCTTTCTTTTAGGATTATAAATATTATGTACCATCTCTAGTCACATAATAAATGTCATAGGACCAGTACTCCGTCGTCTCATTTGGCGCCCTGCCCTACAGTACTTATTAATATATTTTAGTTTAATTCACAAACACCGGAATTGGCACCCCATATTGTTGATTATTTTAATATTAATATTAGCAATTACCTATAATATATTTTAGTAGAGAATGAACAGGCTGGTCCCTGACTATCAGATATTTCTGTTTAGTGACTATCGTCATGAGTAGTAAATTTAAAAATTAAATTAAAATTTAAGCGACTAATGTAATTAATCATTGAGGTGTAATGTAATCAATTGAATTGTTATAATTATTTATGTATTCTGGAAAGTTACGTATTACTTGATGTCCTGATTAAATTATTGGAAAATAATGGTGTTTTCATTAACTTTTATTTGTTCTAAGACCTAATAAGACGTCCATTAGGGTAAACTGGGTATTATCGATCACCAAAGGAAAATAAACTTTTAGTCAATAAAATTTTTAATCGATCGTAAAAGTAGCTTTAAGAAATCTTCTAACATAACCAAAGGCACTTTAATCAAATATTAATTTAGACTGGCATAATTAACTTTTAAAAAAAACTTTGACTTTGGATAATGCTCGTCGGCACATGATAATAATACTAAGTTAGGATTACTATTTCCGCTTCTTGATCTTTTGAGCAGATCATTTATCTTCCAATGGATGCAAATTGAGTATACACGACCACCAATATTTCACGGAGAGTCGAAAATACTAGATAAGTATATTAATTACTAATAGTAACGGTAGGCTGCTGTCAGTTTAGCAACAGTCATAGCCGCTATAACTGACGCATAAACCTATCGTGTAATACATGTCATATTTGTCATCATCTCAGCCATAGGACGTCCACTGCTTACCATAGGCCTCCGCCATGGATTTCCATCTAGACCGGTTGTAAGCAGCCTGCATCCAGCGTGATCCTGCTGTCTTTATCAGACCGTCTGTACCTATATCTTGGTAGCCAAGTTAAATGTTAACATGGTAATACCAACACCACAGAATGTATTCTGTGGATATGTATATCCAATCCAAGACTGAACGGAGAAAAAATGCATTATCAATTTTTAAAATTATTTTATGTAATATTATAAATAATCATTATTATTTTGTAAGCAATTCACCTCGACCAAATGAGATAAATAATAAGTAAGTATATTATATTAACTACACCTTTCATCAGGATAAATCCATGGTTTAGCAGGACTGGAACAAACCCTTCCTGCGAATGTCTTCACACACCTTCTCTGCATCATAATTTCTACAATAAAAAAGAGATATGTCTAATGAAAACTTAAAACATTTAGCAGAGCAAACGGCAAGCGGCTGGCATGGGATACATTCTGCGGTGACCTCGTGGGCTATAAGTGTGAAAGAGACTTCAGATGCATTCTGTTCGGAGTCCGAAACGGAAAATAAACTAGTCAAATGCGAATGGGACTCTCATATTAAAGGGTTCCTACTTTCCTACCCACCATGTATATATCTATTTATAGGTGTCGCCTCTCGTCACCGAAGTAGGTACTAAATAAAATTCTTATTTAGTAAGTATACTATTACTCTAAATAGTATACGAATTTATTCTATTGCAGTAAAATAGGACTTAAAAAACACGTTACATGTATGGAGAGCACCTTTTTATATTCTTTTTATTTTTTTTTTATTTTGTTTTTGTTGTAGCGGCAATAGGAATACATATTTTGTGAAAATGACAAGTGTCTACCTATTATGGTTGATGAGATAGAGCCCTGTGACAGACGAACGGATTGACGGACAGCGGATACTTAGCAATAGGGTTCCTTCGCACCCGGTTCGGTTCGGTACGGAACCCTAAAAACGGGGAATGAAACAATAATATATAAGAGATAGGACGTTTAGGCAAAATTCGCGCTGGTCTAATTTTTAGATGACATTTACACCTTATTCACACGTGCCGAGTACCGGATATAGCAAGCAGACGGTGTGCCTGATGGGTCGCGGTTACCGCCGCCTATGGATATCTGCAACACCAGGGGTACCTATTGCCAGTTTGACCCTTCAAGACTCTATTCACTCTTCCTTTGAGGAGCCCCATGCTTTAGCTCTACGGGAAGACCGCAGCAGGGAGATCATTCCAGTTTCTTGACAACATGTCCGTTTCGCACCCGAATAAAGCATAATATCTACTACTTATCTTGTTCTAGACCACTAGGACATATTCCCTTGGCCACTGTGCAAGCTGGCCCGGACACTGAGTTTTTAGCCTTTACGCCCTTTAATTAGCGCGCGTTCAAATGAAGTACCTACTTAAGTCTACCATTACCCATTAGAACGAAACATCCATTATGAACGCATTCGATAGAGTGCAAATTGCAAAAAGTGTAATATTAAACTAAGATACATAGGTAGGTAAGTGAAAGCGTTCAACAATTAATGCGCGAACAACTTGCTGGCGAGGCGAAAATTATTCGAATAAGTATTGAAACGGTCCAACATTATGATATCGCGATGGGCGACCATAACACGGGCACAAGATCTCATTGAGCGCCTCGCTGCAAGCGCCGCACGCTCTCTGGAGGCGTCTCTCGAGGCGCTCCGCGTACCCTGAAACTCGGCGCCCGTGTGCCCTGCATACCCTGCACTATACGTAGGTAAAGCCGAGCCTGAAGAACTTACATGTCTCTTTCGCTCTTATTTCTGGAAAATTCCCATTATTAATAGAAAAGAGAAACCTCACCTATAAAATTCAGCATACTTCCTCTTACGAACGTCTCCGACCAGGGTCTTGTAAGCAAAGCCGGACATAGCCGCCAAGGTAAAGCCTATTGCCAAGTGGCGCTTGATCGCAGACTTGAGCAAGCCCCGCATCTGAGGCTTGGCTAGCGTAGAAACGGCTGTCTCCTCAGCTATCGGCGCGTGTTTCAATGGTAATAAGTCGGATACGTAAGGTATATTTGGTATGTATGACGGCATCTTTTCTGTTACTTTGAAAGCTGGTCCAAAATCGGCAAAAAAATGATAAATTACACAGGCTTGGATTCGAGTCAAAAACTTGGCAATTATTGGCAACTTGAGTGACGTAAAAATAATAATGGTGACAAATGACTAGACTTAAACGAAAAAAAGAACGAATCTTGAACAGGGAATTATTTTGTTTTGAATTTTTGTTTTTAAGAAGGTTTTGTTTCCAACAGGATAATAAGTGTCTGGGGACATGAAACGTGTCCACGTAAGTATACAGTAGCGTGCACTGATATGTTAACATGACTAAATATAAAGAAATTGATAGCAGTGCCAGGTCGCAGATTGCGGGTGACTCCCTCTTCGGGTCGTACACAGAGATGAGAGATCCTGATCTGTGGGGTCGTACCTGGTGCGAAGGCTAAGCGCGACGATGCCGCCAGCGTCATGGGTACCTTTACCACAGAACAGATAATAATACTATGTATAGAATGGACACTGATCCGCCCACCACACTTGCGCGTGTACAAAACTCCATGTGTACAGCGTCTTTGTAGTCAGTAGGGAGTTATATCGCGATTTTTGTATGAAATTGAGTTTGAATAAAAGACAAAGAAGTGTTTTTCTGTTATATTATAACAATTTATAACATAATTCACAGCGAAATTAAAGTAATACTACACTATTGTCATCCATGCAGTTAGCAGGACTGGAACAGGCCCTTCTTGCGCATCTCTTCGAACTCCTTCTCCGCGTCGTAGTTCCTGAAATAAACAATTATTACCAATAAGTTACCTACTAAAGAACTGACTCCTGTAGTGGGACTAAGTTAAGATTGTATGATATGTTAATATGGCGCAGCTAATAAAACATTACTGACGAAGTGTGGGAATGTGTCCTGGGCACACCTCTGTACGCTTTGGTAAAAAGACGTGATATTATGTGTTTTAGCAAATTAGATGAAGACATAATTTTATCTCCTCCTCCTGACTGCCTCCGTGGCGTAGAGGGCGTATGCTCGACTGCCAATTAAGAGGTCCCGGGTTCGAACCCCAGGTCAGGCAAAGTGTTAATTAAATATTGGATTTTTCCATTAGGAATTATCTCAATAACTGCCTGGAGTCTGGAACTGTGCCCGGTAGATGGCAATAGGCTCGCCCCCTATTACATGGGACCAATAACATACTGGCGAAATGTGGGTGTATCTACTATGGGACTGAGTCCTGGGGGACTGACACTTCTGCCTACCCCTTCGGGAAAAAGGCGTGAATGTATGTTATAATTTTATCTTATATTGGACAAGGATTTTAAGACGAGTAAATATCAACCTAAAGAAGATGAAAAATATAATCCATAGGTACCTGTAGAACTCAGCATACTTCCTCTTGCGTTCATTGCAGACGAACTGTCTGAAGGCGACGCCCGAGATGGCGGCCAGAGTGAGCGCGACGGTGAGGTTGCGCTTGATGGCCGAGTTGAGGAGACCACGCATCGGCGGCTTGCTTACTGTTGATACTGCTTTGTCTCCAGCCATCTAAATATACATAATATACAATGTGTTTACAAAAAGAGCCACTACAATCCAAGCTGCAGCAGCCCTGGAACAGTCGGGCGTCCGTCTTGACGGGATAATTTCTATGGGCTAGACAGAGAGAACAGATAGATACGCAATAGAAAGAGAGGTAGCTTGTAGATTAATATAACGACTTTATAACGACAATTAGCTATGCGGTGTGCAACCTGAATTGCATTTTATTGCGTCAGAGCTAGAGTTGCTATTTATTTAAACCATTATGGCGTTCCAGCCGGGAGAATATGATGCCCTAGCCCTTGTAGCTGAGTAGCAAGTTCGTTTATGTTCCTGAGAAGTCGACTTTGGTAGCCTTTTTGCTGTATGGTTGGACTGCCTAGGTGGCGTAGAGGGCGCATGCTCGACTGCCAATCAAGAGGTCCCGGGTTCGATCCCCAGGTCAGGCAGTGTTAAATATTGGATTTTTCCATTAGGAATTATCTCAATAACTGCCTGGAGTCTGGAACTGTGCCCGATAGATGGCAATAGGCTCGCCCCCTATTACATGGGACCAATAACATACTGGCGAAATGTGGGTGTATCTACTATGGGACTGAGTCCTGGGTACACCTCTGCCTACCCCTTCGGGAAAAAGGCCTGAATGTATGTTATGTTATGTATGGTTCTATTTCCTCCTTGATGCTTTTCAGTTTTATGTCAGCGTGGATAGTAGTTGTTGCTGATATGTTGCGGTATGCTCAACATGTTCCTGACAGTTTAACCTTGGAATCTTTCCAATATTTCTATGTTGCAGCTGCTAGATGAGGCCCACAACTGGATTCCATAATGTACAAATGTGTTTTATAATGATTTTGTAGATAGCCACTTTGCAAAAGGTGTATCAATGCCCATCTTATATAGAACAACTTTCCATACCAAATGGCAATGATCGACAAATTTTAATGAGTCTTCAGGACCATCCCCGAAACTACTGGGAAGGACCATCACGGAAATCTACAATTTAGAATTATATAAGTTTACATTAGGGTGCCATCAATCATAGCCGTGATTGTGGCAACACTCATCACTGACAGCAAAACTTATCATGCCATGGACTCCTTTGCCTAAATAAGGTAACCAACCAGCCTGAGAAGATGAAGTTCTGAGAGTGATTTTGATTTATCAATTGAATAATAAATTACCCGAAAAGATACCATTTATGTACTTAATTTAAGGAAATATGACAAAAATTGATTTTTGTTCAGCTGTCATTGATCATGCTATATTTGACAAGGTATGGCATATAACACCCAGCCACAGATCAAATTATCATGCTCATGCAGAGCAATAAATGTTCTGCCCGGAGCATAGAAAATAGATCCAAATAATTCACCAAAGTCAATAACTACATAAGCAATTAGTCATTATTTTGAGGTTAATTATAAAACTAAAACAAAAGGTTTTCCAATTCCATTATGTTGTGATAAAACAAGATTTATGCATATTAATTTTTATCGTAGAATTAATTTTAGCAACACTTAACTACACCATTGATGAGAACAGAAGAAAATCAATTTTACCTTACATTTGAATTTAGACTTTTTAATAGGCTATGGATTTTTATTCTTCTAGGATGCAAAACCTAGTAACATTCCCTAACAATTTAAAAGCGATGGAGTAAGTAGATAATAATAAGTGCTATGTAATAAAGATTTTTTTAAAATAATTTCTTGATAGCAAGATAACAGCCTCACAGGTGCAGTACCTATTCTTACATAACACATTATTATGATTTATGTGACTTTTAGTTAAACTTCAAGATAAGAGTTATAAGCATAGGGAAATATCCGATAAAATAAATGAAGAAAATAGACAAATTATTACCTTTATTTATATATTTTTTCTATAAATCCCAAATAGGCACGGCCACAGCAAGTAAAATCGTAAAATTTAGGCAATTCTTTTAATCCACATTTGACATTAAATAATAGGTTAGCTGGACCTGTTATTGGTCAATTAAAGTGACGTAAATATTTTAGCCAATCAAAGCTCCTGACATTATGTTTGTTTTCAGGTGTTCATATTATGAAATATTTTCATTGGCCAGTGGATTATACGTTCCGATTTACTCAGATTCTTTTTTATATCTGCAATCACTTATTATAGCCGCGAACTGAGTTAAAATAAAAACATAATGTCATAACAATTAAACTTTATTATTCGTAATTGCACATTAAATTGGTAGAAGCTGAAATTAATGAAGGCGTTTCACTAATATATACCAACAGCGCGAGTTAGTGCACAGAATACTATGAGTTAGTGACATTCAGCGCTACCTAGTAGATTTGAGCCGAGAAAATTGTATCTTTTGATAATTGTAACTTTATAACCCCTGAACCGATCAATATTATACTTTAAATTAAGAATTCTTTAAGCCTATCCTACGTACGTATTCAATTTCAAAGAAATTGAATGAATAGTTTCAGAGTTATGATCTAAAAAGATCAATATCTTGTAACCCATATAACTCGATCAAAAATTTAGCAGTGCTTTTAGATTAAAACCCATATAACTCTAGAACCCCATTCATGTTATCGTCGGACATACATACATACAAACTTTGACGAATTTAATATTTATGCTGGTCCGGTTATGGAACTACGTATAAATAAAAAAAATAAGCAGACTATCGGTCTTGAAATAATCATCAAACTTAGTACCCTAAAAACCTTGTAACCCTTGTTTATCTGGAACCTCGGCAGGCTTATCACATTATTCACTTATAAATTCTATAACTCTTAAACTACTTGTCTGTAAAGTTCCATTAAAATTGGATCAACAGTTCTCAATTTATCGTCGATCAAACCTAAATACCAGAGGTCAACCCTTAACATAGATAATTTAAGCTGGTACAAAGTACAAGCACAGGTTTTTCCCGCTTGTCGACTCTATAAGACCGCGCTTTGCTCGGTCAATAAATACCCACTGATGTAAATACCTACCTAATAAAAATATACTGTCTACCTACGAATGAATTGAATCAAATAACACAACTACGTTTTTATCCGCAATAGAAATAACGGGATATAAGTTGGAAAAAATGCTAGTCCCACTTTTTTTATTTTGTATTTCCATGGAAATAGTGGGATATACTCGGCGAAACACACATCACAATCATACAGCGTTTCTCTTTGTTCTGTGCTTACATCAGGGATATAGAGATCGGCTCTGTCCGTACTTGTTCTCCCTGGTAGGTGTAGGTACTGACATCAGGCCGATCATGAATAAATTTAAATATAAGTTTAAACGTTTTATTTTAGTGTCTCCTAAAATACCATAAAACCCTTGTAAGTATGGAGTAATAATTAAAATAAACCTTAACTATTTTTAAAAATTGAAACGTCCCTCCTTAGGCCACTCCAGAAAGAAGTCTCAACTAGGTACGAGTGCAAAGTGAATCACTATAGATTCACTACAAAAGACAAAAACTTATAAAAAAACTTATCTATTCTCATAATCCCCACCAACATTTTTAATCCCTGGTTGCCGAACCTTTTTTGAAAATTGTCATAATCCGCACTGGTGACTGGGTACAAGCTTTGTTGTTTAACTCCCTTATTCATAGGTCCTCGGGGATGGCTTCACGTATTTTTTCTGGTCCAGGCAAACCAAATAGAGCAGGGCCGAATTCAAGGATAGTGCCTAAGGGCATAGAAATGGGACCACGGTTAAGGTGCGATATAAACAGTCCCAATTTTTCTTTTGAGAATTCTACTAACTAAAACTATCCGAAAATTGCGAATAGGTAACTAGGGCACAATTGAAACCACAAAATATTTTTATTCATTTATTAATAAACTAACTTTACAAATTTAATAATAGCGAACAATAATATTCCTTATTTCTTTTCATTCATAATAATATGATAATAATTCACCATGACTCATCGTACTTTATGCATAATTATATGATTTAAAAAATATTCTAGAAACGATAGTGAAAGCAACTTATACTGAAACATAATGCAGAATTCAAGGAGATAAGAAACTTGAAATAAATCGCCGGACCAACACATATACAGCAATTGTTCTATGTCTTCAGTTTACCTACTCCATTCTGCACTCTGCCTTCAACAACATACTAATATAAAATATATTCAGAAAGTCATTTATGGTATCAATTCTTTATTCAGTGATCTGCATTCTATGTACAAGTTATATAATATATTGTTTACATACCAAAACTATACGCTATTATCGTGTCGTGTAACCCCTAATTCTATATTTATAGTGTTTAAAAACTATTTGTATTTCTCTGTTTATATATAAACGTATATAGATTTTTTTACTGCATAAATTACTAATATTAAATCGAAAATAAAAACAAAACAAGTATTACAACTAAATGATAACTTTACACCCAATGTACACACCTATTCAGAGAAGTTGTATTTATATTATAGGTACACAGAAGCTCCACTAATCCATTACAGGTAAGGCGTTAAGGCATTTACATTACGACCGCTGTGTGCGGAACTAGGTATCTTATGTACAATAATTATCCCAAAACATATGAGAAAACAAATAAACAATATCTTTATTAAATTAATGTCCCCTTCTATACAGAAAATTTACACGAGATTTTATACGGCCGGACTGGTGATAAATAATATAATTATAACTGGTTCTTTTCAGTATGATGCCGGCCGCCCCCCCCCCCCCCCCTCTCCTTACTCCGCCCCTGCCCCTACCTATCCACACTAGTACATAAAATCACGGCACACAAATATAGGGCACGATTTATGAGGCAATTAATTTTTCAACTATCACTACTTGCACGTCAAGTTAATACGGAAAATCCCATAGAGAATGACTTGGCATCTAGGCGCAGCGCTAGATTCTATGCAGAAATAGCTAAAAGACGTTCATATATGAGCGAAAAATGAAGAAATGTTTAGTAACATATTTTTGCACCCGTCAATAACTTAAAAATAAATAATGTCCAGATTATCGAACAAAAAAAAACATTTACTTCCCGTACCGATATGCCCGCCAAACATGGCACCGTTTTTTGTCTCTTTCGCGCCCGAACAATTCATCTGCTGTCTCGTTTTCCCTGGTCAATGTGCTACCGGGGCTTCCGATTATTTTATTACTTCATTTGTACGAGTACATTCATACTCCTTTTAAGACCTCGTAAAGTTCCTAATTATTCTTCTTTCTAGGTAAGTTATATGGGAAGCATGTATGGGTGTATAAAATTGGTAAATTCATTGATACCAAGAAATAAGTATAAATAAATAACAAATCCTAAAATAAATAAACGCTGTGACTAAATACCAAGCTACATTATGATTTCATACTTTTTAAAATGTAGAGAAACCACATACCGGCATCGCACGGGCCAATTATTAGCCAATAAGCAGTTTATCCAATAAGTGACTAAAAATCATAGTCCACGCTATAAAAGTGATAAAAAGCTGTACAAAAATGTAGAATTCACACCCATATTAATATTGCTTTTTATTTTATTCATCTCACTTGGAAAATAGCGAACAAAATTTGATATTATTATAAGGAAGTCTATTATGAGACCTATAGAGGACTTGTTACTACGTGTTCAATATGAATAATTTTATTTATTAATTAGCTGTAAGTTTCCAATCATTCTATGTATGATTCATTGAATTTTTGTCATGACCCTAAAAATAAATAAATACTTCAGAAAGATAAAATCTTTCTTGGTTTCCGATTATCTGGTCCTTTGCAATCGTGCTCAGTTTTTCGCAAGAATTCGATTTCTCCGTTAATCACACATACAAATTAAATATTATGAAAGTTCTTATTGGAATCGTAGTAAAAAGCCTCGGAGGTCACATATACACCTTTGCCACTGTAGACATAGTAATCCACACCAATATTGTTAGCAAACGTTTAAATATTATATTTTAGTTCAAACCCTATATTATTTTAATGAACGTGGGTCTAAAAGTCCCTTCAACTGGCAACATACTTGTTAGCAAAGTTGCAATTTCTTAAAAACGCATAAAAAATTAATAGAATGCCTTTTCCTCATTATTATGGTAAACGTCAAAAAGCAGGGGAAAACTTGGTTGGAAAAAAAAATAAAAAACAATTTCTTTCTATTGAGGCAATACTGCTAGAATGTCAAAAGTCGCTAATTTCATACGAAAGCTTGTCGCCACCTCGGCGTCACCTTTCTGTCACCCAAACTGCAAAATTTAAAATAATCTTAATACGTATTTTAGCCCTCTGTTTTAGAAAGAAATTGCAACAAAGCTAAGTATTTTTTATTGTGGCAATACTAGCATCTAAAATCTATAATAATTTTAATAATGTATGTACATTAAATTGCAGTGCCAAAGAAAACCCTAGTTCTAATATTATTAAGACTTGAAATCCATAAAAACATATGTGGTACATACGAATTTATGGTTTCCAAGGCACCTCGTCTTAAAATATCACTGGTTGCGATTAAAATTTTGTGATATTTTGGAGAACATACAATATTCCCGTCCGATTATAGTATGTTTATTTGTGTGCTTATTTTGTATGTGTGTGTGTGAAGCTTTCACTTGTTATATTTACGCATTAGTTTGCGTGATTAAGTGTAAACGTGTGTTGTGCCTGTTTATCTCACAACCCCAGAAAATCCCAGATAATATAGTTGGAAGTAGCTTATTAAAGCGCGGTAGTCAAATTAGCTAGTGGCGTATTTGAATGAACGAATTGTATTTATAAGAGTACGTGCCATAATAGCTTGGACCTTGGCGAAAATTTGAAATTACAAAGAACAATCATCAGAATTTCGGGACGTTCTTCATGGAAGCTAGCCCTGCAACTGGGTTTCAAGTTATATTGGACTTTATAGCAAACTATAACCGGACGTGAATAGTATACAGGGTTACCGCTAATCTGTTGACGTCCTTTTAAAGGATCATTGTACTTCATTATGAAACAGCTTTCACTGTAGAAGTCCTCTGAAATCGCAAAAAAATTGTATATTTCTTTATAATTTTTCTATTTTTATGCAATTATAGTTACGGTATTTTTTATTATTGTTTAGAAATCTTTGCACACCTCAAAGAGGCAGAATGTACAGGTAGGTATACTACAAATTAAATTAATAAGATTCAGTAACTAACTGAATTAAGATCTTTTGTACCAACATTCTGGCAAATAAACCATTTATTTACTTCTTAGAAAAAAATTAATTGATTAACAGCTGATTTTTGTTGTAACAAATTTACAAATTGCATAGTGAAAATTATTCAAAATTATGAGTACAATATCCCTTTAAGAGAATGTCATCGGATTGCAACTAATCCTGTAAGAAAACTGCCTACGGAAGGGAACAACCAAACTGGGGGCATATAAACAAAAAGTTTACAATGATCTGGAAGCCCATACGTCATGAACTGTCGTAACACTCAGTCGCGATTATCCTCTCTAAGAAATAAGATACATTACATTTATTGGTCGTGAGTTCCCTTATTTATCATAAACGCTAATTATCGCAGCGGCCGCGATTCCTAGCGGGAGAACGCCATCTATCGGACAAAATAAACTCTTATATTTGATTAACCGTCGGTATATAAAATCTGTTAAAACTATAGAGTTACTTATAATCAGTGAGCATGCTCTTAAAACGTACTCATTCTTGACAATTTTCACTATGGAAACTACTCTGAATTCGTGAAAAATCAGCTATACAACCTTTATGAAGTAACTAATTTTTTCGCTTTTTTAGAGTAGGCTCCAAGTGAAAGTTTTTCAAATAATGAGTGTCCCTTTAAAAATATGCCAAGTGATCAGTACCCCTGTATTTCGAGATATTTCTTGATAGCGTTTTCCCGGTGATACTAAGAGCTTCAGCTCACGAGATGTAGCGCAATCGTAGCGTCGGCGTAATTGTTCTATTCCCTCTTTCTTGTCACTTTGTTCAATGCTCCTCATTTTTCATTGAAACCCATCAGAAAACCTTTACCAAGAAAAAAGTCCACATGTATATGATTTGATCCACTGATCCTCGGACGATATAGGTCGCGTCACGATTTAATAGCGCTGACCTTGAATGCGAAGAAATCGATTTTTAGATCTGTTTGGTAACAGGAATGAGGTGCGACGGGAAAGGCGGCGCTGCATTGGTTGCTCGGTCGTCTTCACCTCGTCTTACCCAGTTCACGCGTCTCAAGTCCCCTGCGTACAGTCGCGTGCATATTTCGTAGTGGTGTGTGAGCGATGACAGCTCGGATAATGAAGACAGTCTAGATGGGGTTGAAGACTTCGAATTTGTATTATTTAATTTTAATTTTACTTCTCACGAAAAGACGTGTTATTCTGAGTCTATTACTCTCTCGGAAGAAAGTTCAATTTAATTAATTTGCGCATGCCCGAACCGCTTATTGCAACTTTTTTCATACTTTTATACTAATAACTTGACAAATTAGGTAGTTACTAAAAACTCGGATAAAAATGTACACTTGCGCAAAGCACCCCTCCACTTTCGCCGAGCGCTATTAAACCGTGACGCGACCTATACAATATATTAAACTGACAAAAGGGATAAGCCAATCACGCTTACAATACGATTGTGCTACGCCTCGTGAGTTTTATCTCTTAAATTCTAAGATTGTCCTAAAACAAGGCACTGACTGGGTAGACATAATTCAAAAATAAAAATTGTATAAAATTATTCTATAAAAGAAACTCAAAAGTCGCGGTATAAAAATCTGTGTTTGATATATAATGCACCCTTTACAGCGCATTGTTTAAGGACAACCTACAGCTTTAAAATCAGCATGTTGCGATTAGCAATTCTAATGTAGACCAGACCATCTGCTTTTCGATGATAGCAGATTAAATGGTAAAATGGTCATTCTTGCTATAAATCACCTTTCAATTTTAATTACAAGTTTTAGACAGTTTTAAATGATCAAATAAACATCTTACATATGTGTATTTAATTTAACCCAAAGCCAAAATAAGCATTTGCATCCAACGGGGAAATTGCGCCAACATTCGGACCACTTTATACCCCCTACACGAAGTGTTTTGCAGATCTAATTAGATAGCTTATTATAGTTATGTTCTGTTTTAGTTTATGTTTAGAATAAGTAAATATTAGGTATATAATGCATTTTTTTGGTTTCAATATAACCCAACTATATACTAATAGTTTTCCAAGTAGGAAAACATCTTATGTGGGATTTATTTACCGAAAGTACAGTTGAATTGCAATCGTGACAATTTTACCATTTGATCTACAATGCAGATTTCAGTATCATCTGCTCTGTGCAGAATCTGCATAAAGCAGACGGTACATACATAATCTGATTGCTAATCGCAATCTGCTGCTTTTAAAGCCACTATTATTCTACCTATCGACCGCCGAAGTCAGCCGACACAGTTACGTGCAAAAACGTATGAAAATATCATATATTTTTTTAGACTACGCATATCTCTCGGATCACGCTTTAACAAATGTGCCTACTTTGTACAATTTACAATCTATTTACTAAGGCTCCCATATCCGGACAGTCTCCGAACTGAACGCTTCAAGACTCTTACATTAACTTATAAATAAAAGAAATATATAAAATCGTGCTTCGTATTGGTAACATGATTTAAAAAAAACCTATTTTCCTTCACTTCAGTGCCCTCCGTTTTCTATTCTGACATGTGCAGTGCTCAATACCTAATATTTTTTAATTTTCATTTCATTTAATATTTACATTGTGACAATCGCATAATCGAGATTCAAATCAGAGTTCATTTAATGTATTTCATACAGGGCACTGGCTACATTTACCTTCGAATATACAGCATTATGGA
Organism: Hemistola chrysoprasaria; assembly: GCA_947063395.1. Lineage (NCBI taxonomy): Eukaryota > Metazoa > Arthropoda > Insecta > Lepidoptera > Geometridae > Hemistola > Hemistola chrysoprasaria. The sequence continues at coordinate 7,702,756 of OX346733.1, read as the reverse complement.
ATTGTCATCTCTCTGTTGGCCATATGGTGTGCAATAGGCCTTATTAAACGTTATAAAAACTATTTACATGCAACCGCTGACATATGGGTATACATTCTTCATTAGTTTGCCTGATTGTGTAAATAAAGAATTAGTACTGAATGTAGGGCCATTCCTTAATGTTATATATTCAAAGCCTACACCAAAGAAACAAGACATTCATATTCATAGTAATTATATCAAGGCATTACATTTGAACAATATCGACGACCGCTAGAAGGCATTGTTGCAACCAGTAATGTTTCTTAAAGGCTTTCGTCTTCCATACAAAGTGAAAATACACAAATATGAAGAAATAGGGTATAATTTCCCGCTCAATTGTTTGTTGTGGCTGGCTCTTAATCTGGCCTTTATTTGCCCCAAAACATATTTGATTAATGAGAACCCTACAGTTTCTTCGTATTTATGAAAATTGTAAGAATAATCAGGTTATGCGTTAATGTTTTTTTTAAATATCCAAAAAAACCGTACGGTTTTCTTTGACAAAATATGTTATCGCGCAAATAAAGGCCAGATCCAGAGCCAACAAACAATTGAGTAGGAAAATGGTTCTCTATTTCTTCGTATTTGTATATTTTCATTTTGTATGGAAGACGAATCACCTCAAGGCATTCTTGCCAAAATTATCACAAGTATTCGTACATGTGTCACCAACCTGTTGACGGTGCAATGTTTCCGGCGTGTGGGGGCATAGACGGCCAACGTTTGTTGATGTATGAGGCGATATAGAGGGGGTCAGTCGATGGAGTATAAAGGCAGGAACATGCGCGGGTGCTCCGCGCCGCGCCGCCGTCACTTGCCGTCTCGAGAGGGGCGCCGCCTCCGCACGGCGCCGGGGGCTGCGCCCTGCCCTTCAACCACTGGAATCATAATAAATTACATTACTACCAGCCCTGGGACACTCCGCAGTAGAGGTATGAAGCTACAAGTAGCCGGGGCGTCCGTCTTAACGGTACCATTTCTATGGGCTAGACAGAGAGAACTGATAGAGAGATACGCGATAGAAAGAGAGGCAGCTTGTATGGTAATATAACGATAATTAGTTAGGCGCTGTGCGACCTGAATTGCACTTTATTGCGTCGGAGCAAGAGTCGCAACTTTCATAGAAAGCATTGCGAAATTAGCAAAAAAAAACCAATTCCCATACAAAATGGATCAGCTGATCGACAAATTTGTATGGGAAGTTGGAAATTATTTTTGTGAAATCCGCAATTCTTTCTTTTGCAATTTGTTAAAGTTGACGAGTTGGTGCACCCCCTAAAGTACATTACTGCACCTTTCTGTAATAATTTATGATGTTAAAGTACTAAGCGTAATCATGTATGCATGTAGTGACTGCCTCGGTGGCGTAGTGGTCACCTTTAAGCGTTTATATGGTAATACAAATACTGACCGGCACTTCTAGTTTTCCTCCGAACAGGCGCGTTGTTGTTGGGCGGCGCGGGGGTGGGTGCGGGCGCGGGGGCGGGGGCGGGGGCGGGCGCGGGCGGCGGCGGCGCCGGCCCGTGGCGCACGGAGCGCCGCGTGCCCACCCCCTCGCCCTTCACCTGCTTGCCGGGCGCCGGCGGCCGCGCGCCCTTCGCTTTCCCCCGCACCTTGCATATCAGCGGCTCGTCGCTGTCACTATCGCTGTCCTTCTTCGGCTTGTGTCCAGTTGCGGGGGTGGGGGGCTTCGCGGCGGCGTCCCACCGCGGCTTCTTCTTGGGCCTCCCCGGAGACACGCCCTCCTCGCTCACGGCGGACGCGCTCGAGCTCTCGGACTCGCGTCGTCTCCTCTTGGCCGAGGGCGCGGGCTTGGCCGCCGCCGGGAGCGCGGCGGACGCCGTCCGAGGACTCATTTTGTCGACGGACCCGCTCCTCGGGAAGGGCCGCGGCTGCGCGGCCGGCGAGTCCGACCGCTCCGGCTTGACCCCGGGGCTGAGCCGCGGCGTCTTCGGCCCGTCGGCGGGGCTGTTCATCTTGCTGCTGGACCGGGTCCGCACGCTCCGCGCGACCCGCTCGAGCGAGGGCGAGGGCGACTCGGGCCGCTTCCCGTAGTCCGGCGGGATCTCTATGAGCAGCTGCTCGAGCAGACTCTTGTCGGGAAAGTCCGCCTTGAGCGGCAGCCGCTCGAGCGGCTCCGGCGTCGCTTCGCCCTCGGGCTTCGTCTCGCCGTTCTCGCGCCTCTCGTTCTCCGCGTCGGTCCCGCTCGGCGCGGACTTCTCCTGGTTCGAGTAGGTATAGAGCGGCGGCGAGACTCTAGTCGGCAGCGGGTCGAAGTCCTCCTTGTCCTTGTCGGAGTCGGGGTTGGGCTGGGCGGGCGCGGGGGTGGAGGGCGCGGGGCCGGCGTCCCTCAGGATGGGCGTGGGCACGCGCTGCGGCGGCCGGCGGGGCGCGTCGTCGCCGTTGACATGGTCGGCGTGCATCTTGGCGAGCTCGGCCTCGATGTCGCCGAGATCGTCTATGTGGTGCGCGGCGGGCTCGTACCCGGCGACCTCGCCCGCGCTCGCCAGCGAGAGCCTCTCGAGCAGCTCGTCGGACGCGGGCGGGGGGTCGATCACTCCTATGATGCGCTGCACCGAGGTGGGGCTGGTGGAGCGCGGCATGTCCAACCTCTCCTTCCTCTGCGGGCCGGGGGGCGACTGGCTCGCCTGGTTGGGCGACTTCTCTGAGAGCGCGTCCATGGATTCGATCCCGGAGTCTTCGCCCTGCGCCTGGGAGGCGGGCGAGCGCGCTCCGAACTCGGCCGCGCGCTCGGCGACCAGCTTGCAGTAGGTCTTGTCCTTGGGGCGGTCCTTGCGGCGCGGAGACACGCCGCCGGAGCGCTGACTAGAGGCGGCCGGCGGCGAGTCCGATATGCTCGTACTCGTCGCTATCGTGCCTACGTTTGTTGACCCCACTGGTGGATCTGCAAGTAAAACTGGACAGTTTTAGGGCTGATTTACTATTAAATTAACTATAACAGAAATCAAATAAACATTTAAGTCTAAATGATAGACCTTGAAAATATAGTTTAAGGCCTGCCCAAGCAATGATCAATTTAATGCCTACATTGTCTTTCATAATACATCTTGTACAACTGAATATGTCCATAAATTTATGTTATCGTATGCATTCTTTATACCTATATAATATTCTTTTGTTATATAAAATTTTTATTATTATTTTATTATTATTTTGTGTATATAAAATCACAACAAAAGGCATTTATCCGTACGGCGCGTAGCGTCGTCGCATTCTGGAGTATTTGTTGCGTCCACGCAGCGCACCGTGTGTACTGGTTATTAGTATGTAAAACGACGCAGCGACAGCGCTACGACGACGCAACGCTGACACAAAAATTTCAAATTACAATTTTTTTTACTATTGAGTTTGCCTACATAAAATTTTACCTGTATTAAAGTTTAGTATGATAATGCCATGAACTCTTGCCCTTTACATATAATATTACATAATATTGTATGTATGATCTGCATCTGGCGAAAATAAAAAGTTCAATTTGGCTGAACCAACACCAGGGATCAGCGTTAAGCCCCTACTTGTTCCTCCTAGTAATGGATGCACATGGATGGAGTGACAAGAATTGATAAAATAACAAATGAGTATGTACTCATTGTTCCATAAAGTGAAGTCTAAGAGTAGCACCAGTGACTGAGAAATTAAAATGTGGAAGACTAGTACTGGAAGGCATTGTTATGTGGAGGGATGTAAAACATGTAGCCTAAAAGGACTATGAGATTGAATGTGAGTCTATGTGAGTGTGCATCCTAAAACTCTGGATGAATTGTGTGAGTAAAAAAGAAATGAGTGCCGAAATGACAGATGATTAAAATCAACCTTCGCAGGCAGCTCTCGTGTTTTGACAGATGATAGACTGGAAGTAAGTTTCTTGTGTGTTCTTCATGTAGAGGTATATTTCGGAACATACAGTAGATTCATTACCCTTTATCTGGATTGAATTGCAAAAGTGTCATGTTGACACCAAATTGAATAAAGGATTTGACATTGAAGATGTGCTGTGCCGACCCTACCTAGTGTGGGATAAAGGCTGGACGATGATATTGAAATATATATTTACCTGGACAGGAACTATGACTGGTTTTCCTTTTTTTCTCTGCCGCCAGCAGTCCATTTGGAGAGGTAATTGCACTGTCGGTGATTGTCCTTTTTAACTTATTGTCACCCTCACTGTTCCTTCGTTCCGCGCCGCTTTCGGCAAGCGTCCAATCTAAACCTTTATGACACTTGAGCAACCTACTGTCAACATCACTAGCACCAGATTTCTCACTATCACCATCCAATTGCACCGCCCCGTCCGTTTTACTATCACATTTTGCATTGTCCACCTTAGAAGCTATAACCTTCTTCTTAACGTCGTGATTGTTAGTCTCTCTATAGCCCTCGTTCTGGGCGTACTTCCCTTCTTTGTCTAACGTGTCGTTCCGCCATTCTTTGTCCCGCTCTTTCTCGGGCTTGCCGTCGCCGAGTATCTTGAATTTTTTCTTCATTTTCATGTCTAAGCTCTGCACCTTGTTGTTTAATTTGTAGTCGTGTTTCGTGACTATATGAGCGTTCTTTGATATCGTTTTCATTCTATAGACGACGTTATCCGCCGTGATTTTGTTTATCGAGTTGCCTTCTAGATAGTGGTTGTTGATCTTGATGCCCTTAGCATTTAAATACTCATCAGTCTTGTTCTCGGTGCTTTCGCCCGAATTAGAAGCTATGGACTCGTCGGCATCTCTCCGATGCGCTTTATCAACCGTCTCCAGGGTTTTCCGTATTTTGAACTTCTTCGAATGTGCGTCGCCAGGACTGAATTTCTTTTTTTCCTTTTTTGAGTTTTTTATCACCGCCGAATTCCTGCCCCGGAGGCTTATGTGTAGAGGCGGCACCCTGAGCTCGCCCTCGCCAGTTTTGTCGCCTTTTTGCTGGTTGACGAAGCTCACGTCCGCCTTGTAGACGGGCTGAACGACTGGCTCGTTCTTGTCGAGTTTCAATCTGAGTTTGATGGATTCTTTCTCGCCGGGCGGGGACTTGGGTTCGACGCCGGCGTCGGCCTCCGACGGCGAACTCCTCGCTGCCGGCATTCGCGGTAACACTGCTTTGGTACACTTCCCGTCGCGCGCAATTTTATCCTTCAACGTGGAAGGCTTCTCTTTAGCACCTGTCGTCCGTGGCTTGCCGCCTTTCTGCGCCGTCAGCTTATCTTTCGCAAGCTTATTCTTTAATTTATCATCCTCTTTCTTGAGGTCCTCCTCGGGTATGCTCTTGGCGATCCCGAATATCTCCGGCATGGGCGTCGTCGACGACTCCTTGAGCTCTTTATCGGCGACGTCGCACTGCGCAACAGTAACCTCTTTCTCCTGTTCTTTGGGCGGTGGGATATCGTCATCCCGCATTAAAGTCTTGATCAGGTACTGTTTGTTTTGCTCCTCGATTTCCTGGGCGGTCGCTTGCGAGCCTACCGTAGCGGTTGATACAGAAGAGCTCGGCCGAGCGGGGACCGTGGCGGGCGGGGGCATCGAACACTGAGCCATGGTCGTTCTTTCCGTGGCACTATGCAAACTCTGTGACACCACACTACTTTGGGAATAGTTCGCATTGGGTGGCGATTTGAATGGTGTGGGCGTAGCCGGAGAAGCGACAAACTTGGTCGGTGGCACGGGTGGGGGAGGCATGAAAGTAGACTCGTCGATTTTAGGAGCTTCGTTCGACGACCGAGCCTGCTCATAAGGTCCATTCACTCGGTACTGCGCTATATCTTGAAGCAAATCTTGCTCGGACGACGTCGACGGTTGATCATAGAAGTCTAGCTTCGTGCTTTCAAGGTCGGAGATATCGTCCAGGTTCAAGTCGGCCCCGAGCGTGGGCAGCAGTTGGTCTAGGTCACAGGTGTCGGGCAGGTCGCTGAGACCTAGCCCCAGGTCTCTATACGAATCGCTCCACTCGGGGGCGGGAGTTCTTGCGGCTGCCCGCTGACGTGCTATGTACTGCTGTTGGACGCGCTGGAACTCCTGCGATACGAGAATAGTTTGTTATCTAATTGCAAATAAACAGGATAAACAAGTTTTTATACCAAAAGTTAAAATATATATTCTATGATAAAAGTACTTCTAAAGACATAAAATAGCCAGAACTTTTCCTCCCTTTATCTGCCATCAGTCTTGAGATCAGACATTTCCGTGGGGTGACTGGCTTTAGCACCTCCAAATCCAGACTACGGGCAGCAGCGTCTTTACGCAGGACGCTGCGTCGTGGAATTGCGCTCCCTAACCGGCCTGCCAAGCGTGGCAAGTATTGGCAAACCCCCCCTTATGGGGGGGAGGCCTATGTCCAGCAGTGGATTTCCAACAGCTGAAATGATGTTGATGAAGTCATGGACGCTGCCAGAACTTGGTAGGGTCACTTTTATTACAGAGCTCCTGTGTCCACCATCAGACAAATTCATCACAATCTTTGTGATATCATTTTATAATAATCGCATTGTAATTTGATTTACATATTTGTCAAACAGCTTGATTAAACGTCTTCAACTTGTATAATATATAATCAAGTCCTACTACTAATTTTATAAATTTCAAAATTATTAGAGTATTTATGTGTACTTTTTGCATAAAATTGCAGATAACAGCTAGTACAAGATATACTAAGAAGAAGATACTCTTGCTACTTCTTTGACCATTGACAATCAATAAGTTACCGATGGTGAAGCAAAACTACCCAAACATCACAAATTTATCGATGTCCATTTTAATTAAATGACTACACGTCATTCCGCCATCTGGTTAAACGTTTTGACCAGTGACTTGACTTAGATAGTTGTTCTTCAGCCATTTGATTGGGTGCCGGCGCTTAATGCCTAGGGGTCCAATTAACTGGCTATTTTAAACAGATGCCTTTGAAATTAATATTGTCTGTAAACTGTGGTCACAATAAAGAGTACTACTAATATTCTAAGATAGTAATATTCGTACCTGAACACTAGATTGTGTCTTCTGATCCATGCTAGAAGTGGGCGGCGTGAGCAAAGCTTGCAGATCTTCATGCGTGACCCTGGGCGGGGGCGCCGGCCTGGGCGGCCGAGCTTGTCTATACGGCGGGGGCGGAGGCGGCGCCGGGAACCCATCGTACCCTGGGAACCTCGACCGAACTGGAGCTTGACTTTGACTTGGGATCGTTGGGTTCGGTGGTCGGTACTGAACTGGTGGAGTTGGCCTTTGAGGGAAGGTTCGTCTGATGAAGGGGGTTAGCCGGGGCGAAGGTCGAGGCGAAGGTGGCGGGGGTGTAGGGGGAGGGCGAGTTACAGCTCTCGCGCGGTACTCGAACGGTGCTCGTCCTACCGCTAGTTCCACCTGGAAGGTTAAAGAATGATGGGTTCATTATCAATTCTCAGTTACTTAGGGCATGCAAGTGGTTTTTTTTATGCCGTAGGTGGTCGTAAGAGCATAATATAGTGTGCCTGATGGTTCGCGATTACCGCCGCCTATGGATACCTGCAACACCAGGGGTATTGCCAGTATGTTGTCAACCCGACCAACACTCTATTCACTCTCCTTTTGAAAATCCCCATGTTGTAGCTTTTAATGCAATATCAAAAGACCTAAATATTTCAAGTGATTAGACTGCTTAGTCTATAAAAATGCCATATTTGTGTGGAAATTGAACCAACTGAACTTAAAAACTTTAAAAAGACATAATATTATAACTAAACCTACCTGTCCATCCTCTAGTCGGTCAAGTTTAGCAGGATGCGGCGGTTTGGTGCGCGGTTGCGGCGCAGGCGCATCGTTTTGCAGCAAATTGACCAACAATGGCGACGACATAGCCACGGTCGGCGCTGATTGCCCAACAGGGGACTGTATTTGCTGAGGGGGTATCTGAGAGGGCATTTGTTGGGGTAACTGTTGGGGTATTTGTGGGGATTGGGGGGGTAATTGTTGTGGTTGTGCTGGGTATGGGGGAGGAGGGCCGGGGAAGGAAGTAGAGGGGCGCGCGAATACGCCGTCGGGTTGCGGCCGACTGCCTGATGCTGGGCTTAAACCTGTGGGAGAACATGGTAGTTTCAGCTTGATTATCTTTAGACATAACATAACATCACGCCTTTTTGCCGAAGGGTTAATCAGAGGTGTAGCCCAGGATCCAGTCCCACAACAGGTACACCCACACTTCACCAGTTCTGTATTTGGTCTCACATAAGATAGGGGTTGAGACTATTGCCATCTACCGGGCACAGTTCCAGACTCCAGCCTGCCATTGAGAAAATTCCAATATATCACTTTTTGCCTGACCTGGGAAGCGAACCTGGGACCTCATGATCGGCAGTAGCGCTTGCGAACCACTATGAGGCAGAGGTGTTCCAAAAGCAGTGAGAAAAACGACCATTGACCTTGAGATAAATACACACCAAATCTAACCTTAACATATCACTTTCTTGTCGTCTACTCGTTTACAGCGTTGCGTGATACAGGGTAGTAAAAGATGCGTGAAGCTGTCTTGCAACACCCTGTTCGGCATTTCTGAGCTTTTCTTTTTTCACAGTATACAGTGCATAGCTGAGTTAGTTACAGTTAGTTTTTCCAGTCACGGCTATGATTGATTATACCTATCGGCTATTAAACCTATCGTCTAATGTGAAGGTTGACGTCAATCAAACGGAAAACCATGGAAATATTCCTTTTAACAAATATCATGGACTATACGGGCCCACGACTTTTAAACAGCTATCTTGTTCTCAATCACCAATACGAAGTAATCATTGCTAAGCAATGCGTAGTAACCATCGTAACAATGACATCTTGCGATCATCAATCACTGGATTTTATCTGACATTCGCCATATTGCCGTCTTGACGTCTACGGGCACACTAGTTCACAGCGTAATCGGCATGCACAGTATAATCGGTAAATTGGGTCATTTTCAAGCGCTAGGGAATACTTCCATGTTTTTTCCGTTCACCGCAATCAAGAAAGAAATTAATTGTCTGTAACTCAGTGATGGCTCTGACTGACTCTGAATGTATCGTGTAATGAACGCTTTAACGCCCTAATGTACTGTCGGCGTCTCTAAAAATTATTATACTTGACGATCTTGTGCCACGGGAACGGGTATATATTATAGTTACATAGAGCTCAGTATTAATATATTTTAATAATCATATGTACTAAAAGGAAACGGTCTCATAATCCAAGGAAAACTGGGCCCAGAAAACAACAACTCCTTTGATCCACAATCATTCCTTATGACTTTTTATTTTGCCAAAGTATTATATTTTTGTAGTTTTTATAATCATATCGTAAAAAGGTCGCCATCTAGTGTGAGATAGTTAAATTACTTAGTAAAGTCGACATAGAACGAAGCGAGTAGTTTTGCTATTGACAGATAGATGGCAAATACAGAAGTGGGCAGGATCTACCACCTTGCAATGTTTCATAGTAAAATCTAAATACACCTCTCCATAATATTTGCTCTGTGGTTCCACTTACCTAGAGTATTTTCCTTGCGATGTATCACCCTCGCCTGCGTCATACTGCCGAAGGGGAACTCGCAGCCTCGATCCGCCGCATGTGTCACCGCGTTATGCGGTATCTTGCCGTCCATCGGACAGACTGTATTAGGTGATTTGAAGCTATCTCTAGGCGCCGGGCCAGGTTGGGGGTCGGACGCAGGTGTTGGCGTTGATGTGGAAGGTTCACCCTCCAGTAACCGGCCGATACCGCCGAGCCCGGCCAGCAGCTCGGCGTTCGGTTGACTGCGGGAGGTGCTCGCTTCTGTGGAAGGGAATTTGTATTAGGCTTGGAAGAAACATAAGCCATATGGCTCTTTAAATAATGCGAGGAATGCTTCTATAGGCGCCTGAATTTCACTTCGTCAATATTGCTCGACATTCCGGATAATTGAAAACTAAAGAGGAATGTTAATAGCTATTATTAGAAACTTTGCAAAAATCCACGAGACCAAAGGAAAATTGTGAGTGATCCAATTCTTAACGATCATTGATTGGCTGATAAACCACACCCTGGACATTTCACTCAATACTTAGGTATTTTGCAATGATTCGGTTTTTCCAATTATCCTAAAACATCATCATCAACCGTTGGAAGTCCACCGCTGGACATCGACCTCCCCCATAAGGAGCGGTTTTGTCAATACTCGCCAAACTCGGCAAGCGCACTTCGATGATTTAACGCAGAGGACGCTGCTGCCCGTCCTCTGGATCGGATAACCCTTAGCCGACTCTTACGGCAACCACGGGTAGAGGGTGCGGTACCATATCCTACTTATAAAATTAATTTTAATTGATTGAATTTGGCGTTACTTTTCTGGAACAAGAATCTTTAGTTTTTAGTTCCGATTTTTAGTTTCAAAAACAACATGCACAGCACGCCCTGAAGCTCTTGTTCCAGCGTTCAGCGAGGTAACATTTCGAGGGGCGGTGTCGTACTAACATTTATCATTTAGCAGGGTCAGTCTATTTCCTGATGATGCGTCGTGTAGACGCGAAACACGTGTCGATATATCAATGGTGTCACTATAAATAAAACTACACAAATAATACCTAATAGCATTTTCTCTTTGCATGCAATTTTGCGGGCAGGAGGGCGGTGCACTATGCATGTTGTTTTTGACACTCAAAATCGGAACTAAAAACTAAAGATTCTTTCTTGTTCCAGAAATGAATTTTAAATCTCAGACATACAGCAGAGTACTTTTTATCCCGATATTCCAACGGGAACGAAGACTACGCGGGTGAATGCTAGTAGCTAGTATTATAATAATTACCATCGTTATCGTTATTATCAGTGTTGATGGTGATCTCGGCGCCGTGTTGCAAGCGCAGAGAGACGGCCGCGTCCCCGTCCAGCTGCACGGACAGTATGCCGAGCGCTCGCAGCTGCGGAGCGCCCGCGGCGGCCAGCGCGCGGAGCCGAGCCGCCGCCGCGCGGGGCACCGACAGCGTCACCCGGACTGAGTTCCACGGCTCCACCTGGAATTGTTTTAGGGATTATTAGTAGGTACCTGAGCCATATTCAGCTCGCAAGCTAGCTTCAGTGAGCTCCGCGTGTTCCAATAACCCATTGGGGAGCTGAGCCACCTTAAGCACGCAAGCTCGCTTCAGTTGTCTCCACGTGCTCGCGTGCGAAGGTGGCTCAGCGTGCCTTATTGGGCTACCTACTTTATTATTGTTTAGGGATTTTGTTTTATTTTGGAAATATTTAATAATAAGTAAGAATTACTAAATTATTTAATAATAAATAATGTCCGTGATGTCACTAGAGAAGGTGCTAATGGAAGATCAGCGCAGGTAGTGTTCTGCAACCGGCATTATGCTGAGGTAGCACCTTTTCGCAGCATACACAATATGTATAAGTTATATCTACTTAATTAGACTAATGTTCTTTTGTATGCAGTGAATAAACAAATGTAACCAAATCAAATATTGTAAAACTCACAATTAAAAAGTTAAACCCTGTGTGTGTGTCACAAGTGTCATGTGCGTTCTTCTTGTAGAGGTATATGTCGGAACGCAAGTTAGATTCATTTTTTCATTAACTTTAAAGACATTTAAAAATGTCTTCTTGAGACTTGCTTAAATAAAGATTTAGAGTTTGGTGTACATCATCAGCCGGAAGACGTCCACTGCTGAACATAGGTCTCCCCCATGGAACGCCATAAACTATTCGTATGGGGAGATTTTGCCATAATCGCCACTGTTGGCAGGCGGCTTGATGATCGCAGTAGTTGGAATACTTGGTGTCGAAGAGCGCTTCTGTGTGAATATGTCCATGAGAGTGTTGTACAAACCTTGTTAACTTTAAGCGTGTGCGGATGTGGTTCTGCGAGCAAGTCACGCAGCTCTCGTAACAGCCGGCGCAGGCGCGCGGGGAACCTCGGGTCGCGCAGGTCGCCCTCGCAGGTGACCACCACGCCGCACGAGCCGCCGCCCGTGCTCACCCCATCGCTGTCCGCTGCCATACTGAAAACCTCCTTTATATAAATTTTATTACCCAACAGAAATCTACTAAGAAAAATGGGAAGTTTGAATAAAATAGGTGCCTATGCGAAGCTTGAAGTCTCTCTGGCACACTGCATGCCCAAAAAAATTATGTCTCAAGTAAAAACTTTGATATAACATCATTTAAAATATTGAACGCCATTTTATATTAAGAGGCCGGCGAATACCTAAATTAATTACAATCAGAGCATATACAACATACAATGATGTTATACAGAATGAGATTTCCAGTTATCTCGGTTCCTAATTATATTTTAATCCAAAATATAAATACTTTGGACTAAAATATAATAATGTAACATACAAAATATCTATACTAATATTATAAAGTTTGTTTTCAAAAACTTTGTTTTTTTGTTTTTTTGTTTGTAACGAATAGGCTCCGAAACTACCGGACCGATTTTAAAAATTCTTTCACTTATGGATAGCTTAATTCAGTGTGAGTGCCATAGGCTATATGAGATTTTGAAAAAAAATAGGGATCCGTAAGAAAACTGCAATATTGTGAACCAAGGTGTTACATAATATGATTACCATATTCATAAATTTGCATGCGCTGTGAAATGCATTGATGGTAGAATAATATAATGTACTAGGGGTTTGTAGTACTTATCAATATCTACAAAATAGTCCACGGAAATTTTATCCATCTATTTTGGTTTAGTCACAATAATCGAAACAGACATTATATGCATGCGCTGTGAAAAGTATTGGTGGTAGAATAAAGTAATGTACTAGGGGTTTGTAGTACTTATTAATACCTACAAAACAGTATACATAGATTATATCCATCTTTTTTGGTTTAGTCACAATAATCGAAAAAGTGATTATTTTTCATGCGGTGTGAAAACTATTGGTGGTAGAGTAAAGTAATGTACTAGGGGTTTGTAGTACTTATTAATACCTACAAAACAGTATACATAGATTATATCCATCTTTTTTGGTTTAGTCACTGTTATGTTTGATTTATATTAGTTTTTATAAATGTACTTGTGGGTAGATGATAATAAATCAGTTTTGCTTCTGAACTTAACTATGGCGTATTCTTCATTGGCGACTTCGGAAAATTAATTAAATCGTGTGATAATGGCGTCTAATACTGCAAATATCGTGTTTCCGGGAGCTTTTAATCCAAAGACTGATAAGTGGTGTGATTATAAGGAACTTTTACTATGTGCTCTGGACGCGGCGGGTTACGACGATACTGACAACACCAAAGCTCGCTCTTTATTCCTATCTCAGTGTGGAAAAGACACCTATGCGTTAATTGCGTCACTATTGGTGCCTCTTCGTCCGACAAAAGTGCCCTTATCAGATATTATCAATGTTTTGGACCAATTTTATGAACCGGAAGTGAATGAAATTTTGCAAGCGGGAAAGTTTCATAGACGCGAACAAACGGAAGGCGAAAGCGTGCAGGACTTTGTGGCCGCGATTAATGCGCTCGGCGCCAAGTGTAAATTTACGGACTTGAAACGTCAGTTAAGAGACCGGCTGGTATTGGGGGTACGGGACGCTCGTTTAAGGCGGGACTTGCTCAAGACTAAGGACCTAACTTATTCGATGGCGTTGCAAACGTGTTTAAATTACCAAGCGATATATCCCGACTTGTACCAGGACACCACCGAGTCAAAGCAAACTCCTTACAGTGGGAGTGAACCTATGGAGATTGGTAGAGTTCACTCGACCTCATGTCGATACTGTACGAGACAACATAAGTCAGGAGAAAGATGCCCCTTTGTGAAAGCCAAATGTTTTTACTGTAAAAAGTCTGGCCATATTGCTGCAGCTTGTGAGAAGAAAATGTCAAAAACTCATCAGGTAGAATCAACATCAGAAAATAATAGTGCTGCGGCTTCAGGAAAATTAGAGGACATGATGGGCTTGTATATGTGCTCTGTGAGCGACTACCAACCACCAATATATGCACAAGTACAAGTAGATGGAGCTAAATTAAATATGGAAATTGATTCTGGAGCAGCCCGCTCCATCATATCTGAGAAAACTTATAAGAAACTGTGGCATGTTCCCCCACCCTTGAATTCTACTAATGTAAGACTGATTACTGTTACCCGAGAGGCACTCAAGGTATTAGGAAGTACAAATGTGCGAGTTGTCCTCGGGGAGAAGGAAGCACAATGTGAATTATTGGTTGTGGCAGGTGATACTCCTTCATTGTTGGGCAGAAATTGGTTCCAGCCGCTCAATATTTCAGTCATGGGGCTATGCTGGTCCGAAGATGTGATTACCCCACTGACACAAGATTTTCCTGAGCTATTTAAGGAAGAGCTCGGGCAATACAAAGGGCCTGAAGTGTCACTTCATGTACGGGCTGATGCTGTTCCCAGGTTTCTCAAATCTCGTCCGGTTCCATTCCCAAAGAAGAAAAAGGTTAATGAGGAGCTGCGTAAAATGGTCGAAGACGGCGTTCTGACACCAGTCAAGTACTCAAAATGGGCGACACCAATCAGAGTTGTAACAAAGGATGATGGGTCACTGCGCATTTGTGGTGATTACCGGGCCACTGTTAATGCATCTATAGACGTTGATACCTATCCCCTGCCGACATCAGTGGAAGCTTTTGAGAAGTTAAGTGGCGGTCGAATATTCAGCAAATTAGACCTGAAGCAGGCATACACACAAATGCGAGTTGACAACGAGACTGCGGAGCTTTTGACGCTAAACACGCCACTTGGATTGATGAAAATGAACCGTCTGGCATTTGGAGTTAGTGCAGCACCTGGTATATTTCAACGGGTGATGTCCACAGCAATGGCGGGCATAGAGGGAGTTGCATGTTTGTTAGATGATGTGGCGGTGATGGGTAAAAATACCCAGGAACACAACCAGAGATTGCGAGCAGTGCTATCAAAGCTGAATGAGATGGGCTTCCGACTGAATGTGAAGAAGTGTATCTTTTCCGCGGATTGTATCACATTCCTTGGACATACAATCGACGCGGAAGGACTACATCCATCACCTGCGAAGGTTAAAGAGATAAAGGAGAAACCAGCTCCAACAAATAAAGAGACACTGCGTGCCTTTTTAGGCTTGTATAATTTCTATGAAAAATTCTTGCCGGATAAAGCGACGCTTTTAGAACCTTTGTACAGACTTCTAGAGGCAAGGAGACCATGGTCTTGGAGTGAGAAGGAACAATATGCATTTGAAAAGGCCAAGGATCTAATTTCTTCGGATATGACACTAGTTGGATATGACCTAAATAGAGAATTGCTTCTCATATGCGATTCATCAGAGTATGGACTAGGAGTTGTAATTGCCCACGTAATGGATGATGGGGAAGAACGACCGGTGATGATGGCGTCACGCACTCTGCAACCGCACGAGAGACGATATGGACAATTTGATAAGGAAGCATTAGCGATAATGTTTGGTCTCACCAAGTTCCACGAATTCTTATCAGGGCGTCAGTTTTGCATCATCACTGATCACAAACCCTTAGTGGGTTTATTTAATCCGAAAAAACCTATCCCGGATCAAATCTCTCCAAGGATGCTACGATGGTCCTTAAAGTTGGGCTGCTATGATTATACAATCCGATATAGAGCTGGAAAGTTAATTGGAAATGCTGACGCTCTGAGCAGATGGACAGCACCGACGGTTTCTGGTCACATTGAGGAGCCTTTGAGAGAAGTACTATTGTTAGAGGAATGTCCTAATGGCTGGGACTTAGATGCTGGCAAGATTGCAGCAGAAACAAAGAAAGACCCCGTGCTACGGCGAGTTATGTTTTACGTGCTTCATGGTTGGCCACAGCACAATGCCGATCCAGTGTTACAACCCTATTGGAGCAGAAGAGAGGCTCTTTCACAGAGTAAAGATTGTTTACTGTGGTGTAACAGAGTCATAGTACCGATGTCTCTCCAGCGAGAGGTACTGCAACTGCTACATACCCCACATGCTGGTATAGTTCAAACGAAGGCTTACGCTAGAGGGTATGTGTGGTGGGTTGACATGGATAAACAGATAGAAGCGATTGTGGCGGAGTGTGCACAATGCCAGCTTGTGAGGAACAATCCACCGAAAGACCCACAGACCTGGATACCGTCGGACAAACCTTGGAGCCGTGTTCATGTCGATTTTGCCGGCCCATTTCAAGGCAAAACTTTTGTCATACTTATCGATAGCTATAGCAAATGGGTCGAAGCAGAAATTGTGACATCTATGAGTAGCGGAAATGTCATTAGTATATTGAGGAGAATATTTGCAACTCAAGGGTTGCCGGATGTCCTAGTATCAGACAATGGTCGAACTTTCAGTTCGGAAGAGTTTGAAACGTTTTTAAAGAAAAACAGCATAAGGCATCTATTTTCACCACCGTATCATCCAGCGACGAACGGTCAAGCAGAAAGAACTGTACAGACTTTTAAAAATAAGCTAAAAAAGCTTGAAAGCTCACAAATGTCCTGGAGTGAGAAAATGGCTAAAATATTATTTTATTTGAGAACTGTTCCAAACAGCACCACCAATAAAACCCCTGCAGAGATGCTGAATGGCCGGAAATTTAAAACCGCGATATCAATTCTACATCCAGAAAATACACCAAAACATGCAGACAGACAGCTAGATGTGATGGCACACAACCCGCCTAACAGGTCCTTTGAAGTTGGTCAACCCGTTTTGATACACATGTATGGACCAGGAGAAAAGTGGAGAAGGGCCAGCATAGAAAGCATTGAAGGGCCAAGCACATATAGGGTGAGGACGGAAGGTGGAGAGCTACACCGGAGACATGCAGATCAAATATTGACTCGAAGAGTTTCTGACCAGGGACATAGTGAGCATCAATGCTTATCATGGGACAGACCGGATAATGAGTCAAGTTCTCAAGAAGATCCTATTGTAATACCGGACTCTAGTTTATGGCCTGATATCATAGGCATACCCGATGATTCACCTTAATTTTGTTTTTAATCATATCCTAGAAAAGTACATTTGATTTGCTTTGTTTAACTTTAAATTTATAATGCTTTGATTATAGTCTACTCATTATATTTATTGAATTATGAGAGGAAGGTATGTTATGTTTGATTTATATTAGTTTTTATAAATGTACTTGTGGGTAGATGATAATAAATCAGTTTTGCTTCTGAACTTAACTATGGCGTATTCTTCAGTCACAATAATCGAAAAGGTGATTATTTTTCATGCGGTGTGAAAACTATTGGTGGTAGAGTAAAGTAATGTACTAGGGGTTTGTAGTACTTATTAATACCTACAAAACAGTATACATAGACTATATCCATCTTTTTTGGTTTAGTCACAATAATCGAAAAAGTGATTAATTTTCATGCGGTGTGAAAACTATTGGTGGTAGAGTTAAGTAATTTACTAGGGGTTTGTAGTACTTATCAATACCTACAAAACAGTATACATAGATTATATCCATCTTTTTTGGTTTAGTCACAATAATCGAAAAAGTGATTATTTTTCATGCGGTGTGAAAACTATTGGTGGTAGAGTAAAGTAATGTAGTAGGGGTTTGTAGTACATATCAATACCTACAAAAAAGTATACATAGATTATATCCATCTTTTTTTGTTTAGTCACAATAATCAAAAAAGGGATTATTTTTCATGCGGTGTGAAAACTATTAGTGGTAGAGTAAAGTAATGTACTAGGGGTTTGTAGTACTTATCAATACCTACAAAACAGTATACATAGATTATATCCATCTATTTTGGTTTTGTCACAATAATTGAAGCCGTGATTATTTTTCATGCGGTGTGAAAACTATTGGTGGTAGAGTAAAGTAATGAACTAGGAGTTTGTAGTACTTATCAATACCTACAAAACAGTATACATAGATTATATTCATCTATTTTGGTTTAGTCACAATAATTGAAGCCGTGATTATTTTTCATGCGGTGTGAAAACTATTGGTGGTAGAGTAAAGTAATGTACTAGGGTTTTGTAGTACTTATCAATACCTACAAAACAGTATACATAGATTATATCCATCTATTTTGGTTTAGTCACAATAATTGAAGTCGTGATTATTTTTCATGCGGTGTGAAAACTATTGGTGGTAGAGTAAAGTAATGTACTAGGGGTTTGTAGTACTTATCAATACCTACAAAACAGTATACATAGATTATATCCATCTATTTTGGTTTAGTCACAATAATTGAAGCCGTGATTATTTTTCATGCGGTGTGAAAACTATTGGTGGTAAAGTAATGTACTAGGGGTTTGTAGTTATTAATACCTAGATATAGATATTAATACCTACAAAACAGTATACATAGATTATATCCATCTTTTTTGGTTTAGTCACAATAATCGAAAAAGTGATTATTTTTCATGCGGTGTGAAAACTATTGGTGGTAGAGTAAAGTAATGTACTAGGGGTTTGTAGTACTTATTAATACCTACAAAACAGTATACATAGATTATATCCATCTTTTTTGGTTTAGTCACAATAATCGAAAAAGTGATTAATTTTCATGCGGTGTGAAAACTATTGGTGGTAGAGTTAAGTAATTTACTAGGGGTTTGTAGTACTTATCAATACCTACAAAACAGTATACATAGATTATATCCATCTTTTTTGGTTTAGTCACAATGATCGAAAAAGTGATTATTTTTCATGCGGTGTGAAAACTATTGGTGGTAGAGTAAAGTAATGTAGTAGGGGTTTGTAGTACATATCAATACCTACAAAAAAGTATACATAGATTATATCCATCTTTTTTGGTTTAGTCACAATAATCAAAAAAGGGATTATTTTTCATACGGTGTGAAAACTATTAGTGGTAGAGTAAAGTAATGTACTAGGGGTTTGTAGTACTTATCAATACCTACAAAACAGTATACATAGATTATATCCATCTATTTTGGTTTTGTCACAATAATTGAAGCCGTGATTATTTTTCATGCGGTGTGAAAACTATTGGTGGTAGAGTAAAGTAATGTACTAGGAGTTTGTAGTACTTATCAATACCTACAAAACAGTATACATAGATTATATCCATCTATTTTGGTTTAGTCACAATAATTGAAGCCGTGATTATTTTTCATGCGGTGTGAAAACTATTGGTGGTAGAGTAAAGTAATGTACTAGGGGTTTGTAGTACTTATCAATACCTACAAAACAGTATACATAGATTATATCCATCTATTTTGGTTTAGTCACAATAATTGAAGCCGTGATTATTTTTCATGCGGTGTGAAAACTATTGGTGGTAGAGTAAAGTAATGTACTAGGGGTTTGTAGTACTTATCAATACCTACAAAACAGTATACATAGA
Organism: Hemistola chrysoprasaria; assembly: GCA_947063395.1. Taxonomy (NCBI): domain Eukaryota; kingdom Metazoa; phylum Arthropoda; class Insecta; order Lepidoptera; family Geometridae; genus Hemistola; species Hemistola chrysoprasaria. Next base: position 7,683,451 of record OX346733.1, on the reverse strand, counting down.
TTATATCCATCTATTTTGGTTTAGTCACAATAATTGAAGCCGTGATTATTTTTCATGCGGTGTGAAAACTATTGGTGGTAGAGTAAAGTAATGTACTAGGGGTTTGTAGTTATTAATACCTAGATATAGATATTAATACCTACAAAACAGTATACATAGATTATATCCATCTATTTTGGTTTAGTCACAATAATCGAAACAGTGAATATTATTCATGCGGTGTGAAAACTATTGGTGGTAGAGTAAAGTCATGTACTAGGGATTTGTAGTACTTATCAATACCTACAAAACAGTATACATAGATTATATCCATCTTTTTTGGTTTAGTCACAATAATCGAAGCAGTGATTATTTTTCATGCGGTGTGAAAACTATCGGTGGTAGATTAAAGTAATGTACTAGGGGATTGTATTAATTATCAATACCTACAAAACAGTATACATAGATTATATCCATCTTTTCTGGTTTAGTCACAATAATCGAAGCAGTGATTATTTTTCATGCGGTGTGAAAAGTATTGGTGGTAGAATAAAGTAATGTACTAGGGGTTTGTAGTACTTATCAATATCTTCAAAATAGCCCACGATAAATTATAACATGTGTTAAGGTTTGGTCATTGTAACAGAAAAAGTCATTAATTTGCGTGCGCTGCGTAAACCATTAGGAATATATATATTAAAATACAATGTATCACGAATTTACTCCTGTTAAACGTCCACTATACCTACTTCTGCTACCCGTGCGAAGCCGGGGCGGGTCGCTAGTATTTAATATTTTGGAATATAATATTATTAGGAACCTAGATAACTAGTATCCTGTTATATGTCCGAATAACATCATTGTATGTTGGGAATATGCTCGAATTGTAAATGATGTAGATATTACATTTGAATGGGGAATTGATCAGTCACCGGCTTCTTAAAGAAGTGGTTCAATCTAGCAACTAATGAGCAGAATGACTCAACCATCCAAATCAGATTTGGTAAAGATTTTTACCAATACAAGACCACACCATTCCTTTCTGTTCTACACAGTTACATGCCAAGATTCAGATTGTAAGCTCTTTTGATCATAAGGGCCGTCTACTACCTATAATGATCTATAAATATATGGCTCTGCACATATCAGGATGCTAAGTCCCCTATCAATTTCATTCAAGAATATTGTGATTATATTCAAAAATAAGCTTATTGTTACTCTTGGAAAGCAAGATGGGATTAAATGGGATTAAAGGGAATTGATCATCCTCAAATATATGTGTGTTAAAACAAGTGTGTTAAAAAAAAGGTGTAGTAATACTTAAGGGCATGCATCTGTCCATTAAAAATAAAAATATTTTCAAAAGAAAGAATTGCGAACTTCGCAAAAAAATGTTCGCCTTCCCCATATCCCATACAAAATGGATCAGCTGATCGGCAAATTTGTATGGGAAATCGAAATTTTCTCTTGCGAATTTTGCAATTCTTATGAAAATTGTTCAGTTTGACAGGCAGATGCACCCCCTTTAGTATAACTACACCTTTATGTTTGACATTACATTTTGTTTTTTTTTTGGGCAGTTTCTGGGCACTATGGCAAGTGCTCATTTGTTGATTATTGATCCATTTTTTATTTTCTATACTCTATATGGTCTATCTCAATCCTAGATTATAAAATCTTAACCAAATTTGAACATCTGGCAATAGATTATTCATTCACAAAGATTATGTCATAAATAAAGATCTCTACATGTAATAATATTATGTGGTTTTTGCAAAATAGGTTTATGTATCATAGTGTAAGGTTTCATACCTAGATACGTGAAAATGCAACCGCTTCATTCGCTAAATACATTCTACGCCATCTAGTTGCAAACTACAGCAAACAACTAAAGGTTTATAATTCCGTTCCCAAAGTATGGACATATGCAGTAAAATGGCTGTAACTTTTGATTGTGTTAACTTAGAAGTATGATTTTTTTTACAGCCACAAGGAATAATAGATTGAGTATTTTATATCAATTTCAACTTGATACCTCCACATGTTCTTATGAAAATGTGTCTTGACAGACAGACGGACAACAAAGTGATCCTATCAGGGTTCCTTTTTTCCTTTTGAGGTACGGAACCCTAAAAATAACATCAAAACAATGTTAAAAATCATGTAAAAAAACTTCTTATGAATATAAGAAAAAGATTTCATCCCAAAAAAGTTTTAAATGCAATGTTTTGAAAAACCCACAATTACTATTTGACCTATTGTTATAATTTAGCTTAGATTCTGGAATAAATAGCACATAATGATTTACTATTCAGTGGGTTAAACCGTAGGGCTAACAGCTACTAAAATAAAAATAATTGCAGTCTTCTTATAAAAACGTATAAACAAAATTATAAAGTACCACCTACCTTAGAAATAGGTTATACTATCATTAAATTATATCTATTACATTTATTTATATTGTCACATATATTAAATATCTTTAAATAGCTGTGCCCCGCGGTTTCACCCGCATAGTCTTCGTTCCCTTGGGAATATCGGGGAAAAACTACCCTTATTGTTATTCCACGGTCTAAACTATCTACATACTAAATTTCAGCCTAATTGATTCAGTAGTTTTGGCGTGAACGAGTAACAAATATCCATCCAACCATCGCTCGACGAGTGGGCTTGTCGAGTGCTCAATCTCACTTGCGAAGTGAGGAAGGTCCAATTGGTGGGCAGATGACAGTATCCATTCTATACATAGTATTATTATCTATTCTGTTTAAAGTGATAAAATTCTCTACCTCTATTCTATGGCTATTCTACTATTACAATTTTATCACTATAAAATTCTTTGCAAGATTTACAAGACTTAATCACTAAATTTAAATTAAAATCCTTCAAACAAGGCAAAATAAGAACTGTCAACAATAGGCATACTTCTTTGAGTGGTTACATAGTACGAATTTGATCCATGTCTGTGAAAAATGGTCCAAAGTAGTAGTGTTTATATGAAAACCAACATCTAAATTCGTTCAGCCTCACGAATAATGGATTGGGATCAAATTCGTTTTGGACATAGTGCGTAACTACTCTTAGATTCCATGGACTGTAGTGAATACTCTATCCACTGTAGATTGCTCCTCTGACAGTTGTTTTTTTAATATTAGTGACTTATTTGTTACCAAGATTTTTAACACATATTACATTATGTTAGCACAGAATTTTTTCGTAACAATATTAAATTGTTGTGAATATCAACATTTGTCAGATGTCACAGAGTGAACATAATTCCTCCACTTGTCAGAGGTCAAAATTAACACTGCTGAAATCACTGACATGCAGCAATATGTCCAGCGAGATGGGCAAAATAACCATATGCATAATTTCCTTGGGACCTTTCTTCATATTTAATTTCACAGACAGTGTTTAGAATTTGTTACTGCACCATCCTAGTTATTATTGAATAAATAATTTTAAAAAATGTATATATTTAGAAACAAAAAATGTGGTACAAAAGCAATGTACGAAACGATGATAACTGCACAAGTTTATAAAACTGCGGCAGGCATCAATGCCTCTCTCCAGAACATATGTATATACATTAGAAACATTTCTTATTACACAGAAAAGGTTGGGTGTTAATTTAGAGGTAGTCATTTTGTGATTAGCAAATTATTTATAAACTACTAATACTAATTTACATTGAGATATAAAACTAATAAAAATAATCCTTTTAATAAATCAAAATAAATTTTAAACAAATTCCTATTCAGGTGGAAAGTTTTGTACAAAACTTCACCTTTTTAAATTATTGTGCATCTATAGATCGATCCAACTAGAACATCACAAATTATATTTGCCAGATGTAATATCACAACTTAAAACAAATCAAATTAGGGTTTGACTTAACTAAAGTGATAGTATAAGATAACTAACACTGATAAGTAATTAAATACTAATATTTTAATAGATTAACAAGGCTAAATTACGTAAAAAATTTCAGATTCAAATATTTTTTTCCTATGACAAACAACTTTTATTGAGGAAAATGTGAAAAGATAATGTCCAAAAGTGAATGATGTAGCATGGATACACACCAGGCATCCTAGGAATGTCTCATGGAAATATTTCAAATAGTTTGCATATTATCAAGTATACCATTAACAAGTATTATTGTGATGCTAATAAGTCTAAAATGACATGTGAATTGATAACCTATGCATATAAACATGCACAAGGATGGACATCAGATGCAAGTGCCGCGCGTCGGAGATTTTGACATTACACAACCTACAAAATTTCCAATTAAGGACATAATAAGTCAAATGAAACCATGTAACCCGAGTTTCCTCGGCTGCCGCCGCGGCAACCACGTCCTCGAGGATCGCCCGACGGCCTGTCAACTACCAATGTATCCATTTTGTATCGAATATCGCGGACCCAACGTCCGACAGAATGTAAATAAACTAAAAAAAACCGCACTCACCTCTCATACAATGTCACATTCCGCTCAATCCGACACGAGAACTATTTCCTTGTGCCTGGAATCATCCTGGGTTACGCGGCGCAACATTACACTCCGGCTGAACGCAATCCAATATCGGTCCTATGCCCAGTGTCCACTTTACTCCAAAAACATATGACACACCACTTTCGGCCCGGTTCAGGTTCACCCCGGGGACTGTACCACGTCTATTTCCGAATTATCACAAGATATCACACGTCTAGAAGCGCGGCGATATCATCACGAAACGAATTCACTAATTTATGTTCCAGTGACGCAAAGCTCATATATCGTGAAGAGCAGCAGCCATTTTGAAATGTACGGGGAGAACAGTCAAAGCATGGAACATTCGTATATTATGCCCGTTCTCGTCTCTCCGCACTATCTTTCAGAATGGAGATAGTTGAAAAAATTTATACAACATCCATTTATACACTTTTCGTCACAGTTCTTCACTCCATTTTCTTGTTGAAACTATTCAAAACAACCTAAGCGACATCCGATCATTCCAGCTTACCCCATTTGCATGACACACATAAAATACCAAAAAAAACACTCAAAACACTTAAAAACGTACGTAAACTGTGTCGTGACGATTAAAGGGAAGTTATAGCATCGCATCAATGTATCAGTCCTCTAGAAATTACGCTAAAAAGATAGGTATATAATTTACAAATAATTAATTCGGTACGAACAATAACAACGGCCGCCATTTGCAATTTTCAACTTGACATGCGCACTGACTCGCAGTAGACAAACACATAATGACATAGCATTGGAAGAACGTAGAAAAAAACTGAAAAAAAATATTAATTGCATTATGTATCACATTTTAATAGACCTTAAAAAATTATAAAATATTGAACTGTGACTGCAGAATCAATATTATCTTTTACTATAAATATTAAATTAGAATTGAATCAAAAATATTTAGTGGTGACGTTTTGACAAAGTTGTATCTCCTGCTTTTCATGCTTCATTAAAAGACTTCTCGTGATTGGTAGAATTATTTATCACCATGTTTTTGTAATTTAAAAAGGCTTACTGATTGGCTGCCGCCACGAAACGTGAGGACACGAATCACTTCCTGTTTTCAAACGTCATCTCATTAGCTTCATTATTTAATTTGTTAATAATTTACCGCGGCTTTTGAAACCAAAAGTAATGTATCCTCCAAAGTTAGGTGCCTTCTGCCGATTTTACTTATACTAACTATAAAACCACTTACCTACACTTGAACATTTATTAGTATAAATTACTTAGGATAAGTACCTTATACCTTGTCTAATATTAAAAAATGTTTCTGTGTTTAAATTACAGCCGAACAAAAATCAATTTTTGGTCATTTTTCCTTAAATTTGGTACATTATGTATGTATCGGTAATTTAACATTCAATTGAATGATTAAGAACCCTCTTAGAACTTAATTTACGGAAATATGGCCAAAATGTAATTTTTGTTCATGAACAATACTTTTTTTATTTTAGATTATTATTATTATGGATACAAATCCGACTCGCTCTGACATTGAATGAGTAGCAAAGCACAGTTTAATAAAATTATTATATTTTCATGAGGAATAATTTTGTAAAACATTGCAAGTTTCATATCAACATTTGAAGCCTTTTTCACCATCCTCGAGTAGTGTTGATTAACTACTCGCCGATTAGCGCTACTCGGCAAGTAGAAGAATTCAGTGGAAAATTACTCCCTATTTCTTTATATCTGTGATCTGTGTATTTTCATTTTGTATGACGCACCTTAATAGACGAGTAGCTGGGTAGAAAGAAGGGGGTTAGAGAGAGACGGTAGGATACGAATTGTTCGGGCGCGAAAGAGAGAAAATGGGGAAAACTAGTTATCCTCGTGCCATGCTAGGCGGGCTGCCTGGCCCCTCTTTTTTCTCTCTTTCGACGCCGAACAATTCGTATCCTACCGTCTCGCTCTAACCGCTTCTTTTCACGGTCAGTGGTCGGGGTCAGTGCTAGCGCTGGCAGGGCTATAGGCCAGTTAATATGTATTATCTATGGCTGTAGGCGAAAAGAAAACTGACAGAACGTGACTGACGGAAAAAAGTATTTTAGGCCTAGCGCGCACTGCCTTGCGTTAAAACGGGAATAAACCGCGTTAACCGTACGTGCGTTTATTCTACAGTACGGCCTTTGTGACTATTTTGCCGCAATACGCGCATATCTGTGATACTCCATACTTCACAGAATATGCTTGCGGTTAACGCAACGCAACGCAAGGCAGTGCGCGTAAGGCCTTAGGCCTATCTCAGAACTGAGACGCTTCGTTCGCCGGTCAATTATTAGCACAGAAAATAGACATTTACTATGGTAACAAATAGTTTATATGAATAGGGATGGTAATTTAGGTAATTAAAATGTCACATACAATGTTATCATAATTTAATCATCGTTAAAAATAACAAATATTTTTTAGGCTAAAAGCACTCCGTAAATGGAAGTTGGTTGTATAAATATTGTATTTATTTTTTTGTGTGCAAGTTATCTTGGAGAGATTCCTTGGGCACAGACTGGAACAGGCCTTTTCTGGCCATTTCATCTTCATAGTCCATGAATTCACCTCTCCTGAAACCATAATAATCCATTAAAGTATATATACCTATTAATTTAGTTCTAACTAATTTATTAACATAACTCAGTTATAAGTTATAACTAAAGGACTTCCCCCATAGTCTCTATGTTTCAATGAGATTTAAAAAAAAAATACAATATCTAGTTACTTATCTAAGTTTGTTTTGTTTTTTTTTTAACTAGTTATTAAAATTTTAGCGATCCTTTTGTTCTGTGATTTCATCTGGGGATTTTATCGCTAAAACCTAGGTAAGTTCATCATCATCGTTTCAGGCTCGCTGCTGAACATAGCCCTGTGGACTGTCTGATATGGGCAATCATGATTTTTACCATCAGGCACCTGATTTGCTCGTCTTGTCACTCACTATCATAAAAAAAGTAAGTCTCTTTTGTATCAATATACTTGAAAAAGAATTTGAACGCCCTTGCAAAGTTACTTTGCGACGCGTACGCCATCTAGTCGATACCATACAATCCGTACCACTAGCGGATGGCGACGCGACGGCCCTACATAGTACATAGTTCACGCACAGATTTGACGCTTGTACACACGTTATTTGTTCTATGTAGTTAGTATTAGGCTATTAAATGCGAGCATTTGTATGGAGTGACGGAGGTCCGGTACTGTGTGCAGAAAAAATATTGTGGACAAAAATTATAGACATTTAGATTTTGTCCCGGGTTTGATCCAGGTCAGGCAGTGTTGTATTATTTCATTAGGAATAATCCCTTTGACAGCCTGGGGTGTGGAACTGTGCCCGGTACATTGCCGCAACATATTGCAAGTAAGATTCTGATTGGTAGGCGAATGACAAATATAAAATGCTATACGTATGTAGATCAAAGAATAAAAGCTATTAGTTTTAATCTGTTCTATGCTGCAGGTAAAATAAAAAATATACACTATGCTCCCTCTCTGATACAAAATACTCTGTGGTTAATGAGTTGTATTTTGTATAATCTGTACGTCAGGGTTATTATGTTCTGTGAGTCACTTCTGTGCTTTAGATAGTTACCAGTTTATATGTATTAACTATGGTCTCAGTCTTGGACTTGTATAATATTCTGTGGTCTAGATTATGAACAAAAACATAAAAATTGGTCAGCGGTCAGTCAGTTTTGAGTTTAAAGCTGTGATTTTCAGTTTTGAGTTTTTTGGTTTTACAAAACATTAAATAAACAGTGAATTTCAATCCTCTATTGTTTTGGACGAGTTCTATGTAAGTGATGTGGGAGCAGTTCATAAAATTATAAAACTATTAAGCAGATATCTTTCAAAAACTGAATCTGTTAAATTAGATATACATATTCAGTTTTTAATATAATAAAAACAAAACTTCATATTATAATTAGTAATTGGGATATTAGAGATACCTATAACTCCATTGTGTCAGGAATTTTAGTGCTTGAATATTATTGTTTACTGCCAACACCCTAGCATAAATAGTCCAGACTCCTGCCCATAAAATAGACCAATTGAAACCATCAATTTAGAATTTAAAGTAAAGGGGAGATGAGGTACTGGCTTCTCGGAAATGGCAAACTCAAATTAGGTCCCATTAGGTCCATATACGTCAGTAAAGTCGTACGAGCGAATAATATTGTTGTCTCGGTCGCACTTCGGTCTTAGGTACGTCTTTCATATCCATATCGTCTATCTTTGTTGTTCATAATATGTCATTGTTCAAATTGCATGTGTGCCATTTGTTAAGCGCTGGGAGAATGTACCCTAGCTCTCCTTTCCTTTATATCAATTATATATATTGGAATATGTGGAAACAGCATGCAAGTAAGTTTTTTTGCAAGAACATAATTTAGAATAAATAAGACCTATTACATGGCCTATTTTACGCAACAAGGAGTCTAAATTAAATGTAACAATATTCATTACGAGTGTGAACAAAGCGGCTTTGCCCGCTCGCAATTACGAAAAACTTTCATGTTCTTTTTGGAACCCTTAGAATGTGAATTTTCTAAAATCATTTCTTAGATCATGTCCAAACAACGAAAAGAACCTACATTCCAAGTTTGAAGTCTCTAGGGTCAGTGGTTTGAGCTCGGTGTTGTATTTCAGTCAGTGAGTCATTCAGGATTTTGTAATGTTTATTTTTTTCGGTGCATCCTATTTGTATAGTAATAATAATTATTTACCAATGACGCACCTGCTATATATAGCATGCAAATGATATTATGTCAGTTGTGATTTTATGTAATTTAATTGGTATTTTACCAGTGACGGTGCACCTATACAAAACTCATACATACAAAAATTAGGTGTCAGAGTGAAACTTCGAAATCAGGCCAAGTGTCCACGAACCTGTTTTATAAACTCACTAAAATTACTCCTAAGATTAAATCGGTTCTTAAAAAAGGAGATTATTCCTATAGAAACTCTTTATGCTCAGTCCTTCGACCAAAGGAATGCGGAAACTCCTTTTAATTTGTGAGCATTATGTCAATGCTCACGGGCTGAAGTATAATGTGGGTAAGACGGAAGTGCTTGTTTTTACTTCTAGTCATAAAGGTCCTGAGAAAATGTGCGATGTGTTTTTGTATGGCTCTGCAATTCAGGGGGTGAAGAAGTTCAAATATCTAGGTCACCTTTTGATGGAGGAATAACTGGACGATTTGGACATGGAGCGGGAACGGCGAGCCATCTCAGTCAGGAGCAACATGCTTGCTCATAGATTTTCCAGCTGCAGTACTGATGTGAAGCTCACCCTGTTCAAGGTGTACTGCCTCTGCATGTACACGTGCCAGTTATGGCTGAACACGCAGAGAGCTTATCACTCCATAAGAGTTCAGTATAATAACGCATACCGAGCTCTTATGAAGCTGCCCTGGCGCTGCAGCGCATCGAGCATGTTTGCAGAAGCGAGGGTTCCTGACTTCTTTGCAACTATCAGATTCAGGATAGCCTCGTTCTTGATTCGTCTGCAGAAGTCGAAGAACGGCATTTCGTGGGCTATCTATGACGACATGACGTATCCCATATAATATATTAAATGGATATCCGTTCACATGAGCGGCAACAAGTAATAAAAATCTTGACAATTTATTTAAATTAATTTTAAAGTTCGTCTTTTAGTTTTAAAATAATTGTGTTTTCTTAAGTGTGTTTTTTTAAGTATTTTCATGGTTTATTGTTTTTTATTATGCCTGAAATAAAGCAATTTTCTTATTTATTTATTACCAATTTAATTTATTTATTTATTACCAATAAAAATTAAACCCGGGTAGGGTTTAATTGTGTTAACTACCTCACTGCAAGTAAGTTTCAACTACCTCACTGTTTTGTCTTCTGGTTACCAGAGAATAGATTCACACCTTTATCCCAAATGGGTAAGCAGAGGTGTACCTAGTCCCATAGTAGTTCCACCCACACTTCGGCAGTTGTTTTTTTACTCTCATTGGCCTCTACTAAAACGGGTACCAGTGGGGGACGTTAGGGAAATTTATCAACTTTTGTGCCTTGTGGCCAGTGACGGTCGTTGGGACATTAGAAAAATATTTGTCTCAACAGCACCCACTAAACCAGTAATTCCACCTACCTTCGAGGTCGATCATTCTGACTAATTTCCACCAGTGGTTGCGGCAACAAAAAATATTATTCTGTCCTAACAGCTGCCACTGGTGCCTGGTTTAGTGGAGGCCGCTGGGAGTACCTGTTTTTGGTCCCAATGTAATAGGGGGCGAGCCAAAGGAACAGTTCTTGACTCCAGGACTTCATTGAGACTATTTGTAATGGAAAAATATATTCACCTTGCCTGATCATGGCATCGAACCCTGAATCTCATGATCGGCAGTAGAGGTTGCGACCACTGCACCACCGAGGCAAGCTTCATAAAGTCAATTATAAATACTTACGCATAATATTCCTTATACGTGTTACGTCTCGGTCGCTTAAGCACGACCGTGACAGCAGCGCAGGCTATGGCTATCAGCGTGAAGGTTCTGGTTAAATTAGTCATGGTTTGCGTCCAATGAAGACGTTTCATGATGGGCTTGACTCTGCATGGCGGCTTGGGTGGAGGCGGCGCGCATGTTTGTGGGCACGGCTGGGGCGTGGGAGGCGCGCAGAGCGGGTGCGGGGCAGGATTATGGCTCATTATGCTGGAGAAAGTTTAATATCATCATCATCTCAGCCGTTGGAAGTCAACTGCTGGACATAAGCCCCATAAGGGAGGTTTTGCCAATACTCGCCACGCTTGGCAGTCGGGTTGGCCAGATGTTTTTAAGCAGAGGACGCTGCTGCCCGTCCTCTGGAGCTGATAACCCTTAGCCGGCTCTAACGGCAACCACCAATAGAGAGGTTGGGGTACTATTAAGCCGGTAACCCCACGGCAGTTTGTAGTGGTAGGCCTCTTTTGCAGGGGGCCGCCTGGGGAAGTACCACAACTTTGCCAGTTATTCATCAGTATAAGTAGTAATATGCCAAGCAGTAATATGCATACATTACTGTGTTCTGGTATGAAGGGTACAATGTTACCAACGTAATTACTGGGCACGATGAGATTCAACAACTTATATCTCAGGGTAACAGGCGCAGTGCAGTGCTGCGCAGAATTTTGAATTTTAAAACACTGGGTAGGACTGTGTCTGATATGGGCAATCATGATGCTTACCATCAGGCACCTGATTTGCTCGTCTTGTCACTCACTATCATAAAAAAATATATATATATATATATATATATATTTTAGTCCACTTCAATGTAGATCTGCTAGCACAGTTATCATTGGAAAGTAAGTCCCAGGGGTTTAGTACAAGAGAGATATGAATTTTTAGGGCGTGCAAGTGATAAGAAACGGGGAAAACAACTTATTTTTTTGTTAATCTAGGCCTCCAGAGCTTTTACAGTGAAAAATGGCAATTGATCCTAGAATCCTAAGTATTAGTATATAGTAACTACGGTTCTTGTACGTATCGCATTCTTGTCGTCTACCCGTTTACTGCATTTCGTGGTACTGAATAAAGTGAGGTGCACGTAGAGCTCTCTCGTTCGACCCTGGATCTACATTTACAACACTTATGTTCTGCGATACCTCAGTGGAAGTAGTTTTAAGTTCAAGTTGGAAGTTCCAAGTGACCAAATAGTCCATGTTTCCAAAACCCTAATCTATAATATCTGCTCGTTACAGAATCAATGCAAGATGGCCCAAAGTTCACACGGCGGCAGCCACCGGCGTCGCGAGCACGATCCCGGCCCAGTGCGGTACACAACTGCCGACTGGGAAGCCAAGGAGGCCCTTTACCAACGGGAACTAGACGAGGCCAGAGCGCGCGCCACCCAGATGGAGAAAACCATGCGCTGGTGGTCAGACTGCACAGCCAACTGGCGCGAAAAATGGTCCAAAGTCCGCACAGAACGAAACAAAGCTAGAGAAGAAGCCAAACAATTTAAAAACAAAGTTGACGCATTGACAAAAGAACTGGCAGCTTCAAAAGCTGAACGCAACGAATTCGAACAACAACTACAAGAACTTAAACGGGACAACGAAAAGCTTCTCAGCATAGGCGAGAGTAGAATCCTTTCGGGAGATCTCATGGAAGAGGGGGTCGAATTAAGGAAGAAGAATGTAGTCTCACCGAACGAACCGATGAGGCAAAGGGCTTCCCTCGATTCCCACAAATTTTCCAATGTCGACAACGTACTTGCCAATAAACTAAGCGAGCTAAGACTCCGGTTAGACGAAACGTGCAAATGTCTCCAAAACGAGAAGGATCAGAAAGCTTTTCTCCTCGCCAAAATAGAAACTCTGACCGGTGAATTACACAATACTAAAATGGAACTGACTCACAATGATAGAACCTTGGGATCGACAGATTCCAATCACAGCGAAGTGGAGAGATTGCAGAACGAATTGCAAGATGAGGTAGCAGCTAAACAAGTATTAGACGAAAAGATTGCAGAGTTAAGAATGGAAATAGAAAGGCTGAAATCGGAGAACACAGTTCAATGGAGTAAGAGAGAACTGCTCGAGACAGAAAACATAGCAATATTGCGGGAGAACAAGAAGTTATATGGGCAAGTTTGTGAATTGAGGGAGCAAATTCACAAATTGAATAGGATATCTGATGGAAGCGCGTATTATAACGACCATAAGCTGGACTCCAACATACTTTATGTAAGGAAAACAAGTATAAGTCCGAGATCTCACGATTCAAGTAATGGGTCTTCAGAAGCTAATCTGCATTATGACGCAAAAACTAACACTTCAGGTGAAGATGACGAATTAGCAATCATCGAAAAACACGTTAAATAAATAGACTTACCTATTTAAAAATCTGTAATTTTGAATTAATTGTTATAATCAAGGTACAATTTTATTATTTATCGATGACATAACATAACAATAATAAAAAGTCTGTACTGTCATGTAAAATAAAAGTTGGGAGGTAATTTTAAAAAGAAGTTCTTTGTAAACTTCTAAAGAGGTCGGTTAGTTTTTTATACTTATCTCATTATTATGTAACGGGCGGCGCATTACAAAGAAAAGATTAGAAAACTTGAAAAAAATTGCTAAGCGACTGATATAAAACTAAGTAAAACGCATTTACGGTTTACAAAAAATTATCATTCCACAATATCAGAAAATCATTTTGTACTAATACATAGATTTATTAAACTTTTTACAGGTATTTAATTTCTTAGTTAGGTATTTAATTTAAACTGTTTTATATATTGAGTATATTATTTTCAAAAATGAAACAAAGGATAAAAAATTTAAAAACAATTTCAAAACATTGATTGTAGTACATTATGTCCAATATTAATAATAACATTGAATATAAAACGCGGTATCATTTAGGCGCTGCACAGACTGGGTAACTTTGATCTGCGTACACGGGGAACTTTCAACTAGTTGTGAATTGCGAGTTTCGATGATCGACAATAGTTTTAAGTCCGCTCATTCGCTGACAGAAAATCAGGTTCAAAATATCGTGGGTGAAATTTTTCTTTCCATTTTCATATTTTATTTCAAGCATATTTGCTTACCGCTTAGTCTATAAAGATATAAAATATGAAAAATTGTTTTCAACTTCGATATGAATTCTAATTTAGAATCCTGGCAGCCGTAAACTGGGCCTTTTGGTTGCTGCAGTTGGCAACATTTAACTTTAAAAAGTATGATATTTTCTTCAACTAAAGTTGCTCGGTCTGTCTGTAAAAGTACAGATAGACATGCTCATTATGAGCACAAAAGCATGCCATTAAGTTGCCATTTAGTAGCATGTGCGTTGTATGTATGTGCTTTGCTAGAAATATGCTTGCCCGTTTCTAGTATGCTCTAAAATAGATCGTCATTCGATTTTCGTGCATACTGAACAGGTTTGTATTGTTATAATATTTGTTTTATATAGTTTTCAAATAAACAATTTATGTTTTATGCAAATACTGGTTTTATTTTAGTTCACTAGTTTTACAATACACAGTTACATTATCGGCCAGCATTTGCATAAAACATAAATTGTTTATTTGAAAACTATATAAAACAAATATTATAACATGGTAGCAGAGCGTGGTTTGAATACTTACAGAGCAGTTTTTCTTTTGTTTGAGTATATCTTCATTTTTAGTCATATGTGATGAGGACCCGGAGTCTACTATGAAGTTTTCTGTCTGTGTGTAATAAGATACTGCCTTGTCATTCTTTTTGCCTTTATTTTTGTTCCAGAAGCAATCTTTCTCTTGGTGATTATATTTCTTGCATAATGAAATAGACACTTGTTTTCCTTTAAAATAGCAATTTCTTTCTTCGTGGTTATTTTTCTTGCATATTGAGCAGTATTTCTTCTTTTTATAATTTTTGTATGTTGATGCCTTATAGGCCACTGTATTTTCAGATTCTCTTGTGTTATTTCTTTGACTTTTTACTAACAGCCTAGCTGTTAGGTTATTTATATTTTGTTCTGAAGTTGGCGTTGATTCCCAAGCCGTAAGAAAGTTTTTGAAATTGTCTGGCAACATTGAGAGTATTTTTGATATTAACATCTCATTTATCTTCTCTCCTAAGCTGTTTAGTTGATGTGCAAGATTTTCTAAAGCACTTATGTTACATGTCATATCCTGACCTTCGTCATATTTGTATTGAAAAAATTGTTGTATGATTTGACATCTTTTCTGGTCTGATTGTCTTTCGAATATTGCAGATAGTTTGCAGTACATTGATTTTGCGCCAGGGCACGACAATAATGTTGATAACAGTTTTTTCTCAATTGTACATGTAATGATGCGTTGCGCCTGGGCGTCTTCTTGTTGCAGTTTTGCGTCGGTTTTCTGGTCAGCCGGGATACCATTTTGGATTATATTTAGTAGGCCTTCACTTTTAAAGAGTATATTAACTTGAAATTTCCAAATAGGGAAAGTTTTATCATCCACTAGTCGTTGGATGTGTTGTAATTGTAAGTTGTTTGACGACATTTTTATTTTTTGAAGTGTTTTTCTTCTGTGTATTTTGATAACCACGCTCTGCTACCATGTTATATTTGTTTTAAACCAATATTTGCATAAAATATAAATTGTTTATTTGAAAACTATATAAAACAAATATTATAACAATACAAACCTGTTCAGAATGCACGAAAATCGAACGACGATCTATTTTAGAGCATACTAGAAATGGGCAAGCATATTTCTAGCAAAGCACATACATACAACGCACATGCTACTAAATGGCAACTTAATGGCATGCTTTTGTGCTCATAATGAGCATGTCTATCTGTACATGTATATGAGCATGCTTGTAACGGGCAAAACGAGTATGCTTGTCGCGAGCAAAAGTATTCGTTAAGAGTATGCTCGTATTAAGCATACTTTTTAGCAGCATGTCTATTAGTCCCTTTTGAACTAATGTGGAATGGAGTCTAGGTGATAAAAATTGTCAGTAGCAATACATGTTGTGATTAAATACTAATTATTATTAACTATAAAAAGGTGATTAACGTCTAATGTAAACCATTTTGAGACGATGACCAGCAAGCCTAGCATGACACGGGAATATATTTATTTCTAGAGACATAGCCCAGCGGATTTGCAAGTTGAAGTGGGAATGGGCAGGGCACATAGCACATAGAACTGATGGCCGATGGGGTTGTAAAGTTCTCGAATGGAGACTATGGACCGCAAGCGCAGCATAGGACGTCCACCCACAAGGTGGACAGACGATTTGATAAAGACGGCAGGAACACGCTGGAGGCGGGCCGCTTACAACTAATCTATGGGGGAGGCCGATGTTCAGCAGTGGACGTCCTATGGCTGAGATGATGATGACTAATCCCGCCATCCTGATGCACACATAACATTTTATTTATTTATAATATAATATGAGCTAACAGATAGCTCCAAAATACTCATAAAGAGTTAAACACACATAATCTATAAAAATAAAAGAATACATAATATAGGCAATAGTGTCAGCATGTATGACATTCTATAAGAACTTTTGTACTATTGCCCGTTGCTGTAAATAGAGAGCAAGCCAGATGACCTGTGATTTTTTTGTTCTGATTCTGGCATCAATTGTATTGACATTCCAGTCAACTGAATGTATTTTATCACTGATAATAAATGTATAAATTATACTTCCATAAAAAGAGAAAATTTCAAAATTTGAGAAAAAAAATTTAGACTACACAAAATGGATTAGCTGATCGGTCAGTTTGTAATAAAACGTTGAAATTGTCTACTGGTTTTGATGAGTAAATTAACCTTTACTACAGTCCGGGCAATCTTACTTGACCGAAGTCTGAAGTTAGCTGTTGGTGACGTACGCGCATGTACAGTCGCTAAGCTATTGACGTCTTATTTGTAACCGCGCGATATTTATGTGTATCGACATCTCTATAATAGTCGTGGCTACCGCCCCCCGCCATTTAGTTCTACATAATTCAGTTGGGCATCTGCGCAGGCATTCGTAACTAACTTCAAGCCGGCCAAGTAAGATAGCCCGGACTGTACCTTCAGTATTACAACTTTTTGTAAAACCTTGTATAATATGGGAAGATTGTCATGTTTGTCCTGCTGGTTTTTTTAATTTCAGTGGTTATCCGGGTTTTTGGCTAGATTTTCGTCCGGGTTATGTGCCCTGTGCCCAAAAGTACGCCCACCGATCCCAGACTCTAGTTCCGAGATCTGTGGCTACGCCAATATAATTTCTCAATGTGTTGGTGGTATAAGTACAAAAATATGAATTGTGATTCAATCTCAGTAATAGTAGGTACAAAAGTACGCATATAGGTAGAATACTTGTTAGGAATGGCCTAAATTTCAAGCGACCTACAAAATAATTATATTAAATTGTATAGAATGTAATTTATAATGTATCTATAATAAATAAATGTAATGTGTTGTGATTTGTTGGTTTTTTTTACTCGACAGTCGGGAGTACTACAAGGAAAGCTCGACCCGCCGTACCGCTGACCCCTATAGGCGTCAATCAAGTGCCATCAATCATGGTTGATATTGAGTGACGAACGACTAATTTCTTGATAGATGTCAATCATCATATAACGATAGGTCCATCAATCATCGCTCTAAGTCCAGATTTCCCATAATTCTCAGAATAAGAGACTCCCTTCTTCAGTGTCATATTCTTGGAATTAGTATTATCCTCGCATGGATTCCTGGCCACATGGGTATCCTGGGGAATGAGTCAGCGGACTCATGTGCCAGGAACGCTGCTCTTACTGGTTCTCTGGTTCATCCTCATGTTTATTCTCATGACATCTGTGCCACTTTTAATCCCAAATTATATGAAGCCTGGTCAAAACAGTGGCAAATTTCAAAGTGCATAAAAGGCAAATTTTATGGTGATATTCAGCCAGATATCCCCCATAAACCCTGGTTTTCAAAATTCCAAGGGGCAGATAAAGTTACTACTTCAACGATTTGCCGGTTACGCTTGAATCACTCGTGTACCCCTGTCTTTTTGGCTAAACTAAGAATAAGAGACCATTCCATATGCGAGTGTGGTTTAGATTATGGAAATGTGGACCATATCTTTTTTTCTTGTCCAAAGCAACAGTTTTCTCTATATGATATTATTCCTTCTGATATCCCTCGTCCTGTCTCCTTTAAATTCCTCTTATCCTTGGTTTTTTCACCGTTTATTAGACTATTGTGTAGATATATTAAAGTTAATAAGATAAAATTATAAGTTTAATATTAAAACATAATGTGTATATATATTTATGTGTATTCGTAATTATGTTATATAGGTTTGTGTATAGATTGTAATTATTAGTTGTATATACTTAGTAAATAGTTTATCAAAGGAGGTATGAGTTTTTTTTAATATTTATTGTAGTGTAGGTAGATTATAGTTTAGTATCAAGCTGTAGACTAAGATTGCTGATTGTGTTCAAAATTCAAAAACACTTGTTGGTTAATTTCCATCGTTTGATGTCCAATCTCCCAACGTGTTATTGGCAAAGTTGTGGTGTTAAAAACACTTTCACAAGCCACAAATTAAGAATTGAATTGAATCAATCATCGCTGTTACCACAGATCACTATCACATCACACATCAGCCGGAAGACGTCCACTGCTGAACATAAGCCTCCCCCATAGAACGCCATAAACTATTCATATGGGGGGGATTTTGCCGTAATCGCGCCTGCCAAAGGCGGCTTGGTGATCGCAGTAGTTGGAATACTTGGAAACGGAGAGCGCTGCTGCCCACTCTCCGAATATGTCCTTCTGCCGGGTCTCACGGCTCCCACGGGATGAGAAAAGTGTGGCCCTATTATATACCGAGGCCGGTAACCACACGGCCAATCAGATCACTATATTAGGCTGTTACTGGGGCAAATCTGACTGATTGGGGCAAAACTTATCGTGTAAGGGGCGTCTTAGTTATAAAAAATATAAAGCAACAATAAAAAATGCATTCAATATTTATTTTCACTTAAAGGAAATATCACAGTAAAAACTTCAGAATCGAAGTGTACACCACCATATTATTATGATCAACTTGAATTTTAGGACAACTTGTATTGAGATGTTTATCATTTTCCTGCAGGATTTGAATACCTGTTTCTCGTGCATCTTTTTCGCATTTAATTTTACCAAATTCTGATCATTTTGAGGCCTATCCCAATACTTGTTCCTCATTATCCTCTAAATCAGCAATGTCTGATATGCCTAGCTTTTTCAATTTCGATTTCAATTGACTTCTCTTGAAACATCTTCGATCTGTTCTTATTTTACGATTTAGTTGCGCAAGAAATGGTATGGTATCATTTGAGCTATCTTTTACATTTAAGACTTCCTTAACATTTGTTTTATCATTTTCTGGTTCGTTATCATCACTTTCATGTCCCTTTTTATTTTGGTGGGGTCCTTTATATAGATCAATGATTTCAACTTCTATAGGACGTCCTGCATTATTTTTAACGTCTAAATTTGCTTTATTTTCAGTAAAAGAATGATTTACATCTGGTATTATGATTTCAACTTCTAAAGGACGTCCTATATTACTGTCTAGTAATTCAATTGAACGTAATGTTTTCTCACGGGCAGTGGCGTAATGGTCTTCAATGTTTAATGATGGCATATTATTGTCTTTACATGTATCATTCAATCCACGTGTTTCATCATCATCAGTTTCATCATCAGTTGAATATGTCAAAAGATTATATCCTTTTTTATGTCTATTCTTATTCTTTTCCCATGGTTTGTTATACGCCCTTTTGCTAGCCACATTTTCTCGTAATTCATCGTGGGTCATTTCAAGAATGTTTTTTGATTTGCGGACTTCATCACCGGATTCGTCGGTATGGATTTCGAAGTTTTGGTTCAGTGTTTTTGCTGAGAAAGTTCCTCGTAGTATTTTTTTTCGTACACTTTTACTTGTTGAAGGGGTTGGTGGGGATTGTTTATTTTGTCTGGAACAAAGATAACATAAAATACACGCCTTTTTCCCGAAGGGGTAGGCAGAGGTGTACCCAGGACTCAGTCCCATAGTAGGCCACCCACATTTCACCAGTATGTTATTGGTCCCATGTAATAGGAGGCGAGCCTATTGCCATCTACCGGGCACAGTTCCAGACTCCAGGCATTGAGATTATTCCTAATGGAAAAATCTAATATTTAAGAGCATACAAGGCCTTCTAGGAATTGTTTTTGTATTCTCGAATTTCCTCCGAATATAATTAACCCATTCTATAAATTTATATCCTGATATTTTTATAGTGAAGTTACCTATTTCCCTGTCATTTTATAATTTTCTTATAAACCCTTGGTTTTTTCACATTGAACTTCCAGATATCGCAGTTTTACTCGCGTGATTGGACGTTCACTACAAAAAAATGAGTTTATAAACAAAAATAAAATGATAGGGACATACTGTACTTCAACTTTAAAATATCAGGATATAAATATTAAATATATCAAATAGGTTTACTGTATTCGGAGGAAACAGGGGAATACAAAACATCGATTTAGTGAATTTTCCGTAGGATTGTGTCAAACTGCTAAGAGGTCCTGTATCATGTTAATACTTTGCCTGACCTGTAGATCGAATCGGCACCTTTTGTACGGCAGTCGAGCTTGCGCCCACTACGGCACCAAGGCAGTTCTAAACAAAAACCTATGATAATACCTCTCATCAAGTCCAGTTAAATGTCTCATTGGGTTGACCACATTTGTCATTGCCCTATCTTTAATAGATTTCAGTTTGTCCTCTCTCTCCTCTTCATAGCTTTGCTCCAATGACTTTCCTGTGGAAATCAATAAACTATATTATTTCGGTGCTCACTCTTCGCGCCAGGTCTAAGGGCTGCAAGTGCGAGCGAGATAGACTGACATCATCAGTTTGGTGTGAAGTAAATAAAACCATATCCATCCAAAATTACATTTGTAACATTAGCATTAAAGGGGTTTCTCGTGCATACAAAAGACATTTTCTCAAATATGGAGAAATAGAATAATTTTCCACTCAATTCTTTGTGGTAGGAACTTAATCTGGCCTTTATTTGGAAAATTACTTTCTCTTTCTCCATATTTGGGACATTTCATTTTGTATGGAAGAGCGACCCCCTTAACATAATATCATGCCTTGTCTCAGGGGGCTAGTTTAGGGTAGCCTGGGTCGTAGGTTCATTTCTGTATGCAGGACCCAGTATCATAGGCCAGGCTGTTATTGAGAAAATTCCTAATGGAAAAATCCAACAACACTTTTTGCGTGACCTGGGGATCGAACCACCACACCACCGAGGCAGCATTTGTATAATTAGTCGGACAAAACTTACTTCTTCCTTTTCGCTCCCTTAAGAAGCTCGGAATAAGGTTCTGTATGGAGTCTTCCAGCTCCTCTGCTGTTAGACTTATAAAATTCAAACTGGGGTCCGGTCCTGAAAAAGAAATCTTTTCATTTGGTATATGCATAAATTTGGCATGTCTAACCTATGCTTGTCAGATATGGCCGCTAACCAAGAAACGAATGGAAAAACTAAAGATGTGTCAGAGGTTTAGAAAGAAGCTATTTAAATGTCAAAATGAAAGACATGGCAAAGAACACAGTAATCAGAAAAAGAACAAACGATATGGATCTAATATGTGATAAGGGAGACATTAAAATTTAAATGGTAATGAAGCAGACACATTCAAAAGCTGGAACCGAACAGATGGACGCAAATCGTCACAAACTGGGTCCCAATAGACGCGGGTAAGCTTTGGTCTAGGACGACAAAGAGAAGAGAAGAGTGGTCAAAATACAGGAGGCTATTACCGCTACAAGCATTCCTTACTTCTAAACATACAAGTACTAACAAACTAACATCATTTTATTTATTTAAGTAATAAGTAATTGTAACAAACATAAATAAATTATTCCTGAGTCTAAGCTAGTTACATACCAAATTTCAGCTCAATTGGTTCGTCAGAAGTTATAGCGTGAAAACGGAACAAACATAAACAAAAAAACAGCGCTAGATGGCGCTGGGGTCGAGTTAGAACACGCTAGCGTTTTGTTTACTTGTTACAAGGGTAACTTTTATGCATAGTACTGAGATTTGAGATTTATATTACATACATTCACGCCTTTTTTCCCGAAGGGGTAGGCAGAAGTGTACCCAGGACTCAGTCCCATAGTAGATACACCCACATTTCGCCAGTACGTTATTGGTCCCATGTAATAGGGGGCGAGCCTATTGCCATCTACCGGGCACAGTTCCAGACTCCAGGCAGTTAATGAGATAATTCCTCAAACTCAAACTCAAACAGATTTATTCAAATAGGTCATAATCTGACACTTTTGCACGTCAATAAAGATAAACAGTACTGAGTCTACCGTGCGTTCGGAAAGATACCTCTACAAGAAGAACGCACAAGAAACTTGTAGGGCTTAATTTTTCAACAGATAGTTTTACAATATTTGGTTTGGTTACATTCGTTTTCTTTGAAGGTGCCGCGAGCCGTTTCCAGGCATCTTTGTCCTCTATGTACTGGTTGACTTTATAATAAGCCTTCTTTAGTAAAGTGGATTTTATATAGGTTTTGAATTTACCCTCTAGAACCCAGTTATCTCTTTTGGGATTTTATTATAGAAACGTAAATGGAAAAATCCAATATTATATAGTATGATTAAATTCTGTTCTTCGAGGCTGGTTATTAATAATAATAATATTATAGTTTTACAATACTTTTAAAATGTTTTCTTCACTTACCTGACCGATTTTGCAATAGCCTTTTAGCTTCGTTATACTTATGATCTAGCGTAGTCAAGGTTTTTATAAGAGATAACGCCTCCGCATTATGGCTGAGGACGCCTATTGGTTGCGTGTTTGCATCGCTAGCTATTACCGAGCCTGAAATATAAGAAAAATATTGAAAAATTTCAAATTGACTAAAGGTGTTCCTCAAGGTTGCATTTTTAGCCCTACACTTTACATACTTTCTATATTTTCATCTCAACATTCGCATCTCTGCCGCATGCATTTTTCTTTCATTCACCACTTTCGTAGCCCAACACTGTCCATTCAATACGACAGGTCTTACTACGGTCCTGTAGATCTTCCCTTGACGGAGACAGATCCGAAACATTATTTAGTAACATTAACATTGTCGTTACCAGTACGAGACGCGTACCAGTCGGGCTGGCCAAAGGTGGCGCAGGAACGTGACGTATGGAAGGACTTGGAGGAGGCCTTTGCCCAGCAGTGGGAAAGTATAGGCTTGAAAAAAAAAAAAAAACATTCACCATCACATCAAACTCACCATCATAATATTTTCTAACGCAATGTTCCAAACCACATTCCCTATTGGCTACGTGGAATTGGCACGGGCCTTCAGTAAGAATACGCCCCAGCACGTATATAATATCATGGCGCCTTTGTTTCCGTGCTTCCGTCTCCAAAGCCAGTAAAGCTGGCACGTCTTTTGGTACCAATCTCAGTGCCGCAAAGTCCTCGTAAGGCTGGAGATTGAGTAAGCCATAAACTAGGAATAAACCAGCTACATTTACCTGGAGAAAGATAATAGGCAACATCTGGTATTTATTGTTCACTTTTTGGGAATTTGATACGATCCTATGAAAATTTACCAAATCGATGTTTGGAATGTTTCTTTTTCCTCCTGAATATTTAAACCATTCAATAATTTTTTATCCAGATATTTTAAAGATGAAGTTAACTATGTCCCTATAAATTTTATTTATAAACTCCTCGTTTTATTCTAGTGAACATCTAATTACACGAGTAAAGCTGAGATTTTAGACATTCACTAGAAAATATCGACTTTATAAATAAAATCCGAACCACTAGCGGACGGCGACGCGACGGCCCTACATAGTCCATGCACACATTTGACGCGTGTACACACGTTGTGTTCTATGTAGTAGTAGTAGTAGACTAAAAAGCGCGAGCGTTTGGATGGAGACAACAGAGCATCGGCATGACATGATTTTTTGTTTAAAGGCTGGAGGTGACATAGGCTGCTTTTTACCGCAGCGAAACATCTCATTCACATGGGAAAATCCACTATGTCTCATTCATGTTTGAATTCACGCGAGTGACCCCGTGGGCAACAGCTATTAGGATATAGGTACATTTATCGAATGAGTTAATTATTATATTATGGAAACAGTGATTTGGTAAGATTTTTTATAGGATCGTCTCTAAAACCTATGAGTGAGTACCTATTTAAACATAACAACTATCTCCAAATGATTGAACTAAAATGTTTACATATGTACATACACATTTAGTTTTGGTGAGAATGCATGGTGAGTTAAGTGACGTCATTCTAAACCCAATATGGCGAACACCCAGAGCTTCGCAAAGGCGCGCTAGTTTTTAAAAAACTCACCCCATGATATGGGCATCAAATAAAAGGGTGTGCTGAGAAGAATAAAGAAAGCTTGTTTTAACGAAGTTTTTGAATGAATACCTAATAGTAGCAGAGCCCACGACTCAAAACCTAGTTAATAATAATATAGGACATCTTCCACACACGGTCATCTGGTCCCAAACTAGGCTAGAAGCCTGTGCTATGGTAACCAAATGACTGACATACACACTTATATAAGCTTTTAACACCCAGACACAGATCAAACAGACATGTTCATGCACACAAATGTTTGACCTGGCCGGGGATCGAACCCGGGACCTGCGGCACAGAAAGCAGAGTTACTACCATCTGAGCCAACGAGGTGGTCAATAGTTCGATTAGACTACCAGATGATAATATATATATAATTAGTCACGTTATTAAGGGCGGAAAACGAAATGGCGATGCTGCAATGCGAAAAACGTGGCAACGCTATTTAAAAAAAAAAAAAAACGATATCTAGTATGATATGACTCCCAAATTTTGTTTGTTCCTCGAAACAGGGGAGGATTAGGCTATACGATAGTGCAGTGCTGCAAGCCTTATCAGTAAGGCCAATCAGGGGGTATCGCGTCGATGGCAGCACCGTTATAAGCGACTTCCTAAAAACCAAAACAGTATCTAATCTGAAAGATTATTAATTTCTGTGAAAAACCACTGCTGCATTTTCCAAACAGTGGAGAAAGTGGTTGCTGCATTGAGGAACAAACGAAGTTTAGAAGTCTTATCATACTAAAAAATGTTTCTTTTTAAATAGCGTTATCAAGTTTTTCGCATTGCATTCGTGTTACCCCAATGACGTGACTAATTATACACCTATATATCCTCTGGTAGTCTTATCGAACTGGGTTTTGTGTTGTGGGCTCTTAGACTATCATGTTTAAAATTTAACTCGATTTTATGTTACCTCAAAGGTCCTGTCCCTTGCCAACATATAAGATTTAGCTACATGTATCACCTCTTCAGAGACCTCTGCTATTTCAGCCCCTGATTGTCTGCCTCTGAAATTAGGATCATATTTATTAAGTTAACCAATACAAAGATGCCTGGAAACACCAACAGAAATATTTCTGAACGCACGGCAGATTCATTACTAGTTATTAATATTATTTGTAGACGTTTAAAAATGTCTTTTATTCATAAAACATTTCATTCATTCATTTCATTCAAATAAATTTTCTTTGAGTTTAAGTTTTGTAAGAGGCTTGAAATCCCAAATAATTTCATTTTGTGTCAAAGTTACCATTTAAATCCCATGCTTCTGTGGCCCAACGAAAATATGACCGGGCTCAACTCCCTGTATCGAATCTCACATGCGGACTTTACACCTATACAGAATATCGGATGGCACGTTAAACTGTAGGTCTCAGATGTTTCCTATAAGATATGTAGGGGCATTCGTTAGGTCATGTCAGAGGCCTTGTAGGAATCTTGGCGATCAGAACCCGTATTGTCAGTTTCTACTGACAATACGGGCTGTCCACATAACCCGTATGAATTGACTCACGCAGTGTAATTAGGGTCACCCGTTCTGTTAATTCAAATTATGATTATTAAGGTCTTAGGGTAGGTAGGAGCTCTATGTGTTCGAAGTTTATATTTCCGAATATAACATGTTTGCGAAATTTTATAGTACACCAGCAAAACAAGTTGCATAAAAATCATTTTGTATTAAATCCTATCCTATTATTATTATAAATGAAATTACAAGGAAGGATGTATGGATGGAAGCTTGTTGAATGGGGTTGAGATTTGGTATGTAGTATACTTTCGTTTCACTGTTCCGACCGTTTATATATGAAGACACAATACCGTACATATCACTGTCAGTGAACTGGTCACTGTCCCTTAAACAAACACTTATTCACAATAAACGCCACAGACAGTCCTCTATGCAGAGGCTGTTTCATGGCGGAAGAAACGGTTGCCCACATAGTCCTGGAATGCGAGGCAGTAATCCTTCAACGTGAACAAATCCTCGGAACAGTGAGGTCACTCCACGAAGCTTGTGAAGTTGTCAGGAAGCTTCTGAGCTTCTGGGCGGAGTTAGGCTGGCTAGATTAGCCAGGACTTCACGTACAACGGACCAGATATAGAGTCTAAGTGCGGAAAAGGAGTCCTCTTTACATTACATTACACACATATTACACATATTAGTACATAACTTTACCGTGGGGTTGAATATTCTCTTAAAAATACATAAATACCTAAAAAAATTCTTACTTATAGATATTTGAAAATCCCATATCCTTCCAAATGATACTGAATTTCTCAAAGTTCAGTTTGGACACCCTTTGGCATTTTTGTATGAAATATTCACAATCGTCTTTGAATCCCTCTACTATGTACTCATTGGCAACTCTTAATAAATTAGAAGCTTTGTTGTCATCATCTGAATTTTCATCATTGCTTTTTCTGTTTCCCTCAGTTTCTGTTGGTGCTTTCTTTCTCAGTGATTTTGGCATTGCAGTTTTTGATTTGTCAACTTTTTTAGGTGATGGTGTTTTTAATAATTTAGCATTTGATTTTTTTTTACTCTTGTTTAGTACAGGTTTTGATGTATTAATTTCTTTTTCAATAAGGCTTTTCGACCCGTCTAAAAGTGGTACAGATTCAGATTTTTGTGATTTTTCATTTTCGACTTTTGTAGAATTTTTCTTTGTCTTTTCAGCTATATTTTTAACCTCTATGTCGTCCTTCTTTTTTTTCACTGGTGGGTCTTTTCTAGGATTATTTGAGTTTAATTTTCTCTTTTTAGAAACTGCTTTCTTTTCCAAGGTATCTAAATTTTGGGGTTTCAATTTATCTTTCTCTAATAGAGCATTATCTTTGAATTCATTATTATTAGCTATATCTTTTTTATTTTCGGCTTTTTTTTTCTTACTGACCTTTTTTGATGTTTCTTTAGAGCTGGAGTTAATAGATTTCAAATGTACTGACTGTATTTCTGGCTCAGTTATTTCATTTTTTTCTTTTTTTTTACTTGGCGCTTGTTTCTTAGCATTTTCAACAGGTTGTTTATAACTATTACTCCTTTTGTGGTGAACTTCTGGTGTACTTTTTGAATTACGTTTCAAAGATTTTTCTGGTGGGGATTTAGTTTCTTTTACCAATTTATTTTTATTAATTAAGTCTTTGATGTTTTCTGTTTTCTGTGACTGAGGTTTTGGTGTGTCAACATCTTCAATTTTATTACTTGGTGATTTTGTTTTGTTCAGTTTTCTTTTAGGGCTTATGTTTGATAGTTTGTTATTAATATTCTGTGTGTCTTTTGTCTTTCTTTCTGGCTGTATACGGTTTCTTGGTAAATTGGATGGTGAAGCATTTTGTCTTGTACAACCTGAAGGTAACAATAACAGGTTTAAGATTTATTTTATCCCAAAATACAGTGACAAATGGTGAAATAGAAGGCAGGAATAAAAAGCCTAAATATGAATTTAGTGACTCAACCATATTATTTATATACACAGTTATGTGGTACAAGACGAAATTATTACTATATAGCTGATAAAAAACAAAGAAAATTAGATTCAAAGTACCTACATTAAAACAAAACTAGGTATTGTTTAGCAAAATATTTACAGATAAATCTACTTACGGGGCATTGTAGGACAATTAAATATTGTTTTCTTTAAAAATGTTCAATTTTACAACATTCACATAACGGTATGTCAATAAATCGTATTACTAATTTAACTTTCTAATTGGCAAAGTTGTGGTGTTAAAAACACTTTCACAAGCCACAAAATAAGAATTGAATTGAATTGAAAATACAGCTTCAGAGTATGAGATTATGGTATCGATAACCAGTGTTGCTGTTTGACAAAACGACGAAAACAGTGAACAGTCTCTAGTCCACAGAATACTATTACTAAAGCTCTAGTCTCTAGCTCAGTGAGAAATTCCACTTTAAATGGGCAAATACATTGTCCTTAAAATCCGCTAGAAGTCCCTAGACTGTCTGATTATGCAAATATATTTTTATATAACTATACAAATCAAGAAAACTATTAAAAACGGGATGGTAACAGAAGAAGAATAATAAATCATATGTTTTAAACTCAGTATCATAAATTCAATACAAATATTTGAACTTATATTTATAATCCGTTACAAAAAAGCTAGGTATAAGTACTTCTTGTACCAATATTTCAAAATCAAAAGTTAAAAATATTATTGAATCAAAAAAACTATATCACAATATGATCATTAATTTCATTATTGATTCGAAAAGGTTCGTTAACCACATTGTGAGGTCGTTGTGACCTAGAAAATGACAAATTTTTTTTTTGAAAAAGATACCTACTCTATGGTTAAAAACTCGCTAGAAGTCGTTAAATTATTTTTGTCAACTCATGAAAACCGCTAGAAATAGCGATAAAATCGCTAGTACGGCAACACTCGATAATCAATCAGAAATTTTGACAGCTATCGGGTTTTAGGCTGTCAGTGTCGGGTTTAACATTAAACACAGACCGCTAAAGGTTAGTGATGTTTAAATAATCGACTAATTGGTAGGTACTAATCAAAACGCTAATGCCCGGTTCCTATAAACATGAAACGGTTCGTTTTACCTACGGACAGTTAAATATGCTACCAGGCGTAAGTGCAAACCGTTTCTTTAACAAACGTCTCGTAGGTTGAACTACCAACAGTTCGTTACTAACGGATGGAAGGTTACCTTAAACGCTCCGTATCAGCTATGTATGGAAATGTCACTCTGTGGTGTTTCTATAACTTTTTTCAATCTGTCAAACTTACCATCCGTACAAAACTTGTCTACCGGCAACCGGTCGATTTTGGTCGGTTTTGTTGTACCGACGGATTCTTTAGAATTTAAAACATAAAAATAATACATGTCAAGAGGTCCCGGGTTCGATCCTCAGGTCAGGCAATGTTAAATATTGGATTTTTCCATTAGGAATTATCTCAATAACTGCCTGGAGTCTGGAACTGTGCCCGGTAGATGGCAATAGGCTCGCCCCCTATTACATGGGACCAATAACATACTGGCGAAATGTGGGTAAATCTTCTATGGGACTGAATCCTGGGTACACCTCTGCCTACCCCTTCGGGAAAAAAAAGGCGTGAATGTATGTTTTCTAGTTAACATAATAAATGTGTACTTAAGAATGTAATCAAGAAATTATGATTTATCTACTACTAGATTTAACGATCGATATGAACGTAAATAATTACGCAACTTGATAGAATTTACAAGCAAAGAGTGAATGATAAATTATGATATATTTAATTATAATAATTATTTCAACTGATTTCGGCAAGATAAATTCTCTTATAGATAAATTAATCTGAGCAAGAGGTACTTGAAATAAGTAATAAGTATACCTACGAATAAGAATAAAACGGGCCTGATACTGGGTAATAGGATTTTAAAGGCTTAGTTTTAATTGTAATCTGAAACTTACTAAGGTAGAAGATAAACACT
This sequence comes from Hemistola chrysoprasaria, assembly GCA_947063395.1. Lineage (NCBI taxonomy): Eukaryota > Metazoa > Arthropoda > Insecta > Lepidoptera > Geometridae > Hemistola > Hemistola chrysoprasaria. Next base: position 7,653,602 of record OX346733.1, on the reverse strand, counting down.
TGTGGCTTTACAATACTTTATATTTATTATTATGCACTTCACACTCAAGCACTGTTTAGTTTATATACGATAATAAGTTATTTTCTTTATTTTCTTCTGTAACTGTCTAATTTATAAAAAATTCTTCGCCGCCTTCTTATTATTAATTTTCTACAGGTAAATTGCGTAATTGCCTTCTAGTAGCCCATCTTCCCATTTGCCTATGGAAAAATGACATTATTGTACTATAACGTCGATGGCCTGGAATACTTATTTATTTTCGCTTTACGCTCTAAATTTATCATAATTAGACTTTATTATTTTTTCTTGAGAATTAACAAAATATTATTATCAATTAACACATTTTAATTTTTTCATAAATGTGGCGCCAAATGGTGCGCGCGCCATAAGATAGCGCTGGCGTTTCGTTTCACCGAAACAATTATTAGCAAATGGCAAATATACCATAATAAAAAATTATTATAAATTATTAATCTAATATCAAAATTCAAAATAAAGCAAAAATTAATTTAATATGGTTTTATATTCATTTTATTTAACGTATTATTATTTTATGAAAACACTATATTGAAAATCCTCAAATCGAATTTAAATGCAATAACGAAACGCTAAAAGAACCATCGGTTATCTGTGAACGGGTTGTTGTTCGTTACTGGTAGGAGCACAGATCAGGATGAAAGAGGTTAGATTGGAAATAGTTCCTGATTTGTATCAGAACGCTCGTCGCCGCTTGTCTCCCACTCCTCAACTCCACTACAAGCAAGAGACCAATACGCGCACGCATTACGCACACAAATTAACCATACACACATCGATCGCGAGTTTGCTATTGATTATCATCTAGCGCAAACACTGCGTTTGACATGCACTCACACACGCGCAAAAGCGCATCTAGACACGCGGCAGCGTGTCAAGCCAAGTTAAGGAACTGGCTAGCCAGCGCCGAGTGCCACTTTTGACTCTTCTATAACTCAAAATCTCTTTAATGTTAACACATAAAACTACGTGTGTTTAATTATATCCATAAGGACATCTAGTAGCCCAAATTTCATGAAGCTAGCTCAAACGATTATAAAGATATTATGAAGGTCAAAAAGTCGTAAAATTTAGCACTGACTGACATATAGTACCTAAATCTAACCTACTTCCAGATGACCTAGAAGGATGAAATTTGGAATCCAGCTCGGTAATTGTGTTCAAGTGTAGGAAAAAATCTAAAAATTAAAAAATAGGAGGGGTCCCCATACAACATTTTTTTTTAATGTAGCGTTGGAACCGTTACAACGTTACAAGCAAATATTTGAAATTATCACAATATAAAATATATGCTATATAACAGATATATAAAAATAAAGTTAAGTCCAAAAATAAGTGGTGTCCTGGCCAAGTCAAATCTAACCTACTTTAAATCTCAATTATTTTTTTAAATAACAGCAATTGTTATAGGCAATAAAGCAAAGAAATAGAGTTTTATACTTGTTCATAATGTTATTTTGTTTCTATAAATACATATTTGGATTTTGCATAGAACTTGGCACTCATTTAGATCTCCAATCTTTTTGCGGCGAAGCCCACAGCCAAACATTAAAAGTATTGAACTTGGCTCTCCTTTTTTACATGTATGTTTTTGGTGGGATACATGTTACGGTCACCTAAAGGTCGATTATCGATATCGATAAAATTACTGTATCATTATTACTTTAACTTTTTTCTATATTTATTTATTTGTTATGAACTAAACTTGGCTTCATAGCCAATTATACTAATTAATTAATTAACTACTATACAATGTCCTTACAATGTAATGTTGTTACTACATAATTTCTGTGTCTGGGTGTATAAGTAAGCTTATATAAGGAGGTATGTATATAAGTCATCTGGTTACCATAGTACATGCTTCTAGCCTAGTTTGGAACCAGATGACCTTGCGTGGAAGGTGTCCCATATTATTATTATTTTGTGACTTATTATATTTTATTAATTCTATGTTTTTTTTTGGTTTGTGAGTTACCGCGTAAAACGTTGTTCATGCATAGAAAGACATGGGTTAAACCTATAGTAAGTAAACAAATGACACAAGTTAAAAATACAAGCGTACCTATTTATTAAATGATCATTTCCCTTAACCCACACTAGGTGGGGACGCGGGGAAAGAACACGAGGCACAGCTAGTAGGATATAAATCATACACTACCTACTTACTGAAAAAGTCATAACGATGTATTTGAGCGGCGTAGCTCCTGGTTTTAAGTATGTTTTTCCTGACTCTTTTGTTATTAATGTCTTAATCATGTTCTGCAAAATGTTGAAAATTTTGCAAAAAGAATTCATTGTGCTACATTTAGTAGTAATCCATTTATTTCTACCGGTTGCCTCAATCCACAATTTTCTTATATCTGGATTTTTTGGAAACGTAAAAATAAAATTTTGATTTCATTATAAACGGAACAATTAAACAAAATTTAGACGAAAACCCACACTCTACAACTAAATTGATAATCACAATTAACATGTTGACAGACCACAGTAGATGCCACGTATTTACTTTGCATGACAAAGAGGAGAACAAATTTTTTCTTTCGACGCTGTTTCACAGACAGACAGACAGAAAGAGACACACACACACACTCACTTGATAATATACTGACACACTCCACTTCCACTTTCATGAAATTCTTCATACTACATGCACGTCGGTTGTAGGTACTTTTGATTTATTGATCTTTCCTTAGGACAACATCAACTTGTTCCTAAAAAGTACGTTTACAAAGAGGTATTTTAATTACAAAATATTACTCATAATAATCATTTGCATACGACACTTAATATCGACAATGTTTACAACATGGTACAACACTATCGATGCGCGGGGATTTCCCGGAATTCAAGCTTCGCCTTGGCGCACGCGACCCCTCGCAAAGAACGCAGTTCATTGCGCGATCACCTACGAGTACAAGGTGGAACCTATGCATTGTAGTAAGCAATGTATAATTTCCAATATGTTTCGCAAGTGTGTCGTTTTTGTCTAACAATTACATAATACTTTTATAATAATTACAAATATCACTTGAATTTAAAGGTTTTAGGACTTACCGGTGAAAAGAAATCCCTTGTCTGGCTACACTACACACCTGGCTTCTTTTTCGACAAGTTATAATAGCGCAGGACGGCATTATACACTATTTTCGCGGAGCTACGTACGTTGTGACCACATGAGCGCGACTATTAGCCGGTAAAGCTAATTTCGGCGGAGTTACGAGCGTCTGCTCAAGAGGGCAGCAAAGCCGGCCCCGCCCACAAGGCCCCTCTAATCTCTTTCATCTCCTCTGTGGGTAGGAGAGTTAAAAACTTTGTGAAACACTATGAAACTACCCGTTATTGGTAGGTGAAAACGAGTCGTAGCTCTTATACAATGACGCTCCGTTGGATATAGGAACCGGGCATTAATCCAAACCATCAATCTTCATCTGTCAATCCGAAAGACGTTAAACCTACTAGTTTATATATGTAATAAAGATTTATTTTTAATTATGTTATATAGGTTTGTGTATGTATAGATTGTAATTATTAGTTGTATATACTTAGTAAATAGTTTATCAAAGGAGGTATGAGTTTTTTTTTAATATTTATTGTAGTGTAGATTATAGTATATTATCAAGCTGTAGAATATGATTGCTGATTGTGTTCAAAATTCAAAAGCACTTGTTGGTTAATTTCCATCGTTTGATGTCCAATCTCCCAACGTGTTATTGGCAAAGTTGTGGTGTTAAAAACACTTTCACAAGCCACAAATTAAGAATTGAATTGAATTGAAGATTTTGATTAAAGGATTGCAGAGTTTTGGCGGGAGACCGAAAAATACAGTTTGGCTCCCGTATCTTTATCAATTATCGGTGCATTTTCGAGTGTTTAACGTGTAATAATGGTGGAATATTACGTGTTGAGTGTTTTCGAAGATACACAAGTCTATTGGCAGGTGATGCGGGAGTTGAAATGTGATTTTTCGTGTTCCCGCCAAAATTCCGGCAGCTTCTTGTAAAAACCACCACTTTACTGGAGCTGTGACTTGACTGGGCTTGCCCTGACTGAATTGACTAATTGACCATATTAACTTGAAAATTTATGTAACTTGACACTGGCTATACATTCGTGTGGGTCCATAAAAGAAGAAAAAAAAAAAAATTGAAGATTTATTTATTATATTAATACTATGAACTCTTTGGTCAATCCCCGGTCCCCAAAGAGTTTTTTCTATTGCATGTTTAGCAATACACGGCTTGTGTATTTTGTTATAATACTGGTTCTGGCTCATGAAAGTACTGATAAAGCGCGGCAAATTAAAAAAAAATGTAAAATAGGCAAAATAAAATTATAATAAAAAATCAAAATCCTATTTTTATATATGGTAACGTTATTGGTAATTACCTAATTACCATCATTGAGCGTTTTCACAAAAAAGTGTACCTCCCACTTTTCGGTTGTCCCTTGTGTTTGAAGTATTACTAACAAGTAATATTATGATCTGGTGAATATTTTAATGACTGTAAGCATTAAACATATTTTAAACTAGTAAATGAAGTGCCACAAATATGAAAACATTGAGAGCAATTAAAATAATGACTAATTTTAATCAGCAAGAAGTCAGTTTTCGACGTGTCCCCCACTCGAACTTCTCGATGTTAAAAGCTATTTTGAAAACTTTTTCTACGCGATATAATGAGTTTTTGGTACGGTTTGAACGTACTCTGACTCGTCTATCGTGTCCGGTACTTTTTAATTTAAACCTAAAATACACAGAAACACAATTGAATTTCCAACAAACATGTAAAAAGTGATACCGACCGGACATGACAGGTTTGTCACGGCTAATAGTGCTATTTAAAATAATAACTAAGGATTTTTAATTTCTGTACTGGCAACATTAACCTTACAGTCCTCTGTTCGAAATAAAAAAAATACTAGTTGTGACCACGAAACCGAGTAAGCAATACTTTTTCTTGCTGTGCCACGAACGTCAAGATTTCTTGTGTCAGATTTGAGACACAATAACTGCTGATTCCGCTAAGTTTACAACATTTCACGATATTTAAAAGATTAACAATTTTATAATGTAGTTGTAATGTAGTTTTAATAACAAATTTAGTGTAAATTTTTCGTTAGAATACAGTTCAGAATATAATAAGGGAAGACAGCGTCACGTCAGTTTTGCGACATTTTATCCCGTGACCTACCAGGCTGACTAGCAAAGTCGCAAAACCGACACCATAAAGCAAGGTTTACACTAGGATTTACAGTTCTTTTTATTTACTTTTTTGTATTACGTCTGTCGGTCTGTTTGAATAGTGGGTTATTTTTTAAAACATGTATATTATTAATAATTATATATTATTATTATATCATGTATATTATTAATATGTACATTTATAATAAATTTATCTCAAAAATTTATTCATGTAAGCCCAGCCTAAAAAATGGACTGTCGGTTTTGCGATTGTCCTGTGTTTTGCGACGAGGGAATTCTTAGTATTTGTAATTTTTTAATATGAAAGGGTACACATTATTTAATTTCAATATTTAAAATAGTAATATGTTTCGAAAGCAATAATGTAGTTTCCCAGTGAAACTACATAACCATTACATAATATAGAAAAAGTAACGGTTACTAACATCAGTTGTGACAAAACCGAACTTAAAATTAGCATATAATTCACATGTTATTAGTTTTTTCACTATTATGCCCTGGTTTTAAAAAATATATATTATTAACTTCAAAATAAATTTAAAATAATTTCTGTGTTTCTTCAAATTTGTAAGATAGTTAGCTTTTAAGATAGTCGCAAAACTGACATTTTTTTCCACCGAGCCAGTTTAATTTTGTGATTTCTCGTAAAATAGCTTACTATTGAAGGAAATAAATATAGTTTCATAAATTTCAATACATCTAACTTATATTCTAATCAAAAAACCATCGAAAACATCACATTCAAAATCTGACAATAAATTTGGACATGGTACACTTTATTTTAAAAACGCTCCATTACAGTATTTTTGTAAAACCAAGTTATTAAACTTATTACAAAAATATAAAACCACGGGTTTGTTTGCGTTGTGTCACTACTAAAAGTTTATTAATGTAACGATTGCGTCATATTTTGCTACGTAACCCTGATAATAACACCAAACTTCTAATCTCAAATGTCCAACTAATCCACAAGATTTTTTTTTCTGGGCGCCGGAGCCCTGTACTTTTATTGTCGCGGAGTTCAAACTGGGCGTTTAGGGTTCAGGTAGACTTGTATAATACCCGTACCAAATGGCATACCTGTTTTCAAAATTGTATACCTCTCCATCCAAGTATTCCCAATAGAAAACGGACTATCAAATTAATATAAAAATAATAAAAATGAAATGAAGATAAAACGTCTGAAAATGATTTCGGCTATCTTGGATTATTGCACGATAGTACATGTAATTAATATGTAGAAGTTAGCAGCCTCTAATATGACCACAGGCTTTATCGCGATAACTTTTTAAGGGGGTGATCCATTGGCGAGATAAACCTTTGGTTCGTCAACGAGTCAATGAGCCAAAGGTATAAACCGTTAATGGAGCACCTTAAAAACCGCGGTTTTATAGGTGCTCCATTAATGGTTTATACCTTTGGCTCGCCGGCTCGTTGACGTTCCAACGGTTTTGCTCGCCATTGTATTACCCCCTTTAGTGTCAAAATGTACGAAGCTTCGGCACGCATAACTTCGGGATGATAGGCGCAGGTGCGGCCGAAGCATAAGTCACATTATTCGATAAAGGTTTTCCTCTTATCAAATAAAACTGCTTCGTTAGCGTAGTGCTCGCTAGCTCTACTGCCGATCATGATGTCCCGGGTTCGATCCCCAAGGTAAGCAGTGTTTGGGTTTTTCCATAACGAATTATCTCAGTGACAGTCTGGAGTCTGGAAATGTGCCCGATAGATGGCAATAGGCTCGCTCCCTATTACATGGGACCAAAAACATGACAGGCGAAATGTGTACCTACCGTGTACTACTATGGCACTGGGTCCTGGGTACACCTCAAACTACCCCTTCGGGAAAAGGGCGTGATGTTATGATAATTGTAATAAAACTACAAAAACAATTGATTTAACCATTCTTTTATTAACACTAAGCCCGTTTTACATACATCGCCAAACGCATAAGAATTCAATTAATATTAAAATTAAAAACAGCTGTATGCTTATAATTAACTGATTTGAAACTAAACGCAATCTCTTATTTATAGGTAACGTATGGCAACACTGTTAAGGCTTTGCGCGTTGGAGATGCGTTTCGTTATTGCGGCATATGATTTGATCACTACTAATAATAATAATAGACTAATTATCGCGTTTAGATGGGCTGCTTCTCAACCAATTTGTACCAATGACCGCATTCGCAGCGGCGGGGCTTGTCCTGAAAAAAAAAAAAAGCTCCGTGAATAATCCAATTGTCAAAACTGGAAACCTGGCATGTGGGGGCAAACGGAAATGACTCTTTATCTATATATTAGTGGCTACACATGATGCAATTTCGTATTCAATCTGTCGATTCAACTTGAGTTGATTTGAGATTGACAATTGAGTGGTGAGGAGAATGGCCTCGCCAAGCCCCCAACAGCTTGAGTGAGGTTTGGGGATTCAAACGCCCCCAGAATGCCTAGGAGCTCAGTTCGCCGCATTCATTGTTATGACCATATTTATCGTCGAGCTGCAGCTTGCTCCTCATGCATTGCCAGGACTAAAAAAATTGCCACAATTTTCCTATTTGTCAAAATTTTTAACCATTAGTCGACATAATGACTTTCATGTCTTGCACTCCACTCAATTTCTGTGACAATTTGTCTAGTTTTAGGATAACTGGTAGAAAATGCTGAATTATAAATAAATAAATAATCAGTTTACATTTATATTTATTTCGTTCTTTTTCGTTTTAAGGATGCAATAACTATTCTACAACTAGCTTTTTGAAACTTTAAATGAATCATGTGCTCTGAAGTTGCTCAAAGGACTGAACTGATTTTCATAAAACATAGCTTAGAGTGTTCTCGTTCTTAGCTGAAAGTGATGATGTGATAAATTATCTTACAATAATTTATTTTGTAGCGAACACGCGCCAAAACTATGAAACGCAAACTCTAGTTTCCTGCACGCCGGTTTCAATGCAACCACAGATCACTATAATTAGTACTACGTATGCATATTGTTGAAATGTATTAATTGCAACACTGGACTCAACACGCCATCTATCTTCAATTATGTGAACTGAAAACCGACTCACTCTTGTCGTCCATCTTGAAACCTGGTTCTTGTATTGTGTTGTGTACTTTTTGCCAAACGTTTCATTATAAAGATTATTGCTCAGATTGTGTATTTAATTACTAAATTCTTTCGTAAAACATCAGGTTATGGGCTATATATATGTCCGAAAGTATTAAAAAAAGTAATTGAATAGTAAAGTGCCGTGATTAAATTAGATTCAAATTTTAAAAAAATCTCGCAACCGGCCATTACCGGCGTCGATTCTTTTTCAGCAGTTTATTAGAAGAAAAATACAAAAATGGCATCTCAAATAACCATGGGCACGATTGAGAAGCTAATTGGAAGAGAAAATTACCAAAGTTGGAAATTTGCCGTAAAAAATTATTTGGAACATGAAGATTTGTGGCAAGAGATTGAACCTGACACAGGTTATGTATCTGATAGCAAGAAAAATACGAAAGCAACATCGAAAATAATACTGTTGGTAGACCCAGTTAACTTTATCCATGTTCAGGAGGCTACAACAGCGAAACAGGTTTGGACAAAACTCGAAAAAGTATTTGATGACTCAGGGCTCAGTAGAAAAGTAGGTTTATTAAGAGATCTGATTAACACCAACTTGGAAAATTGCTCGAGTATCGAGGAATATGTTAATAAGGTAATGTCAACAGCTCATAAGTTACGGAATATCAATTTTGTGGTAGGAGACGAGTGGCTTGGTACGTTGCTGCTCGCTGGCCTCCCTGATTACTACAAACCCATGATAATGGCTTTAGAGAGCTCTGGTGTGAATATTACTGCTGATTACGTGAAAACTAAGTTGCTACAAGAGGTCAAGGTATCAGATTCTGTTGCTTACTATGCCAAGTCATATAATAAACAAAATAATATGCCAAAATTAACGCAGAAAAATCCACATAACCAATCACAAGAAAAAAGGCAACCCAAAGGTCCACGGTGCTTTGTATGTAATAAGTATGGGCACATGAGTAGGGATTGCTATTTTAAAGATAAAAAGAAAGGTTCCTCAAACAATAATAATTCAAAAAATAATAGTTATTATGCTGCTTTTCCAGTTGCTGCCGAGTTGGACGTAAACTGCTGGTATGTTGATTCCGGAGCGTCATTGCATATGTGCAATAATAGGAATTGGATGTATGACGTTTCCCCATCTACAATCAACAATATCAAGGTCGCAGACAATAAAACAGTAGCAGTAAAAGGCAGTGGCAAGGTGGATTTTCAGATAAGAGATTCAGATGGCATATTACGGACAATACAGGTCAGAGATGTTTTATTTGTACCCACACTAACAGTAAATTTACTTTCTGTAAGTCAAATGGTAAATAATGGCTGTGAAGTGAAGTTCGAAAGAGATGGTTGTCAGATATATCAAAATAATAAATTAATATTGACAGCTTTGCATCGCAATAACATGTATATATTAAATAATGTTTCCGAAGCACCGGCATTGCTATCAACAATAGATGAACGAGACATAAATTTATGGCATCAAAGGATGGGCCATCTCAATTTCACAGACTTACAGAAAATAACAGAAAGTGCAGAAGGGGTAAAATTATTAAAAAAGGGTAATCAAGTTTGTACAACTTGCTTAGAAGGAAAAATGAGTAGACAACCATTTAAAAATACTGGTACTAGAGCTTCGGAATTGCTCCAATTAATTCACTCTGATTTATGTGGTCCGATGGAGACAAGCTCTATTGGAGGTGCCAGATATTATGTTACTTTCATTGATGATTACAGTAGGAAGGTATCTGTCTATTTCATGAAGAACAAGTCTGAGACTTTGGAAAAGTTTAAAGAATTCAAGAATTTAGCTGAAAATGAAACTAATAAAAAAATAAAGATATTGCGCTCGGATAATGGAAAAGAGTATATAAATAATGAGTTTAAATCATTTCTGTGTAAATCTGGTATCCAGCATCAAACGAGTAATCCATATACTCCTCAACAAAACGGCATGGCCGAGCGAATGAATCGCACGTTAGTGGAGAGAGCTAAATGTTTAATTTTGAATTCCAGACTACAAAAAAATTTTTGGGCTGAAGCGGTTTCAACAGCGGCTTATATTACAAATCGTTCACCAACAAAAGCTTTGGATTACAAGACACCATATGAAATGTGGACAGGTAAAAAACCAAACTTAAATAACATGAAAATTTTTGGTTGTCATGCTATGGTTCATGTACCAAAGGAAAACAGACAAAAATGGGATTCAAAAGCTATTAAAATGATATTTGTGGGTTATTGTGATTACACTAAAGGCTACAGATTGTATGATGAGAGTAAAAAACAAATATACAAGAGTAGAGATGTTGTTTTCTTGGAAAACACAGTTAAAAATAATTGTGTTATTATGCCGCTTACTATTTTGCAACAACAGGAAACTACAGCTAAACAAGAATCTGATACCGATACTTTAGTAAATGAAAGTTCCGAAGAGGAACAATTGTTTGACGCCACCAGTGAATCATTAAATTCAGAACCAGATAATGATCCAAATTACACACCGGAGAGCTTTGAAGAAGCAGATTCTATGCCATATAGAAATATAACTCTAAGGCCGAGGAATATCAAACCTAATACATATTTTTGTCATGAAGAGAAACCAACTGATTCAGAAGTATTATTAAAGGAACCAGAGACCGTGGATGAAGCTCTTTCAGGCCCAAAAGCAAAAGAGTGGAAAGAGGCCATGGACAGCGAATATGAATCGCTCCTTCAGAATAATACTTGGACATTAGTAACTCTACCCGAAGACAAAAGAATAATCCCTTGTAAATGGGTTTATAAAATGAAAACCGATGCAAACGGTAAAGTTGTACGATACAAAGCAAGATTAGTCATAAAAGGTTTCATACAAAGGAAAGGAACTGAATATAATGAGATTTTTGCTCCGGTAGTACGGCATACCTCAATAAGATATTTATTTGCATTGGCTGTAAAAGAAAAATTATACATCGATCAAATGGATGCAGTAACAGCATTTTTGCAGGGAGATATGGATGCGGAAGTATATATGAATCAACCACCCGGCTATGAACACGGACAAGAAGTCTGCAGATTAAATAAGTCTATTTATGGCTTGAAACAGGCAAGTCGCCAATGGAATTTAAAACTCACTTCTGTGTTAAAAAAGTTGGGATTAAAAAGTACATCTGTGGATCCATGTGTGTACTACAAAAATGACAATGGAAACATTCTTTTTATATTAATATATGTCGATGATTTACTAATTTTTTATAACAATATAGAGAAAGGTAAAGAAATAAAGGAACAACTTAAAAGTAAATTCGATATGAAAACGCTTGGACCTGTGAATCATTTTATTGGTTGGAGAATAAGTCAAAATGTGGCCAGAGACGAAATTCATATTGATCAGACTGCCTATATAAAAAAAATTCTACAAAGATTCAATATGACAGATTGTAATCCAGTTAATTCGCCCTGTGACCTTAGCTCCAAATTGATCAGCACAGGAGAGCAAAATAATATTGTTAGAAATGTTCCTTATCAAGAAGCAATTGGAAGTTTACTCTACCTATCACAGGGTACAAGACCAGATATATGTTTCATAGTAAATAAATTGAGTAGTTTCAATAACAAACCAGAAATACAACACTGGCTAGCAGTAAAAAGAGTGCTGCGCTATATAAAAGGAACAGAGGATTATAAATTAACATTTAGTCAAAACAAAGAAGAAAGAAGAGTGTTTGGCTACTGTGATTCAGATTGGGCTTCAGACATTAACAGCCGGAGATCATGCTCTGGCTACACTTTTCTGTTTCAGGGTGCTTCGATATCATGGTGTTCTAAACGTCAGAACACAGTTGCATTGTCAACCATGGAGGCAGAATATATGGCTCTGGCTACTGCCACACAAGAGGCTATGTGGCTAAGGCATTTAGAGTCAGAACTACATTGGAAGGTTACAGTTGCGCCTACCATAATTTATTGTGATAATCAAAGTGCAATCAAATTTGCAGGTATTGACTCTTACTGTGCTCGCAGCAAACATATTGATATAAGATATCATTTTCTTCGAGAGAGAGTTGCTGAAAAGGAAATTGAACTCAGCTATATTGGGACTGAAGATATGGTTGCCGACGTTCTTACAAAACCAATTTCTCAAAAGAAGACTGAAGACTGTTCTGTGGCTATGGGTTTGCAATTAAGAAGAGGATGTTGAAATGTATTAATTGCAACACTGGACTCAACACGCCATCTATCTTCAATTATGTGAACTGAAAACCGACTCACTCTTGTCGTCCATCTTGAAACCTGGTTCTTGTATTGTGTTGTGTACTTTTTGCCAAACGTTTCATTATAAAGATTATTGCTCAGATTGTGTATTTAATTACTAAATTCTTTCGTAAAACATCATATGAATGCAACTGTTACGAAATTCGTTTCAAACCGATTTCAATCTGCTCGCGGTCGCGTCGTGTGCGATCTCTCAAAAGAGTATCTAAACAAATAAATTCAAATGAAAACAAAAAGTAACTAGATGTTGCAGTTTCGTCTGCGTTTCACGGTGTGTTCTGGGCCTAATGAGATAAAATAACCGGTAATAATTTATTAATTTGACATTCTTTGTAATTTATTTGTAATTAATTTTATTTAGTGATTATTGTTTGTAATTTTATTTTATTACCAGCAACCCTCTTAAGAGACTCTTATCTTTTTTTTTTATTTATCCCCCCTGTTTAAAGCAATCTGTCTCTTGCAGACAATGAGCTTTATTTTTGGCATTTGCTTCATGGCATCTCATGCAAGGAATGTGTCCAATGATACATCCTTCTTCCTATACTTCTATTTTGTTAGGTCTTGGGGTATTTTTCTTTTAAGCCTTCTAAATGGTTCTCTTGTCATCAAAGTTTTTGCCAGGTCACTTGGATGACGCTGTAGTCTATTTTGGTATTTGATAGCGTTTTGTTTTATTTCTTCCTCCACAGTGGGTATTTTAAGGTCCTTGTGCAGTGTCTCATTTTTTATATACCAAGGAGCATTGGCGCTCATTCGTAGTACTTTTGTTTGGAAACGCTGCAGAATACTTATCTAAGTAATTAAGTATCTTATCTTTAAGCCCCTTTATTTACCTTGTGTATCCAGAGCCAGGTAACGGATGTCGCGTGTTCTTCGCCTGTAACAACAAATATAATATTTTAGATGTCTTTGACCAAGCGAGAGTGAAGCGTGTCCGGTTTCACTTGGTTAAAGTGATTTCGTATGTATATCTCTCCATCTCGCTGTTCTCTTTTACAGGTTGCATTTCTCAAGCGATTCTCGTCAAATTTTGATGAATATCTATATAGAATTTAAGATTTTTGGTAAAAACCACTGGTGATTTTTGGTAGGTATAAAACTACCTACTGCAAAAATAGGACGAGGTTGTCAATTTAGTAAGGTGCTTAAAGTATGTAGGTTGTCGAAGGTGGCTGCCTCGGTGGCGTAGTGGGCGAAAGCTCGATTGCCAATCATAAGGTCCGGGGTTCGAACCCCAAGTCAGGCAGTGTTAAATATTGAATTTTACATTAGGAATTATTTCAACAACTGCCTAGAGTCTGGAACTTTGCCCGGTAGATGGCAATAGGCTCGCCTCCTATTACGTGGGATCAATAACATACTGGCGAAATGTGCGTGTATCTACTATGGGACTGAGTCCTGGGTACACCTCACCTACCCCTTCGGGAAAAAGGCGTGATTGTATGTTATTTATTTTCTACTCCAAACTTACAACTATCATTACAGGTCATGTGCATAATGCGACAGTGCAGTATTCAACATTCTTTAACTATTACGAATTACGACATATTTCATATTACAGACCTACATTATTATCTATATAAAATCAAAGTACCTACCTATTATATACATATTATAATATTATGTTATTGACCATAGCACAAAACGTGCAGAGTAAGTAATGTGAATTCACTCATAGTACAGGTAAATAGGTCTAGTTCGGCGGCTACGATATTAAGAGTACGCAGTGCGCGCGTCAGAAGTGTGGTTATGTAGTCGAAGGTCGGCCGCCAACTGCCAACGTTATGTCACGATAAAAATGGGCAGATATTGTTGTTTTTGCACCTCAATGCAAAAATTAACACAATGGATGTGGGAATGTTTATATTACCTAATAACTAGTGTATCTTTAGTCATGTTCAGATGATGGATGACATGAGAGCCATGACTTTATCTACATCTACAAATGAATATATGGCCTTAAACAATACCACAGAATAGATAATAATGCTACGTATAGAATGGACACTGTCATCCCCAATCCGGCCTTCCTCACCCTGCGAGCGAGATTGGGCTCTCGACTAGCCCCGCTTCGCTGGAAAATCACCTCACGCACATTCTTGCGCGTGTACAAAACTCTATGTGTACAGTGTCTGTGTAGTAGGTCGTTATATATCTTGTCATTTGTATGTGTCCGGGGTGTGACCATGACGAAAAATAAAACCTTTAAAACAAAACTCTGGGGAGTTCTACAATACGAATAAGGAAAGAAAAATTTCACCCACGGGCGGGATTTGAACCACGCACCCTCCGCACCAATCTGTGGTGGGCTTATTCGTATTGTATTTCATACGACTAGACCGCTTTGTTTAAAAAAAAATATTGAGTAGTGTGAGGGGAGAGCTTAAGTTAAACGTTAGTTTTCTCAAGCTCCACACGTTTATTTAGAACAACAAATTTATATGGGTTACGAGAAACCGACAGTACACTTATTCCTTCACTTGACACATATACTTTACATAACGTCTTACACGGTAATCACTTCTTATATCTAAGTAATATACTACATCACAATCTTAAAGTGATACGACGTTACGCGCGCGTCTCGGTTAGGTAGATGTTGCCTATATTGATGCACCGGAGCGACTGACCACTGATCGGGAGCCGGGTATTACGTGATAATAGAACAATAGAACAACATCTGGTCTGCAGCGAAGTATAACGTTACCAAAAATCGTCTTACAGCTTGAAGATTAACAAAGGATTTTAGCTTAGAAAATGAGTCGTCGGCACCTGAAGGGGTTAACACAAGTACACGTACCAAACAACGTACTATATTTTAATATATTTATTTTGTACTGTTACAACCTCCCCCTCTAACCCGAATGTATCGCCCCCGAACAAGGGTTAGCACTTTCGAAGTCTACCTCTTTTACATTTCTCCTGTAGTGGTACCACAGGGCTTCCCACGAACGGCGTTAACAAGGATACGTGATATTTGCCTAAGACACTATTGTCACGCGTACGTTCTAGCGAATAAGTAGTTTCACTCACGATGTCGCGTATTCGGTAAGGTCCATCACGACGAGGAATCAACTTCGGAGTCTGTCCACGTCCCGCATCGTTGGCCCCTTGAGTCTTCAATAGTACTAAATCACCTACCTGATAATCGCGTGCTGGCCTTCGATGTTTATTCGCGTACTTGTTGCGGCGCATTTGGGCCGTAGTCAGCAGACGGCTGGCATGTTTGATGGGATGCTCGTCGGTCCCCTCCCCCTGGAGTAAAGATGCCCCGCGATCATAGCCGTTGCTGTCGGTTCTTAGCATGAAAGGATATTTACCTGGATCCAATAGCCTCTCTATCTCCTCCTTCAGGGCTTCTCTTATAGCCTGAGGTAACCTATATGGTTGGCGAGCTATGCTTTCCTGTTCGTCACTTACCTTCATTCTGTGAACCGCATATTCAGTGTCCGGACCTTCGGTAATGGGGCGCTCGGCATGCTTCAAAGGAAACTCGTTACGTCGTGACCTTTGGTTCGAGATCGATTTCTGCCCGTCAACTAAACTTAGGTTATTAAGTTCGACACTAGCGTGCATTAGACCGGTCTCCTCAGTCAGCTCGTATGAGTGTACAAAACGGAACTTACGTTCGGTCGCATCGGAAAAGAACCACACTCCTCCGGGAACATCAATAACGATACCTGAATCTTTTATAAAGTCTCTGCCTAGTAATGTCTTATTAGACTCGGGTAAAATTATAAAATCTGTGAGTATGGACCGTCCCTGCATGGTCACATTGACCCTAGCGGTGAGTACATCCTGTTCTCGTTGTGTGCCGTCGGCTAAAAATATTAAACGTCTAGCAGGTACAAACCCTACTCCGTGCTTGGACAATACTTTATACAATGCCGGGCTGGCAACACTGTGAGACGCACCGGTATCTAGGGTAGCTACGCCTTCTCTTCCCAGAATTGAGACGCTTACTATAGGGTACCTGTTATTTATGACGGACACCGCGTTAAATTCGACTTTTGTTATTGACTGCTCCGCATCGGTTTTACAATTACTGCAACGGGATCTTATTACGCCGGGTTGGCCGCATCCGTAACACCGTAATGTTGAAGTCGGAGCGTCGAAATTGACGCCATGAGAAGTGTTAATATTATTATCGCTACCTTTCGGAATATCCGAATTTCCGTGGGTGCTAGAGTTAAGGCGCGTTGTTTCGACCTTTCGACATTCGTTAACTCTATGTCCGAAACGGCGGCAATAAGTGCACTTTGGTCTGCTCTTACTGCGTTTCGACTCTGTACTATTATTATTATCAGTACTATCGGATTCATCGAGCTGTGGGGTACACGTATTAGGGTGCGACACATTCGGATTAGAAGTTAGGTTAGAGCGATCGACTGTTTTAGTTATTAACGGATTATCACTACGTGAAGATGATTCGCTTACCTCGACCTCCGCGATTGCCTCCTCTACAGACCTCGCCTTAAGTATAAGGCTCTTCACACTCGTAACCGAGTCGCGCGGTAGACGTTTTCGAATACGTCTATGCAATAGACCGTACATTATATCTAGTTGCACACACTCAGTAAGGCTATATGGTAGTTTAGATATTAAGCTTCGCACTCGCGTAATTATCACTTCCGCACGTTCACTACCTGACTGTTCTGTTTCGAAGATTTCTTTGAAAATCTTGTAAGCGGGGCGCGGGGTGCCGTACATGCCCCGTAACGCTGCTACTGCCTCCGTCCATGTCACCGTCGTCGCTTTGATGCCCCGCCACCACAGCGCGGCGTTACCGATTAACAGCATCGGTAATCCTTTCAGCGCGTGATGGTCGGACACGTTGGTACATTCCTTAAACGTCTCTACGGCGTCTAAGAATGCTTCCAGAGTCTCGGAGCTGTCCTTCTCGTCGTCGGCGCCGCTAAATCGGGCCGTGCACTTCGCGAAGGAGCCCGCGGGTTGCGCTTGGAATGGAGCGGACGCGGCGGCTGTGCCGTCGTCGGCGCTGCCCACGTCCGACGCACGTCCGACTGGTGACGATGCGGAGTATGTAGACCTTAAGCTCTCTATAAGAGCTCTGTTTGCTTCGGCTTGCATCCTCGCGATGTTGGTGAAGATGGACGATAACTGCTCTTCCGACATAATCAAGCTCGTCGCGGCTGGCACCTGTAACGGCGTGCCGGCGACGGTGTCGGTGTCCGCGTCGCTGTCTTCTCCCTCGCTGTTCTGCCGAGTGTTATATTTCTTCGGCGGCATTTTTCACGCCGGTTGTTGAGTCGCTACTCTCTGTGTGCGCACGCTGTGCGTGTGTAGGTATTTTTCGTGTATGTCGCTTCTTGCCCCACGTTGGGCGCCAGTTGTGAGGGGAGAGCTTAAGTTAAACGTTAGTTTTCTCAAGCTCCACACGTTTATTTAGAACAACAAATTTATATGGGTTACGAGAAACCGACAGTACACTTATTCCTTCACTTGACACATATACTTTACATAACGTCTTACACGGTAATCACTTCTTATATCTAAGTAATATACTACATCACAATCTTAAAGTGATACGACGTTACGCGCGCGTCTCGGTTAGGTAGATGTTGCCTATATTGATGCACCGGAGCGACTGACCACTGATCGGGTGCCGGGTATTACGTGATAATAGAACAATAGAACAACATCTGGTCTGCAGCGAAGTATAACGTTACCAAAAATCGTCTTACAGCTTGAAGATTAACAAAGGATTTTAGCTTAGAAAATGAGTCGTCGGCACCTGAAGGGGTTAACACAAGTACACGTACCAAACAACGTACTATATTTTAATATATTTATTTTGTCCAAACAACGTACTATATTTTAATATATTTATTTTGTACTGTTACAGTAGAGTTTTTTTACATAGATAAAAGCATCATTTCGAAGAAACCTTTCTAGGGTTACTCTTCTTTATACACAATTGAATTTCCCAATTATGGAAAAAAGAATAATAATAATTTTCCACTCAATTGTTTGCTTGTACTTGATCTCGACGCCTTTATTTGCGTCAAAACATATTTTTAAGTGGTCACACAAAAAGGATTTTTTATTTGTTGGTGATTTTGATTCTTTGGACTTACTTCTTTATTTTGGTCCAGATTTTATAATAGTGGTATAGATTTTTTAATAAAATATTTATTACAGAAAAACCACAGAACGTCTATAAACTCGATGTTCTCAGAAATAAATTATATGCCCTATAGGTCCCATTTTCTTGTGTCCATTCATTTTGGTTAAAGAAAACCGAATGATATTTTTTTTATCAATAATAATTTGGGGCAAATAACGGCCAGATCAAGAGGCAACCGCAAAAATAAATATAGTTTAAAATTCTCGCTCCATAATTGATAAATTTCTATTTTGTATGGAAATCTAACCACATTAAATTACTTCTTATCCCGATATTACCAGAGTTAAGAGAAGAGCTATACATTGAACATAAATAACAAAATGGCAACATTTGAATGTACACCATTGACTGCCTCGGTGACATACTCTCTACGTCAATGCATGCTCGACTGCCAATCAAGAGGTTCCGGGCTCAATCCCTTGGTCAGGCAAAGTGTTACATATTGTATTTTTCCATTAGGAATTATCTCAATAACTGCCTGGAGTCTGGAACTGTGCCCGGTAGATGGCAATAGGCTCGCCCCCTATTACATGGGACCATTAACATACTGGCGAAATGTGGGTGTATCTACTATGGGACTGAGTCCTGGGTACACCTCTGACTACCCCTTCGGGAAAAAGGCGTCAATGAATGTATGTATATTTAAACAACTGAAACAGTAATTATTAATAGACATTGTTATTTATTATTTTCCTCAACCATTATCCTCATATTATACTTACTTACTATCAAAAGGTGTATTAAAATTAAAAACTACAAATCAAAAGCTAAAAGATAAAAACAAAACAAAAAAAAATAATATTTGTAACCGGTAGGCCAACATGACAAGGGACTCGTTTTTCTCCCATTCTAAGGGTTGCGTATTCTAAGGAGCTAGGGTGGCTCGCGTGAGGAATCACACCCCACCCACACGCAAAATAGGCGCATTGTCGTCGAGTTGCGGAAAACTGCCTGCGTATTTGACTTGAAGGGTTGCATACCTCAAAAGGAGAAAGGAACTCCTATAGGATCACTTCATAGTCAGTCTGTCTTTCACAACCTTTTTCCACACCCCAGACACCCGAGTCAAACCCATAAAAAAGCCATTAATACCTACTACACAGACTCGTGGAGAGCTCAATCTCGCTGGAAGGGTGAGGAAGGTCCAATTGGTGGGCAGATGACAGTGTCCATTCTATACGTAGTATTATTATCTGTTCTGTGCTGTAGGTCTTGGCTGTTTTCTATGAGATATGTAGGGAGCTCAGCCGTGGAGTTATCGGCTTTAGAATAGTGCTTCACCCTCTCCACCCGTGGTTGCCGTAAGAACAGGCTAAGGGTTAACAGATCCATAGGACGGGCAGCAGCGTCCTCTGCAAAAAAAACCATTGAACTGTGCTCAACAACCCGCCTGCCAAGCGTGTTGGCAAAACCCCCTTTTATGGGGGAGGCCTATGTTCAGTTGTAGATTACCAACGGCTGAGATGATGATGATGATGTAGGGAGCAGCGCTCTCCATTTCCTCATATTCCAACTAGTGAGATCACCAAGCCGCCTGTCAAGCATGGTGATTACAGCAAAATCCCCCCATATAAATAGATATAGCTGATTAACACCTAAGCTATGTAGCTATCATTTTTGGCAATAAACTTATTATTACTTACATATGCAACCAACAATCCTAGCATCAAAGCATGAGGGCACAAGCGTGGGGTTGTCTTTGGTTCCTGCAGCTTTCTGCAACACCTTCATGTGGAAAGGGTCATCGTTGCCAGCTTGCATAGCGAGTAGCTCCTTGCGTTCCATGCCGGTTGCATGCTCCAGGGGGTCGGGCATCACTGGTAACAATATTTATCTCGTATTTCTAGTATACAGTGTGTTGTAGTGGTAGGCCTGTTTTGCAGGGGGCCGCCTGGGGAAGTACCACACCTTTGCCAGTTATTCATCCTCCAAGCAGTGATGTGCAAACATTACTGTGTTCCAGTCTGAAGTGCAATGTTACCAGCGAACATTACAGGGCATGATGAGTTTCAACAACTAATATCTCAGGGTGACAGCAGCTGCACTGCGCGTGCAGTGT
The DNA here is from genome assembly GCA_947063395.1 of Hemistola chrysoprasaria. Classification (NCBI taxonomy): domain Eukaryota; kingdom Metazoa; phylum Arthropoda; class Insecta; order Lepidoptera; family Geometridae; genus Hemistola; species Hemistola chrysoprasaria. The sequence goes on along the minus strand of OX346733.1, from coordinate 7,632,812 downwards.
TGCACAGAATTTAGAATTTTAAAACACTGGGTGGCACTGTGTCTGATATGGGTAATCATGATGCTTACCATCAGGCACCTGATTTGCTCGTCTTGTCACTCACTACCATAAAAAAAAGTTAAAAAGGTGCAGTAATAGTTAAAGGGGTGCATCTACTCATTGAACGAAACAACTTTCTAGATAATATCAAATTTTTTCCATATAAAACAGATCAGCTGATCGGCAAATTTAAGAAAAGTAGATTTTTTCTGCAAAAGTTCACAATTCCTTTCCTTTGCAAGTTGCTTATGTTGATGGGTAGACACACTCATATGTTTAGTTCCTTGTTGCTTATTTTTTTATCCTCACTGGAGTATAGATTTGGGCCCAGTTGATAACAATAAGCTCACCCCCTATTACACGGACCTTAAAATATATATATAACAAAGTTTGCCGTCACTGAATCAATTGGGCTGAAATACATAAAGTACTTTTCAGAGGGGCGGTTATTATGTATTATGATCTTATTTTTAAGAAATTAACAATTATTTTGGAATAAAAGTACAAAAAAAAAAAATAACATACATACACCTTTTTCCCGAAGGGGTAGGCAGAGGTGTACTCAGGACTCAGTCCCATAGAAGATACACCCACATTTCGCCAGTATGTTATTGGTCCCATGTAATAGGGGGCGAGCCTATTGCCATCTACCGAGCACAGTTCCAGACTCCAGGCAGTTATTGAGATAATTCCGAATGGAAAAATCCAATATTTGACACTTTGCCTGAACTGGGGATCGAACCCGGGACCTCTTGATTGGCAGTCAAGCATGCGCCCTTTACGCCACCGAGGCATAATGAATAATATGTATAAGAAATATGGACAGGATAAGAAACTATTTATCAGAGCTCTCCTGATAACGTGATAACCTAAAATTAATGTAAATTTGATATGACAGGACAGCATGAAAACTATATGCTTAGATTATAGATTTTAGCTTTATATACTAAATGTTATTTAGCAATGTAATGAATGCACAATTTGAATATAAACAGACGATAAATCAAAATAAATAATCAATACATAACGTGACACACATTTAGGATTTTTTAACTGCGTATTTTTTGTGGAATTTTACTGAAATGATAATTAATACGTAACTTTATGATTTATACATCAATGCATGCGCATTTTTAGGGCCATTATGTAAAAACACGGACTGAAAAGGAATTCTAAACATTTTTTTGACATTACGTAACGAAACAGAAGGGTGGTGGAGTCGTGATCAGTGACCAAGAAAATGGACTACTTACTTTTGTCGCTGTATCCTCGCCGGGCGGAGGAAAATAAAACACTTTTCACAGCATTTCCCCTAATTATCTGTCTGCACAAAGAAGCCATTATTGCTGTATTTTTCACACTAGACCGCTTCTTGCGATAGCAAGTGGAACAAATTTTTTCATGTAAAACGTAGTAAGGAGAATAACCGGTAAAATAACATCTTACGGAATATCGGAAATAGGTAACGGTTATTTATACGGTTACGATATTGCGTCTGATAACCGTAACTACCTATATAGTTTATATCTAATTGAACACTGAACTGAAATTAAATTTGGAACGTTTTTTTATATTAAATAACTTTTAATTGTTACATAATTACATTCGTTTTAATGTTAAAATACCCTGCCCTGCCCTGCCCTGCCCTACCCTGCTATGCCCTGTCTAATTTAGCTTGATCAATCACAACTGAACAAAAATCAATTATTTGGTCATATTTCCTTAAATTCTGGGTTATAAATGGTATCTTATCGGATAATTTAATATTCAATTGATTAATTAGGAACCCTCTTAGAACTTAGTTTACAGATTTATGGCCAAATAATATTTGTTCAGCTGTCATTGATCAAGCTATAACTGGCAAAGCGTAATACATACATACATTTAATTTCTAATAAAAAAATTAACACTGTCTGACCTGGGGATTGAACCCGGGACTTCTTGATTGGCAGCCAAGCATGCACCCACTACACCACCGTGGCAGTTTCAAGTTTTCCTATAGGTACATAGTACATACTGATTACAACTTTTAATATACCTACTTATAATATTTTTATGATTTACATATAATACTGATAAACATTTATTATTATTATGTTTTATGCATGCTGTCTTCATCCATAAATATTATGACATTTAGAATTAAGATATATATAATGTAGCCAAACAATAATAACTGATGTACATGATGTGGATGATCTAAATAAAAATAAATAAAAAAAATTATGTTTGCCGAAAACACGGGCTATATTCGGTCTTTTGATAGGCGTTTAAAGTCAACATACAACGTACGGAGGCCTTTTTAAGCTTTTAATCTAAAGGTAATGGATAGCACCTAGCGGGGTCCATCTCTGAAACCATCTACAGAAGATGAGCTCAAAGACAGCCCCCGCTAGGTACAAGGACTATTGTGAATGGATGGTAACTACTTGATTTAGCTATAAGTAGATGTGATTTCTGGATGAATAGTAACCGGGCTATTGCTAGAGTCTCCGGCACTTTCCACTTCCGTCTTATCGTAAAATATCACTAAACGGGTTCCCGATAAAGGCCACCCACCACAAGGGAATAAAGGCGACGAGAGGGGCAACGTTGATAAGAGCGGCTAAGGGTAAAAGAGGTGTCCCTGGCTTTAACAGTTATTCATCCGCCAAGCAGTTATGTGCAAACATTACTGTGTTCCAGCCTAAATGGTAATGTTACCAGCGAAAATACAGGCCATGACGAGGTTCAAAAACTGATATCTGCCAGAGGTGGGGGACTATTCCTCGTCAGTATTCACTCCGGCCGGTAACCACAAACCATCAATAGAGCCCTCCCCTCGGAGCACTTAGGTCGATGGGGTCGCTACTCCGCAACAGCTCACCATAAGCTGTCCTGCGGCCGTATTATTATTATAAGCTTGATCTGTCTCATTGCTGGGCAAAGGCCTCTCCACCCTCAATCTTCTCTTTGCGGTCCAGTGCCAGACCTCGCAATAGCGATATAGCTCGTCTTGCCATCTTCTTCTGGGCCTGCAGCGACGTCGTCTAACTTTGTGTCGACGCCAGCCAGTAGGTAATCAGTTTTTCCTACATCTAGTCCATGGCCATAGGCAGGGGTTGGTTTTGGGGGTTTAACCCTATCCCCCAAAATGCCTAGCTGTGTAAAACTTCAAAAAAATTGCCGCATTCACTGTTATAACCATACAATAATAATATTTTTCTCTGCACTCACAGCTCGCATCTTCATTGTTAAAAATTTCTATGGTTATAAACATAACATTATTTGCCGCGCTTGCAGCTCAGAACTTAAAACCGATTGGTCTGAAATTTTTAATGTAGATAGTTTAGACCCTGAAATAACACATAGGGTACTTTTTATCCCGTTATTCCCTCGAGAACGAAGACTACGCGGGTGAAACCGCGGGGTACAGCTAGTTTATAATAAAGGTAAATTAAGTAATGCACAAAATTTATTAAACTTTCAATTTATAACAAAGTAAACGATTCTTTGAATTATCACACATTATAAGATACAATACCTATTTCTACTACCTACTAATTTATGGATTCCAAGTCTTCGTAAGTTTTTAAAGTTTTCTTCGTTTTATTGTTTCATCTATTAAAGAATTTCCTTGTATAAGCAGTAACACGTAAATCTGTAAATAAAAATAAAATAACATACATTCACGCCATACAGTAGTTTTTCCAATCTGTAAATAAAACAAGTTTATTGCTGCAATGGATATTTTTAGATTTCACATAGTTTAATAGCGTATAATAATTAACTCACCATCAAAACAAATTGCACCTTCTGACGGACAGTGCTTATTTTCTTAGCACATAATATTAAAGATGAAACTAAATGGTGTTTAGGAAATCAATTTCTTGTTCGACCACTTCTCTGTACAAAGCATCCTTTGAAAGAATTCAGGCGTACATCAATTTCTCCTTCTTCTAGCTGAAATATTATTAAATTTTATATTTATTATTGTCACAAGCGTAATTCCCTCGCCTAAGTTCCCGTGTGAGTACCGGTAATTCCTAGTCTAAATCATAATGAATAAGCTTAATGTTGACGAGAACGTGTATGTAAATCAGTCGATCAGTCTGGACCTCTCCAATCTATTATAAGTACTATTAATAGGATAAAAGTTACACTTTTGGTTAGAGTAAATGAATATCTAAATTACAGGATCCACTTGATACAGCTCTCTGTAACAGGATGGTGAGACACATTCTCTGACACATCTTGTTCTTTGCAATCCTGCCATATGGCTGCATGCACTGCTCTGCTCACAAGCTGTTTCAAATTCACGAAACGTCATTTCCTGTAATAATGGATTAATATAACATTTTGTGAGTTAATCCAACAATGACCCAAAGAGGCATATCATAATAGAACTCATACATTTTTTGGAGAATCCTTGTACTGATACTCTTTAAATGTAAATGTTACAGGCGCTTGATCAATACCTTTTGCTAAATCACTTATACCAATAAAAATATAACATCCTATAAGATATTGAATCATAGTTATTTTTAATTATGGTTTTACGTATTTACAAACCAATGAATTTACTATTTTAACTACGTACAATATAAAATCAATAAAATCTAGGTATTGCCACAAAAGCGCACTTACGCATGCGTTTTACTTATTTTTAATTTTTAATAATTTATAGGTAGGTAACTGCTGAAAATTTCATAAGTTTCATTCAATATGATATTTTGATTATTTTTTTAACATCCTCAAGTACTCAAATTATCATTTAAGTTCTAATAATTATTAGTTTGTCCATAATATTATGATGGTAAACATGTATATATAGCTGTTATATCATGCAGTTATTTTCCGGTTTAATAAACTTAGTAGCATCACTACACTGTATTATCTATGGTTCTAGTCATGTGGTATAACTGACAGCTGTCAAGTGCAGATTTTAAGCTAGTGCTGCGTACCTTTCTAAATCGATCAAAAAGTAGGATACATGTTGGATAATCGAAATTAATTGATTTTAAAATAATTATGATCACCATAACAGGAATAAAAACAATATTATCTTGACGCCACGCCACACCTTGCGGTAACATAAAAGTTAAATAAATTAAAACTAATACGAAAATAAATGTATAATTTTAATAATATCCTCCTAATATAATAAATCTCAAATCAGAACATAAGTTACATTACTTATATTCTGATATTCCTAGGAACGAAGACTACGCGGATGAAACTTTGGGGCACAGCTAGTTAATATAATATATAATATACAGCGAAAACTTCTTTAGTCGATTATCTGTTATCGATTAAGATTCGACTGTTAATAATAAAAACCTAATTGAGTTGTTATTAGGGACATCTCTATTCATTATTTTGGAATTTGCCTTTTTCAAGGTGAATAGATTTACGGCGACAAAAATACTCAATTATTCCGAATTATTTGCATTATTTTTCATTAATTGTACCATTTTTAAGAACATAGGTGACTTATTTTGAAATTTACCTATTGTTTGTTTATAACCATCCGCGCGTGTCGTGACAAAGAACAAAAGTGGACATTAATTTATTGTGGCAGTGTTTTGTGAAACAGCAAATATATCGCGATTTGGTGAGTATATTTTATTATAGTTTTGTAAATAAATGTAAACATATAATTGATAAATACCTAAGCGAAGCGAAGCGAAGCAACAAATCTTGTTGCATCACAACATTACGTTTACATAGACTTTCACTATTATTTGATTACAGATTGTAACAGATAATATTCTTTGCCTGCAGTTGTAAAATAGGGAAACATTTTAATAGGTAATATGACCTTGGGCCTTGTAAGTCTTTATTTCCGTAAATCATCAATCTAACAATCATAAATTCAGTATTAGAATGCCACAGTAATTTTAATTTTTATACATCGATAAAAGATAATAGGTAAGTAAATTATATTGTGATTTCTTCATGATTTATAGAGGTATTTTAGGTAATCTGAAATATGCATGACTATATCCACTGACTGCTGAGTTTAATAGGCCTCCTCTAGCTACACTGATTTTCTAGTCCTTTATTAGTAATCCTACTTCTTCTAATTTTATAAATCTCAAATTACAGTAGAATGTAAAAAACTTACGTTTTTAACCGGTGAACAAAACGCTTACGAGTTCTATTCTAACACACCTCTAGCGCCATCTAGTGCGGTTTTGGTTAGATTAGTGAATGGATGTTTGTTACTCGTTCACGCCAAAACTACTGAACAGATTGGACTGAGATTTGGTATGTGGGTAGGTTAGACCCTGGAATAACACATAGGGTACATTTTTCCCCGATATTCCCACGGGAATGATGTCTATGCGGGTGAAACCGCGGGGCACAGCTAGTTTATTATAGTCATCACAGAATGGGTTGCCCCTTTTACACTGCTTAAGCCAAACCATTATAGGTTGGTTGATTAAAAACCCAAATGTTGGAGTTTCAGGTTTATTTTGAGAACCCAGTTTCGACATTATAGAATAGAATAATACTTTATTGCATACCAAATTAAATAATAAAGTAACAATAAAAAAAATTCACAGTAAACAACCGGCGGTCTTATCACATTAAGCAATTTCATACAGACAACCTGAGGATGGAAAAGGAGAGTCAAAACATTAAACAATGGAGGTGTGCAATAAGTAGAATAATATGGAATTTAACTCATGTCAGTGACTGATATCATGTTACATAAAACAGATACCCTACTAATATTATAAATGCGAAAGTTTGTGAGGGTGGATGGATGGATGGATGGATGTTTGTTCCTCTTTCACACCAAAACTACTGAACCGATTGGGCTGAAATTTGGTATGTAGGTAGCTTAGACCCGGGAATAACACATAGGCTTAGTTTCCTGATATTCCCACGGGAACGATGTATATGCGGGTGAAACCGCGCGCCACAGCTAGTAAAGAGATAGTCTTCAATTAAAATTAATTTGATTAATTCATCATTTTGTTCACAATATGACATGACACAACACTTATGCAAGTCAAAGAAAATAACATAAACATACAATCACACCTTTTTCCCGTAAGCAGAGATGTACCCAGGACTCAGTCCCATAGTAGGTACACCCCACATTTCACCTGTATGTTATTGGTCCCATGTAATAAGGGGCGAGCCTATTGCCATCTACCGGGCACAGTTTCAGACTCCAGGCAGTTATAGAGTTAAATTCGTAATGGAACAATCCTATATCTAACACTGCCTGACCTGGGGATCGAACCCGGGACCTCATGATCGACTGTCGAGCTTACGCCCACTATGCCACCGAGGCTGTCCTAAATTTTTTCTTTTATGATAGTGAGTGACATGACGAGCAAATCAAGTGCCTGATGGTAAACATCATGATTGCCCATATCAGACACAGTGCCACCCAGTGTTTTAATATTCAAAATTCTGCGCGGCACTGCACTGCGCCTGTCACCCTGAGATATTAGTTGTTGAAACTCGTCGAGCCTAGTAATTTCGCTGGATGCACTATTATTATGTATATTATCCTTAATTATGACTCAGCATACCTAATAGGTATAAATTTTAATACTTTTCCATACCAATCTTTTTCTGTTTCCATTGACCTGCCGGCCAGTACAGTCAGTGCAAATGTACTAACGGAGTTCAATTAACAACACCAACAAATATACACCCAATGTCTTGGTAATAAAGTCTGTTTTTAACAAACAAATGTATTATGTACCTTTCAGTTCTATTCAGGTGTGTTACACAACTTTGAGGCGTATTCATAGGTTTTAAAGGTTAATTTACAGTAGAACGTTGTTTGCTGGCATTTTGTATGTAATTTATGGCATTCATAAGAGTCATGATGTGATTTAGATTCATGTAGGTAAAGGCTGAAACCCACCGCTGCATATGCTGTGCACGTGGCGCTATTTAGCTGCATGGGTTCATTTGTATGACAACGTGGGTTTACGCTTCTTCTGCAGGAGACGCTATACACGCAACGGTATACTGCGTAAACGGCGTGCATGGCGTTGAGCTACGTGAGCGCTATATTCGAGCAAGCCCCGCGTGTACCAACGCGTACCGCGTGCAGTACCAAAGTGTATCGCGTGCACAGCGCCATATTCGTGCAAGCCACGCGTGTACCAGTGACTTCAATTCATGCGTAGCGTGTCCATGGGTTGCAGTGGACACAATCGAGTATTTGAATTTTTGCATAAATGGAAAGATCATTAAATATAAGATTCGTAAGAAAACTTTTTAGTTTTTTTTTTTCGCTATAATTACAAAGGTATATTATATTAAAAAATCATTTTTAATCCAGTACCGAAAGCCGAAAACTCACCCTATAGTTCCCGAACGAGCTCGTGACCTGTAGTGACGTCACAATGTGATAAAGTACCATACATAACTATAATATTACGACGTCACAAACATAGCGACCAATCGTGGCGCGTTTAATCAAGTGACTCATAATGGAAGTTTATCAATTTTGAATTGCTTATAATTAATTAAAAAATATACTTTTAAAGTTATTTTTGAATCAGATGATACATAATTTTCATTAAACTTTCAAAATAAATCAAAAAATACAATATTGTTAGCTATCACTAGTTAGAAGAGGGGATAGGACGGCCGAACGATATAAAAGCGGGCGATTTCTAGCGCTCGAACTCACTTTGCCTTCAGCCGTTGTAGAGGAAACATCACTCTGCTCTTTTTGCGATTGATTTATTTAGTGTCGAATCTCTGCCCAAATTTGTCTAGAAATTGTATTTTCGATTATTTTGTTTTTATCTAAATTGTGAATCGGTTGGAATTTATTAATTCTTAGTTTTTTTTAATTTAATTAGTTTGAAGTTTACAAGATCAGAAGTGGGATAGAACTAACGTCTTCCACGTGGTTCTATCACCTTCGGTCACATTTTGCATTTTTGGTCAGAAATTTGTGGGTAGGTAGTAGAAATTTGTGGTAAGTTGTTTTGAATCGCAATAAGATGTCAGACCACGAGCGTTCGCGAAGCCGTGACAGGAGTCGCTCTCGCTCACGCTACAGGTACAGGGATCGTACTCCTGAGGGTAATTTTAGGCGCAGACGCTCATCCATGGAGGAGATGATGGTGAGGTTGCGAACATTGGAGTGACGTGTTTCGACACGTTCGCCCGTACGTTCTTTACGTGTTCGTTCGCCGGAGCGCGCTCTGTCGATACATTAGCGACGTGGTTCATGGGCACGTTTGGTGCGATGACGTAGATCACGCCAAAATTTTGCAAACTACCCTACTTGGTGTAATTTTTCTCGATTTATGTGAAGTCTGACGCTACGAAAACTAAAGGTAATGTGTCACGAAGTAGATCGCGTAACGCTTCGTTAACGCGCGGTAAGTACGACGCCACGACTAGTGTAATGCCCGAAAACTCAACAAAGGCGATTTTCTTATTTTAAGCAGCTTATTTTGGTGACAGTTGAGCAGAGGTTGATACTTCTGCGCAGGGTGCTTGAAGCCCTTACAGAGGCCGGATTTTCAATTATTTTAATGAAGTGTTCTTTCCTCATGAGGGAGACTGAGTACCTTGAGCGACGTATTAGTCATGGTCAGGTACGGCCGAGCCCTGGACAATTCAGGACAACTATGTCAATGAGAGGAGAAACCCTCATCGGGTTTTTGAACTAACTTTTTGGTTTTTGTAAGCAAACAGGGCAGTCAACTGGCAAGCTGGACCCCGGCGTGCGTGGACCATTCCAAGTGGTGAAGATCATACCGCAAGGGCGGTATGAGCTGAGACTTCTGGCCGGCAGGCAAACTGCAGCCTAGTACATGGTTGGTTCCATGGCACGGGGAGTGGACGCTTGAAGTGTGCGCGGCATACTTTGAAGAAGAGACATCATGGTTAGGCGGCTGAGAGTTCCTTGGTCCGCATCCAAGCGGGCTAATGAATTCTGCAGTACGCACCCACTGTTAGGCGACTGAGTGGTCCTTGGTCCGCTTTCTGAGCTGACAGGTGAATTCCAGTACGCACCCATTGTTGAGCAACTGAGTGGTCCCTGGTCCGCATCTGAGCCGACAGGTGAATTCCAGTATGTACCCATTGTTAGGCGACTGAGTGGTCCCTGGTCCGCTGTCTGAGCCGACAGGTGAATTCCAGTACGCATCCATTGTTAGGCGACTGAGTGGTCCCTGGTCCGCTGTCTGAGCCGACAGGTGAATTCCAGTACGCATCCATTGTTAGGCGACTGAGTGGTCCCTGGTCCGCTGTCTGAGCCGACAGGTGAATTCCAGTACGCATCCATTGTTTGGCGACTGAGTGGTCCCTGGTCCGCTGTCTGAGCCGACAGGTGAATTCCAGTACGCACCCATTGTTGAGCAACTGAGTGGTCCCTGGTCCGCATCTGAGCCGACAGGTGAATTCCAGTATGCACCCATTGTTAGGCGACTGAGTGGTCCCTGATCCGCTGTCTGAGCCGACAGGTGAATTCCAGTACGCACCCATTGTTAGGCGACTGAGTGGTCCCTGGTCCGCGTCTGAGCTGACAGGTGAATTCCAGTACGCACGTATCTCCGTTAGGCGGCTGAGTGGTCCCTGGTCCGCGTCTGAGCCGACAGGCGAATTCCAGCACGCACGTAGGTAACTTTCATTTGGCGGCTGATTGGTCTCCGGGCCGCGTCCGAGCGGTCAGGTGAATTCCAGCACGCATATTTTTTTTGAATACTGCTGAGTGCTTCTTACAAGCCTTTTATATTTGGTTGGTGTGTTTTTTTTGTAACACACCATTGTTCAACTGAACGCACATCCTTATGTGGTCAATGTATTTTGACGGTTACACACACTGATGTGCGTCGCATACGCGCCCTTATGTGATCTTTTTGAGTGTTTCACATTCTGACGCGTGTGCTTGGAGTTTTTTGCGGGTTTAATTTTTTTTTGTGGTTGCTGAGTCAGAAAAAGAACAGCAGCAGTCCACTCCAGCCGCACCCGCAGCTGAATCACTCCGCGCTGCAGTCAGCTGGCGCTTCGGTGCCGCCGGCATTCTCCGATCAGCGTCTTCGCGCTGCGGTCGCGTGGCGCTTCAGTGCCGCCGGCATTCTCCGAGCAGCGGCTTCGCGCTGCGGTCAGCTGGCGCTTCAGTGCCGCCGGCATTCGGCCGGTGAATATGGCGCTGCAGTACGGGTCCATTCCTGTGCTGGTTCCGGACGTTGAAGAACCTGACGAGGACGTCAGGGTGTCAGGAGAGGCCGTGTTAGCTATCACTAGTTAGAAGAGGGGATAGGACGGCCGAACGATATAAAAGCGGGCGATTTCTAGCGCTCGAACTCACTTTGCCTTCAGCCGTTGTAGAGGAAACATCACTCTGCTCTTTTTGCGATTGATTTATTTAGTGTCGAATCTCTGCCCAAATTTGTCTAGAAATTGTATTTTCGATTATTTTGTTTTTATCTAAATTGTGAATCGGTTGGAATTTATTAATTCTTAGTTTTTTTTAATTTAATTAGTTTGAAGTTTACAAGAATATATATATTTTTTTAAATACTAACATTTTCTTGTAAAGCGAAGCTTGACGGACATGCGTAGTCTCTCCGTACGCCGCGGTGGGTTTCAGCCTTTATAAATAAATGTAAGTGTACTTACGCCTAACCTTAGAGTACTTAAATTCATATATAAAGACAGGTTAGTAAACTGAGTAAACCAATAAAAAAAAATAGTTTATTTAAAAACAAATCAGTCATTTTGCCTGACCAGTGGGTAGTAACTGTCTGCTGCTGCAGTCTGCTGCAGTCTGTCTGCTGAGTCGCAGGTCCCGGATTTGATTCTCAAGCAGATCAAATATTTGTACATATGAGCATATATCTGTTTGATCAGTGTTTAATCTCTGGACATAAATCATGCACATACACAGAGCTTCCTTTTAAAACATGCAGTCACGCCTTATTCCTGTTGAGGTAGGCAGATACTATTTATCTCCACTTGCTACGGCCCTGACATACGACTTTCGAATTTTTATGAAGTCGTATGTCGTAATTAGTAACAACAAAAGTTCAAAGGATACAACAGCATAATAAGCCAGTACAATAATGATAACAATATTATCTAATTCGTAAAATTGGCTCTGAGCCATTCAAACTTGGCTTGCATTGCATGGAATGTCAAATGAATAATTGCTCAGGTAGAAAGTGTAAAATAAAAGCCAAATTATTGTTTGCCAAGTATTCAATTATGATAAAAATAATCGAAAGAAAGAAAAGCCATTCATTCAGGCACACATAGCTCCGTACTCCTCCTAACAAATAAAGATCGCCGTGGAGTTACCGGCTTTAGAATAGTGCTCCACTCTCTCTACCCGTGGTTGCCGTAAGAGCCGGCTAAGGGTTAACAGATCCAGAGACGGGCAGCAGCGTCCTCTGCAAAAACTATCGAACTGCGCTCGACAACCCGCCTGCCAAGCGTGTCGAGTATTGGCAAAACCCTCCTTTATGGGGGAGGCCTATGTTCAGTAGTGGATTACCAACGGCTGAGATGAGGATTCTATTAGGATTTTTTTTCAATGACAGCTTGGAGTCTGGAACTGTGCCCGGTAGATGGCAATAGGCTTGCCCCCTATTACATGGGACACCCATAAAACCATAACTGATGAAGTGTGATACCATGAGGCTGGGTCCTGGGTACATCTCTGCTTACCCCATTGGAAATAAAGCGTGATTTTATGTTAAAACATTATTGTTTTTTGTAGTGGTAGGCCTCTTTTGCAGGGGACCGCCTGGGGAAGTACCACACCTATGCCAGTTATTCATCCGCCAAGCAGTAATGTGCATACATTACTGTGTTCCGGTCTGAAGGGCAACGTTACCAGTGAAATTACTAGGCATGAAGAGTTTCAACAACTAATATCTCAGGGTAACAGGCGCAGTGCAGTGCCGCGATGAATTTTGAAATTTAAAACACTGGGTGGCACTGTGTCTGATACGGGCAATCATGATACTTACCATCAGGCCTCTGATTTGCTCGTCTTGTCACTCAATAACATAAAAAATTATTAAAATTCCATAATGCCCTGTTATCTTGGTTTAACTGACCACTGACCACCAGTTATCTGAATCGTACGATAAAATAAAAAAAACATAATTAAAACCGCATATTGAATTGATTTTACTATTATTATAAACTCATTTCTCAGATCGATGTAAAGTAGGAACTGACAAAACGCTACCATTCTAACTCTACTACTAGCGCCATCTAGTTGTGTCTAGCCCTGTTTATATGTGTGTATACTTTTTACGCTATAACTTCTGGACCAATTGGATTGAAATTTAGTAGGTAGTTAGCTTAGACAGTGGAATAACACATAAGCTAATATGTATCTCGATTTTCCAACGGGTACGAGAAATATGCGGGTAAAACCGCGAGGCACAGCTGTATTATTTAATCCATAATTACTCCTTAAATATAATTTAAAACTCTGTTAATAAGCCCCTGATAATACCCGTGCAAGGTGAAAGGCTAGCAAAGCAAAGCGTTAATTATAACAGTAATTACTTTGCAATCGCGAAACTATTCAAATTAATTGTTATAATACTCCCAGATTCTGTGACCTGTGCCCTTGCACTTGGCTTAGTTATAACTATAGCCAATTTCATACTCTTATAAATCAGTCGGGTTTTACAATTTTATTAATAATTTATTTTTATTGTATTTGTATTAGCCTGATAGTCCTCCAATGTATGAATGCAGGAAATCATGAAAAGTACTTGAAAATGCAACAAATTTGGCACTGCCAAATCAAAATTCAGCCGTCCGGAATCCTCACTCAAGTCCTCATGAGACACGGCGGGCTTACTGAGTACTTGCACCGTTTCAAGTGCAAGGAAAGCCCTTCGTGCACGTGAGATCCCGATGAGCAGGAATCAGTACCGCATATCCTGCTTGAGTGCCAAGCCTTTGAGCGCCAACGGAAGGACATAATAATGCAAGTACTGGAGATGGATGTTACGAAAGAGAGTGTTTGTGATATTGTTATATTATGAAAGGGCCGTAAGAGAGGAGAGTTTTTGGAGTATACACGAAGATAGTGATAGAAAGGAATAGGAAGAATGGGCGATAGCACAAGATGACTGATATGGGCAATCATGATGCTTACCATCAGGTACCTGATTTGCTCGTCTTGTCACTCACTATCATAATAAAAAGAAATTATGAATGGAGCCTTAATAAAAAAAAAGTAGGTACATCTATGAAAAGAGATGATTCAAGAGCATTATTGCAGGCCACGGCATTTGCGCTCGTGGTGGAAGACTCAGTAAAATAAAATAAAAAATGTGAATACATAGAACAAAGAAGATTCTTATTATCTAATTAATAATGTAATGTAGTTTAGATTATGTATTGTGAATACTTTCCTGTTAAAATATACCAGAACACCGCCATAATATTATTGTAAGTGCATTCGGTACAGCTGCACTGCTCTCCATTTTATTATTCTTTTCGTTAAGGCCATGGTAACCAGTTTCAAAACGTAAGCTTTGCAACTTCAACAAAGGAGATTACTGAATCATCGACCTCTATGCTTTATACTTTTTGTTGATGCTTATGAGATCGTAACTCGTAACTCGTGACGGAATGAAAGACGCAGTTGAGCACAAAAAACGAGCATATCCACTCACAGTGGACCTAATATATTTTTTACCTTAGCTACTATAATAATAATATTCGAATGGTCTTAATGGAAGTACTAATCATAGCAATAGTCCTAGCAAGAATTTTTTTGATATTCACGACCGTATCGAATCGAGGTGTTACCTCGTTATAGAAGCTAGACGTCTGCCCGGATTTTTTATATTTTTTTTATAATATGTGACAACTTCCACACGGTCATCTGGTATTAAACTAGGCTAGAAGCCTATGTACTATTTACTATGGTAGCCAGAGGACTGATATACGCTTATAACACCCAGACACAGATCAAACAGACATGCTCATACGCACAAATTCCGGATTCAATCCCCGGCCGAGTCAAACGACTCGGCCGGGGATTGAATCCGGAATCTGCAGCTCAGAAGGCAGGGGCAGCTGAGCCAACCGGCCATTTATTTTGAATGTAAAAGCAGTAGACCGGCTAATTAAATGTACATTATTTTTTAAGTTTAATGTTTAGTTGTGCATGCTGTGGCTCCCTATAGTTGCGGGAACACATTTACTTAATTCCCTAATCATAAGAATATTCTATCCTTCTGTATCCCCCTGTTCCTTAACAATAAGTAAATTAATAAGTAGATAACTGTCAAAAATGTATAGACTTTTGTCACTTAACACCGATGATACGAATTCGATACAATTGCTCTTGTCAAATATTTCGTGCTAGCTTTGTAGATGATTTTCTATTTCGCTATTCGAGTAGTATAATATGACATTTATTTACTACCTATTGACCTTTAGTTCCTAACTACATGAACGATAACGTTCGCCTGATATTTAAGCGATCTCGAAATTATTTGACGAATCAATGACGATGATAGAAGAGATATCATTTCTTCATTATTGTTTTATTTTAAGTAACAACTAATTATAAAGTGGCATTTCCAACTATGCTACAAAGTATACAAAGTATATGCTATACGTTTTAAAACGGCAAATAGGTATTTATCAGAATTATGAAATTCCTAAGGAAAAGCTTTAAATACCTGTTTGCAATTTAAAAACACATATTTAGTAGTATAACTAGGTAAACGCCACTTTATAAAATTACTTTTTGCTTAATAAAACACCAATAAATAATATGTATTCTTCTATCATCGTCATTGGTTGGCTCCTTCGTCGTTTCGTCCAACGACAGGTTCGTCCTATTGGAACGAATCGACGAAACTTAGAATTAATGTATTTTTCGTTCGTCCCATTTCAAAGTTTGTATGGAAAATAATGTTGGCGTGCAATCACCTTAAGGGAAGGCCTCATTACAACCTATGAAGTTCTACCGGTTCTATGCAACTCAAGAGCTCGACAGTCTCAAGACAATTGTTAGGTCTCGTGGGTCCAATTTTCCTTATCAATAGTAAGTTATACAGATGCTCCACCGTCTTCTGCTGTAAACTAATCCTCTCCATCCATAGGTTGTCTGGATGAAATCGCTTATTATATCGCGATAAAACTTTGTTTGTACATTTAATAATAGTTTTCATGTCTCATATTGTAACTATACTTGACAGAAAAGAGTAGAAAACGATAGAGCTCCACTGTAGTTTTCAATAAACTACTGGTACATTTTAATTTAGTATCGTTTCTACTGTTTTTTATCAAGCTATATCTACATTTTCTTCAAAAGTTCTGCCAAATATAGCATCAACCGTGCTATTGCCATACGAAGTAAACTGTAAACAAACATAAAATTAATCAATAAACCCTTGACATTTCAAACGATCGTTGTTCAAACAGTTCCACATACAATGATATTATGTGCGCATGAGTTTCCGATGAGTTGACGGTTTATAATCGAACGCTCTTAACATAAAATAACAAGTATACAGAAGTCTAGTTCATGTATGTACCTCACTTTTAATTGCTACGCTCGGTGGTCGCGCTAGGGTTATCAATCAGCTCGGGCTTATGCGAAAGAACTATCGTGGTAGTGGCATTAGTATCTAGTTGTTTGATTGATTGTTGAGAATAAAACTGGAACATTGACGTATATTCTACGATAGACAGAATGTTCTTAAAAAATATTTGCTCAAATTCTGTTACTTAGTTCATTAATGTTGCGTTTATTTATTAAGGTCAAATACGTTGACAATAGTTTGTATTCAAATCAAACGCTAAATAAATACTCGATTTGTTTTCTCGTAACATTAGCACAGCTCCGTACGCGTTCATACTGCACGGATGTCGAAGCTACGATAAAGTAAGGTGCACGGATTGAAGTGCACTTCAGTCGAGCAAAGTGAGTGTTCGGAACGCGAAATCTAGTACGTAGAACATTAATATCGTTCAACTGGAAGGACGGAACTAAAACAAAAAAAAAAAAATTCAGAAAAAAACATAAGATTTGAAGCGGATGCCACTCGCGCTTGCACTGTTACCAACCGTTCCGAGATATCGTGTCCGTGAGCGATGTCTATGTGTGTGTTGCTCGAGTGCGCGTGTATGTAGTTTGACTTCTGTACACTTGTTATTTTGTGCTCTTTAGGTTCAGTAAGCTAATCGCCTTGAAGTTGTTCCGATTGCCGTCGTTTAGCTGCAGTGGCCTTGGCCTTTGTGTATTTTCTAAGATAACTACAAATTGATTACAATTTATGCTACACTATACTACAGTCAAATTACAATTACAAATATAAGAAGCAAGACAAAAGTCAAAGATGTCACATACACAGTGAAAAAACTGAAATGGAACTGGGTAGGCCATATGATAAGAAGAAAGAAGGAAAAATGGACGAAAGAAGTGACGGTATGGTGCCCTCGAGATGGGAAAAGAAGGAAAGGGCGTCAAAAAACCAGATGGGAAGATGACATAAAAAAAGTAGCTGGAATAACAACGCCGAAAACAGGAAAACTTTGTCTTGACCCTCCATTTCGGAGACGATATTAACGACCGAAGTAGCCATAGTTTTATTTGTACGAACACTCGCGCACTGCGTCCGGACCGAGTCTGAACTAAATCCGTGATCACGGAGGTAGTGTGAAATGCCCCTAAACTACAAAATTGGTGTACCTAGTACAGGTCGCTGACTTTGAATACGCAGAAATCGATGTTTAGATCTGCTAGGACGTTTTAGACCAATGCCACACTCGACTCAATTCCCATATAAAAGCCGCGCTATAACTACCTACTACACAGACACTGCACACATGGAGTTTTGTGCACGCGCAAGAGTGTGCGTGAGGTGGTTTCCCAGCTATGTGGGGCTCGTGGAGGGCTCAATCTCGCTCGCGGGGTGAGGAAGGCCCGATTGGTGGGCGGATGACAGTGTCCATTCTATATTATTGTATGTTTTGTGCCAATACAAGCTGCGTAAGAGCCCCCCTCCACTTTTACCGAGCGCTATTAAACCGCGACTCGACCTGTATACCTGCTTAATATTACAATAAATATTACAAAGTCAAAATTTTTCGCAAAATTTGCAAATCTGTTAATTTTGCAATTAATTTTTTGCACGTTCAGTTGAACGGGTAGAACCACCCACTTAAGTATTAGTACACCTCTTGATATATCTTGTATATTAGGTGTATTGGCATCACCAATGCACACATGAAAATAGAACAAAGCACAAAGGGAACAGGAAACTGTTCTCTATAACAGAATGATTGTTTATATCGTTTAGATAACCATTTCATTGGATATTTCCTTACACTTCAGTGCTCGTGTTAAACTGTAGGTAATCCAAAATCCAATATATGTACGGTCAGGGGGTGTCACTCCACAGTCCATAGTTTATAAAAATAAATAAAAATAGTATAGGCTCTTAGCCCACATGTGACGACAAATATTTACATAAGAACATACAATTTACAAAATTAGAATTTGAATAGAATTGAAATACTTACACTAAAAATTTCCAAAATAAAATTAATAGTCAAATTAATAAAAAATAAAAAACCAAATAAAATAAAATAAATAAAATTAGAATTTGCATAAAAAATTACAATATAATTTTTCAAAATAAAATAATGTCAAATAATAATATATTAATGAACAAAGAAATTGATTATTAGTTAGCAGGGGCAGGGGTTTAGATAGGATCGGTCTGGCAAATCACACGATAAGATTCAATTTCGAGTGCTGGAAGAAAGAGTAAGTTTGGTATTTTTTATACCTCAACTGGTCTTTTGTTCGAGATTTTTTATTCTGTGATACGGTGTTATTATAAGCTCTATATTGTCAGCAGCTGTCCACCATTACAAGCATTATTCTCCGCATTCAAGTACGCAAAAAGGGTTAAATAGTGGATTAGCATTGAAGTGACAACGGCCGATGGGTCTTTAAGGTTCTCCAATGGAGATCAGCGTAGGACGTCCACCTTCATGGTAGAAATACGCCCTAATAAATACTGCAGGAACATTTCGTATGAAAACAGTTTCCGAAGACGAAGGCTAAAGAGAGATATATGATCATAGGAGAGGCTATGAGAGCCAGCATGGGTACTATTTACAATTGGAGATTCATAAGTGAGAAGGAGATAGCTGATGCATTGTAAAAGAGTCTTCCAATACAGTGCCCTGGGTTACTTGCCTATATTCACTTAACATTAAGGAACATATAATAAGAGCACTCAAAATGAATTCTCACTGTAATATTATACTCTTAGTTGGGACTCTAGTGCTCATTTCCAAACTACAGCACCACAAGAAGAAATGAGCAAGAAATTTGTAGCGACCATTCTTTTCAACTTTGTTACAATTTAGTGTTCACAAATGTACATTTAACTAAATATAAATTGCGATTTAACATTAATTATAACTATTTCCATATCAATATTATTTATATCAGCAAGATTTACATACCGCGATAATTACTGCAGCGGCAACGTACTATGCGACCAACACTGACTACGGCGATGACAAGACTAGCCTCGCTCTTTTTTTTTTTTTTTTAAATTACCTATGCTTTTGGCCTCAGATGGCCTCTACAGCTTTACCGGGCAGTGGTGAGCGCAGGAGGCGCTCGACCCAAAGTTAAAGGGCGACTAGCACAAGGGCACCTAGACGGTACGAACCTCGGCTTGGGCCGTCGCCAGAATACGTGGGGTCAGACTTGCCCTGGCACCCCAGAAGGGGAGTGTCCTAGGGCCCTATCAATGGTTTGATCTGTTTGATTATTTGGAGAGAAACTAACCGATCTGAAGGATCTGAGAGATCTTCGACGTGTTTCGCGAAGGTGAGTCGACGATCAAGGGTCACGCCAAGATACTTTGCATGGGAGGCCCAGGGGACAGGCTGGTTGTGAAGCTTAAGAGATAGCTTCTTCGGGTTAGGTTTAGTGGGATGAAAGTACATTGCTGTACTTTTATCCGGGTTAACCGTGATGGCCCACTTCTTAAACCAATCGCCATAAGAGCGAAGGGCTTTTTGAAGTCGGCCGATCAAGTGGGCGCTGTTCCACCCTCTGGTATAGAGAGCGGTATCGTCAGCGAAGAGAGCTATCTCTACAAGTGGAGATCGAGGGTTGTCGCTGGTATATAGCGAGTAGAGATAGCCTCGCTCTTCTCTGATTTGGCCTTATATTACTTCCCCTACCCTCACAAAAAGTATCAGTGTTGTCAGTCCTCGTTATTATAAACTAATAAATACAATTCAATTATGGCAACTAATGTCAAAAATAAACATAAATCATATCGTCATGCATTATTTTACATATAATATTTCAATAACACTTACAATTGTTTTGTTGTGCGAAAGAGATATACATCCCAGTGTCATGAAGGCGGCATTTTACTTTATCTAGGGATCGTAATGACCATGACCTCTATGCATCAACTTAACCTGTTATTTATTTCAAGGTTTTTTTACATGGAATCGATGCAAATGAGCCGGCAGTATGGCGTATACTGCACTACTAGGTACTAGGTTTTTTTTTTTTTTTGTAGTGGTAGGCCTCTTTTGCAGGGGGCCGCCCTTAATGTGCAAACATTACTGTGTTCCGGTCGGAAGGGCATTGTTACCAGCGAAATTACTGGGCATGACGAGGTTTAACAACTTATATCTCAGGGTGACAGGCACAGTGCAGAACCGCACAGAATTTTGTAATTTGAAACACTGAGTGGCACTGTGTCTGATATGGGCAATCATGATGCTTACCATCAGGCACTTGATTTACTCCTGTTGTTACTCATTATCATAAAAAAAGGTAACTAATACTAAATAGAATCCTAGAATAGAATACTAGGTAAATAAACAGGATGAGTAAAGATAGAAATTATTGTATCCGTGGCCCAACGGTAATATGCCCTTCAAATCTGAACTGCCTTGGTTGGGTAGTGAGCATAAGCTCGACTGCCGATCCTGAGGTCCCGGGTTTGATCCCCGGGTCAGGCAAAGAGTTATTGGATTTTTCCATTAGGAAAATTATCTCTATGTCAGCCTGGAGGCTGGAGCTGTGCCCGGTAGATGGCAATAGGCTCGCACCCTATTACATGGGACCAATAACATACTGGCAAAATGGGAGTGTACCTACTTTGGGACTGAGTCTTGGTTACACCTACCCTAAAAAACTTCTTCTCTCTTCGGGAAAAAGGATTGCATGTTGTCAAGTTGTATATTCAAATCTGGAGTCTCCGGATCGTATCTCATATGTGGATTTTTCATCTGGACGTTATCTACCGTGTTTTGGATGGCGCTGGATATGTAGGGGGCTGTCGGACGCGTTGTAGGTATCTTGTCCACCTGAAAATCGGACAATATGGGTTGTCCTCAGTCCTCATAGCTTTTTTTATTTATTTTTCTTTAATAAGTCAGCGTTTGACCCCAAACTGAATTGAGTCGAGAATGGCGGAACTACTTTTGTTAGAGTATAAATAAATATATTAAAATAAAATATTTACTTTTATTTTAGATCCTTACGATTTAAGATCCATAGTGTGTTAGTTACAATTCTTAAAAACTATGTTTATGACAAGTGTTAGGAGTATTGAATTCTAGGATGATTACTATAAAGATCAAATACGCATTAGGTCAAACACTCAAAATGACAAAACGTTAATATACTTTCTATCTACTTTATCTAAGCTTGCTATAACTTGGACAGCTCCTGACACAATATCTGCCTAGAATTTCTGGTTGCGACAATCTGGACGGGATGCATCAGAACACTGATGGCGCTACCGCGCGCGTAGGGCGTAACTAGACGACTGAAAATGGAGCCTACCTTCGTAAATTCATAAGTAAATTTTAATTTACAAATACAACAAAAGGAAAAATGACATAAACTAAAAAATACGTTATCCGTCTACCTCCCTATATTATCATAATATATCCCATATACGAGAATATATAGTTATCACTATATATTTTAAAATCCTAAATGTCTCACTGACTGACATGCAACGCAAAGCCCAAACCACTAATCTTAGAGACTTGAAACTTGGAATGTAGGTTCTTTTAGTTGTCTGGACGTGTGATAAGAAAGGAGTTTTAAAAATTTCACATTGTAAGGGGTCCAAAAAAGGCGTCAAAATTTTAGTATAAAACTCCCATATTGCATAATTGCGAACGGGCAAAGCCGCTGTTCTTAATCTAGTTTACCTATAAAATTACCTCCCTATAAAATTATCATTTAGATTGAAAGTTATATATTATATAATTAATAATTAACACTCGCCTTATCGGGGGGCACGGCAGTGCCCCCGCCAAGTCGAGCGCGAAGCAAACACTGCCGTACCATCCTTTACTGGAACCATTTCGCCGCATTTTCAGGCCCCTATTTGAGAACCTCTGGATAAGACCAGAACGCTGAAATTTTCGTCATCCAGTAAGCTATAGAATCACATACTTAAAATAAAATTTCAAGTCTGTAGGTCATTTAGTTCCGAAGTTAAGCGAAAGCAAAGTTTCGCATTTATGACACTCAGCCACTCATGATCATCAAAAAGAACTAGTACTTCCCATAAACCCAGAGAGCTGAAATTTGGTACAGAGTTAGGGTTTAATGGCCACATAAAGGGAAATCTATAAAAACTAGGATAATCGAAGATCAAAATTTGGTCAAAATATAATTCATTGGACTAAGAGTGGCGGTGATACCCGCACCCGTCGCTAGATGGCGCTGACTTATTTAAAAACGCGCTTACGTTTGTTTTTCCGATTATTTGCATTTCGTTGATTTCGCTTATTAATTCGAGAGGTTTGCGAAGATTTGAATAGGTTAGGGATTTTATGATTAGTGACGGATTACTACTTAATTATTATTAGATTTAAAAGTACTTTTAATTGAATACTTTATTAAATTGTTAGTTTTTTAGTACTCTTGTTTTCTAGGTTTTATTTACAGTTAGGTAGTACTTCGAATCGCGTTCGTGTTTATAAGTACGTAAGTACTTTTCTAGTATTCTAGGTTTAGTTTATTTAGGTAGATATTACTTCGTTTCGTTTAAAAATATCATTAATTTAGCTGTATTTCAGTACTAGGTAGGTAATACCTTTGGTACAAAGTTCATTGATAGTTAATTATATTGACACTTGTCTAATAATTAAGAGTTAACGTTTTGTTTATAGTTTGTATAGATTGAGTAGGCTGAGTATAATATTATCTTTGAGTTTCTTTTTTTATTAAGACAAAAGAAGTCTTAAACATATAGGTTTTATTATTGTTTTAGTCTAAATATTATCGGTATTTCTGGTTTGTTGTCCATATACTAAAGGACGTTGAGTTTATTTGTGTTTGATTTCGCAAGATAATATCGTAAAAAATGTCGATTAATAAAATAAGTCAATATGCCTACGTTTCTACAAAAAGAAGTGATATCCCACCAAAAACATTCTGTAAAAAACTAGCCAAGTCTCGATGGAGCTGGTTGTTTATCTCTAAAAAGTAATGAAATCTAGACAAAGTCGTGCCAAGTCTAAGGTTCCTTACTGCGATTTCTTTATTATTATAGTTAATGTTATGTGACTTGGCCGTTGAAGTAACCTCTCCTACGTCACGTTTTGATAAATATACATAAGAATGAGTAATTCGTATATTATATCTGTTTCTATCTTCCGGAATATGATAAATCGTAGCCGTTGTATGATGTATGCTCTAAATATGATATAAAGGACAAAGAATTGTTAATTTATGAACAGATGCGATATTATAATACCTAAAGCTATACAGTATAATTGTTTATATCTTGATCGTTAGAATTTATTTATTTATTCGTAACGTATTGTGTAAAAAGCATTTTCGCACATTTGTTTATTTTTTCTGTAACAAATGATTCATAGGGTTGTCAGGAATTCATTGTTGTTAGGTTAATTCATCATATTATGACGTCACATCCTATTCTGTTTTTTTTCCTCACTCCCATTTTTTTTTCTTTGGTTATCCTGCAGCAAATTTTAGTTTTTTTTTATTGAATTTAATTCAATTCATATAACTTTATTTCAGACAATGTCTATACAATTGCATACATTTTATCTTAATTATTATTATTTACAATTACCAGTTATTTAAATTCGATATGTCAAAAATTATAAAATCATAAATAATTAAATAAAATATACCAACAAACAGTCACTCAAGTCAGAAACATAATAGTACTGTCAGTGTTTCGTATAGGACTGGAATGCTTCATAAGAACTTTGGTCCAATACCTGAGTATAGCCGTTTCCAGCCCCACCCTACCTACTATTATCTTCAGGTAGGTGTTGGAACTGCTTAGAATCCGGCGCATCAGAAATGCCGCCGAGATATTATGCATCCTTTGCGATTCTAACAATGTTTGTAAATACAAACTTATCTGAGATGTGTAAGTACCTCCGCATCAGTAATAAATAAATAAATAGGTACGGGTATTACATACGAGCTTACAAGCACGTTTCATTTATATCACCATCGACAATATACCCGAATAGACCCTATAGTATGCGTCCTCTGTACAAATACAAGGAATGCAACGTCATCCGGTCCGCGCACGACCCGCGCCCGCGGTCATAAAATATGTACATTTGGGCTTACGAGTCTTACGAGCACGTTGCGTTTGTATTATCGCAGATGACGCGCATACCTATGTTGATTCAAACGCAAATCGGTACTAATTTTTGAAAATCTATGGCTCCGTAAGCGCGCGTTCGTGAAAGGCGCGTTGTAGGCGATGTAAAAAAACGCAATGTGCTCAACTCAAACTCAAACAGATTTATTCAAACAGGTCATAATCTGACACCTTTGCACGTCAATAAAGATAAACAGTACCGAGTCTACCGTGCGTTCGGCTCTTTGGTCTTGTCCTAATGGAACGCGAATCGCGCGAACTAAGAAGACCAATTCTTTACCATTTCACTTATGGAGCTAGACATTTTTGTTTCGGTGTACGTACGAGTAACTATAAATATATTTGGCACTCCGGCATCAAAATTACAATTTCCAATTACATGTTACTATTATGTAATCATTAAACAATTTAGTTAGTTTCACTGACGATTGGACGAGGTCGAGGCTTAAACGCTTCAAACATAATTCTAACCAAAAACGAATGACTATCCGTTTAAGCTTTGTTAACTCAAACGCTTAGTAGTAAAGAGCCGCGAAACTTAGTAAAAGACTCACTATTCATAGACTCCAAATGAGTGAAATGATATCGCCTTGATATATTATGTTATTCGCGCGATTGTCGCTGTTCGACCAGTCGGGAACGCGGTCTCAGACCGAGAACGGTGTAACACTATTGACTAAACACGTTTTTATTTGTTTTTTTTTTCCGCGAAGACCTATTTGTGCCAGTGAATAAATATTGATAAAACAAGTTTTTTTCCGCGAGTCCGTGAAGACTTTCTTTTGTGCCAGTGCCAGGGCTTAAATTTTAATTTGAATTTGAAATGGTTCAAACTTTCCGTTGTTTAATTAACCGGGTGTTTAATCGATTATCGTTGGTTTAGGCTGAATTGATTATTTGTGTTGATTTTATGATACAGTTGCTAATATACTTACGTTTATAAAAGTGCCTCAGACGTAATATTTTTAAAATTTTTCAAGTCATAGGTGTTAAAGTGTCACGAAGTTATAAATTCACGAATGTTAAATTCCATTGTTCGCATTTAGGTGAAGCGCAAACAAGACAAAGTTATTTTGATTCGATATAATATTTTAATGGAATGACGGATTTTATTCAAAAGAATGGATTCATGTAAGTTTTTCAAACCTTTACAATAGCGTTTTTCTATTTACACTATTTTTTATTTACTGTATTTATTATTAGTTGTTACCTAGGTAGGTATGTGTTAAACCAGGATCCGAACTACCTTGTAATCTCGCAGAAGGAGACCGCGGAGCGCGATCGGGTGGCCACTACCGACCTCCCGATGCGCGCTCGGAGGCGGGCGTCGAAGGAGAATCTTCCACGCCATACTCCATCCCCCATAACAAGGGTTTAGGCGGTGAGTGCGGGGGCATTCACCGCCTAATAGATTAGACCCACGAGATGGCACAGCGGCCCTTTGCCTTCTGCAGTGGAATCCTCTTAGAAGGACCAAACGCCTTCCGGGCTGCGTATGAGAGCTTCGGCGTGCCCCAGATTTTTTAATGGGTATTCCATCAGACTATCCGGTGGCGAGTCCCAGACAGACAAATAATTTTAATAGTATTTTTGTTATATTAATATCGTATAAGTTCACATTTCCCTACGCATTAAGTTAATGTCAAATTGTATATTACAAACAAATTACTCTTAATTTTTTTATTTGTTTACATGGTCAAATGCAACTGAATTTTAAGCGGTTATCCCCAACTTATTGAGCTGAAATTTTGAATACACGAAAGATTTTCTTATATGTTAACAGCCTCGTTGGCCCAGATGGTAGTCAGGCCACGGGTTCGATCCCCGGCCATGTCAAACATTTTGTGTGCACAATCATGTCTGTTTGATCTGTGTCTGGGTGTTATAATAAGCTTATATAAGTATGTATATCAGTCATCTGGTTACCATAGTACAGGCTTCTAGCCTAGTTTGGGACCAGATGACCGTGTGTGGAAGTTGTCCCATATTATTATTATTATTATGTATAATTTATTAAAATTCGATTGACACACCATTCCATTACAATGTATTACGCCACTTAATTGAGATACCGCTGACAGTTAAAGGTTACAGAATAGAGACCCCCTGTGACAGTGCTTCTGATACCCGGTTTACCGTTCCAACGACCGGTTACTTGAAA
Organism: Hemistola chrysoprasaria; assembly: GCA_947063395.1. Lineage (NCBI taxonomy): Eukaryota > Metazoa > Arthropoda > Insecta > Lepidoptera > Geometridae > Hemistola > Hemistola chrysoprasaria. The sequence continues at coordinate 7,605,977 of OX346733.1, read as the reverse complement.
ATTCAGGTTTGACATGACGGTCTCATAGACGAAGCAATAAAACTTATCTTGCAAATACGAAAAATACAGACATCTTTATTTACCAAAATTTGGACAAAATACAAGGTTTTCAGCGAACTCCGCACCTGGCTGGTGTCGAGGAGGTCCTTGCAGGGTTACCGAAAAAAAATTACACATAAGAACTAATATTATATACAGTTAGTTATAATTTAATTCTATAAGCAATAAGTATTATCATATTAAAATGTTAATGTGTGTTCGAGTTTGATAACAAGAGATACGACACATGACCTTGATCATTTCAAAAGAGAATTTTGAAACTAAAATTGGATTCAAATAAGAATAAATTGTCAAGGCATACGTATGTATGCATAGTGTAGGGTTCCACACCTAGATAACTGAACAAAACGCTTCCAACCCCGAAAAACAATCCGCCTACAGAACATACAGCGCCACTCTATTAGTTCCTTGCGCAAAGTATGGAAATATGCAGTAAAATGGCCATAACTTTTGATTGCGTTAACTTAAAAGTATGGTTTTTTTAACAGCCATATGGGACCGCAGATCTGAGTAGATGATACAAATTTCTACTTGATAACTCCATGCGTTCCCGTTAAAGTGTCTTGACAGACTGACAGACAGACAAACAAACAGAGGGACAACCAAATGATCCAATAGGGGTTCCTTTTTTCCTTTTGAGGTACGGATCACTAAATGAAAATTAGCCTATGACGTTGTGATTGGTAAAATTCAACTCGACTGAAGTTGCAGTTATTTTTATGACGTCACAGGCCAGTCCTATTCTTATTTTAATTCACTAAAAATAGTGTAAGCAATTCAACGTCATTGACTTCAACTCATCATTGTGTTGGAGGACCGATCAACGTATTGTACCCAATATTAACATCGATTAACATTGACTGCCTCGGTGGCGTAGAGGGCGCATGCTCGACTGCCAAGCAAGAGGTCCCGGGTTCGATCCCCAGGTCAGGCCAAGTATTAAATATTGGATTTTTCCGTTAGGAATTATCTCAATAACTGCCTGGAGTCTGGAACTGTGCCCGGTAGATGGCAATAGGCTCGCCCTCTATTACATGGGACCAATAACATACTGGCGAAATGTGGGTGTATCTACTATGGGACTGAGTCCTGGGTACACCTCTGCCTACCCCTTCGGGAAAAAAGGCGTGAATGTATGTTGTTATGTTTATTAACATTGATGATATTGATCTTAATACTCATAGTTCTTATAGATCAATGATCAAACTCTACATTAGTATGGCCAAGGCAATCTCCCAGTTTGGCACGTGCCTCAGTAGCCTGCCTGTCTGTTATGTATATACGTTTTGATTCGTTAATGAAACGGATCATGTGGACCTGATTACTGATTATTTGAGGTTGTTTTTTTTTTTATGATAGTATGTAACAAGACGAGCAAATCAGGTGCCTGATGGTAAGCATCATGATTGCCCATATCAGACACAGTGCCACCTAGTGTTTTAAAATTCAAAATACGGCGCGGCACTGCACTGCGCCTGTCACCCTGAGATATTAGTTGTTGAATCTCATCATGCCCAGTAATTTCGCTGGTCCTTCATACCGGAACACAGTAATGTTTGCACATTACTGCTTGGCGGATGAATAACTAGCAAAGGTGTGGTACTTCCCCAGGCGGCCCCCTGCAAAAGAGGCCTACCACTACAAAAATGGTGATGATGGTGAAAAATGGGGAATGGTGTTTGATTCAAGCTTTGATAGAGCTCTTCAAAGTTAACCTGCGCAGTATATACTCGAAACCTATAAATTTCGTAATTCGTTCCAACTGCGTAGCTACTAAAGGGCTAGCTTCCAATAATTGTAGCTCATAAGGTTTTGCGCGAGCTATTATGAGTATTGGACAGTAAAATGCCTTTTTTTTCTCACACACGGTCATATCAGGTCCCAAACTAGGCTAGAAGCCTGTACTATGGTAACCAGATGACTGATATACATACTTATATATTATGCTTATAACACCCAGACATGCACACAAATGTTTGACCTGGCCGGAGATCGAACCCGGGGCCTGCGGCACAGAAAGCAGAGTTACTACCATCTGAGCCAACCAGGCTGCCATTTTTAGATTCCGTACTGTTCTATTAGGGTTATGGGTTGACCACAAATTCATAACGGTTTAAACTCGAGCAGTGTAATGAAGCGGCCGGAGGAGTTTAAATCATAAAGTGTTAAAGTATGCATTTCAAATTTTAAAGTTTTCAACCTTGGATAGGCCTGGGACTTGGGACACTCCTCATTATAGGTATGAAGCTACAAGTAACCGGGGCTCTCGTCTTTACGGTACAATTTCTGTGAGACTCTAGACAGAGAGAACAGCTAGAGAGATACGCGAAAGAAAGTGAGGGAACTTAACATAACATACATTCACGCCTTTTTCCCCGAAGGGGTAGGCAGAGGTGTACCCAGGACTCAGTCCCATAGTAGATACACCCACATTTCGCCAGTATGTTATTATGGGTAACAAGCTTATATAAGTATATATATCAGTCATCTGGTCACCATAGTACAGGCTTCTAGCCTAGTTTGGGACCAGATGATCGTGTGTGGAAGTTGTCACATATTTAAAAATATATATATATAATATTGCACTTTATTGCATCGGAGCTAGAGTCGCTATTTATTTAAATGATTTTGAGGATGCTCATCTGTCGCTTTAGTATTCTGTGCCTTGGAGCAGCACTAAGTCCTTGACTTTGATCACCAAAAGCTAATTTCGGATCGTAAAAATCTAAAGTTTACAAAGAACATCCTGACATTAATAATATATAATAATAATAATAATTCATTTATTTCAGGCAATAGTACGTATAACAATAAATTATACGCACCAGAGGCCCATATTAATAAATACCTTACAGACTAACATACATAAAAACATAAACTAAAACACCTAGGTAGGGATAATTTTCTGTCTCGCCTCCCTAAAGCGCCGGAACACGATTCCTGCAGGCCAAAATTCGGGTGCCAGGAACATCTCCTTATATTTCACCGGAAGCGGGAGTACGTAGGACTTGAAGTTCTGCGTCCTCGTTGACTCCAACCTCGACAGTGAGATCTGGGAGAGTTCCTGATTAAACAATTCCGTTGTAAAATGGCTGTCTATGTCCGTAAATATGTGTAAATATTTACTGTACTGTAACCTTCGCTTCAATGGGATGTTTCAACTTGGATCCAGTCGCGGTTATAACAACTAACAACTACTTCTAAGGCGCACATTATACGATAGGTTAGGTGTCAATCAGTGCCATCAATCATGAGTGATGATACCACAGTTACTACACTAAGAACAGTAGTTAGTCTTCATAGTCACGCCATGTACGCACGTACTATCATGCTCACATTAGCATAATCTGTAGGGCTCTCAGGATTCGGCAGTGTAGGCCGTGAGCCGCGTGACGTGTGTGTGATCGCCCGCTTTCAAGTATGCTGCACGCCCGCTTGCATTCGCCAGCTCTCATCGGCCACTTTATTTAGTTATTTACCGCAGTTTATATTAAAAAAAACATTTATCATGACTTCGTACGAAGGCTAAAAATATTGTAGTGTCTTTAGGTGCCTCAATAAAGACTCCTCAAACCCGGAGTTATCATTCTTCAGAACACCTACTGAACAAAAAAAGTAAATATTGAAAGGCTTCATAGCTGTATACCGCATTTATGAAATAGTAAAACATTTCATTACATTATGTAAATTAATACCTAGTGCTGCTTATAATACGCAAATAATATTCTAAAAATAAAAGTGACAATCATTAGCGTCAACGCAAGAGTAGGCTATTAACTCGCCTTAGATGAACTACTGTTCTTAGTGTAGTGATTAGTGATACAGTGACGGACGACTATTATAGCTAGATCGCTTAATTGAGACCTCGCCTGCGGGGTACAGGGGAGGTGGGGGGGCGCGGAGGTAGACGTGAACGGGAGCCGGGAAGGAGTGCGCACCTTTACCTCGCAGGCGAGGACTCAATTAAGCGGTCTTCTTATAATTTCTTCTTGAATTACGTCAATCATCACATTAGACGATAGGTTTTTATGGTTATAAATCGTAACCGTGACTGTGGCAAAACTGACACAAAAACCTATCGTGTAATGGATGCCTAACTTCGTGTGGGGCTCGATTATGTTATTTAATTCAAGTTTATTGGACTCAACTGAGTGTCGTTAGGGTGGAATGTTAATGGAATCCTACTCCTACTAATATTATAAATGTGAAAGTTTGTGAAGATGGATGGATGTGTGTTCTTTAACTCTTTCACGCCAAAACTACTGAACAGATTGGGTTGAAATTTGATATGTAGCTCAGACCCTTTTTTTTTTTTTTTTGTTGCCCGGTGAAAAATGCATGACGCATACCACCCGCACCCGGGGGAGCGTAGGGTGGTTATGTGGGACTCCCCGCCGGCATAGCACCGTACGTCGGTACGTTGCTGTGCCGGCGGGTATACCCACTGAAAAACCCCGGAGTGTTCCTTCGCGACGCCATGTGTCGGGGCTGCGGGCACGCTGAAGCACTCATCCGCGGCCCCGACGGCGTTTGGTCCTCCATGGAGGACCCCGCCACGATGGGGTGAGGGTAATCCTTCACCCCAACCCTCCCAAGGGGCGCGCGGAGACACGCGCGCGCCTCCTCGCAGGCCCTTTAGGTGGGCAACGGATACCCCCGCATCCGTTGCCCGGGCCCCACATCTCTAGGTAGCTCAGACCCTGAAATAACACATAGGTACTTTTTATCCTGATATTCCCACGGGAACGATGTCTACGCGGGTGTAACCGCGGGGCAGAGTGATTTATATTTTATATCTAGTGAATGAGAACAATTTTTGTTCTTATTGGTCTTCAAAGAGGGAGTAGATGAATATGATTTCATTGTCATCATATCAACCGTAGGATGTCCACTGCTGGACATAGCCCTCATGCGAAGATGCCATTTGGTCAAAAAAAAAAAAAAATTCTTTATTAGTTCGTCGGTATACCTCGTGAGTCATGAGTTAAGATATCCTACACTTCTGGCTGTTGCCGGTCCGTGGTCTCCATTCGAGAACCGCGCCCCTATTATGCATGGTCAAGCGATAGAAGTAAAAGTAGCAGAAGCAGTGAAGTAGCAGTAGCAGTAATTGCAAAATGTCACTTTGAATTCGAATTACGCATGCTTTCTGCACTGCTGTTTTGTCGCTTTGGCACACTAGCGGCCTAATGGAATATTAGCAGTAAATGGAACTAATTATTGCGGTTTAATTTTTTTTATCTGTGGGAGGCTGCTATAGTCTGTTCTATTTTTACCTTTGATTTCATCAAATTATTTATCTTCTATGGGCACGGGCCACTAAATCAATGAAACAGAAGGACGGTTACTATATCACCAGATATTCTAGTAATTTATTTTCAACTTGGAGTAAGCGCACTACATTTATTTTTATGTGGGTGCTTAATTGTTATGATTGTTTTAGTTAAATATTATTTATAGTTTAATACAGATGTCCGCAGTCTGTACTACATTAAAGTTCATATTACCTATTAACATACAATCTATTCATATCAAAATACGTACACAATATTATGTAATAATATCTTCGGTGCGGGAGAAATCTCCAATCCCCCAAAAGTGGTTAGGTCAAGTTAAATGGATTATAACAAAACATAACTTTAAAAATATACCTTTTCTTCTTTTTCCTTACCCTTTCCCCCTAAATTCGTGGCTTGAGTCACAGTAGCGTCACAAAAATAATATCTCTTCGGCAGATGGGCGGGATGGGTAGGAGGTAATCTCCCTTCTCCACATACTAGCTAATTTTGTGCTATTCGATTCCAATTTCTATATTTAAATATACATATAAAGCGAAGCCCTGGTAGAGCCGGCTTTCTGTTTGATTATATTATGTGGCAGCGTTGATGGATTATAACCTAAATTCTAAATCTGACAACAATAATCAATAAAGATCCATTAGTCTTTTTATATTATATTAATTACGACATAATCCTTGATAATATCTCACTTGAACTATATTTCACCCATAATAGCTGCAAGAAAAGGTAAGTTACGAACGCATAGATTGCATACCTACTCCAACTGTTGTTGTTGTTTACATATTATCGAAACTAATATTACTACTTGTTAACAGGCCAAACGTAAGGCTCCAGTAGCCAGATGGAACTATATACAGGAGGATGAGGCAGAAACAAGGGGCCGATGTCGTACTTATCACCGTCGTACTGTGGCGGAACGTAAACACCTACCTACCCAGTCTGAGAGGTTGTGGCATAGGCCTCGCGTTTGATTTTGCTGAAAACGTGCTAGAAATAGTGACTGTGATGCATACCTACTAACTATCTCATAAGAGAGCACCCTAGGGAACTAATAAAGTGTGCAAGTAACTCATTGAAACTCTGGCCCATAATAAAACACTTATAAAGCTCCAAAATCTTTTATTTTCTCCTACTTAGGTGTAAGAAACAGATAAGTACGCGCGTGTACTAATAAATAAGTGTATTTTTAGTTAGTGTGATCATATTTTAACATAACAAGTAAGCATAATAGTATGGTGGCCCTGGGTTCAATCCCCGGGCAAGTTAAACAGGTATAAGCATGTCTGTTTGATTGTGTCTGGGTGTTAAAAAATATGCATATATAAGGTGCGTGGTCGCGAGCGCTACTGTTGACCATGAGGTCCCGGGTTCGATCCCTAGGTCAGGCAAAATGTGTTATTGGATTTTTCCATTAAGTATGAATTTTCTCAGTGACAGTCTAGAGTCTGGAACTGTGCCCGGTAGATGATAATGGACTCTGGAATTACGCTAGTTATTTTATATTATTGGCAATAGTAGTTAACTACATGTTGTAATCCTACTTCTTACTAATACTGCAAGCTTCCTTTCACTATAATACAGCTTAGACCCTGAAATAAGACATAGTCTAGGGTACTTTCCAGCGCATAAAACACAGGTAGTATAAGTATATTATATTCTTACTTTCCTTTTTATTATTCTTTTAATGACAATAATTATGTTAAATAAATCTATAAATTCTATAATAAGTAAAAAATAATATGATTATTATCAAAGAAATTAAATTTATAATAGCAAAACAGAATAAACTATGAACAGCTCTATTGATAGTCAGTAATTAGTTCTGGACCCTCAATCCCTAAGTACAAATTATGGGTCTGACGAGTCTTCTTAACAGTCTCTTCTCTCATGTCTACTTGTCTCCATCTATGAAGTGGACATCTCTTGTAGCTGCAAAAGTATAAAATTTTACTAAATAAATAATACTTAAAACAGCTTGATAGCCTGTTGGCTCAGATGGTAGTTACTCTGCTTTCTGTTCCGCAGGCCCCAAGTTCGAACCCCGTCCAGGTCAAACATTTGTGTGCATGAATATGTCTGGTTTGATCTGTGTCTGGGTGTTATAAGCTTACATAAGTATGTAGCAGTTTGATTTGCAACCGCAGCAAGACGCAGGTTTGGTATGACCATACACCTCGAGACATACTTATTCAACAGAAGGATATTTATGATATTAGGTAGGTACATATCTAGGCTGAATGATGATAATTTATTAGGTACCTGGTAAGTTAGTGTTTTATCACAATAAACGTTTGCATGTTATGAATTTAATCATTCAATATAATAATTATTTATAGGCACCTACCTAGACACATTAAAACAATAAAAAATAAGGCCAAATTACCTTTCTGATGTGTCTTGAGATTCAAATACTTAATTTCTCGTTAATCCTCAACTTTCACAATGGGTAATATTATGGTTTTTGAAGCTGTAAACACACCAATAACCAAAATAAGGTGTTTGAGTTCGACTCAACCACTTGGACTCATGTTTTATGGGTCTTGTAAATAAGTTTAAGCAGGTAAAACATCACGATTTTGGTTAGACTTTTTTTGATTTGGATAACAATCTGAGCAACAATCAGCAAATAGTAGTCGCCTTCTGTCAGTCCCATTTCGCGCTGCTACTTCTATCGCTCTGCTGTTATAACGCTTCGGTAATTCCGAAAATTCATTTTAGCAGCAATTTCTGCCACAGACCACAAAGATTTCTTCACTAACGACCAATTTTTGGTTCCTTTCCCGACGGTCAGAGGGCGTCTTGAATCGAGCTAGCAATCAATTGCAAGTTTTTTTGGGTAATTCGAAACATGCCGTTCGACAGCAGAAATTGAGCAATCTTAAACGCTTTCCACACTTCTGTTGCGTCCGTAATAAGCCCGCCGTACTTCCCCATCCGCCATCAGTTTTATATGCCCTGCCCATTGGCACTTCAACACGTTAATTACTCTGGGCTATGTCAGTAACTTTGGTTCGTCTGCGGATCTCCTCATTTCTGATTAGATCTCGTAAAGAAATCCTGCCGTCTCTTTACCTCGTGTTGCGGCTTTGAGCGTTTATTTTTTTTTTAATTTATTTGGGCGCGAAAATAGACAACCATTCAATATTTATGTAATCTTGCTATTAATTATAAATAGTTAATCAGTAGGTAAAATGTTTTCTCCATTGACGTCCATAATGGGTAACATTATCCTTATCAAGGCTTATTGCTAGTAAAGAAAAAATATCATTTTAAAATTGCGTCACACAACATGACGCCTTTTTCTCGAAGGGCTAGGCAAACATTTTGCCAGTTATGTTTTTTTAAGTCCCATGTTATAGGGGGTGAGCCTGTTCACATCTCCCGGGTATAGTTTCAGATTCCAGGTTGCCATTGAGAAATTCGTAATGGAAAAATCCAATGCTTTACATTTATTGCCGACACAAAGGGAAAATTGGTAAGAGTGTTGGCATTTCCGGAGATAAATCCGGATATTATTTTCATATCATGCAGGTGTGTGATATGTGATATTGCATACTATCATTATTGATAACTGATAACATTATCTCTTATCATGATCCATGACTAATTCATTATCGTTATTGATTTGTTTGGAATAATATTTGCCTAAATTTCATAAAAAAATATTGCAATCTAACTTTGTGCGAGTGTGCGTGACGCGTGAAAAGTACGAGGTCGTGCGAGGTATTCAATGGCTTGACTGAAAGTGATTTTGGAAAACTGTGAAGTCTGGCAGTTCCATCTTTGGAACTGAAGAAAAATACCTCTTCATCATTATGAAGAGGTAAACAAATAATGACATTTCTTTCCTATTCCCTTTCAACGATGATTGGTAAAACTTTGCTTCGTCGCATGGACATCATGTTCAGTCATTTTTGGCTTTCTTAGCAGTGCAAGAACTTCACAAAATGGGCAGGTTGCAAAAGTTGCAGCCAAAACTTGATTCTTTGGCTATCTTGCGCAGAAATCCCATTAAGTTCTAACGAAGGTGATTTTACTTAGAAACACGGATCACCATCGGGAAGACAGCCCGGGGCGTTAAGGTTCTTTGATGGGTTGATATTTGATATCATCATCTCAGCCTCAGGAAGTCCACTGCTGGACATGGGCCTCTCCCACTAAGGGGTTTTGCCAATACTCGCCACGCTTGATAGGCGCGTTGGCGAGCGCAGATCTGCTGCCCGTCGTCTGGATGTGATAATGTGGGGTATTATTCTAAAGCCGGTAACCACACGATGGGTTGATATAATTCACGCAATTACCTCACTGTCGGTGCCCGGTGCAATCACACTGTGACTTCGGCGCCTTAGACTATGCAAACGTAAAGTATGCTCGTAAGGTCAACGCAGACCAGTGGCGCAGAATGCGGACTTGGGACGTTTTCTCTGTTGTGAGCAACAAGCGACCAAACAGGGCTCCGTGGGCTACTGCTCCACCACGACAACGCGCCTGCGCACACCGCGCTCAAAATGAGGCACTTCCTGGCCATCACGCTGGTCTAACGCTGGTTCAAACAAAATATTTAATAAAAAATATTTATACGTATAGAAAATTTATGTTTATCTTCGCCAAACTTTCTGAGTGTCCCTCGTATAAAGGACATCAGAGACGGGCACTTTTCGTTGTCGAACTCTCGACCAAGCACCCTTGCATTAACCTTAAAGATAACTCATACAAATTGATTGATAACGTCAAACGCAGTTATCATTAGATCAACGACCAACACGTGTTAATGACTCATAATGCAAAATACGCATTACTGATCCAATTGAACTCTTAATAAGTAAATGGGTCCGTGACCCGTGAATAGGATACTTTAGCCAACAGGCCTAGCAGGACGCGCGGATATGTTTCCTCTCTGTATTTTTATCTCTTGCGCGCCCGAACAGATTACTTCAGCTGTCTCTTTTACATTCTACTTCTTTTCGAGTAAAAATGGCCAGTATTTTGAAAATAATTTGGTTCAGTATTTTGTCAGATCTACGGTGTTTTGGTTTGCTTTGATAAGGTTCTTCGTCGTAGCTGTGGTTGGACAGTTAGGGCACTGCAGGAGTTGAGCCATTGACTGGACAGCTCCGTCAATCACGTTTGTCGTCGCTAGAGAAACTCTACCTAACCCGGTTTGCTTCGAATTCTGTTGGATTTCCAAGCTGGCCAGGGAAGATTGCCATCCGGTGGAAGTTTCTCAGCAGTTGATAAAAATGTCGACGGGGAAGGGTAGTTCTTCTTCCACCATTCTACCCTAACTTTTGGAGCAAGCTTCACGTCAAGGCTGTTTCCTACCTGAAGAAGCTGATACTTTACACTAATGATTCTCTACTAGCAAATATCTGTCATCTGTCATCTCTACTCTCGCTCCTTATAGGGTTCCGTACCTCAAAAGGAAAAACGGAACCCTTATAGGATCACTTTGTTGTCCGTCTGTCAAGACACTTTTTAACGAGAACGCGTGGAAGTATCAAGCTGAAATTTATATCAACTACTCAGATCTGCGGTCCCTTGTGGAAAAAAATCATACTTAAACGAAAGTTAACGCAATCAAAAGTTAAGGCCACTTCACTGTATATTTCCATACATTGCACAAGGAACTAAAAGATGGCACCGTATGTTTGTAGGCGGATTGTTTATCGGGATTGGAAGCGTTTTGTTTAGGCATCTAGAGGTATGGAACCCTACACTATGCATACATACGTATGCCTTAACAATTTATATACGCATATCCTCATTCACACAGTTCATGATCTATGTCATTTTAGGGCGTCCCGTCACATGACCACTTACATTCTTCCTCAGAGTCCTTTTGCCAACATGACTTTTATCTCTTCGCATCACATGCCTATGCCTTTACCAGAAAAAGTGCCTATTCCGCACTTTAATGCATCATTCACTGGAGCTACTTTCAAACTTCCCCTAACATACTCATATAAAGTATTAAAACAAACACCTACCAATTAAACTAATTGGTTAGATGCTGTGATAACTAATTCGTTGACGTCTACTACTCTACTCGTGTTATCAGTTCGAGGTCATGCGGTTGATAACTACTGTTTCAGCAAGCCCAGCTAACATATTCTAACATAACATACAATCACGCCTTTTTCCCGAAGGGGTAGGCAGAGGCGTACCCAGGACACAGTCCCATAGTACGTACACCCACATTTCGCCAGTATGTTATTGGTCCCATAGGGAGCGAGTGTATTGCCATCTACCGGGCACAGTTCCAGACTCCAGGCTGTCATAAAGATAATTCCTAATAGAAAAATCTAATAACACTGCTTTTTTTATAATAGTGATTGACAAGACAACAAATCAGGTGCCTGAGAGTATGTAAGCATCATAATTGCCCATATCAGACACAGTGCCACCCAGTGTTAATATTCAAAATTCTGCGCGGTACTGCACTGTGCCTGTCACCCTGAGATATTGGTTGTTGAAACCCGTCATGCCCAGTAATTTCGTTGCCCTTTAGACTGGAACACTGTAATTTTTGCACACAACTGCTTGGCAATTGAATACCTGGCAAAGGTGTGGTACTTCCCCAGGCGGCCCCCTGCAAAAGAGGCCTACCACTACAAAACCTGACTGACCTGGGGATCGAACCCAGGGCCTCATGATCGGCAGTTGACCTTGCGTCCACTACGCCAACGAGCAGCCTTCCAGCGTGTATGTGCCCGGCTTTAAATCCGGAGTCCTTGGATCGAATCTCACCATGTGGACTTTTCGCCTGGGCGCTACCGTGTTTCGGATGGCACGTTAGGTCCCGGCTGTTTCCTATAAGATATGTAGGAGGCAGTCGTTAGGTCATGTCGGAGGCCTTGGTGGAATCTTGGCGATCTGAAACTCTGAAAATATGGGTTTTCCACATAACCCATATGAATTGATTCAAGCAGTGTGATTGGGGCTTGGGGTAACCCGTTCTGCTAGAGTATAAATTAAATTACTATAAAACATCACCAAAATAACTCCATTCGTTTAAGAGATACGAGGGCACATACATACACAGATACACACGCACACACAGAGGGAGACACGTCAAACTATTAACCCCTTCCTTCGGGAGGGGGTTAAAAAGATGCGTGACGCGTCCCTTGAGAGTGCTCGAGTCGAGAAGTGCGTGCGAGAGTGCAAGTCGTGTTATTGAATCGATATACACATCCATTTAATTTGTTTGTATATATTTTGCCTCTGGTCAAGGAAACCGTGAGGAGGTAGAGTATGCGTAGTACCTATTTCATCATTGGCCATTAAGGGCAGCCAGTCGGGTGTTGTTTACAAAACAATAGTTCACTGTAAGTGGGTTAATAGCTTGTAGACGGGTCAAGTCCAATTCGACTGACCCTTTAGCTTGGAAGCTTGGAGCAAATACAATAATAATGTACCTATAGATATTAACTCAAAATAGATTACTTATAAATGTATGACTGCCTCGGTGGCGTAGTGGGCGCATGCTCGACTGCCAATCAAGAGGTCCCGGGTTCGATCCCTAGGTCGGGCATAGTGTTAAATATTGGATTTTTCCATTAGGAATTATCTCAATAACTGCCTGGAGTCTGGAACTGTGCCCGGTAGATGGCAATAGGCTCGCCCCCTATTACATGGGACCAATAACAAACTGGCGAAATGTGGGTGTATCTACTATGGGACTGAGTCCTGGGTACACCTCTGCCTACCCCTTCGCGAAAAAGGCGTGAATGTATGTTATGTTTATGTTATGTTATAAATGTATGGGGGAATTAAAAAAAAATATATTTATACGTTACTTCCATCCGATTTGCAGAGCACGCGATGGTGATAGGCGATGGATATATCTCTCCCGGTTTGAGGAGAGCACATCCGGTGCGGAGATAATGCGATACATCAATGAAAAGAGTCAAGGACGAGTCCTAGCACAGTAGTTCTCCAAAATTTCCCTTTCGAAGCTGGAGACGACAAGGTTTTACCGGCTTACGTTCTGCGGTGAAATATAGAGAGACGTTCTTGGCTCCTGAGTTTTGGCCCGAAAGCATCTTGTTCCGACTTTCCGATGCTATAGGAAGGCGAGACCGAAGAATAATCCCTAAGTATTCATAGTTTACTGTATATTAAATATGTTAGTTTGTAAGGTATTTATAGATGCCCCCTTGATGGGCCCCTGATGTCTGATATAAATGTATTATTATTATCATTATCAGATATTCCTAATACCTAATTAAACAGTGGCGTATACATATAAGAGGGAATCTTGAAGTCTACCCTCTCCACGCAAAACAATAATATTTGCCGAACTTTTTCATCAAAGAGCTTAAATATTTTTAAAATTTTTCGTGCCGTTACTTCAATGGTTAACTTACGTATCTGTCGTTTTTGTTTAAAAATATAATCTTAATATTTCCAAAGATAGCTGATAACAAATATCTTTGTAATTGATGTGACGAATCATGTTCTTTTGTTTTCGACCCCTTGTAAAATCTATATCTACGCCCTATAATTATAACCACAATATTATGAAGATGATATGGAAACCTCAACATACGTATTCGAATACAAATAACCTTGCAAGTTGAAGGTTGTTCCGAGTTTTACCTCCCCAGTTTCTCCCTCGATTGATCCCCTCTTGGCAAACAAGGATAATACTCCAAGGACTCGTATTCCTGTCACATTACAGTTAAATATTAAATGTTTTGAAATATTTTCGAAAGAAATACCAAGCTGAACCAGTAAGGACTTTGTCTGACAGTTCTTGTATGAGAAATGTTCATAACATAAGTATGGAAGGCTAAGGGTGTTAGTGTGTGTCACTTGTTTTGTTAGTCTATGTTGTCTAACTGCTGGGCATAGACCTCACCCAAATCTTTCCACATATCTCCACATATCTCTTTTCGGTCCACCTCAGCCCAGCCGTTTCGGAATGCGTCCGGGTCGCCAACTTTTGCTGGGCTGGCTTCGGCGGAGTCGTCTTTCTTCTTTCATTGTGTGGAAATCTTTGTCGGGTGTCGCTGACGAAAACGCTGGATGCAAGCCGCTTATAACCGGACTAGATATAAATCTATGGTGAGGCCTATGTCGAGCAGTAGACGTCCTACAGCTGAGGTGATCATGATTGAATATGTAATAGGGATTTATCATAAGGAAACAATAACATTATGTAAATGTATATAACAAGCATTACTCCGACACTAATGTTAGCAGTCGAGTACGTCACTTCATATCCCCTAATACGATAACAGACTACAGAGTACGGAGACAACCATAAACATGATAATAAATTATGCAACAAGGCGTAACAACTACCGTTATCTAATGTACTTTATTAAAATGCTGTTTAGAAGGAAGGAAATTTTCTTCTTCATCAGCATCATCATCATTATCAGCAGCCCGTATCATCCCACTGCCGCGCTTCCGCCCTCTTGTGCCATTTTTAACTCCCGACCGAAAATGTCGAGGATATCAATTGAACTTGATTGATTGTAGTTCATCAGTTTTTATAATTTCACTGAACGCGTAATTTTTAAGAAAATGGGAACGCATCCATAAGCCTCCACCAATGACAACTCACACAATAAGCTTCGCCGAGTAAACGTTCGGCCAATGAGAGAGTGTCTCAGGTCTGCCCATGGCCTCGCGCAAGAGAAGTTTTGTTTTGTTCATTATTTTGTGGAATAAAAGTTTTACAAGCTTACATAATTTTATATGTTATATATATACAGTCGTAGTGAAAAGTAGAGTGTAACACACGGCGCTAAAACCCATTATAGCTCGGTTTTTATTTACCACCTGGATAAAGCTCGGGAGTAAATCTACCTTGTATACAATGGGTCTCTTAAGCCCCGTGTTAATCTACTTAGAACGTACGTTAATCTAATAAGAAGCTTATAATTAGTAAATCGACAATACACAAAATCTTATACCGAATGCCGAAAAGCTTACGGCATTAAAAATAATAAACAAAATGAAATAATAATTAATAACTATATTGAAATACGTGAGCCAATCCATGTTGTGATGAACGATAGCTTGTTTATCGATAAGGCACGAATTGCGAATGGTAACCTGCTTTATCGCAATGGAAGATTTTCCAGAAAAATAGGAAGGATGCCAATGCTTAGCAGTGCGCTGATGCTGATATACAACGTGACAGAAAAAAGTGTAGTTATACTGAAGAAGGAGATTCTACCCATCAAACTGAAGTGCTTCCCAAAGAAAGAATTGTGAATTTTTCAAAAATAAAAACCACTTCCTCTACTTTGCCGATCAGCTGAACCATTTTGTATGGGAAGTTGAATATTTTTTTTTGTGAATTTGGTAATACTCTTTTGCGCATCTCCTTAATTAGATAGGCTGATGATGATACGCACATACACACAATCAGGCCTTCTTCCCGTTGGGGGTAAGCAGAAACGATCCTAACACACGACTTCGCTTCATCCATTTTCATCACATTTATGAAGTACTTGATCGTCGGTTGTGGATACTTTTGACCTGCCGTTTCTTATAAAATCATCTGGTCACTAAAAGTACACCAACGTCAACCCCCGAGTATGATGATGAGATTTTCGTGTACACAAAAAATATGAAGAACATATCGACAACAACTAACCAACAAGGCTCTAATATAAAATAATTGTATTCAAGAGGCCTTCTTTATACCAGCCTTAAGATGGTTGGACGATATCTCTTGTCTTACTGCCAATTAGTACTGTGTCGGAAAATTCTGGATGAGATTCGCTTGTATATTTTCTTTTGAGACGGATTGCGGAGTCCCTCGAGCGGGCGCTACCGTGTTTCGGATGGCGATAAACTTGAATTCCCGACTAGTTGACTCCTATCTGATTTCGGATATTATGTAAGGGGCAGTCGTTAGTCAGAGGCCTTGTAAGAATCTTGCCCAACTGAAACTCCGACGTTTATGCTATGGATTGACCAAACCCATAATTGTTTGACGCGAGCTTTATGTTATGGAGTAATCTGTCTGAGTATTAATTGAGTAGAATTACTGTTTTATTTGTGTCTTACTCTTCCTAGAATCAAATCTATTGACAGGAAAAGAATACTGTTTCTCAGTAGGTATCTACATCAGTTGTCATAACAAAAAATATTTGCTCTTAACCGGTTATCAGACATAAATAAACATCTGGAAAAACGGCTATTCCCAGAATTGTGTATATGACCTTCTGAATAATTGTACTGATTAATCACGCAATCAAATAATTTGGAACAGCGACTTGTGTCAACAACCGGACAATAAAGATGCAGATAGGTTTAGAAGAACAGGCTCCATATTACGAATGAAGACACGTACACACATAGACAACGAAACTTTATAGTTAATCTCATGGAAAACCACTCATAGTAATGCTGGAAGTCGGAAGCGCACGAAAGTGATTGTTAAAATTATTGAAATTTTGAATGCGTTCTTTGTGTTTCTTTGGGTTTGAGCTTCATGTCGCGTCAGCGGGTAACTCTAGCGAGTAGTACTCATGTTATTAATAAAATACTAGCGTAGTTCCTTGTCTTCATCTCAATGAGAACCTATAAAATGTCTGCTCTCTAACACAAAGTCCAAGGGTTGGCGCTGGAGTATGCCAATCAGGACTTCCATTTTTATGTAGAACTAATTGTGTCTCGCGGTTTCTTCGTTCACATTGGAATATCGGGATAAAAAGTAATCCAGGGTCTAAATTATCTACATACCGAATTTCAGCCCAGTCGGTTCAGTAGTTTTAGCGTGAACAGTTTGGAGTAACAAACATCCATCCAACCTCACAAAGTTTCGCATTATTATAATATTAGTAGGAGAAGGATATGACTGAGACGACTTTCTGTCCTTATTTTAATACATCCACCGTATGTCCTATTTCCAGTTATCTGAATATTTATTTATCAAGCTGCGAACAGCAACTATTCCAGTTGTAATTGCTGCGACGAGATAATACAGATGCTATTGTTATGAGTATAAACATTTTGACTGGGTGTGAATTTGTAACTGGACTGGGTGGTTCACGCCTCTGATTAGCGCTGATATTTTGGGGCGCTTTACTCAAGCGCTTTTTCTGCTTTCTGGTCATCAAACTATGACATCATTGGCAAACAACTGTGAACTGTGAACTGTGAATCTATAGTGGTAGGCCTCATGCAGGGGGCCGCCTGGGGAAGTACCACACCTTTGCCAGTTATTCATCCGCCAAGCATTAATGTGCAAACATTAATGTGTTTCGGTCTGAAGGGCAATGTTACCAGCGAAATTACTGGGCATGACGAGATTCAACAACTAATATCTCAGGGTGACAGGCGCAGTGCAGTGCCGCGCAGAATTTTGAATTTTAAAACACTGGGTGGCACTGTGTCTGATATGGGCAATCACGATGCTTACCATCAGGCACCTGATTTGCTCGTCTTGTTACACTACCATAAAAAAAAATTATGAAACAAAAAAAATCCTCTTTTTCCGGTATACGACTGGTGACTATCTGTGTCATACTCATAAAGGCGATTGCAATGAGCCCCAACACGATATATTTGACTACTGGCCGATCTGAACCGGATGCTGCAGCATCAGGTCAGTATTATGTCGTTGAAACATAAAAAAACTGCATGAAAATAGGCCCATAGTCCATTCGTTTAGGAAATATACGATGCCACAGACAGACACTTCAAATATAACATCATTTTCGGTTGGTGGTTAAAAAATACAAACGTCAATGCAAAGTCAAAGGATATGTGAAAAAGATAAAAATAAACCGAAGAAACTAGGTACCTATTACTATTAATATACACACTAAGTACCACTAGGTACCTACGTATTGTAGGGTTGATGTTATTTTGTGACGCGCATGCTACGGATTCTGTGCTCGTTTTGGTGGTTTTATGGCAAGTATTAATGGCAACGTGTGGTTTAAGGAAGATCTATGGCATGTGCGAGGGCGCGATGGCAACACAGGGAGGTGGATGCCAGCGCGACAGATGATTGTAGACCGAGATTGAAGATGGTGGACTTGGCATAAATCATTTAAAATATGCTGAAGTGTTTGAGTATTATTTAATGAAAAGGCACGTCTACACTATATTAGGTACCTATTCGTACTTAGTGTGTATAATCAGTCCAAATTGTTTTCCCTGGCAGTTGGCGCAAAACTCAACTAATTTAAATTTTACTACAAGATACATTTAGAGAATCTCAAAGCAATCGGCATTTTACCGTCAAATACAACATTAGAGCTCGTAATATTAAAACACGGTGAAAGTGGATAATATGGACGTGCCGTTACGGGCTGATGTTGTCGGGCAAGATCTCAGTTATTTATCTCTTACGTCCTTTTAAGGAATCTTATAACGATTAAGGAAGCTGAAAACGGCTGAGTAGAAACAGAAAGTGAGACTTAATAGACGAATAGATTCAAAAACTTTTTGTTACGGTTTAATAGCACTCGGCAAAAGTGGAGGGGGGCTTTGCGCAGGTGTATTGTTCTAAAAGTCCTAACAGATCAAAAATCGTTTTCTGCACATTCAAGGTCAGCGCTATTAAACCGTGACGCGACCTGTATAAAAGTTATAATACATACACAATACATACAATTATAAATGAGAATGTAGAAGCTAAATGGGAAGTCTGAAAGTAGCACCAGTGACCCAACGAACCAGTGACTGTGAAATAAAAGAGTGGAAGACTAGCTTGGTATGGACATGTTCTGCGGAGGAATGAAAGTAATGTGGACAATAGGACTGAGGATTAATGTAAGTGATTATGTGGGGAGGGGGCGTCCTAACAAAACTTGGATGAACTGTGTGAATAAGGATAAGCGTGGAAAAATAGTTAGTGCATAGATGACGGATGATAGACTGGCAGAAGACATGCTTTGTAAGCCCCACTTAGTTGGGTCAAGGACAGGAAGATGATAATAATAATTTGAATTTATTTACACTGCTCCAGTCAATTCATATGGGTTATGTGGACAACCCATATTGTCAGAGTTTCAGGTCGCCAAGATTCCTACAAGGCTTCCGACATGACCTAACAACTGCCCCCTACATATCTTATAGGTAACAGCCGGGAGCTAAAGTTTAACGTGCCATGCGAAACACGAAATGATGATGATATTAAATGAACTGGGAATCATTTAAAACGGTTTCTCTAAAAAGATTAGAAAAATCATTTTAATTCTTACGAAAAAGAAATGAAAATGTATTGCATTCATTGAATTTACTGCGGGTACATGCATTATGAAGAAGCCATACAAAGTCTTGTCAGACATTGTTGGGTTAGGCTTCCCCGTACTATTATACCGTGATGCCGTGTGGTTATTGGCTATAAAATAGTACCTCACCCTCTACCCGTGGTTCCCGTGAGAGTTCGCTAAGGTTATCAGATCCAGAGGACTGGCAGCAGCGTCCTCTGACTATAAACCATCGAGCTGCGCCAACCCGTCTGCCAAGCGTGGCGAATATTGGCAAAACACCCCCACATAAGGGAGGCCTATATCCAACAGTGAACGTCCTTCGGCTGAGATGACAATGCTGATTATTGCATTGGAAAGCATCGAGTAAGTGGTCTGTGAAGGAAAAAGAGCAATGTGTTTAAAAATACACTGCTTAATATTTGTCTTTTTCGTATTCTTATGTCTTTTTGGTCTTCCCTCCCATTTCGGACTTAAAGATCCCTATCTCTATCTCTCTGGCCACAATTAGGTGACAATGCTCCAATGCTCATACGCAGATATCATCGGACTCGGATAAATATAGACATGACTGAGTGCGTCGACCTCTTGGCACTTCTTACTTCCCACTTCTCATAAGTATTACGTAAACGCTGTTGTGATTAATGAGCTTTTACCCAGTTTCCTTGATAAATAAATTATAATAAATAACGTTTACACACACACCCCTGCACTAGGAATCCGTCTGCGGCGGCATAGAGACTTACAATGACACACCAAACACATCCAACAACCGAGAATAAACAGCAGAGCTCATCGCACAAATACTTGCCCCGGGTGTGATTCGAACCCAGGGCTCCTTGCTTCGCAGGCAGAGTTAAACCCAAACTCAAAAAGATTTATTCAAATAGGTCACAATCTGATACTTTTGCGCGTCAATGAAGGTAAACAGTCATGAGTCTACCGTGCGTTCGGAAAGATACATCTACAAGAAGAACGCACAAGAAACTTGCAGGGTTTGTTTTTTCCAACTGATAGTTTCACAATATTTGGTTTGGTTTAACATTCGTTTGCTTTGTTTGCGAGGCGGCTATACCGAAGTTTCCAGGCTTCCTGGCCATAGTTACTACAAAACTTAGCCATAAGCCGTGAACATGATATGAGTACACTATATAAATACATTTTGCATTCTGGCTCCAAGTTCACGTTTATTAAAATTGAAGACAGGCTCTGTACTCTGTAGTTACCTGCGTACGGCACCTAATATGAATTTGACAATATCAAAAATTTACCAAATGGATGTTTTTCGTATTGCCCTGTTTCCTCCGAATATTGTTAACCGATTTCGTAGATTTATATTCTGATATATTAAAAACTATGAGAACATCCAAAACATTTTATTTTCCCTTACCTTTCACCACTATGGTAAACGTTTGATTTTACTTGATTAAAATTGTGATTTTTAGGCGTTAAATCCCTTTTATACTATTATACCTAAGCCGGCTCTTACGGTTGTGAAATCTAGAGGACGGGCATCAGCATCTTCGGCGTAAAATCCATCAAACTGCGCTCGCCAACCCGCCTGCCAAACGAGGCGTGTGTTGGCAATATACTCCCGCCAATGGGAGAGGTATATGTCCAGCAATGGACTTCCTACGGCTGAGATGATGATGAGACGTTCAATAGAAAATATGTCAAAATCATGAGGTATCCGGAATACGCCACCTACGAGTATATACTAGTGTTATAATGGTACTAATATTATAGCGAAAGTTTCTGAGGATGGATGGATGGATGTTTGTTACTCTTTCACGCAAAAACTACTGAATGGTTGAAATTTTGTATGCAAGTAGCTTTAAGACCCTGAAATAATACTTAGGGTACTTTTTCCTTCGATATTTCCACGAGAATAGTTTTGCCGTGGAGTTATCGGCTTTAGAATGGTGCTCCACCCTCTCTACCCGTGGTTGCCGTGGCGGCCGGCTAAGGGTTAACAGATCCAGAGGGCGGGCAGCAGCGTCCTCTGCAAAAAAAAAACCCATCGAACTGCGCTCGACAACCCGCCTGTCAAGCGTGTCGAGTATTGGCAAAACCCCTCTTTATGGGGAGGCCTATGTTCTGTAGTGGATTAACAACGGCTGAGATGATGATAATGTTTCCCACGGGAACGAGGTCTATGCGGGTGAAACCGCGGGGCTAGCTAGTTAGTATACCTATATAAGTTTATACGCCACATATTAATTTGGTGTACCTAACATACGTTGGTGTACGTAAATATCCACGTTTGTCGCTTTTTGTAATCGAAGCAGCCGGTCTAAAGTATAAGGTACAGCGGCCTTGGGCGCACCTAAGGTGTTACTTATATAACAACCATCATTAGCATCTAAATGGACAATGCGAAATAAAACTTAATTGTCTTCCCGGTTCCGACTAGTTCTCGACTATCACTTGTCGCACTCTTTAGTGTCCTACCTAGCTAGATGTTAGGTAGTGCAAATAAAAAACATATAAAGAATGTACAAGTAGATATTTAATTCTAAAATGCGAGGAGGTAGCGGCAGAAAGCGAGCAGGGTCGGGGTTGCGCTTGCGAACCGAAGTGTGTGTATTGAACCGGTAGACAAACTGGCCTTGGCGAGCAATCGGATAGGCGGCAGAGAAGTAGGAACAGCTAGCAGACAGGAAGCAGAAGTTGCCAGGTAGGGCTGCCAGGTGGCGCTAGTGGTAGGTCGGTGTCGTAGCAAGTTGTGGCGGCAGTTCGCCAGGTGGCGCAGGTAGTACGTAGGGTAGCTACGCTAGGTGGTTGGACCCTGAAACCGCAGTTTGGACGTGGTTAGAAGTGTCCTCATCTTTTGTGTGACTGCCATTCTCGAAGAACTTATGCTACGCACAAGCGAGGAATGTCGAGGCAATGAATAGATTCTGAGATGTGGCAGTCAAACATATAGTACATAAAAAGCATAACATTAAGATAAAACAGAACGTAACATTAAGTAGGTGTTTAGAAAGTGACAGTCAGGATAGCATAAAGAAAATTAAATACATTGAGATGGATTTGATGATTAAACTATCTAGGTACGTTTAAATATGCTCACTTTGAATAGGTCACTGGGTATTTTATCCACGGCTTTACTTAATGATATTTACATCACAACAGAACCAAATATCTGATAATAATTTGGGCCAAAACAGCCGTAATGCAAAAACCGTTAATCACACCGAACATATTTAAACGTACTCACGTCCTTTACATGATAAGAATATGTTTATCTAAACAAAGCACAAAATTTGCAACACTCACCCAAGTCGGGGTTTCACACACTTAATTAAATGGCAATTTAGTTGCTTATCTAATTATTTTAGTTAAAAATGTCGTGCATCCATAATCAAAAGATGGCTGCTCGATGTACGTATGTTAGTCGTAAATGCCGTGATGATCGTCGCGTTCCGTGCGCTCTCACCGCTCGCTCAGTGCGCCTGCGCCGGCCTAGGCGACGGTCGTCTATTGGCTGCGCTCGTGCGCATGCGCAAGATTTCGTTTCGAATTACGCAGCTAGTAACTTCTTTGTAACAAAGTGTTACACACTGTTCCTTTAGACATTAAATATACAATCTACTACAAAAAGGTGTAGGTAATACTTAAGGCGCGGTGCTAAGGATTAAATTGCCTTTTAACTGAATCTTTGTATTGTTATTTTCTAGAACCTAGTTGTCTTTGTTTTACGTAATTGCATGTAGTATTTTTTATATCTTCAAAAATGTGCACTGTGTCTGATATGGGCAATCACGATGCTTACCATCAGGCACCTGATATGCTCGTCTTGTCAATCACTATCATAAAAAAAATAATCATAATCATAATAATTTATTCCCAAGATTTAAGGTTCATATAGTTCACAGGTTCAGCTCAAATCTGCCTTTTCAGGCGTTGGATATTTATATATGTTATAGAATTTATTAATTACCGTTACATAAAATATTAAGTATTTGAATAATCATTAAATAATTGGTATTAAATCTTATAATCAAAAAAATCATTTAAACTATAAAAACATTTTTCGGCAAGCCACGTCAGTAAATTATTCTTAAATCTATTAAATGTCATATCTTTGAAAGAGTCAGGGATTTTATTAAATATTTTAACACACATTATATTACAATAATTATTCGATGTCAATGTCAGTCTAGTACTTTCACGAAATAATTTCTCCTTAAACTGGGCCCGAGTGCCTTGGTGGTTACTCAAAGTGCTGGCTAGCTGAAACATGTCTTTATAATGTTTAAAAACAAATAAGCATTGATTTAAAGAGAAGGGAGATAGGGTACGTTCTCCCAGCGCTTACTCAGTAACTGGCACGTGCAATTTGCTCAGTTTGAAGTTTGCACAGTGCAATATTATAATGAACAACAAAGAAAAACGTATCGCAGTGCGACCGAGACAACAATATTAGTCGCTCGTACGACCCAACTTTACTGACGTACGTGGACCTAATGGAACCTCATTTGAGCTTTCCACTTTCGAGAAGCCAGTACCTCCTCCCTTTTCTTTAAATCAATGATAATAAGTGACTTTTGACAATTCTCCTTAAGGCTTCTATGATTTATCTTATTAACAGTTGTGTATCGTTGCAGGGTTAAGCGACGGTCGCCGTCGCCCTCGGTAAAATGCGCGAGCTGCTAGCGTACTACGCCGACGCAGTGATGGGCGTGGCGGTGCGTGGAGCGGGCTGCGCTCGCGACTGCAGCGGGCACGGCGACTGCATGAACGGAACTTGCTTCTGCGAGATACGGTTCACTGGGGACGAGTGCGATGGGCATAACCTGCCGTATCATGCTTGTAAGTCACAACTTTTACTTACAAGAACTTGTAGCTTTGTGATATTGGAAGAGCACGACGTTTGACTGATGTTAATCGTTGACACGTTGAGTAAACACCAAACCAACCACCAAATATTATTAAACAAAAATAGAAAATTTACGCCGTACAAGTTTCTTGTGCGGTCTTGGAGTGGAACGCACGGTAAATTCATATATTATCTTCTTAGACTTACAAAAGAGCTTTTTAAGGCCTGAATTGAATAAATGATTGAGTTAGGGTTTGACTAGGGACTAGGGCTTATTACAATCGTAGTGTTATCTGGGACTTGTTGCAAATTCCGAATCTACGTAGCACTGGCCTTGCTCTAGACACAAACTACACGGGACTTGTTGCAAATTCCGAATCTACGTAGCACTGGCCTTGCTCTAGACACAAACTACACCCATCTATATGTTTACTCTGGCCTTTCAACCTGAGCGTATATTAGACATAATATATTGGTATACCATATTGGACTATTCCAACTATTAATCATTTCCAAGAAAGCCATTGTTCTCATTAATAATGTCCATAAAACCTTCTTTTTTTTTTCTTTTGCATATTTCAGGCATAGGCGGAGTGTTTCTTCTAGTAGCATTTGTATGCGCGGTGCAGCTGACCTTATGCATAGTGTCAGAGTACCGTCGACTGAAGGCGCCCACTTTCCTCCGAGCCTGTAAGGTCACTACGCAGAAGATGCTGTATTTGGTCGCCTTCCTCGCCTCTCTCATCCGTGGAGCTTATTTCGTTTCACCGGTGAGTTCCTTAGAGCGTACGCGGCCTACTAGGAATTTGACACAACCCGATGAAAAATTTACCAAATCAATTTTTTGTATTCCTGTGTTTCCACCGAATATAATTAACCCATTCTATAAATTTATATCCTGATATTTTTATAGTGAAGTAACCTATGTCCCTGTCATCTTAATTTTTCTTATAAACCCTTGGTTTTTTCATAGTGAACTTCCAAAAATAGCAGTTTTACTCGCGTGATTGGACATTCACTACAAAAAATGTAGTTTATAAATAAAAATAAAATGATAGGGACATACTTTAGTTCAACTTTAAAATATCAAGTTAAACATTTACAGAATGGGTTAATTATATTCGGAGGAAACACTGGAATACAAAACATAGATTTGGTAAATTTTTCCATAGGATTGTGTCAAACTGATAAGAGGTCCTGTATCCTGTTAAGATATTATAAAGTTGGAATTAAATTATCAGCCGCGTTCCTATGTCGCGATTTACGGACGCGGCTAATTAGTGTCATCACTCGGACGTTGGAAGGCGGAAAAAAACGTCTGCCTACGTTTCCTTATAATGTAAACGTTTTAGTGTATTATTGTCCAGATTAGCTATAAGCCGCGTCCGTGATAATATCATAATCCCAGCTTAACGCCCAATATCAGTTATATTGTTGTATTTGACACAATCCTATTAAAAATCGATGTTTTGTATCCCCCTGTTTCCTCTGAATATAATTGTAGCAATATTTTATGATAGATGTTCGACGTGACGGTACCGGCTATATAACAGTATTCCACCCTCTCTACACGTGGTTTCCGCAAGAGTCAGTTAAGGGTTATCAGATCCAGAGGACGGGCAGCAGCGTCCTCAGAGTGAAAACCATCCGAGCTAAGCGTGGCGAGTATTGGCAAAACCATCCCGTTATGTGGGAGGCCTATGTACATACTGCTGCACTTCCGACAAAGTCTCATGGGACTTTCAACGGCTGAGATGATGGTGATAATGATTTTTCAGTCCTCTTGCTCAAAAAGTCCGTCATTGTTGCGTACCAGAGCAGGGCTAAAATAACTTTTCAACCTCTAGGGCCTAGGGGTAGTAATTCTGCTTTCTGTGCCGCAAGCTCCGGGTTCGATCCCCGGCCAGGTCAAACATTCGTGTGCATGAACGTGTCTGTTTGATCTGTGTCTGGGTTTTGTAAGCTTATATAAGTATGTATATCATTCATCTGGTTACCATAGTACAGGCTTCTAGCCTTGTTTGGGACCAGATGACCTGTGGAAGTTGTCCCATATTCATCATCATCATCATCATCTCAGCCACAGGACGTCCACTGCTGAACATAGGCCTCCCCCATAGATTTCCATTCAGTCCGGTCGCAAGCGGCCCGCCTCCATCGTGTTCCTGCCGCCTTTATCAGATCGTCTGTCCACCTTGTGGGTGGACGTCCTACGCTGCGCTTGCCGGTTCGTGGTCCCATATTATTATGTATTATTACTAGCTATGGCCTACGGTTTCACCCGCGTTGTCATCGTTATCGTGGAAAAATCGGAAAAAATCGCATGTCGTGTTATTCCAAGCTCTAAGCTACCTACATACCAAATTTCCGTGTAATCGGTTCAGTAGTTTTGGCGTGAAAGAGTAACAAACATCCATCCATCCTCACAAACTTTCACATTTATAATATAAGTAGGATAGTAGGATTATTATAGAGATTCTTGTTCCAGAAATGTACTTTTATTAAATTGTTTTCTTTTCCACAGTCTGCAACGTTTCAAGCAGGATGGGCGACCAGCTTGCTATCGGCATACTACCCTCTCCTCATATCAGGCTCGTCGCTGATCGTGTGCTTTTGGGCCGAGGTAAGTGCTGTACCATTAGAAAACAATTCTGTATGGGTAATTGTTATAGGATAATTGAAAAAAACCAGATCATTGCGAAAAAGCGGATGTTAGACACTAAGAAAGATTTTCCCGATTTTCCCAGCTATTTATTAGGGTTTTTGCGAAAATCGCGAGGATAATAGCGAAATAAAGGTAATCACTTAACGGGGCGGCGAATTTCCCATACAAACATAATACCGAAATTATTTAAAATCAGAGCATATTTCCAACATTTAATGATGTTATTTGGAATGGGACACTAGTTGTCTAAGTTACTTATTATATTTTAGTCCAAAATACTTACAATTAGGAGTTTTATCTGTTCTGTAATACCTATATTTCGTCAAAATTAATATATTGAATTTTGATCGTATATTAGTCCAACGTGTTTCTATTTTGGATTGAAATATAATTAGAAACCTATATTACTAGTATCTCATTTCGAATAACATCATTGAATGTTGGAAATATGCTCTGATTTTAAATGATTTAAGTATTACGTTTAAATGGGGAATTTCTCGAACGCCGCCCCGTTAATAAGCATTTGGTTGGTTGGCTGATTAAATTGACGAATGCTCTGATTGGTAAAAATCGCCATCAGAAGTCCTACTCAGTTGGCTAGGTTAGGATTTAGCCAATCAGCATTTCAAATTCCAATTATCTAAACTCTTTCTAGTCTATTGAAAGAGAGCTGCATATTATGAAGGCCCAAACAGCCTCGGTTACTTATAGCTTACTATAATGAAGTGTCCCAAGTCCCAGATCTGACTGAGTATAGAAATTCATCGTTTCTTCGTAGTAACTAGATGCATGACTAATACAGATTTTTTATAGCACGCTAAAAGACTAATAAAATCAGAGATTTATGCATTGGGAATACAATTAATTTATAATTGATTAATTTAATACCTACCCAGTAATAGGTATTGCCTAGTCAAATATAATTATTTGTTAGGGAAAGAGATTCGAGCGCCATCTAGTTTTTAATCATTGAACTAAGTCATACAGGCATACAAATAAGCATCTAGTGCAGTAAATCATCGATGGATGGCATTAGAATAAAGTATATATTACAAAGCTGCCGTAGATCCTCGATAGATGGCGCTATTATTAAAAATTACAAGATAAATAAAGGATATTATTTGCTATGTATTAATGTTAAATATAATTTGGCGGGATGTTAACAATAATTATAGTTCCAAATTAAAGAGATATCTTGCGTTCAATGATTATTCAATTCAATTTAATGCTTGTTGTTTAATGCAAAAGATGACCAATTTTAAGAATACCTTCTTTTGTGTAGGTTTTATACAGCTAATATGTTCCACGAAGCAGTATTTATTCAGTAATTACACTAGTTTTAATGCACTTCGTTTTAATTCACTTTCTTTATTATGCTGACGGCTAAGGAGTGGAACTCTCTGCCGAGGTCGGTTTTTCCGGAACGCTATAATCTGGACATCTTTGAGGCCAAAGTGAACAGACACCTTCTAGGCAAACGTGTACCATCTTAGGCCTCATCTTCGCCTTCCATCAAGCGAGATTGAGGTCAAACGTAAGCCGCCAATATATATAAAAAAAAAATTTCGTTGTCCGTCTGTCTGTCCCGTCTGTCAAGACCCTTTTTCTCGGGAACGCGTTGAGGTATCAAGTTGAAAATGATCTCCACAACTAAGGTCCACGGTTCCTTGCAGCTGTAAAAAAATCAAACTTCCAAGTCAACGTAATGAAAAGATACCGATAATAGGCCATTTTAACGCACATTTCCGTACTTTGTGCAACGGACTAAAAACCTCTAGCGTACTTCTGGTTGGCCCAGCATCATGAAACTCAGTCCCATAGTAGATACACCCACATTTCGCCAGTATGTTATTGGTCCCATGTAATAGGGGGCGAGCCTATTGGTATCTACCGGCCACAGTTCCAGACTCCAGGACAGAGATAATTCCTAATGAACAGTTTCCAATATTTAACACTGCCTGACCCGGGGATCGAACCCAGGACCTCCTGATCGGCAGTCGAGCTTGCGCCCACTACGCCACTTAGGCAATCAATGTCAGGCAAAGTATCGATTAGGATCACTTTGCCTGACCTGGGGGTCGAAACCAGGACCTCCTGATCGGCAGTCGAGCTTGCGCCCACTACGCCACCGAGGCAGTCAATGTCAGGCAAAGTTTCGATTAGGATCACTTTGCCTGACCTGGGGGTCGAAACCAGGACCTCCTGATCGGCAGTCGAGCTTGCGCCCACTACGCCACCGAAGCTTTAATCGAGAGCGTGTTTAAATAACACTGGAAAACCAAACATACTTATATCAACAAATTTACCGATTAGAGTTGCATAAACTAAACCTTGACTTTCGACAAACAATGGGCAAATGCATTTATCGTAGTATTTAAAAATATATAACTCCTACTTACTACTCAGAAAGGAATGCTGAGGTGGTTCGGACATGTGGAGAGGATGGATGAAAGGAGTTTTTTTATATTTTATTTTTTTATGATAGTGAGTGACAAGATGAGCTAATCAGGTGCCTGATGGTAAGCATCATGATTGCCCATATCAGACACAGTGCCACCCAGCGTTTAAAAATTTCAAATTCTGCGCGGCACTGCACTGCGCCTGTCACCCTGAGGTAGGAGTTGTTGAATCTCATCATGCCCAGTAATTTTGCTGGTAACATTGCCCTTCATACCGGAACACAGTAATGTTTGCTGCTTAGCGGATGAATAACTGGCAAATGTGTGGTACTGCCCCAGGCGGCCCCCTGCAAAAGAGGCCTACCACTACTAACAAAACAAAAACAACAGAGATTTATAAGGCTAGTGTGAATGGTCAAGTCGGTAGCGGTCGACCTAGGCGTACTTTTCATGAACAATTTGATGTTGTTCTTAGGAAAGGCCAAGTCAAAAGTACATACAACCGACGAGCATGTATGAAAAATGTCATGAAAGTGAACGAAGCGAAAGTTGTATGTCAGGATCGTAGTAAGTGGACGGAAATAGTCTCTGCCTACCCCACCGGGAACAAAGCGTGACTGTATGTATGTATGTATGTATTACCCCTACTTGAAATAACTAAAGAAACACAATATGCCGCCCCAGGGGCCAGGGGTCAAACAGAAAAAGGAACAAAACATATTTCTGAGAAACAATCCTGACTAAAGGTATCATCATTGATCTGTACTTTGTGGATGCTCATTTTCCCCAATGTGTCTTACTCAAAACTCAGCTAAACTGTTAAGGAGCATCAGTTTATAATAATATTAGTTTATATCCGACCTATAATAAATTATAAGTAGATAATATAGTAGATAGTATAATAAATTATAAATTATAAGTAGGCCCATATCAATAAATGTCTTACAGACTAACATACATAAAATTAAATTATATCATAATAACATTTTATTACACTAGGTAGGGATTATATTCGATCCATAATATTATAATAGATTTTGTCCATTAATTAGTTATACTACAATATAAAATCTTAAATAATTGTGATTATGATAAATGTAGACAATTACGACAAGCTCAGAGCATTCTATTCCAGACTAGACTAGACATAGAGGACAAAGATGCCTGGAAACTTCTGCATAGCCGCCTTCAAAGAAAGCGAATGTAACCAAACCAAATATTGTGAAACTATCTGTTGAAAAAATTAAGCCCTACAAGTTTCTTGTGCGTTCTTCTTGTAGAGGTATCTTTCCGAAAGCACGATAGACTCAGTACTGTTTATCTTCATTGACGTGCAAAAGTGTTGATTATGACCTATTTGAATAAATCTTTTCGAGTTTGAGTTTTATGCATCCCTTTCAAGATAGTCTGCAAAAACTCAAAATGATGATTTCTACTCAGTTATAAGAAAAAAAAGCGCTTCCATGATGTGTCGCATGCGGGCCAGTAGCAACAGCATACTAAACATCATTGTCGAATCATCAGACTTCTATTTGATTAAACATTGGACAGAGTACATAGGCCAATGGCCAACATTGTGTCTTTATAGGTTAGATGTTGTCAAATTATTATTATTAAAGCTTTGAATTGAATATTATTATATTAACATAGTCACTGTTCACTGTATACTAACCAATGGGGTCTATGGTCTGAATAAATTAAATTGAAATAATTTTTTTTGAGATAACAAATGTTTGTTAATATTTATCTCTGCTGGCCCTCACGCCTTATTTGGGTATATGTGCCGCTCTTACTTACCGCAAAAGAAAATAATATATTTTCCTTGTTGTAATACTGTGTGCAATATCCTTAATCCTTAGATCTATGATAAAATGATAAGGTGTTTGTCATGTTTTGTTTGCACTGTCTCGGAAATGGCAGTCGTACGTATCTTGTAGGTTTTTTTGGTATAAGGTTCCTTAAAATATTTATAATTATTACTAGCTGTGCCCCGCGGTTTCACCCGCGCAGTCTTCGTTCCCGTGGGAATATCGGGAAACAAAAAAGTACCCCATGTATTATTCCAGGGTCTAAGGTACCTACATACCAATTTTCAGGCTAATCTGTTCAGTAGTTTTGGCGTGAAAGAGTAACAAACATCCATCCATCCATCCTCACAAACTTTCACATTTCTAATATTAGTAAGATTTACTTTATAAGTTAATTCAATTCAATTCAGTTTTATTAATAACTTCGTGCCGTGTTGTATGTTAGCCTTAATAATATTCCCGATTACTGCCGACATAGATCTGTTTATTAACGTGGGTGACAAAGGCGCGCCCCATTCAGATGATCAGATAATCTTCGACCTCCGAACACAATTTAAATTAATGTGAGCGAGAGCGCTGGTAGCTATGTAATAAGAAGATTGACTGATAGGTACTCATTATCGCGGAACGCTAGTACCATTTTTGGCCACGTGTTATGGTAGAAGATAGTGTGGCATAGTACCTAACTCGCCAATTTGCCGGCCAGTCCAGTGTTGCATTAGGACGCGCAATACGCGCACATTGCTTTCAAAATCAAATAAAAAAAATATTTACTTCGCAAAAAAAATCGTTCTTGAAGTTTTTTTAATTAGTTAATATAAAATTAAACCAGTTTTATGATATTTGTGTAACAAAAAAGTGTTTTTTGGATGTCGGAGCTCAGGAAAAGAATTTGATATGTAGGTACAATATTCCTTTTAATTTTATTATTTTAAAGGCCAGTTTTTTTTATATAGTTATGTTAACTATTTGTTAAACGTCTCGTAACTTTAGTTAAATTCTCGTTAATCTGTGAAGAAAAAAAAGCTTATCTAGGGATGAGAAAACGATTTAAAAAATACTCTTTAGTGTGACCAGCAAAACTTAACTAGGTAATAAAAATATTGCAAAAGCAATTACACTGTTACTTTAGGACTATACTTTATATATAATATATTAGTCGGACTTAATAGTATCTTTTTACCATTGGTAAACATAATTTGAGATTAAGTTAAGTTACCAGGTTACCAGGTTAGTAAATTTTTTTTTTTTTTTAAATAGCAAAAAAACCACACGGTTTTTTTTAACAAAATATTATTTCGAGCAAATAAAGGCCAAAATAATTGAGTGTAAAATTATTCCCTATGTCTTCATACTCGTATCTGTGTATTTTCATTTTGTATGGGTGACGTTTTACCTTAAACTAAAAAAAATTAACAAAACCCACTCCTCCTCTTTTTCCTGCTCCGTCATCAGACCCTGGTCTGTAACATATTCATTGAGACGATTCCGAAGAAGACGCAAAAAAGTTGCTGATAACAGCCAGTATAAAATAAAAGAAATAAAATTGAATTTCTCCATCCCTAATTTTAGTAGTTGATAAGAAATTTATTGGCTTTCGTTGTTTTTAATTAGTAGTAGTAGTAGTTTTAATAGGTAGTACGTAATGTTTATTACATATACACAAATTATGTACATACCACATGCATAACATAATCTACGACTCGTAGTTTTGTTTTAACGATTTGACTTTTGAAACGGTAAGTTTTCGTTTCCTCAATTCATGAGTAAATTTTTTTGCTTAACAATAAAATGTAACAAATAAAATATTAATCCCACTAATATTATTAATGCAAAAGTTTGTAAGGATGGATGGATGGATTGTTTGTTACTCTTTCACGCCAAAACTACTGATCGAATTAGGCTTATTAAATTGCGTATCAAAGCGCACTACCTTTCCTTATGCTGAGTAAATTCTCTAAATATCTACTTATCTTATCCATAAATTGTCTTACTTGTTTGTACATGTATGTATTTGTATATATATGTATTTGTACCTAGTATGGAGATATTTTTACGAACCTTATTATGTATATTATAGTTAAACCACCGTCTTTCCACTATATGCCTTTCATCTTTCCGAATGGTTGTCTGGTAGAAATCGCTCTGAGCAATAAGACCGCCAATTACTGTTACTCAGGTTTTTATTTTTTTAAGTTTTATTTTTTTAATTTTCTGTATTGTGGTATCAATAAAAATGTTATCTAGTCTAATTATGTAAGTTTATATAACACCCAGACACAGATGAATTATAATAATATTATATTGTACTGCCTCGGTGACGTAGAGGGCGCATGCTCGACTGCCAATCAAGAGGTCCCGGGTTCGATCCCCAGGTCAGGCAAGTGTTAAATATTGGATTTTTCCATTAGGAATTATCTCAATAACTGCCTGGAGTCTGGAACTGTGCCCGGTAGATGGCAATAGGCTCGCCCCCTATTACATGGGACCAATAACATACTGGCGAAATGTGGGTGTATCTACTATGGGACTGAGCCCTGGGTACACCTCTGCCTACCCCTTCGGGAAAAAGGCGTGAATGTATGTTATGTATGTTTATTGTACTGATTTACGTTATCTGTTTAGTATTACCTTTTAAACGTAGCAACGCGAGTGCGTGTAAACAACTTGAAAATTATTGTCCCGTGGCAGTTTAATGTATTATGTATATTTTAGCTGAACAAACATAATTTAAAATTTAAATCGTTACGTATAAAATAAACAGAGGTGTTACAATAAGGTGAAGAAATACTTATGGGGATACATTCATCTGTAAAACTTGTGAAAAATATTTACAACAAATACTTATGGGGATGCACTTATCTGTCAAACTTGTGAAAAAATATTTACAATCAGAAATACTTATGGGACGCATTTATGTGTCAAACTTGTGAAATAATATTTACAACAGAAATACTTATGGGGATTAATTTATATGTTAAACTTGTGAAAAACATTTACAAATAGAAATATTGATTTATTAAAATATCAAATATTAATATTTTATAGAATTTGTTTTGATACTTATGGGGATAAATTCATCTGTAAAACTTGTGAAAAATATTTACAACAAATACTTATGGGGATGCACTTATTTGTCAAACTTGTGAAAAAATATTTACAAACAGAAATACTTATGGGACGCATTTATGTGTCAAACTTGTGAAATAATATTTACAACAGAAATACTTATGGGGATTAATTTATATGTTAAACTTGTGAAAAACATTTACAAATAGAAATATTGATTTATTAAAATATCAAATATTAATATTTTATAGAATTTGTTTATTTTTTGCCTTTCCTTGTGGGACACAATAGGCTAACAAAAAAATACGCAGTTATGCCTACAAGACTGTAGGCATAACTGCATTCAAGAGCTTAAAATAGAGTCACAAACGTGCAAAAATAATGTCCGCGCCAAAACTGCGCACGCAACTCACTACGTACAGTGCGCCGGCTTTTGGTGGAAATTCTATCTAATCTATAATAGCCTTTTAAACAACTCAACTAAATAGAGTTTAAATTCAAATTCGTAGGTTTAATAGTGTGTATATATGTCAGCTCAGGACACTTACAGTGAATTTTGTACGAAAATAGCCCATTATAATTTTATGGCATTGTACGCAGTCATATTTGTATAAAAAAACCCAAAATAATTATTGTTTCGCAGATTTACAGAACTGTGTCAACAATGCACATCCTGTCCATTGAACTGGTCCACTCGTCGCTATCTAAATAGCCATGATCGTAGTCGTAGTTACTGTGACGCCTGTACCATCTGTACCATTGGCCTTAAAACTAATGAATAGATTACTTCGTCTTTGTCCAAGCTAAATATCGTTGAGACCGTACAGTTTCAACAATTTTACCATTGCTGGGTCACCTACAAGTCCTTGAATAGTCCCGCCATCTCTTTCTTTACCTTTGTCCAGAAAGTGAAAGATAACAAAATTCTCCCTTTTCTTCTGCTCCCTCATCAGACCCCGATTTCCGTCTATCTGTGAACTATTTATTGAGACGATTTTAATAAGCCTAAACACGGTATATATATATTATATATGACTAATGACTCTTCTGAACCTAATGCTACATCATCAGGTTAAGGTGTCCCGCCATCTCTTTCTTTACCTTTGTACAGAAAGTGAAAGATAACAAAATTCTCCCTTTTCTTCTGCTCCGTCATCAGACCCCGATTTCCGTCTATCTGTGAACCATTTGTTGAAACGATTATAATAAGCCTAAACACGGTATATATATTATATATGACTAATGACTCTTCTGAACCTAATGCTACATCATCAGGTTAAGGTTAGTGGGGTAAAGGTGAGAATCAATTTCTCTAGTTTTAGGTTAACTGGTAGAAAATGCTACACTAGCATAGCGTTGTGCTGAATTATAAATAAATAAATCAAACCCTGAAAAGACAGCTTTTTGCGCGTAGAAATTAACATAAATGTACTTCGCCTTCCAAATTACCTTTAAATGTCTTAGGAACATAAATTGACGTGGTTTTCCTACAAATAAAGATGCTTGCGGAAGCTATCCATATCCGTGATTATTGTAGTGTTAATAATTATTATTGTAGATACAAGTTAAGTCTTTTGTTTAAATGATGATAATGAAACACACGAAAATGAATCATATAAAATATTAATAAATATAATATATTTCCTTATTGAAGGCTGGGATTGTTTTCATAGCAATTCCTATAAAAATACAAACTTCGCAGACAATCTTACGATCATCTAAACATAACTACTGGCTTTTAGGGTAAGAAAAGTGAATATTCAAATAGAATTAATTGCGTACCGTTTGAAATTAATACTGATATGTTTAGAAAAATATACTGATCAATGGGAAAATTTTTGCTTTCTTGTAAAATACCCCATAACAACTGAAATTAATTAAAAACAAGAATATTATTCCGATGTAACTTACATAAACTCTCACCGTTTTGATTTAACGTTGAGTTGAAAGAACACATTACATTTGTAGACAAGAAAATTCTCTCCAACTTTCATTACGAGCATTATGTGCAAATTGTTTTCGTTTTCGCATTATATAAATCTAAAGCTAAACAAATAATTTTACTATTACGAAATAAACACAAGTAAGATAAACCGAAAATCCTTCCACAGAACACAAAGAATCTTACTTTATTTTTTTTTATTCACGAAGGAGAAAATGGACCATACGTTCGTGTATTTGCCACTGTCAAGTATTTTATGTTAAATCATAATAAAGATTCATTGTACATATTTTCATATGTGTATTATGATTTACTTCACTGTACATAATTTTTTGTTTGCTAATAATATGAATAAAAAATAATTATGCAAATTAAACAGCAAGTAGACGATCCGACATGGTACGGCTGTACTACGAACTTGGTTCGCTACCTGGTTTGATAGCGAGCCAAGTAATGTTCGATCGTGTGGCACACTGTACGGCGAACATTATTATTAGTATTACTCGGTACCGTATGTCAGTACGGTGGTACAGGAGCTTGCATATAAAACTTGGTACGGTACCGGACAGGTTCGGTTATCTGCACGGCGCACCGTACTGGTTCTGAGTTCAGTCGCTCGCCGTCATTGGTCGTCGCGCAGCACGTTGCGATGTCACACGTAATGGATGAAATAAAAATAAATACTGGTTTCGATATTGATGACATCTTAATTAAAAACAATAAAACCTGTCAGATGTAATCGAACTATAATGAGATTTTTCTTGCATATGGAGTCCGAGCGACATACCGACTGCTTCCCACATAATACAATTATCATTAAGAGGAGACAAGGAGACAAGAGGAGACCCACAGTATGTGAGACCCTCACACACGGTCGACACATTCTAATGTCATTATTATATTATTGTAAAAAAAGGGATTTTTTTTGGAACAAAGAAAATGTTTATGAATAATGAACTATTAATTTACTTTTACAAACTTGTACAAATTCTTTTCTCGTTTAATTTTCTGTCTTCCTTTCAACTACACTCTACATTGTTTATTGTATAGGTATCATTTATAATTCAGCACAACGCTAGGACTAATTTAATGCTAGAGTAGCATGTGTGCCGGAGATCGATTAAAATCTGGTGGCAAGTAGCGGTGTTTATTGAAGTCCCATCTATTTTTATCAATACTGATTCAGCGGTAAAACGTGGAAAACAGAGAGACTTTATATTGCAAGTTGTTCAGTTTGACGGTTCGATGTATCTTCCTGATTTAGTAATTACTATACCTTTTTGTGACATCTTGTATTAAAGGGTCTTTCATTTGGCTGCCAACTTACTAACTAACGTGTGCTCAACTTACTGGTGTTACTGTACCTACTGAAAAAAGAAAAGGGGGTTTCTTCTTCTTCTTCTTCCTAGCAATTATCCTGGCTATAGCCAGGGTCTGCTTTCCGGCTATTTCTCTTCCACTTCGCTCGGTCTTGTGCATCCTCTACGGAGAGTTCATTGGCACTCATGTCATCCCTATTTATCCCATTTTCATAGCTACTATTATTTTAGAGAAATCGTTATGAAATATCTATTGCTTTTTACGATAAGTTAAATACATAGTAGTATTAATATTAATCGTTATAATATAATTATGGATGTCGTGTGTTAGCTATAACCATGTTTCTGGGATTACAATTCAATAGACGTGCGATTCGTGCCATCTATGAGATGCGTCCATGCGAATCCCTGAGGGAATTATTTAAAGAAATAAACATACTGACCCTACCATCCTTATACATTTATGAGAACATCATGTATGTGCGTAAAAATTTACATAAATTAAAATTAAATAGTGACCTTCATAATTTTAATACTAGGAATAAAGACAAAATAGCTGTACCTAGCTTTAGATTATCTAAAACAAATAAAAAGACATTCTTAGGAAATAGTGTACGTTTCTATAATAAAATCCCAAAAGAGATAACTGGGCTCTCAGAGGGTAAATTCAAAACCTATATAAAATCTACTTTACTTAAGAAGGCTTATTATAAAGTCAACCAGTACATAGAGGACAAAGATGCCTGGAAACTTCTGCATAGCCGCCTCGCGGCACCTTCAAAGAAAACGAATGTAACCAAACCAAATATTGTGAAACTATCTGTTGAAAAAATTAAGCCCTACAAGTTTCTTGTGCGTTCTTCTTGTAGAGGTATCTTTCCGAACGCACGGTAGACTCAGTACTGTATCTTCATTGACGTACAAAAGTGTCAGATTATGACCTATTTGAATAAATCTGTTTGAGTTTGAGTTTGAGTTTGAAATAGCGTTGTTTTTTTCAATTTATGTTTATGTTTTTTTCGTCGTTTGATCTGTTTTCTTACGTGAAATTGACAATATTGAATGTTGATTGAGGTAGAGAAAAGAGTAGAAAATAATGGGGGCGCCACTGTCTTTCACAAGAGTAAAAACAATTTAATCAACACATACACTTTAAATTAGTTCCGTTTCTACTCTTTTCTGTCGAGCTATATTCCTTATAGTTTTGACAAGCCAAAATAAATAAATTAAATATTTTCTTGTTTTTAATTAATATCAATCGTTATGGGGTAATAAAAAGGAAAGCAAAAGTTGACCAAATGATCAGTATATTTTGCTGAACATATCGGTATTTATTTCAAACGGTTCAAAATTAATACTGTTTCACCTAGAAAATTCCGGCAATCTGATAGGTCTATTTAGATTCTAGATATACTAAGTGTAACATTCTAAGTGTTCTTGAAGTTGGACTAAGAATTTAGAAACAGAACAAACAAAATAAATGAATAACTAGATTTTGATCTTGAGGTACCTATGTTTTGTGCTGTTTTTAAACTGTAACAAGGTCGAAAAATGTGTTCTTGAAATTGCGATCGACTATTAGAAGGCTGGAAAGCCTTTTTGAACTTAAAACAGCTTTTACAAAACGTTTTTAATGTTTGTTCCGTCAACAATTATAACTTAATTGCATATTATGACGCAGTTTTCCTTTATTTTTACTGCATTTAAGATTTGAAGTGTTGAGTTAGCAAAACAATTAAGTTGAACAAATCATTCTGTAAGGGGTACCTCAAGGTTTCAACCTCAGCCCTACGTTTTTCATAGAAGTCTTCGCTGATTTAGCCGGCATTGCAACATAATACATGGGTAATAATTTGAATAACACGTATGTACGAACCGTTAATTCAATTGTTTCACGTCACTTACATCGTTAACGATCAATTAGATATTAGTTTACTTATAATTGTGGTCAATATAGCAATTAAATGTACTTAACACACGGTTTAAAAACATCTCGATTTATTCTATTGCTTTAAGTGTCTCCATGTTCTTCTTTTTGTTTGTCGAGTCGGTGTGTAACCGTAGCATTAGAGCTTTCAGGTGACCCGAAGGCCTTTGAAAGACTGACACGACTACAAATTATCACCCGTCCAGGTCAGGTACCGGGTCTGTCGTGAGTCGTGGCCTAATCAATCCAACAAGAACGATTGGCTAAACTTGTTGTAACCTTGCCTCATATGGACCACCGGTTGTGCCCTATTAGATATAGTATTATCGTATTGTCTCCTATGTCCAGCCCATTTCCATTTAAGCTGGACTGGACATCTTATAAGAAGTAAGACAGAAAAATGGGCCAAAGAAGTGACAGAATGGTGTCCTAGATATAAAAGAGAAGCAAAGGTAGACAATATCGAAGATGGGAAGATGATATTAAAAAAGTTACAGGAACTAATTGGATGAAGAAAGCAAGAGATAGATCTTTATGGAGAACACTTGGGGAGGCCTATGCTGTAAAGCAAGACAATCAAGAAACCGGTGTCTAAAGAAACCTACTATTATCATTTAAGTACACAAACCTATTTTAAGATAAAATGTAATAATTAGATTGTTAATAAAGGCTATCATTATCATTGTCTCCTATAAGAAATGTACGAGTAGGATGCGTTCGTTTGGTCATACCGGAGATCTCGTAAGAATCTTGGCGACCGACTATTCCCGACATAATATAGGGCTATAGATTGACCACACAGCCTGTAATGGTTTGACGTTGTAATATTTAGGTAATTGTTTAAACAATTATAACATGTTTTGAAAATATGCTAAGTTACTGTGTGTGTAGACCACTATCTGTCTTTGCTGTCCCCATATGAATAGCTCTTTGTCCACAACGATAAGTACTTTATTATCATTGTAGTGTGTCAATAAGCTCATTTGTTCCCGATAGTGTTTCAATATTATCTTGAACGGTGTGACAGTGTGAGCTAATGTATAGTTCGACACAAAAAATAAAAAGACATTCTTAGGAAATTGTGTACGTTTCTATAATAAAATCCCAAAAGAGATAACTGGGCTCTCAGAGGGTAAATTCAAAACCTATATAAAATCTACTTTACTAAAGAAGGCTTATTATAAAGCCAACCAGTACATAGAGGACAAAGATGCCTGGAAACTTCTGCATAGCCGCCTCGCGGCACCTTCAAAGAAAACGAATGTAACCAAACCAAATATTGTAAAACTATCTGTTGAAAAAATTAAGCCCTACAAGTTTCTTGTGCGTTCTTCTTGTAGAGGTATCTTTCCGAACGCACGGTAGACTCAGTACTGTTTATCTTTATTGACGTGCAAAAGTGTCAGATTATGACCTATTTGAATAAATCTGTTTGAGTTTGAGTTTGAAAAAAAGAGTAGAAAATAATGGGGGCGCCACTGTCTTTTACAAGAGTAAAAACAATTTCATCAACACATACACTTTAAATTAGTTTCGTTTCTACTCTTTTGTGTCGAACTATAGTTCGACACAAAAGAGTAGAAACGATATGTGGTCATTTATATCGTAATGCTCCTGTAAATATTTGTGAGCAGTCGTAATCGTTACTGGTACTGCTCCCTTTTTTGCCGTAAAATTTGTGTTCGAATCGCAAAATTATTATGACATCGTTTTAGTTAAGAATGTCAAGCTTTGCCTATACAAAATTAAAAAGTATTCAATTTTAAAAATAAAAATATTTTGTTTATTAGGCGATGCTAATTTCATTATTATCTGTTGACTTTTAATAGTGTTATCAGTCATGGAAAGTTATTGATAATTCTAATGTCAAAGTGGCACTAGTACCGAAGTTACCAATAACAAAGCAGTTTTGTATGAAAATACTGGTGAATACACAGTTTATTTAATAAATTCCTAGATATTGTTGTGCCAGCCCTTGCTAGCCCCATTAATGACGAAGTGTTTTGTGTTGATGATTTTAGAGTTCCGTACCCAAAATGGCGCTATCATTGTGTAGCGCTGCGCTGTCCATTATAACTTCAGATATCAAAATGTATGTATAGGTGTGAGGTAGGTACGATTACCGCACACAATTCTTTGTTGTTAAAGTTGCTAGTTATATAATTAATATAATAACAATAAATTAATTAAAAATACTTATTTTAGGAAAGGCAACGGGACTTAATTGCGCTAAAAACATTTTAATTTACGTCAGACGTTTCCATCAGCCGTGTTCACGAGAAGACTGGAGAATGCGGGTATCTCCGTTGGGAAGGGAAAAACATTGTCTCCAACTACCCGCAATTGGTCTTGTAAATAATTGTTATCACGACACACAAACTCACTATATCCGCAGATCTATTTTGGGATAAATCGCGCCTCGAACACATACTGATTACTGGATGCCAAGAAATACCCAACTTTTAACCACCCTATCGGTTGATATTAGGATGTTTTTTAATTCGCGTTCAATTCTGGAGTAGTAGTGACGCTCGGTGGAGAGGACTTATAACAATAATTATTGCCCTTCACTAGTAACATGCTACTTTCAGCTTTCATTACTAAATTTTTTTATATATAATAATAATATTAAAGTAAATATATAGTGTAGTAGTATATTAAATATTAGACAGTAGTACAAAACCCTTCGTGTGGAAATTCAGCGCGCATTTGGCCGTTTTCTTATTTAAATTGTTGAGCGAGATTAGTAAACCGTTCAGATACTTTGCGAGACGCCTACAGCAATTATTGCTCTGTTAATATTATTAGTAGTATTTAGTTAAATAGAAGCAGTTTTCAAGATGCGTTTGTTACACTTGACAAATATTTGCAAATTAATCACATCGATGATCTCACTTAAACTATCCATATTAGTAATTGGGTAATTAAATTCGTCCGTATTTGGTTTAGTTAAACAAATTCGTATTATACTAACGTGCTCAGTGAAGTTCCTTTATTAGGGAAATTACCTTTTGTTAATCAGACGAAAGGATAAGGTAGTCGAGGTAGTACTTCGTTGGTTATTATGTGTTAGGAATGTTAGTGGTGTTCAAATCAATTTCAACGGAATGACCGATCTATGTAAATAATTTCATAAAATTTAATCCATAGAGGATGGTTTCTTTAGGAGTTTTGATCAAAGGAGGTTTAAGGTGTCACC
This sequence comes from Hemistola chrysoprasaria, assembly GCA_947063395.1. Classification (NCBI taxonomy): domain Eukaryota; kingdom Metazoa; phylum Arthropoda; class Insecta; order Lepidoptera; family Geometridae; genus Hemistola; species Hemistola chrysoprasaria. The sequence goes on along the minus strand of OX346733.1, from coordinate 7,563,278 downwards.
TATCCGAGCCGAACGCGCCGAGAAAACGAATTTTAGAATGGAATTCTATGAAACCAGAAATAAAAACACAAACATCTCCCGAATCGGACTGGTGTGCGAGGTGTCCTAGGAATTCATATAAAGAATTCTAGTTCGTTTCGTTCGGCACGTTTGGCTCGAATAGTGCGATCATCAAAAGAACTATTTAAATAGTTCTTTTGTTAATAGGAATAAAAAAAACCTTTCACGGACGGATCTGTTACTCGTAGTTGGAATGTTTGATATTATTATATCGGAGGAACGTTAGTGGTGTTCCTCCTCGATGCCAATAGAATGACCAGACTATGTTAATGATAACAATTGCCCTGTCTGTTAATTAAAAAAACATGTTTTCATTGACTCATCACGCCTTTTCCCAAATGGGTAGGCAGAGGTGTACCCAGGACCCAGTCCCATAGTAGGTACACCTAGCTATGTTTTTAGGTCCGTAATAGAGGGCGAGTCTATTGCCAATTGCCATCTACCGGGCACAATTCCAGACCGCAGGCTGACATTGCGGAAAATCCTAATGAAGAAGTCAAATGACCTGGGGATCGACCCAGGACCTCATGAAGAATGAAGACTGACCGAATACATCCCTGACCACCTGTTATTTTTGTCCAGGTGTTTCACCTACGGGATATCCGCTGGGAGCGTCCTCGGTTCCTCTCCAAGTCATTCCTGGCGTTCGCGACCTTCAACGTGATCAGCTACTCCCTCCTTGCAGCTGAAGTCCTCACTACCAACGTCTCCAATTTCAATCATAAGGTAAATCTAGCTTGTAGCAGGACGACTGCCTCGGCGGCGTAGAGGGCGCATGCTCGACTGCCAATCAATAGGTCCCGGGTTCGATCCCCAGGTCAGGCAAAGTGTTAAATATTGGATTAGGAATTATCTCAATAACTTCCTGGAGTCTGGAACTGTGCCCGGTAGATGGCAATAGACTCGCCCCACTAATATTATAAATCCTACTAATTTTATAAATTCCAAATCTCAGCACAATGTAAAAAGTTACCTTTGTAACAGGTAAAAAAAAACGCTAGCGTGTTCGGCCCATGCGCCATCTAGCGTTGTTTTTAGGGTTTGGTACCGCAAAAGAAAAAGGAATCCTTATAGGACCACTTTGTTGTCCGTCCGTCTATCTGTCTGGTTGTCTGTCTGTCCGTTTGTGTCTGTCTGTCCGTCTGTCTAGACGCTTTTTGATGAGTACGCGTGAAGGCATCTAGTTGAAATTTATATCAACTATTCAGATTTGCGGTCCCTTGTGGCTGTAAAAAAGTCTTTCTTCTAAGTTAACGCATTTAAAAGTAATGGCCATTTTACTGCATATTTCCATAATTTGCGCAAGAAACTATTAGATAGCGCTGTATGTTCTGTAGGCGGATTGTTTTTCGGGACTGGAAGCGTTTTTTCAGGTATCTAGGTATGGAAGCCTACAGTACGCATACATATGTATGCCTTAACTGTAACTGTATGTTTGTTCCGTTTTCACGCTAAAACTACTGAACCGATTGAGCTGAATTTGGTATGTAGATATTTTAGATCCTGGAATAACACATGTGTACTTTTTATCGCGATATCCCCACGGGAACGAAGACAACGCGGGCACAGCAAGTATTATATAAATTGTACAACTAACCCTTTGGGGACACTGAAATCGCGAATATAAATTAAAAATTCATACGTTTTGATAGAGTACGCTAGTATTCTAAGGTACGGAATCTTTGAAACGGTTGTTTTTTGTAGTGGTAGGCCTCTATTGCTGGGGGCCGTCTGGGGAAGTACCACACCTTTGCCAGTTATTCATCCGCCAAGCAGTAATGTGCAAACATTACTGTGTTCCGGTCTGAAGGGCAATTTTACCAGCAATTTAATTACTGGGCATGATGAGATTCAACAACTAATATCTCAGGGTGACAAGCGCAGTGCATTGCCGCGCAGAATTTTTAATTTTAATACACTGGGTGGCACTGTGTCTGATATGGGTAATCATGATGCTTACCATCAGGCACCTGATTTGCTCGTCTTGTCACTCACTATCTTAAAAATGGTAGATTTTTTGCGATTTCAGATTCGGTTCAGTTTTGGCATTTACGTTAATAGAGTATTTTCTTAGGTGTCCCTCAACCCCAATATATCACCTCTATAGATATTATACATACATACAGTACAGTCCTTGTGCCATAGACAGTTGCCTCATATGATTATTTTTCTCTTTTAGCATGTGTTCAACGGATGCTACGCCGTGCTTCTGACAATCGTGGTGATATTCTTCCTCATTTATGGAGTCGAGGTGTACTTCAAGGTGAGAAGTACATTCAAATTCATATTATACAAGGTAACCAACCATATCTGCCAGATCTTTAATCATGTATGGCAAATCGTTGATATATGCCAAAAACAATAAAGGACCCAATATTGGTCCCTGTGGAACTCCTTTTGACAGAAGACCTAGCAGATGTGGTGACACATACCTTCTGACTACTAGGTAAACACGATTCAACAAGATTCAGGGAATTCCCATGAACTCCATAAACTCTTAACCTGAGCAGTATCGTACGGTGTTCTACACTCTCGAATGCTTTGGAGAGATCACAAAATACTACAATGGCATCCTGTGAACCCTGCCAATCTTTTGTTATAGTCCGACCAATTATGAATGATTATAAACATGTTTACCTATTTTAACCTGTAAGCACGCTCTATAGAGATGCCTATTTATTTGTCCTTGATTGTATAACAGTTGAAGACGTTTTCATTTGTTTGTGTAATATTTATTATGCAATCTTATTTTGACCACAGAATATAGCTACAGTTTTTTTGACATTAACTTTGCTAACCCAGTTTTAACTTTCCCGAATCGGTGGGTTAAATTAAACACTAGGCAAAAGAGGCAAAATAATGAAGTATTTATTCCTGTGTTAGCGGTTAACTCCGAGATAATATAATATATAATATAATAATAATAATATGGGACAACTTCCACACACGGTCAATAATCATGAATCATGAATGGATGGAATCAGATAAATAAGATAACCTAGAATGTTGCAAGGGGGCCTAAGAAAGGCGTAATTGCGTTTATTATAGAAGCTAGCATTTTTATAGAATGTTGCAAGGGGGCCTAAGAAAGGCGTAATTGCGTTTATTATAGAAGCTAGCATTTTTACTGATAGGCCCCAGAGATCTTTAGTATTTAGTATCAGTAGCTTTAACATTTAAATTGATTTGATTAAGTGATATTGACATTGAAATTATCATAAGTATACAATAACAACATAATATTATATTATGACTCATAGTAAATATTATTATGATAAAATTCAATGTTCAATCAACATTTTACAGTAAATAAATAAGTACAATGAATAGGTACTACTAATATTATAAAGAGACAACAGTTCTTGTGGTTAGTGCGGTTAATAATTGGAATAGTTTCTTCGATAAAGCCGGGAGTACACTATGGTGTGGGGTGCATGATGACCACGATATGCCATTAACAATTGCTTACACAACATTTATTTGTTTATTTGTAACTAGCTGTGTCCCGCAGTTTCACCCGCGTAGACAATGTACCCGTGGGAATATCGGGGGAAAAAGTACCCATTTATTCCAGGGTCTAAGCTACCTACATACCAAATTTCAGCCCAATCTGTTCAGTAGTTTTGGCGTGAAAGAGTAACAAACATCCATCAGTCCATCAATGTAACCAAAATCGCGCTAGATGGCGCTGAAGGCGAGTTAGAACTCGCAAGCGTTTTGTTCACCTGTTAAAAACGTAATTTTTTTACATTGTTCTATAATTTGTGTTTTATAATATATATTAGTAGGACAATAAGTTGATACATTAAACTTAGTGCTAAATAAAACATAAAAAAATTACAAAGCAAAGAATTAAAAAGTAATCATAATCATAATGACTTTCTCAATTTATCACTATTAGAGGAATCAATATATATGGTTAGATCGCTTAATTGTGTCCTCGCCTGCGGGGTGCAGGGGCGGCAGGCACCGCCCGCCCGCAATTCTCCGGGCCTTTACCCCGCAGGCGAGAACTCAATTAAGCGGTCTACCTATAGATATAACAACACCACGTCTCGATTAGTTTGAAGTGCGTTTGAAACAGCCAACTTCTTGATTGCCCAAACGACCGGGACCTGTAGTAGGTGATCCTTCGCCCCACATTCATTCATTAATTCATTCATAATAGCGTTCGGCCGAAGTGGAGGGGGGCTTTGCGCAGGTGTATTGATCTATAAAGTCCTAAAAGATCTAAAAATCGATTTCTGCACATTCAAGGTCAGCACTATTAAACCGTGACGCGACCTGTACTTACAGTAACGCCTAGCGCACCATCGAAATTCACCCCTCATTTCTGGTGCAAACTGACACGGAAAATACGTCCACTCGCTGGATATATTTACCTACTCGTATATAGCTTAACATTTTGCTGGGGTTAGCCTTCGACAATTTTAATGGCGACCCATGTGTGGCTACACAGTCTCACAATAATGATCAATTTATCAGACAATGGTACATTATGCCCGTAAATGATACGGTTAGTGGTATCACGTAAGTGTATGGGTAGGTAGTGTTGTTCTTGAAACTGGACTGGGTACGCTATTGTTTATGTTAATACGTACTAGGAATAAAGATAAATTAGCTGTACCTAGCTTAAGATTATCTAAAACAAATAAAAAGTCTTTCTTAGGGAACTGTGTACGTTTCTATGATAAAATCGCAAAAGCGATAACTGGGCTTTCTTTCAGATTCAGAGAGTAAATTCAAAAACCTGTATAAAGTCGACTTTATAAGGAAAGGCTTATTATAAAGTTAAACAATACATAGAGAACAAAGATGCCTGGAAACTTGTGCCACCCGGCACCTTACAAGCAAACAAATTTAACTTTACAAATTTAACCAACATAACATAACATACATTCACGCCTTTTTCCCGAAGGGGTAGGCAGAGGTGTACCCAGGACTCAGTCCCATAGTAGATACACCCACATTTCGCCAGTATGTTATTGGTCCCATGTAATAGGGGGCGAGCCTATTGCCATCTACCGGGCACAGTTCCAGACTCCAGGCAGTTATTGAGATAATTCCTAATGGAAAAATCCAATATTTAACACTGCCTGACCGGGGGATCGAACCCTGGACCTCTTGATTGGCAGTCGAGCATGCGCCCTCTACGCCACCGAAGCAGCAAATTTAACCAAATATTGTAAAACTTGCAGCAAAATTAAACATTCAAGTTTCTCGTGCAATCTTGTAAAGGTATCTTTCCAAACGCACGGTAGACTCATTACTGTTTATCTTTATTGACGTGTAAAAGTGTCAGACTATGACCTATTTGAAAAAAAAGTTTTTGAGTTGGAGTTTGACATCCATCTACAGTACTTGCCTTATGTCCTCCCGTTGGCGCTCAAAGGCTTGGCACTCAAACAGGATATGCGGTACTGATTCCTACTCGTCGAATTTTGTAAATCTTTCCTTTGAATGTTGTTCTGTTTGACGAGTGTATGCACCTTCTTAAGTATGACACAGAAAACAAATAGATGAGTAATTTCTCTAAAGATTATCGTATAAATTGTACAATAACAAGGCAATTTCCTTAAACTTTACAAAATACAAAACCTAGTCACAAGTTACTTAACAGGATACAGGACCTCTTAGCAGTTTGACACAATCCTGTGGAAAATTTACTAAATCAATGTTTTGTATTCCCCTGTTTCCTCCGAATACAGTAAACCTATTTGTTATAATATTCATATCCTGATATTTTAAAGTTTAAGTAAAGCATGTCGTTACCATTTTAGACTATAGCTGTGCCCGCGGTTTCACCCGCGTAGTCTTCGTTCCCTTGGTAATAACATACATTCACGCCTTTTTCCGGAAGGGGTAGGCAGAGGTGTACCGAGGACTCAGTCCCACAGTAGATACACCCACATTTGGCCAGTATGTTATTGCTCCCATGTAATAGGGGGCGAGCCTATTGCCATATACCGGGCACAGTTCCAGACTCCGGGCAGCTATTGAGATAATTCCTAATAGAAAAATCCCATATTTAACACTGCCTGACCTGGGGATCGAACCCGGGACCTCTTGATTGGCAGTCGAGCATGCGCCCACTACGCCACCGAGGTAGTCCCTTGGTAATAACGGGATAAAAAGTACCCTATGTGTTATTCCAGGGTCTAAACTAACTACACACCGATTTTCAGCCGAATCCGTTCAGGAGTTTTGGCGTGAAAGAGTAACAAACATCAATCCATCCATCCATCCATCCATCCATCCATCCATCCATCCATCCATCCATCCATCCATCCATCCATCCATCCATCCATCCATCCATCCATCCTCACAAACTTTCGCGTTTATAATACTAGACGTAGACATCGAACCCGTGAGAATATCGGGATAAAAAGTAATCCATTCAGTAGTAGTTTTTGCGTTTGAAAGCGTAACAAAAATTCATCCATCATATCTATCCTCACAAACTTTCTTATATTGTAGGATAGGAACGGTTTACGCAACGTACGCTAATAAAGCTCCAAAGTCTGCATGATTATTTCTGATCTCTGCAACTTTCATCGTAATATTTCACCTTATACAAAACCTTAACAGGATACAGGCCCTCTTAGCAGTTTGACACAATCCTATGGAAAATTTACTAAATCGATGTTTTGTATTCCTGTGTTTCCTCCGAATACAGTAAACCTATTTGATATATTTATATTTTGATATTTTAAAGTTGTAGTAAAGTATGTCCCTATCATTTTATTTTTGTGTATAAACTCTAAATTTTTTTGTACTGAACGTCCAACTACGCGAGTAAAACTGCGATTTTTGGAATTTCACTTTGAAAAAACCAAGGGTTTATAAGAAAAATTAAGATGACAGGGACATAAATTACTTCACTATAAACATATCAGGATTTTATAAACAGATCAGGAAATTCATAGAATGGGTTAATAATATTCGTAGGAAACAAGGGAATACAAAACATCGATTTGGTAAAGTTTTCATAGGATTGTGTCAAATTTCTAGAATCTCATGTACGCTCTTAATGAAATATACACAGAAACCTTCCTCTTGAAGTACTCCAAACATTGGTAAAAACCGCATCCAAATTAGTTGCGCGGCTTAGGAGTAAGCGGATATACAGACAGATGCGGAGAGCGACTTGGTTTTACACTATGTGAGGATAAAAGATGTTGTTATTACGGTAATAGGTAACTATACAGTTTTATCATTTACCATCAATTTGGTTTTCAAAACTATTGGTCAAGCTAAGGCAGAAATAACGGCGCCAAAGTGTGAATCTAGGTCGTTGCTTATAATTCCCCACTCTGTGGCTTTACCACCGGTAGCTTAGACCTCACGCTTCGCTGCTGGCGGCACTTCTAGGATTAGGTTTTTGCAATGTTTTTATATTTGTTTATATTTATATAGGAATATTGTAATAAAACTTAGCTTTATGGTTGTAAATAAATAAAGAGAATAATAATAATAATTTCGAATTTATACTCTAAAACTGCCGTGTCAAAGAATAATAACTATTACTAGCCGCGCGTTGCACTCTACTTTTCACTATAATTGTGAATAAAATTATTAATTTCATCAAAACATTTTGGCTATTTAAATAACGTGGGACACCAAAAAAATATAATCGCATTGGTAACAGAAAAAAATTAAAAAGAAATTTATGTTATCACCTAGATGTTAAAAATTGATTTTAGCCCCGCTCTGGTACGCAGCAGTGACGGGCTTTTTGAGCAAAAAGAGTGAAACGAGTATATTTTGTCGCTCACGGCCACATAACGTTCCTTTAATGTACCTACTAGTATAATAAATAAATTGTTAAGGCATACATATGTATTCAGTATGCATAGTGTAGGGTTCCATACCTATATACCTGAACATGCAGTGCCATCTATTAGTTCCTTGCGCAAAATATGGAAATATGCAGTAAAACGGCCATCACTTTTGATTGCGTTAACTTAGAAGTATGATTTTTTTAAGGGACCGCAGATCTGAGTAGTTGATATAAATTTCAATTTGATACCTCCACGCGTTCCCGTTAAAAAGTGTCTTGACAGACGGACAGAGGGACAGACAGACGGACAAAAAGTAATCCTGTAGGGGTTCCTTTTTCCTTTTGAGTTAGGGAACCCTAAAAAAAGCTTCGAACCAACAATATCGCCAACACGTTATTCTTGTAAGGAGTAAGAATGCTTGGATCGAGTCCAACGTTGATGAATAGGTTTGGCATTCCGCTGACTAAGAAATGGTGGAAGGGACACAATGGTGTTTACATTATTATCATAATATTGCATCACTAACGGGAATTTTTTTTTTGTGGTAGGCCTTATTTGCAGGGGGCCGCCTGGGGAAGTACCACACCTTTGCCAGTTATTAATCCGCCAAGGAGTAATGTGCAAACATTACTGTGTTCCGGTATGAAGGGCAATGTTACCAGCGTAATTACTGGGCATGATGAGATTCAACAACTGATATCTCAGGGTGACAGTCGCAGTGCAGTGCCACGCCGAATTTTTAATTTTAAAACACTGGGTGGCACTGTGTCTGATATGGGCGATCATGATGCTTACCATCAGGCACTTGATTTGCTCGTCTTGTCACTCACTATCATAAAAAAAAAAAATTTCGAACGTGCTTAAAAATGTTAAGGGGAAATTACTCAAATTCAAAAAGTTTTAATTTCGAACAGAGTTCAAATTGTTAGTATACAATCATAGCTTAACCTTAATTATTCTACTTAAAAAAAAGCTAATAAAATGCCTAACTTAAAAGAACAAACACATCACTTGACCAGCAAGCATTGTGCATGCCGAAATTACTGGGTATACGAGATTTAATATAAGGACATTAAACACCTAAAAATTTTGTTGATGATTAAATTTTACAAGAATCACGACGATTATGAGCCTGTGGAAGTCTCAAATGCTTTTTATGGCGAGCCCTTAGACTTAGTATCAGGCAAATGATCGTTGACTTGACTTCAAACGTCTTATGGGTCTTCTACGCAACACTAAATGTACCTTACGCGTGGCGTGCAATGTGTTATTGCACGCCACTATATTTATAATTTTTCTTATAATTTTTCTCCTTTTGGTTTGGTTGTCAGGAAGAAATCGCTTTAAGCGACAAGACCGCCACAAAGACAAACTGTACCTACTTTATTTTCATAATATTTTGTTTGCTGTAAGGTGTACAATATAGTGTTAATCTATCTATTTCTATCTATCTATCTTTTCCCATACAAATTTCGAGGACTGAATGACGATGATAAAAGAGATATAATTGCTTTATGAGTGTTTTTATTTTAAATAAAAAATAAAGTGGCATTTATCCAGTTATACTACAAAAAACACGTTTTATAATCTTCTATCATCGTCATTCATCGTCAAAGTTTGTATGGGAAATGATGTCAGGCCAACCACCTTAACCAAACATATATATCGCATTGGGAAACCCAACCACCATTCGAATACCAACCTTAATTGGGAATCTTCACCAGTGTCTTATAATTAGACAAGTAAGTCCTTATTATGATCTAAGTACTTAAGTTGAACTGGTTTTGTCGGTCTGTTGTCGTGCTCTGGTTTACTGGTTCCCGAGATACAAGTTAGTACTCTTAGTTCGGGACTAGTAATAAATCAATGTGCGCGGTTGCGGGCACGATCAGACCAGTTAGAGCTATGCTTACTTATAAATATTATAATGACTAAGTGCGGATCCAATATTGTTTTGTACCTAAATAAGGCTTATTAACATCCGTTTGTAAACTCTTTTCGCAAATAAACATTTTATTTATTTATTTATTATAATTCCAGCTCCGCGGAGAGTTCCTGAAGGAGACGAAGGTAATCACACATATATCTCCACGGCCGGGACCGTCCTGTGCCGATGATGACGATGTCCAAGACACTCTTGTTACTAAACAGGTAATCTTCTTCTTTTTGGCTCCGACCGCACCTGACTAATGGCGTGTCCAAATTACGCGCCGCAAACCCTAGAACATTGGCGCGCGTAGCGGCCGCGTGCGATCTGGATGGGGTCTAACAATAATTCATGCTTGTATGCCTTCGGGTGGTTGCCGTAAGAGCCGCCTAAGGGTTGTCAGATCCAGAGCCCGGCCAACAGCGTCCTCTGCTCTTAAACCATCGAACTGGGTTCTCCAACTCGCCTGCCCCATGGGGGAGGCCTATTTCCAACAGTTCCTTTCTTTCAACTTCCTATGGTTGAGGTGACGATGGCCATATCGTGCGCAATAATAGCCCATGTAAATCATGAAAAACTGTTTCTGCTGTCACTGCGCTGACATAAGGTAGAGGTTTTAAAAAAATCGTCTTAGGCCCATTTCCGTTTCGATAAATGCTAAAAGGACCATCATGTAACCGATTTAGATGGAGTCTTAAAACTGCATCATGACATTAGAAAAAAAATGGTAGCTACTCATAGCATTTTTCGCGAGAGTGCGCAGATGGCGGAGCATGCTCCTGATCGTCTCAGTGAGCCGCCTATTTAGTTTTTATATACATCAGTCACGCGACTCCCTCTAGCATTTTTCGACATTCGCATTTGTTTCGGAGGTGCTCTGAAGACGTTTTAAAAAAAAATCACCCTGTATATTGAAAACCCATAAGCATCATCTTTCATAATATAAACATACTAATAATATGGTTGTCACCCAGGGCATCCGAACAGACCTGGCCGATGGCAACGGCAACATAGACCCACGTTCAGTAAACACCTCACAACTGCACCAGTCTCGTGTGGGTCTCATCAGTCAGGCCCTCATGTTGATACTGATCGCTGGGTTCCTCGCCTCGGAGACGCTCAGCGAGCTGTGGAAGACCAAGTTAGTATTGTTATATAGACAGTATTACTAGTGTTAGCTATCGATAGCTAGAAGAGGGGGTAGGAAGGCCGAACGATATATTATAAGCATGCGCTTGCCAGCGCTCGCGCTCACTTTGCTTTCAGCTGTTGTAGAGAGAACATCATCCGATATTTTTTCACATTGCATTAAGAGCGTATTAGCTACAAGAAATTTGACACAATCCTATGAAATATTTACCAAATCGATGTTTTGTATTTCCCCCATTTCATCCGAATATAATGAATCCACCCTATACATTTATATCCTAATATTTTTATAGTGACGTAATCTATGTCCCTGTCATTTTAGTCTCTCTTATAAAACTATCGGTTTTTCATAGTGAACTTCTAAAAATACCAGCTTTCATTTAAAAAATACAGGGGATGATTATACACAAAAATAAAATGATAAGGAAGTTTACTTCATCTTCAAAATATCAGGATATAAATATATCAAATAGGTTTAATATATTCGGAGGAAACAGGATCTATAGGATTGTGACAAACTGCTAAGTCCCCTTCCTTGCTAAGGGCTTGCGGGTTCTCAGCTTGTTGCGACACTCTAGCATCTTGTATTGACAAGCTTACAGATCCTAGCGTCATCGCCCTCATTCATTAAGATTTGACACCACTGGTAGAGAAGGTGGGGTACGTACTATTCTAAAGCCGGTACCGCCACGGCGAATGTGGTATCAATAGAAAGTTATCTATCTTAAATTTTATATGTTTGTTCCCAGAGTGCCAGTAGTATCTCGCAACTGGCACGACCTGGTGTTCCGGCTGGTCGAGATCGGCGTCGCGTTATGGTTCCCCTGCGTCCTATGGAACTCGATGGCTCCCGAGCGGCTCTGGATCCTCAACCCTCGCCGCCTACTCGCCAGGCAGTTGGATGACACGAAGCTCGCGCATCTGCTCGCCAACAATGGGGTCGCCAAGGTTTGTTCACATTTGCACGGATATTTATGTCTTATAGTAGGAAATTGTCAATAAAATGTTATTTAACCCGGAAAAGTGCTTTGTAATGTCATTTGACCCTTTAGCCACGAGCGTTAACGTTGCTAGAATCAACTATATATGTATGGGTGATGTGTTATGGTATGACTTACTAACTTCCTTAATACAAGTGCTCTACTAAACTTGGTTTCCATTATGATGTAGACAAGGAATAAGAACGGAACTATTTAAAATTCTTATAGATGCACAAAACCAATGATTGCTCGACTACTGCAACGCCTAAAATGAAGGGTTATATTATTCTACGCTTTCTCAGATATAGCTTGATCAGTGACAGCAGAACAAAATCTATATTTTATTCCATATTTCCGTAAATTAAGTTCTAAGAGGGATGATACTATTTATGTACCAAATTTAAGGAAATATGACCAAAACATTGATTTTTGTTCAGCTGTAATTGATCAAGCTAAATTAGACTCACGTAAATTTATAGTTTAGTTCTGCTATAGTGCTTAAACTACTAATCCGATTGTATTGACTGATGTGGCAATCGACATAGATAAATTCATTACTATTTATCTTCATTGACAAAGCAGGTTTTGTCTGCAAAGGTTTTGTCATTGGTTTTTAAAAATAAGCTGTATTTTATTTCGTGCCGTTCCTCCCCCATATCCTTGTGTCCTCTATTGTTATATCGTTTTGCTTTCATTTTAGTTCAGTATGATACGTTGTCTTTAAGTCGTTCCGCAATTTTTTGTTTGCAATTTATCAGAAATTGGCTTTCAATGTTAATATTTTGTAAGAGTTTTCAGTAGTATATACCTTTTTTGTACAGGATTTTGTAATGTGATCTATTTCAGTAATGTTTGTCTAGTGTTCATCTGTTGATGTGTTTTCGTTTATTATTTGTATCATTTGTTACTGTCATTCCATGTTATGGGGTTTTTTCTGCTTAGCCTACTAAATAACTAGACTGGCGCAGCGATCCAAACTGAGCTTTCAACATATGAAGACGTCACTCCTTGCCACGATTCTGCTTGGAGCACTTTCAAATCCTTTTCCACCCCGTCCTGCCATTGATATTTGAAACTTATACGCATCCCAAGTACGCTCTCTTCACCGTCCGATCCTCCATTTTGCGTTCAACGTGGCCGCGCCAGAGAAGTCTCTAGGATTTATCTCGCGGATGATATTTGGCTCGGCTACAAGCATTCATATTTTCAAAAATAAATCGATTAAAACCAGACACTTGGGTATTTGAAAAAAAAAATGTATTTATCAAGTCATTTTGTAAGTTTAATGAAAATTGTGTATTATCCGATTTAAAACTCACTTTAAAATTTTTTTTTTTATTAATTACAACCAATTCAAAATTGATACAATTCCAATAGGAGTCACTTGTTCACGAACGCGTTACGAGTGGTCGCCATGATTGTGACGTCATTATGTTATAGTTATGTATGGTACTTGATAACATTTTGACGTCTTGATAACTTTGTAATTATAGCGAATAAAAGAAAACTAAAAATAGTTTTGGTACGAATCTTTTATATGATCTTTCCATTTATGCCAAAAGAAAATAAAATTCAAATACTCAATTGGGTAGGAATCATTTTAAGTTAATATTGAAACGTATTATCCTAATACCGAATAACAACCACAATTCCCACTAACGCCCTTCCCGTACACAGAAATTCCATGACAACGAATGGCAGGCAGCATGCTACATTTACAATACAATCTCCCACTGGTACAGCACTATAGTGACAGTTGTCCTCACTGTCATTGTCAAACCAAAGCAGTTGATTGACATAGAGAATGATCAAAATATGGAGTGTAGTTTGGTAAGTGAGGGCAGGCGGCAGGATCTCGTGAACGTTCGCTTTTTGTCGATATAACCAGCTACTGGTACATCACTATCATTGCGTTTGTATTCATTTTTGTTGTCAAATCTATTAAAAATATGGAGGTTAGTTTGGTAAGTGAGGGCAGGCGGCAGGATTTCGTAAACGTTGGCTTTTTGTCGATATAATCAGCAATCTGTTACAGAACTATCATGGCATAATATATCGTTGTTTTCATTGTCCTTGTCGAAACAAACCAGTTGACTGACATGATAGAGAATGATCCAAAGAAAGAGGGCGTTTGTTTTTGTTGATTTCATCGGCTACTGGTACAGCACTATTACGGAATTTCTATACATTTACTTCGTCAAACCTGATCAAAATGTGGATGGTAGTATAGTGTGATGGCAGGCGGCAGGATTTCACGAACGTTGGCTTTTTGTTTCTCTATTATGTTATGTTTTTGTCATGCTAATGTTATTAATGTGAATGTTTGGATGGGTTGATATGTGTGTGTTTATTACTTCTTCGCGCCATACAATCATAAACTGCACAGTAAAGTCCGTTTTTTTGTTCGTTTTTTAATTGAGTTGATGAAAGCATACCACCTTAATGCGTCTTCTCGTTTTAGGTTAAGTTATACAATTACCTATATACAATTTAGGTGGGATGAGAAATGCATCACATATAGATAACACATACGCTCCTCATAGGCGGTAGATCAATTGGTAGAATTCAAGTCCCGCCCGTAGGTAAAATTTTTACTTCCTATATTCAAATTGTATTTCAAGCGAATAGACAGCTTTATTTACAGCAACTTTATTAAGAGTTAACAGATCCAAAGGCCGGGCAGCAGCGTCCTCTGCAAAAAAACCTTCGAACTGCGCTTGACAACTCGCCTGCTAAGCTTGTCGAGTATTGGCAGAACCGCCCTTTATGGGGGAGGCCTATATGATGAGACAGCTTAATCTAAAATAACATAAAATATTGTACTAATGTGATCCCAAGGTACACTTTCGTAGAATGTGTACCACACCTTTGCCAGTTTATTCATCCGCCAAGCAGTCAATGTGCAAACATTACTGTGTTCCGGTATGAAGGGCAACGTTACCAACGAAATTACTGTTTCAACAACTAATATCTCAGGGTGGACAGGCGCAGTGCCGTGCCGCGCATAATTTTGAATTTTAAAACACTGGGTGGCACTGTGTCTGATATGGGCAATCATGATGCTTACCATCAGGCATCTGATTTGCTCGTCTTCAACTATCATAAAAAAGTGTAGTGTAAAGTAAACAATTTGTCCAATAGAACGTGGAGACGGACTCCCTGGTGGGGGGCACGAGCTTGTCCTCCCGCGACTGTTGGATATGCTACGACAGCTCGCGCGCCGAGCCTCTCATCACGCCGTGTCGCTGCACCGGCGACGTGTCCTCCGTGCACCACGACTGTCTCAGTCGGTGGCTTGTTGAGGTCAGTATTACAGTCAGTATGTTAGTGGAGTAGGTCAGTGTGTTGACAGCCTCGTTAGCTCAGATGGTAGTAACTCTGCTTTCTGTGCCGCAGGGCCCAGGTTCGATCCCCGGCCAGGTCAAACATTTGTGTGCATGAACATGTCTGTTTGATCTGTGTCTGGGTGTGTAAGCATATATAATTATGTATATCAGTCATCTGGTTACCATAGTACAGGCTCTAGCCTAGTTTGGGACCACATTATGACCGTGTGTGTAAGTTGTTCCATATTATTATTATTATTACCACAGAATACTAAAGTACTAATGGAACAGAAGGGACACTCCTCAGAATCATTTAAATTAAATAAATAACGACTCTAGCTCCGGCGTAATAAAGTGCAATTCAGGTCGCACAGCGCCTAATTTATGAATTTATGGAGAAGGAGCTCTCCTTAGGATGAAAGGAAACCCTCCTTTGACATACAATCAGAAATTGATGGACCGTATGTTACGTAGATCGTACATCTGTGCAACCAATACGTGGAAATTCGTTCTCTATTAGAATGATTGTTCGTTCCAGTCGGCGAGCACGCCGGACGGGTTGAAGTGCAAGGTGTGCAACAGCCCGTACCTGGTGGAGGCGAGCGCGCACGTGGAGTGGGAGCGCGGGTTCACGTGCGCGCACTGGACGCGCGCGGTGGTGGCCGTGGCCAGCATGGTGGGCGCCGGCGCCGCCGCCTGGACCTGCGCGCAGCTCTACTCCGCGCCGCTCGTGCGCGTCGCGGCCATCGGCGGCGCCGCGCTCGTCTGCTACGTCGCCATGAGGTACCCTATCGACATCGATATCACTACTGGCCGGACACTAGTGATGGATTCATTAGCATTCGCATTCGTTGATAGCATGCGATTGCTATAATAGCATTTATCAAATTAAATGAAGTTGCGAAATTCTGTGATTGCGAATTTAGCGAATTCATCGCTTCATACGATCATAGCGGCAGCGTGCGCCGTGTGCTCTCCCTCGGACGTCGGCCGTCGTAACCACGGGAGACGCCGAGACGGGAATACTGAAAACTATATCTGTTTCACATGACCCTGATTGACCTCGTTGCTTTCGAGAGTCACGAGTGAAATTATTAGCAATTTGGTAGGCGCGATTAAGCCATTATTATCTTTATTTGCTTGTACTTAGGGTCGTATTATATTGAATGAACGTGTATGATTACCTAATTCGTTTAAATTAATAGCAGGGCGGTGTGAAGTACGAAGTGCGAATTATCGTCATAGCATAGCAATAGCAAATAGCATGCTATGACTCATTAATTCGCATGCTTATGATATTATTGTGAAATCGCAATAATTATCATCACTACCGGACTCATTTGCCGCATGACCGACGACCGATGGGCCAAAATCATAACTACGTGGTCATCGAACAACATGAGACGTCGTCGCGGCGGGCCCAGGAAGAGATAGCGAGACGAGCTTGACTTGCACTGTCCGGAATGGTGCTCAATAGCATTAAACAGACACACATGGCATGATGGTAGGGAGGCCTTTGCCCAGCAGTGGGACAACAATGGCTGATAACAATAATAATAATAACTACTGGCTCTGTGAGCTGTACACCTCGCTCGTCTATTTTTACTCACATATTTTTTGGTGCGCGGTGAACAAAATGAAATAATTCTTTACAGACATCGAATCTGCTTACAAATTTTCACGGGAATGAGACACCATTCAATTAGACCCGCACTATAGTAGCCTACATACTATATACTAAATAAAAAACTCGTCAAAATTCTTCCACAGATTCCTGGGCATGGACACGGCCTCAGCCTATCAAAGAGCCAAGGTGTCTTCCCTACGGATCCTCACCGATATGGAGAGCCCCATGGACGATGGAAACAAGGACCAGGGTGTCTCCATCATCAGCAAAACTGTCACCGTCGACATTGCCAAGGGCGACCTCGAACGCGCCCTCAAGGGTGATGTCAAATAACGTGATAACTGAAATATCGGTGATACAAGTTTGTAGTGAGTTCCAAATCCAGAGTGAAAAACGGCCATTGACCCCTATATAATATTATGTTCACCTAAACTTAATCGCTCAATACACTATCCAATTTTCAGAGCGCTACATGAGCTGGCGTTCTAATTTAGGATAGTCTAAAGGCAGTCGGGCAGTTAGCGATCTTTACATATACAACGTTTTATAAAAAAGTTAGTAATACTTAAGGAGTACATCTACTCATCAACCTAAACAACTTGCAAAAGAAAGAATTTTAAATTTAGCATAATAAATCTACTTCCCACACAAAATGTATCTGCTGATTTGGTTGGTTGCAAAGCTGAAACTTAATAAAAAAATATTTCTAGGAAATGGGAAATGCATTATCAATGTTTTTTGGAGTTGCCGTTTTAGCAATTTGAATTAAGTGATAAACTACAAGTTACAATGGCTTTAAGACTAGTGAGAGTTGACGAAAATGCAACGTTTTGCAAAGCAGTTTTTCCTGAAGGCACAAGTTACAATGGCCGAGGGAGATTACTTGATGTAAGTTTAACTTTAATTCTTCTGGAAGTTGTTTAGGCTGATAGGTAGATGCACCTCTTAAGTATTAATACACTTTTTTCTAACATATTTTATATGGTCGTACGATTATCGAAAAAACCGGATAGTTGAAGACTAAGAAAGATTTTCACGTACTTCCTTATATTTACGTATATTTGGAAACTTGAATGCTGATTGCTGATTGGCTAAAATAAACTGCCCTTCCTAATCTAACCAACTGAGCGACTTCTAATAGCGGTTTCCACCAATCAGATTCGTCAAGTTCATCCGCCAATCACCGCTCCTAAAGTGATTGTAATTCGCGATTATCCCAATTGTCCCACGGGTTTTCGGAAATATCCTAAAAATTTGCTACGTCTTTGAAAATTTATTTTATTTAGAATATTCTTCTTTTCGAATCGAAATTTTTTATGCCTTAAATGGCAAGCAGGCGGAAGAATTATCCGGTTGAATGATCCGGAAATCGTAGGTTTTTCGCAATGTTTCGATTATTCTACGAGATATAAATTTCATATTGCAGCACGAAATTTAGTGCTATAATGGTCGTTATTACGATGGTATCGTTTTTTGCCGCGAGGCGCGTCACTTTTGACTACAATGAAATGCAATAGCCGTCTTTCACTGCGTTTGGAACCGATATTTTGTGTTAACAGTGCGAAAAGTAACAGTTATAATATCTGGTGATATATAATGTTAAAGTAAAAGTGATTCGTAGCCGTTGCTATTTCTTCGTCCTTGGATTGAAAATTTTGGCCAACGACAATAACGTGATAAATATAGTTGTGAAGTTTCATACTCAGAGAGATTTGCGAAACAAAATGTTTTAATGGTCTATACCGTAAGCAGAGAGAAAAGCGGTCATTGACCTTAGGCATCCATTAACACGATTGGTTAGGCGTCAATCAAAAACCATAGATAAACACTTAATTGGTACACCACAAACAAGAAAACCTTTAAGCATTCATAATTAGTGTATCAATATGCGGTCTTATCGCTAACAGCGATCTCTTCCAGACAACCGTGTAAGGAGGAGAGAACCGTAATAAACATTTGGTCGGTGTTGTGACAGAGACTATATAGAACTTATTAATAAATATAGAATCATAAACGTTACTAAAATACATACTTGGTTTATATTCCTTTAAATATAAACACTATTATTACATATATATATCAATCACCGCCGTGACTGACAACAAAACCTGTCGTGTAATGGAAGCCATAGTCCGTTGGGAATGCAGAAAGAAAAACGGTCATCGACCTCACGTATTGGGTGCAGGGTAGAGTGAGAGGCGCGTCATGCTCTTTTGCTCTAACCTTGTACAAAATGCACTTACTTGCCGTTTTTCTCTGCATATAAAAACAAGTATGTAACAGTTTATAAGTAGAGGAAAAGTTACAAACGACTTTAAACCTAAAAGAAACTAAAATAAGAGACAAAGTACATCACAAACTGATATCGAAGTCATTAAAAAGAATAAACATCACTATTTTGTATACATATAAGGTTGAAAATCGCATAATCATTGAGTATTTTAGTTGGGCTAGTACAAAATATTTAGTGATTTGAAAGTGATAGCAATATTCGGTGTTACGTGAATTATATTATACTTCAAGCTTTTTGCAACGGTTAAATTATTACGCTATTTACTATAGCAATTTTTTTAACGATATATGTTTAAATTAAAATGTATTTTTTTTAATCCTTGTTTATTTGAAAAAATATATTCCTTTGAATACATATCACAAAATATTACTTTTATGACGAGAATTTTATACTTGAGGCAGTCATTCCACCGTTTGCGAGTCTTGGGCAATTCTAAATTTTTTGGTGTTGTAAAATATTTTTGATATCTGAACCTGGAACCACAGAACAGATAATAATACTACGTATAGAATGGACACTGTCATCCGCCCACCAATCGGCCTTCCTCACCCCCGCAAACGAGATTGACCCTTCCACGAGCCCCGCTTGTATGGGAAATCACTTCACGCAAACTCTTGCACGTGTACAAAACTCCATGTGTGTGCTGTCTGTGTAGTAGGTAGTTATAGCGCGGCTTCTATATGGGAATTGAGTCGAGTGTCCGGGGGTGTGCTGGAACTGTGGTTTTGCGTACCTTACAGCCCCTTCGGACATTAGTTCTACGTGTTATGTGTCCTGCCCAGTGCCACTTCCTCAATATGAGTATCAAATGAGACCTTGACTAATAGAATACAGTACACCATATTAAGTTAAACGTCACCCATACATAATGAAAATATACAGATATGAAGAACTAGGGAATAACTATTCACTCAATTGTTTGTTCTGGCTCTGGATATGGCCTTTATTTGCGCGAAAACATATTATATTGTTAAAGAAAACCGTATAGTTTTTTTGCTATTAATAATTATAATAGTAGATTAGTAGCCAAGGGCTGTAAGGCATCAATTGCAGCCCGAGATATTTAGGCGCACGAGCGCAGCGAGGGCGCCTATACTTCGAGGGTGCAATTGATGCTTACACCCGAGCTAACTACTCTGCTTTACATCTCGATTGTGAGGTAAGTAGAAAAACACCGGCATTACAAGAATAAAACATTTTAAAGTAAAAGTTTTCTATTCCCGCCTTTTTTCATCTCTTTTTTAAATTATTTTTTTCAAGAACGAAATTGAGCTTCGTAGTTCGATATTTAAAATTGATGACTATTATACTCATACGAAGACAAGGAATAGCGAAGCGACCTCTTTTGTCATTGGCCTGAATGCATGATGTCTATTGCCAGTATGATGGTTAGATGTACGCAAACTTTTTGAAAGAGTGAAGTTTTAATTACTTACCGCCCTAGGGCTTTTCTAGCTACATTATTACCCTAGAGCGCTAATTGGTCACTTACAAGTCCCATTTGGGGGTAATAAGGACCTACTTACCGAATATGAGAGATGTAATAGTAGATTAGTAGCCAAGGGCTGTAAGGCATCAATTGCAGCCCGAGATATTTAGGCGCACGAGCGCAGCGAGGGCGCCTATACTTCGAGGGTGCAATTGATGCTTACACCCGAGCTAACTACTCTGCTTTACATCTCGATTGTGAGGTAAGTAGAAAAACACCGGCATTACAAGAATAAAACATTTTAAAGTAAAAGTTTTCTATTCCCGCCTTTTTTCATCTCTTTTTTAAATTATTTTTTTCAAGAACGTAATTGAGCTTCGTAGTTCGATATTTAAAATTGATGACTATTATACTCATACGAAGACAAGGAATAGCGAAGCGACCTCTTTTGTCATTGGCCTGAATGCATGATGTCTATTGCCAGTATGATGGTTAGATGTACGCAAACTTTTTGAAAGAGTGAAGTTTTTTTTTAATTACTTACCGCCCTAGGGCTTTTCTAGCTACATTATTACCCTAGAGCGCTAATTGGTCACTTACAAGCCCCATTTGGGGGTAATAAGGACCTACTTACCGAATATGAGAGATGTAATAGTAGATTAGTAGCCAAGGGCTGTAAGGCATCAATTGCAGCCCGAGATATTTAGGCGCACGAGCGCAGCGAGGGCGCCTATACTTCGAGGGTGCAATTGATGCTTACACCCGAGCTAACTACTCTGCTTTACATCTCGATTGTGAGGTAAGTAGAAAAACACCGGCATTACAAGAATAAAACATTTTAAAGTAAAAGTTTTCTATTCCCGCCTTTTTTCATCTCTTTTTTAAATTATTTTTTTCAAGAACGTAATTGAGCTTCGTAGTTCGATATTTAAAATTGATGACTATTATACTCATACGAAGACAAGGAATAGCGAAGCGACCTCTTTTGTCATTGGCCTGAATGCATGATGTCTATTGCCAGTATGATGGTTAGATGTACGCAAACTTTTTGAAAGAGTGAAGTTTTTTTTTAATTACTTACCGCCCTAGGGCTTTTCTAGCTACATTATTACCCTAGAGCGCTAATTGGTCACTTACAAGCCCCATTTGGGGGTAATAAGGACCTACTTACCGAATATGAGAGATGTAAAAAACATTAACATAACGTAATAAACTACTTATTTACAATTTTTATATATACGAAGAAACTGTAAGGTTTTCTTTAGCAAAATATGTTTTCGCGCCAATAAAATTCAGATCCAGAAACAATTGAGTGGATAATTATTCCCTATTAGTTCATATCTGTGTATTTTCATTTTGTAATTTTTATAGGTGACGTTTAACCTTAGTTAAAACTAAAAAAAAAATATTTGAGCTAGATATTTGTCCATCGCATATCGCCGACTGTGAAACGACTGCCACTAACAAAATCCGAGTTGCACCAGCTTACTTTAACATTAACAGGAAACGTGACCCCTCAGCTATTTGACACAATCCTATGGAAAATTTACCAAATCGATGTTTTGTATTCCCCTGTTTACCTCCGAATATAATTAACCCATTCTATAAATTTATATCCTGATATTTTTATAGTGAAGTAAACTATGTCGCTGTCATTTTGTTGTCTATTATAAACTCTTCATAAGTAGTGAACGTCTAATCACGCGAGTAAAACTGTGATTTTTAGAAGTTTACTATGAAAAATATCGAGAATTTATAAGGGAAACTAAAATGACAGGGACATAGTTTACGACAATGGGTTAATTATATTCGGAGGAAAAAGGGTAATACAAAACATCGATTTGTTAATTTTTTTAATAGGATTGTGTCAAATTTCTCGTACCCAGCATGCTCTTAAGCTTTATACTTAGTTAATGTTAAGTTAGTTAGTACAACTCTCCCTAAGATAATTATTTCGTTTATTCTTCTAAGTTATTGAAAGGACCCCATATGTGCGTACCGTCAGTACGCAGTTGATACGCCAATACGTAGTTTGCCTTGCTAAGATATGCTTTATTGAACCATATCATTTATATGTAAATATGAATTTGAATCTATGTGTATATATGTAACAAAAAAGCTATTGATTAATAATTGAATTTGGCATTACTTTTCGGAACTCCATTGTAGACTTCTGGAACAAGAATCTTTAGTTTTTAGTTCCGTTTTTTGTGTCAAAACAACACTTTGCAGCACCGCCCTCCCGCCCGCAAAATTGCATGCGAAGAGGAAATGCTATTAGGTATTATTTTTGTTAGTGACACCATTCATATATCGACACGTGTTTCGCGTCTACACGACGAATCATTAGGAAATAGACTCTGACCCCGCTGTAAGGGCGACAAATGTTAGTATGACGCCGCTCCTCGAGATGTTACCTCGCTGAACGCTGGAACAAGAGTGAACAACGCCGTACGCCGTGCAACAACGTTTAAAAGGAGGGCGTACGTTTGCACGCAATTTTGCGGGCGGGAGGGCGGTGCACTGTGCATGTTGTTTTTGACACTAAAAATCGGAACTAAAAGCTAAAGATTCTTGTTCCAGAAGTCTACAAAAAAGCTATTGTAATACTTAAGGGGAGTGTATCTATCACTATCTTCATTTCTACTTCATGACTGACGTTACTGACGGCTTCATGTCTAAGTGGGTAGTAACTCTGTCTGCAAGGAATCCTGGGTCCGAATCCCAGCCTGGGCAAGTATTTGTGCTCAGAGCTCAAGTGTTTGTTCTCGGCTGTTGGATGTGTGTGGTTTGATATTGTATGTGTCCATGTCGCCGGAGACGGGAATTCTAGTGCAAGGGAGTGAGTATGTAAACGTTATTATTATTTCAACCGTAGGACGTCCACGGCTGGATATGAGGCTCCGCATAGATTTCTAACTGTATCTTACAGGTTTTATTTGAACCACGCACCCTCCGCACCACTCCGCGTGGCAGGCACTCCACCAGTCGAGCTACTGTGTTCAACATCGAAACTTTTCTATCCCATCTACCTAACGCCCAAAGGGGTGTGTGTGTTTATCTATAGGTGACGCATTTCGCGATCTACCCCCGTCGGTTAAATTTTTCTATTCATTTCAAAATTGTAGATTAACCCTCTTAAATATTACAACTTTTCCATATGCTTTTTATAGAGGCCCACTTAATAACGATTTTTTGCAAGTAAAAGCGCATATTATAATAAGTACTTTTTGTGGCGTACATTGTGGCCTAAGATTATAATTGCGCCTGAATTCTAAATGTAACCAAAGGGCTATTACACTACACTAAATCAGGGTCCCTAACTAGGTTCGCCCTAACAAACGGCTATGAGATTTTTCTGCCTAACCTTTATTACACCATACATATAGAGGCCTTAATTTAGTGTAATGTAATTGGCCTTTTAATTCATTTTAAAGTGTTCTTCAAATTCAAATATACTTACATATGTATACTAAATATGATAATTTAATATACTTATGTATACTACATATATATATATATATATATATATATATATATATATATATATATATATATATATATATATATATATATATATATATATATATATATATATATATATATATATATATATATACTTATGTATATACTTATGTATACATTGTCAACCAAGAATTAGTTTTATATTATTTTAGTTTAATATGTTTTATGTTATTTTGGTGATAATAAAGAGTATTCTATTCTATTCTATTCTATTCTATACTAAATTATTAATACATATTAAAATAATATGAGGCTGGAAAAAGTAGGACGTGTTTTTGTGTATTTATTTGATTTAAAATTCATTTTATAAAAAAATAACTTCCCAATCAAATGTTTGGGTCAAAAAATTGTATGTACCAGTGCCAAAGAATTGTATGGAAAAAATATGTACGTAATAGATTTTTTATTAAAGCCCATTACTTATAATAAAATAAAAAGTATTTTTTCTTAAATTAATAATAATTATATTATTATGTAGTATTATAGTAGGTATTTTAAATTCTATTTGTACGTGATTCCTAGTGTTAAAATTATTGTAAATTATTGTTTTAATTATAATTATTAATAAATAAGTACACACATTCATATGTTTTATTTTTTATTTTATTTCTGGATCACGAATAAATAGAATAATTTAATTTGTGTAGAAATTACATAGTAAATAAACTATTTTTCTATAGTAATTAATTGTGAACGGCCAAAATAGTGCAAAATAGTATAAAAAAATATTGCCGTACGTAGTTTTCTCGACTTTATTGTTGTATCTAGCAATTAATGATAAGAAAACTTTAAATCAACGTTTTCATAATATAACTTATATATTATAAATTCATAAATAAATTACTATTGCAAAAAGTTAAAATATATTTTATTTCAATTAGTCGACACCGTCTTGGTCAACTTATTTTCTAAAAATATTAAAAAAAACATGATAGATATTATCTCGGTAACTATTCATCCTTGACCAGAAATTTCTTCACAGAAGTGATAGAACTCATCAAGATCTTTGTTTCAGATGTCAGCTCTCATACTAAAAATGCCTTTATCTCGGAAACTACTCGTTTTAGACCAGTACTTCTATTACAGAAGTTAAAGATCTCATCAAAATCTTTATTTCAGATGACAGCTGTAAAACTTAAAGTAGCTTTATCTTCATCAGATCTTTCTTCTTCATCAGATAAGATCTTGATCATACATCTTTCACTGTTGTTTCTTTCTGTGGTCTAGGATGATTAGTTACTAAAATTAAGCCTTTAATAGTTTGACAGCTGTCATCCGAAATAAAGTTCTTATTGATCTGAAATAAATTTTACAGCTTTTTGTGACACTGAATAATATTTTATTAAAATAAAGGACAAAATATTCAGTCCTAGCAGTTCACATTTCGTACTCGGTGTGTTGGTCTCATACATACATACTGTATGGCGTGACTGTATATTTGTATATACATACAGTCACGCCTTGTTCCCGTTGGGGTAGGCAGAGACTATTTCTTTCCACTTGCTACGATCCTGACATACAACTTTCGCTTCTTCCACTTTCATCACGTTCTTCATGCATGCTCGTCGGTTGTTGGTACTTTTGACCAGGCCTTTCCTTAAGATAACATCAACTTGTTCATGAAAGGTACGCCTAGGTCGACCCCTACCGACTTGACCATTCACACTAGCCTTATAAATCTCCTTTGTCAATCTCCTTTCGTCCATCCTCTGCACATGTCCGAACCATCTCAGCAATCCTTTCTCTATCTTTGTCACTACATCTTCTAACACGCCACAGCGTTCCCTTATCACACTATTCCTCACTATGTTGGTCTCATATTGGTAATTTTTTCTTATTTCATAGCATATTGCTACACAAAACAATCTTATGCAATGATGCTGTCTATAGTGGAGGTAAGAGGCCTTCCCTCTTTTGCAGGGGGCCGCCTGGGGAAGTACCACACCTTAGGCAGTTATTCATCCGCCAATAAAAACACTGGGTGGCACTGTGTCTGATATGGGCAATCATGATGCTTACCATCAGGCACCTGCTTTGCTCGTCTTGTCACTCTATATCATTCACACACTATAAAAAAAATACCAAAACTTGCGGTACCTACCTACAGTTTTGATATGTTTATTCATATTTAATATGGTATACCTAATTGGTGTTCATAGCTAATTTGTAAATACCTTGACTTTTGTCGCTGATATGCCTTAATTGATGACTAATAAACTCGCCTATAAGCCCTTAGAAGCAATGTAGGAAATTACTATTCATCCTGTATTTAACAGGAAAGAGGACCTCTTAGCAGTTTGACACAATCGTATGAAAAATTCACTAAATCGATGTTTTGTATTCCCCTGTTTCCTCCGAATACAGTTAACCTATTTGATATATTTATATCCTGATATTTCAAAGTTGAGGTAGAGTATGTTCCTATCATTTTATTTTTGTTTATAAACTCTAAATTTGTTTGTAGTGAACGTCCAATCACGCGAGTAAAACTGTGATTTTTGGAAGTTAGTTGGAAGTTTTGGAACTATGAAAAAACCAAAAGTTTATAAGATAAATTAAAATGACAGGAACATAGGTTACTTCACTATAAAATTATCAGGATATAAATTAATAGAATGGGTTTCTTATATTCGGAGGAAACGGGAATACAAAATACAAAATTTGATAATTTTCTCACAGGATTGTGTCAAATTCCTAGCAGGCCATGTACGGTCTTAAGAAATCACCTAGGATTTTATAGCAGTTTAGGTATATACCTAGATCTCAGTAACCTCGGTGCATGCCACCGGGTTGCATCGATTTTCATATTTTGGCGTTCAGCCAACCTTCGACGAAGGTCATGACGAATCTAAACGGGCTATATTGAAATAATAGATGCCAACATCATACATTCCGCACTTACCTGACATAAAATAAAATGGTTATCTGGAAAAAAATCGCTTTAAACGACAAGACCGCCACATGTACTTGCCTAAGACTAACTAAAACTATTTTTTAAGATGTTAT
Source organism: Hemistola chrysoprasaria (assembly GCA_947063395.1). Classification (NCBI taxonomy): domain Eukaryota; kingdom Metazoa; phylum Arthropoda; class Insecta; order Lepidoptera; family Geometridae; genus Hemistola; species Hemistola chrysoprasaria. The sequence continues at coordinate 7,536,175 of OX346733.1, read as the reverse complement.
CTGTAAGTAAATCTGTAAGTGTTTCTTATCTATCAACGTATACAGGACTTATATCTAACGTCTAACACGGTCATGATATATTTGGTTGGGTTTTTACTTATAAAAGCTATACCTACCTACCCCAAAAACCCAAATCAATTTTCACAGATTAAGTACTAGAGTAACAGTATACCTATATATAGTACCCATTATCTAAGGAGAGGTCAAAAGTTTCACCGCACTACAACAGACCACGCATGAAAAAATAAGGGAAAGTCGTATATCAGGATCGTTCGTGTCTGCTACAAGGCAAAGAATAGTAACTATTACCATACGTATAACTATACCTAGTACCTAGTAGAACAACTGAGCGTCTAGACGGAGTAACGATGGGGTGCGGTATGACAGAGAGCGGAGTACCCCCCTCCTATCCTGCCCGTGCTGCCTGAGGTAGTCCGGCTGGCTTCTATTGCGCCCCGTCGTCATGTGGAATGAAAGCTCCCCAAAACAACAAAGCAAACGCACCCAAACTAATATCTTGGCACTTTTTGTAAGTAGCTCCAATGACAATCTTTCGACTCAATCATCAGACCCTCGTCGTCTTTTTTAATTTTTTTATGATTATAAGTAACAAGATGAGCAAATCAGGTGCCTGATGGTAAGCATCATAATTGCCCATATCAGACACAGTGCCACCCAGTGTTTTAAGAAGTTCGCCCAAAGAATCTTTCCCAATCCCCAAATTTATCCCTATAGCCAAAAAAAAACACCGAATTTGCAGAGAATGTCCCCATCTGGCATCACTGCGTACGTTACAAAAGCTCGCCACACTTATGCCTTATTCCAATGAAGAACATCAAGGCTCAAGGTTTAAATTATATAAACTCGTACGGAAAAATGAAGAAGTCTACAGTCTACTGCACTGTACGAGAATTCCCGTAGTTTACCGAATGTTTCCGAATGAAAAGAACATGGCGGAAGTTTTCAGGCGCATGCTCCAACTTTCTACCCCTGTTCGAGCGTGACGTCATACGTTATTAGTGATGTGCGCAAAAAGATTGCGAATCAAACGTCCTATTTGCTATGATTATAATAAGTATGAATTATTGAATGAAATTCATTTATTTGGACAACACTGCAGAAAAGACACAAAAACCGAATAAAAAATATCTAGTACAAACAGAAATAACAATAATTATTTTATGAATTTTATTTTCCGATACTTATAGGTAACTTATTTAAATAATTAATGTTCGCATTATAATTCATATTTACATTATATTCTATTGAAATTAATGTACTTATTAGTAAAGTTCACGGTTAATTTCTTTATATAGATTGCTTGTTTTCAGCGCTCTTAATTGTAGCCATACGTTAATCATCACTTGACATGACACTTCCGACATTATCTAGTTATTTTAGACGATAATTATAATTTTAGACAGTATAACGTACTTAAGATCTAATTAAGTCTGCATATTAACAATAATGCCAAGGACAAGGTGAGTAGTCAACACATGAAAGTGAAACAACCTAGGTACTAAGTATAAATTTTGAGACAATGGGCCGATCGATCTACTATTACGTTGGTCCTTTTTCTCTTAATGAAGACACTAGACACTACCTTTGCCTATACACTAGACCCACATTTGCGTTAATTTATTGCCTTTTAAGTGGACACGAGTATGTAATATACGCATTCAAAGCAAATAATTAACTCATTGTTCTGAATTGTCTGACTGCCTCGGTGGCGTAGTGGGCGCATGCTCGACTGCCAATCAAGAGGTCCCAGGTTCGATCCCCAGGTCAGGCATAGTGTTAAATATTGGATTTTTCCATTAGGAATTATCTCAATAGCTGCCTGGAGTCTGGAACTGTGCCCGGTATATGGCAATAGGCTCGCCCCCTATTACATGGGACCAATAACATACTGGCGAAATGTGGGTGTATCTACTATGGGACTGAGTCCTGGGTACACCTCTGCCTACCCCTTCGGGAAAAAGGCGTGAATGTATGTTATGTTATGTTATGTTATGTTGTTCTGAATCAAAATGAACAAGAAAATATCACACTGTAACAATACCTAAGTACATTTCATAAAGTCAAGTCAAAAAGATTTATTCAAAAAGGTCACAATCTGACACTTTTGTACGTCAATGAAAATAAACAGTAACGAGTCTACCGTGCGTTCGGAAAGATACCTCTACAAGAAGAACGCACAAGAAACTTGTAGGGCTTCATTTTTTCAACTGATAGTTTTACAATATTTGGTTTGGTTACATTCGTTTGTTTAGAAGGTGCCGCGTGGTGGCTATGCGGAAGTTCCCATAGATAATATTAAAATAAAAAAATTACATAATGGTAGAGAACGTTTTATTTTCCTTATTTATTCTATCCTATCCTTTATAGATAAGAAATTAGGTACCTAGTTCTACCCAATATTGGTTCGAAAAAAACTGTGAAATTGAGCCAGTTATGATAAATATTAGTAAAGGTATGTTAGGCGACAACCTTATAAATGAATCTATTAATTTGAAAAAATATTGAATAATATTAATTTCCAATACATAGCCTATTAGATAATTGGAAAACCAAATACGTTAAATATTATAATTTTGATTAATAAAGTTATTATAAATTATCAATAATAAAAGTACCCGATAATTATTATACATATAAAAAAGAATATGTATTATTTATTATGTCATTGGCAGTATTGACACTAAGTATCATTCGAAGTTTTTCTTATCTAGAAAACAAATAACATTATATTCATTAATTGGCTTTAATATGCTATAATTATTATATACCATAACAATATATTATGAAATAAGATAATAAAAAAGTCCAAGCGAGCCTGTTTGGAGTTTTAAATGTACCTATTAATAAAACATGTTTGTTTCTGTGTGGGGAATTTTTTTCCCAGTTCCCTCTGCACATTGCGTTTTGTACACTGTTTCGGTTAGATCAATGAACCGCCGATACTCATGCGCACAACTGTTTGATAGAATAAATATCAAATTCGTTTATTAGGAAAAACTACAAGAGGACTTAGGTAAATTTAAGGTAGCTGCTTACCTAGGTACTTATTTAATAAAACTAGGTGCGTTATAGTCACAAGTCAAGACTGCGAACTAGCTCCTAATTAACTTGACCTCATTTAATTTTACGTAGACGAGAATTCAGAGAGCTAAAAGGAATCATTTGAAAATTTATATTTTGGAACGCAAGTTATTATAAATATTTTGTACCTACAAACGTATTAAAAAAGTTTAATTATATAAGAATAATAGATATTATTATTATTATGTAGAGTAAGGGTGTCCCATCTCTAGCCCTGAGCGCACACGGCAGTCAGCAGAAAACGCCCGCCGCGGATGTCCGTTGACTGCAAATAATTTTTTAAATTGGAAGAAATATTATTCGATATTGGAACATTTTTTTATTCTTCTGAAACGTTTATTACCAGCCAGTGTTGTCTTCGGACATCATCGAAAATATTTTTCAGTGTACTTTACCTACTATCGAGTATCAAATGACGTAAGTACCTAGGATCTAGACCTTCTTTATTTTTATCGAAATTACATGCAGCATAATCAATTAATTAAATTATAGGAAAGCGATAAGCCATTCATAAAACTCCACAGCAGTTACTGCTGTGAAATTTCCAACCATACGAGTGTAATATTCATCTCCTTTTTATAAAAAATAAACAGACTCTACTTTCCAAGTTATTGTATCTAATTTGTTTTTTTTTTCGCGCTCCGTTCTTTTTTTTAAAGGAGGTTTATGAATGAGGTTTGGTTTAAATCGAATCGAGGCATATTATAATTTAGGTTGTATCGATTATGCGCGGCACTTAATGCAGGGAATGCGCGCTGTAGGCATGAGGAAGGTCAGTACCTTACCAATTTCGTCACGTGGAGAGCTCACGTGGGGAATGTTTACTATTACCAAAAAAACACATAAAAATTGTTTATTTTTTGATATCACATGTTGTGACACAATATTAAAGTGATAAATTGCACTTGACATTGGCAAATGCACAAACAGTGCGACATCATGATATATTGCCGGACCTGTTCCGGCGCTTGGATTAAAAAATATTATGTAATTAAGAAAATAGCTTGGTTGTGTGAATGTATACCTCATAAGAGTGTATGGCCTCGCGAAACGGCACTCAGTTTGGGATTTGGAATGGTGTAGGGCGTAGGGTAAAGGGTAGCCAATAAAGGGTGGAATATTTTCTTTTAGAATGGACAGTTAATGAGTCAGTAGGTACGCTAAAATTCCACTAATATCTTATACATAAAATGCTTTTAAAATTAAATGCAATCGTGGTTAGCTAATCGATATATTGACATTATCGACAAATTAAAACTCTAATTTTGAAATTCGACACACTGACGTCACTACTTATAATATTTTTATAATATTAAACAAATTATTAATCTCTCATCGGCGCAAAAAAATATGGGAAAATCTTAACAATTTGTACTACATATAATACAATATATCGTTTTGCCATCTATTACACTGCTATAAATTATGGATAAAGGATCCATTCAACTCCCGTTGAAAGTTACTCAACTGACTTGTGCACTGGTAACGACTATAGATATCTATAATAAATCGATACGGCATTTCTGTGGGCATCTTTGTTTTAAGTTATTTTATCACGTTTTATTGGTAGCTTTATCCCAATTACTACCTACATTATTAGGTACCTACTGTCTGTATTATCAGACTCCATAGAGATATTTCCTAATGGAAAAATTCATAACACTTTGCCCGATCTGGGGATCGAACGCGGAACGTCATTATCAGCAATCATACGCTACCGAGGCAGTCTAATTTAATATACTGAGAAATGAAAAGGGGCAGGCTGGTGGTAATGCAGTGCCACTGCATAATCTTGGCGAAAGCATATATTATATAATGTCATTTATGGTAAACAAGTAAACAAGCAGACGGTGTGCCTATAATGACTCGCGGTTACCGCCGCCTATGGATACCTGCAACACCAGGGGTATAGCCAGTATGTTGCCGACCCGACCAACACTTTATTCACTCTCTTTTTGAAGAGCTTAAGAGCCCCATATATAGATAGATAGATAAACACTTTATTGGTACACCACAACAAGAAGTTCTTATATCAATCTAATAACAATTAATAATAACTAGTGTAACAATGGGCGGTCTTATCGCTAAGAGCGATCTCTTCCAGACAACCGTGCAGGGAGAGGAGAGAACCGTAATAAACATATAGTACAACATACAGTAAACATATAAAATAAAAATAAAAATAAAATTCATTTTAATTCAGACATGATCCATATTATTGTTAGTAGTTTGAAACTTACAATCTATGTTAGTTAGGTATAATAATTAAAATTAAAATTAGACATTATGCAATGGATACAGGCCGCTTACAACCGGACTGAATGGAAATCCAAGGGGGAGGCCTATGTTCAGCAGTGGACGTCCTATGGCTATATATAAGTATATAGGTATCCTAAAACGTCGTTTAGCTTGCGAGAGCAAATTCTGCGAGAGCGGCACATGTAGGTACTCGTATTAGGTAGGTATATTTCCGCAATAGGAAATCAGCTACCGTTTTATGACTAATCTAACATAATGATGTTTCATTATGCCTTACAATCCATTGTCGACTATGATCAAATTGCGCAGGGAATTGTGGGAAGCTAAATTACTAGGCATTTGTATCTGAGTGTGGATGATAAGCGCAGTTCGCCAATTTTCAAGGACACTAGAAACATGGAAAGTTTGACTGTGTATTGAACGAAGAGTTTTGGGTGGAAATCAAGTGAATGGGGCGTTGCATACCTTTTTGAACAGTCAGAAAGTGTCTAAAATGGCACGACTGGCTGTGCATAGAGGGGTACTGATCCTCAACTTATGTACGGTAGTGAATGTTGGGTCTGGCTGAAGAAGCACGAAAGTAAGATTAATGCTTTTGAGATGAGAAGCCTGAGAAGTAGGTATGACTGGAGTGACCTTGATGGACATATGAGGAAGAGATATATATAGAGCGATAAGGGAACGCTGTGGCGTGTTAGAAGATGTAGTGACAGAGATAGAGAAAGGAATGCTCAGGTAGTACGGACACGTGGAGAGGATGGATGAAAGGATTATAACGAGAGATTTTTAAGGGTAAGCTTTATGTTAATTGTGTGACTTTTTTGTGTGACCAGACTCCTGTTATTAAAATAATACGTAATGGAAAAATCCAATAACACTGTCTGACCTGGAGATCAAACACAGGACCTCTTGATCGACAGTAGAGCTTGAAACCGAGGCAGTCACGTACGATTTGGTACGTGCGAATTGGTATAGTAAATAGTTTTGTCGAATTTATGTGGTATGGTACCTTTATACGAATATAAATTATTGAAGTGATCGTCTAATCAAGCGAGTAAAACTGGGATGTTTAGGAGTACACTAAGAAAAAAACCGAAAGTTTATAAAAGAAACTAAAATGTCAGCGTGGAATAGTTTACTTCACTATAAAACTATTCAGAGTATTTTGAAGAATGAATAAATTATATACCTATTCGAAGGAAACAGGGGATTAATACTTATTACATTTCAAAAACTTAAAATTTGGTTACAAAATATGAATATTATAGGAAATCAATATAATATAACAATTCTAGTATTTTAATACTCAATAGTTATTATTATACAAAATATCTATCATCAGATTTAGGTACCTAAAAAGTTTTGGTAAATTTTTCATAGATAAGTGTCAAATTTCTCGTAGCGCGGATACGCTATTACAATCCATTGCGTTTAGTTTGAAAGATCTAAATCTAAAGCATACAGACGGCGGGAAGCAACTTTGCACTATACTATATAAGTATTCAAAACTACCTACCTATAGTCAGACTTCCCAAACGAAAGGCCTAAACAAAAGTGTCTGATCTCACCCTATCGGCGACCGGACCACCCGAGGGTAGAGTGAGTCAAAGGGGAGCAATAAGGGGCCACCGCGCCGCGACGAATACTGTCCTTGACATCATTTTGCACGGTTTTTGTATGAATTGAATGGAATAATTACTCCACGTGTAACCAAAAGGTGTATTAATACTTGCTGAAGGGCTTTGGGGTTGTGAAGAGTAAAATTGATCGACTTTTGTAGAAAAATTTCAAGTTTAAACACACGAATAGGTTAGTTTTTTTTTTTTATGATAGTGAGTGACAAGACGAGCAAACCAAGTGCCTGATGGTAAGCATCATGATTGCCCATATCAGTCTCAGTGCCACCCAGTGTTTTAAAATTAAAAATTCTGCGTGGCACTGCACTGCGCCTGTCACCCTGAGATATCAGTTGTTGAATCTCGTCATGCCCAGTAATTTCGCTGGTACCATTGCCCTTCAGACCGGAACACAGTAATGTTAGCACATTACTGCTTGGCGGATGAATAACTGGCAAAGGTGTGGTACTTCCCCAGGCACCCCCCGGCAAAACGGGTCTACCACTGCAAAAAAAAAATTCATCTTACTTTCACTATTATTTTATTCATTTCAAATAATGAAAAATAATAATAATTAAAGTACCTACCTTTAATAAAATGCGCAAGTGAATTTACTGGTTAAGTACTTTTTCTGCTGGCGATACTTTTTAAGCAATATTGACTTTTAATTATAAAATTAAAAAATCTTGGGTTTCCGGCGGTCTGGGACGAACCCGGATTAACCAATAACTCTTTGTATCTTGAGTCTTCTGCATAGCTACCACGCGGCACCTTCCAAACAAACGAATGTTACCAAACCAAATATTGTAAAACAATCCGTTGAAAAAAATTAAGCCCTACAAGTTTCTTGTACGTTCTTCTTGTAAAGGTATTTTTCCGAACGCGCGGTAGACTCATTACTGTTTATCTTCATTGACGTACAAAAGTGTCAGATTGTGACCTTTTTGAATAAATCTTTTTGACTTTGACTTATGTAGTGTTATAGGCATATATTAGGCAAATGTTTTGACATAACATATCTAAGTAAACATAACATCAAGTCTCTTTTCCAAAGGGGTAGGGTGCAGTAGGTGTACCCAGGACTCAGTCCTAGGTAGGTTTACCACTTCGCTATATTTATAAATAAATCGTTGTAAAATATGTTTAGAAATTAACAGTTATGGTTTTAAGTTCCTGATCATTTGGGCCAAGCCTATTGTCATCTACCGGGCACAGGTCCAGGTTGTCTATCTGCAATGTTTTGACACAACAAATCAATTTGGAAATAAAAACCATTGCGTTTCAAAACCACTCATAATTGAGTGGTTTTATCCAGGGCCGGATTTAGAGGTCCAGAGGCCTCGGGGCAACAAAGGAGCGGAGGCCCCCTCGCCCCAAATTATTTTCCAAATAAAATGAAGAATTTTTTTCTGTCGAGTTTTTCGATAAACAATTTATTGTGAAACCAAGTAGATTCTCTAAGTATTTAACAAACACATATAAATATAATCGGAAACAAGAATATCTGAAATTAAATTTTAGATTTAAAAGAAAATATCAAAGGAAAAGATGTTTACTAGTGTTTACTAGTTGGAATTTAAAAGATTTTTTTTTCCGAAGTCTCTATTGTGGGGGCCCCCTGCTTGTAGAGGCCCCGGGGCTTTCGCCCCGGTTGCCCTCCCCTAAATCCGGCCCTGGTTTTAACTACTCAATCATAAAAGGGCGAAACAGGGCGTAGGGTCAGTTGTACCATTGGAACTGTTCCATTGATGGTACAAATGATACACCGTTGTATCTCTTGTACCGTGATAGAAAATTATGGATATTTCTTCGTAGTATTATATATATTTATGTTATTAATGAAACTAGAGCGACACAATAGAAAAAGAAGCGCCTCCCTGATGTGTCGCATACGGAACACGGGCAAGTAACAACAGCATACTAAATGCAACAATATTAATGTACTAAACTTACTTGCTCGACTAAAGTGCACTTCAATCCATGCACCTTACTTTAGTGTAGCTTCGACATCCATGCAGTGTGAACGCGTACGGAGCTGTGCTAATACTACGGGAAAACAAATCGAGTATTTATTTTTCGTTTGTTGATTACAAACTATTGTTAACGTATTAGACTTTAATAAATAACGCAACTTAAATGAACTAACAGAATTTAAGCAAATATTTTATACGAATATACGTAGAATATACGTCAATGACTAAGGCTGGGTTTTTTGATTACTGGTTAAGTCGACCAATGGTTACATTTTTTGACAAATAGTTAAAATTAGACAAAATTCGTTTTTTCATCCATGGTTAACTATTTTTTTCCACACGATATAACCATTAGTTAGAAATCTAGCTATAGTTAGCTTGACAAATGGTTAACTTACCCGTTACTAACGATCAAGAAACCGGCCCTAAATGGATGTGTGTTACTCTTTCAACGCAAAAACTACTGGACGATTTGGGTTGAAACTTGTATGTACGTTCCCGTGGGTGAAACCCGTGCCCCACGATTAGTATTATTAGATATGAGGATTATAAAACCTTCTAACTCCATTTAAAGACTGACTCGGTGGCGTAGAGGGCGCATGCTCGACTGCCAATCAAGAGGTCCCGGGTTCGATCCCCAGGTCAGGGAAAGTGTTAAATATTGGATTTTTCCATTAGGAATTATCTCAATAACTGCCTGGAGTCTGGAACTGTGCCCGGTAGATGGCAATAGGCTCGCCCCCTATTACATGGGACCAATAACATACTGGCGAAATGTGGGTGTATCTAGTGTGGGACTGAATCCTGGGTACACCTCTGCCTACCCCTTGGGGAAAAAGGCGTGAATGTATGTTCTATGTTGTTCCATTTAAAAAAAATAATTTTGAAATGGAGAATTTATGAAGAATATTGCTGTAAAATCGTGGAAGCCTTTTATATACTTAGTTAATTGCTTTTCACGTACACGCAGGCCTACAATATTGAATTATTCAGGGAATTGTCCCCAATTGACTTTTACTAAGTATGAGGCATTTTATAGAATTTTAAAGGGAGGGGCTGAAAGTGGGTCATCGTTGCTGAGACGTGTATTATTCATTGTCGACGATATTGAATAATTTCGTTTGTATCGTGGAATATACAGGGCTACTGGTAATAATACGAATATGGAAAGAAAAATTCACCCACGGGCGGGATTCGAACCACGCATCCTCCGCACCATTCCGCGTCGTGGTCACTCTACCACATGAGCTACCGTGGAGGTGCTAGTCGTCAGCGAAATTTTTCTATCCCTTCCACCTAACGCCTATAGGAGCGTGTGTTTCTCTATATGTGATGTATTTCACAATCTACCCACCGACAAGTCTTATGTTACAATTAGAATTCATATCGAAATTGATACACTTCCTTTTTTCTTAATATTTCAAGCGAGAAGACTGCTTAGTCTATAAAAATATAAAATATTAATGGTTATAAATCAGCATCCTCATAAAGGATGATTTTAATTATGTTTTGAAATCACTTTCATTATGGAGACAAGTCTTAAGTTGCTGTTCCACGATGATAGATGGTTCATTCAGATCTCACACAAAAAAAAACTGTTAATAATAATAATAATAATAATAATTCATTTATTTCAGGCAATAGTACGTATAACAACAAATTATACGCACCAGAGGCCCATATTAATAAATACCTTACAGACTAACATACATAAAAACATAAACTAAAACACCTAGGTAGGGATAATTTTCTGTCTCGCCTCCCTAAAGCGCCGGAACACGATTCCTGCAGGCCAAAATTCGGGTGCCAGGAACATCTCCTTATATTTCACCGGAAGCCGGAGTACGTAGGACTTGAAGTTCATGTAGGAACTAAGCATATATATGAATTTACAATATCAATAAGTGAAGAAAAATTTCAACCACGAGCCTTCAACCTTCGGCACCAATCCGCGCGGGGTGGGACACTATCAATTGAACTACTGTGGAGGTACCATTGGTAGTCATTGGCGTAATTTTTATAGGTGGTGGTAGGTCCTCACTACACGGTATGACGGTGAGCAATGGGTTGGCGACAGCTTGGTCAGCTCAACCTTATCCGTGATGTTTCCTAAACGAGCCCTTATAATGACCTGTGCTTAACTCAGCTCAAATCACTTTGATTGATTTACAGCCAATGATGCTTACTATTAAAAATATGAAAATATATGCTAATAATAAATAAATAATGCTAATATAACGTAAAGAATGTACATGGCCTTCTAGGAATTTGGCACAATCCTATGAAAAATTTACCAAATCGATGTTTTGTATTCCCGTGTTTCCTCCGAATATAATAAACCCATTCTATAAATTTATATCCTGATATTTTTAAAGTGAAGTAGCCTATGTCACTGTCATTTTATTTTTTCTTATAAACCCTTGGTTTTTTCATAGAGAACTTCCAAAAATCCCAGTTTTACTCGCGTGATTGGACATTCACTACAAAAAATGTAGCTTTTATAAACAGAAATAAAATTATAGAGACATACTTTACTTCATCTTTAAAATATCAGGATATAAATATTTCAAATAGGTTTACTGTATTCGGAGGAAACGGGGCACAACATCGATTTAGTAAATTTTCCATAGGATTTTGTCAAACTGCTAACTGGCTCTTTCCTGTTAAGGAACTCGTATTTATTGCATTTTTCTTTTGTTTCAGAGATCCTCAACACTAAAGTCATGGACAAATAAAGTTGTTCGATAACCAAAATAAAAAAAATTGCATGCAATATTATCATTAGCCCATCAAAAATCACCAGTAGGTACATATGCTCAGACAAGCCACCCCCGTATTCCGGGATTCATTGAAACTACGACAAAAACTACTACAACGCACCACCACATACTTTAAAGTTGTAGAATTCGTCAAAAAAGACGCCATTCGGTTCTTCACTTACGATTACGGGATAGATCAATAGCATTTACTTTTAAACTAATTTTAAGAAAGACAATAACTTTAGCTAGAAGATAGTTACTGGCCGCTTATAAAATCTTTAACTTTAAAAAAGGAAAACAGCAATTTCTTAGGCTGCTTTAAAAATAAAAAGAACACAATAAGAAACTGGCAGCTTACAAAAAACTTCGCTAATTAAAAAAGTAAACTTCAAAATCAAGATGGCGGCGAAAGCAGAGCCAATCGGACCGCGGAATGGGCATGAATTGGCTCCTTTAACAACTAGAGCTGATGGCTCTGAGAGGCCTCATGGAGTGACCATCGTGCTGCAAGGATCTCGGGGGTCTTTACAGAGGGAGGCCCCAGATGAAGACCGCGCAGCGTGGTCCGGAAAACTGCAGTTCTTCCTGTCTATTATTGGATATTCCGTTGGATTGGGGAATATATGGAGGTTCCCTTATCTTTGTCAGCAAAATGGTGGGGGTAAGTGTTTACTGTGCCCCGCGGTTTCGTTCCCGTGAGAATTTCGGGATAATAAAGTATCATTCCAGGGTCTAAACTATCTACATACTGAATTTCAGCCCAATCGGTTCAGTAGTTTTGGCATAAAAGAGTAAAAAACATCCATTCATCCATCCTCATTAACTTTCGCATTTGTAATACCTGCAGGATTATTAAAATGTACTTCCGCAAATTTAGACTTTTAAACTAAATCATCTTTAATTAAAACTAAAAACATTAATATTAGAATGACAAAATCTCAAAATTACCTTGAAAGAGATCAAAGGTTACCTCGTAGAGTCGTAGCACTGTCTACGGATTGCTACGACGCAGTATCGTAGCACTGACGTAGCCCGAAAAATCAATACAATGCTAAGTCGTGCTGCGTGCTGTCCGAAAATAGACTTCATAGCTTACGCAATAAGGTCGATAGATTCTGATTGTTATGGTTATATAATGGAGTGCCAATAGTGGTATTTTCCTTGGCAATATATATCTGGTTCAATAAATCACCGCGGGTCAAGGGTCAAGAGACCGTTATATTCTTATTAAGTGGTTTATAAATAAAGTTTTGTTTGTGTACGTCGTAAGTCTTGAAAAGGGCACCAATTTTATTTTTACTCCTCTAGTTTAAAAGTCTGTCATTGTTGCGTGCCAGAGCGGGGCTATAATATCTTTTTAACCTCTAGGACTCTAGGGGCTTAAGTAAATTTCTTTTTAATTTTTGTCTGATACCAACGAGGTTATATTTTTTTGGTGTCGCATGTATAGGGTATTAGCTGAAATGTTTTGATGAAATTAATAATTTTATTTTCTAACAATCGTATCGAAAAGTAGTGTTACACAGGACGCTAAAACCATTCAATCTCAAACTCAAACAGATTTACTCTAATAGGTCATAATCCGACACCCTTGTACGTCAATGAAGATAAACAGTAGGTACTGAGTCTACCGTGCGTTCGGAAAGACACCTCCACAAGAAGAACGCACAAGAAACGCGGTTATAACTCGGTTTCTATTAAATTTATTAATTCATTAAGAGCGATCCTATGGCTATTAACCGGGCACAGTTCGAGCCCGGAACCTCATGATGAAAAAATATAATCTCGTTGATAACAGACAAAAATTAAAAAGATATTTGCTTTATCCCCTAGAGGTTGAAAAGTTATTTTAACCCCGCTCTGGTACGCAACAATGACGGACTTTTTGAGCAAGAGGAGTGAAAAACATTATCTCTAAAATATTATCGTAAACCTTCGGGGAAAAGGGCGTGATGTTAATATTTCTATTTCTTTTCAGGCGCCTTCCTAATCCCCTTCCTAATAATGCTGATACTGGAAGGGATCCCTCTCTTCCTGATCGAGATGGCTATAGGCCAGAAGATGCGTCTAAGTTCCCTTGGAGTCTGGAACACCATTCACCCATGGCTGGGCGGTATTGGCATCTCCAGTTGTGTGGTGACATTGTTCGTCGCGCTGTACTACAATGTTATCATTACTTGGGTGTTTTTCTACCTGTTTAACAGTATTAGGGTAAGTTATTTCTATTAATAATAATAATATTAACCTTACACCAACGTTGCCCCTCTCGTCGTCTTTATTCCCTTGTGGTGGGCGGCCTTTATGAGGGCCCGTGAGACGGAAGTGGCAGGTGTCGGAGTCTCTAGCAATAGCCCAGTTACCATCCAACTAGAAGTAACACCTATAGCCATATCAAGTCGTATCCATCCATTCACAATAGTCCTTGTACCATTGCCCCACTGTCTTTGAGCTCCTCTTCTGTAGATGGTTTCAGAGATGGACCCCGATAGGTGCATTACCTTTACATTAAAAGCTCAAAGGGACGTTGGACGAAAGCGATAAGACCGCCACTTGTACTAGCCTAAAACTAACTGTACCTACTTAATTACACTACATATTATGTTCTCTGTAAGTGTTTATCTATCTATGTTATCCACCTTCCTCCAGCTAACAGCCGACCAGCTCCCCTGGGCCCACTGCCCTGCAGACAACGGCACAGCCGAAGCGGAGTGCAACAAGGCCTCATCCACAGTCTACTACTGGTACAGAGAAGCTTTGGACGCGTCGCCCAGTATCGAAGACCCTGGGGTCCCGCGTTGGTGGATCGTGTTGTATCTTCTGCTGGCTTGGGTCATTGTGTTCTTCATTGTGATGAAGGGGATTCAGAGTAGTGGGAAGGTAGGTTTGTACGTCTTCAAAAGGAGTGTGAATAGAGTGTTGAAGGGTCGGCAATATACTGCCAATACCCCTGGTGTTGCAGGTATCCTATATATATCCTATATATATAAAATGTCAAAAGATAAATAAAATTAAAATAATAAAAGTCTAAAAGTACAGTCATATCACAAAAAATAAAAAATTAACACGCGTCACAAAATATTTGACAAGTTGTAATATGTTCAGAAAGTAGGCGTTAATATGTACCTTTTATATTGTAGCGTCAGAGGTCCAGCGGGAATATGCCCGGCTTTAAATCCGAAGTCCCTGGATCGAATCTTACCATGTGGACTTTTCACCTGGACGCTACCGTGTTTCGGATGGCACGTTAAACTGTAGGTCCCGGCTGTTTCCTATAAAATATGTAGGAGGCAGTCGTTAGGTCATGTCGGAGGCTGCGTAGGAATCTTGGCGACCTGAAACTCTGACAATATTGGTTGTCCACATAACCCATATGAATTGACTCGAGCAGTGTAATTGGGGTAACCCGTTCTGTTAGAGTATAAATTCAAATTATTTATCTTTAGGTGGTGTACTTCACATCTCTGTTCCCGTACGCTGTTCTAACAATCTTCTTCGTTAGAGGAATCACTCTTCCTGGATCCACTGATGGCATACTGCATCTTTATAAACCAAAGGTAAATAGAACCACGTTATTGTTAAATGTTTGTACATGTTAGGATGACTGACTCGATGGCGTAGCGGTCGTAAGCAGTAGATCATGATCATGAGATTTTTGTAGTGGTAGGCCTCTTTTGCATGCGGCCGCCTGAGAAAGTACCACACGTTTGCCAGTTATTCATCTGCGAAATTACTGGGCATGACGTGTTTCATCAACTAATATCTCGGGGTGACAGGCGCAGTGCAGTGCCGCGCAGAATTTTGAATATTAAAACACTGGGTGGCACTGTCTGATATGGGCGATCATGATGCTTATCATCGGGCACCTGATTTGCTAGTCTTGTTACTAAACATACGTATAAAAAAAAATGAGGTTTCGGGTTCGAACCCGTTCGGACCCCTAGGACAAGCAAAAAGTTTTATAAGATTTTTCCATAAGGTTTTTTGTCAATGAGCCCGGAGTCTGGAACTGTGCCCGATAGATGGAAATAGGCTCGCCCCCTATTACATGGAACAAAAAAAAACATAATTGGCGAAGAGTGAGTGCACCGCTACTAGGTGGGTATACCTCTGCCTACCCCTCCGCAAAAAGGCGTGATGTTATTATATTTAAGCTAGTTCTATGACTGCCTCGGTGGCGTAGAGGGCGCATGCTCGACTGCCAATCAAGAGGTCCCGGGTTCGATCCCCAGGTCAGGCAAAGTGTTAAATATTAGATTTTTCCATTAGGAATTATCTCAATAACTGCCTGGAGTCTGGAACTGTGCCCGGTAGATGTCAATAGGCTCGCCACCTATTACATGGGACTAATAACATACTGGCGAAATGTGGGTGTATCTACTATGGGACTGAGTCCTGGGTACACCTCTGCCTACCCCTTCGGGAAAAAGGCGTGAATGTATGTTATGTTATGTAGTTCTATTCGCCATTTTAGTTGGAGAAACTCCTCGTCCCAACCGTCTGGTTGGACGCAGCCACCCAAGTCTTCTACTCCTTCGGTCTGGCCTTCGGTTCTCTCATAGCCTTCGGTTCCTACAACCCACCGAACAACAACTGCGTCAGAGACGTCTTGTTGGTCTCCGTATGTAACGCCCTTACCGCCATATATGCTTCAGTTGTGATCTTTAGTATATTGGGTTTTAAGGCGTATACTATGGTCGAGACTTGCATTCCCAAGTAAGTGATTTATAATATAAATACAATTTGGATTATAGTTACTTTTACGCCAAAATCAGCCACCTAGAATCAGTAGTAACTACTGATTAGGATTAGGTGCTATCTATTTACAGTAAATACTTGTTTTTAAAACTATATACATAGGTATAATAATAGTGGACATATATTTTTGGATTCGTTATTTCGGTGGCCGATTTTGGCGTTAAATTTACAAACTTTCTTACAGATCTGTAATGGTTTACAATGTTTGCTAAGTAAATATGTACCTACAGCTTAGGTATACATATATACATATATATGTATCATGAATGTCAGAAATAGTAAAGTAGGAACAAATAGAAAAAAATACCATCCAAATGTGGGCACCTACCACCGAAATCACTACAGCTGATATTAAAACTCTTTTTAAAACTACGAGTAGGTAGGTAGACTGGCTTTTTATTTCTTGAAAAATAACCATATTCGTTGGCAACGTTTGGTGCCTAAAAAAATTAGGTTCTATCACTTTTAAACAAACCTAATCACAACAAAGTTCAGCTTTCAGCCTTGAAAGCTAAGAATCTTGGCCAAGTTTTATAAAAAGGGGAATCTAGTGACCGCAAATTAAAATGTCTACGTTGCCAAGTTTTCTTTAAGCCTTTGCAGAATCGATGTTTCTTTTGGCAGCTTTTCTTTTAATAAGAATAAAGTGCTTGATGTTTTAAGATTACATAAAATTATATTAAGGTACCCTTTATCTATCATGCAATTACCTCACTTATATTCTAATCAAAATGTTAGTTGGACGGTAGTAGAGCAAGCAATCTGTATAAGGTGTAAAGGGCAAAGACGCCTGGAAAATTCTGCATAGCTATTAACCTTCCAATCACAACGCCGCGTTAGTGTCGCGTTGACGTTGACGTTACGCCGACGTTCGTCTGAAAGCTCGCTAAATAAGCAACTGCCCACTCCCTTTCTATTTTTTAAAAATAAATTAAAATACCTCATGATTCCCCGTAATTATCGATTGCGAACAATTTGCGTGTCAAAGGTTCATTATAATGTAGCGAACTTGACTTCATTTTACGCAGCGGTTTGAACCGAGCTTTGTAGGTCGCAGTTGACGCCACTATTAATAAACCAAGTAATTAGGACTGAAAAGGAAGTTTTATATTAGTTACTAGACTACCTAGGTTTACTTACTTACATTAATTTAAAATGTATACGCAAAAATATTTAAAGCAAATTTAATTAATCAACAAAGGGTTTTTTCCCTAAAATATTTTTATATACTGTAACGCGTAAACAACAACCGACTTCCAGCTATGACGAAAGCAGCCTTTGCCAAGCATAGCAACCTCAATCTGCACCTGCAGAGTAAACCCACCTTCGTGAAGCTCTCCAGCCAGTTATGTGCTTGTCTATGAAATGCATCTACATTTTATCTACGCCGTGGGGATTCAAATAGTGTTTATAAGGAAATAACATATTCTTCGACAAGCCGGCAAAGGAAGCGGATCGTCAATAAACTCTTAGTGAAAAGCGCTAAGCATATATGACGTAAAGTGCAAACATCTATATTTCCAAGAAATAAATGCAATGGTACAAATATTTAGCAACCTGTTTCACTTCTGTTTCAATACCTACCTACTTAAAGTTAGGTGGCCGAATGAATTTATCTACACATTCCACAAATCGAAGGGCTAAGTTTTTTACTTTCAGTTTTAGGGACATGTATATTTAGAATTTAATTATGGTAGTAAAATACGGCTGGCGTAACTTGGCCAATCTGAACATAGGCCGTGCGAACTGAAGCGCATGTAAGCTCGTGAAGGAAACTGTTAATATGATTGAACTGAACTGAACATTAGATTTACAATATATACAGTCGTTCTCGTATAGGTCATTGGTATTTTATCTTGCAATAACAGTTTTCTTCACGAGTTTATATGCGTTTAATAATAATAATATAATAATAATTCATTTATTTCAGGCAAAAGTGCGTATAATATATTATACGCACCAGAGGCCCATATTAATAAATACCTTACAGACTAACATACATAAAAATATAAAACACTTAATTAATATGGCTTAGGGATATTATTGTTCGGTTTCGCCTCCCTGTAGCGTTTAAAAAAAAAGAAAGAAGCGTTGAAAAGTTTAATTCGCAGAGGCTGTGTTCAGACACGCCAAGTTACGCCGGCCGTATCGTACTTGTGTAGATAGATAATATAGATAATTTAGTTCTCATACGTTTCTAGGGAGATAAAAGTGTTAGCTCTGCACCATATCGACGGGTTCTCTCTAAACTCTACCGCAGAGTATTACAAGGAGGAGTTCCCGAAGCTGAACATCTCGGTGGTGAACGCTCTCAACTTGACTGGATGTACAATGAGCAAACAACTCGATGGGGTAAGGGATTTCAACAACTAATATCTCGGGGTGACAGGCGCTCAGGATTTTGAATTTTAAAACACTGAGTGGCACTGTGTCTGATATGGGCAATCATGATGCTTAATATCAGGCACCTGATTTGCTCGTCTTGTCACTCACTATAATAATAAATATATATATAGACTGATAGACTCTATTGGTACTGCCCATCATGAGGTCCCGGGTTTGATCCTCGGATCAGGCAAAGTGTAATTGGATTTTTCCATTGGAAATTATTTTGAAGAAAGCCTGGAATCTGGAACTGTGCCCGGTAGATGGCAATAGGCTCGCCCAATTACATGGGACTAATTACATCTATGGTCCTGGGTCCTGGGTACACCTCTGCCTAACCTTTAGGGAAAAAGGTATATCGTAATATTAAGCAATTAAAAAAAATTTAAAGTTCATGGTATGGTTGTCACGTGGCTGCGATGTGGTTGGTACACACACACGTGTGGTCAATATTGACGGGAAAATGTATACTTACTTCTAAGTCAGCAAATCTAAAAAGCACCGTTTGACGTTTCATCTTTTCAAGCCTTGAGAGAGAAGTAATAACTTTGCATAGGCGTAACTCACATAATATCAATAACCTTCACCGTAAAACCATGGAATTATGATTTTTATTACAAGATGCACAATTCTTAATCACTAAATATAAATTCAAATCCTTCAAACAAGGCAAAATAATAACTGCCAAAATGTTATATATACATCTTAGATTTGCTATACTGTAGTCCTTGTAAATCTATTATTTATTTTATATATAATTTCGGATGAAATAGTGGGAACGGTATTGCTGTGGCCGGGTTAATTGTTAAAATTTCCATTATGAGTGTATAATTTACGTAGTTATTGGATTGTAACATGTAATGATTAGTATCATCCTCGGACTGCCTCGGTGGCGTAGTGGGCGCATGCTCGACTGCCAATCAAGAGGTCCCGGGTTCGATCCCCAGGTCAGGCATAGTGTTAAATATTGGATTTTTCCATTAGGAATTATCTCAATAGCTGCCTGGAGTCTGGAACTGTGCCCGGTAGATGGCAATAGGCTCGCCCCCTATTACATGGGACCAATAACATACTGGCGAAATGTGGGTGTATCTACTATGGGACTGAGTCCTGGGTACACCTCTGCCTACCCCTTCGGGAAAAAGGCGTGAATGTATGTTATGTTATGTTAATGATTAGTATAAAACTCTTTTTTTTTTATGTATAAAACCGTGCATTATTATTTATGAAAGTAATAATTATGTACTAAAATAAGTATACCTACACTTAATAAGCGAGCTTTCAGACGAGCGACGCCGACGTGTGTATTCTACTGTTCTTTTTCATACAAATGAGCGCCCGACCACAGCGCCGCGTTAGCGTTGCGTTGACAATGACGGTACATCGACGTTCGTCTGAAAGCTTGCCCACGTTCGTCTGAAAGCTCGCTTACACTAACAATTATAAGAGTAGGTATTTAGATTGGAATATGAGTGGGTACCTAGTACTTACCTGTGTAATTTATAATATAAGATATAGACATAAGTTCTAAAAGTGTATGTTGATAATATTCAATAAACTTTATTATTATATTATTATTATGATTATACATATAAATGCACCCGTCGTGTGAAACTTAAATACATTAAATTTGTACCCTTCCAGGCTGCAGAAGGTACAGGGCTGGCCTTCATAGTATTTACACAGGCGATCCTCAAACTAACCCCAGCGCCGTTCTGGTCCATCATCTTCTTCCTGATGCTGCTGTCGTTGGGTCTCGGCAGCCAGATCGGAATCATGGAGGGCATGCTTTGTACTATTTTCGATATTGACTTCTTTAAGAGATTGAGCAAGCCTGTTATTACTGGTAAGTACGCGTCATTATCCTAATTTATTATAATGACATACTGCTGGAAAAGCTTAGCGGTCTGGGAGTCGCTCCAGGGCTGCTCCGTGTCATTGTAGATTACCTTTGCGATCGCCAGCAGTATGTGCGACTCGGTTTGTACGAGTCTCAACCTTATTGGGTACATTAAGCGGATGAAATCTCGGGGGCTCAGCTGCTGTTTGCGGGTGCTTCCCGCTGATCACCACTCACCACCTCCTTCGTCACCACTGAAATTCCTACACAGGTGGGACAAAAAAATTCTAGATGTCTCCCTTGAATGAAAAACAAAATAGGGTATTTTGTGTTTCGATCTTAGACAAATAAAAAATTGTTTCGTGTCTTATCCCCAGGTGTGGTCTGCGCGTTCTGTTTCTTCGTCGGTTTGATATTCACGACCGGGGCTGGCGAGTATTGGCTGAAGATGTTCGACTCCTTCGCGGGAACCATTGGCCTGGTCGTGGTGGCTCTGCTTGAGATGGTCTCTGTTGTATACATCTATGGACATGAGAGGTCAGTTTACCTTCTCTTCATCATCAGACGGAAGACGTCCACT
Organism: Hemistola chrysoprasaria; assembly: GCA_947063395.1. Classification (NCBI taxonomy): domain Eukaryota; kingdom Metazoa; phylum Arthropoda; class Insecta; order Lepidoptera; family Geometridae; genus Hemistola; species Hemistola chrysoprasaria. The sequence goes on along the minus strand of OX346733.1, from coordinate 7,514,906 downwards.
GTTTAACATAGGCCTCCCCCATAGAACGCCATAAACTATTCATATGGGGGGATTTAGCCGTAATCACCACGCTTGTTGTGCGGCTTGGTGATCGCAGTAGTTGTAATACTTGGTGTCAGCGAGCGGTGCTGCTCTATATAGTCCTAATATATAGTCGGGAATCGCACGGCCACCTTCTCTTGCTAAGATAATTTTATCTTATGGGTATATCTGGTATGGGACTTGGTACGTCTCTGCCGAACTCTTTAGGGAAAGATGGGTTTGGATTTGGAGGATTTGGTTTCACTAATGGACGAAGAATTAGAATTAGATTTTCATGAAGAATTTAGATGTCAAGGTGGATTATCGGTAGCAACTGGTGCCCCCCCCCCCCTCGATCGAGGGGCCTTGGGCATGATGGGATGTTACTTCATGTTACCAGTAAGTAAATCTTTAATAAGTTACTTCTCCAGGCTTGATAATTGTTCCAAGACCCTAAGCGTCAACGCAAGAGCAGGCTAACTCGCCGACCGGCCTTAGATGAACTTCTGTTCTTAGTGTACTGTGCTGTAACAGTTATATAACAAGCGTCTTATTTCCAGATTCACCAACGACATATACGAGATGACAGGCTACCGGCCCGGCATCTACTGGCAAGTGACCTGGCGCTACGTCGGCCCCTTCATTGTGACCTGCATCTTGCTATCTTCACTCGTGTTTATGCTGATCTACCCGCCTACTTATGGTGCTTGGAATGCTGATGAGGTCAGTCAAATGAGCTTATATCATCATCATCATCATCTCGGCATGGCGCGGGAACTACCGTGCCCCCAGATAATAACAATAAGATTCCCACTGCCAAGCGTAGTGATTTTGGCAAAATCCCCTCATATTAATTTATGGCGTTCCATGGGGGAGGTCCATATTCAGCGGTGGACGTCTTCCAGGTCATGATGATGATGATGATGATGAATAGGACGGCCAACCGTCCCGCATTCTGCAGGACAGTCCCACAATAGCAGCTGTATTGCATTGCTATCCTGATAATAATTCTATCCTATTTTATAAATGCGAAAGTTTGTGAGGATGGATGGATGTTTCATACTATAAAATTATTGAACCGATTGGACTAAAATTTGGTATGTAGATAGCTTAGAACCTAAAATAACACATAGGTAACTTTTTAGCCTGATATTTCCACGGGAACGAAGTGAACCCGCGGGCACAGATAGTTAAATTATAAAGGGCTACTATCCTTAGGAATATTATTGCGAATAACATTCTTTACCTGGCAATATAGGATAGACAGTGTAAGGTTTTCTGGGCCGAGCTACTTTGGATTCCAAGCCCGTTTCTATTTCTAGAAATCAGAAATAGCGTATTCGATTTTCAGAAAACTGGCCGCCTTAAACAATTAAGATCAAAATTATCAAAAAGGTTCTACGTGTTGGCTTCGGCCCCACGCCTATCAAAGGACTTTGTAAAATATGTGAGCTTTCAGACAAGCGACGCCAACGTATGTATTCTACTGTTCTTTTTCATACAAATTAGCGCCCGACCACAGCACCATGTTAGCGTTGCGTTGACGTTGACGTTACGCTGACGTTCGTCTGAAAGCTCGCCGATGTTCGTCTGAAAGCTCGCTAAAGGTTGATAGGTGACAGCTGAACAAAAATCAATTTATCGGTCATATTTCCGTAAATTAAAGTCTAACAGGATACAATTTGTATTTATTAATAATTTGAAAAATAATAAGTTACCTGATATGATACCATTTATGTACTTTTGTTCAGCTGTCACGTAAGTATCAAGCTATAATTTGCAAAGTACTTATAAGAGCTCGATATTCTCAATTTTGATTTAATTAATCATAATTAAACGTATCAACGAAGGTAGATAAGTAGACAGATATATTCATAATAACAACAAAGACTGTGAACAACATACATTTTTATTATCTTAGTATAACAACGACACTTTATCAAAAATTGCTTTAATTGCATTAATCTTGTTTATTGTCTGATAAAAAATGGTACCTATTCTATTCTATAAATTATGAGAATCAATCATTGATTTATATTTTATATAAGGGAAGATATGGTATGGTACGTATGAACGAAGTGCGACTGAGACAATAATATAAGTCGCTAGCATGTCTTATTATGTCGCTAGTGCGACCCCACTTTAACCAAATATTTTTCTATCCCTGTCTGCAAATGGCGATATAAAGTAATAGAATAATTAGAAAATTTAAAGTTTTTTATATGTAATTACGAGTAAAAAGTGATGTTTTGGGCTTCGTTTTCTGTTCTGGCGATATTTGTAAGTACATCTAGTGAACGGGCACGAGGACATTGCTGTAGTCTCATGGCACAGAACAGATAATAATACTAGGCTTAAGGCTTATTTATACTAAAAATAAATAACACTAAAAGTACGTCGCAGTTAGCACACGAACGCCGGTCCTACTATCGTAGTATTATTATCTGTTCAGTGCTATGACTGAGGTGGGTGAACCTAATTGCACCTAATTTGAGTGTTAACGAAATTAAAATTAAATATTCACAAATATAAAACATAAATATAACACAAAATTACAACGTTAAATTATCACATAATAATAATACATTAAATTTAGTTAAATTAAATGTAAACAGTAAATAATTGAGACTATTAAACATCAAATTAATAATAATAATAAAATAAAATGTCATAAAAATAAATATCTACAAAAAAATTTATTACTCACTTAAATTACAATTAAAACAAGATAAAATTGTCATGAAAATAAAACATATTAAAATTTATATAAAACCTTATGGTGGAAGATGACGCTTGACTGCCCCGTAGCACAAAATTGACAATTAAGACGTCTAGCTATATAACGCTATTTATCAGCTATTTATTTAATCAAAGAAAACAGTACTTGAAGTAGACCTTCTATACCGTCCGTAGGCAGTCCACAGCAGCTCCCAGAAGGCCATCCTCTTGTGGTAGACGTGTTGTTTCATCTCTGATTGCACGTCTATGTTTAGGTATTCGCGTGAGGACGTGGTTGTAGGCAGCCAACCGTTGTCGCCGTGGTTGGGGGTTGGGTCTCTGAAACACATAATATGTAACATTTATTTAGTTTTCTTCTTCATCCTACGCTAATTATTCTCTCTAAGTGGGATCGGTACAGTACGAGCGTTTTATCTTAGCGAGTCTAAACATAGGCTCTGCGAACTTTAGCGCATGAATACTCATGAAGAAAACTGTTATTAATATGATGGAATAAACATTTGTTCGTATATTTGTTTATCTGGGAATAACAGTTTTCTTCACGGGTTTTATGTGCGTAAAGTTCGTAGAGTCATAAAACGTACGTACTGTAAATAACTCGGTCCTCGGTTACCTCGCTGAACGCTGGACCGTCTGGGTATGGGTAGTAACATCTCGAGGAGCGGCGTCGTACTAACATTTGTCGCCCTTACAGCGGAGTCAGTCTATTTCCTGATGATGCGTCGTGTAGACGCGAAACACTTGTCGATATATTAATGGTGTCACTAACAAAATTAATACTTAATAACATTTCCTCTTTGCATGCAATTTTGCGGGTGGGAGGGCGGTGCACTGTGCATGTTGTTTTGACACTAAAAATCGGAACTAAAAACTAAATATTCTTGTTCTAGGAGTTTGCAATGGAGTTCGGAAAAGTAACGCCAAATTCAATCAATTAAGAATAAATAGATATTATATTAAATAGCAACTTACCCATATTTAATAAAGTTGGTCCACATCTTGACCATCCACCTCCTCATCCTGAACTGCGCCTCAGTTACCAAAGGAGTTCCCCATTCAAACAAGTACGGCAGTTCTTCTGTATGATACGCTCCTACGCCCGTCATATTCTGGAAAGGACTGCCTCCAGTGTACGAAAACAAGTATTTGTAAACTTTCTTATTTTCAGCCTTCAGATAGTTCGACACAGCCCATTCTGCTCCGTAGTTCACTCTAAAATCTGAAGACAGATCAATAATCTCCAACAATGATTGTTGGGAAATCGGTTTCAGTCCCAAATAGAACTTCCAAATTATATCAGAGATAATGAACAATGTATCGTTGTTTAAATTAAATGTCTTATACAAGTTATCGAAGAATTCATTCCTTAATCCTGAATAGACAGGTTCTTTAATTGCAAAATCGGCAAAAGCTTCCTTGCTGTTGTACCCGATCAAAATCGGAGTGTTTTTTAACTTAAAAATATTCTTGACGTGAAATTCCCCTGAACTCTCGCAAGCCCCGAAGACGTAACCCAAGTCTTTTGTCGCTCGCATGACAGCTATGGGTTCTGCGGTATTCAAAAAGTTAATAGCATCTTCGCAACTAGAAGAATTATGTCCAAGCTGTGCGGCCAGTTTGACAGGTGCTCGATTGTCTTTCCTGGTACTGATTCCGAAAGAATATCTCGATCCACTTTGTATAATAGCTTGCTGGAAATGAGCATTAGAATAGAGCAAGTAATCTACGGCCCCAGCTCCATAGCTCTCACCTCCAATGGTGACTTTGTGAGGGTCACCACCGAAAGCATTTATGTGATCCTTGATCCAAAGTAACGCGCTTTTCATATCGTTCAACCCTTGGTTTTTAATGGTAGAAGTGCACAGAAAGCCATAAGGACCCAATCTGTAATTAGCAGTAACAACTATCACTCCTTGTTCGACCAAATGTTTAGCGCTGTATTCCCCTGCAGAGCCGAATGCGAACCCTCCTCCATGAAACCAGACATAGACCGGCAGGTTCCTGGTGGTAGTTGCTGGGACATATATGTTGAGTATTAGACATTGAAGTATCCCTTCCTCGGTGAATATTGCTTGGGGACATTTTATGGAGGAGTTTGATGCGTGGAATGGTGTGCTGAAGGCTGGGTAGCTTAGTGTGTCCTGAAAAATACCTTCATTTAGTCAAATTGCCAAAGTTGAAATTCAATCCTTATTAATGAGTTCAAAGTAGCACAACGGGCTATACTTGGGATTTCTCTAAGAGATCGAATCAGTAATGATGAGTTCCGTAGACGAACGAAAGTTAACGACATAGCCCACGGATTAGCAAGTTGAAGTGGCAATGGGCGGCACATAGCATGTAGAACTGATGGCCGATGGACTTAACGTCAACAGTAACGTCAAAATCAAAATCAAAAATCAATCAATCAAAATTCATTGTCAATGGGGTTGTTTTCGGTCCACGAAAGAAGACCACGGACCGTGAAGCGCAGCTTAGGACGTCATCCAACAAGGTGGACAGATGATATAAAAAAGGTAGCAGAACAGGAACAAGCTAGACGCAAGCCTCTTACAACCGGACTTGTTGGAAATCTATGGAGGAGGTCTATGTTCAGTGTTCAGCAGTGGACGTCCTACGGCTAATAGGATAATGATAATAAAATTCAATATACGTATAGGAAGAAAGTGCCATTAATATTCGTTTAAATGTAGACAAGGAATAAGAACTATCGGAATTCCCACGGGAACGAAGTCGCAAAAATAACGCTAATCAAAATTAAAAAAAAATAACGTACCTCAAAAGGGTGATTCTCATCGACCTTAGCGTAAGGAACTCCGAAGAACGTCGAATAGTTTCCATCGGTAGCTCTCTGACCCACGATTGACCCTTTAGAGGTCACCACTGTCACTTGACCCGCATTTTGAGATAAAACTTGATGTACACAGAATAACAAAATAAAAAACATTTTTTTAACTCGATTTTGGAAAACTTTATAATGTGCTTCGTGTATCTATGTATGAAATATTTTAAGGGATCTGTAACCAAAAGGAATTAAGTAATAGAACCCGAATACTCGTATTAACCCTTTCCGTCTGTCTATCCCACGGTTTTATAAACCAACTTTTCCTGTTTGCGTGCTTGTCCAACGAGACTTTGCGTGCAACTACTTACTTACTTCAGCAGTGTAATACTTTACAATCTTGTTTTGTTTATAGGTGTTTGTTTATAAGGAAAACGTGTATGTAACAGATAGTGTATTGAAGTACCGTATTGTATGTTCAAAATCGGTATTGTTATTACAGAATGTTTTCGCAAGCTTCGTGGAACTGCAATCTGTGCCGTTTATTGACTTCGTTTATTAATCGTCTTTGTTTCCTATTTACGTGTTATGTCTGCTTGTTAGGTAGATTAACCTACTTTTGATTACAAAAATAAATTGTTAGGGCATACGTATTTATGCATAGTGTAGGGTTCCATACACACCTGAACAAAACGATAACGCCTTCTAAGATCATACAGCGCCATCTAGTTTGCAAACTACAGCAAACATTTAGATCGTGATCCAACGCTCTTACGACCTAGGTTACGATGATTTTAACGTTAGTGACAAAAATTTGAGACGTATTTTACCGACCGGAAATACTTTATTGTTTTTTGTAACGTTCCAACAAAATTACGGTTTTGGGATTTTAATCTTTACTTGTGATACAAGAATATCTTGCTTTTTGTAAAATTTCAGGCTTTTAGTCCTTTGCACAAGGTATGGAAATGGCCGGAACTGTCCGTCTCTCAAGACCTTTTCATTGGTATCGCGTGAAGGTACCAAGTATATACTGATATCAACAACTCAAGTCTACGGTCCCTTGCTGCTGTAAAAAAACCAAACTATACCATCGACCTGATCTTAATACCCAATTGGGTGTCACCTATAGGTGGACCGCTTAATTGAGTCCTCGCCTGCGGGGTAAAGGTGCGTAGGACCCAACAAAATAATAATTTTCTACGGAACCTTGTGCAATAAAACTAATCACCAACATATTATAAAATGTGGGTCTCCAACCTTCAATAGCACGTAAAGGAATTTACGAAGGGGAAATCCCACACTAATGTTCATATTATGACTGTTCTTCTTGAATTGAATGATTGAGTTTTGTGACGGTAGGAATAACGCGGTTACTAAGACGCAAGAGAATTAGTCACAGCTGAATTCCACCAAATTTATAAACTTAACGTCACGGTTTTTCCTAAAGGTGTAGAGTAGACAGAGGTGTACTTTAGGGCCCAGTCCCATAGTGGGTACATCCACACTTCGCTAGTTATGTTTTTAGGTCCCAACTGGGACTAATAAGGACGAGCCTATTGCCACCTTCCGGATGTGTCCGATTAGATAGATAGATAGATAAACACTCTACTGGTACACCACAAACAAAAAGATCTTAAAAATAATAACAATTAATAATAACTAGTGTAACAATGGACGGTCTTATCGCTAGCTATCCGATTGATGGCACTGTTTCAAGACTTCCATGATGTCATTGAGAAAATTCGTAGTGGAAAAATCGCAGAATTTTGAATGTTAAAATACTGGGTGGCACTGTGTCTGATATGAGCAATCATGATGCTTACAATCAGGCACCTGATTTGCTCGTTTTTTGACTCACTATCATAAAAAAAATCCAATAGCACTTATAACAGAAGCGCTAGCGATCACTACGCCGTGGTGAATGGTGACCGACCACCGAGGTAGTCTCCACCATATTTAAACGCTTCCTCAAAGAGCAGAGGCCGTGAGGTGACGGCAAAACAATGGAACTGCGCTCGCCAACCCGCCTGCCAAGCGTGGCGAGTATTGGCAAAACCCCCCCTTATGGGAAGGCCTTTGTTCAGTAGTGGACTCCCTTCGGCTGAGTTGATTGATTGATTGAAAAAGCAGGAATAAACTGCTGCGAGTTTAATGATACGTTTTTGGTAACTCTAGTCCAAATAGAGCAGCAGGTAGAGACGAGGGTATTTAAATATAGAGTCATAAAAAACGTGCAAATAAAGTATAAACACCATTTTAATCATTGATTTAAAGAAAAGGGACGATAGGGTACGTTTTCCCAGCGCTTACTCAACAACTAGTACGTATAATTTGCTCAGTGTACAGTTTGCACAGTACAATATAATGAACAACAAAGAATGGGAAAAAGAATGGGACCTAATTTGAGCTGTCCATTTTCGAGAAGCCAGTACCTCATGTCCCCTTTTCTTTAAATCAATGATTTTAATATACAAAGGTATGTAACCTTTTTGTATAAACAAAATAAATTTTAGAAAAAAAACTGGTTTTATTATGCATACGTTTATTATAATTCAAACAATATGGATCAATTAAGTACATATATAAATCAGGTTTTACTTATTCTCGTTGTCAACATTTTTATTATTTCTATAGAAAAAACTAATTAAAAGAACTAGGTATACGTGAAATCACTACATATATTTATCTCCTACAATGTCCGTAAGCGGTCCACAGCAATTCCCAGAAGGCCATCCTCTTGTGATGGTAGTGGAACCTGACTTGGGACTGCAGATCTATGTTCAGGTATGGACGGGTGGCCAGGTTTGAGGGCATCCACTTGGTCAAGCTGTTGTCAGGTGTTGGGTCACTGTAAGACAGAATAAAAGTTAAGGTTTTATAAAGGTAATTTTCCTATCGTTTTAATATAACGTACAATCACGCCTTTTTCCCAAAAGGGTAGGCAGAGGTGTACCCAAGACTCAGTCCCATAGCAGGCACACCCAAATTTTGTCAGTATGTTATTGGTTCCATGTAATAGGAGGCGAGCGTATTGCTATCTACTGGGCACAATACCAGACTTCAGGCAGTTATTGAGATAATTCCTAATGCAAAAATTCTATGTTTAACATTTTGCATGACCTGGGGATTGAACCTTGGAAATCCTGAGCGGCAGTTGGTTGTAGCGGGATGAAACAACGGTAGCTTCTGAAATTGTATGATATGATTTACGTCAGCCAATCATGCCGGAAAGTCCTTGCTTTCTTTAACCCATCAAATGCCCTGCTATCTAAGTTGTTAGCAGCCTACTGAAGGCATGAACACTGACACCATGATCAACGCATTGAAACAACAAGACCCAACATAATCTTTTCTACAAAACTTACCCATATTTCACAAAGTTTGTCCACAGTTTCACCATCCACCTCCTCATTCGAAACTGCTCATCTGTTTCCAATTTCGTTCCCCACTCGAAAAGCATCGGTAACTCTTCCGTATGACCTGCCCCCACTCCGGTCAAGTTCCTGTACGGACTTACGCCAAGATATGAATACACGTATTGGTATACATTAGAATTCTTCATCTTTAGAAAATTGGTCACTGATCTTTCTGCTGCGTAATTTTCTTGGAAATCTGATGACAGATCAATAATCTCAAGCATTGCTTCTTTGTTTATAGGCTTAGCTCCTAGATAGAACTTCCAAATAGTGTTTTCTATTTCTCTGATCGTTTGATTCTTTAGATTGAAAGTTTGGTAGAGTGAATTGAAGAAATCGCCATCCACAGTCGGGTAGAAAGAGTCAGGTTTGTCAACATAATCGGCAATAGTTTCCTTGCTTGTAACCCCGATCATTATGGGAGTATTTTTGATTCTCTTTGCGTATTCAGCTTTCAAATTCAACTGGAAATCTCCAGGATCTTCACAGACAGCTAAGAAATAATCGTATTCACTGGCTGCCGTCATCACGTCAATTGGATTTGCTGTGTTTAAGAATTTCATGGCATCTTTGTACGACGTCGTGTTAAATCCTAAGCGTTTTGCGAACTTTATCGGTGCTTGGTTGTCGACTCTGGTGCTTACTGCGTAAGAGAATCTTGTACCACTTTGGATGATCGCCTTATTGAACTTCGCTCCTTGGTACAAGAGGAACTCAACCGCTGAGCCACCCCAGCTTTCACCAGCAATCGTAACTTTATTGGGGTCACCACCGAAAGACTTAATATGCTTGTTGATCCATAATAGCGCTTTCTTCTGGTCTTTCAACCCTTGATTTCTTATATCAGAAGTACAGATGAACCCATAAGGGCCTAGTCTATAGTTGGCTGTGACCACGATCACTCCTTCTTGGACTAGGTGGGTAGCATTGTATTCCCCAGCTGAACCAAAAGCCAACCCACCTCCATGGAACCAGACTAACACGGGGAGGTTGTTCTTGGGTCTATTTGGAACGTAGATGTTGAGTATGAGGCATTGGAGTACGCCTCCCACTGAGATTATGACTTGAGGACATTTTATCAATGGATCTGATGCTGCGAATGGAGTTGTGAAGTTTGGGTAGTCCAAGGTATCCTGTAAAGATATCAAATTATCATTCATCTGCATTATCAGCCTTCTATAGCCGTCTGCTGGGCATTTCTGGCACTCTCCTCTATATCTTATAAGCGTATTTAAGTATGTATATCAGTCCTCTGGTTACCATAGTACAGGCTTCTAGCCTAGTATGGGACCGGATGACCGTGTGTGGAAGTTATCCCATATTATTATAAAAAAATATATTATATCTTGCTATTCACATATTATTAGTTTTTTTCTAAAATAGCATTATAGTACACTAGCCGTACCCCGCGGTTTCACCCCCATAGTCTTCGTTCCCGTGGGAATATCGGGATAAAAAGTACTTATTATGTTATTCCAGGGTCTAAACTATCTACATACCGAAATTCAGCTCAATCGGTTCAGTAGTTTTAGCGTGAAAATGGAACAAACATACACACAAAAAAACAGTGCTAGCGCTGTTTCTTTTGTGTTATCTAGATGGCGCTGGAGTTAAGTTAGAACTCGTTATGAAATAAAAATATATAATAAAGATTTGGGGAGGGTATTATATACCTCTTACAGTGTAGCGTAGTATTATTATATGTTCTGTGGTAGAGGTGTGCTTAAAATGTAACATACAATCTCGCCCTTTTCCCAAAGGGGTAGACAGGGGTTTACCCAGGACTCAGTCGCATAGATCGAACCCGGCTCCTTATGATCGGCAGTCTAGCTAACGCCCTCTACGCCATCGAGGCTTAAAAAGTAATTCCCTAAAAATCGATTGGAAAACATAAAAACTTTAATGTTGTTATTATTTGCAATTGTAACTACGTTACAGCCGAATTAAAGTTATTTTATTAATGCCCGCACTGCCTAAGTAATTTCCAATGCTATATTTAATTAATTAAGTATGTTTAATTAACTAAGAAATCGACTTGAATTGCATCACTTTTTATTCACATTTAAAGTTATCAAAATTATGGTAATGGTAATATTATAATAATTATTATGCACAACGGTAAATTAATTAATGACAAATAAGGGACAAAGGTATGATAAAAATGAATTGCTTAAGTTCATTAAACATTTAATAGTGCGATAAGGGAACGCTGTGGCGTGGTAGAAGATGTAGTGACTAAGATAGAGAAAGGAATGCTGAGGTGGTTCGGACATGTGGAGAGGATGGATGAAAGGAGATTAACAAAAGAGATTTATAAGGCTAATATGAATGGTCAAGTCGGTAGCGGTCGACCCTAGGCGTACTTTTCATGAACAAGTTGACGTTGTTCTTAGGAAAGGCCAAGTCAAAAGTACCTACAACCGACGAGCATGTATGAAAAATGTCATGAAAGTGAACGAAGCGAAAGTTGTATGTCAGGATCGTAGCAAGTGGAGGGAAATAGTCTCTGCCTACCCCACCGGGAACAAGGCGTGACTGTATGTATGTATGTATGCATTAAACATTTTAAAGTATCATTATAATTTGAAGAGATTATTATTCCCTTTCGCAATTTGTTATAATCGTATTTTGTGTTCGTGTTTATAGAAATAGTATTCAGTAAGTAAGAATATTTAGTAATAGAAGTAGGGTTTAAGAATATTTATTTCTCAAAAACAATAAAATTCACTTACATGAGAAAAATGTTAAAAGTATTAGCAATTTTGTAGGCTTTTACTAACTTATAAAATTATAATAACTAAGTGGGCATTAAACTAAAGTATAACAGTTATAGAATAAAACGTAATTTCTTATCATAAAACTAGAAATATTCTTACCTCAAATCGATTGTTCTCGTCGACTTTAGCGTAAGGAACTCCGAAGAACGTCGTATAGTTTCCATCGGTAGCTCTCTGACCCACGATTGACCCTTTAGAGGTCACCACTGTCACTTGGCCCAAGTTTTGAGATAAAACTTGATGACATAAGAATGAGAATAATAATATTATCAGCATTATGAAAAAGCTATTTTTGAAAACACTAACTTAATTGTAAAATACACAAGACATGTCGTTAAAAAATTAAAAAAATATATTTTTGGGATTCCGCGCCCAAAGGGTGCCAACGGTAGTTTTAAAATAGTGAGTATTCGATGTCCGTCACAGAATTATATATTTTTACTCTATCATAATATTTACTGCAGTAAATCGCGATATTTAATATAGCACGTTCAATTCTCAACTGATTCAAAACACTTTTGAGTCATGCTTAAGGAAAATAACACAAAGATAGCGGCACAGAATAACTAATAATAGTTGTGAATGGGAAAACAACGTTTTAATCTTTTCGTGCTCAATAACAATTAATTAGCTTCTTATCTAGCTATATATGTATAAGTTATTATGTATGTATATTAGGTAGGCTATAAAGGTACGATTACACAAGTTTGCTCAACTGTGCGGCACTGCAGATTGTTCGATTTATTACAGTGCCTCCCAGTTCAGCACGCTGGTATGAGTATGGAATAGCACCTTTGGTTTCATGTATCTACAGCTACTTTAGGTACGTATGTGAGTAGTTTATTGTAACTGTAGTTTTATCAGACTTATAACAAAAATTACCTAAGTACCTACTCAGTTTTGTTATACCTAAGTAGATACTTAACTAGGTATGTAGGTATACCTATATACCTACATAGATTTTTTATTTTTTTTATGATAATGAGTAACAAGACGAGCAAATCAAGTGCCTGATGGTAAGCATCATGATTGCCCCTATCAGACACAGTGCCACTCAGTCACTCAGTGATTTGAATTTCAAAATTCTGCGTGATAACACACACTATTAAATATATAAACTTATTATTTACTTATTATAGTTTACTTATAAAATAAAGACTTTATTGATACACCACAAACAAGAAACCTTAAAATTAATATTAATTCAAATTAATTAGTGTAACAATAGGCAGTCTTATCGCTAAGAACGATCTCTTCCAGACAACCGTATATACGCGTGTATGCTAATTTTAGTGGGATATTTACTTAGAGAAGATACCTATGTAAAAATACGAGTACCAGGGTATATTTTTACATTATTTTATTACTTTTCATGCTTTCTTTCCTGTATATTATTATAATAATAATAATATTATTTATTTCCCAAAAAAGAGTACTTACATAGTACAAAATAACAATAATTTAATTAGCTTATGAATTAATATCTATGTCGGTATTTATTGTATATTGGGCGCCTCTGGCCCCTGAACTAAGTCTATAAGGACTTGTATTTCAGGGGTCAGCGTTCCTCCATGAATCTTAAAAATAGTCGAGTTTTACACATCAAATTATATAAATACTAACTGTGCCCCGCGGTTTCACCCGCTTTGACAACGTTCCCGTGGAAATATCGGTTTGTTCCCGTTTGTTCACCTGGGTGAATTCACCTGGGTGAACAAGTGGGAAAATCAGGATAAAAAGTGCCCTATATGTGTTATTTATTTCAGGGTCTAAGCTACCAAGTTTAAACCCATTCGGTTCAGTAGTTTTGGCGTGAAAGAGTAGCCAACAACGCGTAGTAGGATTATAGTAAGATAGGATGGTATGGTATTGGTTAAGTTTTGTAAACTTTTCGACGCAATAAACATTTTTTTTATTTTTACTTACTTTATTTGTAGGTAGGCCTCTTTAGCACTGGGCCGCCTGGGGAAGTACCACACCTTTGCCATTTATTCATCCGCCAAGCAGTAATGTGCAAACATTACTGTGTTCCGGTCTGGGGGGCAATGTTACCAGCGACAGGCTGACAGCGGGGTGACAGGCACAGTGCAGTGCCACGCAGGATTTTGAACATTAAAACACTGGGTCTGATATGGGCAATCATGATGCTTACTATCAGGCACCTGATTTGCTCCTCTTATTACTCACTATCATAAAAAAAAACAACATTACATTTTGTTCCAGGGTAAAGTGATCCAAACCCCATACCCCAACTGGGTGCTCGGGATAGCAGTAGTCATGATACTAGCAGGCGTCCTCCCCATACCAGTGGTGCTTCTTCTACGAAGATTCCAATGTCTAGCGTTCGACGTCGACATCCACCAGGGTTCTATTAGAAGGATCGAAACCACTGTGTCTACTAAGGAAATGATGAGCGACCAAGACGTGAGTATATTTTGAAAGATAAATTCGTGTATGTTTTGTAAAAAAGCTCGGCAAGGGGAAGATCTCGGCATGATGCTCGAAGACCTCAACCGAGTTTCTCAACGGGTCGGTCTTAAAATGAACATGGAAAAGACGAAGGTGATGTCTAATGCCCATGTTGTGCCGACCGCAGTATCGGTTGGGAACTCGGTTCTAGAAGTTGATGACTCGTACGTCTACCTTTTTTTTTTGTTGCCCGGGGAAAAATGCATCACACATACCACACGCACCCGGGGGAGCGCAGGGTGGTTATGTGGGACTCCCCGCCGGCACAGCACCGTACATCGGTACGTTGCTGTGCCGGCGGGTATACCCACTAAAAACCCCGGAGTGTTCCTTCGCGACGCCATGTGTCGAGGGTGCGGGCACGCCGAAGCACTCATCCGCGGCCCCAACGGCGTTTGGTCCTCCATGGAGGACCCCGCCACGATGGGGTGAGGGTAATCCTTCACCCCAACCCTCCCAAGGGGCGGACGGACGGATACCCCCGCATCTGTTGCCCGGGCCCCACATCTCTAAGGGCTTCGAAGAAGGCTTCTGCGAGAGCCTAATGTTTAATCGCTACAATCATGTATAACCGCTAACTCTACATATCATTCTAGCCATAGAAATTTAAATAACAAGGTATAATAGAAATGTCAAAAGTCCGTAGGTATTATAAAATGAAATAAAAAACCTTTATTGTCATTGCTACCAAAAACCATTATAATCAATAATGTATATACGTTGATACAACATACATAGATACATTATAATAATACTTAATATTTAAGCGTTGAACCAGCCTCGTTGACAGCCTCGTTGGCTCAGATGGTAGTAACTCTGCCTGCTGTGCCGCAGGCCCCGGGTTCGATCCCCGGCCAGGTCAAACATTTGTGTGCATGAACATGTCTGTTTGATCTGTGTCTGGGTGTTATAAGCTTATATAAGTATGTATATCAGTCATCTGGTTACCATAGTACAGGCTTCTAGCCTAGTTTGGGACCAGATGACCGTGTGTGGAAGTTGTCCCATATTATTATTATTATTGGTGTAATTTTACGCATATTATGGCAGAATCAAACCTCGCCACTCAAAAAATCCTGCACCATGATTATCCTACTTCTACTAATATTTAAATGGGAAAGTTTGTGAGGATGGGGATGTTTGTTACTTTTTCACGCCAAAACTACTGAGTTGATTGAGCTGAAATTCGGTATGTAGTTAGTTTAGACCCTGGAATAACACATACCACGTAGGTAATTTTTATCAGGATATTCCCACGGGAACGAAGACTAAGCGGCACAGCTAGTACTTCATACACATACATTAACGTAGCTACAGGTGACTAATCGTCACCGTTTCCGCGACAGGGTTAGGCGGACTTCTAGTACCTTGTTATTTAGACTTCTATGCAAGTATCAGTAAACTAACCACCCATTATCTCGCTAAATAACACAGGTGATATCTCCGGAGTCAGTGCCGCCGGCGCAGCTTGTCGCTGAGGCTGCTACTAAGTTTACCATCGGAGACTTTGACGTAAGACGATCGATCTTAGAGATGTTCGTTTGTAATTTGGATGTTTTGGGGACAGAACTATAGGAATACAGGCATAAGTGGGTAACACTGAAAGTTTTAGAATAGTCCAGTAAGAAAAGCAGTTGTTGAACATTTTTCTTATATTTCGAATTAGGAACTCTTTGGGACTTTTTTTTTATATGTAACTAAACAGGCGTTTGACCGCAATCTCACCTGCTGGTAAGACTGTAATGTATGTTAAATTCAAGTGTAGGTACAAGTTTTTAGAAATTGACAGCAATGAAAATGATCCGTGTTGACACACACTTACACTTGACAGACACTTTTTAAATTTCTTCACAAGCCACAAATTAAGAATTGAATTGAATTAAATTTCTGCCATAACAATTAATTAATTGACATAGGTATGAATTTAATACACATTAAAATTACCCTAGAGTTTCTAATTCGAAATTTAATTACATTTTTTTATTACTACTTACTTTTCTTACTGGCCTTTTTTAAAAACTTTTAGTATGCCCCTTGTAAAGGCTTTTTAAAGTAAACTAATAACCATTAAAAATTCATCCATTCCATTATTGGAATTTATACTAGAACCATTGTGAGCCACCAATGATTATGGGTCACAGTGGATAATTTTCCACTTAAAAAACAGTTCTATATCATTAGCATTTTGTCAGTCAGTTATTTTGTCATATTAGTTCCAAACTTTAATATATTAAGTATATGCTATGGTTTAGTCGAAACTGTGTCCAATTTGGGATGATAAGTTATAACTTGAAATGATCCACTGTGACCCACTTTCTCCTATTAGTTTTCTGTCCTCAATCTTAAATGTCCCTTCATTTATAAGTAACCTAACTAAAATACTAAAACTAATCATTATTTCACATCACTGTAACTACAAATTCACATAGTAACTACGATACGATCCTAAATAGTCGTGGTGACTAGAAATCGCAATATTGAGTTACTTAGACAATAGACAATATTATACTAGTCGCCAACATTTTATTGGCGATCGTAGTCAATAAACATAAAATAAGATTAGTATAATATACCTTCTCGCTCGCTCTTACAGCTGTCACGAAAGCCGGGACCAAGAGCGAGCAAGATGGCATAATATTGTAGCTTGTTTCAGGTTTAATGACACCGAACGCCAAAAGGTTGGCGTCTAGTATAAAAGCACTTTCGCCATCGTCAATTAAATTCACATAGTTAAATTTTACATCGTGATCTTTAAAATATTTGAAAAAGTGTTGATACCGACAGAAAGTCGATGTCATAATATATTTTTGTAATATATCCGATGTTTGATGTTTTTGTAAATATGTTCCCCACTAGGGTCTGGACAGCAGTGAAGAGAGGTCCAGCAAGCGGCTGCCTACAAGCATCGCTCGCCGAACGAAGAAATAAATGTTTGTCATACTCCCTCTTACTTATATGCTGCGTCTCTTTCTTGCTTCGTTATTTCTGGTGCATGGTCGATTGGTTTTGGTTCTTTTCGTTTGGTTTGTTTATTGTGAAATATTTTGGTCATCATTTATTGCAAATTTGGTTGTTAATTACACTTTTTCAAACTTTATTATAATATTATTATGAATTCACGTAGTTAATGTCATTAACAATAGTATCCGTAGTTTTTATAATTGCTTTTTAAAATGAGTAGGTATAATTAAACTCAAAACTAGGTACGCACATAATAGCAACTTATTATGAAGGTGATGAAATAAAACTATAGTATTTTTATGATGCTGGGTATTAAATTAGATTTTATTAGGTATAGCCGTATAATATAGCTTTATTTGATTAATTATTTTATTTTATTTTCAGTCGTCAGACTCAGAAGGCGAGGTCCGCACGACGGGTCGCTACGAAGACTCGAGCAGTAGTGACGAAGAGATTCTTAATACAGAATGCACAAACGCGGCACAAGCCGCCGCACGACGCCTCGCCATAAAACCGTTACATAAAAATACCTTCAAAATGGAGGTTATTGATTGACCGGTACAATTTAGAATGCAAAAAATCTTATCTGGATCTTCTTCGATATTTAGGAGTTCTCATTTTAATTTGGTTTAAAAACGTGCCATAGCTCTGATTATCATGTTTATATAAGAATTTGCCTGTACTTATAAAGTAAGATGATGTCTATTTATTTTAATGAAGTAGATTAATAACTCCTAATTTCAAAACACGGTAAAAGTTTTCATAAGCTCCATAACTTGTATGGGAAAATATGCAAATGTTGATTTATGAATTATTATTTGAATGTATTATGTATTTATGAATTATTTGAATAATGTTGAATTAATACATTCAAATCGAAACCTACATATTTCTAAACATATTCCTATTGAATAGACAATATTTTAGTTTAGAATTTTACAGTAATCGTCTAGGGTTAAACTGTTGGTTACAATTTAAAATGTTGTAAAATTCATTTAGGCACACAGATTAAGGTAGATTTGGCCTCACGTAAGAAGCAGAAGAAAAGAGTTATACAAGTCACCAATGTTGTTGGCAGTCGGAGTCATAAAACGTGGAACATGCTATCGCGTTCGCTCTTCCAGCGGATATTTTCGTATGTGTAAGCGAGAAAACATTATGTTCCAAGTTTCATGTTACTAAACCTTTATATAGTGATATCATTGGATGACTGATGTCTTCTGTAAAAACATTTGCACCGCATGTAATGTCGTGCGTGACATAGTAGGAAGTACCTACCGAAAACTATTTTTTGGAAAATACCTTATAGAGGATTTTATAATGTTTGGAAGTAAAAATCTGTGTGCATTCCAGAATAGCCTTTGTTATCAATTAATTAAGAGTTAAAGTAGAAATAAAACACTTGCCATTACATTAACGGGATCGAGTTGATGTGTCAATGATATTAAATATACAATTAAAAGCTTAAATTATAAAGTGTACTATGTACAGTCGAATAATTAATTGGAGGAACCAGTTTAAAGCGCGATAGTCACGCTAATAACAAAATAATATAAATTTGTTTTATTTGTATTATAATTTTATAGGTATTTGATATTAGTGTTCAGTTGATAGCGCTAGACACGAGGCTAGGAATAGGAATCCGAGATCCGAGGCACTTGAGTAGGTACACCAAGCGATATTTTCTCCAAATTATTACCTCCAATTTCAAACTCTTCTGTACCCAGATACAATTTACATAGAATCTCAAAGCTTATTGTATCTTACACCTCTCGATTCTAATCACTTGAAATTAAAAATAGATGACGTAGAAAACATTGTTGAAAATTAGTTCGTAAGTTAATATTATTAACTATAAATAAGATACATTTCACATTTAATATAGTCGCTTTATTATTATTGTAAAAATAGTAACTTATTTAAGTTATTATACCAAAACATTATTTATCTAAGAAGTCTGTACAATAAGAAAATTCGATTATCTATTGGCAACGAAAGTTCGGGATAGAGATTCAAAATTAGTGTTAAAAATGTAGATAGACACATTCACACTGGCTGAAAAAAGTCAATTTGAATTAATATACTATTCGCCAATATTTCTGATTGTTGGAGACACAACGTGAAACACGCTATCTCGCTTGCTTTTACAGCTGACTTTCACAAGAGCAGCAAGAGCGAGTGAGTTAGCACGTTTTATAACTCCGACTGCCAGAAACATTGGCGACTAGTATAGTAATGAATGAGCAATGAGCACTTAATCATCTTTGCAGATCATCGCCGCTGGGCATTATAAAATAATTTTCACATAAATGTAATATTAGGCGAAAAACAAAAAAAGTCGATCAAGTGTATAGTAAATAATTATTATAGTATGGCGTATGGCTGAATAGATTAATATGACCTATTGGGCATCGGCTAACTTCGTTTATTATCTGAACACGAGTTACCGCTTCAGGACAGTCAGTAGTCAGTCACACGAAAAGCAACAAATTGCTTTTCTCTCGTTTTTAGGGTTCCGTACCTCAAAAGGAAAAAAGGAACCCTTATAGGATCACTTTGTTGTCCGTCTGTCTGTCTGTCCGTCTGTCAAGACACTTTATAACGGGAACGCGTGGAGGTACCAAGTTGAAATTGATATCAACTACTCAGATCTGCGGTCCCTTGTGGTTGTAAAAAAATCATACTTCTAAGTTAACGCAATCAAAAGTTATGGCCATTTACTGCATATTTCCATACTTTGAGCAAGGAACTAATAGATGGCGCTGTATGTTCTTGGTATCTAGTTATGGAACCCTGCACTATGCGTACATACGTATGCTTTAACAATTTAACGAAATACAGTATGATTGTTTTCGAAGTTAGCCGATGCACAAATAATAAAATAAATTACAGCATTGCTAGTCATTAGTTGTAGCATAGTTCTAGTGTTGCGTAGGACGCAGTTTTAGGGCAGACTGGGTTTAGTTAATAGCTTAAGCTAAATTACTAAGACTGCCTCAGGGTAAGGCCTTAACTATCAGCTCAAAATTGAGTTTAGGTAATGCTTAAATTTAAGCGGGCCTTATGTAAGCGGTGGTTTGATAGCGAAAGACACTGTTTGGTCGAACGGTTGGAAGTTTTATAAGAATATAGAAAATGTTTGAGAATAAAAGCTATTACAATAAAATAAATAGAGACTATGGCATAGATATCTTAATAAAGAACTTGTATTAAATACATACCAAAGATTTTAGTTTATATAAAAAAACCACAGAGGCATGCAAATAAATAAAATTACATCCTTAGATCACATCTAAGCATCCAGAACGAAAACATTGGAACACGTTTGCATTTATACGAATTTATACGTTAGAATACCTACGCTGCCCAATTTTAATTAATTATTCATATTATGATTTTTAAATTAAATTAAATTAAAATTCCTTTATTGCAGGTTTCACAGACCCATAAACATTTCACACATTACATTATATTATATTATTATTATTATTATTTTCACTATATTAATATTAAACTGCATACTGATAATTAAAATAAAATTAAAGTTTACAAATAAAATTAGATGAAATTATATTAAACATTTCATTTTTTTAATGAGATTAAATCAAACATGAATTTCACTCATATTAATTATGTTATAAAACGGCATAACTGCGACGTTTTAAGTGGAAAAAGTTCGACCTAGGTTTCGCGTGAGCTCCTGATGGACACCGGAGTTGTCCCAAACCTAGGTCAAGCGTTCTCGATTTAAAACGTGAACATGTCGTTATATAACATAATAAAAAGATAATTCTTATTATGGTCTTTATTTTTAAAAACTGATGTTTTTTAAAATATCTAGAAATAACGATAAAAACTGATATTTTAGGAACCAACTTGAGAAGGACGAAGAGTGCGGTTAACATACAGGTCCTAGATTAGTCATTGTTTACCAGTCTGTCCTAGACGTAGTAGAATAGCTGTAAATACTGATAAATCGATTACTTTCTCAAAGAAAATAAAATTACGTACAGTAATAGTTGCGTTTATCTTGGCGACTCTGAAAATAGGCTCTGCTAACTTCAGCGTAAACTCGCGAAGAAAACTACGATAAACCCCAGATAAACAAATATACGATCAAATGTTTATTGGAAATGTAATGTTCAGTTTAGTTCAATCATATTAATAACAGACTTCATCACGAGTTTTCATGCGCTAAAGTTCGCAGCCTGTGTTCAGACTCGCCAAGATAAAACGCACGTACAAATACGTATTTAATAACGCGGTTTAAAACAATTTTAGTAGAAATATCTAAATGAAATTGTTGATTATTTCTATGTTTTTGGCGATGTGTGACATCCTATTTAAGATGTTGCTATTATCATGAAAAAATGTTTTTCTTTTTGCACCGACGCGACGCGACTGTCTGGTCTCAAAGGGACGACAGATATTGCGTCGATTTTTTTTTAACTTTTTTTTACTTTTTTGTGGTATCAGATCTAATACTTATACATACCTATACATATACCGACTCTGTATTAATAACTGATTTCCAAAAGGTGTAGTAATACTAAGGTTATTTTACCTATCAACTATAAAGTAAGTAAGTATTGATCTGAAAACAAGGCATACAAATTCGCTAAAAAATCTTCTCATAATGATCTATATCTGATCAGCTGCTATCGATTTATAGTTCCTTGAATCTTTAAAAAAAGCGAAACTTATTCATATTGCAGGGGAGATGACCGTGTTAACAGGATACAGGTTCTCTTAGCAGTTTGACACAATCCTATGGAAAATTTACTAAATCGATGTTTTGTATTCCCGTGTTTCCACCCTAATACAGTAAACCTATTTGATATATTTAAATCTTAATATTTTAAAGTTGAAGGATAGTATGTCCCATCATTTTATTTTAGTTTATAAACTCTAAGTTTTTAAGGGTATAAGAAAAATTAAAATAACAGACATAGGTTACTTCGCTGTAAAAATATCAGGATATAAATTTATAGAATGGGTTTATTATATTCGGAGGAAACACGGGAATACAAAACATCGATTTGGTAAATTTTTCATAGGATTGTGTCAAATTCCTAGAAGGCCATGTACATGATTTTGAATGGAATTATGTTACAGTTACCTATGAAAAAATTCCTTGGAGTATGAACGCTGCGTTTTTATTCTACAATTCAGTATTTTAAGTGTTTATTATTATAGGAAATCTCACAAATTCTGTTCTGTAGTGAACGGGATAATATCCCATGTTTAGACTTAGGAAAATCGATAATTTTTAAGTTCATTGTAATTTTGAAGCGAGATTAAACATTGCTGTCGAATTTTGAATGTTTTATTAAATTTGCCTATATCTATTAACATATAAATGTCGGTCGGGAAAAACCATCGACTGGGAGATTTATTGGCGTGCGCTTGCGTAGGTAATGTAATTTACTTGATGATAAAACGATGTATAGCTTCATAGAAGAGTAAATGAAAAATGTAATAGTTTTTAATCCAGATTCTTACATCCATATTATGATTAATTATCTATAAGTACCTAAATAACTAAGGAAAACTTAAAACTAATAATAATCTAAAAAAACGAGGTGATTGGTGTGTGGTAGGCCTGCCATGTTCGGTGTAATGGACTGCGGTCCCACACTCTCGCGGCACCCACCACTGCGTTATCGGAGCCAAAAAATGGCGGCGCGAGCGACGGCCTCGCACACTCCGGAGTAGCGCATGCCAGCAGTAAAGAGAAGAACATATTGGTGGAGCCACTGTCTTTTTCAACAATTGAATCAACACTTATATATCACTAATATATCATGCAAACACGCCTTTTTCCCGAAGGCGTAGGCAGAAGTGTACCCAGGACTCAGTCCCATAGTAGATACACCCACATTTTGCCAGTATGTTATTGGTCCCTTGTAACAGGGAGCGAGCCTATTGCCATCTAACGGGCGTAGTTCCAGCCTCTCCAGGCTATCATAGAGATAATTCCTAATGGAAAATCCAACAACACTGCCCGACCTGAGCATCGAACCCGAGACCTCATGATCGTCAGTCAAGCTGACGCCCACTAAGTACGCCACCGAAACAGTCAACATTTGTACACTTTAAACTAATTCCGTTTTCACTCTTTTCTGTCGAGCTATATTAATTACTAGCTGTTTCCCGCGGTTTCACCCGCGTAGTGTCTTCCGTTCCCGTGGGAATATCGGGATAAAAGTACCCGTGTATTATTCCAGGGTCTAAGCTATCTGCATACCAAACTTCAGCTAAATCGGTTCCATTGTTTTGGCTTCAAAGGAAAAAATACATACAAAAAAACAGCGCTAGATGGCGCTGGAGTCGAGTTGGAGCTCGCTAGCGTTTCCTTTGTACTGAGATTTATCTTATATCTTTAAATGAGCAATTCTTGTATATATATATAATTGGAATATCGGAATCGGCTCCTACGATTTTCATAAAATTTAGTATATAGGGGGTTTCGGGGGCGATAAATCGATCTAGCTAGGAATCATTTTTAGAAACTGTCTTTTTATAAAAAAAAAAAATTTTTAGAAAATGTCATTTTATAAAAAAAAAATACCGGTTATCCAGGTACTAATTTATAATTAGTATTATTAGTAAGAAATAAGATTAAAATCAGATTCAGAAGTACTTATATATTTTTTATTCATTTTAAAAACGAAACGCACAGGTACATGTTTTGCTTTAGAACCAATGACGTTGAATCGCTTCTTTAGAACGCATTACGCATAACTGTATAAATAAAATTATTAAAGCAAGAAGAATTATATCCAGATAATTCAGTCTAAAATGCATCCCCGTCGATGATTGCAACCACAAAAAACTTCCTCGTATAGGTATTACGTTCTAAAGGTATTTTTAGACTGAACTATCTTGAATCAATTATTCAGAGTTAATTTTATTCTACAATATGAGGGTAAGAAAAGCTTCACCCACGAACGGAGTTTAAACCCGCAACTTCCGCACCAATCCGCGTGGTGGGCACTATCATTTGAGTTACCGTGGAGGTAAAGTTATCGGCAAAGAAAAAATTATCCCACATATTACCGCCTGAAGTATGCGTAGAGATATAATATTATAATGACTAATGTCATAGGTATGTATCATTATATATATTGCTTGATGAGATTCAACAACTCATATCTCAGGGTGACAGGCGCAGTGCAGTGCCGCGCAGAATTTTGAATTTTAAAACACTGGGTAGCACTGTGTCTGATATGGACAATCATGATGCTTACCATCAGGCACCTGATTTGCTCGTCTTGTCACTCACTATCATAAAAAAAATAATAATTATAAGTTAGACAGTAATAAAGACATAGTGTAACCGTGCGCTCGTGTTCTTATTAACCTCACAATAATACATGGCGACTCTGCCAGTCAGCGTTCTGCGTAAGTAGCGTATACTACTTATCGCCGAACGCGGCGGGCAAAAATGCGTGCCCAGCGCATTCTTGTGTGCCTCTGTGCACGATTCTAGACCTTTTTGATCAACGAATAATAAATTTGCGTGTGGACGTGTACGAACTACATTGGTTTAAAGTTTTGAATAGGGAAAAAGCTATTCAAAAACTGAAGATAAAGAAGTAATCATCACCCAAAACTCATCGGGCGGTAACAACAACGCGAAACCAACTGAGAAGGAACTACATCTTAAAATCAACAACGTGTTGATGTACGTTTGTTTGGGGTTATTCCTGTGCGCCATAACCTGGCTGGCCATAAATAAAATAAAGCGACACCATAAAAAGTGGGTCGAGAAAAAAGTAAGCTTGGAGCTGGTAAGGAGTATGCGCGGTAAACTATCTGGGAACAAGGAAGAGCTACGCGCTGAAGAAGCTGTCGTATGAAGAAGAGACCCTTCGACGTCATATACGGGCGTGTCTGCTAACTATAGGTGATGCATTTCGCATTCTACCCACCGACAAGTCTAATGTTACAAATCAGGTGCCTGATGGTAAGCATCATGATCGCCCATATCAGACACAGTGCCACCCAGTGTTTTAAAATACAAAATTCTACGCGGCACTGCTCTGTGCCTGTCACCCTGAGATATTAGTTGTTGAAACTCGTCATGCGCAGTAGTTTCGCTGGTAATATTGCCCTTCAGACCGGAACACAGTAATGTTTGCACATTACTGCTTGGCGGATGAATAACTGGCAAAGGTGTGGTACTTATCCCCAGGCGGCCCCCTGCAAAAGAGGCCTAACACTACAAAACATGCAACGCAGAGCCCAAACCACTGATCCTAGAGACTTCAAACTTGGAATGTAGGTTGTTTTCATTGTCTCGACGTGTACTAAGAAAAGATTTGTGAAAATTCATATTCTAAAGGGTCCATAAAGGGCGTCAAAGTTTTGGTATAAAAGTCCCATATTTCATAATTGCGAGCGGGCAAAGCCGCTTTTCTTACACTCGTTTATATTATCGTGGGTGAATCTTTTCTTCACATAGTTATCCATATTGTATTTCAAGCTAATAGACCGCCCAGTCTATAAATAAATAAATATAAAATATTATAATTTCATTCTAATAAAATCCTTAATACTTTTGTCATAAGTTGTCATGTAAGCCTAAATTGCACTTAGTTTACTAAAAGCGAAAACCTATGAATATACTTCCAGTGTCTACTCATTTTTATCTGACAATTTTTGCGGAAGGTGAGATAAGAGATACAATTCGGCCGCCGTAACTTGGCGAGTCTGAACATAGGCTCTGCGAACTTTACATCTAAACTCGTGAAGAAAACTGTTATTGCCAGATAAACAAATAAAAGAACAAATGTACATTGCAAATGTTATGTTTACTTCAGTTCAATCATAATAATAACATGTTTACGTGTTTAGACGCGCTAAAGTTCGCAGAGCCTATGTTCAGACCCGCCAATGTTACGCCGGCCGTATTGTACGGCACACATTTACATAGTCACGCAAATAACTTTATAATTCACTTTATTATCCCAACGAATGGCTCTCAAAGTGTTGTAGTTTTAAGTGCGCGAGTAATCGCGCACTACTTAGTACTACTTAGTTAAGTAACTATACTTAATTACCTAAGCGATTCCTTCAGAAACGTATTTAGGGTGCTTAGGGATAGAACATACTAAAAGTCCCCTCGTCTAGGAGGTGAGTCAGAGTGGGGAGTGTTTTAAAGTTCTCACTTTTGAGTGTTTCGCTATTATCTTCAAATTAGTGCGTAGTAGTGAAAAGTGTTCTTTTATAGAATTAAAGCTTATAAAATTCTGTATAACTGTTGTTCAATACTTTTTTTCCATTTACCAATCGTTTTCGAGGTCCGCGAACCAGAATTTTATGACCTCTCATTCTGTAGTAGAACACTTTTCTCTATGATGCACGATTTTGGAGATATTACCGAAACACTCAAAAGTGAGAACTTTAAACCACTCCCTACTCCGGCTCACCTCCCAGACGAGGGGACTTTTAGTATTTTCTATCTCTAAGCATCCTAAATAAGTTTCTGAAGGAATTTCTTAGTTACTCGCGCACTCTACAACTCTTTTATTCTATTAATATATGGGCTATTGCACACATAATGGCCAACAGAGGGAGAAATCTTGCGATCACATTTCCATTGTCCTATATATTCAAAGGCGAAAGCTCATCAATTAAATACTATATCTTCTATAGTCCATCAAATCTAGGAAGTACCGTTTGGCGTTTTATCTTTTCAGGCTAGAAATAACTGCATAGGCGTAACAGCACAATTTCAATAACCTTCGTCGTGAAACCATGGAATTATGAATTTTATCACAAGAATCTTATTCGCTAAATTTATATTCAAATCCTTCAAAGGCAAAATAAAAATTGTCAACCGGTACTTATTAGATTTTATGGAATATGGTTAGAGTTAATTATATTATAGTTTTATCTATAATCTATACTTAGAGAATCAAGGAATAACTTTGTCTATGAATTCTTAGATCATAGATTAGGTGCTTTGAAACTGCTATCCACGAAATTGCGCCTCTCCTTATGTTTGCACTGAGGGCATAGCACGAGACTAATAAGACAAGAAGAAGAAGAAATAAGTGGAAAAGCGCATTTTAGTGGATAGCACAGGAATAGATAAACTACCCAAGTATTTATAGTAAGGCCATTTGCAAACCTATACTCTGTTTTTCCTTGTAGAAACACAATAACAACATTGCCTTATATTATAAGTCGTTTAAGACTGTTGCACTTCCATACAAAATTAAATTTCCCAATTATAAAGAAATAAAGAATTATTATGTTTTTTTTTTTATATTAACAAGAGTAAGCCGACTAGCCAACCACAAACAATTCAGTGTAAAGTTATTATCTCTTCCTCCATAATTGAGAAAAATTGAATCCTTCAAACAAGGAAAAAAGCTGTCAAACGGTACCTATTAGATTTGATAGAGTATATACATTATATAAATACTTAGATACATATTTTATTTCTACATAAAGGTGAAATTTGCCTAAATTACACAATAAGTACATGTACATAGCATTCCATTAAATCTATGCCCCAATCACACAATTTGATGAATTTGATTAAAATTAAGTACAAAACTAGACGGGGCAAGCTTAACCATTTTTGGTGAAACTTTTGGAAGCGATGATTTGAAAACTAAAAAAATATATTAATTCATATTTTATGTAATAATTCTGTTTCTTTGAGATCTATTACACTATAACATTTTTGTCTATTAAAGATTAAAAACAATTTAAAGCCATTTAAAAATATAACTAATAATAATAATTAAGTACATTAAAACTAATGAGATTTCAAATTACATAAGTCATAAGTACATAATATAATACATGCTTAAAAACAATACATTGTGATAAAATATTAAATTGCAAAATATTTACAATAAATATTGTTCAAATGTCTAAAATTACAAGAACTTCAAATTGAAATTAATAAAAAAAATATGTATCTACATTATCATATAAGGAATAATTTTTCGTGTTTAGAATTAATTTTGTCTCTTTTAGAATAAAACAAAAAAATACTTAATATTTACGTTAAAAATACAAAGCACGACTTTTTTGCAGTAGGTTAAAAAAATCTTAATAAAATAATAATTACTTACTACTGTCAAAGCTCAATTAAATGACGTCACACGCCCAAACGCATTTTTACGGTTATTTTCCATATTTACTATTAAGCATGGGTACACGACCCACTTGTGGCAGCCTCTGTAAAAACTTATTTGATCAATTTTCTACTAAATCAATGGTATGTTGACGTACTACACTCTCCTTCAGCTCAATAAATATAAAATCTGTGCAGTAACCAGAATTCTTACTGGCCACTGCAAGCTGAAAAAAAACATATGATGAATATGGGCCTAGGCCAGGAAGCTGAGTGCGGATTCTGAATGGAAGAAGAGGAAACGGAGCACGTCCTCTGTGAATGCGGGCCGCTCATGTTCAATAGAAGTATCCACTTGGGACGACACAATTACGCCTCGAGGAGATACAACACATCACTCCTCGGAAAATCTGTAATTTCTAGATTCAGCGGGCCTGGGCAGTGAATTTATTCATACGGGCTGCCACAAATGATCAGCAATGGTTGAAGCGGTTCAAGGTGCCTATGGATGACATACAATAATAATACCTATAGAAAATAACTGCAAAAACCTTATAATATCCTTTCTTTCATTAAAGTCTCTCACTGTTGGAAACAAAACGGGCATAGACTTAAAATATACCGTTACATCGCCTCCCCCCTATTATTCTTCTGTGTCAACTTACTCAATGTACTTAGTTGAGGAAATGCAGTTTTGTTCTGCACCGGGTTTAATTTAGAAGTCATGAATATGAAAGGTTCATATAGTGATGGTCTATCCATGGCTGATACCTCGAAATGTCTTACTTTCTCCCTTGAGCACCAGTTGGAGGCTTTGGAGCAGGTGTTTTCGAGTGAATTGTGGTCGTCCAGGCCTGTTCTGTTGCCTATTACTAGCATTACCACCTGCAAAATGGTTTTAGGAAATTAATTTTAGCACTAATTAATAAACCCCACGGTTCAGGGTCCCCGCACACGGGCCACCGGACACAACCACAGAACGCCGACACCGTTATTTTTCTTGCAGTTTTCATTCATTTTATATGGACTCGCCGCAGACGTTTGACGCCGGTGGTCGCCACACCGTTCCTCAGTTAGTGAACTTAGGTGGGTTGTCGAGCGCAGTTTGCTACTTTACATTTTCATTCATTACTTTTAAAATAAATAAGAGTATACAAAATAAAATAATAGGGACACAGGTTACTTCACAAAATATCAGGATATATATCAAATAAGTCTACTATATTCAGAGGAAACAGGGCAATCATCATCATCATCATCATCTCAGCCATAGGACGTCCACTGCTGAACATAGGCCTCCCCCTTAGATTTCCATCCAGTCCGGTTGTAAGCGGCCTGCATCCAGCGCAATACAAAACATCAATTTGGTAAATTTTTCATAACTGTGTCAAACTGCTTAGAGGTCCTCTCTCTTGTTAATAGAAGGCTGACTATAATTTAATTACCTCTTTTTTATCCTTATTCCTATCGATATCCTTCTTCAAATACATCAGAACATCAAGTGATTCCGGCTTGGTGGTGTCATACACCATGATGTAGCCCTCAGCGAAGCCAAGGTAGTGACGCTGCAGGACCTGGTTGGATGTCAGCTGCATGGTGGGGGATTGAGGTGGTCCTGTAGGTATTTGGGTGTTTGAATACATAGATCAGCAATACTCAGTGTGCTCGGCAACCGAAATGCCCAACCCTGCATTCATAGTTGTAACCATAAAAATTTTCGCCGCGCTCGCAGCAAACTGTTCGTAAAATGTTAAAAATTTTTCGTCATTTGAGAGCCGCTGTAATAGATAAACTATTTATTACATCCATAGAAATCTTAATAACAAAGTACTAGAAATCCCATAAATATGTGACCTTGCACCTGCAACAGGTGACTGTTTCATCACATGTTGCTAACTTTGTGTATGTGTAAGAACTAATTACAGTGCATTCTCTCTGTAACACTGTTTGGTCCTATGTTTGAATATAATATGCATGGTTTTTTTTTATGCCATAAGTGGCAAACAAGCAGACAGGCTGCCTGATGGTGAGTGGTTACCGCCGCCTATGGATACCTGCAACACCAGGAGTATTGCCAGTATGTTGCTGACCCTTCAAGACTCTAATCACTCTCCTTTTGAAGAGCCCCATATTGTAGCTTAACGGAAAGACCGCAGCAGGGAGATTCCAGTTTGCTCAGACACAGCAGAAAAGAACAGGAAAATCGCTGGATGTGTGATGCCCATGTATCGATTATGTGCAAATGAGCTCTCAGGCGATGGTGGCTAGTATGGTGACAGAACCGTGATGCCAGTATCAGTTGAAAACTTGATCAGAACATTCCTCGTTGTAAATGCAGTAAAAACACAACGAGAATCAATGTCTCTGTGCATACTGAGTGGTTCTAGGTGTTCTGTGAGCTTGGGGTCGTCAACTATTCTGAAATTATTGATTGATGTAGCAGTGAGTTGTGTGGCTATCCTTTAATTTACATAACAAGGAAAATAAGAAGTTTGTTAGTGACAGATATGCCAATTATTTACAACACAGATCTGGTTATAATATGATTTGCTTAGCATTATTTACCAAATAAGATTTCAAAGGACCATTGCATTTTTACAGCAAATTCAAACATTTCATTTTCACCGTTTTACCTCTTGTGCAGCGAAGCCTTGCGTGAGGTCTTGAGAAGCTAATTATAAAAATATCTGTAACCTTTCAACTCGCCTGTGAGCGGGGGCTCAAGGCCCGCAGTGTCGTAGAAACAAACTCGCTCCTTCGTACCCCTGTCCGTCTCTATATTAGCCACATAGATATCCTCGATCGTAGGATAGAAACAAGACTTGTAATTCACATTCCCATAGATCAGTTGCTCCAATATAGCCGTTTTTCCTACCCCTTTCATCCCACATATCACAACTTTGCTCGTTTTCCCCATCTTCTTAACTTTCACTTTGCCGACCTTGTTCTACATATCCACGGATAGTTTTGCTGCTGTGATCCTGTATTAGATTTAATATAATTTATAAGATATGGATATAGATTTTGATTTAAACATTAAAACTAATTTATGAGCACAGTATTGCTCTGTGTTTATGAGAAATTAATGCAAAACTATCTATTTTTTTCGATCAGCCAAGCCAACAGTTCAGTATTTTTTTTATGCTAGGCCGAGTTTGACTGTTGACATGACGTTCTTTGGTCTTTGACAGTAGACAGTACCTAGCATGTCATTTTGACTTACGGCGTCCATTACACGTTAGGTTTTCTGTCAGTTTTGATATGTACAGTAAGGCTAGTATTTATATAGTGATCTATGGATAAGTTTCCGAGGTGTACGAACTTGCTATCGCGTAGCAGTAAAATTTGCCGTAAAACGTCATTTTTTGTAAGCCATTTGACAACAGATTAAATTAAGAAATTAAACGCTTTCTACGTTCTACTGCTGTTCGTAATAATGCCGGATAATAGTAGACTGCCACTCAGTATCATAATGGACACCCACAATAAATTCCTTGTGGACTAAGTAAAGTAAGTAAGCTAAGTAAAGAAGAGTTTTGTTATCGTGTGACGTCGTGTCGCATGGTTTATACACGGGTTCACACGGCTTTTTCAATTGTGAAAACCATAAGTGATTGATCGTGTACACAATGATTTATGAGCAGTTCATGGGTAAATATTTGGCAGAAGACGTGATATTTATATCAGCTGATAACTGTCAGCTGTCACAAGAGTTCTTGTTAATCTGTATTCTGTGCATTACGCTGTCCGGCTGTCGGTCGTCGGTCCTCTTTGTTTTTGATTATAATTTGTTTTTTGCTGTCATTGTTCTGTCATTTTAACTTAACCCAATTTAACCTTGTAACTATGGCCACTATGGCGGCCGCCACGGCTTTAGATTCCGAAATAACAAAAAGCGACAAATATTCCATATTACTACCTACTTATAACGAAAAAGAGAATCTTCCGATTATTATATGGCTAATTATGAAATATTTGGATGAGACGTAAGTATTCTCTTTCTATTTCCTACAAATAATAAACTGTAATAAACTGACCGATTAAGGCAATGTTTTTATCGTGTTTTTTGTGTATTTTTGCAGAGAATATGACTTTGAGGTGATTGTCATTGATGATGGTAGTCCGGATGGAACGTTGGAGGTCGCTAAACAGCTTCAAAAGATATACGGCGCCAATAAGATAGTGCTGCGGCCTAGAGAAAAAAAGTTAGGACTCGGCACTGCTTACATGCACGGAATAAAGCATGCTACAGGGAATTTCATTGTTATTATGGACGCGGATTTGAGTCACCACGTAAGGTTTATTGTTCTGCTTAAAATAACAAATTCTACATGCCCTACTCTAACACAATTTTTCTGGGTTT
Source organism: Hemistola chrysoprasaria (assembly GCA_947063395.1). Classification (NCBI taxonomy): domain Eukaryota; kingdom Metazoa; phylum Arthropoda; class Insecta; order Lepidoptera; family Geometridae; genus Hemistola; species Hemistola chrysoprasaria. The sequence continues at coordinate 7,482,277 of OX346733.1, read as the reverse complement.
TATTTACTCTCGTTTTTTATTTTATTCTTTCTCAATTTTAAAAGTTAAAACCCCACCTGCTAATATTCTAGGATGATAATGATATTGTAATATCCCCAAGCTTTTTCTTTCTCTTTTTTTTAAACGGCAGTGCCTTTATTGAATAAAGACTAAACAATAGCTACCTACTTACTATCTACCCTAACTAAATACACTATACCATAGAATACTTTGAAAATCCACAGGTCGACATGTCAGCCTATAGAAAATCCAAATGCTCTAAACCACTGTCAGATGGCAGCATACACAAGATACTGGCGGCATTGCCACATTGAATAGCAATGCTTATACATTGAGCCAGATAAACACCAGCATTTTGATCACGCGTTGCCTCGACCAAACACTCAGATAGATTGATCCCAAAGCTTGTCTGATTATGGTGCCTTTGCAAGAATTGTGTAATTGAACCATATATGGGCTCTTAAAATTACTCTGCTCTGAATTAATGTTATGGTGTAATAAAGGCGTGCAATGTGGGGTTAGATAGGGGAATTGAAAGACGCGTTTATTGTTACACATTTATTGATGATCTGCTTGCTTAATACATAGATGTACCTACTATATCATATTATATCTTATATGAATATGTATAGTTATGCACTATGTGTACTATATACATATTCTGCCACTACAGCAAGGCTGGTGCACAAAAAGGTCTGTAAGCAGCTGAGTAGATTGAAAGAATAAATAATTAGGTAGTTTGTTTCAAGCTAGGTATGGAATATGGAACCCTTTTAAAACACTGAACTTTAATCAATTAAATTATTTCGTTAATATTTTCTAAACCTTTCAGCCAAAATTCATTCCAGAATTCATAGAGCTCCAATGCAAGCATGACTATGATTTAGTAACAGGCACACGGTACGAGGGTGGTGGTGGGGTGTATGGATGGGACTTTAAGAGGAAGCTCATATCTAGAGGCGCGAACTTCCTGACACAGCTGCTGCTTAGACCTGCTGTGTCTGACCTGACTGGATCTTTTAGGTGGGTAACATTTTTTTTATGATAGTGAGTGACAAGACAAGCAAATCAGGTGCCTGATGGTAAGCATCATGATTGCCAATATCAGACACAGTGCCACCCAGTGTTTAAAAATTCAAAATTCTATGCGACACAGCACTGCACCTGTCACCCTGAGATATGAGTTGTTGAAACTCGTCATGCCCAGTAATTTCGCTGGTAACATTGCCCTTCATACCGGAACACAGTAATGTTTGCACATTACTGCTTGGTGGATGAATAACTGGCTAAGGTGTGGTACTTCCCCAGGCGGCCGCCTGCAAAAGAGGCCTACCACTACATCCCACTAATGTTATAAATTTACCGTGTGGTTCCCGGCTATACAATAGAGCCGCATAAAATACGTATATGTATTTTGGATTTTTATCATATTTTAGTTCAAAGTACTTCTATGTTGGATTGAAATATAATCAGGAACCTAGTTAACTAGTGTCTCATTCCGAATAACGTGATTAATGGTTGGAAGTATGCTCTGATTTCAAATGATTAAATCATTGAGATTTCTGTCTAGCTTTCGAGAAAGTGCAAAATTAAACCGAAATTTGACTGAACTTTGTTTTGGTTCAGACCACATTCGGCCCATTAATAACATAATACCTCTGTACTCTTTAGGAAAACACGGTGGTGATTTTATTTTCTTGTCCACAGCCCACACCAAATTCATTTCACAAAATATTTTTGTATGGGCAGGCCAGCTACAAATAGCTGGGGTGTCTTGATGGTAAAATTTCTATGGGCAAGACAGAGAAAACGGATAGAGAGATACGCGATAGAAAGAGATGCAGCTAGTAGATTAATATAATGATAATAATGATAATTAGTTAGGTTATCGACATAGCCCAGCAGATTAGTAAGTTGAAGTGGCAATGGGCAGGGCACATAGCACGTAGAACTGATGGCCGATGGATGGCAGCAAAGTTCTCGAATGGAGGCCACAAGCGCAGCGTAGGACGTCCACCCACAAGGTGGACAGATGATCTGATAAAGACGGCAGGAATACGATGGAGGCGGGCCGCTTACAACCGGACTGAATGGAAATCTATGGGGGAGGGGTTCAGCAGTGGACATCCTATGGCTGATCTCAGCCACCTCATCTGATGATGATGAATTAGTTAGGCGCTGTGCGACCTCAATTGCACTTTATTGCGTCCAAGCTAGAGTCGCTATTTATTTAAATGATAATGAGGAGTGTTCCAGATAGAGGGAGTTGAGGGTAACAGATTGTTTATTTTTTGCAGGCTGTACAAGAAAGATGTTCTACAGAAGTTAACAGATAGCTGCGTTTCTAAAGGATATGTCTTCCAAATGGAAATGATTATTAGGTATGTACCACAGCCAGCATAATGATACAAAATAACGTGTACAGAAGTCAAGTTCATGTATGTATCTCACTTTTTATACCTACGCTCGCAGGTAGCCTTAGGGTTAACAACTTTGGCTTATGCAAAAAACTGTTTTGGTAGTGGCTCTAATATCTAATTGTTTGATTGATTGTTGTGAATAAAACAGGAAGAATGGAAATAAAACCAATAATAACTAAAATATTTCAATTTCATCAAAGACGCGAGTCTGAATCTGATGCCACTCGCGCTCGCATTGTTCCCAACCGTTCTGAGATATCGTGTCCGTGAGCGATGTCTATGCGTGTGTTCCTCGAGTGCGCGTTCTATGTAGCTCGACTTCTGTACACATGTTATTTTGTGATAATGTGATGAGAGTGGAATTTTTTTGTTTATATGGGGAATCCCATATGAGTGACATATCCCTCTACTTGACCACCTCTGCTGACGTCACGTCGGACAATCTTGGCATTAACCTGACGTCACAAAGCGCCGATGCTGCATTTTAGCTCTATCTCCCCTACCTCGATGACTCGATGCTTCCCCTTCAAGCACCCTTCTCTTCGGTCTTAGCATGGGTCTGTGCTAGGACCAATGTTTTTTAAATGAAATTTTTATCAAGACGTTCTTGACGCCAGAATTTTGGTCAGAAGGGATAATGTTCCGGCGCTATAGGGAGGCGAGACCAAAATGTACCATCCCTAAACTTATCTATAGTCTATATCATAATATTTTAATATATTTTAGTCTGTAAGGTATTTATTGATATGGGCCTCCGATACTTACAAGTTATTGTAATGTGTTGTTGCCTGAAATAAATGAATTATTATTATTTTTTTAGACTTCTGGAACAAGAATCTTTAGTTTTGAGTTCCGATTTTTTAGTGTCAAACACAACATGCACAGTGCACCGCCCTCCCACTCGCGAAATTGCATGCAAAGAGGACATGTCCTAATAGCATTTCCTCGAAACAATGGAGTTCCGAAAAGTAACGTCAAATTCAATTTTTTTTTTTTTGTTTCCAGGGCCAGACAACTAGAGTATACAATAGGTGAAGTGCCAATAACGTTTGTGGACAGGGTTTACGGCGAATCCAAGCTGGGAGGCTCAGAAATTGTCCAGTTTGCTAAGGCTTTACTTTATCTGTTTGCTACTACTTAATCAAATATGCTACCTAACTGTCAACCAACAGTCCAAGCCGTAGCCAAGTAGACTCCCGGAGGTTGCTGATCCGCTTTGGTTATATGCTTGCGTAGGTTGACGACGAGGGAAAGGCGATTACGGTGTCGATTCCTTTCCCAGTTGATAGATGTGCTACGACCTCAAATCGGAACAAAATCACATTCCCAAAAATTGTTCAGATAATAAGTTCTGTACTAGATATAGTCTATGTTACACAACGTTAACATTAACTAATGCTTATCTGTGCTTTCATATTGGTTAGAACAAAATTTCGTGTTGCGTGATTGAGTAAACATCTGTCAAAAATAAATTCAACAGGATCTCTTCTTAGCAGTTTGAAACAATCCTATGGAAAGTTTACCAAAATGATGTTTTGTGTTCCCATGTTTCCTCCGAATTTAGTAAACCTATTTGATATATAATTTATATCCTGATATTTTGAATATGAACAAAAATCCCTATCATTTTATTTTTGTCTATAAGGTTTTCATTTTATTGTGAACGTCTAATCACGCAAGTAAAACTGGGATTTTTAGAAGTTCACTGAATTAACCGAGAGTTTATAAGAGAAACTAAAATGACAGCGACATAGTTTACTTCACTATGAAAATATTAAGATATAAATTTATAGATTGGGTTAATAATATTCGGAGGAAACAGGGGAATACAAAACATCGATTCGGTAAATATTCATAGGATTGTGTTATATTCCTAAAAGGCCGCGTACACTCTTAATAAGGCAAATCAGGCTTGTTGTATTGGTCTAACCAGCAATTTAATGCTCGTTTAAGCAATAGTTATTGATAACGTGTGTAAGTAACTCGGCCTCAGTCAATTCTATATAACATTGCTAGTGTAACAAAAAAAAACTAAATTAATATCACTTCAACAAGTTTTACCTTATCTTGTACAAAAACGCTGTGACCTTATGCGTAGTTATATGGGACAGACTTTATGAGCCCTGTTGCAAGAAGAGTATAAAAAGCATAATTATTAAGATAAGAAATCGTTATTATATTTTGTATGATTTAATTCTTGTTTTATTATGTTATCTGTTGAATTATTAAATTAAATTATGACCTTCGGAGAAAGGAATGTAAAGTATAAATTCGACTGCTCACCCACACCTTCGATAGCTCAGTTGGTAGAGCGGTGGACTGTAGTTGGTTCAAAATTGATATCCATAGGTCGCTGGTTCAAATCCGGCTCGAAGGAATCTTTTTGTGTTCATATTTTTACTAAAATTATTGTTCATAAGAATTATTAAGAACTGTTCCATTATTTTCACTCACGTAGTCAGGCCTGATTTCACCAGTTTTGTAGGGTTCAAAAGTCGCAAATTAATTCGCACTGGCAAATACAGGAATAGTGACATGTCATAATAAAAATTAAATGATGAGTCATGTCAACGGACCACAGACGTTTTGTTTTCGCGACCGTCACTATGAAGTTGACTATTCAAAAATTCGAAGTTTTTATTAGAGCCTGTGGTCAGCTTGAGTCTTGCGGAATAAACTGGAAATAACAAAAAGTGTTCGTTTATCTTAAACTCTTGCTGATAAAATAGTGTCAAAACCTGCGAACTAAGCATATAGTTATTAGTGTCACAGGTTATAGGATTTTGGTCTCTTGGATGTGTCATGTTTTCAGTTTTCTGTTTTTGTTACATAGATGATTTGTGCTGATTCCATTGTTTTGAAGTGTGTCGCAAAATAAAATCGCGAATCTCATGAAGAATCCATAATGTCCTTCTATTTCCAAAACGTTGGTTCGTCGGTGAGAGAATGTAATGGCACGACACTGCGTTTTGACCGTGCTTGTTTACAAATACTTAGTAATAAAACAGTGAGTTTTTGGAGCCAATATGAAGAATGCGAAGGTTGTAAGCTGCTGGAGACCGCTACACTGGACTCGTCTCGATATATCGAGCTGAAAACTCTTAGTCCCCTTCATTATGTACTCAAGGACGAAGAGAAGGAGATTTGTAATGGTAAGTACGATGTGTAATAATTTGCGTAACTAAATTCCTTCGCGAGCAAGTTACTTGTAGAACAGACCGAAATGTGGTCTCCTCGTATCGGAGGTTAAAACTCTATTGGTTAGTTATCTAGTTTTCATTATGAAATGCCTCTCAATCCTGTCATTTTGTGTTCAACTGCAGATACATGCATCTATGTTTATGAAAAGACAGATTTTCTTATTACATAGTGTTAAGTATAAGAATGTATATTCTTTTATTTGTTATAATTACTCCAGACATGCAATTTTAAATACAATAAGCTCACCACTTCGAAAGGTACATGACCAAGAAAAAACCATTTTTTTTACTTGGTGATGGTGTATACCAAATAAATTGTTTATCTGTCATTAATATTTATAACATAGATAAAAACACACCAATAATTTGCCTTTTGCCCTAAACAGTAATGTTGAGGTGATGAGAACCTTGATGTATGTACATGTGAAACTTAAAGAGAATAATAATATTGTGGAGTTAAAATTAACACACACCATATACATACATACATACATTCACGCCTTTTTTCCGAAGGGGTAGGCAGAGGTGTACCCAGGACTCAGTCCCATAGTAGATACACTCACATTTCGCCATTATGTTATTGGTCCCATGTAATAGGGGGCGAGCCTATTGCCATCTACCGGGCACAGTTCCAGACTCCAGGCAGTTATTGAGATAATTCCTAATGGAAAAATCCAATATTTAACACTATTTAGACCTCTTGATTGGCAGTCGAGCATGCACCCTCTACGCCACCAAGGCAGTCAACCACCATATAAACCACACCATATAAACACACCATAATAACAACTAAAAAGTACCAGGACATCATAAATTGTATAGAGACATTTGTAGTAAACTTAACTCATAAACATAACTTCAGAAGTTCAATTGAAAAGGCATAAAACTGTCTATTGTCCATTCACTCAGTGTTTATAAACAAACAAAACAAATCACTATCAAGGGCATTTCACCAGGAAACAAAGTACCTATAATCCAATAAACCGTTACCGTAAATAGACATACCTCTCTTATCTTAGGTCATGTGACTCAGTTGTGTCAATCAATAAACTATACCTTATTCACTAGTCACTACTTATCATTATATAGTACTAGCTTTGCCCTGCAGTTTCACCCGTGTAAAAACCCGGGTGAAAAGTCTTCTTGTTAGTTGTGACCTCATCACTGAGGCACGTGATTATGGTGCGTGAACATCCTTGCCACCATCTTCCTTCCAGACATTCCTGTCCTGCGCCATCTGTATAAATGCTTGTAGGGTGGCCCCCGTAGCATCCTGCATCGTGTGTGTCCATCTCGTAGGAGAGCGCCCTCTGCCTCTCTTACCCTCGACACAGCCAGTGATGATGTGATGATTAGCCTTTCCAGGCTATCTGGGTCTCTCCTGACTGTGTGCCCAAAGAATTTTAGGACCCTCTGCCTCGACGTTCCGTCCAGGATATTGTCAGCATTCTGCACCAGCACCACATTTCGAACGGGCTTTAAATGTCCAGAATTCCGATGCATACATAAAAATTGAGAAAAAAAAAAGGGTGGAAAGTATCCTATGAGTTATTCCAGGGTTCAATAGGAGTTTAGGAGTAATAAACTCCCCCTACTTCCATTAGTGGTATAAATATAATGCAAGTAATAGGATAGCTCAATGATAACCTTAGATTGGGTTATGCATCACTCATGAGTCATGTTTACTTGATGGTGACTAATATTTTAACATAGATAATCACTATAAAATATAAAATACTAAGTGACAACGCAGAGCCCAAACCACTGATCCTAGGGACTTGAAACTTGGAGTGTAGGATGTTTTCATTTTCTGGACGTGTGCTAAGAAAGGATTTTTGAAAATTCACATTCTAAGGGGTCCAAAAAAGGCGTCAAAGTTTTGGTATAAAACTCCATTGTTTCATAATTGTGAGCGGGCAAAGCTGCTGTTCCTATACTAGTGTTAGGTAGGCTGGGTTGCATCTGGACATGGCTTGAATAGGACATGGTCAAGTGGCATGATATGAAGGAGGCTTGGGCTGTGGATGATGATGATATGGGTAGTTTGAAGTAGAATGTTTCATTATTATGTTTAGGATTTCCTAGAAGTCACCATCTTTTTTTTGTTTTCCATTTTCATCTACGATCAAATTCATTATGTCTCCATCTTATACCCTGAACTACACTGAATCAGGGCCCCTTAGCCATGAACCTAGAAAAGCTTACTTACTATGGTGCTTCATTTTTTGTTTTCTCCGACTTTGTCTGCCTTTTTTTTCGGTTCCTGCCCTTAGCCATAAATGTGGTGTAATAACAGTAACGCAGTAATAATCCCATAGCCGTAAATTAGGGGCCCTGATTTAGTGTAGTGTATATATTTTTTTATAAGTAAGTTTGTTTACCTTTATAATAAGTAAGTATAATAACTTTGAGACTAACTCTGAAATCGCAAATAAAATTCAACTGTTGCAAAAAAAAACAAAAATTGCATAGATTTTGTTCAAGGTCAACAACCGCTCATTACTCATAGCTAGATAATTATTGAGAATAGGTAGTAGGTAAAATATATTTTTTTTATGATAGTGAGTGACAAGATGAGCAAATCAGGTGCCTGATGGTAAGCATCATGATTGCCCATAACAGACACAGTGCCACACAGTGTTTTAAAATTCAAAATTCTGCATGGCCCTGCACTGCGCCTGTCACCCTGAGATATTAGTTGTTGAAACTCGTCATGCCCAGTAATTTCGCTGGTAACATTGCCCATCAGACCGGAACACAGTAATGTTTGCACATTACTTCTTGGCGGATGAATAACTGGCAAAGGTGTCGTACTTCCCCAGGCGGCGCCCTGCAAAAGAGGCCTACCACTACAATATGTTTTGAATTAAAGTTGTTGCGAATTTTATTAGCTTTTATTACATACTACAACAAGATTTCCTATGACGCATTGTTTGTGAGATGAAGGCAAAATCTAAAAACGGGACCTTCTTTGGGGATTTCTTTCTAGAGAGGGCTGTGAATTTTTAGTATATTTATCTCCAAACAACTTAGAACGAATTTCGGAAGTCAGCATATCTGCTTTCGACTTTTGCATTCACAATCGTTCACTATACACTATAATATTATGAATATATGCTTAGGTTTTGCATTTCGACGATCCAAACCAGTATCACTTTACCTATTCAGTGCTCAGACCAGTTTTGACTCGTTATTATGTAAATACACCTTTACATAAAGCATAATACATAATGCAACTTGGCTGCATTGTGTAGGCTTATAACCAGTGATATCTATTTGACCCCAGAGCAAAAATTATGAACCAAATGTACACCTAACAATTTCTGAAAGGTAACTAGATCAAGTCTTAGTGTTTCAGATATGTCTTATGAAACTTGCTTATAACATTACGTCTTTTTCCTAAAGGGTTGGGCAGAGGTGTACCCAGTACCCAGCACTTTGTCCCACAGTGGGTACACCCCCATTTCGCTAGTTCTGTTAATATGTTCCGTGTAATAGAGGGTGACCCAATTGCCATCTACTGGCCACAGTTTTTTTTTTAATATAGTGAGTGACAAAACGAGCAAATCCGGTGCCTGATGGTAAGCATCATGATTGCCCATATCAGACACAGTGCCACCCAGTGTTTTAAAATTCATAATTCTGCGCGGCACTGCACTGCGCCTGTCACCCTGAGATATGAGTTGTTGAATCTCATCATGCTCAGTAATTTCACTCCAGACAGTTCCAGAGTCCAGGCTGTCACTGAGAAAATTCCTAAAGGAAAAATCCAATCCTTTTTGCCTGACCTTGGGATCGAACCCGGGACCTCATTGACATGATTTCGGTAATGTGCTATAGTATCGTCACAGAAGAGATAATAATACTACGTATAGAATGGACACTGTCATCCCACCAATTGGGCCTTCCTCACCCCGCGAGCGAGATTGAGCTCTCCTCGAGCACGCTTCTATAGAAGCTTATAGCTATAGAACTTCTATAGAGAGATATTATTCTTACAGGTACATACCAATTCGGCGAATTCGGTCAGTACACACTGAACGCGACAGAAGGATGCTCTCCTCGCATGACAGCGGAGCCGGACGCGGCTTACCTACCTACCCTCACTGCTGCAGTAGTACTCCTGTCTATGGCCACACTGTGGTACATTATCAAGGGGATCGGGAAGCGGGTGCAGGCTGGGAGATTGTACGCGAGGTACTTTGCTAGGTAAGTAAATAATCATTCCTTCTAATGCGTCTGAGAATTCTTCTAAGCGCTGATTACGATCATGAGTCACGAGGTCCCGGTTTCGATTAGAATAGAATAGAATAAAGCTAGAGCTACATCTGGCACACGTGTGCTACGTACGCCGATCTGGGCGCGCCGGAGCCCATACATTTTGTATGGCGACTAGCTGTTTAGAGCTACATTACATTCACGCCTAATGCGTGTGCCAGATGTAGCTCTAAACAGCTAGTCGCCATACAATATGTATGGGCTCCGACGCGCCCAGATCCGGCGTGCGTGGCACACGTGTGCCAGATGTAGTTCTAGCTTAATATTTTATTGCACACCAAAAAAAAGAAACCATGTTAGAGATGGCACAGTACAAAAGACACGGTAAACAAAGGCCCAATACAAAAGGCGGTCTTATCCCATAAAGCTATTTTTTACAGACGTAAAGAGATTTCTTGTTATTGGATTTTTCTATCAGAATTTTTTTCAATGAAAGCCAAGAGTCTGGAACTGAGCCCGGGAATCACGGGCACACTAATATTTTGGTAATGTTGTGGATACCTGCAACACCAGGGGTATTGCCAGTATGTTGCTGACCATTCAAAACTATTCACTCTCCTTTTGAAGAGCCCCATGTTGTTTTTTTTTTTTTTATGATAGTGAGTGACAAGACGAGCTAATCAGGTGCCTGATGGTAAGCATCATGATTGCCCATATCAAACACAGTGCCACCCAGTGTTTTAAAATTCAAAATTCTGCGCGGCACTGCACTGCATCTGTCACCCTGAGATATGAGTTGTTGAATCTCATCATGCCCAGTAATTTCGCTGGTAACATTGCCCTTCATACCGGAACACAGTAATGTTTGCACATTACTGCTTGGCGGATGAATAACTGGCAAAATAAAAATGAGTATGAGTGAATTGTAAAAATGAGTTAAGAGGCCATCTACCGAGCACAAACATTGTCGTTGACAGTTATTATTGTCACAGAGAGGACAACGAGCTTGGTTCAGAAACTCGCGTGCTAACTACCGAGACGAGTATCCCTCGCTCGCCGACACGCTCCCGACTTCGATCGCTCGACATATTCAGAGGAATCGCTATTGCTCTCATGGTAATAAAATTTAATATAATTATTATTTAATTATTCATCATCAGCCGGAAGACGTCCACTGCTGAACATAGGCACACCCCGGACACGTCTCAATCCCATACAAAAGCCGCGCTATAACTACCTACTACACAGACACTGCACACATGGTTTTGTACACGTGCAAGAGAGTGCGTGAGGTGATTTCCCATAGAAGCAGGGCTGGTGAGAGCTTAATCACGCTCGCGGAGTGAAGAAGGCCCTTGGTGGACGGACGACAATGTCCATTCTATACGTAGTATTATTATCTGCTCTGTGACATAAGCCTCCCCCATAGAACGCCATAAACTATGTATATGTGAACATGTATCCTAGATGGTGCCGCTTGTAGCTAGTGTTGTCTCACGCAGCAGTTGTAATACTTGGTGCCGGAGAGCTGCTGCTCGCACTCCCGCTATATGTAGCTCTATAATGAAGAGCCCCTCACACCAGGTGAGGGAGGGGTATCTATTATAATAGCCGTGAACCAAACGGCCGACAATTATTATAATGTCGCTCGAAAATACGGGCTATACCCGCTCTTTTGATAGGCGTACACGGAGACCATTTTTAGTCCAACTTGCAGAGGCCTCTTTGAGCTTTAAATCTTAATATAATGGATAGTAACATTCGGGGTCCATCTCTGAAACCATCTACGGATAGCCTAAGTTAGTCTAATAAAAACGCCTAACAATGCAATAAATTTTGTATAAAAAGGTCCTAACGGTCATGTTTGGAGATGTCTGTATACAATTAAAAAAAAACAAACCATCTACGGAAGATGAGCTCAATGACAGCCTCCGCTAGGTTCAAGGACTGTTGTGAATGGATGGAAACTACTTGATTTGCTTCATAGTTTTACTCTTGAGCTAAATCGGTCACTTTAGCTCCTCGTGTAACAATAAACTATTAGTGTCATCTAGAAGACAACAAAAAATACAATCCTTCCTTTTCCATAATGGGTAATTTTGTTCCCAGATCTTCGTAAACGCCGGCGGCGGTGGTTACGGCCTTTTTTCCCATAGCGTGTGGAACGGTATCACCATAGCGGACATGGTGTTCCCATGGTTCGCATTCGCTATGGGAGAGGCATTAGTGCTCTCCTTGAACGCTAGGCTGAGGACTGCTATGCCTAGGTGCACTGCTTTTGGACAGGTAAGGAATACTTAATTATAATAATATGGGACAACTTCCACTCACAGTCATCTGGTCCCAAACTAGGCTAGAAGCCTGTACTATGGTAACCAGATGACAGATATACATACTTAAATAAGCTTATAACACCCAGACACAGATCAAACAGACATGTTCATGCACACAAATGTTTGACCTGGCCGGGGATCGAACCCGGAGCCTGCGGCACAGAAAGCAGAGTTACTACCATCTGAGCCAACGAGGCTGTCGAAAATAAATCACTAATAATTAAATAAAAAAAGTTAATAAATCACTATATATTATAAAATCCTAAATGACTGATTGACATGCAACGCAAAGCCCAAACCACTGATCCTAGAGACTTGAAATTTGGAATGTTGGTCTTTTCCTTGTCTCGATGTGTGTACTAAGAAAGGATTTTTGAATGTTTTAGTCCAAATTACTTCTATTCGTATCGAAATATAATTAAGGAATCTAGATAACTAGTGTCTCATTCCGGATAACATCGTTGAGTGTTGTAAATATGTTTGTTTAGGGAATTCGTCATTCGTCGCCCCGTTAAAACGGCGCTGAAATCAAACTATAAACTGATAATATATTATTGAACTGAGAATTTACGTTCGTTCCTATTAAACTGTGCTTCAAATACAAGTTTTCCTTAATTTTTGATTTCATCACTTCATCTTCCAGATAGCCCGTCGCGCCCTGGTCATGTCAATCCTGGGCATAATCCTGGGCTCTGTGAATGTCAACTGGGCAAGTGTACGTTTGCCCGGCGTGTTGCAACGTTTGGCCGCGATGTACCTCATTGTGGGCGCCTTGGAGTGCGCCTTCATGAGGACCAACCAAGATATCGCGCCTGGTTAGTATTTTATGCAATGTGATACATAAAGCTGGAGTGATACTGTTCAAGGCGTACTGCCTCTGTATGTACACGTGCCAAACGTGCCCTTCGTGCTATCTATGAGATGCGTCTACGCAAATCCCTGAGATAATTGAGTATCTGATTTTTTTTTTGTTTGGCATAAATGGTAAGATCATATATAAGTTACGTAACAAAAATATATTTAGTTTTTATTTATTTGCTATAATTACAAAGTTATATCAAATAAAAAAATCATTTTTAATCCAGTACCGAAAACACGCCGACAGTACCCGAACGAGCTCGTGACTTGTAGTGACGTCACAATGTTATAAAGTACCATACATAATTATAACATAATGACGTCACAGTCATGGCGTCCACTCGTAGCGCGTTCGTGATAAAGTGACTCTCATTGGAATTTTATCAATTTTGAATAACTTATAATTAATTAAAAAATATATTTTTAGAGTGATTTTTGAGTTAGATGATGCATAATTTTCATTAAACTATAAGAATAAATTTAAAAATACATCTTTTTTTTTTCAATAAATATTCAATTCTTTAAAGAAATAAACATAGCGACCCTATAGTTCGACACAAAAGAGTAGAAACGGAACTAATTTAAAGTGTATGTGCTGATGAAATTGTTTTTACTCTTGTAAAAGACAGTGGCGCCCCCATTATTTTCTACTCTTTTGTGTCGATCTATACCATCCTTATACATTTATGAGAACATCATGTATGTGCGTAAAAATTTACATAAATTCAAATTAAATAGTGACCTTCATAATTTTAATACTAGGAATAAAGACAAAATAGCTGCACCTAGCTTTAGATTATCTAAAACAAATAAAAAGTCATTCTTAGGAGATAGTGTACGTTTCTATAATAAAATCCCAAAAGGCGCGATGTTATATTATGTGTGACTGCCTCGGTGGCGTAGCGGACGCATGCTCGACTGCCAACCAAGAGGTCCCGGGTTCGATCCCCAGGTCAGGCAAAGTGTTAAATATTGGATTTTTCCATTAGGAATTATCTCAATAACTGCCTGGAGTCTGGAACTGTGCCCGGTAGATGGCAATAGGCTCGCCCCCTATTACATGGGACCAATAACATACTGGCGAAATGTGGGTGTATCTACTATGGGACTGAGTCCTGGGTACACCTCTGCTTACCCCTTCGGGAAAAAAGGCGTGAATGTATGATATGTTATATAATTGAATATTGTTTTCAGGTCGTTCGTATCTGCGTGATATATCAGCGGGTTGGCAACAATGGTTGGCTACCATATTTCTGGTAGCGATTCAGGTAAAAATACTTTTTCATTCAGGAATTGAAATGCATGTTTTTTTTTTTTTTAATATGGGACAACTTCCACACACGTTCATCTGGTCCCAAACTAGGCTAGAAGCCTGTACTATGGTAACCAGATGACTGATATACATACTTATATATGCTTATAACACCCAGACACAGATCAAACAGACATTTCATCATTCAGTTCATGCACACAAATGTTTGACCTGGCCGGGGATCGAACCCGGGCCCTGCGGTACAGAAACTCTGCTTTCTGTGCCACTGTACACTTTTCTGTACTACCATCTGAGCCATCGAAGCTGTCAATGCCAGATAATTTGCTAGATAATGAATACTTCTCAGGCTTCTAATCATTAAATACACATATATACATACATTCACACCTTTTTCCCGAAAGGGTAGACAGAGGTGTACCCAGGACTCAGTCCCACAGTAGATACACCCACATTTCCCCAGTATGTTATTGGTCCCATGTAATAGGGGGCGAGCCTATTGCCATCTACCGGGCACAGTTCCAGACTCCAGGCAGTTATTGAGATAATTCCTAATGGAAAAATCCAATATTTAGCACTGCCTGACCTGGGGATCGAACCCGGGACCTCTTGATTGGCAGTCGAGCATGCGCCCTCTAATCATTAAATACGTAATATTTTATCTACTTTGTTTGTTCGTAGGTGTGTGTAACACTACTAGTGCCCGCCCCCGACTGCCCCCGCGGGTACCTGGGCCCAGGAGGGCTACATCTATCTGCCGAAGGGGAAGACTTTACCAATTGTACTGCCGGCATCGCTGGGTATATCGACAGGTAATACAGTCTTATATTATTAATGCGAAAGTTTATGAGGATGCATTGATGGATGGATAGATGTTTGTTACTTTTTCACGCTAAAACTACTGAACCGATTGCTGATTGTCTTAAATTTGCTATGTAGATAGTTAGACGCTGGTATATAATTTAATCCTGGATATGTTCCCACGAGAACGACGACATCGCGGGTGGAACAACGGGGCACAGCTAGTATCTTGATATATTAAAAATGAAGTAAACCTATAATAATAACATAATAATTTTACTATAGTGGTAGGCCTCGTGCAGGGGGCCGTCTGGGGAAGTACCACACCGTTGCCAGTTACTCATCCGCCAAGCAGTAATGTGCAAACATTACTGTGTTCCGGTCTGAAGGGCAATGTTACCAGCGAAATTCCTGGGCATGATGAGATTCAACAACTCATATCTCAGGGTGACAGGCGCATTGCAGTGCCGCGCAGAATTTTGAATTTTAAAACACTGGGTGGCACTGTGTCTGATATGGGCAATAGATAGATAGATAGATCAACTCTTTATTATTACACTACAAACATGAAACCTTAAATTTAAATATACAATTATAACAAATAATGTAACAATTGGCGGTCTTATCGCTAAGAGCGATCTCTTCCAGACAACCGTACAGGGAGAGGAGAGTACAGTAAATCACATTTGATAAATCATGATTCTTACCTTCGGCACCTGATTTGCTCGTCTTGTCACTTATTATCATATATTTTTTTTTTATAAACGTAAAATTATTTTTTTCAGAACAATCTTAGGCGCTCATCACCTATACCAGCGCGGCACATACAAACCGTTATACCACACAGTAATACCGCACGATCCTGAAGGCATATTGGGAATATTATCCGGGGTGTTGGTGGTGCAAGCCGGGGCGCACGCTACTAGGGTCATGCTCGTCTATAATCATGCCAGGTAAGGATTACACTGGCAAGTGATATTAATAATTATAATAATAATATTAGCTTGGTAACACTCAACCTACAGAAACACATTTATAAACAACTACAAAAAGCAACTAATTTGAATACATGCAGGATTGTTAGGAAATTTTTAAATTTAATTTAGCACTTGGCTACGACCCGTGCCTATAAATTACCTCCAGAAAGGGAGAAAAGAGAATAAACCGAAATTAATAATAATAATATGGGACAACTTCCACACACGATCATCTGGGCCCAAACTATGCTAGAAGCCTGTACTATGGTAATCATCCATATACATACATAATATACATTCACGCCTCTTTCCCGAAGGGGTAGGCGGAGGTGTACCCAGAACTCAGTCCCATAGTAGGTACACCCACATTTCGCCAGTATGCCATTGGTCCCATGTAATAGGGGGCGAGCCTACTGCCATCTACCGGGCACAGTTCCAGACCAGGCAGTTATTGAGATAATTCCTAATGGAAAAATCCAATATTTAACACTGCCCGACCTGGGGATCGAACCCTGGACCTCCCGATCGGCAGTCGAGCATGCGCCTTCTGCCACTTCCGCCACCGAGGCAGCCAGGTGGTATGGTAACCAGATGACTGATATACATACATTACTGCTTGGCGGATGAATAACTGGCAAATGTGTGGTACTTCCCCAGACGGCCTACTGCAAAAGAGGCCTACCACTGCAAAAACTATGTAGTGATAATATCTCTAAACCTAGCCCCCTTTCTTCCAGGGCTCGCATCACCCGTTGGCTATTCTGGTCCCTAATCTTCGGCATATTGGGCGGCGCGTTATGCTCGTTCTCCAAGAACGCTGGGCCCATACCGATCAACAAGAACCTATGGTCCATATCGTATTGTCTGGTTTGTGCCGCCACCGCTCTATTCGCCCAAGCTGTCTTGTATTTCATTGTGGATTTGAAGAACAAGTGGGGCGGACGCCCTTTGTATTATGCTGGTAAGTTTTTTTTTTAAATTATTGGGCAACTCTAGCCGGGTATGGGTATTTTAGCATAGATTTGGTAGATTGAGCATCGTCATATGTTCTGTAAGAAAAAAAGCGGCCAGCCTCACTGTGTTCGTGAGGGTGGGAGGGGTGTTTATGACGACAACATATTTATTGTGGCGGAAATAATGTAATAATGTTGTTACTGATCTGCCTCGGTGGCGTAGAGGGCGCATGCTCGACTGCCAATCAAGAGGTCCCGGGCTCGATCCCTAGGTCAGGCAGTGTTAAATATTGGATTTTTCCATTAGGAATTATCTCAATAACTGCCTGGAGTCTGGAACTGTGCCCGGTAGATGGCAATAGGCTCGCCCCCTACTACATGGGACCAATAACATACTGGCGAAATGTGGGTGTATCTACTGTGGGACTGAGTCCTGGGTACACCTCTGCCTACCCCTTCGGGGAAAAGGCGTGAATGTATGTTATGTATGATAATTTTATGTAACTAGTTTTTAAACATTTTAAGTTGTTATTACATGGGACATTGGATCCATGTAACATACTGGAGAAATGTGAGTGTGCCTACTATGGGTTATGGGACTGAGTCCTAGGTACACCTCTGCCTACCCCTTCGGGAAAAAGGCATTCATGCCTTTTTTGTATGTTATGTTTTTCCAGTGGCGACGTCAGTCTGGGCAATAAGGGTAAAGTTATTGCGTGTAAGTGTTGGGCGCAATTTTTTTTACGTGTTTGCTGCTTCAGCGTATTTAGACATTACTTGTTTAAAGATATTATACAAAGTCATTGACCTTTTTCTCTCAGGTCAAAACGCGCTGTTCCTCTACGTGGGCAGCGAGCTTCTAAAACGTCACTTCCCCCTATACTGGGCTATATCAGCGCCAACACATTCCCAGCTACTGGCAACCCACGCCGGCGCCATGCTGCTTTGGCTCGCTGTTGGCGTCGCATTACACAGGAAACGCGTCTTTATTACCCTGTAATAGGCTTCGTTTTTGTTTAACGCATTCTGAATAAAATCTGCTGATAGAAGTTTAGATCGTGTATTGCCAGCTGTTTGAATACAATTTACCATATTTGTCGCGATAAAAAAAAAATCGGCTAGTGCATTACAGGGTAAAGTAGAGAGCTTCACGCACCTCTCAGCCTACCCTTACATAGGGCCGGTTTTTTGATCGTTAGTTACAGTTAAGTTAACCATTTGTTAAACTAACTATAGTTAAATTTCTAACCAGTGGTTAAATCGTGTGGAAAAAAATAGTTAACCATGGATGAAAAAACTAATTTTGTCATATTTTAACTATTTGTCAAAAAATTTAACAATTGTTCGACTTAACCAGTGATAAAAAAACCCAGCCTAAGTCTACCTATAAAATCGATCTATGTACTGAAGCGATACTATTGTTTAATTTTTGGTACGAACATAATATATAACTAGGATCTATGGTAGCTTTTCTTTCTGCATTTGTAGAGTCGGTTGCACATAACTTAGCATCCATACGCGGCGCTTCGCAAACGTCGTTCCAAATTTCTGCCAAATGCCAAGTTACATGGTAGAATTGTTTTCATACAACTGGCAATACGCGCGCCATCTTTCTACAAATGTTGAAGGTTCTTGTTGAACTTAATTGCGCACTCATAAAGTCTATAATGCATTAACGTTTTATTAATTAGAGTATAAATATTTTTCATTTGATTTTAAATACATTTAGTTTTGTTTAGAGGAAGTTGTTATATCGTATGAGTAACCTTTTATATTTGGTTGGTAGATTTGGTTTTCTATTAGATTCTTAATTAAATATTTATTCTGAGTTAATTATAAGAAAATGTGTTTCCAATAATAGTAATAATAATAAAATTAAAAAGAGTATTATTATCGGCACATAGTTACTATTCTTTATAGAATATCTATAAATTGTGACTGAATAAATTGTTATAATAAATAATTGTCCTTTCCTATAAAATTAGTTGCTCAATATAATTCGAAGCAAATATTGGCAAAGTATTTATACAATTTCGTAGACAAAAGGAAGTTATAATTTTGCGATACCATAAAATATCACGGATATGAAATATAAACGTAAATATATTTTTTTTATAAGTAACCCAAGCTTTTTTCAAATATCGATATAAAGGCGCCATCGGTCGTCATTGCCGTACTATTGCCTAAAATAAAGTGAGTCTGCTACAAATAAAAAACAATGGCTAATTCTTATTAGTTCTATTAATCATATAAATATGTTAAATAATTAAATGCCTGCTATAATATATTTTCTGTAATTATGAAGTAAACGAAGCTCATGATATTTATGTAATGGTAGATTCACTAATGATTGATACTAGGTATTTGAAAAGACTTGTATGTCGTGATTATCCAATAAAAGTTAAGTTTATACATATTAGTATGGTTTTATTTTAGAAATAAATCCTTTATTTAATATTATAATTGTCACTATCTTCCTAGCTATTCGTCATAAAGTTATAATACTATTCCCCCACCATCATGGTGGGGTCAGCCTTCGTATGTACTTCGATGTCCTTCACATAATTTTCATAAACCTAATCGATACTATTTTTTAACTGGGCAGTGCCTTTATTAGAAAAACTTAATAATACAGCTAGAAGGGCGGTCAAGGCAAATTTGCTAGAAATCCATTGTTGCCAGTTGCACATATTATGCAAATGACACGTCTTATTTTAAACTACATAGAAAGTGATGTTATCATTCGTCACACATATCACTAGTCCAAAATGTCATTAACGCATTTTTGAGCAGTTTAAAATTAACCTTATGTTTGTGTAATAAGGTTGAGTTCCCTATGCATCTTAAGCGAGCGCAGCCCGACCAAAAAACTGCACAATTATCGTGCAATTTTTGTTCGGTTCAGAATTTTTTTTCTGACTTAACATTTTAAATTCATATTCTATTACTAAACGCTAAATAAGTATATACAATTATTAATTAAACTTTCTACTCAAACTGTCTAATCGATTCGATTGCCTAGAGAATATTGATGCTTCTGTGGACGACATTCATAACAGGCTAATAGAAACTGTCCAAACGGTGGGCTCCAAGTTCTATAAATTCCACCGTACAAATAGACCTCAAAAAATACCCGACCACACTCAAAACCTCATGGCTCACGGCTCAACGACGCTTGTTACGATTGCAATCTTCACTTGATGCCAAGTTATAAAGGTAGCTCAATAGACGAATTTCCAAATTCTTGCGGCACGATATCCGTATTTAAGCAGTGGACGTCCTATGGCTGAGATGATGATGATGATAAATTAAACTGCATAAAAAGTGGTAGGTAAAAATTAATTAAGGCAATAACGTATATTAGATAGTAAAAAATCAAGTTATAGTTCGACACAAAAGAGTAGAAAATAATGGGGGCGCCACTGTCTTTTACAAGAGTAAAAACAATTTCATCAACACATACACTTTAAATTAGTTCCGTTTCTACTCTTTTGTGTCGAACTATATTAAATACCTAAATAATAATCAATAATTTAATTATTGTTTTTGTAATCTGGTCAGTATAACCATGCACCTATCGATTCCAAGTTCTGTAAAAAACAATCGATAATCGTACTAATTTAATAACGATTATACATTACCACATCACTAAAGTGACCTTTGACAAATCATAGTGATGGTAATATTGTGTGCAGTTTTGACGATAACACATTTGTTGCATACCTACGTACCTAATATGTTATCCAGTTTATATGTATTATCTAATTATCTTTGTATGTTATTGTGACTTTGGCAGAAAGTAAACGCGGGTTTTGTCAGGGACAAATCAGGCGGTGAAACTAGGTTTGAATGTTGTATAAAAAGGAATGATTTTAGCTTAGTCTTGTTTTAAGTGATAAGGCTGCTAATGGATTGTACAATACAATATAAATACGAACAAGTAAAATACAATATACCTATAACAAGATATAGACACAAAATGTTGTCTATCTTTCTGAATGACAATCGCATAAATTGAGGCGGGACGTTATTGATGCTATATAAACATAGGTATTAGTACTTACACTAGGTATTAGTAGGTACACTTTAGTACGCGTGCTAAGCCGCGGGGGTTAATCTTAAATAAGTTTGTATAGGTACAGTTTTCTTAGACTTTTATTTATTTTATTATGTAAACAATACAATGCAAGTTTATAGACGCTCTTATTGACCTTTTTATTGATTTTTTATTGATTATTGACATTTTTGTTGTAGTTCAGATATAACATCTTCAAGCTTCTGGACTTTCATTTTAAGTCTTCGAGTTTGTGCTTGTAGTTTCCTAATCTGTATTCTTTGCCGCTTAATGACACCTTCTTTAGTCGTTATTACTTCTTTTAGTTTGCGTTTTCTTGGAGTCGAATAATTAGAGCCAACAGGTGAAGTTATTTGAAGCTGATGAGCAAAAAAGATTTTACTTATATTGGTATCAAATAAAAAGTAGGTTAAATTTTTTCGAACTTTTACTTAGTGCAACAGTAGTGTTTCACAAATCATATTATGATATGATGATAATTTGATGTTTTTCCTCAATATTTTTACTGAACAAAAATTATTTTGAGACTACTTACGTAAAATACTATAACATTTAGAAATACATACCTTCTTAGGAGACTAATAAGGTGCCTTGAGAGCAATATGAAGTCGATGGCACAGCTTCATTTTCCAACTAAAATATGAAAAACATAAATTTAAAACCTTTTTAGGAATCTACATTTTCAAAAGCAAAACTAACTACTAACTGCTGTCACGTACCATCAAACATACAATTTCTATTTGAGGTATAGCCAATGGCTTCAAGTATCGTTTGTGTGGCGTGATAGAGAAGTCACTCGCCAAGAAATGTTTTGAGCAAATAGTACTTGTCTTAGTAGGTATCCAATCTCGTCTTCCTGTAGCATCAATCCATCTCTGCCTAGTAGGAGGGTCGCCAGGAAAACTGCAATAAATTTAATGTCTATGACTCGGATCGGTACACATAATGTATGAAAAATAAAGACTGGAAAATAGTAGATAAGTAAAAAAATATAAATATACTTACCAATGTATAAAAATAAGGACTATAGAATATAGTAAAAATGTAATGAATATCGATGTCGATAAAAATTTGGTAACCACTATTATCCAGTCGTCGGGTTTGTAAGGAAAATATATTACAATTCTAAAATTACTAACAACTTACACGTACATAGACTTACCGGTGATAAGAAATTCCTCCTTTATTTAAATTAAAGTCTTTACTAGCTAGGCGACACGTAATTATAGCGCAGGACGGCATACTTAATAATTTAAATAAAACGACCTACGCCTTCGAGATCAGATGAGTAACTGTGAAGCAAAATTCGGCGCGTTGACGTAAATAAGAGTGTTCACTCATATACTTGGCATAAAGTGCCACGCTTACTTTAAAAATATTCCCTATTCAGTGATGCCATAGAACACTTCGAAAATCCGACATGTCACTGTATAGAAAATTCAAGTATTCTAAACCACCGCCAGATGGCAGCGTAGCCAAAATGCTGGCGGCATTGTGACGTTGAAAAGTATACCAGTTTATATGTATTATCTATGAGTAATGCTTTTGCCTTGGGCCAGATAAACGCCAGCATTATGATTAGTCAATCAAGAACTCAGATAGATTTTTTAAAAATGCTGGTGAGTTCATTGGTCCCAAAGTCTCGATCCAAACAAATTTAAATAATAAGTAACCGCTCTTGAGGTTTGCATATTTATTGCTCGGTTTTATTTATCGCTTGCGTTGTTTGGCAGAACGGCAGAACCCGTCGCTGCACCAGCCGTACCTTGTGTACGTTGTGACGGCTGCGTCGTTTTGAAGCTGTTAAGACAAATATTTTTTTCTAATGTCATAATGACCGTCACTGGCGGCTGGCCGCCGTTGGCATAAAATTTAATACATTGTCCTAACGTCCCACACTGGTACCGGTTTTAGTGGAGGCGGGAGTAAACCGCATAAAACCTGATTTCTCTCAAAAACGTATGATTTTTTTGAGATGGCTGCACCGTATAACCTTCACTTATCATTGAAATGTCAAAAAGACATTTGTTATCAGCGGGTATTCAGCTGTGCTTTCGCCGGAATTTTAAAAAACTGTTAATTTCAATAAAGTCACTGAACATGGAACCAAAAGTGAGTCTGAAGACGGACCTTGCGTTTCAGAAACTGCAGGAATATTATAATTTGAATGGCGCGAAAATAAACATACAAGAGTTATTCCAAAAGGACCCCGAAAGATTTAATAAATTCAGGTAATTACCTATTTATTTTCTCGTTAGAGGCATGTATTCACATAATAAATAATGTATTATAATGATGCTTGTATTGGAGATGATGCTCTATAAATTAATATAAATAAGTAGTAAGTTTTAAGGTGTTACATATTAATTTCGCAAAGTTATATTATTTGCACTTTCAAAAGTCCTTGTAAAAGGTCGCCGACCAAAGAGGTCACCGGCTATAGGTGATATAATATGCAATGCCGGCTCTAGCCCTTGTAGCTCTTCTGTGCAAGCAATACTTTGGCGCCCTAGAGTAGGCGCGCCCGCAAAATGGAATATATAAGTTTGCCCACTAGAACAGAACATATTTTATAGGAAAGTATTCGTATTCGATACAATGCAAATGATGCAGCAAACAATCTGTTATTGAATGCGAAAAAGACTAAATGTTTGAAATTTTCGTTGCCTAACGTCAGAAGTATAGAACCAATCATAGTTCTTGACGGTGAAAGACTCAATATTGACAATGCAACTTTGTTCCTTGGCATAAATATAGACTCTAAACTGCAATGGAGCACTCATATCACCGAGCTCTCAGGGAAACTAAGCTCTGCAGCTTACATGGTTTATAAAATTAGGCAACTAACAGATGTAGCCACGGCGAGATTAGTGTACTTTGCATATTTCCATAGCTTGATGTCTTATGGGATTCTGTTGTGGGGGTCAGCTGCAGATATAGAAACTATCTTTATACTACAAAAACGTGCGATTCGTGCCATCTATGAGATGCGTCCACGCGAATCCCTGAGGGAATTATTTAAAGAAATAAACATACTGACCCGGCCATCCTTATACATTTATGAGAACATCATGTATGTGCGTAAAAATTTACATAAATTAAAATTAAATAGTGACCTTCATAATTTTAATGCTAGGAATAAAGACAAAATAGCTGTACCTAGCTTTAGATTATCTAAAACAAATAAAAAGACATTCTTAGGAAATAGTGTATGTTTCTATAATAAAATCCCAAAAGAGATAACTGGGCTCTCAGAGGGTAAATTCAAAACCTATATAAAATCTACTTTACTTAAGAAGGCTTATTATAAAGTCAACCAGTACATAGAGGACAAAGATGCCTGGAAACTTCTGCATAGCCGCCTCGCGGCACCTTCAAAGAAAACGAATGTAACCAAACCAAATATTGTGAAACTATCTGTTGAAAAAATTAAGCCCTACAAGTTTCTTGTGCGTTCTTCTTGTAGAGTTCCGAAATCTTTCCGAACGCACGGTAGACTCAGTACTGTATCTTCATTGACGTACAAAAGTGTCAGATTATGACCTATTTGAATAAATCTGTTTGAGTTTGAGTTTGATGCTAATATTGCACTATTGCAATTCAATCTCAGTGTTGCGAAAATTTGAATGGTTAAAACAATTAAAACAATGAATGGCGAGCAGCTTGCTGGGAGTGCAGTGAAAACTTTATGTAATAACAATTCTTACGCGATTCGCTTACTGCAATCGCGGCGAAAAATTTTATGGGTATAATAATAAATGCTAGAGGTGCCACCAACAGCGAGCAGCTTGCTGCAAGCGCTGCAAAAAATTACATGTGAGCTGCTGAGCTATTTAGTGGGTAAACTAAACTTTTTTATAATATTATGACAGCCTCGTTGGTGCAGACGGTAGTAACTCTGCTTTCTGTGCCGCAGGCCCCGGGTTCGATCCCCGGCCAGGTCAATCATTTGTGTGCATGAACATGTCTGTTTGATCTGTGTCTGGGTGTTATAATCGTATTTAAGTATGTATATCAGTCATCTGGTTACCATAGTACAGGCTTCTAGCCTAGTTTGGGACCAGATGACCGTGTGTGGAAGTTGTCCCATATTATTATTATTATATTATATTATGTTCGCTGTAAGGTGTACAATAAAGTGTTTATCTAATCTAATCAAATCTAATCTAAAAATAAAATATATATTATCACCTCGCCACAATAATTAATCACGGCACAAAGTTATTTGATAAACATTGACCTTAGTTAATTCAGATATTGGTACAAAAATGATCTCTTAAATTATTTAGTTATTTCATATTTGCAATTATTATGCAATATTATCAACCTCCAATTAAATCTTCATTAAAATATTGCTTTGTCGTGTGGCACAGCTCCTCTTAATAATAAGATTGGTGTAACTATTTTGTAGTGGTAGGCCTCTTTCGCAGGGGGCCACCTGGGGAAGTACCACACCTTTGCCAGTTATTCATCCGCCAAGCAGTAATGTACAAACATTACTGTGTCCGGTCTGAAGGGCAATGTTACCAGCGAAATTACTGCGTATGATTAGTTTCAACAACTAATAACTCAGGGTGACAGATGCAGTGCAGTGCCGTGCAGAATTTTGAATTTTAAAGCACTGGGTGGCTCTGTGTCTGATATGGGCAATCATGATGCTTACCATCAGGCACCTGTTTTGCTCGTCTTGTCACTCACTATCATAAAAAAAAAAAACTATCTTCCAGCCTTACTATCCCAACTCCTAATGATGGTGACATCCTCCTGGACTACTCCAAGAACCGACTGGATGGAGAGACCCTCGCTCTGCTCCTCAACCTGGCCAAGAGCAGGAATGTGGAGCAAGCTAGGGATGCTATGTTTTCAGGTAATCAGGTATTTTTTGTGAAATCATGAGAAATAAACAAAACATGTTTTAAAACAATTTTTTTTTAATAAATTTTGGAATTTAACTTCACCCTAACCCTTTTTAGAAATCAGAAATTTTATTTGCATAGAAACATGGATGCTATATAGGTCTTATTCACTATTATTACAATTTTGTTCCTCACGCTTTTTGCCCATAGGGCGTGCAAATGTATTATCTAATCAAATCTAATTTTCATAAAATAACACATTTTTCGAGAATTATAATATATAATTATAAAAATTTATTAATTTATAACCTAAGAAATAAAAATTATATAATCTTATTAAGTAATACCTATTAAATTGATTTAAATTGCATTTTATAATATTAATTAGTCATTGTCTCTACTTGTCAAAATTTGGTGGGCAACCTTTGGTTGCGCGAAAGTGAATTTAATCGCTTTAAAAGAGCCAACGTGCTCATTACCCAGGATGGGCAAAGCTCTAGGCGTCGTCTATGACATGGATAAACACAACCAATCTGATAAAAGTCTGTGGACTGATGGCAGATAAACAAGTAAAAAAAATATTTTGTGATTTGGGATTTCTTCCTTTACTTGGGACATTAGATCTTGCTTCTTGCTTAATTTTATGTTGCTAAGCCAACAGGAGCAAGTAGCCTAAATGTTTTCAGTACATTGTGCAATGTATGTAAATGTGCTCGTAATATGGCTGTATGTTTTGATTGTGCTGTAATATGCAGTAAAGGACCATAGACCTGAGTTGTTGATATTAGTTTCAACTTGACACCTTATTGCGTTCACAAGAAAAAGGTGTTGACAGACAGATGGACATTGAAGTGATCCTATACGGGTTTCTTTTACCTTCTGAGGTATGGAATCCTAAAAATCAGCTGTTCCATCAAAAAGGGTCAATGACCTACCCTTACAAGGTGTCACTAAAAGGTGTAATACTTAAAGACCCAATCACCCATTTCGTTAAATGGGTATAATCAACTTGCAAAGTTCGAAAAAAAAAATGCCCTAAAAAGAATAGGTATCAATCAGCAGATCGATTTTGTATGCCAAGTTTTTTTTTTGTGTTCTTTTTTACTACAATCTGTCTCCTTCGTGGGACATTCAGAAGTATGTTGGTTGGTGCTATCGCTGGCTCGCTCAGTATGTCACCTGTGTCACATCCTCATTGTTTATACAGTAGTTATAATTACTGTGATTGGATTAGGTCTTGAGGTATGTTGCGCTTTAATCGTCGCGCTTTGATGTGATTCTCCATTAGTGACCGAACCAGAGTATTTGGGTGTTGTTGGATTCGTTCTTTATAAGACTTGGTTTGGCGTTGTATGCCAAGTGAGATTTTATTTTATGAGATCTGGCAATTCATGTTAAATTTTTTTAGTTAGGTAGATGAACCCTCTTAAGTATACTACACCTGTTTGTATAATTTTTTTCTCTTTCTTGAATCTCTGAAAATTACCCAAGATAATTGATTAATCCACTAGCTGTGCCCCGCGGTTTCACCCGCGTAGACATCGTTCCCGTGGGAATATCGGGAAAACAACTGTTCTGTGTGTTTTTCCATGGTGTAAGCTACCTACATACCAAATTTCAACCCTATCCAACCATTACTTTTTGCGTGAAAGAGCAACAAACATC
This sequence comes from Hemistola chrysoprasaria, assembly GCA_947063395.1. Taxonomy (NCBI): domain Eukaryota; kingdom Metazoa; phylum Arthropoda; class Insecta; order Lepidoptera; family Geometridae; genus Hemistola; species Hemistola chrysoprasaria. The sequence continues at coordinate 7,454,651 of OX346733.1, read as the reverse complement.
CATACATACTATCGCGTTTATAATGTCAGTGTGATAGCACACCCCAGACACTCGACTCAATCCCATACAAAAGCCGCGCTATAACTACCTACTACACAGACACTGCACACATGGAGTTTTGTACACGCTCAAGAGTGTGCGTGAGGTGATTTCCGAGCGAAGCGGGGCTCGTGGAGAGCTCGATCTCGCTCGCGGGGTGAGGAAGGCCAGATTGGTGGGCGGATGACAGTGTCCATTCTATACGTAGTATTATTCTATATTTGTTCTGTGTCGATAGTCTGATTTTTCTTCTGCAGGCCAGAAAATAAACTTCACAGAAGACCGGGCAGTGTTGCATATAGCGCTCCGTAACCGTCAGAACAGGCCTATCCTGGTGAACGGGAAGGACGTCATGCCGGATGTCAACGATGTACTTAAACATATGAAGGAGTTCTCGGAGAAAGTCATTGAGGGACAGTGGAAAGGGTATGTAACTAAAATCACATACAATCACACCTTTTTCCCTAAGGTGTAGGCATAGGTGTACCCAGGACTCAGTCCCACAGTAGATACACCCACATTTCGCCAGTATATTATTGGTCCCATGTAATAGAGGGCGAGCCTATTGCCATCTACCGGGCACAGTTCCAGACTCCAGGCAGTTATTGAGATAACTCCTAATGGATAAATCCAATACTGTACACTTTGCCTGACACGCGGTGCTATTGTGGAACTTGGTGACTATTGACTATCACAGAGACTATTATCTTGAATTGACATTAACTACAAATGTCAAAAGTCCCGTTACTAACCAAGGACGTTACACCTACTAACTAAACCGTAAACTGTGTCGAAAAACGTTCCCGAGTGAATCGAAAAATATTATTTATGCACTTTTGAAAATCTTATTTTATGGCCTATCAGTTTAAACCAAAATTATAATGTATAGTTTATGTGTCCTTAAAATCAGTAACACCTTTAATTTGGCAAATTTTGACAGAGCACGGTCTTGTTAGAAGGGTAAGATGGCTTTCAAACGCAAAAAAACTCAAAAATTTTAATTCAAATAGGTCATATTCTGACACTTTTGCACGTCAATGAAGATAAACAGAGTCTACCGTGCATTCGAAAAGATTTCGGAACTCTACAAGAAGAACGCACAAGAAACTTGTAGGGCTTAATTTTTTCAACAGATAGTTTCACAATATTTGGTTTGGTTACATTCGTTTTCTTTGAAGGTGCCGCGTGGTGGCTATGCAGAAGTTTCCAGGCATCTTTGTCCTCTATGTACTGGTTGACTTTATGATAAGTCTTCTTTAATAAAGTAGATTTTATATAGGTTTTGAATTTACCCTCTGAGAGCCCAGTTATCTCTTTTGCTTCGTTAGTAACTCGAGCCTGATAGCGACTGGTGATTATGAAGAACGACAATAGCTCCGCTGGAGAGCGAACCCGGTACCTCCTGATCGAACTTGCGCCGACTACGCCACCGAGGCAGTTACTAAATTTTTTTGAATATTTATATAATATCGTTTATTTCTTCTTAAGTGCCATACATTTTTGATAATTAAATAATAAATTGTAAAAACTTAGACCTAATTTGAAGATAGCCTGAACTAGGTTCAATAAACCTGTATTTCAGGCAAAAAATGGCTTATAACTACAATGGGATACAAATAAATTAACGATAACCTACGTATTGCTTAAGTACTAAGTCAAATTATTTTAGGTAAACATAAAAAATAATAATACTTAAAACAAATTACTTATTTACACACTAAAAGTAAGTCCTCTGTCTGTTTGTAAGACAGGGTCTGTAAATATCTATATACATTTTTCTTACAACAAAAATTATTTAGTTCATATATATTTAAAGTTCTATTTATTTTATTATAAAGGAAAGGACCTAGAAACGAAAAGAATCTATTTATAAATATATGCTTCGAGCTCGCTGCTGAAGGACAGACTATATCTTTCCGTCTCTTGTTAGTCACATTTGTGTTATAAGCAAGCCTCCGATGTTGTGCTAATATTAAGTGGAAGATGAAAAGTTGGCGCACAGTTAACACGTTGCAGTTTTTATATAAAAGGTGTGTAGGATAGAAGAATGGTTTGTAGTGGGCTACTTTGAGGATTGCCCTTTGAGCACGTTCAAGGGGTAGAATAGTCGTTTTTAGAGCTCCACCCCAGGAGGTTATACAGTACTGGATTATGGATTGACATAAGGCTAAATAGATTAGCATGATTAGTTTTGACTCTGCTATTGTTCGGAGTGTTTTAAAAACATATATTATTTTGCGAAGCCTGTTAGTTACATTTTCAATGTGTTGCTTAAAAGATAGAGTCTCATCAATCGTAACCCCGAGATATTTAATATTGGTAGTTTTACTGATGATTGGACATTTACATGTTATGTTGACTAATTGATTTTGACAATTATGTGCGTACAAATGCGGATGTAATATATAACCTTGAGGCTTTCGCATGGAAAAGTGAATATATTTTGTGTTATCAGCGTTCAATGTAAGTAGGTTGTGCTGAAGCCAATTGTTTACAATGTTAAATCCTGACTGTGCATATTCGAATAATTCTGCGGATGATTTGGCGGAAAAAATTAATGCCGTATCGTCAGCGTATGAAATGATTTTACCAGAATTTAAATTTAGATTGCAGAGATCATTTATGTAAACCAAAAATAGAGTAGGGCCCAATATGCTGCCCTGTGGTACGCCAAAACCTGAGTTTTTTTGATAATCACTGGTAGTATTTCCAATCCTAACACATTGGTACCGGTCATCCAGATAGTCCTCAAAAAGTCTCAACTGGGTCCCACGTATACCCAAAGTCTCTAGCTTTTTTAGAAGAATGGGGATAGACACAGTGTCAAAAGCTTTTGCCAAATCTAGGAAAAGACCTAGGCTCTGGTTTCCTTTTCCAAGTTCTTGCGAGACATAAGAAGTCAGATCATGAACTGCATCTGCCGCGGATAATTTACCTCTAAAACCAAACTGCATGGGCGAGAGAAAATGATTTTTTTCCAAGTAGTTTACAAGCCTTTTATTTATAATTTTCTCTAAAATTTTGGACACTGCTGGTAATAGAGATATAGGTCTATAATTTGAAACCTGATCTTTGCTACCAGATTTAAATATTGGAATTACTACGGCCTTTTTTAAACATTTTGGAAAAATTCCACTAGAGAGGCAAGTTTGAAAAATAGATGTTAAGGGAGCTACCAGTATATGCTTAAATTTTTTGAGGATTTTATTGTTAATATTATCCCACCCAGCTGCGCAATCATCTTTCAGCCCGGAAATAATTTGTGTAATTTCGTACTCGTCGGTATTTAGCAAAGCAAAAGTTTTTAAGCTAGAGAACTTGGAGTCTATGGATAGCGTGGCGGGCTGGATATTTGTAATAGGTTCCGCCAATTTTTTCCCTACATTTACGAAGTAACTATTTATGTTGTTAGCGGCTAGTAAAGGTGAGGAGTGCAAAGGCAGTAAACTCGAATTTGATTCCTGGTGTTTTGACCTGAAAGTGACTTTTTTAATACATTTCCATAGTTGCTTGCTGTTATTGCCTGCTTTCGATAAATTATCTCTCTCGTACTCAATTTTCAGTTTCTTTAATAGCCTGTTGCAAAAATTCCTGTATCTCTTATATGTTATTTGGATGATAGCATTATTGAGATACCGTTTCGCTCTCTGATGCAGTTTATCTCTGTGTCTTATACATCGAATAAGACCAGGAGTAATCCATGGTTTGATATTGCGGTATTTTTTTGCTACTATAGCGGTGGACGTATTTTTTAATATTGCTTGTTGGACGCTATTTATTAAGTACGATAGAGACTCATTAGCGTCAGCAGTTTTGTAGACGACGCTAAAATCAATATTACATAAATCATATTCGAGTTGTTTCATATTTACAGTGGATTTGGTTAGTGATTGTTTTAGTTTAGGCAGCGTTAAGTTTAAGGTTAGTAGGACAGCGTGATGGTCAGTAATAGTCGATTTAGTAACAAGCGTAATACACGGCAAACTGGATTTTATCATCATATGATCGAGACAGGAGCCGCTCTGATGAGTGGGTAACGTATGAGCCGATAGAAGTCCATGGTAGGAACATAGGTTTAGGTAGTCATTTGTTCCTATGTGTTCAGTCCCTATGTTTATATTTATGTCGCCTGTTAAGATAATATATATATACTAAGTAATACTTTTTATTGTTTGATAGCGAATATAATTTTTATAATATCAATATATTTTTTTTATAACAGCAAGACGAGCAAATCAGGTGCCTAATGGTTAGCATCATGATTGCCCATATCTGACACAGTGCCACCCAGTGTTTTAAAGTTCAAAATTCTGCGCGGCACTACACTGCGCCTGTCACCCTGAGATATGAGTTGTTGAATCTCGTCATGCCCAGTAATTTCGCTGGTAACACTGGAACAAATCCGATTTCAAAGGATTAGCAGCAATGCATAGTTAAATAAATCGTTTAAAGAATGGGCCGACATCATTTCCCGTACAAACTTTGGGGAACCATTGACGTCGTAATTTAGAAGAGATATAATTTCTTCATAAGCAGCATTTATTAATTTACACTGCAAAAGATACGTTTTATAATTGCAAACCGGTATATGAAGTGTTTCCTGAAGAATTCCATAATTCAGATAAAATACAGAACGAAGACTACGCGGGTTTAAAACCGCGGGCTACAGCTTGTTATACATATAAACCTGTACTAGTGATTCAAGAGAAATTTTCGTTTGAAACCATTTTTCGTTTGAAAATAAAGTAATTTTTGAAAGAAAAAAATATATATTTCAGTTACACTGGCAAGCCAATCACTGACGTCATCAACATCGGCATCGGCGGGTCGGACCTTGGTCCGCTCATGGTCACCGAAGCGCTTAAACCTTATGCCAATCATCTTAAGGTATGTTTTAATTAAAACATGAATTAAGCAGGTACTAAAAATCTGGTAAAAATTAAATAATAATAATAATATAATAATATGGGACCACTTCCACACACGGTCATCTGGTCCCAAACTAGGCTAGAAGCCCGTACTATGGTAACCAGATGACTGATATACATACTTATATAAGCTTATAACACCCAGACACAGATCAAAGAGACATGTTCATGCACACAAATGTTTGACCTGACCGGGGATCGAACCCGGGCCCTGCGGCACAGAAAGCAGAGTTACTACTATCTGAGCCATCGAGGCTGTAATTATGTACCTATATTATAATGTAATATACATTATAATATAGGTACATAATAATTCAGCTTCAGCTATACCTAAAATGAATCTTAATATATCTTATCTCTTCTATCCACTATCTATTCTTATATCTTATCTCAATAGATTATCTTAAAATGATATATTAATAGCTAGTCAAATATTGCTAGAGAATTAATTTATACATTTCAATTTAAATACAAGATTAGCAGATCTAAGGAAGAGACGTGACGTCAATGCATAGAAACAGGACTATTTAGTTCTCTTTCTACGTATCTTATGGTCGAATTTGTTGACAATGTTATTATAAATTTTTGTTGAGCTATGGGGAAGTAACGGGTATTACCCACTGCTCAACTGTACAAAGTTGAGCATAACGGGTATTACCCACTGCTCAACTGTACAAAGTTGAGCATAACGGGTATTACCCACTGCTCAACTGTACAAAGTTGAGCATAACGGGTGTTACCCACTGCTCAACTGTACAAAGTTGAGCATAACGGGTATTACCCACTGCTCAACTGTACAAAGTTGAGCATAACGGGTGTTACCCACTGCTCAACTGTACAAAGTTGAGCATAACGGGTATTACCCACTGCTCAACTGTACAAAGTTGAGCATAACGGGTATTACCCACTGCTCAACTGTATAAAGTTGAGCAATCTAGTTGAGCTATGGGGAAGTAACGAGTAATCTATTTGAATAAATCTCTTTGACTTTTGACTTTGATATAAATTGATGCTCGCGTCATCTCTCTCGCTCGCCTCGATTGCGTAGTGGTCGAAAACGCAACTACTGATCACGAGGTCCCGGGTTCGATCCCCAGGTCAGACAAAAAGTATTATTAGATTTTTCCATTAGAATTTTTCCTAGAACCTGGACTTTGAAATTGTGCCCGGTATTAATTGGGTCGTATTAATCATCCTCTATACCATGGGACTTAAAAAAACTGCGAAATGTGTGTGTAGGTACTATGGGACTGGATCTTGGGTACACCCTTCCGGGGAAAAAGTGTAATGTTATGTTATGATTAAGTATTATAAGCAACTATCATTATGTTATAAATAAAAAGGTTATTTTAATGTAAATTGACTGGAAAAAGACGCTATGAACTCAACAAGGAGAGAGTCTAAGATTGTCCACGATCAATACAAACAGTAATGTGATAACCCTGGTGGGGCAAAATCCACCAGGCTTTTTAAGTCGTGGAATCCGCCCCACCGAGTCCATTTAGTGGGGCATATTCCCCGACATAATTTGTAGTATTCCACTATGCCCCACCAGTGCGGCGGCTTGGTAGGGCATAGTGAAACAATCCAGATAATGTTATAAATTACAAATAGAATGGTCCCAGTGATTAGTAAAATATAATGTACATATAATATAAATCGTAGGCATACATACGTATGTATGTATAGTGTAGGGTTCCATACCTCTGAACAAAACGCTTCCAATCCCAAAACACAATAGGCATGATGACACTATAACAGATTAAAAAATAAATGGTTTTAGTGAAAAATATATATCGAAAGGATTCTAAAAAACGACCCAGTATTATTGAAAACATTGAGATTAATAATATTTTTATTAAAATAAAAGTACAAAAAATTGCAATCGGCCATCTTAACTGAAACGCCAAGCAGAGCGAATGACGTCACGCCTCAGTAAATACTTTTACTGAGAGTATAAACACTTGAAGTAAATATTCACCATATCGCATTAACTTTTGTTGTGTTGTGATCAGTCACTTAGTTTGTTATATATTCGTGGCAATCCAGGAATCATCGAAGATGGAACAAGGTTTTATTAAGGCAAAAATAAAATATTTACTTAGGCGTGACGTCAGGACCCGACGCCATGACACATACGAGCGTTTTCGCGCTCATTTTAAATTAGAAAGTTAAAAATGCATTAATTTGCGGTAAAATGTAATTTTATTCTGAAAAAATGTTTTTTTCGGTAATATTAGACGTGTACCTACATTAAGAAACGGGATTTCAAAATCTGTCACCATGCCTATTCTCCTGCTAAGAATATTGAATATACAACGCCATCTAGTTGCAGACTATAGCAAACATGGAGGAAGTACCCTATAAGAGCTTTTGAAACCTTGCGCTTTGCGCAAAGTATGGATTTGCAGTAAAATGGCCATAACTTTTGATTGCGTTAACTTAAAAGTATATTTTTTTACAGCCACAAGAGACCGCAGATCTGAGTAGCTGATATCAATTTCAACTTGATACCTCCACCACAAAATATTAATAGCCCAGTCATTTTAGGGGTTTCACCTCTGAGTGTCTTCATTCCGAGGTTGACCCCTTTTTTTACCTAAAATGACTGGGCCATAGAGGGACAGAAGAGACACTCCTCAAAATCATTTAAAATCAATAGCGTCTCTAGCTCCGACATAATAAAGTGCAATTCAGGTCGCACACCGCCAAACTAATTATCGTTATATTAACATACAATCTGCCTCTCTTTCTATCGCGTATCTCTCTATCTGTTCTCTTTGTCTAGTCTACAGAAATTATCCAGTCAAGACGGACGCTCCGGCTTCTTGTATATTAATACCTTGTCGTGTCTTGACAGACAGACAGACAGACGGACAACAAAGTGATCCTATAAGGGTTCTTTTTTCCTTATAAGGTAAAAAGAACCCTTATAGGATCACTTTACCAACCAATAAGGTAAAAAATTGTGTTTATTTATCAAAGGTCCACTTCGTGTCAAACATCGACGGCACCCACCTAGCAGAAGTCCTGAAGCGCTTGAACCCTGAAACAGCGCTGTTCATCATCGCTTCGAAGACCTTCACCACCCAGGAGACCATCACCAATGCTACTTCTGCTAAGAACTGGTTTTTGGATAGTGCTAAGGACGTATGTATGAAATAAAATAATAATAATAATAATATGGGACAACTTCCACACACGGTCATCTGGTCCCAAACTAGGCTAGAAGCCTGTACTATGGTAACCAGATGACTGATATACATACATATATAAGCTTATAACACCCAGATACAACTCAAACAGACATGTTCATGCACACAAATGTTTGACCTGACCGGGGATCGAACCCGGGCCCTGCGGCACAGAAAGCAGAGTTACTACTATCTGAGCCATCGAGGCTGTCTACCTTACACTGAACTTACTTACTGAATACCTTAAAATAAACAATTATTCATTCGTCTTGCTCAAAAAGTCCGTTATTGTTGCGTCAGAGTGAGGCTATTATAACTTTTCAACCTTTTTTTTTTAATAGTAAGTGACAAGACGAGCAAATCAGGTACCTGATGGTAAGCATCATGATTGCCCATATCAGACACAGTGCCACCCAGTATTTTAATATTCAAAATTCTGCGCGGCACTGCACTGCACCTGTCACCCTGAGATATTAATTGTTGAAACTCGCCATGCCCAGTAATTTCGCTGGTAACATTGCCCTTCAGACCGGAACACAGTAATGTTTGCACATTACTGCTTGGCGGATGAATAACTGGCAAAGGTAACCTCGAGGGGATAAAGTAAATTCTTTTTAATTTTTGTCTTACAAACGAGATTCTATTTTTTTGGTGTCGCATGTATAGCATATTAGCCAAAATCGTCAGTAACTACCTCGCTAGTTAGTGACTGTCTCGGTGGCGTAGTGGGCGCATGCTCGACTGCCAATCAAGAGGTCCCTGGTTCGATCCCTAGGCTAGGCAGTGTTAAATATTGGATTTGTCCATTAGGAATTATCTCAATAACTTCCTGGAGTCTGGAACTGTGCCCGGCAGATGGCAACAGGCTCGCCCCCTATTACATGGGACCAATAACATACTGGCGAAATGTGCGTGTATCTACTATGGGACTGAGTCCTGGGTACACCTCTGCCTACCCCTTCGGGAAAAAGGCGTGAATGTATGTTATGTTTCGTTAGCAATCGTAGTTAGTTACATTTGTTCGCTTGTAATGATCCGGGTAGTGTCTATGCAGATGTTCGCGGGCTTCCAGGCAATGTTTGACCCGAACATCGAACACACATACAAACATATCAAGTTAATAAAAAGCTTGTATGCATAATATTGTCCCCAGCCATCGGCGGTGGCGAAGCACTTCGTAGCGTTGTCCACGAACGGTGAGAAGGTGACCGCTTTCGGCATCGACCCCAACAACATGTTTGGATTCTGGGACTGGGTTGGTGGCAGGTAAACTTTATTTTTCTGTTTCAGTTTAGATTAGATTAGATAACACTTTTATTGATACCACAATACAGAAAATTAACAAAATGAAACTTAAAAAACTAAAACGTGAGTAACAATAATTGGCGGTCTTATCGCTCAGAGCGATCTCTTCCAGACAGCCATTCGAAAAGAGGAAAGGCATATATTGGAAAGATATATTTGATTTTATTTATTTATTGGCTCCTCAGCAATAACTACATTGATACTTACAACTGATTAAAACTAGTCTTAACTCTATATATCTTAATGCATTATTTACCAAGAGGAACACCACATGCACATTATAATTTTTGCTCTTAATATTATATATAAAAAAAGCACATTATAATTTTTGCTCTTAATATTATATATAAAAAAAGTTGGTTTTACAAGATATTTTTAATTATTATTAATTCCTAGTTACACTATATTATAGGTATGTATTCTGTTCTGTATTTGGTTCTGAATGAAGACTCAAACCAATTTATGGAATTTATTTAGAGAAAACATTAAACATAACGATTATGAAAACTACCGCGAGTGGTAATCATATTTATTATGTTATATAACGACTTAACTCACGTTTAAAGTCGAAATCGCTCGACCTAGGTTTCGGACAACTCCGGTGTCCTGCATCAGGAGCTCACGCGTGTGCGGGATCGCAACTCGTGAGCTCCTGATGCAGGACACCGGAGTTGTCCGAAACCTAGTTCGAGCGATTTCGACTTTAAACGTTAGTTAAGTCGTTATATAACATAATAAATACATTAAACATAAGTCAATTTGGAAGATTTGCAAGCAAATGTTCTCGAAATTGGTTTAAGTTAGATGAAAAGTTTACGTAATTATTAAAAAAATATATATACAATCATAACACATTGTATATTCAAAGTGATAATGCCTGTATAGCACTATTGAACTTACTTAATAGGAAAGGCGACCTTTAAGCAATTTGACACAATCCTATGAAAATTTAACCAAATCAATGCTTTGTATTCCCCTGTTTCCTCCGAATATAGAAAATCTATTTGATATATTTATCCTGATATAAAGAACATTAAGTAAACTATGCCCCTATCATTTTAATTCCTTTTATAAACTCTACATTTTTTTGTAGTGAACGTCTAATCACGCGAGTATAACTGGGATTTTTAGAAGTTCACTAGAAAAAAACCAACAGTTTCTAAGAGAAACTAAAATGACAGGGACATAGTTTACTTCAGTATAAGAATATCAGGATATAAATTTATTGAATCTGTTAATAATATTTTTTTTTTATGATAATGAGTGACAAGACGAAGCAAATCAGGTGCCTGATAGTAAGCATCATGATTGCCCATATCAGACACAGTGCCACCCAGTGTTTTAAAATTTAAAATTCTGCGCGGCACTGCACTGCGCCTGTCACCCTGAGATATGAGTTGTTGAATCTCATCATGCCCAGTAATTTCGCTGGTAACATTGCCCTTCATACCGGAACACAGTAATGTTTGCACATGACTGCTTGGCGGATGAATAACTGGCAAAGGTGCAGGAAACACGGGAATACAAAACATAGATTCGGTAAATTTTTGATAGGATTGCGCCAAATTCCTAAAAGGCCGCGTCCGCTCTTAATCTGCAAAGTCTATTTTAATAGGTATTCTCTATGGTCAGCGATCGGTCTCTCGATATCTCTGCACATCGGGTACGACAACTTCGAGAAACTTCTGGAAGGTGCCAACTTTATGGACAATCATTTCACAACCGCGCCTTTGGAGAAGAATGTAAGCATAATTTCATATACGAATCTACGTTTTTTTCGAACTGAGGCAGAAACTTAATAGTGGCTCCTCTCTCTCCAGCGTTTGACATAAATTATTAAAAATAATGTAAATTTTGCTAATGTTTGTTTTAAGCTCTATGATTTATTTTTTAATAAATAATTAACTCTTCTGAGAGACGTTAACGAAAACTCTAAAACGGCCTTCTGAGCTTCCTAATTTTTTTTTTTTTATGATAGTGAGTAATAAGACGAGCAAATCAAGTGCCTGATGGTAAGCATCATGATTGCCCATATCAGACGCAGTGCCATCCAGTGTTTTAAAATTCAAAATTCTGCGCGGCACTGCACTGCGCCTGTCACCCTGAGATATTAGTTGTTGAATCTCGTCATGCCCAGTAATTTCGCTGGTAACATTGCCCTTCAGACCGGAACACAGTAATGTTAGCACGTTACTGCTTGGCGGATGAATAACCGGCAAAGGTGTGGTACTTCCCCAGGCGGCCCCCTGCAAAAGAGGCCTACCACTACAAATACAAATTTCATAGCTCGCGGATGAAACCGAGGCACATAGCTAGTAAATACATGTTTATTTTGTTTACAGGCGCCCGTTCTGCTAGCGTTGTTAGGAGTGTGGTACAGCAACTTCTATGGTGCAGAGACTCATGCCCTGTTACCATATGACCAGTATTTGCACAGGTAAATATAATACTCGACTGCCTCGGTGGCGTAGAGGGCGCATGCTCGACTGCCAATCAAGAGGTCCCGGGTTCGATCCCCAGGCAGGCAGTGTTAAATATTGGATTTTTCCATTAGGAATGATCTCAATAACTGCCTGGAGTCAGGAACTGTGCCCGGTAGATGGCAATAGGCTCGCCCCCTATTACATGGGACCAATAACATATTGGCGAAATGTGGGTGTATCTACTATGGGACTGATTCCTGGGTACACCTCTGCCTACCCCTTCGGGAAAAAGGCGTGAATGTATGTTATGTTATGTTTAAATATGGTTATAGTCTAGAAGTCATTTTAGACCCAAAAATTCGTTTATTATTAAGAAGTATTAACTTTACAACATGTTAATAGATTCGCAGCATATTTCCAACAAGGCGACATGGAAAGCAACGGCAAATATGTAACCCGTTCCGGAGAACAGACCAACTACAGCACTGGGCCCATAGTGTGGGGCGAGCCTGGTACCAACGGACAGCATGCGTTCTATCAACTGATACATCAGGGGACCAGGTTTGTTTTAGTAGAGGATCCGATTAGAAACGACCTTCACCCATCTGTTTAGTTAATATATTTTTTTTATTTAATTAAGGTGTTAGAAAATACATCGCATGTGCAAAAGTGGATTGTCTAAAAAAATTCCTGTTCGGACCACGATTAATTAAAAAAAAAAAACTTATTTGTTGTTGACAGCCTCGTTGGCTCATATGGTAGTAACTCTGCTTTCTGTGCCGCAGGCCTCGGGTTCGATCCCCGGCCAGGTCAAACATTTGTGTGCATGAACATGTCTGTTTGATCTGTGTCTGGGTGTTATAAGCGTATATAAGTATGTATATCAGTCTTCTGGTTACCATAGTACCGGCTTCTAGTCTAGTTTGGGACCAGATGACCGTGTGTGGAAGTTGTCCCATATTATTATTATACCATATTTACTAATAAATGGTCTAAGATCCCATTAGAAACGATCTTCACCCATCTGTTTTTTCTACTGCTATTATGGCCCATAAAGATCTGCCTCCCTCCATATCCATCCCTTCCAAAGAGCAATAAAGGCGACGAGAAGGGTAACGTTGGTGCTGACGGCGGCGGACAGGAGATGTGTCCCTGACAACGGGTCACACGATGCGTTACCCTCGGGCACAGAACAGATAATAATACTGCGTATAGAATGGACACTGTCATCCGCCCACCAATCGGGGCTTCCTCACCCCGTGAAAGAGATTGAGCTCTCCACGAGCCCCGCTTGTATGGCACACTCTTGCACGTGTACAAAACCCCGTGTGTGAAGTGTCTGTGAAGTAGGTAGTTATAGCGCGGTTACTGTATCATGGGATTGAGTCGAGTGTCCGGGGTGTGGTATCACACTGATATTTTACGCGAAAGTTTGTTCCTCGTCAGTGTGCACTCCAGCCGGCCGGTAAACACAAAAGATGAATATAACCCTCCCCCGGAAGCAATCAGGTCCGTGGGGTCGCTACTCCAACACACTTCGCCATAAGTTGCCCTGCGTATATAATTGATTATAAAGAGTAGTGGTATGTTATCGACAGGTTGATTCCGTGCGACTTCCTGGTTCCGGCGCAGACTCACAACCCGATATCCAACGGCATCCATCACAAGATCCTGCTCGCCAACTACTTAGCGCAGACTGAGGCGCTGATGAAGGGGAAGACTCAAGCTGAGGTATATATTATATATCTACATCGTCATTGTATATACAACTTTTTACAAGCTATGTAATACCAGGGACACTCCGCATTGTAGTTATGAAGCTACATGTAGCCGGGGCGTCCATCTTGACGGTACAATTTATATAGGCCAGATACAGAGATTCGCGATAGAAAGAGAGGCAGCTTGTAGATTAATATGACGATAATTAGTTTGGCGCTGTGCGACCTAAATTGCACTTTATTATGTCGGAGCTAGAGACGCTATTTTTTTAAATGGGTGTATTAAAAATTAGTCGTCGACTCACGTTTAAAATGTTTTTCAAGACTGCATATTTTAATAAAATTTGAAATATATAAAACTGTTCGCTCGTAACGACGATTACCTTGCTACTATACGTAATTAGTACTCAAAATTAGTATTCATATTATGAGTAGTGCAAATTGTAATCGTATCTTACGCGTTCTAGTGCTTAATATTTAGATTTCTATGGGCGCTGTTGTCCATTTTAATGTGTTTCCACATAAATTCCTTAAATTATTATAAATACATGCCTAAATTATGAAAAGCTATCGTTCTCACGCACGTATCTGTTGTTATTCGGTTAGCTTTTTACCTAACACTGGCATCACGCGGTCGGCCTACGGTTGCCATGCAACTAACCACATAGCCTGGTAATATCTTGCGGCGGTACCAGGTTCGCGGCTTGAAACTGATTTTTGCACGATTGGTTCTCTTTGCTATCCTTTACTCTAGGTGGGAAGTAGAAAGGTTTTTGCTAATTTCACAATTATTTTTTATGTAAGTTGTTTTTGTAACACATTATATACTACTAGAATCAGGAATCGGCAACCGGCGGACCGCGGTCCATATCCGGACCGGGAAACTTCGAAATCAGGACTGCTAATAGTTGTACAGTTTTAAAAATATAATTATCATGTATTTGCCGACCAACTGATCAATTTTGTACAGGAAGTCGAAATTTGCTTCGGCGCAATCTCTACTGCCAATCATCAGGTCGCGGGTTCGATCCCAGGTCAGGCAAAATGTTAATTATTGGCCCCCTATTACATGGGACCGATAACATACTGGCGAAATGCGGGTGAACCTACTATGGGACTGAGTCCTGGGTACACCTCTGCCTACCCTTTCAACCATTTGCTACATAAATTTTTCAGTTTGTCAGGTGAACCCTAGTAAACTAACATAGTTTTTAATAATGGTAACAGTCTGTAGTGGTAGGCCTCTTTTGCAGGGGGCCGCCTGGGGAAGTACCACACGTTTGCCAGTTATTCATCCGCCAAGCAGTAATGTACAAACATTACTGTGTTCGGGTATGAAGGTCAACATGGCATGACCAGTTTCAACAACTAATATGTCAGGGTGACAGGCGCAGCGCAGTGCAGTGCCGCGCAGAATTTTGAATTTTAAAACACTGGGTGGCACTGTGTCTGATATGGGCAATCATGATGCTTACCATCAGGCACCTGATTTGCTCGTCTTGTTACTCACTATCATAAAAAAAATAAAAAATAACAGACAATGGATTTTGTAATGATCTGAAGTAAAAGATTTTCAATTTTTTTAATACTACACCAATTTTAACTACATTTTATCTTGTGCAGGCTAAAGCAGAGCTGGAGAAGTCAGGCATGGCCCCGGAGGCCATCACCAAGATCCTACCGCACAAGGTGTTCCTCGGGAACAGGCCGACCAACTCTATTGTCGTTAAGAAAGTATCGCCGTTTACACTCGGCGCTCTTATTGGTGAGTAGCTTATACCTTCAGGTATGTTTCATACAGCTCACATCATCAGGCAGAAGACGTCCACAGCTGAACACAGCCCTCCCCCATAGAACGCCATAATCTATGTATATGTGAACATGTATCCTAGATGGTGCCGCTTGTAGCTAGTGTTGTCTCACGCAGCAGTTGTGTTACTTGGTGCCGGAGAGCTGCTGCTGCATACTCTCTGAATATGTCTCTGTCGGGTCTCGCGGCTCCCACGGGATGAGAGAGGTTTTTTTATGATAGTGAGTGTCAAGACGAGCAAATCAGGTGCCTGATGGTAAGCATCATGATTGCCCATACCACAGTGCCACCCAGTGTTTTAAAATTCAAAATTCTGCGCGGCACTGCACTGCGCCTGTCACCCTGAGATATCAGTTGTTGAATCTCGTCATGCCCAGTAATTTCGCTGGTAACATTGCCCTTCACTCCGGAACACAGTAATGTTTGCACATTACTGCTTGGCGGATGAATAATTGGCAAAGGTGTGGTACTTCCCCAGGCGGCTCCCTGCAAAAGAGGCCTACCACTACAAGAACTAGGTGGCCCTATAATAAAGTCAGGAACCACACGACCGTATTAATTTTTTTTTCTTTTATGGACCCACACGAATGTATTGCCAGTGTCAAGTTATATAAATTTTCAAGTTAATATGGTCAATTAGTCAATTCACAGTCAGGGCAAGCCCAGTTAAGTCACAGCTCTAGTAAAGTGGTAGTCTTTACAAGAAGCTGCCCGAATTTTGGTGAGAACACGAAAAATCACATTTCAACTCTCGCATCACTTGCCAAGAGGATTGTGTATCTTCGAAAACACTCAACACGTAATATTCTACCATTAATACACGTTAAACACTCGAAAATGCACCGATAATTGATAAAGATACGGGAGCCAAACTGTACTCTTCGGCTTCCCGCCAAAACTCCCTCGTAATTATATTATATGCTTGATTCTTATTCCAGCGATGTACGAGCACAAGATCTTCACACAAGGCGTGATCTGGGACATCAATTCGTTCGACCAGTGGGGCGTAGAACTGGGCAAGCAACTCGCTAAGGCTATAGAACCCGAACTGATGACCTCCGCCCCTATCTCCTCTCACGACGGTTCCACTAACGGATTGATCAACTTCTTGAAGATCAACTTTTAAGGAATTTCTTTAGTCTTGTACACGAGGCTTAGGGTCGGTGCACATCTGACGAAAGATGCGTCGCGTAACGACAAAACAGACTATGTTAAAATCATGAACATAGAAAAAAGGCGGACGGACTTTTTACTAAAGCAAAAATTAAAGCACTGTAGTAAGCCAGTTCGCTAATACAAACATGACAGCACACACACATTTGGAGCGTAATGGCGGACGATCGGCGAAGCGGTGTGAATTAGTGTGTGCCATGTATTAGTGAGTTGGCTAATATGTTGCTTCAATTTTGTTTTATAAGACTCCGCCGCCTTTTTTTCTAGGTTCTAGCAAAGAATACTAAAAGAGACACTCCACAAAATTACTTAAATAAATAGCTTTAGCTACGACGCAATAAAGTGCTATTCAGGTCGCACAGCGCCTAATTATCGTTATCCTTACAAGCTGCCTCTCTTTCTATCGCGTATCTCTCTCTGTCTAGCCCATAGAAATTTTCCCGTCAAGACGGACGCCCCAGCTACTTGTAGCTTCAGCAGTGTCCCAGGCCTGGTTCATGGTTAAAAGATTCGACCGATGATGCGTTAGTCGTTAGTGCATACATTGACCAATACGCTCGACGTATCTTCCGTCAAATGTGAACCGAGCCTAATTCTGAGCTAGCCTAATTCGTAGGCGTTATTTTTTATGCATGGAACTTAATGAGGCATATCAAAGTCATCTGCCACCATATTACGCCTATTTTACACATGCGGCGACGCAACGCTATAGAAAAATCCCAAGACTTGCCCGCTATGTACTTAGCATAGTTAGAATCCGCAACTAACCGGGGTTGCCATGCGGAAAGTACATTTTCGCTTAGGCAAATTTTGCGGCAGACTTGATAAAAAAATCACACTATTTGTAGATAATATTAAATGTCCTAGAACAAACCTAGGTTGCGGTTATTGTTATTTCTTATGCTTGTTTTAGAAAAAAATCTAAATATATGTACGCTTTATATGTTGAAAGTTGAAATCATGACATGAGAAAATGATATATTAAAAGTTCTACTTCTTTGTAGGAAATAAAAACATATTTATAATATTTAAAAACATTATTTTATTTACAATCTGAGGGTAGATTTTTGAGATTGGTTTATGACAATATTCTTTCTCAGATTCTCTCTGTATAAAAATACGTACAGATTCATTGATATAAAGGAAAGGGGAGGTACTGTCTTCTTGAAAATGTTAAGCTCAAATTAGGTCCACGTACATCAGCAAAGTAAGGTCGAACGAGTGAATAATACTGTTGTCTCGGTCGCAGTTCGGTCTTAGGTACGTCTTTCTATCTTTGTCGTTCATTATATTGCACTGTGCAAACTGCACACTGAGCAAATTGCACGTGCCAGTTGTTGTGTAAGCGCTGGGAGAACGTACCCTATCTCCCCTTTTCTTTAATCAATGGTGACCAACGACTAATTGAATGGAGACTGAGGCAAAAAAGACAACAATACCAATTGTATAATGGACGCCTTAAAGAACTATGAAAAATTTACCAAATCGATGTTTTATATTCCTATTTTCCTCTGAATATAATAAACCCACTATATAAATTTATATCCTGATATTCTTTTAGTGAAGTAACCGACCCCGTAATTTTTTTTTTCTAATAAACCCTTGGTTTTTTCATATTGAACTTCCAAAAATCCCAGTTTTACTCGCGTGGTTGGACGTTCACATACAAAAAATGTAGTTTATAAACAAAAATAAAATGATAGGGACATACTTTACTTCGTCTTTAAAATATCAGGATATAAATATATCGATTAGGTTTACTGTATTCGGAGGAAACCGGTGAATGAATACAAAACATATTCAGATATAGAATACAAACGATAAATTTTCTATAGGATTGTGTCAAACTGCTAAGAGGTCCTCTTTCCTGTTAAGTGTGTCCTTTATTACAAAATAATTTCGGTCTCGTCTCGTTAACTTAATTATATAAAAGAAAACTTAAATGAAATGTTTATTTAGGTTTCCTGCCGCGTCCTCCGCCGCCGACCTTGGCCTTCTTCTTGGCAGAGTTTTTCTTGTCTTCCTCTGCTTTCCTCTTGGGGTTGGGTGTCGTTTTTACCTTTACAAAAAACAAAAAAATATATATTTCTTTGTTTTTGTTAGAAGCGCCAGGACTATGTGGGTAACCATATCTTCAGCCACTAAACAGCCTCTGCATAGTGGACTGTCTGTAGCGTTCATTGTGATCCGTGTTTTGGATGGCACTTTAAACTGTAGATCCTGACTGTCCCTATAGTTTCCTATAAGATATGTAGGGAGCAGTCGTTAGGTCATGTCGGAGGCTGCGTAGGAATCTTGGCGACCTGAAACTCTGACAATATGGGTTGTCCACATAACACATATGAATTGACTCGAGCAGTGTAATTGGGGTAACCCGTTCTGTTAAAGTATATATTCAAATTATTGTGAATAAGTGTTTGTTCAAGGGACAGTGACCTGTTATAGTCCCTATCATTATTTTAAGGTTCTTTCTGTTTAATAATAATAATAAAAAATAAATGTTTAGACTTAAAAGACGCTTTGTAAGCTTTGTAGGCGGCGTGTTTAAAGCGGGCAAAGCTAATATTGATTTTGAGTTTACCGTAAAGAATCCATCAAGTCTTCCCTGTGTGGTTCCGGTGCGAGCTTTCATCAGTTTCTTGGCTCCATTCCTCACTCTCTCCTCGTTGAACTGACGGTCGCCGCATAGGAACTTTACTAGGCCTTCTTCATCTGGGTCTGTCCATTTTAACTGTGGATCATTTTATTATATCAGTAGTGAAGAACTCCCGCTCGCAATTATGAAACATGGTAATTTTATACCAAAACTTTGACGCCTTAGAATTTGAATTTTAAAAAATCCCTTAGCCCACGACTTCTTAGACAACGAAAACAACTTACATTCCAAGTTTAAAGTCTCTAGGATCAGTGGTTTGGACTCTGCAATGCATGTCAGTGAGTGAGTAATTTAGGATTTTATAATATATAGTGATTAATATATAATATATAATTTAATAGTTTCATTATATCATTTGACATCATTTAAGATTGCTGCAAGCTGTACTGCCAATCATGATTTTCCAGGTTCAATCCCCAGGTCCGGCAAATGGATGGATTTTAGCATTAGGAATTTTCTCAATGACAACCTACAGTCATCAGCCTTAGTAACCTCAGGTTCCTGGAACAGTTCTCTGGCCCTATCATAATCCTGTTACAGTTAGTATTTATTAGTGTCAATATAATACATGTTCAACTTACTTCAATATCGTCAGCCTTAGTAATCTCTGGCTCCTGAAACAGTTCTCTGGCCCGTTCGTACTGCCAGTCCTCTGGCGGTGAGTATTTGTTGGTGTCGATGTTGTGTAGAACTTGTTCAATGGAGCGATATTGTTTGATCAATTCCACTGCTCGTTTGGGGCCGATCCCTCTGATTGATCCGCAGTAATCGCAGCCGAGGAGGATGCAGAGGTCTATGAACTGAAATCATTTAGCTTTTGTTAATGTCAGATTCTCAACGAGCTATGGAGAGGGCTAAGCTCGGGATTTCGCTGCGAGATCGAATCAGAAATGAGGAGATCCGTAGACACGCAACACGCTTGCGGCGAATGTCAACGCGTCCTTGTCTTCAGTTGCTGCTGCAAATACTTTACCTATGTTAATATAACACTTACTTCGTTACGCTCAAGGCCCAGTCCAACTAGTACGTCATCAAGATGGAACTCCTGAACTGGCATCTTCCTAGCTTCAGAGAATGTTAGATGTCGGAGCAACACGCTCGCGCCGAATGTCAACGCGTCCTTGTATTCTGTTGCTGCTGCTGCAAATACTTTACCTATGATAATATAACACTTACTTCGTTACGCTCAAGGCCCAGTCCAACAAGTACGTCATCAAGATGGAACTCCTGAACTGGCATCTTCCTAGCTTCAGAGAATGTTAGATGTCGGAGCAACACGCTCGCACCGAATGTCAACGCGTCCTTGTATTCCGTTGCTGCTGCTGCAAATACTTTACCTATGATAATATAACACTTACTTCGTTACGCTCAAGGCCCAGTCCAACAAGTACGTCATCAAGATGGAACTCCTGAACTGGCATCTTCCTAGCTTCAGAGAATGTTAGATGTCGGAGCAACACGCTCGTGCCGAATGTCAACGCGTCCTTGTATTCTGTTGCTGCTGCTGCAAATACTTTACCTATGATAATATAACACTTACTTCGTTACGCTCAAGGCCCAGTCCAACAAGTACGTCATCAAGATGGAACTCCTGAACTGGCATCTTCCTAGCTTCAGAGAATGTTAGATGTCGGAGCAACACGCTCGCGTCGAATGTCAACGCGTCCTTGTATTCTGTTGCTGCTGCTGCAAATACTTTACCTATGATAATATAACACTTACTTCGTTACGCTCAAGGCCCAGTCCAACAAGTACGTCATCAAGATGGAACTCCTGAACTGGCATCTTCCTAGCTTCAGAGAATGTTAGATGTCGGAGCAACACGCTCGCGCCGAATGTCAACGCGTCCATATCTTCTGTTGCTGCTGCAAATACTTTACCACTCTTTACCTGTGAAAAAATTAAACTAGGTTATTTATAGGTAACTAGTGACCCGCCCCGGCTTCGTTCGGGTAGCAGCAAAGCATAGTAAAAAAAAATTGTTTTAAGAAGAATAACTTTATAAAACGTTTCAAAATAAACTTTCCACACGCAAAATAGTCGCATTGTCGTCGAGTTGCAGAAAATTGCCTGCGTATTTGACTTGACTTTATAAAACGTTGTTTTCATATAAGCTACGCGAACGCAGAATTTCAAGTCATACATGCTCCGATTTCCGGCGAAATACGTTCCTGGATCCACAATTTTGGCCTGAAGCGATCGTTTTCCGTCGAAAACGATGGCTTGGAGGTTCGGTTTCGCCTCCCTGAAGCGACGGCTTCACGAATTAGAATTCCATACAAAAGTCGCGTTATAACTACCTACTACACAGACACTGCACACACACAGTTTTGTACACGCGCAAGTGTGCGTGAGGTGATTTTCCAGCGAAGTGGGGCTCGTTGAGAGATCAATATCGCTTGCGGGGTGAGGAAGGCCAGATTGGTCGGTGGATGACAGTGTCCATTCTATATGTAGTACTATTATCTGTTCTGTGCCCTAGAGTGTATATATAATACCAATGCAGCACACTGAGCTTCAGCTTCACACGGCGCCTCCACGGTCGGGATGCCCATCAGCTTGAGCAGCTGCCTCGCCTCCTCGCTGTGATGCTTGGTCACCTTTACCAGCCGACGGTTGAACTTCTCTATTGATGCTTGATCACCTGAATATGGAAACTTTGTGTTACTTTCGTGTTTTACAAGGTACCTGGATAATTGAGTGTGTCTGCGTCCATAGCCAAGCGAACTATACAGGTCCCGTTGCGGTTTATAGTATAGTTAATAGTAATATATAGTTAATAGTTCTGACCTTGACTGCGGCGCAGAAATCGATTTTAAGATCTATTAGGACTATTTTGACCAATACATTGCGCAAAGGCCCCCCTACATTTTGCCGAGCGCTATTAAACCGTGACCCGACTTTGGATCCTCATAATAGGAAGTGAGCCTATGGCCGTCTTCTGGATAGAGTTCCTAACCTTTTTTTATACTTTTTTATGACCCTAAACGAATTAATATAATCTGTTTAGTTTTGGCACACACACACTCGACTCAATCCCATACAAATGCCGCGCTATAACTACCTACTACACAGACACTGCACACATGGAGTTTTCTAAATGCGCAAGAGTGTGCGTGAGGTGATTTTCCAGTGAAGCAGGGCTCGTCGAGAGCTCAATCTCACTCGCGGGGTGAAGAAGGCCCGATTGGTGGGCGGAGGACAGTGTCCATTCTATACATAGTATTATTATCTGTTCTGTAGTTTTGGACTGAATATCATTTGGGTTGTTACCAACCCCTTGGGCATATTATGTGGGCTCAAAAATGTTACGCATGATCACAAATACACCATGGTATATCACCAACGACCAGTTACTCCGAGACCTCTCTATAACAACTGTCAGAGAAGAAATAAAAGCCAAGCTTAAATCATACGCCAACCACATGTACCGCCATCTAAACGAACTGACAAGTGATCTAATGAATCCCAGCACAGTTACATTCTCAAGAATTAGGAGAAGAGCTCCGCAAGACATAATAAAGGACTAAGAAATATCAGTTGGATGGGCCACTGGGCACATACCACTCACGACATGCTCCGCAGACACCCAAACTCTCAACCCAGAGATTGAACCCACTATGCTAATTGAGGCAATCTAGTTAATATTTATTTAGAACCTACAAGTATATCTCACCAGCTTCCGTGGCCTTCTGCAGCTCCTTCTCAGCCTCTTCCCTCTTCTCCGCCCTCTTATTCAGCTGCTGGGCCTTCATATCTGGAGGTTTCCCGTCAAACACATACACTGGCTTGATGCCATTCTCTATCAGTCTGATTGTACGGTAGAATGTGCCCATGAGATGGGACGTTGTTTCACCATCCACTGACACCAGTTGAGCTCCTGAATGAAATAGTAAAGTATAAAAGATTAACACTAGTTTTAATAAATAATATGGGACAACTTCCACACACGGTCATCTGGTCCCAAACTAGGCTAGAAGCCTGTACTATGGTAACCAGATAACCGATATACATACTTATATCAACCAGACACAGATCAAACAGACATGTTCGTGCACACAAATGTTTGACCTGGCCGGGGATCAAACCCGGGGCCAGCGGCACCTTTCGCCAGTATGTTATTGGTATGCAATAATGAGCGAGCCTTTTTCTACCTACCAGACACAGTTCCAGAGTCCAAGCAGTTATAGAGTTGATTCCTAATGGAAAAATCCAATATCTAACATATTTCCTGACCTGATCGAACCCGGGTCCTCATGATAGGAGACAAGCTTGCGCATAGTGAGCGCACGCCATCGAGGCAGTCGATGAATAAATATATAATAAGCTGTGTGAATGAGATTTTATGAAACTTTATGTACTTATGATTTCCTCCTTACCTTCGCTCCTGACTGCTATCAAGAACTGGTACAAACTCATAGATGCATCAATAGCTATCTTGCGCCCTAAAACGAATAGTAAAATAAGATAACATGCCGATTTTAATACAAGATTTTTCTTCACCGAAAATAATATGGTAAGTACCAAAGTAGTTCTTTATTTCCATTTCTATAACAGCTTGAGGAGCTATGTCAGCGATTAATTTTGATAAACCTAGAATACCCATGTTGATTTTAGAATTATCACTGAAACACCGTAATATTAGCAACCACGAGCGAAAGACTATTTTTTTAAATACGTTAGTTTTAATTTATATACAAAATGTGGTAAATGCACAGGGTAACTGACGACTGGCGGGAAAATTGACGTCCGACGTCAGATCACAGACCAATCAAAGTGTATCGAAAGTCGAAGGTCGAAAAATCGAAAACCCTGATCACAGATGACACTATACAGTACGCAGGCAGAGATTCATTCTTCTACGATAAAGTACGATCGACGGTTGAGCACAGAATAAAATTTCGTAGTCCAAGGTCGTCGGGCTTGTTGTGTGTGACCAGTTTATATGTATTATCTATGGTGTGTGAGTGATCAGTTGACAGCACAGATCTAATAACTATTAGGTATCTAATACCTCTATGTATTAGATCTGTGGTTGACAGTTATTGTCACAAAGTACTATCAAAGTTGTGCAATTGTGTTTTTCTGTGCAGTTGTGTAAAACGCAAACATTGATCGTTTAAATTCTTTTGTTTTTATTAGTGATTTAAAGAAAAAATGGGCAATATATTCAGTATAAATATGGAACAAAACTTCAAAAAGAATCAAGAATTTATACAAAGTATGAACAAGATAAAGGTATGTCGTTTAAGTTAAGGTGACGCAGTGTTAAATAATGAATCTAAAATCGTGCGCTGAGTCCCGCAACCCGCTCACACTCTTGTATATTACGCCAAAACAGTATATCTCGAATAAAATAAAAACGGTTGCTAATTTAATAAAATCAAATTAACACATTGAAATCTGTGCATTGATTAATCTATACAAAAAATTTAGGGGCATAAATCAGTCTAATTTCCCTGTAGAATGAGAATCTCTATTTTTATAGAGCCGTCTTTGATATTTTTTTCTCTGCTGTAAATGTTTATCAATCATGTAAACCAATTACCAAAATGATGTCAATATCATGATAAATGTAAAAACATAAACATGAGTTCCAAATGTTTTGTAGTTACTGAGAAATATTGAGATCTCTACCGCCAATATTTTCAATTCGTCGTCTTAATGAGAACAGGCCAAAGTGCTCTATCCGCAAAATGTTTAGTGTGATCAATTTCTAAAATAATTATTAAAAATAAAATTTATTTTGCTAACTTATTATTCCGAAATTTTGTGTATAACCATGGTAAAAATTTAATTACTTATTCGAGGGAGACGTATCACTGCTGTAGATGGTTGTGTCAATTACTAATAGGTACCCATTATTTATTGACACAAGTAGTAAGTAGTACTAGTAGGTACTACCAGTACCTACCAGTTATTCCTTTCAGTACGACCAGTTTTGGTAGCTAGGATAACATTTAGGTACTCAAGTTAGTGCCCTTATTAACTTAGTAACTGCTACAACAATCAGTAAATTACATTGATGCATCTAGTAACAATCTATTGGCAATTTTAGTTTTTTGCACGAATGTAGGTAGATAATAAATTAAATTCAAACCAATAAAAATCACATAAAATATGTACTAAGTAAATAAAAAATATGTAAGAAAGTACACTCAAATCGATGCTTATTGGTCAAGAATGGGCAACCTTAGTTGCCTATTCACCTTGATCTTAACTAACCAGTCTGGATTAATAGGGGCACAATATGTGAGGCTGGGTAAAAGCAATAAATAAGTAAATAAAATAATATAATTGTCATAATATTTACGATGTAGTACCTATGGAGTTTATCTATCTATGTATGAATAATATATCTCTATCTATCTAAATAAAATATATCTAATATAAAATATATCTATCTATCTATGATGAATGTTACAGTATTTGTAACATTCATTGAAGATATATGTATGTATGTATTATGTTTTTCCATATGTATGTATGTATGTATGCAGGTACTTAACTAATGCTAGGTATGTTGATTTTAGATGGAGCGCCAGATTCAGTTGCAATATCAGTTGCAAGAAAGACAAATGGCAATGATGATAGCTAAAAGCCGAGATACATGTCTGTGGCTCACCACATTTTCTATTACTGCTGCTACCGGACTTTTTACTGCGTAAGTAATAAAAAATATTAGTAATTTTACTCATTCATTTTAAGTTTGAAAACTTATTATGATCTAAGTTATGATGAGAAAAATCACAAAAATGTCCTGATTGCAATGTTACCAATGACTTGATATCATAGACTTATGGAGTGTGTCCGCAATGAAGATATAAGAAGCCAGATAGACATAAGCACCAACCAAGTGGGACTTTGTAATAGCATTCTGTAATAGAATGCTGTACAAAACATACATTACATTCACGCCTTTTTCCCGAAGGGGTAGGCAGAGATGTACCCAGGACTCAGTTCCATAGTAGATACACCCACATTTCGCCAGTATGTTATTGGTCCCATGTAATAGGGGGCGAGCCTATTGCAATCTACCGGGCACAGTTCCAGACTCCAGGCAGTTATTGAGATAATTCCTAGTGGAAAAATCCAATATGTAACACTGCCTGACCTGGGGATCGACCCGGGATGCTGTACAATCTAGTTAAAAATTGTGTACAACCTAGTGAGGCTTCAGTTATATAGATATGGTACCAGGGCGGCATAGTCACAATGTGACAAAGCCCTTTTCAATGACTAAAACAATGTTTGAAAACAATAATTCATTCGCAAAAAAATTGAGATACCTACCAGGTAGATAACTATCTACAAAATCATGATTAATGGATAAAAGATTGTGTGTGTATGTTTGTTACTTCTTTACGCCAACTACTGAACACATTGAGCTGAAATTTGGTATGATAGCTAAGACCTAGATCCTGGAATAATACTGTCTTTGGGAGGCTCTACCTGACTGTAGCCCTAATAAACATACACAACTTTTTACGACTAGCATGCATGAAGAATGTGATGAAAGTGGAAGAAGCGAAAGTTGTATGTCAGGATCGTAGCAAGTGGAACTATTACTTTCCACTTGCTACGATCCTGACATACACTCTCTGCCTACCCCAACGGGAACAAGGCGTGTCTGTATGTATGTATGTAAGTATGAATGTGTAACTTTTTATCATCAATATTTGTCATTTTATATCAGAAATATTGTTTTTTTTATTTGTATTTAATTAACAGTTTCAGGAGAACGAAGAAGGCCTATCTGGTGATGCCATTAGTACCTTTGAGTTTCGTCACTCTTTATTATTGGGACCTAGCGTATGGCAACAAAGTGCATAGGATAAGAAGTAAGCAATACACCTATTACGTCACCCATACAAAATGAAAATACACAGATGAAAAAAATAGGGAATAATTATCCACTCAATTGTTTGTGGTTGGCTCTGGATCTGGCCTTTATTTGGGCGAAAACATATTTTGTAAAAGAAAACCTTACAGTTTCTTCATATTTATGAAAATTGTAAAATAGTAGTTAGATTATTTTAATGCTTTTTTTAACATAACATAACATACATTCACGCCTTTTTCCCGAAGGGGTAGGCAGAGGTGTACCCAGGACTCAGTCCCATAGTAGATACACCCACATTTCGCCAGTATGTTATTGGTCCCATGTAATAGGGGGCGAGCCCACAGATCACTATAATTAGTACTAGGCGAGCCTATTGCCAAGTTCCAGACTCCAGGCAGTTATTGAGATAATTCCTAATGGAAAAATCCAATATTTAACACTGCCTGACCTGGGGATCGAACCCGGGAACTCTTGATTGGCAGTCGAGCATGCGCCCTCTACGCCACCGAGGCAGTGCTTTTTTTTAATTAGCAAAAAACCATACGGTTTTCGGCGCAAGCTCGACTGCCGATCAGGAGGTCCCGGGTTCGATCCCCACGTCAGTGTAAATTTGTCCGAAACCTAGGTCAACCGTTTTCGACTTCAAACGTCCAGCTGTGGAGTTCATAGACTGAGTTGAAAACAAAAGCCTGTATTTTAATGATTTGCCCCACTGCTAAATACGGAAGAATACAGTTTCAAACTCTGATGGCCGATGGGGCAGCAAAGTTCTCGAATGGAGACCACGGACCGGCAAGCGCAGCGTAGGACGTCCACCCACAAGGTGGACAGACGATCAGATAAAGACGGCAGGAACACGATGGAGGCGGGCCGCTTACAGACGGAATGGAAATCTATGGGGGAGGCCTATGTTCAGCAGTGGACGTCCTGTGGCTGAGATGATGATGATGATGATGACAGTTTCAAACCTAGAAAATGAATCCGCAACAACGTTATCCTGTCCACTAAAGTGTTGCATATCCATTGTGAATTCACATATAAACATCATGTGTCCAATTCGCTTAGGGCTTTCGTTACTCTATCCCGACATTCTTAAATGCGAAAGTTTAGGTTTATCATCATCATCATCATCATCATCATCTCAGCCACAGGACGTCCACTGCTGAACATAGGCCTCCCCCATAGATTTCCATTCAGTCCGGTCGCAAGCGGCCCGCCTCCATCGTGTTCCTGCCGCCTTTATCAGATCGTCTGTCCACCTTGTGGGTGGACGTCCTACGCTGCGCTTGCCGGTTCGTGGTCTCCATTCGAGAACTTTGCAGCCCCATCGGCCATCAGTTCTACGTGCTATGTGCCCTGCCCATTGCCACTTCAACTTACTAATCCGCTGGGCTATGTCGATAACTTTCGTTCGTCTACGGATCTCCTCATTTCTGATTCGATCTCGCAGAGAGATTCCGAGCATAGCCCTCTCCATAGCTCGTTGCGCTATTTTGAGCCTGCTGATAAGGCCCACAGTCAGAGACCACGTTTCAGGTTAGGTTTATGATCAGTGAATATTATCCACTGCCTACCCTCTCCTAAATTATTAAAATGCTTTACTGCCATAAAATCGCAAATAATCCCATATCAAAAGCACTGTAGTATTTGAAAGTTGCTTTGAAAAATAGTCACTAAAAATAAATAAAGCCGCAATTTGTAGTAATTAAATTATGTATGATTTAGCCTGATTAAATGAATGTATTTAACTGCCTGGAGACTGGAACTGTGCCCGGTAGATGGCAATAGGCTCGCCCCCTATTACATAGGACCAATAACATACTGGCAAAATGTGGGTGTATCTACTATGGGACTGAGTCCTGGGTACACCTCTGCCTACCCCTTCGGGAAAAAATAATAATATAATAATAATAAGGCGTGAATGTATGTTTTTTTTTATCCTGATTTCAGTGGAGGCAGAACATATCATGACCCATGAAGCTGACAGTCTAGAATGGCCCTGTGGCTTGCCATCTCCATCGTCCGTTGATACTGGCAGACTAGAAGAAGAAGAGAAGAAGAAGATACACCCACCTCTTCTATAATGTGCTAGTCTATAAGTCAAAAGTCTGGTGAAAATCATTTTTACTAACATTATAAATTAGTCACGCCCGTTTTGCTCGCGGTCGAAATAGAAAATATTATTTCCTTGTCATATTAGGCACGGTTTTCTGGAAAAATCGCTCTTAGCGATAAGATCGCCCATTGTTACACTAGTTATTATTAATTGTTTTTAGATTTCAGAACTTCTTGTTGTAGTGTACCAATAAAGTGTTTATCTATCTATCTATTAAAATGAAAATGCAATATCAATATGAGAAGAAAAATCTAACGCACCTACGAGCGGGATTTAAGCCCGCACCTTCCGCACCAATCCGCGTGGTGGACACTACCATTTGAGCTGCCGTGGAGGTACTAGTCATCCGTGATATTTTTTTATCCCGCCTATAATGGTTTATGGGCGTATTTCAAGCGATAGACTGCTTATTCTATAAAAATATAGAATGAAATGAAAATGATTTATTTATAATTTTAAGTTTTTGAAGAAAATTTAAATTGACTAGACAAGGCTTTATTAGTAGTTTAAAACAGTATAATAATAATAATATGGGACAACTTACACACGGTCATCTAGTCCCTAACAAGGATAGAAGGCTATGGTAAATGGAAAGTGTCATTCCTCGTTTGTTCAAGCAATGTGCCTTCGCTTGGTCAAGGCATAAGTAGCAAGCACTTGCTAGTTCAGCTAGATTTTATCCTATCTAGTTATTATCTTCTTCTTCCGTTGAAGAAGAAGATTTCATCTTAATAATCCTCGAGGTGTTCGCGTTGAAAGTTTTAATATTATCAATTTTAACGTTTAGAGCATTTTAAAGTAGTTAATATTGTTAACAATCTTTATAAGTACTTATCAAAGAAATGTTTTAATGTTTAGAATAAGAATACAGACAATATTTTAAGGGGCAGAATATTTTTATCAATTACTTTCACGTCATTGTTTTTTTTTGTGAAAGAGTAAAAAGTTTTACCATTTATACCTCTTACAATAAAATGTTAAAAGAAAGAAAACATTCCAAAATAATATCGAATTAAGCAACTATAAATATACCTTTCGATTATAAATATAGGCTACTCAACAACTAGGTATCTATTCATTTTTTTATGATAGTGAGTAACAAGACGAGCAATTCTTGTGCCTGATGGTAAGCATCATGATTGCCCATATCAGACACAGTGCCACCCATTGTTTTAAAATTGAAATTAAGCGCGGCACTGCACTGCGCCTGTCACTCTGTCTGTCTAGATAATTAAATTATTTGTAACGTCCGTGGTCCAGCGGGAATATGCCCGGCTTTAAATCCGGAGTACCTGAATCGAATCTCACCATGTGGACTTTTCGCTTGGACGCAACCGTGTTTCAGATGTCACGTTAAACTGTAAGTCCCTATAGTTTCCTATAAGATATGTAGGAGGCAGTCGTTAGGTCATGTCGGAGGCTGCGTAGGAATCTTGGCGACCTGAAACTCTGACAATATGGGTTGTCCACATAACCCATATGAATTGACTCGAGCAGTGTAATTGGGGTAACCCGTTCTGTTAGAGTATAAATTCGAATTATTCAAACTCAAACTCAACAGATTTATTCAAATAGGTCATAATCTGACACTTTTGCACGTCAATAAAGATAAACAGTACTGAGTCTACCGTGCGTTCGGAAAGATACCTCTACAAGAAGAACGCACAAGAAACTTGTAGGGCTTAATTTTTTCAACAGATAGTTTTACAATATTTGGTTTGGTTACATTCGTTTTCTTTGAAGGTGCCGCGAGGTGGCTATGCAGAAGTTTCCAGGCATCTTTGTCCTCTATGTACTGGTTGACTTTATAATAAGCCTTCTTTAGTAAAGTAGATTTTATATAGGTTTTGAATTTACCCTCAGAGAGCCCAGTTATCTCTTTTGGGATTTTATTATAGAAACGTAGTGTACGTTTCTCTTTCCTAAGAATTCTTAAGAAATATTATAAATTCAAATAACTTATAAATTTCGCAAGTCTACAGTTTAGGGGCGAATTATTTGTGTAGAATATAGAAAGTTTAAGAGCGATATTTTGTGATATGTTTTTAGATTAATTTTTACACTTTACACACGCACACAAGTACCTTTTTAATCATTATTATGTTTTGTATACCAAATAATATTTTATTGTTAAAGCTTTTATAGATCATGTGGCTGTTTATTATTTTTCTTATTTATAATGCATTTTACGGCAGATAGCATTTTGTAGGATGTACTTATTCAGAAAATATTGTCTGTTTTAAATATTGGTGTAGACATAATTGTTAGAATATAATATTTATTAATAAAAACGTTACATTCTTAAATGTGTACTTACCCATACCATAGTATAAAAATAAGTACTAACTACTAGTAGGTTAATTTTCGGGCAGCCCGAATGAGCATACCGGGGCGCTATATAAGCCGGCCGGTAAATACCTCAAGCTTCGCGAGCAGTGGGGGGGGGGGGGGGGGGGGCTCCTCTCTGTCATACCGCACCCCAACATTTATTTGAAATAAGCTTATTGTTGCCACATATTACTTAATATTATTGTATTGTATTGTACGTCCGCAATAGGGCAAACTGTTAAAACCCTAATATTATACTTTAATGTAACCTACCATCTTTATGCACAGTTAAAACAATAAAACATAATATTCTATCTATATCCCATCGTTGCTCCGTCTAGAGTCTAGACGCACAGTTGACCTACTAGTAGGTACTTATTATACTATGCCAACGTTGAGCTAAAATAAAATCAATATGGAACGAAGTTCTTTTATTTATTTGTAGAAAGGTTACTAATATACTGGTAATCGACGAGTACAATGATTCAATGATCCTAAGTATACAGGGTTATTGGTAAGCAGTAAGCATTCTCTTAAGGGCATGTTCTATACATCATAACAACATTTGTTATCCACCTAAGGACCAGAATCCTTATTTAGTATTAATTGAGGAAGGCTTTCCGACACAAATATATAAAATCCACTTTTTGCATAAACACACAATCTTTAATCAAAATTTTATTGAGATTAAATATATTTGACCTCTTAGTGAATAAATTGTAGCAAATGTAGGCTAGTAGTTTTATCCTTCTAAAATTCTATTCGTCAAAAATTAATATTTTGAAAATAAAATTTGTCCTTCCAATATAATATTGAATTTCTGGAGCAATTTTTGCAATAAAACGAAAATCACGATTTAGCAGGTTCGATACTGTACGTGGGGGCAGTCGAAACAGCAGTTTTTCTTTGTGTAAAAAGTTTCATAAGTTGGCAATGACGTTGAATCGCTTCGTATCCTTACTCTGAGTAAGTTGGTTATGATGTGCATGCCCTAACTGTATTTTATTATTTAAAGTCTAAGCGGTCTACTCTTATTTTATAGACCGCTTAGTCTATAATAATATTATATAATAAATATGAAAAAGGTTGTGTTATCAATTTCGATATGAATCTAATTGTAACATTGGACTTGTTGGTTGGTAGAGTGCGAAATGCAACCTATAGATGGATATAGAAAAATTACGCCGATGACTAATATTTCCACGGTAGCTCATTTTGTAGAGTACCCACCGCGGATTGGTGTGTAAGGTGCGGGTTTAAGACCCGCTTGTGGGTGACATTCTTCCTCTTCCTCCCCACTTTCATAATATAAGCCCTAACCGATTAGCTGTAACACTGTACAACTATGCTTAAGTCGCTCTTGTATCATTACCATTCTCATGAATCGATATTGACATTCGCGTTTTTATTCCTCAATAACTGGGTCATAATCATAAATCAGATTTTGACACAGATAAAGAGTAAGTAGGTATATCTGTAATTCCTAATCGAATCGTCATGTTTTTTGCTTAACGATGTCAAGTTGGTGAAGTTGGTGTTGGTGTGGTTTTGTAGTGGTAGGCCTCTTTTGCAGGGGGCCGCCTGGGGAAGTACCACACCTTTGCCAGTTATTCATCCGCCAAGCAGTAATGTCCAAACATTACTGTGTTCCTGTATGAAGGGCAATGTTACCAGCGAAATTACTGGGCATGATGAGATTCAACAACTCATATCTCAGGGTGATAGGCGCAGTGCAGTGCCGCAAAGAATTTTGAATTTTAAAATACTGGGTGGCACTGTGTCTGATATGGGCAATCATGATGCTTACCATCAGGCATCTGATGAGCTCGTCTTGTCACTCACTATCATAAAAAAAAAAAAAAAAGGTACCTAAATAATCGATATATAAACTATCTACCTACCTAATTATATTATAGGTATCAACCAGCCTACCTAAACATAGGCTAAGCGCGTACTACGATAAATAAATCGTTACGAATAAAATTCGCAAATCTGTGAACAATGTCAATATACCTACGAGTGCGCGCACTGCGAAAATGAATTTTGTGAAGAAATTTGCGATTATTCATCGTATTTTTTCGGAAATCGCAGCGATTTTTTTTCGCGGTGCGCGCATAGCCTAAAATAGTTACCTATCTATTTCCACCTATTTCATAAACAGGAATAAATCAATTAATACTTTTTATTTATAAGTTAATTAATAATTTATCAGAATAGATACGTGTAGGTACAACTTATTATTCACATTTTTTTAATACGGTACTGAGTAAACACTTTCACATCCCTTCATTCGTAATTAAATTAATAATTACCTAGAACTCTGAACTCTATGAATAGAAATCAATAGGTATTCGTATTAATTTGTTATAATTTATCGATTCAACAAAACTTTGGCACATTACTAAAGTTGTCAGTGGTCGTTGCCATGGCAACTGACATGTTGTTTGGGCGCCGTAAACAAATGAAATTCGACAAGAAGAACGAACGTAGGAACACCGATTATAAAAAATTATAATATTTTTTCGAATAATTCTATAAAACTACAAGGACAATAAATAAAATGGAATTTGTGAGACAATGTTGTTATTTTAAATGTAAGTATTAACAATATTTTTAAGTGGTTTCCTTTTTTTAATGCACTCAAAATTATTGATAATCCATCAATTTTGGTTGCTTGGTATAAAACAATCGATATTTTACAACGACTTTCGGCACGCTCGATTTAAATATTCAAATCAGTGTATATTTAAGCTTCCGTAGCATAGCTATTAACATACTCAGCCGTTCTTGAGTGATCGCTAAGTTAAGCAACGTCTTACTGGACCTTGTCTGGATGGGTGACCATCTGGGTGCTACTATCGTGCTTCAGAAGGCATGTAAAGCAGTTGGCCTAGATTGTGATAGAAGAGAGTTGTTTCGGTTATGTCAGAGGAAGGCGACATGAAAACTGACAACACGGTTGACCTACCGACCAGAAGAATAGAATACTCTTAAAGACCAGTAGGTACATAGATACCTACATAACATTAATTCTTATTCCCAAGATGGAATAGGCAGAGATTTACCCAAGACCAAAACACTTCGCTGGTTATGTTTTATGTCCCATGCATTAGGGGCGAGCCTATTGCTCGCTATCTACCGGGCACAGTTCCAGACTCCAGGCCGTCACTGAGTAAATTCCCAATGGAAAAATCCAATAAAACTTTACCTGACCTTAGCATAGAACCCGAACTTCATGATTGGCAGTCGAGCGTGCGACCAGTAGGTACCTACACAAGGAATTTCTGTAGCTTTCCAATTTCAGAACTGAGCGTAAATTAAAAAATGAGTCAGCCACAGAACACAAAGAAGGACGAGAGGAAGAAAGACCATGGAGGTCACAATCAAAAGGCGCCGCAAAAAAAGAGTCCCGATAAGAATATGTCGGAAATCGACGAGCACATTTTAAAAAGGTATTCCTATTTCTAGTTGTGTCTTATAGGAGATAGCTGGGACAGTTTAACGTGCCATCCGAAACACGGTAGCGTCCAGGCGAAAAGTCTACATGGTGAGATTCGATCCAGGGCTTCCGGATTTAAAGCTGGGCTTATTCCCGTTGGACCACGGACGCTACAACCAATGATTTATCTGAATTAATAAAATTATGTTTTATTAAATAAAGTGCCTTCCTTATCTGGTGGGAGCCGTGGGACCTTCTAGCATCCCTAATAGAGACACTTATTTTGCGAGTGGGCAGCAGCGCTCTTCGGCACCGAGTATTCCAACTACTGCGATAACCAAGCCGGACAATCGTGCTGATTAACGGCCAAATGCCCCCACAAGAATAGTTCTATGTCTTCCGGCTGATAATGACGATGAAAGTGCTCTTTAAAGTTTTGATATTTCCTTCATTTATTGTGTCTGTTGGCTGATTATAAAGATATGCTCTGGCATATTGATCTTTTTACATTATTTACTGTTCTTGTTTTTGAAAGAACAGCGACCGATGTGATAATCTAATTGGCTTCGCTTTAGAAATGTCGGTGTGAATGGATATGTCTTGCAATTTTTTTAAGGTTTGAAGTTAAAAAGAGATTGGGTAAAGGGGCGTACGGTATCGTTTGGAAGGCCTTGGACAAGAAGACAAAGGATGTGGTGGCCATTAAGAAGATATTCGACGCGTTCCGTAACCAGACGGATGCTCAAAGGACTTTCAGAGAGATTATATTCTTGCAGTCGTTCAGGAACCATCCCAATATTGTGAAGCTCCACAGCATACATAAGTACGTATTATCTTTATTACTAACTGGCTGTGCTCCGCGGTTTCACTCGCGTAGTTTTCGCGTCCTTATTGGAATATAGTTATAATAAGTACCTTCAGGTATTGTACTGTTATTCAGGGTCTAAGCTATCTACAGCTTATCTAGGCCTTACGTCTACTCAACGCCCTGATTGCACAACAATCAGAAGTACATATATTCTACACCACACTAAAAAGCTTTGTAGATGTGTGTATTATATTTTTAGTTAAATATGTATGTTTAAGCATACGGTGATAGCAAAAGGTTTGTCCCCTATTACATGGCCTTTGCATTGGTCTGAAGGGCAATGTTACCAGCGAAATTACCAGGCAGTGCAGTGCAGACTGTGCAGTGCAGTTAAGAGCAGAATTTTGAATTTTAAAACACTGGGTGGCACTGTGTCTGATATGGGCAATCATGATGCTTACCATCAGGCAACTGATTTGCTCGTCTTGTCACTCACTATCATAAAAAAAAGATGGGACCAATAATATACTGGCGTAATGTGGGTGTGTCTACTATGGGACTGAGTCCTGGGTACACATCTGCCTTTTCCCCGAATGGGTTATTCGGGAAAAAGGCGTGATTGTACGTTATGTTTTTATCCATCCATCCATCTTTAAAAACTTCCGCATTCACGCAAAAACTACTAAATGGATCGGGCTGAAATTCGTTATGTAGATAGCTTAGACCGTGGAATAACACATAGGGTACTTTTTATCCCAATATTTCCACGGGAACGAAGACTACACCGTGCGTGCCGTGGGGTTACCGGCTTTAGAAGACTACACCGTGCGTGCCGTGGGGTTACCGGCTTTAGAAGACTACACCGTGCGTGCCGTGGGGTTACCGGCTTTAGAAGACTACACCGTGCGTGCCGTGGGGTTACCGGCTTTAGATTAGTACCTCACCCTCTCTACCCGTGGTTGCCGTAAGAGCCGGCTAAGGGCTATAGGATCCAGAGGACAGGCAGCAGCGTCCTCTGCGTAAAACCATCAAACTGCGCTCGCCAACCCGCCTGCCAAGCGTGGCGAGTATTGACAAAAACCCCATTATGAGGGAGAGGCTTATGTTCAGCAGTGGACTTCCAACGGCTGCATGATGATGATGATGATGAAGACTACACGGGTGACACCGCAGGGTACAGCTGGTACTCACATAAGTTTTGTATGTATCTCGTAAGCCCAGTGGGTATAATTTCCCTGCTTTACCCACTCAAGCCTGAATTCGTAGATAATGCTCTTTATCGCTGAATGTAGGTAATTTACGAGCCCATACTTACATACCGGATGTGGGTCGTATCCATTAGACATTACATTACAACGTATCTACATACAATAATCACTATATTTATTTATTTTCTTTTTTTTTTATAAGTGAGTGGACAAGACGAGCAAATCAGGTACCTGATGGTAAGCATCATGATTGCCCATATCAGACACAGTGCCACCCAGGGTTTTTAAATTCACAATTCAAGATAACATCAACTTGTTCATGAAAGGTATGCCTAGGTTGACCTCTACCGACTTGACCATTCACACAAGCCTTATAACTCTTCTTTGTCAATCTCCTTTCGTCCATCCTCTCCACATGTCCGAAACATGTCCGAAACATGTATTCCTATATATATATAGCTCGTTTGTGTATATATTTGCCGATAAACGTACTTAGCTACGAAATAAACAGAGTTGACGTTAACGTCGTAACGAAGTAGGTAATGTCTTATCGTTGTCGTGTTTTCATGGGCGCTTTCGCACTTGTGCTTTTTAAATGCGTAAAAAACGTTAACAGTAGATACTGTTAGATTTTCTCTTCCCCAAATTCTGTAGCGATGTGGCTATAATGAGCTGTACGACTTGAGATAACATTCATAATTACAAGATTTTACGTGAAATTGTGTGAGTTTCACGCCAATGCAGAGTTTTTGAAAGTATGAAACGTCAAACGGTATTTCTTTGATTACATGGACTATAAGCACATAACAGATAATAATACTACTTATAGAATGGACACCGTCATCCGCCCACTAATCGGGCCTTCCTCACCCCGCCAGCGAGATTGAGCTCTTCACGAGCCCCGCTTCTGTGGGAAATCACCTCACGCACACTCTTGCACGTGTACAAAACTCAATGTATGCAGTGTCTGTGGAGTAGGCAGTTATAGCGCGGCTTTTGTATAGAATTGAATCGGCCGGGGTGTGCTATAAGTCCCATAGTATGTACACTCATACTTAGCCAGTTATGTTTTATAAGTCTCATGACAAGTCAACTGCCATCAACCTGGCACAGGTCCAATCTCCTAGCTTCGGAATACTTATACCGAATTTTCGCGCATCAGCGTAATTATGTTTTGGAGTATTTAGGGTCGTAGGGCGTGACCGCTAAGTGTTAAGTACTAATTATAACGTAGGAGGGCCGTGAATAAAACGTCGAGTCAGATGGTTGAATTTATTTAGAAAAGTATTACAAAAATGATCCTCTCTAGCGATTGATATAAAGAAAAGGGGCGATAAAGTACGTTCTCCCAGCGTTACTCAACAACTGACTGTGCTATTTGTTCAGTGTGAAGTTTGCATAGTGACATATAATGAACAACAAAGATAGAAAGACGTAACTAAGACCGAAGTGCGACCGAGGCAACAATTTTATTCACTCGTACGACCTTGCGTCAGCTTGTTACTGAGCTTGCCATTTTCGAGAAGCCAGTACCTCATCTCCCCTTTTCTTTATATGAATGTTTCTAGGTATGACTTTATCTGGAGGTGAATCTATGAACACTATATTATATTATGTGTTAAATGCACCTAAGACACCTTTTACAATCGAAATAAGTCGCTCAAGTCGGTAAAATATTATATTATCCCTTTAGTAAATATATACCTAACTTCTCGTATCTGCAGTTTTCCGTCGTCAATGTAAAAGATAACTATGGTAGTATGCAGATACAATAACTTGGAATGTTTTACGCGCAGATATTGTACTTATTTTATTAGTACTGAGTATCTACTTACAGTTACAGTTGTATTTCTAAGCGTTATTAAACCTTTGGCCTTGTCTTTTTTATATTTTTAAGGACCTCTGTCGTCCCTTTCCATACATACATATACAATAATGATTATATTTATGCCTAGGTAGGATGTATAGACTAGGACAACAAAGAAAGGGATTTAAGGTTAAGTATAAAGGTAGATAAAGAATGTTAATATCAAGTTTCTCAGGAAATGCGAGACGTATCCCACAGGGCACGCGCGGAAGGCGTCCTGTATAATCGTGGCTTAGCCACATTCAATCTATAAGTAACTGTACGTCCTCACAATCAGATTTCCTGGCTTGATCGACTAGATCCGGTCTGAGCACAGTTTCGTTGTGCCCTGGTGCCACCATATCCATGAGGTTCTGGTTTCCCAGTCCCGGTTTGGACTTAGCCCTGCCTTGGCACCAGCCGGACGTGGGGGCTTGGGCCCCCACGAGGACCTCCTCCATCCCCAATAGTCCTTCCACGGTTGCTCCAACTAATAGTCGACCGTTGCCTGTGCGCTTATATATCACACTGCCTTTGGGACATAGTCGCAACTATTTTCTCCCAACCTGGGTTAGCCGAAGCTATTACCCTCCAACTTGTACGCTCCAAGGTAATATCATAATTACCGCCTTTTCATACACTGTTAGCGTTTGTTGGATCCTTCATGTTACTTACTGTTGTGAGAACGTACTTTCACATAATATCTACTTATTTACTCAGATATTATCATTCTCTATCAGGAAGTTAAAAATAGATTTAGCACTCACCAATCTATCTCCTGGTTGATTTACCTCTTGTCCGCTCCGTACCGGAGCGACGCCAACAAGGTAAGAAACGCCACCTTCTCATGTTCTCACGTCGCGGTCTAACCTATTCTACCGCCATTTTTCTGCCGTAAGATATACGAACATGTACAAACTAGTCAATCCGGTGACCAATGTTGCCACCACACAAAATAGATTGACATTACTCTGAAGTTAACACTTACCCATGTTTACATGGCGATTCGCGTGTTTCGCGACATTCCCAACAGCGAAAGAAGTCTAGTGGAACAGAGTAAGCAGATGTCGTGTCCACTCCAGAATTTTTTCTCTGGCACGAACAGCTGCTTGCCGAGTACTCCTCCCTTCCACTTCCTGGTGTACCTCTTCGGGTGCGACTTCACTTTCAGTTGTTGTTCCCACTTTCTCCGAACCGTCGGAGTTGAATGGGGGTTCTACATTTACCTCAGTGTTATTTTCAGACTGAATTAGTTCAGGCGTGGTTACTGCAGGAATAGGTGCACTTCTTTCCTGCGATGCTACTTCACATGGAACCGAGACTTCTTGTTCCTCAGACTTTTCAGCAGCTCTCAAGGCTGAGTTACCAACTGGATTACCAGTATTTAGCTGATCATCTTCACAGTCGTCCGTCTCCAACGGATAGAGATGGCCAATGGAACGCGTCAGGACAGACTCGCCCGTC
The DNA here is from genome assembly GCA_947063395.1 of Hemistola chrysoprasaria. Lineage (NCBI taxonomy): Eukaryota > Metazoa > Arthropoda > Insecta > Lepidoptera > Geometridae > Hemistola > Hemistola chrysoprasaria. The sequence continues at coordinate 7,414,353 of OX346733.1, read as the reverse complement.
TTCACCCTCGCGACTCTACATTCTTCATCGGCACCTCTTATCAGCTCGACGATTTTACCCACTTTCCAGTTGTTCCTGTTTTTCGCCTCAGACTTAATTTGTACAATGTCACCTACTTGAGGCTTCCGAACACACCTAACTCTAGGTTGCTTTGGAGTGTGTTTAAACCTGTCTCTTATGCTGGAAAGATACTGTCCAACAAACATTTTCTTGAATTCTTCCAGTATTTTGAGTCCCCTCTTCCAACTCTGGATTAAGTCGACCTTTACTGTTGTACCAGCATTTGGTATGGATGAGGGCTCTATCTCTATACATCTCCCCAAACTCAAAAAGTCAGCTGGTCGTAGAATGTGTTCTCCCTCTGTACCTATTTTGGCCAATGGTCTCGAGTTGACTACTGCCTCCACTTCTTTCATTACAGTCAGCAGTTGACTATCATTGAGTAGGTGTTTATCTAGGGTACGTTTGAGACAGTGTTTTACCAGTCCTACCAGACGTTCATAAAATCCACCATGCCACGGAGCCAACTGTGGAATGAATTTCCAGTGGATTCCTCTCTCAATGCAATATGACTTATTTAGAACTTCAGATATAAGTTTGAAATATTTTGCATTGTCTGAGTATATCCGCATAGGTGTATTTCTCGTAGCTGAAAACCGCCGTAAGGCTAGGAGACACTCTTCTGCTGATAGATCCTTCACTATCTCTAGGCTGATCGATCTGACAGCCAAACACGTAAATAGGGCAACCCACCTTTTCTCTTTACCATTTTTTGTGTTCACATACACTGGTCCAAAATAATCCAGTCCTGTAAATGTCCAAGGTGTGCTGTAATTGACCCTCTCTGCTGGTAGTGCTGGTAGTAAGGACCACCTCCATGTTTAACACATTGTGGACATCTTCTAATAATTTTTTGCACCTGAACTTTACCTTGGGGTATCCAGTATTTTTCTCTAATAATACTGAGTGTGTGAGCCGCTCCAACATGGTAATTACTCTCATGAACCGCTTTTATTATTTTGTTTGTGAGTTCACTTTCTTTTGGAAGTAACATTGGGTATTTCATGTCATAGCTCCATTGAGTATTTGCCATGCGACCTTTGCACCTCAGTATGAAGTCCACATCTAAAAACAAATCCAGATTCCTTGCTAAATGTGTACACTTCCCAGAAATTTCCTCAGGAAAATGTAGATGTTGAATCTGTTTTATTTCTCGAGTCAAAGGACATGATGGGCTCGATTTTACAATATCCGCACTCTCTCTTTTTTCCTCTCTTTGTACAGAGAGGCATGGAAGTTCAGACTCAACTAGCTCGTCATCTATCTCCATTAAATGTTCTTCAGCCGAACTCTGATCCAGAGCCTCCCAACACGAAAGAAGAGTTCTGTGGCAATCATAGTATCTGTCTTTTGGCCAACAGGATTCATCCATCTTGAGAAACTCAGGTCCATTCATCCATAACTCTTTACTTTTCTCCCATGAACCAGGTTTTGTAGCTATATCAGCCGGATTACATTTAGTGTTGACATAAAACATTGAAGTCTGTTGATGGCTTTTCTTGATTTCTTCCACTCGGTTTGCCACAAAGGGAGGAAGAAGTTTATTTGAGTGTATCCAACCCAAGACCACCAAACTATCTGTCCACAAGGTTTCCTTGTTTATTGGTAAATCAATGTTTGCTTTTACATACTTGATCAGTCGACTTGCGATCAAGAATCCCATTAATTCCAGTCTTGGAATCTTCAAATCCGTTTTGTCTTTATTTTGTGCTAAGTGTGATTTTGCCATTACAAAGGATACTTTTGATTCACTTCCTTGTGTAGCTTTTAAATAAACCACAGCAGCATAAGCATTTCCATATGAAGCGTCAGAAAAACAGTGTAGTTCATATCTGGTATCAAGATCTGATGATCCTCCAATACATCTGGGAAGTTGTACTTCCATTACAGCCCTTAGATCTTCAAATAACTTTCCTAGTGATTGAGTTAAGTCAGGGTGTAATTTAGTATCCCATTTATATTTCTGTTCACAGATCGTTCTAAACAAAAGTTTCAATGGCAGGATCAGTGGACAAACAAATCCACATGGATCATAGATCCTTGCTAGAGTTCTCAGCACATTCCGTTTAGTCTCTACCGGAGTATTTGGTTTAAAGTGGTTATCATTCACTTTCAGTCCCAATGTATCCTTTTTTACATTCCATAACAGGCCAAGAATCTTGACCGTTTCAGTTTCTGCAGCTTGATGTTCCTTGGGGATCGTGTTCATGAAGTCTGCATCATTTGAAACCCAATCTCTAATATTCATGGATATCTGGTTGAATGTTTCTCTGGTTTTTTCATATGTTTGCCTTGCTTCTGTCACTGTGTTGGCACATGTAATTAAATTGTCTACATAACATTTATCCGCTACAGTTTTCAGCAGATCTTCGTTTGTTTGAGACATATGGTGCCTTATGGTTGCAGTCAGTAAGAATGGACTTGATACAATCCCAAAAGGTACTCTACAAAATCTTAAATATAAAAGATTTTCCTCTGATACCCCTTTATAAACATCCTTCACCCACAGGAATCTGGTGACATCACGATCTTCTGGCTGAAGGCCGACTTGCAGGAATGCCTTCTCGACATCTGCTACAATTCCAATCTTCTTCGTTCTAAATTTCAACAGCAGTGCTGTTAAGTCTTCCAGCATGGATGGTCCACTATAGAGGCACTCATTTAAGCTCTTTTGTCCAGATGTTTTAGCGGATGCATCATAGACGATTCTACCTCGTTTTCCAACTTGTTTTACCATGTGGTGAGGTAGGTAGTGCAAGAGTTCTTGATTATTGACATGTGGTTCAACTTGTTCAATAATTCCTGATTCTAGTTGTTCTTTAAGAATGTTATCATATTCTTGCAGTATATCCATACTTGATCTATTTATCAAGCTCTTTAATCTTCCTAATGCCAGTCCAAAGTTGTTAGGTATTGGAGGTGGATATTCTATCCACGGCCGTTTTACCTCATAACGCACACTTTGGTACTGAACAGTATCATTGAAGTGCTTGACAGCTTCTTCTTGATGTGTAGTCTTGGGGGGATCTGTTATTCCGATACATTCAAGAGACCACAGAAAACGAATGTCTATGTTCCTGAGTGGTAAATCAGGTACTGTAAAATAAGGACAGCTTGCATTGTGACACTGGCAGTAGGTAGTTACCGTAAGTGTGTCTGTTTTATTTGCGGTTATGTTTTGATTAATTCCTGATAGAACCCAACCAAAGTCGGTGTCAATTGCATATAAGTTATCATGTAATTTAAATTTTTCATTGTGTATAAAGCTGGCATAATAATCATTCCCAATTAGCAAGTTGATTGTCTCTCCAGTTGAATCATCATCGGGCAGGCAAATCAATTCCCTTACCAGTAATTTCTGCGATTGGTATTCGGTCAGTTATGTGAGGCACGACATTGACTTTTATTTGCTTTGTGATTCCCCGTTTAGTAATTATTGATAACTCCGTCGATGGAGTTGACATTTCCTTGGGAGTTGATGCACCAAATGTATACACAAGCAGCAAATCATCATTGTCAGCAGACAGTCCTAATTTCTTATATATTCCTTCTGTTACATAACTACGCTGGCTGCCACTGTCCAATACCAATCTGCAGTCCATTTCCTTTTTATTGTGTGGGTTTTGTATTTTTACTACTGCCGTCTGTAAGAAGGTAGTATGATTAGAAAACATATTAAGAAATTTCTCGTATTCGACATTATTTGAAATTGTATCATCATTTATCTTACTCTTGGGAGTAGGGCACAGTAGCTGAAGGTGGTCTCCCTCACAGCGGAAACACTTGATGCTCTTCTTACATTCCTTGGTTTTATGGTTCCGTTGCAGACACTTAAAACATCGTCCCGCCAGCTTTTGCTTCCGTGATTCAAGTGTTTTGTATTTTCTGCAATCTGCACTTGTGTGGTTTCTGAGATTGCAGAAAAGACACGGTAGCCTACTCTTCTTATTACGTGGTCCCTCAGATTCATTGGATTTTCTTTTCCGGTTAGATCCTTGTGACTGCCTATTAGCTGCACTAGATGACTGGGCGGTTTCGGTTTTTATGTGTAATGCTTCTGTGGTGGACCCAGTCACACCTGGTAGTACTACGGGTATAAAATCCAATGAACTTTCCATAGCAGTTACTATTTTCTGCAAACATTTTCTTATAGTGGTCATGTCGTTATCGGAGTCTTGTTTTGTGAGATGGTATTCATGTACTACTCTGTCAGGAAATTTCGCTAGCACCATAGCTCTAAAATGGTTACCATTGGATGCCTCCCCAAGTTCTTCTAGAATCCGAAGATGTCGCTCCACCTCATCCAGTGTAGTACGGCAGCTAGTAGCATTGTACTCTGCTCTAGGGAGCTTGTTAAGAGCTAAGTAATGTGCATCAATCAATTCATCCTTAGAGCCAAATCGTCTCTTTAAGGCTTCTAGTGCTATGGTATAATTGGTGTTAGTTATGGTCAAACCTGCTACGGCTTCCATTGCGGATCCTTCCAGACAGCTCATTAAATATGCGAGTTTGTCAGCATCAGATATATTTTTCTCATGGATATTAGTACAGAACCGGTCCCAAAATTCACTCCACCGTAGACGATCACCGGAGTATTTTGTTAGTTCAAACTTGGGAAGCTTCATAGTTGTATTATGAGTGTTGTTTCTTCCTTCACTTCCAGCTGATTGAACAGCAGCTTCATTAGTGGCAGCTTGAAGATCAGTTAATAAGTCCTCTCCCATCAGTTGCACATTCATAGCAGTATCTATTATCTGAGAATTTGGCTCCGCCGACTTCTCTGTGTAGTACTTTACTTCTTCTTCCAATTTCTCCAGGAATCCCTTCAATTTATTTATAGAATTCTTAGCATTGTTATAATCCAACCTTCCAGAGTCAAACACCTCTTTAATACTAGCAATACCTTGCTCAAGCCGGTCTTGACGTAGGCTGATCCTTTTCTGGAGTATTTCTTCCATGTTATTATAATTCCCATGAAGTTTTCCAGTCCACTTCTACGACGCCTCGCGTGAAAATTGGTGAAAATCACTTATAAAATTGAAACCGTAATATTTTTGTTGCCTTTGCACAGAATTTATAGGATCACAGTCTTTTCTACGCCGTATATATTAAACACTCTTAACGAAATACGCAAATTACCACTACTTTTCACTTTTTTACTTCTCAACAAAGTTTTCATTTCGAATTCAATCAAATAAAACGAATACCCAACGATAGCGAGTCGACAAAGTAGTGATGGTCGTTTCATAACTTCCCATGTTAGTCGTAACCATAACAGTTATTAATTACGCAACGTTCACGATATCGTAATATATCATAATAACTATAATCTATTTCCAGAGCGTCAGCTATATTATGCTAGTATTGTTACAAATTATATTAAAAGTTATTGAGCTAAAAAAAAAAAAAACAAAAAATTATATTAATAATAAACGCACAACGGATACGTTTCGTTATTTGAAAAAATTAACCCGATAACGATACATCGTTATTTAGTTATTTGTGAGAACAGCACGTGAATAAGAAAGACCATAGATAATGATGTGCGGAAACCATAAAGACACCGGAAACCGCACAATGATTATAATTACCACTATAAAATATTATAAGTAACAGAGGTTCAGAAAAAAAATCGTATTATGGGAAATGGAATGCGAAATATGGGTGTTTAAAAATTGTAATTACCGAAGTCACCAGCCCCATTATACCGTGCACTGTATAAAGAGGCAAATAACTGCAGTTTTCAAATGAAAGGGAGTTTGAAACGGAGCAGCCAGATGGTATCTGGCTTCCATCATCGAATCCCAGCATCTCCACCATATTTTGTCGTCCCTTTCCATACATACATATACAATAATGATTATATTTATGCCTAGGTAGGATGTATAGACTAGGACAACAAAGAAAGGGATTTAAGGTTAAGTATAAAGGTAGATAAAGAATGTTAATATCAAGTTTCTCAGGAAATGCGAGACGTATCCCACAGGGCACGCGCGGAAGGCGTCCTGTATAATCGTGGCTTAGCCACATTCAATCTATAAGTAACTGTACGTCCTCACAATCAGATTTCCTGGCTTGATCGACTAGATCCGGTCTGAGCACAGTTTCGTTGTGCCCTGGTGCCACCATATCCATGAGGTTCTGGTTTCCCAGTCCCGGTTTGGACTTAGCCCTGCCTTGGCACCAGCCGGACGTGGGGGCTTGGGCCCCCACGAGGACCTCCTCCATCCCCAATAGTCCTTCCACGGTTGCTCCAACTAATAGTCGACCGTTGCCTGTGCGCTTATATATCACACTGCCTTTGGGACATAGTCGCAACTATTTTCTCCCAACCTGGGTTAGCCGAAGCTATTACCCTCCAACTTGTACGCTCCAAGGTAATATCATAATTACCGCCTTTTCATACACTGTTAGCGTTTGTTGGATCCTTCATGTTACTTACTGTTGTGAGAACGTACTTTCACATAATATCTACTTATTTACTCAGATATTATCATTCTCTATCAGGAAGTTAAAAATAGATTTAGCACTCACCAATCTATCTCCTGGTTGATTTACCTCTTGTCCGCTCCGTACCGGAGCGACGCCAACAAGGTAAGAAACGCCACCTTCTCATGTTCTCACGTCGCGGTCTAACCTATTCTACCGCCATTTTTCTGCCGTAAGATATACGAACATGTACAAACTAGTCAATCCGGTGACCAATGTTGCCACCACACAAAATAGATTGACATTACTCTGAAGTTAACACTTACCCATGTTTACATGGCGATTCGCGTGTTTCGCGACAACCTCAAAAGGAAAAAAGGAACCCTTATAATAATCACTTCGTTGTCCTTCTGTCTGTCAGTTTGTCTGTCTGTCTGTCAAGACACTTTTTAACGGAAACGCGTGGAGGTATCAAAATATAATTGATATCATCTACTTAGATCAGCGGTCCCTTGTGGCTGTAAAAAAATCATACTTCTAAGTTAACCAAACAAAAGTTATGGCCATTTTACTGCATATTTCCATACTTTGCAGAAGGCTAAGCTACTTAGATGGCACCATGGTATTGGTATCTAGGTATGGAACCCTACACTATACATACCCTACGTATGCCTTAACAATTTATTTATTTTATTATCAATAGCGACTGAAAATTCGTGATGACAAATGATAGGATATTTGAATTTTGGGGATACTTTCATTCCACATGATGACGAGGGTCTAATAATGGATCTGAATGATTGCCATTGGCAATATCTTACGAACAGTGCTGTGATAGTTGAGTTTGGGGTCGTATTCTTTGTTGTTTTGGGGACCTTCCATTCCACATCATCACGAGGGTCTGATGATGTAGCCAAAAGATTACCATTGGAACGGCTTCATGAAAAGTGCTAAGATATATAAGTTATATTCACTCCTCAATTTTTATCAGTGTATACGTGAAAAAATACCTGCCTTTTTCGCGTGATTATAATAAGACAATCACTAGAAAGACATATCTTACTAGTGATCTTACTAGTCTTATAATAATTTTATTTACTTGTATCTTTTTATTTATCTTATAAGAGTAAATAAAATGATTACGTAATATTATTTAGGTTGCTTAATTCTCACAATTTCAGAATATTATTAGCATCGCGTAAGATAATATGCACCTTTGTGCAAAAGGTGCATATTATCTTAACTATTTTCATGTAGTATACCTACAGGTAATATAATATTGACGTTGGAGCGTAAAATGAGTATTTATGCCTTCTATTATAAAGTTGACTTTATGCAGGTTCTGAACTTACCCTCTGAGTTTTGAATTAACTCTCTCAACGACACCGATGGTCGGACATTGTAGATACTTATGTAATTTTATATCATTTTTATCCAGAGCCCTCAACAACCGCGACATCTACCTAGGCTTCGAGTACATGGAGACAGATCTCCACAACGTGATCAAACGCGGCAACATACTTAAGGATATACACAAGCGGTACATTATGTATCAGATGCTCAAGGCAACCAAGTATATACACTCGGGGAATGTGATACATAGGGACCAGAAGCCGAGTAATGTGCTGATTGATAGTGCTTGCAGGTACGTCGGTAGATAGATTATCTTCATCATTTTCAGCCGGGGAGTACCCAATTTGACGTGGGACCACTTTAAAATAGTATCACATCCTCCCTACCCGTGGTTGCCGCAAGAGTAGTAGTTGTAGTGGTAGGCCTCTTTTGCAGGGGGCCGCCTGGGGAAGTACCACACCTTTGCCAGTTATTCATCAGCCAAGCAGTAATGTGCAAACATTACTGTGTTCCGGTATGAAGGACAATGTTACCAGCGAAATTACTGGGCATGATGAGATTCAACAAGTCATATCTCAGGGTGACAGGCGCAGTGCAATGCTTCGCAGAATTTTAAATTTGAAAACACTGGGTGGCACTGTGTCTGATATGGGAATCATGATGTTTACCATCAAGGACCTTATTTGCTTGTGTTGTAACTCACTATCATAAAAAAAAGAGTCGCCTAAGGGTTATCATCCAGAGGATCTAGAGGATGGAAAGCAGCGTCCTCTGCTTAATACCATCGAACTGGCAACTGGTAAAAGGGAGGCTTAGGCCCACTGCTGGAGATTAGTCTCCAGCAGTGGACTTCCAACGGCTGAGATGATGATGAGTACCAACTGGAGTGACAACCTTAATTTCGTCTTTGTCTCTGCCTAGCGCTGCTCTATAATCCACATTTGGCATGATGTCCTGGCTACATTCTTCACTCCATCGTGCATTGGTTTGCCGGCACTTCGATGTCCTTCTCTCGGCCACGACTCTGTCACCACCTTACTCCATCTGTCATTAGATATTCTGGCCAGATGACCGGCTCAACTCCATTTTAAGTTTTCGACCCTTTTGCCAACGTCTAAGACCTTTGTTTAAATTAGTTTGGTGTAACAGAACAAATTTTCAGCTGATTATAAAGTAGATATCTTATACAACTTTCAGAGTGAAGCTCGCAGATTTTGGCCTAGCCCGATCGGTGTCGAGCATGTATTCTGGCGGTGAAGATGGAGCCGACCCGTGCCTCACTGACTATGTGGCCACCAGGTGGTACAGAGCGCCGGAGATACTCATCGCTAGTAAGAAGTAAGTTAAGATAATCTTAGATCAGTATCGAGCATGTTTTCTGGCGATGAAGATTTTATTAAAATCTGTCACATTGTATTGCATAAGATAGGTGATCACCTATCTTATCTATGGCCATTTGTAGTGTCAGAGTTTACAGGCTACCCTTTGTCTCTGACATGTGACAGGACCTAAAGTATATCACCTATGCCAGTAGAAACAACGGCTTATGATCCTAATAACATTTCCCATCATCAGCTACACCAAAGGCATAGACATGTGGTCCCTGGGCTGCATCCTCGGCGAGATGCTGACGGGGAAGCCTCTGTTCCCCGGCACATCCACCGTCAACCAGGTCGAGAGGATCATGGCTGCTCTACCCAGACCTTCTCCTGAAGGTGAGACTTTTGTTTCAGCTGATTGTTTTGGCAGGGCGATGAGCGAATGATGATTGAAGTCGTAGTACTTCACTGAGATTGTAATGTGCTTTACCACGTTTAGTGTTACATCAGGCTAATGTCGTGGTCTATTGGACGTAATTCCTACTGCTGAACGTAACATGCTGTGTTCGATGCCCAGGTCGGGCAAAATGATATTGGATTTATCTTTAAGGAATTTCTCAACATAATAAATAGTCTCGATTTGTTCTTGGTTATGACAATAGGCTCACCCCTTCTAACAAGCTTAAAACGTAAATGGCTAAATGTGGGTGGACCTACATCGGGAGAAGTCCAGGGTAACACTTCTGCCTACTTCAGGGAAGCACGGCGTTACATTAACGTGGTGGTCACCTTTTTGTGTTTTTGTCCCCATGCTGAGCAAAGGCAATATACCTCTTACAACTCTAGGACGTTCTTCAGCTAGACATTGCTGGTTGCCATTGAATTTATCCTGGGGATGAATGCACCCCACTATCTCCTTTCGGGCCTGCCGCTCTTTGACCTATTTGTAACATATATGTTAGTGACTTAGTGTAACCTACTGGGTTTCGAAGTTCTAAAGTCACAAATGACATTCCAGACATGACAGCAGTATGCAGTGGTTACGGTTCAGCATTAATGCGGGAGCAAGCAGCAAACCCTTCGTCAGCCAACGCGAGCCTTACTTCCTTACTATCTTGCGCCCCAAAAGACGCGTCTGATCTCGTCCAGCGGCTGCTGGTCTTCAACCCAGCCAAGAGACTGAGTGCTGAACGAGCTTTGAACCATGAATATGTTGGCAAGTATGTGTGGCTTAAGAATAAGTAGGTTACACATTTAAAGATGTTCTTTTCCAGCGACTGTTTAGTCTTCAACCTTGACAAGAGAGAGCGCTAAAAGAGCAAGGCAATCAACGATTAAAATCTTATAAGAAAAATTTTCGACTCAATTGACTGCCTCGGTGGCGTAGAGGGCACATGCTCGACTGCCAATCAAGAGGTCCAGGGTTCGCCCAGGTCAGGCAGTGTTAAATATTGGATTTTTCCATTAGGAATTATCATAATAACTGCCTGGAGTCTGGAACTGTGCCCGGTAGATGGCAATAAGCTCGCCACTCGCCCCTTATTACATGGGACCAATAACATACTGGCGAAATGTGGGTGTATCTACCATGGGACTGAGTCCTGGATACACCTCTTCCTACCCCTTCGGGAAAAAGGCGTATGTTATGTTATGTTTTGGTAAGGCCATTGATAAAGGCCAAGATCCAGAGCCAACCACAAACAATCGAGTGGTAAATTATTCCCTATTTCTTCATCTGTGTATTTTGATTTTGTATGGGTGATGGGACCTTATGGTGTAATATTATAAGTGAAGGTTCCTCTCGTAGATTTCACCGTGAACGCGACGAGCCGACCCTCCCGTCGGACGTCCTCCTTCCCCTAAGGGACGACAAGCAAGTGTCCATAGACGACTATAGGAACAAACTGTACAGCATCATGGCCAAAGGTTCGCACTCTTTCAATGGACCGCAGAGGAAGGCACATGTTAGGTAAGTGCCGATGTTTTTACCTATTTTTTTTTTTTGGTTTTTCTCTAGGAATCGTCCATTTTATATTTGCGGTCTATTCGCTAGTGGCTCTAGGCGGTAGTAGGTGGGATAGAAAAAATTCGTCGATGACTGGTAGCTCAATAGGTAGAGTGCCCACTGATCCTGATCGGCAGTCGATTGGGTAAATTTTTTATAGGATGTGACAAATTTCTTGTATTTGGACTTTGTATTTGAATTTGGAGGTATTTGGACTTAACATTTTTATTATTATTATTAAGCCTTTTTATTTCCCATGTCTTCTTTTCTCTTTTGTGATATTTTTTTAACAATTATTTTTGAGGCATGGTCCCTTCTTGGGTATAGGCCTCCTCCAACCTTCTCCACTCCTTTCTATCCTCTGCTATTATCTCCATCCAGTTTCCACCAATACATTTTTGGATCTCGTCAATCCATCGCTCTTTTGATCTTCCTCTATTCCTGTTCCCGGTTGGGCCCTTCCATTTCGTTACTCTTTTTATCCATCTTCCATCTGTTGCACGAGCTATATGTCCTGCCCATTTCCATTTTAGGCGTTTTGCGTGTTGTACTGCATCAATTATTTTTGTTTTCCGCCTGATATCTTCTTAACATTATATTGATTTCAAATAAATAATTGTTTTGTCCCTTAGCTCGAAATCAAACACACTCCCAACAACGAAAAGCAAGAGCTACCTCGAAACAGACAGCAAGTACAAATCGAAACTCAGCGTCTCAGCCGACCAGAAAACTCGCCCCAAACCCGAACGGCCGATCAAAGAGTTCAAATCCGACCACAGCGTCACAAAACCATTAAAGGCGACCAAATATTTCGAGCCGCGTCACTGGGTGGAATCTTCCAAATGTCACGGAGACTATTTCCAACCGGTGACGAGGCAAAGTCCCTCAGAAATTGGGGTGATGAGTGGGGGGAAGAAAGCAGTGCAGCAAAGGAGAAATTCCACCTCGTTTTCGACGGTGACTATAGGGGGCGATGCGGATTATTTGGGGGTCGGTAGGCAAAGGCATGGGGTCATCACTGCTAGTGCTTTGATGGACTTGAGAACGAGCATTCGGTGAGTCTCAATTTTTTAGCTAAGCTGTTTTGTGCTCGGTTTCAGGATAATGTTTTTTGAACGGATTTTGTGCTTTTGCGTCACGGATTAACGTGTGCACAATTATGTTATAAATATAAAAATGTTTTATTTGATAAAGAGGACGAGCCCAATGATATTTAAATTATGCAAGGAATTAGTGTCTTTTGTAGAACATGTTATAATAATACATTATGTTAAAACAATATTTTTGTTCGTTTTAAATATACTATAGAACACAAATTGAATTTATTTGTTTTTGACATTTGGAGATAGCGGATTATTATTGGGATGTATTTATTAGCACTTTAAAATGAATGAAACAAGCTTTAAAATAATAATGCATGTATAATTTAATATATAATTAACTTTAAATATCATAGTTTAAGGTTAAACGTCACCCATACAAAATGAAAATACACAGATCAATATGAAGAAAAAGGGAATAAATTATCCACTCGATTGTTTGTGGTTGGCTCTGGATCTGGACTTTATTTGCGCGAAAACATATTTCTTCTGAAATTGTAAAAGAAAAGGTTATGTTAATGTTTTTTAATAGCAAAAAACCATACGGTTTTCTATAACAAAATTTGTTTTCGCCTAAACAAAGGCCAGATCCAGAGCCAACCACAAATAATTGAGTGGAAAATGATTCCCTATTTCTTTATATCTGTGTATACTTTCATTTTGTATGGGTGACGTTTAATTTTAACTATAAAAATACATACCTAAAAGATGTCAACATAATTTCAAATATCATTGGAAGAACGGCACTGATATTATTATTACTTAGTGGGTACTAGTTACTTACCGACTCCCTTGTAATTTCGGTATCACAGTAATTGGTGTATTGAGTAGAGTCTATCCCATATAAACCGAAAGGTTTACGCCGAATGATGATAATGGCGACTGATTATCATTATACATCATTATACCACTTCGCCATCTTATAACTGAGTTTCGTAACCAGTTACCTAAAAACAATTGTATTCTTGTTTCGTAACTCAGTTACAAACGAAAACTTTTCAGTCTGTGTTACTTTTTGGTAACCACGGTATTTTCTTACCGGTTACATAAGAATAAATTGTCGTCTCATCTCGAAAGTAGTTTACAAGCAAAGATATTTGAATCGGACTTTAAATAATTGTTGGAAGACAGATGAAAAAAATTTAAAAATGTTACATTTATTGGAAACTATTCTTAAAATTTCTGGTATCTGTTTCATTTCTGTTAATTTAACTTTAAATTTATAATAGCTCCATTATTTTTATGCTCTCCTAGTACTTATTATATAGGTTTCTTATGAAATATTATATTCAATCTTTTACGGCTATTTTCAATTATGAAAACTATGAAACTATTAACTATGTATTTAAAATAGTGAAAAGTTTTCGTTTGTACAAAACGAGAATACAATTTCTTAATTGGTAACTGGTTACGAAACTCAGTTTCGATGGCGGCCGAAATACATATAGCTTTTTTAGCTTGGGATCAAAATTAACTAAAATGTATGTAGCTACTTACCTAAGAAGCGTCGCATTTTTTGCATGAAAACTAGCGTCGCGTCTGGAAGCCAAGTTATGCATACCATTTTTTACGACGGGGTTTTCATTTTGTAAGTGTTTTTAATGAAGCTGGCTGTCTACTAGACCGGAAGGCATTAGAACGGTATTACCGAGGCGGACACGAAACGGTCTACCCTGTTATAAATAACGGTTTTGACACGTTATAGCCTGGACTTTCACTCCAACCAACTAAACCGACCAATTGGTTGTACAGAATGGAACTCAATGAAGGGTTTTTCCAATCTAACCAACTGGTTTATCATATCATATTTTATTTTGGGAAAAATTGTTCCCAACAGACATACCAACTGAAATGACCAATTGAAGCCGATCAATTACTTTTCTTTCTCAAATATACAATTTTTTGGGTAGTTTCGATAGGAATATATTATTAATTTGAATTTGTTACCCATCGACACAACAGAAAATAGATCAACTCTATTCATGTGATTATTTTGCTTAAGAGTACTTTGTATGGGTGACGTTTAAAGTACATGTTTTAACTGATGCGACACTATGCGTATAGAAACTCTAAAAGATATTTTTATCTTATTGTTATTGGCGGATAACGTGTCAAAACGTTCTCATAGAAAATTGTTGACGGAAAGCTAACGCTTTGTCACACGATGCAGGTACGGGACGATCGCGAAACGGTGTAGTGGGCCTATGTCATACATTTCAATACAAAAAAAATCCCAGGAAGGGCCGCTTCACATTAGATCGGCGGCACAGCGGCGCGGGCAGCAACGAGTTTAGATTTCTATTGAAGTCGCGCGGGTGCAGCTTTAATGAAAAAGCACCCACTGTTGTTGCGTTGTTGTAGAACAGCTGACGCGCTGCTAACGCGATGCTTTCGGGCTACTGTCGAGCTACGTTCGTTTTCGCGCTGCTGTGGCGACGCTCTCGCGCTGCTGCCGCTCAGCTTGCGAACTAATGTGAAGGGGCCTTCACGGTCTTATTTCGTTCCGTTATAGTGGACAGACGGTTTTATTGTCACTATACGGATATATAATAGATAAAACTTTATTGTACACCACGCACAAAGAAATAAACATTTAGGGCACAGACACTTTAGATAATTCAATGTACAATCGGTGGTCTTATTGCTAAGAAGCAATTTCTACCAGACAACCGATGAATAGAGATGATTGTGTATCGATATTTATTGATGAACTGTGAAACGTTGCTCACTTATTTTATAAATCCTTGTAAATAGTTTACATTTTTAAAATAACATTATAATGTACTTAACTTAAATAAATAGAAAATATACTAAAATAATAGAGAGCCGATCGATTAGGAGAAAAAGATTTTATTGGGAGAATCACGAGTCACACCTTTAGTAGAATTTTACACTCAATTTAAAAATAATGTGTTGAGACCAATAATTAAAAATAGATAGAGTAACAGGTACCTATCGATATTATCTAGTCTTTGTAATAATAAATTAAATTAAATTTTCAGAATGGTATCATTATTGTAGTAATATTAATTATTATTATTGTGGTCATGTAGCCTAAGAGCGTTGTCACGCGTACACAGCGCCGCGTCGAAATAAAACCGTGGAATAAATTACTAGAGCAAATACGAATTACCATGATATTGCTAGGAGAATACGAAAACTAATGTTTTCTTTCTAAAATATATATTAATAAATAATATGGGACAACTTCCACACACAGTCATCTGGTCCCATTAGGCTAGAAGCCTGTACTATGGTAACCAGATTCAGATGACTGATATACATACTTATATATGCTTATAACACCCAGACACAGATCAAAACACACATGTTGATGCACACAAATGTATGACCTGGCTGGGGATCGAACCCGGGTCCTGCGGCACAGAAAGCAGAGTTACTACCGTCTGAGCCAACGAGGCTGTCAATATATATATGTACACATACGCGGGCACGGGACGGGTCGGGTGTCAGATACAAGAAAACGCTCGACCATATTTTGTCTTTTTGATACAAATATAAGGATGACAACTTGACCCGTGAGTCGGGCGCTTTTTTTCTTATCGTACTCCCGACCCGACCCGCGCCGCGCCCGTCGCGCGCCCGCGGTCAATCTGCGCTAAACTCTTCGTAAAATATTACCTACCTACTGAAAAATTTGTCAAAATGGAAAAATTTATTGAAAAATGTTTTGGTGTAGAAATGCGGGTACTTGCTCAAAATCATATAACTTATGATGTGACGTCAAGTGACCTTATTTTAACTGTACTTAACCTTTAAGGCTGAATTTGACCACACTCACGTCAATCCTGAGGATGAAAAATCAGTACTTATTCGAGAATGGACACAGGATAAGCGATACCATTGTTTAGTATCGATGCGAACATATTGTCTCGGGTCAATGACCGTTTTTCTCACTGCTTTTAATACTGACTATAAACTATGTACAAGAATGAATCTCAAGATCAACGCAAATGAAGTTATTCTGAATGAGTAAATCCATGAAACCTAGAAAAAAAAGCGGATGAAGTTTTAAAAAATGGCTATTTATCACTAGGCTTACTCTGTAATCTGAAGGGACGTTGAGGACGATGGTCGAATTCAGATAGAAATAAAATAATAATATACTACGTAATCTTAATCTAGTCAAAGTTCTAGTGTTTTGCTCAAAGCTCACAATAGTGCAATGTTTGGTACATATGTAACTAAAATATTATGTAAAAATATATACTTTATGTAACAACGTATTTGAAGGGTTCTGTAGAACCAAGTATATAAAGCTTATAATATAAAACACATGGGTGGCCGAGGTACGGGTCGGGTGTCAAATACAAGCAACCGTGCCCGACCCGCGCTCCCTCATGTGTGTTTTAACCTTAATAGTCAACGATTAATAGTAAAATTCGTAGATCAAGACTGACAGTAAGGCCAGTAAGGTACTTCACATACTTGAACTTGATTGACACACTTAGAGCAATTATGTCGAAAAATGCTGTTGTCAAAGTATTTTTCAAGCTTTTTTTATACATTCCCATATTTTAATCTCTGTTTACAGTTTTGGTCACGATTTAAGACTCTGGATATAATAGGGAATTCCACTGTATAATACTGTGTTTTAGGCACTTTTGTAATAATTTTACATAAATGGTCGAATAAATGGTTGAACAATTGAACTTTTTTTATATGTCATTTTTTTAGAATAATAATAAGAATAATTATATGGTACAACGTTCCACACACGGTCATCTGGTCCCAAACTAGGCTAGAAGCCTGTACTATGGTAACCAGATGACTGATATACATACATATACAAGCTTATAACACCCAGACACACATCAAACAGACATGTTCATGCACACAAATGTTTGACCTGGCCGGGGATCGAACCCGGAGCCTGCGGCACAGAAAGCAGAGTTACTACCATCTGTGCCAACCAGGCTGTCACTAATAGGAAATAGCTAATAGGAATTAATGGTTAAAAATATGTTTATAGGGGATACCAAATTATGTGAATTTACCTCGTTTTACGGTACAATTTAGGTGTATTCGTACAAACCATAAGCACGGATGTCTAAGGGCAGTCTTTATTTGCCAGCAATATAAGGCCGGGTATATACGGGCCGTTTGAACTAGGTCACGATCACTGTTTTAATCTGCGACTGCATAGTGAACTCCAGTTTTCTATTTGCCGTTTTTGCCTTCTTCTATAATTAAAATAATTATTAGGTTTAATACGATTTTAATTATAATAATACGTCCGTCTCCCCAAGATCTGCTTTCGTCTTTTACACACATAATTGGCATTGTAAAATGGCAAAGTATGAAAAAAAAATTTTTTTTCATAAATTATATTATCTATCTATTATACATTGCCTAGGTATTGTAGAGAATACCGGATTATATAGATTGCCGGTAACGTTCGCTCAAAGTGATGATTTTCTCTTTGGAAATTAAAAGTTATCCTGCTTGGTTCCTTTTTGAACAGTCTGTTTTAGAAAAAACCTTTTTTTTCGTCAGGAAAAAGACGTAAACACAGAAAAATCAATCAAAAACCACTCATCTTTCAGTTTTAAAAATCAATCGATTCATCAATAATCAAGATGAATAATTTCTTGATAATTTTATTTTGTGAAGTTGTTTTACTAAACATTTATTTAGTGTACGCCACAAATATCGTGCCAGTGTTAAGCTTAAAGCCTTCAGCAAGGTTCGACAAAAATTATACCCAAGAAGTAAGGACAATACAGATCGATGCACACATCATAACGGGCGCGGGTCGGTTAAGTTGTATTTGAAGTCGTGTCTAAATCTACGCGCTTTTATGTTCAAGTTGCATTTCAATTTTAAGTTCGTCTTGCGTCAAGCGCTGCGCCATAAAACTCACGCAGCGTTTAACTGTCCTAACGCATGTACACCCGTATTCAGAGTCAAAATCGCAAAAATTCCTCGACTTGACTCCACCTCACCTCAGCGATTTGATATTCATAGTTGTAATTTTACTCCTCACCTTAAGGAGTTTCCTCACTGAAGGTAAGGTGGAGTGGAGGAAACAACTGTCAAATATAAGGTACGTCGGCATCTACCTTGAACAGACCTCACAGTGATATATGGATGAAAACAAACGTATTTCGTGAGATTTTAGAATGTTGTTTCAAGAGTTTATTGAATATTTGAACGTAGCTTTGTTAACGAAATGCGGAAAATATATTATTATCTAACCAATATAATATTAATATTAAATTTTTCGGTGTGCGTAGGTGTTTGTTTGTGTGTTTTTATTTCTTTACGCCAAAACTACTGAAACGATTGGGCTGAAATTTGGTATGTAGATAGTTTACCCTTGGAATGTGTATGGGTATACTTTTTATTCCCATGGGAACGGTTACTGCGCGAGTATAATCTAGTACTCTATCTATTATACTAGTACCTTATATTTTTTAAATTAATTTAATTAATATCAGAAATCACAATATGTTATTGAATTTAAATAAAAGAAATTATAATGGCTTTTTGATATACTCATATATTAAGATTATTTAAATTAAAATAAACATTATTTAAAACAACATAATCACATCCTACTAGTCCTACTTGCCGTGGAGTTACCGGCTTTAGAATAGTGCTCCACCCTCTCTACCCGTGGTTGCCGTAAGAGCCGGCTAAGGGTTATAACAGATCCAGAGGACGGACAGCAGCGTCCTCTGCAAAAAACCATCGTACTGCGCTCGACAACCCGCCTGCCAAACGTGTCGAGTATTGGCAAAACCTCCCTTTATGGGGGAGGCCTATGATGTTCCTAAATAGTGGATCATCAATGGCTGAGATGATGATGATGACTAGTCCTACTTCCTACTAATATTATGAATAGTAAAGTTTGTGAGGAAGGATGGATGGATGTTTGTTACTCTTTTACAACAAAACTACTGAACCATTGGGCTGAAATTCGGTATGTAGATGGTTTAGACCCTGGAATAACACATAGGGTACTTTTATCTCAATATTACCACGGAAAAGATGACTAAGCGAGTAAACCCGTGATTCACAGCTAGTTCAAAATAATACATTTAATATTTTTATCTATTTATTTATAATCCTTTTTGGTTCTATTGCATCGAAGGAGTTCCTCGGTCGCATCCCTCTCAGCTTCAGCTTTAAAGTAAAGGGAGTTTAGCAGGACTTCTTCATGTATTTTGAAACAGTAATATTTCCTCTTGAATCACATTAGTCTTTACATTTCTAGATCCTGTAATGTAACAAATAATAACAAATTAAACAAATAATATATCTCTACATGATCAATTTATACTGATTATCAAAGTTTTTTTTTTATAAAGTAAACTTAATATGCCGTGGAGTTACCGGCTTTAGAATTGTATCTCACCCTCTCTACCCGTGGTTGCCGTAAGAGCCGGCTAAGGGTTATGAGATCCAGAGGACGGGCAGCAGTGTCCTTTGCGTAAAACCATCAAACTGCGCTCGCCAACCCGCCTGCCAAGCGTGGCGAGTATTGGCAACAACCCTCCTTGTGGGGGAGGCTTATGTTCAGCAGTGGATTTCCAACGGCTGGATGATGATGATGATGAAACATAATAAGCAAAATATTATATCAAGAATCTTCACCACAATCACTCTCAAGTAAGCTTTCATCATCTTCATCTCAGCCGTAGGACGTCCACTGCTGGACATAAGTCTCCCATAGAATTTCATCTAGTCCGGTTGTAAGCGCTTGCAAGTTTGTTGCAAGTTGGTTGCGAGTATGATGTCTAAGGAGCTTAAATATTTTTATAGACCAACAAAAGTTTTAAGTTTTCTACTAGGTAGTTAATTGTTTATTATGATATAATTTATTTACCTGCATAAAAAGGTATGTGTAATACCACTAACAATCACTTTAAACAATTCCATATCAGTTTGCTCGGTGAAAGCATCTTCCAAAATATTGGCTAGGCTTGGAATACTAGCTGATCTTCTATTTCTCTTTTCTCATGAGTCAATTCACTTTTACATCGAGTTTTTAGGTTATCACAATTTTTAAACTGCTCTGAAAAATAATAATAAGTTAAGTTATTACCAAAACAAAAAGTGTAAGGTGGTACTTCTATAATAATTTGCAACCTTTATACAACAAACCTTAACTAAACAAACTATAAAAATAGTTAATTATAATATGTATATAGATAACTGATTGATCAAATAAAATATTTTATTATTATGATTGCACATATTCAAGTACTTACTTTTGAGTTTGTGGCGATAGTATTGTACTATTCCTTTGTGAAGTGAGCTCAAGTTTTTAGCTGCCGTTCTCCCCATTGTTGTTGACATCGAGTTTATTTATTCATGTTTGTTACCTAGTTATCAAATCAAATCTTTTCACTTTCAGTAAAAATCACCCTTCCAGTTAACCAATCCAATGAATAAACACAACACGCCACGGATAGTAATATTTTAATAGTAAAGCAATACTTTTCTAGTCTCGAACTACTTATCTACATCTCAAGTATCACCACATTTCTTGCCTAGCCCACGATATATGAGATTCAATAATTGAATTTTATTTTTAAGAACCAAATTTTGTAAAAACTTTTGCAAAAATGTGACACTTGACACAACTTGAAGGTAAAAACCACAGATAATACGCTCATTTTTCTAAACCGATGACGTAATTTATGACGTATTTCGCTCACACTCATTGGAGGACCCTCCAATCGTACTCATTCAAGGAACCTCATAATTTGGTCAGTCAAGTGATTATGAATACCGATTTCGAGGTTGGTTGGAGGAGCGACTTGAGGCTTCCTTGAATGAGTTATGAGTCGAGGAGCTTTTGACGTTATGTTTAAGAATACGGGTGGTATAGTTTGTGGGGAGGTATTGGCCTCAGATTCGATGGCCTTTACAGCTATACGGGGCAGTGGTGAGCGCAAGATGCGCTCAACCCAAAGTTTAAGGGCCAATAACTAGCTCAAGGGCACCCAGATGGTACGTGTGTCCTATGGCCCTATTAATGGTTTGATCTGTTTGATTATTTGGAGAGAAACTAACCGAGCTGAAGGATCTGAGAGATCTTCACCACCAGTACTGAAAACGTAGTGACCGTTGCGTATATTGGTAGGATTAGGCGAGGCTAGTGCCGCCGCCGTTGTGATGGTGGCGCTAGAGTTGTCCGGGTCGTCCAGGACGTTGCAAGGGCGTCTACGGAGGGGAGGAGTTCCAGCTTTAACTATCGAGTAGTTCGAGACTTGGAGGAAAGCGAGGAAAGGAAAGCGCACATGAGTGGACAGGACTTATGGAAGACAACACACTCACGGCGTGCGCTAGCCGGGCGCGTTTCATTGTATATCTGATACCCGAACTGTGTCACGCCCGATCCGCGCCTGCGTATATGTATAAATAAACCATTTTCCGTAGTACATGACCAATTGACTATCTTCCTTTTTATTTATGGCACAGGCCGTTAGAAAACCAAGAGGTTCTGGATCTCCCAAGACTGCAGAGGTGAGTTCTCTGAAATCGCAAATTATTTTTATTATTAATTTAAGGACGTTTCATAGTAGAAAAATTGTATAAAACGTCGTGCTTCGCTGCGGCGATGTATTGCCAGAGAACAGATAAGTATTGCGTCAAGCCACATTATAAGTAATTATAGCCCAGAAGAAGTGCCGTTTGACGTTTCATCTTTTCAAGCTTTCAGAGAGTAGAAATAACTTTGCATAGACGTAACTCACACAATTTCAACAATCTTCGCCGTAAAACCATGGAATTATGATATTTATTACAAGATTTAGGTATACAATTCTTAATTACTAAATACAAATTCAAAACCTCCAAGAGCTCCGACCAGATACTGATTGATTTGATTTGATTTATCCGTTAGGCAATGGATGGTTTTACTAACTAGTAGGCTGTAGCGTGAAGCCTCATTGAATTTTATACCTACTATTCGCCTATTGCAGCCTAAGCTTTATTGACAATGTTCCAGTATCTTCCATTTGTAATGCTAATGGACAAAGGGCAGGACACGAGCGAGTACTGGCGCGAGACGGAGATACTATCCCTGGTGCGTAACAGAGAGGCGGAGATTGACTACGCGGCATGCGCGGAGTCCCCTGAGGACTCTGTTGTACAACTGGCAACTAGACGGACTCTTAGGCCTATATGTAGGGATCGGATTGGTAAGACAATATCTAGATTATCTCTAGTGAGTAACAGAGATTCATTGATTGACTACGCGGTGTGCACGCAGACCCCTGAAGACTCTGTTGTACAACTGGCCTCTAGTCAGACTCTTCGGCTCATTTATAGGAATCGGATTGGTAAGACAATATCTAGATACTCTAATTTTTATTAAGTACCTACATGACGTGCTCGCAGACCCCCGAAGACTCTGTTGTACAACTGGCAACTAGACGGACTCTTTGTATGGGTCACTAAAGTTAAACTAAAGGTCTTGTACACGGTTGGAACGAAATAATTAATTAATTGGTGTTGGGACAGATGAGCCCCTTTTTCATGATTTCGGAATATCAGTTTCTTACAAAATGTGAGATGATTTATAAAAAGTTTACTGATGTTTTTCAGATTACCAGCTCTGCCCCCAATGTCCCCAGTTCAACAATCACACAGAATGCGAACTGTTCCGGCATTCGTGCACGTAAGCGACTCTATTGCACGTTCCTAGGCTTGTTGGTAACAGGTGGAGTCAGTCCCTAAACGAATAGATGCCACGCTTGGCAAGCGCAGTTCATCAAAGAATACTAACTGTTATTATGTAAAGAAACAATACTCACCTTACGTTATGGAATAACATAAAAAGTACTTATTATCTATAAACGGGTCTAAACTATCTATATACCGAATTTCAGCCCAATCGGTTCAGTAGTGTTGGCGTGAAAGAGTAACAAACATCCATCCATCCATCCTCACATTCGTATTTATAATATTACCTAGTAGGATTTGTAGGACAATGATAGAAAGCTTACAGTTTTTATACCAAAGCGTTAACTATCTTAATTACATTTTACTTAACTAGGCACATATAACTGCCTCGGTGGCGTAGAGGGCACATGCTCGACTGCCAACCAAGAGGTCCCGGGTTCGATCCCCAGGTAAGGCAAAGTGTTAAATATTGGATTTTTCCATTAGAGATTATCTCAATAACTGCCTGGAGTCTGGAACTGTGCCCGGTAGATGGCAATAGGCTCGCCCCCTATTACATGGGACCAATAACATACTGGCGAAATGTGGGTGTATCTACTATGGGACTGAGTCCTGGGTACACCTCTGCCTACCCCTTCGGGAAAAAGGCGTGAATGTATGTTATGTTTATGTTATATAACTAAAATAACATAATATATTAAAAAAACACAATATATAACTAAAATAAAGTCTAACATTGACTACGATAGACCGCACAATTCGTCAAATTCAGTTCAGTTCAATTCTTTATTTATTTAGGCACAACAGTGCACTTATAAACGTCACATACATGTCTTTACATCATTAAATATTAAATTGTACAACATCGAAATTTTACATCAATTGTTTAGGTCAATAGCTTGCCATGAGGCTTTGTCAGATATATCAAATATATCCAAAGGTTAAAAAAAAGGTTAACGAAAAAGTTTTATCAAAGGGTATAGAGTTCTATGCTCAGTAGCGGAATGATACAGCCTGACGATGTTGATTAGGGCACTTAATTTAGTCGTCGCGGAAGTTGGAGCTGTGGTGAGGAAGTGATCTGTTTATCTTATGATCCAGGGAAAGAAGAGTGCATCCCTCGGAATATCACAATTATTGCGACAACAAGTATGGAAAGTATCGAACGATGTTACTCTCAGCTGATTATTCGCAGTGTCGCTGCTGTGACGAATGCATATTTTACAGAGGTATACCTTAGGGCCTGTGCGTGACACGTTTTTTAATAGCGTATCCTAGCTGCAAGAAATTTGACACGATCCTATGAAAATTTTACCAAATGTATGTTTAGTATTCCCCTGTTTCCTCCCGATATAATGAACTCGGGGTGGTATTATGAACGCGTAACAACAGCAGTAAATTTTGCTGTCAAACGTCATTTTTTGTATGCCGTTTGACAGCAGACTTTAAGCAAATAAACGCTTTCCACACTTCTATAGGTCGACACAAAAGAGTAGAAAATAATGGGGGCGCCACTGTCTTTTACAAGAGTAAAAACAATTTCATCAACACACACACTTTAAATTAGTTCCGTTTCTACTCTTTTGTGTCGGACTATATTATACTGCTATATTTATACTGCTGTTCGTAATAAGGGGGCCGTTCTATAAATTTATATCCGGAAGTTTTTTATTTTATAGTAAAGTAAACTATATCCATTTTATTTCATTTTCTCTTAATAGACTTGTAAAATCAGGGTTAAAAAAATATATCAAATAGGTTTACTATATTCGGAGAAAACAGGGGAATACAAAACATAGATATGTTAAATTTTCCATAGGATCATGTCAAATTGTTTCATGGAACAATAAATAATAAAGTTAATTGTAATTTATTATCTTAATTACACGTGACGTGGCCTACATTACTCAAATGCAATTAAAATGAAATTGCGATTTATTTAATTGTAATAAATGTCCAATACTGCTGTAAATACACCCCTTCTGTGCCTCTCAGCATACCTTCCCGCATACCCGTTCCATTCCGTGCATACCTTAGGAACAGACTCAGTCAAGCGTTAGAATTTTAATAGGAAATTTCCAATAGGGGGTCTAATGACAACTGACTAATTCCAGAGCTGGACCAATCCTGCTTGAATGATGAATACAACTTCGATTCTGACGAATTTCTACCAGTCACTACCATTGGTAATCCATACCTTACTTTTTTATTTAGACTCGTAGATTATTTACTCGTAGACTCTTTTTCCTGTATTTTATTTTTTGGGTTCCCTACCTCTAAAGGAAGAAAGGAACCGTTAGAAACACTTAGTTGTCCGTCTGTCTGTCTATCTAGTCTACCCTTTTTCTGGAGAACGTGAGGAGGTTAAGAAGATTAAGTTGAAACTGATATCAAATAAGCAGCTTTGCAATCCCTTGGTTGATGTAAATAAAAAGTTTACACAATTAAAAGATACGGTCGTTTTGCCGCATACTTTCTTACTTTGGGCAGGGGACAAAACCTCTAGGGTAAATCCCTTTGGCCTAGAATGAATAAAAGCATGATCTTATAGCACAAGTTGAAATAAAAAATTGTATATATTGGTTTTTATAAAAAATATGATTACAAACACATTTACAGTTTGCATCTAGATGGCGCTGAATGTTCTTAGAACGCGGTAGCGTTTTGTTCAAGTATCTAGGTATGGAACCCTACATTAGGCATACTTACCTACGATACCACCGCATAAGGATTTTTTTGTCTATAATTTAGTCTAATGGCAACAGAGGAATTCTAGGCATCAACATACAGATATTTCTTAGGGTACTCTTTCGCAACATTGTATCGTTAATCGTTTCTACGGAAAATTTGTAAAATGCCACTATCCCTTATTTACATCATAAAGGAAAAGTCCTGGAAAATTTTAGCTTTTTGGGTCCAGTGGTTATGTCCATGCGTTGATGATGGAGTGTGTCAGTCAGGAGTATGCTCTTTAGATACCCGTACAAAAAAACATTTCATAGAAGAATTTTATGCAGAGATATAAATATCTCTGCGTATGTCGGATAATCCCTACTTAGTCACATGTTAAACGAGGATTTGTTGGCACAAACATGCGAATTTCACTTACCGACCCTACTTTGTACGATCGAACTCAACTACTATTCTACACAAAGCATTTACAGTAAATCAACTTGTAACATTATTAGTATCTTCCTAACATCTAGTGGCTCTGTGAGTTGTAGACCTGGCGAGTCTGTCTAAATATATTTATTATTATATGTTCACCGTGGGCATTACAACATTAACGAGATAGGTACAGTTGAATTGAGAACCTCCTACTTTTTTAAAGTTACCTACAAAATAAAGTTACCTACTTAATGAAAAAATTAAAACTCATCTATTTCAGGTCCTCACAAGTTCTCAAAAACAACCATCTCAAAACCAAAGATTATTTTTATTTTAATAATTCGATGTGGCGCAGGAAATTTGTAAATTTTAACGTTTTCAGTAGATTTTTTTCAAAATGGCGGATCTATGGTGATAGATCCACCATTTTGAAATATTTGTAAATTAAATCTATAATTTAATCAGCGCACTAGATTTCACGTGAATCGGTTGAAAAATGCAACATGTAGAGGAGAACAGCCGGATGGACAGACGGACAGCTGGATATACGAAATAACTTTTTCCCGAGTTGAATCAGAGACACTTTTCGCTCGCGCTTTCCGCACTCGTTTATTTAATTGTACTAAATGCTTAATAAGCTCGTTGATTTCCCATACTGCCTTCGCTATACTGTATGTACCATTACCCTAGATAGCAAGATTTTTGGAGAGATTCCATATCCTTATAACTTGGTCAGATTTCAGAGCCGGTTGTAATCCGTATTGGGGGCATCCGGAACAGGAGATCAAGGCCTTGAGATGCGATAAGACATTTAGGAGATGTGAGTACTTTATTTATTTAAATACTTACTTGGTTGCTTTTTCTATTGATTGTTGATAATTGAACTAAAGCTACATATTCCTATGGTGTTTCGAAGTGAAGAGACCGCTTTGACTATAAGATTATAAAATATTATGTCATTTATATGTTTTCATCATTCAATCATTTTTTGAAAAAAATTACAAAATCGGAATCGACAAAAAAATCTACAAATACCTATAGAATCTGCACACAAAATTTCATCAGCCCGCCTAGCATGGCACGGGGATAACTAGTCTTCCCCGTTTTTTCTCTCTTTCGCGCCCGAACAATTAATATCTGCTGTGCCGCTCTAACCCCCTGAGACTGTTTTCCCTGCTCACTGTGCTACCGGTCCAGGTCGCATATTCGACTTGAGTCGGAGATTCTCCTGGAGGAGAGCAGCCGGACACACAAACGAAAGCAATTTTACCCAATTAGAAACGGAGACGCTTCGCTATCTACTCGCGCTCATTCGTTCAATAAGTTACCATCGTTTTGTTTCTCAGGCGTTCCTGTTACATTACCGTCATTCCCTAGTGAAACGGTTAACATGATGTGAGTTTAATTACAATTACATATATATCATTAGTTACACTTCGTTTATTAGAGGTCCATATTACACTATAGTATTGTTGTCAGTTAAGCCACAGTGACGGCTATAATTGATGGTTAATCTATGTCTTTTTTTTTATTATATGCTAACATGAACTGCTGCCATGGTTTATGCAGCACCATTACACACTAATTAATATACATACACTAACTTAAAGCTACTTACAAATTATGTAAACGTATATAGACATATTTATATATTTTATTATTTTATATATATTTTCTCTTCCCTCTTTTTTATTTTTTACTATTTTTCTTTTTTTACTATGTATACATGTCATATTTCTTAAATCTATGTTGTCGATGATACAGTTAACTATTACTATTATACCATAAAATTTCGTTTATTTAAAAGTTTCCTTATAAAGAATTTATTTCTTACATCATCAGCTGGAAGACGTCCACTGCTGTACATAGGCCTCCCTATAACTCTGTAAACTATTCATATGGGGTGATTTTGCGGTACCACGTTTGGCAGGTGGCTTGTTGATCGCAGTAGTTGGAATTCTTGGAAACGCGGAGCGCTGCTGCCCACTCTCAGAATATGTCCCACTGCAAGGTCTCACGGCTCCCACGGGTGGCCCTATTATATAGCCGGGAACCACATGGCCGATGAGGAATTTATTTATAATTAACTAGTGTAGACCCAGCGGCTTTGCCCGCTCGCAATTACAAAATATCGGAGTTTTATACCAAACTTTGATTTGGACTCCTTAGAATGTGAATTTCCAAAAATCCTTTCTTTGTACACGTCTAGTACAACTTCTAGTGTTCCTTGTGCAATTAAAAGAACCTACATTCCAAGTTTCAAGTTTCTGGGATCAGTGGTTTGGTCTCTGCGTTGCATGTCAGCCAGTGAGTCATTTAAGTTTTTGTAACATATAGTGATGATAACGAGTGAATTTCTCACACCTATCTATCTAGTCGCCGCAGCTACCGGTTCCAGCCTCCCCCAGACGGGTTGGACTGTCCGATGTCATGTCGCAGCTATGAGTGTTCTGGTGGTTTCGTGCGAGAGACTCAGTGCGCCCCTGGAGCTTTCATACCTGATAAGGACATGTGCAATTGCTGCGGCAGGTGCAGCTCGTATCAGCGTTAGTTTCCTACTGTTACCTTATCTATTCTTTCATTTAAAAAAACCCGCATACGTACTTTATATACCTAGATACTTTGGATAAAAACCGACTCCGACAAAGCACAGCGAATTAGCAAGTTGAAGTGGCAATGGGCAGGGCACATAGCATTGGGCTGTAAAGTTCTCGAATGGAGACTGCGGACTGGCAAGCGCAGCGTAGGACGATCACGCAAGATGTACAGACGATCTGATTGACGGCAGGAACACGCTGGATGCAGGCCGCTTTCAACCGGACTGGATGGAAATGGGGGAGGCCTATGTTCAGCAGACGTCCTATGACTGAGATGATGATGATGATAATGACAAAAACGGGACTTAATGCGCTAAATACATCTAGTCCTAAAATAATGAACCGATTGGGCTGAAATTCGGTTTGTAGATAGTTTAGACCCTGGAATAATATTCCCACGGGAACGGACGTAGAGAATACGCGGGTGAATCCGCGGGGCACAGCTAAGTATTTTGCTGTGCCGTTCTCCCGTACTGCAGCGCGTGCATCCTATCCTCTCCCTCGCATGCTCACAGCACTCAATGCTCTCCTGGACCAAAATACTAAGTGTGATGTGTTCGCTGACAGATGGACCTCACTTCTGTCCATGTCTCACATACTGTGAGCTATGTTTTTAGTATTTTGTAAGTAAGATTTTGTAGTATATTCATTATATTTTATGTTAAATCTTTGATTCTATTTATTATTTACTAGCGGCCCGCCCCGGCTTCGCACGGTAGCAGAAGTAGGTATAGTGAACGTTTAACAGTAGTAAATTCGTGATACATTGTATTTTAATAGATATAACCCTAATGGTTTACGCAGCGCAGGCAAATTAAGGACTATTTCTGTTACAATGACCAAACCTTAACACGACATGTATAAATTTATCGTGGGCTATTTTGAGATATTGTAAGATATTGATAAGTACTACAAACCCCTAGTACATTACTCGTACTTTAATCTACCACCAATAGTTTTCACACCGCATGAAAAATAATCACTGCTTCGATATTGTGACTAAACCAGAAAAGATGGATATAATCTATGTATACTGTTTTGTAGGTATTGATAAGTACTACAATCCCCTAGTACATTACTTTATTCTACCACGAATACTTTTCACAGCGCATGCATATAATGTCTTTTTCGATTATTGTGACTAAACCCAAATAGATGGATAAAATTTCCTTGGACTATTTTGTAGATATTGATAAGTACTACAAACCCCTAGTACATTAATTTACTCTACCACCAATAGTTTTCACACCAAATGAAAAATAATCACTGCTTCGATTATTGTGACTAAACCAGAAAAGATGGATATAATCTATGTATACTGTTTTGTAGGTATTGATAAGTACTACAAACCCCTAGTACATTTCTTTACTCTACCACCAATAGTTTTCACACCGCATGAAAAATAATCACTGCTTCGATTATTTTGACTAAATCAAAAAAGATGGATATAATCTATGTATACTGTTTTGTAGGCATTGATAATTACTACAAACCCCTAGTACATTACTTTATTCTACCACGAATACTTTTCACAGCGCATGCATATAATGTCTTTTTCGATTATTGTGACTAAACCCAAATAGATGGATAAAATTTCCTTGGACTATTTTGTAGATATTGATAAGTACTACAAACCCCTAGTACATTATATTATTCTACCATCAATGGATTTCACAGCGCACGCAAATTTATGAATATGGTAATTATATTATGTGACACCTTGGTTCACAATATTGCAGTTTTATTACGGATCCCTATTTTTTTTCAAAATCTCATATAGCCTATGTCACTCACACTGAATTAAGCTATCCATAAGTGAAAGAATTTTTAAAATCGGTCCAGTAGTTTCGGAGCCTATTCGTTACAAACAAAAAAACAAAAAAAAAAATCAAAAAAACAAAAAAACAAAGTTTCTCTCTTTATAATATTAGTATAGATAGTATAGATTAGTGTTATTTTTTATATTTTTTCATTATTGTACTTAGTTTTAATGTACCTAACATAATATTATTTTTTAGAATTTATTACTCATAAATGTCAATTAATGTAATTGGTTTCGGTCGTTATAATTGAAAATAAATAAATAAATAAAATAAAATTCTTAGCTTATTTCACCGTCCTCGAGTAAACTAGTCGTCGATTAGTGCTACTCGGCAAATAAAAGTTCCAGGTAACTTGACAGTTTCACAAATAAGGCTAGTTTATGTGCCGATTAGCATAACTCGGACAATATGAAATTAGCACTGCGCCGTACTCGCCACTTTAATAGACGAGTAGCTTACTCGGGATTTTAATCGAGGATGATGAAAGAGGCCCTAACTATATTTATTTTATATATATTAATATAAATCATAGCAAGGCATATTACGATATATATTTTCTATACAAATATTCGACTGACCGCACACGCCGCTATAGTATATATTTTTATTACGTCACCAACATATACCGTAATATATATTATTGCATATTAATATGTATAAACTACTGTATCAATGAAATGAAGGCTAAAATATATATTATAGCATCGTCTCCGTGTGTGCTAGCTTACTATAATATATATTATAGGACGGTATATTAATATATATTATAGCTGCGTGTGTGACGGGCTTTATAAACTCTTTGTAATGATTACAGAACTGAACCAAAAATGCGCCAACTTCAAGAAAACTGTTCACAGTGTCAACGACAGCAATGAGGTTGAGGTGAGAAATTGCCAAATTGCTTAAAATGATTGGTCTAATTTAACAGTTTTCTCTTACTAAGTATTAGTACTTACCAAAGAATACCAAGTATTTATACCAAGTATTTATTAAAGAGAGCGACACTCACCTTCCCCCCACCATCAACCGGGAATCAGAATTGACAGCCGCTTACTTAGGTATTTTGACGTTTGTCAAAGGAGATGACATACTTTATAGTTTTATTCAATTCAATTCTTATTTTGTGGCTTGTGATATAGTTTTATTATTATGCTGTTTATTTTCATTGACGTACAAAAGTGTCAGATTGTGACCTATTTGAATAAATCTGTTTGACTTTGACTTTGACTTTGAATCAATCTAACCAAAACCGCGCTATATGGCTGTGGAGGTGAGTTTGAAACTCTCAGCGTTTTGTTCACGTGTTAGAAACGTAAATTTTTTACATTGTAATTTGATATTTATAATATTAGTAGGTTTTAAGAATTTAAATTAAGTTTTTTTTTATGATAGTATGGTAGTTTTTTATGGTAGTGTAGTGATAGAAGACGAGCAAATCAGATGTCTGATGGTAAGCATCATGATCGCCCATATCAGACACAGTGCCACCCAGTGTTTTAATTTTCAAAATTCTGCGCGGCACTGCACTGCGCCTGTCATACATACATACATTCACGCCTTTCTCCCGAAGGGGTAGGCAGAGGCGTACCCAGGACTCAGTCCCATAGTAGACACACCCACACTTCGCCAGCATGTTATTGGTCCCATGTAATAGGGGGCGAGACTATTGCCATCTACCGGGCACAGTTCCAGACTCCAGGCAGTTATTGAGATAATTCCTAATGGAAAAATCCAATATTTAACACTTGCCTGACCTGGGGATCGAACCCAGGACCTCTTGATTGGCAGTCGAGCATGCGCTCTCTACGCCACCGAGGCAGTCTCCGCCTGTCACCCCGAGATATTAGTTGCTGAAACTCGTTATGCCCAGTAATTTAGCTGGTAACATTGCCCTTCAGACCGGAACACAGTAATGTTTGCACATTACTGCTTGGCGGATGAATAACTAGCAAAGGTGTGGTACTTCCCCAGCGGCCCCCTGCAAATGAGGCCTACCACTAAGTAATGTCAAAGTCAATGATAATTAATAACTCTAGGTGGAGGAAGAATTCCTGGATCCAGGGTGTGATGATGGCCTGGTCTGCAGGCATGGCGTGTGCCAGGATATACACACCATAAAGCCTCAATCGAGGACTAGAAGAGACGAGGGGGATGACAACCCTTATGGTATTTATCTACCCATTTATTCTTAGCTCGGCGGTCGGTGGTGTAGTGGTTTTCAATTTTTGCCGATCATGAGGTCCTGGGATCGATCCCCAGGTTAACCAAAAAGTCTTCTTGGAATTTTCCATTAGTTTGCTTAATTACAGGCTGGAGTCTGGAACTGTGACCGGAGTAGTCAATAGCTACATAGGGCTTAAAATCATAACTGACGAAGTGTGGGTGTACCTACTATGGGACTAGGTCCTGGACCGGGTTCACCCCTTCGGAAAAAAGGCGTTAAGTTGAAACAAAAATTATATATGGACAAAATCTGGAATAATGTTTGTAGCTCGTAGCGTGGTGCTACGGCTTCGAGTGCTACGAGCGTAGAGGCTCTACGTATGTACTACGTTCATTAGAATATTGACCCAAGAATGTGTATTGTCTCTATGCCGACACTACTGAACTGATTGGGCAAGAATTTGGTAAGAAGTGAGCTTAGATCCAGGAATCACAAATAGGGTAGTTCTCCGCCGAAAAAGGAAGGGGTGTTGTTAGTTTGACGCGTCTATCTTTGTATCTTGTCTGTCCGTCTGTCTGTGGCATCGCAAAGTCGTAGCTTCTAAACGAATGGACAGATTTTAATGACTTTTTATTTGAAAGCTGACGTGATTGAGAGGCTTTTTACCCGACTGCGAAGAAAGAGGGTTATGTTTTTCGAGAGTATGTTTGTAAGTATGTATGTTTCTGGGGTATGTATCTTGGAATGTCGGGTGTTACAGTTAATATTTTTATAATGCAGTTCGGTTTTACGACTTTTTTAATAATTCAACTTATTTTTAGTTTTTTTTAATGACTTAGTCCTATACATACATACCTTATACAACCACGCATTGTTCCCGGTGGGGTCTCTCGGTGGGGAGACTTTTTTCTCCATTTGCTACGATCCTGACATGCAATTTTCGCTTCTTCCACTTTCATGACATTTTTCATACATGCTCGTCGTTTGACCAGGCCTTTCCTTAAGATAACATCAACTTGTTCATGAAAGGTACGCCTAGGTCGACTCCTACCGACTTGACCATACACACTAGCCTTATAAATCTCTTTTTTTTAATGTCATCATCATCATCATCTCAGCCATAGGACGTCCACCGCTGAACATAGGCTTCCCCAAGATCTCCATCCGGTCCGGTTGTAAGCGGCCTGCCTCCAGCGTGTTTTTGCCGTCTTTATCAGATAGTCTGTCCACCTTGTGGTTGGACGTCCTACGCTGCGCTTGCCAGTCCGTGGTCTCCATTCGAGAACTTTACAGCCCCATCGGCCATCAGTTCTACGTGCTATTTGCCGCCCATTGCCACTTCAACTTACTAATCCGCTGCGCTATGTCGATAACTTTCGTTCGTCTCCGGATCTCCTCATTTCTGATTCGATCTCGCAGATAATTAGTTAATCTCCTTTCATATAACAATTTTATATCTTTATTTTTGTCGAGTAGAGCCTTGTAAGAGCGAGTTGAAATATTTCAAGAAGAAGTACGGGGTAGATGGTCACCTGCACTTCGATGCACCTCAGTGTACGCCGCTTTGGCTGTATGCTCCTGTACAGGTTTGTACTTCTTTGTATATATCTATTTGTTTATTATTATGTATATATTATTCGTATATATTTATCCATGGTTGTCTGGAAGAGATCGCTCTTAGCGATAAGACCGCCAATTATTACATTATTTGTTATAATTGTATTTTAAATTTAAGGTTTCATGTTTGTAGTGTAATAATAAAGAGTTAATCTATCTATCTATTTTAAATACCTAATCTATGTTTTGTATACTAGACTAGCTGTGCCCCGCGGTTTCATCCACGTAGTCATCGTTCCCGTGGGAATATCGGAAAAAAAAATACCCTATGTGTTATTCCAGGTTCTAAGCTACCTACATACCAAATTTCAGTCCAATCGGTTCAGTAGTTTTGGCGTGAAAGAGTAACAAACATTCATCCATCCATATTCACAAAGTAGCATTTATAATATTATAGTTTAATTGGATAAATTCCACTTTATAATTACTTGCTACTTAAAATAAAACACTTCTGAAGAAAACACCACCTTAATCTAAAATTATTGTATTTTGTGTTTGTTTATTGTATTTTATGACAAAATACAATACTGTAACCAACTGTAACATATTATGGGTTTTTATTATGCCTGAAATAAAGCAATTTTATTATTATTTTATTACAAATAATATGTCAAGTCATAATTCCAACATCGGTATGTTCCAGTCAGCGGCAGCCTGTTAGCCGGGCTCCTAATAACAGTATTTCTTGAAGAAGTGTTAAAACGCTATCTGTCTACCTTTGTAAAAACTGTTATAGTTTCCTGGTGACAGATATTGATTCATTATTTAAGAGCGTTTCCTAGCTACAAGAAAAAGAGAGCAGTAAACAGGGGAATACGACAGGATACAGAGATATTGAGGAGGGGACATAGATTTGATAAATTTTCCATTGTATTGTGTCAAATTGCCAGTTAATTATCAGTCACACTTGTCCCCACCTCCTTGGTCACCAATGATGACAAGTGGGTTATTTTGTACCACTATGTCACCACTGCATGGTGACGTCCAATGGAAATGTGGGAATTGCGTCACAAATATAGACGTACGAATTTAATTTTGCGATAATGTAATCGGGTAAATTTTTTAGTCAGATTTTTTGTACGTAACACGAAATTGTAGCTAAACTAGTACAGAAACACGTTCCAAAAAATTTATAGAGCTTTATCATGATTATACAATATATATAAATAAAAAACAAAATTCTACTTGTCTAGTAATAAATTGTTAAATGAAAAAATTATAACCTAGACTAATACCTACAAAACTAGCAGCGTGAGGCACGTAACAGGTGCGGTTGCGCGTGGTTTAAATCATTTTTATATAACCATTCACAGAATAATCAATAAGAAATACCTATTTTGATAATAAAAACTCACACTTTAATATTTTACGTATAGACTTCACAACGCAGTTGTCACGCGATAACTGATCTTCAAACAGCTACCAAAAAACGAATTGTATTTGATTAGCTTTGATGCATTATAATACTGTTTTGACCAATAAAAAGTACGTTACAAATGCTTCAAATAAAATCTAAAGATTAAGTGGAAAAAAGATCTTTAATTTTCTGGCGAGGTCAGCTATTCATCTAGGATTTTGTCCTCGGTGTCAGGTGATTTCGGTGGAGCTATAAATATATGTGATCGTTTTACGGTCAGTTGATCTGGATTAGATGAAAAAGTATCGAGATTAGATTACCCACTTGTTTAACTTATAAGTTCAATAGTTTAGTAGTAATAAATCAACTGTTTTGTTGTCAGTTCGGTGGCATCATTTCGGTGGGAAGAAATACCACCGAAATGATGCACCAAATGTGTCACCAAAATGATGTTTGCAAAAAAAAATTGTAAAATTGGTATTATAGACTTTATTATCTAAGTGAAAGTTCACGATAATTTCTAATAGTGTGCCAAAACCCATTTGTACCAAATTGGTTATTTTATTGCAACCGACAATGTATCATAAAAAATCTTTTTATATTTCAATAAAGGACCTCAGATCAATGTTTTTACGTTATTAAGCATTAAATTTTTAAAATATTTATTAGGTAGGTATGTACAGTTAAATAAATGTTATTTTATGATTAAACTACACTTTACGTGACACTTTTGTCATTTCGGTGGCGGTGGAAAATATTTTTAACTTCTAAAATATTACAACGATATGCCTCTTACTACAGCAATGTAGGTAAATGTAAACCAACAATCTACACTTGTATCTTCATTAAATCAATATAATATTAAATTACATATTTACCACCGAAATGACGTTAAAACCAGCTTGAACTAAAATTCACCCAGTCACTTCTGAGAATTGGAAGCCGTAAAAATGGCAATTTCCACTTGCCACCACTATGTCTTTGAATGATAGATAGATAGATAGATAGATAGATAGATAAACACTTTATTGGTACACCACAACAAGAAGTTCTTAAATCTAATAACAATTAATAATAACTAGTGTAACAATGGGCGGTCTTATCGCTAAGAGCGATCTCTTCCAGACAACCGTGCAGGGAGAGGAGAGAACCGTAACAATCATTTGGTCGGTGGTGCTACAGACTGCTTAATAAATAAATATAGAATCATAAAGGTGACTAAAATACATACTTGATCTATATACGACCTATATACATACATACACATAAACCCTAATATTACACATATATCTATTTAATACATACTTATATAAACTAATATATATATATATATATATATTTCTTAATATTGTATATATATATGTACAGAATAATATGTATGAATATATAATATAATATAATAATATGTATGAAATATGATAGTATGAATGATTTAATATACCGGGCTATCGTTTATCACCTTACGGTACGATGCAAGTAGCTATCACGTTGTTATTGTATGCTTAATATACTATTACTATCGTCATCATCATATCAGCCATAGGACGTCCACTGCTGAACATAGGCCTTCCCCTTAGATTTCCAGCCAGTCCGGTTGTAAGCGGCCGGCATCCAGCGTGCTCCTGCCGTACTTATCAGATCGTCTGTCCACTATGTGGGAGGACGTCCTACGGTGCGCTTACCAGTCCGTATACTATACAGGGTATTATTATAGTAGATATTTAATTATTTCACAGCTACTGTGGTGTCCCGTGGCACACATTCAGAACTGGCAGCGGCCACTTACCATGAAGACGAAGAACTGTTCTTATTATACCGTGCTGTATGTTTGTATGTATAATGTATTTATTATTTCTCAGTGTCGTCGATTTGTTTGCTACTGCGCCCTAGAAGATGGTACAATTATTGAAGGCATCAAAGTGCCGCGGGTGGAAGTTTCTAATATGAACTGTGGTTAGTGTTCAGTGTGGTACAAATAATATTTAATAAATTGTTAAGGTATACGAATCTATGGATAGTTTAGGTTTCCGTACCTAGATACCTAAACAAAACGCTTCCAATCCCGAAAATAATCCACCTGCTAAAAACATACAACGCCATCTATTAGTTCCTTGCGCAAAGTATGGAAATATGCAATTAAATGGTCATAACGTTTGACACACCTCGCCCCATCGGCATCGGCCAGTTTTACAGCCTCTTTGGCTCAGATGGCAGTAACTCTGCTTTCTGTGCCGCAGGGCCCGGGTTCGATCCCCGGCCAGGTCAAACATTTGTGTGCATGAACATGTCTGTTTGATCTGTGTCTGGGTGTTATAAGCATATATAAGTATGTATATCAGTCATCTGGTTACCATAGTACAGGCTTCTAGCCTAGTTTGGGATCAGATGATCGTGTGTGGAAGTTGTCCCATATTATTATTATTTTATATTTATTGGGTTAAGTCAGAAGTATGACTTTTTTACAGCCACAAGGGACCGCAGACCTGATTAGTTGATATCAATTTCAACTGTGTCTTGACAGACGGACTGACAGACAGACGGACAACAAAGTGACCCTATGAGGGTTCCTTTTTTCTTTTCGAGATACGGAACCCTAAAATTGTGATGCATGCCTAATTATACACGTGTTACAAAAAGTTGTAGTAATACTCAATGGGGTTCATCTACCCGTCCGCCTAAACTACGAGTATTTGCAAAGTAAATAATTGCGAAATATGCAAAAAAAAATCGACTCCCTATTTTGATCCATTTTGTATGGAAAGTACATTTTTTTTTGCTTTGTTTGAAATTATTTCAAAAGAAAGCCTTTTGGAACACGTTGTATAATAATTTTGTCGATGATTTAATTACTATTTTTATTTATATTATTTTTATTATGTTACATAATATATAATAAGTACTATTTACTGACTGTAACCACAGTATACTAAGAACAGTAGCTTATCTAAGGCCTGTCGGTGAGATATTGGGTTAACGCTAATGGTTGTCACTTTAAATTTTAGTTAAATATTATTTGCGTATTATGAGCACTACTAGGTTTTCATTTACATAATATAATGAAATATTGTAGCAGTTCATAAATGAGGTGTAAATAAAAAGCCAATATTTACTTTTCTTATTCAGTAGGTAGGTATTCTGAAGAATGATAAGTCCGGGATTGAGGAGTCTTATTGAGGCACCTAAAGACTACAATATTTTTAGCCTCTGTTCGAAGTCATAATAAACAATTTTTAATTTAAAACTGCGCTAAATAACTAAATAAAGTGGCTAGTGAGAGCAGGTGAATGCGACCGAGCGTGCAGGGTACTTGGACACTCACGGTACGGCCCACACTGCCGACACCCGAGAGACCCTCAGATTATGCTAATGTGTGCGTAGCAGTGCGTGCGTACACGGCACGCACACATTCAGACCGGCAGCGGCCACTTACTATGAAGACGAACTACTGTTCTTCTCAGCCCTATCGGCCAAATGGCTGATACCACGCATGCATACGATGTTCTACGTGCTATGTGCCCTGCCCATTGCCACTTCAACTTGCTAATCCGCTGGGCTATGTCGGTAACTTTCGTTCGATTTTTTTTTTAATTTTCAGATTGTGCCCGCGAGAAATGTCGCACAGGACTAAACATGGAGTGCGACGGTTACGGCAACTACAAGGAGGCTGTGTTCAAGATACACGTAGACGAGCCTTCTCAAAATACTGACGTTTATGATGGCAATAAAGGTTTTTTTTTATGATAATGAGTAACAAATCAAAGTATCAGGTGCCTGATGGTAAGCATCATGATTGCCGATATCCGACACAGTGCCACCCACTGTTTTAAAATTAAAAATTCTGCGCGGCACTGCACTGCGCCTGTCACCCTGAGATATAAGTTGTTGAACCTCGCGTCATGCCCAGTAATTTCGCTGGTAACATTGCCCTTCAGACCGGAACACAGTAATGTTTGCACATTACTGCTTGGCGGATGAATAACTGGCAAAGGTGTGTGGTACTTCCCCAGGCGGCCCCCAGCAAAAGAGGCCTACCACTACAAAAAACGTGTAATTTTTTTACAAAATAGTAATATAAAGGCCTCAATTGCCAACACCCTACCCTACCCTAATTTATTGATACTCCATCATTTTCTTGGAAATAATTGATATCAGAAAAATGATGCAGTGTCAATAAATGGGTAGAATGCCAATAATTTTAGAGAATATTTTATAGAGAATGGTTTAGAGCCTTATTGCTTTTTCAAGACCACTCTATGTTTTATTGAGTTAAATAAAGTTATTTGTCGCAAATATTTAACTGTCCAAAGCTAATTCGCTTACACGTACCCACATTTTTGAAGATATAAAAATACTACATGTAATTACGTAAAATAAAGACGACTAGATTCTAGAAAATAACAATACAAAGATTCATTAAAAAATGTAATTTAATCCAAACGAGTTTTCATGTACCTGTACAAAGGAAAAAAATCTTAGAAAAATAAAAAGGCACTGAAAACTTTGCCGTACGGGGCCCTACCTTAAAACAACAGCATCGAAAATGCGGCAATTTTCAAGTGCTAGTGTGCGTAAAAACGTTTGTGTCAGACAGGTTCGATTACACCGATTTGGCGTAATTGAAGTTGTTGCATTTGACAAGTATAACAATATCTATCTATGAGGTATGCCTTGAGTAGAGCCGAGGACCGAGCTTAGTGGCAAATTGGGAGGGGCCTATGTCCAGCTGTGGACTAACACGGGCTGTTGATAATGATGATGTCTTAATAATTGATTATTTTCAGAAACGCCGCAGACAAGCTCTTCTACAGGGCCTTACACAATGCGCCAAATTAATTAAAATCTACCACGTTTAATGAAATAAATATAGTTTATGTACCATTCATAATAAATTACATTATTAAACTTATATCTTATATCTTTAAATGAGCAATTCTTGTATATAATTGGAATCTCGGAATCGGCTCCAACGATTTTCATAAAATTTAGTATATAGGGGGTTTCGGGGGCGATAAATCGATCTAGCTAGGAATCATTGTTAGAAAATGTCATTTTATTAAAAAAAAAAAAAAATACCGAGCAAAGCTCGGTCATCCAGATATTGTTTATAATTGTTGCAACCGATTGGTTTTTATGTTCAAATATAAGAATATGTATTGTGGTGAACATGGCTTATTCCACAAATAGCCGCAGCAGGGGATTTTAGGACTGAGAGTACAAATTGCCATAGCCAATATATTATAATATCACAAAAAGGTGTAGCTATACTTGAGGGTGCATCTGTCCGTTAACCTTAACAACAATCTTAACATTACATAACATACATGCACGCCTTCTTCCCGAAGGGGTAGGCAGAGGTGTACCCAGGACTCAGTCCCATAGCAGATACACCCACATTTCGCCAGTATTTTATTGGTCCCATGTAATATGGGGCGAGCCTATTGCTATCTACCGGGCACAGTTCCCGGCTCCAGGCAGTTATTTAATCTTAACAACTTGCAAAATAAAGAATTGCGAAATTCGCTGGATTGATCAGCTGATCCAAATCTACCGGTCAGCTCATGAATTTTGTATTCGAAGTGGGATTTTTCCGAATTTCGTAATTTTTCCTTTTGAATGTTGGTCAGTTTGACGAGTATCTACTCGTACCCCTTTACGTATTACTACACCTTTTGTAAGACGTATATTCTATATTTAGGGTGAGGCCCCATTAGTGCGTTGCGCTGCGTTGCGTCGCGTCGTTGCAATTGTATGCCACAACTGCGTTGCGTCCACAGCGAACAGCTCAGCTCATCTCCCTGCCTCCCACTTCATCTCTTGTCTGTTGATTCGTTGAAACGTCGCGTGTGGCGACGCAATGCATTAATGGGGCAGTCACAAAATATTTATGAAAAACGACGCACCATCAACGCTGCGACGTCGCAGCGCAACGCAACGCACTAATGGGGCCTCACACTTAAGCTATCGAGAACCGGTTTTAACCGGATTCAAGTTTTTAATAATCAGTTCTTCCATTATAATCTCAGAGTAAGCAATTCAACGTCATTGGTTATAATATATTGTTTTAGAACCGGATATCCGGTTCTGTAAGTTACCGCGCGAGTTTTTTTAAATACTTATTGCTGTTTTCTTAATATTTCAACAGAAAATCTAGCGTGCAAATTTATTCAAAAGGCACTCTTCGAGCCCGATATGCATTACCTATCTTGCTTTCTGTAGCTGTAGACCTGTGCGTAGGTATCTCAGGATATAGGTAATTAGACTGTACCAAATAAAAAAGATCGACAAGCTAAAACGATTAGAACTATAAATTAATGACTAGAACCAATTGGGCTGAAAGGTACCTATACTTATTATGTAGATAGCTTAAATAATTCTTAGAGCCTAAAACCTTGAATAAAATATAACAGGTACTTTTCAGAAATTTTCAACTGCGGGTACTCAGTAAAATCTCAGTAAAATATTAAAAATCTATAAGCTCTACTTAGCTCTACATACATAGAAAGGTAAACTTATTCATTGGCATAATATCATTAAACCTATTATGTAGTTTTTGAAAACATGGTCAAAAACTCTTTTCTGTGATTCTGTGTGCTGTAAACCCTGAAACTGTATCTAATGTATTTTCGTACGTCAATGGGCTGTGAGCCCTTGTGACGTCATGAGTCATACCGTGCCGTCAATTCTGTGTTGCCATTTTAGAAAAACTAGTGAAGTTTGGTAGAACATGTATTTAACATTAGTTATAGTAGAAAATAACCTAAAATCAGAAAATGATAATCACTCATTATTAATATAATGTGTCTCATCACACAGATTATATTAGGGTAAAATATGGTATCTCCATGCAACAAAAAAAAAATGGAAAGTGGAGATGTGGAAATGTCAAAAGTAGGTAGTACCTGATAAATCAATTGATAAAAAAATAACACTGAGATAACTTTTTTATATAAAATGTCACTAATTACGAATTTGGGTGTTCAAATATTTAATACCATTTGTTTGATGATGTTTTTACGCGGTGTTGGCAAAATTTTTGAGTAAGCACCTTCTACAGGCTTCATTAATTTAGAATTGAATTGAAAATAAAAAGCGCAATATTACACCTTTTTCACGGGGTAGGCAGAGGTGTACGTAAGATACAATCCCAAATAGGTTTGACAGCCTCGTTGGCGCAGACGGTAGTAACTCTGCTTTCTGTGCCGCAGGTCCCGGGTTCGATCCCCGGCCAGGTCAAACATTTGTGTGCATGAACATGACTGTTTGATCTGTGTCTGGGTGTTTAAGTTATAAACATATTTAAGTATGTATATCAGTCATTTGGTTACCATAGTACAGGCTGCTAGCCTAGTTTGGGACCAGATGACCGTGTGTGGAAGTTGTCCCTTATTATTATATTATATTATTATTATAGGTACACCCACACTTCACCAGTTATGTTTTAAGTCTCATATAATAGGGGGCGAGCCTATTGCCTTCAACCGGACACAAATTACTGAGAAAATTCCTAACGGATCCCAATATATTATGTTTAAAATACTTTGTTTTTTCAAAAGTAGTATTCCAATAAAGTGGTTATATTAATTCTACCAAACACTAGCAACACTTTTTCCGGGCAGTCAATACGTGCGCGGGAAGGGGCGCGCCGCTTGTCTGAGTAGCTCCGTAATAAATTACGATTTATCTAATTCTGTGCTGAAAAACTGTGAAAATGCCCAATATCATCAATGAAGTGAAGCTAGACTTCAAGGACGTCCTGCTGAGACCTAAACGGAGTACGTTGAGGTCCAGGAACGATGTGAGTACTGAATCTAGATGTTTGGTTTTTCGTCAAATAAAATTTAGTCAAGGCTGTGGAAAATACCGCAATTAGTTTAGCGATTCAGTGATATCATGTAGTACTTTTCACGCTGGCCAGCTGCTCTCTTATTAAATTGCAAAATTTAGGTGACAGAACTTGGCTCGGCAAACATCGAGTTTTTTTCAGGAATTACGTGTAAATGCCTGTAAAATTGCCTAAATTAGATAAAGACAGTGTAACCAAAACTAAATACAAAATTTCATACTTACCTATATTATACCATAATATTCTATCTTATATATATTATATTTATATAGGCCTTAGCGTCTCTGGCAGACGATTTAAACATATAGCAATTTTTGCCTGAAATACAGGTTTATTGAACCTAGTTCAGGCTATCTTCATATTAGATCTAAGTTTTTACAATTTATGATTTTAATTATCAAAAAAATGTATGGCACTTATGAAAAAAAAAAATAAACGATTTTAGTTTATTTAT
Source organism: Hemistola chrysoprasaria (assembly GCA_947063395.1). Lineage (NCBI taxonomy): Eukaryota > Metazoa > Arthropoda > Insecta > Lepidoptera > Geometridae > Hemistola > Hemistola chrysoprasaria. The sequence goes on along the minus strand of OX346733.1, from coordinate 7,370,465 downwards.
TTATTTATTTTATATTAAGACTGTACATATAGAGCATTTTTTCTTATGACTATATAAAACGATTCGGGAACTGCATGCACGTCCACATCTGGGACAGATGCGGTATACATGACCCAGCCACTTTAGTCGCCTTGGTTTGGGCATGGCGGTGAAGCTAGGGAAATTAGCAATTTCGAGAACCCTCTCATTAGTGACTCTATCCGACCACGAAATACCTAGGATATTTCGGAGGCTACGTATATGGAAGGTGTTGAGCCGTCTTTCTTGCTTCTTGCTTTATGTTGAGAATACATTATGTCTGACAGATGAGGACTTTTGTTTTTACAGTCTAGTGTTTGCTGTCCCAAACTCTAGTGCGGAGCCTTCCAAACATGGATTTAATTTTCAACATTATATCTTATACATAAACATACATTCACGCCTTTTTCTTGAAGGGATAGGCAGAGGTGTACCCAGGACTCCCATAGTAGATACACCCACATTTCGCCAGTATGTTATTGGTCCCATGTAATAGAGGGCGAGCCTATTGCCATCTACCGGGCACAGTTCCAGACTCCAGGCAGTTAATGAGATAATTCCTAATGGAAAAATCCAATATTTAACACTGCCTGACCTGGGGATCGAACCCTGAACCTTGATTGGCAGTCGAGCATGCGCCCTCTACGCCACCGAGGCAGTCATCGTATCCGTCCCTATATCTTATAGGTACCTATATAATATTATGCAGGGGTTCCCTATTCATTCGCATACTATTTTTAGCCATAATTTTACAACTCATAAAATTTTAAGCCATAATATATGTAACAGCTAATGATCACCAGTCATAACGTCAATACTCCTATTATAACTTGTTATAATTTTAAATGTCTTAACATTTGAAACCTATAACATTAATATGTCCTAACCATTGATAACCATATTATTTTATGCCATAATCCTAACATGTCCTAACTATTGATGTCACTAAAATTATGTGCCATAATCATATATTGTTCGAATGTTAATTTTGTCATAATATAAATTAAACCTAACCTAACCAATAGAATTTTGAATGTTCTTAACTCATTAACGTAGTTAAACATCTTTTCTATGTTGCAAACTGTTGATATATCACATTGCTATAAAAAAATATTATAGTAAGGCGCTATTACTGATTATGAATAAAAAAGAAGGTAGTTTCATTATTATTATAAAAATAACACTAAGTCAAATTTTAGTGTTAATATTTGGAACAAAGTTCTTAAACTAATTTTGAAATTATAATTACAATGGAAAACAAGTGCAAAATATTTACAACAGAAAGAGGAGCCACAAATTAAATATCAGTGGATTTACATATGAAAAAAATCGAGTAAATAAAAAAAATATTATTGGGTATGTGAGTTACGGCGAGATCCTACTCCTACCCATAAATGCAATACAACACTACAATATTCCTCACTTAAAAAAATACGTACACTACCGATTATGAACAATGAAAATTAGGACATACACCATTATTAACTATAAAATTATACATAACAACCATTATGACAACTAACAATAGGAATAAAAACTATTATACACAAAAATATTATAGCAATTAAATTTTAGGACAATTTATCAATATTACTACAAAAAAATATGTATTTCCAATATTATGACTAGAGGAGGTTATGACAAATTATGTATGCGGAAAAATTTGATGACAAAAGAAATTATGCGAATCAATAGGACACCATTATGCAGGTACTAGATTACCTATAATTATTACAAAAACTGCACATTTATTCTCTCTCTGGAAGAGATAAGAGATCAATCTGAGCGATAAGGTCGCCAATCGTTACACTGTTTCTTGCGTGTAATTTTTGTTGAAATAATATTATGTATTGTGGTATCACTGAGTTATCTATCTATTTAAAATAATTATGGTAATAAGTATACTTAACAGGAAAGTGGACCTGTTAGCAATTTGACACAACTCTATGGAAAATTTACCAAATCGATGTTTTGTATTCCCCTGTTTCCTCCGAATATAGAAAACCTATTTGATATATTTATATCCAAATATTTTGAAGATGAAGTAAGCTGTGTCTCTATTATTTTATTTTTGTTTATAAACTCTTAATTTATTAGTAGTGAACGTTCAATCAAGCGAGTAAAACTGGGATTTTAAGAACTATAAAGAAACAGAGAGTTTATAAATTGTTAAATAAATTGTAGTGTGCGCATAAAACCGTTTGCAAGAAGTGCTAGTCTGTGTGAAAAATTGTGTAGGACAGGCTCGGGACGCCGATTTCAGGGTAGTTTTAGTTGCCACATTTGACAAGTACGACGGCGGTATCTAGTCTGAGTGCGCGCGCAGACCTGTCGATAATCTAAGCACAAATAGATATCTAGGGGAACCATTCGGCGGCGTTTGTTTCGGCTCTCGTGACTTCTCTAAGTTAAAAAGTATTTACGATGTTTATTGACGATTTGCATGATAAAAATCATCAAATTGGTAATAAATGTATTACAATATAAGTACTTGTTACATTAAGTAGGTACACATAAAAAAAATATTTTATTATTTTTTTATTAAAATCACTTCCGTTGCTGACGATACCCATAAATCAAAATTACTTTGAAAATGTTTTTTTATGTCCAACCACGACGACCCACCCACGTTTGGTACTAGCGCAACTCAATACTCACGATAATATTCCGTCACTAGTTCCAAGTTAGGTACAACGGTGTATCATTTATTGTTCATCAATGGAACAACTCCAATGGTACGATTCAAATGACCCTACACCGTTTGACGTTTCATCTTTTCAAGCAAGAAATAACTTTGCATATAGGCATAACTCGCACAATATCAATAACCTTCCCTATATTTATTATTATTCCGATTCGAACTAAAAGTCGCCCGATATTGCGATGATCGCCAAGTTGAGTTCTATTATGTCGATCTTAATAGATCGATAGATGGTCGTACTAATGTACGACCATAAAATAATAATAATAATTTTAGTTTATTCTCTAACATAACGGGTTACCCCAATTACACTGCTCGAGTCAATTCATATGGGTTATGTGGACAACCCATATTGTCAGAGTTTCAGGTCGCCAAGATTCCTACAAGGCCTCCGACATGACCTAACGACTACCCCCTACATATCTTATATAGGAAACAGCCATGTTCGTAGGTTGGTAACTGCTTAAGGTTTCATAATTACTCAATTTCACCCAAATCATTACCTAGCTACTAACTAATCTTTGGACTTAGAGGGCTGTTATGCAAAGAGTTTAATAAAGTTTAAGTTTAATTAAGAGAATAATGATATACTTAGGTATCTATAGTTAAAGATATAATGAACCGATATTCCTATGCGAAGGAAGTCGCGGAGTAAAACAACTCCAACACATTACCCAATTTTCGCATTATCAAATTTTTGGAGCATTAAAGTTACTTTGATTAAATATAAGTATCGCTAACACTGTCTAACTGCCTTTACACAATATCTAGCTCTGATATATATATCATATACATATATCCGATAGTGTATAATGAAATAGCTTTACTGTAGTTTGAAGTAGCTTCGTCATTACAGTTTTTTATTTTTTATTTTTTATAATATGGGACAACTTCCACACACGGTCACCTGGTCCCAAACTAGGCTAGCAGCCTGTACTATGGTAACCAAATGACTGATATACATACTTAAATACGGTTATAACACCCAGACACAGATCAAACAGACATGTTCATGCACACAAATGTTTGACCTGGCCGGGGATCGAACCCGGGGCCTGCGGCACAGAAAGCAGAGTTACTACCGTCTGCCAAACGAGGCTGTCAGTTGCAGTTGCAGAGTTGCAGAGAGGCAGTTGATTGAAATGCCTGAATCACCAGCTCTACGATTGCATAACACAAAAACTAGTTTCAGTCAAACAATAGCAAAATTAGCAGTTGTACTAGATATTGATATGACCGATAAAAGTTTGACTTCCGCCGCAAAATATATACAGACAGAAGGCGATATGCATGCGATGGTTTACGCTCGCACACTCATGCGCGCTTTTTGTCGATGAAAAAACTCGCCGGCTTATAAAAGTTAAGGGCGAAAGCTGGACTGCCGATCATGAGGTCCAGGGTTCGATCCCCAGGTCAGGTCACAGATCACAGGTCAGGACAGCCTGCAGTCTTTCAGTCATTTTGTAGCGGTAGGCCTCTTTTTCAGGGGGCCGCCTGGGAAAGTACCACACCTTTGCCAGTTATTCAACCGCTAAGCAGTAATGTGCAAAAATTACTGTGTTCCGGTCTGAAGGGCAATGTTACTAGCGAAATTACTGGGCATGACGAGTTTTAACAACTGATATCTCAGGGTGACAGGCGAAGTGCAGTGCCGTGCAGAAAATGAATTTTAAAACACTGAGTGGCACTGTGTCTGATATGGGCAATCATGATGCTTGCCATCAGGCACCTGATTTGCTTGTCTTGTCACTCAATATCATAAAAAAAGTCTGGAACTGTGTCCAGTCGATGGCAATAGGCTCGCCCTCTATTACATGAGACCAATAATATACTGGCGAAATGTGGGTGTACCTACAATGGGACTGAGTCTTGGGTACATCTCTGCCTCCCCCTCGGGAAAAAGGCGTAATTGTATGTTATGTTTTCTAATTAGGAACCTAATCAGTATAGAACATAATCATAGAAAATTATATGAAATTATGAGAATATTATACACAAACGTGCTTGTGTGCGTGCGTATTGGAACCGTTATTAATTACTTTCTGTTTGTATTATAATAATGCTTCCGTACTGCAGCATCGAGGGCAAGGTCGCGAATCTTATTGGCAAGTGGCAAGACTGGCCTTGATGAAAATTGACTGAAGAACTGAGACTTCACTGAAAATTAGAGCAGATTGTTGGTTTAAGTTTTTAAAGAATAACGTCACCTATGTAAACATACTAGCAAGCCGCCCGGCTTCGCATGGGTTTCAGCAGGGGGTTCGTATATTTTATAGAGGCTAAAAAATATTAAAATCCCAAAAAAGATGAAGGAGTTCTCTTCAAATTGAAACCTATAATATGAAATCTATCTTACTAAAGAAAGCTTATACTTATTTTAAAGTCAATCAGTATATACATAGAAGACAACGATGCATAGAAACTTCTGCATAGCCACCACGCGGCACCTTCCAAACAAACGAATTTAACCAAATCAAATATTTTAAAACTAGCAGTTTAAAAAATTATGCCCTGCAAGTTTCTTGTGCATTCTTCTTTTAGGGTTATGAGGTACCGAATGCACGGTTGTTTCATTACAGTTTATCTTAATAAATATTTATGACTGACTTTGAGAGTCACAGTTCCGGAGCGCTACGTGCTGTAGAGCCACAATTTCTATTAAATTAATTCATTAAATTTTGCCTTTTTTCTCTACAACGAAAATATTGCCCAAATGTATGAATTTTTGCTCAGCCGCGTAAAAATAGTAAACCTATATAATCTCGCTTTTCACTAGAAGTCCCTTTATATTTCTATTGGTCCCTTAATACTGTATGTTTTTTGCTGCAACGTAAACGTAACATCACGCCTTTCTACTGAAGGGGGCAGACAGTGGTGTTCCCAGGACCCAGTCTGTGTCTCAACAATTATAAATTCGTTGTATTCACTTGTTTTAATCACATCACACTAGCAAAATTCTCGATTAGCGCTATTTTGACGTGTAACTTGGGTTGGTTTTCGGTTGATCCAACAAATTATTTCTCTCCGTGGCATAGTAGTTATAGCTACAATTCGCCACAGGCAGTCTAAATGTATAAAATTTACATTATTATTATGTATCTAATACCTACAGGAAGTTCTTATTCGTTCTACTACGAATTGGGTATAAAAGGCACCTCACATAACGAATTCGAAGAATAGGTTGTAGGCATTACGATACAAAATAGTATAAAGCTAGTCTCTTCTTATTTATTTTTGAAATTATTATTTAATAACTTCCGATCGAAAAAGGAAGGGTTGTTATACGAGTACGTTTGATTTCGTTTACGTCTGTGTATCTTTCTGTGGCATCATAGCTCCTTAACGAATGGGGTGAATATGAAGCTTTTTTTGATTGAAAACTGACGTGATCAAGACTGTTTAAGAAATTTTTCATGTCGGGCGTTACTTAAAGTTTTTTTATTTTATAACTTGTGTAGTACTTGAAACAATTTACTATAAAATTAACTTAAATTCCACGACCTCGTCCGCGCGGGATTTCATTCCTATTCCTTAATAGTATCATAATGTAAAGCTATAATGAGCAAACAGCCTTCTAGGTCCTAAGGATTGGGGCATTTACCAGGAAATGCGACCTCTTAGCAATTCGACACAGTCTTATAGATTATATAGCAGTCCATCAAGGGGTTTAATTCTCCGGTTTCCCCCGAATATAGTAACCCTATTTGATACATCTATGTCCTGAATATTTAAAAATGAAGTAATCTATGTCTCTATCATTTTATTCTCTTTTTAAACTCTTCATTTTTTGTAGCGAACGTCAGGCGAGTTAAACTGTGTTTTTAGAAGTTCACTAGGTAAACACCGACAGTTTGCAAGAAAAGAAATCACGATATTTTTTTAATATTCAGAGGAAACAGGGGAATACAAAACATTTTTTGTGTAATGGTAGGCTTCTTTTGCAGGAGACCGCCTTGGGAAGTACCAAACCTTCGCCAGTTATTCATCCGCCAAGCAGTAATGTGCAAACATTACCGTGTTCCGGTCTGAAGGGCAATGACGAGTTTCAACAACTAATATCTTAGGTCTTAGGGTGACAGGGGCAATGCAATGCCGCTAAGAATTTAGAATTTAAAAACACTGGGTGGCACTGTGTTTTTATTTAGGATTGTGTCAAATCTCACGTAGCTTGGTTAAACTCTAATGAGTGAGCGTGCAAGGATATTTTGTGAAAGAGATTAGGAATTAAACAGAAAGTGGACGTTTTAGGAATAGCACATATAACGAGTAAGACGACATGCACCGAAATCGTACTAAGTAGGTATTAAAAATATGGTGCAAGTCATAGGCCTACCTTCCGTAACAGAAAATTGAAGTAACACAATATTATGAATAGTAGGTATATAATTATTATATTGATAATAATGATTATATTGTTTAATATTGTGATAACCTCGAATTTATTGTTCATGTCTGTCTACTGTCTAAGTCCTCTTTTCATAGTAGGTACACATAAAACAAAATCGCTTACCACGTTTGTTTATCTTTCTGTTTTTATATTCGCTATAATTGCTCTAAATCACGAAACTAAATTTTATGCGGTTTTTTTCCAAAAGGTAGTGTTTCAAGGGGAAGGTTTTTATACAATTCATTAAGGTTTTCTTAAGAGGATTGTTAAGGCATACGGTATACTTGGTATAAGGTATGCTTAGTGTAGGGCTCCATACCTTTCGGAGAGGGTCCATACAAGGACAGTCGCCGACGGGTCGCGGTTGCGTTTCCGATCCCGTGTCCCGTCCCTTATGGCGACCAGAGGAACACCCCAGGGTTTTAGTCAGTCGGGAATATCCCCTTCAGGGACTTCCCAACCTGACATAACCCGGCCCTGTCCCCGCATGGCCGGGTATCTGTATGCATATTTCCCTGGGAAAAAAAAAAAGTACTCCATACCTAGATACTGTATAATTAAAACATATTATGCTAGTAATCACATTTTTCTTTATTGTAAAATTTTGCGGTTTTGGTATATTTTCCTTTACTTGATGCTTGGCCCCCGGGAAGTCTTATTATAGAAGAACCTTATTATGGAATTATGTATCCTTTGTAAATATATTATGTACCCGTGGGAACCCGAGCTGGGTCGCTAGTATAAGTAAATCATATAAGTGGTTAAATTAACACCTATACTCTTATCACGTTCATAATCTTTACAACAGTCCAACCCCGGATTTTGAAATTGCTGATAAAAATACCTAACATTTCGTTTTCGCTTGCAGACAAAGTTTCTATAGAATTTGGCGCGGTGCCACCTAGCATCGTGATGCTACGTATTCCGCAGGTCCGCAGTATAACGCAGCGATAATTTCGTCATGATTTTGAATTTTAACATTGGTTAAAAATTTAACTCGACTGCCTCGGTGGCGTAGAGGGCGTATGCTCAACTGCTAATCAAGAGGTCCCGGGTTCGATCCCCATGTCAGGCGAACTGTTAAATATTGGATTTTTCCATTAGGAATTATCTCAATAACTGCCTGGAGTCTGGAACTGTGCCCGGTAGATGGCAATAGGCTCGCCCCCTATTACATGGGACTAATAACATTCTGGCGAAATGTGGGTGTATCTTCTATGGGACTGAGTCCTGGGTACACCTCTGCCTACCCCTTCGGGAAAAAGGTGTGAATGTATGTTATGTTATGTTGTGTTAAAAATTAAAGGTTAGCCACCCGACACCCGACGATTCCCGCCTCGCCTCTCGTGGTTAGCATTCTTCTTGAAACTAGATGACCCAACGTCCTTCGCGTACCTCCTGCGGCTGTCAATAGGCGTTAAGTTTTCTGAAATTTCCCAATTTTCAACGCAATTTTCTTATTTTAAGGTTCGGGACCTGAAAAGGAAAAATTGAACCCTTATAGGATCACTTTGTGGTCCGTCTGTCTGACTGTCAGTCTGTCATATAGGGTACTTTTTATCCCGTTATCCACACGGGAACGAAGACTACGTGGGTAAAACCACGGCGCACAGCTAGTTTCATATAAATACTGCGGCGCGGCGGTGCTTGTTGGGTGCCGGGTGACTTAGATGAGTCACCTAGTTCGACCTTTACTACCTTCATCCATTGACGTATATTCTACGATAGAGTAGAGGAGTGATCTTGTAGTGGTAGGCCTCTTTTGTAGGGCGTTCCAGGAAGTACCACACCTTTGCCAGTTATTCATCCGCCAAGCAGTAATGTGTAAACATTACCGTGTTCCGGTCTGAAGGGCAATGTTACCAGCGAAATTACTGGGCATAATGAGTTTCAACAACTAATGTGTAACTGTTTCAAAAACAAAATTCATACCTTTCTCTGTTAATCAATCTTCTCATCCACCTAACACTTTTTCGATCTATGTTCACGCCTGTAACTTCACCGATATAATCTCAACTCAATGTGATTGCGCTTTAGTTGAACGTATTTCCGTCATGAAATACCTCGGGGTAATGATAGATAGTACTCTAAACTGGAATACACACATTGGAGTAACCACTTCCCGTACTCGTAAATTAATTTTTGTTTTAAAAATCTGAGACACATCCTGGACCCAGATGCATTAAAGACTGTCTATTTTGCTCTAGGACAATCGGTTATCTCCTATTGTATTACTTTATGGGGTGGATCAGCTAAGACCCACATGATTAAGATAGAGCGTGCTCAAAGAGCCGTCCTAAAAGTAATGTTTTTTAAGCCTATACGTTTCCCTACTATCGATCTTTACTCGCTTAGTCGCGTTCTGAATGTATGGCAGTTATTTATCTTAAACACTATCCTTCGTAAACATTCGGAAACTTCTTATGATCATAAACTTGTGTCCAGAAAACGAAGATCCGACTTAGTTTGCCCAACAGAATCTTGTCGTACTGTATTAGCTAGTAGGCATTTTAACCATATCAGTTCTAAACTATACAACAGACTCAACAAGCATTTAAATATTTATCCTCTCACTCGGGTTAAATGTAAAGAAATCTGCATCGAATGGCTACTGTCTCTGTCATATGAAGCAACTGAAGATCTTATTCATTAGACTAACACACATGCACACACCCCCTCATAATATCCATACACGTAGACCCCAACACACACACAAAAAACATACACGCACACAAACGCTTCACGCACACGCACACACATCCTCCCTATAAATATAATTCTAAGTTCATAAGTTACTACTTTGGAATAAGCACTTCTATTGTTCCGGAGGGGGGCGTTGGTGTTTGCGACACAGTCTAACGACTACTGCAGGCATCATCGTTCCTTTACCGCTTTATGTGTCTACTTGTTATCTGTTCCAAAATAAACTATTTATTTATTTATTTTTTATTTAATATATCAGGGTGACAGACGCAGTGCAGTGCCGCGCAGAATATTGAATATAAAACACTGGTGGCACTGTGTATATGGGCAATGGGCAATCACGATGCTTACCATCAGGCACCTGATTTGCTCGTCTTGTCACTAAGTATCATAAAAAAAGACAAAAACGTTTTTAAAAAATATTTGCTCTAATTATGTTTCTTAGTACATTAAAGTTGCATTTAGTGCTTAAGGTCAAATACGTTAACAATAGTTTATTATCAAATCAAAAGAAAAATAAAAACTCGATTTGTTTTCCAATAGTATTAGCACAGCTCCGTACGCATTCACTCACATTGCATGGATGCAGGACGGATTACCGTACACTTTAGTCGAGCAAAGCGTACAAATATCGTTGTCTTCATCTATCTATGTCGAAATAATTAACCGAAGAAATAAGCGAGGCCTTAAACATTTTAAAAACTTTACCTACCTCGGATTCATGGTTAACTTTTGTTGATCAATAGCCATACAACTGCTAGAAACTTTGTTAAAATCAATTATTTTCCACACGATGTTTCCGCTCGTTGAGCGAGAATGTTTCAACTTTCTGTAACAACTCTGCAATACGTTGCTAGTTGATAGCAACCCTCCTGATCAGAAGGTCTAGGTAGCAAAATGTCCAACAGCGCGAAACGTCTAATGAGCAGAAAGCCTAGTTAGCACAATGCCCATATAGCAAAACGTCCAACTATCAGATGGTCTATATAGCAGAACATCTATTTAGCAAATCGTCAGATTCTCAAAATGACTGGATACTCAGGCACAAAATTCAACAGACACATTCTTCAGGACGGAATTTGATACGGCATTTTAATAATAAGTAATTAAAAATCAAAGTCATATAATTTATTCGACATTATGTACAATAAAAAACATAAAAATAAACAATCGATGTATCGCCGTAGAGTCAGTTCTGCCACTGCGTCGTACCATTGAGTTTAGGCTTATTCCAATAATAAGGTTTTTATATGGTAATGAGTGACAAGACGAGCAAATGATAAGCATCATGATTGCCATATCGGACAGTGACACACAGTATTTTAAAATTCAAAATTATGCGTAGCACTGCACTGCGCCTGTCTCCCTAAGATATTAGTTGTTGAAACTCATCATGCCCAGTAATTTCGCTGGTAACATTGCCCTTCAGACCGGACAGACTTCAGTCAGTAATGTTTGCACATTACTGTGTTGCTTGGCGGATGAATAACTGGCAAAGGTGTGGTACTTCCCCAGACGGCCCTCTGCAAAAGAGGCCTACCAATACAAAAAGGTCCCAATAACAAGGTTAACAACTAGTGGCAATATTATTCTCAATAGACTTACTACTTACCGATAGCAAACATGAATGTTACATATTGGCTTTAATATTTTTATTGTTCGTTTGGAAGTACCAGGGAATCATAAGCTATGAAGAAGTTAATTTATATCATATTTTTAAAACGGTTAAGAACAGGAAAAAGGTAAATCTGAGATCTGACCGCTGTGAAATTATATCTTAGGTGTGATAGCTGTCAAAGTGACACTTGATATTGTATTTTAATTTCAAATTTTGACTACAATTTAGTCAAAAACACTACACCAAAATAGGGCTTCAATGTGTTCAATGTGGTGATGATTGATGTCATAATTGGATGAAAGCTGTTGAAATAGAAATGGCTTTATATCGGAAACTATGTGATAATTTCCATAGAAACTGATCCTAGGACTCATCCTAGACCAGGAGTTTCTTCACAGAAGTGATTACAGAAGTGGTCTTCGTTTCACATGATAGCTTAATGATAGCGTAATTTACAAATGATGTTTTACTGGTTTACGTTTTATTGATAGGTCTTTTTTGCAGGGGGCCGCCTGGGGAAGAACCACACCTTTGCCAGTTATTTATCCGCCAAGAAGTAATGTGCAAACATTACTGTGTTCCGGTCTGAAGGGCTATGTTACCAGTGAAATTACTGTTCATGACGAGGTTCAACAACTAATATCTCAGGGCGACAGGCGCAGTGCAGTGCCGCGCAAAATGTTGGATTTTAAAACATTGGGTGACACTGTGTCTGATATGGACAATCATGATGCTTACCATAAGGCACTTGATTTTCTCGTCTTGTCACTCACTATCATACAAAAAATATAAATATGCTTTTTCTTCATGAGTGTACATACTTTCAAAATGACGATTTGCTAAATAGATGTTCTGCTATACAGACCATTTAAAAGTTGGACGTTTTGCTACATAGACATTGTGCTAACTAGGCTTTCTGCTCATTAGACGTTTCGAGCTGTTGGACATTTTGCTACTTAGACCTTCTGATCAGGAGGCGATAGCAACATAACATGGGCATATACGCCACTCTCGCGGCTCGCGCAATAATATTTAAGCCTGTCAATTGTCTCAGCAGAGTTTTCAAAATGTGAATCAATGTGCCCTTCAATGAAACTATGTTTGAAGAGAAGGGATGTAGAAACGTTCAAAGCTCCGTAAGAGCTGGGTGAGAGAGAGTATAACACCATAACAATTATGTCCAGCCTAAACTTAATTTGGGCTTATTATTGTTAAATAAGCGCTTGAAACAGCTTTATATTACAGGCAATTTTGAGATTTGTTGGCAGCAAACTCAAACTCAAACAGATCTTATTTAGATACATAGAATGAAGTTCTCTATTATGTAGTACTCTGTATTTGAGTGATACTTAGCCCTTGAAATAGTTATACACCGTATTACGTCACTATTTCGTTACAGTGTTGTCGTGTGTTGGTATAACGTTTAAACAAAGTCCGGAAGGCTAAAAATATCCTATATTACGTACAGACACACCTCTGTAATGAATCTATGTCTGTAGCACATATTATGAGATAAGTAGTTATTGTATGCAAGTTTCTTGATGTTCTTGTAGAGGTATATCTTTCCGAAAGCACGGTGGGTTTATTATGCATATAAGTTTCAATGACTTGCAATAGTGTCTTCTTAGGACGAAATTGAATAAAATGAGTAGGTACTTTAAGTGTATATCAGTACTTTAAGAACTAGCTGTGCCCCGCGATTTCACTCGAATAGACGTTGTTCAGTAGTAGGAAGTAGGATATTATGTAGAATATTAGTAAGAAGGAAGAAGAATACCCAAGGAGGCGTCGTTCTCGTAGGAAAATTGTTTGATGTCCTTCTGTTCTTCTCCAAGATTTAGGATAAAGATTTATCTCTATCCTAAATGGGATAGGTATAGATAGGATAGAGATAAATCTCTATCCTATCTTTACATTATATAACATAACATACATTCACGCCTTTCTCCCGAAGGGGTAGGCAGAGGTGTACCCAGGACTCAGTCCCATAGTAGATACACCCACATTTCGCCAGTATGTTATTGGTCCCATGTAATAGGGGGCGAGCCTATTGCCATCTACCGGGTACAGTTTCAGACTCCAGGCAGTTATTGAGATAATCCTAATGGAAAAATTCAATATTTAACACTTTGCCTGACCTGGGGATCGAATCCGGGACCTCTTGATTGGCAGTCGAGCATGTGCCCTCTACGCCACCCAGGCAGTCTCCACCTTTATATACTTAGTTAGTCCATTGAAAAGTTACATTTGGGGTTGCGTTTTTTAGAGGACGCAATTTTATTTTTTTGATGTGTAGGGGGGGTCAGTGTAAAGCTAAAACCAAGTTTGTGGGGTCGCCACCCTTGTCCCACGGCCGCCATCTTGAAAATAGGGGTTGAATTGGTTTTTACGGTATATCTCTTAAACTATTTATTTGATAAAAAAAATGTTTTAACATTTTTTGTTACAAATTAAAATCTCTACAACTTTGGTCCAGTAACTTTTTGTCGTAGAACTATAAATAAAAAAGTTATAAGCGAAAATCTTCAGAAATTCGAGAAAAAATTTTTTTTCGATGTAACTTTTTTTTATCATTTTACGAAAAAATGATATCTGACCATTTTTGTAGATCGTTTTTTGAGGAACAAGTTTTATTCGCATCATTTTTTGGAGTGAAAAAGAGTCAATAATTAATTTTTAATAATATTGCAAAATTTATAATTAAAAAAATTATAATAACAAAGTAAAAAAAATAAAAAAAACAATAACTGATGACATATTATTAGTACACACGTATAATATAGGTATAGTTAAGAGTACTGAAAAATAGTACTCACTTCGGAGCGCTGTAAAACCTTAGCTATTGACTTAATGAAAAAATGATGCGAATAAAAGTTGTTCCTCAAAAAACGATCTACAAAAATGGTCAGATATCGTAAAATGATAAAAAAAAAGTTACATCGAAAAATATTTTTTTCTCGAATTTCTGAAGATTTTCGCTTATAACTTTTTTATTTATAGTTCTACGACAAAAAGTTACTGGACCAAAGTTGTAGAGAATTTAATTTGCAACAAAAAATGTTAACAAATTTTTATTATCACATAAATAGTTTAAGAGATATATCGTAAAAACCATTTCAACCCCTATTTTCAAGATGGCGGCCGTGGGACAAGGGTTGCGACCCCACAAACTTGTTTTTAGCTTTACACTGACCCCCCCTTCACATCAAAAAAATAAAATTGCGTCCTCTAAAAAACGCAAGGTAAGGCCTAAAAAATGTAACATTTCAATGGACTAAGTGTAAAACATAAGTACCTACTTCAAAGTTCTGTAAGACAAGTTTCCCGCCATTTACGTATCTAAGCATATTATATAATTATAATATGCTTAGATCTTATATTGGCATCAATAGACAAAGTGATTCAATAGGAAGGTATGAACATAATAAATTATATTGTATAATATATTATGTTCATATCCGTACCCGGAACAAAGCGAGATCGGGTTGCTAGTTTGAATTAAATAAATATGATTTAATTCTTAAAATTAATTTAGGAACGCCTAAACCCCTTAACGCCTCCTAACGAGGAGGCTAAATCCAAGTTGATCTTGTGGTTTTGGTGTGAAAGCATCATGGACTGGCCACTGGCAATTAATTGCGTATAATCTGGACAAATAGATATAAAGGCTCAAACCCATCGCTGCGCATGCACGGGCACGCGGCTCCTTTTATCTGCGTGGGTTCATTTGTTTGACCACGTGGGTCCTACATTTCTACTGCAGGACACTATAGACGCATCTGTTTACCGCGTGTATAACGTTGACAGCGTTGAGCTATGTGAGCACCATATTCGAGCAAGCCACGCGTGTACCAACGTGGACCGCGTACACGTATCCAGTATCCCTGTCACGTGTCCGTGGGTGTGCAGTGGACACAATTACACATTTTTTCTGGAAAAGCGAAGCTTGACTCACGTGCGTAGTCTCTCCGTGCGCCGCGGTTGGTTTGAGCCTTAACTCCATGCTAGCCGAACTTCGAAGCAACTTGCAGTGGCCTGATCGATTCTAATTTAGTATCCTGTCACTTCAAAAATAATGCAACAAAAGATTTAGTAACCTTTGGACGGGCCAGTAGTCAAATATATCGTGAATCGTCTCAATCAGTAAGCTACAAATAGTTGGTGACCAGTTTCTATGATTGTTTCAGGTGGATTTATACAGAGACATAACATTCCGCAACTCGGGGCAGACGTACCGCGGGGTGCCCGTGATGGCCAGCAACATGGACACTGTCGGCACTTTCGAAATGGCTGCCGAACTCTCCAAGGTAACCTTACCTACTTTAATGGATATGTTGAAGCCATCTGCTTAAAAACACAGTTAATTGGCCGCCTAGGTTGTTAATTAAGCGCTGGCACAATCAATCACAATCAATCGGCTGAAGAGCAACTAGTCAAGTCACGGCGGAATGTCGTGTAGTCATTTAGTTAAATTGGATAATGATGAATTTATTGATTACAAACCGACACAGATCACCCCGACTCCATGTGGTCTTGTGGCTCGCACCCTAGAGTGTTTTATAAAGTGTGGCAGCTTCTGGCGGGAGCTCACGCAGACTGAAATGAGTTGGTTTGGTTAAATTAGAATCACTTGCCTGAGTCTTGGTCAGTCAACTTTCAAGCGCTGATTCTAGTTCAATTAATTATATCGGTCTAGGCATCTAATTGGATGCCGGAGTTTAATAAACGTCCTAGGCATCCAATTAACTGGCTATTTTAACCAGATGGCTGCGACGTATATAAGGCGTCCATTACTATAGGTTAGACGTCAATCACTACGATCAATCGTGATACTGAATGACTGATGACTAATTTCTTTCTTGAATCATCATATTAGATTAAAGGTTGCGGTGAACATTAAAACCTATCGTGTAAGCCTAAAACAAGCACCGTGACCTAGGATCACAGGGGGTTATAGTTAGAACGAGAGAGCAGATAGGCATTGTTCGGGCGCGAAAGAAAGAAAGCAAGGAGAAACACTTTATCTCCGTGTCATGATAGGCCTGTTGAGCTTCTGTTATTTTACAATCGATCAGGGGCAGGCTGGTAGGTGGTGTGGTAGAATCATCGACGTCATCCATCATCCATATGAGCGAGTTTCCAATGCAACTTCCTAGTATAGTTATTAACTTTTAACCCGCGGCTAAAACAGAAGCGGGTGTTAGAATTTAAACGTGTCTGTGTTTGTTTGTGGCATCATGAGCTTCTAAACGAATGGACCACTTCATTTTATCAATATTGCAACGACTTGGTAACCTTGGCCTGATGCTACAGCTAGAGATCAGGTTCAAATGGGCCAGTAGACAAATATATCGTGGTCTGATGGTGGAGTAGCAGAAGTAGGCAAAAGTTTTTTTTTAATTTTATTAATACACTGTTTTTGATGTTTCCAGCACGGTCTATTCACGTGTATACACAAATATTACTCAGTAGAACAATGGAAGAAGTTTGCGGAAGAACACCCTGAGTGCTTAGAACAAATGGGTAAGAACGTCACACATGGATATTATTAAAAGTCTTTCTCCCTTACACTAAGCTCTACTGCCGCTGGTTGGATACCAAAAAGACAAAAAGTCTAATTAAAATTTTCCAGGACAGTGACAGTTCTCAGTGACAACCTGAAGCTCAAGTCATACAAACATGTTCAACAAGGCCTGAAGTCTGGAACTGTGACTAACTTGTGACTTAAAAAAACAATAACTGGCCAAGTCTGCGGTCTGTGGTCTTTTAAGCATGTGTCCTCAGGAGGATACCTGCTTAAAAGACGTGATGATAATGATTTATGAATCTAGACAAGCGGCAGTGTGTCAGCCGCGGTAGCAAAACAAAAGACACGACTGCCATGGGTTAAAATAAACGGTCTGAGTTTGTGAACATCGATCAAAAATACGAACAAAAATCAATTCCGTTTTCAATTCTTGACTTTTTTGAACAACAAAATGATCAATTATTTATTAAGTGGTAGGCCTCTTTTGCGGGGGGCCGCCTGGGGAAGTACCTTTGTTAGTTATTCATCCGCCAAGCAGTAATGTGCAAACATTACTGTGTTCCGGTCTGAAGGGCAATGGTACCAGCGAAACTACTGGGCATGATGAGTTATAACAACTAATACCTCAGGTTGACAGGCACAGTGCAGTGCTGCGCTGAATTTCGAATTTTAAAACACTGGGTGGCACTGTGTCTGATAGGGCAATCATGATGCTTACCATCAGGCACCTGATTTGCTCGTCTTGTCACTCACTATCATAAAAAAAATATTTAATTGAACCGATATTACACGAACTATTCCGGCCTACTTCTAACCGCCACATGACATAAAAGTTATTCAACCTACTAAAGTTTGTGTGTTCTTGCAGCTGCCAGTTCAGGCACTGCCGAAGCAGATTTCGAGCGTTTGACCGACATACTGGATAATGTAAAAGACATCAAGTTTGTTTGCTTGGACGTCGCTAATGGATACTCTCAGCATTTCGTCGAGTATCTGAGGAGGGTTCGCGCTGCTTATCCTAAACATACTATTATTGTGAGTATCATTTATTATACACTGCCTCCCTAGCGTAGAGGATGCAAGGATCGGCTACCGATTAGGAGGTCCCGGGCTCGATTCACTGGTCAGGCAAAGGGTTAAATATTGGATTTTTTTATTAGAAATTATCTCAATAACTGCCTGGAGACTGGAAAGGTGTCGGGTAGATGACAATAAGCTCGCCCCCCTATTACATAGGACCAATAACATACTGGCGTAATGTGGGTGTACCTACTATGGGACTGAGTCCTGGGTACACCATTGCCTACTCCTTCGGGAAAAAGGCTTGATCGTATGTTATTTTATGTTGTGTTATTAATTATATAATGTTTTTTTATTCGGGATTTCTCTACGGGATCGATTAGGAGATCCGTAGACGAAAGAAAGTCAAGTTGATAATCTACCCCTATTCTCGGCAAGATAATCTACTGATCTACGAACATAACATACATTCACGACTTTTTCCCGAAGGGGTAGGCAGAGGTGTACCCAGGACTCAGTCCCACAGTAGATACACCCACATTTCGCCAGTATGTTATTGGTCCCATGTAATAGGGGGCGAGCCTATTGCCATCTACCGGGCACAGTTCCAGACTCCAGGCAGTTATTGAGATAATTCCTAATGGAAAAATCCAATATTTAACACTTTGCTTGACCCTGGGATCGAACTCGGGACCTCTTGATTGGCAGTCGAGCATGCGCCCACTACGCCACTGAGGCAGTCATCTACGAACAATCTCCCCTATTCTAGGTTTAGCTTGTAGCTTGTTTCTAATTTCGTCCATCGGCACATAAACTGGTCTTTTTGTGAAACTGACAAAAGTTGTAATGTCAAAAATTTTAGTTGTAGGCCTCTTTTGCAATGGGCCGCCTGGGGAAGTATCACACCTTTGCCAGTTATTCATCCGCCAAGCAGTAATGTGCAAACATTACTGTGTTCCGGTATGAAGGGCAATGTTACCAGCGAAATTACTGGACATGCCGAGATTCAACCACTCATATCTCAGGGTGACAGACGCAGTGCAGTGCCGCGCAGAATTTTGAACTTTAAAGCACTGGGTGGCACTGTGTCTGATATGGGCAATCATGATGCTTACCATCAGGCACCTGATTTGCTCGTCTTGTCACTCACTATCATAAAAAAGAAGTACTTGGCACTTCTACTTGCCGAGTAACACAACACTTTACTCGAGGATGGTGAAAGAGGCCCTTAGTCTTAAAAAGACATTTTAAACATCAATAACTAGTGATGAATCTACTTATTATTATTATTATTATTTTATGCTATCCATAGAGACCTTGAGCCGCTTCGACCATTGCTGATCTATTGTGGCCGCCCGTATAGATTATAAATCACTGTCCAAGCCCGCTGAATCTAGAAATTTCCAGATTTCCGAGAGTCTTGTATCTCCTCGGGGGCCCCGATAATATGCCCCGAGTCGGGGCATATTATGTGTCGTCCCAGGTGGATTCTTCTATTGAACATGAGTGGCCCGCATTATGAATCTACTTACCGTGCGTTCGGAAATATTATAAACAAAAGAAATATATAAGTCAAATATTTGTGAATTTCAGGCAGGCAATGTAGTGACTGGTGAGATGGTCGAAGAACTCATTCTATCTGGCGCTGACATTATAAAGGTAACAGAGCTATTTTGGTATTTATAAAACCATTACTTCTAATTTCTGTTAGTGTCAATTTTAACCCATTTCAAAATGTAATTTATTATTTAACAAATAACTCTAAGGGTTGGTTTTTTGTTCGTTGGTTACAGTTAAACTAACTATTTGTTAAATTAACCATTTGTTAAACTGACCATTTGTTAAACTAACCATTTGTTAAACTAACCATTGTTCCTAATCAATGGTTAAATCATGTGGGGAAAAATAGTAATTAATGAAAAACTAGTTTTTGTTCTTACCCACTATGTGTAGGTATATATTATTTGGCCATGTGGTTCCCGGCTATATAATAGAGCCACCCCTCCCTCCCCAGGTGTGAGGGGCTCCCCCCTATAGAGCCACATATAGTGCGGAGTGCGGGCAGCAGCTCTCCGGCTCCAAGTATTACAACTGCTGCGTGAGACAACACTAGCTACAAGCGGCACCATCTAGGATACATGTTCACATAATCATAGTTTATGGTGTTCTATGAGGAGGCCTATGTTCAGCTGTGGATGTCTTCTGATGGCTGATGATGACCTTATTACAGCGGTCGAGCTATACAAAAAAAATAATTACAGAATAAATACTAATGTTAACTACGGCCGGCGTAAATTGGCGAGTCTGAACATAGGCTCTGCGAACTTTAGCGCACATATAGCTCGACAGAAAAGAGTAGAAACGGAACTAATTTAAAGTGTATGTGTTGATTAAATTGTTTTTACTCTTGTAAAAGACAGTGGCGTCCCCATTATTTTCTACTCTTTTGTGTCAAACTATAAACTCGTGAACAAAACTGTTATTGCCAGATCAACAAGTAAACGGACAATTGTATATTGTAAATGCAATGTTCATCATCATCAGCCGGTAGACGTCCACAGCTGAACATAGCCTCCCCCATAGAACGTCATAATCTATGTATATGTGAACATGTATCCTAGATGGTGCCGCTTGTAGCTAGTGTTGTCTCACGCAGCAGTTGTAATACTTGGTGCCGGAGAGCTGCTGCCCGCACTCCGCACTATATGTGGCAGTATAGGGGGGAGCCCCTCTCACCAGATGAGATAGGTCGTAATGTTCAGTTCAATCATATTAATAACAGTTTTCTTCACGAGTTTACATGTGCTAAAGTTCGCAGAACCTATGTTCAGACTGGTCAAGTTACGCCGGTCGTTTTGTACGCCTTTTCGTAAGACAGGTAGAAATGAATGGTTATTTGATCCAGGTGGGTATAGGTCCAGGGTCGGTTTGTACGACTCGTATCAAGACAGGCGTGGGGTATCCTCAGCTGTCTGCTGTTATTGAATGCGCAGACGCAGCGCACGGGCTCAAAGGACATATCATATCGGTAAGAACATTTTGATTATTTTTCATTCCTTTTGCTCAAAAAAAGTCCGTTTTTATGCCTACCAGAGTGGGGCTAAACTAACCTTTCAACCTCTAGGGTATGATGTAAATTTCTTTTTAATTTTTATCTGTTACCAACTTAATTTTTTTTTTGTGTCGCAAGTAGTATATTAGGCAAGATGTTTTAATGAAATTAATAATTTTATTTTCTCACAATCGTAGTAAAAAGTGCCGTCACGTTTGTATTGGTGAGCTGGCTTACTATGGTGCTGCACTTTTTTTTTAAGACCGTCCGCCTTTTTTCCAGGTTTATGGGTACATTTGGTTTTCATCTAAGACCTTATAAGATTCTCAGATGAAAACCAAATGCTCATTGGTGGCATCTTTGCTAAAGCATATTGTATATATATAGGTAAACATACGTAAAATTACATTAATATTAACTATAAAAAATAATAATTTTAAAATTTGAATTTCAATTGCAATTTTAATATTTTTTTGAACGTGTGCATTAATAATTTTAAATTGTAAATTTTCATTAAATAAACATTCAAAATCAAAATTTCATCAAAATTTTAGTTATTTTTTTATAAACCATAAGTCGCCATAATTATTTGAAATTTTAAAGTATAAAAGTACCAACACTAGATATATGAAAAATTATAGTAACAAAAATATTGTCTATAACAATTGACTGAATAAATGAATTTAATTAATTAAAATAACATTGTATTATATTGTATTATACACTAGGTAGAGATTTTTTTTGAACTAGAATGCCAGATCTCAAGTGACCCTATATAAAATGGCGGTGATTATATAGGACGGTGGTTGCACCTGTCCCGGCGACGTGGCCAAAGCATTCGGCGCGGGCGCAGACTTCGTGATGGCGGGCGGCATGTTCGCGGGACACGACCAGTGCGGGGGGGAGGTCATGACCACCCCCGAGGGGAAGCAGGTGAAGCTCTTCTACGGGATGTCGTCATCCACGGCTATGCAGAAACACGCGGGCGGAGTCGCGGAATACCGCTCCTCTGAGGGTGAGACTTAAATTTTTCATTATTACCGCTCGTCTGAGGATGAGACTTAAATCTTACTTCATTATTTTTTTTTACTTTGACAGCCTCGATGGCACAGATGGTAGTAACTCTTCTTTCTGTGACGCAGGCCTCGGGTTCGATCCTCGGCCAGGTCAAACATTTGTGTGCATGAACATGTCTGTTTGATCTGTGTCTGGGTGTTATAAGCTTATAATATATAAGTATGTATATCAGTCATCTGGTTACCATAGTACAGGCTTCTAGCCTAGTTTGGAACCGGATGACCGTGTGTGGAAGTTGTCCCATATTATTATTACCGCTCCCCTGAGGGCGAGACTTAAATCTTACTTCATTATTACCGCTTCTCTGAGGGTGAGACTTAAATCTTACTTTATCCTACTAATATTATAAACGCGAAAGTTTGGGGGACTAACTGGGACTGAGTCCTGGGTACAAATTTTCTGCCTACCCCTACGGGAAAAAAATAAGTCTCAAATCTCAGTACAACGTAAAAATGTTACGTTTGTAGCAAGTAAACAAAACGCTAACGAGTTCTCACATACTTAATTTAAATTATTAATATTATTTGGGTTAAAAATATTATGTACTTACGACAATTAAAAATTAAATCATATATTGTAAATACATTATATGTTAGATCTTTTACATTAAATTTTTCAGTTTCTTTACTCTTTATCGTCATAAATTGACACGAAAAAATGTAGGTGCGTTAAAAACAGTGCACTTCATAACTTGACTTGCAAAAGTGATCGGTAAATTAATTAATTTAATTACTTTTAGTTTATTTCTCATTCCAGGTAAAACAGTACAAGTAGAATACCGTGGAGACGTAAGTAATACAGTTAAAGACATCCTAGGTGGTCTAAGATCAGCGTGTACCTACGTAGGAGCGTCCAAACTTAGAGAACTACCTCGAAGGGCCACCTTCATTCGTTGCTGCAGACAAGTCAACGACTCCTTCTCCTAACTTATGATGCCCTGGTACTTTAGCTAGCCGAAATGTTTCACGTGGCCTTGAAATTAGCAGTTTTGGCCTATCTTAGCTGTCTTTGATAATTCACTCTTTCTGATTATGCTGTCCTGGTATTTGATAGAAAATAACTTGTAGTTGCTTCGTGCCGTCAGCCGCACGACACTTTTATGCAACTTCTTAATATAGTTTAACGGAAAAGTTACTATTTCTTTCTATTGTTGTTCCTGTGCTCTTTACGATTATGCTGCCCTGGTACTTATCAATTAGAGTGACTGGGGTTGATTTGTTGAATTCTGGACATTTTTCATTTTCGTTCAAGCTGGCAGCTTTGAAATAGGTTCTAGGTGGCAAAGCATTGTAATATAAATTAATAGATAAATTGATACATCCTTTTAAAGTCGATTCAAAATGACACAAGGTATTGTTTAAATAAGTAATGTTAACCTTCCTTACCTTTCACATCCGAAACGAGTCAAAGTGTGCCTGATTGGGAATCAAAATCTAAAAATCCCATCTATTCACACTGACGTCACTGATGGTGACAAGTTGGGAATAAAAAGGGCGATTCTATCAATGTCTAAAGCGTAAAGTGATCTTTAAGAAAAACTCGTCTGCAACTCTTCATAATATGTGGATAAATCAAAAGTCTGCATTATCCGTCATTACAAAATAATATTATTTAAGTAAAAAAAATTGTCAATGAGTGTTTATATTCAATTATGTCATTTTTTTATCGAAGAAAGTACTAAAGTGTTAAAAAAAGGTCTAATAGTACATAAGAGTGTTGTTTTTACAACATCTACCCGTCAAACTAAACAATAATTAACACACAAAATGGATCAGCTCGATACCTCAGTTGCAAAGTGGAACAATTCAGAAACTCATTATCTATAACAACCTATGAGATAATTAGAAAATTATGTTTCAAGTGATACTTGCATCAATGTATTTTTGTATCAAACAGTTTTTCATACTTATCTGAAATTCGGATTTGTTAGACTTTGGAACTGAAATATTGAGCTGATTGAATTTGTATGGGAAGTCGATTTTTTTTCGTAATACTTTCTTTTGCAAGTTAATTGCTGTTAAACTTGACGGGCTGATACACCTCTTTATTACTTTACCTTTTTGGAACACGTTGTATATATATTAATTTTAAATTTAATATAACTTAAAGATCCGTTAAAAAGTAAGTGCACAACACCTTGTCTATCTGAAATTAGACGTATCCTTAGGTCATAATTTAAGCCAAATAAAAATAGCACATGCTTTAATTGTGAAAATACCTCTTTCTTTAAGTATAACGAACAAACTTCATAATTTGATTATGTTATGTTCACAAATTGTACTTACAAAAGCGCAAACACTATTTTAACTTTTTTGAAGTATTTATTTTTCGATTTCATTGTTTTATCTCTTAATTTTAAACAAAAGACGTCTTATGTAAGTTGTTAAACATTAAATAGTTATTAATATATTGCTATTTGGTTTTAATTAAAAATCCACATACCTATTAATTTTATTATAATTTAGTTTAAAGAAAAAGAAAAAAATAACAAGAACAGCTCTTAAACTGATATTAATATTGGATAAAAAAATTTAATCGCATATTCATTGTTTTTATATCGCATATAAGCTTAGCCGAAGCTCGTAAAAGTGGGTAAGTATTGAACCTTATATTTATAGGTGAGTATTGAACTTTTTCAGGAGTATTTTAATAAGATCTAAAAACCTCAATTAATGATTTTTATCGCTAAGACGTCATTTTTCTTATTAAATGATGGTTTAAAAATAATAAATTGTGGGTTACGCTGTTCTTCCTGATAAAGCTCGATATATAAAAAAGTGTCCAAATTTTAGACCTATACAAATCATTGATCTAATTTCCTTTCCTGCACTTAGTAGTAGTGCATAAAACATCCCCGTTCGACAGGCAGAAGCATACATTACAGTCAATTTTAAAAGACCTTCCCTTAGGACACTTCCCAACATCTTTGACAACAGGCACAATCTCCACAGAATTACCCATATTTATCTTATTACATGAATAGGACGTGCATTTGACTGTCTTGCCATCAGTTAAGCATTCGCAAGTATTGCAATCTTTCTTGTAAAGATGTAAAGGCTCACAGTAACCGGGAAAGTCTGAAAGTTCTGGTAGAGTCCTTCCAGCTTCAGATTTCTTACAATTTGGGTTTTTGTAACATAGCTCCATTTTCTTCCCGTTGGCGACTACGCAGTGACAAATGAGGCAATCCATTTCGTAGACTGTCTTTTCAACGCAGTCACTGCGAAGCAACTCTTCGCCTGCACAGGCCTCCATATTGCAATATGGCAAGCTGTCATCTTTATATTGGTAACAATAGCATGTTTTGCAACCTAATTTAAACTTGGTACCTCCTACGCAGTTGATGTAATCTCTAGGTCTTTCAACAAGAGTGTATTTGGAGTCGTCGATTTCATTTGGTGTTTCAACAACGCCTTCCAGGCATCTCTTGACTGTGCAGTACAGTTTTCCGTCTTCATCGCATTGGCATAAATTGCATTCTATATTAAACACTTCGCCAGGTTCTCTGTTGCCGCAGTAGGAAGATTCCTGAGTGCAATTGTCGCAGAGCAGTCTGTTATTTCTGAGACAGATGCAGTTTTTACATCCTAATTTGTATTTCTTATCGACATTGCATGTAGCGTAGATGTCACCTACTTCAGCTTTCTCCTTTGGTTGATTGAAAATAGGATCATCCTTGATACATGACTTTCGGGTGCAAAATTTGGGGTTTGGTATGCCGTCTTGTGGGCAAAAGCAGACGTTGCAACCGATTAAATAAAGTTTGGACGGAGTGCAGCGCTGGTCTTTGAAATTCTTAACATTGTCGACGACTTCTACATGGTATAATACTCGGAAGGTGTCTCTGCAGATTGGGTTGGGCCAGTTGCCTTCTTCGTCGCAAATGCAGAGTAAAGGGCCTCGTTGGTAGTGTACGCCGGGTTGGCAAGCGGGGGCTGTTGAGCGCCAGACGCCTCGCCCTTCCATTCCTACGTCTAGCTCTCTGATCGCATCTGAAATTGAAAAAAAGGTTGCATAACCTTCAGCTCAGCACAACTCAAATATAAAAAGCTGGCTATTGACTCAATAATGTCTATAACCCTTGAGCGAAACAGGAAGGGATGTTATAAGTTTGACGTGTCTCTGCGTGTATGTGTCAGTCCGTGTAGTTCCTAAACGAAAAGATCTATTTTGATGCGGTTTTTTTGTAGCCGACTTGATCAAGAGTTTTCTTAACAATATCTTATGACAATCGTTTCAGCCGTTTGAACATAGCTTCTAGTGGTCTGATCTATTCAAAGTTAAGTACTTGTCACTTCAACAATATTGTAGCGACTTGGAAACCTTGACTTAATGCTGCAGCATCAGGTTCAAATGAGGCAGTAGTCAAATGCATCGTGATTGAGCTCATTAGAATCGTCTCAATGAAATGATTATATATTTGCAAGAAACATGCTAATAATATAAGATGTCATAGTCTGTAATGAATATGTTACAGTCAGACCAGGGTATGATGATGGAGGGGTGCGTGCAGGAAACCTCCCCGTGGTGCACCCTGGGCAACGGCGTCTGGCAACAGACGTCCGTCTGTTCGTCTATTGCCACACGCCGGCCGATATCCTGCTAAATGGGCTGTGGTGGGCTCTTCAGTGAGTAGACCGCCACGCCCGGGAGGAGCGCCTCCGCGTGTCCCCATGAAGTTAGCATGGGGCACAGCGGACGGCGCGGGCGGACTCAATTGAGCCCCGCCGAGAGATGGATTCTCTACTTTCCCCTGGGCAGATCCACCACTGCACGGGGGCAACTAGAGAATCCCTGCGCTTGTTGCGCGAGGCGGTGGGCGGGGGCGGGTCTTTCGCGTCCTCCCGTACGTTTGCTACGGCGTTCGGGAGGGCGGGAAACACCCCTCCATGCCCTTAAGTTGAAGAGGGTTCTCTACTTTCCCCTGTGCAGGTCTGGACGCCTGCACAGGGGCAACTAGAGAATACCTTGTTGCGCGTGGTGGTGGGCGGGGGAGGGTCTTTCGCGTCCTCCCGCACGTCTATGACAGCGTTCGGGAGGGCGGGAAACGCCCCTTCAGGCCCTTATAGTGAAGAGGGTTCTCGGCTTTCCCCTGTGCAGAAGTCGACCTCTGCACTGGGGCAACCAGAGAACCCCCCTGCGCTGATTGCGCGTGGTGGTAGACGGAAAAGTGTCTTCCGTGTCCTCTCGCACGGATTGAATGCTCGTTCGAGAGGGCACGGAACACCATTCCGGATTGGAGGACGATTCTCCGCTCGTCTCCGTGCAGAACTCCTCCTGTGCGGTGGCGACCGGAGAATCAAAATCCAGGGGCCCGGGCGACGGATGCGCGGGGGTATCGCCGATGCCTAAGGGCCCGCGAGGTGGCGCGTGCGTGTTTCTGCGCGCCCCTTGGGAGGGTTGAAGGTATTCCTTCACTCCACCGTGGCGGGGTCCTCCTCGGAGGACCAAAGGCCGTTGGGGCTGCAGATGAGTGCTTCGGCGTGCCCGCAGCCCCGACATATGGCGTCGCTGAGGAACACCCCGGGGTTTTTTAGTGGGTATACCGTAGGGGCCAGTGTGCCGTCCCATGTAACGAGTCCCATTTAACCACCCGTCGCTCCCCCGGGCGCGGGTGGTATGGATCAAGCATTTTCCCCCAAGGAGAAAAAAAAAAAAAAAAAAGGGTATGATGATGGAGCAAGAAATAGAGGAAGAGAGTTTTCTTATTTCTTAAATTACACTCGTACCATTAAAGTGTCCAAACACGTCGACGTCGTTGCAGACCCTGGCGTCGCATGTGTATCTCTTTTGAGGGCTGCATCGACACCAGTTACAATCGTTGAGGACTCGCGAGTGCGCGTCGCAAGGCTCACGCCATACCTTTTCTGCCACCGCTGTAAATACAGGTGTTTTAAATGTAAATAATAAGGACTGCCTCGTTCGTGTAGGCACGATTTCCGGGTCAGACAAAAGTGTTATTGGATTTTTCTGACTGACAAAGGCTGAGAGCTGAAATTTTGTATATAAGTTACCATTATGATCTAGACAAGGAATAAAAAAGGCATTCCCTAAATGCTGGTAAAATCACGGGGCATAGCTAGTATTTTCTAAAATGGTTGTTACGTTTTTCACTCCTGAATCCAGCGCCAAATTGTAAATTTAGACACAAAACATAAAATGACCAGAGATATACAATTTTAGTCATATTGGACGACGTCGCAACATAGAAAGCCTAATCATTTTCCATATCTGACTTCCTCAATAAAGCATCGGAAGACTGGCGACAATAATTGGACTTTGATTGAGCTACGGACATTTACTTTTGCATTTCAATTAGTAAGTAGGTACCTAATACTCGTATAAATATGATCATCTTCTACGTGTAAGGGTTTTTTCTATATTTGCATAACATAGTAATATGGCCTTAACTTTTTATCTTACCTTTTGATATTCTATGGATTTTTTTCTTCTATTCTATTCACTTCCAGGACATAAATAGGTTTTCATTCTTCTCTCTGAATTTAAATTCTAGAGGTATCTTAGAATCATTAACTTGAGAGCTCAACTTGAAAAATGTTTTCTAGCCTACTTATTTCAATAAATAAATATTTTACATAATATCAACAGTGCAATTAGACTGTTTATGTTGTTGTTGTTGTTGTTGTTGTTGTTGTTGGTTTGTTTGTTACGCGATTACTCCGTCAATAATTATCAACGGATTTTCATGATTAATTTTTTGTTTGATAGGACTGCGAGATGGTCTCCATAATAAATGTTACCGAAATTTTATCATAGCAATTTAAGATAATTATCAAACACACTTTTTAAGTTTGTACATATACCTACACTACTTCTGGAACAAGAATATTTAGTTTTTAGTTCCGTTTTTAGTGTCAAAAACAACATGCACAGTGCACCAAACCAAACCACCACGCCAAATTCAATAAATTATCATATACGAGTACAATACGTTTGTATGTAAAGTCTAGATACCAATTTTGTCCCTAGTTATATTACGTATATGATGTATACTTATTTTATAAAATATTATAAATAAAAACCATTGTTTAAATCCCTGCATAATTTATTAGCATTATAAACTAGTCGCATAAAATATTCGTGCACACCAAAGTGGATTTTTTAAAGCAAAAGCATTGGTTGCAGTCTTTGTAACTCAGCGTTTCTGGTACACAAGTTTCATTGTAAACTGTAATATGGTATGAATTACGTAGCGCCATTTTGAAAACTTTGTTCAGTACAAGAGGCACGTAAGGATGTAACAAGTCCCGTATATTGTATTTTTGATCATTTTCTCTAAGAATCTTAGATTTAACTGGTTCTGACATATTTGCCGATTTTTTACTGTAACCTGGATTAAAGAAATCCACCGGTTTTCTAGTTGTTTGGACTTCTACGGTTTCCTCGGACGGATTCCGAAATGTTACCGATTTTGTTTTCGAAATCTCGTCGCGTTTCTGATAAGTGAATTTCGTGCTTCGTTTAATTTCATCATTTGTATGTATCTCTATTTCTTGATTTTTACTGTCAGAGTCCGTATAATAATCACTTCCTTCAAGAACTGTTTCTTCATAACTCTCATTTGGATTGACTTCAGCGGCTACGTCTCTTGTTTCATCTTTTATGATGTTATCGGTTGTTGGTATAGGTGCTTTGCTTCGGGCATCTTTTATTCCTTCTCTTAAAATGCTCTGCTTTTGTATGTCTGGTACTAAACTCATTGCATCAGTAATTAACTCTTCGCCACAAACGCTCAAATTGTAGGAACCTAGTTGAAGTGTCTTTTTATTATTGCTGCCCGTATTACAGACTAGTTTATTATCGCTGATGCAATAGCAGAATTGACACGGAGCTAAAGAGTACCAGTTTTTACCCTTACAGCTTCCGTAGACATGGTTATCTGTCATGAAACGTCTAACTGTCGAGTTGCATTTATTTTTCGTACAGTGCGATCTATCAATGAAACCATTTGGTGCGCATTTGCATACGTTGCATCCAGTTACCACGTAGGAATCTGGTTCACAGCTTTTCTCGGTTGCTTTATTAGGGAATGATCTGAAGATAATTTCACATTTATCATGAGGCCAGAAGCCATCGTTGTCGCAAATGCAAGTCATGGAACCGAGGGAGTATATCATGTCTGGATAGCATGTAGGTTTTTCGTTTGTATTGTAAATAGTTTGGTTGTACGGTTTCTCAAAGCACTCGAAAATGTAGCTGGGTGTGCAAATGCATTTGTTGTATTCGTTTTCGGCGATATCTCCTGGATGACAACCTTGTAGGACTTCTTGCAAATCTGAAACAGGCAGTTAGAAGAGGCATTTTCGGACTGTCTTTACCAGAGGCTGCGCAAGTGGAGACCGTGCTTAAGGTCGAGCATCCACCTCGATGCACACTGAACATTTAACACTTACCTACGTTCGTCTATTCTACGAATTAGGTATTTACACGTTTAGTTTTGGCTGTGTGGTTCCCAGCTATATAATAAGACTCCGAAATTTTATTATTTAATTTTAATTTTATATGTCACGAAAAGACGTGTTATTTGTTCTGAGTCAATAACTCTCTCTGAATAAAGTACCACATAATTAGACGTGTCCTTTTGATTAAAAATTTAAAACATAAGTTCAATTTATTTATTTTGCGCATGCCCGATACGCTTATTGCACCTTTTTTCATACTTTTATACTACTTGACAAATTAGGGTAGTTACTAAAAAAACTCGTTTAATAATTATATGCGAGACCGTACACTTGCGCAAAGCACCCCTCCACTTTTGGCTATTAAACCGTGACGCAATAGTATTATTATCTGTTCAGTGGTAGGGTATAATAATATGGTACCTAATTATATGTTTTTATTCTCACCTGTTATTTTATAAGTAGCCAAAATACTCAAAACAGAAAATATAACAGCAGTACAGAACCACATTCTGGTATCTTTTCAATCATGTACTTATTATTTGGTTTGCTTTACAAATGCAATAAGCGGGTGTACCAAAATTAATTAGAATTAGATCGCGTTCTACTTAGATTTAATGGCATTTGACGGTGGTCAATTTTAATTAATTAGTTCCATAGCCATTTCAAAGTTACAAAGCCACAAGCTAAAGCTATTTATTGCCATCTACCAGACACAGTTCCAGACTCCAGGCTGTCATTGAGACAATTCCTAAAGGAAAAATCAAATTAACCTTTGCCTGACCTGGAGATCGACCCGGGATCTCATGATCGGTAATAGATCTTGCAATCTCTCTCGTCGTACTTAGACGTCACACACTGTGCGATTTTCCCGTTCTTTTGCGCCGCATACATGCAAACTATGGAATGATTTCCCTGCTGCGGTCTTCCCGTTGAGCTAAAACATGGGGCTCTTCAAAAGGAAAGTAAATAGAGTTTTGAAGGGTGGGCAACATACTGGCAATACAATCAATTATAAGAAAAAAAGCGCTTCCCCGATGTGCCGCATGCGGGCCAGTAACAACAGCATACTAAACACCATTGCCGAGTCATCAGACTCCCATTTGAATAACACTCGACAGAGGTCCATAGGCCAATGGCCAACATTGTGTCTTTAAAGGTTAGATGTCAAATTATTATTATTAAACCTTTTAACTGAATATTATAATACTAACATAGTCATAAGTTCACTGTATACTAACTAACCAATGGATCTATGGTCTGAATAAATTAATTTTGAAATTTGAAATACCCCGGTGATGCAGATATCCATAGGCGGCGGTAATCGCTCACTATCAGGCGGCCCGTCTGCTTGTGCCACCACCTACGGCTTAAAAAAAACCAATACGCCACCGAGGCCCGTACATAATATTTTATTTTATATCTTACAGCAAATAATCAGTTCTTAGTTCCTAAAGTCAAAAACACAGAGTTTGTCAATTCTCTTTATTTTCAAGAAGAAATGTGGGCTCAGCGTGGGTGCAGAGCTGACTATCACTGTGGAAACAGTGTTCTTTGATGACGAAACCGTCGGTGCACTCGCAGATGAAGCACGCGTCCATCACCCGGCCCGGCTTGTCACATTTCCAGCTCGTCGGGGACTTGGTAGGAGGAGCCTGGGATGTTTCTGTTAAGTTACCTAAAATATAGGATCAGATTTAATTGCTGCACCGATTATGGAGTCAATTTTATCGAATCAGAAATGTGGAGATCGTAGACGCACGTAATTTACCAAAATAGCGCAGAGGATATAGATAGCAAGTTGAAGTGGCAATGGGCAGGGCACATAGCACGACGAACTGATGGCCGATGGGGCTGTAAAGTTCTCGAATGGAGACCACGGACCGGCAAGCGCAGCGTAGGACGACTCACAAGGTGGACAGACGATCTGACAAAGACGGCAGGATCGTGATCCTGCCGTCTTTATCAGATCGTCATCCACCGTGGTGGATGCAGGCCGCTTACAACCGGTCTAGATGGAAATCTATGGGGGAGGCGACCCTACCCTTTGGTATGGAACCCTACACTATGCACACATACGTATGCTAGGTACATTATAAAAAAAAATTAAACACACTCATACTCCCGTTATCGGCTCTTCTTCCCATCGGCATATAATCGATATTCGGGAACGCTTGCTCGCAGTATGTGTCATCGGGCATCGGCCGGCAGAAGTTGTCGATATTGCCCATATATGGACAGATACATTGTTTACACCTGGGCAAAACATTATATATAAAAATAAATATATAAATAATCGTTTATTTTCTCTCACAAAAGGTAATGGTACATTATGTATATGGTAGGTACATCGATAAGGGTTAGGTATTATACCTGCCTTGTGAGAGACTGGTGACTGTTGTAGGTTTTGGTAAAAACCTGTGTTACAACCACCAGTACCCCCCCCCCCCCCTGCACAACGTGTACATATACAATGTAGCTAGTAAATACTTAGCAGAGAACGTAAACAGTAAACATAATCAGTAGCCACATGGGTTATGACTCTTTCTTACTCATTAATTACATAGAGGACAAGGATGCCTGGAAACTTCTGCATAGCCACCACGCGGCACCTTCCCAACAAACGAATGTAACCAAACCAAATATTGCCAAACTATTAGTTGAAAAAATTTAGCCCTACAAGTGTCTTGTGCGTTCTTCTTGTAGTTATCTTTCCGAACGCACGGTAGATTCTTTACTGTTTACCCTAATTGACGTGCAAAAGTGTCAGATTGTGACCCAAAATTGGTCACAATCTGAGTTTGTTTATTACTGAAAAATGATGCCCATATACTAAAATATCAATACCTACTAGTATAAAATTTATTAACTTATTAATACTATTATCAATAATACCTACATTATACAGTCACGCCTTGTTCCCGTTGGTATAGAGATTGGACTGTTTCTGTCCACTTGCTACGATCCTGACATACGACTACTACGCTTCTTCCACTTTCATCACATTTCTTATACATGCTTGCGGTTGTGGGTACTTTTGACTGAACTTTCCTTAGAACAACAGCAATTTGTTCATGAAAAGTACAAACACCTAGGTCGACCCCATAGCATACCGCTTAATTGAGTTCTCACCTGGCCTGGGCCAGGTTCTACGCACCTTTACCCCGCAGCCTCGGTGCCTCGGTGGCGTAGAGGGCGCATGCTCGACTGCCAATCAAGAGGTCCTGGGTTCGATCCCCAGGTCAGGCAAAGTGGTTAAATATTGGATTTTTCCATTAGGAATTATCGCAATAACTGCCTGGAGTCTGGAACTGTACCCGGTAGATGGCAATAGGCTCGCCCCCTATTATATGGGACCAATAACATACTGGCGAAATGTGAATGTATCTACTATGGGACTGAGCACTGGGTACACCTCTGCCTACCCCTCCGGGAAAAGGCGTGAATGTATGTTGTATGTTATGTTTTTACCCCGCAAGCGAGGACTCAATTAAGCGGTATTGACTTTACCATTCACACTCGACTTATAAATTCTCTTTTAATATTACTATTCAGATGTGGGATTTAGCCTAGATCAGCACGCTTGTTGTGCGGCTTGGTGATCGCAGTAGTTGAAATACTTGGTGCCGGAGAGCGCTGCTGCCCAATCTCCGAATATGTCCCTCTGTTAGTGAGCCTTATTTAGGTACAAAACAATATTGAATCCGCACTTAGTCATTATAATCATTATGATAATGAAGTAATTACCTAATGATATACATGGATCCAGGGGTGCAGACTTTGTTTCTGGTATTCTTATCCACCAGGAAGCACATCTTACATTCATCGTTTGAGCGTCGCAACATGTCTGGTCCTCCTCTGTTCCTCTATACATGGTAATTGATAATCAGTTAGAATCCTCTTAGAAGTATTTCTTAATTGCTAGAAATTTGTCATCATCATCATCATCTCAGCCGTTGGTAATCCACTGCTGAACATATTCATTCCCATAAAGGGGGGTTTTTCCAATACTCGCCACGCTTAGCAGGCGGGTTGTCGAGCGCAGTTCGATGGTTTTCTGCAGAGGACGCTGCTGCCCGTCCTCTGGGTCTGTTAACCCTTAGCTGGCTCTTACGGCAACCACGGGTAGAGAGGGTGGAGCACTATTCTAAAGCCGGTAACTCCACGGCGGAGAAATTTGTTATCATAAATGAAAATTGCACCAAATCTTTGTTTCGTATTTGTCTGTTTCAGTTAAATATAATTAACACATTCAATATATTTTAAGAGCGAAGTAAACTATGTCACTATATCATTTTATTTTCTTTTATAGACTTTCTTTTTCTTTTTTTTTTATGATAGTGAGTGACAAAACGAGCTAATCAGGTGCCTGAAGGTAAGCATCATAATTGCCCATATCAGACACAGTGCCACCCAGTGTTTTAAAATTCAAAATTCTGCGCGGCACTGCACTGCGCCTGTCACCCTGAGATATGAGTTGTTGAATCTCATCATGCCCAGTAATTTCGCTGGTAACATTGCCCTTCATACCGGAACACAGTAATGTTTGCACTTTACTGCTTGTCTTTATTATTATTATTATTATTATTATATTTTTCTGGTGTACATAATATAAAACCAAAACCATTTCCCGAAGTGGTAGGTAGAGTTGTAGCCAGCCTTCCAGTTTTACTGGACTTAATTAGAGATAAGTTCAGAGGATAAATTCAAAACCTCTTATAAAAAATACTTTACTAAACTCTTATAAAGTCATTCGATTAATAAAGGACAAAGATACCTGGAAACGCGGCTCCTTCCAAACTAACGAATGTAACTAGACCAAATAATGAAAAAGTATCAGTTGAAAGCCCTACAAAGTTTCTTGTGCGATCTTTTGTAGAGGTGTCTTTCTGAATGCACTGTAGATTCATTACAGTTTATCTTTATTGGCGTGCATAAATGTCAGATTGTGGGCTAATTGAATAAATATTTTTGAGTTTGAGAATTAAATAAAAAAATATGACAGAAAATAACCCATAGTGACAAAATATCACTGTACAAAATTGGAATGAGTTAATAATTATATTCGTAGAAGAAATTCGATTTCGAAAAAAACTTTAAATGATTGTGTCAAACTTCCTGTATGATAACATAATATAATCCTTTTGAAGGATCTACATATTAATTAGGTAAAATTCAACCTGATCTAAGCACATGTTGCAGTCGTAATTTCTTCGTATCCGGTGCAAAGGAGTTGAAATCAATTCACCCTTGACCTACAACACAAATATTTCATAAATAAGTAAGTATAAGAAAAAGTAAAATTCCTCATTACAAAAACTCATTATTGGTATCACAATTAGTACAGAAAACGACAAAAATCAAAAATTTTAATTAGAAAACGTGTAACAATTGGCGGCCTTATCGCTCAGAGCGATGTCTTCCAGGTAACTATGAACTATATTCTACTATACTAGTACTATATTCTCACCTCTTCGCTAACCTTGCGGTCGTTGCACAGCATCTCCGTGCAGGTCGCGTAGGCTCTCAATCCCATGTCAGGACAGAGACACACCTTACATCCCACTTCAAACTCTTCACCAGGAAAGCAAAGTTCTAAGTTCCTCGTCGCATCATCCACCTGGTAACTAAGCAAACTCTGCGACAACTTGAAGATCTTCTTCCAAGGAGTATCCGCGTCTTCACAGGTGTTGTTCGTACAGATTTTGTCAGCTTTGTTCCCGTTTGGTGGACAGACGCATACGTTGCACTCATTGCTGAAGAGTCTTCCTGGCACGCAAGCTTCTGATCTCAAGAAGTTCGTCTCACATGTATGCTTGGTACATTTATCTATGTTTTTGATTCCGTTTTTAGGGCAGAAGCAGATGTTACAGTCGACTGTGTAGTAAGCGAGGGGCTCGCACGTAAACTCGTTGCGTAAACTTTTGATGCCGGCGCAACTGTTTTTCGTACAAACCTTATCTTTGTACTTTCCGTTTTCAGGGCAGATGCAGAAGTTACATTCTACTTTCGACATAGCACCTGCGACACAGTCAGTGATGCTGGTGTCCACAGGCTTATAATTCAATCTGTTGGTTTCCATCGTCAATCTTTTAGCTGCACAGTCATCGTAAGTACACCAATTGGCATCTATTCGACCAGTCTTCGAGCAGTAACAGGTGTTACAGTCGAATTCAATGAAAGTGTTCGGATCACATTTTGCGTTTAGATCAATGGAAATCGAGGGTCCTCTCAGATTCATGCTGGTTTTCCCCTCGACTTCGCTAAACACAGAAGTGCAGACATTCAAATGGGTTTCACCGTTTTCAGAACACAAGCAGTATTTTCCTTGTTCTTTGTAAATAGAGTTTGGCTCACACACATCGCCTTCTTTATCTGGTATGTTTATTCTGTTGACAATATGGTGACTAGTGAAACTATCTTTAATAGCACTTTGCAGTACCACGAGCTTCTGTTCGTTGGCGCAAATTTTAGTACAGTATTTTATATCTGTTACACCATTGCGAAGACACCAACAATCCATACAATTTAATATCAGCTCCCCAGACGAACATTTTAACGTTTCAAAATTATAATTTAAGTTATCTATACCCATGCAATCGGTTTCTAAACAAGCATTCTCATTGGGAGCTCCGTTTGGACCACACTCACAGTAAAGACATTTAGGACCCGTAAACATCTGACGTAAACATTTCCTACGTTTGTTTCTTAATGCAGTTAGCGATTGGAATTGTACTCCAACACATTCATTCTTAGTGCACAATCTTTCGCTCACTATTGCGTTGTCAGGACAGAAGCAAATATTGCAACCTTTCCTGAAGAACTTTCTCGGGGAGCATCTGCGGGGTTCGTCGGCCCTAGCTGTTTTTTGGCAAGTTTCTACACATTTTTTGATGATGAATAGACCCTCATCTGAGCAGAGGCAACGAAGGCAGGGGAATATATACATGACCTTGGGGATGCAGATTTGAGTTCTGATAGTCGCTAAGTAGTCTATAGAGCCTCGGAAGGGGCAGGTAGAATCTGTAGCACAGCGGGCGTTGTTCAAATTCCCTGATGCTGGACACACGCAGAGACTACAGTTGACATAATAAGACACAAACGGTATACACCAGATTATAGAAACATCAATAGATTTGGTAATCTGTGTGAGTTTGGTGTCATCAGGGCACATGTTGGCGCAGATTAGGTTACCAGTCTCTTGGCAAATGCATTGGTTACAGTCCTCCCAGATGATCTGTCCTGGAGTGCAGGTTTGGCGTCGCACGGATTGACAGCTAGCCTCACTCCACCGGCCCATCGCGTCGCACGCGCACAGACGACCATTCAAACGAAATTGGCTGTTCGGTATACACGCATCTAAAGAATCAAAATGTTTCTTATGTGAAAAGGAAAGTGTTTAAGAAAATACAGTGGAATTTTAAGATATTGTAACAAAAATACTAAATAGTGAAGATGTGACTCACGGAATAGTGCGATTCCTGAGGGTATCTGAGACACGAAACTTAGTAAAGTTAATGTCATCAACATACTTAAAGTAAGGATAAAAATGTGGGTTCTCAATTTATTGAAGACATAATGCAATTTCACGGCTGATAGCCGTCCGAGCTAATTAAATTTTTATTCCCTATTGGTAGTTTTTCTCGAAACCCATAAAATTGTCGTTAGGTTAAAGCTATTAAAAAACTCAGGATTGGTTTCCACCACAGATAAAACTTCGGCAATAATATTATTAAAGTTGTGGAAATTGTTAAGGTTTCCTGTTATTTTTAACTGGATGCTTATTCACTGATAGACAGGCTTTTATAGCTCTCCACACCACCAAGAAATTAGACGCAACCCTAAGAAAAAAAAAACCAAATCAATGTTTCGAATTCGCCTGTTTTTCTATATATTCAACCTATTCAATTAATCTTGTTCCTGTTCCTGAAGTATGGGAGCGGAGCAGGATGGGCATAGCCCCTCCCGTGCCGCTCCCATATCTCAGGAACAGACTTGATTAAGCTCTAGAGAAGCATTTCAAAATCATTAAAACAAGTGATCAGGATCATAAACTGTTCATATATCTTGGCAGGCGTTAATAATATTATAAAATATGTAAAATTACTATGTCACTGGATCGTATTCCCTATTTTATCCGAAAATAATGAGTCCAGTAAAGTTACTTATATCCTGAAATTTTATACAGATTTTAAGGAGTTTGGAGATCTATAGATTCACAAAAAATTATATAAGTCAACGACATTGAATAAATAATTATCATATCTTGGTGAACTCTATACTGAGAGAAACCTTTTGGACAGTGGATGTAAAGAGGTGTAGGGATGATAATGATGAACTCTGCTGCAGGAGCATAATGAAATTAAAAATGAATCATATCTCATGCATGATTTTATTAAGTATTGCCATAAAAGATTAAAAAACTACAGGGTCCGTTGTTTCACGTTTCGGTAAACAAGTAAACAAGTCTACAAGCCATGTTTCTCTAGATACTTCCGCTGACGCTGCAGCACTTGTACTTGTGAGTAGTTGAGACAGGATTTCTGCGTACATCGCAGCGACGCATCCGGTTGGCAGTAGCATTTGTTGCAGTTTACTCTGAGAACACGAAAATAAAGTAGAAGAATCAATTTAATATAGAGAATATACCTGAGCCAGAACGAAACTACTAGGGTCAAGTGTATTCTGTATGGCGCCGATCATCTA
This sequence comes from Hemistola chrysoprasaria, assembly GCA_947063395.1. Classification (NCBI taxonomy): domain Eukaryota; kingdom Metazoa; phylum Arthropoda; class Insecta; order Lepidoptera; family Geometridae; genus Hemistola; species Hemistola chrysoprasaria. The sequence goes on along the minus strand of OX346733.1, from coordinate 7,331,236 downwards.
CAATAAAATTCCCAAACATATTCGAGAAATTGATATGTTTAGATCAATAAATTTTATTATTATGCTAATATTGCATGCCAATGGCCTAATATCGCTCACTAATATACTCTATGCAAGAATTTGTATATAGCGTACAAGTACAAAGTTTCGCAATAAATTATTTTTGTTTATTTATAATTTGTTTTTGGTTTTAACATACAATCAAGCCTTTTTCCCAAAGGGGTAGGCAGAGATACCCAGGGCTCAGTCCCAGTAGGCACACCCACATTTCACCAGTATGTTAATGGTCTCATAATAGGTGGAGAACCAATTGCTATCTACGGGGCACAGTTCAGACTCCATACTGTCAGAGATAATTCATAATGGAAAAATCCTAACTTTGCCTGATCTGGGGATCGAACCCGGGACCTCAATCTCAGCAGTCGAACTTGCACCAACTACGCCACCGAGGCAATCGAGCAAACAACCGTGCAAAAAACCTTAGGGACAGAAAAATAATACATAAAAACTCACTTATAAACAGTTTCAGGCACACAGTTCTCATAAGGCAGTGAGATCTCGTCCTTCACCGGCTGACTGCCGGACAGCTTCTGTGTGAGCACAGGGGTACAGTCAGCCACAGCCCTGCATTCTGAGAACCCTCTCACACAGCGGCACTTCACGCATTTCGTGGACATTTGCTCTTCTTGGCCCGCCGTGCATACTTTTCCTGAAAATTTCATAAATTGTGACGACAAGTGGGAATTTTTGTCAGCTTGAGGTCTTTACTGGTGATAAGTTATCATAGTTTTAGTGCAATATAGCAATCTTTCCAGTAATGTCCAATAATCAAGGTTTTCGAATGGAGACCACGGACCGGCAAGCGCAGCGTAACACAATGAGTCCATTTTAATACTCGTATAAGAGCTAATATGACTCTCCAAAAGAGACTCTTTGCTATCTACCAGGAACGTGTTCTGAGCTTCTTTGGTCACGCAGTCTCAACGTAAACGCGCCTTGGGCAGAACACCAGGCAGATAGGTCGGACGTGATATAGAAGGCGATTGGTGGTAGTCTATATCTACCTATATGTCACGCTGATAGTACCACCCAGGACCGGACACTACGGAGGAACATCACATGTGGTCATGATCCTCACAGCAGTGAGGGAACGACGAAGGAGAAGAACCTAAAAGTTAAGTTTCTAACTTTGTAGGAAACACGGAAAGTTTTTGGAATAGGCCAGTAAGAAAGCAGCCGATGAAAAATGTTTTTAAATTTCGATTTAGGAACTCTTTGGGAATCTGTAATGTGTATTAAGAGCCCGCGCACACAGAGAGCGGTCAGGAGTTCCGAGTTCCGAGTTCCGCGTTCGGCGTTCATTAGATTATACTGAGTCTATAACAACAACGCACACAGCGGGCAGTCTGACCGCGGCGGTCAAAGCGGAACGTCGCGTTCCAAGAGTTCTTTTCCCGCCAAGGCAGAGAACGCCGGAACGCCGCGATGTCTGATGAGTTTGGAAAAACGGAAAAGTTAATTGAATTGGTTAGGGAAAGGAGTTTATTATACGATTTAAGTAATATAGACTATAAAAACCGCGATCCTGAAAAATATTACTGAATTCGCTTTGTTCTTCTCGCGTTGTGTTAATTGGGTGCACCCAATACTTTTCTTCTTAGAAGCTGCTGAGCTCCACAAGAGCAATAATTCTTCATCAGATGACGAACTTTCTAGTGACATGTTGCATGTGCAAAGACCCAAACGAAACTAGAACGCGAGAATTTGCACGCCGCTTGTGTGCGTTGGAACTCTTGGGCGGTCAACGGTCACTAGAACGCAGAACTCTGACCGCTCTCTGTGTGCGCGGGCTCTAAGAATTAAATTCATTAAAGACATTTGTTAACGTCAAAATGCATTTGACTAGAGAAAATGATCCATTGGAAATTTAAAAACTTCTGCTTTTCTTACTGGCATATTTTCTAAAAACTTTCAGTGTGGCCCTTAGGTACGTATATATGTGTAGCAGTAAGGAAATGTTATCGCAAGGATTTCCCCTCTCCTGCCCATATGGTTCGCAAGTTACCCATATTCCATATACTTAAGGTATCAACAACTGAATTCAACCGCTGAAATAAGACATATGATTCCACTTTGCCCCACCAGTGGGGGATGGTGGGGCAAAGTGGAATAATCCAAATGAGAATCTACCTGCCTCGGTGGCGTAGAGGGCGCATGCTCGACTGCCAATCAAGAGGTCCCGGGTTCGATCCCCAGGTCAGGCAAAGTGTTAAAAATTGGTTTTTTCCATTAGAAATTATCACAATAACTGCCTGGAGTCTGGAACTGTGCCCGGTAGATGGCAATAGGCTCGCCCCCTATTACATGGGACCAATAACATACTGGCGAAATGTGGGTGTATCTACTATGGGACTGAGTCCTGGATACACCTCTGCCTACCCCTTCGGGAAAAAGGCGTGAATGTATGTATGTGAGAATCTACCTATTATCTACTGGAAGTAGCGTAGGTATGTATCCCTATCCCTTATATTAGGATATCATCATCATCTCAGCCGTTGGTAATGCTACTGAACATATAGACCTCCTCCATAAAGGGGCGTTTTGCCAATACTCGACCCGCTTGGCAGGCATGTTGTCGAGCGCAGTTCGATGGTTTTCTGCAGAGGACGCTACTGCCCGTCCTCTGGATCTGTTAACCCTTAGCCGGCTCTTACGACAACCACGGGTAGAGAGGGTGGAGCACTATTCTAAAGCCGGTAACTCCACAGCTGTATTATATTAGGATATATATTATGTTTAAAGGTTTCTAAAGACTTACCACTCATGTCCTTAGCTTCCAACCTATTCATATCCTCATAGCTGATGCACAGCTTCTGCTGACAGATCAGATCGCTGGTAGACTTGCAAATACAATTATTACAATCGACTTTGTACGTCTTGCCTGGTTCGCACTTCTCTGAAGCGCTGATTAAAGCAGGGATCTCTTCTCGTAGAGCCAGAGAGAAGGATGGTCTTACGTCTTCGGGAGTACGGATCGGGTAAGGATTGCCTGTGAATTTGAAATATTATGATATTCTTTTGTGTTAGAGAGATTTTAACATGAACGTCGATGACAAAGTAACTGTGTTTATTTTTACTGTTCATTTTCACAAATTTGCAATAATATAAAGAAAAGGGATTTCGAGAAGCCAATACCTCATGTATTGGCTTCTCGAAAATGGCAAGCTCAAATTAGGCTCCATTAGGTCCACGTACGTCGTAAAGTAAGGACGTCATCATCATCATCATCTCAGCCATAGGACGTCCACTGCTGAACATAGGCCTCCCCCTTAGATTTCCATCCAGTCCGGTTGTAAGCGGCCTGCATCCAGCGTGCTCCTGCCGTACTTATCAGATCGTCTGTCCACCTTGTGGGAGGACGTCCTACGCTGCGCTTACCAATCCGTGGTCTCCATTCAAGAACTTTACGGCCCCATCGGCCATCAGTTCTACGTGCTATGTGCCCTGCCCATTGCCACTTCAACTTGCTAATCCGCTGGGCTATGTCGGTAACTTTCGTTCGTCTACGGATCTCTTCATTTCTGACTCGATCTCGCAGAGAAATCCCGAGCATAGCCCTCTCCATAGCTCGTTGTGCTATTTTGAGCTTACTTATAAGGCCCACAGTCAGGGACCACGTTTCAGATCCGTAAGTCATCACTGGTAACACACACTGGTCGAAAACCTTCGACTTGAGGCACTGAGGTATTTTGGACGAGAAGACATAGCGCAGATTTCCGAACGCTGCCCAGCCTAGTTGGATTCGACGATTGACCTCTTTCTCGAAGCTGGATCTACCGAGTTGGACTACTTGTCCTAGGTAGACGTACGAGTCAACAGCTTCAAGAATCGCGTTTCCAACCGGTACTGGGGTCGGCGCAACATGGGCATTAGACATCACCTTCGTCTTGTCCATGTTCATTTTAAGGCCGACCCGTTGAGAAACTCGATTGAGGTCTTCGAGCATTATGCTGAGATCTTCCATCGATTCTGCCATGACTACAATGTCGTCGGCAAACCGAAGGTGAGTGATGTATTCGCCATTAATATTGATGCCGTGTTTTTGCCATTCCAGAAGCTTGAAGGCGTCCTCCATTGCGGCAGTAAACAGTTTCGGAGATATAACGTCTCCCTGTCTTACGCCTCTATCCAACGGGATCGCCTTCGAACTTTGGTCCTGTACTCGAACCGACATAGTGGCGTTACTATACAAGCACTTCAACACTTCGATATACCGATAGTCAATATGGCATCGCTGGAGAGACTCGAGCACCGCCCATGTCTCGATCGAATCAAAGGCCTTTTCATAGTCCACAAACGCTAAACATAATGGCAAATTATACTCCTCGGTCTTCTGTATAATTTGGCGAAGCGTGTGGATGTGGTCTATGGTGCTGTAGCCTTTTCGGAAACCTGCTTGCTCAGACGGCTGGAAGTCATTGAACCTGCGACTGAGACGATTCGTAATGACCCTCGAAAACAACTTATAAACATGGCTCAGAAGCGAGATGGGTCTGTAATTCTTCAACAAGGTGTTATCACCTTTTTTGAAGAATAGCACCACCACGCTTCTGTTCCATGCTTCTGGCGTCACACCTTCGAATATGACAGAGTTAAAGAGCCTCTGGAGGACTTTAAGTACCGGTGTTCCACCCGCTCTCAGAAGCTCTGATGTAATTCCGTCATCACCCGGCGCCTTGTTGTTTTTGAGTTGTTTCAGGGCCATTCTAATCTCATACAGGCTGATGTCCGGGATATCTTCGGTATAGTGTCGGGTCAGCTTGGCTCTTGGGTCTTTGGCCGCGCTGCTAACAGGCTTTGCGACCGAGGCGTATAGCTGTCCATAGAACCTCTCGATCTCCTCTAACACCTCCGCTTTTGTCGACGCTATACTGCCATCTTCTCTCTTCAGCTTTGTCAACCGGCTTTGCCCAATAGACATATCTCTTGCAAACACTTTGGAGCCTTTCTTCCGCTCTATCGTCTCTTTAATATTATTGGTATTAAAGATACGGATGTCATGCCGCAAGGATTTGGAAATTCGTCTATTGAGCTGCCTATAGGACTTAGCATCACTGGAAGACTGCAGTCGTAGCGAGCGTCGCTCAGCCATGAGGTTTAGGGTGTGGTCGGACAATTTCTGAGGTCTATTTGTACGGCGGGGCTTATAGAACTTAGAGCCCACCGTTTGGACAGTTTCTACGAGCCTGTTATTAATCTCGTCCACCGATGCATCGATATTCTCCAGGCAAGCGAAGCTATTAGATAGTTCGAGTTGAAAGCTTTCGGGGTTTTGTATATGGGCGCGAGTAGGTCGGAGCGTGGACTTCATCAGGCGTGACCTTTCAAGTTTGACGTCAATATTCAATGTGCCTCTTACAAGTCTGTGATCACTCCCGGTTTTCACCATGTGGATCACGAAAACATCATTGAATATATGTCTCTTGTTGGTCAAGATGAAGTCTATCTCGTTTCTCGTGGAACCATCGGGGCTCAACCAGGTCCATTTCCTATGAGGCGGCTTCTGAAAGAAAGAGTTCATCATAAAGAGTCCCTCCTTCTCCAGGAAATCGGCCAGCCTCTGTCCCCTAGGGTTCCGTTGCCCATATCCATATTGCCCCACTCTCAGCTCGCCATCGCTTTTCTTGCCTAGCTTTGCATTAAAGTCCCCCATAACAACAGTGAAGTGGGTCTCGGACATATGTATGGCCCTACTGACGTCCTCATACATAGTCTCCACTTCATCATCTGGGCGTAAGGACGTACTAGCGAATAATATTGTTGTCTCGGTCGCACTTCGGTCTTAGGTTCGTCTTTCTATCTTTGTTGCATTGTGCAAACTGCACACTGAGCAAATAGCGTTTCAGTTGTTGAGTAAACGCTGGGAGAACGTACCTTATCTCCCCTTTTCTTTATATCAATGCAAATTAGATTAAATTAATTAAGTTGTGGTTGTCGCTTGTGTAAATTAAGGCATATTCAAAGCAGTTTAACCAAAACAAAAGCCATACTTATATTGGTATAAAGTGGAAAGAAATAAATTTCGGAGGCGCTTAATATTATGATTGTGAACCTCATCATCATCATCATCATTTCAGCCATAGGACGTCCACTGCTGAACATAGGCCTCCCCCTTAGATTTCCATCCAGTCCGGTTGTAAGCGGCCTGCATCCAGCGTGCTCCTGCCGTACTTATCAGATCGTCTGTCCACCTTGTGGGAGGACGTCCTACGCTGCGCTTACCAATCCGTGGTCTCCATTCAAGAACTTTACGGCCCCATCGGCCATCAGTTGTGAACCTGCTGCCATACAATCATCATCATCTCAGCCTAAGAAACTACTGCTGTACATAGGTTTCCCCCATAAGGGGGATTTTACCAATACTCGCCCTGCTTGGCAGCTGGGTTGGGGAGCCCAGTTTGATGGTTTTTAAGCAGAGGACGCTGCCGCTCTTACGCAACCATGGGTAGAAATTAGAAAAGGTGGGGTACTATTTAGGTTTACTATTTTTTTTATATCATCTTACATACGAATATTTTATAAAAAAAAATACCTTCTTTATCAAAGATGCAAGCTTCGTTCTTTTTCTTAGAGCACAGGATCTTGTGTTTATCGTTACAGAAGCATCGTCTACAGCCAGACCTGTAAATCTTGCCGGGCTTGCAGGCGCCTTTCGGCAACTTCGGGAGGTACGTCACTTTTGGTGCAGCTTTGTTCCTTAGAACCTTGAATTGCAATTATATACAACACAAACGATACCGTCACGTTATAGGAACCTTAGCGAGCTTTCAGACGAACGTCGGCGAGCTTTCAGACGAACGTTAAATAGCTTTCAGACGAACATTGGCGTAATGTCAACGCGATGCTAACGCGGCGCTGTGGTCGGGCACTAATTTGTATGAAAAAGAACAGTAGAATACACACGTCGGCGTCGCTCGTCTGAAAGCTCGTATATAATGCCGTAAGCAGCAATAAATATTCTTTGTAGATAGCATGGTCTTACATCAAGGTCTAACAACGAAACTCAATTTCAGTTGTGACAGATTAGTGCTATCATGTCATATAATTTCGTTTGCGTCAACGCCGCTATACGTCGTTGCTATCGTTAGGCAACATTTTTAAGTGAAAAGCGACTGGTCGTATGATAAAAAGGAGACAGAATGCTTGAATGCTATATATTATTCTATGTTCGTTGCACAGCGAATGTTTCTATAACAATGACTATAGAAACATTCGCTGTGCAACCCCTCCCTCCCCTCCCCCCTCCCCCCTCCCTCGCGGCCGTAACCACAGAGTACTTTTATTATATAGGTAGCCGTAACTATTATGCTGACGTACCGCCGTTACTGTAGTTACTACACCTGACGAGTATAAGACCGTGTTGTATAGTATGTAAGAGCCCTGGCCCACTATCACAATATCTATATAATTCAATAAAGAGACCCACCTTCTTCTCCCGATGTTAAGCATATACATCTTTCAGTCAAAGCAAGCCATCTTTGGTGCACATGAGCCCTCCTCCGTCACTTGCAAGTGAATCATCGCAGATCTATGTATAGGTAGTCTAACATAACATACAATTACACCTTCTTCCCGAAGGGGTAGGCAAAGAAGTACCCAGGACTCAGACCCATAGTAGGAACATCCAGATTTCGCCAGTATGTTATTGAACCCATGTTATAGGTGGGGAGCGTATTGCCATCTCTACCAGGCACAGTTCCAGACACCAGGCTGTCATAGAGATAATTCCTAATGGATAAATCTGATAACTCTTTGTCTGAGCTGGGGATCGACCCCACCATGATCGGCAGTCAGGCCCACTATAGCGTTATAAGAAACCTACCTTCTTTTCCAGATGTTTAGTATACATCTTCCAGTCCAAGCAAGCCATCTTTGTGCACATGAGACCTCCTCCGTCAGTGCACTTGCAGGTGTTGCAGTCCATCTTGTACATCTTGCCAGGAGTGCACACCTCCCCATCGCGGATCTCTGGGAGGGTGTTGAGACGGCGGGTGTGGGTTATGTTTGCTAGAATATAGGCAAATTCAAAGCATATAGACATTTTTAACCTCCATCCGAAAAAAAGTAGGTGTTATAAGTTTGACGTGTCTATGTATCTGTATGTCTGTCTGTCTGTGGCATCGTAGCTCCTACGCGATTTGGATGTGGTTTTTTTTTTGCTATGCCTTTATGTAAATCGGGTCACCAGTGTGAAAATTATGAGCTTTTATCAGGCGGCTGAAGGGATAAACAACTTCCAGGGGTCTGATCGATTCGAAGTTTGGTATCCTGTTAGTTCTAGGCTCTGTTAGGCTTGACCTGATGCTGCAGCTTCAGGTTCAGCTTCAAATATTATGTGCGCGCTTTCAGCCACGTTGTCCTTCGTTCCCGTGGGAATATCGGAATAAAAAGTGCCCTATGTTTTGTTCCAGGGTCTAAACTATCTACATACCGAATTTTATCCCATTTGGTTCAGAAGCTTTGGCGTGAAAGAATAACAAACATCAATCCATCCTCACAAACTTTAGCATTTATAATATTAGTAGGATAAGTAGGATAGGATTAATCTTGATTGGGCTTATATTATATCCTCATATCAATGACACACAGTACAGTAGTTACAGGTAGCTGACCAAGGATGGCTATTGAAACAGGAAAAAGGAGGGCGGTTTTACATTTCTTAATTTACAATAAAATCAAATTAAAATAAAAAAAAATCGATTCATCCATTCGGGAGCTACAATGGCATATGTTACACCACGAACTGGAGTTACAATGACATGTGTTACACCACGAACTGGAGCTACAATGACATGTGTTACACCACGAACTGGAGCTACAATGACATGTGTTACACCACGAACTGGAGTTACAATGACATGTGTTACACCACGAACTGGAGCTACAATGACATGTGTTACACCACGAACTGGAGCTACAACGACATGTGTTACACCACAAACTGGAGCTAGAATGACATGTGTTACACCACGAACTGGAGCTACAATGACATGTGTTACACCACGAACTGGAGCTACAACGACATGTGTTACACCACCAACTTAAGCTACAATGGCATGTGTGACACCACCAACTGGAGCTAGAATGGCATGTGTTACACCACAAACTGGAGCTAGAATGGCGTAGATATAGATATGGCATAGATAGCTACGTCTATGCCATTGTAGCTTCCCAATGGATGAATCGAATTATTTTATTGTAATTTGATCTAAGGTAGAGGTTGAGTTTGAGAGTTACTAATCTGAGACTGTTTTTATTCTTATTAGGTTATGGACCCAGTTAAGTTCAAACAAAATACTATAATGCCATGAAGATCTTTATTACAATTACATTTCGAACGCGTGCTTATTAGAAGCTATTGCCCTTAAAGCATCCATGCTTAGATTCAGATCAGAAATACATATCATGGACGTACAGACTGCCTCTCCTACATTATTACATACACAAGTGTTGCATTTGTATGTATACTTCACTCCAGCTAAACATTTTCTGTTAAGGTTCTTCAGTTCGGGCAGGAGGTAAGATTTTGTATTACTTCTTAAAGCTGACTTTGACTCTTCGCATTGGGCATTATCGCAAGTTAAATTCCCGTTATCATTGCAAACGCATTTATTGCAGTCTTTGGTATAGTTTTCATAGTTTTCATTTGGTATAGTTTGACAGCCTCGTTGGCTCAGATGGCAGTAACTCTGCTTTCTGTGCCGCAGGGCCCGGGTTCGATCCCCGGCCAGGTCAAACATTTGTGTGCATGAACATGTCTGTTTGATCTGTGTCTGGGTGTTATAAGCTTATATAAGTATGTATATCAGTCATTTGGTTACCATAGTACAGGCTTCTAGCCTAGTTTGGGACCAGATGACCGCGTGTGGAAGTTGTCCCATATTATTATTATTATTATTTGTTTTGCAATTTTCTAATTTACTCCAATCTCTGCCGATATAGTTAATTTTATCCAGATCTGAAGCGTCAATTCTTTGGAAGAAATCCTTTTTGATTTGAAAGCAAAGTCTATCTATGAAGTAGCCGATATCGCTGCAAATGCATAATTCTGTCGGAGTTTTAAGCAGATCTCCAGGGCTGCAAATATCAGTCTTAAGTCTATCAGGACAACGTCTATTAGTGCATGTAGCTAGGTTGATCTGACCGTCTTGGCAGATGCAAATATTGCAGGATATGGAGTAGAAGTGGTGCGGCGTGCATGGGATGCTGGTGCTTATGGTTAAGAAGTTAAGGTTGGTGTTTGCTCGGATGTTGTGGAAGTGGCTGCGGCAGGTCGATGACCGCCAGTGGCCAGTTGATGAGCATGTGCAAATTATGGTGTCTTCGCCGTACGTGAGGTCTTTTTCGCATTCCATGTGCTCTTGGGCTGAGGTTACTGGAAATTATACAATGTACAAAAAAATTACGTAATCTTTTACGGTGCGCGTAGAGTTAAGTACAATCAAGTGGAATATAATTTTTTGATATTTATTTTTGTATAAAAGTATCTAAAATCTAACAAATTGTCAAAACTCGTAGAACAAATGTTTTTGTTATGATGTTGGCTGCCTACTGCTACGAGTTTGCTGGTGTTTTTAAGGTATAAACCTATGTATAAACCTATAGATAAAGATAAAGATAACTGTATATATTTAATACTTACATAATAATGTTCTTCACAAGCTATGGGTCGGCAGTGGTACACCCCACTGGTGGTACACATGCAAGTATGACACGCCCCACGCTGAGTGTCCGTGGCCACACATCGCTTGAGCTCTTCCACTGGCACAATATTACTACACTGTATTTTCATTGTTTTATTTTTTTTTTTTAAATATTAACTTTTAAAGACGTGCTGCTATGCCGACTACATCTTGTGTAGATAATGAGAGGATGGCCTTTTACAAAACAAAATTCGTGTTGGTCATTAATCCTAGTTGGACCTTATTGTGATATTTTGGACATTAGTCGTGCAAAGGAATAGTTTCTAAGTATAGTTTTATGTTAGAGATAAGGAAGATGTCATTGATACATTTTTTATTATCTTTTAATATATTTTTAAAGGCGAGTTGCTACAACTTTTTTAACAGCTAGTAAGTTTGTTTAATTTAACAATAATTATAATTTGACATTATTACAAAACTACGACAATATTACAACGAAAAGAAGGAGTCTGGATCTTTATTACACAACTTGAACTTTTTACAAAAAAATAATTCTATACCATAGGTGCACTAGTAGGTACCACTTATTATAATATAGGCAAAATGACTTATCTTTAATGAGGAAATAAGTAGGTAATTTATTAATATAATAACTACTATAAGGTACCTAAGTCTGTAACCTACTATTATGCAAAAATAAAAACCCTCAAGCACGGAATTTCAAAATAAATTTATTTATTTCAATTAAATATTCTAAACCAAAATATCGTGAATAATTGCGCAAGGAGTAAGAAACGACTAAAAGTTGTGTTGTGAATACAAACATAAATACTTAAATATTAATTAAATAAAAAACTTACCTAGATTGTTATTCTCTGCAATAACACTCCCACCCACTGATAAAAACCATAGTAATATCAGCCCAAACACGGCCATACTTTAGAGATCAATAAGTGAATTATATTTAACTAGGCATTATAGTGATTAGTCATTACGTTTTGATTGCGCGTTAAAACTGAGTTAAGTACAATAAAATGGCCGTTTGGAATGTACGTTTAGCGTATTTAATTAGCAAAACGTAATTTCAATCAGAGTTTTGTGATAAGTGTGATTAATTTTGTTGGTATATCTACGTGATATGTAGGTATACCTACTAACTTATATATAACTGTAGTGAGAATTTGATTCTAAATAAATAACACACAAACTACCCTGGCGAAGCTCTAGACACCAGGCTATCATTATTAAAATTCCTAATGGCAAAATTCTATAAAAAAATTTGCCTGACCTGAGGATCGAACCCGGGATGATCGGCAATCATCCCGGGTTCAGTGGATCAGTGGTTCGCAAGTAGCGCTTGCGAACCACTACGCCATGGAGGCATGATTATTATTAAATAAATAATAAAGCATAGGGCCTACAGCCACATTTTCCTGACAAAGGGATTGATAAATAAAATAGAAAAATCCAATGGGACATTTTTTATTCATGATTATTTAAACCTTATTAAGTTTTATGTAAACTAATACTAATACGTGTGTACCGCAACTTAACCGATTTGGGTGCATTTAGATTATTCAATGAGACCACTATCTAGAAGTGTTCAACTTTTAATTATTTTACCTTCATGGTCTAAACTGAGGAATAAAAATGCACCCTTTAATTTAACTAACAAATAAACTTAAAATAACCGCACAAACCATTAAAACTAAGATGGGAATGGATGATGTTAAGAAATAATGAGAAAGTGATTAGATTATTATTATTTAACAATAAATGCTCATTTACGAAACACAGTTTTTTTATGTAGATGCCCACATACCATCAATGTTTACATAATATAAATTACCATGTTATATTGTAGTTATAATCTCATGTGCCGCCTTAGAAAAAAAAGAAATACAAACAATCATTCATGATATTCAAGCCGTAACATAATATTAACTATGCTTTAGTAAAAAGTAACAATTCACTGAGTATTGTAAATACAAAAAAATAATTAAACTATTTTCACTCTACTTCTCTATTTCCAAACTATAACACCTAGCTATAAAATAGTCACAAAATACTTATGAAAAAAAACGTGATACGTAAAATGTGTATCTTCACCGTGAAAAACATTAAACGTGATAATTAAATAAGGAATATGGAATTAATTTTCAAATAGTAATTTTTAAACTTAAGCGATTCGTACACATAATATTTTATAGAAAAAACGGGATATAATCGCGCTAAAACTTTTTTTATTACGGCTGATGCATCTTATTCAAAACGTCAAGGTGAATAAAAAAATGTTGTTAGCGAGATTAAGTCCCGTTTCTTTCATAAAATAATTGTGAACTAATTTGCATTATAGATATCAAACTGCATTTTAAATATGTTTTTAACAGATATCGATTCATACAATAAATATTGATAGCTCTTCCAATAATATAAACTGAAAAACAATACATTACACTTCTGGTTTTTATTTTTATTAAAAATGCATGTAATATATCCCTACCATTTTATTTTCATCGATTGCATAGCTGCAATAATTACTGTTCAATTCAAAATAATACCTATCGATGTTTAGACACGAATGGGAATAAGATTAGTTTAAAAAAATCATTTGTGTGTTAAAACCTCGATATCTACAATTTAATGATAATTAATCCATTTTGTTTTGTTTGTTCTCAACTGCTGCTTTGAAATTACGAAATTTATTAGGAATATTATTATTTAATATTTATTATAACTACAGTGTAAAATCTCAAATGTGAATCAAATTAATTGATACGCTTCGTCGTAAAATTCTTCGTCTTTTTAATAAAAAAGTATAATAACAATATTTTATGATAAAGCCTGGTGTCAAAACCCATTCATGTCCTAAACAAGTGATCAGTTCATATCGCAAATGCGCAGCGTACAGAATACACTCTTCCCATCAGCAGAGCATGTGCAGTCGTTACAATCTCGCTTGAACTGGTCACCGGGTGTGCAGCGGAAACTTACTGCTGACTCTGTGAACAATGTGACACTTATTACAACACTTAGGCTTATTACAACACTTGGACTTATTACACACCAGACACTAAGACTATATTTAAATTGTGTTAAATCAAAAATACAGCACTTAGCCTAAAGATCTTGTTACAAAACTCTGATTTTTTACTCTTAAACATGTAGGCTAAGTGTTCAAATTCGATAATTTATTACCAATTACCGATATATCTTGTAATTTAATATAAAAATACAATACTTCAACTAACTTTTGGTTAAAAACTCTTCTATAAGGAGAATTCAGTTGTAGAACATCCAGTTTACTGACTACTGCCTCAATTAAATGAAAGATTATTGTTTTTAGCCATAGGAAGTACACTGCTGGCTTCCCCCATAGATTTCCATCTAGTCCGGTTGTAAGTGGCCTGCATCCAGCGTGTTTCTGCCGTCCTTATCAGATCGTATGTCCACCTTGTTATATTAATAATTCAACAATCGGTACAGTACTAAATAAATTCCTTTTAAATCAGAGTATACTTTTTTTGCAATAGTCACTCAAATAAATGATCATATTAATATAATCAGAAAATATAGCACCTTATCATAATATTATTGCAAAACTTATACTATAACAACCACCATCTTATTACAACATGTGAACTACCTACTACCTACCCAAAGTTTGGTTTTAAAATCCAGCATTTTTGGTCTATATTTTGGACCACATTTTTAGTTCAAAAATTAAAAACCCGCACCCCCTTTCTCAGTCAATAGAACACAACCTTCTAATAATAATATTATAGCTATAAGTTTTTGTACCTGTAGTAGTACTTTCTGTCTCTTGTTTCTTGCATGGTTTGAGCGTGCATGTAGCATGTTTTCCGTCTTCAGTGCAGCGACATACATTGCACTCACGGTCGAACACCGAGCCAGGATTGCATTCTGTTGATACTTGCTCAGTTAGCTCTGTAATAGAATAATTTATTTTAACCTTCAGAGTGAAGTTTTTGGCATATTATTGTTACGAATCAGCAGTCTATAAAAAAATCCTTGACCTATGACAAAATATCTGTATCGAACAGCAGATTATTATGAGTTGGCTCCATGATGAAAATTATTTCAAACTAGCTGTGCCCCGCGGTTCACCTGGGTAGTCTTCGTTCCCGTAGGAATATTGAGATAAAGTTTAAAATACTCATTGTGTTATTTCAGGATCTATGCTTTATACATACCAAACAACTCAAGCGATTCAGTGGTTTAAGCGTGAAAATTGAACAAACATACACAAAAAAGCAGCGCTATATGGCGCTGGGTCGATAAGAGTACGCTAGCGTTTTTTTTACCTGTTACAGAGGTAACTTTATTACATCGTACTGAGATTTGAGATTTATAAGAAAAAAAAAGTAAAAAGTGAAAAGGAAAACGAACGGTGAAACGGGAAAAGTGTTATTTTATTCATTTAAATGGGTGAACTTCGTAATTATGCACATAATATGTATATTATATTATTATGAACTCACCTCGTTTAGTCCTAGCTCCAGCAAAAGTGTCGACGCCTCCATTATTATTCTGTGCCGTGCAGTCGATGCGAGTGCAGGAGAAGTCATGCCCCTCATCGTTGCAGAGACACTTGTTGCAGTCCATGCGGAACTCTTGGCCCGGTTGGCACGTCTTCGGGGGCTCCTACTGAGCAAGTGGCATTTGTATTTTGGTGACAACGTGTTACAAAAAGGTGTTAAAATACGTAGGGTGAAGGATGTATAGGTATATCCAACAAAATCAACAACATTCAAAAGAAAGACTTATTTTCAATTTCCAAAGCAAAATGAATCAGCTGATGACTAAATTTATTTAGGCAAATTTATCTATAGGAAGTCAAAATTCTTTATACGAACTTCACTATTCTTTCTTTAACCATTTGTTTATATTGACGAATTGGTGCACTCCCTAAAGTATTTTATATTATAAACTTTATGTAACACGTTTTAGAATAGAATACTGTTTACTAAAAAAAATTACAATACTTAAGTGCCTTATATGAAAATTACAGATAAACATCGTTAGACCAGTGATATTTATTGGTGGAAAAGGGGGGCCTTATTGCTTTAAGCTATTATATATTATGTCTAGCACAATTTTTTGACATTACAACGATTTTCCAACGTTTGTTTGTCCAATTCTATACATTTTTGACAAAGGATCCGTGATCTTAGCTGCCTAATCTAACATCAAAAAACCTCATCAGTTTAGTAGTTTTGAAGTGCAGAGATAACACACATGCTCATCCATTTGGATCCATCAGAAAAGTTCAAATAATTGAACTTTTCCCACTAAATTATCCAAAGTAGTCAAATATTACCTGAGCAGCACGGGTTTTTCTGTTTAATGTGGAATTCTGTAAAAAAAAAAGATTCATATGAGTAACAAACCAAATTACCATTACACTAACTATAGAAAACGTTAAGAACTAATATTAAGAATAGCCGAAAAAGGAAAAACCCTAAAACTACAGTATCTACTTATCTAATATTATGCCACAAGAACCACAACCGCAAGAAAGAAACAACGAAAAAGACCAAAACCAAAGTAGGCCAATAACCAAAACCAACAGAAGACATTGTTTAAGACAGAATTCCAAACCTTTTCATCGCCTTCGACACAAGCACGCCTGGTACAAGAATATGACTTCCCGTCTGGACTACAGCGACACATATTGCAATCCAGCTCAAACACTTCGTTCGGACGACATGCCCGCTTCACCACTTTCAGTTTTACCTACAATAATTGGCGAAAACATCAAACTATAAAAAAATCTAAACCAAAAACTCTAATGTGTATGTTATGCAGAAGAAAATATACAAGCAATATCAATGCAACAAAAGAATATGGACACAATTAATATTACTATAGCTCTATGATTCAATTATTTAAGATAAGTATTATACATAAAAAGTAGGACCACAAATATAAACAATAATATATAAAATAGAAGGGTACTTATTTTTTTAGCGATCTCCAAAATTCAAATTGAGTAAATATGGCATGATAAAATAAATATAATGAACATTGTTTACTTATATAAAATACATTGTATACTAATGGATAAAAATCTAATATCGGCGAATGATATAAACTATAAAAATATAAGTTAAAACCTTACAACCATATAATACGAAATTTACCGCGAATCATTCGCACAAATAAGTAAAAGCCCAGACCACAGTATCTATACCAAAGCAAATTATCAAAATTCGACCTCATCAATATAAGGGTCCTCCGTATTAACTTCCTCGGTAGAATCAGGGATGCACACACGCCGAGTGCAGAAGTAGCTGGTCCCATCCTCGTTGCACCAACAAGTGTTACAATCACGAATGAACATGCGATTGGCGACGCACACGATTGTTTTCGTGGTGTTGATGTTGGACGATATTGGGGTTGATGATGATGATGATGATAGTGGTGTTGTGGTCTCCTATAGCGAAGATAATTGTAGTTCAAAGATAATTTTCCTAGAGGTCACACAAAGCTCTCGCGTGGCCGAAATAAAAAATATTTTTCCCTTTTCATTTTAAAAAGAAAAACGTCTTTTCGTTAATTACTTAACGTTACTTAAGATAATATTATATAACTAGCTGTGACCCGCGGTTTCACCCGCGTAGTCTTCGTTCCCGTGGGAATATCGGGATAAAAAGTACCCTATGTGTTATTCCAGGGTCTAAGCTACTTACGTACCAAATTTCAGCCCAATCGGTTCAGTAGTTTTGGCGTGAAAGAGTAACAAACATCCATACATACATCCATACTTACAAACTTTCGCCTTTATAATAGTATATATATATATTAGGATTAGGATTTAAATAAAACTCGAAATATCAGGAATCTCGCAAAACGCCGAATCATGGTCAATATCCCGTAATAAGTGATTCTAATGTTATTGAGATTATGATTAAAGTTCACTAGATAAGGCTTAATTACTATACTCTGTTTGATGTAGAATGGGGCCTATGTGTAGTGACAGTTGTGTATAGTCACAGAACAGATCATTGATACGTATAGTGGATATTACGCGTGACCTATTAAAGTTGCTAATCATTTTATCTTAAACCCATTACGTTATGTTGGAGCAGATATAATATTACGTACACGATGATTGTTTTTAAAAGAACAATCATCTATTTTTAAAAAGAACAGTTAGTCAAATGTTACAGGCACTATCTCACAATAAGCAGAGTAAAGTTTTTACTAGTAAACGATTAAGAAGAGTTAGCGAGTGCAGAGTTATCGTACACTTATCTTTCTTACCACATCTACTTATGTACCAACTAAACTCATAAAAGAAAACACCATTGGGAAAAAAGTATGTAATAATAAAAATACGAAATAAAAAATATATTTCTCTGGTGAATTCAGACAAAACGATGCCTTAGTTTTCGATTGGTCCCATTGCATTTCCTTCTTTTAGAGGTACTATTGGTTTCATGTCCTGAAAAAAAGGCATAAGTATTATTATTTAATTGTCATCAATCACTAGGAACATGTTATTTAAGATTTTATTGAGTATTGATTTTTAACCTTCATCTGATGTTATGCGACATGTCATCAATTATTGTTACCATAGTGTGGATGTTAAGTAATGGATTGTTAAGTCTCGTATGTCCAATCCTTGAAAAGTTATTCTTCTAACCGGAAGTCGACAAAATTTTGCTATCCTATTCCTAACGGATTTCTCACATTTTCACCACTACAATTATTATGGCTAGCCACAGGTCGACTCGAAAAAAAAATCCAGTAAGAATAAGTTAACTTACAATAAGTTCATGAAACAGCTCCACATCTTTAGGCAATGGACACGGTTTGTTGGTGCACGTGTAATCTGTCCCGTATGGGTTACAGTGGCAAGTGTTACACGCGACGTAGAATGTGTCCCTCGGTTTACATACTGAGTGACGTTCTATGTGGTCTGTACCCTGGAATAGGAAGATTTCTTGATCACATTATACAACTTGTTACAAAAAGTAAAGTACTACTTCTACCCATCAGATTTGCAAAACTAACTTGCAAAATAAAAAGTATTGCAAAATTCGCGAAATAAACTTCGACTTTCCAAACAAAGAAAGTAGAAGATAGTTTATAACTCGTAGATGCACTTTCTTTAACCTGCTGATTCTTAATATACATACATGATCAAAAAATGTGTCTGCATTCTGCATGTCTAATAGACGTGTCTAATTACTCAACTTAGACTAACCACATTATTACAACACGACTAATTTCTTATTACAAAACTTAAACAATAGGTAATGTCCCCTACATTACCTATGGTTCAAGTTTTTAATGTCACTTTTGAAAAGCAATAAAATTGTTTATAACCGAAGTTTGCCTATACACAACATTTATTATTCTTCATATTTTTATACATACCTCACTCTCCATGAAAACCTCGACCTCTTTATTCGTGTTATCCCCTTCTAAACATTCGTTGTGGGTACAAGTATAGCTTTGCCCGTTGGCTGCACATTTACAAGGGTTGCAGTCCATTTGAAACTCTTGGTTTGGTTTACATACGCCACGCTTTGATATTGTATGTTTGTTTGTTTTGAACTGAAAATTGGTTAAATGAATTGGTCACGTCAATAATTAGTATTATTATTGTTTTAATAGCTAATTTATTTCAGGCGATAGCAAATTACAATAATCTTTTCAACTTAATGTGCATGGTTACTAAATAACAGTAGTTTTTTTTTTATGATATTTTGTTAAGTATTAAAGTCATACGTCTTTGGTTATTAAACGTGACACTGTATATTTGAGGATAGTTTAAGACTAGTGCAAAAATATTACATTAAAATTGAATTTGTTTACTTACCGTTATTTATAATTGTGCATCCCATACCGCATGATGTGCAAAATGTTATTAACTTTAATCACTATATTAGTAAAGACCTACTGAATAATTAGATAAGATAAGGTGCTTTCCCACGTACGGCGATGAGTGGAAAAGAAAAAAAAAAAGAAAGTTTATGCCATGTATGCATGATTATGCAATGTATATTTTGCGAACAAAAGTCACGCGCCCGTAAATGGGTGTAGGGCACTGTGGGAATCGTCAATATGGACTGTTTGCGACAAAACTCGTCAGATACACACAGAATAGAATCCACCTTGGAACCATGAAAAACTATAGTTAGGTGCCGGCTACTTGAAATGTAATTAAACAAATATCAATGATTTATAAGAATTTCCGCAAAAAAATTTAACAATTATGAAAAAATAAACTTACTAATTTTGAAGTTTCAATCTCTACGTCTCTTTTCTGTAGATTTTTACCTGAAAAAATGAATGGATTTTGTATTTTCGAGATCGGACTCGTACTTTCTTATTACAAAACTTCGACTAACGAAAGTATCTAGTTTGCAGCAGGCCGACGGGGATATATATTTTTCTCTTTCACCCCCGAGCAGACTTGTATCTGCTGTCTCACATTTATTTCTCTCCACTGAGATCTGCCACCCTTGCTAACTCCGCTGATCTAAAGGTTTGATTCCCGTCTTTCGTTAGTCTAAGTTGTGTAATTTGGCATCTAGACTAATTTTTATGCAAACTAAAAATATTAATCGATAATTTAAAAAAAATCTAAATAATTATGGCAAGTTTTATTTCAAAGGCCAATTAATAATATTACAATGTATTATTATGTAAGGGAGATATTATTTAAGGGGGGAGTATTATGTAGGGAAGGCCTATGTTCAGCAGTGGACTTTTTCCGGCTGATGATGATGATTATACTTCACGCCAAGACTTCGCAGGAACAACATTGATGCGATCAGCTCAAAGCAGAGATGGTAAAAGAGAGGGCGGATGGCCAGCAGTGGGCTGATATATGCTGATAATGATTATGCCCTGGATCCAAGTTTAAAACATTATACCTGCGGTCAGTTTAAAACATTATACCTGCGGTCAGTTTAAAACATTATACCTGCGGTCAGTTTAAAACATTATACCTGCGGTCAGTTTAAAACATTATACACCTATAACTAACAAAAGTAGAAACAAAAACAAACTCTAGAGCTAAATAATTTAAATTAGAATAAAATTCGCCATTACCTAACGTTGGTGTAAATTTACGTAAAAGCGACATAAAATAAACATACATTCACGCCTTTTTCCCGAAGGGGTACGCAGAGGTGTACCCAGGACTCAGTCCCACAGTAGATACACCCACATTTCGCCAGTATGTTATTGGTCCCATGTAATAGGGGGCGAGCCTATTGCCATCTACCGGGCACAGTTCCAGACTCCAGGCAGTTATTGAGATAATTCCTAATAGAAAAATCCAATTTTTAACACTGCCTGACCTGGGGATCGAACCCGGAACCTCTTGATTGGCAGTCGAGCATGCGCCCTCTACGTCACCGAGGCAGCGACATAAAATATATACCTATAAACTTTATTTGAATCGGGGGAGAACAGAGCGGGTGAAAACGGGACCGGGCGACAAACGGCCGGACCCGATTTCAGCGGGTGTTCCGAATAATCAAATAATTAACCCTATATATTACATTATAATCTCTATGACCTGGAGTCCGGAACTGTGCCCGGTAGATAGCAATAGGCTCGACCCTATTACATGGGACTAATAACATATTGGTGAAATTTGGGTGTGCTTACTATGGGACCAAGGGCGTCGCCAAAAGGGGGCAGGGGGGGGCTGCTGCCCCCCCCTAGCGAATCGAAAATATTTAGCCTTTATTGTCAATGTTGACATTCAAGTGCCGCCATACAATAGGCACGTCTATTTTTAATTACAGAACCATCTGGACCCTATTTCAAAAAAAAAAATCTACGAAACTGTAAAAATTTACAAAATTGTAGGATTGTAGGGCTTTTCTGTTTCATAGAAATTTGTAATTGTAAATTGTATACAGGCAAATACCTGTTGTATATCTATCGTCTACCCAAATGGGGAATTTAGATAGAAATTCCTTGACTAGCCCCCCCTTGATCATCGGCTGGCGACGCCCTTGTATGGGACTGAGTCCTGGGTATACCTCTCCCTACCTCTTCGGGAAAAAGGCGTGTTGGTATGTTAGAATAGAAGAAATACTGACTAGGAGGGAGATGAAGACATCCTTTCTTGGTACAAACGAAGCGCCCGTTTTCTAAACATCTGCATATATTACAGTCGTTCTTCCACGTACTGCCTTGCTCACAATTCGTCTGTCTTTCTGGAAACCGCAGTAGAGAATTAAGGCTTAAAAGGTTACATGGGGGGTGATTATTCCATAAAAACGTTTTCCCGTGTTTGCTCCCTAGATAACTATGTCAGAGCAATGGTTTTTTTTTTTAAATCTAGGTCTTCAGTAAGCATATCCCTGTCATTTTCATTTTTCTACAAACTCATTGTTAAATGAAGTATGACCCTTTAAAAACATGAAAAGCTGTCCCAGTTTTACTCGCGTGATTAGACGTTCACTAGAAATAAATGAAGAAACACAAATAAAATAACAGGGACATAGCCTAATTCATCTTCTAATTTTCAAGATATAAATTTATGGATAAAATCAATTATTCTCGGAGGAAACACGGGAATATAAAACATCGATTTCGTAAATCTTCCATACAATTGTGTCAAACTGCTAAGAGGTCCTGTATCCTGTTAAGGTTTAACGTCACCCATACAAAATGAAAATACACAGATATGAAGAGATAGGGAATAATTATCCACTCAATTGTTTGTTGTTGGCTCTGGATCTGACCTTTGTTTGTTAAAAAAAACCTTACAGTTTCTTATGAAAATTGTAAAAAATTAGTGGTTAGGTTTGTTTTTTTTAATAGCAAAACTATACGGTTTTCTTTAACAAAATATGTTTTGACGAAACACAGAAAAAGGGATACCTATATAAAGGTGTACGTATTGATAATGTCAACTTACTTCTCTCAAGCTGACAATCTCTCAGCGTACACAATCCTAATCCGTTCTCTAAGCACGTACAGATGTTGCAATCTCTTTCAAAAGTCGTGTTGGGCTTGCACTTTATTGGTTCCGCTGGAAAGTACAGAAGATTATCTTAAAACATGTAGATAGTTTAGTACTTATTCATTGGGTACCGGCTACAGAATTGTACCCCACATCCTTTAAATACTTATCACTATTGCATTTCTTAGGTCTAATTTTACTCTCCACCCGTGGTTGCCGTTAGAGCCGGCTAAGTATTATGGATGGGCAGCCTCCTCTGTGTGGCGAGTATTGGAAAAATTTCCAGCTTATGTCCAGCAGTGGACGTCCTGCGGCTGGGATGATGATGATGATGATGATGATAATGACGCATCATACACATGAACAGGAAAGGGGACTAGAAAACTACGAAACAGGGGAATCCAAAACATCGATTTGGTAAATATTTCATAGGATTGTGTCAAATTTCTTGCTAGGATACGCTTTTAAAGGGTCATTACTAGGGTAAGTTCGTCCCTTAAGATACAGGTGATTTTATAAGAACCGAATTTGGTTTATTGTAGTATTTATTTCTACATAATGCTATATCTACTGTCCCTTACCGAACACTCCGATGTCACAAGTCACAACCCTCCCCCTTCAAGAACTCATCGACCCCGAAGTCTGAACATCTGCAGTAGTGACAGTTGCTCCCCCCTCACTCCCAGCCAAACACTACGTGTCACCTGATGCTGTCTCTTTCACTCATATCTATAAAATGCTATCTTTTTCCCTTAACGAACCCTCCGATGTCACAAGCCTCGATCCCCCATCAAGCACTTGGCGACCCCGGAGTCTGAACATCTGCAGTAGTGACAGTTGCTCCCCCCTCACTCCCAGCCAAACACTACGTGTCACCTGATGCTGTCTCTTTCACTCATATTTATAAAATGCTATCTCTATCCCTTACCAAACACTCCGATGCCGCAAGCCTCCCCCTTCAAGCACTCAGCAACCCCGGAGTCTGAACATCTGCAGTAGTGGCAGTTGCTCTCCCACTCGCTCCCAGCCAAACACTGCGTGTCACCTGATGCTGTCTCTTTCACTCCGTCGAGGATTTGTACTGGTGCTGTAAATTACACCTGTTTTTGATTATTTAAAACACGTGTATTCCTATAAAAAAATAAATCGTTAAGGTATGTATGCATAGTGTAGGCTTCCATACCTAGATACCAAGAGCATACAGCGCCATCTATTGGTTCCTTGCGCAAAGAATGATAATATGCAGTAAAATGGCCATAACTTCTGATTGCGTTAACTTAGAAGTATGATTATTTTACAGCCACAAGGGACCGCAGATCTGAGTAGTTGATATCAATTTTAACTTGATACCTTCACGCGTTCCCGTTAAAAAGTGTCTGGACAGACGGACAGACACATAGACAGACGGACAACAAAGTGATCCTATAAGGGTTCCTTTTTCTTTTTGAGGAGCGGAACCCTAAAAATAGAGAAAAAGCTGGATTAATAAGTAAATAAATAAGTATTATGCCTACTTTGCCACTTTGATCTAGTCGTAGCAAGCGCTACCAGCCCAGTTGTAGCCTGTAGCTGTAGCCCAGGTATCGAACTCAGGACTTCATGCTCAGGCAAAAAAAAAATATCGCTGCCAACCCCAATGGGAACAAAGCGTAACTGCGTGGGTGTGCCTACGATGGGACTGGAAACATCTCTACGCCTCTACATGTTGGTATATACCATTATAACTTATTCGCAATGGGTACTTACTAAAATATGGTTCATAAACAGAACTTACGTACATATATCTCTGTTTTCTGCACATCGGGGCTCTTGGCTTTCTGGCGAACATTTCAAGGCTGAAAAAAGAAAAAAAGAAATTAAAACAATTCGGTAAGTACCTACATCTAATTATACAAATAAATATAAGTATTTATGACTCCTTATGTTCGCCGTGGAGTTACCGGCTTTAGAATAGTGCTCCACCCTCTCTACCCGTGGTTGCCGTAAGAGTCGGCTAAGGGTTAACAGATCCAGAGGACGGGCAGCAGCGTCCTCTGCAAAAAACCATCGAACTGCGCTCGACAACCCGCCTGCCAAGCGTATCGAGAATTGGCAAAACCCCCCTTTATAGGAGAGGTCTATGTTCAGTAGTGGATTACCAACGGCTGTGATGATGATGATGTTATGTCTCAGTATGCGCAGAAACATCGGGTCTCTGACGGGGTAGTGTTTTTACCGCATTTACAACGGAGAATCTGCCGCATTCATGCTAATTGCGGAATGATCTCCCTGCAGCCTTCCCGTTTAGCTACAACATGGGGCTCTTCAAAAGGAGAGTGAATAGAGTCTTAAAGGGTCGGCAACAAACTGGCAATACCCCTGGTGTTGCAGGGAGCCATAGGCGGCGGGAACCGCGACCCATCAGGCACATCGCCTGCTTGAATGCCAACTGGGGCTTAACATAAAAACATGTCTGAGGTAAGAAGTTCTGTATAGAACCAACTATATACCTACTATGAAATAAACTAGAACATAACAAGTGTAAATTATGAAATTAAAAAAACCTGCACCTCCCATTTTAAAAGAGAGAATAAATTTCCACTCAATATAAAATATAGGTAAGTTAGTGATTGGCTCTTGAACCATTGTTTTGACTGAATCTGATATTGGCGCTTCGCCGTCCGCTACCGCGGCACACTCGCTTCGTTCGGTCGACTCGTGCATTGAAAATTGAAACCTAACTTATAGAAGTCTGCTTTAGCTCTATGCTGCTTGGCTACAAATGTTGACCACAGATAAATCAACAGTAGGATTCGTCTGTTATTTCTATCCAACAGGTGCATAATCCATAGATGAATAAGCCGTGAGTTGTCCATTATGGATGTTGTTCATTAGTTATTACAAAAATATGTGAAACGATCATTAGGTGTTTTAAACTTTTAGCCGTATAGTTATATCGAGAGTAGTTGAACTAAGTTGCCTATAATACGTACCCATGTGTGATATTGCATTGAAAGGATTCCAATGAGCCCAAACACAATATGTTTGGTCCCATCAGAAAAAAGATGCTGCAGAATCAGGTCGAGGTAACCAAATTGTTACAACAATATTATTGAAGTGATAGGTTACCAAATTCAGATTCGCTAAAAATAACGTCTTGGAATCATCTCAATGAATTGGTTACAGATGGTGATCTTTTTAATGTCATTATTTTCACTTTTTGTCTACGTTTCTCGCTATAACGTTAATAGCCGCCGAAAGTCACGCGACGTTTACGATGGACACACGAGCCCGAACGTTCCTCGTTGCCCTTTAACCCTCGCAATTATTGCAGTTCTATTATTAGCAGCTAACAATTGGCCCAATAATTGCAGACCTATAGCTTGATATTCCAAATTGTTATCTAAAATCGATGGAAATGACAGTGTATATATATTATTCAGCGAAAAGCTGAGGTTTATTCATTGTAACGGCTCAGCTGGGGCTGAAACTGGATAACTGCGACCCATCGCAGCAACATCCAGCCAACATCCATTATTAGAAGGTTTTTCAGGAGCATCTAGTTCGCTAGATTTACGCAACTAACCTATATCCACCAAAAAACTGGTTTTTACCGAGGAGAATGAGATGTTATTGTTTACTTAGGCTAAAAATGCGTCGCATTGGGGCATACTTACAGCATAGTGGCAAAATACCACTGCTATTTTCAAGAACGTCATACCAAATACATACATACCAAAGGAGTTGTTGATTTTTGGGCCTCATCGACTTTATATTATAATAGGCATGATGACACTATAACAGAATAAAAAAATATATGGTTTTAGTGAAAAATATATATCGAAAGGATTCTAAAAAACGACCCAGTATTATTGAAAACATTGAGATTAATAATATTTTTATTAAAATAAAAGTACAAAAAATTGCAATCGGCCATCTTAAATGAAACGGCAATCAGAGCGAATGACGTCACGCCTAAGTAAACTGTTACTGAGAGTAACAAAACACTTGAAGTAAATATTCACCATATCGCATCAACTTTTGCTGTGTTGTGATCAGTCACTTGATTTGTTATAATATATTCGTGGTAATCCAGGAATCATCGAAGATGGAACAAGGTTTTATTAAGGCAAAAATAAAATATTTACTTAGGCGTGACGTCAGGACCCGACGCCATGACACATACGAGCGCTTTCGCGCTCATTTTAAATTAGAAAGTTAAAAAATGCATTAATTTGCGGTAAAATGTAATTTTATTCTGAAAAAATGTTTTTTTCGGTAATATTAGACGTGTACCTACATTAAGAAACGGGATTTCAAAATCTGTCACTATGCCTATTTTAATTATGCTTGTGATAGAATTTTAAAATGTGCATAAATCAGTCTTTAGCAGGGGGCCGCTTGGAACCTTTGCCAGTTATTCATCCGCCAAGCAATAACGAGTAGGTAAACATTACTGTGTTCCGGTCTGAAGGGAAAGGTTACCATAGCGAAATTACTGGGCATGACGAGTTTCAACAACTAATATCTCAGGGTAACAGGCGTAGTCCAGTGCCGCACAGAATTTTGAATTATAAAATCCTGGGTGGCACTGTGTCTGATATGCCAATCATGATGCTTACCATCAGGCAGCTGATTTGCTCGTCTTGCCACTCAATATCATAAAAAAAATCAAAATTAATCGACGATATTAAGAGGGCTACTATGTTGGGAAATATTATATTCCCTTCTATAACATTCTCTACCCGGAAATATAGGATAGACAATAGACAGTGTAGTAAGGTTTTTTGGTCCCAGCTTTCTTGGATTCCAAGCCCATTTCCTTTCACTAGCAGCGCTGTTAATTTAACAAACATTAGGATGGTAGGACTACATTATCATAATATTCCCGATACCCAGTGTCATAAATATGATCGCTAGACGCATAAATTGTACAATTTTCTACCAAAATAATTATCCAAGTCCCAAACAATAAATGAGATCATAATTTCTAGGAAACCACGGGTGGGAACGGTCCGGCTTCCTTCCTCATTGTTATCAGCTTATCAGCTATGCCGGCATACGCTTGTAAACACCCGTTTCGTAGTAAACAATCGTGGGATAACGTGGCATTGTTGTTAGTTTCTCTTTAGTGTCTTTCTAATTGGAACTTGAATTATCCTCAATTTGGCCACGGAATACAGTCTACAGAAGAACTCTCCTCAAATTTATGTGTATTAAGAGGGCAACACGAGGATACAGTTTAAAAAAAATACAATAAGTAAGGAAAAATTCTGTAGTGTAGAGTAATTGAGTAGAATTTTGAAAAAAAAAACCTAATGCTCTTAATCGACTTTTTCATTATTTATTGTTTATATATAATGTAAATAAATAAAAAACCTGCAAAATCAAGATCGGCGTTCACGGCCCTTTACTCATCTTCAACAGTGTTATGCAATATTCTACTTTAAACAAAGCAGATTAGAAAAAAAAAATTAATGGCAGTGGGCTGTTTGGTAGCATTATGCGGACCCTTAATAGCGACGTTGATAATAATATGGGACAACTTCCACACACGGTCATCTGGTCCCAAACTAGGCTAGAAGCCTGTACTATGGTAATCAGATGACTGATAAATATACTTATATAAGCCTCAGAGTAAGGATACCAAAGAGAAACAGTCGTGCAAAAATCTGTTCCAAGCCGCGAGTCTGGTACTAAATCAATAAATTACCAGACTATGTGGTTAGTTGCATGGCAACCGTAGGCCGTGCGCGTGATGCCAGTGTTAGGTAAAAAGCTAACCGAATAACAACAGATACGTGCGTGAAAGCGATAGCTTTTCATAATTTAGGCATGTATTTACAATAATTTTAGGAATTTATGTATCATCATTGCGTGTTTCTATTTTATTTTAATTTTTTTAACACAATAAAGTGGATAACAGCGCTTTGTTTGAATGAAAATCTATGGAGTCGATTATATTTTAAATATTTTTGATATTATCCGAACATAAAAATATTTTTTTTACATAAATTAAGGTTTGGCATTAATTACCTAGTGGATTGAAAACATTTTAAACATTGAATTAAATATTTGTTTATTTTATCTCAATAACGCACTGTGCATTATAATATTATACCTTTTTGTTTCTAATTGGTTTACATTGCATAGTCCTCGTTAATTTTACATTTATGATAACATTTTAATATTTTTGTGACTTTCGACTATTTATTAAGAGCATAAAAGTAATCATATCACGTAAAAATTTAGAGTAATATCGTCAAAGACTCTTTTTATACTCACTATTAAACCGAGATTCTATCATGTAACTTAATTATCGTTACAAACATAAATACATTTTAATATTAAAACTTTTTGACCCTTTTAAATTTTAATTCTTGTTATTTATATTTATTAAAGTTAAAAAGTATAAGTGTGATAAATTAATTAAAAAAAATGAAATTTAAATCACTAAATATTTTAGTGTATATAAGTCTACTCCATTGCTTCTATGTTCGCCCGCGTCGCTTAGTGTCAAATTTAACATTGAACTTCATAGGGTGAAAAATCGTTCAATCCAAATTAGGCTTTAAAACAATAAGGTAATTAGAGTTTAAATTCAAATAATAGAAATTCAGTAGATGTCATAGCGCGTAATTGTCAGTGATGGACACTTTTTTGTGAAGCTTGTTCAGGGATTGTGGATCTGTAGTAAGAAGCAATTCAACATCATTGATATAAGCTTATAACACCCAGACACAGATCAAACAGACATGTTCATGCACACATATGTTTGACGTGGCCGGGGATCGATCCTGGGGCCTGCGGCAACGAAAGCAGAGTAACTATGTGTGACAGACAGAGTGTGTATTAAAGAGCAATTCATCTATCAAGCTATTATAATATATCCTCATTATTAGCAGCTATCATCATTATTCTTATGCCAGAGAATAATAACTATTATTATTCTATGTACTACTATGTACTTACTATGTTATACTTATTCTACTTATTCTATGTAAGATGATTTACGG
Organism: Hemistola chrysoprasaria; assembly: GCA_947063395.1. NCBI lineage: Eukaryota > Metazoa > Arthropoda > Insecta > Lepidoptera > Geometridae > Hemistola > Hemistola chrysoprasaria. The sequence goes on along the minus strand of OX346733.1, from coordinate 7,301,576 downwards.
CCGTTTAGGAATTTGACACGATCCAATGAAAAATATACTAAATCGATGATTTGTATTCCGGACTGTTTCTTCCGAATAAAATTAACCCCGTCTATTATATAAATACGTCAAATTTCTCGTAGCTAGGACACGCTCTCAGTATCTACGTACCTAATACTTAGTATCCTGGTCGTAAGCCGCTAGATGCTTATCGATTTAGTACATCTAAGTGCAATGACTTTGTGTCTGTACCTACTTTTAGCTAAATAGGTACATACCAACTTCTTATCTATAGGTATATTACGAAAAGTTGTAGTAATAAACGTCCTCCGTACAAAATGAAAATACAGAGATATGAAGAAATAGGGAATAATTTTCCACTCTATTGTTTGTAGTTGGCTCTGGATCCAGCCTTTTATTTGCGTGAAAACATATATTGTTACAAGAAAACCTTACAGTTTCTTCGTATTTATGATAATTGTAAAAAAGTAGAGTTTAGGTTATGTTAAAGTTTTTTTTTTAATTAGCAAAAAATCCATAGGGTACAAAATATGTTTTCACGCAAATAAAGGCCAGATCCAGAGTCAACCACAATCAATTGAGTGGAAACTTGTTGCCTATTTCTTCATGATGAGATGTTTTCCCGTGGTAAAAAGCGGTAAGGAGCCTATGTCACTCTCCAGCTTCCAAACTACCTCCAAACAAAAAATCATGTCATGCCGATGCTCTGTTGTGACGCGTAATAAGGACAAACACACTGTCGCATTTATCCGTATATATAGTGATGCCTCGCGGCGACATAATATTGGCATAACAAGTTAGTGACCCGACACTTGTCCGAAACAGGCTATGCATATTATGTTTTGATCATGTCTGGGTAACGACCGCGGATCACCTTCTAAAATCTGTTGGATCTAGATTGGCAACTTCACAAGCAAACCAAATCCAATATAATATGACTGCGCAAGTAACACTGTCTGTCTGTTATAAGGTTTGAAACCTAATGCAATTTTTTAATACTGATAAAGAAATGGGTGCACTACACCGGCTACACGGAGTTTTCCGAAGTTCATTTCTCCGAGCGAATCCTAGCTACGAGTGACACAATCCCATGAAAAAATGACCAAATCGATGTTTTTTTATTCCCCTGTTTCCTCCGAATATAATTAACCCATTCCTATACATTTTCATATTTATTTATAGTAAAGTGAACCCTATGTCCCTGTCATTTTAGTTTCGCTTATAAACTCTCGGAATTCTAAAAATCCCAGTATTATTCGCGTGATTTAGACGTTGACTACAAAAAAATGAAGAGATCACAAACAAAAATAAAATTAAAGGGACGTAGTACTTCATATTAAAATAAATACATTAAATAGGTTTAACATCAACAAACATCGACTTGGTAACATTTTCCATAGGATTGTGTCAAACTCCTAAGAGTTGCTAAAAGTCCTCTTTCCTGTTAATATTATTTCACAGTCATGGAATAATGGCACAGCTTGTATATAAAAAAGCTATCGTATTTATAAAATGTTGGTGGCCAGTGTAGGTCGGACCTTGAATCTGAATGCAAAGCCATGGCTCGCCGCTAGGCAACAGGACTGGTTTGCAACTGGTTCGCCTAACGGTTGACACAAGGGACGATATCTACTGCCTTGAACACCACACCATAATATCCTATTATCCATTCTACGTAGCCCGTGGCCAAGCGGAAATATGCCCGGCTTTAAATCCCTGGATCGAATCTCACCATGTGGACTTTTCACCTGGGCGCTACCGTGTTTCGGATGGCACGTAAAACTGTAAGTAGGTCCCTATAATTTCCTATAAGATATGTAGGGGGCAGTTGTTAGGTCATGTCGGAGGCTGCGTATGAATCTTGGCGACCTGAAACTCTGACAATATGTGTTGTCCACATAACTCAAATGAATTGACTCGAGCAGTGTAATTAGGGTAACCCGTCGTGTTAGGGTATAAATTCAAATGATTAATTATTATTATGACTGCCTCGGTGGCGTAGTGGCTCGACCGCCGATCAATTGGTCCCGTGTTCGATCCCCAAGTCAAGCAGTGTTATTTGGATTTTAGCATGCCCTATGACAGCCTGGAGGCTGGAACTGTGCCGGTAGATGGGAATAGGCTTGCCCCTTATTACATGGGAACATAACTTTCGGAAGTGAGGGTGTACCTATATGAGACTGATATATGAGTGCTGAGTACACCTCTATTTACCCCTTTAGGAAAAAGGCTTGATTTATTGTTTATTAATATTTTAGCGTGAAAATGGAACACACATGCACACAAAAACACAGCGCTAAATAGCGCTGGAGTCGACACGGACTAGCGTTTTGTATACCTGTTAAAAACGTATTTTTTTTACATTGCAGGTGCAGAGGAGATTTACAATATTATTAAGATAGAAAGACTAGACTGAAACTCTTTTCTACCAATTATATAGGTTTGACATTCATATATATTTAATAATTAATTATATGCTTAATTTATGATTGTTTATGCGAAAGATGTCGGGGTTTTCCAAGTTGACCAGCTGGCGTCGATAGCGCTTGTAAATTAGATACATAATAATACGAGTATAAATACGGTTCTTTATTCCTAAATATATTTAGTTCTAATCTCTCTATGTATTTTATTTAATACAAACTAACGTTTATAAGTAGTGTCAAAATGAAAGTATGTAATTGATAACCTACACATATTTCAACGAAAATTAAAGACAATTTTGCTGGAAGGGTGTTTCTACTCCTTAAATGATTTTATTACATACAAAAAGTGATGTAGTAATTTGTTACCTTTAGGATACTTAACTTTAAGATACTTTGTATATTATTATTTATTTAATATTGACTGTTATGTAATTTACCAATGTTATATAATTCAGACACAATGTAACTATTGTTATTGAATAAATTGAATTGAATTATTAGGAAAGGAAAAACTTGGCGAGTATTCGCAAAACCCCTCTTATGAGGCAGGCCTATATGTCCATAAGTATATTATGGACCTCCAACGGCTGAGATGATGATGATCATGATGAGGAAGTTACTGATCTGAATGAGTCCGGCTTCTGGCTTCGATTTCGGAGTACCCTTGGCAAAGAATAAATTAAAACTACTACTCGTATTGAACTTGACACCCTCGTTGGCGTAGATGGTAGTAACTGCTTTCTGTGCCGCAGGTTCCGAGTTCGATCCCCGGCCAGGTCAAACATTTGTGTGCACGAACATGTCTGTTTGATCAGTGTCTGGGTGTTATATGCTTATATAAGTATGTATATCAGTCATCTGGTTACCATAGTACAAGCTTCTAGCCTAGTTTGGGACCAGGGGACCGTGTGTGTGAAGTTTTCCCATATTATATTATCACTTGGTTTTGTGGTGGTCTGCGAGGTACTCCAAACTTAAATCTTTTTGTGGTGGTCTGCGAGGTACTCCAAACTTAAATCTTTTTGTGGTGGTCTGCGAGGTACTCCAAACTTAAATCTTTTTGTGGTGGTATGCGAGGTACTCCAAACTTAAATCTTTTCGTGGTGGTCTGCGAGGTACTCGAAACTTAAATCTTTTTGTGGTGGTCTGCGAGGTACTCCAAACTTAAATCTTTTCGTGGTGGTCTGCGAGGTACTCCAAACTTAAATCTTTTTGTGGTGGTCTGCGAGGTACTCCAAACTTAAATCTTTTTGTGGTGGTATGCGAGGTACTCCAAACTTAAATCTTTTCGTGGTGGTCTGCGAGGTACTCGAAACTTAAATCTTTTTGTGGTGGTCTGCGAGGTACTCCAAACTTAAATCTTTTCGTGGTGGTCTGCGAGGTACTCCAAACTTAAATCTTTTTGTGGTGGTCTGCGAGGTACTCCAAACTTAAATCTTTCTTAGCAACAGCTAAGGACAATGTATTCGGTTATTAATAATTTTGTAAACAAATACTAGACTACATCTAATAGTTTTTATTGGAAACTTTTGCGGAAAAAAAAAAAATGCCATAAAAATATTTTTATAATAATTTTTTTAACTCTTTCTATTCTCAGAATGTGAGTTGAATGATGAGGTCTCCATACAACTGAGCGATATTTTTTTTTATTGATTGACAAGACGAGCAAATCAGGTACCTGATGGTAAGCATCATGATTACCCATAGACACAATGCCACCCAGTGTTTTAAAATTCAAAATTCTGCGCGCCACTGCACTGCGCCTGTCACCCTGTGATATTAGTTGTTGAAAGTCGTCATGCCCAGTTATTTCGCTGGTAACATTTCCCTTCAGTATTCCAGTATATTTTAATATTATGTTATGTAGCATTTTATTGATCACTAGACTTCAGATTAAATATAGGTAGATACTTTAAGCAATAAGCACTATAAGTAGGTATTTTTATAAGAATCTATTTATTTACATATTATACTACGTCAGTTTCTCAGATGGCATTTTGAACCGGATTCTATTAATTTCTAATCAATTACATGAAATTAATCATAGGTTAAATTCTAAGAAAGATAAAGAATACTTACCTAATCATATTATTATGCATTGATGTTGTAGTTTTAGTCATAGAGGTCACAGATCAGAATGGTATGTGACTAAAGGTTTAGGTATCTAAGTACCCAGGTACTTATTTGTATAGTATAGTTACTGAATGTCCGTTAAATATTACCGGTTCCTTATCGAAAACGGGCGTACAACACCTCTGCTCCAGTAGCTGTTAGTGCATGCCTTGATGTCGCATCGTAAACCCTAAACCTTTAGGTATAGTAAATAGTCTCTCTGTCTCTCTTGCACGCAGTCAATGTACGTGATAATTTTTGAAAATATGAAAAACCCGTACGAGTTTATTGCACTTTTAACGGAATATGTTTTACCGCAAATAAAGGCCAGATGAATTAATTATTCTCCCATTTTCGTTAATTGGGAAATTTCACTTTGTGTAGAAATGGAATCACCTTTAACGGAACATTTATGTCTAAAAGTCGTAGAATTAAGGTCCAAGTTGACGGTTCGGACGGCTATAGTCGATGTATGGGAATATATGGAATTAGCCGCGGACTTTATGGGCTGGAACAAATCGCTACAATGTACAGATGGTAATTATTTGTTTATGTAACTATTACCAATTTGAAATTGCGACAGTGTGAGTACGCTGAACGTGCCAACTTTTGTTAACTGACATGTGTTAGACGTTATACTTAGGTACGCGTTTTGTCCCTTATTGTCATTACGAGTCCCATACCGAGTAGTAGGTGTCTTGTCTAGTATCTACCTATAATAGATAGATGTGTATGGGCTCGCCACAGCACATGAATTCCCACGTTAAACTAGGTACATTTTTACCTATACATAACTCAATAGCTTTCTATAGTCATAAGTTCCTTGTAACAATTTGCGAGCTTTCAGACGAGCGATGCCGACGTGTGTATTCTACTTTTCTTTTTCATACAAATTAGCGCCCGACCACAGCGGCGCGTTCTATGGCTGTAAGGTTCTTGAATGGTGAACACAGACCTGTAATTGCAGTGTAAGACGTTGACCCACAAGGTAGAGATATAAACTAATAAAGACCGCAGTAACACGCTGGACGCAATCCGCTTGCCGGTCTATTTGTTTTATTTATTATTTTTTTAATCAAAACGGCATATATACACCAATTACAATGAATAAAATACATTAAATATAAAAACAAATTACACAGTATAAATAATAAAAATTTATGAGTTAGAAAATAAATACCAGTCATACATCACGCTCCCAGTACCTCAGACACTATTATTATCTTCGACCATCCATCCGCTAACAAGTCAAATTCGGGATTGTGGTCTGAGAGAGCGTTGAATTATAAAGTGCGTGGCATGAGCGAATTGGCACGTACTGCAATGCAAACACCATGATACGTCAAGCAACTTATAATTTCTATTTCTCTGTATGTGATCTCTGAATCTGATGAAATGATGGTGATGAAAATAACGTTAAGCCTGTAAGTTGTAAGTTCATTCTTGTTTGCTTAATAGCAAACAAGAATGAACTATGAATAGAAGGATTTTCTTTGGCACTACAACATCTCAAGTTGATGGCCAGGGGCCTGGGGTAGACCTAAAACACGGTGGAGAGATGAAGTGCCAAAAAAATAAGGACGGGAGAGACTGCGAAGTTTCTAAAAACTAGGTCGAGAACAGAGCGAAGTGAAGACGTAAGATAAGAACGGCTGATCCCATCAACTTGTGGGACGCATAGCCAGGGAGACAGGGACAGAGAAAAAGAGGCCCAAATAAATAGACGCTTGTAGTTGAAGTCACGCACACATGCACAGTGCGGCTGACCTTATTATACTAAATCTACTAAATCTATGGGTAAAGAGTATCAAAGCGCATGATGTGCGTAGAGTGACATCACGATATTATCGTATATGAATGAGTGGGACCTTATGGCCTGCGATAACGCGTGACGCGCCAGCCGCACGGACGCCGATAGCCCCACTAATGAGGATTGTTGGTTTACACCACGCTTCACCCTGGCCTGGCCAAGTGACCACTATTTCGTTGAATTCCATATTAATGAATATAAATAACAATATGACATAGCTCTTACGCACGGTCGTCTAGTTTCAAAACAGGCAGAGCCTGTACCTGTACTCTTACGATGGTTAGCCGAAGGCTGATATCGAACTAGGAAGGAAAGAGTAACTGAAATTTATAATAATAATTGTCTCATGTTTTCTACGTGATGCAAATGGCATTCTGCTGTCACTATAAAACGATTGTTTTCTTATAACACCTTATTAAGCGATGACAGCTACGAAGGTCCTGCGTGCTTTAGAAGCCATCCGGGTCTAGAAATACGTCTATTATAACATATCAGCTTGCAAAGATTCCCACAACAACAATTATTGTGGTTATTTTATCTAATTACCATTGTTAAGTCTCATGACAGTGGAGAAACGATTTGCTGTTTTTGTTCGAGTTGCAATTGATTCATTACTATACTATGACTGTTTGGCCATAATACCGTTACGTTATATGAATGACCCGATCGCCAAGTCGCCAAGATGCGTACAAGGCTTCCAACAGGAAAACAGCTGGAACCTACAGTTCAAAGTGCCATTCAAAACAAGGTAGCGCAAAGGTAAAACGCCCCACATGTGAGATTCTATCCAGGGACTCCGGTTTGAAGCCGGGCATATTATGTCCGCTGGGGAAGGGATGCTACATGATACTATGTAATGAATATAATTACACAATTATATCATCAATCATCTCAGCATCGGCCTAGCGCCACAAAATAAATAATAGTACTTACTAACGTATAATGCTCTGCCTCGAAATCGAAGTCCTCTTCCAAGAAGCTGTGACAGTTTTAACGGTACACGTTACCCAGTCGGTATGGACATTGGCCCACGAGACGAGACTGGATTCCTGGAATCGTCCAGTCTCGTCTTGCCAAGTGTCTACTTGTTTTCACATCGAGCTGTATGATATTTTATGTATTGAAATCTCAGAGTAAGGATACCAAAGAGAACCAGTCGTGCAAAAATCTGTTCCAAGCCGCGAGTCTGGTACTAAATCAATATTTTACCAGTCTATGTGGTTAGTTGCATGACAACCGTAGGCCGTGCGCGTGATGCCAGCGTTAGGTAAAAAGCTAACCGAATAACAACAGATACGTGCGTGAAAGCGATAGCTTTTCATAATTTAGGCATGTAATTACAATAATTTTAGGAATTTATGTATCCACATTGCGTGTTTCTATTTTATTTTAAATTTTTAACTGAATAAAATGGACAACAGCGCTTTGTTCTAATGAAAAACTATGAAGTTTTATATTTTAAATATTTTTGCATAATATTATTCGAACTTAAATATATTTATTTTTACATAAATTAAGGTTTGGCATTAATTACCCAGTAAAATGAAAACATTTTAAACATTGAATTAAATATTTGTCTAATTTATCTTAATTACGTACTGTGCATTACAATATTATACTTTTTGTTTTTAATTGGTTTACATTGCATAGTCCTCGTTAATTTTACATTTATGATAACATTTTAATATTTGTGTGACTTTCGACTTTTTATTATTAAGAGTAATCATATCACGTAACAAATTAGAATAATATCGTCAAAGGCCCTTTCTACGTGCTAGAATCAGGCCCACGAACCTGTACTCACTATTAAACCCAGATTCTATCATGTAACTTAATTATCTTTACAAACATAAATATAGAATAGAATAGAATAGAATACTCTTTATTATGACCAAGGTACACCGAATACAATCAACTTACAAATTAAATTATTCTTATTGGTCAACAATGGGCGGCCTTATCGCTTTAAGCGATCTCTTCCAGGCAACCAGTCTGGACGGATAGGGCATGATAGGAGGAGTAGGGGGTGGGAAAGGGTATACATTATTTTACTCTTAATATAAGATCTTATTATGACTAAACTATATTATAATGAAAAAAAAAAAACAATATTATTATAATAATATATTACATTACATAAATATAAACTATAATATATAACATATATACACATAATGCTTATATATATACATATAATGTACTTACATAATAATAATATTATAATGTGCTACATATATATATATACCTATATATACCATATATAAATATATATACCTACATACATGATAATAATATACATCAGGCATAGTATACTACTAAGTTTGAGACAGATAGTGTTCCTTTATCATTTTTTTAAAGCTTTCAAGCGTTTTTGCACATCTAATGGTAACAGGGAGAGCATTCCAAAGATGGACTGCATGATTTGTGAAGGATTTGTGGGTAAATTTTGAGGATATAGTTGGAGTCGTAGACTTGAGAAGATAGTTATTGGAAGAACGTAAAGAATGAGAATGAGAGTGAGAGACGAATTCGAAGTTTACTTTAAGATAAGAAGGAGTAGAGGGATTGAAAAGAATACTATACAGAAGTGAAAGAATGTGAGTATCCCGGCGAAGTCGGATGGGTAACCATTTCAGCTTATTGCGGAACTCTGAAACGTGATCATATTTTCTTAGTCCAAAAATAAAACGGATGCAGAAATTTTGTAGTCGTTCCAGCTTGTTAAGCTGCTCTTGGGTTAAATCCAGATAGCTAGCATCCGCGTAGTCTAAAATTGGAAGAAGAAGAGATTGTGCCAAAGCAATTTTGGTGGTGATCGGCAAGAAATTGCGCAGCCTTCGCAAAGAACCAGAAGAAGCATAGATCTTCCGACTGACTTCTGCAATTTGAGGTTCCCAAGATAATTGATTATCAACAAATATTCCTAGGTTCTTCACCGTCTTGCTGATGGGAATCACCGTACCGTCAAAAATAACTTGGGGCAGGCGGAACCAGTCGATCTTCGAGATCATCCTAGAGCTACCAATGACAATCATTTGTGTTTTAAGGGGATTCACTTTGAGCCCATATGATTTGCTCCAATCTAAGATCCGTTGCAGATCGTCATTGGTAATCCCTATGGCTGTCTCGATATCATCAGCCGGGGTTTGGGTGTATAATTGCAGGTCGTCTGCATACAAGTGGTAGGACGAAGTTAATTGATGAGATATAGAATTAATAAAGATAGCAAAGAGAAGAGGAGAAAGAACGCCGCCCTGCGGAACTCCCGCAGTCGTATTACACCATGATGAATAGCTATCATCTATGCGAACACGCTGCCGACGCCCACACAGGTAACTGCGAAACCACTCAATAACCGGAGGAGATATGTTAAGTGAGCGAAGGAGACCAAGGAGTATATCGAAGTCAACGTTGTTAAAAGCGTTACTGAAGTCTAACAGTGATAGCACAGTCAATTTTCCGGTTGCCATACCAAAGCGCACGTCGTCAGTTATCTTGACCAATGCTGTAACAGTACTGTGGCCACGGCGAAAACCAGATTGATATGGATTCAAAAGAGAATTTTGAGTAAGGAAGGAGTTTAATTGTTGATGTATAAGGCGCTCAAGAACTTTAGATAGAAAAGGGAGAATAGAAATAGGTCGGAAGTCAGAAAATGAATTAGGCTTTGATTTTTTTAGAAGAGGTATAATCTGAGCTTCTTTCCATTGTAAGGGAAAGGTTGCGTTGATGATAGAAGAATTAAGAATATAGCAGATGATGATGTTAATTTTAAAAATTTTTGACCCTTTAAAATTTTTATTCTTGTTATATATATTTATAAAAGTTAAAAAGTATAAGCACAGAATACCAATAAGTAGTGTGATTAATTTATAAAAAAAAATTATATATTTAAATCACTAAATATTTTAGTGCATATAAGTCTACTCCAATGCTCCTATGTTCGTCCGCGTCGCTTAGTGTCAAATTTAATATTGAACTTCATAGGATGAAAAATCGTTCAATCCAAATTAGGCTTTAAAACAATCTAATAAATAGAGTATAAATTCAAATAATAGAAATTCAGTAAATGTCAGTATATGTCATAGCGCGTAATTGTCAGTGATGGACACTTTTGTGAAGCTAGTTCAGGGATTGTACGTCTGTAGTAAGAAGCAATTCAATGTCATTGATTAAAATCTCAGAGTAAGGGTAAGAAGCAATTCAATGTCATTGATTGAAATAGAATTGGCGTCTGCTAATTAAAAACGCAGACATTTCCTAAGCGCCAGCCGTCAATTGTTCCACCGACCAATTGAGATTAATCGAGCTTTCATTTGTTTAACTGGCCACCAATAAAATAGTTTCTTTTTTTTCATTGTTTTCGATTGGACTTTGGAGTTTTTATTCGAGTAATCAGCCAGTGTCAAGACATTTGCGAATATTTCAGCCGAATCAATTTAGTCTATGGTTTAGATAACCAAATTCACGTGTGTGATTTGCCAGGAAAATACTTAGGCAATAAGTACCATCATCAGCCTGCGTTTATTAGGTAAGTACCAAAATTATTTGTAAGTACCTACACTCATGTAAGTAGTACCTAGATATGATATTAAAAGATGTATCTAGTGACAGAAATAGAGAAAGAAATGCTTAGATGGTTCGGACACGCGGAGAGGATAGATGAAAAGAGAACGAAGGAAAGTAAAGCGATTGTGATTGGTCAAATCGGTAGGGGTCGACGTAGATAAAGTCAAATTGATAAAGGCTTAAGGAAAGCCCAGATCAAAAGTTATCTACCCACAAACGATGTGCATGTATGAAGAATGTTATGATGTTGGAGAAGCGAAAGTCGTATTATGTTAGGATCGTAAATAGTTTCTGCCTACCACAACAGGAACAAGGCGTGACTGTATTATATAATATGTATGTAAGAACTATAAGTATATAGATAATATTATTAAGCCCGTCACACACGTAGCTATAATATATATTAATATACCGTCCTATAATATATATTATAGCAAACTACCACACACGGAGACGATGCTATAATATATATTTTAGCCTTCATTTCATTGATACAGTAGTTTATATTAATATGCAATAATATATATTACGGTATATATAATAATAATAATAATAATATGGGACAACTTCCACACACGGTCACACATATGTTGGTGACGTCATAGAAATACATATTATAGCTGCGTGTGCGGTCAGTCGAATATTTGTATAGAAAATATATCGTAATATGCCTTGCTATGATTTATATTAATATATATTATAGCTACGTGTGTGACGGGCTTAATAATATTATCTATATACTTATAGTTCTTACATACATATATAATACAGTCACGCCTTGTTCCTGTTGTGGTAGGCAGAAACTATTTACGATCCTAACATAATACGACTTTCGCTTCTCCAACATCATAACATTCAGACAGATTTTCGTCTAACTCACTCAAGTATGAAATAAGTAAGAAGAAATGTTTCACTTCAAGTATGAAATTTTGGTGAAGTTCATTTGCGAAAAGAGGTACCTATATCTATATTTCCGAGCGCACGATAGATTCATTAGTTATGAGCGTTATTCACATTTTAAAATGTATTTAGTATTTTAAATAAATAATAACTGCCTCGGTGGCGTAGTGGGCGCATGCTCGACTGCCAATCAAGAGGTCCCGGGTTCAATCCCCAAGTCAGGCATAGTGTTAAATATTGGATTTTTCCATTAGGAATTATCTCAATAACTGCCTGGAGTTTGGAACTGTGCCCGGTAGATGGCAATAGGCTCGCCCCCTATTACATGGGACCAATAACATACTGGCGAAATGTGGGTGTATCTACTATGGGACTGAGTCCTGGGTACACCTCTGCCTACCCCTTCGGGAAAAAGGCGTGAATGTATGTATGTATGTGTATGTAAATAAATAAAGGAGTTTGACGACGTCGGCCTTACATTATAATTTTGATTTTATTTGAAAGATTTTACTTAATCGCAATTTATTCAAATGAAATTATAAATTAAACCCTCTCTCAAACTAAACATTCTCTACCCGGCATGAGATAGACAGTGTAAGGTTTTGTGGGACCAGCTTCTTTAGATTCAAATCCCATTTCCTTTGAGTCCAATATTCCCTCAATGTTTCAGCGCTAATTGGTTCGCTCAGCATCAATTCAATTAAGGATGTCTGAGTGTAGACCGTTTTAGCAACAAAGTCCTATTAATAAACGGCAAGCTCGGTTGTAGTTAATTTTAGACAGGGACCTTTGCCTGGTGATAACGCCAGGACATTGAATTCTACGCTACTATTATAGGTTTATAAGAGGGGTCCAACTTAGGTTTAAAAAAAGTTTGTTTATATCTAATTCTGAAGACCGTTGACTATAAAATCGACAGCGGGTTAGGCTTTAGGATGAGCACAAAAAACTGATATTTGCTTGCCGAACGTAACCTTTTATAACGTACCTTTAATATAGAGATTAACTATACTTAGTTAAAGTATTCTTGTTAAGGCGCGGTGTAAACCTAATTCGCTCTCTCGCTCACGCGTACCTACATTTTTGAAGATATAAAAAATACTACACCTAAAATAAAGTCTACTGGGAACTAGAAAATAACAATACGAACTTTCAGTAAAAAATCAAATTTAATCCAAACAAGTTTTCATGCATACAAATCTGCACAGAGAAAACAAAACCTCTGACACTGAACACTTGTTTAAATTAAATTGGATTTTATACTGAAGTTTTTATTGTTATTTTGTAGTTTCTAGTAGACTTTATTTTAGGTAATTACATGTAGTATTTTTTTTCTTAAAAAATTTGGGTACGTGTGAGCGAGAGGGGAAATTAGGTGTGCACCGTGCCTTAATTTAAGGTGATTCGATTTTCATAACAAAATTACCTTTAGTTTTCGTACAGAAGCTGTATAATAAACTGCCAGAATCTATTAAAGAAATACCTGACAATAAGCACTTTTTAATATTGTTAAAAACTTTTACTTAGTAAACCATCTATTCAATCAAGGAATACTTAGAAAATTATTATGTTAATAGGCATACTGCCTACAACCAGAGACATAGCTTCTTTACCTACCTACTTACCAAAATGACTTAACCTATTATATAGCCTTGGCGTCTTTGGAAAACGATTTAAATAAGTCCTTATATACCTTATATTGACAGCCTCGTTGGCGCAGACGGTAGTAACTCTGCTTTCTGCGCCGCTGGCCCCGGGTTCGATCCCCGGCCAGGTCAAACATTTGTGTGCATGAACATGACTGTTTGATCTGTGTCTGGGTGTTATAAGCGTATTTAAGTATGTATATCAGTCATTTGGTTACCATAGTACAGGCTTCTAGCCTAGTTTGGGACCAGATGACCGTGTGTGGAAGTTGTCCCATATTATTATTATTATTATTATTATAGAGTATTTAGAACACTCCACAGATAATGTGTCGCCTGGGACGACTTAAGGAAATGTAGGTTTACCCAGAGCCAACACCACCCTCTCGACCTCACTGGCTGAATCTGCAGGAACGACATGTCGATACGTTCGGAGCCAGTTTGGTTGCAGGAGACTGCCACTTATTTCAGGTTGTACCCTACTCTTGCCTGACGTAGTCCCCATTGCGGGTTTGTTCGAGTTTTCCTTCTAGATAGGTTGCGGACCAATGCTGACGAGGCCTGTCTCTCCGAATTTAGCCTATTATACTTATTATATTTAAACCCCTTTTACTGCTTCATTTTAATAATTAATAAGTACCAATTTATACGTAAAATTTTTTCTTATGGACGCGAAAAAATTTATGGACGCGAATACTGCGACTCGTGACCTTTTTTTTTATTTTTGTAAGCATCATAATTGCCCATATCAGACACAGTGCCACCCAGTGTTTTAAAATTGAAATTCTACGCCGCACTGCACTGTCACTCTGTCTGTCTAGATAAGTAAAACACTTGTTTGCACATTACTGCTTGGCGGATGAATAACTGTCAAAGGTGTGGTACTTCCCCTGGCGGCCCCCTGCATAAGAGGCCTACAACTACAAAACTTTTCTAACATTTTGTTACAATGTCAAAAAAAATTATCGTGCACGCGCTATATTAATAAAAATATTCTATTCTATTCTAATATCTTCATATTCATGGAATTTAAAGTCACAATTGTGAAGTTCCATTTTGAATAAAAATTGAACCACCTTAACAGACCACAAAAAGCAGATGAGTAACAATTAACAATTGTTTAATTATAACGTGACTTGTAACACTTATGGTTTTCCAACTACGTCGAATAGTAAAACTACACAACTACACGTAATGTTTTGTCGGTAAGTAGGTATTATATAAGATAATTTATTTGTCAGTGATTTTCCTTCAGATAATATGAGACAATAATAAATATACCTATTAAAACTGAATTACCTAACTGAAATACCTAATTGTGCGTAGATATTAGTTAGGTATGAATAATGTCAAAAGTAGGTAGGTACCTACGTTTAGTGTCTAGGAAAACCTAATCATAATAATTATAGCGCTTTAACACGCACACTTAGTATCAACGCGCCGGAAAATTTGTTGGCGATGATCTGTACTTACGGATAGGTACCTTTAAGGGTTTCTGAACTCACAACAAGGATTTTTTTTCTCCTTTTATGGACCCACACGAATGTATTGCCAGTGTCGAGTATATTAATAGATTTAATGAAAAATTTCAAGTTTTTATAATTTTCAGGTTGTCAGTCAAGTCAAAGTCCAAGTCAAGTTTGCAACTCGTCCAGTCAAACAAGTCATACCCCCAGTGAAAATTTAATAGTTACCCGACAGAGGCTTGTTAGAGTTCCCGCCGGAAAAGATGTCTACGGTTCAAGTAAAAGCGCGTATCTACCCGAAGTAGCGCTAGACGTAAACTTATACAGTCGTAAACTTATTGTACATTACCAACACATTCATCTTGCAATTCTTTACCAATTATTACAGAGTGAAAGTCGAAATTAACGAAACAAGGTTCACCAGACGCACATGTAGGTGACATATTTGTATTTTTTTATCTTATCCTGCCAGTTCCGGAAGAGGATTTTTTGATCAATAGTAATTTTTATTAATAGGTTGGTACTTAGCCCATAATTCATAATAGGCAACACCTATTATGATTCTCGACGAAAATAATTATATGCAATTTCCTTAAAGAAATAGAAGTCAATATATTAATCATGATACGAACACGAACCTGTCGCGAGACTAAGCCCTCAGAATCGTTTCTTAGGGCCCCAGTCTCGCTAGACACATTGCTTATATATAGACCTGATTTTGATTAAATTAATAATGCCAAATTATTAATAATGTACATTGTGAGCCCAAGTATCTATAGAACAATGTTTCTTCCCAAACGTAGGTGTCTGGTACATAAACTCAATTTAAAAATTTTACACGCAAAATTACATAAGAAAACTTTTATTTACAAACAATCAAACAAGAGACATCTAATTTATATGCCTACTGATAACACTTATCTTAATTATGAAGCGTCTGATCGTCGTCATAACATTTTTTAAAGGAACTCAAAAAAGTATTCGTCACTGTAACGTGGAATAAA
Organism: Hemistola chrysoprasaria; assembly: GCA_947063395.1. Classification (NCBI taxonomy): domain Eukaryota; kingdom Metazoa; phylum Arthropoda; class Insecta; order Lepidoptera; family Geometridae; genus Hemistola; species Hemistola chrysoprasaria. Next base: position 7,285,643 of record OX346733.1, on the reverse strand, counting down.
AAAATCAACATTCGTGTTGCGCCATTTATTTCCTGAGGCGATATAAAAAAAAATAATTTGACACATTAAAACGCGGGAATATTTTGTTTTTTTTTAAGCCTTGGCCTTGCGCTGCAGTAACGGTGCAAATGGGGGTAGATTAAAAACTCACCGCCCGCTTCGCTGTGTCTTGACAGGTACAAGAGAACGCCAGCGATCGTCAGCCACTTCATTTCACTCACTTTTCGAGCACAACACAAAAATGTAAAGTTTATCGGGGGTCAAGCGACCAGCGCCCGCGACCGTCGTCACCCAACTGATATTCCTTCGCGTATGAATTTAACTGATATACTCCCACGCAAGCTTAGTTTTACCGTTTGACGTGTCAATTTTTTTAACCTACGTCCGTGCGCTACAAAAGCTCAGTGAGTGTATCTTGATTCTCGATCGAATCGAACGATAGCCAGTCTATGTAGCGGGGTTGTATGACCCTTTCTATAATCAATAGCGGGATTATCTCTACAGTAATTTAATATTATTTTAGTCATAGATTCGTTTAGTACGTATTTATACTGCAATAATAAAAAATAATTCGTAAGTACCTAAGCACATAAGTTACTACTTTGTTGGTAGTTGGTAAGTAAATCACTAAATAAATCATGTTTTTTTAATAATATAAGTAGGCGCTTCATTAATTTTATAAATGCAAATAACTAAACAGTGTGATTGATTTTTATTGTTTTTGTTTCACATAACTACTATGTCGAGATAAACAGATAAAAACATTATTGTAGTTAAATAATTATTTTTTTTACTATACAATAGGCTTACGTTTGACCTCAATCTCGCTTGATGGAAGGCGAAGATGAGGCCTAAGATGGTACACGTTTGCCTAGAAGGTGTCTGTTCACTTTGGCCTCAAAGATGTTCAGATTATAGCTTTCCGGAAAAACCGACCTCGGCAGAGTTCCACTCCTTAGCCGTCCGCATGAAGGAAGAGGCAAACCACTTCGTGCATAATGAAGGAATGTCTACAACATAAGGGTGAAACTGCTCGCCGCGCCTAGTCGTTCTGTGATGTAAAGGGGAAGGGGGTATCAGGTTATGCAAAACCTCCGAAATATAACATGAAGAAAATACAGTTAAGCTTAGGCTACTACACACTTGTGGTCTTATTGCTTAAAAGATTTATTTCATAATGTACATAATATCTAATAATAATCATTCACGTATTATAAAATATGTATTATAATAAATTATTAATGTTATCTAATAGCACCTTAGATAGATAGATAGATTAACTCTTTATTATTACACTACAAACATGAAACCTTAAATTTAAATATACAATTATAACAAATAATGTAACAATTGGCGGTCTTATCGCTAAGAGCGATCTCTTCCAGACAACCGTGCAGGGAGAGGAGAGTACTACAGTAAATCACATTTGGTCGGTAGTGTGAGAGATGAAGTAAAAATTGTATTTGTATTTGTAGGTAGGTAGTATTTATGTAGGTAATAGGTTATAGTTGTAGTACTTAGTATACTGCGATAATGCCATTTAATACCTAAACTTACTTTACCTACATAAAACTGAAATCTAAATCTATTTGCAGACATTATGTTAGTTATGCTAACGAGTAAAACCTTTTTGCTTATCTACCTGGCAACCAGAACCTGCGACATTTAAAATTCTGAACAAAATTTTATCGCAAGTTTTAAAATTAGAAAAGGAATCTCGGTTCCCGCCAAACGCACCGCGAAGTTCGTTTAGCATAGAGATCGCATTCACATGCCTGTCGGGCCTCGCTCAAAGGATCCGACATAACTTCTCGTGCTTTTTACGACTCAAAACTCTTATTCTCTTTGGAATGTCGAGTTAAATTTAGGATTTGCATTTTTCAATGATTTTTTATTCTCATATTAACGACCGGATTCTGTTGCTAACTCCGATTATGTTTTTTTATAGCTGCCTTTGAAGCTGCGAAGCCTACGTCAAATTTAAAAATGGAATGGAATTCCTGGATACTGGATGAAAACAAATAAGTTTTAATGAGCCAACATCAAGAACTATCATGCAATAATTTTTTAATTTTATATTGCCTCTGCTCTGGCTAAAATTTTCCTGGAATGTATGCTCGTCAAATTTAATAATAAGTAAAGTATCTTATGTCTTATGTCTTACCTACATAATATTATTTTTTCTCATTACGTAGTTTATATAAAAAAAAACATAAAAAACATAAGCATTAAAATGATAGGTCACATGGAATGGATAAGATAATTCTATCAACTATTTTAACATTGTATAACATATAATATAGACGAATAATTATTTAATTATGATAGGTGTAATAATTTTGTATTTGTAAGTAACAAATAAGTAGCTACCGTATTCTTTAGCCGTAATAATATATCTCCTATATCTCGTATATCTCCTATATCTCGTATAATGTAGGTCCTTTAGAGCCCTATCACAAAATTTCATGCACTCATAGGCGGCGCGCAACGCATTGCATTTTATCAGTTGTTGAAGTTGTAGTGGTTGTATTAACAATTACTTTTTAGTTACTGTTGAGTACATTTGTTTTAATTACTCATTTTCCAAAATAAATAAAAAAATCAATTTCTTTATAACTGACGTAACTTTAGCAGTTTGACACAATCCTATATAGAAAATTTACTAAATCGATGTTTTGTATTCCCCTGTTTCCTCCGAATACAGTAAACCTATTTGATATATTTATATCCTGATATTTTAAAGATGAATTAAAGTATGTCCCTATTATTATTATTATATTATATTATATTATTATTTTATTTTTGTTTATAAACTCTACATTTTTTTGTAGTGACGTCCAATCACGCGAGTAAATCTGGGATTTTTACATGTTCACTATGAAAAACCATAAGAAAAATTAAGATGACAGGTACATAGGTTACTTCACTATAAAAATATCAGGATATAAATTAATAGAATGAGTTTATTATATTCGGAGGCAACACGGGAATACAAAACATCGATTTGGTAAATTTTTCATAGGATTATGAAAAAACGCGTACCGCGTACGCTCAACTACGTTTGAAATGTGATAGGGCTCATATATAATAGATGATAATTATTATTAAAGGTCATAGCGAGTGGATAGATAGATATATTAGTTAAGGTTTAATATTATTTGTATTGCGGAGATAAGATACTTAGCTGGTCATTCGTATTTCCTGGAAATTTCCTGACCTTCTAATCATCTCTATATATTTTTTGACGTGACAACGTCTTTTAATTCAATAGAGCCGGCTGCACGCACGAACTAACATGACTCATGCGGCGTTACCTCGCTCTGAGGCGCTCGCTGTAAGGCTTGAAGTGCAAGCGAGAGCGCGGAACGAGCGACATCCGTCTCTCTCCTACTTGAGTGAGCGATGCGTCTGCGTGGACAGCTGCTATACTATAGTACATTTACATGTTTTGATCGAGTATCAAGTGCAGTGAAAAGTGAAACAAATGAAATTAAAATTTTCTTTTGAAAAATGCTACCATTCCATCAGTATTTTCTTAAGACGTTGTCACGTTCAACTATCGTCAGTAAACCGACTTTACAGACAACCAATTTTTTTTTATGATATTAAGTGACAAGACGAGCAAATCAGGTGCCTGATGGTAAGCATCATGATTGCCGATATCAGACACAGTGCCACCCAGTGTTTTAAAATTCACAATTCTGCGCGGTACTGCACTGCGCCTGTCACTCTGAGATATGAGTTGTTGAATCTCGTCATGCCCAGTAATTTCGCTGGTAACATTGTTACCAGACCTTCAGACCGGAACACAGTATGCAAACATTACATTACTGCTTGGCGGATGAATAACTGGCAAAGGTGTGGTACTTCCCCAGGCGGCCCCCTGCAAAAGAGGCCTACCACTACAAGTAAAAACATATATATAACTCAAAAAGATTTATTAAAATAGGTCACAATCTGACACTTGTACGTCAATGAAGATAAACAATAGGTAATGAGTCTACCGTGTGTTCGGAAAGATACTTTTATAAGAAGAACGCATAACAAACTTTTAGTTCTCAACGGGTCACAATAAACGAGTCACACTGTGACTTGTTGGGTTTTTTCCATCGTGTCACACTGTATCCGTAGCAATTTTTTTTCTAAATAATTTCCCATGGAGTAACACTGTTACCCATTGCAGCATTTTCTTTTAAATGATTCCAACGAGTCACAGTGTATATATATATATAATATCTCTCTATCTATCTATAATATAATATAATATATGTGACTGCCTCGGTGGCGTAGAGGGCGCATGCTCGACTGCCAATCAAGAGGTCCCGGGTTCGATCCCCAGGTCAGGCAAAATGTTAAATATTGGATTTTTCCTAATGAGGAATTATTTCAATAACTGCCTGGAGTCTGTAACTGTGCCCGGTAGATGGCAATAGGCTCGCCCCCTATTACATGGGACCAATAACATACTGGCGAAATGTGGGTGTATCTACTACGGGACTGAGTCCTGGGTACCCCTCTGCCTACCCCTTAGGGAAAAGGCGTGAACGTATGTTATGTGTTTATTATAATATCTTAATGTATAAACACGTTGTATCGCGAATCTCGATGTTCCCACAGGAACGATGACTACGCGGGTGAAACCGCGGGGCATAGCTAGTAAATAATATAAAAATGTGATTGGTTCAAATCCAAACAGAATCTGATGCTGATGTAACATGAGTAATCACGATACAAGCTCATGTAGGTAATATGTACCTAAGTACCATAGCAGTAGCAATCGTGAGGATGTTCCCACGAGTGCTATCAGCCAGATCCGGCGCCGTATCTTATGTTCCTGTGGACTCGTTACTCATCGCACCGAATTATTGACCGAGCGAGGTTAACACTTCGATTAAAAATAATATAATACAATTTTTAAATACTTAAGGTAAGTATAGGTAGACCGCTTGATTGTTCTCTCGCCTGCGGGGTAAAGGTGCGTAGGTACGTATAGTTGCGGGCCGCAGGCACTATCCGCCCGCACCTCTCCCGGCCCCCGTTCACGTCTACCTACGCGCCTCCCGCCGCCATTGTACCCCGCAAGCGAGGACTCAATTAAGCGGTCTAGCTATAAGAATACAGCGTGTCATAAAAAGCTGCAGCCATTCCTTATTATATTACGAACAGACGATCAAACATGGTACGGCCGTACCGCGAACTTAGTTCGCCACCATACCATGTTCGATCGTCTGGCGCACTGTCCGGTGAACATTATTATTCTGTTGCTTGAAACGGACTTTACTTGGTGTTTTGATAGGCGTACACGAAGACCATTAGCTCAAAGAGCTCAAAGACAGCCCAAGCTAGGTGAAAGGACTGTTGTGAATGAATGGAAACTACTTGATTGGATTATAAGTGTGATTTCTCAATGGATGGTAAACTGACTATTTCTAGAGACTCCGGCTCCTGCAACTTCTGTCTGATGGGGAATTATTGCGACCTATGATGACTCGTCGCTGACTAAACGGTCCCCCCATAAAAGCCCCACAAGGGAATAAAGGCGACGAGAGGGGCAAAGTTGGTGTGAGCGGCTAAGGGTAGGAGAGGTGTCCCTGGACATTAAACGGCTCACACGTTCCGTTACCCTCGGGTCGCATCACTACTTATGCTCCACATCCTGCCACGAGCACGAGACTCTCTCGACTTCACTCTGGCCGACCAATGAAAGCAAGACAGAGGTGGGGGACTGCTCTTCGTCAGTGTTTACTCTGACCGGCCGGTAAACACGAACGACAAATAGAAGCCTCCCCCGGGAGCACCGCCGTCTGGGGTCGCTACTCGCCAAAAGCTCGCCATAAACTTCCCTGCGTATATTATTATTATTATACTTGGTACGGTAGTATAACGCGGTCGCTTGCTTATCAAAGCGGTTCAATCCTTTTTGTTCCTTTTTGTTCTGTGGTTCAATCGCGTGGCGTGAACAGCTATGCGAACGGTACGATGGCAAGGTCGAACCATATATTAGGTATAATAGACTTGCAAAGAACAGTTAACATCGATTCATCACAATAAATTAAAGACTAATTTCCTTAGTTACCTCGCATTATGGCGGCGTTTATCTCACACTTATCTGCAATTTATTATTCTAGATAGCTAACCGTCAAGTTGTGACTCTAGGTTTCCTAGAATTGGTAGACTATAGGTCATAGGTATAATTAAAGGTAACTTACTGTTTAATAAATAAAGATCATTTATTACAGGCATATAAAAGCCGTAACACAGTAGATTCGTACATTAACAAGTAAATTAATTTTCTTGTACAAGTAACTATGGTAGGGTTCATTAGGTACTACCTAAGTACCTAACACATATCACTTTATTAGTAATTAAGCATAAAAATAACTTAGTATGGATTGTGAACTTCTTATTGACATAACTAATACAGTCGATCTATTTTACGCAATTTAGTTAGAATTTATATAATGAAGAATAATTAATATCTTGATTCTTCGTATATTAATAATAATATGTTATTTATTTAGAATTATTTCTTGGACACTAGCAAATATATCAATTGTGTGGTGTACTGTTGATAAAAATAACCATTGATTCAGTAACAGATATATGACATTTTCAAAAGTCAATATAACTTGTCAAATAAAACAGCAGGCCAGGCGACTGGTGACAGAATCAGTACTGTCACTGTCAGTAGGAAAAATAGTAATCGCGGATCCCAACAGTGATGCCAGTTGGGGGGATTCCCTGCAAATTCAGGGTTTTATTCGGCTCTGGGGAGAAATTTAGGGGGGGAGATTTTTCGGGGGGACTTTAGTGGGGAAAATGATGTTCAGTAAAGAAAAAAAAAACAACTAAATGGCACTAGAAACTGCCGATGCGGTTCTCAGAATACGGTCTTCAAACGGTTGTACCTATCAATAATCAATATTGTTCCTACATTGGAATGGTTAAAAAATATTTAATTCTCATAACATGCAAATTATGTTAAATATAAGTAAATGTAAGTTAATATTGGAGGGATTTCAGAAAAAGTTGGGGGAATTTTTTATTGTCATCTGGTAACACTGAATTCCCAAACAGTATTCTGATTCTGAAATTCGGAATTAATTCCAATTCCAATTATTTTTGTTAATGCATTTTTATTTTTTAGTGTATGTACATATAAATATAAATAATTATAATTTTCAATTCAAATGGATGATGGAAATTCTATAATTTACGGGCTTGAGCATCAGGTAAGTTTTGTACTTATAAATCAACATAAACAAGTCAGTCTTGATATGAAAATGAATTTACAGTTTCCTTTTATTGTAGACTCGGGCCCTGTCCCCGCAGTACGCAGAGAGTGATGCTATAAGGTTTCTTATTGGCACACAGAACCTTAAACCTCAGTTGAACCAAGTACATGTTGTTGAACTTGAAGAAGACACTGGGGCTTTACACACCAAGGTACCACGTAACATAAGTCACGCCTTCTTGTCGTTAAGGTAGGCAGAGACTAACTAACACCCATATTAATACCTACCATGATGGCCTGAACGCATAGCGCCAGTAAATCCAATTGGAAACACTTGGCCTGCCGAAAAACAGAGCTGCGCAAGTTTCGCCGAGTGTAGCACATGCTGAGCACAAGCCAATTATCACATTTGTTGTTTCATTATACTAGTTAATTATGTGTTGTTATTAAAGTTGGGTATTAAACACATTTTTCTTTCTTTCTTTCACTTTTATACATACATACATACATACAGTCACTACCTCGGTGGCGTAGAGGGTGCATGCTCGACTGCCAATCAAGAGGTCCCGGGTTCGATCCCCAGGTCAGGCAGTGTTATATATTGGATTTATCCATTAGGAATTATCTCAATAACTGCCTGGAGTCTGGAACTGTGCCCAGTAGATGGCAATAGGCTCGCCTCACTTGTCTAGGTAGAGACTATTTTCCCTCCACTTGCTACGATCATGACATACAACTTTCACTTTCATGACATTTTTCATACATGCTCGTCGGTTGTAGGTTCTTTTGACTTGGCCTTTCTGTAGAACATCAATTTGTTCACAAAAAGTATGCCTAGCCTGATCTCTATTGACTTGAGCATTCACATTGCCTTCAACTCTTACTAGACAACAAATCTTACTAGAAGTTTTATCTTCAAATGCTAGAAATGTTTCCTGACATTTTTTGCAGGTATTCAAACACGACATAGGAGAGATATGGCATCTGCGTTGCTCCATACATGAACCCGCAGTATTAGTGACAACACACAACAGCTATGATCCTGCCTCGGTACAATGTCACATGGCTGTCACTGTACTGAAACTGCCCACACTTGAAGTGAGTTAAATCACTAATATTGTACATTTTATTGTATTAGGCACGATGAGTTTCAACAACTAATAACTCAGGGTGACAGGCGCAGTGCAGTGCCATGCAGAATTTTGAATTTGAAAACACTGGGTGGCACTGTGTCTGATATGGGCAATCATGATGCTTACCATCAGGCACCTGATTTGCTTGTCTGGTCACCACTCACTATCATAAAAAAAAAAATTATATCATCTGCAAACATGTACATGTACATTAGCACAGAATTAAAAATAGTTATAAAAGACAGAAACATTACTAGTAAATTTTAAACTTTCGTGATTCAAACACATATTTTATGAAAGAAATGGGTCTTAATTGACACATTTCGATTGAGTTGCATCAGCGATGGACACGAGAAGACTGGAGAATGCGTGTGTCATCGGCGGGAAGAGCGATTATTGTCTCCAAATACACGCAATTGTTCTTAATAATTGTTATCACGACACACAGCACTTACGGTATCCGCCACATTGGGATAAATCGCGCCACGAACACAATGTTTACTGGATTCCAAAAATAGTCGAGGTAAATAACAAATGTTATTAGTGCAATTAACACATTCACTGCTGAAAACACATACCTTGTGTTTTTTTTTGCGCAACGCAAGAGCGATAAAACACGCCAGGCGTGTTAGCCTACTTTCAATACAACTGTGCGGCGAAACACATACGTGTGTGTTTATTTCAGACGTAACGCCAGTGCGGCAAAACACAACAGGTGTGTTTGCTTGTTTTTTTTATTTTTTTTAAGTATTTTGACTAGCTAGACTGTGCCCTGGTGTTTAGGGACAATGCCTGCTCATAACTATTATATATACCAAAAATAATCAAATTAAAAAAAAAGTTGAAAACAGTAAGGTGATAACCCTGGTGGGGCAAAATCCACCAGGCATTTCAAGTGGCTGAATCCGCCCCACCAAGTCAATTTAGTGAGGCATATTCCGCGAAATAATTTGTTGCATTCCACTATGCCCCACCAGTGGGGCGGCTTGGTGGGGCAGGGTGGAACAATCCTGTAGGTATTACTTTAATAGTACTTTTTATTTTAAAAACTAATAGGAAGTCAGTAAGAAACTGGATTAAGCTATTCGTACCTTGGTGTTTATCTTTATCTGAATAAATCGCGTCATAAAGGGTATTTGATATTTATTAAAAATCTATCATGAATTTCAATTTTGTTTACAAACAAACACTAAAAAAGAACTATCATAGCGCTCTGCATGTATCGAATGCTCATTCTACAATAACACTAAATAAATCAAACTTTTAAAAATAGTTACAAAAAGATTTACAACGCCTGATATAAATAAGTCACTTACCTTCCATTTCTGTTAACACACGTAGATAGTTTTATATACACTAAGCGAACAGTTAAACCGTTTACGTTTGGTTTTGTGTGGCGAATAAACTCACAACAAGTGGAAACAGAAGAAAAAGCGATAAGTTACAATTCATGGCTGAAGGCGCCTCAGTGGTGCCATCAAAGTCCCTGGCGTTAGGCACCACAGTGGTGCCACGAAATATTTGTTCGCCGCCACGAAATATTTGTTGATTAAATTGTTTTTACTCTAGTAAGAGACAGTGGCGCCCCCATTATTTTCTACTCTTGTCTCGAACTATACATTAGACTTACCAATGAAAAACTCTACAGGTACAGAAAATTTTCCCCCTTGAAAAGATATTCTCGTAAGTAACAATTACTTTGAAGTTTGAAGGTATGATTAGATAGGTAATACAAATCGATCAAGATCACAGAACACATATACAAGAAGAAGTCCCACTACGTACTTCAGATTTGCGTACACGAAGCGACGCTAGCGTTACCAACGCTTCGCACTGGAACTATTCAGTAGCGCGGGAGATTTAATATTTCTAAAATTAGCTATAGGTACCTACCAATATTATATTTCTATATTTACTTCTATATATGCCTATTCACTATTCTATATGCCATACGCAAAGGGTAAAAAAATAAGGGCAGGTATTAGAAGTAGTCTTTATTCAGATGAAAATAAGGTAAATCTTATATTACACAACATCTTTCTAGAAGGGGTTGGCCGAGGTGTACCCAGAACTCAGTCTCATACTAAGTATACTCCCACATTTCGCCAGTATGTTATTGGTCCTATGTAATAGAAGGCGAGACTATTGCCAATTACCGGGCACAGTTCTAGACTCCAGGTTGTTATTGAGATAATCCCTCACGGAAAAATCCGATATTTAACACCACAGTTTAACACTTTGCCTAACCTAGGCGTCTTTTTCGCACAATCGCATTAATAGAGTCTATGATCTCGTTAGCACAAAAACAAAACTTTCTATAGCACAATTTAACAAATACGAGAAACTTTACATAACTTATTTCCACTAAAGATGTGCAAAGTGCAAATCAATGAAAAAGTGAAATCGTAAACAAAAAACAGCCATTTCTATTATCCGGTTGCCAGATGGCAAAAAAGAAATTCTTCTAACGCTGATTCAAGTAATCATAAAATCTGAGGTCTAGATTTAACTAATTTGAACAATTTATGTGATAAAATTATTAATAAATTTCATTACTTATATCAATAGTGTTTATTTCTATCTTCCGAATTAATTAAATAATTCCCATAACTTTGAATTCTACTAAAATGTTATATTTTCCTTAGTAGGGTCAGTAAATAGTGCTTTCTCTGTCGTTTGTAGATCTCCGTTTCTTTTTAACATTTCCTTCGCCGTGTTGGCATTGGCCGGGAACTAAGCTGACACCCCCTGATCAAGATACTTACTGACATATCTTGCAGTTAGTATGTTGGTCGACTTAATAGTACAAATCCAAACATAATTACTATCCACTGGTTCACGAAACAAATGCTTGCGCGATCTAGTATCTATTGGCCAGTGGCGCCATCTGGTTTAAATAAAGACAAATTTTTACCGACTTAATTCAAAATTAGATTAATCCTTTTTATTCCTGTTTTCTCGTACTAGCGTATGGCACGATTCCCACACGGAGGGGAATAATTTTTGCGAAAAAATAAAAAAAAAATGGCGTGACTGACATCCGACCGCCAGTGCGGCTAAACGCGCTAGGCGTGTGTGAGCAACGACTGTGCTGCTTTACGCGCTAGGCGTGTTCGCACGCCGTGCGTGTATTGCAGCACTCGCGTTGCTCGGCCGAACGCCAGTGCTACGGGACACGCGTGGCGTGTTGTAATAGGTACAAAAAAAAAAATTATAGAACCACATCAGCAGCAAATGTGTTAAGACCCATTTCTTTCATAAAATATAGTAACATCACTCTCGAGAAAACAAACTGTTAGGTATAAAAAATTATGTACTCTTTCAATTTACACACGAAATTGAACCTTATTGCGTGAAGCGGGTAACGCCGCCATCACAGAGGAGATGAAAGAGATTAGAGGGGCCTTGTGGGCGGGGCCGGCTTTGCTGCCCTCTTGAGCAGACGCTCGTAAGTCCGCCGAAATTAGCTTTACCGGCTAATAGTCGCGCTCATGTGGTCACAACGTACGTAGCTCCGCGAAAATAGTGTATAATGCCGTCCTGCGCTATTATAACTTGTCGAAAAAGAAGCCAGGTGTGTGTAGTGTAGCCCGACAAGGGATTTCTTTTCACCGGTAAGTCCTAAAACCTTTAAATTCAAGTGATATTTGTTTTTTTTACAAAAGTATTATGTAATTGTTAGATAAAAACGACACATTTGCGAAACATATTGGAAATTATACATTGCTTACTACAATACATAGGTTCCACCTTGTACTCGTAGGTGATCGCGCAATGAACTGCGTTCTTTGCGAGGGGTCGCGTGCGCCAAGGCGAAGTTTGAATTCCGGGAAATCCCCGCGCATCGATAGTGTTGTACCATGTTGTAAACATTGTCGATATTAAGTGTCGTATGCAAATGATTATTATGAGTTATGAGTAATATTTTGTAATTAAAATACCTCTTTGTAGGCGTACTGTTGTGTCTCTTTCTGTCTGTCTGTCTGTGAAACAGCGTCTAAAGAAAAAAGTTGTTCTCCTCTTTGTCACGCGAAGTAAATACGTGGCATCTACTGTGGTCTGTCACCGTGTTAATTGTGATAATCAATTTAGTTGTAAAGTGTGGGTTTTCGTCTAAAATTTTGTTTGATTGTTCCGTTTATAATGATATTAAAATTTTATATTTAGGTTTCCAAAAAATTCAGATATAAGAAAATTGTGGATTGAGGCAACCGGTAGATGGATTCCTACTAAATGTAGCAAAATTTGTTCTTTTTGCAAAATTTTCAACATTTTGCAGAAAATGATTATGATATAACAAAAGAGTCAGCAAAAAGATACTTAAAACCAGGAGCTACGCCGCTCAAATATATCGTTATGACTTTTTCAGTAATTAGGTAGTGTATGATTTATATCCTACTAGTTGTGCCCCGCGGTTCTTTCCCCGCGTCCCCACCTAGTGTGAGTTAGAGGAAATGATAATTTAATAAATAGGTACGCTTGTATTTTTAACTTGTGTCATTTATTTACTTACTATAGGTTTAACCCATGTTTTTCTATGCATGAACGACGTTTTTCGCGGTAACTCACAGACCAAAAAAAACAGAATTAATAAAATTATAATAAGTCACTAAATAATAATAATATTCGACAACTTCCACGCAAGGTCATCTGGTTCCAAACTAGGCTAGAAGCATGTACTATGGTAACCAGATGACTGATATACATACCTCCTTATATAAGCTTACTTATACACCCAGACACAGAAATTATATAGTAACAACATTACATTGTAAGGACATTGTATAGTAGTTAATAAATCAATTAGTTAAATTGGCTATGAAGCCGTATTAGTTAATAACAAATAAATAAATATGTATAGCGAAAAGTTAAATTAATAATATAACAGTAATTTTATCGATATCGATAATCGACCTTTAGGTGACCGTAACATGTATCCCACCAAAAACAGACATGTAAAAAAGGAGAGCCAAGTTCAATACAAAAATTATGCTTGGCTGTGGACTTCGCCGCAAAAAGATTTGAGATCTAAATGAGTGCCAAGTTCTATGCTAAATCCAAATATGTATTTATAGGAACAAAATAACAATATGAACAAGTATTAAACTCTATTTCTTTGCTTTATTGCCTATAACATTTATTGCTGTTATTTAAAAAAGTAGGTTAGATTTGTCTTGGCCAGGACACCACTAATTTTTTGACTTAACTTTATTTTTATATTTCTGTTATATAGCAAATATATTGGGATAATTTCAAATATTTGCTTGTAACGTTGTAACGGTTCCAACGCTACATTTAAAAAAAAAATTGTATGGGGACCCCCCTATTTTATAAATTTTAGATTTTTTCCTACACTTAAACACAATTACCGAGCTGGATTCCAAATTTCATCCATCTAGGTCATCTGGAAGTAGGTTAGATTTAGGTACTATATGTCAGTCAGTGCTAAATTTTACGACTTTTTGACCTTCTTATTATCTTTATAACCGTTTGAGCTAGCTTCACAAAATTTGGGCTATGGATATAAATAAACACACGTTGTTTTATGTGTGAACGTTAAAGAGATTTTGAGTTATAGAAGGGTCAAAAGTGGCACTCGGCGCTGGCTAGCCAGTTCCTTAACTTGGCTTGACACGCTGCCGCGTGTCTAGATGAGCTTTTGCGCGTGTGTGAGTGCATGTCAAACGCAGTGTTTGCGCTAGATGACAATCAATAGCAAACTCGCGATCGATGTGTGTAAGGTTAATTTGTGTGCGTAATGCGTGCGCGTATTGGTCTCTTGCTTGTAGTGGAGTTGAGGAGTGGGAGACAAGCGGCGACGAGCGTTCTGATACAAATCAGGAACTATTTCCAATCTAACCTCTTTCATCCTGATCTGTGGCCGCCATTACCACAATAAAAAAGACAGAAATCAAATTCTAATAAGCTACTACAAAAAAGTTTTTGTTTTACAGGTGATACCAAAAGACCTGGATGAATTGAGCGCAATACAGAATCGTAATGCAGAGGATTTAGAAGTTCTTGTTACTATCACCCCAGAGGTTTGTCATCTATTACTATATACCTTAAGAGGCTGGCGACCCACGAATTCCTCATACAAACATAATGCCTAAATCATTAACAGTATGAGCATATTGTTATGTAATGTAAAGTGGACTCCTTAGACTTCCGCGCTTAGACTCTTATTTGGTCCGTTGTGCGTGAAGTCCTGTCTAATCTAGCCAGCCTAACTCCGCCTAGAAGCTCAGAAGCTTGCTGGGAACTTCGCAGAGCGACCTCAATGTTCCAAGGATTTGTTCACGTTCAAACTCAAACTCAAACAGATTTATTCAAATAGGTCATAATCTGACACTTTTGCACGTCAATGAAGATAAACAGTACTGAGTCTACCGTGCCTTCGGAAAAACGTTGAAAAGCTACTGCCTCTAAAAGCTCTAGGATAGTTCCTTCATGTTTGCTCTAGTTTGCAATTAGATGGCGCTGTATGTTCTTAGTAGGTGGATTGTTTTATTGGAAGCGTTTGTTCAGGTGTCTAGGTATGGAACCCTACACTATGCATACATAATATGTATGCGTAAACAATTTATTTCCTTTTTAAATGACTTGAATAACATTTCTTTGATCCATAAAAGAGTTAATGGTTTTTAAACCATTTCGACCTTACATTATAATTTTGGTTTTATTTGATAAGCCTTATAAGATTTTCTAATGTTCATAAACAATATTTTTAGTAGCGACATTAATTATAATAAATTAAGCAAATGTTCTACTAAAATTGGAACGTGCGTCGCCATTAAAAAATATGACGGTTTTACAACACAATAAAACCGATATTATGTGCTGAAAGAAAAACATACACATTGGGGAAAGTACTTCTTGGTGAAGACTATGAACTTCGTTAAAGATGGCGCCGAATCTGTCGCCCTTGCTCCCTAGCGCCACTCGTGGCAGAGAAGTGAACTAAGCTGTCTATGGTACCATAGATTATATATTAGGGCGACCACAGATAATAAGATAAGTATATGTACGACTGCTTCTTCATAGCAATGATGTATGTTTTCCGGAAGGCACATCAATACTTATTACTCGACTTCAGACCTAAATTTAGGTTAATATATTATATAACGACCCAATGTCCTAAAAATAGGTGTAAGTAGTTGCGGCCCAGAGTGATTTTTTAATCAACAATTTGTTGATGGCTGATTTAAATTGGCGGGATTATTTAAACCAAAAAATACATTTTATATTATGTCTTAATGTTAGACATCTCAGCCGTTGGTGATCCACTACTGAACATAGGACTCCTCCATAAAGGGGGGTTTGCCAATACTCTACACGCTTGGCAGGCGGGTTGTCGAGCGCAGTTCGATGGTTTTTTGCTCGCTGGGTCGCAATTTAATGATTTCAAAAACTGTCTTGGGCCCGAGTGATAATAAATGATTGTTGTCACTAAATTTGGTCATTGGGCCTTACGAGGCTATCATATATATACATAATTCATTTCAGAAGCCAGAAGAAGAGATTCGGTGTGCAGAATGGCACCCGACAGACGCCAACCGGCTGGGCATAGTGTTCGAAGGAGGTCTCAAGGTGTATGACGTCACGGGGGGCGTCACATGGGCGCCCGAGGGAAAGGCACGGACTAAACTTACTGGGGGCAAGTGGAACCCACACCAGGGACATAATCAGGTTGGTAGAATAGAATACTCTGTATTGATAATTGATATAAATATAAAATAGCGCAACAAGCTATGCAGAGGGCTATGCTCGGGATTTCTCTGCGAGATCGAGTCAGAAATGAGGAGATCTGTAGACGAACGAAAGTTACTGACATAGTCCAACGGATTAGCAAGTTGAAGTGGCCATGGGCGGCACATAGCATGTAGAACAGGTAGCCGATGGGGCCGTAAAGTTCTCGAATGGAGACCACGGACTGGTAAGCGCAGCGTAGGACGTCCTCCCACAAGATGGACAGACGATCTGATAAGGATGGCAGGAACACGCTGGATGCAGGCGACTTACAACCTATGTTCAACCTATGGCCTATGTTCAGCAGTGGACGTCCTATGGCTGAGATGATGATGATGATGCATATCTCGGTGGCGTAGTGGTCGCACGCGCTGCTGCCGGTCATAGGGTCCGGGTTCGATCCCCAGGTCAGGCAAAAAGTTATATTGGATTTTTCCAATAGGAATATTTTCAATGACAGCTGAACTGTGCCTGGCAGATGACAATAAGCTCGCTCCCTACATGGAATCTAAAACATAACGGGGGAAGTGCGCGTGTACAAAACTCAATGTGTGCAGTGTCTGTGTAGGTAGTTATATCGTGACTTTTGTATAGGAATCGAGTCGAGTGTCCGGGGCGTGCTAAAAGTCTGAGTATGAGGTCCTAGGTTCGATTTACAAGTTGGGCAGTATTTTACCATTATAAATTTTCTCCATGGATGTCGGAATGGGACCAAAAAAATATCTGGCGAAGCTTGTCTGTTTAACCCTTGGAGGAAGGGGACGTGATGTTATGTGATGTATTTGGTGTAAATTGCTAATTTTTGTTTCAGTTTGCAGTATTACAAGATATGCATATAAAATGCTTTGACACAAGAACTGATGGTACCAAACCAAGTTGGAGCATAGACAACGCCCATAGACAACTAGTCCGAGATATAGACTTTAATCCTAATAGGTAATAGATTATCCTATGTAGTAATTGTTGATTGACTGCCTCGGTGGCGTAGAGGGCGCATGCTCGACTGCCAATCAAGAGATCCCGGGTTTGATCCCCAGGTCAGACAGTATCTCAATAACTGCCTGGAGTCTGGAACTGTGCCCGGTAGATGGCAATAGGCTCGCCCCCTACTACATGGGACGGACCAATAACATACTGGCGAAATGTGGGTGTATCTACTGTGGGACTGAGTCCTGGGTATACCTCTGCCTATCCTTTCGGGAAATAGGCGTGAATGTATGTTTAGTAAATGTTGAATACTAGAACAAGGCCGTGTGGTTTCCGGCTATAAACCGAACCCGCGGGGCACAGCTAGTGTTTACATATTTATGTCGAAAAAAATGAGATAAAAAAAATTCTTAGGGCCTAGGTCTCATTTACGTATGTTCAACGTTCTGCCGAACACCCGTGACCACGGTTTTGAAGAGTAGGTTTTTAAATGTCTCTTTGTAGTGGTAGGCCTCTTTGGCAGGGGGCCGCCTCGGGAAGTTCCACACCTATACCAGTTATTCATCCGCCAAGCAGTGATGTGCAAACATTACTGTGTCCCGGTCTGAAGGGCACTGTTACCAGCGAAATTACTGGGATGACGAGATTCAACACTTAAAATCTCAGGGTGACAGACGCAGTGCAGTTGCGCTCAGTATTTTGAATATTAAAACACTGGATGGCACTGTGTCTGATATGGGCAATCGTGATGCTTACCATCAGGCACCTAATTTGCTCGTCTTGTCACTCATTATCATAAAAAAAACACTTGTTGACAGACAGTTTCACATAGCAAGTGTAGGCGATGATGCAGCGCTGAATATTTGGGATTATAGAAATGTAAAGGAGCCTATTTTCACACGGACTGATCATTCCCATTGGTAAGTTTATTGATAGATAGATAGACACTTTATTGTACACCTTACAGCAGATATAATATTATGAAAATAAAGTAGGTCAATTCAATTACGCAGGCAATTATCCGCAACTCGACGACAATGCGCCTATTTTGCGTGTGGGTGGGGTGTGATTCCTCACTCGAGCCACCCTAGCTCTCCGAAGAATTTCAGCAGCCCTTTCAGGTTGCCGACAATCTCGGCTCGCGACCTCGGGGTTCCGAGGTACTGTGCCCGGTATGCTGCTACTCCTGTACACTCGAGAAGGACATGAGCAGCTGTCTCCTCCGCTTCCATGCACGCTCGGCATAGAGGGCTGTCTGTAACACCTAAAACATATAGATGTTTGTTAAAGAGTCCATAACCTGTAATGGCGCCTGTAACCGTTCTGAGTTGGAGCGTACTCAGGTGCGAGAAATAAAGTAGGTACAGTTAGTCTTAGGGTAGTACAAGTGGCGGTCGTGTCGCTTAAAGCGATTTCTTCCAGACATCCGAACGGAAAGGAGAATTATAAATTTTTCTGATCGGCAGTGTACTCATTGTTGTTTCAAAAATAAAAATAAAATAATATATAAAATAACAATACAATTAGGAATCATCAAATGGACATTAATATTACAATTGACAAAATTATTGAATGGCTACAATTAAATAATTTGAAAATCAATTTAAATAAATGCAATTATATTCAATTCAATAAATCCAATTATTCAAAAACAAACTTTGACATGCATATCCCAAAATTAAATGAAGCTATTGAGACAAAATTCTTAGGTTTAATAATAGACCAAGAGCTTAATTGGAAATCACAGATTGATAATCTGTCTAAGAGGGTGAATAAGTTTACATTTGCTCTTAGTCAAATCAAGAATGTTGCTAGTCTTAAGACTGCTAAGATGTGCTATCGCTCATATGTAGAATCGATTTTGCGATACGGCTTGATTTTCTGGGGTCATAGTACAGATAAAAATAGGGCCTTCATAGCACAAAAAAAATGTATCAGAGCCATGTGCGGGAGAAGTCCTGACGAGTCATGCAGACCTTTGTTCCCTATGCTTGGACTGTTACCATTACCTGCGCTCTATATTCATGTTATATGTATTTTTGTGAAAAAACATATAGAACTTTTCAAAACTGCAGGCGAAGTGAACCAAAGGTTAAAAAGAAAACCTCATACACTTGTGTTAAAAGAGGCTCCTGGCTCTGCAAAACATAGGAAAAGTTTTATTCCAATGTGTGTAAGGATATATAATAAAATACCAGATAACATTAAAGCACTTCGTATGAATCTGTTTAAGAAAAAATTATATGCATGGTTATTAAGCACTAATATTTATGACATTGAGAAAGAATTTTTGGGCAAACAATTTTAAATAAAATAATATTCACTTTTTATTATGACATAATACTTTTTTGACATTACGTTAGGTTATATTATTATACTATTTTGACATTCATTATTTTAATCATTGACATAGCATAATAATTATTTTTAAACAGATTATAGATGGACATTGCGTAATATTATATTTAAATTTTATTTGTAATTTTTGTTGAATTTTTAATTAGTTTTACATTACATATAACATACAATTTTGCATGCTATAATATATAATTGGCTCAACATGTCTTACGTACTAAAATACCTATGTAACATCTTAAATACCATGTTTGAATGCAAATAAATGATTATGAATTATGAATTATGAATAAATTGTTAAAAATTGCTATTTCTAAAAATAACCTTTAAACCTGGCGTTTTAAGGTCTAATATGGTTCCGTATCTTTCTATAAACCATATTAGACCTTAAAAGTTAAAACGACATTATGTGTTCTATACACAACACCTTCGTTCAATGTAAAACTGTTTGACAGCCTCGTTGGCGCAGACGGTAGTAACTCTGCTTTCTGTGCCGCAGGCCCCGGGTTCAATCCCCGGCCAGGTCAAACATTTGCGTGCATGAACATGTCTGTTTGATCTGTGTCTGGATGTTATAAGCGTATATAAGTATGTATATCAGTCATCTGGTTACAATAGTACAGGCTGCTAGCCTAGTTTGGGACCAGGTGGCCGTGTGTGGAAGTTGGCCCATATTACAAAGAAAAAAATGTAAAATCTTAAAAATCTTAAAAATGCTACTTTACTCCTTCATTCAGTCATGTCTTCAATTATGAGTATGATTGTAGGGTATGGACAGTGAGATACAACACATATCACGAGCAATTATTGGTGACGGGCAGCTCGGACGGACGCGCGCTGCTCACTACAGCTACACTCTGTGTGGACGACGACACTGCACCTGTGTGAGTATTGAATATTACCACAGAATACTAAAAGGACAGAAGAAGTTTTGGCGGGAAACCGAAGAATAAATTTTGGCTCCCGTATCTTTATCAATCGGTGCAAGTCGGTGCATTTTCAAGTGTTCAACGTGTAATAATGGTGGAATATTACGTGTTGAGTGTTTTCGAAGATACATAAGTCTCTTGGCGAGTGATGCGAGAGTTGAAATGTCATTTTTCGTGTTCCCACCAAAATTCCGACAGCTTCTTGTAATGACCACCAGTTTACTAGAGCTGTGACTTGACTGGGCTTGCCCTGACTCTGAATTGACTAATTGACCATATTGAACTTGAAAATTTATATAACTTGACACTGGCAATACATTCGTGTGGGTCCATAAAAGAACAATAACAAAAGAGACAGAAGAAGCACTCCTCAAAATTTTTTAAACAAATAGCGGCTTTAGTAACCACGCAATTAAGTGCAATTCAGGTCGCACATCGATAAACCTATCGTTTTATATATTGACCTACAAGCTGCCTCTCTTTCTATCGCGTAACTCTTATTCCTTCTAACTACTACAGGATGTCTTCTTTTAAAACGCGTGACACACGGCGAAGATGATGTAAAATATATATTATCTTAGAACATATATCCGAAATATCGCTCACCATAATACTCGTTGAAATATAATCACTTTTTCCGGGATAACTACCATGATTTGGGAAAATCATGTATAGCTCGACAGAAAAGAGTAGAAACGGAACTAATTTAAAGTGTATAATGTGTTGATTAAATTGTTTTTACTCTTGTGAAAGACAGTGGCGCCCCCATTATTTTCTACTCTTTTGTGTCGAACTATTACTCATAAAACGTCGAATCATGATAATTGTCCCGGAAAAAGTGATTATATTTCCACGATTAGTTGTACGACCACGATAGCTCTGTTGGGAGAGCACCGCTACACGGAACGGCGAGGGTAGTGGGTTCAAATCCCGTTCAAATTGTTTCAGTTTGGAAGACGGTGTGCTTCAATCATACGAACAACATGAAGACTCAGTGTATTGTGCTGAATGGAGCACGGCCGAGCCCTGGACCTTCGCTTCACTCAGCTACGACGCTAGGCTTGTACTATCTAGAGTGCCACGACATTTCAAATATAAACTGCTACTTTAATTATATTTTTATAGACTCAAAACATTCACAAAAAGATTTATTCAAATTATCAAAAATGTCCACGTCTATGAAGATAAACAGTAATGAGTCCGTGCGTTTGGAAAGATACCTCTACAAGAACGCACAAGAAACTTGTAGGGCTTAATTTTTTCAACTGAAAGTTTTACAATATTTGATATACTAAGCGGTCTATTTGCGGAAATACAATGTTAATAAACTCAAACTCATTAACCAAATGTTTCACAAAAACCAATTAAGTGCTCTGAAAAACAATGCTTAGGATTGTTTTTGTATAAGTTACAATTTTAAAGGATAATCTTATTTTAGTTTGTATCGTACAAAAAGCATTCCATTAAAGCCACAAGCCAATGATAAGGAGAACAGTAGTAAGTGTTTTAACAATAAAAATATATTTATCATCAATGTTGTTTGCTCTCATTTTGCATAAATCTAGTGAAATTAATTAAAAAAATGTCTGTAGTCTGCACTAATTGAATATTAATGTTTTCAATTTTCAATATTATTAACACTTTCTGTGAAACAATTTAACATCAAGACAGGACCCCTAAGTGCAGAAATAACAAGTTAATGTTAATATTAAGTTTTTTGAGAAGGTTCACAAAGGGCTTGTTTTGCTACTTGCATTAAAAAAAATGTGTTTTCCACAGTCAGTTATAAAAGTCTTAAGTTCTTAAGATCTTAAGTCTTAAGCCGGGTCCGCAGCGGCATGTTTTAGTTAATAGTTAATAGTGGGCGTGGCTTTGGTGTTATATAACAGAATATTGTTATATAACACGCTAACACGTTATCCGTCGCGGATGGAAAGCATCACCCGCTTTCGCCTGCGGGAGATGTTCATAGTTCATATTTTGTTAGCACTCATGTCATTAAGATCTCTGCTGGATATTTGTAAATCATAATCTCCTTTTGCAGCATACAATATTTTGCAATTTTCTATTATTCAGAGACTATGTAGCATTTCGTGAGTCTGAATCAATGGATTTTAAACAAGAAAACACTTGCCCTTGTACGGAGCTTATTTAGAAAATGATAATTGCTAGCAAAAACATTATTCGGTGTCAAGTCGCTGTGGACGGGCTGTTATATAACATGGTTAGATAACGTTTTGTTACTAACATTAAGCTGTAGACCCGGCTTTACAGTGAAAACATTTGCACATATAATAAAACAAAATGCTTTTAAATACATTAGTTTATTACCTAAAATCTCTCAGCTACTCTATTCGCCACATTTCTCAAGTTACCATACACTTTAGAAGGCGGTGAACCCATAATAAGATTGCATATAGCTCTTCTGGCCAAAGCAATATTCTGGTAACTACCTAAAATGTGTATCTTTGAATCGGCTAACACTATTCTGGTTTTAGTAACGTTTTCAATTGTGAATTTTGTCCGGCCAGCTTTGCCGGCTAAACGACCAATGGCTCGACCTAAATGGTCTCCGTTTAAGGTCTTTACGTCTTTGATTTCAAATGTTTCTACGAATAAGTCATCTAGACGGAGCAGGGCTAGGGCGTCTTCCACGTCGAAACCATATATGAAAGCCTGGAAGAAAGAATGATTAATTAACTGCATGCTCAGTACCTGTTAGATTAATAACTACTACTATCATGTTTAGGATGGCATGTTACAACTGTAGGTCCCAGCTGTTTCCTATAAGATATGTAGGGGCAGTCATTAGAGGTCATGTTGGAGGCCTTGTAGGAATGGACCTGAAACTGACAATACGGGTTGTCTGTCATTCTGAATTCAATCTCAATCAATTGAGTCTGAAATTCAAATTATTATTATATAATTTTCTTTTTTTGAAAAGGTTAAAAGGCCTATTACAATATACTGAATCAGGTCCCATAATTAACTAACGACTATGGGATTTTGCTGCCTTGCTGTTATTAAACCACATTTTTCACATTGACAGCCTCATTGGCTCAGATGGTAGTAACTCTGCTTTCTGTGCCGCAGGCCCCAGGTTTGATCCCTGGCCAGGTCAAACATTTGTGGGCATGAATCAGTTTGTATAATCTGTGTCTAGGTGTTATAAGCTTATATATGTACGTATATCAGTCATCTGGTTACCATAGTACAGGCTTCTAGCCTAGTTTGGGACCAGATGACAGTGTGTGGAAGTTGTCCCATATTATTTATTGGTCTTAGTGTAATGTAATGGCCTTTTATTAATTTTTAGTGGCTTACCTTTACAAAGTCAGCAGCTTTCTGTAAATTAGCGACATCTTTCGTCTCAGGCCCCACTTTTATTTCAACATTCCGTGTTTTTGTGTTAAACCTGACTTGTAGTAGTAAATGCTCAACTATGGGTGTGAAGATTTTTAGCCAGCTTTCTTTGAGAGGTGTATATCTAAAAAAGAGGTAATTATTGTAAAAATTGGATACACTAAGAATTCATATTATTATATTGATTTTGAGGTTAGGTATGTACCTGTGAGCAGGAACAGCGATTTTTCTCATGTTAACTTTACTTTCATTAGGTTCCGCGTTCTTCTTGGCTTTTTTGGACTTCGGTCGAGTGTGTTTAGCTTTCCCCTCAATGCCATTGTGCTCTTCTACTTCCATTCCATCGCCAGATTCCGATACTGCTCTCCGCTTTATATTTTTCTGCTTTGCTGTCTTTTTAGCTGGCAGGAAGTCATCTACATTGATATTTTCTGTTTCCATTTTCACGTAATTATGATGATTATAGGTTTTAACGAGATATAAAGCGAAAAATTAGACTTTTCGTTGAAAATAACATCAACACATGGTGCCCATTTGCCACCACAGATTAAAAAGAATGTTTACGTTGACATTCTGACATTGACATTTATGTCGCTACACAGATCACTTTATTAGTACTGTCGCTACAGCTGATGATATTTTTTTTTCTTTTGCATGTTAGAAACACGGCGTTGATATTTTAGTCTGCATAGTTTTTAATCGATTTACATCATTAATCGACTAAAATGAGGCTAGTTTTGGAGCAGTACTATAAAGTACGTTCAAAATTTCAACCCTTCTGTTGCTAGCATAGATTGCTAGTTTTCTGTAAAAATTAGTAAAATAATGCATAATAAATTTTCGTCATTTCATCCTTGTTTTTTCAACATTCTCTTTGACAAACATTACAATTTTAAAATTAAATAATTTTAAATAATCAATCAAAATGCATTGTAACATTATTAACTGTTTCTAATAAATTGCAGATCTTAAACTTTGAACGCAACTTTTAGGCAGAATGGTTATGTCACAGAATTTTTAAGGACGAAATATTTGTTTTGAAATTGATTTGAGGTAAGTTTATGCCCAAAAAATGCTACAATTTCACTAAAAAGATTACTTTCTTACATCACCTAGTTATTTTTCAGGTATCGTGGTACCTCAGATCACTATGGCCACTCAAATTCGAGCCGCCTTCGTAAAGGCGATCGTCCCAAGTCAGGGAGGAAAGATAGCTGGAGTAACCATCGTGCAAAACCGTAATATAGCTGGTAAGGCTTTGAGGGACAGCCTGCCGAAGCCGCCGCCGAAACCTGCACCTTTTGATTATGTAAATAAGGACTATACTTACTTGCGCAGTCTCTTCGACCGTACTACGCATAGGTTTGATGAAAACTCGAAAGTTATCGTGGTAGAAGGTCCCACGGCCGCGGGGAAGACTAAATTCGCTGCTCAATTGGCTGAAGACCTGGGAATGATGCATTTTGCTGAAGCAAACATGGATTATCATTACATTCGTCCGAATGGCTGTGATATTCGTATGTTTGACAAACTGATACCGGAAGACACCAGGACATTTGATCATAAGAATTTTAGTATGTCTCCTAAACACCGCTTGGCTGGGAATTTTCAGATTATGATGTATACGGCAAGGTATGCTTTTATTTTAATACATTCCATGCTATTTTAATTTGTCCCCTTGTAAAGTATTCTTTGTCACGTGTTTGTTTGAACGTATGCGTTATGTGTGAAATAGTTCTCCCTACTAAGCCCTTGCTTACCACTTACCAGTCGTATTTCATCAGTCTAGTCAAAGGTTGAATGACGTCCCGGTGCCCGGCGTCGCTACATCTCCGTCCCAGCGCACGCCAAATATAACCTTCCTATATAGGCCTCCCCAAAGATTTCCAGCCTGCATCCAGCATGTTCACGCTGTCTTTATTAGATCGTCTGTCCACTGTATATATCCAAAAAATATTTGCACCAATTAACACACAATAAATTTAATTCGACAGGTTTGCCCAGTACATTGATGCGTTAGCTCATCTCTTCAACACCGGCCAAGGAGTTGTACTAGAAAGGAGTCCCTTCTCAGACTTTGTCTTCCTTGAAGCGATGGTACAAAACAACTACATCTCTAAAGGGGTGAAGTCAGTGTATTATGAGCTGAGGCATTACACCATTGAAGAGCTGTTGCGTCCACATTTGGTTGTATATTTGGATGTGCCAGTACCTTGCGTAAGTAACTGTGCTTATTTACTAGCTGTAATCCATTGCCATTGTTACACAATCAAAGGGTACAAAAATCGTCCCCATGTTTTAGAGTGTACGCGGCGAATTTGACACAGTTTGTGTCAAATTCGCAAAAGGAATATGAAAAATTTGTTAAATCGAGGTTTTGTATTCCCGTGTTTCCTCCTAATATTATTCACCCATTCTATAAATTGATATCCTGATATTGTTTTAGTAAAGTAAACCATGTCCCTGTCATTTTAGTTTCTCTTATAAACCCCTAGGTTTTTTATAATAAACTTTTAACTCAGATGATTGGACGTTCACTATAACATTAAGATACTAAAATATTAAGAGCTTATAAATAAAAATAATATGATAGAGACATAGCTTACTTCATCTACAAAATATCTGGATATAAATATATCAAATAGCTTTTCTATATTTGGAGGAAACAGATGAATACAAAACATTGATTTGGTAAATTTTCCATACGATTGTGTCAAACTGCTAACAGGTCTACTTTCCTGTTAAGATCCCACATTAAACTGTAGGTCCTGTTACATTGGACCAGTAACATACTGGCGACTGGCGAAATGTAGGTGTACACACTATGGGACTAAGTCCTGGGTACACCCCTACCCATCCCTTTGGGAAAAGGCGTGATTTTATGTTGTGTTTAAAATCTATTCTCATAACATACTAAATGCCTCTCATCCGTTTAGGTACAAGCAGCTATAAAAGCACGCAACTATGAGCATGAAGTGAAAGGGAGCGCACTCTCGAAGGAGTTTTTGACGGAAGTTGAGAGACAGTACAAGAATGTTTACTTGAAGGATATCTCTTCACACGCCGAGCTGCTTGTGTACGACTGGACTGGCGGCGGTGAAGTTGAAGTGGTGAGTATCATATGTTTCTTCTTTTTTTATGGACCCACATGGCAATGCATTCGGCATTGCCAGTGTCAAGTTAATATGGTCAATTAGTCAATTCATAGTCAGGGCAAGCCCAGTCAAGTCACAGCTCTAGTAAAGTTGTGGTCTTTACAAGAAGCTGCCGGAATTGTGGTGGGAACACGAAAAATCACATTTCAACTCTCCCATCACTTGCCAAGAATTGTGTATCTTCGAAAACACTGAACACGTAATATTCCACCATTATTACACGTTAAACACTCGAAAATGAACCAATAATTGATGAAGATACGGGAGCCAAACTGTATTCTTCGGTCTCCCGCCAAAAACCCTGTTTCGTTGTTATTGATAATCATAATGTTAAAACTGATAGTCTGAGAGCCAACTGCAAAATATTGTATTCATCATACTAATATTATAAATGGGAAAGTTTGTGAGGATGGATTGATATTTGTTACTCTTTCACGCCAACACTAATTTACTAACTTTTTTGGATTGGGCTGAATGTTGGTATGTAGATAGTTTAGACCCTGGAATAACTCATAGGGTACTTTATTCCGATATTCCCACGGGAACGAAGACTACGCGGGTGAAACCGCGGGGCACAGCT
This sequence comes from Hemistola chrysoprasaria, assembly GCA_947063395.1. Classification (NCBI taxonomy): domain Eukaryota; kingdom Metazoa; phylum Arthropoda; class Insecta; order Lepidoptera; family Geometridae; genus Hemistola; species Hemistola chrysoprasaria. The sequence goes on along the minus strand of OX346733.1, from coordinate 7,258,218 downwards.
ATTCTGAAATATTGGTTTTTGTAAATCTTTATTTCAAAGTGACTCAAGTTTGGATCGCAGTGTAATGTAACGGGACTATGGCGAAAATCTTACGACAAGAACCCAATAGAAATAAAAATCTTAGGTACAATTCTCCCAAAGCGGGGACAGAATGCAAATGAGTAATAAAAACAACTCAGAGAAATGACCGTTTGCCGTGTGGTTCCCGGGTATAGTATAATAGTATCACTCCTTTCTCATCTGGTGGGAGACGTGAGACCCGGCAGAGGGACACCAAGTATTACAACTACGCCCAACAAGCGTGGTGAACATGACAATATCCTCCTATAAGAATAATTCATGGCGTTCTTTGGGGAGGTCTTAATTCAGCAGTGGACGTCTTCCGGCTGATGACGACTCAGTCAAATGAGCGATATAACTTTCATTCGGCTCCCAGACTATAGAAAATAGAAATAATTATACAATTTTCGCATTCTTAGGTGGTAGAAGACATAGAGCGCCTCAACTTCGACCAGTACACGGAGCGCGAGGAACCGAAGATGAAGGATTGGCGCATGCAGAAAGAGATGGCCTGGGCCGATAAACGCATGAAATATACTAACTCCAAATATTGGCTGATGAACTTGTTTACTATTCCGAGACTAGATGTGCCTGAGCTAATTACTAGTGCAGAGGATGCTTATGAAAGGGAACAGGTACATATTTTTATTCAGGGTTCTTGTAATCACATAGAAAGAAAGAAAATATTGAAAATATTGGTTGCAACATACATTGCTTCTAAATAACTAATAGTAATTATCTAACGATAGATGAAAACAACATAATTACTCCACTAAAGAAGACAAAGTGTGACACACCACGGCTCCTCAGGCTAATGCTGGCTGTAAACGGCCTGTGGGATCCTGGGCAGTTCGTACAATTCCTAATTAGTGCAATCGATAAAAAATCCTGATTCACACAATTTTGTCATAAATTCGTACAGTAACCTTCAAGTTTGAAATAGAGGTCAAAATAAAGCAAAACTTTCTAGAAATATTAATTGATTGTTGCTGATTTAATTCGTGACAGACTTTCTTACATCAGTTTACAATAACCAAATTATAACATTAAGAATTATAAATTCTTTCCGAACGCACGGTAGACTCATTACTGTTTATTTTCATTGACATACAAAAGTGTCAGATTGTGACCTATTTGAATAAATCTTTTTGACTTTGACTGACTTTTTTTTCTACACTAATTAAATATATACGTGCATGAAATTAAATATATCTATACTAATTAAATATATAGTTATATACGTGCAGATACAATCACGCTTTTTTCCTGAAGGGGTAGGCAGAAGTGTACCCAGGACTCGGTCCCATAATAGACACACCATATTTCGCAAGTAATTGGTTCCATGCAATAGGGCAATTGCAAGTTAATAAAAATACATTATCTTATAATTTCAGGTGATCTATAATCATCCTAAGTTCGAGTACTTGGAGGGCTACAACAAAGACGAGGGGGGCACACTTCTCAAGAACAAAATGCCCAAATACACTGAATACATTTAATTATATCGTTTGTAGAAAATTGTAATAAAATTATTTAATTGTTAAATCGTGATTTCATTTCTTTGTACCTCACAAAAACAATTATAAAGGCGTACATATTATATTTGATTTTTAATATTGACACTTTATTTGTTCTGAAAAGATTTTCAACGAAAGCCGCCATGATAGTATGACGTCATTATGCCATGTAGGATCCGATTATATCTTTTTTGAAATTATCGACACCCAGCAAGATGCTATTGAAATAATCTAAGAGATTGTTTATTATTGAACAATTCATATCTGCTATCTCGTTCTAACCCCCAGGGTCTTCGTTTTCCCTGGTCACCGTGCTGCCGAGGCTGGGTGAAGAAAGACAGATAGATTCGATGTAGAAAAATAAAGTTCTTCATACAAGAAAAAAACCTTTTTTTATGAAGTCATTTATTATCAAATAAAAAAATATATTTTTATTGCTATGGGTAGCACCATAATCCCTTACATTATCTACTATAGCACTAATAAACATAATATAAAAATCTATGTATAATAAAAATAATCTAAGTTACGTACATAATATCATTTTTATAAAAAACAAAATGTATGTATTTCGTTTAGAAAACGAAACAATGAACAAACATTTTTGAAATAAAAAAGATACATTATTATAAAACGGCATTCAACATTGCAAAATTATATCGATATAAACGCGTGGAATGTTGTAATAGTCTATAGTTATAAAAAATAACAATATTAAATATTTAAAAACAATAAAATATAATTATTTGAGTACATAATATACCTAAATACCTATAACTTTTACGTACCTACGAAATTATATTTTTTATTATAATTTACTTACTAAAATTTTAAATTACATATTAAAAAAAAATACATTAAAATCCAATCATATATAAGTACAGACAGAAAATGTTCGCTTTTTTGTGTAAATTACTCGTTTTACTTTTTTTTATTTTGAGATAAAAAATAATGCCAACTTTCACTACCAGATTTTAAGTCATTTATGTAACATTTTATTATGACCATATTTTCTCCAAGATTCCAAGAAACGGCACAAATTAATCATAATTAATTTATAATTTTAGTTATTTACTAAACATTGTGGTCAAATGTTTGTTAATAAAATGTTCATTAAATCTTAAAAGTACAATTTGACAGATTTAATTTTGCCTTGATTTTCTTTGATAGGCCTAATAATAAGATTTTCAAATATGCACAAACAAATTTTTAGTATCGCCATTGATTATAATAAATGTTCTATTAAAATTGGAACGCGCGTCGCCTTTAAAAAATACTTAATACTTAACCTCACTTCATTCAAATCAATTTATAAATTGATCGGCGATAATAAGCGAGCTACTATGTTTGGGAATATTATTGCGAATAACATTCTCTACCCGGCATATATAGGATAGACAGTGTAAGGTTTTCTGGGCCCAGCTTCCTTGGGTTCCTTTAGTGATTAAGAATTGTACATTAAATTCATGATTCCATGGTTTAACGACACAGGTTATTGGAAACTGTGTGAGTTACGCCTATGCAAATTTTGGCTTGAAAAGTTGTAATGTCAAGCGATACTTCTTAAGGTGACGCAGTGTTAAATAATGAATCTAAAATCATGCGCTGAGTCCCGCAACCCGCTCACAGTCCTGTATATTACGCCAAAACAGTATTTCTCGAATAAAATAAAAACTATTGCTAATTTAATAAAATCAAATTAACACATTGAAGTCTGTGCATAGATTAATCTATACAAAAAATTTACGGGCATAAATCAGTCTCATTTCCCTGTACAATGAGAATCTCTATTTTTATAGAGCAGTTTTTGATATTTTTTTCTCTGCTGTAAAAGTAAACCAATCATGTAAACCAATTACCAACATGATGTCAATATCATGGTAAATGTAAAAACATAAATATTAGTTCCAAATGTTTTGTAGTTGCTGAGAAATATTGAGATCCCTACCGCCAATATTTTCAATTCGTCGTCTTAATTTGATGGACTATAATGTTTGTAAACGTTTTATCAGCAGAGTGGGAGCACCTTAAGAGCATATCCTAGCCACGAGAAATTTAATACAATCCTACGAAAAAAATTACCAAATCGATATTTTGTATTCCCCATTTCCACCGAAATTAGTAATCTTTCGATTTGGTAAAATTTCCATAGGATTGTGTCAGACAGCTAAGAGGTCCCCTTTCCTGTTTAGTGATGTATTAATTCATATGTCTATCAAATAAGGCGAGTCCAAAGCCCCCAGACCGGCGGCGACTCCGCCCTCGTTGGCGTCGGCTAGCTTGGTTCGAAGCATGTGACCCACTTGCTTATTGTTGTAGATCTTGTCTTTGGTTCTGGAAAATAATTATATTAAAAATTATCATAAGGCATCCTATAAGATATATAGTCGTTTGGTCATGTCGAAGGCCTTGTAGGAATCTTGGCGACCTGAAACTGACAATATGGGTTGTCCACATAACCCATATGAATTGACTCGAGCAGTGTAATTGGGGTTACCCGTTTTGTTAGAGTATAAATTCAAATTATTATTATGCCATACATTTATTTTATCAAAGAAACGGGACTTATTAGAACTTACTAAAAGCACTTTTTATTTACCTCGACGTTTCGTCTGAGTTGCATCAGCCGTGGTCACGAGATGCCATAAATTAATTTCACATTTAGCGTTGGTGTAAAATTGGTGTTAATAAAATCAATTCCATTTTTTTTGTGGCATAGAAATAATATTAAAATATCATAATGCCATACATTAATTTAAATTTTAGCTGAGTTCAATTCAATTCATTTTGTGGCAAAGAAATTATATTCAAAAATATCATAATGCCGTACATTAATTTAAATTTTAGCTAAGTTCAATTAATTTTGTGGCAAAGAAATTCTATTAAAAATTATCATAATGGCATTCATTAATTTCAATTTTAGCTTAGGTCTAAATGGTTCAATTCAAGTCATATTTTGTGGCAAAGAAATTATATAAAAAATATCATAATGCCATACATTAATTTCACCTTTAGCTTTGGTGTAAATGATTCAATTCAATTATATTTTTGTAGCATAGAAATTATATTAAAAAATATCTTAATGCCATACACAGAAAAACGTTACGGCGCCTTATTACGTGGACAGTAAAAAATCATCAAAATTTTCGTTATAATAAAAAAATAATTAATAAACACAATGTTACCCAATAATGACGCCGAATATGCCGAGTTCAGAGACGAGATCGGTGACAGGAGGCGGCACCGGAGCCCCGGGCCGGACCACGTACCCCGACACCTGCAATATTTATACTAAAACCTTTGCCAGTTATTCATCCGCCAAGCAGTAATGTGCAAACATTACTGTGTTCCGGTCTGGAGGGCGATGTTACCAAAGAAATTACTGTTTCAACTAATATCACAGGGTGACAGGCGCAGTGCAGTGCCGCGCAGAATTTTGAATGTTAAAACACTGGGTGGCACTGTGTCTGATATGGGCAATCATGATCCTTACCATCAGGCACCTGATTTGCTCGTCTTGTCACTCACTATCAACAAAAAAAACACATCAAGGTTGTTGATGACAGGTTATATTCAATATATCTTTCTAAGACTCGTTTGGATTAAATCGTATTTTTTACTGAATCTTTGTATTGTTATTTTCTAGTTCCTAGTTGTCTTTATTTTACATAATTACATGTAGTGTTTATTATATCTTCAAAAATATGGGTACGTGTGAGCGAGAGGGCGAATTAGCTTAGCACCGCGATATTATACAATAAATACTAAATACATATAATAATAATATTAATAATAATCATAATATTTATTCTTATTATTCTGTGCCAAAAGTATGATGCTTTCGATTTATTAATTATTATAATTCATATTTTAAAATGTGATATTTTAAGATGTGCGAGTGATCGTTCGATTATCGGAGAGAAAGGTCGCGTCACGCATAATTGCTCTAGTTCGCGCTCGGGCATAGCGCTGACGCTGCATCTTACACCGCGAAACGTCGGGCCGTCGCGACGCGCGCGCATCGATTCGAGGTCACCGAAATGACCTAGTTAAAGTGTGTGCTACTTGCATAGACTATTGTTAAGGTGAAGTTATACCTACAATATTATGGCTGCAAAAGGCATTATCATAAAAACGGAAACGGAACAAATACTGTTCCAACATTACGAAACGGAAAAATCAGAACGTAAAAGATTGGAGATTGTAGTTAAAGAACTACAAAATCAAATTGATGAACTGCAGAGCCACCTGAAACACATTCGGGAGTGTAGCTCTGAAGATACCAAAAAAGGAAATAAACTTAGTGACGAGGTCCCTCAAGGTGTACAGTATGAAACCGATGAAGAGGAACTCGCGAGAGAAACCGAATGGGTGCGCCAGAAAAGTAGGAAGAAAAGGAAGTTAAACGTATCACTCACCCCACCACATGCAGAAAACTGCAGCCAGCCAAAAGAAAAACCTAAGGTAAAGAAAATTCCTTTACCACCTCCCATAATAGTAGAAACCATCGTGGATTACCAGCAATTCTATGACCTTCTGTCGACAAACATAACAAAGGACACGTTTATCATGAAGATGATAAACGGTGATACAGTAAAAATAAATGCGAGCAGTGATGACTCATACAGAGCTATTACCAAGCTGCTAACGCAAAACAGTTGTCTCTGGCATTCATACGAAAATAAACAAGATAGACCCATCAGAGTTATGGCTAAAAACTTGCCCTCTTCATGTAAACCGGATAGAATAGCTGAAGATCTCATACTCAAGGGGTATAAAATTTTAAATGCGGTTAATAAACTTAGTTGGAGAAGTAAGGAACCGTTAAACATGTTTATGCTTTCGTTTCAAAAAGACGAAGACATTAGCAAAATTTATGGCATTAGGTCCATATTGGGGTGCAAAGTGGACATACAGCCAATTAAATCATCAAAGTTGATCCCTCAGTGCAAAAGGTGCCAATCATATGGCCACACACAAAAATACTGTTCAAAGGAGCCAAGGTGCGTTAAATGCACGGGGAAACACCTCACTAAGGACTGCACTAAGCCGGCAGATGCTAAACCAAAGTGTGTACACTGCGGAGAACCACATCCAGCTAGCTACAGAGGTTGCATTGTAGCAAAGGAACTACAGATGATAAAAAATAAGACCACTAAAAAGAATGAACCTTCGCATACTATCCAAATTCCAAGTGCAAGCAAGGTAAAATCAAGTAATATCACCCGAAACGTAACAAATAACGTCTCGTACGCACAAGTTACAAAAGGAGGTCAACCCAGATCGCTACCTAAATTGCAACCCAAACAAATACACTCGGGCGTCGAAGAAAAGCTTAATCAGATTTTAAATATCATAACTTTATTCGACGAACGATTGCAAAAACTTGAAATTACTCGTAGCACCAAAATAGCTTCGTCTAAACAAAAATCTTAAATGGTTAAGTCACTAAACATCATAGCGTGGAATGCAAATGGACTTCTTCAGCATCGGCATGAGCTAGAGGCAGTCCTAAACACAGAAAATATTGACCTGTGCCTTATATCTGAGTCACACTTCACAAGAGAATCATATATTCAAATAAAAGGCTATAAAACCTATCACGCACTACACCCTGACAACACTGCTAGAGGTGGCAGCGCTGTAATAATCAAAGAAAATATCTATCACTACTTAGAGCATAAATATGAAGAACAACATATACAAGCTGTAGCTGTGAGTGTTAAAACTCATCGCTATTATGTCACAATATCAGCCATTTACTGTCCACCTAAGCATGCACTGAAAACAGCGCAGTATAAGAGCTTTTTGGAAGGACTTGGAAACAGATTTTTGTTGGGAGGTGATTTTAACGCTAAGAACACCTTCTGGGGATCACGTCTTACCACAACTAAAGGCAAGGAGCTACTCTCAGCAATTAAAGAACTTAACTGTAATGTCATATCGACTGGAACCCCTACCTACTGGCCAACTGATCCACAGAAAGTTCCGGATCTAATAGACTTTTTTATCTACAAAAATATATCTTCGAGCTTTCTTAAAATACGGGAGGGCCATGATATGAGTTCAGACCACTCACCAATAGTCCTAACTTTAAGTGAAACTGTCGTAGAAAGAGGAAAAAATCCCATATTAGCCAACAAAAACACTGACTGGGAAAGTTTTAGGTTTGATTTAGAGGAAATAACTAACTTGAAAGTTCCTCTAAAAAATTCACAACAACTAGATGAAGAAGTAGGAATTTTAATAGAGAATATTCAACAGTGTGTTTGGAAAAATACACCTGAATCAAACACTCTAGTAAGAGACAAGTATTACCCAAAAGAGATCAGACAACTAATAGCTGAAAAAAGGAAACAAAGGCAAAAATGGCACACAACTAGAGACCCAAGAGATAAAACAAAGTTTAATAATCTAACAAAAAGACTTAAGAGAGAAATCCAGTTGTTTACCGATCAAAATGCGGAAAACAGGTTAAGTCAATTAACGAGTGATCGTACAACTGATTACTCGCTATGGAAAGTGATCAAAAACATTAAAAAACCTATAGTTGCAACCCCACCGATTAAAGAAACCAACGGAAGCTGGGCAATAAACAATAAACAAAAAGCTACACGATTCGCGGTACATTTAGAACAAATTTTCCAACCAAATGACGATTCAGCAGATGTGATGCTGAATGCACAAATCCTGCACCCTGAGACGAATAATATAATACTGGTTACACCGAGAGAAGTGTACAGTGAAATTTGCAAGCTAAATCGAAAAAAATCTCCTGGTTTCGACCTAATCACAGGAGAAGTTCTAAATAACTTACCCAGAAAAGCCGTGGTAAAACTTACCACCATCATCAATGCTACGTTTAGGCTACAACACGTCCCGGAGTTGTGGAAAGTAGCTGAAGTCATTATGATACCTAAGCCAGGTAAACCTCCCAACGAAACAACCTCTTACAGACCAATATCACTGTTACCTATAATGTCAAAATTATTTGAAAAGCTTTTATTAAAGCGACTGAAGCCTATCATCCAAGAACGTAATTTGATACCTGATTATCAATTTGGATTCAGAGAACAACATTCCACAATAGATCAGGTCCACAGAATCACCAACGTAATAGAAAAATGCTTAGAAGAAAAGAAAGTTTGCTCTACCGTTTTCTTGGACGTAGCCCAAGCTTTTGATAAAGTGTGGCACAAAGGCCTAATATTTAAATTAAAAAATATGCTCCCATTAAGGTATGCTGATCTTCTGGAATCATACCTTACACAGAGAATGTTTCGAGTACGACAGGAAGACGCCTACTCATCACTCAAACCTATTAAAGCTGGAGTACCACAGGGAAGTGTTTTGGGTCCAGTCCTGTACCTCTTATACACTTGTGATATCCCAGAGTTAGAACCAAATACAATTGCAACATTTGCAGATGATACCGCAATTATGGCAACAGGGTTCACCCATGAGGAAGCAGTTGAAAAGGTGCAAACAGCAGTAAATATCATCTTCGATTGGACCAAAAAATGGAAAATAAAGCTAAATGAATCTAAGTCTAGTCACATAGATTTTACTAACAAGAGGACAAGCTATCATCCGGTTTTTATCAACAATACGGCCATACCATATGAAAATACCGCAAAATACTTGGGTATGACTCTAGACGCAAAGCTCCGCTGGAAGTCACACGTTAAGAAAAAACGTGATGAACTGGAGCTTCGCTATAGGTCAATGAACTGGCTGATTGGTAGACACTCCAAACTGTCAGTTCACAATAAACTGATAATTTATAAACAAGTCCTAGCACCTATTTGGACTTATGGCATCCAGTTATGGGGATGTGCCAAAAATAACAACGTGGAAATTATTCAACGGTTTCAGAATAAAGTACTAAGGAGTATAGTGAACGCTCCTTGGTACGTAAGAAACGAAGACCTCCACCGTGATCTCAAAGTGGACCTCGTCACTAAAGTTATTAAAAAGTTCGCGGAAGCCCATGAGCGTCGGCTCCACCATCATGTGAACGTCGAGGCCATCCAGCTCCTCGACACCACGGGACTAGTGAGAAGACTTAGAAGGAAAAAACCTTTTGAGTTAGTTTAAGTGTTGTAAACAATTAGTGTAATGCAGTGTTAGTGCCGCGTATAAAGAACACATGAACAAAGTGTCTACCTTGTCATAATAGAGACAATAAGAATAAGTGTTAATGGACACATTCTTAGTTTTAACGTTTATCTAGCAGTTTAAGTTAAAGATAAATTACTTATTAGCCTCTAAGAGGCTAGATTGTAATAGGATGACATTTCATTCTAGGCATGTCATTTAAGAAAAAAAAAAAAAAAAAAAAATATTTTAAAATTTGACATTTATCTATTTATACAATTCAAATTAATTTTAAATTTAATTTCACTTAATTTTGGAATATGTTTTTAATGATACTTATGGATATTATTATCTGAATTATATAAATAAAAATTTAATTCAATTAAAATAAAGATTATGAATACCTATCCCACCTGGTAAAAAGTCGTGTTGTTATGTAATACGTAATAGCACATACCAGCGGCGGCAGTATCCTCTCCATGAGTATGAAGGCGGCCCTCTCCCTACTATGCCTCATCTTGAGGAGAGCTTCTCTTACTTCAGCTCCGTACACGTTGTTCCCGCCGCCTTCACGTTGCGGCTTCAATACATATCTGCACAAATATTATTCAAATACAATCATCATCGTCATCTCAGCCATAGGACGCCCACCGCTGAACAAAGGCGTCCCCCATCGATTTCCATCTGGACCGGTTGTGAGCGGGCTGCATCCAGCGTGTTCCCGTCGTTACCAGATCGAAAATATAATACGTCTTAAAAACATAACATAACATACATTCACGCCTTTTTCCCGAAGGGGTAGGCAGAGGTGTACTCAGGACTCAATTTCAATTTCTTTATTGCATAATTCATGAAATAATAGATGGTAGTACATAATCATGATACTCGTTTGGGCGTAGCAAATTGTTAACGAATATTTTATGAAGAATACATGTATTTAATAAATAATAATAATAATAACAATTTCTTTGGCTTTTAATTTATGAACGTGAAGCAGGTCACTTACTAGTTCTCTTTTTTATCAACTGAATTTGGCTTACTTAAAGCAGTTCAATATAATTTATTCAGGATACAATAATGTCATAACTCAGTCCCACAGTAGATACACCCACATTTCGCCAGTATGTTATTGGTCCCATGTAATAGGGGGCGAGCCTATTGCCATCTACCGGGCACAGTTCCAGACTCCAGGCAGTTATTGAGATAATTCCTAATGGAAAAATCCAATAAAAGTAAATATAAAGTTAAAAAAGGTGTAGTAAATACTTAAGAGATGAGGTTATATTACCTCTCAGCATCAGCGAGTGCCATTTCCACAGCTCGTTCTCCGCTCTCATCGAAGTCCAATGAATACAGGCCTGTGAATATGTCGCGCACTCTCTCCGCCGTGGCGCCACTTCCTACAACATTAAACATTAACAACATTAACATTAAACGTCACCTCATGTAACAAGACGAGCAAATCAGATGCCTGATGGTAAGCATCATGATTGCTCGTATCAGACACAGTGCCACCCAGTGTTTTTAAATTCTAAATTCAGCCCGGCACTGCACTGCGCCTGTTATCCTGAGATATTAGTTGTTGAAACTCATAATGCCAAGTAATTTCGCTGGTAACATTGCCCTTCAGACCGGAACACAGTAATGTTTGCACATTACTGTTTGGCGGATGAATAACTGGCAAAGATGTGGTACTTCCCCGGGCGGGCCCCCTGCAAAAGAGGCCTACGACTACAAAACACAGATATGAAGAAATAGGGAATAATTTTCCACTCAATTATTAGTGGTTGTCAATTTATATATTTTTTAATTTTATAAATTATAGTATACTAGCTGTGACCCGCGGTTTCACCCGCGTAGTCTTCGTTCCCGTGGGAATATCGGGATAAAAAGTACCCTATGTGTTATTCCAGGGTCTAAGCTACTTACGTACCAAATTTCAGCCCAATCGGTTCAGTAGTTTTGGCGTGAAAGAGTAACAAACATCCATACATACATCCATACTTACAAACTTTCGCCTTTATAATAGTATTAGGATTAGGATCTTATTAATACTTGCCAATGAATCTTTCAAGTACCCCCGGAGTCGCAAGCGCTTGCTGAACCTTCTTAGTGCCCGCCAGTTGATAGTAGATTGATGGACATTTTATTGCTCTAAAATTTAAAATAATAAGTTTTATTACTGGCAACATAATCTATCAAATATAGCACACTCTTAAACTGTACGTCACGTTAAACTGTAGGTCCCTATAGTTTCCTATAAGATATGTAGAGGGCAGTCGTTAGGTCATGTCGGAGGCTGCGTAGGAATCTTGGCGACCTGAAACTCTGACAATATGGGTTGTCCACATAACACATATGAATTGACTCGAGCAGTATAATTGGGGTAACCCATGCTGTTAGTGTATAAATCCAAATTATTATAATGTCGCTCGAAAACACGGGCTATACAGGTCTTTTGATAGGCGTACACGGAGACCATTTTAAGTCCAACGTGCAGAGGCCCCTTTGAGCTTTTAATCTTAACATATTATATAGACTCCAGGCAAGTACTAAGATAATTCGGAATGGAAAAATCAAATATTTAACACATAATTAAATTAAATAATATAAGTTGGGGTTGAAAAGCGAGTATAGGTATAACATGTGTGTGTGGGGGGGTGTGTGTGTGAGTGGCGAAGAGGAAAAAATGAGCATGATGATCATAACATAACATACATTCACGCCTTTTTCCCGAAGGGGTAGGCAGAGGTGTACCCAGGACTCAGTCCCATAGTAAATACACCCACATTTCGCCAGTATGTTATTGGTCCCATGTAATAGGGGGCGAGCCTATTGCCATCTACCGGGCACAGTTCCAGACTCCAGGCAATTATTGAGATAATTTCTAATGGAAAAATCCAATATTTAACACTTTGCCTGACCTGGGGATCGAACCCGGGACCTCTTGATTGGCAGTCGAGCATACGCCCTCTACGCCACGGAGGCAGTCAATCATATATTATGTGATATATATTTACGTGGATCGTTCGACGCGCAGCCTGGCCTCCCATTCTCTAGCGGAGGGGTACTGCGCCGGTTCATAGCCCGACCTGTAGTACACCACTGCTACCACTTTACCATCACTGAAATCGTTCATAACATTTAAAACTTCTCAAATATACTGAATATTCTTGATATTTAGTTTTTAGTTCCGATTTTTAGTGTCAAAAACAACATGCACAGTGCACCGCCCTGCCGCCCGCAAAATTGCATGCAAAGAGGATATGCTATTAGGTATTATTTTTGTTAGTGACACCATTCATATATCGACACTTGTTTCGCGTCTACACGACGCATCATCAGAAAATAGACTGACCCCGCTGTAAGAGCGACATATGTTAGTACGACGCCGCTCCTAGACTAAACTAAAAACTAAATATTCTTGTTCCAGAAGTTTCCAATGGAGTTCCGAAAAGTATCTTTGTCACTACATAGCGTGCGTATTTTACAAATTACTTCACGGAGAATGCGCCACTGAATTGCATGACTCTATTCCACCATCGCCCTTCTTTTACCGAACTTCGAGACGAACGGCAAAACGTCACCGCTATTTGGTGGATTTACCAACAGCTCGCACAAAGCGATCTGCCTCATCATTTATCATGAGAATGACGAAGCAATGGAACTCGCTACCGTCGTCCGTTTTACCCGAAAACTATAACGTGCTGGTATGTTCAACTTAAGAGTGAATAGGTATTTACTGAACAAGCGTGCTCCAACTTAGGCCGCATCATCACTTACCCAGCAGGTGAGATTGCGGTCAAACGCCTGTTTAGTTACATATATAAAAAAAAGAAACGCCAAATTCAATCAATTATTATAACATTTATTATTAACTAGCTGTGCCCCGCGGCTTCACCCGCGTAGACATCGTTCCCGTGGGAATATCGGGAATAACTACCCTATGTGTTATTCCAGGGTCTAAACTACCTACATATCAAATTTCAATCCAATATGTTCAGTAGTTTTGGCGTGAAAGAGTAACAAACATCCATCCATCAATCTAACTAAAACCGCGCTAGATGGCGCTGGAGGTGAGTTAGAACTCGCAAGCGTTTTGTTCACCTGTTGAAAACGTCAGTTTTTTACGTTGTTCTGAAATTGGAGATTTATAATATTAGTAGGGATTCAGCTCAACGCTAGGAACTAACTCAATACTAAAATAACATTTTCAGCCAGTTATTCTGGAAACTGGAGAAAATGTTACATAAATCTGTTTTGGGTGATATATTTGAAGACAATTTTGTATAAATAATAATAATGATATGGGATAACTTCCACACACGGTCATCTGGTCCCAAACTAGGCTAGAAGCCTGTACTATGGTAACCAGATGACTGATATACATACTTATATAATACGCTTATAACACCCAGACGCAGCTCAAACAGACATGCTCACGCGCACAAATGTTTGACCTGGCCGGGGATCGAACCCGGGACCTGCCGGCTCAGGGGTCGAAACAATATATTTGTACTCACAGCACGAGTTGTTTCTTGTCATTGAGGTCGGTTTCTTCGTTTATTTCATTAAGGGTCCTTCGGTATATCTGAAAATTACATCATAACATACAATCACGCCTTTTTCCCTAAGGGGTAGAGAGAGTTGTACCCAAGACTCAGGCCCATAGTAGGTACACCCACATTTCGTGTGTAATTGTTTGACTCGAGCTGTGTAATGAGAATAAATCCGTTATGTTAGAGTATAAATTCAAACTACATTAGTAGGTGTATATTGGGAATTCTAATTCACCTTTTTTCTTAACGTTCGCTCACTCGCGTTCCCTCACTTGAAAAAAGTTAATTAAAATTCCCAATCATACACCTACGCTGATGTGTAACTTATGAATTGGGTATATAACTCACCTTCTTCCGTTCCGTTGATACGTTTACGAACGTAAAGTCATGAACTTTTACGATATCGGTATATATTTTACATAAATACAAAATCGGTTCATTTCATCGGAAGCATTTGCAAATTCAACATATTATTTGTGAAACAACCTCAAACTTTGGTGTTTGATGAAGTTTGTGTGACATTACGTAATAATAACAAGAGACGGCATGGAAATCTTCTACCAAACACTATTCGGTGTATTATTTGTGGTCCATCTAATTGTGGCAAAACAAATCTAGTGGTTGGCTTACTCTTACATGAAGATGGTTTACGGTTTTTTAATGTGTATATATATTCTAAAACATTGTACCAACCTAAATATGTATATTTAGAGCAAGTGTTAAAACGGGTACCAGGAGTACAATTCTTAAAGTTTCATGAACATGAAAATGTTTTGAGTCCAAAAGAAGCCCATCCGAATTCAGTTATAGTTTTTGACGATGTTGCTTGTGAGAAACAAAATCATATACGTGATTATTTTGCGATGGGTAGACACAAAAACATAGATTGTTTTTACTTGAACCAAACTTATAGCAAAATTCCAAAGCAACTTGTCAGAGACAATGCTAATCTTCTTGTTATCTTTAAACAAGATGATATTAATCTCAGACACGTTTACGATGAACATGTCACTACAGATATGACGTGGAACCGGTTTCGTGAAATGTGCACTAAAATTTGGAGTGAGCCTTACAATTTTTTAGTTATAAATAAAGATTGTGACAAGAACCAGGGTTGCTATAGAAAAAATTTTGACACATTTGTTATTTTAGATTAAGCAATCACATATATTGCGTTTGTGAAAAATATCTGTTCAGTACATATTTTGTCTTCCTATAGTTAAGTCACTTTGAACATGAATTCAGAAAAATCTATAAAAAAACAAATCGTAAAATCAGCTGACGCTGTTAAAAAGAAGATTAAAATAATGCGAGGTCTCAAAACAGATTCGGATAACGTGTTAGAAGCTATGCTAAGACCAATAACAGATCCTCTCAAGAAAATGACAAAAATGAATAATTCAATTGATAATAATAAACAAGATATTTTTTCTTCGGAATCTAGTGAACATAACAAAATTAACAAAATAGATTTTCAACCCATGGATACTCAATATGAAGACACTCAAACTAAACATTTATTAACAGAATCTGAAGAAGAAGGGGATAATTTAGAAAGTGGAAGCGAGTGCACAGATCAAAATGCTAGTTCATTATCATTTAAATCGTTAGAACCTTGCGATGACCCGACTTGGTCTTTTTCTTCTGAAGCATATATTGATGTTCCTTTTGGTGTAAAATCAGACCGAGGCAAACTTAAAATAGGTACCGCACGAGTAGTTTTATCAGATGATTCATTAACAATAGGAGCTGAAACGTACAAAAGAACGCCAGGGTTAAATGAGTTGTTATTAAAAAAAACACCTGATATGAAAGTGTTGACCGAGACTGATTTAATGACTTACAAAAAAATATTATTGGACACCAATGTACATCGACGTGATTATGATCCAAAAAAACCAATCAAAAGCAATAAAGGTTCAAAATATTTGAATATAATCAAACCACTTTTCAAATTTACTAAACATTGCTCTAGTACTGAGAGCCTTCCGGTTGGTTCAGGATTACCACTCTTAAAAAAAGTCAATCAAAATACAGATTACGTATTCTGGGATGATCCTAATGAACTGGTTGAAAGATTGAAGTTACTGTTTGCCTCTCGTGATGCTGGTAATACTGGTCTAGATAATGAAATAATATCCATAATTGAGGAACTGCGAGAAAGCGGTATTATAAAATAAATATATTTTTTTGTTATATTAACTATAGTTTTATTTTTTGTGGCCAGTTTAGGTTGATAGTTGGCTAGAAGCACTTCTATAAAATGAATATAGATAAATTTGGGCACCATGTTCATAAAAGATTGTTGCAAGCACCAGATAGTATGAATTTATTAAATAATACCTTACATAAATCTGAAAATGGTGATTTTCATTTGAGATCAACAAGGTTAAAAGGTGTAATTCTCCCTGTTTCTTCTGATGATGCAGTGAATAAGCAATACGTCGATAAGAAATTTCAAAATGTTTACACAAAATTGGAAATAGATGCTGAGTTAAAGAATATAAAAAGTAACATTCAAACGTTAATGAATCAGTTACAACAAATACTTCAATCAACAAATCATAAAAACAAGTTAAAAAATGAGCAAAAGGGACATAATTGACGAAATTCATAAACAAGCAAGGAAAAATTTTATGCGCCGTTCTGTATTATTAAAGAGAACCGATGACTTATGGCAAGCTGATTTGATTGATATGCAAAAACTGAACAAATTTAACAACGGTTATAAGTATATTTTAGTAGTAATTGATGCATTCTCCAAATTGTCATGGACTTTTGGGATTAAATCAAAATCAAAATTTGAAGTAGTAAATGCATTTGAACATTTGCTG
Source organism: Hemistola chrysoprasaria (assembly GCA_947063395.1). Lineage (NCBI taxonomy): Eukaryota > Metazoa > Arthropoda > Insecta > Lepidoptera > Geometridae > Hemistola > Hemistola chrysoprasaria. The sequence continues at coordinate 7,241,151 of OX346733.1, read as the reverse complement.
AAAATGGGACGGAAACCTTCAAACTTGCAAACTGATTTAGGTAAAGAATTTTATAACGATCAGTTTAATAAATTGATGGTGAAATACAAAATAAATCATTACTCCTCATATTCGGTTAAGAAAGCCTCTATAGTCGAAAGATTAATTAGAACATTAAAAAATAAAATATATAAACACTTCAGTATGGTTGGTAATTATAAATGGATAGGAAAGCCATTGCAAACAATTACTGACGAATATAACTATACGGTACACAGTACTACTAAAGTTAGACCGATCGATGTTAATCCGTCAAATGAAATATTAGTCAGAAGTAACATAAATAAATCAAGAATATTTTCTAAGGTGAAGAAACCCAAATTCAGATGTGGTGATTGTGTTCGCATCAGTAAATATAAAGGAGCATTTCAAAAAGGGTATACCCCTAATTGGTCGACTGAATTATTTACCATTATAAAAGTAAATAAAACCATTCCAATAACTTATTTTCTTGTTGATCAACAAAAGCAACCTATTTTAGGTACATTTTACGAACAAGAACTTCAAAAAACTAAGTATCCTGATATATATTTGATTGAAAAAGTATTAAAAAAGAAAGGAAACAAACTTTTTGTAAAATGGTTAGGTCTCAGAGAAAGCCAAAATTCTTGGATAAACAAAAATAAACTTTTATAATATATTTTTATATAAATATCTGACAAAACTGAGATTATTTTTCATTATCACGATATCAATGGAAGGAGGTGGACTTGTAAACAATTTAATAAATAATTTACCTTGGGAATTGCATTTGCCTGGATACAATTATTGCGGACCAGGTACAAAGCTACAGGAACGATTGCTAAGAGGTGACAAGGGTGTGAATGAGCTAGATGAAGCTTGTAAACAACACGATATAGCTTACTCCAAAAGTTCGAAACTAGAAGAACGACATAAAGCTGATTCACAACTTATGAATATGGCTAAACAAAGGTTAAAATCGAAAAACTCTGGCAAAGGAGAAAAAATTGCGTCTTGGTTAGTAAATAAGGTTATGAAAGCTAAACTAAAAGTAGGTGCTGGAAGCAAACAAAAAACATTGTTTAAGAAGATTGTAAAAACAATAGGGTCACGTCTTAAACAATTAAGACCAAAAAATGATAAAACAGCTATAAAATATGCATACGAATTAGCAAAAAAAATATTTTCCAAAACGAAAACTTGTCTACCTCGTATTATACCTATTCCAAAAACTGGAGGAATTCTACCTTTAATACCTATATTTGCGGGATTATCTGCGTTGGGTGCATTAGCAGGAGGTTCAGCGAGTATTGCAAAGGCTGTTAACGATTACAAATCAGCTCAAAAAAATTTTCAAGAATCTGAACGTCACAACAAGACAATGGAAGCAATAGCGTTGGGGAAAGGCATGTACATAAAACCATACAAAAAAGGCTCTGGTATATTTTTAAGTAATTCAAAAAACTTTTAAAAAGGCTACCCAGGCGAGCACTGACCAACTTGGATATTTTAGAACATGCAAGCAACATACCATATTTTAGAGGGGTTTTTATGAGAAATAGATTACCTGAAAAACCGAAACGAATGGAGTGTGGTGTGGTAAATTTAGATGATTATAAAAACCAAGGAAGCCATTGGGTAGCATATGTAAAAAACGGTGGATACTGCGAATATTTTGATAGTTTTGGTGACCTAAAACCTCCTAAGGAGTTAATAGAGTATTTGAATAATGATAATATATTTTATAATTATTCTAAATATCAAAATTATAATTCTGTAAATTGTGGTCATTTATGTTTAAAGTATTTGATAACCTATTGGAAAAATCATATAAAATAAGACATGTCACGAGCAATAATGTTAGTTGCATCATGTCTTTCGCGATTTCAATAACAAGCAATTCTTCAATTTCCACCACAAATTATTCACCTGCCCTTCAACTTGAAGGTGACTATGAATGTGGTTTACTTTACTTTTCAACTTTCAACTCCATTCCAAATATAGATTGTGATAATAATAAGTTTTACTATGGTGATAACGAATATGTTGCAATACCTGAAGGTTCATATGAACTTCATGATATCGGAGACTATTTAAGAGATAACATTAAAGATTGTTCATTTAAACTGCTCTGTAATAACAACACGTTAAAAACATCAATATTTTGTTCTAAGGATATTCATTTTGAAAAAGATTGTTCTCTAGGCAAGCTTTTAGGCTTTGGTAATGAATTGTTGAGAGCAAATATATTACATGATTCTCAATTTCCTGTTAGCATTCTGTCGACAACAGTGGTACGGATCGAATGTGATATTATCAGTGGTTCATATGTGAACGGAGAACCTGGCCATATAGTTCACGAATTTTCCTTGAGTGTCCCCCCGGGATATAAGATTATTGAAATACCAAAAAATATAATATATTTTCCCGTCAATCAGAACAGTATTACTTCTATTACCATTAGAATAGTTGATGCAAAGAATAATTTGATAAATTTACGAGGAGAAGATATTCAATTATATTTGCATATTAAGAAAAAATGATTGATTTCAATAAAAACACTGTACATAAAGTAAATACTATCACTTCTAAGCACTCCATCATCAAAAGAAGACCTAAAATTAGGTTAACAAAAGAGAATAGGAAATTCCTCAAACTAATCGGGCTCTTAAAATGAGTATACTTAATGTGGCAGATCCTATTATACACGACAATTCCATCGAAAGCGTCGAGTATCATTCTTACAAGCCTTACGTAACCAGTTTTAAAGAGAATGATGAGATACGTATACCAATTAACCAACAGGATTTATACGTGCTACCTTCCGCAAGTACGCTGTATTTAGAAGGTTATGTTAACGTGTTTAATAGTGATAAAACAAAATTAAGCAATGTTAATTTCACTAATAACCCAGGACTTTATTTTTTTCAAGATATCCGCTATGAACTGAACGGAGTAGAGATAGATAAAATTAAAAACGCTGGCATAACAACTACCATGAAATCTCTTTTATCTATGAACGAAAACGAATCTAAAATGTCAAAATCTTGGGGGTGGGATATTAATGGTACAAAAAGTACTTTTTCTGGAAATTTTTCACTGTCCATACCATTAAACAAAATTTTAGGATTCGCCGAGGATTATAATAAAGTTATAATTAATTGTAAACATGAATTAATATTACTTCGAAGTAATACAAATGCTAATGCTCTTAAAGTTAATACCGGGGAACATAATATTCAAGACATTGATATTCAAAAAATAATATGGCGTGTCCCCCATATTAAAGTATCAGATCGAGAAAGAATCAATCTACTTAAGTATTTAGAAAAAGATCGTGCTATTAATATGGTATATAGGAACTGGGATCTATATGAATATTCCGTTCTTCCGCAAACTACGAAACATACATGGTCAATTAAAACATCATCTCAAATAGAAAAACCTCGGTATGTTATTATAGGGTTGCAAACAGATCGCAAGCGACAAGCATTTAAAGATATGACCCAGTTTGATCACTGTAGCTTACGCGATGTTAAAGTATTTCTAAATTCCTGTTATTTCCCTTATGAAAGTTTAAACACACACTTTGAATATGATCAATATTCTCTTATTTATGAGCAATATGTTAGATTCCAGCAGTCTTATTACGGACGTCGTCCAGAACCTTTGCTTAGTTTTGAGGATTTTAAAAATAAGGCTCCATTATTTGTTATTGATTGCTCGCGGCAAAATGAATTATTGAAAAGTGGACCTATTGACGTACGTATCGACCTTGAATCTCATACAGAATTTCCTGCAAACACAACCGCATATTGTCTCATATTGAACGACTGTATTGTAGAGTATAAACCTTTGAGCAGCATTGTGAAAAAGATATCATGAATTCTGATACAATAATTGTAGATCTTCAAGGATTTAAAGTTTCAAACAACCAATTTATCGTTAAAGAACTAGCCATATTATATCAAAATTATAGTCAAATATTTTTGGTAAAGAGTCCTTATTCCTTTCATTTCTTATCAAAAGAAGAAAAAAGACAAGTGAGGTGGATTGAACATAATCGAGGAATATTGTGGTGTGAGGGTCATATTGATAACAGAGAATTTAAACGCATAATCAAACCATACTTAAAAAATAAGAAAATAATTATTAAAGGTCTGGAGAAAAAAAATTGGATTTATGAATTATGTAGTGACTGTGAAGTGGTTGATATAGGAGAAAAAGGTTGTCCTAATTTTAATATATTATATAAAAACGAGCAAAATAGTTCTCAATGTATTAATCATAATAAGATTTGTGCGTTAAGAAATGTTATATGTATTAAAAAATGGTATGACGATAATAATATGCATCAGTTCTCCTTGTTTAACTAAAACTAATTTTTTTTTTAAATGTAATATATTTTATTGTAATAGATGTTATAAGTTTATTATTTGTCAATAAATTCTTATATCAATTTTATCTGTTTTTTATTTTAAATGCTGCTCCATTATTAAATAAAAAAACTGGTCCCATATACCTACCTAATATTAATAAAACTTAACAGCGAGTAAAACCGTTTGACGCAACTAGTGAGTAGGAAAAAGAAATACGATCGAGTGCACCTGCACGGTGTAGTATATCGTAGGCAATGCTTAGTCAGAACAAATATTATTGACACTAACTTGCCTTGAACAAGTATCAACATGTTAATACATAAATATAATATCTTTGCAATAATTTTAATCGATATGAAAAAAAGGAGGTTTTTAATTCCATTCTATTTTTTATTAATTATGCGTGTTATCTAATTACTTGAGAACTGCCGAACCGATTTGAAAAATTATTTTGTAAAAATTATAGATTTATTATATTCAGTGTTTAAACATATCTAATAGTAGGTATTAAAACTAATTCGAAACGTAGTTATTATTCGATTTTGTGAAGTTCAAGAAATAGTTATTTATGGAATATGAGGTCTCAATCATTTTTATTTAATATAAACATGCAATAAGTATACATAATATAAATACTGTCCTTATATATTATAAACATTTGTATTATAAAAATATTATTTTATTAATTAATGACTACACCTAATAATAATAACTACGTTTCGATTTAATTTTCTACTATTTGTTATACCTAATAAATGAAACAAAATATTAAGAATATAATTTTATTTTTAAACTACATATTATATAACATTTTAAATATATTATACATTTTAATCATCAATATAAATTGTTAATTGAATTTAAACTCCTAATTAATATCATTATCACCACAGTATTTTACAATATATTGAGCACTTGTTAAAAGGTTATCAGTTTCAGAATCAGTATACAAATCAATAACTTTCAAATCAATATTAACAATATAATTTTATTTTTAAACTACATGTTATATAACATTTAAAATATTTTATCCAAACATATCGTACATTTTAATCATTAATATAAATTGTTAATTGAATTTAAACTTCTAATTAAAATCATTGTCACTACATACTTTTTTTGAAATTTTTTTAATAACTGTCTCGGTAGCGTCCATAATTTCGTCACCACAGTCTTTTACAATATATTGAGCACTTGTTAAAAGGTTATCAGTTTCAGAATCATTACACAAATCAATAACTTTAATTTTTATGAGCCGAATCCCACGTCGCAACTCATTATTAAGGACGTATGATTTCCCATGTAACTTGCATTTCTTGTTCTTGTTTTTGTTCCTGGAGAGTTGTCTGGACCTGTTCTGTGTGTGCCTTGACATCCACTTGTTGTTCTTGCACAATTCTGGATACAGCTCTTCGAACGGCTGTGTCTGTGATAGCAAAGGATCTTGCGCGTATTGGCTGAACACGATTTCCGTATCAGACATTTTCTGTAACAATCAAACAAAATATTATTTAAAATCCTAAAAAATATTAATTTCTTCAAACCGTTATTTTTTATAACAAAACTAAAAATATAATTACTTACGAGTTAATGTAAAGGTTAGTACACCAACGCGACTTTACACAAAGTAGAGTGATTAATGAATGAAGTAATCGTTACCTCCTCGGCTACTTTGCAACTACGAATATAGGTTATTAAATAATAGGTACCTATAATAAATGTACAATGCAAATGCGATATGAACTTTTGACACGTGTAGTGGAAGTGAGATGCAAGATGATCTATTGTTTGTGATTTAAAATATTTTAAAAATTGTGATAAAATCTTTAAGAGTGATCTTGCATTTAATCAGTTATATCACTAAAATGACAACCCTTAGATTATATATGAACAAAGCGTCCCATGGTTCCACTTGCTTAATAGGTAGACATAAAATACGATAACATGGCGCGTCCCTCCAAATCACTGATTCAATGTATGTAGTATGTAGTCAAATTCTTGCGAGAGTTGGAAGGGCGCACCATTTCATCGTAGTTTATCTATAGGTACCAAATTTTTATCTTCAAATAAATGGGATAGGATTCTGGGATCTTATTGATAGATAAAAACAATTCAACTTTTACATATAAAATTTATTTTATTGGAAACTTACTTATTTATACTTATAATAACAGAAACATTTCCTAATATTATTACAAAAATAAAAAAAAATATATTATAACTAAAATTAACTAAGTACCTAAAATAATATCACCAAGTCCCCTGTCTACAATTTTTTTAATTTTTTTTAATTATAAAGTCTATAATTTCATTTAAGAGTTAAAAAATAAAATCTTTATGTCCCCATGCCATAGTCGATATCTTATTTTTAAGGACGATGCGTTTATCGTCATTAGATGACAAAGCAATTTTATTTACAGACTGCGTAAAAATTTCATGTTTAATTGACTTAAAAACAATATTCTTTTTTCGTATGACGTCATTGTTTTTGAGCACTTGTTTATAATCATTTATGTTTATGTTTTCAACGACATTCTTCTTAATTCCTTTTGCTTTTTTAATAACGTGGTTTTTACTTTTAATGCAATATAACTTAGACCTTAAGCCAGCAAACTCTTCTATAATCTGTCCACCCAACTCGTCCTTAAACAAACCGGGTACTTTTTTATTTTTACGCACAATACCGTAAATATTATTTTCAATATAGTTGCTTGTATCGAAATATGGATGAAATGAAAGTTTCAAATCTTTATACACATCATTGGTCTGTATTGAGTATAATAAACTGTCCGTGTCCGTATAACAGAGTTGCACATTGGGTCCGTAAAAAGGTTTTATCACGGAATAATGGAAATCGTACATATGGCTTTTTGACACTTCTAAAACCGTAAACCCGATATAAATTGGTTTGTCTAATTTTATGGATTCTGGTTTCATCTGGATAGCTACAAAATTTTCTGAAAACACAGTTGAACTGTGATAATTAGGCTTCGCTATCAATCGCTCGGCTGTATACTGCTGTTTTGTTTTATGTCTGTGGTCAACCCACTGATTAACTAATTTTACATCAAGTCTTTTCTCCGGGTCTTCCAAAGTCTTTCCGAAAATAGAATTGTTCAATAATTTGAAAAAGTCCTGTTCAAAGGTTGAATTTGCCTTTTGCCGTAATTCAGTATTTAAATCTATGTATTGCTTTAGGTAAGCACTTTGCTTAAACTTTATAACTCTGTGAATTTTTTTAAGTAGTAATCCATGTCGCAAACATGTTTTTAAATGAACGTAATGGATAACGTAAAAAAATTTATCATATAAGTTTGGTATCAGCTTTGCCGTTTTTGAACCAGGTGGTACAAATTTTTGGGGGCAAAATGGTAGCTCATTGTGGATGGCATGGATATGCTCGGGATATTGTAAATTGACTTCTAAAATATAACCATACTCAGCATCGTCAGATATTTGAAGAATATCGAGTGACTGAAATTCTGAAGGCTTCATCAATCGAAAGTCAGAATGAGGTAGATAGGAACACATTGCATAACCATATAAATTATTACAATCTATGTAGAGTAAGTAATTATTTGGGGCAGTTGGTTCGTAACTAGACAGATACTTATTATTTGCTTTTGCGTATCTAGTTGAACACAAACAGACTCCACCACGAATACCTTTCTGTATCATTCTAATTATTTCTAAATCTTCTATTAGCTGAAGTTTAACTTTTGTCTTAAGAAGCATGGCGTCAAAACTTAAACTTGGGGCAGTTATATAAAAAGCAGGATCCAAGTTGTAATTGATTTTGCAAGTATGGCGAAATTTATCAAATATATCTGCTAGTAACAGTACGTCTGATTTAAGATATAGGTCTGTATATTCCCCTAAATTCTTAATGTTAAATGTATTCCAAACGAGCTCAGCGTGCTTGTAATCAGACTTTGAAATAGTAGAATTACACAAAGTGCTATAAAAATACTGTCTCGGTGGTAAACTTTCTTCGTTATATAATTTCCAGTCAGTCATGTATTCATAAGGATATACACCTTTACGCATTAATAATTCAAACTGTTCTTGTTTAGAGAAATATTTTTTTAAATGCAAAAAATCTTTTTTATCTAAATTACTTGCAAGCTTTTCAAGACTCGTCCCCAAAAACTTGAAAGAATCTACAAAACGCACCGCCATATACTGTTGGGACTCTGTTGCAAAAAATTTTGTGAATGAAATATAATTTTCTTTATTTTTGGCTACAACTTTTAATGATCCTGGCAATTGTCCTAATTGACGAATGAATAAATGACTGTCATACCCCGATAAGTTGTGAAAAAATATCGGTATAAACTGTGGCAAACTAAATTTAAGATTACAGTAAGTATGTGCGGCCCCACGGAACATTCCTGATAAATGGCAATGATCTCTTACTCGATCGTCAAATAAAGTCTGATTACAAATGTGGCAAAATTCAGCTTTTGAAAACGCTTCATTTTCCTTTGCTGTCAACGGTATTATGGGAAGAGGATTTTTATAAATTTTAGTAACTTTAGATACATCCTTTTTTAAACATTCAAGAAATACTTCAACGCAGTCTTGACCCCGGTACGATACATAACGATTCAGGGAACTATTATATGAACAGACAACATAATAAGCAAACGCGGCCGGAATATGCTTTTGTAACGTATTTGTGCAATTTGAGCTTAGCTCAGCGTGATTAGGTTGTAACAAAGATTCAAAGTCTGCGTATATAACAAAAGGCATATCCTGCATTCTTTCAAAATGTTTAAACTGTATTAAAGTTCCAGATTTCGGTAAAATAGTAGCGACCCCACCGCACACATGATTATTATGTTTATATTCGCTATCAAAGAAAATCATACAATCATCACAAAACCACACCTTACCATGATGTTTTGTTAATTGAGGTCTCAACAAGCGACTTAAATTTTTTATCAAACAATAATGAGTAGTATTTCCCTTTTCTATGAACAACAGATTAACATGATGTTTTTTTCTATTTTGCGTTCGATATAGCGGGCCGACGATGCTTGTTTTATTTTTAAGACCGTATACATTCACACTTACACGCGAGTTATTTTTTTCAAACGTTTTTATGTCAGAGAAATTGACAGGAAATGTCATATTTTTTATATTAAGCATCGTCTCAAAGTGAGGATAAGAAGTAGTTCTATGAGCGTTATTTTTGACGGGAAATAGTGCTGCCATTATGGACCACAAAAAACAAAATTGATCTCGATTTTGGATATTTACGCATGCACGTTTTAATTTTAAAGCTTTTGGTAAATCAATAAATCCTGATGCTCGTAAAGGATTATATTTATTTATGTTTATTTCTAAGTGCAAACTGCTTAAAAAAGCCCAGCCGCTGTCTCTTTCTTGAAATTCATCGATTTTATTCGAAATAGTTTCGATGACCTTATGAAACAATTCATTAAAATCAAAATTTTTATGAATAACAATATTTCCTGTCGCAAAAGACTTAATTTCACGAGAATCTTTCGAAACTAAAATAAATTCAGCATATAGCTCAAAGTTGACTTTAACAGTATCGAAAGAAAGCAGACGCGCTTGTAAGAGCTGGCGCACGCGTGGACGCAGCGAGCGTAGGAACTCCGCCGGCGGAGACGCCAACTCACCCTCTACATCTTTATTTCGCACTCTGTATGATGCGATGCGACTACGAAAAGCACTACATATTTTTTCAATGCCATCACCTATCTCAACTGCGTTATTACTTTTATGTACAGCACTTCTCAAGTGAGCAGAGAACGCTGAACTTTTTACAGACAAATCACAAACGGTGCAAAATATTGTTTTTGCTGGCATAATGTTTACCTACCTATATTTATTTATGACTTAGAAACTAGACTTATATTATATGAAATATAATTAATTAAATAGACTGGGAACTCAGTGATATTTATAAAAAGATATTAATATATTATGTTATAAGTGTTAAAAAAAAAACATATAAAAAGAGACATAAAAAATATATTATCATATAATACTTCTACAAACTACTTTTTCTTACTGTCCGCGAAAAAGATACCTTCTTCGCGGAACTTGGCCTTTGTAAGCCGAACTAAGGACCTCACCAGGTCTAGCTCTTCAGCATCTGAGTCAGCCTGATACTTTAATGAAAGTATAGCTTTTTCCCAGCGGTCCTTGAGTTCGACGTCTCGTATGTCCCTACTATTGTATAGCCTTAATTCTAAAAATAAATCGCCCGATAAATTTGCGGTTCGGCGCAACACTCCGTCGGCGACGCGTCGTGTGAAAGATGAGGTCAGCTTGCTCGGCTGGGCTCGGGGCTGCTTGGCCACCTCCTCGTCGCTCTCAGATGCCAGCTGCCATCCGCTCCCAGAAGGCACCGCTTTTTGAGTTGTTTTTCTTTTTGACGACTTATTGATCTTTTTGTTTGTTCTGAAATTATAAGATGATTATTAGTTCGATAATAAATATATTGTACCTGATGATAACACAGATGGATACACATAATATTATTCTTTTATGTAAGAATCATACCGTAGTCTTTGGATCAATCAAAAAAACAGACAAACATACTAAGATTCCCGAAAAATATAACCCTCCTTTTGCACATGTGACAATACATACATTCACGCCTTTTTTCCGAAGAGGTAGGCAGAGGTGTACCCAGGACTCAGTCCCATAGTAGATACACCCACATTTCGCCGGTATGTTATTGGTCCCATGTAATAGGGGGCGAGCCTATTGCCATCTACCGGGCACAGTTCCAGACTCCAGGCAGTTATTGAGATAATTCCTAATGGAAAAATCCAATATTTAACACTTTGCCTGACCTGGGGATCGAACCCGGGACCTCTTGATAGGCAGTCGAACATGCGCCCACTACGCCATCGAGGCAGTCACAATGTGACAATAAACTTCAATTAATAAACGTAATAAACATAGGTACAATCATGCACGTGTTACATTTCACTAGTAGTATGATATTGGTCCAAGGTAATCGGGGTGAGCCTATTGCCATCTATCGAGTACAGTTCCAGACTCCACACAGTTATTGAGATAATTTTTAATGGAAAAATCCATAATTTAACACAAATGAGAACTTACCGCTTCGACGTTTGCGGCAGCTCGTCTTCGTCGTCCTTGCGGAAGCGCTTGCTGCATTCGTACTCAGAGTCCGACCTGCGAACAATTAATAAGACAATAATTATAAATTTGCATCCGAGGTAATGCAGTGGGCTTATTATAGTAGCCGACTACGAAACATAAATAATTAAGTAAATCAAACTTACGAACATGATTAAAACTGAAGTGAAGTGGAGTGAAGTACTTAGTACAGAATTTCTTCTTGCTCTAGCAGAGACTTGTTGAGACTTGTAGAGACTTGTAGCTAGCGATGATCACTCTTTGCAGAACTTTGAAGAATTAGTGATTAAAATATAATCGATTAACGTTTTATATTAAATATATTGCTGACTCAAATTAGAGGTGGTCAACCATTTCCCAGTGTGTAGGTAAACATTCCGTGTACCTATAAATTCCGTGTAAACATAATGTAAACTGATATTATTCGATTCACAAATAAAATAAAATAAACTGTTTGCGAAACCTGGCACATTTTTGATGACAAAACCAATAATATTATTATTGGTTAATATTGTAATGATATCAAATTTAACAAAGAACCGGCGGATGCATAATCAAATATCAAAGATCTTCACCACGGTACCGGCAAGCGCAGCGTAGGACGTCCACCCACAAGGTGGACAATTGATCTGATAAGTGATAAGGATGTGGGCCGCTTGCAACGGTGTTGGATCGAAATCTATATGGGAGACCTGTGTTCAGCAGTGGACGTCCTATGGCTGAGATGATGATGATGATGATGAAAGATCTAAGAACGTACCAAGCTAAAATTATTTTGAATATTATAGAAAGTACAGTGTTTTTGTATGCAACGCTTTCGCAATAATACCTATATTAAGTTATGTAGGTTGATAGTCTGTATTTTATATTCGGTAAATTATTTAATAAATAAGATTTTTGTTCAGTAAGTATGTAATGTACCTATACACTATGCCTATACATAAAATAACTCATTTTCGCGAGCCTTCCACAATGGTTTTATATAAGAATAAATAAATAATAATAATAATATGGGACAACTTCCACTCACGGTCATCTGGTCCCAAACTAGGCTAGAAACCTGTACTATGGTAACCAGATGACTGATATACATACTTATATAAGCTTATAACACCCAGACAGATCAAACAGACATGTTCATGCACACAAATGTTTGACCTGGCCGGGGATCGAACCCGGGCCCTGCGGCACAGAAAGCAGAGTTACTACCATCTGAACCAACAGGGCTGTCATAGGATGATTAGTGAGACTGCACCTACGATACGCCAAAATGTGATATTTGGCGATATTAAATGAGGAATAAAATACATTTGTAAAATATTTATTGATAACTAAATTAACTTAACCAAAAGTTATTTTATTATTTACGAAACACATGGACATAGACGCACGTGCTACATTATCAACTCAGATTAGGTAGGTACCTATTATTTACACCTTTAGATCTCTCCAAACAGGCTCCAACTCAAGGACGTGACTGTGTCATTCAATTTGTAACATTTTATCTAGGTCATGGTATGTATCATCATCACGTGATTTATTTGCAGGAAAATTTAGTTATAAAATTATGTCACTCATTTTATTACAAAATTATTACGAGAATCGAGTACCGAGTTCTTTCTTTCGAGTATTTAAAATTTTGCCTGACCTGGGTTTCGAACCCGGGACCTCATGATCGGCAGTCAAGCATGCTCCCAAAACACCACCGAGCCAGTGATAGTACTAATACTGCTAAATCGCTTAAAGGTTAAGAGTTCATTCCACCAAAGAATGTGCTATGCTGCGAGATTGTGCAAGCTATATTGCGATGCGAACAACATGTGCTATGATGATGTTCAGCTCGAATTTGATGAGTAGCTACTCATCTTCCTGAATGAGTTATTTTTCGCATATTGCGAGATATAAACTGATCCTATTGTAAAACACATCTAGAGCATGCATACATTCCTATAAAAACATAGCTTAGTAGAATCCTTTTCCATCAGTGCTAAGTATACAATAAACCATTAAATAACATTGATGGATATCAAATGCATTCATAGAGTAACGTAGCATAGCATGTCTCTGGAGGAAAAGCTTATGTGTGCATACTGCAAACGTTGTATGCTTCACACACAGAATGCTTGCTAGGTGCTTTTCGATAAAATTCCCGATATACTTTGCTTTAGAGATGTACCGCATCTGTAATTATACTTATCGATCTTTTTTTATTTTTTTTTTGTTGTGAAATGAGAAATGAAGATCCTAACAGTTTAGTATATTATTTTAAATGTAAGTCACACGAAAGTATTATTTTACTTTCAGTGTGCATTAAAAAACTAAAATAATTTCGTATTAAAATTTATGGACCCCCTGGAATGGGTTTTGAAATATCTTTTAAAATTAAACAATTGGTATAGCTTTTGAAATATGCAGGAAAGAATGAGAAAACCATTCAAACTCTCTTATCAAATTTAAAATACATTTATGGTTTTGACTTTGAAATTAAACAAATTATTATATAAAATTACAGCAAATAAAGCTATCTTATTATTTGAAATTCTCTCAGGTAACTTTTATATCCATATAAGTTAATTGTTACTCCACTTTATAGTATTATTATGGGTTACTTGAAATTATCGATACTTAATATGAAAACTATTATAGAGTTATGTACTTCACACTTCATTTCATACTTTGCGTTGAAGTGACAACACGTTGACTCTGGACTGCCAACTGAAGGTTATTGTTTCTGGGTGCCATTTTTAGGAAATAAGTAGGACGAAAAGCATTTGTAATTTGCTTAGTACATCCGAAAAAGTACTAAATTATATGGAAGTCAATCTGCTAGAAAGAACCTTGAGCGGGTTGGCCGCCGACCGGCATAAGGAGAACACGTGAAGTCAAATAAACGTATATGAAACCTGGACTGCCTTGTGAAGGTTTTGTTCTAGATGCCACATATGTTTCGGAAACAAGTAAGACGAACAGCATTTGTAATTTGCTTAGTAAATCTGAACGAAGTACTGAACAGAATGGCATGACCAAAGAAAGGGCTAGAAAAAACTTTGAGCAATCGGCCACTGGGCATAAAGGTATCATAACGTTGTCAACAACGAGTTTTCAGTGTTTTATTTGTGTTGTGAGTTGTGATGTTTTTAAATGTGCATCAAGTACGAGTTACGAGGAAGAAGGTGAGCCATATACCGAATTCTTAATTTACATCAGCGTAGGTGTATGATTGGGAATTCTAATTAACTTTTTCAAGTGAGGGAACGCGAGTGAGCGAACGTTAAGAAAAAAGGTGAATTAGAATTCCCAATATACACCTACTTACATTGTACTAGTCTGTGCAAAAAGAGAAGAGTTGTGGCGAAAATCAGAACTAATAATATATATATTTGTAGTGGTAGGCCTCTTTTGCAGGGGGTCGCCTGGAAAAGTACCACACTTTTGCCAGTTATTCATCCGCCAAGCAGTAATATGCAAACATCACTGTGTTCCGGTAAGAAGGGCAATGTTACCAGCGAAATTACTGGGCATGATGAGATTCAACAACTCATATCTCAGGGTGATAGGCGCAGTGCAGTGCCGCGCAGTGCCAGAATTTTGAATTTAAAACACTGGGTGGCACTGTGTCTGTTATGGACAATCATGATGCTTACCATCAGGCACCTGATTTGCTCGTCTTGTCACTCACTAACATAAAAAAAATATCCGATACTAAATGCATAAATATGTTTTGTAACAAATTTTATAACAGCACCCTCCCTTGTCAAGACTCTTCTCTCTATGCTGAAACTCTTAAACAAAAATGCATCACCTATACAGAACAGATAATAATACTACGTATAGAATGGACACTGTCATCCGCCCACCAATCGGGCCTTCCTCACCCCGCGAGCGAGATTGAGCTCTCCACGAGCCCCGCTTCGCTGTGAAATCACCTCACGCACTCTTGCGCGTGTACAAAACTCCATGTGTGCAGTGTCTGTGTAGTAGGTAGTTATATCGCGAGTTTTGTGTAGAATTGAGTCGAGTGTTCGGGGTGTGCCTATAGATAACACACACGGCCCTATAGTGCGTTAAGTAGGTGGGATATAACAATTTCGTCGATGACTAGTACCTCCATGGTAGCTCAATGGGTCGAGTGTCACCACGCGGATTGATGCGGGTTTAAGTCCAGCTCATTGATAAATTTTCCTTCCCATTTTCATATTATATTTTAGGCGAAAAGACCGCTTAGCCTATAAAAAAATAACTTATATATTGTACTAGCCATGCCCGCAGTTTCTCTCAGTGGTAACCCTATTCGAAATTACTTGCCGACCCCTGATCTATCTACATGCCCATTAACAAACATACACACACAAACACATACTTCGACAAACTTTCGCATATATTAATGTTAGTGGGATTGTACACTAACCGGTATATCAGGCCTAGTCTCCGATATCTCAAACTCGTGGAACCTCTGGTCGCATATGTTGTAAGAGATCTCCTCGACTACGAACAGCACCACGGCTCCGGGCACGCCGAACAGATCGTACGCCTCCGTGATGCCTGAACAAAGGCCGGACAGGGCACGGTTTTCTGGCATCTAAAAAAATATCAAAATTTGACCGCACATTTCCATATTTTGCGCACCGGACTAAAAACTTCAGTTGGCCTAGTATCATGAAATTTGGTAAGGAGCAAGATATTATATCATAAGTAATGGAAATAAATCCCAAAACCGTAAATGTGATTAGGTACACATTTGAGGTATCAATAGGTATGGAACCCTATACTAAGCATACTTACCAAGGTATGCCTTAACAATTTATTATATAAATAAAGAAGAGAATAATAAAACACTTAGCTAAAACAAAAACTAGACTACGGAATATAGGTATTTTAAATCACCCACACTGAATTTCAATACATCGCGTCATTTCATTTCAGGTTTAAGAGATCTCTTAAAGTCTAAACATCTCTTTAGTAAAAAATGTTCACTTACTTTTCTTATTAGATCGCTATGCCCAAGTTGACGAAGAATATAACTGAAAACATTAATACATAATTAGATTCAATTCTCAGAAATATCTCTTTAAAGGTGAACGCACATCATATCCGAGCGTAACGAATTTTAGAATTCTCCTTCCTTCAGCGCGTTCGGCTCGGATAGATATGCGTTCACCTTAAACTACTACATAATGCACAAACATTAAACATGCTACATAATACCTATATAATCAAAGCTACAAATATTAGCCCAAACACATACAATACCGAATGGATGCCTTTCCAAATATAAGTGCTACGCTGTGTGGCTAAGGACCTCTGACCATCCTCGAGTAAAAGTATTGATAAACTACTCGCCAGTTAGTGCTACTCGGCAAGTAGAAGTCCCAAGTAGCTCCTGACAGTTACACAAAAAAGCCAGTTTATGTGCCGGTTAGCATAACTCGGACATCATGATATTAGCACTGCGCCGTACTCGCCACTTTAATAGAAGAGCAGCTTACTCGGCACTTTACTCGATTATAGTGAAAGGGGCCCTTAGAATAATACAATAAGATAGAAAACGGTATAGTTATACTTAAGGAGTCCAACTACCAGTCAACCTAAACAACTTGCAAAAGATAGAATTGCAAAAAAAAACTTTCCGTGGGTACAATAAATGGTCGGCAAATTTGTATGGGAAGTCGAATTTTCTCTTTGCACATTTCGGAATTTTTTGAAACTTTTGCAAGTTGTATATTGTTTAGGTTGACGGGTAGATCCACCCCCTTAAGCATTACTACTACTTTTTGTAACACATTGCAAAATAATATGATACCGAATGCTTCCTCTCTGTCGAGGTACATGAACCATTGGTTCATATATCACAGTGAGTGCTTGGTTTGTGTTTGTTGATCCTGATTTGTCATTTTTTCATAAACATTCACTGCCACACAGTCTAAAGGAAAAGCACCCTTACGTCTTAAGTCTAAATGATTATGACCCAAAATAACGAATAATAATAAATAAATTTGCAAAATATTTAATACGAAAAAAATATCGATAAGTTTGATTGGGATTTTTTGTCCCCATCGAGTCACACTATTACGCAACCGTGACACGATGGGAAAATAAATCCCAATGTGTCACAGTGTGACTTCTTCACTGCGACCCTTTGGGAACCCACCATCGATAATCGTATTGTCTATGATCTAAAGATAAAAGCAAACAAAAAGCGGGGGCGGCAACATTTAGTCTAAAAATATTATTGATTGAATTTTCTTACACTAAATTGGGACTACATTAAAAACAAATCACATACGTAGGAACAACGATAACAATATGCTAGTAAACAAAACAGGTAATTACATTCTATGCGCTAATAACAACACTAATAAAAGTGCTTTCACACGTACGGCGATGCACCAGAAAATTCACGGTCATGCCCGATGTGTACGATATTTTCCGGACGCACGTTGTCTACGCAAAGTACCTATCTATGTGTTTTATGGTGTAATGTGAAAGTATTGATTTACTCCTGCAAGTTTTTGATCAACCACGTAGTTTTGGGCCAAAGTTTCGGAAAATGCCAATAAATTAAGAAGTGCAAATTAAGTCAGTTTTCAAACAAAAAAACCGCATCGAAATCAGTCCATTCGTTTAGGAGCTACGATCCTAAAGACAGACACGCAGATATACAGACACGTCAAACTTTTAATACCCATTCCGTTTTACGGAGAAACAAGAACTGCAACTTCAGTCGGGTTGAATGGTACCCAATAAAACTTTAGTTCTTGTTTTGCCGTCTGACGTCACAAGTCTTATTCTTTGTAACGCGCGCACAAAAATCGTCTGCCAGCTATGACGACACCAGCCTTGGCCAAGCATACCAACCTCATCCTTGCAGAGTATACTTACCTTCGTCAAGCTCACCAGCCAGTCATAGGCTTGTCTATGAGATACATCTACATTTTATCTACGCCGTGGAGATTCAAATAGAGCGTTAGAAGGAAATGACACATTCTTCGACAAGCCGGCAAAGGAAGCAGATCGTCAATAAACTCCTAGTGAAAAGCGCTAAGCATATAATGACGTAAAGTGCAAAGATCTATATTTCCAAGAAATAAATGTTTCATCTTATTTTATTCGCATTGTACACTGATAATGTGTGTCAGGCAAGCCGTACACAGCGGCAGGCCTGGGACACTCCGCATTATAAGTATGAATCTACAAGTACCCGGGGCTCACGACGACACCTTACAATTTTAAGGAGATAGAAAGAGAGGCAATTTTAGGTTACCATAACTGCCGCCGTTGTGCGAGCTGAATTGCACATAATTGCGTCACAGCAAGAGTCTATTTCTGGCGTAACATGATTTTGAGCCTTCTGTACGTCTAAGTCTGTATTCTATGAATTAATTTCCCGGCATGCCGACGTACATGTGAAAGCGCTGCAATATTAAATCAAAGCAGGAAAGGTGACACAAACTATCGACAACAATGAGCCATTGTCAGCGTTCAATATTTCATTCATAATATCCTCAATGTCTTAGTCATAAATTCACGTGGGAATTACTCCACGCTGCTTCCTTTAGTAATTTCCTTTTATGCAATAACATGTCATACATACCTACTTATTAATGATCAATGAATGAATAATATAATAAAGGTTCTAATTGTACAATGTTTTTCATAAATAATGAACGTCTCACATAAATTGTATTTTTAACACAATCCTATGGAATATAGTTTGACACAATCCTATGGAAAATTTATTAAATCGATGTTTTATATTCCCTTATTTCCTCCGAATACAGTGAACCTATTTGATATATTTATATCCTGATAATTTAAAGTTGAAGTAAAGTATGTCCCTATCATTTTATTTTTGTTTATAAACTCTACATTTTTTTGTAGTGAACGTCCAGTCACGCGAGTAAAACTGCGATTTTTGGAAGTTAACTATGATAAAAACCATGGGTAAAAATAATAAGAAAGGGTTAATTTTATTCGGAGGAAACACGGGAATACAAAATATCGATTTGGTAAAAATTTTATAGGATTGTGTCAAATTCATAGAAGGCCATGTACGCTCTTAAGGAAAACACATCACTACATAATGATTGATTTATATAATATGCGATTTTAATTAATGATTAATTATTTAAAAATAAATAAATAACATTTTTTAAATAGTTTTAGTGTTTGAGGCACGGTAGTGTCCCCGCCAGGACGAGCCAAACGAAGCAAGTGATACTACCAGTGACGTTGAATTGCTTTATTACTAGATACTACCTACCTTTTCTCGAAACGCTTCGTCGATTTTTTATATTTCTTCATATTTGTGTAATTTGATTTTGTATGGAAATCGAACGCTCTTACGGGCTCGATTCGAAACTCCTTAGAGGCCTCCTTTGAGAAGGGTAACAAGAGCCGTAATTTTATGCGAATCTATATCATTTTAACACTATTATATCTAGCAAAATATTTCGTGAATGTTACTGAATTTCATTACATTTTTATTTATTTTCCATACATAGAATATCTTATTACCGGGTACCGTAAAATACCGAGATTTGCGATATTTGACTGGTATAATCTGGTAAGAAATGGTCTAATTATCTATCTGGTAGACTCCTAACCGATCCGTCACCACAAGTATTGACACAGTCATTCCTGTGTCCTGCTGGTTAGCTCGAGAGTGTAGTGTAGGCAGATCCCCTTCACTCCATACAATCAGACGCGCGCAATAGCCTACTACTCCTACATAGAAAACATAACGTGTGTACACGCGTCAAATGTGTGCGTAAGTACGACCGTTACTGCTAACGCCTCGTTGACTGCCTACTGCCTGGTCGCAGGTGACATAAAATGGCGGGGTGAGGTGTTTGTCGCTTCCGCTTCATTATGTAGTAATAGTATTCTTTGGTGTAGGCTCGTACCCGTTAAAGTAGAAATTTCCACATTTCCAGTGACGTCATCAGTGGTGACGAACGATGTGGGGCCCAGCTGGAAGCACCCATGATTCTCAACCTTACGCACACATGCGCCAGCGCACGGTCGCTTGAATGCGTGAGTCCGGAGTCGTCGATGTACGGCTATTTTAATCTATACATATTTTTATTTGTATTTACCAATTTTTTTTTTATATTTGGGAACGGGCTTATTTTGAACTAAAGTTTATTTTTCATATGTATTTTTTTTGTAGTTCATAAAAGTGGTAAAAAATGATGCATACATTGTATAGACGACTTTCACAACAATGCATTGTATTCGTTTCGTAACACATCACACATCATCAGCCGAAAGACGTCCACTGCTGAACATAGGCCTTCCCCATAGGACGCCATAAACTATTCATAAGGGGGAATTGTGCCATTATCTCCACGCTTGGAAGGCGGCGAGAGGCGGCAGTTGTAATACTTGGTGCCGGAGCTTGGAGCGCTGCTGCCCACTCTCCGAATATGTGTCTCTGCCGGGTCTCACAGCTCCTACGGGATCGTTTTGGATACGGCCTCTTAACACGCAGCTTGAATCATATTGCATAAGGCTAATGATGAAATAGCAAAATATTTTCCTGCGAGATTGCATTACCTAGCAGCAGTCACAAGGTACCATTGAAATCGGCGATTGGCATTTTATTCGAGTAAATATTTTCAAGGTGAAAAGTGTAATAAATAACAATAAAATGTGTAAACGACAGTGACCACAACTCAATGACTCATATCCCAAATACATCAAGCGATTTGATTCTGATGGCAAGCGCTTTTGAAAGATGTGTACCCTAGCCACACATGGACGGGGGAGGTAAACACATAAACACAGACATTCTCGTACCGACAAAGGCATCAGGTACCATCTCTCAAGTGAACGTGCTACAGGCGCTAAATACATGCACGCAAACTAATAAAAACTAAAAATTAAAGCGAAAAATACTGGCAACTTTACATTCAACAAAAATAAAAACGAATCAAGGCTTGTCCAGCGAAGAGCGATGGACGAATTCTTCGTTCAAGAAACGTGCAATACGAAATCCTATGTGAATAAAAGAGACAGATATACCTATAATATTAACTGAAGTCTGTTCCAAATGAAAATGCAACTGGTAAAAAATCAAAACCTACGCTTTGACTGTACGTCAAATCAATTTTAAGGCAACAAACATCGAATTTAAAATTATTTTTGATGAAAAGCAAAAGTTAGGATTCTATTCAGTATGTTATGGGAGTCGAAACACGATTGACTAATTTTGACTCGATACAAAAAAATCGCTAAGTTTCTTCTAAATTTTCATTTTTAGAGAGATACTTCTACGGAGAAAGCAGTTTCATTTGCTAGTTATTTAACATATTTCAATGATATTTCGTTTCAGTGTTCCATAATAAATACTTTAGATAACTACGGTTTTGTTTTATAGCGAAAGGGTATTATTTTGTAGCAAAAAATACATTTATTAACAACATCCAGTGAAATTACACGCGGGCCGGCCATCACTCACACAACCACGATCCCACTTCGCCTTAAATACACATTTTTTAACACATTGTTTATCCTTTTCTCGTATTCTACCAGTTTACTGTGGTACAGGTTGTAGTTATAAGTGGTATTTATAAGCGCGTCAAGCTGTCTCGCTCTAACCTTCATCACGTTATTCGCATATGGAACAGAGAATTATATATCCATCTCTTTTACTCACACGAAATCTGCTTATCGTACGTGTCCTGAGCGGGAAATAATCCATGGCAGAAAATAGCAGGTCCGAAACATGCCCAAACATAAGCTCAAGCAGAAAACAAAAAGAAAACATAATAAATAAAAGTATAAACTAATGAAACCGGTGGAGGTATGGATGTAGAGCGTGCAGAAGGAAGATAGCAGTCACATGAGAGACGACAATTGATTTTTATATTGAATGCGGGTACATAGACTGGATATTAATATGACACTTGAAGTAATGAAGATATTTATTTATATTATATATTTATTTATTTCAATCATAACGAAGATGCATTATAGTATAAGCCGATTCAATAAAGAAACGACTCTAAAATGGCGGCGATAATCATGTCCTCTCGCTTGCACACTTGTTACAACACGTGTTACAGGACATGATTTTAGAGACGTTTCTTTATTGAACCGACTTATAACGTTTCCACTAGAAGCAGCCTCGGGTCGAGCGGATGTCTCGTTCCGAGGCTGCCTCGAGTTAATACGCGGCTGTAAGGTCTTAATTCTGTGGGTCTAACACAAATCACGCGACTCTTATTTTTAAGTCACAGACTAAAAAAACCAGTACGTGTTCAGCGAGAAATGCAAGAAAAAACGTTAACGCCAACATTGGCTATTGGTATCATAAATGTCAGAAGGCGATGTACTATCTCGCTCGCTCTTGCGGCGGACTCTCGAACTCTCCACTTGCTACATACTGAAATACGAATTTCGCTTCTTCCACTTCTATTACGTTCATCATACAAGCTTTCCTTAACACATCAATATGATCACAAAAGGTACGCCTATGTCGACCCCTGCAATCAATTAAATTCTAAATAGCTGCAAGAGCGGGCGAGACAGCACATAATCGTCACGTCATCTACGATACCAACTGTCACGAACATTGGCGTCTAGTATAGTCAAAGTATTAAAGTATCCAGTCTATGTTCCGCTTCCAAGCATTGTCGGTACCGAGACATGGCGTGTAGATGTGACGTGATGGCGCCGAAACTGGACGCCACTGTGTTGAATTCCACTTGAACAATCTTGTTGTTTTCAGGCGCCTGCATCAGGTAGTCCGATCGGAACAGGCCGAGGCTGACCGACTGGAAAATGCAAATTACTTGAGTATTTTTAATGGGATTTCGGTCATTTAAAGTTGACTTTGCTCGCGAATACGCAATCGCTTAGCGAACTTGAATTGATACTATTTACCATCTTTACTGATATAATTTTGTTTTTGTAGCTAAATTAATGTATTATTTGGTACAATGATACAATAAATAGTCCTCAATAAGAAAAGCAATGGAAGAAAATCACCTTACTTGACGCGATGACTATTAGGACAAAACGAATTATTAAACTAGTACGAGTAGCCAACGTTCTTAGCAGTCGGAGCATGTACGTACGATTAAAGTCGGCTGCAAGTGCGAACGAGATAGCACGTTGTATAACTCCGTCTGGCAAGAACATTGGCGACTTGTATAGTGAGTGTTTTGACATTACTGTTAGATAACTCTCTTTCTCGCTTAGCGTTTCTGAGGCTATTTCTGTCTCATAAATGGTTATGAGAGGAATACCTGTAGAGTACAGTACATTTTTTTTTAATTACAGAATTATTTCAACTATTAGGTTAATAATTGAGTGTCCATGGCTAACCCGTTCAATAATCGCGGTTTCCTTTTAAAACAATGTTTTGGGATTAAAACCCCAAAAGACTATTTTACATGTTGCAATTTTTCATAAAAAAAAATATTCTGGGATTTTAATCACCGATATCTTTTTATCATACTTAAAATAGCAGATGATAATAAACATAATATAACAATGATTATATAAAAGGTATAAATATGATGGTCCATCATTGTGATAATATGATGAGAGAAGATGGTGATATTGATTGTGCTCTTTAAAAAGCTAAAATATAATATGAATAAAACTAGCTACCCGCCCTAGCTCTGCTCCGGGTACCACTCTACATAATATAAACCTTCCTCTTAAATAACTCTGTCTATTGATAAAAAGCCGTGTATGAAATCTAGATTATATTCGATAAGCTCACGAATACATGCGGGAGCGCACGGTCGCTGGTGTGCGTGAGTCCAGAGTCGGATATTTGAATTTCATTTTCAAGAAATGGATTGATTTTGAACTAAAGTTTATTTCTGTGGTTTTAATTTTAAATAAAATCAAAATCAATTCTTTACATATTTTCTCTAAAATTTAAATACGTTAAATATTTTTTTTAATAAGAGTTTTTTATAAAAGTCACTTTTACACGAAGGGATTGTAATTTTTTCATACTGCATGGTAAGACCTCCACCGTGATTTCAAAGTGGACCTCTTCACTAAAGTTAGTAAAATGTTCGCGGAAACCCACGAGCGTCGGCTTCACCATCACGTGAACGTCGAGGCCATCCAGCTCCTCGACAACACGGGACTAGTGAGAAGACTAAGAAGGACAAAACCTTTTGAGTTAGTTTAAGTGTTGTAAACAATTAGTGTAATGCAGTGTTAGTGCCGCGTATAAAGAACACATGAACAAAGTGTCTATCTACCTTGTCATAATAGAGACAATAAGAATAAGTGTTAATGGACACATTCTTAGTTTTAACGTTTATCTAGCAGTTTAAGTTAAAGATAAATTACTTATTAGCCTCCAAGAGGCTAGATTGTAATAGGATGACATTTCATTCTAGGCATGTCATTTATGAAAAAAAAATATATACATTAGTACTGGTACATACCTTCAAAACTATTCAAAAATATTATGTGATATTTTAAACATCCCACTGCCAATTTACAAAACAGTCGCTGGTTTAATTCGATTAATCAATATTTAATATAAAAATAAAAAAGTTGCTTATATAATAGATCATAATTAAAGTGATCTTTCATATTTATGGGTTAAAACTTATAAAAATACCGTATTTTAACTGTAAAATCACATAATCGGCAAAATTTAGTATACGGCTTCTTAAAACACGTTGCGTAGTTCATAAAGCTTTTTACTATGTAAGGAAAAGGATTAAAAAACTTTTAATGGTGACACTGACCTAGATATCAATTTAGATATTAACCATACTGTTAAATCTATTTACAGAGATACAAAAAGTCTGAGAGTCATTAGGTGATGACAGGCACAGATCAAGGAGAGGGGCAAATGCCCCCACTTCAAATTCAACTAAACTAAATCGTGTTAAAGCTACCTACTAAATTGTACAATCATTTCAATCAAGAAAAAGTTTACTTATAGTGATTTCTTATTCTATCACAGGTTGTTTCTATCACAATTGTAAATTGCACAATTTGTAAATAATAATTTGATTCACATTATATGTACCTATCTACACGTAAGAGTCTAACCACGGAAAACCGCGCGCGGTTTTTGGCCGCGTCATTTTATGATTCAAAGAAGTCAATTTATGTGAACGCACTGGAGGATTTTCCCGCGGCTGATTTGCATTTGAAAAAATGCCCACGCGCGGAAGCAAACCGCAGCTGTGCACTAAGGTTTTCTTAGACTAAATTATATAAAACTATACCTATATATATTTACAAAATATCTTTTTTAACATTTATCCTTTACTTCAAATTACTTATTAACAAAATGAAATAACGCTGTCAATGGTTCATCAGCGGGATATATTTATCGAAACTACTACTTACTTAAATTGTATACTTTTAGTTACTACTACTTATACTAGGTACTATTCGCAACTACTTAGTATTGCTGATTGTTATTCGACTTAAGTTATACAAAGTGTAGTTTGTATCTACCCGTAAAACTAAACAACTTTTAAAAGAAAGAATTGCAAAATTCGCGGTTGACATCCTTTAAGTGCCAATACACAAAGGTGGTCCATTTTGTATAGAAAGTCGATTTTTTTATTTGCTAATTTCGCAATTAATTCTTTTGCATCTACCCATCAGCCTAAACTGCTTTTTTAGGCTGATGTGTAGAGTGTAGATGCACCCTCTTATGTGTTACTTCACCAATTTGAACGTGTATCTATAACTTTTATCAAATTTTTGTTGATAAATTTCAATGTTATAGAGTATAGACTATTCCAATAAGATACTAATGATATTATAGAAAATTCACAGATTTTAGTAGTGTTTTGAATAATACATTGTTTGGCGTTACAAGTAGGTACTCAAATTCCAATACTCATCAGATAAGCATCAAATCTATCATATTATCCAAGAAGTCATTTAAATAATTTTTTAAATGAAATTATTATTACGATTAGCGATTACTCTTACACAGACAACACATGCATATTAATGAGTTTTTAATAAAATTATTTTGTCCAAGTTAAATGATTTTACTGATTCACAATGAGTTATTATTTTTTTATTGTAAAAGGATATGATGAAATAAGACATACTCATCATCATCAGCCGGAAGACTTCCACTGCTGAACATAGGTCTCCCCCATAGAACGCCATAAACTATTTATATGGGGGGATTTTGCCGTAATCACCACACGCTTGACAGGCGACTTGGTGATCGCAGTAGTTAGAACATTTGGAAACGCAGAGCGCTGCTGCCCACTCTCCGAATATGTCCGTCTGCCGGGTCTCACGGCTCCCACGGGATGAGAAAGGGTTACCAGTTACCACACGGCCAATGGAATAATTAAGATTTTCTATAGATGGGCGTATTGTCAGCTAGTGGTATTTTAAAGAAAACCAACAATTAAATATTTAATGGCTTATAGAAATCAATGTTAGGTAAATTTTATCGTCATAATATCCTTATACTTTTTTATAGCTATTAATTTAATTTATTTTAGCTATTACTAAAATCATGCTTTTACTAAGTTTAATTACTACTAATTTTAATTTGTGAGTTAAGTTTATATGTTATTATACATACATGTTAGGGTTCTCAATGTATACAAAATTAATCTAATTATTACCATTTTTGGAGATAAGTCTACAAATATGGTTATTTGTACAGACAGTCGATTTGTCTTTTATATTAATAAGTAAACACATTACTGACTTTGAGTAGAATACAAATTTAAGGAAAATGCCATTTCATAAATGCGGGATGCATCTTTGTGGATCAAAAACATACATTCACGCCTTTTTCCCGAAGAGGTAGGCAGAGGTGTACCCAGGACTCAGTCCCATAGTAGATACACCCACATTTCGCCAGTATGTTATTGGTCCCATGTAATAGGGGGCGAGCCTATTGCCCTCTACCGGGCACAGTTCCAGACTCCAGGCAGTTTTTGAGATTGAGTTATCTTTGTGGATCTCTTGTATTATTTCTAAAAAAAATGCATCCCAGTGGAGGCATCTTTCTATTGTTTCTAATGAATGATGTTATGACAACATGATAAGAAAAGTTAGTTTGGCACATGGGGGCACCGTGATTAACCGTTTAAAAAACATTGCGAGGGAAAAAGGTTGGCTTCAATTGAGTCGCAATTATTATTTCCCTGACAAAACTCATCGGTCAGTAAAGTGCTTTTCTTTGATGAATAGAGTTACCACTTTTATAACAAATAATCCACAGAAATAAGTGGAAAACGCAAGGAATCCTTTGAAACATGTTTTTGATTTTTCAAGTGCTAAGATAACCTGATTGGAGTTCAAGGTAAGTTAGGATGTGACATTATTATGACTACAAGGTGGACCACTTTGCATTACTAGTAGTCATAATATGGTCATTCAAACAGTTTTCTATTGATAATTACCTTAATTGGACACGGTACAAGATGTTACAAAAAGATGTAGGAATACTTGTGGCCTACCCATAAAACTAGAGGAAAAAATAATTTTCATATAAGAAAAGAGAAAAAATATTGCCATTCTCATGCAATGCCTAAATTAACAAGCCATTCAGACAGATTAGAGATCTTTCAACAGTAGAGAGTAGTACCACACGTAATACGTGCGATAGAGACGGCAGATGCACACTGTTCGCACGCAAAAAAAGATTACCTACAGACACGTGACATCTCAAAGGCAAAAAGGAAAAACTAAACATAGATTATTGTTATCGAACACTATTTTTCACGCACACTAGCATAGCGCACAACATTTTGAAAGCTGCCGCATTTACTTAGATTCTTAGATATTACATATAAAGCGCATTTACGTAACTGTAGTTTCTAGGTAATGCGGTATCTGGACGGAATGCGCGCGACTTATCCATATCTAAGCTACTAGACCTGTATTAGTACACCTCTTTGTAACATTGGTGCAGTAATATATTTTTAACCGTGTGTTCCTCTTTTACCTCAAGCTTTTACCAATACGTGGATATTATTTCTACATGACATAAAATCTAAGATCGCCAATAATTAACAAATGCGCGTTCCACTATCCCCTCTCTACCTCTGAATTTCCCTTGACACAGGTCCAAGATGGCCGAAACCCGAGGCGATGCTGTTGATCTCCACTTGCTTCCACGAACAGTACGGCGCATGCTTCGCGCACTGGTTCTCCGTGTGAGGACACCTCGAGTCCAACATCACGTCTGACCTCAGCATACCTAATGATACCGGCTACGCCAGAGACGCAACATTTTTAACTTTGGCAAATGCACAAACGTGCGGCTCCAAATGATAAAAAAAATTCGGCCCCGATCAAGCGGCGCCAAAAAAACTACACTGACAATTTTTTTTCATAATTGCCCCTAAAATGTCGTCCTCAGTGCGCACCTGTGCTATTAGTCAGCAATTAAGATAAAGATAACGAGATAAATAAGTAAATAATATAATGATATCATTAAATACATTATGCCTGGAAGATAATATGCGCCTTCACCATGAAAATTATATTGTGTAATATTATTGTGATTGATGCAATATTAACAAATTAAAAACGTGATTTAAAAAGTAAATTAAACATGCCTGTGTAAAAAATCATTAACTTTTTTGTGTCACTTCAAAAGGCTGTGTTTCCATTTCAAATTGAATAAAATGGGCAGTTCAACCTTCTCTTTGTGTGGTTCAGCCATAGTGACACATGCATACAGTTCTGGCTCTACTGCTCAAAAGTTGAATAGAAGTGGCTTTTCTTCAACCATCACTATGTGCCTGAGACAGTATCCATAATAATATGGGTGCTATGTTTCAACTCGCATTTTTCAAAGTTGAGATACTGATTTTCTCTAATACATGCATTGAAACTCTTTTGAGAGAACCTGTATAAAAGTTAAAAAAAAAAGAAGTATGTTACCTGTGCAATGCCTTCCTCTCGCACTTTAATCCATATATTGTAGAGGTTGGCAGTGAATTCATCAACCTGTAGGGCGTTCTGTAGGGTTTGCTCTAAGAACTTGTCATCGTGGGCAACCTGCAATGAAATAAATGTGATTAAATCTTCTATATAAACTGAGTAGTGATTCTATATGAACTTCTATTTACTTTTTTGTAGTGGTAGGCCTCTTTTGCAGGGGGCCGCCTGGGGAAGTACCACACCTTTGTCAGTTATTCATCTGCAAAGCAGTAATGTGCAAACATTACTGTGTTCCGGTATGAAGGGCAATGTTACCAGTGAAATTACTGGGCATTACGAGATTCAACAACTCATATCTCAGGGTGACAGGCGCAGTGCAGTGCCGTGTAGAATTTTGAATTTTAAAACACTGGGTGGCACTGTGTCTGTGATATGGGCAATCATGATGCTTACCATCAGGCACCTGATTTGCTCGTCTTGTCACTCACTAAAAAAAAAAATATAAAAAAAAAAAGTAGATGGGTTGTACTCTGCTTTGTGTGGCGAACTCAAGTCAAGCTAGTTGGCTTAAGTTGAGTCAGTCTCACCTTGTCTTGTGCCGATGTTAAACATATAAGGGTTTGCTGCTAAAATTGGTCCTTTTGTAAGAGCTACAATATCATAAAATATAGAAGGATATTCAAACTCAAATCAAAAAGATTTATTCAAATAGGTCACAATCTGACACTTTAACACACATCAATTAAGATAACTGTAATGAGTCTACCATGCATTCGGAAAGATATGCTACAAGAACTCACAAGGATCTTGTAGGGCTTAATTTTTTCAACTGATAGATTTACATATTGGTTTGATTACATGTGTTTGTTTGGAAGGTGCTGTGTGGTGGCTATGCAGAAGTTTCCGTAGAAGTTAAAATTAGAACATCCCTCCCTATTTCAGCCAGAGGTTATCAATAGCCCTTACCTTATGCATCAGCTCATTTAGAATGGTCTGAAGCTCCACAGCCTTCTCGAACTCAGCCTTAGGGAATGGCGATGGAAGGAGGACAAACGGTGCAATCTAAAATCAAATTTCGATTTGTTTAATCTTCATATTTATTTAAAGGATGGGCCACCATGGTTTCAGTTTATAGATAGGCCTCTTACATTGACCGACAACTGTCGCCAATAACAACAGCTGGGACAGAATGATATATTTGTGTCCCGAAGTAAGATTACAATTCCGAAATAATATATAATGACCAGCAGTTGCTATGCATCACAATTTATATGAATAAATAATCTTTATTGACATAAAAAATTTACATCCACTTATATGTATCCATAGACTTCCGAACTAGTCAGAAACTGTGTGTTAGAATAGGAGCCATGGCTTCTCCATTACTGCTTACTATTTAGGTATGTCAACAGAACATGACTAAAATTATCATAAATAAAAAACCAATGAAAATGTTTCTTAAAATGGACTTAAGCATCAGATCAGAATTTATGAAGATTCCAAGATCATCTATGTTCTGAAGACGTTCTGAAGGTTAGAATTATTGGCAGAAGTTGTCACTAACCTGAATGGAATCTTTAGTGAAATTTTTCCTATCTCGCATGCCGACACCATGCATGAGCGCCCAATCTTTAGCTTTTTCTATCACACTGGTGAGCACTTTTGGTTCCAAAGGTAAAGGTAAACAAGAAGCTAATCGCGGCTGAGACATTTTACAATGTTTAAAAACACCGCGTTTTATAATAGAGCAGTAAACACGCGTCTGCTTTTGAAGACTGCCGCACAAGCTGTGACTTTGGCCTATGGCAGTCAATGCACAAAAGATTTTAAATTCAATAATTTTGCCGAACAAAATAATAATGTTTTTGAATTTCTACGACCGTGCCACAGAACAGAGAGGACCGTGCCTAGTTGTATATGTGTTCTGTGCTAGTGCCAGTATAAAATAAAGTACTCTGCAGCACAGAATACAAACGAATCTCTGCAGTATTGCTCTGTGGTACTCTGTGCATAGTGCCTAGTGCACAGAACACATAAACAAGGCCTAGTGCCACAGAATAGAAACGAATCCTAGTGCAATGCGCGTAGAATTTTTTTGAATGAGAACACAGAATAAAAGGAACAATGAGAATAAGAGAACAAAGACACAGATCACTATATAAAGTACTACGAATGAGAATGAATGTTCCTTTTGTTCTGTGGAATGAATGTAAATACACAGTCACAGAGTCACAAACCAAATAACCGAGTCCAGTGTTGCCAACTCGTCAGTTTTGGTATTATGCGTTCTGTGGTTTAGGTCTCAGCTAGATTGAAGCTAGAACTACATCTGGCACATGTGTGCTACGTACGTCGATCTGGGCGCGTCGGAGCCCATACATTTTGTATGGCGACTAGCTGTTTAGAGCTACATTACATAGAGCATTTAATTTTTTTTTTCTTTTTTACGGACCCACACGAATGTAATGCCAGTGTCAAGTTTTGTATATATAGCTTGCTTACACAGAACATTCATGGACTCACACGTTAGTGTATCTGTCAGTGTCAAGTTATATACATTTTCAAGTTAATATGGTCAATTATTTAATTATGAGTCAGGGCAAGCCCAGTCAAGTCACAGCTCTAGTAATGTGGTGGTCTTTACAAGAAGCTGCCGGAATTTTGGTGGGAACACGAAAAATCACATTTCAACTCTCGCATCACTTGCCAAGAGACTTGTGTATCTTCGAAAACACTCAACACGTAATATTCCACCATTATTACACGTTAAGCACTCCACTCAAAATGCACCGACGATACGGGAGCCAATACTATATTCTTGGATTTCCCGCCAAAACTTGAATTGAATATTGTCACATTGTTATTTGTTATTGTCAATTTTTATATGTAGTCTGTGACTGTGTGCAGAAACTATATCTGTGGTTCCTTTATTCCCTTTAATCTGTGGATCGGCTGGCTGATAGCAAAAGTGAATTTTAATTTCTGTTCTCTAACATAGTACCTAAAAGTTCTGTAATTTCAACGTGAAACTCCGAAACGACTTATTTCTTGGCGTTCTCCAAAAGCTCTCAAGATTTTATAAGAACTATCATGGAAGTCACTGATGATAACTTGGCTACCTTGGCCAACTATTTACAGCAAACCCTTAACCCGGATCCCAATATCAGAAGACCGGGTATGTAAACATTGTTAATAAACATTTTTCTACGAGTTAGGTGCTATTTATTGTAAATATATAGTCATAATAATCATAATAATATGTATATAATATAAAAGTCTTTACCTAAATAATCTGAATAATGGCGCGGAAACGTATAAAATACGTTAGCATGTTGTCATCATGGTAAACATGATTCATTGTTATGATTATAAATTATGTCTTATGTATTTATTGTTCCTTTAATAAGTTTTACATTACCCATAAGTTTATATATCAACCAACAGTAAATTATATTGAATTAATATAACCATTAAAGGTTGTAGGGCTGTTATAGTTCAAAATGATAACCTACAAAACTTTGTTTTCTTCATATTATTGCTGAAGATGTATTCTGAATAGTAGTAATAATCGGCATTTGTTCCAGCGGAGAAGTTCCTAGAAGGTGTAGAAGTGAACCAGAATTATGCCATCCTTCTTCTACACCTGATAGACAAGGAAGCAGTTGATATGACCATCAGAATAGCAGGAGCTATTGCTTTCAAGAACTATGTCAAGAGGAACTGGCCAATTGTAAATTTTATTATCCTCCTAAATGTCATGTGTCCAGAGGTTCACTCCATAAAAAGTATTCCTGGTTCTATGGTCTGAGCTATCTACATACCAAAATCTATCTTAACCCCATCCGGAGTGCTATGGCAACAATACTAAGTATTTGCTAACAAACTTTTTATATAACACAATATTATTTAAAACAATATCGACGCTGGAAATTTGAAATGTCGTAAGGGACATTTTTATACCATTCAACTGGAAATTTTGTCCTCTATTGATCTGTATATTTAAAATTTTGATATCTCTTCAAATAAAGAAGTATGAAGTCAAATTGTTTTGTCGTAAGTGAAATTGTAGTAAAATTTTTGAGTCGTATTGGTCAAGTTTTGTTTATGTAGCTTTTAGCAATGTCGTAAATCTAAGTAACTGTCTGTTTCATACGGTGTAACACGCATACACAATTCATTTGTTGATTGTGTTCATTGTTATTATTTTGTCAGTAAAAGTACAACTAACCTATTAATATTTGTTTTTCTTGATCCACATCCATAATCTAATAAGGTTTCGGTATTAGGCTTCATTAACGAAACTATTTCTAAAAAATGATGTCATTATTGTTTACAATCACTACATTTTCCTATACATTTCTTAACTTTACAACATAAAATGCTAGCATGAACAAGGCGGTTCGGGTAGTTACGACAAAATGATTTTCATTAGGTAAGGTTATAAAAAAAATTTTAACTTCGTAATGGACACCTCTTCAAAAATATCCATGTGTAAGGGACACCTCTTCCTAAATGTCAAAGTGTAAGGGACATCATCTTTTAAACTATTGAGTTTAACGAGGTAAAACTTATATTTAGCTATAAATCAATTAATTTTAAAACATTCTGTCTAGAAAGCATCATAATAGGAAAAAAAATGACAAAGTTGTGACGTTTTAAAAGAACAAATTTTGTTTTTTTGCTCTCCTGTATAGCGTAGGTTTGTCCCTTACGACATTTCAAATTTCCAGCGTCGATATTATAGGACATTGCCAGAGTATTCGAGTGGCCCATATTCGCCTGATATGAATTTAAATTCATCATAACAACAGCCATGACCAACGGCTTTTGATGCCTTCTGAAACATAATAATAATAATTTGAATTACACTCTTAACAGAACAGGTTACTCCAATTACACTGCTCAAGGCAATTCATATGGGTCATCTGGACAACCCATATTGTCGAGAGTTTCAGGTCAACAAGATTCCTACAAGGCCTCCGAAATGACCTAATAACTGCCCTCTACATGTCTTATAGGAAACAGCCGGGACCTACAGTTTAATGTGCCATCGGAAACACAGTGGCACCTATGTGACATGTCCACATGGTGAGATTCGATCCAGGGACTCCGGGTTTAAGGCCAGATAAATACCCACTGGACTACAGATGCTACATGGCAGCACCTATGTGTAATATGATTTGTTATCGAGATTAAAACTAGGGATCCTGATTCAAAGCTAGACACTGGCACTAACACTTCATTACCACCTCAGATTTAGGAAGTCTACTGCTGGATGTAGGCCTCCCCTATTGCAGGGGGATTTGCCAAAATTGGGGTCTGGTACTATCCTACTAATATTATAAATGTGAAAGTTTGTGAGGATCTTTTACACCAAAACTACTGATCCAATTAGGCTGAAATTTGGTATGTACGTAGCTTTGGTATGTCTTGCTATTAATATTCCCATGGGAACTATGACAACGCGGGTGAAACCGCGGGGCACAGCTAGTTCTATATATACTGCCACCTCTGTAACCAATAAACAACACATTATTTAAAATTAAACTTGTTCCAGGAAGAAGATGGCATAGATAGGATTCACGCTGCAGACCGTGCCACTGTGAAAACATTCATAATCTCCC
This sequence comes from Hemistola chrysoprasaria, assembly GCA_947063395.1. NCBI lineage: Eukaryota > Metazoa > Arthropoda > Insecta > Lepidoptera > Geometridae > Hemistola > Hemistola chrysoprasaria. The sequence goes on along the minus strand of OX346733.1, from coordinate 7,206,131 downwards.
TGATGCCCAAGTCTCCAGAGGCTATCAGAAGACAGTTCAGTGATGCTGTAGCTCTCATTGCAAAATGTGACTTCCCTGACAAGTGGCCTAACCTAATTGATGATCTGAGGACTCAGATGGTTGAGCAGTTTGCTATTGGTACGTAAACATACATAGCATGTAAATGTCCAGCTCTGCTAGCACAGTGTCTTAGGGATACTAATGCCCAGGGGGTTAGAATGAGATAGTAGATTTGCATTGTTTAGGTGCAAAAGAAAATCAAATTGAAATTGATATCAACTATACTCAGATCTGCAGTCCCTTGTGGCTGTAAAAAAATCATACTTCTAAGTTAACGCAATCAAAAGTTAAGGCCATTTTACTTCATATTTCCATACTTTGTGCAAGGAACTAATAGATGGCGCTGTACTTTCTTAGTAGGCGAATAGTTTTGGATTGGGATTGGAAGCGTTTTGTTCAGGTATCTAGGTATGGAATGCTACATACATATGTATGCATTAACAATTTATTTTTTCATCTAGATGGCGATGGAGTCAAGTTAGAACTTGCTAAGTGTTTTGTTTACCTGTTACAAACGTTTTTTTTTTTTTTTTTTTTTTTTTTACTGTATGCTTCTTGCAATCTGCCTAATAGGCATTGAGCGAGAGTGTCTGCGGAGCATGTCGTGAGTGGTATGTGCCCAGTGGCCCATCCAACTAATATTTCTTAATCCTTTATTATATCTTGCGGAGCTCTTCTCCTAATTCTTGAGAATGTAACTGTGCTGGAATTCATTAGATCAGTTGTCAGTTCGTTTGGATGGCGGTTCATGCGGTTGGCATATGATTTAAGCTTGGCTTTTATTTCTTCTCTGACAGTTGTTATAGAGAGGTCTCGGTGTAACTGGTCGTTGGTGATATACCATGGTGCGTTTGTGATCATGCGTAACATTTTTGATTGAAACTGTTGTATTATGTCCAGGTTTGGGTTTGCCGCAGTACCCCAAAGTTCAGAGCCATACGACCATATGAGTTTTAAAAGAGATTTGTATAACAGAAGTTTGTTTTTGAGAGATAATTTAGATTTGCGAGCTAGAAGCCATTGGAGTTTGCGAAGTTGTGCGCTTAGAGCTTTCCTCTTCGTGAAAATATGTTTCCTCCACGTGAGACGCCTATCTAGGTATATGCCCAGGTAACGAACATCTTCTTGTTGAGGAATTTGAATATTATTGAGCTGGATAGGAGGACAGGAGCCTTGATTGAGAGTGAAAGTAACCTGGACTGATTTGCTCTCATTTGCTTTTATGCGCCAGTCTTTCAGCCATTTGGATATAAGATCTAGGTTGTTTTGTAGCATACTAGATGCCAGGGCCGTCTTAAGTCTATTCTGCGCCGGGGTGCGGGACTCAGCCTGCGCCCTCGTTTTGTTTACACTGCAGCGTGGCACGCGACCGACGAAACACTGCAGTATGAAAGGGGTCCTAGTCAACCAAGAAAACACAATACACGTAATTTTTTTTTTCTGATTTCAAATGAATGTACTTACACTTTATTGACTTAGAAATCATTTTGCTTCAAGTGCGGGCGACCGGGCGGCAATGTCAAAGGGCGCAATTACTCGCCTATGACAGACGCACAGGTGCCGCGCCGCGCGCCCATTTCAAATGAACTTACACTCTATTGACTTAGAGATCATTTTGCTTCAAGTGCGGGCGACCGGGCGGCAACGTGTCAAACGTACATACATACACTCTCTTTGGATTAGAGATTTTGCTGCGCGCGTGTTGTATTAAATAAAATTGTAATTTGTGTAGTAATGCGGTATGACAAGCGCCGAAAGAGTAATAAAAGTAAAAAAAATATTATTGTTGATGACTATTTTTTTTTGCTTGCGCATACATATTTGTCGTAAGTAACAAGTATATAAAACTGTGCAATAGCGTTAAGTTCAATGAAATATCCAAAATTTAGCGCTCGACAGGCGCCCCCGCACCGCACCCCTTGCACCCCCTGGTAAAGACGGCCCTGCTAGATGCAACTGTAGCATTTGGGTGAGAAGCTATCAGTGCTGTATCATCGGCGAAGGTTCCCACTAGTATATTATTTAGCGTCGGAAGGTCGTATGTGTAGATAAGGTACAGTACAGGGCCCATAACACTTCCTTGAGGGACACCTGCTTGTATAGGGCGTAGGCCGGTCCTGTCTTCACCGTGTTTGACATAGAAGTGTCGCTGGCTTAGGTAGGATTTTATTATCAGATAGTGATGTGGCAAAGCGTTCAGGATCTTAAATAGTAAGCCCTCATGCCAGACGCGGTCGAACGCTTGGGATATATCCAGGAATGCCGCCGAACAGTATCGTTTATGCTCAAAAGCGTTATTTATCTCTGTGACCAATCGGTGGACCTGTTCAATAGTACCGTGTGCTTCACGGAAACCAAATTGATGGGATGGGATCAGCTCAGATTTCACAAGCTCGGGTGTTAGTCTTTTCATGAAAAGGATTTCAAAAGACTTTCGATACTACCGGGAGAAGACTGATTGGGCGGTAGGATGAAACGTTTTCTGGGTCTTTTCCTGGTTTGAGGACGAGTATGATCTCCGCTACTTTCCATTGCAGAGGAACGAATTCACGGCGCAAAACTGCATTAAATATAGAAGTTAGTAGTGAAATGCCTGAATTTGGAAGTTCTTTCAAGACTTTTCCTGTTATCAAGTCATAGCCAGGGGCTTTATTTAGTTTGAGATTCTTTATCACGGAGAGGACTTCAATTTTGGTGAATTTTCTAAGTGGTGGAGCAAGTTGATGTGGATTGGACAGCCTTTCTATTATCTCTTTGGTTTTCGTTGATCCCGTGTCGGGGAACGAAGACGTTGGATAAGTGCTCTGCGAAAAGTTCAGCTTTTTCGGAGTTGCTACGGGCCCAAGTTCCATCCGTTTTGCGTAAAGGATATTCGAATTTTGTTGGATTTTTAATGTTTTTAACAGTCTTCCATAGTGAATACTCTGTAGCCGCAGTAGCGTCTAGTGCGATTAGTCTATTTTGCAGATTCTGATTTCGAATGTCTTCAAGTGTATTTTTTACTGTTTTTACCCATTTGTTAAGGACTTTCTTGTCATTAGGACTCCTTACTAGGAGTCCTAATGAATAATGAATGCAAACTACTGTTTGCCACTGTTTTCTGATTTGCCTCTTTTTCTGGATAAGATCAATAACCACTTGAGGGAAGGTGGGGATGTAGGTCGTTGTTTGGTCTGGTGTAGCCTGCCATGCCGCTGATTGGATACAGGTTGTTAATTTTTTCAACAGCTTCATTTATATCATCATTAGATTTTAGTGGAATTTGTAGGTTTATGTTGCTTTCGATCAGTTCCCGAAAGTATGTCCAATCAGTTTTTTTGTTATGAGTTTTGCAAACGTAACTTTTTTTCTGTGTAAATCCTACTAATACAATACGTTTGAGATCTATAACATTAGTAGGATGGACATATGGATCTGTTTAGGGAACCTAAGTAAATAAAAATTTTAGACTACCTGGCCATACTATCCAAAAATAGTCCATTACCATCCATAGAGATTGTGATTGTGACTGCCTCGGTAGCGTAGAGGGCTCATGCTCGACTGCCAATCAAGAGGTCCCGGGTTTGATCCCCAGGTCAAGCAAAGTGTTAAAAATTGGATTTTTCCATTAGGAATTATCTCAATAACTGCCTGGAGTCTGGAACTGTGCCCGGTAGATGGCAATAGGCTCGCCCCCTATTACATGGGACCAATAATATACTGGCGAAATGTGGGTGGGCCAACTATGGGACTGAGTCCTGGGTACACCTCTGCCTACCCCTTCGGGAAAAAAGGCGTGAATGTATGTTATGAGATTGTGATGATATGATTGTTCCCAGGTGACTACCGCATGATCAATGGCTTGCTCAGCACAGCTCACTCACTATTCAAGCGTTACAGATATGAGTTCAAATCACAGAAACTATGGGAGGAGATCAAAATGGTGTTAGATAATTTTGCTAAACCACTGACTGATCTATTTCAGGTAAATATGAATAAATATATCTAAGACTGGCTGTGCCCGGCGGTTTCATCCGCGTAGTCTTCGTTCCCGTTGGAATATCGGGATAAAAAGTACCGTATGTGTTATTCCAGGGTCTAAGATATCTACATATAAAATTTCAGCTCTATCGGTTCCGTAGTTTTAGCGTGAAAACAGAACACACATATACACACTAAAACAGCACTAGATGGCGCTGGGATCGAGTTATAACTCGCTAGCGTTTTCTCAATCTGTTACTAAAGAATTTTTTTTACATTGCACTGAGATTTGAGATTTATAATATTAGTAAAATTATTTATAAAATTTAACATTTACTTTAAAAATTTATTGTGCAATTAGCCTGAATTACTATAAACAGATGAGGGACATGCTGGATGTAACCTTGTAATATTATGAAAGGACATGACATTGCAGATCAGTGTAATCTAGGGAAATAATTAATAGGAAAGGGGACCTCTTAGCAGTTGAAACAATCCTATGGAAAATTAACTAAATGTTTTGTATTCCTCTGTTTCCTCCGAATTTGATATATTTATATCCTGACATTTAAAAGTTGAAGTAAAGTATGTCCCTATCATTTTATTTTTGTTTGGAATGATCTCTCTGCTGCAGTCTTCCCATTGAGCTACAACATGGGGCTCTTCAAAAGGAGAGTGAATAGTCTTGAAGGGTCGGCAACCACTACCCCTGGTGTTGCAGGTATCCATAGGCGGCGGTAGCCGCTCACCATCAGGCACACCGTCTGCTTGTAAGACCACATAAAAAAATAAGAGCATGACAGAATGGTACCCGTAAGGACGAATCTTAAGGCAGACTACCAGCCAGATCCAGTTGATTTCATTAAATTTGTCAGAAAGCATCAAACACACGCAAACAAACATCTTACTTCCTTATTTCTTTTTCCAGGCAATGATAGAACTAACCAAAAAGCACGAGAACAATCCAGAAGCCCTAAAGGTTATCTACAACTCCCTAGTGCTGACTTGCAAAGTGTTCTACTCGCTTAACTGTCAAGATTTGCCAGAGTTCTTTGAAGATAATATGAATATTTGGATGCCTAATTTGCTCATGTTGTTGCAAGTCAAAGTACCTTGTTTGGAAACAGATGTAAGTATGAAAGTACAAGTGGCTTGCCCATTGTATATCTACATATATATATTGGCCTTGGCATCGTTGGTAGACGATTTAAAACATTCAAGTCTGTATAGAGCATTTAGAACACTCCACAGACAATGTGTCGCCAGGGACGACTTAAGAAAACATAGGTTTGCCCAGAGCCTACACCACCCTCTCGATCTCACTGGCTGAGTTCGCAGAAACTACATGTCGATGGTGCGGAGCCAGTTTGGTTGCAGGAGACTGCCACTTATTTCAGGTTGTACCCTACTTGTACCTGACATAGTCCCCATTCTGGATTTGTTTGAGGTTTCCTCCCTTAGATTGGTTGCGGACCAACGCTGACGAGGCCTGAAAGGTAATTTATATGAACGTATCTAAGGTAGACGGATACAGAATGTTTTAGCCGTTTTAAGCTGTGGGTGTGGGTTACCGGAATATAGATCAGTACCCCACCTCTCTACCCGTGCTTGCTGTTAGAGCCCGCTAAGTGTTATCAGATCCAGAGGATGTGCAGCGGCGTTGTCTGCGTAAAAACTATCAAGCTGCGTTCGCCAACCCGCCTGCCAAGCGTGGCGAGTAATTTCTGAGATGGTGATAATGATATTTTTAGAGTTCTGTACCTCAAAAGGTACCCTTGTTTTATCACTGCTGTTTGTCTGTCTGTGTCCTTCTGTCAAGACCCTTTTTCTCGGGAACGTGTCGAGGTATCAAATTGAAATTGATATCAACAACTTAGGTCTAATGGACCCCTGCTGATGTAAAAAAATCAAACTTCTAAGTCAACGCAAAAAGCTCTAGGGTACTTCCCTTTGGCCTAGCATTATCAAATTTGTCAAGATCTTATATCAAGTAACAAGTCGCCAGTAAAGGAAAAAATCCCAAAAGCGTAAAAGTTTACAAAAACAAAATGTGATAACTGGTTTGCAGTTGTCACAGTTGGTTGTTTGACTGCCTCGGTGGCGTAGAGGGCGCATGCTCGACTGCCAATCAAGAGGTCCCGGGTTCGATCCCCAGGTCAGGCAGTCTTAAATATTGGATTTTTCCATTAGGAATTATCTCAATAACTGCCTGGAGTCTGGAACTTGGCAATAGGCTCGCCCCCTATTACATGGGACCAATAACATACTGGCGAAATGTGGGTGTATCTACTGTGGGACTGAGTCCTATGTACACCTCTGCCTACCCCTTCGGGAAAAAGACGTGAATGTATGTTTATGTTTACAGTTGGTTAGTTGTGTTTGCAGTAGTTTCCAACTAGATGACGCTTGTTCTTGAAACGCGGTAGCGTTTTGTTTAAATATCTAGATATGGAACCCCACACTAAGCATACTCTATCCCTAAGGTATCCCTTGACAATATATTTTAATATGAATGTTGTTTGTTTTGGTCCCAGGAGGAAGACACAATGCCGGGTATATTAGAACAGCTTCGCATGGAGATATGCGAGTGTGCATCGCTGTATGCACTCAAGTATGAGGAAGAGTTCGCTCCGCACGCGCCTGCCTTCGTCACCGCTGTCTGGACTGTACTCTTGGCCACTTCTGCTGCTACTAAATATGATGCTGTATGTACCTCTAAGTATTTTTATTTTAATTTTAGTGGACCAACAGCTTTGTAAGAGAAAAACACAATTATTTATATAGTATAATATTTGGCCTGGGACTCTCCGCAATAAGGTATGAAGCTACAAGTAGCTGGGGTGCCCATCTTGACGGGAAAATTCTGTGAGACAGAGAGAACAGATAGAGAGATATGCGATAGAAAGAGAGGCAGCTTGTAGTTTAGTGTAACGATAATTAGGCGCTGTTTTATCTAAATTGCACTTTGTTGCGTCGGCGCTAGAGTCTCTATTTATTGAAATGATTTTAAAGTGTGTCCCTTCCCATTTTATCAAATCACCCAATTGTTAAAAGTTAGTGACGTTAAGTTATTGAAACAGTTTTCTGTCAGTCAGGACTTGTATTTCATAAAATTTTTGTTTTTTTGTTGTCCAGTTGGTATCAAACGCGCTGACATTCCTCGCTAAAGTGGCAGAGAAGAACAACTACAGGAGTCTGTTTGAAGATCCTGCAACCCTCAGCAGCATCTGTGAAAAGGTTGTCATACCCAACATGGAGTTTAGAGGTGAAACATTTATTCATTTGACTTTTTATTCATTTGTAGTGGTAGGCCTCTTTAGCAGGAGGCCGCCTGGGGAAGTACCACACATTTGCCAGTTATTCATCCGCCAAGCAGTAATGTGCAAACATTACTGTGTTCCGGTATGAAGGGCAATGTTACCAGCGAAATTACTGGGCATGATGAGATTCAACAACTCATATCTCAGGGTGACAGGCGAAGTGCAGTGCCGCGCAGAATTTTGAAACACTGGGTGGCACTGTGTCTGATATGGGCAATCATGATGCTTACCATCAGGCACCTGATTAGTCTTGTCACTTGTCAGTCACTGCCATAAAAAAAAAAAAAAAAAAACTTACTGTAGTTATTAATAACTAGCTGTGCCCCGCGGTTTCACCCGCGTAGACATTCCCGTGGGAATATTGGGGAAAAAGTACCCTATGTGTTATTCCACAGTCTAAGCTACCTACATACCAAATTTTAACCTAATACAATCAGTAGTGTTGACGTAACTTTGACTTTTATAATATTAACAGCCTCGTTGACTCAGATGGTAGTAACTCTGCTTTGTCTGCCGCAGGCCCCGGGTTCGATCCCTGGCCAGGTCAAACATTTACATTTGTGTGCATGAACATGTCTGTTTGATCTGTGTCTGGGTGTTATAAGCTTATATAAGTATGTATATCAGTCATCTGGTTACCATAACAGGCTTCTAGCCTAGTTTGGGACCAGATGACCGTGTGTGGAAGTTGACCCATATTATATTATTATTATTATAAAGTGGGAATTAGGATTGTTTCCGACCTTAGTCCCATTTAATTATTATGTTGGTTGGTGCAATATTTTATTAATAATAATAGTAATAATAAATTCATTTATTTCATTTTTTCATTGATATATAATTAAGAATCTAGATAACTAGAGTCTCATTCCGAAAAACGTCATTAAATGTTGGAGTTATGCTCTCTCTTCAAATGATTTAACTATTATGTTTGTATCGGGAATTTTCCGGTCGCCGCCTCCTTAAGCCCAATTTCGTAAACTGAAAAACTGAACGTGTTCATTTTAGCGAAGCCTTATATAAGAGATTGTGAGCGTTTCCATTACACCCTACATAACACAAGTGATTCGTTCCAGAGTCAGACATGGAACTATTCGAAGACAACCCCGAAGAGTACGTCCGCCGCGACATAGAAGGGTCGGACGTGGACACGCGCCGCCGCGCCGCCTGCGACCTGGTCAACACGCTCGCAGTACATTACGATAACAAGATGATGCATATATTTGGACAATATGTACAGGTGAGGATGCTCAGATATCTAACTTAAGCTTTTATATTATTGAATGACTTAATATAAAAATTGGGTTTTTTTTTTCGGATCCTTCCAATGAACTGAACAACATAGATTTTTCCCTTCGGCCACCTGGTTTCCAATCAAGAAATTTTGTTAAAATTATCCCTACCATTAGTTATATATAGTTATATACTATATAATATACATATTAGTTATATATATTCATGTCATGAATGGTGGCCGATATCACAGTACACCACAATTTTTGTGACGTACACTAATAACCAGTGGCTAGTCATGGGCGAAACGGCCCCATGCTCATGGTCAGGCACGTTAAGGGGTCTCGCACTAGGCCCACAGAAATTTAGCAAAGCAAAGAACCATGTGAACATTCTAGAATGATTCGCAGCAAGCTGCTTACGTATTAATCATAATAAACATAAGATTTATCGACGCGCTCGAAGCAAGCTGCTTGCGCATTCATTGTCAAAACCTTAACTTTATTGCCGTGCTCTCAGCTACCTTATGACTCTGTCCGCATATATTCTTATTAAAAATAGTCACCAAAAGAAAAGACCGTAGCTGACTCACGCGTAGATAAGTCCACGCTACGCTCCTAATAACAATGTCTGTTGTTTCAGTTGATGTTGTCGAAGTACGCATCAGAAGGGTCTGCCTCGTGGCGAGGCAAGGACGCGGCGATGTACCTGGTGACGTCACTAGCCACTCGCGGCGCAACCAACGCTCACGGAGTGACGCGAGCCTCGCCGCTCGTAGACCTCGCGCAGTTCGCTCACAACCATGTGCTCACTGAACTACAACCTGACACAGGTATATACAGTTAATGTATACATGTACCTGGTGACGTCACTAGCCACTCGCGGCGCAACCAACGCTCACGGAGTGACGCGAGCCTCGCCGCTCGTAGACCTCGCGCAGTTCGCTCACAACCATGTGCTCACTGAACTACAACCTGACACAGGTATATACAGTTAATGTATACATGTACCTGGTGACGTCACTAGCCACTCGCGGCGCAACCAACGCTCACGGAGTGACGCGAGCCTCGCCGCTCGTAGACCTCGCGCAGTTCGCTCACAACCATGTGCTCACTGAACTACAACCTGACACAGGTATATACAGTTAATGTATACATGTACCTGGTGACGTCACTAGCCACTCGCGGCGCAACCAACGCTCACGGAGTGACGCGAGCCTCGCCGCTCGTAGACCTCGCGCAGTTCGCTCACAACCATGTGCTCACTGAACTACAACCTGACACAGGTATATACAGTTAATGTATACATGTACCTGGTGACGTCACTAGCCACTCGCGGCGCAACCAACGCTCACGGAGTGACGCGAGCCTCGCCGCTCGTAGACCTCGCGCAGTTCGCTCACAACCATGTGCTCACTGAACTACAATCTGACACAGGTATATACAGTTAATGTATACATGTACCTGGTGACGTCACTAGCCACTCGCGGCGCAACCAACGCTCACGGAGTGACGCGAGCCTCGCCGCTCGTAGACCTCGCGCAGTTCGCTCACAACCATGTGCTCACTGAACTACAACCTGACACAGGTATATACAGTTAATGTATACATGTACCTGGTGACGTCACTAGCCACTCGCGGCGCAACCAACGCTCACGGAGTGACGCGAGCCTCGCCGCTCGTAGACCTCGCGCAGTTCGCTCACAACCATGTGCTCACTGAACTACAACCTGACACAGGTATATACAGTTAATGTATACATGTACCTGGTGACGTCACTAGCCACTCGCGGCGCAACCAACGCTCACGGAGTGACGCGAGCAGGGGGTGTCAGCTTAGTTCCCGGCCAATGCCAACACGGCGAAGGAAATGTTAAAAAGAAACGGAGATCTACAAACGACAGAGAAAGCACTATTTACTGACCCTACTAAGGAAAATATAACATTTTAGTAGAATTCAAAGTTATGGGAATTATTTAATTAATTCGGAAGATAGAAATAAACACTACAATAAATTCATTACTTATTTCAAAAAATAAGTAATGAAATTTATTAATAATTTTATCACATATATTGTTCAAATTAGTTAAATCTAGACCTCAGATTCTTATGATTACTTGAATCAGCGTTAGAAGAATTTCTTTTTTGCCATCTGGCAACCGGATAATAGAAATGGCTGCTTTTTGTTTACGATTTTCACTTTTTCATTGATTTGCACTTTGCACATCTTTAGTGGAAATAAGTTTTGTAAAGTTTCTCGTATTTGTTAAATTGTGCTATAGAAAGTTTTGTTTTTGTGCTAACGAGATCATAGACTCTATTATTGCGATTGTGCGAAAAAGACGCCTAGGTTAGGCAAAGTGTTAAACTGTGGTGTTAAATATCGGATTTTTCCGTGAGGGATTATCTCAATAACAACCTGGAGTCTAGAACTGTGCCCGGTAAATGGCAATAGTCTCGCCTTCTATTACATAGGACCAATAACATACTGGCGAAATGTGGGAGTATACTTAGTATGAGACTGAGTTCTGGGTACACCTCGGCCAACCCCTTCTAGAAAGATGTGTAATATAAGATTTACCATATTTTCATCTGAATAAAGACTACTTCTAATAGCTGGCCTTATTTTTTTACCCTTTGCGTATGGCATATAGAATAGGCATATATAGAAGTAAATATAGAAATATAATATTGGTAGGTACCTATAGCTAATGTATATAAATATTAAATCTCCCGCGCTACTGAATAGTTCCAGTGCGAAGCGTTGGTAACGCTAGCATCGCTTCGTGTACGCAAATCTGAAGTACGTAGTGAGACTTCTTCTCGTATATGTGTTCTGTGGACGCGAGCCTCGCCGCTCGTAGACCTCGCGCAGTTCGCTCACAACCATGTGCTCACTGAACTACAACCTGACACAGGTATATACAGTTAATGTATACATGTACCTGGTGACGTCACTAGCCACTCGCGGCGCAACCAACGCTCACGGAGTGACGCGAGCCTCGCCGCTCGTAGACCTCGCGCAGTTCGCTCACAACCATGTGCTCACTGAACTACAACCTGACACAGGTATATACAGTTAATGTATACATGTACCTGGTGACGTCACTAGCCACTCGCGGCGCAACCAACGCTCACGGAGTGACGCGAGCCTCGCCGCTCGTAGACCTCGCGCAGTTCGCTCACAACCATGTGCTCACTGAACTACAACCTGACACAGGTATATACAGTTAATGTATACATGTACCTGGTGACGTCACTAGCCACTCGCGGCGCAACCAACGCTCACGGAGTGACGCGAGCCTCGCCGCTCGTAGACCTCGCGCAGTTCGCTCACAACCATGTGCTCACTGAACTACAACCTGACACAGGTATATACAGTTAATGTATACATGTACCTGGTGACGTCACTAGCCACTCGCGGCGCAACCAACGCTCACGGAGTGACGCGAGCCTCGCCGCTCGTAGACCTCGCGCAGTTCGCTCACAACCATGTGCTCACTGAACTACAATCTGACACAGGTATATACAGTTAATGTATACATGTACCTGGTGACGTCACTAGCCACTCGCGGCGCAACCAACGCTCACGGAGTGACGCGAGCCTCGCCGCTCGTAGACCTCGCGCAGTTCGCTCACAACCATGTGCTCACTGAACTACAACCTGACACGGGTATATACAGTTAATGTATACATGTACCTGGTGACGTCACTAGCCACTCGCGGCGCAACCAACGCTCACGGAGTGACGCGAGCCTCGCCGCTCGTAGATCTCGCGCAGTTCGCTCACAACCATGTGCTCACTGAACTACAACCTGACACAGGTATATACAGTTAATGTATACATGTACCTGGTGACGTCACTAGCCACTCGCGGCGCAACCAACGCTCACGGAGTGACGCGAGCCTCGCCGCTCGTAGACCTCGCGCAGTTCGCTCACAACCATGTGCTCACTGAACTACAACCTGACACAGGTATATACAGGGCGTAACCAACGCTCACGGAGTGACGCGAGCCTCGCCGCTCGTAGACCTCGCGCAGTTCGCTCACAACCATGTGCTCACTGAACTACAACCTGACACAGGTATATACAGTTAATGTATACATGTACCTGGTGACGTCACTAGCCACTCGCGGCGCAACCAACGCTCACGGAGTGACGCGAGCCTCGCCGCTCGTAGACCTCGCGCAGTTCGCTCACAACCATGTGCTCACTGAACTACAACCTGACACAGGTATATACAGTTAATGTATACATGTACCTGGTGACGTCACTAGCCACTCGCGGCGCAACCAACGCTCACGGAGTGACGCGAGCCTCGCCGCTCGTAGACCTCGCGCAGTTCGCTCACAACCATGTGCTCACTGAACTACAACCTGACACAGGTATATACAGTTAATGTATACATGTACCTGGTGACGTCACTAGCCACTCGCGGCGCAACCAACGCTCACGGAGTGACGCGAGCCTCGCCGCTCGTAGACCTCGCGCAGTTCGCTCACAACCATGTGCTCACTGAACTACAATCTGACACAGGTATATACAGTTAATGTATACATGTACCTGGTGACGTCACTAGCCACTCGCGGCGCAACCAACGCTCACGGAGTGACGCGAGCCTCGCCGCTCGTAGACCTCGCGCAGTTCGCTCACAACCATGTGCTCACTGAACTACAACCTGACACGGGTATATACAGTTAATGTATACATGTACCTGGTGACGTCACTAGCCACTCGCGGCGCAACCAACGCTCACGGAGTGACGCGAGCCTCGCCGCTCGTAGATCTCGCGCAGTTCGCTCACAACCATGTGCTCACTGAACTACAACCTGACACAGGTATATACAGTTAATGTATACATGTACCTGGTGACGTCACTAGCCACTCGCGGCGCAACCAACGCTCACGGAGTGACGCGAGCCTCGCCGCTCGTAGACCTCGCGCAGTTCGCTCACAACCATGTGCTCACTGAACTACAACCTGACACAGGTATATACAGTTAATGTATACATGTACCTGGTGACGTCACTAGCCACTCGCGGCGCAACCAACGCTCACGGAGTGACGCGAGCCTCGCCGCTCGTAGACCTCGCGCAGTTCGCTCACAACCATGTGCTCACTGAACTACAACCTGACACAGGTATATACAGTTAATGTATACATGTACCTGGTGACGTCACTAGCCACTCGCGGCGCAACCAACGCTCACGGAGTGACGCGAGCCTCGCCGCTCGTAGACCTCGCGCAGTTCGCTCACAACCATGTGCTCACTGAACTACAACCTGACACAGGTATATACAGTTAATGTATACATGTACCTGGTGACGTCACTAGCCACTCGCGGCGCAACCAACGCTCACGGAGTGACGCGAGCCTCGCCGCTCGTAGACCTCGCGCAGTTCGCTCACAACCATGTGCTCACTGAACTACAATCTGACACAGGTATATACAGTTAATGTATATATGTACCTGGTGACGTCACTAGCCACTCGCGGCGCAACCAACGCTCACGGAGTGACGCGAGCCTCGCCGCTCGTAGACCTCGCGCAGTTCGCTCACAACCATGTGCTCACTGAACTACAACCTGACACGGGTATATACAGTTAATGTATACATGTACCTGGTGACGTCACTAGCCACTCGCGGCGCAACCAACGCTCACGGAGTGACGCGAGCCTCGCCGCTCGTAGACCTCGCGCAGTTCGCTCACAACCATGTGCTCACTGAACTACAACCTGACACAGGTATATACAGTTAATGTATACATGTACCTGGTGACGTCACTAGCCACTCGCGGCGCAACCAACGCTCACGGAGTGACGCGAGCCTCGCCGCTCGTAGACCTCGCGCAGTTCGCTCACAACCATGTGCTCACTGAACTACAACCTGACACAGGTATATACAGTTAATGTATACATGTACCTGGTGACGTCACTAGCCACTCGCGGCGCAACCAACGCTCACGGAGTGACGCGAGCCTCGCCGCTCGTAGACCTCGCGCAGTTCGCTCACAACCATGTGCTCACTGAACTACAACCTGACACAGGTATATACAGTTAATGTATACATGTACCTGGTGACGTCACTAGCCACTCGCGGCGCAACCAACGCTCACGGAGTGACGCGAGCCTCGCCGCTTGTAGACCTCGCGCAGTTCGCTCACAACCATGTGCTCACTGAACTACAACCTGACACAGGTATATACAGTTATTGTATACATATACCTGATGACGTCACTAGCCAATGCAAATTTCAGGGTCTATAAGCCTGTTACATACTAAATTTCAGCTCAATCAGGCTTTGACATGAAGAGGTATAATCTCTGATAAATCATCAGCTCGTATCATTCCACTGCTGTCTGTCCTGAGAGTCGCGAGACAATGCCCTCGAGCGTTCGGTAATTGTAAACACTCGGCCGAGTACTCGACGAGCGTCCGTCCTAACAACAGACCGATATGTTCCTCTGCCGGGTCTCACGGCTCCCACCGGATGAAAGGGGTGGTACTATTATATAGCCGGGAAGTCGATACAGTCGCAAAAACCGACGTTCGACGACGAAGTTCGCCTGTAAAAATTAAGCCTATCATAATATCGTTAACCTGGGCTGGTTGTCTACTGACACTCCATTCTCCTAATGAATAAAGTTTTTAAAGTTTGTTTTAGATTATATCAGTTAGTTTATATCATCAACTTTTATATGACCTGCAGAGAAACTTCCACCGGGTGGCAATCTTCCAGTTTGGAAATCCTTAAACAGACTTCGAGCTGGTATCGGAAGATGCCAAGAAAACCGGGTTAGGTGGGGTTTCTCTAGCGAAAAGTGTGATTGTAGGGCTGTATAGTCAATGGCTCACCTCCTGCAGTGACCTAACTATCCAACGATAGCTACGATGAAGGACCTCCTCGTAGTAAACCACAACGCCGTAGATCTGGCAAAATACTGGACCAAAACATTATAAACCACTAGCCATTTTGACTCAAATAGAAGATGAATAAAGTTTGTAAAATAAAATTAACGTTTTTGTTGCAGCAACCGAGCTCCCAGTGATAAAAGCGGATTCCATCAAGTACATAATGACGTTCAGGTCGCTACTGCCGAAGGAGATCGTCTTGGCTGCTGTTCCTTTAATTGTAAGCTGTTTTTCTATTACTAAATACGGTGTAGTCATACTTAACAGGATACAGGACATATTAGCAGTTTGACACAATCCTATGGAAAATTAAGTAAATTGATGTTTTGTATTCCCCTGTTTCCTCCGAATACAGTAAACCTATTTGATATAATATTTGTAATCTGATATTTTAAAGTTGAAGTAAAGTATGCCCCTATCATTTTGTTTTTGTTTATAAACTCTATATATGTTGGAGTGAACGTCCAATCACGCGAGTAAAACTGCGATTTTTGGAAGTTCACTATGAAAAAACTAAGGGTTTATAAGAAAAATTTAAATGACAGGGACATAGGTTAATTTATAGAATGGGTTAATTATATTCGGAGGAAACAGGGGAATACAAAACATCGATTTGGTACATATTTCATTGGATTGTATCAAATTCCTAGAAGGCCATGTACGCTCTTAAAGCTGTCATGAGCATTATCTCGTGGTAGGTTTGGGCTAAGTGTTTTTGTAATGTTTTTATTTACATAATTTAACATCACGCTTTTTTCCGAAGGGGCAAGCAGAGATATGCCCAGGGACCGTCCACCATCACTTCGCAAGTTGTGTTTTTGCTCCCATGTAATAGGGGCGATACAACTATACCAAATTATCCTGTATAGTAAAACCTAATATACAAAATGATTTCATATAAAAAGTGTAGTTTTAGTATTTTATCGTCTTTTTCAGATCTCACACATAAAAGGACGTGGGGTAGTGGTGACTTACGCAGCGTGTGCTATAGAGAAACTGATCGCTGGCGGGATGTTGCCTAATGCTGGTTAGTTATGGATAAGAGCTTTATTTTATGCCATAGGCCCTATGGTCCTACGTCTGCTTGTGCCCCTATGCCATAGGGGTACAAGCAGACGGTGTGCCTGATGGTGAGCGGTTACCGCCGCCTATGGATACCTGCAGCACCAGGGGTATTGCCAGTATGCTGCGAGCCAGTATTCTTATGGCTTCGAAATTAGATTATGGTACTACCATAGACATATTGCCGTTGGGTTACCGGCGATAGAATAGTATCCCACCCTCTACCCGTGATTGCTGTAAGAGCCGGCTAAGGATGAGATCTAGAGGACGGGCAGCAACGTCCTCTGAGTAAAATATCTGCGTGGCGAGTGTTAGCAAAGCCATCTCAATAGGGGAGGTCTATGTCAAGCCGTGACGGTGGACTTCTTATTGCTGAGATGATGAAGACACAAATATACACGGATCAGCTTATATTTTATGGCAATTCGATATATTCGCGAGTCTTGCATATCTTTCTTTTTCCTGTTTGACAGGTAAATGTACTTCCTCGGGTATTACTACTTATCCCCTACCGGGAAATTAAATAAGAGGCAGGACTATGTGGATACAAAAACATTAAATACGACACCGATTCTTTCCCTTCCGCGTTTTCCACTCCCAGTCAACGTGGCGGTTATTAGTAGATACTATGAAAGAGTAGCCGTGTGGTTCCCGGCTTTATAATACAGCCACCCCTCCCTCCCCTGGTGGGAGATATATAGAGCCACATATAGTGCGGAGTGCGGGCAGCAGCTCTCCGGCACCAAGTATTACAACTGCTGCGTGAGACAACACTAGCTACAAGCGGCACCATCTAGGATACATGTTCACATATACATAGATTATGACGTTCTATGGGGGAGGCTATGTTCAGCTGTGGACGTCTTCCGGCTGATGATAATGAAATAGTAAAGACGTTACAACCTTGGTAATTGATAACATAAACATAACATACATTCACGCCTTTTTCCCGAGGGGGTAGGCAGAGGTGTACCAAGGACTCAGTCCCATAGTAGATACACCCACATTTCGCCAGTATGTTATTGGTCCCATGTAATAGGGGGCGAGCCTATTGCCATATACCGGGCACAGTTCCAGACTCCAGGCAGCTATTGAGATAATTCCCAATGGAAAAATCCAATATTTAACACTATGCCTGACCTGGGGATCGAACCCGGGACTTCTTGATTGGCAGTCGAGCATGCGCCCACTACGCCACCGAGGCAGTCAAAGATACAGTAGGCAGTGGTAATTGATAGTATAATAAATTGTCGACAGAGTTATTACCGCACGCGCCGATGTTGATGCAAGCATTGTTCACTGTACTGGCGGAACAGCACGCGCTCGGCGAACATAATGAATACGTTATGAAAGGTATGTTTTACCACGCCTGGGACACTCCGCTGAAGCTATAAGTAGCTGGAGCTTCCGTCTTGGCGGTACAATTTCTATGAGCTAGTCACCTCTCTTTCTATCGCGTATCTCTCTATCTATTCGTTAATATATAGAGAGATACGCGATAGAAAGAGAGGCAGCTTGTTGGTTAATATAATAATAATTAGCTACGCACTGTCGCAGATCTCTATTTATGATGATTCTGAGGAGTATTCTTCTGTCCCTTTAGTAGTTCTGTGGTTATACACACGTTTTATTTGCTGTTGGTAATAACTGTGTCTGTTTTTTTTTATGATAGTGAGTGACAAGACGAGCAAATCAGGTGCCTGATGGTAAGCATCATGATTGCCCATATCAGACACAGTGCCACCCAGTGTTTTATAATTCAAAATTCTACGCGGCACTGCACTGCGCCTGTCACCCTGAGATTATGAGTTGTTGAATCTCATCATGCCCAGTAATTTCGCTGGTAACATTGCCCTTCAGACCGGAACACAGTAATGTTTGCACATTACTGCTTGGCGGATGAATAACTGGCAAAGGTGTGGTACTTCCCCAGGCGGCCCCCTGCAAAGGAAGCCTACCACTACAAAAATGGTTGTATAATATAAAGCTTTACGACAAACTTACCTCACACTGGCTATCCAATAGACATTGTGAGGAGGTAACCGGCCCCCTTATTACGAACAGCAGTAACAGTGTGGAAAGAGTTTAATTGATTTTTGTCTGCTGTCAAACGGCATACAAAAAATTACGTTTGACAGCAAAATTTACTACTGTTGTTACGCGATTGCATGTTCGTAATACCGCCCCTGGGCTGAGCTTCCTTGGAAAATAAGTTCGAATTCATTTAAAATGAAACTGCTACTATGTTCATTATTTCCAGCGATCCTCCGTACGCTATCATGTCTCCGCGACGCCGCCCTGCCGTACTTAGGGCAAGCCTTGCCCAAACTGGCCCAAATAGTGTCAGTCATCGCCAAGAACCCATCCAAGCCACACTTCAACCACTATCTGTTTGAAACCTTGTCGCTCGCTGTTTCGTAAGTATTATTCATCATCATCATATGGGGTTCTATGCTTCCTTGGATTTCAAGCTGATTTACTTTGCCGCCGAAAAATTTCGAGGGTAAATGGATCCCTTAAGTTTACCTTTTTAATAAACCTTTTTTAACATGTATAAATAGAGTTTTCATATAATTTTGAACCGTTATATTATGTTTATATTACGTTATATTTTGCATTATATTATATTACGTTATATAATAATTTGAATATATACTTTAACAGAACGGGTAACCCTAATTTAAACTGCTCGAGTCAATTCATATGGGTTATGTGGACAACCCATATTGTCAGAGTTTCGGGTCGACAAGATTCCTACGCAGCCTCCAACATGAGCTAACGACTGCCCCCTACATATCTTATAGGAAACTATAGGGACCTACAGTTTAACGTGACATACGAAACACGATAGCGTCCAGGCGAAAAGTCCACATGGTGAGATTCGATCCAGAGACACCGGATTTAAAGCCGGGCATATTCCCGTTGGACCACGGACGCTACAATTATATAAAATGTTAAAATGCATGTAATCTTTACGTACACATTTACAGTGAGGCTATCCATTATTAGGGTACCATACCTCAAAAGGAAAAAAGGAACCCTTATAAGATCACTTTGTTGTTTGTCTGTCAAGACACTTTCACGGAAACGCGTGGAGGTATCAAGATGAAATTGATATCAACTACTCAGATCTGCGGTCCCTTGGGGCTAAAAAAAAAATTATTCTTCTAAGTTAACGCAATCAAAAGTTATGGCCATTTCACTGCATATTCTATACTTTGCGCAAGGAACTAATAGATGGCGCTGTATGATTCCAAGCGTTTTGTTCAGGTATCTAGGTATGGAACCCTACACTATGCATACATACATATGCCTTAACAATTTGTGTTTTGTTCAGAACTGAAATGGTAACATCACTTATGTTAGGCATGTGTTTTCTTTTCAGATTAGTGACTAAAGCTAACCCGGCAGCGATTAGTGCATTCGAAGACGCCCTATTTCCTATATTCCAAGAGATATTGCAGAATGACGTTCAAGGTACGTTGAACCCGCTGACTTTTTGACTGACCCGTTGGTTTTATTGGTAACTGTGCATTCTGAGCTGCAGGTCCCGGGTTTTATCCCCAGCCAGCTCAAATATTAGTGCGTATCAGAATGTCTATTTAATCTGAATCTGGGTTATATATGCGTATTTTCAAAAATAAAATAAATAAGTATTTATTGCCATATTCTACAAAACTTAATCCTATACTTATAATATATATATATATATATATATGGCAATTTTATAAGTATATAAATTCTGGTTCAACATAGTGCAGGCTCTGTCTGTTTGGGACCAGCGGTGTTATTGTGGAATAAGGACTATCACTTTAGTGACTAATAATTTGATTTGGTCTCATATTGTTATTATGTAGCTCGAAAACACGGGCTATACCGGAGGTGGTATTACGAACATGCAATCGCGTAACAACAGCAGTAAATTTTGCTGTCAAACGGCATACAAAAAATGACGTTTGACAGCAAAATTTACTGCTGACATTAAGCAATTAAACGCTTTCCACACTTCTACTGCTGTTCGTAATAAGGGTACACGTAGACCATAATATTTAGTTCAACGTGCAGAGGCACCTTTGACCTTTTAATCTAATAATGCTAGATAGTGTATTAATCTACTCTTCAGTCTTATAAATAAAACAATTGTTGTGGGAGAACTATGTATATAACTTTAATAATTATTTTAGGAATTATTATAAAACAATCAGTATAGTTAATGCAAAAAGATGGCTCCTCGTGACCACGCAACTTATTACTTGTTAAAGTTATTGACAGTTGACAGTTCTGACTGCGTTCATAAAATAAGGTAGGAACAGATAGAATTACTACAGATAGCACGGCCTTTACATGAAAGTGTGTGTGTTTCGTACAGAGTTCATGCCGTACGTGTTCCAAATCCTGTCGCTAATGTTGGAGTTGCGCGGCGCGAGCGGGGGTGGGGGCGGGGGCGCGGGGGAGGCGGGGGGCGACACGGACGCGTACGGCGCGCTGCTGCCGTGCCTGGTGGCGCCCGCGCTGTGGGAGCGCGCCGCGAACGTTCGCGCGCTCGTTCGCCTGCTCGCCGCCTTCGTCGCCGTGCGCGGGCAGCTCGTGCTACGCTCCGGACGACTCGTGAGAACATTTATCATTCAACTAGTACTTTTTGCAGGGGGCCGCCTGGGGAAGTACCACACCTTTGCCATCAGGCACCTGATTTGCTCGTCTTGTCACTTACTATCATAAAAAAATAATTAATTAATTTAATCAGGTAAATCAGGTGCCTGATGGTAAGCATCATGATTGCCCATTTCAGACACAGTACCACCCAGTGTTTTATAATTCAAAATTCTGCGCGGCACTGCACTGCGCCTGTCACCCTGAGATATGAATTGTTGAATCTCATCATGCCCAGTAATTTCGCTGGTAACATTGTCCTTCATACCGGAACACAGTAGTGTTTGCACATTACTGCTTGGCGGATGAATAACTGGCAAAGGGGTACTTCCCCAGGCGGCACTCTACAAAAGAGGTTTACAACTACATATTAACTTTCCTTCCAGAATGCAATCCTGGGTGTATTCCAAAAGCTAATCGCGTCCAAAACGAACGATCACGAGGGATTCTATCTCATACAGACGATACTTTATAGGTTTGGCATGTAAGTATTTATAAAATATAAATTTAACAGGATACCTCTTAGCAGTTTGTCACAATCCTATGGAAAATTTACGAAATCGATGTTTGGTATTCCCCAGTTTCCTCCGAGAATAATTGATTTTATCCATAAATTAATATCTTGAATATTAGAAGATGAATTAGGCTATGTCCCTGTTATTTTATTTTTGTTCCTTAACTCTTCATTTATTTCCAGTGAACGTCTAATTACGCGAGTAAAACTGGGACAGTTTTTCATGTTTTTAAAGGGTCATACTTCATTTAACAATGGGTTTGTAGAAAAATTAAAATGACAGGGACATGCTCACTGAAGACCAAGATTTTATAAAAAAAAAACCATTGCTCTGACGCAGTTATCTAGGGAGGAAACACGGGAATACGTTTGTATGGAAAAATCACCCCTCATGAAATCTCTTTAATGCTAACGATACTCTGACTGTTTGTACGCTTTCACATTCGCATAGTATATTATAATTAATGACGGTGCTAAAAATATTATTTATGCACATTTGAAAATCTTATTATCATACCTATGAAATAAAACCAAAATTCAAAATTAGATCGACGTGACCCTAAACCAACAACTCCTTTCCCGATCAGCTGACATGAATTAGGAATTTTACATATTATTATTGGTTTCTTAATTATAATTTTTGACATGAATTAGCATGGAAATGAATAATAAAGATAATATTTTTTCTTTTTTATTGTACGATAATTATTGGCAATAGGATTATTGAAATAGGCTAGTTGACTAAATTTGAAAAATTGGTTAATATATTATCTTACTATCTATTTTACCCTAAAAACTTATTATTTTTGAAAAATTCGATTATTTATATTGTGTATTTTTGGTTTTAAAAAATCAATTTGAATTTACCGCAAAAACGCTCCAGACTGTCATGGCGTTTTGAATGACGTCACACCGTGACAAACACAACAAAGGAATCGTGTGTTTTTCTGGGAGTTGTTAGTTTTCTCTAATTAAAAATGAATTCCTCTTATTACAAGAACTGTGTAGTGCCCCAGTGTAAAAGTACGACTATAAAAACGCCAAACAAATTATTCATTTATGTTCCAAACAATAAACATATACGAAAAAAGTGGCTAAACCTTGCGAGGAGAGATGATGCTAATAGTTTATCTGCAGTTTCGAGAATGTATTTTTGTGAAGATCATTTTGATGTAAGTCACACAATCAACATATTTACAAATTTAAAACAAAAATAATGAATATTTATTTTTCAAGTTTTAATTTACGAGTAAAGGTTATGTTATGTTGTTATCAGGTAGAATTTTAATTTAGTGTTATATTTATTATAATTAACCAACATTATTTTCTTATTCTAGTTGCCAAATGACATGGTTAATTATATGGAGTAATAAATTAAATAATACTTAGCAAATCTAACCTCAAAACCAATGTCCGGCAACTTACATTAAGTATGACAAACTACGAAACAAATAATACTGTTTATGTTTATAATAAGTCAATGAACATGTATTATATAATTTACACATATTCATACTTACACAGAGGTTTTAGCATTGCGGAATTCCGATGAGCAAAAGTCAGTATTTGATGCGAAAAAATTGCCGAGCATGACGGCGTCAATTCTGGGTAAATTCGTACTATTTGCTTTAATAAATTCTGATTCCATAGCGAAATATATCTGTCTTAAAACCACAAATATATCTGTTTGAAAACCACTATGTTACCTTGTCAAAAATAGCTAAAAAACGAAAAACTAATTAAATAACTTGCTCTGTTTTATGGAAACGTCAACAACAACAATGATGTTTGCCGCGGTGTGACGTCACGCTTTCTGATTGGTGTTTAATATCACGTGATCGTACGCCTAGTTTTACGGAATTTATTTATTGAAAAGATTATTAATCTTTATTTCGTTTTATAAATCATTTAGTTTTTTAATATTTCTACATCTTAGTTAATAATCAGAAACAACCGTGCATCCGATTTATTTATAGTGGACACAACCCTATTATATGTGATTTTTAATCTTTTGTATTATGTAGTCAAACAATTATTTATCAAGCAGTAATGTGCAAACATTACTGTGTTCCTTTGATTTTTAATCCATTTTGTAAGGGAAAATGATGTTTTTTTTCTCGACTTTCGCAATTCTTAAGTAATACCACATGTTACAAACATGTGGTATTGTACGTTTACGAGCAATTTATAACATAATTTGATATAACTTTCAGGCCAGTAATGCAAGAATACACGAAACAAATAATGACACTCCTATTCCAAAGGCTATCGTCGTCGAAGAGTACTAAATACGTGCGCGGTTTGATAGCGTTCCTAGGATTCTATGCGGCGCACTTCGGCGCCGACACACTCGTTGAACTTGTGGACTCTGTACAGACCAAGTATGTATTATCACTATATATTATAAAACACTAAATGACTCACTAGTTATATATGCTGGGGTCGGAGGGTGCAGGAGAAGCCAAAAACTCTTCTATGTACTAGGTTTTTATATTTTTCTTCACATAACGATTATGTGTTAAATCTTAATTATATCTAAAGTTAACCTAAAGTGCGGCGACAACGGTCCGATGTTAGAACCGAAGTGATGGATCTTCAGGGGAAAGCATCGAGGCAGGGGGCACTGGGCCAAAATAGCAGCGTCGGCGCTTTGTGTCGTCGCGTCGTTGCTAAGAGTGACCCCTGTATGACGTCATCGGAGATGGTCTTGTCGCACGATATGACACACTGACTGACATAATAAAATAATAATAATAATATGGGACAACTTCCACGCACGGCCATCTGGTCCCAAACTAGGCTAGAAGCCTGTACTTTGGTAACCAGATGACTGATATACATACATATATAAGCTTATAACACCCAGACACAGATCAAACAGACATGTTCATGCACACAAATGAAACTCGGGCCTGCGGCACAGAAAGCAGAGTTACTACCGTCTGAGCCAACGAACTTGTCAGAGGTGCTTACATGCAACGCAGAGCCCAAACCGCTGATCCTAGAGACTTGAAACTGTTGTTGTTGTTGAATGTTAGTTGTTTTCGTTGTCTGGACGTGTGCTAAGAAAGGATTTTTAAAAATTCACATTCTAAGGGGTCCAAAAAGGGCGTCAAAGTTTTGGTATAAAACTGCCATATTTCATAATTGCGAGCGGGTAAAGCAGCTGTTCCTACACTAGTTATATAATATAGTGTAATTATTTCTATATAATAGGGCCACCTCTTTCTCACCTGATGGGAGCCATGAGACCCTAAAGAGACACATATTTGGAGATCGGGCAGCAGCGCTCTCCGGCACCAATTATTACAATTGAGACAAGCGTGCTGATCTAGGCTTAATGTGTCCATATGATTGGTTTATGGCTTCCTACGGGAGAGGCTTATGTTCAGCAGTAGGCGTTTGCCGGCTGATAAAGAAAAAAATGCAATAAATTATTTATAGGTATATAGGAT
This sequence comes from Hemistola chrysoprasaria, assembly GCA_947063395.1. Lineage (NCBI taxonomy): Eukaryota > Metazoa > Arthropoda > Insecta > Lepidoptera > Geometridae > Hemistola > Hemistola chrysoprasaria. The sequence continues at coordinate 7,180,966 of OX346733.1, read as the reverse complement.
GCAGCTTGAAAAAGTTGATCTATTTATCAATTAAAAATAATATACTGTTATTTCAGTAATATTTACAAAATTGATACTAAATCTAAACTAGAACAAAAACTCACATACCTAGAGATTTCTAGCACAAGAAGGTGCCCGATGGTAAGCATCATGATTGCCCATATCAGACACAGTGCCACCCAGTGTTTAAAATTCAAAATTTTGCGCGGCACTGCACTGCGCCTGTCATCCTGACATATGAGTTGTTGAATCTCGTCATACCCAGTAATTTCACTGGTAACACTGCCCTTCAGACCGGAACACAGTAATGTTTGCACATTACTGCTTGGCGGATGAATAACTGGCAAAGGTGTGGTACTTCCCCAGGCGGGCCAGTGCTAAAGAGGCCTACCACTACAAAAACTACTGGTTGTTTATGTTTGGTTGGAATTATCTCAATAACTGCCTGGAGTCTGGAACTGTGCCCGGTAGATGGCAATAGGCTCGCCCCCTATTACATGGGACCAATAACATACTGGCGAAATGTGGGTGTATCTACTATGGGACTGAGTCCTGGGTACACCTCTGCCTACCCCTTCGGGAAAAAGGCGTGAATGTATGTATATATGTATGTCAAAGTCCGGTTACTAACCAAAGACATTATGATAAACTTACTAAGTAGACTGTGCACTGTGTCGGTCCCGAGTGAGAACCACTCGTGGTGTCTATCCTTTTCCTTTTCTCTCCAAATTTGACAGTGCACAGTCTTGTTAGAAAGGTAAAACGTCTTTTTTGTAACTACGAGAGGAGGTCAAAAAGTTCGCGGAATGAAATGGAAGGGGGGTGAATTTACACATGAAATTATTATTCCTTTTCAATATATTCTCCATTAACCCTAATACACTTTTCAGACCTTTCAAATAATTTGTTTAACCCTTCGAAAAAAAATGATTTGTCAAGGCCTTCAAAATAAGCAGATATTGCCGACTTCACTTCATCGTCATCCGTAAATTTCTTTCCACGAAGCTCTTTTTTCATGTTTGGGAACAAATAATAATCACAAGGGGCCAAATCTGGACTATAGGGAGGGTGGTTTAAAGTTTCGAAGCCGCACTTGTGTAAGGCAGCCATCGCAACATGACTCTTGTGAACGGGTGCGTTGTCGTGCAAAAGGAGCACACCTCGAGACCATTTTCCCCTTCTCTTTTCTTTAATTGCTACTTTTAATTTTTCCAGTAGTGTAGCGTAGTACTTCCCCGTGATATTGACACCTTTATCTTTATAATCGATCAATAAAATCCCCTTGGAATCCCAAAAAACTGTAGCCATAATCTTTCCGGCCGATTGTGACACCTGAAACTTCTTGGGCGGTGCTGCGCCTTTTTTGTGCCACTGCATTGACTCCTGCTTTGACTCAGGTTCATAGTGATGAACCCAAGTTTCATCTCCAGTCACAATTCGGTTCAGAAATTCATCCCTGTTTTCACTACACAGCTCCAAAAACTCGCGCGAACACTCGACGCGCTGCTGTTTTTGAAGCGCTGTGAGCATTCTCGGTACCCATCTTGCACTGACCTTAGACATGCCAAGATGGTCATGGAGAATATTCAAAATGGTCGTAGATGATACTCCAGTCATCTCTGCGATTTGTTTCTTCTTTAGGAGTGCATCTTCTAGAACAAGTTTTTCAACTTTTTCAACAATGTCTGAGGACGTTGCTTCAATTGGGCGACCTGAGCGCTGATCGTCTTCAATTGAGTCTCTGCCTTGCTTGAAAAGACTATGCCACTTGTAAATCATTGTTTTTCCAGGGCAGGAGTCCCCGTAAACTGATGACATTTCTTCCATAATGTTCTGAGGCGTTTTTCCTTGCTTAGTGAGAAACTTAATCACGGCACGATACTCAATTTTCTCCATAGTTGATATTTTCTACCCGATTGACTTGTTTATCCAGCGATATCTCAAAGTTTTATGAACTGACTAGCGACCCGCCCCGGCTTCGCACGGGTAGCAGAAGTAGGTATAGTGGACGTTTATCAGGAGTAAATCGTGATACATTGTATTTTAATAAATATAACCCTAATGGTTTACGCAGCGCACGCAAATTAATGACTATTTCTGTTACAATGACCAAACCTTAACACATGTTATAATTTATCGTGGGCTATTTTGAAGATATTGATGAGTACTACAAACCCCTAGTACATTACTTTATTCTACCACCAATACTTTTCACACCACATGAAAAATAATCACTGCTTCGATTATTGTGACTAAACCAGAAAAGATGGATATAATCTATGTATACTGTTTTGTAGGTATTGATAATTAATACAATCCCCTAGTACATTATTTTACTCTACCACCAATAGTTTTCACACCGCATGAAAAATAATCACTGCTTCAATTATTGTGACTAAACCAAAATAGATGGATATAATCTATGTATACTGTTTTGTAGGTATTGATAGTACTACAAACCCTAGTACATTACTTTACTCTACCACCAATAGTTTTCACACCGCATGAAAAATAATCACTTTTTCGATTATTGTGACTAAACCAAAAAAGATGGATAGAATCTATGTATACTGTTTTGTAGGTATTGATAAGTACTACAAACCCCTAGTACATTACTTTACTCTACCACCAATAGTTTTCACACCGCATGAAAAATAATCACTTTTTCGATTATTGTGACTAAACCAAAAAAGATGGATATAATCTATGTATACTGTTTTGTAGGTATTGATAATTAATACAATCCCCTAGTACATTACTTTAATCTACCACCGATAGTTTCACACCGCATGAAAAATAATCACTGCTTCGATTATTGTGACTAAACCAAAAAAGATGGATATAATCTATGTATACTGTTTTGTAGGTATTAATAAGTACTACAAACCCCTAGTAAATTATTTTACTCTACCACCAATAGTTTTCACACCGCATGAAAAATAATCACTGCTTCAATTATTGTGACTAAACCAAAATAGATGGATATAATCTATGTATACTGTTTTGTAGGTATTGATAAGTACTACAAACCCCTAGTACATTACTTTACTCTACCACCAATAGTTTTCACACCGCATGAAAAATAATCATTTTTTCGATTATTGTGACTAAACCAAAAAAGATGGATATAATCTATGTATACTGTTTTGTAGGTATTGATAAGTACTACAAACCCCTAGTACATTACTTTACTCTACCACCAATAGTTTTCACACCGCATGAAAAATAATCACTTTTTCGATTATTGTGACTAAACCAAAAAAGATGGATATAATCTATGTATACTGTTTTGTAGGTATTGATAAGTACTATAAACCCCTAGTACATTACTTTACTCTACCTCCAATAGTTTTCACACCGCATGAAAATAATCACTTTTTCGATTATTGTGACTAAACCAAAAAAGATGGATATAATCTATGTATACTGTTTTGTAGGTATTGATAAGTACTACAAACCCCTAGTACATTATATTATTCTACCATCAATGCATTTCACAGCGCACGCAAATTTATGAATATGGTAATTATATTATGTAACACCTTGGTTCACAATATTGCAGTTTTCTTACGGATCCCCATTTTTTTTCAAAATCTCATATAGCCTATGGCACTCACACTGAATTAAGCTATCCATAAGTGAAAGAATTTTTAAAATCGGTCCAGTAGTTTCGGAGCCTATTCGTTACAAACAAAAAAACAAAAAAACAAAAAAACAAAAAAACAAAGTTTCTCTCTTTATAATATTAGTATAGAACTATTTCTGTTACAATGACCAAACCTTAACACATGTTATAATTTATCGTGGGCTATTTTGAAGATATTGATGAGTACTACAAACCCCTAGTACATTACTTTATTCTACCACCAATACTTTTCACACCACATGAAAAATAATCACTGCTTCGATTATTGTGACTAAACCAGAAAAGATGGATATAATCTATGTATACTGTTTTGTAGGTATTGATAATTAATACAATCCCCTAGTACATTATTTTACTCTACCACCAATAGTTTTCACACCGCATGAAAAATAATCACTGCTTCAATTATTGTGACTAAACCAAAATAGATGGATATAATCTATGTATACTGTTTTGTAGGTATTGATAGTACTACAAACCCTAGTACATTACTTTACTCTACCACCAATAGTTTTCACACCGCATGAAAAATAATCACTTTTTCGATTATTGTGACTAAACCAAAAAAGATGGATAGAATCTATGTATACTGTTTTGTAGGTATTGATAAGTACTACAAACCCCTAGTACATTACTTTACTCTACCACCAATAGTTTTCACACCGCATGAAAAATAATCACTTTTTCGATTATTGTGACTAAACCAAAAAAGATGGATATAATCTATGTATACTGTTTTGTAGGTATTGATAATTAATACAATCCCCTAGTACATTACTTTAATCTACCACCGATAGTTTCACACCGCATGAAAAATAATCACTGCTTCGATTATTGTGACCAAACCAAAAAAGATGGATATAATCTATGTATACTGTTTTGTAGGTATTAATAAGTACTACAAACCCCTAGTAAATTATTTTACTCTACCACCAATAGTTTTCACACCGCATGAAAAATAATCACTGCTTCAATTATTGTGACTAAACCAAAATAGATGGATATAATCTATGTATACTGTTTTGTAGGTATTGATAAGTACTACAAACCCCTAGTACATTACTTTACTCTACCACCAATAGTTTTCACACCGCATGAAAAATAATCATTTTTTCGATTATTGTGACTAAACCAAAAAAGATGGATATAATCTATGTATACTGTTTTGTAGGTATTGATAAGTACTACAAACCCCTAGTACATTACTTTACTCTACCACCAATAGTTTTCACACCGCATGAAAAATAATCACTTTTTCGATTATTGTGACTAAACCAAAAAAGATGGATATAATCTATGTATACTGTTTTGTAGGTATTGATAAGTACTATAAACCCCTAGTACATTACTTTACTCTACCTCCAATAGTTTTCACACCGCATGAAAATAATCACTTTTTCGATTATTGTGACTAAACCAAAAAAGATGGATATAATCTATGTATACTGTTTTGTAGGTATTGATAAGTACTACAAACCCCTAGTACATTATATTATTCTACCATCAATGCATTTCACAGCGCACGCAAATTTATGAATATGGTAATTATATTATGTAACACCTTGGTTCACAATATTGCAGTTTTCTTACGGATCCCCATTTTTTTTCAAAATCTCATATAGCCTATGGCACTCACACTGAATTAAGCTATCCATAAGTGAAAGAATTTTTAAAATCGGTCCAGTAGTTTCGGAGCCTATTCGTTACAAACAAAAAAACAAAAAAACAAAAAAACAAAAAAACAAAGTTTCTCTCTTTATAATATTAGTATAGATTGGGCTGAAACTTAGTATTTATAATTGTATTGAGTCAACAAGTAGCGACAGGTAAAAAAAACTACCCCCTTCCCTCTCTAAACCCTCCATTCCGCGAACTTTTTGACCTCCCCTCGTAATTCAAACCACAGAACACAAAGACTTAAGCCTGGTAACGACTGGTGATTATGTAGAACGCCAATAGCCCCACTGATGACTGTGTGTGGAAGTTGTCCCATATTATTATTATTATTATTATTACCTATTATATTCTATTGTATACCATATTGTAGGTGATTGTTTATGTTTCCAGCATGTTCTCAATGTACGTGGAGCGCGTGTTGATCCCAGACTTGCAGAAAGTTGACGGAGTGTTGGAGCGGAAGGCGGCCGCGGTGGGCTGCGTCAAGATGTTGTGCGACTCCACGCACTTCCTCCACGGGAACCTCGTGCCGCTGTGGACTGGCCTCTTACAGGTTCACATCTTTCATTATAGAGTTACACCGGGGTGGTGTTACGGACATGAAATCGCGTAACAAAAGCAGTAAATTTCGCTGTCAAATGTCATTTTTGTATGCCGTTTGACAGCTGACATTTTTTTTTTATGCAATTGAGTGATAAGACGAGCAAATCAGGTGCCTGATAGTGATCATGATTGCCCATATCAGACACAGTGCCACCCAGTGTTTTTAAATTAAAAATTCTGCACGGCACTGCACTGCGCCTGTCACCCTGAGATATTAGTTGTTGAAACGCTTTCTACACTTACTGCTGTTCGTGATAAAGGGGCCAAACTCCAATGTCTTTGCCACAGAGCTCAACTAGATCGGTCAACTTGACAAAGTGCTCCTATAAGAGTTTCTTTTGAGGTACGGAGCCCTAAAAAGAATAATGTATTGTCTCCAGGCACTGATAGCTCTGTTCGAGCTCCCTCCGGACGAGTCCACGCACCCCGACGATCACTTCATAGAAGTGGACTCCGCCCCAGGATACCAGCCGCAGTACGCACAACTAGCGTGCGCCAAGGGAAACACTGACGACCCCTTAGCAAGTACTTACTAATCTTTATATCATACCAGCGAGTAATCACCGTTCCCGTGGAACATCAAGAATTCCTTTTCTACGTCATAATGGCTACCTATGTGCAAATTTTCAACTCTCTAGGGTTGGGAGCTGTGGAGAGGCTATGCTCGGAATTTCTCTGCGAGATCGATTCAGAATTGAGGAGATCCGTAGACGAACGAAAGTTACCGACATAGCGCAGACGGTTAGCAAGTTGATTAGCAAAGGGCGGCATATAGCACGTAGAACTGATGGGCGATGGGGCTGTACAGTTCTGGAATAAAGACCACGGTCTGGCAAGCGTAGCATAAAACGTCTTCCCAAAAGGTGGATAAACGATCTCATAAGGACGTCAGGAACACGCTGGATGCAGGCCTGGACAGGATGGAAATCTATAGGGGAGGTCTATGTTCAGCAGTGAACGTCCTATGGCTGAGATGATGATGAGGGTTGGGATTGGGCGTTGATGAGTGAGTGACAGTCAATCTTGGTAACACAAATCCAATAATCAACACTGCCTGACCTGGGGATCGAACCCGGGTTTCTGATTGGCAGTCGAGCTTGCGCCCACTACGCCACCGAGGCACTGTACAAAAAAGTAGTAACAAACGCTTGTTTCACAAACAGTACCCATAAGTTTGTTACAACATTTTCTAAAGCAATTTGTTATATGTTTGCAGTAGTAACAGACCCCAAGCAATACCTAGCGGAGTCCCTCGGGCGAGCCTCGCGCTCCGCCCCCGGGACTCTGCCCCCGCGAGTGAACGCCCTAGATGAGCCCCATCGAGTCGCTCTACAAACATATTTGGCTGCTTATAATGTTCAACTTGTTTGATTTGGTTCTAATGTATGTGAGAAAAAAAAATGTTTCAAATTCAATATTAACTGTTCAATATTAACGTACAACGTACATACATACATACTATAATGCCTTGTTCTCGTCGGGGTAGACCTCCAGTTGCTACGGCCCTGACATACGACTTGCTTCTCAGACTTTTGTCACATCGTACATGCTCGTAAGAAATGCCCACTACCGACGAGCATGTATGACTTGATGAAGATGGGGGAAGAGAAAGTCGTATGTCAGGATCGTAGCAAGTGAAGTGAAATGGGCTGCAACAACGGGAAGAAGGCGTGGCCGTATGTAGGTAGGTGTCTAAAATCAGAGCAAATGTAATCTTTGAAAAATAAACTGATTAAAAAAATCCTGTCATTAGCAGATTATTGGCTATAACCACAGAATACTAAAGGAATAGAAGGGACACTCCTCAAAATCATTTTAATAAATTGCGACTTTAGCTCCGAAGCAATAAAGTGCAATTCAGGTCGCACAGCGCCTAACTAATTATTGTTATATTAACATGCAAGCTGCCTCTCTTTCTATCGCGTATCTCTGTATCTGTTCTCTCTGTCTAGCCCTTAGAAATTGTACCGTCAAGACGGACGCCCCTGCTACTTGTAGCTTCATACCTATATTGCGGACTGTCCCTGGCTATAACTATTATTCCAGAATCTTAGATCAAAAATGTAAACAATAGTGTTACCTGTTTAAAAAATACATTGCACCATAGAAGTTAACAAAATTAGATATATAATGAACTTATGACCTTTATTTCCTTATTATTATTATTATATGCGATTGCAAATAAAATAAAAATGACATGGAATTATTTACTTTATATTAAATTTATTTTTAAACTAAATAATTAGTATATAATGGTAGATATTCTTCACGCACTGCCAACACACGCAGTGGTTTTCAAACTTTCATTTCTATCGCTACATATATACTTTAATATATGTATTTAATTATTTATTTATTTATTTTTATTTAAATTCATTTAATCAGACACTTGTGTTAGAAAAACAAAATATTTCAATTATAGTGTTAGTCAAAATGGGATTCGGTTTCTATTTTAATTTTAATACAATTCATTTGCTAGCAGGCCGATTACAAAATTAATTTCAGAATAATAAAAATTAGATTGATATTGAATTTCTTTTTCCTACAATTTAAATAAAAAATTGGAAATGTCAAGGTATATGAAATTGATTAATAATTTTTTTTTTTAATCTGTAACTAAACAGGCGTTTGACCGCAATCTCACCTGCTGGTAATAGGCTAATAAAAATAGATTTAGAAATAGAAATAATTCTGAACCGTTTGAAGTAAATACTGATATGTTCTGAAAAATATACTGCAAAAGCAAAAGCAAAAGTTGACCCACTGATGGGTCAACTTTTGCTTTCCTGTAAAATACCCCTTAACAATTGAAATTAATTAAGTCTATGAAAATATCCCGATGCATTATAAAAATCTAAAGCTAAACAAATAACGTATGTAAGTATTATGAAATATAAACACATGAAGGACAAGAACCACAGAATACTATTACTGAACGAAACTCCTTCCACAGAACACAAAGAACGTGTTATTTTTTTTATTAACTAAGGAGAAATATGGACCATACGTTTGTGTATTTGCCAGTGTCAAGTATTTTGTATTGTCAAGTATTTATTAGTGCTCAATTTCCGTCATTATATGTTGATTGAGGTATTCCTTAGTACTTTGACAAGCCAAAATATATAAATTAAATATTTTCTCGTTTTTAATTAATATCAATTGTTAAGGGGTATTTTACAGGAAAGCAAAAGTTGACCCAATGATCAGTATATTTTTCTGAACATATCACTATTTTTTTCAAACGGTTCAGAATTACTTCTATTTCGGATCGATTTTCCCGCAATCTGATGCCACTATAAGTGATGATGCGGCCTAAGTTGGAGCACGCTTGTTCAGTAAATACCTATTCACTCTTGATTTGGACATACCCACGTTATAGTTTTCGGGAAAAACGGACTACGGCAGCGAGTTCCTTTGCTTCGTCATTCTCATGATAAATGACGAGGCAAATCGCTTTGTGCGAGCTGTGGGTAAGTCTACCAAATAGTGGTGACGCTTTGCCGTTTGCCTCGAGGTTCAGTAAAAAAAAATTATAAAGTTCATAAAATAAAAATCCATTCCATTACATTACATTTGTTTAGATAGGTACATTATAAAAATTTAATTAGGTGATGGGTGTTATTATAATACAGAGTCAATAATAATCTTTAATTCAAAGCGTACGACGAGCACGCAGTGATTGATTCGTTTTGTCGTGTGGTTCCAGCGATTCCTTGTCGGTTCTTATAATACATAATAGAGCCTACCAACCTATTTTCTTGTATGTCAGGAAAAAACATCACAGGAAAAATATACCTCGGAAAAAAAGTTTGGAAACCATTGAAATGTCACTTTGATACCTTTGATATTGACAGTTGTCTGTTTACATTTTTGTTCTAAGTTTCTGGAACAAAGTAAGATAGTTCCTAGATTTCTGATTATTTGTTTAAATGTTTTTGTGCGGCATTTATAATTTGTTATTTGAAACTTTGTGTATAATGTTAAGAAATTGAATGGATCATGTACGAATGTATGTAAACTGTATAAAGGCATGAATGGTTTTGTATGTCACATTGATATGGGTGAATGGTTTTTAAAATTTTTGTGATTCCTATATTGTAAAGGATGTTTGAAAATGTTAATTTTGGATAATGTTAAATTAAAAAAAAGTCATTGAGTTTTTGTTTGGTGAATAAAAATGTATGTTGTACTCATTGGTTTCTCTAAATTTTAGAGAAAAGGGGAGATGAGGTACGGCTTCTCGAAAATGTCAAGCTCTAATTAGGTCCTATTGGGTCCACACACGTCAGTAAAGTAAGGTTGTACGAGCGAATAATACTGTTGTCTCGGTCGCACTTCGGTCTTAGATACGTCTTTCTATGTTTGTCGTTCATTATATTGCACTGTGCAAACTTCACACTGAGCAAATTGCACGTGCCAGTTGTTGAATAAGCGCTGGGAGAATGTACCCTATCTCCCCTTTTCTTTATATCAATGGTTGTACTATAGCTCTAGTTATTTAAGGTGGTTGGGCCGACATCATTTCCAAAACTGAGGAATCAATGACGATGATAGAAGAGATATTATTTTTTCATTATTGCTTTATTTTGTGTAACAAGTAATTATAAACTGGCGTTTATCCAGTTATTCAACAAAAAATACGTTTTTAAATTGCATAATATCATAATTATGGAATTCCTAGAAGACTTTAAATATCTATTTGCTTTTTTAAGACGTATTTTTTGTTGTATACAATAAATAATAATCGCCACATTATAATCAGTTGTTTTCTAAAATAAAACATTTCTGAAGAAATTGTCTCTTCTATCATCGTCATTGGTTCCTCACAGTTTCTGTGTGAAATGATGTCGGCCCAACCACCGTAACTGAGTCTGTTCCTGAGGTATGAAAGCGGCACGAGAGAGGTAGCGCACAAACTGTCTCGCCATACCCCTCCCGAGCCGCTCTCTACCTCAAGAACACAATCAGTTAAGCGCTAGAGCTATTGTTGATATTTTGGTGTAATGTATGTTCGTCGAGTCGAGTACTGGGATAATTTTCTCAGGCTTATTTCGTCAGAGACTGTTTTTGCTGTTTTCAATGTGAAATAACTCTTATTTTCGAACGTATTATCACGCACACTTAGCCAAAACTTTTTGTCCTTGTCTTTTGTATGAAATTGTGTGGTAGAGTGGATTATATACCTCTATCATTAGATAAGTCTTCGCTCGCGCTAGACTGCTAGTTACCTCACTACCTAAAAACAACAGTTTCGAAAATGTGGCAATTTTAAAATTGTAGTGTGCGTAACACAATGCTAGTGTGCGTAAAAAACAGAACACAGAGTGCGTAAAATTGTATCGGGCAAACACGGGTACGCCGATTTCGACGTAGTTTGACAGCCGTGTCTATTCTATATATCTGAGCGCGCGTAGAGACCTGTCTCTATCTTATTACATTACTAGCTCGACTCGGTGAACAGACTAGCCAAATTTCATGAGATGTTCTTTGTATGCATGGTTACTTAGGGTGTAGTTTGTATGGTCGAATAGTGTTACAAAATGCGCAGAGCGTATTCTCATGTGATTTTGATGTATGAAAGAAACGTGCCTTTGAAGGCACAGCGTGGTTTGATGCCTTGAATCTAATTTGTATGTATTGGATGTATTTTACTTAATAAACAATTTGTATAAATATTTTGGCACATTTTATTTCTATGGTCTTACTCTATTTTTAACGGTTTTACTTAGCTTTAACCTATTTGTTGTTATATTCTGTTCACTGTGGGATGGTGTATGCGAGTTTTTTTTTTATTTTACGCTGACTTATTATGGTGAACGCACATATAACCGAACCGAACTACCTTTAGAATTCTTTTAAATCTGTCAAACCATAGACATGGCATCCATTTTATGCGCCATTAGGAGTTGTAGATATGCACCCGTTTTTTGAAGGGATTTCGGCATACCCGGGACACTTAAGCCGCGTTCTACCTACTACATAGACACTGCACACTTGTACACGCGCAAGAGTGTGCGCGAGGTGTGGCCCGAGCTCACGGGGGCTCGTCGAGAACTCGCAGAGATCTTTCATCCTGAACTGTGAGAACTCAATCTCGCTCACGGGGTGAGGAAGGCCCGATTGGTGGGCGGATGAATGTCTATTCTGTATGTAGTATTATTATCTGTTCTGTGAATTCTGGTCCAATATCTATGTCAATATAGTGAACAGAGTACAATTTGTTTGTTTGAGACATGTTTAGAAATTAATACCCCTTTTCCTGTTGATTGGTTGGATCTGTTTTTTGGCACACGCCATTTTCTGATGACAATACGATAAAACCGATTACTTGTTTATTCTGTTTAACATTCTTAAAATTACTTGTATAAGGAAAAAGTAAATAAAACTCCAGATAATGATATAATGTAATGATACAATGTATATTCAAAAAGCAATTTGCTAAGCACATTTCCGCGAAACTGGTCTATACAAACATCTAGGAACACCGAAATAGCCAAAATGAAGTGATTTGATGATGAAACCTGAATATCAATGATTCCCTTTCACCGCCTTAAGATTTATATGAAAATTACTTTAAATATATAACACTAAGGAATGGTCACCAAATATTACGAAAACTGACTGAAAAGTTTTCGTTCGAAACTCTGTTAGGAAACATTTCTTATTAGGTTAGGTTACGAAACTCAATGACGATGGCGGCCGGAATGACTTCAAGTACTCATGTTCTCTGTCAATTTTGTGAGGTAAAGAGGTACAGCACACAATGACATAATCACGCACACAAAGGCAGTAAACCTTATGTCACCGGTTATATATGAAATAGTTTTCTGCGCAATATATGACCAGCGGAGAGGAAATCCTTGCGATGACATATCCATAATGCTATATACTCAAAGGAACATTGGATAAGCAATATTATAACAAGAATTTAGTAATGCTAGCTTGCTAACGAAATGTGACATCTCAATGAGATTTTATACTTTTTACAAAAAAGGTGTTTTATTATTATTATTATACTTAAGGTCTACCCATCTACCCGTCAAACTAACTTGCACAAGAAAGAATGGCGTAATTTTAAAAAAATATGTAGACTTCAACATACAAATTTGCTGATCAGCTGATCTAATTTGTATGGGAAGTTAACATTCTTTGTTTGTGAATTTCGCAATTCTCTCTCTTGAAAGTTCAATTAGACGGGCAAACACCCCCTTATGTATTACACCTTTTTTAACACTTTGTATAAAGAGACGTTATGTGCAAACACCGCTGCTTTGCACGCATTTAAAATGATACACGACAATGTGCGCATAGGGAATTACCAAGATATTGTTACCAAGAGTGCGGTAAAACGTCTATATTTAAATCTTGCATTTAATTGTGATTGTAACGGCAAACCAACAATTACCATTTTTTTCTACACACATACAAAAGGTTATATATTTATTGCTAAAATACAATTTATCTATCTTGGGGAGAATGGGTTACTTTGGCTTTTTACAATTACTATTTGTTTTAATTACAAATATATTGGGTATTAAATTTTTTGATATATTAATAATTTTAAAAAATATGAGATTAATAATTTATAATCAAGTTACATCATCAATAAATGGCGCGGCACAAAAAGCCAAAGTTTTAGACTATATCCAATCCCCCATTGTTCTACATTAAATTGATATTATAATTATTAAACAAAAAAAAGTTTTAAATTCGTCAGAATAAACGTCAATTCATTAGTCATTCAAATCATACAAATAAATATTAAAAACACTTCAGAGTTAATTCGAAAACATGTGAAAAACAAAAATAATACACAAAATGTATAAAAAAAAAAACTAAAATAAGAATACATTCCCACCCCTTCCTTTTCAATGCGTAATGTTGCGTTTTGTTCGAATAAGCGCATTATTCTATTAGATCTCGCCAACAATATTTTAAAAAAGACTCGCCATATGAAACATCACAAAGCAATGACAGCGTAAAATAATTACACTGTCATTGCTTTTTAGCCACATACAACTTTTTGGTGTGCGACAGGGTAATTTACCTCGTAATTAGAGTACGGTAAAACATGTCCTCTATTTAAAATATCAGAATCTTTATGTCTTTTGTCACATTCTCATCGTCCGTCCTTTAAGTCAGTTTTTTCTGCGATATATTTTTGATAAAGGTGATAAAATTTGGAATGTTAAAACTGACTTAAAATGTCGTAAATGCTGTATCGAAGTCCGATTTGGATAAAAGCCAATAGCGTCGTGTTTAGCAGTACTGTTGTGAAGGCGATACACAGTTACCTAAAATATTCTAAATATTGGCAAATCATTAAATGTAAGGCACCAAACAGAAGAAAAAACATTTTATTTTCATAATATTTTAGTCGTAATTTTCTAGGTATTTATTAAAATAGAGTCTATGACTATCTATGACAATCTATTATAGAAAACAAAAGGATAAAAAAACCTGAAAAAAGAAAAAGCACTTTGTCAAAGATTTCTACATAATACAATTCTACATAAATAAACTGTATATCACCTGCACTAACAGATTTAATGAAGCGTTTTCTTAAAGAAAAAGTCTTAGTTCTCGAATCAATAATATATGGCATAATGTAAAATTTCAAAATAAAAGTCATTTCTGTACCACAGACTATAATACAGCTTAAAAATTTCAATCGCTATAATGTTGACGGTTTTTTTTTTTAGAATAACAACGCTGTCTATTGTCTATCCTTCCTTTAAGAACTAATATTTTTTAAAAAGAAAACGCCTCAATATGCATACATTATCCAATTTTCAGAGCTCTAAATAAGCTAGCGTGGTATTATATGGTGTAAAGATAGACATCCATAACATCTCGCACTTCAGAAAGAAGCTTAACTAATTAAGTAAATTTAGCGCTCTGAAAATTCGATACACAACGTATTACAAAAATGAGTAGTAATACTTGAAGGGGTGCATAGTGCATATCTACCCATCACCCTAAACTTGCAAGGGAAAGAATTGAGAAATTCACTAAAATTAAATTAAATTTCCATACAAAGGAAACGGGCTTGCAATCCAAGCTGGCCGCAGAAAACCTTACACTGTCTATCCTATATTGCCGGGTAGAGAATGTTATTCGTAATAATGTTCCCAAACATAGTAGCTATCTTCCTATCGACGTTTAATTTATAATTTGATCTGAATAAAGTGAGGGTAAGTAAATTTGGCAGAACATTTGCTTATTTCTTTGTATTTAATGGATACTAAATAATATTTATGCACATTTGATAATCTTATTATTAGACCTATGAAATAAAATCAAAATTATAATGTAAGATCGTAAGTGGCCCAAAAGCTATCAACTCCTTTACCGATAAGTTGAATTTTTTTTGCTAATTTCGCAAATTCATTCTCTTTCAAGTTCAAGTTGCTGGTTAGATACACCCCCTTAAGTACTACAAAACCTTTTTGCAAGACATTGTATAATAATTGTCGATCAAGGATGAATTGCACCAACTTTAAAAATACCCAATGCTTAACCGATCTCTTTTTCTGGTTATTTTTTGACGACATAAAATAGATGTTCAAATGATATCGGTCTAACCGGAGATTTGACGATATAATAATTTAGATATGTAGTGGGCATTCGTTATTATTATTATTATTATTTCTTTTCCATCCACAGGGACCTTGAGCCGCTTCGGCCATTGCTGATCTATTGTGGCAGCCCGTATAGATTAATAATATTTTTTTTTTAATGATAGTCAGTGACAAGACGAGCAAATGTTGTTTTTTGTAATAATTGTAATAATAAACATAAAAAAAAGTTCATTGGTTAAACCCGTTGATTCTAAAAAATTCCAGATTTTCTGGGAGTGATGTGTTATATCCCATCTTGGCGACTTGCCGTCCCAGGTGAATACTTCTACTGAACATGAGTGGCTCAGATTTGGACAGTCGTTAGGTCATGTCGGAGGCCTTGTAGGAATCTTGGCGACCTGAAACTCTTGACAATATGGGTTGTCCACATAACCCATATGAATTGACTCGAGCAGTGTAATTGGGGTAACCCGTTCTGTTAGAATACTCTACCTAAAAATACATTTTTTAAAATTATTATTCACGGCCGATCAAGCATTGGTCATTGGTTGTTAATTAGTGCAATTCAACCTAAAAATTGGAGTACTACTCATTTCAGCGCGCATTCGACGTAAACCCCAAGATGTGAGGGGGACATAGGGGGAGAGGTGGGAGGGGACAGCTCGAGGGGAGACGAGGGGGTGGAACACGAGGGGGAGGGAGAAGCGAGGGGGGAAGAGATGAAGTCGTTCGATGTTAACGGCAGCATGTCCTTGAGGATCTCCCTGAAACAATACACAACTATATTAAAATCTTCATTATCTCACCTGATAAAAAAAAACCCTTCTCACAGCATCATAAGTAACTTATTGATCGTGTTTATGATTTGAAACTCATAGTTGTGTACATTGAAATTACTTTTTCCGGGATATTTACCATAATTTGACGTTTTTCGAGTATCCCTACAATATTAATCTTAATATCCCGTGAAAAGTAATTCTAATAAATTGATGCTGTCCTAAAGAGAATCAGATCAAAAGTACCCTCAACCGAAGGACCATGGGCTGAGTAAGAGAGAAAAGCTAGAGATAACGTTGTAAGAAACGTGCGAGCTGAACTGCATCTTATTGCGTCGCAGTCGCTATTTACAAAATTTGAGGTGTCCCTTCTGTTTTAGATGTGTATTCTGTTTTTTTTTTATGATAGTGAGTAACAAGACGAGCAAATCAGGTGCCTGATGGAAAGCATCATTTGATTGTCCATATCAGACACAGGGCCACCCAGTGTTTTAAAATTGAAAATTCTGCGCGGCATCACTGCGCCGCGCCTGTCACCCTGAAATATTAGTTGTTGAAACTCGTCATGCTCAGTAATTTCGCTGGTAACATTGCCCTTCAGACCGGAACACGGTAATGTTTGCACATTACTGCTTGGCGGATGAATAACTGGCAAATAATGTAATGTAACCTTAGGGAACCTTAGAGGAAACAAGGTCCAATATAACCATATTCAAGGTGAAACTCACCAAATATCCTGATCGATGACATATCTCACAGTAGGCGTGGGGAATCCATTGAACGGCGAGGCTATCGGCATGGTGTACGCCCCCATGTCGTTGAAGATCAGCCAGGAGCCGAGCGGCAGCGGAGGCAGCTGGAGCGAGGGGATCACGCAGTCCAGACCGTCGCATGATGGACCCCAGATGGAGCACGATATTGGCTTGCTGGACGACTCCTGATAAAAGGGATACAGATTTGCAGCCAAAGTATACCAACGACTACCTCAGTGACGTAGTCGGCGTAAGCTTTTCTGCTGATCATGAGATTCCGAGTTTGATCCCCAGTGGGGCTATTGGCGTTCTCGGTGACTATCACTTTAGTGACTATTATCTTGATTTGACATTAACTACAAATGTCAAAGTCCGGTTACTAACCAAAGATATTATGATAAACTTACTAAGTAGACTGTGCACTGTGTCGGTCCCGAGTGAGAACCACTCGCAGTGTCTATCCTTTTCCTTTTCTCTCCTCCAATTTGACAGTAAAGTCTTTTTAGAATGGTAAAACGTCTTTGTAACTAACTCAAACCACAGAACACAAAAACTTAAGCCTGATAGCGACTGGTGATTATGAAGAACGCCAATAGCCCAGCAGATCAGGCAGTGTTTTTTTGACAACCTGGAGTCTGAAATAGTGCACGGTAGATGGCAATAGGTTCGGCCCTGTAGCGGACAATTTGCAGATTTTGCATTTATTGTAAGCACGACTGGAACGTTCCCCCTATCGCGCCAGTCGTTGCATAGAATCCGCGCCGTATGTACTCTTTTCACTAATTAAAGTTTAACAGTATCTTCATTTTAATTCTAATTTCGTCGATTATTCCTTTATAATATATAAGGATCCCGACAATTGGTGACCCCGACGTGATTTGAACACGCAACCTTCTGATCTAAAATGCAAAATCTGCTAATTGTCCGCTACAGCCCCTATTACATGGGACCAATAACATACTGGCGAAATGTGGAGTGTATCTACTATGAGACTGAGTCCTGGGTACACCTCTGCCTACCCCTTCGGGAAAAAGGCGTGAATGTATGTTTATGTAATAGTTACCTGAAGCGGCACAGCTTCGACGTGTTGATGGTCGTAGAGCACGCAGTTGAAGGATCCGTACACGCCGTCGTTGATGAAGTACATCGTGTGAGGCTCGCCGTCTGCGCCCGCGCCGGCGATCTAACACATTACAACATATTACTGAACAATATCATAAACAAAATAATATACTACCACGGAAAACATAAGGAACCACCGCGATTTCTTAAGCAGACGGCGACCGGAGAATTCCCCACACAAACGTCAAAAGTAAAATCATTTGAAATCAGAGCACATTATCAACATTTAATGACGTTATTCGGAATGAGAGATTAGTTATCTGGTTCCTTATTATATTTCAATCCAAAATAGAAGTACTTTGGACTAATATGATAAAAATCCAGGTATTTTCAAATATAATTTAGACTAAAATATAATTAGGAACCTAGATGCAGTGTTTCATTCAGAATAACGTCATTAAATGTTGGAAATATGCTCTGATTTCAAATGATTAACTATTACGTTTGTATGGGGAATTCTCCGGATGCTTTTTTTTTACACAAATTTTAAACAATCAGCCACAAGTTGCTTCCATCAATCCGCAAACACATAGCAGTCAGGGTTCGCATCGAGGAGTGCATTGAGCGCGGTTCGAGCACGCGGGATCACGGTGCCTATGTTCAGCGGTGGACGTGGTGATGATGTCAAAGTCAAAAAGATTTATTCAAATAGGTCACAGCTTGACCCTTTTGCACGTCAATGAAATAAACAGTAATGAGTCTACCGTGCGTTCGGAAAGATACTTTTACAAGAAGAACGCACAAGAAACTTGTAGGGCTTAATTTTATCAACTAATTGTTTTACAATATTTGGTTTGGTTAAGTTCGTTTGTTTGTGTCGGTGCCGCGTGGTGGATATGCGGAAGTTCCCAAGCATCTTTGTCATCTATGTACTGATTGACTTTATAATAAGTCTTCTTTAGATTTTTCTGTAGATTTTAATAATTATAATAATTGAATTTATACTCATACAGAACGGGTTACCCCAATTACACTGCTCGAGTCAATTCATATGGGTTTGTGGACACTGGACACCCCATATTGTCAGAGTTACAGGTTGCCAAGATTCCTACGCAGCCTCCGACATGAGCTAACGACTGCCCCCTACATATCTTATAGGAAACTATAGGGACCTACAGTTCAACGTGACATCCGAAACACGGTAACGCCCAGGCGAAAAGTCCACATGGTGAGATTCGATCCAGGGCCTCCGGATTTAGGTCGGGCATATTCCCGGTGGACCACGGACGCTACTTCTACCTATAGGTTTTGAATTTCCCCTCTGAGAGCCCAGTTACCTCTTTTGGGATTTTATTATAAAAGACGATAGATATATCTAATGTAAGATATAGAAGATATGATGTAGATGTAGTGTTTGTAGTGGTAGGCCTCTTTTGCAGGGGGCCACTCGGGGAAGTACCACACTTTTGCCAGAAATTCATCCGCCAAGCAGTAATGTGCAAACATTACTGTGTTCAGGTCTGAAGGGCAATGTTACCAGCGAAATTACTGGGCATGATGAGATTCAACAACTAATATCTCAGGGTGACAGGCGCAGTGCAGTGCCGCGCAAAATTTTGAATTTTAAAACTCTGGGTAGCACCGTGTCTGATATGGGCAATCATGATGCTTACCATCAGGCGCCTGATTTGCTCGTCTCACTATCATAAAAAAATAAGCCTTCTTTAGTAAATTTTGGGATTTTATTATAAAAGATGATTACATACATACATACATACAGTCACGCCTTGTTCCCGGTGGGGTAGGCAGAGACTATTTCCCTCCACTTGCTACGATCCTGACATACAACTTTCGCTTCGTTCACTTTCATGACATTTTTCATAAAAGATGATTGATATTATGTAATGTAAGATATAGAAGATACGATGACGATGAAGCGCGATGTATACCTCTCTAGCGGAGTGCACGAGCGCGGCGAGCGTGGCGCAGGCGGCGGAGAAGTACCGGCCCGGCTCCGCGAGCACGCGCACGTCCTGCAGCGGGAACTGCTGCGCCACCGCGCTCTTGATCGCAGACGATATCTGACACGGAACATTCAACCAGCTTCAGGTTACACATCACACATACTAAATGAAAATGCATTGTTTATGGTTGGCTCCGGATCTGGCCTTTATTTGCGCGAAAACATATTTTGTTAAACTCAAAACTCAAACTCAAACAGATTTATTCAAATAGGTCATAATCTGACACTTTTGCACGTCAATAAAGATAAACGGTACTGAGTCTACCGTGCGTTCGGAAAGATACCTCTACAAGAAGAACGCACAAGAAACTTGTAGGGCTTAATTTTTTCAACAGATAGTTTTACAATATTTGGTTTGGTTACATTCGTTTTCTTTGAAGGTGCCGCGAGGCGGCTATGCAGAAGTTTCCAGGCATCTTTGTCCTCTATGTACTGGTTGACTTTATAATAAGCCTTCTTTAGTAAAGTAGATTTTATATAGGTTTTGAATTTACCCTCTGAGAGCCCAGTTATCTCTTTTGGGATTTTATTATAGAAACGTACACTAAAGAATACTATATATAATTTTGTTATAGAATTGACACTGTTATATGCCCACCAATCGGACTTCCTCATCCCGCGAGCGATATTGAGCACTCCACGGGCCCCGCTTCGCATACTCTTGCGCGTGTACAAAACACCATGTCTGTGTGGTAGGTAGATATATCGCGACTTTTGTATGGGAAATGAGTAGTGTCCGTGGTGCTTAGTGTGGTAGGTACCTGCAGTATGTCGGAGTGCGTGCCCCCCGGGAACCCTCCGCCCAGGTCCAGCAGGTCCATGCGCGAGTGTCCCATCTTCCTCCCCGCGCGGATGAGCGCGGCGCACAGCTTGACCCCGCGGGCCCACACCGACAGGTCCCGGGCCCCTGACCCCGCGTGGAACGATACGCCTACCACCTACAACGGAACCGAATTTATTTATTTACCAGCTGTGCCCCGCGGTATCGCGATAAA
This sequence comes from Hemistola chrysoprasaria, assembly GCA_947063395.1. Lineage (NCBI taxonomy): Eukaryota > Metazoa > Arthropoda > Insecta > Lepidoptera > Geometridae > Hemistola > Hemistola chrysoprasaria. The sequence continues at coordinate 7,159,851 of OX346733.1, read as the reverse complement.
CTTAATACCTAGATACCAAGAACATGCAGCTCCTTCTATTTGTTCTTTGCGCAAAGTATGGATATAAACATACATTCACGCCTTTTTCCCGAAGGGGTAGGCAGAGGTGTACCCAGGACTCAGTCCCACAGTAGATACACCCACATTTCGCCAGTATGTTATTGGTCCCATATAATAGGGGGCGAGCCTATTGCCATCTACCGGGCACAGTTCCACTCCAGGCAGTTATTGTGATAATTCCTAATGGAAAAATCCAATATTTAACACTGCCTGACCTGGGGATCGAACCCGGGACCTCTTGATTGGCAGTCGAGCACGCGCCCTCTACGCCACCGAGGCAGTCGAGTAAGTATGGATATATGTAGTAAAATGGCCATAACTTTTGATTGCGTTAAATTAGAAGTATGATTTTATTACAGCCACAAGGGACCGCAGATCTGAGTAGTTGATATCAATTTGAACATGATGCCTCCGCGCGTTCCCGTTAAAAAAGTGAAAAGGGCAGACAGACGGACAACAGAGTGATTCTATAAGGGATCCTTTTGAGGTACGGAACGCTAGAAATCGTTAAAATTGTATTTAAAAAAAAATGCGTTTATTTCAGGCAACTTAGACCCATAAAATGTTATAATTATATAATAATAAAATAAAAATTACAATTTAACAAAAAAAGAAATTAAAAAAAAAAAAAAAAAATTATTTATTTATTTCCCAAACGGATAGGTACATTAGCTTATGAGTAAATTAATCCGCTATATATTATACTATACTTAACTTAAACTAAATTTAACATGTATGTACCTAGTATTATAAAGGTGAAAGTAAAATTAATTAAAAATAAGAATCATACATGATATGCAGACCAATCTCTAAGCTATAATGGAGTCCCTAGCCCCCACACTAGGATACCCTGTGTCGTGGGCGCTAGTCTTCTCACTCTCCCCTGAGGTCTAAAGAAAATGCTTAGGTCGCTACGAGTAGACAATAGGCTAGTTGACTAAATTTGAAAAATTGGTTAATACATTATCTTACTATCTACTTTACCCTAAAAACTTATTATTTTTGAAAAATTCGATCATTTATATTGTGTATTTTTGGTTTTAAAAAATCAATTTGAATTTACCGCAAAAACGCTCCAGACTGTCATGGCGTTTTGAATGACGTCACACCGTGACAAACACAACAAAGGAATCGTGTGTTTTTCTGGGAGTTGTTAGTTTTCTCTAATTAAAAATGAATTCCTCTTATTACAAGAACTGTGTAGTGCCCCAGTGTAAAAGTACGACTATAAAAACGCCAAACAAATTATTCATTTATGTTCCAAACAATAAACATATACGAAAAAAGTGGCTAAACCTTGCGAGGAGAGATGATGCTAATAGTTTATCTGCAGTTTCGAGAATGTATTTTTGTGAAGATCATTTTGATGTAAGTCACACAATCAACATATTTACAAATTTAAAACAAAAATAATGAATCATTATTTTTCAAGTTTTAATTTACGAGTAAAGGTTATAATAATAATAATAATAATAATATGAATAATAATATGTTATGTTGTTATCAGGTAGAATTTTAATTTAGTGTTATATTTATTATAATTAACCAACATTATTTTCTTATTCTAATAATATTTTAATTTTAAATAATACTTAGCAAATCTAACCTCAAAACCAATGTCCGGCAACTTACATTAAGTATGACAAACTACGAAACAAATAATACTGTTTATGTTTATAATAAGTCAACGAACATGTATTATATAATTTACACATATTCATACTTACACAGAGGTTTTAGCATTGCGGAATTCCGATGAGCAAAAGTCAGTATTTGATGCGAAAAAATTGCCGAGCATGACGGCGTCAATTCTGGGTAAATTCGTACTATTTGCTTTAATAAATCCTGATTCCATAGCGAAATATATCTGTCTTTCAAGAAATAACTGAAAACCACTATGTTAACTTGTCAAAAATAGCTAAAAAACGAAAAACTAATTAAATAACTTGCTCTGTTTTAGGGAAACGTCAACAACAACAATGATGTTTGCCGCGGTGTGACGTCACGCTTTCTGATTGGTGTTTAATATCACGTGATCGTACGCCTAGTTTTACGGAATTTATTTATTGAAAATATTATTAATCTTTATTTCGTTTTATAAATCATTAAGTTTTTTAGTATTTCTACATCTTAGTTAATAATCAGAAACAACCGTGCATCCGATTTATTTATAGTGGACACAACCCTATTATGCTATACTAGTTGTCAATTATTATAACTATTAAAATATAGTGTAAGGTATACTTAAATAAACAAAAAATACTAACAATAAGTGTTACATCGATAGGTAGTATTTATTTGAGGACGAGCAAACAGTCCGTTCATAATTATTTTACCTCTAGCTCAAAAGGTGGCTAGCTCTCATATATTGTAGGTATCTTACGATCGCTGTCAGAGGCAGAATAACTCTGAACGGTCGGCATATAAGTACCTAATATTACCCTAAAAATAGAATTGTTGGGTAGTTAGTAAGTATGAAGAATTTAAGTGGGCAATGTTTTTATGTTGGAAACAAACAATAGGTAGTAGGTACTCCATAATATAATAAGCTAAACAATCTACCTAATTATTACTTTCCATTGTATGTCACCTACAACAAACTATTATTAATAGCCAGTAATTACTGTAGGTATCAACGTGACCTTATTCTGTTACTTATGTAATAGATTATGTTAAAATGAAATTAATTATACAATATTTAATACCCAAATATAAAGTACATAAGTTAATATAAACATATATTATTAAGATTTTATTAGGAAGGTATACATAGTATATAAATTGCACATTACAAACGTTCGTCACATTCCTCCGATACCGATGTTCAGAGCATTCGTGCGTCGCGTCGCGTCGAGGATGCGACTAAACTAATGGCGGCCGTCAACCGACAGTGCGGCCGGCAGCGTCCATCGTTAGTGAAAGAATGACGAATGACGAGCGATCGAGTGCATGGATTAGTGTTCAGTGTCAGTGCTTATAGTAAAATGTAATGCAAAACTGGTTCATTAGGATGTGTGATAAAAAGAAATAAAATCAAATTAAAATTTATATTAGCTAATTAACTGCCACTATACTCGTCACTGCGTTAAATTAGAGAGAGATAGATGTTTACTACAACAATGTCTTATATAGGGGCAGTCCAGTCTATCGGCAATCATTATCAGCAGTATTGCAAAATCCTCCCTCATAGGCGTATAGGCAAACCTATGTTCAGCAGTGCTCTGTCCGGCTGAGATTATGACAATTAATAATAATAATAAAGCCCTTTATGAACTGTGTTAAATATAGATTGGTTTTAGTTTCATTATAAAATGTCTCGCAGTTCAGCGTGCCTCTTGGCATAGGCCTCCTCTAACATTTTCCACTGAGTTCTGTCTCTTGCCACTCTTCTCCAATGATGACCCGCTGTCAGTTTTAGGTCATCTTCCCATCTCATTTGTTGTCGTCCTTTGTTGCGTTTCCCATCCCTGGAGTACCGGTCTGAGACAATTGTGCTCCATTTGTTTTGCTTGTCACGGATCATGTGGCCGGTCCATCTCCACTTTTGTTGGTCTATTCGAGACCAACAAAAGAGAGATTATGACAATTATGAAACAACAAAGTAAATAAGGTAACATACATTGAGTCCATGTACTGCAGCCAGTTTGAGCAGCCTCGGAGCCTCGGTGGAGGGGTCGCAGCCGAACTTCATGCCGAGAGGACACTGAGCCTCCGCCGCGTCGCAACGGATGCGGACCACTAGACTGTTCACAATTTACTGTTGTTTACACTTGGAAAAACGGCATGTCAAGAAAAGGAAATGTCAGCTGTCACTTCAATGTCAGACGATGTTAGATGTATCTGTCACTGTCAAACAACAGTGACATACAAATAATAATAAGCTCCCGGGGGAGGGTTATGTTCTTCATCTCTGTCTTGCCTTCATTGACCGGTTGGAGTGGAATCGCGAGAGCCTCGTTAGGAGAGCCTCGTACTCGCGGGAGGATTTTTTTTTATGATAGTGAGTGATAAGACGAGCAAATCAGGTACCTGATGGTAAGCATCATGATTGCCCGTATCAGACACAGTGCCACCCAGTGTTTTAAATTTCAAAATTCTGCGCGGCACTGCACTGCGCCTGTCACTGAGATATTAGTTGTTGAAACTCGTCATGCACAGTAATTTCGCTGGTAACATGGCCTTTCAGACCAGAACACAGTAATGTTTGCACATTACTGCTTGGCGAATGAATAACTGGCAAAGGTGTAGTACTTTTTCCCCAGGCGGCCCCCTGCAAAAGAAACCTACCACTACATAATATTATATATTATTTGTATAAACACTCGCAGCGCACTTAGTCCGATCTAAATCCTTGATCACGGATTTAGATCGGAGGTAGTGTGAAAAGCAATGTCCGAATTCGGTCAGTCTTCCGAATAACAGATTCGGATCGGATTCGTTTCGGACGTAATCCGTAACCGCTCTTGAGTATAAATAAATTAAAATTATAAAACGTAGTGCAATTTATCTTACCGAGCGTGAGGCATGAGATGTTTAATCTTGAGCAGTTCCACTTCAGAGTCGAAGGTCATCAGGTCGACCCCGAGAGCGTCCGCGCGACGGATGTGGGAACTCATCTTGGCCGGGTTCGCGAATATTATGCGACTGGAATACATTACACAGTTACTCAAACATGATCAAAAATCCACGAATTATGGAGGATTTCAGTTAAAAGACATTTATATCCATTACGACAATAGATTTGATTTTTTTTTTTGCATAAATAGAATGATCATATTTTATTTAATATTCGTAAGAAAACTATTTTTAGTTGTTTTTTATTAGCTATAATTAAAATTTATATCAAATTAAAAAATCATTTTTAATCCAGTACCGAAAACACGCCGATAGTACCCGAACGAGCTCGTGACCTGCAGTGACGTCACAATGTTATAAAGTACCATACATAACTATAGCTTTACGACGTCACAAACATAGCGACCAATCGTGGCGCGTTCGTAATCAAGTGACTCATAATGGAATTTTATAAATTTCGAATTGCTTAGAATTAATTAAAAAATATATTTTTAAGTGATTTTAGAACCAATCACATACTGGAGAAGTGTGGGTGTGTCTACATTGGGACTGAGTTCTGGGTACACCTCTGCTTATCCCTTCGGGAAAAAGGCGTGATGGTATGATATGTAATGTATATTGATACTAACTGTGGTTCGACCCCGAGTGACGTGACCAGTTCTATCTCAGCTTTAGAGGCGCAGTCGAAGGAGGCGCCCAGCGCGGCCAGCGTGCTCACCAACATTCGGTCGTCGTTACATTTCACCGCTACAACATATTAACAAACACATTTAAAAGGGTGCTGCATGCAAAAATTAAGCAAAACTCGTACATTATTAAGAACAAACGTAAAAGTCCACTTTAAAAAATACTGTAGGTAGGGGAGAGTCCTGTAGTACTGGAGTAATCGAATAGAATTTAGAAAAATAATTCAAGTCACCCCCAAAAGTTAAAGTTTTTATTCAAATGCTCGGAATTATCAGCGATACCACCCTATTATTTTGTACTTTTTTTATTTACTGTTTATATTTTGAGTAAATCAATTAAAATCCTGCTAAAAATTTATATTTAAATTCGGCATGTAGATAGTTTAGACCCTGGAATAGTACATAATATGGTACTTTTTTACTCGATTCCTACAGGAACGATGTCTACGCGGAGCACTGCTAGTGGAATATATGAATGCTTACCATAGAAAGGCTCAACGTTGGGCATCAACTCCTTCCAGGTGCGATACCTCGCCACCACCTGGCCCAGATCCAGCACATAGAAGGGATCCTCCTGCCCTCCGGTGGCGACCACGTCGCGGATGACGCCCGTGGTCGACCACGAGCCCGTCATCACCTGCACGGTGGGGGAGCGCTCTACTTCTGGCACCTGGGGAATAACACCATTACAACCTCACATCAAATCCTACAAGTCTAAATAACATACTACTAAATAAACAAATTAAAAAAACCGCTCTTTTTTTCCGCTCCATCTTCAAACCCTGGTCAAAATTAGTAACATATTCATAGAGATGATTCCAATACGCCCAATCACGAGCCCTTCAACGTCAACAAATCCTCGGAAGAGTGAGGTCACTCCGCGAAGTCTGCCAAGTTTCCAGGAAGCATCTGGGCGGAGTTAGGGTGGCTAGATAAACCAGGACTTCACGCACAACGGACCAAATAAGAGTCTTAGTGCGTAAAAGGAGTCCAACTTACATTACAAGCTCAATGACGATATATTTCACTAGTGGTTCATCTGAATCCGGTCAAGGTCACCAAATCGTTGCAAATTGTTGAAGCTTCATGATACCAAATTTCTAATTGATCGGACCACTAGAAGTTACTCATATCCCTTCAGCCATTAGAAAAGACCTGATTAATCTTTGCTCCCCTTCATTTTTCGGTCGAGAGTAAAGGTGAAGTAATACTTCAACTTCTACCCATTAAAGTGAACAACTTCTAACCTCAATAATTATTTATCTTCGCTTACTGAAGTGTTACCAGTGTTAAGAGCTTACCTTCATAGTTGTTCCTTGTTGTTCGGGAACAGATAGATGTGATTGGTCCACAAAGGACAGTGATCAGTTAGTCCGTGTACGGAGGCCCGCAGCCCCGGCGCCGCCGAGGCGGGTCGGGCGCTATGCCGGGGTGAGGTGTCAAGGGGCAGGCCCACTAGCGCTAGTCCACTGGTGTCAGCTGGTACAAATAACATACATTTAAACAAACGTAGTTCTCTTTGAAGCAGCAAAAACGTAAAAACTGCGTCTAACTGTTATACACCTTTTTCCCCTTACTCTGACTCTGATGTAGCAACCTAGTCAAGGAATTCCCAAACTGACTATCAATGATACAGTGAGACTCAGTTTTCTGCATTCCATAATACAGGTTTCTGGCCTAGTTTATGGAAGTTCTTCATATCACTGGTAAAAAAAATATAATTCATCGTCCTTCCTTCAGGTTTGACTAGTAATAGGTGTGACTCACGTGTCGTGCGTGGTGTGGCGTCAGCGGGCCGATGCTCGGCGCCAGGGCGGGTCTACGTTGAGCAGTCGTCGCCAGCAACGCGTGGCTGGTCGAGGCCGAGAGACCCGTGGGCTGAGCCGCCTGCTACGCCCGGCACACACTGACGCGCCGGACTCGTCCGGTGCTCCCTGCAACACATTATTTATAAACACACCTTTATTATAGAGACCTTTTCCTTTTCTCGGAATAAGAAATACAGGAAGACCACTGACGCGACGGGAACACGTCGCGAAATACAACGAACGAATTAAAAGATCGACAGGCTTAAACTGCAGCACAAGAGCGAGAAAGTCAAGTAAACACGAGTTTGAAAGAAGCACCATTAATTAAGAAAATAAAGTGTGGAACACTAAGCCTGGTATGGACAATGTCCATTGGACATGTTGAACCGAAGGAATTAAGGTCATATGGCAAAAATATCTGGTCCTTAAAAATCTTTTGAGAATGTGGATTTGCGTGATAAATACGCGGGAAAAACCGCGGAGTACAGCTGGTATAATAAAAAGATTAGTCTAGTTACGGTTAAGGGCAAATGTATTATGTACCTATGATTTTAAGCCCTTCTACTCCTTTGTTTGTATTCCATTAGTAATTGCTGTTTGAATAACTAATACGATAACAACGGCCTAATGTATGTCATTTAGGCAAAAGCAGGCCCTCTGTGATTATATTATATGTGTGCTTGTATGTGATTTGCATAATTTTCTTATAATATATAAAACATGTATTTTTCTTCATTTCATTTGTAGTATTGTAAACCCTTTTTTTATGCTAGCTAAAGGTCAGAGTGGCGGTGTGGTTCCCGGCTATATAATAGGGCCACCCATCTCATCTGGTGGGAGCAGTGAGACCCGGCAGAAGGACATATTCGGAGAGTAGGCAGCAGCGCTCTCCGGCACCAAATATTCCAACTTCCTCTATCACCAAGCCGCACAAGCGTGGTGATTACGGCAAAATCCCCCCATATGAATAGTTTATCGCGTTCTATGGGGAGGTCTATGTTCAACAGTGCTTCTTCCGGCTGATGATGATGATAAAAGGTGAGTGCAGACAAATCGCCGGACGGTCTGGAGTACAAGGCAAAGGCGCGTTCTCTGCCACTCTGTGTGTTGTCCAATATTACAAGGAATAAATCTCTCCGTACTCCAGACCCAACGCCTGGCTTCGATCTGTCTGCGTTCACCTTAGTATTCATGCATACAGACCAGGATCCATGGATACATGTAGATTCAAGAGTAAAGGGAAGTATCCATGGTTCTACTGTGGATTCAAGAGATAATGGATCCACATGTGGAACCGAGCTGAGAATCCAGTTGGTAGAAGTCTTAATGGCCATTTAATTTCCTTACAGTTTTCTAATAATATCACGTACTTAATTTAATGCTAACGTTTCGTAGAAGTCGTGATTCGTCACTCATGAGATCAACTTTTCTTACAGTAAATGCAGGAAACCACTTTATCACGACATGTCATTTTCAGAGAGTACTTGAAAATTGATTGGCGCAAACGCTCGTGACTGCCATTTTATCATTTCTTAATATGGATGAGGGCGCTAAAGTCTGTGCGACGTGGCGTTTTTTTTGTGGCGTGAGCTATTTATTGTATTAAAAGGTTATTTCCATTTTCAGCCACATTACACATAGTAGTGCGTAATCGATGGCGGGAAACATGGCATCACCGGCGCCATGTTGAAACTACGTGCGCGTGCGCAGGGCAAGGTCAATGCCGAAAACATTCCATAGCACTGTGTAAACCTAAAGATACGACAAATTATTTCAATTAGTTTGCGATTTTTTTTAAGGTCTTTAGTAGCTTCTCTTAATTTTTCGTTAGGTCTTCATAAACCAATGCAATAGACATTTCTTATCACAGTATTTCACATATTTACGAACATTTATTTATTTATTGTTGAAGTTTAATAATTTTACTTCCATTTGTACGTGCGGGTATCTAAGTAATATGACGTCATCGTAAATTCTGCGTTCTTTTATGGGTACCTAAATTTACTTAAGCATTTACGTTGTTGAATTAGTTACAATTATGTACAGTTATGTAGCAGAAGGTTAGCGTCAATGGTATCACATCTGCTAGTTCTCCTGTCAAGATGGGAGTCCCACAGGGATCAATTTTGGGTCCCTTCCTGTTTTTGGCATATATTAACGATTTGCCTTACATGGTCCACGGTCTAGCAGATATAGTTCTATTTGCCGATGATACGTCATTGATTTTTAAAGTTATAAGATAGGAAGGATACTTCACTAGTACATGTTAATAATACTTTAGCAAGTATATCCAGATGGTTCACAGCAAACAATCTGTTATTGAATGCGAAAAAGACTAAATGTTTGAAATTTTCGTTGCCTAACGTCAGAAGTATAGAACCAATCATAGTTCTTGACGGTGAAAGACTCAATATTGACAATGCAACTTTGTTCCTTGGCATAAATATAGACTCCAAACTGCAATGGAGCACTCATATCACCGAGCTCTCAGGGAAACTAAGCTCTGCAGCTTACGCGGTTTATAAAATTAGGCAACTAACAGATATAGCCACGGCGAGATTAGTGTACTTTGCATATTTCCATAGCTTGATGTCTTATGGGATTCTGTTGTGGGGGACAGCCGCAGATATAGAAACTATCTTTATACTCCAAAAACGTGCGATTCGTGCCATCTATGAGATGCGTCCACGCGAATCCCTGAGGGAATTATTTAAAGATATAAACATACTGACCCTACCATCCTTATAAATTTATGAGAACATCATGTATGTGCGTAAAAATTTACATAAATTCAAATTAAATAGTGACCTTCATAATTTTAATACTAGAAATAAATACAAAATAGCTGCACCTAGCTTAAGATTATCTAAAACAAATAAAAAGACATTCTTAGGAAATAATGTACGTTTCTATAATAAAATCCCAAAAGAGATAACTGGGCTCTCAGAGGGTAAATTCAAAACCTATATAAAATCTACTTTACTAAAGAAGGCTTATTATAAAGTCAACCAGTACATAGAGGACAAAGATGCCTGGAAACTTCTGCATAGCCGCCTCGCGGCACCTTTAAAGAAAACGAATGTAACCAAACCAAATATTGTAAAACTATCTGTTGAAAAAATTAAGCCCTACAAGTTTCTTGTGCGTTCTTCTTTTAGAGGTATCTTTCCGAACGCACGGTAGACTCAGTACTGTTTATCTTTATTGACGTGCAAAAGTGTCAGATTATGACCTATTTGAATAAATGTTGTTTGAGTTTGAGTACTATATATTTTCATTTAAGTAATGTACATAGGTAATGAATAACAACATGTACCTAAGGGGGTGCATCATTTTCTTCCTGGCAACAAGCATCTAGTGTTTGTGGAAAGTTTATGACGGAATGTGAAAATGAAAAATTACTACTAACATTGATTAAAAACGCTTATATTTATTATATTAACCACATAAGTATACCTATTTGTAACAATCTACATTTTATCACGGTTAAATTACGAAAACAAAACCACAATAAGACTATAATTTTAACTATTAAACACAGTCCAAAACTTACCGTTAAACGCGAAATTCTCGAAGCTTTAATTAGCTCTTAAGCAACAACCCGAGGTTGTTGCCAAAAATCAGAAGTGGGATTATAATCGCGAACGAAAAGCTGTGATCCGAATATGAGGAACATGCGATGCGACCGTCTCCGAGAACAGTTGGACACTAACTGAGGGAAACTGGGTGAGAACAATATTTATGAGTGCTCTTATCAGTGAATAAATTGTACATTTATTATCAACTGATGCGTATAGTAAGTAATACGTTTGGAGTAATGAGAGGAACAGTGGGTGGCAAAAGTTTGTAATCTGTAGTTTTCTATTATCATTATTATTCTATTATTATTAGTTATCTGTAGTTTGTAGTTTTGTTGTTTTCTGTAGTGGTAGGCCTCTTTTGCAAGGTGTCGCCTGGGGAAGTACCACACCTTTGCCAGTTATTCATCCGCCAAGCTGTAATGTGCAAATATTACTGTGTTCCGGTGTAAAGGGCAATGTAACCAGCGAAATTACTTTGACCGTGCTGCGCAGAATTTTGGATTTTAAAACACTGGGTGGCACTGTGTCTGATATAGGCAATCATGATGCTTACCACCAGGCACCTGATTTGCTCGTCTTGTTACTCACTATCATAAAAAATAATCTCATTTACGAGCTACGAATAGCAACTGGGTGCAAAAATCGAAAGACCAAGAACAGTGACAGAAAAAAATTAAATTCAGTCCGTGGATTAATTTATAGGACAAAGATGCTTGAAAACTTTTGCAAAGCTGCAGCACCTTCCAAGCAAACAAATATAATAAAAGAAAATAATGTAAATTTTGCAGTAGAAAAAAATTAAACCCAACAAGTTACTTGTGCGTTCTTCTTGTAGAGGTAGGTAGGTACCTTTTCGAAGGCAGACTAATTATTAGCTTCATTAAATAGTCTGTTGGAGGCCTGTTTGCAAATATATAAATTAAATTTCTCATACATTCTTTTAACAGTGTATGTAACTTTTAATCGCGTCTGTACTTCCAGTCTCGCTCGGTCTGGCCCGAACCGCTTCTCGTGACGTCACGCCCACGAGCCGCTGGAGTGCGCCTCCTATCGGCGACTACTCGAACTAATTTGTACTTGTTTTATTATTGTTTAACTATTAAATGATAATAATCATGTGCTGAGATCACAGCGTGTACCAAGAAAAAAATATTGTGTTAGGTAATTTTCTAAGTATTTTTTATTTTTCTTATTAGCGGTGTTTGTCCCATCTTACTAATAGCACAGAACAGATAAGCAAAGAGGAAAGTATTATAAATTCGAATGTTTGTATGTAAACATAAACAGTTTGTAAAACTATGTACATTGAAGCATAGGTATTCAAAGGTATAAATCACTCCCACAACTAACCAAAATGTCGATAAACATACAAAAAATGTAACGAACATACATCCTTATATTGAAGTTTTTAAAAAAGGAAGAATTTAGTAAATCGTATTTAAAACTCATTTTTAAAGCATTAAAAGTCAGCTCTATGCTAAAATATATGAACACCCTAGGCTCTGTACCAAATAAACAAAATATAATGTCGGTATGTGTCTTTGGGGGCACGTGCACAATATTTGTACAAAAAAGTAAATATACTAGATAAAACTTAAACAATGCCCTTCAATGATCGTTTAATTACATTTATCTGTTTATTACGCGGAAGGATGGGTTTGTTTTGATAAATCATGTCACGTTTTGATAAATAATTGAGTCAAGTAACATGTTCTTTGATCTTTAACCTAGGGTTTACAGTTTACAGCCTACAGCAAATACTACAAAAACAGTTGCAATAAATTTAAAATTGTAAAGTTCTTTTGTCTTTATTGATCTATAATAGCTTGCCTATGTAGAATGCTGTAGCGTAGCTTGGTATGGAGGTTGTCTACGTAGCATACTTGCGTAGCACTCTGAAGGGTATTTAATATATTATCATGAAGAATGGTTCAAGTGTGCACCGTAGCATGGTTTTGTAGCTTGCTTGCGTAGCGTGTCAAAGCTTAGCATAATTTCGTAGCGCGCTTACGTAGCACGCTTACTTAGCATTTGAAGAGTCTACAATGTACAACTGGACTAGAATTCGCAACGCATTAAACAATAATATGCTATTAAATCTAAACCACTGCGTAACAGAATAATTTACAATTTTTACTTATTTATCAGCAAAACGAATCGAATCAAATTAAAATAACTCATGAGTTTGCTATTCGCTCAGCCACTACATTATTTATTTACCTGAGAATATTCAATATTGGTACCATAATTAGGACAAATCCCTTCCCAAGGCCAGCGTCCGCACCAAAGACAACTATTAACATAATACGTTAGATTTATTAATTAATTTTAAATGTAATTAATAAATCAAGTTTTAAATTTTTAATAATAGATCACTTACGTAGTCGAAGAGTTGAGTGGCGTAGTATTGGAACGCTACGCCAGACGCGACCGACCTAGTACGCTTTTGAGCTACAATTTGGGATCTAGGATGCTGGGACGACGCATACAGGTAAACAGTAGTAAGGGTTGACACGCTTTTTAATTATGAAAATTTTATCTTAAAGTGGTTGAGCCGACATCATTTCCCATAGAAAATTTAAGGAACCAATGACGATGATAGAAGAGATATAATTTCTTCATTAGTGTTTCATTTTGAGTAACAACTAATTATAGAGTTGCTTAAATCCAGTTATACTACAAAATATACGTTTTAACTGCAAACAGGTGGGTTAGCGTGTTTCAATAACACATTTTTTATAGTTTTATTCGAATTTCATGGTTATTATATATATCGAGTATTTCGAGAAGGTGTCCTATTGATTCGCATAATTTCTTTTGTCATAAAATTTTTCCGCATACATCATTTGTCATAACCTTCTCTAGTCATAATATTGGAAATACATATTTTTTTGTAGTAATACTGATAAATTGTCCTAAAATTTAATTGCTATAATATTTTTGTGTATAATAGTTTTTATTCCTATTGTTAGTTGTCATAATGGTTGTTATGTATAATTTTATAGTTAATAATGGTGTATGTCCTAATTTTCAATGTTCATAATTGTTATTGTATATAATCGGTAGTGTACGTATTTTTGCAAGTGAGGAATATTGTAGTGTTGTATTGCATTTATGGATAGGAGTAGGATCTCGCCGTAACTCACATACCCAATAATATTTTTTTTATTTACTCGATTTTTTCATATGTAAATCCACTGATATTTAATTTGTGGCTCCTCTTTCTGTTGTAAATATTTTGCACTCGTTTTCCATTGTAATTATAATTTCAAAATTAGTTTAAGCACTTTGTTCCAAATATTAACACTAAAATTTGACTTAGTGTTATTTTTATAATAATAATGAAACTACCTTCTTTTTTATTCATAATCAGTAATAGCGTCTTACTATAATATTTTTTTATAGCAATGTGATATATCAACAGTTTGTTACATAGAAAAGATGTTTAACTACGTTAATGAGTTAAGAAAATTCAAAATTCTATTGGTTAGGTTAGGTTAGGTTTAATTTATATTATGACAAGTTAACATTCGAACAATATATGATTATGGCACATAATTTTAGTGATATCAATAGTTAGGACATGTTAGGGTAATGGCATAAAATAATATGGTTATCAATGGTTAGGACATATAATGTTATAGGTTTCAAATGTTAGGACAATTAAAATTATAACAAGTTATAATAGGAGTATTGACGTTATGACTGGTGATCATTAGCTATTACATATATTATGGCTTAAAATTTTATGAGTTGTAAAATTATGGCTAAAAATAGTATGCGAATGAATAGGGAACCTTTCGAGAAAAATGATAAAGAAATGCAATGGAAGCGCGGCGTCATTTATTATTCCGCGCTGAAAACCACTGCTTTCCAGTTTTCAAGGGATGATACGCTCGAGTCTGAAATAAGTTTTCTTAAAAATTCTTTGGAAGATACTTTTTCAATCAGCTAAAAGCTAAGTAACGAATCTGAGATGCTTTTTGATTTACCAGAAAGTTACCTGACTTAAAAACATCTTAAATGACTGGAGTCTATTCGACTTCTTTGTTATTCACTTTGAAAGCAAAACTTTGGGGCCAACAAAAGTTAAATTCCAGGCCACTTTATAACGTGTTACAAAATGGTATAGTAATACTTAAGGGTTTGCAACAACTTACAAAAGAATTGCAAAGTCGGGAAAAAAATTCAACTCCCCATACAAAATGGACCAGCTGATCGGCAAATTTGTGTATGGCAGTGGAAATTTTTATATGAGAATTTCGCAATTCTTTCTGCAAGTTGTTTAAGTAGACTAGCAGATGCAACCCCTTAAGTATTACTAAACCTTTTCGAAACACGTTATATTTGAAAATTTCGCCAGTTACATGATTTGCTATCATTTAACACGCTGATATATTGTAACAAACAGGTTGTCATGCATTGCGCAGTCGCGTTCATTGGCAGTCGATATTGCAACCTTGCACTTCCTGATTTTGGCCGGGACGTACAGGGCTCGAGTAGGGCAATTGTCTGGGCACTGGGCACTGCGATGATAAGGTACTCTGTACGTTTCTATAATAAAATCCCAAGAGACTGGGCTCATAGGTGGTAAATTCAAAACCTATAAAAGTAGATTTTAACTTTACTAAAGACGGCTTATTATAAACTCAATCAGTACATAGAGGAAAAAATGCCTGAAATCTTCTGCATAGCTACTACACGGCACCTTCCAAACAAACGAATGCAAACGAAGCAAATATTGTAAATCTATCAGTTGACAAAATTAAGCCCTACAAGTTTCTTGTGTGTTTTCTTGTAGGTCTTCTTTCAGAACGCACGGGAGATTCATGACAGTTTATCTTCATTGACATGCAAGTGTCAGATTTTGACCTTATGTTTGAGTTTGAAGGACTTCACAAAACGGACCTTAAATAGGTACCAAAGCCAGACAAGTTTCTCTAATGGGTTAAATTAGTTATATTATTAAGACTTTATCGCTAAGTTGGTAGTAACTCTGCCTGCGAAGCAGCAAGGAGTCCTAGGTTCGAATCTCAGCCGGGTCAAGTGTGCGATGAGCTCAAATGTTTGTTATCCTGTCTTGGAGGTGCGTGGTGTGTTATTGTATAAGTCCATACCACCGGAGACACAGGAAATTCTAAACTCAAACTCAAAAAGATTTATTCAAATAGGTCACAATTTGACCCTTTTGCACGTCAATGAAGATAAACAGTAATGAATCTACCGTGCGTTCGGAAAGATACCTAGTGCAGTCGTGAGTGTGTAAACGTAATATTCGGAGAAAACAGGCGAATACCAAACATTAATTATGGAAGAATGTCATAGCATTGTGTAAAATTCTTAAAAGGTGTTCTAAATCCTCTTGAAAACAAAAGAGAATACCAACACACAATAAACGGAGAGCTTTAATTTTCTTAGAATAAACAATATAATTTACAACTGCGACTGCGATAAGTGTAGATAGGTTGCATCAGAATTTACACAGTAATTATTGGATTTAGAATTTAGCAAACAAACGGATGTGAAAACCGAAGATGATATCATATTTTAATTAAATTATTAACAGTTGTTAATTATCATTTAATCTAATTTAAATTATGATTTTCTAACACGTGCTGAGGTAAATATTATGTAGATGTACAATGTACCTATTACTAGGTTAGGTAGGTATCCAGGTAATAAAATTTGACCTATCTGTGTGTGTTTGTTTGTGGCTGGACTTAGGAGAGTCTTAAACGAGTGGACCAATTTTGATGTGTTTTTTAATTTGAAAGTTGACGTTCGATCAGCTTCTTAGCTATGTCTCATGAAAATCGGTTCAGCTGATCAGCTCTTCTATAGTGGTTGGAGGTATAAATTATATAAATTATGTATAACTTCTGGTGGTCTGATCGATTCAAAATTAGGTGTCTAGTTACCTCAACAATATTGCGATGACTATGACAAATATATTATGTAGTGTTTGAGTCAGTTTTTTTATGGCAAACAAGCAGACGGCCCGCCTGATGGTGAGCGGTTACCGCCGCCTATGGATATCTGCAACACCAGGGAATCGTCTCAATGAAATAATATGTTATAGATAGATGGTACCCCAGTGTTATGAATTACGATAGAGCAGGAAAACGAGGGCTTTTTAAACTTCTAATAAAATCTTAATTGCACATACCTATACATGACATATAGGGATTCGCCGCATACCTGTGGCCGGTGCCGGCTATGGAATGTGTACGGCTGACTTTCGGTGAATATTGAAAGCTGAAATTTTGTTCATGTGAGCGTGTATGGTGAAACTCATACTCTCTCAAACTCCACGCGCGGTGGCTATCGAACAAACTTTACGCGTTTCAGTCAAGTTCATATGTGAATGCTGTGAAGTTACCGGCTTTAGAATAGTGCTCCACCCTCTCTACCCGTGGTTGCAGTAAGAGCCGGCTAAGGTTTAACAGATCCAGTAGACGGGCTGCAGCGTCCTCTTTAAAAATCTACCGAACAACGCTCGACAACCCGCCTGCCAAGCGTGTCTAGTATTGGCAAAACCCTCTTTTATGGGGAGGCTTATGTTTAGTAGTGGATTACCAACGGCTGTGATGATGATGATGATGAAAAGGTCTCGGATTAGATACCCAGGTCAAGCAGTGTTATAGGATTTTTCTATTAGAAAATTTCTTAATGACCGGTAAGTAGATGGCAAAAGGCTCGCCTCCTTTTACATGGGATTAAAAAAAAACATAACTGGCGAAGTGTGGGTGTACCTATTATGGGACCAAGTCCTGGGTACACCCCTGCCTACCCCCTCGGGAAAAAAGGCGTTATGTTATGTCCACAGTTACTTGTAACTAGGGCGCAGATTAATTCTGACACTATTTATTTACATTACTTTATCTCTTCTGACTTCTGTATCTGGGGTCTTTGCGGTCAGATTTTGCAATTAACGGTTAATCAGCAGTTAGTTTACGATTGCAGCGGCCTTTATCAAAAACTAAAGTTTAATGTTTGTTTAATCTTGGGGACATGAACCTATGCAGTAGGTAATATTGATTGTAATTTTTTATAGGTGACCTAATTCGGAAGTGGGTAGTCTTCATCAGAAGTGTGTGTATGGGTTACGACCTATATTAATTTAAGACCCAATTATTAAAAAGGTGAACTCTACCAGTTCCAGGGTCATCATCATCATCATCTCAGCCGTTGGTAATCCACTATGAACATAAGCCTCCCCCCTAACAGGGGGTTTTTTCCAATACTCGACACGCTTGGCAGGCGGGTTGTCGAGCGCAGTTCGATGGTTTTTTGCAGAGGATGCTGCTGCCCGTCCTCTGGATCTGTTAACCCTTAGTCTGCTCTTACGGCAACCACGGGTAGAGAGGGTGAAGCACTATTCCGAAGCCGGTAACTCCACGGCCAGTTCCAGAATAACTGGTAGAAAATGCTTTTGTCGCATTCAGTTAATCCGAGCGTTGTTGTCATCGTCATCTCAGCCGCAGAACGTCCACTGCTGAACATAGGCCTCCTCTATAGATTTCCATCTAGTCCGGTAGTAAGCGGCCTGAATCCAGCGTGATCCTGATATCTTTTTTAAGATCGTCTGTCCCTTTTGCAGAGCACCTTGTAGCTCAACGAGAAGACCGCAAGCAGGGAGATTATTCCACAATTTGCACGTATGCGGCAGAAAAGAACGGGAAAACCGCACAGTGTGCGGCGTATCAATTATGTGCGGATGAGCTCTCAGGCGATGGCTTTGTTAAATTTTCATGTTAGGCAAGATCATTCTCTTACATAATATGTGATGTGTTATTAACATTATATTATAGCTTTTCTATCATAAAATATAAATAATGAACTAATCCAGTCACGTTTCGAGCTATAAAACGTTAATTAGTTATAATCTGTGTGCTCAGACGTATTTATTCATGTGAATTATGGTGATCTATCAAAAAGAGTACAATTAAATCTCTTTATTTGTAAGAATCTTGTGTAAATGAGATAAGAGTACGTTTGAGGACATTCCGCAGTGCGCTGACATTTTATTAGTTCGTCTTGTACCTACCAGACGCTCAGTCACCACATATTTCGAGGACATTGCGGGGACATTATTTCTACTTTGTATGTAAGAATGTGGTTTTAATATAATTTGAGGAGGAGGCGACCTAAAAAGCTCTGCGTGAACCGTATGAATGAGGATTATGCTACAAAATGGTAATACTTTAATTGGTGCAGCTAATTGTTGAACCCAAACTTGCAAAAAAAAAAAGGCTAGCGAAATTCACAAGAAAAATTCTGCTCTGCAATCGGCATATTTGTATGGTCATTTTTTTTTATTTTGGATTCTGTAATTCTTTCTTTTGGAAGTTGTTCACTTGATGGGTGGATTCACCTCTCTTAAGTATTACTACACCTTTTTGCAGCACGTTGTATAAAATGAAGTGAGTGCAGATATACCAAATAGGTCACAATCTAACACTTTTGTACGTCAATGAAGATAAACAGAATTGCTGGTATCCTTACTCTTAGAGAAACATACACTATTTCCTAAGAATGACTATTTATTTGTTTTAGTTAATCTGAAGCTAGGTATAGCTATTTTATCTTTATTCCTAGTATTAAAATTATGGAGGTCACTAATTAATTTGAATTTATATATTTATGCATTCTGCCATAACGAGCCCCTGCCAAAACACCCAAAAAATGAGAAGATCCGTAGACGAAGAAAATTTACCGACATAGCCCAGCGGATATATCACGTAGTACCGTATTACCGCATCCAACCGGATTAAATATAAATCTATGGGGGAAGCCTATGTAGACGTCCTACAGCTAAGATGATGATAAAAACTTCCCAACGTATTCCGAAACACTATAGTAGCAAAAATACAGAGACACATTCCCAGAAATTAATCACGTTTGTCTTACATGACACAGGTTGAAGTGAGCATTATCAACAAAGTTTTGGTGAACAGTTATTGACGTCTATCAAGGGTCACGGGTCAATCGACTTGGTTTATCAATATGGCGCCAGTTTTACTAAATTACGCGATAGCTTTTGGTAATTATGTGTTAGTTTTCGGCACGTGTTGTGATAACTGTTGCTATATGTATGTATTTATTATTTAGATGATGATGTTTTTTTTGTTTTTAATCACCGACCGAAAAACGGATTGGATTTTTCCAAAGCTCCTAAAAAAGCTAGAAATATCGAAAAAGCTTTTTCCTAGGTTTTCACAAAGATTCGGTTTTCCTGATTAAATCCTACGACATTAACAGGAAAGGCCTGTCAGCAGTTTCACACAATCCTATGAAATAATTAAAATTACCCAAATCGATGTTTTGGATTCCCGTTTCTTCCGAATATGGTAAACCTATTTTATATATATTTATTTTCTGATATTTTGAAAATGAAGTGAACTATGTCTCTATCACTTTATTTATGTTTATAAACTTAATTTTTTTGTTGTGAACGGTCGGAAAAAAACGGAGATTTTATAATAGAAACTAAAATGACAGGCACATAGTTTACTTCACTATAAAAATATCAGGATATTTTATACAATGGATTAACTCTCTATATTCGGAGGAAACAGGGAAATGCAAAACATAAATTTGGTATTTTTTCATAAGATTGTGTCAAATTTCTCGAAGCTAGGATTCGCTCTCAATTAACTCGTACTTGTTAACCTATACTGGATAAATCAATAACAATGTTTTTTTTTGTTCAAACGTTAAGTATTAGATCAACAATAAATTGATTTTTGTTCAATTTTCATTTTTCATGATAAATTTCAATTTAATGTCATAATAAAAATAAAAAGTAATTACTTACAAAAAATCACTTTATTCTAAAATAAAGCACAAAAGGACCGATTGGACATAAAATCTAAAAGTAGACTAACACAAAAACAAGTTCATGATCAGTACATTAACACCGTGTTATGGTCATTTAAGATTGCACAAAAGGAGAATTAGTATGGTAAAATGGTGAGAAAAGTAATACTAGATCTCTATCTAGATATCATTACCTTGGTAATACCATTGTAAGACCATAAAATAATGAAACTAGTTAAGGTCGTTGGGCTGACATCATTTCTCTCAAGAACCAATGTTTACATTTAATGATTAACAAGTTATATTTTATGCCAATTTGCTCATAATATTATGTACTTTGGTCTAAAATAATGTTTGAGTTATCTTTGTACACGAATTCATTCATTCATTTATTCATTTATTCATTCATCCAATGACTATAATAGAAGAGAAATAATTTTATTCTTTAGTGTTTAATTTTAAGTATCAACTAATTATAAAGTGGCAATTACCCAGTTTTACTACAACAGATACGTATTATAACTGCAAATATGCATAAATAGGAATTACGGAATTCTCAAGGAAAGACTTCAAATACCTATTTGCACTTATTACAAAACGTATTTTTTATAGTATCTAAATAAATGCCACTTTATTATTAGTTGTTACTTTAAATAAAACACTAATGAAGAAATTATATCTCTTCTGTCATCGTCATTGGTTCCTCAATTTTTTTATGGGAAATGATGTCAGCCCAACTACCTTATTAGTGATTATAAACATACCAATAGGTAATTAAGGAATTAAAGGTGCGATTCGGCGATCAACAGCATGCAGATTGGATACTGTGATCGACGAAATTCCGCATGCAAGGGCACGATAGATGTCTACTAATTCATTAACATTTTTAATTTTAGATTTCAAATAAAAAAAACAATGAACAATTTCTGCATTAACACAAACATAAACCCTTGATTATAATAAAGAACTTATTGATTTTGTAGCTTCAAATTCCATTATGTAACCAATTTCGTTAATTAAATAATATGATATGGCAATATGTCATATGTATTAATTAAATTTATGTCTAATTTATTTAGTAACATCATTAAATGAATAAATAATGCCATGCTCCAAGACCGAAATCGAATGAAGGAAAGAGTGGGGGCGTGTTTTCGCGGCGCCTACTATCAATATTAACAAACTACTTTGATCCCTGTATTTTTTCTAACAGAATTTCCAATCTTCCAGTCATCACTGGCTGACCCCTTTTAGTCTTCTTACTCAACTTCTTAAACCTCTCATGTTTCTTCTTCTTATACTCCTGCAACTTCTGATTCCTCTCTTCTCTCACTCTTTCAATTTCCATCTTCTTCTGTTCTCTATCTTTCTTAGCCTTGTTGTATTGTTCTTTTGCTTTGTGGAATGGGTCTTTTTTTACTTTGATAGCCAGATTTTCTTTTTCAATTAGGTCTGGATGTCTGACATATTTGCCAATAGAATCAGTGACGTCTTCGTCAAAAGTCTTTGGCTTATAAGTACCAAGAACATTGTCGTTTTTAATTTCTTTTTGATATTCTCTTGTAAGTCTCTTCTTACGCTGCTCTTCCCATTGTTCTAACTTATACTTTTTGCTGTATTTCTTTAGACGGTAAGTCTTTTTGTCGAACGGCTTCTTCTCTTTTCTCTCTTCATTTGGGACGTCTATATTTTTGTCAAACTCTACATTTTTCTTTTTGACATCTCTATTCTTGTCAAACTCTTCCTGCCTTTTGTTAGGCTGTTTATTGTTTTTTGGTTTCTTATTAAAGAAGAATGAGTCTCGTTTCTTTTCCATTATTGTTAAAATACTTCAGACCTATAAAGAAATGAGAAAGCGTGTTGTATCATGGATATTTATAAAATTTTCATGCAAAGGTTTGGAATTATCAGAAGCTAACTTACTAGAGTAATATTTAGAAACCATGCTTTTCTTTTAAAAGACATCTCATTCATAATGGTAAATAATACTTTTTTTCCATGGTAGGGCTGGGCTAAAGGCGATCAATTATTTTCCTTAATCTCAAGCTAACAAAAATGTCTTTTGCTTGATCCTCAGAATTGATATTATTATATACCTACAAGAAACCCATAATTCTATTGGAAGCAGACAGCCATCAAAATTCTGCTACAAATGCATACCACCACCCTTTTTATTATTATAAAAAATACTATAATATGTACTTTAAAAATTGCTATAATATATAAAATGTCATAAGTATATACCTAAATAACAAACATTTAGTTTTAATAAATATTACTCATTCATTGAATTACAATATAAATAAATACACAGTAAACACGCTTTTTCAATTTCTTATAGGTATGCAGTAAACAAATAAAGGTTTAGTTTGACTAAAATGTGTTTGAAAAATGTAATGTGATAGTAATAAAATGGAAATGGACGAAATTAGAAGATCTGTAGCAAATGAAGACTACTAACATTGCCCAGCAGATTAGCAAGTTGATGTGGCAATGGACAGGGCACATACACACAGAACTGATGGCCGATGGGGCTGTAAGACTCTTGAATAGAGACCATGGATAGACAAAACAACCAGATCACTTATAAGGGATAATGTGATCACTTTATAGGGGATAATGTGATCATTTAGGGGATAATGTGATCACTTTTTTAGGGATAATTACCATGATTTGAAGTTTTTGAGTTTTCTGATATCTCAATGCAGTTGTTCTGAGATCATGGCGCATGCATTGCATCAAATTATCAGGAAACTCAAAAAACTTTAAATCATAGTAATTATCCTGTAAAAAGTGATCCTATTGTTTACAACTATGATAGTTTCAAATAAAAAGGCAAAACGGCATAGGACGTCCACCCACAAAGTGGTAAGATGACCTAAGACTATACATGCACATTGTCTGTGTGTGTATGTTCTAGACCACACACACACAGAAATAATGTGTTTGTACAGCTGAACACCCACAAGTTATACCCTTATTCATACTTAAGACAATATGGATTGTCCACATAAACCTTATACAATAGATAACAATTAATTTGAGCAGTGTAATTGGGGAAGTCCATTCTGTTAGAGCATAAATTTCAACATACTATGATACATATAATTAATTAGAGCATACAATTAATATTATTTATAAATTAGAATGACTGCACAATGATTTAAGTACAAATTATTATTTATCTGTACTCAATATTGAGTAAAGACAAACTATATATTATAACAATAGACTGCTAAAATATCATTCTTCATTTTCAGCTTAGACAAATTTTGGTAAATATTAGTGACTGTAATTAGGGTCAACCTTATAGATAAAGCATAATAATTTTGAATATTTTATCATGTTACAGATCTGTTCACTCACGAAGGCGCGCCCTTCCACACCTTTTGAATGTAGTTGTAGTTGTAATTTACCCTGGAGGGGCGCGCCTTCGTGAGTGAACAGATCTGTACACTATAAATCTTTACTTAACAAGGTATGTCAAGTGTACTTTGACCTTCATTTAAGTCATCAGAGGTGTATAAATGTAATATATATGTGTATATATGTGTGCATATAATAACCTTGATGACATAAAGTACTTCAAAGCATCTTTGTGGAAAGGAAAATATTGATGATATTTGAGGAATATGAGTTAAATAATAATTTTAATGAGAATCGAAAGCGAAATGAAATTGGTTATATAACCACTGTGTATAATATTCTAAAGGTTCGATAGAATTGTGAACGAGGTTTGCTTGATTTCCAAGATTTTATAGACTTTAAATATCATAAAATATTATTAGCATATAATTATACTGAAAACGTGTTTAAGTCAGACATTTTATGCACCTGGAAGCATCTTGGTGACGAAATTCAAGAATATAATGGATTCAAGGCGACTTCCAAACCTAACCTAAACCAAGCGGAACTTTACTATTTTGGTGGTTTTAAATTGTTAGTCGTATGTTTAATAGGTGTGGAGTTTATGTAAGATAAGTGTGTAAGACATGTTATAGGTATAAAATGAAGCGAGGACATACCAAATTCAGCCACCCGCTGGGTTGGCTTCTATTTAGCGACGGAATCTTGATAGTTTACTTGCACTCGGCACTAGAAAATGCAATCGCGTTTGAAGCTTTTGATTTACGAATTTTTACGGCGAAAACTACAGCGACCATGCCCTAATATGATTATTAATTAATATTCACAAAATACGATAGACACAGCTTTCGCGAAAATGTCACAAAAGGACAGATAGGTATTAGGAAACGATGACGGAACGCGCGCTTCACGCCCTCTGCATTGCCATTTTTCGCAGTGAACTATTTTTCGTAATGCGCATCGATCAGTGAAACGGAGCATGCGCTTTAATCTTTTGGTTCAAAAATCCTTAAAATGTGTAGAAAATATGGTAAATTAACTAAATTATCAATTCTTTTTTATTTAAGTATAAATCAATCATAATTTTTATGGAAGCTCAACATATTAATTTAATTCTTTAGTAAATAGTTTATCGTGCGAGTATCGGAACGTAAAACGAATATGACAGCGACAGCTAATGAACTGTCATTCGACTGGGGAGTTTTTTCCTACGTCCTACGAGGTTTTACCAGACCTCGGTTTAACCCTCTGTGGTTGCTCAGAGCTCTGGAGTTTCGCTAACTAACGAAGAGATGTCGCTACCATCTCTATTATGAATAACTCTTTTTTCAGTATTTCCGCAAATAGTTTTTTATTTTCCATTTTCCGGAAGTACCGTCTTTACTGCGAAGACTGCGAACTGTGCGAGTAGTTAAGGTCACGAAAGATAAATGCAAAAAAAAAAATAGATGGAAATGAACTTAGTACCTAGTACCTACCTACATAATTATAAAGATTAAAATATAATAAATAATAAAATGGAGACTAATGTATGAACTGAAACTGACCAAATGTGATTTACAGTACTCTCCTCTCCCTGCACGGAAGAGATCGCTTTTAGCTAACTCTTAGCGATAAGATTACATACAAGCGGCCTTACTTTGTATGGCGTATCTATTTATCTGTTCTCTCTGTCAAGCCTGTGGTAGCCGCTCTAGCCCATAGAAATTGTACCGTCAAGATGGACGCCCGGCTACTTGTAGCTTCAGCGGTCAGCGGAGTGTCCCAGGCCTGCCAATACTATAATTTTGCGTATGTCCTAGTACGCAATCTTTAAATTATCGAAAACATTGAGCACAGAAGATGTTAAAACAGTACTTTCAAACAGGCATGGTTTTCAAACAAGCCGTGAAACCCAATATAGCTTCACAGAAAAGAGTACTGCCTCGGTGGCGTAGAGGGCGCATGCTCGACTGCCAATCAAGAGGTCCCGGGTTCGATCCCCAGGTCAGGCATAGTGTTATAATATTGGATTTTACCATTAGGAATTATCTCAATAACTGCCTGGAGTCTGGAACTGTGCCCGGTAGATGGCAATAGGTTCGCCCCCTATTACATGGGACCAATAACATACTGGCGAAATGTGGGTGTATCTACTATGGGACTGAGCCCTAGGGTACACCTCTGCCTACCCCTTCGGGAAAAAAGGCGTGAATGTATGTTATGTTAAAAATACTACATGTAATTACGTAAAATAAAGACAACTAGGTTCTAGAAAATAACAATACAAAGAATAAGTAAAAAATCCAAATTAATCCAAACAAGTTTTCAGCGCCTTTTTATTTTTCTAACATTTTTTTTCTTTGTGCAGGTTTTTATACATGAAAACTCAAAGTCAAAAAGATTTATTCAAATAGGTCACAATCTGACACTTTTGTACGTCAATGAAAATAAACAGTAACGAATCTACCGTGCGTTCGGAAAGATACCTTTACAAGAAGAACGCACAAGAAACTTGTAGGGCTTAATTTTTTCAACTGATTGTTTTACAATATTTAGTTTGGTTACACTCGTTTGTTTAGAAGGTGCCGCGTGGTGGCTATGCGGAAGTTCCCAAGCATCTTTGTCCTCTATGTACTGATTTACATTATAATAAGCATTCTTTAGTAAAGTAGATTTTATATAGGTTTTGAATTTACCCTCTGAGAGCCCCGTTATCTCTTTTGGGATTTTATTATAGAAACGTACACTATTTCCTAAGAATGATTTGAACTCGTTTGGATTAAATTAAAATTCGTCTTTTTACTGAATCTTTGTATTGTTATTTTCTAGAACCTAGTTGTCTTCATCTTACGTAATAACATGTACTATTTTGTATATCTTCAAAAATGTGAGTAGGTGTGAGCGAGAGGGCGAATTTGCTTTGGACAGCGCTATATGACGAATTATATTGGAGAGTTAGTTAAACCCTTGATCTGTGGTTAAACCTTACTACCTACTAATATTGTACTTACAAATACAAATACAATACAAATACAAATAACTTTATTTGACTCAATAAATCATATAGTGGTCTTATAAAATAGCTATAAGGCTCAAAACTTATAAATATGCTCTAGATAGAATTACAAAAGAAAATGTTACTGTTATGACAATAACTTGGAGAAATGGAGTCAATGCACCCACGTCCCAAGTCGCGGTTACCAGGCGGATAGAGTTACGGGAGTATTAAGTGACTTACAGACCGATACAGTCGAGCTCATAAAGATAATGATCATGAAAATGAAAAAAATCAAAAAATATCGGACATAAACGAGGCAAAGTACCTGTGTATATGTGATTGATTGTGTTTCAACTATGGTTTTATTAACTGAATTAAGTGATTTTTATTTATTATTAAAAGAGCGGGTTTTAAAGTTCAAATCTCATTATTTATACAGAAATTGTCTTGATATACTTTGTTTATTTGACCATGGCAACCAAATAGGGTTGTTTTTATAAAATAATTATTATAAAATAACAAGTAGGCGAACAAATTGATGTTGTTCTTAGGAAAGGCCAAGTCAAAAGTACCTACAACCGACGAGCATGTATGAAAAATGTCATGAAAGTGAACGAAGCGAAAGTTGTATGTCAGGATCGTAGCAAGTGGAGGAAATAGTCTCTGCCTACCCCACCGGGAACAAGGCGTGACTGTATGTATGTATGTATGTATAAAATAACAACCTTAGATAATAACAACATACGTAAATTCACGTTTTTATTTATTTATTTATTTTATTTATTTTAAAGTAATTACGTATTTGTTATTAAGGTTGGGTAATAAACGCATTTTTCTTTCTTTCTAAAGTGCCATATAATGATTGCCATAACTTTTATACCTACTTAATGTTTTAACAAAAAATGCCCAATACCTATTTTTTTTTGCCTGTTAATTTCAGTTGCTTTATGGTGAATCTGTTTCATCAAAAAAAATACCTAATGTATTGGGAAAATACCTAATGTGGGCAATTTCGTTGAGCCTAATTTCGTAAGTATTCGAATATCTACGACGTCCGAACTACAAACCTACTACAAACCTTGGGGCTTCCATCGTAGAAAATTATCCAGAAACTTTAAATGATGTGACCGAATTTGATGATAGGTTTTACCTCATCAAAAACGGCGTCATTACATTTTAAAAACACCGGGAATCAAACGAGTTATCTTGGTAAAAAACAACCTTTCAATAATAAGTATTACCAAAAACATAACATAAATTCATGTCTTTTTCCCGAAGGGGTAGGCAGAGGTGTACCCAGGACTAAGTCCTATAGTAGATACACCCACATTTCGCCAGTATGTTATTGGTCCCATGTAATAGGGGGGCGAGCCTATTGCCATCTACCGGGCACAGTTCCAGACTCCAGGCAGTTATTGAGATAATTCCTAATGGAAAAATCCAATATTTAACACTGCCTGACCTGGAAATCGAACCCGGGACCTCTTGATTGGCAGTCGAACATGCGCCCTCTACGCCACCGAGGCAGTCACAGTCGCTTTTAATGAATGCATGAGCGCAAAATGAATCATACCAAAAAATAAATCGAAATGTAGATATAAAATAATTACCTATATTTACATAGACTAACGCCCGAACGTGTTTAAAAATAAAATAAAATAAAAAATAATTCAAGAACTGGTTGCAATCTAGACATTAGTGTGCGATAGTACCTTCATTAGTGTTCTATTCTTCAGTTCTGCTACAGGCCGACGGCGTACGCGTATATGCATTTTACCGGTCATTAAAATTGTGTGTTTTATAAACCGAACTCTGTACTGAATTATATTTGCTAAACTTTTTGTTGTTATAAATGTGAAGTGCAAATAATACTAACGCAGTGCAGAGGTACGTTACAACGTAGATTTTTAAATCATAAATTAATTATTATTGTTAGATACTTAATTGATCTTTGTTTGCGCTCTGACCGCGGGCAGTTACACTGCTCGATTCTCTGCGAGATCGAAACAGAAAGAAATGGGAGACGAACGAAAGTTACCGACATAACCCAGATGATTATCAAGTTGAAGCGGCAATGGGCAGGGCACATAGCACGTAGAATTGATGGCGGAAGGGAATAATAACTTCATATTTTTGAAGTATTAATAACAAGTAACATTTGAAACGTAAGAAAAATATACTCATCGACTTGCTGCGGGCCGGGGGTCCCGTGTCTCCCCAAATACATAAGATACAAATCTTAGTTCAGGTTCGGGATTTCTCCAGTTCTGCGGTGCGTATTTTGTACCATAACAAATAAGAATCGACAATAATTCGCGTTCATAATATAAGGGCAACTAGCATTAATATTTCCTGTACTATTGTTGTAACTATTTATGTGAAATAACATACATAACATACATTCACGTCTTTTTCCAAGGGGTAGGCAGAGGTGTACCCAGGACTCAGTCCCATAGTAGATACACATATATGTGAAATAAACAAACAAAAACAAGTACTAATGATAAAAATTATTAAAAAAATTATATCAACTACTCAGATCTGCGGTCCCTTGTGGCTGTAAAAAAATCATTGTTCTCAGTTAACGCAATCAAAAGTTATAGCCATTTTACTGCATATTGCATATTTCCATACTTTGCGCAAAGAATTGATAGATGACGCTGTGTGTTCTTAGTGGGCGGATTGTTTTCGGAATTGGAAGCCCTACAATGCATACATTCGTTTGCTTTAACAATTTATTTCTAGGTTCTTAGGTATCTAACAGTTAGACACTAATTATTTCTACGTCTTCGCTGCTTTATGTTATATTTTTGACATTAATGCTAACATACTATTTCTACTACGATCTCTACACGTGCGAGGGCACTAGTGTCTACGCACTAGGGAGTAATGATAGCCACGCATTATGGCTGAACGTTAGTTACATTTTTGGCCATTTTGAATAAGACCTTGAACCTATTCTACCGAGTGTGATAATTAGATGATTCGCTTCACTTGATCCAGGTCGTTTTTGGCTCAGTATAGCGATCTTATTACTTATTGACCTGTTTAATATTAATCCTACTCTTACCTATTAATAAACGTGAAAGGTTGTCAGTGTGTATGTAGGCGTTAGTCAAAAGTACTGAATCGACTGGACTGAAATTTCGTTCCTGTCTTTCTTAAGTTTAGACTAATATAGTATTTATCCGCTAAATACCTATGCTTTTTTTTACTAAGGTCTCATAGAGGTTAAAATCAAACTTACAGTACCCTTCCTTTTTCGGTCGTGGTCGTGTTTACAGTATAAAAACAAAGTTTTTTATTAATAAATAAGAAAACATTCATAGAGCCCTTAAGGGTCTGTATTCTGTAGTAGAATCTCTATGAGTCCTCGCGTAGAAGCGCTACTAGACTTTGTAGAAGCTCTACGCGATTATTACGACACAAGGTTAATAAATTATATTATTTAGTAATAAAATTTAAGTTTGCATTTATAGAAATTATGACATAAAATGATCACAAGGTCCATTCCATTCCATCCATTTTGAGCTAGAACATGTCTAGATTTTGGGGCTGAGAGCCTTGCGTAACCGAATGAAATAAAAGAATGTTTTGTTATGTTATTTGCTTGTAGTCGGTATTGACATTTGTTGCTTTATAAAAATATTAAAATCTGTAAAAAAAATGTATAGGTATTATACTATCCAATAAAGTATAAAGAGTTTTTTTATGTAAATATCTGCATCGTTTCATGGAAAAAAAATCTCGTCTATAATAAATGAGCTTAGGTACAAAAATACAATATACTTTTATATAGATTAGTTAATCTATTTAAAACGAGTTTTTATAATGCAGATTTATTTACTGTATTAATATTATCACTATATTATTATATTTTAAAATCCTTAATGACTCACTGACAAACATGCAACGCAGAGCCCAAACCACTGATCCTAGAGACTTGAAACTTGGAATATAAACTCCTAGAACAAGAATATTTAGTTTTCAGTTCCGATTTTTAGTGTCAAAAACAACACGCACAGTGCACCGCCCTCCCGCCCGCAAAATTGCATGCATGCATGGGCGGGAGGGTGGTGCACTGTGCATGTTGTTTTTGACACTAAAAATCGGAACTGAAAACTAAATATTCTTGTTCTAGGAGTTTGCAATGGAGTTCCGAAAAGTAACGCCAAATTCAATCAATTAACTTGGAATACCTATAGGTAGTTTTCGTTGTCTGGACGTTATCTGGATTTTTGTAAACTCACATTCTAAGGGGTCGAAAAAGGGAGTCAAAGTTTTGGTATAAAAAAAATAATTCTAGAAATGTGCCCGGTAGATGGCAATAGGCTCGCCCCCTATAACATGAGACCTAAAATACAATAACTGACGGAGTGTTGGTGTACCTACTATAGGACTGGGTACACCTCTGCTTATCGTTTCGGAAAAAATCCGTGATTTTATGTTAATTTCGAGTATCTATTATTGCTACGCTTGCATTTGAAGGCTGCTTGTCTGTCGGAGCTTGGTTTTCGGTTTTTGTTTCTAGTTAGACATCCGGGTATTAATAGATAATATATAGGTTATAGGTAAAGTCCATTTATGGCAACGTTATTTTACAATCACAGAAAAAATAAAGACACAGACTTCGCTTTAGCACTCTTATTAATAATCTCTTATCTTAATAATAAAAAGTAGACTAATGGAAACGGGCGCAAGTTCGACTATCGATCATGAGGTCCCGGGTTCGATCACCAGATCCATTAGGTTTCCCATTAGGAATTATCTCAGTGTCTGCCTGGAGTCTGGAACTGTGCCCGATAGATGGCAATAGGCTCCCCTCCTATCCTACATGGGAATGGCATATATAATATATATGCCATTTAAATTTGACCTTTATTTTTAATATTCCAGAGACTGCAAAAATGAAGATAGTCAAGGAGACCTACGTCAATGCCGTGGAAGGAAGCGTAGTGACGGTGTCCCACGAAGGGGATCCCACACCGTCGAGGCCTGGCCTCAGTGTCATATTCACTATCATGTGCATAGTCGACCTGTTTGGTGTGTTCCCTATTATTGCGCTGCCGGCCAGTGTTATTGCTTGCGGTAAGTGTATTTATCTATCATTAAATTAGACCATAAACAATATAACCTCGACCTGTTTGGTGTGTTCCCTATTATTGCGCTGCCGGCCAGTATTGTTGCTTGCGGTAAGTATTTATGTATCAGAATATAAGACCAAAGACAATAGAGCCTCCATCTGGTTTGTGTATTATTCTACTATTGCGTTGCCGGCCAGTGTTATTGCTATTTAAGTATCAATATGTAAGATAGTGACTGCCCTCAGCGTCATATTCACTATCTTGTGCATAGTCGACCTATTTGGTATTGTATTCCCTGTTATTGCGCTGCCTGTCAGTGTTATTGTTTGTGGTAAGTATTTATGTATCAGTATATTAGACCAAAGACAATAGAACCTCCACCTGCCCCGGTAGCACAGTGACCAGGGAAAACGTAGTCCCTGGGGGTTAGAACGAGACAGCAGATATGTAATTTTCGGCCGCGAAAGAGAGAAAAACGGGGAAAACGAGTTATCCCCGTGCCATGCTAGACGGGCTGGTTGGTGTATTATTCTATTATTGCGCTGCCGGCCAGTGTTATTGCTTGCGGTAAGTAATCAATATGTAAGATAGTGACTGCCCTCAGCGTGATATACACTATCATGTGCATAGTCGATCTGTTTGGTGTGTATTCACTATACACGTGTGTGAATCGTCTTTTAGACCTTTGGACCCACAAAAATCCTCATAGCATTTGTATAATGAGTTCCAATACTTGTTTGCAGGAATCTACGGCATACCATTGGTGCTGTCAGTGATAGGGCTGCAACTATACACAGCTGTCTTACTCGGTAGGAGTTGGCTTCTGGCGCAGGAGATCACGCCGCATATCAGGGAGAAAAATCGGTAAATATATATTGGACTAGTCCCCCGCCGTTTTACCCACGTAGTCATATTTTGGCAACAACCCCCCTTTATGGGAGAGGCCTATTTCAGTAGTGGATTACCAACGGCTGAGATGATGATGATGATGAGTCATATTTTCGCCGTGGAGTTGCTTGAGAATACTGCTCCACTGAGGGAGTGGAGCTAACCATGGTTGCCGTAAGAGCCGGCTAAGCGTAAGCAGATCCACGATAGGCAGCTTCGTTGGCTCTAACGGTAGTAACTCTGCTTTCTGTGCCGCAGGCACCGGGTTCGATCCTCGGCCAGGTCAAACATTTGTGTGCGTGAACATGTCTGTTTGATCTGTGTCTGGGTGTTATAAGCTTATATAAGTATGTATATCAGTCATCTGGTTACCATAGTACAGGCTTCTAGCCTAGTTTGGGACCAGATGACCGTGTGTGGAAATTGTCACATATTATTATATATTATATTTTATTATCCAGAGGACGGGCAGCAACATGCTCTGCAAAAATCTATCGAACTGCGCTCGACAACCCACAAGCCAAGCGTGTCGAGTATTGGCAAAACCCCCTTTATGGGGGAGGCCTATGTTCAGTAGTGGATTACCAACGGCTGGGATGATGATGATGATATTTCCGCTGGGCCACTGGCGCTACAGTAGTACTACAGTAATACTTATTGATTGTCTTGTTTATGTGAAGGTACCCATATGCAGCCGTCGCAGAACTAGCGTTCGGTCCAGCTGGCAGAAGGATGGTCACTATGTTACTCAACGCTACGGTCTTCGGATCAGGAGTGCCTAACTTCATACTAGGTAATTACTTATATTTACTATTTTATATTTTACTAGGTGACCAGGCAAATGTGTTCCTGTCATATTAATTTTGCCAAAAATTTGTTTAGCGGTAAGTATGAATTATACTTTGCGACCCATTCTCAGACCTACCAAATATACACAAAATTGATAAAAATCGGCCAAGCCGTATCGGAGGAGTTTGATTACAAACACTGACACGACAATTTTATATATTGGACTAGTCCCCCGCGGTTTCACCTTTCAGTCTTCGTTCCCGTGGGAATAATGAAAAGTAGGTACCCTATATGTTATTTCAGGGTCTAAACTATCTACTATATACCGAATTTCAGCCCAATCGGTCCCCTAGTTTTGGCGTGAAAGAGTAACAAACAGTAGCGGCGTTAGGGTAGGTAGCGACTGCCCAGGGCTCGAGATATATAAGACGCCGCAGGCGCCCCTTTTTGCTGCTCTAACTTGCTCGCGACTTCAGTATTGAAATCTTAAAAAATGTATCACTCTCGCAGCAAGCTGTTCGCGCCTTCATTGTCAAATTTAAAAAACAAATCATCACTTTCGCAGCGCGCATTCATCAATTTCGACAATGAAGGCGCGAGCGCCTTCATACACATGGAAACATGGAAAAAGAAAACATCGATTTGGTAAATTTTCCATAGGACTGTGTCGAAGTGCTAAGAGGTCCTCTTTCCTGTTAAACACGTCTATAAATAAATAAATTGTCAAGGCATACGTATGTATGCATAGTGTAGGGTTCCATACAAAGATACCTGAACAAAACGCTTCCAATCCTGAGAAACAATCCGCCTACAGAGCATACAGCGCCATCTTTTAATTCTTTGCTTAAAGTATGGAAATATGCAGTAAAATGGCCATAACTTTTGATTGCGTTAACTTAGAAGTATGATTTTTCTTACAGCCTCAAGGGACCGCAGTTCTGAGTAATTGATATAAATTTCAAGTTAATACCTCCATGCGTTCCCGTTAAGAAGTGTCATGACAGACCGACGGACAACAAAGTAATTTTATAAGGGTTCCTTTTTTCCTTTTGAGATACGGAACCATAAAAATAAGTAAGTATAAAATTATTTTCGTATAACTTATAAAAAATAATAAAAATAGACAAAAACTTCTGACGGCATCATAATATTATTGTACCTACCATGCAGTAATAAATAATATGTTATGCGACAAATTCTCCTGATGTAATTTTTTTCCTAATTTCATTGGCGTGGTGACCTTGAAACATTTGAAGTTGTTTTGATCACTTACAACAATACTTCCTATATAAATATAACCATTAGGTACCTAATTATCTAAAAATAAAGAAGCCAAGTAATAAGAAAGTAATATGAAAAATTAAAGCAGTGAAAAACTATAGTGAAAAGTACAGTTAAGTCAGGCCTCCATCACTCCATACAAACGCTCACGCTTAATAGCCTACTACTACATAGACCACATAACGTGTGTACACGCGTCAAATGTGTGCGTGAACTATGTAGGGCCGTCGCGTCGCCGTTAGCTAGTGGTACGGATTGTATCGACTAGATGGCGTACGCGTCGCAAAGTAACTTTGCAAGAGCGTTCAAATTCTTCTCCAAAATAATTGATTTAAAAAGGAAACTTACTTTACTTATTATAATATCGTGTTTGTGCTCAATAGGCCTCTTTTGCAGGGGGCCTGGGGAAGTACCACACCTTTGCCAGTTATTCATCCGCCAAGCAGTAATGTGCAAACATTACTGTGTTCCGGTATGAAGGGCAATGTTACCAGCGAAATTACTGGGCATGACGAGGTTCAACAACTAATAACTCAGGGTGACAGGCGCAGTGCCGCGCAGAATTTTGAATTTTAAAACATTGGGTGGCGCCGTGTCTATTATGGGCAATCATGATGCTTACCATCAGGCACCTGATTTGCTCGTCTTGTCACTCACTATAATTGAAAAAAAAAATATAGTTTACAGATCAATCGCTAGTTTGAGCCGATTCTAATGAGCAACACATGATATTATAAAAGGCCTTAAAACACTCCTGATCATGTCACCTTCCAAGAAAATACTAAATCATGAAGTGCATAGTTATACAAAAACAGAAGTACTAGGTATTTAAAGATATTCCAATCTTTTGACACCGATTTTGGACACCTAAAATGTGAATTTTGCTATAGGTATTAACAGGTCAAATTTAAGAGGTTACATGAGGGATGATTTTTCCATACAAACGTTTTCCCGTGTTTCCTCCCTAGATAACTGCGTCAAAGCAATGGTTTTTTTTTTATAAAATCTAGGTCTTCAGTGAGCATGTCCCTGTCATTTTCATTTTCCTACAAACTCATTGTTAAATGAAGTATGACCCTTTAAAACTTGAAAAACTGTCCTAGTTTTACTCGCGTAATTAGACGTTCACTAGAAATAAATGAAGAGTTAAAGAACAAAAATAAAATAACAGGGACATAGCGTAATTCATCTTCTAATTTTGAAGATATAAATTTATGGATAAAATCAATTATTCTTGGAAACACGGGAATACAAAACATCGATTTCGTAAATTTTCCATAGGATTGTGTCAAACTGCTAAGAGGTACTGTATCCTGTTAAACGGGCTCACGTGTGTACTATCTTTTCTGTGCCAATACACCTGCGCAGAGCCGCCTCCACTATTGCGGAGCGCTATTAAACCGTGACTGCGCGGCACTGCAATGCGCCTGTCACCCTGAGATATGAGTTGTTGAATCTTGTCATGCCCAGTAATATCGCTGGTAACATTGCTCTTCATACCGGAACACAGTAGTGCTTGCACATTACTGCTTGGCGGATGAATAACTGGCAAAGGTGTGGTACTTCCCCAGGCGGCCTCCTGCAAGAGAGGCCTACCACTACAAAAACCTATATATGCTATATATACTTTCCTTAATAAGACCGCGATTTTGGTATGCAATAAAGTATAGGTAAAGTAGGTCTCAGTCTAGACATGAGATATATGTTACGCCTATTTTTGTATTTATAATGATCATACAGGATTTACAAGAAACATTTTTTTATCGATTTTGCGATCTGCAGTTTTAATAACATATTAATGCAGATGAGATGCCTCCATTGAAAATATTAATACGATTTTTTTTGGTAGCATTAATATTGAAAGGTAGGCTCTATGATTAATGAGTCAAAGAAACAAGTTGTAGCGGCAATTTATTATAATATCAATTTGAATGTTATTTTTTCGACAAAACACACGGCTTGAAAAAACACGGCTTGAGTTTGGGCTAGTTTGATTTGGCCTTGCAAGCACACAGAATACAAGATCGATATCACAGAATACTTGATTCTGATAGTATCTATCTAGCCATTATGTTAGTGATCGATGTTGGTCGATGGTAAGCATCATGATTGCCCATATCAGACACAGTGCCACCCAGTGTTTTAAAATTATAAATTCTGCGCGACACTGCACTGCGCCTGTCAATCTTAGTTATTAGTTGCTGAAACTCGTCATGTCCAGTAATTTCGCTGGTAACATTGCCCTTAAGACCGGAACACAGTAATGTTTGCACATCACTGCTTGGCGGATGAATAACTGGCAAAGGTGTGGTACTTCCCCAGGCGGCCCCCTACAAGAGAGGCCTACCACTACAATTCTTTGAGCCGATTGCATTGAGCCCAAACACGATATTATATTAAGTAAGTTGAATAGTAAGCATTATATATATATATCGAGTTGAAATTGATATCAACTATTCAGATCTGAGGTCCCTTGTGGCTCTAAAAAAATCATACTTCTAAGTTACCGCAATCATAAGCTATGGTCATTTTACTGCATATATTTCCATACTTTGCGCGAGGCACTATAGGTGACGCTGTATGTTCTTGGTATTTAGGTATGGAACCCTACACTATGCATACAAACGTATACCTTAACAATTTATTTTGCGTGTATGTTTGTTCCGTTTCCACGGTAAAACTACTGAACTGAGTGATCTGAAATTTAGTATGTAGCTAGCTTAGATACTGGAATAACACATAAGGTACTTTTTACAAAGACTACGCGGATGAAACCGCGGAGCTCAGCTAGTTTTGTGATAAGTATTGTTTTATGTATGAGCCGTCTTAATCTCCAGCGGCCCAAAGCCTGCAGTTGTTCTGGTGGAAGATCTCAGGGGGGAGCGTGGGAGTCACCTACTGCGTGTGGATGTTGATACTGGCCCTCTTTCTCTGCCCCGTCATGTGGCTGGGCTCGCCGAAGGATATGAAGTGAGTTTCTTTTTACTTTCGATATAACTACCTTCTACACAGACACTGCCACACATGGAGTTTTATACACGTGCAACTGTGCGTGAGGTGATTTCCCAGCGAAGTGAGGCTCGTGGAGAGCTCAATCTCGCTCGCGGGGTGAGGAAGGCCCGATTGGTGGGCGAATGACAGTGTCCATTCTATACGTAGTATTATTATCTGTTCTTTACTATAATAATAAAATCTAAATTTCTAATTATTATAGGCCTATAAATCATTTGCAAATCAAATTGATTGCAAAAAAAAATTCCTAAAGACCTAGTTTTTATGTTATTCTTTATGTAAATCCAGCCTTTTGAAATTAATTTTAGTCAAAATGCGGATATAAGACATATATCCATCAAAACTGGTTTAGTCAGTGGGTATGTATATATAAATAAGTAAGTAGGTACTTACAAGAAAAAAATAAATAGGCACCCAATGGTAAATTATGATAATTTTGACCTATGCTTAGTTCCTAGATTCAAAATTAAAATCAAAAATCAAAAACATTTGTTTTGGAAATAATTGCGAATGTACACAAAGGCGAAAGAAACGATCGTGCCTGCAATAGTCGTGAGACTGTGTGGCAAACACCAACGCCCCCCTCCAGATAATAATGAGGTAATTTGACAATCACCAAAATAAAATCTTCTACCCAATTATACTGCACAGTAATTAGAATTAAAAAATAAACATTCCGGGATGTGAATTAATCAACACTTGGAAGGCATAAAAACAAGATATCACTTAAACCTTAAAGTTATACATAAGTATATAAGTTTAGTAACATTTAAGAAACGTAACATGTGTGTCTGTGTGTGGGGTGTGTGTCTAATATTCTTCTACCCGTGAAACAATAGATTTGTCTATGTAGACTACATAGGCAAATTGTTATTCGTCTTCCATACAAAATGAAAATACACAAAAACAAAGAAATAGAGAACCATTTTTCACTCAATTGTTTATGGTTGGCTCTGGATCTGGCCCTTATTTACGCGAAAACATATTTTGGTAAAGAAAACCGTATGTTTTTTTTTTATGATATTTAAAAAAGCATTCAACCAAAAAACTCCTTTTTTACAATTTTCATATATACGAAGATACTGTAAGGTTTTCTTTGCCCAAATATGTTTTCGCGTAAATAAAGACCAGATCCAGAGCCAACCACAAACAATTGAGTGAAAAATGGTTCTCTATTTCTTTGTTTTTGTGTATTTTCATTTTGTATGAAAGACGAATCATCTTAAAGTGTAAGTAGGTAAGGCTTTCCTCTAAAACCTTTCCTTTCTTAGGTCCATAGCAATGACGTCAGTATTTATAGTGACGACAGTAGCAATATCCACGTGGACTTGCATCGCGTTAGATAACGTCTCTCCTCCCAGCGCTGGCACTGTGCTCGACTACCGACCTAAGATCGAGGACTTCTTGAGTGCTTACGGAGTGTTGGCTTTTCAGGTACGTTTATGGACAACTTGTGTAAGCCCAGTGGCTTTTACCGCTCGCAATTATGAAATACTAGCGTTTTGCCCCTTCGTTCCCGTGGAAATATCGGGATAAAAAGTTTTTTTAGGGCTCCGAACCCTAACGGGGTGCCGAAGGAGCCCTATTACTAAGCCTCCTCTGTCCGTCCGTCCGTCCGTCTGTCACAGGGCTCTATCTCATAAACCGTAATAGCTAGAGGTACTTGTAAATTTCACAAAACATGTATCCCTAATGCCGCTACAACGGCAAATAATAAAATTTAAAAAAAGTTTATAGGCGGGAGGACGGTGCACTGTGCATGTTGTTTTTGACACTAAAAATCGGAACTAAAAACTAAATATTCTTGTTCTAGGAGTTTAAAAAGTTTATAATTAAAGGTACTCTCCATACAAGCAACGTGTTTTTGCTCAAAATTTATTTCTCGATTTCGTTCGTTTATCGTGAAAACGGCATCAGCTAGGTATTTGATTTTTTCACGGAACGTTAATGATTATGATTGCTATAATATGAAATAATTATGACTAAATAAAATTAATAAATAACTGGAGTGTTCATACATATCACGATTTTTTTTTTCAAGTTTCACGCTGTAACACCATAATGGCAATAGTTATCTACTTGAAAATCTTACACAATATGGGTAACTATAATAGCTATAACAACAAATACTAAAAATTAAATAAATTCAAAAATTCAAGGAGTTTCCCATACAAGACACTTTTCCGACTTATTAAAATCAAATAAGACTAATTCTGACTAGAGTTTTCGAAGAAGATTTCAAACCATATTTGGCAATACACATATAATATTATCATGATTTACCTTATATTATACGAGTAAGATACCGTATCTTGTGTAATATTTATAATCTAGATATCTATTGCATACCATCATCAGGTTATCTGTATAAAAACTCCTTAATGTGATGAGACTGCCGGTTACTTACAGTCTTCCTTATTATTAA
Organism: Hemistola chrysoprasaria; assembly: GCA_947063395.1. Lineage (NCBI taxonomy): Eukaryota > Metazoa > Arthropoda > Insecta > Lepidoptera > Geometridae > Hemistola > Hemistola chrysoprasaria. The sequence goes on along the minus strand of OX346733.1, from coordinate 7,119,497 downwards.
AATCATTGCCACCTACGTTCCCTTAACTAACAACCCTTAAAATACCATTATCTCTAAATATTTTCAATACGTAAAAATCATAGATAAACAAAGTACCTACCTATTGAACAGCAGCAGTGAGGTTAAACTATTTAGGAACTGTTAAATAAATAGATAAAGAATACATAACATAATATTACATCTAAGCCACATATTTTTGTAAAACGATCAGTTACCTCTTAAAAATAAAAATAAGTAAGTTTAATAAAATCATGAATTAGTAAAATACTACAACATCTGCTATTTGTTTTTTTTTGGAAGCTGGTCATTAAGATTGAGTCTGGGACAAAAAGTTCATAGTCAAGTGGCACTTCAATGGACAGAAAAAAATGGACAAACAATGTGTGAAGATTGGTTTCAAGAGGAACAATAGAGTCCGAATAGTACAAGGAACGTGTTTTTCAATTAAAGTGGTAGACCCGCAGATTTTTTATGATACTTGCTTTAGAAATTGACGTTTGAAAAGAATATATTATGTGACTTACTTGAATGACAATTGTTTTTTTATTAATTTGCTGTGTAAGGTACATTAATTTGATGAGAAGACGTGATTTCTATAGCTATATCAGTACAAACGGTGGAGAGTGAGGAGCCCTTCACATGCGCGTCCCAACACGCATTTGACAAGTTTATTTATGTTATTCCAGGGTCCAAACTATCTATATACATCACTATCATCGTTTTAGTAGGACGTCCACCTATACATACCTCGTACCTATACATATACACCTATGGAAAATATAGCTTGATACAAGCCTGACAGCTGAACAAAAATCAATTAAATATTTTAAATTAATTTCTTCTAAGATTATTTAATATATATCAATCTTGATATTATGATACCATTTATGTACCAACCTTTAGGAAATATGACCAAAAAATTTTTTTTTGCTATATTTTAAAACTTGCTTGTCACTCAATATCATAAAAAAATCATACAATATATTGTAATAGCGGATTAGTACGTAAGCTATGTATGTATCAGCAGTATGTACTTTTGACAATAAAACTTAGAAGTCTTAACTTTAGAGAGTCAAAAGGATACAACGCCTACTAAAAAGATAGTATTGGTATATTCCAGTTCGACATCCACCCAATGCTGCTAACAATTCAGGTGGACATGAGAGACAGTAGACAGATCAACAAGGCGGTGCTTGGCGGGTTCGCAGTCACTGTGACTATGTTCACTCTCACGGCTGCACTCGCCGCTAACAGATACGGGATGGACGTCGATAATAATATATTACAGGGTACGTATATCATATATTATATCAACAACTAGTTGATGCAATATCACATCAATCACGCCAAAACACAAACCAACTATCAACACCACTGACACAACTAAATAACAATAATAATATGGGACAACTTCCACACACGGTCACCTGGTCCCAAACTAGGCTAGCAGCCTGTACTATGGTAACCAAATGACTGCTATACATACTTAAATACGGTTATAACACCCAGACACAGATCAAACAGACATGTTCATGCACACAAATGTTTGACTTGGCCGGGGATCGAACCCGGAGCCTGCGGCACAGAAAGCAGAGTTACTACCGTCTGCGCCAATGAGGCTGTCAAATACCAATTATCAACATGAATCACAACAAACACCAACTATCAACATCAATCACATCAACAAACCAACCATCAACACTATCAACAACCATTAAATCGAAACATAATTTCTTTACAGGTATTCCACCATCAATACCGTTATATCTAGTAGCCTTACTAGTGACCCTTCAGCTATGCCTGTCCAGTGCGGTCAGCAACTCGGTGCTCTTTCAGCAGGTTGAAGACTTGTTGCACGTTCCTAGATGTGAGTTGACGAGTTCTATCAATTTATTGTTACGATGAAATGTGATGTTCTTGATGACTTTGATTACTGTTGCTGTTGATACTTACCTGATTAAGCAATAAAATTTTGCAAATGTGACACGAGGAATCAGACTTAATAATATTAGATAGTTTACTGTTTAAGACGTAACACATTTCGATAGTTTTTATTCAGTGATTTAAAATCCCTGAGAGAGTGTTATTAATTTAAGGTGTGTGACGGTACTACAGATGACGGATGAACCAAATTCCAATTAGTTTTCTTACCGTGCCTGGGTCGAGTATTGGCTGTGTTTCTAGAAAATCGGGTCAGCGTTTGGAGAACATCAGCTCTTTTCTAGCGGATGAAAAGATATAAACAATATTCAGTAGTCTGAATGAACCCAAAGGTCGATCGTCGATCTAATACTGCAGCATCCGGTTCAGATAAGTCAGTAGTCGAATATATCGATTTAAGTTTTAAGGCTCCTAGGAATCATATCATGCAATGGTTACATAGATGGTGATCAGGGTATGACGATGGAGAAGAAAAGAGAAGGGGTTTTAATTTTATTTTATAAACCTTTTTTTTATTTAATTTTGATTGCAATTTAAATAATATCCTTGTTTATCCTTCCAGATTTCTGCATCAAACGCTGTCTACTTCGCTCCGGCATAGTAGCCATGGCTGTTTTCATAGCAGAATCTGTTCCTAGGTTCGATCTCGTCATGGGCCTCATTGGCTCCAGCCTAACCGGTCCACTCATGTTCATATTCCCACCTATTTTCTTTTTAAAACTCTGTTATATTAAATCAAACATGACAAAAAAATATACCAACGGGGTAGAAAAAATGCCAAACGGTTGTTTGGGACGCACCGCTTCATATGGCAACAAGAAGAAAAAATACCAAAATGGGGGCTCGAAATTCCCGCTAATTATGTCTGACAGTTTGCGCACGCGCTATAAAACTTTTGCGTTGAAGTTAAAGGAAGAAGATGAATATAAGATTCAATGGTATGACGTTTTATTAGCTTTGATAGTTATGTCGTTAGGTATAGCTGCGACCATAGTGGCTACTTATTCCAGTTGGGCTAATTCTATCGAGTATGCTGTTTATTCTCCGCCATGTTTACTTAACGCCACTTTAGCTGCTAGAAGCTTCTTGGAACAGCAGGCTCATGGTTTTCTAATATGATTATAGTTTGTTTTCTAGTTTTCAATTATTAGTGAAGATATATTCTTCGTTCATTTCGCTATCTTAAAGAACGTGAGCTAGATACGTAATAAAAACCATGATAACATAACATACATTCACGCCTTTTTCCCGAAGGGGTAGGCAGAGGTGTATCCAGGACTCAGTCCCACACTAGATACACCCACATTTCGCCAGTATGTTATTGGTCCCATGTAATAGGGGGCGAGCCTATTGCCATCTACCGGGCACAGTTCCAGACTCCAGGCAGTTATTGAGATAATTCCTAATGGAAAAATCCAATATTTAACACTGCCTGACCTGGGGATCGAACCCGGGACCTCTTGATTGGCAGTCGAGCATGCGCCCTCTACACCACCGAGGCAGTCACCAAAAACCATGATAAAGTTAGTAAATAGTCGATTAGATTTTTTCCTTAGCTTTTCATCTATGATAAGATAAAGAAAATATGTGCAGACTATTTTGAAAACAATTCGCCAAAGGGCATTCATTGTTTATTCGCGTCATTTTAGAGGACCCTTCATTTTCATTTAGAGGACCTTTCATTGCAATAAACACATACCTATTATCATAGGTAAGAAACCATTATTTAATTCTGTGAGCATAAATAAATGACGTTATCTATTTTAAAGTGAATGTAGGATTTTGATGTTACTTTAATATGTTTGATGTGGTCTTAGTATGGATAAATATCCCTTGATTTGTGGGGTGAATATTATGAAGGTAAGTAGTTGCAATTTTTGGCCGCGTTCATTAGGATTGTGGATGAGCTTTACCTGTTTTTTAGTGTTGCCATGTTAAGTCAAGAATGACGAATTTAGAAATAATTTTATCAATGTTTCTCCATGATAATATTTAAGAAATAAATGTGATACAATGAAAAATGCCATATAGGTTATGATCTGAAAATGTGCCTCTAGTAGTTTCCTTTCTGTGTATATAGTAATATGGAAATGTTTATGGAGCTATACACAAGGATTTCCTCTCTGCTGACCATATGGTGCGCAGTAGGTCATATTATAATATGTTATTAAAATCTATTTCATGTGTAGTAGTGGTCACTATTACACATGAAACATACACATCATACACATGAACACGCTTTGCATGATTATGTAAATGTGTGATGTACCTGTTTACATCAACCTATGGAAAAATTAACAGAAAAAAAATATTATGTACTGGAAGAAGCGTAGAGCCATTCCTTAGTGCTATATACACATAGATTACATCGTCGGCTTACTGCGAAAACCGATAAAATGCACTTTATGTCAATTAGAGTAGATCGCGTTTTAAAGTTTGTTTAAAACTTAACAATCTACAAATCATCATCATCCAGACGTAGGAAGTCCACTGCTGAACATAGGCCTCACCCATAAAGGAGGTTGTTGCCAATACTTGCCACGCTGCCACGTTTTAGCTGTAAGCCCACGATAGTCTTCTTCAAAGCATTTTCTGCTATATCTTTGTTTTACAATCTTATCCTCGATGTCATTAGTTTTTAATATAGCACTGGTTCAAGTCTTTATTGATAAGTATAATAAAAGTGTTATTATATAAACATAAACGTCTTTTATTCCAATAATATTAAAAACAATAATTAACATTGTCATAATAACAACTAAATCCCAGGAACATTTACGATTATAATTTATAACTAAGACTTATTTGTGTTTTTTATATTAATATCTTTAAATATATAAAAATATAATATTATATACAAATTAAAGTCCTAATATTTTATATTATTATAGTCTAAACGGTCTATTCGCTTCAAATACATATTATGAAAAAAAAGGAAGTGTTTATCAATTTCGACATGAATTCTAATTGATTAGACTTGTCGGTGGGTAGAATGCGAAATGCATCACCTATAGATCACCTATAGACACACGCCCATATAGGCGTTAGATGGGATGGAAAAATTTTCGCCGATAACTAGTACCTCCACGGTGGCTCAACTGGTAGAGTGCCCACCACGCGGAATGGTGCGTAAGGTGCGTGGTTCAAATCCGGGGGGTAAAATTTTTCTTCCTATTTCATACTGAATTAAAATCCTGACTATTTAAGACAATCTATTTGCTCAACCCTAACTCTAAGGCGGCTATTACACGACAGGTTTAGTCAGCGTTAGCTACAGTCACAGCTATAAATTACCATACATAATTTATATATAACTGATAGGTAACTACTTATCAGTTACTCTTTCAAAGTGAAAATATTGGCTATAATGTTAGCGCTTGTATGGATCTATATATATAATATGGGACAGCTTCCACACACGGTCATCTGGCCCCAAACTAGCCAAAGCCTATACTATGGTAACCAGAAGACTGGTATACATACTAATTAATATACGCTTATAACACCCAGACACAAATCAAACCGACATGCTCATACGCACAAATGTTTTACAAAGGCAGGGGCACTACCGGCTGAGCCAACCACAATTCAGTCACATTTTCTGTATCTCAGAGGCATACATAAGTAACCCCACTATTTATGATATCACGTTTTTTACATCATTACAATTTCAAGAACCATTTCTACCCAACGGTATAAAGCATTTTGTCTCCTACATCGTTTAGAACAAGAAATACCAATGGTATATCACATTAAATCCACAAATATTATCAAGGTATAGAACATCAAATAAAATAAAAAACGATTTTACTTCTAAGCGCGAATCTAATGTTTTTCATTGGATCTTTATGTTCTTTACTTCTGAACGAAACGGGCCCCGCAGTTCCTCCGAGCTCGGTGCGCTTAAAACGTAACGCATTCTTGCTATTGTAAAAATTGTATTTTGTCGCTTAATGTTGTATGTATGCCTCTAGAGGTACAGATTTATTGATGTCATAGTCATAATTGATGGTTAACCCAACGACATTAATAAATCCTAAATGGACTGGCCTAAGCGCGCGCCAAGTTTTAGTATGTACTTTTTACAAAAACTGAGAGACGTCTCTCACTTGCCGCTTCATTCGGTGTTCCAAAGAGAATGTAACACTACGGTGTTCGTCCGCGAATGGTGCCATACGTTCATACACAATATAAACATCCGAAAAAATGCCTTCTTGTGCTTTCCCGAATTGCAAAAGCAGCAGCAAAATACATCACAAAGCTTCAGGCATCACATTTCACGCGTAAGTACTGATTTATCACCATTTAATCACTGTATTTTGAAACAAATTGTTTTTTTCACAATACAAATTGACTGATGACCGCCATTAGGGATGGCGATCTGAGATCGATTAATCGAAGAATCGATTTTTCGAGCAGAAAATATCGATTTTTTAAATCGATATGAAGTACTGTGTCGATTCACTGAATCGATATATCACCCTTGAAAATCGACATTCGATTTTTTCTGTTTTGGTATAAACCATACAATTATTTGCATTTAGTTGAATGTGCCTGAATTATAAGAGTGCTGCCGGTTAAAGAGTTAACTACTCATAAACTCGCGAGATGGCTGTATGTTTAGTATCCTTTACTCGCCTCTCTTTAATAAAAAAGTTACGTTTGTAGTCTTTGACTTTATGTATTTATAATCTGTGACGATTGATATTGCATTATTCATTTGTTGTTGTCGTTTAATGAATACTGTTATTAGCGTAATATAAGTATTTTCATGATTGATTTTCATCAGATTTTCATGTAGTGTTTGTTGCGAAATAATAACTAATTGAGAGTAGGTAAGTAAATAAGTAAAGCGCTTCTTATTTTTTACTTTGACGCTATTATTTTCAGTTTGTTCTGTTAGTTGTGATTATCATTTAAATTTACTTTTACACAGGAATAATCAGCATTGAAATAACTAATAAGTAATATGTGGAATTCTTATTGATGGAAGTGTTCATACTTCATTCACGATTACTTTATGTCCAATTATCTATTTAACGTCAAAGCATCAAATTATTCATCTTGTTTACAGAAAAAATAGTAAAGCTCCCATTATCATTTTAAAAATAAACTATCGCTTTTACTCTAATTTTATTTTAATCAAGTAATCGCCAGGGATGGCGATTCTTTCCGAAAAATATCAATTTTTAAAGCAATTCGTATCTTAATTAATCGATTCACATTTGGTGCTATTTTTATATAAAGGTTACTTTTTTATAAAATGTTAAACTATTCTTTCATATAAAATATTCTTTTAAATTCATTAAGAAATTATGCTAACTAATCCTAATAGGATTTTGAATATTACTCGAAACTAGTGACTAATTACTTAAAATATCATTGTTTATCAAGTTTAATACATATAATAAATGAGGAATAAATATATTTTTTCAGCATGTCGGGTAGAAGTGATTTATGGAATCATTTTATTAAAAAAGACTTCGGAGGCACATGCAAATATTGTCACCAGGACGTAAAAACTAAGGGAAACACAACAAACTTGCGCAATCATTTATTAAGACGTCATCCAACAATTCAGACCGTAAGTCTCAAAAAGAAGAGTGAAAGTGGTGGTGGTAAATGTGGTAATGCACGAAATGATAATGGAAATGATCAAGTTAGTGAAACCATTTCTTATGTCACATTATTTGTTTTCCAATGTACTGAGTTCGAAAAAAATAAAAATCGATATTAAATAAATCGAAGTAACTATGTTTTTTCGTTTTAGGTTGTTGATGACATGACTTTAGACATCGTTCCAGTTCCAGATTTGCAAAATGTTGATAATTCGGATGCTGAAAGCGTGGCTTCTTCTTCTACCAATGTATCAGTCTTAAAACAGCAAACATTGACATCTTGCTTAACAAATATAAAATCATTTGGAGGTAAGGCATGAAACTAAAATCTTTTGAATATTTTTTTATGAAAGTGAGATGCATACAGGATCAATAATTAAGACTTTATTTTATTTATTTTCAGATACTGGTATTAAGCGTGGTCAAATAACCAATGCAATAGTCTTCATGATCGCAAAAGATGGGTTGCCTTTAAATACTGTGGAAAAAACAGGATTTCGATATTTAATGAAAGTAGTGGCACCACTTTATAAAGTTCCAGCCAGAAAAACAATGACCCACATGATTGACGATAAATATGACATTCTTTCGACACAACTGAAACTAAAAATACAAGAAGTAGAAGCACTATCTTTAACTGCAGATGTTTGGACTGACTCGCATAATAGTCAAAGCTACTTAGGCTTAACTGGTCATTGTATATATGAAAGTAAATTATTGAGCATAGTTTTTGGTGTAACTGCTCTAACAGAACCACACAATGCTGACTACTTAGCACAAGTTATTATCAATATGACGGAAAAATGGGGCATCACAAGTAACAAAGTGGTAGCGTTTATCACGGACAATGGCGCTAATATCGTTAAAGCTGTCACAAATGTTTATGGCAAAAATAAACACATGCCATGTTTTGCCCATACATTAAACCTAGTAGCATCAAAACCATTTGACAATAAGGATGGACTGGAAGAAGCCAAGAATTTACTAACAGCTGTCAAAGATATTACCACATATTTTAAACATAATACAAATGCTGCTGATTCTTTAAAGAAAGCTCAGGGTCATCAAACAAAGCCTTTGGGGCTTGTTCAGTCTGTGTGTACCAGATGGAATTCTGTTTTTTATCAATTGGAACGATTTGTTGAGTTATCCGAAATAATTGCGCCAATATTACTCAAGTATCCTAAAGCGCCAACAATGCTAACTGCACAGCAGTTAGAATTTATAAAAGATCTTATAAATATATTGAGACCATTAGAAGTAATAACTAAAGAAATATCGGGAGAAGACTACGTTACAGCCAGTAAAATTATACCCATCGTGTCTTGTCTGACTGAAACATATAATACAATGAAAAATTCAACGGATATTGGTGTTAAAACAAGGACTTTAATTGTGGACGGCTTGAAGAAAAGATTTGGAAATGTTGAACAAGTTCATTTGTTAGCTGCTGCGACCATTTTAGATCCTAGATTTAAAAAAAATCATTTTACTGACCATGTAGCCTGTTCTCGAGCGATAAATAAAATAAACACTTCAATTTTGGATATTACACGACAATCACTTCCACAAAATAATAGTGAGGAAGTCGACGCAATAGAAAGCGCTGATAAGGATATGAAAAACGGAATATGGGATTTTCATAAGTTGCTTGTGAAAAAGCAACTCTCTTTATGCAATGCACTTGCACAGGAAAATCAAGGCTTAAATGAAGAATTCAAACATTATTTATCGCAGGCAGTTGTGCACCTGAAGTATGATCCTGTAATTTACTGGCAAGAACAAAAGAGCTCCATTTATCATCACGTTCACCCAATCGCCATGATGTATATGAGTATCGTTGGATCATCCGTTCCTTGTGAGCGCCTGTTTTCAATTGCTGGAAACATCGCAAGTGATGAGCGTAACCGCTTGGATCCCAAAAGGCTTGACAGACTGTTGTTTTTAAAAAGTTTAGATATTGAGCATTGGGAACTATAGTTCCCAGTTATAATTCCCAATGCTTAATATTTAAACTTTTAACTCTTACCTTATTTTTTACTTTTTTGCAATCAATAAAAACATTCAGTATATAAATACTTATTTTTTTTTTATAGTTGATCTTATAGTTTGATACGGTAATAAAAATAATTGTTATTTTTGAATTCCCTGATTTTATTGATAAGATATCGTTAATTGCAATATTAATCTTGTTTTTAGTAAAATTGATACAAATTTACATTGTAAACGCAAACTTGAAAAAAAGATCGATTTTTTAAGAATCGATTTTGTAGGCCTCGATTTTTTCGTGAATCGATTCATTAGACTACGATTCGAATCGATTTAAAAATCGATCTTTTTCGTAAAGAATCGCCATCCCTAACCGCCATTAGGCGAAACAAATGAAATAAGAGACAGATATATATGCTTGTGGTTAGTGAGACAAGGAAAGCATGAGTTGTGATTTTTAGCATAGAACGGAAAGTTAGAGTTAGAGTGGCGATCGTGTCCGGCCAATCCGGCATTTTTTATTTCGATTGACGGACACAGTCATGCATTTTGTTGCTTTTTCTATCATACTTAAATAATCTTTTTTTCATACTTATACATAGCTGCTTATCTTTTTTCTTTTTAGGGTTCCGTAGTAAAACGAGAAACCTTTATAATTTCGTTGTGTCCGTCCGTCCGTCCTAATATTACAAAACCAAATAACTTCCACATCTGAACTCAGAGGTCATTGACCTCACGAACATAGTTCTTGGACAATTATATATTTCTAGTTGTCATCCATCTAATGACATCATTAAAATTGGTTTTTATGATCATCATAATCATCGTCACCATCTACGGAAGCCTATCATACGCGTGTCTCGACACGTACTTGACAACTTATTCATTATTATGTCAGACTTTTGAAGAAATGTATTACCTATTTATACATTTTACTTGAAACAGAACGGTCTAGAGAAAAAGAATCGCTACCAATCTGTTTTCGTAGAAAAATAATAATTTGTTGGCATGCATTTTTCTCATTGCAGATTCCCAAAAGAAGTTGCCATTCGTGAAAAATGGGAAAAAAATGTACAGGAATCTAGGCGAGATGATAACTGGACAGCAAACGAATATAGTCGTGTGTGTTCTAATCACTTTGCGCCCACTGAAATATACACGACTAAAAAAGGAATGCGCAAAATATACAAAACTGCCACGCCTCATTGCCAGATACAAGATGGGGAACTTGAACCTGTTTCACCTTCCACTCCAAAAGCCATTACACCTACAGCTCCTGCAGGTACTCCTGCCACACCGATTAGTGGTGTCAGCATTTCTTCATCAATTTTTGACACTCCTAGGAAAGCTGTTTTGAGAAACCAAGTCAGAAAATTAAATTATGAGAGTAGAAAACGAAAACTCAAGCTAAGGTCACTTCAACAGAAAAACTCACGACTTCAAAAAAAGTGTATGACATTGAAATCTATAGTGAAAAATTTAGAACAAAAGCAATTTATATCGGTGGATTTCACTCGTGAGTTAGAATTAAAAGCTGAAAGTGCAGAATTAATAAATAGAATTTATATGAATCGGAAAGGAAAGTCGGGTAAAAGAAAATATCCTCCAGCATTGCGCAAGTTCGCACTGACCTTGCACTTTTATTCTGCATCGGCTTACATGTATGTAAGACGAATGTTTTCCACCGCCCTTCCTCATCCACGTACATTAAGGAAGTGGTATGAAAATAACAAAGCAGAGCCCGGCTTTACCGCACAAGCATTTGAAGCATTAAAAAATAAATCAGAAGCAAGTGGAAAACGACTCATTTCCGCACAAGCATTTGAAGCATTAAAAAATAAATCAGAAGCAAGTGGAAAACGACTCATTTGCACATTAGTTGCAGATGAAATGGCTATACGCCAACAAACCCAATGGAATGGTAAAAAAACAGTAGGCTTAGTCGATTATGGTCTAGGCCAAACAGAAGTTGACGTAATAGCAACTCAGGTGTATGTTTTTGTATTGGTTTGCAATGACCAGAATTGGAAAATACCCGTAGGGTATTTTTTCATAAACGGTTTAGCAGGTAATCAAAGAGCAAGCTTAATCAAAACATGTCTTCAGAAGTGTAATGATGTAGGTGTTGATATTGTTGCATTAACTTTTGATGGATGTTCTGCCAATTTTTCTGCTGCTCGGATTTTAGGGTGTGAATTAGAAAATATTGATAAAATGAAGACCTACTTTCAACATCCAAGCAATGATAGTAAAGTGGCTATATTTTTAGACCCATCATATGTTGAAACTCGTGCGAAATACTTTTGAAGCTAAAGGTATATTTTTTGACCAAACTGATCAACAAGTCCAATGGCATTTGTTAAAAAAATTAACTTCTCTTCAGGAAACTGAGGGGTTACACTTAGCCAACAAATTGACGCGCCGCCATATTGAATTTAGAAATCAAATAATGAAAGTCAAATTAGCGGTGCAGCTATTGAGCTCAAGTGTAGCAAAAGCCTTACAAATGTGCAAATCACTTTCAATTCCCGAGTTTGAAAATGTCGAGCCTACTGTAACTTTTATACAAAATTTTAACTATCTGTTCGACATACTCAATTCACGTAAAAGCGGAAAGTACGATTTCAAAATGCCGATATCTGAACACAACCATCATAAAATCTTCGATTTTTTGGATAAAATAGAGAACTACATAAAATCCCTTAAAATATATCACAAAACGAAGTGTGTTACAAAAAAAAATATTTCAATGAAAATAGCAAAAAAAAATGTCGTTCAGTGTCATTGTAAAACAGGATTTGTTGGATTTCTTGTATGTATAAATAGTTTAAAATATTTATACAACACTCTGGTAGAGTCTGGCAAGATGGCATATATTATATCAACGTATAAAATAAGTCAGGATCAGATAGAATTGTTGTTTGGTCTTATTCGGAGTCATGGCGGCCATAATAACAACCCCAATGCAACACAATTCATAGGAATTTATAGAAAGCTTTTTAACCATGCACAGCTCCGTTCATCTTTTTCAGGAAACTGTATTCCTTTAGATAATTACCAAATTCTTAATTCAAATGCCACCAATGCTATTAATAAAACTGTAATAAGAAATTTAGACATTGAATCACCTCAGGCAGGAATAGTTTCATACAATGTAGATAATGAGGATATACAATGTGAAAATAATACCTTGATACTTGCAGCCATGCTAGATTATCAACGTAATGATATATCAGAGGTTAGTAAATACATTGTGGCATATATTGCAGGGTGGACTGCCAGAAAATTAACAAAAATTATTAAATGCGAAACATGCATCAATAGTTTAATTAGTGACGAAAGATTGTGGTTTCACAAATTCATAACCGTGAAAAGCATGGGTGGTTTGCTTTATCCGACCAAAGATTTGTTTGAAATTTGCCTAAAAGCTGAAAATGCTATTAGGCAAATCGTAAAACAAAAAGGCAGTTTGCACATACTGTCACACAATCAAACAAAAACTATTACGTCAGAAATATTAAAGTATTTTGTGAACAGCTCCATTTTAAATACGTTGATTATTCATTCAATAGAACAACACCCTACCCTAAATCACCGCACACTTTTGCTGAAAACATTAGTAGAAAATTATATCAAGGTTAGATTTCATCATTTACACAAACATGATCCCGCAATTCAAGTTCATACAAAGCGGCAAAAATTTAATAAACTTATTTTATTTGATGGAAAATAATCGTATTTAAGAAACCTTAACACCTATTTAGTGTTTTATTACCTACTAGCTTCTGCCCGCGGTTTGCCCGCGTGGACTACCCCCCTGAAACCGCGTATTTTTCCAGGTAATTAACTTGACCAAATAAAACTCATAATTATTACATAATTAATACATCTTATTACATAATATTACCAATAATTAGATAAATAAACTGGAAAATGCTAAGCTGTATCAAAACTTTCAAATGTAATATTAGTTTATATTTCTGTATCATTTGTTAATAATGACAATGTTATCAAAAAATAAGTCAAAAAATATAAAGTTGTTTTTATTCAATCACTGCGTTTTATCCGGCGATAATGTAATTTATGCCGGAACGGCTATCCCAACATTCTCAGGGGCTACGTTGTGGCCAATGGTCTCGCCGCAATGACAACTGGTAAGGCTTGTGTTGTGCTCTCGCTCTCTCTTGTGAGTATTGTATTCATTATCTCTTTTTAACAAATCTACCTATAGATATATAGCTAATTGGTGTTGACTTATTATTTTTTAAGGTAATGTACCGATGCGGCCGGTCCATTTAGGATTTATTAATGTCGTTGGGTTAACCTATCATATAATTACGTCTAATGCCTGATTTGACGTAATTCAAGGAAGAAATTAGTTGTTCGCCACTCAGTATTACTCATGGCACTGATTGACGCCTCACCTATCGTTTAATGGACGCCTTAGACCTAGAAAGCTAACATTTCAATATATTATCAATTAAGTACTGTTTTCTTTGTATTTCTTAAGCTTTAACAATCCCTTTAATAATGAACGTTGACTAAAATTACTTTATGATCAAATATTTAATAAAAGGAGTTTCCATAGGATATTCCCATGGACACTCCTCATTACAGTTGTAATCCTCGGAGTAATTTTAGTCAACGTTTATTAATGAGAGGGTTTAGGTATAATAATATTATAGAGGGTTACAATAGAACATCAGTCTTTTTCAAGTTATAAAAGTTAAGTCAAAATGACTATTATTCTGCACAACTAGGTTGTCACTGTCAAGGCAATGCATTCAACATTTAGACAAACCCATTTACTTCGTGCAATAATATAAACTCAAACTCAATAAGATTTATTCAATTAGGTCACAATCTGACACTGTTGCGCGTCAATGAATACATAAATAAACAAATCTTAGTGTTCACAAATTCACAAGTTAACGGTCAACCAAATTATTTTTTTACTACTAACAATCAATCAGGCCAAATATTAAGACGTGTTAGCAATTTTTATTGCTTTCATAAATATATAAAAAACTACAAAGTATTAAGAGTGCATAATAAAATTCAGTACAAATTAAAAAAAAAATTCAATGATAACACACTTATTATAATACAATTAAAAGTAACAACATAAAAAAGTACTTCTTTACAAACATTCACAACGTCGCATTTGCTTCATAAATGCTTAATAAGAAATAAAAACATATTTTATATGGCATAGAGTTCAACCCACAAACGCTAATTTAAAAGTATAAATTACAAACTTCCTACCACAAAAATAAAAGCTATCTCTGTGCCGAACATAATAAAGATCGCTTTAGTGATTTGGTCGTGAATAATTAGCTTATTAACAGAAGTACAATAGCTTAAGCAAATATCAGTTAAGTCATTGAAATTAGACAAATATACACCTTACCTTAATTTTTCTCCAAAACCAACTCCTTTTCATACAACTTCCTTATTTCCTTCTTATCCAGTTTACCCATAGCATTCCTAGGCATCACATCGACTATTAACAAAGTCTTGGGCAGTTGATACGGCGCCAGTTTCTTTCCAGCTTCGCTTTTTAGTTCTTTTAGGTCTAATTGACTATTTTCCTTTAAAACTATGACGGCAGAAACAATTTCGCCCATTTCTTCGTGTTCTATGCCTAAAACCGCTGCATCGGCCACTGAAGGGTGTTCTAATATTGCTGATTCCACTTGCAATGCGCTTATTTTGTATCCACCTGAAAATGTTTGCTAAGTTTTATTTAACTAACCTAACATTTATTTATTTATCAAGCTCTATCAATACTAAGCTATCTTCATCCTACTTATATTATAAATGCGAAAATGTATGAGGATGGATGGATGTTTGTTACTCTTTCACACCAAAACTAATGAACCGATTGGATTGAAATTTGGTATGTAAGTAGCTTAGACCCTGGAATAACACATAGAGTAATTTTTATTCCTATATTCCTACGGGAACGACGAACCTTAAAAAAAGTTACATAACATACATTCACGCCTTTTTCCCGAAGGGGTAGGCAGATGTGTACCCAGGACTCAGTCCCATAGTAGATACACCCATTTTTCGCCAGTATGTGATTGACGTGCAAAAGTGTCAGATTATGACCTATTTGAATAAATCTGTTTGAGTTTGAGTCCCATGTAGTAGGGGGCGAGCCTATTGCCATCTACCGGGCACAGTTCCAGACTCCAGGCAGGTATTGAGATAATTCCTAATGGAAAAATCAAATATTTAACACTGCCTGACCTGGGTATCGAACCCAGGACCTCTTGATTGGTAGTCGAGCATGCGCCCTCTACGCCACTGAGGCAGTAAATAAGTTACAGGTTAAGGAATTGCATCTATTTCTTGTATATTTTCTTGTATATAATTCAAAACCTATCAATGTTAATCAAACAATACTAATGTATCAACAACTATCAATATTAATCAGAACCTTCAATTTATTCAACTACGAGCGACCCGCCCCGGCTTCGCACGGGTAGCAAAAGTAGGTATAGTGAACGTTTAAAAGGAGTAAATTCGTGATACATTGTATTTTAATAGATATAACCCTAATGGTTTACGCAGCGCACGCAAATTAATGACTATTTCTGTTACAATAACCAAACCTTAACACAAGTATAAATTTATCGTGGGCTATTTTGAAGATATTGATAAGTACTACAAACCCCTAGTACATTACTTTATTCTACCACCAATACTTTTTACAGCGCATGCATATAATGACTTTCGATTATTGTGACTAAACCAAAATAGATGGATATAATGTCCGTTGACTATTTTGTAGATATTGGTAAATACTACAAACCCCTAGTACATTACTTTAATCTACCACCAATAGTTTTCACACCGCATGAAAAATAATCACTGCTTCGATTATTGTGACTAAACCAGAAAAGATGGATATAATCTATGTATACTGTTTTGTAGGTATTGATAATTACTACAAACCCCTAGTACATTACTCTACCACCAATAGTTTTCAAACCGCATGAAAAATAATCACTTCTTCGATTATTGTGACAAAACCAAAAAAGATGGATATAGTCTATGTATACTGTTTTGTAGGTATTGATAATTACTACAAACCCCTAGTACATTACTTTATTCTACCACCAATACTTTTCACAGCGCATGCATATAATGTCTGTTTCGATTATTGTGACTAAACCAAAATAGATAAAATTTCTGTAGACTATTTTGTAGATATTGATAAGTACTACAAACCCCTAGTACATTATATTATTCTACCATCAATGGATTTCACAGCGCACGCAAATTTATGAATATGGTAATTATATTATGTGACACCTTGGTTCACAATATTGCAGTTTTCTTACGGATCCCTATTTTTTTCAAAATCTCATATAGCCTATTTCACTCACACCGAATTAAGTTATCCATAAGTGAAAGAATTTTTAAAATCGGTCCAGTAGTTTCGGAGCCTATTCGTTACAAACAAAAAAACAAAGTTTCTCTCTTTATAATATTAGTATAGACAAGCTGTGTCCCGCGGTCTTGTCCGCTGTAAGTACCCTATATATTATTTTATGGTCTAAGCAATCTACAAATTTCTACCCAGTCGGTTCAGTAGTTTTGGCTCATAGAGGCAACAAACATACACACACATATTTCGACTAACTTTCGCATTTACAATCATCATCATCATCTCAGCCATAGGACGTCCACCATAGGCCTCTCCCATAGATTTCTATCCAGTTCGGTTGTAAGCGGCCTGCATCCAGCATTTACAATACAAGGTTACTATCAAGTTTTATCAGAAACCTCCTATCAACAACCACAAAGTAAAAACTTACCAGATTTTATGATATCAATAGAAGTCCTCCCCAAGATCCTGAATCGTCCTTCAGAGAACGACGCAGTGTCTCCCGTACGGAACCAGCCGTCGTCCGTGAAATCTGTACTCTCCATTTTAGGGGCCCGGTTCCAATATCTACAATAACATAACATCACGCCTGTTTCACTGAGGGGTTAGAACGGTCAGTCCCATAGTAGGTGCATACCTAGCTACGTTTTAATTGTAAAAGGGTGCTCTGACTGCCTCGGTGGCGTAGTGGGCGTAAACTCGACTGCCGATCATGACTTCCTGAGTTCGTTCCTCAGGTCACGCAAATCCATTTGGATCCATTAGGAATTATCTCAATAACTGCCTGAAGTCTGGAACTGTGCCCGGTAGATGGCAATAGGCGAAATCTACTACTGGACGTCAGAAGTATAGAACCAATCATAGTTCTTGACGGTGAAAGACTCAATATTGACAATGCAACTTTGTTCCTTGGCATAAATATAGACTCTAAACTGCAATGGAGCACTCATATCACCGAGCTCTCAGGGAAACTAAGCTCTGCAGCTTACGCGGTTTATAAAATTAGGCAACTAACAGATGTAGCCACGGCGAGATTAGTGTACTTTGCATATTTCCATAGCTTGATGTCTTATGGGATTCTGTTGTGGGGGTCAGCTGCAGATATAGAAACTATCTTTATACTACAAAAACGTGCGATTCGTGCCATCTATGAGATGCGTCCACGCGAATCCCTGAGGGAATTATTTAAAGAAATAAACATACTGACCCTACCATCCTTATACATTTATGAGAACATCATGTATGTGCGTAAAAATTTACATAAATTAAAATTAAATAGTGACCTTCATAATTTTAATACTAGGAATAAAGACAAAATAGCTGTACCTAGCTTTAGATTATCTAAAACAAATAAAAAGACATTCTTAGGAAATAGTGTACGTTTCTATAATAAAATCCCAAAAGAGATAACTGGGCTCTCAGAAGGTAAATTCAAAACCTATATAAAATCTACTTTACTAAAGAAGGCATACTATAAAGTCAACCAGTACATAGAGGACAAAGATGCCTGGAAACTTCTGCATAGTCGCCTCGCAGCACCTTCAAAGAAAATGAATGTAAGCAAACCAAATATTGTGAAACTATCTGTTGAAAAAATTAAGCCCTACAAGTTTCTTGTGCGTTCTTCTTGTAGAGGTATCTTTCCGAACGCACGGTAGACTCAGTACTGTATCTTCATTGACGTACAAAAGTGTCAGATTATGACCTATTTGAATAAATCTGTTTGAGTTTGAGTTTGAGTTTGAAATAAACACTTTTTGGTTGAAGTGAAGTATGTTGCAATGGCGGAACATTCTCGAATAGTAATATTATAATGGTTTTACAATATAAATGTAAGATTTTTTCGGTTACTACTTTTATGATGTATATTACCGGTTCAAAAGTGTTATTTTATTTAACTAATATTCATATACGCCACAAGTCTGTTCATTCGTAGCCGAAGGCTTATAGAGAGAGGGCAGAAGCCTTTAGGTACTAGTACAATGTTTTTTTTATGATAGTGAGTGACAAGACGAGCAAATCAGGTACCTGATGGTAAGCATCATGATTGCCCATAACAGACACAGTGCCACCCAGTGTTAAAAATTCTGCGCAGCACTGCACTGCGCCTGTCACCATGAGACATCAGTTGTTGAATCTCGTGCCCAGTAATTTCGCTGGTAACATTGCCCTTCAGACCGGAACACAGTAATGCTTGCACATTACTGCTTGGCGGATGAATAATTGGCAAAGGTGTGGTACTTCCCCAGGCGGCCCCCTGCAAAAGAGGCCTTCCACTACAACCTCCTACTGCGAGTCTAGTGCTCCTGCAGTGTAGTGAGTGGGATAATCCCCTTATTAAGAGACAGATTTAGGATTTATATAAGCTAGTGACATACCTAGTGAAAACCCCTGGTCCTTTAAGCAATAGTTCTCCCTCGTAAGTATTGTTTTCAGATGGTACATGCTCTATGACTGTGGGTTCCTCCCATTCACTTTCCGATTGATCTGCGGCACTCTTTGATAGGCCGAGACGTTCTAGGGATATCTGGAATTTGAGAAAAATTTATTTTAATGAATAATCCATATTGTCATAATGAGCCATATTAGATTTAAATGACGTCATTTAGCCATTTATTGTAGTGGTAGGCCTCTTTTGCAGGGGGTGGCCTGGGGAAGTACTACACATTTGCCAGTTATTTATCCGCCAAGCAGTAATGTGCAAACATTACTGTGTTCCGGTCTGAAGGGCCATGTTACCAGTGAAATTACTGGGCATGACGAGATTCAACAACTCATATCTCAGGGTGTCACGCGCAGTGCAGTGCTGCGCAGAATTTTCAACTTTCAAACACTGGGTGGCACTGAGTCTGAAATGGGCAATCATGATGCTTACCATCAGGCACCTGATTTTCTCGTCTAGTCACTCGCTATCATAAAAAAATATATATCAGCTTATGCATTGTCAATTGTCATCCAAACTCAATGTGTATGCAAAGGAGTTGTTAGTTTCTGTGCCACGTAAACCTTACATTATAATTTTGATTTTATTTAATAGACCTAATATTAAGATTCTCAAATATGCATAAATAATATTTTTTTGTATCGCCATTAATGATTATGAATTAAGCAAATTTTCTAATAAAATTAGAACGTGCGTCGCCATTAAACAAATGCTAGTACATAACCTCACTTAATTTCAATTAAATTATAAATTAAACGGCGATGATAAGATGGATACTATGTTTGGGAATATTATTGCGGATAACAATCTCTACTCCGAAAATGCCACTTATGTGATTTTTTTTTTATGATAGTGAGTAACTAGACGAGCAAATCAGGTGCCTGATGGTAAACATCATGATTGCCCATATCAGACACAGTGCCCCCCAGTGTTTTAAAATTCTGCGCGGCACTGCACTGAGCCTGTCACCCTGAGATATGAGTTGGTGAATCTCATCATGCCCAGTAATTTCGCTGGTAACATTGTCCTTCATACCGGAACACAGTAATGTTTGCACATTACTGCTTGGCGGATGAATAACTGGCAAAGGTGTGGTACTTCCCCAGGCGGCCCCCTGCAAAAGAGGCCTACCACTACAATGTGATAATAATATTTCAAGAAGTTAACATTTAAACACGTCGTTAACATTAGTAGGTAGTAAGGTAGTAGTATATAAATTCACAAGCTTAAACCTATTAAAGTTATTAACTATTATTATTATTATAGACATATTTAAGTGAAAGAAACAGAATGTTAAGCATGTACCTATGTACCTTAATTCCTAACATGAAAAAATTAAACTTGG
Source organism: Hemistola chrysoprasaria (assembly GCA_947063395.1). Lineage (NCBI taxonomy): Eukaryota > Metazoa > Arthropoda > Insecta > Lepidoptera > Geometridae > Hemistola > Hemistola chrysoprasaria. Next base: position 7,098,762 of record OX346733.1, on the reverse strand, counting down.
GTTAGTTTCAAAACCAAATTTAGAAGGTATACCTGTGTATCGGGGTCCTTAGCTTGCACAGTAACAAGTGCCTCGACTCCCTTAGCCACCCTCGCAGCCACGCCGGGGAGGGGCGCGCCCACCGCCCCGGCCACCCTGCCCTCTATAGGACGGTAGGGATTGCTCAGAGCCATGCCCACTTCAGACATGCCGTACCGCTCCAGTAGACGCATACCCGATATCTGGAATGTGTTTAATGTTTTTACCCTACTATCGACCCGCCCGCAACCAACGCGGCACCCGAGTCGCAGAGCCCACGATGGCGATATATCTCTCCCGGTTCGATAAAACCACATCCGGTGAGGAGATCGCTCGCTACATCGACGAAAAGCGCACAGAACGAGCTCCGGGAAAGGACTTCTCCAAGATTTGTTGATATTGTAGAGGTATCTTTCCGAACGCACGGTAGACTCAGTACTGTTTATCTTTATTGACGTGCAAAAGTGTCAGATTATGACCTATTTGAATAAATCTGTTTGAGTTTGAGTTTTGAGTTTGATTTCGCTGTCGAGGCTGGAGGCTTCGCGGACGCAGACTTTCAAGTCATACGTGCTCCGGTTTCCGGCGACATACAAGGAGACGGTCCTGGATCCACAATTTTGGCCTGAAGGCATCGTATTCCGTCGCTACAGGGAGGCGAAACAGAACCATAATATCCCTAAGCCATAGTAGTTAAGTGTTTTATATTTTTATGTATGTTAGTCTGTAAGGTATTTATTAATATGGGCCTCTGGTGCGTATAATTTATTATACGCACTATTGCCAGAATTAAATGAATTTATTATTATTATTAATCTCAGTCATCATTAACAACCAGAAGACGTCCACAGCTGAACACAGCCCTCCCCCATAGAACGCCATAATCTATGTATATGTGAACATGTATCCTAGATGGTGCCGCTTGTAGCTAGTGTTGTCTCACGCAGCAGTTGTAATACTTGGTGCCGGAGAGCTGCTGCCCGCACTCCGCACTATATGTGGCTCTATAGGGGGGAGCCCCTCACACCAGGGGAGGGAGGGGTGGCTCTATTATAAAGCCGGGAACCACACGGCAAATCAATGTAAAAAAGTTACTTTTGTAATAGGTAAACAAAACGCTAGCGTGCCGTAACTCAACCTCAGCGCCATCTTGTAGTAATTCTATCTGTTCCTTCCTTATTTTATGAACGCAGTCAGAACTGTCAACTGTCAGTAACTTTAACAAGCATACAGGATAGGTGGCGTGGTCACTGGGTAGCCATCTTTTGCATTTAACTATACCTACTAAATGTTTTAAAATAATTACTAAAATAATTATTAAAGTAATACACATAGTTCTCCCACATCAATTGTTTTATTTATAAGACTAATACATGGCGCAGTCGGTAGGATAGTCGGTAGCGCTGCTTTTTTGTATGTATGTTTCGTTTTTACGCTAAAACTACTGAATCGATTGAGCCCAAATTGGTATGTGGATAGCTTAGACCCTGGAATAACACATAGGGTACTTTTTATTCCCGATATTCCCACGGGAACGAAGACTACGCGGGCCCATAACCTTATAAAATTAAGCTTGATATGATGTGTGAGAACTGAAAACAAATAAATTTTTTGGTCATATTTTTTATTAAAAAATTAGGATTCTTTAAATTAGGGAGGCCATTGTCCAGCAGTGTATTTCTTACGGCTGAGATGATGATGATGAAGAACTACCTCTCCTAAAATCAGTTATTTTTGGGGTTCCGTACCTCAAAAGGAAAAAAGGAACCCTTAAACGATCACTTCGTTGTCTATCTGACTGTCCGTCTGTCGAGACACTTTTTAACGCGAACGCGTGGAGGTATCAAGTTGAAATTGATATCAACTACTCAGATCTGCGGTCCCTTGTGGCTGTAAAAAAATCATAATTCTAATATAACGCAATCAAAAGTTATGGCCATTTTACTTCATATTTCCATACTAAGGGACTAAAAGCTCTAGGGTACTTCCTCCATGTTTACTGTAGTTTGCAAATAGATGGCGCTGTATGTTCTTAGTAGGTGGATTGCTTTTGGGATTGGAAGAGTTTTTTTCATGTATCTAGGTATGGAACCCCACACTATGCATACATACGTATGCCTCAACAATCTGATGACTCACCTCCTCCCACTTACGCGCAAGCGTCTCCGGCAACGGCGCTGATCCCGAACAAACCAGCCGCATGCGGTTCGCGAGCGTTTGCTTCACATACTGAGCGGTGCGGGCGTCACCGAACATTCGTTCGTGGTCGGCGCAGAGGCGAGCGAACATGGCTGGTACTCCGTGGAACACTGTTACTTTAGTTTCGTCGCGCTCGCCCATGCCGAGTAGGCGAGCCCATACCGCGTGTGATACGAATGATGGAAGCATTCGTAATCTAGAAAAAAAAAAGTTAATTGTGATTTTACCTGTAATGATACTATTTATGTACTTAATTTAAGGAAATATGATCAAAAAATGGAATTTTGTTCATCTGTCACGTGACTGCCTCGGTGGCGTAGAGGGCGCATGCTCGACTGCCAATCAAGAGGTCCCGGGTTCGATCCCCAGGTCAGGCAAAATGTTCAATATTGGATTTTTCCATTAGGAATTATCTCAATAACTGCCTGGAGTCTGGAACTGTGCCCGGTAGATGGCAATAGGCTCGCCCCCTATTACATGGGACCAATAACATACTGGCGAAATGTGGTTGTATCTACTATGGGACTGAGTCCTGGGTGGTGTACCCATCTGCCTACCCCTTCGGGAAAAAGGCGTGAATGTATGTCACGTATCAAGCTATATTTTACAAGGTATAAATTTAATCCAAACGAATTAACAAAACAGAAGTCTAATTCTGCAACAAAGCTAAATTGATTTATCTAATTATCAACATGTAGTGGTAGGCCTCTTTAGCAGGGGGCCGCCTGGGGAAGTACCACACCTTTGCCAGTTATTCATCCGCCAAGCAGTAATGTGCAAACATTACTGTGTTCTGGTCTGAAGGGCAATGTTACCAGCGAAATTACTGGGCATGACGATGTTCAACAACTGATATCTCAGGGTGACAGGCGCAGTGCAGTGCCGCGCAGAATTTTGAATTTTAAAACACTGGGTGGCACTGTGTCTGATATGGGCAATCATGATGCTTACCATCAGGCACTTGATTTGCTCGTCTTGTCACTCACTATCATAAAAAAAAAATCATCAGCCGGAAGGCGTGCACAGCTGAACATAGGCCTCCTCAATAGAGCGCCGTAAACTATTGATATGGACACATTTATCCTAGATCAGCACGCCTTATTGTGCGGGTTGGCTCACGCAGCAGTTGTGATACTTGAGCCGGTCAAAACAAATGGTTTTTTGTTTGAAATCAGATGATCTGAGATAGATAGAACGTGAGATAGTTGACTGAGTTTTTTTTTATAAGTTTTTACCATGACAGTATTTTTTACTTTAATTCGTGTTAATTATTCTTCTACTTAAAGGCTTCAGGCTCCAGCGGCTAATGGATTAATTTTTGTTGGTGCCATTGGTGCCAAAAAAACCTCGAGACAATGTTGAAACTTGACTCTGCACCATATTACCTAGCCCCGGCAGCTAGAGTGACGAGCATAGAGTTGAGTTGTCCGTGTATATGATGCAAGGGTAACGCGTGCAGTGTGACGTCACCGCTGGAACATCTCCATGCCGAGTGTAATGCTGACACTTGACTCTGGACCATGTTGTGCGTCCATACCACGCCTTTTGGCTTGCTTGTTGTACCTAAAATAACATAATAATAATTAGCCGAGCGAGCTCGAAGGACGAGCGAAGCGTCTCCGGTTCATCTTGGACAAAAATGCTTTTATATTATGTCTATCTATCTATTCGGCTGTTTGTTCTCTACACGCTTCTCGCTTGTTCGCTTTTTTCAACTGATTCTCGTGAAATTTTGCGGGTAGATTCGATATTCGTAGTATAATGTTTTTCATAAACAGAACTATAAACTATATATAGTTCTATAGACATCGTTCATGTAGATACATTGGCTATGGAAACGTTATTAAATATTGATAAGTTTTAATTAATAATAATTATAATTATGGGACAACTTCCACACACAGTCATCTGGTCCCAAACTAGGCTAGAAGCCTGTACTATGGTAACCAGATGACTGATATACATACTTATAATATAAGCTTATAACACCCAGACACAGATCAAACACTGGCCGGATATCGAACCCGGGGCCTACGGCACACAAAGCAGAGTTACTACCATCTGAGCCAACGAGGCTGTAAATTAATAATTATTATTGTTAATTTGGAATGAAATATTGTAATTATTTTCATTAAATCCTATATATAATATTTGCACACCAGATAGCTCCGGTAGAATGTATCAGCTCGCTTTATTAATAGTCTAACATCCTGTATATTAATTACATTCTGCAAATAAATAAATCGAGATTTTTTATTTTAGCGGTTGGAAGCCATGGCGGTTGCAAAACAACATCGGCCCCCTTATTGGACGCAACAGAAGTGTGGAAAGCGTTTAAATTGCTTTGACAGCAAAATTTACTGCTGTTGTTACGCGATTGCATGTTCGTAATACCACCACTGGTCTCAAACTAAGCTAGAAGCCTGTATTATAGCAGACAGAAGACTGATATCTATACATATTTATACGCATACTAGCCTACCTATTACCTACATAATTAAAATTACCTATTATTGTTTATTTTAAGTTTTCTCTGTGAACTATGTTCTTTTGAGAATAAAGCAACCTTAAACCAGAATTATTTTGTTACTAGTTATTATGAATTGTTATTAGTTTTAAGATTTTTTTGTTTGGGGTGTAACAATAGTGTTTATCTATATATCTATCTATGTAGTGTATCAATCTACCTTAACCTGCCCGGGGATCGAACCTGGGACCTGCGAGAAACACATTTAATCTTCGACTAGTACAAGTGGTGGCCTCAAACATTCTATGCTAAAGATCTGTATAGCTCGACAGAAAAGAGTATAAAATAATGGGGGCGCCACTGTCTTTTACAAGGGTGAAAATAATTTAATCAACACATACACTTTAAATTAGTTCCGTTTCTACTCTTTTGTGTCGAGCTATATCAAATAATTTTCTAAGAGTACTCACCGCTAGTATATATAATGAGCGCATCAGCATCTCCGTACCAAGCGTTAGACCTGCCCACATCATTCAACGCTTGCTCCACCTTAGGCGATAGGAACTCGTTCGTTGGCTGGTATAGTTGAGCAGCTATTTCCTTATCCCGACCAGTTATTAAGAGAGGTCTTGATATTTCCAGGGTGATGGGGCGAAGGACCTACAAATAGAATGGGCTGACGATCATGGAACTCAAATTCATTAATTAAATAGGCCGCATCGTGAATGTCTCGGTGGCGTAGAGAATGTCTCGGTGGCGTAGAGAATGTGTCGGTGGCGTAGTGAATGTCTCGGTGGCATAGTGAATGTCTCGGTGGCGTAGTGAATGTCTCGGTGGCGTAGTGAATGTCTCAGTGGAGTAGTGAATGTCTCGGTGGCGTAGTGAATGTCTCGTTGGCGTAGTGAATGTATCGGTGGCGTAGTGTATGTCTCGGTGGCGTAGTGAATGTCTCAGTGGAGTAGTGAATGTCTCGGTGGCGTAGTGAATGTCTCGGTGGCGTAGTGAATGTCTCGGTGGCGTAGTGGATGTCTCAGTGGAATAGTGAATGTCTCGGTGGCGTAGTGAATGTCTCGGTGGCGTAGTGAATGTCTCGGTGGCGTAGTGAATGTCTCGGTGGCGTAGTGAATGTCTCGGTGACGAAGTAAATGACTCGGTTGCGTAGTGAATGTCTCGGTGGAGTAGTGAATGTCTCGGTGGCGTAGTGAATGTCTCGGTGGCGTAGTAGATGGCTCGGTGGCGTAGTGAATGGCTCGGTGGCGTAGTGAATGTCTCGGTGGCGTAGTGAATGTCTCGGTGGCGTAGTAGATGGCTCGGTGGCGTAGTGAATGGCTCGGTGGCGTAGTGAATGTCTCAGTGGAGTAGTGAATGTATCGGTGGCGTAGTAAATGTCTCGGTGGCGTAGTGAATGTCTCAGTGGAGTAGTGAATGTCTCGGTGGCGTGGTGAATGTATCGGTGGCGTAGTAAATGTTCCGGTGGCGCAGTGAAGGGCTCGGTGGCGTAGTGAATGTCTCGGTGGCGTGATGAATGTCTCGGTGACGAATAGAATGTCTCTGTGGCGTAGTGGATGTCTCAGTGGAGTAGTGAATGTCTCGGTGGCGTAGTGAATGTCTCGGTGGCGTAGTGAATGTCACGGTGGCGTAGTGAATGTCTCGGTGACGAAGTGAATGACTCGGTTGCGTAGTGAATGTCTCGGTGGAGTAGTGAATGTCTCTGTGGCGTAGTAGATGGCTCGGTGGCGTAGTGAATGGCTCGGTGGCGTAGTGAATGTCTCGGTGGCGTAGTGAATGTCTCGGTGGCGTAGCAGATGGCTCGGTGGCGTAGAGAATGGCTCGGTGGCGTAGTGAATGTCTCGGTGGCGTAGTGAATGTCTCGGTGGCGTAGCTAATTTCTCGGTGGCGTAGTGAATGTCTCGGTGGCGTAATAAATGTCTCGGTGGCGTAGTGAATGTCTCGGTGGCCTAGTGAATGGCTGGGTGGCGTAGTGGTTTGCAAACGGCGCTCCTGTCGATCATGAGGTCCCAGTTTTGTCTTCAGGTGTTAAGCAAAAAAGTGTTATTGGATTTTTCCATTAGGAATTTTCTCAATGACAGCTGTTGTCTGGAACTGTACCACAGGCTTCCCACAGGACTTAAAAAACATAAAAAACGGGAAATAGGCGATAACGCGATTGGGGTAACTATCATAGTCAAACTCAAGTTCTCTCTTCATCTTACCTCTACAAAAAACGCAAACATTTTTTCTATTACTAGTTTTACAATATTTGGATTATTTACATTTTTTTGCTTGTAAGGTGCAGAGCAGTCACATATTATCTTAAGTTTCCAAGCATATTTGTATTAACTTTATAACTTTCTTGAATAACGTAGATTTTAAATAAATGTGTGTGTTAATCTCTAAGAGCTCAGTCATTCTGACTAAAATCTGTATTAATCAATATTTCGACATACAATGTTCTTATTTGAGTATAATATGTCCTATATGAGGTATATATTTATAGATTGATCGGCGGTAAGAAAATGGCGACCAGCCTCCACATCTTTTCTACGTTTTTGCTGCTTTAGGGGGTATCTAAATTACCTAATCATAGAGTTAATATTTAAATTAGTTACCTTTTCATACTCCTGCGTACATATAGCAAGATCAGCCATACTATCTGTTAGGAAGTACTTGATCATATCTGGTGGATGTAGTGACGTCAGGGGCACAGCTGAAATAATAGTATAATATGGGATATAGGTAAATACTGTAGGATAACTTTTACACACAGCCTTCTGGCACACCCCAAACACTCGACTCGATTTCATACAAAAGTCTCGATATAACTATCTACTACGAGTACAAAGACGCTGCACACATGGAGTTTTGTACACGCGCAAGAGTGTGCGTGAGGTGCGTTCCGAGCTCACGGGGCTCGTCGAGAACTCAATCTCGCTCGCGGGGTATGGAAGGTTCGATTGGTGGGCGGATGACAGTGTTCATTCTGTGGTTTGGATATCTTTTAATTTAAGAGAAGAAGTCGAAAAACCGATATTTCCTTTTTATTCGAGCTACTCCATCAAATAAATAAGACAAAAGAGCTTAATATTCTTAATATAATACATTATCTTATATACTTAATATAATACATAATCTAAAGATAAACAAATGCAACATTTATTTTTTGGAAATTAACATTAAGTGTTCTTTATCTTGAATAATATAAATTCCGCGAGCGATGAAGGTTGATGGAAGGTTTGGCTGTTACAGACGCCTTAAGGCACCTTAATAGACACTTCAACTGTGCTATAGATGTAGTGTTGCTATATGTGTAGCGCGTCATGTTGCGGGTCAAAATGTCCCCTGGTGTACCGGAGGCTTTAGTTACATACCAATGTTTCCGGACATCCAGATAGCCCACTGCACAATGATGTGTGACGCGTCATTGCTGCACATATACGCTATTGTGCGTTCCGTGTCACCAACTAGAAATTAAAAAAATATTAAGAACCCACCCCTTTGAAATTATAATGATCCAATAAAACTAGCCGACCTCACTGCACACTGCAACCACACTGCAACCGGCGTGGTGGTCTAATGTGGAGCGCCAGACGCGGGCGCGACATACTATTCGAGACATTTTTTTTTAAATAGGGCAGCATCTTGGAGCGAAGTGGAGGAGAAATAGCCGGGAAAATTGCTAGGGAGAAGAAATAGGTCAGCGTATGACCCCAATCTCCCCACTTCAGGTCTAGGCAAACCATGGAAGATTTAGATTTTCCTTTAAATACGAAAAAAAAACGCGCGACAATATTATATCAAAATATTTAAAATATCCGCCACCTGCGCGTCAGGTCGCCTGTTGCCTAGGCCCGTGATGCCAAATACAAGCAGTTTCATAGATTTTACGACGTGGTCAGAATGTGCCGTCCGCATTGACTATTGCGTGGGCGGTAATATTAGACCATGAGTTTTAACAATAATTATAACATAAGTCTAAACCTGAATATTAAAATTACTATGAACATATAAAGATTACCAAGTTGTGCGGAGATCTCAGAGCACAGCACCGAAGCCGCCTGGTACAAGCCTGCATATGTGTAGATACCAAACTCATCTTGCAACGCCACCCGAGACGGGAAGAGCAATGCACGACGAAACACTGGAACTGCACCCCCTGTAATATGGATAACATAATATCTCTCCTTATTTCACTGAAGGGTTAGACATAGGTGTACACATGCCCACACTTCGCCAGCTATGTTTTAAGTCCCTGTAAGTGTTGTAGCGTCGTGGTCCAGTGGGAATATGCTCGGCTTAAAATCCTGAGTCCCTGGATCTAATCTCACCATAGACTTTTTGCCTGAGCACTACTGTGTTTCGGATGGCATGTTGAACTATAGGTCCTGGCTGTTTCCTATAAGATATATAGGGGACAGTCGTAAGGTCAATTCGGAGGCCTTGTATGAATCTTGGCGACCAGAAACTGACAATATGGGTTGTCCACATAACCCATATGAATTGACTCGAGCAGTGTAATTGGGGTAACCCGTTCTGTTAGAGTATAAATTCAAATTATTATGTCCCATGTAATAAGGGGGCGAGCCTATTGTTTTCAACCAGTCACGAATCTAGACTCCAGACTGCTATTGATATAATTCCTAATTGAAAGAAACTGTTACATCATACCTTGGTAAATATGCTTAGTGTAGTGTTCCATACCTAGATACAGCAATGTTAGTATTTTTTTTTCCTTTACTAGTGCCAAGAAGGAATATGATCTTCCTTCTTGGCCAAATTGCATGATGCAAAGCCAACAGGATTGTATCCAAGAGGTTTTCAGTCTGTTGTGCAATAATAATAATATGGGACAACTTCCATTCACGGTCATCTGGTCCCAAACTATGCAGAGCCTGCCTGGTAACCAGATGACTGATATACATACTTATATATGCTTATTACTCCCAGACACAGATCAAACAGACATGCTTATCCACACAAATGTTTGACCTGGCCGGGATGAAACCCAGGGCCTAAGGCACAGAAAGCAGAATTACTACCATCTCAGCCAACCTCAAATCTGAGCAATGGATATGTGCATTATTATGGCTGTATCTTTTGAGTGTGCTGACTTAGAAGCTTGATTTTTTACAGCAGCAAGGGACCCTAGACCTGAGTCATTGATATTGACTTCAACGTGAAACCTTCACGCGTTCCCAAGGATAAATGATGTGACAGACGGACACACAGATGGAGAACAAAGTGAGCCTATAAAGGTTCCTTTTTCCTTATAAGGTACAAACACTCAAATATATGGATAGTAATCAGGAGATTATGTTTGCTAATGACTAATATTGAGGTAATTTGTGCTCATACAGGCTCATACAGTAGCACCAAATTAAGGGTTCAGGTGGACAAAATTGGAACTACAGCCCATCACCAAAATTTTTAAACAACATTAGCAAATAGTCCACTAGTGACACTGTTGATGGAACAGGTCAGATGGTGGGACTGTAGCTGATTATTATATAGTGTCAATCCTTACAGAGATAAGTTAGTTATATATGACATAACATCGATAATAATGCGGTGGGTATTAAGCCTGCTTTTCTATAAACTTTAAATTTACCTTGTTTTATGTCCTGATTGAAGGTATTCAGGAGCTCTGTATTAACTTCTTCCTTTACAGCAGTACCAGTCACATTTCTATAAGCATTAACACCGATAGGCCGGCGTAAAAGCCGGTTCAAATTCCTCAACGACCGAAACCCTAACGCCATAGCAGAAGATATATTGGCGCGCAGTTTGATAAATAGGTGTATTGTTTGAGATAACAATTAAAGACTTTTTAAAAAATATGCAACAAGTTAAATACAATATATCTCTTATTTTAGTAACGAAAACACCACAACCACAATAGTATTTCGATTCGTCCAGCAAGAAATGCAAGACTCAAAAACAATGTGAAATAGTCAAAAGTCAGCTGATTTATAAGTCAAAAATTGACATTCTGTTTTGATAGCAGTTGACAGTCAGCTGATCACCACAGTGCTAATTTTCATCGTGCACAGTGAGCATATAAAGTACCAGTCCGACGAACGCCAACAAATAAGTCACAGGAATAGGTTGGAGCATAATTTAAATAATTAAATTTATTTAATTTATTCCTCTAGGAAGTAATACATCTAAAAGTATCGTAAATCGATACTTTCGATCGATTCCTTGGGGATAGGGATGGCGATCTGAGATCGATTAATCGAAGAATCGATTTTTGGCGCCAAAAAGATCGATTTTTTAAATCGATATGTTGTACTGAATCGATTCAGTGAATCGATACTTCACCCTTGAAAATCGACATTCGAATTTATTTTATTTTTTGGTATAAACCAGTAATATTAACCATATAAGACTAATTTGGTATAAACCGTATAACCATATAAGAGTGCTGCCGGTTAAAAGGCTTTAACCGGCAGCACTCTTATAATACGGGTACATTCTATTAATTGTAAATACTTTTTTGGTTTATACCAAAAAATTAAAAAAAATCGAATGTCGATTTTCAAGGGTGAAGTATATACTGTATATTACTGTATATCGATTCACTGAATCGATATACAGTAATATACAGTAAATCATAGAAGAGGCTCTTTCTTCTATGCAGTATTTTTTACTTTGATGCTATTATTTTCAGTTTGTTCTGTTAGTTGTGATCATTAAATCTAACTAAGTATGTAAGTCATTTAAATTTACGTTTAGATAATTTTGAATTTATTTTATTGAACTGATTTTATTGATAAGATATCGTTAATTGCAATATTAATCTTGTTTTTAGTAAAATTGATACAAATTTACATTGTAAACGCAAACTTGAAAAAAAGATCGATTTTTTAAGAATCGATTTTGTAGGCCTCGATTTTTTCGTGAATCGATTCATTAGACTACGATTCGAATCGATTTAAAAATCGATCTTTTTCGTAAAGAATCGCCATCCCTACTTGGGGAATCGGAATACTCGCGCACATCCCCATGCTAATTGTGTAGTCTGTACCTACCTACCACAGACTACATACGTACTAACATTTAACTATTCTAAATCTATGATACGATATTATCAAACATGATTCGATTCGTTTGTATTCTGTGCAAACATGGTCGCTTGTGCTGTGAGTTCATGTAAAAGGCGATCGGAATCATCCAATTTCAGTAAAGACGGAGTTTCTTATCATATGTAAGTAATGACTAACCAAGTAAGCAATTATTATCACTTCATTATTTAGCTAGGTTACGCCAGTAATACGGTATCTACGGGGAATAGTGCACAGAACAAGAATAGTGATGTGACAGATTGTGACTGAATGTTGTGATGTCAACTGACCACAGAGCAACTGACTACGAGCAAGCCAAGTGATGTGACTAAAAAGCAAGACATACCGTTTGTTACGGTTTGTAAATTTGCTAATGACATTTTAAACTTAACTATGTATATGTCTATGGTGTAAGTTAGGTTAAAGACACTATTTAGGATGTCTTCTTGAATTTATGATTTTCCAAATTGGTTAAAATTAAAGCCAATGCTAAAACGTTTTTTTTTCACCAATAAGCTATCTTTAGTGTGCCCCTATGGCCCTTAATATAATCAATTAATCAACCTACTGACTCAATATGATGGGTGATAAGCCGTAGTTCCTATTTTGTCTATCTGAACTGCGATGTTGGTGTAACCGCATATAAGGAGTTGTATTTAACTTGTAGTGAAGTTAGTGAACTCTATAATAATAAAATTATCAAAATTTATTTCAGATTTCCAAAAAAATCAGAAATAAGGGAACAATGGACTAAATATTGTCGTCAAAACAAAGGTTGGCTGCCCTCACGAACGAGTGCTATTTGTTCAGAGCACTTCACTTTGGAAAGCTTTCAAGCGCTTCCAAACAACAGAAGAAAATTAATTGAGAACGCAATACCAACATTAAAATCCTGTCAATGCATGGTACTTATATAACGTTCAACTCATGATAATCTTACCTAAACATAAATAAGATTTTATACAACCCAATTAAGCTTTTTCTACATACTTACCCATGTGTATGATAATGTTATCTTAAAACACAACATTATTTTTTTTAGGATAAGGACTTAGACAATGATACACCAAAAGCATCGAGAGCAAGCCATGTATACCAGAATAGAGAAAATCCCGAGATAGCAAATATGCAAGAACTGTTGCAATCCCAAAGTAGAAAAATACGAAGACTACAGGCAAACAATAAATTACTAAAAGATAAAGTGCAAAGTTTAAAAAAACTTTTAAAAAAGTGTCAAAATAACAAAAAATAGGGTTATATTATAATATAATTGGAGCAGAATAAATTAATTTACGACCAAGATAAGAAAGGACCTTCTATTTCCATTTATTGTAGGAAACGACTCTTCAATATTAACGGCTTATTATTGTACGTCAAGTAAATTTTTTGATTTGATTATTCTTCTGTCCATACTTTACTGACTGTAATTTCCACCAGTGGTGGTGGCAGTTGGCACAAATATTAATATTCTGTCCGAACCGCCGCTGCAGGTGGTAGTTTAGTGAGGGGCTGTTGAGACAAATATTTTTAGATTTTTTTCTTATGTTTCCACGTCCGCCAAAGCGTTGTGAGTAAACCGTTTGGGCCATACGGTAAAACGCAACTGCAACGAAAATACTTGATTTAAAATCAGTTTCAAGCGTTTTCCACATACGGGTCAACCAAAATGTGATGAAATCATCTCACCATCGTTTTAGTTTGCAATGAAACGCAAATTTGAAATGCGTGAATTACCAAATCAAACTGATCGCGTCGTATTTGGTCAAATAAGGAAAGAGCTATTTCTCTGTCTACGGTAAAGATTCTCTAAGACTGAATGACTGAATGTAATGAAACTCAATTTGACAGGTCACTCTAGTGATGTAATTTATAATCGATATTAGTTGCAGTTTCATCGCTTTTGCGTTTTACCGTGTGTTCTAGACCTTAGAATGTTTGCTAAAGTTTGATTCAATGTTAGCTGTGGTTTAATAAAATTGCATTTATCGTAGTACTAATTATAGTGATCTGTGGCATTTATGCACAGAACACATATACAAGATTTATGTCAAATCAAAAATTTTGTTGTGATAGTGATACTGTTTAAAAAAAAAAACTGAAGTAAATATCGTATAATTTTAGCCACAAAAAACAATATTGTTTCCACTTTTTAGAAGATTTATATCACTGCTAATAAATTAACAATGCTGTAGGGTCAGTAAATATTGTAAAAATGGTGGTGAACGCTCCGGATTCGCCTGTACAGGCCGAGGTGATATTCGTGATAGAAGCAACCGCTGCTAATGGGGCATATATCAACGAATTAAAGACCAATTATATTATTCCTACTCTTGAGTAAGTATTTATGTCATTCTGCACGTTAGAGTATCGTAGACAGAATGGAGGTCCTGTTATTAGCTGGTCTCGCTTACAATCAAACTATCTTTCGTCCTCAAATGTTGGGCCTGGACATATATTTTTTATTCTATTAATATATTTTCGCGTTCCTGTGAGGGATTCCCTATAAGAAGGGGCTCAATTCTTCATTTTAATGGATACAGCAATAATTTTATCTGATAATACAAGTCAAATATCCCATAAATAAGTAGTAGTATGATTGAACTGCAGCAATTGCCTCATTGGTGTAATATTCGCAAGGGCGACTGCTTAGCTATGAGGTACTGGGTTCTATTTCCAGGTCATGTAAAAATGAATTTGTATAAAATATTTGAAAAAAAAGTTTTATTGGGGGTTTTCCATTACAAATTTTCTTAATGAGAGCTTGAAATCTGGAACTGTGCCCGGTAGATGACAATTAGGCTTACCCCCTATTACGTGGGACCAAAAATATAACTGGCAAAGTGTGGGTGTTAAGTATGGGAATAAAAAATAAAAAAATTATTTGATTGTATTATATCCGTCCAAAAACTGGTTGCCTGGAAGAGATCGCTTAAAGTGATAAGGCCGCCCATTGTTGACCAATAAGAATAATTTAATTTTTAAGTTGATTGTATTTGGTGTACCTTGGTCATAATAAAGAGTATTCTATTCTATATTCTATTATAAATTTTATATGTTTGTATGTATATGATTAAAGTTAGTACAATTTATAATATACTCCCTATAAGTACACCGCCGACCAGAAATACTCATAAGTATGAGTACTTCTGGGGTGGTATTACAAACTTGCAATCGCATAACAACAGCAGTAAATTTTGTATGCTGTTTGACAGCAGACATTAAGCAATTAAACGCTTTCCACACTTCTACTGCTGTTGGTAATAAGCGGGCCGGTTGTCTGGAAGAAATCACTTCAAGCAAGTGGGAGTCTTAGTCACTTGTGCTAGCCTCAGATTAATTGAAATATTATTCCTTTACATTGTGTTCTGTGTATAAAACATAGTTGTGTATGTTTTTTGTAGTGGTAGGCCTCTTTTGCAGGAGGCTGCCTGGGGAAGTACCACACCTTTGCCCGTTATTCATCCGCCAAGCAGTAATGTGCAAACATTACTGTGTTCCGGTATGCAGGGCAATGTTACCAGGGAAATTACTGGGCATGATGAGATTCAACAACTCATATCTCAGGGTGACAGGCGCAGTGCAGTGCCGCGCAGAATTTTGAATTTTAAAACACTGGGTGGCACTGTGTCTGATATGGGCAATCATGATGCTTACCATCAGGCACCTGATTTGCTCGTCTTGTCACTCACTATAATAAATATATAAAAACATAAACATGGAATCACACCTTCCTGAAAGGGTAGGCAGAGGCGTATCCAGAACTCAGTCCCATAGTAGGTACACACCCATAGTAGGACTTGTGTATGGTACCTAGCTAAGCTTTAGTTATATAGGACAATAATAGACCAGGGCGGCATAGTCTCAATGAGACAAAGCTGTTTTCAATGAAAAAAAAATCTTTTTATCTATGGGGATAAGACCTGTGTACACCTCAATCTACCTTTTGGGAAAAAGGCGTTATCCTTTGTCATATCTGATTCTGACAATTCCTTTCCAGATACTTCCACGGAGGCGCTCTAGAAGAAGGAAGTGGGTGTGGTTCAACTTACTGCATAGTAACATATAAGTCTGCTGACTGCCACCCCTCGGATCCTGTTGCTACGTTGGGTCCTTTTGACACACCACAGAGGGTGCTCGATGCTGTTGAGGGGATTCAGTATGTATTTAATAATAATAATTATATGGGACAACTTCCACACACGGTCATCTAGTCCCAGACTAGGCTAGAAGCCTGTACTATGGTAACCAGATGACTGATATATATATATACTTATATAAGCTTATAACACCCAGACACAGATCAAACAGACATGTTCATGCACACAAATGTTTGACCTGGCCGGGGATCGAGCCCGGGGCCTGCGGCACTGAAAACAGAGTTACTACCATCTGAGCCAACGAGGCTGTCATTTTTAACATAACGTGCATTCACGCCTTTTTCGTAAAGGAGTAGGCAGAGATGTACCCAGGACTCAGTCCCATAGTAGGGACAGGAAATTTCTAGATTCAGCAGGTTTGGGCAGTGAATTATAATCCATATGGGCTGCCACAATAGATCTGCAATAGTTGAAGCGGCTTAAGTTCCCTATGGATGACATATAAGAATAATAATAATCATAGGAATGGGCTCCGTCACAGAACAAATAATAATAGTACATATAGAATGGACACTGTCATCCGCCCACCAATCTGGCCTTCCTCACCCCATGAGCGAGATTGAGATCTCACACACTTGCGCATGTACAAAACTGCATGTGTGCAGTGTCTGTGTGGTAGGTAGTTATAGCGCGGCTTTTGTATGAGAATAGAGTTGAGTGTCCGCAGTATTGCTCCATGCATACCTATCAAAAGACCGGGTAAAGTTATTGAGCGACACAATCAGTGGTATAAATGCTATGTTCACAGGTTCGTTGGGGGTCATGCGGAGAGTAGGGCATGTATAACGGAAGCATTAACAACGGCTCTGGCTTGCTTTGACGAGCTCGGACGTAACGATACGCCCTCACACGTCCTGCTCATATGCTGTTCGTTGCCTTATTCGGCTTATGCTGGCGGGTTTGCACCACCAGGTAAAAAAAGAAAACAGGATTACCTGTGCATCGCGGTTTCGCTCTCATTGTTATTGATCCTGTGGATACTTATATCAGAATAAAAATTGCACTGTGTGTAATCTATTAATTTGGTTTGACATGTCAAACTTGTTTTCAACTCGTTTCATGTTCCCTGATTTCTCAATTTTTTTTAATAATATAAACACTTTTCAGCCTGCATCTAAATTATCATCATCTCGGTCGTAAGACGTCCTTTCTCTCACTCACTCATGGTTCACTTACATGCAATTGCCCAAGAGAGCGCCCTATGTTAGACATCCTCAGCGAACAGACTATATAGGTAGTCTGGTTGTGTAAGGCTTTCATTCAGCGTGTCCATGTTATCCGTATTACGTCTCTTAATACTTGTTTGAAACTTTTTAATGACGAGTGATATATTTGGGCACGCCGCGTCGTTTGACACCGCGTACGCTGCACTATGGTGTAGTATTTTCAGCGACTGCTTTACTTTGTTGACAAAATGTATTGTAGGAGCGCCAACAACCCCTGAAGCAGCGGCTCGATTGCTCGGCGAGCGCGGGGTCCAGATGTCTCTAGCAGCGGCGCGGCGGGCGCCCTCGTTACATGCGCTGTACGAACACGCGGGGGGAGACTTGCATCAAGCACAGCCTAGGAACTATGCTAAGGTATACTTGGAACTTTAAAGGTTCATATAGTGCCTGGCCGTACTACGAGTCAAGCTGGCGGGCACGTAATTTCTATATCTATACTGTTATACACAGAGACAAAGTGATTCACTGATTGACTGATCAACGCAGAGCCAAAACTACAAGACCTATGATGATGAAATTTGGACAGTATATTGATTATTTTTATAATCTAGACAAGTAATGAGAAAGGATTTTTCAAAATTGTCTCTAAAGTATTTTTTTTTTAAGAATTGCTTCTTAAGAAAAAAAAAATACTTTAGAGAAAAAATTACATTTATCCCGTTTTACTACAATACATATGTTTTTAAGCTGCAAAACGGTATTAAAAATCTTGAGATAATTCCGATAAATTCATAAGTGTGAGCGAATTTGGTAATGTATTAAAAACTGATTTAGCCCCATCTTACTAAATTTGTATGTATTATTTAGGGCGCAAAATACCATAGTGAATAGCGACTAAGGAGACGGGCTCGAGCGACCCAGCGAGATTTTCAAACGTTCCTATGCGCTGGTTGTAGCCACACTAAGGACCTAGTTGTTGTTTTTCTAAAGCTATTCAAATATGTTTGTTTATGATGTTATAGGATCCACGTCATTTAGTATTACTTCGTGGCTACAGTTTAAAGGAGCGGCCGCCGAGCCCCGCGCCTCCGCCCGCGCCTGACATTGTACAACCTGACGTTTATGGGTAAGGATTTTAATAAACTCAAAGATTTATTCAAATAGATCACAATCTGACACTTAGCATGTCAATGAAGATAAACAGTTATGTGTTTACCGTGCGTTCGGAAAGATACGCGCCAAAACTACTGAACCGATTGGACTAAAATTGTATATATAGATAGTTTAGACCCTGGAATAACATAAAAAGTATTTGTATTCCGATATTCCCACGGGAACGAAGACTACGCGGCTCAAACCGCGGAGCAAAGCTAGTATTTTATATTTTTATAGACTGCGGTCTAATTCGCTTGAAATACAATATGTATATGTATATGACTGCCTCGGTGGCGTAGAGGGCGTATGCTCGACTGCCAATCAAGAGGTCCCGGGTTCGATCCCCAGGTCAGGCTGGGTTAAATATTGGATTTTTCCATTAGGAATTATCTCAATAACTGCCTGGAGTCTGGAACTGTGCCCGGTAGATGGCAATAGGCTCGCCCCCTATTACATGGGACCAATAACATACTGGCGAAATGTGGGTGTATCTACTATGGGACTGAGTCCTGGGTACACCTCTGTCTACCCCTTCGGGAAAAAGGCGTGAATGTATGTTATGTTTTATATGGGGAGAAAATTTCCACCTCCGGGCGGGATTAGAACCACGCTCCCTCCAGTGTAGCATTTTCCAGCAGTATATGTTGTCCTCAGTCAGGGTCGCGGCGCGTCCCCGGCGGGGCGCGGCGCAGGGCTCCCCCGCGGCGGGGGGCGCGGCTGGCCCGCTCCCCTGCGCCAGTACGCGACCACCTCCGCCCTGCTCACGCAGCTCGCGCAACCCTCCTACCCTCCCCCCGCACACCCGCAACAGGTAACTTACTGTACGTGCGTATTATCATAGAGAGGCAGCAGTCGTTAGCTCATGTGGGAGGCCTTGTTGGAGGTTTTGTTGTGGTTGGACTCTTTTCCAGGGGACTGCCTGGGGACATACCACACCTTTGCTAGTTATTCATCCGCCAAGCAGTAATGTGCAAACATTACTGTTTTCCGGCCTGAAGGACAATATTACCAGCGAAATTACTGGGCTAATATTGCTAATTGCTGTTACTAATATGTTATTGGCTGTTACTAATATTATGATTGTGTGTACGCATCATTTCAATAAACATATCTTATTCTTTCTATTCAATACCTAAGACTTTTTGCTTGACCTGAGAATTTGAATTTATCTTTAAACTCTCACCCATATAGGCAAGTCATCCACGTATGCCCATGGCGACTCCATCAACGTCAGGAGGCGGGGGCGCAGCCCTGGGGGCTCCACAGGCGTCCTTACTACGCAGCTACATTTGGAGCGGGGTCATAGAGTGGATGGAGAAGGCCAAGTCTCCGGGAGACCAACAGAAGACCACCAAACTATTACCTTGTCAAGTAAGACATTATATTACTCGCCGTGGAGTGCCGGCAGTAAAATAGTCATAGGACGTCCACCGCTAAACAGAGGCCTTCCCCATAGATATCCATCTAGTCCGGTTGTAAGCGGCCTGAATCCAGCGTGTTCCTGCCATCCTTTTCAGATCGTCAGTCCACCTTGTGGGTGAATGTCCTACGCTGCGCTTGCCGGTCCGTGGTCTCCATTCGAGAATTGTACAGCCCCATTGGACATCAGTTCTACGAGCTATGTGACGCCCCTTGCCACTTCAAATTGCTAATCCGCTGCGCTATGTCGATAACTTTCGTTTGTCTACAGATCTCCTCATTACTGATTCGATCTCGTAGAAAATTCCCTAGTATAGTCCTCTCCATAGGCTCTTATAACATTAATCTTCTTCTCCCTAGCAATTTTTCAGGCTTTAGCTGGGGTTTGCTTCCGGCTATTTCTCCTCCACTTCGCTCGGTCTTGTGCATCCTCTACGGAGAGTTCATTGGCACTCATGTCATCCCTTATTACGTCAAGCCAGTGTCGCTTTGGCCTACCACGAGGTCTTGCTCCTGTGACAATGAGGTCTGCACCTGTTCCCTACATACTCGGCTGGTCTATGCAAGACCATAACATATATACATAGGCTCTTATAACATTGCTTAAAAAAATTCTTTCTTACAGGTATCGGCAAGTACAAAAGACATCGAACCCGACTTAAAAGTGGACACGTGGCCCAACAAGTTGCTTATGCAGCTGATGCCTAAGCAATTGATAAGCAGCATCGGGGGACAGTACCTTAAGGATAGCAAGTCGGTGCTGTTTCATTTGCAGCCTAGTGAGGCGCTGGACGCCCTTACAAAGGTCATGGTCAACGGATTTGTAAGTATCTTGTCTTATTATCATCATAGCATTGGTTTCTATGTGGGTCTTTCATTGTCGAAGCCGTTTGCCTGTGGAATGATATTTCTATGGAGACTGTTACTGACAAACTCCATGTCAAAGCCCACTACATCCCCTTATGTAATATTATATATACAGCTATACAATATTTATATTATGTATCATCATCAGCAGGAAGACGTCCACTGCTGATCTTAGGCCTCCCCCATAGAATATGTATGTATATCCCTACAAATATTATAAATGTGAAAGTTTGTGAGGATGGATGTTTGTTACTCTTTCACGCCAAAACTACTGAACCGATTGGCTTGAAATTCGTTATGTAGATAGTTTAGACCCTGGAATAGGTACTTTTTATCCCGTTATTCCCGCGGGAACGAAGACGATTCCGGATTTGAAGCCGGGCATATTTTCGCTGATCGCTGGAACTGCCTCGGTGACGTAGAGGGCGCAAGCTCGACTGCCGATCGTGAATCCGCCGGGTTCAATCCCCAGGTCAGGCAAAGTGTTAAATATTGGATTTTTCCATCAGGAAATATCTCCATAACTGCCTGGAGTCTGGAACTGTGTCCGGTAGTAGATGATAATAGGCTCGCTTCTTATTACATGGGACCAACAGCATACTTGCGAAATGTGGATGTACCTACTATGGGACTGAGTCATGGGTACACCTCTGCCTACCCTTTCGGGAAAAAGGCGTGATTGTATGCCATGTTATATTGCCGCTGGGCCACGGAGGCTACAAAAAGAGTTTTTAATATTAATTTTTTAATTTTTTTTTCGCAGGCGGGTTGCGTCCACTTCTCCCCTTTCCCCTCTCCACCACAATGCGACATTAAAGTACTGATTCTCCTCTACACTCCAGACAAGAAGGCATATTTAGGCTTCATTCCTAATAACCAAGCCACATTCGTTGATAGACTTAAAAAGGTATGTATTCTTTGTAATGTAAAGATTGAGGAAGGAATGCTTTGATGGTTCGGAGTTCGGACATGTGGCGAGGATTGATGAAAGGAGATTAAAATACTAAATAAATTAAAAAAAAAAATGTTCATTGACCATTATGAGTACCTGCCTTTAGATACTTACAATTTTTTTTATGATAGTGAGTGACAAAACGAGCAAATCAGGTGCCTGATGGTAAGCATCATGATTGCCCATATCAGACACAGTGCCACACCGTGTTTTAAAATTCAAAATTCTGCGCGACACTGCACTGCGCCTGTCACCCTGAGATATTAGTTGCTGAAACAAATATTACCGAGTAGGTAGGTAGGAGACCTTTGGTATCTGTAATAGTTATTCCCCGAAAAAGAAGTTACATCTCCACTAAGGCAGGTGTGAATGGTTATGTTGGTAGGCCCTTTGAAACTGATTTTTAGAAAGTAAACCGTAGAGTCGATTTAAAGACATGTATTCCTCATTAAGACATAGTCACTTACATGAGAAGCATTAGCTTAGAATAAGTATATAATTAAAAAACAAGATCCGCCGTTCTGTCTTACAATAATATTAACAAAATATATATAGAATGTTATTAGCAAAAATTTTTTCAGGTGATCCAACAACAGAAGATGTCCCAAATAAACAAGCAGTTGTCCCCGGCGACGCCCGGCACCATGCCTTCTAATATGCCACAA
The DNA here is from genome assembly GCA_947063395.1 of Hemistola chrysoprasaria. NCBI lineage: Eukaryota > Metazoa > Arthropoda > Insecta > Lepidoptera > Geometridae > Hemistola > Hemistola chrysoprasaria. Next base: position 7,076,636 of record OX346733.1, on the reverse strand, counting down.
CAAGGCATGCCAGGTAAACATTTAGGCGTACACCTATAATTTAATTTTTAAATTTTAATATTAATTTATAATTTTATAAAAATAAAAAAAATATAATTTTAATTTTATTTAGTAAGTATAATTATGTGGACTATGGATGTAATGTCTGAGAATAAAACAATTTATTATTTATTATTATTATAACCTTTCATACAAACAGAGACGTTATACTCATTTAATACACCCCTTAAACGTGGCGAAATTCTTTTGTACTTGTTTAGAATATAAGCAGGTTTGTTTCACACAGTTATTGATCTGCCAAGCAGTAATGTGCAAACATTACTGTTCCGGTCTGAAGGGCAATGTTACTCAAGGCCGCTGAATCTGGAAATTTCCAGATTTTCCGAGGAGTGATGTGTTGTATCTCCTCGGGGTATATGTGTCGTCCTAGGTGGATACTTTTATTGAACATGAATGACCCGCATTCGCAGAGGACGTGCATAGCCGTTTCCTCTTCTTCGAGGCAGTATCTGCACTCAGCTTCCTGGCCTAGGCCCATATTCATCATGTGTTTGTTCAGCTTGCAGTGGCCAGTAAGAATTATGACACAGGTTTTATATCTACTGAGCTGAAGGAGCTCCTCTCATATTTTAGTATTAATAATAATAATATAATATAATATAGGACAACTTCCACACACGGTCATCTGCTAGTCCCAAACTAGGCTAGAAGCCTGTATTATGGTAACCAGATGACTGATATATATACTTATATGACCCAGACACAGATCAAACAGTTCATTAATTCACACATGTTCATTGTTCATGCACACAAATGTTTGACCTGACCTGGCCGGGGATCGAACCCGGGCCCTGCGGCACAGAAAGCAAAGTTACTACCATCTGAGTCAACGAGGCTGTCTTTATATCTATTGTATCCTTTAATGACGGCTTTGGAATGTATTTGTCTCTCTGCAGAGTTCCACATTACCCTGACCTCCTGGATGCATTTTTGGTTTAGTAGATGGGTAGGTAGGCTGGCTTACTATGGTGCTTAACTTAACTTAGTAGTTGGTAGTATGTAGTGGTAGACCTCTTTTGCAGGGGGCCGCCTGGGGAAGTACCACACCTTTGCCAGATATTCATCCGCCAAGCAGTAATGTGCAAACACTACTGTGTTCCGGTATGAAGGACAATGTTACCAGCGAAATTACTGGGCATGATGAGATTCAACAACTCATATCTCAGGGTGACAGGCGCAGTGCAGTCCCGCGCAGAATTGTGAATTTTAAAACACTGGATGTCACTGTGTCTGATATGGGCAATCATGATGCTTACCATCAGGCACCTGATTTGCTCGTATTGTCACTCACTATCATAAAAAAAAAATTTTTGTTTTAGAAGAATTCGTTGACATATTTTCTAGGATCATGATTAGACGATTTATTGATATCAGGATCGTCAGGCATGGCTCAGGCCGGCATGGCTCCGGGCGGGATGCCCTCGACGATGGGACCAGTGGGCGTGGGCCAGGTCGGGGTGGGCCAACTCACCGCGCCCGGACAAGCCATGGTACAACCACAAATGCAGCAACATCAACAGGTATTTGTGTTTGGGTTACTTATAGCTAGATAGATAAACATAACATAACATACATTCACGCCTTTTTTCCCCGAAGGGGTAGGCAGAGGTGTACCCAGGACTCCGTCCTATAGTAGATACACCCACATTTCGCCAGTATGTTATTGGTTTCATGTAATAGGGGGCGAGCCTATTGCCATCTACCGGGCATAGTTCCAGACTCCAGGCAGACTACGCCACCGAGGCAGTCATCGTCACCGTCACCGAGTCATCATCGCAGTCATCGTCACCGAGGCAGCTAGATAGATAGATAGATAATACTTTATTGTACACCAAACTTATAGAACCAACACAAAGGATACAGAGAAACTATACTTAAATGTACAAGCGGCTTATCATCATTATCATCATCAGCCGTAAGACATCCACTGATGAACATAGGCCTCACCCATTTAACGCCATAAGCTATTCATATAGGGAGACTAGTGTATGAACGGCGGCTTTGCCCGCTCGCAATTATGAAATACGCGAATTTTATACCTTTTTTTTTTGCTTAAATGGAAAGATCATGTTATAGAAGATTCGTAACTACTAAAAACGATTTTTAGTTTTTTTTGTTCGCTATAATTACAAAGTTATATCAAATAAAAAAAAACATTTTAATCTAGTACTGAAAACACGGTGATAGTACCCGAACGAGCTCGTGACCTGTAGTGACGTCACAATGTTCTAAAGTACCATACATAACTATAACATAATGACGTCACAATCATGGCGACCACTCGTAGCGCGTGCGTGATCAAATGACTCCTATTGGAATTTTATCAATTTTGAATTGCTTATAATTAATTAAAAAATATATTTTGAAAGTGATTTCTGAATCGGATGATACATAACTTTTATTAAACTTTCAGAATTCATTAAAAAATACGACATTTTTCCTTTCAAATACTCAATTGAATGGAAAATTATTCCCTATTTCTTCAAATCTGTGTATAATAATAATAATAATAATAATGGACAACTTCCACACACGGTCATCTGGTCCCAAACTAGGCTAGAAGCCTGTACTATGGTAACCAGATGACTGATATACATACTTATATAAGCTTATAACACCCAGACACAGATCAAATAGACATGTTCATGCACACAAATGTTTGACCTGGCCGGGGATCGAACCCGGGCCCTGCGGCACAGAAAGCAGAGTTACTGCCATCTGGGCCAACGAGGCTGTATGTTCATAACCTTTGTTCGTTATCGTCAGAGTATGATGATATCAGGCGGCATGGGCGGGCAGGTGGGCGGCAAGGGCCCCCGCCCCAACCAACTGGACGGGCTGGAGGCGGCGCGACAACAGAACCTGGAGAAGATACAACACTTGCAACAAACCCTCGAGGCGGCGCACCAGCAGGAGGCCCAGTTCAAGTCGCAGATGGACATCATGTCTCACCTGCACGCCGCGCAACAAACTGAACAACATTACAAACAGTTGGAGGTATGTTACGCTGTCGCACTAATCTTATAAAGGTGAAACATTCCGTGAGACACACATTGTCACAAAAAAAATAAAGTACAAGCACATCGCTCCTTATTAACTAAGTGAGAATACAAATGCCTCGGTGGCATCGAGGGCGCATGCTCGACTGCCAATCAAGAGGTCCCGGGTTCGATCCTCAGGTCAGGCAAAGTGTTAAATATTGGATTTTTCCATTAGGAATTATCTCAATAACTGCCTGGAGTCTGGAACTGTGCCCGGTGGGTGTATCTACTATGGGACTGAGTCCTGGGTACACCTCTGCCTACCCCTTCGGGAAACAGGCGTGAATGTATGTGTCTGGAAACTTCTGCATAACCTGTGACTACTTATACTTTTTTTCTTTGATGTTTAGCAACACACGGCGACATATTGACGTCAACTGTGACGTCACATGGTCAAGTGACCGACGCCATTACACAAACCGTGTTTTAGGCGCACTTTTGGGAGTTTAAACTTAGGACATTGACTTTTATTGTAAACTAGCTGTGCACCATGTGTTTCACTCGCGTAGACATCGCCCCGTGAAAATATCTGGAATAACAGTACCCTATGTGTTATTCCAGGTAGTTAATGAGATAATTCCTAATGGAAGAGACCATTATTTACTTTGCCTGACCTGGAGATCGAACCCGGGATCTCTTGATTGGCAGTCGAGCATGCGCCCTCTACGCCACCGATGCAGTCAATGTGTGTAATCCTTGTTGTTAATTACAGGAACAACGTAAGCTCCAGATGCAACAACAAATGCAACAGCAGATGCGTGGAGCCAACGCTGGCCACTTGGCGCGGGGAATACGACCGATGCTGCCTTCCAACCCTGGACTCCGGCATCTGTTACAACAGGTATACTTCGATATATACAGGAAAGGTGAAGTTATACTTAAAGGGCTAATTTACCCATCAAACTGAACGACTTTCAAAAGAAAAAATTGTTAAATTCGGAAAAAATCCGATCGGCAAATAGGGACTGTCTCGGTGGCGTAGAGGGCGCATGCTCGACTGCCAATCAAGAGGTCCCGGGTTCGATCCCCAGGTCAGGCAAAGTGATAAATATTGGATTTTTCCGTTAGGAATTATCGCAATAACTGCCTGGAGTCTGGAACTGTGACCGGTAGATGGCAATAGGCTCGCCCCCTATTACATGGGACCAATAACATACTGGCAAAATGTGGGTGTATCTACTATGGGACTGAGTCCTGGGTACACCTCTGCCTACCCCCTCGGGAAAAAGGCGTAAATGTATGTTATCAAATAGGGCAGTTGAAAATTTTTTCTGCGAATTTCTCAGTTTGGCGGGTATACAGCCCGTTAAGCATTATCTATCAACCCATACCAAATTTCATCAATATCGGTCAAGTGGTTCATCATTGGACTTTTGTAAGGAATTTTCAGTTTTTTTTTTACCTTAATTTCACTATTATCCACTGTCATAGTTTGCTTCAGCATATAGTAAATCATTGTAAATAACTCATTTCCATCGCTTGTCTTGGTATCACAGAGAATTCAACCCAAAACTCTCGCTTTCATGAATTAGTATAAAAAAATAATCGATTATGAATAATTTCACGAGCGGGATTCAAACCTATGATTTTAATTAATTTTAATTTAGTAGAATTTCAATTTACAATCTTTTATAATAATTTAATGTTTAGAGTATATAAAAGATAATTTATAGAGTACTAGCTGTGACCCGCGGTTTCACCCGCGTAGTCTTCGTTCCCGTGGGAATATCGGGATAAAAAGTACCCTATGTGTTATTCCAGGGTCTAAGCTACTTACGTACCAAATTTCAGCCCAATCGGTTCAGTAGTTTTGGCGTGAAAGAGTAACAAACATCCATACATACATCCATACTTACAAACTTTCGCCTTTATAATAGTATATTAGGATAAAAAGAAAATAATAATTTAGTTTGATATTGTGATAATAATAATAATAATTGTATTTACTACGTGTAAAATGTCTATGGGTCTAGTTACCTACAATAAATGAATTTTTAAATTTGTAATTTTTAAATTTTATAATCTAATTTCGCCGATGACTAGTACTTCCACGGTGGCTAAATTGATAGAGTGCCCGCCCCGCGGAAGGTGCGGGTTTAAATCCCGCTCGTGAGTAAATGTTTCTTCCCATTTTCGTATTCTACTTTATTGTACATCTGTTCTATCTTTCATAATAATTATGCATTTCTAGTTGGGGGTTTTCGAGTTGTCTGAATTTTTACATAACAATTTTTCTGGAAACTCTTCCGGTCGAAGGAGAAGTTACTACCTAAGGAAAATTACTAAAATTAACCATCAAACTGGTGAACGATATCCGAATGTCAAAAAACTCTTTTGTGTCACTGAACTAAATAAAGGATATACTTCACAGAGATGGAAAGATATAATTTTTTTTTATGATAGTGAGTGACAAGACGAGCAAATCAAGTGCCTGATGGTAAGCATCATGATTGTCCATATCAGACACAGTGCCATCCAGTGTTTTAACACTCAAAATTCTGCGCGGCACTGCACTGCGCCTGTCACCCTGAGATATTAGTTGTTGAACCTCGTCGTTGTTGAACGTTCGCTGGTAACATTGCCCTTCAGACCGGAACACAGTAATGTTTGCACATTACTGCTTGGCGGATGAATAACTGGCAAAGGTGTGGTACTTCCCCAGGCGGCCCCCTGCTAAAGAGGCCTACCACTACAAAATCTATTCTTTTTAAAAATATCTTTTCTTTGTAGTGACACATTCTGCACATGTCTGTTTCATAGTCGGTTAAAAAGTGTATATAACTCGAAAGGCCCCACTATTTTCCATTCACCGACACTAGCGTAGAAAATGTACATGTTTTAGCAACAGCAAGCTCCCCGCGGCGGCAGACCTCACATGTAACGCACCGACGACACTATAAGTAATGCTTGCATTTCTTTACTAATTGTATTACCGTTTCACTAAAGAAATCATAATATATCTATATATTGTAACGCGCGCACAACAACCGAATGCCAGCTATGACACCACCAGCCTTTGCCAAGCATACCTACCCTCATCCTTGCAGAGTATACGAGTATACCCACCTTCGTCAAGCTCACCAGCCAGTCATAGGCTTGTCTATGAGATACATCTACATTTTATATACGCCGTGGAGATTCAAATAGTGTTCTAAGGAAATGACACATTCTTTGACAAGCCGGCAAAGGAAGCGGATCGTCAATAAACTCCTAGTGAAAAGCGCTAAGCATATATGACGTAAAGTGCAAAGATCTATAATTCCAAGAAATAAATGCAATGGTACAAATATTTAGCAAACTGTTTCACTTGTTTCAATATGCAAATAGAAGTACTACGCACGCACGCACGCACGGTCGCTGCCGAATCATCTTAAAACCGTATGTAGCATTCCAGGAATATGACACAATCCTATGAAAAATTTACCAAATCGATGTTTTGTATTCCCCTGTTTCCTCCAAATATTATAAACCCATTCTATAAATTTATATCCTGATATTTTTATAGTGAAGTGACCTATGTACCTGTCATTTCTTCTGTCCCTTTAGTATTCTATATATTTTAGAACATTCGGCACATATACCACAAAATAAAAATTCTATCATAAGGTAAGCTTCCATGGCTCAAAACGCATTAATTGCAGAATGAAACGAGTGAAAACTGCACCCAAGTAGAGATAAATGAACAAATTGTTCATGTACCTTGGCAGAGGGGGGGTGTACTACTCTCGTTCTGAATGCTATAAGATAAGTAGAAGGAATCGGAAAATGTGACAGAACTAAATTTAACGGAACTTTGAAAGAATTAAGATAATTTTGGTTAGTATGATGCTGTAAAATTTCAAACAACTATTTAGCAAGCTAAAAATCAAAAGTTCAGCTTGGGATTTGCATAAGCGCAGCATAATCTGCGCGACTTCTTTAGTGAAACGGTATTTATTATTTGCATGCCTTCTTTGCTTCAATCACTATCTTCAATGTTCATTAGTGTGCAGTCAGCGTCAGATAGATCGAGGCGTATAAAGTAGTCCAATTCTAAATCATTAAAAGATTTCAAGATCTTATACTTATGTTTATTTAAAAGATCAATTTTTGTATATTTATTAATCGTTATCTCGAAGACGGCTCTTTCGATTTGGATTAAATTATGTATTATGAGGTTTTTTTTCTTCGAGCGAAGCTCGGACGCCCAAATACTGTTCATTGAAAGGCCGTATACGAAATCTAGACGATATACTGAAATCTCACACATTCGGGAGCGCACGGTCGCTGGTGTGTGTGAGTCCGGTCTGAGGTTTACTCTCGTGATTTTTATCATTTGATTTAATTTTATTATTTTTAAATATTTGTATTTCATTTTTAGGAAATGGATTTATTTTGAACGAAAGAAATTATATTTGATTTTGATTTTATGTGTATTTAATTCTAAGTAGCCGAAATCAAAAGCAATTCTTTACTCGTACCTATTTTCACTAAAATTGTGAGTCCGTTAATAATATAATATTTAATTTACTGGGAAATTGTATATAAAACTGGTAAAAAGTGATCAATATTAGACGACTTTCACAACAATGCATTGTAATTTTTTTATACCGATTAGATGTCAAAACTATTCAAAAATATATTATATTATAAACATCTCACAGCAAAATTTACAAAATAGTCGATGGTTTGAGTTCAAATTGAAAAAATCAAAATCAAAATTGAATAATAAAAATAATAATAAAAAAGTTCCTCACTCATTAGATCATAATTGAAATGATCTTTCACTTTATGCATTAAAACTTAAAAATACAGTATTTTATCTGTTAAAATCACGTCTGTAAAATCAGATAATCAGCAAAATTCCGTGTACGACGCCTTCATGTCTTCTATGTATCAATGTAATAGTAATACACCGCGGTAATTCGTCCATTAGCTTTATTGACGTTTAAAAATGTCTTCTTGAGACTTACTTAAATAAGAGTTTTAGTTTGAATAAAAAAATCCCACAATTATGTATTTGACGTTGACTGTACCAGACCATTTTCACTACCTACCTTCTTTTCTCCTTAATTTTTGTAAGTCTCTTTACCCTCATCAAAGACAACTCACAAAATTATTTGTTCTGGCACGTTATGGTTATAATTTTTATACTTATATTTGCCAAAGGGTTAACGTTATATGTGAATATGTGAACTAATGAAATTTCTCACAATTTATGAAATAATCTTTGTCAAAAAGGTGTACGTAAAGGTGTGTGTAAGTAGTACATAGGAAGATGTATATAACCGTCAAAGTGAACAACCACCAAAAGAATGATTTCCTTTACGAGATGGATCAACCTATCGGTCTAGTATGGAAAGTTGAAAGCGATTCTTTGAATTAAACAACTTTTAATGGAATTTATCGCGTATATTCTTTTAACTGCCTCGGTGGCGTAGTGGGCGCATGCTCGACTGCCAATCAAGAGGTCCCGGGTTCGATCCCCAGGTCAGGCATAGTGTTAAATATTGGATTTTTCCATTAGGAATTATCTCAATAACTGCCTGGAGTCTGGAACTGTGCCCGGTAGATGGCAATAGGCTCGCCCCCTATTACATGGGACCAATAACATACTGGCGAAATGTGAGTGTATCTACTATGGGACTGAGTCCTGGGTACACCTCTACCTCCCCTTCGGGAAAAAGGCGTGAATGTATGTTATGTTATGTTTTATTCTTTTAAAACAACTGTTTGAGGGCGTTCGATTTCCATACAAAATGAAATTACACAAATATGAAGACAGAATTATTTTTACTCGATTGTTTGTGGTTGGTTCTGAAGCTGGCCTTTATTTGCGAAAAAGCATATTTGGTTGAAAAAACCAAATATGCTTAAAAAAAATTACGGTTTTACGGTGAAAATTGATAAAAATGTATTTAAAAAAACATAATAACCTAAAAACGATATTTATGAAGAAATATTTTAATTTTGTCATAAATATGAAAAAATCATAAGATTTTCTTTAACCAAATATATTTTTTCCGGAAATAAAGGCCAGATCAAAAGCTAACCACAAACCTTTCCTTTCTTTAAAGAAAATTTTTCCTTCAAGTTGTATGGAAATCGAATCACCTTAAGCAATACTTTTAAAGCAAATTTCACTGTTATTTACGTAAGTGCAGGCCTCCTTTTTTGCAAGTTACTGTTTGACGGTTAGATGCACTTCCTGAAGTATTTCGCCACCTATAACAATTTGTATATTTTATGTCTAGCAGCCGCAATACAGGCCGGGTCAGGGCTCCGTCCGGCCCGCGACGCAGGCCCAGACGTTTGACGATGTCAACAGTTATGGAGACTTATTTTAATTTACTACTAGCGACGCGCCCTGGCTTCCCCTCGGCGACCATTGTACATATAAACCTTCCTCTTGAATCACTCTCTCTATTGATGAAAACCGCATTAAAATCCGTTGGGTAGTTTAAAAGATCTAAGGGTACTGACGGCGGGAAGCTACTTTGTTTTGTACTATGTAGTATACACCCATATAGACCAGCTCTGTTAGCACAATTACTTGGGGCCGGTTTTTTGTTAGTTGGTTGAAGTTAAATTAACCATTTGTTAAACCAACAATAAGTAAATTCCTAGCCAATGGTTAAATCGTGTGAAAAAGAAAAAACTATTTTTTTCACACGATTTAACCATTGGTCGACTTAACCAGTGATCAAAATCTCAGCCTCAGGATGGGTTTACCCATCGGTTAGGAATTTAACTATAGTTAGTTTAACAAATAGTTAACTTTAACCAACGAATAAAAAATCGGCCCTTAGGGACACGCCTCAGGGGTTTAGAGCGAAACAGCAGATGATATGCATTGTTGGGGCGAAAGAGATAGAAACAGGGAAAACTCTTCATTTGTGTTACTACTAGGCCTGCAGTTCATAGGCTACATTTACCAGGGGAAGGGTGTGTGAATGAGACAGCAGATGCATTAGTTCGGGCGCGAAAGAGCAAGAAACCGAGAAATACCCGTGATTATTATTGATATAATGTTAGCTCGAGAGATCTGTGAATTTTTGTATATATATAAAATGGAATTTGTGTATAATTAGTTTTAAATGACTATGTTCTTTGTATTTTTATGGTATAAGAATAAATGTTTATTAATATCAAATTACGCTATTTTATTTCAAAACAGAGACAACAAAGTGTATATTATATTATGTATATGTATATATTATAGTAGATTACCACTAGGTGTATAATATATATTACGAGATGTATGTATTTTATTTATTTATGTATGTGTTTGAAACCACCGTCCTTTCAGTATATGTATTTCCTTATAGTTATAGTTAGTCTGAGCGATAAGGCCGCCAGTTGTTACTTTTTTGTAGTTTTAAGTTTTTCTTTGTTATTTTCTGTTATATTGTGGTAGCAATAAAATTTTAATTCATTCATTTATTCAAAGTGATCCTATAAGACATCCTTTTTCCTTTTGTGTTACTTACGGGACCCCTAAAAGGCGGTCTTATAGAACAAAGAGTGAAGCACCATAGTAAGCCAGCTTCGTTGATACAATCATGACGGCACACATTCACACCACAGACAGGTAGTAAGTTAATAAAGACAAAGCTGTATTGATATTGTTTTTATTCTGATAACCTATTTTGTATTGATATATTTTACATAATCTCTCAGACTAATATTTTACAAAAATATATCCTAAACTATTTTTATACCACAAAAACGTGTAGTAGTAATAAAAGAGCAGCATCGACTCGTCAAACTGAACAACTTTTAAAAGAACAGTAAAATTCACGTAAGTTTGACTTCCCATACAAAATAGATCTGCTTGTCGGTATTACAACGAGAAATCAGAAATCATTTATTCCAAAGATTTAAGGTACATAATAAAAGTATATTTCATAGAGAGTCCAGCCTAAATCTGTCTTATCAGACGTTGGACAAAATTATAATAAGTACTTATTTATAGTTATTACATCGTGTCATAATCTAATTAAATTGTCATTAAACTGATTTGTTAGGCATGCTCAAATTTTATAATCAAAAAACTCATTCAGGCTGTAAAAACATTTCTCGGCAAGCCACGTCATTAAATTATAATTGAATCTACTATTAAATGTCATGTCTTTGAAAACGTCAGAAGTTTTATTAAATATTTTAATACACATAACAAAACAATTTTTTGATGTCAGTGTAAGTCTCGTACCCATGTAATATAATTTATTTTTATAACATGTCCGAGAGCTATTGTGGGTATTTTTAGTGCTGGCTAGCTGAACGAAGTTTTTATGCTTGAAAACAAACACACCTTAAATATACAATGACGTAGAGAAGTATTATTACACTTTTTTGTAACACTGTATATAAGTAAATAGTACACACACGACAAATATACCATACATTAGGGCGGGACGCACCGCATCGCATAACAAAAATCCGCGTACATCACTTTTGTAAATTTTATATGAATTAGCGTACTTTACACACCGGGCCGCATCGTCCGCCTGTAGTTATTATCAGAAGCTTAATAATTGTAATTTGAATTTATACTCTTAACAGAATGGTTTACCACAATCACACTGCTCGAGTCTATTAATATGGGTTATGTGGACAACCCATATTGTCAGTTTCAGGTTGCCAAGATTCGCAGCCGACATGAGCTAACGACTGCCCTCTACATATCTTATAGGAAACTATAGGGACTTACAGTTTAACGTGCCATCCGAAACACGGTAGCGCCCAGGTTAAAAATCCACATGGTGGGATTTGATCCAGGGTCTCTGAATTTTAAACCGGGCATATTTCCGCTGGGACACTATTAATAGTCTTGCTTAACTGAGTGTCAAAGAGGTAAGGGAGCAGAACATATGAAACCAGACCCCCCGACACCATACAATCACCCGCGCGCAATAGCCTACTACAACTACATAGAAAACATATGAACACGTTACACGCGTCAAATGTGTGCGTAAGCACGGAAGTTACGCTTCTTGACGTAGTAATCGTTAGTATTCTTTACCTTGGGAGCGACCGTGATAACGAACCGTGTCGTTTTAAATAAACATAAACATACATTCACGCCTTTTTCCCGCAGGGGTAGGCAGAGGTGTACCCAGGACTCAGTCCCATAGTAGATACACCCACATTTCGCCAGTATGTTATTGGTCCCATGTAATAGGGGCGAGCCCATTGCCATCTACCGGGCACAGTTCCAGACTCCAGGCAGCTATTGAGATAATTCCTAATGGAAAAATCCAATATTTAACACTTTGCCTGACGTGGGGATCGAACCCGGGACCTCTTGATTGGCAGTCGAGCATGCGCCCACTACGCCACCGAGGCAGTTTTAAATAAAAGTAATCATTTTATCACGTGCCAAGTGCAAAGCTTAAGACAAATTAATTAGACCATATAATTAAATAAAAACATAATAAAGGTACATAATATTTATTGTTGGTTTCCTGCTTAGCGGTAAAAAACACATTGCGTCATAGACACATACTCATTTAAGTTGGCTAACAAAAGTTGGCGCGTTCAGTACCATACATGCTGTTTCAATGAGGCGTTTTCTTAAAAAAAAGATGTTCTTGCAGCAATAATAGTAATGTCAAATATTCTGTACCACAGACCATACAGCTTATTTATTAAAATCGCTTTAGGGTATACGTTTTTTTCCTCTAAAATAACAACGTCATCTTTCCTTCCTTTGAGAACTATTTTTTTAAAGAAGACGCCTTATTATCTGTTATAAAACAATAACCATCTCGTTCATGCTTATTGGTCGCGAGTAAGAGATGTCTCTCTTGCGCATTGTGAATAGTCTCCCGACAGGGAAAAGTCGACGCCATGCCGAGACTCACATACACTATGGTGTACATTATACGCACCAGCTTTAGTTAATCTACCTAATGCTCATTAAACTATTTCATGGTTATTAAATAATAATGAAAATATGAATTCATCAAATTCGAAATCTTTGAACCAATATCTAAATGCTTTACTTGTACGTAATACTAGGTGTTGCTTGCAACTTTACTTATCCTTCAGAATGCGCCGATTTTTTTTATATAAAAATATAAGTCTGTCTAAGACCATTATAAATATGGGCTATTTTACACGAACCACAACCACACCACTACGCAGCGACAAAAAAGTCCGAAACAAAAAAAGAACTTAACATACAATCACGCCGTTTTAGGGTAGGCAGAGGTGTACTCAGGACTCAGTCCCATAGTGGGAACACCCACATTTCGCCAGTATGTTATTGGTTCCTTGTAATGAAAAATTTTAATTGCACATCATAAGGGAACGCTGTGGCGTGGTAGAAGATGTAGTGACAAAGATAGAGAAACGAATGCTGAGGTGGTTCGGACATGTGGGGAGGATGGATAAAAGGAGATTAACAAAAGAGATTTATAAAGCTAGTGTGAATGGTCAAGTCGGTAGCGGTCTACCTAGACGTACTTTTCATGAACAAGTTGACGTTGTTCTTAGAAAAGGCCAAGTTAAAAGCACCTACAACCGACGAGCATGTATGAAAAATGTCATGAAAGTGAACGAAGTGTAAGTTGTATGTCAGGATCGTAGCAAGTGGAGGGAAATAGTCTCTGCCTACCCCACCGGGAACAAGGCATGACTGTATGTATGTATGTATGTACGTACAGGGTAGAGCGAGAGAGCTTGACTTGCTTCTCATTTTACTCTGTATCTAACACGCAACAATGTTAACGAGTCGACAATAAGAAATCAATACGTAAAGTATCCGACGCGATTTTTAGTGGGAATACAAAATGGTCCATGGTAGATTTATTTCTTACATTTGTTTTGCGTGGTTGACATCAACAACCACAAAGTTTGTGACCGCAAAATGTAGTCTATATTTTTTTTTTGTGGTGTGGTTGTGGTACGTGTAAACAAGCCTAAACCAGAAAAATCGTTCTATTTTTCACATATTCATTATGACCGTAGTCAGACAATACAATAAATGCTATACAGACTATAAATTTCATTCATTCACCCGCTAAGGTTGTTGAATGACAAACATCGTTCATTCATTCATCGCAACATTAACTATAACTAAACACAGTGGAAATTAAAGTCATGAAAATTAATATTATGTACTTTAAATAAACCTATTTTATATTTTTATAGACTAAGCGGTCTTATCGCTTGATACACAATCTGAAATGAGAAAAAAAATTGGAAATAAATATTATGAAAAAGTGTTTATCTATTTCGACATGAATTCTAACATTAGACTTGTCGGTACTTAGAATGCGAAATAATTACCTAAAGATTATAGACAAACACACGCCCCTATAGTGCGTTAGGTGGATGGGATAGAATAATTTCGATGCATAGTGCCTTCACGGTAGCTCATGTGGTAGAGTGCCCACTACGCGGAATGGTGCGGAGGGTGCATGGTTCGAATCCCGCCCGTGGGTGAATTTTTTTCTTCTCATTTCAGATTGTATATTATATAATCCCATCAAATCTAAAAAGTACCGTTTGAAAGTTCTTATTTAACCTTGTTTCAAGGATTTTTATTTATATTTAGTGATTATGAATTGTATATCACTATATATTATAAAAATCTTAAATGACTCACTGATATGTAATGCAGAGCCCAAACCACTGGTTCTAGAGACTTGAAACTTGGGATGTAAGTTGTTTTCGTTGTCTGGACGTGTGCTTAGAGGATTTTAAAATATAAATTCTAGGGGGTTCAAAATGGGCGTCAAAGTTTTGGTATAAAACTCCCATATTTCATAATTGCGAAATTCCATCGTTTTACGGCGAAGTTTAGTGATATTGTGCGAGTTACGTCTATGCAAAGTTATATATTTTCTCTCAAAATTATTTATTCTCTCCCTTCTCTCTCTCTTGAAAAGATGAAACTTCAAACGTTAATTCTTTAATTTGATGGGCTGTACTTATAGTATTCTATTTTGATTTGTAAAAAATAATAATAATTGCATGCACATTATATACAAACATATTAAAATAAGTATTATAATTATAGTTCGACACAAAAGAGTAGAAACGGAACTAATTTAAAGTGTATGTGTTGATGAAATTGTTTTTACTCTTGTAAAAGACAGTGGCGCCCCCATTATTTTCTACTCTTTTGTGTCGAACTATAACTAACATAATAATATTTAAGTAGGTAAAATAAAAAAATAAAAAGAAAACATACAAGTACTTACATTAGTATAAAAAAATGTTAATGTTTAACGATGAGTGACAGAAACGTTCACTAAAATTAATGGCTAAAGTCTAAAGCCCGTCACACACGTAGCTATAATATATATTAATATACTGCCCTATAATATATATAACAGCAAGCTACCACACACGGAGACGATGCTATAATATATATATTTTAGCCTTCATTTCATTGATACCATATTTTATATTAATATGCAATAATATATATTACGGTATATGTTGGTGACGTCATAGAAATATATATTATATCGTAATATGCCTTGCTATGATTTATATTAATATGTATATTATAGCTACGTGTCTGACGGGCTTAAACCAAGTACATGGCAGAGCGAGAGCATATCGCACCTCTCACTACCCTGTACCAGACTCCCGTCACTCCATACAATCGGCCGCGCTCAATAGCCTACTACTACATAGAAAACATAAC
Organism: Hemistola chrysoprasaria; assembly: GCA_947063395.1. Taxonomy (NCBI): domain Eukaryota; kingdom Metazoa; phylum Arthropoda; class Insecta; order Lepidoptera; family Geometridae; genus Hemistola; species Hemistola chrysoprasaria. Next base: position 7,060,892 of record OX346733.1, on the reverse strand, counting down.
ATGTGTTCACGCGTCAAATGTGTGCGTAAGTACGGGCGTTACTGCCTCGTGTCTTTTCGGTTCAAGTCGACATTTATTTTTCGAACTGCCAACGAATTGAATTGAACTTGCCAGCGTCATTGTTTCCCGAAAAGTACCTTAAGGGCTTCAAGACAAGATTGAATAGTTATCTTCCATGAAAGCACGCACCATTGTCGACCGCGTCGTCACTTAACTTCAGGTGAGACTGCAGTCAAGTGCTGGCCTATTCAGTAATAAATAAATAAAAAGGACTACTGCTGGTCGCAGGCAGGGGTGAGGCGAGTGTCGCTTCTTTACATACTAAAAGTTAGTATTCTTTGCCTGTACCACAGAATACAGACGTCACTCGTCACAGAAAGAACTCTCCTCAAATTCATGTATATAAATAGCGACTTTCGCTGCGACGCTCAGTTATATTCACCTACAAATCTCTTTCTATCGCGTATCTTGCTAGCTTTTCTCTTTTTTATATAGGCATGATGACACTATAAAAGAATAATAAAATAAATGGTTTTAGTGAAAAATATATATCGAAAGGATTCTAAAAAACGACCCAGTATTATTGAAAACATTGAGATTAATAATATTTTTATTAATAACAAAAAATTGCAATCGGCCATCTTAACTGAAACGGCAATCAGAGCGAATGACGTCACGCCTAAGTAAACTGTTACTGAGAGTATAAACACTTGGAGTATATATTCACCATATCGCATTAACTTTTGTTGTGTTGTGATCAGTCACTTGATTTGTTATATATTCGTGGTAATCCAGGAATCATCGAAAATGGAACAAGGTTTTATTAAGGCAAAAATAAAATATTTACTTAGGTGTGACGTCAGGACCCGACGCCATGACACATACGAGCGTTTTCGCGCTCATTTCAAATTAGAAAGTTAAAAATGCATTAATTTGCGGTCAAACGTAATGGTTTTTTAAAAATAATGTTTTTTTTCGGTAATATTAGACGTGTACCTACATTAAGAAACGGGATTGCAAAATCTGTCACCATACCTATTGTGCCGTCTTGTCGCAAGCCCCGGATTTTTGTAGCTCACAAATTTGTAGCAACACATATCTCAGAGTGACAGGCGCAGTGCAGTGCCGCGCAGAATTTTGAATTTTAAAACACTGGGTGGCACTGTGTCTGATATGGGCAAACATGATGCTTACCATCAGGCACCTGATTTGCTCGTCTTGTCACTCACTATCATAAAAAAAAAGCTACAATATATCTTTAATGTGGAGTGTCCCAGGACAGGATAAGAAAGCGATACGTAAAGTACCGGAATCGATGTTAACGTTTAGTTTTGGTGCAAACAATACCAGAGTTCAATGGCCGTTTTTCTCTCTGCGTTTGGACTGATAAGATATTATAATCTTTCGTCCATCATAACATAACAGCACGCCTTTTTCCCGAATAGGTAGGCAGAGGTGTACTCAGGACTTAGTCCCATAGTATGTGCACACACACTTCGACAGTTACCTATGTTTTTAGATCTTATGTTAAAGGGGCGAACCTAATGCCACTTTGCTGTCATTGAGAAAATTCCTAATGGAAAAATCCAAATTTTTTTTTCCGAACTGGTGATTGAACCCGGGACCTCAAGATCAGTAGCTTACAGCCACTACGCCACGGAGACAATCTGTACAAAATTCTGTCACACTAAAGTTGCCATTATTTATAATGAACATTTCTGACCACTCACCGTAAATCTCAATTTTGGTGATTTAACATTATTGACTTTAAATTTATAATTATCTTTCATCATAAAAGTTACAAAAGCTAATTTGAGCATTGATCTTAAAATCAACGAATTAAATTTACTCAAGACATGGAAATGTAACATGCGAAAAAAATTACCAAAACACGAGGCAGTTACCCTCTAATTAATAAACGTTGACTCAAACTACTCTGAGGATTAAATCGGTAACAAAGAGTTTCCATAGGAATTTCTTAACGGGGCGGCGCTGACGAATTCCCCATACAAATGTAATAACTTAAATCATTTAAAATCAGAGCATAATTCCAACATTCAATGATGTTACTCGGAATGAGACACTAGTTATATAGGTTTCTAATTATATTTCAATTTAAAATAGATGTACTTTGAACTAAAATATGATAAATATATGTATTTTCACATATAACCCAAAATTATAAGTAGTTTGAACTAAAATATAATTAAGAACCTAGATAACTAGTGTCCCTATCCAAATAACGTCATTGAATGTTGGAAATATGCTCTGATTCTGACTCTGAAATATGCTGACGTCACGTCTAGGTGCGAGCTGAAAATCAGCGTTGCTGACTTGTCTGTCTGCAACACATGCTGAGTTCGCACCCATTCGGGCGACACTGCACGACGCGACTATGAACTTCACACATTTATGATTTATTCCTTCTACTATTAATATTGTTATATTATCTGTTTGTTTTTATTTTTATTTTTAATTTATGAGTGTTTTTGTTTTGTGTCTGTGCAGTGTTGTCCAAATAAATGTATTTCATTTCATTTCATTTCATATGATTTTAAATAATTTAAGTATTATTTAAAATCAGTATCTTTCCGAACGCACGGTAGACTCAGTATTGTTTATCTTCATTGACGTAAAAAAGTGTCAGATTATGACCTATTTGAATAAATCTGTTTGAACTTGAATATTACGTTTGTATGGGTAATTCGTATGTCGGCTTCAGCCAATCAGCGCCCGTTACGTCGCCAGGCAAGCACTATTCATTATTCTGTGACCGTGACCGATTCTCGCGTGATTTTTGTTTGAAGTTACAGATCTGTTTTAATTAAAACATATAAACTTTAAATTAAGAACGCACAGACAACTCAGTCTTAAGACAACGCTTTAGGGGGAGTCCCCATTTCCGTGTAAACCGTAAATTTTTTTTCATTTACAACAGCATTATTAAAAAAAAATTGTCACAACTTATAAATTAAATATGAAAAAATCATACGGTTTTTTTTAATCAAACATGTTTTGGCGCAATTAAGGTTCACATCAAGAGCCAACCACAACAATTGAATGGAAACTTATTCTCACTTCTCCATATTTGGGAAATTTCATTCTGTATGCGATCCTCCTAAAGCGGACGGAGTCTTAAGGTTGAATTTTCTGTGTAAAAAAGGTTTTTGTGAAATAAGTTCGCGCCATCAACTAAACTTTGTACTAAAATCGTCCGAACTGGGCTTCTTTTGAATCTTACTTTAATAACACATAGCTTAATAACACATAAGCTCCTTTACGTTGACCATTGACTTATATAATGTATGGACAGGTGATCTAATTCCAGCATGTTGTTATAAGCAATATTTCTGCTATCTGCTAGTGTTGCAGAGAGAGGCCAATCGATTAGAAGATATTATAAAATGGCAATGTACCGATAGTATACAATATGAATATTAAAAGAGAATTTCACCCACAAGCGGAATTCGAACCCGCACCTTCCGCACCAATCCGCGTAGTGGGTATTCTACCAATAGAGCTACCGTGCAGGTACTAGTCATCGGCGAATTTTTCTATCCCACCTACCTAACGTCTATAGGGGCGTGTGTGTTTATCTATAGGTGATACATTTCGCGTTCTACTCTTTCTCTTATTCTTTTCTACATATTCAAATTGTATTTTTTCCCACACATTTCAAGCGAATAGACTTAGCCGCAGATAGTTTTGCGTTATTTATTACTATCGATGCTATGGCTTTATAAAGCAATAGCAACGACAGAATAACCAAATTTCTGACGAACGATAGTATTGATAGTTAGAAATAATATTAATACTATCGAAAGCTAACAATATAATATTGTACTATCTCGATAGTATGAGTGATTTTTAGTGCCACGATAGCATTGATAGACTATGGCTATTGCAACAACAATAAATCAGTTTTATGCAGATCAATCGGTAAAAATTCATTTAAAATATGTCAAAAAGTGAGGATTAACATTACAGACTTGAAGAAAATAATATATTATTATTGAGAGGTCAAATAGAACTGATCAGAATTGCCATGTAGGTACAGTAATTTTGTTACAATTTTACTGTTTGATCTGCTATCAGCGTAGAGCAGATTGCAATAAATATGTGTTAAAATTGCTAATCGCAGCGTGCCGGTTTTAGAGCGACAGAACATAATATCAAAAATAACATAATATTAATAATGTTAAACAATGTTAAATTAAAAAAAAAAGGAGTACCAGCGCTCATTCAAAGTTCTTCCAAATAGATATTGCTAGTCCATTCGTTTTATTAACATCAATGATTCTAACCACATTTTGGCATTTATAGTTCATAAAAAAAACATGCACTCACTATTAAGACACCTTGAACTTGTCACTTTGACAGCTGCTGCTGTCATCTGTCAGTTTGACAGATCCGTTGTGACAGTTCCCGTTTGAGTGTTTGACGGGGATCGGGTCTTCTTTCTTTTTCTTGGGCATTTCTATGACGCGCTCCGCAAGCGCTGTCAGTATGTTGCCAGGAACTCTTTGGTGCTCCTCGATTAGTGCTTCTATAGCGGCGGCCACCTATAAAAAATGAAATATACATACACACACGCTTTTTCCCCGAAGGGGTAGGCAGAGGTGCACCCGGGGGACTCAGTTCCATAGTACAACATACACCCACATTTCGCCAGTAGGTTATAGGTTCCATGTAATAGGGAGCGAGGCTATTGCCATCTATCGGGCACAGTTCCAGACTCCACGCTGTCTTTGAGATAATTTCTATTGGAAAAGTCCAATATTTATCGCTTTGCCTTGTAGGAATCTTGGCGATCTGAAACTGACAATATGGGTTGTCCACATAACCAATTTACATAACCAATATGAATTGACTGGAGCAGTGTAATTAGGGTAACCTGTTCTGCCTTTATCAATAAAGTTTTTATTTATTTACCTTTTTCTGCAATGTTTCAGCCGTATCCCCCTCCTGAGGGTATATAGGGTCCCCCAGGTGTGAGATCAGCTTCACAGGGAAGCCCCCGTAGACCGGCGCGAGCGGGACTCGAACCGCGGAGTATATCCTCAGCCACAAGCCGCGCAACCAACCCACTGTGCGGAAGGCTTCGCGCACGTTCTGCGTGTACATTGGCACTATTGGCTGTGGGGGGAGAAATCATCTATATATCTCTTTCTATCGCGTAGCTCTCTTTCTAACCCATTGTAAATGTACCGTCTTGTTGCAAGCCCCTACTACTATACATCATACCTATAAAGCCTGTCGCACACGCAGCTAAAATATATATTTCTATGACGTCACCAACATATACCGTAACATAATTAATATATTGTTGCATATAAATATAAACTACGATATCAATGAAATGAAGGATAAAATATATATATATTAAGAGTAAAAAAACTTTTAAAAAAAAAAGCTTTTATTTAAACGCTCTAAAAAGAAGAAAAACCCATATTGCAGAAGTGCATTAAAAATAACTATTCCCCTATCTTGGATGATCCGCCATATTGGATTTAGAATGACGTCACATTATTTTTCGAGTTACTCTCAACAAGCCCTTTCATTTGATATCCGTATTGTAGAAATGCATTAAAAATAACTATTCCGCCATCTTGTATGGTCCGCCATATTGGATTTAGAATGATGTCACACACCATATCGTTCATTGTCATCCAAACTCAACGTGTATACAAAATTTCAGCTCAATCGGTTGAAGATATCCACTTCAAAATTGAGTTCAAAGATTTCACCCGAACAAACATACTTACATACACTGCAAGTTAAAGAAAAGCTTTTAATTATAGCATTGTCTCCGTGTGTGGTAGCTTGCTATAGCTATAATATATATTATAGGGCGGTATATTAATATATATTATATCTACGTGTGTGACGGGCTTAATGCTGAGTATCTGGCCTAACTATGGGTATATTTTGACAAAATCCTCACCACATTAGTCTCGAGCGCGACCTTAGCGAACCCGATCCTGGTCTTCCATTTGAGCTTGTAGTAGTGATCGCTGAACTGGGCCTCGTAGACCCCGCCCGGGGAGATAGCCAGCGGGTTGCCTGACCGTAGTATTCCCGCGCACGTTTGTTTCGTGCCGGGAATCACGCATAGACCTTCTAATACTGCTGACCAACCTGGGAAATACATTAACATCATATACACCTCATACCATCATATACTATATTGACAGCCTCGTTGGCTCAGATGGGAGTAGCTCTGATTTCTGTGCCGCAGGCCCCAGGTTCGATCCCCGGCCAGTTCAAACAGTTGTGTGCATGAACATGTCTGTTTGATCTGTGTCTGGGTATTATAAGCTTATATAAGTATGTATATCAGTCATCTGGTTACCCAAGTACAGGCTTCTAGCCTAGTTTGGGACCAGATGACCGTGTGTGGAAGTTGTCCCATATTATTATTATTATTACATAGAACCAAGCCGCCTGCCAAGCGTGGTGATTACGCAAAATCCCCCCATATGAATAGTTTATGGCGTTCTTAGGGGGATTACGAAACCCTAACCCTTTTTCTAAATTAAGATTATGTATCTATTATATTGTTATGCCTTGGAACATCAGTTATCTGCCAGTGAAATTCCCATCAAATCGGTGCAGACTTTGTATGATACAATATCAACGTCCCTCCATAAAGCATCATTTTCATTCCAAATCCAACAGGTTATGGGCCCAAAAATCATATCACTTACCAGGTATCTTAAACAGCAGCCTATCAGCGACCGTGTGTATTAATCTTCGTTTGAACAGCATTATTCTCGCTATGAAGTAGTACATGTCTATTGGTAGCGCTCCATGGTAATATATTACCAGGAATGGACCTTCTGGTATTTTCTCTACGCCGCGGATCTCGTAACCTGTAACATTAATAGACAGTAATAAAGTAATTAATTCTACTATTCTACTTCCTACTAATATTAAACAGGTAAACAAATCGTTAGCGTGTTCTTACTCGACCAGCGCCATCTAGTACTGTTTTTTGTGTGTGTATGTTTGTTCCGATTACACCCTTAAACTACTGAACCGATTAGGCTGTAGATAGTTCAGTCCCTGGAATAACACATAGGGTACTTTTAATTCCGATATTCCCCCGGGAACGAAGACTACGCGGGTGAAACCGCGAAGCACACCTTGTAATATTACGAGTATATACAAGCGGAAGTTTGTGAGAAAGAATGAATGGATGTTTGTTACTCTTTCACGACAAAACTAGAGGACCGATTGGATTTAAATTCGGTGAAAATGGAACAAAAATACACACAAAAAAGCTCTAGATGGCGCTGGGAGTCCAGTTTGCACACGCTAGCGTTTTGTTTAGTTTTTATTAAGGTAGCTTTTTTACATTGTACTGAGGTTAGGGATTTATTTTATTTCGAGGGTGATGGGTTTTATCTACGTACCGTGCCATAGCCACCCATGTGCGTCCCATAGAGCACAGACGGCTATTCGAGCCGCTTGCCGCCATGAGTCGTTCTGAACTCCATCAACCACTTTTAACCTGCAAATAAAATACATTAAAATAAGATTCATTATTGCGTAACCCTTTTGGGAAACATCCTTCCTGAGAAGGGTTCTAGGCTTTCCCCTTCTGTGCAGATCTGCCCCTGCATGGGGGCTACCAGAGAACCCCCTGCGCTGATTGCGCGTGGTGGTGGGCGGGAATGGGTTTTCCGTGTCCTCTCGCACGTATGAGAGGCGTTCGAACCAAGCCTGACATGAGTTCGCTACGCAAAGCAGGGAAAAACGCATCTACCTCAATTTATCAGATGGTAGTAACCCTGCTTTCTGTGCTGCAGGCCCCGGTTTCGATACCCGGTCAGGTCAAACATTTGTGTGCATGAACATGTCTGTTTGATCTGTGTCTGGGTGTTATAAGCTTATATAAGTAATTATTTATGTCATCTGGTTACCATAGTACAGGCTCTGCCCAGTTTGGGACCAGATGACCGTGTGTGGAAGTGTTCCCATATTTTATATTTCTTTATTTTATATAAAGGATCATTGGTTCCATCATATTCTTCATGCTAAGCGGTTGTGAGTATTTATATAAACCTGACCTGTCCTTTGTTCACGAAAAGTACGCCTACGTCGCCCCCTACCACACTCTCCTTATCACACTCTCCTTATAAATCTCTTTTCATATATATTCTAATAAATAAGAAAACATTCTGATAAAACAGGGAAATACAAAACATAGACTTAGTGATTTTTTTTCACCAGATTTTGTCAAATTTCTCGTTACTAGTATGTCCTCTAACACCTGTTTGTTTTGCTCCAAATATTAATTACCGTAAGAATCCGTATTCTTCCTACGAATAATGGTTATCTTAGAAAAGTTATCATAAAGAAAGTCGAAATTAAAAGACTTTTAATTAATTGAACATTAAAAACGTGAGGGTAAAATTCCGTCTGGCCTTTGTCTAGAATTGATAAACTTAATTAAGAATGTTTATTTTTATTTACTAAAATATTACCTTTTATCTTATTTGTTCGCATGACTGGCATCGTGCCCCGGTGAATTAGATTACCTATTGTATATGTCGCGTCACGGTTTAATAGCGCTCGGCTAAAGTGTAGGGGTGCTTTGCGCAAGTGTACAGTCGCGCATATAATTATTAAAAGAGTCTTTTAGTAACTACCTAATTTGTCAAGTTAGTAGTAAAAAAGTATAAAAAAGGTGCAATATGGGGTAGGGCATGCGCAAATTAAATAATTTGAACTTATGTTTTAAATTTTTAATCAAAAGATTTAATCAGAATTACACGTCATTTCGTGAGATGAAATTTAAAGAATTAAAATTAAATAATATAATTTCGGAGGCTTCAACCTCATCTAGACTGTCTTCATTATCCGAGCTGTCATCACTCACACACCACTACAAAATATGCGCGCGACTGTACGCAGAGGACTTGAGACGCGAGAACGAGGTAAGACAGGGTGAAGACGACCGCGCGACTGCGACCAATGCAGCGCCTCTCCCGTCGCACCTCATTCCTGTTACAGTTACTGTTACATCTAAAAATCGATTTCTGCGCATTCAAGGTCAGCGCTATTAAACCGTGACGCAAACTATAAGTTTCAAACCAAAAAATACGCACATCGCTCATCGGTAATAGTAGGGAACAAAGGCTTTTATCATAAGGGTCGCAAAATTACATCCCCAGTCTTATCACCAGAATATATGCATCTTTTGTCTCTTTACTTATCATCTAATGCATAGCAGGTGTGAAAGAGACAGTAGATACTTGATCAGGGAACACAAAATGGGGAAGAAATATATACACATAACATAACATACAATCACGCCTTTTTCCCGAAGGGTTAGACACAGGTGTACCCAGGACTCAGTCCCAAAGTAGGCACGCCCACATTTCGCCAGTATGTTATTGATCCCATGTAATAGGAGGCGAGCCTTTTGCCATCTACAGCGCACAGTTCCAGAGCAGGCAGTTATTGAGATAATTCCTAATGGAAAAATCCAAATATAAACATGTCTCACAATAGGCCTACTGAAACAGTCCAGTTCAATACCTAATAGATAGCTACATTATTTTTTGTTTAAAGTAAGAAGTCATCGTCCCTGACCCACATGCATGCGTTTCGTACGTGCTGCATTATAATTTATAAACAATTCTTGTTTTAAATCCTAGCTATCGAGGTGAGAATGTTATCGGATTCAAGTCAAATTTAGACAAAGATAATATTGGCGGTTGGTAAACATATTGTTTTTAAAAGACTTAGTTGTAGAATTTCGTAAAATAATAAGTTAGCACCCTCTTAAAGCCGAATATGAGCAAAGAATACCAATATTTATCTTTTCTCCGATAATAATACGGGAACTATATCTACGATGGTGAAACCGCGGGGCACAGCTGGTAACCTATAATATAATGTTTTATTGTCAGTTCTATGGCATTGAATTTGACATTAAATTAATTTATGTTTTTGTATTAATTTTGTGCAATGTAATTAAAAAATAAAGTAACAGTTACAAACGTCGTCCAAACGAACACTGCGAGCTCCTTACTCCTTTCCGTTCGCGCTAAAAACAGAGATTCAACGTATCACGGCGAACGCGTAACACGCGTCTAGACAGTGTGTACATGGCCTTCTAGGAATTTGACACAATCCGATGAAAAATTTACCAAATCGATGTTTTGTATTCCTCTGTTTCCTCCAAATATAATTAACCCATTCTATTAATTTATATCCTGATATTTTTATAGTGAAGTTACCTATGTCCCTGACATTTTATTTTTTCTTATAAACCTTTGGTTTTTTTCATATTGAACTTCCAAAAATCCCAGTTTTACTCGCGGGATTGGACGTTCACTACAAAAAAATTTAGAGTTTATAAACATAAATAAAATGATAGGGACATACTTTACTTCATCTTTAAAATATCGGGATATCTACATATATATAAGAAAGGAAGAAATCGCTTATTAGCGATAAGACCGCCGCTTGTACATTTAAGTATAGTTTCTCTGTATCCTTTGTATTGGTTCTTTAAGTGTGGTGTAAAATAAAGTATTATCTATCTATCTATCTATCTATCTATCTATATATCAAATAGGTTTACTGTATCCGGAGCAAACAGGGAAATACAAAACATCGATTTAGTCAATTTTCCTGTAAATGTAATGTCCACGTACCTGTATAACCTATGAAGATAGAATATAATGCTGCTAATATATATAAGCACGATGATGACAGCTGGCAGGAGGAAGGTGACGATCACGGGCGTCAGAAACCACGTCAGCCAGAGACTGTATTCTGTGTCCACGTATTCCACTGGAAAAGAAAGAAAAATATACTTATTACAAAAGAAAATTAATAAGGGCGTGTAGCATGTGAGTACACTACGGCTGGTGTAACTTGGCGAGTCTATATAACTGTATATATAACTGTAATATATAATGTATATATATATATATATAACATAGGCTCTGCGAACTTTAGAGCATGTAAAGTCGTGAAGAAAACTGTTATTGCCAGATAAACAAATATACGAAAAATGTATTATTGTAAATGTCATGCTCGCCAAGTTACACCGGCCGTAGTATAAGTGGCAATGGGCAAGACACATAGGCACATGTCGCGGTAGCGGCCGGCGAAGCGCCAGATCCAATTGTACCATGTTATAAACTTCAGAGCAAGCAGACTTCTGTAGGTTTTTTTTTTTTTTTTTTTCTATTTACCTCTGCAGTCTGCAGAGCCTGTGCTGTGTGTACACTTTCATTCTAGTTCTCGCTTGTATTCCTCTCGCACTTTCAAACTTCATACTCACTTTTCATACATCTTCTTTTACACTCAATATCTGTCTACTAGTCTATTTATGTCAGGGATTATCAGGGATGGGGTTTAATAACTTTTTCTGTACACAACTTTTTCTTTTCTTTCTTATATCTACGTTTTTTCTTTGCATTATTTTTCTTTTCTTAATTACTATTTCTTATATCTATCCAGTCACAATGATATACCATCAATATTAAAAATATTGAGTTATCATGTTTTTCTTGTACTATTTCTATTTATTACTACTTTACCTATTTCTATACAGTATTCTAAAAATCTATTTCTATATTTACTCCTAATTATTCTATGCACATTTTCTTTTACAAAATCTAAATCTAAGGTCTGTTGTAAATCAAATCGTTGTCGATCGAATATCGGGCATTCAAATAGTATGTGTGGAACTGACTCGCTTGCATGAGGATCACACGCGCACGATGGATTTTCCTTGCACTTAAATCGGTGTAGGTACTCGGAAAACCCACCGTGCCCCGTCATTATCTGTGTCGTTATGCCGGTGGGTTCAAACTTGCGTACGATCTTGTATGCTGCCACCGCGTCTGGGAAAAACAGTTTTGTTATACCAGCAGTTGTACCGGATATGTATCTCCGGTTCCATTCGTCAAGCGATCGCGCGCGAATATTTCGCTTGACGAAAGATACCGGACATAAGTCATAGGCTGGTTTCTTCTTTAATCTCAAAGCCGCCTCCTTTGCAAGTTCGTCAGCTCTCTCGTTTTCTGCTAACCCCGCGTGTGCCTTTATCCAAAACAAATTCACAGATTTGTTTTTCTGGGAAAGTATTTTCAGGTTCCTCCTGGTCTCAACAGCTAAAGGGTGCAGGCTATCTAGATTGGAGATGGTTTGGAGAGCAGACATTGAGTCGCTATATATAGCAAAGGAGGTCTCGTTTCGACGCAGTATCACCTTGCTCGCTTCACATAGCGCCAAGAGCTCCGCCTGGTAGACGGTGCAATATGATGGCAGACAAAGCTTGATAGCCCTGATTTCCGCCGCGCCATCCCAGAGAGACAACGCGGCGCCAACCCGGCCCCCAATCTTGCTGCCATCAGTGAAGATTCGCAGATCGTATTCGCTGTTAGCGTTGACTTGTTCCTCGTCTACCAGAGTTCGGAACTCATGACGTATATGTTCCGCGGGATGTGGGGCATATATTGCTGGAAGCATCGCCTCTACTTCCCGGTCCCCTAGACCTGGCTGAGGCACTCCCCGTTTGGCTTCGTAAAGCGAGGCCGCCTCGCGGATCCGGAGGTCGAGGGGAAGTATCCCCGCCAGTACTAAGGCCGAGTTTAGCGAGACGGTGCGATAGGCTCTACAAAGCTTTTGAGCGAAACCCCTTTGAACAGCGTCAAGCTGTTTATGTATCCCAACTTTTGAGACAGCTGGTGCCCAGGCGCTGGCAGCATACAAGATAATAGGTTCCACCGTTGCAGTATAGATGGTGCGAATAACCTCTGGGTGGAGACCCCAGCTCACTTTAGCCGCCCTAGTAAGTTGCTTGTAGACTGCAATTGCTTTTTTACAAACATTGGTTATGTGGCTATTAAAAGTTAGTTTGTTGTCAATGGTGAGTCCCAGCAATTTCAACTCGTTAGACATGCCGATGTCAACCCCGGCCATGGTCAGGCGTGGGGTGTCGTACATTAGTTTCCTTGTGACCAACAAAGCATTGGTTTTGTTGGGAGCAAATCTCAGTTTGTTCCGAACACCCCAAGCCCGAACATGCTCGAGGGTAGTATTGGCATTGCTTTCAATCTCAGCGGCGGTATGTCCGCTAAATACAAGGACTATGTCATCTGCAAAGGCCTGCACGTAAGTGCCTCTATGTTCCAGGATTCGCAGCAGGGGATCCAAGAGGAGATTCCAAAGGATCGGACCTGCTATGGACCCTTGGATGCAGCCTTTCATCGGGACAACACTGGCTTCTTCACCACAATATCTAACGGTGACGCGTCTGTCGGTGAGATAGCTGTCGAAGATCCTCCTGATGTTCACCGGACACTTTTCTTCCGCCAATCTGACCCTAATGGCCGGCCACCATGCGCTGTCGAAGGCTCCCTCTATATCTAAAGACACAAGGGTAACGATTTTTTTGTTTTTCAGGTTAGCGAGTATGTGTTTCATTAGGGTATAGAGGGAGTCTTCGGTGCTCTTCTGGGGCATGAAGCCATATTGGCAGGTACTCATGCCCGGTAATAAGTGGAACTTCAAGCGGGCCACCAACATCTTCTCGAGTATCTTCCCGAGTATTGGCAACAGTCCTATCGGTCTATAGGATTTCGGTGTTCTGTAGTTGTCTTTGCCTGGTTTCCGTAATATCACCACCGTTGCCTCTTTCCAAATTTGCGGGAACAGATAAAATTTGAGGCATTTGTTTAGTAGTCCCAAAAATAACTCAGGCTCCACGTCTATAGCTCGAGCGCAAATATCTGCTGTGAAACCCTCTGCACCGGGGGCTTTCTTTGGGTTGAAAGAGTTTTTTACTCTTTCAAGTTCCGTAAGGGTGAATGGCGGATCACAAGATTCATCTTGCTCCCTGACATTCACACTCTCAGCCTTGAGCCTTATTTGCCGGTGTTCCTCGTTTTCTTCCTCTGTGGTGTCCTCTGGGTAAAAGGTCTCAGCAAGCAGTATGGCCGAGCCTTTCGCATCCAGTCCTTTTCCATCCTTTTCCAGTGGCAGGTCCTCTTCTCTTCGTTTTGTTCTGCCGATCACTCTGTAAATACCCTCCCATACCCCTTCCCTATCCTGCTTTCCACAAAACTCCTTCCAGCCGGTTACTACTGCTATTTTTACCTCTAACTCATATTTTTCTTTATGTCTTAGATACTCCTGTACTACCTTCGGCCTCCGAATCGGCGCGGCGCAGCGAATTCTTCTCCTCCTGGTGGCAACCTCCCTCTTCATTTTCGCGAGCTCCTCGGACCACCACGGCAGGGTAAGTACATCAACTTGTTTCTTATTTGGAATTGCTATTGTACATGTTTCTGTAACCGCTTCTGAATAGTTTTTTATAATTGCTTCTAATTGCTGTTTATTGCCTATTTCATCTATTTTGATTATGGTTAATTCGTTGGTAATAATAAATTGGCTAAGTTTCTCATGAAACAAGGTCCAATTTGCTTTTTTCGTGTTGTATTGTCTAGTAGTTCTCACAATTTTAATACCTTTTGAATTTTTAAGGTTGATGTTAAAGCCTATACCATTGTGGTCCGAGCAGGTTAGGCCCTCTTCGATTCTCCAGTCATCCACCAGGCTGAGGACGTCAACCGAGCAAGCCGTTACATCCACGAAGCTTGTGTACCTCTGGTTTCCACGGATCGTGTCGAAGGTAGGTATGCTCCCTATATTGAGCACGTGCAGACCCATTTCTTCAAGAAAACCAGAAAATTCCTCGCCTCTATGGTCAACTATAGGGCTTCCCCACCAGATGTTTTTGGCATTGGAGTCTCCCCCAATGATAATCTTGTTGTTTCCGGTCTTCTTAATGAGTTTTCGCATGTGCTCAATATAGGGTCCTATGGGTTGGCTGGGCTCGAAGTAGTAGGAGACGAGCGTGATCTTCCAGGCTTCAGTTCTGGCTTGTATCACAACGATGTTGTCGGTGGTTAGGTCAGGAAATTGTGTTATGGCGATGTTTTCGTCCATAACGATAATGGCCGCCTTTACCACTCCATGACCTTTATTTAGACTCTGGAAAATCCTGACTCCGCGCCGTCCTCGCATGTCTCGATCCGCACCCACATACGGCTCCTGTAGTAGCGCCACCGAAGCTTTCCGCTGTGCTGCTTCTATGAGCAGTTCGTTTGTTGCCTGCTTACTCCTTTGAAGGTTCGCCTGGAGCACTTTGTATCGTTTCATGCCACCCGGTACAACCTTAGCAATAAGCCACAGTGGACCGCGCTATTGCATCCCACCTACGACGCACCGGACAATCAGTATTGAAGGCGTTGTGCTCCACATCGATCAGTTTAGCTCGCGAGCAATTTCGACATGTTGGTGCATCACCCGCGAGTCTGTCCGCACAGTCTGTGCTGAGATGTGGGCCACCACAATGGCTACAAGCATCTGACGATTCTTTACAGAATCGTTTGCCATGACCGTAACCCAAGCATCTCGTGCACTGCACCAGCGGAGATTGGTCAGAGACTCGCACCCGTTGTAGGTCAATGTGGAGCGACCCCGCCTCAGTAGCACGTCTCCAGACTGCAGGGGAGGTGCTTATTATTATATGATTGGTGTGAGGGTTCCTTGCTTTCTTCTTGTATTTTATTAGCATTCTACTCTCATCGCCGTCGAGGTCTCGGAACAAGTCCTTGTTTTGGTTTCTGATTGCAGTAAGTACGTCTTCATCGCTATTTAGAAGCAGAACGTCTCTGATGACCAGAAGCGGGTCCTTGTTTCGGGCCTCTTCGATGACCAAGTGGCCTTTTGCTTTTTCGATCTTGTCTCTTACCTTGTTTCTTTCTTCTATAGTCTTACACCCCATAATAATCTTTCTATCCTTTGCCTTTCTCACTTT
This sequence comes from Hemistola chrysoprasaria, assembly GCA_947063395.1. Classification (NCBI taxonomy): domain Eukaryota; kingdom Metazoa; phylum Arthropoda; class Insecta; order Lepidoptera; family Geometridae; genus Hemistola; species Hemistola chrysoprasaria. The sequence goes on along the minus strand of OX346733.1, from coordinate 7,045,039 downwards.
TTCTACCCTCACCCAGCCATCCTTTGCGTTTATTGCCTCTCTGACCTCGTTGAGAATCGCTTCCCCGGTATCGTCCTCATTTTTAGAAGATATAATGATGGAGTGTAGGGCCGCTTTGTCCAGAGATTTTTCAGCGAGACCTGATGTGATCGTAGCATAAGTTGCACCTTTCATCTTCTCTGTTTGCTTTACTATATTGCTCCTAATTTCCTCTATTTTCCTATTATTCTCGATTAACAGTCTATTATTCTCCTCTAATTTAGCCATAACTTTACTCTCTTCCTTCTGTCTTCTTTCCTCTTCTTTGGCTTGGCTTTTCGATTTGACTGGCACAGGCTCGCTTCCATTTTTATTTGATGATATTACTGTATTTGTTTCACCTTCCATGACTATCTGATATAGCCGGTCCTTCTACTTCTGTAGGTTAGGTTTAAGTTTGTCTTGTCACTTATGGATTGCGACGCAGTTATAGTGCAAATCATTATTTTTATAGTAATGTAACAGTGAGGAAAGGCGCACTAGACCGTCACGAAACGATGCAGTGGGCAAGGTCAATGTGCCGTCCTGAAAGTCACCCAAAAAAGAAAGCCAAAGACCGACAAAGACACGGTATAAAAACTAATAACGTACACCAAACAAATATTTGCTTCTTGTAAATTCCCAGTAAATATTGATTTTACTAACAAAGGTGCTAAAACTGTAACAGCACCTTCACCCTGATGTCGCATATATTTTGCATACAATGCACTCTGACTCATTATGTTTTCTACGATCATAATGAATGAGACCACGTATAAAGGTAAGTCACAGAGTAAATAACATAACATAAACCGCGTGGTTTCCGGCTATAAAGGCCAGGGCCACCCCACTCTTCCCGTCGGAGCCGTGAGACCCGGCAGAGGGACATCTTCGGAGAGTGGGACAACAGCGCTCTCCGGCACCAAGTATTACAACTACTGCGATCACCAAGCCGCACAACAAGCGTGGTGATTACGGCAAAATCCTCCCATATGAATAGTTTATATATAGGCTTATGTTCAGCAGTGGAAGTCTTACGGGTGATGTGATGTGAAACGCACAACAGCTTCATCACTTTCAACACAGACGGTAGTAATATAGGCAAACTCCTCACCCCAAAGAAACACAACTAACACCCATTCCCAGAATGGTCGACGTTCCGTTTCCAAACAATTTCTCGCAATGAGGAACCCTGCCACCGTAAACATTTTTATTATCAGCCTCCTAATTAAAGTCTACTCGATCTATAACCTCCGATCTTAGAGTCTAGACATCAAACGACTCTTTATCATCAGAAGTGGGAAAGCCTCGCGTTCAGTGCGTGCTCGACGCCTGAGGTCAGCGTGATGCATCCTCTACTTACATGCTAATAACAATCTTAATAAGTTCTCTATAATAAAGATCATTATTGTACGTTACGTTTAACTTGTGGGTACTGGGCAGTGTTGCTCATCCTATTGTTTGTTTATTATATTAAATGTTTTATTGATTTCTTTTTCAGTACGTGATATGTAAAGGCTGTAAATTTTATAACAATAAAATCAGGTACAATATAAATATATGGAAAGCAGAATTTCAAACACGAGTGGGATTGAACCCGCACCAATTCGGTGGCGGCACTCGCCCAGTTGGGCTGTCGTGGAGGTATTATTTTTATTTTATTTAGCTTACATTATATAACTTAAAATTATTTATGTTACTAAAATTAGACTTAACAATAATGCAGACAACTTCACTTTTCTCGTATTTTTCGCGACAGTAAATAGAATAAAGGCTAGGTGGACATTAGAAACTATAAAGTGGTAGGAAAATTTGCGAAGGTATTTAAAGAAATTATATGTGTATGAATTTGTATTTGTATTAGTCGAATAAGACCGTTTTAGTCTTTAAAGCGAAATTACTGGACATGATGAGATTCAACAACTCATATCTCAGGGTGACAGGCGCAGTGCAGTGTCGCGCAGAATTTAGAATTTCAAAACACTGGGTGGCACTGTGTCTTATATGGGCAATCAATCATGATGCTTACCATCAGGCACCTGATTTGCTCATCTTGTCACTTACTATCATAAATAAAATAAAAAACATAAAAAAAAATTACAAAGTATAATAGTTAGTAAAGCCACTATATACCTTTAATGACCAAACACATAATAATTTATACATAATATTGAAATTTTTTTACTCCTTTTTAGTCACGAAGGGTTGGCAACACTGGCACCCGGCTACTGTTAATTCATTACGAACCTTATACCGTTTACATTAAAGTATATTTTAGAGGGTTGTATTGTAGCAGACAGTGAATAGACAGTGCGATAACACCCGGATGCTGACCGAATAAGATATCGGTCAAGTGCGAGTCGCGCGGAGTATCCTTAGTTCTTTGACTTTATAAACAGAAAAATATTTACTTTTCATGGATTTATATAATATGTCGCAGAATAATTGAAAAAGCGGATCATTGCAAAAAACCTGGGATATAACATAACATACAATCACGTCTTTTTCCCAAAGGGGTAGGCAGAGGCCATCTACCGGGAACAGTTCCAGATTCCAGTAAGTTATTGAGATAATTCATAAAGGAAAAATCCAATAATTCACAATTTATCTGACCTGGGGATCGAACTAAGGGTCTCCTGATCGGCAGTCGAGCTTGCGCCCACTAAGCCAACGGGGAAGTCCTAGGACAATTGCAAAATTGGCAACTAGCCTATCAAAGCTCTGAAAATTTTAATGAATTTATTAAAACCTGTATCAACTATTTTAATAGCTATAAAGTACTTTAATTCTTGTCTTATATGTAAGAAAAATATGTAGCATGTATACTTATTATACGTATAATTGGCCCACTACGCGTTTTGGTCAACATAATGTAAGCGTAGCGGGCATTTGATGCTAAATAAATAAATAACTAGGACAGGCAATGTTACCAGCGAAATTACTGGGCATGATGAGATTCAACAACTCATATCTCAGGGTGACAGGCGCAGTGAAGTGCCGCGCAGAATTTGAATTTTAAAACACTGGGTGGCACTGTGTCTGATATGGGCAATCATGATGCTTACCATCAGCCACCTGATTTGCTCGTCTTGTCATACACTATCATAAAAAAACCTTCCTAAAAGACCTTCCTACATAATTTTTATGATCTTTGCGATAATCCAAAAGAACTTAGAGTAAAGGTAAGGTTCCGTTGAGATTGGCAGTTACATTGCAAAAGGTATATCACTCACTCGTACCAGAGCCACTGGCTCGGTTTCCCCAAATGTCTTTCAGTTACACGTCTGACATCACAGAAGAAACACGAGCCACAAAATGGAATGTTTGATAAAATAATTAACTTCAAGAACTCAAACTGATACTAACAACTGATATTTAATATTTGTAGACCGAGAAATAAACGAGTGTAATGTTTAAGTCGGTTTGTCAGTTTTAAAGCTACGTCATAATAATATAAGAAAGAAAAAAAGAAAAATACCTTTATTACCCAACCATAATAAACCAACACGTAATTAAATCTAGTAAGTATAATATTATATTCGAACAGGGGTTGTGGTAATTGGCTTGTGCTCAGCATAATATGATGCGCTCGGCTAACCTTGCACAGCGCTGTTTTTCAGCACGTACCGTCTTATTCAGATTTATACATATTTATCCTTGTGGCACATGCACACCATGCTAAATGACGTAATTATATATAATATCTCATCTCGAACTGGCTACGCTTTTTTACTTTTTTGCGCAAGCAAAGAATCTTAAGTTATCTTTTATTATAACAGCTTACTGTTTACTCTTTACGAAACTGCGGACCACAGCGTTGTTTTGAATGGCAAAGGTACCATAGAACACAAAGGTACAGAAGGGACACTCCTCAAAATAATTTAAATATAATAAAGACTAGCTCCGACGCAATAAAGTGCAAAACTAATTATCTTTACATACAAGCTGCCCCTCTTTCTATCGCGTATCTATTCTGTTCTCTCTGTCTAGCCCATAGAAATTGTACCGTCGAGACGGGCTCCCCGGGTACTTGTAGCTTCAGCGGAGTGTCCCAGATCTGAAGCTACGACATAATATTACATAGGGACAATGCTTTCACACATAATATACTGACGCGCCGAGTCACTCCCTGCTCTGTACGGTTTGCCACTGCTTGCACCACGCACAACACATGGCGCTTTCTATTGAAAAGCTCGCTATATCAAAAATTTTACAGACTTCTCCACATAAACCATCGAAAACGAACGAAGATGCTATTATAGCTCGACAAGAAGGAGTGTAATGTTGATTTAATTTAGAATTTGAATTTTTTTTGGCATAAATGGAAAGATATAAGTTTCGTACCAAAACTATTTTTAGTTTCTTTTTACTCGCTATAATTACAAAGTTATATCAAATTAAAAAAATATTTTTAATCCAGTACCGAAAACACGCCGAAGGTACCCGAAAGAGCTCGTGACCTGTAGTGACGTATCAATCTTACACATAATTATAACATAATGACGTCACAATCATGGCGAGCACTCGTAGCGCGTTCGTTATCAATTGCTTATAATTAATTAAAAAAATATATATTTTAGTACTTTTTGAATCAGATGATACCTAATTTTTTCAAAATATATTAAAAAATACCTTTTTTTTTTAAATATTCAATTGTTATTATTGTTGAAAAACACAGTGGCGTACCCATTATTTTCTACTCTTTTTTGTCAAGCTATAATTTACGCTGAAATCATACATCAAACTGTATAGAGCGATGAGAGACTCGGCGTATCGCCGTACATAATATGAAATAGGATAAACTCGTTACGATGAACCAAAATTATCGAAGCTTCTTTTGTTATTTTGTGCCTGAGGCAGGCAATTTTGGTTTGTTTCAAATTGTATAGTTTTAACCAAATTTGAGATTCATTTTAGAACGAGTAAATTAATATGAGGTATAGATGTATGTAGTTTATATGCATGTAACGACGGTTAATTTTTTCAACTTGCCAACATCGACATAACAAAAGATGTGTGACTCGATCTGATTGGTCGGTCCTTCTTAACTTATTGATATGCCTTCTTTGGAAGGAGGCCTCCTTGTGTATTTCAAAAGTGTTCAATCACTTTGGGAGAGTATATTATAAAATTATGTAATTTTTGAATTGAGAAAAAAAAGGTAAAATGGCATACCTACAATATTATCTGCTAATAAATTAAAGCCAAAGTTTTACAATTGAAATGTTAGACGGTCACCCGTCCACCTCTCTATAAACTTGTCATTGATTGCCAAGTTTTGCATGCACTCTACATTTTGCTTATTATGATACTCAATGAAAATTAAACCCTACAAGTTTCTTGTGAGTTCTTCTTGTAGAGGTATATTTCCGAACGCACGATAGAATCATTACTAGTTTTTGATTTTATTTATTGACGTTTAAAAATGTCTTTTTAAGACTTATTTATATAAATTTTCTTTGAGTTTGAATTCTTTTTTTTATGAAAGTGAATGACAAGACGAGCGAATCAGGTGCCTGATGGTAAGCATCATGATTGCCCATATCAGACACAGTGCCACCCAGTGTTTTAAAATCTGCGCGGCACTGCGCTGGGCCTGTCACCCTGAGTTTAGTTATATTAGTTGTTGAAACTCGTCATACCCAGTAATTTGACCGATCTCTAAAAAGGGTGAAGGTTACATATCACGAATGATACTGGCCGTATCTCCATCCTGTTGATAAAAAATAAACAAAGGTCGTGATCAATGGCCGGTGCTATGGAAACTTTGGTTCATACACTATCACTCGTCGGTGCAGTGGGCTTCCTCCCTTGGCCTGATTAGATAGTTCTGGATCCGGGAAGAGAACTTTTGACCTTTGCGGTGAAAGCTTTATAAGAATACTAGCTGTGCCTCGCGGATTCACCCGCGCAGATCTCTTTTGCAGGGGGGAGCCTGGGGAAGTACCACACCTTTGCCAGTTATTCATCCGCCAAGCAGTAATGTGCAAACATTACTGTGTTCCGGTATGAAGGGCAATGTTACCAGCGAAATTACTGGGCATAGTGAGATTCAACAACTCATATCTCAGGGTGACAGGCGCAGTGCAGTGCCGTGCAGAATTTCGAATTTAAAACACTGGGTGGCACTGTGTCTGATATGGGCAATCATGATGCTTACCATCAGGCACCTGATTTGCTCGTCTTGTTACACACTATCATAAAAAAAAAGAGTCCTCGTTCCCGTGGGAATATCGAGATAAAAAGTGTTATTCCCCAATGTGTTATTCATAGTCAGGGTCTAAACTATCTACATACCGAATTTCAGCCCAATCGGTTCAGTAGTTTTGGCATAAAAGTGTAACAAACATCGGGTACTTTCTTCCCGGTATCCCCACGGTAACGATGTCTACGCAGGTGAAACCGCGAGGCACAGCTAGTTGTACATATAAACCTTCCTCTTGAATCCTGTATCTATTGATGAAAACCGCATTAAAATCCTTTGAGAAGTTTAAAAGATCTAATCGTACAGACGACGGGAAGCGAATTTGTTTTAAACTATGTAAGGTAATCCTTCCTTTCCACACTCGCAATGTCGCAGTTAACCCTTTGTTCATCGACTGAATTTGGATTTAATGAGGGGCGATGAGGGGCCGCCTAAGGCAGTTGTCCCACAAATTTACAACTATATATACATTCCGTGTGAACAAAAGAGATGAATGTACTAATAATAGTGCTAATAGTTGACCGCTGACTGTTCACAATGCCTGTATTTTTGAGTTTTTCAAACTCAAACTCAAAAAGATTTATTCAAATAGGTCATAATCTGACACTTTTGCACGTCAATGAATATAAAGACATTACTATAGTTTGTCGCTGAGTTTTGTTTACATGGAATGTATATTCTATTTGTACGTTTCTTGAGCGAGAAAATAGCCTATATTCGCCTCCTCGCCGGCGGTGGGACAACTGCCTTATTTATTGTTTTTCCTGATGAAAGATCATTAACGCACTTACCGGTTTATCAGAAGAGTTAAATAACAAGTTATGCCATTTTTCGATTACGTTCATGATGCGATAGCCTCTTGTCACCTCTATGCATGATCGATTCATGCACATTGCTATTGCTATAATATTATGTTAATTAGGTAAAATATTAAAGGTTGATTCACACATACATTGATTAAAACTTAGTAGTCTTTTAAGTTTCTTAGATGAAGAACGCCAAAGTTGACTGTTTCATACAAAAATTACGTTTGTAATGTGATCAAACTCCAACTCAATGAAAAAATTATTTAAGTCTTAAAAAGACATTTTTAAACGTCAATCAATAATATCAAACTAGTTAAGAATCTAACGTGCGTTCGGAAATATACCTCTACAAGAAGAACGCACAAGAAACTTGTAAGGTTTAATTTTTCAACTGCGAGGTTTACAATATTTGGTTTGCTTATATTTGTTGGCTTGTAAGGTGCCTGTTGGTGGCTATGCAGAAGTTTCCAGGCATCTTTGTCCTCTATGTATTGGTTAATACTATAATAAGCCTTTCTTAACAAGATCGATTTTATACAGGTTTTGAATTTACCCTCTGAGAGCCCAGTTATCTCTTTTGGGATTGTATTATGGAAACGTACGGAGTTCTCTAAGAAAGACTATTTTTGTTTTAGATATTCTAAAGCTAGGTACAGATAGGGCTCTTAACAAGTTTAACAATTTATTTACTAGTCGGGTTTAATTTCTATACCTCCATACGAGAAGACATTATCGGCATGACAAGTTCATAAGTTCACTTTCGCTGACGAAGTTATAATTGATAATGATAGTGAAAACAGATAATGTGTGATCAGATGATCTTGCATCATTACTTTGCACTGTGAACTGGAGAACGACATAATATACGAATAGTAATATTTATATTATTTTATGATCGGTTTTTTAGTGCTAGTGCAATAACGTGGCATAATATAAGGTCATATGAAATTGGCGTGTCTCGAACTGGCCACTTTGATCACAAATAATCTGGCGTTTGGTTAGGAATTCATAATTCAAAAAGGAGAACGGGTGGAAGTGGTCCAAGTTATGTCGGCTGATGAAACTAATAAGCCTATGTAGTAGTTCATGAACGTAGGATACTTTTTCCTTATCATCATCTCAGCCGTTGGTAATCCACTACTGAACATAAGCCACCCCATAAAGGAGGGTTTTGTCAATACTCGACACGCTTGGCAGGCGGGTTGTCGAGCGCAGTTCGATGGTTTTTAGCAGAAGACGCTGCTGCCCGTCCTCTGGATCTGTTAACCCTTAGCCGACTCTTACGGCAACCACAGGTAGAGAGGGTGGAGCAAAATCTGCCCATGGAGAAAAAAGTCATATAATGCAGAAAAATGGATATTCCAACACTCTACAAACTTTTTAGTTTTTGGGCTTGCATTACATTACACATGACAGAGTAATGCAAGCCTATGATGATAATATTATGGTATATACGCTGGGCCAAGAGCCAAGACCAAATACGCTATCCCGGAGCATTTTTAAACCGCATATTAATAGTCGACCAATAAGTAAAAGTGAACTTATGCACAAATATATTATAATGATCATATTTTTTGCTTTCTAACATTAACATTTACAGGAAAGAGGACCTCTTAGCAGTTTGCAAAATCCTATGGAGAAATCTACTAAATATTTTAAAGTGGAAAAAAAATGTCTATCATTTTATTTTTGTTTATAAACTCTACATTTTTTTTGTAGTGAACGTCCAATCACGCGAGTAAACTGCGATTTTTGGAATGAAAAAAATGAATGAACTATGAAAAAAACCAAGGGTTTATAAGAATCATCATCATCATCTCAGCCGTTGGTAATCCACTACTGAATATAGGCCTCCCCTATAAAGGGGAGTTTATAAGAATGGTACAACTAAAAAAAACCAGTGGTTTCCGGTGGCTACGAAGGAGTGGGGACCAGCGGAAATGACCAAAAAAATTGGTTGTCTGTAAAGTCGGTTTACTGACGATAGTTGAACGTGACAACGTCTTAAGAAAATACTGATGGAATGGTAGCATTTTTCAAAAGAAAATTTTAATTTCATTTGTTTCACTTTTCACTGCACTTGATACTCGATCAAAACATGTAAATGTACTATAGTATAGCAGCTGTCCACGCAGACGCATCGCTCACTCAAGTAGGAGAGAGACGGATGTCGAACGCTGCCGAACGCAAAGGCCGATTGTGTTTCTTTGTCGCTCGTTCCGCGCTCTCGCTTGCACTTCAAGCCTTACATGGAGCGCCTCAGAGCGAGGTAACGCCGCATGAGTCATGTTTTTTCGTGCGTGCAGCCGGCTCTATCGAATTATAAGACGTTGTCACGTCAAAAATAGGTGACAGACAAGGAGGCTCGCCCGACCCGCGCACGCTGTCAGTGTGTTGTCTTCCATACAAGGAATAAAACTTGACCCATTTACGCGTCTAACCTTTACTGTAGAACCTGTAGTGCGCCCTTTATGAAATTCGGGAGATCGTTACAGGTTAAATCGGTCGCCATAAATATGATCGTACAGTCAGGAAATGTACGTGCACCAAAAGCGTGCATTTTGCAATATAAACGGTATTTTATGTCGTGTGAATGACTTTAAAGTTCTTTGTCAGAGATGTGCTCAATTTTAGCAAGATCTTATCTCTTTGTTTTGAAACTGGCTTGAGACAATAATAAATTATCACTAAGTGTTATACAAATGGTATAAAAATCTCATGTCATGTGAAATTAGGTTCAAGTAATACCTAACTCTACCGAACGAAATTTATATTTATTCATTGAATTTTTAGCATATAATCGACCAACTAAATACAATGTTTATTAACATTTAAATTGTGTATTATCACTTTCAAACCCAATTTTGGTGGAACAAAACAATCTTAGCAACTCAACACCAAAGCAAGAGTGCAGTGGGTTAATAATAGGGGATATGCAGATATACTACAAAGTGTATAACTTCGATACACATCAGTGTTACAAACCTGCAAAAAATATAAAAAAAATCGCAAAATAAAAATAAAGCCGTGCCGATTTTTCATGGAAGTCGATGTTTTTTTTATTTTCCCAATTCTTCCTTTTGTAACTCCATGTACCCTCTATCATCATCATCATCTCAGCCGTTGGTAATCCACTACTGAATATAGGCCTCCCCCATAAAGAGGGGTTTTGCCAATACTCGACACGCTTGGCAGGCGGGTTATCGAGCGCAGTTCCATGGTTTTTTACAGAGAACGCTGCTGACCGTCCTCTGTATCTGTTAACCCTTAGCCGGCTCTTACGGCGACCTCGGGTAGAGAGGCTGGAGCACTATTCTAAAGCCGGTAACTCCACGGCATATATATATGCCGTGTATATATATGTACCCTCTATACTTAATAATAAACATTTAAAATCTTTTGGCATCTTTCCTGTGGGGATATCGAGACAAAAAGTACTGATAAATATTTGATATAGTATTATCATTGTTTACATATTATGTTGTTTTAGTAAAAAATTAAATTATAATAGTAGCATAATATAATAAAAATAAATAATGGGACAACTTCTACACAGGGTCCCAAACTAGGCTAGAAGCCTGTACTATGGTAACCAGATGACTGATATTAAGTTTATAACACCCAGACACAGATCAAACAGACATGTTCATGCACACAAAGTTTGACCTGGCCGGGGATCGAACCCGGGGCCTGCGGCAGAAAGCAGGGTTACTACCATCTGAGTCAACGAGGCTGTCAGTTATGTAGTGACATTTCTTTGTTAGTGTCATTTCTCAGAAAAATTATATCGTCTAGTATTGAACTTTGGATGTTTCGCATTCACAAGTACCTACTGCCTCGAGTCATAAGTTTATGTTAGGGAAATACCAAGTCATAGTGAATAATCATTAACCTGTTGTTAAATTTGTTTGAATTGACTAATATAATATACCTACCTATACTTCATATTATGATAATATTTTCCTTATTACTTGTTCTCGTATTTATTAGAATCACTGAGGTATTTTTTTCAGGATTTTATTTAAGGCGCTGTCCAAAGCAAATTCGCCCTCTCGCTCACACGTACCCACATTATGGAAGATATAAAAAATACTACATGTAATTACGTAAATTAAAGACAACTAGGTTCTAGAAATGAGAAATTTGAGAAGTATGACTGGAGTGACCTTGATGAACATAGTGAGGAACAGTGTGATAAGGGAACGCTGTGGCGTGTTAGAAGATGTAGTGACAAACATAGAGAAAGGATTGCTTAGATGGTTCGGACATGTGGAGAGGATGGACGAAAGGAGATTGGCAAAGGATATTTATAAGGCTAGTGTGAATGGTCAAGTCGGTAGGGGTCGACCTAGGCGTACCTTTCGTCATGAACAAGTTGATGTTATCTTAAGGAAAAGCCAGGTCAAAAGTACCAACAACCGACGAGCATGCATGAAGAATGTGATGAAAGTGGAAGAAGCGAAAGTTGTATGTCAGGATCGTAGCAAGTGGAAAGAAATAGTCTCTGCCTACCCCAACGGGAACAAGGCGTGACTGTATGTATGTATGTAGGTTCTAGAAAATAACAATACAAAGATTCAGTATAAAATCCAATTGATCCAGTGATAATGCAATATTTTGTACCATTGAGCTGATCTGATGATGGAGCCATGATGAAGCGGCTAGCGACTAAAACTACGTGATGGCAAATGATAAGATAGTTGAATTTGGGCTAGTATGTTAGGTTTTAATAAGTACCTTACCTACTTTTCATTCCACATGATGACGACGAAATATGCAAAGAAGACTAATCCCGCCGTGGCTATATCCATTAGTTGCCTAAACTTGTTAACCGCGTAGGCTGCAGAGCTTAGTTAGTATATTTTAGAAAATCATACAAAATAAATTGTGAAGACATACGTATGTATGCATAGTGTGCGGTACCATACCTAGATACCAAGTACATACAGCGCCACCTATTAGTTCCTTGCTCAAAGTATGGAAATATGAAATATGCAGTAAGTTGGCCATAACTTTTGATTGCGTTAACTTAGATTTATGATTTTTATACAGCCACAAGGGGCAGCAGATCTGAGCAGTTGGTATCAATTACAACTTGATACCTCCACGCGTTCCCGTTAAAAAGTGTCTTGACAGGCGGATAGACAGACAGACGGACAACAAAGTGACCCTATAAGGGTTCCTTTTTTCCTTTTGAGTTACGGAACCCTAAAAGTAATACATATTTACTTTACATAATATATCTGATCAAATAATTTTATATACGGTTGATTTATTTTAGCGTGGTCATCGCATTAATGTATGTCAACATTTAATCATCTCGAATGCTCGGTTTTGTCATAAGAAACGCTAAAGTTTTCAGAAAAATTGATACGAAAAAGCACCTCTATAATAGTTTAGTCAGAAGCAATCTGGAGTATTGAAGTTCGATCTGGAGGCCACACTTCGCGACACATGCTTAGATTGGAGCGAATTCAAAAACGATTTCTCTGGCATTTGGCTTACAGCACTGGTATATATAACAGAATTAAATCTTATGATAAACGACCTAAATATTTCCAAATGCCCTCTCTATCAAGCCGTAGAGATGTGTTAGTTTTCTCCTAAAAGATCCTTAGGAATCACTTGGATTGCCCCGAGCTATTACAGCGTTTTAATTTTATAGTGCCACGAAAATATCCTCGCAGTTCTATCTCTCAAAGGTTGTTCGTAAAGCCACTTCGTCGTACAAAATTTGGTGGTGATTCAGTTATTCCCAGACTTTGCAAACTCACAAATGATTCTGGTCAGGTATGTGATGTTTTTAACGATACACTGAATAAATTCCGTAATAAAGCTCAAGATTTCTTTTGTGGAGTATTTAAAGGCCAAAATGTCGAGAACTTATCAAACGTTTGACATTTTATATTAAACAATATTTTATTATAATAAAAATAGTATATTAGATAATAAAAATAACTTTCTGTTATATATTTCATAATATTTTATAATTAAGGATGAGGTGTTCGCCTATAAAGATTGTACATTTAGCATTAAGTTTGAAAATGTTATTTTAAGCATGAAACAATGTAGCAACCGGTGGAGAACCATATTATAAATAAATAAAACATTACATAATCTATAATAGATAAAGAAATTTTACATAAGGTTTGTGTCCAGAATAACAATAATGTACGACCTTCAACCACTGTGTTTATTGTTATAAATATGATAAGTGTTTTCAATGTAAGAATATAATAATGGGTTGCTAGTTGCTACATCAATTTGATTGCAACTGCAATAAATATTTATTTATTATGTAAATGAATAATTATAATTAGTGACCGACTGAATGTTAGGTTTCGGTTTCGGCTAGTTTCGGCTCAAAAATCTAGTTTCGGTACGAGTTTCGGTATCGGCCAAAAAATGGCTTAATCTTCGGCCACACCGAAACTCTGCGTTAGATAACAATCGCGCGTCGCCCGGTTGACTTCGGAAGAGTTCGTATCGCGCGTGTCTCCCGCCATCGTCAGTTGTCAGATCGCCGGCCGGTTCGGCGTGTTTTCGTCGTCGATCATCGCATCGCCCGGAATAGTCGCAGGCGAATCGGCGTATCGCGGTGCATACACAGAATCTTCACTACTCTCTCCACCTAACAGACAGGAGCCATAAGCTAGGCTGGACAACATGTGCATCGGTCAAATAGACCGTATTTGGGCTGATTGGAATCTTCTCAACGAACCTACACATAAATTTCCCTTAGATTTCCTTTTTGCCGAAGGGACCCTATTACTAAGCCTCCGCTGTCCGTCCGTCTGTTACAGGGCTCTATCTCATAAACCGTAATAGATAGACACTTATAATTTAAACAATATATATATGTATTCCAATTGTGCTATAACAACATATCTTTAAAATAAAATAAAATTCACAATTAAAAGGTACTCTCCGTAAAACTAACGTGTTTTATAAACCTATTAAAAATAGGTAGGTATAGCTCGACAGAAAAGAGTGGAAACGGAACTAATTTAAAGTGTATGTGTTGATTAAAATGTTTTTACTCTTGTAAAAGACAGAGGCGCCCCAATTATTTTCTGCTCTTTTGTGTCGAACTATACATGGTGGATAGGAACCCTTCACATGCGAGTTTTATTCACATTTGACCATTTTTTTATTTTAATTTTCTGTGACTCGAGACAACTATATTTACGAGAAGTCCCGAGACTTCAAGACTCATATCCCGGGACTCACAGTTAATACAGTCTTGACAAAAAGAAACCTAGGTATACTATATTTTTATTAACAATTAACAAAAAATGACATTGAAAATGACCATTATGTTTTGAAAACGCTAAGTTCAAGAACAGTATTGTTTTTGGTTTATGATAACACACGAAAATACGTGATAGGGCAACAAAATTTAGTATCCAACACTCGCGGGCTTATCGTACGTTTCATGTACTTAGTTATTGGTTAGTTTAGATAACATATTATATTATTTTTACGAAATTAGAAAATACTTCGAAAGTAAGGTATATAGTATATACAAAACGAATTGTGCCTTGCAGATTTACCCGCTGATAAGTACCCGTATAGCAAAGGACGTCCACCCACAAGGTGGAAAGAAGATTTGATAAGGATGGATCTGACTGGATGGAAAACTATGGGGGGCTATGTGCAGCAGTCGACGTCCTACGGCTGAGATGATGCTGATGACGATCATAACATCTTTCGAAGTTCCGTACGTCGCGATTATGAACATTCTGAATTAAATAATTATAGATATAGCGTACTTTCTAAATCACGCAAATACATTTTTTAAAATAATAATAATAATATGGGACAACTTCCACACACGGTCATCTGGTCACAAACTAGACTAGAAGCCTGTACTATGGCAACTAGTAACATACAATCACGCCTTTTTCCCGAAGGTATAGGCAGAGGTATACCCAGGACTCAGTCCCATAATAGGCACACCCACATTTCGCTAGTATGTTATTGGTCCATGTAATAAGGGGCGAGCCTATTGCCATCGACCGGGCCACAGTTCCAGACTCCAGGCTGTCATAGTCATAATTCCTGATCGAAAAATCCAAATGAAACTTTGCCTGACCTGGAGATCGAACCCGGGGAACAGACACACTTCAACTTCAAATTTGTTTAGATTGTATAGATAAATCTAGAACAGTATTATCCAGTTGTGTATTTGGCGGTTTTCCGTGAATAATATGTTTCCTTAACTTAAGAAACGGTGCAACGATAGTGCTGACTTATTAATCTACTGACATAGTTTACGCAGCGAAAATACCTTCATCATGACATTATTACATCAAATACCTAACTTAATATTATTATGTACAAGAAAATCATCCGTTACATTTTATATGATAGTGAGTGACAAGACGAGCAAATAAGCATCATGATTGCCCATATCAGACACAATGCCACCCAGTGTTTTAAAATCCAAAATTCTGTGCGGCACTGCACTACGCTTGTCACCCTGAGATATCAGTTGTTGAAACTAGTCATCATCATGCCCAGTAATTTCTCTGGTAACATTGACATTGACAATGTTTGCACATTACTGCTTGGCGGATGAATAACTGGCACAGGTGTGGTACCTCCTCAGGCGGCCCCCTGAAATAGAGGCTCACACCACTTAATAGAATAAAAGATAATAAAGCTCATACCACTTTCAGATAGCTAATTTATTTGCACATTGAAACTGCGCAAAAACTTTAATAGAACCTAGTAATTTAGGGGTCTCGTTACGTTTAAGCTGCTTGCCCATTATATCGGTGCGTTATATGAACCAGGCAACGAACACGGTACGGTGTACCTTTTCCACTATAACGTAACAATATATATTTTTTAAAGAAATTGTTGTGTGCAGTTTTAACTTCGTAGACATTTTTTCGGAGGAATATCGGGGAAAAAACCGTGTTATTCCAAAAACTGTGTTATTCCAGGGTCTAAGACTCTACATAACAAGTTTCAGCACATTCGGTTCAGTAGTTACGACGTCCATCCTCATCTTTCGCATTTATAATATAAGTAGGAAGGATTATCGATAATTATAAATAATTTTCTCATGATTTGCTAAATGTCAATATAACATTGAAATTTATCATTTTTAGCTGTTATTATTAACAATTCACTGGTCTCGTGGCTCACACCCTCTAGTGTTTTTATAAAGTGCGAGAGCCAGAAGTTCGAGAGGGTGGCGATGCGACCTTCAGGGGCGACCGCTAGAGCTTCTGGCGGGAGCCCACGCAAACCGAATTGAGTTGGTTAGGTCGCGAGCGGGGCGGAGGCGCGCGGACGCCCCGCGGCGGAAAGGTGATCGTCCGCCTCTTCTTCTGCTTCACCCCCTCAAAAACCTAAATATCGCCTTTGGAGAGCGCCTTAATCCTTAAGTTATAGAAACGACACAAACTACGCTATTTTTATTACATATATCTGTACTAAGGTAAAATTATTAATAATCATTGATAAATATGATCAATTTCTTACTTTTACCTCGACTCTTGCTGGTTATTAATAATGATCGATAGTTAAATTATAAATAATTTTCAATTCATCAAATTTACCGTAAAATTATGTACAAAGCATATTTATTTTGCCGCTCACGTTCCTACCGGTATAGTGGGCAAAGTGTTAATATTAAATATTGGTCAGTGGCTATGATGAAAAGAGTTGCCTAGTGGTAATTCTTAAATATTTATCAACCGTGGTCGGTTGTTTGGAGCAATAAATATAGTTTTTGCCGCGATTATGAGCGATTCGTGATAGGTCAAAAAACTTTTAATCCTCTTTCATTTTAATGCGATCGTTGGTGTCTAGTGTCCAGAGAGTTATAGAATGTAATTCCCTGAATTAAGTCCAAAATTGTAAAGAAAAATATTTATCACTAACTGTGTTATAACTAGTTTACCTATATTATAATTTTATCTATAGTTTAGTATTTAGTGTCGACGACACATTTTTTAGTTTTTTTTTTATGATAGTGAGTGACAAGACGAGCAAATCAGGTGCCTGATGGTAAGCATCATGATTGCCCATATCAGACACAGTGCCACCCAGTGTTTTAAAATTCAAAATTATGCGCGGCACTGCACTGCGCCTGTCTACCTGAGATATGAGTTGTTGAATCTCATCATGCCTAGTAATTTCGCTGGCAACATTGCCCTTCAGACCGGAACACAGTAATGTTTGCACATTACTGCTTGGCGGTTGAATAACTGGCAAAGGTGTGGTACTTCCCCAGGCGGCCCCCTGCAAAAGAGGTCAACCACTACTAGTTTGTAAAGCTGCTAGTGGTATGATGACAGATAAGCTAGAAACGTCCTCATATGGCCCATTGGTCCAAATAGCCGGGCGTCGTAATTGTTTACCACCTGTCGCGACAAGGGGGACATATATACGTATTACAAAAAGGTTTAGTAATACTTAAGGGTTACGTTATAGGAACTATATTTAGGGCCTAGAAGGGTAAAAATATTGTATAGAAATAATAATAATATAGGACAACTTCCACACACGGTCATCTGGTCCCAAACTAGGCTAGAAGCCTGTACTATGGTAACCAGATGACTGATATACATACTTACATACGCTTATAACACCCAGACACAGATCAAACAGACATGTTCATGCACACAAATGTTTGACCTGGCCGGGGATCGAACCCGGGGCCAGCGGCACAGAAAGCAGAGTTACTAGTCTGAGCCAACGAGAAACGTTGCCCACTAGACCGTTTTGTGAACTTCGCGTGCCGTGCACGCCGCGTTAGCTTGTTGTCAACTATTTTACCATCATAGTGGACAAAGCATACCGTTCCGTTCCTGTAACATACACTCACGCCTTTTTCTCCAAGGGGTAGGCAGAGGCGTACCCAGGACTCAGTCCCATAGTAGATACACCCACATTTCGCCAGTATGTTATAGGTCCCATGTAATAGGGGGCGAGCCTATTGCCATCTACCGGGCACAGTTCCAGACTCCAGGCAGTTATAGAGATAATTTATAATGGAAACATCCAATAACACATAACTTGACCTCTGTATCGAACCCGGGACCTCATGTTCGGCAATCGATCTCACGCCCACTACGCCACCGAGGCAGTACAGAGTTCCTATAACGTACCAATATAACAGGCAAACAGCTTAGCGAGCTTTCAGAAGAACGTCAGCGTAACGTCAACGTCAACGCGACGCTGTGGTCGGGCGCTAATTTGTATGACAACGAAACAGTAGAATACACACTTAGGCGTTGCTCGTCTGAAAGCTCGCTTAATGTTGTAGAAAATTAACTCTTTACTGGAGTGTTAGTCTAGTATTAATTATCCACATACATAGCCCACTACATCCCACTGCTGGGCATAGGCCTCCTTAATATCATGCCACTTGACCGTCCTGTGCAAGCCGTGCCCAGACGAGTCCCGTTACTTTCGTCATGTCGTCGACCGCCCAACGCCAAACGATGTAGTTGGCAATTCACATTTTTTCCAACTAGATCTATTATTACATCGGGGCTGGAGTACACCGACTGGTCTTCTACGTACGCTAATTATAAATTAACTCTACACTGAGATATCCTCGATACTGTGTTATTATCACAGGGCAGTAACAAGAAATAGTTCGAATAAATTATTTTTTATTTTATGCAATATGCTAATATCGCGATCCGTTAATTTGGTAATTTCGCATCCATTTTATTTAATTAAACACAAATATTATAAACGCCAAAATAATGATGTCTGTCTGCCTCGGTGGCGTAAAGGGCGCATGATCGACTGCCAATCAAGAGGTCCCGGGTTCGATCCCCATGTCAGGCAAAGTGTTAAATATTGGATTTTTCCATTAGGAATTATCTCAATAACTGCCTGGAGTCTGGAACTGTGAACGGTAGATGGCAATAGGCTCGCCCCCTATTACATAGGACCAATAATATACTGGCGAAATGTGGGTATATCTACTGTGGGACTGAGTCCTGGGTACACCTCTGCCTAGCCCTTCGGGAAAAAGGCGTGAATGTATGTATGTTATGTCTGCCATTAAACCGCTGGCTGTCACAATTTTGGTATAGATAGATGATACTTTGAAGAAGGACCTGAGCTACTTTTAAGAAAATAAATGCGCAGCGACCCAATGTGAGTCTTGGCCTCCGACACAAGAAGACTCCACTCCTGTCTGTCCTACGCTATAGCTTGCCACGATTCTGCTTAAAGCGCCTTCAGGTCTTTTTCCACCTCATCCTTCCAACTGTTCTTAGGACGCCGGACCGGCCTTTTCCCGGTTAGCGTCCCAAGTACGCTCTTTTTGCCGTCCGATCCTCCCCCATGCGTTCAACGTGGGTATAGGTAATAATAATAATATGGGACAACTTTCACATACGGTCATCTGGTCCCAAACTATGCACAGCCTGTACTATGTTAACCAGATGACTGATATACATACTTATATAAGCTTATTATTATAACACCCAGACACAGATCAAACAGACATGTTCAATGTTCATGCGCACAAATGTATGACCTGGCCGGAGATCGAACCCGGGGCCTGCGGCACAGAAAGAAGAGTTACTACCACCTGAGCCAACGAGGCTGATATTATGAATAATATCAGGATATACATTTATCGATAAGTTAATTATATTAAGAAATGGGAAAACGAAACATCGATTTCACACAGCCTCGATGGCTCAGATGGTAGTAACTCTGCTTTCTGTGCCGCAGGGCCCGGGTTCGATCCCCGGCCAGGTCAAACATTTGTGTGCATGAACATGTCTGTTTGATCTGTGTCTGGGTGTTATAAGCTTATATAAGTATGTATATCAGTCATCTGGTTACCATAGTACAGGCTTCTAGCCTAGTTTGGAACCAGATGACCGTGTGTGGAAGTTGTCCCATATTATTATTATTATTATTTGGTTAATTTTTCATTGGACTGTGTCTCATTCTTAATATATTATGTTGTGACGTGCAAAAGTGTCAGATTTGAATAAATCCCTATAAAGACCTAATTGAAAAACTTTTTGAGTTTGAGTTTATAATACGCAGATGAAGTCGCGGGCACGACCTAGTGACATACACTTATTATTAAGTATAATATCATGCGACATATTTGCTATGAAGATAAAAAGTATCACCTGCGCCGGATGTTTCTTCGTAAATAAAAATATACGGTGATGATTACAAATTGCTAGACCAGTATTGCAGGGTTGGCCTTTTCTGTTCAACGTTCCAGTGAAAAAAAGAAAAAAACTAAAAACTGGCTTATCTTAGCTATCCATACATTGTCATCCAACCTAAAGCTGTATCGTAAGAAACTATTAGTTAATCTAGGCATGTATGCAAATTTTTATCTCTTTCGGAGCGAACTGTTTTAAAAATCCAATTTTCCAAGATTATAATTTTAACCCATACTAACAAAATAAATAGCTTGTGATAAACGAGTGCAGATGGCGTGCCGCTAGCATGTCAGTAGTGTGTCAATGGGTGAAAAAAAAATATTTTGATTTACACAAATTTTTCCTCCGACTGTAGGTTATTTGTATGAGTGGCCGACAGTTGACTGTCAAACTCAATCGTGAAGAAAATATTAATATATTTATTTTTATTTTTAATTTCAAATTATAGTCTTAAAAAGCCATTTTTAAACGTCAATAAATAATAACTATTTTATAATATAAAATCCTAAATGACTCACTGACTGACATGCAACGCAGAGCCCAAACCACTGATCCTAGAGATTTGAAACTTGGAATGTAGGTTATTTTCGTTATCTGCACGTGTGCTAAGGAGGCCAAAACGTGTGTCAAAGTTTTGGTATTAAACTCATTTATATAAAGAAAAGGCTTCTTGAAAATGGCAAGCTCAAATTAGGTCCCATTAGGTCCACGTACGTCAGTTAAGTAAGATCGTACGAGCGAATAATATTGTTGTCTCGGCCGCACTTCGATCTTAGGTACGTCTTTCTAACTTTATTGTTCATTATATTGCACTGTACAAACTGCACACTGAGCAGATAGCACGTATCAGTGTTGAGTAAGCGCTGGGATAACGTACCCTAACTCCCCTTTTCGTAACTACCATATTTCGTAATTGTGAGCGGGCAAAGCCGCTGGGCCTACATTAGTATATCATATAATAAAGGTGCCGACTCGACCGCAAGGTACATACAGTCACCTACACAAGTACATACCATACATACATACAGTCACGCCTTGTTCCCGTTAGGGTTAGGCAGAGACTATTTCTTTCCACTTGCTACGATCCTGACATACAACTTTCGCTTCTTCCACTTTCATCACATTCTTCATGCATGCTCGTCGGTTGTTGGTACTTTTGACCTGGCCTTTCCTTAAGATAACATCAACTTGTTCATGAAAGGTACGCCTAGGTCGACCCCTATCCACTTGACCATTCACACTAGCCTTATAAATCTCCTTTGTCAATCTCCTTTCGTCCATCCTCTCCACATGTCCGAACCATCTAAGCAATCCTTTCTCTATCTTTGTCACTACATCTTCTAACACGCCACAGCGTTCCCTTATCACACTGTTCCTCACTTTGTCCATCAAGGTCACTCCAGTCATACTTCTCAAACTTCTCATTTCCACAGCATTAATCTTAGGTCCAGATCATTACCAATTTGGTTTTATTAACAAAAATAGCAGAAAAATATGGCTCAAAGATCGACAATTCGAGATAACAGAAGGCCAGAGTACATGAGTTTTATTTACCGAGTGATTTATATATTTTACTATGATGTAACATCAATGTGACATTCAACCTCATCTGGCTTATCTATCATTTCTCTGATTGTGGTAAATACGTACCCATTCATATTATATAGATAGATACGAGTAGATATAAACTCTTTATTGCTACATCAGAAACAAGAATTACCCTTAAAAATAAAAAAATAATTATACTATAAGTATAACAAAAAAAATAAAAATAGTGTAACAATTGGCGGTCTTATCGCTAAAAGCGATCTCTTCCAGACAACCGTGCAGGGAGATTATATACTACTTTAAATAATGCTCGACTTTAAGGGCGCATGCTCGACTGCCAATCAAGAGGTCCCGGGTTCGATCCCCAGGTCATGCAGTGTTAAATATTGGATTTTTCCATTAGGAATTATCTCAATAACTGCCTGGAGTCTGGAACTGTGCCCGGTAGATGGCAATAGGCTCGCCCCCTATTACATGGGACCAATGACATACTGGCGAAATGTGGGTGTATCTACATGGGACTGAGTCCTGGGTACATCTCTGCCTACCCCTTCGGGAAAAAAGCGTGAACGTATGTTATGTTAAATAATAATTTCATACACTTTGGATTTGACAGAAACGTCCACAATCCCACACGTGGTGCTAAGCTAATTCGCTCTCTCACTCACACGTACCCACATTTATGAAGGTATTAAAAATACTACATGTATTACGTAAAATAATGACAACTAGGTTCTAGAAAATAACAATACAAAGATTCAGTAAAAATCAAATTTAATCCAAACTAGTTTTCACGTATAAAAACCTGCACAAAGAAAAGTTCCTAGTTCCTAGTTGTCTTTATTTTACGTTATTACATGTAGTATTTTTTATATCTTCAAAAATGTGGGTACGTGTGAGCGAGAGGGCGAATTAGCTTAGCACCGCGCCTTAACTTTTTTAATATACATAACCTAACAACACACCATTTTTCCCGAAGGGGCAGGCAGTAGCTTAGAGCCAGGAATAACACATAGTGGACACTTTTTATACTGATATTACCGCGGGAACGATAACTACGCGGGTGAAACCGCGGGGCGCAGTTAGTAATATTATAGAGGAAAGTATCAATATCAACCAAACGGTAGTTTGTGGTCATTGGTTAATTTCATAATGTCACTGGTTAGTTTAACCAAGCAACAGAAAAGCAATATGAATATGAGTAGGTAAGTAGGTATATATAGGTAAGTGCTTATTAAATATAGGGTAAACTTAGACTTTCCTGCTGGCTCAGTATGAAACTTCATTCCCGTCTTTTTTCTCTTTCGCCCAAATATGCTTTTTCAGGGATAAGATGTTAATTAAACCATGCGATATGGTTTTATTTAACAGCCTCGTTGGCTCTGACGGTAGTAACTCTGCTTTCTGTGCTGCAGGTCTCGGGTTTGATCCCCGGCCAGGTCAAAAATTTGTGTGCATGAACATGTCTGTTTGATCTGTGTCTAGATGTTATAAGCGTATATAAGTATGTATATCAGTCATCTGGTTACCATAGTTTTTGCTTCTAGCCTAGTTTGGGACCAGATGAGCGTGTGTGGAAGATGTCCCATATTATTATTATTATATCTCACGCATGAGATGACTAATATTGTCGACTCCAATCCGTGTCTCGATATGTATCTAATCGCTGGTGTCTAATTTTCAACAATTAGTAAATGGTACCCATGATAGCCCTGCTTAGTACATACTAAGTAGTAAGTAGGTCTGTTATGATTTTGAGCATGAGGTCTTCTTGGGTCTGGTTCTCAATTCACAAGTGTCATTACTACATAATATCATCACTACATATTTTGAAAGCCCAAGTCAAAAGTACCTACAACCGACGAGCATGTATGAAAAATGTCAGGGAAATAGTCTCTGCCTACCCCACCGGGAACAAGGCGTGAATGGTATGTATGTATGTATACATTTTAAAATCCTAAATGACACACTAACTGATATGCACCGCCGAGCCCAAACCACTAATCCTAGAGACTTAAAACTTGGAATGTATGTTTGTTTCGTTACACGGATGTTTACTAAGAAAAGGCGAGATGTTATATGTATTTTATATCGGGAATCCAAAAAAATATAGCACTTCTGGTTTGAGCGGATGAATAAAAAAGCATCTTGATAACTAGGTGGTACCATATGAGCAAGTAGGTACGTAATTCAAATAGCTTTTTTTATACTGAATGATTATAATAAGTATTTATCGTTCACTATGAAAACAACATTTAGGTAGGTATGTTTGTTTACGCGACCATGGAATTTGTTTTATTAAGATCATTTTATATTAACTTTTTGTCGAAACATAAAAAGGATACACCTAAAAAAATACATCTAACATAACGAGAATTAAAATGAAATTGATAAAAACATTGACAAATAATGTAATTATTATCACTATATTACGTATATTATAAAATCCTAAATGACTCCCTGACTGACATGCAACGCAGAGCCCAAACCACTGATCCTAGAGACATAAAACTTGGAATGTGGGTTCTTCTCACACTTGTTACAACTTTCGCTTTGTTCACTTTCATGGCTGTAGGCACTTTTGAAAATTAATATTTTAAAAATAAATAATGTAATATTTTAAAAATGGTATTTTATTTTATAGTTTTGACAAACACTTATAATTTTGCATGTATTTTTAATTTTTAATCCTATTATTAATTTGACATTAAACGTTTAATCATTTTCTAAATTGTCATACGTCAATAATGTTTTAAATGTTCTCCACTTATATTACAATCTAGCCTATGACAGACTAATGAGTCATTTTAATATAACTTAATTGCTATAGATTATAGAAGTAATAATGTATCGAAAACATGTTTATTGAAATATTTTAATCTTTGAACGAGAAAAATAATTTACTTTTTTCATAGCCCCTTCGAGAGACTACATTCTTGCATTACAATAAAATAATTATAATATATTATGATATTAATTTCAAAACTATAGTGTTAGTGTAAAGTTACACGGAAAATGATTTAATATGCTTATTTATAGACCAATCAATTAGCAGTTTAACGTTCAACACGTAATATGTGGTAAAAAATATTGTCACAACTTCGTTATTTTTATGATTTTCTTTACATTAATTAGCAACTTCGATTGTATGAAAACTCCATAGTACAACCTTTTCACAACATTAGGTACACAGGATTTTTTGTCAACCATGACAAATATTGTAATTAAGAGCTTACGCGGCCATCTAGGAATTTGACACAATCATATGAAATATTTACGAAATCGATGTTTTGTATTTCCCTGTTTCCTCCGTATTTAATAAACCCATTCTATAAACTTATATCCTGATATTTTTATGGTGATGTAACCTATGCCCCTGTTGTCATTTTAATTTTTCTTATAAACTCTGTTTTTTTTAGTGAACTTCCAAAAATCCCAGTTTTACACGCTTGATTGAACATTCACTACAAAAATAATGTAGGGTTTATAAACAAAAATAAAATGATAGGAACATACTTTAGTTCATCTTTATACAGGATATAAATATATCAAATAGGTTTACTGTATTCGGTGGAAACAGGGGAATACAAAACATCAATTTAATAAATTTTCCATAGGATTGTGTCAAACTACTAAGAAGTACTCTTTCCTGTTAAATAAAGAAGTTATGTCTAGTTAGTTGTCTCTGTTAGTTGTCTTTGTTGTTAGTTGTCTCTAATTTTTTTTTTATATTTATATTATTATGTAATTTCAAATACAATACTGATTGTTAACGAATTAAATAAATAAAAAAAATATGAAATGAAAAATTATTTTGGCGGAACCTCTTTCTGAGGGCGCAAGTGATAGCTTATTAGTTTTGTGAGTCGTTGTTATTATTGATTTATGTTGGTCTTTATTTTATTTAAATCGGTTTTAATCTGATTAGTTATTAATCGATTTAAGTTATGTCACAGATAATATCACCATCACTTTTAATTGATAGGTGCATTGGTAGTTTTACTTGTCTGTGGTTATTATATTTACTACTACCGGCATTCTCTGACGAAAAGCGATACTGGCGGTTGAGATACGGTGTGGTGAGCGTTATCTATAAGATTTTACGGAATAATTGTTATAAATGGTTGTTTTGGTGATACAATAGAAAAATTATATTGGTCTCTGCCTCTAATTCTGGTCTCCCGAAGGTAAATTCTAACATATCAGAAGTGGGCGTGAGCTGAAAATAAGTTCGGTCACGCCGTGCCTATAAATCCGCTGTTGGTCATTCGATTTATTGTAGAGGTTAAAAGTAAGCAAGCTAGTGTTGAAAATCATAATTTTGACAAACTTTTTCTGTTTTTATCGTGTGCAGTAGTTAAAATTTAACGTGAAAGTTTATTTACTATCTTCCTCTTATAAGTATTACGTATACCTTTTACGTTACGTGTTTTTCATTTCTGATTTTGATTTGGTGATTAATAATTTCTTCTCATAATATTGTAGAAGTAGAAGAAGAGTAGAAGTGAAGAGAGATTGAAGAGAGACTAAACAAAAGTTTAGTTTATATTATGATTTTTAATAGTGAGTGTAAAGAATATTTTTACTTATTGGTATCGTTATTTTTTAAAATTAATTTTATTCTAGCAGTTTGCTGCGATTCACTGGTGACTTATCCACTTTTATTTGTTTTAATCATTTGTTTTAGTTTTGTTTCTGGAAGATATTTTTGTTAATTTTTTTTTTCTTTCTATTTTTTCTCATCTTCCTCATTATTTTTCTTAATTCAAAATGGATAGATCACGGCATAAATGTCGCGATAGGGAAGTAGTAAGGCGAACGTGTAAGTGTTATCGTGCAAGTAATAATGAACGTTGCCGTTCACGAAGTCGTGGACGGCCTAGGGATAAATAGAGATCATAATCGTAGTTCTAGCTGGCGATAAAATAGATCACGTTGGTGTAGCAGCAGCAGCAGTTATGATAGTGAAAAATGTCCACATGGACATAGACATAAGGCAGCGAAGCGTTCCAAGCATAATACACGTAACAGTCCAATAGATACTCGTCACGTCACAAAAACGCCGCCATTGTCTCAGATTGAGCAAGTTGCACACCATGAACGTTCGGTTTTTGATATAAATACTAGTAATTTTTGCGTTCAAAATAACTTTCCTGTTTCGTTTAGTGTTCTAGTGTTCTTCCCCAGTAGTTGTTAACACAGAATGCTATTTTAGTAGAGAGTATACGTTAAAAATAACGGACTTATATATGATGTTAAAGGGTAGAGATAATAATTTGGCTTTAGCCACGGAATACACTTAAGCTTATATGGATGACCTATCAGTGACGTCATTAACTATAGTAGATGGGTTAAAAATTAGTGAAGTATAGAACCAATCATAGTTCTTGACGGTGTAAGACTCAATATTGACAATGCAACTTTGTTCCTTGGTATAAATATAGAGTCTAAACTGCAATGGAGCACTCATAACACCGTGCTCTCAGGGAAACTAAGCTCTGCAGCTTACGCGGTTTATAAAATTAGGCAACTAACAGATGTAGCCACGGCGAGATTAGTGTACTTTGCATATTTTCATAGCTTGATATCTTATGCGATTCTGTTGTGGGGGTCAGCCGCAGATATAGAAACTATCTTTATACTACAAAAACGTGCGATTCGTGCCATCTATGAGATGCGTCCACGCGAATCCCTGAGGGAATTATTTAGAGAAATAAACATACTGACCCTACCATCCTTACACATTTATGAGAATATCATGTATGTGTGTAAAAATTTATAAAAATTAAATAGTGACCTCCATAATTTTAATACTAGGAATAAAGACAAAATAGCTGTACCTAGCTTCAGATTATCTAAAACAAATAAAAAGACATTCTTAGGAAATAGTGTACGTTTCTATAATAAAATCCCAAAAGAGATAACTAGGCTCTCAGAGGGTAAATTCAAAACCTATATAAAATCTACTTTACTAAAGAAGGCTTAATATAAGGTCAACCAGTACATAGAGGATAAAGATGCCTGGAAACTTCTGCATAGCCGCTTCGCGGCACCTTCAAAGAAAACGAATGTAACCAAACCAAATATTGTGACACTATCTGTTGAAAAAAAAATTAAGCCCTACAAGTTTCTTGTGCGTTCTTCTTGTAGAGGTATCTTTCAGAACACACGGTAGACTCAGTACTGATTATCTTCATTGGCGTGCAAAAGTGTCGGATTGTGACCTATTTGAATAAAACTGTTTGAGTTTGAGCTTGAGTTTGAGAGAAGGTTTTTCATTTGATAAAGGCCGCTTAACTTACCCTTAACTTAAAGAAATCTAGGTTATTTCTAACCAATATCGATTATTTGGGCTATGAAGATAGTACACAAGGTATTCATCCAGGAAAATGCAAAATTAAAGCAGAAGAAAAATTCCCAGTCCCTAAAACGGTTCATGAAGTACGCCAATTTATTGGTCCTTTTAGTTAGATAGATAGATAGATAAACACTTTATTGGTACACCACAAACAAGATCTTAAAACTAATAACAATTAATAATAACTACTGTAAAAATGGGCAGTCTTGTCGCTGGGAGCGATCTCTTCCAGACAACCGTGACTACTATCCGTGATTTAGAGGCTTTATTTAGTTCTTTCAATCATAGCGAAATTATTTACATCTCACTGACAGATTGAAACTTATTGCATATTTTAGCCGCCAGACAGATGAGAACAAGTTTCATTCGTTTGAACAACAAACACTCGCTGTAGTTTATGCGCTTAATAGGTTTAGGGTATACGTCGTACGTTATTTCAAGTTATTTGTAAAAAGTTCAAAGTTGATACGGATTTTGCCGTTAATTCAAGGCACTATGACAAAACGGGATTCGATACCACGGGTAGCTTGTTGGTTTAAGATGATGCAGGCATATGGCTTTGTAGTTAAACTTCGGTATGGTTCTAGGATGAGTCATGTTAATGCACTGTCGCGCGACGCGATCCCATCTCAGTGTCAAACGTCAGAAGATTGTATTGATGTTCTAGCAGTTGAAGTAGGAGAAGAGTCATGGCTGCAGACAGTGCAGGAACAGGACTTAGAAATTAAACGCTTAATAGATTAAATGACTCTGACGCCAACGAATTTGTCGAGTTTCTTAGGTTTTGGTAACATCAACATTTTAATAAGAATTATCAAACATTGTCGGAAGTAGTACTCTGTAGTACTTATAACATAAACATTGTATAAATACATGTAAGCAAAGGTTTTATAAACAAATGGCTTGGCGCAGCATAGTGAATAGCTCTACACTCTACTGGTACTTAGTCAGTCGAAAAGGACTTTATCAGGTTAACTTCTAATAATTTTGTCCTAAATAACAAACTAAGCTTTTTAATTTTCTCTATTTTGTTTTTCTTATGTCTCTCATATTGAGACAAATCAAATAACACCTCACATCGTAAAATCCATCAAGCCGTTTAGGCTGTAAGCAATGCAAAAAAAAAAAAAAAAAAAAAAAAAAAAAAAAAACTCATAAGTACCCACATACACATATAAATACAAAAATATTCTCGAAAACATATCTCTTTCTAGGTAAAAATATAGGACAGTGTATGTTGCCCATAAATTACGATTAGAAATAAACTATTTATGAACATAACGAGAAAGAATTTATGAAGAGTAATTTAATATAAATTACCATGTTATATTTTTTATTTTATAATTGTATTTTATTAACAGTTATTGTGTAAGGGTCTGTCAACTTACTGTGAGCCTTCGGCCACGGATGAACAGACTTGTGACATAATATATGAATATTATTGATTGAATAAAATAACACTTTTTAACCGATTATATTATATTACAAAAATATTAAGTGAAAAACGGTTTGATGAAAATATAGATTTTTTTGGTATTATTGTCTTTTGGCCAGCATGCTGCTCATTTGTGGTCAGGAGTGGACATCCAGCTTTGATGATAAATAAATAAACATACAATTAGAGATTTATTAAAGATCAGTTTCAAATAAATAATGTACCGTGAATATTATCTTAAAATATATGATATTTAGAAAATGTTATATCG
Organism: Hemistola chrysoprasaria; assembly: GCA_947063395.1. Lineage (NCBI taxonomy): Eukaryota > Metazoa > Arthropoda > Insecta > Lepidoptera > Geometridae > Hemistola > Hemistola chrysoprasaria. The sequence goes on along the minus strand of OX346733.1, from coordinate 7,015,226 downwards.
TGATTGTAAATACAGAGAATAAATACAAAGAAAATTTGATATTAGGTAATAATAACATCTTACATTATAATTGCTAATAAGCTATTATAAATAAGTTAGTACATGAGTGAGAAATAAGAGATAGTGAAATAGATTAATTGTTATAAATGTAAATTGGTAACTAAAGGGGAAGTTAAATTATTATTTATTTTAAAGTGAATATAATTATAATATAAAGTTATAGAAGTGAGTTTAAGTGAATGATTATGATAATGTTTGTAAAATGAGTGAGTCATTATAATATGTAAATGAGTAAAGCGATGTTAGTGAAAATATTGAGTCATATAAATATGTGAATGATTACAGTGATGTTAGTAAAATAGTGAGGAATTATAATATGTAAATGAGTAAAGCGATGTTAGTGAAAATATTGAGTCATATAAATATGTGAATGATTACAGTGATGTTAATAAAATAGTGAGGCATTATAATACGTAAATGATTATAAAAGTGATGTTACTAAAAAAAAGTGAGTCATTACAAATAATAATAATGAGTATAGTGAGTCATTATAATATTATGTGAATAATTAAAGTGATTAGAAAGAGTGAGTCATTATGAGCGAATTCTCATAGTGATGTGGATATTAAAAGAGAGTCATAATAAGTGAATTCTTAAAGTGATGTAAATAATAAAAGTGAGTCATTATAAGCGAAGGCTCATTAGTAATGTCAATATTAAGAGTGCGTCATTATGAGCGAATGCTCATAGTGATGTGGGTTTTAAAAGCGAGTCATAATAAGTGAATTCTTAAAGTGATGTTAATAATAAAAGTGAGTCATTATGAGCGAATGCTCATAGTGATGTTAGTTATAAGAGTGAGTCATTATGAGCGAATGCTCATAGTGATGTGGGTATTAAAAGAGAGTCATAATAAGTGAATTCTTAAAGTGATGTAAATAATAAAAGTGAGTCATTATAAGCGAATGCTCATTAGTGATGTCAATATTAAGAGTGAGTCATTATGAGTGAATGCTCATAGTGATGTGGGTTTTAAAAGCGAGTCATAATAAGTGAATTCTTAAAGTGATGTTAATAATAAAAGTGAGTCATTATGAGCGAATGCTCATAGTGATGTTAGTTATAAGAGTGAGTCATTATGAGCGAATGCTCATAGTGATGTTAGTTATAAGAGTGAGTCATAATGAGCGAATGCTCATAGTGATGTTAGTTATAAGAGTGAGTCATTATGAGCGAATGCTCATAGTGATGTTAGTTATAAGAGTGAGTCATTATGAGCGAATGCTCATAGTGATGTTAGTTATAAGAGTGAGTCATTATGAGCGAATGCTCATAGTGATATTAGTTATAAGAGTGAGTCATTGTGAGCGAATGCTTATAGTGATGTTAGTTTTAAAAGTGAGTAATTGTTGAGTGAAAACTTCTAGTAATGTCAATGTTAAAGTGAATTTAGCTTTTATTTCTTTTTTCCATGTATTAATTATTATTAGTTTACAATAGTGATTTTTGTCATCCTAAACGCGAGGTCGCGTTTTCGTCAGGATTAGCCGAGTGATAGCTTATTAGTTTTGTGAGTCGTTGTTATTATTGATTTATGTTGCTCTTTATTTTATTTAAATCGGTTTTAATCTGATTAGTTATTAATCGATTTAAGTTATGTCACAGATAATATCACCATCACTTTTAATTGATAGGTGCATTGGTAGTTTTACTTGTCTGTGGTTATTATATTTACTACTACCGGCATTCTCTGACGAAAAGCGATACTGGCGGTTGAGATACGGTGTGGTGAGCGTTATCTATAAGATTTTACGGAATAATTGTTATAAATGGTTGTTTTGGTGATACAATAGAAAAATTATATTGGTCTCTGCCTCTAATTCTGGTCTCCCGAAGGTAAATTCTAACACAAGAAACATGTACATATTAATGAATAGAGTATATGTGTAACCACAATAACTTGTGGCGTAACTTTGTGTAAACATTTTAAATAAGGTTTTTTATTAACATAATATTATTTTCATGAGTAGTAAATAAATACATCGTGCCGTGGAGTTACCGGCTTTAGAATAGTGCTCCACCCTCTCTACCCGTGGTTGCCGTAAGGGCCGGCTAAGGGTTAACAGATCCAGAGGACGGCCAGCAGCGTCCTCTGCAAAAAATCGAACCAACGAACTGCGCTCGACAACCCGCACAACAAGCGTGTCGAGTATTGGCAAAACTCCCCTTTATGAGGGAGGCCTATGTTCAGTAGTGGATTACCAACGGCTGAGATGATGATGATGAAATAAATACATGTTATAATTTACACGTACCTTAACTCAATTAATAATTATATAGTTATAATTTGAATGTACTTATATGTACATTTTGAATGATAAGTCCCCTTATTGAAAAATAACAATAGGTACTTGCTAGTTTTCTTTTAATTTTTTTAGACTGGTTGCCTGGAAGAGATTGCTTAAAGCGATAATGCCGCCCATTGTCGACCAATTAAAATTAAGTACGTTGATTATTTAAAGTTAACACATGTATAATTTCATTATTGTGGTTTCAAATTGTACTCTTCAATTATTAATATTATGTTGAATATAAAAGATATTATTATACAACATATGTTTTATTGTGGCATTATATTAAATTTAATACTATGTTTAATAATTATATAATTTAATTATAGTTATTAGCTCAGGTGGGGTTGAGCAAATAACTTTTAATCCGATATACAATCAATGTAAATTCATTTATCGTCAAACAAAATAAGCATAAATACTCACAATATAATACAACATGAACAAAAATTTTGTCATGCTGCCAAAAACAATCACTAAGTAAATAGTCGGCATTTCCTTTATTTTAAAATGAAACTTTTACATTTATTTAGTTAAGCAAATTTAAACACAGATGTAATTAAAAAAATATATATTAAAAAAGATATACATACGATAGAACATCCCCATGTAGAACCCAGCGACGGCGATCGCGAATTTCACGAAGTCGCTCGTCGTATCTTGGTCGAACTTCTTGAGGAGATCACTCATTATGTAGGCCTTTACAGGTCTCACAGCACACTGGGTCTCAACCATCGTGAAATTAAAAAATACAATTCGTATGCACCGATAACCCGACGACCCACTGGCCACTAACACGATACTGCAAAAAGTTGCATCCAGAAAAAAAGAACAAACCGCGTTCGGTTGGCGCGAAGACTCGATACGGAATGATACTGGCAGGAAAACACACGCGCTAGCAGTTATAATTTATTTATCTAACTAAGACAGATAGGCTGTTTATTATATTAGAATTTAACTAAGCGGATCTTGGTTCCGAGTTCCGAAGAAACGCAGAGTCGGTGTAAATTATCTTTCGTACCTAAATCCGTAATTTTCCATCGGTTTCGAGAATTTTAGATATCTTTACCGTGGTTCAATGTTCGTCACGAGTTTCTTTCATAGAAATAACTAGCTGTGCATTTAATTTTTCATTTATTCAATTCATTAACAATTAGTATTGTATTTGAAATTACATAATAATGTAAATATAAATAAATTAAAAGCAAAATAATTAAAATAAACTTAAAAATAAAAAGATTCAATAATAATACATAATAATAAATTAATGTGCCACGCGGTTTTACTCGCAGAAAACTATTCAATGTGTTCTATGTACTGCCTTAGTGGCGTAGTGGACGCAAGCTCTTACCCAGGACCTCATGGTCCCGTGTTCGATCCCCAGGTCAGCCAAAGTGTTAAATATTGGATGTTTCCATTAGGAATTATCTCAATCAAGAGTAGGTACTATTGCAGTAGTCAGTCAACGAGGCAGTAACGCCTGGACTTACGCACACGTTTGACGCGTGTACACACGTTATGTTTTCTATGTAGTAAGTAGTACTGTAGTAGGCTATTGTGCGCGGGCGATTGTATAGAGTGACGAGGGTCTGGCATGAAGTTTTGGGTTCGATTTCCAGGTCGGGAGAAATGTTGGAAATTAGGAGAGAAAAGGGGGAAATTTGCTGTAGCGTTATATATATATATATAGACAGATTTTAATAAAATTTGAGAGTCACACTGACTTCATTCTACACAAGATGTTGCGAATAAAATTCCAAGAGGGGAGTGGAGGGGAGAAAAGTGGTGCTTTGTCTTTCTCGCAGATGTCTCTTTCGCACGCACGACGTAGCAACGTGACAAAAGTAATTTTATCATTATGAACATAACATTTAAAAGAAAGTACTATTTATTATTACTTGGTACAGTGGTACAGTCGCTTGCACATAAAAGCGGTTCGATCGTGTAGCGTGAACACCGTACCGAACGGTACGGGTCACAGATTAAGTAGTACAGTGGTACGGCCGTACCATGTTTAATCGTCAATTCGTAGTTTAAGTATTTTTAAATATATAAATAGAACTTGGTAAAACATGTAGAAATTATAAAAATAATATAATAATTAGCATCTCGATGACTATGGATTCTGTAAACAAACAGTAGAATTCTATACGTGCGCTAAAAAAATGCAGCGCGGTGCATTTCTGTAGTAACTGACCACAGAGATTGCAATACAGTTCATCAAGAATTTTACGTGCAACCTTATTTATTTATTTACTTTAGGTATTAAGCGTAATACCTAAAAGCTTGTTACCTAATACCTAAATATGTACATTAAGTATTAGGTAACAAGCTGTGTCCCGCGGTTTCACCCGCGTACAAGGTCGTTTTATAAGGAAACGCGAGTGATCGCTAAAACTTATACCCCTTATCAAAAGCCAACATAGCCTGTTGAAAAATTCATGTTCGATTTAATATCGGGCTTTCTTCGTTAATTATGAGTTACATTATAATGATCATTATAAGCATATTAAGCATTATATAATCATTATGATAATAAAGCATATCCAGACAAACTTTGAAATATTTTTATAATTTTCTGGTAATTTTCAGCAAACTGTTAAGTCGTCAAATCTGTCTCTTCTTGTCTCTCTTAAGTCGTCAAACTCAATAAAAAATAAATTAAGAATTTTTTTGTCGAATTAATTTTTGAAAATGTATCAAAATGGAGGAGCCATGGGGGTCGCAAACATAAATTAATTATTAAGGCATTTAATACCTATATAGACATGATTAGTATAGTGTAGGGTTTTCTTAATTTTACTTGTGATATAAGATCATGCTTCTTGCCAAATTTCATGATGCTAGGCCAACTGGAAGTGCCTTAGAGATTTTCAGTCCGTTGCGCAAAGCGTGTGTATAATGTTCGTAAAAATTACAAATTTCCTGTGTCACATAAGGTCACATTAAATCTGATACTTGTGAGGTCTACAGCTCATAGAGCTACTAGTTTATTCTGTGTCGAGAGATCCTTTACTTATAATAAGTTAAACAATAGGTGATAAGTGATAATGGGTAAGCCATGTTTGGCATAGAATCGTCGAGAGTTCAACCGACCTAGTGAATGTATGACGTATCTTATGACGCATTATGAAGTACATTAGATGGGTACATGGGTATGGTACCATATAAGCAAGGAATATCTATGATAAATGTATATAATATATTATAATATATAAGTAGCTATAATATTATCTATGTATATACCTGTATATTGCACACCGCCGTCATTAAATGTTTACTGTCCTTTTCCATCCCCAGGTTGTCTGTAAGAAATTGCTTTACGCGATAAGACCGCCTGTTGTTTACCGTGTCTTTTGTATTGTCTTTTTGTAAAATTGTTATTTTTTTGGTATGCAATAAAGTATTATTCTATTCTATTCTATAGTTACACATCTATACTAATATTATAAAGAGAGAAACTTTGTTTTTTTGATTTTTTGTTTTTTTGTTTGTAACGAATAGGCTCCGAAACTACTGGACCGATTTTAAAAATTCTTTCACTTATGGATAGCTTAATTCAGTGTGAGTGACATAGGCTATATGAGATTTTGAAAAAAAATAGGGATCCGTAAGAAAACTGCAATATTGTGAACCAAGGTGTCACATAATATAATTACCATATTCATAAATTTGCGTGCGCTGTGAAATCCATTGATGGTACAATAATATAATGTACTAGGGGTTTGTAGTACTTAACAATATCTACAAAATAGTCCACGGAAATTTTATCCATCTATTTTGGTTTAGTCACAATAATCGAAACAGACATTATATGCATGCGCTGTGAAAAGTATTGGTGGTAGAATAAAGTAATGTACTAGGGGTTTGTAGTAATTATCAATGCCTACAAAACGGTATACATAGATTATATCCATCTTTTTTGGTTTAGTCAAAATAATCGAAGCAATGATTATTTTTCATGCGGTGTGAAAACTATTGGGGGTAGAGTAAAGTAATGTACTAGGGGTTTGTAGTAATTATCAATACCTACAAAACAGTATACATAGATTATATCCATCTTTTTTGGTTTAGTCACAATAATCGAATCAGTGATTATTTTTCATGCGGTGTGAAAACTATTGGTGGTAGAGTAAAGTAATGTACTAGGAGATTGTAGTACTTATCAATACCTACAAAACAGTATACATAGATTATATCCATCTTTTCTGGTTTAGTCACAATAATCGAAGCAGTGATTATTTTTCATGCGGTGTGAAAACTATTGGTGGTAGATTAAAGTAATGTACTAGGGGTTTGTAGTACTTATCAATATCTTTAAAATAGCCCACGATAAATTTATACATGTGTTAAGGTTTGGTTTGCCGTGGGGTTACCGGCTTTAGAATAGTACCTCACCCTCTCTACCTGTGGTTGCCGTAAGAGCCGGCTAAGGGTTATTTATGAGATCCAGAGGACGGGCAGCAGCGTCCTCTGTGTAAAACCATCAATCTGCGCTCGCCAACCCGCCTGCCAAGCGTGGCGAGTATTGGCAATATGAGGCTTATGTTCAGCAGTGGACTTTTAACGGCTGGATGATGATGATGATGAAGGTTTGGTCAGTGTATCAGAAATAGTCCTTAATTTGCGTGCGCTGCGTAAACCATTAGGGTTATATCTATTAAAATACAATGTATCACGAATTTACTCCTGTTAAACGTTCACTATACCTACTTCTGCTACCGTGCGAAGCCGGGGCGGGCCGCTAGTAGATCATAAAGAGATAGGTAAGAGAAAATCTGTGGTCTAAGGGCCTGTGCAAGTCGCGTCGAAGAGCGCCACTTTGCACCTCTTACACACACCTGATACAGAGGCTTGGCTAACCGGCCTCTACTCTCTACGGCTGGATGTAGAGACGGCGCGCGCTAGTTCTGCGCCGGGGTCCCACGCTTGTTTCGATGCAAACACTCCGTAAATTAACGCACTGGTGACGCGCCGGTGTCGCGCGTGTGTAACGCCATAGACGCGATGCTGCCTCGCGCCTGTATCGACACACTAATGCAAACCACTTCCTAAGGCAACTTGCTATTCCAACTGTTATTATTCCCAATTGCCCTTTTATCTTCATCTTATTATAATACTAGGTGTGCCCCGCGGTTTCACCCGCGTATACATTATCGTTCCCGTGGGAATATCGGGAAACTAAGTACCCTATGTGTTTTTCCACAGCCTATGCTCATATATACTAACTTTCAGCCCAATCTGTTCAGTAGTTTTGGCGTGAAAGAGTAACAAACATACATCCATCCATCCATCCGCGTAAACCTTCACATGTATAATATTTGTAGGATTATGTCTAGTGTGTCAAGACTACTGGTCAGTCACATTTTCTTTATTCAATTTGGTCTCAAGAAGAGACTTTTGCAAGTCAATGAAGTTAAGGAGTAAGGAATCAACTGTGCATTCGGAAAGATACCTCTACAAGAAGAATGTACATGATACTTGTAGGGCTTAATGTTTTCTACTGATAGTTTTAACAACATAATTTGGTGTGAAAGAAGAAAAGACCGCGCGAACTTGCGATGATCAGACACGTTATATTATCTAATATCAGTGGACAGTTGATTAATAAAAGTACCTATAAAAAAATAGTAAACCTAGTAAAACCTATAAAAAACAAGACACCAAAGTACTAAAGCAAAACTTGTTTAATTTTATGATGTGATTATGCTGTTATTTTTAGCAATAATGAATATTTGTGACATTTAAATAGATGAAGGCATGAAATCCTATCCTATTTATGTTATAAATGCAAAAGTTTGTGATGGTGGTTGGATGTTTGTTACTCTTTCACGCCAAAACTACTGAACTGATTAGGCTGAAATTCGGTATGTAGATAGCTTAGACATACATACATACAGTCACGCCTTGTTCCTGTTGGGGTAGTCAGAGACTATTTCTTTACACTTTCTAGGATTCTTCCACTTTCATCACATTCTTCATGCATGCTCGTCGGTTGTTGGTACTTTTGACCTGGCCTTTCTTTAAGATAACACCAACTTGTTCATGAAAGGTAAGCCTAGGTCCTAGGTATAGATTAGACCCTGGAATAATACATGGGGTACTTTTTATCCGGATATTTCCACGGTAATGATGTCTACATGAGTGAAACCATGGGGCACCGATAATATGAATGAACATAGTTTTAAGTTATGTTTTATCACAAAGAAAAGGGTTTTTTTTATATTATAGCATAATCAGCTATTTGCCAGTGAAAGTCTCATAAAAGTTAGTCCAGTCATTGGTGATGCCAGTGGAGATAATCAGTATCAAAAAGACAAATAGACAGACAAAAATAAAATTGTATTATTCTTATTATTATTATTGTATTACATACTTTCATAAATGTGTATTTAGTAAAAACAAATGTTTATCATAGAAAGTTTAGGATTAATTAGTTAAGCTATAATGCAATTTGTACCTATTATTTTTGAGAAATAAACTATTTACTATTTTAATAATTTTTATATTAATAACAGACACTTCAATTTGTTTATTTGTATTGATTTAAATTGTATTTTTGTTATTAGTATTGTATTAAGATAACCTGTTTAGGTAACTACTACTATTCTCAGGGAACATCAGGATAATAAGTGCTCTATGGCCTGCTTCAAGGTATTATCTACTCTAAGGTATGCTAAGGTAGGAACAGTTGTCTGGAAGAGATCGCTTTTAGTGATAAGAGCACCAATTGTTACACTATTTTATTGTTATACTTAATGTATACTTTATTTTTGAATTGCCACATCACAAACCAGAATTAATTTGTGTTTGTGACGTAGCAATATAGAGTTTATCTATCTATCTATCTACCTCTATACCAAAATTCCTCAAAATCAGTTCAGCGGTCTAGGTTTGAATGTGTTTTAGACACAGTTTTATAGAAGCAAGTATGGATTAAAGTAATTTTACATGAAAAATATGGATGAGCAATAAAAAGATTACTAGAGAAGAGTTTTATATAGGTATATAGAAAATGACGCAATAGAATATAATATTATGTGGTAATTATTATACTGATTCTATGTAATATTAAAAAAGCAATAAAAAAATATTGAACTGATTGTAGTATTCTAGACATGGTAATAATGTTATATGCCAGCATTGTTTAATAATTATCTTGAAAGTTTAATGATGTTTAAATAAGTTATAACTTAGAATAAATTCTCAAGTTACAATCGAACACAATAAGTTACCTACTTCATCTAGGACCTACTTGGGGTAAGTAAAGTAGGTATCGTTTACGGTATATTATTTTTATCTAACAAAGCATATCGATGTTGGATTGATAAAGAATAATGAACCACTTACCAATAATATCGTAGAAACTCGTAGAATAGTTGTCCATAAAATCGGAAACATAATTCATTTTGGTAACACAACTTTTAATAGTATTTTTGAAACAGTTTTCTGAGATATTAAATTAGATAAAGTTTATGCAATATTTGTCATGCATAGAATAGCAGCTAATCCTTATCATGGATTAGCTTAGCTTTGTTTATTTGATTTTTTGCAACATCAACAGCCACACTACAATCAGCAGATCACAATAATTCGCGTTTTTCAATTCAATCGTTTTTCATTCCAATGATCAAGGATTTAGCAAGTGACAGTGACATGTAAGGATCAAGGACCTTTTGCTTGACATTGACATCATCATTTAAATGTTCATATAAAACTTTTTCTGGCTAAATTTGACATTGCACGACTTTTAGATATGCCAGACTCGTCAAGGATTTGTGTAATTTTATTTATTTATTTGATTTATTTTTGTGTAATAAATAATATTAATAATATGGGACAACTTCCACACACAGTCAACTGGTCCCAAACTAGGCTAGCCTGTTCCTGTAACCAGATGACTGATATACATACTTATAATATAAGCTTATAACACCCAGACACAGATTAAACAGACATGTTCATGCACACAAATGTTTGACCTGGCCGGGGATCGAACCCGGGGCGTACGCCACAGAAAGCAGAGTTACTACCATCTGTGCCAAGCAGGCTGTGTGTGGTATGATACAATAAGTAATAATAAGTAGAGCATAGAAGTAGGGAGCAACGCTTCACCCTTCTAGCAACGCAGTCTGCGTTGCTAGAAGGGTGAAATGTCTAGAGATCTAATTACTTGATCACATAATACGTCAAAATCAGGATCAGCGTGCAAACTGATGCGCGGCCATTTATAAAAGCAAACGCGCGCCTAGTATGGCATGAAGATAACTTACTTTCCCCAACGATATTAATGTACCTACTACCAACTACGTACTAGATTTCGCGTTCCAAATACTCACTTTGCTCGACTAAAGTGCACTTCAATCCGTGCACCTTACGTTAGTGTCGCTACGATATCCACGCAGTGTGAACGCGTACGGAACTGTGCTAATATCATGAAAACCGAATCAATGTGTGAACTTGGACGTTGAAAATTTTCAGTACTAAAATAATTCCTTGTTAAATTCAAGTAAGAATATAATGGTTTGTTTTTCAAGTGAATAAATAGGTCATTTTATCGTATAAATACAATAAATAATGCATCTTTATTCAAATGCCACTACATCTACAAAAAATGCGTAGATGTTCCATTACAAAGCCGCAGCAGTAAATAAAACAGGAACACAGACCTACCTATGTACACATCACCCGTTTTTCTTAAAAGGGGTAAGTAGGTAGAGGTGTGCCCACGTCTCAGTCTTATTTATAATATGTACACCCACATTTTGATAGTATCTAGTATTTTTTTTTTTATTACTGCATAGCCAAGCACTTGACCGCAGTCTCACCTGATGGTAAGTGACGACGCGGTCGACGATGGTGCGTGCTTGCCTAGAAGATACCTATTCACTCTTGACTTGAAGACCTCAAAATTGTACTTTTCGGGAAACAATGACTCTGGCAAGGTGTTCCATTCCTTGGCAGTTCGAACAATAAATGTTGACTTGAACCGCTTTGTACGAGTCGACGGAATCTCAACCATGTAAGGGTGGCATAAATCCGTACTCCTCGTCGTCCGAAGGTGAAAGGGTGATGGCGGAATCAAGTCATGTAGCTCCGCAGCGCACTCTCCTAAATGTATCCTGTAGTACACCGAACCCCGAACACCGAACACCGAAAGGCAGGCCACTCTACGTCGATGTTCCAGACTTTGGAGTCTGGAGTTTTTTGCTTTTCTTTCTATAGAGTCCAAGGCTTCAAGCTGGTATTTGGCAGAACCGTCCCAGAGGTGGCACATAGTATTGCATACAAGAACGGACTTGAGCTTGATATAGATTTAAAAGCTGTCCTGAGGTGAAATACCGCCGGACTTTCCCCAGGACGCCCAGCTTTTGTGCAGCCAACTTAGCCTTGGACTCAATATAGGAGACAAAGTTCAAGGTTGCTGTTAAAGTAACACCCAACAGCTCCAGATGGTCGGATACGTCTACTGATACATTTCGAAAAGTGGGAGTCAGTTGAAATGGACTCTTCTTAGCGGTGAACAGACACGCTTAGGTCTTAGAGGCATTAAAATTGACCAGATTGGCCTCGCCCCACTTTGAGACATCCTGCAGGCCTACCATCAACTTATAGGCTAGCTATTCAATTCCGACTCTATTCAATTTAGGTACCTAAAAAATTTCATACCATCAACTCATTAAGCGACGATCGCATTTGAATCGTATTACGTCAGAAAGAATGAACAAAACGTTGTCTCTGATCCAACTTTCCGCCGCCGAGCGAGAAAAAGACAACGCTATATAAAAATCTCGTGGTCTCATTCAATGGTCGCTTCGTTTTGAAACGGCATCTTACATAAAAATCGGAAATTACCGGATTTTTTTAGACCCCAATTTTATATTAAGTTTTGCGAATTAAATACATTAAATTATTTTATATTTCACAAAATTTTATTTATTTAATATTTTGGGTACAGTGTCTTCCCATTAATGCTTGAATTTCCAAGATTATTATACGAAATCGTAATTAAAATTTTTGAACGAACTAGCCGATGTCATCCTTATTACCTATTTTTTCTAATTCTTGTCATACTTTACGAGCGCGGTAGTTTTAAAAATGGAATTATTAGTTTGTGTTTGGCGTTTGGAACAAAACAAAGTTAGGAAATTTATAATGACGTAAGCTGTTAGTTTATGTTTTCTATTTAATCAAGTGTTTTGGATATTATTTAACGATTCGTAATATCAAACCTCAATAATAATTCCATGTCCACTCAACAGTGTGGAATTTCGTGTACCTTTACCTTTCTTAAGTGTTTTTTTTGTATACAGTGAACAATCTCGTCAAGTGGTGGCACGAAGGGTTACGTAGCACCAGTTAGAAATATTGTTGGAAGCTCTAAACTCTCATCGAGAACATCTTCAAAACAAAAGCATCTTCGTTGATGCACTCCATCAGCTCAAATAATAGTAGTTCGTCAGATATACTATTCAATATTCAAACAACTCTTGCGCACGACGTTAAACTTAGTTGATTAGTATCTTAGATAATATTATGTCACAGAGTCACAGCTCTACTTATCGACTTTAGTCTCAATAATGAAAATAGCACACTTACACTTACACAGATTTAAAACATACACGGAAATTTGTAAAAACGATTCAGTTTGGCGAAACAAAACTAACTTTTATTGAATCGCTAGAATTGACAGTTATGCTATTCAGTTTCAGTCGTAAGGAAGCATCATAGTACGAAAAGAATGAACGAAACTAAGCTTGCCATTCAGTTTAGGTTTTGTTTTGGCGGGAATTTTAAACTGATCGGCTTAACAAGGTCATGGTACGAAAATAGCGACGCAGTTCAGTTTAGGTCCTAAACTGAATTGCTTAACTAGTTGATGGTAAGCCTGCTGCAAGGCCAAATTAATGCGTTCGACCATAGTCTGTCTTAGAAACTCGATTTGTTCCCCATCAGCACGGGGCATTGGATGTGTACCTTTCCACAACAGTACTGTCGTCTGCATACTACCCAAAGATACCAGGTTTGAGCAGATCATTAATATGCAGCAAAAAGAGCGTTGCGGATAGAACTGATCCTTGAGGTACCCCGGCATTAATCGCCAATTGGTCGGACGAACATCCATCGAGGCACAGAACACATATACAAGAAGAAGTCCCACTACGTACTTCAGATTTGCGTACACGAAGCGACGCTAGATCTACCAACGCTTCGCACTGGAACTATCCAGTAGCGCGGGAGATTTAATATTTCTAACATTAGCTATAGGTACCTACCAATATTATATTTCTATATTTACTTCTATATCTATTCATGACATACGCAAAGGGTAAAAAATAAGAGCAGGTATTAGAAGTAGTCTTTATTCAGATGAAAATAAGGTAAATCTTATATTACACAACAACTTTCTAGAAGGGGTTGGCCGAGGTGTACCCAGAACTCAGTCTCATACTAAGTATACTCCCACATTTCGCCAGTATGTTATTGGTCCTATGTAATAGAAGGCGAGACTGTTGCCATTTACTGGGCACAGTTCTAGACTCCAGGTTGTTATTGAGATAATCCCTCACGGAAAAATCCGATATTTAACACTTTGCCTAACCTAGGCGTCTTTTTCGCACAATCGCAATAATAGAGTCTATGATCTCGTTAGCACAAGAACAAAACTTTGTATAGCACAATATAACAAACACGAGAAACTTTACTTATCTTATTTCCACTAAAGATGTGCAAAGTGCAAAAATCAATGAAAAAGTGAAAATCGTAAACAAAAATCAGCCATTTCTATTATCCGGTTGCCAGATGGCAAAAAAGAAATTCTTCTAACGCTGATTCAAGTAATCATAAGAATCTGAGGTCTAGATTTAACTAATTTGAACAATATATGTAATAAAATTATTAATAAATTTCATTATTTATTTCAAAAGTGTTTATTCTTTATTATTTCTATCTTCCAAATTAATTTAATAATTCCCATAATTTTGAATTCTACTAAAATGTTATATTTTCCTTAGTAGGGTCAGTAAATAGTGCTTTCTCTGTCGTTTTTAGAGCTCCGTTTCTTTTTAACATTTCCTTCGCCGTGTTGGCATTGGCCGGGAACTAAGCTGACACCCCCAAGCTGACACCATACTAATTATAGTGATCTGTGGCTGACACCCCCTGGTCAAGATCTTCACGAATTTTGGCTTGAATTTATATATCATTTGGTACAAAAAATGGGAAAACAATCATCGTTCCTGTTTAAAATCTCGTAATAATGTATTAAAATACACTATAAATTCTCAAAATGATTGACAACAGATACAAAAAGATGATACGAAGGCGTAGGTTTTGTAAACGCATACTTCTGTTTGTGTCGGTATTTTGTATCTCATTTTACGTGTCTTTGCTATTGTTTGGTAATTTAAAAACTCCTCGAGTGATAAATTTAACATCCCTGGATCGCTGTCCGGCTTGTTATGGAGTAACGATGTGTTCAGTGTTGTATTCTAACCAAATAATACTAGATAATTTAGGTTGGTCGACCATGTTCAACGCAAAAAATATTTATTACGGCTATACAAAATGGAATAGACGAGTGGTATTAAAGAAGTTAGCTCATGATTGGGAGCTGAGAGAGTTTGACGCGAAGTTTTGTGCCATTTGGGGGTTAAAAACGAACTGTAAACCCAAAGATATAGAATCGAAAGATATACAGGAAAAACTTGTAAAACTCGTAGAATATAACCTAAGTTCTCATGACTTGACGCCAAAGAAAGGTCTGGTGGTGTGCCCCTACTCATATAGCTTCTATGACTTTATAGAGCCAGTTCTAAAGGAGAAAACAAGTAAAAAGATTGATACTGCTTACGTATGGACTATGCTTATGGTTAATCCAGAACCTATAGTATTACAGGTAAATACGGAGGTCAATGTACAAATAAATAACTTTCTTTTAATACATTTTTTTTGAGATAGTGACAAGACAAGCAAATCAGGTGCCTGATGGTAAGCATCATGATTGCCTATATCAGACACAGTGCCACGCAGTGTTTTAATATTCTAAATTCTGCGCGGCACTGCACTGCGCCTGTCACCCTGAGATATGATTTGTTGAATCTCATCATGCCCAGTAATTTTGCTGGTAACATTGCCCTACATACCGGAACACAGTAATGTTTGCACATTACTGCTTGGCGGATGAATAACTGGCAAAGGTGTGGTACTTCCCCAGGCGGCCCCCTGCAAAAGAGATCTACCACTACAAAATATTAACCAATTGACCTCCAAGGGTACGGCATCAAAAGTGCTCACTGTACTCTAAGCTATGTTTTGTTACATAAAGACAGTGATAGGGTAAAATTAAAGTATTCTTACATACATACAGTCACACCTTGCTCCCGTAGGGAAGGCAGTGATTATTTCTTTCCACTTGCTACGATCCTGACACAACTTTCGCTTCTTCCACTTTCATTACATTCTTTGTGCATGCTTGCCAGTAAAGTATTCATTCATAAACATTGATAAAATTGTTATCTAGCAACATTGTTTTTCTGTAAATAAAAATATTAATTAAATTATTGTCATCATAGGCTTTAATATACTTTATTAAAGAAACAATCATATTATTAAGTAATGTCGCCTAAAAGCGTTATTGGTCTGAGCCCAAAAAAATTTATGCCTCTAGGCGACATTGGAGTTCAAAGGGTTAAAGAATCATGCATGGTTCTCATTGGGGTAGGCAGATACAATTTCTCGCCACTGGCTAGTCCTGGCTTCCCGACTTTATAAGAGTAGAAACATGATGGCATGCACACATTAACACAATGCTAGTTTATGTACACAATAGAAACAAAAACAGCCAGGCTATGTGTGCATGCCATCATGGTTGTATTAGCAAGCTGTAGTGATGGTAATTATTGCGATTTCACAATAATATCATAAGCATGCGAATTAATGAGTCATAGCATGCTATTTGCTATGACGATAATTCGCACTTCGTACTTCACACCGCCTTGCTATTAATTTTAACGAATTAAATAATCATACACGTTCATTCAATATACAACCCTAAGTACAAGCAAATAAAGATAATAATGGCTTAATCGCGCCTACCAAATTGTTAATAATTTCCCTCGGGACTCTCGACAGCAACGAGGTCAATCAGGGTCATGTAAAACAGATATAGTTTTCAGTATTCCCGTCTCGGCGTCTCCCGTGGTTCCGACGGCCGACGGCCGAGGGAGAGCACACGGAGCACGCTGCCGCTATGATCGTGTGAAGCGATGAATTCGCTAAAATCGCAATCACAGAATTTCGCAACTTCATTTAATATGCTAAATGCTATTAAAGCTATAGCGTGCTATCAATGAATGCCAATGCTAATTAATCCATCACTAGCAAGCTGACTTACTATGGTGATTCACTTTGATATAAGACATATAATATAAGACTCCGTCTGCCCTTTTTTCTGAGTAAGTTCATGATAAGGTATTGTAGTATTTATTGGACATATAGAGTATTCTAAGCAATTCCTCTATTCTCTTTTTTAGGTGATACCAAAGTCTCACGGATGGCCAGTACCAGCCTATGGTGGGGTCTGTGGACGATTAGAACTTGTAGCTTATGAAGGAGTGCCTCTATCCGCATTGCTGCATGTGGAATGGCACAGGAAACTTAAGTTTGCTAAGAAAATATTGGACGCTGCGATGGATTTCACTTTTAAACATGACAGGTAGAAACTTCAAAATTGTTACATGCTTACATACAGTCACGCCTTGTTCCTGGTGCGGTTGACATACTATTTCTCTCCACTTGCTACAATCCTGACATACGACTTTCGCTTATTCCACTTTTATCATTTTACAGACATGATCGTCGGTAGTGAGTATTTTTGACCTGGTCTTTAGTCTTTGGAACACTTCTGCCACGCCAAAAAGGCGTGATGTTATGTTTATGCTGGTTTGGTATTATTTCCTTGATGTCTTGGATGTCATGAAAAGAGCTTTAACATAACATTCAATCACGCCTTTTTCCCCAAAGGGGTAGGCAAAGATGTACCCAGGTCTCAGACCCACAATAGGTACACCTGACACCCATATTTAGCCAGTATGTTATTGGTCCCATGTATTGTTTGTGGCGACTATTACCATCTACCGGGCACAGTTACAGACTCAGGGGATAAATCCTAATGGAAAAATCCTATATCACTTTACCTGACCTGGGGATCAAACCTGGGACCTCATGATCGGCTGTCGAGCTTGCGCCCACTACGCCACCGAGGCAGTCAAAGTGACAGAAGAGCTTTAACAAGTGTCTATTATCTGTTTCAGATTCCGTTTCTACCTAATGGACTGGTCACTAGACAATTTAGTTGCAAACGAAAATGACGACATCACATTCGTAGACCTAGAAGACGTCATAGCCTTAGATAAGCATATAGCACCTCGAAACGACCTACCTTCTTGGTACAAACGTTACCATAGAGAAGACTATCCTGGCTTTACTTTTTCTATTGACAAAATGTGTAGACACCATTTAGCTGATCATAATATTTGGGCGGCGTGTTATATTTTATATGGACCTGAAAATCCCTTGTTGTATCCCATACCAAAGGATGTTAATGATACAAGACCACATTTTGACGTTTTATTGAAGGAATGTCTTAGTGGTGATGATAGATTTCGTACAGTGATTAATCTTCAACATGTTATTAGTGACATGATGCTAGACGAAAAAGTTGTAGGGTATGGGGCTGTTAATAGTTGACAGCAGACATTTTTCTATAGGTAGCATTGATGTAAAGAAAAGGGTAGATGAGGTACAGGCCTCTCGAAAATGCAAAGATCAAATTAGGCCCCATTAGGTCCACGTACGTCAGTAAAGTGTACTTAGGTAGTTGTCTTAGGTACCTACATCTTTCTATTTTTGTTAATTATATTATTGCACTGCGCAAACTGCACACTGTGCAAATAGCATGTGCAACAACTGGTTGTTGAGTAAGCATTGGGAGAATGTACCCTATTTCCCCTATTCTTTAAATAAAGCAGGTAGATGTTAAATGACATTATTTTGCAAATTGAGTATAATAAAGAATTGTCCATGATGAAAGAGAAATGATTGTAATCAATACTTGTGTATAAAATACATCAAAGTACCCTAGGTAATGCTTTGGAGAATATTTATTTTTATGTTATTTGCCATGTGGTGTTATTATAACTGTGTAGGTGGGGAAAACTCAAACAACTTTTCTGTCACCTAAAGTTTGGTATTTTTCTATAATATTTTATGAACTGAAATGAGAACCCTGCCCGTGGGTGAAATTATTCTTCTCATTTCAGATTGTATTTTACGCGATTCTACCGCTTAGTCTATAAAAATATAAAATAATATTTTATGATCTAACAAAGGGTTTGAAAATAGAACAAAGTTACCGAACTTGATAACAAGACAAAAGTTGTGTGGAGTGTGCCACCTCTAGTTATAATAACATCTCTCTGGTTATTTGCAGTTTTTATAACTTTACTATATAATTTTTGTTTGATTTGAATGAAATTATGTGATATTAATGTTAATATAAATATAAAATAAAAATAAATAAAACATTGCATCTACGAAAAAATGGTTGGGTGAGTTTACAACGACAATAAAATGTTGAATCTCTGTCTCTGTTTTTATTTCTTGTGCTGCTCAGTACATACTACTGGATTGGGCTGCTGAGGGGCGAAAAGAGGGCAAGTTTGCCATAGCGTTATTTTAATGTCCCGCCATCCGAAAAGTGCTATTTATGAGAGTTGATTGTCGATTGGTGGGCTCGTTTTGGCTCTTTTGCTTTGTTGTTTTGCTGACCTTTCATTCCACCTATCGACGAAAGTTAGTTGATGAAGACGAAAGATTGGCATTGGCATAGATAATATTATATAAACTGTTGGAAAATCACTTTTTTTCGACAAGTCTGTAATGGCTTTGTTTAGCGAAAAGAAAGTGTCTGTTATTGCCAATGACGTTGAATCGCTTACTCTGAGGTTATTGCATAGTTTTAAGGGGCTCGAGAGGTCTATTGCTCATTTAGAACCATTAGCTATACTGGTTTGGTATGTAGATAGCTTAGATCCTAGAACATAGAAGTGAGGGTGCTTTCAGCGATCGAGACCGCGGGGCACAGCTTTTTAATTTAAATGTTTAAGTTCTTTTAAGTTTTGTGATGATCAATAGTCTTTGAAATTGGAATTATTTTAGCTAATGTGCGAAAAGTGCGTTGTCTTACTACAATAATAAAAAAAAACTAGGTTTTTGAACGGATTGAGAACTTTCACTGTCAACGTAGACTGTCAAGTTTCTTGTGACAGTGAGTGTTGTCAGTTATTCAGTGGTCAAAATTTTACAATGGCCGACCACCATTGGTGGAAGTAGTATTTTGCAAAAATTTAAACTAAATAATGACATAGTTTCTGTGGAATCTAAATGAAAATCGACAATAATAATGAGCGATTCTGATGATGATAATATTATACGCTACGGTACTCCGCTGGAGCCCTATGAAGAAGGTTGGTTACAGTAACCTCACATTATAATTTGATAACAGTACACTTACTCGTATTTTATCTAAAACTACACCTCGCAGAGGCATTTTAAAATAAATATAACTAATAGGCTTTTGTAACTCAAAACCTAACGCACACTCTTAACTATTACTACACCTTTTTATGTTTCACAGATGAAATCCCCTCAAAACGCAAGTACCAACAGCCGTCAGACCAATATGCAGTGGACGCCCACGGGAGACGCAGGTTCCATGGAGCCTTTACTGGAGGGTTCTCAGCTGGGTTTGGTAACACTGTGGGCAGCCAGGAAGGATGGGCGCCGACTGCCTTTAGAAGCTCTCGCAGTGAGAAAGCTCAGAGTTCGGTATGTTTACAATTTTTCTATCCAACCATAAGACCTCAACGCAACAAAGAACATACAGTACCCAGTGGAAAATGTAAGAGAGGGCCTATGCCAAAAGGCTCGCCAAACTGTGATATATTTTATAATAAAACCAAAATGAATTTGTATCATACATGTGCAGGTCAGAATAAATGGCTTTATTATTGTAACCCCAACCAAATAGGGGACTAGCTGTGCCCCATGGTTTCACCCGCGAAGACATCATTCTCATGGGACTATCAGGAAAACAGTACACTACGTGTTCTTCTAAAATATGTCTAAAATATCTACATACCGAATTTCAGCCCAATTGGTTCAGTATTTTTGGCATGAAAGAGTAACAACCATTCATCCATCCATCCTCATAAACTTGGGCGTTTATAATATTAGTGGGGTAGGATATCCCATAAATTTTTAATTATTTATCCTAATCCCACTACTGCACAGTGTAGTGGTCACAGATCATGATGTCTAGGGTTTGGTCAGGCAGTGTTTGATTTTTTTAAAAGGAATTTTCAATGTGTTCCCGGCAGATGGCAATAGATGTGACTCTAAGAGGGTGACTTCTATTACATGGGACCGAATAACATAACGGGCGAAATGTACATGTGCCTACGATGAGACAGGATCTTGGGTACATGTCTGCTGACCCCTTTGGGAAAAAGGCGTGACATTATGAGATATAGAGATACGTAGAACCTTTGAGAAAGGCATAGGGTGATTATTATCCTGACATTCCCATGCAATAAATGTCTATGCTGCTGAAGTGTGTGACAAAACCTAGTTAAATTTCCGTTTTACCTGTTCCAGGCTCAAAGGCCAGAAGACTTCATGGATGAGGAGGACCGCAATGAGTTTGGTATAGCACCCAAACAGATTCAAACTCATAGTGAGTTCACTGGACAAAAGAGAAGCAGGCGGGCTTATCATGACGGACCCATACCTGGTATGTGAAAATTAATGATTATTCAAAACGAACTAACCCAACAGATATTGTCTTGTGAGCTATGGGATGCGCGAACTGTCCAACATGGCAAGGTTCAATAGTTAGGGATTTTGTGTAATTTTCAGTACAATTTTCTTAATTATTAGGATTCCGTACCCAAAGTGTTCCGAATCCTATTACTAAGCCTCCACCATCATTCCGTCCGTCAAAAGAATATTTTTTGCTGCATATTCTATTTTGTTAGGCCTACACGGCTTAATTAATAAAAAGTATATATTATTAGGAAAATATGTATAATAAAATCCCAAAAATAAAATAAAGTCCCAAAAGATTAACTGGGCTCTTAGAGGGTAAATTCAAAACCTGCATAAAGTCGACTTTATTAGGAAAGGCTTACTATGAACTAAGAGGACAAAGATGCCCTCTTCTGCATTGCCATGTAACCAAACAAAATATTGTACAACTAGCAGATGAAAAAATTAAACTGTACAAGTTTCTTGTAGAGTTATCTTTCCGATCGCACGGCAGATACATTACTTATTGGAAAGTGTCATATTGTGACCAACTCGAATATAGAGATCATCATCATGTTCTCCTGCCCTTATTCCACACTAGGTGGGGTCTAACATGCCTTCTTGCGCCTTTCCAGTCTCACATCCGTCATCTCTGCACTCACTCCTTTTCATCCAAGTTCATATGACTTTGATTTAATTTCTTTTACTATTTTCCACAGGAGAACCAGTCCTAACCCAACTTCTCCGGCCCGTCCACGAAACAGCCGCAGTGAAGATGCTGCGAAGCATGGGGTGGCGGGAGGGCCAGGGTACAGGGGAGTGCCTCACTAGGGCTGACAAAAACAAAGCCAAGGACCAACAGAAGGTGTACGGGTGTTATATGCCACCAGAGGTTAGAGAGGTGAGTTTAATTGCTATATATATATATATTATTATTAAATATATATATATTTATATAGAATAGGTTTATGTTTGACCTCAATCTCGCTTGATGGAAGGCGAAGATGAGGCCTAAGATGGTACATGTTTGCCGAGAAGGTGTCTGTTCACTTTGGCTTTAAAGATGATATAATACTAGCGGTTTCACTTGAGTTGTCTTAGTTCCCATGGGGATATCAGGATAAAAAGTACCCTATGTGTTATTCCAGGGTCTAAACTATGTACATACCGAATTTCTGCCCAATCGGTTCAGTAGTTTTGGCGTGAAAGAGAAACAAACATCCATCCATCCATCCTCACAAACTTTTGCATTTATAATATTTGCAGGATTAAGCACAATATGGGTGAAAACTTAATAGTTCAATTCAAAGGCCAGGTCAAAAGTACCAACAACCAACGAGCATGCATGAAGAAATTGATGAAAGTGGAAGAAGCAAAAGTTGTATGTCAGGATCGTAAAAATGGAAAAAAATAGTCTCTGCCTACCCCAACGGGGACAAGGCGTGACTGTATGTATGTATGTATTTGTTAAGGCATACCTTGGTGAGTGTGCTGTGTAGGGTTCCATATCTAAATACCGCAAACATGTTAGCACCTAATCACAATTTTTTGTTGTGATAAAATCTGGCTTCTTGCCAAATTTCATGATGTGCCAGCGGGAAGTACCTACCTTAGAGGTTATTAGCCCATTGTTCAAAGTATAGAAATGTGCGGTAATAATAGCTGTATTTTTTGATTGTGTTGACTTTTATTGATTTTTTACAACAACAAGGGATCGTGGACTTGAGTTGTTGATGTCAATGAATGAATGAATTAATTAATTAATGGAATGTTTATTCGTGCTCAAATATAAAGAAACTACACAGATATAATAAATAAAAAGAGACATCTGCACGAAACGGTCGCCACTCAGCATGTTGCCGGCTTTTCGACGTGCGCTGGTCTTCCGTTGCGGCCGCTTTGTGACTTCTGGTGATGTGAATTTCAACTTAATTCCTTAACGCGTAGTCGAGAAAAAGGGTCTTGACAGAAGGACAGACAGACAGACGGACAACGGAGTGATCCTATAAGGGTTTCCTTTTTTCCTATTGAGGTACAGAACACTGAAAAATAATAAAAGAGAAAAAAATCTTCTCCCATTACAGAACATCCACTCTCAAGAATCCGACGGAGATTCAACAGACTCCGAGTTCGATTACGAGACACTATTCGCCCCAGACGACTATGACCCTTATATCCTTAGCCGTAAGAACGATCGCTTCGGTCTAGGGTACCAGGGTTTGTCCAGACATTCTGTATTGGGCAATCTGATGGGTGAATATGGTGCCGGCAGTTCTACCAGTCATCTGGTTATGAAGGAGAAAGGAAAGAAGGTATGTATTCATTTATCACTAGCCGTTCGTCGCGGTTTCACCCGCGTTGTCTTCGTTCCCGTGGGAATTAGATTAGATTACTCTTTATTTAGACCATTTTACATAATATTACACAGTACAACATAATAACTTAAAATTTAAGCTATAATTAAAAAGTGATTGGTCGACAATGGGCGGCCTTATCGCTTAAAGCGATCTCTTCCGACCAGTCTGGACAGAAAGGTGAATGATAGGAAGAGTAGGGGTGGGATCGGGTACAAAATTATTACACATAACTTATATAGGTACACAATACATAATTGGAATTATAATATTTATATATTATTAATATACTACATACATCTATAACATAATATAACATACATATATATTGACAGCCTCGTTGGTGCAGACGGTAACTCTGCTTTCTGTGCCGCAGGCCCCGGGTTCGATCCCTGGCCAGGTCAAACATTTGTGTGCATGAACATGTCTGTTTGATCTGTGTCTGGGTGTTATAAGCGTATATAAGTATGTATATCAGTCATCTGGTTACCATAGTACAGGCTTCTAGCCTAGTTTGGGACCACGTGACCATGTGTGGAAGTTGTCCCATATTATATTATTATATTATATTATATATAATACACATTTATACATAATATGTATAAAGTAATAAAAAATTAAAAAATTAAATTAATAAAGAATATCAGGATAAAAAGTACCCCGTGTGTTATTCCAGGGTCTATGCTATCTACGTTACAAATTTCAGCTCAATCGGTTGTGTTAGCGTGAAAGCGGAACAAACATACACACAAAAAACAGCGCTAGATGGCGCTGGAATCGAATTAGAACACGCTGGCGTTTAGTTTACCTTTTACAAACGTAAATTTTTTACATTGAAGTGAAATTTGAGATTTATTAGTGAATTTGGCGTCACTTTTCGGAACTCCATTGCAAACTCCTAGAACAAGAATATTTAGTTTTTGGTTCCGATTTTTTAGTGTCAAAACAACATGCACGGTGCACCGCCCTCCCGCCCGCAAAATTGCATGCAAAGAGGAAATGCTATTAGGTATTATTTTTGTTAGTGACACCATTCATATTAATATCGACACGTGTTTCGCGTCTACACGACGCATCATCAGGAAATAGACTGACTCCGCTGTAAGGCCGAAAAATGTTAGTAGCGAGGTAACATCTCGAGGAGCAAACTCAAACTCAAACAGATTTATTCAAATAGGTCATAATCTGACACTTTTGTACGTCAATGAAGATAAACAGTACTGAGTCTACCGTGCGTTCGGAAAGATACCTCTACAAGAAGAACGCACAAGAAACTTGTAGGGCTTAATTTTATCAACAGATAGTTTCACAATATTTGGTTTGCTTACATTCGTTTTCTTTGAAGGTGCCGCGAGGCGGCTATGCAGAAGTTTCCAGGCATCTTTGTCCTCTATGTACTGGTTGACTTTATAATAAGCCTTCTTTAGGAAAGTAGATTTTATATAGGTTTTGAATTTACCCAGCCCAGTTATCTCTTTTGGGATTTTATTATAGAAACGTACACTATTTCCTAAGAATGTCTTTTTATTTGTTTTAGATAATCTAAAGCTAGGTACAGCTATTTTGTCTTTATTCCGTCCGAGCGGCGTCGTATTATTTGTTATTATTTAATTTTCTTTTGCTAATTTCTCAATTCTTACTTTTAAAACTTAAGATTGTCAGGTAAATACTAAATACATCCCCTTAAGTAATAATACACCTTTTTATAACATATTGTGTGATTGAAGGTGTCCATCCGTGGGCAAGCATTCGGCGTGGGTGCGTTCGAAGCGGACGATGAAGATATCTATGGATCGGTCGACATGTCTCACTATGACTATGCTATCGGAGGACCACCGCCAGAGAAAGCTAAGAAAACTGTGGAGAAGACTAATAATGTAAGAATTTTAGCTATTATGACGACGTTCAGCAACTGACAGTGTGACAGGCGCAGTGCCGTGCCTCAACTCCCATACAAAAGTCATATACCATAACTACCTACTACATAGTCACAGACACTGCACACATGGAGTTTTGTACACGCGCAAATATGCGTGAGGTGATTTCACATAGCAAAGCGGGGCTCGTGGAGAGCTCAATATCGCTCGCGGGGTGAGGAAGGCCCGATTGGTGGACGGATGAGGTGTCCATTCTATACGTAGTATTATTATCTGTTCTGTGCCACCGGCTAAGAACCACTGTTGTAGAATAAAACTTGGTTTATTCCCACCAGGTCCTCCCAGGATTCGTCCGGGCTACTTCAGGGTTGCCCCCTCCTCCCTCCCACCCTGCCCCCGCGCTCCCCCGCGACTACGCCCCCGCCCCTGCGGGGGGAAGGAAGACCAGGTTCGATACCACCACTGCTCAGCCTAGAGATCAAGGTAACTATACTATCACTCGTATTCAATAACGATACTTTTTTTTATGATAGTGAGTGACAAGACGAGCAAATCAGGTGCCTGATGGTAAGCATCATGATTGCCCATATCAGACACAGTGCCACCCAGTATAATACTATAACTACATAACTAACTATAATTGCTATAACAGCGTAACTTATGTAAGGTACTATGCTAAGTAAGGAAACTATCACCGCGTGCGTCACGGCAGGCGATTATTTCCAATTGGTTTGGCCGGCCCTATGCGTTCGGGCCATTATAGTATTCTTCTTGAATGTAGGTATCCTACTTATAAATGCGAATGTTTGTGAGGATGGATGGATGTTTGTTACTCTTTCAAGCCTAAACTACTGAACCGATTAGGTTGAATTAGGTTGAACTTTTATCCCGATAATAGCTGTGCCCCGCAGTTTCACCCGCGTAGTCTTCATTCCCGTGGGAATATGGGGACAAGTACCCTATGTGTTATTCCAGGGTCTAATCTACCTACATACCAAATTGCAACCCAATCGGTTTAGTAGTTTTGCCGTGAAAGAGTAACAAACACACATCCATCCATACACCTTCACAAACTTTCGCATTTAAAATGTTAGTAGGATATTAGGATTTGTAACGATTGGCGCAAAAATCTAGACTTCAAAGTGTAACCCTTCTTTCAGGTCTAGGTCGTCATGAACTGACAGCTGAAGCCAGGGGCGCGTTACTAGGCGAACCACCGAAAGCCAAAGAAAACATATCAAAACCAGATTTACTAGAAAAATTAACTGGTCGAAATGTCAATTTTGTCTCAACAAACGAAACTCAAGTCGAAAACTCCTTGGAAGTTTCCGAAATCGATAAAGCTATCGATTCAAAGAACGTTTCAACCGATAGAATCGAGAAGATAATCGATTTCACACAACCGACCACAGACACGCCTGACTTTATATCGATTAAAGATTCTGGCAAAGAGTTAACGAAGGTTTTCAAGCCGTTTGTGGGTAATCCGGCGAAGCAGCGACGGTATGAGAATTATTTGAAAAGTAACACGCTAGAAAGAGACGGCGACATGGACAGACTGAGCGAGTGGGAGCGAGATAGGGAGATTGTTGAGTTCGAACAAGCTGCCAAGTTGTATAAGCCTTTGACTGGCGTTATGGGTGATAGGTGAGTACTATTATTTTATTTGAGCGTAAAAAGTAAGTTGAATTTATGAAGAATGTAATAATAATAATATGGGACAACTGCCACACACGGTCATCTGGTCCCAAACTAGGCTAGAAGCCTGTACTACGGTAACCAGATGACTGATATACATACTTATATAAGCTTATAACACCCAGACACAGATCAAACAGACATGTTCATGCACACAAATCTGACATGTCCGGGGATCGAACCCGGAGCCTGCGGCACAAAAGGTCTTAGGTACGTCTTTCTATCTTTATTCATTATATGTCACTGTGCAAACTTCACACTGAGCAAATTGCACGTGTCATTTGTTGAGTAAGCGCTGGGAGAACGTACCCTATCTCCCCTTTCCTTTATGTCAATGGAAATAATGAGTAATTTTCCTTTTAGATTCACCCACGCCACTGCCCCAGACGACTCCACCAACCCTTTAACTGCGGTGTCCAAAAGCAACTCTGGTTACGGTATAGCGACCAGGGAACAAATGGACGCAGCCAAGCGTGGGGTCTACGGGGTCATGACCCGGGTGACCTCTGCCTGGAGACCTGAGGGGTTGGTCTATAAGAGGTTCAATATACCAGACCCTGGGGGCACTAGGTAATTATATAAAAAGGTTTATAAACGTTTTGAATTGCCGTGGGGTTACCGGCTATAGAATAGTACCCCACCATCTCTTCCTATGGTTGCTTAAGGCCCGGTTTCCACCAAAGCAGGGAGGAGAGGAGACGAGAGGAGATGTGTATGATTAAATCAGATTTCGTTATTTCCACATCTCTTCTCCACTTCGCTTTGGTGAAAATGGATCATGCGGAGAGGTGAGGAGATGTCTCTCTCCTCTCCGCTTTGGCAGAAATAAGATACCATCTTGCAGCACATCTCCTCTCGCCTCCTCTCCTCTCTGCTTGGAAACCGGGCCTAAGGATTGTCTACCTTTAGATCCAGAAAACGGGCAGCGGCGTTTTATGCGTAAAACTATCAAACTGCACTAGCCAACCGCCTTCCTGGCGAGAATGGGCGAAAACTCCCCCTTTATGGACGTCCAGCAGTGGACTTACACGGTTGAGATGATGTACCATATTCACTGTAAAAATAAGACTAGCGTAATTACCTCATAGTCACCGTTCCCGTGGGAATATCGGGAATTCCGTTGTTATACCTATTCTCCATCATAATGGAAATCCAGATGCAAAATTTCAGCTTCTAGGTCCAAGGGGCTAGGCGTCGATACATGATCTATATCCCAATGAAATCCTCTACCCATAAATATCATTCACTCAATACTCTCAAGAACAAAAACTGTCGTTTTTTCGTCATTGAAGTTGGCGCTTCGAATGTTTCGAATGCTTCGAATTCGTGCCACTTGCAGTGGCTGTGAAATTAATAAAATTACTGTGGTTTTTATTATAAAGCTAAGTAAATATTGCATTTCATTGTTTTATTGGTATATTTAGATCATTATCTTATCATAAATTTATAATAATTCGATTGAAATATCGATGAAAACTCAAAACATTTATTTTCTTGCTATGTTACCCATAACTGTGAAGTTTTCATTGTGTGTATTATATATCGTTTTGAAGGGAATTTTATTGGTAACATAAATTACATTAGGTTTTAGGAATAAATAAGTCTGCATATGTGAAAATCCACAATTTCTACATCATAGTCTAAAACGCACGCACACATATAAAAAAAACATATATATATAATATGAACCTCCTGTACAAGATGCAAGGATATTTGACAAAGCATACAACCGTACTTGATATGAGCAAGGATCTTTGACAAAGCAAACGAACGCACTTCGCTTACACGCACACATGCGTATAAATTTTAGATGAAATTCGAGTGAAAGCTTAGATAAAAATGATTATTTCGTAAATATTTTGTATGAAGGGTTTGTCTGTGGTTGATGTAATATAAAACTTCGTTCTTTCTACTTCCAGTTTTGTCACTGTCAAGTCATCAAATATTTGTCAATGTCGTTAAAAACCATTGTTTTTTAGGGTCATTTGTTTTCATACAAGTTACGATTTTGGCCCTAAAATAATGTCATTCTATCATTAGATCGCTATTTTATGTTAAAAAATGGATAAAGCGATCAATAATCTGTTAGATAAATACAAATATCCTTCTATTACAAGAAATAGAATAAAGTTATAAACACGGAAACTTCGAGTTTATTCCACGCGAAGTAGTGCTACAACCTAAATTTTCAAATGTGTATTTATGAGTGTTTATTCAGTAAAACATCTTAAGTTTTAGTAATAATTGATAACTTAATGATAAATGTATACATTGCTCGTCTTAAATCAACAAAACCAGCAAGGAATCTAATTATTTTGCAATAATTGCTACGACAGTCGAAGTTTTCAATCAAATTCTATGTTTTCGAATTTTTAGGAAATAAATAAAAGCACGGACCCTTCTGAAATTTATATAATAATACGTATCGATTATCTGAGTATCTGAATCAACAATAATTTAGGTTAATTCCATAATAAATATGCGTATATTTTCAAAAAAATGTAAGGCGAAAAATCGCGCTCGAAACTCGCGCCAAGTGGCAGCAGACGACGGTAACAGTTTGAAGTCACCCATAGCATCCCACAGGTTAATAATATGTAATTATTTCTTTTATTTTCACAGACCAGAGCCCACAAAAGAAGACAAGCCTAAAATCTCTTACTCCATCTTTTCTTACTTAGAAGAATCCGTCCATGATAAGGACAGCTTTGCTAAAGAACAAACTAAATTCAGTGGCTCGAAATCACTTGACGTACCAAAAACTGGTACAAAACTTCCTCAAACCGAGAAGACTGATAATACCGTCAAGCTAAATGACATAATTGATAAAACTGATAAGTTGACTGATGAAACAGTCAAGCTAACTGATGATATAGTCAAGCAAACTGAAGGACATAAAAGAATGACGGCAGCTGAACTGTTTTTGAAGGAATCCGAAAAATCAAAGCAGCAGGGTGAAGAAGTAACATCGACAATAGAAAAGTTTGACAAAATGGATCTATACAAATCAATATTTCTAAGCGACAGTGAAGAGGAAACGGAAAATTTGAGTGAAATGAATATTATTGACGATTTTATGGATACGCCTAGAAACGTGGAAAGGAACAATTCTCCACCGAGAGGCATTTTCGCCAATATAGATTTTGATGAGATAAATTCGTGGCGGAGAAAAGACGAAAAAGAAGTAGCTAATAAAGAAAGAGATGTAGTTAACAAAGAAGAGGTGGTTGGTAAAGGAAAAGACGAGGTTAATAATGATAAAGAAGTCCAAAAAGACCGAAATGAAATGGAAGTAGAATTCTATGGACCCAAAATACCAGAAAACATACAAAAAAGGTTAGAATCCACAGAGAAAACCAATGAATCTAATGTACAAGTGATAAACTCTTCATCGGATTCTGATTCTTGGGTCGAAGTTAAAGAAATTAAAGATAAAGATAGAAAGAAAAAGAAAAGTAAGAAACATAAATCTAAGAAAAAATCTAAACATAAGAAGAAAGATAGATGAAGCTTTTGATATATTTATTTTTTATTAGAGAAATAAATGAATTTATATATTGACATTTTGTTTTTGTATAGAAGGCACCATAATCGCTATATATAGTACTAGCTGCACCCCGCGGTTTCACCCGTGTAGTCTTCGTTCCCGTGGGAATATCTGGATTAAAGTACACTATGTGTTATTCTAGGGTCTAAACTATCTACATATGAAATTTTAGCCCAATCGGTTCAGTAGTTTTGGCGTGAAAGAGTAAGAAACATCGATCCATTCATATTTAGAATTTTTGTATCTGTCTCATATTAATCTTCTGTACTTTTGTATAATAAGTGGTTTTACCCCTCCAATGCTTGTTAAAATGTAAAAATTGATTTCACAAGTAAATTTTATTACGACAGCAAAATTGTCTACAATTTTCAAATATCCTACAGAAATTGGTAAATTCTTATATCACAAAATTACCAGATTTTTCATGATAGTCAAAAGTATCTGTTTACACAGTGATATAGCTCGACAAAAAAGAGTAGAAAATAATGGGGACGCCACTGTATTTATCAATTAGAAAAACTTTTTAGTCAACACGTACACTTTTAAATTAGTTCCGTTTCTACTCTTTTCCGTCGAGCTATATCACTGTAAACAGATACTTTTGACTATCATGAAAAATCTGTGATTTTTACATGATTGTACTCGTAGTAGGCCCTGTGGTCCTATCACAAAAAGCAGTCCAGATTAAGACTACAAAAACGACCATAAAATTGAGTAATTTTATCATCAAATTTTCCTCTCCACTCGTGTCGTGTGGCAATAATTCCCGATTTTCCGTGGATTACAATATGTCTGATTTTGATATTTTGCGAGTAAACTGAGGCATGATGATAATGTAGCAAGTCGGTACTCGTATTTTGCCGTTAATATGCCCTGTGACGACAGCTGGTGTTGTAAGACGTTGACTGAAAGGTGGGCAAGAACAGTATCGGTCGCCCGGCAGCACGTCGAGCGGATGACATATCAAAAGTGGCGGGTCGCATCTGGGCACTGGGCACGGCTTGCACGGGACAGTCTAGTGGCGTGTTAGGAAGGATGGCCAGCAGTGGTAGCAGTTGTAGTGGTAGGCCTCTTTTGCAGGGGGCCGCCTGGGAAAGTACCACACCTTTGCCAGTTATTCATCCGCCAAGCAGTAATGTACAAACATTACTGTGTTCCGGTATGAAGGGCAATGTATCAATGTATGAAGGGCATCTCATCATGCCCAGTAATTTCACTGGTAGTGAAATTACTGGGCATGATGAGATTCAACAACTCATATCTCAGAGTAACAGGCGCAGTGCAGTGCCGCGCAGAATTTTGAATTTTAAAACACTGGGTGTCACTGTGTCTGATATGGGCAATCATGATGCTTACCATCAGGCATCTGATTTGCTCGTACTTCACTATCATAAAAAAAAAGTGGGATGTAGTCGGCTGGGGACGATGATGAAGCCCTGCCATGAACGTCCAGTCTCTTTACATTTTGGGAAGGGAGTTATGCGGATAGCATTATGTTATGTACCTACCTATATTCAGTAAAATTTTACACGTTAAAAATAAAATACCTATAGCGATAGTGAAATCGTATGTTTTTCTCGTGCCAGTCTTAACGTCATAATATCGAAAACACGTGTAATATTTCAAGGGCAAGGGATCTTTCGTTGCGTAGTTCTGGTTTATTAGTTTTCTTTTTATTACGCATCATCACTATGTTTTTCTATCTTTTCTACGCATAATACATTTTATAATAATAACCTATGTAAAATAATATTACAAACTTATGAGATCCAGAGGACGGGAAGCGTCCTCTGTCTAGTAACCATCGGACTGCGCTCACCAACCAGGCTGCCAAGCGTGGCGAAAAGTACTCATGTAATAGATACCTAGTAAAATAGTTGTAATTTTCCGTTGAGTTTAAATTCGACTCTGTCCTCTGTCCATAGCGTCTTAACGTACCGACCTTGTTATCATTTGTTTATCAAGGAAATATTTTCAACAACGCAACTATGAATGAAACCAAAATAAAGCTGCCAGCACTTTCAGCTGACGACCGACCTGACCTAAACTCATTATCACTCCGTCCTGTGGTGAAACTACTTAATTCATGGACGTATATTCCATGATAGATAAGAAAGTTCTTACAAAATATTTGCTCAAATTCTGTTACTTACTTAATTAAAGTTGCGTTTATTTATTAAGGTCAAATAGGTACATTAACAATATTTTGTAATCAAATCAAATGAAACACAAATACTCCATTTGTTTTTCCGTAATATTAGCACAGCTTCGTACGCGTTCACGCTGCACGTATGTCGAAGCTACACTAGAGTAAGGTGCACGGATTGAAGTGCACTTTAGTCGAGCAAACAGTGTTCGGAACCGGAAATCTATATCGAAGTACATTGACTTATAGCTCGACAGAAAAGAGTAGAAACGGAACTCATGTTTTTACTCTTGTAAAAGACAGTGGCGCCCCCATTATTTTCTACTCTTTTGTGTCGAACTATAATTATACTACTTAGATACCTAATCTCTTTTTAATCATAAAAAACTTGTAAAATACTTGATACGTGAAAACTGAACAAAAATCAATTTTTTGCTTACTTTTTTGCTTGGTTTAAAATTACCTGATAATATTATGTATCATTTATGTACCTAACTAACGTATCAAGCTATATTTTACAAGGTACTATGACCTAATATACATAACATACATTCACGCCTTTTTCCCATAGGGGTAGGCAGAGGTGTACCCAGGACTCAGTCCCATAGTAGATGCACCCTAATTTATGTATGCTTGATGCCACGAAAAGACTACCTAGTTATTCTGAGTCTATTACTCACTCGGAATAAAGTACCACATAATTTGACGTGTCCTTTTGATTATAAAATTAAAACATACCTAATTAAAGTTCGATTTAGTTAATTTGCGCATGCCCGAACCGCTTATTGCACCCTTTTTTATTCTTAATACTATACTAACTACTATCGCGACTGTACACTAAACAAAGCACCCCTCCACTTTTTCCGAGCGCTATTAAACCGTGACGCGACCCCCGCTGTCAGCTGCATTACTTTAAAAATCACTATTGTTTTGTTGAGTTCAAAGTCCTCAGACCAGCTGTATTATTCAAAAATACGTGAATTCTATTAGTATTTCGTAAATAAACATCTTATTACACAATACATGATGCGAGTGGGCGTTTGGCCGCGCCAAGGGCATAGATACATGGATACATGGCGGGAATAGCGAAAGCTACCACATAGTAACAATATACCTAGCTAGTATCTAAATATTATCTACTCTAGAACTACTTAGGTATTTTTCAGGGCTATGCAGGAGACTGGCAGTCTACATTATAACGTATGAAAACTATAGTAACGAGGTATTGTAGGTGACCATTGCCAGTCAAACTTATAATTCGCATAATTACTCCCTTGCAAACAAGCAATGCATAATGCACGCAAAAATGTCGCAAACACTTCGAAATTATCAATAACAAGTCCTATAGATAGAGAAGGAAGATCGGCTTTATGGTGTGTTAGACTAAGATAGAAGGTAAAATGTTGATGCAAGCGAGAGAGAGATATTCGTTTTGATTGAAGAGTGAATGAGATGATTAGAAAACAGATTGCTCAACAAAAATATCTCTGTTTTGATTGGTGCGCATGCGTCATTCAGGGCTGCCAGGAGCGGACTCTGCAGCTAAAAATATTGAAAAATAATATGGTTATTTCCCAATATTTTTTAAAATAGGCAGGCAGTTATATTGTAGACTTTATTCAAATAATATTATAGTTGTCGTTGATAAAAATAAATACTTCTACTATAATTACTATACTACTTAAAACTTATACTATAATACTTCTAGAATTTTAATAATAATTACAATTACGTTACGGTCTTAAGGGGCCATATACGAAATTTTGCTGATCATGTGATTTTACAGACGTGTTTTGACAGTTAAAATACCGTATTTTTATAAGTTTTAATGCATAACATGAGAAATCATTTCAATTTTGATCTAATAAATTAACTACTTTTTTATTTTTATTATATAATTTTGCCTCGGTGCATAGTGGGCGCATGCTCGACTGCCAATCAAGAGGTCCCGGGTTCGATCCCCGGGTCAGGCAAAGTGGTTAAATATTGGATTTTTCCATTAGGAATTATCTCAATAACTGCCTGGAGTCTGGAACTGTGCCAGGTAGATGGCAATAGGCTCGCCCCCCTATTACATGGGACCAATAACATACTGGCGAAATGTGGGTGTATCTACTACGGGACTGAGTCCTGGGTACACCTCTGCCTACCCCTTCGGGAAAAAAGGCGTGATTGTATGTTATGTTTAATTTCGATTAATCGAACTCATACCACCGACTGTTTTTATATAATTTTATTTCACTGACTCAAATTTTTGTAAAAATAGGTTAAGAATTGCTTTTGACTTCGGCTACTTAGGATTAAATAAACATAAAATTAAAACCATAGAAATAAACTTTAGTGGTTCAGTCTCATTCAATTTCCTGAAAATAAAATTCAAATGTTTAAAAAAATTGTAAAAAATAAATCTTAAAAACCTTTTATTTC
Source organism: Hemistola chrysoprasaria (assembly GCA_947063395.1). Taxonomy (NCBI): domain Eukaryota; kingdom Metazoa; phylum Arthropoda; class Insecta; order Lepidoptera; family Geometridae; genus Hemistola; species Hemistola chrysoprasaria. Next base: position 6,979,959 of record OX346733.1, on the reverse strand, counting down.
AAATGATAAAAATTACGAGAATAAAGATACTAATAAAGGTATAAATATCAAATAGATCAAAATAGTTGAATAACCGTAACGGGTCGATATCTATTCTCCGGACCAGTGACCGTACGCTCCCGCAAGTGTGCGTGAGATTTCCGAATGTCGTCTGGATTTCGTATACGGCCTCTAAATACTGACTCCTATCCATCCATTGTTATGTATAAAATATTATAAAATAAGTAAATAAATAAATATGGGGCAACTTCCACATACGGTTATCTGGTCCCAAACTAGACTAGAAGCCTGTACCAAAGAATAATTCCTGTACTAAGGTAACCGGATGACTGATATACATACTTATATAAGCTTATAACACCCAGACACAGATCGAACAGACATGTTCATGCCCACAAATGTTTGACCTGGTCGGGGATCGAACCCGGAGCCTGCGGCACAGAAAGCAGAGTTACTACCATCTGAGCCAACGAGGCTGTCTAATATTAATTTGATTTGAAAATTATGGCATGAGAATAAATAAAAATAGACAGTTTTAATGACGCGTAGATGTGTCGTATTATAACAATAATTAGTATTGACAATAGTTTTACACAGTAGACAAATAAAAAAACAACTAACCTCGATTCTCGATGCAACCCTGGCAAAATACAATCAGCTGTTTGAAATGACAGTTCTTCTGACAAATACAAAATGGTTGCAAACTAAAGTTGGCAAACAAAGAAAAGGCAGCGCAACTGCGTATTTTAAGTGTTAAAAACTGTTTTTTAAAGTGAAAGTTAGTTAGATTAGTTATTGTTGAGTGTGTTGTGCATAATGTTGGATCTAGAGATCGTCCCTGAACGCTCCCTGGGCTGCGATGCCTGGGAATTCGTATTAGGTGAGCTCACTTATTATGTTTACGCCTTACGTCAATATTTTGCGCTTTAATTTTACGGGATGTGTCTTACGCAACGTTGTTTCGAGCTCTCATTAATTACTTCTTATATTTATATATAATTTGGCTCAATTATTGTTGTTTCCATGGGCTGGCATTGATTTTTTTCCAGCTAAATGTCAAGCGAAGGCACCTTTGTTTCGAGTCGAAGTGTTTATTTTTTTATTGTTAATCTTGACCATGAAACTAGTTGGCTTCGTTGTTTTCATGTTTACAATCATTGATTGGTGTACTCATTGCTCTACAGTAATAAATTATATTCTAGATTTGTGCATAAATCATTCTTCTATGAGAACAATTAAGATATTAATTTGATCTGCATTTTAATAAGGTTGCAATAGGGTGCCTATGTTAAAATTTACATTTATTTATTTATTTACTAGATTCGATACCTATTTATATAATCTATAAGATTGTTTTGGTTCTAGCACCTACCTAACTGTTAATAAAATATTATTTTAATTCATAAAAAAAATTTTGAGTAGGTAGATTACCTAGATAATTGATATCATTAAAATAATTAATTCCTACATTTGACACACGTTAAGTACACATTTTTATGTATACATAGTATTATTTTTTTTTTATATTAAACAAAAAAAAAAGGTGAAACAGCAAGGCACAGCTAGCATTAATATAAAGAACCACCAATTATACCGAAACAAAGTAAAAATGATAAAAGAAAGTTTATAATTGCATCATAAATCATTTTATGAGTCAGTATAAACTTCTTTGTGTTTAACCTACTTTGTGTGTTTATATATTTTATGAAATATTTTTAATACATGAAATATAATATAAATATAAAAGTATACATAATACAAATAAATAGTGTGTATGGTCAAGTCGGTAGGGGTACTTTTCATCAACAAATTGACATTGTTCTTAGGAAAGGCCAAGTCAAATGTGCCTACAACCGACGAGCATGTATGAAAAATGTTGTAAATGTGAATGCAGCGAAAGTGGTATGTCAGGATCGTAACAAGTGGAGGGAAATAGTCTCTGCCTACCCCACCGGGAACAAGGCGTGACTGTATGTATAAATAAATATATATAATAAATAAATTATATGTATATAATGTATCTGCTTATTTATTTAGTTATTGTTAAGGAATCTCAACGGGGGAAGCACTAGGATACAATATTCTTATGACTAGGGCATTAAGTGGAAAGAATTATTATTTAGCCGTAATCACCACACTTGGCAGGCGGCTTGGTGATGTCTATGTATGTTTTTTTATGTCTATAACTAACCGTTACTATTGTGCATTATACCATTTTCGTGTAATGAAAAGTAGCCTTATGTATTATTTTAGGTTCTAGATTTCTACATTTCTCCTCTGCCGCTAATATGGTGTGCAGTATAGCCCATATACATTATCAGAAATGAAATGAAATTGTTTATTGTGATAAAAAAAACACGAAATCAATTACAATTATCACACAAGAAATAAAATATAATAGCGAAAAAATGCAAAAAAAATTAGAAACAATAATGAAAATAACAAAATACAAAATAATAATAAAAAAAAAAATATTGGTCAAATTAAATTATAAAATTATTTCATGTCATTGCCTAGGTCCGGATTCAAGCCGGTCCACTGATCTCTCAAGCTTTCACAATAGCTTAATACTATGGGTCTAACTATTTGGTGCACAATGGCTGACATAAGCTTGACTCCACTTGTTTATATGAACTGTTACTGTTATTGTTTTTCTTACCCTTTGCAAAAATTGATAGAATAAAAAGATTCATTTCTCAGTGTTATAATATTTTTTTTTTTATGATATTGAGTGACAAAACGAGCAAATCAGGTGCCTGATGATAAGCATCAAGATTGCCCATATCAGACACAGTGCCACCCAGTGCTTTAAAACTTAAAATTCTGCACGGCACTACACTGCGCCTGTCACCCTGAGATATTAGCTGTTGAATCTCTTTATGTCCAGTAATTTCGATGGTAACATTGCCCTTCATACCAGAACACAGTAATGTTTGCACATTACTGCTTGGCGGATGAATAACTGGCAAAGGTGTGGTACTTCCCCAGGTGGCCCCCTGCTAAAGATGCCTACCACTACAGTACAGTAATGTTACTTAAGGGTGTGCATCTATCTGTCAAAATGAATAACCTTCAAAAGAACTAATTGCAAAATTTACAAAAAAAACCCTTTCAAAAAAATGACCTTTTTTTGTAACAAGTTTATATTCAAAGGTGTTATCAGTAGTTTTAACAAAAATACACAATAAATAGGTATGTATAGGTAAATTTACTGATAGTACATACATTAACCTTTGAATACACAGGTACCTAGTACCTGCCTATTTAAAAAAATAGACTTAGTATTCATGACCTACCACTGACACCTATTTCTAAGGTAACATCTATTTGGAGGTCAATGAACAAATAAATACAATATATTGTAGATAGGTAAGTGTTAAACAGTTTCTTAAAATAAATATCAGTTTTACTTGCATGATTACTTTTCCACAGGATAGTGTCACACATGCACACACACACACACACACACACCCCTACATAAAACTAAATCATACAGTATAATATTATCAGAGTCCTATAGTACGAACACCCACATTTCGCCAGTATGTTATTGGTCCCATGTAGACTCCAGGCAGTTTTTGAGATAATTTCTAACACAAAAAATACAATATTTAACACTTTGCCTGAACTGGGCATCGAACCCGGGACGTCATGATCGGCAGTTGAGCTTGCGCCCACTACGCCACCGAGGCAGTCATGTCAAAAATACATTACATACATACACATTCACGCCTTTTTTCCCGAAGGGGTAGGCAGAGGTGTACCCAGGACTCAGTCCCATAGTAGATACACCCACATATCGCCAGTATGTTATTGGTCCCATTTAATAGGGGGCGTGCCAATTGCCATGGAAAAATCCAATATTTAACACTTTGCCTGACCTGGGGATCGAACCCGGGACCTCTTGATTGGCAGACGAGCATGCGCCCTCTACGCCACCGAGGCAGTCTAGTCGAGAAAAATATACTTAAATATTAAATAAATAAAAGGTATCCTTTCGTCTTCATAATAGTAAAAACCTTAAAGAGCACCACCTAGAATACCCATTTTGTGGGAAGTGGCAGTAAACTACATATTATGTATACTCGTATATTCTAAAATATTCTAAAAAATAGTACAGATTCACACAAAGAAACTGAAGTCATTAAACTATTAACAAAGTAGGTAATATTCCGTTAAATCTGTTTACGATGAGATAAAAATAATAAATACAGCTGTAAATTTATCAGTACAGATAGGTTACGTAGTAGGTTCTAACTGTTTTTGTTATCACTCCCCTAGAATATTATAATGGGTATTTTATGTAAAATAAATATTCATACGGTTTATTTATCATTTATTGATAGATTGTTTGGTACATCATTAAAACAATAATAATAAAAATATAGCCGCATATCCACCACAGGGCTTTTAGGAATTTGACATAATTGCAATCGTATGAAAAAATAACAAATCGATGTTTTGTATTCCTTTGTTTTCTCCGAATATTATTTAGCCTGTTACATCCAGCGACTCTGCTATCCCCGCTGACGTCACACCCAGATTACTCTTGGCCTCGAACTGACGTCACAAAGGGCCGACGCTGCATTTTAGGCTGTTTTCGCCTGCCCGATGCCTGCACCTCAAAGACCCACCACTTCGGTTCTAACATCGGACCGTTGTCGCCGCATTTAGATATAAGATAGATTTAACACATTATCGCAATGTGACTTTTATTAAAGACTTAGTACATAGAAGAGGTTTTTGGATTCTCCTGCGCCCTCCGGCCCCGGCATATATAATTAGCCGTTACATAAATTTAAATCCTGATACTTTTATTGTGAAGCAAACTATGTCTCAACATAGGCCTCCACCATAAAGCGGGGTTTGCCAATACTCGACACGCTTGGCAGGCGGGTTGTCGAGCGCAGTTCGATGGTTTTTTGGAGAGGACGCTGCTGCCCGGCCTCTGGATCTGTTAACCCTTAGCCGGCTCTTACGGCAATCACGGGTAGAGACGGTGGAGCACTATTCTAAAGCCGGTAACTCCACGGCGGATTTCTATATAATATATTCTAAAAAATCCAGTTTTACTCGCTTGATTAGACGTCCTCTACAAAAAGTTAAGGGTTTATAAAACAAAATAAAATGATAGAGACATAGTTTACTTCATCTTCGATATTAAATCTATATAAATGTATCAAATAGGTTTACTATATTCGAAGGAAACAGGGGAATACAAAACATCGATTCGGTAAATTTTCCATAGGATTGTGTCAAATTGCTATTATTAATTGTTATCAAATTGCTTGTATCAAAAGAGATAGTGTTTCCCGAGGAGTTTCTCCAGCGGCTTTGTCCGTCCACGATTCTTTTTCACTAAAAATTCGTAAAAAATCAAACAAAATTTATCTAAGCACGAACGCGTGTTTGATTATTTTATTGTGTTTCTTACTCAACCACATCTGCAATGACCGCACCTCCTTATTAATATTATGAAGGAGTTCTATGACCTTGTCATTATCAATAAATGTATTATCTAAACATATAGGTAGGTATACTTATTATGAGCAAATAATATTTTCCGTTACGTGAACTGTTATTGAACGATAATAAATACAGATAAACTGATAAGAGATGTACAGGGTGGCTGATAAAATGTATTTTTGGGGTTCCGTACGCAAAGGGTGCCGAAGGAACCCTATTACTAATAAATACTACGAACAGACGATCGAACCCGTGAAATCTGTAATCTGTGACCCGTGCCGTTCGGGACGGTGTTCACGGCCCACGATCGAACCTCTTTGATGTGCAAGCGACCGTACCACCGTACCAAGTAATAATAATAATAGTGTTTGTTGGACAGTGCGCCAGACAATCGAACATGGTATGGTGGCGAACCAAGACACACGTATTAAGTAGTCACATATTAAATATTAAGTAAACAATTATTCGGCCGTAGCATGTTCGATCGTCTATTCGTAGTAAAGCCTCCGCCGTCCTTCGTCCGTCTGTCATAGGGCTCTATCTCATAAACCTCCCCCCGACATTTTACGTTGCCTACGACCAGGCAGTCAACTGTCAACGAGGCAGTACTTACGCACACATTTGACGCGTGTACACACGTTATGTTTTCTACGTAGAAGTAGTAGGCTATTACGCGCGGCCGATTGTATGGAGTGATGGGGATCTGCCACAACGTCGCGTCGTCGCAACGCAACAATCTGTTCCTTTAAACTTATCTTCAGGCTTTCAGGCAATTTAGTGGCCTCGCCAATACACATAGATATATGTTGTTATGATTTTTTTTTATACCATAGGTGTAAGACAAGCTGTGTGCCTGATGGTGACGGTTAGACGGTTACCGCCGCCTATGGATACCTGCAACACCAGGGGTATTGTCAGTATGTTGCCGGCCCTTCAAGACTCTATTCACTCTCCTTTTGAAGAGCCCCATGTTGTAGCTGAACGGGAAGACCGCAGCAGGGAGATCATTCCACAGATTACTTAAAATGAAAATAATTTGTTTCAGGGATGCATTTCTCCCAATCAGTAGCGATAATACAGAGTCAAGTGGGCACAATAAGAGGAGTTCAAGTTCTATATAGCGATCAGGTAATGTGTTCTCCTTCTGTAATCTGTTTTACTGGTACCTTTACATAATGTTATCATAGAAACATAAAAAAAAACTATGGGTTTCTTACCACCTGAGATATGCCACAGTTCCTAGGCATCCTTTCTTGTATTATTATATTATAACTTTGTAATAAGTCATCACTATTCATTATAAAATTCCTAAATGACTCACTGACTGACGTGCAACGCGGAGCCCAAACCACTGATCCTAGAGACTTGAAATTTGGAATGTAGGTTCTTTTCGTTGTCTGGACGTGTGCTAAGGAAGGATTTTTGAAAATTCACATTGTCAGGGGTTCAAAAAGGGCGTCAAAGTTTTTGTTATAAAACTCCCATATTTCACAATTTTATTGCGAGCAAAGCCGCTGTGCTCACACTTGTCTTTTATAAAGTAGATTTTATATGAGATTTTTAACTTAATATTTACCTCTTTCAAATATACTTATGTAAACTTATTCACAAGCCTTAGATACACAGCTTAAGGCGGTACCCTGACCAAATAACCTTGAGCATTCGTTTCCTTTTCGCCGCACACCACCTTTAACGCTCTGATTTTAAAATAAAATATTAATAAAATCAAATTTTGGTCTTTCTAAAAAATTGTTCATTGTTAAATTGCCTATTCATTAATGTTAATGCAAATCAAAATAATGGTTACTTTACGAGGAGTCATGTTATTAATAATATTTTTTCCTCCAAAGATAGAGATACCTCCAAAAAACTGCACAAAATACAGCTAGCGCTGCTTCCTAAAATAAATATAAAGAGACATTGCGGTGCGACGGTACGGGACATACCTAAAATAAGCACTCAAGTTATTTCTCATAGAATTTCTTTTTATATATATTTAAACTGTATTTTTGTATGTTTCAGAATCCTCTAAATGTAGATCTAGTAATAAATATGCCACAGGACGGCGTCCGGTTAATATTCGATCCGGTCGCCCAACGACTCAAGATTATAGAGATCTACAATATGAAATTAGTCAAACTTAGGTATAGGTGAGTACCGTATACATTTTGTTTTAGTTTTATACTCTTACTGTGTCCCGCGGTTTCACCTGAGTAGTCTTCGTTCCCGTGGGAATGTTAGGAAAGAAGTGCCCTATGTATCATTCCCGCCCCCTTATTACGGACGCAAAAGAAGTGTGGAAAGCGTTTAAATTGCTAAATGTCTGCTGTCAAACGTCATTTTTTGTATACCTTTTGACAGCAGACATTAAGCAATGAAACGCTTTCCACACTTCTGTTGCGTCCGTAATAAGGGGGCCGGGGTGGTATTACGAACATGAAATCGCGTAACAACAGCAGGAAATTTTGCTATCAAACGTCATTTTTTGTATGCCGTTTGACAGCAGACATTAAGCAATTAAACGCTTTCCACACTTCTACTGCTGTTCGTAATAAGGGGGCCGGTACATACCAAATTTCAAACCAATCCATTCGGTAGTTTTTGCGTGAAAGAGTAACAAACACCGACACATCCTTCCATAAAAACTTTCACGTTTGTTAAAAAAATAGCTGTGCCTGAAGACATCGTTCTCGTGGGAATATCACAAAAAGTACCCTATGTGTTATTCCAGGGTTTATGCTACCTGCATACCAAATTTCAGCCCAATCTGTTCAGTAGTTTTGGCGTGAAATAGTAACAAACTTCCATCCATCCATCAATCTAACCAAAACCGCACTAGATGGCGCTGGAGGGGAGTTAGAACTCGCAAGTGTTTCGTTCACCTGTTAAAAACGTAAGTTTTTTACATTGTACTGAAGTTTGAGATTTATAATACTAAGTAGGATGAGAGAACTTAGAAAGAAGAAAGAAAACTTAGTTTTGATATGTAATCAATTAAAAACAAAAAAAAAACAAATTATACTTAAAAACAAGCATCAATCTAGAGATAAACAAATGGAAAGAGCGATTTTTGCAATTCACATTAAGTGATTTTTTTATCATCAATAATGTAAATTGCGCGAGCGAGATGGAAGTTTGGCTCCTATAGGCGCCTTAATGTAACTATAGTCCAGCAAATCTAATACGTACCGTGTGACAGTTTGAAGGATTTGAATTTAAATTTAGTGATTAAGAATTGTACATCTTGTGATAAAAATCATAATTCCATGGTTTTACAGTGAAGGTTATTGATAGTGTGCGAGTTACGCATATGCAAAGTTATTTCTTCTCTCTCAAAGCTTAAAAAGATGAAACGTCAAACGATACTTATTAGATTTGCTGGGCGGTAGTACATAAAACATTCTAGTAAGTATCATACAGAAAACAATAAAATGTTTAATTTTATTGTTCTTCAAACTTAGCCTCCTATAGTTTCCACAATAAAGCCACACGTTGTATCATGTTCCTGCCCGTATTCCTCACTAGGTAGGGTCGGCACAGCACGTCTTCTCCCGCCTCCAGTCTATCATCTGTCATCTCTGCATCCAGGCCTTTAGAACGCCTTCTCCTCACATAAACTTACATTCTTCATAGTCCTTTTGGCCACGCGATTTCCATCCCTCCGCATAATGTGCCAGGCTAGTCTCCCTCTCTTCAATGTGCCTTCAACTTTTTAATCCCACAATTGTTTATAGTATATATTACCTATATATTATGAGTAATTCATAATTAGCAATTATTCTAATTAGATGTCTTATTTATCATCCCTAAGTACCAGTAAATGGTAGCATTAACATCGTTTTAATGTATTCACTAGTTATCGACCTACCGCGTACCTACAATCTGTTGTTACGTGACCTAATGACATTTAAATGTACCTATCATTATGATAGAATAAACTCATAGGTATAGGGCGAAGGGGCTCTTTTGATCACTTTTCTGAAGGCTTTGGTTAAGGTGGTTTCTCGTCCATACATTATGAAATTTCCCAAATATGGAGAAATAGAGACTAATTTTCTACTAAATTGTTTGTGGTTGGGTGTGTGGTCTCTATTTCTCCATATTTGGGAAATTTCATATTGTATGGACGAGAAATACCCTCAAGGCCGTGCCCTGACCAAATAACCTTGGTTTGTTTCCTCTTCGCCGCTCACCCACCTTATACGCTCAGATTTTTTAATACAATCTTTATAAAATCAAATTTTCATCATTAAATAAACATCTAGCATAATGTGCATTGTTAAATTGCCTATCCATTAGTGTAAGTAGCAAATCAAAATAATGGTTACTGTACGACGAGATGCATGTTATTCGTACTTATTTCTCATTTCTGCGTTTCGTTGTGAGGAGATTAATTAAACATTATGCTACTTAAAAAAAAAGAAATGAACCATTTTGGAGCCAAGATTATGTAGAAATTTAATGTATTTTTATTAGTTAGTATAACCTTTGGATAAAGAGAAGATAGCTCCAAAAACTGCACAAAAAAGAGGACGCACCTCATATTAGGTACACCCCACATATCGCCAGTTATGTTATTGGTCCCATGTAATAGGAGGCGAGCCTATTTCCATCTACCGGGGGGACAGTTCCAGACTCCAGGCTGTCATTGAGATAATTCCTAATGAAAAATTTAATGTCACTTTTTGTCTTATAAGCTATTGGAATATTTTACAATCCACATATAAAACACCTATAGATATCTGTCTAAGCCACAATAAAATTGTGATACCCAAAAAGACATCTCGTTTCCATTAAAAAACCGAACCACGAGCAAAATAACCTGGCTAAATGTCAAGCGAGTCAATTCATTTTAATTTAGTGTAAGATTATTAATCATACAGTGACAAATATAGAATATTTGGCATCCATATTATTTATAATAGACTAGCTGTGCCCCGCGGTTTCACCCTCGTAATCTTAGTTCCCGTGGGAATATCGCGATAAAAAGTACTTTTTATGTTATTTCAGGGTCTAAACTATCCATGTACCGAATTTAAGTCCAATCGAGTTAGTAGTTTTGGCGTGAAAGAGTAACAAACATCCATCCATCCATCCATCCTCACAAAATTTTGCATATATGATATTTTATTAGTAGGATTATTAATAGATTAATATTTTAAATGGGTTTAGAATAAATTAAGCATAAACAATAATTATTTATTTTCTTCAACATTTAGATTGCATTAACCTTTGCTATTTATTGAAGGTAGGTAAGTACATTAGATTGTTTTATTTGCAACTTAATTAATTGTTGTAATAAAACTTTATAGGTAACAATCACAATTACTGGTAATTTGGAAAGGCGACCCTTGATAAATAACAATAATAATTTGAATTTATAGTCTAACAGTATGGGTTACCCCAATTACACTGCTGGAGTCATATGGACAACCCAAATTGTTAGAGTTTCAGGTCACCAGGATTCCTACGCAGCCTCCGACATGACCTAACGACTGCCTCCTACATATCTTATAGGAAACTATAGGGACCTACAGTTTAACGTGCCATCCGAAACAACATAATATAATATATAGGTATTCAGCTTAAAAAGCTATCTTGGTCCTTTCTTACATAGAAAGACCACTGACATAATACAGAAAGACATACTTAAAGGGGTGCAGCTACTCCTTAAACTGAATAACTTGTAAAGAAATAATTGCATTCTCAAAAAAAAAAAAAACTTTCTACTTCCCATACAAAATTGATCAGCTGATCGATTGTATGAGAAGTCGAAAATTTTTATGCAAATTTCGCAATTTTTTCATTTGATAGTTGGTCAGTTTGACAGGTAGATATACCCTCTTAAGGTAAACTGCGCCTTGTGTAAAACGTCACATTAATACAGCGCCATCTTTTGCCCAAAATAAACAACATAACGCTCTTTCTCCAAAGGGTAGGTTAGCAGTTAGTAGTAGGTTGCACACACACTTTGCCAGTTGTTTGGTCCCATGTAGTAGGGGGGGAGCCTATTGCCATCAACCGGGCACAGTTCCAGTCTCCATGCTGTCATCGAGAATGATTCCAAATCAAAAAATCCGTGAAATATACCAAGTTTATTTCTGTTTCAGTGGCATGTGCTTCAATTCACCTGAAATAACGCCATCTATCGAACAAATAGAGCACTGCTTCGGGGCCACGCACCCTGGCCTCTACGACTCGCAGCGACATCTGTTTGCGCTCAACTTCAGGGGACTCTCGTTTTATTTCCCTGTTGATAGTAAATTCGAGGTAAATATTGTTTGAAATGCGTTCGCCAACCCGGCTGCCAAGCGTGGGGAGTCATCGTCATCAGCTGGAAGACGTCCACGAACATAGGCCTCCCCCATAGAACGCTATAAACTATTTGCTTGTTTCTTGGCTTGGCTCACGCAGCAGTTGTAATACTTGGTTGCCGGGGAACGCTGCTGCCCACTCTCCTCTGGATCTAATAACCCCTAGCCGGCCACCACGATAACCACGGGTATAGAAGGTGGGGTACAGTCAGCATCAAAACTCGATAAAAACAAGTTCTGTTTTTTAAAATACGAGTAACTGAACACTGAACTGTAGTGTTCAGTTAATTTTGAACATTAATTACGTTCATTCAAATTTAAGTGAACACGACATTAACTTAAATTATTTTGTTATTATTAAGATTATATGGTTTATTATGGTGCTATTAGTTATTTGTGAAAAACTTTGATGACCGTACTCCACCCTCTCTACCTTTACTGTTCTATATCTGGTAACCCCACGGCTACGTTTCTATAAACAAACATTATTAGTACTATAAATTGACCAAGAGATGGCGCTGTAACTAAAAAGCTAATGTTTGCTATATGGTTTCAGCCTGGTTATGCTCACGGGCTGGGCTCGCTTCAGTTCCCCAACGGTGGCTCACCGGTCGTCTCAAGAACCACCATTTACTATGGATCTCAACATCAGGTAATGCAGTCATTATTTTTATATCTAAAATCTTTATTATTATAATGGAAGCCATATAGGTAATTACTAATTACAGTATAATTTGGGTGTAAGGGTCGTACCATCATCCAAATGACACTTTTTTTTACCCGGCAAAAATGCGTTATGCATATCACCCAAGCCTGGATGTGAAAGGTTATAGTAATAATTTTGTTATCACTTTCAAAAATTAAAAAATAAATTTTCATATTTTATTAATGATATAAAAACAACCCTTTTTGGATCACTTTCAACGGGATTGTGATCATAATGTTTACAACCATGATAGTTTCAAACCCATTTTGGTTTGCAGTAGTAATATGTGTCAAAACAGAGTAGACTACTTTCCCGAAGGTTAAAATAATGAGTTTCAAAACTCGTTTATTTTACACAATTACTGGTCAACCTGACTAAATATGTGACTCCCCCGTCGGTGCTACGATGGGACGATGGGATACCCACTAAAAAACCTGCAGCAATCCTGGGGACCCAATGGCTTGAGTGGAGGACCCCGCCACGTGGAGTGAAAGTCTACCTTTACTTCAACACTCCCAAGGGGCCCGCGGAAACACGCGCGCGCCACCTCGCGGGTCCTATAAGTGGGCAACGAATACCCCCGTATCCGTCTCCCGGGCCCCACGATTCAGATTCTCCGGTCGCCACCGCACAGGAGTTCTGCACGAAGACGAGCGGAGAATCATCCTCCACATCTCTTTAAGGGATTGGAAGGGTATCATGCCCTCGTCTAACATAGTTCAATCCGTGCGAAAGGTCACGGAAGATCAATTCCCGCCAACCACCACGCGCAATTAGCGCAGGGGTTTCTCTGGTAGCCCCCGTGCAGAGGTTGACTTCTGCACAGGGGATAGCAGAGAACCTACTTCAACTAAAGGGTCTGGAAGGGTGTTTCTCGACCTCGTCGTTGCCGGTTTTACGAGGGGAGGTTTCCTGCAAGCACACCAGCGCTGGCGTGGCCTGCGTTAACGATGCTCGATGTCTAAAGCCAATGATGATGTCCTGTGTTATGCAGACGAGCAGTACGGGCGGCCGTCCGTCTGCAGCGCCCCTCGCGGCGCTCCCGCTGTCCTGTCACAGACAACAACTGCACTTGCGACGATGCGTCGTGCTCAGGACTCATTCTACTACCAGAGGGTTGCGGCTGCATTGTTTCACTGAGGGTATGAGGGTCTGTTAGATACACCATAGGTTTCACATGGATGTCTTTTGCAATACAATCACGCCTTTTTCCTCGAAGGGGGGGGGGGAGAAATACACCCACATTTCAGCAGTATATGTTATTGGTCCCATGTAATAGGGGACGAGCCTGCTGCCATCTACCTGGCACAGCTTCAGACTCCTGACAGTTATTGAGATAATTCCAATGGAAAAATCCAATATTTAATTTTTTTAATAATAGTAAGTGACAAGACGAGCAAATCAGGTGCCTGATGGTAAGCATCATGATTGCCCATATCAGACACAGTGACACCCAGAGTTTTAAAACTCAAAATTCTGCGCGGCACTGCACTGCGCCTGTCACCGTGAGATATTGGTTGAAACTCGTCATGCTCAGTATTTTCGTTGGTAACATTGCTCTTTAGACCGGAACACAATAATGTTTGCACATTACCGCTCGGAGGATGAATAACTGGCAAGGATGTGGTACTTTCCCTGCAAAAGAGGCCTACCACTACAAAAAAATGTTCATCATCATCATCATAATCTCAGCCATAGGACGTCCACTGCTGAACATAGGCCTCCCCCATAGATTTCCATCCAGTCCGGTTGTAAGAGGCCCGCATTCAGCGTGTTCCTGCCGTCTTTATCAGATCGTCTGTCCACCTTGGGTGGACGTTCTACGCTGCGCTTACCGGCCAAAATGCTTGAAGTCGAAGGGTCTTCGACCGTTACCGTTACCGTGTTCCCGGTGATGACTTACGGATCTGAAACGTGGTCTTTGACTGAAAAAAATGTTCCTAGAAAAATTAATTAAAAATTAACTTCTTTTACCGAACTTCGAGACAAACGGCAAAACGTCACCACTATTTGGTAGACTTACCAACAGCTCGCACAAAGCGATCTGCCTCGTCATTCATCATGAGAACGACGAAGCAATGGAACTCGCCGCCGTCGTCCGTTTTTCCCGAAAACTATAACGTGGGTATGTTCAAATCAAGAGTGAATAGGTATTAACTGAACAAGCGTGCTCCAACTTAGGCCGCATCATCACTTACCAGCAGGTGAGATTGCGGTCAAACGCCTGTTTAGTTACATATAAAAAAAAATAGATCATGTTATGGTCCAGGCACAAGCCGAGCGCTGGAGCCGGTGCAAGTGTCGATATGTCGCGTGGTCCGGTTCGGCGACAGCAGCCAGTGCGTGGCGCGCGCGCTCGGAGCTCCCGCGCGGCTCTACTACAAGAGCGACGACAAGATGCGCATCCACCGCGCCGCCGCGCGCCGCCGCCCGCCGCCCGCCTCCGACTACTTCTTCAACTACTTCACGCTCGGCCTGGTGAGCTTATACCTTCACATCTCAACACCTTTACATCTCTCAACACTACTGAACACATGCTCGGCAGGCGGGTTGTCGAGATCCGCCCTCTTATTACGAGCAGCGGTAGAAGTGTGGAAAGCGTTTAATCGCTTGATGTCTGCTGTCTATCGGCATACGAGGCATACAATTTTTTTTTTATGATAGTGAGTGACAAGACGAGCTAATCAGGTGCCCGATGGTAAGCATCATGATTGCCCATATTTTAAGCATTTTTTATCAACTTATGCAATTATAATAATTTATTTATTTTATTTATGCAGTATTTTTTTTCCTTTGTCACCTAGAGGCGAGTTGCTGAACTAAAGAGACAAGCGTGATATTTCAAAAAAGTCATTAAAAGTTCTGCTATTCATAGATGGCAAAACTAAAAAGTATCACCGCCGTGCCGGTCGGAGTGGGGGGTGTTAGGTTATTTTCGTTACGGAATTTCTGGATTCGGTCTCCACGCTCAAGGCCCGCGATAGAAGCTATGCAATAGCTTAAAAACTACCTACTACACAGACACTGCACTTCTTACTATCCCTCCCTCTCCTAATAATCCCTGCTATGCTCGGGATTCTACCCTAGAATTCTTCGCTTTGTTGTAGATTAAAAAAATTGCTCGGCCCGCAATACATCATTTTGGTCCTTTGTGACACGATGTACTATTTCAGGACATATTGTTCGACGCGCGCACCCATCAAGTGAAGAAGTTCGTCCTCCATACCAACTACCCGGGACATTACAACTTCAACATGTACCATCGATGCGAGTTCGAACTTACTGTGCAGCCTGACAAGTAAGTTTGTTTTTTATGATAGTGAGTGACAAGACGAGCAAATCAGGTGCCTGATGGTAAGCATCATGATTGCCCATATCAGACACAGTGCCACCCAGTGTTTTAAAGTTCAAAATTCTGCGCGACACTGCACTGCGCCTGTCACCCCGAGACATTAGTTGTTGAAACTCGTCATGCCCAGTAATTTCGCTGGTAACGTTGCCCTTCAGACCGGAACGCAGTAATGTTATACACGCACGCAGTAAAATAACTGATTACTATAACAGAACAGATTCTATTGCTCGAGTATACCCATTGTAAGTTCTTCGGTCGACTCATTGCACAAATGTCCCAAGTCTATCACGCGAGTAGGTGTGGAAAGTTCAAGTTCCGCTCGTAGATGAAATTTTTCCTATTTTCATATTGCGAATGTCCCAAGGTCGCCAAAATTTCTATAAAGCCTCCGACATAACCTAATAATTATATATTTCGCCTTGACGCAACGGGTAAGGTTTACAGAATAATCTGTTTCCAAGGCACGACCCTATTAGCAGAGAATACTAAAGGGACGGAAGAGATACTCCTCAAAAACATTTAAATAAATAGCGGCGTAATTCCGATGCAATAAAGTACAATTCAGGTCGCACAGCGTCTACTTATCTTGCTCTACAAACAAGCTCCCTCTTCTATCTCCCTTTCTATCGCGTACCTCTTATTCATTCTGACTACGTTAGGAATGCCATTTTTAAACTTGTCTATGAAACTATATAATTAACGCCTTTGGAAGTGTAATAATGTTAGGTTCGGATTCTTGTAATTATTTAAGCAGCCGAATGCGATGCAATATGCCCTGATTTTAGTTAAGTAGGTAAGAGACGAATGGACCACGCGACGTGCTAACGTATGACTCTGACGGCGTTCGCCCATCGACTGAATTTCATATCTGAAATTTGGAGTGTCTCAGGCCTACCCTCACTAATTCTTAGTAGTCTTTATGAAATGATTGAAGCACTTACAGTTACTGTTGTGTTAAAGAGAAACATGTAATACCAATGACACGACAAATCACTGCCTCATAATAATAATTTGAACTTATACTCTAACAGAACGGGTTACCCCAATTACACTGTTCGAGTCAATTCCTATGGGTTATGTGGACAACCCATATTGTCAGAGTTACAGGTCGCTAAGATTCCTACGCACTATCCGACATGACCTAACGACTGCCCCCTACATATCTTATAGGAAACTATAGGGACCTGCAGTTTAACGTGACATACAAAACACGGTAGCGCCCAGGCGAAAAGTTCACATGGTGAGATGCGATCCAGGGACGCAAGATTTAAAGCCGGGCATATTCCCGGACCGCAGACGCTACACCAAACCAAACGAAATAAATAGATGTAATATTTGCTACACAGATGCGAGACGAATTCTTTAGTGGAAAGTCGCGGGGCATGCGTAATGTCGGCCTATAGCAAGTGGGAGAGCGTCGCTCGAGCCTTAAGAGTGTGCGAGCGACCCGTCGTACTGAACCGAGCGTCCTCCACCAACACTACCAATCCATTCGGGTCCACCTTCTGCTACGGATACCAGGACATCATCTTTGAGGTGATTTTTTTTTTTAATATACAATAGGCTTACGTTTGACTGCCTCGGTGGCGTAGAGGGCGCATGCTCGACTGCCAATCAAGGGGTCCCGGGTTCGATCCCCAGGTCAGGCAGTGTTAAATATTGGATTTTTCCATTAGGAATTATCTCAATAACTGCCTGAAGTCTGTAACTGCGCCCGGTAGATGGCAATACGCTCGCCCCCTATTACATGAGACCAATAACATACTGGCGAAATGTGGGTGTATCTACTATGGGACTGAGTTCTGGGTACACCTCTGCCTACCCCTTCGGGAAAAAAGCGTGAATGTATGTTTTTTTTAGTTGATTTTGAGAAAACGGGCAACAAACTTTTGTTTCTTATTTTTGAGATATTATGCGATGCGAATAAAAGAGACAAGTGCATAACATAACACCTTCATTCATTGCAGCGCAGCGCAGCCTTCACTTATCTCCTTCATCCACTCCAGATAATTGGAATCATTTTAAATTAAAGAACACGAGTGCCCATGTCACTTTCATTCAACGTGATAATATTTTTTCTTCGTAAACATAACTCCTTCATCACTTGCTATTTCTAAAAATAACCTTTAAACCCGGCGTTTTAAGGTCTAATATGGTTTATAGTTTAAAGACACCTTCATTCAATGTAAAAACTCAAAAATCTTAATAATAATAATAATATGGGACAACTTCCACACACGGTCATCTGGTCCCAAACTAGGCTAGAAGCCTGTACTATGGTAACCAGATGACTGATATACATACTTATATAAGCTTATACACCCAGACACAGATCAAACAGACATGTTCATGCACACAAATGTTTGACCTGGCCGGGGATCGAACCCGAGCCCTGCGGCACAGAGAGCAGAGTTACTACCATCTGAGCCAACGAGGCTGTCAAATGCTACTAAACTCCTTCATCCACTCATGTCTTCTATTTACTCTATCTTTAAACCTTTCTATTGAATCAGTCCAACCATTTGTGATTAAAGAGGAAATAGCGGATATAGAGAGAGAGAAAAGGGCAGAAGAGACACTCATCATTTAAATAAATAGCAACACTAGTTCTGACGCAATAAGGTGCAACTTAGTTCGCACAGCGCCTAATTAATGATCGTTATATTAAACTACAGGCTGCCTCTCTTTCTATCACGTATCTCTTATTCATTCTAACTACGTTATGGATGCCATCTTTTTTACTTGTCTATGAAACTATATGATTATCTCCCTTGGAAATGAGAAAAACGTGAGGTTCGGATTCTTGTAACTTATTTAAGCAGCCGAATGCGATGCATTATTCCCAGATTTTGGTTAGGTAAGTAGGTGAGAGACGAATGAACGACGCGATGTTCTAACGTACGACTCGGAGGGTGTACACTGAATTTGCCCGACTTATCGGGCGCCTACTTATTAAATAGCTTAAGGTGATAAGTCTTCCATACAAAATAAAAATACACATATACGAAGAAATAGAGAACCATTTTTCACTCAGTTGTTTGCGGTTGGCTCTGAATCTGGCCTTTATTTGCGCGAAAACATATTTTGTTAAAGAAAACTGGATGTTTTTTTTTTATATTTAAATTAATTGTGAAGGCATACGTATGTATGCATAGTGTAGGTTTCCAAGAACAAACAGCGCCATCTATTGGTTCCTTGCGCAAAGTATGGAAATATGCAGTAAAATGGCTATAACTATTGATTGCGTTAACTTAGAATGATTTTTATGATTTTTTACAGCCACAAGGGACCGCAGATCTGAGTACGCGATCGCGTTAAAAAGACTCTTGACAGTCGAACAGACAGACAGACAACAAAGTGATCCTGTAAGGGTTTCTTTTTCCTTTTGAGGTACGGAACTCTAAAAAAACATTAACACAACCTTAAGAACTACTTCTTTACAATTATCAAAAATACGAAGAAACTGTAAGGTTTTCATTAACGAAATATGTTTCGGCGTAAATAAAGGCGAGGTGGAAAATTATTCCCTATTTCTTAATATCTGTGTATTTTCATTTTGTATGGAAGACTTCTTCTTCTAAGTCTTCATGGGAGACGAATCACCTTAAAGTGGAGTGTCCCAGGGCTGGCACTACCTAATCCCTGCCACAGTATTAAAGCACAGTTTGAACACGTTGTGTCAACAATTTCAGGTGATGTCCAACAACTACATAGCATCCATAACTCTGTACCAACCGGAAGGCACGCGGCCCAACTATCCTGTCAACTCAATCGCGTGACATCATCAGGTACCTATTCAAGATATATAGATAGATAGATAAACACTTTATTGGTACACCACAACAAGAAGTTCTTAAATCTAATAACAACTATTCAACTCTATCTCAAACTCAAAGAAAATGTTTCTTTTTTTTTTATAATAGTATCTTTTGATATATTTTTTTTATGATAGTGAGTGACAAAACGAGCAAATCAGGTGTCTGATGGTAAGCATCATGATTGCCCATATCAGACACAGTGCCACCCAGTGTTTTAAAATTCAAAATTCAGCGCGGCACTGCACTGCGCCTGTCACCCTGAGATATTAGTTGTTGAATCTCGTCATACCCGGTAATTTCGTTAGACCGGAACACAGTAATGTTAGCACATTACTGCTTGGCGGATGAATAACTGGCAAAGGTGTGGTACTTCCCCAGGCGGACCCCTGCTAAAGAGGCCTACTACTACAAATATTATTATTAACTAGAAATATTTTCATACAAAATGTATGTAATTTCTTTCAGGAAGCGTCAAGCTCAGGCCATACGTCCTAGATTTTGGTTGACCACTAATTTAAAAAAAAAACCTCCACTTTTGTGTGATACACTCAATAAACTACGTACTACTAGTACCACTTTACTACTGGTACCACTTTACTACTAGTACCACTTTACTACTAGTACCACTTTACTACTGGTACCACTGTACGACCAGTACCACTGTACTACATATCCCCGCACCTAAGAAACCAGTATTTAAAAAAAAATGTGATATAAAAAAAATACTTTAAAAAAAAAGTGAGTGACAGATCTCAAGGTGTGTAAGTTAAAGGTAATTTTTTTTAATTCTAAAATGGATATGTGTTAGTTTAATTAATAATTAATATTTTTTTTATGTTAAGAATAATGGACAGTTTAATATAATTAATGTAATTAACAATTTTAGTCAATTGTGTTCTTTGTTTCTGTGTTGTCGTGCAAAAATTGATTTTTTAATCGGTACAGGATTTTACTCATTGGCCTTTATCATAGAATACAGACTTAAAGACACAGAACGAACAGTCCCCAAATTCGTGTATATAAATAGCGACTCTGACTGCGACGCAATAAAGTGCAATTCGACGAGACATCAACAATTGCAGGTGATGTCCAACAACTACATAGCATCCATAACTCTATACCAACCGGAGGGCACGCGGCCCAACTATCCTGTCAACTCAATCGCGTGACATCATCAGGTACCTATTCAACTCGAACTCAAAGAAAATGTTTTTTTTTTTTATAATAGTCTCTTGATATTTTTTTTATGATAGTGAGTGTGACAAAACGAGCATCAAGAATCAGGTGCCTGATGGTAAGTATTATGATTGCCCATATCAGACACAGTGACACCCAGAATTTAAAAATTAAAAAATTCTGCGCGGCACTGCACTGCGCCTTTCACCTTGAGATATTAGTTGTTGAAACTCATCATGCCCAGTAATTTCGCTGGTAACACTTCCCTTTAGTCCGGAACAGTAATGTTTGCACATTACTGCTTGGCGGATGAATAACTGGCAAAGGTGTGGTACTTCCCCAGGCGGCCCCCTGCAAGAGGCCTACCACTACATAATGGAAGGATGCTGACAGATCGCCAGTGACCCTGTATTCAATCATATTTTTGCATGACAAGTTTTTAATCATGACCCACGTTTGAATATATTAAAAAAAAAACTGCAAGAAATTAGAAAAGTAGACTGTTGTAAATATTTGATAAATCGATGGAAAAAATGTATGATAATATCAAATTGTTGTATTTTTTCTAAATTAGTGTTTCTCTGTAGATAAAAAAAAAATGTTGACTAAGCGTTATAATGTTAGGTGTAACAAAAAGAGGTAGTGATACTTCGAGATGCATCTGTTAATCTTGACTTCCCATACAAAAAATAAATGCATGATCTGCAGATTTGTAAAGGAACTTGATGGGCAGATGGGCTTCTCTATAAGTATAACTGCACCATTTTGTGACACCTTGAATATGTGCAGATTTTTTAATTTATCGAAAACACTTAAATGCGTAATACAATAGAATAATTTAAAAATTTAAGATTATTTTTAATTTTTATCCATTGACATATCTCCTTTATTTCGTCGTGGTGAAAAAAAAGTTAAACATAAGTGTCTGGCGCCGATTGACAGAGTTGACGTTCGATGGCGCCAAATGGCACGCGGCGCCAAATGAGTTCACTGTTGACTGCTGACTTTATCTAGACTATTCTATTTAGTCTTATCTATCTATTTATTAGGTACCATTTAACGGACCGATACTTTAATAACCGCATCAGTTACAATTGGCGCCGGCGTGTAAATTACAACATGTATGCAAAAAATATTGAAAAATGAATAGGTGTATAATGTTTTTGGCCAGCATTATATGTTTCTATGGCTGAATTACCTTACGATTAACTTTGCTTTTACTGCGGTTTGAGAAAACGTTTATTACAACTTGAAGGCTATTCTAAACTTGGTTTTTCATTCACTGGTACAAAATTCTACCATTGAAGCGTCAAAATTTGTCTTTTTAATGAACGTTTTCTTCAATTCGCCATTATTTTTTTTTCACCAAGATATGTTTTAAAGGAGTTTTATATTTAACATTTATTTTAATTATTCACATTCGTGAATAAACATTCGGATATTATTAATTTATTTTATAAATACTATGTAAGTATATTTTTTATAATAATAAAAATTAGCTCAGAAAAAATAAAATTGTGTGTCCGATGAATGCCGTGTATGTGAACTAAAAAACTTGACATTTTCGTCACTAGTTATTTTGAATAAAAAAATAAAAATAAAGGTAACATTCGGTGGTGAAATACACCAGTCGCAACCGCTACATGCAGGCGGCTGTCGAATGAAACTTTAATAATTTTAAAGTAAAATTACAAACATTTATAATTTATCAGATTATTCTTAATTAATGAATTTAAATCTTATAACAAAAGTGATAAGTCATAATTTTATCTATTAAATGAGCTTCGATTGACTTCTCCCTGCTTAAGGCGGTGGTTGTGAACATAATAGCGGATAAAGGCATATGACATTTGAAGCTTCAGTGGTATGTACCATAATGGCTTGGCTTTTGATTGTTTATGGTTTATTTAAAATTTCTAAGGTGGCGAGGCATAGACGTTAGCACCTTTGCCTGCATTCATTAATAAAAAGATTTTTACTCGGTTATCAGGAATATTAAAGTTGCACGGTCAGTGCATTTGCCAATGTCAAGTAATAACAAGATATTTTGTAAACAGATCGTTTTGCAAGGTTTATGCATTTGCTACTAAATGTGTCAAACAGTTCAAAAGATATACGAAAAAATTTAGCACAATGCATAATACACACGTGTGATTGTGTTATAAAATGGCTGGTGCCATATTGTAACGAAACAAAAAAAGTGAAAAATTAGACAAATAATGTTATAAAAAAAGTATTAAATTTAAGATAGCGTTACGCTGCATTCGGGTTGTGGGTGTAAATATATTATGATAATTTATTTAAATTTATCAATTCATATACAAAAATATTTTTATTTAGAGCAGAATTATTTTTTTATGAACTAGTAAAATATTTTAATGTATCTGGGATACCTAATAATATTTTTCGCACATTTTGCGCATTTGTGCAAATGTTTTATGTTAAATAATGTATTTGCACGCACAACTTTATATTTTTTATAATCATTAGTGTACTCGCACTGTACTCTATATTTGTCACGGTGTTTGTCACTTAACATAACGATTGTATGTATTGGTGTTTATGTCAGCCTTTAAAAATAAAATAATTGGTTTCGTAATATTTTTTGGAAACACCACAGATATTATTATACAGTTCAAGAACTGGAGTATGTTCTTGTGAACACATCAAACGAGCCCAAACTAGATGTAATAGAGTTCATGTTTAGTGCGGTGGCAAAACATGAAGAACCTTACCTGTCTGTCCCTTACGCACAGATATATTGCCATCCCACTCACATTGCGGCAGTTTGCTTCGGTACAAGTGTGACAGTAATAGATCTACACGCGAGAGACAAAGACAAGTAATAACAGAATTTCGTACATTTACAAAATTCTTACTGCTACGTAACTTTACTTTCACCATCATCTTCTTTTATCAGCTACTACAAGTAGGTACACATAGTTATGGGGCATTTACTAAACTATCTAGGATTGCGCAGCGATTCAAACTGAATCATATCCTTAGATACAAGGATACACCAATCCTGTCTGTTCTAAACCGTTATTGACCAACACCGAAATGCCTTCTGATCCCCAAAAACTCATCTTTATTACTCATATATCATACAAAGTATGACAAAGAAGTGTAGCAATTTAGATACTCAACCAAGTGCATCAACTCGTCAGCACCGAAAAAAAATATCAGTCGGTAAAATATTGTGAAAAACATTTCGCAAATCAATTTTGTTAAAAAGTTCTTTAATATTCCAAAAACTTTTCCTAACAACATCTTGTATTCTTTCAGTAAAGAGGCTGACATACAAAATGCTATATAATATTATAACAATAAGATCTTTTGCAGAGTTAGACGTACTGTAATCGTATTTTAGACGTAATTGGATATATTTATCCTATATCACACATGTTCTCTACGCCATTACTCCCAAGTTGCCAAGTGAATGTGGAAAGTGTTAAAAGGAATAAGCCAATTACGCCTACGTTACGATTACTCTGCGCTCCTCCTGCGAAGGTACTAACTATAGTTTGTATACTATGTAGTAGTGTTATATGCATTTAGATACATAACAATTATTATGATAGTGATTATATACTTATAGGCCGAATTTCTACGGTCAAAAAATAAACTTAAAGATAAAAACCGGTTCATACAACTAGTAAACAAGATGTTAATGGTTACCTACCTAAGTACTTAGATTAAAACCCGAATGATGTGTACTATGTCATCCGCTAAGTAAAAACAAATCGATTTTTTATATTTATTTTTAACAGGGCTTTATATTTATATGACTTTGTGTTGAACGGTCTTGTCTTTAAGTAATTTTTATTCTTATTTTAACAACAATACGTACAAAATTGTCATACATTATTCATCTCGCTCATCTCACTAATATGTGTATGTTATTTATAGTAAATTTCAGACAAATCGGTCCAGTAGTAATAAACTACTGAACCGATTTGGATAAAATTTAGTATTAAATAGCTCACACCCTGGAATAGAGGGTCTTTTTTGCTAGAGAAACCTTGTAATAATACATGTCCCCTACGATATTAAAAAAAATAACCATTATGAACAATCACTTATTGTTGTTAAAATCAGAAATGTTATTCGTAAAATATTTTAAGTAGTAAAAATTAAAATGAGGCATAATAAAAAAAATGTAACATTTTAAATAACTTTTTGTATGTATCTGTAATCTGTACAGGTACCATTTGAGTAGAGTTTTTGATTGTAAGTGTTGCCAATGCTGAATTGATAAAAAATGCAGTGGTTTTATTTTTTATTCTGTGTGACCCGAATAATGGAAAACTTTTGGACAAAATCGTGGACTAATTTTGATTTTTTGCTAGAAAAAAACTATACCAAATAAATTAGATTGTTTCCCAGATTTTTATTTTTATGATCAAAATTTAAATTATTACATTGGTCTCTTAGGAATTTTATTGTCTGTAGTTTGATCTCGACTTCGGAGAATGATAGTTCATAATATATGTGTCAAAAGTGTCAAAATTATTTTTGTACATTATTTATACGATCAAACCAAGTACATAACACGTGGACATTACATAGCAATAGGTACCGTAGAGTTGCCATAGATATTTTTAAATACGGGTAGAAGTAAACATAAAAAAATAATGTAAATAATTTTAGGATTATCAATAAGCTAAGAAACTGCAGAACCATTTCGAAAGTACCTGAATAAGAAAATAAGTTTTCGAGACTTGCAACACTGAAATTTTAATATGGCAACTCTATATTATAATCTTCATAAGTACTATGTATATATACATATAATAACTGGCAAGGTTTTTAAATTTCAAATAGAGATACAAGTTTGGGCATTATCAGCTGTGTTTACACTAAGATAATAAGCGATGTTACAGGTTTAGACGCCTTAGGCGCCAATTGAAATGGAGTCGATTACAACTGGCGCCCTGGCGCCCAACGTGATTGCACATAAGGCGCCTATTGTAATAGGTTCCAGCGCCATGGGCTCCAGTTAAAACTGACTCGATAATAGCAATAATTTTTAGGGCTATTTCAATGCTTTGATGGCTTGATTGAAAGTAACATTTAATTTTTTAAAGTTTGAAATAAACCCACCACTTGTGTAATACAGAATTTGCCTTTTCATAATAAAATAAGTCACATAACAATAAATTTTCTCGTCGTTCTGTATCCAGTGTTATTTAAGTCAATTCTATTCTGTATACGTTCAACAATAACAATATTCTATTATTATTATGCGCTCAATTTCTGTCCTATTACATAAGCACAGAGTTGAATGTTGTAAAGTATAATCGAGCTTGAAATGGTAAATAATTGTTTTACGCGAGAGCTGTGTAAACCACGTGAATTATTGTATTGTTTCATAATAAATTATAGCAAAATACTTTGTTAACGAGGCGGCGACTGGAGAATTCCCCATACAAACCTATCTAATAGTTAAATCATTTAATTTCAGAGCAAATTTCCAACATTTAATGACGTTATTCGGAATGAGACACTAGTTATCTAGGTTCCTAATTATATTTTAATCTAAAATACTTATAATTTGAAGTTGTATTTGAAAATACCTATGTTTTGTCATAATATCTGTATTTTGGATTTTTATCATATTTTAGTCCAAAGTACTTCTATTTTGGATTGAAATATAATTAGGAACCAGATAACTAGTGTCTCATTCCGAATACTGCATTAAATGTTGGAAATATGCTCTGATTTCGAATGATTTAACTATTAAGTTTGTATGGGGAATTCCCCAGTCGCAGCCTTCTTAACAATTATTGACTTTCACACGTACGGCGTCGCCCCGTATGATAAAAGCATAGCTCATCTGACCTATCCGAGCAACAAACACCGCCTTGCCTCACGCTATTAATATTTTTTATATGAACCTAGCTGTGCCCCGCGGTCATCGTTCCCGTGGGAATATCGCGATAAAAAGTACCCTATGTGTTATTCCAGGGTCTAATCTATATACATACCGGTTTTCAACCCAATCGGTTCAGTAGTTTTGGCGTGAAAGAGTAACAAACATCCATCCATCCCCACGAACTTTCACATTGATAATATTACTAGCGGCGCCCCGCAGTTTCATCCGCGTAGTTTTTGTTCTCGTGTGAATATCGGGAAACAAAGTATCATAATTTGTTATTCCAGGGTCTAAGCTACCTACATACCAAATTTCAACCCAATCGGTTCAGTGGTTTTGGCGTGAAAGAGTAACAAACATCCATCCTAACAAACTTTCGCATGTATAATATTAGCAGGAAAGTAGGAAGGATAGTATGGACACATTATGCTCACTACATCAACTCCGTGAGACGATCCGGCGACATTACATAGTTGGCGTAGTGACTGGTCTAATATTCACCGCTGCGTATTCGTCGCCTGGTCGGATACGTTCATATACATAACATACATTCACGCCTTTTTTCCCGAAGGGGTAGGCAGAGGTGTACCCAGGACTCAGTCCCATAGTAACACACATTTCGCCAGTATGTTATTGGTCCCATGTAATAGGGGGCGAGCCTATTGCCATCTACCGGGCACAGTTCCAGACTCCAGGCAGTTATTGAGATAATTCCTAATGGAAAAATCCAATATTTAACACTTTGCCTGACCTGGGGATCGAACCCGGGACCTCTTGATTGGCAGTCGAGCATGCGCCCTCTACGCCACCGAGGCAGTGACGTTCATATAACGTTCCTATAATGTACCTACTGTAAGACCGCGAATTTTCCCGGCGCATCGTCATAAGTGTGAAAGTGCTTTTATTATTTATTCCACTGGTTGAAAATAACAACTATGTCGGTAAGTCTACTCAATTTCTGAACAGATTCAAATAAAGCTATAGTAATAATCGAGCGTTCACGTGTGTACGCAAATCGCGGTGACAAATCCAAAATGTGTTCATAGCTTCAAATTTTAGCCAATACTTAGACAATTTTGTTAATTCTCGCAATTAATTGTTAATTACATTCTGTCTACGATCATAATGGATGTGGTCAAAAACGGAACTAACTTTCAGCTATACAAAGTCTTAAAGAAAGGTATAACTACATAAGTTGATGTCTAGTGTCTACCCGTCAAACGGGCAGGAATTACTAACGAAATTCGCAAAAAATACACCTTTTTTTTTGTTTGAAAATTACACCTTTTTTTAACACGTTGTTATTTAGTAGTTGTTCAAACGCTTTAGTGCAATACATTAGCGACATCGCTCATATTTATCGTAGACAAAATAGGTAAGTACCTAATACAAAATAAATATAAACAGAAGGTTATATGCATACAACGATTCTAAAATTGACGCTCTCATGCATATCCGTTCTTTACGAGGAGAGGAAGGTATTTTCAAGGGACGCGTCCTCTCAGAGTAACTTCATGCTAGTTTAAAAGCTCGCGTCTGTAGATATAGCCATAGAACTCGTAAAAAGGTATAGAAGCGCGCGTGAACTTGTCGCCGCACAGGTGACTAAAGAGCTAACTAATCACGATGCAGTAATTTTTTCAGGGGCGTTGTTTATGTGTGCGTATGAATATAATATATGTGTGTGTAGTATTGACAATATTATGGGTGAAAGAAAGGGCCCTTTCGTTTGTAATTAGTGTTAATCGGCATATGTAAGGATATGCGAATTTAGTCTGTGGCTTTGTCACTGTTTAAAATAAGTTTGACAGTGACAGTGTCACAAATTTGATTATAAAACCACTAGCTGTGGCCAGCGGTTTCACCCGCTTAGACATTCCCGGGGGAATATCGCGAAAAAAGTACCCTAAGTGTTATTCCAGGGTCTAAACTATCACATACCGAATTTCAGCCCAATCGGTTCTATAGTTTTGGCGTCAAAGAGTAAAAAACAACAAATCCATCCATCCTCACAAACTTTTTTAATATTAGTAGGACGATACTTTAACATAACATAACATTAACTTTAAACTCTAAGTAATAGGCAGTTATATGCAATAGAGTGAAATAAGAGAAATATATAGTAAATTGAGGTGTAACGAGGTTTATTGTAAGATTTAATAATTGTTACATGTGTAATGTTGGGACCGTAGGCGAGCTAATGAAACCACGGAGTATGAGGGTACATTGATTTATTAATAAAAAGGTTACTCCTTATATACTACCTTATGACTAACATGCTACACGTGTCGTGGGGTTATAGAACTTTAGGTACTCCTCAAGTTATTGAGGTAAATTAACAATAGATTTAATAACAATAATATCGGGTTACACATTCCTTAGAGCCGTTAAATAAATACTTTAAAAATGAACATTGTTTTTATTAGTATTTCAATATCTAGTTACAATGTTTTTTATTTATTAATCATAGCTACACTACCTACACTACATCTCCATCCGTAAAATAAAAAAAATGTGTTTGTTAAGAATACATTTTTTTTTTTTTTTTTTTTTTTTTTTTTTTTTTTTATTATTAACGTTTATATGGTTTCGTTCTATTTTTATGTATTACTTCTAATTTTCCATGTTTACTTATTTCTACATTTGGACTTAAATCTCGTACTACTTTATATGGTCCAGAAAATACACTAGACATCTTATCTCTATTTTCAATTCTTATCAGTATTTCATCATTTGGCTTATACATTACGGATTTTATGTTTTTATCATATTTTTCTTTTCTAACTACTTTACTTTTTAATAGGTTTTCTCGTGCTTCTTTTTGCGAAATTTGAAGTCTATATCTTAATTCTAGTGGATAATTTTCATAATTATACAAGGGTTCCACATGACATGATAAATTACTTGGTATCTTGCACTTTTTTCCAAAAACTAACTCGAATGGCGTAAATTTTGTTTCTGTGTGTACTGATGTATTATAAGAAAAACACCAATATGCTAACCATTTACTCCAATGTTCTCCATGATTACCTGTTTGTATTCGTAGGTATGCACCAAGACTTTTGTGAGTGTTTTCTAAAGCACCAATGGTTTCATGATGATATGCTGTTGATGTGAGTTGTTTTATGTGTAATAGTTTACAAACTTCTTGGAATGTTGCGGAAATAAATTCTGTTCCCCTGTCCGTTGTTACAATTTCCGGAATTCCATATCGAAGTATGAAATTATTTACAAATGTTTCTGCTACCTCCTTTGCACTTTTTGTTACTAAGGGGTATGCTTCAACATATTTTGTTAAATCACATTGAAGAGTTAATATGTATGAAAAGTTTTCTGAATCCTTATCTATTGGACCTACTATATCTAAGAATATTTTCTGAAATGCCGTATCCGCTGTAGTTGTTATGTTCATTGGTTGTTTTGTGTAAATCGAAAATTTTTCTTTTTGACATTTGTCACATTTGCTTACATACTCTTTTATATCCTTTTCTAGTCCTACCCAAAAATACTGTCTCTTTATATTATTATACATTTTTCTTATTCCTGCATGCCCACTTGTTGGCAAAATATGAAAATCATTAAGAATTACCTTCTTATCGTCTTTATCGTTTATCCTAATAATATCCTTTAATACACATAATCGTGGTCCGGCCCACTCATTTTTTTGTTTTATTTCATATGCTAGCTTCTCGACAAATATATCGTTATGTTTATTTTTTAATATTATTATTTCATTTATATTCCATTCTTTACATTTCTTAACCAATTCCCTCACAAAGGCAGCTGGTGTCGTTTGCAATGGGATGAATGGTTTTAAATATATTATATTTTCTTTTTCAACATATATCATTGTTTTAGATTCTTTGACGTCGCATTTATGTAGTCTTTTTATCTTATCATAATCAATGCCTTTTAAAAAGGTTAATTCAACGCATGCGCTTAGTTTTGTATTCACTTCTACAACTTTCGGTTGATCAGGCCGACAGTTAGAAAAGCTGTCTTCGTCATAGTTTGATTTTATATTCTTCGCTTCTGATTTTTTCATCGCTCTCGTCATTACATTCACAGTTTCACTCATTTCTCTTAATTCATCTGATGTTATCTTAATTCGTGACAGAGCGTCAGCTACGGTGTTTTCTTTTCCTTTTACATATTCAACTGTAAAGTTGAATTCCTCTAACGCTAACCTAAATTTCATCAATCGACTTGAAGGATCCCGCATGTTAAATAGATATATTAACGGTTTATGGTCCGTTTTTATTACAAAATGTCTTCCATACAAATATGGTCTGAAATGTTTTGTTGCCCAAACTATCGCTAGAAGTTCTTTTTCAATAGTGGCATAGTTACGTTCAGCTTTATTCAAACTTCTGCTTGCATAAGCTATTGGTCGTCCATCATTATTAGACAACACTGCGCCTAAGGCATATCCTGATGCATCCGTGTGCATGATAAACGTATTACTTGGATCAAAATCTGGATATTGTAATATTGGTGGTCTGCTTATTGCTTCTTTCAATGTTTCAAATGCTCTTTGACAATGGTTGTTCCAATTAAATTTTACATCTTTTTTGCTTAATTGGTTTAAATAGTATGCTTTATCTGCAAAGTTTGGAATAAACTTTCTGTAATAATTTGCTAAAGCTACAAAGCTTCTGGTTTCTTTTTCATTATTTGGCTTTGGATAATTCTCAATAGCTGAAATTTTCTTTGGGTCAGGTAAAATTCCTTTTGAAGATACTACGTGTCCTAAATATAGTACTTCTTTTTTTAAAAATTCACACTTTATTGGATTCAATTTGAGATTTACTTTTTGTAACCGCTCAAAAATACTTATTAAATTTTTATTATGATCTCCTAAATTTTTTCCAAATACTACTATGTCATCCAAATATACGAAACATTTTTCATAAGCTAATCCAGACATAGCCATAGTTATCATTCGGCTAAATGAACTAGGACTTATTTTAAGCCCCATAGGTAATCTCGTCATTTGGTATTGTCCCGAACAAAAAGCTGTATATTTTCTTGATTCTGTGTCTAATTCTTGTTGATAATACCCAGAAAATAAATCTAAATGACTGAAATAAATTGAGCCTGATAATGAATCTAATATTTCGGTTATATTTGGCAATGGAAATTTATCGTCTTGTATCCTTTCATTTAGTTTCCTATAATCAATCACAATCCTCCATTTTCTATCTCCCGACGTATCCATTTTTTTCGGTACCACTAAAAGTGGACTTGACCAATCACTTTGTGTTGGTTCTATTATTCCATCATCTAACATTTTCTTTAATTGTCTGTCTATCTCCTGCTTTTGTGACTGTGGTAGTCTGTAATTTTTAACAAATGTTGGTTCTACATTTGGCTTTAACTGTATTGATTGTTTACACAAATTGGTGACAGTTAATTTATCTCCTGGTAGTTGAAATATATCACAATATTTTGCACATATTTTTTCTATATCTGTTTTTTCCTGTTTGTTTAAATGCTCTAGTTTCAAGTGTTCAAACAGTTTTTTAACTCTATTTGCATTTTTGTTTTCACTTCCAAAATAACAATATTTGTAATCATCTAGTTTATGTATATTTAGTTTAATATCATTTAGATTTAATTCTTTCTCTGTTGTGTTTAAAATTTGAATTGGTATTTTTCCGTCAATAGGTTTTACAATTGTACTTGCAATATAGACGCCATCGCTAACTTCTTTTGCACATACTACACAATCTTCAGAAAAACTTGTTTCTATATAATGAATCGATTCTGATCGTGGTGGTAAACTATATTGATATTTCATGTCAAATGTTATTGATATGAATTGATTATTTCTTGCAATCAATGAAACGGTGTTATTATTATAGTTAAGAATAGCTTTGTTTTTGTTTAAAAAATCATGCCCTAAAATACCAATGGTTGTACAAGGTAATGATTTAAACACGTAAAATCTTTGTTTGTAAATTTCATTCTTTATTTGTAGTACCATAACGGTGTAACCAATTGCTTTTATACTTCCACCAATGCCGTTTATAGTCGTACTATCATATATTATTTTTAAGTTTAGTTTTTTGGCATATTCGTATTTTATTGCAGATATTGTTGCGCCTGTGTCAACTAACCACCTTTCTAAATTATCGTTTGCTAAGATTTGCACTGTTATTGAATTTCCTCCAGTAAATACGTAATTACTCATCACGAAAAAACTCATTTAGACTTAAATTTTGTTCTTCTTGTGACATTACATGGACATTTTGTTGTTTGTTTTGTGATTTTTTATTATAATGGTAATTATCTGTGTTTTGCGATCTGTTGAAATTGCCTCGATAAAACCTTGGACCTGGTCCACCTCTTTGATTGTATTGGCACTTACGATTTTGTGTATTGTTATTTGGATAGGTATTACTTCTGTATCCTCCCCTTGATTGTCCTCTAGAATTTCCTCGGAAGTTATTACGTACCTGGTTATAACTTCCTCTGAAGTTACCCCGTGACTGATAATATCCTCTCGAGAATCCACGTAAACCAAAGGGTTTATTTGATTTATTATACGTACCTATCATTTCCGAAATAGAAGGCAACGTTGTTTCTTCGTCTACCGCTGCCTGTATTGCATCTTTTAAGGAGTCGAAGTCCCTAGCAGCTATTATGGTGCTAAGTCTACGGTTTCGCAATCCATCGGCAAATCTCTTAATTGCCATTTTCTCATTCAATGGTTTTAACACCTTATAACTATTAGCGTCACCGTTGGATTGTGAGATCGTTAAATCCACAAATAACTGTGCTAATTCGCTACCAAACTCTGAGATAGTCTCATTAGTTTGTCGTTTAGTTTGTAATTTTGTCTGTATCGCCGTTGCTGCTTTTTGCGCAAGTAATTTACATTTCATGTCTTTCAACAATTCATCGACTGTTGAATACTTTTCGTCTAATTTCAACTTGGCTGATTGAGATAATCTACTTTTCAGTACAAAATTTATTAACCTGGTTTCGCATTCCTTCTTTGCTAATAGTGTTTTATAGTATTCAATATTATCGATTAATTGTTGTGTCTTATTTTCATCATCATTCATCATAGGTAAAAGATACAAAGCAGTTTTCAAACTAAATTCTTCTGGTTCCGACATTGTTGAAAATTCTTTACACAATATTTCCACCTCAATATAAAGATTTATAAATTGTTTTTTTCTCCTCGTCAATTGTTTGCAACGTTTCACTAGTGATGACACCCTTATTTATTTGTTCACTTATCTCTTCTACCAATAACAAATATTTCTCATTTATTTTTCGTATTTCTTCTAGTTTTTTAGTCAATATTTGCCCCTTACGCCTACTTGGACCTAATTTGATTAAATATGTCCTTATTTCTTTTAAATCTTTTATAAATGTTTTAATATCTAATGCCATTAATATATATTTCTTATCATTTACTTACGGTTATGTTGTATAAAGCTACTTTATACGTATACAAACTTATATTAGTATGTTAATAAAAAAATGCTTACTCACAAATAAGTCTTTCTGCAACGCATAAAATTAACTGCACTTTACCACTCGGTGAAACTGTTCTTTACCACTCGACGAACTGTACTTCTCTCTCCCAAGTTATTTTCCATCTCCACGTAAGTATTCCTTCGTATTCCAGCTCGATCTGTGCCATAGCCTTTGTCCCATCCGGAAACGTAACATCCAACCAGTTTTCAATTTGTACTTTCCTCTGTGGTGTAACAAACTTTGGATCGAGTAGATAATGTCCAATTCGTCCTTCTACATACACTATTATTGCTTCTCTTCCATGTGCTTTTGTAAAATGTACCTCTACAGCATTAAATTGTATTCCCGTGCTTGTGCAGAAAATTTTCATCCTCTCTTCTATCTCTGTTACATATGAGAATACTTTTGTGATACTCATACTGCCGCTTGCTGCTTGAATATCTCGCCTTGGGATCTCCTTGCAATCTTCTTGTTTAGGCAATTGTTGATGTATCTTATGAGCACCGCGCAGAGTACGATGACAAAACCAACAACAAAGATGAAGATGTACCAGTCAATGTGATTTACACCTTGGATTATTGCGTTTTCTTGATGGTAATGATTATTTTTACCGATTTGCGTATGAACGTCGTTATGTAAATTCGATGCGCTTTGTTCAGCCGTCGGCGTTCGAGTAGTCGTAGCGTGATTCCCCATCTCGAACTCAGTCCCAATTAGGAATTGTTTATCATTTTGTAGCTATTTGATCGCTCCGGTAGGCATCATACCACACATAGAGAAAGATGTACGCCCGTGAGTTTAAATTCGACGCGCTGTAACCCGAGACGCGACAACACGACGCGAGCGCACTGGCAGGGTCGCCATGTAATGTTGGGACCGTAGGCGAGCTAATGAAACCACGGAGTATGAGGGTACATTGATTTATTAATAAAAAGGTTACTCCTTATATACTACCTTATGACTAACATGCTACACGTGTCGTGGGGTTATAGAACTTTAGGTACTCCTCAAGTTATTGAGGTAAATTAACAATAGATTTAATAACAATAATATCGGGTTACACATTCCTTAGAGCCGTTAAATAAATACTTTAAAAATGAACATTGTTTTTATTAGTATTTCAATATCTAGTTACAATGTTTTTTATTTATTAATCATAGCTACACTACCTACACTACACATGTTACATTAGCGATTTAAAAAGCAACTTTTGACTTTTCTATCTACCTTAGTCTGAGTTCTGTGGTCTACATAATCTGAAGTGTGTGTTTTTGAACCGTTGTAGGTCACTATAAGTACTTCTGTTAATTTTGTATTTAATGGTACTACAATTCTTGATGAATTTTGCTATATAATGTACTTATACTGCGTCTAAATAACCTATATGTTATATTATTTACTTAAGAACCACAGCAAAATGTCGCTTTTTTTCATATTATTCAGTCGAGTGGGTACAAAAAGAAGTGTCTCAAAAAATACCAAAAAATGAAATAAAGGATTTCGTACCGACATGTGTGTTTTCCTTTCAATACCTTTTTAAATTAAGAAGAATAAGAAAAAGCCTTCCCTTTTCCATCATGAGACCCCATCTGCTCTCGTAGCATGGCACGGGATAACTAATTTTCCCCGCTTTTTCTCTCTTTCGCGCCCGAACAACTCGTATCTGCTGTCACGTTCTAACCCCTGGGACTTCGTTTACTCTGCTCACTGTGCTACCGGCTGAAACATAAATTGAGACCATTCCAATGAGCCGACAGGATAACACGACTCACGATATATCTGACTATATATGTATATATATATATATATATATATATATATATAGAGATCTCTTTACGGTAAATGTTGATCTCACGCGACTTCACGCGAGCACTTTGTTGATCCAAAAATGTATGTTGATCCGGCGCCTTTTGTTGATCTAATATGCATCTCTAGTAACTAATGTGGCTCCAACCGGATCAACATCTACACTCACGTGACTGCTTCCTCGCGTTCATCGAAGTTGATCCGATATACGAATCCACCGTGCGATGGTTACGGTAAATGTTGATCTTATTTAAATGAGCCAATCAGAGCACAGCAAACGATCGGATTGGCTAAAAGCAGCCGCGACGTTGCCGTTTCGTGTGTACAAGCTATGAAGCTACCGATTAAACGGATAATTCAACAACTTGACAACACCACGGCTAATAGCGGATTTCAGGTGGTCATACTAATTTGTCATATCAGTATGACTACGAAGACATTTTATAACATTCTCGTATATTGGTTGTACTCACTTTTCAGAACCCCCTGTAGGAAAAACTAATGCCAGCCCATATGAAAATAAAATATAAACTAGAAATAACTACACAGAAATGTACTGCCTCGGTGGCGTAGAGGGCGCATGCTCGACTGCCAATCAAGAGGTCCCGGGTTCGATCCCCAGGTCAGGCAAAGTGTTAAATATTGAATTTTTCATTAGGAATTATGTCAGTGAACGAAGCGAAAGTTGTATGTCAGGATCGTAGCAAATGGAGGGAAATAGTCTCTGCCTACCCCACCGGGAACAAGGCGTGACTGTATGTATGTATGTATGCATGAATTATGTCAATAACTGCCTGGAGTCTGGAACTGTGCCCGGTAGATGACAATAGGATAGGTAATAGGTAAATAGGTACCCATAATAGGTACATAATATAGTATTATTGAAATTGTAGAGGTAGGCCTCCTTTGCAGGGGGCCGCCTGGGGAAATACCACACCTTTGCCAGTTATTCATCCGCCAAGCAGTAATGTGCAAACATTACTGTGTTCCGGTATGAAGGGCAATATTACCAGCGAAATTACTGGGCATGATGAGATTCAATAACTCATATCTCAGGGTGTCAGGCGCAGTGCAGTGCCGCGCAGAATTTTGAATTTAAAAACACTGGGTGGCACTGTGTCTGATATGGGCAATCATGATGCTTACTCGTGCTGTTTGCTCGTCTTGTTACTCACTATCATAATAAAAAAAAAAACATGGAACCAATAACATAAATGTGGGTGTATCTACTATGGGACTGAGTCCTGGGTACACCTCTACCTACCCCTTCGGGAAAAAGACGTGAATGTATGTGTGAGAAATGTAGTCGAGGCGCTCGTGGCCAAATGGCGGCTACTAGTAGGTATCAGCCGGTAACCGAGGTCAAGCGACACTAGGTACGGCCGGCACTTGGATGGGTGGCAGTTATTTACACAACGAGTTTCCTCCGTGCCTCGGAGAGCACGTTAAGCCATCGGTCCCGGCTGACTTTGAAACACCTTATAGGTAGTCGGAAACCATCAAATTTGACATCCACCAACTTGAATTTGGCGAGTGTGGCTAAAACACACTCAAGCTGAATATATTTTTATTTTTCATACAAACTTCCAACCCCTATTTTACATACTTAGGGGTGGAATTTTGAAAAATCCCTTCTTATTACTTGTCTAGGTTAATAAAATAATCTCCTGTCCAAATTTAATCAACATTGGTATGGTAGTGTTGGCCCTGAGTTCAAGGGCGTCGCCGAGGGGGGGCAGGGGGGGCTGCTGCCCCCCCCCCAACCCTAGAGGATCGAGAAAATTTAGCCTTTATTGTCTATGTTGACATTCAAGTGCCGCCATACCATATAGACACGTATTCATAAATACAGAACCATCTGGGCCCTATTTCATAAAAAAAAAAACTACAAAATTGTATGGCTTTTCTGTTTCATAGAAATTTGTAATTGTAAATTGTATACAGGCAAATACCGTTTGTATATCTATAGTGAATTTGGGTAAAATTCCTTGTCTAGCCCCCCCTTGATCATCGGCTGGCGACGCCCTTGCCTGAGTTGATGAATCAGTCTGTGAATCACTCTCTCTCTCTCATTATATAATTCTACTTCTAGAAGTCTGAGAACGGAGACAGCGTAGTTTGTGGTGAAGGTGGTAACGTAAACGGAAGCGGAGGAGGCGGAGCGGAATTTGTGGTGAAGTCGGAGATAGTGGAAGCGGGAAGAACGGGGTAGGAGGTGGATCAAGCTGAGTTTGTGGTGGAGGCGGAGAGAGTGGGGTCGGTGGGCGGTGGTGGATAAAAGAATAAAGAAATAAAGGGTCTTGACAGGCAGACGGACGGACGGACAGACAGACGGACAAAAAGTAATCTTATATGGGTTCCGTTTTTTCCTTTTGCGGTACGAAACCCTAAAAACGATCAAAATTGGTTCTATCAAATCCTACAGAACATGTCCCAAACTAATAATATAGGGTTATTTAGGACTGTAGTAGGATATTACGTAGGATATAGGTTATAGGTTAATTGATAGGTATACAACCTATCAATTAACTCATTTTGAATGCTTTTAATACTAGTTCTACTAGACTTTTTTTTTTGAATATCATTTTTGACATTGTAATAATGAAGATTATTTTAATACTATAAAATAAAACAAGACGTGTAATTATTTTTTATGGATAAAATGAGTGAGTTTGACCCCAGATAATGTGGGACCAAAACTGAAATCGCGAAAAATATCAGCTGTTATATATAGGTACGTTTTGATTAAATATTTTAGCACTTTTGAATGGAACAGATGCAATTTTTCGCGATTTCATCTTTAGTTCTCTAATAAAAGTTGTTTGTTTTCATGAGTAGGAAAATCTCTAAAATTATACATAACATACATTCACGCCTTTTTCCCGAAGGGGTAGACAGAGGTGTACCCAGGACTCAGTCCCATAGTAGATACACCCACATTTTGCCAGTATGTTATTGGTCCCATGTAATAGGGGGCGAGCCTATTGCCATCTACCGGGCACAGTTCCAGACTCCAGGCAGTTATTGACATAATTCCTAATGGAAAAATCCAATATTTAACACTGCCTGACCTGGGGATCGAACCCGGGACTTCTTGATTGGCAGTTGAGCATGCGCCCCCTACGCCACCGAGGCAGTCAGAGATTATTCGGGATGATAAAAATTAACCCCGCATAATACAGTATCGGTACCTACTATGCATTTCAAATAACAATAGGACCCATCTTATGCTGCGACGTCACTAAACAAAACTTCTGAAATCTATACTTCTATAAGTAGAATTATATAATGAGAGAGATAGTGATTCACAGACTGATTCATCAACTCAGGGCCAACACTACCATACCAATGTTGATTAAATTTGGACAGAAGATTATTTTATTAACCTAGACAAGTAACAAGAAGGGATTTTTCAAAATTCCACCCCTAAGTATGTTAAATAGGGGTTGGAAGTTTGTATGAAAAATAAAAATATATTCAGCTGATTTACTTCAAATTCTACATGAAGCCTCGTTTTAATAAATAATTACATACGTGTTTCACGGTTCCTTTAAAAACAACCGTATGCGCGAAATATAGGGGTGCAAAAATTGTATAGTGAGTTTTATTTTTGAGATTACCTTAGCAAAAATAATTTAAAAATGTATTGAATTAAATCCGTTTTTAATAAGGTTTATCAAAATTCAACACCTAGGGCAAAAATAAGGGTTGAAAATTTGTATGAAAAAAATTCAATATTTAATGAATTAAAGTATCTTGAAACTGCACAAATTACACGCTTCTCTATATGTTTGTTTGTTTAAAACATTATTTTATTTATGAACTAGCGACCCGCCCCGGCTTCGCACGGGTAGTAGAAGTAGGTATAGTGGACGTTTAACAGGAGGAGGAGGGATGGATATAATCTATGTATACTGTTTTGTAGGTATTGATAAGTACTACAAACCCCTAGTACATTACTTTACTCTACCACCAATAGTTTTCACATCGCATGAAAAATAATCACTGTTTCGATTATTGTGACTAAACCAAAAAAGATGAATATAATCTATGTATACTGTTTTGTAGGTATTGATAAGTACTACAAATTCTTAGTACATGACTTTATTCTACCACCAATAGTTTTCACACCGCATGAAAAATAATCACTGTTTCGTTTATTATGACTAAACCAATAAAGATGGATAAAATCCATGTATCCTGTTTTGTAGGTATTGATAATTACTATACAAACCCCTAGTACATTACTTTATTCTACCACCAATACTTTTCACAGCGTATGCATATAATGTCTGTTTCGATTATTGTGACTAAACCAAAATAGATGGATAAAATTTCCGTGAACTATTTTGTAGATATTGATAAGTACTACAAACCCCTACATTATGTTATTCTACCATCAATGGATTTCACAGCGCACGCAAATTTATGAATATGGTAATTATATTATGTGACACCTTGGTTCACAATATTGCAGTTTTCTTACGGATCCCTATTTTTTTTCAAAATCTCATATAGCCTATGGCACTCACACTGAATTAAGCTATCCATAAGTGAAAGAATTTTTAAAATCGGTCCAGTAGTTTCGGAGCCTATTCGTTACAAACAAAAAAACAAAAAAACAAAGTTTCTCTCTTTATAATATTAGTATAGATGTGAGTAACAATGACTATAAAAGAAATTACAAAAAATTAGGGATCCGTAAAAAACAGCAAAATAATCATTAATTTACTTACGTACGCTATGAAAACTATTGATGGTTGAATAAAATAATGTATTATGGGTTTGTAGTACTTATTAATATCTAAAAAATAGTCGGCAGACATTATATCCATCTATTATGGTTTAGTCACAATAATCAAAGCAGTGACTATATCGGTGGCGTAATGGGCGTATGATCGACTCTCAGTCATGAGATCCCGGTAAATATTGGATTTTTCCATTAGTAATTATCTCAATGACTGCCTGGAATCTGGAACTGTGCCCGGTAGATGGCAATAGGCTCGCCCCTATTACATGGAACCAATAACATACTGGTGAAATGTGGGTGTATTTAGTATGGGACTGAGCCTTGAGGTGTACCCAGGGCTACCCCTCAGCCTACCCCTTCGTGAAAAAGGCGTGATCATATGTTGATATTATGTTATCTTATCAAAGCAGTAATTATTGCTCTGTGACAACTATTGGTGGTAGAACAAGGTAAGTAATGTACAAGGGGTTTGTAGAACTTATCAATATCTACAAAGTAGTCCGCGGATAATATATCATCCATCTATTAGGACTGCCTCAGTGGCGTAGTGGGCACAAGCCTCACTGGCGATCATGAGATCCCGGGTTTGATCCCCAGTTCAGGCAAAGTGTTGAATATCGGATTTTTCCATTAGGAATTATGTCAATAACTGCCTGGAGTCTGGAACTGTGCCCGGTAGATGGCAAAAGGCTCGCCCTCTATTACATGGGCCTAATAAATACTGACGAAATGTGGGTGTACCTACTATGGGACTGAGTCCTAGGTACACCTCTGCCTACCCCTTCGGGAAAAAGGCGTGGTTGTATGTTATGTTATTAAGATTTTATCACTCTATCACAACATAACATACATACACGCCTTTTTCCCATATGGGTAGGCAGAGGTGTTCCCAAGACTCAGTCCCATAAGTACACCATTGGCTACGTAAAAAATAGGGTTGTATAAATAAAAAATACAATGTATCACGAAATTATTCATGTTCAATCGTTCTCTAGGTATACATATGCTACCCGCTACTCGTGCGAAGCCGGGGCGGGTCACTGGTTTTGTAAATATGTAGGTACAAGCTGTACTTCGCGGTCCCACCCGCGTTGACATCGTTCCTGTCGGAATATCGGAAAATAATTATCTCATGGTCTAATGTCATGGGCCCATGGTCATGGTTCCATGGTCAAAGGTACCTACATACCAAATTTCAGCCCAATTGGTTCAACAGTTTTGACGTGAAAGAGTAACAAACATCCATCCATCCATCCATCCATCCTCACAAACTTTCTAATTTATAATATCAGAAGGATGTTTGGTCTTTTTACGTACTTAAATAAAATAAATAAATGTTCTGAACATTTCGCACATAAGTCCCTAGTCTCAAACTAGGAAAAACCTACTGTACTAGGTATGGAGGCCTGAGAAATACATAGCCAAGACACAGAGCAAACATCCGCGTTCGTCACAAAAATGTTTGTCCTGGTTGAAAATCGAACCCACTACCTCAGGATCCGCAATCAGAGCTACTAACCACAGAGCCAAAAGGCCAGTCATATAGTTATTGGTTATCTATTTTATTATTCTGATTTGACTTCTTGCAGGCAGCATTGGTGAAAAGATAGCGTCTTTACTGGTCCTATTGTTATTTGAAACGCATATTAAGAATGTACACATAACTAAACATAATTGCAACTCCTTTTCGTCCGAGGTTACAAACCGGTAGGTAGTTAAGTTAGTCCTTAGGTATCATAATGTGAATAGGTACCTATTTATAACCATACGTATCGAACATGGATGAGGGGTGCCTTTCCACTGAAGCGGTCTCTACTTCCCCCCTACCCCATTCATTTGAGCCTAGTATGTTATGTAGTAGTATGTTATATAGTAGTTGTATGTTATGTTATTAAGATTTGATCACTCTATCACAACATAACATAACATACATTCACGCCTTTTTCCCGAAGGGGTAGGCAGAGGTGTACCCAGGACTCAGTCGCATAGTAGATACACCCACATTTCGCCAGTATGTTATTGGTCCCATGTAATAGGGGGCGAGCCTATTGCCATCTACCGGGCACAGTTCCAGACTCCTGGCAGTTATTGACATAATTCCTAATGGAAAAATCCAATATTTAACACTTTGCCTGACCTGGGAATCGAACCCGGGACCTTTTGATTGGCAGTCGATCATGCGCCCTCTCCGCCATCGAGGCAGTCTTTATCTCTATCACAAATAGTCATTAATTTGCGTGCGCTACGTGAACCAAACATAAACAGACAATAACGCCTTTTTCCCATATGGGTAGGCAGAGGTGTTCCCAAGACTCAGTCCCATAAGTACACCATTGGCTACGTAAAAAATAGGGTTGTATAAATAAAAAATACAATGTATCACGAAATTATTCATGTTCAAACGTTCTCTAGGTATACATATTATGCTACCCGCTACTCGTGCGAAGCCGGGGCGGGTCACTAGTTTTGTAAATATGTAGGTACTAGCTGTACTTCGCGGTTCCACCCGCGTTGACATCGTTCCTGTGGGAATATCGGGAAAAAAGTACCTCATGGTCTAAAGTCATGGACCCATGGTCATGGTTCCAGGGTCAAAGGTACCTACATACCAAATTTCAGCCCAATTAGTTCAACAGTTTTGGCGTGAAAGAGTAACAAACATCCATCCATCCATCCATCCATCCATCCATCCATCCATACATACATCCATCCACCCATCCATCCATCCATCCATCCATCCTCACAAACTTTCTAATTTATAATATCAGAAGGATGTTTGGTCTTCTTAGGTACTTAAATAAAATAAATAAATGTTCTGGACATTTCGCACATAAGTAGTCCCTAGTCTCAAACTAGGCAAAACCTACTGTACTAGGTATGGAGGCCTGAGAAATACATAGCCAAGACA
Organism: Hemistola chrysoprasaria; assembly: GCA_947063395.1. NCBI lineage: Eukaryota > Metazoa > Arthropoda > Insecta > Lepidoptera > Geometridae > Hemistola > Hemistola chrysoprasaria. The sequence goes on along the minus strand of OX346733.1, from coordinate 6,936,297 downwards.
CAGAGCAAACATCCGCGTTCGTCACAAAAATGTTTGTCCTGGTTGAAAATCGAACCCACTACCTCAGGATCCGCATTCAGAGCTACTAACCACAGAGCCAAAAGGCCAGTAAAATAGTTATAGGTTATCTATTATATTATTCTGATTTGACTTCTTGCAGGCAGCATTGGTGAAAAGATAGCGTCTTTACTGGTCCTATTGTTATTTGAAACGCATATTAAGAATGTACACATAACTAAACACAATTGCAACTGGTAGGTAGTTAAGTTAGTCCTTAGGTATCATAATGTGAATAGGTACCTATTTATAACCATACGTATCGAACATGGATGAGGGGTGCCTTTCCACTGAAGCGGTCTCTACTTCCCCCCTACCCCCTTCATTTGAGCCGGGATCACATACGACCAGATTAATTTATTAATGTAATGCATTCATAAAATCATGTTTCCAAATTGATAGATAATCAAAATGCATATGGATAATAAAATACTCACCATCATCTTCTGATTGGTCTATGACAAAAAACAAAATAACACAAATTCACTAACACGATACCAAAAACAAGCGCAAACGTTTTTACGCAATAAAATCTGCCAAACACGAGTGAAGGAATAAAAGTTTGATCCTCAAACGCCGCAGCTAACGCATATATCTTACCTTATTACTCTAACGAAGTAGTGTACTAGGTTCTCTGTCACACGAAGAATGCGACGTTGCCGCTTTGTGTTCGAGTACCTATTCGTCAATTTTGGCTCCGGATCCACACAGTCTAAGTAAATGTCGCATATAAATTAAATATACTCTGGATCTAAGTAATCATATTCAGTGTGATTTTTTCGACCGTTGGATGGATCAAAAAATGTTGGTCAAATCGATGACGAGTATGTTGAAAACCTGTAAGTACAGATCCACCGACGTCACACGCGCATCAAGGACGGATCAAAGTATATCAGTTTGCACGACGCAGAGCTGAGTAAACACGTAAAATAGGTGGATCAACAATTGTTCTAACTTCTCACTGAACCAACATTTACCGTGAAAGGTTGATTATATATATATATGTTATATAAATATATTATATAAGTAAGTAAGTAGATATAATATTAAACAGGATACCAAGTATATCGAATCGAACAGTCTACTAGAATTATCCTTCAGCCGCCAGAAAATAACTGATTATTCTTATCTTGAAACGGTTAAACCGATTATGTACACAAAATAGTATTGCGTTGGTACCATGTATGAATAGATAGTGTAATGTTAGATTAAGGTGGGCTTGCCTTGAGAATGCGATAAGAATCAATGAAATTATGAAGGCAGTTGTACCAGTGTCGCTGATGAACTATTGCCGTTTATTATGTGCCAGAACTATAAAAATAAACTCAGCGCCTGCTAGCACAGTCACCAATGGAAACTTAATTCCAGGGGGTTAGAACGAGACAGCAAATTATGCAATGTTCGGGTAAAAAAAGGGAGAAAACAGGTTATCTCCGTGTCATCACAGTAAGCCTAGCATGACACTTCAAACGAAACAAATCCGATCCGAATCCGTGAAATACGGTCCGAAGTCCGAAGTAGTCATAGAACTACCTGTGTTACCACACAGGTAGTTCTATGACTACCAGTTAAGGAGGCAGCAATCAGAGAATTCCCCATACAAACGTGATAGTTATTATATCAGAGCATATTTCCAACATTTAATGACGTTATTCGGAATGAGACACTAGTTATCTAGGTTCCTAATTATATTTCAATCCAAAATAGTACTTTAGACCAAAATACGATAACAAAATATGGGTATTTTCAAATGTAACTCCAAATTCTAAGCATTTTATATTAAAATATAATTAGGAACCTAGATAACTAGCGTCACATTCCGAATAAAGTCATTAAATGTTGGAAATATGCTTTAATTTCAGATGATTAACTTATTACGTTAATATGGAGAATTCTCCGGTCGCCGCTCGTTAACGTTAACGCACTGGATTTCCGTCACCCGATGTCTTTCGTCATCCGTGAATTATCATTTCGGAGACGATATTGACGAACCGAAGAAGCCATACTTTTATTTGTATGAACACTAGCGCACTGCGTCCGATGTAAAACCGTGATCACGGATTTAAATCGGAGGTAGGTATAGTGCGAAAAGCTATATCTATATATTCGGTCATCCTTCCGAATAACGGATTCGGATCGAATTTCGGAAGTAGGTACTGCGAAACAGCTCTAGTGTTGTTTAATTGTGATTTATCATCCACCGTCCACCATCGATCGATGCCTTACACGCAATCGGCATAGACGTTTTTTTTAACTTTAACCTCATATGGCATGGATTTTTTTTTCTTTTTTAATTGTTTGGATGATACTTTCGTAATGAAAAACATATTCTATTTTCTTTTTTTTCTTTTTACTAGTACTGCCGGCTCAGGTTCGGACTAATTTCGGGTCAGGTTTGGAAGTGGGTTACGTTCGGAATGAATGTATTAATTTTTTTTGCTGTTCCTAACCTAACCCATTGCCGGACCAGATTCGGAATACTCCAAAAAATCATTTTGGGTCAGGTTAAAACGAGAGACGTTCGGACCGAAATTATCCGTATTTTTTAATTTACCATCCTAACCCGCTACCGGATCAGGTTCGGAATAATTCGTATCATCAGCTTTATTAATTATAGCATATTATACCCATCTATAGCTGAATCGCCGTGGTGGAACAACTGCCTTATACGAGTTTGGTACCTTGAAACACAAACAAATGATAAAAATTGTTGTGTAACGTCTTCTATATAGAGCATGGCGCTAGTTGCAATATACCTACTTAGAGTGGTTAGCTTAATACCTTTAAATGTATATGCACTCATACCATAATAATAATATGTGTAATAAATAACTACTACCTATTAGTGTGTCAATTTGGCGTTTAGGTATTAACACAGAATAAATAATAGTACATAACTATTAACGTAGTACCTATTAACTAAAAAAAAATTTTAAAAATAGCTTGATTCCTGACAGATGAGCAGAAAGCTAAGTGGGTAGGTATTTGATTAGTCATATTATGATAATTTATGGAAATATGACCAAAAAATATTTTTGTTTTGTTGTCACGTACCTATCAAGCTACATTTTACGAGGTATAAATGGAATATTCGTTGTATTCTGTGGATGGAACAACGATGAGGCAGGGTCAGGGGGGACTCTTTTCCCCCTACACGCCTAGCATGGCATGGGGATAACTTATTTCCCTCTATGTTTTTCTCTTTCGCACCCAAACATTGCATATCTGCTGTCTCGTCTGACCTCCTGAGACTTCGTTTTCCCTTGTCACCACAGAGGAGATATATGAAACCTCTTTCATCCCGATCTGTGCTTGCTTACTGCTACCGGGGCTGACCGGACGCCTATTTTGAATTTGACAAAGGAAGCGGATATAAAATCCACGAAAGCTGGACCAAAAAACTTTACACTGCTTATGCGATATTGCCGGGTAGACAATGTTACTCGCAATAATATTCCCAAAAATAGTCTTCTTATTATCGCTGATTAATTTATAAACTGATTTGAATAAAGTGAGGTTAAGTACGAAGTATCTCTTTAATGGCGTCGCTCGTTCCAATTTTAGTAGAACATTTGCTTCCATCCATCTATCCATCTATCCTCACAAACTTTCATATTTGTATATATATCATATTTGTAACTAGTGTTACAAATCGATGTGTATCTAGGCATCTAGGTATACCAACTTTTAAGTAGGTACCTACTTCTTCTTCTTCTCAGCCGTAGCAAGTCCACTGCTGAACATATGCCTCCCCAATAAAGAGGGGGGGATACTCGCCACGCTTGGTGGGCGGGTTGGCGACCGCAGTTTGGTGAATTTTACGCAGAGGACGCTGTTGCTCATCCTCTGGATCTGTTGACCCTTAGGTACCACAGGTAGAGAGGTTGGAGCACTATTCTAAAGCCGGTAACTCCACGGCAAATTAAATTGATTGAGTACCTACTTAATTAGGTAAATATGCAGATTGTCATATGTACCTAACTGGCGAAATGTGGGTATATATATACTACTGGCGAAATGTGGGTGTATCTACTATGGGACTGAGTCCTGGGTACACCTCTGTCTATCCCTTCGGGAAAAGGCGTGAATGTATGTATGTATGTTTTTCATATGTAAAATCTCACGACCCTTCTAACTGGATAAATGCCATTTAACCTTATAATGATAGAGGTTCATAGTTCCTACACGAAAATTAACATAAGTAATTGACCTGTTAATTTGGACGGGCTAATTGTCATTGCATTTCATTACCCGACTTATACGAACGGCGAAACGGAAAGGTTAGGTTTTTACCAGTCTATGTAGGTTTGTAGATGTAGTATCATAAAGATCATAGAGTTCTGAATGCTTATATTATAATTTCTGTAGTGGTAGGCCTCTCTTGCAGGGGGCCGCGTGGGGATGAAGTACCACACCTTTACCAGTTATTCATCCGTCAAGCAGTATAATAAAGCCCGTCACACACGTAGCTATAATAAATATTAATATAAATCATAGCAAGGCATATTAAGATATATTTTCTATACAAATATTCGACTGACCGCACACGCAGCTATAATATATATTTCTATGACGTCACCAACATAATATACCGTAATATATATTATTGCATATTAATATAAACTACTGTATCAATGAAATGAAGGCAAAAATATATATAGGTAATAACATCGTCTCCGTGTGTGGTAGCTTGCTATAATATATTATAGGACGGTATATTAATATATATTATAGCTGCGTGTGTGACGGGCTTAATATGTGCAAACATTACTGTGTTCCGGTCTGAAGGGCAATATTACCAGCGAAATTACTGGGCATAATGAGTTTCACAACTAATATCTCAGGGTGACAGGCGCAGTCCGCAGTGGAGTGCCGCGCAGAATTTTGAATTTCAAAACACTGGGTGGCACTGTGTCTGATATGGGCAATCATGATGCTTACCATAATCAGGCACCTGATTTGCTCGTCTTGTCACTCACAGAATTAAAAAAAAATTTAAAACTTAAGGTAAGTACCTACTTGCACCCAGACTTCCAAAAACATTGTTTTCAAAAATATGAGTATAAAATTCAATCGTAAACTCGTATTAGTTCTCGTTTCAGGTTGCCGCCAAGTCGAGCACGCTCGTAGCCACAGAATAATAAATAATACTATACTAACGTACCGTAGCATGCTTTTCTCGAAGCAACTCGCGCCATTTTCGACCCTCTGTAACTTCGCTATGGATAAACATGGAGCCTGAGTTTTATGAGTCTATAAGAGAACATACCTACCTACCATAGCAAGTAGGATATTGTTATAAATAATATGTAGTACCTACCTGCCTACTAACGTAATGCTTTTTTCTCGAAGCAACTCGCGACATTTTCGATCCTCTGTAACTTCGCTATGGATAAACATGGAGCCTGAGTTTTATGTGTCTATAAGAGAACATACCTACCTACCATAGCAAGTAGGATATTGTTATAAATAATATGTAGTACCTACCTACCTACTAACGTAATGCTTTTTTCTCGAAGCAACTCGCGCCATTTTCGACCCTCTGTAACTTCTCTATGGATAAACATAGAGCCTAAGTTTTATGTGACTATAAGAGAACATACCTACCTATCATAGGAAGTAGGATATTGTTATAAATAATAGTACTTACCTACTAACGTAATACTTTTTTCTCGAAGCAACTCGCGACATTTTCGATCCTCTGTAACTTCGCTATGGATAAACATGGAGCCTGAGTTTTATGTGACTATAAGAGAACGTACCCTATCTACCATAGGAAGTAGGATATTGTTATAAATAATAGTACCTACCTACTAACGTAATGCTTTTTTCTCGAAGCAACTCGCGACATTTTCGACCCTCTGTAACTTCGCTATGGATAAACATGGAGCCTAAGTTTTATGTGACAAAGAGAACATACCTATTATAGGAAGTAGGATATTGTTCTCCTGTAGTTACTTACCTATCCTACTAATATCATAAATGCGAAAGTTTGTAAGGATGGATGGATAGATGGATGTTTGTTAGTAAATCTTTCACTCCAACACTACTGAACCAATTAGGCTGAAATTTGGTATGTATTTCGGTAAGATAGTTTAGGCCCTGGAATAACATATAGGGTACCGATATTCCCACGGGAACGATGTCTACGTAGGTTAAAACCACGTACACTAGTTTACTATTATTCGTATAACAAAGTAGGCTATTTGTATGCGCAAACGCAAGTCCAAGGCACCAATGCCATACGAGTCATCCAAATCTGGCCATCTGTTGGCGCATTCCCAGCGTTTAATGACGAGTTTCCGCTTGCAGCGGACATTTTCTTAAAAATTCTCATTCATAATGAAAAATAATATATACATACCATGCTAGACTTTTGTATCGAATTTTAGAAACAACACATATAAAGGTAGATAACGGGATTACTTACCTACTTATTTAAATGTGACTATTGAAAATAAATTGTTAAGGCATAAGTATTGTATTAAATATTGGATTTTTCCATTAGGAATTATCTCAATAACTGCCTGGAGTCTGGAACTGTGCCCGGTAGATGGCAATAGGCCCGCCTCCTATTACATTAAACCAATAACATACTGGCGAAATGTGGGTGTATCTACTATGGGACTGAGTCCTGGGTACACCTCTGACTACCCCTTCGGGAAAAAAGGCGTGAATGTATGTTTATAATTATTGTATGCATAGTGTAGGGTTCCATACCTAGATACCTGAGCCAAACAAATAGTCCGTTTTCTTTTAGGAATGCTTGTATGGAGAAGTATACAATTTTATGCAGCAATGCGATTTGGTACGGGCACTGAATAGGGAATTATATTCCCTATTCAGTGGGTACGGGTAAGTAAGTATTATACACGTCCACCTGAGCCTAAAACGCCCAGTAGCCAGTTTGAACTTCGCCTTCCACAGTAAAAGATACAGAGCTCCCGGCGCTCAGAAAAAAAAATGATACAGATGCTCCACTACAGATACTCCAATTCCTGAATCTGACGATTTGGAAGTGACGCAATATTTGAAAATGTAAAAAAATATCATCTTGAAATACTCGAGCGCGTCAGATTAGCGTACTGAAGGTTCATCATGATGTCCCAGCGTGTTCTTTTGCCATCCCCTGCGCTGCGCTGACGAACGTCGCAGTACTTTCAATATTTTATTTTTCATTGAAAATAGTCAAATTTATATATTATACATACTGTTAATGTTTTTAGATGTGCGGCTTTCACACATTATGTTTTATAAAGGCGGCTTGGCGGTTAAAAACAAAAAGAGTAAAAGTAAACAATTCTACAGTAATCTACTTACTAAACTAACTACCAACTACCCTAACCTACTTAGTAAAATACCTACTTAGTAAAATGTAAAAAACAGCAATGTTTTTTGTATGTACTAAATGTTTGTTCCGTTTTCACCCTAACACTACTGGACTCTGTTTATTTCTTGTATTTTCCTGTCCGTATAATATAACGTCTCATTAAAACACATAGTATATGTAAAAGGTTCAAAAGCGACAAAAATATATCTACTTACAAAGTCCTTGCAACAAGTTAGATAAATTGAACGATAAATCGTCCTAGTTAGAAAAGCACAGAAATTATTTCTCAAAAATGGCCACTGTATACGGACACCGTTCTCTACCCGGCAATAGGATAGACAGTGTAAGGTTTTCTGGGCCCAGCTTCCTTCGATTACGAGTCCGTTTCCTTTATGAATATACAACGTACATAAAATGTACCAAAATTCTTTGTCTTGATTTTTTTTTTATGATAGTGACAAGACGTGCATATCACGTGCCTGATGGTGAGCATCATGATTGCCCATATCAGACACAGTGCCACCCAGTGTTTTAAAATTCAAAATTCTGCGCCTGTCACCCTGAGATATTAGTTGTTGAATCTCATCATGCCCAGTAATTTCGCTGGTAACATTGTCCTTCAGACCGGAACACAGTAATGTTTGCACTTTTGCACATTTATGCTTGGCGGATGAATAACTGGCAAAGGTGTGGTACTTCCTCAGGCGGCCTCCTGCAAAAGAGGCCTACCACTACAACAAAAGATTGATGATTAATACCTGTGATTATAAGGTAAGTATTTATTAATATATCAATAATATCTCAAACTCAAACAGATTTATTCAAATAGGTCATAATCTGACACTTTTGTACGTCAATGAAGATAAACAGTACTGAGTCTACCGTGCGTTCGGAAAGATCTAATTTATATAATATTGAAGGTAAGTCAATATCATAAATCATAAAATATATCTACGTGACTGGGTGACTAACACCATTGCATATCATAATATTAAAACATATCATATTAAATATCTATTGGTAAGCCTAATAAGTCTATTAATTTGAAGATTGGTGTGCCTTTTTATCAATGATAAGATTATAAAACCTACTTTTTACAACCTAATAGATAGATATCGTATTTGGGCAGTAGGTAGGTACGTACGTATTTACTGTACTGTACTCACATTTTATGTAGGAACATAACAGGAAAAACCAAAACCTCTTAGCAGTTTGACACAATTAAGTATTTGAATTTTTTTTTGTTTGGCATAAATAGAAAGATCATAATATGTAAGTTTCGTAACAAAACTATTTTTTTTTATTTGCTATAATTACAAAGTTATATCAAATTAATAAATCATTTTTAATCCAGTACCGAAAACACGACGACAGTACCCGAACGAGCTCGTGACGTCACAATGTTATAAAATACCATACATAATTAAAACGTAATGACGTCACAATCATTGCGTCCACTCGTAGCGCGTTCGTGATAAAGTGACTCATATTGGAATTTTATCAATTTTGAATTGCTTATAATTAATTAAAAAATATATTTTAAAGTGATTTTTGAATCGGATGATACATAATATTCATTAAAGTTTCAGAATAAATTTAAAAATACGACATTTTTTTTTTTTTTAAATACTCAATTCTATGGAAAATTTACTAAATCGATGTTTTGTATTCCCCTGTTTCCACCGAATATATTTAAAAAAATTGATATATTTATAACGTGATATTTAAAAGTTGACGTAAAGTATATCCCTATAATTTTATTTATGTTTATAAACTACATTTTTTTATAGTGAACGTCCAATCACGCGAGTAAAACTGGAATTTTGGAATTTCACTATGAAAAAACCAAGGGTTTATAAGAACAATTAAAATGACAGGGACATAGGTTACTTCACTATAAAAATATCAGGATATAAATTTATAGAATGGGTTTATTATATTCGGAGGAAACAGGGGAATACAAAACATCGATTTAGTAAATTTTCCATAGGATTGTGTCAAATTCCTAAAAGTACTGTACGCTTTTAAGGTAAATGGGTACAGTAAGTAGGTACCTACGTACCTATCTTTTATGAGTAAGTTATAGGTAGGTTATCATCGTATATTATCATTGCACTGTTAGGTAGGTAGGTACTATATAAGCCGCCGCTCCTTTTCCATGAAATAATACTTGCTCAAAAACTTCAGCATAACTATCATGATTTATTGCGAGCCCACCATCTTGATTTGCGCATTACATTCATCAGAGAAATCACAGTGCGCTCATTCCTTACTCCTTCCTTCATTGACGCGAGAGTATTCGAAACCTTTATGGTGAAGAAATTTAAAAATAAGGTTATTTTATTACTAAAAAAATTGAATTTTTAAGTAGTATTTGCCAATGTCGCCGTGGATAGAGAGACCAACAAACGCTGGAGATTGATCGGTGTATTGAAACAAAAATGTCATACAACGCAAACTAAGAACCTTCAGACAGTAGAATTATTTGATGGGCTTTTATAGTGTAACCAGGGCCGGATTTAGGGGAGGGCAACCGGGGCGAAAGCCCCGGGGCCTCCACAAGCAGGGGGCCCCCACAATAGAGACTTCGGAAAAAAAATCTTTTAAATTCCAACTAGTAAACACTAGTAAACATCTTTTCCTTTGATATTTTCTTTTAAATCTAAATTTTAATTTCAGATATTCTTGTTTCCGATTATATTTATATGTGTTTGTTAAATACTTAGAGAATCTACTTGGTTTCACAATAAATTGTTTATCGAAAAGCTCGACAGAAAAAATTCTTCATTTTATTTAGAAAATAATTTGGGGCGAGGGGGCCTTCTCTCCTTTGTTGCCCCGAGGCCTCTGGACCTCTAAATCCGGCCCTGAGTGTAACACCAAATTAGGTATAATTTGGCTTATTTCAATTCATCAAAACATAATACTCGAACAGTGTCCGAATTGACACTTAATTTTAATATTTTTTTCACTGACAATTCGGACACCAAAGCTGTTTGGACAAGTCAGATAAAAAAATCAAAATATGTTTTTTCATTATTCTCTTTTTTTCTTTTGCATACACATACATACATTACTCTTTATTTCGACCATTTTTACATAATATCACGCAGTACGAGCATTGATATAAATAAAAGGGGAGATGAGGTACATGTACCTACTGGCTTCTCGAAAATGGCAAGCCGAAATTAGGTCCCATTAGGTCCACGTACGTCAGTAAACTAAGGTCGTAAGAACGAATAATATTGTTTTCTTGGTCTTAGGCACGTCTTTCTATCTTTGTTGTTCATTATACTATATGTCACTGTGCAAACTTCACACTGAGCAAATTTCACGTGTCATTTGTTGAGTAAGCGCTGGGAGAACGTACCCTATCTCCCTTTTCTATATATCAATGAGTGTGACATTTTACATTCAATGTTTAATTTGTTTTGCGTGTAAAACAACTAAAATTAATGTTTTTCCGTGCTATTGTAACACATTAGTAATATAAAATAGGTATAGTGTTTATAACTATTTGCAAATTATTATTAATTGGCTGTCTACGTGCTCGTGTACGCACATTATTAGTACTTACGTACTCGCATTATCATACTTTTATTCATGCTTCATTAAAAAATTACCTACCTAACTGAACAATGTTTGGAATGATGTAAACTGTAAACACCTCATTTTATCATAAAAGTAGATAGTAAAAATACTTTGAGACGAGCGCTTTTATTGAAAAAATAATAAACAATACCTATTTACTCTATACTCTATGACTCTAATACTCTGTATTGTTTTTCATTCCCCGAAAGAAAAACGGAAGGAATGTAATTTTAAGTTTGACGTGTCGGCATTCATAGCCATATTGATATAAAGAAAAGGGGAGATGAGGTACTGGCTTCTCGAAAATGGCAAGCTCAAATTAGGTCCAATTGGTCCACGTACGTCAGTACATATCATACAAGCTTGCTCAATAACTGGCATGTGCAATTTGCTCAGTGTGAAGTTTGCACAGTGATATATTACACTTATAAATAACAAAGGTAGAAAGACGTACCTAAGACCGAAGTGCGACCGAGATAACAATATTATTCGCTCGGACGACTCTACTGACGTACGTGGACCTAATGGTACCTAATTTGAGCTTGCCATTTTCGACAAGCCGGTACCTCATCACCACTTTTCTTTATATCAATGGGCCTAAATAAAAAGATTTTCAAATGTGCATAAATAATATTTTTTAAATCAGGGACAGGGAAGCCTTTGGGCTAGTTATAGCTTAGCTATGTCCCACTAAAATTGGAACGCGCGTCGCCATAAATAAATACTTACTCGCTGTATATAATATATCGCCGTGACATTATAAGAACCGTTAGTTTATAATTCGCTTAATTAGTTTATAAACAACCTAACTTACACGTTAGTTTTACGATTAACATTCATTGTATTTAGCTTAATTATAAGTTTTTGGCAAATAAATTCTATTAAGTATATTCTAATTAAGCTCATTTTATGAACTTCTATTTTGAACTGTGCCCGGTATATGGCAATAGGCTCGCCCCTTACATGGGACCAAGAACATACTGGCGAATACACCTCTGCCTACCCCTTCGGGTAAAAGGCGTGAATGTATGTTATGTTATTCAAATTTTTTTTTGCTTTTTGCAAAATTTTTGTTGAGGCAGAGTGCCTTTATTGAAAAAAGACTAAACAATAGAGCTACCTACTTACTACCTATCCTAACTAAATACACGATACCATAGAACGCTTCGAAAATCCACAGGCCGACATGCCAGCCTATAGAAAATCCAAGTGCTCTTAAGCACTGTCAGATGGCAGCGTACCCAAGATACTGGCGGCATTGCCACGTTGAATAGCAATGCTTATACGTTGAGCCAGATAAACGCCAGCATTTTGATCACGCGTCGCCTCGACCAAGCGCTCAGATAGATTTTTGAAAATGCGGTGAGCTCCCGGCCCCCACGGTCCCAGAGTCTCGACTCCAAACGGTTCAAATATGTAACCGCTACCGAGGTTTGCATACTTGCTCCGCGTTGCTCGGCAGAACCCGCCGCCGCACCAGCCGTACCTTGGGTCTCTGGTACATGTGACGGCGCTAGTGTGTCAACGCAAGTAGCGTCCCACACCAGCGGCCGTCCCAGCTTCCAAGGAACGAGGGTCATACCGTCAGGTCTTTTACCATCGTCACGCATCAAACCGTTCGGTTCGAGAACGGCTGGTACATTGGCGCTGGTAAAAGCCCGGCGGATGATGTCGTTAAGGCTAGCGTGGCGGGAGATCCGGCCAGCACTTCGAGAACATGAGAGACCGTGGTGACCGCGTTCGTCGACGGCAGTACCACACTGGCAACGGTGACCTACATAGCAAGGTGCACCCAAACGCAAGCTGACAGCTACACGAAAAGCAGATGGATCTAATAGATTGCCAGTATTGAAAGATGGGATTGCTTGCAACCAAAAACCAGATTCCCTAACAGAGACTGCCAGGAGTCGGGCCTTGTCTGTGGAGTTGGCGCACGTTTGTATGAGACAATTCCGTACCAAAGCACAGAGGGGCCCATCCCACAGTCTCTGTGAAGATGAAGATTATTCAAATCAAATTAGGCGATAATAAAAGAGCTAATATTTATTGGCAATATTATTGCGAATAATATTATCTACACGGCATATTAGACAGATAGTAGATAGTGAGGTTTTCTAGGCCTTGGATTAAAATCCAAGAACCTTGGATTTTTCAATCCAGTTTGCCTTATTTTATTTATGATTATAAAAAAGTATATCGCGATATCATCACATCACCCGATCGGCCAATTCTTGATAATCGCTATTTATCCTCATTTTTCGCTTTAACTATCATTTTATTTGTTATATACCCGCCGCGCGAGGACATTGTGAGTCAACCAATTTCGATCGTTCGATGTTTACAATAAGTTATTTAACTAGTTATGTTATCGAGAATGTTTATCTAACCAAACCACACTGTCAACAGCGATGATAAAATATAGGTAGGTAAGTGATAACATTACATGTCATAAAAAATAGCCTTTCGAAATATCTAAAATATACTGTAGGTAACCGTACTGAATTTTATTATAAGTTGGTATATTGTACCTATTACCTATAGATATATCAATTATTAAGAGCGTACGCGGCCTACTAGGAATTTGACACAATCCTATGAAAAATTAATCGATGTTTTGTATTGCCCTGTTTCTTTCGAATATTATAAACTCGTTCTATAAATTTATATCCTATATAATGTCCTATAAAATGATAGGGACATACTTAAACCAAATAATAATAACTATTATTACCGTAGGAAAACACACCGGACCAACCCATTGACTCAAATTAAACTATACCTACGCACCGAAAAATCACGCCTATTTTGTAGTTCAGCGGATAAGCAAGTTGAAGTGGCAATGGGCAGGACACAGCACGTAGAATTGATGGAAGATGGCTGTAAGGTTCTAGAATGGAGACCAAGGACCGGCAAGCGCAGTGTAGGACAAGGTGGACAGACGATCTGATAGGGACGGCAGGAACACGCATACTTATTTGCTAAAATCAAATTATTTGGCCAATAGAATCAAGTTACGAAGTACGAGTAAATGCCGTGATTCATAATTGCATTAATGATGGTTACTAACTTGACGAAAATCCTATATAATATATATATAGTATATTATATCTCGTAGGTAAGTACGTCATACCACCTATACGATAATATTATGTGGTTGGTTTTATAATAATAAAATATATATATAGCTTGATCTCTCACAACTCAACATAAATCCATTTTTGGTCAATATTTCCTTAAATTAGGAGGAAAGACTTTAAATGCCTAAGTGCAGTTATAAAACGTATTTTTGTAATAAAACTGGATATAATGCTACTTTATAATTATTATTAGTTACTTAAAAATAAAGCACTAATGAAGAAATTATACCTAAGGATCTCTTCTATCGTTAGTGTAGGAAATAATGTCGACCCAATCACCTTAATCAAATACTCTCTTAGACTTTTACCCGAAAATATGACAAATAAATCAAGCTATCCTACTAAAATTATAAATCTCAAATATCAGTAGTATGTAAAAAACTTACCTACGTTTTTAACAGGTGAACAGAACGCTTGCGAGTTCTAACTCACCTCCAGCGCCATCTAGCGTGGTTTATGTTACATTGAAGGATAGATGGACGTCTGTTAAGCTAGAACTACATATATACGCCGGATCTGGGCGCGTTACGCGTGGATCTAACGTAGCTCTAAACTCTAAACAGCTAGTCGCCATACAAAATGTATGGGCTCGGACGCGCCCAGATCGGCGTACGTGGCACACGTGTGCCAGATGTAGTTCTAGCTATAGGTACTCTTTCACGCCAAAAGTACTGAACAGATTGGGCTGAAATTTGGTATGCAGGTAGCTTAGACCCTGGAATAAAACATAAGGTACTTTTTTCCCGATATAACATAACATAACATACATTCACGCCTTTTTCCCGAAGGGGTAGGCAGAGGTGTACCCAGGACTCAGTCCCATAGTAGATACACCCACATTTCGCCAGTATGTTATTGGTCCCATGTAATAGGGGGCGAGCCTATTGCCATCTACCGGGCACAGTTCCAGACTCCAGGCAGTTATTGAGATAATTCCTAATGGAAAAATCCAATATTTAACACTTTGCCTGACCTAGGGATCGAACCCGGGACCTCTTGATTGGCAGTCGAGCATGCGCCCTCTACGCCACCGAGGCAGTTTCCCCGATATTCCCACGGGAATGTCTACGCGGGTGAAACCGCAGAGCACAGCTAGTATTTTATAAACTGCTTTAGGTAGGTACACATATTATGTCGTTGTAGCAGTGAGAGGAGACTTAATTAGGGGGGTTCCCAACGAGTTACACTAAACGAGTCACACTGTGACACGTTGGGAAAAAAAATCCCATCGAGTAACACTTGCGTCACGGCGTGCGACTGGATGGGACGGATTAAAAAATAAAAGGTGCCAACGGGTAACAGTGTGACCCGTTGGGAAAAAAAAAGGTTGCAATGGGTAACAGTGTGACACGATGTGAAAAAAATATCCCATCGAGTAACACTTGCGTCACAGCGTGCGACTGGATGGGACGGATTAAAAAATAAAAGGTGCCAACGGGTAACAGTGTGACCCGTTGGAAAAAAAAAGGTTGCAATGGGTAACAGTGTGACACGATGTGAAAAAAATATCCCATCGAGTCACAGTGTTACTCGTTTAAAAACACACGAAAATAATGGCGGCGAAGTTAGATCTGTTTCCGAGACTTTTCATCAGATTAAGCCTACAAGTATCGATCTAAGTGAATACCAATAATTAATTTTATTTCTTTATTTCGTAAGTGCCTACAATAGTCGTGTTTATACCTATCTAAGTATCTTATATTCCGACAAACCTTCAAATTGTATGACTCATGCTGGATTCGACTAGAAAAGCGCAATATTTTGTTATAAGTAGGTACATAGTTAAGATAACAGGTGCCTATCAATAAATTATATATCTGTTATCTATTGTTAACTAAATACGTTTGTACGTATTTAGTTATTCCCAGATATCTTTCCTTCATGGTATAACATAACAGCACTCCTTTTTCTCCGAAGGGTTAGATAGAGGTGTAGCTATGTTATCCGAAAGGTTAGCTATATATTATTCCATGGTCTTTTAGACACTGAAATAAAATATAGGCAGGTCTACATACCGAATTTCAGCCCAATCGGTTCAGTAGTATTGACGTGAAAGAGTAACAAACATCCATCCATCCATTCTCATAAACATTCGCATTTATAATATTAGTGTATTAGTAGGAAGTAGGAATAGTAAGACTAGATTGATAAGTAGGATACTAATTAATTATAATTAAATTGGATTATATTTTTTTACTTATGTTTTGTCATTATTGTGAATTGTTTAATATTATTTATTTACCTACCTTTGGACATTATAAAACATAATATAACATACATTCACGCCTTTTTCCCGAATGGGTAGGCAGAGGTGTACCCAGGACTCAGTCCCATAGTAGATACACCCACATTTCGCCAGTATGTTATTGGTCCCATGTAATAGGTGGCGAGCCTATTGCCATCTACCGGGCACAGTTCCAGACTCCAGGCAGTTATTGAGATAACTCCTAATGGAAAAAATCCAATATTTAACACTATGCGTGACCACTATGCGTGAGTGGGCGGATGCTCGACTGCCAATCAAGAGGTCCCGGGTTCGATCCCCAGGTCAGGCATAGTGCTAAATATTGGATTTTTCCATTAGGAATTATCTCAATAGCTGCCTGGAGTCTGGAACTGTGCCCGGTATATGGCAATAGGCTCGCCCCCTATTACATGGGACCAATAACATACTGGCGAAATGTGGGTGTATCTACTATGGGACTGAGTCCTGGGTACACCTCTGCCTACCCCTTCGGGAAAAAGGCGTGAATGTATGTTATGTTATGTTTATGTTAGGCCAAAAAAAAAATTTTATACAGATGTCAGGAATCAAGTATCAAGCTACCTATATTTTACAAAGTATACCTGTATCTATTTTATAAGGTCCTTACGATAAGGTCAGTACGTAGATACTTTTAGTAAATTGAGAAGGGCCAGAGGTTATCGTGTCAGTAGGTCTCGAAAGGCAGGAGTCAATTAGGCATTTAATATGTTAATTTATGTTAATACATATTTATAATATAAGTATTTATATTTTATATATTGTATAGTATAGTATAGTTTTATATAGTATGTTTATATAATATATAAGTAGCTTTTAATCTATATATATACCTATTTATTGCACGCGCCGTCGTTAAATGTTTTCTGTCCTTTTCCATCCCCAGGTTGTCTGTAAGAAATTGCTTTACGCGATAAGACCGCCTTTTGTTTACCACGTCTTTTGTATTGTGTCTTTTTGTAACTGATTTGTTTTTGGTATGCAATAATGTATTATTCTATTCTATTTATTACACATCCGTATTCACTGGACTTCTGACTTCTGAGTGTAGCGTATCACTGCGTAACTTCTAAAGTGCACATCGAGTCCTTCTTGATTGAATTGACGATTGAACTCTTTGCCAAGTTTTTCTTGCGGGCCTTTCCACTTTACCAAGCATAAATATCGGCGGCAATAAATAATTTGTTATGTTAATATTTCCGTGGAGTAACGTAAACGGCCTTCAATATATAGATAATAGATATCTAGTGAATAGGTACTGAAACAGGGGACGACATATTTTGTCAGCCTTCAAAGTATATGACTAACCAGACTTTTACGTATTATGGAATAACGTGAATCGCATTTCCAATTATTTCTAGTAAAAATCCAATGAGGCATTGGTATACTGAATTCTTATTTTTGTCTGGTTACTGTGTTCGCATATTAGAGCTAAGGGCGTGTCATTTCTTAAAAACAACTTTTTTCAAATCAGTTGCGACTTGCGACACTCGATTTCTCTCATGTAGACATCCTTTCCTGTGGGAATATCGAAATATGTCATTTTTCAAGGTCCCATCCCAAGTTTGAGTTTTTTGATTATAAAATTTAAACATGCACTTATTTATTAACAAACTAGCTGTGCCCCACGGTTTCACCCACGTAATCTTCGTTCCCGTGGGAATATAGGGATAAAAACTATCCTATATCCTTTCCCTGGATTCAAACTATCTCTATACCAAATTTCATCAAAATCGGTTGAGAGGTTTAAGCGGGAAAGCGTAACAGACAGACAGACAGAGTTACTTTCGTATTTATAATATTAAATAAATAAATAAATAAAAATAATAAGTAGGGATTAGTTTAATGACAATTTCATTAGATTATGACATGATGTAATCACTATAAACTAGTAGTTCGCCTCGAACTGAGACCTCGCAAACCCTAATTCCCTGTAACTTCTAGACCTCTTAAGGTCTAGAAGGGTAAACTCTGGTCTTATTATTTATGGTCTGTTAAATATAGCTTGATCTTAATATTTTATTTATTTATTTAATGAGTATACATACACATTTTTACATAATTTTAATTTTACTTGTCAAGTTCTTATATGTATAACAATATATAGGCGTACATAGCATTCGCCATAGAGCTCGTTATTAATTAAATATTATATGAGTGAATATAAACAACTGGAAAAAACTTAAATGATATGAATGAATACAATTGAAAAAACTTAGACAAAATGAACAAAAATGAACGAGTAGGTATTATAAAAGTTAAGAAAGAAAAAAAGATAATTAAAAAATTAAACAAATAATAAGATACATAGGATACTTTAAGATTATACATGAATAAAGAAAATAATAATAATATATTTCAAATAAATAATTAATGAAAGTGTTTTTAAGGATTGTTATTGTTATAATCGTAAATGGGTGTGTAATGCTCAATGATTTTTTTTCTGAATGAGGGAAAGATCAATTTATTAAAAAAAATCAAATTTTTTAGAAAAGTCGATTATTATTCCATTAAAAATCGATTTTGTAGCAACAATTAAAAATCGATTATTAATTAATCGATCATTTTACTGTTTAGTCATTAGTCACATTCCTAAGCAAATGTTGTTCTAAACTCTTCACTAATATTAGTTATAATCTATTCAACATTACGATAGTGCGGTTAACGACATCAGCGTGCCATCTAGTTGTTTTGAGCAGAGATGGAATTTTATCCCTTGAGAATCGGGGTATCTTTTATAACTTGACAACACCTTAACTGATCAATCTTCAACTGGATATTATAAGCAATATAAGCCTATCCTACGTACATATTTTATTTCATTAAAATCGAATTAATAGTTTTCAAGTTATAATCGAAAAATATTGAGATCTTATAATCCCTACAACTCTAGGACACCTTAACCGATTTAGCTCATGTTCGAACTTAAAAATTCTTTTATCTTATTCTACCTACCTGCAAAGTTTTAAAAAGATCAGATAAGCGGCTTTCAAGTTATCGTCGGACAAACATACATACACACATACATACAAACATTGTCTAAATTATAAATGCTGATCCTAAACTACGTGTATTTTCATTATCAAAATTGGTACATCGGTTATTAAAATTATCGTTAGACCTATCATAAAGACCGCATAGCCTCTATATATCTGGAACCCCTTTACCGATTTGGCTCATTATTTTACTACAAAATATTATTATTTTTAACTATTTGCCTGCAAAGTTTTATCAAGATTGGATCAACGGTTCCCAATTTATCTTCGATCGAAATAATATACCAGAGGTCAACCCTTAAGCTGGTACAAGCGCAGGGATTTCCCACTTGTCTAATCTAAGACCTCGCTTCGCTCGGTCGATAAGTACCTACTTATTGTAATTTAATTTCCATTTCCGTCTGAAAAGACAGATTTAGGCTGGACTTTCTATGAAATATTACTATATAGTACCTTAAATCTTTGGAATAAATGATTTCTGATTTCTAATTTCTAAATATCGTCCAGCGGATAAGGTCTAACATAGCTTAGGAGAACTGAAACGTACCTAATAAGGTCTGAGAGTCACCTTGGGCCTGTCTCGTTTGAGTTTCTATTACATTTATAATAATACTGGCTGTGCCCTGCGGTGTCAATCACGTTCGTTTCCATGGGAATATCAGGGTAAAAAGTACTCTATATTTATCCGTTATTTCAGGGTCTAAACTTTTTTGGCGCGAATGAGTAACAAACGTTCATTCATCCTAACAAACTTTCGCATTTATAATATTAGTAGAATAGGTTTAATGAGAAGTGGGATGATACTTATCGTCATTCATACTAGGTAATGAATGTCTGATCTGTTTGAGATGTAGTCTATGTACCGATACGTTGAATCTTAGCTGTGCTGAGGGCTAGACAACCTTGGATCTGTCTCGTTTGAATTTCTATTACATTTATAAATTAGGATTCTATTCATACTTGGGAATAAAGTTGGGTGTAGTGGTAGGCCGCTTTAGCAGGGGGCCGCCTGGGGAAGTACCACACCTTTGCCAGTTATTTATCCGCCAAGCAGTAATGTGCAAACATTACCGTGTTCCGGTCTGAAGGGCAATGTTACCAGCGAAATTACTGGGCATACGTCAACTAATAACTCAGGGTGACAGGCGCAGTACAGTGCCGCGCAGAATTTAGAGTTTTAAAACACTGGATGGCACTGTGTCTGATATGGGCAATCATGATACTTACCATCAGGCACCTGATTTGCTCGTCTTGTCACACACTATCATAAAAAAAATAAAAAAATATCCGGTCTGTTTGAATATGTAGTCTATGTA
The DNA here is from genome assembly GCA_947063395.1 of Hemistola chrysoprasaria. Lineage (NCBI taxonomy): Eukaryota > Metazoa > Arthropoda > Insecta > Lepidoptera > Geometridae > Hemistola > Hemistola chrysoprasaria. Next base: position 6,915,607 of record OX346733.1, on the reverse strand, counting down.
CTGAAACGTTAGGTCTGAGAGCTAGACAACCTTGGGCCTGTCTCGTATGAGTTTCTATTACATTACACTCGATGTTTTCTTTTATTGATAAAAATATTTTTGTTTTTTGTAATATCAGAATCTGAATTAGGTCTATTATTGAAGTTACCTTCTATATTATTTTATATTCTATATTACCACATTCAATGCTGATTGCGATAATAATGATGCATCTGAGAGGCCAAGTCACAAAATTTCTTTAAAAAAAAATGTTGGTATATAACCGCCGTTGAATTATCGGTATTAGAATAGTGCTCCACCCTCTCTACCCGTGATTGCCGTAAGAGCCGGCTAAGGGTTAACAGATCCAGAGGACGGGCAGCAAGGATATAAATTTATAAAATGGGTTAATTGTATTCGGAGGAAACACGGGAATACAAAACATAGATTTGGTAAATTTTTCATAAAACTGTGTCAAATTCCTAGATGGCCGTACGCTCTTAAACAGCGTGGAGTCTGAAACTGTGCCGGGTAGGCTCGCCCATGTAATAGGACATGAAACTTAAAAAAACATAACTGGCGAAGTGTTGGTGTACCTACTTATAGGTATAGGAGTGGGTTCTGGCACAGAATAAATAATAGTACTAAGTTCTGGGCTCACTTCTGCCTAGGTACCTCTTCAGGAAACGGGCGAGATATTATGTAGAATCCTCTTAAAGGGATTGTACTCATCAATTTGAACCACTTTCACAACGGCGTCGTCGGCTACCCTCCAATGTGAAAATCTTAAGTGGCCGGCGACGGAAGAAATTCCAATACAAACGTAATAGCCAAATCATTTACAATCAAAGCATATTTCCAACATTTATCATGGTTACTTATTAGATTTTAATCCAAAATACTTATACTCCAGTTTAAAAATTACTTAGATATATTTTTTCAAATTACCTAGATTTTGGATTTTTATTTTATTTTAAAGAAAGAAAAGAAAGAAAGAAAAATTTGTTTATTACCCAACCTTAATAACAAATCCGATCCGAGACCGTGGTTGTGGTAATCTAGTAATCGGCTTGTGCTCAGCATGAGCTGCGCTGTTTTTCAGCACGTATACCGTCTTATTTAGATTTTTACATCCTTGTGGCTTAAGCATACCATGCCAAGTGACTTAATATATTGTCTACATAATATATTTTTACATAATATTATATTGTCGTCACATATCATCTTTTATATATATTATATATATTTTAGTCCTGAATACCTACTTAAATTTTGAATTAAAATATAATTAGGAACTTAGATAACTAGTGTCTCATTCTGAATAACGTTATTGTATGCTGGAAATTTGCACTGATTGTAAATAATTTAGGTATTACGTTTGTATGGAGAATTCGTCAGTCAACCTCTTAAAACTCAGGTAAGCTCATATACGCGGACGGCACACTGTCAACGGCAGAAGTAATTGCAACCGTCAGCGGTTGTGTATCAGCAATATCAGCCTTATTCCAAATAAGTAAACTACGATGACCCTTTATAAAAAATATTTTGGGAGTAGAATAATTAAAAACTGCAAAATAGAAAATTATACAATCACATACATTGTATGTAATTTTTTTATTAATAAAATTGTTCAGGTACATTATAAAATAGTGTCATCGAAACGCATGTTTACATTTTTTTATTGATAGCCCATGGTTCTACTAATAGAACTCTAAATAACTAAAATAATAGAAATGTTAAAAGACACACGCTTGTCGTCACCCTTCCTGTCACTACTACACACGCATATTAAATTCAAACGCAGAACCAAAACAGAGCCACAAGAAGAATCCTGCACCATGATTAACGCACTCAGTCACGGTGCAGGTTTGTATAATATTTATGTGTAAGGACTCTTTCACATACATATATAGCGACAGAAATGAGAAGAAAATAATGGGGGCACCACTGTGTTTTTCATAAATAAAAACAATTGAAACAACACTTACATTTTAAAATCATTCCGTTTCTACTCTTTTCTGTCGAGCTATATATACACAAACGTAGCTACATGTGACAATTGAGTGGCCTGTTGTAGCGACAAGTTCACGCGGGTATGTGACTTCTAGTCTTCTAATACATTGTAATTCACATTTCTATGGTTCTTGTACTTAGTCCTACAGGCCTAGCATGAAACGACTTTATATTTTTCTCTTTCGCGCCCGGTAATTTAGCGGATTATTATTACATTAATAAATATTCAGAGCGTTCAATTTTGTGTTACAGTGCGATATTTAAGGGGGTCGCTGGTCCATACAAAATGAAATTTCTCAAATATGAAGAAAAGAGAGAATAATTTTCCACTCAATTGTTTGTTGTTGATTTTTGATCTGACCTTTATTAGCGCAAAAATATATTTGGTTTAAGAAAACCATATGGTTTTTTTGTAAAGTTTTTGTCATATTTATTAAAACATCAAAATAACCTCAAAATATTTTTTAACAATTTTTATAAACATGAAAAACCATACGGTTTTCTTCAACCAAATCTATATTGGCCCAAATAAAGGCCAGATCGGCCAACAAACAATTGTTTGTTTTTGTTTATTCTCTCTTTCTTTAGTAGCCCCTTGAAGTAACAGAATTACTCAGTAGAACTACGGGCTATCAATGTTTTTTTAATAATGGTTACATTTTGAATTCAACAGGTCATATTATGGTATAATTTAGTATCGATATTGAGTTACAGATGTCAGCACAAAAGAAGAGCATAATTTTGAAAGAAGTTTTGGGAGCAAATAATACTACGCATAGACGATCGGACATGGTTTGATCCGAACGGTGTTCACGCCACACGATCGAACCTCCTTGCAAGCGACCGTACCGTTATAATGTTCGCCGGACAGTGCGTCAGACGATCGCACATGGTATGGTGGCGAACCAAGTTCGTGGTACAGCAGTACCATGTTCGATCGTCTTTTCGTGGTATAATGTCACACGTCTGGCTCTTGTATAAGTCATCGCCCCTGCTGATTGTTCTCAAAATTTCCAAGTAACGGCAATTCGATAACGACATAAGAGCTTGGAGTGCTAGACCTCTTTTTTTTTTTCTATTTATTAGGGTCAACAATAAACAGTCGTAACAATAAATTATATGGCGCATAAGGGGAGTTAGCTAAGTACTTAGTACATGCTACCTAACAATATGTGCTGACATTTTGTGCATGTATCTATACTATGTGCTTGAATTGACCCATTTTAGCACATTTTACAATGTTTAGTCAAAATATTGATTCCAAAATCCACAATACATTTCGCTCTACAGTTATAATTCAAACTTATATTATTTTAACATAGGGCATTATTATTAAGTAATAAATAATTAAGCATTAAAATCAAGTAGGAATCTTACAAATCACATATCACATAACTTAAAATGTATTTTGTCTTTTGGGACTTCACAAAAATCAGTACTTTTTTGTACTTTGCAATTTTAATAAATATAAAAAACGTGGACAAACAAGTCTCCGGAAGATAGCTTTCCAAAATACAATGCTCAGAAAAATAATATGTTCTGCATAATTATTTTTATTATATAAAAAAAATTGTCATAGCAAACTGTGTTAATTTTTTACAAGTCAGGCTGTTTTTAATATATAGGCTGGTATAATATTCAATACAGATTTGAAGCAAGAATAACTTTGCAAGAAACTTAATATCTATTTTGTGTTATAATACTATTGATATTAAAGGTGTCATTCAGTTGCCAACAGTATGAAGCGACTGAAAGTTATGATTGGTTTTTAAACTAACTGCATGTATACTATGTTTCAAATCCAGAAAGAAAAACGGTCATTAAGCCTACGCATTACTGTACAGGAAAGAATGGGAGGCGTGTCACGCGTGCACAGAGAGTACAACCATTTATGATATCCGGTGGTAGTTTTTCTCACTGTGTTTAAAACAGAGTACCTACAGTCAACAATATTTGCCGAATACATAAATTGCAGTGACATGAAGTGACGGCGCCATTAGGCGTTCATTACACGGGAGGTTTTGCTGTCAGTCTGTCAGTTTTGCCACAGTTAAGGCTATGATTATGATTTACGGCCTCTACTGTGACGATTGACGTCATACAAGAAAGAACTGAGTCGCCGTTTCACTCAAGATTGACGGCACTAATTGACGCCTAACCTGTCGTGTGACGAACGTGTATATTTTATCATCTCATGAACTTGGTGGTTGGGCAGACATCATTTCCCATGCAAACTTTGAGGAACCAATGACGATGATAGAAGAGATATAATTTCTTCGTTAGTGTTTTATTTTAAGTAACAACTAATTATAAAGTGGCATATATCCAGTAAAACAACAAAAGATACGTTTTAAAACTGCAATTAGGTATTTAAAGTCTTTCCTTAGGAATTCCATAGTTATGATTTTATGATAAATAGCTATTTGCTGTTATACAACATATCTTTTGTAGTATAACTGGATTAATGCCACTTTATAATTAGTTATTACAAAAAAAAAACACAAATTAAAATAATTATAATATCTGCTCTGCTATCACAGTCATTGATTCCTCAAAGTTAGTATGGGAAATGATGTTGGTCCAACCAACTTAAATATATATTTATTTTATAGTTATACAAGGGCTTATAACTCGTAACACAACCTAGCTCAGTTTTACATTAAGCACTTATTATAGGTTCCTGTATTTAAAACAAGTCTAGATTAGATAGACACATCCACAAAGACATGCCCTTTTGATAAAAAAAATTAATGTTTTAACAAAACTAAGATATAAACAGATATATGTAATATGTAGTATAAGTATTATGTTGTGATGGCTCTCATTTCAGGTCTACAATTTGGTTGCAGTTTTCTTCCAAATTAAAGTTTTTTTAATCTTTAAACCAATCAATATCTAGTTTGTTGGTCTCTCTATCCACGGCGACATTGGCAAATTTGTGCCCGCACAAGCCATTTTTTAATGGCTTGTTTTTACAAGAAGTTGAAGTTGACATGCCCTTTCCCCACTTTTTTTTTTCATTTACAATAATTGAAAGAGGAAAAGAGAAACAGTGCGGAGCATCTTTGTGAAAAGTCTTTCACATACATAAATCTTTATAGATCTATCTGGATAGAAACAGTTTAGAATATTTAATTATTTGCAAGTGAAAAAATGATTAACAAATGTTGGATTATACAAAGACTGAACTGGCTTGTTTATGTCATAAAAAGTTATTTTGCATGGTTTTAGGAGATAAAAGGTAAATAAGATATAGAATATAGAATATGGAATGAAGATAGATAAAAAATCAAAGATCCTAAATAAAGGGCACTGGAGCTCATTCCATTTCACGTTATATTATGTCTTAGTAATCTGCTAAAATCATGCAAGATTTGTATGGAACACAAGCCATTACTTTAAGATCAATTTACAGATTTGTGGTAATTGTAACAGGAGATTTTGTGCACTGGAACTTAATCAGTAACTGGATATTTCAATGTTGCAACCAACCGGTTGGTATTAGTTTTTCTTATCTTAATGTTATGTACAAGCAAGTAGAAAGTTCTTATTAGGAAAGTGAAGATAATTAACAAATATCAAGTTTGAAAATATTGTTTTTTTTTATTTTGTTGCTTATGTATTGAGACCACAAAATTGTACTTTTTAATTTATTAAATTAATAAATTATTAATTACTCTCAAGAATAGCATGGGAGTTATGGTATATTTGCAATACTTGTTTAAAATAAGGGTAAATTTAAATAGCAAAACCTACAGAAAAAGTCACAACGAACAGAGTTCAACTTAAATTGGCATTGGATAAGATCGGATCACATAAAATTATGGCATGTTACAACTTTAAAAGTTTTGTCAACTACAAATAATAATATTTACAATATTCTTACAAAAAAAGATGTTTTACCGGTCGGTGACCAGTAAATCAATTGCTTACAAAAACAAATAAACATTCTTTCTAAAACAAAAGTAACAAATCATTCATTCAAAAATGAACAGCTAAAGTAAAATCATATCAATATTGCATTCGTCTCAAGCGTCGGAGCGTCACACCACACGGAAATTATCACATTCACGAAAGGAAATCCTTCAAGTGGAGGAGAAGTGTCAAAACTTGAGCTTGGGATTGAGCTCGTGGGCGCGACCGCCCCAGTCGAGGCGGTAGCTGCGAGTCCGCCACGATATCTCTGGGCTGAGGAATGCCACCACTAGCACCAGCGGCGCGCAACACTCGCTCCACACCCACGCCAACAGAAACTGCACTTTAGTGAACGGAGGCGAACCGTTCTGCGCTGCACGCAGCATCAGCCAGTCCGAGAGGAACCACACAAGCACATGAACCAGGAAGAAGGGCAGCGGCTCCGCCCCGAATAGTACGCCGGCGGCCCAAGCCGCGCCCGCTCCCAGTGGCAGGCACTGGCTGAGAGGCTCGAGCAGCGCCGCCATCGGGACCATGGCGATGCGAAGCCGCGCCCATCGCGCTAGCCGCGCCTGCAGCCCGCTTACCGAACGCGTGCCACTGTTCTGCAGCGCCGGCAGTGAGCTCACACGCAAGCGCCACCCCAGTCCCTTCACCGCCTCTGCCATGAAGTAGTCCTCCGCGAGGTAGTCCGCGAACGCGGCGAGCCCGCCCGTCTCCTCCAACACGCACCGCCGCACCAGCGACGACATGCCCACATGACAGTTGATACGGATCAGGTCTGCACACAGGTACAGCCGGGCCTGCGCCGTGCCGAAGTACACCTTCTCGTACACGGAGGCGAAACCCTCGGCGTCGCACGTGAACGGCATCTGGTGGACGATGGCGACGTTCTCCCGCATGTGCTGCACCATGTCGAGCAGCGTGTCGTCACGCATGCGGATGCCGGCATCGCTGACGAGCACGAGCGGGTGCTTGGCGGCGAGGTACGCCGGCTGCATGTTGTTTATTTTGGGGTTGACGCCGACGCGAACGCCACCCACGAACAGACGCGCGTCTACGTGCGGGTGCTTCTTCAGCAGACTGTTGACGAGCATTACCGCCGGGTCGTCGCCGCTCTCCACGCAAAACAACACCTCGTACAACGGATAGTCGAGCGAGAAGAATGTCTCCAGATTCGAGAACAGGTTGGGATCGACGCCGGTGAGCGGTTTCAATATCGACACGCCCGGGTACGGTTGCTCGGGCGGCGACCTATCCACGGTGCGATGCAGTTTCCACTTCGAATACGTAAGTGCCATTATGTGCAATAGCCACACACACACCCATGCGATCACAAAAAATATAGCAAACCCATACACGGTGTACACCATAGGCATCATATTTGTAACTTCACGTTTTTACTTTCGGGCCTCATAATACATGAATGCTCTGGGAAGTCGCAAGGCGTACGGCGTGCACCCCGACACGATTTTGACACTGCACTGGCACTGATCACTGAATTGAAAAATTGAAAATCACAAGGCGCGAGCTCAAACGACTACTCAGAGCGAAAACGCGGAGAATGCTGACCGTTCCCTATATTCAACATTACTATATTAATATGTGCGTTATCGCATTATCGTCAATCGTACCGGTTCGTAAGTGAGTCCATCGCGTCGATCACAATCTTTTATCGTAATTCTTTGAGAGATAATAGTTTTATCATCTTGAAATCTCGGATTACTCATTCCTGTTCATTACTCATTACCTTTCATATTCATAGTCACAGCACAGAATACAATCGAATAGTCACAGAACAGAGAGGAAAATCATATGCCAAAAAAATTCGATACGATACCTACTTTGATTGACTTGACTCTTGACATTTATCGATTCTTGACTGCTTGACGATTGGCAAATAAATGATAATGACATTTACTGTCATTAAATTTTTTTGTTTATCATAATATGTCAACTGCGGAGCTTTGACTTCATGATGTACACTTGCCAAGTTCCAGATTTTTCTATATATTTCCACTGAGCATTGGCATAAATAATTAATTAATTACAGATTCGAGTGTGTGTGCCGCTTTATTAAAATTTATAGCATTACGTGCGTTATGAAATCATAATCTTAAATATTCCGATTAGTTCTTATTATTTAGTTCCTTTTGGTCTGTGATTCCGATCCGGAATACGAAACTCTCGTCAGAATCATTCTTAAAAATCAATCAGAAAAATCCATAATCTGAAAAAATCAGAATGTGCTCGTCATATCCACGGGATTTGTGAATAGTCGTGTGTAGTGTGTGTGATCGCAATCCGTTTCCTACAGTTTCGCGAGTGGTGTGTTCTGAATTATTTGACTATGGTATTATGTCAGTGAACGTAAAAGAGCAAGAAAATGTAAGCTTAGCAAAATCACTCGTTCCCGGAATTATATATCTATTTTAATCTAAAGTACCAAGTTTTATTCGCCTCCCCGCCCGAACATTTAATAAGATTTAATTAATTAAATTTAATTTAAAATTTCTTAATTATTACATTCTTTTTTTTAAGGAATTCCGGGCTTCCTGCACTGGCCACAGAATACTATTACTGCCTTGGCCCCTTGGAACGACACAACAGATATGAATTGTTATTGTTAACCCCGTGCCATGCTAAGCGGGCTAAATTAATAATAACAATTCAGAAAGACATTCCGGCTGTGTGTGGCTTCCTTTGTCCTTTCTTAAGTCTTACTTTGGTATACCAAGATTATTAAAAGAGATCCAATCAAAGAGTTTATAATATCAGTGGGCCGTTTTTGTTAGTGGTTAGTTTGGTAGTTTTAGAAGTAAAATTTGCTCAAGTAGAAAGAAAATTAAACTGTTGGCAACACTGTGTTTGAGAAAAAATAATTGAGAATCGGCGGCAAAAACTTGAATCGTGTTGTTGAGAATGTCAAATTCAAGAATTTTGTGAATTGCGTTCCTATATATTGTTCGAAGATGGATTTAGCTCAAGCAATCACGAAAGTTAAAACTTTAGACGACTACAAAAAACTCACTGATCAAATTTTCGACAAGAACCAAAGTTTTGAATTGCATTTGAATGCAAACACAGCTATCGCTTTGAAAAACATTGTAGCTCTGGAAGTTGAGGTAAGTTTTCTTCACATAACATTTCGAAACAAGTGATTATATAAAACAGCGTGATCAGTATTCACTAAAGTTTTATTTTGATACAGTACCTCAAAAAGTATAAAGGGAACGGTGTAGCGATAGTAATATACGAGCGATTGCTGACCTTGCCGGCGTCCCGATCATGGGCAATGCTGGGAAAGGAGCTGGTCAGAATGTTGCGGTACTGGCTCAGTGCTATCAGAACATATCTGATCATACACAGTGATCTACATAGTGCCCATTGGTGGCAATTCCTCAAGCTTATTCTGAAATTAATCAACGTAAGTACATTTACCTTCAAACATTTTGTTGTCAATAAAGTCTGTCAAGTGTTAAATGCATTTTTTGACTAGGAAAATCACAGAAAACATGTATCAAATAGAAGGTGCACATCTTACTAGGAAAACCAATGATCCTTATGATGCTCAACAGATACTTTTTAAATTGTTGCCAATTCATAAAAACAAATGACATATGAATTTAATACCACATTACAGATACCCAAAGAGTTCCTAATTTAAATATATTTTTCATCGGCTGCTTTTCTTACTGGCCTATTTTAAAATCTTTTACTGTGACTTTTGTACATACCGAATTTCAGGCCAGAAGAAAGTTCAGAAGAAAGCCGGTTCAGAAGTTTTTTGCGTGGAAGAGTAACAAACATCTATTCATCCTCACAAACATACGCATTTATTATAATAATAAATAAAATAAAATAGTTTTTATTCAGGCAACATAAACCCATGTATAAATACACAAAATCAAAAAGTATTAAATTAAATTATAAAAATGAAATCAAAATAATACTGATTACAATCATAATATTAAAATAAGTAAAAGTATAAAACAATTAAAATAATAATACAAATAAAGAAAATAAAATAATAATAATAGAAATCCTTTAATGTCAATTTAAATTTGATGTCAAAATTAAAATATCCTAACCAGCCCCGGTAGCACAGTGAGCAGGGAAATCGAAGTCCCAGGGGGTAGGACGTGACAACAGATACGAATTGTTCGGGCGCGAAAGAGAGAAAAAACGGGGAAAACTAGTTATCCTTGTGCCATGCTAGGCGGGCAGCATAGGGACGGCAACATGTCTAAAATACCTTCACGCCTTTTTTCCCGAAGGGGTTGGCAGAGGTGTACCCAGGACTCAGTCCCATAGTAGATACACCCACATTTCGCCAGTACAACATGTCTACTGCAGCAATATCTGATGAACGGGCAGTCCAGCCATGTTGCGATCATTGCCAGGACGGTGTTGGAGCTGCTCCACACTGCGCCACCAGGGAGGCAGCATGTAATATAGTAGTATAGGATTAACAGGCCCTATTCATGTAATAAGGGGGCAAGCCTGTTGCCAATAACCAGGCACAAAACCAGATTACAGACTTTCACTAGCATATTATCCCATTTTATATATAATTTCAGATTATTAACACCAAAGACCTGTCAATACCCAACATGCTGGTGGAATTAACATCAGAACATCTTTTTGACATATCCACGCTGGACATACTGGACCAGTACCAGAAACATGAGATATTACACTGTTTGAACAAGTACTCAACCAACTGCAGCAGAGAACTCAGAAAGTCTATGCAGAATAGCATAGATTTTATTAAGTATTAGTGAGTTTTTGTCGTATTTATGCCTAAAATATATATATATATATATTTTTTTTATTGATGGTAAGTAACAAGACAAGCAAATCAGGTGCCTGATGGTAAGCAACATGATTGCCCATATCAGACCCAGTGTTTTAAAATTCAAAATTCTGCGTGGCACTGCGCCTGTCACCCCGAGATATGAGTAGTTGAAACACGTCATGCCCAGTAATTTCTCTGGTAACATTGCCCTTCAGGCCGGAACACATTTCAATAAAAATATGAATCTTTATTATCCGGACATTAATTTTGATCCTGTGATGGACCCGTTAGCAAATTAATTGTAAATCAAATAGAAACTTCATCACATTATTAAACAAACCTAAGAATTAAGACATTTGTTTTACTAACAGAACAGGGGTTTTGTAGTGGTAGGCCTCTTTTGCAGGGGGCCGCCTGGGGAAGTACCACACCTTTGCCAGTTATTCATCCGCCAAGCAGTAATGTGCAAACATTACTGTGTTCCGGTATGAAGGGCAATGTTACCAGCGAAATTACTGGGTATGATGAGTTTCAACTAATATCTAGGGGTGACAGGCGCAGTGCCGCGCAGAATTTTGAATTTTAAAACACTGGGTCTGATATGGGCAATCATGATGCTTACCATCAGGCACCTGATTAGCTAGTCTTGTCACTCACTATCATAAAAAAAAAAAAGGTCAACTGACTAAATAAATGAATTTAATTATTGTGTTCTCGGGCTCGTTGGAATCTTTTCTGTGAACAGGCGATGAAACAGAAAAGAGGGAAGTATTTTTGTTCTAAGTTTACATGAGAGCAAAACACCGGAACTATGCGCTTATGGAATAGTGGACCTTGTTCACTATAATCCCAGTACAAAGAACAGTACTTCGTCTTCATGGAAATTCTCTCGTTCTTCATGCCTCTGCCGGTATGAATGTGTGTGCGCCTTGTACGCACGCACTGCCACGCACACAATAGCTCAATCTGTGGGGCTCTCGGGTGCCGTGAGTCGTGATATGATCTCGCGCGCTCAAGTACGCTGCACGCGTTCGCATTCGCCTGCTCTCACCGACCACTTTTTTAAGTTATTTAGCGCAGTTTTATTTAAAAAAAAATGGTTTATCATGAATCATGACTTAGAACAGAGGCTAAAAATATAGAAGCGTCTTTAGGTGCGTCAATAACGACTCCTCAAACTCGGACACATCATTCTTCAGAATATCTACTGAATATATTCATACCTCATTTATGAATTGGTAAAACGTTTCATTATAATATTAGATATGTAAATAAAAATCTAGTGCTGCTCATAATACGCAAATAATATTGAACTAAAAATAAAAGTGACAACCATTAGCGTCAACTCAAAAGTAGGCTATTAACTCGCCGACCGGCCTTAGATGAACTACTGTTCTCAGTGTACTTTGTTATAAAGTATGCTCCACGGTAGTACCATCGCTTTATTAGGGAGATCTGCAGATTAGAAGGCAGAGTCACTGCCAACTGGCCAGTGAATCTTTATCTAAATATTTTCTTTTCATATTGTTATAGCAAGTTACTAGGCAAGGCCCTATGCGACTCGGGCTACCTGCCCTTACAGTTCACAATCCTAGAGACCTTGCTACGTTGGTTGGTGAACCGCGCAGAGAGATCTTCTCGACAATTCGCGGCCACCAACTGGTTCCCTCCACAACTGCCTGACGCAGCCAGGGATATTTTCATTGATAATAAGTGGGCTAATGTTCATGCGGTATGGCATTTTTTACATAATAGTAATTAGAAATAACATCTATAGTCTATAGTCCAATAAAGTACCTAGTTTCCATCCAGTCACAATAATATTGCACCTGGCGGGGGCTGATTTGAGCTCATATTATTCTGTAGAGTCCATTTATTCATCCAATTGTCCATTATCTGCTTCTAAATTAATAGCTCCAAAGGGCTTCTGCACGTTGGACTTAAAAAAATTCTTCCGTGCCTATCAAAAGACATTTTGTAGCCAGTTGGATATTATTATGTAGTTTTTGAGAGCCAGTTGGATATTAATAACATAACATAGAATCACGCCTTTTTCCCGAAGGGGTAGGCAGAGGTGTACCCCCAGGACTCAGTTCCATAGTAGGTACACCCATATTTCGTCAGTATGTTATTGGTCTCATGTACCTAATAGGGGGGAGCCTATTGTCATCTACCGGGCACAGTTCCAGGTTCCAGGCAGTTATTGAGATCCTAATGGAAAAATCCAATATTTAACACTGCCTGACGTGGGGATCGAACCCAGGACCACAACATGATCGGAGGTCGAGCTTGCGCCCACTACGCCACCGAGGCAGAGGATACTTTATTTCACTATAAAAATATCAAGATATACATATAAAGAATGTGTTTATTATATTCGGAGGAAACAGGGGAATACAAAACATCGATTTGGTAATGTACCATAGGATTTTGTCAAACTGCTAAGAGGTCAACTTTCCTGTTAATCTGTTTCAATCCATCCTCCCTATCTTTTTATGATACCTATCGATAAATGTAGGAGGTACCTAATGAATAATAAAATTTTAGGATTCGCGTAAATTTTTGAACGCCCTCAATGAAGCCAGTGGTAGAGTAACATCAGTACTTTGTAAGACCTTTACTATTGGGGACACGTCTGTAGCTACGGTAAGATCATATTTATTAATAACTTGTTAGGGCCGGCGCTCACTGACGACGTGGCACGGCAGGGTGTGCTGCGGCGTTCCGTGGCATCCCGTAGCATGCCGTAGCATGCCGAAATGAGCGGTCATTTCGGCATGCTATGGCATGCTACGGGTTTTGGTGCACATGTTTCAACCTTATTTCTACTAGCTCAGCAATCATAATTCCATTCATCATCAATAAAATTATAATAATAAAATTCAAATCCATTCATAATCATAATTTCATTAAAGTGACCCATACGTCTCGCGGGATGCAGTGGCGCGCCGCGGCAACCCGTGAAATGAAACGGCATGACACGTCATGCCGCATACCGTAGCATTCCGCGGCACGTCGCGTTATGCCGCTGTATCGTGGTATCGAAATAAAGTAACATGAATTCTAAATTCATTGAAATAAGCCTATTACCATCTACCGGGCACAGTTCCAGACTCCAGGCAGTTATTGAGATAATTCCTAATGGAAAAATCCAATATTTATTACTGCCTGACCTGGGGATCGAGCCCGGGACCTCTTGATTGGCAGTCGAGCATGCGCCCTCTACGACACCGAGGCAGTCACCGAGGAATCTCAAAATAACTTGATTAGTAATAAAATCCTTTGCCATGACACGCCGTGCCGTGCCGGCAGTGAGCGCCGACCCTAAAAGGCATTCCAGAGACGAATGGCCTTAACCGTGAAAGATTTGTAGTGAACGCCCTTCTGTGTTCGGGTAACCATAACAGTTTTTTGGTAGTGGTAGGCCTCTTTTGCAGGGGGCCGCCTGGGGAAGTACCACACCTTTGCCAGTTATACATCCGCCAAGCAGTAATGTGCAAACATTACTGTGTTCCGGTCTGAAGGGCAACGTTACCAGCGAAATTAGTGGGCATGACGAGATTCAACAACTCATCTCAGGGTGACAGGCGCAGTGCAGTGCCGCGCAGTATTTTGAATTTTAAAACACTGGGTGGCACTGAGTCTGATATGGGCAATCATGATGTTTACCATCAGACATCTGATTTGCTCGTCTTGTCACTCACTATCATAAAAAAAAAGCAAGTTTTCTGACGACCTTGAAGTTATTAGTACTTAGGGGTTTAAATCATTCCACACAGATAGCAGATAAACACCGAACATGGTTGGACGTAAATACCACGGACAATTCTATGACAGTGTTATTGTTGCCCAAAGTAAGCCGTAGCGACATGATCGAATCACTCAGAATACATCGAGATATCACTGAGAAAGTTCAACTAATCAGGTATATATTTATTTATACTAAAACTATATAAAATTATATTTAAAAACATACATTCACGCCTTTTTTCCCGAAGGGGTAGGCAGAGGTGTACCCAGGACTCAGTCCCATAGTATAACATACACCCACATTTCGCCATTATGTTATTGGTCCCATGTAATAGAGGGCGAGCCTATTGCCATCTACCGGGCGCAGTTCTTATTATATTTATGTATGTATATGTAGTATGTAGATAATATAGAAAAAGTTTAGCTTGAAATATGTCAACTGAACAAAAATAAATTTTTACACCACATTTCCGTAAATTAACTTCTAAGAGGGTAGGTATTAAAATCATTTGAATGATATAATAAGCCGCTTCAATAAAGAAACGAATCTATAATGATCTCTAAAACCATGTCCTCTCGCTTGCACACTAGTAAGAGCACTAGTGTGCAAGAGAGAGGACATGATTGGCACCGTCATTTTAGATTCGTTTCTTTATTGAAGCGGCTTATATCTAAAATACCAATTATGTATATAGGTACATAAAAAACCAAAACAGCTGTCACGTTTGCTCAGCTGTCACGTATCAAGGTATAATAAAAAAAAACTCTTTTTTTTCTGCTTCATCTAGTCACCATCTATTTATAATATTAATTGAGCTCTGAAACGTGGTCTCTAACTGTGGGCTCAAAATACCGCAACGAGCTACGGAGAGGGCTATGCTCGGGATTTCACTGCGAGATCGAATCAGAAATGAGGAGATCCGTAGAAGAACGAAAGTTACCGACGCGACGTTGCCCAGCGGATAAGCAAGTTGAAGTTACAATGTGCAGGGCACATATCACTTAGAACTGATGGCCGATGGGGCTGTTAGGTTCTCGAATGGAGACCACGGACCGGCAAGTGCAGCGTAGGACGTCCACCCACAAGGTGGATAGACGATCTGACATAGACAGCAGGATAGATGGATATATATGGATGGGGAAGGCCTATGTTTAGCAGTGGACGTCCTATGGCTGAGATGGTGACCAGGGTCTGATGATAAAGCAGGAAGAAGAGGAAAGTTTATTTTAAAAAGTCTGTTAGTAACATATGGTATTTGACAGCCTCGATGGCACAGACGGTAGTAACTCTGCATTCTGTGCCGCAGGGCCCGGGTTCCATCCCCGGTCAGGTCAAACATTTGTGTGCATGAACATGTCTGTTTGATCTGTGTCTGGGTGTTATAAGCTTATATAAGAATGTATATCAGTCATTTTACCATATAGTACAGGCTTCTAGCCTAGTTTGGGACCAAATGACCGTGTGTGGAAGTTGCCCCATATTATATTATTATTATTTTCCAGTGTATCGAATGAAATAGAGCTAGTAATAATCACAAATGAGACGCCTCGCCTGATTCCCTCCAACACAACTATTTTGGACGCATGCAGTGTTACAGCAGTCGTCAGTTCTTCCAACGATTTTATCAAACTCGATCAAGCGTTGACACGCGCGTTTGCAGACAAATATAAGGTACTTACCACTGTAAACACGGCGGCTTCGCCCCCTATGAGAACCCTAATACCTATATTTTTTTTTAAATTATCATAGAGTGCTCAAACATTAGAAATACTAGTTTCATTTCTAACATGTGTAGTTTTGGAGATATTATGGAAATTTTATGCCAACTTTGACACGGCATTTTTTGCCTTTTTTAAAAAAAAAATTTTGCATTTTTTTGCTCGGCATTGTTTGTTAGTCTCAGTCATTTAGGATTTTAATATAGGTATATAGTGATAATAACGATTTATAAAATCAAATAATTTTCTCATTTCCATATATAAGCCGGGAAAAATGACGGACGGAGCCTTCTAAACCAAGGAGTGAAGCACCATAGTAAGCCAGCTCGCTGATACAAACATAATGGCACGCACACATTTACGCTCACGAACCAAGAAAAAGGAGTGATGTGTGCGTGCATACAATCACTCAGGGGGTTACCGATCGAGCTTTTAGTACATAAAAGCCTTTCCGTCTACTCGAGGTAGACCTCCCCAATCAAGTGTGCGAGCCGGCTTACTATGGTGCTCCAATTTTGTTTTAGAAGGCTCCGTCTGCCTTTGTTTCTAGGTTCATGGTTTCATATAATTAGGTCTATCCAAAAACATTGGTATAAATATGAATTCATTTCAGCTCAACATGGATTTGAACAAATCTTTCCTGATGTCACCGCGGCCGGTTAATGCGAAGGTATCTGTAAGTATATAGAAAATTATTATCAATTTGTAGTTATTTCAGCTCATTCCCCCCTAATTGGAACACTGTGCAGTAGTTTTGTACACAGAACTACTACAGTCCAGCTAATCTTCCCTTGTTTGAATTAATATTTTGTGATTATCAATTGTACATCTTGTAATAAAATTCGTGATTCCATGGTTAATGGCAAAGGTTATTGGAATTTGTTGAGTTACGCCTATGCAAAGATATTTCCTCTCTCTCCAAAGCTTGAAAAAATGAAACTTCAAACGACTGGTACCTATAACTCCACCAAGCTGAGTTTGCCCCTCGCTGGAATGCGGCGGCGGTTAATGTACCTATGTATAATTATATTATACATACATATTATAACATTATATGTTAAAAACAATAAATGCAATGTAAAATCTAACAAACATTTGTTTACTTTTTTTAAAGACATAGCGAATCCTTTTTTGCAGACCGTACCTAACCGTCAGTGTGACGTAATCGACGCTAGATGCAAACTTAGCTTGGTCGAGTTTTAGATTTGCTGGGCTATCGTGAAATTTGACAGTAATATTCTGTCCGGTCGTCGGATTCCCGCCAAATTGATAATGGCGAACGATTGTAGTCCTGTGAATTTCATGTAATGCCTTGGTTGCAAGTTAAGTTTATTGATCAATACAAGTGTTATTTGGAAGTGATTCAGGGTGATACGCGTATTCGTGCTTGTTCACGTAGAAAAATTCATATCTCCCAGGAGATGTCAAAAATTAGAATTGGCGGGCACGAAATTAATAAAGAAAGAGATCGGTATGGTGAATTTCATACTTTATTTAGTAATTTGAAAAAATATCCTTCATGATTATATTTTCAAGAACGTGTGTTCATAATAAGACGACTGAGTTTACTTTTCCTCGACACAGCGCCCGCGAGTCCACGTGAATAAGCACTTATAGACTGGGCGAGTTTTTAACTCGTCCTGACTTTGACTTGACTAGTACTTGAATATTCAATATTTAAAACTTGTTCATTATACTTGTCACTGGCAATACATTCGTGTGGGTCCATAAAAGAAGAAAAAGAAGAGTCTGTCATTAAATACCTGTCATGATTAATGGCGCTCATTAACGTCCAACATGTCGTGTAATTGAAGCCTAAGTGTGTAAAAAAAAAAACAAAATAGTTTTTATTTTTTAGGGTAGACAGAAAAAGTTTATCATAATTTTTGTTTATTTTTGTGATTAGAATGATAGTGACAGCCGATTCTCTGAGAGCGATGAGACACGGAATAGCTTAAGTGGTATTATGACTTTTTACATATAATTTTGATAGTTTGTACCGTACTTTGACTTCGAGTAGATTTTTTTATATTATAGTTTTGTGAAGGTAATGTATTTTGTAAGTTTTTGTTGAAACGAGTAAGTTGTTTTATTACGTAGATTTTATATCAATAAATATAAGTAGTCAGGAGTTCGATGGAATTGACAGTCAATGAATATATTAGCGCTTTTAGAAAAATTAAAAAACCTTATTTAGTTTTATTAGTATAGTTTAGATTATAGTTAAGAAGTCGATTTTTCGTGTTTATAATTATTTTGAAGAACACTTGCCTCGGTGGCGTGTCGTCGCAAGCTCGACTGCCGTAATGTGCTCCCGGGTTCGATCCCCGGCCAGGTCAAACATCTGTGTGCATGAACATGTCTGTTTGATCTGTGTCTGTGTGTTATAAGCGTATATAAGTGTGTATATCAGTCATCTGGTTACCATAGTACAGGCTTCTAGCCTAGTTTGGGACCGTGTGTGGAAGTTGTCCCATATTATATGAAAAAAAATAACACAAATAACCATAGATTATAAACAAACAATAGACATGAGTAGTAACTTTCAAGCATGAGTGCCGTGGGGTTACCGGCTTTAGAATAGTGGTCCACCCTCTCTACCCGTGGTTGCCGTAAGAGCCGGCTAAGGGTTAACAGATCCAGAGGAGGCAGCAGCGTCCTCTGCAAAATACCATCGAACTGCGCTCGACAACCCGCCTGCCAAGCGTGTCGAGTATTGACAAAACCCACCTTTATGAGGGAGGCCTATGTTCAGTAGTGGATTACCAATGGCTGAGATGATGATGATGATAAATATGAGAAGATAATAACACTAATGTATATTATTATAATTTTTTAGTAGCAAAGGTTAGCAAAGGTTTGCGAAGACTTAGCAGCGGAGATACACCCTCATCAGTATCCACTTCGTCCTTGATGCAGGTAATCTCAAGCTGAAAGTACATTTTACATTATTTTTAGAATTCCGTACCTCAAAAGGAAAAACGGAAAATTTATAGGATCACTTTGTTGTCCGTCTGTCTATCTGTACGTCTGTCGAGACACTTTTGAACAGGAACGCGTGAAGGTATCAAGTTGATATTGATATCAACTACTCAGATCTGCGGTCCCTTGTGGCTGGAAAAAATTAAACTTCTAAGTTAACGCAATCAAAAGTTATGGCCTTTACTGTGTATTTCCATACTTTGCGCAAGGAACTAATAGATGGCGTTGTATGTTCTTAGTGGGTGGGATGTTTTTGGGATTGAAAGCGTTTTGTTCAGGTATCTAGGGACCCTACACTGCATACATTCGTATGCCGTAACAATTTATTTATGATATTTTATATATAGACTATGCTATCTGTTTGCTTCAAAATACAAGAGGAATATGAATTCTAATTGTAACATTAGACTTGTCGGGTAGAATGCGAAATTTATCACCTAGTACCTGGATGACAGAGCTTTGATCGGTATTTTTTTTTTTTTAAATAAAATGACATTTTCTAAAAATGATTCCTAGCTAGATCGATTTATCGCCTCCGAAACCCCCTATATACAAAATTTTATGAAAATCGTTGGTGCCGATTCCGAGATTCCAATTATATATATATATATATATATATATATTATATATATATATATATGATTGTACAATGAAAAGAACATCAAAGTAATAAAAAACATATTATGATAACATCCTTACAAGAAAGAAGTAGAGACGCAGGATTAGAAATTAACCTCACAAAGACAATGACTATGACGAACAGTAAAGAAATCCCTATCAAAATTAACGAAAACCATTTAAAATATACGGAAAATTATGTATACCTAGGTAAAACAGTTAGCTTTGATAGAAAGAACAACGAGAAAGAAATAGAAAGGAGAGTTCAATACACATGGAACAAATATTGGAGCTTAAAAGAAATCTTTAAAAGTAATTTGCCAATAAGTTTAAAAACCAAGACCATGAACTCCAGTCTCCTACCGTGTTTGACATATGGATGTCAGACGTGGAAATACACAGCTAAGGCAAAGCAAACAATCGTCACATGCCAACGAGGACTAGAGAGAAGCATGCTAAAGATAAGGAAACTCGACAAGATAAGACACACAAAAATACGATCTATAACGAAAGCCACAGATGCCTTAAGATTTGCACAACAACTGAAATGGAAATGGGCGGGACACATAGCAAGGCTTACAGATCAGAGGTGGACAGCTAAAGTTACCATATGGAGAGGCCCACTAGGTAATAGAAGAAAAGGGCGACCAACAACTCGATGGGAAGATGATATAAAGAGAACTGCTGGCACTAACTGGATGCTTACAGCCCAGGATAGAGACAAATGGGTATCCTTGGAGGAGGCCTTTACCCGATCTGGGGTTCTTGCAGGAGAAAACCGAAAAGAATAATAAATATTTAAGCAATATAAAATGATTAAGAAATACTTACTAACACTTAATCCAAGAAATAAGAAAAATGTACCTTGTAAATGCAAGAAATAAAAGGCTTTTTATTTTATATATATTATTTATATATATACAAGAATTGCTCATTTAAAGATATAAGATAAGATAGATAAAAACACACGCCCCTATAGACGTTAGGTAGATGGGATAGAAGAATTTCTCCTATGATTAATTCCTCCACGGTAGCTAAATTGGTAGAGCGCCCACCTCGCGGACTGGTGCGGAAAGTGCGGGTTTAAATGTTGGCGTTAGTGACATTGCCGGTTATATTAGACAGCCTCGTTGGCTCAGATGGTAGTAACTCTGCTTTCTTTGCCGCAGGCCCCGGGTTCGATCCCTGGCCAGGTCAAACATTTGTGTGCATGAACATGTCTGTTAGATCTGTGTCTGGGTGTTATAAGCTTATATAAGTATGTATATCAGTCATCTGATTACCATAGTACAGGCTTCTAGCTTAGTTTGGGACCAGATGACCGTGTGTGGAAGTTGTCCCATATTATTATTATTATTATTATATTGCAATGCTTATACTTTGGGTAGATAAACACCAGCATTGTTACCATAGAAATACAAATTGCCAGGAAAAGAGATGTCAAAAGCCATTAATAATGCACAGAGCTGTAAGAGGACATACCTAATACCTACCTACTATATTATGACGAATAATTTGATACAATCAATAAAAAAAGTACTAAAACGATGGTTCGTATTCCCCTGTTTCCTCCGTAAATAATTAACCTATTCGATATAATATTTAGGTATATTCAGAAATTAAAAAAAATAAAGTTAATCGATTATCTATCGATTTAATTTCGTTTATTATCAACTTTTCAGTTTTTTTTCAAGTAATCTTAGGCTGCGTATCTGCGTATATTTTAGGCGCTGTCTCGAGTCGAGGCTGCCTCATGTGGATACCCGGTTTAAAAATCGCAGTTTTACTGGTGTGTTTAGAAATTAACAGAGTATAGAATGTTTGGGACTGTTTAATTCTTTATATTTGTCATAGGATTGTATCACATTCCTCGGCTCTAGGATGTTCACTTAAAACTATTCGTAGCACCAAATGACACCCATCCAACAAAAATATTGCGAAGGACGTTCGTTTAAATGATACAGCACATCTTCCATTAACCCGTTAACATTTATTATCCACAAGTTATTTACTTTATTTCAGCTTCGTGATAGACTGGAAGCATTACCCAAAAAGAATCTGTTTAGTAAAGAGCGCGGGGACATATGTGCTCGAACGCAGCTCTCGAGCGTCTCGGAGATTAGCGAATTTGACGATGTCAGTTCTGTAAGCACGCTAGTATTAGGTCGCTCTGGCGTTTGTCAAAGACCTGCAAAGACTCCGTATAGTGACGGGGAATTGATAAAACCTAGTTTTCAAGTCGCCAGTAATAATAACGCTAGTTGTCTTCTAGTAGCAACCGTTGGATCTGAAGATTCCGTAATAAACGACACTATAGAACGTTTATCTAAATCAAAAGATTTCGATCCGACTGACATTGTCGACATGCTTGCCAGAGAAGCTTTACAAGCCGGTAGTAACAATTTCAACACAAAACTCACTGCAAACACACACAATATAACACAAGATGCAGTAAACACTGAAGTTATAGATAACACACCTATTGAGAAAACAAAAAAACCATTAAAACGCAATGCGGCTAAAAAGAGCTGTACTATTGTTAGTAGATCAACGACTGATGATGAATCTAATACTGAAGCTGTTATCAATGACACTCCGGTGTATTCAAATCCGAGAAAAGGTAAATTTGGGCATCTCTTACGTAAGCAATATGCTTCGAAAGACCACAACGACAAACATAAAACAAGTATAAGAGCTCACAAAACGCCCCTCGAACCAAAGGTAATAGTAGAAAAAATAGGTTCAGAGACTAGTGAAGAATGTGATACAAATTATGATTTGATTTTAAATAAACAAAAATTTGTTCACGACGAGAATGCAGTGATAGAATGTTTGAATGATATGGTAAGTAAAGTATGTAAAGACATTAATGAATGCTTAACGTATAACCCAGATTATGATGTATTTAATGAGAATCGAGAGGATACGAATACTGCTAAAAGTGTAAAGAAAACAACTAAAAGTAAAACTCTAAAATTGATTTTACAAGCAAAGAAAGAAAAAGCCCCCAAAAAAGCTTCTAGTATCAAGGCTAGAGATGAGCCAAATGTTACAGAACAAAACGTATCCGTACTAAAAGAAGTTAATGCTGAAAAAACAAAACAAAAATCTGCGAGGAACAAAGATATTAATGAGAAACAGCCAAAAAACGTTCGTGCAACACCTAAAGTACCTCTTACAGAAAAAGAAACGGAAACTCCACAAATAAAAAGAAAACGTAAACTGTATTCACCAAAAGATGAAATAAAGATTACAAATACTCAAGAAGAAGAACATGATGATGTTCCGTTATATAAATATAAAAACATCAAGAAAACTAAAACTGCTTCTATATACAGAGATTTAGAAAGAGAACGCGAACTTCATACTAGAAAATCGCTCACGAGAAAACGTGGACAAGTTGAGGAACCACTTTCACCGAGAACTCTGAAAATGAACGCTGTCTTCGATAGCCTAAAGACCCTCGATAGCAGCGAAAAAGTTGTCCAAGCTTGTCCAAAAACACCACTGTCAATTTATGCGTTTAACTTATCAAGTGAAAGTGAAGACGAAGTTTTTGTAAAGAAAAGTAGTAAAATGGGAAAGACAACTAGATCTTCAAGAGATGGCAGTACTGAGCCAACGAAAAGATGTAACATACAAATACGAAAGAAGAATCAAAAACCTCACGATGATGAAAATAAATCCAAGCGTAAAAAACCAGTGAGTAAAACCAGGAGCAGAACTAATTTGCATATAGAACCTGTCAATGACTTAATCGATGAGAAGATGAGAGCTGGATCGGCAGCAACAGCTACACACAAAGTTATTGGTAAACCGAAGGCAAAAACCATAGATATTGAACCCAAACTTCAAGATCCACCTCAATTGGAGCTTATAGAGGAAACTGACGCTAAAGAAATAAGTAAAATACCTAAGAGAGATAAGCATTCGCATACAAAACACAAAATACTTTCAAATAAAGATAATCAAGAAGCCAATAACACGCTGAGCCCTCTACCCGGACTAGTAGTTGAATCCGTACCAAATAGAAAAGTTGACGATGATACGCTTACACCAGCAAAAATACAAAAAATGCTAAAGATATACCATGATAATATAGATGCTGTCAACATTTCCACAAACACACAGAATACGCTTTTGGATAATGACAACGTAATTGATATCGAAGAAAACTTAGAAGAGAATCAAAGAGAAAAATCTAAGAAAAGGAGCAATAGAGATGATCGAAATAAAATAATTGGAAAAAAACCTAAAACGGCTCTGAATATAACGAACGATGTAGTTGAAGATTTCTATAATAAAGAACTCAACGATATAATTTCGGGGAAATCATTAGATCAGACAGATAATCGAGAGATAGATCCTATTTTAACTTATGAAATTGACGAACCCCCGAGCCCGGAATTAATAAGACAAAATCGACAAATCGAAGATCTAAATTATTCTATGGTACATCTTGAAAGAGGAAACGAGAGCTCGAAGGAATCGACTCCAGAACCGGCCGTACGGTTAGAAAGACTCTCATCTGAAGATATCAGTAGGTGGTTGCCTTCTGGAAGAACAACGAGGACTTCTTTAAGCTCCCAAGAACCTTTGGTCGTTTTAGAAAGACTTTCTTCTGAGGATCTCAGTAAATGGCTGCCATCGCAAAAAACATCAGAAACGGACTGTAATTCTTCTATACGTGACATTATTAATCCCGAATGTGGCCTGAATCAAAAACAGCATGAAACAAATATAAGGAAAACGTCTGAAAAACAAAATTCGCAAGATATTAAAACTCAGAAAAGAAAAATTACGCCTATAGTAGAATCTACCACAATATCACCATTCGATATAAATAAAATAACGTTTGAAGAATTTGAAAGGATGTTTCCGATTCCAAGCACATCCAAATGTAATGTTGGCCCAATCGAAAAAAATGACAGTCAAAGTGTACATAACTATAACACTAGGTCCAAAACAAAAATACGTAAATCATCGTCACAAGAGTCGGTACATCTAAAATCCGTTTCGCACATTAGAACCAAATCGTCCAGTCTTAAAGAGAAAATAGTCCCCAAAACAAACAATATTATACTCTCGCACGAAACTGATGTTCCAGAACATATTCCTTCAAATAGACCCAAAACTTCCTTAAGTAAAAATAAAAAGTCTAACATTGATTCTGACGAACCCAAACTAAGCTCTACAAACAAAAGAACGTGCATATCGCCTATAAAATCATTGGAAGAATTTATTATGGACAAAAACAATACACCGAACTCAGAGGAAGTACAATCAGAAGACGATGAATGTGTGCAGACTATTCGGAGATTGTTTGCGAAAAAATCTGACGAACCCAAACCAAGCTCTACAAACAAAAGAACGTGCATATCGCCTATAAAATCATTGGAACAATTTATTATGGACAAAAACAATACACCGAACCCAGAGGAAGTACAATCAGAAGACGATGAATGTGTGCAGACTATACGGAGATTGTTTGCGAAAAAATCTGACGAACCCAAACCAAGCTCTACAAACAAAAGAACGTGCATATCGCCTATAAAATCATTGGAAGAATTTATTATGGACAAAAACAATACACCGAACCCAGAGGAAGTACAGTCAGAAGACGATGAATGTGTGCAGACTATTCGGAGATTGTTTGCGAAAAAAACTGTGGAGGCAAAAACTCAAGAAATTCAACAGTGTAATACATTGAAAGATATGCGTTCCAACAGTATTGTGACCCAAGATCAGACTAAAAGTCAAGATAGTGATAAGAACAAGTCGGATTCTGATAGAAGGGGAAGGGGGTCTGTGTTGAAAGAAGCTACCGACCAAATGTTTACGATCCATGAACCTTCAACGAGTCGAGGTAATTGTTAGTTGTCACTTTTGTTCAGCAAGTTTATCGGTATGTTTGTTACTTTTCACGCCAAAACTACTAAACCGATTGGGCGAACATTTGTTTTGTAGATAGCTTCGACTTAATACCCTGGAATGACATAATAATATGTACATAGGGTACTTTATATCCCGATATTACCACGGAAACGTCGACTAAGCGAGTAAAACCGCGAGGCATAGCAGGTCTGCTCTGTACTGGTAGGTGCCAAAAGGCCCTATAACATGAGACTTAAAAACATAACTGACTGTGGGTGTACTTACTATGGGACTAAGTCTTGATTACACGTCATCTAACCCTTCGGGAAAAAGCGTGATGTTATGTTAAATTATATTTATATATATTACCTAATATAGTGGGATTGTTATATCTGAACAATATTGTTTTCAGCGAACGATACGTTTGATTCATCGAAGGATTCATCTCATGTTTTGGAAAGAAATCGAAATACTATTAAGAAGTGAGTATTTTACTTATTAAATAATTATTATTGTTATCTATCTTATCTACTAATGCAGGCCTAGATATATTTTTCATTTCTAATTTTTGTCTCTTTCTGTCCAGTACAGAACGTATCGCTGTCTCATTCACACTTATAAATCCACTAGGAAATCCTGAACATGCTCACCCTGATGAATCTAAACATACAATCCTTATTGGTAGCATATATCTGTAGGTGTTTGTACCAATTCAGTTTACTGGTCTAGAGTGACCTGTCTCTTTTCATCATCATCATCAGCCGGAAGACGCCCACAGCTGAACATAGGCCTCCCCCATAGACCGCCATAATCTATGTATATGTGAACATGTATCCTAGATGGTGCCGCTTGTAGCTAGTGTTGTCTCACGCAGCAGTTGTAATACTTGGTGCCGGAGAGCTGCTGCCCGCACTCCGCACTATATGTGGCTCTATAGGGGGGAGCCCCTCCCACCTGGTGGGAAAAGCTCTTTTGCTGACTCTTTTAGCGCTCTGTCAATTGATATTTTTAATTGTGTGCATGAACATGTCTGTTTGATCTGTGTCTGTGTGTTATAAGCTTATATAAGTATGTATATCAGTCATCTGGTTACCATAGTACAGGCTTCTAGCCTAGTTTGGGACCAGATGACCGTGGGTGGAAGTTGTCCCATATTATTATTAATTGGCGATAAAGGGCACAAGCTCAATCCGTCATGAGGTCCCGGTTCGATCCCCAGCTCTGGCAATGTTATTTCAATTTTTCCATTAGGAATTACCTCAGTGACAACCGGCCCCCTTATTACGAATAGCAGTAGAAGTGTGGAAAGCGTTTAATTGCTTAATGTCTGAAATGTCAAAATTTACTGCTGTTGTTACGCGATTTCATGTTTGTAATACCACCCCCGGAGTCTGGAACTGTGCCCGGTAGATGGCAATAGGCTCGCCCCCTATTACATGGGACCAATAACATACTGGCGAAATGTTGGTGTACTTACTATTTGACTGTGTCCCGGGTACACCTCTATCCCTTTGGGATAATGGCGTGAATTTATGTTATGTATTCAAGTATTAATTGTTCTTTATATATTTCAGATTACTGAATTTATATACGGAGATACAAGTTGAATTTAACATAATTAAAGAAGAGCAGCGGCAGTTTAACGAGGATAGAAATAAGAGGTAAATTAAAGAGCTTTTATTATAGCTATAATACAAGGTGCGCCCTGCGGTTTCATCGGCGGACATCATTCCCGTGGGAATATTGAGTAAAAAGTACCCTAGTGTCATTCCAGCGTCTAAACTATCTACATTATAGAATTGTAGCCCAATCGGTTCAGTAGTTTTGGCATGAAAGATTAACAAACATCCATCCATCCTCACAAACATTCGCATTTGTAATATGAAGTAAGATTATTAGATATAAACTGATGCAGAAAACATGAATACAAAATAGTGTCCAACAGTTATACACTATTTATACCTTGTCCCTCACTCAGTTTCACTCCTCATACATACATCCATCCATCCATACCATCATTGGACTCATCAGTTATAAAGCCGTGTCAATAGATCAAAGTGAAAAAAATACCACAAAACGAGTTTAATTAAACTTTTCAAATGCCAATGGGACTCGTTGTTTGGATGTTTGTTACTCTCCCACGAGTTTTGATTGTATGAGTTACGCTTATGCAAAGTTAATAATATATAATAATATATTTATTCTCTCTCAAAGCTTGAAAAGATGAAACCTCGAACAGTACTTCTAAGATTTGATGAATAGTTCATGAGTGACTATTGACCATCAGGCACCTGAATTGCTCGTCTTGTCACTCACTATCATAAAAAACATACAAATATTTTGACCATTGAAATATATTGTAAATATTACAGATTACAGAATATATACAACGCCATGATGGAAGAGCAAAGACAGCAGGAGAAAAGGTAATCTCTGTTCCTTGATCATTAAAATTAATTGTTAACAGGATACAGGACCTCTTAGCAGTTTGACGCAATCCTATAGAAAATCTACTAAATCGATGTTCCCCTGTTTCCTCCGAATACAGTAAACCTATTTGATATATTTATATCCTGATATTTTAAAGATGAAGTAAAGTATGTCCCTATCATTCTATTTTTGTTTATAAACTACTTTTTTTTTGTAGTGAACGTCCAATCACGTGAGTGAAACTGCGATTTTTGGAAGTTCACTATGAAAAAACCAAGGGTTTGTAAGAAAAATTAAAATTAGGGACATAGGTTACTTCACTATAAAAATATCAGGATATAAATTAATAGAATGGGTTAATTATATTTGGAGGAAACACGGGAATACAAAACATCGATTTGGTAAATTTTTCATAGGATTGTGTCAAATTACTAGAAGGCCATGTACGTTGTTAAGGCACACCTTGGTATGCTTAATGTAGGGTTCCATACAACAAAATTTGTGATCTCAATTTTTTTATTTATTTTACGGTTTTGGGATTTCTTCCTTTACTTGTAATATGCCCAACATGAAGTGCCCTAGAAGTTTTCAGTCCGAAATGTGCGGTAATATGGCCGTATCTTTTGATAGCGTTGACTAATAACTCGCCGCCGTCGTCCGTTTTTCCCGAAAACTATAACGTGGGTGTGTTCAAATCAAGAGTGAATAGGTATTTACTGAACAAGCGTGCTCCAACATAGGCCGCATGACTTGCTAGCAGGTGAGATTGCGGTCAAAAGCCTGTTTAGTTTAACACATAAGAAAAAATACTTAGGAGTTAGATTTTTTTTAAAGCAGCAAGAGACCGTAGACCTGAGTTGTTGATATGAGTTTGAACTTGATACCTCTACTCGTGTCTGTAAAAAAGAACCTTGACAGACGGACAACAAAGTGATCCTATAAGGGTTCCTTTTTCCTTTTGAGGTACGGAACCCTAAAAATTACGTATAAGTCGGTTCAATAAAGAAACGAATCCAAAATGGCGGCGCTAATCATGTTATCTCGCTTGCCGGATTCAAAATGGCGGTGCTAATCATGTCCTCTCGCTTGCACACTAATTAGAGCACTAGTGTGCAAGCGAGATGACATGATTTTTAGAGACCATTTTAGATTCGTTTCTTTATTGAACGAGCTTGAACTTTATTGCCCCGGGTTCGATCCCCGGCCAGGTCAAACATTCGCAATTATCTCCAAAATAAATGATTTTGATTTTGAGTGTTTTAGTTACCATAGTACAGACTTTGCCTAGTTTGGGACTAGATGACCGTGTGTGGAAGTTGTCCCATATTATTATTTATTATTATTAATTACGTAACGGGAGTTTTATACCAAAACTTTGACGTCCTTTTTGGACCCCTTAGAATGTGAATTGTCAAGAATCCTTTCTTAGTACACGTCCAGTTAACGAAAGGAACCTACGTTCCAAGCTTCAAGTCTCTAGGATCAGTGGTTTGGGCTCGGCGTTGCATGTCAGTCAATGAGTCATTTAGGATTTTAAAATTAATCCTAACTCGACCTATCCTCTGCTCAGATGTCAAGAAATTATCCAGAAATACGAAGAATGTCTGGACAATTTGAAGAAACTCCTCGCGGATTATCTCTAACGTTTGCTAAACAAGGCTATGGTAGTCATCTTAAAACAGGATGTTCAACGTATCAAAGGGGCACTTATTAAATAAAAGAACTGTTTTTTTTTTTTTAATTTAAATTGAATAAGCGCATATTTAAGCCGGTTCAATAAATAAACGAATCCAAAATGGCGGCGCTAATCATGTTAACTCGCTTGCAGGATTCAAAATGGCGGTGCTAATCTTGTCCTCTCGCTTGCACACTAATTAGAGCACTAGTGTGCAAGCGAGATGACATGATTTTTAGAGAACATTTTAGATTCGTTTATTTATTTAACCGGCTTATACAAAGTGTAAGAAAAAGGTGTAGTAATACTTGCATTCACCCATCAAACTGACTCTGAAGAAAGAATTGCGAAATTCGAAAAATAAAATGTCGACTTTCTATACGAAATGGATAATCTGATAGGCAAATTTTATGCCTTGACTGCCGATCATGAGGTCCCGGGTTCGATCCCCAGGTCAGGCAAAGTGTTAAATATTGCCCGGTAGATGGCAACAGGCTCGCCCCCTATTACATTGGACCTATAGCATACTGGCGAAATGTGGGTGTACCTACTATGGAACTGAGTCTTGGGTACATCTCTGCCAACCCCTTTAGGAAAAAAGGCGTGGTTGTATGTTATGTTCATCGGCTTTGTAAAGGAGAATTTTTTTATTTGCAAATTTCGCAATTCTTTCTTATGCAAGTTAGGATAAGGGGTAGAAGTACTCCCTTAATAAGTACTAAACCTTTTTGTAACGTTGTTATAGGCACTCGTTTTCAATATGTAACTAATTCAGGAAACGCGACCTATTAGCAATTTGACACAATCCTATGGAATATTTACCAAATCGATGTTTTGTATTCCCCTGTTTCTTCCGAATACATCTATTTGATTTAATATCTTATCTCGTATATCTTTAAATGAGCAATTCTTGTATATAATTGGAATCTCGGAATCGGCTCCAACGATTTTCATAAAATTTAGTATATAGGGGGTTTCGGGGGCGATAAATCGATCTAGCTAGGAATCATTTTTAGAAAATGTCATTTTATTTAAAAAAAAAAAATAATACCGAGCAAAGCTCGGTCATCCAGGTACTGATTTTGATATGAAATGTAAGTTTAAATTTTTTCTTCGAAAAAATTATGGACGCGAATTCTGCGACCTGTGACCTTTTTTGACATTAAGTTGTTTTTAATTAATATCAATTGTTAAGGGGTATTTTACAGGAATGCAAAAAATGACCGAATGACCAGTATGTTTTTCTGAACATATCAGTATTTATTTCAAACGGTTCAGAATTACTTCTATTTCAGATCGATTTTTCGCTCAATCTGATGCCACTATAATGTTAGCAATGTTATTGTGTTCGCATTATTTTAATAAAAATATTCTGTTCTATTCTATATTTATTATGATTATATATTCTTGATAATTCGAAGATGAAGTAAACTATGTCCTTATCGTTTTAATTTCATTTATGAATTCTTATTCTTAATTATAAGAGAAACTAAATTGAGAAGAACATCGTTAAATAACTGTTAAAATATCAGGATATAAAATACAATGGGTTAATTGTATTCGGAGAATACACAGGAATATACAGGATTTGATAATTTTTCCATAGGATCGTGTCAAATTTCTCTTAGGCTAGGATAATTTTAAGAGCGTACATGGCCTTCTAGGAATTTAACACAATCCTATGAAAAATTTAATTTACCAAATAGATGTTTTGTATTCCCCCGTTTCCTCCGAATTTAATGGGTTAATTATATAAATTTATATCCTGATATTTTTGTAGTGAAGTAACCTATGTCTCTGTCATTTTAATTTTTCTTATAAACCCTAAGTTTTTTCATATTGAACTTCCAAAAATCCCAGTTAACCTCGCGAGATTGGACGTTCACTACAAAAAAACTGTAGAGGATAACCTCTACAGTTTTTTTGTAGTGAACGTCCAATCTCGTCTGTTTATAAAAACAAAAATAGAATGATAGGGACATACTTTACTTCAGCTTTAAAATATCAGGATTTAAATATATCAAATAGGTTTACTATATTCGGAGGAAACAGAGAAATACAAAACATCGATTTGGTAAATTTTCCATAGGATTGCGTCAAACTGCTAAGAGGTCCTGTATCCTGTTAATGGTGGTATAACTTATGCCAAAGAGTGCTCATAGAGCTTGTAATGTAAAGCCATCTGTCCACTAGAACGGAACACAATAACCGAATGCGAATGCGGCAGCAAAATATTATTTTCACTTCTTTAGCTCAAAAATTCCGTCATTATTGCAGAGCGAGGCTAAAATAAACTTGTCAACTTCTAAGGGAAACCTCTAACCTTTTAACCTCCAAAGTAAATTTATTTTTAATTTCTGTCTGTTACCAACGCGATTCATTTTTTTGGTGTCGCACGTATAGAGAATATTAGCCAAAATGTTTAGATGAAATTCGTAATATCTCAGAATCGTAGTGAGTAGAATGTAACACACGGCGTTAGAACCCATTATAACTCGGTTTCTATTCCCTCGCAAAGGCTCTGCAGTAAAACTACATCGTAAGCGATGTGGATACGTTACAGTGGGTAAGGTTAACCGTATCGTAACCGTCTCTGTGTCTACGATCCTCTTACGTTCCGGTCTAGTGGACGGACAACTAAAATGTTAAAACTTCAATGTCGTCCCTTTTTTATATTATAGAGTTTAAGGGTAAATGTTATTTTATATGAATTTTTAATTGTTTTGTTTGTTTTTAATTAATTCAAAAGGGTGTAATACTGACGGTTAGTCTACCCGTCAAGCTGAACAACTAGTAAGGGAGAGTACAAAGCCTTTAGGCTTAGGACACTCCGCTGAAGCTACAAATAGCCGGGGCGTCCGTCTTGACGGTACAATTTCTATGGGCTAGACAGAGAGAACAGATACAGAGATCCGCGATAGAAAGAGATGCAGCCTGTATGTTAATATAACAATAATTAGTTAGGCGCTGTGCGACCTGAATTGCACTTTATTGCGTCGGAGCTAGAGTCGCTATTTATTTAAATGATTTTGAGAAGTGACTTCTGTCCCTTTAGTATTGTGCTTCAGGGAAATAAGCACTTTATTGTATTCATAAACAATTCATTTTTGCTTGGATAACTTTAAGTGGTTCACTGTTGGACCCCTTGCCCTACCTATTATGCAAGGAAATAATGCTAATGGTGCTGCATAAGCCATAGCAGCAGTTTTTCTTTGTAAAACAAAACTAAAAAACATACATACGGTTCTTTTCGCTCCCTGCACGGTTGTCTGGAAAAGATGGATCTTAGCGATAAGACCGCCAATTTTTATTATTAACTAGGGATTCATAATTAATGCATATTATAGTTTGTGGTGTACCAAAAGTCTGTAAAGAATGGGTGTGTAAATTAAAAAAACCTTGTTTTTTTAAAATGTTCAGTTTGAGGGTAGACTTTACTTTTAAACTTCTTAAAGTATTATACTAAACCTTTATGTCATATCCTTGTAGTTAATAATTATTTTCATTTTGTTTTCTTATGAATTGCACTCTAAATACGACTTGTTAGAATGATTAGTAAAACTTGACAGAAAAGAGTAAAACTTTTGGGGGCGCCACTGTCTTTCACAACGATAAAAATAATCCACACATTAAATTAGTTCAGTTTTTACTCATTTCTGTCGAGTTAAATTTTTTTATTTGCTTCAATAAAATACGTTTTATTAAAAAATGATTTTTAATATTATCATATAATATCTTAAATTACACTATATTTAAATTAATTAATTTACATAACTGAATACTTGAGCACAGATTTGCATCTCAATCATAGACAACTCGACCCATAAAGACGACTTTAGGGGCATGCTTTCGCCAGGTTTATGTAGTGGACACTGCATAACAACCAGCCAAGACGCTTTTCGTTTCTAATTCGATAAAGATTTATAATAATTAATTACAGCGGGTTCTTTTAGATTATCAAAAGCTTTGCAAAATATGTTTTTTCATTGCTAAGATAAGGTAAATAAATTTTTAGTCTGGACAATGCGCGAGCATCTTGTTGCGAGCGCGGCGAAAAATGATATAGAAATAACAATGAAGGCGCGAGCAGAACAGCTGCATCCAGAACAGCGACGTAAAGTACCGGAAGCGATACTATCGTTTAGAAAACTTCTCTGCCTCGACTCCTGCCGCGGTGGCGTAGAGGTCTCAATGGAGTCTAGAACTGTGCCCGGTAGACAATAGGTTCGCCCCCTATTACATGGGGCTAATAACTGGCAAAATGTGGAGTTCTATTGGACCGAGTCCTGAAACACCTTAGCCTACTCCTTCGGGAAAAAGACGTGATCGTACGATATGTTTATGTGTATAAAGGGGCGGGGTTGACTATTATACAGTGTCACAGTATTACAATATTTCTTACAGTAGCGCAACGCCTTTGATGTCGCGCGATGCCGCCGCCAGTGTAGGTACTTACGCTGTCAGTTGCAAATATGCTAGGGTTGTCACCAAATGAGAAATAAAATTGTAATTATTACTATTATGATGTAATCATTTATTTATATGTACATTCAAAATAATTGTGTATATTATATCTAAGGTAATTATTTATTCATAAATATAAATTTACATATGTTGCACTGCTAAATATTTACGTGACACTTTATTTTTGGATGTTCTTAATTGTCTATTATAAAATTTAACTACGTAATGTATTCGCATTCGGATGAACAACCTGATAAGAAAAGAATGAGGAAAACGAGGAAAACATGAACATGGCTGTGATTTAAATTCTACAGTACTTAGTATTTCAAATAATCTATCTAAAATATTGTTTCCAACAAACGAGTTGAAATTTTGTCTAAAACAGGCTTGCAGTTTAGTACAGTATTCAACGAAATCAGCTGGAGGTACCTGTAGTCCACCAGAGGTATCATGCATAGTATTGTATGCACGTTTACGTAAGTAAAAATTACTTGTTGTTGGTTCGTCAGAATAATTTGACGCGTAGTTAATCATTGATAAACATTTGTGTTCATCTACGCAACGCAGTTTGTGCACACCATTATAGAATATGTAAGTATAACAAAATTATTAAACAAAAAACACGCCCGCGTCTGCCCTTCGCGCTCGTTACCGCAAACTAAGCGTGTTTGCGGTACGCGGCCCGCGCCGCCCGACCCCCCGCGAGTTCCCCTCCGTTGCTCTGCGCAAGTACATTCGTCGCGCTACTGTAAGAAATATTGTAATACTGTGACAGTGTATTTACAGATTTACAGCATACCCCCTAAAGCAGGGATCGGCAACAGGCGGACCGCGAAACTTCGAATTCACGACCGCCAATAATTGTGCAATTGAAAAATATCTATTTAATTTCAAAATAATAGGATCATGCCATAATATTTTGCGTGAAGTAAAGTGAATAGCTTATTCACTTTCTTGAATGTTTCGAAAGAAGGATTTGAGTCAACATGTGAAATGTTATAAAAAAACTCGATCATCCCACTAGACCGCGACTCTATAAACTTTTAATTTTCTGGACCTCGATAAACTTTTTCAGCAGTATCCCCAATTAAAATTTATTTACCGACCCTAAAACTTCGTTTTACGTCGAATTATCTGGTGCGAACATTAATACGTTAGGGGTCAATGTCCGTTTTTCTCTGCAATTGGTACGGACTAGTATCTATAACCTAGGACTCTTCTTGTGACGTCGCTACCTGTGCTATATACACTTGTTGTTGGGGTTGGTGCTGGGCTTGCGATGTTACCTGAAAACAAAATATACAGGGTTAAACATATACAAGGTTACTTGAAATTAAAGATTTATTTTCTTTGGTCTTGAGTATTGGTACAGAGGCAGGTGAATAAATATACGTTCCGTTTCTACACTTTTTTGTCGAGAATTCAGGCTATGGCCTGAATGCCATATGCGAAATACATATTTCTCATGCGCTGAATGCGCGAATACATATTTTTTTGAATTATAAAGGCTCTCTGGATATCTGTCGAGTTGCCCCAGATGACAATACCGAATAGACGTAACCATGTGTCTGTTTTTTTCACATCTGTGTTTTGCAGTTGTCTTACTGAGCTCATACAGAACATAAACAATTTTTTTTTATTTATTACAGATATCGGCTTTCCATTTACAATGTCTGTCGATAACTAACCCTAGGAATGTGGTTTCGATTACTTCTTATAAGAGTACACCCCTGTTATTAATATGCAATTCATTCAATTGTATTATTTACGTCAGATGTATATTTATCAATGTCAGTTATTGCTCGAAGAGAAATGTCATCAGCAAACAAAATGCAACGGTAACTACTGACGTCAGCTGGGCTATTGGCGTTCTTCATAATCACCAGTCGCTATCAGGCTTAAGTCTTTGTGTTCTGTGGTTTGAATTAGTTACAAAGACGTTTTACCTTTCTAATAAGACACTGACTGCACTGTCAAATTTGGAGGAGAGAAAAGGATAGACATTGCGAGTGGTTCTCACTCGGGCCCGACACAGTGCACGGTCTACTTAGTAAGTTTATCTTAATGTCTTTGGTTAATAACCGGACTTTGACATTTGTAGTTAATGTCAAATCAAGATAAGTCACTAAAGTGATAAGTCACCGAGAACGCCAATAGCCCCACAGGTAAGTCGTTAATGTATATCAGAAACAACAAAGGTCCCACAATGCCACCCTGAAGCACCCCGGAAGCATTGTATTTGAGTAATTATCTTGTAATCAGAAACTAAGAACCTAGAAAAAAGCGAATGGAGGGGAGCTGGAGGGGCAGATTACCTGAGAAAAGATGAAACGTCAAAATCTAAGAACTACTTAGATTTATTGGACTTAGTTGGATTGCAGCTTGGGCACAGAATAAATAATAGTACTAACGGTTTGGGACCAGATGATTCCTATGTGAAAGTTGTCAAAAGGAGTTTAGGCGGGAGACCGAAGAATACAGTTTGGCTCCCGTAATCTTTATCAATTATCGGTGCATTTTCGAGTGTTTAACGTGTAATAATGGTGGAATATTACGGGTCGAGTGTTTTCGGGAATACACAAGTCTCTTGGCAAGTGATGCGAGAGTTGAAATGTGATTTTTCGTGTTCCCACCAAAATTCCGGTAGCTTCTTGTAAAGACCACCACTGTACTAGAGCTGTAACTTTACTGGGCTTGCCCTGACTCTGAAATGACTAATTGGCCATATTAACTTGAAAATTTATAAAAGTTGACACTGGCAATACATTCGTGTGGGTCCATAAAAACAAAAACAAAGGCGGTGTACCTGTATAATCTGTGGCGATTGCTGCGGTTGCGCCTGAATGATGATAGGTTGTGACGGATTGTTCTGGACTTGTAGTCTTATCATGTTCAACTGCGCTTGAGTCAGCTGGATTTGGGACTGAAATGTTCAATAATAGTATTTAAGGTGA
This sequence comes from Hemistola chrysoprasaria, assembly GCA_947063395.1. Classification (NCBI taxonomy): domain Eukaryota; kingdom Metazoa; phylum Arthropoda; class Insecta; order Lepidoptera; family Geometridae; genus Hemistola; species Hemistola chrysoprasaria. Next base: position 6,878,436 of record OX346733.1, on the reverse strand, counting down.
TTGGGCCGTCATTATTGCCATACAAACTGTGAGGTACCAATGACGATGATAGAGAGGTATCATTTTTTCGTTAGTGTTATATTTTAAGTAACTAATTAATAAGTGGCATTTACCCAGTTATACTACAAAAGATACAGCAAATAGGTATTTATCAGAATTATTAGGAATTATTATTATTATTAGAATTATTTTATTAGGGCAATGTTACCAGCGAAATTACTGGGCATGATGAGATTCAACAACTCATATCTCAGGGTGACAGGCGCAGTAGAGTGCCGCGCAGAATCTTGAATTTTAAAACACAGGGTGGCACTGTGTCTGATATGGGCAATCATAATGCTTACCATCAGGCACCTGAATTGCTCGTCTTGTCACTCATTAACATTAAAAAAAAAAATGGAATTTATTAGGAAAATGCTTTAATACCTTATTTTCTATTTTAAAACATATTTTTTTAAATTTAACTAGATATATTTTAGCCCGTTGCGCTATGTATGGAAATGTGTCGCACATTTGCCCGTATCTTTTAATTGCGGTTTAGAAACTTGATTTTTTTAAAGCAGCAAGGGACCGTGGACTCGAGTTCAACTTGATACCTCAACGTGTTCCCCAGAAAAAGGGTGTTGACAGACAGAGAGACAGACAGACAACAAAGTGTTCCTAGAATTTCATTTATACGTAGATACGGAACCCTAAAAGTGCCCTATGTCTTATTCCAGGGTCTTCAATTTAAACTCTTAACTATACCTACAATATAATGAATTTCAGCCCAATCGATACAGTAGTTTTTGCGTGAAAGAGTAACAAACATCCATCCATCCATCCATCCTCACAAACTTACGCGTTTATAATTTTAGTAATATTAGTAGGATATTTTATCCATCAGATGAGGGTAGATATAAAAAATGTTGTACGGATCTGTCTCCATTGTAATACGTACAGGAATGGTCTGTACGTCTTGTTGCGGCGTGACAACTTGTTGCACCAACGTGACAGGTTGTTGCACGCTCGACGGTGATGTTGATGATGATGTCTGCAATACACACGTATACTTACATTATATTACTGGCTTTAACAGGAAAGAGGACCTCTTAGCAGTTTAACACAATCCTATGGAAAATTTACTAAATCGATGTTTTGTATTCCCCTGTTTCCTCCGAATATTATTAACACATTCTATAAATGTATATCTTGATATGTTTATAGTGAAGTAAACTATGTCTGACATTTTCGTTTACACTCAAAATCATTTTAATAAATAGCGCTCTAGTTCCGACGCAATAAAGTGCAATTCAGGTCGCATAGCGCCTAATTATCGTTATATCAACATGCAAGCCGCCTCTCTTTCTATCGCGTATCTCTGTATCTGTTATCTCTGTCTAGCCCTTATAAATTGTACCGTCTAGACGGACTGCCGGCTGCTTGTAGGTTCAGCGGAGTGTCCCAGGGCTGCCAGTTACATAATATTTTTAAGGTAAGGCATTGCCCTGCCATGCGTGGCGAGTATTGTTAAAACCCCCGGTTATTGGTGATGCCTTTGTCCAGCAGTGGACTCCCAACGACAGAGATAATGATGAGTACTGTTATTGGCTAACAATATTAGTGATGGTATATTATATGCTACCTGTATGACTTGAGCGCATCCTGGTTGCAGCACTATCTGTTGCTGCGGCGTTGTTGCCGTCAACGTTGCTGCTTGATGTTGATGGGAAACCTATTACACATTCAACGTTTATATATTACTAGCTGTGCCCCGCAGTTTCACCCGCGTAGTCTTCTATTCAACCAAAAAGTTTTTATGCGTTTGTTAATTTTTTATTGACCAACTTTTATGACCAACCTTTTTTCATCTAACTCCATAGTTGCTATTGAGAAATAAAAACCGTTATGGTGGCTCATATTATCGTAGTCAAAAGCGGCTTTTACTGAAAATACTTTTTATTTTATCACTCTTTTATTATTTGGTTGGCTACAAAAATATTAAATGAAAAATAATTTGATGAAAGGATAGATTTTTTTGGTATAATTGTCTTTTGCCAGCAACCTGCTAATTTGTGGCCTGGGTGGAGATTGATCTTTGCAGTCAAATTTCAATCTAAATGTAGTCCGTCTGTCTAGACCCTTATAACCCCTCGGAGAAACAAGATGTGAAGTTATTACTTAGATTACCTGTTCATTATTAGTTTTGCTCCAAACGGCCTCGAACCGTTGCTTGGCTGGTTTCACCTCGTGTCGGGGCACGATGTCTATTAGGAAGTCGAATTGATCTGACTTGGATATCGCCATTGCTATGTCGTTGCGCTGAAAATTACGATTAATTTTGTAGTGCTAGGCCTCTTTTGCAGGGGGCCGCCTGGGGAAGTACTACACCTTCGCCAGTTACTCATCCGCCAAGCAGTAATGTGCAAACATTACTTTGTTCCGGTTATGAAGGGCAACGTTACCAGCGAAATTGCTGGGCATGAAGAGTTTCAACTAATATCTCAGTAATATAGTCCTAACTGAGTGCCCGAGGTATGGTAGGGAAAGGTTGGATTGTGAAATGAAGTTGGGATTCTCAATTGTGGTGGATAATTTTTCTGCGGCCATTAATGACGACCACTGCAGGATTAAGTTTTTAGAATTCGCGGAGAGGGTAGTAAGAAAGGCTGCAAGGGCTAATGGTTCAACTGTTAAATGATAACAGTTAGTTCTTATTGTTATACTTTTTGTAATTTTATAATTTTTATAATCGTTAATTGAATTTGTTATATTATTATTATAATATTATTTTATTTAATTTAAACTACATATAATATTGGAGGGTTGCTATAGTATTTATAGTTTTAGCAAACTATAAGTACAATAGTATAGTAGTACCGCTTAATTTTAAATTAATTTAATTTATTTTGGCTCAATTTAATTTCGTTTTTAACTATGAATTTATTTAATTTAAGTACTTATAATTACGGGAATATAAACTGTTAATTAATTTGCTATGTAATTTTTAGTGTGTAAAATGTAAAATGTGTAAAATGTGAGTGTATATATATATATATATTTAGTAGAAATATCAAGATTAAAATAGAAATAATATTAATATATACATATACATATACTTAATTACTTACATGTTACTCATGTAATATTTTAAGCTAAGCTTTATTCTACGGTGTTTATAATAAGATTAATATAAGATTATAAGGGTGCTGCATAAACAATAGCAGCAGGTTCTGTAGGTCCACCATAGTGTGGACAATAAAAAAAAAAAAAAAAAAAAAAAAAAAAAAAAACTAATATCTCAGGGTGACAGGCGCAATGAAGTGCCGCACAGAATTTTGAATATTAAAACACTGGGTGGCACTGTGTCTGATATGGGCAATCATGATGCTTACCATCAGGCACCTGATTGCTCGTCTTGTCACTCATTGTCATAAAAAAAGACCTTACACAGACACAGTGTAACTGTACTATGGTAACCAGATGCCTGATATACATACATATAATAAGCTTATAACACCCAGACAGAGATCAAACAGACATGTTCGTGCACACAAATGTTTGACCTGGCCGGGGAACGAACCCGGGGCCTGCGGCACAAAAAGCAGAGTTACTACCGTCTGAGCCAACGAGACTGTCAAAAAAGTTTTTTTAATGTTTTTTGTTTAAGTTCTTACCTGTAAAGTCCTTCTCTTATTATCTTCAGTGTGGCTCCAAGCCCTTAGGGTTAGTTCGTGTATGAATATCTCAGCAGCTTTAGCGAACAAAACGGGAGCTTCAGCGGATATCATCTTGACATCCTCGTCTAGTTTCATTATCTTCTTGATACGCGTGAGCGGGAGCGGCTGAGTTTTGAAATCATCCTGAAAATTAAAATAACGAAACTCAAACTCAAAAAGATTTATTCAAATAGGTCATACTCTGAAACTTTTGCACGTCAATGAAGACTAAACAGTAGGGCTTACTTTAACGAATAACATAACACCACGCCTTTTCCCCGGTGTGAGGTGTATCAATGACCATTCTCATAGTAAGTACACCCACACTACATCAATTATGGTTTTAAATCCCGCATGTAGTAATTTTTTATGAGTGACAAGACGAGCAAATCAAGTGCCTGATGGTAAACATCATGATTGCCCATAATACGGAATACGGAAACGCGCCCGACCCGCGCACGCTGTCATTATGTTGTATTATGTATTTATTTTTTATGATAGTGTGTGACAAGACGAGCAAATCAGGTGCCTGATGGTAAGCATCACGATTGCCCATATCAGACACAGTGCCACTCACTATTAACCCCCTATTAACATATCATCAAAGTTCCACACCTTTGCCAGTTATTCATCCACCAAGCATTAATGTGCAAACATTACTGTGTTCCGGTATGAAGGGCAAGGTTACCAGCGAAACTACTGGCCATGACGATTTTCAACAACTAATATCTCAGAGTGACAGGCGCAGTGCAGTGCCGCGCAGAATTTTGAATTTTAAAACACTGGGTGGCACTGTGTCTGATATGGACAATCATGATGCTTACCATCAGGCACCTGATTTGCTCGTCTTGTTACTCACTATCATAAAAAAAAAAAAACATAGTAATTAGTTAGTATTCTTTGGTACCGGAGACACATTCTTGATGTCATCTATGACTTTAGTCCAGAACTGTTGCAGTGTCTGCTCGGCTGACTCAGCCTTGTTCTCCTCGCAACCTTCCACCTCCGCTTCTTCTGCATTCGCTGCATTTTGATCACTGGAAACAAAAACTTTCATTTTTTTATGATAGTGAGTGAAAAGACGAGCAAATCACACAACAAAAAAAGGCGCCTGATGGTAAGCAACATGATTGCCCAAATCAGACACAGTGTCACCCAGTGTTTTAAAAGTCAAAATTCTACACGGCACTGCACTGCGCCTGTCACCCTGAGATATTAGTTGTTGAAACTCGCCATGCCTTGTAATTTCGCTGGCAACATTGCCCTTCAAACCGGAGCACAGAAGAAGCAAGTATCGTCTAGCATGAAGCTCAATTTCAGAGGTGATAGATTAGAATGATCATGTCATTTATCTTTTCTTTTGCGTCAACGCCGTTGTACGTCGTTGCGATCGATAGGGTCGGTGCGCAGTGCGAACCACCGTGCGTGTACGCCGGTTAGTTAGCCGGACCGCCGTGGAATTACCGGCCTTAGTTTATTCTCTCCACCACCCTCTCTACCCGTGGTTGCCGTAAGAGGCAGGTAAGGGTTAACAGATCCAGAGGACGGGCAGCAACGTCCTCTGCAAAAAACCATCGAACTGCGCTCGACAGCCCGCCTGGGGGAGTCCTATGTTCAGTAGTAGATTACTAACGGCTTAGATAATGATGATGAAGGTTGAATTTAGTAAGTTTGTAGCACTGACAATTATTAGAATAAATTGTAAATGCATACATATGTATACACAGAACACCCAAGGTGTAGTGTGTTAAGGCCTTTATACAACGTGTTACAAAAAGATGTAGTAATACATGAGGCGTGTATCTAGTGTATCTACCCGTAAACCAAAACATCTTGCAAAAGAAAAAATTCTGAAATACGTAAAACAAATAAAATGTGGACTTCTATATTGACGATTAAACATTTTGTATGGGAGATCGAAATTTCAAAATTACATTATTCTTTCTTTTGATAATTGTTCAGTTTCGACGGGTGGATGCACCCCTTTATATAACACTACACCTTTTTTAACATTTTTTCACAATTCTATTTACGTGTTTGTGTACATAATCTACTAATATTATAAATGCGAAAGTTTGTGAGGATGGATGGATGGATGTTAGTTGCTCCTTCACGCCAAAACTACTGAACCGATTGGACTGAAATTTGGTATGTTGCCTAGACCCGGGAATAACACAGGGTACCTACTTTGTTTCCCGATATTCCCACGGGAACGATGACAACGCGGGTGAAACCGCGGGGCAAGGCTATTTAGGCTGTTTATAATTTTTATAATGTTAGATTACAAACGTATGACGTAATGCATATTACGTTCACAGATGGCGCTGTGTTCAATGATTCTTTAATTTCCGGCGCAGCGAATAGGCGCAGCACAGGAATTTATTTATCAATGTACAAAAATGTATGTATATTATGTATGTACCTAAAAGTATTTAATAAAATATATTCAAATAATTTAATGATGTCGAAAATAGTTTAGCGTAAAGCAAAAGTATTTTTTAGTTCAGATCATGGTACATTATTATAATTTTAGATAGGTATTTAACTTAATAATAATAAATATATAAAAATTTATGAAAATAATCGACAGATTGTTTACCTTATACCTACATGTATTGTTATCAATACCTAGTTATTAATCAACGTCGAAGTTATTTTAGATAATAAAATAGGTAGGCTACTTATTAAGTAGTTGTTACAAGAAACTTGATAAAACATAATATTATTATCATCACGCAGGAACTTACGCAGGCACAAAGAAGCACACGGACATCTTGTGTTTGAAGCGCACGACTCGTCGACCTCGAGATGGACTTTAATTTGTGATTATTTTTAAGAAATTTAGTAATTACTGTACTAAATCATTAAATAACATCGGTCAAACTTATTAAAATCACAGGAACCAATAATCAGAGTAATATCTGGAGATCTCCAATCACCAATTACTGAAAATGCGCCAAACACACGATTCGTCCACCGACGGCCACTCACAGCTTGACGTTTGACTGGGTTTAGGGTTGCTAGTTGAAAGTATTTCCTATTTATAAAATAACATATAAAATATGTACAACTGTAAAGTCTGTATAAGTCTCAGAGTAAGGATACCAAAGAGAACCAGTCGTGCAAAAATCTGTTCCAAGTCGTGAGTCTGGTACCGCTGCAATATAGTCTGGTACTATGTGGTTAGTTGCATGGCAACCTCAGATCATTCAAACAAGGGAGATTTGGCAAGGGGGCGTGGCCCTTGGGAACGCATCAGGCACAAAACGGGCTTGATGCCAAAATTGCGCCTCAGTAGTCGAATGTTATGTCGCGCGGCATCATCTCCAACGAATTTAACAAAATACCGAGTTGTTCAGTAGTTGTGGGTAATAATACCAGCAGCAAAGTGAACTACGTGAATAATGGCATCTCTTTTCATACGTAAGTGCTAAAATAATATTGTATTTGCAATAAATTTAAGCAAAAATATATAAATTGAAGATGAAATACCAAGTTTATTACATTATCTAACTAGTAGGATAGGTCAGACACCATTGCTTGCTTAGTACAACTCGATAAAAAATCAGTCGGTTGTAATGGCGCAATGGATAATATATTTTACAGTTACTCTCTCTAACAAAATAATTTCGTAGTGCGGCCGCTGCACTGGCTTGCGTAAAATAGAGATGAGATGTGATTTCTTTTAGTTGTCGATTATTTTACTGTACTGGGTGATTTTACTTTTGACAATTTGTACCCATTTCATGTTTGTTTGATATAAATAGTTCATAAAACGTTTTAAAATAGGAGAGTTATATACGGTTGTCTCCTAAAGTGTGATTACTTTGTAATAATGTTATGTAATATAATAGCTGTGCCCCGCGGTTTCTCTTGCGGTGGTCACGAAAAAGGGAAATGTGTTTTTTATATGTATCGAGTCTGATAACTTTTGTTATAAAATATAGATAATATTTCAAAAAGTAGCCTGCATTGTATGATGTACTCAATCCGTGTCTATTAAAAATTATGACATTATGAGGAGACGAACCCATTGTTGTGTTGTCAATTATTTATGTTGATATGTCGTGTACTATTCATTAATATCTTGCGAGTTTTTTTGATTGTAGCTATCCGAAAGATCCAAACTTAAAAGAAAAGTAGATAAATGCATCAGGAAGAGGTACAACCAGGTTTCCCACCAAAAACCGCACATTATGCTTTTCTCACTTTGGGACAAAGTGCTTTCAACCATTGAAGAAGGTTCATCGCCTCTTCGAATGGTCGGTGCCTATATTGAAAATACGTATGGCAAATACGTAATGGTGGCAAATATTTACATTTTACGGACCAGTAATAAAAAACTTAAAAATCTTATTATAATGTTTTATTTCACTGTAAATAATGTATCCTCAGGGAAAGAGCAGATAATAATTGAAAACTATCGATTTTACTTATATCGATTGGCAGTTTCTATCTCTAGTTACATATGTGTGTTTATGCAGAGTCCGTAGCTACTGGGTTGATGCACCACCCTTTTATGCATGTGTACAATCAATAAGGTCTTTGGTGTGCCTGCAAGTTTCTTAGTGTGCGTGAGAAATATGAGCTTGTGCGTCGTACTCATTGTTTTTGTGTTTGTGTTAGTGTAATTGGAGGGAGAAATGTGGAGACATCGGGACCCGAACAATTTTGCGTAATAGCCAAATCTCCCTTGATCTGTGATGGCAACCGTAGGCCGTGCGCGTGATGCCAGTGTTAGGTAAAAAGCTAACCGAATAACAACAGATACGTGCGTGAAAGCGATAGCTTTTCATAATTTAGGCATGTATTTACAATAATTTTAGGAATTTATATAGCCATATTGCGTGTTTCTATTTTATTTTTATTTTTAACACAATAAAATGGACAACAGCGCTTTGTTCGAATGAAAAACTATGAAGTCGATTACATTTTAAATATTTTTGGACAATATTATCCGAACATAAATATATTTTTTACATAAATTAAGGTTTGGCATTAATTACCTAGTGGATTGAAAACATTGAATTAAATATTTGGCTATTTCATCTCAATAACGCACTGTGCATTATAATATTATACTTTTTGTTTCTAATTGGTTTACATTGCATAGTCCTCGTTAATTTTACAATTTATGATAACATTTTAATATTTTTGTGACTTTCGACTATTTATTAAGAGTATAAAAGTAATCATATCACGTAACTATTTAGAATAATATCGTCAAAGACCCTTTCTACGTGCTAGAATCAGGCCCACGAACCTGTACTCACTTTTAAACCGAGATTCTATCATGTAACTTAATTATCTTTACAAACATAAAATACATTTTAAAACTTTTTGACCCTTTTAAATTTTATTTCTTGTAATATATATTTATAAAAGTTAATAAAAAGTGTGATTAATTTATTTAAAAAATTTAAATATGTAAATCACTAAATATTTTAGTGCATATAAGTTTAAATTCAAATAATAGAAATTCAGCAGATGTCAAAGCGCGTAATTGTCAGTGATGGACACCTTTTTGTGAAGCTAGTTCAGGGATTGTGCATCTGTAGAAGGAAGCGATTCAACGTCATTGGTATAAGTAAATCGATTTTTGTGTCGATGATTCTTGATCCAGCAATAGTCTTAAGAGCATATGATTAAATTAAGCACTTCTAGTCCTAGTCAAAATGCTGATAAAAGCTGCCGGAAAACCAGCCGATATTGCCGATACTTAAATATTTTAAAGAAAAGACCATATATTTATTATGGTCTTTGTGTTAAGTAGAATTCAATTAGTATTTTTTAATGTACATGGGGCAATTTTAACCGGATGTGAGGTTAGTCACAGCCAGAAATACCAGCATTAGGTCTAGGTTACTAAATATAGTTGCTATATATTTTTTTTTTATGATAGTAACAAGACGAGCAAATCAGGTGCCTGATGGTAAGCATCATGATTGCCCATATTCAGACACAGTGCCACCCAGTGTTTTAAAATTATAAATTCTACACGGCACTGCACTGCGCCTGTCACCCTGAAATATAAGTTGTTGAAACTCAGATGGTGGCCTTCAGATCGGAACACAGTTATGTTTGCACATTACTGCTTGGCGGATGAATAACTGGCAAAGGTGTGGTACTTCCCCAGGCGGCCCCCTGCAATAGGCCGTGGGGTTCATAACCACGGTTACTGAACCCCCACCCCCCCCCCCCTCCGTCGCGAGAAGGCGGGAACCAATCGGGGGTGGAGTGGTCCGAAACCTAGGTCGTGTTTTCGACTTAAAAATGTGAGTAGACCTCTACCGTGACCACTCGTTAGTGTATTTACCATTTATCGTTTTCCTGCCCTTTTCCAACACTAAGTGGGAATGGCACAGCATGTCTTCCGCCATTCCAGTATATCATCCGTCATATCTGCACTCACTCCTTTTTCACGCATATCTTCATTCACACAGCAGTTTACAGTTTAGACTTGTTATTTGTGTATTTCCCATTTGCCAGTGTCATGTCAAGTAATTACTTTTGTTAGTAGGATGTCAAAGCTCTTGAAACACTGAAATGAAATGTCAAACTATTTGTCAGTTGTGATACATGACACTGACTAATGATAGTGATATCTGACGCAAGCACTGCAAAACACAGAACAAAAGGAACCTGCAAAACCGTCGATGCCCGTTGCGAGAGTTGCGTGTTGCGTTCCCGTCTTGAGTTGCCAGTTTATATGTATTATCTATGGTCTTGAGTCTTGCGTCGCTGCAGGGCTATTGTGGAACTCGGTGACGATCACTTTAGTGACTAATAACTCGATTTGACAGTTCTAGTTACTAACTACAAATGTCAAACGGCTGGTTTCGTATTGGCGTTCTCCAGTTAGCAACTGAGATGACGTCAAAATCACTAGGCGTGTATAATAGTCACTTAAACTTATTTTCCAGCTGTTTTCGTATCGATACTTTTAATTTAATAGATAGATAACACTTTTATTGATACTAAAATATGAGTTACAATAATAACAATAACATGTTAACATGCATCGATAACATGTTTGTAAAAAATACTGACTAATTCTTATGCCTACTAATATAATAACATAAAATTCTTGTTTTAGATTTTTTATGACAAATAAAATATCTTATTTGTCAATGCATCCTCTGGCAGCCTCCCCGGGGAGCATCTTACAATTTCTTTGTATGGAACTAATATCTCTTTCGATAATACAAACAAGAGAGAGAGATAAATGACTCCATTTTAATAGAGCTTAATATCCAAAAGACTTTATTAAGAATTTATGATATAAATTTAAAGGAATTGAGTCCCGCGGGAACAAGTAAAGGGAATTACACTAGTCTACTTTATTACTTTACTTAAATTTAGTATATACTATTAAAATAAAATAAAAAGCTTTTTAATAATCATATTATTTTATTTATCAGGCCTTCAGTTGCATTTCTTAGATATAGCATCATGGGCTATTATATAACTATGTACCTAAATCATCTCTAGTTTGCTCTATTATTGCAATGATGGCCTCCATTGCAGTGGCTTGTCACTCTTATACAGAAATGCTCTTCATCCCCTTATTATCCATGTACAAGCATGTCTGCTTACTGAAATAATATTATAATAACTTTATTAGCATAACTGATGGAATAGTAGGCATCTAATGTGTATATAAATAACCTAATTAATTTGTAAACATCACTAGATAATAAAATTATAGACTGTTAGTTTATAATCTCCCTTCATGCAGATTATAAACTAACATAATCTCAATCAGTTATAGAATTTTATCACAAAATGTACTATTCTTACTAAATTTAAATACAAATCCTTCAAACAAGGCATAATAAGAACTGTCTAACAGTACTTCTTAGATTTGATCGGCTATAATCCCCATTCAAATAATCTCTATGATAAACTAATGGTTCTTAAAACAAACTTGTAAAATCGTACATTCTACTGATATTATATAAATGCTAAGGTTTGTAAAGATGGATGTATGAATACCAAAACTACTGACCCGCTTGGGCTGAAATTCGGTATGTAGATAGTTTATTTTTATCCTAGAATAACACTAGGGGTTAGCGTACTTTTCATCCCGATATTCCTACGGGAACGATGACTACGCGGGTGAAACCGCGGGGCACAGCTAGTACCTACTTTCATAAATGTAGCATCCATGGTCCAGCAAAAATATGCCCAGCATCAAATCAGCAGTTTTTTTGGTTGGATTTCATAGGTAGGCTTTTCACCCGAGGAGCTAATGGTTTCGGATAGCACACTAAACTGTAGGTTTTGGCTGTTTCCATAAAATATGTAGGGGGCAGTCGTTTACTCATGTCGGAGGCCTTGGTGACCCGAAACTATGACAATATGGCTTGTTCACATAACCCATATGAGTTAAGGTTGCCTCTTTCTCATCGTCTTCTGCCAAGGAAGCCACCGACCCTATCGTTGAAGGCATTCATAACACACTGTCTTTCAACTATTCCACAGCCATTTTGGGTGGTGATAAGGCAAGAATATGATCTGGCACTGCAGGGCTATTGGCGTTCTTCAAAATCACCAGTCGCTATCAGGCTTAAGTTAGTAACCGAGCTTCGGTTACTAACCGAATTTTGAAAGATTTGGTATTGTGGATCTCATTCGGTGTCCAATAATTTAAAGTTATTATCTGCGCTGCTAAGTGCTTATCGTAGCGCCTTTTCACATCACTAATTTGCACGGAATATTATACGTCCATGTTTAGGTACACTTTTTTCGTTGCAATATAGTGAAATCAAGTGACCGATTTTTTTGTCGGGTTATTTTATATATTTGACATTTGTATGTTTACATCAACAATGTTAAATCAATTAATTTTAAATATTCTTCAAAATTAGAGTATTTAGTGAATAAAAAAGTAGTAGAAGTACTTAGTGTCCAGTGCCAGATCCTATTCTTGCTTTATCGCCACCTAAAATGGCTGTGGAATAGTTGGAAGACAGTGTGTTATGAATGTCTTCAACGATAGGGTCGGTGGCCTCCATGGCAGAAGACGATGAGAAAGAGGCAACCTTAACTCATATGGGTTATGTGAACAAGCCATATTGTCATAGTGCATTTGTGCAGCATTATGTGCAAATTGTTTTCGTTTTTGCATTATATAAATCTACAGCTAAACAAATAATTTTATTATGAAATAAACACAAGTAAGCATAGATAATACATAATATAAACTGCAAGTAAGACAAAACGAAAATCCTTCCACAGAACACAAAGAATCCACAGAGTACTTTATATATAAAATAATCTTGCTTTATTTTTTATTCACGAAGGAGAAATATGGACCATACTTTAAAGTGTATTTGCCAGCGTCAATTTTGTTTTAATATTTTGTATAGGTATAATATGGTAGGTTTATATTTATCCATAATAATAAATAATATTCAGAAATGCGCACTGAGTTTGAATATATATGACCACAAGTAAGTATAACATCTTCATTATCATCTTAGCCATAGGACGTCCACTGCTGAACATAGGCATCCCCTTGGATTTCCATCCAGTCTGGTTGTAAGTGGCCTGCATCCAGCGTGCTCCTGCCATATTTATCAGATCGTTCGCCCACCTTGTCTTGACGTCCTACGCTGCGCTTACCAGTCCGTGGTCTCCTTTCGAGAACCTTACGGCCCCATCGGCCATCAGTTCGACGTGCTATGTGTCCTGCCCATTGCTACTTCAACTTGCAAGTATTACATACACCTTCATCATCATCATCATCATCACAGCCATAGGACGTCCACTGCTGAACATAAGCCTCTCCAATAGATTTCCATCTAGTCCGGTTGTAAGCGGCCATTATTATCATAATAATGATAATAAGTTCATGTACTTAGCTCTTTACTATCTACTACCTATTCGTGAATAAATACTTAATAAGTACTTACCTAAATATTTTCTACTTCTACTAACGTAAGTCATGTCTTCCAAATAAAACAATAAATAAGTTATCAAGCGGTCAACATATTCAAAAATCCTCTCCTTTAACATAGCACACCAAAATTGGCGACTTTAACAATTTCATTCGCTAGTGACTTTTATTACCCCATAATAAACACTGGTCTCGAGCAGTGTCTATCCTAAACCTTCAGTGATAATCACAAGTGACGTCACGGTGAACAATTAAGACTTCCCCAATGCCAGTTTTAAAAGTATCGATACGAAAACAGCTGGAAAATTATGTTTAAGTGACTATTATACACGCCTAGTGATTTTGACGTCATCTCAGTTGCTAACTGGAGAGCGCCAATACGAAAACAGCTGTTTGACCTTTGTAGTTAGTAACTAGAACTGTCAAATCGAGCTAATAGTCACTAAAGTGATCGTCACGGAGTTCCACAATAGCTCCGCAGGACACAGTAGGTACTTCTACTACTTTTTTATTCACTAAATACTCTAATTTTGTAGAATATTTAAAATTAATTGAAAAAATGTTAAGCTGATGTAAACAAACAAATGTCAAATGAGTAAAGTAACCCGACAAAATAATCGGTAACTTGATTTCACTATATTGCAACGAAAAAAGTGTACCTAAACATGGACGTATAATATTCCGTGCAAATTAGTGAAGTGAAAAGGCGCTACGATACGCACTTAGCAGGGCACAAAATAACTTTAAATTATTGGACACCGTATGAGATCCACAATACCAAATCTTTCAAAATTCGGATAGTAACCGAAGCTCGGTTACTAACTCAAGCCTGATAGCGACTGGTGACTATTAAGAACGCCAATAGCCCTGCTGGTAGCAAGAAGCTTGGATTTACTGCTTCTTGGCTGGTAGTTCCTTTTCGTTTGTATTCTGTGGTTCCTTTTATTCTGTGGTTCTGTGCATAGATAATACATACTGGCGTTCTGTGGCTCTGGGTAGGGCTTGCAATAAAATGGCGGCCGCGGAAATTCAGATAGTAAATCCAGCGAATTTAGCTAAAATTGAGAGGTAAATTAGCTTTTTATATAGATAAACAATCTCGATTTAGTTATAAATTCATTCTGTAAATTGTTATATATGTGATTTTTAGTGTTATGTGTGATCGGTTAGGCGGAAAAAAGTTTTAAATGTTTTCATATATTTCAGTTTTCTCAATGATCCGAGCTACAAAGAAATTATTGAAAACTCTTCCACATTCAATTCGCGATTATGTGCCGAGAGAAGAATGCGGATGCCTTTCATCGACACCCAAACTGGTGAGTAAATAAATAAAACATTGATTTTTTGGATTGTTCCACTATGCCCCACCAAGCCGCCCCACTGGTGGGGCATAGTGGAATGCTACAAATTATGTCGCGGAATATGCCCCACTAAATCGACTCGGTGGGGCGGATTCCGCGACATGAAAAACCTGGTGGCTTTTGCCCCACCAGGGTTATCACATTACTGTTTGTATAGAATTTTCATACGACTCCATGTTTCTCCACATGTAAGCGAAACGCCATCTAGCAGCAACATGTGAACTTTAGTTTCTTGAATCTCTCCGAAGCATTGAACTGTGTGAATCTCTGAGATAATTATTTAAAAAATAAACATACTGACACTTCCATCCTTATCTGTTGGGGCACAGCGGACATCCAAATGAATGGTGCCATCTATCTGTTTTTGACGGAGTTATAGCTGTCAAAGTAGGAGGTGGTGACTAGCGGGAAGCAGCTTCTCCTCCACATGATACGACACTGAGTTGTAAGAGAGGTAAAAAACAAGGCATGCAACTATAGTAGATTCTCATAACAAAATTCAGTTTAGTTCAACTATATTTTGTACTAGTGACTGTACGCTACGTACATTGTTCTCAATCTAGGGATCTATCTCGATGGCCACCGGTAAACATACCGTGAATTTTCATTCACGTCCCTAATTCTACTGGAACTATCTGGTGCGCTAACTCTCCTTGAACTTGAACACTACGTACCTATGGATTATTGTGTAACTTGTAACTTACAAGATACCCTTCAGATACGAATGTGTCATATAAGTACCTAAGTAAGTAGTTATTATGCAAGGTGCATAATATTATAATATTATAAGCTCTGGGGTCCCTGGATTGATGAGGATCAATCTTAGGACCCTTGCTTTTCATATTATACATAAATGATATAAAAGTTTGCTTTAAATTTTGTAACTTCCTATTGTATGCAGATGACTTAAAGGCTTACCAAATAATCAATAATCCTATAGACCATGTTAATTTTCATGTTAATTTTCAATCTGATCTCGACCGCCTCTCAGACTACTAATAAACTATGTCAGCCTAAATAAGTGTAATACCATTACTTTTACCCGAAAAAGAAACATAAGCAATTTTACCTACTCTTTATGCAATTCATTCCTCAAAAAACACATTTAGTCAAAGATCTGGGTATAACACTTGATAGCAAATTAATATTAGATATACATGTACAAAATATAATTTCACGTAGCTTCAGAATGTACAACTTTGTCATAAGATCGGCCTGTAACTTTAAGAGCGGATTTACTTATCTACTATTGTATAAATCACTAGTTAAATCGCAACTTGAATATGCTACATCAATATGGAACCCTCATTATAACTGTTATATTAATGACATAGAAAAGATTCAGAAAAAATTCTTACGCTGTTTATACTATAAATGTAACCGCAGTTATATGAAATATGAGAATTTAAATATAAAATATAAACTTGGATTTGAATTCAAGGAGAAAGCAGTTAGACGCTATATTTTTGTATGATCTTTGTCATAATAGATATGACTGCTCGGAGTTGGTCAAAAGGATATGTTATTTAGTACCAATGAGAACGAATTCTCGAATTATGCCTAAAACTTTTGCCACAATTATGTGTCAAACCAAATCCGGTAGGAGATCACCACTGTTTCGTATGACAAGTTCATTTAACAATAATTTCAATTCTATTGATATTTATCATGAGCGTTATGGCAAATTTAAAAGGTTGGTACGTGGGTGTCTGCTAGGAAATAACACTTGACATTCACTCGTTTGGTATATAGTACCAGGGTACATATACTATATAGTTTAACTAACTTCATACTTACTCGTATTATGTTCTCACAAACTTAGCTATTAATTAATTTTTACTAGGTATTTAGTTCACTGTCAAAATGTACGCGTTTCTGTAATCCATAATTTCAGTATTAATAGAAAATGTCACCTGCTTTTAGCATTTAATACCGACATAATGTGTTATATATTCTTGAATCGTTGGCATCTACAACAATATAGTAGTATACATTTCTAATAATAATAAGTAAAACATAACTAGCTCTAACCGTTGATTTACTTTGTTATTATATTTATGTTGGCTAGAAATGAACAGGGAAAGCACGTTCATACATATTTCCTTGTTCATTTTTGGTTAAAGAGCTAAAATGTATTTGACTATGAGCCCATCATCACGAGAATATTATGAAAATAAGACTTATATGTGATCAACGATGTTGGTGTAACAAATATATATCTTTATTGTGTAAATTGCCTTATTAACACACATTGTTATACTGTTTGTTGATGCTAATAAATAAAAAAAAACAAACAGATAGTTGGCAACACTCATTTGGATGTCCGCTGTGCCCTAACAGATAAGTAAGGATGGAAGTGTCAGTATGTTTATTTTTTAAATAATTCTCTCAAAGATTCACAAAGTCCAATGCTTCGGAGAGATTCAAGAAACTAAAGTTCACATGTTGCCGCTAGATGGCGTTTCGCTTATATGTGGAGAAACATGGAGTCGTATGAAAATTCTATACAAACAGTAATGTGATAACCCTGGTGGGGCAAAAGCCACCAGGTTTTTCATGTCGCGGAATCCGCCCTACCGAGTCGATTTAGTGGGGCATATTCCGCGACATAATTTGTAGCATTCCACTATGCTCCACCAGTGGGGCGGCTTGGTGGGGCATAGTGGAACAATCCGATTTTTTGTATGAAAAACTACACCTTGTGCTTGTTCACAATGTTCCTGTCTGTCATCAATTTATACTGGCTGCCGTATGTTTTCATTTATTTACAGTCTGCCTTGAGCAAGCCTGCTCAGGAACCAGTATATGTAATATAGGTAGTTAAAATTATCATATAATAAATAGTTCCCTCGGTTTGGTTTGACGACCTCAAGCTTACCGAACACCTAGAACCACTCAGTATACATCGGTTGTCTTCTGGGAGTGTTCTGATAAACTTTTCAACCTAATACCGGCGTCACGGTTCTATCACCGTACTAGCCGCCATCGCTTGAGAGCTCATCCGCACATTATAATCGATACGTGTACGTCGCACACTGCGCGAATATCCCGTTCTTTTCTTCCGCATCTGCTGCAGTCTTTCAGTTGAACTACAACATGGGGCTCTTCAAAAGTAGAGTTAATAGTCTCGAAGGGTCGGCAACATACTGGCAATGCCCTTGGGGTTGCAGGTATCCATAGGCGGCGGTAACCGCTTAACATCAGGCGGTCGGTCTGTCTGCTTGTATAGCATAAAAAAAAAACCCAGTTCTGTCTTATTACATTTAGAATTTTTGCAATAGCAGTTTGGTTTTGTGCCGGTTTTATGGCAATTTGCTCACACTCAATGAAATGGTATGTATACGGAGTCACCAAAATTTTTCTGTAAAAAAAAATTGGTGTTTCGTGATTGCTATAATTTTGCCTATTAGAAAAAAAACCATTGCCCCCTTTTGCTACACCCAGACCGAATTTTAGAATTCTTTATTTGAAATCCTATGAAAATTCGCACACCTATCCACATTGAATTGTACAAACCTATGTGTGCCCTGCCCACTGCCACTGTAACTTTCTAATTGTATAAAAATACTTTTTGTATTCAGGTGTTGCTCAGAGCCACTGCAATTTGTTCATGACCAAGAGACAGCGCATGCCCGGCCAGAGAGAAGGACAAGTTTACTCATATCCAGCACAAAGGTAAACGTAATGACAGACCACCGTCTCTCCATACAATTGGCCACACGCAATAATAAATAAATAAATAAAACTTTATTGAATAAGGCATTTACAGAAATTATTAGATAATTTTAGAGCACCTGTACCCTAAACTAGGCTCAAAGACCCGTATTATAGGGTGCAGGACTCCTTCGCCGGAGTTTAAGAGCAAGCCTTATAGGGTAAACATACATAATTACGATTTATTATTAAATTTACTACTACAACAATGTAGAAAACATTACATGTGTACACAGTACATGTGTTAATGTGTGTGTAATTAAGGGTGTTATTGCCTCGTTGCCTGGTTGCAGGCGAAGGGCTAATAGCGGGGGGAGGTGAGTGTCGCTTCTTTACATAGTAATAGTTAGTATTCCTTGCTAATGATGTTATGATTCAGAAATATTACTATGAAATTGAAAATTTCACAGCCTGCCTAACACGCCGCAGGGAGTATGTATTTTTCTCTTACGTGCCTGAATATTGGATATCTGCTGTCACGTTCTAACCCCCTGGGGACTTAGTTTTCCTTGGTCACTGTGGCAGGTGATCTTTTTGACTGTAGGATGGGGTGTTACGAGTTTGATATGTCTATGTATTTGTTTGTCTGTAGCATCATAGTTACTAAACAAATGGACAGATGAGTGATGAGATGAGATGAGTGAGTGAAAAAATGGAGAGATGTTGATGAGTTTTTGTTTGAAAGGTAGCTGGTTCTTTGTCTCATGAAAGTCAGTTCAGTCGTTTGAGGATTATCAGCTCTTTTCTAGTGGCTGAATTGATATGAGCAACTTCCAGTGGTCTGATCGATTCGAAATTTGATGAACCATGAGCTCCTGGGTTCGATCCCCCAATCAGGCAAATATTGGACTTAGAAATTTTATCAATACCTGCCTGGAGTCTAGATCTGTGCCCAGTAGTTAGGACATGCAGCCGATATTTAGGTGTGCTTACTAAGGGACTGAGACCTATTGTCACTACGCACACTTAAAAAGAAATTTTATCAATACCTGCCTGGAGTCTAGATCTGTGCCCAGTAGATGGGACATGCAGCTGATATTTAGGTGTGCTTACTAAGGGACTGAGACCTATTGTCACTACGCACACTTAAAACTACAACTCTTGTGTTATAATTCCACAGATGGAGAAAAGCCCGACGTCAGTACCTCACAATGTCATCAATGCGATGGGGCTGGAGCGGAGCCTCGGACTCCATGGACAATACGGGGGAGGGTGAGAACAGCTCCGGGATACCGGGCGATATGATGGGTGGAGATGATAGCAGGGACGGATCACAGACCGCTGCCAAGGATGATCCTAAGGTAATAAACACCATAGAATAAATAGTTCTAAGTTACAGAAAGGTCATTCTACAAGAATTCTTGGTTTAGTATTAGTTATCCACATAGGAAAATGGACCATTTCCTATGTATTGCCATTTGACAGCCTCTTTGGCTCAGATGGTATTAACCCTGCTTTTTGTGCCGCTGGCCCCAGGTTTGATCCCTGGCCTGGTCAAACATTTGTGTGCATGAACATGTCTGTTTGATCTGTGTCTAGGTGTTTATAAGGGTATATAAGTATGTATATCAGTCATCAGGTTACCATAGTACAGGCTTCTAGCCTAGTTTGGGACCAGATGACCATGTGTGGAAGTTGTCACATTATTATTTCAAATGGACCAACTTTCATGTATATTATACATAAGCAAAATGGCAGGATGTGTATGCGAAAGATGCGGGAGTTTATAAGTTTACTAGCTGTGCCCCACGGGTGTACCCGTTCCCATGGGAATATCAGAATAAAACCCTCTACTAACTGTGTTATTTAAGGATCTAAGTTACCTACATACCAAATTTCAGCTCAATCCGTTCAGTAGTTTTAGCGTGAAAACGGAAATAACATAACATACATTTACGCCTTTTTCCCGAAGGGGTAGGCAGAGGTGTACCCAGGACTCGGTCTCATAGTAGATACACCCACATTTCGCCAGTATGTTATTGGTCCCATGTAATAGGTGGCGACCCTATTGGAACAAACATACACACAAAATAACGATGTTTGTTTTAACAGACTGAAGTACGCTCTTTCAATATGAATTCTAATGAATTCTAAGTTTAGACTTGTCTATGGGTAGGGTGCTTAATGAAAGCACACCTATAGATAACACGCGCGCTTATTTAGGCGGAGGAAAATGTCGCAGTTTAGTGGTAGAACCACAAAAGCTTACATCGCCGTTTTCTTTGATTAGTAATCTATCAGATTTTCACGAATTATCTTTTTTTGTCTATGGTAGTGAGTGACAATACGAGCAAATCAGGTGGCTGATAGTAAGCATCATGATTGCCCATATCAGACACAGTGCCACCCAGTGTTTTAAAGTTCAAAATTCTGCGCGGCACTGCACTGCGCCTTTCACCCTGAGATATGAGTGGTTGAATATCGTCATGGTAATTTCGCTGGTAACATTGCCCTTCAGACCGGAACACAGTAATGTTTGCACATTACTGCTTTTTGGATGAATAACTGGCAAAGGTGTGGTACTTCCCCAGGCGGCCCCACGCAAAAGAAGCCTATCACTACAAGAATCTTCGATGTTATACATTCACCATTTTCAGGAATGGTTCTACGACGAGTTAGCTATGGAGGAGATGGAAACGGGGGAGGAGCCTGAAGCGGAGTCCGATGAAGACTACTATGACGATACATACGCGAACAGACGCAAGAGACGCGGCGGGGCTACTCCGACCGGGCCCGGCTCGCGAGGAGGAAGGACTAGAAAATCTCAGCCGGACGATACGCCTGCGAAACGGGGACGCGCTGTGAGTATCATCGCATAATAAATAATAGTAAAGCTCGACATAATAGAGTAGAAAATAATGGGGGCGCCACTGTCTTTTACAACATTAAAAACAATTGAATCAACACATACACTCTTAATTAGTTCCGTTTTTACTCTTTTCTGTCAAGCTATACAAGCATACACAGAAACTCGAGGAAAATAGAAAAAAATGAAAGAAAATACATTTATTGCAACGCATTGTTCCTAGGTAAATACTAAATAAAAATAAACTAAATTATTGTAGGTACAAAAGAATACAGGAACAAAGTGTGTCACAACATGGCTCCAACTCAGCATAATGCTGACTGCGAACAGTCAGTGCTTAGGTATAAGAATATACCTACTCTTTAACTGCTTCCACACGAAGTTAAACCTTAACGAGTCTTCATATTCCCTTGAGCACCGCTGACTCTAAACCGGTTTGGCGTCGAGCGCAAGGGTTTCCATTCCACTCGCTGCATCTCCTTATATTTCTGTGTCCTCATTGACTCCAGCATCTGGGTTTCTGTCCCGGGACTCGCCCTTGGCTCTGCTCCTTGATGTAGCGTTACACACCGGACACTCGACTCAATTCTCATACAAAAGGCACGATATAACTACCTACTACACAGACACTGCACACATGGAGTTTTGTATACGTGCAAGAGTGTGCGTGAGGTGATTTCCGAGATCACGGGGGTTTGATGGGAGTCGATTGGTGGGTGGATGACAGTGTCCATTTTATACGTAGTATTATCTGATCTGTGGTAGCGTATTACCACAGATCAGATCCTCACTAGGTGTATAAAAAAAATGATAATAATAAGTATGTTTGTACGTTTAGGGTCGCGGTCGCAAACGTGGCGGGCAAGGCACGCTTCCGTACGAAGTCCCCGGCGACGCTGAGAAGCCCTACGGATGTGAACGTAAGTCACGCAGGCGGCATTAACCTATATCATATACTCGGGTCCTACATACAAATAAATTATACATTCAAAAATAAACATAGAAGGTGTGACAAAAACGTGTGGTAAACTTTAGGTGCATTTGCTCTTCAAAAAATTAATAACTTGTAATGTAATGTAAAGAGGACTTCTTCCGCACTTAAGAGTGTACGCAGTCTTCTAGGAATTTAGCACAATCCTGTAAAAATTAAACAAATCGATGTTTGTATTCCCCTGTTTCCTCCGAATATTATAAACCTAGTCTATAAATTTATATTCTGTTATTTTTATACTGAAGTAACCAATGTCCCTGTCGTTTTATTTCTTCTTATAAACACATGGTTTTTTTAATAGTCCAGTTTTACTCGCGTGATTGGATGTTCACTACAAAAAAATGTAGAGTTTATAAACAAAAATAAAATGATAGGGACATATTTTACTTCATCTATAAAATATCAGGGTATAAATATGTCAAATAGGTTCACTGTATTCGGAGGAAACAGGGAAATACAAAACATCGATTTAGTAAATATTTTCATAGGATTGTGTCAAACTGTTAAGAGGTCCTCTTGCCTGTTAAGACTCTTATTTGGTCTGTTGTGCGTGAAGTCCTGGGTAATCTAAAAGCTCAGAAGCTTCCTGGGAACTTTACAGGCTTCGCGGAGTGACCTCACTGTTCTGATGATTTGTTTGTTTTGTAGTTAATTTTTGAAATTATTCTTTTTAAAGTTATAACAGACAGTCCTCTATGCTGAGGCTGTTTCGTGGCTGAATTAACGGTTGCTGTTCTGATCAGCTGATTGGTAGTTGGCAGTTTGTTTGGAATCTGTAAAACTTTTTATCAACAAAGTTAACTTAAGTATTACTTAAAAAAAATTGTAGCAAAATAATAGGTGAGGTTTACATTCAACTTTTAACATAAATATAAATACACATGTATTTGCCTTGGTAAAAAGTACTAGCCAACAATTTAGGGTCTAAAAGTAGCATGCTGCTATTAGCAATAATTAATAATTTACATATTATGTCTCGTCTTCAATACACCTATTGCAGATTTAATGGAAAAATTGTCTCAATTGGAATTTATTTTGCATGTTTCATCACTTTTAAAAGACCTTAGATGAAATGAGAAATAATTATTTCTAAAGATGAATTCTCTATTTTCAAGCTTTTATTTAACTTTTTTATATTTATTATTAGATATACAAGCAGATTGTTAATCAGCATGCCACTTCTAGATTCTCATCAATAATGAAAGAAAATAAAGAAATTTTACAATTGCTCAATAGAGAATATTAAAAGGACCCGAGCTATGTTATTTGTAATTTGTTTATTTTGACAGGTAGATAGATAGATAAACACTTTATTGGTACACCACAAAATAATAAATCTTAAAAATTAAACAAAACAGTATGTCATATTTAGTGCAACAATTAGCGGTCTTATCGCTAAGAGCAATCTCTTCAGACAACCGTGCACCCCCTTAAGTAACACTACACGTTTTTGTAACACCTTGTATAATATTTGTAAAAATACAACCGTTTAGAAGATCTTAGTTAATTTGTGAACTGTACAAGTTTAAAATAAAATCTATATCATAAAGTAAGCATCACATAGAATAGAGAAAGGGCCAATGAGTAGTTACTTGTAATACCTAGATTAATATGGAGCATTGGCAAGCAATAATGAATTTGTATTATGTTGGTACATTTGACGTTATGGACTGATAATTTAAAAAATACAGAATATACCATTATGGAAATGTCATCGGATTTTCTCTCTCTCTTGGCCATATGGGGCACAATTATAGGCCATATACTTTATTAAGGCGCGGTGCTAAGCTAATTCGCCCTCTCGCTCACACGTACCCACATTTTTGAAGATATAATAAATACTACATGTAATTATGTAAAATAAAGACAACTTTGAACTCGAAAATAACAATACAAAGATTCATTAAAAATTCCAATTAATCCAGTTTAATTACTTTTGACATATATTACTTTGAAACTTTGTGAAGCCATCCTTACATCCATGATGTTTGTTACTCTTTCACGCCAAAACTACTGAAGAGATTGGGCTGAAATTTGTTATGTAGGTAGCTTAGACCCCGGAATAACGCATAGGGTACTTTTTTCCCCGATATTCCCACGGGAACTATGTCCACGCGGGTAAAAACGCTAGTTCTTTTTAAGGTTTTAAGACTTATATTCTATTATCAGCACCATAACGTCAAATGTGTGTCAGTTAGTGTCGCAAATATGCCTTTTAATTGTTATCTATGTAATAACTTATGCATATAGTATATAGTTAGTGAGTAAGCGAATCTCTTATTGAAATGACGGCGAGCAGAGTGACGTTTTACCTTTTAGAGTAAATTCTTTTCAGCAGGATAGAAAATAGAATGTGCACTTTTCCATTGGTTATCTCTTTTCCGCACGAAGAGAATGCATCTCCTGTCTCTTTCTTAATATCTTGACTAAAAAATACTGCTAAGTTTTTCTTTAGTTTGTCCAAAGATGCGCGTTCTAGCTTGGTTCATGTCAAACCCATTAGATCACATTAATCTTATAAAAATGCATCTCCTGCCTCTTTCTTAATATCTCGACTAAAAAATACTACTAAATTTTTCTCTAGTTTGTCCAAAGATGCGCGTTCTAGCTTGGTTCATGTCAAACCCATTAGATCACTTTATTAATATAAAAATCGTTAAAAATAGTAAATTATCGTTCAAAATTTTATATTAATAGCATAAAAACGTAAGAAAATAATCAGGCGCGGCTAAAAGAACATCTTTTACAGTGTTAATTTATTGATAAAAAAATGTATACCCATAATTTTATTTAATCTTATTTATCGCAAAGTTTGTGCATTTAGATCGATTAGCTTAGGGTTAGGAATTATTGTTTATTTTACTGTATATCTGATTTTACATCCTGTAGATTTAAGTTTATTAATGTTTTTATGCACCTTTGATAGGACAATAACATAAAAGACTCGTATCTTAATTGAGTAATATACCAGTGGCGCCATCTGTTATTCATAATTGAATCAAAGTAGCATAAATGATGCTACTTGCGTAAATTTACATAGGTCTTTTGCTGGTTTCTTATATGTTTATGATGTCGAATAACTCATATGCTATTGTGGCCCTTTGTACTCAACTAATAAGCAGATGGAAAAAATTAGAATTGCTGATAGCAGAGTACTGATTTTAGAACCGCTGGCCACATTTTTATACAAAGTTTTTATGAATATTGAAATATAGTAAACTTATGATTGCTCGTCCATACAAAATGAAAATGCACCAACATGAAGAAACAGGGAATAATTTTTCACTCAATTGTTTGTGCTTGGCTCTGGATCCGGACCCCATTTGCTTGAAAACATTTGGTTAATGAAAGCCGCCTGGTTTTTTTGATATTTAAAAAACATTAACATAACAGCATAGACAGCCTTGTTGGCGCAGACGGTACTAACTCTGCTTTCGGTGCCGCAGGTCCCGGGTTCGATCCCCGGCCAGATCAAACATTTGTGTGCACGAACATGTCTGTTTGATCTGTGTCTGGGTGTTATAAGCTTATATAAGTATGTGTATCAGTCATCTGGTTAACATAGTACAGGCTTCTAGCCTAGTTTGGAACCAGATGACCGTGTGTGGAAGTTGTCCCATATTATTATTATTATTATTATATTATATTAATAACATAAAAACGTCATAAATACGAAGATATTGTAAAGTTTTTATTACCCAAATATGTTTTCACGCAAATGGGTCCGGATCCAGACCCAAACACAAAAAATTGAGTGGATAATTATTCCCTGTTTCTTCATATTTGGGTATTTAGACTTTGTATAGACGGAGCCATCGCCTTAATCAACTTTTACCAATAGGGTCAATTACAAGAACGTTTAAACAGTTATCATACGGATGCTTAACTCCAAACTAAGTTTTTTTTTATGATAGTGAGTGACAAGACAAGAATCAGGTGCCTGATGGTAAGCATCATGATTGCCCATATCAGACACAGTGCCACCCAGTGTTTTAAAGTTCTAAATTCTGCGCGGCCCTGCACTGCGCCTGTTATTTTGAGATATGAGTTGTTGAATCTTGTCATGCCCAGTAATTTCGCTGGTAACATTGCCCTTCAGACCGGAACACAGTAATGTTTGCACATTACTGCTTGGCGGATGAATAACTGGCAAAGGCGTGGTACTTCCCCAGGCGGCCCCCTGCAAAAGAGGCCTACCACTACAAAGTGATTAAACACCAATTTTTATTCGTCCATAGTGATATGAATATGAAGTAAAATATTACTGCCGGTTTTGTATTGTGTCTATTAAAGCGCTTTCACACTTACGGCGTCGCGACGTGCAGTTTTACTGTCTTGTACGCCGGAGTGGATGGTAATTTTTATTTAAACATACTAATTTTAAAAAATGAGTTCTATATTTTTATCTCGAGAGTGTCGCCCTACTGACGAACATGATGAGGTTATGGGTTCGATTCCCAGGTCAGGCAATTAGTGTTTAGGATATTTCATAAAGGAAACGGACTCGTAATCCAAGGAAGCTGGGCCCAGAAAACCTTACACTGTCTATCCTATATTGCCGGGTAGAGAATGTTATTTGTAATAATATTCACAAGTCCCAAACATAGTATCCATTTTATTATTGCCGTTGAATTTATAATTTGATTTAAATAAAGTGAGGTTGTAACAAGTATTTTTTAATGGTGACGCACGTTCTAATTTTAGTAGAACATTCGGGTAGTTTATAATAATTAATGCGATGTTAAAAAATATCATTTATGCACATTTGAGAGTCTTATTATTAGGTCTATCAAATAAAATCAAAATTATAATGTAAGGTGCACGTGGCCCAGAAAGCAACAACTCCTTTTCTCATTATCAGCCTGGAGTTAGGATTTGTGCCCGAGTCAAGGCCCCAAAACTCGTCCCCTATATTATAGGACCTAGAAAATATAAATGGCGATGTGTGCCCACCTACAGTGGGTACACCGTGGGTACAACTCCGCCTAACTATTAGGAGAAAAAGGCGTGATGCAATGAATGTAATGTTACTCTATTCTATATTCAATTCTAAATGAAATCTTATGAATCCCATTATTATGTTTATTTACTATATTATAATATATTTGTTTGCTCTGAAAGGTGTGTGTTTGACTCGATATGTCTGTGATAGTTTAATTTATTTACATTTGTCCTTATCAATTATTATTTTCTCTAGGATTTATAATAACTTAAATACTAATGTATGGGTACTGCCATGATTTGACAATCTTAACATTTGTGAAACGCCACTGAAATCGGCTGATCCCGTCGTTTGTAGTATGTATACGCATATTATCTGTCAGTTCTAATTGCCTAGGCTTATTAGGGCTTAGATAAGATGATAATTAATGTCTCCGCGCGCGCACCGACCAGATACCGCACTATCTAAAAACAAACGCTTTGTAAATGCGGCTACTTAATTATTGTCAGTGTGCACAACACATTGCTAGTGTGTGTATAATACAGGGAGTGCTAGTGAGCGTGAAAATTGTGTTGGACAGGCTTGGGTACTCCGATTTTAGCGTAGTTTTATGTTGCCGCATTTGGCAAAAATTACAGCGGTAACTAGTCGGGGTGCGCTAGGAGATCTGTCAATAATCTTTGTTGCAAGTCTTATAATAAAAGCCTTTTTCCTACAATTGGTTAATAATGGCTCATAAAATATGCTTATACAGTTTCGCCAATTAGCCAATAGGCTATGTTTCCACCAAACATTTAAACTTGCTTCTAATCATCATCCAGTGACGCGCACCGAGTCGGCCAACGCTTGGTGCAGTAGAGTTGGCTGTAATATTGGCCTTTTCAAATTGGTGCCAAGCTTGGATTCAAGTTGAGACTTCAAGGTGCCAAGCTTGGACTTACTATCTCCAAAGCCGCGTGTCTACTTTAGACTGGCTCGGGTCTATCTGAGGCTAGAGAACGTGACTTATCGAGCTCTCGACCCCAGGAACAGTCTCCTCTCTCAGTCTTGCACTTAAGACGAGAGTGGAAACATTCGACAACCTTCGGCTGCAGCAAATTGATACGCAGCAGCCATGAGTTGATACAATACCTATATAATATGTACAATGACCGTCTGTATTCTTATTTATTCAAAATTGTCAAAATGTACAAGCAACGAGCCTGACCCCGCTCGAGTTCCCTTCCCACCGATTTTCTGCGCGAGTACATATTATTCTTCTCACAACTGTAATGTATCGTTAAATGGTGGTAACTAAATAGTTATGTAAATGTGGTATGAATCTGAAATTGTATTCAATCAATTTTCCACCTTCTGTCATGATTTTATAGTAGCTTTTTACAATGGCAGTCGTGTGTTTATATATCTTTATATAATTTTAAGTGTCTTTTTATTATAAATATTATTATCACAAACACGAAAGAAAAATATTAGGGATATTGTTAGCTTTTGGTTGTATTTTAGATTAATAAAAATACTCCACCTAAGATATATTTCATCTAATTTAAACGCGCTTTGCCCTTTTTTGTTGAAATGAATGAAAAGGGGGGTTCCCAACTCGTCAGTTAGAGTAAACGAACGGCATATTGAACGAAAAGCTAATACATTCATTCATACGTTCTTTTGAGACAAAGCTCAAGACTGAGTGCTAGATTGGCTGATTGCTTTACGCTTTATTATTTATTTATATTAAGTTTCCGTAGCATGCAGTTATTGCGTCAAATTTAAAGAGACATTTAATTGTGTCTTCCATTTTTATCTCCTACCTGCAAAATTGTCAAAAAAATTAAATATTGATTTTTTTTCTAATTTCAGTATTATCTCATAGCGGTTTTCATTTAGCAAAAATAAATTAGGATTATAATATGTATATGTACGTTTTAAATTATTATGGTTTAGATAATGTGTTTTCTTCGTGTATTATGCATGATTGTTTTTAAGTTATAATAAAGGCATGGGCAGACGGAGTAAAAGTCCGCGGCGTATATTTTCGTCTTTCATAACCGTCGCTTACAACTTGGGACATTTAGTTTGAAGCTGTCGTGCGTTATACAGTGTAGTAAGCAATGTACTATGGAACAAATATGTACGCTGCGGACTTAATCATCTGTGCAAACCTAAGAAGTGGTGAAATAATGAATTGTGTACCTAAATTTTGTAACTACTTATTCCACTGCTACTCTTTATTTTGAGAAGTTGCGTTGTTCATTTGTGATTATAACGTCTCAGATAGTCGAGTACATTGAACGTTTTGGACATAAGTAAATTGTACCTTTACGCATCTATTACACGATAGGTAAGGCGTCAATCAAAATCCGTCAATCATGACTGAATACTGAGTGACGTCATAATACAGTAAGAACAGTAGTTCATCTCAGGCCGGTTGGCGAGTTAATAGCCTTGAGTTGACGCAATTTCTATGAAGACGAACTACTGTTCTTAATGTACTGTGGTGAATCTTAATGTACTGTCTTAATGTAATGAATGAATCAGGTTAAGCATCAATCACCGCCGTGGCAAAACTGACATCAAAACCTATCGAGTAATGTACGCTTTACACCTACAGATCTTGTAGGACTTGTTCGTCTAAGTGGCCCATACTATATACCCTTTATTTTAAATGTATGTGAATAACAAAACAGTAAAAAAATATTAGACGTCTCAACTTTAATCTTAGGACCGAAATGCAATGGCGTGCAAAAATCTACAGATTTTTTCTATATAAAATCCAATTTTCGAAATCTATATAAATGTTGTGTAAAATTAATGTAAGTAAAATCAGTGCAATGGATTAGATTTTTAAATGTGATTTTGAAAATTTTTATTGAACGATTTCTGCGCGTCATTGTAGTTTTATTATTGTCACCCAAAGATTGTTATGAATTTATACAAGAAATATTTATGTTGAATAACAAATAAAATTACGCAATGTAGTTATTTTTATTCTTGTTTCGAAGATATGTTTTGATTGGACTCCAAAATTTTGGATCTCTGTAAAATGTGTATTATGAAGATTTTACTTTTAAAACATCTTGTACAAATAATTTAATCAGATATTGTGTTTTCAGGTTTCCCAAAATTTTGCAGCGAAATCATTTGAGTTGATTCGAGAAATTCGGAAAAAGTTTGGGAAACGTTGTACAGATATTTAAGAGTAAAATCTACAATCGAAAAGTACTATCAGCCACAAATGTATAAACGACATGATTATTATTATACCGTACGGGCGGATCCATTGATTTGAAGTCATCAATCAAAATAAAGCCCCACGGAGCCAGCGTCTTTAGAACCGAACATAGATAATATCACGACGGGCCGGCTTTCACTTTACAACGGGGTTATATGAACGCTCATAAACTTTGCACATATCTTACAGTACTTCAATCTTTTGCCTTCTAACACTTTTCCTGTTCAGTGTATTTTTCTTGTTCATTTGGTTACCAAAAAGTTGCACTGATTTCCAGTTATTTAGAAATGTCCGAAATATCGACAGCTGAAAATCAGTGGCCTTTGATTAAGAAGTAGTAGAATAAATTATAATAGTAAAAAAATAAAATAAAACAACTAGCTGTATCTATACATTTATTGTAAAAAAACAACTTTAAATTCAAATTCCATTCAAATGGTTCAAATTATTCAGACACTTGTGTAAGCGTCAGTACTTAGTTCCCACTACTTACTAGTTGAGCGTTCATGTAACATCGCAGTCGTATGTTCTTATTTGATTGATGACAGATAATTTCTGGAAGGCTCCTACACAGTGAACCGTCGTGGTGCCTCCTCTATGTCTCTGTTCTGTTGACGCGGGCTTACGTTAAAAAAACCCCCTTGTGTGTTGGTTGAGTTACGCTGTGGTACTGAGGAGGCATCACGGTAAGTTCGTTTTTTTTATTGTTTTTTGTTGATGTGAGAAAGAATTGTATTAAAGAATCTGGTAAAGCTCGTGCAAAATTATGAGCTGAAGTTTCTGTAGAAGCGCTGTAGCAATATTATAGGAGTGCGTACTGCGCAGCCAAAACATCTGAAATCAATATTTACAAGTCTAAGTTTTCGTAAGTTGTCCACATCATTGCCTCCGCGTCGCTTCCGCAGGGCAGACGTCAATCAGTGTTAGTCGCTCTCGCGTATCGATACGCACATCTCTCGTAAGAGAGAGCTCATAAAGTTATGCGCGATGTATACCGAAAGGGCAAAAACTTATAACAAATTCAGTGTTCGAAATAGAGCATTATAATTTATAATACATAGTCATTCCCGCGGTTTGCTCGCCCTCAATTTTATTCCACTTTCTATTTGCTATAGAGGATCGTCATTATCTTTGTAGTACAATTATACAGAGGAAAGACCTGCCCAATTTTCAGTCCAGCTCTATTAACGCGTATTGACTAAGAAACTTGCATAAAACCACCCCTGGGACACTATGAAATAAAGGTATGAAGCTACAAGTAGCTGAGGGGGCTGAGGGGTCTTGACGGGAAATTTTTTATGGACTAGACAGAGAGATACGCGATACAAAGAGAGACAGCTTGTGCATATAACGACAATCAGTTAGGCGATGTGCAATCTGAATTACTCTTTATTGCGTCGGAGCTAGAGTCGCTGTTTATTTAAATGATTTTGAGGAGCGTCCCTTCTGTCCGTTTAGAACTTTAGGATTGTGTGATAAAACGTCAAAATTGCAATTCTTTCTCGCATCTTTAATGTATCCATAGCTTCACGTACTCAGTTGATAACGTTGTGCACAGTATGCGGAGCGAAGTACAAGACACGTCCGGGGTTGACGTACCACTACACGCACACGCACAAGGACCCGCCGGCGGGCGCGAGCGGGTCGACCCCCGCGCCGGCCTCGGACGGGGACAGTCGGGACAGTCGCGCGGGGGCACACACGCCGCCCGCCACCCAGCAAGCTCAGAACCAACCGGCTGTCGAGTACCAGGACAGTTACGTTACCTTTCTGAATAACCCTGCCGGCGCGCCAGGTTAGATCGTCTCTTTGAATGTTAAATCTCTTAGATTCCGTTTTGAATTGTCGATTAAACAAAGAGATTGTAGGAAAATTCTATTGTCAAGGTCTAATCTAATCTCAAAGCAAATCTTGACTTTAAGACATGTTATTATTCTTTCTTCTCCCGTCGTAAGTCTTTAGTGTAAGAGTTTTCAATTCGTTCGAGGCCTTCGACATGACCGGCACGATTATAGTCTACGGCAACGGCCGAGACCGTCAGCTTTACCTGCCATTACAAGCACGGATTTAATAGGGACCGCGATCAGTTAACAGCTCAATTACGGACAATATATCGTACTAGGCGCCTTCGTTCTCGACGGAACGATGCTATCTCGCTAATTCTCGTAGCACTTGAAAGTCCGCATTTTTGCACGCAAATTTTGTTGTAGCAATTTGGCAGATGTACTCAGGTAAATGTTGCTATAAGTCGGTTCAATAAAGAAACGAATCTAAAACGACCTCTAAAAATCATGTTTTCTCGCTTGCGACATGATTAGCGCCGCCATTTTGGATTCATTTCTTTATTGAATCGGTTTATTTGTGTAACATATTGTAGTATCTGTGCTACGAGAACGTGTGTGAGATATCCTTCCGTTAGTCGGGAACGTCGTGGTCCAGTACACGCACCATATAGTAAAGTGTCGTTACGTTGCAGTGAGCGGGCCGGCGCCGGCCCCGCGCCGCCCCTCGCCGCCGCCGCGGCCCGCGTCCGCGGACACGTCGAGCTCGGACTCTGCGCACGCGCCGCTCGTGCCGCCCACGCAGCCCGCCACACAACCACCGGCTGACACTAAACCTGAAGGAGATAATAAGGTAACGACAAGAAAAGAAAGAAAGAAAATACATCTATTGAGACACACACAATTTCTAGACTCCACATACTACATTTTGAACAGATTATATATTAAGTATATGACATAAATTAATGAACACAAAGAAAGAAACAAAGTGTGTCCCGACACGGCCCCAACTCAGCATGGTACTGGCTGTGAACAGCCAGCGCTGGTCTTTTCTTCCCACATTCATATTGCAAATCAATTTGGTTACAATCTGACACTTCTAAGTCAATGAAGATAAAGAATAATGAGTCTACCGTGCGGTCGGAAAGATACACAGTTTATAATCTAACTAAATTAATTATAAACGTGACATAAACAACGCAGGGTGGATCTTGCGTGGATCTGCTTAAAGAGTTGGTTTTTAGTCATTTAATATGGCTATTTAAACGATTTTTTTTTCGCATCCGCAAATGAAACACAGTAGATTGTATGATATTCTTATTATAAGTGAATGTTTATATGCAAGCTGCTTATGCCGTCGACGTCGGAAGTGATCGTTCCGACGCCTGCAGCGGCCCCGCCCGCTATACTGCTCAAACCTGAGCCAGCACATAAGGTGAGAATGGCACTATAGGTAATGGCACTATAGCACTATAGGTAAAAGAACAAGAAAAAATCTTGACATGACATTGACATGACATGATAACTAGAAAGCACTGTGTAACTAGAATTCAGTCTGTTTGAGGTACTACGAATTTGTCTAATATAAATGATGATAAGAGATTTTTGGCAAAGCGATCAATTAAACAGGGAAATTATTGTACTTACACATAACAATTCATTACTTAGAGACTTCGCATTCAACTTTTAGGAAACACTGCGCTTGTAATGTTATTTACGAAGCGATTTTAAGCAATACAGATTTAATCCTTATCCAATTTAGTACCTTAAATACATTGTGCATTTAATATAGATCATTATTGCCCTTTACATGAATAATTTTATTTAAATGAATAATTTAGAAGATATTACTAATTTAAAATGCACAGACATAGCAGTTGCAGCGCAGCGCGACAACGTAATCCGTACTTATAAGTACGTTACGATAAATTAAATAAAATATAAATTCGAAATTTTATGAGAGTATTTAAATACTAAAGTGAATTCTTTTTTAAGACAAAACATGCTTATCAGCGCGACATTTTTTTCGAACTTTGCAGAGTCCATAATACTCACCGGATGTATCGGAGAAGATGTATTGATTCCCCGAATTCCTCTGATACCATCGTATTTACCGTTTCAATTTAAACGCCTACAATTTCCGGTAAACATATCTTTTGCAATGACCATTAATAAATCGCAGGGTCAAACTTTCAACGTTGCAAGCTTAGATTTGAGAGTAGTGTTTTTCACATGGCCAATTATATGTCACTCTTTCAAGAGTAACCTCTAAAGAAAACATGTTTGTAATGTCTAATGACAAAAAAAGCTGTGAACGTTGTATAGAAAGACATTCTGTAGTATATACGAGTATATAGTATCAGCGTTGCACCCGTGCGAAGCCGGGGCGGGTCGTTAGTTTCATAAATAAAAAAAACCATAACATTTTCTTTATTAGATTTTGCCACAAATAAAAGCCAGATCCAGAGCCAACCACAAATAATTTTTGAGTGAAAAATTATATTATTCCTTCATATTTGCATGATTTCATTTTGAATGGAAATCGAACGCCCTTAACATTTCTACGACTACCTATAGTATATTCCAAAAACTGAAAAAACCTCACAGAATCAATGGCAGGTGCCTTATAAATTATTAAAATCCACCCTTACATAACATATATGTGTAATAAATAAATTATTATACTTATTATGCCTATTATGTCCAGGGTTTCGTATTATCTCGATTGTCTTTTCAATGCTCAGTAACCTTGTCACTTATCCTTTGAGATAAAACATTGGAAAAAAACCGTATAAAAAAATAATTGTTCCGTAATTACAGGCCTCACCATCCCCGTACTGCGATTTCTGCCTCGGCGACGATCGCGAGAACAAAAAGACGGGCACTCCAGAAGAACTAGTGTCGTGCTCCGACTGCGGTCGCTCAGGTAAAGCTTGCTACCACGTCGAAAATAGAGTCTGCGACAGACATAAACACCTACGTGATAATATAAAACTGAACGGTGTAGTTGAAATACTAACGTCCATGTCGTACTCGGCCGATGCGTTCGATAACTTCGCGATGCAAACAAAGTTGCTTAAGGATGAGTATGTGAATGCTGTGTCGCCGCCTTCCAGGCAAAGTCCTACACTGTAATATGTAAAGAATATATTGGTTTCTAAAGGACATATAGGTTTGTAAAGAACATATTGGTTTTGGTTCAAAGTTTCGAAAAGCTTGTTTAGTGGTGTTGTCTGATTTGTAAAGAACATATTGGTTTGTAAAGAACATATTGGTTTGAAAAGAACATATAGGTTTGTAAAGAACATATTGGTTTTGGTTCAAAGTTTCGAAAAGCTTGTTTAGTGGTGTAGTCTGTTTCAAATGCAGTAGACTGGTAGACTTCAAGAAAGCGATACTATCATGAAGTTTTGGTGCGAAAATAGCATATAAACCGGTTCAATAAAGAAACAAATCTAAAATGGCGGCGCTAATCATGTGCTTGATAACTGGCGCTAATCAACACTTGTTAGAGCACTAGTGTGCAAGCGAGATAACTTGATTTTAGAGATCATTTTAGATTCGTTTCTTTATATTAGCGGTGTATGCAATACCTAGGATGACAGTTTTTCTCTCTGGAATTTGAAATATGCTAGCAATGATCAGCCTTTTTGGGTAATATAAGTCTTTGGGATATGAAGACAGAGTGAAAGTTTTTTTATATGCCATGTCGCTTCGCTCCGGGGACCATTGTATTACGCAGTATCGTGCACTGATATGTTAACATGGCCAAATTTATAATTTCCACCTCATTTTAGGTTTTCCATAGGTAGCCTATTTATTTATATTTAGCCATGTGATCATTTGGTCATGTTTATATATCAGTGCACAAAACCCAAAAAAAAACTCAAAACAGATTTATTCAAATAGGTCATAATCTGACACTTTTGTACGTCAATGAAGATAAACAGTACTGAGTCTACCGTGCGTTCGGAAAGATACCTCTACAAGAAGAACGCACAAGAAACTTCTTGACACTTCACAATACTGCGTACATATGATCTGTCCTCTTGAATCACTGACTATTGATGAAAACCGCATTAAAATCCGTTGGGTAGTTTTAAAGAAGCGTGGGAAGCGACTTTAATAATAATAAATAATAATATGGGACAATTTCCACACACGGTCATTTGGTCCCAAACTAGGCTATAAGCCTGTACTATGGTAACCAGATGACTGATATACATACTTATATAATCTTATAACACCCAGACACAAAGCAAACAGACATGTTCATGCACACAAATGTTTGACCTGGCCGGGGATCGAACCCGGGGCCTGCGGCACAGAAACCAGAGTTACTACCATCTGTGCCATCGAGGCTGTCTTTATTTTTTTATATCTTTGTAGAGATGCAAAAGCTTGAAATAGATGTTTCTTAGCTCTCTATACCAAAACTACTGAACATATTGGACTACAGGTAGCTTATATCAAAATACATTATATAGGGAACAATAAGATAAGGTACTATTTACCATATAAATATGTAAAAACCATAGGTTTTCTTTGACCAAATACTTTGGTGCGCCAAAATGTAGACATAGTTCGAGACATACTCGTAGATTTGGTATTAAAGGTCAGATCAAGACCCAACCACAAATATTTGAGTGGAAAAAAAAAATATTCTCTCTTCCATATTTGGGAAGTTTCATTTTGTGTAGAAGAGCAACCCCCTTCAGATTAGTTCTTACAATGTCATGAAGAATTATGCTATTTTCGTCATCATCATCATCTCAGCCGTTGGTAATCCACTACAGAAGACAGGCCTCCCCCATAAAGGGGGGTTTTGCCAATACTCGACACGCTTGGCAGGCGGGTTGTCGAGCGTAGTTCGATGGTATTTTGCAGAGGACGCTGCTGCCTCCTCTGGATCTGTTGACCCTTAGCCGGCTCTTACGGCAACCACGGGGAGAGAGGGTGGAGCACTATTCTAAAGCCGGTAACTCTAAGGCAAAGCTTTTTTACTAAAATATAATACCTGCAAGATGCCTATGAACCAAAATCAATTAAACCTCAAACCAAAATTGGTATACACATAAAAATATATTATTATTATCCATAATTAGGTAGGTATATGTTGTTATGTAATAGTCATATTGTCTATATATATCAAAGAAATGTTTATTTATGTCGTAGTTACAACTGACATAGTGTAGTTTTCGATTTTTTGACCAGTCCCAGAAATCTACATGTAAAATGTAAATGCGAAAGTTTGTGAGGATGGATGGATGTTTGTTACTCATTCACGCGAAAACTACTGAACCGATTGGGCTGAAATTCGATATGTAGGAAGTTAAGACTGGGATAACACATAGGGTACTTTTTACGCCGATATTCCCACGGGAACGAAGAATACGCGGGTGAAACCGCGGGGCACGGCTAGTATAAAACAAATTTAATAATCATATCTTAATGGGACCCTAAACCAAAGTTACTTGGATATAAAAACTAACGCATTGATATATTGTTACTTATATTATATACATTCCATTATAAAGTTATAAATTTCGTTATTTTAATCTCATGTTGGATATTTAAAATATGTATATTTTATTATTTATAAGATTTTTATTTAATTGAAACAAATGCGATAATAATAGGAGTATCGTACGAAGTCCTAGCAAATACTGCGATCGTAATATTAAAGCTACGTATTCACTTGAAGTGGCATCGAGTCGAACAGCCGCTTGAGTCGAGGGTCCCTTAAGTGGGTACGCGGCGACATTATGTTTAACATTATGTCCATCTGATATTAAGTATTTCATCTCGTTCACGTAATAGGAATGTAATATACCAGATTAAAAAAAACACAAGTTTATAATTAAATTAACAACAAAAATTATGAAAAATATAAGTCATTGTAATCGTATCGAATTAGTATCGTCATTATGTTAAATTTCGTAGGCGCCTATTACACGATGGGTTCGGCGTCCATCAGTGCCATCAATCATGAGTGATACTACTGATTTATTTCTTGAATGACGTCAATTATCACATTAGACCATAGACATAGATATATGGACATGAAATACCCACAAAAACGGATGCCATTCGCACAACTCATAATGTCGCATTACATAGCTTTTTGCTATTAGTTGAACTGTCAGTTCAACTACCACGAAACTGGTCGCTAAGATGGCCGATCAGGCGCTTATCTGCAACGGTCGCTACGTTGTATGTAATTTTATTGTATGTGCCGTCTCCTTATATTCCTTCCTCCAAGCATTAGACATACGTTAACCATCAATCATCGCCGTGACTGTGGCTAAACTGACGGCGAAACCTATCGTGTAATGAATGTCATAATTATGTTCGACAATAACGCTCGAAAACGATACGATTGTTTTAAAAAAATTGTGCTATTGATTTTCAAAAAAGTTTCGTCTAATAATATTATATTTATTATTTTATTGAATTAAATCTATACTTAAGACGTTCGTATCTCACATAGCAATCGTGATCTTGGTGTTGCCATGTTTTTAATAGCTTATCGAGTGATGCCAAATTATGATAATTATTTCAATATGACATTTGTATATAAATTCTCAAGTAACATTTAAAGATGTGCCTTATTTTGTTCCAAATTATATTAAAATTGTATATACGGACACAATTATTCGTGAATTGCTTCGCTTCGACCAAATATGAACATACCAAGTGTTTTTTAGCTTGTTTATTCCTTTAAATTAAATTGAATGCACAAATTTTAAAAACAAGAATCAATCGTCAAATGTATATATTATACATTAAGTGTATTTCTCATGATCCTAGCTTTTCTAGTCACGCGTCGCCAAAATAAGAGTCATTATCATAAAATTGCACGCA
This sequence comes from Hemistola chrysoprasaria, assembly GCA_947063395.1. NCBI lineage: Eukaryota > Metazoa > Arthropoda > Insecta > Lepidoptera > Geometridae > Hemistola > Hemistola chrysoprasaria. Next base: position 6,839,152 of record OX346733.1, on the reverse strand, counting down.
AATGCCATTTATTTTTGTTGTAGTTTTGGACCACAGAGCTTATTTAGTGCCTTTACGCTTGATTTTGTAGACGAATAAAATTAATAGGTCAATTTTAATGAGTTCTTTTGAAGATTTAGAGGTGACCTATATTATTGTAGTTGTAAATGTTTTGAAATGCGTTTCTAACCGAAGTTGATATTGTCTGAGTTGAAAATCACAACACAAAGAATGCGTACGCGCACGTTGCGTGCATGTGCGTTCACACCGTTACACATATCAGTCTAGCGAGTCTCATAAAGTTTAAACCTTAGGGGCCTCACTAACCAAAGCTGTTGGCATGCCTCTTCTCTTCCTGTCGTATATTCCATTTGAGAGAGACCATGCCCGCGGCATTTTAGTGTGTTGGGCCCCTAAAAAATTACAACGTGCATGTTTATTCGAGGTCTTAAGGACACCTAAGCCGCCGACAGGCGACATGTCGATAGCTTAGAAATATACGTGTTATATATAGCTCGACAGAAAAGAGTAGAAACGGAACTAATTTAAAGTGTATGTGTTGATTAAATTGTTTTTACTCTTGTAAAAGACAGTGGCGTCCCCATTATTTTCTACTCTTTTGTGTCGAACTATACAAAGAGGCTTAGTAATACTTAAGGTGGTGCATCTACCTTAACAACTAGCTAGAATGAATTGCGAAATTCACAAAAAAATGTCATCTTCCCATGCAAATTTGTCGATCAGCTGATCCATTTTGTATGGGAAGTTGAAAAATTTTCTTGTTAATTTCGCAATACTTTCTTTTAAAATGCATCCCCTTAAGTGTTATACTACACCTTTTCAACACATTGTATAGTACTTAGAAATGGCCTTACGCTATTTCCAGAACTCTTTTTATTTTCTGAATTTTTTTCCGTGGGGTGGTGGGGTGAGGTAAACATGTACAGCACACATTTACATAATCACGCAAACAATCGCATTAAATTTTATGTCAGCGGTTGCACGTGAAATAGTGTTTGATAACGTGTTGCGCATCATATGGCCAACAGAGGGGTACTCCTTGCGGTGACATTTCTATAGTGCTGTATTTTTAAAAGGTGTGTAGAGTCCAGACCTTCATTATTATAAACATTAATGAAACAAATAATTTGATTGCGGGCAGTTGATTGCGAGCGAGAGTGTGTTCGTAATGCGTACTTCATTGGAGCTTATTTGAACAATTTTTAGATATAAACAGAAAGAATGGTATTAGGACATGAATCGAAATTTTATTCCAAAGATAAAACGACATATTTTAGTTGAAAATAAGAAAATTTTTTGAATAATTGTTTTATTACTTAATAATATATTAATATTGTATCATTCCTATAGTTTATCGATTGTTTTATAATAGAAATTTTAGTTATTTTAGTAATTAAGACTTATATCCTATATTATGTACTTTTAGTACAAATATGACAATTTATATTGATAAAAATTTTAGAGATGTAGATAAGAATACGAGTATGACACATTGTTTATTTATGATAAGAAAGGGCAAATTTTACATGGTTTTCTAGTCACTGTGTGGCTAAATTTAACCACAGCATAAGAGAAGATGACCTTTATACATATAGGTATACCCTTATTAGGTTAATGACACTTTAGAGACGGGCCAGGCCTGCAGATATGCAGTAACGGCATAACTTTGGCGAAAGAATCGTCCTTAGGTTGCTCTGTAGGCTTATACTGGACGTTAATATTCCTAGTTATTTAATCGGCGCCACAGAACGTGAGAGAAATAACGATCATATGATATCTCGCTCGCTCTTTCAATCCTTTTGAGAACCGCTAATAAAGAAGTTACAAGGGCGAGCGACATAGCATAATATCATCTATGCCAGAAGTGTTGTCGAAAATGTCTATAGAATATATTTATAGGTATTCGTTACCATGCTATAGTTTTTTTTAATATTTAATGTGGTACTTAATACACAAGGTAGATGTACGTGTGGTGCCTTATTTTGTGCAATTTTTATCTTTTTTCATAAAATGCGTTTAAAATTTATTTTACACCAATATGTAAATGAAACTAGTGTATTGATCATCTAATTCACTGTCAATTTTAATTTTGTATTGTATTTGGGACACATTATAATTTCATGAACGTAAATTTTATTAAAAAATCGAATAGAAATTATCTTAATTTAAACAAGAAGAATTTTGCTAATAAAACGAAATATTGTAACAAATCAAACTATATATAAAGCAATTCCAGTCAATTTTTCAGATTCATTTTATTGACTTACCTATTATAAAATTCAAATGTTTTAAACATAAAATTAACGGTTTAAAATTATGTTTGTATTAATTAAATAATGTTTAAAACATAATATCATTAACATATATATGGTAAACGGCGAGTTGCTGACCAGAATAGATTAAATGTAATTTTTTTACACCATCTCTTAATTAAATTAACTCTTTGGCAACTCGTCGTGAAAGTTAATTAAAAAATTAGGTAATTTTACATAATAATAATATATATATTATACAGATATTTAAAAATTTTAAGTACCACTTAATATTAGATGTGTTTTAATTTTATTGTTGTGTATGCCTGTTGGAATAATGTTAGGATAATATTATATTATAACGATTTGGTGTCAGAGTCGATTATTAAAGAAAACATGAACCTTTAAAATACCAACAATTTATATGAATATGTATGTATTATATGATTTGTACAAGATCACTGGTCTACCTCCACTATCACATATCGACCAATGACCAAAAAAATAATCAAATAATGAACGAATGTGTGTCTTATCATTAATAATAAGAATTTACTATGAATCCATTTGATGTAATAAATACTATGCGTGGAAATATAAAATACAATATTATGTATAGTGACAGACACGCGAATGAAAGTGAACACTTTTTAGAATGGCCTGACACCAAACTAAATGTACACTAGCAATTAAGATCAAGTCAATTTATTATTGTTCACTATTATTATGGCGCGTTACAATTATAGGTTAATGCCTGTTTGGAAGTGCATATCTAACGTCAAACCAAAGAATCTTACTGTTGTATGTTTGACATTTTATTCGTGTTTTATTGTTATAGTAGTACAACTGTTTAACAGAAATGCTGCGTAAACATTTTTCTAAGTAAACAACACTTAATGCACAGTCAATACAGATTTGTGTGTTGACGTGGTTGACTTTTGGTCTTAGTATAGTGGGCGATTACCCTTTAACAAAAATTTTGTGTTTTACGCAGTATACTGTTAAATATTCTGTGTTACATCGAAAATGCGAAGTTTCGTTTTTAATTTTGTAACATGGTTAATCATTAAATTCTCTATGGATAATATTTAGTTTCATTCGCTTATGTGCTGAAAAATAGTGAATGTGTGCACTTCCTTACGACATTGTCCTATATATGTATTGTATTGTTGTTTAATTATTGTTTATTTACGGGTTGTGTCTTTTTATTTCACTATTGTTCGGCACATTACATTTTACCCCTTATTTTTGTCCTTTATGAAAACAGAGCATGAAGATAATGAAGAATTTTTAAGGTAAGAATGTTATGTGCCTTACAATAGTTAATTTTGATATGGAACTTAAATGTTATACTTCTCACTTCATTCGCTTGCAGCTGGACGCCAATGTCCCTAAAAAAAGAAGTGATGAACAAGGAAGATATGGCTATCTCGCTCGCTCTTGCACCCAGCTCTTGTAAGCGCTACAAGAGTGAGCGGGACAGCATATCGTCTATTCCCTTTGTCAGTAACATTGGCTTCTAGTATAATAGCATGATTTTAGCTCAGATTTTTAAGTACAGCAAGGCTAGCATTTCCTAGTGGAGAATAAAAGAGTAAAAGAGACAGCAGATGTATTTTGATGATTTTTGTAGTGGGCCGCAGGGGGGGGCAATCGTTATGCTTACCATTAGGCCTGACTTGCTCGTCTTATCACTCACTATTATAAAAAAAAAGATTTTTAAAAAGGGTACTAAAGTGCGGTATGTTTGATGACAGGGCATCCAACGTGTCTGCAGTTCACAGTCAACATGATAGTGTCTGTGCGCAAGTACCGCTGGCAGTGCATCGAGTGCAAGTGCTGCTCCATCTGTGGCACTAGCGATAACGATGTGAGTATTGGAACGGTGAACGAACACCTATGAAACATCTGAAGGCTTTCCAACCTGATTCACTTTTATTACTGTACTTACAAAAGTCCAAACAGGTCCGTTTGGACCTTTTCTTAGGCCTAGTTGCACGCAATTTAGAGAAAGTTTTTTTTATTAAGCGGCCATTGCGAGTTGGCATTATTCAATTATCACAGTGCTAAATGAACTAGCGCGGTAATTTAATTTGTAGTATAGAGGAAGTTATACAGTGATCTACGAATATACATTTCGTATTCAAGAAACTAATTTGGCATACTTGGTAATTTAAATAGCGAAAAAATTTGCAGATCTAGTAGGTAGGGCTTTAATAAATAAATAATAATAATAATAATATGGGACAACTTCCACACACGGTCATCTGGTCCCAAACTAGGCTAGAAGCCTGTACTATGGTAACCAGATGACTGATATACATACTTATATAAGCTTATAACACCCAGACACAGATCAAACAGACATGTTCATGCACACAAATGTTTGACCTGGCCGGGGATCGAACCCGGGGCCTGCGGCACAGAAAGCAGAGTTACTACCATCTGAGCCAACGAGGCTGTCAAATTGTTAATATGACTGGGCCACTCGCACTAAGTGGCAAACCTGCACTGCATGACCCACCGATCCGTGCGTACTGCGTACACATTGCACGCTAGCCTCGGAACGTCGGCGCGACTCACACCAATTAGCGACCGTCAAGTGGCCAGGCTATTCATTATTCTGTGACCTAGACCTATTCGCAGTACGCACGGATCGGTGGGTCATGCAGTGCAGGTTTGCCACTTAGTACACTTATAGTACAATTATAGTTACAGTTCAATGTGTTCCCAATTCATTGTATCGGAGTACAAAAGTTATGCCGCCAAGTAGTAATGTGCAAACATTACTGTGGTCCGGTCTGGAGAGCAATGTTACCAGCGAAAATACTGGGCACGACTAGTTTCAACAACTAATATCTCAGGGTGACAGGCGCAGTGCACTTCTGCGCAGAATTTTGAATTTTAAAGCACTGGGTGGCACTGTCTCTGATATGGGCAATCATGATGCTTACCATCAGGCACCTAATTTGTTCGTCTTGTCACTAACTTGTAACTAACATAAAAAAAGTATTACGTATAGTAAATTATACGCACCAACAGCCCTTATTAATAAAAACCTTACAGACTAACACAAAAATAAAGCATACATTATTATATTATACACTACGCAGGGATTAGTCTCGCCTCCCTGAAGCGTGGGAACTCAATTCCATCGGCCCAAAATTCGGGTGACAGGGAAATCACATATATAATTATCATGGAGCACGTAGAACTTGAAGTTCTGCGTCCTTGTTGACTCCAGCCACTCACTGTCAGTGTTATCTGGATCTGGTAATGTAATGTCGCACTCTCTCAGGATCAACTGTTGTTCTGCGACGACTGCGACCGTGGGTACCACATGTACTGCCTGGCGCCGCCGCTGGACTCCCCGCCCGAAGGATCCTGGTCCTGCGCGCTCTGCATCAAGGAGTTCCATCATAAGTAGATCACTGGCAGGTACTACGTCACCTATTGACACCACAGAATACTAAAGGGACAGAAGGGACACTCCTCATTATCATTAAAATAAATAGCGACTCTAGCTCCGACGCAATAAAGTGCAATTCAGATCGCACAGCACCTAACTAATTATCGTCATATTAATCTACAAGCTGCCTCTCTTTCTGTCGCGTATCTCTCTATCTTTTCTCTCTGTCTAGCCCATCTAGACGGAAGCCCCAGCTATTTGTAGCTTCATACCTCTAATGCGGAGTGTCTCAGGCTTGCTTATACTATAAATTTATCTCAAAGCTAAGTACAATGTACAAAAGTTACCTTTGTGACAGGTAAACAAAACGCTAGCGTGTTCTAAGTCGATCCCAGCGACATCTAGCAATCCGATTGAGCTGAAATTTCGTATGTAGATAGCTTAGACCCCGAAATAACACATAGGGTACTTTTTATCCCGAAATTCCCACGGGAACGATGACTATACGGGTGAAACCGCGGGGCACAGCTAGAACATTACTAAAGTTATTGACGACCTGGGGTACCATCTGTATTGCCTGGCCACACCGCTCTACTTGCCCGTATATTGAAGACAGTGACAATAAGAGCGGTTACGCACTACTTCCGAAACGAATCCGATCCGAATCCGTTTAAAACGGTCCGAAGTAGTCGTAGAACTATTTGTAAGGCAGATAACGCACTAGATACGATTTCAGTCATCCGTGAATCTCCATTTCAGAGACGATATTGACGGACCGAAGTAGCCATAGTTGTATTTGTATGAACACTCGTGCACTGCGTCCGGATCGAGTCGATTTAGATTGGAGGTAGTACGGAAAGCAATATCCGAATAACGGATTCGGATCGGATTCGTTTCGGACCTAGTGCGTTAGTTACCGCTCTTACATTATATTTTTTCTTTTCAGATAAAGAGTGAGATAGATACATATAAGAGTGAGAGGGTAGTATTGAAGGGATAGCTGTTAGCTAGGTAGTTAGGGTGTAACGAATTGCGTACAATCTGGAGATCAGGTGTATCTTGTCATAATATATGATGAATTAGGTTTTATAGCAATTACTAAAGAATAGTTGGGTCTTCGATTTTATGATATTTTTTTTCTTTTTGACCGCTATAGTCACATATACCAGCAAAAAGGGTTTAGTAATACTTAAGTTAGTATATCTACCCATCAAACTGGAGAACTTCCAAAAGAAATAATTGCGAAATTCGCAAACAATTTTATTTGCAAGCAGGTTTATTTTGACGTGTAGATATAGGCACCTCTTTATACCATGATTCGACGATTTGCGAGTTTCTCGATATTTCGATGCAGTTGCATGCGCCTTGATCATGGAAGAACTGACAGGCATCGGCGAGTTGAATTTTATTGGTGGATGAATCGGACATCTACCCTCTTTTTTCTTAAAAAAGTTATCCTAATGCTTACAACCATGATAGTTTCAAATTATATATATGTAGATGTAACGCCTTAATTATTACACCTTTTTGGAGTCACGATCTTAAAGTAAAATTGTAAAACTAAAACACTCCCGAATGATGGATTTGTAAAATGGCCGACATTTATCCCTGGTCAAACAGATTGAAGTCTCATTCTATTCTTTAGTTTGCACTGAGATAGGGACTCGATCAATGTTGCCATAGATGTAGATTATTTACGCGCGCAATTGAGGCGGAACTGTACCGAAAGTTGTTTTAATTCTAGACAGGGTTACTGTGTCAGTTAGCTACCTCATAAAGATTACTTTTACATAGAAAATGCTTCCTTGACCTTTAACTAAGAATAATACGGAAGTTGATATTTCTTCGCGATATGATCTTATTTTGATGTCGCTCGAAAATACGGGATATGCCCGCGTGCTTATTACGAATAGCAGTAGAAGTATGGAAAGCGTTTAAATTGCTATGTCTGCTGTCAAAAAGCATACAAAAAATGTCGTTTGACAGCTAATCTTACTGCTGTTGCTACGCGACTGCAAGTTTGTAATAACGGCGCCGGTCTTTTGATAGGCGTGCACTGGGACCATTTTAGTCCAACGCGCAGAGGCCCCTTTGAGCTTTTAAATGTTATGGATAGCACCTATCGGGGTCCGTCTCTGAAACCATCTACAGAAGATGAGCTCAAAGACGCTAGGTTGAATGAATGGAAACTATTGGATTTGTCTATAGGTGTGATTTCTAGATGGATGGTAACCGGGCTATTGCTAGAGACTCCGGCACCTGCCACTTCGAGGCGATGACTCTCCGTTCACTAAACGGACCCCCATAAAAGCCGCTCTCTATAAAGGGATAAAGGCGACGAGAGGGGCAACGTTGGTGTGAGTGGTTGTTATATTAACCTTTTAAGAGGTTGCTAACTGATTACAAATTACCAGTAATTACTAGTAGTATTCTGCAAAAAGGTAGATTCGTTACAAAGTTCAATTCGAGTATACATAATTAAATACTCGGTTTGTATAATTGTTAATGAATGTCAGTTCCTACTCAATAGCGCTATCGTCTTGATATATTTACTCTTGGACTTTTTATGCGTTTTTATACGAATTATGTGTATCCGTCTTATGGTAAACAAGAGAATTATAGAGTACTCGTTATTATGATTCCATTCTTGTGGGAATTTAGAAAGTTTGCTCTTAGTACTAATAACTAATTTATGTTCGTGATTTCAAAGTTGACGCCATAGTGAAAGTTGTAAATATCAATTTTCCTCGCCTCGCTTAAAGTTAGCAGAATAAATGTTGCAATGGGTAACAGTGTGACTCATTGGGGAAAAAAGTCTACAGTGTGACTCGTTGGGATTAAATTTCGAAGTAAATGTTGCAACGGGTAACCGTGTGAATCGATGGAAAAAAAATCCCAACAAATCGTAGACCCAACAAATCATTTGCGAACCTAACCTTTTTCTAGGCTGACATATGTCCATTGTCTGCATTATAAAAAGAGATTTCCAAAAAAACCTTTGCAAAAGCTAAAGGAATGCTTAAAGTGAAGCTTTAACGGATTCACATACAAACGCTATTTCTACCTCTACTGGTGCTTGCTTTAGTATTCTGTACTTTATTTTTTATCACCAGGCATGTCGTTCATGCGATATTCAAGAAAAATGTATTCTTTTAATTTATACCAGCAGGCAGTTTAAATACATTAAGTGAATATGAATAATGTGCATCGGGCTCAATAAAGAGTCAGTTCGGCTTTGTAAAACGTTGTCACTTTCACATGAAAACTTGTAATTAAATTGTATCCCAAATGCAAAGGAAAAATAATAGAGCGAGAAAGCTTGACACGCCTCTCACATTACCCTGTACCATGTAATGATAAATTCTGTAAACTGTTCTGTAAACCGTTTAGTTTCAAAAGTAAAAGTCATCTGTAAAAGACGCTTGCGGTCTGTTTGGACTGAATCTTATATTGTACTAAACTCATTTTGAATGAACGATAAAATCACTTGTTCCCAAAATGACTGATTTTCCAAATGTCTCTGTTTATGGATGTCTGAAATAAAACTGTCAAACAGAAGTACAATCGAATACACTTTTTATAATAAATATTTAAAAAAATAATATTACATTTTCGTAGCAAATAAATCTTTATACAATAAAAAATGATCAGTGATAATAATAATAAATAATATTGGCGTAATAAGGGCCTTACTGAGTCTGCTGGTAACAAAAATTTACCCTCATGATGCTGCCTATAAAAAAACCGGGAAATAAATATATCTTCGTGTCCTAGGATTGGGAACTAGTATTCTCAGCGATTTATTTCCCAGAGATACACTTTTATAAAACTACACTTTTATTACTGGAAGATACTTTTAAAATTCAGTAGTATTTACTTTTAAGTTATTCTTCTTAGGTACACTTTTTGGATAAAAAACTGTTATGCATAAAATATATAATTCAATTTTGTGCTCTTCTTTATATATATTTTTTTTAATCTAGAGGTCACCATTAGCTATTTTATCCTTGGAGACTGTTGTTGAAGGTAAATTGACACAAACAAAACTTATGATTCGTGTGTCAAAATTTTCGGATAAAACAAGCAGAGACATACTGCATTAATTAAAAACACTACTAATGCATCAATGGATATGTTTAAGAATTTGTAAAATAGTAGATCTCATTCATGATAAAATTGACATGGAGCAGTGCCTGTGACGCCTCTACTACATATACGTTTAAAAAAACAATATGGATTACAAAGCATGTCATTTAAAGGTGACTTCATATTTTGTAGCGTTTTAGTTACTAATTTAAAATTTGCATTTAAAACAATTACACTCACTTTTTCACCTGAGTGAAGACATATGTAAATAAAGATATTTAAAAACTCCCTCCGCTTTTTCCTGTTCCATTATGAGGTCATAATCACCTGTCTGTCTGTGACATATTTACTGTGACGATTCCAATGAGGCTGCGAACACGATATATTTGACAACTGTCCCATCTGTACCTAGTGCTGTAGCATCAAGTCCAGGTTACCAAGTCGTTGCAATATTGTTTAAAGAGACAGGATACCAAATTTCGAATCGGTCGGACCACTGGAAGTTGCAAATATCTCTCCAGCTAGAAAAGAGCTGATAATCTTTAAACAACTGAACCTATTTTCATGAAAAACATTCTCGATCACGACAAAACATTAAAGTTTCCGAAATAATTTTTATTCTAAGCCCGAAATATTGTAAAAAATTTTTTTAATTACACAGGAAAGATAGCTTACTTATTTTCTCCATTTAAAAATGTTGTCAATTCACTAAAAGGTGTAAAAACTCAGGCAAGGATTGTATATTATGATTGTATCTGATTGTACCTGTCCCGTCAGACATTACCAATATCCGACATTCGTAAACAAAGACATTTGGAAAATCAGTCATTTTGGGAAAAGTTGATTTTAAGATTCGTTCAAAATGAGTTTAGTACAATATAAGATTCAGTCCAAACAGACCGCAAGCTAAAAGACTATAGAGCCCGATACAGCTCCCGTTTACTGTATTTTGTTTATAATTGCAATTATTTTCGATTCTTCCATACCACTTTGTATAATTTTTTGTATAATAATACGTAATCGTACGTAAGTCAACTCGTCCCATAATAACAATTCATTGAGATGGAGTCTGTTTTCCTTCATTCGATAGATGGCACTAGTTTTTACGGTGGGTTCCCAATGGGTCACACTAAACGAGTGTGACTCGTTGATATACATGTTTTAAAAATACATGCTGTAGCTGGTATCAGTGTGACTAGATAGATGACTTTTTCAAAACAAATAAATGTAACGCGTAACAGTGTGACTCGATGGGAAAAATGTCCCAACAAATCACAGTGTGACTCGTTTAGTGTGACCCGTTGGGAACCCACCATTTTCACAGAACTGACATCTGTCAACTGTCTGCATTAAAAAAATAGGTTACTTACATGTAAAGAACTTTTTAATTTAATTTAAAAAAAAACTGACTTCGTATCATAATTCCCTTCACTATCACGCTTGATCGCATAAACATATAGGTTTAGTTGCACCAACCATCTTTAATATTAACTAATGCTTAACCGATCGTTATGGTTATTAGTACGCGTATTACGCGTTGCACCATTTAAATTAATGTAAAAAATTACGTCAAAAATGTAGTTCACATTCAATATACAGCTCGACAGAAAAGAATAAAAACAGAACTAATTTAAAGTGTAAGAGCAGTTTCGCACTAAATCAGAAACGAATCCGATCCGAATCCGTGAAATACGGTCCGAAGTAGTCGTAGAACTGTTTGTGTGATAGTTAAACGCACTAGATACGATTTCCGTCATCCGTGAATCTCCATTTCGGAGACGATATTGACGGACCGAAGTAGCCGTAGTTGTATTTGTATGAACACTCGCTTAATGCGTCCGGATCGAGTCCGATCACGTACGTAGATCGGAGGTAATCCGAAGAGCAATATCCAAATTCAGTCTTCCGAATAGCGGATTCGGATCGGATTCGATACCGCTCTAAGTTTGGATTCAATTGTTTTTATTGTTGAAAAACACAGTGGCGCCGCCATATTTTGTACTCTTTTCTTTCAAGCCGGAGATTAAACGGTCGGTAAAACATCGGTTACGTAAAAGTAAGTTGGTTCAACTAAGCCTTAGTAGTATTTCACGTTTAAATGTTGTACATTTAGTAAGGTTTGGGATAAACAAAAATTGTAAGAGTAAGTCATATTTGCACAAAATAATAAAAAACAAATTTTTGCAGATAAGTATGTAAATCATTGTATTAAAAATTCAATAGTCAAAAATCAGGTTTTCAAAAGCTTACCTATACATCGACAATTGTATCGTTAATAAATATTAAAGCTTTTCAAGGTTTTTAAAAGGGTGTAGTGATACTTAAACTTTCCGTAAAACTGAATGACTTGTGAAAAAAATACTTTAAGATTTTAAAGAAATCTAATTTTAATATTCTACTATCGACACGCCTTCTCTTCGCTCCGGGTACTATTATTATGACACCCGTATGTATACGCATAAGCCTTCTTCTTGAATCACTCTGTCTGTCTATTGATGAAAACCGCATTAAAATCAATTGAGTAGATTAAAGGCTAGAACTACACACCGCACCGCATAGCATAACAAGAATTTGCCCGCATCACTTTCGTACAGATATTTATTTATGATAGTGAGTGACAAGACGAGCTAATCAGGTGCCTGATGGTAAGCATCATGATTGCCCATATCAGACACAGTGCCACCCAGTGTTTTAAAATTCAAAATTCTGCGCGGCACTGTTCTACGTTGTCACCCTGAGATATTAGTTGTTGAAACTCGTCTTGTCTAGTAATTTCGCTGGTAACATTGCCCTTTCAGAGCGGAACATGTTTGCACATTACTGCGTGGCGGATGTATAACTGGCAAAGGTGTGGTACTTCCCCAGGCGGCCCCTTGCAAGAGGCCTACCACTACAAAACTATTTGAACTATCGTACACTACAGCGCGGCCCGCTGTAGTGATAGAGTTCGACTTCCCATACAAATTTGTCGACAACTGGTTCATTTTAAATGGGAAGTCGTATTTTGCTAATGTCGCAATGCTTTCTTTTGCAAATTGTTAAAGTTGACAGGTAGACAGAGAGAGAGAGAGAGACAGAGAGAGAGAGAGTAAGTATTACTATCCCTTTTTAACACGTCCGATAATATTCAAAGGGTAGAATGAATACACCTCTTTATAAAACCTTGTATACTACTATTATATAGTTCGACACAAAAGAGTAGAAACGGAACTAATTTAAAGTGTAAGTGTTGATGAAATTGTTTTTACTCTTGTAAAAGAAAGTGGCGCCCCCATTATTTTCTACTCTTTTGTGTCGAACTATAATACATACCTATATAAGTACATTAGAGTGTATATTAAAATAAGTTCTGTCGGTCTATTCAATGTGTGACATTGTAAAAATCATTAATTATAATATAAATAATTATTTTTTATTTTTGTACTAATCCGGTTCACAGCTCTGAAATTACATGCATTCCAATTTAGAAAGAATATTGTGACAAAGATTTTTTTGATCATTGCAACACTGATATTTTTTAAAAGTGCGCGAATGTGTGCTCAAATTGTAATAATAGGTTTTATGAAAATATCGTTAAATACAGGGTTACTGTTAATTCAATAAGCTTGCTCTATTGAACTCATCGCTTGGAACAACTTTCACTGTGGGACCAACTCTGAAATCACATAATATTAAAGTTATTTATAAAAACCATAATCGAATAAAAGAGTATAATATTATAAATATTGTATAGATATAATGTAAAAACTTAAACTTAAAAGTGTTTTTGTTGATTTTAAAAATAAATGATTCCATTTCAATAAAATTTATATTGATTCCGTTTTAGAGACCACCTCCGAAGTATGACCTATCAAACAAAAAAGAATCATCAAAATCTGTTCATTATTGACGAAAACCAGCTTCAACAACTATATACAATCAAATTAAAAACCCTCCTTCTATTTTTTTTTTATGATAGTGAGTGACGACGAGCTAATCAGGTGCCTGATGGTAAGCATCATGATTGCCCATATCAGACACAGTGCCACCCAGTGTTTTAAGATTCAAAATTCTGCGCGGCACTGCACTGCGCCTGTCACCCTGAGATATGAGTTGTTGAATCTCATCATGCCCAGTAATTTTGCTGGTAACATTGCCTTTCAGGCCGGAACACAGTCATGTTTGCACATTACTGCTTGGCGGATGAATAACTGGCAAAGGTGTGGTACTTCGCCAGGCGGCCCCCTGCAAAAGAGGCCTACCACTACAAAATTTTGAAGTCGATTATAAAAAACAACTGTTTTTAGAACAAACGTCTTGATTTATAATGTGTACTGGTATAAATAGATTCATACCACAATACATGAAATAACAAAATAAAATGAAAGCTAGACTAACCTGTGACAATTGGTGGTCTTATCGCTAAGAGCGTTCTCTTCCAGACAGAGTTGGTTCCATAGTGAAAATGGTTTCAAATGGCCATTATAGACGATTATAACTGAAAGGTAACCCTGTACCTTTATTTCATTTTGGCGTATATTGCTAAATTCGATTATCTATAAAAATCAATGTGCTTGTAGTATATCAACTTTAAAATCGGTTAATTAATAATTATGCATTGAAATTATGTATTGTTTGTATATATTTTCCAACTTATGAATGCGCATGATTGTACCTATTTAATGTATAAATAAAAAATCGTACGGAGGAACGACTAAGGGCTTGTACACAAAACTGCGATGCGACGCGATGCGAATTCGCAACGCAGAAAATTACGACACGAATTGCTGCGATGCGATTTCGTGCGGCAAGGCGTCTCCCAGGGTGACCATTCCTTCGACGACCGTTAACCGTACTAAACGTATTTTGAATTGAAAACTAGGTCGTGACATGGATCGTAAAAAAAAATGTGCACTTTTATTATTGCTTAGGAGATACAGGAAAAAGAAACAAAGAACAACATCGCAGGAATGCGCGATGCGAATCAATTCGCAAGTTCTTGCGATGCGTAAAGGGAGCTCGCAGATTTTTGCGATGCGACGTCGCATCGCAGTTTTGTGTACAAGCCCTAATACAGAAAAATCATGACGATTTCCAAATTGTGTAGCTTTTACTTATACAAAAACTTAGTTGATTAATATCAAATATGCGAGAGTACCTAATACATAAATAGGGCTACAATGAATTTTTGATTAATTTGAAGTACGGGGTTTTGTAGTTACAATTTAATAAATATCAAAACGTATGTTATTTTTTTACATAAAACATTGATAAATTTATTTGACTATGAACTCCCAAAGCCCATAAGTGTGTAAATGAAATGAATTTCATGGTGATCCTTATTTGTTTTGAATAAAGTGTGTTGCAGAGTTAAAATTTTCGTATTAATTTTTATGTGTCACTTTTCCTCGCGCGTCTATTGCCGTCTCGCTGACATCGCGGCTGTCATTGCTTCCGTGCGAGCGGGACGGCAACTAACCTACTCGCGAGGGACAGAGACAAGTACGATAATGAACGAAATATATTTGCTCCGTGATCGCACTTTAGTATAATACATAGACAGCTTAACCTAAAAGACAACGCTTTATGCTTTCGTCAATGATATGCAGTGACACATCATAACCGCCGGACCCGCCCCTTTCGTTCTTAATTTGATTCAATGATTGCGCATGACGTGCCATGAACTATTACATGTTTGAAGTCAAACGACCAATAATAGATTGATCAAATGCGATTGGACTCGCATATGAAGGGTTTCCTACCCACCATGTACACCGTGAATTATTAACTATTAAATATGTGTCACCTTTCCTCTTCTACCAAATAAAATTATTATTAGTATTATTCTAATTGGTTTATGAATTTATTGCAGTAAATGTCCTATAATATGACAATTTACTAAACTCGTTGGTTGTATGGAGAGCACCTTTAATTATGAACTTTATTTTATTTTATTATTAGTTATAGGAAAACAATAGGAATACATGTATTGTGAAAATTGCAAGTGTCTAGCTATTACGGTTTATGAGATACAGTCTAGTGACAGACGGACGGACGGCGCGACGGAAACATTGTAAAAGGATCCCTTCAGCACCCTTTGGATACGGTACCTTAAAAACTAGCCGACCTCCCCATCACTACATATTGGCGATTTTGTTTTTATACTAAAATAAAGAAAGCGGGGTCTATAAGGTGAAGATGTCTGTGGTATATTATAGGTATAATTTGATGATAAAAAAAAATTAACAGTATGAATGAATTAATATACTACGAATAGACTATCGAACATGGTACGACCGTACCACGAACTTGGTTTGCCACCATATTATTATTACTTGGTACGGTGGTACGGTCGCTTGTATATCAAAGAGGTTCGATCGTGTGGCGTGACCACTAAAATAAAAATAAATAAAACACCGTACCGAACGGTACGGCGGTACGATCGAGCCATGTTCGGTCTATTCGTAGTATTAGTCTAGTGCTATATATTGTGACATTGTAAAACTGTGATCAGATTAGGTGGTTGTGAACTTAGAGCGGGGTTTACATGACTTTTGGATGATTTTTTTTTAAGTCTAACATTTAATTAGTCTTATGTTTTGACGGTAATATGTAAAATTGTAAAGGGACGTCCACTGGTAAAATAGTATTCTTCAATGTCAAAGGGCCAACGTGGGACATCATTCTGTAACTTTCCTAGTTTAATTGTGTGTCTTTATGGTGTCTTAATGGAAAAGCTAGCGAATAAAAATTACTGATCGTGAAATTATGAGTGCAATTTTGATCAGGCTCGAGTGAAAAAAATACGCTTTATTAAGAGGCCGGCGACCAACGAATTTCCCATACAAATGTTATACCTACAACTATTTACAATAAGAGCACGTTCCCAACTTACGATTATGTCATTCGGAATGAGACATTAGTTGTCTAGGTTTCTTCTAATTATATTTTAATCCAAAATAGAAAAGCTTATTATAAAAGAAAAGAAGGCTTATTATAAAGTCAACCAGTACATAGAGGACAAAGATGCCTGGAAACTTCTGCATAGCCGCCTCGCGGCACCTTCAAAGAAAACGAATGTAACCAAACCAAATATTGTAAAACTATCTGTTGAAAAAATTAAGCCCTACAAGTTTCTTGTGCGTTCTTCTTGTAGAGGTATCTTTCCGAAAGCACGGTAGACTCAGTACTGTTTATCTTTATTGACGTGCAAAAGTGTCAGATTATGACCTATTTGAATAAATCTGTTTGAGTTTGAGTTTAGAGTTTGAATAAAAATGCCTTGGACTATTATATAATAACAATTCAAAATTAAAGGATTATTGACATAATATAGGTATTTTCGAATATAACTAAAATATAATTAGGAACCTACATAACTAGTTTCTCAAAAACAACCTCTTCTTTCGACAAACATCCTTATATATTGCAAATATGCTTCAATTGCAAATGATGTAAGTAGGTATGTATAACTTTTCTATGGGCAATTCGTCGGTCGTCGGCCTCTTAACAACTCTTTTGTTACCTTATCGACACTCAATTCAATTAGACCTAGTTTTAGTTATAGAATAGAACCCCAGATGGCGCTAGTTGGTTGCGAGCTGACATTGTCACTCCTAAAGAGAGGAATAAATATATTGCCTCTATTCCCTTAAAGTTTGTGCTCCGAATACCCGAATTTGTTTTTGTACTGAATTATTTTTATATGAAACCGAGATGTGTGTTAATTCTAAGATAATTTTCTTGCGTCTATTAGGCTACATGCACATATACGGCGATGACGCGCGGTTTTTTAACGTCGCTAAATATTTCAGCTTTTCGACGATCTACAAGGTATTTATTACAAAAAGGTGTGATAATAAGTAGATTTAACTATTAAACTGAGATACTTGCGAAAGAAAGAAATAACGCATGATTCGAGAAAAAATTAGACTTCCCGTACCAATTGCCGGTTAGCTGATCCATTTTGTACGGGAAAATGGGAAATCTTACCTTTTTTTAAGCGAATTTTCATATCTTTCTTTTACAAGTTTAGTTTGATGGATAGATGTACCTCCTTAAAAAGTATTACACCATTTTTAAACACTATGAACTTCCGCGAGGTCGCTACGGTCTATTGACCAAAGCGTTTTAACAGCTTCTTGTTATAAAAAAAATTAAGTTACATTTTTGGCCGCAGTTATTATGATCGAAGACGGTGTACATTTCCGTTGCGTTTAAAAAAACGCGCGTCTAC
This sequence comes from Hemistola chrysoprasaria, assembly GCA_947063395.1. Taxonomy (NCBI): domain Eukaryota; kingdom Metazoa; phylum Arthropoda; class Insecta; order Lepidoptera; family Geometridae; genus Hemistola; species Hemistola chrysoprasaria. The sequence continues at coordinate 6,821,190 of OX346733.1, read as the reverse complement.
CGCAATACGAGCGTGCGCTTAACTAGGGCTTGTAAATGAACAAATATATAATAAACACATGTCATATCTTTTTGTATGTAATGTAAATTCTTCATGCCTCATGCATGCTCATTGCTCATGCATGCTGATTTGATATTGGGTTAACATCTTACTAATATGTATTATGAATCTTAAATCTTGGTATAATGTAAAAAAGTTACGTTAGTAACAGATAAACAACTCTAGCGAGTTCTAACTCGACATTCAGCGCCATCTAGAAGCAAGCACAAAAACAACATCGCTAGCACTGTTTTTTTGTGTGTATTTTTGTTCCGTTTTTAAGCTAAAACTACTGAACCGATTGAGATGAAATTTTATATGTAGATAGCTTAGATCCTGGAATAACACGTAGGGTGCTTTGTATCCCGATATTCCCACGGGAACGAAGACTACGCGGGTGAAACCGAGGGGCACAGTAAATGTCTCTACCTTTAAAAGGGTTAAACACAATGAACATAAAAATATTAGTGAATATGTTACCCCAATGATCTGTACTAAAATAATCGATGTATTAGGTTTATTGTAATAGTAAGATCCATCCTGTAATATTAATGTGTCATACATATGTTTGACGTAAGAATAAATCGAAATGATATATCTTGTTGTTTTATTTTAAAGCCCTCGCGGGAATAACTTCACAAAATAACAAGTACCTATACAGAAGTCACGTTCTATATGAACCGCATTTTTCATACCTACGCTCGGCGGTCGCGCTAGGGTTGTCAACTCTGGCTTTTGTGAAACTATTGTGGTAGTGGCCCTCGTATTTTACTTATCTATACTTAACTACTCGTAGATGCCTGATCTGAGGTCTAATATAGACCTAAGGGGCATCTATTGAACAATGGATCAATAATAATTTTACTATCAACACTTTTATGCCTTTGTATCAACCAAGTAACTTCTATACATAGGTATTATTCACAAGACGTATGAACGAAGCAGAGTCAACCAGTACATAGAGGACAAGGATGCCTGGAAACTTCTGCAGGTATCTTTCCGAACGCACGGTAGACTCAGTACTGTTTATCTTCATTGACGTGCAAAAGTGTCAGATTATGACCTATTTGAATAAATCTGTTTGAGTCGAGTTGAGAGTTATCTCTCGAGATACAAGTTACATTATATACCAACTTAGTTCGAGGATAGACTTCTGTCGATGTCGCTGCGAGTACAGATAGGGAACAATCAGATACTAAGTAATACTATAGGATCGCGCGCGCGCGGAGACCTGTCAATAATCATATTATTACTATTGTGCGGTGTCCATACTTGTCAGTTTATTTATAGTTGGTACAAATTTTAAATAAGGCTGATAGCCTCGGTGGCGTAGTGGGCGCAAGCTCGGCTGCCGATCATTAGTCCCGGGTTCGATCAGGTCAGGCAAAGTGTTAATATTGGATTTTTCCATTAGGAATTATCTCATTTAAATGCCTGGAGTCTGGAACTGTGCCCGGTAGATAGGTTCGGCCCCTGTATCATGGGACTAATAACATATTGGCGAAATGTGGGTGGGACCGAGTCCTGGGTTACAACCTCTGCCTACCCCTTCGGATATAAGGCATGTTTTTTTTTATGATAGTGAGTGACAAGACGAGCAAATCAGGTGCCTGATGGTAAGCATCACGACTATATATCAGACACAGTGCCACCCAGTGTTTTAAAATTCAAAATACTGAGCGGAACTGCACTGCGCCTGTCGCCCTGAGATATAGTATGGGTATCTATAGGTCTATAGTCGGTAGCGGTCGACCTAGGCGTACTTTTCATGAACAATTTGACGTTGTTCTTAGGAAAGGCCAAGTCAAAAGTACCTACAACCGACGAGTATGTATGAAAAATGTCATGAAAGTGAACGAAGCGAAAGTTGTATGTCAGGATCGTAGCAAGTGGAGGGAAATAGTCTCTGCCTACCCCACCGGGAACAAGGCGTGACTGTATGTATGTATGTATGTTTGTATCTATAGGTACCTTAACTTTGCTTCAATCAATGATACAGCAATTCCTTTTTTCTCTCTATACGTAATAAATGGTATCTTATCGGATAATTTAATAGTCAATTGATAAATGAATAACCCTCTTAGCATATAATTGAAGTAAACATGGCCAAAAATAGATTTTTGTTCAGCTGTCAATGATCAAGCTATATGAGACAAAGCGTAAGTGGTTACTAGGTTTACTTACTTACCAATTTTTTCGGGAGTTAAAATAAAATAATTCAAATATAATATCAACTTTATTTATTATCGGAACATTTACTACACAGTATTTAAAACCAAACACGTTTGGCGTTAAATACATATCTAACTGTCTATATTTGCTAAAATTGCACGTTCTACATTAAAACTAATACAAAATGTAATTAACATTGCTACAACATACCTATGATAACAGAAAAATAATATAAACAAACGGAAAATGACGAAAATACTCAATAACTGTAATTTCAATATTCAATTCAATTCTTATTTTGTGGCTTGTGAAAGTCATTTCAATATTAATTCAAAATTAAAGGTGTCATTTTAATTTTTCATTTTGTCATAAATTCAAATGATTGCTGTCAGTATTTCTTTTTATATTCGACATTTTTTTATCCATTTATTACTTATACTTATTTTTTTAAAAAGTGTTTCTTGGTCTATGTGAAAATTCCGTCTGCTATATTATTTTATATAAATATCTATGAATTAAATCAATCAAGATCACTTCAAGAGAATAATATCACTGGACACTAATCGAAAATAAAATGTTTTGTATAAAAGTAACAAAAAATACAACACAATATCATAATATACCTATATATTCGGTAGTTATATGTAGAAACTATAAGGTTATAAGTTGCTTACTTCATAATATTTTTATAATTATTATGAATATGTATTGTATTATGTATATACATAATATTGTATACTTAGTTATTATATAGATAAAAATAATATGACATTTAACTTATAAAGTAAATATCATTAAGTTTTTATAATTATATTAATATGTATTGTATTATAATGCATAATATCATGTACTTAGTTAGTATATAGTTAATATATATATCATGTATAAAATTATATGTCGAATAATATTTTAAATAATGGAAAATATCATTAACATAACATTTTATGTACCATAAAGAAATAATTACAGTCCATCAAATCTAAGAAGTACTATTTAACAGTTATTAATTTGCCTTCTTTGAAGGATTTGAATTTAAATTTAGTGATTAAGAATAGTACATTTGGTGATAAAAATCATAATTCGGGTTTTACGGCGCCTTATTGATATTGTGTGAGTTACGCCTACGCAAAGTTATTTCTTCTCTCTCTCAGCTTGAAAAGATGAAACGTCAAACGGTACTTCCTAGATTTGTTGGTCTTTAAGAATATAATACATAATAATATTATTTTGTAATAGATTTATCTTTTAAATTTTATATTAATGCTGTGTATGGTATATTGTCATGGTTTTTAAAAAACAATAAGTAGGTATTATTATGATAATTTTAATTAAGTATGTAATTATTATTATTATTATAATAAAATATTATTGTGTATCGAAACACACCAAATGTTATATAAATAAAACTTAGCAACGGAAATTTCAGAAAAAAAATGTTTAAGATATATCCATCATTATATTTACCTACTCTTATGTATAGTTAAATATTTTGTTAAAAATTCGTTTTTGTTAAACAATCGATGTGTTTCAAGCCTTAAACTATTTAACTTAACGAAAATTAAAATATAATATATTTATATATAGTAACAAATTACTACGGTCGCAAATATAACACAATATTATAAACATTATATTTTATATGTAAAACTGTAAATTATAATATATTTTTAACAGTAGCATATTTTCGTAACATACATACTGAAAATGCTGCTAACACTAATTATATAATATGTTTTTACAAAATTGGAAGACATTTTGATTTTGTTGTTTTCTCAATAAATTATTGACATACATCAAATAATATTTAACTAAAATTATCAATATTAAACCTACAGGTAATAGGTATATAACTTACAATAAAAAAGTTGTGAATTCAATTTTATGTGTTAAAACTACTGTAATAATGATTCACAGAGAAAAAAAAATAGTCAAACTCAAACTCAAATTAGGATTAGGTTAGGTATCAATTTAATTATAAATTAATGCAATCTAGAATAACTAAGTTTCCTGTAGAATAAGGGGCTTGGATTCTACTTCAAAATATATCTACTTTTTTTTGGCTTTTTTTTATTATAACTAATCAAATAAAGTTTATATTGATGTATTTTTCACGTCGTATGTTATAAATATGTTATAACTAACTTAAAGTCAATTGTATACTAAGGTTTCTCAATAGTATACAATGTGTAAAAAAGGTGTGGTAATACTTAAGCAAAAGATAGGATTTTATATAAAAAAACCGACTTTCCATACAAATTTGCCGATCATCGAATTTTTTTGCTAATTATTTGCAATTATTTATTTTGATAGTCGTTTAGTTTGACGGGCACATGAGATATTCCCTTAAGTATTTGTAACACATTGTAAGTAGTATATTGGAACAATAATAATATATTATTTTGCTTTTCAATTGAAATTAACATTTATAAATAAGTATAATATTAAATTGTAACCTTTAACAAATACACATAAGAAATCTTCACTTCAATATTCTTTACTTATATTTAAGATTTACTTATATGTAATTTTTAGATAACAACAAAGTTTTAAGCCAAAATTATAGCCTTAAATTCTACTGGCCTTTCTTTTGGGCAAGAAGTCAATATTTAAATATAGAGTCAATAAATCTAATTAGAAACATCTTCGTATTTTATGCCTATTATTGCAAGATGTTACGAATACTAAATTCAAAGATGAGCAAAGAACTTATATGAGCAATATGCCTATGCTAAAATATGAGCTACATAGCACAGTACACTGACCGTACCGTATGACTTGGCGTATGACGAAAAAATCTCGAATAACATAATTTGTAGGCCACAGGGAAAAAACTTAGGATATCACACTTTGTTTTTTGAATCGGTAGCTAGGTAATGCTAAATTTGTACCTTTACTTAAAATGTGGTACTATGAACGAACCGCCAAATAACACACCTCACTAACATTTAGCGCAGTACCTCTATCTAATTGCTTGTCTAATGCTTGTTAGACTGTGCATGACAGTCTAACAAGCATCTTTTTACCATCTTTTTACCTATCTGTCTTCATTAAGTATTTTACTTACTACTTTATCCATTAAGTGTAAGAGTTTAATTTGCTATTTTTCTCAGATAAGTGTTTTTGTGACATAGCATGGTGTTTCCCAGTGCCCTTAATTTAGGGCCGTCTTGATCGCTGGTTATAATTAAGCTAATAAAATGCTTATATAATGCTAATAAAATGTAACGTAAATTCCTAACCAATTGTTTACTCGTGCTGAAAAAAATAGCTAATAAGGGATGAAAAGACGAATTTTAACTATAAAAAAATACTTAACCAGGGATCAAAAATACGGCCTTAGAATTTATCAATTTTGGCAGTACCAAATCATTATATGGAATTGATGCTCATAATTTATCATAGTTAAATCTAAACTTAAATTATGGCATATTTATATAGGTATAATTAATTATAATATTATGGTTTTTATTAACCGCTAGTTGAGCGTCGACTTACACTAGGATCAAGTGATAAAACGATATTTGGTTCAAAAACTACGAAAATAAACAACAACAGCACCTTTATTATAATATCACTGTGTTATTTCGTTGTCATAAGTTTATACTTTAGACTTTATTTAATGGATATATGTATGAATGAGCTCGTTCCCTGTTTCATATAAAAATTTGGTAGTTACGAGAAGTTAGCATATTTTTTATAAAGATCTTATGGGTTTCTAAGTAAGGTTTTGAGTTTTGGCAGACACGAATGTCGTCTTGTACTGGAGCGACTAAGATAGTTAACCATCCTTATTAAATTCCAATAATTTATATATAACGTAATTTGATTTTTATCTAAGTTTCTCTGAGACAATGGTCGTGTCAAAAGCCATATACTTTTTGTAAAGTTCTATTTGAAACAACATAACTATGTCGTTAGGCCACTATACGAATCGCAAATGTTTCTGGCAATCGAAAACATAAACAAGCGAGACAAGTGACGAGTATGTGTTATCTCGTTCACTCGCGCTGGCAATGCTCGTAACCGAGCGAAAAGTCATAACGTCTAATTCCGAGTGCAGAAATGTTGGCGACTTGTATAATATCTATTATTTTCTTATGAATTATTATTGACAATTATATTATATTCTACACACTATGTGTCATTATTATCTACTTATCTTTAAAAATAAATAACATAAACTTTAGATTCATTTTTAAATAAGAATTATAAATGAAGTAACACGATGATTGATGATGATTTTCATAAAATATATTAATAATTATTGATACTATGATATTCTTGAAAGGTGTATATAGGAATAGATTTTAATAAATATGTCATATTTTTACATCCTATGCCGCACCGTAAAATTATCACGATAAATAATATCGTAAAAAAATAAATAAAGTGATGTTATATATTATTATGTATTGTACAATAATAATTATTATTAAGTATTCGCTACTTATATTTTTGTGTTTTGCATATTTTATTTAGGTATCATAATGTGAGAATATTATAACATAGAAAAAAGGATATGTTTAAAAGACAGCCACGTTAAAGATATTAACAGTAAGAAATAAGATCACAGTCGTAAAATAAGTAGAGAATAAGTTAAAACTCTTAAAACTTAACGCACACATAAAATACACAAACAAAAACTCATATTACAACAGATAAATAATGATTATATTATATCCAATTACTTTCTCTGCCTGTATCTTAAACTAATATATAAGTAATTTAGTAATAAATAAATGATTCTTAACTTTGTGATAATTTGATAAATAATAATATTATATTAGTGTTTCATTTATCTCATAGAAAATATGAAAAATATATTTTGCCTAAGAAAAGTATTTTTTCTTCTTTTTTACGAGGTTTTTCATACATCCTTTTTCATTAGGTATATGGGTTTTTATTTGGTGAGCGTTAGAAACTTTAGTGACGTTTAAAAATATGCGACGCCCAGTTCTTTTGTGCTGTACCAATTGTGTGACAGTTTTATATTGTATCCTGTAGAACCTATATAAAATAGGCTGTCATAATTAGTTTGGCAACATTTTTATTTTGTTTTTTCGTCAATAATCCGTGCGATCAGGGCAGAGTGCAGTAACTTCTATGAAAACGTTGCGAAAGTTCATAAGAATTATATGTTTTAGTTTTGATTTTTGCCAATAATCAAGTTACATGCGATGGACGATTTTCAGCCGCATATCACCTTGCGCAGCCTCAAACCGAGACAGCGGCTCGACCCGAGGCCACCCCAAGCGGATACGTGGCCTTTTGTCAAGATGTTTAAAGCTATGGTTGGTGACATCACGTGATCTTGTGACGCCATGGGTTAATTCACCATGAAGAGGGGCCATTCTGGACACGTGACAGGAGGCGGGATGGGAATGGGCGAGCCACCGTTCACTGATACTACTTCTGGCATCTGAAAATAATAGAAAATACTACGTAACCACGATCTGAACGTAGCTGAAGGCACTTACCTCATATGTATTTTATAACGTGCTTTTTGATATTTTAAGTGGTTTTAACAAGGACTTGAAATGGTCGAACATGCAGTTCTATATTGGGCCACATTCATAATGACTACTTGCATTTTATACAGGGTTACTGGTAATCAGTAAACATCTTCTTAAGGGGTCATTTTACTCATCGTTTTTAACAACATTATGTAGCCAATTCACCAAACATTATGTTCATTGGCTGTACTTGTAATGGCTGCATTGTTATGTATGGTGTTTGAATTAAGTAGGAATTTTAATGCATTCTTACCATAGTTTGAGGGTGGTGTGGTGGGTGGTAGTAGTGTGCTGGCGAGACAGGCGGAGTCGGGTAACCCCAGTAGACGAGAGGCGGCGGCGGCAATGTTCCGCCCATTGCAGGGTAGTAGTACGTTAATGGACCTACATATACAACACTACAATAAGCTTTCATCCACTTCGCAGGAAAAGTCCACCTTAACAGTTTTCATATAAAATAAAAATCACCGCATGTATTGATTTGTATAAAAACGGACAGTTTTTAAATAAAATAAATTTGAATTTTTATTATGAAATAAAATATGTATGTGTATGTAAAAGATATGTTTCGACTTCTAATACGAATAACATGGTAAATTAATTTTAGCCGATAGTACAATATCATGCAATTTTTGTTAGTCACACTAGGATTTCAATTTTATATTGGCAGATTAAAATGTTCTTATGGCTTAATTTAACCAATGGTACATAAATATATACGTATTATACTGTTTTTAGATGTGGTTCACATGTCATTTAAACCCAATTTTACCAAAATACCACCCTCTATGCCATACCCCAAAATATTTCTAAAATGGTAACCCAAATTAATCTCGATTAATCTAGAAAATGCTTAGCCAACATTTCATTACAGCAAATAGTGAAAGATTGGAAGCATTTTGTGCGAAAGACGTACACAATATGTATAATAATTATTAAAAAACAAGATGAACACTCACCAAGGTCTCAGAACGCATTATAACAGTCCACCAAAGCAGTGCTCTTACACCAATATTTGATATTCTCTGATATTGTTTTGTTACACACGTTGTCTGTTGCTCCAACCACCAAGCTGCGGACTTTACCAAACTTATCCACGCCTAGTACCCTAGTGTTTCAGCACTTCATGTTGCCATCTCAACATCTACCACTTTAGAAGGCGTGAACTTAATTGGTACCTTTCGATGTGCTCGTTATACGCATTTTCAGTGCTGATAAGGCATTGTTAAAAATTACGTGAGGTTGAGACAGCAACAAAAATAAATGCGGTAATTTCAGAGTAGAGAGAGCTAGTTTATGATCCCACAATGATACTTACTCTGTTAAATAATGATGGGACTTCAATGACCCAACTAAATATACACCCAACCACTAAAAGGGTGTTTAGGAACCTTCTCCCATGAACTTTTACCCCTAAACATATAAGCCCGACTGCGGTTTCGACCTGTGATATATTTTTTTGTACGGAAGAGTATTAAAATGAAGCACAGTTTTGTTCTACGACACACTAAGCGTTGTCCCTTTCCTGCCACGTTTACAGTCTATCACCTGTAATTCCATGCATTTTCCAAAGCATAATAAGTAATATGTAGAGTACGCTGGGAGAGGCAAGACTAAAATTGTATATTAAGATATTCAAGAATTTATCTATTTTTATCTCAAAATATCAAAAATTTAACGAAAATACGTACACATACCATATTTTTCGCATTTATTTTTGATAAAACTCACGTTGTCCAGTATATTTATTTAAGTATATTATGTAAATCGTGAATATCTCATAATCTGTCGTCGCGCTTCACCCTATATAATATTATTAAAAGGTATCATGACTAAGCCCGTAGTGCTTACAGTGAAGAAACGTATCTTTGTGTCCCATACAATGATACATACATGTACCCATACATTTGAGATGCTATACTAAACGCCAACGTTCCAGTCGGAGTCATAAAACGCTTGTCAAGCGAAGATGATGTGCTATTTCGCTCGATCTTACAGCCTTTGCGAGATGACCTGCAAGCGAGGTAACATATCGTAGCTTGTTCCTCGTTTAATAACTTCATCTGTAAGAATGTTGGCGTGTAGTATAAACGTTAATAAGCTATGTTAGAGGCAGGGTAGTGATGATTGTGCTAGGTATCTAGTTTAACTTGTGAAGGAATGTTATACTATGAGTGTGGTGTTTTTATAAAATATATATCTAAATATTATCTTATATGGAATAATAATGTTTTTTTTAATTTTCTTATCAAACTTACATTTCATATAACTAACCATTTTTTTTGTACGAATGTTTGTATGTAACACGATATTTATTATAATATACCTTTTGTTAAAGACGGTTTTTTTTCATACTCGTTCATCAAGAAATATACTTACCTGTATGGTGTTTAACCCAACCACCCAGAAAACATAGTCAACATAATGTTAGTAAACATATAAGGACATACTTGAAATAATAAGCGTTGTAAAGATTAAAGATATTGTTAGTATACCAATCCTTCACAAGGATAATAATTAAATAATATATAAAATCTACATAATCATACAACGATAGCTAGCACAGTCACAAACCAGAGAAAACTCGCAATATTACTCTAACACGTCAAGTACTGATTTATTTATATACTAAAATTAACCAACTAATTATCATAAAATCAATATGAACCTAACGAGACAATAAAACTGATTTTTAACCATCGCTAAGTAAATAGTGAAACTTCATTTGGAAGATATCAACGATATAAAAATAAAGTTTATCAATTCCTATTTAAAGATTGACCACGTCAAAAATTATGTAAAATGGTCAATACATATTGAGCTTTTTTATGGTGACCCCAGAAATAAATGCATAAAATATTCGCAATCACCTCACACCACGTCCCCCAGTCACTAAGATATACAATATAATAGAAGATATTTCAATGAAATTTAGCACACGGGATTTCCATTATCTCCTACTTAAAATTACCCACTGAATGAGAAAAATAGAAATTGTCAAAATCTAGACTAAATGACAATTTTTATTCACCATCAGCTCAAAAGGAATCTTGCCCACGTATAATGTAAAATTTACTGATTTATTGTGTACAGGTGTGAAAAACAATACAAAAATGGACCTCAGCATGCACTAAACCTTATTGAAAAACCAAATCTTGAGACATCGACTATTGAGAAAGTATCAAGCTAAGAAGCTTCAGAAGAGCATAGAATAGAAAGCTGTGAGGAGTTCGCATTAATGACTGGAGGAAAATTGTAACCGCTGCCAGAACTCTTGTACTTTTTATGACACTTTAACACATTGTGGACGAGAAACAGATTTTAGAGAGGTTTAATATTGAATAGCTTAAAACATCCTCATCAATAGAAATCAGCGACCTCACCTAAATTTATAAAGATCTTAAAATCATAGATAAACTATAGTTATAACATTATTCATCATCCAAGCAGAGTTAAAGTACCAAGACAAAGCAAAGTTATTATAAAGTCATCGAACACAAATTCCGACGTACAGTTTTAAACGAATTTTAAAAGTATCCGCCCGTTATGTGCTGTGGAAAACGTAATCATGGCAGATCAGCGCCATATGTTAACACCAAGCGCAAAACGTTTTCACTAGTCATGCAATCCGTTGGCCGAACACGACATGCTTGTAATAAAAACCCTTTTAATGTATACTTATTATTAGGGGTCGATTATTACAATAGGATAGAAGGATAACTGAGTAAAATAATCTTTCAGATACTTTTAACTTGCGTTTTCATGTAATGACGTGAATTATGTAACGATTCTTCAGAATTTCACAAAGTTGACATTATTTTACTCATATTATTCTCCAATTCTTTAGCGTTCTGTCAATAAATTTATAATGTCATAAAAGACTTTTTGATTTTGTTTCTCTAATATTTAAAAACCCAACGATTTTTTTAAAAATCATGTACATTTTCCAAAACACAATGCCGCACGGATAAACCAAAATACAATAATTTAAATCCATAACGAACACATTATTAAAATAGTTATAAGTAAAGTACATCTATTATTAATGTGATATTATTAGTTTAAATTTATCGATCTCTCGTTTAACTTGACGATGCATAAAAATGGTATAATTTTTAATCATTTACAACGCCACAAGTAATAAAAATATTTGTGCAATATTTATTGTATAGTTTTTTCATATTATATTACTACATAATATTATATTGCAAGAATATTAAATAACAGTTATTTAGAAAATGACAGTACAAGATTAGCCATAACACCGTGTTTTTGTGACTGAAGCCCCATAAACCTATTTTGTGAATATTGAGACAATGGCAGCACCATAAAACAATGACATATTTAAATATATAGATAATGCTTTCTACGAAAAATCGCCCCACTCACATATATGCACTACATATCACATATAATGCACTATAACCATAAACATTTCAATAAACAAGAGTGCAAGGACGCGTCTTCGTGGATGACATTATCTATATCCATATTATACAAGTCACCCAATTTTATTTACATATTTCTGATATTGTCTATAATATAATATAATAATATATCATTAAGTTTGTATATAATTATTGATAATGTATCAGAAATACATAAATAAAATTGTATATTATTTTAATATTAAGTAGGTAGACAATGACTACACTGTGGTGTGAGGTATTTAACGATGGCTTTAAGCTTTTAAATACGCATTTCTGTTAGGTGATATTAAAATATAATATGATGGGGTAGGAAAGGAAAGGAAAACGTATGCCAACTCAAAACTAATATCAAAGAAAAACTAACCCTAATCTTTATATATCATTAAAGTGCAAATATGCAAAAAACAACACACGAAACATTTAACTATAAAATAATATATTACGAGTAATTATAATTATACTTGACGCCAATGTTTCTAGGAGGGCAGAGGCAGCAGTAAATGTTGGGATAAGCGACGATGTTATGCTATCTCGCCTGCTCTTCAATGGTTCCCGTAAGAACTACAAGAGCGAGCGAGATATCATAACGTAGTCGCTTGCCCCACGTTTTGTGACTCCGACTTCCAGAAACATTGGCAACTAGTATAATCGCAAATAGTGCATTGTACTCGAAAAATCAAACATAATAAGTGTTGATCAAAGTACGTAAGTACTGATTTCCTTCAGACTTGTAATCAGCCTTGAAAAAATTGGCAAAAATCATTGTCTTTCAACTTGGAATGTCTATGATTTAAATCACAACTTTAAACATATTGATTAAAAAAATGGAATATAACCTAATAGCTACAATATAACAACCTCTGGTAAAGACCCAGCGTTAAATTTTAAAAACAAGTATATAATAATATATATTTGAAATCAATACAAAATAACTATGATTTCTGCTTTAATAAATATTTATTGTTAAAATCAATAAGTAGGCATATAAAAATCTAAACTTTTTCTTAACAAGAGCCAATAAGACTCAAGTGAATAATTATTTATTATAATATAAGTAATATGTTTTCGATTTCATATACCGCTGGGTCCTCTTAAAGTATTTATGCCTAATTAAACTAGATCCCCATTATATTTGAAGTGATCAAGTATTATTTTATTTTTTACGACCCAAACTTTATGGAAACTATTTTTTTAATGGATTAAGTATAAGTATGTCTAAAATACAAAATTAAATGTTTTATTTGGACGATATGATTTAAGGAATTTTAACAATTCGTAACTGTAGATACACACTTTATTTGATAGTTTTGTTATTATCACCATCGGAAATTTTAACAGTCAAAAATAAGTGTCATAATTTATAATGACGTCCGAATTTGACAATTTTACCTAGGAATTTTACCATACCGAATACAAAGGGGATCGGACGTTAAAAAATATTAAAAAATAATTAATAATGAGAGTTCAACAAACTTTAAAGTCAGTTTATAAATTCAACAGCTGCTTATATAATAGTTGCCATTAATTAACAACGATCGAATTATGATTTAGTTCATAAATCTGTAAAAATATCAAAAACACGCACAAATCACGCTGTGGTTTTAAGCTATAAAGCTTATTGTCATTTATTTTTACCCTGTTTTATTTAGCTACCTTCCACAAATATACTCTTATATTCCGTTTCACTCTTTTCTCATTTTTTCTGTCTTTAATTTTTTGTTAAAATATTCAATACTTTTTAAAAAGCTACTTTTTACATCTCTGCGAATTTAATTTTTTGTTAAATTGTTAACGTTCTCATCTATTTTTTTCTGTCATTTTTATCAATGTTATTTGTCATTTTCACTTATTCTTCTGTAATCAGGTACAAGCGATTCAGTTAGTATTTGTCACAAACTTTGTTGTTATGTCAAAGCATACTTTTTAAACCTAACGAGTATATGAGGTACCGTGAAACGGAGTACTCTGTGTCGCAGGGGTGAAGAGAGATAGACTGGTATTCAATAGACCGTGGGAATATATAAAAAAAACCCAGTTAGTCCATAGACACCTCTACATTATTCGTTACTCTATTTCACGGTAGATAAGTATAAGTACAAATTGGACAGACATTTTCGGATCAAGATTTTCAAAAGACAATAACAAATTTCAAGTTTTAGAATTGAAATGGATAAGTACATAATTATTGAGCAAATTACACGCCAGGGTGGTAGTAAGGGTATGTAGGGAACATCGACAACGTAGGGAAGGGAGTTGTCATTGTCGTAGGCAGCGCGGCGGATAACGCTGTTCCGTATCCAGCGGGTAGGGTAGGTATTGCAGCTGGGTAACTAGATAACATCTGACTGTTCGCGTAAGAAAATATAGGCCCGGTCGCGCCGTAAGAGAACACGGGGACGGACGGGGCCATTTGTTGGGGGACCGCGGGGACGGTATACTGACGTTTAGCGGGGGTCGTATCAGCGTGAGCGAACGCGCGGTCGTAACTCCGTTTGGTTGGCAATACGGTTGGTAACTGAGGTAGGTAGGGTTGTGGGGTCGGGGAGCGCAGTTGGTAAGTAGGGAGCATGGGGAGCATGGAGGGGCGGAAGGATGCGAGAAGTAAGTTCTCGTGTTGTCTCGCGAGGAGACTCTGGTGGGCGATGTGTTGCGCGAGGAGACGCGGCGCCGGCGCGGCGGGGGGCGGGGGGGACAACAACGTACCGGGGGAGAGGACCTTCGGGGACGTCGCGGGGGTCACGCCGCCTGTCAGCACCAGGTTCATGTCCTCGCCAGAACACTGGAACACCTGGAAACGTGGGCTTTGTAGGACACTACTACTAGGTAAAACATAGTGTCAATATTTATTATTCCGAAAGTCCCGGGTAATGGAAATTAATTTATATGAGGATTTAATAATTAAATTTAAAAATGTTAAAAGGTTCCCCACCTTCACACAGTTGTCTTCCGTCTTTATTTCTTATAAAATCAAATTTAATTAATTCCTCCTGTCACTGCCTTCTTGACGTTGACAAGAACCTAGTCCTCTAGAGTGGGGAAAGGTAAGTGCCGTAATTTCACGAGCGCTATCAGCTTTCACTCGAAAATCGATCTTTCCTGATCCATATCCGACCGAGATTTCCGGAATAAGCAATATTTGACCACCACATTTATAATCCCCATACTCACAATCGACCCATTTAACCCTTATTACATCAACAAGGTACTACAAAAACATTTAACATAAACGGGTTGAATTTTTCGCTAATCTAGATATTCTTTTACAAGTCCATTGAGATCCGTAGTACATCTGTCTTATTTTTGCTTTTTTCTCTGCCCTGGTCCAAATACTGACCATGCTAGAAGATAATAGCCTGATCATGCTAGCCTTAATAAAGCAAGCAAGATAGAAGAAAACTGACCTCTATATACCGCTGCTTCTTCCCAAAAGTCATGTATCTATGATGTTTCTGTTGAGCGCAGAGGAAGGCGCTGGTCTCGCTGTCCATCTGTATGAACGCTTCTCCGCTGGGGTGGCCTTGAGCATTGTACACCATATGCACGCCTTGAACTACTATGTTCTTTGCGAACTCGTCCAGGAATGTCAGGATGTGTTCCACCTAAATAATAATAATAATAATAATTTGAATTTATACTGTAACAGAACGGGTTACCCCAATTACACTGCTCGAGTCAATTCAGTTATGTGGTCAACCCATATTGTCAGAGTTTCAGGTCGCCAAGTTTCCTACAAGGCCTCCGACATGACATAACGACTGCCCCCTACATATCTTATAGGAAACAGCCGGGACCTACAGTTTAACGTGCCATCCAAAACACGGTAGCGCCCAGGCGAAAAGTCCACATAGTGAGATTCGATCCAGGGCCTCCGGATTTAAAGCCGGGCATATTCCCGCTGGACCGCTAAAAAAATGGGACACATTATAGGTAAAAAGTTTTGGATGCAAGAGATTTGATAATACATTTGGATAATCTGCGTCTCGATACTGTAACTACACAAATTCAATGGTCAACGGGTGTCGAAAGACGGAACGGTGGGATATCGGTGGTGCTTCAATGGATTTTTTTGGCCCTTCGAGTTCTGCAATTTCCTTTGACTGTCCCTTGACACACCACTGAAATATTCAACTGATATGTCAATATAAACCACAAAACTTTATAGGTAATGTGTAGGTATAATCCAGTGATAGAAACAAGCCCCTGAAATACAAAATTATAGTGTTTTCAGCTGGAGAAACTGTGGGGCATACAACATGGCTAGTTAGGTAGATAATTTCATATATTATACTAATATCATTATTTGAAAATGGACTCAGACTTATAAAGTAAGATTTTTGTTGGTGACCTTTTAAAACAAATATACTAATTATTATCATATCTACCTGAGCCTCATAAGGCAGTCCTCGCAGCCTCACGCAGTCCTTAGCAGTGCCTGAAGTTATCACATGTTGCGGCACCAGGGCAACAGGTAGAAGACCTTCCGCCGGCGCGGGCGCAGCCGCTGGCGTGCTGGACTGACTTGTGCGAGTCTCCAGTGAACGATTCAGGACCTGGGGTTTGTATTGGAGTGTATAGTCCAACAGGTTATGGGCTCAGTATGCAGTGGTCTTGCTCCTGTGTGTTTGTAGTGTGTAGGAGGCATATGAGGGGTGTACAAGGTAAGTTAGTAAAAAAATGTGTTTTATCACATATATTTTTTAATAATCAGCATAGTTTTGAAATACAGGAAATTTAAGAATGTTGTATTTAGCGGTCCTTAAAAATACCCCTCATAACTGATTTGTCAAGAAAACAACATCATACGAACACTACACCTAAGCATCTATATTATACTATTATAACCACACCTTCGCCAATGTCATGGCGGCTAGCGTTCAGAATCATAAACATGCAAGGTAAGTTAATCTTAAATGGTAAGCTAGCGATAATGTACTACGTTACAATACGGCTCCCCGATTCTCGTAAGCTAGCGAGATTATTAAGCAACCTACTCTTATGATTTCTGTCCGCCGAAAACATTGGCAACTGACATAATTAGCTGACAACTGACATTCACACCACACATGCAAACCGAAACACGTGTCGTAGTTCCCTGAATGTGTTTCTCTTTTATGTTATACTAGTGCAAACTCAGCGGCTTTGCCCGTTTGCAATTATGAAATATGGTAGTTTTATACCAAAATATTGACGCCCTTTTTGGATCCCTTAGAATGGGAATTTTCAAAAATCCTCTCTTAGCACACGTCTAGACAAAGAAAATAACCTACATTCCAAGTTTCAAATCTCTAGGACCAGTGGTTTGGGCTCTGCGTTGCATTTCAGTCAGTGAGTCATTTAGGATTTTATAATATATAGTAAATGATATAGTGATAATTGGTTTGGGACTTTGGATGCAGAATATAATTGACGTGATTCACGAACCTCACAGTGATTATTGACAAATTTCATATTTAAAATAAACAGGAATATCAACTACTCAGTCGACACTAACTCGAGTGGTCACAGTTCACACAGATATAATAACATATTAGTTGACTTCTGATAAACATGACGTCAATAGTCTCGTAACTACTTTGCTCACACGCTAAAATTTACAGATTCATAGGCGTAGATATCTGCAAATCATAAAAGGTTTACCTATTTTCGACGGCATGCAGTTGCAATCAGTTTCAGAATTAGGTATTTTGTACGTTTGATAAATAGCATAGAGACCAGTCGCAAACTTCCGAATGTCGCCTATAAGATCTTATAACATTTTACAGTCTTCGACAAGTTGCTAAACTTACCAATCCAGCCCAAGGGCGCGCTTGGAACATAAAACAAAACACAATAACTAGAAGATAAACTGCAGCTCAATCATATTCAATGGTCAATATATCATTTTTTGAAATAATTGTCATTGCATTATTACAATTTGTTGAAAACGTTTTTTGCTAAGTACAAACCAAAACTGTTTTTTTTACGCTATGAAGATTTGAATGAAAGGTACCTTTTGTGTAAATACAAACATGACGAATGATTAATAGACAAGAATGGAGATATACTGTAAACGTATGTTGAACATCGGACGGAGTCTTATAGAACAAAAAATATAGCACTATGTGTCAGCCAACTCGCGAATAGGTACAAACATGACGCACACGCACATCCCCTGGCTTTTTTACATGAACTGTTATTGTTTCTATGGTGTGAATGTATATGTACCGTCATGTTTGTATTAGCGAGTTGGCTTACTATGGTGCTTCACAATTTGCTTTATAAGACGGAGTCCACCCTTTTTCAAGGTAAACAAGAGAATATTATATAAGAATAATATAATATGGGACAACTTCCACACACGGTCATCTGGTACCCAAACTAGGCTAGAAGCCTGTAATGGTAACCAGATGACTGATATACATACTTATATAAGCTTATAACACCCAGACACAGATCAAATAGACATGTTCATGCACACAAATGTTTGACCTGACCGGGGATCGAAACTGGGGCCTGCGGCACAGAAAGCAGAGTTGAGTTACTACCGTCTGGGCCAACGAGGCTGTCAGAAAATAATTGCAATCTAATCAATAATTATTCCTAATTAAAACCTAAGCAATTATGGATATCAAAGTAAAACAGCAATAAAATGCAAAAATATCAAGAGTATTGTTGTACCTAAAGTAAAAGTAGACTACAGCAAAACTAGCTAGTAGTATAAGGTATACGGTATTTTACTGTTGACGATAACATTATATTTCCGTTTTACGGAGGATTACCTTCGATTGGCAAGGAATTTGTAACCAAGATTACATGATTTATTTTCTAGTTTAGTCAATATTTAGCTTCTGCTGTGAAAAATCTAAAGATAACATTGCTAAAATAATGAGGTAGGTTGAGGTAATAGGACCCATCACCTGACATTATCAAGATTTTATTTTTTTTTCAAGGAAATCAAATATGTGCGAATATCGAAAAAGACAATTACCCTGACTAAACTTCTTCGATTCTAGAATTTTTTTCTTTTTCCAGCTAGTGTTTCTCTACAGGAATAATTATTAAACGATCTCAGCGCTACTATAGTACAGTGATAGTGAATTGAGACTATAAATAAGTCTCAGGGGAAAACTTATGTGTCATGCATGGCCTTCAGAAAATGATTTTACTAATTTGTAAGTACCATGGATTATATTCATATAATAGGTTTTTTTAATGTATGATCAGTATTTCTTCATTGAGGAACAATTAATATTTAACTACTTTTGAGGCCTAATCAATTAAGGAGACTATGAAATTAAACTTTTTATGATGCGACAAGACGAGCAAATCAGGTGTCTGATGGTAAACATCATGATTGCCCATATCAGACACAGTGCCACCCAGTGTTTTAAAATTCAAAATTCTGCGCGGCACTGCACTGCGCCTGTCACCCTGAGATATTAGTTGTTGCTGCAGACTTATATAAAGTAATTTCAAAAATTTAAAATAAGTATCTACTTCCTCATATGACACCCTCGTTGGCACAGATGGTAGTAACTCTGCTTTCTGTGCCACAGGGCCCGGGTTCGATCCCCGGCCAGGTCAAACATTTGTGTGCATGAACATATCTGTTTGATCTGTGTCTGGGTGTTATATAAGCTTATATAAGTATGTATATCAGTCATCTGGTTACCATAGTACAGGCTTCTAGCCTAGTTCGGGACCACATGACCGTGTGTGGAAGTTGTCCCATATTATTATAATACTTATCTAAGTTTGATTTCGGTTCTTACCTGTTGAACTTCCGCAGTAGTAGACCGGAAGAGCTCTATATACCTCGCTCCGATCAGCTTCCGGTGCCTGGAGAGAGCTTTAGGCGCGTCTTCCTCTTTAGAGAACAGAACGAAAGCGTCTCCCGTGGCGCGGCCGTCCGCTCGACGGACGAACAGCACGCCTTCTGGACCGTCGAGCACTTGGACCGGCTCTTCGCCCGTTGTGAAGAAATCCAGCTACAAGTGTCAAATCAAAATTCGTTTATTGCGAATATAGGTACTATTTGTACTTGTACTTTTACAAGTACAAAGTTCTAACATAGAGTAGCTATCAGCTATGTTCGGCCATTGGCATGCAATAGATAGATAGATAGATAACACTTTATTGTACACCACACACAAAGAAAATAACATTACAGGACACAGAAACTAAACTTACATGTACAAGCGGCGGTCTTATCGCTAATAAGAGATTTCTTCCAGACAACCGATGGATGGAGAGGATTTATTTACAGCAGAAAGACGGTATTAGTATAATAACCAAAGTTATTGATCTAAACATTTGCTCATCATTATCAGCCGGATTACGTCCACTGCTGAACATAAGCCTCCCCCCAGAACGCCACAAACTATTCATAACATAACATATCATACATTCACGCCTTTTTTCCCGAAGGGGTAGGCAGAGGTGTACCCACGACTCAGTCCCATAGTAGATACACCCACATTTCGCCAGTATGTTATTGGTACCATGTAATAGGGGGTTGCTATTCATATATGGGGGATTCAGCCGTAATCACCACGCTTGTTCGGTTGTCTGGAAGAAATCGCTTATTAGCGATAAGACCGCTGCTTGTGTATTTAAGTATAGTTTTTCTAAACTCAAACTCAAACAGATTTATTCAAATAGATCATAATCTGACACTCTTGCACGTCAATGAAGATCAACAGTACTAAGTCTACCGTGCGTTCGGAAAGATTCCTCTACAAGAAGAACGCACAAGAAACTTGTAGGGCTTAATTTTTTCAACAGATAGTTTCACAATATTTGGTTTGGTTACATTCGTTTTCTTTGAAGGTGCCGCGAGGCGGCTATGCAGAAGTTTCCAGGCATCTTTGTCCTCTATGTACTGGTTGACTTTATAATAAGCCTTCTTTAGTAAAGTAGATTTTATATAGGTTTTGAATTTACCCTCTGAGAGCCCAGTTATCTCTTTTGGGATATATTATATTCTGTATCCTTTATGTTAGTTCTATAAGTGTGGTGTACAATAAAAAGTATTATCTATCTATCTCTTGCGGCTTGGTGATCGCAGTAGTTGGAATATTTGGAAACGGAGCTGCTACCCACTCTCCGAATATGTCCCTCTGGAAGATCTGACGGGTCCCACGGGATGAGAATGGGGTGGCCCTATTATATAGCCGAGAACCACACGGATATACACATAGATATACTTAATAACTGAGATAACACACAGCACACGAGCAAGCCACGGTGGAAGGAATATGACACAATAAGTTTTTTGGATAATTTTCATAACATCTAGCGAAAAAAATCATTGCATCACAATTTTATATTAATAAAATATTGAATAAAAACATCATTTATCACAGGAAGCCGTAAATCTCAAGGTAAACTATAAAGTTTCGCACAATCGACAGAATATGACACTGTGACCTCATTCAGATATGTCTGTGCCTAGCGATGAGTGAATTTTAACCGAATTCAATATAGTCGAGTAAGTAAACAATTTTATTATGCCGATAATGTATATTTCAATAATTTTAATTGATCTGAATTTTATTGGCGATCATAAATCATAACCCAAATAATTCAGAAATTGAATATTTTTTATTGTCTGTCTGTCTGTCTCTCTGTCCGTTTATCAAGACCCTTTTTCTCGGGAACGCGTTGGGGTATCAAGTTGATACTCATATCAACAACTCAGGTCTACGGTCCCTTGCATTCCAGGACTACGTGGGCAAACCGGCTGTTTCATGGCTGAACTGTCCGTGGTGTTCATTGAGAATAGGTGTTTGTTTAAGAGGGACAGTGACCAGATATATATAGTATACCTTTTTTTATGATAGTGAGTGACAAGACGAGCAAATCTTGTGCCTGATGGTAAGCATCATGATTGCCCATAACACACACAGTGCCACCCAGTGTTTTAAAATTAAAAAATCTGCGAGTCGCTGCACTGCGCCTGTCACCCTGAGATATTAGTTGTTGAAACCTATAGATGAAAACTCCATAAACTTACAACTTGTTGCGGAGTGGCGTCGTAAGGCAAGCCTCGCATGCGCACGATGACCTGCGCCCCGCGAGAGAGGAACGCGGCAGCTTCACATGTGGCGCCACCGGCCACTGAGAGGAAGTCCTCTCCACTTGCACGGTACACCTGGGGGAGGATCATATTATACTAGCAGCTCAGTTTTGAGCTGCTAGTCGAAACCAGTCACGCAATCATAACTGATTTCGTGACAAAGAATATGAAAAAGAAGTGGGTTCAGAGAAGACAGATAAGAATGAAAGAAAAAATAGCGTATTTCGATAAACAGTTGATAATGTTCAGTGTTCCAATGGACTTCATACTAATATTATAAATTTGAAAGTTTGTGAGGATGGATGGATGGATGTTTATAACTCTTTCACGCCAAAACTACTGAACAACCCGCCTGCCAAGCGTGTCGAGTATTGCCAATACTCTAAAGTAGGGCCAAATCCAGGGTCTACGCTATCTACATACTAAATTTCAGCTCAATCTGTTCAGTAGTTTTAGCGTGAAAACGGAACCTACATAGACACAAAAAACAGCGCTAGATGGTGGTGGGGTCGAGTTAGAATTCGTTAGCGTTTTATTTTCCTGTTACAAAAGTAAGTTTTTTTACATTGCACTGAGATTTGGGATTTTTAATACAAGTAGAATTAGTCTTGTCTTGTGGATCTGCCTTAGACCTTATTGTCATATAGGAGCATGACTTCGCGGTGAGCCAAAGCGACGCTGACTTGACGTCGTAAGGGATGACATGAGTGCCAATGAACTTTCAGAGGATGCACAAGACCGAGCGAAGTGGAGGAGCTATTGCCGGAAAGCAGACCCTGGCTATAGCCGGGAAAAGGAGCTTGCTAGGGAGAGGAGGAGGTGGATTTTATTACCTCTATGTACCGCGGTCCGATGTGGTGTTTATGCCGTTTGAGCGCCATGTCCCTGTGCTCTTGGGTAATGAACCGCACCAGCGCCTCTCCGTTGCGTCGACCTTGCGGTGACAGGCACAGTGCTACGCCACCTCTGTTTCAATAAAAAAATATAACACTTTTAACAAGACATCACAAAAAAACAAAAAACAAAACAAAGAGAAGAAAATAAACAAAAAAAGTGGGGAAAAAAATCATAACATCACACCATGTTTACTTGAAGGAATATGCAGAGGTGTACTTAGATGTATACCCAAGACCCAGAAGATACACCCATTTTTCGCCGGTTGTTCAAATACAAATTTAAATCCATCTCGATCAACTTCTACAACAGTTTTTTTATTATGATAGTGAGTCACAAGACGAGCAAATCAGATGCTTGATGGTAAGCATCATGATTGCCCATATCAGACTCAGTGCTACCCAGTGTTACATTCTGCGCAGCACTGACCTGCGCCTGTCACCCTGAGATATTAGTTGTTGAAACTCGTCATGCCAGTCATCCAGTAATTTCGCTGGTAAAATTGCCCTTTAGAACGGAACACACTAACACTGCAAGCAGTAATGTACAAACAGCACATTACTGCTTGCAGTTCAAATAGATTTATTAAAAACTTAAGCCATTTTCGTCTGTGTCGTCTTTCCTAGATGCAAAGTTGCATGGTAAATTTTATCTAAGGTATTTACAATCAAACCTTAGTCGCAAGATCCAAGACCTTAGTCTGCTGTTTGAGCTGCCCTAGATCCTTTGGTTTAAGTCACATGTATTAGAGGGCGAGCCTATATAACCTTCATCTGAGCACAAGTCCAGACTTCAGGTAGCTATTGAGAAATTCCAAATGAAAAAATCTAATAACGCCCGATCTGTACCTAAATCAAACCCAAGACATGCTCAGCTACATCGGCCACACACCGACTGGACAAAATAGCCAAGGTTGGATAAACTTACTTGGCCACATTGAGTCCTCGGAAAAACTTGGCGATGTCCTGATCAGAAGACTGCCACGGCAGACCCCTCGCTCTTACTATGCAGTTGCCATCTATTTCATCGTCTTTTGAGCTGAAACAAGGAAATTAAGAAAATGTCACACATGCTCAAAATAGATTAAAATATGCATTTAGACTAAACCTACCACAATACTACAATACTAACTCAAAAAACTCAAACTCAAACAGATTTATTCAAATAGGTCATAATCTGACACTTTTGCACGTCAATAAAGATAAACAGTACTGAGTCTACCGTGCGTACCTACGTCTACCGTGTAACAAGTACAGAGTAGTCATTCCTCAAATTATATTAATGTATACTTACAAATAGCGACTTTGGCTAAAACACAATAAAGTGCAGTTATGCTCGCACAATGCTAATAACCTATAGTTATTATATTCTTAAGTTCACACAGGAAGTCCGGATATCACGCTTGCGAAAAAATTAAAAACGGTTGTCTACTTATAACAAACACTTCTTATAGGTAACAAATTTCAAAGTAAAATTACGTTTATCCATTGGCATTTTGCGCCATTTTACGTACAGACGGAAATCCGTCCGATATAAACCCAACATACCTTAACTTACTGCACATAGATATTATTACCGTGACAGATTCTAGTAGGTATTATTCATAAAATACGCCCGGCGTGGCGCTGCGTAATTTGGCCAGTCTGAACATAGGTTCTGCTAATTATTAAGGCATGTACCTAAACTCGTAAAGAAAATAACTGTTATTACTTATTATATTGAACTGAACTGAAAGAACATTATCAAGACGTATGCCTACATTTGTTCTTACCTACACTTGTTTATCTGGCAATATCAGTTTTGTTCACGAGTTTACATGCGCTGTATGCCTATGTTCAGACTCGTCAAGATACCTTTTTTTTATGATAGTGACTGAAAAGACGAGCAAATCAGGTGCCTGATGGTAAGCATCATGGTTGCTCATAACAGACACAGTGCCACCCAGTGTATTGAAATTCAAAATTCTGCGCGGCACTGCACTGCGCCTGTCACCCTTTGATATGAGTTGTTGAATCTCATCATGCCCAGTAATTTCGGTGGTACCTTCTACGCTTTATAAATATTAAAACTTCCAACTACTCAAAACGTCTATTTAGCAATACGTCGAAGTAGCAAAACATTTAATTACCTATGTAGCTATAATCCTACTTATAAAAATGCGAAAGTTTGTGAGGATTGACGGATGGATGTTTGTTGCTCTTTAACGCCAAAACTTCACTTTACTCCCCATCAGGTGAGATTGGGGTCAAACGCTGATCTATTCAAAATAAAAAAGCTACTGAACCAATTGAGCTAAAATTCGGTACTTATATTATGTAGATAGTTTAAGCCTGGAATAAAACATAGTGGCTAGGAACTTTTCATCCTGATATTCCCTCGAGAACGATGACTACGCTGGTTAAAACCGCGGGATACCTCTAATATTAGATATAGGTAATTTAAATCAGCTGTTACATGACAATAACAGTGATTGCAAATCCAATAATCAATGATGCCATATTATTTATTATCGTAGTTCGCGACCTTGCGGCCTTAGACCTGGAATCTTCCGTCATCATGAATGGCAAAACACTATGCTATAACTTTATTATACGTATATAACACTAGATAAACAGTTTATACAGCCTCGTTGGCTTAGATGGTAGTAACTAGTAACTGCTTTCTGTGCCGCAGGTCCTGTTTGATCTGTGTTTTATAATAAGCTTATATAAGTATGTATATCAGTCATCTGGTTACCATAGTACAGGCTTCTAGCCTAGTTTGGGACCAGATGACCGTGTATGGAAGTTGTCCCATATTAATATTATTTTACTCAAAGATTATTACTTGTTCTAACACTTGTTCTAATCATCCTCAAAATATCAGGATACATATTTTAAGAATAATGATATCTATAACTTTTAGATTATTGGCAGGTCTCGGCGCGCTTTCCTTCTAGATTCTAGATAGGTACAGCGGGTCCGTTTCTAAGAGGCACAGTTCCGGAGCGCCACGGACAGAATAGCAACGATTTGGATTAAGTAATGTAATTAATACAGTCAGAAACTAATACTACACCTTAGATGGTGTACTCGAGGCTGTGCAACACAAATATTCACGCACACCTCTAGAAAGGTTGTGCCACTCCGCATTATGCATTATGCTACGGGATTACGCACACCAGAATTTTAGCAGTAGCCGCATTTTAGAACCTGCTGTTTTTAGATATGAGTATATAGTATATACCTAGGTTCTGTGTCTAAACTTATCAATAATCTAAGGAAATCGATAGGCCAATATTATATTTTAATCAGTCAATTAACTAAATATACTTAAATCGAGAATTATTATTATAGTTGTTTGTTCCCGTCTCTAACTACACAGACAGGCGTAGATTAAACTTTCTCCTTTAATAGGTACAAGTAGATAACAATTAAAAATATATAACCAAGTGGTGTTAAGCGGAATCCATCGATTAGGAACACTTCTAATTTTTCATTATATTACCGATGTATATCCCATCTCTATTGCGTAACATGGGCCTTTGCGGGCAGTATTCCTTGAACCTCTTAGAAGCGTGGTATTGTTCAGAGTATGAATAAATAATTATTAAAAACTGATATTGTGTGGTGTTTATTAGTAGGTAGCTATAACTATCATGCCGTTATCATCACCCTATGTCACAACTATTGATTGCCTATATCTTATTAACATTAATATGTACTTTTATTAATACGATGACTGCCTCCGTGGCGTAGAGGGCGCATGCTCGACTGCCAATCAAGAGGTCCCGGGTTCGATCCCCAGGTCAGGCAGTGTTAAATATTGGATTTTTCCATTAGGAATTATCTCAATAACTGCCTGGAGTCTGGAACTGTGCCCGGTAGATGGCAATAGGCTCGCCCCCTATTACATGGGACCAATAACATACTGGCGAAATGTGGGTGTATCTACATGGGACTGAGTCCTGGGTACATCTCTGCCTACCCCTTCGGGAAAAAGGCGTGAACGTATGTTATGTTTTTATTAATACGATGATAGTCTTGCTCGTACGAAAAAACTACCTAGTAACTATATATATATATATATGTATACTAACGATGACAAACTAATATATAAAGTACTTACTTATAACTTAGAACATAATAGTTAACATAGACGAACGAAAGTTACCGGACATAGTCTAACGGATTAGTAACTCGAAGTGGCAATCCACTTCGAGTTACTAATTAGTGCAGGGCAATTCGTTCAAGGGCAGGGCACATAGCACGGTAGAACTGATGGCCGATAGGGCTGTAAAGTTCTCGAATGGAGACCACGGACCGGCAAGCGTAGGATAGGACGTCCACCCACAAGGTGGAAACGATCTGATAAAGACGGCAGGAACACGCTGGATGCAAGCCGCTTACTATCGGACTGGGTGGAAATCTACGGGAGAGGCCTATGTTCAGCAGTGGACGTCCCACGGCTGAGATAATGATGATGATGATGAATATTTTACTTATCACTTAGCTAAGTAAAATATTATGTTACTTTATATTATGTTGCTTTTATACATTTCCGTATAAAAGCTATGAGTTGTATACAATTCCGAGATGATAATCCCACCAAAAACATAAATGTTAATAAGGAGAGCCAAGTTCAATACAAAAATTATGCTTGGCTGTGGGCTTCCAAGTGGGAGTGCCAAGTTCTATGGAAAATCCAAATAATAATAATATGGGACAACTTCCACACACGGTCATCTGGTCCCAAACTAGGCTAAAAGCCTGTACTATGGTAACCAGATGACTGATATACATACTTATATACGCTTATAACACCCAGACAAAGTTCAAACATACATATTCATGCACCCAAATGTTTGACCTGGCCGGGGATCGAACCCGGGGCCTGCGGCACAGAAAGCAGAGATACTATCATCTGAGCCAACGAGGCTGTTATGAAAATCATAATGGTTGAAGCGTTTGGATATCATGACCTGGGTTTGGTCCTTTTAGACAGTTTTTAGACTACTTTTTCTCGCACTGGTTATTTTAACATTATGTAGGTAGGTACCTACTCTTTGTAGAATGATTACATTATAATATCAACGATCGACAATGTCCTTAGTTCATCGCTCATCGTGAGATATTTATGTTGATGTCACATAATAAGTGGTAGCTATACGTGTATATAATGCATAATACAGTTACTATTCATTAAGGTCCCTTTTAGCTAGTAATAATAATAATAATTCACCATGAGATGGAAGTGGCAGGTGCCGGAGTCTAGCAATAGCCCGGTTACCATCCATCTAGAAATCACACCTATAGACAAATCAACTAGTTTCCTTAAATTCACAATGGTCCTTGCACCTAGCGGGGGCTGTCTATGAGCTCATCTTTTGAAAATAGTTTCATAGATAGATGGACCCCGATAGGTATTATCACAGAGCAGATGAAAGAATCTCCTCTGTGGGTGCTATCCATATTACCTTTAGATTAAAAGTTCAAAGGGGCCTGCCTCTGTACGTTGAAATTAAAAAAAAGGTGCTCACTGTACGCCCATTAAAAGAACGGGGACAGTCCGTGTTTTCGAGCGATATTTTTACTCTACATACATACATACAGTCACGCCTTGTTCCCGGTGCGGTAGGCAGAGACTATTTCCCTCCACTTGCTACGATCCTGACATACAACTTTCGCTGCATTCACATTTACGACATTTTTCATACATGCTCGTCGGTTGTAGGCACATTTGACTTGGCCTTTCCTAAGAACAATGTCAATTTGTTGATGAAAAGTACCCCTACCGACTTGACCATACACACTAGCCTTATAAATCTCTTTTGTTAATCTCCCTTCATCCATCCTCTCCACATGTCCGAATCTGAGGTGGTTTTGTATTCCTTTCTCTATCTTTGTTACTACATTATCTTCTAACACACCACAGCGTTCCCTTACCGCACTATTCCTCATTTTGTACATCAAGGTCACTCCATGGTTGTGAATATTATAATAAAATATAAATAAGTACCTATAAGGTACTTGTATTGTAAGAACATATATTATGTGTAGATCTTCATATTCAGTGCGAACAATCCCATGGCAGTTGGTAGTGTGGGTACGACGGACGGTGAACCAAAACATTGACATACAATGCTTTACACTTTACACCACTACTTTGTACTTTGTTATTCTTCTTGTACCTGCCACTGGGACTCGAATCTCTAACTACCTATACTTTATTCTTCAAGTCTTTTTGTTCCTGCCCTTATATTATTCCACATTAAGCTGGGGGCACAGCACGTTCTCTTTCGACTCCATTCTATCATCTGTCACAAATAAAGGCAAATAATGAATTATTAATTATTATCTCTGCACTCACTCCTCTATCACTTTTGCCAAGGGGTACGTAGAAGTGTGCCAAGGACTCAGTCTAGGGATACCAACTTCTTTTGCAAGAAATACAGTGTATTCAGGTCGGAGAAGGCAAATTAACAGTATTTTAGAAAAATGAACGGTATAATTTATAATAATATCTTTTTAATGTAGGTAATAACATTTTTAATTACATATTTCTTGGTGCTTCTTACACAACTTACCAATTTAAAGTTATTTTTAAAAGGCTTCATAAGCTTCACTACAGGTTAAATCAAAATTAAAATGAGGAGGTCATTCTTTATTAAATTTATATAGAAGTTCTATTTCTCTCGGCCCGCCACTTTGAATTCATTACAGAAAACACTTTGGCGCTAAAGATGAAGTCATGCTGAAAACAGTATTTTTATACTTTTTTTCTTCGATTAAAAAGTATAATGTAGTGAAAAATAGTATATAATATGTAATACTGTTTTTAACAGTATTGTTGGCAATCCTAACTCAGTCCCATAGTCCACCTACACTTTACCAGTAATGTTTTTAAGACCCTTGTAACTAGTGGGCGGGTCTTTTGCCATTAACCAGGCACAGTTCAGGCTCCAGGCTGTCATTAAGACGTGTTGGAAAATGGATCAGCTGATCGGCTTTGTATAGAAAACGATTTTATTGTGAATATCTATATTCTTTATTTTGGTTTAGTTTGATGGATAGATCATTTTTATAACACGTTCTAATATAAAAAAATAAAATAAATAAAAATAATATGGGACAACTTCCACACACGGTCATCTGGTCCCAAACTAGGCTAGAAGCTTGTACTATGGTAACCAGATGACTGATATACATACTTATATAAGCTTATAACACCCAGACACAGATCAAACAGACATGTTCGTGCACATAAATGTTTGACCTGGTCGGGGATCGAACCCGGGCCCTGCGGCACAGAAAGCAGGGTTACTACCATCTGAGCGAACGAGGCTGTCAATATAGGTACAAATATGACTGCATTCCGTAGCATTTGAGGCTCAAATCCCTGCACTAAGGCACGTCCAAGGTTAGGGCTTCAGGTTACGTGTTGTGTAACTAAAGTGTACCCTATAGCCTATACTATACTATACTATACCTAGCGTATGTACAGTGCAAGCCAGGGACGGATTGGAATAAAATAATATTACTTATTTGCTGTGCCCCACGGTTTCACCCGCGTAGACATAGTTCCTGTAGATATCGGGATAACAAGTATTTTTTATGTTATTCCAGTGTCTAAACTATCTATATATCGAATTTCAGCCCAATCGTTTCAGTAGTTATGGCGTGAACGAGTAACAAATATCCATCCATCAATCTAACTAAAACCGCGCTAGATGGCGCTGAAGGTGAATTAGAACACGCAAGCGTTTTGTTTACCTGTTAAAAACGTTAGTTTTTGACATTGTACTGAATTTTGATATTTATAATATTAGTAGAAATTAGGATTTGATCACGTAGAATCTCGATTCTAGAATAGAATAATATTTATTACCTATGTACTTTAATTGTGTAAAAAATGAGTTTTGAAAATCATTATTTTTACAATCGGGTAATTAGTAGATGTAGTTTTTATAAAATTGTAACATTTAATAACACACGAAAATTACTTTTTAACTCATTTAATGTGGTTAAATGTTTTATTTATGTTCTCGATAATTCGTGATTTGGAGATGTTTTTCTATTGATGGACGATTTTTCACAGTCGCTATAAAAATTAATAAAGATTTTGTATCTATTGTATATGTGTATGCAAACTTAAAATATTTTTGGGCGTTCTACGTAGTAGGCCACGTAGCGCGTAGTTGCGTAGTGCTTAGCTTGCGTAGCGCGTAGTTGCGTCGCGCTTAGCTTGCGTAACGTTCAGGCGCCTAGCGCGTAGATTATTAGAACGGAACTAGCTAGGCAGTACTACATAATATTATTGTGTTATTATTCTCTCTAATGCATTTTTAATAATAAAGTAATATAGTATATATAATATAGTATGTATAATATAATATAGTATATTATATTATATTATGTATAAAAAATGTTAATTATTATAGTATGTATAATATAGTATATTAGTAATACAATATATCTA
Organism: Hemistola chrysoprasaria; assembly: GCA_947063395.1. NCBI lineage: Eukaryota > Metazoa > Arthropoda > Insecta > Lepidoptera > Geometridae > Hemistola > Hemistola chrysoprasaria. The sequence goes on along the minus strand of OX346733.1, from coordinate 6,789,628 downwards.
TAAGTTGTTAGTGTAATCAAAGAAATTGTAGGTATCGATAATTTAATTCATATTATGTGTAATAAAATTGATGAAAAAAAATCAAAATTAATTGCTTCGTTTTGCGGTCATAGAGCAAACATTAAAAATTTAATAAATTCTAAATAAATGTTATTACAATATTTATTTTGTTTTATCTGCTTAGGTATGTACCCAACTATGTATTTAAACTTTACCTCGGTTATTTTCTCTTGTACGTAAAATAGTGCATTGTCTCTTGCTCTTATATTAGTTACTACAGACTACAGGTATTTACTACTTATTTCTATCCATTGAGAAATGCTGCCCATGATACACACTATGTCCCAAATAGCTTGACGCGTCTTTCACGACACCCTGTACCACGGAATTCAGTAAACCCTAACAGCCCGTTCACACTAGTCGTAAGTCGCATATGACTAAAAGTCGAATGCTCTGGTCACCATACACTTTATATGGAGCTGTTCACATTGGATGAGATGCGATTTTTAGTCTAAAGTGTATGGTGAACAGAGCATTCGACTTTTAGTCATATGCGACTTACGACTATTGTGAACGGGCTGTAAGACGACAAGAAAGCGATTCTTAAAATTACCAGAAGCGATACTATTGTTTAGTTTTGGTGCGAACTTTGATATGCCTTGACTTGACAGGGTCCATGCTACTTTTCTCATTTTATTTGGAAAGGACTATAGCCCTGCCGACGTTCTGAATCCGACCCTGGCAGTATCGAATTAAAGCGCTAACTTGCTTACTTTATTTGCTCCTGATTCACGTGTTTCGTTTCAAGAAACGTTGTTTTGCATATCGGCATTTTTCCGATTTGACTGCATTTGAAATGTGTAAACAATTTTTGTGTTTACATTGCAATTTCAAATGAATCTATTTAGTTTGTTTATTCATTAGTTAATTACCTAATTATCTTAGTAGGTGCCTTAATTAATAGACTTTTTTGTAAGTAAAATTTTGTTCTGCATTCTTAACAGATTCAGTTACAACTACGTCACGACTTATTTCTTACTAGCTGTGACCCGCGGTTTCACCCGCGTAGTCTTCGTTCCCGTGGGAATATCGGGATAAAAAGTACCCTATGTGTTATTCCAGGGTCTAAGCTACTTACGTACCAAATTTCAGCCCAATCGGTTCAGTAGTTTTGGCGTGAAAGAGTAACAAACATCCATACATACATCCATACTTACAAACTTTCGCCTTTATAATAGTAAGTATTAGGATTAGGATTAGGATAAAAAGTCTATATTTTTATTAGTAGCTATGAGGGCCTGGCTCAGTAGCGCAAACTAGGAAAGGCATTATAAACACCTCTTCCTTCCTGATCTGTGATATACACATACATAACATAACTGCCTCGGTGGCGTAGTGGGCGCATGCTCGACTGCCCGGGTTCGATCCCCAGGTCACGCAAAATTTATTGAATTTTTCCATTAGGAATTATCTCAATAACTGTTTGGAGTCTGAAACTGTGCCCGGTATATGGCAATAGGCTCGCCTCGTATTAAATAGCACCAATAACATACTGGCGAAATGTGGGTGTACCGACAATGGGACTGAGTCCTGGGTACACCTCTGCCTACCCCTTCGGGAAAGAGGCGTGATTGTATGTGTATGTTATGCATAGGCCTCTCCTTAAATTTGTTAGTCCACTGCTGAACATAGGTCCAGCAGTGGACTAACACGACAGATGATGATGATGATTTTTATCAGATTATATTTAGTTTCCAAACCCTAAATAAAAGCTGTCCGCCAAACATGGTGATCACGGCATAATCTCCCCATATGAATAGTTTATGGCGTTCTATGGGGGAGGCCTATGTTCAGCAGTGGACGTCTTCCGGCTGATGATGATGAACATATTAAGTTTCGTGTAAAATTAAAAAGCTCATTACACTACAATAAATCAGGATCCCTAATTAATGGCGTCCAAACCACAGACTAGATAATAGTACTATGTATAGAATGGACACTGTCACCCGCCCACCAATCGGGCCTTCCTCACCCCGCGAACGAGATTGAGCTCTCCACGAGCCCCGCTTCGCTGGGAAACCACCTCACGCACACTCTCGCGCGTGTACAAAACTCCATGTGTGCAGTGTCTGTGTAGTAGGTAGTTATATTGTGACTTTTGTATGGGAATTGAGCCGAGTGTCCGGGGTGTGCCCTAAGTAATGTCTATGGGATTTTTCTACCTTACTGTTAACTTATTAAGGGTCTTTAAGACACCTTCGACGTCGACCCTTTCGCGCCCGAGCTATGCATATCTGCTGTCTCGTTCTAATCCCCTGGGACTAGTGTCCCTTGGTCACTGTGCTAGTAGGGCTGGGTGACAGTATACTCAGGTGACACTGAGGAATAACACAATCACGCCTAGTACATTTGCAAAGATTATTACAACTTTGCGTTACCATACTAAACACGTACAAAAACCAATTTTGATAAAGAAAACCGATAACAAGGAATAAAAAATCTGTACGGTACTAGAGTTAGAAACGATCACATTATCGCCGTATGCACAAACTAATTATCATATAAGCTATCATACCTCACCTCCTTATCTAGAAGTTGCTGCCGAAGACCGATAAAGGAGTCCGGAGTCGAGTTGAGAGTCCAGAAAGCACTTATCACTAGTCAAACACTTGCCCGAGCTTATCGGTTTTTTGTAGGCACGAAAAACGTAGTGTATTTAAAAGTGGAGCGTTTAAGACGTCCGCTCGGTTTCGCGTGTTAAGACGGAATGCGGGGTGGTGTGGGGTGACGATATCGACTTGCGCCTGCGACGATTTTATGTCAAGAAATATTGCTACGTTATGGTTTCTTCGTTTATTGAGGTTTTTGCTATTTGCTGACGTTATTGTTTGATTTAGGCACGCTATTCAATGTACTGCCTCCGTGGCGTAGTGGGCGCATGCTCGACTGCCAATCAAGAGGTCCCGGGTTCGATCCCTAGGTCAGGCATAGTGCAAAATATTGGATTTTTCCATTAGGAATTATCTCAATAGCTGCCTGGAGTCTGGAACTGTGCCCGGTATATGGCAATAGGCTCGCCCCCTATTACATGGGACCGATAACATACTGGCGAAATGTGGGTGTATCTACTATGGGACTGAGTCCTCTGCCTACCCCTTCGGGAAAAAGGCGTGAATGTATGTTATGTTATTTATTTATTTATTTATTGGATCACCAACATGATGTACATCATTACATTTACCATAAAGCACAAAATCGGAAAAATACATGTTAAATGCCAACATAATTACAGGTGACGACAGCATGAAATGAGACTATTAAGCGAAAACAGAATAAAATGGACTTATAACAGTTAACATGAATATAACTCAATTCCAAACAATGTATTAATTTACAAATAAAAAATTCAAATCAGCTATTTAGACGAAACAAAACAGAATCAAAATATGTAAATTAGATAATAATAATTATTTCATGCGTACAAAACAGAATGGATTCACAATACAATAATACATTATACAAGTTAGGTAAATTAAATGTTGTTTAAAATAACAAATTAGACTAATAAATTACGAATACAATATTTTAAAATTAATTAGAAAATAATTATAAATATGTTTAAAATTACATAAAATATAAATTTTGTGCAATTTCAATAAGGGTCATCGAATAAAATAAGTAAGCATTATGTTATTCAATGTACTGAAATAAAACCTTCAGTCTCTCCTATCTGCATTTCCTTGGCCTGCATGGTTGTCTGTAAGATTTCGCTCGTAGTGATAATAAGGCCGTGTACTGTTACACGCTTTTTAGTTTTTTATTTATTGTGTGTTGTATTCTGTAGTTGGCAATCTGCTAAGTAGTGATGGTAATTATTGCGATTTCACAATAATATCATAAGCATGCGATATAATGAGTATAGCATGCTATTTGCTATTGCTATGACGATAATTCGCACTTCGTACTTCACACCGCCCTGCTATTAATTTTAACGAATTAAATAATCATACACGTTCATTCAATATACGACCCTAAGTGCAAGCAAATAAAGATAATAATGGCTTAATCGCGCCTACCAAATTGCTAAACTCAAACTCAACTCAATAATTTCACTCGTGACTCTCGAAAGCAACGAGGTCAATCAGGGTCATGTGAAACAGATATAGTTTTCAGTATTCCCGTCTCGGCGTCTCCCGTGGTTACGACGGCCGACGGCCGAGGGAGAGCACACGGCGCACGTTGCCGCTATGATCGTATGAATTCGCTAAAATCGCAATCACAGAATTTCGCAACTTCATTTAATTTGCTATATGCTATTAAAGCAATCGCATGCTATCAATGAATGCGAATGCTAATTAATCCATTACTCCTGCTAAGGAAAGACTGGGTCTAAATTTGATCACGCGTCGCCTCGATCAAGCGTTCGGAAATAGTGTAGATAGGATACCTAGACAGTGAATAGATATAATATATTTTATGTAGTATTGTTTAGTCTGTGCAATAAATGCACTTTGCACTTTACAAAAACTATACCTAATCAACCACTCAAAATATTTAAAGTTTTTTTCTATAATGTTAGGTAAAGGTCATATTATGTGAGATAGAAGGTCGACCGCAGTGACCCAAGTTTCATAATGTTTTTGTTTGCGATTGTTTATAAAAGGTTTTGCCTAACAAGTTATGGAGATCTATCGAATTGTTAAGTAATTTGATTATAGCTTAGGTGTGAAATTGTATTTTGATTGCGTTTGTCGATTAATTAGTCCATTGAAATGTTACAATTTAAGGACCGAATATTGCAATTATGGACGCAATTTTATTTTTGGGACATGTGTCCCAAATGGTGTTGCCGCCATTGTCCCCCGGCCGCCATCTTGGATAAAGGGTGCAAACACCTTTTTCGCGATATCTCGGAAACTATGCGTCCTACAATAAAATATCAATAAGTAACATTTCAATGGACTATAAACCTACCTATAGGAGATATTAATAAAAACTACGTATAATAAAGTAACATTATACATACCAAGTACAAAGTTTTGTAGTGGTAGGCCTTTTTTGTAGGGTGCCGCCTAGCGAAATATATCACACCTTTGCCAGTTATTCATCATAGCTGATGAATAACTGGCAAAGGTGTGCAGCAGTAAAGTGCAAACATTATTGAGTTCCGGTCTGAAGGGCAAAGTTACCAGCGAAATTACTGGGCATGATGAGTTTCAACAACTATGTAATTATCTTTTAAAACACTGGCTGGCACTGTGTCTTATATGGGCAATCATGATGCTTACCATCAGGCACCTGATTTGCTCGTCTTGTTACTCAGTATCATAAAAAAAACATACTTAGTAAGAATGAATGCCGCGGTGGCGTAGTGGGCGTAAGCTCGATTGCCAATCATGAGTTCCCGGGTTCGATCCCCAGGGTCAGGTAAAGTACTATTTTATTTTCCATTAGGACTTATCTCTATGACGGACTGGAGTCTGGAACTGCGCTCGGAAGATGGCAACAGACTCGGCCCCTATTATAACATGGGACCGATAACATACTGGCGAAATGTGGGTGTACTAAGTAAGGGACAGAGTCCTCGGTACACCTCTGCCTAACCCTTCACGAAAAATGCGTGATTATATGTTTTGTTGCATTATATGTTATATGTTTCAGAACATATCATCATCATCATCATCTCAGCCGTTGGTAATCCACTACTGAACATAGGCCTCCCCCATAAAGGGGGGTTTGCCAATACTCGACACGCTTGGCAGGCGGGTTGCAGTTCGATTGTTTATTGCAGAGGACGCTGCTGCCCGTCCTTTGGATCTGTTAACCCTTAGCCGGCTCTTACGACAACCACGGGTAGAGAGGGTGGAGCACTATTCTAAAGCCGGTAACTCCACGGCAGAACATATAATCACATAAATTAAAAGGTGTCCAATCGACATAATAACAATAATATTATTGCGTCATGTGTCGGCGTCCAAATGCCTGAAGTCGGTTTCCGTCGTAAAATGTCGTCATTAAGGAGCACGTGTTTGCGAAAAAAAGATCCCACATTTTTGTTGTCACCCAAAAAAATGTCAAGCAAAATTAATTTTATGTTAGTAATTTGCACCTTTTATAGCGGCAGCGTGATCCTGCTGAATTTAATTTAGATAGGTACCTACATACAAAAGATTTAATCGTCATCATCATCATCATCTCAGCCATGGGCCGTCTACTGCTGAACATAGGCCACCCCCCCCCATAGATTTCTATCTAGTCCGGTGCATCCAGCCGCTGGAATCCAGCGTGATCCTGCTGTCTTATCAGATCGTTGGTCAACCTTGCGGGTGGACTTACCCAAAGGATTTATTCTCTTTTGGGTAATTCCAAAAGTATAATGTACCTAAACTTTTTTCGGTAACCCTGTAAGGACCTCTGCGACACATGCCAGCCCTAGTGCGAAGGTCACCGAAAACCTTGTACCTACCTATTTTGTCCTAATTTTGGTAAATAAATGTTTGTAATATCTTTCAATCTTTCAGCAGCTCCGCATACACAAGTCAGCGGTGCTCAGCGGAATTTGAACGATCGCGTTACACAATAAGATTCAATTTCGTGTGTCAGTAGAATTAGTAGTTATTAGTTAACTATACTTAACCTAAAATGGTGTATTCTTCGAGATTGATTATACTGGAACTTACTGTTAAATTCTGTGATACAGCGCCACTAGTTGAAGAAACTATCAACTGATTTGAGACAATCACTAAACAGGAAAACTTAGCACTAATATATACCATAGAATAAATAATAGTATTCATTTATATACTAGGTACCTGTGTGTAACAAAAACGTGTAATAGGTACTTAAGGGGGGAGTATCTATCTATCAAATTGAACAACTTTTAAACTAAAGAATTGGAAAATTCCCATTTATTTTACCCACTATAGGTCAGCTGATGTGTGTATATAGGTAGGTATATAGACCAAGTATATTTTAACTATATATAGTTTATTTGAACTATATATAGTTAAAAATTAGGTGCCGGTAGGCATAGCTGAGCTTCTGCCATTATAATACCGTCTGTGACCTACTCTACAGCATTTAAAAGTCATGTTGTGAACACGTGTTGCCGCAAAAAAAAGTCACAAGTGCATAATTCTTAACCCTCAACCTTTGCCTGAGACTAAAAACAACGGACTGACTGCAATATTCATGTGCGTGGTCGAAAATGGAAATACGCCAATCGCAGCGGAATGCTGCGATTGGAATCGTCAAAACGATTTGAAACTTTGACACTAGCGCCAATGACCAGAATCATTATAATAAAGCTATATTACGACCTTGAATGGAGTTAAATGCTTTTTACTTTTTTATTAAGCAACACTTCCTTATTGTATGATATTTTTGTTTAGATTATATTAGAATGTGATCGATATTCAAGCATTAAATGACTTTTAGATAATACACATACAATGTGTAAAAAAAGTTTTTTTTTTTTTTTTGCGAAATTCGCAAAAAAAAAAAAAAAAAAAAAGAATTAGCTGATCGACTAATCTGTATGGAAAGTCTATTTTTTTTGCGAATTTCGTTTGTATTTTCGTTTCGTATGCGTAGGTACCTAAAGATATAATGTTTGAACAACAGAGAGCCTTTGCACACGGCGTTTTTTATCATCGCCGACGAAGCCGACGCGCAGATGCAACCCGTACGGTATGTAATAGGTACGCGATTCAAGCACAAAAATCTAACACAGTCCAGTCCATACTTACGCAATGCGCACCGCTTCTCGTGATCGAAATGACACTGGTCCATCGGTTATCTTTTTCCCGCACCGACAAAGAGCATCTGCCGTCTGCGCATATTTATCCCGGACGCATATTTTTAAAATATACGGCGCCGTAAGCGCGCATTCGTGATATACCTATGCGTCGGCGATGATAAAAACTTCGTGTGCAAAGATTCTTAAGAGTAAGCAGGTATCTCATTATCAGAAAAGTAGATTATAATTAATCAAGTAAAGATTACAAATGATGTTAGTGTGTACTAATCACTAATTGGTTAGTTTCCTGTCTACTTGCACCGGTAGCCTAACTATAGGTACGAGTATACATTATTTATGTTGTTCAATAGATTATTGATAAGATACCTTTTATAATAGGTGACAACCACAAACATTGGAGTAAATATTACGCTACTTACGTCTGAAAGGACGAAATTAAAATTAAAATAAATATTCGTTTAATTCAGACTCACATGACCCATAAAAAATTCAAAATTACAACTTTCAATTATCACATTATAATAAAAAATAAGTACCTACATTGAATTTGGTATTTTTTTTTATATGTTATTGAGTGACAAGACGAGCAAATCATGTGCCTGATGGTAAGTAAGCATCAAGATTGCCCATATCAGACACAGTGCCACCCAGTGTTTTAAAATTCAAAATTCTGCGCGGCACTGCACTGCGCCTGTCACCCTGAGATATGAGTTGTTGAATCTCATCATGCCCAGTAATTGCATGTGGTCCCTGCAAAAGAGGCCTACTACTAACAATACAGCTACTAAAACTACTACTAAAAATTGCAAAAAATAAATAATGGAGACTATTTAACATCAAATGAATGATTATTAAAAAAATCATAAAAATCAATGGCCACAAAAAAAATACAATTAAAACAAGATAAAATGTCATTAAAATAAAACACATTAAAATTTAAATGAAACCATTAGAAACATGACGCTTCATTGCTAAAATTTAAAGGATCGCGGACCACTCGAACGTAAACGAAAACGAACTTTGTTGATCTATCATTGATCAAGCTTTTTTTACAAGCTTTTTTTTTGTAGTGGTAGGCCTCTTTTGCAAGGGGCCGCCTGGGGAAGTACCACACCTTTGCCAGTTATTCATCCGCCAAGCAGTAATGTGCAAGCATTACTGTGTTCCGGTATGAAGGGCAATGTTACCAGCGAAATGACTGGGCATAATGAGATTCAACAACCCATATCTCAGGATGATAGGTAGGTGCAGTGCAGTACGGCGCAGAATTTTGAATTTTAAAACACTGAGTGGCACTGTGTCTGATATGGGCAATCATGATGCTTACCATCAGGCACCTGATTTGGTCGTACTCGCACTCACTATCATAAAAAAGGTAATATCAGTAAGTATAATATAATGGTAAAGTTGTCATTTGTCATAATCTCAGTCCATCTCGAGATAACCTTCGATCGTTGCATCATGACGATTGCATTAAGTATAAACTGTAGATACTTAGCAATAATAAAGTTAAAATTGAGGAAATGTCCGCAAACTTACCAGAGGACGAGTGGATGATTTGTTTTTGATGTTATTTGTCACGAAAGGTTTTAGTTTCTTCATAAAAAAAAAATAGGTTTTATAGCATACGTCTTTATGTATGTATACCCATAATTTAAAGGGTTCCGTACCTCAAAAGGAAAAATTAAACCTTTATAGGACCACTTTGTCGTCTGTCTGTCTGTCAAGACACTAAAGCGGGAACCCGTGGAGGTATCAAGTCAGGGGGTGTCAGCTTAGTTCCCGGCCAATGCCAACACGGCGAAGGAAATGTTAAAAAGAAACGGAGCTCTAAAAACGACAGAGAAAGCACTATTTACTGACCCTACTAAGGAAAATATAACATTTTAGTAGAATTCAAAGTTATGGGAATTATTTAATTAATTCGGAAGATAGAAATAAACACTACAATAAATTCATTACTTATTTCAAAAAATAAGTAATGAAATTTATTAATAATTTTATCACATATATTGTTCAAATTAGTTAAATCTAGACCTCAGATTCTTATGATTACTTGAATCAGCGTTAGAAGAATTTCTTTTTTGCCATCTGGCAACCGGATAATAGAAATGGCTGCTTTTTGTTTACGATTTTCACTTTTTCATTGATTTGCACTTTGCACATCTTTAGTGGAAATAAGTTTTGTAAAGTTTCTCGTATTTGTTAAATTGTGCTATAGAAAGTTTTGTTTTTGTGCTAACGAGATCATAGACTCTATTATTGCGATTGTGCGAAAAAGACGCCTAGGTTAGGCAAAGTGTTAAACTGTGGTGTTAAATATCGGATTTCTCCGTGAGGGATTATCTCAATAACAACCTGGAGTCTAGAACTGTGCCCGGTAAATGGCAATAGTCTCGCCTTCTATTACATAGGACCAATAACATACTGGCGAAATGTGGGAGTATACTTAGTATGAGACTGAGTTCTGGGTACACCTCGGCCAACCCCTTCTAGAAAGATGTGTAATATAAGATTTACCTTATTTTCATCTGAATAAAGACTACTTCTAATAGCTGGCCTTATTTTTTTACCCTTTGCGTATGGCATATAGAATAGGCATTTAAAGAAGTAAATATAGAAATATAATATTGGTAGGTACCTATAGCTAATGTTTAGAAATATTAAATCTCCCGCGCTACTGAATAGTTCCAGTGCGAAGCGTTGGTAACGCTAGCATCGCTTCGTGTACGCAAATCTGAAGTACGTAGTGGGACTTCTTCTCGTATATGTGTTCTGTGTATCAAGTTGAAATTGATATCAACTAGTAAGATCTGTGGTTCCTTTTGACTGTAAAAAAATCGTTAAAGGACATGGCTGTTCACATGACTAAACGGCCAAATGGTTCGATTGTGTAAGTGTCAAAATGTACAAAGTTGAATGGTTAAAATGTTGCAGGGGCAAAATGACAAAAGTTCATTTATTATCTTTGTTAAATCGAAATAATACTTCTAAGTTAACGGAATCAAAAGTTATGGCCATTTTACTGCATATTTCCATACTTTGCGCAAGGAACTAATAGATGGCGCTGTATGTTCTTGGCATCTAGGTATGGAACCCTACACTACGCATACATACGTATGCCTTAACAATTTATCTGTAATGAAAAGGTAAGTTGGTAGGTATTTAATATAACTTTTTGATAAAAAGTACTTATCCAGTTAATGGCACTCTATAAGGTGGCACTTTAAGCAATATGACACCGAAAATCTACACAATTTGCCAATAAATAAATGAATAAATAAAATAAATAAATAATATGGGACAACTTCCACACACGGTCATCTGGTCCCAAACTAGGCTAGAAGCCTGTACTATGGTAACCAGATGACTGATATACATACTTATATAAGCTTATAACACCCAGACACAGATCAAACAGACATGTTCATGCACACAAATGTTTGACCTGACCGGGGATCGAACCCGGGCCCTGCGGCACAGAAAGCAGAGTTACTACTATCTGAGACATCGAGGCTGTCAAACTCGCTTGCTTGCAAAAATAACGCTCTTTTCATAATTTCTAAAAATAAATCTTTATATGTTGGAAAAATAAATAAAGTATTATTTTCTTGTTAAATATAAAATAAATAAAGTATATTTGTAAAACTGCTAAATCACAGCATACATATTTAACTAGTTATATTAACTAGCTGCGCCCCGCGGTTTGAGCCGCGTAGTCTTCGTTCCCGTGGGAATATCGAGATAAAAAGTACTTTTTATGTTATTCCAGTGTCCAAACTATCTACGTATACACCGAATTTCAGCCCAAACGGTTCAGTAGTTTGGGCATGAAAGAGTAAAAATCCATAGGCAAAAATCCATCCATCCATCCATCCTTACAAAACTTCGCGTTTATAATATTATATAGTAGGATTAAAAACAATTTAATTTTATATTATATGATTTATTAAAGACAACTACATTACGACAAACATTACGACTACATAATTAGTAAATGTAATAAATTGCTAGGATTCCTTGCCAGATCCACTAAAAAGTTCAAAGATCCGCGATCTCTTCTATATCTCTATTGTACTATGGTTCGTAGTTTACTCGAATACAACACTTCAATTTGGTCACCTTATTATGCTATCCACAGCGACTGTATTGAGAGAGTGCAGAAAAGGTGTTTGTACATACTTTGTTGTAGATTCGGACTTAAGCGCAAGCTTCCATCGTACACTGACAGACTCAAACGCTTTAGCCTGTTAAAGCTTATAACTAGACGCTCCTACTATGACATGGTATGCCTGTTTAAAATAATTCATTCTGTAATCGACTCACCTTCCCTTCTTTCCAATATTAACATTAATATAAGACCCAGAGCTAGATACCCCCATATTAAAATATTTTCTTTGCAAGTCTACACCAACAATACTTCTTTCTATAACCCAATAGTAAGAATGGCCCGAGATTACAATGAAATTCTTGTTCGTCATCATGACTCAGTTGATGTCTTTAACAACAAACTGCCAAAATTCAAGAGTGATATTTTGTCCATATTATCTAAAGAATAAGTAATATGAACTTTCTCTTTTTATTATAAAATAAGTATAAAAATCCAATTTTGTAACTCTGCTTCATACTTATATTAAGTAGATTTGATTTTGTGTTCATGTTGTGTGCGCATAATTAAGGAGTGTAATCTAGTAATCACCTTTACTCATGATATTTAATTGCCATTAGATTATACTCTGTTTTGTGTACCTTATTTAATAAAATAAAAAAAAAATATTGCAAACCTAAAATATTAGTACGCCTGCTATGAAAAATGGAGCAAGCTCATAACGATTTTGTCAGGCGTTTTGACTATAGTGCGAGGCTTATACGACCCTAGCTACGAATAATAATAAGTCAGGAAATGTAATTGCCCCCAAAAAATAACACAACGAAAACTAGGTACAAGTGGGTGGTGCTTCGTAGGACCCTAGTTAAAAAATTAGAACTGAGTAAGTACCTAGTAATAATTAGTATAATTACAGTTAATTAAAAATAATTATAAGTAAATGAATATTTAAACTTACCAAATACCAGTTTCTAAAACTAAGTCGATGGTCTCAGGCAGTTCTAACCGGAAACCTGGAAATGAAAAAAAAAACATTTTAATCAACAACTGCCTCGGTGGCGTAGCGTAGTGGTAGCAAGTCGATCGTGAGATCCCAGGTTCGATCACCAGGACAGGAAAAAAGTTCCTGTTCTGTTATTCTGTTCTGTCAGATATAGACAATGGTAAGTTTTATTGGATTTTTCCAATAAAACTTACTATATATTATCTATAAACACCCTTTTAGCCCAGCCTACTTTTTTAAATATTATCTAACAGCGGAGACCAACTGCTTTACGTGCCTTCTGAAACACAGTAGCGTCCAGGTCTAAAACAGCGTGTATTCGACCCTAACCCGCTACAGGGTCCGGTTTTGGGGTCATTTTATTTAAATTAGACTGTCAATGAGGGCGCAGAGCTACTGGTATACTCCGAGCCTACATTTCACTTGGGTTACAGCTCTGTAGTGTCAAATTTACAATAAATACATGGTTTACAAAATATTTACAGTGAAATAAAATAAAATAATATTTATTCTCAAATTGTACAAAACTTTATGTTTCGTTAAATTTTACCTTAATTTTTTTTGCTTTATGAATGAATTCGCGAATGATTGATTTTTTGATGATATTTGTCATGGAGAATGGGATAAAGGGTTCTGTTGAATTTATTGAATGATCGAGTCTGGTAGATGAAAACCTATGACAATGAATAATGAGATGTTCGAGTGTTTGTATAATCGCACTCACACAAACACTCGAACATCTCGACGTAGGTACGTATCGGACGTATGATCGCATGGGCAGAAGTCGTCGTTGGTGATTTTGAATCTATAGAGGTATGACTTATTATAGCCATGGTTGGTGAGGAATTGGGAATGTTTGTTTACTGATACAAATTTTGAAAGGTCTTCCAGACTGGGGAGGTGATATGTTGGTGGCATTGTATATAAAAACTATAGCTCTGTGGATATGATTTTTAGTATTTGATGAAGCTAATATTAGCTTATAGTCGAATCGTGGGTGAGGGCAGCAGATTTAGCAGCGGCATCTGACAGATCTTTCCCTAAGTTTTGAAATGAAATGAAATGATTTATTTGCGTAAAACATGGTAGATAGAACTTGTTAAAAACTTCAATATAGTATAGTACAGCATGTTTTGCCAGTTTCTCTGGCGTACAAAATATAACAAATACAATAATATTATGTCAAGATATAATAATTGAGATTGGATTTAATATCATTATTGAATTATAAGAGGATGTATTTAAATTTAAGAATTGGAGTTAAAAATTAAGTCGAATGTCAAAGTCAGTGATAATTAATAATTAAAATATTTTAAATTTGGGGTACGGTTCGGAATATACTGAACTTAGGCTAGAGAATCCGGATATAAAACAGGACATTCCCAGCACTGAGCCCCGGACACTACTCCAGCCCTGCTAGCACAGTGACTAATTTAAACGAAGTCGTATGGGCTTAGAACGAGACAGCAGATATGCAATGGGGGAAAAAGTTTCCTCCGTGTTAAAAGTAGGGCCTGGTGGTGCTACCAGGAACCTAGAAATCAAAGAAAACTAAGTCTAAAAAAAGTAAAGTTTCAAATGTAGTGTCTTAGTTACCGTCAGCGATTATCCTCTGTATAATGCTGGCCATATCCCTGGCGGCAGTGAATGACATAGCCGCGTATGGAGGCAGCGAGTCAGCGAACAAGTTCTCGTTTATATTGTACGGTGTTATACCTAAATCTGGTGGAAAACTATAGGAATATTTATTGGTTAACTATGGCTCATTGATCTAGTCTAGATCTACCACTAAGAATCACCACCACTCCACTCGCCGTGGGGTTCTGGCTATAGAATAGTACCCCAGTATGCATGCATCCACTAAGTAAAACCAGTGCCATGAGTCTCCCAAGCGTGGCGAGTATTGGCAAACCCCTCCCCCTTCCACATGGGGGAGACCTATGTCCAATAGCGGACTTTGTCTTGGAAGATGATGACGATGAAGTGCTTCTGCTGAGCATGAGGTTCTGGGGTTGGATCCCAGGTCAGGTAAAAAGTGTTATTAGAGTTTTGCCCGGTTGATGGCAATTCGCTCGACCCCGTCTTGTTGTCAGTTCGAGTGAACTCTCTAAACTCTTAATGATCAACTCATTTAACATCATCATCAGATGATGATGATGATGTTAAATCATTTAGAGAGTCGTAGGACGTCCACTGTTGATCGTAGGCCTCCCCCAAAGATTTCCATTTAGTCTGGTTATAAGCGGTTGCATCTAGCGTGTTCCTGCTACCTTAGATCTAAATGATTATATTATAGTAGTAAAGGGTCATCATTATCATTATCAGCTGGTAGACGTTCACTGCTGCAAACGCTACAAACTATTCATATGGGGGGATTTTGCCGTAATCACCACGCTTGTGCGGCTTGTTGATCGCAGTAGTTGGAATACTTGGTGCCGGAGATCGCTGCTGCCCACTCTCCAAGGATAGGTAAAGGTAGTAAAGGATACAGCTCATCATATCCGTTAGCGACTGTGGATGGTCAGGGGGAGGCGGCGGGGGCGCTCCCCCCCGCGGCGGCGCGACGGCTCTCAACGTGTACGCTCGTACGTATTCCTTGCGTAGGTCGTGAAACCTCGCATAGTATGTGGGGAGAGTGATGTCTTTGCTGCATGCTTCCGGGTGGAGGCATTGTCTGGAACAGATTATTATCATCATTATCACCAATATAGCTGAATAATTAATCATTATAGATATTTGACAAAGGTCTCCGCACGCGCTCCGACAAAATGCTGCTGTCATACTTGTCATACATACAAGTAATACGCCGAAATCGGCGTAACCGAGCCTGTCTGACATACAATCATGCACACAACAATATGAAAATTGTCGCATTTTCGGAGCTATTGTTTTTAGATATTGCGGTATCTGGTTAGAGTGCGAGCGAAGAAATATTATAATCCTAGTAGGATTATAATATTTCTTCGCTCGCTATATATAAATGTGATAGTTTGTCAGGATGGATGGATGGATGTTTGTTACTCTTTCACACCAAAACTACTGAACTGATTGGGCTGAAATTTGAAATGTAAGCAGCATAGACCCTGGAATAACACATGGGGTATTTTTTTTTCGATATTCCCACGGGAACGATGTCTGCGCGGGTGGAACCGCGGGGCACAGGTTGTTTATATAATACTGTAATATAAAAAAAAATGCTATTTGATTTCACCACTGGGAATTTTCTCAATGTTAGCCTGAAGCCTGGAACTGTGCCCAGAGAATGTCAATAGACTCACCCCCTTACATGTGACTTAAAATTGATTCCGGATATTATCATCATCATCTCAGCCATAGGACGTCCACTGCTGAACATAGGCCTCCCTCATAGATTTCCGTCTAGTGCGGTTGTAAGCGGCCTTCATCCAGCGTGATCCTGCCCCATCGGTCATCAGTGCTATGTGCCCTGCTCATTGCCACATTAACTTGCAATCCTCTGGGCAAAGTGGGATCTTTTCGTATAGATATTTTTCTAGCAGTGGGAATCTGGAGTAGTGCGAATCGTGCCTAACGCAAAAACATAACTGGCAAGTGTATGTATCTACTATTGGACGTGTACATCCCTGCCTGCCCCTTCAGAAAAAAAAAGTGTTCTGTTATATTCTTCTTTCAGGGAATATATCCTTAAACATACATACATTCACGCCTTTTTCCCGAAGGGGTAGGCAGAGGTGTACCCAGGACTGAGTCCCACAGTAGATACACCCACATTTCGCCAGTATGTTATTGTTCCCATGTAATAGGGGGCGAGCCGGGCACATTTCCAGTCTCCAGGCAGTTATTGAGATAATTCCTAATAGAAAAATCCATTATATGTAACACTGCCTGGCCTGGGGTTCGAACCCGGGACCTCTTGATTGGCAGTCGAGCATGCGCCCTCTACGCCACCGAGGCAGTCCTCCTAGACTCCTCGAGTCGAGGTATCCTTAAAATTGTTGAATTTTCAAAATACGTGCGATTGATTCAAGTGAAGCGGACGATTTCTGATGGAGCAGTATGACCCAAACTCCTTGTACAGTGCCTGATGTCATCAATTATTGTGGATGATATAGCATTATTAATAATATGATACATACGAAAATCATATATTTGTAAACATAGTAAAGAAATAATTTAAAAAATCTCTTTGTGATACGACCATTCCGACTGATTGATTGCCTAATGATTACAAATGGGACTCCACATAATAGCTACCTAAAGTAATTATAAGGTCATTGAAATGCGGGATAAAGCTTAGGCAAAGCTTTCACCGTTTGGTCGTGTGGTTCCCGGCTAATTATAGGGTCACCCCTCTCTCATTTGGGGGACCCGTGAGATCCAGCAGAGAGATATATTCCTCGAGTGGGCAGCAGCACTCTCCAGCACCAAGTATTCCAACCACTGGGATAGCCGCACAACAAGCGTGATGATTACGGAAAAATCGCCCCATATGAATAGTTTAAGTATAGCGTTCTATGGGGGAGGCCTATGTTCAGCAAAGGACGTCTTCCGTCTGATGATGTGATGTGAAAGCTTTCACTAAGTAGATAGTAGATAGGCACATTTCAATTCATAAAATCATTTAAACTCTCCCATGCGAGAACTGCCGTTAAAACAATTTCAGTAACAAATTCGAATAGTTACTTCATTTGAAAACCAAATAGGACCCCCATTCCGGATACCGTGACCTTTGCCTCCAAATCAGCGACACGGGAAATAACCAAGTTATTCATGTACTAACTGCTTTATATTCTGTGCGCTAAATAATGCATGAACAGACGCACGCTGGTGTGTCCATTATACTACGGGAATATGGGAACTGGTATTGTCAAACTGGGTCTAAGCCTACCTAATGAATACCTAAGGCAGTTGCTCTTAGATACAAAATGATTTATCCCAAATATGGAGAAACAGAGAATAGTTATTCACTCAATTGTTTGTGGTTGGCTCTTAATCTGGCCTTTCATCATGATCATCATCATCTTAGCCATAGGACGTCCACTGCTGAATATAGGCCTCCCACATAGATCCATCCAGTCTGATTTTAAGCGGCTTGCATCTAACGTGTTCCTACCGTCTTGTCAGATCGTCTGTCCACCTTGTATGTGTCCTACGCTGCGCTTGCCGGTCTGTGGTCTCCATTCGAGAACTTTACAGCCCCATTGGCCATCAGTTCTACGTGCTATGTGCCCTGCCCATTGCGACTTCAACTTGTTAATCCGCTGAGCTATGTCGGTATCTGGCCATTATTTGCGCCAAAATATATTTAGTTAAAGAAAACCATATAGTTTTTTCCATTTCATTCAATAGGGAGCGCCTTACTCGCTTATTATATGGGACCAATAACAAATTGGCGACTTTTATGTTCCTTATATAAATATGTTATAATATTGAGAACATAACAATATGCTTCATAGAAACCCAGTTCAAAAGGGATTAATATTGTCAATTGAATTACTGATACAAAACCATCATATCCCCTATAAAATCTCGCATCATTAACGGCTGTTTAGCTACCGTAGCTTATATCATAAGTACCTCTGGACGTATGGGAAACGGGAAGCATTATGGAAATCATTTTGATTATGATGTAAATGTAAAAGTTTTTAATTAAAGTTGTATGGTAATTATGATAATTTTGTTAGGCTTTGAAAAGTGTGGTATCAGTTGGATATCAGTTATTTGCTTTGGAAAGGTTTTTCATTATTATTTTAAATACTTAAGTTATATTATATATTAATACGCGTAGTGGCGTAGTGGTCGCAGGCTACTGTCGGTCATGAGGTCCCGGTTTCAAATCCAGATCAGACAAGCGTTATTAGATTTATCCATTAGGAATTTCCTCGTGGCTATAAAATATAATCTACTAGCTGTGCCTCGCGGTTTCACCCGCTTAGACATCGTTCCCGTGGGAATATCAGAATAAAAAATACCTTACTGTGTCATTTCAGGGTCTAAGCTACCTCCATAGCAAATTTCAGTCCAATAGGATCAGTAGTTTTGGTGTGAGAGAGTAACAAACATCCATCCATCCATCCTCACAAACTTAAGTAGGTAGTAAGTAGAATGATGTACGAATGTGCAATGTGAACAAACATCGTCATTTTCCTGTGACACCGGATGTTCAGATCTGTATCACTGAATGGCTTTACAAATAATCGATTTATAATAATGCTTACTCCTAAACCAAAGTTAATTATGAACGGAATAATATTTATGATTATTTTGGCTAACGTTGTCCAAGTATTCATAGAACAGAATATAATATAATACTTTATTGCATAAAAAAACAGAAACAATTATACAAAAAAAACATTATACACTTCACGGTAAACAGCCGGCGGTCTTGTCGCATTAAGCAATTTCTTACCGACAACATGGGAATGGAAAAGCCCGCACGCATTTGAGCACATAAAATGTATTTTTAGACTGAAAGATCCTACACTATAGTAAGTCGTAGTAGGATGCAGATTTTTGTTATTACAGTGCCTAACTTTTTTGCTAGTTTGTTTTGAAGCAAAACATTTTCGAAAAATAATGACTTAAAAATAAGTAAATTGACAACGTGTTACAAAAAGTGTGGTAATACTTAAAGGCCGCGTACGCTCTTAAGAGCGTACGCGGCCTTCAAGGAAATTGACACAATATACATTAGTGGTGTACCCAGGACTCAGGACTCAGTCCCACAGTAGATACACCCACATTTCGCCAGTAGGTTATTGGTCCCATGTAATAGGGGGCGAGCCTATTGCCATCTACCGGGCACAGTTCCAGACTCCAGGCAGTTATTGAGATAATTCCTAATGGAAAAATCCAATATTTAACACTGCCTGACCTGGGGATCGAACCCGGGACCTCTTGATTGACAGTCGAGCATGCGCCCTCCACGCCACCGAGGCAGTCACAAATTGACACAATCCTATGAAAAATTTACAAAATTGATGTTTTGTATGCCTTTGTTTCCTCCGAATATTATAAACCCATTCTATAGATTTGTATCATATTATTTTTATAGTGAAGTAAACTATGTCTGTGTCATTTTGATTTTTCTTATACACCTTTGGTTTTTTCGTAGTGAACTTCCAAAAATCTCAGTTTTACTCGCGTGATTGGACGTTCACTACAAAAAAATGTAGAGTTTATAAACCAAAATAAAATGATAAGGATTTACTTTACTTCAGCTTTAAAGTATCAGTATATAAATATATCAAATAGGTTTACTGTATTCGGAGGAAACAAGGGAATACGAAACATCGATTTAGTAAATTTTTCATAGGATTGTTTCAAACTGCTAAGAGGTTCCCTTTCCTGTTAAGGGAGGTGCATCTACCCGTCAAACTTATTAACAATAAAAAAAAAATTGTGAAATTCGCAAAAAAAAATCGACATCACATAAAAAAATTATCAGCTCAATTCGACAAAATTGTGTTTGCGACATTGATTTTTACCTTATAGGATTCCGTTGACGTCTTAATAGACTTAAATTAAATGTAGTAATACAAGAAATCATTATTTATTTACGCAAACTTTGTTTACATCCATCAATCTACACGTTTTCATAGATTAAATAATTAAATTCGCTTAGTTAGGACATCAACGCCATCTATTGACGTGGATGTGCCTTGCTGACCGCGAGATACCCCCTTAATAAGTTTAACGGAATTCTTTTTCTTTCTTTTTCAAGCGGTTTCTTTACAGTTCGCTTCTTTACAATTCCTAAAAATTTTGTAACACACAAAAAAATACAAAAATATGGTAAATAGTTACCTGAGCGTTGACTGTCCATCTGTCACTAGCCTGAAGAGGGGAGAGTGGGGGTCTACTTGTAGAGATCTCACGTATTCGTCGAACTGAAAAATATAATTAAATAACATTAGATAAACATTTTTAATGTAACTATACCATTTATACAATAAAATTACTTCTGTTGCTTATACTTATAATCAAAACAAATAT
Source organism: Hemistola chrysoprasaria (assembly GCA_947063395.1). Lineage (NCBI taxonomy): Eukaryota > Metazoa > Arthropoda > Insecta > Lepidoptera > Geometridae > Hemistola > Hemistola chrysoprasaria. The sequence continues at coordinate 6,768,784 of OX346733.1, read as the reverse complement.
GCCTGTCCAAACTATACGCCGGAAAACAGAACCAGAGGTACCACCGGAACCATGTAGAGACCCAAAGGTCTACATTTGCTTTTATGCGCTTTTTAACTCCGATCCTAAAACGGGAGGGTAGTTTTTAAACACTTCTTCCAGATACATTGATATACAGACACGTCAAACTTATGTTTAACAGGAAAGGTGACCTCTTAGTAGTTTGACACAATTCTGTAGAAATTTTACCAAATCGATGTATTATATTCCCCTGTTTCCTCCGAATGTAGTAAACCTATTTGATATTGATATTAGATATTTTTGGGCTAATAATATTCGGAGAAAACAGGGGGATACAAAATATCGATTTGGTAAATATTTCATAGGATTGTGTCAAATTTCTAGTAAATAGGACGTAACGTAACGTAACGTAAAAAGATTTATTCAAATAGGTCATAATCTGACACTTTTGCACGTCAATAGACAACGAAGATAAACAGTACTGAGTCTACCGTGCGTTCCATCGAAATGGAGAGTGTTAACTTAGCTATGTCTCATGAAAATTGGTCAACGGTTTGAAAATTATCAGCTCTCTTCTAGCGGCTGAGTTCGCGCAGAGACTTCAATAATCTAAGTTTGATGGTTATAATATAATCATGTAAGACTCTGTATTACATGTACATGATGCGTCAGAAATCGACACAAAAATGTTACCAAAAATAATGTTAAAAAAAACAACTCGCAAGGGAAAGAAATGCGAAATTCATAAAAAATAATTTCAATTTCACATACAAATTTGCAGATCAGCTGATCCGTTTCGCAATTCTTTCTTTTGAAAGTTCATCGGTTCGACCAATAGATGACCTTTAATTATAACTATACTTTTTTTAACAGAATAGATGTTAAAATATTTCTACTTACTAAGATATACTGGTACCCGGAATCGCACAAAATAACCTTTGATTTTTTAATTAAAACTTCAACACCAATGCCGATGGGTGATGAGCAATTAGCAGTTATCTATGATTACATTTATTGTATTGAAGGATAATTAAAATTCAAATATTGTAACAATATTTAAATTTTAGTTATAAGGACAGGAAGATAATGATTTATTTTCAACTGTATGGGAATCCGACTTACGGGGAACTCAGTGCCAATATAATTTAATGTGTGGATTCAGATTATAAATGGAAATTTATAGAAATAAATTGTTAAGGCATACGTATATGTATGCATAGTGTGTAGAGTTCCAAACCAAGATAGAACATACAGCGCCATCTATTGCTCCTTTGCGCAAAGTATGGAAATATGCAGTAAAATAGCCATAACTTTTGATTGCGTTAACTTAGAAGTAAAAAAAAAAAAAAAAAAAAAAAAAAAAAAAAAAGTATTTATTGCCATATTTTACAAAAAAAATAATCCTATAAAACTAGTTACTATACTTATATATATATATATATATATGGCAATCGGGATATGCTCAGCGTTATGCTACGCAAGGAGATCTTGCGCAGCGCTGGTTTTCAGCATATCCCGTTGCTCGATCTGAGATCTTAGTCGAGAGAAATTAAGAAAAAAGAAACACAATCAGCAAACTACATGACTAATAACAAAAATTGTACTCACAATATATAATATCTATACTAATATTATAAAGAGAGAAACTTTGTTTTTTTGTTTTTTTGTTTTTTTGTTTTTTTGTTTTTTTGTTTTTTTGTTTGTAACGAATAGGCTCCGAAACTACTGGACCGATTTTAAAAATTCTTTCACTTATGGATAGCTTAATTCAGTGTGAGTGCCATAGGCTATATGAGATTTTGAAAAAAAATGGGGATCCGTAAGAAAACTGCAATATTGTGAACCAAGGTGTTACATAATATAATTACCATATTCATAAATTTGCGTGCGCTGTGAAATGCATTGATGGTAGAATAATATAATGTACTAGGGGTTTGTAGTACTTATCAATACCTACAAAACAGTATACATAGATTATATCCATCTTTTTTGGTTTAGTCACAATAATCGAAAAAGTGATTATTTTCATGCGGTGTGAAAACTATTGGTGGTAGAGTAAAGTAATGTACTAGGGGTTTGTAGTACTTATCAATACCTACAAAACAGTATACATAGATTATATCCATCTTTTTTGGTTTAGTCACAATAATCGAAAAAGTGATTATTTTTCATGCGGTGTGAAAACTATTGGTGGTAGAGTAAAGTAATGTACTAGGGGTTTGTAGTACTTATCAATACCTACAAAACAGTATACATAGATTATATCCATCTTTTTTGGTTTAGTCACAATAATCGAAAAAGTGATTATTTTTCATGCGGTGTGAAAACTATTGGTGGTAGAGTAAAGTAATGTACTAGGGGTTTGTAATACTTATCAATACCTACAAAACAGTATACATAGATTATATCCATCTTTTTTGGTTTAGTCACAATAATCGAAAAAGTGATTATTTTTCATGCGGTGTGAAAACTATTGGTGGTAGAGTAAAGTAATGTACTAGGGGTTTGTAGTACTTATCAATACCTACAAAACAGTACACATAGATTATATCCATCTTTTTTGGTTTAGTCACAATAATCGAAAAAGTGATTATTTTTCATGCGGTGTGAAAACTATTGGTGGTAGAGTAAAGTAATGTACTAGGGGTTTGTAGTACTTATCAATACCTACAAAACAGTATACATAGATTATATCCATCTTTTTTGGTTTAGTCACAATAATCGAAAAAGTGATTATTTTTCATGCGGTGTGAAAACTATTGGTGGTAGAGTAAAGTAATGTACTAGGGGTTTGTAGTACTTATCAATACCTACAAAACAGTATACATAGATTATATCCATCTTTTTTGGGTTAGTCACAATAATCGAAAAAATGATTATTTTTCATGCGGTGTGAAAACTATTGGTGGTAGAGTAAAGTAATGTACTTGGGGTTTGTAGTACTTATCAATACCTACAAAACAGTGTACATAGATTCTATCTATCTTTTTTGGTTTAGTCACAATAATCGAAAAAGTGATTATTTTTCATGCGGTGTGAAAACTATTGGTGGTAGAGTAAAGTAATGTACTAGGGGTTTGTAGTACTTATCAATACCTACAAAACAGTATACATAGATTATATCCATCTATTTTGGTTTAGTCACAATAATTGAAGCAGTGATTATTTTTCATGCGGTGTGAAAACTATTGGTGGTAGAGTAAAATAACGTACTAGGGGTTTGTAGTACTTATTAATACCTACAAAACAGTATACATAGATTATATCCATCTTTTTTGGTTTAGTCACAATAATCGAAGCAGTGATTATTTTTCATGCGGTGTGAAAACTATCGGTGGTAGATTAAAGTAATGTACTAGGGGATTGTATTAATTATCAATACCTACAAAACAGTATACATAGATTATATCCATCTTTTCTGGTTTAGTCACAATAATCGAAGCAGTGATTATTTTTCATGCGGTGTGAAAACTATTGGTGGTAGAGTAAAATAATGTACTAGGGGTTTGTAGTACTTATTAATACCTACAAAACAGTATACATAGATTATATCCATCTTTTTTGGTTTAGTCACAATAATCGAAGCAGTGATTATTTTTCATGCGGTGTGAAAACTATCGGTGGTAGATTAAAGTAATGTACTAGGGGATTGTATTAATTATCAATACCTACAAAACAGTATACATAGATTATATCCATCTTTTCTGGTTTAGTCACAATAATCGAAGCAGTGATTATTTTTCATGTGGTGTGAAAAGTATTGGTGGTAGAATATAGTAATGTACTAGGGGTTTGTAGTACTCATCAATATCTTCAAAATAGCCCACGATAAATTATAACATGTGTTAAGGTTTGGTCATTGTAACAGAAATAGTCATTAATTTGCGTGCGCTGCGTAAACCATTAGGGTTATATTTATTAAAATACAATGTATCACGAATTTACTCCTGATAAACGTCCACTATACCTACTTCTGCTACCCGTGCGAAGCCGGGGCGGGTCGCTAGTATCTAATAAATAAACAAATAAATAAACTACTCACAAAACAGTAACATATATGATGAGTGTGTGCATGTGATGGTATATGTGTAATTGTGTGTTCATGTGTTATGGTGGGTATGCGTGTAGGGTGCATGCGTGTATTTGTGGGTGTGTGTCAGGTCTGTATGGATGTGTGTGTGTTTATGTTTGTTCTATAGCGGGTATATTAGTGTCGCCCCTATTTCATTTGATTACCTTTTTTTTATTTTGAAAGTTGCTTCAAACACAATTTTGCTGCGTTGATACAAAAGTTGTTTGTATTTTTTTTTAAAGATAGACGGACTCATTTTTAACCTCATTGGAGGAGGGATATTGTTCCATATCTTCGCAGCACTATACTTGAAGCAACCCTTAAACCCTTTGGTCTTATGATGGGGTATAATTAGGATGAGCTGTGTTTTGCTGCGTGTTCTGAGTGAATGGACATCCTTCATCCAGGTTAGTTTTTCAAATAAATATTCCGGTTGTTTATTCCACAGTACCTTTTGTGTGGTACAGGCTAAATGAAGCTCTCTTCTAGTAATGATGTTTTTACAGTTACAAGGGACCGCAAATCTGAGTAGTTGATATCATTTTTAAACTTGATAGGTACATCCACACGTTCTCGATAAAAACTAAAAAAATAGATCAAAAATAAGATCGTTAACATACATAAAAAATATATATAAACATACATAAAAAAACCACGCTAGATGGCACTGGGATCGAGTTAGAACATATAGCGTCACTGGTGTGGCAAAAGAGTGCGAACAATTTTTCCAATGCATGGTTATGCAGTGACGCTGCAAAAGCATATAACACGTCTTCTAGTTCGAGTTGCTGCGGTTATAATCCAGTTAACAGTAACTGTCGGATCACACATCCGTTATAATTGTTTGTTTTATTTTTATGCTTGTCTGTAGACGCCCTTAATGCGCGTGCTCTACCTCGCTACGCTGATTTCACTTTTGACTTGTAATTTACGAGACTTTTTTGCTTAAGAGGTTACATGAGGGGTGATTTTTCCATACAAAAGTATTCCCGTGTTTCCTCCCTATATGACTGCGTCAGAGCAATGGTTTTTTTTCCCTTGTGGCTTTAAAACGCCCTTGTGGCTGTACGGAACACTAAAATGTAGCGCTCGAACGTCGAACCCACCGCGTTGGTGATGCCATCGGTACAGTTAGCAACCTGTTCACATTTCACATGCTTGGATGTTGGTTGGTACTCATTCGTAATTCCTAACTGATCTTACAGCTTTCTTGTGGGAACTTTTGTACTGACTGTACCAGACGTCTTCTCATTAATTTTGATATTGGTATTTTCAATTCCTATGCATTCTCTGTTCTCCGTTAGGTAGTTGTAAAATAATTAGGTTTAAAGATCTTTATTCTCAATTAAAATAAAAAGTCAATTAAAATAAATAAAAATTAAAAACCAAATAGTGTGCCGTAATATTGGATTTTTTCATTAGGAATTATCTCAATAACTGCCTGGAGTCTGGAACTGTCCCCGGCAGATGGCAATAGGCTCGCCCCCTATTACATAGGACCAATAACATACTGGCGAAATGTGGGTGTATCTACTATGGGACTGAGTACTGGGTACACCTCTGCCTACCCCTTCGGGAAAAAGGCGTGAATGTATGTTTTTTTATGTTTTAGTGTGCCATCGTGTGAATATGTAATTTGATTTTTTGCAGGATACCGCTAAGTCTCTCACAACCATTTGAAAGCGATGGACTCTTGCTATCATCTACTGGTAGATACTATCGCCATCCTAGAAATATATTTTGTTTTAACCTGATTGTGGAAAGACGAACAACGGTAGGTTCCTTCAAAACCCAACATACCGTACCTTGTTTATGCCGTACCTTATAATATTGCATGAATGGCCGAATATATTCGCTGATCAATAATTATATTATAACATACTCGTACGTACTATGTAAGAACTCTGTATACTTGTACGCTAAACCTATATTCGCAATAAATTAATGTTGAAATATGATTTCAATTGTTTTTTTTTTTTTGTGGCATTCGGAATAAAACGAATCTAAGCTCGTGTGAACCCATGCATTAAAATTAGAATTTTTATTAGAACGGTTATTCGGTATTTTGCCGTGTGACCGAATCTGATTGCAGTCTCAAAATCGGGTGGCAAGTTTGTCCCGTTTCGGTTATTTGTAGGATCTTTGTAGAAAGCAATTGTGAATATCCTACTTCCTATACTACTAATATTATAAATGCGAAAGTTTGTGAGGATGGATGGACGGATGTTTGTTACTCTTTCACGCCAAAACTACTGAACCGACTGGGCTGAAATTCGGTATATAAATAGTTTAGAATAACATAAAAAGTATGTGTTATACCTATATATGTATGTATATTCTATACCGAATTTCAGCATAATAGGTACAGTAGTTTTGGCATGAAAGAGTAATAAACATCCATCCATCCATCCATCCATCATCACAAACTTTTGCATTTATAATTTTAGTAAAACGAGGATTACTTAGGATATTATGACTAAACCGTATACTGCAAAAATCCTAGGACGATTAATTCGTTCAAGCAAAAATCAGATCAGGTTTACAAATAATTGATGTCTCCGGGTGAAAGAAGCGTACTTAACTCTACGTTGCACTTTGCTAGCGTTATTTGTTTTAATTTGTTATTCGTAATTACATATCTACTTTATTACATTGGTAAAGAAAAAAATCTTCGTTATGGGAAAAGAAAAATACGATGACAAAAAGTTTATGGCCAATAATAAGGAAATAATAATTTGATCAATTAGGTATTATTACGGGAAATACTGAAATAATAGCTTACATAATAGACATAATTGTTGGACAAAGCCTTTACGAATATAATTAAATCACAACAATTATCTAAAATTAAAAACATGACGAATGACGAGTATATAAATAAACCAAGAACGTACCGATTTTACGTATTATTAAAAAAATATAAATATTATGTAGGTACTAAGTAAGTACACGGTTATCTGGAAGAGATCACTTTTAGCGATAAGACCGCCAATTGTAACACTATTTGTTATGATGTATTTATAATTTTAATCATTATTTTTTGTGGTGTACCAATAAAGTGTTTATCCATCTATCTATCTATCTACTTAGCTCATAAAAACAAGGTTTGTTTGTATGATCTGAGGTCTGAGGTACTAAGTATATATACCTGCTCAATAGTTTATTTATTTTATTATTAAAGTGACCAGTCCACGATAAAAAATAAGTGTGTGTACGTGTTATATTATAACACCTAAAAAAGAACCTTCACACACTTGATGGACCTATTTGGCTTATAATGAGTTTTAAAAAAGCAAAGTACCTTGTAATAAGTTACAGCTTTCCTGTTTTTACAAGTTTTTCGATTAGGTAATTTAGCTTACCCTGCTCACAATTTTAACATAAACCGTAATAAGACCGTTTTTGAAAGTTGCCCCATATTATTATTTATTATTATTATAAAGCTAGCCACACACGCTAGGTTATGCATGACAGGCATGCGTGAACAGCCAAAACGCTCATGCATTTTGCCACAAACTTTGCAACAAAGTTATATCAAAAGATTTTATTCGCTCGAAGCTAAATCACAAATTACGTTTCTTTTCATTCCAATTTGATTGAAACGAAGCCAAATAAGCACCCCGAGGTCCATTTCCCGTAACCAGGATATCAAGTAGGTACTGTCCGATACAGTTAACGAAACCAGTCTTGAATTTCGGTAATGAAGGGCTGAGAGCAGCGGAGCGCTTTCGCGGCGCAGCCGGTTTGGTCGCCTTCGATCATGCGAAAGAAAGGCCAAATTGTGAACTTTTTCGATAAGAAGGCATATTTATTGAGGCTTATTCACTTTTCGGTGATTTCCTGAATGAAATTTTGATGAGGATAATCGCTATATCTCGTCAAAGACAAAAGAATAAAGACGTACTGTGGAATTAAAGAATATATAATTTATTTTATGCCATAGGTGGCAAACAACAGACGGAATATTTGTTATAAAGCTCTTTAAATAAATAAATTTTAAAAAAGCAGATGGTGTGACTGATGGGTCACAATTACCGCCACCTATGGATTATGGATACCTGCAACAACAGGGGTATTTGCCAGTATGTTGCCGACTCTTCAAGACTATTTCATTCTCCTTTTGAAGAGCCCCATTGGCATTTTCTGATATACTTACCCGTATTTAAGAACTATGACGGCCCGAACGTATCCTCGAGTAAGTATATTACTGAATTTCAGCCCAATCGGTTCAGTAGTTTTAGCGTGAAACCGGAACAAACATTTAAACAAAAAAACAGCGCTAAATGGCGCTGGAGTCGAGTTATGACTAGCGTTTTGTTTACCTGTTTGTTATCAAGGTAACTTTTTTACATTGTACTGAGGTTTGAGATGTTAATATTGTAGGATCTCACAGATTCGCAATCGCCGCGTCATGCCTTTAACCAATTTAAGATCCCTAAGTACCACAGAAATGATATAAAAATAAAATATTATCCTGATGTTGACAGTGGTCTCATGCGACAGACGTGTATTATTAATATTAGTTTGTTAGCAGGTTACTATAATATAATAATAATTACTAGTTATTATTATAGTGCGGTCAATGGTCAGGGTTGCAAGTTGCTGCGTACGTGAGCGAACAAGTAAATTACGCAAATGTGTCGCGAATCGCGTTCAAAACAAGGTATTTTTCAAATTTATTCTCTGTTAGAAGTTATTTCACGAAGTTAATACCTAGATTATTAATATTAATATATTATTTAAATGAAGAGATCTGAAGACGAACGAAAGTTAACGACATAGCTATATAGAGCGCACGTAGAACTGATACTTAGCCGATGGGACTGTAAAGTTCTCGAATGGAGACCACGGACCGGCAGGCGCAGCGTAGGACGTCCACCCACAAGGTGGACAGACGTTTATTTATCTAAATCTACTTATTCGTTTTCAAACTAAAAACTTTTAAGGTTGGCGGGAAAACCTAATGGCGAATTGATGCGGATTACATTTTCATAGTAGTTATAATTATTGATATTTCGAGAGTTAAGGCGTATTAAGGGTGAAATGTTACTTATTAAGTGTTCTTGATTCTTGTATTAGTGAAAAATGCAAGTGATGTAAACGTATAAGTAAAAGTGATGCTGCGAATTGTTTAGACGTCAACCCTCCGCACACTTTTAGAAAAATTTCACAACTTCACTAAAGGTTTATGACTTGACTGACGAGCTGTAAAGCTTGTCATAACTTTGACCTGACTAGTTTGGATTGCAATATGACTTATTAAGACATATGGCTAATACACTAATGTGTGGGTCCATCGTAAAGAAAAAAAACTCTTACTTTTTTCAAAGGGTGCGACTTTGGGGATGACATAATGCAGGCATTTTCTAAAAGTAGGTAATTAACTCACATAATTGACAGGATTCATATACGGTGATACAAAAAGGTGTACTGTACTAAAGGGGTGTATATCTACCCGTCAACTTAAACGACTTGCAAAAGAAAGATTTGCGAAAAAGTAAATTTCGAATTTCCATACTTTGCCGATGAATAGATCCATTTTGTAAAAATGTTTCGTGAGTTTTGCCATTCATTATTTTGAAAGTCACTTTTATCACTTTGATGGAAACATGCACCCCCTTAACACGTCGAATACTTATAGGTAAATATTTCGATCTAGGTGGCATAAAACCCGGACATTAAGTACGGATTAACGTAGTGGTAGGCCTCCTTTGCAGGGGGCCGCCTGGGGAAGTACCACACCTTTGCCAGTTATTCATCCGCCAAGCAGTAATATGCAAACATTACAGTGTTCCGGTATGAAAGGCAATGTTACCAGCGAAATTACTGGGCATCATATGAGATTCAAAAACTCATATCTCAGGGTGACAGGCGCAGTGCAGTGCCGCGCAGAATTTAGAATTTTAAAACACTGGGTGGCACTTAGAGCTTCCATTCCGTAATTACGTAACTACGACGCAATTACGTAATTACGCAAAAAAATTAAGCTTCTGATAAGTCCGTAATTGAAGGGTTGAAATCCGTAATTACGTAAGTAAAAATTCTTTTATAAAATGAATTATAATGTTGTATAAATAAGTTTATATTGAACCATTAAATCATAAATGAGTGACTTATTAGCAAGTTGGCAATTAAACATTATTCTAAATTGTATGACATGACAGTTGACAACCCAAGCAACACTAAAACTGAATACGCAAACCGGTGATTCCCCCGTAGAGAGCACTAACAGACTCTAGTGACGAAGAGTTAACTGTGGCCAAAGAGTTAGAAAAAACGATACGTAAAGCCACAACACAAGTTATTAAATCCACAGTTAACACAGATATTGAGTCAATAGGCATGGTGACAGATTTTGAAATCCCGTTTCTTAATGTAGTTACACGTCTAATATCAACGAAAAAAACATTTTTTCAGAATAAAATTACATTTTACCGCAAATTAATGCATTTTTAACTTTCTAATTTAAAAAGAGCGTGAAAACGCTCGTATGTGTCATGGCGTCGGGTCCTGACATCACGCCTAAGTAAATATTTTATTGTGTCTGTGCTCAACGAAGATAGTCAACGGAATATTTTGTAATTCGTGTGTTAAAAATGAATTCTAAAGTTTATATTTTCATTTTTGATTGCATAGATTGTGATACAAATACAAAAAGTAACAACTGACGTGAAAATTATTAGCAAGTGACATGTTATGGGTGTAGAGAAGAGGTAATTGGAGCTCAATGGTGTAGAGCTGTAGTGCAGAGTTATTTCATAGATAGATATATAAATTCACGTAAGTAATGATATGGTTTTTATATTTTCTTAATTCTATAGTAGTAGAAATAGTAAGTATGGGTTTTTAGCTGCAAGTTATCTAACCTATAAAATAACCTTAGTATGAAATAGGTGTTAAAAAAGGCCTGTGTGAGTTAAATTATTCATAGCACTAAAGAATATTAATAATGTACTTACAAGGAAATTTCACATTTCAAAATTCAGATGAGCAAAAGTCTATTTGATGCGATAAATTCTCCCAACATCAACATATCAATTCTGGGCAAATTAGAGCTGTTTGCCTTAATAAAACCTTGTTCCATCTTCGATGATTCCTGGATTACCACGAATATATAACAAATCAAGTGACTGATCACAACACAACAAAAGTTAATGCGATATGGTGAATATTTACTTCAAGTGTTTATACTCTCAGTAACAGTATTTACTTAGGCGTGACGTCATTCGCTCTGATTGGCGTTTCAGTTAAGATGGCCGATTGCAATTTTTTGTACTCTTATTTTAATAAAAATATTATTAATCTCAATGTTTTCAATAATACTGGGTCGTTTTTTAGAATCCTTTCGATATATATTTTTCAGTAAAACCATTTATTTTTTTATTCTGTTATAGTGTCATCATGCCTATTGTTAGATTGGAAATGTGCATTTATGACAGCGCTTGTGATCATGGAATTTACTTAACTGCAGCATACTACTATCAATCACACCATATTTACTATCAATCACACCAACAAGTGTTGAAGCCGAACGTGCTTTTTCTTCAGCCGGTTATTTATGCAGTAAATTGAGAAGTGCATTAAGTGACAAACATTAAATGCTTTAATGTTTATGAGATCTCCTTTTCATGCACAAAGTCGAAATAGATAAATAAGCATTTCGTTTATAATGTAAAATTTGTAATACTTATTATTTTTACGAAATTACATTTATGGGTTGTGACTTGTGTTGATTAATTCTTTTTTTACTGATTAATATAATATAGAAGCATTTAATAAATAATGTAATTTTTCACTTCTTACATTGATTGTCCTTTGCTATATAAATAAATACACAGTAATGAAAGAAAAAAAATATTATAAAATATCTTAGAAATTACGTAATTACGTAGTTACGTAATTAGACCACCAAAATTCGTAACCAGTTACGTAATTAACAGATCCGTAATTTTGGGAGCCCTAGTGGCACTGTGTCTGATATGGGCAATCATGATGCTTCCCATCAGGCACCTAATTAGCTCGTCTTGTCACTCACTAACATAAAAAAAAAATACATTATAATTTTCTTGCATTTTACGTAATGTACCTACTAGGTACTTGATTCTAGATACCTCAGTATTTACATAAAAACTCCATATTTATGGTTTCACGGAATGTATTAGAACAAGATACCTTTTGTGGCTGAGTGGTTGACCTAACAGTGGTCATACACGGAAAAAAAGGAATTGTCCCATCAACAAAAAAAATATTGTTACCAATTCCAAGACAATATTTACTTAACTTACCAATATATTGTCATTTTAATAATTTCCATTTCCTTCAAAATACAAAAAAAAATTGTTGCTTTATTGTCTTAAAACAAGTAAATATTGTCACGTAAACATTTTGATATTTTAGTTTTAAGACAAGGATTAATGTCGTAGTAATAATAAACATTGTTACATTAGGATAAATTAATTATTAGACTAACAATTTCGTTGTTCTTTTGAAACACTAAATTATTCAATTAAAAATTTGCAACTACTTATTTTAAAATAAACAATATTATAATAATAACACGGCAAATTATTCGACAAAGATTAAACATTATCAAGGCGAGAATACGTTAAATGTTTACTTGAAATGACAAGTATTCTTGATAGAAGATTATTATTTTTTAGAATAACAATTTAAATTGTTGAGCTAAAATTCTTTAATTTTTAAACAAGTTGTCACATATTGTTGTTTCAAAACAAGAATATTGTTTGAATAACGCGGCAAATTGTAAGACGAAGATTAAACTTTTTCGATGCGAGAATATGTTAAATGGTTATTTGGAATTACTAGCCGTCTTAATAGAAGATTGATTATTTCTTAAACCAACAATATCAATTGTTCTGCTGAAATCCTTTAATTTTTAAATAAGTTATCACATATTGTTGTTTCAAAACTTGAATATTATTTGTATAACACGGCAAATTGTAAGACGAAGATTGAACATTTTCGATACGAGAATATGTTCAATTGTTATTTGGAATTACTAGTCGTCTTGATAGAAGATTGGTTAATTTTAAGAATAACAATATCAATTGTTAGGGTAAAATTCCTTAAATTTTTAAACAAGTCGTTACAATTTGTTGTTTCCATACAAGAATATTATTTGAATAACTCGGCAAATTGTAAGACGAAGATTAAACATTTTCGATGCGAGAATATATTAAATGGTTATTTGGAATTACTAGTCGTCTTGATAGAAGATTGGTTATTTTTTAGAATAACAATATCAATTTTTCAGGTAAACTTCCTCAAATTTTTAAATAAGTTGTCACCTAAAGTTGTTTCAAAACATGAATATTATTTTAATAACGCGGCAAATTGTAAGACGAAGATTAAAACATTTTCGTTGCGAGAATATGTTAAATAGTTACTTGGAATATCCAGTCGTCTTGATAGAAGATTGTTTATTTCTTAGAATAACATTATCAATTGTTCAGCTAAAATTCCTTAAATTTTTGAACAAGTTGTCATAAATAGTTATTTCAAAACATGAATATAATAACGTGGCAAAATGTATGACGAAGATAAAATAGTTTCGATGCGAGAAAATGTTAAATAGTTACTTGGAATATCGTCTTGATAGAAGATTGGTTATTTCTTAGAATAACATTATTAATTGTTCAGCTAAAATTCCTTAAATTTTTGAATAAGTTGTCATAATATGTAGTTGTTTAAAAACATGAATATTATTATAATAACGCGGCAAAATGTAAGACGAAGATTAAACATTTTCAATGTGAGAATATGTTAAATGGTTACTTGGAATTACTAGTCGTCTTGATAGAAGATTGATTATATTTTAGAATAACACTATCAACTGTTCAGATAAAATTCCTTAAATTTTTAAATAAGTTGCCACCTAAAGTTGTTTCAAAACATGAATATTATTTTAATAACGCGGCAAATTGTAAGACGAAGATTAAAACATTTTCGTTGCGAAAATATGTTAAATAGTTGCTTGGAATATCCAGTTGTCTTGATAGAAGATTGAGTTATTTCTAAGAATAACATCATCAATTGTTCAGTTAAAATTCCTTAAATGTTTAAATAAGTTGTCATATATAGTTGTTTCTTAACATGAATATTATTATAATAACGCGGCAAATTGTAGGACGAAAATTAAACATTTTAGATGCGTGAATATGTTAAATAGTTACTTGGAAATTACTAGTCGTCTTGATAGAAGGTTAATTATTTCTTAGAACAACAATGTCGATTGTTGAGCCAAGTGCTTTTTTATTTTCAAATAAGTTGTCAGATAAAGTTGATTCAAAACAAGAATATTATTTGCATAAAGCAGCAAATTATATGACGAAGAATACACATTTTCAATACGAGAATGCGAGTTATTAGTTTGCTTCAGTGTGTGCTGCGGCAGCCTGCATCATTGAGAAGTCGAGAATCGTATTGGTGAGTTTTTGATTTAATAACTAGGTAATGTTGGCTAGCCTCTAAAAGCTCAGGTCAGTTTTCATTCATGAATACATTGTTGTAAAATTTGAATGCATCCAGCATTATACGGATTATTTAGAAGGTGCCTAATTACCTACTTCTTTTTTCCGATTAGATTGGGCATAAATATGGACGCCGGCGCCGTTGAATTTTCAAGAATATTATAATATATAATATATGAGAAGAATATTATATTGGTCAGAAAGCCACTCTTGATTTGCTGTCCAAGTGGTTAATGCCATCGGATGCTCGGAAGTTTCAGAAGTAAGTAAAATTACTACTAACCCCTTTAGAAGGCTTTAGAAGGAAAGTAGGCATCCAAAAAGTTTGAGGTTAAGAGTGTAGCCATTGAGCCATTGAGCACACTGTAGGAATAACTCATACTTATTAAAAATACAAAGCCTTTATAGTTGGTATCTGGATAAGTATCTGCTTTTTTAATGTTTTGCTTTAAACATAAGTAGTTAGATAGCAGCAGTAGCAGGTTAATTGCTTCACGAATCACGAGGTATTTGTTAATAAATATATTAACATATACCTCGTTTATTTTATAATGTAATTTTAGTTCTATGGGGACAAGAATCAGTTACGCAACGTAATGCAAGTGGCAACAGGCCACAGGCAACAGCTAATTAGTATGTCTAGGTGTGTGTCCAAAATACCTCAGTGCCTCAAGTTGAATGTCTTTGACCAGTGTGTGTTACCAGTGATTACTTATGGATCTGAAACGTGGTCTCTGACTGTGGGCCTTATCAGCAGATTCAAAATTGCGCAACAAGCTATGGAGAGGGTTATGCTCAGGATTTCTCTATGAGATCGAATCAGAAATAAAGAGATCCGTATAGACGAACGAAAGTTACAGACATAGTCCAGTGTATTAATTAATTATAGCAAATTGATGTGGACTGCGCAGGGCACATAGCTCGTAGAACTGATGGCCGATGGGGCTGTAAAGTTCTCGAATGGAGACTACGGACTGGCAAGCGTAGCGTAGGATGTCCACCCACAAGGTGGACGATCTGATAAGGACTGCAGGGACACACTGGAGGCGGGCCGCTTACAACCGGACTGGGTGGAAATCTATGAGGAAGGCCTATCTTCAGCAGAGGACTTCCTATGGCTGAGATGATGATGATGTATAGGTATATGTATAATAATATGTGTATAATAAAGTATGTAAATTCCAGGTATTAATGATGACATTGTTTGGCTGAAAAATAACCATGAACCATGGGATATTGTAATGCAGAAATGGATGAACACATAATATTATGATGTTAGAATACTTTGTGTGCAAGACAACCTGACAGAAATGAAGTGAAGTGAAGTGTCTGGTATGGGTAACTTTATTATTTTATAAATGTGATTGCCTCAATATCAACACCGGTGGCAGCTGGGTCGTTTATTTCTTGATATTGCTGTATTTATTGACCTGTAGCGGCTTGCGAAACAGGTAACAAAATCTAAAATCTTCTTAGTTAATTTTGCATGCCCTTATACTTTAGTTTTTTCTTCTGCCACCAGTGGTGGAAATGATGGCAACTGGGAATGAACTTAACATAATTTATAATCATAAACTTAACATAAATATATGTTATTAAGTGAAAATGTGATTCCTTCGACTAAAACTACTTACGAATTTAAATTAATCTAATCCAAACTGGTTAGGTTTAGAACGTGTACTTCCCAAAAGTGCATTTCTCACAAAGAGCGCATCCTTATATATAATAAATTTTTTTAGAAAACATGAATCTTACGGTAGTAAATTATTTTGATTTAAGTAAAACATGTTAATTTAGTCATCATGTTTAGATAAAAAATTTAAATAACATAACGTTCAGGACCTAACCCATATTATTCTAAATATTCCACTAGTTTTTTGTGTAATAGATTTATTTCAATGTACAGGATTACATTTTAAATATTGTTTTTGCTAAAGCGGATGGCATAATAATGGTTATAAGTTATCTTACCTACTAACTATCCAGTAAATGAAAGATAGCTGGATATAACAGTATTGAATTGTCAGTATCTAATTAAAAATAGTTTCATTTAACAGAAAATATATTATAATTGTGAGGCTTTTAAAATAAAAACGCTCATTACGCAAAAAGCCTACCAAGGGCTGTTTTTAAACCTTTTTTTCGTTATTGTATAGATGAGCCAGATAATTGTAATTGATCGCAATAACGGTAGGTGTCTGTGATTATTCTTCACATTATGAAGAACTTATTGCAAACTTTTACAATAGTTACCTTGTTTGGCTAAAGTAACGAAAACATTGTTAAAAACTTGTATTCCCCGTCATTCATGGCTTTAAAGATTTTTTCATTTAAAGATATAATACGCCGTATATTCCCAGTCATCCCCTCATGGATTGCCCCCAGGTGGCAATCGGGAATAAAATATCACCGGGTGGCGAATGGGAAGTTATTGCCCCCAGCTTAAATCGCTGTACATTGCTGCGTGCATCACCACCTCATCACTGTCTGTCTTACGGCCGCGATGAAGGAATTGATGGTCAGATATTTCCAATATGGTCTCCAATTTTTATAGATAAGTGATATTATTAGAGACAAAAAAAAACAAATTTTCCTTATCGTAGTTGCTTTTAATAATCACTTATTGTTGATCATAAAAACCCGGTGTACATTCGACAGATAATGAGGAACATTTTGTTTGTAAGTATGTCCCTAATAATCTCACTTATCTACTTATAAAATCACATTGGGAATATCTGACCGCCAACCCCTAGAGTCTAGGGGGTTGATCCACGCAGCAGTGTACAGCGATTTGAAGTGAGGGCAATAACTTCAATCGTCAACCGGGGGAAATGGGAATTTTATTCCAGATTTCCACCTAAGGGCAATTTATGTGGGGACTACTGGGAATATATGGAAAAAGCTTACTGTACAAAAATGTTGCCCACAGCAAGCGAGACGTGGGCAATTTTTTTTTTTTTGCGTAATTAGCATATTATTTATTAAGCCAAATACATGAAATCTTTCATAAAACTACTGATTATTGTTATTTCAAGCTATCTGTCATTAACTGGACAATATACATATTGTTTAGAAGTAATATATATTTTTTTAAAGGAATAAATAAAAGTCTTAAAATGAAACAATAGTAGTTTTATTACAAAACATATTATTGTAGGTCTAAGTGAACTATATTTTTGATACAACAATATATTACTGTAGATCGAAGTAAAATATATTGTTCAAAAAACAATATATTACCGTAGGTCGAAGTAAAATATATTGTTCAAACAACAATATATTACTGTAGGTCTAAGTAAAATATTGTTCAAACAAGATTTCCTGTATTTTCATTCAGACAATAAAAATTACTGAAACAAGTAAAACCAAAAGTATTGAGCGAAAATCTATGTTTTGTCGGTTCAAATAAATCATAGTTTTAAACCAAACTAGTGTGTATTCTCCTAAAGAGAATAAATTTTCTTGAAACTAGTAGAATCTTAGTTTTGCAACAACAATCTGGTATTCTCATGACTACAATGATATTTATTGTTAAACGAAGAATCTGTTTACTCTCAAACTAATTTAATTCGTATTGTTATAAAAACAATATATTAAAAATTATATTGTTAAAATAAGTGAACTACTAGTATCAAATCAAAACAATGTGTTGTTGCTACAAAAAAAACATATTGTCTAAACAATCTGATGTATATTCTTGCAAAAGCGATATACGTATTGTTGAAACAGGCATTATGATGTGTTAAAACAAAAAAATTGATTTGTTTATCCAAATAAACCAAAGTATTACATCAAATTAATAAGGTTGCTTGAGATAAATAAACTATATTGTTATAATAACAAAACCAAATGTTATTGGACTAACAATACGGTTGTATTATGTGAATACAATATTCTTATCAATATCACATTGTATATTTAAGTAAATATAGTCTTCCTCTATAGGAAGACAGGATTTGCTTTGAACTAAAGCAACTTGCTTTAATTTAACAATTCCTTTTTTTCCGTGTAGGCCTCCGGATGTGAGCAATCGCGCCTTTTATTGGTTTCCATTTGAATCTATTAACATTACTTGCTTGAAATATGAATATTACATATACGTTTAATTAAACAAGGATGAAGTTAATTTCGCAATAAATATGCGCGGAGTCGTTGGGTGGACGCCATCTTGGAAGCTTTTTTATTTCAGTGTAGCCAGTTGGCTTATTACTCCCGAGTTATTGACATGATTTTGAAAAATTAATTTATATGGGCGGTTATTAATATCTCAATATTTTTGGCAATAAATATCACGAAATCATACATAGGTTTTTTGCTGAATAAATAAATAGGTAAGTAGTACATAAGGTTTATATTCGTATACCTTAATAAAAAATAAATAATAGGGAATAGATTCATATACAAGGAGTTAAACTGACCCATTGTATACCTATACGAGGTAGTCAATAGATCATAACATAACATAACATACATTCACGCCTTTTTCCCGAAGGGGTAGGCAGAGGTGTACCCAGGACTCAGTCCCATAGTAGTCAATAGAAATCGAGTTATAATAGGGTTTAAGCACCGTGTGTTACACGGCTACTCACTAAACGGTTCTAATTTTCACTATGAATGCGAAAAAATAAAATTATTAATATTATTTCAAAAAAAAAAAAAAATATATGGCACAGCTTCTACACACGGTCATCTGGTCCCAAACTAGGCTAGAAGCCTGTACTATGATAACCAAATGACAATTATTGATTCAAATATTATTTGAAACATTTTAGCTAATATCCTATATACATGCGACACCAAAAAAATAAAATCTTGTGTGTTACACAGTTACTCACTGGTTCTAAATTTCACTACGATTGCAATTATTAATTTTATTTGAAACATTTTAGCTAATATCCTATACATGCGACACCAAAAAAATAAAATCTCGTTGGTAACAGACAAAAATTAAAAAGGAATTTATGTTATCCCCTTGATGATGAACACAAGGGGCTAGCTTTAAAGATACTTACCCATTGTATACGAGGTTAGCGAGGGAGTAAATAAAAACAGAGAATTATATTGGGTTTTAGCGCCGTGTATTACACGATACTTTTCACAAAGTGGGTACGATTGAAGAAAAAATGGTCATTAATTTCATCAAACATTTTTGGCTAATATCCTAGGTACGTGCAACACCAAAAAAGTATAATCTCGTTGGTAATAGAATAGACAAAAATTAAGACTTTTTGAGCAAAAGTAGTGAAAACGACTATATTTATAAATATAGTACCACTTTCTTGTTATTTTACACATTGTTATTTAATCAACTTTAGTAGTATTTATATAATTCAAGGTAGGCCAATTAATTGGCGTATTTAATCATGAAATTATAGTGATCATAATCTTTTCACGTCAGTCACTGTCTTTAAGATAATAAACTCTGATGTATCAAATGTATCAAAACTTTATCAATGTAATCAATGTAATCAAAATGTAATCAAAACTTTTTATTAATTGGTATGAATAGAGTCAGAATAATGTTTATTAACAACTAGTGACCCGCCCTCGCTTCGCTTTGGGTAGTATAAATATTCCTCTTGAATCACTATATCTATCGATGAAAACCGCATTTAAATCCGTTTCGTCGTTTTTAGGGTTTCGTACTCAAATGGCGAAGGAATCCGCTATTATCACAGAACAGATAATAACTATTAATAAGCCTCCGCCGTCCGTCTGTCCCAGGCATTGATTTAAAGAAAATAGGAGATGAGGTACTGGCTTCTCGAAAATGGAAATCTCAAATTAGGTCCCATTAGGTCCACGTACGACCAACGTGTTTAATAAATTGTCATATAAGGCTTTATGACAATTTTATGCATGTATAAGAAATATGTATGAGAAAATGCAATTTTGTATTGCATTGAATACATTATATTATACTTATTGGAATAATAGTAATCAGAATTTGTGAATGTGATGAAAGGTGACACCTATTAATACATAACATACATTCACGCCTTTTTTCCCGAAGGGGTAGGCAGAGGTGTACCCAGGACTCAGTCCCATAGTAGATACACCCACATTTCGCCAATATGTTACTGGTCCCATGTAATAGAGGCGAGCCTATTGCCATCTACCGGGCACAGTTCCAGACTCCAGGCAGTTATTGAGATAATTCCTAATGGAAAAATCCAATATTTAACACTTTGCCTGACCTGGGGATCGAACCCGGGACCTCTTGATTGTCAGTCGAGCATGCGCCCTCTACGCCACCGAGGCACTGAGGCCTATTAATAAGTTGATAATATGTATACGGTGGGTAGGAACCCAACGATTTATCGATGCTTACCTACCCGTGCTGAGCCGGGACGGGTCATAATATTATGTTCTCCTTACATAGTATAAAACAAAGTACGTACCCAGCTTCCCGCCGTCTGTACGCTTAGATCTTTCTAAATAAACTGGTCATATGCGAGTCTCATTCGTTCAGTTATGTAATACGAATGCTATCATAATAATGAATGTTATCATATAATTTTAATATCGTCTGTTACTCGTATTAGTGCGCACTCTAAATTATCTGTCTTGTTGTCTCATAGATTTCTTTTTTTTTTAATCTTGTACTATATGTGAAAACTTGTTATTGGCCTTCTGTACCTGTGTCTCTTCCTATTTGTATACTAGCTGTAAGTTTTGCTAAAATTAATAAAATAAAAATAACTATTAGTGTGTGACTTCCAAGTGCGCTGTCACTTGGAAGTTTATTTAAAATCCCAACAAAATTAGTAGCCCAGTCATTTAAGGGGTTTCACCACGGAATGAAAATAATAAGCTGTAAATTGGTATAAACCTTTTTTTTGTCGTTCTAAATGTTGTCTCAAAAGTCACAAGTGCTATCGTGTCCGCGTCTTAAGATATTGAAGGTCAAAGGCCGTAAAAATCGGTTTTTCGTGAATATCTCGATTTCTATTGCTTAAATGAGATTTGCACCTATTATAAAGTTGTAGAGTATAAAATTCTCTACAACTTTTGTTTGAACTTTTTTTTCATACGATCAACCGTTTTTGCGGTAGACCGCGAAGAGTGCGCCACGTACAGTCATAAAAATGACAGGCCTAATGCAAGGTCAAGCGTGAGTTACGGTTATCAATACGTTGTATAAAGTTAATTATTTACTACATTTATTGAAATGTATAATATACTTTAATTAATGATAAATATATATATGTATAAAATATATTCCCTTACTGTCTTTTTAACTTAAAATATAATTAAATATGTAATCCAAAATTAATAATATACTATAGTTAAATATAAATAATTAAGTCACTTATTTTAATGACTCCCTCGGTGGCGTAGAGGGCGCATGCTCGACTGCCAATCAAGAGGTCCCGGGTTCGATCCCCAGGTCAGGCAAAGTGTTAAAAATTGGATTTTTCCATTAGGAATTATCACAATAACTGCCTGGAGTCTAGAACTGTGCCCGGTAAATGGCAATAGGCTCGCCCCCTATTACATGTGACCAATAACATACTGGCGAAATGTGGGTGTATCTACTATGGGACTGAGTCCTGGATACACCTCTGCCTACCCCTTCGGGAAAAAGGCGTGAATGTATGTTTTTTTTTTTTTTTTTAATGAAATGTATATAATTAATAATTAGTATGTAAATAATGGGCATTATTTAATAATTATAATTTTTTAGTACATAATTAATTTTATACAACGTACTGATAACCGTAACTCACGCTTGACCTTGCATTAGGCCTGTCATTTTTATGACTACGCGGCGCACTCTTCGCGATCTACCGCAAAAACGGTTGATCGTATGAAAAAAAAGTTCAAACAAAAGTTGTAGAGAATTTTATAGTCTACAATTTTATAATAAATGCAAATCTCATTTAAGCAATAGAAAGCGAGATATTCACGAAAAACCGATTTTTACGGCCTTTGACCTTCAATATCTTAAGACGCGGACACGATAGCACTTGTGACTTTTGAGACAACATTTAGAACGACAAAACAAAGGTTTATACCAGTTTACAGCTTATTATCTTTCATTCCGAGGTTGACCTCTTTTTTTACCTAAAATGACTGGGCCATAGATGCGAGGTTGACGAGAAATTAGCGGATTGGTATTTTGGGATAGTTAAACAGACTGAAAGACATACATGCTTCTTTGTATAATAAATAAGACAAATATATGTACCTATATCTAAGTAACAGTTTTCCGGGAAAACCTTGAGAACTTTTCCGGTACAGCGCCTAAGGAGTAGAATATTATAATATAGGTACGTTTACTAACATTTTAAAAGTAATTCATATTTATTATTATGCGCTTTTAAATCATTAACGTTACAAAACTGATTTAATCTTACTTCATGGTAATTTTTTACTACGTGAACTTTTATAATTAAGCAATTGTTTATTTAATGAAAATTAACATTGACTAAAATTATTCCATAAAATAAACTGAAAAAGCCTTCCTGTTGAAATAAATACCTAACAAGTAAAAATAATGATATTTAATAAGCTTTTTTAGAATCGGGTGAGAACGGACCGGGTGACAACGGGTAACGGGGCGGATCCATAATAAGGGTGGGTTCCCATCGAGTCACACTATACCAGTCACACTGCGACACGTTGACTTTTTTTCCCATCGTGTTGCACTGTTACCCGTTGCAACATTTTTTTAAAAATATGTTCCCATCAAGTAACAGTGTTACTCGTTACAACATTTTTTTGTCCCATCGTGTTGCACTGTTACCCGTTGCAACATTTTTTTTTAAAAGCATCCCAACGGGTTACAGTGTGCCTAATAAGGCATAAAAAAAACTGAGTAAAGTATATTTTAGTAAGTTAAATTATTTATATACTTCTATAAGTACACCGCCGACCCGAAATACTCATAAGTATTCCTTTCCTTCTGGTTGTCTGGAAGAAATCGCTTTAAGCGATAAGGCCGCCACTTGTACAAGCCTCAGATTTTTTAATTGTTATTACTGTATTGTTAATGTCCTAGTTTTGGTGTACAATAAAGTGTTTATCTATCTATCTAAGTAGGTAAGTAAAATTAGCAAAGTAACACTGATACACATTTTAGAATCATGTTTTTGCAATATTATTATTATCCGTTCTATATAGGTTAGTATAATTTGTATTACCTCCGGCAAAAACAAAAACAAGTTTTGCAATTTGACACCCAGTCAAGGCGCTGCTTTAATGCAAAGTGACAATTTTAATGATTAGAATATTTGCGTCTGATGTACGTGAGATGTAATTTTCTGGGTTATACCCAATGACGTTGAATTGCTTTTTACTACAGACTACAGACGTACAATCCCTGAACAAGCTTCACAAAAAAGTGTCCATCACAATGACAATTGACAAATTACGCGCTATGACATCTACTGTCATCTACTGAATTTCTATTATTTGAATATAAACTCTTTTTACCTGATTGTTTTAAAGCCTAATTTGGATTGAACGATTTTTCACCCTATGAAGTTCAATGTTAAATTTGACACTAAGCAACGCGGGCGAACATAGGAGCATTGGAGTAGACTTATATGCACTCAAATATTTAGTGATATAAATATTAAAATTTTTTGACGTGACAACGTCTTATAATTCGATAGAGCCGGCTGCACGCACGAAAAAACATGACTCATGCGGCGTTACCTCGCTCTGAGGCGTTCCATGTAAGGCTTGAAGTGCAAGCGAGAGCGCGGAACGAGCGACAATGAAGCACAATCGGCCTTTGCGTTCGGCAGCGTTCGACATCCGTCTCTCTCCTACTTGAGTGAGCGCGTTGTCACGTTCAACTATCGTCAGTAAACCGACTTTACAGACAACCAATTTTTTTAATAAATTAATCACTCTTATACTTTTTAACTTTAATAAATATATATTACAAGAATTAGGATTTAAAAGGGTCAAAAAGTTTTAAAATTAAAATGTATTTATGTTTGTAAAGATAATTAAGTTACGTGATAGAATCTCGGTTTAATAGTGAGTACAGGTTCGTGGGCCTGATTCTAGCACGTAGAAAGAGCCTTTAACGATATTATTCTAAATTTTTACGTGATATGATTACTTTTATACTCTCAATAAATAGTCGAAAGTCACAAAAATATTAAAGTGTTATCATAAATTTAAAATTAACGAGGACTATGCAATGTAAACCAATTAGAAACAAAAAGTATAATATTATAATGTACAGTGCGTTATTGAGATAAAATAAACAAATATTTAATTCAATGTTTAAAATGTTTTCAATCCACTAGGTAATTAATGCCAAACATTAATTTATGTACATACGTTCACGCCTTTTTCCCGAAGGGGTAGGCAGACATGTACCCAGGACTCAGTCCCATGTAGATACACCCACATTTCGCCAGTATGTTATTGGTCCCATGTAATAGGGGGCGAGCCTATTGCCATCTACCGGGCACAGTACCAGACTCCAGGCAGTTATTGAGATAATTCCTAAGGGAAAAACCCAATATTTAACACTGCCTGACCTGGGGATCGAACCCGGGACCTCTTGATTGGCAGTCGAGCATGCGCCCTCTACGCCACGGAGGCAGTCATTAATTTATGTAAAGAAAATATATTTATATTCGGATAATATTATTCAAAAATATTTAAAATGTAATCGACTTCATAGTTTTTCATTCGAACAAAGCGCTGTTGTACATTTTATTGTGTTAAAAAAATTAAAATAAAATAGAAACACGCAATGTGGATACATAAATTCCTAAAATTATTGTAAGTACATGCCTAAATTATGAAAAGCTATCGCTTTCACGCACGTATCTGTTGTTATTCGGTTAGCTTTTTACCTAACACTGGCATCACGCGCACGGCCTACGGTTGCCATGCAACTAACCACATAGTCTGGTAATTTATTGATTTAGTACCAGACTCGCGGCTTGGAACAGATTTTTGCACGACTGGTTCTCTTTGGTATCCTTACTCTGAGGTTATACCACAGAATACATAATATATTATACTGACACTTATCAGACTCCATCGACTTATGACGGACTCGGCGGCATAGTGTGCGCATAAGCTCGACTGCCGATCATGACGTCCCGGGTTCGATTCCCAGGCATGGCAAAGAGTTATTGTATTTTCTATTAGGAAAATTATCTCTTACAGCCAGGAGTCTGGAGCTGTCCGGTAGATGGCAATAGGCTCGCCCCCTATTTTAAGAGACTAATAACCTAATAAAATAGTAGTGAAATGTGGGTGTACCTACTATGGGACTGAGTCCTGGGTACTACACCTCTGCCTACCCCTTCGGGAAAAGGCGTGATTGTATGTTATGCATGTTTAGTAAAGAGATACTCGGTTATAACGCTTACTATGACGCCTATCAAAAACACTATTACGTTAGGAAAAAATTGAGTCGACTCTACTTGGTTGGTATATTATCCACTATGGCACTTATCAGAAAAACTATGGAAGAAGAGGAGAAAGGACTCTATACTGTGTTATAATGCCCACTATAACACCTATCAGAAACACTATGGAAGAAGAGGAGAAAGGACTCTATACTGTGTTATAATGTCCACTATAACACCTATCAGAAATTTTCAAAAGCACTATAAGGTTAGAAAACAAAAATATTGATGGATTCTTCTTAGTACTGTTTACTGTGACACTTATCAGAATGGAAGAAGAGGAGTAAGGACTTTATACTGAGTTATAATGCCCACTATAACCCCTATCAGAAATTATTAAAAACAATATATATAAGGTTAGAAAATAAATATATTGATAGATTCTTCTTAGTCTTAGTTATACTATCCACTGTGACACTTATCAGAAATACTATGGAAGAAGAGATAAAGCACTCTATACAGAGTTATAATGCCCACTATAACACTTATCAGAAATACTATAAAGTTAGAAAAAAGTTGATTGATGGATCTTCTTAGTGATAATGTCCAAGATGACAATTATCATAATTACTATGAAAAAAAGATAAAGAGCTCTATACTGAATTATAATGTCTACTATAACACTTATCAGAAACAATCAGAAACACTATAAGAGAAAAGATATATTACCTGTTGAACTACTATGTCTAAGGGTTGTCCAGCCTGCAGGTCTTCCGACGGCCTTCTCGTCGGCCGCACTGGGTATTCTCTTTCACCAATTATCTGGAAAATACAAATATATATATAGAGCCTATGTGTAAAAAATTCTGCTGTACCTAAATATACCTACAAGCCTTACTTATACGGGCGTCAAACATGGTGTTTCAAAATGAAATTGGTTCTATTGATAGTTCCTTTAAATACATTTTGTTAAAGATTTTCCTTGTTTTTTTCTCTGGAGGCAAGACGGGTCCGGTCGTTATGGCAAGACTACACTCAATAAATACCTACCTACCTTTACCTCGTAATATATAGTTTGATACGACAGCTGAATAATAGTCAATGTTTTGGTCAGATTTTCTTAAATCAGGTATATAATAAATGGGATCATATCAGGTAATTTATAATTCAAGTGATTAATCAAATATAGTGGCATCAGATTGCGGGAAAAATCGATCTGAAATAGAAGTAATTCTGAACCGTTTGAAATAAATACTTTTTTTTTTATGATAGTGAGTAACAAGACGAGCAAATCAGGTGCCTAATGGTAAGCATCATGATTGCCCATATCAGACACAGTGCCACCCAGTGTTTTAAAATTCAAAATTCTGCGCGACCCTGCACTGCGCCTGTCACCCTGAGATATGAGTTGTTGAATCTCATCGTGCCCAGTAATTTCGCTGGTAACATTGCCCTTTATACCGGAACACAGTAATACTGATATATTCAGAAAAACACTGATCATTGGGCCAACTTTTGCTTTCCTGTAAAATACCCCTTAACGATTGATATTAATTTAAAACAAGAAAATATTTAATTTATATATTTTGGCTAGTCAAAGTACTAAGGAGTACCTCAATCAATCAACGTTAAATCAAAACGGTGAGGTTTATGTAATATTGGAATATTTTCTTGTTTTTAATTAATTTCAATTGTTAAGGGGTATTTTACAGGAAAGCAAAAGTTGACCCAATGATCAGTATATTTTTCTGAACATATCAGTATTTATTTCAAACGGTTCAGAATTATTTCTATTTATAATTTTTTTTTTATTAGCCTAATATCAGACATGCATGAACAGGCGTTCACGCATGCCTGTCAAGCATAACCTATCGTGTATGGATAGCTATATTAGGTGACAGCCTGTATTTAGCCGCCTTAAGCATAACTTTTTTAAATAAGAGAGAGTTCACACGAATGTCGACCACAACATACCTATCGTCAGCGTTAAAATGCGGTCGCGTGTGTGTTCCACTGTTCATTTTCATACAAATTAGCGCCCGACCACAACGTCGCGTTTAAGTTGAGCTGCAGTCACGTTGTGGTTGTCGCTGGTCGCTCGTGTGAATGGCGCTTAAAACGTAGACTAAAGACGTCGCAATGACATTCAATTCACAC
Organism: Hemistola chrysoprasaria; assembly: GCA_947063395.1. NCBI lineage: Eukaryota > Metazoa > Arthropoda > Insecta > Lepidoptera > Geometridae > Hemistola > Hemistola chrysoprasaria. The sequence continues at coordinate 6,740,735 of OX346733.1, read as the reverse complement.
ATAGTAGTATTCATTGACATTATAATATATAGGTATTTAACTACTTATATTATTTTTAAAGCTGATTTTAATATATTTAAATCACTCTCTAGCAAAGTATTTAAACATATGTTATTTAAAAGGGAAAATAAAAATAGCTTTTTGTTCGGTTATGTGTTGCGGTAAGAAATAAAATATTTTTTCTTATAATAAATTTTCGCAATCATAGATAATATAAAATAACATAGGTATTAATTAATTTTAGACACATCTTATCCCAGGCAGATCGCCGAAACCCCATACAATCGCCCGCGCTCAATAGCAAAGTAACTAAGTATACTTAGAAAACATAACAACACGCGTCAAGTGTGCGTAAGTACGGCCGTTACTGCCGTATTTCACTGCCTGGTCGCAGGCGACGTAAAGTTGAGGGGGAGGTGCTTTATCCTAGGCTCCATCTTCTCTACGCTGGTGAATAAAGTCCACAAAAGTAATTTAAAAACGCCTATGTGTGGCTCTAGGTGAACAAGTGCGTAGGTGAACAAAGGACACTACTTTTATCGAATCAATTCACCTAGGTGAATTGATTCCAAGGTGAATTGCGGCGACTGTTTTATTCCACTTTGTGCACCCAGGTGAATTCGCCCAGGTGAACAAAGTGGAATAAACCAGATTTTCACAAAGGTGCTAATAAAACATGTAAAGTGTTTTTAATAAACCGGTTATTTACAAAAAAACCTAGGTTTATCGCAATGATTCGGAGTTTCCGCTTATCCTACGACATACTTATATACTCTAATTCCCAACGGATCAGCCGATCAGCCCACGCGGTTCTAATTTCAACCTGGGACGTGTTTCATCCAGCCAATGAATGAAGGAATTGTTTAGGCATGCGCGTGAGTAGCCAATCAGGTGCCAACGCCAATTGTAAACAATCATGGCGTTTTATACCAGTAAATGAGCAACACTTGCGATATTATAGTGACAGGAAACATAATAGGACATAGTGACATATAGTAAAGTTGAGGTCTTTTTTTTAAGATACAAGGCGAGCAAATGAGACACAGTGTTTTAAAAATTAAAATTCTGCGCGGCACTGCACTGCGCTTGTCACCTTGAGATATTAGTTGTTGAAACTCGTCATGCCCAGTAATTTACTTATTTATTTATAATTCTACTTTACTACTACGTGTTTGTAACAAACATCCATCTATCCTTACAGGGTGCGCATCATTTGGTATAAAAATAATTCATTTATATATATCAAAATGTGAAATTGTTATTTTTTTAAACTTATGTTTCTAATGGCTTGTGTTTACCTCATATTGTTGAAACTTTTAAACCATATAAGATTCACTAAGTAAGTACCTACCTATGTCTTCATGGGGCAGACAGCTTAGAGTAAAGCCATTCAACGTCATTAGTAGATAGGTAGGTATTTATATGTACTTAGTAAGCAGGTACTTAGTAGGTAGGAAGTTATCTATGTACCTACATATATAAATCTTAAAATTTCATGTCTTTAATCATCACGATGTTTTCAATTCAATCTACTTACTATATTGTGCTATATTTATTATATATCTACTTACTTTAACAAATTTATTTTATCATTGGAACGTTCTTGGAGCGAGTAAAGCTTAAATTTTTACATTGTATGTAAAATAAGAACGGGTCGAGCGCGCATTGCGTATGCGCCGGTCAAATGTCACAAACAACCAAACAATGGTGGTGATTAGGGTTGCCGTCTACAATATTATCATAATTATGTTGCCAGTTACAAATAAATAAGGAAATATAGGTCAATGAAATTTGAACTGCCTCGGTGGCGTCGAGGGCGCATGCTCGACTGCCAATCAAGAGGTCCCGGGTTCGATCCCCAGGTCAAGGTGTTAAATATTGGATTTTTCCATTAGGAATTATCTCAATAACTGCCTGGAGTCTGGAACTATGCCCGGTAGATGGCAATAGGCTCGCCCCCTATTACATGGGACCAATAACATACTGGCGAAATGTGGATGTATCTACTATGGGACTGAGTCCTGGGTACACCTCTGCCTACCCCTTCGGGAAAAAGGCGTGAATGTATGTTTATGTATGTATGTTGAAATTTGAACTTGTGACAGTTGCCTGTCACAAATATTTATAGGTCGACCACTAATTGAATGTGTTTCAAAATTCTTTTTTATACACAGTCTAATAATTGTGAAAGAAACCTATCAATAAAACCTATTATTATTATTATTTTAGTGGTACCAATAAGAATATTTTTCTCGTGCGTGTTTGTTGCATTTGTAAAAAGTTATGTATATATATATATATTTTAATCACAGACAAATTAATTATGATAAGTAAGTTTAGTTTAAATATTAATACGCAGGTACCTGAGATATTTATATTTTGGAAAAGTGTTACGACCTTGCTATTGTATTTTAACCTCAGCAATGAGAATCATGCATCCATTGTCTTGTCATATATAATGAAATAATGCCTAATTATATTTAAAACTTCAGTTTTTAAAATAAAAATAATCTGACGGAGACATCGCTCGAAATATACATTTAAAATAGGTAAGTAGTACCTACTTACCTATTTATATACCTATATATACCTATATACCTATTTATATATTATTATCATACCGCTTAAGGTTCTGTACCTCAAAAGGAAAAAGAGAACCCTTCAATTCAATTCAATTCTTATTTTGTGGCTTATGAAAGTGTTTTTAACACCACAACTTTGCCAATATCACGTTGGGAAAAGAGAACCCTTATAGAAGCACTTTGTTGTCCGTCTATCTGGCTATCTGTCTGCCTGTCAGTCAAGACACTTTTTAACGCGAACGCGTGGAGGTATCAAGCTCAAATTGATATAAACTACTCAGATATGCGGTCTCTTGTGGCTGTAAAAAAATCATACTTCTAAGTTAACGCAATCAAAAGTTATGACCATTTTACTGCATATTGTTTTTGGGATTAGGAGCACTTCGTTCAGGTATCTAGGTCCCTACATGTGACCCTAGGTCCCTACATGGGACCCTAGGTCCCTACATGGGACCCTACACTATGCATACATACCTTAACATTTTTTGCAACGTTGTACCTATCACCTGTACACGGTAATAATATCTATAACGGTAATAATATAGATATAATATTATTACCGTGACCAGCCCCGGTAGCACAGTGACCAGGGAAATCGAAGTCCCTGGGGGTTAGAACGAGATAGCAGATATGAATTTTTCAAGCGCGAAAGAGAGAAAAAACGGGGAAAACTAGTTATCCCCGTGTCGTGCTAGGCGGGCTGTATGCGCGATTTTGAAGCGCCCTTACCTCTGTTGCACTCAAGGCGCTATATCGCGTCGTCACGTTTTAGCAGTAGCCAGTTAGTGCCGAAAATTTCTTTTTCATCATTGTTTTTCTTATGGTATACCTATGTTTATGCTTGCAAGTCATGTGTCAGTAAAGTAACATTATAACTATATTCGTCTTTCTATTTTAGCGTTCAAAACGTCATCTTTCCAACGGTATTTTACGTTATAGACATTTGTATGGTAGGTAAGTATATTCGGTAAATTTTAAAGTTACAGATAAAAGGAAGGAATACGGTTTATTCCCGTTTATTCACCTGGGTGAACAAGTGAGAAAAAAAGTTCCTTCAATTTACCTCGATATTAATTCACCTGGGTGAATTGACCTAGGGTGAATTGACTATATGAAAGTGAGAAGTTATATTGCTATGTGATTCTAATTTGCAATCTTTTGTAGTGGTAGGCCTCTTTTGCAGGGGGCCGTCTGGGGAAGTACCACACCTTTGCCAGTTATTCATCCGCCAAGCAGTAATGTGCAAACATTACTGTGTTCCGGTCTGAAGGGCAATGTTACCAGAGAAATTACTGGGCATGACGAGATTCAACAACTAATATCTCAGGGTGACAGGCGCAGTGCAGTGGCGCGCAGAATTTTGAATTTTAAATCACTGGGTGGCACTGTGTCTATGATATGGGCGATCATGATGCTTACCATCAGGCACCTGATTTGCTCGTCTTGTCACTCACTATCATAAAAAAAAAACTGTTTATGCTACACCCAACACCCACCGTTGAACATCGAATAATACTTAAGTAAAATCATATAAGTTTGATAACTGTGAGTTAAAATATAAGCAAGTGATCTGAAACTGCGTAAATAGCGACATCTGGAAGGAAATGACGAGGCAGTCCGGCAGGCGGGTAAGACAAGATTACTCTATGTACTGGTCAATTATCTAGATAAGTAGCTATTTCCGAGATTTCCTAAGCATCTGTCAATCCGAATGAATGATAACTCTTTATTGGTACCACAATAATACAGAAAATAACAATGAAGAAACCTTAAAACTAGAAAGTGTAACAAGTGGCGGCCTTATCAATCAGAGCGATCTCTTCCAAACAACCATACAGAGTAAGGTAATAGGTACAGTTAAGTACTGGTTTCAAACTCAAATATTTAAATATATAAAATACATACCAAATAATATATCGTTACTTATAAAACGATACTATAAACCAATACATAATATTTTTTTTTATTTTTTTTTTATGATATTGAGTGACAAGACTAGCTAATCAGGTGCCTGATGGTAAGCAATCATGATTGCCCATATCAGACACAGTGCCACCCAGTGTTTTAAAATTCAAAATTCTGCGCGGCACTGCACTGCGCCTGTCGCATACGAAGATAAATAAACTTAATATATATTATACATAACAATATATAATTATACCTACAAATAATGTATATAGGTAGGTAGACAAACAATTTTTTATACATGTATATTTAATAAACGGGAAAATCATTCCATATTAGACGAACTGCTTCGACAAAGAGCTATTTATTATAAGCTATTCTATGATACAGCTACCTAAATTATATTTCAAGATTTCATTAGCATATAGAGCTAATTTGTTTCTAATTTAAACAAAACAAAACAAATTTAAACCTAAAGAAAAAAAGGGAATAAGCTGAGCTCGCAGATTTCGAGCGAGCTCAGCATAAAAGAAAGTAAGAATCTTTTGTTAAACAAATTATCTGTTAAAAAGTTCTTGAAAAGGCTCGTTATGGCATACCTACACCTTATCTAATTTAGTTTGATCAATGACAGCTTACTAAATAGACTACTATGCTATCATTTATTAAATACGATGTACATAGGTAGGTATATGTAATCGATACATACATAATTGGATCAGCGGAAACATACCCATTCAAATGCATTTATGTAAGGCCAAGCATATATGATTTCAATGAACCAATTAAGTTTATTCCGGTTAAATAAAATTGTTGTATTTACGAGTAATGATAACACGTAGCTCTTCGCAACTTAGAAATCCAGAGTACCTGGGTTCTCCGGATGTGGACTTTTCACCTGGGCGCTACCGTGTTTCGGATAAATTTTGGAAGTTAGCTGATACAACTCAACCGAAAAGTTTATAAAAATTATGATAAAGAAATAAAAAATAAAAAATAATATGATATTTTAAGATAACTGGTAGATAATGCTAGCATTAAGTTAGTCCTAGCGTTGTGCTGAATTATAAATAAATATGATATTAAACTCAAACTCAAAGAAATGTTTTTTTATATAAAATAGGCTTACGTTTGACCTCAATCTCGCTTGATTGAAGGCGAAGATGAGGCCTAAGATGGTACACGTTTGCCTAGAAGGTGTCTGTTCACTTTGGCATTAAAGATGTCCAGATTATAGCGTTCCGGAAATACCGACCTCGGCAGAGAGTTCCATTCCTTTAAAGTAATAAGACATTTTTAAACGTCAATTCGTCAATATATCAGTAATATTAAACTAGTTCAGAATCTACCGTGCGTTCGGAAATATCCCTCTAAGACCTCTACAAGAAGATATGATAGGAACATACTTACCTACTATAGCCAATCTAAGATTTAATTTAAGAAATACCGTTTTATAGTTATTATTTTGCCTTGTTTGATGGATTTGAATTTAAATTTAGTGATTAAGAATTGTATATCTTATGTATAAAAATCATAACTCCATGGTGTTACGGAGAAAATTATTTATGTGTTATAGTTAGGTACGCTTATGCACAAAGATTTCTTCTCTCTCTCAAAACTTAAAAAGATGATGTGTTCCAGTATGAAGGGCAATGTTACCAGCGAAATTACTGGGCATGATGAGATTCAAAAACTCCTATCTCAGGGTGACAGGCGCAGTGCAGTGCCGCGCAGAATTTTAAGACACTGGGTGGCACTGTGTCTGATATGGGCAATCATGATGCTTACCATCAGGCACCTGATTAGCTCGTCTTGTCACTCATTATCATAAAAAAAATGGCAAACGGTAGCTACTTCTTATTATAGATTTACTTCATCTCAAAAACTTCAGGATATAAGTAACTTGGGTAAATCATATTTGAAGTTATCAGGGAAATACAAAAAGTATATTTAGTACATTTTTCATAGGATCGTGTCAAATTCCTCGGAGGTCGCATGTTAAGAAATAAGAAATCCCAATAAGCAAAGAAGTCATCTTATATATTTTATTTTAAATTTTATTCCTATGTGATAACTGGATTTTCCCATAAGTCAATGTTAAAAGATGTTATCATAACCAGTTGGTGTTGAAACAGCAGTTCTTAAAACTGAAGGAGACCTTGCCACTTGCCGGGTCTTAATTGCTTGCCGTATGCCTTAAATGGTTACCAATAATCATAAATAATATTGATTTACTACTTAATACACATCTGAGTTATGCTTTCCATTGTTTTTGTAGCTCAATTTCTTACGAGGATGTGTTTCTAATGGTATTTTAATGGAGTGAGGCGGTTGATTTAACTTTACGAATCTTTGGAAAGATAAGTGTATAAGTACTTATATTATTCTTTCCAGGCCTGTTAATTTTATTTATATTTTTATAACATGTAATAATATAAACATTCATGTATAAACACCTGCATAGAGGAAAAAATCTCAGAAAAAAAGACATGGAGACTTGTTTGGATTACATTGGATTTTTTATTGAAACTTTGTTGCACTGTGCATGTTGTTTATGACACTAAAAATCGAAACTAAAAACTAAAGATTCTTGTTCCAGAAGTCTACAATGGAGTTCCGAAAAGTAACGCCAAATTAATAATAATAATGGGACAACTTCCACACACGGTCATCTGGTTCTAAACTAGGCTAGAAGCCTGTACTATGGTAACCAGATGACTGATATACATACTTATATACGCTTATAACACCCAGACAGATCAAACAGACATGTTCATGCACACAAATGTTTGCCCTGGCCGGGGATCGAACCCAGAGCCTACAGCACAGAAAGCAGAAGCAGAGTTACTACCAGGTTATCAAACCAATCAATTTAATCAATTACTGTTATTTTCTAGTTCCTAGTTGGCTTTATTTTACGTAGTTACATGTAGTATTTCCTCAAAAATGTTGGTACGTGTGAGCGAGAGAATGAATTAGGTGATAGGTGTGCACTGCGCTTTAAGTTATAAAATGTTATTGCCAATGGTATAAGACGGACCGAGAAAACAGACGGTTTGTCTTGGTGGGAACGGGGGATAATTAAAAAAAAAGTATTTTCGTGGGGCTGATGGAGTGAGGACGATTGAACCCCCTTAAATGTTAAATGGGTATGCCACTGTAGTGTTATATCATTATGTAATAAAATACCAATGTACTGACAGCAAACTAGAAACAAGCTAGCGTATGTATGTCGAAGCCAATTAGAGAGATATTAATGTTTATAGGGTAATTTATTATTTATTGTCAGTAATAGCGCACATCAACGATGTTTTTAAAACTGCAACAAAGTTTTGAAGACTTGTTATGAAGTAACCGTCTAATGTAGGATAGAAAAAAAACATTTCTACAAGATAAATTTAATTAGTATATTATTACACGAGGGGCTAATGAGACTCATTGTAAACGAAGTAGTTTGTTAAATGGGTTTTAGCGCCGTGTGTTACAACTCTTCTTTTCAACTTATTATTATAATCAGCCATTGTTGTCCCACTGCTGGGCAAAGGCCTCCCTTCCATCATGCCATGTGTGTCTGTCCAATGCTATTGAGCACCATCCCGGACAGTGGGAGTCAAGCTCGTCTCGCCATCTCTTCCTGGGCCTGCCGCGACGACGTGTTATGTTGTTTGGTGACCACGTAGTTATGATTTTGGCACATCGGTCGTCGGTCAACTTGAGAAAATAAAATTACGAATTTCATCAAAACATTTCAGCTAATATCCTAACAAAACTGAAAAAGAAATTTATTACTTCATCCCCTTGGGGCTGAAGAATTTTTTTAATCCCACGCTGGTTTACAAAAATGACGGACTTTTTGAGCAAGACGAATTTAATTCAATACCAATTTGCTTATCTAACTTTAAAAAAGATTGTTACCTACGTTAATTGATAATTGATACTTGATAATAAGTACCTTTGAAACTAGTTACTATAACACGACCCTATAGTTATATATCATAGTACGACCAAATGCTACTGGTAGTTGCCAATAATTATACACAATTCAAATAAAAAAAACATCTCATAATAATATTAGATATCCAAGCTTATTTCCTAGTCAAGTTAAAACACTCAACCTATATTTAAATGAACAATAATTATTGCTGTAAGGTATTTAACAAACCATTATCACAGTTCCTCGAAACAGTTGACCCTAGGACCTGTTTGTTTAGCTTTAACTATTTACTATGTTAATATACTCTAGGGTAGAAACTGGCACTAGGAAAACATTGCGGAAATACAGGAAACTCAAATAATAATATATAATGATGTTCTCGGGTCCTGTACTTCGCACTCGCCACGCTAACAACACGCCTACTTCGCGAGCATTATCCGTCTTGAACGCATTCACAAGCGAGCTCCAACATGTCGATATATTTGATGATAGTATGCGGTCTATATCAGTTAATATTAGAGTTTATTTAAGTCATTTGTTACTAAGATATTTAGCGCGTTGGTATCTATACTATAAGCTTTCTATCATTATGATATTAAATAAATAAATAAATAAGCCCACTAGAAAGGCACGGAATAAGAACGTATCCGAAACGGTTAAAGACGGTATAAGAGGGTACGCGGAAAATAATACTAAATCGATGTTTTGTAAACCATCTGTTTCCTCAGAATATTATTAATCTATTCTATTTACTTATATTCTGATATTTTTATAGTGAAGTAAACTATGTCTCTGTCATTTTAGTTTCTCTTTTAAACTTTCGTCGTCGTCCCAAGCGACACATTGTCTGTGGAGTGTTTTAAATGTTCTACCGTCAATTGTTACACTATTTGTCATAGTGTTTTTTTTGTTTAATATTAAGATTTATTGTTTGTGGTGTACGTAACAATAAAGTGTTCATCTTTCTATCTCTATATTGTAGGATTGATGTTATTTTGTGACGCGCATGCTACGGATTCTGTGAACGTTTTGGTGGTTTTATGGAAAGTATTAATGGCAACGTGTGATTTCACGGAGATCTATGGCATGTGCGAGGGCGCGATGGCAACACAGGGAGGTGGATGCCAGCGCGACAGATGATTGTAGAGCGAGATTGAAGATGGTGGCCTTGAAAATAAATCATGTAAAATATGCTGAAGTGTTCGAGTATTATTTAATGGAAAAGGCACGTTTACATCCCAGAAGTGGTCAAATACCCACAATAAACCTATGAAGTGGTACTGTGACCTGGTTCGTGACCAGATCTGAGGTTTTTAAATATCGTGACGGTCAGGATTCTGACAATATGTCGGCGAATTTTCGCTTATGGATATTGGAAAACGTACGTACATAATTGTATTTAATTTATATGGAAATAAAATAAAAGTTATATGGATCGTAGGAAATAAAATCACACCTCGTTGTGACCTACATAAAAGGTATTGTTTTTGCGATGTCTATTTGTTGAAAATTTTGACAAATATCTAATTGTCATAAATTTTACATAATCGTAAAATCTGTGAAAAATCTGAAGGAAAATGATAAAATTGCTAATGAATTATAATTAATTTCTTCGTATATGAAATGTAGGACTAGTAATAATGTGGTGAGTGAGTGATTATTGTTGGCACGCGTATTTGGTGGAATAGGCTTTGTTTGCTAGCGTTATTTAGGAGGAAATGCAAGTTCAGTGTTTCTGACCAAGTTTGTCCAAGTTTCAGACACGATGAAGGAGAGTAAATTTCGTTCATGTACTCAAAGCCGAAGAAGTTTTCGGTCAAACGGTGTGTTTCAAGCGTCGGGATCACAGAATAAAGCGCCGGGTTCGGCGCGCGGAGTTCGGGTTTACGGCCCGATTTTTTGTGACAAGATTCTCGAAGCCGTAGCTGGTAACGGCCGAGTGGTACTAATGGAGATGAACGTCAGGCTCTGCGCTCAACGCGCGTCAGATGGGAGTGGTATCTACGCCGGGCTTTATGTGTCCGTCTTCGCGGCGCATGGACATAGCGCACCCGAGTTTCAGCAAGGACCGAGCAAAGGTCACCTATTATTTGTTTTTTCTATAGAGGTCATTAAGTCCTAGGTCGGTCTAAGTATTAAATGTTAGAATATTTTCAATGACAGTCATGAGTCTGGCACTGGACCCGCCCGGTAGATGGCAGTTGACTCGCCCCTACGGTTTGATTCTTAGACACACAATTAGCTGAGATTAGTGCCTACTATTAGATTGTGTTTTGAGTACACCCCTGCCTACTCATTTGAAGAAAATGTACGATGTTATTTTGACCTATTTATCTGGAGAAGTTCGAAAATGTCGGATTAACGATAAAGATTTTGGCATAATAAATAAGTATAGAAAGAGATGTAATTTGTAGGTTGATGAAATATTATGATAGGTGGCTGGGCACTGTGACCTGTATTGCGTCAGCACTATGGTCGCTAGTACTATGGTATTTTATGGTTATGAATAACCTACTAGAGAAAATTTTATTAAATTTTAATGTAGACAATAGAGTATGAGCCCAATTTAAATGATGTATGTATCAACAATCGGAATATTTCGGGAGATTGTTGAATGGATGTACGAATGGGACTACAGACGTATGTAGTGGGTGCATTTCACACAAATAAATAATATAGATGCTGTAGTTTCAGTTTTCCCTGGGGATGGCCAGAGGAACAAATTAAAGAATAAATGAAAAAGTTTTATTAAGATCAAATAAAACAGGTATAATGTAATATAATGTGGTGGAACTGTGAGTCGCTTGGTCGAGCGGAGACTGGCTCTATTGAAGAGGGGTTTTATGGCGGCTGGGTCGAGCAGAGGATTGGTCCTCTTGGCGCTGGACGGCGGTAGACGAAACACCGATGGATGGAATTGGGATCAGATCCCTAGCCGGGGCTCTACAGCCGGTCTGTAGCGCAGTCGATGGGTGTGTGGTAAGAAAAAAAAAAAAAAACCCTGGGAACACTAATGAGTGGGTATAACACCAGGTAATAAGGAAATCGGTGCCTTCCGTCGCATGGAAGAGCGATTTCGGACCTTCCTCGCACAGCGCACGAGCTTAGAAACTTATGGTTTTATTCTTCAAGATTACTCCGAATGAACATCAAAATACCTATGACCCCACGTTGAGGGATGAAATCGCTTGTGAGTCTCGTCATCGAGAACCGAGATTAATCTAGTCAATTTTGTAATCGATTGGAATAATAATTTGAAAAATTATGTACGATTACAGTATTGCATATAAGGGGGTAAATAATTTAGATTTTCGGTTCCTTTTCCTGACAACGCTAAATCGAGACTCGAGACGATTAGATGATTATTTGTAAACAAAAACAATGATAAAAGATGAGGTAATACTATAGTCAAAAAATCGATTTGTGATTCCATAATCGATCGTATTTATAGAAATTGCAAAATGGTCAACTGCTCGAGGTCACTGATCAACTACTATACGTTTGTTCACCGCGCTTGCACAGATTAGGATGCTACGGTACCAAGAAAATAAGGTTACACGAAATGCACAAATAGTTTTGTTGCTATGTAGTGGTCTAGTCCAGGCAACCGAGGGTTGGCGAGAGCTAGTTTACAGCATAAGACAGTATATATACGTATACTATTTGTGACAGGAGTTTCCGTTCAATATTAGGTAACGAAAATATTTGTACAATATTTACAATGCATGTTATGTATCTGCATATATACGTGTATTGAATACTCAAACCAAATTTCTTATATATTAATAATATAATTCCTTAATAGTTTTAGCATCAAGTTTTAAGGTAAATTGTGTTTGATAAAATAATTCGGGGACCCTGGATGGGAAAATGAGTTTTAAAATTCCACAATTTTCAGAACAAATTTAATAGGTAATACTGATTTTGGGTAGTTTGTGTCCAGAATAGAGATCAATGAGTTGGAGGCCGATGATATCATATTCGTTAGTACTTGATGAGATTGACAAAAGCTGTGTTTTTTTTTTGCCCAAAGTAAACGGTATTACAGGTTTTCGTTTTGAAAAGAGATAATGGTTACATCACAACTGGTTGTCTATAATATTATTTGAGGAGCTTACATCTAAATACAGGCTATATATACAAGGAATCCGAATACTCTTTCCAAAAGGCACTTCCTGTATTATTGGTTGTCAAGTATTGATTTGTACTATTTATAAGACCTTTTTGTAAGTAGGTAAGGTAAACTCAGTTGTCAAGTTTTTCGTGGCGTCTCTTAGAGAGTTACAACTGCCCCGGTAGCACAGTGACCAGGGGAAACGAACCAGGGGGTTAGAACTTGACAGTAGATATGCAATGTTCACGCGCGAGAGAAAACACGTTTTCTCCACGGCGTGCTAGGCGGGCTAGAGCAACTAGTTAGTTGGTAGGTACCAACCTATAGTTTGTGAAACTTTAGGCGGGGAAATTAAATATATATATATTGCATAAATTATGAATAAATCATCAATATATATATATATAGGTACAGTATGTTTTGCCAGTTTCTCTAAAATTCATAAGAAATAATACTAATAATACTATTACGCCAGGATAAAAGAATTGAGATTGGTTTGAAATTATTTATTTGCAAATAGTTTTTTTTACTTTTGTAGGATTTTTCCTCGACAATCTAAGGTTTTCGTTCTTGTCTATTGTTGCGAACATTTGAGAATAGTTCTTAACAAACAGCCTAACCTACATTATGTATAAATAAGCCTGTCAAAACCTGTCAAGTTATTCAGCCTTATAAACAGGGGCCCAAAAAAAAAAAAAAACCTTTGGGTCCACAGAAAAAATAGCTCGAATGCATTATCGACAGCCTCGATGGCACAGATAGTAGTAACTCTGCTTTCTGTGCCGCAGGCCCCGGGTTCGATCCCCGGCCAGGTCAAACAATTGTGTGCATGAACATGTCTGTTGTGTGCATGAACATGATTTGTGTCTGGGTGTTATAAGATTATATAAGTATGTATATCAGTCATCTGGTTACCATATAGTACAGGCTTATAGCCTAGTTTGGGACCAGATGACCGTGTGTGGAAATTGTCCCATATTATTTTTTTTTTTTTGTTGTACTACAATAAATACTTTTTTGACTTCGGTGGAATTTTTTTATAGTAAAAGTTCATACCGGAGAACTGAGGCTATGTATACATAAAAGGCAGTCTTTTTATTGACTATACGTTTAACCGATATAATGCGAAAATAAACCGGTTTGGTTTGGAACATAATACATACTCCACGTGGTTTTCCAAGTTACAGTTGTGGTCAAGAACTATATCTGGGAAATCGAGTCTGATTCTGCAGACTTGTTTAGATCTAGGAGTTTCAGTAGTTTGAGAAACAGGTAGTGGCTGATCTTAGTAATCTCAGCATGACAGTGGGAAAAACTGACACGAATAAATGAAAGTACAGAATCAAGTGAAATAAGCAAAGTTTAAAAGTTGATTACAAATAATCAGAGTAATATAAGATCTATTATAGGACACAATGAAGAAATTGTGATCCATATGTTTGTTTTTCCTTTAAGTACCTATATATATAGAGCGGGTGGTTAATAAACACCCGAAGAAATAGGCAATATAGGCTCGCCCCCTATTACATGGGACCAATAACATACTGGCGAAATGTGGGTGTATCTACTGTGGGACTGGGTCCTGGGTGCACCTCTGCCTACCCCTTCAGGAAAAAGGCGTGAAAAAGGCGTGAAAAAAAAAACGCGTGAAAGGCGTTGAATGTTATATGTTTATGTTATGAAATTCAATGAACGTAGTTAGTAGCTGAGGGCATTAAATGCTAGTTACGAAAGATAATAAAAAGAGAAAGAAGTAATATTATTAAGGACCTCTTAGAGTAGTAAGCAATAAGTAAGAATCTTTTTGCTACAGAGAGAATTTTATTGTTTCAGTTATCGGTTTTCCGTGAGCGGGCGGAAAACGGCAAGAAACAGGTGATCAATGGAAAGATATGACGACGATACCCTAGGTGGAGGGTCGTCGAGTGAAGATACCCTAGGTGGTGGGTTGAACTCGAAAAAGGATACCCTAGGTGGAGGGTTAGACTCGAGGAGGGATACCCTAGGTGGTGGGTTGACCTCGAAAAAGGATACCCTAGGTTGAAGGTTAAGCATAATGAATGATACCCTAGGTGGAGGGTCGTCGAGTGAAGATACCCTAGGTGGTGGGTTGAACTCGAAAAAGGATACCCTAGGTGGAGGGTTAGACTCGAGGAGGGATACCCTAGGTGGTAGGTTGACCTTGGAAAAGGATACCCTAGGTTGAGGGTTAAGCATAATGAATGACACCCTAGGTGGAGGGTCGATTTCAAGGAACGGAACCGAAGTGATGGGTCAGGTGGAGAAGGAGCAGCAGGTAGAAAAGGAGAAACAGGTGAAGACGGAGCAGCAGGTAGAGAAGGAGCAACAGGTGGAGAAGGAGCAGCAGGTAGAGCAGGAGCAGCAGGTGGAGAAGGAGCAGCAGATGGAGAAGGGATAGCTGGTGAAGAAGGAGCAGCAGATAGAGAAGGAGAAACAGGTGAAGACAGAGCAGCAGGTAGAGAAGGAGCAGCAGTTGGAGAAGGAGCAGCGGGTAGAGAAGGAGCAACAGGTAGAGACGGAGCAGCAGGTAGAAAAGGAGCAGCAGGTGGAGGAGGAGCAGCAGATGGAGAAGGGATAGCTGGTGAAGAAGGATTAGCAGGTAGAGAAGGAGCAGCAGGTGGAGAAGGAGCAGCAGGTGGAGAAGGAGCAGCAGGTGGAGAAGGAGTAGCGGGTGGAGAAGGAGTAGCAGGTGAAGAAGGAGCAGCAGGTGGAGAAGGAGCAGCAAGTAGAGAAGGAGCAGCAGGTGGAAAAGGAGCAGCAGGTGGAGAAGGAGCAGCGGGTGGAGATGGAGTAGCAGGTGAAGAAAGAACAGCAGGTAGAGAAGGAGCAGCAGGTGGAGAAGGAGCAGCAGGTAGAGAAGGGGCAACATGTGAAGACGGAGCAGCAGGAAGAGAAGGAGCAACAGGTGGAGACGGAGCAGCAGGTAGAGAAGGAGCAGCAGGTGGAGAAGAAGCAGCAGTTGGAGAAGGAGTAGCAGGTAGAGCAAGAAGCTGCGTGTAGACACTCGACGTAATGGAAATTCATTGTTTTTGTCGGAATCGTTGTAAAGATAATAATGGAGGCAAAAAGACAGTCTAGCAAGGGAAGCCGGGAGCAAGTCAGTTAAATAGAAACCTAGAACTAGCCCAGAGTACATCTAAAAGCCGAAGTTTATGATGTAAACAAGGAGTAACAATATTCAGCCATACTCAATAATCAGCAATTCAAGATGAGATATTCCGTGCTGATTAAGATATTTTTATTTGTTTTGTATAATGTTTTCTAAATGGTTTGTCTGTGTAATATTTTGTACAATAGTTACATTATACTCCGGCCTTAGTGTAGGGTTATTATACGGGTATAATGCGTGTATGGGGGCATACACGTTGTCAGGTTGGCCGAGTGTAGGGTTGATGTTATTTTGTGACGCGCATGCTACGGATTCTGTGAACGTTTTGGTGGTTTTATGGAAAGTATTAATGGCAACGTGTGATTTCACGGAGATCTATGGCATGTGCGAGGGCGCGATGGCAACACAGGGAGGTGGATGCCAGCGCGACAGATGATTGTAGAGCGAGATTGAAGATGGTGGCCTTGAAAATAAATCATGTAAAATATGCTGAAGTGTTCGAGTATTATTTAATGGAAAAGGCACGTTTACAATATAGACTTAATGTTTAAATCGCCTGCCAAAGACGTCAAGGCCAATATTATAATAATTAGGTACCTACCTATAACGTACCGGTATAGTGGACAAAATGCTCTATTCTACCCACTAGACCCCGTTCTCATAGAAAATTGTTGACGGAACGTTAACATCCTGTGCACGGCACGCGATTTCTTGAAACGGTTTAGTGACAGTGGGCAGTCATATTTTTCAACGCATAGTATATTTTTAGACTCTTACGTTCTTATATCGTTAGCCCTAGTGAGACGACGCCTTAAAAAGAAATATACAAAAAAATAAAATTTGGATGTCGTGGGAAAAAATGATCAGAAAATTATTTTTACAAGAACAATGGCCACTGGAGACTTGAGTAGTTGATAAAAGTTTCATATACATACATTCACGCCTTTTTCCCGAAGGGGTAGGCAGAGGTGTACCCAGGACACAGTCCCACAGTAGATACACCTACATTTCGCCAGTATGTTATTGGTTCCATGTAATAGGGGCCGAGCCTATTGCCATCTACCGGGCATAGTTCCAGACTCCAGGCAGTTATTGAGATAATTCCCAATGGAAAAATCACTTTGCCTGACCTGGGGATCGAACCCGGAACCTCTTGATTGGCAGTCGAGCATGCGCCCTCTACGCCACCGAGGCAGTTTCGACTTGATACATCGACGCGTTCACGAGAAATAGGGTTTTGACAGAGAGAAAGACAGACGGACGACGAAGTGATCCTATAAGGGTTCCTTTTATTTCTTTTAAGGTACGGAACCCTAAAAATCGTGCATTATAAACGTAAAGCTATAAGAAGAAACTCAAACTCATAATTATTTTAAAGTACCTAACGTATAAGGTATGTATGTATGTTTGTACATGTTCATTTAATTTAATTAAAGTGCTTCAAGATCACTTGAAGCCAAGAGTCGAGGCCAGCCAACCTGAGTGCAGGGTACTAGGGTCACAGGCGCTTGAAGGAAGTGTTAATGGCTCATATAAATGACTGTTATCATTGCTAGGACCTAATGAAAATAATAAATGTTTTGATTGAATTTTTTTTCTTTTGGCATTAACAATGCTGATAAAGGCAATCCTCGCTGTTTTTATAATTGAATAACGATATAAAATCAATAAGGAATCCATTTAGGATGAGATAAAAATTATACCTGATGGGATGAGACGTTATTAGATGAATAATGAATACGGCACAATCCTCCCAAATAGATGAATAAGGTCACACCACGTACGGTCGTTTTGTCTTGGCGAGTCCGAACACTAGGCTCTGCGAACTTGAGCGCAAGTAAACTCGTGAAGAAAACTGTTATTAGGTATTATAACATACATACATACATTCACGCCTTTTTCCCGAAGGGGTAGGCAGTGGAGTACCAAGGACTCAGCCCATAGTAGATACACCCACATTTCGCCAGTATGTTATTGGTCCCATGTAATAGGGAGCGAGCCTATTGCCATCTACCGGGCACAGTTCCAGACTCCAGGCAGTTATTGAGATAATTCCTAATGGTAAAATCCAATATTTAACACTTTGCCTGACCTGGGGATCGAACCCGGGACCTCTTGATTGGCAGTCGAGCATGCGCCGAGCATTAGGTATTATGATTGAACGGAACTGAACATTACATTTACTATAATATACATTTGTTCGTATACTTGTTTATCTGGCAATAACAGTTTTCTTCAGGGTTTACATTCGCTAAAGCTCGCAGAGCCTATGTTCAGACTCGTCAAAATAAAACGACCGTACTGTAAAGTTCATCCCAAAATGTGTGAATGTGTTTGTATGTTACCTCTCTATACCAACGAATTAAATATTTATTTGTATGTAAGGATTGTAGGTGTTGCTTATAGGTCTTAGATTATTTAATTTGGAGCAATAGCAAAATGGCATTCTGAAGTTGTCAACATAACCTATGTTGAGAACTTCAGAATGCCATACCAATGCCAAAGTTGCTTTTATCGCTCATAAGCTCATAATCTGAAGTTAGCCGCGTTTTGGCTGCGCACTACGAATATTAAAGGTGCGCAGCCAAAATGGTTAATTTCACATAAGTCATCAAGTTTTTCGCGAGCTACGTATATGTACTTACCTATAATAATGTATCTCTAACAATCAATGAAGTTAAGATTTATAGTCATATAAGTTTTAAAAATCATCATCCAACCGTTAGAAGTCCACTGCTGAACATAAGCCTCCCCCATAAGGGGGGTTGTTGCCAATACTCGCCACGCTTGGCTGGCGGGTTGGCGAGCGCAGTTTGATGGTTTTACGCAGAGGACGCTGCTGCCCGTTCTCTGGATCCTATAGCCCTTAGCCGGCTTTTACGGCAACCACGGGGAGATTTTTTTTATTTTTTTTATTATAAATGACCTATGCTGTTGGCCTCAGATGGCCTCTACAGCTTTACCGGGCAGTGGTGAGCGCAGGAGGCGCTCAACCCAAAGTAAAAGGGCGACTAGCACAAGGGCACCTAGACGGTACGAACCTCGGCTTGGGCCGTCGCCAGAATACGTGGGGTCCGACTTGCCCTGGCACCCCAGAAGGGGAGTGTCCTAGGGCCCTATCAATGGTTTGATCTGTTTGATTATTTGGAGAGAAACTAACCGATCTGAAGGATCTGAGAGATCTTCGACCTCGCCGGGGAGGTCGGTGTTGTGATTATGTGAGTTGGTGGATCTGGTATCCGGCACCATTACCGAAAACGGAGCGTCTGTTGCGTATATCGGTAGGATTGGGCGAACCTAGCGCCGCCGATGTGACGGCGGCGATAGAGTCGTCCGGGTCGTCCAGGACGTTGCGAGGGCGTCTACGGAGGGGAGGGCACGGGGAGAGAGGGTGAGGTACTATTCTAAAGCCGGTAACCCCACGGCAATTATTAATAGTAGATTAGTAGCCAAGGGCTGTAAGGCATGCTTACACCCGAGCTAACTACTCTGCTTTACATCTCGATTGTGAGGTAAGTAGAAAAACACCGGCATTACAAGAATAAAACATTTTAAAGTAAAAGTTTTCTATTCCCGCCTTTTTTCATCTCTTTTTTAAATTATTTTTTTCAAGAACGAAAATGACCTTCGTAGTTCGATATTTAAAATTGATGACTATTATACTCATACGAAGACAAGGAATCGCGAAGCGACCTCTTTTGACCTCTTTTGCCTGAATGCATGATGTCTATTGCCAGTATGATGGTTAGATGTACGCAAACTTTTTGAAAGAGTGAAGTTTTTTTTTAATTACTTACCGCCCTAGGGCTTTTCTAGCTACATTATTACCCTAGAGCGCTAATTGGTCACTTACAAGCCCCATTTGGGGGTAATAAGGACCTACTTACCGAATATGAGAGATGTAATAGTAGATTAGTAGCCAAGGGCTGTAAGGCATCAATTGCAGCCCGAGATATTTAGGCGCTCGAGCGCAGCGAGGGCGCCTATACTTCGAGGTTGCAATTGATGCTTACACCCGAGCTAACTACTCTGCTTTACATCTCGATTGTGAGGTAAGTAGAAAAACACCGGCATTAATACAAGAATAAAACATTTTAAAGTAAAAGTTTTCTATTCCCGCCTTTTTTCATCTCTTTTTTTTTTTTTTTTTTTTATGATAGTAAGTGACAAGACGAGCAAATCAGGTGCCTGATGGTAAGCATCATGATCGCCCATATCAGACACAGTGCCACCTAGTGTTTTAAAATTCAAAAATTCTGCGCGGCACTGCACTGCGCCTGCCACCTGAGATATCAGTTGTTGAATCTCGTCATGCCCAGTAATTTCGCTGGTAACATTGCCCTTCATACCGGAACACAGTAATGTTTGCACATTACTGCTTGGCGGATGAATAACTGGCAAAGGTGTGGTACTTCCCCAGGCGGCCCCCTGCAAAAGAGGCCTACCACTACTACTCTTTTTTAAATTATTTTTTTCAAGAACGAAATTGAGCTTCGTAGTTCGATATTTAAAATTGATGACTATTATACTCATACGAAGACAAGGAATAGCGAAGCGACCTCTTTTGTCATTGGCCTGAATGCATGATGTCTATTGCCAGTATGATGGTTAGATGTACGCAAACTTTTTGAAAGAGTGAAGTTTTTTTTTAATTACTTACCGCCCTAGGGCTTTTCTAGCTACATTATTACCCTAGAGCGCTAATTGGTCACTTACAAGCCCCATTTGGGGGTAATAAGGACCTACTTACCGAATATGAGAGATGTAAATTAAATTTAAATAATGTCTACGCCAAATTGATAAGTAGGTATATATTATTACTTATTACCTATGTCACTTCTATCGTGAAGTATGTTCGAGACTAGGAGTCCAGTGTAAAGTGTAATATATACAACCTAAATAATGTCATTGGTTCCCGTAACTAGCTAAAATTTATCTCTAACAATCAATCCTTGATAACAAGAGGCTACTTAACATTTAGCCTTTTGACCATCTATAAAAGTCCACTAAAACGTAAACAAACAATATTTATCACTTACACGTACAAAGTTCTTGTTAATTGTTTCTTAACTGTGTGCAAGATATTAGCAAGTTTCTGACGTAACCACACTTGTCACTATAATGCGGATTTTACACAATAAGGCCCACTTCATCAACCTGGGTTAACGTACCTAATTATCCCTGAATTAACCACTAACCCAGGTTTAAAACATGATTTCTTTTGCGCCATCAACATTAAGGAGTTAAGCCAGTATTAATTTAACTCACCGATTCGGGAAGTTTAAAACTGGGTTAGCAAAGTTAATGTCATAACTGTACCTAGATATTAATAATATGTTCAAATAATAAAAATTGTTGGTCATAAATATAATACAAACATGAAAACGTCCTCAACTGTCAGATACAATGTAGGCCACACTAATAAGCATCCATAGAGTGTGTGCATCCTTGGTCGAAATATAACGGAAGCGCATAAAAATGTCAATGTTTCCAGCTAAATTAAAAAATACTTCAGTTTAGAAATTCCATCGTCAGTTTTAGTGGGGCAAGATAAAATGTGAGTTAAGCTAACCTGTGTTTATAAACTCTTGTTTAACCCTAATTTTAGTGCAAGTGGGCCATAGTAGTAAAGGATGACAAGCGTGGGCGCACACATACCTATTGAACCGGTCAACCTGTCTGGGAAATACTTTAATACGATTCAAAATCGAGGTCAAACAGAACCGGAGATAATATACCCGTAAAGAGTAACGTACAGATTCCACATATTATACTTATTAAAAAGCCTTGTTTGCAAAGTGCCGGTATTTATTAGTACTTTTAAGTAAGTAAAGGTACCTTAGCCTTTGCTTCCCGGCTATATAATAGGGCCACCCTTTGCTCATCCCGTGGAAGCCGTGAGACCCAGCAGAGGGACATATTCGAAGAGTAGGCAGCAGCGTTCTCCGGCACCAAGTATTCCAACTACTACGAGCACCAAGCCGCCTGCTCAGCGTGGTGATTACGGTAAAATCCCCTCATTTGAATAGTTTATGGCGTTCTATGGGGGAGCCTTAGGTGCAG
Source organism: Hemistola chrysoprasaria (assembly GCA_947063395.1). NCBI lineage: Eukaryota > Metazoa > Arthropoda > Insecta > Lepidoptera > Geometridae > Hemistola > Hemistola chrysoprasaria. Next base: position 6,719,007 of record OX346733.1, on the reverse strand, counting down.
CAGTGGACGTCTTCCGGCTGATGATGTGATGATAGGTACGTACCTAATTATAATAAATACGAGTAAGTAACTATAAACTTAACTACTGTTAGTTTAATGAAACTCATTCTAACCAAACGGAACAAGAAGACAATTTTAAATGTTCAGATAGCCGTAACGACTCACGAGTTAAATGGCGTTTAGTATAATCATTTGATAATATGAATATCGACAGCCTCGTTGGCTCAGATGGTAGTAACTCTGCTTTCTGTGCCGCAGGCCCCGGGTTCGATCCCCGGCCAGGTCAAACATTTGTGTGCACGAGCATGTCTGTTTGATCTGTGTCTGGGTGTTATAAGCTTATCTAGGTATGTAATCAGTCTTCAGGTTACCATAGTACAGGCTTCTAGCCTAGTTTGGGACCAGATGACCTTGTGTGAAAGTTGTCTCACATTAAAAAAAAATGTAACCGCAATTTTTTTTTGTTGTGTACCTCTTGAAATAAGAAACTAAATACAATTTAAATGGAGATTCATTTATGAAGGTGGAGCAATCTGCATAGAGAGATACAGAACTGCATCTCCGCACCAGCACGTGTGAGCTACACTCCGCAGCGGGTAGCAGTGTGTTACGCTTTTATTCATCCAGGTATATCTGATGCTGATGCCAGACCTACTCCTACGTATGTAGGTATCTAAATATCTAGAAAACTTGGAAAATCAACATTTCCAAGGGCTCTTAGAACGCTATAAATTAAAGGATACCTAAGTACATAGCTAAGGTAAACCATCAAACATGAAATCATCTCGCAAGTTGTACAAACAAACGAACAAGTAAATAATGCTAGAGTGGTTTGCGTACCAGCGCTTACGCGATAGCAGCTTTTTGTGTTAGGTCATGAGATAATATTGTCGTTTTACCTACGTAAGAATGTCACGTACAAAAACTGAGATTGGCGACGTGTTTCGAATGAAATAATCCTTCCAGGTTCTCAATGGTTTGCTTGAATTACGAGTACGGATAATTATACCGCGTGAGGAAACAACACAAGTTTTATGCTCTGATAATGTTCATGTTGGGATTTACAAGAGCTTTATATTTTGACTCGAGCGATTGTGATTCATAAAATATACGTCAAATGAGTTGGTCGTTCTTTTTTATGTTAGTGAGTGACAAGACGAGCAAATCAGGTGCCTGGTGGTATGCATCATTATTATCCATATCAGACACGGTGCCACCCAGTGTTTTCAAATTCAAAATTCTGCGCGGCACTGCACTGCGCCTGTCATCGAGATATTAGTTGTAGAAACTCGTTATGCCCAGTAATTTCGCTGGTAACATTGCCCTTCAGACCGGAACACAGTAATGTTTGCACATTACTGCTTGTCGAAAGAATAACTGGCAAAGGTGTAGTACTTCCCCAGGCGTCCCCCTGCAAGAGAGGCCTACCACTACAAATAATTGGTTGGTTTGAATGAATGAATGAATGGTATGATGGTCTAGAAAATCTGTAGTACAATCATTGATTTAAAGAAAAGGGGGGGAACGTACCCTACGTTCTCCTAGCGCTTACTCAACAACTGGCACGTGCAATTTGATTAGTGAGCAGTTTGCACAGTGCAATATAATGAGCTACGTCTATTTATCTCTACTGTAGAAATAGTAGCCATCTTATTATCGCCAATTATTTTTTTTTATAAATTAAAATTGTAAGCATTTTTAATGGCGACGCGCGTCCCAATTTTAGTAGAACATTTATTACATAATAATGCACATTTGAACGTCTCATTATCAGGCCTATCAAATAAAATGTATATATACCTAATGTATGGGGAGTAAGGGGAGAACGGAGTTTAAGATCTATCCGGCCCTAGTCAACCTCACCTGCACGCGCTGGTATGCATTGAATTACTGGCGGCGGTGGCTCATAGCCACCGTGGTGCTCCCTGCTAGATAATGGACGAGGCTCTGGCTACCGAGTCATGGCGGTATAACCATACACCCTTCTGGGCAATCAGAAGGAAGAGGTGTCAACGGCCTTGAGAGCTAAATACTCTCAAAAAGGTTCTGGTGCAGAAGGCAATGGGAAACCACTGCACTATTTTCCCAAGACAACTCCTAACCATGAATACGAATACGAATAATGCTGTGATGTCGGACGATCCGGCTGACGCCCGGCGCTTAGTGATACCCGGGTCACTGGGTGTTAAATATGTTACCGAAGACTCTGCAAGAGATCCTACCGCTAACCTTGCAACAGTACATGCTCAAAATCACAAGAGCAAGGATAGACCATCAATCCGCTCTAAAAATCGTATTGGCACTTGGAATATACGTGGAATGTTAAAGCCAGGAAAGCTGTCAATAGTAGAAAAGGAGATGAAGGAATACAATATTTGTGTACTTGGCCTCTGCGAGACGCACATGAAGGGAGAAGGTCATTTCAGAACAGACGTAGGGAATACTGTATATTTCTCTGGGAACGATTCTGAGAGTAAGAATGGAGTAGCGGTAATAGTGCCCAACAAACTAGCTGGTTTCATTTCAGAATATGTGCCTGTAAGTGACAGAATAATGACTATTCGACTCAACTGCAAACCAATCGCACTAAATGTCATACAGATCTACGCACCGACTGCTCAGTCAACTCAAGAAGATCTAGACTTGTTCTATGAGCAGCTACACACTACAGTTGGTAGGATTTCAACTCGCGAAATGCTCGTGATTCAAGGAGATTGGAACGCAAAGATTGGAAGTACCGTAAATGACGATCACCTACGACATGTGGTTGGTAAATATGGTCTAGGCATGCGGAATGAGAGAGGGGAGAGGTTCATTGACTTCTGTTTAGATAAAAACCTTGTGGTAACGAACACTTTATTCCAGCATCACAAAAGAAGGCTCTACACATGGATCTCTCCTGGAGACCGATACCGGAATCAAATTGACTACATTGCGGTTCCACATCGCTGGAAGTCTTCTGTTATGAACACCAGAACATACCCTGGAGCTGATTGTGGAAGTGACCATCAACTTCTAGTTATGGATCTACAGATGCGTTTCAAATGTGTACGCAAGACCGATAACACCATGATGAGGTTGGTTCCCGCGCAAGCAGAGACATTCCGAACACAGGTGGAAGATAAACTAGCTATAACAACTAGAACAGCTACCCAGGGCAAGGTCGATGACTTATGGCAGGACTTCCAAAACATAATTACTGAGGCCCTAGAAACTATGAAGATAGATCCTGCTGCTAAAAAAGAGTGGATTGGTGATGGCACATGGAAATTGATTATGGAAAGGAAAGAACTAAAAAGTATGGGAATTAGATCAGAAGAAGACCAAAAAGAGTACTCGAGTCTTAGTAAGCAAATCCAAAAGCTATGCAGGAAGGACAAAGACCAGTTTCTTGAACAGATATGTGTGGACATAGAGACGCATGCCAATAAATATCAGACCGCTGATCTGTTTAAGAAAATCAAATCGATCACAAGGCGATTTAAACCACTGTCCTGGATGATCGATGATAGCGCTGGAAATCCGATCCATGACCGTGATCAAGCTGCAGAACGATGGAGCGAGTACTGTGCCCAACTGTACCAAGATGCCATACCGGACCCTCCTATACCTAAAACTATACCAACAGAGATGGAACTGGAACCTGACATACTATTCTCAGAGGTAGAACTAGCTGTCAAAAAGCTAAAACTTAATAAAGCCGTGGGATCAGATCGGATCACAGCGGAAGCACTAAAGGCACTTGGAGCGAAAGGAATGGAGGCTTTGCACAGGATCTGTAATACCAGTTGGAGGACTTGTGAGTGGCCGTCGGACTGGGTGCATTCATCAATACTTCCGCTGCACAAAAAGGGCTCGGTGAGAAACTGCAGCAATTACAGGACAATAGCTCTAACATCGCATGCAAGTAAAGTCCTCCTTCACATTATTAACAGCCGCCTCAGATCATTTCTAGACTGGCAAATCCCACAAGAGCAAGCAGGATTTGTAAAGGGAAAAGGAACCAGGGAACAGATCTTGAACATTAGGCAAATAGTCGAAAAGTGCTATGAGTTCAACACACCGGTTATTATGTGCTTTGTCGACTATCAAAAAGCCTTTGATTGCGTGCGATGGAAGGAGTTATGGTGTGTCCTCAAAGAGGCTGGAGTGCCAGATCATGTTGCACTGCTCATCAGAAACCTTTATGAAACCGGGTTTGGTACTGTCCGACTTGGGAGCACTACATCTAGCTCATTCAAGTTTCATGCGTTGTATCCCCAATCTTATTTAATATCTATGGCGAACACATCATGCGGAAAGCCCTTGACGGCTGGGATGGAGGTATCAAGATTGGTGGTATTAAAATCTCCAATCTGCGATACGCTGACGACACTACTTTGTTTGCCTCCTCAGAGGATGAAATGGCAAAGTTATTACATCGGTTGGAAACTGTCAGTAATGAAATGGGGCTAGCTATTAACACCAATAAAACCAAGCTGATGTACGTCGACAGGTTTTCATCAATTCAGCGCTCAGATATTTTGAAGAACTACGAAACGGTCGAACAGTTTACTTACCTTGGATCCCTTATTAACAACAAGGGAAACTGCGAGCCTGAAATCCGTCGGCGCATTGGAATGGCAAGAACAGCTATGACTCAGCTAAGTAGAATTTGGAAAGACAGTAACATCAAGCGACGAACAAAAATTCGCATAGTTCGCACACTGGTCTTTTCCATCTTTCTCTACGGCTCCGAAGCATGGACCCTAAAGGCCGCGGACATACACAGAATCGATGCATTCGAAATGTGGTACTGGCGGCGAATGCTACGGATTCCATGGACAGCATTTCGAACTAATGTGTCCATCCTCAAAGAGCTGAAGCTTGAAGAAGACAATAGGCTGTCATCCGTATGCCTGCAACGAGTGCTGCGCTATTTCGGCCATATTGCGCGCAGAAACGGCGATAACCTGGAAAGACTAATTGTTACAGGCAAAGTAGAGGGGAAGAGGCCTAGAGGGCGAAGCCCGAAACGATGGTCTGACCAGGTTTCACAACAGCTGGAAATATCCGTCAGCGAAGCACTCCACAAAGCCGAAGATCGGGGCCAGTGGAGAAAGACAATCTCGAGAAAGTATCGGGAACGGAGTCACGATCCTCAACACTGAGGGACCGATTGAAGAGAGAGATACCTAATGTAAAGTCGATGTGGCCCAAAAACCAACAACTCCTTTGATATTTTTCAGGATAAAACCGCGAGGAACAGTCAGTATATAAAAATAAGTTTTTACCTTGTGATTTTGTACATTTTTATCTAGGTCTGAACAAAAATAAATGCAGTCTTATTAAGATAATTAGATTGCATTTGTTTTTTCCGCTTCCTCATTATCTACATGTAAATAAATATAATAGTCTTATGACCTCTTTCACCATCCTCAAATAAAGTTCCGAGTAAGCTACTCGTCTATTAATGTGGCGAGTGAGGCGCAGTGCTTATTTCATAATGTCCGAGTTATGCTTATCGATCGATAAACTGTAATTATTTTTTTTAATTTGACATAATTTACTTGGGACTTTTACTTGCCGAGTAGCACTAATCGGCGAGTAAATCAATACTTTATTCGAGGATGGTGAAAGAGGATTTACTAAACATAAACTCCTCCTCCAAAAAGGCGAGGATTAACTAAAGCTTTAACCGATCGTTAAAGCTCTGGTTAGACTAATATTACACGTGGCACCGTTTAGGTAACTGTTAAAATGACATCAACAATAAAAGTTAACATTAAAGGTGGTCCCTCACCTGGAGCATTCACCTGTAATGTAACGTTACAGAGTCGAGCATTAGGTACGTCAATGAGGGAAGAGATTCGATCATTACTCATTACAGTGCGCAACTTGATGAAAAGAAAGAAAGAAAAAATATTTATTCCAACATACGAAAATATTAGTAATATTGCGTGTGCCGCGAAAAGGTACCAACTCAGCATAAGCAGGTTGCTGTACAACCTGCGCTGGTTATTTTATTTTATATTTTTCTTATTTTATATCTTTTTTTTTAATATTGTGAAACTATCATCTGATGAAAAAATTAAGCCCTACAAGTTTCTTGTGCGTTCTTCTTGTAGAGGTATCTTTCCGAACGCACGGTAGGCTCAGTACGGTTTATCTTCATTGACGTGCAAAAGTGTCAGATTATGACCTATTTGAATAAATCTGTTTGAGTTTGAGTTTGAGTTTACGTAGTATTAGTTAGTATTATTTCCTATAACGTCCGGTACTATATACATAAATTTGAGGAGTGTCCTTACTGTAATTTTTATTCTTTAGTTTTAGTTAATGTTTAAATTAAATAGTGCAACTCAGTTAAACTGTCGTTATTTGCAACAAGGTTGTGTTAAACTCTATAATTACTCATGTATATTTTGCCCTGAAAGTGGAAGAGGGGTCATGCCTTGACACTGGGTAATGACAGCTCAGACACGTAGGTACTAGGTACTTATCTATTTAATTAATGGTACATACAAAGAGTGCAAAAGTCGCACTGTGCAAGGTTTATTTTGTTCTAGCTGTGGCCCGCGGTTTCACCCGCGTAGACATCGATCCCATGGGAATATCGAAAAAAAAATCACTCTAATTACAAGGGATCTCTAGGTAGGTATGCGTAACAGAATTACTTTCTTACACTTTTTCCCGCGACTACAGGGGGGAGAGTGCCGTATGAATGGTCGAGTTGACTCCTATATAATACAATATTAAAGGTGGCGACTAGACCGGTCGAGTCGCCACCGACTGTCGAGCTTATTGCGGTAGAATTGACAACCAACTCGTAAAATAAGTTATAATTTACGTCATTATTATTTAACTAAAAAAAATATGCACATAACACGCACATAATCAGTAAAAATAGATATTATATAAGCTACGTAAGTACGTCACCATGAAAACCTTAAAACCTTCGCAATTCGCAGTTCATTTATTTATGTTATTCTTTAAAAAATCCCGGATATAGCATAGGTATACTTGTTTTTATAGCCTATTATTGTAGCCTAGAAGGAAAATCTCGGAGCATAATGGTAAACGCACACTTATTCTAACCGAACGCGCCGAACGAAACGATTTTTAGAATTCTTCATGTACCTATATGAAATACCACCGAGTTGTCAGAATCGGTAGTGTGCAAGGTTTCATAGGATTTAATATACAACGTTTTAAAAAATACGTACAACCGGGTAGATACTGATTGGTATCTTACAGAACAACTTTCAATAGATAGAATTGCGAAATTTGTAAACGAAATTTCGACTCCATATAAATTTGATCGACAAATTATCTCTGATAACTGATCCATTTTGTATGGAAAGTCGAATTTTTTCACGAGTTTCGCAATTTTTTGAAAGTTGTTCAGTTTGATGGGTAGATACGCCCCCTTATGTATTAATACACCTTTTTTTAACACGTTATTCCCTTATGTTATATAATATAAAGAACTAGCTGTGCCTCGCAGTTATAAGATAAAAAGTATCCAGGGTCTAAACTATCTACATACCGAATTTCAGCCTAATCAGCTTAGTAGTTTTGGCATCAAAGAGTAACAAACATCCATCTATCCATCATCACAAACTTTCGGATTTACTATTATAGTAGGAATTAGTAGGAAGTAGGATTCTAAAATTCGTTTCGTTCGGCGCGTTCGACGCGTTTCGCTTGGGTAAGTGTGCGTATACCATTATAATACTGAGCCCATATAAATAAAGTTTTAAAACCGCTCAAAATGCGCTAATAACATAATACAGAAGCTATTTCCAGTAATAAGGCAAATAGTGTTGGAATATCTAAACCAATATAATATATTCATTGACGTAGGTACACATATATTTTGTCAGGTGGGCTCTTATATTGAAAATAATTTGTTCAGCTGGCCTATTATACGTTTAATTAATATATATAAGTAGATAATGGATCCAACTAAGTCTATTATCGGTAAACATAATTTTTTTTTATGAGAGTGAGTGACAAGACGAGCAAATCATGGTAAACATCATGATTGCCCATATCAGACACAGTGCCACCCAGTGTTTTAAAGTTCAAAATTTTGCGCGGCACTGCACTGTGCCTGTCACCCTGAGATATGAGTTGTTAAATCTCATCATGCCCAGTAATTTCGCTGGCAGTATTACCTCTAACATAACTCATTTTAAATCGCGAAAAAGAAACTTGCTAATATAATAAAAAAAGATTGACAATGAATAAATAATACTCATACGATTTAATGAAAAGCCTTCCAGTATTCAAAATCTGAGTATACTTCTGAGATGTCACAAACTCAAACTCAAAAAGATTTATTCAAATAGGTCACAATCTGACACTTTTGCACGTCAACGAAGCTACACAGTAATGAGTCTACCGTGCGTTCGGAAAGATACCTCTACAAGAAGAACGCACAAGAAATTAGCTTAATTTTTTCAACTGATAGTTTTACAATATTTGGTTTGGTCACATTCGTTTTTGGTTTGGTTTTCATCTGTGGGGGTTTACTAGCATTAATCTACAGAAAGTTCAGCTGAGAACGATCGAACGATAAATCTGATAAGCGGGAGGGATTTCTGAAGAATGCTCCCCTATCACAGCAAGCCTTTTTTTAATGTATGGCATAAAATGGGGATATTATTAGTTTTCCTCGTATTTTTCCACTTTCGCGCTGTAACAATGCATGTGTCGTTCTAACCCACTGGGACTTAGTTGCTCTTGGCAACAAAAATTCGCTAAATAAACTATCAGAAGTCCGACTCAGTTGGTTAGGTTGTCTTGTGACAACAACCAAAATTAGGGAAGATTGAGGAGGAACCTCTCCTCTTAAGTTCTACCTAAATTTGGAAAGGGTAGGTACTAGGGTTCTGAATACTGAAAGGGTTTCCGTATAATATGCTCGCGCGCCAAGCTGCGACCCAGGATCGTGGATGGAACAATTTATATACAAAAATAAATCATTCATCTCAATATACCTATTATAAACATATAATGTAGGTAGTCTTGCAAAAAAGATTAATTGCCTTACTAAAATTTATAGCTTTATTATGATTGGTCATTTTAAAAATATTTTATGTTATTTTGCGCTTTTGGAAAGTTCTAGAAAGTAAGCATCTATTTTTGCTATCTTCTCCTTTAATTTAAGAAAAAAAATGGGTAGTGTTTACCAGTTAGATACTTTTTTTTCTACGTGTTTGTTGCTACAGATTAATATAATATTATCTATAAATTGAGAATTGGCATTTATTGGTTTTGTTACACTAAGTATTTGGTAGGTACCTACCTACTTATAATTTTCTTTTCATAGTAAGTACCTACTTGTAAATAATAACCTATCTATAATCAATACATAAAATCTATAAAATCTTAAAGGAAAGGCATAAGACGCGGACAAAAAATCATAGTTTATTTATTTTTTGTTTGGCGCAACACTAGCGCAACAAAAACTGTCATGGCGTCGTGAATATTCGGATAGAACCAGTTAAAAAACTAGAATTACATCTCCACAACGCTATTAATTAGCTTGGAAGTAATTTACATATATATGTTTTTTATGTAGTTAAACCTTGGATCACCTCCATCAAACATCAAGATCAAATATGTCGGAAAAAAGGTATGGATCGACAAACATACTTAAATGAATTTTTTGTGTCAAAAAAGTGGGGAAAAACGTTACCTAGTAGTTATTGATCATAGTATATTCTTATTTTTTCTTGATGAATTTTTCTGCAAATGATCCTGCTATGATCTTCAATTAGGTTTTTAAATTTAAGTAACAAATTAATGTAAATTTATTTATGAATACTAAGTAATCTAGGTAAGGTACGTCGTACATTCTCTTTGTCACATCAAATTCAGGCCCCTAGTTTTTATCCACAACGAAGTTACAAGGGGGTCGAAAATGCCACGAGTTACTTCTAGAAGAGCATGCTACGGCGACAGCATAATGATAAAGCTAGAACTACATCTGGCACACGTGTGCCACGTACGCCGATCTGGGCGCGTCGGAGCCCATACATTTTGTATGGCGACTAGCTGTTTAGAGCTACATTAGATCCACGCATTATACGTGTGTGAAATGTAGCTCTAGAAGTAACTCGTGGCATTTTCGACCCCCTTGTAACTTCGTTGTGGATAAAAGCTAGGGGCTTGAATTTGATCTGACAAAGAGAATGTACGACGTACCATACTCGGCTCCGACGCGCCCAGATCTGGCGTACGTGGCACACGTGTCCTAGATGTAGTTCTAGCTTAACTCTACTGCGGCCGTGCTCGACTTGGCGGGTGCACTACCGTTCACCCAGATACGTTACTATACTATTGTATTTACCTTTTGATTGCAATTAATAACTATTTATTATAAAATCTTAAATGGCTAACTGACTGACATGCAACGCAGAGCCAAAACCACTGAGCCTAGAGACTTGAAACTTGGAATGTAGATTATTTTCGTTGTCTAGACGTGTGCTAAGAAAGGATTTTTGAAAATTCATATTCAAAAAGGTGCAAAAAGTGCGTCAATATTTTGGTATAAAACTCCCTTAATTCATAATTGAGAGCGGGCAAAGCCGCTGAACTTACACTAGTAAATTATAAACTTAGTATTAAATTTCTTTCATAACTATGCGTAAAACATTTGAAGTTTTTTTAACACGTAAGTATATCTATTGTTATTTTTATAGCGACTAATTCGTTGTGAACAAAATGAGTATTAAGGTCTCATTCTAGCCAAAGAGGCTACACCGATTCTCTAGTCGGATCTAATGACCATGCCATTTTAGCAAGCGTTAGATAATAACAGTCATTACTCATTACAGATATACGCAACTGCGAATGACTACTCTAGACCACATAAACACATTTCCCTGGCGATTATAATTACGCAACTGTGGTTATATAAAAATGTCACGCAAGTATGTAGGTACTGCCTCGACTGCCTCGGTGGAGTAGAGAGCGCAAGCTTGACTGCCGATCACGAGGTCTCTGGTTCGATCCCCCGGTTAGGCGTGTTTTTGGGAATCATCACAGTGATAGCCTGGAGTCTGGAACTGTGCCAGGTAGATGGCAATAAAAGGCCCACCCCCTATTACATGGGACCAATAATATGTTGGCGAAATTTGAGTTTACCTACTATGGGACCGAGTCCTGAGTATACCTCTGCCTCAGTGCCGGATCAAGCCATCGCGGGGCCTGTAGCACATTCTGTCAAGGGGCCCTGGGATTGCTTTAGTTTATTCGGTATAAAATAAAACAAACATCGGAGAATTGTGACATTTAAGCGCGACGAGCTTGCTGCGAGCTTTTCTTATTTTTCTTTAATTTAGACAATGAATGCCCGCATAATTCGTCACCTTTTTCCCGTAGGCTATAAGACATTTAAAAAATTGGCCTCAAATGAAAAGAGCATGCCGCACCCTAAAATCACACTAATTCTTCACATCTAAACTACACAAATTCTTCGCTATTTTCCATGTCTTATTGTAGGTACAATACGTGCGTTTTATCTTGGTAAGTCTGAACATAGGCTCTACGCACTTCAGCGCATATAAACTTGTGAATAAAACTGTTATTCACAGATAATCAAATATACTAACAAATGTTTATTGTAAATATAATGGGCAGTTTGGTTCCATTATAACAGTTTTCTTCACAAGTTTTCATGCGCTAAAGTTCGCAAAGCCTATGTTCAGACTCGCCAAGACAAAATGCTCATACTGTACATGATTTGAAAATATATTTTTACGCTTCGATATAAATATATACGGTCAGATACTTTTATACGGTTAGAAAGCGTTGGTGCGCGTGGCCCCTAAATACGCGGGGCCCGTAGCATTTGCTACTCTTGCTGTGTGGCTAATCCGCCACTGCTCTGCCTGCCCCTTCGGGAAAAAAGCGTGATTGTATGTTATGTTGTCACGCTAATCTATTGCCTAGTTTGCGAAGACTAGCTAGTTTGCTAAGACTAGACTAGTTTGCTAAGACTAGCTATGCCCTGCGGTTTCGCCCGCGAAACCGCAGGGCATAGCTAGTAACATAATAAATATGAGTAAAAGTACCTATTCAGAAAAAGGTTTTTATTTTTTTGAACCTTGAACCTTTTTCTAGAATAAAAAAAATAGCATATATTTATATGCTATAGATATGGAGACACTAAACAAGTATGTACCTACGTAAATCCGGGATGGCAAGTTAATTATTTTATTGATTTACAACCATATCCTTGAATAACACCTATGTTTAAGTACAAATTACTGTTACAGAATAAAAATCTCATTGAATGCTAACGTAGGTGATTTTGATTGGAAAAACAAGACACCAAGTTATTCATGGGGTTGAGACTCTATGACCCTGGGGGGAAAGCGCCTATAGGGTCTTTAAAGAGTGCAGCCGGAGATTGGTAGAGCTGACACGTGACCAGAGGGCTGGCTCATATCTGGCCTCTGGCACAGCGGGTGGTCAGCATTGCCATACAACGTGGCAATGCTACCAGCTTTCTGTGCACGCTACCAATCGACGGCGATTTTGGTGAAATATTTTATTTACAGTTTGTTTTTAAGTCTAGTTTTTAATTTTTAATATTTACTTTTAAGGTAGTTTAATTATATAAATAAATAAAAAATGATGTCAACTGAATGTTTTCACATTATACACATATACACTCGTCAATGGTTAATGTCTTACGTATAGATTATAGTCATGGTAGCTCATATTGTCGTAGTCAAAAGCGGATATTATCGCATTTTTCAGTTATTCATAGATTAACAAATATACGAACAAAATGTATATTGTAAATGTAATGTTCAGTGTTCAGTTCAGTTCAATCATCATAATACGAACTTTCTTTAAGAGTTTAAATGCGCAAAGTTCGCAGAGCTTATGTTCAAACTCGCCAAGATACACGACCGCCCTTTAGGATGAGGTAACAGAGACTTCTGTGATTGGCTGATGCTGATATTACAATACGATCACTCATTGACCGACTATATTTCAATCGTTCAATCATAGATAGATAAATTTTATTATACAATCTAACAGAGGAAAAAACATATAGATAATACAATCAATTATATGTTAATAAGTGGCGGTCTTAGAGCTTAAAACAATTTGTTTTTGACAAAAACATAGCAGTAACTATGCGTAGCCCGCTGTCTGAGCAATCGCACTGCGACTTATCGCCCGAGAATAAGCAGAGTTATAAGTCAAGTGGGTGAGTGGTGAGGTATGTGCACTATAATAATTTATTTATGGCGTATATTAATAATTACGCTTTAAGAACCTACGTAGTGCAGTATTATTAATGTGTAAACAATGGTCAAATTTTATGTTCTCATAATTAATGTTATATTGGCTTCTTTATCCTTTATTCTTGAAATAAGTTTTACTCGTAGGTATTTAACACAAAACACTTGTTGTTTAGTTTTATTATAATATGTTTTATAGCACTGTGTGACTTAACCCCGCACTTAAGTCACACTTCTCCGTGACTTAAATAGTCGATTTTTACATCGTGTGAAAATGAATCAACTAACTTCACAGATGCATTATCAATAAGAAAAGATATTATGTTCAACCGTCTTATGACACTTAGAAATTCCCAGCTGACAGCTCTTTTGGCATTTGTCAAAAGTGGAGTAGGTTAGGAATTTGCCTAAAAAAAGTTGCAAGTGGTAAAAAATTCATTATTCTATTGTTGTCATTTGAATTTGTATTACTCATATTCTGTATTTGGTTCTGGTTTTTTCATTATATCAATTATTTTAAAAAATACTTTTATCTTAGGGGGTAATGTACTATTAACTTATAATATGTTGTAATAATACTATATTACAGCGTCCAGAGAGAACTGGATGAACTGTGTGAATGAGGATATTTTTTTATAATAGTGAGTGACAAGACGAGCAAATCAGGTGCCTGATGGTAAGCATCATGATTGCCCATATCAGACGAAATAAATAAGTAATAAAAATATATTCAAATAAACAGTAAATATAACCTATGCTATGTTTTAAAAGAGGCATATTATAATATAATGATTCTGTTAATTGAAACAGCTAGTTCCGAAACTAGACGGGAAGTCTGTATTTCGGAAAGAGCAAGATTCCTCACAAACATTGAATGTTTTGACAAACAGGCTGTATCATAAAATCATAGGAATGATACAAAAATAGATAAATCCAAAAAAAAAACGTACACGCCTTTTTCCCGAAGGGGTAGGCAGAGGTGCACCCAGAACTCAGATCCATAGTAAACACCCACATTTCGCCAGTATGTTATTGGTCCCATGTAACAGGGGGCGAGCCTATTGCCATCTACCGGGCACAGTTAGTTAGGTAAATACATTCATAGGTAACATTGTAGAAACTAATTAAAGCTAAACACTTAATTTACCATAAAGTTTTTGTAGTGGTAGGCCTCTTTTGCAGGAGGCCGCCTGGTGAAGTACCACACCTTTGCCAGTTATTCATCCGCCAAACAGTAATGTACAAACATTACTGTGTTCCGGTCTGAAGGGCAATGTTACCAGCGAAATTACTGGGCATGACGAAGTTTCAACAACTAATAACTCAGGGTGACAAGCGCAGTACAGTGCCGCGCAGAATTTTGAATTTTAAAACACTGGGTGGCACTGTGTCTGATATGGGCAATCATGATGCTTAACATCAGGCACCTGATTTGCTCGTCTTGTCACTTACTACAATAAAAAAAAAAAAAAAGTTTAGATACATATTTGTGGTAAATTCGGGTCGCTTTTGTAGCGTTTATCCAAAAAGGTAGCGTAGCACATCGTAGCACTTATCCCTAGACACAAGCTACGAACGTTACAAGTGCTACGAACGTCTACAAAATATAAAAAAATATTTATTTTTTTTAAACTGGCATAGTGCCTTTATTGAAAAAAGACTAAACAATAGAACTACCTACTTACTATCTACCCTAACTACATACACTATACCATAGAACACTTTGAAAATCCACAGGCCGACATATCGGCCTATAGAAAATCCAAGTGCTCTAAACCACTGTCAGATATGGCAGCGTACCCAAGATACTGGCGGTATTGCCACGTTGAATAGCAATGCTTAAACGTTGAGCCAGATAAACGCCAGCATTTTGATCACAAAAAATAATTTATTAAATATTGTGTACTTCAATTTCGTATGTTTTAAGTTTCTCAAAGTGAATTAGCTCAAATGCTCAATACCATTATCACTCACTAAAATGTTATTTCAAAATTTTGCCTACCTACTTTACAACTTTCAGCCCAATCGGTTTAGTAATTCTGGCGAGACGAGGTTAATATCAACAGACACATATACACTTTCGAATTTACCTATATAATATTAGTGGAGTGAAAGTATATGTGTACTTATATTAGCTATCTTATTATCTTACTATCAGCACAATATAAATACAAACAGAAGGACAATCGATTAGTTAGAAACCAAGATTTTCTCGATTTTCCGAGATATTTTAGGATCATTTGTAATAATTCCAATAGATTTTTGAAACGTGAATGCTGATTGGTTAATAATGTTAACTTATCAAAACTAACAAATTCCTGAGTCGGACGGTTGACAAATATCTGGTTTTTTGCGATCGTCCTAGGTTTTACGCAATGATACGATTCGTCCATTTATCATAACATACAACCACGCCTTTTCCCCGAAGGGTTTTTTTGATGCCTGATGGTAAGCATCATGATTGCCCATATCAGACACAGTGCCACCCAGTGTTTTAAAATTCTAAATTCTGCGCGGCACTGCACTGCGCCTGTTACCCTGAGATATGAGTTGTTGAATCTCATCACGCCCAGTAATTTCGCTGGTAACATTGCCCTTCTTACCGGAACACCATTACTGCTTGGCGGATGAATAACTGGCAAAGGTGTGGTTCTTCCCAAGGCGGCCCTCCCGACCACTATAAATGGTAGGCAGAGGTATATAATGAGTGTCAAAACTTTTTTTTTTACACAATTAGTCGACTAGGCATACTTTTAGCGTCTCGCCAGAGCGCGCTAATGTGCGCGCGTTATTTAAACCGTTGTATGCACATTGCCTTCTGTTACTAGGTAGGTATTATGTTATCTGGGTACAGATGTCTGATAAAGAGATAACTCTTATCAAACCGCGTGTAAACGCTCACTATTGACAATTTGCACTGTGAATTTCGTGAAGCTTATTTGAAGACGTATTCTTTTTATATATTTTTTTATATAGGTAGATGCACTTTAAAATGTTAAGCTTTAAAATAAATTAAAAATAATGGTTTCCACTATAAATATAATATAATTCAGAGCAAGTCGACTTCAGATTCTGTAGATTTTGTTGAGGTTTGTCTCGTGACACTTGTGGTTTTCGACACAGTTATAGTACAAACAAATTATATAATTATTACGAAGCGCTGATATACAAATTTACTTATGGCATTAAAAAAAACATTCTGACGCCTTTTTCCCGAAAGGGATAGGCAGAGATGTACCCAGGACTCAGTCACACCAACATTTCGCCAGTACGTTATTGGTCCCATGTAAGTAATAGGGGGCGAGCCTATTGCCATATACGGGTACAGCGGTCTAACGGCTTTGATGTTCATAAGCGACCGTACTGCTGCAATAAGTCATATCAATAATAATTTTCACTAGCGCTAGACGATCGAACATAGTATGGCGGCGAATCAAGTTCGAGGGCAAACGCCCAAAACGAAAGAAGTTAGTAACCCAGTGAATATTTTACTCGACAAGTCTTGTTCCTTGCAACTAATGAAGTAATTATTCATATATTACTTCATTATTATATTCAGTTAATTATGTATTCATATTATTATAATATTTAAACAATAGTAAGTCGTTTGAAAGACGTTTTTATTTGCCCTTGCATATTTACCTGGGAAGTTTTCATTTGAAATTATTATTTGTGTTTGTCCTACCATCCCACCATTATAAATCTCAAATCTCAGTAGGTACTCAGTAACAGGTGAACAAAACGCTTGCGAGTTCTAATTCAATTCCAGCGCCATCTAGCGCGGTTTTGGATGGATAGATGTTTGTTCCTTTTTCACGCTAAAACTACTAAACCGGTTGAGTTGAAATTTGGTATGTAGATAGCGTAGACCCTGGAAAAACACATAGGGTACTTTTTATCCAGACCCGCGTAGTCTTCGTTCCCGTGGGTATACCCACGGGAACGAAGACTACGCGGGTGAAACCGCGGGGCACAGCTAGTAGATAATAAATACAAAGGTATAAGTGCAACAGTATATATAGTATGTTATTTATTAAATCACCACTATTCGGAGGATTTACCAACAGCTCGCACAAAGCGCCTCATCATTCATCATGAGAATGACGAAGCAATGGAACTCGCTGCCGTCGTCCGTTTTTCCCGAAAACTATAACGTGGGTATGTTCAAATCAAGAGTGAATAGGTATTTACTGAACAAACGTGCTCCAACTTAGGCCGCATCATCACTTACCAGCAGGTGAGATTGCGGTCAAACCAAAAAAAAACATTACTTACATTTTATTATTGATAATTAATACATTATGCTCGCCCCCTATTACATGGGACCAATAACATACTGGCGAAATTTGGATGTATCTACTGTGGGGTCAAGTCCTGGGTACACCTCTGCCTACCCCTTTAGTAAAAAGATGTGATTGTATGATATGTTTTTTTTAATTCATTCCTTATTAATTCGAGGAATTATTTAATCACAAATCATTTTATAGTTTTAAAAATTAACTAACCCCAAGTAACTGGACTTGAATATCCAAATCAGACGTCCCTGGATCGAATCCTGTCTTGTTTACTTTTTGCTTGAAGTTTGTTTATTTTATTTGATGTTATAACCTTTACTTGATAAATTTAATTATTGCTTTGTTTTAGATGACCATGTGCGAGACTCCTTGTTTATTTTCTGTACTTAGTAAGTTTGGTCAGTATTTAGTTATACTATGCTAATTATTTAGTATTTGACGACTTCTGTATTTTGTACAGTATATAACATCCTATATCCTACTAATAGTTTGTGTAATTTTGTGTGTATGTTAATGGATGTTTGTAACGCTTTCACGCCACAACTACTGTATCGAATGGGCTGAAATTCTGTATGAAAATATTATATTTCATATAAATACTACGTAGGATGTTTTGTATTCCCCTGTTTCCTCCGAATATTGTATAAACCTATTGAAGATGAAGTATACTATGTCCCTATGTTTTAATTTTAGTTTGAAAACTTAACTTTTTAGGTTTCCGTACCTCAAAAGGAAAAAGGAACTCTTATAGGATCCCTGTGTTGTCTGTCTGTCTGTCCGTCTGTCTATCCGTCTGTCAAGAACTTTTTGACGGGAACGCGTGGAGGTATCTAGTTGAAATTGATATTAACTACCCAGACTTGCGGTCCCTTGAGGCTGTAAAAAAATCATAACTACTTCTAAGTTAACGCAATCAAAAGTTATGGACATTTTACTGCATATTTATGAAAATATCTTATTTAAATAATTAATTCGAAATAATTAGTAGATGGCGTTGTATGTTCTTGGTATCTAGGTATGTAACCCTACACTATGCATACATACGTATGCCTTATAACAAATTGTTTTGTAGTAAATGTCTTATCATACAAGTAAATGACAGAGACATAGTTTAGTTCACTATAAAAATATCTGGATATAACAAGTAATTCGTTAATAAATTATTGTTAACAAATACCACTTATTTAGGTCACACGCCCTCTAATATTGGTGATTTTGAGTGTTTTAATTAAATTCACTTTAAAGACCTCTTCAGGTTGGTTTGTGTAAATTAGGTGAAATGTTGGAACAAACAAATATATTAGTTACGCAGCTAGCAGACCACTCATACATTTCTGACGTAATTTTTCTATTTTAAATGTTGCCAAGCAAACAAAGTCGTTCGGCCATTGACACCATACGTATGGAAATATTACTTATTCAAATATATCCCAACTTTTTACGCTAATTTATATACAAAATATGTGATAATAATTTGTATGTTTGATGATCTGATGGAAAATACCTGCTAAATCTTTCAACATCGTTATATTGTGATTGCAGGCAACCATCGGCTATTAACGTTATTTTCCTTTGGTTTTTGCAATTAACTTTTTATAAATGTTAGTAATGTAACAGAAAATTTGGGTTTAAGATTTATAATAACTAAATACCCTTCCCATTTCAATATTATATCTAAGTTAATTCTTATTATTATCCTGCCTCGATGGAGTAGTGGGCGTAAGCCCTGCCACTCATGATGTCGCGAGTTCGATCCCTAGGTCAGATAAAGTGCTATTAGAATTTTCCATTATAATCTCTAATTAATCTCTGTGACAGCCTGGAGTCAGGAACTGTCCCCGGTGTAGACAATAGTCGCTCTCACCCCCTATAACATGGGACCAATAACATACTGGCGAAATGTAGGTGTACCTACCACAGAGGAGATGACCTCTTTCATCCTGATCTGTGGTACCTACTATGGGACTGAGTCCTGAGTACACCTTCGTATACCCCTTAAAGGAAAGGGAA
The DNA here is from genome assembly GCA_947063395.1 of Hemistola chrysoprasaria. Classification (NCBI taxonomy): domain Eukaryota; kingdom Metazoa; phylum Arthropoda; class Insecta; order Lepidoptera; family Geometridae; genus Hemistola; species Hemistola chrysoprasaria. The sequence continues at coordinate 6,699,452 of OX346733.1, read as the reverse complement.
AAAGGCGCGTTTGTATGATTGTATTCTTATTATCTTCACTTTATAATTATTTAATAGCATGAATGTCTAATAAGTTAAATTTACAATTTTGTTATTGAGATTTTGAAAGTCTAAGCTAGATACAAAATAAAGCAAATTTATTCGTGTTTACGTATATCTTGAGAATGTTCTTTCGCATTTGATTGGCAATAGGAATGATCAGATGCGACTTTCACTATTTTCAAATAGAGCTCTTTAATTTGATCGTTTCAATTCAAACATGTCATATCTAGTTCATCCCCCGCCCAGAAATAATAATAAGGAGCCGGCTACTAGTGGGGTCAGTTACTCTATTTTTTTATTCCATAGGTGGAAAACAAGCAGACGGGGGCCGCCTCTTTGGGTACCGGCAACACCAAAGGTATTGCTAGTATGTTGCCGATCCTTCCAGCCTTTTATTTGCTCTCCTTTTGAAGAAAAAATGAAATAGTTTTGAATAATTAATAGTTTGTAAGGTTCCGTACCTCAAAAGGAAAAAAAGGAACCCGTATAGGATCACTTTGTTGTCCATCTGTCTGTCTAACTGTCTGTCAAGACACTTTTTAACGGGTACGCGTGGAGGTATCAAGTTGAAATTGATATCAACTACTCAGATCTGCGATCCCTTCTAGCTGTAAAAATATCATACTTCTAAGTTAATGTTACATTTTACTGCATATTTCCATACTTTGCGCAAGGAACTAATAGTTGGCGCTGTATGTTTAAAAGCTATTTAAAGCGTTTTGTTCAGGTATGGAACCCTACGATATGCATACATATGTATGCCTTTTTAAAAAGCTTTTATTTAACTTGCAATGTATGTAAGTATGTTTGTTCGGGTGAAATCTTTGAACTCAATTTTGAAGTTGATATCTTCAACCGATTGAGCTGAAATTTTGTATACACGTTTAGTTTGGATGACAATGCACGATATGGTGTGTGACATCATTCTAAATCTAATATGGCGGACCATCCAAGATGGCGGAATAGTTATTTTTAATGCATTTCTACAATATGGATATGAAATGAAAGGGCTTGTTGAGAGTAGCTCGAAAAATAATTTGCCGTCATTCTAAATCCAATATGGCGGACCATCCACGATGGTGGAGTAGTTAAAAGCTTTTTTTAAAAATGGTTTTTTGCTTTTATTATTTTAAGTTAATTTATTTAAGTTACATAAAATATAACCAAGTTAGATATTTTTCTTATAATTATTGTGTTGGTAAACTAGATTTCGTTAACCTCTACTTAAATATGATTATGGAAAGATAATGTGAATTCATTAAAAAAATCACCTAAAATGGTCTATATTAATCAACTCAAAAGGATCTCATTACCCAATTCAGTTAATGAAAATGTTTTAGTACAAGATAATTTTATTTTGAACTAGCCGTTACATGCGACTTTGTCCGCATGGAATTTAAGAGTTTTAATTTTTCATGTGGAACCCTAGTCGTTTCTTTAAAACATAGCTTGTTTAATAACTTCTAACAAACATCAGCTTATCTGTTAGTGAAAGTCCTGTTTATTTCAGTACTGCCTTTTCGGAGATAAGTTCTAGTGAAATAAGTATTATTTTTTACACAGATCACTATACCATTTTCTAAAGTAAAGAAGTCCGTTTCGGAGATTAGCGGGAACACACAGACAGACAATAAATTATAAAATATATATACTTTGTTAGTAGGTACGTATCGTTTATATATTCTTTCATATGCAGATAGTATAACCCGTATATATTATGTATACCTACTACTGTAAAACCTGTATATACCTACCTAATTATTTTTATATTCCAGACACTTTAATTTTATTTATTTTTATAGATTTAGATAATTAATTTCTTCTCTGGTTAAACAATAAACACAAAAGAAGGTAGTGCAAACTATTTTGATACTTTCGTTGAAAACAAGTGACCAAATGCGTATTAATCCTAGCTAGAAAAATTTGACATTATCCTATGAAAGTTTTACCAAATGGATGTTTTGTATTCCCCTTTATCATCCGAATATAATTAACCTGATATTTTTATTGCGAAGTAAACTATGGCCCTGTCAGTTAAGTTACTCATATATTATGTATAAACGCTCGATTTTGTCATAGGAAACTCCTAAAAATTACAGTTTTACTGATTTAGTGACAGTTTTAATGTTTGTTGTTGATTGTTTATTAAACATACATACTCATAAACATAACATACATAAACATACATTATTAGTTATAAATAAATTAGACTTTCACTGTAAAAAATTAAGTTTATAAATAAATATAAAATGATAGGGACATAGTTTAATTCCTCTTGGAAATATCGGGATATAATAAATAGGTTTACTATATTCGGAGGAATCAGGAGAATACAAAACATCGATTCGGTAAATTTTCCATAGGATTGTGTTCAACTGCTAAGGGACCTTTCCTGTAAATTACGTTTAGGGAATAACGTGGCCTATGTGTCATTTAATGTCAAGATGTCATCGAAGTCACGAAATAATCAACTTTTTTTTTCCATTAGTCGTAACTACGCATTTCTATTCAATAATGAAGCGAGTTTAGTTTCCTCATTTAAGTAACTAATTACCTTCTTACACAATGACATCTTCAGTATTGCGAGAGTTAGTATACATACTTCATAACTAACGACACGTCCCTGACAAACAGAACTTAATGACCTATGTGAAGTTTGCCGTTTGAATGCGCAGTACGCACTACGCACGACATCCATAATATTCGCATTGCGCAGCCAAAATGGCCAACTTCACATCTTATCTTACTAATATTATAAATGTCAAATCTCAGTACAATGTAAAAAAATACGTTTGTAAGGTAAATAAAACGCTAGCGAGTTTTAACTCGACTCCAGTGCCATCTACATGGCACAAAAAACAGCGCTATTTTTTTGTGTGTACCTAAGTAAATGTTCGATCCCCAAGTCACACGTAAAGTATTTTCATCATCATATTATCAGTCATAAAAAATCCACTGTTAAAAATTTCCTAACATTTACACATATCAATGCACGCGAATACAGTCGCGTGCATTGATATGTGTTCCGTTTCGCGCTAAAACTACAGAACCGATTAAGCCGAAATTTGGTATGTAGTTAGCTTAGACCCTGGAATAACACAAAGGGTACGTTTATCCCAATATTCCCACGGGAACGAAGACTACGCGGGTGAAACCGCGGGGCACGGCTAGTAGGTCATAATCAAATGTTTTGTGCGTACTATAGCTGTGTATAGGTACACAATGCGACCATCAACCATTCCACATGTCTCAGAACATACTATGATCTGAGCTACATGTTATGGTCAAAGTGATTAATTGGGCACTACTCATAACGAATAACAATTATTAATAATGTCCAATAATATGAGAGAGGACAATGTGATAATTACTATTGAATAGATCATATTGCCGTGGCATTATTAATAATACTGTACAGAGAATTATGCAGTCATCATTTTAACCGCTGACCAAATAGGAAGGAGTGTTATAAGCTATATGTCTTTGTAATTGTTTGTGGCATCATGGCTGTCCTCTGTTTGGTACATAAACCTACTTAATCATTGCACATATTAAACAGATGTAAAAAAAATAGTTATTAATGTAATCATAACTATACCTATATATAATATGTCAAGGATGCAAATTTTGCAAATGCTAGGTGATACGCAAATTTTATGATGAAATAGAAACATAATAATAACCAGTCGGTATAGAGGTAGTTGATATCACATTATTTTGATAAAACAAGGCACTCTTTTCCGAATGAGGATGCGTTTTTAGAGAACTAGATACTAACATGTTCCTAGTAGCTGTGTCCCTTGGTTTTACCTACCTAAGTACTTACCTAGTTACACTCGCTTACCATTCATAAAAAATGTGTTTTCTATGAATGCCTTATGGTATGCAATTCAACCAAATTATGAGTTAAATAAATGTCTTAATGACACCGTATTAACAAAAACCGATCAAACCGCTACACTGGCAAACAGGACGGACTCTTATTTTTTAAGTACTAGCTGTGCCCCGCGGTTTCACCCGCGTAGTCACACTTCCTGTGGAAATATCGGGATAAAAAGTACCTCATATATTATTCCAGGGTCTAAGCTATCAACATTCCAAATTTCAGCTCAATCGGTTCAGTATAGCGTTAGTAGCGTTATTCAGTTATAGCGTGGAAACGGAACCAACATATACATAAAAAACAGCGTTAGATGGCGCTGGGATCGAGATAGATCACACTAGCGTTTAGTTTACCTGTTGCAAAGGTAACTTTTTTACATGTGATTTGAGAATTATATTATTAATAGGATTATTGCGAAACTTAATGATCGTAGTGGACTTTTCCAGCTAAACATAACTAAAACATAGTCAGAGTCAGAGAAAACTCAAATAAGGCTAATTTTACAAACTTTATTTCAATAAATTCCAATCAATCCCTCTCAAATAGATGCTTATGTTTAATTAATTCGTTTCTAATGACAGTCGTTTTTGGTAACCGTGATTCAAAATCATTAATTTAATGTCAATTAAGTCGGAATGCTGCTGCGGTTTACTCGTGTCACCAAAAGCCACGAAGGTAATACAAATATAATATTACTACCTGTGCCCCGCGGTTTAACCCGCGTAGTTTTCGTTCCCATGGGAATATTGGTATAAAAAGTACCCTTTATGTTATTCCAGGGTTTAAGCTAACTATATACCAAATTTCAGCTCAATCGCTTCAGTAGTTTTTGTGTGAAAACGGAACAAACATGTACACACACAAAAAAAACAGCTTTAGATGACGCCAGACGGCGCAGGCGTCGAGTTAAAACACACTGTTTTGTTTACATCTTACAAACGTAACTTTTTAAATTGTACTGTGATTTGGGATTTATAATATAAGTAGGATTACGGATATGAAAAGTATTAGGTAAACCTATAATTATTAGAATATATAGTATTATTATCTCAAATTTTATCATAGATAGAAGGTATTATCAATTATTGTTATATCAGAAGATTGTAAACATACAGACCAAGTGGTAATATAATGAAAATACATTAATATCATGTTTTTTATATACGTATTTAATCTTCTTCTTCTTCTTTTTTTCGAGTCAAAATGGCTAGTTTACTGCTTATAAAATTTTGGTCCAGTATTTTGCCAGGTCTACGGTGTTTTGGTTTGCTTCGAGAAGGTCCGTCATTGTAGCTATCGTGGGGCAGTTAGGACACTGCAGGAGGTGAGCCATTGACTGGACAGCTCCACACTCACACTTGTCGTCGCTTGAGAAACCCCACCTAACCCGTTTTTCATGGCATCTTCCGACACCAGCTCGAAGTCTGTTTAAGGATTTCCAAACTGGCCAGGGAAGATTGCCACCCGGTGGAAGTTTCTCTGCAGGTGATATAAAAGTTGACGGAGGAGGGTATTCCTTCTTCCATCGCTCTACCCTAACCTTTGGAGTGAGCTTCACGTCAAGACTGTTCTGCCTACGTAAGTATCTGCTTACGTATTTAATATGGATACGGCATGTTTGCGTTAGAAAATATTATTATGCTATATTTTCTAACGTCGGTGAAGTGAAAGGACAGGGTTTTCATAAATTTGAAATGTATTTTTTTTTGTTTACCAATGCATAATTTATAAGGTAAGTAAAAGTATCTTAGTAGGACAAATTAATAGTAGATTAGTAGCCAAGGGCTGTAAGGCATCAATTGCAGCCCGAGATATTTAGGCGCACGAGCGCAGCGAGGGCGCCTATACTTCGAGGGTGCAATTGATGCTTACACCCGAGCTAACTACTCTGCTTTACATCTCGATTGTGAGGTAAGTAGAAAAACACCGGCATTACAAGAATAAAACATTTTAAAGTAAAAGTTTTCTATTCCCGCCTTTTTTCATCTCTTTTTTAAATTATTTTTTTCAAGAACGAAATTGAGCTTCGTAGTTCGATATTTAAAATTGATGACTATTATACTCATACGAAGACAAGGAATAGCGCAGCGACCTCTTTTGTCATTGGCCTGAATGCATGATGTCTATTGCCAGTATGATGGTTAGATGTACGCAAACTTTTTGAAAGAGTGAAGTTTTTTTTTAATTACTTACCGCCCTAGGGCTTTTCAAGCTACATTATTACCCTAGAGCGCTAATTGGTCACTTACAAGCCCCATTTGGGGGTAATAAGGACCTACTTACCGAATATGAGAGATGTAAAACAACATTAATAACCCGCTCCAAACCTTACCTTGTTCTAACAAAAAGGATAATGGTAACAGGTTCTACCAAGTTCCTAATCAACTCGTCTTTTTCCTAGGAGTTACAACAGAGCGTTCTCGAGCAACCAACATAGGAACAATGCTATACAAAGAATAATGAAACTGCTATTTATTAGACGTCATAAAATATATTACAACATGCCGGACCTAGTCCTTAAGTTAAACAATAGGGCTTCTTTACTTCTGAATTATAAAGATAAACTCGGATAATCCATGGGAGTATATTATACATCCTATCCTTTATAATATACAAAATCTCAGTATAATGTAAAAAAGTTACCCTAGTAACAGGTAAATAAAACGGTAGCGTATTCTAAGTCGACTCCATCGCCATTAAGCGCTGTTTTTTTGTTTGTATGTTCCGTTTTCACGCTAAAACTACTAAATCAATTGGGCTGAAATTTGGTACTTAGTTTAAACCACTTTAGGTCGCTGTGCTTGCAGTACAGGGATTGCTTTAAGAGGTAGATGGATCTATGATAAAGCACTATATTTTGCTAATATTATATAGGTCGGTTCTTATCTATCTAACCTTGTCCAACGAATCAGAAGCCTAGTTGTAGCCTTGTCAATTTAGCGATTTAATATTAAATTAACACATCAGTTAGCTGTCAAACACATTAAAATGATCCAATACCGTTTAGGTGTCGTAATTAAAGGCACTTAAGATGTCTACAATATTTTATACACATGGTTAATATTTTAATCCAACAAAAACTTATTTTGAAAACTTATAATATTGCAAGAATCCTGTGACTGTGGAAATCTATCGGTAAATAATTAGGGGAAAGATTAGTCTAGTAATGATTTCGATGAAACCTGAAATTCTTACCAAAATCCAGGAAATATGAGGAAACGATTGTTTTCAGCTGTCACAGGAACCAAGCTATGTTTTGCAAATCATAAGTAAACACCAGCCAGCCAGCCAGAAACGTGGGCGCTAGACGCCCACGTTCCTAGCTGGTCTGACGAGAGTTGGCTGAAAGCGAGCGAGATGGCATGCCTCATGTTTCATTTTGCCTATATAATTGAATTAGAAGTTTATCTATTGAGAAGGAGTAAGAAATAACAAGACTATATAAAATGTATACACGACACTATATTTTCTATGGAAATTAAAAAAAAAATACAATATTATGTAGATAATATTTATAATATTAAAAGGTTGAAACATAATGCAATGCCGTCCATGCATGCACATTGACAGCCTGGTAAGCACAAATGGTAGTAACTCTGCTTTCTGTGCCGTAGACCCCGGGTTCGATCCCCAGCCAGGTCAAACATTTATGTGCATGAACATGTCTGTTTGATCTATGTCTGGATGTTATAAGCGTATATAAGTATGTATATCAGTCATCTGGTTACCATAGTACAGGCTTCTAGCCTAGTTTAGGACCAGATGACCGTGTGTGGAAGTTGTCCCATATTATATATTATTATTATATAGCTAATAAATCATTTATTATAAAAATATAGGTATACTAGTGTATGAACAGCGGCTTTGCCCGCTCGCAATTATGAAATACTAGCTGTGACCCGCGGTTTCACCCGCGTAGTCTTCGTTCCCGTGGGAATATCGGGATAAAAAGTACCCTATGTGTTATTCCAGGGTCTAAGCTACTTACGTACCAAATTTCAGCCCAATCGGTTCAGTAGTTTTGGCGTGAAAGAGTAACAAACATCCATACATACATCCATACTTACAAACTTTCGCCTTTATAATAGTATATATATTAGGATTAGGATTAGGATTAGGATAGGATTAGGATAGGATTAGGATATTAGGATGGGAGATTTATACCAAAACTTTGACGCCCTTTTTGGACCCTTTAGAATGTGTTTTCTTTTAATCCTTTCTTAGCACACGTCCAGACAACGAAAACAACCTATATTCCGAGTTTTAAATCTCGAGGATCAGTGGTTTGGGCTCCGCGGTGCATGTCAGTCACTGAGTCATTAAGGATTTTATAATATACAGTGATACTTGGATAACGGTTAGAAACCATCCGATATTTATAAGTATATATAATATGTATACATAATAAGTATATATACCTATAAGGCACTTACTAGATTTTTGTAAGGACCATATTTTTATATCATATTATCATAACGCTAGTTGAAAACAATATGAAAAAATATGATGAACAAACAAATTAAGTTTGGGATTTCTTGTTTGTTTGGAAAATTTTGGGTTCCTTATTAAATTTTATTGCTTTAGCTATACAGTTGAAGATGTATATAATAAGATTGAATGAAAATAATAAAGGATAACGTGCACTGGCTGAATGCACAACCGTGCTTATGCATAAATTAATATATAAAATAATCGCTTTGTTCGCAGTTCTTAGACAAAAACAGGCGGAAATTGTAGACGGGTTTTCATGGAAAAAATTAGTTTGGATTGAAAATCATTGGGCTTTAGAGATATTATTATGATAAACAAACTTATATAAACTGATCATATTGAATCATACCGTTCAGTGTTCGTGCCTTAGTTAAACTTTTTATCTGCTTGTTAAAATTATCGATGGTTTATAGGTTACCTGCTGATTAGTTACACGAATAGTGGACGTTACCGCCCAAATAATTGGCCTAGAGACTACGATGCCTGCGAATCTAGTCCATGCAAAGGATTTCTGCTTGAGTGACGTTTGTTTTTTTAGAAACTTACCTGATTAGTGAGCACGTCGACCACGACGAAGGCGAGGTACACCACCTCCTCCTCGTCGGAGCCCAGGGCTGCGCCTCCAAGGCCCGACGTGCTCGCGTGCAGCGCGCACACCCAGCCGCCGCTGATCATTGCGCCATGCACTTACACCACCCTCTAAAGAAACCCTGCTTTGACAACCCTACACTCACACGCTCTCACTGTCCATCCAACAAAACTGTCCGACTTTCTAACGGTAAAGTATCAAAACTTCTCGGACGCACTACCGTAGGAATGTCACACAATAGTCTGCGACCAAAATTTCAAGTTCCGAGTGTTGTCTTAAACGCGTCGAAAGCACTTTTTAGAAACCTGACGGTTACTCAACATGGAACAAGAACTCGCGTGCGGCGCGGACGCCGTTTTACCGCTAGCCGTCTACGTAAGCTGTTTCCGCTGTTGGTGAAAATCTAGAATTTACTCGCATTATTGGTCACACTATACGATACCCACACCTCCAGGCCTCGAAAGAATCCGAAAAAGTGAGAACAACTTTTGAATGTCGAACCTCGCATCGAAAATCAAACCAATCGAATCTGATCGGCCTGCCTTAAAAATTTCACTAGTCACGCTTTGTCGACCACTCCGGCGCTAATCACTGTCTGTTTTCCCGTATATAAAGTCCAAAACACAGTTTGATGGAATATTTTTGACTTTATTAAGAATGCTCGACTCGACACGAGCGTGTCTGTCGGCTGGGTGAATCGACTGCGGCTCGCTTGCCCCCCTGTTGTCAGTGCGCAGGTAGCGCCAGGTGAGAGACGCGACGTTGCCAAACCGTACATTATCAATGATGATGAGATAGCTACACGTCATGTAACGCACCGTTGCCAGCGCTATAAAATGCTGTTTTTATTCTATAACATATTTATATGTGACATGCGTAAGCGTCGATGAGATGTGTAAAGTTTTTGAGTATCGATTCCGCGTGGTCGCACTATTCCGCCTGGCGTTTTTCATTTTTGACCAAATTCTTATTTTACCTAGCGCCTAGATATTTTTTTAAAATAATAATATAGTTAAATTTTCCAAAGATTAATAATTAACGATATAAATAATTGTCGTTGAAGAAAATTTTGTGATATTTTTTTAAATGCGAGAGTAAATCGAGTCAGTATTTGCCAACGAAATATTTAAAAACATTGCGTTTGCAGTTTGACGACCTCATTACAGTAATTTGATGAAAGTGTAAATAGTAGTGAAGCCACGCGATGAGCTTGTTAGCGAGTTTGATTCAACATGCAAGGTCGATTTTGATCAGTCGATAATAAATCCGGTAGATTTCCAATACATTGCTGGCTGGTAAAAAAGTCTACACTTTTTTTCTAAACGATTGTAGGTAATGAATATGGTCAAAAATCGAACTAAAGTTCCACAATAATGTGTAGCTATGAAAACGCCTTACGCGTAGACGCTAGCGACCTTAAACATATACATAAAAATTGTATACTTACTGAATATGATCCGTAATGACGGATTCATTGAATGGAATTCGTATTTGTGGTTAAAACCGGTTGCATATACGCTTCTTACTAAATCGTTAGTAAGTATTAAACCTAGTAATTTATCTAATAAGGTAAAATTAATCTGTGACACAACTTGACAAGACAAGCGGTCATTACATCACTTATGTGGTACTTATATTCCATTTGCAGAGCGCTTAATTCATTTTTTTCGGCAGTAAAAGATGTACCTATGGATTGCTGACTGATAAAACTGTCTGTCACTTGCTCAATTAGTATGATAGTGTACTAAATCTTTTAGTGCTCTGTGTGAACTCATGGTCGGTGTTTTGCGAACTTGTCTGACACTGCCGTGTCTACTTAGATCGAAATATTACCTATCTTGGAGCAAAATGTCCAAAAACGGAACATCACAATTTTATTGTTGTATAACATCACAGTGGTGCCCTCTCATTAGGTATTTTCTAATTTTTTTTCCAAGCTTAGTTTCCTGAATAATTTACTTAAATTAGTTATTTAGTTTTTATACAAACTTTCTGAAAACATATGACAACTACATACTTATGGGTATTTCATATAACATAACATAACATAACATACATTCACGACTTTTTCCCGAAGGGGTAGGCAAGAGGTGTACCCAGGACTCAGTCCCATAGATACACCCACATTTCGCCAGTATGTTATTGGTCCCATGTTATAGGGGGCGAGCCTATTACCATCTACCGGGCACAGTTTCAGACTCCAGGCAGTTATTGAGATAATTCCTAATGGAAAAATCCAATATTTAACACTGCCTGACCTGGGGATTGAACCCGGGACCTCTTGATTGGCAGTCGAGCATGCGCCCTCTACGCCACCAGGCAGTCGAGGCAGTTTAATTTACTAAGTAACAGAATTTAAACATTATGCCTATATATTTTTAAGAACGTTCTTGTCTTTCGTAGAATATACGTCAATGGTGTTTAACAACTCCATGGCAAGTTGTCTAATAGGACCCCAAAGACAGGGTTACATCTGGTGCATTGATTTAAAGAAAAAGGGAGATGAGGTACTGGTTTCTCGATAATGCAAAGCTCAAATTAGGTCCCATTCGGTCCACGTACGTCAGTAAAGTGAGATCGTACGAGCGAATAATATTGTTGTCTAATTTCGCCGATAACTAGTATCTCCACGGTAGCACGGTAGTGGTAGTGTGCCCACCACGCGGAATGGTGCGGAAGGTGCATGGTTTGAATCCCGCCCGTCGGTGAAATTTTTCTTCTTTTTTGAGATTGTAATTCTAAGATATTTTATGTATACCTTACCAAATATTAAAAATAATAAGTAGGTAATCAGGTAGCTATATCGTTGTAGATATTTATCGTGTATATGTCGCAGGATAATCGGAGAACCCGAATCATTGTTCACCTAGGAAGATTGCAAAATACCGGATAATTGAAAACAATAAGTAAACAATGAAAGATTATCTCGACCTTCCTAATAAGGCAGCAAGGTACCAAGTTTATATCAGCCATTTAGCATTCAAGTTCCCAATTATCCTAGGGTCCTTTGGATTTTTTTTTTTTTTCCATTTCCTCTGGATTTTTGCAAAGATCCTAAAATAGCAAAACCAGATAAAGCTTGATCAATTACAGCTGAACAAAAATCAATTTTACCATAAATTAAGTACCTACATAAATGGCACCTGATAAGATCAGGTAATTTATTATTCAATTGATTATATTCAAATACCCTCTTTGAATTTAATTTACGGTAATATGCTATATATTAGCTATTTTTAGGGTCTTTGCAATTGGAAACTTGAATGCTGTTTAGCTAATAGGTATAAAACTAGGTACCTTGTTACCTAACCTAACCGAGTCGGACTTCAGGTAAGCAGCCAATCAATGAACATCCTAATAGTACCTATTATAAATGCGAAAGTTTTTGAGGATGGATGGATGGATGTTTGTTACTCTTTCACGCCAAAACTGCTGAAAAGATTGAGCTGAAATTCGGTATGCAGATAGTTGAGACCCCGTAAGATGGTTAGTTTATTCCAACGGGAACGAAGACTACGCGGGAGAAACCGCGCAGCAGAGCTAGTAAGACATAAATTGATGATCATTCGCGATTTTCCTAGGGTCCATTAGATTTTTTACAGATATCCTAAAAATAGCTAGGAAGATCGAGAAAATTTTGCTTTAATATTTTATTATTTATAGCTATGTACACTAATAACGCACACAGTGTAGATAGATATATTATGTACTTTGACTATTGTACATACATTATAGTTTTGACCTCTAGACCCCAACACGTCGAAGTACCTATTACATTCGGGGTTCAATGCTATGACACTACTGTTGTAACCATGAAGCGTTTGCAAAGTAGGTAATATCTAATTAGTTGCCTACTATATACCTATTATGTAAGTTTTGTTGGTAATACGTCATTATTGGCCAACTACTTGCGTACTTGCTATATTAAAATGACCTATTACGGAAATCTTTGTCATTTACCAAGTGAAACTGTATTTTTTATAAAAGGCACTTGTCACAATCAGAACAAAACCTGTATTCAAAAGTTCTGTTTCTTCGTTTGAAAGAACTTTATAAAATGTTAATAAATTATTATTTCAAGTTTTTGTTTTGATGATTTGCGCGGTTTATTTATTTATTTATTTAAGATCATCCACATTGTGTACATTAATTCTTATTTCATTAGCTACATTATTCATTATCTTAAATCTAAATGTCATAACATTTACGGATGAAGACAACATGCTAAAAAAATATTAATATTAATCGAACAACATAAAATTCAAAATTCGGTTCGTGCATTTGCCGGTTACAATAAAAAAACTTGTTTGTTATTTCGCAAATATCATGACAGATCACAATCATCTGTGTCAAAAGCACCTGCATTTATCCTTATCACAATACAAATAAGCCAAATTACCTGCCAGCTATTGTGCCACACTTATCTGGTAATCTCTTCACTTCACTTGTATTGGGTTGCCATTCTTTTTTTTTAATTACCACAGCAATATCTATATTTATTTATTTACCTGCATTCTGTGTGGTCGTCTGAAAGGTTACTCTGAGCGATGAGGTTGCTAATTGTTACACTCTTTCTAATTTTTAACATAACATAACATACAAAGGGATAGGCAGAGGTCTGGTGTACCCAGGACTCGGGTCACTATGGGCAAAGTGTTAAATATTGGATTGTTCCATTAGGAATTATCTCAATAACTGGAAGTCTGGAACTGTGCCCGGTAGATGAACCCGGTAGGCTCGCCCCTTATTACATAGGACCAATAACATACTGGTGAAATAAGGGTGTACCGACTATGATAATAGGTATACAGTATACACCCACATTTCTTTACAGATAACTCTTTCAAATATTTCACTACTAAGTTCATATATCTGTATCTATAGATCTATATATATTCAGATTATAGCGGGCGTTCTACGATATATTTGTGAGTAAATGTGGGCCGTGGACAAGACAGCTAACATCTATGCATGCACCTACCTACTAAGCAGCAGCTAGACTAGGACAGCAGCTGCACAACATGACGGACCATGTATAGGTACTCGTATAGTTACATTTTCAGCCACATCATATCACCGAGCTCTCAGGGAAACTAAGCTCTGCAGCTTACGCGGTTAATAAAATTAGGCAACTAACAGATATAGCCACGGCGAGATTAGTGTACTTTGCATATTTCCATAGCTTGATGTCTTATGGGATTCTGTTGTGGGGGTCAGCTGCAGATATAGAAACTATCTTTATACTACAAAAACGTGCGATTCGTGCCAACTATGAGATGCGTCCACGCGAATCCCTGAGGGAATTATTTAAAGATATAAACATAGGTACTGACCCTACCATCCTTATACATTTATGAGAACATCATGTATGTGCGTAAAAATTTACATAAATTCAAATTAAATAGTGACCTTCATAATTTTAATACTAGGAATAAAGACAAAATAGCTGCACCTAGCTTTAGATTATCTAAAACAAATAAAAATACATTCTTAGGAAATAGTTTACGTTTCTATAATAAAATCCCAAAAGAGATAACTGGGCTCTCAGAGGGTAAATTCAAAACCTATATAAAATCTACTTTACTAAAGAAGGCTTATTATAAAGTCAACCAGTACAAGAGGATAAAGATGCCTGGAAACTTTTGCATAGCCGCCTCGCGGCACCTTCAAAAAAAAACGAATGTAACCAAACCAAATATTGTAAAACTATCTGTGGAAAAAATTAAGCCCTACAAGTTTCTTGTGCGTTCTTCTTGTAGAGGTATCTTTCCGAACGCACGGTAGACTCAGTACTGTTTATCTTTATTGACGTGCAAAAGTGTCAGATTATGACCTATTTGAATAAATCTGTTTGAGTTTGAGTTTGACAATAGGGGAAAGCCTTCAGGCTGGCAACACTAGAACGGCATTGAATATTTCGGTGGTTTCAATGAAGACCGATCACAATGAGATATTAATGGCCCTGCCGTCTGTTTCCCATAATTAACTATGACAATAATGCTTTTAGCTGTTTTCAGATGATAACATTGGCATGACTAGCTGTGGCCCGCGGTCTCACCTGCTTATGTAATGGTAGAGGCACACTCATCTCATTACACAGACTATATACCTCCATACACTAACGCAACGTAGTTAGTAGTTATAATGTTATGCATTATGACGTCTGAACTCTGGAATTTTTGTGAAAACTACTGACTTATTGATAAAAAACGTAGTAATATAATAGATATATTTATAGTATATAGGTAGGTACAGTAACACTTGTCATTGGCATGTAGTACTTAGCATTATTACCGCGGATATAGCAAACATGTTCAAATTCCAAAGTATACGCACACCGCGTTGCCAGTTGCCGTTGCATGCCTACGTGTGTCGTTGAACATAATATTATATAGAAAAAATATTATTTTCTCTATGGTCTGTAGTCCTACCTTCAAGAGACTCTCCCTCCGAGCCTCCGAGCTTTCTCCAATAATATTATATCTATACATGAGCCTTTCATCATCATCTCAGCTGTTGTAAGTTCTATTGCTGGACATAAGCTTTCTCCATATATTTCCATATGGTTCCACGGGTAGGTAGAATAGAAACCTGTATTTTTTTAACCCGCGTTTATTTTTATTTCATGCCCAAATAGAACGCGTCCACTGATTTTACTAGTATAAATCAAATAAAGTTGCATCTTGCAATTGAATCAACTAACAACATTTGGCAAATGCCCATGCGGTCGCGCCGCCTCCTCTCGGCTTATTGGCGGGCTAACTATAAATTCCAACATGGCCGCCCACTGCTCCGATTACAGGCCGTGTAAACTGTAAACAATTCCCGGCTGCCGACGAATGACCTATATAGGATATAGGTAAATATGTATTTTATTTGTATATATGTACTTGTACATTGCACCTACGCCTGAAGGGCTACCATGGGTAGCATTTCCCAGTGGATAAAATAAAAATATATATGAGTACCTATATGAGACTTGCATTTAAGTATAGACTTGGGAGACATGCGATTAGTTCCCTACATATCTTATAAGAAACAGCCGGTACCTACAGTTTAACGTGCCATCCGAAACACGGTAGCGCCCAGGCGAAAAGTCCACATAGTGGGATTCGATCCAGGGACTCCAGATTTAAAGCCGGGCATATTCCTGCTGGACCGCGGACGCTACAGTAGTAAAAATGTATCTGGTATCCCAGCAGGCCACAGTATATTAGTACCTAACTTACCTCTTTTTTGTGACCCAGGAAAATGCATTGACGCATATCCCTCACTCGGGGGAGTGGCAGGCGTTATGTGGGACTCGCCACCGGATAATCCGGTGGAATACTGATAAATATAAAAAGGTTGGGGACGCAAGCAAACGACCGTCTGTATTCAGAACTGGTTTATTACTGCCGCTTTCGCAGCGTTGTGCACGCGGTGTGCGTTTATACACTTCAAGAAACCTGGGGGTAATCCTTCGGGACGCTATGTGTCAGGCTGCGGGCACGCCGAAGCACTCTTTAGCAGCCTGGACGGCGTTTGGTCTTCCCCAGAGGATCCCTCCGCGGGGGGCTAAGAGGAATCTTCACCCCACCCCGCAGTATGTACCTAGCCTAGAGTAAGTAGTGGAAAGATACCGTCGTTGCTGTCTTTTCAGGCACTTTCATTACTTAAGTCCAGTCTTGAGTCCTAAGGCCTGCCTGGATTCTAAAATGGTTTAGGCTAAGTTCATATGACCGCGAATCAACTTAGCCTCATGGATAGGTAGGTATCCAGAATTCATGATAATTATAATGGTTCTACGAACTAAGTACTACGGCCTACGGCTACGAGGCTACGGGACATAAGCGACTCTCTACGCGAAGTAGTGTACAAAATTACTCGGGACCTAATAGTGGAAACGAGCGAATTATTAGCGTGCTTTCAGAAGAGCGACGCGTCGACGCGACATCGACGTGAGGTTCGCGTTTGCAGTATGGCATACGTCAAGAAATGCTGACGCCAAAATGCGGTCCGTGTGTATTTTATACAAATTTCATGTTCATACAAATTTCGACGCCGCGTCAGCGCCGCGTTGAAGTTGACGCCATATATATATAAACCAACATTATGAAATAGATCTTTTTCACTCCTCTTGCTGAAAAAGTCCGTCATTGCTGCGTACTAGAGCGGGGCTAAAATGACTTTGCAACCTCTAGGGCATAGATTTAGGATTAATAAAAAAAAACAATAGTTAGTACACCAAAACACAAGAATCCCTATTTAAAATCGCTAAAAACCAGAACAAAGAAAACACACATCAAAACTAGCTACAATCACATGATGATTGATTATAATATGATTAAATATTTGTTTTATGTTATTTAATATTGATTTAATATGAGTTGATAGTCATCTCGCACGCGGAGAATTGGACTACTCGGTCGAGTCGACACACTTGGGCGCGCCCTGCATATCTAAACCATCAACTTATTTGAGAAACTATTATAACTTTTTGAAAGTTTTCTGCTTTCTGAAAGAAACTTACAAAGTATACAAATTCGACAGTTGCTAGTTGCGACAATTTGAAACTAATTCAGTCGTCGATTGCAGCAACTGACAACTGATATCGATTCTCATCTACCCTCCCTTTCTTCTTCTTCGTTGCGTTCTTGACAAAACGGTCGTGGTCATCATGAAGAGTCAGCTTTATGGGCAGATATCGCCTCACAATATATCGCCATCTCTCTCTGTTTGCAGCCACTCTTGGACATTCATGCAGTGGGCCGCTTGCGGCAGTTTTTATATGGTCGATCCATCTCATAGGCGATCTTTACTTCGGTAAAGATCAATAATAATACCCTCTTCTTAAAGATAAATAATAGTACCCTCTTCTTTTCCTTGTACGATTAGCCGCTCAATGGATTCATTCTCTCGCATCGACATAATATGTCCAAAGAACTTTAAAATTCTAGATCGTACAGATGCTGATAAACGCTCTTTGACACCCTCCCATTAGGTATAATAATATATACGAGCAGATCTAGAACGATTTATCCACATTTTCATACTTCAAGTGAGTATCGCGTCTAGTGGATAAGCCGTTCTAGGAATACTTAGGTATACTGAATACCTACTTACTTAATCAGTACCTAGTACTTATCTCTCGTATGTATACGTTATATATTTTTTCGACATTTCGGAGTTCTGGCCTCGCAAGATGAGAATTATAACTGCTAGTTCAAAAGCTCCGCCAAGCAACAGGTTAATTAATTTAGTTTTTATCTCATAACTCATTACAGTTCAAGCAGTTAATCTGCGACCTGGTAAATTACCAACATGATAGAACAAAATAAGAATAAGTATATGATATCTACTACTATATACATCTTATTTTTTTTTATACGGCCATCCTTTATTGAAAAAACTGATTGATCTGCGGTCGCCACCGCATAGGAGTTCTATACAGAGACGAGCGGAAATCGTCCTCCAATCCGTAATGGTGTTCTGTGCCCTCTCGAACGAAGCGTTCAATCCGCGCGGGAGGACACGGAAGACACTTTCCCGCCCACCACCACACGAAATCAGTGCAGGGGTTCTGTGGTTGCCCTAGTGCAGAGATCGACTTCTGCACCGGGATAAGTAGAAAAACTCTCTTCCTTCGTCTTCTCTTCTCTTCTCTGATATTGGCTGGCGTCTGGCAACAGACAACAGATGGTCGTCTGTTGTCAGACGCCGTTGCCTAGAGTGCACCATGGGGAGGTTTCCTGCACGGTTTAATCCCTTTCCGTCGATTCTCCCTGCGTCGGTTACGCTCTTGATGCTCTCCCGCTGCACCGCTCCTCGCATTCAAGATGCTCCCACAGCACCGCGCCGTACATTTCCATACACTTAGTTCCTCTGCGCCGCTCCACGCATTCAGTGCACTCCCGCCACGTCACTCCATCATCTTAGGGCTGGCGCACAGTTAAAAACATCGAGTCTCTCAAAAGGCTATGAATAATAAATATATTTTATAATTATTGTGATGTTTGATGTTTTATATGGGGAGAAAATTAGTTGTAAAATTTTTACATGTGCAAATTCATGAACAGGTAAAAAGACTTAAATTTTTTGCAATGAAAATAATTTATTTCAAAATGTTTTTAAATTTTTTTTTCAAAATTTTACTTATGAAATTTTTTTCTCAATATTTTTTTTTATTAGGGGGCCTTATCAGCAGGCTCAAAATAGCGCAACGAGCTATGGAGAGGGCTATGCTCGGGATTTCTCTGCAAGATTGAGTCAGAAATGAGGAGATCCGTAGACGAACGAAAGTTACCGACATAGCCCAGCGGATTAATATGACTAATATTAACATTAAAAATTATTAATTATACAATTATTTAATTTTATTAGTAGTAATTTTTGTAATTTGGTATATAAAATATGCATGCATTATATGTGTAGAGGGTGTGTAGGGGTGTGTTTGTCTGTTTATGTGTGTCAAGCATTAAAAGCGAAAACTATTAAGCATTTTCTCTAAACCCTCATAATCAAATTGCGCTAACCACAATATTATTATTTTTTTAATTTCATTATTGTTTTCCTTTCTGATTATTAATTCTTTATTTAGTTTATTATAAATATGGGGCACTATAACATTATATTGCTTATGAGCAAAACGTGACTTGGTTTGGGTTGGTATCAGGTAGGGTAGGTACTGTTTTTTTGTGGTAACGACGAAGACTCTCATAAATAAAGATTTTTCGAACAGACAGAACATTGGCTTTTTCATAAAGACCAGTAGTGGGATGTCTGTAGGGCAAGAAGAGTAGAACCTTTAAAGCAGCTCGTTGTGAGCGCTCAGTTATAATAAAGTCTGTTTTGGCTGCGTGACCCCAGGCGCATATGCAATATCGAATGAGGCATTCACATAGTGCTCTATACGTTTGTAGAGCCACGTTCTGCTCGGCAACTGTTCTTAGAGCTTTAAACGGAAATATTAATTTTCTTATTCTCGCTGCTAAAGTTGTTAAATGATTTTTCCAATTAAGTTTGTCATCTATTTGTACACCTAAGTATTTAATACAGTTAACCCTTGTCAATGCAGTACAATTACATATTATGTGAGGACGGGGATAAATCCTATTGCAGGGAAATGTATGTGTTCTCACAATGAAGTTAAGCGGAGGGCCTCCAACTTTAGTTTTACTAAAACATAGATATTTAGTCTTAGAAGTATATAGGAATTTTCTTTTATTTATTTTTTTCAATAATTTTCGCAATTGTGATTTTTTTTATTTAGTATAAATTATTTTTTTCCACTTCTTTCTTTTTATTTGTTTTCCAAAAATTATCGTTTGATAAAATATTTCTAATAATTTTTTAATATTTTTTTTTCCAAAAATACATACGGGAAATCATACGGGAGACAATAAAATTATACGTTGAATGAAGAAAGAAAGGGTCGCTACCCTTTCTCAACTGTCTTAAACGCTGGGTAACAAAATCATATTTGAGTAGAGAGTTAGCAATTGGCAATGTCGAAGGGGGATGCTTATTGAAAATAGGTGGAAAAATATAATAAAATATAGTTATATGAAACACACCAATTTCATTTTCTAATATAATATATATTAGTTACACAATACAGTACACAGAATATTTCAGGGAAACTGATCAAACATTTTTACTAACCAAAATTAATGGCGGTGTATTCCAAATGACAGGTGTAAAATTTAAAGGGTTGTTGTTACTTCGTCAAAACATTGGTTATATTTTGGTATTATTAGGTCGACACAGGTTAGGTCGTCATAGGTACATAACATACGTTCAAGCATTTTTCCCGAAGGGGTAGGCTCTGCCTACCCCTTCGGGAAAAATACCATATCTATATAGTAAGTACACCCACATTTCACCACGAACATTATATCCGTCTGTTTTGGTTTAGTCACAAAAAAAGCAAACCCGGGGCGGGCCGCTAGTCTATAATAAAATTCTAAATAGTTTTAGAGATTCCGATTTGACATTAAATATTATATTTAAAATTAAATTGACGAAGTGGTTAGCTGAAAAATGTTTTTATAGTATTAATGAATTTTTTTAATATAAAATATAATTTAACATCTACATGACATAATATTTTTCAATGATTATTTTCTAATTATTTTTGTTTTCTTTTCTGTTCTCTTTTAATCTGATAATTTAATTTTAGCCTTTATTTATATTGATGATGACATTATTTTCGTAAATACGTCTAATAACTAATAATATTTTTATAATAATATTTATAGTTCAAAGTACATTTAATATTCAGACGTCTGAGAAGGCGATATAGGTTGAGCATAATGACTTATTTACCTATACTATCTATTTGTACCTGAAATCTCTGAATAAAGAAATTGAAATTGAAAATAAAATTCAAAAAATATATATTAAAAAGAAATCCAAAAAAATATTGAAAAATTTATTTTGATAGTAAAAAATAAAAAAGTCTTTTTACCTGTTCATGAATATGCACGTGCGAAAATTTTACAAGTCTTTTTACCTCTTAATGAATTTGCACATGTAAAAATTTTACAACTAATTTTCTCCCCATATAAAACATCAAACATCACAATAATTATAAAATATATTTATTATTCATAGCCTTTTGAGAGACTGGATGTTTTTAACTGTGCGCCAGCCCTAAGATGATGGAGTGACGGGGCGGGAGTGCACTGAATGCGTGGAGCGGCGCACAGGAACTAAGTGTATGGAAATGTACGGCGCGGTGCTGTGGGAGCATCTTGAATGCGAGGAGCGGTGCAGCGGGAGAGCATCAAGAGCGTAACCGACGCAGGGAGAATCGACGGAAAGGGATTAAACCTCCTGCACGCACCCCTACCTACTCGTACTTACTATCTACCCTAACTAAATACACTAAGTATGCCATAGAATACTTCGAAAATCCACAGGCCGACATGTCAGCCTATAGAAAATCCAAAAGTAGTTTATGTACATTGTAAAATATAGCTTCAATAGCTTCATAAGTACGAGACATCTGAACAAGAACCTCAAGGAGGTAAGGCATGATGACACTATAACAGATTAAAAAAATAAATGGTTTTAGTGAAAAATATATATCGAAAGGATTCTAAAAAACGACCCAGTATTATTGAAAACATTGAGTTTAATAATATTTTTATTAAAATAAAAGTACATAAAATTGCAATCGGCCATCTTAACTGAAACGCCAAGCAGAGCGAATGACGTCACGCCTCAGTAAATACTGTTACTGAGAGTATAAACACTTGAAGTAAATATTCACCATATCGCATTAACTTTTGTTGTGTTGTGATCAGTCACTTAATTTGTTATATATTCGTGGCAATCCAGGAATCATCGAAGTTGGAACAAGGTTTTATTAAGGCAAAAATAAAATATTTACTTATGAAAGAATAGTATAGAAAGTTAAAAATGCATTAATTTGCGGTAAAATGTAATTTTATTCTGAAAAAATGTTTTTTTCGGTAATATTAGACGTGTACCTACATTAAGAAACGGGATTTCAAAATCTGTCACCATGCCTAAAGACCTCTTGTACAAACATTTTTGCAAATAAATGGTTATGAATATGAACAAAAATATTTTCTTGGTTATAATAATATATGCCCAGAATCCGTTTTGTAAATTTTTGTGTAGGATTTTATTAAATTTTTTCTGTTTAGTTTGGAACTGAATCTTTTTTGTTTCGACTCCGTGGGCATATATGGGTTATATTATACTCGTAAGGTACATAAATGTTATTCTAATATCAGGTAATGTATGGGCGCAAGCTGGACTGCCGATCATGAGGGGTTCGATCCCCAGGTCAGGCAAAGTGTTATATATAGAATTTTTCCATTAGGAATTAGGTATAATCTCAATAACTGCCTGGAGTCTGGTACCTGTGCGCGGTAGATGGCTCGTCCCCTATTACATGGGACCAATGACAAACTGGCGAAAAGTGGGTGCAGGTACCTACTATGGGACTGAGTCCTGGATACACCTCTACCTTCCACTTCGTGTAAAAACGTGATTGTATGGTATGTTATGTTATCTAGTCTAGGTCAAACGCATTGACAATTCGTATTTAAATGCTCTAGGTAAGCCTTTTTATATGATCACAGTTAGTTCAATGTTTATTACAAGTTTAAAGAAACCAGTTGTAACTCAACTTCGAAGTCTGAAGGTCGCACTAAAATATGAACAGCTGTTTTTGCGAACAGTTTGTATTTGGTAGGTAATTAAGGAATAATATTGAAAATAGACTTGGCTTGGAATTAGGCTTTGCTTTAGGTGCCTAGGTAGGTAATAATTATTCTGTATGTAAGGTAAGTATATAAGTGCATAATATGATAGTATTGAAACTGTGTCGGTGGCGTATAGTGGTGTGCAAGTACTACTGGCGATCTTGAGGTCCTGAGTTCGATCCCCAGGGCTGACAAAGTATTATTTCTCAGATTGCTGTGCCCCGCGGTTTCACCCGCGTAGTCTTCGTTCCCGTGGGAATATCGGGATAAAAAGTACCCTATGTGTTATTCCAGGGTCTGAGCTATCTACAGACCAAATTTAAGGTCAATCGGTTCAGTAGTTTTGGCGTGAAAGAGTAACAAACATCCATCCACCCATCAATCTAACCAAAACCGCGCTGGAGGTGAGTTAGAACTCGCAAGCGTTTTGTTCACCTGTTAAAAACGTAATTTTATTTAATTGTACTGAAATTTGAGATATAAAACAATAGTAGGATATAACCTTGGTATGTTATGTTATTTAAAATCACGCTTTTCCCGAAACGGGAGAGGAGAGGTGTACTTCCCTAGGATCTAGTCTCATTGTAGGTACCTAGGTGCCATACTTCGCCAGTACTATATGTTTTTTTTAGTGCCATATTATAACGGCTCGTTCCGTTAAAAAGTACTTTATATTCCGATATTCCCGCGGGACCGAAGACCACGCAGGTGAAACCGCGGGGCACAGTAAGTTATATAAGACATGTTATAACACAAGGCACATAGCACTTAGAACTGATGACCGATGGAGCTGTAAGTTCCCAATGAAGACCACGGACCGGCAAGCGCAGCGTATGATTGTAAACCCACAAGGTGGATAGACGACCTAATAATTGATAGACTACTTATAAGCCGCACTGGCGGGTGGCCAATGTTCAGCAGTGGATATCCTATGGCTGAGATGATGGTGATTTTTTTATTTATTTATTTTCTCACACAAAGGTTTTTTACAATGGTGCTTATAGTCTACTTGAACAGAACATAAATCGGTTTGTTCCCGTTTGTTCACCTCCTGTGTAATGATGGTGATGATCTCAGATCGTAGAGTTTGTATGATCTGGGGTGATGATGATGAAGCAATAAAAATACGTGTTTGTGCGCCGTTTAGTATTTCTGTTCCGTCAAACCCTACAACTTTGCCTCCAGGGGTATCTTTGCCCAAAATGCATTTTTTAAGGAAAATCGTTTTTAGGAAAAAAATCTCTTGCATTATGGCAGCATTAATATTTTTGGTAGAAACTAGATTATGTTTCTGGTATCACTGTTTATAGCGTCTGCAGCCAACTTCATTCAGTATCCTGTCATAAATTGCTGAGTGAGGGGCTTAATTTTGCGGGCAAATTTTTTGCGAAATACCCGGGTAACATTGCCAACTCATTTTATGAGGAAAGTTTTGTCTGTATTAGTAGGAATTTGAAAGAAAACGGTCTAAATTGCCCTGAAGTTTATACTAGTTCTTATAACATTGATCTTAAAGTTATAATTTCCTTAAAAAAAAACGACATGGGTAATGTTGGCTAAAAGTCGAGTAACTTCGCCCGCCATCAAAATCATCGAAATCATGTAATAAATATCGTCCTAAAAATATAAACACTATTCTAATCCATGCACATCATCCCAATGTTGCAGACTATAGCGAAAAATACCAATGCGTCAGTAGAAAAAACATGAGATATCTTAATTTTATTGAAAAAAGTGGGCAAAGTTGTAGGGTTTTACGGTTTTATTTTCTTATTTACTTCATCGAGGTTTATTATCTCCTTGGAGTATTGCTTGGCCGCAGGTAATGAATTTGCTAGTTTCATGTTTTTAGAGTATTTCTGTTATTCCTAATGTTGTAACGTGCGGTGTGGTGTGTCCAACATACGAAGGGTGACCAGATTCCCCTAGGTTTTCCCAGTGTCTCTGGCCACTAGCAACGTTTATTTTATATTTTCGCATTAGCTCTCCTTATATACAAAATCAGTCTTTATGTGATTTTTATTTTCTTCATAATATCATGAGGTTCAAAATTCATCACATATTTTAAAATTGCCGCCATACGGTGTTATTGCCATTGCAGGAAAAAAATGCATTTAACAATTTTATATTATTGCATCACGATGAGGCTTATTATTCGTACAAATAAGTGGACATTTTACTTAGAATAAAAAAATACATTAAAGCTCTTTACACTCCTTTAAAAATGTATAACCAAGACTTAATATAAATTATATTTTCTACCATTTTTTATACTAGCAATAATAAATTGACAGTTGACAGGTGTTTACGCGCCAAACAACAATAATTTCTCAATGGCTGTTTTTAACGTTTGCTAAAACTTTAATTTACACGTTTTTGGATACTTTTTCTAGATTCACTCTTATTTTGAGATCGTGATTGCAATATTGTTTTGTATTCTAACTGAGACATTATTAAAAGTGTCAGAACTTTAGTTTTTAGTGATGAAAAGGGCACGACAAAGTATGTCTTGCCGCGCTTACTGACTTGTGATAGTTGATGATTTCGTTGAATTATACTACTGACGACGGGTTTTTAGCATAATAATCATGGCAGCGACAACGCCGAGGCGATCTTCACGTATTTCTTTCACCCATACTCCAAAGTTGTCTGAACGGAAGAAAGGGTTATTCCAATCTATGAGTGAGCCACCCAGGGAGTCGCTGACGAAGCACCGTCGGCTGCCGGTGTTGGATAGTGAAAGCGATAGTGAAGACTGCGGCCTGGGCATCATCAGCACCTTAGACTCCAGCTCCGGGGAGGACACCGATCACAGCACGCCGAAAACACCTGAAAGGACGCTATGGCGTAAGTTTACACACGTCCTCCAATGATTATCTAAAGAATAGTTGCCTGGAAGAGATCGCTCAATGCGATAAGCTCGACATACTTTCACCAACAGATTTAATAACTGTACTTTTATTCATCAGTTGAACTATACTTCTGTTCATCCGCTGGGACCTGACTATTGGGAGTTTGAATAGATGTGTGTGTTTTTTTTTAATATTTAGTAAAACTTCTCAACAGATTGATCTAAGATTTACCTATCTATTAGTTTAGCGAGTACCTTTCATGAATCAGTACCCTAGATGTACCCTAGCATATGGACTTTAAAGCAGATTTAATGAGTCTCTGAAGTTTAAAATATATCTGTCCACATTAAGACACTTAAATCCTTTGTTACACATTCACAACAGTTATAACCACACACAAGTCTCAAGGTATGCATGAATAAGGTAAAAGTTTCAATGCAATCATCAAGGTTATTTACAAACTTGGCAAGTATTGGTCAATGACCCTGTCCCTATCAGGAATTGAATATGATCTATTTTCATTATTAGGACTTTATATTTGATTTGATTGATGTGTGTTATATGTTGAAATATTTCAGCTTGTGTAGATAATTAATGTTTTGTAAGCAGTTTACTGTTCTTGTTACCTACTTTTTAACTTCCTTGATAATTTATGTCACATTCTTTGAAATTTATAGTTGCATACAACCAGAGTTGTCTTTACAAGTCTACCAGGGTTTGTGCATATTATATTGACTTAAATTTTTTTATGATAGTCATTAACAAGACAAGCAAATCAGGTGCCTGATGGTAAATATCGTGATTGTCCATATCAGACACAATGCCACCCTGTCACCCATAACACATAAGATATTAGTTGTTGAAAGTTGTCTGGAACACAGTATTGTTTGCACATTACCGCTTGGAGGATAAATAACTAGCAAAGGTGTGGTACTTCCTCAGGCCCCTCCAAAAGAGGGCTACCACTACAATACGCAACAACAAACAGTCATGCTTTTTTAGTAGAAGTGTATGCAGAACTCGGTCACCTTGCCACTTCTAGTCCCTTATAATAGGGGGCAACTCTATTGCTGTCTACCGGGCACAGTTCCAGACTCCAGGCTGTTACTGAGAAAATTCCTAGTGAAAGAATCCACAACTACTTTTTGCCTGAAATGGGGATTGAAACGGGGACCTCATGATTGGCAGTAGCTCTTGTCAATCACTAGTCCACCGAGACAGTCAATCAGTACCATGTTTTGTGCTCATTATATCTACTGGTTGGTGGCATAGTGGGTGCAAGCTCGACTGCCGATCATGATGTCCCGGGTTCGATCCCCAGGTCAGTCAGTGTTAAATATTGGATTTTTCCATTAGAAATTATCTCAATAACTGCCTGGAGTCTGGAACCATGCCCGGTAGATGGCAATAGGCCCCATTTTACATGGGACCAATAACGTACTGGCGAAATGTGGGTGTACCTACTGCAGGACTGAGTCCTGGGTACATATCTGTCTACCCCTTCTAGAAAAAGGTGTGATTGTTTCTTATATGTTATGTTTTATATATACTTAACTTGAATTATCAACTAAACTGAATGTATTGATTTGTATACCTATTTACCTAATGAAAACATGACATGCCAATCTGGAAAATAATTCCAAAAATGTCTATTGCACCAAAGTAAAGACACATTGTATTCAAATTACATATTGTATAGAATAAACTCAGTACAGTTACTACAAACTACTACTATTATTGTTGGGTGTATTGGGAATGTGTCTGCGGAATGGCCTGTCACGAATGTCTGTTATTTTATTTTGTTATTTTTTTATTTATAAGAAACTAGCGTCGGTTATCCGGCAGCACATTAAGCAGATGACATAGTAAAAGTGGCGCATCTGGACTCGGCTTGCACAATACTCGACTTGTCAAGTGGCATGATATCAAGGAGGCCTATGGCCAGCAGTGGGATGAAGTGGGCTGCGAATGATGATGATAAAGAAGCCAGCTGTGCCTGTGCTTTCAGGTGGCGTAATCATCGATGCCATGGGAATATGGGAATAAAAAGTACCCTATGTTACCCAGGGTTTAAACTATCTACATACCGAATTTCAGCCCAATCGGTTCAGTAGGCTTTGCGTGAAAGAGTAACAAACATCCATCCATCCTCACAGACTAGCATTTATAATATTAGCAGGATGAAGGTGAGCATTGCAAACTGTGGCAACATATTAATGGACGAGACTATGTTAGTTCGTTTAGTAGTATTTTATTAAAAAAGGGCATTATTGTTGATGTCCTTCAAAATAAAATTTTTCACGTTATTAATATCAAAATTATTATGTTACTAGCTGTGTCCCGCGGTTTCACCCGCGTAGTCTTCGTTCCCGTGGGAATGTCGGGATAAAAATTACCCTTTGTGTTATTCTAGGGTCAGAGCTATCTAGATACCAAATTTCAGTACTTTTAGTGTGAAACCGAAACAAACATACAAACAAAAAAACAGCGCTAGATGGCGCTGGGATCGAGTTAGAAACACGCTAGCGTTTTGTTTACTGAACCTGTTACCATAGCACTATCCAAATATTTGATGACTGGTCAAGCATTGGTTAACGTTAAAGATAGTTGTTGCATCTGTGCCTTAAAAAATAATATGGTAATTTTTGTATTATGCAGATGAGAAGAGAAGTCAGACCCGAAAGCTGTTAAGAGATCAAGATTTGAAGAGTTTCATGAAATCGCCGTATACATTGACAAAGTATCAGCCGAGGTCTTCCTGCCCAGACTCAAGATGTACCGGATCTCTGTCTACTCCCGCGACGCCGCACCTTCGTCACCACCCAGGGACTCCATCTTCAACGCATTCCTGTGCCAGCGCACACACCACCTCATCAACGTCAAGCAAAGCGCGAAAAAGCCTTGCCAGTCTCATAGCAGACACAGAAAGCTGCAGCAGCTCTCTAAAAGACCTCACCTTTGACACGGATTCCGGTCCAGACTCAAAAGAAAACACCCCAACGAAAGTCAGGCGATCAAGTCGTCATCACAAAATGACTCCGAAGTTCCAAAGTTTCAAAGGCATTCTTGTTGAACAGAAAAAGAACTCTCCTATGAAAGAGGGTATTTCTCCGATGAAGACAGCTGTTGTTTGTCTCACGCAAATGGATATGAGTGGTTTCGTATCGCCGTCTCAGATGTTAAAGACACCTCAGACGGCTGACGCGACGGATATACCTCCAAAGCTTAGTCACAACCGGCGTTCGGTCGTAGAAATCGCGGAGAGTCCAGAATCTATATGTGACAGCGAGAAAAGCTACAAACGGCTTCGGACTGACAGCTTAACAGATCAAGGGCCTAACTCTAAATACCCCAAACTGGAAAACGCTCCGAAAGCGCGCCTATCATTATTCAACAGTGACAGGTTGAAAGAAATTCTTTCTACCAAGTCATTCTATGGAAAAAGTAACCCAGAACTGAATACAAGTGTTATAGCTAAGATTTCAAATGCAGTAGAAGTCACAACAGTTCACCGTCGACGTCCTTTCTCTCATTCTCATCACAACCGACGCAAACGCACTCCGGGACAAATTAATTTGGGTGTAAGACATAGAATAAGGAAGCCAAAACATCACAAAAATAAGATGGTCAAGTACAATACAAGTTATACAAGCAAGAAAGGAAATACAAGTTTGTTGAATAATTCGACGATTTCTAACGCGAGTGTGGATACAACGATGATTAGTCAAAACTCTTCGCAGGACCTAACTATTACAGGTGAGGCATTTTAAAAATACAATATAGATAATGATGTGCATACGAATCAAAACCGCACGCACATACGCGCGCACTTTTCAATGAAGATTGAAGATACTCTCGAGAGACGCGTCTTTATTGAGAACCTCTGTGCGTGCGTTTTTAAACTAATGAATGCACATTACCTTACTAGCCCTACCTTAGTACCCCGCGGTTTTATAGTTCGACACAAAAGAGTAGAAAATAATGGGGGCGCCACTGTCTTTTACAAGAGTAAAAACAATTTCATCAACACATACACTTTAAATTAGTTCCGTGTCTGATATGGGCGATCATGATGCTTAACATCAGGCACCTGATTTGCTCGTCTTGTCACTTACTACCATAAAAAAAAAAAAAAAAAAAAAAGTTCCGTTTGTACTCTTTTGTGTCGAACTATACCCTTGTAGTGTTCGTTTCTAAAACTACCCTATGTTATTCCAGGGTCTAAACTATCTTCATACCTGGCCTTGGAATTTCAGGCCAATCGGTTCAGTAGTTTTGGCGTGAAAGAGTAAACCCCACAACTGCGCTAGATGGCGCTGGAGTTGAGTTGGAATTCGCTAGCGTTTTGTTCACCTGTTACAAACGTAACTTTTTTGCAGAGATACTGACTGAGACTTAGAGTTATAATATTTTTAGTAAGATTATGTTTGTATTTTTTAAAAATTATATTCAAAATTTTAATATACTTAATCATACTAATCTAACACAAAGAAGATTAGCTAAAGCTATGTAAAAAGAGTAGAAATAAATAGGGCGCCACTGTATTATTCATCAACAAAAACAATTGAATCAACATGCAATTAAAAATACTACAGTTTTTAGATATTTCTCTTAGCTACTTTAAAT
This sequence comes from Hemistola chrysoprasaria, assembly GCA_947063395.1. Lineage (NCBI taxonomy): Eukaryota > Metazoa > Arthropoda > Insecta > Lepidoptera > Geometridae > Hemistola > Hemistola chrysoprasaria. Next base: position 6,668,750 of record OX346733.1, on the reverse strand, counting down.
ACTATTAACATGGTTTATAATATATTTAATGCTCACTGATCTTCCTGGTGTATTAATTAATCACGGCAACCGAATTAAATTTACTCAAATTCACACAAAAAAAGTACAAAGTCACATCCTTCACATGAAAATATAATAAAATTAAAAATTAAATTGCGTAAACCATTGTATTTGTATGCAAATTACACTTGCTATCAAAAAAAATTTACTTACTTTATGTAACGATTGACGTATTCTCATGTTTGAACAATGAGCAGTATATAAACAAACATACATGGGCTTAATAGTTAGTCAGAAACTTATGAAAATTAATAATAATATTTTCTATTTTATTACTATGCTAATTAATAATAGCTTATAATTGTTACATACATACATACAGTCACGCCTTGTTCCCGGTGGGGTAGGCAGAGAATATTTCCCTCCACTTGCTACGATCCTGACATACAACTTTCGCTTCGTTCACTTTCATGACATTTTTCATACATGATCGTCGGTTGTAGGTACTTTTGACTTGGCCTTTCCTAAGAACAACGTCAACTTGTTCATGAAAAGTACGCCTAGGTCGACCGCTACCGACTTGACCATTCACACTAGCCTTATAAATCTCGTTTGTTAATCTCCTTTCATTCATCCTCTCCACATGCCCGAACCACCTCAGTATTCCTTTCTCTATCTTTGTCACTACATCTTCTACCACGCTACAGCGTTCCCTTATCGCACTATTCCTCATTTTGTCCATCAAGGTCACTCCAGTCATGCTTCGCAGGCTTCTCATCTCATTCTATAATTGTTGTTGATTATATTTTTGTTTACTCATATTTTATGCATAATTTTGATAAAAATCCTATTTAATAGGATTGTATAATATACAATCACGCTTTTTTTCCGAATGGGTAGGCAGAGGTGTACCCAGGACTCCAAGACTCAGTCCCATAGTAGATACACTCACATTTCGCCGTTCAGAGGACGAGCAGCAGCGTCACGATCTGATACGTACGACAGGAACACGCTAGATGCTGGCCGCTTAGAACAATTTATGGGTGAGGCCTATGTTTACCAGTGGACGTCCTATGGCTGAGATGATTCTAAGAGGGTTCCTAATTTATCAATTGAATATTATATTACATTATAAGATATAAGGAAATATCCTTATATCTTATCAGGTAATGACCAAAAATTGAATTTTGTTTCAGCTTTCTTTGATCAAGCTAAATTAGACAAAGCGTAGTAACGTTACATCACGCTCTCCAGCACTACATTGTGTGGTGCGGGGCAGTGTGAGAATCTACATAAACTGCTAAAATAAGACTTCCGATTCGGTTCTGCCTTATCTGGTAATTAATATAACACCTATTTCAGAAAAAGTGGATCCCTTCGACAAAGAGAAACAAACAATAGAAGCTCTACTCAGCCAATGGGAAGAGGAAGAGGTCCCTCCGTCTGAACTGTCCATGTCAAAAGAACTACCTTGTTTCAATAGTACAGTCATTGAGGAGACCAATCAGATATTCCAACCAATAACAGCTGTTCCTGTGAACGAAGTTAGCATACCCAAGGATAATAATGAGGCTGTGTTTGTAGAATTGGGTGGTAAGACAAGCCAGCCTCTAATTTTGGGGCAAAACGTGACACAGATGACCTCGCCTCAAACTTCAAGGCAAAATGTAACACAGACGACTCAGCCTCAAACTTTGAAGCAGAATGTGGCCTTACCAAATGTGACTTCACCAAATGATGTGGTGATGGCAGACCCTAAAGGCCATGTTGACCAGCATGGTATGCCAAAGAATGGCCAGTTTTTGCCCGTCGAAGGCGGCTATATACTTGTTGAAGATGGTTTGCAAGGTAATTAACAAATTATTCAGTTCTTTGAAATCAAAAACTATTTAAATATTTTTACTTGTATCGGGGGTTACTTTATAATTTTATATGTTGTTTCTTTATATGATCAGCCCAAGAAGATCTCCCAGACTTGGATGAAATCGAGCGAGAGCTCAAGATGTTAGATGAACAAATACTCAAAATGGCCGAATCAAATAATATCAATGCTGAAGCTGTACTAGCTTCCACTGAGACCGGCCTTGCTGTAAACACTGTTAATGGTGAGGTTTTTGTGTTCGTGTACTATTCGTTCCCGTGGGAATATCGTGATAATAAGTACCCTATGTGACCCTGACCTAACCTGGGACCACATGTCATGAGGTTCCAGGTTTGATCCCTAGATCAGGTTCGTTGTAAAAGTTGTATAATTCTTGTACTATAATTCTAGGACCCAATCCCATAGTACTATATACCCACGTATACCTACTATGGGATTGGGTCTTGGGCTTTGAAAGAAAGAAAGAAAGAAAATACATTTATTGAGACACACAATTCCAAGACTCCACATACTACATTTTAGACAGATTATATATAAAGTATATGACAAATTTGAACACATAAAGAAAGAAACAAAGTGTGTCCCGACACGGCCCCAACAGCCAGCGCTGGCCTTCCGTTGGAACCGCTTGGTAACGTGACGGACATACTATACAACAGATTGCAATCAATATAAATCACATAGATATACATAAGAATACAAGAAACTGGTAACACATAACAGATAATCAGACTGATAGCATTTAAAAATATGGGAGAAAGGCGTGATGTTATGTAAACTGAACAACTTTCTGTAATTTAATTCGAATTCTGTAATTTAAGAAAAATTTTCGTCTTTGCAAAGTATTTTTTATTAAAAATCATTATCATCAGCCGGTTGATGTCCACTGAACATAGGCCTCCCCCATAGACCGCCATAAACTATGTATATGTGAACATGTATCCTAGATGGTGCCGCTTGTAGCTAGTGTTGTCTCACGCAGCAGTTGTAATACTTGGTGCCGGAGAGCTGCTGCCCGCACTCCGCACTATATGTGGCTCTATAGGGGGGAGCCCCTCACACCTGGGGAGGGAGGGGTGGATCTATTATATAGCCGGGAACCACACGGGAAATATATATGGGATTTTAATATTATTGGGAAGTGTAAAATTAAAACATATTTTTCAGAAAACACCTTATCAAAACAGGAAGAGATATCAAGTATTGAGAAGCCAGCGAAGTTGTTCCCTATATTCAGCAACCCTAACTCTGGCGTTCACAGTCCTAGTTCTAAAGGTAAACTATGAATACATGGTTGTCTGGAAGATAAGACTGCCAATTGTTACACTGTTATAATGTTTAGGTATTTTAATGTTTTTTGTTTGTGGTGTAACAATGAAGAGTTCATCTATCTAGGTGTGCCCCGCGATCATATCAAATCAAATCAAATGTCTGGTTTCATGTTTAAGATCTTTATTTCTCATTAAGAACTAGGTTCACTTACGAGTACATGAGAAACTATTGGCGGAGTTATTCAGCCGCCAAGCAGTAATGTACAAACATTACTGTGTTCCGGTCTGAAGGGCAATGTTACCAGCGAAATTACTGGGCATGACGAGTTTCAAAAACTAATATCTCGGGGTGACAGGCGCATTGCAGTGCCGCGCAGAATTTTAAATATTAAAGCACTGGGTGGCACTGTATCTGATATGGGCAATCATGATGCTTAATGCTTACCATCAGGCACCCTGATTTGCTGGTCTTGTTACTCACTATCATAAAAAAAAATCACTATTCATAATAAGGAATATAATATATTTTGTAGAAGTTCATAAAGCTACTGTGACGCCGAATGTAAATTAAGTTAGTTAAGTTCCCATGTGAGCGATGTAATACCTATCGTTCAAGCCCGTCACACACGCAGCTATAATATATATTTTAGCCTTCATTTCATTGATACAGTAGTTTATGTATAATATATATTATGCAATAATATAGAATAGAATAGAATTCGTTTATTTGTAATAAATGCAGGTTACATGTAGGTTTTCGGTACATAGTCAAAGGGTCCGTATACATTTAGTCACATAGCGACATACAAATATTAATTAAATAGGTACATTCATGATTATCTATATTATTATTTCACTTTATATAAAATTAGATTCATTATTATTTACAATATTCTACCCTTAATATTATTATTTAATTCTGTGATTGTGTAGAAAGACTTTTCTATCAACCACAGCTTTAATTTTCTGGAAAATCTACTTTCTGGCAGTACCCTAATATCACGGGGGATGGCATTATATATCCGTCCACACATGACGTAACAGTTCCTGTGATACAATGCCGTTTTTGGCGCTCTAGGTAAAACAATTCTGTCAGGATTCCTTGTGTTTCGCGGAAAAAGTTCTTGAGCAGTTTTAAATAATTCTGGATGAGTCTTAGCAAATTTAGCCGCCTCTAGTATGTACATGCAGGGCAAAGTCAGTATACGAAACTTTTTAAACAAAGGCCTACATGACTCCCATGGAGGTATACCAGCAACTGCTCTAACACACTTTTTTTGTGCTATAAAGACTTTTTGCACATCAGTGGAGTTTCCCCATATTATAAGACCGTAGTTTAATACTGAAGCAACGTATCCATGGTATGCCATCAAGACGGTTTTTTGACTACAAGTTTTTCTTAATTTGTACAACACAAAAACAAAACTTTGTAGTTTGTTACATACTTTTTCAATGTGGGCCTTCCAGTTCATGAACCTATCTAGTGTAAAGCCTAAAAATGTTGTTTCTTCAACCTCTGTCAGCTTAGTATCTCTATAACTGATGTGCATGTCCTTGTGTACTCTACCATATGTACTAAATTGCATATAATTGGTTTTGGTCACATTTACATTAAGATTATTTTCATTGAGCCAATTTATAATTAATTCTATAGTATTATTTATGTCAATATTAAATTTATCAATGTCATCGTTTTTATTACATGTCATGATTAAGGAAATGTCATCAGCAAATAGTATACAATGATTAGGAGTAATGTCAGTGAGGTCATTTATATACAATAAAAATAGGAGTGGGCCAAGAATACTGCCCTGCGGTACTCCATAATTATTAATCTTATAACTAGACCTGTATGTCTGAACCTCTTTTCTTGCGTTTATATTTGTTAGTTCAACACATTGTTGCCTATTTTCAAGATATTTCTGAAGTAAATTCAATGGAAGGCCTCGTATACCTTTTTTTTTCAATTTGTCCAGCAACAGTTTGTGTGACACACAGTCAAACGCTTTAGACATGTCAAAAAAATCACGGTTACTAACTTGCCAAGATCTAGGCCATCTAATACACTTGTGACAAGATTAAAACAAGCTGACGTTGTGGATTTACCACTCTGAAAACCATATTGTTCAGGTTTAAGTATATTGTATTTTTTTATGAATTTCAACAGACGTTTATGCAGTTTCAAATATTTTGGCCAGAATTGGTATGAGTGTGATAGGTCTATAATTATTTAAGTTGGATTTTTCACCCTTTTTATGCAGGGGTTTCACTATAGACAACTTAAGTAAGCTTTGAAAACGGCCTTCAGAAAATGACTGATTTATGAGGTGTGTCACGATTGGTGTGATTTCTATAGAACAATCTTTTAGAAGTTTTGTTGCTATCTCATCATACCCAACAGCATTTGTGTTGTTTAGAGACATAACGATCTTATGTACCTCCTGACAATCATAGGGCTCCATGAATATACTGTTTGAAAGTTTCGTATTACAAGTATAATTTGTTGGTTGGCTACTGTTTACGGAATTTATGAAAAAATCATTAAATGCTTCAGCTATGTTACGCGGATTATCAAGATTAACACTTTCAATTTTTATGTGAGAAATAAAATTTTCATTTTTTACAGCCTCCGATTCTTTCTTTATAAGCCTCCAAGAAGTCTTGCATACATTTTTAGAGTATCCCATTATCTTGTTATTTTGATTTTTAACTGATTGGTCTATACAGTTTCGGAGAAGTTTTGAAAATTTTTTATACTTTATTTTCCATAACTCCGATTTTTCTTTGTAATATTTGTACCGCAGAAACCGTTTGGTTTTGCAACTTGTTCGTAAGCCTTTAGTAATCCACTTTAATTTACGTACCTTGTTTGAAATCTTCACTCTAATTTTGGGGAAGCATAGATTATAAAACAGTGTTAGAGTGGAATGAAATTTTTTAAATGCGGAATCAATACCATATTCATCAAACACATCTTTAAAAGATAGACTCGACAGACACTCTTTAAATTTATTGATGTACTCTATGTTATAATCTCTTTTGAAGATGTAATACTCTAGAAGCGACTTTTCTTTCTTTTCTATTGGGATACAAAGCATTTGTGCTGTGTCATGGTCTGATATGTCAAAGTGTAATAGTTCGCTGATTGCACTGGGAATATTACTTATTATGTGGTCTAAACAAGCTTTTTTCCTAGTTGGTTCGTTAATGTGCAAACGTAGATTATAAGCTTGTGCTACTTCTAAAAGGTGTTTGACATGTCTGTTGTTTTTTTGTAGAGTATTGATGTTCAGATCTCCAGCAAGAACAACATGCTTATTAGAAATCTTACGAGAAATAACATTATGAAGCAACGCATTAAGGTTCCTAAAGAATAGGCTTATGTCAGAGTTATGTTACGGTATATATACGGGAGTATATGTTACGGTATATGTTGGTGACGTCATAGAAATATATATTATAGCTGCGTGTGCGGTCAGTCGAATATTTGTATGGAAAATATATCTTAATATGCCTTGCTATGATTTATATTAATATATTATATCTACGTCTGTAAAGGGCTTTATGAGAATAAAATATCTTTAAACGTAACCCTAATGTTGATTATCAGTTGAGAAATCCAGCAAGAAGTGTCTTATTAAAACTGGCAACGACCAATACGTGATAGACGCTGGACAGAAGAAGTTCGGCGCCACGCAGTGCTCCGAATGCGGTACTATTTACCAGGTAAGCTGTTACATTATTTATTGTAAGCAGAGATTAAAAATGAACAAGTTTAAGAGAGATAGGTTAGTTTCGGCTTCGTTTATTATGTTCCAAATACTCTGGATATTTTCTGTACCACAGAATTATTAAATACTAAAGTGACAGATGAGACACTCCTCAAAATCATTTAAATAAATAGCGACTCTAGCTCCGACGCAATATATTGCAATTCAGGTCGTACAGCGCCTAAACGATTATCGTTATATTAACATACAAGCTGCCTCTCTTTCTATCGCGTATCTCTCTGTCTAGCACATAGTACTATGGAATGCAGTAGACGGGAAGACAAGAACTGGATACATAATAAAGATAGCGGAAGCGATAATATAATTTACATCTCTCATATTCGGTAAGTAGGTCCTTATTACCCCCAAATGGGGCTTGTAAGTGACCAATTAGCGCTCTAGGGTAATAATGTAGCTAGAAAAGCCCTAGGGCGGTAAGTAATTAAAAAAAACTTCTCTTTCAAAAAGTTTGCGTATACTGGCAATAGGCATCATGCATTCAGGCCAATGACAAAAGAGGTCGCTTCGCTATTTCTTGTCTTCGTATGAGTATAATAGTCATCAATTTTAAATATCGAACTACGAAGCTCAATTTCGTTCTTGAAAAAAATAATTTAAAAAAGAGATGAAAAAAGGCGGGAATAGAAAACTTTTACTTTAAAATGTTTTATTTTTGTAATGCCGGTGTTTTTCTACTTACCTCACAATCGAGATGTAAAGCAGAGTAGTTAGCTCGGGTGTAAGCATCAATTGCACCCTCGAAGTATAGGCGCCCTCGCTGCGCTCGTGCGCCTAAATATCTCGGGCTGCAATTGATGCCTTACAGCCCTTGGCTACTAATCTACTATTATTTTCGGTGCAGACGTAATATCTGTGATCAGTGGCCGTTTCTGCATTTGGACCAGAATCACAGAACAGATAATAATGCTACGTATAGAATGGACACTGTCATCCGTCCACCAATCGGGCCTTCCCCAGCCTGCGAGCGAGAATGAGCTCTCCACGAGCCCCGCTTCGCTGGGCAATCATCTCATGCACACTCTTATGCGTGTACAAAGCTCCATGTGCAGTGTCTGTGTATAGGAGGTAGTTATATCGTGACTTGTATGGGAGATTGAGTCGAGGGTTCAGGGTGTGGCAGAATGCAAATATTTCATTAATTTTTAACGTTATTGCAGATTGGTGATCCTCAGGATGAACATGATCACTTGATACACCACACTGCTACTGATGTGCTCAAGTTTAACGTAAGGAAAATTATATGTAATTCTTATATCTTACTAAATTTACACTTATATACATACATTCACGCCTTTTTCCCGAAGGGGTAGGCAGAGGTGTACCCAGGACTCAGTCACATAGTAGATACACCCACATTTCGCCAGTATGTTATTGGTCCCATGTAATAGGGGGCGAGCTTATTGCCATCTACCGGGCACAGTTCCAGACATTTATATGTTTTATAAAAATATGCAATTGCACGCCAGTGAAGATTGCTTTAGTACCTAAGAAAGATTGAAGAAGATTGTTTTTTCCTAAGTCTTGCATTCAATACCATTTAGTGCCTCTGTGGCGTAGTGGTTGCAAGACCGACTGCCGATCATGAGGTCTCGGGTTCGATCCCCACGTCAGGCAGTGTCATTGGATTTTTACATTAGGAATTATCTCAATGTCAGCTTGGAGTCTGGAACTGTGCCCGGTAGATGGCAATAGGCTCGCCCCTTATAACATGGGACAGATAACATACTGGCGAAATGTGGGTGTAACTTCTATGGGACTGAGTCCTAGGTATAACCCTGCCTACCCCTTCGGGAAAAGCGTGATTGTATGTTATATTTTCTCACATTAATTATCATATTATTTCAGCCAAGTTTTTTGAGTCAGCGGCTTTTGGGGTTTATAATATTATGTTTTCAGCTACAAGAATTTAATTAGCTTTAGAGCCTCTTTCACCGTCCTCAAGTAGTGTTGATTAACTACTCGCCGATTATTGCTACTCTGCAAGTGGAAGTCCCAAGTAAATTTTGTCAGTTTCACAAAAAAGGCCATTTTATGTACCGATTAGCATTACTCGGACATTATAAACAGCACTGCGCCTCACTCGCCATTTAATAGACGAAAAGCTTACTCGGCACTTTACTCGAAGAAAGTGAAAGAGGCCCTTAATCTAATTATAAATAAAAACATAATTATTTAATCTTCAGGGTTACAAAGACGAGTGCATAGTGGAGCGCACACAGAGTTGGCGAATAATAAGGTCTCGAGTAGGCGATACAGTGTGGCGTCGAGTACAAACATTACTCGCTAGAGTGGTACACCCACATCTGGGATATGAAGGACCGTTGCTTGCTGATAACCAACATTCACTCACTGTAAGTATAGCTGACAGCTAACATTATCTCACTGGCAATATGGGTTGTCCACATCATCATCATCATCTCAGCCGTTGGTAATCCACTACATAAGCCTCCCCATAAAGGGGGGGTTTTGCCAATACTCGTCACGCTTGTTGGGCGGATTGTCGAGCGCAGTTCGATGGTTTGTTGCAGAGGACGCTGCTGCCTCCTCTGGATCTGTTGACCCTTAGCCGGCTCTTACGGCAACCAGGGTGGACCACTATTCTAAAGCAGGTAACTCCACGGCGGTTTGGTTGTCCACATAACCCATATGAATTGACTCGGAACAGTGTAATTGTGTGTGTTGTGTAATAAAGTGTAACCCATTCTGTAAGAGTAGTTAGTGTATACATTCTTATTATTATTATTCGCACTTTGCGACAGCATCATGATAGGCGAAAATTGCGTAATTATTGCTGACAACAAATATAATTTTTTGTATCATAATAATATTGTGTCATACCAAAACTTACTTTTCACAGCAGCATTTGCGCGATTTATTTAATATTTTGCGCCCATCGCTCCGCGATTACATGTCCGTAATTATGCAACATGCTGCCACGTCGACCTTACATGATAATTTTGGTTTTATTTGATAGACCTAATAATAAGATTTTCAAATTGCATATTTGAAAATCTTATTATTAGGTCTATCACAAACTTAAATAATATTTTTTGGTATTTTTTTTTTTTTTTTTTTTTTATGATAGTGAATGACAAGACGAGCAAATCAGGTGCCTGATGGTAAGCATCATGATTGCCCATATCAGACACAGTGCCACCCAGTGTTTTAAAATTCAAATTCTGCGCGGCACTGCACTGCGCCTGTCACCCTGAGATATGAGTTGTTGAATCTCATCATGCCCAGTAATTTCGCTGGTAACATTGCCCTTCATACCGGAACACAGTAATGTTTGCACATTACTGCTTGGCGGATGAATAACTGGCAAAGGTGTGGTACTTCCCCAGGCGGCCCCCTGCAAAAGAGGCCTACCACTACATCATTAATTGTAATTAATTGTATCGTCATTAATTGTAATAAATAAAGCAAACGTTTTACTAAAAAAGGAACGCCTGTCGCCATTAAAAAATACTTCGTACTTACCTCGCTTTATTCAAATCAAATTACAAATTAATCGTCGATAATAAGACGCATACTATGTTTAAGAATATTATTGCGAATAAAATTCTCTACCCGGCAATATAGGATAGACAGGGTAAGATTTTCTGGCCCCAGCTTCCTTGGATTCGAAGCCGGTTTTTTGTAAATAAAATACATTTTTGGTTTCAGGCGTACCTGTACATTGAAAAGAGACAAATATTAGGATGTCTCATAGCAGAAACGAAGACGAAAGCGTACAAGATGATACCTGGCGACCCTGACTGCTGCAGCGTCGAGGATTACCCTGTCAAGTATGGCATCTATTTTGTACTAGCTTCTAAAACATTTGTGACCAGCAACTAAGCTATATCATAAAATATTTAAGGGACAGACCCCATAATTATTTAAATAAATAGCGACTTTAGCCCCGACGCAATAAAGTGCAATTCAGGTCGCACAGCGCCTAACTAATTATCGTTATATTAATTGTACAAGCCTCTCTTTCTATCGCGTAGCTCTCTTATCTGTTCTCTCTGTCTAGCTCATATAAACGGACGCCCTAACTACTTGTAGCTTCATACCTCTTATGCGGAGTGTCCCAGGCCTGGTTGTATTTAAAGATAAATATGTTAGCGAAGTTCGCAAAAGACCGGCCGTGGGTATATTACTCGACCTATTATAGATATTACGTAGACCATTTCGCCAATGATTTTTATTCAACATGTTACAAATGGCAATAGGCTCGCCCCCTATTACATGGGACCAATAACATACTGGCGAAATGTGGGTGTATCTACTATGGGACTGAGTCCTGGGTACACCTCTGCCTACCCCTTCGGGAAAAAGGCGTGAATGTATGTTATGTTATAAAAAAGTATGTACCCGTCAACATGAACAACTTGCAAAAAGGTGAATTGCCAAATTCGCAATTAAAAATGTCTACTTCCATGCAAAGGAGTTGTTGGTTTCTGGGCGACGTCCACCTTACGTTATAATTTTGATTTTATTTGATAGGCCTAATAATAAGATCCTCAAATGTGCATAAATAATATTTTTTAGTATCGTCATTATTCTACTAAAATTAGAACGTGCATCGCCATTAAAAAATTCTTAGTACCTAATCTCATGTTATAAGTATTTTTGGCAAATGTAAGGATTTGTGGATTTAGTCTGTGGCTTTGTCGCTGTCAACAAGAATATTGACAATGACAAGGTTAAGGTTTGATATTAGAAGGACTGAGAGGTGATATACTCTATGGAATAGGCAGATAAGCAGGAAATATGGCGGCAAAGCAGTGATAATGGAATATGGAGTGAATTATAAGAAAAATATAGTAAAAGGAGGTGTACGAGGCTTATTATAAGATTTAATAATTTCCATTCGTCACACTCACTTTATTTAAATCAAATTAAAAAAAACGGATACAATAAGATTAATACTATGTTTAGGAATATTATAAATATAATTTAGTAACGGGCAATATAATATTATAGTCAGTGTTAGATTTTCTGGGCCCAGCTTCCTTAGATTACGAGTCTGACCAAATCCATTTTTATGGTTCATTTGTTATTTCAAGATTCAGTCAGAAAAAATATGATTGAAATTGATTTTCTTAAATTGACATATAACATAACATACATTCACGCCTTTTTCCCGAAGGGGTAGACAGGTGAGAGAGACAGAAGTGTACCCAGGACTCCCCATAGTGGGCACACCCACATTTCGCCAGTATGTTATTGGTCCCATGTAATAGGGGGCGAGCCTATTGCCATCTACCGGGCACAGTTCCAGACTCCAGGCAGTTATTGAGATAATTCCTAATGGAAAAATCCAATATTTAACACTGACTGACCTGGGAATCGAACCCGGGACCTCTTGATTGGCAGTCGAGCATGCGCCCACTACGCCACCGAGGCAGTTTTTTTAATTGAGAAGAATTAAATCGATTTATTAATCCTATCCTGTTTCTTTTCAGATGTGGTATATCCAGAATATGGACCCACATAAACTACCGTAGGCAAGGCATAGCCCGTCGACTACTAGATTGCGCTCGAGTTTCATTCCTCTACGGAGAAGCTATGAGAGTGGACGATATTGCCTTCAGCGCTCCAACGGCGGCCGGCAAAGCTTTCGCTACTAAATACATAGGTACTGACAACTTTTATGTTTATTTGGAGTGAATTTTTAATATAAAATGTAATGATATTTTACATGATAATATTTATAAATGTTAAAAACATGTTAAAAATAATGTACTGCTAATTAGTAAGTATATTTGATATTTATAAATGTTAAAAACATGTTAAAAATGATGTACTGGTAATTAGTAAGTATATTAACATGATAATATTTATAAATGTTTAAAACATGTTAAAAATAATGTACTGGTAATTTGAAAGTATAATATACATGATAATATTTATAAATGTTAAAAACATGTTAAAAATAATGTACTGCTAATTAGTAAGTATATTATACTTGATAATATTTATAAATGTTAAAAACATGTTAAAAATTATGTGCTGGTAATTAGTAAGCGTTTTTGTAACCGTTTGTCTTTAAAGGTCATTGATATTATGAAATACTAGCTGAGCCCGCGGTTTCACCCGCATTGGCATTTTTCCCGTGGAAATATCGGGATTTAAAGTACCCTATGTGTTATTGGGGGGGTCTATTGTGTTATCAAAATATTTCGCCGACGACTAGTCCCTCCAAGGTAGCTAAATTGGTAGAGTGCCCACTCCGCGGGTTGGTGCGGAAGGTGCTGGTTTAAATCCCGCTCCTTGGTGATTTTTTTTTCTTCTCATATTCATTTAGTACTTTTTAAAGAAGCAGCTCACTAACTGCCAGTATTCTTATACTTAACTCACAAAAAATCATTCAATTTGCAAATAAGACACAAATACTGTGTCCATTTTGCGTTTAGGCACAAAATTGTAACCTTTTTGCATTTAGGCAAACGTGGCTTCGTTTTTGAAGTTAGTTAAAAGTATTGTTTTGTAAGAAGAGGATAATTAATGTCCGCAAAAGTAGTGAGTAAATAACACGTCGAGCGTGTCTAAACCCAATTAAAATATAAAATTTGGGATGAAAGGAGTGCCCTTTGAATTTTGCTGTATAATTGTATTTATTGCGAGGTTATCCGAAGTTAGCTCGCCGAAATCGAGCGAATTAATAAAACTTGATAACAGAAAATGTGAAGTGACTATCACCCGTATTCAAGATCTATAGTTTTATGTAAAGAAAGGTGTTAGAGAGTACGCGGCCTTTTAGAAATTTTGACACGATCCTATGCAAAATTTGCCAAATCGTTTTTTGATATTTCACCGTTTCCTCCGAATATACTTAAACCATTATATACATATATATCCTATGTTTATAGTGAAGTAAACTATGTCCCTGTCATTTTGAGTATATTTTATAAGAGAACAATTTATTCTGAGGAACAGAAGAAGCCTATTAACTATAGATTGGTAAACACCTACGAATAATAATAATTCAGGAAATGTAGTTGCGCCCAAAAATGACCCAACGAAAACTGGGTACACGCGTGACAACTTAGTCGGCCATTTACATTTCAAATTCTCGGTTTTTTAATAGAGTACTTCTAAAAAACCCAGTTTTACTCTCGTGACTACAAAACTATCACTACAAAAACTTATGAAATGATAGGACATAGTTCACTTCATCTTCAAAATATCAGGATAATAAATATATCAAATAGGTTTACCATATTCTGAGGAAACAGGGGAATTCATAACATCGATTTTGTAAATTTTCCATAGGATTCCATAGGATTGTAGCAAACTGCTAAGAGGTCCCCTTTTCTGTTAAGGCTAAGCTAATTCGCCCTCGCTCACACGTACCCACATTTTTGAAGATATAATGCAAACACGTTTTCAGTGCCTTTTTATTTTTCTGAGATTTTTTTCTTTGTGCAGGTTTTTATACATGAAAACTCGTTTGGATTAAATTGGATTTTTACTTAAAGTTTTTATTGTTATTTTCTAGTTCCCAGTTGTTTTTATTTTACGTAATTACATGTAGTTTTTTTTTTCTCTTCAAATATGTGGGTACGTGTGAGCGAGCACGCGAACGTGTGAGCGAGAGCGCGAATTAGCTTAGCACCTCGTCTTAAGTAAGGATTTTTCAATGAGTTCGTCGCTGCAGAGGCAACTGTTTCTAATTGGATATATCAGCGCTATGCGTTCGGGCTATCATAGTATTGTTCTTAAATACGGGTGTAAATCATTCTAGTGTTGGTGTCGCTTCGGCTAGCTTCACGAATTTTTAATAAAATTTTATTGTGTTTTATGATGGGACCATTTTTTAGATTTTAAGTTTTATTTGTAAAGACAAGTGCCAATGTCGTATGAAAGTCATAAAAGTGCCTCATTTAGATATTAATTAAGTTTTAAATAGTAAGATATGTAAAAAGTTCACCGATGATTTTTTTAAATTTAAAACGCGCTGAAGGAATATTGATTAAAAAGAAGTATTTGATCTGTTAATTTTGTATGAAATAATGTGGGAGTGTTTGAAGTCGCTTCTAAATTTTAATAAGCATTCCTTCAGCCTGCCGAAAGACTGGAAAGAATAGGGTGCATATAGGGTTACTGGTAATTACTCTGAAATAGGTAAAAATAATAAATTGCTAAAGCAAACCGTGGTAAGTATGCTAAGTAAGGTTCCATAACTAGATACCGCAAGTTACTTACTACCTAATCACAATTTTTTTTTGGAAATTTTATTTTTTGGGATTTTCCCATTATTTGTGATATAAAGATCTTGCTTCATTCCAAATTTCATGATGCTTGACCAACGGGAAGTACCCTAGAGATTTTCAGTTCGTTGCTAAAAGTATGGGTAATGGATATGTGCCGAAAAATAGCCGTTTTTTGATGTGTTTTTTGATCGTTAGTTATGGTTAAGTTAACCATTTGTCAAACTAACTATAGTTAAATTTCTAACCATTGGTTAAATCGTTTGGGGAAAAAATAGTTAACCAGGGATGAAAAAACGAATTTTGTCGAATTTTAACTATTTGTTAATAAAATTAACCATTGATCGACTTAACCAGCGATCAAAAAACCCAGCCTTAGAAGTTAGATTTTTTTACAGCAGCAAGAGACCGTCGACTGAGTTGTTGATATGAGTTTCTTGATACCTCAAAGCATTCCTCAAAAGGGTCTTAGACGGACAGACAGATAGATGGACAACAAAGTGATCCTATTAGGGGTTTTATTCCCTTTTGAAGTACGGAGCCCTATAAGCCAGCTATTCCATACATTTTGCTAAACTAAGGACTTGCAGAGATTGTTGAAATTAAATGAAATTGATTATTGTGATAGAAACGACACAAAATCAATTACAATTATCACACAAGAAATAAAATATAATAGCCAAAACAAAAGAAAAATGCAATAAAATTAGAAGTGATAATGAAAATAACAAAATACAAATTATTTATTAAAAAAAAAAAGTGAGAGCCATTATAGTAAAATTTGTAAAAAAAAATATACAAAAACATTTAAGAGAACGTCAACTTGTTACCAATAACTCTGTATTTCACAATTTCGTACGATAAATTATTATTAGTATAAAATTTTGTGTGCACAAAATGGTTTTTAACAATGCAGTGATAAAATGCATACGATTAAAAGATATGGTTGTAATTTTAATATATTTTTGATACTGAGATTGTTTTAGGTTATATAAGCTAGGATTATGTGGCCAGTCTTAGATTAGGAAGCATGGTATTTTCTAGTGAATTTACATTTATTCAGGGCCGTCTTAAGTCTATTCTGCGCCGGGGTGCGGGACTCAGCCTGCGCCCTCGTTTTGTTTACACTGCAGCGTGGCACGCGACCGACGACACACTGCAGTATGAAAGACTCTCTTTGGATTAGAGATTTTGCTGCGCGAGTGTTGTATTAAATAAAATTGTTATTTGTGTAGTATTGTAATGCGGTATGACAAGCGCCGAAAGCGTAATAAAAGTAAAAAAAATATTATTGTTGATGACTATTTTTTTTTGCTTGCGCATACATATTTGTCGTTAGTAACAAGTATATAAAACTGTGCAATAGCGTTAAGTTCAATGAAATATCCAAAAATTCAGCGATCGACAGGCGCCCCCGGTCGCTCCGCGCCCGGGTGCACCGCACCCCTTGCACCCCCTGGTAAAGACGGCCCTGCATTTATTTTTATTACCTCAATATTATGTTAACTCTCTTAAATTTACACCTTTGCTCAATATACACACATACATACATATACATACAAACATACATACAGTGCAGTCTTGTGCCCCGTGGGAGAATTTCCATAGGGGTCGATAACGACCCCAAAAAAGGTTCACTTCAAAACTAAACAAATTTTTGATTTTTTAAATCTAAAAACAATGTTATAAAAGGTTTCCGGGCATAAATGGTTTAAAATAATATGACAATAATTTAAGCTCTCTCAGGTTTGTACGCTTATATTTATAGTTATTATATATTACGAAATATAATGTTAATGTGTCCTGCAGGACTTAAATGTTTGTTTGTTTTTAAATCTGGGGACAGAGGTGCCCCCGCCAAGTTGAGCCCTATGCAACGTGTTATACCTTGTCTGATTTAGCTTGATCAATGACAGCTGAACAAAAATCAATTTCTGGTCATATTTCCTTAAATTAGGTACATAAATGATATCTTATCGGGTAATTTTATATTCAATTGATAAGAATAAAACATAACATACATTCACGCCTTTTTCCCGAAGGGGTAGGCAGAGGTGTACCCAGGACTCAGTCCCATATTAGTAGATACACCCACATTTCGCCAGTATGTTATTGGTCTAATCTGTAAGTACGGAAGTCGAATTTTTTTGCATATTCGCTGTTGTTTCTTTTCCAAATTGTTTAGGTTGACGGGTAAGATGTACTCCCTTAAGTATACTACACCTTTTTATAACGCGTTGTATAAAAATATTATTTAAGGTAGTCTAACGCATACGATCTGAATTTTCATCATTGTGTTGTCTCTACTTTTGTTCTCTAATCATAAAATTTAAACGTTTTTTTTTAAACATTCCCATTTGTACTGTAATTGTATTTTCCGAACTATTTTATGTGGACTGTATACATTGTTTCGAAAATTAAAAACTACCCTCTAATAAAATGTTTTGACTACCTACAAAGCCCCTGGCGGAAACATTAATAATTACGTGGGAATGTCTTTCATTTTCGGAAATAATCATGCACTAGCTGTTTGCCTATTATTACAGGGCCGTGAGCGGCAAAAAAATATTCCTTGTTAAGAAATGTATAAGATCTTACCCACTAGACCGTGTCGTGACCGTCGCGTGCCTTGCACGGCGCGTTAGCTCTCTGTTAATAAGTTCCATGTAACATTCAATCACGCGTTTTTTCCAAAGTGGTACGCAGAGATGTACCCAGGACTCATTCCGATCGTAGGCACATCCACACATCGCCAATATATTATTCCTCCAATGTAATAGGGGGCGAGCCTACTGCCAACTACCGGACACAGTTCCAGACTCCAGGCAGTCATAGACATAATTCCTTATGTAAAAATCATATATTTAACACTTTGCCTTACCTGGGGATCGAATCCCGGGACTTTATGATCGGCAGTGGAGCTTGCTCCCACTACTCCACCGAGGTAGTCAATTAAAAGGTTTCATTATGAACTGTGTGATACGTTATAGTGGGCAAAGTGAAACAGTTTTTACTAGTTCAAAGGCCTAATTCAAAATAAACCTCTACCATATTTATTATGTAAAAAAAAAGGTAGACCGTTCCGTATTCGTCGCCTGGTCGGATGCGTTCATATAACAAAGATATGATGGACAAACATATTTTACAAAACATTATGATGATATTACAATTTTCTTACGTAGTTATAGTTTACCAAACATTGATTGTGTACTTATTTTTATATATAGGTATTGCTTTTATTTTTTAACTGTGTTTTATTATTTGACATTAGGTAATGCCGATTTTGCCTTTATAAGGGCAACCCAAAGATATGTTGTACCTTACATCGCCATACTTTTTGTAAATAATATTTATTTCTAATTCTTAGTTATTTTTAAAGAAACTTCGTCATTACAAAAGCTTGCAGAAAAAAGTAGGTACTAATTGTAGAGCCTCTGTATGAAATTTAATGCCTTTTGTTAAAGGGAAACTCAATTCCTGATAAAATGAATGACTCGACACGGCGTACATTTTTGTCTTTCAATGGATACATCGGCCAAGTATTGGCGATTTTGTTTTTATACTAAAATTCAAGAAAACGGAGTTTATTTTGATTTTACTTGATTGAATTTGCCTGTGCGTATGCATAAGCTATATTATAACAACAATGTACGCCGCAGACTGTCCCCTGTTCGGATGCGATTGTTAATCTTAACAGTCGCTTGAAACTTCACTGAAATTATTAGTTTAATATTTTTATTAAGTTACACAAAATGTGTTCTTGATTTTTTATAATAAACATTTTTTTGATAACTTTTGTTTTACTTTTTACTTCAGACCTTGGCAACAGAGACCAAGGGGAACTAAATCCCAGGGAGTTAGAACGAGACAGCAGCCTCCCTAGCATGACACGGGGATAACACGTTTTCCCCATTTTTTCTCTCTTTTGCGCCTGAGCAATTCATATTTGCTGTCTTGTTCTACCCCCTGAGACTTCGTTTTCCCTGCTCACTGTGCTACCGGGGCTGATATGCATTGGTCGGGCGCTAAAGAGAGAAAATACGGGGAAAACTAATTATCTTGCAACTTAAGAAATCGTGAAGGAAGCAAATAAAAATCACAATTTAAAACAACATTTATTTTTACATACATTAAGTCGGATTCAAAATGCCTGAAACATACTGATTTTTGTACACATCAGTTATAGAATTATTATCAATTTCATGGACAGTAAAATTATAATTATTCTCTTTGCACGTATCTGTGGAGACAATAAAATTATAAGCGTTCGTTATAATCACCTCGCAATACACACTACTATACACGTAAATATTAAAAATTTCATTTTTATCTTTAGGAATTTCATTAATTAGGTAAGTATAATATACTTTAAAATTAAATTTGTGTTAAAAATATAGACTTTCAGTAATATATTTAAACGTAGGTTAAGTCCGATGACGTAATAGTGATTCTGATACTATCCAGTGACCAGCTATGCTACAAAACATAATCTATACCAAAACAATCCTCCTACTGAAAAAATTGAGAAAATATGAGTTTTGTGCTACAATGGAAAGAAATGAGCACTAATTAAATGCCATCGTAATAATATCTATAGCGATACAGATCTACATATGCGGACAGGAAGGTAAAACATTACCAAAAATATTTGCAGGCGACGCTGCACTTTTTTAAACGATAGGTTACGATTTACCGCCACCAGGGGGGCGCTTTCGGACTATTCACTGTTCAACCCGTATACCACATTTTTTTATCTCTATACCTACTTGCAATCTGCCTAATGGGCATTGAGCGAGTTTGGGTAACTGTGGAGCATGTCGTAAGTAGTATGGATAATGGATTTGCACGATCAATTAAGTTATTATTTACGTTAAATTTCGGCTAAGTTGCATTAGCATGATACTTTATTACGTACCAAAAAAAAAGTTATAAAAATGCACAATAAAAGTTACACGGTAAACAACTGCGGTCTTTTCGGGAACAATTTCTTACAGCAACCTGCTCTTCGGTCATATTGTGGGTTAGCTATTTTTCGCATAACTAAACTTTATTATCCAAACGGAGGGGGAACCGTGAACAGTCAAAAGCGATCCCAGTCACGTACAATTGTGCGCAAGTACGATCACTTAAAATTACTATGAAGATATATTTAAAAAACGAGGAATCATTCAATACTATTTGGTTATTGGCAACGTTACATTATCTACATTAAGGAGCCGTACACGCCTTTACAATCTGCCTACGATATTAATGAACGCGGACAAAAATGATAACTTATTACTATAATATTATGACTGCCTCGGTGGCGTAGAGGGCGCATGCTCGACTGCCAATCAAGAGGTCCCGGGTTCGATCCCCAGGTCAGGCAAAGTGTTAAATATTGGATTTTTCCATTAGGAATTATCTCAATAACTGCCTGGAGTCTGGAACTGTGCCCGGTAGATGGCAATAGGCTCGCCCCCTATTACATGGGACCAATAACATACTGGCGAAATGTGGGTGTATCTACTATGGGACTGAGTCCTGGGTACACCTCTGCCTACCCCTTCGGGAAAAAGGCGTGAATGTATGTTTTTATGTTATGTTATTACTATAATGTGGTCATAGAAATGTAAAAGGTACTAGAAATGTTAAAAGTCAGTAATTACAAATGAAACACTTTTCGCCATCTCGTCGTTACCATTTCCCATTCATGAATCCCACACATAGAATGCTGCAACTTGATTAGTTCTTACTTTCTGATCCTTACACAAACGTACCTTATAATTAGATTTCTATGAATGTGGTAGCTGTCAAATATACGAAAAACGCCGCCACTTACATTAATTATTATCGCAAATAGATTGTAAACCCCGCGTTTAGTACGATTTTAAATATAAAAGAAAATTCTTGCCGACAAATCAACGTAAGCCATATCTACACATTAATTTTTTTTTTCATATACTTTACGACACTGGCAGTATTTCATCTAAATATTGAAAAAACATAGAAAATTATGATCTAAGCTACCTTTATACATATTTTACGACTCACATGTTTATTGCGATTTCTTAAATTGTAAAGGGTGAGGATCGGATAGCAATATACAATGTTTTCGTGTACTCGGACCGTTTATGAAAATTAATCGATAAATTCACTTACAATATTATATTATGCGATCATTCGAGTTGTTCAATCTAAAGAGTTCTGCACACCAAAGACGACTGTCAGACCTCTTTCACTCCATGTACTGGCTGCCAGACTATTTTTCCGTAGATACAATTTAGTAATCTGTGCCATTTCTGTATGGTTTGTGGCACAGATTACTAAAAAGTTATTATGGCAGCGGTGCGTAGTCTAGCGACTCAAAAGAGTAGGCTATTATAGCAGTAGGTATTGACAATTCTGTATGAAGTGATTTATCTGTTTTATAGTAACTTTAGTAGTCTGTACTAGAAGTTGAAAGAATTTTCTTAATCTTTCAACCAAAAATAATTTGAAGCCGACGACTCTGTGGCTGGGCCAGCGTCTTTAATGTAAAGGGCCTTTACATTCGTTTTCACCATTTGAAATATATTTATCGATTCGTTTTCAACAAACTGAGCCCTACACATCTCAAAGAACAATTAAGTATATACCACATACCTATAGTATTCTAATAGGTACCATCTATGAAATCTTTCATTTAGATATTACATTCCTAGAGGCAAATGTGCGAAGAGAACGCTCCAATATACATATAATATATAAGAATCATTTACGTATTCATAAGTCTCTGAAGAAAATCAACAACCAAAAGTGTAAAAGCGCTTTTACACGTACGCCGTAACGCTTTATAATAAAATCGCCCGCTGTGTACTTACTGTGTCATGCGTTCTGTGACTGACATAAAAAATTACAATCTAGCACAACGCATTCGGAACTCATGGAAATGTTACTAACGATAAAAATTTAAGTAATCTGTAAGTAGGCGGGGCTTTAAAAGTCTGTGCCACTTGCACTTAGTGTCAGTGTCAAACCTGCAATGCATGAAACCATCCATTTCGCGCGCTGGCGCGTCTCCCGCCAATCAGCGGCCGTTACGTCATCAGGCTAGTTCTATTAATTATTCATTATTCTTTGACCGAGACCGCTTATCGCATGATTTTTGTTTCAAGTTACAGTTCCATGTGTTCTAATTGCGTTGGTATAGCAAACTTTACACAAGCGATGGATTTTAAGGCGCGTCGCCGTAAGTGTGAAAGCGCCCAAAGTGAGCGTAGAAAATAGTAAAGTACTACAATTTGAGCTAAAATGTAGGTAGTTGTGTATATATAGCAAAAGCTTTTAATAATGTGCTAGGTAGTGTGAAACTCAATATCTTTTTTGACTTTAAAAATATATTTCTTTAACTTGTTGGCAACATTGTTGAAACGTCACAAAAAAGTGTGTTATCATTTATTATATAATTTATTAATAATGATTTATAAGACTTCAGTTTGGAGAAAAAGAGGTCGCCCTATTGCACAGGGTTAATTTCTTAGCATCATAGGACAATATTATAAAATTATACAGTAAACTTTTTGAGATAATGTTACTACTTAAATATGTAGTTATAATAACCATGAAAAACGGTACGTGCAGAAGAAGCCGATTTTTCCGGTTTTATTTTTCTTGTATTATTGTGAATACTTATTTTTATTAAAATTGTATCAAAATTTAAAGTAAAAAGGCTAATGCCACATAACATATTGCACTCTTTAGGCTTAGCAACTAATATAGTTATATTAATTATTTAAATAAAACATTATTATGATTTGTGATGTTATTAAAAAACGGGCGACCTCTTTTTGGTAATAATTAATAGTAATCGATAAGTATTCATATTATATTATTTCATTTATTTTAATTCATAGTATGTTATATTCTCGTTCCTACTTACATTTAAAATAAAACTTAACACAAAAAGAAAATCTTAGTTAAGATTTAAAAATTAACGATTAGAAAGCAAAAAAAAAAACAGCGTTATTTTTACAAATAGGAAGGAATATTTTTTTTCTCGCTCGTAGTTTGTTGATTTTTTTTTATGTATGGTAACATTTTAGCGTATGGTGTTTCCGTGTGGCAACACAATATTATGGCACATTACATGATTTAAACCACCATTTAACATTACTATATTAAGGATCATTATAACTGCATAACATAAAATTAAACTATAAAATATTAATTAAATAATAACAATTCCATTATTCGACTATTTAGCTTTAGTTGAATCGAACAAAATCGATTTCTCACAAATCTAAATCTAAAAAGTGAATAATATAAAATATATGCGTATTTAGGACATAGCATTAGACACTTAAATCAAAATCCCTTTAGATTCATCAATTAATTATCTACTATAGATATAGAACATTTTTAATATTAATAAAGATTCCTTAATTATATGGGTAAGTACATAAACCAATTCTCCGTAAAATAATTATAAACATTCATAAGGTTAGGTTATGTTAGTAACATTTTGTACTTAGGGCTAAAACGTCTAAGCGTAGGAGAAAAAAAAAATAAAAAATAGAATCTAAAAATTTGAAAAATATTTGAAATGAACAATACTGCTACGATATCGATATTTCGATGGCCGCATCAAATACGACCGACGTGAATCTTTGGACCTTATTATATTTATCTACAAGCTCAATTTAACATAATATATTAAAATATTAAATAACCTTAGTTAGATTAGGAACACACGGGGCGGTTTGCCGGCGCGCCCGCCGCGGTTGCTGTTGGGCGGTTTTATTCCAATACTTACGAGGTCGCTTGTTTACGCGGTTACGCAACGGCCGCAGTGGCTATCATCGCCCGTCAAGTTGAACATACATTATTACGTTTACGAGCGAAATTGCAACCGCGACGGTATTATTTACGATTAGTATTGATATCGCCCGCCGCTCGGAGATAATTTCCATATATTTTGTTCGTACAAGCGATGCGGGCCTACAACCGCGGCGGGCGCGGGAGAAAATCGCTCCGTCAGTTCCTAGTCTTAAAATCTATATAGCATAAGCATTTGCCTGTGACATGATTACTTATTACGTCAGTATTTTCGTATATTATCTGTTCCAAATATCCTTTTATTTATTTTGCATACATAATAGATTACAATCAATTTAAACCTAGAAATATTTAATTTATTTTGTTTTATATTGCCTCTCACTCTAAACGGATTGACGACGAGAAAGCGAGAATTAAAAGTATCTTCTAGTTTCGGTGCGATCATAATAGGTTCAATGACCGTTTTTCTCACTGCATTTGGAACAGACTTTTAGCATGTGCAAAAACAGAACAGTGCCCACGGGAGGGCGCTGTTATCAGTATCTGGTACAATACTTATGATTGTCCACGGGTTTTGTGTGAGGATATTATTAGTTCTGATTTTCATCACTGCTTTTCTCTTTTTGCACACTCTAGCTCTCTATGTTACAAAAATATGTTGTTACTTATCGAAGTTAATGTGGATACATTAAAATGGATTGGCTGATTGGTTTGTATGGAAAGAAAACTAAGTATTAGGTTTAGTAACGTTCTTAAGTATTAAAGCTTTTTGTAACATAAGTATACAAAAATACTAAGTACTAGGTATTCATTTCACCACTCACAAAAATATATTTTACTAAAGAAAATTTTGTGCTAGATAGAAATTAGACATAGCTGTTATTAACATCACTTAGGCTGGGTTTTATGATCACTCGTCAAGTCAACCAATAGTTAATTTTATTGAAAAAAAGTTGAAATTCATCAAAATTCGTTTCTTCATAGGGAGGCAAAAAATTATTAACTAGGGAGTTAATAATTTTTTGCACACGATTTAACTAAATATTACAAACTAAACTTAACAGTAACCAACGAACAAAAAACCAGCCCTTCGTCGTTCAATAAAACATAATATGTTAATAAAAAATATTAAGGACAATAATCAATTGGAAGACACAATTGTATAAAACTAAAAAACGTAAATATTATTAAAAACAATATTATATCAAATAAAGTGAATATACACAAAAAGTGTTACAAAAAAGTCTAGTAATACTTGAGGGGTGCATCCACCTGACAACCTAAACAACCTATACAAAAAATCTACTTTCCATAATGAATGGATCGAATCGGAAAATTTTGTAAGACGAAATTGTTTTTTAAAATCACACATTTCTTTTGATAGTTGTCCAATTTTACTGATAGATGTATTACCACACCTTTTTTGTAATACTTTGTATACACGGCTACAACAAAAAAAGGTAATTCTTTCTGTTATCACAAATATACAGACATAATAACAATGATTGTTGTATTTTAGAAAAAAGCGTCAAAGAAAATAACAATATTTAGTAATAGTCGTCTAACATGTAAAAACAATTATACAAAGTGTATAATAATCTACTAAATATACCAGATGATACGTAAAATTTTTGTTATACCGAAATTACATCCACCTATTGAACTAGAAAATTTTATTTGAAAATTCGAGTTAATATTTCGACCACTCTTAAAATTTACACTTGACAAGTCTCATTTTGACGCATTACCAACCTTTTTGTATCACCTGGAATTGAGGTGTAAAAAATATAATCATCAGGCTAAATAAATACATAATTCATAAGTGATTAAAAAAATAATCATTTTGGCGTAATTTGAGCATAAGGATGCTTGCACGCGATTAGTGTTGTGCTAAAACTATTTAAGCTTTGTGTTTTTTAAGTGAAGAGAATACTATTACCTAGCCTCGACAAGAACCGATTGAAAATCGATGATCCTTAATATAAAATGGTATCGATTATAGATAACGCGCGTTTTGCATTCTTGGCACATCCCTAACACCGACACGTATATCCACGAACTTTTTCACTAATTGTCTTTGTTCTTTTCATTCGATTGAAGCTAAAATCGACTCGTCATTGCAAAAATATCGATACAGTATAACCGAAACGTTTTCACCAAATACTTCGCAAAAGTGAATAAAATAGTGGGCTTGGATTTTTTTTATAAAAGAACTATGGCTCGGCGATTCTTAAAAAACAGTAGTGTACATTACCACAATCTTTTAAAGTTCATAAG
The DNA here is from genome assembly GCA_947063395.1 of Hemistola chrysoprasaria. Lineage (NCBI taxonomy): Eukaryota > Metazoa > Arthropoda > Insecta > Lepidoptera > Geometridae > Hemistola > Hemistola chrysoprasaria. Next base: position 6,642,532 of record OX346733.1, on the reverse strand, counting down.
AAAAATAATACTAATATTGTATTATCTCACAAAGAGCTGGGTATAAAACACGTTCGGAAACACCATCCCAAATCGATATCAAGTTTTAAAAGGAAATAATCGATTAGTACGAACATGGAATATATTTTTTATGTTTATTTCGAAGGGATTAGAAATCCGCATTAGAAAGGAGGTTAGTTACTGTTATTAAGAAGTGACACAAATAGGTTTGTTCCACTGATTACAGATTAAAAACTTTAATTGTTTTTTTCTGTTTTTAAGCTATTTTCAACCTGCATTTTACGGGTAAGCATAAACCAGCGGGTCAAATTCATTGAATCTAAAAATGATTATCGATTTAATCCACCGGTTTAGACAAACCGTATAAGCAACCGTGCCTAAAGTCTTGATAGAAACAAACATATAAAACGGCCTTTCTTGTTTTACAAAACAAAAACGCGACACGTCCGATGCTCCCACATGTGAAACTTATCAAGTTTAATACACAGAGTAAGTGGGCTAATCTATCCAGAAAACTAAAAAAAAAAACAGATCAAAATTGGAAAAAACAAATCGCATCAGTAATTTGCATGTTTTTTTTTTATCTCAGGTTGAATTAGACAAGCCAACTTTATCCAACGCTTAAACCAACCGTCAAATCTCAAGTCGAACGTTATTTTTTGCGTCAACTTTATCAGTTTTAAAAATGGTGCAACGCGTAACGTTTAACCAGAGATATATATCAATCAATCAATCAATATCTTTATTGACATAATAAATTACGTAAAGGGTTTATTTTGAATCCATAGGCCCCCGAACGGATAAAAACTGTGTTTCAGGAGCCAGTGGCTTCTCCCAATTTTTGAGGTTATAAAGTATTATGTCACTAATAAATTGAATTATAATAATATTATTTTTAATAATGAGATTTGTATTGAAATTTCTTTCATAAAAAAAAGACAAATTAAAATTTGGGCGGATTTGCATGAAGAATTTTAAACTATGATTTGATATAATCTTAAAAGTACAGATTACTTATAACGATCGGTCAAGCAGTAGTTAACGTTAAAGTTGCTTGGTTCTACTCAGCATGAAAATTACTAAAGTCGTTTAGATTAATGGGTAGATTAGCCCCTTTAAATATAACTACACCATTTCGGTAAGACTTAAATATATTTCATGTTACACTTCACATTTTTGCAAATAAATTGTCGACACAAAAGAGGGTTAATAATAAATAGTATCACTATTGACCATTGACTTGTCTGCAAAGTATTTTTCATAGATACGCGTCAGTTTGCGTGTAGCGTTCGCACAGAGCGGACGTGTCGCGCGTCAGTACTCTACCTATATAGTTCACAACAGTAATAAATAGTAAAATATTGCTGTCCGGGACATTGGTGTCATTCGGTGAGCGGCGGGCGGCCGGCGCTTCGTCACACATTGTCTACAAATATAAAACATATGTGTTTATAATATAGGTATATCATTATTTACCATACCCTTTATATACTATCTGTATATATATCTGCCTCGGTGGCGTAGAGGGCGCATGCTCGACTGCCAATCAAGAGGTCCCGGGTTCGATCCCCAGGTCAGGCATAGTGTTAAATATTGGATTTTTCCATTAGGAATTATCTCAATAACTGCCTGGAGTCTGGAACTGTGCCCGGTAGATGGCAATAGGCTCGCCCCCTATTACATGTTACCAATAACATACTGGCAAAATGTGGGTGTATCTACTATGGGACTGAGTCCTGGGTACACCTCTGCCTACCCCTTCGGGAAAAAGGCGTGAGTGTATGTTATGTTTATGTTTATAATATAAACATGTCGTCTAAAATCCCAACAAATCTTTGACAGTACTTGAGAAACCCAATTTTATATACTATACTATATATTATCTTATTATATATTATTATCTTATTATTCTTACTATATATTACTTTATATACTATATATATAAAGTATATATACTATATATTATCTGTTCTGTGGTGTAGTATACTCACATTATGTTAGAGCAGTTCGTACTGACGCAGATGCATACGTTGTATGATGTCGCGACAGTCGTTGAAGACACGCTTGATGTTCTCGGTGTCGACGGCGCAGGTGAAGTGAGGGTAGCAGTAATGTTTCCCGTCGCCGCTTGCCGTGCTTATACGCTGAAATATTAAACAGTTTGTTCTATTATCTAAAACAAATAAAAATTGTTTCTTAGGGAACTGCGTACGTTTCCATAATACAATCCCAAAAGAGATAACCTCTCAGAGGGTAAATTCAAAACCTGTATAAAATAGAATTTGTTAAGAAAGGCTCATTATAGTCTTAACATAGAGGACAAATATTGCAAAACTCGCAGTTGAGAAAATTAAACCTTACAAGTTTCTTGTGCGTTCTTCTTACATACATACATACATTCACGCCTTTTTCCCGAAGGGGTAGGGCAGAGGTGTACCCAGGTGACACAGTCTCACAGTAGATACACCCACATTTCGCCAGTATGTTATTGGTCCCATGTGATAGGGGGCGAGCCTATTGCCATCTACCGGGCACAGTTCCAGTCTCCAGGCAGTTATTGAGATAATTCCTCATGGAAAAATCCAATATTTAACACTGCCTGACCTGGGGATCGAACCCGGGACCTCTTGATTGGCAGTCGAGCATGCGCCCTCTACGCCACCGAGGCAGTCTTCTTCTTGTAGAGGTATATTTCCGAACGCACGGTAGATTCTCAGCTAGTTTAGTATTATTGAATGACGTTTAAAAAATGTCTTTTTAAGACTTATTTAAATAAATTTTCTTTAAGTTTGTGCAACTCATAAAGCAAAGCGCGAATGCTCTCACATTCGTCCTCTATTCCGGTGTTTTAATTAGTGGTATTTACCAAGAACTCGTCCCGTATGAAGTATTTAGCCCTCGCAACATCGGGATGGTCGCGGGCGTCGGGCGCGGCGTCGGGCGGGGTGCTGTAGCGAGCGAACTCTGAGAAATACTCCTCCAGGCGAGACTTGCCCGCGAGAACCTTCTCCGCGAGCAAATCTTGCTTGTTCAGGAACAGGATTACTGATATCGTGCGTAGCCATCTGCAAATACAACATTCTATTTCATCCCATCTATTAGAAGAGGCGATTCCTTCCTCGATAAGCGTGCGGAATGTAGATCATTTCGCGCACTTATCAAGGCATATCAGACACAGTGCCACCCAGTGTTTTAAAATTCAAAATTCTGCGCGGCACTGCATTGCGCCGGTCACTGAGATATTAGTTGTTGAATCTCGTCATGCCCAGTAATTTCGCTGGTAACATTGCCCTTTAGACCGGAACACAGTTATGTTTGCACATTACTGCTTGGCGGATGAATAACTGGCAAAGGTGTGGTACTTCCCCAGGCGGCCTTCTGCAAATGAGGCCTACCACTACAAAAAAAAGTTTATATAAGTGTGTATATCAGCCATCTGGTTACACACAGGCTTCTAGCCTTAGTTTGGGACTAGATGCCCGTGTGTGGAAGTTATCCCAAATTATTATTATTATAATGAATGTAGGCACCTGTTATTCCATATACTCTTGAAGAGTTCAAGCGACTCCCGCAGCCGGTTCTGCGTGGGATCCTCGCGCAGCACCATGTTGTATGAGGAACACGCCGTCACGAATATAATGGCGGTCACGTCGTTGAAGCACTGGATCCACTTGCGACGCTCGTCCCTTTGGCCGCCCACGTCGAACATACTGGAAAGATTATGTTTCGTCACAGAACAGATAAATACTACGTATAGAATGGACACTGTCATCCGCCCACCAATCGGGCCTTCGTAACCCCGCGAGCGAGATTGAGCTCTCGTCAAGCCCCGCTTCGCTGGGAAATCATCTCACGTACTTGCGCGTGTACAAAACTCCATGTGTGCAGTGTCCGTGTAGTAGGTAGTTATATCGTAACTTTTGTATGGGAACTGAGTATTTTGAAGAATTACGTAGGCTGAGTTACCAACTATATATACCCCATATATAGTTGGTGTAACTCAGCCCATAGAACGCCATAGACTATGTATATGTGAACATGTATCCTAGATGGTGCCGCTTGTAGCTAGTGTTGTCTCACGCAGCAGTTGTAATACTTGGAGCCGGAGAGCTGCTGCCCGCACTCCGCACTATATGTGGCTCTATAGGGGAGCACCTCACACCTGGTGGGGGAGGGGTGGCTCTATTATATAGCCGGGAACCACACGGCCGCCCATTGTTGGTAATTATTACTTTCATTTCATCATAATAATCATTTGAATTTATGGGTCTTCCCAGTTACATCACTCAAGTCAATTCATATGGGTTCATGTGGACAATCCATATTGTCAGAGTTTCAGGTCACTAAGATTCCTACGCAGCCTCCGACATGACCTAACGACTGCCCCCTACATATCTTATAGGAAACTATAGGGACCTACAGTTTAACGTGCCATCTGAAACATTAGTAAGGCCCAGGTGAAAAGGACATAATATTATGTGAGATTCGAAACAGGGACCCTGAAGCCGGGAGTATTTCCGCTATGGCTATATGAGACTCCTGGGGGAGGCCTGTGGACGTCCTACAGCTGAGACGATGATGAAGATGATATTTCCGCCGAGCCACAAATGCTATAGCTATACTAATAATTCTCCATAAGTGAACTTACTGGAAATTGACTTTATCGACGACAAACTGCGTTTCGAATATGCCCGAGGTGAGTACACGGCAGCGCAGTATGTCCTGCTCGCTCGGCGTGTAGTTCGGCTGCTTTATTTTGCTCACTTGATCCAGGAAACTGAAAGAGATATTTGTGAAAATTATTGTACATTTGGGATGAAGGCCAACATGATACAGGTTTCTCCCACCAGATGAGAAAGGGTTGGCCCTTTCTCAGGGCTCCCCCCTATAGAGCCACATATAGTGCGTAGTGCGGGCAGCAGCTCTCCGGCACCAAGTATTACAACTGCTGCGTGAGACAACACTAGCTACAAACGGCACCATCTAGGATACATGTTCACATATACATACTTTATGGCGTTCTATGGGGGAGGCCCATGTTCAGCTGTGGACGTCTTCCAGCTGATAATAAGATGATGATAGGGTACAGTATCCACAGGGTGCAAGCAGCCCCTTTAAAACTCTTTAATAAGTTATTGGATTTTCATTAGGAAATTGCTCAATAGTAGTCTGGAGTCTCCAATTTTGCCTGGTTCATGGCGATAGGCACTTAAAAAATATGTATAACTATCTCTGCCCGCGGTGCCACCCGCATAGACATCGTTCCCGTGGGTATTACAGGGGAAAAGTACCCCATGTGTTATTCCAGGATTTAAGCTACCTACATTCCAAATTTCAGCCCAATCCGTTCAGTAGTTTAGGCGTGAAAGAGTAACAAACATCCTTCTATCCATACCCTAGGATGTATTATAATGTATACTGACTACTTGGCACAGTCGATCAGCTGGTACTCGTTGCTCCGTTCGTACGTGCGCTGGACGCCGAGATCCTTCCACAGCGCCTCCGTGTGCTCGTAGAACTCCATCGGGTAGTCGAAATCTGGCTGCGAGGCTACATCCTACACGCAAATTAATAATTATTAGCACTGTTTTTTCTTCGGAAAAATGTTTTATGAACGCCAAGTGCGTAGTGGGTGCGTAAGAGAATAAATGACTAATTTTGTTAAAAATATTAAATTGAATATCATACTTACATAACAAAAAAAAGTCATAAATGCACTCGTTTCTCGTTACTTTTTTTTTTTTTATGATAGTGAGTAACAAGACGAGCAAATCAGGTGCCTGTTGATAAGCATCATGATCGCCCATATCAGACACAGTGCCACCCAGTGTTTTAAAATTCTGCGCGGCACTGCACTGCGCCTGTCACCCTGAGATAAGATTTGTTGAATCTCATCATGCCCAGTAATTTCGCTGGCGAAATGTGGGTGTATCTACTATGGGACTGAGTCCTGGGTACACCTCTGCCTACCCCTTCGGGGAAAAAAGCGTGAATGTATGTTTTAAAACAGCAAATAGGGCAGAATTATGGAATTCCTTTGGAAAGACTAATCTTAAAGACTAATCTATCTTTATTGGCAGTTTTAAAACGTATTTTTTGTAATATATCTAGATAAACGCCACTTTATAATGTTACTTGAAATAAAACACTAACGAAGAAACAATATATCTTCTATGATCATCATTGTCGGCGGAACCACCTATGTCATGTTAATATCTTCTGCTATGTTAACAATAATCATACCTGGATGTAATCGACGCGAGCCTTGTTCTCCGCCTTTTCTAGCGGTATTTGAGGTGTTAAGGTGCTCATTGCACCGGTTATAGTCTGAAATGTATACAAACATTTATTACTTCTTGCTATTTAACACTTTTTCTTGTGTCAATGGAGCATTTATTATTTGTTTACGTAGGTAAGTAGGTATACTATGTTTATAAACTACGACTTATATAATATTATATACCTACCAAGGGCGTCGCCAAGGGGGGGCAGGGGTGGGGCTACTGCCCCCCCCTAGAGAATCGAAAAAATTTAGCCTTTATTGTCAATGTTGACATTCAAGTGCCGCCATACGATAGGCACGTGTATTTTTATTTACAGAACCATCTGAGCCCTATTTCATAAAAAAAAATCTATAAAACTGTAAAAAATCTACAAAATTGTAGGATTGTAGGGCTTTTCTGTTTCATAGAAATTTGTAATTGTAAATTGTATACAGGCAAATACCTGTTGTATATCTACCGTCTACCCAAATGGTGAATTTGGGTAGAAATTCCTTGACTAGCCCCCCCCTTGATCATCGGCTGGCGACGCCCTTGAATACCTACAATAACAATTTTACTTCTTCTGTCACACTACCGACCAAATATGATTTACTGTACTCTCCTCTCCCTGCACGGTTGTCTGGAAGAGATCGCTCTTAGCGATAAAACCCGCCAATTGTTACATTATTTGTTATAATTGTATATTTAAATTTAAGGTTTCTGTTTGTAGAGTAATAATAAAGAGTTAATCTATCTATCTATCTATCATTTTAATAAATTCTACTACTGCTAATGGCAGGCCTAGGACACTCCGTAATAAAGGCATGAAGCTACAAATAGCTGGGGCGTCCGTCTTGACGGGGCTAGACAGAGAGAACAGATAGAGAGATACGCGTTAGAAAGAGAGGCAGCTTGTATGTTAATATAGCGATAATTAGTTAGGCGCTGTGCGACCTGAATTGCACTTAATTGCGTCGGACCTAGAGTCTCTATTTATTTAAATGATTTCGAGGAGTGTCCCTTCTGTCCCTTTAGTACTTTAGTATTCTGTGCTAATACTATACGACTTAATACTAATATTATAAATGCGGAATTTTGTGAGGATGGATGGATGTTTGTTACTCTTTCACGCCAAAACTACTGAAACGATTGGGCTGAAATTCGGTATGTAGATATTTTAGACCCTGGAATAAACATACTGTACTTTATATCCCGTTATTCCCACGGGAATTATGTCTACGCGGGTGAAACTGCGGGGCAAAGCTAGTGTTTTTATAAAAGTTTAATAATCAAACGTCAAAATGATTATATCTATACAATGTTCTAAATGTAGACAATACAGCCACTGCATTTTGTACGGGGAGTAAAATAATTGTACTGCGGGAGCTTTCACGTACAACGGACCAGATATAGAGTCTAAGTGCGGAAAAGGAGTCCACCTTACATTACATTTTACATTTTACTGCGGGAGCTTGACGCGCTTCTCGCTCTGCCACTGCATCTGCTTCTGCTTGTTGTTCCACGAAAAGCAGTAACCAGAAAGTGATACCTACGTAAAGTCCCGAAATCGATATACTGCAGTTTAGTTTAATTGTTGCGACCAATACCTAGGGTTCAATGACAGTTTTTCTCCCTGCATTTGGAAGGGGCTATAAGCACATTCAAAACAAAGTATAATATAATAATATACTCACAAGTATAGCGTCACGTATATTTTTCTTAATATCCTCGATCTTCTCGCGGCGCTCCTTGTCCGAGAAGCCGTCGACGTGGAGGATGCGCATTTGTTTCACGATCGTCGACTTGCCGGACTCACCGGCGCCTAGAAGGAGCAGTCGATGCGTGGCTCGATATATCTGAAACATTATGGATTCTATGATACAACAACATTTTTTGGTATGGTAGGCACAGTTTTTGGTGTGGCCGACACTTTATTTGACATGGCGGACAAGCTTGTTATGTGATTTGTTATCATCAACACGGATACACAGCCATAGGAAGTCCAGTGTTAGATATGTCCACCTTAGGTTTTGTCAATATTAGACACGCTTGGCCGGATGGTTGGCAAGGGCAGTTTGATGATTACGCAGAGTTCTGACAACCCTAAGTCGGCTCTTCGGTGACCATGGGAAGAGAGGGTGGGGTACTATTCTATGGCCGGCACTCCATGGCCGATTGTAATTTATACTGTAACGGAATGGATTTCCCCAATTGCACAGCTCGAGTTAAACAATTGTGGGTGGTCCCATAGCGCAAATGACAGTTTCAGATCACTAACATTCCTCTAGGCCCCGGACATGACCTAGCGACTGCCTCTTACATATCTAACGATAGATTATATTATTTGCTATGGCCGTCAATCTTTTTGGTGTGCTTTTGCTTTGTTCGACATGTTTTTTGGTGTGTCCGGTAAGCTTTTTGTGGTGGGCAAAACTGCGAATTAGTCGTGGCAGTGCCGATGTGCCAAATAAGGCACGACAACGTATCCAAAATAGCGCGCCTAAACTGGATGAAATTCCCAAACTTCCATAATCCATAAAAAAATCGTCATTGTCTTTTTAATATAACAACAAAGTATTCATAATAGTAATCCAATAATTCATAATAAAATAGTTTGTATTAATTATATTATGCATCAATTTTATTGCACCTTAAAAGGAAATACATGCAAACGTTATCACACGCAGACTTATCAGTATATCGGTTTTGGTATTTTTATGACTGTCTTAAGTTTATTCCTGTTTGAAATTGAAATTGTATTCTATTCTAAAAGCCTCTGCACACGGCGTTATTTTATCAGCACTGACGGCGCGCAGATTAAGTGATTGTGTAAAATTCCTTTGTATGTCCTGTTAAGTTTCGCATACAGTATCCATACCTGCTTATCCTTCTGTAGTTGTTTGTTTATCATTTCGCTGTGTTTCTTCTGCGACTTGATGTCGTCAGCCTCCCCGCCCCGCTTGCCACCCGGTGAGCCGAAGCACCCCATGGCCGACCACGCCGCCCACCTGAAAACAGTTATTCACATACAATATTAATATGAGAAGAAAAGTTTCACTCACGAGCGTGATTTGAACCCGCACTAATCCGCGTGGTGGGCACTCTACCAATTCAGCTACCGTGGAGGTCATCGGCGAAATTTTTCCTTCCCAACTACCAAAACATAATAGTATTTTAAGCGAATAGACCGCTTAGTCTATCAAAATATAAAATAGTTATTCATATAGTAAGCATAATTTTTTTCTCGGATATGCCTGACCAACTGTTGCCAGCGCATTACAGCAACTAAGTTTATTTTCTAAGGTAGATTTATAATGACATTCATTGTATTTTTTGCATAGTAACATAGTGTTTCTAAAATTGCCGCGAAACGCATCGTATGCCGGAACGCGGATCCACGCGAATGAAAATTCTATTGTGTCTGGAATCTCGGCATACCGGAGATTAATGGGTACGTAAAGCCGCAAGTGGTGTTAAAATATAGTAATACTTTTAACGTGTTCACATCGAGCGAAATATTCATGTCAGTCTCCACCTTAAATAAATTCTAACTATCCAACGTCTCAGCATCAAAGTAATATGAGAGGAAGAGTTGTCTTTCTTCGTCGTTAATTATAGGTTCCAACTTTAGACACTGACGCAGTTTTCAGTATCGCCTAATGCTAAGAAGTTCGGAATACGATACGATAAGTATTTCTGGAAATTTGAGTATCTTTTAATGCGAAATAGAGTTATTTCTGAGGCTACAAAAATAGATCAAAGCCATTTCGGCAAAACATTTACTTTATAGGCTAAAGTTTATTTCTAAGTTCCCAATGTGGGGCAGAGGGCATCCACCGTACTTTTTGCACTGTAACCGTTTTTATAATCTGTTAGATTTATTGAGCGAATTAGCCCACTTTACCACATACACAGGTCAAAAAGACATGCTCATGTGCACAAAAGTTTTGATCTGATTGGAGATCGAACCCGCGACCTATATCTCAGAAGCCAGTCACTACCAAACTACCAACTGAGCCAACGGGCCCGTTAAGGGAAAGTTAACAGGAAAGGGTACCTTTTAGCGGTTTGACACAACCCTATGGAAAATTTACCCAATCGATGTTTTGTATTCCCCTGGTTCCTCCGAATATAGTAAACCTATAAGATATATTTGACTGCCTCGGTGGCGTAGTGGGCGCATGCTCGACTGCCAATCAAGAGGACCTGGGTTCGATCCCCAGGTCAGGCATAGTGTTAAATATTGGATTTTTCCATTAGGAATTATCTCAATAGCTGCCTGGAGTCTGGAACTGTGCCCGGTATATGGCAATAGGCTCGCCCCCTATTACATGGGACCAATAACATACTGGCGAAATGTGGGTGTATCTACTATGGGACTGAGTCCTGGGTACACCTCTGCCTACCCCTTCGGGAAAAAGGCGTGAATGTATGTTATGTTATGTTTATAAGATATATTTTTTATCGTGATATATTGAAGATGAAGTAAACTATGTCCCTATCATTTTTTTTTTTGTTCATAAACTTATTTTTTTTGTAAATAACGTCTAATCACGCGAGTAAAACTAGGATTTTTAGAAGTGCACTATGAAAAAGCTGAGAGTTTATAAAAGAAACTAAAATGACAAGGACATAGTTTACTTCACTATAAAAATATCAGGATACAAATTTTTATAATAGGTTAACTACATTTGGAGGAAACAGGGGAATATAATACATCGATTTCGTAAAATTCTCATAGGATTGTGCTCATGGTTTTATCGATATCATTACCTGCAGCTCTAGAACAGTGACCAAGGGACAAGTCCCAGGCGATTAGAACAAGACAGCTGATATGCATTGTTAGGGCGCAAAAGAGAACAATAAATTTGTGAAGGCATACCTTGGTAGGTAAGTATGCTTAGTGATAGGGTTCCATACCCAGATACCTGAACAAAACGCTACCGCGTTCAGAACACTACTACAAACATGTAGTTAGTATTCACAATTGTTTTTGTGGAATTTTTACTGTTTTTAAAAGTAAAAAGTGATATAAATATATAAGACCTTTTTTTTGCCAAATTTTGATGATGCTATGCCAACGGGAAGTACCCTAGTTAGTCCGTTGCGCAAAGTATGTAAATATGCGTTAAATTTCCGTTTCTTATGATTGCGTTGACTTAGAAGTTTGATTTTTTTACAGCAGCAGCAAGAAACCATGGGACTTAAGTTAATCAATTTAAACTTGTTACCATCACGCGGTCCTGAGGAAAAGGTTTTGACAGACGGACAACGAAGTGATCCTATTCATTTTTCCCTTTTAAAGTACGTAACGCCAAAAAAACGGGGAAAACAATGTATCTCCGTGTCATTCTAGGGCCTATTGACAGCTGGGATGAGTAACTCGTCACAAAAATACCATAGAGCGCTATGTCAAGGTAACAGGAAAACTATTTTTAATTCTGCTCAAAGTTTTCATTATTATGTAGATTGACAGGGGTGTTATTGGATTTAGATGAAGGGTTAAAGGTTAAAGCCGTGTCGAAGCAAGTCTATGGAAACTTGTTCGTTTTTCCTTAATATTTTAAAGCAGCTGCAGCGAGCGCTCAGCTCGAGACCCGAGGCGTGTCCGAGGCACGGTCTCCACTTGCGCACCGTGCCTCTAGAGCAGTCATGTCAAACATAAGGCCCTTGGACCATAATGATGCGGCCCGCGACCAAAAATAAGTTCAATCACAATATTATAATAGGCAATGCTTCTTGTTCAAACGTAATAAACAAAGAAATATTTTTGTTCAAAGGTCCAAAAAGCAAATTTTAATTTTAATCTTCAGCATATTCTCAAATTACTACCACGAATATGACCGCCTGACATCAATGAGATTATTGAAAACAAACGAAGTCAGGTCTCTGTGAGCATCAACTGCAAGATAATTTGCTTATCTATCCTTTATTATTGATCAAGTACATCTAGTGTAGATATATTTATCTCGAGAGAAGTATATCTACCTGGTATAAGTATAAATATATCTACCTGGGCAAACAGATTTCCTTTAGTAAGGAGAGATATAAAGAAGAAGCCGACCGCAGAATAGCAATAACTTGGAGGAAATATTGGGCTCATAAAGAAATATTTAAATCACAGCTCCCGCTGTCAGCGAAAAAGATAGTTATGGATTCAGAAATTCTACCATGTCTCACCTATGGCTGTCAGACCTGGACGTTCGACTACAACAAAAAAAACAAAATCCAGACTACACATAGAAGGATAGAAAGAAGCTACCTAAACATAAAACTAAAGGATAGGATTAAAAATACGGATATTCGCAAAAGAACAAAAATAACCGACGCCCTTACCTTTTCTCTACAAAGAAAATGGAAGTGGGTAGGCCACATAGCTAGATATAACGATGACCGATGGACCATAAGATCTGCTAAGTGGATTGGACCAGATAGCACTAGAGCGAGAGGCCGCCCGCGGTCCAGATGGGCAGACGAATTGGCAACAGTAGCTGGTCAAAGATGGCTAGATACGGCAAAAGACAGAACAAACTGGAGTTCCTTGGAGGAGGCTTTTACCCTAAGGGGGCCATATAGAATAAAAAATTAATGCATGTCAAATATATAAATCATATATCTTGTTTAAGAATGTATATGGAATTAATTAAAGCTATATTCATTCATTCATTCATTCATTCACATCTAGTGTAACATAAAGACATAATATTATTTGAATTAATTAAAGACGATTAATTCAATTTAGTATGTGTTCACTTCTTTTAAATCTGGCCCGCTAACACACCCTATATTTGGTAAATGGCACTTTTAAAAATCCTGTCTGACACCCCTGCTGTAGAGAGTACGCGGCTTAACATAGAAATAAATTACATGCAATAATGATAGACTAGCAATGCAATGAAACAGGAACAACTAGGGATGCTACGGACGGAGCTTCGGTTTCTTTTCGAAAGGTCGGAAATTTCCGATTGATATTACGCTCGATCTTCACGCTTCCAAATCCTACTAATATTATCAATGCGAAAGTTTGTGAGGATGGATGGAAGAATGTTTGTTACTCTTTCACGCCAAAACTACTGAACCGATTAGGCTGAAATTCGGTATGTAGATAGCTTAGACCCTGGAATAACGCATGCGGTACTTTTTTTCCCGATATTCCGCCGTGAAACCGCGGGGCACAACTAGTAATCAATAAAATTCTCAAATAATCTTCCACCTTCGGACTTCGACTTCGGTCCCAATAAAATCTATAAAATGTTGATATTGTCTAAAGGTGGCAACTGACTGATAAAATATTCGCTTGATATGAATATTCGCATCGAGCATTTGTACATTTGTACTGCGAATAGACGAACATGGTACGGCCATACCACTGTACTACTTAATCTCCCGTACCGTTCGGTACTATAATAATAATAATAAATACGCAGGGCGGCTTATGGCGAGCCGTTGGGGAGTAGCGACCCCACGTACCTGAGTGCTCCCGGGGGAGGGTTATGTTCTTCATCTTCGGCTTGCCTTCACCGGCCGGCCGGAGTGAACACTGACGAGGAACAGTCCCCCACCTCTGTCTTGCCTTCATTGGCCGGCCAGAGTGGAGTCGCGAGAGCCTCGTGCTCGAGGGAGGATGTGAAGCATAAGTGGCGAGTGGGCGAGCGTGATGCGACCTTAGGGTAACGCAAGTGATAGCCGTTTAAAGTCCAGGGACACCTCTCCTACCCTTAGCCGTTCACACCAACGTTGCCCCTCTCGTCGCCCTTATTCCCATGTGGTGGGCGGCCTTTATGGGGGGTCCGTTTAGTGAGCGGCGAGTCATCGCCTGCCGTCATATTTCACCATGAGACGGAAGTGGCAGGTGCCGGAGTCTCTAGCAATAGCCCGGTTACCATCCATCTAGAAATCACACCTATAGACAAATCAAGTAGTTTCCATCCATTCACAATAGTCCTTGCACCTAGCAGGGGCTGTCTTTGAGGTCACCTTAAAAAAAAACTGTAGATGGTTTCAAAGATAGACCCCGATAGGTGCTATACATTACCTTTAGATTAAAAGCTCAAAGGGGCTTCTGCACGTTGGACTTAAAAAAAATGGTCTCCGTGCACGCCTTTCAAAAGACCGGGTATATCCCGTGTTTTCGAGCGACATAATAATAATATGGGACAACTTCCACACACGGTCATCTGGTCCCAAACTAGGCTAGAAGCCTGTACTATGGTAACCAGATGACTGATATACATACTTATATAAGCTTATAACACCCAGACACAGATCAAACAGACATGTTCATGCACACAAATGTTTGACCTTGCCGGGGATCGAACCCGGGCCCTGCGGCACAGAAAGCAGAGCTACCACCAACTGAGCCAACGAGGCTGTCTGACTATGTTCACGCTACACGATCGAACCGTTTTGATGTGCAAGCGACCGTACCACCGGTCACCGGACCAAGTAATAATAACAAAAAATATTCGCCGGACAGTGCGCCAGACGGTCGAACATGATATGGTGGCGAACTAAGTACGTGGTGCGGCCGTACCATGTTCGATCGTCTATGCGTAGTATTACTTGTAACCGCCCCGGTAGCACAGTGAGGAGAGAAAACGAAGTCCCAGGGGGTTAGAACGACACAGCAGATATGAATTGTCCGGCGCGAAAGAGAGAAAAACGAGGAAGCTAGTTATCCCCGTGCCATGCTAGGCGGGCAGGCGTGTCGAGCGAATATTCGTATCAGTTGCCACCTTTAAGGAAAGGCCAGGTCTAATGTACCCATAACCGACGAGCACGTATGAAGAATGTGATGCAAGTGGAAGAAGCAATAATCGTATGTTACAGGCAAGTGGAGAGAAATAGTTTTTGTCTACCACAACAGGATCAAGGCGTGACTGTATTTATGTATGTATAACGTATGTATGTATGTATTACGTATGTATGTATGTATTACGTACAAATGTATTTTTATGATAGTGAGTAACAACACGAGCAAATCAGGTGCCTGATGGTAAGCATCATGATTGCCCATATCAGACACAGTGCCACCCAGTGTTTTAAAATTCAAAATTCTGCGCGGCAATGCACTGCGCCTGTCACCCTGAGATATTAGTTTTTGAAACTCATCATGCTCAGTAATATCGCTGGTAACATTGCCCTTCAGATCGGCCTTCAGGCGGCCCCCAAAAGAGGCCTACCACTACAAAAATGTATGAATGTATGTATGTATATATTACGTATGTATGTATGTACATATGTAATACATACATAAGTCTCGTCTTGTTCCCGTAGTGGTAGACAAAAGCTATTATTTGTACAGTGTGGTCCTTTTATCTTGGCGTGTCTGAACATAGGCTCTGCGAACTTAAACGCATGTAAACTCGTGAAGAAAATTTTTATTATTATGATTGAACTGAACTGTTCATTACATTTTCAATATACATTTGTTCGTCTATTTTGTTTATCTGGGAATAACAGTTTTCTTCACGAGTTCACATGCGCTAATTTCGTAGAGCCTATGTTCAGACTCGTCAAGATAAAACGACCGTAATAATATGTATGGCCGATAGTCTGCACAAACTTATATTATTGAATATTGTGTAAGCCCAATTTCCCTCTTTAGTCCAGCTATTATTAAATTATGTTAATTATAATTAGTGTTAGAACATTGATTGATTAATTTTATATTATTATTATTATTATAATTTCACTCTACCTCACAAAGAAAGTAATTGGATTTTCACAACTCAGGACCTGATTTGCAATCTTATTTTTGTAGAGACGTCATCAAAATCTAGAAACAAAAAAACTTAATATAAATTGTTATAATATAGGAGTTTTATAAATTGAGAGTTAAGAGTTTATTTTTAGGTTTATTTTTGTCGTGGTAGGCCTCTTTTGCAGGGGGCCGCCTGGCGAAGTACCACACCTTTGCCAGTTATTCATCCGCCAAGCAGTAATGTGGGCATGACGAGTTTCAACAACTAATATCTCGGGGTGACAGGCGCAGTGCAGCGCCACGCAAAATTTTGAATATTAAAACACTGGGTGGCACTGTGTCTGATATGAGCAATCATGATGCTTACCATCAGGCACCTGATTTGCTCGTGTTGTTACTCACTATCACAAAAAAATAAAAGGTAAATATACTAAATCCCAAATTAATACGGCATATAATTAATATAGGTACCTAATAACTAATGTAAATTAATATATACAATTCACATCTATATATATAAAAATCTTGTGTCACGATGTATGTTGCCAATAAACTCCAAAACTACTGAACCGAGTTCAATCAAATTTCACATGTACCCGTATTTTGGTTTAACTTACTGGATAGGATAGTCTCAATTATTCGCTTATGTCGTGAATGTAAACGTCGAAGCGTCGACCTCACACGTCAGTCTCTCGCATTTATATTGTCCATTCACATACCTATTTAGTCGAGTACTTATTCTAATATGTATAGAAAATTAACTCAAATCAAAACAACAATAGCTTAAAGCTAAAACGTCCAAACATGGTCCTTTTTGAAAAATCACATGGACACATATTGCAATAGTTGGACTACCATAGGACTAAACCGGGATGAATGAAGAGGAGAAGGGAGGCCTTTAGATTATCTAAAACAAATAAAAACTCATTACTGTTTATTTTCATTGACGTACAAAAGTGTCAGATTGTGACCTACTATTATTATTATTAATTTTTAATCCCGCATATTCTGTAATTTTTTTGTTACTCTGCTAACATTTATTGTGTTCGAGCATGGGATATGCTGAAAACCAGCGCACAGGGTGACCCTGTGCAGCACAAAGCTGAGCATATCCCAATTGCTAGTATTATAGTAATCTAACTCTATTTAATTTTTGTGAAATGTTTAAATTTTTATTATTTTTTTCTATGCTGGCAATAAATTTATCTTTATCTTTATCTTATCTATTTGAATAAATATTTTTGAATTTGACTTTGCCTTTGCCCATCAGTGGGACAAACCAGGCTGATAATAATAAACCCTCTTCTTCCACCTCTATCATCGGACCTGTCACCCATCTGCCTGTAACATAATTCATTGAGACGATTCCAAAGTGCCCAAACACGATATATTTGACTACCGGCCCATCTTATATCTTGATGTTGCTGCATCAGGGCAAGGTTACCATGTCGTTGCAATATTGATGAAGTAACAGGCTACCAAATTGCGAATCGATCAGACCACTGAAAGTTGCTTATAAGCCTTTCAGCCAAGATAAGAGAAACATAGCCCTCGATCAGGTCAGCATTCAAGCAAAAAAAATTGGTTGTCTGTAAAGTCGGTTTACTGACGATAGTTGAACGTGACAACGTCTTAAGAAAATACTGATGGAATGGTAGCATTTTTCAAAAGAAAATTTTAATTTCATTTGTTTCACTTTTCACTGCACTTGATACTCGATCAAAACATGTAAATGTACTATAGTATAGCAGCTGTCCACGCAGACGCATCGCTCACTCAAGTAGGAGAGAGACGGATGTCGAACGCTGCCGAACGCAAAGGCCGATTGTGCTTCTTTGTCGCTCGTTCCGCGCTCTCGCTTGCACTTCAAGCCTTACATGGAGCGCCTCAGAGCGAGGTAACGCCGCATGAGTCATGTTTTTTCGTGCGTGCAGCCGGCTCTATCGAATTATAAGACGTTGTCACGTCAAAAATGCATCCAAACTGATTACGATGCCACAGACAGATAGACAATCATATACATAAAACTTATAAAACCCCTTCACTTTTCGGACTAGGTTTAAATACTTGTCCCGGTCACATCATACCTATTCACGTTTCTCAATGATTATATCCCAGTGGCGCCTCTGTGGCTTCAGTAGGGCCATACTGGCGGTTGTAACGCGTCATTAATGCAACAAATATGTTAATAGGCTCATTATTCGGCCGCCTTTGTCGTCTCCACGACGTATGCTAAGTGATTTTGGTTAACTGAAGATGATTTTCGTTAACTCTCATTGCTCATAATATTCTCTCTGAATTTGAGCCTCAGATTTTGTTTGACATTACAATTAGGTACATTACAATCATCATCATCAGCATGCTCGACTGCCAATCAAGAGGTCCGGGTTCGATCCCCAGGTCAGGCAGTGTTAAATATTTGATTTTTCCATTAGGAATTATCTCAATAACTGCCTGGAGTCTGGAACTGTGCCCGGTAGATGGCAATAGGCTCGCCCCCTATTACATGGGACCAATAACATACTGGCGAAATGTGGGTGTATCTAATGTGGGACTGAGTCCTGGGTACACCTCTGCCTACCCCTTTCTCTGCCTACACCTACGTCCACTGCTGAACATAGGTCTCCCCATAGACCGCCATAAACATATGGGAGTATTTTGCCGCAAACAGCACACTTGTTGTGCGGCTTGGTGATAGCAGCAGTTGTAATACTTGGTACCGGAGAACGCTGCTGCCCACTCGCAGAATATGTCCCTCTGCCGGGTCTCACGGCTCTCACGAGATGAGATAGGGGTGGCTCTATTATATAGCCGGGAACCACACAACGGACATAACAATAATCATCTAACAAAAATAATACCTAATAGCATTTCCTCTTTGCTTACAATTATGCGGGCGGGAGGGCGGTGCACTGGGCATGTTGTTATTGACACAAAAAATCGGAACTAAAAACTAAATATTATTGTTCCAGGAAGTAGTAGTAGTAGTTCCAGGTACTACCTACTGTTATACTGACACACATACAATAAATGACTACACAAACTATCCTACTAATATTATAAATGCGAAAGTTTGTGAGAATGGATGGATGGATGGATGTTTGTTACTCTTTCACGCCAATACTTCTGAACCGATTGTACTGAAATTCGGTATTTAGGTAGCTTTGCCAGTTATTCATCCGCCAAGCAGTAATGTGCAAACATTACTGTGTTCCGGTATGAAGGGCAATGTTACCAGCGAAATTACTGGGCATGATGAGATTCAACAACTCATATCTCAGTGACAGGCGCAGTGCAGTGCCGCGCAGAATTTTGAATTTTAAAACACTGGGTGGCACTGTGTCTGATATGGGCAATCATGATGCTTACCATCAGGCACCTGATTAGCTCGTCTTGTCACACACTATCATAAAAAAAAAAAAAAAGCTTAGACCATGGAATAATACATAGGGTGAAAATAAATAATAGACTGGAATGCTTTATATCCCGATATTTCCACGGGAACGATGACTACGCGGGTAATTCTGCGGGGCACAGCTAGTCTAACATAGTCCTGAATGCTATTACGTACTGACACACATAAAATATAAATGATATAATTTATAGACCTGCAGTACTACTAGGAATCTCAAAGCAAACCAATTAACTTATTATAGGCCAAAGCGCGGGCTTCTCTGAATGATTCTCTAATAAAATTGATTCATTTTCGCGTTTCTCTCGCCGCGCCGCGTGCTAGAACCACGCAGCGTCAACCCTATCAAGTATTGGTATAGCTACTTATAACATAACAATTTTTATCTAAAAATCCTATCCTACTAATATTATATTTTATACAAAAGTTTGTGAGGATGGATGGATGGATGGATGGATATTTATTACTCTTTCACGCCAAAACTACTGAACCGATTGAGCTGAAATTTGGTATTTAGGTAGCTTAGACACTAGAATAACACATAGGGTACTTAATTTTTATCCTGATATTCCCACGGGAAAGTAAACTGCGCGGGTGAAACCGCAAGGCACAGCTAGTATTATATAAATATAAGCGCCAGCGCTATGTTTGAACATAAGGTCTGGGGTTCATTTATCGCAGATCAGGCGAGAAATAGATTTTTCCATTTGGATTTTTTTTTAAGGGTGAAGTCTAGATTTGTCCACGGTCGATGGCGATAGGCTTAACATGGGACTTTAAAAAGGACTTGCTGACGATTCGGAAACAAAATATTCGGAGACATTGTCCTAATTGAAGTGGGTCGAACACATTTTAATTTTTTTTTTTTCATTGAAATTTCACGGACGCCAACAAATTATTGAAGCTGTTTAGTAAACTCAGATAAAAAGGTTTAAAACAAAAAAACATATGCGGAAACAAAAGGGTTTCTATTGGAATGCGGACAAAGCCACATGGGAAAAAGGCGTGATACCTAAGTATTATTAGATAATTTATATTTATTTTAATTTACTGTATCTTTCCGTCCAGTACTATATCCATAGTACTGGTAGAATACTGGACCGGATGGTTTTTTTTTATGATATTGAGTGGCAGGACGAGCAAATCAGGTGCCTCATGGTAAGCATAATGATTGCCCATATCAGACACAGTGCCACCCAGTGGTTTGAAATTAATTTCGCTGCCCAGTAATTTCGCTGGTAACATTGCCCTTCAGACCGGAACACAGTAATGTTTGCACATTACTGCTTGGCGGATGAATAACTGGCAAAGGTGTGGTACTTCCCTGCAAAAAAGGCCTATCACTACAAAATCCGGTATGGTCCGGTAACTATGAATATTTTCGTATTATAGTCAAGTTAGACGATCTCATAAGGACGGCAGGAACACGCTGGATGCAGGCAGCTTAAAACCGAACTGAATGGAAATCTATGTATGATGATGATAGTCAAATTACATAGTTTCCTAAATAATCAAAGCCCTATGACATTTTATCCTTTGATATCGAAAGGCATCTGCGTCGATTTCACTCAAATAAAAACCGAGATCATATCAGGCCGTGCACAAGCGTCTCTACTCGTACCTGCCCTCAGCCTGAATATTTAAACGAGACCGTATGGATTTTCTATATTATTAGTAATACAGATCTCTCCCTAGAGCGTTGCCTTCAGTAACTGTTTTCAATGTTTGCAGTCAAAATGCAGACTTACCATAATCAAGCTATGAATCTGTCACTTTTGTTTCTAATAGATTGGAGAGGGACAGACATAAGTTTAGG
Organism: Hemistola chrysoprasaria; assembly: GCA_947063395.1. Lineage (NCBI taxonomy): Eukaryota > Metazoa > Arthropoda > Insecta > Lepidoptera > Geometridae > Hemistola > Hemistola chrysoprasaria. The sequence goes on along the minus strand of OX346733.1, from coordinate 6,621,338 downwards.
AGTTTTGTGGGACAGATATAAAACCTAGGGTTGTCGCCATAAGAATCTTATTAGATATAAAATTAAACGTGTGTCTCCTACGAGTTGTGTGACAGAAACAAATATTGTAATATCCTTAGGCCTTCAGAAATTCATAGGACGCATCGGTAAATAGATTTGACATAAGTAATAAGTTTGTTTTCTCTCATCTGGTCCCAAACTAGACTAGAAGCCTGTACTATGGCAACCAGGTGACTGATATACATACTTATAAGTAATAAGCTTATTACACCCAGATACAGATTAAACAGACATGTTCATGCACACAAGTTTTTGAACTGGCCGGGGATCGAACCCGAGACCTGCGGCACAGAAAGCAGAGTTACTACCATCTGAGCCAACGAGGCTGTCAACTCCCAGACACAGATCAAACAGACATACATTGTCACGCGCCGGCCGAGGAACGAACGCGAAATCTGCGGCTCAGAAGGCAGGGGCACTACCAACAGAGCCAATGGCCACTCAAGTTAGATGTAATGGAATACTTGTATGGTAAATTTAGAAAACCCTGTAAGAAGGCAACAGGAAAACGAGTTTACTATACTTAATTTGGGTCAAAGGAGCCTACAAAGGAATACTTTTAGAAGAGCGTGTCTATATTTAACCTACGTTATAAAAACCCATTGTACTTTCTGTCAGGTAATTGCGAGTGATATGAAAGATCTATTTTTATCCGACAAGGATGCCGTTTCGCACGGTTTTAATTGCGTTATTGGATGACTTTTTGCTCATTAATAATTATATACTATAGACTATTAGTTAGACATATTTCATAGTGAGGAATGAGAGAGACGTCGCTAACCTTTCGTTGCCGTAGTTACAGTAAAATTTCATGAGAAACTCATTTTTTAGATGCTGTGTACTATTAGGTTTCTTTATATATTCTGTAAACTGTAAACTTTATTCCTGTCTGGGTGTTATAAGCGTATATAAGTATGTATATCAGTCATCTGGTTATCATAGTACAGGCTTCTAGCCTAGTTTGGGACCAGATGAATGTATGTGGAAGTTGTCACATATCATTATTATTATTCCTATATTTTTTCTTTTAAGAATAGGTAGGTACCCAATTCATCATCAGCCGGAAGACGTCCACTGCACTGAACACAGGCCTCCCCCATAGCACCGCCATAAACTATTCACATGGGGAGATTAAGCCTAGATCCGCACGCTTGTTGTGCGGCTTGGTGATCGCAGGAGTTGGAATACTTGGTGCATGAGAGCGCTGCTGTCCACTCTCCGAGTATGCCCCTCTGCCGGGTCTCACGGCTCCCACCAGATGAGTAAGGGGTGGCCCTATTATATAGCCGGGAACCACAATCTACCTTTTACCTATCCTTAAATACACACATAATATTCGATTTTTTTTTTTTTATAATGATAGTGAGTGAGTGACAAGACGAGCAAATCAGGTGCCTGATGGTAAGCATCATGATCGCCCATATCAGACACAGTGCCACCCAGTGTTTTAATAATCAAAATTCTGCGCGGCGCTGCACTGCGCCTGTCACCCTGAGATATTAGTTGTTGAAACTCATCAAGCCCAATAATTTCGCTGGTAACATTGCCCTTCAGACCGGAATACAGTAATGTTCAATTCAATTCAATTCTGGCAAAGGTGTGGTACTTCCCCAAGCCCCCTGCAAAAGAGGCCTACCACTAGAAAAACTTATTCATCAAAACATTTTTTTTGTACTACATGTGGAGTCTTTCATTCAGTCACTCAAGTCGAATGCCTTTATTACAGAGTTTATATCATATTCCAATCATTTCAGTTGTGATCATTTCCGGCATTTCATTGTGCTCTGAAGTAAATAAAGCTCTTAACTCCTACTTCCTTCGATTAACATCAAAAGAGTAAAGCTCTTAAAGGCTTAAGAGGAATAGTAAGTGCTTAATCTGCTTCCTGTGCCTGTAGTCTGTCACCTTGTCGAATCCCGGACAAAGCGCTATATTATAACTATGTATTTAACCAGCTGCGGCCCGCGGTTTTCTATCTCTAGGGTCTAACCTAGATCTATAGTGTTACAAAAAGGGTGTATTAATACTTAAGGCGGTGCATCTACCAACAACTTGTAAGAAGGAAATGTGAAATTCAAAATCAAATCAGCTGATTGGTCCGGTTTATATGGAAAGTCGAAATATTTTTTTGCTATTATAGCTATTCTTCTTTTGAAAGTTTTATGACGGATAGATGCACCCCCTTAAGTTACTTTACCTTTTTTAATTCACCAAATCTCGTCGATTGTAGCACGGTAAAGATATTATCTAGATATATCTTTACTGTGATTGTAGCTAATTTAGGCCTGGCATTTCATTAGAACAACATCAAATCTTCTTTCATCCACACTCTCCACATGTTCAAATCACGTAAGCATTCCTTTCTCTATCTTTGTCAATACATCTTCTGACACGCCACAGCGTTCCCTAAATCCACACGTCCCGAGTGTCAGCTGAAAAGCCGAAGAAGCTTCCTCCACCGCACTGCATCTCTAAAAGACCAACCTGCAGATGCACGACTGGAAAAATGGAAGGAAAAACATCTACCTCCACCAAACTTCGCCGAACTCCAGAAGAAGCTTCCTCTAGGGCACGATTTACAGTGGCCAATCTGGAAGTCACTAAACCGATTGCGCACCCAGGTCGGCCGCTGTAGACAAAACTTGTTGGCACATAAGAAGCGCTGGTCTAGAGGAATGTGACTGTGGAGCTCCTTGCCAGACCATGGCCCCTCTAATTGAATCTCCCCTGTGCCTGTGCCTGAACACCTGCAATAAGGCAGACCTATATAACGCCACAAATAACGCAATAGACGTGGCAACACAGTCTAATATAATGTCGATGAACCATTGATACCATAAGAAGAAGAAGCGAAATGATGGGAAAACAGCTATACTGTGTACAAGTTAACGTGCCTGGCGCCGGAGACGGAAACAAGACAGTCGGGTCGTCCGGTCCGTTTTGTTACATAAAAAGATCACAATCTATTTATGGACGCAATCAGACTTTAAAATAAACAGCGACAAAAAAGATATCAAAGTCATCGTGTACCTACCTACTCTAGTGTTGTTAATAATTTAGTCTGCTCGGACTGATTCATTCATCTAGCTAAAACTAAACAGCTGTTTCGTTACAGACAGGTAGGTAGGTAGTGAAGTAGCTAGTGGTCATATATTTATTGTCCGGTCTTCGCGCGCGCTCCGATTAGTGACTAGATACCGCGGTCATACTTGTCAAATGCGACAACTAATACTATGCCTAAGTATTTTATGTTTGTACCGGCACAAACCATGTGGTTTATTGGTACAAGAAACATTATATTGTAATATTTATTTGATTAATAAAGAAAAAAAAAATTTATTACCGTGACCAGTAGCGCTCCTTGCAGACAGTTTTTCACACATGTTACGCACACCACCATACCATTAAAGTTGCCGTGTTTGCATAGCTATTGTATTAGGCAGTGCGGTATGTGGTTAGAGCGTGCGCGGAGACTTATCACATCACACAAGTAGTTTTTGCGTGAAAGAGCAACAAACATTGAATTGATTGGTGATGAAAGTGGAAGAAGCTAAAGTTGTGTGTCAGGATCGTAGCGAGTGGAAAGATATAGTCTCTGCCTACCCCAATGGGAACAAGGCGTGACTGTATGTATGTATGTAGCAACAAACATTCACATGCTTGATGGATTGGATATGAAATTTGTTGTAATAGAGCTAAGTTGCTAGACCTGTAAGGGTACGACCACGCTCTCGACCAGTCTCGCACTTGCGATCCGTCTGCGCTGACATTTACTCTCTATACAAAGCTGTCGTAACTAAAAGTTTCAGTAACAAGAGTATCAACGGTAGGTATTAGGTACTTATTGCACGTAAGCTAAAAAGTAAAGTTTATTTTTAGAATTTCATATCTTTTTTTGAGGCGAAGTTACGGACGACGAGACGGTTCGTCCTGAACAAAAAGGTGCAGTTTTTCAGCTTTCACAGTTCACTGACTGATGAATTAATCTGTCGACAAAAACCCTTCAACTTTTTCGGCTGCCAATTTAGAGATTTGACATGCCGTTGCTCGATCTAATCGCTGATAAGTAGTAGAAAGACCCTGATTTTAAAGAGACTTTTTATACGTAGGTAAGTAGTAAGTACCAACTAGATCATACTGTTTCTGCCCTGATAGTCTTTGAATTGATGGCTGAAGTGATAATAATATCGATTTAAGTACTTTTCGTTTGGTGGGGCAGTGGAGGCTTATGCTGAACTTTTATTTTGAGGCTGTATTTCCTTTTTGCATTCCTTTAGGTAGGCGTTGTCTTTATAAGTAAGCGACAACGCGATCATTGACCCGACGGTCTTATAGGTACACAGGTCTTGCAAAAAAAGTACGTTGTAAGTTGCGTTTTTCTTTTCAAATTACGGCCGCAGGAAGCATGACGATAGATGGGTGTGCTGTGCACACGCAAACATTTTCATGCAAACTGCGTGCACGGTACGCACTGAGCACCGCACTCATCGATGGCAACATCGTACAGCGGCGGTGCCGCGAAAGAAAAGTTACTATAGCATGATCGTACTGAAATTGGGCTCGTTGCAAGACCATGTATAAGACCATGATTGACACGCGATTCGTGTACACGTCGGAATGTGAATGTCTATGTACCTAAACGTCAATAGGTGTGTCCTGCCCCGGTAGCACAGTGGCCAGAGATACGAAGTCCTAGGGAGTTAGAAAGAGATAGCAGATATTGCAATGTTCGGGCGCGAAAGAGGAAAAAAACGGGGAATATAAGCTATCCCCGTGCCATGCTAGGCGGGCTGGTGTCCTAAATCCTAAGTTAAAGCAACGCGTTTCCATTTAGAATTTTCACATCGCGGTACGTAACATCCTTTGTCATCAAGACGACTAACTTTTACGAGAAAAAAAAAACGTCTAAAACTGTCATTTACAGATATTAATAGAATAACTTCATGGTTAAACGCACGCTAATTTAAGATATTTTTTATTAAGGGGTCGTTGAAGTATTAAAATAATCTCTGGCGATGACAATCAACCCTCTCACCGCCCACGTATCGTCCCCTTTATTGTTACTGAATTGCTGCCTACAGGACTTCTTTGAAAAGTTTCCAGCCTACAGCTGTAATAAAATGGGCAGAGAAAATATTATTGCAAAGGATTGAAAACATTTTACATGGAGAATGATCGATGATCAAAACAGACTTGGAATTAATTCTGCGAACGGAATACAATGTCTACACGACCGTATTGAAAGTGGCTAAAATTGTACAACCGCCTTAAGAGGCAACACCACCATATAACAATTGGACACTACATAATATAAGTGTCCAAAAACGTTTGCATTAACATACGAGGGGAGGTCAAAAAGTTCGCGGAATGAAAGGGAAGGGGGGTGAATTTAAACATGAAATTATTATTCCTTTTCAATATATTCTCCATTAACCCTAATACACTTTTCAGACCTTTCAAATAATTTGTTTATACCTTCGAAAAAAAATGATTTGTCAAGGCCTTCAAAATAAGCAGATATTGCCGACTTCACTTCATCGTCATCAGTAAATTTCTTTCCACGAAACTCTTTTTTCATGTTTGGGAACAAATAATAATCACAAGGGGCCAAATCTGGACTATAGGGAGGGTGGTTTAAAGTTTCGAAGCCGCACTTGTGTAAGGCAGCCATCGCAACATGACTCTTGTGAACGGGTGCGTTGTCGTGCAAAAGGAGCACACCTCGAGACCATTTTCCCCTTCTCTTTTCTTTAATTGCTACTTTTAATTTTTCCAGTAGTGTAGCGTAGTACTTCCCCGTGATATTGACACCTTTATCTTTATAATCGATCAATAAAATCCCCTTGGAATCCCAAAAAACTGTAGCCATAATCTTTCCGGCCGATTGTGACACCTTAAACTTCTTGGGCGGTGCTGCGCCTTTTTTGTGCCACTGCTGTGCTGTGCAGCGCTGTGAGCATTCTCGGTACCCATCTTGCACTGACCTAAGACATGCCAAGATGGTCATGGAGAATATTCAAAATGGTCGTAGATGATACTCCAGTCATCTCTGCGATTTGTTTCTTCTTTAGGCGTGCATCTTTTAGAACAAGTTTTTCAACTTTTTCAACAATGTCTGAGGACGTTGCTTCAATTGGCCGACCTGAGCGCTGATCGTCTTCAATTGAGTCTCTGCCTTGCTTGAAAAGACTATGCCACTTGTAAATCATTGTTTTTCCAGGGCAGGAGTCCCCGTAAACGGATGACATTTCTTCCATAATGTTCTGAGGTGTTTTTCCTTGCTTAGTGAGAAACTTAATCACGGCACGATACTCAATTTTCTCCATAGTTGATATTTTCTACCCGATTGACTTGTTTATCCAGTGATATCTCAAAGGTTTATGAACCGATTGGGCTGAAACTTAGTATTTATAATTGTTTTGAGTCAACAAGTAGCGACAGGTAAAAATAACTACGCCCTCCCCTCTCTAAACCCTCCATTCCGCGAACTTTTTGACCTCCCCTCGTATATGACGATCAGCGGCAATCTTGTAGTGGTAGGCCTCTTTTGCAAGGGGCCACCTGGAGAAGTACCACAGCTTTGCCAGTTATTCATCCGTAGTGTAAAAGTAAGTGACCGCACGATGAAATTTCATCGCGACTGCTCGAGCGGTTCGGTGTATCACATATACACGTACGTAGACTGTAGTTTGCTATGCAGTCGCATCTCGAAGCTGTCGATACTGGCTCCTTCAAGCTGTCCGTGCATGGCCGACCTAACTCATACATAAGTCTTGCTCAACAGTACAGTACATCCATTAAGATAACTGATAAAAATGAAGCGAGAGTGCACTGACTTTCCCGAAAGCGGTCGTAAAGTATGCCGATCGCGCCTCACAACTTTCGTCCAACATGGTGTGGACAACTACTCCCATTGTACTGTGGCTCGAAGTTGGAATGTTAATCAGACTCCATGGCTGTCATGTGCGCCTGGTACTTGCATGGTGGGTTGCATAATAACGTGGTTTTAACATCTCTATTAAATGTACTTTTCCTCTTTAGCATGGGAATTTGTTTTACACGTAGGTAGCTGTTTCTATGGCTTATGAATAAGTTGGTTTTTTTAATTTAATACAGTGAACAAGAGCACGATGTTTGCCTGTAAACCTATGCACGAACGTTTTTGACGATCGCGATTGTGTCGAATTCGGGCGTTCAAAAACGTATGGGATTTGATATACCGACGATATTAATTTGATACGATTGTATTCTTCACCAGACATGGTGTTTGTATAGATTTTTTCTCAATGACAGCTAGGACTGAGGAACTGTGCTCGGTAGATGGCAAAAGGCTCGCGCCCTATTACATAGGACCAAAAAGACCTGAGACCTGAGTCCTGGGTCAAAGAATACTAACTATTAATATAACGTAAAGAAGCGACATACACCTCCCCACACCGTTTTACGTCGCCTGCAAGTCAGTCAACCAGGCAGTAACTTTTTACAACTTTTTACACACACATTTGACGCGTGTACACCGCACACGTTATGTTTTCTACGTAGTATAATTGAGGGCTATTGGACGAGGGCGATTGTATGGAGTGACGGGGGTCTGCCTGGGACACTCAGCTGAAGCTACAAGTAGCCGGGGCGTCTGTCTCGACGGTACAATTTCCATGGGCTAGACAGAGAGAACAGATAGAGAGATACGCGATAGAAAGAGAGGCAGCTTGTATGTTAATATAACCATAATTATTTAGGCGCTTTGCGACCTGAATTGCACTTTATTGTGTGGGAGCTAGAGTCGCTATTTATTTCAATTATTTTGTGGAGTGTCCCTTCTGTCCTTTAGTATTATGTGCCTGGGTACAACTCTCCCTAACCCTTCGGGAAAAAGGCGTGATGTCATGTTTATAATCCAAGAAAGACTGCTGTCACAGATTCATTGTATATAATATATATATACTATATTAATATATAAAAATAAATGTCAAAGGTTTCCCCATTTTGCACAATTTAATCTAAGGCCTTGTATTGATTGCTACATAAAGCTATCTTTTATTCCAATGATTGAAAGGTAGATCGAATTGGAATAGGTAATGTTGTTTCGGACGCCGCCGCTGGTTATCCATAACTAGAATAGAATAATAAATGTCCATCACTAATTATGGGAATGAACGGACTTCAAAGAAATAATCATATTCATGGCAACCATCATGATATTATGTCGTAGAACGTTGAGAAAATATGCAACTAACGATAAGGCCGCCTATTATTGATCAATACGGATTTCTTTAAAAATTAAAATTAAATCCATTTATTTCCACTTTGGGCCACTAGTTAATATATAATAATAATAATAATATGACTAGCGTAGTGGCTATTTAGGCATTGTTGAACTACGGTAGTGGCTAGTGCTGCTACCGATCATGAGGTCCCGGGTTCGATCCTCAGGTCGGACAGAAAGTGATAGCCTGGCGACTGGAATTGTGCCCGGTTAATGGCAATAAGCTCGCCCACTATAACATGGGACATTAAAAAATATAATAGGCGAAGTGAGGATTATACCTACTACGGGACTAGGTCCTAGGTACATACACCTCTGCTTACCCCTTCGGGAAAAAGCGTGATGTTATGTAATTTTGAAAAGATTACCTATAAGATTGTAGGCAACTGTAAAATAAGTAGGAATAATAATTAACAAAACCACAATGTTATGTACAGTTAATATTTCTCAACAAAATCTGCAACCAAACACACTCATCTATCTACAACCTTTATTCATGTAGAGGAGGGCGCTATAGTCTATGCATTAAGGCGTTTTAACACCAACTACGAGGTATGGAAGCGGCACGAGAGAGGTGTCACTCCATTGTTTAGAAGGTATGTTCGGCCACGAGCCCTCTTCCAGAGGGTTTGGCAGATGGTTGTCGCTCGGCTCGCGGGCTCGCCGCGTCTAGCCGCGTCGAAAATATTTTTGCATATAAACAATCTATACTATATAACCGTATTGCACATGTTGTTGTACTTACTGATGTGAAAATGAAAGAAGTAACAAGGAATTAATTCAAATAAACTGAAAGTCTATGAGGATGGATGGATGTGTGTTACTCTTTCACGCCAAAACTACTGAACCGATTGGGCTGAAATTTTGTATGTAGGTAGCTTAGACCCTGAAATAAACATATGGGGTACTTTCTCCCTATATTCCCACGAGAACGAAGACAACGCGGGTGAAACCGCGGGCCACAGCTATGAAAATAATAACATAGAAATTAAATAAGACATTTACACACTAAAATTTAGTAAAGCTAATTAATACACAGTAACACACTGTTACCTGTATTGATTTATTTCAATATTTACTAACTTAAATATGTGTATTATAGGTATTGGTGAGTGGGAACCCTCGCCCTCGCACTCGAACTCAATAAAACCGATTTAGAGTGACTTTTACCCGACTAGTGTCAGGTAAAAGTCATGAAAATATGAACGCTGGCATTACACGAGAAGGTTCAATTTCGTGTGCTAGCAGAAAGAGTAGGTACCCAAACAGGTATTTTCCTCGAGAGTGAGTTTTCTGTACGTGATTTTTATTTTTTATTCAGTAGTATCGTGAGACAGTTCGGACGTCACACCTCCCGCGCCACTCCCATACTTCACGTTAACTATACTTATAGGTAATAATAGCAGGAAGCTAGTTCCATTTTTGACCACATTAATATTATGTGTATAAAAACATTGTATTTAACTTTCTCAATGCAAGTATGTTGCAGTAACACGGGCGTAGTAACATGGGCAATCTGCACTAAAAGACTAAAATTAGACGAACATGAACCATGAATTTTCAACGTATTTTTACGTTATCCGGTATTATGTAATATAAAGTTTTTGAGTTCTAAGTCCATCCCTCTCTACCCGTGTTTGCCGTAAGAGTCTGCTAAGGTTTGTCAGATCCAGAGGATGGGCAGCAGCGTTCTCTGCGTAAAATTCACCAAACTGCGCTCGCCAACCTGCCTGCCAAGCTTGGCGAGTTTTGGCAAACCGCCCCCTAAATGGGGGAGGCCTAAGTTCAGCAGTGGACTTGCTACGGCTGAGAAGAAGAAGAAGTCCATAAGGCGTGGGTAAAATAAGAACTTTGATGTCACATAAAAAGGCATGTTATAAGTTTGACGTGTATGTGTGTTTGTGGCATCGTTGCTCCTAAGTTTTGTATGTTTGTATGCTAGAATGATCAAGATGGTTCTTAAATTTTATAATATTATTTTGCAGGGGTCAGGTAAACATGTTAATTTTATCTAATGTCAATTTGTTATGAAGTTAATAGTGGTGCGTGGTGTCAGTGCCCAAGGCCCCGCGATCCAGGGCGCTTCAAGTTACTGCCAATCACCAACCAAATAATTATTAGCAACTAAACTCCTTATAATCTCAAAAAGTTCTCACCTCGATCTAGCAGTCAGTGACCAAATTTTTAAGCCTAAGTAATAACAAAACAAGTATTTTAGTGTCTGTTTTTCCCAAATTTTGTTGTCTGTTGTCTACTGGCCAAATGTTGCTAAACCCAAGAATCCAATAGAAATACTACTAATGCCTAAACCAATTAATAATAAACATAAGTAGTAAGTAGGTACACCTTACCTTGCCTTATCCATCCATTTTTATAAATATCTCAGAGCTACAGAATTAACTTATATATGTGTAAACCCATGTCTAAAAATAATTATCTTTATCACAATGATAATAAACAAATATAACATAACATACATTCACGCCTTTTTACCGAAGGGGTAGGCAGAGGTGTACCCAGGACTCAGTCCCATAGTAGATACACCCACATTTCGCCAGTATGTTATTGGTCCCATGTAATAGGGGGCGAGCCTATTGCCATCTAACGGGCACAGTTCCAAACTCCAGGCAGTTATTGAGATAATTCCTAATGGAAAAATCCAATATTTAGCACTTTGTCTGACCTGGGGATCGAACCCGGGACCTCTTGATTGGCAGTCGAGCATGCGCCCTCTACGACACCGAGGCAGTTAGATTACATCACCCGCCTAGTGTTCGTTCCCGTGGGAATATCGTGATAACAAGTACCCTGTGTCTTATTCCAGGGTCTAAACCATCTACATACCGAATTTCAGCTCAATCGGTCCTGTAGTTTTGACGTGAAAGAGTAATAAACATCCATCCATCCATCCTCACAAGTTTATATAAAAAACTAGATGTGCCCCGCGGTTTCACCCGCTTAGACATCGTTCCCGTGGAAATATCGGAGAAAAAACTACCCCATGTGTTATTAAGGGTCTAAACTATCTACCAAGACATACCTAATTTCAGCCAAATTCATTCAGTAATTTTTATGTGAAAGAGTAACAAACATCCATGGTCACATACTTGCGCATTTATAATATAAGTAGGAAGTAGGATAGTATAGCTTGACAGAAAAGAGTAGAAACAGAACTAATTTAAAGTTTTAGTGGTTGACTTAAAAGTTTTTCTAATTGATAAATACAGTGGCGTCCCCATTATTTTCTACTCTTTTCTGTCGAGATAATAGTTGCGTATTCTTTATAATTCTGACACTATCTTGGGTCAAACACCAACTCAACAAGTAGAAGATAAATTGATATCATGTTGATATTATGATGTGGGTTGCATAATGTTTCGCAAGCAGTACTGCTGATCCTGTGGTCCCAAGTTACATCCCCAGGTCAGGCAATAAGTGTAATTGGATCTTTTCATTATGAATCTTCTCAATAACACACTCACCAACACCAATCCAACTCGCACCACACTCACTATACACCAGACATACAAAACAACTTTAGTGCACTTATCTTAATCTACAACAATCAAAATCACCTACAACCGACGAGCACTTATGAAAAATGTCATGAAAGTGAACGAAGCGAAAATTGTATGTCAGGATCGTAGCAAGTGGAGGCAAATAATAGTCTCTGCCAACCCCACCGGGAACAAGGCGTGACTGTATGTATGTATGTATCTTAATCTCTCTTCTCAATGTCTTCTTAATGTTCTTAAGATTATGTTAAAAAGGCCGCGTAAATACCCCACGGTAGATGTATACAGAGAAAGTAAAGTGCTTAATGTACGTCAACTTTTCATTTTAAAAACGTTTTTATCCGTACATAGGGCTACTATTTCATCAGATATACATATGGCTATGCTAAAGCGTAGAATTTACCAGCTTTCTAATACTACCACCCGTTCCTATAATACAAAATTCGCTCACCGCTTTGGTGAATTAATAAGAACTCGCATCTACAACTTAGTCATTAAAAACTGTAGAAACAATATGATTAAAAATTTAACAGTCCGTCAGGCCAAACCAATAGTGCAACAGTGGTTACTGGGTTTGAACTATGATGCAACCGAAAAGCTGCTTGTGACTTTGAGGTAGACATTACTGGTCAGTTCTTTCAACTTTTTTTTCATAGCTTTAAGGTTTACTATATTAAGTTTATATTTAATGTGCAAATCAACTGGAAGATTTACTTATAACAGTTATTTGGAAATCAGTCAGATGAGGTCTAAAAATTCACAGGTAAAACTTTTCTAAACCCCCACGATACAGGCAGAGCCTAGTGTGGGGGTTATTCGTAAATCTTACCTATTATACCTCGCACATAGGAACTAAAACTCTCATACTCATTAATTTTATTAGCAGTAATACTTGTTAATAGTTAAGAACTCATTATTATTACACTATTTGAATTAAGTCTCTGTGCTCCTTGTGCTAAATAAAATATTTTTCATTTTTTTTTTTTTTTTTTTTTTCTCTTAATTAAATTGTCATACTATTTCTATCCAAACTCAATTTCATCTACAAATGTGTACATAAACTAAATTATATTAAGTGGAGTGGGGTACTGGTGATTTGTATCAGAGGTTTTTCACTAAACCTATCACAAACACCAGTCTTCCACAAAACATATTCAATAAATCTAGCCCTAAGGTCGCAATGTAACAATTTTGTGGAAGAGAAATAAAAGAGTATTCTATTCTATTCTATTCTTAATAATAATATGGGACAACTTCCACACACATACATCCGGTCCCAAACTAGGCTAGAAGTCTGTACTATGGTAACCAGATGACTGATATACATACTTATTTTATAACACTCAGACACAAATCAAACAGACATGTTCACAAATGTTTGACCTGGCCGGGGATCGAACCCGGGACCTGCAGCACGGAAAGCAGAGTTACTACCATCTGAGCCAACGAGGCTGACAATGACGGCCTGAAGTCTGGAACTTTGTGCGGTGGATGACAATAGATATAATAGACCCCCTCAATTATACATGGGATTAAAATACATAACTGGCGAAATGTGGGTGTGCCCACTATGAGTGCTGGATACACCTCTGCCTACCTCTTCGGGGAAAAAGGCCAAACTTTAATATTAAAATGTCAGTAGGTGTAGTCCCGTGACTGATTTTATGGCATGCACATAGATTATGGAGTCCAAATAAACAGAGTTGGACATGTGGGTAATAAAATTTTTTCATTACGTTAGGAATTGAGATGTGCAAGCATTACACAGAGAAAATAATAGTACTGAGGTAGAAATAATGCTCAAGCCAATTGGTATTAAAAAAAAAAATTACCCCTGACAGAAGCGGAAGGGGTGTTGTAAATTTAACATGTCTATCCAACTAATATTATAAATCTCAAATCTCAGTAAAATGTTTGTTCCCTTTTTCATGCTAAATCTGCTTAATCGATTGCGCTGTAATTTGTTATGTGGATAGCTTAGACCATGGAAAAACACATAGGGTACATTTTTCCCGATATTCCATGAGAATGAAGACCCGCAGGTAAAATCGCGGGACACATAACATAACATAACATACATTCACGCCTTTTTCCCGAAGGGGTAGGCAGAGGAGAGTAGGTGTACCCAGGACTCAGTCCCATAGTAGATACACCCACATTTCGCCAGTATGTTATTGGTCCCATGTAATAGGGGGCGAGCCTATTGCCATCTACCGGGCACAGTTCCAGACTCCAGGCAGCTATTGAGATAATTCCTAATGGAAAATCCAATATTTAACATTTTGCCTGACCTGGGGATCGCACCCGGGACCTCTTGATTGGCAGTCGAGCATGCGCCCACTACGCCACCGAGGCAGTCGCGAGGCACCGCGGGACACAGCTATACTATACTACATTATAAAGCCCGTCACACACGTAGCTATAATATATATTATTATAAATCATAGCAAGGCATATTACGATATATTTTCTATACAAATATTCGACTGACCGCATACGCAGCTATAATATATATTTCTATGACGTCACCAACATATACCGTAATATATATTATAGCGTCGTCTCCGTGTGTGGTAGCTTGCTATAATATATATTATAGGACTGTATATTAATATATATTATAGCTGCGTGTGTGACGGGCTTATCTGTCTCTGCTTGTAGCCTATAAACAAATAGACTCATGAAAATCGGTTTGGTATCATTTGGTTGCTTCGAAAATACATACATACATACAGTCACGCCTTGTTCCCGGTGGGGTAGGCAGAGACTATTTCCCTCCACTTGCTACGATCCTGACATACAACTTTCGCTTCGTTCACTTTCATGTCATTTTTCATACATGCTCGTCGGTTGTAGGTACTTTTGACTTGGCCTTTCCTAAGAACAACGTCAACTTGGTCATGAAAAGTACGCCTAGGTCGACCGCTACCGACTTGACCATTCACACTAGCCTTATAAATCTCTTTTGTTAATCTCCTTTCATCCATCCTCTCCACATGTCCGAACCACCCCAGCATTCCTTTCTCTATCTTAGTCACTACATCTTCTACCACGCCACAGCGTTCCCTTATCGCACTATTCCTCATTTTGTCCATCAAGGTCACTCCAATCATGCTTCGCAGGCTTCTCATCTCCACAGCATTAATCTTACTTTCATGCTTCTTCTGCCAGACCCAACATTCACTACCATACGTAAGCGTAGGGATCAGTACCCCTCTATGGACAGCCAGCCGTGCCTTTTTAGACACTTTCTGACTGTTCATAAAGGTATGCAACGCCCCATTCACTTGATTTCCTGCCAAAACTCTTCGTTCAATATCACAGTCATACTTTCCATCCCTTGTAAACTTAGAACCCAAATATACAAACTCTTTCACTTGTTCCACTTTTTCTCCACCAATCAGAATATTGAAAACTGTAACTGTAACTTCGAAAATATTGAAAAATTTTGCAACCTTGCCCTGATACAGCATCAGTTTCAGATGGGCGAGTAGTGAAATATATCATGTTACAGATAAGAAACTAAATATACATGTCCTACTAATATTATAAATGTGAAAGTTTGTGAGGACGGATGTTTGTTACTCTTTCACGCAAAAACTACTGAATGGATTGGGTTGAAATTTGGTATGTAGGTAGCTTAGACCTTGGAATAACACATAGGGTACTTTGTTTCCCGACATTCCTATGGAAACAATGTCTATGTGGGTGAAACCACGAGGCAGAGCTAGTATGTATTAATATATATATTATATATATAAATAGATGGGTTTTTTTATTTCTGAAGTTACACTTGTATAGGTTTCAAGCTATCCAACATGGCAATGCCACCAGCATCTTGGGTATGCTGCTATCTGACAGTGGCTTAGAGCACTTAGATTTTCTATAGGCTGACATATCGACCTGTGGATTTTCAAAGTTTTCTATGGCATAGTGTATTTATTTAGTGTAGATACTAAGTAGGTAGTCCTATTGTTTAGTCCTTTTTCACTCAGCCCTATTATATTAAACATAAAAGAAGCTAACAGCTGACAGCCTGGTTGGCACAGATGGTAGTAACTCTGCTTTCTGTGCCGTAGGCTCCGGGTTCGATCCCCGGCCAGTTCAAACATTTGTGTGCATGAACATGTCTGTTTGATCTGTGTCTGGGTGTTATAAGCGTATATAAGTATGTATATCAGTCATCTGGTTACCATAGTACAGGCTTCTAGCCTAGTTTGGGACCAGATGACCGTGTGTGGAAGTTGTCCCATATTATTATTATTATTAAGGATATCAAACATAGGTTCAGTAACAGCTTCACACTTTTCTTGTGGAATTGGTGCCGATTAAAAGGTTAGGTATGGTTAGTGGGTTAAATACTATAAAATATTTTGATGAACAGAAATGTATTATTACATAATCACAATACCAATTTAGTTGGGGATTCCCTACATTCAAGGACAAGCCATATTTGTACTACTATTGCAAAAGGTATACATATAACAATATTTACATAATTACTTGGTATTTTGAAACTATTTATATACTATGATTAGGCAATCAAACATGATACGGCCATACCATGCACTTGGTTCGCCACCATACTATATTTGATCATTTGGTGCACTATCTGGTGAACATTATTATGACTTGGTACGGTAGCTTGCACATCAAAGCAGTATTGGATTTCGTGTGTGAACACCATATGTAACGGTACAGTGGTACTGTCCAAGTCAAAGTAAAAAAGATGTATTCATTTGAATAAATTAAAAAACGTATTTAGGGCACAATCTGACACTTTTGTATGTCAATGAAGATAAACAGTAATGAGTCAACCGTGCGCGCAGAAAGATACCTCTACAAGAAGAGTGTACAAGAAACTTGTAGGGCTTAATTTTTTCAACTGATTGTTTTACAATATTTGGTTTGGTTACATTCGTTTAATTGGAAGGTGCCGTGTGGTGGCTATGCAGAAGTTTCCAGGCATCTTTGTCCTCTGCCTACTTTTTATTTTGTATGTTCTTTATCATGCAATCAGTCTGAGAGACTATAAGCAGATGAGGTGATTGCTGGATGGTGTGGAGGGCGCTACTCCCATTGGAGTAATCCCCTCAGTTAAAGCAATTAGACTGTCTCGTCAAATATATCCTGCCGTTTCTTAAATGTACTGATTGACTTTATAATAAGCCTTCTTTTGTAAATAAGATTTTATATAGGTTTTCACTGTTGAACAATGTTTAGTCATCCATTTGTTGTATTAACTATAGCAGCATTAAACATAACACCTTTATAAAGGGGTAGGGTAGAAGTCTACCTACCCCTCTGGAATGGGGTTCCTAGAACCCAGTTCCATGGTAGGCCTATTGTTACAACTAACAGGCAAAGCCCCAGATTCCAGGTTGTCATTGAGAATATTCTATTTGGAAAATCCAATATTAAACCATTTTGCTCATATGCATGCCCTTTCCCGGAAGATGTCTAGTAAAGTTGCACTGAGCATGGAAAAACAAAAAGTTCACAGACTCCAGGCTGAATCTTTCTTACTACACTATTGACATGCCATTGCTTACCAATTTTGACTTGATTAACACCTTAGCTGCCATTATAATGTAAGGTTGATGGAATGATATAGAATCACACAACATTGACCACAGTATTAGCTAAGGTCTAAAGTATTAAGAGGCAATTACTAAATAAGTAGGATGGCTCAACACAATCTCAATCTTGACAACTTATTAGTGTAAATACTAAGCAGTTTGGTACTTGACAAGCTTGAAGTGTTCAGAATATTCAAAACTGTGCTCATGTTTCATGCTCTGCCTCAAGTGAATGTAGTGTACTCACCAGCAGGTGGGTGTGGCGTTATCCACGGTGTCCTGATTGGGCTGCGAAGGAGACTCTGCTCCCCGCGCGCCACCCGCCACAGACGAAGCCGTGGTGACGCTGTCTCGCCGCCTCTCACTGCGATACCACCATCATCGGAACACGCGCACTGTGTCAACAACTCACTGACACCAGTTGCATATCCACTGTATCACTCCACTCCACTCCTCGACGTGAACACACTACACCATCCCCAGATCACGCCCCGCGATCACAACACTATAAATCCACTGAAAAATGGCAACCTTCGAAACGATCCCAAATCACCGCACTCGGTACTCCACCATTAAAACTGCAATATTTATAAACTTTCACGGTTTAATTATAGATCACACGTTACTATTAACGTTAGAACATAAGTAAAAGCTAAGAAAATAATATTTATAAATAGCTTCGGATTATTTTGATACAAATCTATATCGGTCTATCACTCCATACACACCCCTGAAACGGGTGCCGAGGATCCTCTTCTTTCTCTTTGCGATACGTTTAACATATGAAAATTAGCACGGAGCAGTTAATAAGACTACAATTAAATGACCTACACCCTGATATCTACAAAGACATTTTGTAGCAATGACAGCGGATCCGTATCGGCTTCACAGAACCTATAGAAAAAAATCAACATGTCGCCGCCTGTCGACTGTGATATTGCAAGGTGTTTTATCATTGACACTTTAAAATCGAGTTAAAGGGGCGTGGTCAACTCGTAAAATCGATTTTTTTTTTTGTAATAATATGTTTGTGCACCATTAACCTTCCTATTTATTCCAGATAATTAATAATTATTTCAATAATTTGCTATTTTTATACATTTTCATGCCAACATAACATAACATAATATAAAAAATTCTGCTCGCTGTAAGCTGTGCTATTATAAAAAATCGAAAAATTAGTGTTATTCTAGGTATTATGCACATAGCTATAATTACCTTTTATTTTATATAAATGGTATAACCGACAGACAATGGTTGTTGGTGACCATAATTTTATTTAAGAGGCTAAAAAAAAATTTAAATAATAATGCATAAAATCACCAATTAATGTAGTTTAGTACCTGGATGACCGAGCTTTGCTCGGTATTATTATTATTATTTTTTTTAAATATGATGACATTTTCTAAAAATGATTCCTAGCTAGATCGATTTATCGCCCCCGAAACCCCCTATATACTAAATTTTATGAAAATCGTTGGAGCCGATTCCGAGTTTCCAATTATATATATACAAGAATTGCTCATTTAAAGATATAAGATAAGATATGACAATCGATATGATATGTATTGTTATAAAATATATCGATAATGTTAGAGAATTGAGTATCGATACAATAGTCGCTAAATTTTTCAATATCATGACATCACTACTTGTCTATTGATTGATTGTCTATGGTGACTATCTACGACAAAAGTGTCAACTGTCAGCTGGTGATTGAACAAATGAATCATAGACCTATCATAGTCTTAGCATGCTAATTGCTATTGCTATGCTACGTGCTATGACGAAAATTCGCAATTAACACCGGCCTGCTATTAATTTTAACGAATTAAATAATCATACACGTTCATTCAATATACGACCCTAAAATCAAGCAAATAAAGATAATAATTGCTTAACTCAAACTCAAACAGATTTATTCAAATAAATCAAATAATAATAATATTCAAATAGGTCATAATCTGATACTTTCAATGAAGATAAACAGTACTGAGTCTACCGTGCGTTCGGAAAGATACCTCTACAAGAAGAATGCACAAGAAACTTGTAGGGCTTAATCTTTTCAACAGATAGTTTCACAATATTTGGTTTGCTTACATTCTTTTTCTTTGAAGGTGCCGCGAGACGGCTATGCAGAAGTTTCGAGGCAGCTTTGTCCTCTATGTACTGGTTGACTTTATAATAAGCCTTCTTTAGTAAAGTAGATTTTATATAGGTTTTGAATTTACCCTCTGAGAGCCCAGTTATCTCTTTTGGGATTTTATTATAGAACCTACACTATTTCCTAAGAATGTCTTTTTGTTTTAGATAATCTAAAGCTAGGTACAGCTATTTTTTCTTTATTCCTAGTATTAAAAATATGAAGGTCACTATTTAATTTTAATTTATGTAAATTTTTACGCACATACATGATGTTCTCATAAATGTATAAGGATGGTAGGGTCAGAATGTTTATTTCTTTAAATAATTCCCTCAGGGATTCGCGTGGACGCATCTCATAGATGGCACGAATCGCACGTTTTTGAAGTATAAAGATAGTTTCTAGATCTGCGGCTGACCCCCAAAACAGAATCCCATAAGACATCAAGCTATGGAAAGATGCAAAGTACACTAATCTCGCCGTGGCTATATCTGTTAGTTGCCTAATTTTATAAACCACGTAAGCTGCAGAGCTTAGTTTCCCTGAGAGCTCGGTGATATGAGTGCTCCATTGCAGTTTAGAATCTATATTTATGCCAAGGAACAAAGTTGCATTGTCAATATTGAGTCTTTCACCGTCAAGAACTATAATTGGTTCTATACTTCTGACGTTAGGCAACGAAAATTTCAAACATTTAGTCTTTTTCGCATTCAATAACAGATTGTTTGCTGTGAACCATCTGGTTATACTTGCTAAAGTATTATTAACATGTAGTACATGTTAATAGTGTGGTAATAGTGAAGTATCCTTCCTATCAACTTTAAAAATCAATGACGTATCGTCGGCAAATAGAACTATATCTGCTAGACCGTGGACCATGTAAGGCAAATCGTTAATATATGCCAAAAACAGGAAAGGACCCAAAATTGATCCCTGTGGGACTCCCATCTTGACAGGAGAACTAGCAGATGTGATACCATTGACGCTAACCTTCTGCTGCCTACTAGACAAGTATGATTCCACCAGGTTCAAGGCATTCCCATGAATTCCATATACTTCTAACTTGCGCAGTAACGTGCAGTGTTCTACACAGTCGAATGCTTTGAAAAGATCACAAAACACTCCAATGGCATTCTGTGAACTCTCCCAAGCCTCCAAGACAAGAGTCATGACAGCCCGCATCGGATGTTGATCTGCATATGGTGAAACCATACTGGTTTGAATGCAATATTCTATTTCTATTGAAATGTGACAGCAGTTGGTTTAGCATCAATATCTCAAAGATTTAACTTAATACTGGCAAAACAGAGATTGGCCTATAGTTTGAGGGATCTGTCTTACTTCCCGATTTAAAGATAGGAGTGATTTTACTTATTTTCATTAACCAAGCCTACCAAATTGCTAATAATTTCACTCGCGACTCGAACGCAACGATGTCAATCAGTGTCACGTGAAACGTATATAGTATTCAGTATTCCTGTCTCCGCGTCTCCCGTCGTTACGAATGCACACAGCGCACGATCGTATGAAGCAATGAATTTGCTAAATTCGCATTTACAGAATTTCGCAACTTCATTTGTTAAATGCTAAAAAACCATTCGCATGCTAACAATGAATGCAAATGCTAATTAATACATCACTAGTGGTCAACCTGTATAATCTGTGGTTAGCTATTGTAACTGTCAGTAATTTCAGTTTTAGCAGTTTAAATATGTATTATCTTTGTTACAGAACACCTCTCCACCACCCTTCTCTTTCTGTTTTGGAAGTTATACTACCGACATCCCTATTTTACATTGAAGTACCAATTATCATGGCGTATGTTCTCTGACATGTGCATTCAAAAGTCAACCTTCTTCGAGATATTTTAGAGTTCAAATTCGTTTATGACCATCGATCCGTCTGTGATGTTCACAGATCACTATAATTAGTACTTGGTCTAATGCCGGGCACTCACATGCGTACGAATACGCGAACCCACAAGTGTGGGACGACATTCGCAAATAACTATGCAAAGTTTTCGCTGCATTCGTGGTTTTCCAAGTTGTGTCGGTTTTTTGACGCACATCAAAGGGCGCGAACCTCGAACCTTCGCGTAGTCTCCTACACATTCGTGCAACCAGTTGTGCTCACAGAGTACTTTATATATCTTAGCGATAAGACCGCCCATTGTTACACTAGTTATTAGTTTTTAGATCTTCTTGTTTGTGGTGTACCAATAAAGTGTTTATCTATCTATGAAATGCAAACGGGTTTCCATAAAAGTTTGCGAACCCATTCGCATATCCGCTGAGTTTGCGAATAGTATATCTGACGGCCCTCACATGCGTGCAAACATTCGTACAATGTACGAATATTTTTACGCATGTGAGTGACCGGGGTAAGTTTAGACACGTTACAGTTCGTCCATCGTCGATGAATGTCTCGCCGTAGAATTCTACGAACCGTAGCCATCTACGAATTCAACTAGTCCATTAATGGACGGTGAACCGTCCATGCGTCGCGCATACGTAGACGGTTGATTTAACTAGTTCGTTCATTTAACGCCTACCGTTAATGTAGTCTCAGTCGTTTGTATTCTGTGGTCTCAGTTTGTGTCAGCCGCACAGAACACATATACAAGAAGAAGGCCCACTATTCTCATATACTTTTACCAAAACTTCAACTTTTGTCTGAATTTTACTCTACCTTATCTTATTGGAGACATAAAAATCCTCCATGTTTAGTTACAAGTATTCGCAGATTTCAGTCTTTGGATGCACCTATATTCCAATCTTCTAGTCTACCCATATTTACAAGTTCCTTTGATTCTCTGATACTTAGCCCTGCAGGGCTATTGGCGTTCTTAATAGTCACCAGTCGCTATCAGGCTTGAGTTAGTAACCGAGCTTCGGTTACTATCCGAATTTTGAAAGATTTGGTATTGTGGATCTCATACGGTGTCCAATAATTTAAAGTTATTTTGTGCCCTGCTAAGTGCGTATCGTAGCGCCTTTTCACTTCACTAATTTGCACGGAATATTATACGTCCATGTTTAGGTACACTTTTTTCGTTGCAATATAGTGAAATCAAGTTACCGATTATTTTGTCGGGTTACTTTACTCATTTGACATTTGTTTGTTTACATCAGCTTAACATTTTTTCAATTAATTTTAAATATTCTACAAAATTAGAGTATTTAGTGAATAAAAAAGTAGTAGAAGTACCTACTGTGTCCTGCGGAGCTATTGTGGAACTCCGTGACGATCACTTTAGTGACTATTAGCTCGATTTGACAGTTCTAGTTACTAACTACAAAGGTCAAACAGCTGTTTTCGTATTGGCGCTCTCCAGTTAGCAACTGAGATGACGTCAAAATCACTAGGCGTGTATAATAGTCACTTAAACATAATTTTCCAGCTGTTTTCGTATCGATACTTTTAAAACTGGCATTGGGGAAGTCTTAATTGTTCACCGTGACGTCACTTGTGATTATCACTGAAGGTTTAGGATAGACACTGCTCGAGACCAGTGTTTATTATGGGGTAATAAAAGTCACTAGCGAATGAAATTGTTAAAGTCGCCAATTTTGGTGTGCTATGTTAAAGGAGAGGATTTTTGAATATGTTGACCGCTTGATAACTTATTTATTGTTTTATTTGGAAGACATGACTTACGTTAGTAGAAGTAGAAAATATTTAGGTAAGTACTTATTAAGTATTTATTCACGAATAGGTAGTAGATAGTAAAGAGCTAAGTACATGAACTTATTATCATTATTATGATAATAATGGCCGCTTACAACCGGACTAGATGGAAATCTATTGGAGAGGCTTATGTTCAGCAGTGGACGTCCTATGGCTGTGATGATGATGATGATGATGAAGGTGTATGTAATACTTGCAAGTTGAAGTAGCAATGGGCAGGACACATAGCACGTCGAACTGATGGCCGATGGGGCCGTAAGGTTCTCGAAAGGAGACCACGGACTGGTAAGCGCAGCGTAGGACGTCAAGACAAGGTGGGCGAACGATCTGATAAATATGGCAGGAGCACGCTGGATGCAGGCCACTTACAACCAGACTGGATGGAAATCCAAGGGGATGCCTATGTTCAGCAGTGGACGTCCTATGGCTAAGATGATAATGAAGATGTTATACTTACTTGTGGTCATATATATTCAAACTCAGTGCGCATTTCTGAATATTATTTATTATTATGGATAAATATAAACCTACCATATTATACCTATACAAAATATTAAAACAAAATTGACGCTGGCAAATACACTTTAAAGTATGGTCCATATTTCTCCTTCGTGAATAAAAAATAAAGCAAGATTATTTTATATATAAAGTACTCTGTGGATTCTTTGTGTTCTGTGGAAGGATTTCTAAGACACTGGACACTAAGTACTTCTACTACTTTTTTATTCACTAAATACTCTAATTTTGAAGAATATTTAAAATTAATTGATTTAACATTGTTGATGTAAACATACAAATGTCAAATATATAAAATAACCCGACAAAAAAATCGGTCACTTGATTTCACTATATTGCAACGAAAAAAGTGTACCTAAACATGGACGTATAATATTCCGTGCAAATTAGTGATGTGAAAAGGCGCTACGATAAGCACTTAGCAGCGCAGATAATAACTTTAAATTATTGGACACCGAATGAGATCCACAATACCAAATCTTTCAAAATTCGGTTAGTAACCGAAGCTCGGTTACTAACTTAAGCCTGATAGCGACTGGTGATTTTGAAGAACGCCAATAGCCCTGCAGTGCCAGATCATATTCTTGCCTTATCACCACCCAAAATGGCTGTGGAATAGTTGAAAGACAGTGTGTTATGAATGCCTTCAACGATAGGGTCGGTGGCTTCCTTGGCAGAAGACGATGAGAAAGAGGCAACCTTAACTCATATGGGTTATGTGAACAAGCCATATTGTCATAGTTTCGGGTCACCAAGGCCTCCGACATGAGTAAACGACTGCCCCCTACATATTTTATGGAAACAGCCAAAACCTACAGTTTAGTGTGCTATCCGAAACCATTAGCTCCTCGGGTGAAAAGCCTACCTATGAAATCCAACCAAAAAAACTGCTGATTTGATGCTGGGCATATTTTTGCTGGACCATGGATGCTACATTTATGAAAGTAGGTACTAGCTGTGCCCCGCGGTTTCACCCGCGTAGTCATCGTTCCCGTAGGAATATCGGGATGAAAAGTACGCTAACCCCTAGTGTTATTCTAGGATAAAAATAAACTATCTACATACCGAATTTCAGCCCAAGCGGGTCAGTAGTTTTGGTATTCATACATCCATCTTTACAAACCTTAGCATTTATATAATATCAGTAGAATGTACGATTTTACAAGTTTGTTTTAAGAACCATTAGTTTATCATAGAGATTATTTGAATGGGGATTATAGCCGATCAAATCTAAGAAGTACTGTTAGACAGTTCTTATTATGCCTTGTTTGAAGGATTTGTATTTAAATTTAGTAAGAATAGTACATTTTGTGATAAAATTCTATAACTGATTGAGATTATGTTAGTTTATAATCTGCATGAAGGGAGATTATAAACTAACAGTCTATAATTTTATTATCTAGTGATGTTTACAAATTAATTAGGTTATTTATATACACATTAGATGCCTACTATTCCATCAGTTATGCTAATAAAGTTATTATAATATTATTTCAGTAAGCAGACATGCTTGTACATGGATAATAAGGGGATGAAGAGCATTTCTGTATAAGAGTGACAAGCCACTGCAATGGAGGCCATCATTGCAATAATAGAGCAAACTAGAGATGATTTAGGTACATAGTTATATAATAGCCCATGATGCTATATCTAAGAAATGCAACTGAAGGCCTGATAAATAAAATAATATGATTATTAAAAAGCTTTTTATTTTATTTTAATAGTATATACTAAATTTAAGTAAAGTAATAAAGTAGACTAGTGTAATTCCCTTTACTTGTTCCCGCGGGACTCAATTCCTTTAAATTTATATCATAAATTCTTAATAAAGTCTTTTGGATATTAAGCTCTATTAAAATGGAGTCATTTATCTCTCTCTCTTGTTTGTATTATCGAAAGAGATATTAGTTCCATACAAAGAAATTGTAAGATGCTCCCCGGGGAGGCTGCCAGAGGATGCATTGACAAATAAGATATTTTATTTGTCATAAAAAATCTGAAACAAGAATTTTATGTTATTATATTAGTAGGCATAAGAATTAGTCAGTATTTTTTACAAACATGTTATCGATGCATGTTAACATGTTATTGTTATTATTGTAACTCATATTTTAGTATCAATAAAAGTGTTATCTATCTATTAAATTAAAAGTATCGATACGAAAACAGCTGGAAAATAAGTTTAAGTGACTATTATACACGCCTAGTGATTTTGACGTCATCTCAGTTGCTAACTGGAGAACGCCAATACGAAACCAGCCGTTTGACATTTGTAGTTAGTAACTAGAACTGTCAAATCGAGTTATTAGTCACTAAAGTGATCGTCACCGAGTTCCACAATAGCCCTGCTGATATATATTTCAACCTCGATATTGACCGACATGATTATGGAGCAAATAGTAATTTTAGCGCTGCTGTAGATGAACACTGGCGGCAATGGCATCATATTTATACTGACGCTTCAAAACATTCTGCATCAGAATGTGTAGGTGTTGGGGTTTACCATCCACAATTTAATATTGTACAGAAAATTAAGTGTCCACCAGAGTCAACAGTTTTCACTGGTGAATGTTTTGGCATCCTCGCAGCTGTGGATTACACGTTATTAATGAAATTGAAAAAATGTGTTGTTTTCACCGATTCATTAAGTTCTTTGCAAGCGCTAAATAAATTTCCTTTTAAATTTACCTCTCATCATCCATTGTTACTTCAAATCAGAATTAAGTTGCTTCGATGTAGAAATGAGGGTCTATCTGTATGTTTTGCATGGATTCCCAGCCATTGTGGCATAAAGGGAAATGAACTTGCAGATAGACTGGCGAATGAGGCGGTGCAATGTGGTGATGTGTATCCATATATTAACTATTGCTGTGATTTAACCACCCTATCCAAAACTTTCCTCGTTTCTTCCTGGAATTCAATCTGGGAAGAAACGAAGAAATCAAAGGGAAAGTTTTATAGCTGTATCCAACCTGATATTCCGTGTAAGCCATGGTTCTTCCGTTTTAAGCTTAATAAGATATCCACATCAGTTCTTATCAGAATGCGGCTTGGCCATACGTGTACTCCTGCTCATCTCGCCAGATTACGCATTGTAGACAGTGCATATTGTCAATGTGGCTTGGACGTCGGGGATTTGAATCACATTTTCTTTTCCTGCCCCAATCACGACCATTCCTGGCTATATACTCAATTGATATCCATGGACATACCACTTCCGACTAACATAAATCTTTTGTTATCATCTCTAAATCCTTCAATATATAAATTATTAGCTAATTTTATTATAATGAATGATATTAAAATTTAAATATTATGTATGTATATTTATATAATTATATTTAATGACTATAATATGCTTATTCTCCTGATCCTTAATCCTTTCCAAATTTATTCGAACTTAGATTTATTTATTTTTTCGCGATAAATGTTTCCTCCTTTTTACTACATACTAGTGGCAAAATACACAAGACGTGTGTTGCTAACATGCAAAAGGAAAAAAAAAAAAAAAAAGGCCCACTACGTACTACAGATTTGCGTACACGAAGCGACGCTAGCGCCACCAACGCTTCGCACTGGAACTATTCAGAAGCGCGGGAGATTTAATATTTCTAACATTAGCTATAGGTACCTACCAATATTATATTTCTATATTTACTTCTATATCTATTCATGACATACGCAAAGGGTAAAAAATAAGAGCAGGTATTAGAAGTAGTCTTTATTCAGATGAAAATAAGGTAAATCTTATATTACACATCTTTCTAGAAGGGGTTGGCCGAGGTGTACCCAGAACTCAGTCTCATAGGTACTAAGTATACTCCCACATTTCGCCAGTATGTTATTGGTCCTTTGTAATAGAAGGCGAGACTATTGCCATTTACCGGGCACAGTTCTAGACTCCAGGTTGTTATCGAGATAATCCCTCACGGCAAAATCCGATATTTAACACTTTGCCTAACCTAGGCATCTTTTTCGCACAATCGCAATAATAGAGTCTATGATCTCGTTAGCACAAGAACAAAACTTTCTATAGCACAATATAACAAATACGAGAAACTTTACAAAACTTATTTCCATTAAAGATGTGCAAAGTGCAAATCAATGAAAAAGTGAAAATCGTAAACAAAAAACAGCAATTTCTATTATCCGGTTGCCAGATGGCAAAAAAGAAATTCTTCTAACGCTGATTCAAGTAATCATAAGAATCTGAGGTCTAGATTTAACTAATTTGAGCAATAAATGTAATAAAATTATTAATAAATTTCATTACAATATTTCAAAAGTGTTTATTCTTTATTATTTCTATCTTCCGAATTAATTAAATAATTCCCATAATTTTGAATTCTACTAAAATGTTATATTTTCCTTAGTAGGGTCAGTAAATAGTGCTTTCTCTGTCGTTTTTAGAGCTCCGTTTCTTTTTAACATTTCCTTCGCCGTGTTGGCATTGGCCGGGAACTAAGCTGACACCCCCTCAGCCGTCAGCTGCACAGAGTACTGGTGGTCAGCTGACTTGCGGCTTGCGGCGCGCGTTTTTGTTTGTAATTTCTCTAAGTTCTTGTAAGTTTCAAGCAACAAACAAGCTGAAAGCGTGTATAAAAACATTTAGCTAGATATTGCAATCTGTAATGCAAAATGCCGCCGCACAATAAAACGCTGCATTTGATAGCTTCGAAACTTGGACTTGAAGAAAATGATCAAGTTTTGGGGTAAGAATTTAATAATTATGATGAATACCCCATTACCAGGTCCATAATTCAATATATACCGCACATTATTAGAAAGAAAGAAAGAAAAATTATTTATTCGCTGATATTATGCATTAGGATCTGTTATACTGATCATACAAAATGAGTATGGTGATTTTCAGAAAGGCAGCAGAGTTTGAAAGACTCCTACAAACAAAGTCCACAGCAGGCAGCAACATGACCGATACCGGCAAAGTTGCAATATGCTTGGACTTGGCTGCTGGCTTGTTTGGAGCCGACTTAGATCTGGTTAGTATTAAAAACATATTATTTACTCTAGCAACTTGATAACTCCGTCAAATGAGTTGGATACACATAATATACACACGCCATCACACTCATACTACATATTCCAGCATTATTGGCTCCGATGGTAGTAGCTCTGCTTTCTGTGCTGCAACCCCGGGTTCGATCCTCGGCCAGGTCAAACGTTTGTGTGCATGAACATGTCTGTTTGATCTGTGTCTGGGAGTTATAGGCATATATAAGTATTTATATCAGTCATCTGGCTACCATAATACAGGCTTCTAGCCTAGTTCGGGACCAGGTGACCGTGTGTGGAAGTTTTCCCAAATTATTATATTTTATTTATATATGTGATACTAATATTATGTGCATCATACAGGTCATTAAAATTTTTATAATTGACTGAGCATAGCAAGGTTTACAAGTCGAGATGTGGGAAAAACAGGTGATTGTACCAGCTTAAGCATTGACCTGGTCTGGTACATAAGTTTGATCAAAGACAAATTGGAAACTGTTGATCCAATCTAGATGAAAGTTTACGTGCAGGTAGTAAATAATAATAGGATTATGTAGAGTTATAAAGGTCTAACAATAATTTCAAAACCGTTATACCTACCAATTTTAATAAACAAAAAATATAAATAATAATAGCTACAGTGTCTTGGCTTAATTTAAACTGAGATTTAAGGATTTGAGTGTTTAGCCCCTGACATGATTTATGTACCCAATTTCACATTGAATGTCCAGTTATAATTAGCGCAAATTATTAAATATATACACATTGTTTAGGACCATCATAAATAAATAAGCAATTGATTGTATTTTTGTCCAATGGTAACTTTGAAAGTTGATCTGAATTTGTTGAAACTTTAAATTAAGTTTTCATCACACCTTTGTCCCAAACGGGTATAGTTCGACACAAAAGAGTAGAAAATAATGGGGGCGCCACTATCTCTTACAAGAGTAAAAACCATTTCATCAACACATACACTTTAAATTAGTTCCGTTTCTACTCTTTTGTGTCGAACTATAGGCAGAGGTGTAACCAGTACTCAGTCCAACAGAAGGCACACCCACATTTCTCCAGTATGTTGCCAGTATGTAATAGGAGGCGAGCCTATTGGCACAGTTCCAGACTCCAGACTCCCGGGACCTCCTGATCGGCAGTTGAGCTTCTATTAATCTATTTAGTGTTCGTGGTCCAGGGGGAATATGCCTTGCTTAAAATCTGGAGTCCCTGGATCAAATCTCAGCATGTGGACTTTTCGCCTGGGCGCTACCGTGTTTCGGATGTCACGTTAAACTGTAGGGCCCTACAGTTTCCTATAATATATGTAGTGGGCAGTCATGTCGAAGGCCTTGCAGGAATCATGGCGACCTGAAACTCTAATTATAAATTCAAATTAATTTATATAAGCTCAACAGCAAATTCTATTAATCACAGATTAAATAAAGATAGCTTTTTAAACCATTTTCAGAAAACAGCGATAAAATATTCAGGGTTGAAGCCAGCGATGTACACAAACTGTCGTAAAATGGTGCAGAATTTACTAGAGTTAACTACGGAAAGACTGACTACATCTGTGCTATGTGCAGCATTACAATGTATGGGGGTTAAAGATATGGCTGATAAAATACTGGAGGCTTACCAGAAACAGGCTAAGATGGTACTGATTTTAACTTTTATTTATTTTTTATCTATGGATGATTCTACCTATGGATTTCTACCGCTGGATGATGATGATGATGAATGGTATATATACCATCATCCAGCCGTTGGAAGTCCACTGCTGAACATAGGGTTCCCCCATTAGGGAGGGGTTGTTGCCAATACTCGCCACGTCTGACAGGCGGGTTGTCGAGCGCAGTTTGATGGTTTCACGCAGAGGACGCTGCTGCCTCCTCTGGATCTGTTAACCCTTAGCCGGCTCTTACGGCAACCACGGGTAAAGAGGGTGGAGCACTATTCTAAGGCCAGTAACCCCACGGCCATATTTACCATTTATGGTTGCTTATTGTTTCAGGAGGTAGATTTAAACCTACCACAGTATGTCTGTATGGCTGTCTATCATGCGTGCAGGTAGGTGACATTTTGATATTTTTTTTTATTTAATGCACAATACACATTACAACCACAAACAACCAACCAACCTACCAACCTACAGTGCCGAGACCGTAGGTCATAAAAGTCATAATGGGCAAGACAAATATCACATGTCATAATATAAACATTTCGTCTTAAATCGCAACAAATCTTTGACAGTACTTCAGAAACCCAATTTTTATTCTAAAATTTCAGAATTAACAAAGTAAAAATACCAAAGAGTAAAATAACAGAGAAGTCGCGTTTGAAGCCAGCTCAGTGGAGCAAGCTGGACGAGGATTGGACCAAGTTTGTCGATCAACATTTTACTGGAACTCAGAGGAAAAGGGGCAGGCCTCCTAAGAATGCTGGTGAAATTGGTATGTGCTGCTTACATCATCTTTTATCGAGTCGAAATAGCTATCATGTTCTATATTTATAATATTTTGGTCCAGTATTTTGCCAGATCTACACACGCAAACACACATACAGCGTTTTGTGCGTGTTACTTATTGGTATTAATTTCATAGTCTTGTAAATTCTTGTTCAATTTAAGTGATTGAAGTTTGATCACCAGCTGGTGATGTGCAGTGTGTCTTATTCCTGTAAATTTTCCCGGCCAGGGTCTGCTTTTCGGCTGTTTCGCCTCCACTTCGCTCGGTCTTGTGCATCCTCATTGGAGATGTCGCTTCGGCCTACTGCGAGTAGGTTCGCACCTACTGTGTCTTATTCCTGTGACAAAGTCTAGGCACCTGTTTCCTACATACTCTGCTGGTCTATGCAAGAATAGTCTTGCATAAAGCAAGCTATGTGTATGTCAGCGTTGGTGTGATATTGTCTCATTGATAACTCCGACATATAACTCCCACACCCACACACACACACACATACATAGTGACAGTGACATACACTGAGACCATATATAATGGGCCCATAACCTGTTGAATGTATGAACTAAGAACTATCATTGTTATTGGGAGATCTGTATACTTATTTGTTAATTTTTGTTTCAGTGGAACAAGAAGAAATGGACATAGACCCACCACATAAAGAAGAACCAACAGAACCTCAAATAGAGCCCTATGAAGACTGGAAACGTAGAATGCTAGAAGAAGCTTACAAAGAATTAAAAGAAATAGAAAGAATTGAAGCCCGGAAAGTGGCAGGAGAGTTAGAAAAGTCAGCAAAAAAATCTCCAAGAAAAATAGAAAAGTCATTAAGTATACAAAAAGATATCACACCCAGAAGGTCGCCTAGGAAAACTCCGCAGAAATTCTCGCCTTATAAAACCCCCGGGAAAGGGAATGGAGTAAGATTGCTCTTTTCTTTAGATAAATAATAATTTATGACATTATTTCCTATTAAGAATTTTTAACGTAATTTAATTGTGTAAGAATGTTAACTCTAAGCCCGTTTTAATTTAATTTATTCAAGTACATTTTTTTTTAAATTAATGAAATTAATACAATGCCAGTATTTAATGGTGATGAAATATTTAAAATTTGATTTATTTCAGACGAAAATTGAATAAAAAAAAACCTAGGAAAATATAAATGTCTGAAAATTATTTATTGAAGAAAAAAGAAAAATGTTTAAATTTAAGAAATAAATGTGTTCAAAGCTCAGTGCAAAGTAGGATTTTATTAAATTGCTTTCGTTAAATTGATTTTTTTTTAACTTTTTAAATTTACAGTTTTCATAAATAGGTTTTATATTCATTAATAAATTTCATAAATTGGTTTTGTACTCATAATTTTACACTGCTATTGCCCATTGAGTTGATTGAACTTATCTATAGGGCCATGGAATATACAACATGGCAAAAACATTCATATTAATTCTACTTATCACTACATCTATATGTCGCGAGACTACAAAAGGCCGAATCACCGTCAAATCTACCAGAAAAACAGATGATTATAATACCACTGACGACACGATTGTGTTCGACGACCCTAGCCGGCCTACCTTGGCTTACCCCAGCGCTCTCGGCTTTCTCTTCATTTTTACAACATTGCTTATCGGTGTTATAGTAAGAGCTATAATGCTCTGGACATCCTCCTGCCTTCCTTATAGAGTGATCATGTTTACCCTGGGAGGTGTAGCTGGATTCTGTTCAAATAGGTATCCAAGTTTCCGGCCTTTCGTCAACGTATGTTACATTGACGTTGACCTCCTCCTACTAGCGTTTCTACCTACTTTAATCTTCAGCACGTCTTACA
The DNA here is from genome assembly GCA_947063395.1 of Hemistola chrysoprasaria. Classification (NCBI taxonomy): domain Eukaryota; kingdom Metazoa; phylum Arthropoda; class Insecta; order Lepidoptera; family Geometridae; genus Hemistola; species Hemistola chrysoprasaria. The sequence goes on along the minus strand of OX346733.1, from coordinate 6,588,270 downwards.
GCGTGGACTCCCATTCATTCTGGCGAAGCTTCCCTCAAATAGTCCTAGTAGGAGTTCCAGGGCCTCTCCTGACGGCAATGATAGTCGCCTTCATGTCTTACTACCTAATAGAATCGTCATGGAATTTTGCAACAGCAGTGCTTTTCGGTGTCGTCTGCTCGCCGATTTACCCTTTGGAAGTTGTGAAACAATTGAAAGAAATGTCCAGAGGGAAAGGTGTAAGTGTGTTGCTTATGGGGGAAGGTTTGGTTGGGGATGTGACGGTAATGATAGAGTTCACGGCTGTGTTTGGGTACTTAGCCATGGCTTTGACTGACGCGTCGCAGATAGCCCTGCTTTTACTGAGGTACTTTGGAGGTGGCTTGCTACTCGGAGTCTTGATGGGGAAGGTGACCGCTGGCATTCTCTCTGTCACCTATTTCGATTTGCTGAGCGTTGTGATTGTGACGTTCTCTGGAGCATACTTGACCTATTACATTGGGGAGAAGTTTCTCTACGTATCTGGGCTCCTGGGGACATTGATCGCTGGAGTGATTGTCAGCGATAGAAAAGCAACCGTAGCTGGTGAGGTGGAACAGGTGGTGTCAAATTTCTGGAACATAATGTCGCATATGTGCAATACTTTGGTGTTTACAATGGTGGGTGTGGTGATATTTGAGAAAGCGAGCTACGTGATAAGTGTGAGACAGGTGTCGCTCATTTTTGTGACATATACCACTGTTTATTGCTCAAGGTTAGTACCATTCAATGTTATACCATCATGTCTTAGGCCTGTCATACGCAGGCAGCTCGAAACAGTCAGGATCTACTGCCTCAAGCTGCGAATGAATAGAAAACAGTGAAGTGCGCAACTGCTGCGCAACCGGAGTTCGGCATAATATAGCCAGCCATGGGAGACTAGTTCACTATGCAGTCGTGACTGCTTCAAAGGCCCGTGTATGCCCGACCGGCGGCCTTTGCGCTATTAGATATGTATGTGGCAATAGTCTGATCATATTTGAACCATCACCGCGTAAAACCAGACAATGGGTCCCTCATACAAATACGTGTACCTACGCAGGAGTATCTTTCCGAACGCACGGTAGACTCAGTACTGTTTATCTTCATTGACGTGCAAAAGTGTCAGATTATGACCTATTAGAATAAATCTGTTTGAGTTTGAGTTTGCAGGAACGACCGAATACGAACTGCATTAATTTTAAAAATGTGAAGGTGTATGTGTATGAATATAAATATAATTGATACTGCATCACGTCATCACGTTAAAACTACTGCCTGCAATTTGGTATTTACATAGCTTAGACCCTGAAATAACATATTATTAGGTACTCAGCCGCAGAGAGAGCACAGCTAATTATTATCTATTATTTAAACTCAATAAAATACTACTAAATATTGACACCTCAAGGTTGATGGTATACTGCGCCATGTCGCCGTTACTCCGATACATAGGCTATGGGATGACATGGGAACATTGCATGGCGTGTGTGTGGGGCGGACTTAGAGGCCCTCTCTCCTTGTGCTTAGCTCTCATCGTGTTGGAGACGCCTTCGGTTGCTGATGCTGGTGAGGTAAGGACCTTCAGAATTCTTGAAATGAATTTTTACTTTTGTGTTTACATCGCTTTAACTCCAGTAGACTACTGCTTCGTTGGTTAGTGGTCACTAGCTATACTTCTGAGAATCAGGGATTAGATTTCCAGGTTGGGAAAAGTCTTATTGAATTTGGAGTCAGATTGGAAGACGTAGCTAAGGTTGATCACCATGTGTTGGACTGAGGCCTGGTCACACTTTTTTTTTATGCCATAAGTGGCAAACATGCAGACTGTGTGCCTGATGGTGAGCTGTTACCGCCACCTATGGATACCTGCAACACCAGGGGTATTGCCAATATGTTGCCGACTATTCAAGACTCTATTCACTCTCTTTGTGAAGATCCCCATGTTGTAGCTCTACGGGAAGACCGCAGAAGATCATTCCACCATTTGCATGTATGCGGCAGAAAAGAACGGGAAAATGGCACAGTGAGGAAGTCACAGACTAATTCATAATGTGGCGTTTAAAGGGGGGACCTACGTTTAGCGGTAGGCGTCTTTCGGCTGATGATGGTGATGACGATCTTGCACTGTTTTGGGAAGTATGTTATACTGTAAATCTAAATAACTCTTCTCGTCGATCCGGCCATTGGTCAACCGTTGTCAGAGTAATTAGGTTGCTGAAAGACAAGACAAGACCTCATGCAACTTAACTTTATTCTAGATTTTCATCATTCAAACAGCAGGTCTAACCTTGCTATCCCTTCTTATAAACGCAACAACCATGCGTAAGGTTCTCAAAATCCTGGGTCTAGCGGAGATATCACTTGCGAAGAAAGCCAATATGACGAACTGTGTTAAACGAATCATGATGACCAGAGATAGATGTATATCTATGCTGAAAATGGACAAGTTTCTGGCTGATGCTAACTGGGATCTTGTACAGGAAGGTAAGGCTTTTTAAATAAAGTAATGGTGATTATTTTTGGGCCTTCAAGGAAAAAGCTGAAAAGCCAGGTTTATCGACTGCTCAATACGGAATCGATTTTGATGAAAATGGAAACTACATGGAAAAAAAGTATAATTTTTGATCATGCAAAGCGTGTTATTAAACAATATCATATTAATTACTATTCATTAGTCAATTTAAACAATGTTTGTGTGTACGAGTATGTTTGTCCGACGATAACTTGAAAACCGTTGAACTAATGAATCCAATCGTCGAGATAAATACATAAGAAAGCAACAGCATATTAGTTCGGGACTTAAAGAGGAATAAAATATATCCCCATGCCATGAATAATAATAATAATAATAATATGGGACAACTTCCACACACGGTCATCTGGTCCCAAACTAGGCTAGAAGCCTGTACTATGGTAACCAAATGACTGATATACATACTTAAATACGCTTATAACACCCAGACACAGATCAAACAGACATGTTCATGCACACAAATGTTTGACCTGGCCGGGGATCGAACCCGGGGCCTGCGGCACAGAAAGCAGAGTTACTATCGTCTGCGCCAACGAGGCTGTCAAATCGGCTGTATTAAGGATAAAAGTAAATCAATAGGGACAACAATAAAGCACCCCTATCAGCTCCAAATACGTCGCGACGATGACAGCGACGACGACACCTACATGGGGTACAATTACACCACGTGCCCGGACTGTGAGCGGGAGATACCCAACGAGCCCACCAAGAAAGAATTCGCTGAGATGTTGCGGTAAGTGACTTCATGGATAAAATTCCTAACGAAACTCGAAAACTTTTCGCTGAATATTTTATGAACGTTAATAAAAGAAATAATTAATCTTTTGTACTTTTGGAAATATACTCCATAAGAATACCTCACAAGATAATTGTAGGGTTAAGAATTTCTACTGCCAGCTTTACCATATTTGGTTTTGATTCATTTGTTTGTTTGTCAGGTGCCTATGCAGAGGTTTTAAGGCGTTTTTGTCCTCTATTGGTTAACTTTATGAAAAGCCTTCTTCAATACAGTTGATTTAATATGAGTTTTAATTTACCCTTTTCAAAGACTACCAAAAACATTTTTATCTTGCAAATCAAACTTAAAATTTTACAATCAACATTTTGGTACGGGAATGTCGCTGCGACTGAAAAACGCTAGTGGGCTAAGTCTTCGCCTCTTCTTATCCAGCTTCTGTTGCCTTTTTTAATATATATATCTTACGAAAGCATCAAGTACTTAAATATCAAGTACTTGACGGCATTTCATAAGCTTTTGACCCATTATTTCTATAGGGAAGCAAACCAACGCGTATACAAAGCGCTAAAGATATCGTACTGGCGGCAGTACGAGCATGGCAAGATTAGTAAAGATGGAGTGAGACTGTTAGTTCAAGCTGTGGAGGTGGCCGCTGATTGTGAAGACGGCAGGGTTAATATAGACCAGCTGGGCAGCTTGTGGAGACCTAAGGTAATCTTAAATAGAATACTTCTTTATAATACCTCAGTGGCTCAAGTCGAAGGTCTTCGACCAGTGTGTGTTACCAGTGATGACTTATGGCTCTGAAACGTGGTCTTTTACTGTGGACTTTATCACTAAGCTCAAAATAGCGCAACGAGCTATGGAGAGGGCTATGCTCGGGATTTCTCTGCGAGATAGAATCAGAAATGAGATTCGTAGACGAACGAAAGTTAAAGAAGAACATATCCCAGAGGATTAGCAAGTTGAAGTGGCAATGGGTAGGGCACATAGTTACATAGCACTTAGAACTGATGGCCTTGGACCGGCAAACGCAGCGTAGGACGTCCACTCACAAGGTGGACAGACGATCTGATAAAGACAGCACGATAACGCTGGTTGCAGGCCACTTACAACCGGTCTAGATGGAAATCTATGGGGGAGGCCTATGTTCAGCAGTGGACGTCCTATTGCTGAGATGATTATGATTGCTTTAAGCGATCTCTTCCAGGCAATCAGCTTTGGTCTGCTGGGATTCTGGGATTCGAACCTAAGTTTACGTATAGTTTCTTACTTGACTATCTGCAGCTATATTGCTTGAAGCGATCTCTTCCATTCAACCAGCATTGGTATGTGTTCAGGCCCACGCAGTCTGGCTCCGTCGTAAACTGGTAGGAATGATGACGCCAGCAACGACCGGCACGCAAGTCCCGCACGGCGCGTGTAGGCGGCGATGCCACGCCATCATATCCACCTTCTGGTTCGACGGGTTCATATACCTGATGATACTCTGTAACACTCCGGTCATACTTTGTGAAGTGGCTATGAAGCCGCCGGTCGCGGAGGGAGCTATGCTCGCGATTAAGATTCTTAATTTGTTAGTATTCTAATAATATTATAAATCTCAGTACAATGTAAAAAAGTTACGTTTGTAACAGGTAAACAAAACGCTAGCGTGTTCTAACTTGACTCTAGCGCCATCTAGCGCTGTTTTTTGTGTATGTTTGTACACTTTTCACGCAAAAACTATTGAACCGTTAGAGCTGAAATTTGGTATGTAGATAGCTTAGACCCTCTGGAATAACACATAGGGTACTTTTAACTCGATATTCCCACGGGAACGAAGACTACACGGGTGAAACCGGGGCACAGCTAGTTAGGTTATATTAATGCACAAATCATAAGTCGAGACAAAAATTTTAGACAAAATATGTCAAACATACTTTAAAAAACACTTTTAATGTAATACTTTTGCACCGCGATTTCAACCGCAGACAATAATTATTCTGTGTGTCAAATAATAATTATACTATGGTATTATATATTATTGTCTATTGTCTATTACTAATAAGACGCACTGTGTTATTCCAAGGCCTTTGTTATGTAGATAGTCAAGAAGCTATCCGAATTTACCGAACTTACCGAGTTTCAGCCCAATCCATTCAGTAGTTTTTGGTGTGCAGAAGTAACAAGGACAAGCATACACATACCGCCAAATTTTTCATAAACTACTGACGGATTTTCATAAAGTTTTCACCAATAGACGTAGTGATTCAAGGGAAGGTTTTGGCAGACCCCCGTAACTCCATACAATCGGCCGCGCGCAATACTACTACTATCCATAGGAAACTTAACGTGTGTGTACACGCGTTAAACGTGTGCATACGAGCGTTACTGCCTCGTTGACTGACTGCTGCTGGTCGCAGACGGGTGGCTAATGGCAGGGGGAGGTGAGTGTCGCTACTTTACTTAGTAATAGTTAGTATTTTTTGGTTTTGGTTTAGGTTTATCTGTAAATTGGCTCAATTATAACGGTGAATGTTAAAGATGGACATTAGAACTTTAAAGAGTTATATGAAAACGAAGTACTATAACGAAATATTTTTAATTATTATAAAAATGCTCAGTTATCCATGCAAAGGCCGGGGCGGGTTGCTGATAACATTTCCTCTTGTTTCTAGATTGTTCTTCATAGTATACTTCCTAGAGATGGTGATTAAAATGCTAGCGCTTGGAGTGTGTGGATACTTCAAGTCTCATTGGAATAAACTGGACTTCTTCATCATTGTCATGGCTACGGGAGGTTGGCATCCTTAGCATAAATAGTTCATATTATATATATACCAGAGATAGAGTATCATCTCAGTTCCTTACGAAAAAAATTACTGTGTCATATTTATGAAATTTTATTTTTCTACGTGTTTTGAATGGCACGTTAAATTGGAAGAAGTCCCGCCCGGGTATTACGAACTTGCACTCGCGGAGCATCAGAAGGAAAATTACGTAATTATTGTTGTCAAATGTAATTTTTTCATACCAAAAAATGGCGTTTCGTAATTTAATTAGGTATTTTTTACTGCTGTTGCTACGCGATTGCAAGTTCATAATACCCGCACCGTAGGTATAAATTACAATAATAAATTATGATCATTTCAGATCTAGTTCTAGATGTAATAGACGCACTAACTCCATGGGACAAGTGGAAAAACTTGAACTCTAGCGTTCTAACAGCGACTAAACTATTGAGGATGCTACGATTTTTGAGGCTTTGTAAACTAGCTAGGTAATTGTATCCAGACAGGAGCTGCAAGAAGATAATAGATGTGCTATTTATTATCTTCTTGCTGGCCCTTAACACGTGTATCCATTTAAAGTATGTCTCGCTTCGAGGCTTGCCGCGATTATAGCGGTTCGATTTTAGCTGATCAACTTTTGTTGTTCAAAAAAAAAAAGAAGAAAACTAATTAGATTTTTGTTCGAGGAATTGAAAGGTTTTTTTTTATGATAGTGAGTGACAAGACGAGCAAATCAGGTGCCCGATGGCAAGCATCACGACCGCCCATATCAGACACAGTGCCACCCAGTGTTTTAAAATTCTGCACGGCACTGAACTGCGCCTGTCACCCTGAATTATTAGTTGTTGAAACTCGTCATGGTCAGTAATTTCGCTGGTAAAATTGCCCTTCAGACCGGAACATAGTAATGTTTGCACATTACTGCTTGGCGGATGAATAACTGGCAAAGGTGTGGTACTTCCCCAGGCGGCCCCCTGCAAAAGAGGCCTACCACTACATAAAAAAAAAACCGGAACATCGAGCAATAATTGATTTGATTCTATTCGAACCTTCTGTATACGTTAAATACTTATTTTCAATTCAATTCCTCGACGGTTTGAATAGAATCAAATCATTTATATCATCTCGGCCACAGGGCGTCTGCTGCTGAACATAGGCCTCCCCATAGATTTCCATTCAGTCCGGTTGTAAGCGGCCCGCATCCAGCGTCTTCCTGCCGTCAGATCTCAGATTTGGTTCAGCTGTCATTAAGCTAAATTAGACAAGGCTCCTAAATTGACTATAGCTAAATTTGTTAACTTTTGTTGAAAAAAATAGCGAACTAGTGATGATAAAACGAATTTTATCTATTTGTCAAAAAGTTGTATAAATAGTAACTTTTTAATATTTTGCCGTCAGAATACGTTTAACTCGGGGTTTGAATGTAACAGTGAATGTTTTCAGAGTGTCTGTTCCCAAAATAATGGCTTACATTGATCGAATGATCGACAAACAGTTAGCGTTCGGATACGATGTTGGTAAGGTACGGATGTTGCGTATTTTGGCACTTAGGTATATAAATCTGTTAAGGGAAAAGGCTTTATGTTATATAATGTAAAATAACTAAATCGCAGGGTTTTGTGACTGGAGAGCAAGAGGTGTGCAATCTTCTGCCGCAACTGGTTGATAATAAAACTATACAAGAGACGCTTAATGCTAAACTGGAGGCTGATAGGTAAGAACGGTGGGTTCCAACGAGTCACAGTAAATGAGTCACACTGTGTCACCTTGGGAGTGATTTTTCCCATCGAGTAACACATGCGTCACAGTGAGACTGGATGGGATGATTATGAAACAAAAAATGTTGCAATGGGAGTGACCACATGGTAATCATTAAATCAACGGAAATCTAATTTAATTTTTTCAAGATCAATTGATTAAATTTAGAACATAATTATAAACATTTTATATTTTAACAAAGACATAATGTTTTACATTGATTATCCAAATTATACATTTTGTTCTTATTACTACTTACTCGTAATACGGACCAAATGTCTTCGACATCAGCATGCGCCGATAAGTAACTTTATATCCATGTAATAAAATCGAAAGCCGGTTGACACCTTTTTATTTTTAAGAACACTCGACTCTACAATGATAACTGCTATGCCGTGGGGTTGCCGGCTTTAGAATAGTACCCCACTATCTCTACCCTTAGCCGGCAGGGTATTGGCAAACCTCCCCGCCCCCTGTAGGCGAGGCACTAATAATCCCATTGTAATATGTTCCCAGATTAGCAGTAACCAGACAGCTAGGGCTACTCCAGCGGGATCGACCCTGGACCGCCATCACTGTGAAGACTCGACAGGCAACCACCTCTACACTTAACATTATGATGTTAGACGCTAATCAGCTTAAAGAGGAAGGTGGGAAGGTCGTTTTTATGAAAAATGTAAAAAGTAGTTTTTACTTTTATGTGTAATACGAAGCGAGTTGAATGGATGCACCAGCACAAACCATTAGATTGATTGGTGCAACAAGTTAATTTAACATTTTTTTGGAATAAATAAAAAAAAAGGTTATGCTAATGTTTTTTTTTAATTAGCATAAAAACCATACGGTTTTATTTATCAAAATATGTTTTCAGGCAAAAAAAGGCCAGATCAAGAGCCGACCACGAACAATTGAGTAGAAAATTATTCCCTATTTCTTCATATCTGTGAATTTAATTTTGTATGGGGTGACGTTTAACCTTTATGTAAAAGTTTTGGCTCGTTTACTCTGATCCTGGACTCCTTATTTCAGGGTTCCTAGATGAAATGGAGTTCCGTTTGCTAGTGAACGCGATACAGGAGAGAGTGCAACAATGTCGGCATAAAGGCAGTCTCGTAGCCCCTTCTTCACCTGAGGTTTATACATACATACATACATACATTCACACCTTTTTCCCGAAGGGGTAGGCAGAGGTGTACCCAGGACTCAGTCCCATAGTAGATTCACCCACACTTGGCCAGTATGTTATTGGTCCCATGTAATAGGGGGCGAGCCTATTGCCATCTACCGGGCACAGTTCCAGACTCCAGGCAGTTATTGAGATAATTCCTAATGGAAAAATCCAATATTTAACTCTGCCTGACCTGGGGATCGAACCCGGGACCCTTTTGATTGGCAGACGAGCACGTGCCTACTACGCCACCGAGGCAGTTTATATATTATACTATAATTATAGCAAACGTTTGTCATGTCATACCAGGCCTGGGACACTGCAGTAAAGCTATGAAGCTACAAGTAGCCGGGGCGTCCGGCTGGACGGGAACATTTCTATGGGTTAGACAAAGAGAATTGATTGAGAGATACGCGATAGAAAGAGAGGCAGCTTGTATGTTAATATGACGATAATTAGTTAGGCGATGTGCGACCTGAATTGCACTTTATTGCGTCGGAGCTAGAGTCGCTATTTATTTAAATCATTTTGAGGAGTGTCCCTTGTGTTGCTTTAGTATTCTGTGCCAATACTTAACAGGAAAGAGGACCTCTTAGCAGTTTGACACAATCCTATGGAAAATTTACTAAATAGATGTTTTGTATTCCCCTGTTTCCTCCGAATACAGTAAACCTATTTGATATATTTATATCTTGATATTTTAAAGTTGAAGTAAAGTATGTCCCTATCATTTTATTTTTGTTTAAAAACTCTATTTTTTTTGTAGTGAAGTTCAATCACGCAAGTAAAACTGGGATTTTTGGAAGTTCACTGTAGGGACACAGATTGTATAATAGTTATCGATGCAGTTGCAACGAATTATATCAAGCAGTCGCACTCGGTCCCCTCGCGTAGGCAGGTGCATTTACTATTGCGAATAAACGGAGATTAAATAATACGGTGTTGTGTCTTACCCTGTGTTAATTAAAGGACATTATTATAGGCAGGACACACTGGACAATAGACTATCTATATCATATTAGTGAGTGACCACACATCTATACATCCACGCTATTCTATATTCTCTATTCATAAACCGTATATTCACTATAAAAAAACCAAGGGTTTATATAAGGAAAATTAAAGTGACAGGGACATAGGTTACTTCACTATAAACATATCAGAATATAAATTTATAGTTTATTATATTCGGTATTATAGGGTTTATTATATTCGGAGGAAACAGGGGAATGGGAATGGGAACAAAACATTGATTTGTAAAATTTTCATTTGTGTCAAATTCCTAGAAGGCCATGTGCGCTGTTAAGAGGAGGGTGCCTTAGGATATCTGCAAGTAAATTACTTAATGTTTTTTGCAGACCCAACTCCGAGCTGTATCTTGGCTACAAGGCAACGAAAGAGTGGCCGATTACTTCCTGGAGAATTCTGAGATTCTCAACTATAACTACAATGACATACTCATTTCTCGGGGTATGTAAATTATAATATTACTTATATAATGTTTATTTTTAGGGCTCATTAAAGGATCACTTCGTTGTTATTAGACAGGTGGGTGTTCCTAAGACTCTACATCACAAAAAGCACCTAATCGCAATACAAATATAACTCAATTTCAGGTGACGAGCCAAAAGGGCTGTACATCTTAGTGTCAGGCATGGTTGAAGCGAATTACTTCCCTCCTGAAGATGATATGGAGGACGCCATACCTAACTATGAGTTTCTAACTGAATTGAAGTATAATGAACCGGCGACCGATTATATCGTGTCGGGGAATGCTGTTGGAGTCCTGGGGGTATGTATAAACAACATACATTCACGCCTTTTTCCCGAAGGGGTAGGCAGAGGTGTACCCAGGACCCAGTCCCATAGTAGATACACCCACATTTCGCCAGTATGTTGTTGGTCCCATGTAATAGGGGGCGAGCCTATTGCCATCTACCGGGCACAGTTCCAGACTCCAGGCAGTTATTGAGATAATTCCTCATGGAAAAATCCAATATTTAACACTGCCTGACCTGGGGATCGAACCCGGGACCTCTCGATTGGCAGTCGAGCATGCGCCCTCTACGCCACCGAGGCAGTATGTGTGAGGGGTATGTATATGTATATTAATCACTGCTTATTAAGGTGGTTGGGCCGACATCATTTCCCATACAAACTTTGAGGAACCAATGACGATGATAGAAGAGATATAATTTCTTGGTACGTGTTTTATTTAATAACTTATTATAAAGAGGCATTTATCCAGTTGTACTACAAAAAATAAGTTTTAAAAAGGGCAGATAGGTATTTATCAGATTTATGGAATTCCTAAGGAATGACTATAGTCATTCCTTAGGAATGACATAGGTATTGAATAGGTATTTATAAATACCTATTTGTAGTTGTAAAACGTATTTTTGTATGGAAGTCAAACGCCCTTGAGAGCATATCCTAGCTACGAGTAATTTGACACGATCCTACGAAAAAAAAAACCAAATCGTTGTTTTGTACTCCCATGTTACCTCCGAATATAATTAACCAATTCTATAAATTTTATATCCTGATATTTTTATAGTAAAGTTACCTATGTCTCTGTCATTTTAGTTTCTCTTATAAACCCTCGGTTTTTTCATAGTGAACTTCTAAAAATCCCAGCTTTACTTTACGCGATTAGACGTTCACAAAAAAAAATTACAATGAGTTTTCATACAATAATAAAATGACAGGGACATAGTTTACATCATCTTCAAATATCAGGCCGCCTAGCACGACACGGGGATAACTAGTTTTCCCCATTTTTTCTCTCTTTCGCGCCCGAACAATTCGTATCTGCTGTCTCGTTCTAACCCCCTGGGACTTCATTTTCCCTGCCCACTGTGCTACCGGGGCAGGATATAAATATATCAAATAGGTTTACTATATTCGGAGGAAACGCGGGAAAACAAAACATCGATTTGGTAAATTTTCCATAGGATTATGTCAAAATGCTAAGAGGTCACATTTAATTCTTATAATAATATTTAGACAGTATAATAATAATGTTATAATAACTAGTTTAATTAATGTTGTAACATATGATCTGTGGAAACTTGAAATAAATAATTGTTTAATTTTATTTTTAAACACATTTTTTTTAACACATGTATATAATGACATTTCAGATACTAACTAATCGTCCGTACAGCTACAATGTTCGTTGCGACTCAGCTGTACAAGCTTACTACATCACGCTGCCTGTTTTAAAAGAGGGATTCAACTTGGCACCGCATCCTATTCTGGGGTAAACTTCTTCCTATATGTATATTATTCTAGGTGAGGGCGGCACATTACACAGATCTTAAAAGCTGACGTGATCGAGATCATCATCCTCCCGCAGGCCTTGTTCGCCGTTTCCTCCGAATATAATAAACCCATTCTATAAATTTATACTCTGCTATTTTTATAGTGAATTAACCTATGTCCCTGTCACTTTATTTATTTACTATCTACCCTAACTACATACACTATACCATAGAACACTTTGAAAATCCACAGGCCGACATGTCGGCCTATAGAAAATCCAAGTGCTCTAAACCACTGTATTTATTCTTATAAACCCTTGGTTTGATCAAAGTTAACTTTCAAAAATCCCAGTTTCACTCGCGTGATTGGACGTTCACTACAAAAAAATTTAGAGTTTATAAACAAAAATTAAATGATAGGGACATACTTTACTTCAGCTTTAAAATATCAGGATATAAATATATCAAATAGGTTTACTGTCTTCGGAGGAAACAGGGGAATACAAAACATCGATTTAGTAAATTTTCCATAGGATTGTGTCAAACTGCTAAGAGATCCTCTCTCCTGTTAAAAGGAACACTTTAGTATAGGATAACTTCGCTGTCTGTCTGTCCGTCTGTCAAGCCCCTTTTTCTCGGGAACGCGTTGAGTTATCAAATTAAAACAATTATCAACAACTCAGGTCCCTTGCTGCTGTAAAATAATCAAACTTCAAAGTAAACGCAATCAAAATACATGGCTATTTTACCGCACTTTCCATACTTTGCGCAACGGACTGAAAATCTCTAGGGTACATCCCGTTGGCCCATCATGAAATTTGGCAAGCATCAAGAACCAAGATCTTATATCACAAGTAAAGCAATAAAAAACAAAACCGTAAAATTTAACAAAAAAAAATGTGATTATACCTATAAACATGTTGGCAGTAGATTGGAACTAGATGATGTTTTTAGAACGCGGTTACGTTTTGTTCAAGTATCTGGGTATTAGTTACGGAACCCTATTCTAAGCATACTTGCATAGGTATGCCTTTTAACGTTTTGTTCAAGTATCTGGGTATTAGGTACGGAACCCTACACTAAGCATACTTGCATAGGTATGCCTTTTAACGTTTTGTTCAAGTATCTGGGTATTAGGTACGGAACCCTACACTAAGCATACTTGCATAGGTATGCCTTTTAACGTTTTGTTCAAGTATCTGGGTATTAGGTACGGAACCCTACACTAAGCATACTTGCATAGGTATGCCTTTTAACGTTTTGTTCAAGTATCTGGGTATTAGGTAAGGAACCCTACACTAAGCATACTTGCATAGGTATGCCTTTTAACGTTTTGTTCAAGTATCTGGGTATTAGGTACGGAACCCTACACTAAGCATACTTGCATAGGTATGCCTTTTAACGTTTTGTTCAAGTATCTGGGTATTAGGTACGGAACCCTACACTAAGCATACTTGCATAGGTATGCCTTTTAACGTTTTGTTCAAGTATCTGGGTATTAGGTACGGAACCCTACACTAAGCATACTTGCATAGGTATGCCTTTTAACGTTTTGTTCAAGTATCTGGGTATTAGGTACGGAACCCTATTCTAAGCATACTTGCATAGGTATGCCTTTTAACGTTTTGTTCAAGTATCTGGGTATTAGGTACGGAACCCTACACTAAGCATACTTGCATAGGTATGCCTTTTAACGTTTTGTTCAAGTATCTGGGTATTAGGTACGGAACCCTACACTAAGCATACTTGCATAGGTATGCCTTTTAACGTTTTGTTCAAGTATCTGGGTATTAGGTACGGAACCCTACACTAAGCATACTTGCATAGGTATGCCTTTTAACGTTTTGTTCAAGTATCTGGGTATTAGGTACGGAACCCTACACTAAGCATACTTGCATAGGTATGCCTTTTAACGTTTTGTTCAAGTATCTGGGTATTAGGTACGGAACCCTACACTAAGCATACTTGCATAGGTATGCCTTTTAACGTTTTGTTCAAGTATCTGGGTATTAGGTACGGAACCCTACACTAAGCATACTTGCATAGGTATGCCTTTTAACGTTTTGTTCAAGTATCTGGGTATTAGGTACGGAACCCTACACTAAGCATACTTGCATAGGTATGCCTTTTAACGTTTTGTTCAAGTATCTGGGTATTAGGTACGGAACCCTATTCTAAGCATACTTGCATAGGTATGCCTTTTAACGTTTTGTTCAAGTATCTGGGTATTAGGTACGGAACCCTACACTAAGCATACTTGCATAGGTATGCCTTTTAACGTTTTGTTCAAGTATCTGGGTATTAGGTACGGAACCCTACACTAAGCATACTTGCATAGGTATGCCTTTTAACGTTTTGTTCAAGTATCTGGGTATTAGGTACGAAACCCTACTACACTAAGCATACTTGCATAGGTATGCCTTTTAACGTTTTGTTCAAGTATCTGGGTATTAGGTACGGAACCCTACACTAAGCATACTTGCATAGGTATGCCTTTTAACGTTTTGTTCAAGTATCTGGGTATTAGGTACGGAACCCTACACTAAGCATACTTGCATAGGTATGCCTTAACAATTTATTTCTCTCGTTCGCGCCCGATAAATGCATATCTGCTGTCTCGTTCTAACCCCCTGGATCTTAGTTTTCCTTAGTCACTGTGCTAGTGGGGCTGCACTTATCCCACTCTACATGACGGCACACACACATTCACACCATAGAGACAATTCTAGTCCATGCAAAAAAACCAAGGGGATGTGTGCGTCATGATTGTACTAGCGAGCTGGCTTACTATATGCAGTATATGCCTTTTCTCTTTCCGAAAATGTCTGGAAGAGATCGCTCTGAATCCAATTATTGTTACTCACGTTATAGTATTTTTAATTTTCATTTTGTTAATTTTCTGTATTGAGGCATCAATAAATCTAATCTAATCTTACTATGGGTATATATATGGCCGCCTTTTTTTTACTAGCCGACAACCGACTTCGCCTTCACTCCGCCAGGTATTCTGATACAGTTTTGCACTCTAAAATGTATGAAAACGGGGTATTTCGAGCTTTTTGTGTTTATCACAATCTTGACAAAACAAATATTTATCTAACTCCTAGATTGGAAGCGGCGATGTGGCGTGAGATAGGCATAAAGCTATCCATGCTCGTCCTAGCAAATGTACCGGCGTACCACGGCTGGTCCGGGGAGAGACTTAGTATGCGGCTTGAACATTCTTTTGTGCCTTGTTTGAAGGCTTTTAAGGTAAACTTTTCACCACGGTCTTACACATAGGTCTTGCAACAAGAGCAGTGGGTAGTAATTTTTAGTAGGTAGGTAAATGAATGTAAAGGAAACGGGATTTAATCGCGCTAACAACATTTGTTATTTACCTCGACGTTTCGACTGAGTTGCACCAGTCGTGGTCATGAGAAGACTTAACAATGTGGCCGTTACCGTCGGGAAGGGCGAGCATTGAAACGAGATGAAATGAAATTTATTTATTCGCCAAAAATACGTGTACGTATGTAAGATCTTGGTATGTTTAGGTTTCAACATATTTTGCCACACCTGGCGTGCGAAAGTCGTTATTCATTAGGTACTAAATACTAAAGCTAAACTACATTGTCTCCAACTACCCGCAATTGGTCTTGTAAATAATTGTTATCACGACACACATCACTCACGATTATGTCCCGTTTTCTTTCATAAAACAGTAGTACGTCAGCTTAATGGTTGCACCTTTCTTTTCAATATACGGCCGCGAGAGGCATGACGATAGATGGGTGTGTTGTGCAACGAAGACAGAATAGCATTCTTTCACTTTTCTACCTATACAGTAGCTTGTTACTTTGTCACTCAACAAGTGAGCACCGCACTCATCGATAGTGACGTACAGCGGCGTTGACGCGAAAGAAGAGTTATGACATGATCGTACGAGTACTAATCTCTCACCACTGAAATTGGGTTTCGTTGCAAGACCTGTGTATAAGGCTGTGCTTTTCACTGATATGGTCTCATTAATTGACATCTTTTATGTTTTATACTATGTTACTGGTGGCTATGGGTAGTTAGGTTAGTTGTGAATTGTAATCAATCAT
This sequence comes from Hemistola chrysoprasaria, assembly GCA_947063395.1. NCBI lineage: Eukaryota > Metazoa > Arthropoda > Insecta > Lepidoptera > Geometridae > Hemistola > Hemistola chrysoprasaria. The sequence continues at coordinate 6,571,947 of OX346733.1, read as the reverse complement.
TTGGAAAGAATTTTACTATGGAAATAATTCGGCAATCACGTAAAAGTCGGCAGTGGCTTTTACATACCTATTTTATCAGCGATTCCATAGAATACAGACCTAAAGCACCTACCTAAAGACACCGAAGTTTCTCTCCACAAAATCAATTAATAATAGGGACTGTGTATATATGACACTATAAAGTGCAAATCAGCTAGAATAGGGCTAATACACCTAGGTACAGTTTTATTCAACTACGAGTTGCCTCCATCTTTTTATTGCACAAGCAGACGGTGTGTCTGATAGTGAGCTGTTACCGCCGCCTATGGATACCTAGAAGACCAGGGGTATTGCCAGTATGTTGCCGACTCTTCAAGAGTCTATTCACTCTCATTTTGAAGAGTCCCATGTTGTAGCTCAACGGGAAGACAGGACAAGGAGATCATTACACAGTTTGCTCATATGCGGCCTATCTCTAGCATCTTTTAGCTTATATTTAGTATCTTTTAGCCGGCGCTTACTTAGTTATTTAGGTATTTCTAGCTCTTTACCTAAAATACGGAGTGAGTCTGAACGTTTGGTCCGTTTTTCAATGAAACAGGTGATTTGTTTACATTAAAAACAAAACTTAAAAGCTAAAGTTTCATATGTTTGCAGATATTTGTAGTAAACGAACTGATGGAAGACATAGTGCTATTGGACGGCGTCTGTCAAGATATATCTACCAGGGAGATATTTCAACCTCCTTGTTATATACCTAGGTTTGTAGATTTAAATAAATAGCAGTTGATAGCCGACAGGTTATGGGCCCAGTATACAATGGTCTCCTGTATATGTGTAGTGTGTTTGAGCTTATATGTCCATGCCTGCGCACACACACCCTCACACACAGTCTATCCATTTTATCCACGCCTCTTTGGAGGTAGATGGACCGGTACAAACACATTTTGGACGCATTTTTGGTATGTTTAGACATACATAAATGTGCTTTTACATACAAACATCATCCTATTATTTATTTATTTATAATTCAGCACAACGCTGGGACTAACTTAATGCTAGTGTAGCATTTTCTACCAGTTATTCTAAAACTAGAGAAAATGTTACAGAAATTGGGTGGAGTGCAAATATGAAATGTCAGTCAGACGGAGAACAAAGTGATCCTATTAGGGTTCCTTATTTCCTTTTGAGGTACGGAACCCTAAAAAGAGCGCTAGATGGCGCTGGGGTCGAGTTAGAGTTTTGTTTACCTGTCAAAAACGTAACTTATTTACCTACATTGTTCTGAGATTTGAGAGTTATAATATTAGTCGTACATATCGTAATATGGGCGTCTGCTTCTTCTTATGAATTATTATATTATGCAATAATAATTAAGAATAAAATAAATCGTTTGTTGACCATGTAAAAAGGCACATATTACTGTTGTGTTATTTACATGCATTAACATAATATAAAGCTAATATGCAAAAATTGAAAGGTACAAGTTTTAAATAGGCTTAAAACTAGACAAAATTATATGCAATATTATTATTATTGTTAATATTGTTTGTAAAATACGAATTTTTATATAATATTATGATATATTATGTTCTTTTAAATTAATCTGTAGGTAAACAAGTAATTAAGGAATATAACCTGAAATATAAGAGTTATTATTATATTATAGGACAGTCCATCGACTGGTCTTTCCCAAATCGTCCCAGCTAATTGTAAGCAGCAGCTGTCCAGAAACCAAGCTGTTGATTGTACCGGCCAAGGACGCAGACTTGCTCGATATTATGGAGGACGAGTTGGATGATACGCAGTGCGAACTGGTGAGGATTATCTCTTCATATTTTATGATGTCCTGGTACTTCAAGTATACTAAATGATACAATAAATACTTAAAGGGGTGTTCTAAGAGGAAAGAGCTTAGCAGTTTGACACAATCTTATGAAAAAATACTAAATAGATGTTTTGTATTCCCTTGTTTCCTCCGAATACAGTAAACCTATTTGATATATGTATTTATATCCTGATATTTTAAAGTTGATGTAAAGCCCCTATAATTTAATTTTTGTTTATAAACTCTACATTTGTTTGTAGTGAACGTCCAATCACGCGAGTAAAACTGGGATTTATGGAAGTTCACTATGAAAAAACCAAGGGTTTATAAGAAAATATAAAATGACAGAGACATAGGTTACTTCACTGTTAAAATATCAGGATATAAATTTATAGAATGGGTTTATTATATTCGAAGGAAGCAGGGGAATACAAAACATCGATTTGGTAAATTTTTGCCTACGCTCGAAATTACTAGCAAATGTTTTTATTTATTCGGCGATGTGTTCTGCGATCCGGAGTTTATGGCATTCTATGGGAGGCTTTTGTTCAGCGGTGGACGTCTTCCGGCTGATGATGTGACACTTGTGGCCGACCCCTAGCTTAGACCATAAAATAATAACACAGTGGTAGGCATCTTTAGCAGGGGGCCGTCTGGGGAAGTACCACACCTTTGCCAGTTATACATCCGCCAAGCAGCACCTAATGTGCAAACATTACGTATGAAGGCAAAGGGACCGGGTGTTCCGGTATGAAGGGTAATGTTACCAGCGAAATTACTGGGTATGATGAGATTCAACAACTCATATCTCAGGGTGACAGGCGCAGTGCAGTGTCGCGCAGAATTTTGCATTTTAAAACACTGGGTGGCACTGTGTCTGATATGGGCAATCCTGATGCTTACCATCAGGCACCTGATTTGCTCGTCTTGTCACAAAAAAAAACACATTGGTTACTTTCAGCGGGGCACTGTTAGTATTAAATCTCTTTCAGGTTTCCAACGTATCATCCCGTTGTCTATACCACAAAGTGGCTCGCAAGTTATCGAGCGACATTCGCGCGGTAGGTCGCCGTGTGGGCCGCAACAAGCGACGCCGGATGAGGAGGGTTAACTATCGAGAGTCCGTGTGGGGAGCTAAGGAGTCCGTGTGGGGAACTAAACTGTGTAAGTATAATCAGGCCTGAGACACTCCGCTGAAGCTACAAGTAGCCGGGGCGTCCGTCTAGACGGTACAATTTCTATGGGCTAGACAGAGAGAACAGATAGATAGATACGCGATAGAAAGAGAGGCAGCTTGTATGATAATATAAAGATAGTTAGTTGGGCGCTCTGCGACCTAAATTGCACTTTATTGCGTCGGGGCTAGAGTCGCTATTTATTTGAATGATTTTGTGGAGTGTCCCTTCTGTCCCTTTAGAATTCTGTGGTATAATATATAATGTGAAAAAATATTAAATATAAAGAAAGTTTGTGAGGATGGATGGATAAATGTATGATCATTACTCTTTCTGAACCGATTGGGTTAAAATTTGGTATGCGGCCGTCCATTAATCACGTGAGGCTCGAAAGGGGGGGCGGGAGTGAGTCGGCAAAAGTTAGTCTTAAATCTCAACACCGTATCACCAAGGGGGAGGGGGGGGGGGGTTAAAAATGCTAAAAAAACATCACGTGATTAATGGACGGCCCCCTATGTAGGTAGCTTAGATCCTGGAATGACACATAGGGTACTTTTTCCCGATATTCCGACGGGAACAATGTCTACGCAAGTGAAACCGCAAGGCATAGCTATAGCTATGCCTTGCGGTTTCACATTTCTTCCGCCACATTTCTACCACGAGCAGGACTCGAACCTTCAGAGCCCGCGCACACAGAGAGCGGTCAGGAGTTCCGAGTTCCGAGTTCCGCGTTCATTAGAATATACTGAGTCTATAACAACAACGCACACAGCGGGCAGTCTGACCGCGGCGGTCAAAGCGGAACGTCGCGTTCCAAGAGTTCTTTTCCCGCCAAGGCAGAGAACGCCGGAACGCCGCGATGTCTGATGAGTTTGGAAAAACGGAAAAGTTAATTGAATTGGTTAGGGAAAGGAGTTTATTATACGATTTAAGTAATATAGACTATAAAAACCGCGATCCTGAAAAATATTACTGAATTCGCTTTGTTCTTCTCGCGTTGTGTTCATTGGGTGCACCGAATACTTCCTTTTCTTCTTAGAAGCTGCTGAGCTCTACAAGAGCAATAATTCTTCATCGGATGACGAACTTTCTAGTAACATGACCCAAACGAAACTAGAACGCGAGAATTTGCACGCCGCTTGTGTGCGTTGGAACTCTTGGGCGGTCAACGGTCACTAGAACGCAGAACTCTGACCGCTCTCTGTGTGCGCGGGCTCTTAACGTTCCGCTATTCCACGTGGCGGCGCTCTCCCAATTGAGTATTCCAACTACTGCGATCAACAAGCGTGCTAATCTAGGCTAAATGTGTCCATATGTATAGTTTATGGCGTTCTATGGGGGAGGCTTATGTTCAACAGTGGACGACTTCCGGATGATGATGATATCTATGTTTTGTTTCAGCGGCCCCCATGCTGACAGGAGGCACCAGTGAAAAGGAACTCAGCTCCAAATACTACAAACCCAGTGTAGTGGATATGGTAAATAATAAATTGTGAAGGCATACGTATGTATGTATGCATAGTGTAGGGTTCCATACCTATATACCTGAACAAAACGCTTCCAATCAAACAGCGCCATCTATTAGTTCCTTGCGCAAAGTATAGAAATATGCAGTAAAATGGCCATAACTTTTAATTGGGTTAACTTAGAAGTATGATGCCTCCCTCGGTGGCGTAGAGGGCGCATGCTCGACTGCCAATTAAGAGGTCCCGGGTTCGATCCCCAGGTCAGGCAGTGTTAAATATTGGATTTTTCCATTTTTAGGAATTATCTCAATTACTGCCTGGAGTCTGGAACTGTGCCCGGTAGATGGCAATAGGCTCGCCCCCTAATACATGGGACCAATAACATACTGGCGAAATGTGGGTGTATCTACTATGGGACAGAGTCCTGGGTACACCTCTGCTTACCCCTTCGGGAATAAAGGCGTGAATGTATGTTTATTTTTTTCGATCTCCTCCATCAAATAAAAAACGAAATATACTTAAAACATGCATTAATCAAAAAATAAACAGATGGAAAGAGCGATTTTGGTAATTCACATTTAGTGATTTTTTATCATCAATAATGTAAAAAAAAAAAATTCAAAAAAAAATTTTTAAGAGATGGGAGTTTGGCTCCTATAGGCTTAATGTTTTCAGCCAGAAAAACTGGAGACGACAAGACGGGAAGTTAGTCAGGCGGGCGGGCCCAGTTCACATGTCATGGCGAAGATATCATCTGTGATACCCCAACGGCTTGAATCTGAAGAAGAGGTAACTTGTATTTTATATACTGCTTCGTTGGTCTAATATTGGTTAGCACTTCTTTATATAAAATTATGTAATATGTACTTAAAGTATTGTATAAGCGTTATTTTATTTATATAGTATATTATATAATATAATATTTTCTCAGAGCGGTGTGGCAATCCTGTTGCACCCACTGTTACAAATAGCTAAAATATAATCATAATTTTGTTAACATAAAAAATGGCATGGAGCAGTGTCCATGATGTGTAATAAATAAATAAAAAATAAAAATATATATATTGGTTAGCATTTAGCATACTGGGTTCGTGTCTTTGAATTTTTCATTAGGAATTTTCTTAATGACAGCCTGAAGTCTGGAACTGTGCCCGGTAGATGACAAATTCCAATTTTTTTTTAAATTTTATTGTTTAAAAATTCGATTTCAATTCTTTTTTTTTTTATTCTGGCATAAATTTTGCTAATGTATTAAATTAAATTAACTTAAATAATAATATGTATTAAATAAAGTTACTTTTGCCAGTTATTCATCCGCCAAGCAGTAATGTGCAAACATTACTGTGTTCCGGTCTGGAGGGCAACGTTACCAGCGAAATTACTGGGCATGACGAGTTTCAACAACTAATATCTCAGAATCTCAGGGTGACAGGCGCAGTGCAGTGCCGCGCAGAATTCTGAATTTTAAAACACTGGGTGGCACTGTGTCTGATATGGGCAATCATGGCACCTGATTTACTCGTCTTGTCACTCACTATCCTATAAAAAATATATATCACAATAACTGCCTGGAGTCTGGAACTGTGCCCGGTAGATGGCAATAGGCTCGCCCCCCTATTACATGGGACCAATAACATTCTGACGAAATGTGGGTGTATATACTATGGGACTGAGTCCTGGGTAACATCTCATCCTATCCCTTCGGGGAAAAGGCGTGATTGTATGTTTATGTTATGTATATTTTTCAGCTCTACAATACAACACTTTTGAAGACAAAAAGGTCATCCCACGAGAAACGACGATGACCATACTACTGACGTAATAACATTGGATACAAAAGCCCAGTGTGTTTTAGAAATATTTTACCTATACAAACTTGTTACATTTTGTCTTTATTTATTGAAATATATGCAGTTTTTGAATAGGTTATTTGTTTTTTTTTAGAGGTATGTTCTTGAGGAAAGAAAGAAAGAAAAAAAGTGCGTTTATTACCCAACCTTAATAACAAACACGTTATTACATGTGCTAGTATATTTAGACAGTGGTTGTGGTAATCGGCTTGTACTCAGCATGTGCTGCGGCTCGGCTAACCGTGCACAGCGCTGTTTGTCACCACGTACCGTCTTATTTAGATTTGTAAATATTTATCCTTGTGGCATATGCACACCATGCATAGCGACTTAGTTATTTTAAACATAATATAACATATAATATATTATGTTTAAAATAACTTAAAACATAATATATTGTCTTAACATCTTTCATATATCATCTTTTACATATCATTTTTTACATCCATACAATGAATAATAATAATATGGGACAACTTCCACACACGGTCATCTGGTCCCAAACTAGGCTAGCAGCCTGTACTATGGGTAACCAGGTGACTGATATACATACTTATATAAGCTTATAACACCCAGACACTGGCCGGGGATCAAACCCGGGGCCTGCAGCACAGAAAGCAGAGCTACTCCCATCTGAGCCAACGAGGCTGTCTATTTTATATATTTTATTATCACCACCTTACAGTTTATATAGGATTGTGCATTTTCAAATACATGTAAAAATCATCATGTTCTGCGATTTAATAAGCACCTTCACTATGTTTGAGGATCTCAGCTACTTACTAAATAGTTTCATCTCAATTGGTTTAGTCATCCCATAGAGTTTAGAGCTACGCTCTTATTAAACTGAACACTAGATTAATCTATTAAGGTGTTTGGCTATTTTGAAAATCTGAAGTGTTCATAGACTTTTAAAGTTGACTGTACTGTCCACATTTCATCATCATCGGTCCAGTAGTTTTGCCTCTACGTTGATTACCTAACTTATTAATTCAATAATAGTAGATATTAGTAAGATATCGTATTTCTAGGAACTGGTAATCTGAAATTAAAGGTTAGGACACGTACCTACTTTTAATCGAATATTAAACCCAAAAGTCAAAGTCAAAAAGATTTATTCATATAGGTCACAATCTGACACTTTTGTACGTCAATGAAAATAAACAGTAACGAGTCTACCGTGCGTTCGGAAAGATACCTTTACAAGAAAAAATAATAAAAAACAGTTATGGATTTTATATTTTATTAAAATTATAAATAAAATACATACGGTCCGCAAGCATGGGGACCACAGAAAAATAGAAAACTGTACTTAGATAGGAATGTGATTTAAATGCAACCAAATTATATGGAAACACGTAAATAAAATCAATTTATATGGAAACATTTTCAGCACCATTATAAAAAGCAAAGACAATAATATTATATAAACTTCCATAGCGGCCTAGATGTTTTAAACAACCACCTTTAAAATTAATGTGCCAATTTTAACAACTATAAAAATCTCAAATATACACAATAAGATATTTCTTAAACAACCAAATTATGACATAAAGTCGTAAACACGACTTAATTTTTAATTTATTGTCAACACAACTAGCGAAAATAAGAAAACATTGTGGTTTTTAATAAAAATATCAAAAACTTATTTAACAATTTTTTTTAAATATTTCTCTAATAAGTACCAAGAAGCCAAGAGCAAACCACAAGAAAATAGAAACATTTATATAAATATATTTGTTAACTTTGAAGCAAAAAAACTGGATAACTTAAAAAATAAATATTTTTTTATTATTTCTGTATATTTACCATAATCTATCCTACATAATATAAACCACTATGCTATGACATAACTTAGCAAGGTAATATTATAATATAGGACTACCTACAATGTTCTGTACAGAAAACTATAGATTACGAAATATCTTAATTCTAGGTCGGTCGTATTGGGCATTTTTTGTTTACAATATTATGAATTTTATTTTTAATTTTGTCAAAATAATAACTTAAATTCCTCATATTCATATTTTTAGTAAAATTTGCTGCTGACGGTACTTTTAATAAAAGCAATAAAGATTCCTGTCTAAACGCCATAACGTCAAACGAAACCGTGTCCAAACGCTACGGCCCCGAGTATTTATCTAAAAACTGTATTGTAAAAAATCAACGATTATTTTTAGAGCATTACATTGCAATTGGACTGGTATCCTTATAGTCCGCTTTAGAGGCAAATGCTTGGAAGAAATTGTCTGAATTAAAAACAAATTAATGTTTGCACAGATGCTCAGTGCTCTATATTGATTACAAGAATAATATAGGCAGGTGTATTATTAATTATAATATTTTAAGCCAGTGAAAGAGATAAGCGCGAATTTCGCATTATGCCGGCAAATAACAATAGTGGTCTTCAAACTTATATGCGAAGTCCTGCGGTTTTCACCCTAATACAAAATTGCTAAGTAATTATCAGATGTAATCAGACATCAATCAACCTCAGCAGTTAAAATCATAGTTTTCAAAGCAATTGCAGTGAATACCTTTGATCTAAATTTTATGTTAATGCACAAAATTAAAAAAATAACATGATACCTAGAAAAAAGCGCGTACAGTCTTATAAAACAAAAAATTGAGCACCATAATAAGCCAACTCGCTAGAACAAACATGACGGCGCGCACACATCCTGGCTTTTGTTTTTCATGAACTAGTATTGTTTCTACGGTGTGAATGTGTGCGTGCCGTCATGTTTGTGTACTAGCGAGTTGGATTATGGCGCTTAATTTTTTTTAAGACTCATTCTTATTTTTTTTTAATTTATAAGAATCCTTTTATTCTAGGTTCATGGATAAAATTATATTTGTTGCTAGCCTGCAAAAGTAGATTATTTTACAAATTAACACATATTGTAAACAAGATACGAGTGCACAAGTTGCCTATCTATGTTGATAAGGACAGCCGTAAAATATACTTCAACAATTATAAGGTCTAATTTATCAATATCATCTTGTCATTCCAATTGTTACTTTAACGTCTTTGACATAGAGAACAAAATTGTGAAACAAATTGGCGTGAAAAACTGGGCATAAAATCTTAAGAGATTATTCAATTTTATGCTTAAAACTAAAAGGTATTGATTAATGTATCATTACTTGGTCTGAATTCAATGGGCTCATAATGATTTCTATTTTTACAATTTTTGAATGTGTTACCATAGTGATACTTAAGTGAGAATAACACTTAAGTGAGTGCATTTGCCCGTCAACCTAAGTAACTTACAAAAGAATTTTGAAATTAGCAACTAAAATTTCTTCTTTTGCATGTGGCTTAGTTTGACGGGTAAGATACACCCCCTTGAATATTACTACACCAAAATTTGCAAAATTTGCTATTATCAGGTAATAAGTTACACTGGTATTTTCTTGACAACACTTGGTTTGTATTTCAACATAAGATACTTACTTGTACTTACACTAAGGCTGAGTTGCATCAACTACAATAACTAATGAATTAGTTGTAGTTTGTGTAACTTACAATATCTAATGAATTAGTTATTGTAGTTTGTGAAACTCAGCCAAAAATGCCCTCACAAAGGTGTTATTCGGTGGCCAACATTCAGTGATTGAAACTCACTATTGGTTTCCATGTGAACAAATTCCATAGTTATTTAAACTACAGCCATTTTCGACAAAACCGCGGTATAATTGCGGTCTTGCAATAGCAGAGCGATAAAAGTAATATTCTACAATTACTGCTGTCAAAAGTAATTTTCGCTATAACCTACATAGAGTACAAAAAAATGACGTTTGTCAGCAGTAATTGCGCAACTTATGTCTATCGAATTGCTATCGCAAAGTAATAATTCCGCTGTAAAGCAGTTGGCCACCGAATGTCACCTAAAACACAAAATAGAAATCTATCAAGGTAAAGTGCATAACAATGGTTCAAACGCAATTCACGCACACGCGCAGCTTACCTGAAAAGGATGGGGAAAGTGGGTGGGCGACTACTCGCAACCCACGAATAAAGCGCGAATTCATTTTGAACCTTTTGAACTAACTTACCTTTTTAGATTAATATTTTGTGCCTACAGTGTGGTACAGTCTACTTCCTTGGCTGCTGGATATGAGGCTTGATGTTCAAGTTGATATGTGCCGGAGGCTTGGGGCTGTGCGCCACTTGAGCAGCTTCCGGAGTGAAGTCTGCATTACCTTTAATTTTACAAGCTTTTTAATAACATGCAATGTTTGTGACTTACAAATCTTGCAACTGAATTTTAAAGCAGTTATTCTCAACCGATTCAACTGGAATTTAGCATACACGACACATAAAATAAATGCAATATGGCGGATGATTCAAGATGGCGTAATTTTTAATTTTTTAATCAAATGAAAGGGCATGCATGTCATGTTATGCCATGTCGTGTCATCTTTAACGCATCATCTTTAGGTTAATTTATCTGTAGTCTTATAGGGTAATTCTTTCCTACCCAAGATTGCCTTATAGATAGATGTATTTAGCTTAACACTTTTCCATTTACCTTTGTTTGGTGCCCCAGCAATGGACACAGGGTTTGAGGGCACTGGTGAAGGCCCAGCGAGGCCTGTGAAGTCTTCATTGGCCGGCTCTTTTGGGTCTTTTCCTTGATGGGGGACTTTGTTCTGAGTGATTCTCATGCCTCCTGCTTTCACTGCAAAAGAAAAATTGGAATTGCTGTTCAACGTGGTAATGCTGCCAGTATCTTGGGTATCATCTATATTGTCATCTATAGTGGTTTAGAGCACTTGGACTTTCTATAGACTGACATGTCGGCCTGTGGACTTTCAAAGAGTTCTATGGCATAGTGTATATAGTTGGGGTAGATAGTACGTAGGTAGCTCTATTGTTTAGTCTTTTTTCAATAAAGGCACTGTATAAAAAAAAAACATTGATCACATACTCTCTTCCATAACATAACATCACACAGTTATTCTGAAGGGGTAGGCAGAGGAGTATCCAGAATCTAGTCCCATAGTAATAATTTATAAATCCCATGTAATAGGGGTGAGGCTATTGTTATCTGCCAGATATCCAGACCAGTTCCAGACTCCAGGCTGTCCAAAAACACTTTGTCTGACCTGGGGATTGAACCTGGGATATCATGATGATGTTTTAAATCCCACGTCAAGCCTATTTGCCATCTCAGTCTTACTCCAGGCTATTACTTAGAAATTCCTATTTATACATGGTCCAACCTAGGAATCAAACCAAGCGCTTCCAACCACAAGACTACAGGACAAATTTTTACAATAGTAGGATTATTTAAAAAGTCGTGAAGAATGTGGAAGAACCAAAAGTTGTATGTCAGGACCAGAACAAGTGAAAAGAAATAGTTTCTGTCTACCCCATTGGCGTAAAGGTGTGACTGTATGTATTATTAATAAAAAAGGTAAAAAAGGATAATATCTTTTTTTCTTTGTTCAGATTGGTAGTGCGGCATATTCTTAAACTGTATCATTTATTTATTGTAAGACTTGTTTTAAACTGGTTAAATTTAGATATACAATATTTTTAATACCAGCTTGTCTTGAATGTCATGAATGTGAATCAAATAAAAATATCATATATTTTTAAGTGGTCTGGAGTCTGGTTACCAATCTATTATAAATACAAATCAACAGATACCTATAAGTTGAGAGCATTACTGTTTTTGTGAAACCATTTCTTGTAATGAAATTACTATAGTCTTATTTCTTTATTTTTAATGAAAAAAGGTGTATGTAACTGAGCTAGAAAAAAACAAGCCAATCAGTTGACCTTGATCAGCCTTTGTTTAACAACACATACGAAGGCGCTGTAGCATAGTCTGACGTCATACAAGGCAACCTAATGAAGCTATCTACATAATTAAAATATTACCTACATAATACAGGTAGGCTGGGGTAAGTTTGTTTTTATTCGTCAGAAACTAGTTTTCTCATGTTTTTCTTGTTAAAAAGTTGTGAGGCACACCATATGGTGCTCATATGATTCAAACAGGAATAAGAAAGGGTATTTACGCTAATAAATACCTTAGATAACAAAGAACATGGATGTAACTTCTTACCTGCGGGAGGATGGCCAGCTTTCAGTTGGGCGGTGTCTTCGGAGGACGACATGGTTGTTTTGATTGTAATTCAGTAAAAAGTTGTAAAAATGGTCGGAAAACGCCGACGTCACTTAAAATTGTTACGATTTGTAAAAACGTGTAAAAATAGTACACGAACACAGCAAGCACGGTATCAACCACAGATCACTATAATTAGTACTACGTATCAACTGGTATCAACCGTGAAATGACAATTGAACTGCTGTCACTGTCAGTAGTGTACAGTATCTCTCATGATCATATTTCAAAATGCCCACGGATTTACATACTTCGTAAACTGGATCGCGTACTTCTTTATCTCATGGTTACAAATTTGCTTTCTAAGTCAATAGCAATAAGGTTACTTCCTCCCTGTCAATTGTAAGAGTAGAAAAACGAGCCAGGTGAGATAACTCAAGTAGGAGTGCGTCTTTGTCTAGCAAGTATGCCAGTGTAAAACAATAACTGCTTTGGTAGTGAGTGGTAGATTTCTTAAATTTGAAAATATTACATTTTAATTTTTATTGACTGATTAAATATTTTCATAAATTATTACATTATACATTATACACATATTTTCATAAAATAAATGATTACAATAATCATTTATTTTAGATTTGTATATATGTGAATAGGCAAAACATGCAATAAAAATAAGTATATATAGATATTATTAGTAGCATTTTCTCCTCCTAAAATGGCAACTTTGTCTTTAGACAAAAAGCAATATGTCTGCTCTGCTAACTTTGCGTAAATGTAATTTTGTGGTTTTGTATTACTTTAACGTAATTCGTCAGTGTACATGTGAAAATGGTGTACTTTTGTTGCGTAAATGGATGCAAAACAGAATGGTATCCTGGCTGCGGCTTATCTTTCCACAGGTCAGTTGTTATTTAGATTTTCTTGTTTGTTATGGAGTACGGTGTCCACGCTATAGATAATTTAGGATTGATATGGGGCTTTTGGAGTTAGAGATAACTGGGTTGTCATATTAATTTTACTGTCTAATATTGAATATTTTAGTGGTTGGAGTTTAATATTGATAGAATATTTATATTTAATTAGATCCTCGAGTAGGTATTTAAAATGAAAAGGATGTAATTTTACTTCATGTGTGTTTTATTGCTGTACAGGATGCCCAAGGATGAATCTGTAGCTAAAAAGTGGAAAGAAATTATACCTGGCAAAATAACCAAAACGTCAGTTGTATGTAACTTACATTTTAAAGATGAAGATTTTGTCAACGAGTTCAAAAAACGATTAAAAGGCAACGCAGTACCGTCGTTATTTCCAAAGGTAAGCAGGAACCCCATTTTAATATAACGTTCTATTGTGAATTTGTGACATTATAATTATGGAGAAATATTAACATTAGCGCTGTTTCCAAAGTCCAACATTGTTCGTTATAGGGGAAGACGTTAAATGATTGGCCCTTTAAGGTGTTCATTGAGGTTGAATATGTCTGCTTTTAAATAATAATAAAATAATTAATCACAAAACAATGTATACTTATGTAAATTGGTCACTTATTTATTTTAAAGTTGTCTTAAAGTCCCAAATAATGGGTTTTTTACCACTTAATGTAATTTATTGTTTTAGGTTTTTGCAGCTGAGAAGAGTAGTTATGTTCTTAGTAACATAAAATTAGCTGAACCATCTACATCGGAACATTCAGAACCACCTGAGAAAACACCAAAAATACAAGAAGAATTGGATAAATCAATTCAAACTGAAAACATTATCACTCCTCGAAAAAAAAAAATAAAAGAAAAATCAAAATTCTATCTCAACGCTTGAAAAGGCGTAATACTACAATTAACAATTTGAAATCAATACTTTCATTGATAAAAAAGAAATGTGATAGTTACTCGGCGGTAAAAGACATGATGGACCTGAATTTTCAAAATATCCACGAAAGAATAAATGAAACAAAATCTAGCCGAGGAATTAGGTACAGTGATAGCTTGAAGTCCTTTGCTTTGACATTGTACTATTATTCAGGAAAAGCTTACATGTTTTTAAGAAACCACATCAGTCTTCCCCACCCTGCGACTTTACGAAGAATGTTATCTACACATAACTGTAACGTAGGATTTATGTCCGAAGTCTTTAATTTTCTTAAAGTGAAAGCAAACCAGTCTGAGGATATAGCTAATGTGGCCCTTATATTTGATTCCATGTCAATCAAATCAGGTAGGAGATATGACGAAAAAAATGACAAATGGTGGGGTAAAATAGATATTGGTGGTATCGTTCCCATTGATGCCGAGAAGTTAGCCTCAGAAGTATTAGTATTTCAAATCGTTTCGCTGAAAGAAAAATTTAAATGTCCAATTGGATATTTTTTTGTAGATAAGATATCTGCTGAAATTCAGGCACAATTAATTTCTACTGCGTTAAGAATGTTAGCTGACATTAATATAATTGTTCGATGTTTGACTTCGGATGGTGCTGCTACTAATCTGAAAACATATCGAATACTGGGTTGTGATTTTGTCTATCCTAATATCCGATCTTTTTTTAAGCATCCAAGCAAAGATGTTAATGTGCATTGTATTTTGGACCCTGTCCATATGATAAAATTAGCGAGAAACGTATTCGCTGAAACATCTTTGAGTTCCGAAAAAGGGGAAATAAAATTTGACTATGTAAAGAAACTACAAAAACTACAAGAAGAGGCAGGGCTAAAATTCGCAAACAAAATTTCTAGGGCTCATATTAATTTTTTTGGTAAGAAAATGAATTTCAGATTGGCAGTTCAAGTCCTCAGTAGTTCGGTAGCCGATACACTCGATTTTTTAAGAATTTCTGGTCATCCAGATTTTACCGGTAGCGAGGCCACGGTTGAATATCTAAGGTATTTGGACAGAATTTTTGACGCATTAGATTAAAAAAATCCTTTTGGAACTGGTTTTAAGTCTCCGTTACGCCCAAGTAACAAACAAATATGGCTGAATGTATTTCAAGAAACCAGAGATTATTTGTCAAAATTAAAAGTCGACGGCCAAAATATATTAACACACAGACGACAAACTCCTGCTCTTGGTCTGATAATTGATACGTATAGTTTCACAAATCTAGCAACAGATCTGTTTGAAGAAAATGCTTTGAAATATCTTCTAACACATAAAGCTTCTCAAGATCACTTAGAATTATTTTTCTCATGTGTTAGAGCTTGCGGGCGTACGAATGATAATCCAGATGCCCTCCAATTCATGTATTCGATGCGTAAATTACTTTTTCGCAATAGCATACGACCGAGTATCAATGCTAACTGTACAGATGACAATTATGAGTCTTCACCTATACTTGAGTTTAGGAGCGCAAAAAGATCACAGGCAACAACTTTGCAAGTCTCGAGTTCTGAACAAAATGAAGAAGACGGTATTGATTCTTTGGTGCAGTTGATAGAGAGAACAAACGTTTCAGATTTTAAGAACAATATTTTGTATTATATAGCGGGTTATATAGTAGGAAAAATGATTACTAAAATATTATGTGAGTATTGTAAAGCAGCCTTACTAACAAAAAGAGATCAAAAACACCATAATTACGATATTCTTGACATTTGTAATTTTTCATCGTTTACAACATTCATCGACAGAGGTGGTCTTAAGTATGCTTCTAGAATAGTGTTTGAAATTGTTAAATTCACTGAAAAATTATTTGTTACCTTATCCCACCAATGTGAACAAAATTTTACTAAGA
Source organism: Hemistola chrysoprasaria (assembly GCA_947063395.1). NCBI lineage: Eukaryota > Metazoa > Arthropoda > Insecta > Lepidoptera > Geometridae > Hemistola > Hemistola chrysoprasaria. The sequence continues at coordinate 6,555,840 of OX346733.1, read as the reverse complement.
ACTATATGATGAACGTCATCATACATCAATTTTATCCTCGCTTAAACGATATTCCTCATCCAGTACAATCTCTCACCACTGAATCACGACATGAATTAGAACTAATTAAATGTATCGCAAACAGATATTTAAGTTTAAGAATGAAAACGTACGCGAAAGAAGAGACCCTTAAAATAATGGGGAATCGCATTTCAATGCGACAACGGCTACATAAAACAATTTTATTCAGTCATGTTTGAATTTTTAATAAAGTTCTGTCATTAATTTCTCGTTTTATGTTCTTTGCCAATCACATCGATTACTAAAAACTAAATCAACTAATAATTAAAGTAAGTACAGTCATCGACAGCACCAGTACCCACCCGCACTGACTACTTTATTTCACAGTAATAAAGAGCATACCTAATTCAACAAAATAGCATGGCCTAGCTGGTAACTATACATCTACACTACTATTATAAAGAGGAAAGATTTGTATTTTAGTATGTTTGTAATGAATAAACTCAAAAACTACTGTGCCGATTTCAAAAATTATTTCACCATTTGAAAGCTACATACACCCTAAGTAACACATGCTATATTTATTGCAAGAAAAGGTTAAGGATCCTTACTAAAACTTACCTGTGCGAAGCCGGGACGGGCCGCTAGTAAGTACATAAAATCAGTAAATCTACTCGCATATCGTAAAATTCAAATTACAAATCTAAAAACGAATCTATAATAACATCCTTATCCTTACTATTTACTTTTTATAATATTATAAATGCAAAAGTAACTCTGTCTGTCTGTTAAGCTTTCACGCCAAAACTACCGAACCGATTTGAATGAAATTTGTTATACAGATAGTCTAGGGCCTGAGGACGGACATAGGCTACTTTTTATTCCGCGGTTTTTTTTTCACGCGGACAAAGTCGCGGGCACAGCTAGTACTTTATAAACACAATACCAAAATTGAAAAAAGAGTTTCATTATAACACTATTTCCCAAACAAAATAGTGTTATAATGTAACATTTCTGTCATTACGATACATTACCTAATCTGTGCGTTAGCGCGTGCGCGGGACAGGCTGGGTTAGCCGCCAATCCATTTTTAAATTTTGGTGGTGTGTTTCTGTTTATAATGTAAATTCGTATTGAAGTTTGTAATTCGCATTTTATGTTAAGAGAGTAGATTAAGTAGTGTATGAAACTGCACATAACTAGGTATTAAAACACTCGTGTGATACTATAAAAAACCGAGCCGTAAATGAGAGGTCATTATGCAACAGTTTCACTACTATTCTGTGTTATTTCTACCTAATCAAATCCCGGAAAAGTACAGTATAAATCTGCTTCAGATTGCTTTCGATCCAGTCAGTACTTTTTATCAATCCTGCATGGCTATCCGAGAAGATATTATTTTATGGATACCCTATTAGAAAAGGACGCACATCTACTCTCCGACCTCTCTGTCGGCTCGTATTTTTTTAGATACTACGCAGTCCAGTTGTAAGTATATAGGTTCATGAAAATGCCATAACTTGAAATGTGATTCGATTAATCGATTGCTTGGAGATTAATCAGCTGTTTTAGTCGATTATGTTTGTGCTGCCATCTTTTGTCGAGTGGGGTACTATATAATGCAGCGCCATGTATTATTTAGTTCTGAACTAGTAATGCTCTACTGCGCAGCATTGTACATTTGCCAGTAATTAATTAAATTAAAATCTGTTTTTAAGAATACCATAAACTAAATTAAATCACCAAATTTACTTCCAAGCTTTTATTCTCAACCTCCTACACGATGGAACAACCACGTCTGCATCATCTCGTCCCGGTTTTACCATATCTTTCTGGATTTCCACAATCATTCTGAGCATAAAGTTGACCACTTGGTTGCAAGTTCCTTCCCTGAGCTTAGGGAAGTCAGTATTAGGAAGACATTTTCCGTTGATAATGATGGACTGATGGGTTAAAGAGGCGAGGAGTCGTTTGAGCATGTCGACCTTCTTGTTGGCAGCGAGTGGGCGGAATCGGGTAATCACGCGCAGTAGATATTCTAAGAGCATTACGTCTTCCTGAAGAAATACAAGATAACGTCTTCATTCTCAATATAAAAAAAAAAAAACATAGGCTAAGCCTCGCCATTCAGCTAGGGAATGCTGCCTGCGTATTGGCTACCATGGAGCCTCGAGGAGACGCGTTGAACTCTATTTTCTATTATAAAAAAGTTTGAATGTTTAGCGTAAAAAGTATTGTATTATAAATATATATTAGTACATTATTGTAAAGGCCGCGAAATAGGCAATTGCCATTTCCGCCGAGGCATATAATATAGTGCTTTTCTCAAAAGAATGCAGGAAAATAAAACAAGCTTTCTTTTGACTTCGCTGGAAGCATTTTCGCTGGTTTTCCATTGCCAATTTGGCTTCTAATCGGTGTAGTACAATCAATCTCCATTTCACTCTCTGAACCGTCGGATGTCATTTTAATTATTAAATGTATAAGTGAGTATGTAAATAACAAATCAAGACAACCAAGATCCAATCATAGAGAATTTTATTTACTCCAGCACGCCGTTTCATACCACATTGCTGGAGCAATGTTGATTGCAAATTCAAAAAACGCTCCAGCAATGGATTTGATTTTCTTTGTTCGTAAATTCGATACTTCGCGTGTTCTTTTTTCGAAAATACATATAATAAACAATACACAATATTAATCAAAATATTTCCATGCATGTTTGAGAAAAACATATCTATTAACTAAGTATTTAAAATAAAATAATAAATAATTATTACTATTATGTACCTACCCTTTTTATCTTACTACATACATACACGTCTTTTACCCGAAGGGGTAGGCAGAGGTGTACCCAAGACTCAGTCTCATAGTAGATACACCCACATTTCGCCAGTATGTTATTGGTCCCATGTAATAGGGGGCGAGCCAATTGCCATCTACCGGGCACAGTTCCAGACTCCAAGCAGTTATTAAGATAATTCCATATGGAAAAATCCAATATTTAACACTGCCTGACCCGGGGATTGAACCCGGGACCTCTTGATTGGCAGTCGAGCATGCGCCCTCTACGCCACCGAGGCAGTCATCTTACTAATTGAAGTGTAATTATTGTACGAGTACTTAACTTTATTACAATACTTTTACGCAATGGAATAAAAATTATACCAAATATTAATAATACCTGCCTCGGTGGCGTAGAGGGCGCATGCTCGACTGCCAATCAAGAGGTCCCGGGTTCGATCCCCAGGTCAGGCAAAGTGAATAATATTGGATTTTTCCATTAGGAATTATCTCAATAACTGCCTGGAGTCTGGAACTGTGCCCGTTAGATGGCAATAGGCTCGCCCCCTATTACATGGGACCAATAACATACTGGCGAAATGTGGGTGTATCTACTATGGGACTGAGTCCTGGGTACACCTCTGCCTACCCCTTCGGGAAAAAGGCGTGAATGTATGTTATGTTTTTTTATTAATAATACCTTTCAAACATTACAATATTATATATCAAGCCCTGTATGTTCTTAGTTGTTTTCAGGTATCTAGGTATGGAGCCCTACACTATGCATACATACTATGTATGTCTTAACAATTAATTTATTTACTATTTAACTTGAAATTGGTAAGAAGTATACGGTTACCATTTCCATAGCCAGTACACAGGACTCCACATTGTACGCACGACCCACTATAGTAGTGAGGTCTTCTCTGCTCAACACCGGAGTCTTCAATGTCTCCAGCCATGAGAATAGAAGACCACACAGGATTACTGGATCCTCCTGAAACATTGTTGTTAGATTAATTGCTTGTAACATGAGGTACAAAGTTCGATTCCTGGGTCGAGAAATGTATATTGGATTTCCCTGTTAGGAAATTTTCAAGTCTGGATTTGTTCCTTGTAGATTTTTTTTTATGATAGTAAGTAACAAGACGAGCAAATCAGATGCCTGATGGTAAGCATCATGATTGCCATACTAGATAGCCATAAGAAAGAAAGAAAGAAAGAAAGAAGGAACAAACGTTTATTTATTAAAAAAAACAGACCCTCTAGCATATTTTCATCTCTTGCATACAATTAATATAGCTATTTTATTATCAGTACCTAGCTATGTTTTTTTATTACCTAGGTACTTTTTAATGCCATATGTGGCTGCACAAGCAGACTGTGTGCCTACTATAATGAAACCTCTCACTACGCCTTCGGGAATAAGGAAAAGGCGTCATGTTTTTTTTTAAGATAGTGAGTGAAAAGACGAGCAAATCAGGTGCCTGATGGTAAGCATCATGATTGCCCATATGAGACACAGTGCCACCCAGTGTTTTAAAATTCAAAATTCTGCGCGGCACTGCACTGCGCCTGTCACCCTGGGATATTAGTTGTTGAAACTTGTCATGCCCAGTAATTTCGCTGGTAACATTGCCCTTCAGACCGGAACACAGTAATGTTTGCACTTTCCCAGGCGGCCCCCTGAAAAAGAGGCCTACCACTACAATATGTGACCACATTTCCAAAGATCATGTTACCTCTTCATCAATTTTGTCATATCCCTCCCTCCTCTGGTTGATCTCAGTGCGCATGTTCTTGACATCCTTCTGCTTTGCTTCTGGAAGACTCTTGTGATCTGTTACGAATGCCTACAACATAAAATACGATACATGTACTACACAGATTTTTGTGTGATTGTTGTGCGCAGATTGGGGACGAAATTTCATACATAGAAATCGGTCACGCCTTCTTCCCGATTGCACACCCCCGTACCCACGACTTAATTCCCATTCAAAATTCGCGATATAACTACACAGACACTACACATATGGAGTTTTGTACACGCGCAAGAGTGTGCGTGAGGTGCGTTCCGAGCTCACGGGGACTCGTCGAGAGCTCAATCTCGCTCGCGGGGTGAGGAAGGCCCAATTGGTGGGTAGATGACAGTATCCATTCTATATAGGTATACGTAGTACTATCATCTGTTCTGTGCCGATGGGGTAGGCAGAGACTATTTCTCTCGACTTGCTACGATTCTGACATAAGTAAGGCTTTCGCTTCTTCCACTTTCATGACATTCTTCATACATACTCGTCTGTTGTAGGCAGGTACTTTTGATCTGGCCTTTCCTCAGAACGACATCAATTTGATCATGAAAAGACGCCTATAGGTCGAGCAAACTCAAACTCAAACTCAAAACAGCTTTATTCAAATAGGTCATAATCTGACACTTTTGTACGTCAATGAAGATAAACAGTACTGAGTCTACCGTGCGTTCGCATTACCGACTGAATAGTCAATATACAAGAAAGTTGACGGCAATAGGCTCGGTTTGTCATATATAATAGGCTCGCCTCCTATAATAACATGGGACTGGTAGGTATATATAACTGGCGAAGTGTATGACTAGGCCCTAGGTACAATCCGCCTAACCATTCGGAGAAAAAATCGTGACGTTACATTATTAATGTCATACAAAGACAGTTTCAAGACAACCGGACCGGATGGAAATCTATGGGGGAGGCCTATGTTTAGCAGTGAACGTCCTATGATTGAGATGATGATGATGAAAGGCAGTCCAACCTCATAAACTCTAAGAGCTGGTATGGTCCCGTTGCTGCATCCTCCTGTGATCCTGGTGACAGTCTCCAGGTTCCTCTCGATGTCTTCTTCCACTGGATCTCGCCACTCCACCATGGGGAGTGTGCTCACTATGTGCTCTGCGGAATTTTACAAGATACCTGCTGTAATACAATAATTAAGCTCGATATCTTGTGGGACTGCCTCGGTGGCGTAGAGGGCGCATGCTCGACTGCCAATCAAGAGGTCCCGGGTTCGATCAGGCAAAGTGTTAAGTATTGGATTTTTCCATTAGGAATTATCTTAATAACTGCCTGGAGTCTGGATCTGTGCCCGTTAGATAGCAATAGGCTCGCCCCCTATTACATGGGACCAATAACATACTGGCGAAATGTGGGTGTATCTACTATGGGACTGAGTCCTGGGTACACCTCTGCCTACCCCTTCGGGAAAAAGGCGTGAATGTATGTTATGTTATGTTATGTTATCTGGTGGGAGCACTTCCCAACTGTCGTAAAAACCTCTCATTTGTCGGCTTGCACCAGTCATTTTGGGCTCAGCCTCCGGTTCTCATCTTAGACGATGGTCATGTCAGAAAACTTCAAGAGATCTGAAACTACAAAGTCGCGTTGACGTTACGCCGACGTTCGTCTGAAAGCTCGCTAACGGTTGCACCATCACTGGATATGCTATAAGCGTACTTCCCACGCCCAGGAGGCGCAGGGTGGTCATATGGAACTCCTCGCCAGTGAAACAGGTGGGTTAACCAGTAAAATCTGGGTGTTCCCGCCAGCCACTATGCAGAGGGACGACATAGGTACTCTCACGCATTCTTCTCTGTCGTCCCGTCGGCATCATGGACATCACTTCTACTAGAGGCTCCTCTCTCTGGGCTCTCTCTCTCTGGGCCGTGCAAAGCGGGAGGAGTTCCCTCCATAACCAGCCTCCTACCTCCAACAACCTCCTCAGGCGTGGTCGGATCAGGCGGCTTGTCGCGCCTCAGTTTGTAAACGAGGAAGGCCTTGTAGAAGGCCCGACTCCTCACCCGGAAGTCCATACCGGCGCTGTGCTGGCACCCACACAGCTTGAGCAGCCGTTCGCAGAGGCTATATACTATCTGGAAACAGTTTAGAAAGATTCTGACACAAGTATAATTTCAGGGTGCAGATAACACAAGTGCAAATGGATCACTTCTATGTTTGCTTATTTATTACACTTGATTTTATAACATTATCAGATGTATTGCAAAACTTTGCGAAATTTTTCGCTAATGTAAACTTTTTTGACTGCTTCGGTGGCGTAGAGGGCGCATGCTCGACTGCCAATCAAGAGGTCAAGAGGTTGGGTTCAGGCAGGTCAGGCAGTGTTTAAATATTGGATTTTTCCATTAGGAATTATCTCAATAACTGCCTTGAGTCTGGAACTGTGCCCGGTAGATGGCAATAGGCTCGCCCCCTATTACATGGGATTAACATACTGGCGAAATGTGGGTGTATCTACTGTGGGACTGAGTCCTGGGTACACCTCTGCCTACCCCTTCGGGAAAAGGCGTGAATGTATGTTATGTTATGTTTGTAAACTTTCGGAGATATGTTATTCGGAGGCTCGGAGAGATGAACTTCGGAATCGTGTCTACACATGCGATATTTCATCTGGTAAACAGATGAACGCAACATTTTGAATCTTGGTCCCGGATTAATGGAGAGAAATATAGGTTAGTTACCTTGGTCAGTTCCCCAAAGGCGCTCTTCTCTAGATCCTGCAAGTTGGCGCGCTGTCAGCTGGTCAGCTGTCTATACATAAACTGACATAGTGTGAACTCCGGCTCTTATCTTTGCAAAGGTTTAAAGTTAGTTACCTTAGGCAGTTCTCTAAAAGCCCTTTCCTCTAGTCCATGCAAGGTGGCGTGCTGTCTGTACAGATACTGACGGAGTGTGAACTCCGATGTCTTATTGTCTTTGCATAGGTTTAGAGTGTCTCTGGAAATTGGAATATTAGATTTAATTATCCTGCTATTAATATCTAGTAACTTCTATTTAATTCAATTAATGCATTCTTCCTGTTTTTCTCTAAGTAATAACAGTCATTTGGATCAACATTGACTTTTTACTCGTAGTCGCGAAACAAATTTGCCGTTTCATAAAAAGGCTCTTAGAACATCATCATCATCATTATCTCAGCCGTAGGAAGTCCACCGCTGGGCATATGCCTCCCAATAGATTTCCATCTAGTCCGGTTGTAAGCGGCTTGCATCCAGCGTGGCCCTACTGTCCTTATTAGATCTGCCCATCTTGTGGGTACGCTACGCTTGCCGGTCCGTGGTCTCCATTCGAGAGCCTTACAGACCCATCGGCCATCAGTTCTATAAGTGCTATGTCTGCCATTAATTTTATTTCAATGGTGAATAATTATACCACATCATCTCAGCCGCTGGAAGTCCATACTGCTGGACATAGGCCTACCCATAAGGGGGAGTTTTGCCAATAACCAATAAAGCGAGTTAGCGAGCGTAATTCGATGTTTTCACGAAAAAGACGCTGCTGCCCGTCCTCTGGACCTGATGACCTTTAGCTGGCTCTTAAGGCAACCACAGATACCGCTATGGCAATTATATGATTACAAAAAGTCGGACGATTTAACATGACACCTGGAGATAGAAGATAAAACAAATGTCCCGTTCTATGAGCCATCGCTGGAAGACAAGAATGGCAAGAAAAAACTGGGTGTCAAGTTAATTCGTCCGAGATATATACCTACTTAGAACTAAAGACGACAGTCTGCGGCAGTAGATAATGTTCGAACTGCTGCACGCAGAGAATATGTCCGGAGGTCTGCACAGATCGCGGGCGCTGCTTCCTCACCAGTCTGATGGCATCGTTCGCTCGCACTCGCAGGGAGTAGACTAGGTAGCACGCTATCAACACGCCTGTACGACCCAGACCTGGGTACAACAGTTACAACTAAACAACGACTTTAAATTAGTTACACTGGACGGCTAGTCTCAAACAAATTTCATGCTAAAAGTATCTAGAGCTGACGGAAATTATAGCACACTATGAGTCGGTGCGCCGTATGTAGAGCGTAGCTTGCGCCGAGTTTGCCCCGGTTATTTACGCACGTTTGTGACTCTATAGGGGGTGATCCATCGGCGAGACAAACTTTTGGTTAGTCAACGAGTCAAAGGTATAAACTGTTAATGGAGCACCTACAAGACCGCGGTATTAAAGGTTATTTTTTTCTATGACAGTAAGTGACAAGACGAGCAAATCAGGTGCCTGATGGTAAGCATCATGATTGCCCATATCAGACACAGTGCCACCCAGTGTTTTAAAGTTCAAAATTCTGCGCGGCACTGCACTGCGTCTGTCACCCTGAGATATGAGTTGTTGAATCTCATCATGCCCAGTAATTTCGCTGGTAACATTGCCCTTCAGACCGGAACACAGTAATGTTTGCAACAAGGTGCTGCATTAACGGTTTATGTCTTTGCCTCGTCGGTTCGTTGACGAATCAAAGGTTTTTCTCGCCAATGGATCACCCCCATATGGCATTATTAACTCTTTGCAACTAAGGTCGATAGAGCAACGATAGGTACCAACTATTATTTATTCTGTGACGATACTTCTTATGTATATGTAGATTGTAAATGAAGGTCATGCGGTGAATCCAGTTCACGGACCTATGCCGGTCCATCAAAATTATCATGTTGATAAACCTTACATTCAACTCGGGCGAGCCTTTTGTGTGATACATGATATTAATGCATCATTAATAATATACTTCATTATCTCGTTCGTTTAGTCGCTTCGCAGCTGCTGTGTGGCGCGGTCGGTGTACGTGTACGGAATTTTTGTTCGATCTACCTACATACCGCAACTAAATAATTGACAAAATGTCTAAATGTGATAATTGTAATAAAGGTTTAACTAAAAAAGTGCCAGGATTGGAGTGTAGCAAGTGTAGCAAAGTTGTACGCGCCAGCCAATCCTGTGCTGGGTTATCTGCTAAGCAACTTTCTGCGCTGCGCAATTCGGAAAGCCTAGAATGGATTTGTGAAGAATGCAAGAGCAATTCGCCCGTGAGGAAATCATCGTTTATTATACCGGAAGAAGACGAGGAAGAGGATATGGTTTTTAACGAAGATGTGGGGAGTTGCAGCATAGACGCTAATAAGTTTCTTAAAGACATAACTGGAGAAATGAAGAAGGTTTTGAAGAAAGAACTTCAACCGATTCAAATATCTATCGGTTCCTGCAATAACAAAATTGATGACCTGACTAAAACGGTAGTAGCTCAAAATGGGCAAATCAAAGAGCTCCAGAATAAATATACTCACATTAAAAATGAAAACACTCACATGATGTTAAAAATGAGGGCTTTGGAACAACTCGTTCGTGATATAGACCAGCAGCGTTTGAATAATTTCTTAGAAGTAACAGGAATTCCAAAAGTCCTAAATGAAAATCTCAACGTAATCTTCATGAAGATTTCGGAGTTCCTGGGCCTGGATCACAACTCTATTAAATACATTAAACGTATCGATGGGCGCAATGGACTAGATGGAAGTGTGAAGGTGGAGCTCCAAAATACAGAAGCAGCACTGGAATGGGTGCGTGCCTCTAAGAAAAAATCTATAATTCCTATTGAACAAATCATATGTATAGCTCCGGAATCTTCCGCCAAGACTGCAATAATAATTCGACGAGCCCTCACGAAAAGTAACAAGGCCTTGTTGTGGCAAGCCCAACAGCAATTAAGGCCCACTTATAAGCACGTATGGTTTCATGATGGAAAGGTGCTTGCACGGAAGACCGACAATGATAAGCCGCAGGTGATAAGAGGCTCCGAGGACATTGACCGTGTGATTAACACAAAAATAATTGCCGGTAATAGTAGTAACTTCAGTTCCCTTGGCCCTGGATCCCGATCACTATGAACATTTTAACTGTGCAAATATAAATGACTTCTTTAAGATTATACCTAATATAACTTCTAGAAACAGCCGACTAAATATTGCCCATATAAATATAAGATCTATAATAAAGAATTTCGCAAGTTTATGTCAACTAATCTACAGCTCTAAATTAACTATTGATGTACTTATCCTGACGGAAGTAAATATCTCGGATAGTCTCGCACCGATGTTTAAGATAAATGGATATACAATGCACATAAAGCTGCGTAAACATAAAAAAGGTGGTGGTGTCATAATATATGTTCGGTCAAATTACACTTTTAACGTTCTTAATGCTCCTCTTTATCAATGTGAATCAATCCTGGGCGAGATAAAATTATCTCCGAGTTATACCGCATATATATGTGCATTGTACCGACCACCGAACACAAGTAAGCATCTATTCATAAACGAATTGAAAGATCTGTTATCTAGCACTACACTTAAACGACATGACGTGTACTTGTTAGGAGACGTCAATATAGATCTAAAAACTAATAATTGCATCCAAGAACAGTATATTAGCTGCATGTCGGAGTGTGGTCTAACAAGCGTTATATCTGATTACACAAGAATTGAACAAAGAAATAATAATGTAACACAAAGCTGTATTGATCATATTTTTGCAAGAACTCGTTTGTTAGATATGCACTCGGCCGTGCTCGGAACTGTTATGGCGGACCACCGCATGATAATATTGTCATGCACCGGGTCGGGCTTGGAGCGGATACAGGGTGATACTCAATTTATTAAAGTAATAGATAGCATAAAGCTTAAGTCTTCTCTCGAAGGCTTACAATGGTACGAAATCGATGATATAGAGTGTCCTAACAATATATATACTATAATAAAAAATAAATTTCATGAATGCTATAACAATTGTCAAATTGAAAAAGTATTTTTACCGGAGTTTAGGATCGGACACATTATAAATTCATATGTAATATTGATATAATTAGAGGTCGTAAATGTACTTAAATTATTATAATTATCTATATAAAAATATGCATAATATTATATAATACGTAAAATATAAGAAGTCAATAATACACTAGATATTATAAAATAATAATTTTCTTTATAACTTGAGTCATCCTGTATTTCTGCCTGAGAGTCAAGTTCAGATTTTATTGCTGTAGGTAGTTACCTGCGTCACAGCGTGTCGTTGAAGTTGTTTTTATTAGTAGATAAGTAATTACTTGCTGCATAATAGATGGTTACTTGTAACAGCTGTCTTATTGTAATAAATATACCTTTTTGTACAGATAGTTTAAAAATGTACTATTAAGTTTTGTTACTTACTCGTATGTCACTGTGTAGCACAGTTGGTAATGAGCGATTGTGAGTACCAACTCAAACCTACGTGGTTTAATGGTACAATATAAATGTTCTGTTTTTTATATGTAATAAATAAATTAAAAAAAAAAAAAAAAAAAAAAAATCTGCCTCGGTGGCGTAGAGGGCTCATTCTCGACTGCCAATCAAGAGGTTCCGGGTTCGATCCCCAGGTCAGGCAGTGTTAAATATTGGATTTTTCCATAAGGAATTATCTCAATAACTGCCTGGAGACTGGAACTGTGCCCGGTAGATGGCAATAGGCTCGCCCCCTATTACATGGGACCAATAACATACTGGCGAAATGTGGGTTTATCTACTATGGGACTGAGTCCTGGGTACACCTCTGCTTACCCCTTCGGGAAAAAAGGCGTGAATTTATGTTATGTTATTAATAATTTAAAAGATTATATTTATTTATATCGTATAATATTATAAATGATGTCTGCCTCAGTGGCGTAGTGGTCGCAAGCGCTACTGCTAATTATGAAGTCTTGGGTTCGATCCCCAAGTCAGGGAAAAAGTGATGGAATTTCCATTAGGAATTATCTCAATGACAGAGTCAGGAACTGCGTCAGTCCCTTATTACAAATATAAGTAGTAAGTACCTATATGAAAACAGAATTAGTGACGAGAAAATCTAGTATAAAACAAAAAAATAACACTCCTTTTTTTCCAAAGGGGTAGGAAAAGGTATACCTAGTACCTATAGGACCATCCCTTGGTCCTTGGTACATTTCAGGTAACCTCTTTTGATAGAAGGTGTGATTTATACAAAACTCTTTATTGACACCAAAATATAACGATTACAGGTTTCTGATGGCGGATGGAGCTGTAAAGTTCTCGAATGTAGACCAAGGACCGGCAAGCGCAGCGTATGACGTCCACCCACAAGGTGGACAGACGGTTTGATAAGAACAGCAGGAACACGAAGGATGCAGGCCGATTATAGCCGCATTAGATGGAAATCTATGGGGGAGGCCTATGTTCAGCAGTGGACGTCCTACGGCTGAGATGATGATGATGATGATGATACAGGTTCAACTCAAAATAATTAAGGTATAATTGATTGACAATGGGCGGCCTTATTGCTTTTAGCGATCTCTTCCAGGCAACCGGCCTTTGGAAGGATTGGGGAATAATAGGATGAGTATAGGGATGGGAATGGGTACAAATCATATTAAACAAGATCCTGGTTTTACTAGACTATAAAAAAAATATAAACTATACACAATACTCGTAATATAACTTACTATATACTTATTAAAAGTTCTTAGTACATCTATATCTTTTTTAAGTATATCTATATATTTTTACATATATTAAACACCAATCACTAAATAATTTTATAATTTAGTCTAATGTCTAATATTAATCTAATAGCGTACATGGCCATTTAGGAATTTGACACAATCTTGAAAATTTACCAAATCGATGTTTTGTATTATTCCCATGCTTCCTCCGAATATACGTAACCCATTCTATAAATTTATATCCTGATATTTTTATAGTGAAGTAACCTATGTTCCCGTCATTTTAATTTTTTTCATAAACCCTTGGTTTTAACATAGTGAACTTCTAAAAATCGCTGTTTTACTCGCGTGTTTGGACGATCACTACAAAATAATGAAGAGTTTATAAACTAAAATAAAATGATATGGACATTCTTTACTTCAACTTTAAAATATCAGGATATAAATATATCAAATAAGTTTACTGTATTACATCGATTTAGTAAATTTTCGATAGGATTGTGTCATCATTAAAATATTATTGAAATTAATTTTAAAAGCGTTCTTAAACTCTGTAATCTTTCTTTTTCACCTGCGATAGATACCTATAATATTTGATCAGGCGTGAGTGCTAATGAATATTTTATATTTTTGTAGACTTAACGGGAAACCTGAGTGACGAAGAATTTAAAATTTCGGTTTTTGTAAAAACTATCGCCGTCGCTCTGCTCCTGAAAGTATGAGCTATGAATGTGTGTGTAAGAAGATCATTATTGCGACTTCGCGCGCATATTCATGTCAGTAGTAAAGTTTGTGACGCTTGTATTCAAATTAGATAGGTACTTATCGTAGGTATTATTTTAGACTTTTGTTTTATTTACATTCTCGTAAAGATGATTGCTCAAATTCATTAGCTACGTCTAGTATGAAATGGACCAGTGGTTGCAGTGTTCAGACAGCGTTCACAAAATCGTGTCATCGATCAACGAATGCAAGTTCGAATCCAGTCCCAGGAGTAATTTTTGCCCGGATATTTTTTTGTTAGGAACTTTTTTCTTTATTATCTGTATTTATATTATTGTGATATTATATTATAATAAAAAAATAGATACTATAATATATATTTATAGTATTTATTTATTTATTTATTTATTATTATTATTAACTAGAACGGCATCATAGCCAATTACACTAATTAATCAATTAAATATAATACAATACAATGTCTTACAGTATATATGACACCAGTCACCCAGCGCTTAAAAATTCATATCAATGTGTATATTATCTTCGAAGGTAAGTATTGACTTTTTCAGTTCATCCTGTCAGTCTAGACGTTTGCTGAAAATATAATTTTAAATTTTTAGATTAAGCGGTCTACTCGCATGAAATACAATACGGATAAGGAAAGAATTATTATTGTATTCGTATTGTATTTCATGCGAGTAGACCGCTTTGTCTAAAAATTTAAAATATTAAGCAAAAAGGAAGTGTTTATCAATTTCGATATGAATTCTAATTGTCGACTTGTCGGTGGGTAGATTGCGAAATGCATCACCTATAGATAAACACACGCCCCTAGAGCGTTAGGTAGAAGGGATAGAAAAATTTCACCGACGACTAGTACCTCCACGGTAGCTCAAGTGGTAGAGCGCGCCCACCACGGATTGGTGCGGAGGGGTGCGTGGTTCAAATCCCGCCCCTGGGTGAAATTTTTCTTTCCTTATTCGTATTGATTCTTTTGCTTTAGTACTTACGATTTTGGCTTGTTTGTATGAATTTCTTTCAGTATTTTGCTCTGAAAATGGGTAAAAGCAAAAGGGGCAGGACGTTTATTTTTGAACGCTCTACGAAAAATACAACATTTACGTATAAAACGGCAAATACATTTTGCGCCTTTGCCATCCGTTTGAGTATAGGTAATACGTATACATACTTAATTATTTTGTGTTTTTCATCATGAAATTACGATAAAACGCAATTCAAATTAATTTCTTCAACCTAATGAGTGATGTTAGGGGTGAGCAGTTAATAGTCATGTCGACCGCAAAAATTCGATCCGTTCGAACCGTTGATCGCTATCAACTACAAACTTGAAAACCATTTGGGTGGTGTTTGAGCCAATCATATGATCATGAGAACCCGGGTTTGATCCACAAGTCAGCCAAAAAGTGTAATTGGATTTTCTATTAGGGGTTTTCTGAATGACAGCTTGGAGTCTGAACCCAATAGATGACAATAGGAACGACTTCTACTACAAGAGATTTAAAATATTACTGGCAAAGTGTTAGAAAATTTCACTGAGTCTTCACCCATGAACGCAAATGCCGTAGCTTGCGATAATGCTCTTGAACCATCTCTTTTTTAAAGATGTATCTACTCGTACAAGGCCAATAATGATTATGATGCTAAAGTAATACATTTTAATACAATTACATATTATATAATATTTATTAACAAATTACCTACTTAACAGTATAGAAGACAATGAAAGATCACCATAAAAACAAGTGCTATGCACTAGACATCTCATAATTAGGTTCTCCGAAGGTCTGACTGAACGAGAATGGGCCATATGAAGATTGATATTATAGTTGAATTGCATTTAAATCGATATTGTTACATACTATTAGTCTTCTATTTTTTCGTAAGAAGTATTGGTTTAAACTCGTTTTCTCAAACTCAAAACTCAACTCAAACTCAAACAGATTTATTCAAATAGGTCATAATCTGATACTTTTGTACGTCAATAAAGATAAAAAGTACTGAGTCTACCGTGCGTTCGGAAAGATACCTCTACAAGAAGAACGCACAAGAAACTTGTAGGGCTTAATTTTGTCAACAGATAGTTTTACAATATTTGGTTTGGTTACATTCGTTTTCTTTGAAGGTGCCGCGAGGCGGCTATGCAGAAGTTTCCAGGCATCTTTGTCCTCTATGTACTGGTTGACTTTATAATAAGCCTTCTTTAGTAAAGTAGATTTTATATAGGTTTTGAATTTACCCTCTGAGAGCCCAGTTATCTGTTTTGGGATTTTATTATAGAAACGAACACAATTTCCTAAGAATGTCTTTTTATTTGTTTTAGATAATCTAAAGCTAGGTGAGCTATTTTGTCTTTATTCCTAGTATTAAAATTATGAAGGTCACTATTTAATTTGAATTTATGTAAATTTTTACGCACATACATGATGTTCTCATAAATGTATAAGGATGGTAGGGTCAGTATGTTTATATCTTTAAATAATTCCCTCAGGGATTCGCGTGGACGCATCTCATAGATGGCACGAATCGCACGTTTTTGTAGTATAAAGATAGTTTCTATATCTGCGGCTGAGCCCCACAACAGAATCCCATAAGACATCAAGCTATGGAAATATGCAAAGTACACTAATCTCGCCGTGGCTATATCTGTTAGTTGCCTAATTTTATAAACCGCGTAAGCTGCAGAGCTTAGTTTCCCTGAGATTCTATTAACATCACTAGGATTTTTCAAAATACTATGTCTATGAGACCCTTCCCTAGTTGTATAAGTGTGAGTGGAACCCCCCCTCACCGCCTGCCGCACCCCGTAGGACGCGAAAGGGACAACTGCAGCTCAAAGCGATTATAACTACGAAAAAATGACGAAATCGATGTTTTGTATTCCCGTGTTCCCTCCGAGAATAATTAGTTTTATCCATAAATTTATATCTTGTAAATTAGGAAATAGATTAGGCTATGTCCCTGTTATTTTATTTTTTTTCCTTAACTCTTCATTTTTTTCTAGTGAACGTCTAATTGCGTGAGTAAAACTGGGACAGTTTTTCATGTTTTTAAAGGGTCATATTTTATTTAATAATGAGTTTGTAGAAAAATGAAAATAACAGGGACATGCTCACTGAAGACCTTGATTTTATAAAAAAAAAACCATTGCTCTGACGCAATTATCTAGGGAGGAAACACGGGAATACGTTTGTATGGAAAAATCACCCCTAATGTATCCTCTTAAGCGGCTACGTGATAATATAAATCTGGGAATGAAAATTTCAAATGTTCAAGGGTGATTTTTTTTTCCATATTTATATTATCTAGGTATGGTTACTTAGTTAAGTTTATGGTTGTTTTTAAATATTTTATACATTGTGGCCCGTCCCGGCTTCGCAAGAGTACTCAGCAGAAACCATAGTTTTATTAAAGAACGTTTTAAGAGAAGTAATTTCGTGATAACCATTGTATTTATTTTTATAAAAACTAATTAAACTCTTATGGTTTAGCTACGCAGCGCAAGCAATTTATACTATTTCTGACTATTTCTGTTACAGTGATGGATATTTATATTGTCCGCAGACTATTTTGTAGTTATTAATGACTTAATAGTACAGAGACCATTACTTTACATTACCTTATTCTACCATTAATAATTTGCATCATGAGCGAGTGGGGTAGGTATACTAGGTATTCCTTATAGTTGTATATATTATATAGTAGGTTCATATACACACAACAATATTGGTAGCATTTTCACTTTATTTAATAAGATTTCGAATTAGTAATAACAAGGCTCTCCTGCCAAACCTTTTCAATCAAATCTTCGTCATTAGCCAGCTCCGATTCTTTCGCAACCTTGCAGTCGACGAAATATTTCCCCGATACATTCTCCAATTCCTCGGCCACTGCCAGATGTATCGTTGTTTGAGCACCTTCCTCGGCAGATTTGAATATGGCTCCTATTAGGTACAAGGCAATCTTCCTCAGGCTTGGGTGTAATTTTTCAAATATCTCAGTCTTAACAACTCCGGGGTGCAGGGCGTTAGCCGTCACGCCTGTAGGCAGCTTCCTGGCCAGAGCTTTCGCCCAAAGCACATTATAAAGCTTGGAGTTACCGTATAAAGTAGTCCAGTGCTTCGGCGCTCTGCTTCTCATATCCTCAAGATCCAACTTTGCATGAAGATGAGCTCTAGACGACACTATTACTATCCGGCTCGGTTTAGAAGCTATCATTTTGTCCAACAACAGATTGGTCAGAAGAAATGGACTGAAATAGTTCACCTGGGTCACGATATCTATGTCATCCTCTGTCAGTCTATTCTTAAGACCGGCCACACCGGAATTGTTGACCAATATATCCAAGCGGTCGACGGATTCGTTGAATTCCTTAGCGAATGCTCTAACGTTCGTGAACTTGGATAGATCAAGGTGTCGGTGTTCGACTAGATGGTTCCCAGTGGTTGCTATGATATCGTCGACAGCTGCAGCTGATTTGTGCTCGTTTCTTGAAGCGATGATGACTCTGGCGCCTCGTCTCGCCAGGTCTCTTGCTGTCTCGAGTCCTATGCCTGAGTTACCGCCCGTGATCAGAGCTACTTTCCCCTCCAACCTCGCTTTGCTTTTACACTTCCCTTTGGTCAAATCACTTTGTATTTTGAATCCTAACAGCATCATAGCAAATAGTAACAGAAATGGAATACAAAAATACATCACTAACTGCAAAAACATCTGGAGGATGTACAAAAAAAACATGTTGACGGCTCAAGAGCGTGTCTGATAATGATTTTGTAATAAAGGAAAATATACATACTTCTTTTGGCTTTGTTTTACATTATTTGCTACGTGCCAAGGTGCAAAGTATCACACGGTTAGTATAATTTATCCGGTACTTTAGTATTCATTAAATGTTTTTATACAAACGAACAAGTAGTTAGACAAAAGTATAAACTCTTACAATTTTAAATCAATGTTTAATATTCTTATCAACACACATACCTACGCATTAATAAGAATAGATAAAATTACTATAAAGTCTTTACACTGGCCCGAATAAGGCCCACGTTTTATCAAACAGACATAATTTAGTGAAAAATGATTAGTTACTAATAGTCTTTCTTTTGATTTACAAGGAAGACTTAGTTTATTTATACCTCTTAGTATTTATCTCAAAAAAAAAAATATTTCCCCTACATTGTCGTAATATAAATCTTCTGAACATCTTCTATATATTATATATAAAATTTCGTGTCACAGTGTTTGTTACCATACTCCTCCGAAACGGCTGAACCGATTTTGATGAAATTTTATATTCACACTTCTGAGAATAGGTCTGAGTCACAGGTCTGAGAATAGGTTGTTTTGTATTTTTCATCCCCCTAAGACCGAAGTGATAAGAGTAGCCATCCCGAAAACATTTATTTTTATTTTTCGGACAGATTTTTTTTTATGTGGCATTTCAAATACAACAAAAATTATACCTAAATTTTCTACCTTCTTCCATCATCCCCTATTTTTTTATAGCGATATGTTTACAGCGCTCCATGCTTCTTCCACTCATACGCGATCCTCACGTACCTACTTACAATAATTTATTTATTTTTTTCTACTAAAACAATTTCTTAAAAGAATTTATATGGTAAAACAACGTTTGCCAGGTCAGCTAGTACATTATATAAATGATATTGTGACTGAACCATACTGCATATATCAGATCCTCTAGAAATTCAAGTCTTCGTGTAAACGTAGCGTTACTCAAAGGTACCTAGGTACTTTATTATTTAATCATTTCTTACTAGAAATTTATGATAAGATTTTTTTGACGATACTATTAACAAATTACTAACATAACTAATTAAAACAATTCAACTAATAACTTTAGATAAATTATAAATAAAAAATATCATTATACTTCTCGGTGGCGTAGAGGGCGCATGCTCGACCGCCAATCAAGAGGTCCCGGGTTCGATCCCCAGGTCAGGCAAAGTGTTAAATATTGGATTTTTCCATTAGGAATTATCTCAATAACTGCCTGGAGTCTGGAACTGTGCCCGGTAGATGGCAATAGGCTCGCCCCCTATTACATGGGACCAATAACATACTGGCGAGATGTGGGTGTATCTACTATGGGACTGAGTCCTGGGTACACCTCTGCCTACCCCTTCGGGAAAAAGGCGTGAATGTATGTTATGTTATGTAATATCATTAAGGTCGCTTCCTGCAGGTAACGTGCCCAATAAACTAGCTACATTACCTCTCTGTATGGCCAAACTTATACGTTGGTCAAGGAAGTAACTGTGGTTTCAACTCAGATCATTCAAACAAGGTTTCAACTAGGCGCCTCGATAACTCCCTGAAAAAGTCTCTAGATAATTATTACATCTCCCCAGAGTCTCATACAGAGACCCCCGTTTGATATTAATTGGTGGTATACTCTGTGCTGTTATTAAAATAAATTGTTAAGGCATACGTGTGTATGCATAGTGTAGGGTTCCATACCTAGATACCGAGAACATGCAGCGCCATCTAATAGATGGCGTTCCTTGCGCAAAGTATGGAAATATGCAGTAAAATGGCCATAACGTTTGATTGTGTTAACTAAGAATTAGGTATGATTTTTTACAGCCACAAGGTACTGCAGATCTGAATAGTCGATATAAATTTATTTATTTATTTATAATTCAGCACAACGCTGGGACTAACTTAATGCTAGTGTAGCATTTTCTACCAGTTATCCTAAAACTAGAGAAAATGTTACAGAAACAGGGTGGAGCGCAAGACATGAAAACTTTAAAATAACGAAAACTACTTAATATAACAAAACACTTAATAAAACATAACATAACATAACATAACATACATTCACGCCTTTTTCCCGAAGGGGTAGGCAGAGGTGTAGCCAGGACTCAGTCCCATAGTAGATACACCCACATTTCGCCAGTATGTTATTGGTCCCATGTAATAGGGGGCGAGCCTATTGCCATCTACCGGGCACAGTTCCAGACTCCAGGCATTTATTGAGATAATTCCTAATGGAAAAATCCAATATTTAACACTTTGCCTGACCTGGGGATCGAACCCGGGACCTCTTGATTGGCAGTCGAGCATGCGCCTAATAAAACAAACAGCAAATAATCATAAAACCAAAAATAAATAATAATAGTCTACACCATGTAGACTTATATATAAAACACAATATATTGGCATAATACATAAATAAAATGAAATAATAAATACACCTACTTAAATTTTCAATATGAGTATAAATATGTACCTACATAATAATATTATATACAATATTAAATACCTAAATTTCAACTTTATACCTCCACGCGTTCCCGTTAAAAAGTGTCTTGATTATTACTTTGTCTTGATTTGGACAGACGGACAGACGGACAGCAAGCCTATAAGGCGTCCTTTTTTCTTTTTGAGGTACGGAACCATTTAACAATATTAATGTAATCTATTAGTAATAAGTAGACTCTCCTGCCAGACATTTTCAACCAAGGCTTTGTTCTCAACCGTTTTAGAAACTCTCGCAGGCTCGCAATCGACGAAATACTTTCCCGAAACATTCTTTAATTCTTCTGCTACTGCTCTGCCAAGTGTACCGTAGTCTGGGCTCCTTCGACTGGAGACCTAAACACAGCACCAATGATTGACAATACGATATTTTTGACTGTAGTCCCATATCTATTATTATCGAATATGTTAGTGTTAACAGCGCCCGGGTGCAGGGCGTTGACGGTCACACCAGGAGGCAGTTTCTCCGATAAAGCTTTCGCCCAGAGCAAGATACAAAGTTTCGTTGTACAGTACTGAACACTCCAGTGCCTCGGTTTCCTGCTCCTCAAATCTTTAAGGTCCAATCTGCCGAGATAATGTAGTATCGACGACACTAATACTATCCGGCTCAGTTTCGAAGCTATCATTTTTTCCAGCAGCAAATTGGTGAGGAGGAATGGACCGAAATAGTTCACTTGAGCTATCATGTTAATACCGTCTTCTGTTAAACAGTGGTCGATGGCTCCTAAACCGGAATTGTTGACAAGTATGTCCAAGCGGTCGAAGGATCCGTTGAATTCCTTAGCGAATGCTCTAACGTTGGTGAACTTGGAGAGATCAAGGTGTCTGTATTCGACTAGATGGTTCCCAGTGGTTGCTATGATGTCGTTGACAGCTGCAGTGGATTTGTGCTCGTTTCTTGAAGCGATGATGACTCTGGCGCCTCGTTTCGCCAGCTCCCTGGCAGTCTCGAGTCCTATGCCAGAGTTACCGCCCGTGATCAGAGCAACTTTCCCCTCCAACCTCGCCTTGCTAGTACACTTCTTCTTAGTCAATTCACTGTGTATTTTAAACCCTAATACCGCGACAGAGAATATTATGATAATATAAATCACTAACTGCAGACATAAGTAGATGAGAAACATGTTTTGTTTTATTTGTAAATTTTATCACTCCACTTATGTAATGAGCATAATAATAAAATGTATCTTTTTATGTCGGTTCACATGACAAGCGATAGGCGTGTGTTTTGAAGACAAATATTTAAGAGACTGAGCTTCTCTTGCCGACTTATATTTTAAGATATTATAACAAAAAACCTTTAGGTAACCACAAATCATAATCGGGAGTCATCATCTAAACATATTATCTAAACACAAAAAACATATCGACCTGCCCATTAGCGAGATACACGGTATATTTTATAGATAAACATAAGAATTACTTAAGGTTAAACGTCACCCATACAAAAATGAAAATATCAATCAATCAATCAATCAATCAAATATTTTATTTTGCCAGAATACATACATTATAATATAAGATCTTAAATAACTAAAAGTCAGTGTATGTATTCAGCCTGCAAGCAGGCGTGCAAATATTTCAGTCACGATATTATTAATTATTCTTATGTCAATTATAATTAAAAAATATATTAATGTCAGAAAGATTGCATAATATACATTTCGTTTAGTCTATTTCAAGTTTATATATTCCTTTACACTATAAAAACATTTAACTAGTAGCCACTTATGTAGATTAAATTTAAACTTATTTTCCTTTAAAATCTTAATGTCCTCGGGTAATATAATGTAAATTGTAAACAACATTATATTTTGTTAGTAGTCAAAACATATTTTGTAAAGAAAACCTTACAGTTTCTTCGTACATATGAAAATTGTAAAAAAATAGTTTTTAGGTTACGCTAATGTTTTTTTTATATATCGCCAAAAATCTTTTTTCTTTAACAAAATATCAAATATTATGTTTACGCGCAAATAAAGGCCGGATTCACAGAGCCAACCAAAAACAATTGAGTGGAAAATGGTTCTCTATTTCTTCGAATTTGTGTATTTTCATTTTGTATGGGTGGCGTTTAAACTTAAGTACATATTCTTTTATATATACCAGATGTCGAAATTTTTGCTAACCTCACAAGTTAGTTCTATTGCAAGTTTTTCAGTTTGACGGAAAGTTTGTGTTATAAACCTTGTATTATAGCGCACCACGGACACTCGACTCAAACTCAATTCCCATAGCAAAGCCGTGATATAACTACCTACTACACAGACACTGCACACATGGAGTTTTGTACACGCGCAAGAGTGTGCGTGCGGTAATTTCCCAGCGACGCAGGGCTTGTGGAGAGTTCCATCTTGCTCGGGGTGAGGAAGGCCCGATTGGTGGGCGTATATGACAGTGTCCATTCTATACGTAGTATTATTATCTGTTCTGTGATTATAGTTAACTTCTTAGTACAATAGAGTACCTGCGTGGCAGTGTATGGCCACCCTTCCTTCCTGCAGTGCGAAGGAAAGTACCTTCGCCATATCCAGAAGACCGCTGAGGCTCGCCTCGCCGTAGTCTGGCCACGCGAAGTTGTAATAGTAAACTGAAAGCATTTTTAATAATAATAATAATAATAGTTTATTTCTCAAAAGGGTAGGTACAAATTTATTACTAAGGTTACGTTCACTTGACAGGCGTTGATAGCGCAGTTACAACCCACGAACAAAACACATGAGATATACTGGTAATATCAGATTAGCATCTTAAATAGTTGAAACATGTAGGTAACTGAGTAGATGTTATCTTAAGGAAAGGCCAGGTCAAAAGTATCAACAACCGACCAGCATGCATGAAGAATGTGATGATAGTGGAAGAAGCGAAAGTTGTATGTCAGGATCGTAGCAAGTGGAAAGAAATAGTCTCTGCCTACCCCAACGGGAACAAGGCGTGACTGTATGTATGTATGTAGGTAACTCATTAATATAGCCATTTAAAAAAAAACTGTTGATCTATATACTCATATATATTATACATATATATGTCTCGTCGATGTAGTGGTCGAAATCGCTATTGTCAAACATGAGGTCCTGGTGTCTATTCTCAGGTCAGGCAAAGACTGGCTGGCTGGTCCTTTCAATGCGCCCAACACCTAACACTCTTTCCATCTTTTAATTTTTATAATTTCATTTTAATCAGTTTGTGTTTTTTTTTTATAATGTTGTAATTTATAATTTTTATTTACATGAATTATTTTATTATTTTTATTATGATTTTTTGATTTGACTTGATCTAATGTAATTTGATTTTCATTTTATTTAAAAAACATATATATTTAAAGAGGTGAATTATTCCATTAATAACATAGCGGTGTCTGGATTTTTTCGCAGTTGATGGCATAGGCACGCTCCTATTACACTGGACCATAAAACAAACCCGGCGAAGTGTGTGTGTAACCATAGTGTACCTATCCTGGGACTATGGGTCCTGCGTACAAATCTTCCTTACCTTTCAGGAAGAAAGGCGCAATTTGGCGTACTAGGATGACATGAAGAGAGGTTGTGGCTGTACCTGTCATTTTATTATATCTACTCACTATCATTGGCCATGAATATGTTAGGATCGTAAGTGAAGCCGGACGCGGTGAGTGGTGGTCCGCAGCTGGCGTGCTCCCCCGGGGTCTGCAGGTTTATTACCGTACGGATACCCCAACTGAAACAAACGTTGCTAAGATCAGACATTTTTACAAGCTTTTATTTAACTTGCAATGTATGTATGTTCGGTACAAATCTAGCAATTGAATTTTGAAGCAGTTATAGCGTCAACCGATTCAGCTCGAATTTTAATACTTATGTAAGTCTGGTGACAATGCAATAATATGTGTATAGGTACCATTGAACTGATCTGAGAATAAGCCATTAAAAAAAATAAAAAAATATGTTATATATATATGAAATGTTTTTAAAAATATAATATATTAAGAAAAAAGGAAGTTTTATCAATTTTGATATGAATTCTTATTGTAACATTAGACTTGTCGGTGGGTGGATTGCGAAATATATCACCTATAGATAAACACACGCCCCTAATAGGCGTCTAGTACCTCCACGGTAGCTCAAGTGGTAGAGCGCCAACACGCGTGGTTCAAATCCCGTCCGATTCGTATTGTATGGAGCCATGATGTAGCGACTGGAACTCCGTGATGGCAAATGATAAGATAGTTGAAATTTGGGTTTTTTATGATATATAAAAATTGTGTAATATTAAAAAAGGCTTTGTTTTATTGATTTATATAAAGTTTATTTTCTGTATTTTAGTACAAATAAAAAATACCTGGTTTTAAATTTTTTTTAATGTAAATTTATAATTGGAACATAGCATCCACACTAATAATTCCACATGTGTTACTCCATCTACCAGTGTGTGGTGTAGTTGTAGGCCTCGAGGTCGAAACAGTTGATACAAGCAAAAAAACCCGGATACAGCGAAAAACATAATGATGCCGAACGAGCCGGTATTTATATAAAAGTTCTTGTAAAAATACAAATACGTTGTAAGTAGTTGCAATAAGCAGAAACACACGAGCTCACCGCCTTATATGTAAACCACACCAAAAAATTTCCAATCATTAGATACAATAAAATGCTCATTACCTATGAAACTGTTGTATGATGTTCCTGGCTGCAATGCTGCCGGTGCTGGGTCGCGCCATCGCCAGGATGTCTTCTGTCACCCTGCGTCAACATTATTATGATTTTACATAAGCGTTGCCGTGGAGTTACCGGCTTTAGAATAGCTCCACCCTCTCTACCCGTGGTTGCCGTAAGAGCCGGCTAAGGGTTAACAGTGCTAATTTCTAACTGACTTCTTAAATCTTCATTGCAGGCACACTCCATAAGTCTATGATAAAATCATCGGTAACATTGCAGTATGGTATTGCTAGTTGTACTTACTTAACAGATCCAGAGGACGGACAGCAGCGTCCTCTGCTAAAAACCATGGAACTGCGCTCGACAACCTGCCTGCCAAGCGTGTCGAGTATTGGCAAACCCCCTTTATGGGGAGGCCTATTTTCAGTAATGGATTACCAACGGCTGAAATGATGATGATGATGATGACATAAGCGTTACTATTCTCTGGTGACACACACCGCCCCAAAACCCGATTTCGGTCGCGTATGATTTTGTTCTCAAATCACGCACTTGCATGCGGGTGAGGGCAGTGTGGTATACTACTATTTATTCTGTGCCTCTTTATACTTTTTATTAGCGTTTGTGTTTATACGCCTGCCCGTGCCCGTTATTTATACGTGCCGTGGACCTACCACGTAAATCAGTAAAGTTAATTGTTGTCTCGTTCGCACTTCGGTCTTAGAGGTATGTCTTTCTATCTTTGTTGTTTCAACACATGCCAGGTGTTGAGTAAGCGCTGAGAGAACGCACCCTATCTCCCCTTTTCTTTAAATCAATCATCTAACCCTATTTTCTCTCCCTACTTATATGTATCTGTAGCGATTAGCGATTTGTTGTAGCCATTTATGTTATCTGTTCCGATTTTTAAAAATTGGAACTAAAAACTAATGATTCTTGTTCCAGAAGTCTACAAAGTAACGCCAAATTCAATTAATGAAGCCAAATTATCCTATGTTATCTGTTAACACGCGCTTCATTACGTTAACCAACGAACGTGCAAGAGGGCGAAAGTGGTTCTAAAACTTTAAGCAACATCTTGTTAGGTCCGAATGTACCCAAGACCTTAATTCTAACTGCAGTACCTATTAATTAAAGCAGTAACATTATACATTATTGTGGCAAAAGAAATGTTATTATTATAAGAATTAGCATAAAATAGCCAGTACATATTCCTTGTGTCGGGTCACGCGACATTTTATTATGTTCAATGTTCACCCGTGTTTTTTATCACTAAATTCAATGCCAAGTGGCAAGGTTTAACGCAAATGGTCCATTTTCCTGGAAATAGAATAATAAATAGGAAGTTGAAAATACGTAATATTATACTTATTATTAGGCTTTGACACTGCGGTAAATTATTGTAGTTGTAGGCCTCTTTTGCACGGGGCTGCCTGGGGAAGTACCACACCTTTGCCAGTTATTCATCCGCCAAGCAGTAATGTGCAAACATTACTGTGTTCCGGTATGAAGGGCAATGTTACCAGCTAAATTAGTGGGCATGATAATATTCAACAACTCATATCTCAGGGTGACAGGCGCAGTGCAGTGTCGCGCAGAATTTTGAATTTTAAAACACTGGGTGGCACTGTGTCTGATATGGGCAATCATGATCATAAAAAAAAGGTCCCGAGACTGAGTCGTATCATAATTCATTTAAAATTAATTGTTATAAGTTGGTAAGTACGTATGTTTAATGTAGGGTTCCATACCGAGATACCGCAAACATGTTATAATAACATTTTTTTTTGTTAAATTTTACGGTTTTGGGATTTTTTTCTTTCCATGTGGATATAAGATTTGGCTTTTTGCCAAACTTCATGATACTGGGCCAATGGCCCTAGAGGTTTTTATCCCATTGCACAAAGTATGAAAATGTGCATAGCCGCATAGCCGCCTCGCGGCACCTTCAAAGAAAACGAATGTAAGCAAACCGAATATTGTGAAACTATCTGTTGAAAAAATTAAGCCCTACAAGTTTCTTGTGCGTTCTTCTTGTAGAGGTACCTTTCCGAACGGACGGTAGACTCAGTACTGTTTATCTTCATTGACGTACAAAAGTGTCAGATTATGACCTATTTGAATAAAGCTGTTTTGAGTTTGAGTTTGTGCGGTGAAATGGCCGTAAGTATCTTTTGATTGCATTTACTTAGAAGTTTTATTTTTGCAGCAAGAGACCGTAGACCTGAGTGGTTGATATAAGTTTCAACCAGATACTTCAAAGCGTTCCCGAAAACAGGGTCTTGACAGACCAACAGACACAAAGATGGCAGACAGAATAAGGGTTCCTTTTTTCATTATGAGGTACGGAACCCTAAAAAAAGTGGTCATTAAACCATTTTTTTTTAGAATACATTGTATGAGTCGAACATATCATACTGTTTAATGGGTCATGTGTGCCTGCAAATAAATCTATCTATTTATTTACTATTATATAAATTTGACAGGTGACTTTATACAGATTAAGCGTCAATTCAAACGAGCGACAATCACAACGTGACTGCAGCGTAACTGCAGCGCAATTTCAGCGCGACGAGGAGGTCTGCCGCTAATTTGTATGAAAATAAATAGTTGTATGCACCACTTGACCGCATTTTAACGCTGTAGCTACGTTGTCGTCGACGTTCGTGTGTACTCTCTCTAACAGTGACCCTGTTAACCACTAGGTTAAAGTTGCTATAAGGTTTTAACGCCAGTTTATGCAAATAGCTCTGTGAAGATGTCTCTAGAATCTAGAAGATACAACATAATATATGATTATATCGGCCTAACAAGCAGCCGCCAAAAGCCGAGTTAGAGACTACGCCGTACAGCCTCTACGCAAATAAGACCATTTTCGCAATATTCGTAAATTTTTATTATCATTCCTTAATGTCCACGTTCCGGTAAAGTTCCTTTTAAGTAACAAGGGTCATAGTATACCAATTCTCAAATTTTAATGTCCGTCCGTAGATTCTACCCTATTAAGCCCGTCACACACGTAGCTATTATATATATTAATATACCGTCCTATAATATATATTATAGCAAGTTACCACACACGGAGACGGTGCTATAATATATATTTTAGCCTTCATTTCATTGATACAGTAGTTTATATTAATATGCAATAATTTATGGGTCTAAGTTGCCTGAAATAAACGCGTTTTATTTATTTATTTTTATTATTTATTTTATAATCTACATCGAATAAATAGGTAATCCTACTAATATTATAAATGTGAAAGTTTGTGAGGATAGATGGATGGATGGATGGATGTTTGTTACTCTTTTACGCCAAAACTACTGAACCGATTGGGCTGAAATTGGGTATGTAGATAGTTTAGAGTTTAGTCCCTGGAATTACACATGAGGTACTTAATATCCTGATATTTTTACGGGAACGAAGACTACGCGGGTGGAACCGCGGGGCACAGCTAGTAAATAATAAATGAAAAAAACAACTTATAAAATCATTTAAATCATTTTTTTTTTTCAATAAATTTTGTTTATGTAGTCGACATTACTGTGTTCCGGTCTGAAGGGCAATGTTACCAGCGAAATTACTGAGCATGACGAGGTTCAACAACTGATATCTCAGGGCGACAGGCGCAGCGCAGTGCCGCGCAGAATTTTTAATTTAAAACACTGGGTGGCACTGTGTCTGATGTGGGCAATCATGATGCCTACCATCAGGCACCTGATTTGCTCGTCTTGTCACTCCCTATCATAAAAAAAAAAGTCGAGCTGGACATATTTGCGTGTTCGATCACAACAGAGGTGCTTAAATATGTACATTACGGTGTCGTGATACAGGGTGATTGATATATTTATTATTAATGAACTTATGTCGTTAAGGACTCATTAACAGGAGGGTTGTTTTATGAGTGTTTTATGAGTACCTTATACACACTTATGTCGGGTTATTTATGATTTTGTTCAATGACAGATTGATTAAAATAATTGTTCATGTTCTTGCAGGGTTGTCACATATGCAATTAGTTATATTTGCTAGGTATTTTATATAAATACTTACGGAGTTCCGAAATTTTGTAATTAATATATCTATATAGGTACTTGCAAAAGAAAGAAAAGCACGATTCGTTTAAAAAATGCGTAGAAGTTGACAATTTATATAGCATTTATTTATTTTTAAGCATTAAATTTCTTTAAGTATTTTGCGAACAAAAATTACGCATCCATGCGGTATCGGGCGGAGTCGCCTAATCTTTTTGACATATAGGTGCGCCCTCATCACTATTTCTACATTTTTATGTGTAAAACATCCAGCCAGAATACAGTCCCTGAATAGCGGTTCGACGCTGGTGCGGCTGCTCGTACTGACATAGTGCGCCACCACAGAACACTGCAGCGCTACTGGGGTGCCGGTGCGCACTGTCTCGCCTAGTGCATTGTATAGCGCTGTAGGCGGATTGTTGATGCGGCGACGGTGATCTTCCTACCGAATATTATATTATGTAAAACCAACCAGTCAGAATACAGTCCCTGTATAGCAGTTCGACGCTGGTGCGGCTGCTCGTACTGGCATCGCGCGCCACCGCAGAAAAGTGCACACTGCAGCCCTGCAGGGGTGCCGGTGCGCACTTTCTCGCCTAGTGCACTGTATAGCGCTGTGGGCGGGTGGTTGATGCGACGACGGGACTCGCGACTTCTGCAACCAGATTTATAATTAAAGTTTTTTTCTTGCTCGTTTGATGGCATAAAATTTTTTATGTAGTATACCCGGTTGTTGGCAATAAGGTTGCCGCCTATTATAGATAGGGACTACAATAACATAACTGACGAATTGTACCCACATTATGGCCTGAAGGTACTTAATGGAATGGGTACCGTTGCCTAATAAGCCTTCTGGGATACAAGGCATAATTTATGGTTTTTTACTTGATAAAGATAAGTTATGAGCAACATTCGCGTTGATCGCAAATCACACAACCCACAATAATTGTGATTTAGAAGATCGAAGAAGGTAATTGATTTTAGAGCGGGAAAAACACATCCGTAACAAGACACTCGCAACATGTGCAGAGAGATTGCTGTCCAGCAAGGAGAAGATTTTTACGAGATGTAACAGCATCAGAAAATGCTTCTAGAAAAATAGGGGACCCTAGGAGGCAACATGTAGAATATGAAATTTCTTGAAGATCTGGTGAAAGAACCCCAAGTTGGCTAAACTCTTCACCAACTTACAGCAGATAAAATAGGGCTTATTGGAATGTTGTCCCTTTTAGGGTTTATTGGGGCTTATAGGGCTTAAAACTTAAAGACTGTTGGAGTTGGAGAGCTCTTACCTGTCTAAAAAATGGAATCTCTGGAAGTTGACAAAATTGATGCTAGATTTGCGTCTCTCTTCATTAATAACTTTTAGTTCAGACATAATTTATAATAGGTATATTATCAGGGTATACTTAATTGCGCAAAAGATCCTTAATAATCACTTGATTAAGGCCTATGTTCAGAAGTGGACGTCTTTCGGCCGTTAATGAATCACTTGAATATTAAAGGGCTGTTGCTGTTCAACAAGTGACTTTACTCCTTAGTTTACTCCTTACAGTGCCACCCCAGATTTTATAAAATGTCTTCAGCCCGTTTTTGATCGGTCACAAATAACTTCATTGTTTGTACGAATACTATAAAAACTCAGTAACACTGTATTGTGCTGGTCACTAATAAGGCTGGGTTTTTTGATCACTGGTTAAGTCGACCAATGGTTAATTTTTTTGCCAAATAGTTAAAATTCGACAAAATTTGTTTTTTCATCCCTGGTTAACTATATTTTTCCACACGATTTAACCATTGGTTAGAAATTTAACTATAGTTAGTTTGACAAATGGTTAACTTAACCGTAACTAACGATCAAATAACCGGCCCTAAGACATACGTTATTTTAAGAGTCACATCTCCATTATTTGTAGCTTTAAAAACAACAAAACTAAACTAAATGATGGTATACTGATTATGCGATCATTTTAAAAGACTAATGGAGACTCTAAGCGTGGCGTGTTTTTATAAGGAACAGCTTACCCGCACTGAATAAACTCTACATTTCACAAAAACTCTGTTAGTTTATGGACATCAAACAAAGGATGTGGTGAAATGGACGGCCTTTTGTAGAGACAGCAAAAACGATAGATTAATATTATAGATATAATTTATATATATAAATATAATTATATTTATATATATAATTATATATATATACACAGGCTGACATGTCGGCCTGTGGTATATGTAATTTATACCACATTCCCTTTCACCAAGGTCTTGATCTTGATTTATAGATAGTTTTGTAAATCGATTTGTAGATAAGTGTCAGTTTTAATTTTGTAAATATTATGTTAAGTAATTTTTACTTATTCATATAAATAAATGAATTATTTAGTTGTAATTTGGAATAAGTAAGCTAAGATACCGAAATACTGGGCGAACACTGGGTGAACTGGAACAGAAGATGTTTGGCTTCAAGTTAATGAGGTACCTAATTACTTATTATAATTTAATAAAAAAGTGTTTTTAAGAAGACTTATCACAGAGACTACATGAAAATTGTCCCATTTTATTAGAAAAAAATACTTATTTCATTATCAATAAAATATATTTGAAAATACAACACAAAACAACCCTTGGGAAGGTGCTGATTTACTTATTAAGTAGGTTATCTCAGAATAAACTCGCCTCGGTGACGTAGAGGGCGCATGCTCGACTGCCAATCAAGAGGTCCCGGGTCGATCCCCAGGTCAGGCAAGGTGATAAATATTGGATTTTTCCATTAGGAATTATCTCAATAACTGCCTGGAGTCTGGAACTGTGCCCGGTAGATGGCAATAGGCTCGCCCCCTATTACATGGGACCAATAACATACTAGCGAAATGTGGGTGTATCTACTATGGAACTGAGTCCTGGGTACACCTCTGCCTACCCCTCCGGGAAAAAGGCGTGAATGTATAAAAAAAATGTGAAGATATTTTGAATTTCCTACATTATTTGCTAACCGTACTTTCCATTTGAAGGACAAGGTTCACACTGGATAGGGGACAACAATAAAAACGTAGAGATGATAGCCCGATTAGACCGCACGTTACTGAAATGTACTGCGCTCTAATAATTTGATTGTTAAATTTTTTTATATAGGTTACAAGGTTATAGTATAACCGTTATACCTTAAGCAATTAGGAATTAATAGAAAGTTATTTTTATTTATTAAGTAATCAATGTAATATCTACTTTGTGTATTTACTGTATTTACATAATAAAAATATTTGTAAGTAAGGTATTTTTTTCATTTACTTTTAAGCTGCCGGCGACTAACGGGGCTCTCAGAGGGTAAATTCAAAACCTAAATAAAATCTACTTTACTAAAGAAGGCTTATTATAAAGTCAACCAGTACATAGAGGACAAAGATGCCTGGGAACTTCCGCATAACCACTACGCGGCACCGACACAAACAAACGAATGTACCCAAACCAAATATTGTAAAACAATCAGTTGAAAAAATTAAGCCCTATACAAATTTCTTGTGCGTTCTTCTTGTAAAGGTATCTTTCCGAACGCACGGTAGACTCATTACTGTTTATTTTTATTGACGTATTTTTTTTTGAATAAATCTTTTTGACTTTGACTTAGTCTGTTGCAATAGCACCTACCTACTTTGAAAAATAGTATATATCTTATTAGGTACACCCGTCTTTCTTCTAAGCTTGAAGTATAATATTATACTATATTTTTAAACCCTGACTGAAAATGGGAGGGGTGTTATAAGTTTGACGTGTCTCTGTATCGGCATGTACGTATTGAAATATAATAGCGCATTCCTAACTTCTACTCTACGAATAATCTTATTATTATTCGTAGCTTCTACTTCTCTGGATTTTCACGACACATCGCTGTACGTGTGAGATAAGCATTTCGAAGTTACGTACATCCCGATTATAAACATTCTGAATTAAGTAATTCGTTATAGCGTACTTTCTAACTCACGCAAATCGCACTTTTAAACTTTATGATTATAGTACATCTATATATATTATAAACTTCGAAGTTCAGTAGGTCAGTTTACTTTAACCACTTTTAACTCTAATTTTGACAAAAAATGGCAAAGTATCAAAACAATCTAATCTCGTACTTCAACCCTAAAATATATAAAAGTCAAAGCGATGCGTGTCACGCACTCACGTACCACTACAACACTCACGTACAACTGTACTTACCCTAACTTTTTTGTAGTGAATTGTTTATTGTGCATACAAGGAAAAATCATTTTACAAAATCGAAAATAATTACAAGTATAAGGTAAGTTTACAAAAACATGCCTCAGTGGCGTAGAGGGCGCATGCTCGACTGCCAATCAAGACGTCCCGGGTTCGGTCCCCAGGTCAGGCAGTGTTAAATATTGGATTTTTCCAATAGGAATTATCTCAATAGCTGCCTGGAGTCTGGAACTATGCCCGGTAGATGGCAATAGGGTCGCCCCCTATTGAATGGGACCAATAACATACTGGCGAAATGTGGGTGTGCCTAGTATGGGACACTGAGTCCTGGGTACACCTATGCCTACCCCTTCGGGAAAAAGGCGTGTATGTACGAGTATGTTTAATTATAATAAATTATAATTTGCATGTATACTCTAACAGAACGGGTTACCCCAATTACACTGCTCGAGTCAATTCATATGGGTTATGTGGACAACCCATATTGTCAGAGTTACAGGTCGCCAAGATTCCCACAAAGCCTCCGACATGAGCTAACGACTGCCCCCTACATATCTTATAGGAAACTATAGGGACCTACAGTTTAACGTGACATACGAAACACGGGAGTGTCCAGGCGAAAAGTCCATATTATGAGATTCGATCCAGGGACTCCGAATTTAGAGTCGGGCATATTCCCACTGGACCACGGACGCTTGGTGCTAAATATTAACTAGCAATTCACGTAGAAAAAAAAGTGTCTAACGGTTAGACACGGTTGCATTTATCCTCACTCAGTCTGACTCAGACTGCACTGGAAACACATCAGCTAAAAATGCCGTGTCACATGATCGAAGTGTACATAAATTACTAGGTACACAAAAACATAAAATTAATAGGTCAAATGCGAATGGAACTCGCATAAGAAGGGTTCCTACCACCTTGTACATATTGTAATCATGTACATATTGTATTTTTTTTTATTATGATAGTGAATGACAAGACGAGTAAATCAGGTGCCTGATGGTAAGCAACATGATTTCCCATATCAGACACAATGCCACCCAGTGTTTTAAAATTCAAAATTCTACGCGGCACTGCACTACGCCTGTCACCCTGAGATATGCTCGTATTTTACACTCATTATCATAAAAACATATATATTTTTTTGGAAAAACACATTCAGTGATTTTTTATCTTCAATAATATAAATTGCGCGAGAGAGATGGAAGGTTTGGCTGCTTTAGGCGCCTTAAGAATTCTCAAAATTCACACAGGAATTAAGTTTCGCGATTACATTTGTGTGTTATAAACATACATAAAACATACATTCACGCCTTTTTCCCGAAGGGGTAGGCAGAGGTGTACCCAGGACTCAGTCCTATAGTAGATACACCCACATTTCGCCAGTATGTTTTTGGTCCCATGTAATAGGGGGCGAGCCTATTGCCATCTACCGGACACAGTTCCAGACTCCAGGCAGTTATTGTGATAATTCCTAATGGAAAAATCCAATATTTAACACTTGCCTGACCTGGGGATCGAACCCGGGACCTCTTGATTGGCAGTCGAGCATGCGCCCTCTACGCCACCGAGGCAGTGTGTGTTATAAAGATATAATAATTTAAGGCTAACCTATATAAAGTTGTTCTAAACGATATAAACCAAGTAGATAAATGTATATTCGTATAAGGTAAGTTTATGTGTGTCGCAATAACTTTGCGATGTCACGTTAGTCACGCGAGCTGCGTTTCTTCCTGTAGTAGGTACCTACCTACGAGTACGTGGGTAATTTATCAAGACAGCACCTATGTGCTAAAATATGTAAAATATAGTATATTTATTAATTTAATACTTTAAATTTTAAATAAGGGCCAGGCAAAATTCCAATGAGGAATATACGTGTAGTTATGCAGAACCAGAACACAAAATATTCGAGTTTTCGCGCCACAAGGCCGCTCTGGCAGCCATAATTATACAATTGTCAAAAAATTCAAATATGTCAATGTCACGCGCCACCCCTTGTATATTGTATAGTTCGACACAAAAGAGTAGAAAATAATAGGGGCGCCACTGTCTTTTACAAGAGTAAAAACAATTTCATCAACACATACACTTTAAATTAGTTCCGTTTCTTCTCTTTTGTGTCGGACTATATAAAAGTACCTATAGCATAGAAAAGCCTATTAAAGTGATCTGTGGAAAAGCCATGAATATTGTTAGAAAATAATTTTCATGAAGTCGAAAATCGCGAAAATTGA
This sequence comes from Hemistola chrysoprasaria, assembly GCA_947063395.1. Lineage (NCBI taxonomy): Eukaryota > Metazoa > Arthropoda > Insecta > Lepidoptera > Geometridae > Hemistola > Hemistola chrysoprasaria. The sequence continues at coordinate 6,519,581 of OX346733.1, read as the reverse complement.
CATAGAAAGAATTAGATTGATCAATCTAATTCTTTGTTTGAAAGTATTTACTTTCAAACATCAATCTAATTCTTTCTATGTCAATTTTCGCGATTTTCGACTTCATGAAAATTATTTTCTCTATGATGAAAACAATATTCATGGCTTTTCCACAGATCACTTTAATAGGCTTTTCTTTTTGTTTGCTAGATGTGGACATTCGTATCTGCATTTTTACATTGTGTATCTGCTCGGCTCGCCGTCCGCCGTATACTGACATGCCAAATATTCGAAAATATATTGGAGCGGCTGGTAATTATAATGTATATCTAATTGAAGCTTTGGATCTGATTGGGATCATTTTGGACCGAGGGCGAAACGCGAGCGAAGCGTCTTCGTTTCAACAGCCAAAAAAATCCGTCTGTTCTGTTGTTCTCCTCTATACAGGTCGCGTTTCTCAACCGATACTTGTGAAATTTTGTGAGCAGATTCAAAATTTTTATAGTATTTTTTGTCGATGTTTTTGGGAAAATTTTCAATAAGGACGAGCCAAGGGGGTAGAAATCATAAAAAAATTACAAACACCCTGTGTCACATCAAGTCACAAGGAAATTTCATCAGTTTTCGGAATATATTTTTCGATATTTAACCGACTTCAAATAAGGAGGAGGTTCTCAGTTACCTAAGTAAGTTGCGCGGTAAATATAATAAAAATATGTCCTTAAGTAAAAATAGACTCGCTATATACAGGTATAGGTCTTCAGCCTTCAGCTCACAGAGCCACTAGTAATAATTAGCAGATACCTTAGTGGGCTATGTATATGTGTATATATGTATTAATAACAATTGATATAAAGAAAAAGGGAGATAGGGTACGAGCTCCCAGCGCTTGCTCAATAACTGGCACATGCAATTTGCTCAGTGAGAAGTTTTAGATTGCAATATAATGAACAACAAAGATAGAAAGACGTATCCAAGACCGAAGTGCGACCGAGACAACAATATAAGTCGCTCGTACGACCTAACTTTACTGACGTATGTGGAACGTGGACCTATGACCTAATGGGACCTAATTTGAACTTTCCATTTTCGAGAAACCAGTCTCCCCTCATCTCCCCTCTTGTTTAAAAAGTTTAAACCAATTATTGTTTTTCTATCCTAATTATTGTTTTTCCATATTATTCTACTTTTTATAGTGATTTTGTTTCCCTTTGCTGTCGACTGGGTCATGTTATCGTTTCAAAGCTCAGGCCCACTCAATAATTTCCGTTGTGCGGGGAAGTGTGTCGGTCACGAAAGGTTTGCTATAATGTTAATTATGACTTTCATAATAATATAACACGTAGGGCTTGGTGACCGAGCTATTTGTGCTTTGCATTGGTTAACTGATCGCCTTTTTAACATTTTCTAGAACCTTCGCACACTATGCGTGAGGTATGTGAGAGACGATTTGAGATGGGGGAAGGCCGTGTTTAATTTAGTTTGTGTGCTAATTAAATTTAGGCCTATTTGGGCTTAGTTTTTATTAGGTTCCGTAGCTCAAAAGGAAAAAGGAACCCTTATAAGATCACTTTGTTGTCCGTCTGTCTGTTAGTTTGTCAAGACACTCTTTAATGGGATCGCGTGGAGGTATCAAGTTGAAATTGATATCAACTACTCAGATCTGCGGGTCCATGCGGCTGTAAAAAAACATACTTCTAAGTTAACGCAATCAAAAGTTATCGCCATTTTACTGCAAATTTCCATACTTTGCGCAAGGAACTAATAGATGGCGCTGTATGTTCCTGGTATCTCGGTATGGAACCCCACACTATGCATACATATGTATGCCTTAAATTTATTTTTGTTGTATAAACATACAACACATTCAATATGATTCCATGACGCCTCTTCATGCCTCTTCATGGCTATGGTCATGAGGTATGTGCACCAAAGAATATTAAAAATACAATGCAGTCTTTGATTGTTTGCTTATATAAACCTTATTGTATAAATATATTATAAAAGATCTAATTTTAAATTGACAAACGGAAGTCTGTCCACATCACTGTTCATCTTTCACTCATTATTGTTCATACCTGTTGTTGTTAGCAGGCGCATGGTGCGGCGCCACCCTGCGGCGACAGAGCCGGGCGCAGGCTCCGCGGGGCCAGCGGAGACGCGCCCACAGCGGGCACCGGACAGGGGCCTCGTCCACATCACCGTTCATCATCCAGTTATTATTTATTGTCCATTTAATATTTATTAATTTTCAACTCTAATTATACTTCTTATGTTTACTTTGGTTTATACCACAATTTTTCTTTGAACAATTCACCTCAGAAGTTAAAAATTATACTAGTTTACAAGATGTTGACAAAATTTCAGACTTTTCAGTAATTTAAGCGTACAGAGTATACAAAACACACTTGTTACATTTTTTGTTTTAGTGGGAAGTGGAATGGGATTAGTGCGGGAAGTAAAATGTGGGATGGAAATAAGTGAATTCTCTAAACGCTAAAATTAAAAAGCTATCACAATTATGTTCAAATCGCAAACGAACAAACATTATTATAAGGCACCTACTAATTATATAAAAGCAACGTTGCTCTTTGCATTGCATCGATGTATCTGAATAAATTATAATCATTGTATCGATTCGGTAGTCTGTCCGCGATCATAGTGAATGCGGACTGATTTGGAACTAAAAGTAACGCTGAATCGAGGCTGTGAAAATACACAAAGGCATAGACGCTGGTGCCCTCACATTCATAAAGATCGTGGACTTTAATTCAGTTTTGTGCCACCTTTATTTATGGTTTATTAATGGTACAAAAGGTTAAACTACTGCCTGCTGCCACCAGCCATCACTCACGGTCAGAAGTGCATGAATAATATAGCTCAGCCTTCATTAATTGTATTCACGGAACAAAATTGTATTCAAACAATACCTCAGAAGGGATAATACATATTATAAACCGTTTGGTGTCGAGACTGGGACCGTGGGTCCGGGAATTTACCACATTTTCGAAAGTGTGACCAAATACACAATTTGTGTGTATGTGCGCTGCCATATGATAGGTTTTTGAAGCAATGCGATTTTACAAAACCTGGCAGATATCCTGTAGATTTTTGAAGTGTTTAAACAAACTGTAAAGTATGTATAGTGTTAAAGTAGTAGGTACTTATAAGTGTTCTCATAATTTGGTAAAACATTAATTAAGTTTACAAGAAACTGTACCAGATATAATATATTGTTTTTTTCTTTTTCAATACAGATATTATATACATATATTCAGAACCCGAATTTCACCTAAATAATCGTTTTAACTACCTGCTTTGGGCAGGTAATTAAAAAAGCGATTAGTATAAAGCTATTTTTTCAAGGGGAAAAGTGAAACATCAAGCTATTTTATACATAAATTATCAATAATAAATATCATTAATACACATTATTGACTCAGATAACTTATTTTACATCAAAAGCTTTGAAAGTATTACATTCAAAATCTTTTGACTTTGGAGTGGGGAGTGACGACGACTCTTTTCTCTACAAACATTTCTTACTATAGCTACATCTCACTTGATCTGACGGTTTCGTATGCTGTTAAGTACGTTCCTGCCTTATATGATACTCCCAAGTCTGTGGTATCTACGTACCCAATTTCAGCCTAATCAGTTCAATACCTTTTGCGTGATAAGGTAACAAATATCCACACAAACGCATATTGTATGACCGAGCGAGAGAAGCAGTAGAGTCAAGCGTTTCGGCTATTCTCCTCTACAGGGCGCATTTCTCAACCGTTTCTCGTAAAGTTTTTTGTGAGCTGATTCCATACCAATGTAGATACTTCAGCTTTTGAACAAAATTTTGTGGCTGAGCGGAGTGGCGGGGGTTGAAATTGTAAAGGGCGCGGTGAAGATAAATAAAAATAATACGCAAAGTCTGTCGTGAGGTCTACAGCTCACTGAGTCACTAGTCCTACTTCTTACTAATATTAAAAATGTGAAAGTTTGAGGATGAATGGATGGATGTTTGTTACTATTTCACGCCAAAACAACTAACGCGGTTGGGCTGAAATTCGGTATATATAGATAGTTAAAACTGTAGAATAACACGTAGGGTACTTTTATCCCGACAGTCCCACGGGAACGAAGACTATGCGGGTAAAACCGCGGGGCACGGCTAGTTTATAATGGATGTATGACATAGGAATGGGCGATGGGATTTTACAATTTTTAACTTATAAACACTTGTCACCCACAATGGTAGTTTTTATCACGAAACTGATTGACGAAAAATATTAAATTCGCGATGTTTATTTAGTATAAGGTGCGCGTGGCGTGGTTACTGTAACCGAGGGCGTACGGCCGAGTAGGCACTGAAGAAATACTCCCTCGTATCGACTATACTTGCCTTTGGATACGGAGGTACGGAGGTAGCGACAGCAAGAACCTTAATGCTCCGCATACATGGCCACAACAGATGAAGAAACTATCAAATTATCTGAGAAGCTACCAACTTTTTGACAGTTATCCTTAAATGTTGTCTAAAAATCTCAGCTTACTATTGTCGCAATTCTTAATAAACTTTGAAATCGTTCGAATTGTTGCGATTTCCGATTGGGAAAACTAGCAAATTGACACTACTATTTTATAATTTAGTACAAATTCGACAAACTGTTGCTGTAAACTTTAGTCGATCACCGAAACTAGCAACCTAAGTTGCTTTATGTCTTCGCAGTTTCTTTATGTTAATATGTAAACAGCTATTAGTTGCAAGTAAGTATGAAAATCAAAGTTGTTCTGTATGCGGAACACCTTAGACGTCGTTATGATAAAATAGTAGAATGCGATCGTCGTGAATTTGCGCGAACTTTGCTCATAATATAAACCTGTAATCGAACTTATCTCTCATACATCCATGTAAAAAGAGATGATGTACCTTACCTAAATTAGAGCCCGCACACTGGGCCACTAGTCGCAGCCACCGAATGCAGCCACTTGTGGCTACAGTCGAGCCACTCACCGCGTCCATGAAACGTGGCCACTAGAAACCAGTAGCTAAAGTTAAGCCTTCGAATAACATAACACAACATACAATCACGCCTTTTTCCCGAAGGGGTAGGCAGAGGTATATCCAGGACTCAGTCCCATAGTAGGTACACCCACATTTCGCCAATATGTTATTGGTCCCATGTAATAAGGGGCGAGCTTATTGCCATCTTACGGGCACAGTTCCAGACTCCACTGCCTGGAATAATTCTTAATGGAAAAATCCAATAAGTATTTAACACTTTGCCTGACCTGGGGATCGAACCCGGGATCTCATGATCGGCAGTTGAGCTTGCGCTCACTACGCCACCGAGGCAGTCCTTCTAATAGCCTTCGAATAGGTGATACAAAAACTACTTAAGGCATAAGAAATTATTACCTTGCACATTGTTTTCAGCCTTGAATATTTTATTCACATTTTTAGAAAGAAGAACAATATATTTTGCTAACCGTACAAAATTACAAAAACTAATATTAATTAAATAGGTGTCACGCGTGCATTTCTCGTGGACTAGCACAACGAGTTAAACAATATGTAGAGGAAAGTACTTTCACTCGCCACGCTGAACAATTTGAAATAAAAAAATATATTACAAGAATCGTGAAAAACAATGTCAACTTCTAGATGATCAGCAATCTAGAAGAAGTCGACGTTCTTTTTCACGATTGCTGATCAATTTTATATAAAAACTCCGCCTTTTGTAATCTTGTTTATATATACAACTTACCTACTTATTACATAAAGTTAATATATGTCGTAAGATACGAGTACTTAGAAAAACGAAATGGAAAATTAATTCTAAATTTTAATAAATTTTTCATTAGTTGCTCTTATCTAAAAACTTTTAGTGCACCTCGTGTATGAGCAGAGTTTTATTAAGATCAAAACTAGTTCCATGGGACTGTGTTGACACAGTTCTTCTTCCCAAAGCTGTTGGGACAGCAGGGGCCCTTCTTGCAGTCGTAATTCTCACGGCAAGGGGGCCCACGGACTTGGTTCGGAGGGGGGCAACGAGAACTCGGCTTTGCTGTAACGATTTATAACGAAAATATGGTTAGTGCTGTGACAACATTTCGTTGAAAATTAAAAATGGACTGAGAATACGGTTTTTTTTTTGTTGTTTTTTAAAAGTTAATTTCTTTTGGTGTCCTATTAAAAAGAAAAAGTGTATGTGTGTACTAGTACATATATTATTTCTTCACGCCAAAAACTGATAAACTGATAGGAATGTAATTTGGTAAAATTACTAAGACCCTGGAATAACACATAAGTGGTACCTACTACCTACTGCTGTGCAGCGGGCTAACAGGATACAGGACCTCTTAGCAGTTTGACACAATCCTATGGAAAATGTACTAAATCGATGTTTTTTATTCTCCTGGTTCCTCCGAATAGAGTAAACCTATTTGATATATTTATATCCTGATATTTTAAAGTTGAAGTAAAGTTTGTCCCTATCATTTTATTTTTGTTTATAAACTCAACATTTTTTTGTAGTGAACGTCCAATAAAACTGCGATAAAAAGTGCGATCTTTGGAAGTTCACTATGAAAAAACTAATGGTTTATACGAAATATTTAAATCACAGCGACATAGGTTACTTCACTATAAAAATATCAGAATATAAATTTGTAGAATGGGTTAATTATATTCGAAGGAAACACGGGAATTCAAAACATCGATTTGGGAATATTTTCATAGGATTGTGTCAAATTCCTAGAAGGCGATGTACGCTCTTAAATCCCTGGCGCAGCTAGTAGTATCAAACACTTTATCTTATATATCCTTTTACCCTATTGGATTATACATTATACAGGCTAGATAAGAGGGGTCAGGAGTCAGGACAGCACGTCTTTTGCAATCACTCCCATTTTACTACACACATCTCACATCATCATAAATTCACGCATTTTATTCAGCGAATCTGACTATAAAAATTATGCTTCTATGATATTTTATCGCTGAATTATTCCATTAAAATTCAGCGAATCTGACTAATAAAATTATGATTCTATGATATTTCTTTTATATTATTAAAAAAAACTATACCTTACCTACGGTTTGAAGCCCTCCAAAGGGAACGGAATCAACGCAACTCTTGAGGCCCATGCTATTGGGGCAGCAGGGGCCCTTTTTGCAGTCGTAGTTCTCACGGCACGGGGGCCCGCGGACTTGATTCACAGGGGGACAGTGGGGACTGCGTGTGATTCTCACTGCAAAATTAAACATGATCTATTTAAACATGGTCCTTACTTAGTCATATTAAAAATGATATGATAACATACTTAATAAGTTATCTTAGGTCTGAAACCTATATGAAACTTTTAAATATTTTTTAAGTTTAAAGTATGTTGTTCAAAAAACTGACCTCACCTCTCTGTATATTATGACCAAGCTTATTCGGTGGCCGAGGCGTGTTGACGTTAAATAAATTTTTAAGGCATACGTAATACGTATGTATGCGCAGGGTAGGGCTCCATACCTAGGTAACAAAAAGCTTTAAATCGCTTTAAACATAGAGCGCCATCTATTAGTTCCTTGCGCAAGGTATAATAGAAATATGCAGTTAAATGACCATAACTTTTGATTGCGTTAACTTAGAAGTATGATTTTTTTACAGCCGCAAGGGACCGCAGATCTGAGTAGTTGATATCAATTTCAACTTGATACCTCCACGCTTTCCCGTTAAAAAATGTCTTAACAGACGGACAGACAGACGGACAGACGGACAACAAAGTGATCCTATAAGGGTTCCTATTTTCCTTTTGAGGTACGGAACCCTAAAAAGGTTAATATAATACTTAAAAGTAATACTATATTATAACAATTACATAATAACCTATTTGCGAATATACAGTTAAAAAGACAAGAAGATCAAAACTACTTACAAACTTTGCCTTCAGAAGTCTCTTTCGCATCATTCTGATAGAGAATCGCCAGAAAAATAAGCACGAGCACTTGTGTTTTAGAGTCTGTGAACCAAGAATTTTACTTAATTGTTTCTAGACGCAGAAGTTTCGGCGTGGAAATGTATCAAACACTTGATATACATTTTTTTTTTTTTTTTTCAAAATATAATATATAATTCCAAGTCGGACTTACCCATATTTCTCTCCGGTAGAGACTGGTACAAATATCATTCACTAACTGCTTAGCTTCAGGAAAAATGTTTTCATTATAAAGGTGCTTTGTTTTGTGTGCGGTCAATTATCTACATTGAGAGCGGTTACGTACTACTACGACCGAAACGAATCCGATCCGAATCCGTGAAAACGGTCCGAAGGGGTCGTAGAACTATTTGTATGGTAAACGTACTAGATACGATATCCGTCATCCGATTTCTCTCCGTCATCCGAGAATCTCCATTTCGGAGACGATATTGACGGACCGAAGTAGCCATAGTTGTATTTGTATGAACACTCGTGCACTGCTTCCGGACCGAGTCCGATCTAAGTCAGTGATCTCGGATCAAGTTCGGAGGTAGAGCGTAAAGCAATATCTGAGTACGGTCAGTCTTCCGAATAACGGATTCGGATCGGACCGCTCTTAGAGTGGTTTTGCACTACGTCCGAAACGAATCCAATCAGTATCCGTGAAATGCCTCCGTCATCCGTGAATCTCCATTTCGGAAATGATATAGACGGACCGAAGTATATCCGTAGCTTTATTTGTATGAAATACTCGCGCACTGAATCCAGAGCGAGTCCGATCTAAATCCGATATCACGGATAGAGTCAACGTCGGAATAACGGACACGGATCGGATTCGTTCCGGACGTAGTGCAAAACCGCTCTTATACCTATTACGGGAAACAAAACTACTCTTAAAAGATGATAATATAAGTAGGTGGAACTATCTGTAAAGGATACCTATTCATTATAGGTATCCTTGTAAGGTTTTACATAAAACCACATGATATCATAATGGGTATTTTGTGTCATAAGTCATAATATACTTACCACATTAATAATTATTTATTATGCAGTTGCAAACTTTATATGCACAAGTATCTAAATTGATAAGTTCGTTGGGTTATTGTTATTACTTTAATTTATGCTCAATATAGTAATATAAAATATGTGGTTTGATGTTGAGGAAAATATCTTGGTACTTATTTGATGTATTTACTAGGTAGGTACTAACTTACCTTCTACATAAAAAGTGTTCCAAAGAAAGAATTATAAAATTCGCAAGAAGTTTGACTATCCAAAAAGGTATCCTGTTACTTCTTCAATATTGGAGGAGCTACGTTGGGACAGACAGACACACAGTTTTTTTTTTTTGTTTATGATATTTAGTAATAAGACGAGCAAATCAGGTGCCTGATGGTAAGCATCATGATTGCCCATATCAGACACAGTGCCACCCAGTATTTTCAAATTCAAAGTTCTGCGCGGCACTGCACTTCGCCTGTCACCCTGAGTTATTAGTTGTTAAGTTACCAATACACGAATCAATCTGTCTTTATCTGCTGATGCCTAATGCCTATATTATAAAATTGACTTGACACATTATTGCACATTACTGCTTGGCGGATGAATAACTGGCAAAGGTGTGGTACTTACCCAGGCGGCCTCCTGCAACAGAGGCCTACCACCACTACCTACCACTACCATACACAGACTCGTTGAACTTATAAAACCCCTTTCTCTTTTGTTTGCGAGTTAAAAATAATAGTGTTTCTGACATTGATATAAAGAAAAGGGGAGATGAGACTTCCTCGCCTCGGTGGCCCCATGGCTCGGTGGCCTCGGTGGCGTAGAGGGCGCATGCTCGACTGCCCATCAAGAGGTCCCGGGTTCGATCCCCAGTCAGTGTTAAATATTGGATTTTTCCATTAGGAATTATCTCAATAACTGCCTGGAGTCTGGAACTGTGCTCGGTAGATGGCAATAGGCTCGCCCCCTATTACATGGGACCAATAACATACTGGCGAAATGTGGGTGTACCTACTATGGGACTGAGTCCTGGGTACACCTCTGCCTACCCCTTCGGGAAAAAGGCGTGAATGTATGTTATGTTATGAGATGAGACTTCTCGAAAATGGCAAGCTCAAATTAGGTTCCATTAGGTCCACGTACGTCAGTAAAGTAAGGTAGTACGAGCGAATAATATTATTGTCTCGGTCGCACTTCGGTCTTTCGTCTTTCTATCTTCGTTGTTCATTATAAGTCACTACGTAAACTTCACACATAGCAAATTGCACGTGCCAGTTGTTGAGTAAGCGCTGGGAGAACGTACCCTATCTTTTCTTTAAATCAATGGTTTCTGATGATTTTCTCTTCACTGACCGACTCAGGCCGTCACTATATAGAAACACAAACTGTACAAAAACTACAGTACGGGGGTGAAATCAATTATTACAACGATATGTGACTATCGTCGGAAACTATACACTTCACATAAGATTTCACATTATATCCGCCACAATTTTAAATTTTCATAAATATGAGATCCGCCATATTGCATTTCAAATTAAACGTCAATTTCGTGCAGCCGTCACGCACTTGCGTTTGCAAGGCCATATACAACGTGTTATGAAAAAGTGTATTAATACTTAAGTATCTACCCGTAATGTGTCTTCCCGTCAAACTGAACAACTTTCAAAAGAATCGACGTTCAGTTGCAGTTGGAGAATGCCCCACTGAATTGCATGAGTTGATTCCACCATCGCCCTTCTTTTACCGAACTTAGAGACAAACGGCAAAACGTCACCGCTATTTGGTGGATTTACCAACAGCTCGCACAAAGCGATTTACATCATCATTCATCATGAGAATGACGAAGCAATGGAACTCGCTGCCGTCGTCCGTTTTTCCCGAAAACTATAACGTGGGTTTGTTCAAATCAAAAGTAAATAGGTGACTGAACAAGCGTCACTTACCAGTAGGTGAGATTGCGGTCAAACGGCTGTTTAGTTACATATTAAAAAAAAAATGCCAATTAACAAAAAAAAAACGACATCTGAGTCCTGGGTATACATTAGGGCTTGCAGTATCGGTCAATTTTCAGTCCCGGGAAATTTAAAACCGATACTCACGCAGTCCCGGGAATTCCCGGGACTTTCGAGACTTTCGATACTTACTTAAAATAAGTTACGGGAGACAAAATAAGTGTCTTTTTTTGCTGTCTAAAATGTGTTATTAAGTTAACACTTAATCATTTCTTTGATAAGTCAAAGAAATAATGAAATATACACAATAAATAATAGCAATATAGAAAGTAAACGACTTTATCTAGCTTGGGTATCAATTAACGACATGTTAGGAGTATGGGTGGTAGCTGCGCTATAAAAATATACCGAAAACCGGTACGGCTAAAAGTACGTTAACCGACCCCGAGAAAACCTATAAAATCCGTAGAATTCACAGTAAAACCGAAGTGCGCTTAGTGCAGGCGCTGTTATTTGCCATATTATTTTAAGGAGCAGAAACGACACGGTGCATGAAAAGCCGCGATATAAATAAGATCGATGAACTCGAAATTTGGGTAAAGCGGCATTTGGTCTGCCTGTCTGAATACCATGGACTGCCATGAGAACTGACAACCAACGAGTCTATTTTGATAGAGTTAACCATCTGCCAGGAACGTGTTTGAAGCTTCTTCGGACACATTGTGCGGTCAGAGGCAAGAACTTGAGAAGCTCATAATATTGGGTCGCATCCAAGGCAAACCAAGGGCAGAACACCAAAAAGATGGTCTGACGTGGTAAAGAAGGGCAGTTGCTGGTAATATATAGCACGCGGTCACGCCACCCAGTATCAAACACGATGGAGAATGGATCGATAAGCTCATAGTATTGTTAGTTCGAATGCAAAGGACACTTTGAGCAGAACACCAGAAAAATAATAAAGAATGCAATGCTGGTAGTAATAAGCACGCGGTTCACGCCATCCAGAATTGGTCACGGTGGAAAATGGATGGATAAACTCAAAATATTGTTGGTTCGCATCCAAAACACGCCACGGGCAGAACTCATAACACAAGGAAGATGGTAAAAAAGGCAATATCTGAGAGTAATAGCAAGCGGTTCATGCCACACAAAATTGAACATGATAGCGAATGCATAGATTGTCTCGATCCTCAATCCTCAGTTGTCAGGGAACAACGGAGAAGAAAAAGTGCTCCGCGTTCGCACATTGTGATACACCAATTCAATGTGCATCTAAGCACACATCACACGACTAAGACCAACCCAACAACAGAACTGCAACTACCTCATCAGTCACTGTACTTGGACTAAACTGACTGATGCATGAACTGATGCAAAACAAATGCATGCAGTTTCAAGTACAACCCTAGTTTGATGCCCAGAATCTCGGAGCAGAAATAGTATGATGCTCGGGCGATATTAATCAAACTCGATCTAAAAGTACATCAAACGAGAAAGCTTAAACTGTTACAATAATTTAAAATGCAGTTAGCCAGTATGTGTATAGTTTTAAAATATAATATATAATATAATTTAAAATTACTTATCATAGTCAGCCGGAATGCATCCACTTCTGAACACAGGCCTCCCTCTTAGAATAAAACACCACAACGCGGAATTACTTGCCGTTTGCATCCAACGCAAGCCCACGACATTGACCATAATTAGTCCACCTTGTGGCAGGTCAGCTTTGGTTTCGTCTTCCGGCCCGTAGTCTCTACTTTAGAACCGTTTGTTCCGAAGTTCATTAAATCATTTAAATAAATTAGTATTAGCTACTGAAAAACGAAAAAGTAAATAAAAAGGGTGAATTGTGAATTTATAAGTACAGTGATCAAAAGTCTCGAAAGTATCGAAGTCCCGGGAAATTCGGTTTTGAGTATCGGTATCAAATCGGCATCAAAATTCCGAGACTTCCCGGGACTTTTGATACTGATACTTCCCGGGACTATGCCCTAGTATACATACACCTCAGCCCACCCCTTTGGGAAAAAGGAGTAGGTATACTCATTGTAGGTGAAGGCATTTTCTCAATAAATTATTATCCTCGCTTTAATAAAATATATTTATTATAAAAATACAAATAGTTTACAGAAATAATCACAAAACTATACGAGTAAATTATATAACTACTAATAAAGCATTATTTATTTTAATCCACCATAACACTTTTTAAAGAATAAACATACTTAATAAATTATAATAAAATATTTTTATGAGCGCGAGCACTTGTTCCTCTTGGTCTTGGGGTCCATCTTGCAGACCTCATGAGGTTGGCACTTCACGTTGTCGCAGTACACTCCTACGCCACCGGCTGGAATAATATTATTATTAGTACTTATACTATATCCATATTTTATAGGTAATAAGTATCTATTATGTATCTAGAGTTTGTATATCACCAGGGCTGAGATACTCCTCATTTTAAGTATGAAGCTACCTGTAGCTGGTGCAACAAGTCGGTACAATTTAAATGGTCTAGAATGAGGGAAAGCCTAGAAAGATACGCGATAGGAAGAGAGGCAATTTGTAGGTGAATATAACTGTTGGTCATTAGCGTTGTGCAAGCTGAAATGCACTGTATTGCGTCTCAGCCAGAATCACTATTTAAGTATATGACATGACTGAATTTGGGAGTTGTCCCTTCTGTACCTTAATCACTATTCAACTACATAACATAACATACATTCACGCCTTTTTCCCGAAGGGGTAGGCATAGGTGTACCCAGAACTCAGTCCCATACTAGATACACCCACATTTCGCGAGTATGTTATTGGTGTCATGTAATAGGGGGCGAGCCTATTGCCATATAACGGCCACAGTTCCAGACTCCAGGCAGTTATTGAAATAATTCCTAATGGAAAAATCCAATATTTAACACTTTGCCTGACCTGGGGATCGAACCCGGGACCTCTTGATTGGCAGTCGAGCATGCACCCTCTACGCCACCGAGGCAGTCACTAATCACTATTTACTACTACAAAATCCTAAATGACCCACTGACTGACATGCAACGCAGGTCCCAAACCACTTTCTTCAAGCTTCAAGTCTCTAGGATCTAGAGACTTGAAGCTTGGAATGTATGTTGTTTTTGTTATCTGGACATGTGCGAAGAAAGGATTTTTGGAAATTCACATTCAGAGGTCCAAAAAGAGCGTCAAAGTTTTGGTATAAAACTCCCATGTTTCGTAATTGTGAGCGGGCAAAGCCGCTTTGGTTACACTAGTATCTGTATTAATATTATGATTGGAGTTGTGCAGAGAGACGTGGAGCGTTGCACCATGCACAGCATTCAAAGCTTTAGGATCGTGTCACAAACGTCGATATTAGGTAGGGAATGAAAGTTCAAGATCTGCCGTGCCGTTACCAGGCATGGCAGGAACGAAACAAGGCTTGGCATTGCAGCCGTTACCTCAGCACACGTTGCCGTTACCGCATTCATAGTAGATGTTATTATAAACGTACTTCCATATTTGCTGGAGCCACCAGAGCCAGTGCCAGGCGTGGCAGGAACGGTACAAGACTTGGCGTTGCAGCCGTTAGCGCAGCACACCTTGCCGTTACCGCACTCATAGTCTTGCAGGCACTTTGGGTTGCAGCTGTATACCTTGGACGGCAGAGGGCATTCTCCAGCTGGGAACAATAGCATATATAATGAAGAACTAGTAAACTTAAATTTAGTGGCGGCTCTAGCTCATGTAGCCAACTAATAGTCTGTCGTATGTTATAATACTGAGATTCATTTCGATTTCATGTTCAATATTTTATCCTTCCCACTAATCCTACTAACTATTAATATTATAGATCCGAAAGTTTGTGAAGATAGATGGAATGATGTTTGTTACTCTTTCACGCAAAAACTACTCAACCGATTGTGCTGAAATTCGGTATCTACGTACCTTCTATCAACTTCTACTACAGAATAAATAATAGTACTACATACTTACCGATAAGCCCCTGGGGCGTAGCGCAAGGTTTTGTCACTTTGAGTATAATATTTATATTTAATTTTATATATTATATTTTAAAATTTATATAAAATTATTTTATTAATTATATAATATTATATTTATGTTAAAAAAGGTGTAGTAATAGTTAAGTGGGTGCATCTGCTCATCAAACTGAACAAAATGGATCAGCTGATCGGCAAATTTGTATGAGAAGTCGAATTTTTTTCTTGCTAATTTCGCAATTCTTTCTCTTGCAAGTTGTTAAGGCTGGGGGGCAGATGCACCCTCTTGAGTATTACTACAACATTTTGCAACACGTTGTATATAGTGTATATATAAATATAATATATAAAATTGGTGAGAGTTATATTTATTAGGGACGAGCGCTTGGTCGAGGCGACGCGTGATCAAAATGCTGGCGTTAGTTACTCACCAGCTTCAGCATACGATACAATGGCGAGCACCACACTGAGCACAGCTACGATTAATGTTGTGGAACCTGGAATCACAGACGACAGAAATTATATCATCATCATCGCAGCCGCATTGGAAGTCCTATTATATGGATAATGATGGATAACTGTTGGACATAGGCCTCCCCCATGACGTCACTTTATACATTCGGCCGCGCGCAATAGCCTACTACTACTACGTAGAAAACCTAACGTATGTACACGCGTCAAATGTGTGTCGAGCTTTCAGACGAACGTCGGCAAGCTTGCAGACGAACGTCGCCGTAATGTCAACGTCAAAGCGACGTTAACGCGGCGCCGTGATCGGGCGCTAATTTGTATGAAAAAGGTCAGTAGAATACACGCGTCGGCGTCGCTCGTCTGAAAGCTCGCTAATTGTTAGTAGTTTTTGGTCATAGGGCGATTTTCCAATACTTGCCACGGTTGGCAAGCAAGTTGGCGAGCGCAGCTTGATAGTTTTACCTGTGGTTTTACCCAGTAGACGCTGGTGCTCGTCCTCTGAATCTGATAACATTTAGCCGGCTCTTACGGCAACCACAGGTAGAGAGGGTGGGGTATTCGCGGCGTGTCGGTGTTATAGGAAATAAATAAAGTGATAAGGCATACCATGTAGGTACCAAGTAGATGTTTATTCCAGAGGTATTTAATGCCACATGAGGAGAAGTAAGGTGAGATTCATTTTAGATCAAAGTCGTCAAACTCGCTATGAGGGATATAGTAGTTGATATTTGACACTCTGTGTTCAAAGGAGAGGGATAAAGGAAGCGTCCAATCAGTTCATTACCTGTAAATGCGAATGATTCATGACCTCGATTGTACTAAGTATATAATATCTACTTCTACACACTTAGGTACATCATAACATTGAATAAATCACAGTACAAGATCATAAGGAAAATAATACAATAATATTATTGTTATTATAAATAAATGTCTTTGATTATTCTGTTTAGTGTGCTGGCCTATTTATCCACTATGGTTACTTACTTAATATCTATTTAATGGGTAGGTATTAAGATATCTACCTACATTAGTTACTAGATTCTAGATAGGTACTTACATCAAAATAATAATAATATCACATTATGCCTAGGTCGACAGTCGACATCGAACTTGGGAAATAATAACGTACCTAATTCGAGGGGTTACCCGCTACGTCCAAAACGAATCAGTTACGAATCCGTGAAATACGGTCCACACACTACTTAGATACAATTTCCGTCATCCGTGAATCTCCATTTTGGTGACGATATTGACGGACCGAAGTAGCCATAGTTTGTACCTATGAAAACGCTGCTTCCGGACTCCGGACCAACTTCAATCTAAATCCGTGATAATCCGTGTTCACGGATTTAGATCGATGCGAATTCGGTCAGTCTTTCGAATAACGGATTCGGATCGGATTCGTTTCGGACTTATTGCCAAACCTCTCATAAATACATATGGTTTGTAAAATAGGTACAATCTGTAATAATATAACATTTAGGTAAGTATGTATGCCTTTCTCATCTGGTGGGAGCCGTGAGACCCGGCAGAAGGGCATATTCGGAGAGTGGGACAGCAGCGCTCTCCGGCTTCAAGTATTCCAACTACTGCGATCACCAAGCCGCACAACAAGCGTGGTCATTACGACAAAATCCCCCCAAATGAATACTTTATGACGTTCTATAATAGGGGAGGCCTATGTTCAGCAAGGTATACACAAAACAAATTACAAACAAATTGTATACTACCTGTATACCTACATGAGCTACATGTAATAAAATTGCCTATAAAATATATTTATATAGGTACCTATAATTAATCTTCGCCACGGGCAATGTCTGTACCCTTGACTTCAATTAAGCAAACCTCACTCCTGACATTTAACCGAACGTGCTGCAGGACCTTACAGAATATTAAACGAGATTGGTTCACTGTGGTCAAGATCAGCGATCTGTTTACTACAGCGACATTGGTCTACTTGCTTCACACAAAAACACGAGCGCGGGACGGGGCGAGATGTTTGCTTGTAACAACTAATTTCTAAAGAACTGTTGATATGTTATCCTTAAATATAGAGTGGGCGAGGTACACCGTTCCGTATACATTCATATTACATACCACCGTACCGGTATTAAATCGTCGCAACCTAGCTACAGAAGGAAAACTCGAACGAACCCGGAATGAGGACTACGTCGTGCACGAGTAGAGTACAACCTGAAATCTGTAGTAGTCTCCTGCAACCAAACTGGCTCCGCACGTATCGACATTTCGTTCTGCAAACTCAGCCAGTGAGCTCGAGAGGGTGAGGTAGGCTCTGAGCAAACCTACGTTTCTTTAAGTCGTCTCAGGCGACACATTGCCAGTGGAGAATGTTCTAAATGTTCTATACAGACTTAATATTTAAAATCGTGTACCAAAGACGCCAAATCCAATAACTACTTATATTATTTAATAGTATTATAATATGGGCTTACTAATAATTATCGTCTCATGTTACTTCCATTTTTATTCACAATATTAAAACTGGGCTTTATTACTCAAATCGAATAATCAAATGATAGAATAATAATTTAGATGATGATATTCCCTGTGCATCGAAAACCTGTATATTTATAAAAACATGAGGTAAAAGACCCTCGTGAATGATGCTCTACTGCAACCAGAAATAGAGCCTGCCTTAAAACATCAACGTGACGATAGTTTCAAGTTTCTTTGGCTATAAATCATTTGCTATATACCTACATATCAGATTTGGTAATAAACGTTGCCATAGAATTATTTTATGAAGGTACTTACTTACTTTATATCTTAGTAGCTGTGCCGCGCGGCTTCACCCGCGTAGTTTTCGTCCACGTCGTAATATCGGGATAAAAAGTACCCTGTGTTATATTTTATCAGGGCCTACACCAACTAATAGTTAATCTGTGCCTAAACTATCTACATACCATGGTACTAGCACAACTAAGTAGGAATTTTAGCCCAATCGGTCCAGTAGTTTTGGCGTGAAAGAGTAACAAACATGCATCCACATCCTCAAAAACTTCATTGATAAGTAATATATAGTAAGCCGCATAGGTAGGTGGTTAAAGTTAGTTAAGTTAGTATCTATAATACGTAAGTATATAAGTGTACCTAAACTCTTTTCTATATCTTTCATTGTCGTAAAGGGTTCGTTTCTTAAAGCCACAGTCCCGGAGAGCCACAATTTCGTACACAACATAACAGGTAGGTATCTAAGTGAAAGTAAAAATACAATATTATGTATCTTAAGCTTAGGTACGATTTCTTCCAGACGACCAAAAGTAGGTACTTATATAATAGGTAAGTATACCTACCTACGTGACCTACCTAGAGGAATACCTAGGTACTCCAGAGTAGATTTCCATAAGGATAGGATGCACTTATGAGGGAAATATAGTGCCGATAAGCCCATACCTACCTGTTTACACAGTTGTAAAAGTACTTACTTTATATCACACAATATACTTAAATAAATAACTTCGGTAAAGTCCATACTGATTTGCTTATTGGTACCTAGGTAAACATATACTTACTCACCAATTTACATAGTTAAATCACAAAATATAAATAAGAATTACATTAAAATAATTATTTACAAAAACAAAAGAAATCAAACTCACCCATTGTTTATCTAATTATGTTTATTTATGTATGTATAATCAAACTGTGACCTGTGTTGCCGGTCGTGATGCAAAACACAAACTGAATTTGATATCTGAATCTGAATCATTGGACTACCGCTTCGCCGCTTACCAATAACAAGATGTTGATTGCTTGGAATCTGGTAACCGCTGACCGCCGTATCTATATGTACCTACTTTAACTCAGTTTATCGGTAAAATTAGGGTTGGCAGAGTAGTAATATTTGAAATGGTAAATAGAAAAGTGCCCCATTTTCAGGTCATGCGTCGCATAAACGCCAATTTACTGCCCCCGAACAGTATTGAAGCTGCAACTTTACAGGAAAGCGACTTTTGCGAGTGTTGTTTTTTGACATAATAACTTAGCCGTGAGCCGTGAAGTTACCGGCTTTAGAATAGTGCACCCTCTCTCCCGTGGTTGCCGTAAGAGCCGGCTAAGGGTTAAAAAATCCAGAGGACGGGCAGCATCGTCCTCTACAAAAAACCATCGAACTGCGCTCGACAACCCGCCTGCCAAGCGTGTCGAGTATTGGCAAACCCCCCCTTTATGGGGGAGGCCTATGTTCAGTAGTGGATTATCAACGGCTGAGATGATGATGATGATATGATGATACATAATAAAAAAAATTGGAATTAATTATTACCGTCTTATTTATGTTTCTTTCTTTGCTATACCGATTTTTTATATATAATTTTAATGGATATAGATATTTAATTGATGTATCAGTTCAGAATACATATTATATAGTACCTCTCTACTTCTTTATTATGAGTAAAAAAATAATCAACGAAAATGTCAGATTCGATAGTAGGTAGGTATACCTATTCAGCATTTTGGAGTAAGAGCGGTTACGCAATCCGTCCAAAACGAATCCGATCCGTATCCGTTATTCGGAAGATAGTGAAAACTGACTAACTGACTCTACCTATCCGTGATATCGGATTTAGATCGGACTCTGTCCGGAGCGCGCAAGTGTTCATTCAAATAAAACTATGGCTACTTCGATCCGTTATCGTCTGTGAATATCCGAAATGAAGATTCACGGATGTCGGAGAGAAATCGTATGACTGAAATCGTATCCAGTGCGTTGACTACCATACAAAAAACATAATTAATAAATGACGGAACGGGACTGAGTCCTGGGTGACACCCCTGCATACCTTTGGAAAAAAAGCGTGATGTAAAAAACATAATAACAATGAATAATAATTGCTGCGACAACCCTACATAGGTAGGTATATTACCGTGCGAGTAGAATAATATAATTTTATTGTACTTATGTACCTAGAATAATGTTAGTATAGATTATTAGATGGTTAGAACCTACACTAATGTAGAGGTGTAGAGGTAGGTATATTATTGTAAAGTAGGTAGGTACCTAGTTCATTATGATATAGTCAAACCCTACAACTTTGCCTCCAGGGGTATCTTTGCCCAAAATGCATTTTTTAAGGAAAATCGTTTATAGGAAAAAAATCTCTTGCATTATGGCAGCATTAATATTTTTGGTAGAAACTAGATTATGTTTCTGGCATCACTGTCTATAGCGTCTGCAGCCAACTTCATTCAGTATCCTGTCATAAATTGCTGAGTGAGGGGCATAATTTTGCGGGCAAATTTTTTGCGAAATACCCGGGTAACATTGCCAACTCATTTTATGAGGAAAGTATTGTCTGTATTAGTAGGAATTTGAAAGAAAACGGCCTAAATTGCCCTGAAGTTTATACTAGTTCTTTTATCATTGATCTTAAAGTTATAATTTCCTTAAAAAAACGACATGGGTAATGTTGGCTAAAAGTCGAGATAACTTCGCCCGCCATCAAAATCATCGAAATCATGTAATAAATATCGTCCTAAAAATATAAACACTATTCTAATCCATGCACATCATCCCAATGTTGCAGACTATAGCGAAAAATACCAATGCGTCAGTAGAAAAAACATGAGATATCTTAATTTTATTGAAAAAAGTGGGCAAAGTTGTAGAGTTTTACTATTATACCTAGTGTCATTTAGTACACAATGGTTCGTAGGATTTTTTTTTATGGTAACACACATATTTATTTTATCACGTTTTAAATAACCGAGTTACAATAATAACTGCATTAATATTAAATCTATTGCTAGGTATAATAATAATTATTATATCTATTTATAATAATGACACAGGGTCAACGCAAGCTTCTACGTGATAAATATTAAAACTGCAAATTAGATGTTTGCTGAAAGCTCTGCATTCCAACTTAGCACAGAATAAAATAATTCAATCCTAGTGATTTAGTTATTTTTTTCGTGTACCTATTCATTTTACTAAAAACATTTTAAATAATAAGGGAGGCAGTATGTAGGAGAGTTTGAATTTATTATATTTGCATTTAAATCCTTTTATGGTAGTAAAGTTGACCACAACTCGCACTTTTTATTACAAATTGTTTTTATTACAATTGTTTGTGAGTTTTTATTTTGGAATAACGCTAACCCCTTAAATTTGTCAACAGTGACAAAAAAGTTCTACAAAAATCCGTTGTCCCAATAATACGGCATTTTTTGTAACGCCATCTGTAAGTACTTTTGCAAAACATTATAGTATTCGAAGTGCTTTTCGTTGTAGGGCTTATGCCACTCGATACTAGATGTCGCTTTTTGCAGAAATAATCATTTGACTTGTTTTTGAACGAAAATCTAGAAAGCAGCGAAGCAAGCGACGCTCAGCGGATCATAAACGCAAAAATTCAAAAATTTCGGTTTTGTTGTGTTCATGTCAAACAAATCAAATTCAACGGGTCGATTTTGTAGTGATATCTCTGTGAAATTCTATGATAAACTCATAAAAAGTGTACTTAAAGATTGAAAGTGAACGGAAAATATGTTATTATTGTGTTGAGTACTACAAAAAGCTTATTCTTGTTGAAAGATTAAAATGGATCCATTTACACAGGTATGCTTGCGGTGATTTGCAATTTAACGGTCCAAACATTACTGAAAATCTTTAATTTGTCTATCTTTCCATCATTTCTAGCGTATGTTAGAACGTGCGAGGGCTAGACAGGAGAAAATCAACCAGAAACTGGCTGATTCGGGGCAGACTCCCAAAAGAAAACCTTTGGCAGAAAACATCATCAAATCCGGTTCTCCTGTAAAATCACCGGTAAAACCTGCGCCTATAACATCACCTAGAAAGACTTGTATTGAGCCTGAGAAAAGAAATGCACAAGTAAAATCGCCTTATAAGTCATCAAGCGAAGGGAAAGTATCAACGCCCTTGAGGACTTCAAATAGGCGTTCGAGTACTCAAAAATCAGATAATATAGGGGTGTCAACGCCTCAGCGAGGTCGCAACGACGTTGTGGTGACGAAAAAAGAGTTCAAAAGTCCTAATAAAGGCAGTTTAACGCGACGTAACTCCGATGTATCAGTGGAGATTAATATTTCACATAGAAATGACATACAGATAGAGGTGCAAGTTGAAGAGAGGGATGTGCCTATATCAGTGGTGTATGACTCGCAAGCACGCAGTGGCAGCAATGTTATTATTAAGGAGATTGAAGGTGCGTAACTTCAACAAGCTATTTATTTACACAATTTCAGCCTAATTGTATTTTGGTAGATAACATGAAAAGATAACAAACTTACTGATTTTAGTTGGATTTAAATAATTATGATGGATATCTTACCATGTTTTTTGTAACTATTATTATTATTAATGAAAACTCAATACCACCTAATTTTCTCATAAATTATGGCTTTCCCATATTAATAGGTTGTTCGGAAAGTAATTTCGATTTTTTTTGTGGAAATGAAAGACAGTTTTCGTATAATAAACAAATACTTTATTAAAATTATATATTGGCCGTTCTGGTCCATTCTGGTCCACTTTTCTGGTAGTAGCATAATTCCATGGTTATAAAATTTTTAGTCTTTGATGGCAAAAAACTGTTGGGGAAAAAACGAAATTATTATCCGAACTACCCAATAGATAAACAGAATAGATGCGGATACCATTGAATAGCACTTCATTTCTATTTATAATACATAATATAATATGGGATAACTTCCACACAGTCTTCAAAGTAGGCTAGAAACCCTGTACTATGGTAACCAGAAGACTGATATACCTACATACTTATATATGCATATAACACCCAGACACAGATCAAACAGAATTGCTCTATGCACAATAAATGTTTGACATGCACGGGAATCAAACTAGGCACCTGCGGCTTAGAATGCAGGGTCACTACCAACTAAGCTAACTGGCCAGTAAATTAATCAATTAATTTTTTACTTTCATCATGCTTGATAATAATAATAATAATATGGGACAACTTCCACACACAGTCATCTGGTTCCAAACTAAGCTAGTTCCCTATGGGGACCAGATGACTGATATACATACTTAAATACTCATAAATAATACACAGACACAGATCAAACAGACATGTTCATGCACACAAATGTTCGAACTGGCCGGGGATTGAACCCGGGGCCTGCGGCACAGAAAGCAGAGTTACTACCATCTGCGCCAACGAGGCTGTCAACCACAATTTAAAATAATTAATTACCCAAGTAATGTTTCGACTAGTAGCTAAGCATCAAAATCTTTTCCTACCTATTGCGGTTTCCTATCAGAGTTCATTACCTCACAAAACAGTTTTTCCTCAAACACTATTACTCATCCCCTCCCGATACTTCTCAAAACCAGTAACTAATAACATTATTACAAGGAAGCTACTCAAAAAATAAATAAACAGTCCAAAGCTCATTAGTAAGCTTTGTTCTCATTAAAGGTGTCATTGAATTTAGTTGATTGCGTACCCGGGAGCAGGAGTGAAATAGTGTGTATTTAAATAAAAATTCTTTTATTTGTATAGAATTTTGGTTACAAAAATCATAATTAATTATAAGAGTAAAGCCCCATAAACATTTTGTCGGTCGACATGCAAATCTTTACATAATAATACCTATTACTTATAAATTAAGCATTATACCTAAACTAGTGCAAAATTTTATTATATAATTACTTTTTTTTATGATAGTGAGTGACAAGAAGAGCAAATCAGGTGCCTGATGGTAAGCATCATGATTGCCCATATCAGACACAGTGCCACCCAGTGTTTTAAAAAAAATTCTGCGCAGCACTGCACTGCGCCTGTCACTCTGAGATATTAGTTGTTGAATCTCGTCATGCCCATTAATTTCGCTGGTAACATTACCCTTCAGACCGGAACACAGTATTGTTTGCACATTACTGCTTGGCGGATGAATAACTGGCAAAGGTGTGGTACTTCCCCAGACGGCCCCCTGCAAAAGAGGCCTACCACTACATTACTTTATAATCAAAATATTATCATCACATTTATATAAAATTATTTTAAGAGATCTGAAATTGAGTAAAAACATTTGTCTAATAGCCACAAAACTCAAAAAAAAAAAAAAAAAAAACTGTTAGATAAATATAAATAATAATAAATAAATTTTTATTTCACCCAAAAGTTACAGTTAAATACAAAATTTAAGTATGTATTGTTACAAGTTTAAATTAACAATTGTCTAATATTGTAAATATTGCAGTTAGGTTTACCTTGGTTTAACTGAATTTCTGAAAAATTGGTGACCTACAGACCTACACTAAGATTGCTCTTGTTAGGACTATAAAATTGTGTTAGGACTGTGAAATTATACCACACACCAAAATTGAAGTGAGGTATATTTTTTTAAGTAGGTTATAATCATTATAATATAATGATATAATACTACCTCGACTTTACTTGACTTTACTTTTACTTTATTTGACTGCCTCGGTGGCGTAGTGGGCGCATGCTCGACTGCCAATCAAGAGGTCCCGGGTTCGATCCCCAGGTCAGGCATAGTGTTAAATATTGGATTTTTCCATTAGGAATTATCTCAATAGCTGCCTGGAGTCTGGAACTGTGCTCGGTATATGGCAACAGGCTCGCCCCCTATTACATGGGACCAATAACATACTGGCGAAATGTGGGTGTATCTACTCTGGGACTGAGTCCTGGGTACACCTCTGCCTACCCCTTCGGGAAAAAGGCGTGAATGTATGTTGTTATGTTATATGTGACCCGCGCCACGAATTCCCCCACTTAGCCTTTGTTCCCATGGCAATATTGAATACAAAGTGTACCTTCAAATACCAGGGTCTAAAATATCTACATACCAAATTTCAGCCCAATCTCTTCAGTAGTTTAGCTGTGAAAGAGTAACAAACAAACATCATTAACCATTCACACTCGCCTTATAAATCTCTTTTGTTAATTAAATGTGTATTACAGACAGTAAAACAGAAGACGCGTCCAGCAACATGGATAAAGCTGAAGAATTGACGGAGTGTAAGAGTGAGAGAAGTGGTCTACGCAACAATATGAAGTCTAGGTTGGACAGACTGGGGAATCTCTATTCAGGTTAATATATAATATAATTTGTTGTAGTGGTTGGCCTCTTTAGCAGGGGGCCTCCTGGGGAAGTACCACACCTTTGCCAATTATTCATTTGCCAAGCAGTAATGTGCAAACATTTCAACTTGGGGGTTTTGATCTGTGTATTAACCCTTCCAGAAAAAATCCATTAGGAATTATCTCAGTGACAGCCTGCAGTTTGGAACTGTGCCCAGTAGATGGCAATAGATAATTATATCCCCTAATTACATGAGACCAATAACATATTGGAGAAAAGTGGGTGTACAACTCTTCCATTACTTTTCTAGTCTATCTGTGGTCACAACAGTTGGAACCGGTGCGTTCCGGTATGAAGGGCAATGTTACCAGCAAAATTACTGGGCATGACGAGATTCAACAACTCATATCTCAGGGTGACAGGCGCAGTGCAGTGCCGTGCAGAATTTTGAATTTTAAAACACTGGGTGTCACTGTGTCTGATATGGGCAATCATGGCTTACCATCAGGCACCTGATTTGCTCGACTTGTCACACACTATCATAAAAAAAAAAAAACTCTTTACTTGCCTTCAGAAGCATGGTAGCTTCTAGAGGTTAATAACTCCATATCTGGGTTCTTACCCAGAGATTCTCCTATGGAGCCTGCTGAATTAGAAGCAGGAAACATCCTAACTAAACCATGGACGCTACAAAATGACCCTCCCATTAAATTAAACATCAAACACCGACAGATTCTCCCCACTTGTCATCACCAATCCACCGCACGGAACAAGAGTTCACCTCTGGCACGCCCCCTTCACAACCTGAGCCTAGAGAAGGCGGTAAGAAGAAGTTCGGTCGACTCGCCGCGTTGGCTGACCAGATCAACAACTGGGAGGATGATTTGTCTCATCATCAGTTTGGGAGTGTGAGTTTCTATTTTACAAAGATATGTTGCTATACTAAATATTACAGTGTAATTTCCGGCTGTATAATAGGTCCACCTCTTTCTCACCTGGTGAGAGGGGCTTCCCCCTTATAGAGCCACATATAGTGCGTAGTGCGGGCAGCAGCTCTCTCCGGCACCAAGTATTACAACTGCTGCGTGAGACAACACTAGCTACAAGCGGCACCATCTAGGATCAATATTATATTCACATATACTCGTACATAGTTTATGGCGTTCTATGGGGGAAGCCTTTGTTGGGCAGTGGACGTCTTCCTGCTGATGATAATTTTCAGAGCACTAAATTAATGGAAATCAACTATTAAAAATACCTAATCTTACACACATGTGTCTTCCCTGGGAGTTCAGACTGATGTTTCTGGGACACAAGATGATATTAGTTTCAACTACTTAACACGTTAAATATGGTAAAAAAGGTTGCATTAATGTTATTGTCAAACTGAATAAAAATCAGGAACCCAGCAAAGGAAACAGACTCGTAATCCAAGGAAGTTGGGCCCAGAAAACTTTACACTGTCTAACCTATATTGCCGGGAAGAGAATGTTATTCGTTTAAGTTCATACTAAGTATTTTTAAATGGCAAGTGATAATTTTAATAGAAATTTGTTCCATCATCATTTCGGTCATAGGATGCTGAACAAAGGCCTTAGATTTTCTTTAGATTTCCATCCAGTCCGATTGCAAGCGGCCTGCAATCAGCTTGTTCCTGCTGTACTTATCAGATCGTCTGTCCACCTTGTGGGTGGACGATTCGAGAACTTTACAGCCCCATCGGCCATCAGTTCTACGTGCTATGTGCCCTCCACATTGCCACTTCAACTTACTAATCCTCTGGGCTATGTCGGTCTAAACTATCTACATATCGAATTTCAGCCTGATCGATCCAGTAGTTTTTGCGTGAAAGAGTAACAAATATCCATCCATTCATCCTCACAAATTTTGGCATATGTAATTATATATATTATTATGTAGGTATATATTTATACTCATATTAAAAATTTAAGTAGGTGTATTTATTATTTCATTTTATTTATGTACTAGCTGTGACCCGCGGTTTCACCCGCGTAGTCTTCGTTCCCGTGGGAATATCGGGATAAAAAGTACCCTATGTGTTATTCCAGGGTCTAAGCTACTTACGTACCAAATTTCAGCCCAATCGGTTCAGTAGTTTTGGCGTGAAAGAGTAACAAACATCCATACATACATCCATACTTACAGTATTAGGATATTAGGATTATGCCTATATATTGTATTTTATATAAGTACATGGTGTAGACTATTATTTATTTTTGGTTTTATGATTATTTTCTGTTTGTTTTATTAAGAGTTTTGTTATTTTAAGTAGTTTTAGTTATTTTAAAGTTTTCATATTTGCGCTCCACCCAATTTCTGTAACATTTTCTCTAGTTTTAGGATAACTGGTAGAAAATGCTACACTAGCATTAAGTTAGTCCTAGCGTTGTGCTGAATTATAAATAAATAAATATTAGTAAGATTTAAGATATTGTGTTGTATATTTTCAGAATGAGCCAACCAAGAAGCCCCAAACCAAACCAGTGACAAAAAGCGACAAGCTGGAAGCTTCCACCCTCGACGTGTCCATACACTCCATCAATGACATTAACAAGGTGCTCAAAACTACTAAGGCTAAAGAGGTCAGTCGTTATATCATACAGGCGGGCTAGCATGCACAACTTTCAACTGTCAGAGAGCGAGCGAAAGAGACGACAGATGCTCTATGTTCGTGTGGAAAAGAAAGAGACAAGTGTACATACCCAGGACTCTGTCCCATAGGAACACACATTTCACATGAATGTTATTGTTCCCATGTAATAGGGGGCGAGCCTATTGCCATCTACTGGGCACAGTTCCAAACTCAAAGTTGTCATAGAGATGATTCCTAATGGAAAAAGGGACGTATTTAATAAAACTTTAAGGATGAAAACAGCTATGAAATTATATATCAGCATTTAAAATAATATAACATATATATAGTTTAATATTATCACTACAAAAATAATGGTTTGCACTATAACTGTGAAAACCACAAGTCACAAGACTAACCTAAACCTAACCTATAGAAGTTGCTTGCTCTGAACTTCATAACATGGCGGAATTGGATCTGGCGCTTCGTCGGACGCTGCCGCAGCACGCTCTGCTCG
The DNA here is from genome assembly GCA_947063395.1 of Hemistola chrysoprasaria. Classification (NCBI taxonomy): domain Eukaryota; kingdom Metazoa; phylum Arthropoda; class Insecta; order Lepidoptera; family Geometridae; genus Hemistola; species Hemistola chrysoprasaria. Next base: position 6,491,033 of record OX346733.1, on the reverse strand, counting down.
CGCGTTGGCTCAAGACAAACCTAAACCTAACATACAGAAGTCGACTTGCTATGAACTTTATAGTGGAAACCATTATTTTTCTAGATAAACCATTATATTTAAAGTGCATTTATATATACCCCATGGAAAAATTCACTTTGCCTGACCTGGGAATTGAACCCGGGACCATATGATCGGCAGTTGAGCGTACGCCCACTACAACTACTACCGAGGTAGTCATTGTAAAATCCATATATTTAATTTCCAGCCTCCAAAACCGACCAACGCTCACACATTCATCAGGCCAGCATCGAACGAATGTCACAGACTAAACAAGCAGATTGTCGCCGAACTGGTGAGTACATAGACAATAAGAATTACACAGGACGTTTTATTACTCTGTGGTTTTTCACCAGTGCTGAAAAGGAAGCGAGATTTTAAATATGTACAAGGGATTATAGACCCTAGCTTTACTAACGTTAAAGTATGTTTTTCTTTAGGACAGTTTTATATTAAATTGAATCAGAGTAGCTCTATTTTCTGTCACTTCAAGGTGTGTTTGCTTTTACAAGATCTTTTTTTTACAAAGTAAGTAATAATTTAAGTAATATATAGTAAAAAAACTATAAATTATTTTTTTATAGTATATATTGTATATTTTTTTTTGTTATACTTATAGTATATATATTTTTTATTTTTAAGGCTAATTCTTGTTTCTGATGTAGCAATAAAGAGTTTATATCTATCTATAGTATTTAAAAAATGTAGGTAGGTCAATTTAGCTGCCTTTGATTTTATACCAATATCATTCAAATTAAAAAATCTCTGACTATGACAGAGGGGCGCTGTTTTATCAAATCACAAAACAAGGCCTACGTCAAAATATATTTAAAATTTTAACCATGCGCCAATAGACCCTTGTCTCACATTTTGACCTATACAAAGACGCCTTTCTTAATAATAATAGCATAAACAGAAATATTATTAGAATTAGAATTATTAATAGAATATTAATGACATATGTTGTACCAATCTCGCTTGCCTTTAGTTTGTTTGTACCTTTTTCCGATGTCTTTTTATTTTAGCCGTTTTTTAAATTACTCGTTTTGTATGAAATAACAAGTTTCCAAATGCCAAGGACATAAATTAATACAGAAATGTATGAATTTAAAATAAGGTAAGTAAAACAACCGTTTGGTATATTATTTTTGAGTGATCAAAATATTTGTGAATATTTTGGTTCATAGTAAAATAGACCCTAATGTCTCTCCATACGCCCGTATTCGAGAACAATACTATGATGGCCCGAACGCATAGGGCTGGTAAATCTAATTGGGAACAATTTCCTGCCGTTAGGAACGCGGTGAGAAATTCCTTACTCAACACAGTACCTTATATAAGTATTGTTCTTGAAAATGGGTAGTAGATGCAATACACAGTGGTACTTTCTGTGCATAAGTGACAATTCCTAAGTATTCAGCATACCTAGCACGAATTTTATAGATAATGTTCATCACATCGAATTTTTAACTTTACTGTCAATTTTTTTTTATTAAATTACTTTTTTTATAGACTTCAATGTCTATAAAAGAAAATGGGCTTGTAATACAAAGAAGCTGGGCCCAGAAAACTTTAGTCTATCCTATATTGCCGGGTAAGATAATCTTATACTGGCGAAATGTGGGTGTATCTACTATGGGACTGAGTCCTGGGTACACCTCTGCCTACCCCTTCGGGAAAAGGCGTGATATATGTTATGTTAGATAATGTTATCCGCAATAATATTCCCAAACATCTTATTATAGCCGTTTAATTTGTAATTTGAATTGAATAAAGTGAGGTTAAGTACTAAAAATTTTTTTAATGGCGACGCGCGTTCTAACTTTCCCTATGAACATTGCTTATTTCATTATAATTGTTTATGCACATTTAAAGTCCTTATTATGACAGCAGGATAACGCTGGATGCAGGCCGCTTACAACCGGACTAGATGGAAATCTCTGGAGGAGGCCTATGGCTGAGATGATGATGATGAAAAACATCCCCCTATTTCGTAGTTGCTGTATGAGAACAGAGAGAAAGGAGCTGTTTGTTTTAAGGCCAAGTTGGCCTTACATTATAATGTTGATTTTATTAGATTAAGATTTTTCAAATCTGCGTAAATCATATTTTTTAGTATCATTATCATCATCATCTCAGCCGTTGGTAATCCACTACTGAACATAGGCCTCCCCCATAAAGGGGGGTTTTGTCAATACTCGACACGCTTGGCAGGCGGGTTGTCGAGCGTAGTTCGATGGTTTTTAGCAGAGGACGCTGCTGCCTCCTCTGGATCTGTTAACCCTTAGCCGGCTCTTACGGCAACCACGGGTAGAGAGGGTGGAGCATTATTCTAAAGCCGGTAACTCCACGGCACTCCACGACACATTTTTTAGTATTGCCATTTATTATTATAAATTAAGCAAATGTTCTACTAATAAACGCGCGTCGCTATTAAAAAAATAATACTTAACCTCACTTTGTTCATATCAAATTATAAATGAATCGACGATAATATGAGAGCTATAGAGTTTAGGAATATTATTGCTATAACATACTCTGCCCGCCAATATAACTTAGTCAGTGTAAGGTTTTCTGGGCCCAGCTTCCTTGGATTCGGAGTCCGTTTTTATGAGATTTGACGTATCGACGATACGAATTCGATATTTTTCGATAAAATTCGTGCTAGGCGTAGCGCTCTTTTTCTCGAATTTTTTTCGTGAAGTGAACGTTTAAAATATTCTATCATATTTTTCTTGTTCCCGAAACTGTTACGTGAAGTGGACTATATATATTCTATCATGTCCGTTTCATATAACTTGGCACTCAGACGTGGCGCTAATATCTTTGCAATTGTCGACACGGTTCTAAATAATATTTAGTTGTAATTTTTACCGAGTGCCAATGGATGTGGGATGGACTTGAATAAATAATCTCTAATATAAGTTTAGTAATTTCTGCAAATAACAACTTCTTAGCTTCTTACGATTGGGCAATGGTTATGGAGAATTTCAGAATACCGAACAAACATTTAGGCTAATTTGAACATTATTAAAAATTAGTTAAGTTAGTAAATTTAAGACCAAATTATGGCGACGGTTACCGCGGCGAAGTTGCATCGTTCGGGCTTTATTATTGGCGTTCAAAACGGTTTTCCTTATACTAATTAAAAAGAACTTGTTTAAATAATTAGTGCAACATTAACGTATATCTTATGATGTTTTAATTTGTTGACTATCGTCGCAGTTGGCAGTAGTGTGCAATAGCATTGTTGGGAAAATATAAATTGTTAAAGCATACACGTATGTATGCATAGTGTAGAGTTCCATACCTAGTCATCAAGAACATACAGCGCCATCTATCAGTTCCTTGCGTAAAGTATGGAAATATGCAGTAAAATGACCATAACTTTTGATTGCGTTAACTTAGAAGGATGATTGTTTTACGGCCACAAGGGATCGCAGATCTGAGTAGTTGATATCGATTTCAACTTGATCCCTCCACGCGTTCCTGTTAAAAAGTGTCTTGATAGACGGACAGACAGAAAAACAGACAGACGGGCAACAAAGTGACCGTATAAGGGTTCCTTTTCCTTCTGAGGTACGGGACCCTAAAAATAAACAAATTTTCATAAGATCTAGATTCTCGACCTCCACCCTAATTACCTTTTTCCCGGGGGTTTTTCCCCGGGAAAATCTTGACGCATGTGGTATGCGTCTACTACTATACTATAATCTAGTCTACCGACCAAATGTTATTTACGGCTCTCTCATCTCCCTGCATGTTTGTCTGGAAGAAATCTCTCTTAGCGATTAGACCGCCTATTGTTACACTAGTTATTATTTCTTATTAGTTGTTAGGTTTTCTTGTTTTTGGTGTACCGACAAAGTATATATCTATCTAGCTCGGGAGGCGCAGGGTGGTTATGTGGAACACCCCGCCAGTGAAAAGCTGGCGTGGTATACTCACTGAACCAGCCGCTGTGCAGAGGGATGACCAGCCTTTTTCTAAACGTATTCTTCTCCGTCACCACATTAATGACCCAAACCAACCTGCACTTGGTACTCCCTGCTGACTTAAAAAACGAGGCTCTGACAAGCTCTTCCTAACATCCAGGCGGCGAATGTTTTTACCTTGTAACCGACTTGGCATCACACATATCTGCGTCACATAGAATCAGAATCAGAATAATTTATTGCAAGAATGTCGTACAAAATGGTGTTATAATATTAAATATGTCCAATACATTCTACCACATAAGTGTGGTGTGCAATACAAAACAAAAAAAAATACAATACGTCATAATTAATTAAAACATTCAAAACAAATTCCAAAATGTATAAGCGTCCGTGACCCAGCGGAAATGTGCCTGGAATTGAAATTGAAATCCCTGAATCGAATCTGACCATGTCACATAATACTAAAGGGACAGAAGGGACACTCCTTAAAATCATTTAAATAAATAGCGACTCTAGCCCCGACGTAATATAGTGCAATTCAAGTCGCACAGCGCTTAATTAATTATCGTCATATTAACATACAAGCTGCCTCTCTTTCTATCGCGTATCTCTCTATCTGTTCTCTCTGTCTAGCCCATAGAAATTGTACCGTCAAGACGGACGCCTCGGCTAATTGTAGCTTCATATCTCTAATGCGAAGTGTCCCAGGCCTGTCCATGTGGACTTTTCACTTGGGCGCTCCCGTCTTTCGGATGGCACGTTAAACTGTAGCTCCCTATAGTTTTCTTTAAGATATGTAAGGGCGTCGCCAAGGGGGGCAGGGGGGGGGGGGCAGCTGCCCCCCCCTAGAGAATCGAAAAATGTAGCCTTTATTTTTGTCAATGTTAACATTCAAGTGCCACCATACAATAGACACGTATTTTTAAATACAGTACCATCTGGACCCTATTTCATAAAAAAAAATAATCTACAAAACTGTTAAAAATCTACAAAATTGCAGGGATTGCGGAGCTATTGTTTCATAAAAATTTATATAATTATTTTTTCCACAACCCAATTGTATTTAAATGTTTGTATGATATTGGTACCCTAGGCCCTGTAGTCACATTCGTAAACCACTTGTAAACTTGTCACTTGTCACAGAAAAAAACTCGCTTAAAATGAACCAGTGAAAAAGTCAAGCACAATCCACAATTTTTCAAGAAACCCCCGTAGACTATATTTTAATCAATAATTTGTTGAAAGTTAGTTTTATTGTAACTATGTTTCCAATTGTAATTTATTGTTTGTACAATCAAACGCACGTTGAAGTTTTCACTTGGTTCATAATGCTCTCGACTGTACCTACATACTTTTCCCATCCTATAAACTTCTACTAGCCCCAAGGAATTTCTACCCAAATGGGGAATTTGGGCAGAAATTTCTTGACTAGCCCCCCCCTTGATCATCGGCTGGCGACGCCCTTGTATGTAGGGGGTAGTCGTTAAGTCATGTCGGAGGCTGCGTAGGAATATTGCCGACCTGAAACTCTGTCAATATGTGTTGTCCACATAACCCAAATGTATTGACTCGAGCAGTGTGTTTAGGGTAACCCGTTCTGTTAGAGTATAAATTCAAATTTTTTTTTATTTATTTAAATTATTATATTTCCACCAGTCATTCATGTGGGTTCACTTTGTTCCTTAAGAAACTTGAAGAAATCATGTCTACCTAGTAGGTAGTACCTATGTATAGTGTATAGTGACTGGCCGGTTGGCTTAGCCGGTAGTGCCCTTGCCTTCTAAGCCGCAGGCTCCGTGTTCGATCCCCGGTCAGGTCAGACATTTGTGCGCATGAGCATGTCTGTTTGATCTGTTTCAGGGTGTTATAAGTATGTATATCAGTCCTCTGGTAACCATAGTACAGGTTTTTAGCCTAGTTTGGAACCATATGACAGTGTGTGGAAGTTCTCCCATATTATTTATTTATCTCTTCTGTCATCGTCATTGGTTCCTCAAAGTTTGTATGGGAAATGATGTCGGCCCATCCACCTTAAGTCTGAAGTAGCGCCGACATCGTACCACGCACCCGTATCGCATATTAACTAGAAACGATTTGCTTATCTACGCTGCCGATCTCACATTTGCATTATCACTGTTACTATGAGTTGCCAGACATGTTGACTAGTTGTCTTTGGCATTGTAATGTTTGGTAAACGGATTTTTTTATACGAAATTATGTAAGCGTTTGAGGTCTCAGATAGAATCTCGCCTTTTAAAATAGCTAGCTGTGCCCCGCGGTTTCACCCGCGTAGTCTCCGTTCCCGTGGGAATATCAGAATAAAAAGTACCCTATGTATTATTCTAGGGTCTAAGAGTCTAAGCTATCTACATAGCTTTTGCCCCAAATATCCAAAGCGGGGGTCACTTTGACAGAAACTACAAATACAAAATACAAAAAAAAAATTGCTGATATTGATTTGGCCTTTATTTGTCCAGCAATACCGGTATCCAGTTTCTGCTGCTCGCGACCTTGCTTCTCGAAATAAGAGACGATTTTGTTCATTGAAGAACAACTTAAACGGTTTGTCGCCAACACCAAGATCACTTGATTTGAGGGATTTGAGGGCCTTTTGCTGCCTTCAAAAAAGCATCCCTTGTTGCTCGTTGTGTGAGTCGAATGACTATGGGCCGTGAGTAGGTTGATGGACCAGCCATCTTTTTAGAACCATCTTTCTACTCAGTCAATATCGGTCTCTTTTATTTCGACTCCGACTTTATTGGCCGCTACCGTGGCAACGTGGTGCAGATTTTCAGTAGGCATTTTAGGCAAGCCAATGATCTCTATTGGCTGCGCTTGATTATTAAAGCTTGATTACTAAATAAATTAAATAAAATTATACATTCCCACGGTAATTGATCTAAATAGAATTAATTTATCTTGACCTTGACCGCCACGCCTCTAAGATTTAAAAGTGAAAACATTGGTTTCTTGTACGATATTATTCGATTCACGTTTCCTCACAATGTCGAATTGTACGCGTCGTACTTATGAAGTGATACGCATCGTTAAATATTTTAATCGTCTATTCTTCTATATTATTAGCTGTTACAAGGAATTATTTTTTAGGGTAAAGTGTCCTTTACTTTACTCGACTGCCGATCATGAGGTCCCGGGTTCGATCCCCAGGTCGGGCAAAGTGTTAAATATTGGATTTTTCCGTTAGGAATTATCTATATAACTTCCTGGAGTCTGGAACTGTGCCCGGTAGATGGCAATAGGCTCGCCCCTTATTACATGGAACCAATAACATACTGGCGAAATGTGGGTGTATCTACTATGGGACTGAGTCCTGGGTACACCTCTGCCTACCCCTTCGGGAAAAAGGTGTGAATGTATGTTATGTTATGTATGGACGAGAAACCACATTAATACAAATTATACTCTTTTGTACTTATTTGGCTATCGGCTATAGGCATAAAACAAAAATTTGTGAACAAAAGAACCACAAACGTAATAAAACTCGGCTTCCATTCAGTCAGTATCGACTCATCGACCTCTCACATCGCTGTTGCCAAACAATAATCCATAAAAAACCCCTAGAATGTTCGCCGAAAAGAACACAAGGGCTTTCGAGAGCATATAAAACGACATTATGACATGAAAAATTGGAAAAGAATGGGCTTTGTACTTGAAGGCATTTTATGACGGACCTTGAAGAATTTTGAATGGTTTAAGACCACCACGTTTCGTATTAAAGAGTAGTATATTATTATGTTTAACTGAGTTCTGCACACTTTTTAATACATTTCCGTATTATGGCTTATGTAATTATATACATTTTATTTTTCATAAAACATACCATTATTTTGGAATTTGTATTGGCTTTGATCACGAATACATTCTTTAAAAGAGTTAATATTAAAAATCAGCGACATGTGAATATCAAGCCTAGAAATAATTAAATAAATAATGGGACACCCCTTGTTTTCCCCGAAGGGTTAGACAGACAGGTGTATCCATATTCCCATGGTAGGTACACCCACATTACTCCAGTTCTTAGATAAGATAACACTTTATTGATACCACAATACAGGAAATAACAAAATAAACATTATAACTAGACAAACGTGTAACAATTGGCGGTCGTATCGCTCAGTGCGATCTCTTCCAGACAACCATGTATAGACGGGAATTACAAATAAAACAACAACAACACCGGTGGCAACATGCTGAGTTACGACCGTTTCGTGCTACACAGATATCTTTTTTTTGCTCATATTATGTAAGTACATTTATTGTTCTAAAATAATTATGTGAAATATCTTTGTACACGAATAAACTTTCATTCATTCAAATACTGAAATGGTGGTTTCACATTTCAAACATAATATATGGTCCAAATTCAAAAAAATCCGTTATGTTTTTGGTCCCATGTAATAGGAGGCGACCTAATTGCCATCTACCGGGGACAGTTCCAACCTCCTAGCTGGCAATAAAAGCAGTTATGAACTTTAGCAACTATGTAAATATACTAAAGAAAAAATAAATAAAAACTGGCCTGTACCAATTTAAAGCAGTATTCCCTCCCGGCCACCCAGACATCGGCGCGACACGAAAAGGGAACTAAAATAGCCGTGAAGCTCGAAATATATCGTAAAGGGACACGCCCTACGGCTCTTGTTTACGTTTCTTAGAATAGTCCAGCTTGGTACTTACACTGGTTGACTCTTAGATAGATAGAGAATAGTTGTTTGGAAATGACAAGCGCAAGTTCTCTTGTCTTATGCCGGTTATCGCGAGGTAAAATGGTACAGCACACATTTTCATAATTATGCAGGCTTATGCAGAAAATGAAGCGTCAATCTCTTTGAATATATTATATCCCTAAGGTATGCCTTTACTTATATACTACTACATATTCATACTACTTACCTAAGTCATTATTTTCTATATTTTATGAAATAAACTGGAATTAATCGCGCTAAAAACATTTTTTATTTACCTCGAGCTTTCGACTGAGTTGCATCAGCCGTGGTCACGAGAAGACCAAAAATAAAAAAATTAAAAGTTTTTAACGCGATAAAGTCCCGTTTCGTTCATAAAATTTGTGTTCGAATCGCGAAGGTCATTATGGTATAATCATTATTTTCTGTTAATTTTTGCTGTTGTTGGGGGGTGAGGTAATCAGGTACAACACATATTTACATAATATGTATTACATGATATTATCACGTAAACAAATGCAGTAGGTAAACCTCAAAAGTAGGCCGAAATAGTTCGTGTAACGCCCCTACGGCCTTCATTTTGCGACCTTATCGGACACACTGCCGTGTATCTAGATGTCACGCGGTTGCGCGTGAAATAGTTTTTGATAACGTAAAATATGAGCAACTGGCGCACCATATCGGCAGCTGAGAGGAAATCTATAGTGCAATTCAGAGATCTCTAGTGGAAGCTACTTATACACAGAAACCAATCACACAAATATAGATACTCGTACATCAACAATGAACAAATTGTTCATGTACCTCGAAAGAGAGGTATTTACGGTTGACAACTCCTGTTTCGATTGCTCTTAGGGATGACTAAATACAAATTGACATTGACTTTATAGGATTAGACATATTGTCTGTTCTGGGCTTATCTCAAATAGCTTTAACCAAAAAGTTGAAAAACTGGCTAGCTGATCATATTAGAGGTAACTTAAGCATTTTTTTAGAAAAAATATTATGGTTCCGTATAAAAAATAAAAATCCTTAATTTTCACGCGAAGTAGTTGTTATTAGTAACAACTACCACTCATCTTCTTCAAACTACCTATTCCTTCAACTGTCACTTGTGCAACAAAACGCATATTGCATTTTCGCGATTTCGATTAATCTTCGCAGTGTACCGCGAAAGATGCATAAAATTGGCATCACATCCAACCGATGTTGAAAACCTCATCAGTTGTGAAACCGGTACATCTGTTCGTTTCCGCAAACGTGGCCTATTTTCATGGCTCACAGCTCGACACATGGCATGCATGGTGTAAAATTACCGTACTGTCTCCATTCATCATAAACTATAGATTGTGCGACACCCATGAATATTTCATGACATTCAGCTAAGTTTGGACACGTCTTTTAAAGAAATGAAGAATTTGTGCATTTGTTTAGACTTTTTTTGTTTTCTTTATCAAATAACTATAGGTATCACAGACATCCTAAAGACGCCTTTAATTAATTTTAGTATGATGTATAGGGTACCGTACCCAAAGGGTGCCGAAGGAACCCTATTAACTACACTTACAGCCTCCGCTGTCTGTTCGTCTGGCACAGGGCTCTATCTCATAAACCGTAATAGTTAGACACTTACTATTCACAATATATGTATTTCTTTCTATTGCTGCTATAAAACATAAACATAACATACATTCACGCCTTTTTCCCGAAGGGGTAGGCAGAGGTGTACCCAGGACTCAGTCCCATAGTAGATACACCCACATTGCTGCTATAACAAACAAATAATAAAAAATAATATGAAGTTGCTCTCCATACAACCAGCGTGTCTAATAAATTGACAAAATATAAGACTTTTACTACAATAAGTATGTATTCGTATACTGATTAGAATAATAATAATGACTTTGATTTTTTTTGTTTTGTTTGCTAGTTATTCATCTGCCAAGCAGTAATGTGCAAACATTGTGTTCCGGTATGAAGGGCAATGTTACCAGCGAAATTACTGGGCATGACGAGTTTCAACAACTAATATCTTAGGGTGACAGGCGCAGTGCAGTGCCGCGCATAATTTTGTATATTAAAACACTGGGTGGCACTGTCTGATATGGGCAATCATGATGTTTATCATGAGGCACCTGATTTGCTCGTCTTGTCACTCACTATCCAATAAAATAAAAAAATACTTTTATTTGGTAGGTGAGAAAAGGCGACACCTATAAATAGATAAGTAATAGGTACATGGTGGGTAGGAACTAGGAACCCTTCATATGCGAGTCCTATTCGCATACGACCAGTTTATTTACAAAATAACAATCAGATTACAGAAAATCAATCGGAATCCCGCCGTAACCTAACATTTTTGGGATCGTTTATTGATTTGCCACATGTCTGGTATTATTGGAATAAATAGTCCTTAATGGCTTTAAAACGATTGTCTAGCATTTTGTTCTAAAAATCGATTTGATTATATCACACACGTGTTATGTTACGTCTCCACTCATTTTGTTAGACTAATATATTTAAAAGTTAATAGTTAGTTGTTTGAAATAGTATCGGGTTTCATGGCGTCTGATTAGTGAGGTCTAGTTCACATAGTGAGCTGTTCCGCAGCGTTGCATCGCGCGAGTCGAGAGCACGATTTGAGGCACGGTCTCCGCTTGCGCAGTCACGGCGAGTCGAGACAACCGCTCGGCCGAGACAGGTATAGATTATAGATAGGTACAGAAACAACGATATGTGAGCTAAGCCTTATCGTCCGTGCTTTATCTCAGTTCACATTGAATGGATTAACTTAACGTCTAAACAGGTAGACTGACAGGAGACATTACTCTTATACCGGTGACTGATTTTTTTATCAGACTGCGAACCAGACCACATAGAGGACAAAGATGCCTGGAAACTTCTGAATAGCCGCCTCGCGGCACCTTCAAAGAAAACGAATGTAACCAAACCAAATATTGTAAAACTATCTGTTGAAAAAATTAAGCCCTACAAGTTTCTTGTGCGTTCTTCTTGTAGAGGTATCTTTCCGAACGCACGGTAGACTCAGTACTGTTTATCTTCATTGACGTGCAAAAGTGTCAGATTATGACCTATTTGAATAAATCTGTTTGAGTTTGACCAGAGTACTTAAATTGGTACAGAACACAACAGATACTATCTTATTTCTAAACAAAATTGGTTTGTAGTTGTTGGTGCAAAAATTAGGTAGCTTCATATATCACACCTGTGGACATTTTTCTACTTTTTTTCCTAGCCCCGCTGCTGGACAAAAGCCACTCCAAGTCCTTCCATATTATGTGGCGTTCCTGTCCCACCTTTGGCCAGCCATTTTCCTACTTATTGACTTTAAATTACTGGCACGTTGCCTTTTGAGCAGCAGCTGTTAACTGTTATAAGTCCATTTTATTCTGTTTTCGCTTAATTGTCTCACTTCATGCTGTCGTCACCTGTTGGCATTTAAAATGTATTTTTCCGATTTTGTGCACTATGGTAAATGTAATGATGTACAACATGTTGGTGATCCAATAAATAAATAAGCAGGTCCCCGGTTTCGATCAAATTCATCAATTTGGTCACCATATGACATATGACATTGCAAGTCAATGAAAATTGAAGTAATGAATCTACCGTGCGTTCAGAAAGATACCTCTACAAGAAGAACGCACTAGAAACTTGTAGGGCTTAATTTGTTCAACTGATAGTTTTACAATATTTGGTTTGGTTACATTCTTTTGTTCGGAAGGTGCCGCGTGGTCACTATGCAGAAGTGTACAGGCATCTTCGTTCTCTATGTACGGAATAACGTTATAATAAGCTTTCTTTGACAAAGTGAATTATATATAGGTTTTGCATTTACCCTCTCATAGCCCCGTTATCTCCTTTGGGATTTTACTATAGACACGTACACTGTTTCCTAAGAATAACTTTTGGTTTTGATTACACAATATGATTGAAAATAGTTAGCTGTGTACGTAGACCAAAACACTATGACTACACAAACTGCATTTTGGTATTAAAAATGGGTGCGCTCCACGATTTTTTTTTTATGATAGAGTGAGTGCCAAGGCGAGCAAATCAGGTGCGTGACGTTAAGCATCATGATTGCCCATATCAGACACAGTGACATCCAGTGTTTTAAAATTCAAAATTCTGCGCCGCACTGCACTTCGCCTGTCAGCCTGATATTAGTGGTTGAAACTCATCATACCCAGCAATTACACCAGTAACATTGCCCTTCAGACTGGAACACTGTAATGTCTGCACATTACTGATTGGCGGATGAATAACTGGCAAAGGATTATTCTGAACTCAAAAAATGTCACACAGAAAACATTCAAGACAGGAAAAATGAACTTCGTAACCATGCAGTGTACCTATTATAAATGAAATATACACAGCTTAGTACTGGACCTTTTCGCTTAACTTTTGATATTATTAGGAGACCACGACTGGTTTATGAGTAAGATTAAAAAGATATCCTTTACCATTTCGGGCAGGTAGACGCAAAAACCAAACGAGTTGAGAGCACAAATCGTGTCTCGTCGGAGTGTGCGGTTTCTTACCGAGCCACTAACCTCGCACCGAACGGTTACCTAGGTATTCAGCTCTCACAGACTACAACCTAGTCTATTCTTTAGATTAACTAGATATAACATAACATAAAATCACGCCAACATGCAATACACGCAGAGGTACCCACGACTCAGTTCCTTGTAGGCACACACATATTTCGTGTGTATTTTATTAGTCCCATGTAATAGAGGGCGAGCTTCAGACGAGCCCCAGACTCCAGGCAGTTAATTATTATGGACTAGATGTTTCCCCGCGTAGTCATCGTTCCCGTGGGAATATCGAGATAAAAAACACCCTATATGTTATTCCAGGGTCTTAACTAACTATACCGAATTACACCCCAATCCATCCAGTGGTTATTGCGGGAAAGAGTAACAAACATCGATCCATACATCATCAAAAATTCGCATTATTTTTTTTATGATAGTTTGTGACAAGACGAGCAAATCAGGTGCCTGATGATAAGCATCATGATTGCCCATATCAGACACAGTGACACCCAGTGTTTTAAAATTCAAAATTCTGCGCGGCACTGCACTGCGCCTGTCACCCTGAGATATAAGTTGTTGAATCTCATCATGCCCAGTAATTTCGCAGTTTATACCTAATATTGGTAGGATAGGATAGAAGGATTGTCTAATCACTAATTTTGGCTCGATTCTGTAACTTTAATTCGGTTCGGCACTCGATTGAAATTAGTTCTTTTTTTTTTATTTGTAAAAAGTTTTTTCAATTATTCTTAAGGTAGGAATTACAATATTATGTTAAGGGATCTTAATGATTGAAAATTTTACATTATTAAAATGGTGACTGTGTTAAGACTTCGATATTAAATTGCTATTTACGGTAAAAAAAAAAAGGAATGTTATTTTATCGATATCGGCGATCGGTACGGGCCACCATCCCATTATCAAAGCTGCTACGCCAACCTAGAGAAGCCTCCACATCTGAAGTTAAAAGCTTCTATTTCGGAGTATAGAGACTCCCCCGATAGACGTAGCAGCCAGTAGGTGAGGAGTAGGGAGCGGACCGATCTTGACAGAAAAAAGGCATATTGTAACAGTTATTACATTATAAATAATTCCTACCTAGAGATACTCCTGCAAGGATTCGATGTAAAACCTGTCATTGGAGTATCAACAATACATTTGCAGTTATGGTGTTAATCTGGGCGTAGCTGTATTGTGTTGAAGTAGTTGAAGTTATACAATAGATTACTAGAATCCCTGGACTATCGTGCTTATAACATTGTCATTCTCTGCCGCAACCTAGGTCTTTATACTTATCACATCACACTATTAATATTTATAGGTGAAAGTTTATATGGATGGATAGAAGTTTGTTACTCTTTCACGCCAAATCTACGAAGCCGAATGGTCTGAAATTCGGTATGTAGATAGTTTAGACCCTGGAATAACAGATCTATGGTACTTTTTATCCCGATATTTCAACTTTAACGATGGCTTGTAGTGGTAGGCCTCTTTTGCAGGGGGCCGCCTGGGGAAGTACCACACCTTTGCCAGTTATTCATCCGCCAAACAGTAATGTGCTAACGTTACTGTGTTCCGGTATGAAAGGCAATGTTACCAGCGAAATTACTGGGCATGATGAGATTCAACAACTAATATCTCAGGGTGATAGGCGCAGTGCAGTGCCGCAGTATTTTGAATTTTAAAACACTGTGTGGCACTGTGTCTGATATGGGCAATCATGATGCTTACCATCAGGCACCTGATTTGCTCGTCTTGTTACATACTATCATAAAAAAAAGGCTACGCCGGTGAAACCGCAGGGCTCAGTTAGTTACTAACAATATTACAATCAAAGATCATCTAAAGATGGTGATAGACTTGAGCATTTCCTTGTAATGAATCGTTATTGTGAATGCGAAATGAAAATTCAGCTCGGCGATGCTATTGTGGAACACGGTGATTATCACTTTAGTGACTAATATCTTGATTTGACATTAACTACAAAGGTCAAAAGTCTGGTTACTAACCAAAGACGTTATGCCTACTAACTAGACCGTACACTGTGTCGAAAAAACGGTCCCGAGTGAATCGAAAAATATTATTATTGCACTTTTGAAAATCTTATTATAAAGCCTATCAATTTAAACAAAAAATATAAATGTAAGGTCGACGTGGCACTAAAACCAAAAACTTCTTTAATTTGGCAAATTTTGACAGTGCACGGTCTTGTTAGAAAGGTCTTTGTTAGTAACTCGATCCTGATAGCGACTGGTGATTATGAAGAACGACAATAGCACCTATCACCAACTTTACGAGTCATGCAACGTTAAGGATCGAGCAAATTCCAAATTTGTCCCATATACTACAGCTCAGTCGTTTTAACTTTTTAACGCAGTTAAACTTCTTTAAACTTTGTAGGGAACAAATAAAATTTCCCAAACCCTTTGAAACTGAGACACCCACAGCGGATGTGTCGGGTATTTAAACCAAAGAACTCGTAAAGAATTTACTATGCGTTTTACTGCCCTTTACTAAAACACAGTGTTTTATGTGTGTTTCTGATATTGCGTAATTGTTACGAAATCACTTCTTATGGTCTCTTCAAGACTTATGGATTCTTCGACTAGGTTGTTGGCGCTTCCCTAGCTCTTACATCAGATTGATTGTAGATATAAAGTTGTTAACAGTATGGAATTCAACGCTGTTCTATATTATTCTAATCTCGTTTAGGGTTCCGTACCTCAAAACGAAAATGGGAACCCTTATAGGATCATTTCGTTGTCCGGCTCTCTGTCTGTGTTTCTGTGTGTCTGTCCGACAAGACCCTTCTCGGGAACGCGTTGAGGTATCAAGTTGAAACGCATATCAACTCAGGTCTACGGTCCCTTAGTGGCTGTAAAAAAAACCTTCTAAGTCAATGTATTCAAAAGCTATAGCTATTTTATATATTTCTATACCTTGCGCAAGGAACTAAAAACCTCAAGGGTTCTTCCCGTTGGTCTAGCATCATGAATATTGGCAAGAAGCAAGATCTTGTATCACACGTAAAGGAAAATACCAAATAAAAAAAAAATTGTGATTACTAACATGTTTGCAGTAGTTTCAAACTAGATGACGCCGTATGTTCTTAGAACGCGGTAGCGTTTTGTTCAGATATCTAGCTAGGTATGGAACCCTACAATAAGCATACTTACCAAAGAATGTCTTAACAATTTTTTTTTACATAAAAGCATTTTTGACGGTTTCCATAAATGCGAGCGGGCTGATGTCGCCCTAGCACACCGCGTTGCTTAGGGCTACTACTACACACGACGTAATTTATGCTGCAGCGCCGTTAACACGTTTACGCAATTTACTTAAAGTCCGGTACTGACTGTTTTTCAAGATTTCACGGCGCTGTAAACGCGTGGCGTCGTCGCTAAACGCCGTGTACCAGAGACTCTTAGCATTGCAATCGAGGATGAAATAAATAATAAGACTTATACTCACGCAAAACGAGTGTCCCCATTTACGCTGTTCACTCGATCTGTGTAATTTGGGTTTTCCCTATGGACGGTGAACCCATATCTTAAATGTCGGAGTTTCAGATCGCCAAGATTCCTCGCATTTCGCATCAAAGAGACAACTATATCGTACTTGATGTATTTATTGTGAAGCCCTATCATTATCAAATTACCCTCATTTGACAGACCCATTGGATCCACACATAAGCAGATAAAACACATTCTCAGACTATCTCAAACCGTTGCATTTCCCTTCAAAAAGTCACCTAAATAGGTGAGTCACAAAAGTACCTGCAGTCCCTACTCACAATCTGACAATAAGTTTGTTGAACTAAGTTTTTGCGCACCATTTACCGGTTGTCTCGACCGTCTAACCACTGTTTTCATCCGAGAATGCTTCGTAACATTTACACAGTAAGTGCGTCGAACCAGCAGACTTGATTGAGCATTTATATTTGTGCATGATGGAAGGTAGTTTATTAAATTATAAGGAGGTTGGTTTTGAAATTTTATTTTTGTTGAGGATTTAACGTGTCCAGTGAAGATCTTCAGAAGAGTCTTTATTTTTGTCATATGATTGATTGTTCTTATCATTGTTTTCTTGCATTCTTATATAACGTCATGCCTTTTCCCGAAGGGTTTTTTTTTTATGATAGTGAGTCACAAGACGAGCAAATCAGGTGCCTGATGGTAAGCATCATGATTGCCCATATCAGACACAGTGACACCCAGTGTTCAAAATTCAAATTGCAAAATTCAAAATTCTGCGCGGCACTGCACTGTGCCTGTAACCCTGAGATATGAGTTGTTGAATCTCATCATGCCCAGTAATTTCGCTGGTATCATTGCCCTTCATACCGGAACACAGTAATGTTGGCACATTACTGCTTGGCGGATGAATGACTGGCAAATTGGTTATGCAGAGGTGTACTCTGCAGAGGACCCAGATATCTACCAATAACACAGCCTGACCTGGGGATCGACCCCGGGACCATAGGCAGTAGACCTGGCGACCACTAAGCCACCGAGGCAGTCATTTTTATAGTATTTATTTCTAAATTTCTTATTCCTATATTTATCTAATTCTCGCTTGACTTCATTTTGCATAAAATGAAAACGTTTGATGTCAATGTGTCCAGAAATATGTAGTTTTGATGCCTTAATAAGGAAGAGGACCGTCTTAATTTGTCAATACTTTTCGTCATGGAAACACTAGACAAGACAAGCCGAACAAAGCCTATTAACCAATTGTCTTCATCTAAATAAACATTGTCATACTTCCGAAGTTTTAATAGGCGCCCCTATTTTTGGATGTCATTGACTCGTTCAACTCCGTTTTTGTCAGCGATGTTGTAAGAATTTCGCTGCATCATGTTAGAGCTTTGGCGAGATAATAGGGTACTTTATGATGAAACGTTTTCCCGGGTAATTTTTTTATATTTTGTTCCGGCCGCGTACGCTCTTATAAAGAAAACACGCGTAGGTACTTTTGGAAACGGAACCCTATAGGTATATATGACCTAGAAAGATAAGAAAGACACAAACAAAACATAAGACATTCTTCTAGCTATCCCGTAAATATATGAGTAAAAGAAATATACAATTTTCTTATAAACAAAGGAATCTTAAAATACTCTGATGTAGGTTCATATTATACCTCAGGATATTATAATTGTTGGTACTGCCTGTTTACCCTTGAATCTTGAGTGATCTCAGTGTACTTCTAGTTTACACGTACATGATACATATCTGCTAAAAGATCTTTACAGTGAGTAGTATTGTTACTATAATATGCTTCTATATGAGTCTATATTATGATGCTTTAATCGTAATGTAATAGGTATATTTTACGAAGTCATATTTTGAGAACTGTAATACCCGGAGGTCTCCTAAAAGATATGTAGGGCAGTCGTTAGGTCTTGTCGGAGACTGCAGGAATCTTGGCGACCTAAAACTTACAGTTTGAGCTATTTGGCTACTCAACCCATTATATTTTGACCCCATCAGTGTAATTGAGGAACCCCGTTCTGTTAGATATTCTTATTTTCCTAGCAGTTTTCCCGGCTGTATCCAGGGTCTGCTTTGCGGCTATTTTTCCATCACTTCGCACGATCTTTTGCGTCCTTGTCAGTCAGAGCATTGGCACTCATTTCGGCCCTTACGACGTCAAGCCAGCATCTCTTCGGCCTTCCGCGAGGTCTTGCACCTGTGATAGTTGGTGTAAGCATCTGTTTACATATTCTGCTGGTCTTCGCAAGACATGGCCATACCATCTCAGGCAACTCTCCTAGGCTTATCCGCTACTTCACGTAACCACGTGAAGTCTGTTACGGATATATTCGTTTCGAGTAGTCGAGTAGTAACGATCTCGACTCGTAACGTCACTATAAATTGCAAAATTATTATTGTCATATAATAATATAACATAACATAACATATGAATTAATCCAATGAAACGAGATTGATATTTGTTTGATTAAATAGAGTATAAATGATATCCTTACAATATTTTTATGATCTTGCTATCAATAAAACAGATGGTTTTGAGTTTTGTTAAGACACCATCGACAGATGCCAAAAACAGCTGCAGAATTTGCAGCGGTTTGTACATTAATTACATTATTTTTGTTGTAGCATGGTACCTACGGGGACATAAAAGCACAGTTTCCTTTCGTTAATGAATCAACTTCCTAATAATAAAATCATGATTAAATTTTTGGAATATGGTCACATCTATAATATTATATGATATGCACCGTGCTTTAACGGAAATATTGTAGCGAATTGAAATGGCTTTTTTAATTTCTATACATACCTGCTACAAAGAAAATAGTGTAAGCTAGTCCTTAGCTTATGTAAACAATAATAATTCATCAAATCATATTTTGCATAATGTTTACCTTAACCATATTGGTATCAATGTGTGTCCTATTAACCTACCTATTAATGCGTACTTCCTCTAAATTAGTATAATGACGAATTACATTAATGTTGGTACCTAACAATAACAAGTAACATTCGATTGCGTCAAATAAGTTTATCAGCTGTTCCGGTTTTGTTCACATGTGATCTGATCCCTACAGTTCCAGCCTACAAATTACAAAGTGAACTGTTAGTCGTATATTGGACGCCTCCCGCGGCTCACGCGCGTTCACTGCTCACTGTTCACACACTACGCAAACTGACGATAAAAACGTTACTACGTTAAAATTACTGAATGGAATGCCTTTGTTTCTAAGCTAATTTATCGCGCAACTCGCGCCGCGTCGGTCGTGATGCAACTTCGCCACGAGCCCTTCTAGCGCCGCTATAACTATTAACCGGTAACCTACTTGCAACCGCGTAACTCTGCATCGATATAAGAGCACGTGCTCACCCTGCGCAACCCGACCCCCTTGTCCAATCGTAGGAGGGCGAGGGGTACCGACGAGTGTCCGCGAGCCAATCGCGGCTCGTATACGACTTCGCTGCGAATCGTGTCGATCCCGACCGACAGGAGCCGAAACACGAGGCAACCCCCAGTGCAGCGGCAGCCCCCAACATGGCGACTATGGTCGCCGCCAAGCCGGCGCTGCCGGTCACCAAGAAACCCTCGATAAAGAAATACAAAGCTCCCACACCGCCCGCCAAGTCGTCCTCCGACGAAGATTGTGATAGTGATAAAGACAAAGAGAACAATGCGTTGCCGACGGAAAACGACGCCGAATGTAAACAAACAAATACGGAGCCGGTCGACGCTAAACCGGACAAGGGGTCGCCGTTGCCTAAAAAGTTCGCTCCCAGGTTAAACGGAAATGTGGACCGGAGCTCGGTTCTGTCGAAGGCGGCGATGTTCGAGGCCGGCAGTCCGCGGGCTAAGGACCCGGCGGAGATGTCTCTCAGAGAACGGAAAGCTTTGTTCGAGAAAAATAAGGGCACCGCTATTGTCCCTAAGGCTGCTTTCGGCATGGCACCCTCCGTCAAAACGCTGCAAGGCGAGAAAGGTGAGTCCGTCTTTAATTATTTATTTATTTATAGTAGTGCCAACAATGAGGAGTATTATAATAAACATCGGCACGCAATCGTAATGATGACGATGACGAGCGCATGATTGCTATGTTTATGATCTGTGACCAATTTTATATGATCTACCTACAAGTGTGGGTTTTGTTCAATTTGTTCTCGATGTATTGATAAAAACCTCGACAATTCAGAGTAATATAATTGGCTTTTTAATTAAGGTTTTTGCCGGTAATTAACCCAATTTAATTGTTTCCTAATTATTGATTCACCAATCGTCAATGATTTAACAATGATACGCCGAATCAGACATGATATGATTTGAATATTTTAAAGATATTAAAAACAAATAAATGGATCTATATCTCCTCATTCATAATTCGAATAAAAACAGTTTGACAAAAAAAAACAACTCGTTAATGTGGTCTAGCATAGATCATAATTTTCTCCTATAATTAATACAAAGATATCGATTCCAATTAAGTCAATGTATATCTAATTCGACCAAAGGCCTGTTCACAATAACATCGATACGCTTAAGGCGCTGTCCAAAGCAAATTCGCCCTCTCGTTCACACGTACCCACATTTTGGAAGATCTAAAAAAATACTACATGTAATTACGTAAAATAAAGACAACTAGGTTCTAGAAAACGATATAACGATACAAAGATTCAGTAAATGCCAATTTAATCCAAATAAGTTTTCAGTGCCTTTTTATTTTTCTAAGATTTGTGCAGGTTTTTATACATGAAAACTCGTTTGGATTAAATTAGATTTTTTGCTGAATCTTTGTATTGTTATTTTTTAGAACCTAGTTGTCTTTATTTTACGTAATTACATGTTAGTATTTCTTATATTTTCAAAAATGTGTGTAAGTATGAGCGAGAGGGCGAATTTGCTTTGGACAGCGCCTTAACAGCTGAAATAATATTTCGTACGATCGATAAGCATTGTGTTAACAGTTGACATTATAAAATAAACTCTTTGGTGTTGATGTAGTTATATCGGGTTCGTTTCTTATAGCCACAGTTCCTAAGCTTTACGGACCGGAGAGCCACCATTTCAATTAAATAAATTAATTAGATTTTGCCCTATATACTCGTATTAATAGACATTGTGATAAATCATAAAGTCCTACGTAAGTATAAAGTACCTAGGTATATAATAAGATATAGGTACTTACATATTTATAAACAAAAAAAAATAAGAAAAGTAGTAGTCTAGAATGTTATCAGGAAAATCATTTCTTTTTTATAAAATACTTGTGTGTTGTGTGGAAATTGGCCCATAGAAACGAAGCCTTATCTTTTTTTACAATTTTAATATACTGCCAGTATTTTATATACAATTTAGACATTCTCTAATGCCTGCCAATCAAGTTGAACTGGCTATCACATTGACAAACATAAAATAATCAATTATGCATGAGGCTTTCTTAGCTTTATAATTTATTGATAACATAACTGGATTTTTTGCATCAACCTGTTATTTAATGGTTAATACAGTTAGGATAAATATATATAACTATGCTCCAACCTGCACATTATATATAATTAATGATCTAGACTGACTATAAGGTTCATTGATCCTATTAACACTAAAATGTTTATTTTAAATAATCCTTTAAATTTGCTCTAGGCTTGAGGTATTATGTTGTATTTATAAAGGCAAAATAGTAGTGTAATAGTGTAACTTTAAGCGATTACTTGCGTTCCCTTGGTCCCAGTAGGTCGAACCTAGGTCGTCTCGTAAAGAGGAGAGGACTGCGTTGTCTGGCATGGTTAGGTATAAATTTTCCGATAAATTGAAATCCATAACATAAACATAACATACATTCACGCCTTTTTCCCGAAGGGGTAGGCAGAGGTGTACCCAGGACTCAGTCCCATAGTAGATACATCCACATTTCGCCAGTATGTTATTGGTCCCATGTAATAGGGGGCGAGCCTATTGCCATCTACCGGGCACAGTTCCAGACTCCAGGCAGTTATTGAGATAATTCCTAATGGAAAAATCCAATATTTAACACTGCCTGACCTGGGGATCGAACCCGGGACCTCTTGATCGGCAGTCGAGCATGCGCCCTCTACGCCATCGAGGCAGTCAAAATAAATTGAAATCCGTCCAAATAATAATAATTTGAATTTATATATACACACATTATATTGCTACAGCAAACTTCCACCTTTTCCCCGTCCACTCCTCTTTTTAAAGTTTTTATCGAAACGTTTTCTGAAGAATAAAATCCGTAGATGAATAACTTTACAGCAAACTTCTCCCCTTCTCTCCCCAATCAAAAATTGCGATCGACTAAAAATTTAAATGAATCTAATTCTTTGATGTTCCTGGTGTGTAAATTTTCGTCAAAATCGTTTTAAAAAATGTGATAGGCGAGAACAGACACAGACAGACTGATGGACAAAAGCATTTTTGGCCAATATTGAAACAGACGCTTTGCTCGCTCGGTCAAATATATGGGCAGCCAAAACGATGTAATCAGAAAAAAATATAACATAACACATTCACGACTATTTCCCAAGGGTTTAGTAGGCAGAAGTGTATCTGAGACTCAGTTCCATAGTAGGTATACCCAGATTTCGCCAGTATGTTATTGGTCCCATGTAATAGAGGGCGAGCCTATTGCCATCTACCGGGAACAGTTCCAGACTCCAGGCAGTCATAGAGATAATTCCTTATAGGAAAATCCAATGACACTGCTCGACCTGGGGATCGTAACCGGGACCTCATGATCAGCAGTCGAGCTTACGCCCACAACGCCACCGAGGCAGAGAAAAAAATTAAACTAAGTAACTTAATGGTGGATAAATCTTCAGATGTCTAAACAAAAAAAACAAAAACTAAACCAGCTCTTGGCTGTAGTTGATCAAACTTTAGTAATCTTGATCATAGGTTTAAAGTTAAACGGTATTTTTTCATGAGAAAACTTTGCATTTTGCCAAAATTCATCCGCCAAGCAGTCAATGTGCAAACATTACTGTGTTCCGGTCTGAAGGGCAATGTTATCAGCGAAATTACTGGGCATTACGAGTTTCAATAATATCTCAGGGTGACAGGCACAGTGCTGCAGTGCCCCGCAGAATTTTGAATTTTAAAACATTGGGTGGCACTGTGTCTGATATGGGCAATCATGATGCTTACCATCAGGCACTTGATTTGCTCGTCTTGTCCCTCTCTGTCATAAAAAAACTTAGCTCCAGATAAAGCACAATAAATGAAGTTATCGTGATAGATTAAAATTTAAACCTACTCGTACTAATTTTAATTAAGTGCCAACTCTGGAGTAACCGTTTGACTTAACGTTTTACGTATGTATTTAGTCTCATTGCAATAAATTAGTCATTTTTCTCGGTAATAAAGCACTTCGGTAGGTTTTATAAGTCTCTGTCATAAAAAAACTTAGCTCCAGATAAAGCACAATAAATGAAGTTATCGTGATAGATTAAAATTTAAACCTACTCGTACTAATTTTAATTAGGTGCCAACTCTGGAGTAACCGTTTGACTTAACGTTTTACGTATGTATTTAGTCTCATTGCAATAAATTAGTCATTTTTCTCGGTAATAAAGCACTTCGGTAGGTTTTATAATATTATTATTTTTGGTAGCCACTTGGTTTTCCGCTACCATATTCTGGGAACAAGTGTTGCATACATAATACTTCACGAGATTTGTGAGAATATAGCAAACTTTATGACCTAAGGATATATACAATTTGATAATCATTATCCTTACAGAGAGGAGGGATTTCCCGTTGATTCAAATCTTGCGTCAATCTTGCATCATGTTTCACCTATTGAAAATGACACATAATATAGAATTTATTTCTTCTAGATTCTTCCTGGCCTGCGATCATAATGTGGCCAAAAATGGAATTAATATTTCGCCATAATATCAGTAGCATTTGAATGCCTAGGCGTTTAGATGCTGGCGCCCTCACCTACGTTCTCAAAGTTTATGACATACCTAAAGTTTTCCAAACTTTCGCAGATACCGCAAAACAAATAATAGTAGTAAAGTACAGAGTACAGATAGAATCGTAGACAGTCGTTGGCTCAGATGGTAGTAACTCTGCTTTCTGTGCCGCAGGACCAGGGTTCCATCCCCGGCCAGGTCAAAGATTTGTGTGCATGAACATGTCTGTTTGATCTGTGTCTAGGTGCTATAAGCTTATATAAATATGTATATCAGTCATCTGGTTACCATAGTACAGGCTTCTAGCCTAGTTTGGGACCAGATGACCGTGTGTGGAAGCTGTCCCATATTTAATTTAAATCATTAGGGTCATAGTGACATAAAATGTAAGTAATGTGTGTACTTAAATGAATTTTTTTTATAAAATAAATACATAATTAAAAAACGAGGTGTTACGGTAACAGAACTGAAAACATCCAAATCTAGCACGTTTCAATATTTGCCATTCACTTCGCACATCCTTATCATTACACCCATAACGGGACTATAAACAGAAGAGGTAGCACCTTGTCTCTTGTCAAATTTTCTCACGTTACCTTCCTTTTTCTAAAGATTGGGACTTCTTTTCAGTGTGACAAAGTCCGTTGAATGTTTTTGCATACTCATTGTAAGTTTGTTTGGTAATGTTAGTGTGTCACCGTGTTCCGATAACGGCGATGTTCAAACGACTATGATCATGTGCTATGACTCAGTTTGGAGTGTTCCCATAACAACTTTGCTTATTATTTTGCACGTGCTTCAATTCAATTAGGTTTATCCCTTTCGTTGCGATAAGCGATGATTTCTGAGAGTACAAGCAGATTTCGGAAGAGTAGCAAGTTGAGGAAAGAACTCTAATTAATAAGTCTTCAATAACATAGTGTTTCATTTCTTTCCTTTGCTGCTATTTTATGGGGCTCTACAAATTTTATTGTATAGAATTATAGAATGTACATAACTTGGATGGGATATAGCAGATTCCCTTAACTAGTGATATTACTCTGAAGTAACAATTCTTCCAAAGTTATTCACTCTGTAAAAACTCAAATATGAGAACCCGCTGAGTAAATCACTGGCCTTTTACATCTATAGAAGATGATTCAAACAGTGTCCATGTTCGAGGATCGGCACTCATGCACATGACTAGTAAGGCCGATACGAGGGACAGCGACGTCCGAGGAGACTTTGTTTTGGTAAACGAAAAGGCACATGCCCAAGCCAGCGGAGCACCGTGGTTGTGCTGGGTGGTTACGAGATACTGAGCACCTTCTAGTTTGTAACTCGATCCTCGATCCTTCCTTAGTAAAAGACACATGCTTTAAGGGACTAATCCTTTAGGTTATAAGTTGGAGTTCAGCTTGTCTTCATCGCATTCTACTCCTGCCGGTTTTTATCCAGTCTCTCTTTAAATCGGAATCAAATTTACCAACGGTTTCACATTTAAAGTTAACTTTACTTCTTTAAAGTTCCCGCAATTGTAGAAACTCAATGTCTATCACCTAAAGAATGTCGTTAACCTAATCTCATACTTAGGTAAGCAACAATCGTATCTACTCCATTGTAAGATTCACCTTTTTACGCACAATGCGAGAAATCTTCTCTTTATACATAATGTACTTTTTGCTGTATTCTGCAATTTGCAGTGATTCAATTTCACCCATTCGCTCAGGTTGTAAAGGTCCCTATGTAATAGGAGGCCGAGTCTTTTGAAATCACACGGGCACAAATACTGATTCCTGGCCTGCCTATGCATATTATACCTATATTGAACAAATGGCTCCGAGGCAGGCGAATTTTTAGTATTTTATGATTAATGTTAATTTTTTCGTAGATTTATATTTTATTTGATTTTGATTGACAGCCTCGTTGGCTCAGATGGTAGTAACTCTGCTTTCTGTGCCGAGGTCCCGGGTTCGTTCCCCGGCCAGGTCAAATATTTGTGTGCACGAACATGTCTGTTTGATCTGTGTCTGGGTGTTATAAGCTTAGTACGTATATCAGTCATCTGGTTACCATGGTACAGGCTTCTAGCCTGGTTTGGGACCAGGTGACCGTGTGTGGAAGTTGTCCCATATTTTTTATTTATTTGATTTTAATTTTTTTATAATTTATTTCATTATATTTTTGATTTTTAAAGTAATTTACTTGATTTGATTTGATTGAAAAAATTCAAATGGGAGACCCAATTAGTCTTTGTCCGAACATATTAAAATCGATCCTAGGACCTCATTGCTCAGTAGTTGTGCTTGCGACCATTAAACCAACGAGCCAGATTTCACAATGATTGCAGTGTTTATTTCGAGTAGAACTTCGATGCGAATACTGATCTGAGCTGGTCTCTAAGAAATTAGTTGATTATTTAAAAAGTCATCGTACAATAAACACTATCGTGTTAAGCATCGCCACTAAATGCTAATATCGTTATTATATGCAGTAATTGTCTGCAGATGTTGTTAATAACCGACTTGCGTTTATTGTCATTGGTGTTTCACATAGTTACGTCATAATCATTATTGTATTGACCGTTTTACAATGAATCCGCAACGTGTTACAAAAAGGCGTAGTCACTTTATATTTTAAAATCCTAAATGACTCACTGACTGACATACAACGCTGCGCCTAAACCACTGAACCTAGAGACTTGAAACTTGGAATGTAGTAGGTAGATAAGTTTTAGTTTTCAAAATATTATGCTACTTATTTAGGCATTTTTAACTGGTTTAAATAAATTATTATATAATTCAAAAGAAAGCATTGGGAAATACGCAAAAAATGTTTGGACTTCCCATTCAAAATGGACCAGCTGATTGGTAAATATGTATGGACAGTTCAGTTTTACGATCATGCGGTGATGGCGCTAGCGTATACGTAATACTTACCCGCTAAGACGTATTGATAGAAAATCATTATGGCGAAACCCTAGTTCCTTTTTTGACCACAATCAGAATGTCACATTCAGAATTATTGTAGACAGTGTTTAATGCTCTCCAACCAACAATGGTTACATTTCCATTGATTATGAACCAGTTTGACATAACGGAACGAATTTTTTGTGTCATTCTATCGATCCGGCGCCGGGGTCGAAGAGAAAGCCACCGCAAGTTCGCAAATTCTCAAATGTGTTCTAGATTTTTATGTTACGACATAAAAATCTAGAAAAAAAAAATCTAGATCAAGTACATCGCCGACCAGAAATACTCATGAGTATACTCATGAGCCTTTCCTTCCGGTTGTCTGGAAGAAATCGCTTTAAGCGATAAGACCGCCACTTGTACTAGCCTAAGATTAATATAATTAATATTCCTTTATGTTTGTGTCCTATGTATGGTGTACAATAAAGTGTTTATCTATCTATCTATCTACGTAAAACGTACTTACTAACTACTACTTACTAACACACAGTTACAATAACAAGTAACAGAGGCTCGAAGCTAGAGTCTTGGGAATACAAGAGTAGTCTTAAATAGGGTTAGTTTCCACGGATATCGAGATCAGATCATATTAGCAACGGATAACGGCGATTTGTATCCACTGATAATGTTATCCGTTTATAATAAAAATAATTTTTAAAAATTCCTACGACAAAAATGTTAACATCAAATAGTTTTATCTATTTCCCTTTCGTAATTAAACAAAATCACATTTTTGTTTCTTATTAATATTTAAGGACCCAAAATGTTTTATTCATCAACCAGACTTACATCTTAAACATCTTACATCTTATCTTACATCTTATTGCATCTTAAAATCCTGTAACTGCAATTATTACGTGATCAGTTTCTAGTTTAATCATTGTAGCCACGGATATCGAGATCAGCAGGTAAAATTAGAATATTTAATTTTGAATGGAAACGGATCACGTTATCAGTGGATACAAACCCCTTACGTTAAATTAGGGCGACACTGATGACTCAATATATTGTTCTTTTTAAAAGCTTTCAAAATATCCACACTGCATTCTGAATACGATCTGTGAAGATGAGGGCGCTAATTTATATATGCTTTAAAGGCATTTTGACTGCCTCGGTGGTGTAGTGGGCGCATGCTCGACTGCCAATCAAGAGGTCCCGGGTTCGATCCCCGGGTCAGGCAAAGTGTGAAATATTGGATTTTTCCATAAGGAATTATCTCAATAATTGCTTGGAGTCTGGAACTGTGCCCGGTAGATGGCAATAGGCTCGCCAACTATTATACATATAAAAAAGCCCTTCTACAAGTTGGTCATACTCGAAACTCTTATCGGTTAAATATTTTCCTTATCACGTAGAATTCAGAGTTGACACACAATTCGCTGACGAGAGAGGTGAACCGCAGAAATATTTAGCTCAACACAATGGATGGAGCTTAATGGGGTTTTGTTTACCTATGTATTTGCATTTTGCATACAAAAATGACTGACGCAAAATTATAAACTAACAACTAATGTACAACTTAGTTACTCTTTGAAATTGTAAAGTAAATAATGACAGGCGTAGCTAATAATCTACGCATTACTATGGTCGACTTCCAAGACTCCAATGTTAGGATAATATTGGTTTACTTGAAAGTGAAAAGCCCCTAATAATGGTGAAGACTTGAAAATTACACGGTTTAAAAAGTAGGTTGTGTTTCTTTTGTAATAATGGCAACACAGACAGAAAAAACTTGACCACGATCATAATGCATGTTGTGGACAAAATAGGAAGTTACGTGCCACCATAGCCGCAGCTATTAAAATGCATAACATAACATACATTCACGCCTTTTTCCCGAAGGGGTAGGCAGAGGTGTACCCAGGACTCAGTCCCATAGTAGGCACACCTACATTTCGCCAGTATGTTGGTCCCATGGGGGCGAGCCTATTGCCATCTACCGGGCACAGTTCTACTCCGGGCAGTTATTAAGATAATTCCTAATGAAAACATCCAATATTTTTACACTTTGCCTGACCTGATCGAACCCGGAATCGCCTGATCTGCCGTCGAGCGTGCGCCCACTACGCCACCGAGGCAGTCTTGTTGAGTAGTAGTGTTGACTGTTGTTTTAAAATACTTAGCAAGAAACCTTGACAAAATCAATGCCATCATTAAATCCATCTGCCGTTAAACTACAAAAGCAATTAATAAGATTTCCATTAATAAATATCCAATTAAAAATAACGGCAATTTGTGAGGATTAAGTTAAATGCAGTGAACTAAATAATATTGTCACCGGTCATTGAATGTAACTTAAGCGTATAAAAACGGTTCGTTGATGCGTGAAACTGTAACAAAAGTCTCTATTGACAAAGCGGTTCTAGCTATACGTAATCATTTCGGAAGTAACGATTGCCAAACTTATTGTGCTTTCATTACATAGATGCTGCTAGATTTTCTGGTTGTTTTTCGAGACATTAATTAGCCAAATACAGGATAAGTTAAAGGTCTTCAGGGTAATCAACATCAGGGCTATTTTGGTACCTAATACAAAGAAGGCATCGTTACTCATTAAATTTATTGATAAAATAAATCCCTGCCGGGAATCATCATCATCATCATCTCAGCCGTTGGTAATCCACTACTGAACATAGGCCTCCCCCATATAGGGGGGTTTTGCCAATACTCGACCCGCTTGGCAGGCGGGTTTTCGAGCGCAGTTCGATGGTTTTTTGCAGAGAACGCTGCTGCCCGTTCTCTGGATCTGTTAACCCTTAGCCGGCTCTTACGGCAACCACGGGTAGAGAGGTTGGAGCACTATTCTAAAGCCGGTAACTCCACGGCGGAATAAAACGACTTTATTTTTAAACCCCATAATGTTATTGTACCTTAAGATAGTGTTCCCAAGATGGATAAAATTCTGGGAAGGAACATGATATGACAAATCAATGGAAAAATATGACACCCACAAATTTTGTTAAAGTTAAAAAATAACAACCAAAATTCTAGTAACTGGTACATATTTACATATAATAAGTGCATTATAATACTTACGAGTATTAATAATATTGCTCGTAGGTATTATATAACAACGAAAAAATCCCAGTAGAATAATACTTTTTTTTTTATTATTTGTCATAAAATGTTATTACAAATCACAACATTAGTGTTACGCCTAAATTTTATCTAAGTATCTTTCTTTTATCGGTTATGTCGCATAAACGGGCCCTTTGAGTTGATTTACCGATCTTCTCTCGTATTTACGAAATAATCGCCCGGTAACGGAGTAGAGGTGGGCAGTTTGTCGATTTGTGCGATAGTCGATAGCCATTCCGCGTGTTATGCGCGCGCGCTCCGTTATCTAATAAATAAATATTTAAAAAAATATATCAATACATTATATATTAGAAATTTTGAACGAGTAGCAAATATTTTAAAATAAATTGTTTTGGCCAGTTTTTTAAATAAATATTTTTATTTGTGGCCAGCATCCAGTTTTAGTGAATGAACTTTGATGTGGATAATATAACAGGATATGCATCATTGGTTTTTTGTGAACAGTAAAATCTATTGAACCTGATCTCCTGGATAGTTTGTTTTTTTTTGTATTGTCTGTAAGTACAAATATTTACGTAAATTTAAGTAACGCTTTAGCAAAATTTTAAACATTTATTCGTCGATAGTAAACGCCTTATGACTTATCTTATGACTAAAATTGTTCCAAAGATTTTATGTAAAAACATTATTAAATCATTTGAAGACTGTGATAATATATTTTTATTGGGATAATCGTTTTAAAGTTTCAAACTATGATTTTAGAGATTTACTATCGCTTAACAATATTAATTTCCAATATCAAAACCACAGATTACTTAGATACCGTAAGCCTCTTGATTTTTTTTGATAATAAACACCAAGCGTGTCACTGCTTTTGTTTTAACTTAGCCGCAGTTAGAGATAAATAACAACAACTACAAATCCAAAGTGTGTTAAATTCACGCAGTTGTGACACGCGAATGGACTCGATTATTACAAACTTGCGGTATCTATATTAATCCACAACTCTGAGCAAAACCGTCACGAACTCACGATTCCATTGAAAAGGTTTTTATTATGTACCTATATACCAATGTACCTGTCTAATGTACCTGTGTATATGCAGGTACATTAGACAATAGAATGTCGACATTTTATAAAATTGAATTAGCAAACAATTAAACATAACATACATTCACGCCTTTTTCCCGAAGGGGTAGGCAGAGGTGTACCTAGGACTCAGTCCCATAGTAGATACACCCACATTTCGCCAGTATGTTATTGGTCCCATGTAATAGGGGGCGAGCCTATTGCCATCTACCGGGCACAGTTCCAGACTTCAAGCAGTTATTGAGATAATTGATTTTTTTATTTATAATTCAGCACAACGCTAGGACTAACTTAATGCTAAAATAGCATTTTCTACCAGTATATAATTCCTAATGGAAAATCCAATATTTAACACTGCCTGATCTGGGGATCGAACCCGGGACCTCTTGATTGGCAGTCGAGCATGCGCCCTCTACGCCACCGAGGCAGTCTAACAATTAAAATATAATAATATTTTATCACGCCTTTTTCGCGAAGGCGGGTACGTAGTACGTTCTATGGGATCAGTTCCATGAAAGGTAGGCAGAAGTGTACCCAGGTCTCTCAGTTCATGAGTATAAATTCTGTGTACATCTCTGCCTAACTTCGCCAGTTGTAAATTGTGAATAAAAAATATACAGGAAAATGATTGTAATAGTAATAGTTACCACGAATTATGTTAAACCATTAATATTATATTAGCATAAATTGGTCATAGAGTTGACGCTAGGGAATACCGGTCCCCTATTTGACTTGGATCATATGACGAAATAAGTTGCAGATAAGTACTTTCTCTTAAAACTCTACAAAGTATTTCAAATATTTCGGAGAAGAGAGTCAGATAAGAGGTTTCTTCCGGTTCCAAAAAAATTATGTGGTTTTTTTCTGTGTAATCGGTTTCGCAATCTTTCTACCTTGATATTTGAAATTTTTCTGTATAAAATAACGTGTGCCGTGTGAGAATACCATAATTCGAAAATTAGTCATACCTATTATGTGATAACTAATGTCTAACAGGGTTCTTAGCTGAACCTTACATACTATTAGCTAACATCTTTTCAAACCTAAAATAATATCACGCCTTTTTTCCCGAAGGGGTAGGCGGAGGACTAAGTTCCATAGTAGGTGTACACCCTCACTTCGTCAGTAGTTGTTTTTTAAGATCTATGTAATAAGGTGGCAAGTTACCGCCTGTCGGCCACAATTACAGACTCCGGACAGTCTGACAATATTCCTAATGAAAACATCAATAACACCTTTGCTTGACCTGGGGATCCAACCTGGAACCTAATGATAGGAAGAAGCGCATGCGATCCATTGCGCCACCCAGACAGTCAATAAATTATAGATATTCGAATATTAATATTATGTACCTAATCAAAATTAGCGGTGTTCTTACGTACCTATACGCAGAACCTAGTTCAAATACTGATCTCAACTGATGTTAAAAACTAAACATTTCCGTCGCCAAAGTAGGATAAGTCCAAAGGCATTGTTTATTGACTCGCCTAGGTGTCAAACCGCTATAGTACTTTACAAGAACAATGTTGCAATTAGTACATGGTTTCCGCAATTAAACCACTGGGTGAAGGAAGTTGCGATGTGACGTCATCAGACCCCTATACAGTAGCAGGGTATCAGAGATAAGAAGGAGGTTGTCGGACATCGACAAACTCAACTCTAGAAGTTTACTGTAGGTACTAGATATAACTATTGGGCAGCCGTATCAATTTCCCATTCATTTCTGTTCTCCTGGTACCTTGCGAAGAAATGTTCTAAGTTTTATCGTGTTCAAACAACATCAAAACCAATAAAAAGCTTTCGCACACGACGCGTACCGTCATCGTTACAAGCGAATTTGCTAATTCCCTACCGCCATTTTCATACTGTGAATTCGCTTGTTGTTCGGTCGCCTTTTGTGAATATGAAACTATAACGCTGAGTTGCACCAGCTAACTTTAACTTAAGCGACGGTATCTCTGGTTGTACCAATTTTACGCGTTTCACCATATTTGATAACGGTATCATCAGAGATATGAGGATCGGTTAAGCTTTAAAAAATGATTAAGTGGTGCAATTCAGTCTAAGGGTAGAGAGTTACGTTTGGAATGACACTACAATCTATACTAATATTATAAAGAGAGAAACTTTGTTTTTTTGTTTATTTGTTTTTTTGTTTGTAACGAATAGGCTCCGAAACTACTGGACCGATTTTAAAAATTCTTTCACTTATGGATAGCTTAATTCAGTGTGAGTGCCATTGGCTATATGAGATTTTGAAATAAAGTGGGGATCCGTAGGAAAACTGCAATATTGTGAACCAAGGTGTTACATAATATAATTACCATATTCATAAATTTGCGTGCGCTGTGAAATGCATTGATGGTAGAATAATATAATGTACTAGGGGTTTGTAGTACTTATCAATACCTACAAAACAGTATACATAGATTATATCCATCTTTTTTGGTTTAGTCACAATAATCGAAAAAGTGATTATTTTCATGCGGTGTGAAAACTATTGGTGGTAGAGCAAAGTAATGTACTAGGGGTTTGTAGTACTTATCAATACCTACAAAACAGTATACATAGATTATATCCATATTTTTTGGTTTAGTCACAATAATCGAAAAAGTGATTATTTTTCATGCGGTGTGAAAACTATTGGTGGTAGAGTAAAGTAATGTACTAGGGGTTCGTAGTACTTTTGAATACCTACAAAACAGTATACATAGATTATATCCATCTTTTTTGGTTTAGTCACAATAATCGAAAAAGTGATTATTTTTCATGCGGTGTGAAAACTATTGGTGGTAGAGTAAAGTAATGTACTAGGGGTTTGTAGTACTTATCAATACCTACAAAACAGTATACATAGATTATATCCATCTTTTTTGGTTTAGTCACAATAATCGAAAAAGTGATTATTTTTCATGCGGTGTGAAAACTATTGGTGGTAGAGTAAAGTAATGTACTAGGGGTTTGTAGTACTTATTAATACCTACAAAACAGTATACATAGATTATATCCATCTTTTTTGGTTTAGTCACAATAATCGAAAAAGTGATTATTTTTCATGCCGTGTGAAAACTATTGGTGGTAGAGTAAAGTAATGTACTAGGGGTTTGTAGTACTTATTAATACCTACAAAACAGTATACATAGATTATATCCATCTTTTTTGGTTTAGTCACAATAATCGAAGCAGTGATTATTTTTCATGCGGTGTGAAAAATATTGGTGGTAGAGTAAAATAATGTACTAGGGGTTTGTAGTACTTATTAATACCTACAAAACAGTATACATAGATTATATCCATCTTTTTTGGTTTAGTCACAATAATCAAAGCAGTGATTATTTTTCATGCGGTGTGAAAACTATTGGTGGTAGAGTAAAATAATGTACTAGGGGTTTGTAGTACTTATTAATACCTACAAAACAGTATACATAGATTATATCCATCTTTTCTGGTTTAGTCACAATAATCGAAGCAGTGATTATTTTTCATGTGGTGTGAAAAGTATTGGTGGTAGAATAAAGTAATGTACTAGGGGTTTGTAGTACTCATCAATATCTTCAAAATAGCCCACGATAAATTATAACATGTGTTAAGGTTTGGTCATTGTAACAGAAATAGTCATTAATTTGCGTGCGCTGCGTAAACCATTAGGGTTATATTTATTAAAATACAATGTATCACGAATTTACTCCTAAACGTCCACTATACCTACTTCTGCTACCCGTGCGAAGCCGGGGCGGGTCGCTAGTACTCAATATAACTGCTAAGCTTCTTGTGCGAAGGCGCTAAGACTTGGTTAATTTTGTCATCAATAAAATAATTCTACAATTACAAACGTGCACGTAAAGAATAACAATAAAATGTGAATTTTACAACAGCAGTCGTCTCTTTGTAGCTCACCGGCGTTACCAGATGTTGAACCAAGGTTTTACCTTGTTGACTCCATTATCTCGATGTCGACACAATCGACTTATCAATATTGTTAAAGATTTCGATTAAAATTATTGTACTTATACGTCTCTGAGTAAAATGATCTTTTAGGTCACCATATGTCTGTCTGTTCTTGAGTTGTTCTTGTGCCTGAAGGTTTATGTTAACATTTCTCGTTTAGTTTTTAAACCGATTTTTGCAATTATTTACTTAGGGGTTCTACAGATCTATTTTAGAGTTATCGAGATTAGGGCATGACATGAATTTTGAACAGTTATAATAAAATTTTAAAGTTAATAAAAATTGTTTTGGGACCTTCGTGTTTGCCAGTATTTCTGTTTGCCGGTGTACTGGTTGGACAGGCACAGGTTTTTAATTTTGATAATTATCGTCAACAACATAAGTGATTTTATTAAATTTTCCAAGTCAAAACACCTAAACGAATTATATATTCCGAAATAATTACGCCTCGATATCCTTTTCTTATCTGAATCTAATTTAATTCATTACATCCTTTATAGTGAGGGAAATATTACGAACATGTTAATCCCATGTCACATTAAGATTATTCGTGCTTCAGTATAATATTATGTACGCACATATTACTCGAAATTAATTACGACAAAGTTGGTCAAGTGACAAATAATGCTCTTCGTAAACAAAACTTGTTGAATCACTCAAACTTTTTGCGATACTTACCTCATCAATATCTTATGAACGTTTTGTTATCTCATGGTATTATTCGAATTTAAACTTTAGTATTAAATACTTAAAGTCGATAATCGTGCAGCATGTCACAAATCATAGTAAAACCTGTATTAGCCAATACATCATAGATTAAACACAAAAAAACTCCTCATTGTTGGAACTTAACTATGCCTGTTTAATACATTAGGAGTTCGTGATGTTAACCTCTTTGCCTCTGGATGTAATAATATAATGTGTTCAAAATAAATGTTATAATCAATGAGACTATCAATAAAGGTGCGTACTTATTATTTAGTAAAATCTGTTCACTAAAGTTTTTACGCAGTAATTGAAAGAAAATGTGTCGTGTCATAGTTTGCTTAAGGCAAATAATCTCGAGACAATCTTGCCAAATTAAAGTGCGATGAACGCCTGTGTAAAGTCTCATAGGTTATAACATCAAACAATAAATAAATGATAACAATCGACGTAGTTAAGCGAAACAATCCAACCCCCAAAATTTTCGAAACTTTGTTGTGCATATCAAAACACGAAACTTTAAAGTTTTGTTATAGTTACAGCTTACGGTCATATTGTGGGTTAGGTTCTTTTCGGCTAACTAGGTCCAATTGTGCAGTGGCAAATAATCTAATTCAACATTACCTTTCAGCCGACATCAAAGCAACGAAACCGGTCATCCAACCAAAACCACAAAACAAAACCCCGACTCATTCCCGTACCAACTCTAAAGAGGAGATCATAAAACCAAAAGAACAGAGATCTCGCACTGTTTCAACGAATTCTAAAGGAGAAGAGGACACCATCAGTCAGAGCTCCCTGGGCGGTGGAATAAAAGGGAAGCTGGCAGCTTTGTTTAGTAAAGAGCAGACGATAAGCGAATCGACGATTGCTAACAAGTTCAAGCAAGAAAGAGAAAGGGAAATGGAGATGCTCAATAATAGATTTCAGTACAAGGTGAGCAATAGCATTATGTACTCTATTCCAAATGCGAAAAGAATATCGTGGTGCAGTGTAAAGCGACTGTAAAGTCACTGTACCCCAGTTACTAGATACCCCGAAACGCAAAGACAACAACAGAGCGATAAAAGTACCTACCTGAAGCACTATTATATCGCTTAGATTTGGTATGAACATAATACCTAGGGTCGATGACCATTTTTCTCTCTACATTTAGAATAGACTTCAGATAAGTAGATAAATATTTCTCACGGTAGGTTCATTAGTTATTAGCTTTGTTGATGTTTAAAAATATATTTTTAGACTTACTTAATTTTTTTTTTAATTTGAGTTTGTTATCCAAAATAATTCGAAAGACAACCGCGCTCTATTTGCGCTGACCATAAATAAAATTCTTCGAAACGGCGTTCATAGCTCGTCCTACGTGTGACCAAACCAATCGACTCACCTGTCAAACGAGACCAATACGATTTCCTTAATCCACGCAAGCATATAAGGATAGAACAGCATTCTTGTTTCGAGAGATTCTGATGTTCTTATTGTATCTAAGAATTCCATTCTTTATTGGTAACGTTATAATTGAACGGAGAAGCGTTTCTGTTTGACAGCATTTTGTAAAATTGTAGCTTAATGCGATCAATCGTGTTTTATTAATAACTGGTGTGCCTCGCGGGTAACGTTTAATTGAACGGAGAAGCGTTTTTGTTTGACAGCATTTTGTAAAATTGTAGCTTTATGCGATCAATCGTGTTTTATTAATAACTGGTGTGCCTCGCGGGTAACGTTTAATTGAACGGAGAAGCGTTTTAGTTTGACAGCATTTTGTAAAATTGTAGCTTTATGCGATCAATCGTGTTTTATTAATAACTGGTGTGCCTCGCGGGTAACGTTTAATTGAACGGAGAAGCGTTTTTGTTTGACAGCATTTTGTAAAATTGTAGCTTAATGCGATCAATCGTGTTTTATTAATAACTGGTGTGCCTCGCGGGTAACGTTTAATTGAACGGAGAAGCGTTTTTGTTTGACAGCATTTTGTAAAATTGTAGCTTTATGCGATCAATCGTGTTTTATTAATAACTGGTGTGCCTCGCGGGTAACGTTTAATTGAACGGAGAAGCGTTTTTGTTTGACAGCATTTTGTAAAATTGTAGCTTAATGCGATCAATCGTGTTTTATTAATAACTGGTGTGCCCCGCGCTTTCACTTCTGCGGCAAAGTTCCTGTAGGCATAGAAAAGTACCCTATGTTCTTTTCCGAGGTCCCATCAATCTATACCAAAATTCCTGATAATTGGTCCAGCGATTTAGGTGCGAAAACGTAGCAGTCTTCGCATTTATAAAACTGGTATGGATTCATCTCCATTTAA
The DNA here is from genome assembly GCA_947063395.1 of Hemistola chrysoprasaria. NCBI lineage: Eukaryota > Metazoa > Arthropoda > Insecta > Lepidoptera > Geometridae > Hemistola > Hemistola chrysoprasaria. The sequence continues at coordinate 6,452,331 of OX346733.1, read as the reverse complement.
TAACTGTATCTAAGTTTAATAGCGTGTCAATTGAGTGACGGTAGGACGAAAAATCAATGGAATGACCAATCAAATATTTGATCAGTAGTTTAAATAGCTTAAACTTTTAGGTAAGCTTTTAGATATTACTAATTCACTTATCACTTAGATGTGCAAACTTTAATGTGTTCCTGTCTGAAGGGCAATGATACGAGCGAAGTTACTGAGCATGACGAGTTTCAACAACTATATACAAATACAAATACAAATATATCAGGGTGACAGGCTTAGTGCAGTGCCGCGCAGAATTAAGAATTTTAAAACACTGAGTGGCACTGTGTCTGATATTGGCAATCATAATGCTTACCATGCTGATTTGCTCGTCTTGTCACTATCATAAAAAAAAGAGAGGTTCGAAACGAATCCGTTATTCGGAAGGCTGACCGAATTCAATATTGCTTTTCGCACTACTTCCGATCTAAATCCGTGATCACAGATTGAGATCGGACTCGATCCGGACGCAGTGCGCAAGTGTTCATACAAATGAAACTATGACTACTTCGGTCCATGAATTAATGTCTACGAAATGGAGATTCACGGATGACGGAAATCGTATCCAGGGGGTACTACCACACAAATTGTTCTACAACTACTTCGGACCGTATTTCACGGATTCGATCCGATTCGTTTCGGACGTAGTAGACGACGACAGACGTAGACTTCAAACGTCTTGCTCCTATTGTAGACTAAGGAACGCGCTTTCTTGATGTTGTTCTTCACAAGTCCCAAAACTAGACAGAAAGTAAACATTAGCATGTACAAATACTAAGAAAGTGGCGCCGTATGTGTAAACACCAATTACTCCTTCCTTTCCCATGGATTTCGGCCTCGCAGCCGGTGTGGACCACTTTCACTCGGTAAAACTACCAATCGACCATAATCCCTTGCCGGAACTGTTTATGTTTTCAATTTATTGGTTCACACGGTACGTATATTTTCTAAAAAGATGGATATGAAGTAAATAGGCAGGACTTAATAGCACTTTGATTGCAAGTAAAGTTTTGAAATTTGTTGTACCATCTATTTAGAATATAAAAAAGTCAAAAAAGTTAGAAACTTGCTAGTTTTTTATGTATACGTTTCACATCGACTAGCCCGTTTGTTCAGTGTCTGGGTGTCATAAGCGTATACAAGTATGTAATTATAACAATCAGTCATGTGGTTACCGTAGTACAGTTTTCTAGCCTATAGTTTGGGACTAAAAGACCGTGTTTGAAAGAAGTCTCATAATATTATTATTTTCATAAAAACAATTACTAGCTGTAGATATAGAGCAAGGCTTTTGTACAAGTCTTGCCAATCTAATTCCAAAATGAAAATTTAGCTCTGTATTACGAGATCATTCGTGATTTAAATACTACATACGCATTATCTCAGTACTATAAGTTAACATATAAAGATCTTGTTAGACGAGGCTAAAAACCAAAACTTATCGCTCCAAATCTGGGCCACAAATTTTTGTCTTTAAAACTTTTGCGTTTTGTCCTCCTTCTTGAGTCGTTTTTCTCCCACCTGAGCGACGTGACCACCTCCATCTATGAGACTCGTCCTCACGATGGTACACCATCTCCTCCTATCTTCGGCCACTCGGAGAGCATCGTAGACGGTAGGGGTCGAGTGTAGTGCGAATCTGATCGATCCAACGAGTCGCCGCGCCGGGCGCCCTTGCGACCTTTTTCCTTCTACTTTGCCAATGACTACTAGTTTTTCGAGATCTCCGTCTTACCTGGCAATGTGTCTGAAGTATTTCAAGATTCTATGTTTTATAACTATGTTATATATAGGTACTTATGTGCAAAGTCGACAGGTTTTTAGCGAACAAGTTTTATATAGCATCCTGTAAAAACAGAAAAATAATACAAAGATTTAATAACGATAATGCATACAGAGTGATGTCATATTTTATTAAGTATGTCTCTGACTTGATGTTATCTGCTTGCCGAGCGTCTTACAATTCTTCAGCATAGACATAATATACAGGGTTACTGATATTCAATTGTCATATCTTAAAGTTATTGTATTAATAATTTTTAACAACTTTTACTATAATACCAACTCATAAATCGCGAATAAAATTGCTCATGTGGCTCGCCTAAATCCTGCTAAGCGTATGGTGCGTACGCTCGCTGAAAAGCTCATATCGTTTTTCGTAATTTCACATTTGACTATGAGTCCATGTGAGCGTTATTCATAACGATGACTACAATAATTCTTTGAGTATGCTAAATGAAAACATACCAATAACCCTGTATATTACATCATAAGTGTTAAACCAACAGTATGTATTTTTAACGCGAAATCTTACGTGTACATACCCTTATAAGTTGACTAGATATTTCTAGGTGTCGTAACTTGGTTTGAGTTTTCCTGCGGTTACCAGTTTATGTATAATTTGTATGACCAAGACATAGTTTTGTGTTTGCGGTAGATTTTCCTCTGGGAGTTTTTTAGTTGAACAAGCAATGTAACTAGATCATGTATTGGATGTTTTTAAGCTATTAAGGTCGTCAGCCGTGTGGTTCCCGGCTATATAATAGGCTCATCCCGCGGGAGCCGTGAGACTAGGCTAAAGGGCATATTGGGAGAGTGGGCAGCAGCGCTCTCCGTTTCCAAGTATTACAACTACTGCCTCTTTACTTACAACTTTGACAGCCTCGATGGCTCAGATAGTAGTAACTCTGCTTTCTGTGCCGCAGGGCCCGGGTTCGATCCCCGGTTAGGTCAAACATTTGTGTGCATGAACATGTCTGTTTGATCTGTGTCTGGGTGTTATAAGCTTATATAAGTATGTATATCAGTCATCTGGTTACCATAGTACAGGCTATCAACCTAGTTTGGGACCAGATGACCGTGTATGGAAGTTGTCCCATAATATATTATTATTATTATTATATTACTGCGATCACAAAACCGCCTGCCAAGCGTGGCGATTACGCCCATATGAATAGTTTATGGCGTTCTATGGGGAGGCCTATGTTCAGCTGTGGACGTCTTCCGGCTGATGATGATGATGATGATGATGAAGCATTTAAGGTGTCGTTCGGTGGTTGCCAGATACTGTAGTACGTCATGACTAGTTACTGTTTTAATTTGAAAGACTTTCCGTAGCCGATTGCAAGTTCAAGCTGCATTGTTCAAAGTCAAATCCTTTTATACAATTTGGTTCTAAGAAGATACTCTTGCAATAATTTGAAGCTAATAAGTAATGAATCTACCGTGCGTTCGAAAATATACCTCTGCAATCTACAAGAAGAACGCACAAGAAACTTGTAGAGCTTATATTTTTCTACTGACAGTTTTATAATATTTGGTGTGGTTGGTTAAATTTGTTTGTTTTGTCGTTTAATTGTCGCATATTTGCCGATCACAGTCGTGGCTTGCGGTCGGCCATCGAATCGGACCTTTATTATGTAAATAGGATATATACAATTTGATTTGTGATTTAAAACAGCTATTTATAAAATATATATACTAGAATACCAGCATCAAAACCATGCGAATTTATCATAAAACGTCAATCTAAACCTCATTAATATTTACAATGATATCATAACACTATATACAAAAGATATATGCCATTCATAAAAAAAACCAACAATTTTTGTATGTTTCAGCCCCAACAAAGGCCAGCGGAAACGAATCAAACCAACGAATCAGATGAGGAGAGCGATAATGAACCATCAGATAAAGCCCCTCTCATGAGAAGCACCACAAGTCTGGCAAATGCGGGCAAGAAGCCAGAAATTGTGGCCAACGTGCCTAAGCCCATCGATAAGACCAAATCGGAGACTGCTTTACATGACAAAGAAAATGATAAGGTTATTGGATCGCAGCCTGTTAAGCGGAGAAGTAAGTGAAAACAAACATACCATCACGATTTTTCCCGAAGGGGTAGACCGAGGTGTACCCAGGACATTGTGGTGTATTTGCCAGTATGTTATTGTTCCCAGGTAATAGGTGCGAGCCTATTGCAATAAATTCGAGACAATGCTTACGCATGCATATATATATAATAATAAGTTAAGTGTTAGTTTGTGTTAATATGTAATGGTAGTATGTAAACACTTTATTGGTACACCACAGACAATAATCCTTAAAATTAAAAATACATAACAAATTGTGTAACAATTGGTGGTTTTATCGCTAACAGCGCTTCTAGACAACCGTGCTGAGAGGGGAGAGTACCGTAAATAAGATTTGGTCAGTGGTGTGACAATACAATTAATATGACTGAATTTAATTAATGTTATTTAACATAAACTGAAACGGTTTTACGAAGCGGTTTGCCTCTTTATTATGCGGACGGCTAAGGAATGGAACTCTCTGCCAAGGTCGGTTTTTCCGGAACGCTATAATCTGGACATCTTTAAGGCCAAAGTGAACAGACACCTAGGCAAACGTGTCAAAAAAAAATCTTAGGCCTCATCTTCGCCTTCCATCAAGCGAGATTGAGGTCAGACGTAAGCCAAATATATAAAAAAAACCTACATATTACTTCAATAATACCTAACTATTTATTATAATTGTTATGAATAATTGTCGGCAAACCTACCCGATTAGTTTCAGTCAAAATTGTGTAACACCTTACGCAAATTCTGTCTTCGGAAACCAATTGCAACATGGGACACTCACTCGATAGACACTTTCTAAAATCATAAATTTTATCACTTTCATTTGATTTATTGTAAAATTTAAACTTTGTTTAATAATATAATAGAAACATAGTGCATTTGTGACCATTTAACATTTTGGCTATTTTCATTTTATAATAGTGAGACTTCGCCGTAGAGTTACCGGCTTTAGAATAGTGCTCCACCCTCTCTAACCCAGGTTGCCGTAAGAGCCGGCTAAGAGTTAATAGATCCTAGCATCCTCCCAAAAAAAACATCGAAATGCGCTCGACAACCCGCCTGCCAAGCGTGTCGAGTATTGGCAAAACCCCCCCTTAATGTGGGAGGCCTATGTTCAGTAGTGGATTACCAACGGCTGAGATGATGATGATGAATAGTGAGACTACCACTCTGGTCTATTGGCCGCAAGTGTTACTGCTGAGTTGGTCATAGGTTCGATTCTCAGATCTGGCAAAGTGGAACATTTCATTAGAAATTTCTCAATAGCAGCCTGCACATATCCAGACTCCATGCATTAGTTTCGCCCCCTATTATTTTATTATACATGGAACTTAATTCATAACTGGCGAAATGTAGGTGTACCTACTATGGGCCTGAGTCTTGGGTAACACCACAGAATACTAAAGGGTCAGAAGACAGTCCTCAAAATCGTATAAATAAATAGCCACTCTAGTTCCGACGCAATTAAGTGCAATTTAGGTCGCACAGCGCCTACCAATTAAGTTATATATTGACCAATAAGCTGCCTCTCTTTCTATCGCCTATCTCTTATTCCTTCTTACTACGTGAGGGATGTCATTTTTTAAACTTGTCTATGAAACTATATGATTATCTCCCTTGAAAGTGAGAAAAAGGTGAGATTCGGATTCACCTCAGCTTAATCCCTCGTTGAATCAAGGCGTAATTGTTATGGTATGCGTTACTCTAGTGATAAACTTTGGAATTTGTACCTTATTCCATTGTAATTAAAATACATAATATCTTTTATTCCAGGTTCACAAGACTCGCCAGTAGTCCTAGCAATAGTGGATGATGTGAAGAGAATAAAAGTGAACAGAAAAGAGGCCAACGGCTTACAGCAGCCTAAACTATACCCACACTTATCAGACATTGAGACCGATCACACCAACTCTCAAGAGGAATATTCCGACTGTGGTGGCTCAAGGTGTGGACATTATACGTTAGAATGCATATTCTTCTTTCTGTGTATTTGAATTTTCAGGGCAGTTGATACGGATTCAAAATGGCGGATGGATAATGGCGACGGGATGTTGCAGTGGATCGAAGATTAGTTTTTAAAAAGTATTTTACTATGGTCAAAACCCTAAATCGAACTCATTTGTCAAAAGGCCTTTGACAGTAACATTATTTGACGTAATCTCATTTTATGATGGACAAATGGTTTTGATTAAGTGATTTACTATGGACTAGTAATTTATGAACTAATATTTTGAGCAATTAATTTGGTATATTATTTATTTATTTTTAATTTTTATGAACTACGATGGATTTTCTCGAAAAGGACTTAGGGGAAGGGTTAAGTCAAATCGTGACTACAACGTTAAGTATGTTGTTTTGCTATAATTACATGTAAAAGACGTTGAAGGTCAAGTAATACATAAGGGGCCGCATCTATCTTTTTAAAAAGCATTTCAAAACGACAGAAAGTCGAATTATTCGATTGATGGGAAGATTTAGTGACTCCGTATCAGAAAGTTTCTGGTAAAACGACGTAATTTGCATTCACATTTTGGACGTTTTACTAATCTAGTAAGTCGTTTTGCCACTTAGGACATTGTCATCATATTATAGACGTTTTAATATGCCGACGTTCTGCAAATTATTTCATCTTCCCAGATAGACCTGAGAATACGGAGCTAACTCCGTTAAGTATCATTATACCATTCAATTAATATAGCACATGTCAATTATTATAGCAGATATTTTTCTTGAAGAGGTCTCATCATCATCATCATCTCAGCCACAGGACGTCCACTGCTGAACATAGGCCTACCCCTTAGATTTCCATCCAGTCCGGTTGTAAGCGGCCTACATCCAGCGTATTCTTGCCGTCCTTATCACATCGTCCTTAAAAGGGTCTATCAAGTCGAATGCTGACTGGCATGTTGGTATTGCTATATATAACATACCTACAATACCGACTAAATTATTATAATAATATGTATTGCTATGACAGACGTACAGATAATAAATATCGTAAGATATGACTATACCACTGCCATAATTTAATATAATAGGTGTGTTTGACACGTTAAGTGTCTATAACCAATACGTAGACCATATAATATCTAGGTCATTGACTAGTTGACATTGGAATGGTATCTAGTTCTGCTAAATTGATGCGGGTTCGATAATACCTATATTGGTTTAAAGGATTGTTAGTTGTATTAGGACTGAGTATCTTGTTTTTATGCGTTGGTACCTTGAGTAAATAATATATGATTTTTTTTTAATGTACAATAGGCTTACGTTTGACCTCAATCTCGCTTGATGGAAGGCGAAGATGAGGCCTAAGATGGTACACGTTTGCCTAGAAGGTATCTGTTCACTTTGGCCTTAAAGATGTCCAGATTATAGCTTTCCGGAAAAACCGACCTCGGCAGAGAGTTCCACTCCTTAGCCGTCCGCATAATGAAGGAGGAGGGTGAAACTGCTCGCCGCGCCTAGACGTAGATATCAATATTATACACTTTTTTTTTTCTAAATAGACAGAGTGCCTTTATTGAAAAAATATATGAAAATGCTTAATCTGGCTCAACGTTTAATAAGCATTGCTATTCAACGTGGCAATGCTGTCAGTATCTTGGGTACGCTGCCATCTGACAGTGGTTTAGAGCACTTTGATTCTCTATAGGCTGACATGTCGGCCTGTAGACTTTTGAAATGTTCTATGACATAGTGTAGTTAGTTAGGATTGGCAGTAAGTAGATAGCTCTAGGTTAGTCTTTTTTCAATAAAGGCTTGCTTGCACTCTGCCCTATTTTAGAATAATGCAAATAATATCACGGAGACTATAAATCATCATTTATAGTCTCTCAGATGCCTTCGGGCGATCTGAAGACTCTTATTACCACTGTTGACCACAGACCGAGTCGACAAAAACAGAAGTGGTAGGCTTCTTCTTTTGTCGAGTAATTGTGTGACTAGCGTGCTATCTGAGTTCTCAGGTAGTCTGAAGGCACGATTATCGTCTATGATACTATAACGACATTTTGGATAAAAACGAACATGTTCCGCGTCAAAGAACTGTTAAACCAGAATGTAATACTATAAAACATGCAGAAGGTAATGTGCATACAAAGGTATAAAACGCACGAAATTAGATACGCGCGCACTTTGCGGGGATATTGAAGATACTCCCGAAGGACGCGTCCTTCAAAAATACTTTGTTGCTCTTCCACGCATCTGTACTCAAACTCAAAAAATCTTCATATATTATGTAAGTCATTGACACTGACTTTTAAAAACATTTTAAAAGTCAGTGTCTATTTAGAAAAAAATGTAAAGTCAATTTAAACCGTTCTTTACTCATAACCCTCTATTTTTTGTTTTTTTATGCTAATCAGGTATTCTTTCTCAGAACTTTCTACGTATATGACTCCAGTGAACATTTGCGTTTCGCAAAGTGATATTTATTATGAATATGCATGAACCCCCATGAGTATCCAACCTAATAGCACACTATACGCGTTGAATGTATGATTAATATTGTGACAATATTTAAAGGACTTAATACATTATTCTATAGATTTCTATCTAGTAATAAATAAGACGTCGTTATGAGAATGATTATTAAGACCAAGTAATTGAGTGCCTCGGTTCAAGGCATGGTCTCCACTGGCGCAGGGTTGTCGCTAGACCCGAGGCTGTGTCAAGTCGATACGCGGCTTAAAGTTACTCGCTAGTTCCTAGATATTTGATACATAGACCATTCAACTTATAAAACGACGTTTTTTTTTAAGTTGAGTGAGTTAAGTTTTTCACTGGAATCATTGTTTATACATAGCAAGATATGAACATATGACATGTTTGAAGTCTAACTATCCAATAATGACTACCGCACACCGCCACATATTGGCGATTTTGCCATACCAAATTTCATGTACAGTACGGCCGGTGTATCTTGGCTAGTCTGAACATAGGCTCTGCGAACTTTAGCGCATGTATACTCGAGAAGAAAACTTTTATTATTGTGTGTGAACTGAACTGAAAATTACATTTACAATATACATTTGTTCGTATATTTGTATAATCAGGCAATAACAGGTTTTTTCACGAGTTTGCATGTGCTAAAGTTCGCAAAGCCTATGTTCAGACTCGCCAAGTTACACCGGTCGTAGTATAGGGGTGATCTTGTTGGTTTAGTTGTTTGAACATGACTGAAGCGCGTCACACACGAGGAAGATACTATAGGTATAATATTTTATTTAAAAATCTCCTAATATAATATATATTTTTTGTTATCTTCGCCGTGTGTGACGCGCTCTATGCATAAGCAATAAGTAATGTTTGATCGATTAACATATTAAATTAACACTTTTTGAAAATATCAATCAAATTACTTGAAAAAGACTGTATGTTGCCTATTCTAGAATATAGTCTGATTTACTTGTGAATAGTTGTATTAGTATACTAGCTCGCGTCCGCGTTTTTACTCGCGTTTGGCATATCTTTATGTGTTAGATAGTATAGTAAAGTTGCCTATTCTGTACACAGCTTAACATTAACTTATTTAAGTTTTGATGAAGTTATAATAAATGTTAATGTCATCATGAAAGCGACAAGCGTCAATTTCGCAATTCATGCTGTTTTTTAGTATTAATAAGTAATACCTTTAAAACTGTTGTTGCAAAGTTAGTAATAACTCTGCTTAAATAGGTATCGAATTAGAATAATCAACACTAAGATTTACTTTGTGTATCAAGAAATAAAATAGAACAAATCTTCTTTTACGGTGTCGGTACAGCTTGTCTTACATTCTTGTCTACTAGCCTTCTTCTCTGAACTCACTCTGCTTATCCTCTTTCACGCATATGTTCTTTCACACAGTTCATTTGTCTTTTAAGGACACCTACTCCCAGCATTACCGAATTACTGCTAATGATGGTACATCCCCATAGTTTTTGCCATACGTTTGTCATATTTCCGCATAACATGTCCATACCAAGATGCTCTTCCAACGTCCGCTCTTTATTTTTTTAATTTTAGTCAAGCACTCGTGCTACTTTTATTCATCCCCGTGCAGTTTGAAATTTAGTAACTGTTGTGGTACTCCACGCATCCATCGCAACATTCGCATTTCTGCTCAGCCCCGGTTCTACGATTTTTTCGAACTGGGGCAGAAACTTGATAAAGGCGCCCCTCTCTCCATTGTTTGAGATTAGTTAAAAAAATATTTAATGTAATTTTTTTGATAGCTAAATGATATCAATTTCAGTATAAAACGTCAATGGTTGACACGGCAAATCTCAAATCGGCAGCTCGAGTCCACAAGTTCACTTGTGGAGTGGGCCTGTGTGGTGCCTTTTTCTTACAAGCCGATGGTGAGCTAGGAGTCAACCAGACCTCCGTATGCTATAAGCGCTTTGTTTTGCAAGTTTTCTTATTATTAATCATATTGATTTAGACGCCCCTTGAAACTGCCGCCCGAGGTGTGTGTCCCGGTTTGCCCCCCAAGGCCCGAGGTCTCTGCTGCATGCATTCTTCTTTCATTCACCAATGATATCATACAACATACTTAGTAATATTAATTGAATCCAGTTACATACAATAAAGTACATTAAATTTGTGTTTTTTTTTTTATGTTTTGTATGTATGACCCGCCCTGGCTTCGCTCCGAGTACCATTATAAATATAAACCTTCCTCTTGAATCAGTCCGTCTATTTATGAAAACCGCATTAAATTTCTTCACTTTAATTTATACTATGTAAGGATTTTTTTATAAGTTTTAAGATAAGTACAAAGGGCATATATGTAGGTTTTTTTTTTTTGCCTAGTTTGGGGCCAGATGACCGTGTGTAGGAGTTGTCCCATATTATTAAAGAAAAGGTACTATAATTTGTTTGAATAAGAAATATTCAGTTTTTATTTCCCTTTATTATATACATATATGAAAACTTCAAAATACTCATTATTCATTAAATGTTCTTAAAACTGTAAGGCTACAATACACGGTAGGAGTTGCTCTCAGTTTTGCCACAATCACGGCGTAGATTGATGGTCAACCTATCGTCTATTGGACGTCTACATCTATGTCCGCGAAATTATGTGCTATGTGGGTATAACTGCTTGTCAATTTTTTTTTTATGATATTGAGTAACAAGACGAGCAAATCAGGTGCCTGATGGTAAGCATCATGATTGCCCACATCATACACAGTGCCACCCAGTGTTTTAATATTCTAAATTCTGCGCAGCACTGCACTGCGCCTGTCAACCTGAGATATTAGTTGTTGAAACTCGTCATGCCCAGTAATTTCGCTGGTAACATTGCATTCTTCCTTTTTTGATATGTAAAAAATCGTAGCTAAGTATAATGTGACCATAACTTATAAGTAAGTATAAGTACAGTAGTTTTGTCTTTTTATAGTGTGGTATTTCCTATAAGTTAATTTATTAACAACTTTTACTTTTTCAGGTTATTTTAAATGTAATTTTGTTGTCTGTGATAATGATAGTAATACGATTTTGTAATTACTTTTTATGTAAATAAAGACACTTACCATAATTTGTGTATTTTATTCTCCTTGTGTACTGTGAAAATGACATGGGACATGTAGGTGTTCAGAATAAAATTTAAAACTTAAACAAAGAAATTGATTCTGTAGTTTTTTTTTAATTATATAATTTTTGTAAGTAGTCTGTACTATGGTAACAAAGACTGATATACTCGTACATATTATATGTTATACGTATATATTAGGGTTAACTGAGGTAGGAGAGATCTTGAGTGGAGACCGTGAGCACACCCCGGACATTCGACTCAATCCCATACAAAAGCCGCGCTATAACTACCTACTACACAGACACTGCACACTGCACACATGGAGTTTTGTACACGTGCAAGAGTGTGCGTGAGGTGATTTCCCATAGAAGCGGGGCTCGTGAAGAGCTCAATCTCGCTTGCGGTATTAGGAAGGCCCGACTGGTGGGCGGATGACAGTGTCCATTCCATACGTAGTATTATTTTCTGTTTTATGACGATCTGCGAAAGACGCGAGTCTGGAACTGTGACCGGTAGATGGCAATAGGCTCGCCCCCTATTACATGGGACAAATAACATACTGACGAAATTTAGGTACTTCTACTATGGGCTATGTCCTGAGTACACCTCAGCCTACCCCTTCAGGAAAAAGGCGCGATTGTATGTTAGTAGACAAATAATAATAAAGGCATTTCTAAAATGATTAAACTCGCACTAGGTACCAGTACTAGGTTTACCCTGGCATCTGCCACACATACAAATCTAGTAGCTGACAACACACACACACACCAACGTTGAAGACTTATACCCGGTAGGACACAGATGCAATTACCACACGTAATCACATCGAGTCAAATCATAGTGTCACCGGTCACCTATCGAAATAGGGGTCAGTAGGGACTGTGCACCTACGCGATGCGATCAATCGTACGCTTATTAATTTATAACTCGTTATTCCCCGCGGTTTCACCCGGGTAGACATCTTCCCCGTAGTAATATTATATGTACGTAATATTATAATTATTTTAATATGACAATATTTGACATGCTTTATTAATTTTGACATAATGTAATTTTTTTTTAACTTATGTAATTTTATCGATTAATTTTAATTAAAGTCAATTATTCAATTTTGTATACCAGATCCTGGTGAAACATGTGGACCTCATTTATTATTGCAATGTCACCTTGTATTATGACCATGTTTCTCGCAAATAAATATCATTTCATTTCATTTCACATCATTTCAATATCGGGGGAAAAGTGCCCTATGTGTTATTCCAGGATCTAAATTATATACATACCGAATTTAAGCCCAATCAGTTCAGTAGTTTTGGCGTGAAAGAGTAACAAACATCCATCCATCCTCACAAACATTTATAATATTAGTAGGACTAGCTGTGCCCCGCGGTTTCGCCCGCGTAGACATCGTTCCCGTGGGAATATCGCGAAAAAAATAATTTAAACCGAATTTCAGCTGAATCGGTTCAATAGTTTTGGCGTGAAAGAGTACCTAACAAATAAATATCCATCCATCCATCCTCACAAACTTTCGCATATATACCTATAATATTAGTAGTAGAATTCAGCACAACGCTATGGTAGTATTTCTACCAGTTATCCTGAAACCCACCCGGGTATATTTCACAAATATATAGGGAGTATCTTAACTCGTATCAGAACGCCGAAGAATATAATAGAATAATCTTTATTACAACTAGAATAATAACAAAAGTAATTTAATTGGTCGACAATGAGTGACCTTATCGCTTTAGGCGACCGGTTCCAAGCAATCAGGCCTTGAATGTTGTCGTTTAAAACTAGATTTGTCTATAACATTATGTAGTGCCTTGCACTTCTTTATAGTCTTAGTGACCTGTACACAACAAAGACGTAAAATGATGCAGCTCTAGTCTCTTAAAAACGAGTATATATCCGCCCAAAAAAATTGCCGTTAAAATGAAAATTCACCAAGTATACCCTGTATACCTCAAAATTACCGCCGATGAAAATGATAACTTTTACTTTTCAACCATATTTTTTATTTATTTAGTTTTATTAACATAAAATCGCGCCCCCACTCTTCCTTACTTACGTAGAAACGAAGATAAGAATGTATAATCAGTCTTTTGATCACCAAATAGTACAGGCTTCTAGCCTAGTTTGCAACAAGAGATTTAAGTTGTTACAGAGACCTTAAAGGTCTCTATACTCATAAGCTCCGACTCACCGACACAGCTGACAAGATTTCTTGTGATATTTTGTCACCGACATTTATTATGGGCGGCTTAAGCCAGCCATACACAGGTTATGCATGACAGACATGCATGCTGTACGTGCATAATCTAGCGTGTATGTGAGACAACACATGCGCATGCAGTTACGTCTTTGTCATCTAGGCAACTCGTGCATGCCTGACGGTTATAACTGTACATGCATGTCTATCACGCATAACCTAGTCACTTAATTGTATTGAATGTGTTACATTATTGTGGTAATTATCACCTACAAAAATCCATCTACAAATTGTAACACCAGTCATTTTCACACCTAAGGAGAATAAAAAACTGAATACTGAATAGGGGTCTATGATAAGGGCCTCTCTCACCATCTTCGAGTATTGATTAACTATATTATCGCCGATTAGTGCTACTCGGCAATTAAAGTCCCAAGTAACATTTGACAGTTGCACAAAAAAAGGTCAGCTTATGTGCCAATTAGAATAACTCTGACATTATGAAATTAGCAGTGTGCCTTACTTGCCACTGTAATAGACGAGTAGCTTATTCGGCACTTTACTCGAGGACGGTGAGAGAGACCCTAAAAGTAATATTTTAAACAAAAATTAAACGATTTTATTTTACTGTCGTTAGAACTGAAGTTGTGTACCAAATATTAGATCAATCCGTCAACAGGAAAAGGGGTCATTTCAATTACTAAATTTGACCTAGAAAAATTATACTTGAACAACCTCAATAAAACCGTTTAAAAATATACTTGTCAAACTGAACGACGTCAAACGATCAATAGCAACAATTGCGATTTTTTGTTGCGAATGCGCTATTCTTTCTTCTGAAAGTTTCACTTTGACGGGATGCAACCTCTCATGTATAACTATACATTTTTTAACACGTTATTTAATATGAAATATGCTATGCTTACTAGGAATTTATCTAACTGTTTCCCTATATTCTTTTTCAGTGAGAACATACCGCAAAATGTAAACGATCAATTGAACAAATCGGATAACTGGGCTGAAACATCTTTCGGTAGAGAGGTCATGAATGTGAGTATCTGAGGCAAAAAATAATATATTTAATAGCTAGAAAGGAAAGAGTAGAAAACAATGACACCACTGTATTTTTGAACAATAAAAACAATTAAATCAACACTTACCTAAATTAAAATGTTATAATTTCTAAATTCCTAGTGGAAAAATTCAATAAGACTGCCTGAATTGGGACCGTATTTGGGACCATGGTCGGCCGTCAAACTTTAACAGTACGGTTACCTCATCATCTCAGCCGTTGGTAATCCACTGCTGAACATAGGCCTCCCCTATAGAGGGGGGTTTTGCCAATACTCGACACGCTTGGCAGGCGGGTTGTCGAGCGCAGTTCGATGGTTTTTTGTAGAGGACGCTGCTGCCCGTCCTCTGCATCTGTTAACCCTTAGCCGGCTCTTATGGTAACCACGGGTAGAGAGGGTGGAGCACTATTCTAAAGCCGGTAACTCCACGGCTAACTATTCAAATCAAACTTATAATAATTATTATAAAATATACATAATGCTAAACAATAAATAGGCTCTAGGTTTAATCGTTTGTGTATAAGACAAAGCCACTTTCCACGTCTGTCTATCTTTACTTATATATCCGTAACTAATAAGGTTTTCACCAATAGATGAAGCGATTCAAGATGAAGGTTTAAGGTCATAGGGTACTTTCATCATCATCATCGGTTTGCCAATATTCGCCACGGGTGGCAGGGTTGGCGAGCGCAGTTAGATGGTGTTACGCAGAGGATGCTGCTGCCCATCCTCTGGGTCTCAGAACCCTTAGCCGGCTCTTACGGTAAACACGGGTTGCGAGGGTGGAGGTACTATTCTACCTATATAGCCGGTACCCCCACGGCGCACTTTACAGCTATAGATATGATACATTATAGTGGGTACAACCGCAACATAATTGTATGTAAACTTGCAGGTGGTAAAGAAGAACAACTCTAGCTATAGGAAGGCAGTGCGAGAGAGCGATACCGACAGCTCGGCCGGAGAGAGCGAGCTAGACGATATGCTGGACGAAGCTCTCGCTGATGATAGCGAGGGACCTACACCGCCTAAACTTAATAAGGTACTCGTAATGTGAATAATAAGTTATGGTATAGTCACGCATCACTAAATTGATATCTACAGAATTTTAAGTTATATACTGTTATTGAACGGGGTGTCTCAATACCCAAATAATAATAATAACATTTACACATTCACGCCCCTGCACTAGGATTTCCTGTGTCGGCACGGACACATACAAAACATGCATTCAAAACCCGCTAACAAATATTTCAGCTCATGGCACAAAAATACTTGCCCCGGCAGGTATTAGAACCTAGAACTCCTTGCTTCGCAAAATTTACGAGTTTCATGTCGGCGATATCTATGTATATAGAAGGCCTCTTTTTACCCGGTTTTTTAACTTTTTTTTAACCCGGTGAAATGCTTCAAACCATGTCCTTGGGAATGAAAAATCATAGCATTGTCGCGTTTGTTTTTTATAAAATTTGAGATAGTAGTTCTAATAGCTAGCACCTTTTTCTTGATCTTTCATTTGTTACTATCTACTGATAGCAGAATAATAAAGTTATAAACATAAATACTATTTGCACCAACTAAAAAGTAGTCTTCCACGTGTTCTCGTTGCTCGCAAATATGATAAGGCACTAATCGTTGGTCGCGAGTATAGCCACAGAATAATAAATGGTACTAGTATAGCGCCAGGCGAAGTTGCATGACCGTGTCCTTGATAGATTTCCAAGGTCACCTGTATACCCGTCACCTTTAAACGCGCCTCCTCTGTTGTGAATGCCCCTGCATTCACCGCCTAGACCCGGTTATGGTGGTTGTAGCAAAGCATGGGGGATTCTTCACCGACGCCCCATGCGCCGTCTTCGGATTGGGAGGTCGGTGGTGGCTTCCCTTTCTGCAGCCTCCTACCTCCGTCTGTCTCCTGCATATATCCTTTAGGAAACCACCGAGACACCGATAGTTTAACGTGCCATCCATCTTCCCAAACACAGTAGTGGAATATGACGGAATGTCTGGCTTTAAATCCACCTAGACCCCTTGACTTGAAGGCACGTAAAGCCATAATCCCGGCTGGCGTCATACACGATAGTCTGTTGGTCATTTTTGAGACCTTCCTTCGTACGATCTTAAATCTCTGACACTCGATAACAAGAAGTCAGTTCATAATTTGAAATGAAACTGTAAAATCATAACGCAAATTGTCCTTCCTATTTCAGAACGGACTCTCATCAACAAGCTTCGTCTACCAGGAGAAACACAGGTCACCGGAGAAATACAAATCCCCAGAGAAATCGAAGAGCCAGTTCAAGTCTCCTCTGAAGGTGCAACCTACTACGCCAGCCACGCACCGAGACAAGGGAAGCGAATTGGTCCACAGCGTCAGCTTTTATCGGAGGATGCAAAATGCTGTAAGTATTTTGTCTTGTAAACTTAGTACGTTCCTGTGGGAATATCAGGATAAAAGGTACCCGTTGTGTTATTCCAGAGTCTAAGCTATCTACTATCTCCTAAATTCCAGCTCAATCGGTTCAGTAGTTTAAGCGTGAAAACGGAACAAACATACACACAAAAAAACACATCATCACTTACCAGCAGGTGAGATTGCGGTCAACACCTGTTTAGTTACATATTAAAACAAAAAAAAATAATTGCGCTCTATGGCAATGTGAAATTATAATAAAAAGATGCCCTTTTATTATAACTTGACACGTGGGTCAACTAATCGGTAATGTCATAATATATTATAATGTTCCACAGTCATCAACCCCAACAACACCGATGCGTACAGTCCGCCACACGTCCCCAGACCGTGAGCCTGCGGACCCTCCCGCCGCACAAGTCACCACTGTGAGGCAGAGGATCAAGGAACTGCAGAACGAAATCACCAAGCAACAGACTGTTATATCACAGGTGATTACTAATATACTCAGTGTTTTGATCGGGTCTTCAGAGCAATCTGCGAAACAACTGAAAAATCTCAAGAAAGCTTCATAATCAAATTCATTTTTGTGGGCAAGAAAAATTCGCTTGCAATAATCGTGACCACGTCGCCGACGAAAAAGTTTGTAGAGACAAACGGCACAACACGGCGACTTATTCGACTCTTCTTTCAGAGGATTGACGGGATCCGCGTGGGAGCCATTTGAGCTAACGTGTAGGTCCTAGTCATCAGCCTATAGGGCCTTTATGCCTAGTAGTGTGTAGTGGTAGGCCTATTTTGCAGGGGACCGCCTGGGGAAGTACCACACCTTTACCAGTTATTCATCCGCTAAGCAGTAATGAAACATTACTGTATTCCGGTCTGAATGAGTCTGAATGCATGACGAGATTCAACAACTTAAATCTCGGGGTGACAGGCGCAGTGCAGTGCCACGCAGAATTTTGAATATTAAAACACTGGGTGGCACTGTGTCTGATATGGGCAATCATGATGCTTACCATCAGGCATCTGATTTGCTCGTCTTGTCGCTCACTATCATAAAAAAAGTGCGTGTGGGTTCAAATGCCGCTCGTGAGTGAAGTTTCTATTACCAAGTCTTAATATCAATCGAATTATCGATCGATTATCGCTTAGTCTATAACAACATAAAATACTATTTCTTTTCTATGAATTAGTAGGTTTGTCATTAGAGCTATTTGTGGTCTTTAAGCATTGAGCAATTTCAATAAAATCATAATTTGTATTCAACTGATAATACATTTGTGTTTCTATAATTAGCAAAGAATAAATTGTTATGATTTGTTTATTACTAGGCGAGTCAAGCCCTCAACCTATGCGCGGCTACGATAGAGTTCAGCGGATCGACAGAGCAAGCCGAGGGGGAACGGCTATTGCTATTAGCAAGTAAGTAAACCTAGATTCTAGATTTACCTCCAAATTCCAAATCGTTGTACTGTGAGCTTTATTGGCGTGCGCCGAGTAAACCAATAGAGTTATATAAATAGAGTTATCTTACCAGCTCGACTGCCTCGTGGGCGCGTAGTGTCGCAAGATTGACTGCCGATCATGAGGTCCCGGGTTCGATCCCCAGACATGGTCTTATTGGATTTTTCATGGAGCCAGTAACATACTGGCGACATGTTGGTGTACCTAATATGGGAATTGAGTATTTGAAAAAAAAAAAAAATGTATTTATCAAGTTATTTTGTAAGTTTAATGAAAATTATGTATTATCCGATTCAAAACTTACTTTAAAAATTATTTTTTTTGTTAATTACAACGAATTCAAAATTGATACAATTCCAATAGGAGTCACTTGTTCACGCACACTACGAGTGGTCGCCATGATTGTGACGTCATTATGTTATAGTTATGTATGGTACTTTTTAACATTTTGCCGTCACTACAGGTCACGAGCTCGTTCGGGTACTATCGGAGTGTTTTCGGTACTGGATTTAAAATGATTTTTTAATTTGATATAACTTTGTAATTATAGCGAATAAAAGAAAACTAAAAATAGTTTTGGTACGAATCTTATATATTATGATCTTTCCATTTATGCCAAAAGAAAATAAAATTCAAATACTCAATTATTCTTCTCAAAACTATTAAACTTTGCTGCTACCCATGCGCAGCAGCACTCCCTAGTTACATAATGATAATATGTAATATGTAACATTGTAGGTCATCGTCGTAGCGCGTGCGTACAGGAATTACAGCGGCTGCAAGTGGAGGGCGCCGGCGTAGCGTCCGCCGCCGGACTGGCCGCGTTACACGTAGCCGGCCTACGGCTGCCGCTACGTAGAGACTATATACGGAAGCTCAACGCTGGTACGTACTGTGTATTGTAGGTCACCGGCGTAGCGCGAGCCATATTCCTATACATTTTTGACAGATACCGCTCGAATTCGATACTATTGCGATTGTCAAAAAATTCGTTGTAGAGCTACCTGCAGGTTTCCCCAATTTAATGTTAGAGTAAAACCAGCTCTGGAGTTTTAGGTTGACAAGCTTCCTACAAAAGCCACATACGAGTATATATAAAAACCATCCGGGACCTACGGATTGACGTAAACGCTAGCGCCCAGTTAAAAGTAATCACATATTTGAACTAAAGTTATGATGTCATGTCTACTACCATGTCTAACATATGGAAGCCAAACTTGGAAATTCACTACAAAAAGCCAAAGAAAAATCACCACATCAACGAGGAATCGAACGAAGTATGCTAAATATAAAAAAAAATACAAAAAAATAAAACATAAGAAGATAAGAGACTTATCAAAAGCAAAGGACTTCCTCACCTACGCAAAAAGACAAAAATGGAAGTGGGCAGGCCATGTTGCAAGACTACAAGACAATAGATAGACAAAAAAGGTAACGCAGTGGAAAGGCCCGCAAGGGAAACGAGGCAAAGGGTGACCTAATTCAAGATGGGAGGATGACATAACTAATATAGCTGGCGTGCACTGGATGAAACTGGCACAAGACAGAGACAAGTGGATGTCTTTGGAGGAGGCCTTCCCCTGAAAAGGAGTTCTTGTAAAATCAAAACAAATACACTCACATCTTTACTAACCTAAAATAGAAATATATATAATAACTAACTAAGCTAAAAGCTCGTAATGTTTTGTAAGTTTTTACATGAAATAAAAGGCTTTTTATTTTATTTATTTATTTATTTTATTACATATATGAACTCGGACGGTTTTGAAGCGGAAATAGTATTTTCGAGCACCGCACCATTTGCCTATAACCATTTAAATATAAACCCAATATTCAGTGTAATAAGGTGTAATTCCGAACAGACGGTGCAGTGGGCCACCACGCAGTATGCCTGCTGAAGTGTCGCGACCGAGTGTTGGCCACCAGCATGCAACTCACACAACCGACCAACGCTGTGCTACACTTCCCTGATGAAATACATATGCAGGGGCTTACCAGCGATTTCAAGGTACGGTATATTAATAAAGGGGTATGTCTTATTCAAGTCCCTTATAAGCTAAATGCTTGCAAAAAGCTAATTATACTAAAAACCAAAAAGTCTTCAACTTTATAATTTAATATTTTTGTAGCCAGTCTCAAGATTAATAAATTGTTAAGGCATACCTTTATAAATATGCTTAGTGAAGGGTTCCATACCTAGATACCGCAAACATGTTGGTAATCACAAGTTTTATTTGTAAAATTTTACGGTTTTAGGATTTTTCCCTCTATTTGTGTAAGATATTGCTTCTTGTCAAATTCCATGACGCAAGACCAACGGGAAGTACCCTAGAGATTTTTAGCCCGTTGCGCTAAGTATGGAAATGTGCAGTAAAATGGCCGTTTCTTTTGATTGCGTTGACTCAGAAGTTCGATTTTTTACAGCATCAAGGGACCGTAGACCTGAGTTGTTGATATAAGTTTTAACTTGATTCCTCAACGCGTTCCTGAGAAAAAGGGTCTTGATAGACGGACAGACAGACAAACGGACAATGATGTGTTCCTATATGGGTTCCTTTTTAGGTAAAGAACCCTAAAAAGTAAAAAAATACATAGTAAAATTTATAGTCGTAGTGGTTTTTGTAGTGGTAGGCCTCTTTTGCAGGGGGCCGCCTGGGGAAGTACCTCACCTTTGCCAGTTATTCATCCGCCAAGCAGTAATGTGCAAACATTACTGTGTTCCGGACTGGAGGGCAATGTTACCAGCGAAAATACTGGGCATGATGAGATTCAACAACTAATATCTCAGGGTGACAGGCGTAGTGCAATGCCGCGCAGAATTTAGAATTTTAAAACACTGGGTGGCACTGTGTCTGATATGGGTAATCATGATGCTTACCATCAGGAACCTGATTTGCTCGTCTTGTCATTAATTATCATTAAAAAAAAATGAGATCTGTAGACGAACGAAAGTTACCGACATAGCCCTGCGGATTAGCAAGTTGAAGTGGCAATGTGGAGGGCACATAGCACGTAGAACTGATAGCCGATGGGGCTGTAAAGTTCTCCAATGGAGAACGCCAACCGGCAAGCGAAGCGTAGGACGTCCACTACACCTACACTTTGGATAAATGTATCTTTACTATGTCCACCGCAGGAACAAGTTGGATGCGAACCGCTTACAACCGGACTAGATGGAAATCTATAGGGTCTATATCCAGCAGTGATGAAAAATAGATGATAAATTTCGTGTTTCAGGTGACAGTAGAAATATATTTGCTACAAGCGTCGAAAGAGATGTTGCCTCATGATGTCAAATATCACATCTTCAACAAAAAGGTGAGTTGTAGTTTCAGGTCAAGCCAAGGCTTCCAACGTGACCTAACATTTGAAATAAGGAGTAAGGAGACAATCGACAGTATAACATACCCTGAAAATGTTCTATAGCCACTGTGCATCACCTTACAAAAAACTAATATAACCAAACCAAATATTGTAAAACAAGCAGTTGAACTAATTAAGCCCTACAAGTTACTTATTTTTATAGGTAGTATAATATCTATTTAAAGATGAATTTACTTGTAATCACAGATTTAAAAATAGCATTACAAAACGCGCTCAAATTCCTATGGTGTCGTTTTGGCCTTGAATAAATTGGAAAGATGCACGCGCGCGTCCACGTTACAAACAATATAATATTGTACAAGTATACAGTACTCAAAATTCGTGTATTCATTGAAATCACAGATTTCAAAATTTCTTTATAATCTATACGCGAACAGATTCCTATGGTTGCGTTCTCTGGCCTTTTATAAAATGTAAATACGCGGCAACGACTTTATCTCCACTTGCAACATGACGTAGTGGTGTTTTGGGGGGAATCCGAAGAGTACAGTTTGGCTTCCGTATCTTTATCAATTATCGGTGCATTTTCAACTGTTTATCGTGTAATAATGGTGGAATGTTACGTGTTGAGTGTTTTCGAAGATACACAAGTCTCTTGGCGAGTGATGCGAGAGTTGAAATGTGATTTTTCGTGTTCCCGCCAAAATTCCAGCAGCTTCTTGTAAAAACCACTACTTTACTAGAGCTGTGACTCTGAACTTGACCTGACTCTGAATTGACTAATTGACCATATTAACTTGAAAATTTATATAACTTGACACTGGCAATACATTCGTGTGGGCCCATAAAAGAAAAAATAAGATGACAGTCGTGTTGTTTCCAGACAAGTTCAAAGCTGCTCTCGTCCAGAAGCAAGTCGTCCCTGAAGAGTCCGTGCGTGCAGTCCCCGGGCGGGCCGCACGCGGTGCGCTCGCCCATGTTCGCTCTGCACGGGTACTGCATATTCGCTCTGCCGCAGGCCAACAGGAAGACCTTCACACTCAATAAGGTACGTTCCTCATCATCATGGTATTCCCACGGGAGCGAAGACTACACAGGTGCATAGCTAGTATAATCCGACTAATATTATAAATCTCTAATTTCATTACAATGTAAAACACTAACGTTTTTAACAGGTGAACAAAACGCTTGCATGTTCTAACACACCTCAAGATCTAGTGCGGTTTTCGTTTGATTGATGGATGGATGGATGGATGCTTGTTCGGCTTTAGAATAGTGCTCCACCCTCTCTCTCTACCCATGGTTGCCGTAAGAGCCGGCTAAGGGTTAACAGATCCAGAGGACGGGCAGCAGCGTCCTCTGCTTAAAACCATCAAGCTGCGCGAAGCCCTTTCACGCCAAAACTACTGAACAGATTGGGCTGGAATTTGGTATGTAAGAGGTATGTAGACCCTGGAATAACACATAGGGTATTTTTTACCGATATACCCATGGGAACGATGTATTCGCGGGTGAAACCGCGGGGCACAGCTATTAATATGTATTTGAATTCCGTCAGGTCCCCGCCGGCAGTCCCCTAGAAGGTTCAATAAACATAGAGATGTCGGCTAAGGTCCGCGTGTCAGCTCCGCCGCCCCATGCAGCGTTCCTCACGGCCTTCGATGATATCTCAGGACTGGGAGCCTGGCATCGACGCTGGTTCAAACTGGAGGCTCACACGCTAGCTTACTGGAAGTATCCTGATGATGTGCAGAAGAAGGTCAGTCTACATTATAACTACAAAGTCTTGCACATCGACGTTCAGTTGCTAGTCTGTGCGTATTTTACAAAATACATCACCAGTTGTCTCATCAGTTGATTCCACCATCGCCCTTCTTTTACCGAACTTAGAGACAAACGGCAAAGCGTCACCGCTATTTGGTATATTAACCAACAGCTCGCACAAATCGATCTGCATCATCATTTATCATGAGAACGACTAAGCAATGAAACTCGCCGCCGTCGTCCGTTTTTCCCGAAAACTATAACGTGGGTATGTTCAAGTCAAGTGTGAATAGGTATTTACTGAACAAGCGTGCTCCAACTTAGGCCGCATCATCACTTACCAGCAGGTGAGATTGGTGGTCAAACGCCTGTTTAGTTACATATAAAAATAAAAATAAAAAAAACACCACATAGAGATGTCGGCTAAGGTCCGCGTGGTATCGACGCTGGTTCAAACTGGAAGCTCTCACGCTAGCTTACTGGAAGTATCCTGATGATGTGCAGAAAAAATCAATAAAACAAGTCATTAAACACTTGACCGTTATTTGAAGCTTACTAAATTGAGAGAGGCACTCGTCGTTTTCCGCTATTTTCCCTCTCTTTCGCTCTTTAGCTACCCTTCTCTCTCGCACACTCGTTTCCCCCACCAGGTAGCCGACCAAGTTGTGTTCGTGTTCGGTCGCGCTATACTGATCATTGGCGTCAAGTTTTCCGCCTTGAACGGTTGTCTACAAGACTCGCTGCTGAAATTCTGACCGAATATCTAAGTAGGCAATACCTACCTAGAATTTTATATATTATCCGTTTATTTCTGTACAGTTGAAGTTTTCCATCGGAAACGCAGTAAGTACAGTGATATTTTTAAAAAAGTGTTAACGGTTTTACCGTTCGTTATTATACTTTTAGTATTATGTGATTAATACCCTCTTTTCCATGCTATTACACTATAGTAATGGTTTTTCGCTTTAATATTATCTTGTGTCTACCCTCCTTTTAGATTTTTATATTTATTTTTGCAATAATTATTAACCAATCTTTTTATTAGGTTGATCAGTGTATGATAAAAACGATAATGTTTTCCAAACGTGCCGTGACCTTCAAAGGAGGCTAAACAATGCCGCGCATGGTGTCGGGACAGTTTATCGTCCAGTTTTAATGCAAGTTCCAGTTCGTCTTTGTCCGGATATAAAAATTATGGCGTCGACGTTGGCGCCATCATTAAAGCAAACCAATTCATAAAGATAAGTTGATACACAAATGATCTTGCGAGGTAAGTGGATTGCAAGAACGCTTCAGTGGCGGCACGTGTTGTACAGATGATTGATTGACGGTGACATACAAAGACCATTCTGATGAGAAGGGGCGCTATAAACAGCAATGTGCGGGAATCAGCGCCTCTTTAATCCTAAATAATTAAATTCAGTCTTGGAATAGACTGGAGGGGTAAAGAAGGCTTTAACGCCGTTCGTAGTCCATAGCTCGAATTAAGACTATCCCTCGCAGGGACAAGCTAAAAATGTTGCTGCCTCGCAGGGTGCTCCACAAGCTTGTTGCCACGTGCAACCTTTTGTTCTGCCCTCGCAGGGCTGTGGACATAATGAAGCCTCACAGGCTTGCATTCTTTAAGACCCCACGCTATCCCTCGCAGGGACAAGCTAATAACATTGCTGCACCCTCGCAGGGTGCTTCGCAATCTTGTTGCTACGTGCAACCTTCTGTTCTGCCCTCGCAGGGCTGTGGACATAATGAAGCCTCACAGGCTTGCATTCTTTAAGACCCCACGCTATCCCTCGCAGGGACAAGCTAATAACATTGCTGCACCCTCGCAGGGTGCTTCGCAATCTTGTTGCTACGTGCAACCTTCTGTTCTGCCCTCGCAGGGCTGTGCACATAATCAAGCCTCGCAGGCTTGCAATCATTTTATCCGTCCCTCGCAGGGAACTGTATATCACAATGCTGGTGTGGCCAATAGCACGCGTGGAACGTTTCGTCCTCGCGGGGGCGAGATCCTGATACATTCTGTATCAATGAGATCCGGAGACAAGAGCCAGTTAGATAGACAGCGGTTATCAACCCAAAAATACCACACAAGTGTTATAATAAGAGGGCCTGGCTCAGTGATTCAGACCGGGCCAGCTAATACATCACGTCAATCGCTGGCGGCAGGTCAGAGCATCGGAAGCATGATTTGTA
The DNA here is from genome assembly GCA_947063395.1 of Hemistola chrysoprasaria. Classification (NCBI taxonomy): domain Eukaryota; kingdom Metazoa; phylum Arthropoda; class Insecta; order Lepidoptera; family Geometridae; genus Hemistola; species Hemistola chrysoprasaria. The sequence continues at coordinate 6,426,467 of OX346733.1, read as the reverse complement.
TTATAAACGATTATCGTATACTGTTCGATACAAAGAAGTCCGAAGCGACATCAGTCATAATTTCACAAATTATGAGTCAAAGGTTCTAGAACGTGCACCACGTTTTCCGAACTTTATATCGACTATGTTCCTGGTTCAAAAGCAATGGTAACAACCGGTCTATTTGTAATTTGAGAATCCTAGTGAGAGTCCTAGTTGGTACTTACAGAACATCGGAATGTTCGGCCAAGTCGGTACCAGTCGGAACTTGTAAATATCTTTCGTGTTCCGGACTTGCTACAATACGGAGGCTGGATTTGCAAAGTGGACCTATCCTAAGCCTATTTCAATGTGCTAGTGTACACACCGAAGATAGCTACGCCTAAGCTACGAAGAGAGATTATTACTAATGACTTGTCTCATTCTCTTCGGCCTCAGAAAAGCGCCCCGAGCGGTTGCCATATTCTCGAATTGGGTTGAGTAGGTATTATGACAAAACGTTTGTCTGCGCAACTCGACTATCTAGCAGATTTTTTTGATAATCAATCAAAATTATTTTACGCTAGAGGCCCACATTAAGATAGTACTAGATGGTCCACAAAGCCTATAACCTATTATTTATAATGGCGGGTAAATCTTCAAAAGTCTTGTATTTCTGGGGATCTTGTGATCCGTGGGTGAACTGAAGCCACTGGCTACTAAACTACTAGGACTACCACAAGCAATACATACTAATTTAACAAACCAAATACAAGACACACAGAGTAAAGACACTACGACTCTACGACGTTGGACGCCCTACAAAGTCTCGTACATACATACATACAGTCACGCCTTGTTCCCGGTGGGGTAGGCAGAGACTATTATTTTACAAGTTCTCGTGGATATGTTAGATCTTGTAAAAGAAGATAGATCTAAAGAATTGCCGGAATTTTTATTCGATGATCAAGTCTTAATACTCAAGGAACACACTGTTCCAAAAGGTTTTTATGAATATACGATATCTTATGGTCATGGGTACATCTGGACCAAGTTGAAGTAAGGCACTCCGCAGTGCACAAAATATTAAATTATTTGCCGGCATTTCCGGAACGAGACGACATGCAGGAGGTCAAATAGTACTCAAAGACAAGGTCGATAAGACATAATATTTTACGGGCCTTGAATTAAACAACTTACGTATACTCAAACAACAAGAGGCCTTGCAAAGTTGCTTGACTGAGCTTATACTTGAAGACTTGAATTAAAAATGTGATTAATTCACAAAGACTGTTGCCACCGGGTGTCCTCGCACTCTCGCAAATGCTACAGTAAATATGCGGCCAGCTCTGTTGTACCTACCTATGGGTAGACTGCATTTTCGAGAAACACTCACGTTTTTAGACAAGATTATTAAATATAATTTGGATCTTGTCTACTCTTAGCACTTGTTATAAGATAGCGTGGAAAAGATGGCTGAGACGGAACATAAAATATATTACTGTACCGTACTGTACTGTACTGTACCCTGTTGAATGGTAAGTCAAAAGGGAAGATATTAGCCCGTTTTTCAGAGGATTTGCATCTCATAGAAAACCTTCTCGTTATAGGTTTGTTTGGCTTGTTATAGAACAATATCGCCATATGTAAGTCTGTGGTATTTACGCTACAGTGTACAGGCCCGCTTTACCTATTGGTATTGCAAGATGTGCGGCGCACACGGGCGCCGAGCGCCACTCATGATATCTCCAAGAGCATGCGTCGCTCGCAGCGCTGGTGCTCCCAAAGACTGCGCCTGTGTTACGCCCGGCGCGATAGCATGTTAAGACTCAAGACGCGTCACGAGCGGCTCCCTTGCTATATCTAGACAATTACCAGTGACGCTAGGGCGGATGAAACCGCTCATCGCCCACGGTGTTGCGTTCAAAGGCGAGGCTCCCTGATTTTTTACAAAGTGAAGTTCTGTTTCAATATATTATTCAATATATTCTATAATATATTATATATATTTTTTTTTCTCCACGCTCGCTGCAAGCTGCTCATGCATTCAGTGTTTCAGTCATAAAAATGTTCGCCGTGCTCTAAGCATGCTGGTTGCGCATTCATAGTTGTCATACCCATACAATTTTTCGTTACACTCGCAGCAAGTGCTAAGACTATGGCCGCCATAGTCTATGGCATCTAGGCTGTTACGTCTAGTAACGTTTCTTTAACTTTTTTTTATGAGAAGAATGTTATAACAGTGCAGTCGGCAATAATTTCATATCAGCCTCTGCGCCGAATACGTTCCTATTAAATTTCGTTCTAATAAGCAGATAAATAAGCTTAAGATTTGACCGCGCGCCTACTAAAGGGCGCTAGTTATTATTATTATTATTTTTTGCTGTTTGCACACGGGCGCGCTATGTATGGGCTAGAGCCCTGCGCCACTGCGCCTATACCGGTAAATTAAGTTCACGTTCAGTCATACATGCATCATACTTCAGTAATTCATGTCCTAATTTCAATCTTGTGAAGATGTGTTTTCGAGGCACAGAAGTATGGAATATCGAAAAGCTGTCTTTAGTCTAAAATTATTCTGTAAATGAAAATAACACTTGCTATATGCAACATCTTCTGTTCCGGAAGTTCATGATCTAAATTTAGGGTGACGATCTGATAGTAAGATGGCATGATCCTTTGGCCTTTATACAGAAACAAAAACAGATACTGCCAATTACAGACAGTCGGGTCGAAAAATAACTGTGAAACGTGACCCATTTTACTAAGATATTTCGTGGATCCATTTTACTAGGTAAATGGCACTAGACTGCCACTAGAGGACAGGCGTCGGTTAGGGTCTTGTTATATAATTTGTCATTGGTGCGTCTCGCACAGTTACAGATATGAGTAAAATTCTTATTTTAGAACCAAGTGTAGAGAATTTTTTCGAGATCCTGCTTTTCGCAATCAGGGCTATTTTAGAGCCACGATTTCGATTAAATTAATTAATTTAATTTTGGCATTTTTTCATCTTGTACAGTAATCCGTAACATGAATAAATAATTAGAAATCAGAAATTTCATAGTGAAGCGATACCAGCTAATATTAAAATACCAACGTCTATATTTGAATGTAACTGAATGGATTAGTCCTATTTCTTGATACTGTTAATCCTAGACTATAAAGATTGACTAAATTGCAATAAGTAAGGAATGTCTTATAGAATTATTACCTCAATAATAACAATTATTTTCACTTTTTACATCATTACTTCCAAAAATGGTGTATGTAGATTAAGATTAAAATACTTTTTATTCAGACCAGATTCATCTTAAAATCAAAGCTATAGTTATTGGTCCACAATGGGCGCCCTTAACGCTATTATTGAAATCCTATTTCTTTATATAATATATTATATTGAACATCTCTCTCGTAACTTATTGTTTTATAATAATTGTAGTACAACTGTACTAAAACTGTGTGTGTAGAAAAACTTTTCTATTACCGAGCTAGGTACTTAAATAAGTACCAACTACCTACTATTGTCTTTCACATTGGCGTCGTTTCCCACCAGGCGATAACAAACACGTCTCAATTTAGTAAGCTTCAAATAACGGTCAAGTGTTTAATAGCAGTGTTTTACCTGAAATAAAACACATATTAAATACTTACCTTATTTGAAGCTTACATTTTTAATCCTGCCTGGTGAATTGAGACACAATGATCAGTATAGCGCGACCGAACACGAACACAACTTGGTCGGCTACCTGGTGGGGGAAACGAGTGTGCGAGAGAGAAGGGTAGCTAAAGAGCGAAAGAGAGGGAAAATAGCGGAAAACGACGAGTGCCTCTCTCAATTTAGTAAGCTTCAAATAAGGTAAGTATTTAATATGTGTTTTATTTCAGGTAAAACACTGCTAATATCACTCTAGCTACTAGCTATGAATCCCACATGGTGACGGGGTCAGATTTTTTTTATCTTTGACCTGCTGAAGATGATGAACTATTTCAAATAATAAAATACTTCTATAACCATAATTCCAGATGCCGATCGGCGACATCGACCTGCGAACGGTAGTATCGGATAAAATAATGCGAGCTCCGCGAGATCTCTGCGCGAGACCGAACACTATCCTTCTAGAGACTTCTGTTCCCGCCGGACTCATCGTGCCTGAAGGTATAATATCACTCATTTGCCTTAAAGACTTACATCCGTATTCAAGAATAAAACTTACCTAAAGTAGCAAGCAACACTGCAAAGTAAGAGATTTCTCACAGCGGTCGCCATGGTAGGCCATCTCGTTTACAAACAACACTCAAACGACACATCGCTATGCGAACGCACAGCATTGATTAAAGATCTGTGATTGGTCCGTTTCTGTTGCTAAATTCGCTCTTATTTTTAACTGCTTAGCGGATGACATAAATATATTTTTTTTTATGATAGTGAGTGACAAGACGAGCAAATCAGGTGCCTGATGGTAAGCATCATGATTGCCCATATCAGACACAGTGCCACCCAGTGTTTTAAAATTCAAAATTCTGCGCGGCACTGCACTGCCTGTCACCCTGAGATATGAGTTGTTGAATCTCATCATGCCCAGTAATTTTGCTGGTAACATTGCCCTTCATACCGGAACACAGTAATGTTTGCACATTACTGCTTGTCGGATGAATCACTGGCAAAGGTGTGGTACTTCCCCAGGCGGCCCCCTGCAAAAGAGGCCTACCACTACTAAACATAACCTTAAAATAAAACGTCAGTTATAACTAACTAGCTTACCCAGTGAAATTAATAATATTCCGGTTAATATAATGATATTTTTAATTAACATAACATAACATACATTCACGCCTTTTTCCCGAAGGGGTAGGCAGAGGTGTACCCAGGACTCAGTCCCATAGTAGATACACCCACATTTCGCCAGTATGTTATTGGTCCCATGTAATAGGGGGCGAGCCTATTGCCATATACCGGGCACAGTTCCAGACTCCAGACAGTTATTGAGATAATTCCTAATGGAAAAATCCAATATTTAGCACTATGCCTGACCTGGGGATCGAACCCGGGACCTCTTGATTGGCAGTCGAGCATGCGCCCACTACGCCACCGAGGCAGTCTTTTTAATTAAAACACCGCAAAATATGTACATTCTGTTTTTGTTGATGATTTGAGTTTATAAATTATCTGACTACATATATTTTTTAACAGTCTGTTTAAAACATGGTAATAAAATTAAATCCATCATTGGCCGTAATATTAGTACGAATAATGTTATTTAATTTTATGAGCTGTGGATTTTGTATCCTCTTAAAGTTTGTGAGGATGGATGGATGTTTGTTACTCTTTCACGCCAAAACTACTGAACTGATTAGGCTGAAATTTGGTATGTAGGTAGCGTAGACCTTGAAATAACACATTTGGTACTTTTTTCGCGATATTCCCACGGGAATTATAACAAATATATCAGATAAAAATAAGTCAATGATTTTCACCCAATCCGCAGGTGGTTCGTTGGTATACGTGAAACGCGGTGACGAAGTGACTCGCAGGCACTTGCTAGCGGCCGACACTCCGCCTGAACGAGATGTATGGATCGAGAGGTTGAACGCTGCTCTAGAATATGCTAGGTGCATTGCTGCCGATGATGATGAATAAACATTACAAAAAATTTATGATTAAGGTAATGAAAATAATGTATCGACACGTCCTTGGATTGATCTGTAGAAATTAAGATTTGGTTTAAAGAGACATATTTTTATGGATCCGTGAATGAATTGCCGAAGGAATTCTATTACTAAGCCTCCGCTGTCCGTCCGTCCGTTTGTCACAGGTGTCTATATCATAAACCGTAATAGATATACACTTTTAATTATCACAATCTATGTATTCCTTTTCTGGTGGGAGGGCTCCCCCCTATAGAGCCACATATAGTGCGGAGTGCGGGCAGCAGCTCTCCGGCACCAAGTATTACAACTGCTGCGTGAGACAACACTAGCTACAAGCGGCACCATCTAGGATACATGTTCACATATACATAGTTTATGGCGCTCTATGGAGGAGGGCTATGTTCAGCTGTGGACGTCTTTCAGCTGATGATGATGTATTCCTATTACCGCTAGAATAACAAATAATAAAATTAAAATAAAGTTCATAAATTAATGGTGTAACGTGTATTGAATTTTTTTTTTAAGATAGTGAGCGACAAGACGAGCAAATCAGGTGCCTGATGGTAAGCATCATGATTGCCCATATCAGACACAGTGCCACCCAGTGTTTTAAAATAAAAAATTCTGCGCGGCACTGCACTGCGTCTGTCACCCTGAGATATTAGTTATTGAATCTCGGCATGCCCAGTAATTTCGCTGGTAACATTGCCCTTCAGACCGGAACACAGTAATGTTTGCACATTACTGCTTGGCGGATGAAATTGTCATATAAAGACTCACTGCTATAAAAATAAATTCATACTAATTTAAATAATATCAATCTAGAATTTTATTTGGTAGGTAATGAGAGGTGACCCTATAAATAGATACGTAATAAGTTCATAGTGGAAAGGAGGAGTAGGAACCCTTCATATGCGAGTTTAATTCGCATTTGAGTCTAATAGATTACAGTGCGGTCGTTTTATCTTGGCTAGTCTGAACATAGGCTCTGCGAACTTTAACGCATGTAATCTCGTGAAGAAAACTGTTATTATTACAATTGAACTGAACTGAACATTATATTTACAATAGAATAATACTTTATTGCATACCAAAAAAAAGGAAACAATTTCACAAAAAGACACAATACAAAAGACACGGTAAACAACCGGCGGTCTTATCGCGTAAAGCAATTTCTTACAGACAACCTGGGGATGGAAAAGGACAGTAAACATATAACGACGGTGGTGTGCAATTATATAAGTATTTACATAGATAATATAGCTACTTACATATTATATAAACATACTTTAAAATACTTATATACATTTGTTAGTATATTTGTTTATCTGGGTATAACAGTTTTGTTCACGAGTTTACATGTAGTGCTAAAGTTCGCAGAGCCTATATTCAGACTCGCCAAGAAAAGCGTAGAAAATAATGGGGGCGCCACTGTATTTATCATTTAGAAAAACTTTTAAGTCAACACGTACACTTTATATTAGTTCTGTTTCTACTCTTTTCTGTCGAGCTATACTGTATGTAGCTATTGAAACAGAGGGCAACAAGACGTCTCTTTATATGAAATCTCGTCGGCAAAATCATGAACTACGTTTCATAGAAAGTTGAAAGTATATATATAATACGTAAGTTGTATATTTTTGAGTGTATTAAAAAAATACATATAATATTTGTTTTACGAATACTACTGTGGTATGTTTTGACGGAATTGGCAAAGCCAAAGTACAATATACAAATATTATTAATTATAACTCGGTGCCGCCTCGGGGCGTAGAGGGCGCATGCTCGACTGCCAATCAAGAGGTCCCAGGTTCGATCCCCAGGTCGGGCAAAGTGGTTAATATTGGATTTTTCCATTAGGAATTATCTCAATAACTGCCTGGAGTCTGGAACTGTGCCCGGTAGATGGCAATAGGCTCGCCCCCTATTACATGGGACCAATAACATACTGGCGAAATGTGGGTGTATTTACTATGGGACTGTGTACTCAGGAGGTACACCTCTGCCTACCCCTTCGGGAAAAAGGCGTGAATGTATGTATGTATTAATTATAATTGTATTACCATTACATTATGTACGCGAACTTAATGTTAGAATATTTTTAATGGGTACTTTAGAATTTTAGTACAATAATTATGACTGTATAATCATCACGTATAGTTCGACACAAAAGAGTAGAAAATAATGGGGGCGCCACTGTCTCTTACTAGAGTAAAAACAATTTAATCAACACATACACTTTAAATTAGTTCCGTTTCTACTCTTTTGTGTCGAGCTATAATAACCTTGTAAAATATAGGGTGATACGAGACAGCTGAATAAAAATCAATTTTTTTGGCCACATTTCCGTATATTAATAAGAGTAATCATTTGAATTATAAATGACTTCATATCAAGTACCATCATCATCATCATCTCAGCCGTTGGTAATCCACTGGTGAACATAGGCCTCCCCCATAAAGGGGGGGTTTTGTCAATACTCGACACGCTTGTTGTGCGGGTGGTCGAACGCAGTTCGATGGTTTGTTGCAGAGGACGCTGCTGCCTCCTCTGGATCTGTTGACCCTTAGCCGGCTCTTACGGCAACCACGGGGAGAGAGGGTGGACCACTATTCTAAAGACGGTAACTCCACGGCGGTACCATATTGTACCTAATTTAAGAAAATATGACCAAAAAATTTGTTTTTTGTTCGGCTGTCACGTATCAAGCTTTATTTTACAAGGTATAGGCCTAGTACATAACATTATTGTGTGCATAACGCGTTTTAATATATTAATAGTGTTTATAGTTTTGTGCACGCGGTTTTAGAATTAGTATTGCTTTAAGAATTTAGATTTAGTTGGACTGAAATATATCTTGCTTAGATTATAAGATGTTATCCGCGCGCGCGCCGATCAGTTACCGCACTTAATCAACTTAATCAACAGTTAAAAAAATACGGCAACTTATCAATAACTAGTAATGAATCAACCGTCGAATAGTTAATTTATTCAAATTGCTGTGTTCGTAAGTCAATGCTAATGTGCGTTTAAAAACTGTTTGGGAAGAGTGCTACTGTGCGTAAAAAATTGTGTTGGCTCTGGTATGCCGATTGAGACGTAGTTTTAGTTGCCGCATTTGATAAATAGGACAGCGGTATCTATTTGGAGCGCGCGCGGAGACCAGTCTATAATGTAAGATAATTTCTTAATTTTAATATATATTGTACTAGGGGCGTGTTTGTTTCTTTAATCCATGGTATGCTTTAAATCTACTAACGTATTATAATTAGGATTCCGTACCTCAAAAGGAGAAAAGGAACCCTTATAGGACCACTGTTGTTCGTCCGTCTGTCTGTCTTGTCCGTCTGTGTCTATCCGCCTGACAAGACACCTTTCCGGGGCAACGCGTGAAGATATCAAGTTGAAATTGATATCAACTACTCAGATCTGCGGTCCCTGGCGGCTGTAAAAAAATCATACTTCAAAGTTAACACAATCAAAAGTTATGGCAATTTTAGTGCATATCTCCATACTTTGCGAAACGAAAAGCTCTAGGGTACTTGGTTCATGTTTACTGTAGTTTGCAACTAGATGGCGCTGCATGTTCTTGGTAGGCGGATTGTTTTTGGGATTGGAAGCGTTTTGTTCTAGGTATGGAACCCCACACTATGCATACATACGTTATGCCTTTACAATTTATTATTACTTTAAATATTTAAATAAAACTATGTTTAATATAATTTGAATTAGTAAGCACCATATATAAAACACAATACGCTACTACGCACTATATCAGAGGTAGAGTGAAACCCTTGAAATATAATACCAATTTGGTAATGTACATTACCAAATTGGTATTATATTCAAAGAAGCCTCTTTACCCTGTACCACGAAATGCATTAAACATTTAGTTGACATCAATGTGATATACTGGAAGCGAATTTATCGTTTAGTTTGCTCTTACCAAGGATCAATGGCAGGTTTGCTGTTCTTCATTTTTTCACTTTCATATGGCGGCATTTTATATTTGAAACTATGTAAATTATTGCAATAATATTATATATTATTATATAGAATGGTGTTTATGCTATTTGTAAATAAAATCAATTTATTCAGCAATAAAGATATTTTAAGCAAATAATTTGACTTTTTATTGTCATGGTCCTTTACTTATATAAATGCGAAAGTTTGTGAGGACGGATGGATGGATGTTTTTTGTTACTCTTTCACGCTAAAACTACTGAATCTATTGGGCTTTAATTCGGTATGTTGATAGTTTAGACCATGGAATAAGACAGGGGTTTTTTATCCTGATATTCCCACGGGAATGGAGATGACCGTGTTTGGAAGTTTTCATATTATTATAATTAAATATAAATTAATTTTTTATTGTGTTACGCTTACGCAGGTTGGCGGGTGCACTTTAGTTAGTATTCTGTATATACAAATGCTATAGGAAGTACTTAAATTTCATGATCTACCCGCCATCCTGACGCACACAATCTGTACATCCATCCACTACAAATAAAGGCCAACACGCTTGTTAGTTTCATCAAGTGGATTAATTTCATGTAGAGTCCGTGGCCCAGCACACAGAGGAGATGAAAGAGATCATCCTGATCTGTGGCCCAGCAGCACAGAACAGATAATAATACTACGTATAGAATGAACACTGTCATCCGCCCACCAATCGGCCTTCCTAACCCCCGCGGACGAGATTGAGCCCTCACGAGCCCCGCCTGTATGGGAAATCATCTCACTCACACTCTTGCACGTGTAATAAACTCCCATGTGTGTGCTGTCTGTGTAGTAGGTAGTTATAGCGCGGCTTTTATATGAGAATTGAGTCGATTGTCCAAGGTGTGCCAGCGGAAATATGCCCGGCTTAAAATGTGAAGTCCCTGGATCGAATAAAATAAAATCTCATCATGTGGACTTTTCACCTGGGCCCTACTGTGTATCGTATGTCACGTTAAACTGTAGGTCCCTATAGTTTCCTATAAGATATGTAGGGGGCAGTCGTTAGGTCATGTCGGAGGCTGCGTAGGAATCTTAGCGACCTGAAACTCTTTCAATATGGGTCCACATAATGAATTGACACGAGCAGTGTAATTGGGATGACGTTCTGTTAGAATTAACATTGTTAATATTACGAACTATAGGTTAAAATATATCAGATTGATAGGTTTAAATAATAAGACAGTAGTAGTTTTACAATTTGCTTTTATCACAATAAATTCAGTTTTCCATTATCATCATCCAAAAGTCTTAAATCTAACGTTTGACTAGTCGTGCATTTAATTCTTAACGGTATTTACTATCCATAGAAACTATTAGACTATTATGTTAAAATTACATTCAATAATGTAAACCTAAATTTAATTTAATTAATTTATATTATTACCAGCTGACCCGGCAAACTTCGTACCGCCATATTTTATTTCTAGAATTTATATTCTAAGAAACAGCTCCATCTATTGGGTGTATTTGCAACCTAGATGTCAAACAATATTGAAGAATTTTATCGATGAATCAACGTACACCGCCATCTATGAGAACTTCATAAAACTAAACAGTAAATAAACACTTGCTTAAGAAACAATTAATTGATACATTTTATTCGTTTACATTCACGACATAAGCGAATAATTGAGATGATAACTATCCTATCCAGTAAGTTAGACCAAAATACGGGTACATGTGAAATTTGATTGAAATCGGTTCAGTAGTTTTGGAGTTTATTGGCAACATACATCGTGACACAAGATTTTTATTTAAATAAGATATGTACCTATAGACTAAGTAGGTAGTCTATTCGCTTGAAATACAATATGAATTATGGGAAGGAAAATTCAAACACACACACGACCACACGCCCCTATAGGCGTTAGGTAGGTGGGATAGAAAAATTTCGCCGATGACTAGCACCTCCACGGTAGCTCATTTGGTTGAGAGCCCGCCGCGCGGATTAGTGCGGAAGGTGCGGGTTCAAGTCCCGCTCGAGTGCGTGGAAAGGTCCCAAAAAGGTTCAAGTCCCGCTCGAGTGCGTGGAAAGGTCCCAAAAAGGATCAAGTTCCGCTCGAGTGCGTGGAAAGGTCCCTAAAAGGTTCAAGTCCCGCTCGAGTGCGTGGAAAGGTCCCAAAAAGGTTCAAGTTCCGCTCGATTGCGTGGAAAGGTCCCAAAAAGGTTCAAGTCCCGCTCGTGGGTGAATTTTTCGTTCCATATTCATATTGTTATTAACAATGAATATTATGTTTTAATGTCATAATCAAGATAAAACATATTTAAAAGTTGGGCTATAGAGGGTATTTTCTGAAGGTTACACTTACGCATGAAAATAAATTGTATAAGTTTATGATAGTGAGTGACAAGACGAGCAAATCAGGTGCCTGATGATAAGCATCATGATTGCCCATATCAGACACAGTGCCACCCAGTGTTTTAAAATTCTAAATTATGCGTGGCACTGCACTGCGCCTGTCACCCTGATATATGAGTTGTTAAGTTACCAATACACGAATCAATCTGTCTTTATCTGCTGATGCCTAATGCCTATAGTATAAAATTGACTTGACATTGGCCTCAGATATGTTTCTTGGCCGGTTTTTTGATCGTCAGTTACGGTTAAGTTAACCACTTGTCAAACTAACTATAGTTAAATTTCTGACCAATGGTTAAACCGTGTGGAAAAACTAGTTAACCAGGGATGAAAAAACGAATTTGTCGAATTTTAACTATTTGTCAATAAATTTAACCATCGGTCGATTTAACCAGTGATCAAAAAACCCAGCCTTAAGAGTCCGGTGTACTCATTTAACGAACGGCTTCGTATGTACATGTTCAAGAACTTGTTGAGCAAAGTGACAGAAAATTTAGGAATGAATCTCCCTGCCGCGGTCTTCCCGTTGAGCTACAATATGGGGCTCTTCAAAAGGAGAGTGAATAGAGTATTGGTCGGGTCGGTAACATACGGAAATACCCCTGGTGTTGCAGGTATCCATAGACGGCGGTAACCGCGAGCCAATAGGCACACCGTCTGCTTGTTTGCCACCTATGGCATAAAAAATACATCTTGACAGGAAAGAGGACCTGTTAGCAGTTTGACACAATCCTATGGAAAATTTACTAAATCGATGGTTTTTAATCCCCTGTTTCCTCCGAATACAGTAAACCTATTTAATATATTTATATCCTGATATTTTAAAGTTGAAGTAAAGTATGTCCCTATCATTTTATGTTTGTTTATAAACTCTACATTTTTTGTAGTGAACGTCCAATCACGCGAGTAAAACTGGGATTTTTGGAAGTTCACTATGAAAAAACCAAGGGTTTATAAGAAAAATTAAAATGACAGGAACATAGGTTACTTCACTATAAAAATTTTAGGATATAAATTTATTGAATAGGTTTATTATATTCGGAGGAAACAGGGGAATACAAAACAACGGTTTGGTAAATTTTTCATAAGATTGTGTCAAATTACTAGAAGGCCGCGTACGCTCTTAACTTAAAACTAAGGTTATTTTATCATGTTTTACCTCAGAGTAAGGATACAGCGATTCAACGTCATTGTATGTTAGTCAAGGAGGCTTATATTTGTGCATGGTCGTTATTTACTCGTCGTCGTATAGAGGTTTGTCAATCTCGTCTCGTCGCGTCCCAGTCGACTCCACCATTGCTTGCTTCAGCTCGTGCTGCCAACAGGGACGAAGCAATATTAATGTACCCGCTTACTACACTACGCTTACTACGCTTACCCGCTTACTACTAAAGGGGTTGCTACCTAGGTCAATTCACCCAGGTGAATTGATTCCGAGGTGAATTGAAGCGACTGTTTTATTCCACTTTGTGCACCCAGGTGAATTCACCCAGGTGAACAAGGTGGAATAAACCGCTTTTCCATAAAAGTGTAATTATATATCTATACCTACACAAATATGTAGGACGCGAGAATAAAATTCCACTCAATTGTTAGTGGTTGACTCTCGATCTGGCCTTTATTTGCGCTCAAACATATTTGATAATAGACAAGCGTGTGTTTTTTTTTTCTTATTAAAAAATAATTTTTAACAATTTTTATAAATTTGAAAAATGCAATTAGTTATCTCAACAACTGCTTGGAGTCTGGAATTGTGCCCAGTAGATGGCAATAGGCTCGCCCCGTATTTCATGGGACCAATAACATACTGGAGAAAGGTGGGTGTACCTACTATGGGAAAGTCCTGAGTACACCTCTGCCTACCCCTTCGGGAAAAGGCGTGATTGTATGTTAAACTATACCAGATTATAAACAGAACAAATTAAAGCAGATGCTCACTACAAAATGTCTGCAGAGTCTAGTGAACTGCGAACAGTCGAGCGCTAGATGGGGCGCGGCGCGCTTCCCTCCGGTCCAGTCCCGACTGAAGGTGATCTGAGCGGAGACCAGCGCGGCCGCCATCATCCATACTACTGCTATGCTTCTGGAATGTGGCAAATGCATTGTTTTTTTTTATGATAGTGAGTGACAAAACGCGCAAATCAGGTGCCTGATGGTAAGCATCATGATTGCCCATATCAGACACAGTGCCACCCAGTGTTTTAAAATTCTAATTCTGCGCGGCACTGCACTGCGCCTGTCACCCTGAGATATCAGTTGTAAAATATCATCATGCCCAGTAATTTCGCTGGTAACATTGCCCTTCATACCGGAACACAGTAATGTTTGCACTTTACTGCTTGGCGGATAAATAACTGGCAAATAAAATAAATAAATAAATAAAGGTGTGGTACTTCCCCAGGCGGCCCCCTGCAAAAGAGGCCTACCACTACAAACACTTTAAAGAAAAGGGAAACGTTCTCCCAGCGCTTACTCAACAACTGGCATGTGAAATTTGCAATGACATATTATAATGAATAAAGATTGAGACGTACCTAAGACCGAAGTGCGACAAGGACAACAATATTAGTTCTCTCGTACGACCTAACTTTATTGACGTACGTGGACCTAACGGAACCTGATTTGAGCTTTCCATTTTCGAGCAGCCAGTACCTCATCTCCCTTTTTCTTTAAATTAATGGGCAAATGTAGGTTATCAATAATGGTCTTTTGCACTTGCCGTCACCTCCCAGGTCACCACTGGTGAGTATATACCTAGTAGATTGTTACATAAGGTTTTAAAGAGACCCATTGCATACGCGGCAGTTTTACTCCCGAGCTTTTTTATGTGGTGCACAAAACTGGGCGTTACACATTATATCATACAGAAAATTATTATCAAAGCATTTGCAATAGTGATAGGTACGTTCTCCTTGATGTGGACACATTGCATAAAAAATTAATAAGCACTCGACAAAAATAAATAAATCATTTATATTTGTAGACGTTTACTTTCCATTAAATAATACTCGAACACTTCAGCATATTAAAATAATTTATTCCAAGCCCACCATCATCAATCTCGCTCTACAATCTTCAGACGCGCTGGCATCCACCTCCCCGTGTTGCCATCGCGCCCTCACACACACCATAATCTTTCTTAAACCACACGTTGCCATTAATACTTTCCATAAAACCACCAAAACGTTCACAGAATCCGAAGCACGTGCGTCACGAAATAACTTCAACCCTACATATTGATCACTGATCGCTGGCTCCTATGTAGACTTCATGTGCATGCTACTATCCTTAATTTAAATACAAACGTTTATTTGCGAACGTGGTTACAACGGCCGGACCCCAAAATAGGTCTATAACTTAAAAATACATGTGCTCCACATTCCACCTAAACAGGCATGCAAAATTACATTGTAATAAAAAATTGTCATAAGCATTATAATGTTAATTTTAAATTTTTGTCATTTAGAAAATCATTAATTTTGTGTAAAAAATTTACATAATTCATTTTAAACATGTTATAATAGTCAATGTTTTTAATAGAAAGTGGTAGCTTATTATAAATTCTTAAACTCATGCGGAAATTGCTTTTGCTATGGACTTTTATTCTATAATGTTAACTCTTGTAGTGGTCTCTGGTCTTGTAGTGGTAGGCCTCTTTTGCAGACGTCCGCCTGGTGAAGTACCACACCTTTGCCAGTTATTCATCCGCCAAGCAGTAATGTGCAAGCATTACTGTGTTGCGGTCTGAAGGGCAATTCTGCTAGCGAAATTACTGGGCATGACGAGTTTCAACAACTAATATCTCAGGGTGACAGGCGCGCAGTGCCGCGCAGAATTTAGAATTTTAAAACACTAGGTGGCCCTGTGTCTGATATGGGCAATCATGATGCTTACCATCAGGCACCTGATTTGCTCGTCTTGTCACTCACTATCATAAAAAAAAAACCTCGAATAGTACTATGCATATCTTTTTCTATTATTGCCATGTACCTACTTATCTTATTTTCTTTAACTCAAGGTACCTTTTAAAACCAGAATTTGATAATCGCCGGAGGCTCAAGATACAAGCCTATAGAACTTAGTTTGAGTCTCACTGCAAATTTATATAAAACTACTTATAATGTAAAATAATTATGTGTGTATTGAAATTATGTTTATGTACATAATCATTGTGGCAATAAATAATTCTTATTCTTATTATATCAAAATAAACACATAATGTAGCGTTATAGCGAGGAAGTAAATAGTATCAGAGTTATAGGTAATAGGTTTTAGCGCCGTGTTTACATTATTGTTTTTCACTACGATTGTGTGAAAACCATTATTTACCACAACCAATTATTTTTTTATCAAAATAATTTGACTAATATCACATACTTACGTGCGTCACCAAAAAAATATAATCTCGATGGTAACAGAGAAAAATTAAAAAGAAATTTTCATTCCCTTCCTCAAAAAGTCCGTTAATGTTGCGTACCAGAGCGTCTAAAATAACTTTTCTAGCTCTAGGGGATAAAGTTACATTTGATGCATACTAATATAATAATAAATACTTACTTATAATAAGCGTATAGGTACTTAATAAAACGATACGTGACTTAAATTTGAGAAAAGAAAGGTAGTGGTTAATTATCAAATCAAAAAAAAAAAAACAAAAACATTTATTTCGACCATTAGATCATAGATTCATTAATACGAGATTCAAAGATGTCTAGTGAGGTGGAGCGCCTAATTTCGATAGATTATGCACCTACACCTCTGCCTACCCCTTCGGGAAAAAGGCGTGAATGTATGTTATTTTATGTTATATTAACTAAACTAAAGGGGTACGCTATAAGGTTCTGCGCAGTAAAATAAATTCAATATAAAATCCAAATTCTAACCCCCCTCTGAAATGTCTAGGAGCTGTGTATGTAAACTACTCGCGCCTTCATTAATATAACCACAACAATGGTGTTGCGGTCGGAGCAAGCTGTTCGCGCCTGCACTGTTATAACCAAAATAGATTTCAAGAAGCGCTCGCAGCAAGCTGCTCGTGCCACCATTGTTGTAACAAAAAAAATTCTCCGAGGCTCCGTCAAATTTTGGGTTTTCCAAAAGGTTTGAAAACCACTGATTATAACCAATAAATAGAAAACGCGGCTAATACAAAATATCCAGCTTAGATATAAGTAACAAAAAAGAATTTCTCCGGGGCTCCATCAAATATTTGGTTTTCCAAAAGGGTGTTCCGTCGGCAAAAAGTTTAAGAAGTTTTTTTTCTATTTATATAACTAATAAATACAAAACGCGGCTATAACAAAAAGTCCAACTTAAAGATAATTCATCCAGATATCACAATCCTTTTACAACTTGGTATTTAGAAGTGGAGAGAAATACTTTCCACTTCTAAATACGTAATAATGAATTATCATCACATTTTAAAGTTTTACCTACTATTAGTTAATCTGTTGTTTTACCTAAAAAGTAAACGAAATATTCAAGTTAAACAAAAGTTCAAGTTAAACACAAACGAACTCACCCACAGCGCACCGCCCTCATGTTACCGGTTCACAGTAAACTGGCGACTGCAGTGTCTCTAAGAAAGTGTCTGCCGACCGAGCGAGCTACCCTTATATACCACCCTTACGGTTAAACTCCACCCTTATACATTATAATCTGCACCCACGCTGGGGACTGCCCACTACTGAATGCCTTAGGAGGTGCTTCGGACAAAATGGTTTCAATGAATGGTAGAGTGAAGAATTAGATTTATTTAATCCATTTTAACTTATTGAAGTTAATAATCCTCCTAATATTATAAAATTATACATCTCAAATTTCATTACAATGTAATTAACTTACGTTTTTAACAGGTGAACAAAACGCTTGCGAGTTCTTACTGACCTTCAGCGCCATCTAGCGCGGTTTTGGTTAGATTGATGGAAGGGCGGATGTTTGTTACTCTTTCACGCCATAATTACTGAACAGATCGGGCTGAAATTTGGTATGGAGGTAGATTATACCCTGGTATAACACATAGGGGTTTTTTCCCGAAATTCCCACAGGAACGAAGTTAACTCGGGTGAAACCGCGGGCACAGTTAGTTTTAATTAAAAAGAAATACTCTATTGATACCAATAAAACTTAACTATATATACAAATTACAAATACAGGTAGGGACTAAAGCTTTGGTCGACAATCGGCCTTATTTTTTTTTCTCAATTTTCTCTACATTCTACATTCTCTACATATTTGGGAAATTTCATTATGTGTGGAAAAGCAACCACCTAAGTAGAGTAGACTGGGTAGGGTTTTAACAACTTGAATATTATCGAAACCCCTGGTACCGCTCACCAGGTACCACGCGGGCAATAAGTCCCTACACGATTCCAAGAAGAATAAAAAAAACTACATAACATACATTCACGCCTTTTTCGCGAAGGGGTAGACAGAGGTGTACCCAGGACTCAGTCCCATAGTAGATACACCCACATTTCGCCAGTATGTTATTGGTCCCATGTAATAAGGGGCGAGCCTATTGCCATCTACCGGGCACAGTTCCAGACTCCAGGCAGTTATTGAGATAATTCCTAATGGAAAAATCCAATATTTAACACTATGCCTGACCTGGGGATCGAACCCGGGACCTCTTGATTGGTAGTCGAGCATGCGCCCTCTACGCCACCGAGGCATCAGTAAAAACAACTAGGTTAAAGAAAATAACAATACCAAGATTCAGTAAAAATACTGAAAACTTGTTTGGATTAACAAGTTTTCAGTGTCTTTTATTTTTCTGAGATTTTTTTTCTTTGTGCAGTTTTTTATACATGAAAACTCTATACTACCTGAGCTACTGGTTTTGATATTAATTTAAAGACAAATGTCTATGCTTTCATCTCAAAGGTGTTGATCCTTGCTTACGAGTACAACTGTAGCAGCTGCGTGCTGTGAGTGAGAATTGTTACTACCGTACCCGGAGTGGTATTACGAACATGCAATCGCGTAACAACAGCAGTGAATTTTGCTGTCAAACGTCATTTTTGTATGCCGTTTGACAGCAGACATTAAGCAATTAAACGCTTTCCACACTTCTACTGCTGTTCGTAATAAGGGGGGCGGTCTTCGGTGTTATAAGTAGGTTATAATATTTTTCTGTCCTTTGAAATAAACATTTGAATGTTTTTATTTTTGTTTTTACGAAAACCTTTAGATTTGAAACTCGTATCTACAGGTACAGTAGGTCGTAACGACGTAAGTTTTACGAATGTAAAGCCTTCTGACCTCTTAAAATCAATAAATAGTTTTAATAACCCAGTTTATGCTCTATTAAAATGAAGGTGTCCCAAAGAGAGGGCAGAACGTAGGAGACACCAGTAAAAGGAATGATGAGCTATATCATCCGCCGTTCGCGACGTGAGCCCGTAATGTGGGTAGTTATAGAACCTAACGCGTACTTGATAGAGTCGTTAAGACGTTAAAACAGGGCCGTATTAAGATCTCTATGTCGAGGTTTTGTATTTTTATTACGCAGCGACATACGGCTTGTGTACCTATTTAACAGGAAATCGGACCTGTTAGCAGTTTGACACAACCCTATGGGAAATTTACTAAATCGATTTTTTGTATTCCCATGGAATATCCCCATCCCCATGGAATATTCCCATAAAACGCTATGTACGCTCTTAACGCTAACGTAGTAAAAGAAAAATCTAGCGTCGAATTAGGTCTAAATATAATAACATTTAGGCTATATAGTATAATATAACAAGAAATATAGGTAACAAGAGATATACTTAGCTCTGGTGCTATTGTGAAACTCTGGGACTATCAGTACTAAACTCTATTATTAATTTAGGTTGACGTTTTTGTAGTTATTAAATAAAAATGTCACACACTTAGTTTCGTATTGGCGCTGTATATATAAAATTCGAAAATATATATTCAAAAATTGAAATTCGAAAATATAAAATTCTATAATATAAAATACGATAATTGTTAATTCGAAAATAAAAAATTAAAAAGTTAAGTTGTTAACTGGAGATATATTTAGAATTTTATGTTTTAAATTATTTTTTCTAATTTTTAATTTTCGAAGTTTCAATTTTCCTATTTTATATTTTGTTTTTTCGAATATTATATTTTCGAATTCTATATTTTTGAATTATTAACTTTCGAATCATATTTTCGAATTCTAATTTTAAAATTTTTAGTTACAAATTTCAATTTTTGAATTTTAAATTTTCGGATTGTCAATTTTCGAATCTTATTTTCTTATTTTAATTTTCAATTTTTTATTATAGAATTTTAATTTTCGAATTTTAATTTTCAAATTATTAATTTTAGAATTTTAATTTTCGAATTTTATATTTTCAAATTTAATATTGTCTATTCAATATTATTTTTCGAATTTCAATTTACGAATTTTAATTTTCGAATGATTAATTTTCTTCATTCAGATTAGTCATTCTAATAAATACTTCATTTTTAATCAATTTAACTATATACTGAAATCAAAAGTTTTTATATACCTAAATAAAAAAATAAAACATTATTAGGAAATTTAAAGTTAAATAGTACAATGGCGGTGATGCATACCTACATCGCGAGCGGGGTATAAATATCGTAGCATGCCTAATCGCGCGTCAAAACTGAGTAAACATTAACATATCAAAGTGTACCAAATTGTGTTCGAATATTAAAGTACTTTTAAAAAGAATATTATGTAATTGTTTCCTACCAAATATTCGGTTCTTCCCTGGTTCACCTTGGCATTGCTTCTTACTACTTTGTATATATACTTACTTATTTACGCACATGATTGTATTAAAGAGACACTTACTCGTATGTTTCACTTCTAGAAGTCAAATTGAACAATATTTACCTTTGGGAGAAACCTGGTTTTCTTTGCAAATTTTTAAGGATTCTTATTTTCTCATCCACCAACATATACTTTTACACACATAGTGTTGAAAAAGGTGTAGTAATACTTAAGTGGGTGCATCTTATCCGTCAAACATAACAACTTAGAAACTACTGCATAATTCGCGATAATAAATCTAAACTTCCCATACAAAACGGATCAACTGATAATTTTTGCTTAACAAATTTGTATATATATTTTTGCTAATCTCGCAATTATTTCTTTTGCAAGTTACTAAACCTTTTTGTTACACGGTGAGTTTAGAATACATAGATACTTCCAATTATTACGCGACTTCGTTCCCGTGATAGTTTTGACAATTTTGTTAGTTTTGGGCCGGCCATACACGGACTGCTCGAGCAGTCAGCCAGTGATCAACATACACGGGCTGCTCGAGCAGTCAGCCAGTGATCAACATACACGGGCTGCTCGAGCAGTCAGCCAGTGATCAACATACACGGACTTCTCGAGCAGTCAGTCAGTGATTAACGCGTTCCTGCGCCACCTTTGGCCAGCCCGACTGGTACGCGTCTAGTCACCACGCCATCTCTTCCTGGGCCGGCCTCGGCGACGATATCCGTCTTCAGGTGTCCATTCTGTGAAGATCTTTGCCTAGCGGTCAGGATGCATGCGACTAACATGACCCACCCAATCCCACTTTAGCCTAGCAACCTTTATGCCCACGTCAGTTATGCCTGTAAGATAAAAAATAAACATATTCTTTGTTACCAGTGCCTTTCATCTTCACTGCAGGTACCTACATAATATCTCTATAGCACTTTCTTTAATCCCGATGTCCCTCAGATCCGCTTATGTCTGATACATGAACCTAGAAAAAAAGGCGAACTGAGTCTTCTAAACTGAGTTCTCACAAAGAGTGAAGCACCATAGTAAGCCAGCTCGCTAATACTACATAATAACCTAGAAAAATTATGTGAATGTTTGCATGCACATAAAAGCAGTTAGTGGTCAGCTTAAGTGGTTACTGATCGAGCTTTTAGCACACCCCTGAGACTCGACTCAAACCCATACAAAGTCGCGCTATAACTACCTACTATACAGACACAGCACACATGGAGATTTGTACACGTGTAAGAGTGTGCGTGAGGTGATTTCCCATAGAAGAGAGGCTCGTGGAGAGCTCAATCTCGCTGGTGGGGTGAGGAAGGTCTGATTGGTGGGCGGATGACAGTGTCCATTCTATACGTAGTATTATTAGGTATCTGTTCTGTGCTTTTCATATAAAAATCCTTCCGTCCTCACTATCAAGTTAGACCTCCCAAAAAAAATCTGCGAACTGGCTTACTACGTATGTTGCTTCACTTTTTTCTTTATAAGACTCCGTCTGCCTTTTTTTATGGGTTCATGATCTCATAATATTACCTCTATCACCTTTGATCCATTCGTCCTCCACTTTCTTTTGTAGTTTTGCATACTGGCAACAATAGGTGGGAACCACCAGATGGCAACACTGTCCATTCAATGCCTTTGTCCAGTGGTTATTTATGAATTTATTTGTGCTCGTTTCTATGTAAAACCTATAACTGAGTATAATATTGTCCGTTCAATATATTTTTGTCCTTTGACAATAACTATTGTAAGAAAATCCACACTTGTTTGCATAAATTGAAGTATACTTTTAAGTCCTACGCTATTGGTGCTTATTTTTTGCCTATTAGATATATTGATAAAGGTTCCGCACCGTTGTCACTCACCCGGTCCCGTTTTCTCCAGGTCTGTTCTCATCCAATTCGAATAGCGTTGTTAAAACAATATTTTTTGGCGCTTTTGCCGTAAGGAATTATTAGTTAATCTGTGCTTTTGCTTTGATTTAGTTAAATGAAGTACCTACCAGAGAAAACTAGAGCTTCCGAATTTTATTAGATTTTAAATTATTTAGTTCTCGAGTTTTAGTTTTCACTTTTGTTAATTTGAAATTATATTTTTAGCTACTGTCCGGTACGGAATATATAAAAAGAACATGTTTATTTGGCCGTCGTAGCTTATCACATTTTCCGCGCGTCATTTGAATGTTGCAATCACAAGATATTATGACAACTCAGAGAGCATGAGGTAATATTATTGGAAACCGATGTCGCGTCCCTGAATCAATAGAGTTTGTCAATCACGCAGTTTATGCAATCTGATTAGATTATTGATTTTTATCTTTCTGTTGCATTGCAGTAGGTATGTCAATGGCCATATTACAAGTAAGTAGGTGCACCCGTATTTAAGAACAATACTTTTGTACGGTAAGTACTGTGCTAAGGGATTTCTCACCGCGTCCGTCATCGCAGCCAATTGTTTCGTATGGTATTTACCGGCCCTATGCGTTCGTCGCACTTAGTTCTTGAATACAGGTATTAGTTCCCGTGGTTATGACCGGAATTCAATATCAAAAAGAAGAGACCCTTCGCGGATAGTTCGTTGCATTCAAAAAACGTATATAATATATGTAGGTATGTCCTATATATATAATAAGGTTGAACAATAGATCGAGTAATAATAGAAAATATGCCAAAAGTCACGACAAAAACCCGTAAGTTTAGTAACCTTATTATAATTATCTGTTGAATTAAAAATACTAGACGACAATAGATCACTTATAGATTACTTATATTTAAGGATTATTTATTGTTAAGGACTCCCAACGGGGGATACACAAAGATACAATATTCTTATGACTAGGGAATAAGTAAATGTGTTCCCGCAATTATAGGGGGCCACAGCATGTATGTATTAATTCAATGTTATTAATATTTATATTCATAATCTCATCTACATCATCTCAGCCAGTGGAAGCACACTGCTGGACATAACAGGCCTCCCTCATAAAGGGGGAGGGGTTGCCAATACTCGCAGTTCGAATAGGTACTAGTTATATTAATTAAATCAATATTTAATTTATGATATACTTATTATAACGTGTTTCAAAAAGGAATAGTAATTCTGAAGGGGGTGCATCTATAGATGATCTTCATCATACTAAACAACTTAGAAAAGAAAGAATCTATAAATTTTGTATGAGAAATCGAAATTTTTTCTTGCAAATTTCGCAATTGTTTCACGGGTTACAACATGCGAAGGGTTTAAGCGGAACATTATCATTATCATAAATCATACAAGGTCCACAAACAACAATAATATTTACAATTCATGTATTTATAATAACTATCATAATAATATTATTAATAAAATGAATTTAATTACCTACTTAAGTTATTTGTTTGTTTTACACTAATATAATTAATTAGTAAACAGTACCTACATAAGAATAACTTCGTTCATTTAATTATTTATTATTGACAGATCGCCAAAAATCGTAACAATGTCAATTTGGCATCATCGCTAGTTATCTAAACCGTATCAGTTCAGAATAGTATCTACTTAACAAATAACCATCTCGAGGAAAATAATATTGTTTACGCCGGCAGTGTGTGATTGCATTGTAAACTCGCAACACGCCTGCTATCGCCGAGAAAAAAATAAAAGTGCTCTGTGGTACGCGGACTGTGACCACTTCCTACTTATTTCCCGCGTTTTTATTCGTACTGGCAGGTGAGTCTATTTATATAAAACTCATATAGTTTAATGTGAACACTAAATAATAATATGTACTTACCTACTTTGATATATTTATTGTTTATACGATACATACTTTCTTAAATTTGATGGGCTAAAGTGTTAATTTGGTACTTCCCGCGGGTCCCCACCACCTTTGTCATCACTGGTGGCAATATTTTGACTTTACTAAATAATTATTATACATAGGTAGCAGGTACCAAATTAACGGATAATTTGAATTATGTAGGCCGGTATTTTACTAATGGCTTTTTAATAAGTTCTTAGGTTATTGAGGGCCGAGTCTTTGTAGATGGCACTATCTTTAGGCGAAGCTGGACCTTTCCTCATCCAACTATCATGTAGTCTGTTTGAAGTTATACAAGTAACTGCTTTTATATACTTACTTACCCCTGTTGACGTGATGTGCTACTTGCATGTGTAGGTAGAGCGTAGCGAAAAATAAATAAGTCCATATCTGCAATATAAGTACCTACACATAGTACATACACTTCGTTTTTTGCTCGTGCATTCTTTCGTAACGTTTGCAAATTGGATATATACAAAATAGGTCTTTCTGCAAAAAAAAAAACGTTGCCGAATAGAATACTTATTACAAAAAATTCTTTGGAAAATCGAATATGATCCACCCTGAATGGTGAGTTCCTAAAGAGTTGGTAAACGAGACACACTTGACAAGTTGGGAATATTATACCTGGTACCTAATTATTTGCAGACAGTACTGTGTCCCCATTTACAAATAGGATTTGTACGACTATATCTCCAATTAAGGTGACGCAGTCTTAAATAATGAATCTGAAATCATGCGCTGAGCCCCGCAACCCGCTTACACCCCTGTAATATTACGTAACTTGCGATTGACCGGCTCGATCACAGACTACTATTACTCGACTCGAGCCGTCATCACAGCGCGACTTATTACGCACTGGAACATAGACGCCGTAGAGTCTCCGTACCTTATTTTTTTTGGACTATCTTTTTTCATTAAAAATATCTACACTATTATTATATTACTTATATATAATATTATATTACTTATATATAATATTATATTACTTATATATAATATTATATTACTATACACTAATATTATATAGAGGTTAAAGTTTGATGTTTGTTTGTTTGTAAAATGTAATCTCTGAAACTGAATAATGAAAGGCCCGATAATGAAAATTATTTCACTAATAGGAAATTCAATTAATTAGATATATAACGGTCTATAGTATTCATGGTGCAGAACTACTGCTATAGGTAGAAATATGATCTTCTAGCTTTTAGCAAATCCGTTCAGCCATTTATTATTGTTGAGTCATACAACGTGTTAAAAAATGGTTTAGTAATACATAAAGGGGTGTCTTACTACACCCGTCAACCTAAAAGCAAAAGAAAGAATTTTGAAATACGCACAAAAAAATTCGACTTCCCATATAAAATGGATCAGCTGATCGGCAGATTTGTATGGGAAGTCGATATTTTTTGTGCGAATTTAAAAATTCTTTCTTTTGAAAGGTGTTCAGTTTGATAGGAAGATGCACCTTTAGTATTAATACAATTTTTTTAACACGACGTATATACGTAGGTAACAAGTATTGTTACCAACATAACAACACAACATAACTACATACAGCTAATATTAGTAGGATATGATGTTATGAAGGATATAGGTATAGGCATGTATGTAGGTACTACTACTGAAGTTACAGTTAGACAAAACTGAAATCGTCGGTAAATATTGGGTACAATACATATGAAATTGGTGTTTTGTACGGGAGGAATATAAAGATTTTTTTTTTTGTAAAATATATTTAATTAATCAAAGTATGCACCGTTGTTATCTATGCACTTTTGCCATCTCATAGGTAGTTCTCTTTAATAAAAAAACTATGGGGGTGAGAATCAATAAACTCTTTGAAGGCGGTTTGGACTGCCGCATCGGAGTTGATTTTTTTCCTTGTAAGAAGTTGTCCAAATTCCGAAAAAACTGGTAATCTGTTGGAGTAAGGTCCGGGGAGTACGGTGGATGTCGCAGACATTTCAATTGTAGCTCATCTAACTTAGCGGTTGTTAGTTGTGCAGTGTGTGGTCTTGCGTTGTCGTGAAGCAACAGTTAGCTAGCAGCTAGTTCTTCCTTCATGGTTTGCAGTTGCTGACAATAGATATCTGGCGTAATCGTTTGGCCAGATTTTAGAAAGCTGTAGTGAACGACACCGGCGCTAGTTCACCAATCACTCAAAATCCCTTCATTATTGTGTACTTTAATTCTTCATTTTCCACTTTGGTCTCAGCTTCAGATGTAACTTCAACTATGTATGGAAGCGCATTCTTTTCTTGACATTGTTTTTCTGACTGAAAAACAAAAAACCTATATTAATCTCACACAAATGTAGCAAATATTACTTTCATTAAAAGTAGCTTATATGCATATCTTGAACGGCTATGTCTATTCCAAATGTCATCAAATTCCCACTAGCTGTTTCAATTCTAAGTTTCAAGTCTAACTTATATTCTTGCGCGGAATCCAAAAACTTCTATTTCTTTTTTATTTCTATTCTTCTAAAATAAAAGTAGGCTAACTCTTTAGTATATCAGATATCTGCCTGTGAAAGTCCCGTCAAAATTGGTTCCGCCGTTTTAGAGATCAGGCGTAACAAACAGACAAAACAAAAATTGTTTTTTTTTGTTATAAGTATCGTATATACTTTCATATGCTTTCAATAAAAAAACTGTTATTTTAAGATTACAAACAGACACTACAATTTGTATTTGAACAGATAATAAAATGTTCGAATAAGGTCCCAATCGAGTTATCGAGTAAAGAATAAAACAAAGTTCTTACCATTTGCTCAGGTGCGTATTCTTATATGTTTGAGAGCGTGTCATCATCGTTACATTCATTTTCAGTCTGAAACATATACACAACAATAAGTGTATGATTATCGAACCTTCATAGGTCATGTAAAAATATATAAAGATAATACATACGATAGCTGTAGGAGTATGTTCAAAATTACGTGTATGCGCATTATTATCCTATTAGTAAACCTTTATTGTTCTGTAATTCAACATAAACACTGATAAGTTATAATAAAATCTTACGTGGGTGACACGTTTTGTAATTCTGCATAACTGATATGGGCAATCATGATGCTTACCATCAGGCACCTGATTTGCTCGTCTTGTCACTCAATATCATTAATAAAAAAAAAAACTCAGAGGCATTTCTTGTATTCTACAAAATAAAATAAGGAATACGTATGTATGCATAGTATAGGATTCCATACTTAGATACCAAGAACATACAGCGCCATCTATTAGTTCCTTGCGAAAAAAAAGTAGGGAAATATGTAATACAATGGCCATAACTTCTCATTGTGTTAACTTAGAAGTATGATTTTTTTATAGCCACAATATTTTATAGTAATAGTAGTATTGTATAATAATTTAATACGTATAGCAGATCTGAGTAGTTGATATCAATTCCAACTTGACATATCCACGCGTTCCCATTAAAAAATGTCTTGACAGACAGACGGACAGACGGACAACAAAGTGATTCTGTAAGGGTTCCTTTTTTCCTTTTGAGGTACGGAACCCTAACAATATAGTTTACTCGTATTTATTACATCATTAATACCTATTAAAAGCGATCCTTTAATTTAGTGGATGTGTAAAATGATTAGGTACACATAATCACATGATTATACATACCCTTCTAGAGACTCAACTGACATTGTTTTATTTTCAGCTAAATCCAGAGACGACTCCATTGCTTTTCTCTGTTCTGACGATTGCTTCCTACAATATAAATGGTTATTTTATTTTTTCATTTTATATTGTGGAGACATAAGAATATACATACTTACCCATAGATTATAAATAATATAAACCTAGACCAGATAATCATACTAAAAACCCGAAAATACTGCAATGTTTGGTCCACGCTACTGATTTACCATTTTAGTTATTTATGATGGATAAAATAAATAAACCAAACCAGTAAAAAATGTCAGGAAAATAACTAGCTATCCACCTATCCCAAGGAAAACAGTCATACGGAAGTATCCATACATTTAGTACATAGGTATATTATGTATATGTAGTAGGCAGTTAACAAATGTTCTAATTATTTGACGTTTACTTACCTTTTATTTACCATTTTTTTACACTTTTCAATTAAATAAGCTTTCCTCTTTCTTTTAGGAACTCTAACAGATTTTTTCCCCATTTTTAATGATAAGATATTACTCGGTAAAATATTTTGATCACTACTTTGATACTATGGTTATCGAAAGCGCGCGGGAGCTCGACTGGCACAGACCCGTCGCTGACAATGGTCAGTAGCGGACTGAGGGGGGACAGATTGCATACTAAAACACGCGCGAGCTTGCGTGCACTGAAAGGTCGTATGCGCCAAAACAGTATTTCTCGAATAATATTAAAACTATTGCTAATTTTATAAAATCAAATTAACATATTGAAGTATTTGTATAGATGAATCTACACAAACAATTTAGAGGCATAAATCAGTCTCATTTCCCTGTAGAATGAAAATCTCTGTTTTTATAGACCAGTCTTTGATATTTTTTTCTCTGCTGTAAAAGTTAACCAATCATGTAAACCAATTACCAAAATGATGTCAATATCATGATAAATGAAATACATAAACATTAGTTTCAAATGTTTTGTTGTTGCTGAGAAATATTGAGATCCCTACCGCCAATATTTTCAATTCGTCGTCTGACCTGTGTTACAATAATATAACTCGTTTATATTCTGGAATCGTATTATTTTTATTTTTTTTGTAATGATGCAGTGTTTTCTCTACATAATCTGGTATTGATTGCCACCTCGAGAATTTACCATTTAAAGCAACCAGTTTGTCAATTGACCATAAAGATCATGTTTCTTGACTCTTGACACTTGCCTGAGGTCATCCGGAGACCTATGCATTGAGAAAAATCATCTAAGTAAGTTGGTTTATTAATTTTATGTCTAACTGGTTTGAGGTTTGATTAAAACCATTCAAGTACAACACTTAACTAGTTCACCGAGAACTAAGATTAATTATTGAACACGTTTTCGGATCGTAATCATAATTGGGCCTAATAAGACTTACTTATAGCTTAGAATAGCATTCTCTATACACTGTACATTAATCACATTTTTTTTTTTTTTTTTTATGATAGTGAATGACAAGACGAGCAAATCAGGTGTCTGATGGTAAGCATCATGATTGCCCATATCAGACACAGCGCCACCCAGTGTTTCAAAATTCCAAATTCTGCGCGGCACTGCACTGCGCCTGTCACCCTGAGATATGAGTTGTTAAATCTCATCATGCCCAGTAATTTCGCTGGTAACATTGCCCTTCAGACCGGAACACAGTAATGTTTGCACATTACTGCTTGGCGGATGAATAACTGGCAAAGGTGTGGTACTTCCCCAGGCGGCCCCCTGCAAAAGAGGCCTACCACTACAGCACATTTGGGCAGATTGATACAAAAATTGAGTAAAATTTACATGAGAGTGCTTAGAGTAATTTAAATTTGGATTTTACAGTAAACATAACATAACCACACCTTTTTCCCAAACGGGTAGTCAGAGAGGGTTTGTATCTAAGGATATCGAGATCAGACAGTATCATAGCCATGGATAATGGATTGAAACGGGGATCTCATGATCGGCATCAGCGCTTGTCACTACTACGCCAGCGAGGCAGCCAAAATATGTACGAAATTACTCTGAAAGTACTTATAAGGAAAGAGGACCTCCTAGAAGTTTGACACAAGCCTATGGAAAATTTACTAAATCGATGTTTAGTATTCCCTTGTTATATATTTATATCCTGTTATATATTAACATATTTATATCCTGATATTTTAAAGATGAAGTAAAATATGTCCCTATCATTTTATTTTTGTTTATAAACTCTACATATTTTTTAGTGAAAGTCCAATCACGCGAATTAAACTGGGATTTTTGGAAGTTCACTATGAAAAAACCAAGGGTTTATAAAAAAAAAAAATCACAGGCACATGGGTGACTACACTATAAAAATATCAGGATATAAATTTATAGAATGGGTTTAAATATTCGGAGGAAACAGGGGAATACAAAACATCGATTTGGTATATTTTTCATGTCAAATTCCTAGAAGAGCGCGTACGCTCGTATAAATTTAAGAAAATATGGCCAAAAAATTTATTTTTATTCAGCTGTCGCGTATCAAGTATCAAGCTATATTTTATACAATATAGGTAGGTATGTAAGTGGACAAAACAGTGTAGTATACTACTTAAAGGGGTGCATCTACCAACAAACAAAACTAGAAGAAAATATTTGCGGAATTCCCAAAAAAAAAAACCTATCAGCTCATCAATTTTGTATGGGAAGTCAATTTTTTTTGTGAATTTCTTTATTTTGGTAGGTAGTTGTTTAGTTATTAGTTTGATGGGTAGACGCATCCCATTAAGTACTACTACACCGTTTTGAAACACGTTGTTTAAGTACTTAGGTATAGGTATTAGATTTGCCCAGCTTTACACTTAACGATATTTTTTTAGAATCCACCGTTATGGTGCTTTTGTTCATAGCTAAGCTTCGTTTATATCTTAGCTACCTAACACATCTTTGGTGAAAAAGTCATTCGTCATTTAATGTATATACACATTAAATGCCGAATGACATTTAATGGCATTTAATGTATATACATACATTAAATGCCGAATGACTTTTTCATGTTTTTTTATGATAGTGACAAGACGAGCAAATCAGGTGCCTGATGGTAAGCATTATGATTAATACCATATCAGACACAGTGCCACCCAGTGTTTTAAAAATAAAAAAATCTGCGAGGCACTGCACTGCGCCTGTCACCCTGAGATATTAGTTGTTGAAACTCGTCATGCCCAGTAATTTCTCTGGAAACATTGCCCTTCAGACCGGAATATAGTAATGTTTATACATTACTGCTTGGCGGATGAATAACTGGCAAATGTGTAGTACTTCCCCATGCGGCCCCCTGCAAAAGAGGCCTACCACTACAAAACTATGTATGTAATAAATGATAGATATTTTAGATTCATAAAATATTAGTCCTTGCTTCGAGTGATTACAGTCATTTATGAAGCTTATATTACAAAGTTAACCAATACATAGAGGATACAGGTGCCTGGAACTTGGAATCTTCTTGATAGCCTCCACGCGGCACCTTCCTAAACACAGAGGAGATGAAAGAGATTAGAGGGGCCTTGTGGGCGGGGCCGGCTTTGCTGCCCTCTTGAGCAGACGCTCGTAACTCCGCCGAAATTAGCTTTACCGGCTAATAGTCGCGCTCATGTGGTCACAACGTACGTAGCTCCGCGAAAATAGTGTATAATGCCGTCCTGCGCTATTATAACTTGTCGAAAAAGAAGCCAGGTGTGTAGTGTAGCCAGACAAGGGATTTCTTTTCACCGGTAAGTCCTAAAACCTTTAAATTCAAGTGATATTTGTAATTATTATAAAAGTATTATGTAATTGTTAGACAAAAACGACACACTTGCGAAACATATTGGAAATTATACATTGCTTACTACAATGCATAGGTTCCACCTTGTACTCGTAGGTGATCGCGCAATGAACTGCGTTCTTTGCGAGGGGTCGCGTGCGCCAAGGCGAAGCTTGAATTCCGGGAAATCCCCGCGCATCGATAGTGTTGTACCATGTTGTAAACATTGTCGATATTAAGTGTCGTATGCAAATGATTATTATGAGTAATATTTTGTAATTAAAATACCTCTTTGTAAACGTACTTTTTAGGAACAAGTTGATGTTGTCCTAAGGAAAGATCAATAAATCAAAAGTACCTACAACCGACGTGCATGTAGTATGAAGAATTTCATGAAAGTGGAAGTGGAATGTGTCAGTATATTATCAAGTGAGTGTGTGTGTGTGTCTCTTTCTGTCTGTCTGTCTGTGAAACAGCGTCGAAAGAAAAAATTTGTTCTCCTCTTTGTCATGCAAAGTAAATACGTGGCATCTACTGTGGTCTGTCAACATGTTAATTGTGATTATCAATTTAGTTGTAGAGTGTGGGTTTTCGTCTAAATTTTGTTTAATTGTTCCGTTTATAATGAAATCAAAATTTTATTTTTACGTTTCCAAAAAATCCAGATATAAGAAAATTGTGGATTGAGGCAACCGGTAGAAATAAATGGATTACTACTAAATGTAGCACAATGAATTCTTTTTGCAAAATTTTCAACATTTTGCAGAACATGATTATGACATAACAAAAGAGTCAGGAAAAACATACTTAAAACCAGGAGCTACGCCGCTCAAATACATCGTTATGACTTTTTCAGTAAGTAGGTAGTGTATGATTTATATCCTACTAGCTGTGCCCCGTGTTCTTTCCCCGCGTCCCCACCTAGTGTGGGTTAAGGGAAATGATAATTTAATAAATAGGTACGCTTGTATTTTTAACTTATGTCATTTGTTTACTTACTATAGGTTTAACCCATGTCTTTCTATGCATGAACAACGTTTTACGCGGTAACTCACAAACCAAAAAAAACATAGAATTAATAAAATATAATAAGTCACAAAATAATAATAATATGGGACACCTTCCACGCAAGGTCATCTGGTTCCAAACTAGGCTAGAAGCATGTACTATGGTAACCAGATGACTTATATACATACCTCCTTATATAAGCTTACTTATACACCCAGACACAGAAATTATGTAGTAACAACATTACATTGTAAGGACATTGTATAGTAGTTAATTAATTAATTAGTATAATTGGCTATGAAGCCAAGTTTAGTTCATAACAAATAAATAAATATAGCAAAAAGTTAAAGTAATAATGATACAGTAATTTTATCGATATCGATAATCGACCTTTAGGTGACCGTAACATGTATCCCACCAAAAACATACATGTAAAAAAGGAGAGCCAAGTTCAATACTTTTAACGTTTGGCTGTGGGCTTCGCCGCAAAAAGATTGGAGATCTAAATGAGTGCCAAGTTCTATGCAAAATCCAAATATGTATTTATAGAAACAAAATAACATTATGAACAAGTATAAAACTCTATTTCTTTGCTTTATTGCCTATAACAATTGCTGTTATTTAAAAAAATAATTGAGATTTAAAGTAGGTTAGATTTGACTTGGCCAGGACACCACTTATTTTTGGACTTAACTTTATTTTTATATATCTGTTATATAGCATATATTTTATATTGTGATAATTTCAAATATTTGCTTGTAACGTTGTAACGGTTCCAACGCTACATTAAAAAAAAATGTTGTATGGGGACCCCTCCTATTTTTTAATTTTTAGATTTTTTCCTACACTTGAACACAATTACCGAGCTGGATTCCAAATTTCATCCTTCTAGGTCATCTGGAAGTAGGTTAGATTTAGGTACTATATGTCAGTCAGTGCTAAATTTTACGACTTTTTGACCTTCATAATATCTTTATAATCGTTTGAGCTAGCTTCATGAAATTTGGGCTACTAGATGTCCTTATGGATATAATTAAACACACTTAGTTTTATGTGTTAACATTAAAAGAGATTTTGAGTTATAGAAGAGTCAAAAGTGGCACTCGGCGCTGGCTAGCCAGTTCCTTAACTTGGCTTGACACGCTGCCGCGTGTCTAGATGCGCTTTTGCGCGTGTGTGAGTGCATGTCAAACGCAGTGTTTGCGCTAGATGATAATCAATAGCAAACTCGCGATCGATGTGTGTATGGTTAATTTGTGTGCGTAATGCGTGCGCGTATTGGTCTCTTGCTTGTAGTGGAGTTGAGGAGTGGGAGACAAGCGACGACGAGCGTTCTGATACAAATCAGGAACTATTTCCAATCTAACCTCTTTCATCCTGATCTGTGTTCCTAAACTACGAATATAACCAAACCAATTATTGTTAAATAGTCAGATGAAAAATTAAAGTACTACAAGTTTCTTGTGCGTTCTTCTTGTAGAGGTATCTTTCCGAACGCACGGCAGATTCTTACTGATTATCTTGATTAACTTGGTAAAATGTCATAATTGTAACCAATCTGGGATTGAATAAGGCGGTGTGTCTGACGTTGATATTGAATAAAAAATGCTGTCAAAACATTTAATCATTGGTCAATGATGTAATCAGTATATCAATTCACGTATTTATATTATAATAAATCTCGTATCGCTACTGTTGTGAAGCCCCACGCAGAGATTGCTAAGACCTTCAATGACTGACAGATAAGACAACGCTCTTATGTTGGTACTTACTACTTACATCTTTCCTTGCAATAATAAATAGAAAGACATACATGATATTTTGATTTACATCACTTGTCCTTTTGAACTATTTTGAACTATATATAAATTTGAACTATGTATGAGTAGTCGAGTTGAATCCCTTAAGAGGTTAAATGAGGGGTGATTTTTCCATACAAATGTATTCCCGTGTTTCCTCCCTAGATAACTGCGTCAGAGCAATGGTTTTTTTTATAAAATCTAGGTCTTCAGTGAGCATGTCCCTGTCATATTCATTTTTCTACAAACTCATTGTTAAATGAAGTATGTATACCCTTTAAAAACATGAAAAACTGTCCAAGTTTTACTCGCGTAATTAGACGTTCACTAGAAATAAACGAAGAGTTAACGCACAAAAATAAAATAACAGGGACATAGCCTAATTCATCTTCTAATTTTCAAGATATAAATCAATGGATAAAATCAATTATTCTCGGAGGAAACACGGGAATACAAAACATCGATTTCGTAAATTTTCCATAGGATTGTGTCAAACTGCTAAGAGGTCCTGTATCCTGGTAAAATAAAATATAAATAAACGGTGGCAACTAGACCGCGTGGTCGAGTTCTTCTCGGTCGAGATGACCATGACGCCAGGCCTTTTCACTTATTATATGGGCTAAGTGGTTAGGAGATTTTAAATTGGTGTCGTACTTAACTTCTACTGGAATCTGTCCTATTTTCAATGTTAATAGATTCTAATATTAATCTTTATATATACTTACTGATCAATGTCTATTGAAAAGACGATAGTCTCTAACGGTAGACTGGTAACATTTTGATTTTCAATGCCGAATCCTTTAGGCATTAGGGTTTGTGGGTTCGAACATGCTACCGAATGTGAATTACAAATTGAAATGCTGATTTTAATTAATTTAAACGAAATCCTGCCTTTTTCAAGTACCTATGTAAGTAAATTTAAGTATTTAGCTACGTATAAATCTTCCTCTTGAATCAGTAGTGCCCCCACTAAGATGGGCCAAGCGAAGCGCAAGGCACTTTCTCCTTTTCTCGAAGCGCTTCGTCGTTTTTTTTTCATTAATTAGGTTTGGATTATACCAGATGAACAAAATTCTCGGGATTAGATGTCAATAGTGGACTTATTAAACATATATATACCTACCAGATTTTATTGTTATCTTCAAAAACCTCAATTTCTTCACTAAGTCACTGACGATCATTAAAAATTATAGGGTACTTCCTGAGCTCCTAGAAAGATGACATTACCTAAGCTAGTATTAGTAAACACGGTAGTACCGTGGGGTTACCGGCTTTAGAATAGTACCCTACCCTCTTTAACTGTAGTTGCCGTAAGAGCCGGCTAAGGGTTATGAGATCCAGAGGACGGGCAGCAGCGTCCTCTGCGTAAAACCATCAAACTGCGCTCTCCAACCCGCCTGCCAAGCGTGTCGAGTATTGGCAACAACCCCCCTTATAGGGGAGGCCTATGTTCAGCAGTGGACTTCCAACGGCTGGATGATGATGATGATTAGTAAACAAAGAACAAAAAAAAAACATTCTAAAACTTGGTACATCTGCTAAAACGCGACCATATGGCTTGCATTATCAAAAAAAATATCAGATCTCATGTAGAGCCAAGCTTTTAACTCTACACGCCATATGAGCTCCTATCTAGGAGAAATTTGACAAAATCCTATGAAAAATTTATCAACTCTATGTTTTTTATTCACCTGTTTCCTCTGAATATAGCTATATATCATTATTTAGATTTATATCCTAATATTTTTAGAGTGAAATAAACTATGTCCCTGTCATTTTAATTGCATAAAATTAAGCGTTTATAGTAGTAGGCCTCTTGCAGACGGCCGCCTGGGGAATACCACACCTTTGCCAGTTATTCATCTGCCAAGCAGTAATGTGCAAATGTTTCTGTGTTCCGGTCTGAAGGGCAATGTTACCAGCAAAATTACTGGGCATGACACTAAATATTTTTTCTAAGATGTAGAGTTTGAAGAGAAGTCTGTGTCTTGTAGAGTTAGGGCGTGTAGAGTTAGAAGTTTGGCTCTACATGCGATCTGCCCCGGTAGCACAGTGACCAGGGAAAACGAAGTCCCAGGAGGTTAGAACGTGACAGCAGCCCCGGTAGCACAGTGACCAGGGAAAACGAAGTCCCAGGGGGTTAGAACGTAACAGCAGCCCCGGTAGCACAGTGACCAGGGAAAACGAAGTCCCAGGGGGTCAGAACGTGACAGCAGCCCCGGTAGCACAGTGACCAGGGAAAATGAAGTCCCAGGGGGTTAGAACGTGACAGCAGCCCCGGTAGCACAGTGACCAGGGAAAACGAAGTCCCAGGGGGTTAGAACATGACAGCAGCCCCGGTAGCACAGTGACCAGTGAAAACGAAGTCCCAGGGGGTTAGAACGTGACAGCAGCCCCGGTAGCACAGTGACCAGGGAAAACGAAGTCCCAGGGGGTTAGAACGTGACAGCAGCCCCGGTAGCACAGTGACCAGGGAAAACGAAGTCCCAGGGGGTTAGAACGTGACAGCAGCCCCGGTAGCACAGTGACCAGGGAAAACGAAGTCCCACGGGGTTAGAACGTGACAGCAGCCCCGGTAGCACAGTGACCAGGGAAAACGAAGTCCCAGGGGGTTAGATGGTGACAGCAGATATTATGCAATGTTCGGGCGCGAAAGTGATAAAAACGAGGAAAATGAGTTATCCCCGTGCCATGCTATGCAGACTGCTAACTTTTTGACAGTGCGAGCCATATGATCTCGTCTTGGCAACATTTAACATGAAAATGTTTTTGGTGGGATTTTCTTAGTGTCAGGAGTCTAGAACTGTGATGTTATTTATCCATTCATTTATTGATCTTAATAAATACATATCATACCGTATTATCAACTAATTATAATGTTTAATAGCTAGACTTGTTTTGAATAAACTTCATTGCCTGACGATATCGTGTGTGCAACGTCGTTAATAGTAACTACTACATTCACTGTGCCCAACCCAGCTAAGCTAACGCAATAAGTATATTTAATTATTAATTATATATATGAGTTAAAGGTAAATAACATGATAACTCAAACTCAGATAATAAACAGGCCAAATAATTCAACTTTGTAAGTAGCTGTAACTAATATAAGTAGGTATATATTATGTTAGTTTGTTTGGAAAGTACCCGGTGGCCGGTGGGTGACAATGCAGAGGTTTCCAGGCATCTTCGTTTTCTATATACTTTAAATATAGCACTAGGCATTGATATAAAGATAAGGGGAGATAGGGTACGTTCCCCAGCAACAAAAGGCACGTGCAATTTGTTCAGTGTGAAGTTTGCACAGTGACATATAATAAACAAAGATAGAAAGACGTACCTAGACCGAAGTGCGACCGAGACAAAACAAAAAGGATCTGCTGATCGGCAAATTAGTATGGGAAGTCGACATTTTTCTTGCGAATTTCGCTATTCTTTCTTTTGCATGCTGTTTAGGTTGACAGGTAGATGCCCCTAAGTATTATCTATACCTTTTAGTAACACGATGTATAAGCAATATTTTTATTTATTTCAGATAACATTCATCAATTAAGTCTCAGGACAAGCCTTATCAAAAATGGTGTTCTTCGTCCGAAATATATCAAAGAAGTAAGTAATGAATATTGGGTATTCATCCTTACTAATCCTTCTTACTTTTAAATCCTACTATAATATAATAAATAGGAAAAGATTTTGAGGATGGATGGATAGATTGATGGATGGATGTTTGTTACACTTTCACACCAAAACTACTGAACCGATTGGGCTGAAAATTGGTATGTAGGTAGCTTAGACCCTGGAATAACACATAGGATACTAAAATCTGATATATATATTTATCTGTTGTTTTAAATATTATGGGTCCGTCGTATTTGCCGGTGGAGTCCTAATAATAAATTGTTAAGACATACTTATGTATGCATCGTGTAGGGTTCCATACCTAGATACCAAGAACATGCAGCGCTATCTATTAGGTCCTTGCGCAAAGTATGGAAATATGCAGTAAAATGGTCATAACTTTTAACTTTTGATTGCTTTAACTTAGAAGTTTGATTTTTTACTGCCACAAGGGACCACAGATCTGAGTAGTTTATATCAATTTCAACTTGATACCTCCATGCTTTCCCGTTAAAAAGTGTCTTGACAGACGGACAACAAAGTGACTCTATAAGGGTTCCTTTTCCTTTTGAGGTACGAAAGCCTAAAAATGCGAATGCTCAGATATGCGAGCTTGTATTTGAAAATGTTATATTATAAAAACCGACAATGTACATAAGTACCTACCTACAGTGTGTTTTTTTATGAAATCTATTTTTATTTTATCTCTGCCAAAGAAAAACATGATTTTCCGACAAGTTTATCATATTTACAACCTGACACCTGATACAGGGATTAGTTGAACGAATCATACCTACCTACCTAATAAGGATGTAAATATAATTTACTAGTTGGTTTCACCCGTTTTTTTATGATAGTGTGTGACAAGACTAGCAAGTCAGGTGCCTGATGGTAAGCATCATGATTGCCCATATCATGATGCTTACCATCAGGCGATACCATCACTACGATTGTGGGAAATTTAAATAATTAGTTTCATAAAAATATTTTAGCTAATATCCTTACATGCGACACCAAAAAAATATTACAATCTCGTTGGTAGCCAAAGATTTAAAGAAAAGGGGAGATAGGGTACGCTCTCCCAGCTCTAACTCGTTAACAGGCACGTGCAATTTGCTCTGTGTGCAGTTTGCACAGTGACGTATAATGAACAACAAAGATAGAAGGACGTAAATAAGCCCGAAGTGCGACCGAGACAATAATATTATTCGCTAGTACAACCCCACTTAACTGACGTACGTGGTTTTGATTTGAGCTGTCTATTTTCGAGAAGCCATTACCTCATCACGCGTTTTATTTAAATTTTATCTCGGTAGTAGGCAAAAATTAAAAAGAAATTTTATTACTTCATAAATAAAATTCAATTAAATTCATTTGTTTCAGACAATAATAACTAAATCTTTACCTTTATAACCTTATCTTTACTTACTTTATCCCCCAGAGCTTTAAAGGTGATTTTAGCCCTGCTCTGATACCTACGCAACAAAGACGAACTTTTTAAGTAATAAGAGTGAAAATTATATTATGGGTAGATTAGTCCTCTAAAGTGGACTGCCACCTCTTCATAGAGACTATAAGAGACTCTCTATTCCGTGCAAAGCCAATTTCTGACTCCTATTTCAAATAAAGTTGCAAACGTTTATTTCGTAAACAGCTAAACTGTGCGCAAACATAGCCCTAATAACATGTATATAAAGGCGAATATAGCATAACATTATTATAAAGTTATTGATAACATTATGATGATAAAGAAGAGACAAAGGTCTTGTCCGCGGAGGCACGGCCGCACACCCCCATTTCATCATACATACGTAAACATTATGTAGCGGTAAATATTATTGTTATTTGCACGTTATTTATTAAATATCGTATTTAAAATCCGTTATATCATGTGATATTGTTATAATTTCAGATGATTGTTTAATAAATTGAACGGTTACGTCGGTCGATATAAATTACGATATTTTGGTTAGGTAGAAAAGTGGCATTGTGTCTGATATGGGCAATCATGATGTTTACCATCAGGCACCTGCCCCCTTATTACGGACGCAACAGAAGTGTGGAAAGCGTTTAATTGCTTAATGTCTGCTGTCAAAAGGTATACAAAAAACATCAGTTTGACAGCAGACATTTAGCAATTTAAACGCTTTCCACACTTCTGTTGCGTCCGTAATAAGAGGGCCGATTTGCTCGTCTTGTCACTCACTATTAAAAAAAAGGTAACCACGAGATCTTTAATTTCGAAGGGCTAAATCATTTATTTAAAGAAAAAGGAGATGAAGTACTTGCTTCTCGAAAATGGCAAGCTCAAATTAGGTCCCATTAGGTCCACATACTTCAGTAAAGTAAGGTCGTACGAGCGAATAATATTGTTGTCTCGGTCGTACTTTGGTCTTAGGTTCGTCTTTCTATCTCTGTTGTTCATTATATGTCACTGTGCAAACTTTACACTGACCCCAGTTGTTGAGTAAGCGCTGGAAGAACGTACCTATATCTTCCCTTTTCTTTTTATCACTTGGGAACATTGACACACAAAAATATTAGGCGTGTGCCGCGAAACCACAGATTACAAACCAAAAACGGTATTGCCGAGCAACCTGCGCTGTCTTCCGAACTAGGTATAGCTCGACATAAAAGAGTAGATAATAATGGAGGCACCACTGTCTTTTACAACATTAAAAACAATTGAATCAACACATACACATTAAATTAGTCACGTTTCTACTCTTTTCTGTCGAGCTATACCCATTAGATTACTAAGTAACTGATTTGTACGAGTTATCAAAAAAGTTTTATTTGCTTTCATGCCAAACTTCCATTACCTACTCGAATGCTCAGCCTTCAAATAAGTATATTTTAGTCGATTGTATTGCTCCTGCTCAAATTACTTCTACGAATAATAATATCTATTATTCGTAGAATTACACAACCCATTCGATAAATATATTTATTAAATATGTACTTATATTCTGATATTTTAAAAAATGTAGTATTTTATAAACAATCATTTTATTTTGAAAAATTGATATAATATCTAAAATACCTATTAAGTATAAATAAGGTTAAAAGGAGTAAGGAGTTTAAATAGAAACATACATTAATGATGACATACCCTTCTACTAATTAATAATAATAACTACCTTGGTACCATCTTATCTTTTATGGATTTATAAAACGGAAAAATAATATTTTAGTGTCGGAATGTCGTTCCAAAGGTTGGATGGAGGTGTGTCCGACCGGTTCATTTATAGACCTACTTACATTTAAAACAATTCTTGTATAACGTAATATAGTATGTACCTATATTATAATCTTTGTTTATTGGTATCTTGTTTACTTCTACCAACCAACAGTATTTTTCCAAGCAAATGCCTACCTACTTTAGTAATATCTATTGCTATAATAAATAACTAATCATGATAATGTTACTAGCATTGATATGAAGAAAAGGAGAGATAGGATACATTCTCAGCGCTTACTCAACAACTGGCATGTGCAATTTGAAACAACAAAAAAGGCGTACCTAACACCGAAGTGAGCACGAGACAATAATGAATTTTACAGTCGTACTTGGACCTAATGAGACCTAATTTGAGCTTGCCATTTTCGAAAAGCCAGTACCTCATCTCCCCTTTTCTTTATATAAATGGTTATTAATTTAGGTACCCCCTGTAAATTAAGTACCTACGTAGGTACCTGATGTTTTTTTTTTTCAATTGGTGACTTATTTGTATTTTTGTACTTATGTTCCATGTATAATTAGGGATCAAGGTTATTGCCGTCTCCCGTGCACAGTTTCAGAGTCAAGGTTGCTTACTGAGAAAATTCCTAATGGAAAAATCCAAACACTGCACGTTTCCTTTGTTCACAATTGACTTACTTTCGTCTCGACCATAAATAGACATAAGTACTTCGACCATAAATAGTCTACATTGTCTTCTTTGATCTTCTTTCATACTTTAACGTCTGTGGTTTAAGCGTTACAAAGAACTCCTCCTGATTTTTTCCAATTTATTAAACCTATTTGACATAATATACCTATTTGATATAATTTATATCCTGATATTTTGAAGATGAACTAAACTATGTCGCTATTATTCTATTATTGTTTATAAGTAAACTTATAATAATATATTAATATATTACAGCTAATCACGCGAGTAAAACTGGGATATTTAGAAATTCACTTGGAAAAAAACCTATAGTTTAAAGAGAAACTTATATAAGACAGAGCAATAACTAGTTTACTGATGTTTACTTTACAATAAAAATAATTTTTACTTAACAATAAAAACAATAAAAATAAAATCAGGATATAAATTTATAGAATGGGTTAATTATATTCGGAGGAAACAGACGAATA
The DNA here is from genome assembly GCA_947063395.1 of Hemistola chrysoprasaria. Taxonomy (NCBI): domain Eukaryota; kingdom Metazoa; phylum Arthropoda; class Insecta; order Lepidoptera; family Geometridae; genus Hemistola; species Hemistola chrysoprasaria. Next base: position 6,383,735 of record OX346733.1, on the reverse strand, counting down.
CAAAACTTCTATTTTGTAAATTTTTTATAGGACTGTGTCATATTTGTAGTGTCTAGGATACGCCCTCCCTATGCTCCGACCTTATTATTATCGCTGGATAGACCAATTATCACTGAAATGAAATGAAATGAAATATGAAATGAAATATATTTATTTGCCTGAAGTAGGTATGGTAGTTATTGCTGTAAGTTTCACATACTTCGCCCGTAGTCTCACAGACATGCAAAATTTCAAAATTATGTTATGTATGCAAAAAAATGTCCAGTCTTCTCTTACACTAATAAATTATGCAATTAGTTCATCAATGTCAATTTATAAAAGAATAATTTTGTCGTCATTTTAACAGTACTTAAATGGTGCCACGTGTAATACTAGTATTAACTGAGACATGAAAATCGGTTCAGTTTAAGAATTAGCTATGGTGAAATTCCGCTTGTAAATTCATAACATAAATTTATACGCAAAGCAATGTACTGCAATGATTTTTATCTCTTTAGTAACAAGCGCAAAGAAGTCATTGAAGTATAAAATTATAAAGAGGCATGTCATGTTTATTAATAGATAAAAGAAATAATATCAATTTTATTACTTTACCAATGTTTTGCGATGTTGACGTAACCTTTTGGAACCAAATTATGTATTTTAAGTTATACTGATAGAGTTTTATGTTGGCAAGTCGTTGGTATCTATCTATCTACCTTTGGACTTAAAGTAATAATGCAATAGGCATTATATTGTTAATCTATTAGCGTTATTGATCTAAGCGACATAATTTTATGAGCTTAATAATAAAATATCTAATTTCTAGATTTGCAGATTCTAGTCTACAACCTCTTAAGCGAGAAAAACCTAATTATGTATATCAATTTGATATTCTAGTGCCGTGGGGTTACCGACTTTAAAATAGTACTGTATGTGCTGCCGGCTAAGGATTATCAAATTCAGAGAACGGGCACCAACGCGCCAACGTCCTCTGTGTAAAATTATCGAACTGCGCTCGCCAACCCGCCTGCCAAAAACCCCTTTATGGGGGAGGCCTATGTCTAGTAGTGAAATTCCAACGACTAAGATGGTGATTCCCGGAAGAGATCGTTTAAGGGCGTTCGTCTTCGATACAAAATCAAAATACAGAAATATGAAGAAATAGGGAATAATTTTCTACTCAATTTTATGTAGTTGACCTTAATTAGCGCCAAAACATATTTGGTTAATGAAAACCTCATACAGTTTCTTCGTATTTATGAAAATTTTAAAAAAGTAGTTTTTAGGTTAGGTTAATGTTTTTTTTTAATATAAAAAAACCATACGTTTATATTTAACAAAATATGTTTTCGCATGTTTTCGCATATATGTTTTCGCGCAAATAAAAGGCAGATCCAGAGCCTTCCACAAACAATTGAGTGGGAAATGGCTCTCTATTTCTTCGTATTTGTGTATTTTCATTTTGTATGGCATACGAATCACCTTAAAGGCCGCCCATTGTCGACCAATTATAATTAATCAGTTTTTTTTTTTTTAGTTAAGTCTGCACGTCTGTACTTTCTATTAATTCAATAAAGAGTATGTTACCATGATGGTGATATTCTAGAGTTACTCTAGACTATAGATTGTAGATCGTAAAGTTAGATCTTATTTCAATAAACTAAATCAGTACTAGGCAGATATATGTGTACTTACGTATCATATGTAGAGTACCTTCCTGGGAAACAAAACAAATCATTAAAAAAAAATTACCACAAAAGAATTTGCTATGGGAGTTTGGTAATTGTCGTCTACTAGAAGGCAGCGACGAAGTCAAAGCAAACCAATGTTTATAAAACCTGTCTCTTACTGCATACCACTGATTCATAAATGACGGAAAGTAATAAAAAAAAAGTAATCTTTAGAACGACTTCCCTATTTCAAACGTTACAAAGAATCCTCTCACCAGTTACGCGACCTTGAAAGTGCAGAAAAATACCTTACCTACAATAATAGATACGTATAACACAGGCTGCTGTTTTTAATATACGTTGGTATTGGTACCTATTTCGTGATGTACTATGGGCTTCCGGGTGATAGCCTCATTCCCAGCGGTCCAAAAATTAGCTTTAATTAAGTGTACCTACATTTTAATTCCCTGTCGGTCCAAAAAATTTATGTAGGTACAGTCAACATAAACAGACGAAAATATTACCATTACTTAAATCTTGATGTCGTCTGTCTGATTTTTGCTAATGAAGTGCAAGGTAAAGGTGGCTTGCATAAATCGTACCTACTCTACGAATCACCATAGTACAGGGTACCTCAAACAAGGTGCTCGGTCTCAGTATTGCCTATAATTTTCCTATACATTCCTTAATGACTTATTGCACATAATATTATATAAGTTATAGGTATTTATGACTGCCTCGGTGGCGTTGTGGGCGTAAGCACGACTCCTGATCATGAGGTCCCGGGTTCAATTCCTAGGTCAGAATTTTTGTTATTTAGACCCTACGTCACAGACTAAGTACTCCTACGTCTAGAGTCTATAGTCTAGTATAGAGGCTAGGGCTGTGTGATGGGCGTTAATGAGTGTGTGTGTGTCAATCAGTCAGGAGTTCGATTTTGATATAATATATACCTATATATATTGCCATATTATTATAATGAAATATTATAATCAATTAATTAATCGACCAGGCATATAAAATGAACCAGTATAACAGCTGTTCTCTTTATATAGTCCATATCTGATATCATATTAGGTAGGTAGGTAGGTATATGACAGGACCGCGACGAGTAAAGTCCAAGGAACGGGGTCTTTCCACTTTGCTTTGTGAAATACTTTATAATAATTATTGATGATATTTAATATAGATATCTGTAGATGCTGTCTTTGTTCGTGCGTAGTACGTACCTACCGTAGCTTAAACTGGTGCCGCCTACTTAGATGACCATATGTGTTTTTTTTTTATGATAGTGAGTGACAAGACGTGCTAATCACGTGCCTGATGGTAAGCATCATGATTGCCCATATCAGACACCGTGCCGCACCCAGTGTTTTAAAATTCAAAATTCTGCACGGCACTGCACTGCGCCTGTCATCCTGAGATATGAGTTATTGAATTTCATCATGCCCAGTAATTTCGCTAATTACATTGCCCTTCATACCGGAACACAGTAATGTTTGCTTGGCGGATGAATAAGCAACTGGCAAAGGTGTGTAACGATACCTACTTGACTTCGGAAGACACATTAAGGCGTCTGGTCCGTTGTGAGAAGGTATTTGAAGCCTTTTTAACCTGATACACGACTCGAAAATAAGGTTTCCTGGAATTATGGAATCAGTGTCGTAGCATGGTGGAGGCCGGAGAGGGGCCTGGCCCCGGGCAGCATACTAAACTAGCATAGGTAGTAAACGGCCTCGCTTGCAGCAAGCTGTTTGCGTCTTTATTATGAAAATTCTAAAGATTGTCGCTTCGCTCGCAGCAAGCTGCACGCGCCTTCACTATCGAAACTCTTAATTTTTCGCTTCGCTCGCAGCAAGCTGCACGCGCCTTCACTATCGAAACTCTTAATTTTTCGCTTCGCTCGCAGCAAGTTGTTCGCGCGTTTATTATCTAAATACCACACTTTTTCGCTTGACTCGCAGGAAGCTCGCATCTTCTCTCATCTCTCTTTCGATGATAGGATAGGATTAGTGTGATTACTATTAATAGAGGAAATTTTACAGCGGGTGAAACCTCGGATCATAGCTAGTATATCAGTAATCGTAACCCGGATACATTTAAGTTATTATAGTAGCCATGAGCCCTGACACTGTTATCTCTGCCGGTGTGGACATCGCAGACCAGACCGAGCCGGACTAAGGCCAGTTATCGCGACACCTAATACTGATGCGTAAAATATTTCAATTCTCGGAAGTAAGGAGTATTCATTCGAAGGATAATAATTATCATTGTCAATAATGGGAATTTTTCAAAAGTAACTTTTTAACGGAAAATTTTATACCATAACATAAAAGCACAGAATAAATAATAGTACTAACGAAATAAAAGGCTCAAACCCACTGCTGCGTATGTTGTGCACGGGCACGCGGCACATTTTGGCTGCATAATCATTTGTTTGACAACGTGGGTCTACGTTTTTACTGCAAGACACGCTATACACGCATCCCTGTACCGCGCAGCGTTGAGCTACGTGAGCGCTTATATATACGAGCAAGCCACGCGTGTACCAACATGTACTGCGTACACAGCTTGACCGCGTACACCACGTGTACCGCGTACACCACGTACATTTAATATGTAGGTACTTAGGTACCTACATAAATTAAATAGGAAAATTCCCCTGACCAGAGTGGAGACATTTATAATTATTAGTACCTAATTAATTTGTTTATGTAGTTACTTATTGTCAATCATTATAGTTAACAAGTAGATACATAAGTGATAAGCTCTGACGAATACTTATTGACATAGGTATACATATATAAAACAACAATATTGGTAACATCAACCTATAGGCCAGGAAACAAATAAATGCTCTATTGAAGGTGTAGAGGGAAATGCTTGGAACACAATTTTTGACTTCGTATCTATGTTTGGACTAGTTAGTAGGTGAAAATATATGTAAATACCTAAGACCTAAGATATAATAATCGAACACATGTTTCAGGTTATTTCTTAAGGCGCGGTGCTAAGCAAATTGGCCCTCTCCCTCACTCGTACCCATATTTTTGAAAATATAAAAATACTACATGAATTTACGTAAAATAAAGACAACTAGGTTCTAAAAAATAACAATATAAAGATTCAGTAAAAAATCCAATTAAATCCAAAGAAATTTTCAGTGCTTTTTTATTTTTCTGAGATATTTTTCTTTGTGTAGATTTTTATACATGAAAACTCTTTTGGATTAAATTAGATTTTTTACTGAATCTTTGTATTGTTATTTTCTTTATTTTACATATTTTACGTAATTACATGTACCTAGTATTTTTGATATCATCAAAAATGTAGGTACGTGTGAGCGAGAGGGCGAATTTGCTGAGCACCGCACCTTAATTCCCATTAGGTATAGTGATCCAAAATATGTGTTGAAATATTGGAAAATCTTTATACCTACACTTCTGTTTCGGTATAAGTAACTATTCACTGCATAATTAAGTATTTTCGGACAATCTTACAGTTTTGGGAATTTATTCCTTGTGCTATAAGATCTTGCTTCTTGTCAAATTTCAAGATGCTAAGCCAACGGAAGTACCCTAAAAGTTTTAGCCCGTTGTGCAAAATATAGAAATATGAGGTAAAATGGCCGAATCTTTTGATTGCGTTGTCTTAGAAGTTTGATTTTTTTACACCAGCAAAGGACCGTATGATTACCTGAGTGATTGATATGAGTTTCAACCTTCCCGAGAAAAAGGGTCTTGACGGCCAAACTCACAGAGACGGACCACGAAGCGATAGCATCACTTCGTTGTTCCTTTTTTTTTCTTTTGAGGTAGGTACGGAACCCTAAAAAATGTACCCATAGCTATAAGTTGGCAGGTAGGTACTTACCGCCGATTAAGAAATATTAATATTATTGTATATTAATATATACAATAATATTAATCTATACTATCTATACTAATATTATAATGAAAGAATCTTTGTTTTTTTGTTTGTAACGAATAGGCTCTGAAACTACTGGACCGATTTTAAAAATTCTTTCATTCACTTATGGATAGCTTAATTCAGTGTGAGTGACATAGGCTATATGAGATTTTGAAAAATATTAGGGATCCGTAAGAAAATTGCAATATTGTGAACCAAGGTGTCACATATATTCATTAATTTGCGTGCGCTGTGAAAACTATTGATGGTAGAATAAAATAATGTACTAGGGGTTTGTAGTACCATCATCCATCTATTTTGGTTTAGTCACAATAATCGAAATAGACATAATATGAATGCGCTGTAATAAGTATTGATGGTAGCGTAAAGTAATGTACTAGGGGTTTGTAGTACTTATCAATACCTACAAAACAGTATACATAGATTATATCCATCTTTTTTGGTTTAGTCACAATAATCGAAGCAGTGATTATTTTTCATGCGGTGTGAAAACTATTGGTGGTAGAGTAAAGTAATGTACTAGGGGTTTGTAGTACTTATCAATACCTACAAAACAGTATACATAGATTATATCCATCTTTTTTGGTTTAGTCACAATAATCAAAAAAGTGATTATTTTTCATGCGGTGTGAAAACTATTGGTGGTAGCGTAAAGTAATGTACTAGGGGGTTTGTAGTACTTATCAATACCTACAAAACAGTATACATAGATTATATCCATCTTTTTTGGTTTAGTCACAATAATCAAAAAAGTGATTATTTTTCATGCGGTGTGAAAACTATTGGTGGTAGCGTAAAGTAATGTTCTAGGGGTTTGTAGTACTTATCAATACCTACAAAACAGTATACACACAGATTATATCCATCTTTTTTGGTTTAGTCACAATAATCGAAGCAGTGATTATTTTTCATGCGGTGTGAAAACTATTGGTGGTAGAGTAAAATAATGTACTAGGGGTTTGTAGTACTTATCAATACCTACAAAACAGTATACATAAATTATATCCATCTTTTTTGGGTTAGTCACAATAATCGAAGCAGTGATTATTTTTCATGCGGTGTGAAAACTATTGGTGGTAGAGTAAAGTAATGTACTAGGGGTTTGTAGTATTTACCAATATATACAAAATAGTCTACGGACATTATGTCCATCTATTTTGGTTTAGTCACAATAATCGAAAGTCATTATATGCATGCGATGTGAAAAGTATTGGTGGTAGAATAAAGGAATGTACTAGGGGTTTGTAGTATTTACCAATATATACAAAATAGTCTACGGACATTATGTCCATCTATTTTGGTTTAGTCACAATAATCGAAAGTCATTATATGCATGCGATGTGAAAAGTATTGGTGGTAGAATAAAGGAATGTACTAGGGGTTTGTAGTACTTATCAATTCAAACTCAAACTCAAACAGATTTATTCAAATAGGTCGTAATCTGACACTTTTGCACGTCAATAAAGATAAACAGTACTGAGTCTACCGTGCGTTCGGAAAGATACCTCTACAAGAAGAACGCACAATATCTTCAAAATAGCCCACGATAAATTTAAACATGTGTTAAGATTTGGTCATTGTAACAATTGTATTGAAATAGTCATTAATTTGCGTGCGCTGCGTAAACCATTAAGGTTATATCTATTAAAATACAATGTATCACGAATTTACTCCTGTTAAACGTTCACTATACCTACTTCAGCTACCCGTGCGAAGCCGGAGCGGGTCGCTAGTATAACATAATATTAAGTATATTACGTAAAAAAGTCCCCGCGCGAGCTATGTGACATCGGCCTTGTACTATTTTTCTTTTATTAAGTATTTATTACATTTAGTTTTTTATACAATTTAGTTCTGTTTATTTAGTTATAACGTTTCATTTTAGTAAAAAAAAAAATTGGTTAAGTATAATATATCAAAGCATATATAAGTACAATATTATAAAAAAAATAATGATAAAGGTGTGTAAATATTAATTCTAATCGAGTCGAATGTTTTACATAATTTTGAAATAAAAGTGGGTTGTATTGTATACATCCTTTTGCTGTGCAGTGTTGACTACTGTTGACATGAATTCCAAAATCTGTCGATGTTTACATAATTCATGATTTTATTATACTTACTACAAAAAAGTCAGAGGAACAAATACACTTAAAATTAATTTTACAATATCCTAAAAGCTAATTAAAGTACATAAATAAAGGGCTACCCCCGGTCGCGGTCCCGTACACCGTCGCGATACATGTTTACATAGGTACATTTTATTGCACGCGTCTGTTTATGTACAGCATACACCTTATGATTGATATCATTTAACTACGTGATGGTCTATCTATTAACTAAGTATCTAGAATTAGAATAATGACTACAAAACCTTTCTAAGTACCTACCTTCTGAACCTAATCAAACCGTACGTGTTATTTTAGTATGCAAGCACGCCCCTTCACGCTGACGCAATCGATCCTTGAGCTTTGGAGTCTGACTTTCTGATGAAACCCGTTATAATATTACAACTCCACATTTTATTATTATTTTACTGGTTTTCCTAATATATAATAGTAACTATAAATTATTCTGTATTCAAATATAATAAATATCATAGCAACTGTTTGATAATCTACGCCAAAAAACGAGTTGTTTTTCTACGTAATAAAATAACAATTCTGATAATATGTACTACGTACGCGACACACCCGCGCTCTCGGCCAATCAATGCTCGCCGTGCGCACACTCCTACATTATAAAGTGCGCCCGCGCATGATTCCCGGCATTCAGAGTTAGTGGGCCTGTTATACAACACCTATTAATTAAATGGGTGATAGACTCAACAGAATAGGATATTATAGGTGGTTGATATTCTTGTTCAGTTTCAGTAATTTTGACAAAGTATAGTTAGATTTTTCCAATTAGTATTTTATAATTTATTTTACAAATTAGTATTTTCAAAATGTTGCACTTTAAGACTATACCTGAAGACTACGTGAGGAAAACGGCACAGTAAGTATTTTTCATTTTAATTTAAAAAAAACGACACCATCCCACCTCACGTTGCCTAGAAGATATTATAAAGTTAATGATAAATTATTTTATCCAGACTCTTCCCAAACCATTAATAAAATTGGTTATTTTAATATATAGGTTCTTAATAAATAAGATCTTTTATCATGATAATTCTTTAATATTTATTAGATATTCCAGTCAATATTTCTTTTCAAACTAGAATTTCTTCAATCTTGTTTTTGTATTCATTATTTTTGTCAAAATTCTTAAATACAACGTACGCGTACTAATTAGGCACCTAATTCTAAATAACCTACCTATTATAGATAAAGTTTTAATAAACACGGTACAAATTTTTATCTCATTCTATTTATGCAATATTGGGTCGACATTATACTCAGGAGGTACGAAGTCCGTAGAACGATAACATGGCATCAGGATATGGACGATAATAGGTTCCTCATGATATTAAAGTCTTAACATCATGTATTATATCAAAATACTTATTGTAAACTTAATCAACCAAAAGCGTGCCCTGGGCATAATTGATTTACCTACACCCGTATTCAAGAATAGTTATTATGTAAGCTACTGGTGTCAAGTAAGAAATTTCTCAACGCGTTCGTCACGAGTCACGGCATACAGTTTCCATTTGGATTCACCGGCCCTATGCGTGCGGTCCATCTTAGTATTGTTCGTAATGTGGGTGTTAGTATTACCTTTTGCCACTTCAACACGTTCACAGTCCCTCATACAAGGGTCATTTCTTTCCTGTCACGTCCACTCGTATTATTGTAAAAATACTTACCAACTCACAAGTCTAAACCAAAATCCAACTCCAACCTTACACGTCCAGTCCAATATTTCTCATTGAAAATGTATGGGTTTTACGACTCCATATAGTGCATGGACTTGTGACTGAAGTCAATTTGCGACTCCGAATGGAGTCGTGGACAGGAAACGTATTAAGATGTGGACACGACCTAATGAAATAGAAAACGGGACAGTGCCATCTCTAATTATAGAGATAAATTGGAGTAAGACGTGGGGAGTAGGTATATTAATACCTACTCCCCACGTCTTATTCCAATTTATCACTGCGTCAGCCAAAATGTGGTACCTAAATTAGCAAGCGGGTGAATTTTTTAGAGTGCCTATCGCCTACGCCTCTCACAATTTGTCTCATACCCAAAATTGCCCCACTAAATGCTTAAATGTATTTATTTGTAGATGTGCACAAGTAGCGCTCGGCTGCAGTCGTGCCGCTCACCAGACCGCGCTCCGAGGGGTCGCCAAGCCGAGCCCTGCACTCGCTGCGCTCACTCCTAAGGTATTTCACTTGACTTCGATATTTACAATTGCGCGCTAGCGAAACATACTAACAGCATACAAATAGCCACGTCTATCACTCATCAGAAGTCTGGAGACTGGGAGTTTATAAACATAGAAGATCCGAAATGGAGATAGAATTAATTAATCTGTCAGTCAAAAAGTGTTATAATTCCTTAGGTGCGAGTGTTCGTCGAACCCAGCGCAGCATTATGCCAACCAGAGCACGTCCATGTGTGTGACGGCTCCGAGGGCGAGGCTTCCGCCCTCCTGCAGCTCATGCAGCATCAGGGAACACTCAAACGACTGCCCAAGTATGATAACTGGTGAGTAACAAATCTGCTGTTGAAGATAGCTCAAAATAGATCAAAATAGATGAAACAATCAAAATGCATGCCGAACAGGCAAGACAACCGAAGATGAATTTAACCATGATCTAAATATCATGGTAATCTTGAAATAAGATAGGTAATAAGGGTAAGAAAGCAAAGTTAGTGAATACAAAACGGTCAGTGAGTTGATGACAAAATTCTCGTAGGTGATGCGAGCAAAATACGAGTAGGTTAACTTTACTACGTATCTCAGAACGCAGATCTTTCAAAATAGGAATAAAATCCCGATATACGATAGTATAAAAAAATGGTAAAACAAGCAGAATAGGTGAAGCAAAATAGATAAAGCAAGAAAAATAGACAAAGCAAATTAAATGATGAAAATGAAGAAATATATTCATAATGGGCAAGCTTAATAGAACATCTGGATCTTTTACCAGTTTGTTTGTCGGGTCAAAGAACAGCTATATAAATCTTAATCTTTCCCTCGTAGCTGGTTAGCCAGGACGGACCCAGCAGACGTGGCTCGCGTGGAGTCGCGCACCTTCATCTGTGCTGAGCGCGAGCGTGATGTGGTGCCCGTAGCCAGAGCTGGACAGAAGTCCGCACTAGGGAACTATATCTCTTCTGAGGATTATGAGAAGGCGGTTGCTGATAGGTTCCCGGGATGTATGAGAGGTAAGGAATTTATAATAACTGTTTTAATTCCTTATTGTGGGTACATTTTTGTCATTTGCTGTCTCTTGTCGTTTTGCTGTTCTAATCCACATTTGGCTCGCTGTCGTACATTGTTACACCATTGGTCTGCCGGCATTTCATGTCCTATTCTGTAACCTTACCTAAGTCGAATAGAGTATCAATTCGGTATCGATGATATGTCAGTGGAGTGCTAACGAAATGGCTAGTTATAGGATAATAATATGGTAGAATCTTATTTAATGGGTTCAATCAAGTCTGTAAAATTTGTTTATAACATTGAAATGAAACACCAAAGAAGATACATAATTCACAATCAAGACCCATGTGTAGATTTCCCCATTAAAAATATTATATTGTCCGTATAGGCCGCACGATGTACGTGATTCCATTCTCGATGGGTCCTGTGGGATCACCGCTCTCCAAGATTGGTATCGAGATCACCGACTCTCCATACGTCGTCTACTCCATGCGAGTCATGACTAGAATAGGTAAGTCATTTATTAGACTTACTAAAACCAACATCATGTAAACCCTACTTTTTTTATGATAGTAAGTGACAAGAAGAGCAAATCAGATACCTGATGGTAAGCATCATGGTTACCCATATCAGACACAGTGCCACCCAGTGTTTTAAAGTTCAAAATTCTGCGCGGCACTGCACTACGCCTGTAACCCTGAGATATGAGTTGTTGAATCTCGCCATGCCCAGTAATTTCGCTGGTAACATTGCCCTTCAGACCGGAACACAGTAATGTTTGCACATTACTGCTTGGCGGATGAATAACTGGCAAAGGTGTGGTACTTCTCCAGGCGGCTCCCTGCAAAAGAGGCCTACCACTACAAAAGCGTTTGTACTGATGTACAAACGAGGCTTTGGCAAACCCCACATTCCTTCTTTCTATAACTATCTGATAGATCTGCAACCGACCGGGATCCGTACGTCTCCGTACACAGGCATTCCTCTAGATGAGACTACTTCGGTGGCATAGTGATCGCAAGCGCGCGCAAACAGTGTCAGGCGAAATGGATATTCGATTTTCCCATGAGGATTTTCTCAGTAACAGCCTGGAATCTGAACTTGTGCCCAGTTACATGAAAATTTAAAAATACTATCACGATATTCAGATGGGTACACCTCTGCCTAAACCTTCAGAGAAATGTAAAGCATAGTTAACTCGACTTCCAGAATAAGTTAGTACAGCCAGGAATATGTTAATTATTGCATCTTCTTCTTAGTCGTAACGTCATGACTGAGGGATGTGATTAGAGTCAGCCAAGACCCTTGTTACCATCTCCCTTCAGATATTCCTGCCTTGCACCATATTATGTATAGATACTTGCAGTGTGGCCCGCAGCGTCATGCATCGTATTTACTTGTAGGAGAGTGTCCTCCGCCTGTCCTACTTACTGCGTTTGTTAGCCAGTGCCTAAGTAAAGTACGTAAGATTTAATATTGAGTGTGTTCACCTCAGGAGCGAAGGTTCTGGACGTCCTCAACGGTTCAGAACAGTTCGTGAAGTGCCTTCACGCGGTGGGAGGAACGGAGACTACTCCAGGATGGCGTTGCGACCCACCCAGGACTATCATACTGCATAAACCTGACCAGGATGAAATTGTTAGCTACGGTTAGTAAACATTGTTTTATTATGAGTATGGACTCTAGTCCATACTAGATTCCATATCCATCGGGACGAAAACTGTTCCCGATTGCTACCAGGAGTGGCGACTGGGTTTATTTCTTTCGATTGCCACCAGTGGTGCCGGAGCGGGTGGTGACGACTGGGAATAGACGATAAAATTCATGATTTCATGGTTTTACGGCGTATGTTATTGAAATTTTGTGAATTACGCCCATGCAACGTTGTTTCGGCTTGCAAATTGCTTGAAAAGATGAAATAACGATACTTCTTAGATTTGATGGGCTGTAGTAATAAGTATACTTCAGGGGGCGTGAAAGACTATGCATGTGAAAGAATGTTAGACCACGGTTAGGTGCGTATTCCGAAATTGGACCGGACCGGAATAACTGGAAATAGGCCAAGAAAGACTATCTCATATGACTGTGAAGCACGCACGAAAGGATTGCAAGTAAAGAATAAGAATAAGAATATATTTATTTTATTAAGAATATAAAATTTCGGCTTCCCATTCTTAAACGATCTACTGATCCATTTTGTTTGGGAAGTCGAAATAACAGTGGTCTCATGGTGTGATGCATTCTTTCACACGCAATCTTTTCACGGAAATTATGTATTTCCGATTATAAACAAACGCAACAATGACTAACGATGTTATGGTTTACATGCAGCGATATCAGAGATGATTGCATTTGGAAAACAATACATTTTTTTTGTATCATTTATGTACCTACATGAAGGTGAAATGCTTTAGATAGTTGGAAAAACCACTAGGTACCACTAAAAACCTATAAACAAGACTTTATGCTTTATTTTATTACCTTCGGAGTGGGTTCATACATTGGATTTTTTATAAGAACAATTGTCGGATATCAACTGTCTAATCAAACAATCCGAAAGAGTATGCGCCATTCTTTGGTGCAAGTATGCAATGCACACATATCTTATTTGAACGGACGCTCGATCAGACTAACGTGTCATACATGTCAGTATTCTGACCAGAAAAATGGTAATGTACTCCGAATGTATAAAATGTATGTCTTTCTGTGTCCTCATAGACTCATAACGCTTCTAAACGAAAGGTATCCAAAGGCCATTTCATCAAAATCGGTCCGATTTTAATTCGTTGTCTGGTTTGAACGGGTGTGAAGGCTAACGTAAACGAGAAAGTTTAAAAAAAATACATTTTTCTTGTGGTTTTTGTATACAGGTAGTGGTTACGGAGGCAATAGTCTGCTCGGCAAGAAATGCTTCGCGCTAAGACTGGGATCTGTTATCGCCCGACGGGAAGGATGGCTTGCTGAGCATATGCTGGTAAGTTTAATTTTCTTTACCAACTTTAAAAAGAGACATTAAATTAAAAAAATCTGTTGTCGAGGATATCTGATGTCATAGCTTAGATTATGTGGTATGTGTATAAATCAGTGTTGTGATGTTGTCTCCCTGACAACTCCAACATTTCTTCCATACCTTAGGTACACACATACGCAGGAGAACAGGTTATGGGCCCAGCATATTATAATGGATGATGGGCCCATAACCTGTTGGACTATAAACTGCTATTTGATAATAAATGGGTACTTCTCACTGATCCCCACCTCCTAGGTCCACTGCGGACTTCGGGCTTCTTTTTTGAATTTGTCCTACTTGTCACCACAGTGCTGACAAAGAGTGAAGTACCCTAATAAATTATTACGGACTGAAACCCTATGTTATTTTAGGGTCTACCTCCCCTTCAAGTGGTAGGCTTTATCTCTAAGTATATTAATATGCTTATTATTGTTATTATCCCAGATCGTAGGTATAACAGACCCCCGTGGCCGCAAGCGGTACGTAGCGGCCGCGTTCCCCTCCGCCTGCGGGAAGACCAACCTCGCCATGATGACCCCCACCCTGCCGGGGTACAAGGTGGAGTGTGTGGGAGACGATATCGCTTGGATGAAGTTCGATGATAACGGCGTGCTGAGGGCTATCAACCCGGAGAATGGATTCTTTGGAGTCGCTCCTGGTGAGTTAGTTGTATAGCTCAAAAGAAAGTGTCTAAGCAGGCGTTTTAGGTTAAACGAGCGTAATTCCCGAGAGGATTTCGGGTTCTTTCTGTGTCCTCGGTGGCGTAGTCGGCGCAAGCTCGATTGCCGATCATGAGGTCCCGGGTTTGATCCCGAGGTCAGGCAAAGTGTTAGATATAGGATTTTTCCATCAGGAATTATTTCTATGACAGACAAGCAAAGTGCAAAAATTACATGGGAACAATAACATACTGGCGAAATGTGAGTGTACCTAATATGGTGCTGAGTCTTGGGTACATCTTTTTTGGAGGAATAGCGAAATTTGCAAAAAAATAATACGTCTCGTCATATAAATTTTCCAATCAGCCATTTTCTATGGAACGTATAAATGTTTCTTTTTTAAATTTTACAATTCTTTTTTTTTATAGTTGTTTAGGTTAATGGGTGGATGCACCCTCTTAAGTAACTTAAAACCTAAAACACACACGTACTAAAAAAAAAATCTACTTCTAGACCAAGGAAGCAATCTAAATAAAATACATTTTGTTTATTCCCCAGGAACCTCATCCGCGACCAACCCAATAGCAATGTCAACCGTGTTCCAAAACACAGTGTTCACAAATGTAGCGGAAACAACCGATGGTGGAGTATGGTGGGAGGGCATGGGGCCCGCGCCTGAGACCCTTATAGACTGGAAGGGACAACCTTGGGACCCCAGTGTGAACACACCCGCCGCTCATCCAAACTCTAGGTAGGTAATAAATGAGGCTAACAGGTTATGGGCCCAATATGCAATGGCGATGTCAACGGAGTCCCAAAACACAGTGTTCACGAATGCAGCTGAGACGGTCGCGATGATATAACTACTACAATGTTCGAGGGTCCTTTTTATTTTGGCTTGCAGAGCTTTTTAGAATGGTGTGGAAATCAATAACGTCGTCATATAAAAAAGTCATTATCGTCATCTCAGCCTCAGGAAGTCGGCTTATGCAACACTACGGGACATAGGCCAATACTCGCCACGCTTGGCAGGCGGGTTGGCGAGTGCAGTTCGATGGTTTTACAAAGAGGACGCTGGTGCCCGCCCTCTGGATCTTATTAACACTTAGCCGGCTTTTACGGCAACCACGGTTAGAGAGGGCGGGGTGAACTCTATAGCCGGTAACCCCACCAGGCTGTCATAAAAATTAAACGGCCATTTTATTTTCCCGTAGGTTCTGCACCCCAGCCAGCCAGTGTCCAATCATAGACAATGCGTGGGAGAGCGCCGAAGGAGTCCCAATATCCGCCATCTTGCTCGGAGGCCGCCGGCCGCAAGGCGTCCCTCTCGTGGTCGAGGCTCGGGACTGGCAGCACGGGGTCTTCATGGGGGCCTCCATGAGGTCTGAGTCTACTGCCGCTGCTGAATATAGCGTGAGTGGTTTTTTTACTGACAAGAATATTTTGGCAAGTTGCTAGAAGAGGACTTTTTTTTTATGATAGTGAGTAACAAGACGAGCAAATCAGGTGCCTGATGGTAAGCATCATGATTGCCCATATCAGACACAGTGCCAACCAGTGTTTTAATATTCAAAATTCTGCGGGGCTCTGCACTGCGCCTGTCACCCCGAGATATTAGTTGTTGAAACTCGTCATGCCCAGTAATTTCGCTGGTAACATCGCCCTTCATACCGGAACCCAGTAATGTTTGCACATTACTGCTTGGCGGATGAATAACTGGCAAAGGTGTGGTACTTCCCCGGGCGGCCCCCTGCAAAAGAGGCCTACCACTACAAAACAACACTTACCTCTATGAAATCGCTTCGATCCTACTAATGTTAATAAATGAGAAAGTTTGTCGGTATGTGTGTGTTTAGTATGTATTTATTGCCTGCTGATTAGACTGAAATTTGGTACTTATTCAAATAGCTTAGAGCCTGAAATAACACATCAAATAGTAGCCCATATGGTACTCGGCAAAAACTGGAACTCAATATAGAAGTTGAATGAGGTGCCATTGGCCAAGTGGTGAAAAAAATAATCTGTCTACTGTCTATGATATCAAAGTCGTCAGTGTGGCCCGACACGTAACTGTATTTGCCAGTATCAATCAGGTTAAAGGACTTCAAACAAACCTCTCGATTCGAAGGATCCTTCGAATTTTTGCATAATTTTTTTTTCTTAAATAATATATATTGTTTTTTTTTTAATAGGGTAAAGTAATAATGCACGATCCGTTCGCTATGCGTCCGTTCTTCGGGTACAACTTCGGCGAGTATCTGAGCCACTGGCTGTCGATGCCGCAACAAGGACGACATATGCCTAAGATATTCCATGTCAACTGGTTTAGGAAGGATAGCCAGGTATGGACTTATCACTATAATATATTATAAAATCCTAAATGACTCCCTGATCCTAGAGACTTGAAACTTGGAATGTAGGTTCTTCTTGTTGTCTGGACATATGCTAAAAAAGGATTTTTGATAATTCACATTCTAAGGGGTCCAAAAGGGCGTCAAAGTTTTCGTATAAAACTCCCACATTTAAAATTGCGAGCGGGCAAAGCCACCGTGTCTACTAAAAGGATCTGGATGAACTGTGTAGAGATGAGAATATGCGTGAAAAGGGAGTGAATGCAGAGATAGCGAATACAATCACGATATTTTCCCTAAAGGGGTAGGCAGAGATGCACTGTCACTGATATGTAAACATGGCCAAATTTTCTCATAGCTATATAAAACCTATGGGGTGTAAGTTTCATATAGGTAGCCTATTTATTTATATTTAGCCATGTGAAAATTTGGCCATGTTTACATATTAGTGCTCGCGACTACCCAGGACTCAGTCCCATTGTAGGTACACCCACATTTCGCCAGTATGATTAGTCCCATGTAATAGGGGGCGAGCCATCTACCGGGCACAGTTCTAGACTCCAATCAGTTATTGAGATAATTCCTAATGGAAAAATCAATAACACCGCCTGACGTGGGGATCTAGTCGAGTTTACGCCTACTACGCCACCCAGTCATAAAAAAAAGAATGCGGAATATACAGGAATGGGGAAATAAGACGTGCTCTGCTGATCCCACTTAGTGGGATAAGGGCAGAAAGATGATGTTGATCTAGTAATCACAAACGCTTCAGCTGAGCATGAGGTCCTGGTTACGGTTCCTAGGTCAGGAAAAAAGTGTTATTAGATTTTGTTAGCACAGTGACCAGGGAAAATGAAGTCCCAGGAGGGTAGAACGAGACAGCAGATATGAATTGTTCGGGCGCGAAAGAGAAAAAAACAGGAAAAACACGTGCTCTCCGCGGTGTGGTAGGCGGGCTGGAAACTGTATTTGAGCCAGGTTGATGGAAATAGGCTCGCCCCCTATTATATGGGACGTAAAACATAATAGGTGTATGTAAGGTACCTACTATGGAACTGGGTATACCTTTGCAGCCTTACCCAAGCATTTGAGAGATGTATTTCATTTTCAAACAAGGAGAAAAGAAAAACTGTTTCGTTCGCGCTCAGAGTTATCGTGCACGGGGCGCGGACTCTAGTGCACTACACACTATTATTCAAACTTTATTGCCATTAATTATTTTTATAATTTACCCAGATTTCATGGGTAATAGAAATCTGGCAA
Organism: Hemistola chrysoprasaria; assembly: GCA_947063395.1. Classification (NCBI taxonomy): domain Eukaryota; kingdom Metazoa; phylum Arthropoda; class Insecta; order Lepidoptera; family Geometridae; genus Hemistola; species Hemistola chrysoprasaria. The sequence goes on along the minus strand of OX346733.1, from coordinate 6,365,533 downwards.
ATAGGATATTCAAGAACAAAAATTAGTACACTACCTCTAGGTACTTACTTAATTTTTTTATCCTCTTAACTTCTTAAAATGTTAGACTCAAATCTTTTTAAAAGTTAAATCTTTAAAAATATACTTTCTTTTCATCCCCAGGGTAAATTCCTCTGGCCAGGCTTCGGCGAGAACTCCCGCGTATTAGACTGGATCCTCAGAAGATGCGACAACGAACCTTGCTTTAAGGAAACTCCTCTGGGCAATGTACCGGCTTCAGGTGGCTTGAATACTGAAGGCTTGGGACAGATAGATATGGACACGCTTTTCAGTATACCTAAGGAGTTTTGGCTACAGGAGGTAATTTGGCCTCTATAGTTTTTATAGTCTTTAACGAAACAATCTACTATTATTGTTACACAAGGGACAAAAAGATCTATTGCATACGAGTTTTACTACCGAGCTTTAGCGACTGAGTAAAAAGAAACCGAGTTATAATGAGTTTTAGCACCGTGTATTATTACACTTTACTACGATTGTGAAAAAAATAAATTATTAATTTCATTAAAACATTTTGGCTAATATCTTATACGTGCAAAAATATATTCGTTAGTAAAAAACAAAAATGAAATATTTACTTTATCCCCTTGAGATAGAAAAGTTATTTTAGCCCCGCTATGTACCAACAATGACGGACTTTTTGAGCAAGAGTAAAAAAAATTCGCGTGGAGACAAACCCATTAATCCGAATGCGACAGAACTGTACTGCGATTTATTCAAGTCTGATGCTCGTATGTATGATTACCGATGATTGCCGGGTGATGATTACCGAATTATTAACCGGGGCCACACTTCAAAACCTTTCCGCTTGAGACAATGTTTCCAAAATGGTAGCTTAAGTTTATTTTTCTATTTACAGGCGAAAGCAATTGAAAAGTATTTCACAGAAGAAGTCGGCGCGGACCTTCCTAAAGAAATGTGGGACGAATTGAACAAACTCAGGAAAAATATCCAACAATCTTAATTTAATGCCAAAGATTCACAGCTTTTTAATAAAATACTCCCCTTAAAGCAATGATATCTTATATAAAGAGACGTTTCACTTTATTTTGTCAAAAATAAATCTGGCCTTTAACCACGCGTGCGCTCATTTTAGAGGCTCACCAATTTGCGTGCGCAACAACGCCTCAACCAATTAATGACATCATAACATTTTATGACGTATCTTTATAAAAAAATCTCATTGCTATAATGTCGTTTATTAGAGATGATTTTAATGAAATTTCGGAGACCATAAATTACGATTAAGAAAATGATTATCCGAAAAAAATTTAAGTAAGCCAAGATCATTAATCAAGCTTCAAAGGTTATTACAGTGCGTTAATTTTACTACTGACTTTGATATTTAGTAACTTTTTTTAAAGTTAAAAGTTCCAGATCATGTGAAAGGCGTACTATAATGCTATAGAAATGTCATCGCAAGGATTTCCCCTCTGCTCATATATACTTGTTTCAAATGCAGCGACTGACATAATCACTATAATATATTATAAAATCCTAAATGACTCACTGACTGACATGCAACGTAGAGTCCAAAACACTGATCCTAGAAACTTGAAACTTGGAATGTGGGTTGTTTTCGTTATCTGGACATGTACTAAGAAACTATTTTTGTAAACTCACATTCTAAGCGGTCCAAGAAGGGCGTCAAAGTTTTGATAAAACTCCCATATTTCATAATTACGAGTGGGCAAATCCGCTGTCATACACTAGTTAATGCATATATTGATTTCGTGATTATGTAAATATGTGAACAAGACCTCACCCCCCTGAAAAATTGACAAAAACAGAGTATCTACTGATTAAAAAAAAACTCAAAACTCAAACAGATTTATTCAAATAGGTCATAATCTGACACTTTTGCACGTCAATAAAGATACAGTACTGAGTCTACCGTGCGTTCGGAAAGATACCTCTACAAGAAGAACGCACAAGAAACTTGTAGGGCTTAATTTTTTCAACAGATAGTGTTACAATATTTGGTTTGATTACATTCGTTTTCTTTGAAGGTGCCGCGAGGCGGCTATGCAGAAGTTTCCAGGCATCTTTGTCCTCTATGTACTGGTTGACTTTATAATAAGCCTTCTTTAGTAAAGTAGATTTTATATAGGTTTTGAATTTATTCCTGAGAGCCCAGTTATCTCTTTTGGGATTTTATTACGGATTTTCACGTAGGGCTTGATGCTTACACCCTGTAAAAACAGCTTCATACCTGACAGCTAAACAAAAATCATATTTTTGGCCTTAGTTCCGTAAATTAAGTTCTAAGAGGGTATTTGATTAATCATTTGAATTATATATTACCTCATATGATACGATTTATGTACCTAATTTAAGAAAATATGACAAAAAGATTGGTTTTGGTTCAGCTGTCACATATCCACCTACATTTTACAAGGTATAGTGCTTTCTATTTATTAATTTCAGACTTATAGAGACTCACTTGTTATATGTGTATTTGTGAATAGAACAAATACTTTGAGATTAAAATATTTCTGATATTTTTCTAGTTAAATAGGAATTAAAAATAAATGTGTTAAGGCCTACCCAGAACAACTAGGTATAAGTAAATCGATGTTTTGACAGAAGAAAATGTAAAGAAATGTGGGTATTTTTAATATTTTGAAAATACAATGGCTGTGCTAGGTAACTTGTATTGTAAGTATACTTATGAATAATTGTCGAATTAATATCTTAATTGTAATTAATATCTTTATTGTATATTGAATAAAATATAAATGTAAAATAATGTTAAAGATGTTTTATTACTACATCACCTTAGTACCTTACTCTTTATTGTGACCAAAATAAAAATAATATACAGCTTCAACTTACAAATAAATAAGAGCGTACGCGGCCTTCTAGAAATTTGACACAATCCTATGAAAAAAATACCATATCGATGTTTTGTATTCCCCTGTTTCCTCCGAAATATAATTAACCCAATGGCGGGATGAACTGGACACATATTGAAATAGTTGGATTACCATAGCTTGCCCAGCAGTGGGACAAACCAGGCTGATAATAATAACAATAAATTTATATCCTGATATTTTATAGTGAAGTAACTTAAGTCCCTGACACTTTAATTTTTCTTATAAACTTTTGGATTTTTCATAGTGAACTTCCTAAAATTCACACGTTCACTACAAAAAAAAATTTTTTTTTTTTTGAGTTTATAAACAACAAAAACAATAAATTAGGGATATAATTCATCTTTAAAATATCAGAATATAAATATATCAAAAAGGTTTACTGTATTCGGAGGAAACGGGAATACAAAACATCGATTTAGTAAATTTTCCAAAGGATTGTGTCTAACTGCTAAGAGGTCCTCTTTCCTGTTAAAGTAATTCTTATTGGTCGACAATAGGTGGTCTTATCGCTTTAAGCTCTTTAGATAGGTACGACTTATTATATTTATAAAGACGTGTAATTAGAGTAAAGTAAGTCCGTTAGACGGAACGGAATACCAGCGCAGGTTTTTCAACCTGTTTATGCTAAGTTGGTACTGTTTCGCGGCACACGCAATGTTAGCATTATTAGGCTAATATATTTATTTTTAATTCAGTACAACGCTAGAACTAACTTAATGCTAAAATAGCATTTTCTGCCAGTTATCCTGGAGAGTGGAGAAAATGTTGGTGGTGAAAATGGGTGCAGACAAAGGGAAATATATTTGCTTAGTTGTATGTGTGTTGTGAATAAAATTCTTTTTTCTTTATTTTTTTACTTATTATAAAATATTAATGATTTGACTCGAGCAGTGTGATTGGGGAAACCCGTTCTGTTAGCTGTTAAAGTATAAATTACAATTAGGTAAAAACTAAAAAACTCACAGATTTTCATACGGTTTCACAGTGAATGGCGGATGTAGTGAACTTTAAATGATTTTTTTGAGAAAGCGAATGATATTTTATCTGTTTATTTCATATGTTTTGCTGAAAATACTCGAACTCCATCTTGCGTTGAAGCTCTAGCGTATTTCGTTAGTAACGCGTTGACATTCATCTTTTCCGTTGCATAACATCTGAATAAAAATACATATATTAATATACATATTGGATGGACACTTGATTGGGCGAAAAAGGGACTTTTCCATCTCCAGCTCACTCTCCACTTTCCACCCCGGGGGACTTTTAAGATGTTAATAAGGACACCTAAACGAAAACCTAACAAGACCGTAGGTATAGGAACATTTTCAAAACGGCACTAATTATTTTATCTGATCGTCCATTTTTGACCAAATTTTCCTGGACTTTGTGTAGACCTGAACTTCTCGACAGGATGATAAAGGAGTAAACTTTATGGCCCTGTTGAAGAGGTCTCAAATTACCTACACTATAGATCTGCAGCGACCTAGTACCACATGTATTATCCAACCATTCCTGTGGCTCCTGCTGGTTAGGTGGAGAGAGTAATGTAGGTGTAATGTAGTAATGTAGGTAACTAACCGAAAACCAAACCCGTTTCTTAGTACCCGTAAACAATCCAATTTTATATATAATGAGATTTTTTTTTTTACTTTTATGTAAATTTTTGGTCCTGTCTGTTAGAAGTTAATTTCCTTGCCATATCTAGATGAACAAAACCGATGATAATATTGTTAAGAAAACTTACTCGATATAAGGTGATATTTCATCGACAGTCCACTTAGGTTTGGTTTGGAAGAGCAATTTGAACCGTTGGTTGATGTCCTCGGGCAGGTCACCTTCTGAAAAACCCCACACCACTTGTGGTGTACTTGACTTGTCTATTAGGGCTATTCCGGATAACATCGACTCCTGAACAATAATAATTTATTCATTAAAATAGACTTAATTCTGACTAATTTCACCTTGACCAAGGGCTGAGCAGATCTAGAATTTCAAGTTTTAATTTAAATTGCAATGTTTGTATGTAAGAATTATATTTTTTTTTTTATGATAGTGAGTGACAAGACGAGCAAATCAAGTGCCTGATGGTAAGCATCATGATTGCCCATATCAGACATAGTGCCACCCAGTGTTTTAAAATTAAAAATTCTGCGCGGCACTGCACTGCGCCTGTCACCCTAAGATATCAGTTGTTGAATCTCGTCATGCCCAGTAATTTCACTGGTAACATTGCCCTTCATATCGGAACACAGTAATGTTTGCACATTACTGCTTGGCGGATGAATCACTGGCAAAGGTGTGGTACTTCCCCAGGCGGCACCCTGCAAAAGAGGCCTACCACTACAAATTATGTTCAGATCAACTCTTTCAACTGAATTTTGAAGCAGTTATCACCAAAAACAGCAGTTATCACTCAACAAATTGAGTAACATTTGACTTGTCGGTGGGTAGAATGCGATGTGCATCAATTATAGGTAATACACACGCCCCTATAGGCGGTAGTAGGTGGGATAGTATTTAGCGAACATTACGAATAAACTTGTTATAAAAAAAGGGTTTTTATTAATTATTATTTTTTTTTTTAATTTGGATACGTAGGTCATTACGTAGGATTAACATAACATACAATCACGCCTTTTTAGTAGGCAGAGGTGTAATCAGGACTCAATCCCCATAGTAGGTATATTAACATTTCGCGTATGTTATTGGTGCCAAGTCCCATGACCCATGTAATAAGAGACGAATATTGTTATCTACTAGGCACAGTTCCAGACTCCAGGAGTGTCACTGAGATAATTTCTAATGGAAAAATCCAAATAAAAAATTGTCTGACCTGGGGATCGAACCCGGCACCTCATATTTGGCAGTCGAGCTTGCGCCCACTATTAGCCAGTCTATTTATAATAATATTAAGATAACTATACTCACATCAGTAACCATGCCCTCCGGTACAGAATCTCTCCAAGCCTGCAAAAACTCAGCCAGATTGAATTTTCCCGCACTTTTTAAAAGTACCCTCGCTAAAAATCTGCACACCTTATCCTCCTTATACTTGTAATACTGCACATCTTCTTCAACAACTGTTCTTTCCGTGTAAAAATCAAACGTGGCTTCCAAAATTGGTAATGGAACCAGCTCCTTTAAACTTTCCAAAGTAGTTTCTCTCACCACTCTATCTAAACTCCAGGAATTCTCTTCAATAAGGTCCAACATGTACGACAGAACTCTGAATTCAAAGTCGAAATCTAACAATCTGTAATAATCATCAATTTTAATCGCTTGTATCTTTTTTAATTCAACATCCAGTTCCGCGCGTGAAGCTTGAATTTGATCAAAAATCCCTTCGTAATTTAGCAATTTACTTTTATCTACAGCATATTCTAACTCTGGCCCTTGGTATTTGCTTGTATCTAGGAGTTTGGTTAACTTGGACAGTCTTGGCTTGCATGGTTTCAATTCGTAATAAGTGAAAAAGGTGTTAGCTATGTCCTTGTGTTCGATCTTCCTTGGAGGCCCTTCATCTGATTCTGTTGATTTGTTTAAGCTAGCATTTGATTTGTCTAAAGAAGTATCTGACTCCATTGAATTGTTTTGTATAGTTTCGTCGATTCCCGTGGCTGAGGCGAACAGTAAATCGGGAACAAGTAACAGACTGTTGGATGTTTCGGCTTCTTTGACGTCGTAGGTTTTGCTAGTTGTGCATAGGACTACGTTCTCTTCTGGATCACCTAGAAAGAAAATAAAGGCTAAAGTCAGTGCAAAAAGAGGAGCCGACAAAAATACGTACTGTAAGCATTTATACTCTGTTTCAAATGTAGATATAAACGGCCGCCAGATTTCGTACAGGGTAGAGCAAGCTTGACGCGCCTCTCACTCCACCCTGTAACATAATACAGGGTCTTAACCGTTTTTCTCTCTGAATTTTAAACGGCGGTACACAATATTATGATAGAATTTACACGAAGAAAAATAACGTAAATCTTTAATCCTTACCCTTAAATATTATTTCATTCCCCTGTTCAATCTCCCGCAGTAAATAATCATCCAGTTGCATGAGCCTTAAGTTATCGTTCTGTACATTGGGTGCGGTGAAACGCAAGATCTGTGTAGTCTCTGTGAGCTCAGACTCGTGAAGTTTCGCTGTCTTTATTATTTTACGCACATCTTCTGGCGTTCGTATCTCTCTGCAACAATATCATTTGAAATAATTACCAATTTTTTTTGGGAAAGCTATGATAAAAGCTCACTTACTGTAATTTCAAGCGAAAACATAGAAAATAGAAACAGCAGCTCGCCTAGCATGGCACGGGGATAACTAGTTTTCCCCGTTGTTTCTCTCTTTCGCGCCTGAATAATTCATATATGCTATATCGCTATCTCGTTCTAACCCCCAGGGATTTCGTTATCCCTGGTCACTGTGCTACCGGGGCTGGAAAATTAGAGCCGCATAATATTACGCTTATTATTATTGGGCAAATTATTACGTCGATTGTGGTAACACCATTTTGTTGTCTATGGTTGACATAATATAATGTCATTATTTATTTATGATTGTTGATTGTGTTCAAAATTCAAAAGCACTTATTGGTTAATTTCCATCGTTTGATGTCCAATCTCCCAACGTGATATTGGCAAAGTTGTGGTGTTAAAAACACTTTCACAAGCCACAAAATAAGAATTGAATTGAATTGATACGATTGACACAACTTCTGACTTCAGTCTTCACGATTGACAGATAACGTTTAGATAAAAATTCGAGTTCTGTAAATTCACTCCGTGATTACCGAAACATATTTTTAGGCTTAGTTTAGTGATTTAGTGCGAGAAAAAACGAAAATGTCGCTATTTGGTGATATATTATCGATAAATAAAAATGAAGAGAAGCCGTCGCAGGGCGGAGCAAGTCTGTCTCCATACCTGAACTTCGATCCTCATGTCATACCAAAAATGCAGCCGGAATTCTTGTACCCTGATGATAGTCATATGGCTTCCACTGCTCGAAGGTCTAACGTAGCCCTACCAATCATAGGAACCTCTTTTATGACCGGTTCAGGTGAATATTTCCAAAATATTTCTTATCATTTTATAACCTCAAAATCTTTACATAATCGGTCATATGGCTTCCACTGCTCGAAGGTCTAACGTAGCCCTACCAATCATAGGAACCTCTTTTATGACCGGTTCAGGTGAATATTTCCAAAATATTTCTTATCATTTTATAACCTCAAAATCTTTACATAATCGTAATATATTATTGCATTTTAAGAATTCTATGATAAGGAAGTCATTTAAAATAATGAAAACCATCAATTAAATCGTTATGTAGAAGTTGCAGATGTTGTTAGACTATCAGTAATCGGCTGACTAATTAGTTATGAAGATGGTTTCTTATTAGAGATATATGTAGAAGAAACATTCAAAAATAATGTAACATCTAAGATATCACATTGTGTCATTATACTTCATAGTTGTGAATCAAATTATGTTTAATACTTGTGCAGAGAGCTAGACAGAAACTTAAAACAGTAGAAAGGAGCCCTATCTATAAGTGCAACATTGGCCAACTTCAAATCTGTATCACCATAAGATATTTATGTCTAACAAGGATTTGGTCAAAAAAATAAATTCTATCAAATAAACATAGAGTTATTCCTTGTTTCCATGGTGGTATGCAGAGACTATATCTATCCACTTGCTGCAATCCTAACATATCATTAGCTTCTTCCACTTCCATCATATTCTTCATACATGCTCATTGGTTGTAGGTACTTTTGACCTTTTTTTCATGAAAAGTATGTCACTCGCCTTATAAATTCTAACATATTAGATTAATAATGTTATATAATGTTTCAGGTCTTGGTGGCATGGCGGGTCTGTACAAAGGTTTACGAGCTACCACCCTGGCTGGACAGACTGGGAAAGTGAGGCGAACACAAGTTGTAAACTATATTATGAAACAAGGTAAGGTTTTTATTATTAAAAAAATCTGTTGATGCATGCATATTACTGCACTTGTTTTTGAATAAGTTTGTTAGCTTCTAAATGTTGTCTCTGGCTACATGATTTCTAAAACTGATATTATCATAGACATAATATTCATAATAATTATATTATGTTCGGATAGAAGTATTATCTTTTAAATGCAGTAGAGGTAGAGAGCTGGGGCTTAAGGTTTCAAGTTAAATCAAAGTTCTGTGTGTATAGGTATCTATAATTTGAGGATCGAAGAATTTTCCAATATAGTCTAGGTACCCAAATCTATCATGAAGCTACAAATTTCTCCCAGATCAAAATCCTAGATCTGTAACTGTTCACATGGCTTATTGAACTTCCAACTTGCAAATTTATATCAGAGTTCCATCACTAAATTCTCACAATTTCATTCCAGGGACGACAACAGGCTGTACTCTAGGAATCATAGCATCATTCTACTCATGCATAGCCCTCGGCGTGACCTGGATCCGAGACAAGGAAGACACTGGCAACACCTTCATAGCCGCAGCCACCACTGGCATCATCTATAAGAGCACCTCAGGCCTCCGTTCCATGGGCCTCGGGGCCGCCGTAGGCCTCACTTTAGCTGGAGTCTACACCTTAGTAACAGACAATGACAACATATGGAGCAAAGCGAAATACAACCGATTGTGATTAAATACCGCCTAATTAGTGATGTAAATAGACTGTTATTTTTAGTTACTGTTATTTTATGTTATTAATGTGTCCCACTCATAAATAGTTTGACGTATGATATTTCAGACTGTCAACTATAAATTGTATCTCTCATAGAGATATAAATTCCAGAATTCAGTGTGTTTGGAATGGTTGTTTTTCGTCACATGGACATTGTAACAATACTGCAGAAGTAAAATTTTTTTTTTTTGTTGTATTGTAATTATTCAATAATTATAGACATTTTAGAGCAAAATCATCATTATGGTTTTGCTCATCCAAGGGTGGGATGCAATAAATATCGCCAAAGGATCTGTCAAGCACATAACATGGATTGTTGAACCCATATCCATTTGCTTGTGTGGATTATGTGTATGTGTGAGTGCTGTAATGAATATTATAATTTGTTAATACTCCTGTTATCGGTCATATTGTCCTGTATCGGTACGGGAACAGCACAACTATACATAAGTGTTAAATTAAACTAATTATTTTAAAAATTATTAATTTATTTTATTTAACGTGGGTATTTATACATAAGTCAGTGTGCATTCATTTGTACAATATGTGGTTAAAACGATGGGCTCTATGGTATATGTCCAACTGGCTTATTCCATATATTCTTTACAGTGCTAAACACCTAAGCCGCCGACATTACCTAGCTGCTTATTTGTCGGCGACATGTATTTATATGCACAGGCACATGTCGCAGACATAATTCAATTGACTGTCGGCGGTTTTGGTGTGCAGTCCTTAACATGAAGATACATAATATCTGGAATTTAACTGTAGGGATAGTGAGAATGAACATACAATGTATACAATAGACATGTGAAAAAATGGTATAGTATTACTTAAGGGGGTATATGATATATTTACTATTTACCCATCAAACTGAACTAAAAAAAAGAATTGTGAAATTCCTATAAAATATGACTATGGGAAGCAAATTTTATTTTGCAACTTGTTTAGGTAGACGGGTAGATGCACCTCCTTCAGTATTACTTCACCTCTTTGTAATACATACAAATATTATTATTTACAGTAAATAATGATTGAGCAAACATCTGAATAGTAAAAAGCTGGCAAAACTGCATAAACAAATTCTCATAAAATGTTTAGCATCAAATACATTTTATTCCATATGTTACTATATGAGCATCTTAGGATCGATGCCTTATAAGCATAATATAATACTTCCGCCTTATAAGCATAATATAAACCAGCCTTGTTTTAAAATAAATATGATCTTCCCCAATGGCGAGGTTCAAGAACCTCTCAAGGCGATCTTGTTTTGACCACAACTAGTTCGAAAATATCACACACTTGAAGTGAAATGATGAAATGGTAATATAATTTGGCACCCATTTCCAGAAATTCAGAAAATGTTCAATGATATGGAACATCTAATTTCGAAAACATTTTATCAGTCGAGAATGTTAAAACAGTTAATTCTAATACAGAAAATAAATATTTAAATACTTCAGAACAGCAGCTGTAAGTTACCTACCTACTGTTTAGTTAACCAGATAAGAGTTTACGTACCTATTTATGATTAAGTGTAATAGAACACACACATATGAAAGACAAATTATAAATGTTTTGCAAATTGCTATATACAATTTTTGTTAAATTGATAAATTATTCCTTAACAATTTAGATATAATTTGTTTGTCCATTATGTTGGTACGTTATTTGAACGAAACGTTCAAATGGGCAAAGTCTCGTACATTTCTATGCAAAGAAAATTTTCTGCCGATCACGGCCTTATAACGTTTCTATTTCCTATAGAAAGAAAGAAAGATATATTATACATTCACGCCTTTTTTCCCGAAGGGGTAGGGGTAGAAAGATATAGTATAATATGGCAAAGTGCCTTTAGGCTGTAGGTTTGTAACGAAACGTTCGATTGTTCGTTTTCAACGAAATCAATATGCTAAATAATAATATTCGAAGAGTTAGGGTAACCGTCCATCGCGTCGAAATCGGAGCGTACGGAGCGAAAGGATTCGTTACTTTGTATTGATTTTTATGATAAAGCGTGCACTGGATCGGCATAATTTCGTTCCGTACGCTTCGATTCCGACACGGTGGACGCTTGCCTTTAAGTTTAATTGTCGTCCAATATTAATACTAACAACAATATTACGATGAAGATTAAAAATAATGTGTCTAAACGCTCATATAACAGACTTTAACAACCGTTCTTAAATATTATTATAATAAAAGTAGCGGTAAAAAACATACAAGGATGGATTATTAGATATTAGGCTCCATACATATACATATTAGGTCGATTTAATACTATAAATAGCGATAGCATCTGATACTGTAGATAAGGTAGATGTTGAGATTGTTGTCTACCAAAAATATGTCTCAACAATCATTTTATAGTTTGATTACCTATGTACAAAATATCTTGGCATACACATTAGGATAACTTATTATGCTATTTTTATTAATAGATATATTAATATACTAGCCTACAGTAAACATACTGAATTGCAGAACATTGAAGTGGGTGACATACATTATAAAGACGAACTTAAAGCACGCAAGCTCAAGAACCGCGTACTTTAAGTTCAAACGTTTTTCATTAAAATGTAAGTTAATTGGTCAATTTTACAAAGGTAATAAGATTATGCGATTGATTTGAACTGTTGAAAGAATAAAAAGCAGAGGGAAGTAGTTTTCATGGATGGGCGCTATCTGTAAAGTCGCATTTGCCTTCTTATTAAACATTTCTGCTATTCCTATAAGAATCATTACTGATATTTAATACAAACAGCTTCAGATTGGTTTTAGTAAGTATTAACTAGATTATAACAACACACACATAAAGATTTAAGTAATATATAACATAATATACTATTTACAGAGTATTCATGTCAATAAACGACACAATTCATAATATCTATCGTTAAAGCTTATCTAACGCAAATATTCCGTTCATCCAACATTGATATAATTTATTGAGTTTTTATTTTGTCAAGCAACTCGAGGTCATATTGTTCCCAGAACTTCATTCTATACGAAGTCCTACGCAAAACTGCAAATAATTTCTGACCGCTTTATTTTACTTTCTTTTTTGTTTAGGTATGTGCTTTTCCTTTCAAACCTAAGCCAATTTAGGCAAAATATCAAACCGTGGTACTCCTAAATAATTTAACGCATCACGAAACCCTCCAACTTTTATCTAAGCCTCCAACCGTTAAAATGGTATTAGTTGTTTTAATAGGTTTATTTACGTTTTACGCTAAATTTAATAGGATCATCATGTCCGTAAAAAAATATGTCTGGTTTTGGCTGGAAGCCATACCATTAATTACAATTTCTAATAAACTTAGATTCTAGTCAAGGTACCTATTTCCTCTTGTTATAGTGCATATAACTTTATGTAGGTATTGTGATATTCTTCCCAGGCAATTAATAAAACAACTGTTCAATGTGAATGAATAGCACTATGAGAATAACATTATAACAGCAGATCATTGGTAATTAGCTTTGAACAACAGGATATTGGATTTGTGGATTTAAAATTATCATTTTCCTGAAGGCGACAGGCGATCTTATTGACGTCTGTTTTCTGGTAGGTATTATGCAGTTACTTGCAGATACTTAATAACACGTTTTCTAGGATAAGTCCGATATCACGCGTACGTTGACACGATTTTTATAAATTTCCTTAACTTCTCCGTCTGCCTGATCGACGTTTTTAGCAATAAATGTGCTTGTAAGCATGACCAACGTGCAATGTGAAGTCTGTTGAATAATTATATAAAGGGCGCTAGCATGTGCTGGACATGCTACTCACGTGCAGCTTGTGCTTTCATTTATTGATCTCATTGTTTTCATTGCTGTGTTGCAAAGACCTTGAACAATTTCATTTTGTAGAAACATTTTGAAGGCTGATTATGAAACCGGTTTTAGTATGTGTAACAGGAAGTAATTTGTTGTAAGACGCCATGATAAATATATCTCCATTTTTGTTACATAAGAGAGTAAAGAGCATTATCTATATTTTTTTCTGCCTCATTATATATAATAACGCCATGAAATACTATGGCAGAATATTTTTATCAGTCGTCCAGACATTCTTGGTTTTTTACTAGTTGGACATGTTTTTGAATACAATTCAATATTTAACAATATTACATTTAGGTACTCGTATATATTTAGTTGCAGAAAAATACATTTAATGAGTTTAATGTTGGTTTTAATTAATTAATGTATTTTCTTCTTTACATTATTCTAATAATTGAGTCAATAGTCATACAATAAATTTTTAAAGCTGCCTTTGCCTGATCATAGCCAATATTAACTAAGAGTTAAATAAAATCTGCTCTTTCTGCTAAAGTGTTCATGGTTGTTATTTCCACTCCTCTTAGCTCCAATAGATAGGCGGCTTTAGTATAGATTAGTTTTTATGAAGTCTCGACAATTTTCAAGTCCCGGGACTCGAGACAACTGATAAACAAAGTCCCGGGAAATCCTGGAACTCTGAGAATTATTATTTAATTCTTGATCAAGAATGACGTGTTATATGTTTGACATAATTAATTGTATATTCACATGTACTTATAATATTTCTGTCAGTCTATAGCCATCATGTCTCCCGAATGGAAAGACAGAAATAAGATTGTTCTTAGCTATGTCACAAGATAATCGGTTAAGCCATTTGAAGATTATAATCAGTGGCTTTTTACTGTAAATCGAAAGCAGAAGTTTTTGATATAAATCTAAAAGGATCTTGTTACTTTCATATTGTAACATGGAAAAATATCATTATGATGCACCTTAAAAGGTCTCATTTAAACAGGTCACAGACATAATCTCATCATTTGCATTTGCACTTGCAAAAATTTCAATACAATTTCAACAACAGTCCTATATCAAGTCTCAATCTAAAAGTCGGGACCCAAACTTTACTTCAGATCTATCACTTAATTTATTATGCCATAGTTTAATCTATGATTAACATTTTATATACTTAACCTTTACATGCAGGGAATTGGACAGTCATATAACTGAATTTTGCAGTCTTCGCTGCAACCTCTCAGTTTCGAGGCGCAGCAGTGCTGATGTCACGAGGCTGCATTCAATATAGACTTCATATCATCTGGTAACACACAATTGAGATCGTCCATCCGTCTCGCCAACAATGTCCTAGTATTATCTGCCACTGGAGGATTACTTTTCAACACTTCACGTAATTTTAACACCATATCCACTATCTCCACTTCTTTCTTGCCAACTGACCACTGCTTTAAGTCACTCTCGGCTAACGCTTCCAGCTGTAAAGCGTGCAACTTGTTCGTCAAATCACTATGCCTTTCATGAAACCATGCACTGAAATTCGGTGTACGGAAGAAACTTCTGTACAAGCCTATCCAGTCCCCTTTTATCCCTGTTGTCAACTGAGGCCCCGATTGCTGTAAACTAGCAAAGAAGTCCTCCGGGTTAAATGGATTTGGTACAGGTGGAGCTCTGTAAGGAGATATGTTTTTCTGTAATGGCATTAGAGACGCCATATATCTTTCTAAAGGAATCATGAAGCTTTGTGTCAATTCAAGAAGATGTCTCTTAACCATTGCCGTTTGCACCTCAGATGGACGGTCTGTCCTAATGCCATTGTGCAACTTTTTTATAATAGTCTTGTCTTTTTCCAAGAATGCTTTATGCTGAGTGTACACTCCCGGAGCAGTGTCTAATAACTTTAGGTTTCCAACTTTCCTCAATTTAGTTTTTATTGATGTAGCCTCACCCAGTTTGATGGTGTGCGGCCAGTGTTGCAACGTTTTCGTAAAGAATGGATTCGTTACACCTAATATTACGCAAGGCGGGTTGTATTGCTTTCTAGTAAACTCTTTGAATTCACTGTCATGTATTGTGAAATACGGACGGTATTCCGCCGCATAGGGCAGCGGCTGAATGAGGTTCGTCAACGCCTGCACTAGCGCCGAGCATTCCGTCGGCGAACTGGCCATGACGACAATCGGTTCCGCCGTCAACACCAACTCCCACAACAAGTGCAAATGTGATATCACGCTCGATAGCGCATCAAACACATTGACATCCTGCAACGACGCCAAAATGTGTGGCACATTATGTGAATGAACTTGCTTAGCTATATCCGAACGTGTTATCTTCCCAGTTTGATGATTAGGGATGTATGACTGAAACACTGAACCTAACACTGGTAGCAAGACATTCTGACCAGCCTCCAGCATAGGCCATCTGTTGATATCATGGCATGCAGCCTCCAAGCTCCTCTCACCCTCTTCGAAATGCTTTGGCGCTATTAACTGAATGACCTTGTAAAACAGGTTGATAAAAGGCAGACGGGTCAATAACATAATGCTCTTTTGAAAATAGCCTCGCGGTAATGAGGGATCTTTGACCTGCCTGAAGTACACGAAGCCCCAGTAGTGCGAGGAATCCGCGCGCAACGTCGGCACACTGTCAGCATTGTACAAGACTTGCTGGCGACTTAACGCCGACCTTGACCGTAACCGCACGTGGAACTGAGTGTCGCCCATACATCCGGAATTAGAATCCGGGAACGCCAGGTAGCAAATATTGCATTTCTCCTGGTCAGATAATTTCACATCCGGAGGATACACGCTCTCCATCGCCTGCCCGAGCTCCAAATCGAATGTCACGACACATATACAGTGCAACCAGTCCGAAAATCTGCTCCATTTCATGTGGTATTCCAATTCTTCCGCAGGGAGGTCCTCGTAATTTTGCATTTCACTAGCCATTGTGAATCACTCAATGCACATCTTGCAGAATGAATATTGTATTGTTATATACCGAAACACGTTAAATACACACTTTCATTCATGTATAAAGCACGTAAACGAGTTTAAAAACATTTATTATCACAAAAAAGATGAAAACAACGGAGCGCACGCTTGACGTCCAACAGCTGTTTGACGCGCAACATGGCGGCTGCGGTTGGCGCCAACCGCCAAAACAAAACAAAGCTTTATTGGATTGTATATCGATTTGTTCTTTAAACCAGCTAAACAAATAATTCAAGGTGAACTTACCCACTATCCATAATTATATTTGTGTATTTTTTCTCCCCTAAATAGTAAATAAACGTATTATTTTAAAATATTTCACAAAATACATTCTTTTCAATTTTCAACTTCCAACTTTTTTTAATACGTTCCATTTCAGGTAATATTCTAATCTTGTGTTACTGTACATATAAAAAAAAAAAGTGCAGAAATTAAACAGTTTAAAATATGTATGTTTATGGCTTATCTATACAAAATATTATTCTATATAGGTAACTAGATGATTTATGTAACTGTGTAGAAGATCTAACTTAAGTAATTTCAGCATTAAACTAGCGCCGCACTGTAACTACAAAGGAAGTAGTTATGCCGCTATATAATGTGTTTTGTTAGACCATAGACTATGCATAACACGGACATTGAGCAGTAACGAAGTTACGTACAAAGGAATGTTACGTACTTTTTTTGGCTACGCACTGTTATCGCATTTATTATTATTGAGCACTTGGGCAATCATTATGCATACCATCAGGCGTACTAATTATAGTGATCTGTGCATCAGGCACCTGACTTGCTCTTATCACTCGTAGCATAAAAATATATAAAAGACATTTAAAAAAAGGTGTTCGAGTGGGTAATGGTCTGACTGGGGCCATATCCAACTTCAGGTCGCTGTCAGTTTACTAACTGCATACATTATTATTATTTTTGGGGTTTTAATTAACTAAAAATACTGTTGGCTTTCGGATTCTTTTGATAACTGTTAACAATTCAATTCAATTCTTAACTGGGAAACAGAGGAGTTTTGACATTCTGAAATACTCTCAGCCACAGTCAGCAGTCAGAGAGATAACTTTTGATTGCGATCATTAGAGGTATAATTTTTTTACAGCCGCTAGGGACCGCAGATCTGAGTAGTTGATATCAATTTCAACTTGATACCTCCACGCTTTCCCGTAAAAAAGTGTCTTGGCAGACGGACAGATATACAGACATACAGACGGACAACAAAGTGATCCTCTTCATTGGTGATCCTATTTTAAGTTTCAACGAAATAAAACGAATAGTTACATTTTTCTTTAGAGGTAGGTAGGTATACATAACTCTATAAATATTATTTACCACTGAGTACAAGTAGAAAGGTACATTATGTAGGTAGTTACTTAAATTATAAATAATAAAAATCTGTTCTATTGGCATATTAACTTTATTTGTGTAAACTGAAAATACAGGTTCAATGGTGGGCGTGGAACTAACTTAATGGCGTAGTATGTGAAATTCGCAAGGCGCAAAACGCTGCGCTATGCAGAATGTAGCAAATCAAGTGGCAAATAACGATGCTTGCGGCGCACTTAAATCCGCCATTATGTTTGCCTCGCAATCTTTAATTTAATTTTTACCTATCGATTGACCCTGTTTAAAAGAACAATGCATCAAATTGAAGGAATCAGTCTTATACGACTAATAACTACGTAGATAAAAAAATAGCAAATTCTAATAAAAATAGCAGTTCCTAACCACACCACTCAAGTCCTGCGAAGTCGCATCTGCATAGATTGTATCAGCGTTTAGCAGACTTCAGTGATTTTAAATTTTCAGTGTCTGGCATTCCCGCGCTTTGATGTGTGAAAATTATTCTTTCTTTTTTCATATATGGAAAATTTCATTTTGTACAGAAGAGTACCTTAAGGTTAATTCACACAAGGGTGAGCGCGGATCAGGTCCGCTATCAGATATACAAGGGAACGCCCGACCTGCGTACGTGTAGTATGTTGTACCTATTCCACACAAATAATATTATAAAGGATGCATCTATAGACCGGTCGCGCTCCCAACACGCGCCCGCGTTGATGTGTGAAGGAACCTTCGTTAGTACAGTTTGGTACAGTAGGGTAAGGTCACAGAACAGATAATAGTATAGAATGGACACTTTGCATCCGCCCACCAATCGAGCCTTCCTCACCCCGCGAGCGAGCAACAAAAAAACCTCATTTGTGTGCTAAAACGAAGAAATATTGCGTTTTTCTTTTTATTTATTTCCCTGGAGTATTGTGTATTTATTTCCCTGAAAAGCCTTAATATTGGATATTTTCTATTATTTTATGGTTGTAACATTATGCCCCTTGCCCTGTAACAGAGTACCCCAGACACGGTGCTCACTGTTACGATTGACTAATTAAAGTGCCATTTAAAGTTGTAGCTGAAATTAGTTAAGTTTAAACAATTAAAATGAGAAGAAACTATTTTAGTTTATTTCCATACCAGTATATAATATAAGTCGAAATAAATCAATGTTTTCGTCGCTACATTGCTTTATATTTTTTTTATAACATTTTGCCCCACCTTACCCTAGGGTCGTTTTTAATTGGCGAGTCTGAGCATAGGCTCTTCGAACTTTAGCGCATGTATAAACTCTTGAACAAAATTGTTATTTTTATGTTCAGACTCGCCAAGATAAAACGACCGTACTGTACAGAGGTATCTTAAATATTGGCAGGTATTGTCAATTTCCTAAGAAAAATTGTATTTAAAAAAAACGCCGCTCAAAATGTAAAAATAAAATTATCTACATACAAGTTCGAACGAGGAAAATCAATATCATTAAAAATGCTAATTAATACTTTACAATAAGATATTTTTCACATGTATCTGGCGAAACGAAATTACCCCACTATGAACGGTTTGACATATATTTTAAGGTTGGTTCACACATCAACGCGGGCGCGTGCCCTGTGTATGACAACTGACCCGATATGCGTATCAACCTTAAAATGTTGTGTGAAAACTACTACTTTCAAGATGAACACTTGTTTTCTAAAATATCCATATGAACATAAGCCGTTTCAATAAAGAAACGAATCTGAAATTGCGGCGCTAATCATTTTAAAGACCATTTTAGACCCTTTCCTTTATTGAACCGGCATAGACAAACATAAATTTTTATTTTTTATATAATTATGTTTTTAAATAAAAAAAATAATTGTGTGCTCGCGTTTTATTTTCATATATTAAAGCACAAAACGAACATTGCATGACCTACGTAAGTACAAAATATTAAAATAATACATTCAAATTATATCAAAATAATTCATTAAATATGTGTGTGATAATTCAATTAAAATAATATGCTATATTTTTTGCAACTAATTAAAATATAAAATTGCCCATCCAATATAACTTGGTACCTAAACCCAGCGCTAGTGTCGTTGCAAGCGTTGCAACACTTAAATATTGTTCTTAATAGTATTTAGCCCTATTTTTTGCCGAGTGCCAAGTTATTTCGGACTCTTCTACGACAGCGAATGTTAAAATAGGACTCAATGCGATCACATAAAAGCAACTAGAAAAATATTTTTTATAATAGACATTGGTTTCCGTGAGAAATGGAACATAGAATGATATGACGTAAAAACATAAGCTTTTCAATAAGATTTTATATAAAGAGACGTCATATTATGTACGAAGTTGAGCGCATGCGTTGTCGCATAAGCAAAAACGCTCTTAACAAACCATGTGTCTAAGGGCAAATTACCACAAGATAGTCTTGTAAAACTTTTCTGTATATAAAATCTCGTTGGGTTCAGACCTTATTAGGAACAAATTTTAATCTTTATTTCTTGGTCAGTCTCTCTCACGCAATTCTGACACCTCTCACTAAACAATAAGGTCTATAATCGCTCACGCGTCCCTTCAAAACATACGCAACGAAAACTCTTCCAAAATATACATCCATTTAAGTAAATAAAACTACTAACATTCTATTGCCATGTAGTGTTGCTGGCAACATTTGAGTTAGGGTTAAACGCATTCGGAAAACTTTGTCCAAGGTTTAAATTATTGAACTGTTGAGGCAAAGGTTGTGATTGCTGATTAAAAAACTGATTCCCAAATTGCGTTTGAGTTTGAGGTTGTGCTTGTTGCACTGGAGCTCCAAAAGGCTGTTGAAACTGCCCCATTTGGAACTGATTAAACTGCCCGTTACCGCTAAAACTGGGTTGCTGGAACGCGCCAAACTGGTACGAACCGGCCTGAGCCGGATTAGGGTTGAAACTACCTAAATTATTCGCTGGCGTTTGACTGTACAACGCCAATATACTGTCTTTAGTTAACTTAGACTTTTCCTTCTCAGTGGGCGCTGGTTGCTTGAAAAAGTTCTCTTCTTCTGTTTTCAAGTCGGGTTTGAGTTCTTCTTTAGGCAGTTCTTTTTCTTGTGGTGCAGAGAAGAAGCTGGAGAAGATGTCGTCCTGTTTTAGTTCTGTTTTGGTTGTGTCCAAGCCCAGGAGGTCTGCGGAGCCATTGGTTTTGGTTTCAGTGGTTGGAGGTGTGCTGCGACCCAGCTTGGGGCTTACTGACGATTTGGGCTTTGGCAGACTGGGGATCACGTCTGATTTCTGTAAAACGAGAATAATAATGATAATTTTCTCTGTGTGTATATGAATTAAACGTGCATCCTCACTGGCCTCTGTTAAGCTACTAATCCGCGTTGTGGCACTCTACCAATAGGGAATATGCGTGTAGTTTAAATTTGGTTCAAATATTTTTTTTCCGAATCTATATCGACCGGACATTATATCTAAAACATAATTCTTTCATTTAATTCCTTTTTATTAGCATAAAATAATAAATAAAAAGTGAAAAATATGCGAGGGAAATTCAAAATTGCCAAACGCATCGCCATTGGTCGAAGCGAAATGTGACGTCAAATGCTATGTCAACATAGAAGTTTGTGTGTTATTTGTATAGCGTATGAAATAAAAATAGTTTAAAATCGTTTTCCCGCAGCCTTTTCCATAGCTAGTACATATTTTAGCATCCTAGTGAGATCAGGAATCATCACAATGATGACTGAAATTGGTTTTGTAAAAGCACAATCCGATAATCTGCCGAGAATAGATGCGTTCATGATGACAGCATATTTTGCATCAAATCCAGATTTTACGTCCACTGATCATAATAGGTATACATATAATATACTTACATTAAAGTGATCTTCACAACAATGCAAGCAAGTTGTTGGAGATACCATAGTTCTTCTCATAATTTAATTTAATTCTCATGATTAAAAAATGATGATTAAAACATGATTAAAATTTCAAATGATTAAATTAAAACTCATTTTAATTTAATCATCTGTATTGTTTTAAATTTTAAATTTTGAAAATTAGCTTAACATTTCTGATATTTTTTATAACTAATAATTATTAATGTTGTTCAATCATTTTTGTTTCATGCATGCTGTCTTCATCCATAAATATTATGACATTTAGAATTAAGATATATAATGTAGCCAAACAATAAAAACTGATGTACATGATGTGGATGATCTAAATAAATAAATAAATAAATAACCTTACACCATTGTTGTCGTACTTTCGCATCTCTCGGGACAGGGAAAAACACTTTATCAGGTGCACTTCTAATAGTATTTTTGCACATAGGCACAAGACAATACTTATAAACTTGTTTTGTGCTTCTTCCATGGCTTAAACGGCTATTAAATTGAAATTCTGTGTAAAGTATTTAGAACACCTACAGTAAACAAACACCGGGCATAGCATGTGACGTCATACAAAGCGCGCGAAAATGGCGGTGTTCAAACGGCTCAAATTTTAACTCGGTTTAAATTTATTTTTTTAAATTTTATTCTTTCATTTCCAATTAAATTTATATTTTTTACTATGCTATGACGATGTGAACAATTAATTAAAAATATAAAAAAAACACATGCATATACCCTATTGACCTACCGTGGAAATAAGTCATCGCTGAAAGTTTTCTGATTGGTTTGGTGTGGAAGGTGCGGGTTCAAGTTCTGGTAGTGGGTGAAATTATTCTTCCCATTTTCAAATTGTAAAATGTTCATGTAACTTACATTATACTTCTTATCAGTGGATGATAACGCCGGCAGAGGACCCAGCCCCGATGATGTGGACTTCTTTTTCCGCTTCTGTTTTTCTATCTCTTCATCTATTTCTTTATCCCTGGTGAATATGGAAATAGTCATTCCTATACTTTATGATAACTAGCATTATAAAGCAAAGTGAAGGTGTCCCTATTTAATGCATTCTGTTAAACATTCTATACGGGCAGACTGTGCTCTCAATGCTCTGCAGGTCCGATACAATAATGCGTTTAGAACTCTGTTGGGGCTGCCACGCTACTGTAGTGCATCGGGGATATTCGTGACTACGCAGGAAGGCGTTGTTTATGCAATAATGGGTTATGCTATAATAGTGTGCAAGGCAGTGCAGACTTCTATTTAAGTAGACCGATTTGACAGACCACCATGAGGCATTGACTAGCCATGCATAATGCTTGTTGGTCAAAGCTTTTTAGCACAGAGCTCCATCTATCCGAGGAAGTAAAGTACTTGGGAGTGATATTGGACAGGAAATTGACCTGGAACAGTCACTTGGAGAAAAAAATAGACAAAGCTGGAATCATATTCTGGCAGTGCCGCAGGATGATAGGAAAAAGATGGGGGCTAAACCCGAAAATCGTACTGTGGCTATACAAAATGGTAATAAGACCCACCCTATGCTATGGAGCAATAGCATGGTGGAACAAGACAAATCAAACGACGACAATAAACAAACTACAGAAATTCCAGCGACTGGCATGCTTAGCAGCCACCGGAAGCATGAGGACTACCCCCACCGCAGCGATGGAGGTCATGCTATCGCTTGAACCGCTGCATCTGTATGTAAGACAAGAAGCTGCAATGGCAGCGATCCGCCTAAAAACACTGAACCTATTGTCAGAGAACGGGACGCTTCACACAGGTATACTAAAGGAGGTGTACGAGGAGATACCTGTAACGATGGCGGTAAGCGACAAAATCCCAAAACAATTTGTCTTCGACAAAAAATACAAAATCCAATTAATGGAGGACCTCGAATCGTACGAAGGACTGAACCCAAGGGAGATCAGGATTTTCACAGACGGTTCGAAAACAAAATCAGGTACAGGTACGGGTGTCTTCTCAGAAGACTTAAACATCAGAATCTCGGTACCCCTAGGAATCCACAACACCGTATTTCAAGCGGAATGTATGGGGATTATTCTAGCAACACACGCCATTGCTGACAGGAAAGTAACAAATCAATCTATAAGAATACTATCCGACAGCATGGCGGTATTACAAGCCTTAACTAGCCACAGCATGAGTACAGGTTTAATATACAACTGCCATCAGAAACTCTCGGAGGTAAGTTTAAACAATAGTATTATCCTTCAATGGATCAAGGGACACAGCGGCTCTCGAGGCAATGATGCAGCGGACGAGCTGGCCCGGAGAGGCTCGGATATGGAGGCGGTAGGACCGGAACCAATAGTCCCGATACCTTTCACTCAAATCCGCAGTCTCCTAATACAACAAACCCGTAGCAAACATTCCACTTACTGGGGAAATCACAATGAGTGCAGACAGACGAAACTGGCGCTTCCAGAAATAAACTGTCGGCTCACAAAGGCGCTCTTACACCTGAGTAAGCCCCATCTTCGAACGGTCACAGGCGCCATTACAGGTCACGGACTTTTTAACAAACATCTATATGTTTTAGGTGTTACAGACAGCCCTCTATGCCGAGCGTGCATGGAAGCGGAGGAGACAGCTGCTCATGTCCTTCTCGAGTGTACAGGAGTAGCAGCATACCGGGCACAGTACCTCGGAACTCCGAGGTCGCTCACCGAGATTGTCAGCAACCTGAAAGGGCTGCTGAAATTCTTCGGAGAGCTAGGGTGGCTCGAGTGAAGAATCACACCCCACCCACACGCAAAATAGGCGCATTGTCGTCGAGTTGCGGAGAACTGCCTGCGTTATACTACTACTACTACTACTGCTTGTTGGTCTAGTGTTAAGATTTTTTTTTTATGATATTGAGTGACAAGACGAGCAAATCAGGTGCCTGATGGTAAGCATCATGATTACCCATATCAGACACAGTGCCACCCAGTATTTTAAAATTCAAAATTCTGCGCGGCACTGCACTGCGCCTTTAACCCGGAGATATGAGTTGTTGAATCTCATCATGCCCAGTAATTTCGCAGGTAATATTGCCCTTCATATCGGAACACATTACTGCTTGGCGGATGAATAACTGGCAAAGGTGTGGTACTTTCCCAGGCGGCCCTCAGCAAAAGAGGCCTAGTGGTAGGCCTCTTTTGCTGGGGGCCAACAACAACAACACAATTACTCAATAATTGATTAACCAAATATCCTCTAATTTCACAAATATTATGAATCTCAAATCTCAGCACAACGTCAAAAAAGTTACCTTTGTAACAGGTAAACAAAACGTACCAACTGTGTTAGATCCCAGCGGCATCTAGTGCTGTTTTTTTTGTGTGTATGTTTGTTCCGTTTTCACGCTAAAACTACTGAACCGATTGAGCTGACATTAGGTATGTAGATAGCTTAGACCCTGGAACAACTCATAGGGTACTATTCCCGATGTTCCCACGGGAACGAAGCCTACGCGGGCGAAACCGCGGGGCACAGCTAGTACTTTATATTTACGGTAATTTGACCGAAAAATTTTGTCCCCTGTCATGGATCATGCTTTATTTGAAGAATTGTAGTAATTTGTATTCTTCTGGAACAAGAATATTTAGTTTTTAGTTCCGATTTTTAGTGTCAAAAACAACATGCACAGTGCACCGCCCTCCCGCCCGCAAAGATGAAATGCTATTAGGTATTATTTTTGTTAGTGACACGTTTCATATATCGACAAGTGTTTCGCGTTTACACGACGCATCATCAGGAAAAAGACTGACCCCGCTGCAAGGGCGAAAATGTTAGTAGGACGTCGCTCCTCGAGATGTTACCTCGCTAGGTACAGGTACAGCGCGAGGTACGAGGTGACACTAAAAATCGGAACTAAAAACTAAATATTCTTGTTCCAGAAGTTTAAAATGGAGTTCCGAAAAGTAACGCCAAATTCAATAAATTATCGTAATTTGTATTCGCAATTGACATTCTGCCTTACCAGTTAACTTTAGGCGCGGGCGGCGGCACCCATTCCTTAGCCTGGTATTTCCTCTGCTCGTACTTGGCGCGGATGAAGGCTTCCAGTGAGGAGTCGTGCTGCGGTCGTCTGAACGAGTCCGGCAGATTGGCTTCGTACACCGCTCGGGCACGGGAGTTACCCATTTGTTGAAGAGATACCTGGGAATGTGCAGAGTAAATGTATAAGTAACTATGCTGTGCCCCGCGGATTCACCCGTTAAGTCTTCGTTCCCGTGGGAATATAGGGATAAAAAATACCTTATCTGTTATTCCAGGGTCTACACTATCTACATACCGAATTTCAGCTCAATCGGTTCAGTAGTTTTGGCGTGAAAGAGTAACAAACATCCATCCATCCACCGTTGAATAAATTAATGTTAGTATTTGAGTTTCAAGCCTAAATCAGACGTAAAAGACTTACCACTTGCTCAGGGGTCCATGAGTCCAGATTGACACTCTTCACCTTGGAGATGTGCACGCCGAGGTTGCGATGGATGCCAGCGCAGCGGATGCACAGGAATATACCCAGGTTCCATGACGCCCAGCGGGGACCTGCAAACATTCACTTGGAATATGTACAACTTTTCTAACTTGGCAACACAGAGTAGAAAAATAATAGAGGTACCACTCTAAATAATTGCGGCACCCTTTATAATTCAGCTATGAAAACAATTGAATCAACATGTAAGGGTGTGTGGTTAAAACTCAGTTTAAATCAATGTAGTTAAAATTGAAATGAGCTCCACTGCGACACCTTTTACTGAACTACAAGTATACCATAAATTCATCAGAATTACTTAAATTATCAGAATTAAGTTTTATTCAATTGTATTTTATATGTAATATTACTATTATATATTTTATATGTATGATTACTTTGAATGTATTTAATGTAATAACTGTATTTTATATTGACATTTTATTGAGGACTTGTTATTTATATTTGATTTATGGGTGAAATGAACTGAAATAAATGAATTTTAATTTATGTTTAAGATATCAATTTTATAACATAATATCTAATCCCATCAAAATGTCATAGTGAAAAAAGAGGGATCCAAAACCTGCAAGATAATCAATTACTCTGATATCGACATTGCTTA
Organism: Hemistola chrysoprasaria; assembly: GCA_947063395.1. NCBI lineage: Eukaryota > Metazoa > Arthropoda > Insecta > Lepidoptera > Geometridae > Hemistola > Hemistola chrysoprasaria. Next base: position 6,338,811 of record OX346733.1, on the reverse strand, counting down.
TAAAAGAAGTGAGATCTAATTGGATACCATGTTTTGTACATATTACAACTCATAACCTACTTTGTACATATTACAACTCATAACCTACTTTGTACATATTACAACTCATAACCTACTTTGTACATATTACAACTCATAACCTACCTATAACATTCTTTAATTGCTTAAAAAGAAAATTATTTCATTTATTCACGTGTGACTTGGCAAGTTTCTAGTATCAGATAACTGAAGTTCCAAGGCATTTATTAGGAAAGGTCCAGTGTTCCGTAAAACCCTTTTCATACGGGTTTACCTCTGAAACGGATGGACCAATTTTAATGGGACTTTTATTGGCAGATAGCTGATTTCATAAGTATCTCAAGTATTTTTAGAAGGAAGTTTTAAGTTCTGTATAAAAATGTAGAACATCACTGGTTGTGAAACAATATCCTATTGGGGCATACATTTTGACAGCCTCGTTGGCTCAGATAGTAGTAACTCTGCTTTCTGTGCCGCAGGTCCCGGGTTCGGGGTTCGATCCCCGGCCAGGTTAAATATTTGTGTGCACTAACATGTCTGCTTGATCTGTCTTATAAACTTATATAAGTATGAATATCAGTCATCTGGTTACCATAGTACAGGCTACTAGCCTAGTTTGGGACCAGATGACCGTTTGTGGAAGTTATCCCATATATACAGATATTGAATGATATTAATACATTCAATTTCACTACCATCAAAGAACACGCAAACATTACAAGTTATTTATTTTGAGATAAGATAAAAGGAAATGCCACAAATTATATTTTTATAGAAAAGATTGTGTAACATAAACTTATATTATTCTATACCGACTTATATTACACAATCATCTTCTTAGATTACTAGCAAAAAACCTTTATTTATTTAGCATCAAATGCCCACTACGCTTACAGTATTTTGACCAAAACGCATAGTGGGTTTTGACTTGGTTCCTGTAATATTTCATTAATTCCTTTCTTAATCTTGATTTATCATAACTTAACATCACCCCTTTTCCCAAATGGGTCCGTGCCTACCCGGCACTTCAGGAAAAAGGTGTACCCAGGACTCAGTCCCATAGTAGGCACATTTCGCCAGTATGAAATCAGCCCGCGGTCCCATGTAATAGGGTGCAAGCCTATTGCCATTTACCGGCCACAGTTCCAGACTCCAGGCAGTTATTGAGATATTTCGTAATGGAAAAATCCAATATTTAACACTTTACCTGACCTGGGGATCGAACCAGGGACTTCTTGATGGGCATTCGATCTTGCACCCACTACTCCATAAAGGCACCGAGGCAGTCGAGGCTTGATACAACATCATAATAAAACATATTTGAATTATTATAGCAAAAGTTTCTAGGTCCGCTTTTGCAGGTCTTCTAGGTCCAAGGGATGGGCATTCACTTATCAGAATGTCAGTCAGGTTTTTTATTTATATTTTAATATAATCTGAGGTTGAATCATTTAGTGCCAATTTATAACACTGAAATCAATTTTTTTATCAAACAAATAGTTTGATTTATTTCTATAGGATCCTATAAGCACTGTACACTTTGTTCAATGTTTCTAAACATTACCAAAGCTCGAAACACAAGTTTTAGCTAACACTGTCTCTACTTCTGTTGACCTCTGTAGTTGTGATATTATGAATGCAAACTTATTCAATATGTTTGATATTGAATAAGCTGTAATTTTTGAACCGTGAAGGATTATTTACTTATCCATAAGTTTCATGTTACATTATAGCGTAATATTATTTAACGTATATTCTATACACAATTCAATTTATAGTATCATGTTAAACATTGAGGTAAATGAGTGTAATAGAGTTAATTATAATGAGTCAGTAGTACTGACGGATACATAGCATTTTCCATTGAGTTCAAGGACCTCTTGCATAAAAACTACTTCAAATAGAAAGTTAACAACTCATTTTGCTAGAATATTTTAAAACCCACACGAGAAAATGAATTAAAGCGAAGAAAATAAAAAAGAAAAACCCTTACCTTTTGCATCACAGTCTACACAATATTTGTTATCTTCATCTTTGAGCATTTGCATCAAAATGTTCTGACATCGATCCTGAATCTGTTTGGCTCGATCTTTTTCACTTTTCGAAGTCATTTCTGTGATTTTTGTGGCAAAATGATATGAAATATAATGAAAATGGGTGGAATGCTTGTTTGGTATATGAAATAGATCATTGATCATAGACAATACTGAAAAATGACAGTTGATGGGAATGATGAGGTGTCTGTCAATTGATACTATGAATAAACGATCGAACATGGTATGTCCGTACGTCCGTACCACCGTACCGTTAGGTACAGTGTTCACGGTCTGTTCTGTGGTCACATGATCGAACCGCTTTGATGTGCATGCGACCCTACCCACCGTACCAAGCAATAATAATGTTCAACGGACAGTACGCCACACGATTGAACATGGTACGGGCTAATTATTATAAATAAAATTTTAAATGAATCTTTATTATTAAGATATCTAAAAACTGTATCAGGGGAATTTATTTGAAAAAGCTAATTTTTGGGGGAATTTCGGAAAAAGTTGGGGGGAACTTCACATAGACATCTGATAACACTGAGCTGTCCAGTGGAGCTGTCACTTAACTAATTATAGTGATCTGTGGTCACTGACTGACAATCTACAAAGAATTACGTTTTGTTTTCATTTATAAAATTTTAACTTGCAATTCATTTTATTTGCAATATAAACATACTAATTAAAAAGAAAATTCTGAAGGAGCGTATCCCACTCATGTGTAATAACTCACAGAAGTATCTCAATTTTTTAATTAGATAGAATAATGTGTTGAACAGTGATTTTGTCAATAGTTTCATTACAATGGGCAATCAGCTGGTTGGTGTAGCCCCTTCACAGATATTCCCTGTGGAACACTATCTCAGTGATCATGTCGATCTTACCTTTGACCAGAGGTAAGTCTCATATCTAACTAAGTATCTGAATCATCTTCTTACTTCCTCCACAGTCCCTCAGTTCAATATTTTTTGTTCTAATATCCTTTACCTATTTTCTTTAGTTTTTTTATAGATGGGTATATGAAAACAGAGGTTTGGGTGATGATAATTTTATAGGGAGATAAACAGGTGATGCTAACATTGCAATTGAAAAACTAGGGCTGTAATTTTAGCACATAATATTTATGTAATTTTACCTATTATATTCTCAATAAAAATATAAAAAACTTCATAATTTTATTATAATTTAACTGCACTTGTGTTTTAAAAAAGTTTATTGGTTTCTAAATGTTTATCCAGTCTATTTAAAACTGTTCACTGACATAGCACTAATAACAGTCTCTGGAAATTAGTTCCACAGTTTCGCTACATGATTTGGCAATAAGTGTTTTCTTGAGTTACTCGCACTTATTATTATACTTATGCATGAAATGTAATCCCATGGCACTTACTTTTATTCCCAGGTGGGTCCTCTTGGGATACTCTGCCCACCCCTGCAGGTAAAAGGTGTAATGTAAGTTAATGTTAAGTTTTTATTTCCAGCCTGGGGTCCACACGGTTCCTCAAAGTGGCCCGAGCCAGGTCTCGTGAAGGGTTGGTGGTGGTCAAAGTGTTTGCCATACAGGATCCATCACTCCCCCTGGCTGAGCACAAGGAGAGGATCCTGAAGATTAAGGAACAGCTTGTCTCTGCCTTCAACTGTTTACCTTTTCAGAGGGTCATTGTGAGTTAAAAAACTACTTTCTTACATACTAGTAAAATCTGAACTTGTAAAATCTCAGATTCAAAGAAGAAGAAAGAGAGAGAGACTTTTCAGATGGTGACATCTGAAAGTATCCTGTGTTATTTCAGTCTAATATCAGTTCAATAGTTTTAGCATGAAGAGGTACCAAACATAATATATATATAAACATATACTCATAAACTTTCATACTTAAAATAGAATAGGCCGGAATCCCACCGGCGAAGTACGAAAGAGAAGATGCATGAAAGGAAAGTAGGAAGTATGTAAGTACGAGAGGAATTAAAGCGAGAACTGGCATGAAAGAGAAAAATATATTAGGAGACAAGACTGATAATGTCAGAGAAACGAGTGTAAAAAAAAAAAAAAAACTTTCATACTACTTTAATAAATTCATGGCATAGTATGTTCATTCAGCCTTCATAAGAGATGTATCTAAAGGTCATAACACACTTGGGCGCGCGTGTGATGGGTCGGGTGTCGATACAAGGAATGCAATGTCATCTGGCCCACACACGATCCGTCCAACGCGGCCTGGGCTCTGTGAAGATAAAAATGTGTTGCTCCTAATATACGCCTCGCGGGTGCGCCATACATTTGTTCGGGCGTGCGCCTGCGTTGCGTTGGCCTTAGATTAACCAATAATACTTCAGCTTACAGACAAAGCAGGGCTCCTAATGCGGGAGTACTGCCGATGCAGTGTGTACGACAGGATGTCCACACGGCCCTTCCTCACAGTGCTTGAGAAGAAATGGATCACCTTCCAAGTTCTGTATGCCTTACATCGGATGCATAAGCTTGGCATATGCCATGGTGATATTAAGGTATGCTAGTACATACCCGACATTTTAATGTAATTATTTTACTTTGACCTTATTTCTTCTATTATTTAATGTTAGCTGTGCTCGCGGTTTCACCCGTGTAGTCTTTGTTCCCGGGGGAATATCTAGATAAAAAGTACCCTATGTGTTATTCCAGTGTCTAAGTTACCTATCAACCCAATCCATTCAGTAGTTTTTGTGTGAAAGAGTAACATACATCCATCCATCCTCACAAACTTTCACATTTATAATATTATAGTGTAGGGTTGATGTTATTTTGTGACGCGGATGCTGCGGATTCTGTGAACGTTTTGGTGGTTTTATGAAAAGTATTAAGGCAATGTGTGGTTTAAGGAAGATCTATGGTATGTGCGAGGGCGCGATGGCAACACGGGGAGGTGGATGCCAGCGCGACTGATGATTGTAGAGCGAGATTGAAGATGGTGGGCTTGGAATAAATTATTTAAAATATGCTGGTGTTTGAGTATTTATTAATGGAATATGAACGTCTAAAATATGCATCTAAGGGAGTGAATATTCGTTAAACTATAAAAGGTGTTTTGACACCTATTCCGCGCGCGAGCTCCGTAACATCGGCCTATACATGTATACGCTTATTTTCGGATATATTGTGGCTTTATTCTTTTATATATTATTCATTATTATTATTTAATAATGCACTAGCAGCATACGCTGATGCGTGCATATCACTGCACTTGTGTATCAAAAAGTTTATTAGTATTTAGGAACTAATAAACTTTTTGATACACAAGTGCAGTGATTATCTAGTCTGTTTTTAAAACTATTCATTGAAGTAGCACTATAACAGTCTCATGCAATTTGTCCTGGACCCAGAGAGCTGTCCAGCGTTCAGCGAGGTAACATCTCGAGGAGCGGCGTCGTACTAACATTTGTCGCCCTTACAGCGGAGTCTAGAGTCTATTTCCTGATGATGCGTCGTGTAGACGCGAAACACGTGTCGATGTATGAATGGTGTCACTAACAAAAATAATACCTAATAGCATTTCCTCTTTGCATGCAATTTTGCGGGCGGGAGGGCAGTGCACTGTGCATGTTGTTTTTGACACTAAAAAATCGGAACTAAAAACTAAATATTCTTGTTCTAGGAGTTTGCAATTGAGTTCCGAAAAGTAACGCCAAATTCAAACAATTATAATATTATATTATCCAATTCTTTAACAGCTAGAAAACATAATGGTAACCTCATGGCTATGGGTGCTGCTCACGGACATAGCATCCTTCAAGCCGACCTTCCTGCCCGACGATAACCCGGCTGACTTCAGCTACTTCTTCGATACATCTAGAAGGAGGCTCTGCTATGTCGCGCCGGAGAGATTTGTCGGCGCTCCCGACCCTAGCAATAAAACTATGGTAAACAAAAGTTATATAGTCCAGCAATAGTTTTTCAATGTACCCCTAACTCGGTCTACGGTGGTTTTCGAGAGGATATAGGATCACTTCGTTGTCCGTCTGTCTGTTTGTTATTTGTGTGTCTGTCGTTGAGGTATCAAGTTGAAACTCATATGAACAACTCAGGTCCATGGTCTCTTGCTGCTGTAAAAAACTGTGTTACTAAGTATGTAGTGGTAGGCCTCTTTAGCCTCTTTTGCAGGGGGCCGCCTGGGGAAGTACCACACCTTTGCCAGTTATTCATCCGCCAAGCAGTAATGTGAAAACATTGCTGTGTTCCGGTCTGAAAGGCAATATTACCAGCGAAATTACTGGGCATGACGAGTTCAACAACTAATAACTCAGGGTGACAGGCGCAGTGCAGTGCCAGGCAGAATTTTGAATTTTAAAACACTGGGTGGCACTGTGTCTGATATGGGCAATCATGATGCTTACCATCAGGCACCTGATTTGATCATCTTGTCACTACCATAAAAAAAAACTAAACAATTATACATAAAACTACAAAATTACCAACATATTTGCGGTATCTAGGTATGGAACCCTACACTAAGCATACATACCAAGGTAAACCTTAACATTTTATTCCTAATAGTTTCGAAAATCGTTCTGATCCCCTTAAATGATTCACCTTGTGTATAAATATTTTTTACATCTCTCATATTCGGTAAGTAGGTCCTTATTACCCCCAAATGGGGCTTGTAAGTGACCAATTAGCGCTCTAGGGTAATAATGTAGCTAGAAAAGCCCTAGGGCGGTAAGTAATTAAAAAAAAACTTCACTCTTTCAAAAAGTTTGCGTACATCTAACCATCATACTGGCAATAGACATCATGCATTCAGGCCAATGACAAAAGAGGTCGCTTCGCTATTCCTTGTCTTCGTATGAGTATAATAGTCATCAATTTTAAATATCGAACTACGAAGCTCAATTTCGTTCTTGAAAAAAATAATTTAAAAAAGAGATGAAAAAAGGCGGGAATAGAAAACTTTTACTTTAAAATGTTTTATTCTTGTAATGCCGGTGTTTTTCTACTTACCTCACAATCGAGATGTAAAGCAGAGTAGTTAGCTCGGGTGTAAGCATCAATTGCACCCTCGAAGTATAGGCGCCCTCGCTGCGCTCGTGCGCCTAAATATCTCGGGCTGCAATTGATGCCTTACAGCCCTTGGCTACTAATCTACTATTACATCACTCATATTCGGTAAGTAGGTCCTTATTACCCCCAAATGGGGCTTGTAAGTGACCAATTAGCGCTCTAGGGTAATAATGTAGCTAGAAAAGCCCTAGGGCGGTAAGTAATTAAAAAAAACTTCACTCTTTCAAAAAGTTTGCGTACATCTAATCATCATACTGGCAATAGACATCATATCATGCATTCAGGCCAATGACAAAAGAGGTCGCTTTGCTATTCCTTGTCTTCGTATGAGTATAATAGTCATCAATTTTAAATATCGAACTACGAAGCTCAATTTCGTTCTTGAAAAAAATAATTTAAAAAAGAGATGAAAAAAGGCGGGAATAGAAAACTTTTACTTTAAAATGTTTTATTCTTGTAATGCCGGTGTTTTTCTACTTACCTCACAATCGAGATGTAAAGCAGAGTAGTTAGCTCGGGTGTAAGCATCAATTGCACCCTCGAAGTATAGGCGCCCTCGCTGCGCTCGTGCGCCTAAATATCTCGGGCTGCAATTGATGCCTTACAGCCCTTGGCTACTAATCTACTATTACATCTCTCATATTCGGTAAGTAGGTCCTTATTACCCCCAAATGGGGCTTGTAAGTGACCAATTAGCGCTCTAGGGTAATAATGTAGCTAGAAAAGCCCTAGGGCGGTAAGTAATTAAAAAAAACTTCACTCTTTCAAAAAGTTTGCGTACATCTAATCATCATACTGGCAATAGACATCATATCATGCATTCAGGCCAATGACAAAAGAGGTCGCTTTGCTATTCCTTGTCTTCGTATGAGTATAATAGTCATCAATTTTAAATATCGAACTACGAAGCTCAATTTCGTTCTTGAAAAAAATAATTTAAAAAAGAGATGAAAAAAGGCGGGAATAGAAAACTTTTACTTTAAAATGTTTTATTCTTGTAATGCCGGTGTTTTTCTACTTACCTCACAATCGAGATGTAAAGCAGAGTAGTTAGCTCGGGTGTAAGCATCAATTGCACCCTCGAAGTATAGGCGCCCTCGCTGCGCTCGTGCGCCTAAATATCTCGGGCTGCAATTGATGCCTTACAGCCCTTGGCTACTAATCTACTATTAAAACATAATCTATACTAATATTATAAAGAGAGAAACTTTGTTTTTTTGTTTTTTTGTTTGTAACGAATAGGCTCCGAAACTACTGGACCGATTTTAAAAATTCTTTCACTTATGGATAGCTTAATTCAGTGTGAGTGCCATAGGCTATATGAAATTTTGAAAAAAAATGGGGATCCGTAAGAAAACTGCAATATTGTGAACCAAGGTGTTACATAATATAATTACCATATTCATAAATTTGCGTGCGCTGTGAAATGCATTGATGGTAGAATAATATAATGTACTAGGGGTTTGTAGTACTTATCAATACCTACAAAACAGTATACATAGATTATATCCATCTTTTTTGGTTTAGTCACAATAATCGAAAAAGTGATTATTTTTCATGCGGTGTGAACACTATTGGTGGTAGAGTAAAGTAATGTACTAGGGGTTTGTAGTACTTATCAATACCTACAAAACAGTATACATAGATTATATCCATCTTTTTTGGTTTAGTCACAATAATCGAAAAAGTGATTATTTTTCATGCGGTGTGAACACTATTGGTGGTAGAGTAAAGTAATGTACTAGGGGTTTGTAGTACTTATCAATACCTACAAAACAGTATACATAGATTATATCCATCTTTTTTGGTTTAGTCACAATAATCGAAAAAGTGATTATTTTTCATGCGGTGTGAAAACTATTGGTGGTAGAGTAAAGTAATGTACTAGGGGTTTGTAGTACTTATCAATACCTACAAAACAGTATACATAGATTATATCCATCTTTTTTGGTTTAGTCACAATAATCGAAAAAGTGATTATTTTTCATGCGGTGTGAAAACTATTGGTGGTAGAGTAAAGTAATGTACTAGGGGTTTGTAGTACTTATCAATACCTACAAAACAGTATACATAGATTCTATCCATCTTTTTTGGTTTAGTCACAATAATCGAAAAAGTGATTATTTTTCATGCGGTGTGAAAACTATTGGTGGTAGAGTAAAGTAATGTACTAGGGTTTGTAGTACTTATCAATACCTACAAAACAGTATACATAGATTATATCCATCTATTTTGGTTTAGTCACAATAATTGAAGCAGTGATTATTTTTCATGCGGTGTGAAAACTATTGGTGGTAGAGTAAAATTATGTACTAGGGGTTTGTAGTACTTATTAATACCTACAAAACAGTATACATAGATTATATCCATCTTTTTTGGTTTAGTCACAATAATCGAAGCAGTGATTATTTTTCATGCGGTGTGAAAACTATCGGTGGTAGATTAAAGTAATGTACTAGGGGATTGTATTAATTATCAATACCTACAAAACAGTATACATAGATTATATCCATCTTTTCTGGTTTAGTCACAATAATCGAAGCAGTGATTATTTTTCATGTGGTGTGAAAAGTATTGGTGGTAGAATAAAGTAATGTACTAGGGGTTTGTAGTACTCATCAATATCTTCAAAATAGCCCACGATAAATTATAACATGTGTTAAGGTTTGGTCATTGTAACAGAAATAGTCATTAATTTGCGTGCGCTGCGTAAACCATTAGGGTTATATTTATTAAAATACAATGTATCACGAATTTACTCCTGATAAACGTCCACTATACCTACTTCTGCTACCCGTGCGAAGCCGGGGCGGGTCGCTAGTAAATAATAAAACATAATAATAATATGGGACAACTTCCACACACGTTCATCTGGTCCCAAACTAGGCTAGAAGCCTGTACTATGGTAACCAGATGACTGATATACATACTTATATACGCTTATAACACCCAGACACAGATCAAACAGACATGTTCATGCACACAAATGTTTGACCTGGCCGGGGATCGAACCCGGGCCCTGCGGCACAGAAAGCAGAGTTACTACCATCTGAGCGAATGAGGTTGTCATTTACATTTACGAGTATGTTTTTATACAGGGCGATGACAAAGGCTTGCTGTTGAGTGAGTCGCCGTGTAAAGTAGGCGAGTTGGTGCCAAGCATGGATATCTTTTCAGCTGGGTAAGTTCACAAAACAAGTTTTTAATTAAACATCATATTATTCTATTAAGCATTGGACTACTACTGCGATCACCAAGCCGCCTGAAAAGCGTAGTGATTACGGCAAAATCCCTCCATATGAATAGTTTATGGCGTTCTATGGAAGAGGCGTCCACTGCTACACATGGGTAGCAGTGGACGTCTTCCGGCTTCAGCCGGAAGACGTCCACTGCTATATGTGTGTGTGAAGCATTGAAAGTGCAGCAAATTATCTGGAAACTACCAGTTACCATTCTAATCAGAATAGTAGAAGAATCAGGACAGAAGGGACACTCTTCAAAATCATTTAAATAAATAGCGACTCTAACTCTGACGCAATAAAGAACAATTCAGGTCGCACAGCGCCTAAATAATTTTCGTCATATTAACATACGAGCTGCCTCTCTTTCTATCGCGTATCTCTCTATCTTTTCTCTCTGTCTAGCTCATAGTAATTGTACCGTCAAGACGGACGCCCCGACTACTTGTAGCTTCAGCGCCTTACATAATATTTTCTGTTATTCGACGAGTCTCAGGCATTATCTATCTTTGTGTGTTTGTGTAATGATTTCTCCCTCACATAACATCACGCCTTATACCCAAAGGGGTAGGCAGATGTGGACCCAGGACTCAGTAGTCCCATAGTAGGTACACCCACATTTCGACAATAATTTTTTTGGTCCCATGTAATAGGGGCGTGCCAACTGCCACCGGGCACAGTTGCAGACTCCAGGCTGTCATAGAGATAATTTCTAATGGAAAGATCTAATAACTATATGCCTGACCTGGGGATCGAACCCGGGACTTTATGATTGGAAGTAGAGCGACCACTACGCCACCGAGGCAGTTCTCTCTGAAAAATGGGCCCATAACCTGTTTAACCTGTTTACAGATGTGCCCTCTTAGAACTCTGGAACGACGGCACGCCAGCCCTAGATCTATCAAGTCTACTCGCATACCGCACCGGAACCCCGCGACCACCTACCTTGTCCTTACCGGATACTGCAGAACCCCGCCTTGTTGAGCTGTTGCATTCCATGACTGAAAGAAACCCTAAGGACAGGAAGAGCGCTGAGATTTATCTGGACGAAGCTAGGGGGAGGTAAGGAGGTGATATTTATTTTTCAGCAAGTTTTTTAGGCCGTGAGCAGGTCTGGGACAGTCAGCATTAGATGTTTTTTTTATAATAGAGAGTGACAAGACGAGCAAATCAGGTGCCTGATGGTAAGCATCATGATTGCCCATATCAGACACAGTGCCACCCAGTGTTTTAAAATTCAAAATTCTGCGCGGCACTGCGCTGCGCCTGTCACTCTGAGATATTAGTTGTTGAAACTTGTCATGCCCAGTATTTCGCTGGTAACATTGCCCTTCAGACCGGAACACTGTAATGTTTCCACATTACTGCTTGGCGGAAGTATAACTGGCAAAGGTGTGGTACTTCCCCAGGCGGTCCCTGCAAAAGAGGCCTACCAAGTGACGGGGAAATTTCTATGGGCTAGACAGAGAGAACAGATAGAGAGATACGCGATAGAAAGAGAGCCAGCTTGTATGTTAATATGACGATAATTAGTTAGGCGCGGTGCGACCGCAATTGCACTTTATTGCGTCGAAGCTAGAGTCGCTATTTATTTAATTGATTTTGAGGAGTGTCCTTCTGTCCCTTTAGTATTCTGTGCCGTGGGGTGCTGGCTATAAAATAGTTCCCCACCCTCTCTACCCCTGGTTGCCGTAAGAGTTATTTTCAATAAAGACTAAAAATCGTTGAAAAGGGTCATGTCAAAGGTCTTCGCCACCATTGTGGACAACTGTGAATTTTTTTAAGTTGTCACATGTGAGACAACTTCTTATAAAATTCCCAGTTGTCCACAATAGGGACGAAGGAGATGGCGACGATTCACATATTGTTGCGGCGACATATTGTCGCCGAGCGGAACTTGTTTGCCTAGCTGTTGTTAAATCATAAATCGTCCCCACTGGTGACAATTTGAACGAAGGAGAGTGGATAGAATGTCCCTTTGTTTGTATTATATAATAATACACCTAACCTCTTTTGTTCCAGCTTATTTCCCGAATATTTCTATTCATTCCTACAATCGTACATGCTAATATTCTCCGCTCAGCCAATACTACCGCCCGATGAAAAAATACTTCGCATTCACCAAGACATAAAGAACATAATCAAAATATTCACCCAACCGTCAGACACTAAAAACTATAAGGACCTAGTCGACGAGACCACAGATAACGCAGACGAGAGCATAGACAAATACAAAGGAGGTTTCAAAGTGTTGAACGTGAATACCATAGACTATGATGAGAATTTCGACGGGAAAGGATTGGTGAAGGATGATTTGGGGCCGGACAGTGAAGGTTTAATATTGATAACCTCTTTGGTGACGTCATGTATTAGAGGTTTGCATCATAGCACATCTAAGTTGAAATGTTTGGAAATATTGCAGCATTTGTGTGAGAATTCCAGTTCGGAGAATATTTTGGATCGGATACTGCCCTATATTGTAAGTATGACAAGTATAATTTTTTTTAAAAAAGGTGTAGTAATATTCAAGGGCGTGCATCTACTCATCTACTTAAATAACTTGCAAAAGAAATTCACAAAAAATTTGGCTTCTCTTACAAATTTGTCGATCAGCTGATCTTTTGTATAGGCAATTGATTTTTTTTGTTGCGAATTTCGCAATTTCTTTTGAAAAAAAAAACATTTTATTTCATTTAATAAAAATCACAAGAGTAAAAGATACGTAAAAATAATAAATAGATCAAAATAGTTGAATAACTGTACTGGCCATCGACGACTTTGGACTCACCTTGATTGAGGCTCGGACTCATTAGTTCCTGTTCCTCCCTGTAGTAGGCCATCGAGAATGTGGGCTCTCTTTAACCGTTTGGTGGCATTCGAGTTATTTGTGAGTGCTCTAGCAAGAGTTGCGGTTGCAGTAGCTACTGCCTAGTTTGATTATTTCCTCATCCACTATGGAGACCTCCAGGTACTCGTACGGTTTTTATGAACTAAATATATTTTTGCGCAGATAATGGCTAGAGCAAACAAAGAATTGAGTGGAAAATTAGTCTCTATTTCTCCATATTTGGGAAATTTCATTTTGTATGGACGAGAATCCCACATAAGTGTAAATTCAATAATGATAATGTAGATCCACCTGACGCACGACGTGTGCGTGCGCGTGCGCGCGGCGGCGGTGTGCGCGAGCGCGCGCTGCGTGTCCCTGGTTCGAGTCCTGCCGCGAGCCGACTGCAACGTGTTCCCGGAGTACATCCTGCCCGAGCTGTTCCCGCGCGCCACCGACCCCGCCGTCCCGCCGAGGCACGCGCTCGCACGGAACATTGGTAATGTTCCACAGCCTCAGCTCAGATGCTAGTAACACTGGTTCGATCGAACATGTCTGTTCGATCTGTGTCTGGGTGTTATAAGCTTATATAAGTATGTACGAGTATATCAGTCATCTGGTTACCATAGTACAGGCTTCTAGCCTAGTTTGGGAACAGATGATCGTGTGTGGAAGTTGTCCCATATTATTATTATTTTTAATGTTACATCAGGTTAAGCCGGCTACACGCACACTTATAATAATTTGAATTTATACTCTAACAGAACGGGTCACCCCAATTACACTGCTCGAGTCAATTCATATGGGTTATGTGGACAACACATATTGTCAGAGTTTCAGGTCACCAGGATTCCTACGCAGCCTCCGACATGACCTAACGACTGCCCCCTACATATCTTATAGGGAACTATAGGGACCTATAGCTTAACGTGATAACCGAAACACGGTAGAAAAAATAATATAACTCGGTTCAATAAAGAAACGAATCCAAAATGGCGGCGCTAAACATGTCCATGAGAAAAAATGATTTTTAGAGATCATTTTAGATTCGTTTCTTTATTGAACCGACTTATACCGAACAGCAGCGATTCGGACGATTCGACGTGGAAAGGATTGTAAATTCGTTTTGTTCGGCGCATTCGGCTCAGATCTCACGCACATCTGTTCGTTACTGCAGGGCCACCTTAAATTGCCCCGTGGCAGGTGTGAGTAGTCCGCTTTACATCATCCCCCTGCCCTTATCCCGCACTAGGTGAAGTCGGGCCTCTATTCCAGTATTTGTTTCCGCCCAGAGTTTAGCGAGCCTCACATTCTCACATTCTCGCCTAGATAGATAAAAGAGATGCGAATGTTGTAATGGATATTTGGAGTAGAATATCAATCTGGAAATTTCTAGAATCAGCGGGCTTGGGCAGTGAATTATATTCCATACGGGTTGTCACAATAGATCAGCAAAGATCCCTCAAAGGTCAGCAAATGATTAATACCATTTATTTTGATCGTTGCAGCGAACTTGGCGGAAACGGCAGTGAGGTTTCTGGACCAGACACAGAACATGGTCGACAAGGAAGCGGCCAACATTAACTATGAGACTGAACTGTCGGCGTTACATGAAATGGTAAGTCTATTTACTTATTACTGGGCCAATAAACTATCAACAGGTTATGGGCCCAATCTTTGTACTGTGGTCTCCTGTCTATGTGTAGTGTGTGGAAGCCATTATGTCGGAATTGTTAGACAGACAACAGCACACTTACAATGACAGACACGTACAATCTTAGAAAACTGTTTGAAGTTTCATATTTTAAGCCGAAATAACTTTGCACAGGTAATAAACTTCGCCGTAAAACCATGTAATTCAATTGTGAATTTTATAAAAATAATATGTAATTAAGTTGATGGACTGTTTATAGCTCGAAACATACAAAAACACACACATGTGTATTACATCTAAACACTATTTCAAAATATTTTTTAAGCCCCTGAATTAGAGATCTCTCTCTTGGAGATAATCCGCTTTATTTTGAGCATTTCCCTGGTCACATGTTATGCAAGGAATGTTTCCATTGACACATCCGTCTTTAAATATATTTAACTAATTTTTTTTTTATAAAGGTGCGTTCAACGGTGTCGTATTTGCTGACGGATTCTCAAGCTGTAGTGAAGCGGGCGCTCGTTGAAAACGGCATCACTAAGCTCTGTATATTCTTTGGCAAACAGAAAGGTAAGTTGTATACTTAGGCCTAAGGCTGCCTGTTCGGAGCGGAGCATTTCTATGATATTTAAATTCATCATTACGGAGTCCGTTAGAAATCTGTTCAACTCTGTATCCACTTTCGTGACTCTTTGTTCATCATTCATCGTCATTCTTTGTTCTTCATTGCTCCGCTCTGTTCGCTCATTCATAGTGTAAGTGGTTTTTTTTATGATAGTGAGGGATAAGACGAGCAAATCAGGTGCCTGATGGTAAGCATCATGATTGCCCATATCAGATACAGTGCCACCCAGTGTTTTAAAGTTCAAAATTCTGCGCGGCACTGCACTGCGCCTGTCACCCTTGTTGTTGAATCTCGGCATGCCCAGTAATTTCGCTGGTAACATTGCCCTTCAGACCGGAACACAGTAATGTTTGCACATTACTGCTACTGACAGGCGCAGTGCAGTGCCACGCAGAATTTTGAATTTTAAAACCATGTGTGGCACTGTGTCTGATATGGGCAATCATGATGCTTACCATCAGGCACCTGATTTGCTCGTCTTATCCCTCACTATCATAAAAAAAAAGAAAAACCTATTTGGGAAATTTTATTTTGTATCGAAGAGCAACCGCCAGAGGATATTTATTATTTTTTTTTTTTATAGTAGGCTCCTGTCCCCCAACATAATCAGGGATCGTGTCTTCATTCATCCTTTCACTCACACTCCTTCATCCATCATCTTGCGCTGTCGCGCATTCGTCCACGTCGCGCAACTGATCATCACTAATATTTAATGTTGTTGACAGCTAACGACGTGATCCTGTCCCACATGGTAACATTCCTGAACGACAAGGAACAGGCGGCGTTGCGCGGCTGCTTCTTCGAACGAGTCGTCGGCGTGGCTTGTTATGTGGGACACCACGCGTCGCCTATACTCATCCCGCTCTTACAACAGGTATCATAGTATAATATAATGTTGTTAGAAAAGGACAGGAAGCGTTGCGCGGCCTAATCTAGTCGCTGATTACACAATTCAATTTTAGTTGATCAACTGCTAATTCGCATTGTATTCGAACTGTCTGAACTGCCCTTGAATTGTACTAACAAAAATCAAATTAGTTTCCAATTTTTTGTTGAACGACAAAAGTTGATCAATTGAAGCGTGTGAACCCGCTTCGCTTTTCGCTGAGAGCGCCAACTGCTCGGCACATCCTAACTAATGTACCATATATGTGTTATTACAGGGTCTAACAGACCCCTCGGAGTGGATAATAGCTAAGGCGCTGCGAGCGACGACCAGTCTCGCTCAGTTAGGGTTGCTGCCCAAGCAGGCCATGTGCGATCTAGTCGCTGAGAGCGCCAACTGCTTGGCACATCCTAACTAATGTACCATATATGTGTTATTACAGGGTCTAACAGACCCCTCGGAGTGGATAATAGCTAAGGCGCTGCGAGCGACGACCAGTCTCGCTCAGTTAGGGTTGCTGCCCAAGCAGGCCATGTGCGATCTAGTCGCTGAGAGCGCCAACTGCTTGGCACATCCTAATCTGTGGGTAAGCTTTACTTTTATACACTTTAAAATGTTATATTCTTCTTTGTCCTTGTACTTACCAAAAACCAAAATAAGTGGATATAATATTTTTAAGATTGATAAGTACTACAAACCTAGGGGTTTGTAGTACTTATCAATCTTTTATTTTATCACGAATAGTTTTCACAGCACACGCAATTCAATGATTATTTTCGGCAATTATTTGACACCTTGGTCTACAATATTGCAGTTTTCTTTCGAGCTTTCTTTTTTTTTTTTCAAAATCTTATATAGCCCATGTCGCTTACACTGAATTTGTAGTGGTAGGCCTCTTTTGCAGGGGGCCGCCTGGGGAAGTACCACATCTTTGCCAGTTGTTCATCCGCCAAGCAGTAATGTGCAAACATTACTGTGTTCCGGTATGAAGGGCAATGTTTCCAGCGAAATTACTGGGCATGATGAGATTCACCAACTCATATCTCAGGGTGACAGGCGCAGTGCAGTGCCGCGGAGAATTTTAAATTTTAAAACACTGGGGGGCACTGTGTCTGATATGGGCAATCATGATGTTTACCATCAGGCACCTGATTTGCTCGTCTTGTTACTCACTATCATAAAAAAAAAAAAAAAAATAAGATTTTCATATTATGTGATTATTTTTAATCGGTCCAGTAGTTTCGGAGCCTGTTCGTTACAAACAAACAAAAAAACTTTCTCTCTTTATAACGAAGGTTCTCTCTTTATAATATTAGTATAGATTATCTCTTGTCTAGCGACAAGAGATCTCTTGTTCTTTTATGCTTTCACGTTCATTGATTTGTTAATGTCAAGTTTTTTTTTTCTCCTGGATTCATGTGTACATCAGGAACCTATTAGGCTAATGTTATTTATCTAGGTATATTAATATTGTATATATTATTATGTAGCTATATATTTATACTCATATTAAAAATTTAAGTAGGTGTATGTATTATTTCATTTTATTTATGTATTATGCCTATATATTGTGTTTTATATATAAGTACATGGTGTAGACTATTATTATTTATTTTTGGTTTTATGATTATTTGCTGTTTGTTTTGTGTTTTGTTTTATTAAGTAGTTTTAGTTATTTTAAAGTTTTCATGTTTTGCGCTCCACCCAATGTCTGTGACATTTTCTCTAGTTTTAGGATAACTGGTAGAAAATGCTACACTAGCATTAAGTTAGTCATAGCGTTGTGCTGAATTATAAATAAATAAATAAGGGATGCAAGCAACTTCCAGTGGTGTGGTCGAGTTCAAATTTGGTATCCTGACACTTGATCAATATTGCAACGACTTGGTAACCCTGACCTGATGTTGCAGCATCAGGTTCAGATGGGTCACCTACATGTAACATTACACATGTCATTGTTTACCTATAATGGAGAATTTACACCCTAATAACAGCAGTCTAAGTTAAATATGCCTGTCCACTTTTCACAGTCGCCGAGGACGAAATCGGTCAGGATGACATCATAATCATCACCTACAATGATTTATTTTAAACGCGTTGTCATTGTTCCCGTGGGAATATCGGGAAATTAAGTAGCCTATGTGTTATTCCAGGGTCTAAGCTACCTACATACCAAATTTCAGCCTAATCGGTTCAGTAGTTTTGGCGTGTGAAAGAGTAACAAACATATCCATTCATACATCCTCACGAACTTTCGCATTTATAATATTAGTGTCGAAGCTGCGAGTTCAAGTCCCGCTCTTGGTTGATTTTTTTCTGCCTATATTAATATTTATATGATTTGTTTACAGATAAGGCATGAAGTATGCGGCCTTATATCATGTGTGGCCAGTTTGCTCAACCCGATAGACGTTAACTGCAAGATTTTGCCGCTCGTGTGGCCGCATCTTAAACATAAACTTATACAGGTAATACTTTTATTCTCCTGTAAGTACACCGCCGACGTAGAAATACTCATGAGTATAGTTTTCCTTTCCTTCCGGTTGTCTGGAAGAAATCGCTTTAAGCGATAAGACCGCCACTTGTACTAGCCTAAGTTTAATATAATTATTATTCCTTTATGTTGTGTCCTATGTATGGTGTACAATAAAGTGTTTATCTATCTATCTATCTATCTATCTACTTTTACGTAATTGTAGGTATGTATGAAAATTTAAAAAAAGAAAATTTACATATTTATTACTGTAATAATTGACAGAAGGGGGAACTTATAAGATTAGTAAACTAAAATTACAGACTTAACATTTTTGCAGGTGTTTATTTTATTATTTTGTTATTGTCTGTTGATTCCATAACTATAGGTATATCTCGACAGAAAAGAGTAGAAACGAAACTAATAAAAAGTGTGTATGTTGATTAAATTGTTTTTACTCTTGTAAAAGACAGTGGCGCCCCCATTATTTTCTAATTTTCCCCATTATTTCGAGCTATAAGCCTGAATCTAGCAAATCTGAATATTAGCGAACATTAACATAAAAATTACGTTAAACAGTAGACAACAAAGGAATAAGCCTTTAGGTTTATTATTACTATACGCAATTGAGTATTTGAAAAAAAAAATATATTTTTTTATTTATTCTGAAGGTTTAATGAAAAGTATGTATCATCCGGTTCAAAAATCACTTTAAAAATATATTTTTTAATTAATTATAAGCAATTCAAAATTGATAAAATTCCAATAAGACACATGATCACAAACGCGCTACGAGTGGTCGCCATGATTGTGACGTCATTATGTTATAGTTATGTATGGTACTTTATCACATTGTGACGTCAGTACAGGTCGCGAGCTCGTTCGGGTACTATCGGCGTGTTTTCGGTACTGGATTAAAACTGATTTTTAATTTGATATAACTTTGTAATTATAGCGAATAAAAAAAAAGTAAAAATAGTTTCTTTATAAAACTTATATATGATCTTTCCATTTATGCAAAAAAAATCTAAATTGAATATTTCTGCAGTGTAATTAGGGTAAACGTGCTCGGGTATTACGAACTTGAGTCGCGTAGCAACAGCAGTAAAATTACGTAATGATTGCTGTCAAAAGTAATTTTTTCTATGAAAACCTTACGTGTTAAAACTTAGGTTCTTAGACACTGAATCACGGACGACTAATTCCTTCTGAATTGACGTCAATCATTACTGTACTAGATAGTCAATAA
Organism: Hemistola chrysoprasaria; assembly: GCA_947063395.1. Lineage (NCBI taxonomy): Eukaryota > Metazoa > Arthropoda > Insecta > Lepidoptera > Geometridae > Hemistola > Hemistola chrysoprasaria. The sequence goes on along the minus strand of OX346733.1, from coordinate 6,318,764 downwards.
TTATGTAAGTTAACATAATACTAGTATTAAGTTTTATTTTTACTAACACTTGTTACTAACATAGCTTTATAAGAATTATAACCAACACACTAAGGATCTGAATTATCTGAAATAAAAGATTTTTATTTTATTTATTTATTACATTAGACGATGGTTATGGAAAGTTATGGAAAGGCCAAGTCAAAAGTACCTACAACCGACGAGCATGTATGAAAAATGTCATGAAAGTGAACGAAGCGAAAGTTGTATGTCAGGATCGTAGCAAGTGGAGGGAAATAGTCTCTGCCACCGGGAACAAGGCGTGACTGTATGTATGTATGTAGACGATGGTTAACATATTATGTTTGCCAGTTATTCATCCGCCAAGCAGTAATGTGCAAACATTACTGTGTTCCGGTATGAAGGGCAATGTTACCAGCGAAATTACTGGGCATGATGAGAATTAACAACTCATATCTCAGGGTGACAGGTGCAGTGCAGTGCCGCGAATATTGAATTTTAAAACACTGGGTGGCACTGTGTCTGATATGGGCAATCATGATGCTTACCATCAGGCACCTGATTAGCTCGTCTTGTCACTATCATAAAAAAAAAAATTTTGACCATCAATCATCGCCGTGACTGTGGCATAACTGACAGCAAAACCTATCGTGTATAGGGTGCCTAACTCTTTGAGAGAAACAACGCTTGTAATTTGATTATATCTTGTCTACCAGGTGGAAAGGGCAGAGTTGTTACTAGAAAGCCTAGCTGATCCTATACCTAGGAAGGTTCTAGACGCTGTGTTAAGGCACGGAGATGTCGATCGATTGGTGCAAACTTTAAGGGAAAGGAGAAATACAAGGCTTAAGGTAATATTAGGACTTCTACGACGGTTTCACTCAAAAGAACACATCAGACACAAACATGCAAAATCTTCAAGTGTTTTGTCTTCTCGGCGTCATGTTCAAATAAATACACTCACACACACACCCACACAAATACAGGTTATGACTTTTAATGATAGACTTATTCCTAAAAATTCCTATAAATTCTTGTAGTTGTAGGCCTCTTTTGCAGGACGCCTAGGAAAGTACCACACCTTTGCCAGTTATTCATCCGCCAAGCAGTAATGTGCAAGCATTACTGTGTTCCGGTCTGAAGGGCAATGTTACCAGCGAAATTACTGGGCATGCCAAAATTCAACAACTCATATCTTAGGGTGACAGGCGCAGTGCAGTGCCGCGCAGAATTTAGAACTTTAAAACACTGGGTGGCACTGTGTCTGATATGGGCAATCATGATGCTTACCATCAGGCAACTGATTTGCTCGTCTTGCTACTCACTATCATAAAAAAAAATGTTAATTTGTATATCTATATATATTTGACAGCCTCGTTGGCGCAGATGGTAGTAACTCTGCTTTCTGTGCCGCAGGCCCCGGGTTCGATCCCCGGCCAGGTCAAACATTTGTGTGCATGAACATGTCTGTTTGATCTGTGTCTATGTGTTATAAGCTTATATAAGTATGTATATCAGTCATCTGGTTACCATAGTACAGGCTGCTAGCCTAGTTTGGGACTAGGTGACCGTGTGTGGAAGTTGTCCCATATTATTTATTTATATCAGGTGAAACAAGGAACAGTCCCGCAGTACTCAGAAATGAGTCAGCAGTTGAGGAGCCTGTTCAGAAGACTAGCGTCCGACGGCATGACGGAACACGTGGAGAACCAACTCCTCGCCATGAGCGCGCATCTTATTAAAATACAGACCTCCTCCACGCAACATATCACTGGTGAGGACATTTTAGTTTATTCATTTATAACATAACATAACAACCTTTTTCCCGGAGGGGTAGACATAATTGTACCCAGTAGTGATGGTAATTAATGCGATTTCATATTAATTTCATAAGCACGCGAATTAATTAATCTTAGCATCTATTGCTATGCTATTTGCTAAGACGATAATTCGCAATTCGCACTTAACACCGCCCTGCTATTAATTTTAACGAAATCGATAATCATACACGTTCATTCAAATACGAGCCTATGTACAAGCAAATAAAGATAATAATTGCTTAACCGCGCCTACCGACTTGCTAATAATTTCACTCGCGACTCTCGAACGCAACGAGGTCAATCAGGGTCACGTGAAACAGATATAGTATTTAGTATTCCCGTCTCCGCTTCTTCCGTGGTTACGAAGGCCGCCGGCCGAGGGAAACCACACTATGTACACATAACATCTTTATCATGTTACCCTTATCCGCAATAAATGATATGATTTATTTATTTATGAATTAACAGAATTTCGCAACTTCATTTAATTTGCTTTATGCTATTTAAGCATTCGCATGCTAATAATGAATGCGAATGCTAATTATCCATCACTAGTACCCAGGAATCAGTCCCATAGTAAGGATACCACATTTCGCCAGTATGTTATGGGTCTCGTGTAATAGGGGGCGAGCACGACACAGACTCACGTCTAGTATAAGGATCTCCGTCAAACTCACTTTGTAACTGTGCTTTGTGTAATAAATCATTTTTCTCTTTTTAGGGTTCCTTTTACGATTATTTCGTCGTCTGTCTGTCTGGCTGTCTGTCCGTCTGTAAAGACCCTTTATCTCGGGAATGCGTTGAGTATTTCCAGTTGACCCAGTTTCATGAAATTTGGGAAGAAGGCCAGATCTTGTAACACAAGTAAAGGAATAAATCCTACAAATATTATAAATGTGAAAGTTTGTGAGGATCGATGGATGTTTGTTACTCTTCCACGCCAATACTACTGAACCTATTGGGCTGAAATTTGGAATGTAAGTAGTTTAGACCCTAGAATATAACACATGGGATACTTTTATACTTTTGTTCCCGATATTGCCACGGGAACGATTTCTACGCGGGAACCGTTGATAGTATTATATATAGCCGGGTCCTATTATATAGCCGAGAGCCACACGGCTAACTTTGAAGCTACAGGAAAATTAGCAACGGCTTAATTTTCAAAATATTTCCTCGCCCACAGAAGCGCCGGGTCGAATAGTAATAAACAATCCATCTATATCGCGATCGGTGCAATTAGATGTGAACCTACCGCAGAACATAACAGACAAGTTGTACACTTCACAAAGGAGACATAAGACTTCCACGTCTCACGATCAAATGAACACAGAATGGCAGCATATGTTTGGACAGACCGAGCAGCATTCTAGGGTCGAGGTGTCACAATCTGGTAAGGAATTTTACCTGCGTTTTTAGGTCGCGTTACGGTTTAATAGTTATATTATTATTTTACTACAACCTTTTCATATAATATATAGTTTTTATAATTTCTATTGTCCACCTAGCCTTTATTATATTTACTACCGAGAAAAATCTGAGAAAAGTGATGTGGGCTGCATTATTGTTAAGTCTAAATTAAGTAAGATAAATAATATTAAGTTATATAATGTAAGCTGTTAACTTTTCCTAAATAAAAGAAATAAAAGCGCTGACCTTGAATGCACAGAAATAGATTTTTAGATCTGTTTGGTAACAGGAATGAGGTGCGTCGTCTTCACCTCGTCTTACCCCGTTCACGCGTCTCGCGCATATTTCGTAGTGGTGTGTGAGCGATAACAGCTCGGATAATAAAGACATTCCAGATGAGGTTGAAGACTCCGAAATTTTATTATTTAATTATAATTTTACATCTCACGAAAAGACGTTTTATTCTGAGTCTATTACTCTATCAGAATAAAGTACCACATAATTAAAATTTGATGTATCTTTTTGATTAAACATGCCCACATTTTTAAATAAGTCTTTTTTTTGATAGTGAGTGACAAGACGAGCAAATCAGGTGCCTGATGGTAAACATCATGATTGCCCATATCAGACACAGTGCCACCCAGTGTTGTAAAGTTCAAAATTCTGCGCGGCACAGTCACTGCACTGCGCCTGTCACCCTGAGATATTAGTTGTTGAAACTCGTCATGCCCAGTAATTTCGCTGATAACATTGTCCTTCAGACCGGAACACAGTAATGTTTGCACATCACTGGTCTCACAGTTAGTAGGTATGACGTCTTTGGTTGGCAACCGGACTTTTGAAGTTAATGTCAAATCAAAATAAAGATCACTGTACTCATCATATTAAACCTCTTTTCTCTATGGAGCCTACTCTAAAAATAAATAAATAAAATAAATATGGGACAACTTCCACACACGGTCACCTGGTCCCAAACTAGGCTAGAAGCCTGTACTATGGTAACCAAATGACTGATATACATACTTAAATACGCTTATTAACACCCAGACACAGATCAAACAGACATGTTCATGCACACAAATGTTTGACCTGGCCGGGGATCGAACCCGGGGCCTGCGGCACAGAAAGCAGAGTTACTACCGTCTGCGCCAACGAGGCTGTTACTCTAAAAATGACGAACAAAAATATTTATCGTTCTAGGCCCAAGTATGCCCGCGCCGGCACACTCCCAACTAGCTCACAGCGCGAGCTACGTCCAATACAGCATGGCGCCGTGTCGAATCGAACTACGCGACTTAACAAACAGAATGCAACAAAAATACATGAAATCCTTACGAAGCCAGGAGACCTCCGGCTCAGACCCCGACGACATACGACCACCGAACGGCTGGAGACCTGGGAACCAATTAATGGCGTATCTACACGAGCATAAGGCCAGTGTGAACGAGTTGGTGACTCTGCCCGCGCATAGGAATCTGTTCGGGTCGTGTTCCGATGACGGAACTGTTAGGTTATGGGATTCGCAGCGATTGCAGGGACATGCGCATATTAACAGGTATGATTGAGTTTCTAAGTTGGTACAGGTATGTTGTAGTAGTAGGCCTCTTATGTAGTGGTGGGCCTTTGCCAGTAATTCATCCGCCAAGCAGTAATGTATAAATTTTACTGTGTTCCGGTCTGAAGGGCAATGTTACCAGCGAAATTACTGGGCATGATGAGATTCAACAACTTATATCTCAGGGTGACAGGCGCAGTGCAGTGCCGCGCAGAATTTTGTTTATTAAAACACTGGGTGGCACTGTGTCTGATATGGGCAATCATGATGCTAACGATCAGGCACCTGATTAGCTCGTCTTGTCCACTATCATAAAAAAAAAATAGGCTTCTTAATTTTTGAATGGTCCTAGTAAGTGGACACCAGCCCTAATCCGAGGATTAAATAATAATTTAATATGGGACAACTTCCACACACGGTCATCTGGTCCCAAACTAGGCTAGAAGCCTGTACTATGGTAACCAGATGACTGATAATATACATACTTATAACACCCAGACACAGATTAAACAGACATGTTCATGCATACACATTTTGACAGCCTCGTTGGCTCAGATGGTAGTAACTCTGCTTTCTGTGCCGCAGGCCCCGGGTTCGATCCCCGGCCAGGTCAAACATTTTGTGTGCACGAACATGTCTGTTTGATCTGTGTCTGGGTGTTATAAGCTTATATAAGTATGTACGAGTATATCAGTCATCTGGTTACCAAAGTACAAGCTTCTAGCCTAGTTTGGGACCAGATGACCGTGTGTGGAAGTTGTCCCATATTATTATTATTTTTATTATTATACAAATGTTTGACCTGACTGGGGATCGAATCGGTAATAAGAAATTTCCATGGAAAATTACTATGGAGACTCCTTATTACCGATTTAATTCGCGCAGTATGTTTATTTAACATTTATTAATAAGAGAGTGTGTGTCTAGAATGATGTTTACATAGTAAGTTGTAATATTGTTGTAGGTCTAAATCAATGTACAATAGAAGTGCAGGGCCGGTGGTATCTTTGGCCGCTTGTGAAGGAGGACAGTCCTTGGTAGCTGCCACACAAGATTCCATATTTGTACTCAGGTAAGAAGTTGATTAATTCATATTTATTAAGGTCATCTATACAAAATGAAAATATACCGTCGCGGTTAGATGTGCACCGTCAGTTGCCTCCTTTAAATTGCGTTTCAGGGGGGCTATTGGCGTTCTTTATAGTCACCAGTCGCTATCAGGCTTGAGTCTTTATGTTCTGTGGCTTGAGTTAGTTACAAAGACGTTTTACCCTTCTAACAAGTCTGTGCACTATCAAATTTGGAAGAGAGAAAAGGAAAAGGATAGACACTGCGAGTGGGTCTCACTCGGGACCGACACAGTGCATAGTCTACATTAGTAAGTTTATCATAATGTCTTTGGTTAGTAACCGGACTTTGACATTTGTAAATAATGTCGAATCAAGTTAATAGTCACTAAAGTGATAGTCACCGAGAACGCCAATAGCCCTCCAGATCTCTGATCTCACTACCTTTCTTTATCTTAATAGTTAACTTATTTAGTTATTATTATTGACTCACTTGTTATGTACCTATATTAAGTATAACATGTATGGTATTTGTATGTATTGCATCTATTATTATTTATTTATTATGCTTATTTTTATTAAATATATAACGCATTATTTTTATGTAGATATTTATATACTTATTATCTTTTTGGTATAGATTTCAAATTAATTTGTTTGAAGTGTGAAACCACAGTCCTTCCAGCATCTTTAAGTCCTCTGTCACCGTATGGTTGCCATTTTTGCATTGGAAGAGATCGCTCTGAGCGATAAGGCCGCCAATTGTTACACATTTTCTTGTTTTAATATTTGATTTTATTGTTTTGTATTAATTGTGATACCAATAAAGAGTTTTCTATTCTTTTCTATTCCACAGATATAATAATAATATGGTATCTGGCCTTTATTTGCGCGAAAACAAATTTTGTTAAAGAAACCCGTATGGTTTTTTTCTATTAAAAAAAACATTAACATATAATCTTCATAAATACACAGAAATTAAGGTTTACTTTAACAAAATATTTTTTCGCTCAAATAAAGGCCAGATCCAAAGAGTGTTATTATTCTCTATAATAAATAATTATAAATAATAATAATAATATAATATGGGACAAGTTCCACACACGGTCATCTGGTCCCAAATTAGGCTAGAAACCTGTAGTATGGCAACCGGATGAGTGAAGAGGTCCTGTGTCCAGGTTGGAGAGCGCGTCGTGTCGCATGTCCCTGTCGCAGTCCCGGCAGCTGGAGCGCGCGGGGCTGGCGGGCGTGGCGTGCGTGGCGTGCGCGGGCGGCGTGCACGCGCACGTCATCTCCTACGGCACGCTGGACGCTGCACTCGTCGGATGGGATCTCAGGGCTCCCGGTACACTCACTACTTTTTTTTTTTCATCTTTTATGGACTCACATATGGACATTTTTTTTTAAATAAAACATAACATAACGTAAGCATACGTTCACGCCTTTTTCCCTAAGGGGTAGGCAGAGGTGTACCCAGGACTCAGTCCCATAGTAGATACACCCACATTTCGCTATGTTATTGGTCCCATGTAATAGGGGGCGAGCCTATTGCCATCTACCGGACCCAGTTCCAGACTCCAGGCAGTTATTGAGATAATTCCTCATTAGGAAAAATCCAATATTTAACATTTTGCCTGACCTGGGGATCGAACCCGGGACCTCTTGATTGGCAGTCGAGCATGCGCCCTCTACGCCACCGAGGCAGTTTTTTTAATAATCAAGGTCTAATCATATTATTTTTAATGTTTTATCTTTTTAAAACGCACTAAAATTAATAAAATAAATTTTGAAATTGGATTGACTTTGCATGAAAATCGCTGATGGATATTGAAATTGTACTAGAATAAGCAAGAAATAAAAGGCTTTTTATTTATTTATGGACCCACACGAATGTATTTCCAGTGTCAAGTTATATAAATTTTCAAGTTAATATGGTCAATTAGTCAATTCAGAGTCAGGGCAAGCCCAGTCAAGTCACAGCTCTAGTAAAGTGATGGTCTTTACAAGAAGCTGCCGAAATTTTGGCGGGAACACGAAAAATCACATTTCAACTCTCGCATCACTCGCCAAGAGGCTTGTGTATCTTCGAAAACACTCAACACGTAATATTCCACCATTATTACACGTTAAACACTCGAAAATACACAAATTGATAAAGATACGGGAGCCAAACTGTATTTTTCGGTCTCCCGCCAAAACTCCACTTACTACTTTACTACACACATACATTGAATTTTGTCGTGGGGTTACCACCGGCTTTAGAATAATACTAGTGTAAGAGCGGCGGCTTTGTCCGCTCGCAATTATGATATGTTTAGTAGCGGTAGGCCTCTTTTGCAGGGGGCCGCCTGGGGTAGTATTTGCCAGTGTTCTACTACCCCAGGTAGACTCGTTACTGTTTATTTTCATTGACGTACTAAAGTTTTTTTTTTTTTTTTTTTTTTTTTTATGATAGTAATTAACAAGACGAGCAAATCAGGTGCCTGATGGTAAGCATCATGATTGCCCATATCAGACACAGTGCCACCCAGTGTTTTAAAATTTAAAATTCTGCGCGGCACTGCACTGCGCCTGTCACCCTGAGATAGCAGTTGTTGAATCTCATCATGCCCAGTAATTTCGCTGGTAACATTGCCCTTCATACCGAAACACAGTAATGTTTGCACATTACTGCTTGGCGGATGAATAACTGGCAAAGGTGTGGTACTTCCCCAGGCGGCCCCCTGCAAAAGAGGCCTACCACTACAAAAAGTGTCAGATTGTGACCTATTTGAATAAAACTTTTTGACTTTGACTTTGACTTCTTTGTCAGTGTTCCATGGATTGCAGTGAGAGATTGTTATCCGTGGGTTCACTGCGAATTTAATTATTTACTGTAATAAATCATTACAAAAATTATTATTAATTTTCACATAAACGCGATCTTTTCCAAGAATTTCACCTACACATCGGTCGTGACAGCAGTTCTCAGCTCAATATGAATGAAAAATTTACCAAATCGATGTTTTGTATTCCCGTGTTTCCTCCGAATATATTAAACCCATTCTATAAATTTATATCCTGATATTTTTATAGTGTAGTAATCTATGTTCCTGTCATTTTAATTTTTCTTTTAAACCCATGGTTTTTTAATAGTGAACTTCCAAAAATCCCAATTTTACTCGCGTGATTGGACTTTCACTACAAAAAAATGTAAAGTTTATAAACAAAAATAAAATGATAGGTACATATTTTACTTCATCTTTATAATATCAGGATTTAAATATATCAAATAGGTTTACTGTATTCGAAGGAAACAGGGGAATACAAAACATCGATTTAGTAAATTTTCCATAGGATTGTGTCAGGCTGCTAAGAGGTCCTGTATCCTGTTAATATTGTCAGGGAACGCGTGGAAGCTGCAAGGCGATCTGAAGCAAGGTGTGTTCACATGTCTATACGCGAACAGCAGCGGTTACTTGGCGGTCGGCACGTCGAGCGGCGCTATATGTGTGTGGGATCTGCGCTTCCAACTGCCTATTACTTCTGTCAGACATCCTAATTGTGAGTAGAGCATACCTATTGGTTCCGTCGACATCAATTTCCATACAAACTGATGAGCCAACGACGATGATAGAAGATAATATACACTCACACACAAACCCTCACATGCACACACACCCTCAAATAACAAATTATAATAATAAGCAATTATGTTTTAATTTGAATAATTAGAATAATTTTACCCTATAAGGCTTGCTCTTAAACTCCGGCGAAGGAGTCCTGCACCCTATAATACGGGTCTTTGAGCGTAGTTTAGGGTACAGGTGCTCTAAAATTATCTAATAATTCTGTAAATGCCTTTCAATAAAGTTTTTATTTATTTATTTATATTTTAAGTAACAAGTAATTATAAAGTGGCGTTTATCCAGATATACTACAAAAAAATATGTTTCATAACTGCAAATAAGGATTTAAAGTAATTCCTGAGGAATTTCATAATTTTGATAAATACCTATTAGCTCTTTTCAAACTTGTCTTTTGCAGTATGTTTATGTCACTTTATAATTAATTATTACTTAAAATGAAACACTATAATGAAGAAATGATATCTCTTCTATCATAGTCATTGGTTCCTCAAAGTTTGTATGGGAAATGATGTCGACGGAACCACCTTAAGAGGTTACATGAGGGGTGATTTCTCCATACGAACGTATTCCCGTGTTTCCTCCCTAGATAACTACGTCAGAGCAATGGTTTTTTTTTTTATAAAATCTAGGTCTTCAGGGAGCATGTCCCTGTCATTTTCATTTTTCTACAAACTCATTGTTAAATGAAGTATGACCCTATAAAAACATGAGAAGCTGTCCCAGTTTTACTCGCGTAATTAGACGTTCACTAGAAATAAATGAAGAGTTAAGGAACAAAAATAATATAACAGGGATATAGCCTAATTCATCTTCTAATTTTCAAGATATAAATTTATGGATAAAATCAATTATTCTCGGAGGAAACAGGGGAATACAAAACATCGAATTCGTAAATTTTTCCATAGGATTGTGTCAAACTGCTAAGAGGTCCTGTATCCTGTTAATGTGTTGTGTAGCGGAGCGCGTGCGCCGTATAAGGGGCGGGGGCGGGTGCGGGGGCGCGGGCGGGGCGGGGGCGGGGGCGGTGTGGAGCGCGGGCGCGCGGGACGCGGCGGCGAGCAGCCTGGAGTCCACGCAGCGCACGCACGTGCTGTGGCCCTCCACCAACGGACTGCAGCCGCTGCACTACACCACGCAGGTTACCGCTCCACACTCTTACTTCACTAAGCAAGTATATTAAGTACTTGCTTAGTGAAATAAGCAAGTACTTAATTATTAAGCTAAAAATAGCAAGTATTATTGATCTATACAAATATTTTTTTTTTATAGTGTTTTAAAATTCACCTAGTGTTTTAAAATTAAAAACCTGATTTGCTCGTCTTGTCACTCACTATCAACAAGACGAGCAAATCAGGTTTTTAATTTTAAAACACTGGGTGGCACTGTGTCTGATAAGGGCAATCATGATGCTCACCATCAGGCACCTGATTTGCTCGTCTTGTCACATACTATTAAAAAAAAAATTGTCTATTGTATTGGTCCAGGCGTCCCAATACACCACCGCCATCTACACAGTGGGCGGGGACTCCCAGCTTATAATAACGGGAGGTTCGGACCAACGCGTGCGATGCTGGGACCTCACGCATCCTGAGGACTCCCACATACTGGTCCACGCGGCCGCCGATAGACGCTCCCATGTTACACAACATACTGAGTACAGGCAAGTACACTACGACCGGCTGAACACAGGCTTTGCGAACTTTAGCGCATGTAATCTCATGAAAAAAAACTGTTCAAAGTCAAAGTCAAATGGAAATCCTAATTTTATTATCTTTGGTTTATATTTTAATTAATGTGACAATTTTATTTTATTTTGAATTTTTTTTAATGTAAGTGTTGTAATGTAGTAATGTTAATTATAAATTAATGTAATTCAGTTATATTCAATTCTAATTTTATTGCTATTCAACGTGGCAATGCCGCTAGTATCTTGGGTACGCTGCCATCTGACAGTGGTTTAGAGCACTTGGATTATCTATAGGCTGACATGTCGGCCTGTGGATTTTCGAAGCGTTCTTTGGTATAGTGTATTTAGTTAGGGTAGATAGTAAGTAGGTAGCTCTATTGTTTAGTCTTTTTTCAATAAAGGCACTATGCCCTAGAATAAAAAAAAAATTATAATATTAATGTTTTCTTATGTAAATTTTTGTTGTCACATAATATGGGCTAAGAGCCTGAAATAAACTATTTTTATTTTTTAAAATAGGTCACAATCTGACACTTTTGTACGTCAATGAAGATAACAGTAACGAGTCTACCGTGCGTTCGGAAAGATACCTCTACAAGAAGAACGCACAAGAAACTTGTAGGGCTTAATTTTTTCAACTGATTGTTTTATAATATTTGGTTTGGTTACATTCGTTTGTTTGTGTCGGTGCCGCGTGGTGGCTATGCGGAAGTTTACAGGCATCTTTGTCCTCTATGTACTGATTTACATTATAATAATTCTTTAGTAAAGTTGTAGCCAAATTAACAAATATACGAACAAATGTATATTGTAAATGGAATTTTCAGTTCAGTTGTAATAATAACAACAGTTTTCTTCACGAGTTTACATGCGCTAAAGTTACACCGGCCGTATACAACGAACAGGTTATGGGCTCAGGACACGAATGCCTTCGACTCCGTGGGTGGGGATTCCCAGCTTATAACCCTCGACGGCAAGTCGTTTATAGAACCCTTTGTAAATGAAAAATGGTCCTACGCTAATTCCACTAAGGGCCGGTTTTTTGATCGTTAGTTACGGTTAAGTTAACCATTTGTCAAACTAACTATAGTTAAATTTCTAACCAATGGTTAAATCGTGTGGGAAAAATAATAGTTAACCAGGGATGAAAAAACTAATTTAGTCGAATTTTAACTTTTGATCATAAAATTTAACCATTGTTAGACTTAATGCTGTGGAGATGAGAAGCCTGCGAAGCATGACTGGAGTGACCTTGATGGACAAAATGAGGAATAGTGCGATAAGGGAACGCTGTAGCGTGGTGGAAGATGTAGTGAAAAAGATAGAGAAAGGAATACTGAGGTGGTTCGGGCATGTGGAGAGGATGAATGAAAGGAGATTAACAAAAGAGATTTATAAGGCTAGTGTGAATGGTCAGGTCGGTAGCGGTCGACCGCGGGCGTACTTTTCATGAACAAGTTGACGTTGTTCTTAGGAAAGGCCAAGTGAAAAGTACCTACAACCGACGAGCATGTATGAAAAATGTCATGAAAGTGAACGAAGCGAAAGTTGTATGTCAGGATCGTAGCAAGTGGAGGGAAATAGTCTCTGCCTACCCCACCGGGAACAAGGCGTGACTGTATGTATGTATGTATGTTAGACTTAACCAGCGATCAAAAACCGGCCCTAAGTATCAATTTTCTCTGTCAATTTCTACGAGGTCATGGTATAAATTCTACTTTACCATTTTGATTTTTCACCAGGAGTCGTATAATAGACGGCACGATGGTGATCCAGGAGCTGTGCAAGGCGAGCCCTACCGCTCCGCCCCTCATAGAAGACAATGTGTACAGGACCGTGGAGTCCCGCTCCTTCTACCACACCGCTCCCATTACGGATATAACCATGGTTGAGGGGGCGAAGCCCTACCTTGTTACCGCGTCTGCTGATGGTGTTATTAATATGTGGAAGTAGAAAATGTGTACCTGCTTGTAAAATTTAATACTCTCTATGGGCGGCCTAATCGCTGTAGCATCTCTTCCAGGCAACCAGCCTTTAGACAGAGGTATTGTAATTTATACTCACACAACGGATTTTCCCCGATTATACTGCTCGAGTATAAACCATTCTGAGTTGTGTTGTGAACATAGTCCAAATGTCTGAGTTTCAGGTCACCTAGATTTTCTAAAAGACCTCCGACATAAACTAATACAACTAGAATATGAATATGGGAAGAAAATTTCGTCCACGAGCCAGATTTGAACCCGCACCTTCCGCACCAATCCGCGTGGTGGGCACTCTACCAATTAAGCTACCGTGGAGGTTACTAGTTATGGGCGAAATATTTCTATCCCATCGACCTAACGCCTATAGGGGCTTTTGATATTGTATTTCAAGCGGAAAGACTAAGACTAAGTCCATAAAAATATAAAACTACATATTTCAAAAGGAGACAACTGGCGCCTACAGCTTTACGTGCTAACCAAAACACGGCGAAAAGTTCACATGTCAATGAGATTGAATTATTCCACTCCGCCCCACCAAGGCGCCCCACTTGTAGGTCAAAGTAGAATGCCAAAAATTTTGCGAATATGCCCTACTAAATTGACTTGGTAGCAGTAGGGGCACTGCTCTAAAATCCGGATGGATTTTGTCCTACCAACGTCATCCTCGGATTGAGACTATTGTGATTAGTGATTCAAACAATACTTGAGTAAACCAGCGACTTCTTAGGGCCGCCATACACGGACTGCTTGAAGCAGTCAGGATGAACTGCTTCAGACTATGATTGCAAGAGCGGTCCGTGTATGTTGATCAATGGCTAGCTGCTCGAGCAGTCCGTGTATGGCGGCCCTTACGTCCAAGAGTTAGGGTTAGGCGTATCAGCAAAGAACACTATTATTTATGTATTTATAACTAACTTAATGTTAATGTAGCATTTTCTACCAGTTATCTTAAAACTAGAGAAAACTACGTAAAGAAGCGACACTGCCCTCCCCCCGCCTGCGATCAGGCAGTAACGCCCGTACTTACGCACACATTTAACGCGTGTACACACGTGTTTTCTATGTAGTAGTAGTAGGCTATTGCGCGCGGCCGATTGTATGAAGTGACGGGGACTGGTATGAGTCAGTCAGTCAGATCTTTGATTATATTATGTAGATTGTAGAGGGTCAATTTTAATCACATTTACAGACTGTAAATATTTTCCATCAAAATGGCTAAATTAGAAATTAGGTACATAAAAATTATAAATACTTAATCTATTTTTAAAAGATGAGAGAGCTAGTTTTTTTTTTGTATGATATACATATTGTGTTACAATATCTATTAAAATATCAGAATATGGATATTAAAACGACTAAGTTATGTAAATAAAAATACATTTATTGATGCTATAATTTGACTGTAGTTTCTTATTGCATTGAAATACACCATTGTATTATTATAAATAATATTTTCATAATAAAGTTACTATCTGTTAACGATTACGATTTTGTTTCATTTCATTAAGCAATATATTTCCCATCGGCCACCCTTCGAAGACCACCGAGGTGGTAGATGGGACTAAAAAGGTAGCGTTAATCACCCTGAAATATTACGGCCGCCCTTCGATGGTCACCGGGGTGGCGTCTGGTACTAAATAGGTGGCGATATATATTCCTATTTCACAACTGATCCTCATTCGCGATATTATGAATATGTTCACTTTATTACAGTAAATATTTACCATAAAACTACTATGTAACCATTGAAATATTATATAATATAATTAATTATTATCCACTTAAAAACTTCCAGACCTATGTCAAATTCATCGGAATAACTTTATTACCGATTTAATCCTCTGAGTAAAAGTCAACATTCATTAATAAGATTATAAAGGAAGGTGCAATTTTATTAAGAGCCGCTCAGTCGCAGCTGATTATGTAAGCCCTGCTTTGCACTACACTGGTTTTAATTAACAATGGTGCATGTGGTCACTTCATTAGCAAAATTTTAAATTACAATTGTATTAGCTTGTCATGGTACTTCTACAAATGCCAAATCTATTGCGTAAATTATAGGTCAAACGAAAATGATAAGATTGTTTACTTACTGCTATAATCTTATAAATTATAGCTTGATAAGTGACAGCTGAACAAAAATCTATTTTTGGTCTCTCACACATATCATCAGCCGGAAGACGTCCACAGCTGAACATAGGCCCCCCCATAGAAAGCTATAAGCTATTAATATGGGGGGGTTTTGCCGTAATCACCACGCTTGTGCGGCTTGGTGATCGCAGCATTTGGAATACTTGGTGCTGGAAGGCGCTGTCCGACCGAACCCACTGTCCGAATATGTTCCTTTGCCGGGTCTCACGGCTCCCACGGGATGAGAAAGGGGTGGCCCTATTATATATATATCCGGGAACCACACGGCCCAGAATTTTTCGGTCATATTTTCTTAAAAAAGATACACAAATGGCATCAAATCAGGAAATTTATAATTCACGTGGTATACAGTATACATGGTATATATAATTCACAAATACCCTCTTGCAACTTAATTTACGGAAATATCCCCAAAAAGTGGATTTTTGTTCAGCTGTCACATATGATGCTATATTTTAAATATATATATTTAATAATTCAACAGCTTAAGACATTGCCTAAATATACCCTGTACAATGTATAACTAATACAGTATTTCTATACATTCATGAACCTAGAAACAAAGGCGGACTCCAGCTTATAAAACAAAAAGTGAAGCACCATAGTAAGCCAGCTCGCTACAATCACGACGGCATGCACACATTCAAAAGCTGTCAAAACAATACTAGTTCATGTAAAAAAGGTGTGTGCATGCCGTCATGTTTGTATTAAAGAGCTGGCTTACTTTTTGTTTTACAAGCTGGAGTCTGCCTATTTTTCTAAGGTTCATGTCTATCCTTTAATTTAAACATTTATTTTCCTATTCTATTTACATAACTACTTTCAACATGTCGCTCACAATTTTCATTAATATGTTCATACATTTTTCTTACAAACTACCTAATTGTACAGATGCCAGGCTAGTGACTGTGTAATAAACACATTATTAAAGATATAAAAGTGCCTTGTAGATCTGACATGAATGGGTCGATTTTGTTAATGATTCATCCTCTGAAAACGTTGAAGGCTCTCTTCTATACAAAATTAAATTTCCCAGAATATATGAAGAGAATAATTTTCCACTCGATTGTTTGTGGTTCACATATCTGGCCATTATTGGCGCGAAAATATATTTGGTTTAAAAAATCCGTAGTTTTTTTTATATTTACAAAAAAACATCAAAAAATATGTTTCCAATTTTTTTTATAAATGTGACGGTTTGCTGCAACCAAATCAAAAAGCATCAACACACATATTATATAGAAAATTATTCTCTCATTCTCCATAAGTAATTTCATTTTGTATGCAAGAGGTGATTAAAAAAGATACCACTTTCGTTGAATTACAAAGGATATCATTGAAATTTTGTCTAAAGTGGAAAAGCACTTTTTCTTCACTTTCGAACCATCTGCTTAAGATTTATCCTGATTATTTGATCATCGCCCACAGCCCACTACATCACAGTGCTGGGTGTAGGCTTTCTTCATATCATGCCAGTTGACCCTACTCACAATTGTTACTCTTCATGAATTCTATTTCTTAGTTTTTTCCTTGGGCTCATCAGGTACATCCTCCAGCAGTTTATTCAAGTCAATGCCATCAAACTTAGCGTTCTGCGTGTTGGAGGCATGTGCTAAGAACAGTTCTTTTAGGAACTGGAGTTCTTTTGTCAGTGTTTTAACCTTTTCTTCTAGCATTTGGTTCTCCGCTTTCAGTTTACTCACTCGTGTGAATGTCTCTTGTGTTCTTTGCTTGGTTTTGAAGCGACTTTTCTTCACGGCCTGAAAAATAAACAATTTTAACATGGCAACATTTATAATAACTTCATTTATTTCAGGCAATAGTATGTATAACAATAAATTATACGCACCAGAGGCCCATATTAATAAATACCTTACAGACTAACATACATAAAATAGTAAACAACAAAATTATACACTAGGTAGGGATTATTTTCGGTCTCGCCTCCCTGAAGCGCCGGAACACAATTCCTTGAAACCAAAATTCGGGTGACAGGAAAGTCTTGGCTCTTCTTCTTGATATATCAAGTAGAAGAGCCAAGGACGAGTCTCAGGACAGGAACTCTCCCAGATCTCACTGTCGAGGCTGGAGTCAACGAGGACGCAGAACTTGTGCTATGTGCTCTGTCTTCTGGTGAAATATAAGGATACTTTCCTGTCACCTGAATTTTGGCTTCAAGGCTATAGCCTATATCATGATATGACTGCCTCAGTGGCATAGTGGGTGTAAGTTTGACTGCTGATCATGAGGGCCCAAGTTCGATCCCCAGGTCAGGCAAAGTGTTATTGGATTTTTCCATTAGGAATTATCTCAGTGACAGCTTGGAGTCTGGAACTGTGCCCAGTAGATGGCAATATATTGCCCCCTATTACATGGGACCTTATGTATGGGAATTCAGTTGAGTGTCTGGGTAGTAACTTTGGCTTTTAACTTTTGTGTTGTTTTGTTTTCATAGAAAGTGGGTAATTGATGCAATATTTCAAATAGTTGGATAAGTATGAGTTATGATTGCACAAGATTTTCGTGAGTGAATTATTGTGAAATTCTGTTCTTGCTATTCGGATCTTGTGTACAAACTAGTTTTTTTTAATAGGTACTCATATGAAACAGTTTTTCTATGAACATTAAAGAAACACTACTCACTCACACCACATGAGAGAGATTTTTAGTATCTCTTTAAATTTCTTCACTAACCTCATTGTTTCTGTCTCTTCTCTTCCTATAGTCCTCGTCATCATCATCAATATCACTGGTCTGATTCTTCGGGCGTTTTGGAGGCATTTCCAGGTTAATGTCTTGTAATATCATCAAAATAAATTCACTTATTTGCTCATAGGCTTACTGATACAGATTCCAGGTAAAATATTATATCTGAAAAGTAATAATTACGATAATAAGTAGTTTTATACCTACAAACTGGTAGAAACTTAGGTTCGATTACTTTATTGTGACAATCATAGAAGAAAGGCGCTGTGACAATAATGTGGTTTATTGTTTAATGACGCAATGTTTACTAAATTATCACCACCCATGAAACTACTTACAGTTTACAGCGAGAAATAAAATACTACTAGCTTGAAATTGCCTTGTCGGTTTTGGCTCCAAGATACAAGCACTGCGTTTTCTTATAAATTCAAGGAAGTTATTTACAAAAGGCTACGCACAAACTCCACTGGAGCAAAGCAGAAAAACAAAAACAACGAACAACGAGAGAATAAATTATTTATGAAGAATGACGACTTCCCTAAATAAAAAGTACTCTGTGATGACGACTGATTTAACGTCGACAAACGTCAAACGACGAAATCGCAATGATAGAATGATAGAGGTGAGACGACACGTATTTATGTATTTACGTTACCAGGCTACTTTGAAGTAGGTACAGCCTGTGGGTACAGCGCCCTAGTACGCGCAAAAATACTTGCAAGTACATACATATTATGTACTATACACTACTACATACCTAATAGGCAAGTAGGTACTTACCTATAGGAATTCGAACAATTTGAATTTGAACCGATAATAAAAACCGATGATAAAAAAATATGCCATTTAAGGTGCAAAATTGAAAGAAATCAAAAATACTTTGAAGTTATTTTTCATTCTCAAGCGATTGTGTTTCTTATTTATGTTGTATTCTTATTTATTTATATTCAAGTAATATAGACTTGAAAGTACGAGCTGTAGTCGGATGCGCGAAAAACCAGAAACAAATACGCGTGCATGAAAACGAACCATATATTTATATTAATATTAATAAGAAACACAATCGCTTGTGAATGAAAAATACTTTCAAAGTATTTTTGAATTCTTTTAATTTTGCGCCTTATAAGTCACAGAATACGGTTCAAATTCAATTGTTCGATTCCTAAAGGAAATACTTTCAAGGGTGCCGCGGCTCGCGTTACTCGGTACTCAGTGCGTTGGCGAGTAAGGTACGCGGGGAGGGCGTGCCCGTTCTCGTGTCCCGA
Organism: Hemistola chrysoprasaria; assembly: GCA_947063395.1. Classification (NCBI taxonomy): domain Eukaryota; kingdom Metazoa; phylum Arthropoda; class Insecta; order Lepidoptera; family Geometridae; genus Hemistola; species Hemistola chrysoprasaria. The sequence continues at coordinate 6,299,489 of OX346733.1, read as the reverse complement.
GTATTTCCGATGAAGGCCGAATGTTTGCACTTCTGCATGTGCCATCCGATCGGGTCGGGAACATCATCATCATTATATCTATGACTAAATAACTCATTATTACGTATATTTTTTATGTAGGAATTAAAATTTTGTTTATATTTAAAAAATCCATAAGTATAACATAATTACATACAATCACGCCTTTTCTCGAAGGGCTAAACTACCAGTTTATATGTATTATCTATGGGCTAAACAGAGGTGTACCCAAGATTGAGTCCCTTCATACGTAAACCCACATTTCGCCGGTATGTAATGGGTCCCATGTAATAGGGAGCGAGCTTATTGCCATGTACCCGGCTCAGATCCAGACTCCGGACAGCTATTGAGAAAATACAATATTTAACATTGCCTGACTTGGGGATCGAACCCGGCAGTCATTACTCGTCACTACGTTATACTTCGACGTATTTTTAAATTACACGATTTTACTCTTTAGGAATAGGAATAGGAATTTGAACCTTATTGTATGACTGCATACAATAAGGTTCAAATTCCTATGGAAGTAAAAAAAAACTTCAAATATTTTAAAACCTGGTTTTCGACCCTAGTATTTTGTCATACTCGTACTTGGAAACCCTGGTAATTCCAAGTTTTATGATAATGAATGACAAGACGAGCAAATCAGGCGCCTGATGGTAAGCTTCATGATTGCCCATATCAGACACAGTGCTACCCAGAGTTTTAAAATTCAAAATTCTGCGCGGCACTGCACTGCGCCTGTCCCTGAGATATTAGTTGATGAATCTCATCATGCCCAGTAATTTCGCTGGTAACATTGCCCTTCAGTCCGGAACACAGTAATGTTTGCACATTACTGCTTGGCGGATGAATAACTGGCAAAGGTGTGGTACTTCCCCAGGCGGCCCCCTGCTAAAGAGGCCTACCACTACAAAATAATCCATGTGGAATAATCCATGTTTATTGCATCCCTACTCAATGATGTTTGACTTTGACATATTATTTATTGACAGTTTGGCGTTAAAATTGACTGACCAGCAGACAATATCATGCATCGATTTGACGATAAATTATAAACACTCAGGTACAGTACGGTCGTTTATATCTTGGCGAGTCTGAACATAGGCTCTGTGAACTTTGGCGCATGTAAACTCGTGAACAAAACTGTTCTGTGATTATTATGATTAAAATAAACTGAACATGACAGTTACAAAACTGGTAACAACAATTTTCATAAAGTACCAATGTATAAAATTTAATAGTCAAGTATCCATAGATGTCAGTGTCTACTATTCAGTCAACTTCAACGTCAATTTGTCAATTAACATTATGTCAAAGTCAGACACCATTGCGTAGCAAGATTAGGCACTTCGTCTTTCGTCATTATTTCGTTTAATCTGTGCATTATTTCTTATCTGTTTCTCTTTTTATTAACAATAGGCCAAATAGCTTGTGTACATTTGCTTGACTACGCCGCGTGCTCACTAGGGTAAAACAACCAGTTTTGTGGACATAACCTTAATAGCGACCAGTTTATATGTATTATCAATGACAGCGACTCGTATTTTGACGAAATTGGAATCTTATTAAGAAATACTTACAACTTAAAAATAATATGCATTAAGTACAATCATAGGTACCTACTTATAAGTATTGTGGAAAATTAAAACAACAATTCATTTGACCACGTTATATTATTTTCTTTACAATAGAATTCTAACAAGTTATGTACGTAAATCTTATTTATACAATGGAAGCATAAATGAACGATCTAATACTGTGACACGAAATATATTATTAAAAATTCGGAACAATACATAATTACACAATAAACATATACTACATAAACATAAAATATGTATTTATTACACTCACATGATATTATTTATGTTGCGATAGTAATAATGTTTGATATCAACTAAGCAAATTAGAGAAGAAGCATGATAAAACAATATTTACAAAAGCACACTACTATTTAAGAAAGTCAGCAGCAACAATACATTCACATAATAAGTGTATTATCTAAATTTTATCACAGAATATACAATAAAGATTGAGTTACAACGACAGTCTTTTTAGCTCGAAAAAATGATTCTACATTCCGCCAATTATAGAAAAATTAATAACTGTTTGATTTGAAATGACTTCCATATATACGTATGTGTATACGTGATTGTTCTAATTCTGTGGTGTACAAATAAATTTTATCTGAAATGTTTATTAATGATTTAAAATTATTAAGTTAGGATACAGACTAACAGTACTTACTCACTTTAGAATTGATTAAAATATACATTATCTTGTTGCATTATTGAATTAATTATATTTATTTTATGCTTTATGACATTGTAAATAGGTACATTCATTTAGGTTTCGTTTTCGATATAATATTGTCTTATTTAGTGAATTAAGTTATTTTGCATCTGTGTGCCTCACTCTATCTCTATATTTTGAATAAGAAAAGCGTTTTTCTTATAATCATTGCCTTTATTTATTTTTCAACCACTTCTCAATAACTAAATTCACTTAGGCCCACAATATTGGTGTCAGTAATTTAAACTTTTCACTGTTAGATAATTTGGCACACAAATACGGTATCATCTATATAACTTGATCCATTTTGTGCTCCCAAATCACATGATGTATTATATACCCCTTATAATCTTATACTTATACCTAGCTATAATAAATATAACGTTAGATTAAATATGTTTGAAAATATTTAGCGTAAGAACAAGACAAATCCACAACAGGAACATATTTTACACATACCTACCGTTTATAAAATGGCTTCCTCTGTTTTAGAAACATATTAAGGATGTTGTTGGTTATAATCAACTTCAAGAACAATAATAATATATGTGAATATTTCAACAAATAAATAATATTTATAATATCATTATTTTTGGTAGTGCGTTAAGACATAAGTAATAGTTTTACCTATTAATAACAAAACAATAATATACTACATACATTTTTCGTTTCAAATGTAACTTCAATTTTTCATGTCTAAGCTCAAGACTTGTAAATTTAGTAAATTAGTAACTACACTCATAAAAATACTTTAATTTTAGTAGGACAAAAAATTAATATATGAAGACCCATTGCTATTTATTTTTGTTTTAAAAAGGCTTAACTCATTATTCATAGATATACCTACTATAATAATTATAATATAATCATTTCATTCATAAATAAGTTATTATGATAATGTACTTTCACAATAAGAAAGTTTAATAATCTGATTGAGATTTAATATAGTTATTATCTTTATTATAATTACACAACAAACGATTTTACGTTCACAAAATTCATTAAAATTATTTAAAGATTAAATACTAGTACTTTTGAATTGAAATAGTAATGACTAATACTCTAAGCCTATTCGTAAGTTTGCTTGGTTTTCAGCAGTCGTTTTTCTTAATTAAAACTTACGTTGACAATCTTAGTTATTAAATATTATTTTAACAGTTATTATAAGACGAGCTACTTAATTATTATGAGCAACGTTTTTGGTTCTCTCTCATTTCAAGGAAGCATGCTGAGAACCTGAACAGCCATGCAATCATATTCACAAGTACAATTTTAATCACCTTATCCTTATAGCATATAATATTCTAAAAAAGGAAGTTAACAAATATACCTTCTCTTCACCACGCTTTTTTATTACCAATTATTAGGTTATGTTCAGCTTCAGAGATGTGCATTCACAGTGACGTTAACCCTATCAATCGACACGTTCATTCGTAAAATAAGCTAGCGTTTAATTTTAGCATTCTAGCCTCTAATTAAGCCTTCATATTCATTCGTATGAGCGTATCGCAATTTTAAGGTCACTCCCGTTTTGACAAACATCTTTCGTTTCTTGCCTACCCTCCATCTTTTAGTCTTTTTGATCACATGAGAGAATAATGCGCCATTGTTCTTACAGGCATCGATTTACTACTGGAAATGTCACTTATATCATCTGTATTCATAAAAAATACTAATTATTCCATAATTATTCCATAGGTATTAATTTTTATTTACCGCTATGATAGGTAGGTATAATTTGTCTTATCTTTTGGTATGCTCAGCTTGTGACTTGTGCACTTGCTTTACTTTTCGTCATAATACCCTTCGCTTAGGAAGGAGTACAGAATGCGCAAGATTACCCTGCGCGCGGCCGAAACAGAAAATACTTCGTCATAATTTATTAATTAATAACATCTGTTTATATGGGTGTACAAAATGTGTCCAAAGATAATTATAGATAACTAATAAAATTTCCGAAAGTAAGCAATGAGGAAGAGTTGTTTTTTAGTTGAGAAACTAAGCCTATATTATAATGATCGATGGCGCAGTGTTTGCAGTGTTTAATAGTTCTCAAAGGAAGGAAAGATGGCGTTGTTATTCTAGAAAAAAAAAACGTCAACATTAAAGTGATTGAAATTTTTGGGCTGTATGGTCTGTGGTACAGAAATTTAGACATTTTATCTATATTACGCCATCTATGGCTTTGAGAATTTTTTTTTTTAAAAAACGGCTCGTTAATTTTGACAGCTGTCGACTATAGGCGCACTAAACAATCCCATCATTTGCCAATGAATATCACTACGTAATAAAAATATTATTGTTATTTCACTGCGGATGTTGTATTTGAGTCTTGCGACACTGACACAGCCACTTGATGATCCTGGCGTTCCGTTCCACGACGCTCGGCGGTTCCGTATTACGGTAGATCTGTTTCTGTACGCCTGGACCTTGGACCTAGAACATTCAGCAGGCATTTAGGGTTTAGGACACGTTTATATACAAACATAAATTTAAAAATAATAATATGGGGCAACTTCCACACACGGTCATCTGGTCCTAAACTAGGCTAGAAGCCTGTACTATGGTAACCAGATGACTGATATACATACATATTTATGATTATAATGGGGGGCCTGCAGCACAGAAAGCAGAGTTACTAACCATCTGAGCCAACGAGGCTGTCAACGAGTAATAGCTCAGCGGAATATGAACACTCGCGTCATACGATAAGATTCAATTTCGTGTGTCAAGTGTCAGCAGAATGAGAAGGTATATATTTTTATACGGATCTTTTGATAGAGAGTGAAGTTTCTGTATGTTAGTACTATTATTTCATCATCATCATCATCATCATCAATCTCAGCCGTTGGTAATCCACTACTGAACATAGGCCTCCCCCATAAAAGGGGGGCTTTGCCAATACTCGACACGCTTGGCAGGCGGGTTGTCGAGCGCAGTTTGATGGATTTTTGCAGAGGACGCTGCTGCCTCCTCTGGATCTGTTAACCCTTAGCCGGCTCTTACGGCAACCACCAGTAGAGAGGGTGGAGCACTATTCTAAAACCGGTAACAGCACGGCGAACAAAATTAAAGTATTATTATTTATTCTGAGCTAAAAGACAATATTATAAGGTAAGTTAAGATAACGTGTATTATTATATAACATGCAATTTTATCATAAAAAGCAATGATCCCCAAACTAGTTAAAACCTATATCTTGGGGGCCTTCGTCCCATATGAACAATATAAATGATGAATAATTTTCACAAGTAGGTAACGTTATTTATAGCAGCATATAAAATCTCACCGTATAATCAGCAGCGGCAGGCAACGCGTTAGAATCAACAGTGGAGGCTGAGGAGAAGAAGACGGGGCTGTCAGGCGGCGCGCCGACCAACGCCTCGTACTGCCTCGGTTCTAAGCCCAACCGCTCGAAGAACTGACGCAACCTGACGGACTCTTCCGACGGACTGTCCGGAGAGTCCTCGCCCTCGCACGGAGCGGAGGCCGGGCCAAGGCCGTCTGTGCGACGGTACCTGGTTTATGATAAATTAAAGATTCAGGTAATTATATAGTAGGAGACTGCCTCGGTTCCGGGTCCCAGGTCAGGCAAAGTGTTAAATAATGGATTTTTACATTAGGAATTATCTCAATATTTGCCCGGAGACTGTAACTGTGCCTGGTAGATGGCAATAGGCCCGCTCCCATGGGACCCAATAACATACTGGCGAAATGTGGTTGTACCTACTATGGGACTGAGTCCTGGGTACACCTCTGCTTACCCTTCGGGAAAAAGGCGTGAATGTATTTTTATGTATATGGGACAACTTCCACACATGGTCATCTGGTCCCAAACTATAGGCTAGACTGTACTATGGTAACCAGATGACTGATAACATACTACATAAGCTTATAACACTCAGACACAGATCAAACAGACATGTTCATGCACACAAATGTTTGACCTGACCTGGGGATCGAACCCAAAGGCAGGCAGTGGGGAGGCAGTCTCGAAGCATTTTTAAAATATAATATAAATATCATGATGTTTTGATGATGATAGTAAAACAAGCCAGTTATTCATCCGGCCAGCAGTAATGTATAAACATTACTGTGTTCCGGTCTGAAGGGAAATGTTACAAGCGAAATGACGAGATTCAACAACTAACATCTCAGGGTGACAGGCGCAGTGCAGTGCCGGGCAGTATTTTGAATTTTTAAACACTGGTTGGTACTGTGTCTGATATTGGCTTATGATGCTTACCATCAGGCACCTGATTTGCTCTTATTGTCACTCACTATCATAAAAAAAACAAAGTGTAAAAACACCATACCTATCAGATATATCAGACTTAGACCTCAGTATAGGTTTAGGTCTCCGCTGCTTGTATCTCAGGCAGCGTTGTCGTTTGAATGTGCCGAGCGGTGACGTCACTTCCTCCGGTCCGGCGCATGCGGCCGTGTTCACGTACTCCTGAGTCTCGTCGATACGCGGCCGCGTGCGCACCTCCGCGTACTGCGGCTGCTTGTTTATTAACTCCGTGTTGGGCTCGTGGTATCTGAACAAAACAATACATATTTGTAGTGGTAGCGCTCTTTTGCAAGGGGCTGCCTGGGGAAGTACCACACCTTTGCTAGTTATTCATCCGCCAAGCAGTAATGTGCAAACATTACTGTGTTCCGGTATTAAGGGCAATGTTACCAGCGAAATTACTGGGCATGATGAGATTCAACAACTCATATCTCAGGGTGACAGGCGCAGTGCAGTGCCGCGCAGAATTTGAATTTTTAAACACTGGGTGGCACTGTGTCTGATATGGGCAATCATGATGCTTACTATCAGGCACCTGATTTGCTCGTCTTGTTACTCACTATCATAAAAAAAAATAAAAAAATAAAAAATAAAAAAAACATTTTTCATTCCTCTTGTTGAAAAAGTCCGTCATTGTTGCGTACCAGATACCAGATCGAGGCTAAAATAGCTTTTCAAGCTAAAGAGGATAAAGTAACCTGTACCTAGCTGTACCTTGCTTTAGATTATCTAAAACAAATAAAAAGACATTCTTAGGAAATAGTGTACGTTTCTATAATAAAATCCCAAAAGAGATAACTGGGCTCTCAGAGGGTAAATTCAAAACCTATATAACATCTACTTTACTAAAGAAGGCTTATTTATTATAAAGTCAACCAGTACATAGAGGACAAAGATGCCTGGAAACTTCTGCATAGCCGCCTCGCGGCACCTTCAAAGAAAACGAATGTAACCAAACCAAATATTGTGAAACTATCTGTTGAAAAAATTAAGCCCTACAAGTTTCTTGTGCATTCTTCTTGTAGAGGTATCTTTCCGAACGCACGGTAGACTCAGTACTGTTTATCTTCATTGACGTACAAAAGTGTCAGATTATGACCTATTTGAATAAATCTGTTTGAGTTTGAGTTTAAAATTTCTTTTTAATTTTTGTCAGTTGCCAACTATATTAATTTTTTTTGGTGTCGCACGTATTTATCATTTTCATTTCATTTCATTTATTTATTCAATAACAATCAGTACAATTGTGTATGAAATTAAAAAAACACTAAAACCTACTTAGTTAAGCATAAAATTAAAATTATCTAAAATGTTTTGATCAAATTAATAATTTCATCTCACACTCGTAGTGAAAAGTATCAAGTAACATAACATAACATACATTCACGCCTTTTTCCCGAAGGGGTAGGCAGAGGTGTACCCAGGACTCAGTCCCATAGTATATACACCCACATTTCGCCAGTATGTTATTGGTCCCATGTAATAGGGGGCGAGCCTATTGCCATCTACCGGGCACAGTTCCAGAATCCAGGCAGTTATTGAGATAATTCCTAATGGAAAAATCCAATATTTAACACTGCCTGACCTGGGGATCGAACCCAGTAACACACGTTGCCAAAACCCATTAGAACTCGACTTCTATTTACTCCCTCGCTATAACTCTGGAGTAAAACTACCTCGTATACAATGGGTCTATTTAGCCCCGTGTAACAATCGACTATTATACAAAGTCAATGTGACATATTTTTATTCAAATTGGTCACAACTTTTGCAAGTCAATAAAGCTGCTTAGGAACACCCACTAATGACAATACCGTACATTCAGAGAAATACCTCTTGACAGAAGCATGTACAAGAAACATTTACTAGCGCTATATTTTTGTTGTTAATTAATTGCATAATAAATGAGTTCAGACTATTTTTACACTGGAAAGTATATATTACATATTATTTTGGAACTAAAATATTCATAACAAACTTTTAAACTTAATTTACCACATAAGGGCTAAAATTTTTGAAAACGCTGAAACACTTGTTTAATTATTTTCATTTTAGAATGTTTCTACATCATTTGAAATTAATCGGCTGAAAAATGAAGTCTACTCTATACAAACTTTCAACCCCTAATTAATACACTTAGTGGTAAAATTTTGAAAAATCCTTTCTTATTACTTGTCTAGACTGTAAAAATAATCTATTGTCCAAATTTCATCATAATCGGTCCAGTAGTTTTGGCTCTGGGTTGATGAGTCAGTCAGTCAGTGAATCACTTTCTCTCTTTATATAATAGTATAGAAGTATAGATATAGATATATTACCTGTTATAATCTCGTTCTCTATAGTCCTTCCTGCCGACGGTGACACACTTAACCGACGGTTTGTATGAGCATTCGTAATCTCCGTAATCATACAACGGAGGCTCGTCTTGGAACTGAGGTGGCGGGGCGCTCGCCTGCAATAATCAGACAAATTATAATTTATATTCATATTATAATGAATTAGGCTATCTAGTTCTAGATATAGACATTTTACATTTACTGTAAGGATATTAAGACATGTCATCAGAAAATAAATTTAAAAACTTGGGTATGAAGCTACAAGCACCCCGCTAGACGGAACAATTTCATCACATCATAACGTCACATTTTTTTCCCCGGAAGGTATAGGCTGTACCTAGGATCCAGCCCATAGTAGGTACACCGACACTTCGCTATTTAATAATTTCATTGGTCTAGATTCTAGAATGATACGCTATAGCAAGCGAGGGCACTCGTAGGTGAATATGAGTATAACTGAAGCTAACGCCAGAATTACTATTTATGCAAATGATTTTGTGTAGCGAATCACCCAAACCATTATATACTACATAATATAATGTGTTGTATGGTACGGTGTATAATGTGAAGGTTTGGGCCCATAACCTGTTACCTGGAAGTGTATGCCGACTCGCGGCGGGTGCGGGTAGTGCGCGGGGTGTAGCGGCGCGGGGGGAGGGGAGGGCGCGCCGTCCTGGAACTGCGGCGGAGCCGACACGTAGCACTCCTCCGTGGCCCACGAGCCGTAGCAACTGTTGTAACGACTGGAACCAATTAATGCTCTGTTTGGCTCGTTTTGTCAACGACTACTGATATACACAACGTGTTAAAAAGGTGTAACAATATTTAAGGGGGTGTATCTGCTCGTCAAACTGAACAATTTTCAAGAGAATGGAATACGAAATTGCGAGTTATGTACACGCGCAAGAGTGTGCGTGAGGTGTGTTCCGAGCTCCGTTGGCTCTCATCGGAGCTAATCTCGCTCGCGGGGTGAGGAAAGGCCGATTGGTGGGCGGATGAGTGTCCATTCTATACGTAGTATTATAATCTGTTCTGTGGCGTGTGCGTACCTGGCATGATCGTGTTGCGTGGAGTTGTCGGAGTCGGTGCGGTGCGGGCGCGCGGGGGCGGGGGCGGCGGCGGCGGGGGGAGCACTGCGCTGCGTGCAGTGCCCGCTCGACCCGCCCGAGTCACGCGCGAACGATGACCCGCAACGACTACCAACACACATTACCAACTCGTATACAGGCTCTCATTAAGGCGCGGTGCTAAGCTAATTTGCCCTCTCGCTCATATGTTTGAAGATATAAAAAATACTACATGTAATTAAGTAAAATAAAGATAACATGGAACTAGAAAATATCAATACAAAGATTCAGTAAAAAAACAAATTTAATAGAATTAGCATCGGTAGAAAAGGACGGGAAAATCGCACAGTGTGCGACGTTCACGTATCGATAATAATCGATATCACTCATATCGCCTGAGTGCTCATCTATTTATGTGAAGATTCTCACATAATTATGTGAAGATGAGCACTCAGGCGATGGCGGCTCGTATAGTTCGACACAAAAGAGTAGAAACGGAACTAATTTAAAGTGTATGTGTTGATGAAATTGTGGCAAGACAGTGGCGCCCCCATTATTTTCTACTCTTTTGTGTCGAAGTATACGGTGATAGAACCGTGACTCCGGTATCAAGTTGAAAAGTTCATCAAAACGTTTTAAATGCGGTAAAAACATTAAGATACCCAATGTCTGTGCATACTGATACAATAATGGTGGATGCTTATGGCATGGCTATTTCTTTTTTTGTGAATGTGGCAATTAAAATGAGCAAGTCTTCGCGATTTCGATCTTGTTCTTATTGTAGTTAATAAAGTAGTAATTTAATGTAGAATAGGCAATTGGTTTATTTTCTCAGAGGGTAAATTCAAAACCTATATAAAATCTACTTTACTAAAGAAGGCTTATTATAAAGTCAACCAGTACATAGAGGACAAAGATGCCTGGAAACTTCTGCATAGCCGCCCCGCGGCACCTTCAAAGAAAATGAATGTAACCAAACCAAATATTGTAAAACTATCTGTTGAAAAAATTAAGCCCTACAAGTTTCTTGTGCGTTCTTCTTGTAGAGGTATCTTTCCGAACGCACGGTAGACTCAGTACTTTTTATCTTTATTGACGTGCAAAAGTGTCAGATTATGACCTATTTGAATAAATCTGTTTGAGTTTGAGTTTGATTTTATATTATCTGCTACCGTCTACTACTGTTGTACGCTATTTGCTTTGCGTGTGTGTGTGGGGGGGGTGAGTTTTGATGTGATGTTGTTTTCTCGGCAACTCCTACATATTGCTCTAATTCAAACGGTGTGAGATCATTATAATATACCGGGCCCATAACCTGTAGAACTTGCTGCTATTATGAATATTACCTAGTATAAGACTGGTAGTTCTCCTCTCCAGGCGATGGATGCTCAGAGAACGCGTCACATGAAGACATCAGCGACGAATGGTTAGACCTATAAACAAAATGATCCTTAATGGTTTTTTTACCGGTACCTTAGAATTGTATTGAACTAAGATCTAATATGTATCCATAAATAGAAGGAGGTAGTTAGTTTAGTTTCTTACCTGGTTCCCTTAGAAGAGCAAGATGCTGTCCTCTGGTGTCCAGAGTGCCGTCGACGTCTCGGTGACCTTCCTATTGTATCTGTGTTGCCTACGTTTACACTGTAACATAACCATTTTCTCCATTATCAAATTAATTTAAAGCATTGCAGATTTTCTTTTCACTCTAGGAAGGGTCACATCATGTCTTCATCTTATCTGCCCATAATTCCAGTCTATTATCCATCATCTCTGCACTTACATATCTCCCTCTTCTACTCAGTTCATACAAGTCGTTCTAAGGTGCATTTTACTTTTTAGTCCGTCCCAATATATGTAGACTTGGCATGGCCGTAGGCAGGGGGGTGTTGTTAGGGTTCAAACCCCCCCTCCCCCCAAAAAAATTTGCCGCTTTCGTTGCTTTAACCATAAAATTTTACTTCGTGCTCGCAGCAAGTTGCTTACGCCTTCATTGTTTTAACCAATATAATTTTCCTCGCGCTCGCACCAAGCTGCTTGCGCCTTTATTTATTATAATAATAATATTTTTATTCGCACTTGCACAGAGCTAATCGTGCCTTCATTGTTGTAACCATGATATAACAATCATATTTTTTTTCGTGCGCACAGCAAGCTGCTCGCAACTTCATTGATATAAACATAACATTTTTCGCCGCGCTTTCGGTTCTGAACCTAAAAGTTTTTAGCCGCGTTTTTACCGAAGGTAAAAGGTATGAAAAAACGACTCAGCCCTACGCTTGGTTTTTTCTGGTCTAGAGCTCGACCCCCCCCCCCCCCCCCCCCCAAAATGAATTCCTGGCCTTGAGAATTGACAAAGCATTTTGTCTTCTTCCATTCCAGTGTATCATCCGTCATCTCTGCACTGAATCCTGGCATACACATAATATCACATAATATGATCCTCTTTCACGCAGTTCATCCAAGTCTTTTAACAGCGCTTCCTTCACACAACTCCCCTTACATTCATTCCTATGAGTAAACTGCATATTAAGTCTAGTGTGCCCAAGCACTACTGCTATAAAAGAGGTCCCTGGGTTTTGATTCTCAGTTCAGACAGTGCTATTGGATTTTTCCATTAGGAATTTCTCAATAGCAGCATGGAGATTGGTGGTGTGCGCGGTAGATGGCAAAAAACTCGCCCCCTATTACATAGGACTTCAAAACAAACTAGCGAAGTGTGGGTGTACCTTCTATGAGACTGAGTCCTGGGTACAATGCCTTCAGGCAACTTCAACTTTTGACTTTTAAACAGTTTTTTCTATAGAAGAAAAGTTCTTACTGTTCAGGATAGCACCTAGCCTGCGAGTGTAGATCCGGCAGCGACTTGTGACTGTTGATGTTGGTACAGCCTTCCTCCTCACGCATGCTCGGCTGAGAGTGAGAATTTGACCTGGAAATACAAAATAGTCGTTAACGATATTTTTCGGCATTGTTGACCCCACACCACAGAACAGATATTTATAATGCCCGCAAAATGTGGGTAGGATTGATAATATTTGCACGTTTCGATCCCGTTTAGGCTGAAAAAGTTTTGTTGAAAATATATTTTTTGGGCATTTATTTGCAGCGATATATGTATATCACGGAACGAAATTACATACTTTATTAATATTAATGGCCGACGGCATATAGTGATGTTCTGATGCCGCATTTTAAACACATATTACCTATATGAAATTTTAATATTACGCGAAACAATATGTATATCGATTATTTGTAGAGGTATAATTTAATGTTTTAATTTATGTTATGAAACTATTATTAATTAATTATTGGATACCATGTAATTTATTCCTCATTCCTAAAATAATAATCAGAGCCTGGATACGACGTAAAGTTATTATTAGTTTAATTGTAAACATTATATTATGAAATAATATACTTATAGTTTTTAGCTGAATAATTTAATGCTTTGTTATTTTTATTTACAATTAAACTATCGAGTGACTATGTAATCGATAATTTAGGATCGATTAATTTGAGTCGATTCCCAAGATTCCTAACATTGGTCCGACCCTAGAATTGTCACTGTTACAGCTGTCGCGCGAATCAATCTTTTTTCTAGTATAGGTCTCAAGCAGCGCGGCAGCATCGCGACTGGTTTAAATTTATATATGGAAGTCGAGCGGCTGCATTTGCAATGAAAAGGGCATCCGCTGCTGTCACGCTGCTGCCGCACTGCTGCAGCGCTGCTTGACCTAATGTTAAGCTGCCCTAAAAGGCGATCTACTAATAAAAGGGTCCTGTAATAATACCTGATGTACCTAGGAGCGGAGTGTGCGTACTGCGCCGGCGGGCTGATGGCCCCGACCTGTTCCGGCGGCGAGCCTGAACCGCTGAGAACTGGTTCAGGAAGCTCCATGTTCTCTGGACTCGACTGGGAACTCGCTGTGCACAAACATTATCTCTGTTCATACGCAGACGGATTTGACCTATCATACTTAAGTTCCTACAGTCAAAATTATAATGTCATAGTTTTACCACAGAATAAATAATAGTAGGTACTAACGACGAAGGTTATTGAATTGTGTTTTTTTTATGATAGTGAGTGACAAGACGAGCAAATCAGGTGCCTGATGGTAAGCATCATGATTGCCCATATCAGACACAGTGCCACCCAGTGTTTTAAAATTCAAAATTCTGCGTGGCACCGCACTGCGCCTGTCACCCTGAGATTTAGTTGTTGAATCTCGTCATACCCAGTAATTTTGCTGGTAAAATTGCACTTCAGACCGGAACACAGTAATGTTTGCACATTACTGCTTGGCGGATGAATAACTGGCAAAGGTGTGGTACTTCCCCAGGTGGCCCCCTGCTAAAGAGGCCTACTACTACAAACAACAACTTTGCATAGACAAATTTAATAACAGCACAGTTGAATGTATGAAACGTCAAACGATACTTGATGGACTTTAATGATCTTTACATATGTAAGCAGTAAGCAACATTTCCCAGAGTACCTACTTACCTATATTATAATAATATGTAAGAAAGAGACAGCTATTGGAATTTCGTTTAGGTGCAAAAGAGAAAAATATATCCCCATGTTATGCTGGACACACAGATTTATTCATAAAAGACTATACTCACGTATAGAGTAAGCATTCTTGATGACCACCTCGCTGGGCCTCTGTCGCGGTATCACAAACGACTCCGGGAAGAAGACCCTCGCGTCCCCGAAGCTCAGAGGCCTGTTCATCTTGTCCCTATGATCAGGGTCCGACTTGTGAGCCTTGGAGCCTGAGGTCCCTGATGATGAGGTGCCGGAGAAGGTTCCTGATGTGTGCTGGGAGCGCTCGTAGTCTTTGTGGCGCCGCGTGTCGGCGTATTTGTGCGCTGGAGGCGTGGTGTCAAATTATGATGGTAAATGGTTACTACGAGGTCTGAGAAGTTACTTTGTTAGTCATACCTATAACACTGGTCTACAGTGGTTTTGTTGTCCTAGATATAACATGATTTTGGGTCTATTTATACACACAATTCATGAAACTATCAAAATCATTATTTTGTAAGATTTGCTCTGATTTTTTTAATATCTTTATTTTCATTTTACATTGCAAAAATCAAAAAACGAGAAACAAAATAACAGATATATTTATAATGTCAGTCATGTTTTGAGAAATTAGGATACGTCGATTTAAATAAAGAGGAAAATGTTGAAAATATATTTTATATTTCCACAACTGCTTCGGTGGCGTAGAGGGCGCATGCTCGACTGCCAATCAAGAGGTCCCGGGTTCGATCCCCAGGTCAGGCATAGTGTTAATATTGGATTTTTGCCATTAGGAATTATCTCAATAACTGCCTGGAGTCTGGAACTGTGCCCGGTAGATGGCAATAGGCTCGCCCCCTATTACATGGGACCAATAAAATACTGGCGAAATGTGGGTGTATCTACTATGGGACTGAGTCCTGGGTACACCTCTGCCTACCCCTTCGGGAAAAAGGCGTGAATGTATGTTATGTTATTTCCACAAAACGCCTTTTATGAGCTTTTCTTTTATAATTTTTCAGGGGAAAATCTCTTTTCAAAGTCCTTTCAGAATATAAGATATGCAAAAATCATGAAAATACGAGCACATTGAGAACTTTCATGAATATATATTCGTAATCTAGGCACTTGAAAACGTAAAAATTTGCGATGATATCCAGGGCAACAAAAAAAAAGTTATTTTTTGTAGAGCTGTGTAATAGACCCGCGGCACTCCATAAAATCGGACGCGAGCAATAGCCTACTACTACGTAGAAAACATAACGTGTGTACACACGCGTCAAATGTGTGCGTAAGTACGGGTGTTGCTGACTCGTTGACTGACTGCTGCTGTCGCAAGCGGGGGGCTAATGTTGAGGAGAGGTGTGTGTCGCTAATTTACGTAGCAATAGTTAGTATTCTTTAGCTACGGCGTCAAAAGCTACTTATACTCACAGACTCGCGGCGGTGAGTAAACATTCTCTCTGCTATCACAATGCTCAAGCAATCTTCGCAGCGTATTCTGGAGACCTTCGCCCGCGGACACCGTGCGTCGAGCTGTGCTGCCTACACTTCTTGTCGTACCATCTGGAGTTGAGTATTTGAAAAAAAAATTCACATTTTTTACTTTATTCTGAAAGTTTAATGAAAATTATGTATCATCCGTTTCGAAAATCACTTTAAAAATAAATTTTTTAATTAATTACAAGCAATACAATAAATTATAAATTTCTAATAATAGACTTGATCACGAACGCGGTACGAATGGTCGCCATGATTGTGACGTCATAATGTTATAATTATGTATGGTACTTTATAACATTGTGACGTCACTACAGGTTACGAGCTCGTTCGGGTACTATCGGCGTGTTTTCGGTACTAGTTTAAAAATGATTTTTTATTTTGATATAACTTTGTAATTATAGCGAATTAAAAACAACTAAAAATAATTTTGTTACGAATCTTATGATCTGTCCATATATGCCAAAAAATAAATTCAAAAACCCAATTATCAGACTTTTGGTTAACTCACTTCAAACTAGTCAGGTCAAAATCGAAATATCATTTAAAACTGCCATGAAATGTAATCCGCATCATTCCGCCATGATGTTTACCCGCTAACTCCGTGGGGTTACCGGCTTTAAATTAGAAGGTAACCTACCAGGGCCGTAGCCAGAGGGGCAGCTGTGGACACAGGTAGGACGAAAGTAAAATTGATGCATGATCTGTCTATCTATTGTGACTGATAACTGACTGAAACTCTATCCATACCTAACAGTAGCGTATTTATCCAGCACATTTATCCAGCGTTTGAGATATAATGCAAGAGAAAAACTCTCTCTAAAGAAAAATCTCAAAAAAATGGATTGTGGACAATGTGGGCGTGAGTGTAACTTGTTGCGAGCGTAGAGATTTTTTTTAATTCCGACAATGAAGGCTGCGAGCGCGGCAAACATTTATTTAATTTCGACAATGAAATCGCGAACAGCTGGCTGCGAGCGCAGTGAAAAATTTTAGATTTTCAACAAGGTAAGAGCTAGTTTATAATAGATACCATTACTTACAAGGATTACAGCAAGCGTCGTTATTGAGTGCACCTGAGCTGACCAAATGACAGCCCCCAGCTGCTATCGCCTGACTCAAACCGCTGCTCACCTGAAATGTACCAATATCACTTTTCTGCGAGGTCATTTGTAAAATAACCTCGCTAGAATAAACGATACGTTAACCATCAATCATAGCCGTGACTGACAGCAAACTTACTACAAAACCTATCGTATAATGAGCACCTAAGTGTCAGTATTGGTGTCATGTGGTCTTCCTGTATACGGAATAATAAACCCACAGCTGAGCAGCTGAGCACAGCCCTCGACAGCCTGGACCAGACAGACCCCCGTCACTACATACTATCGGCCGCGCGCAATAGCTTACTGCGACGTAGAAAATTTAACGTGTCTACAATGTATACGCATGTGCGGGCGTACGGACGTTATTGTCTGCTGCTGGTTGCAGGCTCATGACGCGCGGAGGTGAGTGTCGCTTCTTTACGTATAATAATCTGTTTTGTGCAGGTATTATTTGCCTCGACCAAAGAATACTAACTACCTCGACTAAGCTCTTGTTGCATTATTTTCTGATTTCACATCTTTTGTGGAGAAAAATGAAACTTACCCTCAAAGGCAGTTCCTGCTTCCGATCAAGCACGATCTCTGACTTGACATAGAAAGCCTTGGTCTCCGCCAGCAGTTCGACGGCGGACTTTCGTTTATGTTGCTGCGGCGCGAGCGAGCGCGGCGTCGCCATATCTACCGTCTTCTTGCGAGGGAGCTTGAAGCTTGCGAATAATGAGTCCGCTAGGCGACGTCTGGAGGAAATTAAGGACTTTGTTAATCATTGACTGGATGACTTTTTAGGATGGGTGAGAAAGGAGCTTCGGCCCGAGAAAAAGAACAAGGTGTTAAATCCCAAATCGTAAGTGATTTTCTTCACAGTTTTGGTGTTTATGGTGGACTCCTTTTCCGACTCTTACATTTGGTCCATTGGCCACAAAATAGCCTCTGACTCTGCATAGACGAGTGTCTGTATTTTGTATCGCCACAGACACTCTGCTATGCATTGTGAATATATTATGTTTGTTTATTAAATGTGTGTTATGGGACAGTGAACTTAGTTAAAGCCCCTATCATTATTTTAAGGGTCTTTACTGTTTAGATTTAGCAGACGCGTTCTAAGCCGCGTGTCGGTGCGAAGAGGTTACAAGCTTAGCTAACTTACACCTAAACTTTTGCATTAATAATATTAGCGAGATAAGTAGAAGTGGATTAGTGGATAGATAGAGGATTACGTAGTGTGAAGTGATTTTGTGGAAGGATATTGAAATAAGGTGTTTCCACAACAATAAAGTGCTTAGGTTTTATGGGAAGTAGATTAGTGGATAGCGGATTAGTGGAAAATAATTTTAGTATAAAGTAAGATTCTACACCTGTTACAACCAACAGTCTATCAACGTGTCATGTCATACCTGGGAGGAGACTCGAAGCTCCTGGAATAGGAGCCACTCTCGGCAGCCGCCTCGAACTTCTTGCGCACTTCCTCGACCTTCGACCACCCGGACTCGACGTTGAGCCGCCGGCTCAGCGTCGCTGTTTGTGACGCATGCTTCGCTAGCTCCTCGCGTGTCTTCTTCACTGACACCTGCTGGAATATCAAATATACCAGGGGTTACAAATGGTACAGGAGTAACCAGGGCCCAAGGCACCAAGCCCAGAAAAATGGTTAAGATTTTATCCGTCAGTTTGTATGGAAAGTCGAATATTTTATTCTCTAACTTTTAAAAATTTTCGAGAGTGAAGGGGAACTTAAAAGATTAGCCAAAAAGCAGAAAGAGAGAGAAAGATTGTTCTATCAGCAGATCAAGGATAGCACGGATGGTAGGTATTTTAAAATTTCTTGACCGACCGCCGCGTCCGGTTTCATTTTCTCGTATGCGCTGGATCAAAATGCATTTTTGTTGTTTCTTTTATCCAGTGCAAAGAAGTAGGCAAGTGCATTCAGTGTCTTTTTTGGATGCCCCTTCACATACATTCATCCTCGTATTTATTTTGGGCAAGGACTTTGATCCCATTGCATAACATGTCCATACCAGGCCAATCTTCCACCCTTTAATTTCTCATTGCTGCTACTTTCAGACTTCCCCTTAAATGCTTCTACCTTCAGTGATAAAAAGGTACTTAATAAATGTTTTACCTCAGGAATGAGGTCGCGTTGCCTGGCGCCGCGCGACTCGTGACATCTCTCTATGAACTGCCGCCGTCTGAGGGAGAGGGTCGCAGCTTGCTGACGTTGTTCTTCCTCGTCGTCCAGGCACCTTCAAACAAGAGTGACACTTCTGTATTTTATATACGATTCATGATCCCTTAAACTCTAATTATCCTGATGGTTTCGGCTTTGGAATAAGGATAGGAAATTGAGAACATCTTCGGCACCTGGTTCTAGTGTATCTACCACAAATACATAAACCACTAATGAATGTAATGAAATGTAATACATAAACTAAATGAATGCGAAAGTTGCATTAAGAGGTTTGTTAATTCTTCACGAGCAATATACTGATCTGATTTTTTATATGCGAATGAGTGAAAGTTTTAGATTCTGGAATAACACACGAGGTACTTTAAAGCAGGTATATACCTACTTTCTATTTAGGAAAAGGTGTTGGGGCCGCCGCCCACCCCGTACATCATAGGCTGCCACACTGAATAGGGAATATGGCTGCCACCACTGTTGCTCACTCCACTACTGACTACATTTGTTCTATAGATATGATACCTAGCTGGTTGAGCGAGATGCGACCGACACGGCTGGTAGCAGGACAGGGCGGCCATGGCGCCGGGGGGTGCTGGGGCGGCCGCCCACCCCGCACATCATTCGCTACCACCACTGTTGCTCACTCCACTACCGACGACTCTTGGCTTTGAATCTGAAATAGAAAGCAGAATATTAAGTTAGATCTTCTTATCGACTCTGTGTTGTCAAACGTAGGAGTTTTTAGGACTTTTGGAAGGGCTCTGACATGACATATGCAACTATATCGTCTATGATGACAGCCGGGGTTCGGCCGGGACCAACGACTTTTACGTGCTTTCCGCAATACGGTATTATGTTGCATAATTAATTTGCGTGCAGTGTGAAAACTATTGGTAGTAGAATAAAACATCAATATCTATTAATTCATCGTGGCAATGCCGCTATCTTGCATCTTGGGTACGGTGTCATCTGACAGTGGTTTTTGCACTTGGATTTTCTAATGGCTGACATGTCGGCCGGTGGATTTTCTAATGGCTGACATGTCGGCCGGTGGATTTTCGAATATTCTATGGCATAGTATATTTAGTTAGGGAAGCGGGTAGATAGTAAGTAGGTAGCTGTATTGTTAAGTATTTTTTAAAGACACTCTGTTCTGTTAAGGATTGGTCACTATTACAAAAATACACTAATCTATGCGTGCGCTACCATAAACCAAAGTATCTTCTTCTTTAAATTCTTCTTCTTTAAATTCTTCGTCTTTAAATGTTGTAAATATGCTCTGATTTCAAATGATTTAACTAAGTACTTACTCGTATTACGTTTGTATGGGGAATTCTCCGGTCGCCGCCTTAATCAGAACTACTTCCTGACAAATTATTAAATTTGCCTCCAAAATCATGGCCCAATCATAAATGTCGATGATGATGTTCTCAATAATAAATTGAATATTCCCACAGAAAATACTAAACAATGCCTTATAGACATCAGTTTCTCGTGACTGTTCCAAATGATGTTACCTATATGTTAAGTATTTACATTATGTAACGAGACGGAGAAAAAACCTTTAAGCGCTTTCTAATCGGCGTTGACTTGACGACGTTTCATATCAATTAGGTAAATTAAAACAGTTTATATGGGGATCACGACATACGATGGGTATATATGTACATAACATAACAACCTTTTTTCCGAAGGGGTAGGCAGGTCCCCTTATTACGAACAGCAGTAGAAGTGTGGAAAGCGTTTAATTTTGCTTAATGTCTGCTGTCAATCGGCATATCAAAAATGACGTTTAACAACAACATTTACTGCTGTTGTTACGCGACTGCATGTTCGTAATACCACATTATTGTGGTATTTGAACATAAAGAGGCCTACCACTACAAAAATAAGGATAGAGAAAAAGACCTCCCCGACTTTAAACAGCGCAGGGTTAGAGTAGGTAAAAAAAAGAAACATACCTTCCTATTACCAGGGTAAAGTTCATTCAAAACGGTATGACGATAACTTTTATTATTTCCCGACCAAAAACACTAATACATCTGTCTACTGATTCTCTACGACTAAAACACTTGACACCTGACAAACACTTTGTACTACCACTGCTGCCTTAACACTAACCTTTTAGGCAAAATTGTCCCTTATAAAATAGATTGCAATCTACCTATCTTCAATTGTGGCTAATTTGCTAATTAGGGTGTTGTGACTATAATGTCATTATGTTTGCATTATATAAGTAACTACTAAAAATAGATAAGTAAATATTTTTTTTATTTCGTAATTAGTGATAATTCTAATTAAGACAATACTATATTTTGTTATACGTATCTACTGTCTTCTGTTTGGGTATCTGTAATCTCTACACCTACCATAGATTGACTAATAGTTTCGCCTACTCTTATACTGTTTTCACCTCAAAAACGGTAAAATGTAAGCATCTGCCACGAATAACGCAATCGAAAGCCTTATTTTAATAATTTAAATAATTTCAACGGTATTTCACATTTGCACGTTCAAATTGGCAGAGCTCTCATTCACCAAATTAGCGGGGCATTCATACAATTATAAGGGGCCTTTTAGCAATTTCCTGAATACATTAATAATTAACAATACGCCCGCATGAGCAGTAGTTGTCATCGAATTATGGAGGACTAACTGTGCCCCGCGGTTTCACCCACGCAGTCTTCGTGTAAGGTATAACGGGATAAAAAGTACCTTGAGTGTTATTCCAGAATCTAAGCTATCTACATACCAAATTTCAACTCCACCAGTTCAGTAGTTTTAGCGTGAAAATGGAAAATGGATCTAGATGACGCTGGACTCGAGTCAGAACTCGCAAGCGTTTTGTTTACCTGTCACTGTTACTTTCTTGAATTGTATTGAGATTTGAGAATTATAATTTTTAATTTATGATAGTGAGTGACAAGTCGAGGAAGTCAGGTGCCTGGTATGACCTGGCATGGTAAGAATCATGATGGCCCATATCAGACACAGTACCACCCAGTGTTTCAAAATTAAAAATTCTGCACGGCACTGCTGTGCGCCTATGACCCTAAGATATATTAGTTGTTGAATCTCGTGATGCCCAGTAATTTCGCTGGTAACATTGCCCTTCAGACCGGAACACAATAATGTTTGCACATTACTGCTTGGCGGATGAACAACTGGCAAAGGTGTGGTACTTCTAGACACACGGTTGTGTGTCAACCGAGATAGCTAGTATAAGGGTGACACACGCACCTTTGGTTATATTACAGTACAGTAATTAATACTTAGTTAATTATTTTATGTATCTCTCAGCGAGGGATTTGTTCCGTTTGCGATATGGGGCCATGGTGTTCAGAGACCAAAACCTTTTTCAGGGAGATATCGCGAGGCGCCTAGTTGAAATCACAGGTGATCAAAAGGCTGGCTACTACTTTGGCCATATATAGAGAGGTAATGTAGCTAGTTTTTTGGGCACCTTACCTGCAGGAGGCGACTTCTTTATTATTTGTGGTAAGTTGTTTTATGTAAGTATATTAATTGTTAGTATATTATGAAGCGAAGAGAAAGACTTAAAAATGGTAGACATAGTTCCTAACCCTGGATGTTACTTTTGGTTGTTTTTGTCATGAAATGCTTAGCTTAAATACAATTTACAAGCTACAAGCTACTCGTATGTAGGTAAATGGAAGACTTATGTCCAAGCTAATAACATCGCCGTCATCAGACTAATTTTGGAAACTCTCTCTTTCAAGAATGGCTCTATGCATTTTGGAATTGGATAGACAACGTTCCAAAAACACAAAATGATCGTTACGCTTATTACGATAAATCGACAAATTAGCGCCACAAAAACACTAGGCACCTACTTAGATTAAGGTCAAAAGCCTAGTTTCCCAAAACAATTTTAACAATGACTAAGCCGACAAATACGTTATATGATGAACTATAAGACAAATTCCACAAAATAAAATACAGAAGGCAAAGAAGGCTTCATGCAACCACAAAATACACAAAAAATATACACGAATATTTTCCCTGATTGTTTGGGATGTCAGGGAAAATCTCCGAACGTCTCATAATAACATAACATAACGCCTATTTTCCGAAGGGGCAGGCAGAGGTGTACCCAAAACTCACACTTGGCTAGTTATGTATTTTAGTTCTGTTTCTGTTTTTTAGTAATGGGGGGGAGCTAGATAGTCCTCTATGCAGAAGCTGTTTCGTGGCTGAATAAACGGTTGCCCACGTAGTCCTGGAATACGAGGCAGTAGCACTTCAATGTAAACTAATCCTCGATATAGTGAGGTCACTCCGCGGTGTCTGCGAAGTTCCCAGGAAGCTTCTGGGCGGAGTTAGGCTGGCTAGATTAGCCAGGACTTCACACACAACTGACCGAATAAAAGTCTAAGTGCGGAAAAGGAGTTTTATACTTAACATTACATTACATTTAGGGGTGCGCCAATTGCCATCTGCAGGGTATAGTTCCAGACTCCATGTTTTCATTGAGAAAATTTCTGATGGAAAAATCCAATAACACTGCCTGACCTGGAGGGACCTGGGAATCGAACCCGGGACATCATGATCGACAGTAGCGCTTACAAACCATAACACCACCGATGCAGTCGAGGCAATAATATAATATTTACTTGTAAATTTTATTGAAATACTTCCACAGTTTTCGTGTTTCTCGAAGTACCTCTCGATTATATCGAGCAGCGTCTGATTGACCTTCTGGAATTTTTATTTCGTGCCATTACTACGAGTAACATCTTGAAAGCATCAAAACTGACTCCCCCCCCATCTCGTCTTACTATAACTAAATCTATTGTTCTCTGCTATTGTTTTATATAATGATTTCTCATAATCGTGTGTAATTACTAGATAAAAAGCTGGTACAGTAACCAGTCTGTGTTTATACTTTCATTTTCCCGTGGACAGTGAGTTTAAAGTGACTTTCTAGTGATAATTGAATGGTTAGATGCTAGATTGCAAGGGACCGGACGTAAAGATAATATAAATATAATCTAGGTATATATGAAAACCGCTGGGCGAGATGGTGAATGCAACCGCGACCCCATCTAGCCCTGCTTCTCGGCGGAGGACTATTCAAACAGGGGTTTTAGTGGGTGCAAGTCCCACACTCCTTCTTTTGACACCCCGTTTCAGGGAAGTGCGAAGGCATTTCGACCTTCAAAAAAAAGGGAAACTCGAAAAAGCCTTTCATTTTTCATAGGGATTTTTTATATTATGTACCTAAAACATAAGTGACTTAATAATTTAAAAAATCTTTAAATTAATTAATTATGTACTTATCGTCCAATAATATTATTATATAAATTGACATCCTGAATTTTTAAATATTAATTACTATATGTTTATGGGTAAATATTTGCGCGACAATTTGGTCGAGTACAGTGAGTCTATATACAATAAGCAAGAACATTATATTCCTGTATTCATGCAAATAAAGTAATCATTTCATTTCATTAATAAATATTATAGATAAAGGCGAAATCGTTATATGATTAATTAGCTTAAATTGCACTATTTATTTATTAAAGCTTATATTTATTTGTGCCTATATCTTTTTCAATTTCGACTTTTTTTTCACATTTAGGTTTTGGGCTGGATAATAAACCTACCTACCTATAATAGCACAATCCCTTTATATAATAATTTTAAGCACACTTTAACTATGAAGGTATACTTATCATGTAATAAAAATGATTATAGCAATTTTCAGCAAAACCTAGGTAAGTAGGTATACAGAAAACATAGTACACGTAATTTAACTGGATACATAGTAGTATAATAGTATAACAGTAGTATAATATACTAGTATAAAACATATAATGAAGTTACGTGACTTTATCTAGAATACCAACGCGACGCCACGATAAATGCATCCGCTAAATAACCAAACAAAAACAGCTGTCCAAGCAAATAGACGACCTACTTATACTATCAGGTGGTTTTACTGCTAGGTATTATAGTACTAAGGTAGTTTATATATAATACTTATATTATGACACGATGTTACCACAAAATAATGAAGTGCAGAAGGAAACAACAGAACCATAAACTAAGTTACAAATACTTTTCGCTAGGGTTGACATCGCGGTATCTACACAAAAAAATAAGACAACTGACAGGCCGCGGCCGCGTTAGCACTCGTGCCGTCAATATCACTGCAACAATTGATTGCATACATACATTCACGCCTTTTTTCCCGAAGGGGTAGGCAGAGGTGTACCCAGGACTCAGTCCCATAGTAGATACACCCACATTTCGCCAGTATGTTATTGGTCCCATGTAATAGGGGGCGAGCCTATTGCCATCAACCGGGCACAGTCCCAGACTTCAGGCAGTTATTGAGATAATTCCTAATGGAAAATCCAATATTTGACACTTTGCCTGACCTGGGGATCGAACCCGGGACCTCTTGATTGGCAGTCGAGCATGCTCTATGCCACCGAGGCAGTGTTGATTGCAACAATGAATATTTGAAAAACATAATCTACCTTCGTAGCAAACAATATTTATAAATTGTTTACTATACAGAGATAATCAAGAAAGCACTTGTCATTTGTACGGTGCTTATTTTAGAAAATTATAACAGCTAACGCGACATAATTGCGACATGACACCGAATAATGTTTTTTTATACAAGTCGCTCGGGTTAGTAATAACGTCGGGCTGTTGTTACTAACATGTAACAGTAGAGCCGGCATTAGGAGTGTGCGATCGCTAAATAGAATAGCAGAACAATTTTAAAGAAATTAAAAACTATGAAACAAACCCATAAAACAAAAAAATAAAAGGTACCAGCTGCAATGCTAGGTCATACGTTGTTTACACAGAGGATCCCTTGATTCCTTTCAAAGTACGATTTTGCAAAAATGTCATGTATGCATAAAAGTATTTTCACCCAACCTAGTACGGTTCGACCTTCTGTGCCTATTAATTTTGTAATGGAAATAGTTACGCAAGTTCTGTGATCGGATGACACCACAATATTTCCTGACTGTGACATAATATTGATGATAACTGAACATGTTAAATTAACATTAACTTCGTTTATAATAATAATAATTATTATAACATACATACATTCACACCTTTTTTACCGAAGGAAAAGGCAGAGGTGTACCCAGGACTCAGTCCCATAGTAGATACACCCACATTTCGCCAGTATTTTATTGGTCCATGTAATAGGGGGCGAGCCTATTGCCATCTACCGGGCACAGTTCCAGACTCCAGGCAGTTATTGAGATAATTCCTAATGGAAAAATCCAATATTTAACACTTTGCCTGACCTGGGGATCGAACCCGGGACCTCTTGATTGGCAGTCGAGCATGCGCCCTCTACGCCACCGAGGCAGTCGAAGTAAGTACCTAATTTAAAGAAATATGACAAAAATAGATTTTTGTTCAGCTGCCATTGATCAACCTAAATTAGACAAGGTATAGTAGATAGGTACCTTATATTGTGTACACACTCATAGAAGAATTTTTTTATTCATTTACGATTTAAGACCTAGCTAGCGCCACGAGTAACTTCAGAAACTGAGGTGATTATTGATTATAGTACTAAAAAAATCTCTAAGCCATGGATAAAATTTGGATTAGTGTTGAAACGCTGGTTCGACCCAAATTAGACCCAAAAAAAGTAGGCCAAACGAACCCAGATCACGCACACATCGAGCGGATAGGTACAAAGAGATGTAACGGGTTCCAAAGAGGCTGTGTTGAAAAATGAATGGGCCGAGATTGTTATCAATGAGCTAGCGATCGGCGATCGACCGAGAGAGACAGGTCTAACATGACACGAAAACTTTTTTCTCTTTTGCGCATGAGTGCAAGTCATTCTGCTGTCTCTTTCTCAGTTATTAGGTACATTTAGACTGGGAAATGCTGTCCATATAATATGGGTATCTCATCTCTAAAAGAGAAATCCATTCAATGCACTTAGGGAATGTCTACGATCTTTACACTTCGACGTGGAATCGGTACGTAGATAGTAATAGTTACTATTCTTTGGAATTGGCCTGAGACACAGACGACGCTTTCAGGAGGATCCCCCTGATGCTATCGCCAAGGGGATGTAGTGACACTACATAACACACACAGCCTCGTTGACAGCCTCGTTGGCGCAGACGGTAGTAACTCTGCTTTCTGTGCCGCAGGCCCCGGGTTCGATCCCCGGCCAGGTCAAACATTTGTGTGCATGAACATGTCTGTTTGATCTGTGTCTGGGTGTTATAAGCATATATAAGTATGTATATCAGTCATCTGGTTACCATAGTACAGGCTTTTATAGCCTAGTTTGGGACCAGATGACCGTGTGTGGAATTGTCCTGTATTATATTATTATTATTATTATATATTATATTATAATTTATTTATTAGCAATGTCGATAACAAAGTAAGTACCTGATTGATCTTGCAAGGTTTTTGTTAAGAACTTGGCTTTATTTCCGCATTTATTATGTTTTTCATGGGATTATTATTAACCAAATGCTTGTTCTTTCTGACCGGCCAAAAAGTGTACGTATCCTTAATATAATTAGCATCCATGCCCTCGACAAATGTTACAAAACACTAAACCAACGACACGCGAGCGTAGAATCACCTTGGTTTAGTTTACTACTCGTAAACGAGATACGTAAACAAAGTTGACACTGTTAGGCAGTAACTGTACATTGCATAACTGCGCGGGCGCATGGTGCATCACACTCTTGAACGAATTAACCACTGGACGCGCCTTCTTTCCGTTCTCGCCTAATACCCCGCAGGTTAATACCATGAAACATCGGACATCGTTGTAGTTTTACTGTCACAGTCGTTCGTACACCATCGGGAGAAAAACATATTTAAAAAAATGACGAAACGTGCAGTTAAATGGTGTAAACGTTATAGTGGTCGAGCAACTAATATTTCTTTTCACTTGTAAGTTTAATTTTTCTTTATTAATACAGCTATTTATACCAAAAATTAATATTAATTGAAAAATATATCGAACTTAATCCGACTATATTTAATAAACGGTCATGAAGTATTATACACCACGAACAAAATACACCTATCTAAATTACCTGGATTATTTACGTCAAAGTCAAATTTACTAGGACTTGACAATGTTTTAGGTAGGTATAATAATATCGATAAAATAAATGACATATATCGATAAAACTGTATTAATACACTTGAAGCAAATCGGGAAAGTAAAAAAATTTGAACGATGGGTACCTCATGAATTGAGTGAATCGCAAACACGCGTCGACTGCTGTGTTACTTTGCACAACCGACACAATAATGAAGGGATTTTAAATCGAATCATTACTTGTGATGAAAAGTGGATACTGTACGATAATCAGAAGCGTTTGTCGCAATGGCTGAACCCTGGAGTCCCAGCCAAATCTTCCCCTAAACGAAAATTGACTCAGAAAAAGATACTTGTGCATGTTTGGTGGACTAGCGCCGGTGTCGTTCACTACAGCTTTCTAAAATCTGGCCAAACGATTATTGTAGATATCTATTATCAGCAACTGCAAACCATGAAGGAAGAACTAGCTGCTAAACAACCGAGATTAGTCAAACTCTCTAGGCCACTGCTGTTTCACGACAACGCAAGACCACACACTGCACAACAAACAACCACTAAGTTAGATGAGCTACAATTGGAATGTCTGCGACATCCACCGTACTCTCCGGACCTCGCTACAACAGATTACCATTTTTTCCGGTATTTGTACAACTTCTTACAAGGAAAAAAATTCAACTCCGATGTGGTAGTCCAAACCGCCTTCAAAGAGTTTATTGATACTCGCCTCCATGGTTTTTTTTAGTAAAGGGATTCATGAACTACCCATGAGATGGCCAAAATGCATAGATAACAACGGTGCATACTTTGATTAACTAAATATATTTTACAAAAAAAAATTACTATAATATATTCCTCCCGTACAAAATGCCAATTTCCTATGTAAGGACCTAATATTAACTAAAAGGCAAAATCAAGCCTACTGAATGGCGGGGATAAGCTTATCAGCAACTTAATAGTAGCACTAAATAGTAATAGTATCCGCGTCTGACAAGCTATCATCTGGTTTCATCAACAGCTCGGCCAACCCATATTAAAAAAAAACCGTATTTTCAAAATCGTATTTGAATATTTATTGTCAGACTATCATAAACTCGTTGTTCTTTCATTCGTCCTCGATAGCAATTTATCGACACTATCAAGCACTAGTGTAGGTGACATAATTTTACGGGTACTTCTCGCTGTCCACACCTTTTTGGTCAACACTGGGACTTTTTTCTAGGTCACTAATGGTGGCAAGTAGGACAAAATAAAAAAATATTTTTAGAATATGTTTCATAAATCACATAATATTAATTATACGTTATAAATTCATAATATTATTATAACGTAATTAATTGCATCATTATAATATTTTGTCCAGTACGTATATATATGTAATATGCTACTGTAAATGTGTTTTATTGAAAATAATTATTGATCGATAATTATTGATAATTTTCAATTAATCACATCTACCGTAATATGTACATACCTATTATTATAATATCGTAATCAGAATGAATGGATGCACCATCAGGCCCCGTCTAGTATTATTTTCTATGGCTAGCGTAAATTACTTATAATTATTCTAACGGTAGCTGGAAGTTCAACATTATAAGGTGAGGGTTGAATTGAGGATGTAAGAATCAATATATGTATGATAGGCAATTCCCACATGTCACGAGTGGAATACATATTCTGAAATAAAAATTGCAGTTGTCACTATTGGTGGGCAAGGAGATGGGGATCAAGTGGGAAGTACCCAATTTTTCTCTCTGTCATTTTAATCGCAATTGTCAGTTGTTTTGCTCTTAGACAGTGACAATGCTACATGCGAGAATAGTGCAACAATATAATACACAAAGGTAAATCTTTGTGTGCGCGCAATCATGGATACGAATATTACGGTAGTGTGTATATATCTTCGTAAAAGTCAGCAATGTGTGTAATCCTCCTCCCCCCGCAAAAATCGGTTGAACGTGTTTTCATACTTCATTATGTACATTTCGGGTCCAGTGGTTAAATCGTCCTAGATCACACTGCATAAAATATACTTACAGAGAAAGCAATTCAACGTCATTGACTTAGGTACAGGGAATTAAGAACAGAGAGAATGTCTAATTTTTTTTCTGTTGGACATAATATTTTAGTACATAATTATGGTAAGTATTTTAATTCCCAATCAATAGCTTTTTATGAAACTAAACAGATGACGTAATGCATCACCTGCCCCGGTAGCACAGTGTTCAGGGAAATCGAATTCCCATGGGGTTAGAACGAGACGGCAGATATGAATTGTTCAGGCGCGAAAGAGAGAAAAGGAAACGAGGAAAACTAGTTATCCCCGTGTCATGCTAGGCGGGCTGATCCTTTTTTTATTTGACATGATTTTACTCTACTGTTTCATTTGGCTCATTCCCAGCGATCCAATTTGTTACCAATCAGATCCAAAACTTTAACCAACATTTTAATGTCAGTAGTTTTGTGTGCAAGCGAGATGTAGAGATGCATAAGTGAAGGGCATCAATCATGACCGGGGTCATCAATGTGGGAACAGGACTTTGTATATTTCAAATGTTAATAGTACAAACATTGATATAAAGAAAAGGGGAGATGAGGTACTGACTTCTCGAAAAAGGCAAGCTCAAATTAGGTCCCATTAGGCCCACGTACGTCAGTAAAGTAAGGTCGTACGAGCGAATAATATTGTTGTCTCGGTCGCACTTCGGCCTTAGGTAGGTCTTTCTATCTTTGTTGTTCATTATATTATGTCACTGTCAACTTCACACTGAGCAAATTGCAAGTGCCGTTTGTTGAGTAAGCGCTGGGAGAACGTACCCTTTCTCCCCTTTTCTTTATATCGATGATTACCAACGTAGTACAACTATGATGGGTGTGGGTACCTAATAGTGAAGGTAATTAATGCGATTTCACATTAATATCATAAGCATGCGAATTAATTAGTCATAGCATGCTAATTGCTATAGCTATGCTTTTTGCTAAGACGATAATTCGCACTTCGCACTTCACACCGCCCTGCTATTAATTTTAACGAATTAAATAATCATACCCGTTCATTCAATATACGACCCTAACTACAAGCAAATAAAGATAATAATTGCTTAACCGTGCCTACCAAATTGCTAATAATTTCACTTAAGCGATGAATTCGCTTCATTCGCATTCACAGAATTTCGCAACTTCATTTAATTTGCTATGTGCTAATATAACAAGCTTTCGCATGCTAACAATGAATGCGAATGCTAATTAATCCATCACTAGTACCTAAGTTAATATTATCATTATCTATTTGTATAAATAGACAGATATATGTGTTCCAGCCTATCTGTTGGGTTGATGTTTGTTCACGGTCCTTATCTGTGCGGGTCCTATTTGATTGCAGCTGTTCACAGCCCTTGATATGGCTCGTGTACCGTCAAGAACAAAATTTATTTTGAACTTTAAACTCTTATTAAGAGCGTATGCGGCGTTTTAGGAATTTGACACAATCCTATGAAAAAATTACCAAATTGATGTTTTGTATTCCCATATATTCTCAGTAAATTATCAACCCATTCTATAAATTTATATCCTGATATTGTGAAGTAAACTATCATATTATATCCCTGTCATTTTAGTTTATTTTATGAACTCTCCGTTTTTTCCTAGTGAACTTCTAAAAATCCTTGTTTTACTGGCGTGATTAGGTTCATTACCAAAAAAATGAAATGTTTAAAAAATATATATAATGATAGGGACCTAGCTTAGTTCACGGGATACAATTCAATCAAATAGGTTTACAATATTAGGAGGAAATAGGGGAATACAAAACATCAACTTGGTATATTTTCCCTAGGGTTGTGTCAAATTGCTGTGAGGTCGCGTTTTCTGAAGTAACTAAGTACCTTACTAAAATTTTGCTGTAAAAAAAGTGGAGCTACCTATAACACAATGTATGAAACAGCAGCCGTTTTTTCGCAAATTCAGAGTTGGCTCAATTGTAAAAGTTGTCGCAAATGAGGAGAATCTACAAATACTCTTAAAAAGAATGCTCTAACTGATTACCAGGCAGTAAGCCTGTATACCTACTATGTATACGAGTATACGACGTTAGTAGCATTATTTATTCTGTGACTATGTAAAAAACACAAAACAACACTCTCCTCAGCACTTTGTGGGAGTTGCATTACTCTATTGTAAAATACTGGAACTTTTCGGTGGTTAAATTTAATATAAAATAATTTAATTCATTACTCGTAATGCTATGATCTAATGGTCGGCTAATGGTCGAAAAAATGTTTTCTGAATTTCGAATTTGAATAACAATTATCGCTTCAATTGTACTTTATTAATATAATAATTATGTACTCGACGCATCTGAGATGTCCAATGAACCATGAACCAAAGATAAGGTAATAAATAAATAATTACTAGGGGTATACTAAACAGGGAAAGCAGATTATTCGTGAGAAAGATCAATATTTTTAATACTTTTAGGACCCCCTCCCTACATAACTACTTACATTCATCTTCGTCCTTCTGGCCACATGATCTTCATCCCTCTGCATAATGTGCCCGTATCAGGCTAGTCTTCCACTCTTTCATTTCTCAGTCATTGGACCAACTTTCAGACTTCCCCTTACATACTCATTGCATTCTTTTCACACTAGAGAAATAAGAAAATTAGAAAGCTGGTAATCTCATATAATTTACACACCCCTCGCGTATGATCACTAATTACTAAGTGATTAAGTGTTCATTAAAATGTTTTCTAATTAGTAAACTAGGTGATCTAAAGAGAGCCGACTTTGCAAATAGAATTTCTCTTTAATTTAGTAAAGAGTTCTTTAATTAGCGACTGGCCTAATGAGGCACTCAGTAATTTGGTGACCTTTTCTTATGCATTTTAATTTGTGATTTCGGGGGTTTGTCATTTCGTCATGGTGCATATTTTACGAATAAGTCGAAGGTGTGTACTATTTAGTGAGTCTTTTAATAAATTTTTAAGCAAATACAAAATTAACAATTAGGTACGCAATTTGAACTTTTAACAGGAAAGGAGATCTCTTAGCAGATTGACAGAATAATCCTATAGAAAATGTACTAAATCGATGTTTTGTATTCCCCTGTTTCCTCCGACCCTATGGTCGGTGTAAACCTATCTGATATATTTATATCCTGATAATTTGAAATTGAAGTTAAATATGTTCCTATCGCTTTATTTTTGTTTCTAAACTCTTAATTTTTTTGTAGTGAATGTCTAATATCGCGAGAAAAACTGGGATTTTTAAAAGTTTACTATAAAAAACTCGAGAGTTTATAAAGGAAACTAAAATGACAAAGACATACGAGTTTACTTCACTATAAAAATATCAGGATATAATGGGTTAATTATATTTGATGGAAACAGGGGAATACAGAACATAGATTTGGAAATTTTCTCATAGGATTTGGTCAAATTTCTCGTAGGCGGGATACGCTCATCTAGCCGTAGAAACGCCCAATACTATACACAAATACTATATACAAAGTACTGTACAACATTTAGGCCTTTTAGGCGACCTGAAATCTCAGTACACAAATAAAACGAATCGTATGCACCTACTTAGCTAATTAACTGATGCCCTATAATATAACTATTATCAAGTCAGGTGTTCCTAATTGTATTGTAATCAGTTCCTTATCAAGTCCCTAACCTTCATTACGTGGACGTTACGTTCATTACGGTGGAAATTCTCATTTGGGTACTTTTTTGCACAGCTACAAAGCTTTGTTTTGAATGCTGCTGTCTACCTCCGAATAGTAACAGAATTTGATACAAAATTGGTATGATTTGGTATCATCATCATTGTCATCGCCAGCCTTTATTGTCATCTGACTGCTAGGCACAGGCTCCTCCTATTGGGATTTGGCATGATTTATAAATAAATGTTATTAAAAGGTCTTATGCCAGTCCGGAGTCTCTGGATCGAATCTCACCATGTGTACTTTTCGTCTGGGCGCTACCGTGTTTCGGATGGCACGTTAAACTATATATATGTACGAGTAGGTCCCTATAGTTTCCTATAAGATATATAGGGGGCAGTCGTTAGGTCATGTCGGAGGCTGAGTAGGAATCTTGGCAACCTGACACTGACAATATGGGTACCTAGTCCACATAACCCTGATGTATTGACTAGAGCAGTGCAATTGGGATAACCTGTTCTATTAGAGCATAAATATAAATTACAATTATGCCAGGTCAGATTTTGAATAATTCACGAAGCCACGTCGGGTCAGGTCGGTTTAAGACGAAGGTTACTTTCGGAATGAAAAAAATCCGTTTTTGACTTTTCCTTAGGCTCGGTAGAGGGTTAGCCTCTACCGGGCCGGGTTTGTTTTCGGGTCAGGTTCAGGTCGAAATATACCTATCAGGAACCCATAGTAAGCAAAATTACATGTGCAAATCAGTAAGTATCTAATTTTTTGTAGTGGTAGGCCTCTTTTGCAGGGGGCTGTCTGGGGAAGTACCACACCTTTGCCAGTTATTCATCCGCCAAGCGGTAATGTGCAAACATTACTGTGTTCCGGTCTGAAGGGCAATGTTACCAGCGAAATTACTGGGCATCACGAGATTCAACAACTAATATCTCAGGGTGATAGGCGCAGTGCAGTGACGCGCAGAATTTTGAATTTTAAAAAAATTTTAAAACAAGGCAATCATGATGCTTACCATCAGGCACCTGATTTGCTTGTCTTGTCTTGACTCACTATCATAAAAAAAAATGTATATTTTTGCATACCACTTTGTATTAATCGTAAATCTTTAAGCAACCAGCTCTCAACTACTCTCAAATCCGTTACTCAGAGAACTCCATAAAATAGGGTGCTAAACTTATAAATAGCCGCCCATATCCCGATAGATTTACGATCATACCGTTTCAAGAAGCAGAGATAATATAACCAAGTAACCGGCTAACTAGATGCAGGCATCTTACACCGTTACGTCTTTGAAACAAATGACAATGAGAGCCAAAGGTCGGTATGTCTTGCATGCAGGTTGCATTAGAGCAGTTTGTATGATTTATTATACGATTTTTTTAGTATTTATATAGTTTATTATAGTTTGTATTATACGAGTAATGGGTTCACGTTAGTCTCGTTATGATTTTTATATTGTCCATAGAGGACTTTTTACACATATATAAAAAAATAGATTTATTTGCAGGCACTCATGACCCATTAAACAGTTTGAGATGACACACTCACGCAATGTATCATCATTCAGCCGTTGAAATTCCACTGCTGAACATAGGCCTCCCCATAAGGGGGGTTGTTGCCAATACTCGCCACGCTTGGCAGGCGGGTTGGCGAGCGCAGTTCGATGGTCTTACGCAGAGGACGCTGCTGCCCGTCTTCTGGATCTGGATAACCCTTAGCCGGCTCTTACGGCAACCACGAGTAGAGAGGGTGAGGTTTTATTCTAAAGCCGGTAACCCCACGGCAAATGCACGCAATGTATGTCAAGTATTATTTGAATTAAAATTAAATTATATATAAAATTAGTTGCAATTGCATAGCTCTTATACTTTAGATATTATTGATATATAAAAAAAACCCCGATTTCGTAACCGTGAAAACCATGAAAGTTCACCATGAAAAAAAACCGGGACTTTATAAGAGAAACTAAAATGACCGGGACATAGTTAACTTCACTATATTTTTTTTATGATAGTGAGTGACAGGACGAGCAAATCAGATACCTGATGGTAAGCACCATGATTGCCCATATCAGACACAGTGCCACCCAGCGTTTTAAAATTCAAAATTCTGCGCGGCTCTGCACACTACTGCACTGCGCATGTCACCCTGAGATATATGCTGTTAAAACTCGTCAAGCCCAGTAATTTCGCTGGTAACATTGCCCTTCAGACCGGAACACAGTAATGTTTGCACATTACTGCTTGGCGGATGAATAACTGCCAAAGATGTGGTACTTCCCCAGGCGGCCCCCTGCAAAAGAGGCCTACCACTACAAAAAACAAAATAAAAATATCAGGATTACCTTTATATATTTATAGAAAGAGCTAATAATTACATTCGGAGGAAACAAGGGAATACAATAAATCGATTTGGTAATTTATTTCATCATAGGATTGTGTCATATTTCACGTAGCTAGGCTCGGCTTTTAAGTGCCGTCTACTTCGATTTTTGTGGCTCCTGTCGCGTCTGCGATCATTATCGTTAATATTCAGTTGTAAACAGTCTGTACTACACATGTAGCCGCGATGTGAACGAACTGAGACGTGTGTTGAATAAATAAAGGAGTAGCAGCTCGCACTCGCGCGCGACTCCACTTGGCGCCCGTAGCATGGGCCCTCTTGACAGTCACTTGCGACTTGCGACATTAATATCAGTAGGCTGAGTCAGAAGTAGATAGTACTTATAAAGCACTCTAGAACTTACTGAAAAGATTTACCGGTTTTCCTTTCTCGTTACTTAACTTGTCTTTTAGTATGGTTTTTACTATATTCTAACTTAGAATACCTACAAATTAAATTACAAATTAATTATAGTACCTACAAATCGTTGCTTTACTCGGTCAATTATGTCACCATAAAATTGTACAAACCGTTAGTTTATAATCCAGTGAGATTTTAAATTAGCGTTTTCGTTAGGTTAGGCAGTTTATAAACAAACAAAGCGAAATTATAAACTAACCATTCTTACAATTTTACGGTCACAAATATATTGCTATCATGTCGTTACCAAAGTTACCAAAGATTGAAGAGAATAGAGAGAAACAGTTTAATACTTAGAAGATAGGTTAAACTATTTTTTCTTATTCTTCAGACTATTCTCACAAACGTGGCGTGCAACCCACAGACAGTATTACTAATAATAAAAGCTTAGATTTAATGATCAGGGCGAGTGAATAGACTAACCCAGCTATACTCAAAGTGTGCTTCGCGGAACCCCAGGGCTCCGCAAAGCGTCTCTTGGGGCTCCATGAAAATATTGGTCATATTTATATAAAATTACTAAAATTGTACGCTATAAGGTTGCAGAGTAAATTCAATATAAATCAAAACGAAGTATTCAACCCCTCTCCGAAATGCCTAGCACCGCATTCATTGTTATAACCACAAAGTTTTTCGTAGCGCTCGCAGCTAGCTGCTCGTGCCTCTATTGTCATACCATAACTTTTTTTGTCGCTCTGGTAGCAGGTTGCTCTCGCCTTCATTGTTATATCATATTTTCACGCTCGCAGCGAGCTGCTGGCAGATTCATTGTTAATAAATTAAAAGCATAAAAACATTTTTAAAAAAAGCTTTTAACTACTCCACCATCGTGGATGGTCCGCCATATTGGATTTAGAATGATGTCACACACCATATCGTGCATTGTCATCCAAACTAAACGTGTATACAAAATTTCAGCTCAATCGGTTGAAGATATCTACTTCAAAATTGAGTTCAAAGATTTCACCCGAACAAACATACTTACATACATTGCAAGTTAAATAAAAGCTTTTAAAAAAGTATTTCTTACATTGATCTCATTGCTTTAACCATTCAATTTTTCTCCTGGGCTCCGTCTAATATTTGGCTTTCCAAAAGGGTTCCATCGACAAAGAAGTTTGAGAACCGCTGGACTAACCTAGTAAACTAGGATCACTTATTACGGTATATTTACCATGATTTTGTAATAAGTGATTTTTTAAAATGTTTATTATAACCTAATAAAACTTCCATCATACTGTTTCCATCAAGGTTCAAATCAAGGGTTATCATATAATATATAAAGTAGATGGCATTTGTCATACTATGGCAGTAGTATTTTGTAGTGGTAGGCGGTAGGTAGGCCTCTTTTGCAAGGGGCCGCCTGGGGAAGTACCACGCCTTTGCCAGTTATTCATCCGCTAAGCAGTAATGTGCAAACATTACTCTGTTCCGGTCTAAAGAGAAATTTTACCAGCGAAATTACTAGGCATGACGAGCTTCAACAACTGATATCTCAGGGTGACAGTCTCAGTGCAGTGTCGCGCAGAATTTTGAATTTTAAAACACTGGGTGGCACTGTGTCTAATATGGGCAATCATAATGCTTACCATCAGGCACCTGATTTGCTCGTCTTGTCACTCACTATCATAAAAAAAAGCTATTTTGCCATAATTTCTATCAAATTTTCACCGATGTGTCATGTCACATCTATAATCCATTACAGCACCCGGAAACCGCGTAATCGATCCTATTTCTGCATCGTATCGGTGTCGCTGACACGGTATGCGCGCACGCATGCATTCGTACGACATCTCCGGAGTTAGTTTTATTTGTTTATTAATTTAAAATAACTTGGGGAGACTTTGTGTGGTTAAAAATAAATTTACTAAGCCCGTATCATTTTTCCGGTTTTATTTTACTGTGTATGGTGGAGCTGGAGATATGTTTTTATTATTATCAACATTGCTGAAACGGTGTGGCTTAATAATTAGTCACTTCATTGAACCTGGCAACCAGAAGCGATGCTGGTTTCTAATCAAACGTTAGTAGGAATTTACTATTATTTATTCTGTGTCAAAAGTAGCAAAAAAAAAGTAAATAATAACATAACATAATTTCACGCCTTTCCCCCCAAAGAAAAGTTAGGGTGTACCTACCAGACCCACGGTAGGTACACCCTAACTTCGCCAGTTATGTTTTAGGCCCCATTTAATAGGGGGCGAGCCTATTGCCATCTACCGGATGGTCTCTCATGGATCATCTAATGGAAAAATCTTATAATCTTATTGCCTGACCTGGCGATCCAACCCGGGACCTTATGATCGGCAGTGCCACATGCTATCACTCACCGACGCGGCATATTCCACAAATCCCCTTAGGCGATCCCCTGAGCTAGCAGCTCTGTCACCGGCAGATTTATTGACGCTTATTCTACAAATCCCCTTAAATGATCTCCTGCTCAGGGGATTTGTGGAATAAGCGTCAACAAATCCCCTCCACAGGGGAATAAGGGAATTAGTAGCAGTATAAGAGTACCAAGGTAGACCTATGAGATGGATTCTGAGTCGTAGTTTCACACGAATTTGATCATTCTTCTTCTTGTTCTGACACATTAGTATTTTCAATAGCGAGGCCAATTTCCGATGGTACAATAGGCAATCAAGCCGTTTATTTGCCTAATGGCTGTAATGACGTTGCGTAGGAGGATAATTATGGCGCCCACGGGATTGATGCCCTCACGGCGTTTGATAAACAACGACCCTAAGCTCTATCTGTGTACATAATAACAATAATAATGTGGGACAAATTCTACGCACGGTCTTCAAGCATGACATGGATTGTTTGATATTCCATCTTTTCAGCAATTTTCAAGCCGAAAAAAATGCCGTATTTTTTTTTATGATAGTGAGTAACAAGACGAGCAAATCAGGTGACTGATGGTAAGCATCATGATTGCCCATATCAGACACAGTGCCACCCAGTGTTTTAAAATTTGAAATTCTGCGCAGCACTGCACTGCGCCTGTCACCCTGAGATATGAGTTGTTGGATCTCATCATGCCCAGTTTTTCTTTTTTTTTTTTTTTTTTTTTTTTTAAATGACCTATGCTGTTGGCCTCAGATGGCCTCTACAGCTTTACCGGGCAGTGGTGAGCGCAGGAGGCGCACATGCCCAGTAATTTCGCTGGTAACATGGGCAATGTTGCAACATTGCCCTTCAGACCGGAACACAGTAATGTTTGCACATTACTGCTTGACGGATGAATAACTGACAAAGGTGTGGTACTTCCCCAGGCGGCCCCCTGCAAAAGAGGCCTACCACTACAAAAATTTACGTTAGTAAAGTTACGCTAACTAAAAAAAAGTTCAATAACCTTCGCCGTAAAATAATGGAATTATGAATTTTATAACAAGATGTAAGTACAATTCATAATAACTAAATTCAAATCTCTGTGCTTATACTTAGGTATAGGAACCTATACGCATATAAAACCACAATAAAACAGATGAA
Organism: Hemistola chrysoprasaria; assembly: GCA_947063395.1. NCBI lineage: Eukaryota > Metazoa > Arthropoda > Insecta > Lepidoptera > Geometridae > Hemistola > Hemistola chrysoprasaria. Next base: position 6,259,093 of record OX346733.1, on the reverse strand, counting down.
AAAAACATGCTATTACTATTTAAATCAATAGCTATTACGCAGAAATGTTGACCTGTTGGGGGATCGAACCCGGCCTGTAGCTCAACAGGCAAGTCGAAAGTGATGTCTAATGTTAATCCTCATTTCGATAACTAGCATAAAAATATTCAATAACATCTATTAACTAATAAGGACAAATTTTTCACTACATTAGGAAAACCTTCATGCAATTTAATCAGTTGAGCAATTTACTGCTAATTTAATGTAATTAGATAAACTTGGTCAATAAAACCTTCATGACGCAAGCTTCTTGGATCTCAGAATAACAGCACGTGTTTGGAATAGCAAAAGATATACTTATACAAAATGAAACTATTGGTCAGTTCCAGAGGCATGATCTCTAATCTCTATAGTACTGTACTTATTTAAAAATTGTCTGCCTCGGTGGCGTAGTCACATCCCGGACAACTCTACTCAATCCCATACAAAAGCCGCGCTATAACTACTTACTACACAAACACTGCACTCATGGAGTGTTGTACACGTGCAAGAGTTTGGTGATTTCCCATAGAAGCGGGGCTCGTGGAGAGCTCAATCTCTTTAGCGGGGTGGGGAAGGCCCGATTGGTGGACGGATGACAGTGTCCATTCTATATGTAGTATAATTTCTGTGGCGTAGTGGAAGTAAGCTCGTCTGCCGATTATGAGGTACCGCGGGCTCGATCGCCAGGTCAAAGCAAAAAGTTTTATTGGATTTTTTTTCATTAGGAATTTACTCAATGACAGCCTGGCACAGTGCCCAGTGCAAGAGGCTCGTACCCTATTACATGGGATTTAAAAATCGTAAACTGGCGAATTGTAAGCGTACCTTATTTGGGCTATGGGATTGAATCTTGTGAAACACCACTTCTGGTCAGGTCTTTATGAGTCTATCGTCAATGTTGGCAAATAAACCGAGCTGTGTACACTCCTACGGTTACTTCCGCGCACGCCTACCGAATAGCTAACCGTATTGTATTGCGTTACGTAAACAATTATGTCTGTTTTCATAATGAGACTGTCTTGAAGGTCAGATTACTGATGAAAAGGATGTTTATAAATGTTTATTTAAGGCTTCTTCTGAGTCGAGTCGGTTTGTGGGTCAAAGTTATCCGCTCACTTGAAGGCATCTTACATGACTGACTTACCTGTATTCAAGAACAATACTATGAAGTCCCGAACGCATAGGGCCGGTAAATCCAATTGATATACAATAAAATAATGAGGCCAAGAATCCCATTTTAATTAACGTAGGTACTATGTACCGTCATACTCATAACCATGAAGATAGCAAAACCAAGAGGCTTTGTAAAGAATAGTGGAAGGATGACGAATCATAGTCATAGGGCATGCGGCATGAATCAAGGGTGTTACAAATGAAGGCCAGCGGAAGTCCGTCTAGCCGGACACAACAAATGGATAGGCTGAGGAAACGGATGTAATAGATATAGGAGATGTGGTGGAATCGACAAAAAATGTTCACTTTTTGTGATAGAACAACCGGAGATTGGTTACATTCAACGTCTAGAGTATCTACTTTGAAGATCAGATGTTGTTGGAGGGTTTTCCTTTTTAATATAGCAGATGCTATCCGCTATTAAAAATTAATATTAATTATTAAAGATGCTAAAGTTTGTGTGTTTGATACATCTTCACACGCTAAAATTTCTGCAGAATTCTCCTTTTTCTTCCGAATTGCGAATAAAATCAACACGTTTGACAAATTTATATCCTGATATTTTGACAATATAGTAAGCTTTATTATGATAATATTATATATAATCCATGTACCTAGAAATTCTATCGTTTTCATTAACCGACTTCCAAAAAAAGGAGGAGGTTCTATGTTCGTCTGTATGTATTTTTTTTATTCTAGTGAACGTCTACTAATTTAAATCATATTTTCATTATTAAGATCATTAAGATTGTGTCAAATTCCGAAGGTAGGAGACACAACCAAATACGTGATCTTGGTATTATAATTGGTTCTGTGTCTTGAGCTTACCCAAACCGATCGCCGCATTATCAGGAAAGAGGACCTCCTCTTAGCAGTTTGACATAATCCTATGGAAAATTTACTAAATCGATGTTTTGTATTCCTCTGTTTCTTCCAAATACAGTAAATCTATTTGACATATTTATATCCTGATATTTAAAAGATGAAGTAAAGTATGCCGTATCATTTTATTTTTGTTTATAAACTCTACAATTTTTTGTACTGAACGTCCAATCCCGCGAGTAAAATTGGGTTTTTGGAAGTTCACTATGAAAAAACCAAGGGTTTATAAGAAAAATTAAAATGACAGGGACATACTTCACTATACAAGTTCTTTCAACTACTTCACTATAAAAATAACAGGATATAAATTTATAGAATGGGTTTATTTATAACATTTGGAGGAAACAGGGGAACACTAAACATCGATTTGGTAAATTTTTCATAGGATTGTGTCAAATTCCTAGAAGGCCGCGTACGCTCTTAAGAACCCCCATATCCAAAAAATGAATTGCATTTCTTGCCAAGAATTGACTAATTATGTCTAACAAGCACAGAATGAATCAACGTATGTGGTCACATCAATAAATGTTTATTACTATAATATATAAATTATCCCAACTATTAACTTCGTGCTCAACTGCCTATCGTGGTCATCATCAAAATAGATCCCGTTTAATTAATTTGAAACTGGTTGACCACACTTGAGTCCCTCGATCAATTTGTATTCAGTGCAGTTTACGCCCGATATGGCAACAATATCCGGCGGCTTTGTCCCTGGATTGCCAGTTTGCCAGTTACATATCTATTTATAGAGATGTGAAGAACAATGCTGACCATACTAAAATGGATGGACACATCGACAATACAACCAAATGGAACTGTTTTATACAAAATATTTTTTGTGCGAGAAATAACCCGCTCTTGATCGCTATTATAATGATACGAGTTGGTAAAAATATGCGAGAAATAGGAGTCAGTGCAAAGATGACGGATGATATTCTAGTCTATCATCCGAAACTAACTTGGCAAAAGAAAACATGCTGAAAGCTGTGCCACCTAGTTAAGAGCTAGACGATAATCGGAAAGATCATAATGACAGAGACACGGATAGATAACTTTAGAATTTAGAATCCAACAGATATAAAAGTTTGATTGGTCTAAAAGCATCTACCCTCGCTTTCTAACTTATTAGGTACTCTTCACAGAGAATAAATGCTGCCCATGTCTTTCTTGGAATTCATCCCATAAAACATAACTAAAATGTAATATCCAAAAGTTACTTAACCTTATTCCTAGTAGCAAGATATCTTCAACAGATCAGTAAAGGTGGAGGTGAATGCACAAACGGGTTGCGCCTGCGACGGTGACATGATACCGGCGCACCGTGGGAACCGGTCGAGAGCCCTATAGCTACTCTTGCGAATATTGCCGATCCTGCGGTTTGCTGGGACGGTCAGGTGGATTGTTTTAAGGTTTTAGAAGGTATTATGTGTGATAATTAAGCTGTAGGCGATGTAAACAGTGTAACTAATTGGGTAAACACATAGTAAGTACTTAGGTATAACAAATTACAATTATTATTATTATTATAGCTGCTATGGTTAAAGATTGCATTGGTGATTAAAGAGTGCATTGGTGTTGCTAGAACTTCCTTCCGAAATACATCTGACTTTCAAATTGATAATTGTTATACCGAAAACCAAAATTTTTAGAATCGTGGATGATGGAATGATATATTATACCTCAAAGGGTGAGCCTAATCACCTAAGGGCCTAATCACCTAAGGGCTATTTAACTGTCAAAGATGATGATCATATAGATTAAAATCGCATGAAAAATGTAAAGTCAAGAAGAGAAGTGTTCGTGAGTCATGAAAGGAGAAAATTGTTTTCTAAGAAAACATTTTTTGTTGCTTGACATCTCTAAAGGTAACTTGACGAAAAGTGGTCTAATCCAATATTTTTCAAGTAACGTTATATGATTCTCTCCCGGAGCGTAACTCGAAACGGGTTGTGAGCGAGTGAAAGTGCTTTCAATGAAATAACATGGAAAAGCAGAAAATACCTACTTTGATGGTTTGTTTGGACGAGCCAGCCTTTCATATTACGTTCGAGTTACTATAAAAATACTATCTAGGTAGGTAGTAGGTACTCTTACAAATCTCAAAATTATATAAAAAGATATGGGTTTCATCTTTAGGTGATTTAGGGATTTAAATAAAAGTATCTCTTTGATTTTGGTAAGTGATAGAGAAGAGGGAATAAACATGACACACTGTGAACTTTGAGAGATAAAAAACTATATTTAATTATAATGTGACAAAATAAGTGTGACGTCATCAGAAAATTAGAAGATCTCAGACTAGGACTAATAAAGAGAGCACAAGAGACCGTCAGAAATAGAAAGAAGCGATAAAAGACTTACTCGTGCTTCGTACATCCAAGATTGGATCAAAATAGGGCTTTTATGATGATAATGTCGATGACGAGAGAAGATAGATTTAAATGTTTCAATGCAACAGAAACATAGCATTATGAGTTTGCATTTAAATGCCAAAAACGGTGAAGTATAAGATATGAATACGTATTAATTTCACGTCATCCTAAGTACCTATTGGATTAATTGATTGAATTTGGCGTTACTTTTCGGAACTCCATTGCAAACTCCTAGAACAAGAATATTTAGTTTTTAGTTCCGACACTACTTTGTTTTGTTTGTACACTTGTTTTGACACTAAAAATCGGCACTAAAAAAAAAACATAAAAAAAACACATTCACGCCTTTTTCCCGAAGGGGTAGGCAGAGGTGTACCCAGGACTCAGTCCCAAAGTAGATACACCCACATTTCGCCAGTATGTTATAGGTCCCATGTAATAGGGGGCGAGCCTATTGCCATCTACCGGGCACAGTTCCAGACTCCAGGCAGTTATTGAGATAATTCCTAATGGAAAAATCCAATATTTAACACTTGCCTGACCTGGGGATCGAACCCGGGAACTCTTGATTGGCAGTCGAGCATGCGCCCTCTACGCCACCGAGTATGTACACTTGTTTTGACACTAAAAATCGGAACTAAACACTAAATGTTCTTGTTCTAAGAGTCCTATTGGATTATTTCGATATAGGCTGATAGACGTAGGCAGGTAGATTTCTCAGAACTCGATCTAGCACACCTGAAGCAATTAATTTCATCAATTGATAAACGCTGGCTTCCAAGCCCACATACGAGTAGGTGTTGCGTAAATACTCATTTAAATTCAGATAGTTTATGCTTTGAAACAAGATCTGGGTGTTTTGAAACCTGTAGTCAACAGGTATGAAATAGATGCCGTTGCGAATATTTTATCTGGTGTTTAGTTGGCATAACAGTCTCCATCGTCAGTTATTTATCACAAGCGACTCGCCCTGGCTTCACTCTAAGTCTCTAAGCACCATTCTTCATCTCCGTCTTGAATCACTTTGGCATCACTACTCTGCAGAGATGCGATTCATTTGAAATACTTCTATTTAAAATGAAAATCCAAAATACCTATTTTGTATTTTGCATTTAAATGCCTTTTAGTAGAAAACAACTCTGATACCACGTTAGACCACTACAAGAGAGATACTAACGTTATATTATGTCCTTGTTAAGTAAGGGGTCGCTCTTCCATACAAAATAAAATTTCCCGAATATGGAAAAAAAAAACATACATTCACGCCTTTTTCCCGAAGGGGTAGGCAGAGGTGTACCCGGGACTCAGTCCCATAGTAGATACACCCACATTTCGCCAGTATGTTATTGGTCCCATGTAATAGGGGGCGAGCTTATTGCCATCTACCGGGCACAGTTCCAGACTCCAGGCAGCTATTGGAAAAAGAGAGAGTAATTTTCCATATAAAAATTGTTACAGAAATATTTTGAGGTTAATTTAAGGATTTTTTGTAAATTATATGAAATAAACCATACGGTTTCCTAAACCAAATACATTTTGGCGCAAATAAAGGCCAGATCAACCAACAACAAACACTTGAGTGGAAAATTGTACTCTCTTCCTCCATATTTGAGAAATTTCACTTTGTATGGCAGAACTACCGCTCTAAAGAGAGTAGCAGAGTAAAGCTCGTTAATTTTCGGAATGTCTCGAGCACTTATATGTACAACACAATAAATAAAACTCATCTCATTCCTTTAACTTTCTTTCAAAAGCAATTTAGATTTCACCCCTTACAAATTTAGCCATGTATTTGAAGTTGTTAACAATTCAGAAGCTCAGAAATGAGTTCTGTGTTCACCCACACGGGTAAACTTAGCAATCGTCCAAATTCGGCGAATAATTAGGTAAGTATTCTAAAGAAGCCTACGGCAATATCTTTAGTCCTGAGCCCACGCCCGCCCACGATGGGCAACTTGTGGGCAATTAAGATGAATGTAGCGACGTCAGCTGAGTATTTATTTACTTACCGCCATGTTATTTGCTTTCCGTCTTGAGTTCTATACTTAGACGGAAAATCCGAGATTTGTGTTATTTGAGATCTTTCTGATAGGACTGTTTGTCAATAAATGTCTGGTATTGGAATTTATAGAAAACTACGAAGTCAGGATAAGCTATAAGCACCAATCCCAGTCATAGCTCCGGAGGAGAAAGCAGTTTTGTTTTTGATGGGGAATTCCCCCATCAAAAACAACCACCTGCAAATTCGGGGGGAAATTTGGGGGAAGGGATTCTTTGGGGAGACTTTCGCAGGGAAAATAATGTTCATTAAAGATCAATTGCGCAACCGAATAGCAAATAAAACTGCCAAAACAGTTCTCAGAATACGGTAAGTATTCATCCCCAATCAGTATCAATTTTGTTCCTACATCGGAAATGTTAAAAATGTTTAATTCAGAAAACGTGTTCTGAAAAAAAACAGTTGAATAAAAGTAAATATGATTGTGCACTAATACTTGAAGTTATAGGAGAATTTTATTAAAATATAAAAGAATATTTTTGCTTTATTATTAAAATAACTAAAAACTTTTTTAAAACTTTCGGGGGGATTTCGAAAAAAGTTGGGGTAACTTCACATAGTCACACACTGTAACACATGGTAAATGGTAACACTGGGTGAAAAAGGAAAACTTTCTGAAAGATTCACAAACCCAAATCTCAGCCAACTACTCGGTAGGCGTAGAGCAGACAAGAATGGTAAGTATCCAATTGTTTCGGAGGACAAGACTAAGATTGGGATCCTTTAAGATCACACAAATTATTCAAAAATACCTTTTAAAAGGGTTTCTCGTCCGTATAAAATATAAAATTACCAAATATCTAGGAATAGAGACTAATTTTCCACTCAATAATTATTTGCGCAAAAATATATTTGGTTGATGAAAACTCTATGGTTTTTTCACTTTTAAAAAATTATTAAGAAAAATATTTTGAGGTTATTTTATGTTCTTTGTAAATATGAAAAAAACACTAAGTACAGTTTTTATAATCCAAATATATTTTTACGCAAATAATGGCCAGATTAAAAGCGAAACAATTGACAGGAAAATTAGTCTCTATTTCTCCATATTTGGGAAATTTCATTTCGTATGGATGAGAAACCACCTTAAAGATATCAAGGAGGGCTCATTTTAACAATGTAGGTACATCGTGATACCTACTACTACTACCTACACTTGTAAAAATAAAATCTGATAGTACCTACACATAGTAACGTTGTTTACTACTTACGTACGAGTAATAGCAAAGCCATCGATCGCAACTCGTCGGTTGTCAATGGCAACTGCTTATTGAATGAAACCTTATATACAGCTAATATCGATGTTATTATTCTACCACTAGGCTGATACATTGCTATGGGTTACGATTTGTTGGCTTTACGAATTTAGAGCAGTAAGTTTGGATTGTTTAGTTACCTACGTCAAATGGGATGGAGCTGGATATGTAAGCTTTATGCTGCAAGGAACTGTGCGGATACACTTCTACTTAGTGGACCCCATGATGGAAAACGACGGCATAGTCAAAACGCTATAAAGAAATGCGCTGTACCTTTAAGGAGGCAGCGACCGGAGAATTCCCCATACAAACGTAATAGTTAAATCATTTGAAATCGGACCATATTTCCAACATTCAATGACGTTATCCGGAATGAGACACTAGTTATCTAGGTTCCTAATTATATTTCAATGCAAAATACCTATATAAGTACTTTGGACTAAAACATGATAAAAACCCAAAATTTAGGTATTTTGACAAAATATATGTATTTTCAAATATAACTCCAAATTATAAGTATTTTAGACTAAACTCTAACTACATAGAGGAAGAATTGGAAAGAGGTAAGAGAGTCCTTTTTCCTGTAGTGCAGGGAAAGTATCATCACAGCCGTTAGTAATCCACTACTGAACATAGGCCTCCCCCATAAAGTGGGGTAAGTTTTTTTTTTTATGATAGTGAGTGACAAGACGAGCAAATCAGGTGCCTCATGGTAAGCATCATGATTGCCCATATCACACACAGTGCCACCCAGTGTTTTAAAATTCAAAATTCTGCGCGGCACTGCACTGCGCCTGTCACCCTGAGATATGAGTTGTTGAATCTCGTCATGTCCAGTAATTTCGCTGGTAACATTTCCCTTCATACCGGAACACAGTAATGTTTGCACATTACTGCTTGGCGGATGAATAACTGGCAAAGGTGTGGTACTTCCCCAGACGGTCTTTAAGTATAATATTGACTTTAATATAAATAATGTACTTATGTTGAATGTACTTATGCGTATATGCGCAGATAACTTATTTAGTTAACCTTATACCTACGTAAATAATGTGGGGCTTGTAGACGTCAACATACCTGGAACAAAATGATGATCATTATAATGAGAGTTATATATTATTGTAACTAAAATGTTATAACTACTTATTATTACATAAGGTTTTAAGGGTCAATAATGAAACAGAACAGATGTTTAAGATTTTAGGGATAAATAACGATTAAAATGGCATCTTTTCTAAACCGAATCTATAGGTCCCTTCTATATCTACGCTTGTGTTTTCCCAAACCGTATTAAGCAATCTCAAAATAACCGGTATCTATGTAATATTATGTTCTTTTTAGTGATCATTTAGAAGTATATCAAGTATAATATTATATATTATTTCTATGGCCTTTTTACCAATCACTTAAACCAATCCAAAGGCCCTTGTTCCGTTTTTATAGAGCCAAGTTAAAGCACTCTACTGTCCAATCTGCCCATTGATCATTTACGATCATTTTTATAACCAAACATAAGTTCGGCCTCGGTCGCTGACCTACCACACATGTTCAACTCGAATAGGAACCGATTTAACGATCGATTCGACTCGATTGCCGTATCGATTCGGTATTGGCTATATTTGGCACGCGTATTTCAAGGTAAATGTTCCCACTTGAACTCAAAATACTTAATCGTCACAGAAAATTTAATTTTACTGGTCATAGTGTTCTGGCAAAATGGACATTTTCAATAAGATTTTAATGCCTAGTTAGGTACATTTTTATAAGTAACCGATATAAAATCATGAAATATAAGTAAATTTGCTGCATATCATGATACAAAATAAACTTTAAATACCATTGTGTTTCGAGTTTGAAAAAAAAAAGAGTAAGTATTACGAATTTTGGAAAAGAATAATTCGGCCCCCTTATTACGAACAGCAGTAGAAGTGTGGAAAGCGTTTAATTGCTTAATGTCTGCTTTCAAACGGCATAAAAAAATGACGTTTGACAGCAAAATTCACTGCTGTTGTTACGCGATTGCATGTTCGGTATACCACCCCCGATTTCCCACACAAAATGGATCAGTGCTGTTCGGCAAATTTGTATGGGAAGTTCAAAATTCTTATAACGAATTTCGCTATTCTTTCTTTTGCAAGTTGATTATGTTGACGGGTTGTAAAAGGTGTATTAATACTTAAGGCAACCCCTTAAGTATTAATACACCTTTTCTTAACACGTGACAGCCTCGTTGGCACAGACGGTAGTAACTCTGCTTTCTGTGCCGCAGGACCCGGGTTCGATCCCCGGCCAGGTCAAACTTTAGTGTGCATGAACATGTCTGTTTGATCTGTGTCTGGGTGTTATAAGCGTATATAAGTATGTATAACAGTCATCTGTTTAACATTGTACAGGCTTCTAGTCTAGTTTGGGACCAGATGACCGTGTGTGGAAGTTGTCCCGTATTATATTATTAATAGATTACGTTGTCTAAAGCAACACATATCCCAAAATCCAAGCTTAGCTTACAGACGTAACCTACCTCCATATTGAAATGTTTACGATTCTAGACAGCCTACAGGTGTAAGCTAGGTATTTCATTCATACAGCTGCTTGAATAAGTTAAGATTAGGTGGTATCTAGGTAACATATATAAATGTGCTAGATTTTTTCTAACATTCTTACTAAGATCTTTATCAATGTGGCCGAGAGAGCTAACTGCTCTTTTAGCTTCTTTTATATAATCTACTTATTTTTTATGGTATTGATGTACCTATATTATTCAATTTTTACTAAGTTTACGTACAATTTCTATTTGCTTATCATATTCACACATTATGGTCATAGACAGTTGTATACTGTATATAAGTATCTACTGGTTTAAGATCCGTATAATAAATATCTACCCTCATAATCTGTTATTCGAAAATGACAAACACTATAAGATAGTACCGCGAAACTACTACCGCATATTAAGTGCAGCGAAAAAGTCTGATAAGACTCTTAGAGACTCAGAGTTGATTTTGATAAGGAATAAAACTGCATCAATACATTTTTGAACAAAGATTTCCTTAGCCAGTAATTGAATAAGATTATTTAGAAAAAAAAAAACGTAATCTACATTATTATGCCATTATTATTCTAAAGATGATCTTTTGCCTAAGGGCCGTTAAGGATAACATAATATGCAGATCAGACTACTTTAAACAAAAATTCGATTCTTCTACGGATTTTCACTATAAATTTCTTTAACATTTCGTCTTCACCTTCCACGTTTCAATTCATACGTCAGTTTGGATAGAGCTATTCAGGTTAAATCGAATTTCTACGTATCTTAGTTTGAAGCCATTTTCTTTTTGTAACATTCTCCAATTTTAACGCTGGCTTGACCGATGAACAACCAATTTTTTGTGCACGATATGAAAATTGTTATGTGCATGGGCCAGCCAATTTCGATTGACTTTCCGTCACGGATCGCGGACCACGGAACAAATTTTTCGAGCGATGATAATTTTCTAATAGAATTTTTTTATAGATAGGTAAAAACTACTATTGCTTTACCTACTCACTAATCACCTAAGACCATGGAAATTAGGGCACTAAACTGGCCTTTTGACCATTTGACAGCTGCTTAGCGCGTTCAGGTCCATTTTTGACAACATTCTATATCATGATCATAAACATAAACAGAATCTGATTTATATTTATGTATCGCTTAAAAATGTATCTCGACAATTTAAAGTAAAAAAAAAATGAGAACAGTAGATATAAAACGTGAGTCAATCAGTTGTTTAATTTCACAATAAGAGTAATGTATAGAAAGTACGTGTTATAAAACTAACAATGCATCACAAATGACATACACCTACCCATCTATCTTTGCAACTAGAGCAAAGTGTCGCATAGAATCACATCAACGCGTTTATCAGTACAATACTATCTAGGTGAATGCTTATGATGCGTGTGAAGCTAGGTTCCTTAGTTCTTTTTATACGAATTAGTTTGCGGTGCGCTTCCTTAACTTTTCTAGGATAGGTGCAATATTTTAATTATTACAGGAGCTCACTTCCCAGCTTAAACAGCGAAATTTTGACTAAACGCCAAAACCGCTGAAGCGCTGGGCTGAAATTTGACATTATAGATATATGTAGCTTAGATTGTAAAACAGAGTAATAGTAGGCACTTTTAGCAGGTGGATTAAGTAATGGACATTATGTAAGTAATAAACATATAAACTATATTGTAAAGCTTCGAGGGAGCAATTATGCTACCATTCGTTTTGGACGCGACGCATTTCTATTGAGAACAATAATACCTAATTAATTACCAATATCATGATTGGAAGTATCAGCTATATTTCATCATTGGCCTTTTACATCTATAAAAGACTAGCAGTACCCTGCGGTATCACCAGTGTCTGCGTAAAAGTGACAGTGATTTTCCAAACCGAACCATGACGACGATCTCCTACTTTATCATGTTCCTGCCCTTATCTCACACTATGTAGGGTCGGCACAGCACGTTTTCTTTCGCCATTCCAGTCTATCATCCATCATCTCTCCTTTTTTACGCATATCTTCATTTAAAAAAATAATCCAGATCTATTTAGGACGCCTCCTCTCCACAACCACGACGATCTCTCTCTTGAGACCCCTAATGCGTATTATTTCTTCGCTTATTGCACTTTGAATTGTTAACTTTACTAAAAAGGTTCCCATAATTATAAATCATAATAAAGAGTTTTCTGTATTCTCTATACCAAGTTATGCTTTTTTAATAAAGTTTTAGATTAAGGGACCCTTTTTAACATTTATTATTCATCAACATTGTCATCTCGTTAAAAGTCTTCAAGTAACTTTCCGTTGGATTTGTCTCGATCACGCGTTCCATTCACTCTTTTATTGTCAGGGTCGGTAGTAAATAGGAAATAGGTACCAACAATAGGATTGAGTTCGATGACCCCGACGGCTGTGAGGATTGTGAGATCGATACAACATGGCCGACCGACATGCAAAAAATTAAAGCCATCCGAACTATTCAAGTGGAAATCAATTTCGACGCATGCGGAGATTGATCAGCTGCATGGTGATCTTTGGATGCGGCTCAATTTTTAAAGGTCAAAGGTGATTTTTCTTCTAGTTATTCTCAATTCATACCATGAATGAGTTTGTAGTGCTTTGGTAAACGGGGTTTGGCAAAAACCAAAGTAGCATAGTTAGTATTTTTATTTGCAATCATAGTGACGTAACCAATTTCCTATTTTTTCCCCACCCTCTCTACCTGTGGTTACCGTAAGAGCCGGCAATGTTTTTTTTTATGATAGTGAGTGAAGACGAGCAAATCAGGTGCCTGATGGTAAGCATCATGATTGCCCATATCAACACAGTGCCACCCAGTGTTTAAAAAAATCAAAATTCTGCGCGGCACTGCACTGCGCCTGTCACCCTGAGATATTGGTTGTTGAAACTCGTCATGCCCAGTAATTTCGCTGGTAACATTGCCCTTCAGTCCGTAACACAGTACTAATGTTTTCACATTACTGCTTGGCGGATGAATATCTGGTAAAGGTGTGGTACTTCCCCAGGCGGCCCCCTGCAATGGAGGCCTACCACTACAAGTATAATAAGATCCAGAGGACGGGCAGCAGCGTCCTCAGACAACCATTGAACTGCGCTCACGAACCTGCCTGCCAAGCGTGGCGAGAAACCCTCCCAGGGTTTGACAATACTCGCCACGCTATGTGGGAGGCCTATATCCAGCAGTGGACTTAAAAGGGCTGAGATGAATTATGATGATGATGATAATAAACCCATTTCTTACTAGCTGCGATCGGCAGTTTTACACCAATTCTCCTAGGTAGGTACAGGTCCTTATTATGTTGTGATAATCCAAGAAACTAAAAAAAAAAAAAAAAACTTTCAGCACTATCATTTAACCTCAAGAAACCTAGAAATCTGGAAGTACCTAGGTGTATATAATTGAGCGTATCATTTTAAAATGAGACATTGAAAGTTGGTGTAGAGGCCATTGATTTAAAGAAAAGGGGAGATAGGGTACGTTGTCCCAGCGCTTATTCTACAACTGGCACGTGCAATTTGATCAGTATGCACAGTGCAATATAATGAACAACAAAGATAATAATAATAATAATAAGACCCGTGTTTTCGAGCGACATAATAATAATAATATGGGACAACTTCCACACACGGTCATCTGGTCCCAAACTAGGCTAGAAGCCTAGAAGAATAAGCTGGAGCCTAGAAGATAGAAAGACTTACCTGACACCGAAGTGCGACCGAGGCAACAATATTAGCCGCTAGTACTACCCCACTTTACCGACGAACGTGGACCTAATGGGACCTAATTTGAGCTCGTCATTTTCGAGAAGCCAGTACCTCATCTCCCCTTTTCTTTATATCAATAGTAGAGGCTATTGCGTGATCAGTGCACATAAAAACTTCCAATTACTATCAAAAACAATTCAGGGGAAGCGATAAACACGATGTTTTGTGTGCGGTTGCAAATATTTTCACCGTTAACCGTTAACTTTCTAGATTATTCGGTCAATTGCTGTTTCGATAACGACATGATATAGACATAGGTAAGTATTTTTTTTTTTTTACCCTAAACGACTCTATGATTTTCATCAAAACGTTCCCAATTTCCATAAGGGCGCCTTTCCACTTTGTCGTGACGATTTTGGACTGACCAACCGACATACATTAAGGGGCTCGCTCTTCCATAGAAAATGAAATTTCCTAAATATGGAGAAAGAAAGAATAATTTTCCACTCAATTGTTTGTTTTGTATGGAAGAGCAACCGCCTTATTAATTATATTTTGTTGTCACATAATCAAGCTCTGCAGCTTACGCGGTAAAAAAATGGAAATAGCGATTTTGGAAATTTACATTTTGTGATTTTTTATCATCAATAATGTAAATTGCTCGAGCGAGATGGAAGTTTGGCTCCCATAGGTGCCTTAAATATTTAATTATTTCAACTATTTACCCGCATGACTTGCGATAGATTTCACCAAACATCATATACATACATACATGCATACAGTCACGCCTTGTTCCCGTTGGGGTAGGCAGAGACACTATTTCTTTCCACTATGGCTACGATCCTGATATATTATAGCATTATTTTACCAGCATGGCTCTGTAGAATTCTTCACGGACATTTCCTATATCCTACTAAGTAATTGAATCCGCTGGACGTGATTCTAGACTTTGGAATCGGATTACGGGATTACTCAGCCCACTACACACGACTACTCCACATTCTGTTACTGGCAAATATTATATCTTATCGAATCGTCAAATGATACAAAAATAAGATAAAATTGGGTGAGTAGCACCAGCTAACTATAACATTAACTAAAGCCTTCATATCTCCCTGATTCCCAAAGAGTTCCTAATTCGAAATTTAATCACATTTTTCATTGGCTGCTATTCTTACTGGCCTATTCTAAAAACTAATACTGGTTTAAAATAACCAGAGAATGCAAGTCGGTTAAGCTGTAGTTAAAGTTAGGTGGTTCAACACAGCCTTAGAGTAGAGAAGCTCCCAGCTAAATCGCCAAAATGTTAATGCCAATGCAAGTCCACTTCACATTTGTATAGGTGATCATAATTTATAAGATACAACGGTAGTCGTACCGCTCATGAACCTTGAAAAAAAGGCGGTTGGAGTCTTCGAAAGCATCATAGTAAGCCAGCTCGCTAATATAGACATGACGGCACGCACACTTTCACACCCATGGACCTAGAAAAAAGTGTGCGCACAAGCAGTTAGGGTTCAGCTTTAGTGGTTACTGATCGAGCTTTTAATTAGGTAGTACAAAATTTATAATTCCTTTCTGTCCACTCAAGGTAGACCTCCTCAAACAAGTGTGCGGCTGACAAACTTCACTTTTTGTTACAGAAGACTCCGTCCGCCTATTTTTTCAGGTTTTTCGTACCGCTTATGTCAGGAGCCAGAAGCTTTCGGGCGTCGTAACAACACTAACATCACGGTTGGCCAAACACCGAACCAAACAGAAGAACTGCTGACGATAGATTTATATTTGGAACTGAACTTATACGGGATCTGTCAACTTTCCTCATTTATCATCTCATGAAACTCGATAACCAAAGTTTTAGGCCAGCTCGTTGACAGAATTGTTTACGAATGAAAAGTCGTTCGTCTGTTAGGACATGTCACTCGGCACGACGGCAAAGTGGCCATAGCCAGGATACGACGACAGCTGTTGTAAACATTTCATTAACAAAACTAGACAATGTAACATAATTATTATTATATTATGGTGGTGATTGATAATGATGGAGCTTTCAACTCGCAGAGGATGATATTGTTTTTAACCGACTGCGAAGAAATAGAGTTATTTTGAGTATGGCTGTGTTTATGTGGTTCCTTTGGCAAACAGCCTCAACGAATGGTGGTTTGATATGTGAGATGCCATTTAATTCGTCTCAATCATAGAAAAAGAAGTTGGTCCACCATACTTACAATTGGCCCACCTGACTAAGATATACCAATCAACATTGGTTTTGATAAGATAATATCTTGAATCGGTTTCGTTCCGGCTAGATGCAGCCAGTCCCTTCACAAGGACTGTCACGTACCAGTGCTCTATTGCTTCAGGCTTATTATTATCAAGGTCTCCATTAAATTGAAGCCAGATAGGGATCGCTTCTTTGATGTGAGAGTGAAAATATTTCGCTAAACGTTCTTGACTAGTATTTTTAGTAAGTCTCATAGTGTTATCCTAAATTAAGAGAAGAGTGATTAATAGCTAGGAAAGCGTGTTCTTAGGCCTCATCTTCACTTCCCATCGGGTGAGATTGGGGTCAAACGCTGACCTATTTAATACAAAAAAATTGCAGACCTATCCATTGCGTTGCGTTGGGAGAAATAGCCCAGTCATAAAGAGTGATTTCCAGACTGTACTATACCCAACTATCAACTAGAAGCTAGTATTTATATTGTGAAGGTAGTCCATGATGGAGCTAAATACATTTTGTGATCAAGACCAAACTGAAACTTTCTTCTTTCGTAGCTGCGAAAAACGATCGGTAAGAAAAATTACTTACCGATACATGAGAAGAGCTGAAGACCTGGCTCAGTGACGCCTATTAAGAGATGCCTATGTCCAGCTGTGGACTAACACGGGCTGATGATGATGATGCTAAACAACAACCCCATAAATGTTACGTAGGTACGTACTTACTCGCTACAATCTATAGGTACCTACAATATATTTTCTGTTTCTTAGTAAATAAACACCCAGAGTGGTATAATTTAAGTAGGTACATATTTTCCTTGCATAATTCCTATGCATAATAAATTACCCAAAATCGTCTCTACCACATGACTACGTGATTTTTATTAACATTTTTACCTAAGTTTGCCTTGTTCATATATTTTGATTTATCTATTTCTTAATGTTTTCATGCCACGAATTATAATGTGACTTTACGTAATTGCAGCACTAATTGAAAGTAGGAGTTGGCACGTGATAATCAACATGACTTTTGAAGACCGTCTTTTGTCTCGTTAGAATTATTTCTATTTCTTTGCATACGTAACACGAATAAAAGATTTCATCGATCACAGGCGCCAAAGTTAGACCCAGTTGCCCAAACTTGCGTAGTTTATGCCATTAGATTTCCATATTCCAACACCGTGGACTATTAAAATGACTAGTTTGGCAACTGAAACTCGGAACTGTGTAGGTACCTACTATTTTGTTTCTAAGAAATAAATGCAAACTATATCGCCAGGTGCTGTGTGTTATGAGCTTATGGCTTATGAACCTACCACGCGTTTCGATTTTAACTCATCAGACCGAAGAAAATGTAAGGTGTCCCTTCTTTACATTCACTGAGAAATGCGCAACTGAGTATTTACATATTTTTCTTGTTAGGTACATAATATACTATCCTACTTCCTACGAATATAAACAGTTTTATAATATTAGTTACTAATATTATAAATGCGGAAGTTGGTGAGGATGGATGGATGGATGGATTTTTGTCACTCTTTCACGTCAAAACTGCTGAAGCAATTTGGTTGAAATTCGGCATGTAGATAGTTAAGATCCTGGAATAACACAAAGGGTTTCTATCTCGATATTCCAACAGGAACAAAGACTACACGGGTGAAACCGCGGGGCACAGCTAGTAGGTATATTATAAGAACTAGTGAAGGCATGCCAGTTATCGAACCTAGGTATTATGAATACAGATACGAGTAAGGAACTGCTATGCAAGTGTGCCAGCCTTATTCAGGTGTATCGTGGCCCTTAGCCCTGTCCTGTGTATTCCTAAAAATATCTACCAAATTCCAGTTCCGGGTAAAAGCTTAAATTATGTGGGTAGGTAAAAGGTTAAAAAAGGCCGAGTTACACGTTTTATTGGAAATTGCCTGAATTATCAAGTTCTTGATAAGCAAGCGTCCTTTTGCCTAACTTCCTGTAATCCGATATGTTTATGACTGCTTACAGGGCTTTAGGTTAGGTATTTAGGTAGAACCTAAGTACTGAAGTGATCAATACTTACCTTTTACCACAGAAAACTAGAGGAACACACGGGACACTCCACAAAATCATTTAAATAAATAGCGACTCTAGCTCCGACGCACTAAAGTGCAATTTAGGTCACACAGCGCGCCTAACTAATTATCGTTATATTAACATACAGGCTGCCTCTCTTTCTATCGCGTATCTCTCTATTTGTTCTCTCTGTCTAGCCCATAGAAATTGTGCCGTCAAGACGGACGCTCTGGCTACTTGTAGCTGCTTTTACTTACAGTATCCTCAAAACCCTACTCAATATGGGTACAATACTTTTAATATCACACCAGTGGTGCAACTGTTCACGGTGTGGTGACCACGGACAGACAGACGGCTAGATGTGATATACTAATATGACGCAAGTAAGTCCTCATTGTTTTGTGAACATCTTTGAGAATTGCATAAGTTGATGGTTGAGAATTTAACGTCTTAAGCCACGATTTGCTTCTGATAGGAATACGACACTTCGTTATCAAAAGTCTGATAGGTACTTACTCTTTTATTCGAATATTTTAGAACTAAGTCATGAATTTACCGACCGTTCTCAAATATAAATATGTGTTATAGCAGGGTCTAAACTATCTAGATATAGGTACATACCGAATTTCAGCCCAATCAGTTAAGTAGTTTTGGACTAACAAATATCCATCCATCCATCCATCTAACCAAAACCGCGCTAGATGGCGCTGGAGTCGAGTTAGAACTCCCTAACGTTTTGTTCAACTGTTACAAACGAAACTTTTTTACATTTTACTGAGATTTGAGATTTATTAGTAGAATATTATTCAAATTGCCGTTAAAACACATTTTAATACCTTTAAACCGTGTGTTCTAAAATATAAATGATACAAGCAAAACAAAACATGTATACAAGAAGAACTCACAAAGAAACTTGTAGGAAAGTAGGAAACGCACACACAATTTTTTTCTACTAAGTACCACTTACAACATTTGGTTTGGTTAAGTAAGTACATTTAATTTTATTGTTTCATTTCATACAGTACATTTCAGTAATCTGCCGCCTCGTCACCTACATCTGTGTTAACTTTCCTCACAGTTAGAGCAGAACAATAGCTGAATACACCTAAGTAACTAAGACGCGATACACAATCATTACGGGCAATAATATTATAAGAGATTTATAATTTCACGCCACTCGCTGAGGCTGGTGGCTTGCCGATACTGGATCAGCCCACTTTTATGTGCCATTAGCTTTTTCAAACTATTCGCGTTAAGAAAGTAAAGCGAATGCATGATGAGTTAGACTCTAGGCGCATTAGCTAAAAGGTTATTGCCTCAAGCGGTATTTTCCGATAAGTTTCTGCCTGTAGGTTTAATAGATGCTAAGTATAACAGTTCAGTGTTGGGTAGATAGGTAGATAATATAAGATACATATTAGAACAATATTGCAGCATTTTATTTCAGGGAAACGCCATCTTTTAGAAATCAAACACAATGCTATGGAAAATTTACTAAATCGATATTTTGTGTTCCCCCTTCGAATATATTTAATCTATTTAGGGTAACCGGTAGTATTGTTAGCACCCCCCCAATCATTGGCACTTTCAACTTTTAATCGTAATATTATAACACAACACGACTGTGGCCATTTCTAATATTTTTTCCTAATTAGTATTTTTAATTTAGCGTCTGCCAAAATCAAATTGTAAGTGACATTGACAGTAAAATTGGCGGGATTTATTTTTTTCATAAATTTGCGCGCCATTGCTGCTGATGATTTGAAAAAAGTTAAAGTAGTAGAAAAGAAAACTGCGTTAAATGAATTATATTTATGCAAGTATTGTTTAACGTTTGTAATTTTTACGTAAAAGAAGGTGCATATTTTGGGATATTTGTGTAAGATTTGCAGTTCAGTGATTACTTTGCCAGTTTTTGGTATGCCAATAATTGCACTATGAACTCTATGACGGTGTATTCATTAGCACCAATGCCAATCATTGTACTTTTTAAATGTTTTTTAAAATGCGACTTATTTTGTGTTGAATTTCATTTAGATTGTAATGGAATTTATATCGCATGGATTTAACATATATTATCGATCAAATCCAATCATTGGCAGTGCCAATGATTATACCGTGGCATGTGCCAATGATTGTACCTTGGCATAATATTGGCCATTTTTGTGTACCTATTTCTTTCGTTGGAATAGGATTTACTGATAACCAATGTAAAGTTTTTTAGGGTAAAAAAAACCGCAAATGAATACGTAAATAATAAATTAATAAAATAATAATTATCAGGGTGGCATGCCTACCTATTTATGATTAGTCTAGGTTTCAATACCGAGCTGAAATAATAAGTTATGAGTAAATTTAGCTAAGAATCGAGGAACCCATATCCTACTTTATATTTAATCGCCGTACCTTTATCTGCGTATATATCAAAATTTGATTTTTGCTTAGCTCCAAGGCAGACACGGCAGCAATTGCAGACAACCTAGGTATTAGATATTAATTGACACTTCATACCCTTTATCACACCCCTTACCCAAACCCCTTTTTCCTTTGAGGTATAGAACCTTATATATAATAAAATGAAACGAGGCCAGGATATAAATGTGATTTTTAAAAGGGTCAACACAGCCGAAGCTAAGCAAATTTCGAAAATCATAATCATACCTATAATAATGTCATAACATAACAATTGTTATACCTAATTTAGGGTTCCTTGCTTTACGGTCAAATTATAATTTATACCGTTTGAAAACTGTTGACCCCACACAATGAAATAGGTCGTGGTCAGTTTATCAACTGCAAGCTCACCGTAAAAAAAGCTTTTATTTTGGATACATACGGATTAGTAAATTATTACGTCTGGGTAGTGTTTCCCCTTACATTTCTACCTCTATCCATTATTCACCTATCTAACTAGTTAAAAAAATATTTTTTAACATAACATAACATAACATACATTCACGCCTTTTTCCCGAAGGGGTAGGCAGAGGTGTACGCAGGACTCGGTCCCACAGGAGATACACCCACATTTCGCCAGTATGTTATTGGTCCCATGTAATAGGGGGCGAGCCTATTGCCATCTACCGGGCACAATTCCAGACTCCAGGCAGTTATTGAGATAATTCCTAATGGAAAAATCCAATATTTTACACTGCCTGACCTGGGGATCGAACCCTGGACCTCTTCATCATCATCATGCAGCCGTTGAAAGTCCACTGCTGAACATAAGCCTCCCTCATAAGGGGGGTTGTTGCCAATACTCGCCACGCTTGGCAGGCGGGTTGGCGAGCGCAGTTTGCTGGTTTTACGCAGAGGACGCTGCTGCCCGTCCTCTGGATCCTGTAGCCCTTAGCCGGCTCTTACGGCAACCACGGGTAGAGAGGGTGAGGTACTATTCTAAAGCCGGTAACCCCACGGCACGGGTAAACAGTTAGGCCAAGCTGTTCAAATTTGGCTACGAACTCTTCGTTGTAAAAGTAACACACAATAATAACTAGAACTGCGGAGTTGGTTAATCTCGCTGGACCTCTTGATTGGCTCAAAATATTTTTTGACTAGATGATTGTATTAAAATCTGCGATGAAGTGTTTATTTTTTTTTCGTGATTTAACTCAGTGTTTTTCTAGTCATTGCCTTTCATTTAATACCCGTATTTCGGGGACTTTGAAATACGTAAGTAATCCGCCATTTTGTGGCGGCCGCCATCTTGAATATATAATGATATACCAAATATATTCAATTGTATTCTAATTAGAATTAAAAATGTGTACTTAAAATCAGATAAATCAGTCAACAGTAAAAAAAGGTAAAATTGACTTATTAAGAAACAAACAAAAAAGCCACAACAAACAGATCAAGTTTAGTAAAACCATTTAAAATGTTGATTATGATCTTTTAGTTACTATTGAAATCGGTCACGTAAGTTGTTTTTTCGAAATTCCCGGTAGTTTCGGAGAACGCCCTAAATACCCATTTAAAAAAATCACCTGTATACCAAAATAATTGACAATTCTGAAATCTGCAGACATAAATCCAATCAGAGGCGAGGAAATAATCAGAATATAAAAAAAAAAATGTTTTTTGGTGCCAATGATTGTACTTTTTTTGAGTGCCAATGATTGTACTTGAGTGCCAATGATTGTACTTTTTGACCACTGCTGCTAAAAATGACGATTTTGATTACATATTAATAATATTCGAACTGGAATTATTTATTTAATTTATCACCAATAATCAACAAATCAAATGACATGAGTATATTTAACACTATTTACGCATTATTGAAAATATTCCATATTGAATGACATCTGTCACCATTAGGTGCCAATGATTGTATAGGTTACCCTATATGATTTTATTTTGAAAATGAAGTAAATCGAATTATCTTATAAACTGCCTGGAGTCTAGAACTGCGCCCGGTAGATGACAATAGCGTAATAATAGTTAGTATTACTAAGATCTCAACAAAGTAACCATATCACGTTTTCTGGTCAAAGTACGAGTAAATGGTGAAATTGGAAAAACAGCAGAAGTTTCAACGTATCGATTACACATTTATCAATTCTTTGGCAGTTTTATTTCAGTCGTTCTGTTCTGATTAAGTAGGTACGTATCCCTACTTATTTGAGTTTAATACTTCCACATTAAGTACTAGCTGTGCCCCGCGGTTTCACCCACGTAGACTTCTTTCCCGTGGGAATATAGAGATAAAAAGTACCCTATGTGTTTCAGGGTCTGAGAAATCTACATACCAATGGCTTCTGTCAACTTACTATGAGCCTTCGGCCACGTATGAACAGACTTGTGACAAATATGAATAATATAATTAAATTAAATAACATTTTTTAACCGGTAATATATCACAAAAGTAGTGAGCGTAAAAATCTTAGAATTAATAAATGTGAAACGACATTATCAGAGTTGTTATTCGAAAATGTTTCAATGGTTAGTAAGTATAGGTATACACCAGCACTTCGCCGGTTATGTGTTTTAACCTAATTAAAAGGGGACGAGCCATCTATTGGGCACAGTTCCAGTCTCCAGGCTGTCATTGAGAAAATTCCTAATGGAAAAATCCATTACACTTTACCCAAACCCGAGGGATCAAACCCGAGACCTATTATGATCGGAAGTAGCGCTTAAGACCACTACGTCACCGCGACGAAACTGAGGATTTGGAATAAAGACTAAATATATTTAGAATTTAGAAAAAAGGGTCGTATTTCTTCTTGGGAATCCCTTTCACCTTTAAATACCAATGTCTATTGACATTTAAACGCTATGAACACGCCCGTGCTCGGTTCCTGTCCTATTTTCTTCACCTTTTTGTGTTCACAGTGAGGTATTGTATGTCAATCAAACGAGAAACATTAGATTTACCTACTGTCCTGTCAATAATACCCATCGGTATAAAGTAGGTACGGGTAGTCCGTGAGACGTGAGATATTATCTGCCAACCTTTTTTTTTGTTCTGTTTTTTGTTTTGTTGAGCAAATCAGGTGCCTGATGGTAAGCATCATGATTGCCCATATGAGACACAGTGCCACCCAGTGTTTTAAAACTTAAAATTCTGCGCGGCACTGCACTGCGCCTACCACAACCTTTGCCAGTTATTCATCCGCCAAGCAGTAATGTGCAAACATTACTGTGTTCCGGTCTGAAGGGCAATGTTACCAGCGAAATTATTGGGCATGACGAGTTTAAACAACTAATATCTCAGAGTGACAGGCGCAGTGCAGTGCCGCGCAGAATTTTGAATTTTAAAACACTGGGTGCGACTGATGTGTCTGATATGGTCAATCATGATGCTTACCATCAGGCACCTATTTTGCTCGTCTTGTCACTCACTATCTTAAACAAAAAGGTAGTAAAAATCCCAACGCCGTAAATTAGGGGCCCTGATTCAGTGTAGTGCCGGTAGTTATACCCGTTTAAAGTGATATGACGGTGCGGCGCAATGATAAATGCCACGAAATATTTATAAATAACCATTGAGTATAATAAGTTCAGGAACACACGCATAAAAAGACCAAACATCGTTCCCGAGTTGAACCCCTACATTGTAAGACCACCATCATTATAGGTAAGTACGTTTCAAAACATATGGCAACGCATATTTGAATGACAACAGAAACTAACAGATGTGACCCACATGACGGTATGGCTGACAAAAAATACATTGAATTGAATTTAAAAAGTTGTAGACAGACTGCAAGAACTATCTTGGTGAATTAACAAATTCTAGAAATCAGACCAAAGTCACATTGGTATATCTACCGTTCAATAACCTGGCGTTTCTATTAGAGATCTCACGCCACGTCTGTTCTTACGATTCCCATAACCTAGTTGAATTTATTTATGAACGATTGTCGTTCCTTGAAACGGATCTACTGAACTTTCAGTGTAGTTTGACTACCGAGAATATTTTGCGGAAAATCCTATCCTACTGATATTATAAATGCGGAAGTTTGTGAGATAAATGGAGGCTTGTTCTCTTTCACGCTACAGAACTGATTGGGCTGGTATTCGGTATGTAGATAGTAGATAGCTTACACCCTGGAATAACACATAACTTACTTCTTATACCGACATTCACACGGGAACGATAACTATACGCGGACGAAACTGCGGGGTATAGCTTGTACATAATTCATAATTCATAATTCATAATCATTTATTTGCATTCAAACATGGTATTTAAGATGTTACATAGGTATTTTAGTACGTAAGACATGTTGAGCCAATTATATATTATAGCATGCAAAATTGTATGTTATATGTAATGTAAAACTAATTAAAAATTCAACAAAAATTACAAATAAAATTAAAATATAATATTACGCCATGTCCATCTATAATCTGTTTAAAAATAATTATTATGCTATGTCAATGATTAAAATAATGAATGTCAAAATAGTATATTAATATAACCTAACGTAATGTCAAAAAAGTATTATGTCATAATAAAAAGTGAATATTATTTTATTTAAAATTGTTTGCCCAAAAATTCTTTCTCAATGTCATAAATATTAGTGCTTAATAACCATGCATTATACATCCAAGCATCGACATAAGTAATATATAGGTTATACATTAATATTGTTTCATCCAAGTATTTTAAAGCTACCCTCTCCCTAAAATTTCATGCGCATCGTCCCCATAGTCTTATTACCCGTAATAATATTATGACTATCATCCCTTCGCATGACATGTCCAAACTATTAAGTATTTGGTGGACCACACCACAGAGTAAATAATAGTCTGAAACTACTCCAAAGTAGGTAACAAAATCCGGCAACTTCTAAACAATACATAATCATTTCTAAATAAGCCAGCTTCGTTTTACTGCTTTCGATAGTAACGCGTAATGAAATAAATTTGTTCGCGCAACTAGGCCACAAATATTAACCGTCATAAACATCACGTATGAATTAGTACAGGCCATTAATTTTATAATGTCCATAGATGAGCTATACTTGGTGGAACAATTGTAGGGTTATTATATAATGCGTGTATGGGGGCATACACGTTGTCAGGTTGGCCGAGTGTAGGGTTGATGTTATTTTGTGACGCGCATGCTACGGATTCTGTGAACGTTTTGGTGGTTTTATGGAAAGCACAGAACAGAGAGATGGAAAGTATTAATGGCAACGTGTGATTTCACGGAGATCTATGGCATGTGCGAGGGCGCGATGGCAACACAGGGAGGTGGATGCCAGCGCGACAGAGGATTGTAGAGCGAGATTGAAGATGGTGGGCTTGGAATAAATCATGTAAAATATGCTGAAGTGTTCGAGTATTATTTAATGGAAAAGGCATGCTTACACAATGAAGCTAAATCGTTGCGTAAAAATTCTTCATCTGCACAACAGTTTCGTTCACTGTCGTTTATTTTTTCCCCTATTGTCATAAGGTACTTACTGAGTTACTGAGACTGCCGCGCAGAATTTTTAATTTTAAAACACAGGGTGGCACTGTGTCTGATATGGGCAATCATGATGCTTACCATCAGGAACCTGATTAGCTCGTCTTGTCACTCACTATCAGAAAAAAAAATCTCTACAAGGAGAACGCACAAGAAACTTGTAGGGTTTAATTTTTTCAACTGCGGGTTTTACAATATTTGGTTTGGTTACATTTTTTGCTTGTAGGGTGCCGGGTGGTGGCTATGCAGATGTATTGGTTTACTCTATAATAAGCCTTTACTAATAAAGTCGATTATATACAGGTTTTGAATTGGCTGTCTAGCTGCCATGCCTTTGCTCGTCATGTTACAACAAAAATAGTGTAAGTAGTGAAATATGGCTTGTGTATCACAGATTATAACTAGAGTTATTACGTAAGCACTGAGCACTATCCCTTATTTGTATTCTGTGGCACTATGTTAGAACGCATATAGTACATTTTTGTTATTCATTGTCGACCCGTAGGTGGCACATCTAACAGGGGTGGGCTAAGCTGGAACTAGTCAATGTATATCCTTGAGGCCTTGTAACGGCCTTGGCCTATTTTAGGGCACCCATTTCGGTCACCGCCCTCGCTCTACTCAGCTCCCAAGAATTGCCTTATTAAGATTCTGTTAAGATAAATTATTCCTTTTGGCAGCTTTGGAACTTTCGCACGTGTTTGAATTGATGCTTTGTTCGAAATGGAACGAAAAATAACATTTTTTTCACCACGCTTTAACGAAAATAGTGTTTATCAAAGGAAATCTCAGTGGGAGGACCTATTACGATCCTCTATTTCTTGATTTGAATTACAAAGACTAGCTAGCTACAAATCAAAGTCATTCTACCAGCCCTCAGAATAATAAATGTGCCTAGTTACGGACGAAGCGGATTCTCATTTCCTTTTTCCTAGTGTAGGGTTGATGTTATTTTGTGACGCGCATGCTACGGATTCTGTGAACGTTTTGGTGGTTTTATGGAAAGTATTAATGGCAACGTGTGATTTCACGGAGATCTATGGCATGTGCGAGGGCGCGATGGCAACACAGGGAGGTGGATGCCAGCGCGACAGATGATTGTAGAGCGAGATTGAAGATGGTGGCCTTGAAATAAATCATGTAAAATATGCTGAAGTGTTCGAGTATTATTTAATGGAAAAGGCACGTTTACATCCCAGAAGTGGTCAAATACCCACAATAAACCTATGAAGTGGTACTGTGACCTGGTTCGTGACCAGATCTGAGATTTTTAAATATCGTGACGGTCAGGATTCTGACAATATGTCGGCGAATTTTCGCTTATGGATATTGGAAAACGTACGTACGTAATTGTATTTAATTTATATGGAAATAAAATAAAAGTTATATGTATCGTAGGAAATAAAATCACACCTCGTTGTGACCTACATAAAAGGTATTGTTTTTCCGATGTCTATTTGTTGAAAATTTTGACAAATATCTAATTGTCATAAATTTTACATAATCGTAAAATCTGTGAAAAATCTGAAGGAAAATGATAAAATTGCTAATGAATTATAATTAATTTCTTCGTATATGAAATGTAGGACTAGTAATAATGTGGTGAGTGAGTGATTATTGTTGGCACGCGTATTTGGTGGAATAGGCTTTGTTTGCTAGCGTTATTTAGGAGGAAATGCAAGTTCAGTGTTTCTGACCAAGTTTGTCCAAGTTTCAGACACGATGAAGGAGAGTAAATTTCGTTCATGTACTCAAAGCCGAAGAAGTTTTCGGTCAAACGGTGTGTTTCAAGCGTCGGGATCACAGAATAAAGCGCCGGGTTCGGCGCGCGGAGTTCGGGTTTACGGCCCGATTTTTTGTGACAAGATTCTCGAAACCGTAGCTGGTAACGGCCGAGTGGTACTAATGGAGATGAACGTCAGGCTCTGCGCTCAACGCGTGTCAGATGGGAGTGGTATCTACGCCGGGCTTTATGTGTCCGTCTTCGCGGCGCATGGACATAGCGCACCCGAGTTTCAGCAAGGACCGAGCAAAGGTCACCTATTATTTGTTTATTCTATAGAGGTCATTAAGTCAATTCCTAGGTCGGTCTAAGTATTAAATGTTAGAATATTTTCAATGACAGTCATGAGTCTGGCACTGGACCCGCCCGGTAGATGGCAGTTGACTCGCCCCTACGGTTTGATTCTTAGACACACAATTAGCTGAGATTAGTGCCTACTATTAGATTGTGTTTTGAGTACACCCCTGCCTACTCATTTGAAGAAAATGTACGATGTTATTTTGACCTATTTATCTGGAGAAGTTCGAAAATGTCGGATTAACGATAAAGATTTTGGCATAATAAATAAGTATAGAAAGAGATGTTATTTGTAGGTTGATGAAATATTATGATAGGTGGCTGGGCACTGTGACCTGTATTGCGTCAGCACTATGGTCGCTAGTACTATGGTATTTTATGGTTATGAATAACCTACTAGAGAAAATTTTATTAAATTTTAATGTAGACAATAGAGTATGAGCCCAATTTAAATGATGTATGTATCAACAATCGGAATATTTCGGGAGATTGTTGAATGGATGTACGAATGGGACTACAGACGTATGTAGTGGGTGCATTTCACACAAATAAATAATATAGATGCTGTAGTTTCAGTTTTCCCTGGGGATGGCCAGAGGAACAAATTAAAGAATAAATGAAAAAGTTTTATTAAGATCAAATAAAACAGGTATAATGTAATATAATGTGGTGGAACTGTGAGTCGCTTGGTCGAGCGGAGACTGGCTCTATTGAAGAGGGGTTTGATGGCGGCTGGGTCGAGCAGAGGATTGGTCCTCTTGGCGCTGGACGGCGGTAGACGAAACACCGATGGATGGAATTGGGATCAGATCCCTAGCCGGGGCTCTACAGCCGGTCTGTAGCGCAGTCGATGGGTGTGTGGTAAGAAAAAAAAAAAAACCCTGGGAACACTAATGAGTGGGTATAACACCAGGTAATAAGAGAAGTATGGGGTAAAGGTTGTTGTTTATAAGCAAAGTTATTTATGGAATTTTCTAAGTAAATGATGGAAAATTCGGAGGAAATCGCACTTTAAAACATGAGGGGTTTAAAACCTTTATCTTCTTAAGGTGAGAGAACATGGCTTGTTTGTAAGATTTTGGTGAGAATATGCTAATTTGTATTTGGCGTGACACGTGTGAAAGGCTACTTTTCGGAACCAAAATTGTGTAGGAAATCGGTGCCTTCCGTCGCATGGAAGAGCGATTTCGGACCTTCCTCGCACAGCGCACGAGCTTAGAAACTTATGGTTTTATTCTTCAAGATTACTCCGAATGAACATCAAAATACCTATGACCCCACGTTGAGGGATGAAATCGCTTGTGAGTCCCGTCATCGAGAACCGAGATTAATCTAGTCAATTTTGTAATCGATTGGAATAATAATTTGAAAAATTATGTACGATTACAGTATTGCATATAAGGGGGTAAATAATTTAGATTTTCGGTTCCTTTTCCTGACAACGCTAAATCGAGACTCGAGACGATTAGATGATTATTTGTAAACAAAAACAATGATAAAAGATGAGGTAATACTATAGTCAAAAAATCGATTTGTGATTCCATAATCGATCGTATTTATAGTAATTGCAAAATGGTCAACTGCTCGAGGTCACAGACTGATCAACTACTATACGTTTGTTCACCGCGCTTGCACAGATTAGGATGCTACGGTACCAAGAAAATAAGGTTACACGAAATGCACAAATAGTTTTGTTGCTATGTAGTGGTCTAGTCCAGGCAACCGAGGGTTGGCGAGAGCTAGTTTACAGCATAAGATAGTATATATACGTATACTATTTGTGACAGGAGTTTCCGTTCAATATTAGGTAACGAAAATATTTGTACAATATTTACAATGCATGTTATGTATCTGCATATATACGTGTATTGAATACTCAAACCAAATTTCTTATATATTAATAATATAATTCCTTAATAGTTTTAGCATCAAGTTTTAAGGTAAATTGTGTTTGATAAAATAATTCGGGGACCCTGGATGGGAAAATGAGTTTTAAAATTCCACAATTTTCAGAACAAATTTAATAGGTAATACTGATTTTGGGTAGTTTGTGTCCAGAATAGAGATCAATGAGTTGGAGGCCGATGATATCATATTCGTTAGTACTTGATGAGATTGACAAAAGCTGTGTTTTTTTTTGCCCAAAGTAAACGGTATTACAGGTTTTCGTTTTGAAAAGAGATAATGGTTACATCACAACTGGTTGTCTATAATATTATTTGAGGAGCTTACATCTAAATACAGGCTATATATACAAGGAATCCGAATACTCTTTCCAAAAGGCACTTCCTGTATTATTGGTTGTCAAGTATTGATTTGTACTATTTATAAGACCTTTTTGTAAGTAGGTAAGGTAAACTCAGTTGTCAAGTTTTTCGTGGCGTCTCTTAGAGAGTTACAACTGCCCCGGTAGCACAGTGACCAGGGGAAACGAACCAGGGGGTTAGAACTTGACAGTAGATATGCAATGTTCACGCGCGAGAGAAAACACGTTTTCTCCACGGCGTGCTAGGCGGGCTAGAGCAACTAGTTAGTTGGTAGGTACCAACCTATAGTTTGTGAAACTTTAGGCGGGGAAATTAAATATATATATTGCATAAATTATGAATAAATCATCAATATATATATATATATAGGTACAGTATGTTTTGCCAGTTTCTCTAAAATTCATAAGAAATAATACTAATAATACTATTACGCCAGGATAAAAGAATTGAGATTGGTTTGAAATTATTTATTTGCAAATAGTTTTCTTTACTTTTGTAGGATTTTTCCTCGACAATCTAAGGTTTTCGTTCTTGTCTATTGTTGCGAACATTTGAGAATAGTTCTTAACAAACAGCCTAACCTACATTATGTATAAATAAGCCTGTCAAAACCTGTCAAGTTATTCAGCCTTATAAACAAGGGCCCAAAAAAAAAAAAACCTTTGGGTCCACAGAAAAAATAGCTCGAATGCATTATCGACAGCCTCGATGGCACAGATAGTAGTAACTCTGCTTTCTGTGCCGCAGGCCCCGGGTTCGATCCCCGGCCAGGTCAAACAATTGTGTGCATGAACATGTCTGTTTGATTTGTGTCTGGGTGTTATAAGATTATATAAGTATGTATATCAGTCATCTGGTTACCATATAGTACAGGCTTATAGCCTAGTTTGGGACCAGATGACCGTGTGTGGAAATTGTCCCATATTATTTTTTTTTTTTGTTGTACTACAATAAATACTTTTTTGACTTCGGTGGAATTTCTTTATAGTAAAAGTTCATACCGGAGAACTGAGGCTATGTATACATAAAAGGCAGTCTTTTTATTGACTATACGTTTAACCGATATAATGCGAAAATAAACCGGTTTGGTTTGGAACATAATACATACTCCACGTGGTTTTCCAAGTTACAGTTGTGGTCAAGAACTATATCTGGGAAATCGAGTCTGATTCTGCAGACTTGTTTAGATCTAGGAGTTTCAGTAGTTTGAGAAACAGGTAGTGGCTGATCTTAGTAATCTCAGCATGACAGTGGGAAAAACTGACACGAATAAATGAAAGTACAGAATCAAGTGAAATAAGCAAAGTTTAAAAGTTGATTACAAATAATCAGAGTAATATAAGATCTATTATAGGACACAATGAAGAAATTGTGATCCATATGTTTGTTTTTCCTTTAAGTACCTATATATATAGAGCGGGTGGTTAATAAACACCCGAAGAAATAGGCAATATAGGCTCGCCCCCTATTACATGGGACCAATAACATACTGGCGAAATGTGGGTGTATCTACTATGGGATTGAGTCCTGGGTACACCTCTGCCTACCCCTTCAGGAAAAAGGCGTGAAAAAGGCGTGAAAAAAAAAACGCGTGAAAGGCGTTGAATGTTATATGTTTATGTTATGAAATTCAATGAACGTAGTTAGTAGCTGAGGGCATTAAATGCTAGTTACGAAAGATAATAAAAAGAGAAAGAAGTAATATTATTAAGGACCTCTTAGAGTAGTAAGCAATAAGTAAGAATCTTTTTGCTACAGAGAGAATTTTATTGTTTCAGTTATCGGTTTTCCGTGAGCGGGCGGAAAACGGCAAGAAACAGGTGATCAATGGAAAGATATGACGACGATACCCTAGGTGGAGGGTCGTCGAGTGAAGATACCCTAGGTGGTGGGTTGAACTCGAAAAAGGATACCCTAGGTGGAGGGTTAGACTCGAGGAGGGATACCCTAGGTGGTGGGTTGACCTCGAAAAAGGATACCCTAGGTTGAGGGTTAAGCATAATGAATGATACCCGAGGTGGAGGGTCGTCGAGTGAAGATACCCTAGGTGGTGGGTTGAACTCGAAAAAGGATACCCTAGGTGGAGGGTCGTCGAGTGAAGATACCCTAGGTGGTGGGTTGAACTCGAAAAAGGATACCCTAGGTGAAGGGTTAGACTCGAGGAGGGATACCCTAGGTGGTGGGTTGACCTTGGAAAAGGATACCCTAGGTTGAGGGTTAAGCATAATGAATGACACCCTAGGTGGAGGGTCGATTTCAAGGAACGGAACCGAAGTGATGGGTCAGGTGGAGAAGGAGCAACAGGTGGAGAAGGAGCAGCAGGTAGAGAAGGAGCAGCAGGTGGAGAAGGAGCAGCAGATGGAGAAGGGATAGCTGGTGAAGAAGGAGCAGCAGGTAGAGAAGGAGAAACAGGTGAAGACAGAGCAGCAGGTAGAGAAGGAGCAGTAGGTGGAGAAGGAGCAGCGGGTAGAGAAGGAGCAACAGGTAGAGACGGAGCAGCAGGTAGAAAAGGAGCAGCAGGTGGAGGAGGAGCAGCAGATGGAGAAGGGATAGCTGGTGAAGAAGGATTAGCAGGTAGAGAAGGAGCAGCAGGTGGAGAAGGAGCAGCAGGTGGAGAAGGAGCAGCAGGTGGAGAAGGAGTAGCGGGTGGAGAAGGAGTAGCAGGTGAAGAAGGAGCAGCAGGTGGAGAAGGAGCAGCAAGTAGAGAAGGAGCAGCAGGTGGAAAAGGAGCAGCAGGTGGAGAAGGAGCAGCGGGTGGAGATGGAGTAGCAGGTGAAGAAAGAACAGCAGGTAGAGAAGGAGCAGCAGGTGGAGAAGGAGCAGCAGGTAGAGAAGGAGCAACATGTGAAGACGGAGCAGCAGGAAGAGAAGGAGCAACAGGTGGAGACGGAGCAGCAGTTGGAGAAGGAGTAGCAGGTAGAGCAAGAAGCTGCGTGTAGACACTCGACGTAATGGAAATTCATTGTTTTTGTCGGAATCGTTGTAAAGATAATAATGGAGGCAAAAAGACAGTCTAGCAAGGGAAGCCGGGAGCAAGTCAGTTAAATAGAAACCTAGAACTAGCCCAGAGTACATCTAAAAGCCGAAGTTTATGATGTAAACAAGGAGTAACAATATTCAGCCATACTCAATAATCAGCAATTCAAGATGAGATATTCCGTGCTGATTAAGATATTTTTATTTGTTTTGTATAATGTTTTCTAAATGGTTTGTCTGTGTAATATTTTGTACAATAGTTACATTATACTCTGGCCTTAGTGTAGGGTTATTATACGAGTATAATGCGTGTATGGGGGCATACACGTTGTCAGGTTGGCCGAGTGTAGGGTTGATGTTATTTTGTGACGCGCATGCTACGGATTCTGTGAACGTTTTGGTGGTTTTATGGAAAGTATTAATGGCAACGTGTGATTTCACGGAGATCTATGGCATGTGCGAGGGCGCGATGGCAACACAGGGAGGTGGATGCCAGCGCGACAGATGATTGTAGAGCGAGATTGAAGATGGTGGCCTTGAAATAAATCATGTAAAATATGCTGAAGTGTTCGAGTATTATTTAATGGAAAAGGCACGTTTACACTAGTATCGTTTGCAGATACTCTGAATTCTAAATAAAAACTTATAATATGCTGGACGTCCGGTGAATTGAAGAAGTTCGTCAATTTACACGCAAAACAAACATAATACGTTTCTAATAAGACACTTTGAGCAGGTTAATTTTGATCGTAGAAAGTGAGTAAACATCACCATGCTGTTCCAACAGAAGACCAGCACTGGCTGTTAACAGTCAGCATCATGCTGAGTTGGAGCCGTGTTGTGTCAAGCATGTTTCTGTCTTTATCATCATCATCATCTCAGCCATCCGCTGCTGAACACATAAGCCTCCCCCATAGATTTCCATCTAGTCCGGTTGTAAGCGGACTGCATTCACCGTGTTCCTGCTGTCGTCGATAAGATCGTCTGTCCTAGTGGGTGGACAGTGGACGTTCTACGCTGCGCTTGCCGGTCCGTGGTCTCCATTCGAGAACTTTACATAAATACTACATACACTATACTTTACTATACTATTTACATTACTCTACTTCTTTATTTACATTAGTAATGTACCTAGAGTACCTACCTATTTTAGTAAAAACTTCAAGATAAAATTTAAAAATAAACCGTTATTTCCTTTACCTACAGCACAAAGAAAATACGCATCAATATTGTTCAGAGCTTTAATTAATAAAGCTGATAAAGTCCAACCTTTATTAAAAATATTATGGGATATAAGAGGTCCATTATCAATTTGTATTTTTTATATAAAATGAGGCCAAAGCTGCCCGGGAGGTTAATCCTGAATGTAACTTTAACTAAACGGAGGTTTTAGCCGTCATATTTAAGTACTTTAACAAAGTACCTAAACTAACCTCGTCTATAAAATATTGTGAAGTCAATAAAGTTAAGTACCTACCTACCTACTTCCACTTAAGAAATGAGGAGAGGTGGAAACCACCGAGTCTAAGAATGGGCAGTATATGCCCTAAAATGTTGATATAACAGGAAGCTTTCAACTTGTTTCATCTTAAAATTGGTCTATTTATTAACTGACTACTTAAATCTTTAAAACAGGCCCAATATTAGTCAAAACGGAGTTCGCGTGACAAATATCATCATCTCAGCCGTTGGTAATCCACTACTGAACATAGGCCTCCCCCATAAAGGGGGGTATTGCCAATACTCGACACTTTTGACAGGTGGGTTGTCGAGCACAGTTCGATGGCTTTTTGCAGAGGACGCTGCTGTCCGTCCTCAGGATCTGTTAACCCTTAGCCGGCTCTTACGGCAACCACTGGTAGAGAGGATGGTGCACTATTCTAAAGCTGGTAACTCTACCGCGACAAATATATATTCTATCAAACCTTAAAGAATTAGGCACCGTAAGTAAGGTAAAAGCATAAAAAATCCTTTGGCACCCACACCACTTTGGTGTCGCTATCAAGTTACCGCTGTTCTATTTCACGAATAACGGTTTGTCTTACTTACATAATGTGTGGATAATTGTTGTATGTGAAATGCCTGAAACGAGTTTTACATCTAACATGTCAATATATGATATAGTAGAGAATAGCTACTAACTCTAAGTTATACTATCTAAGTAGTACCTATACCTAATTGAAAACCGATGCGATTGCAATAACAAGAAAAACCCTCCCCAGTTATGAATAAGAAATAGATTTGGTCCATTTTCTTCTTTCCTTGGGGATCGAATTTTGGGCGGAAAAGGAGGCCAAGGTTAGAATGAGGTTGTGTGCCGGGTCATTGCCGGAATGTAATGTTGAGCTCGCCGTCTTAGTTACAGCTCAAAATACCTTATACGTTCAGCCAATGGCTAAGCTAAGAAATAGAAGGTAGGCGGGTAGATATAGATACCAATTACAAAGAAAACGTAATGTCTTTTCTACGAATGAGTAGCCTACTTTACTTACACGTCCCCTTCAACAAGAGTGAATCTGAATAAAGGCAGAATGTTGGGTAGATTCATTACACCTATACTTTAAACAGACTGATTTATCCAATTAAGTAAATACCGCCTTAACACACTATTTAGTATGAATTCATATTAGTCTTAAGTCTTTATAAGGTTTCTTGTTTGTGGTGTAGGTACCTATCTATCTAATCTTAATATTAATCAACCCTAATAGCCCCCTAGAGGATCTCTAAGACAGAGTGAAGTGCAGAAAGGAAAGCATGAAAGCTGAAAGTTGTCCCTAACCAGGGATAATTGTAGGAAGAACAATCTCAAAGAGCAGTAATTCCAAACGTTTAACCAAAACTGTGCTATTAGGTAAGGCAGACACTATTTATGTCGATCAGAATAACGTTACATGATAACGAGCATGCATTAAATAGCATCGCGAAGCATTTAATTATCATTTTAATTGGCGAAATTTACGATGATACGGAAGACATAAAATTAAGTTAGCACTGTAATAAACTGCCAGTTTGTAAACCAAACAAGTAATTTCTTAAGCAAGAAGGTATTATTACGAATAGAACATTATGAAAATAAAAAAAACATCTGCAATATATTATAGTGAAAATATTTGGACAAAAATTATATTTTATATCATTTAGTGAACTTGATTTTAAACGACTCGCCACACCGGCCCAGTATGCCATTGATTTCCCTAGCCATGTTTTCCTTCTAACCTCAGCGAATAAAGGCAGAATACTGACCAATCTCCTCTTCGTCGGTCTTCTACCTTACTCAGACGGATTTTCCCGCATTCAAAATCTCTGTCACCGACCACCATTAAACAAAATTAATAAATGTAACTATTTGGATATTATCATGCTAAAATAATTGAGATAAGCAAAAGAAATCCAGCAAGGCAGTGGTAAATTAATAGATCATATTACGAGTAATACGAAATATAAAAGTTTTTTTTATGTATCAAAATAACATTCAATTAATATTACGCAACAGATTGCAAATTGCGGCTACTGTTATAACTTGCTGGTTTCTCTTTTTCTTTGATTACTTTTCATTTATTTACCAGATTACCAATAAAAGTTTTAGTGCATACAGCGAAGCAATAAAAGCGTTTCTTTAAAGACGGACTGTAGATACTATTTACTAGTGAACTACGAGGAACGATCGGCTATTTCCAGTGTAGTTTTTTCTTCCAAAACGACGAACCTAGCAGTGGATACTGGATACTAACAGGCTGAATAAAATATATAAGATGAAGTTTCGTGTAGGAGTGTTCAAAGAAGGGAGTCTAATCGACAGTTTTTCTAGATTGGACAATCTATGTCGATTTATGACTGCCTCGGTGGCGTAGTGGGCGCATGCTCGACTGCCAATCAAGAGGACCCGGGTTCGATCCCCAGGTCAGGCATAGTGTTAAATATTGGGTTTTTCCATTAGGAATTATCTCAATAACTGCCTGGAGTCTGGAACTGTGCCCGGTAGATGGCAATAGGCTCGCCCCCTATTACATGGGACCAATAACATACTGGCGAAATGTGGGTGTATCTACTATGGGACTGAGTCCTGGGTACACCTCTGCCTACCCCTTCGGGAAAAAGGCGTGAATGTATGTTATGTTATGTTATGTCGATTTAGGGCGCACTTAATGGAATGGTATCGTAGCGTATATCTAAATCTACAGTGGTAATGGATAAAGGTCTGTCGTTGTCAGTAATATTTGGCTATAAAACGGTTGTTAATGGCAAAAGAATAAAGAAACTGGTTGGTTGAAGCCATCTTCAATATCTGTGACAAAAACAAATTAAAATGCATGTTAATACGGAATAGTAAATAGTAGGTCAATAATGCAAATAAATTTCAATATTATTAACATTGAGACTGGTAGTGGATAAAAGTTACCGGAGCCGAAAGCACTGAGATCAATTTTAGACCTCGTCACAAAAGAATGGCAACTTTACGAGGTGGAAGATTGAACTAACGGTATCATCCAAATAGAAAACCACCAAAATGTCCTAGCGCATTAGCGTCTTCGCATATATATTCCTAGATGTCGTAGACTGTAGACAGAATTATCTGGTTCGATATTGTTAATAGGTTATATTTATGTACTAGCTGTGACCCGCGGTTTCACCCGCGTAGTCTTCGTTCCCGTGGGAATATCGGGATAAAAAGTACCCTATGTGTTATTCCAGGGTCTAAGCTACTTACGTACCAAATTTCAGCCCAATCGGTTCAGTAGTTTTGGCGTGAAAGAGTAACAAACATCCATACATACATCCATACTTACAAACTTTCGCCTTTATAATAGTACTAGCTGTGACCCGCGGTTTCACCCGCGTAGTCTTCGTTCCCGTGGGAATATCGGGATAAAAAGTACCCTATGTGTTATTCCAGGGTCTAAGCTACTTACGTACCAAATTTCAGCCCAATCGGTTCAGTAGTTTTGGCGTGAAAGAGTAACAAACATCCATACATACATCCATACTTACAAACTTTCGCCTTTATAATAGTATTAGGATTAGGATAGGATATTAGGATGTCTAAAAACCCAAAAAATTCGAGCTAAACCCTCAAAAAAGGATTATAGTTCAGGTGTAAGCTTTAACTGTTGTCAGTGTAAATGAACCAAACGAAAGAAGTAGATTTTCACAATTCGCATGCTTCAGGCAATCCGGCAACTTTACTTCTAATATATTGGTTTTATTCTACAGTCATCAGAATTTATTGAAACTCATCAAAAGGAACCCTATCTTAGTCAGCAGCGTGATCGTGATCGCCAATAAGTAGATTCAAATTACATTGGGATAAAACCCAACGAAGATAATCTTGCCAAAGCATTTTTACATTCAAGTAGATATAATACACTTACATACCATGACACTTATATACTTACCTACTCGGATTAGCATTCATATCGCTATCGAATCAATTTGATAACCTATAAACCTATATAATGCAATGTTATTGTATATTACAGTTATCTCGAATCTAACAGACAAGGTGTAATAAAGCATTATGAATTAGCACACAATGGCTAATATGAATATTTAATATCACCAACATGACGCTAGAAAGGAGTCAGGGAAAGACCTTTCGCGAAATGAAGCAACTTTTCTGATAAGACGCGTAAAACGGTCAGCTTATTCCCGCCCGCTGCATACTGTATAGGTACGTCCTTCAGAGCTGATAGGTATTAGGTATTCATGTAGATACATATATTCTATCAATATCTAGTTAGCAAGTTCATCGACATCAGTATTGTGTACCTAAGTACCTACCTAGAACTTTACTGAATTTGACTAAAATGTTAGTGTATAACGAGAATTGTGCTTTAATAATTAATATCTGGATGACCGAGCTAATAACCGAAAAAAATACCGAGCAAGGTATTTTTTTTTTTTTTTTAATAAAATGACATTTTTTAAAAATGATTCTTAGCTAGATCGATTTATCGCCCCCGAAACCCCCTATATACTAAATTTTATGAAAATCGTTGGAGCCGATTCCGAGATTCCAATTATATACAAGAATTGCTCATTTAAAGATATAAGATAATCTAAGGAAGGGCTCACCAGCTATCGCTTCTATAAACACATATAAGACAATGATCTCGTCAAAATGAATAAATTAGAGCATTTACCTATATATAAATGGTGATCTAGAGGAGCAGATACAGAAATGATGAGGTTTTCATTTACATGTATGCGGAATCATATTTTAATTACCTTAATAATGAAATAAAGGTCCTGTAGGTTAAAACACATTTATAAAGAAAATAGGAGAAATTTAAAGCAAAACAAAATGAAGTTAATCAATGGAAGAGAACACGACGAGCAGTTTAGACAAAGAGCAGAATACACAACTGTAGGTAAACACGAACAAACTGGATTCACTCACGCTATTTGCTTAAGAAGTGGGATGAGCTTCCTCCGAGAATAACTGCAGTAAATTTATTACAGTCAATTTAAATCTTACTCAGATTGTGTGTACAATTTTAAATAAGTACAAGTTGCGATAATGTGTTTTCAATTAAACCTAAACAACGGTAAAAGCAATTTACGGTTAAAGGTAATAATTGCTGTAGTTACGAAGTTCTTGCATAATCATTACAAGTGACCACTATAAACAAGAAATTCATTACATTACCTGCTCGTAGATGCGACAGGACGTCAGAGAGAGCCACTTGCAGCGGATTGCAGCATAACTAATAACGGTCCACGCTCTCCGCACAATCACTCGCGAAACACATATACACCACAAACTACCACAAACAAATATAATATCATATACTTATACACAAAAAACTCAACGGTCACTCCAAACCAGTTCCCGGTACACGGCTAGCGGCGATCGCACTTGTTGCAAAACTAATAAAACGATTCACAAAGAAAAATCGACGAAACTCTCGTTTTACAATCGATTTTTATAATTATTAAACTCGCACTGCATGACACGGTCCACACCAATACTTGCACTTTTCCTCGATAAAAGCTCAAGTTTGTTAGCACTATTTCAGTTTTGATAATTTATTTGTGTGAAATAAATTATAAAATTGTATAAAAAAAATTTCAGGTTCCAGGCACCTTACAGCTGAGCGCGTGCGTGGTGCGAACGGGCGACAGCGCCTTCGGACTGCGCACGCCAAACTGACATAACGGGTGACGGTGCTCGTGACAGGCCCGGCCCGGGCGGGTCTGTAAGGCAAGCATTGAAAAAAGTCAGATGTTGCCTGCCTTTAGATCCACCGCTATTGGCTTTAAAATGGGTTTTCAACCATGCTCTGTGCTATTTAAGCTGTTGAGCCTCTCAGGAATTCTAAACAAGTTTTCTGCCTCTTCAAGCAAGCTTCAATCCATCAATTTTGGCTACAACGAGAATATTTATCCAGGCAAAGTTGATGAAGACTCATTTTACAAAAGCTCTAACCATAATGCCCGAAAATCAACCTCATTTTCAAACCATACCGAACCAACTCGATGACAACTTCATTCAAATCATTTGGTACGAAATTCGAAAAGCGATTTGAAATAAAAATAAAAAAAATAGCATGTATCTTTCAAAAAAGAGGAAAATTTTGTTATTGTAGATTTAACCAATGTCTTTCAAATTGTCGCCGTTTTTATTAACTGTT
Source organism: Hemistola chrysoprasaria (assembly GCA_947063395.1). Classification (NCBI taxonomy): domain Eukaryota; kingdom Metazoa; phylum Arthropoda; class Insecta; order Lepidoptera; family Geometridae; genus Hemistola; species Hemistola chrysoprasaria. The sequence continues at coordinate 6,217,917 of OX346733.1, read as the reverse complement.
TTACCGTTCATATTTCTGTTGTTATTTAGTAATATTGTTAGTTCATTATTGGTATAGGTAGTTGTATGTATGCATGAGATGTCACATTGAATGAGCTTCGAAGTGGATCGGTCTTCTTGGGCACATATCGCCCTTTGTGCGGATCTCACATGGGCCACGGAACCACCCGATGAATTCATTATAGCTAATCAGGTACACCACTTATAATTTATAATGCAAGAAGTTTATTTAAGTTATTCAAAGCAGCAGCCTATTCATTTTAACGATTCTTGCATGCTGTGAACAGAAAAGCTGCGGTAAGCTTTTCTGACGCCTGTTTTCAAAATGAGTCCGCACGTAAGCGTACCTAATTCCTGGTACCAAGCTGGTACCACGTGGAAGTGTGTATGTATTTTCTCCAACGAGTATTTCCTAAGACTGACCGAATGGTGGCCAAGGACAGGTAAACGCAGTAGCTTTCGTCCGACAGCACGTGAAGCAGACAATTTGTACCTACTCATAATCTGGACGAGGAAACCACAACACAGGATCGAGAGGAATAATACGAAAGAGGGATATTATACAATATGGATGTTAAAAGAAAAAGTTCACCCACGAGAGGCATATTATGTCCAGCAACATGATTACCTTGTGGATGATGATTACGATGAGGTTTTCATGCCTCGTCAAATCGTCATAATTTAGCCCAAACAATGTCTTAAACACTTAGGTACCATCTTCAGGATTCTACGTTCCTAAGCCGCTTTCGACGGCTATAAAATTTCAGAAAAATCATGGTAGCATGAGCGGATTGCGGCATTTTGTCGGCAATGTTAATTCTGCTCATCAGAATTTCTTTCAGTCTTCGTAGATCAACTTTCTCGTTTCCTGTGCGTTTTACCTTAAGTCCCTTACTTTAACGTCTGTTTCAGCGCCTCTGGGCCCAACACTGCCGTGTGTCACAAGTACTACAAGAGTCAACACTAGACTCACAGTCAAGTCAATGCGATATTACAGGTAGAATGTCTAGTCTAAAATTACTCGCCTCTAAAGTTAAAACCAAACGAGACCAGTTCGATCACTTTTCCACGTTTTGTATAATTCAATAAAAACTAAGCTTTAATAGTAAATTAATAAGTTTAATTAACAGTAGGTACATACTGAAAGCAAGCCGCTTACAGCCGGATTAGATGGAAATGTATGGGGGAGGCCGTCCATGTTTTTTTAGTATCAAGACGAGCAAATCAGGTGCCTGATGGTAAGCATCATGATTGCTCATATCAGACACAGAGCCACCCAAGTTTTAAATTCAATATTCTGCGCGGCACTGCACTGCGCATGTCACCCTGAGATATTATTTTTGAAAGTTTTTTAGTCATGATAATTTTGCTGGTAACATTGCCCTTCAGACCGGAACACAGTAATGTTTGCACATAACTGCATCGCGGATGAACAACAGACAGGTGTGGTAGGTACTTCCCCAGGCGGCCCCCTGCAAAAGAGGCCTACCACTACACTAGGCATAGATAATACATATAAAACACTAGGGTTCGGATTTGTCCAGCAATGTTCGGCCTACGGCTGAGGTGATGATGATGATGATGATGAAGACTTAGACCTCGGTCGAGTAAACGCCCCACTACGGTATCAATTTGTTTAAATGTCATATATTTCAAACCTTTGATTTATGGGTAGGTACAGTAATCAATAATGTTTTTTTTTCTTTTTCCCTCCCGAAAAATGCATATATCTGTTGCCTCGTTCTAATCCCCCGGGACTTCGTTTTCTCGGTCACTGTGCTAGAGCCCTGAAATCAGAAGTCATACACAATGAAAACATATTACAGAGAATAAACGCTCAATACCAAGCCATAGCCAGGAGAATGGAAACAGCAGTGGCAGAAGAAGCGTGAAGGACGTTATCCCGGAGTCGAGATTAGCACAATTTTACGGAAACTTCTATTACGACGAAGTTAGGTTCGGAGAGCTAATTATTTCATTTAAAATAGTAATAAATAAAAACATAAACTTACCCCTGATCTACAATCACAGGTATACATACAATTAAATATGATTTTGACGTTTGAATTTTTGACATAACTTTAAGCGGGAAAAATATTTTTCAAATATTGAATGCTACACACGACTAACCCATTCAGCTGAATTCAGCTTTTGTTCCAGAGAGAAATGCTACACGAGTGCTAATGAAAGAATAAATTTTCGTGGCTACAACGGACAAGGATGTGAAAATACTGATCTTACTGAATGCTGGATGCTGCCAGAGGTTAATATAACACACCTGTGACCACTTTTTGATAGTTATTGTAAAAATAGGTAAGTTATGCACTATACACGTTATGGAAAGCTGAAATAACTTAGGTGTAAACTTATCTTACTGAGCGCTTGGACAATGCGTGAAAAAATGCTGTAGCTTGTTTGGCGAGGCTCTGAATCTCGAGGAATTGTCTAATATTACCTCTAACAAGTTGGTAATAACTCTGCCTGTGAAGCAAGGTGTCCTGGGTTCGATTCCCGGCCCAGGCAAGTTTACATGCCATGGGCATAGTGTTTGTTTTCGGGTGTTGGATGTGTATTATTGTATGTGTCCAAGCCGCCGGCAACACAAGGAATCCTAGTGCAGAGGTGCGAGTGTGTAAACGTTTTTATAATTATTATCGGACCAGCAACTGCCCCGGGACAACATGTCATTTCGTAGGTCCTGCCGGTAGGTCGAGAGTGTAATGTAAGTGTAGGTTCTGTCTAAATTACGTCCAGGAATTGCATCGTATCTGAAGAAATCGCTTGACTCTTCAACAAAGAGCGCTCATGCCGAGGTCTGCTACACAGATCCAAATAACAATGTTCCGCGGCTATAGAATCCTCACCCTCTCTACCCGTGGTTGCCGTAAGAGCCGGCTAAGGGTTATGAGATCCAGAGGATGGGCAGCAGCCTCCTCTGCGTAAAACCATCAAACTGCGCTCGCCAACCCGCCTGCCAAGTGTGGCGAGTATTAGCAACAACCCCCCTTATGGGGGAGGCTTACATGCAGCAGTGGACCTCCAACTGCTGGATAATGATGATGAATTATGTTTCCGAAAGTTTACAATTCCCAAAAATGTCGCATGAAAAGTTTGCAGCACCGAATAATATTCCATGGATGTTTTCAGCAGCGAATTGATTCAAACTTTCGGAAATGTAAACTTTGGGAAGCATAAACTTAGTGAAGCACATTCCTCATGCCATGGCCAGCGTTAACGTTGTATGAACCATCTCTCATAGATACACAAGGCTGATGATGAAGCAATAACATCCCATTTGCAGGTGGAGTACTGGTTCCGGAAGCTGCTAGACGATCCGTCGGATCGCAGCATATTCCCGAGGCGAAGGCGTCAGTATAAAATGTTACCGGATGACGATTTGTGCGTACTAGTAGCTTTTAGTTTGATCATGTAACTTTTATTTAACTTTTTGAAACCCAACCTGACTTTTTTACTACTACCTATATATACTAACCCATTTAACAGTGTCTCGCAATCCGCCTGGGTGTGGTACCACGACTTGTCAAATTTGCCTCGATTCACTCCAGCCCTTCTAGAAAAGTGACCAAGGGCCACTAATGCGCTCGGAAAAACGCGCGCGTCACCTCGCGGATCCTTTAAGTGGGCAATGGATACCCCCGCATCCATCTCCTGGGCATTCCAGGATGCAGATTCACCGGTCGCAACCGCGCAGGGGGAATTTTGCATGGAGGCGAGCGGAGAATCGTCCTCCACTTCTCTGAGGGATTGAAAGGGTGTTCCGTGCCCTTTCGAACGCCTACCGATCGTGCCAGAGGACACGGAAGACCCATTCCCGCCCGCCACCACATGCAATCAGTGCAGAGGGTTCTCTAGTTGTCCCTGTGCAAGAAGGAAATTGCACAGGGAAAAGTGAAAGGGTGTTCCACGCCCTCCCTAACGCTGTAATAAACGTACGGGAGGCCGCGAGTAACCCTCTTTATGTTGACGTATCAACTCCAATGAATTATAATTATTATTGTCCGAATAGTAAGACCCTAATAAAGGCCGTTCAATATAACTTGACATCCATGTCATGTGTTTCTAAGTTACATGGTATGGACTCTAACTGACACCGATCGGCAGCTAGCGAGCGCTGGGGAACGAGTGGGGCGCGGGGCGAAGAGGCGACCCTCGCCGCGCGCGTGAGCAGCGTCCGCAGTCTATGGAACCCTACACCAGTGCATCCTCCACGTGCACCCTCACCGCCACCTATCCCGAGGAAGATACGAGCGAGGAGGCGTCAGCCACGAAGACTCGCTGCGTTAGCGCCCCCACCTCCAGCGTACTGCCTCGAAATACCTGCACAGCTGCTGTGCGATCCCACTTGTAAAGTACGTAGTGCATAAAGAAAGTATTAAGGTCCCCGCCTTGAGGAAGATCAGGGCAGGGAGGCGTGTGTTCTTGCATGTTGGATGAAGTCATCAAATTTATTGATATTTTTGAATGGAATACCAGCTTACATAGCATCTTTGTAAGGCTTGCAAACCCCAGACTCTCAACTACGAGTATGTGACGACCAATTCCGAATACCTGTTACAATGACACTGCCCCTCGTTTGTCTCGTGCGGGAGGCCATTCCCGGTCAAGAATTTTAGGTACTGGGTATATTTCAGTTGATTTTCACCTTTCAAGCTCGGGAAGTACTAGCTACGCCGATATCAAGGCTTAGATATAATATAATCAACTACTAACCTCTAAAAACTAAGGAACTTCCTTAACCCACATGATGCTTACGTTACAGTTCCAGTTCGATGCACCGCGACCGCTGCAGTTGACAGAATGTCAGCGAGCAATGGGCCGACTGACTGCGAGTGTTCAGGCTGCCATCCGAGCGTCTACATCACGCTGCCCTCCATATAGAGGCACCAATGTTAGCAGATACGCTCCAACAGGCCAGAGGCCCGCACGGTGCCAGGACAAACGGTACTTATGGTGGCCGAAAGATCATCCCTCGCCGAGACTCGATCGATTTCAACTACTACAGAACACTCACAAACCTAAACCACAGCCTGAAGAACAGAAACCAACAGAAGACAACGAACAAACCGAAGGGACAACGGAAGCCTCTAGTTCACCGCAACCTCAGGAGAAGCCAGAGAGCCCGAAAGAGAAGTTAGCAGACGACGGACAGCAGCCGTCGACCAGCGCGGCTGCGATCGATGCAGGACTGCGAACTAAACGATTGTACAGTACAGTGTTAAGTATGAACGCACCTACACCTATAAGCCTGACTCCGGTAGGATGCGTCAGATTGGCGCAAAAATTAGTAACGCCGGGGATCCTAAAACTTAACCCGAAGATAGTGTTACCCGGGGCGCGAATACGACCGCCCAACGTCGATCACAAGTTCGAAGAGCTGGAGAAACAAGCGTTGGAACAGTACAAAGCATCAGACGAAAGCATAGACACCAAATTCCAGGAGCTGGAGAAACAAGCGGAGGAGCAATACAGCAACAGCAATAGCAACACGAGCTGCAGAAGTGGCAACTCCGCCGAGAAGAAACTCTCGAATTCACCGTCGGAAACGGACTCGAAAACGGCAAAATTTCATAAAGAAAAACTGGTGGACAGCGTCGTCATTTACTCACAAAATTTTCCGGACCTAAACACCAAACAGACGTCGAGTGTTATGAATTTAAAAAACTTCCACGGCCCCCCTAGGGGGGATAAAAAGGAAAGCCACAGATCGAGCAAATCGCGTCTGAAGGCAGAATCGCAGCGCGCCGCCTCAGACACCGACTACGAGGCTCGTGACACGAACGTTAAGAATCACAAGGGTCCGATGCGATGGTCGCTCCACGTGATGCCTCCGAAGAAGAGACACATGACAGTGTGCGTGTCTGATTTCTCGTCAGACGAGGAACTTGAGGAGGCGAGCGGTTCCATCAAGGACGCTGGACCCCGCGCCAAGAATCACGCTGGCAAGATCAAGATGTCAGCACACGGTGGCGGGGACCTACACCCGATTATGAGAAAAACGTAGCACTGACGCGAGTCGATATACAAAGCTAAAGAATACATAATATTAACCCCCGAGCCCATCACTGAAACTTGAAGACGGTCAAAACCGGTCAAGCGAAGCATAAACTCCACACAGTAACAGAGTAAATTCGTAAGTGTAGTGTTCTTTTGATTTTTTTAATCGCCGTCGATTTTGAGTGGTCGGAATGAATTTTGATACAATGGATATTTGTGAGATCCCAAGAGATGTGTATTGGACTGTGTAGCGACCGGCCTGTGTTCTGAACAAGCTGTTTTAGCAATGTGCTTATTTTTACTAGTCATTAAATAATTTTTATACCAATTTGCTTTTTCATTGATTTAATTTAGCGATAGGCATATTTGCCGGGGTACTATTTATTCCGATATTCCCACGGGAACGAAGACTACGCGGCTGCAACCGCGGGGCTTAATTATATCAATAATGAAACACAATGAAACACCTAAATAAATAATCCAACAATCATATATTAAAGTTAATTTGTAAATATTACATCAATTTGTCTTACACTAGCAAGCTCTACACCCAGTCATCACCGTCATCATCATCACCGTCATCATCAGCTATCGAGGAACTTCTCCAAGTCTGTGTTGTCATCATCCAGTTGGATCTGTTCTAGACTTATTTTTTGTGATGCTGGTGGACCTGAAAACAGTGAGAAATTGTTAACATTCCCAGAAAAATTTAATATTTAGTTTTTAGTTCCGATTTTTAGTGTCAAAAACAACATGCACAGTGCACTGCCCTCCCGCCCACAAAATTGCATGCAAAAAGGAAATGCTATTAGATATTATTTTTGTTAATGACAACATTCATATATCCACACGTGTTTCACGTCTACACGACGCATCATCAGGAAATAGACTCTAACTCTGCTGTAACGGCGACTAATTTTAGTACGAAGCCGCTCCTCGAGATGTTACCTCGCTGAACGCTGTACCCAGAGAACTATCAGAGACTCTGGGTCAGAGGCATTTTCCATAGGAGGCATTTTTCATTGATTAGGACTTCGGTAAATTTTTCATAGGATTGTGTCAAATTTTTCATAGCTTGGATAAGATCTTAATACCTGTAGATACAGTGCCACTAGCCAAGTACTTGGCCACATCATCCTGGAATGCAAGAGAGCTGGTCTCCCTCCTTCTCTGCAACTCTGCCAGCTGTCTTTTTTCTCTGTCATATGTGCTCTCTGTCGCTAACTTGTTACGAACTCCTTCTAAGGTAGCTGGAAATATTAACAATAATATTGTAGGTAGTCATTAGAACCTTGCGAGTGAGCAATATCCTTTAGAAATTGATGATTACTGACAAACTACTGACCCTTAAGGGCAAAGAGCATGGAGATATAGCCCCATTTGATGGTCTGAACAAATTCAAACTACACTGAACACTTTAATATATATAATATGATGCCATTTAGCTATTGGCTGAACTATGGACCAGAGTGCAGCGTAAACTTAAAAGAAATATTATTCAATTACAGTACTGAATCTACCTTGCGTTCGGAAAGGTATCTCTAAAAGAAGAATGCACAAGACTTGCAGGGCTTAATTTTATTAACTTATTATTTTACATTTTTTTACATTTGGTTTGGTCACATTTGCAGAACCTTGAGACCTTGAGATGTTGACAGATAATCTGTCAACATCTATATGATTTCCCTGGTCACTGTGCCACTGGGGCAGATGGGCCAGTATTCTAGTCTAATGTAATATCATGATTGGGTTAATTGGCATCATCTCAATGAATATGTTACACATAGATGGTGACAGGGTCTGGTGACAGGGCATGAAAAAGAGTTGTTTTTTAAATTATACTAAATTCATATTTACATGTATCCCTTCAATATTCTTTAGCATGTCTAATTATTCTGGAAGTCTGGAAGAAATCGCTTATTAGCGATAAGACCGCCGCTTGTACATTTAAGTTTAGTTTCTGTGTCTGTTTCTGTTTCTGTAATGTTATTTTCTTTGTGTGTGGTGTACAATAAAGTATTATCTATCCATCTATTATTGAAGTGCTGATTATGTTTTTGAAAATGCTGCGCTTCTGTGCCGTGTGTCAGGCATGTTTGTTCAGACCCGCATTGATGGATTGCATGCCATTATGAGAAAACACGCTCTTTTTCTAATATCCAGACTGCACAGCAGTAGCAATTGCATTCTTAAGACTATAGCCGAGTAACCAGATTGTCCTATCCAGCTACACAGGATAAGGGTCATAACTGGTCAAATTGTACAGAAATTAAGTATACCACTAGAAATGATCTCAATTTTGTTTTCAGTGTTGTTTCTACTTTTTTTTATTATTATTATTAAACTAAATTAATATTAATATTCTCACCCATTTTCTTCTCCTTGTACAATGTAAGATCATACTGATGATCTAGTTTCCAAGCTTCCATCTTGCTTCTCTCAACAATGTCCTCAAACTCCACCAGCTCTTTCTCCACAGTCTTCAGCAAACCATGAACATTCTTCAAACTATCCATCACTTCTGCCACAGTCGCAGTTAACGTTGGAATGTAAGCCAAGTTCTGTGACAACTCTTGCGCGCTTTGCAACTTACTTTTCATAATTTCATTCAACTCTATTATCAATTTGTCCACTTCTTCAGCTGCCTTTGCATTATTTTCAGCATTGTGATGTATAGCGACCCAATCTTCCTGATATTTCTCAAGTAAAGCCCCACCAGCTCCGAAGTTCACTTTGCTTTCGCTCCCAACTCGCTGTTTTTCTTTAAATAAATTGGTCGCGTTCTTCACATCTTGGAATGTTTGACGTAGGTTGTTATTTGATGTGAGACCGTCTTGAACCACCGATATGAATTCTTTGAGGTTTCCGAGCATTTTTTGTAGAATTATTTACAAAATACAGAAACGACACATCCTAGATGTTTTAGGGTTTTATGTTCCTTTTGTTCTGTGGTATAATATTTTTGTTCTTTTGACTTTTGACGCTTATGACTTATCTATGGCATTTGTCATTTGACACTTGACACTCGACACAGCATGAACTATTTAAATCTTTTGGGAAATCTAACAAACCGCTAGTAAATTTCCATCAATTTACTATAGGTGTGACTTTTAGACTGGGTGATTTTTTAACTTGTTCTAATTTTGACTTAATTATTTAAGATTTAAATCTAATTTAATATACTTGACACTTGACACTGGCATACATTCGTGTGGGTCCATTTTGAGTTTGTTGAAAAGTATGTTGCCAGCAGCTTAATAGTTACCCAATAAATGGGAGAAGTTATTTCATACTATACATGTATATAAATGTTGAACATATGCAATTTAGTCCTTACGAGGTCCTTACGTATACGCATAATCAAAATAAAAGTTTAGTTATACCATACTTTTTTGTATTCATTCGTATATTTTGGCAAGATTTTCTTGTCATCACTTTTTACGAAGTATTTAATACATTAAGTATGTCAATATGAATTAGTTTCGGTTATTGTTTTTGTTCTTGATTGAAATCTCTGCGTGGAGCGCTTCATTTTCAATAATTTAAGCTTTAAAGATTTGATAATACTTTTTAAGCTACTATTAGCATTTTTTAATCGACGAGTCTTTTCTTTCAGAGTTTTAATTATTCTCGCATGTTTCAATTGTAAAACATGTTTTCTGCGAAGCTCCCTTTTAAGCTTTATCTCGCTTGATGAATCAAATAAACAATCAATCTCGGGATAGTCATCTGGTGGTGGAGTTTCACTACCCGTAGTTATAATGGTTCCTTCGTCAACTGAAACTGATATGATTGGTTCTATAACTACCGCGCTGTGGTTAGAATCGCCAACAGGAACTGATGGGCTTGGATCTACAGTTACCGTACTTTTGTTAGTATCGACAACAGGAACTGATGTGTTTAGTTCTGCAGTAACCGTATCCATAAAAATGTCCGGTGGTATCGACGACAAAAATAATGCGTTCTGTGGTACAGCTCCCTTACACAATCGTTTCAATCCACCTTTTGTAATATACATGTCGCTCTCGTTGAAATGCGCGGAACATAAAATACTGCGTTTTCCTGGTTTCCACCAACATTCTTGTCGACTCAGTCGTACTTTAGCAACCCAACGGTCATAAATAATAGGATCAGCAGGAAATCTGCATCAAGCAAAGATAAAACGATTACAATAATGAATTTTATACATTATGAAATATAAATACAATAAGTATAATAAAAATATCTTAGTCAGCAGTGGGACACAATAAGCTAACAAATGTATTTATTATTATAACACATAAATATATTACCCGTTAAAAAAAATCTACTTCCATACAAAATTCAGAGTAGGACGTCCACTGACAAAGTGGATAGATAATAATAATATGGGACAACTTCCACACACGGTCATCTGGTCCTTAACTAGACTAGAAGCCTGTACTATGGTAACCAGATGACTGATATACATACTTATATACGCTTATAACACCCAGACACAGATCAAACAGACATGTTCATGCATACAAATGTTTGACCTGGCCGGGGATCGAACACGGGCCCTGCGGCACAGAAAGCAGAGTTACTACCATATGGGCCAACGAGGCTGAAATGGTCTAAGAAAGTTAGCAAGAACACGCTGGATGTAAGCCGCTTAAAATCGAACAAGATGAAAATCAAAGGGGAGGCCTCCCCTCCACAGATATGTTCAGCAGTAGACGTCTTACGGCTGGTATGATGATGATGACGATGATGATGATGATACAAAATGGATCAGCTCATTCGGACTGGATCGGCAAATTCGTATAGGGAATCGAAGTGTTACCAGCTTTGGCCTGAAGAGGTAACACACACACAAGCTGGTTTAGGATAAACATACTTATTATATTACTTGTACATAATATCTATTTCATAAACACATGTGATCTGGTAGTTTCTTTGATAAATTGCTATGTTCATGTACACAATTGTTTGGCTCGTACGGTAATCGACCCAGCGAACATATTGTATGATAATAACAAACCTATTAAAATTTTCATATATAAACCAACTGGGTATTTTTTCTCTACAACACTTAACTTTTTACTTAATGGTACTCAAGAGGCCGGCGACACACGAACTACCCATACAAACGTAATACCTAAATTATTTATATACACATCATATTTTCAACATACAATGATATTATTCGAAATGAGACACTAGTCACCTAGGTTTCAAATTATATTTCAGCCCAAAATACTTATATTTTGGAGTTATATACATAAATATATATTTGAATGTTATAATTTAGGTATGTGTATTACGTTTGCATGGGGAATTTTTTTATAGGTCGCCGGCCTCTAAGCATTTTGCCCTCTATATTATAATAAAAAGTACTTAACAAATAATTATGTTAAAAAAATAACCTCGATCACGTGGAACTGGGGAACTTAATTTTTGTGCAACGGCAATACTGAATACTGAATGGTGTCGACCAGCCGGTTCTGCGTTTGATTAATTTATATTTTTTACATAATTAAGGTCCGTTTAATATGTATTCTCTAATATACATACTTACAGATGGTATGTGATCCCAGTATCTTTTTTATTTCTGGAAGAATTATTTTTACATAGTTTCACTGCACAAGTTGGCATTTTATTTTCGATTTTAAACTAAACAAAAAACAGCGAGCCCACCTCACGCACCGCTTGCAACCTCGTTCCTCTTGTTCTGTGACTAGCACTGGCATGTCAAATCAGATCAAAAGAGTTTATAAATTATTGTCAAATGCCAACTTTGGCATGGTATTTGTTGCCGCATTTGACAAGTAATAAGTACGCCGGCGCCAAAGAGATCGTATAAATATCCTTAATCTATGGCCGGCCAGTGTTGCCAATAAGGCCACGCAAGGCCTAGAAGTCGCCATTTTTCCCAGCTTGGGTAGCTAATGTAGCCGAATTTCAGCTTCTGTATTCTGTAGCCCAAACGCTAAAATAACGCATTTTAAATTTTACTTTTCACTTATTTATTTCCACCCACTGTAAAAACACTTACCCCCTTATTATTAAACGTTCACTAAAATTACCCCGAGCATTATATCGATAGTAAGTTTCCATAGGAATTTCCTATTTTTTCCTAATCTCAACTTTTATTAGTAAGAGGGCTTAAGTATAATTTGGTGGCGTTAACCTTACATAAAATTAAAAAATATAAATTAGATTCTGCATCGTTTACCTACTGCCTGCCGCCTGCAATATTATGGCACCAATTAGACTTTCGTCATCAACGTTATCATCATGTGATTTGGAATATTTATATCTCTTGTGATTTGGAATATTTAATGAGCTTGCCTCTGAGTCTCTGAGGTAGCCTAAAAGGAGCCCAGTCGTCTAAATGGCGATAAATAGCCTACGTCGACCGCACTGTGGCCCATAATAATAGTATTTTCAATAGGCCGGCCCCCTTATTACGGACGCAACACAAGTGTGGAAAGTGTTTAAATTGCTAAATGTCTGCTGTCAAACACCATACATAAAATGACGTTTGACAGCAAAATTTACTGCTGTTGTTACGCGATTGCATGTTCGTAATACCACCCCCGCACTGCGGTTGGCGGCAAAGAAAGTATTTAAACACTTCATTGGCGGTATATAACAAAGATTATGAAGTGCGATTTTATTATGGCGAATATCCGGCGTCTATAAGTCGCGACATACAGACGCGGCTGAAACTAAGAAGCGCTACGTTTTGTCAATTATAGCGTGCTCAATGATAGCAAAACAAAAATCTATTTTGAGAGGGGTTTTGAGTTTTGAGGGGGTGATTTTTGTAATAATAATCAATCTCAATATTAAGCTAAATTAGACAAGGTATAGTTAGAGGTGTGTCATTGACGGTTTTTAAATTTTAAAAGCTGTTAATTCGTCAACGGGTTTCGATGCATTGCAAGTTGCGTTAACGTTGACGAAATTGATTAGGTTTATATTTTCAACCGGTTTATTTGTCGTTCGATTGCAAGTTACGTTAACGTTGACGGAATTTTTAGGTTTATATTTTCAACAGATTTTTTCGTTGAACATAAACAGTTTATTCGTTGACGAACATAAAGCTGTATAAAAAAACAGTTTAATGATTTAACGACCACCTCAAAGGTATAGTGATTTCACTGTTCAGCCGTATCCGTCTGACGCGACTTATAAATCGACTGATATTAAGTGTTCAGTCCATAGATAATACATTAAACTGGAGTGATCCAGTGATACTCTGTGGACTGTGGTTTCAAATAACTAATATAGTGATCTGTGCAAATAAACATTCAAAATTCAAATTCAAACCAACATAGCCAACTTAATTTCAAAAATTTTGTTTGTGTTATTGTGAACTATTAATCAGATTGGTTTGTTGCTGGCATGGTGACTTGTGAGTTAAATAATAAAAATATTTCTGCCAACTAAAATGACTGACAAAAAACTCCGGAGCGATGAAGTGCCACAAAAATTTGCTGAATGGTTTCTAACCATGGGATGTCCTCCCGAAATCGTACCTTCTACCGACAAAGTTGCCGAGTAAGATTTATGTGTTTCCTATTCTCATAATATGTATTTTATCATATCATAATAACACGCCGTGTTTTCCTGAGGGGTTAGACTTGTTCTGTTGGTTAGACAGGTGTATTCAAACTTCGGGATAAGCAAAGGTGTGTTATTGTGTAGCAAAAGGGGTCCAGGACAGTAAAAAATCGTGACTTCTAGTATTCAGATCTTTATTATCATCCCACAGCTGGGCATGTAGGTGCCGCATAGTTCCCGGCTATATAATTGGGCTGGTTTTCCTTGAAGTTATTAAATAACTTTGAATCTTTTTGAGTTTGAGTTTGATGGCAATAGGCTCACAACTAATTAACACATAGGACTTAAAATCATTCTCATAATAACAAGCCTCATTGGTCTCATGATCTGCAGTAGACTTCAAGACCACTACACTACTGAGGCTTAAAAATTTAAAAAAAAATTGTTTATTGCCTGCAAAAGAATACAAAACTTAACTAATATCTTAGTACTGTAACCCCGGTCACTCACATGCGTAAAAATATTCGTACATTGTACGAATGTTTGCACGCATGTGAGGGCCGTCAGATATACTATTCGCAAACTCAGCGGATATGCGAATGGGTTCGCAAACTTTTATGGAAACCCCTTTGCATTTCATAGATAGATAAACACTTTATTGGTACACCACAAACAAGAAGATCTAAAAACTAATAACTAGTGTAACAATGGGCAGTCTTATCGCTAAGATATATAAAGTACTCTGTGAGCACAACTGGTTGCACGAATGTGTAGGAGACTACGCGAAGGTTCGAGGTTCGCGCCCTTTGATGTGCGTCAAAAAACCGACACAACTTGGAAAACCACGAATGCAGCGAAAACTTTGCATAGTTATTTGCGAATGTCGTCCCACACTTGTGGGTTCGTGTATTCGTACGCATGTGAGTGCCCGGCATAATAACTGTTTCAGGATAATAACTGTTTAATTTACAATAAACAATGTTTCAGGATGTGTAGAGGTCAATACTACATGGTATGGCGGAGCCTGATGGAGAAGGTGGAACCCAAGGACATAGTCAAGACCAAACGGCTGCAGGTTTTCTGTGACGATGTCAAGAAATGTGTAAAGATGAATGTTCTCTATGAGGTTAAATTTTTATTATGTACTTTATACTAAATACTCAGTGTCGTTACACATCTTACGGAAGATGAATCGCGTTAAAAAAATCCTATACTATATATAAATGCGAAAGTTTGTGAGGATGGATGGATGGATGTTTGTTACACCTTCAGAAGAAAAATGAAATTCAGTATGTAGATAGGTTGGACCCTGGAATAACACATAGAGCACTTTTTATCACGATATTCCCATGGGAACGAACACTATGCGGGTGAAACTGCACAGCTAGTAGGTACTACATAATTCTATTACTTTAATCTACCTGCCTGCAAAGTTTAATCAAGATTGGATAAACAATTACCAATTTATCTTTGAACAAAATTACATACCAGATGTGCCCTTAAGATGGCACAAGCGCCTGTTCCCACTTCTCCACTCGTAGACCTTGCTTCGCTCAGTCAATAAACTAATCACCATCTCACCCATTGGATGTCCACTGTTGGACTTAGACCTCCCAGTAGATATCCATCTAGTCTGGTTGAAAGAGGCCTTCATCTAACACATTCCTGCAATCTTTACTAGTTGGGATGTCTCTACAAGATTATTGATATAACCTAGGGCATTAGTAAGCTGAAGTGTCTATGTTCAGGGCACATAGCAAGTAGAACTGATGGCCGATGGGACATTAAAATTCTCGAATGAAGACCACAGACTGGTAGGCCAATGTAGCACGTCATATGGTGGACAGATTACCTAGTAAAGACTGTAGGACCACTGGATGCAAGCCATTTACAACCCAGCCAATCTAAGAGGAGTTCGTTCAAGCAATTTTCAAGCTAAAATAACTTTTCATAGGCGTAACTCATAAATGTCAATAACCTTCGGCATAAAACCATGAAATAATGATATTTTATCAATCACTAAATATAAATACATTAAATCTCTCAAACAAGGCAAAATAAGAACTGTCAAGCGGTACTTAGATTTGCTGGGCTTTAGGTGGAAATCTATAGGGAAAGGCCTTTCCAATGGCTTCCAATGGAAGATGATGATAATTATAGAAAGCTGGTAATGTATTCACAGGGAGATACAAATGTGGTGGTCCCCGAAGAGCTGTCTCTGTGGAGGAAACAAACTCAACTGCAGGAGAAAGTGAGAGATGCTGAACAGAGAGTTTTGAAGGAGAAGAACAACTTGCACCAGCTTATGAACAAAGTTAGCAGTAAATGTAAGTTAACGCCTTGCATGCCGAGTATTGGTAAAACACCTATATATCCCATATGTCCAGCATTGGACTTCTACAGTTAAGATGATATGATGAGGGCTTTAACACTAAGTACTTGTACATACATACATACAGTACGTGCCCCCGTAGGCCCCGTGCGTTTGGGGGCCCCGCGTACGGCCGGTAGCTGCATTAGGATAAAGTGCGGTTGGACGGATGAAAAGGGGCGCCTGCGGCGTTAATTATTCTCGCGCCTTCACTCGCTTCAAGCAGCTTGCGTTTTCATTATCGAAATTTTAAGTTTTTTGCTTTGCTCACTGCATGCTGCTCGCACCTTTATTATAGCCCATATGAATTGACTCGAGCAGTGTAATTGGGGTAACCTGTTCTATTAGAGTATAAATTCATCATTATTATTACTTATTATTATACTTACATAAATACAGTCACCCTTTGTTTCCACGTACCAACTATGGGACTGAGTTTTGGGCGCACCTCTGCCTACCCCTTCGGGAAAAAGGCGTGATTGTATGTTCGTATAAATGCTAATATCCCATCATTTTCAGTATCCCACCGCTCTCTACTTAACAAGCGCGTACAAGACGCGCAACGTCGCGCGTGGCTGTTGCAGCGAGTTGCCAACGAACTGAGAGATAAGAGAGCGAACCTAGTCGAAACAAAGACCATTGCTGAATCACTGTGCAGCCTGGATGAGGAGGGAGATGTTCCGGTATGTGGTTTTAATAGATACTTCTACATTTTGCCTCTAAAGCTGCGAGGCGAAGCTGCCACGTTCCGAGATTACCTCAGTCTGAGGCAAACTTAACAAGTTTGCCAGTAATAAGTTTTTCATCATCATCATCTCAGCCGTTAGTAATCCACTACTGAACATAGGCCTCATCCATAAAGGGGGGTTATGCCAATACTCGACACACTTGGCAGGTGGGTTGTCGAGCGCAGTTCGATGGTTTGTTGCAGAGGACGCTGCTGTCTCCTCTGGATCTGTTAACCCTTAGCCGGCTCTTACGGCAACCACGGGGAGAGAGGGTGGAGCACCATTCTAAAGCCGGTAACACCACGGCAGAAAGAATAAGTTTTGGGACACAGATAATATCTGTCATCTGTCTCCATTTTAGGCACTAAATAGAGTACTGAGGCAGCTCGTCTCCCTCCAATCCATTCGCTTTTTCGCTCAATTTTAGTTGAGGCTCAAGTTTAGACGCTTAGAGTGGTTTTTCAAGAAACCCTTAAACACGTATTTGTCTATTTTTTTAAAAGGAGGCATCATCACACCCGGATACTCAACTAAATTACATACCAAAGTCGTGATATAATTTGTACACGCGCAATAGTGTGCGTGAGGTTATTTGCCAGCGAAGCGGGGTTCATGGAGTTCTCAATCTCGCTTGCGGGGTGAGGAAGGCCCGACTGGTGGGCGGATGACAGTGTCCATTCTATACGTAGTATTATTATCTGTTCTGTGGCTTCATGTAGAATTTAAAGTAAATTAGCTATTTTATCATCAACTCTTATTTAACACACTTAGAGGTGGAATTAAAAAAAATCCTTTCTTCTAATCTACTTTCCAAATGTCATCATCATTGGTCCAGTAGTTTTGGCCCTGCATTGGTGAGTCAGTCTGTGAATCACTTTCTCTCATTATAATATAATAGATAGATGATGTGCGAATGTTATGTATTTAACTGTGTCATATGTATTTCAGAGTAAACTGGATAAATACATGAATAATGTGTGTAATCAAGGTGCAGTCGCAACCGCCAACAATGAAACTGAAGGTAATAGCATAGAATAATCAAATAACAGAAGAGACTCTCCTCAAAATCTATTAAATTTTAATAAAAATATTCTATTCTGACAGATTTTATAATATGACAGATGATTTGAACCCGCGCCTTCCGCTTGTGGGCACTCTAACATTTGAACTACCGTGACGGTAGTCGTCGGCTTTTCATTCACTATAACGAAATGAATCATCTATTGATGAACACACACGCCCCAATAAACGGTAGGTGGGATAGAAACATTTCGCCGAAGACTAGCACCTCCACGGTAGCTCAATTGGTAGAGCGCCCACCACGCGGATTGGTGCGGGTTCAAATCCCGCTCGTGGGTGACTTTTTTCTTCCGATATATTGTAGATGAGGTGGTATCATCGCTAGTGAAGTCTCGAGGCGATATTCTAATGGAAGGGCTTCATACTCGACGTGCAGCTCTTTGCAACGACCTTAACACTCCTATCACATCTGTGAATCATAATGACAGGTGATTAATATATTATATGATATGAATATATTATATGATAATTTTAAAAGCCTGGTTGGCACAGATGGTAGTAACTCTGCTTTCTGTGCCGCAGGCCCCGGTTCGATCCCCGGCCAGGTCAAACATTTGTGTGCATGAACATGTCTGTTTGATCTGTGTCTGGGTGTTATTAGCTTATTAATATAAGTATGTATATCAGTCATTTGGTTACCATAATACAGGCTTCTAGCCTAGTTTGGGACCACGGGAACCGTGTGTGGAAGTTGTCCCATATTATTATTATTATATCCAGCCAAAAGATATAAAAGCGAAAAAAAAAGAAAAGTATTTTCAGTACTATCCGCTTTTGACTACGTTATGAGCCAACAAGCGTAGTGATTAACGGCAAGATCCTCCCATATGAATAGTTTATGGCTTTTTTATGAGGGAGGCCTATGTTCAGCAGTAGGCGTCTTCCGGCTGATGATGTGTTGATGTGATGAGCCAACATTACAGTTTTTATATCTTAACAGTTTCCATAGAATTTCTTCTCCCCATATGCCAAGCGTGGCGAGTATTGGCAAATTCTGTAGTGGTAGGCCTCCTCTGCAGGAGGCCGCCTGGGGAAGTACCACACCTTAGCCAGTTATTCATCCGCCAAGCAGTAATGTGCAAACATTACTGTGTTCCGGTCTGAAGGGCAATGTTACCAGCGAAATTACTGGACTGATGAGATTCAACAACTCATATCTCAGGGTGACAGGCGCATTGCAGTGCCGCGCAGAATTTTGGAATTTAAATACTGTATGGCACTGTGTCTGATATGGGCAATCATAATGCTTACCATCAGGCACCTGATTTGCTCATCTTGTCACTTACTATTATAAAAAAAAAAATCTATCTCGTATCTGTTTTGTTTGTCTAGTCCATAGAAATTTTCCCGTCAAGACGGGCGCTCCAGCTACTTGTAGCTTCAGCGGAATGTCCCAAGCCTGGTATAACGTCTCTATTTGTATGAAAGCTCATAGATTTCATGTGAATTCTCACTCAGTGTAACCCTGCGGTCGGTTCTGGCACAGACTGCTGCTCTACACTGCACTCTAACGCTAGAAGCTGTGAAGAACAGGATTCACGCCAAAACCGCCAGGGACAAGTTCATGCCTCTTGTCAACGAGATAAGCGTAAGAATACTTTTTTTATCTTTGACTTTTGACTGTTATATTTTGACGGCTACAATCCGTCAAATCTAAAAGGTAACGATGGACAATTTTTATTTTTCAATTTTTGTCTGAATTATTTAAATTGAATAATTGTACATCTTGTGGTAATATTCATAATTCCACGGTTTCACGGCGAAGGTTTTGAAATTTTGCGAGTTACGCGTATGCAAAGTCATTTCAGCTTGGTAAAAGATCTTAAATTTTAGGGACTGTTGACTTAAATTATAGCTGGCCGGAGGTTTGTTGTGAGTCAGAAATAAACGATATCTTTTTTACAATTTATGGCATACAACGATAAAAGAGAAAAGGGATATTTCGGTGACTTCACCGCCCCCAAAACCCAACCACTGGTTGTAATAATGTGATAATAATAATAATATGGGAAAACTTCCACACACGGTCACCTGGTCCCAAACTAGGCTAGAAACCTGTACTATGGTAACCAGATGACTGATATACATACTTATATAAGCTCATAACACCCAGACACAGATCAAACAGACATGTTCATGCACACGAATGTTTGATCGAACCCGGAGCCTGCGACACAGAAAGCAGAGTTAGTACCATCTGAGCTGAGGCTGTCAATGATGTAATGTTATACAGAGTTACCTATCAGGGGAGTCGTGCGAGGTGGTGGTGAGTCGCGTGGAGGTGTCGGAGCGCGCGGCCCGGCTGCGGGCGCTGCGCTCCGGAGCCCTGCAGCTGCGAGACTTCGCCCCCGCGCCGCGCGCCGCGCCGCCACGCTCCGACACCATCGCACTGCTCGATACTGACATTGTGAGTATTACCTTCATACATACATACATACAAACTGTCACGCCTTGTTCCCGGTGGGGTAGGCAGAGACTATTTCCCTCCACTTGCTACGATCCTGACAACTTTCGCTTCGTTCACTTTCATGACATTTTTCATACATGCTCGTCGGTTGTAGGTGCTTTTGACTTGGCCTTTCCTAAGAACAACGTCAACTTGTCCATGAAAAGTACGCCTAGGTCGACCGCTACCGACTTGACCATACACCTTCTTCATACCCTGTTCAATCCAAACCTACTAATATAAATTATAAATATAGTGGTAGGCCTCTCTTGCAGGGGGCCGCCTGGGGAAGTACCACACCTTTCCCAGTTATTCATCCGCCAAGCAGTAATGTGAAAAAATTACTGTGTTCCGGTCTGAAGGGCAATGTTACCAGCAAAATTTGTGAGCATGATGAGATTCCACAACTCATATCTCAGGGTGACAGCAAGCGCAGTGCAGTGCCGCGCAGAATTTTGAATTTTAAAACACTGGGTGGCACTGCGTCTGATATGGGCAATCATGATGCTTACCATCAGGCACCTGATTTGCTCGTCTTGTCACTCAATGTCATTAAAAAAAAACACTGTCAAAAGGAAGTGTTTATCAATTTCGATATGAATTCTAATTGTAACATTAGACTTGTCGGTGGGTAGAATGTGAAATGCATCACCTATAGATAAACACACGCCCCTATAGGCGTTAGGTAGGTGGAATAGAAAAATTTCGCCGACGACTAATATCTCCACGGTAGCTCAGTTGCTAGAGTCCCGCCACGCGGATTGGTGCGGAAGGTGTGGGTTCATGTCCTGCTCGTGGCTGAAATTTTCATTATATTGTATCTATTTTATTGGTCCAGGAGTCGAAAAGAGACGAGCTAAAGAGATTGATGTCGTCAGCGGCGGCGATAGAACGGAAAACTATCAACGTGCGGGACTGCCTCACTGCGCTCTTTAACGGATTCCACGAGGATAGTGGTAGCAAACATCCGTTTGGAGGTAATAACATAAACATAACATACATTCACGCCTTTTCCCGAAGGGGTAGGCAGAGGTGTACCCAGGACTCAGTCCCATAGTATATACACCCACATTTCGCCAGTATGTTATTGGTCCCATGTAATAGGGGGCGAGCCTATTGCCATCTACTGCTACTGGGCACAGTTCCAGACTCAAGGCAGTTATTGAGATAATTCCTAATGGAAAAATCCAATATTTAAGACTGCCTAACCTGAGGATCGAACCCGGGACCTCTTGAGTGGCAGTCGAGCATGCGCCCACTACGCCACCGAGGCACCGAGGGAGTTCGAGGTAATTAATAATAACAATAAATAATAATAATAACAATAAACTTCCACACACGGTCATCTGGTCCCAAACTAGGCTAGAAGCCTGTACTATGGTAACCAGGTGACTGATATACATACTTATATAAGCTTATAACACCCAGACACAGATCAAACAGACATGTTCATGCACACAAATGTTTGACCTGGACGGGGATCGAACCCGGGGCTTGCGGCACAGAAAGTAGAGACTATTTGTATGAAAGCTCATAGTGTGTACTCACTTATCATCAGGTGAGACTGCGGTCAAGTGTTGGCTTATTCATGATAAAAAAAAATAAACTCAATTTATACAAATTGGTCACAATCTGACACTTTTGCTTGTCAATGAAGATGGACAAGTTTGGATTAGCAAGTCGAAGTGGCAATGTGGAGGGCACATAGCACGTAGAACTGACGGCCGATGGGGCTGTAAAGTTCTCGAATGGAGACCACGGACCGGCTAGTGCAGCGTAGGACGTCCACCCACAAGGTGGATAAACGGTCTGATAAGGACGGCAGGAACACGCTGGATGCGGGTCGGTTACAACCGGACTGGATAGAAATTTATGAGGGAGGACTATATATGTGGACGTCATGAATCTGGATTTAAAACTTGTAAACAAAATTGAAATTGTAATTTGTACCTTGTGTCCTAGTCATTAAGTTCTATATTCGCAGGCCGGTCATCTCTCCCGCAAGACACGGTGGCCGCTCTCAGACAGTTCTACTCTGAAAGCCGAAACAAACGCAAACTGCAACTCAGCATGGATTTAGATGCCTCTGACAGTTTCACTGATACAGGTTTGTAGTAGACCCCCTTATATAAATATTTCATTTCATTTCATTTATATCACCAAAATATAACATAGAACGTTATAAAAGGCAAGTCATTCATAATATTATTATAACATATTACATTCTTCTTACATACATTATCTTCAATTTATTAATAATATCTGGATGACCGAGCTTTGCTCGGTATATTTTTTTTTTTTTTAAATAAAATGACATTTTTTAAAAATGATTCCTAGCTAGATCGATTTATCGCCCCCGAAACCCCCTATATACTAAATTTTATGAAAATCGTTGGTGCCGATTCCGAGATTACAATTAACAAGAATTGCTCATTTAAAGATATAAGATTATGTCATACAATGTTACAGTTTAATAATTTTTTGTATCTTAAAACTATATGTGTAATGTATATGACAGGTTGAACATCTCACCCTTCCACGTACCGGTCATGTATTCAGAAAGTGTGTAAAATGGAAATACAAGCAATAAGTAAATTTTGGCGAGAAACCGAAGAGTACAGTTTGACTCTCGTATCTTTATCAATTATCGGTGCATTTTCGAGTGTTTAACGTCTAATAATGGTGGAATATTACGTGTTGAGTGTTTTCCAAGATACACAAGTCTCTCGGCGAGTGACGCGACAGTTGAAATGTAATTTTTCGTGTTCCCACCAAAATTCCGGCAGCTTCTTGTAAAGACAACCACTTTAGATCTGTGACTTGACTGGGCTTGCCCTGACTCTGAATTGACCATATTAACTTGAAAATTTATATAACTTGACACTGGCAATACATTCGTGTGGGTCCATAAAAGAAGAAAAAAAAAGTAAATTGTTAAGGCATACCTTGGTATGCTTAGTGTAGGTATCTAGTACCAGAATAAAACTAGCGCTTTCTAAGAGCATACAGCGCCATCTAGTTAGAAAACTACTGCAAAAAATATATACTAGAATTGTATATTTTAATATATAAAATTCTCGTGTCACAGTGTTTGTAACCAAAATCTTTCGAAACTGCTTGACCGATTTTTATGAATTTTTTTGTGTATATTTGGTAGATCTGAACAAAACATACATTCACGCCTTTTTCCCGAAGGGGTAGGCAGAGGTGTACCCAGGACTCAGTCCCATAGTAGATACACCCACATTTCGCCAGTATGTTATTGGTCCCATGTAATAGGGGGCGCGCCTATTGCCATCTACCGGGCACAGTTCCAATAGATCTGAAAATAGGTCGTAAAACTATTTTTTGTACCCTTAAGTGATAAGGGTGGCCCACTCGAAAAAATATATTTGTATTTTTTGGACAAATTTAATTTTTTTATGTTTTGGCATTAAAAAATACATATAACCTTGAGGGCGAACTTGTAGCTGATATTTTTTTTTCCAGATTATAATAATCCCAAATTTACCGATGAACTAAAATTGTACCTGAAGAAATTCAATCTGGAAAAGAATAGGCAATTTGTGCTGGACAGGTAAAAACTTTTTCTCAGCAATTTTTAAAAAAATGTACGGAAGACTATATCAAGGAGTCCAACTCGCATTTGCCAACTTTCATCATCATCGTCGCCAGCCGGTAGACGTCCACTGCTGAACACAGGCCTCCCCATAGAACGCCATAAACTGTTCATATGGGGGGATTTTGCCGTAATCACCACGGTTGGCAACTTTATCTTACTAATTATTACAAATACGAAAGTTTGTGAGGATGGATGGATGGATGGATGTTTGTTACTCTTTCACGCCAAAAATACAAAACCGATTGGGCTGGAAATTCGGTATGTAGATAGTTTAGACCCTGGAATAACACTTAGGGTACTTTTTTCCGATATTCCCACGGGAACGATGATTAAGGGCCGGTTTTTTTATCGTGTTACGGTTAAACTAACTATAGTTAAATTTCTAACCAATGGTTAAAATCGTGTGGAAAAAAATAGTTACCCAGGGATGAAAAAACGAATTTTGTCGAATTTTAACTATTTGTCAAAAAATTTAACAATTGGTCGACTTAACCAGTGATCAAAAAACCCAGCCTAAGCGAGTGAAACCGCGGGGCAGAGCTAGTTTATTATATAATATATCATATTTACTTCGCTTTCAGCGGTGAAAAACTGTGGACATTCGAAACCGTATCGGCTTCTCTCGAGCGTATCCGATCGAAATGGCGGAATGATGACGTCACAACGTCGTTACTCTGTCCGTCAGTCACCCTCAAACATAATATACGTAGGCTTTCATTACAAACCTCGAGGAAATCCGAGTTGGAGCGTTTAGCAAGAAACTTGGATGCTGTGAAGTGTGAAGCGAAATCTATTGGTGAGCATTTTTATTATAATAATTGTTCATATCTATCTTTGTATGTATCTTTGTAGTGGTAGGCCCCTTTAGCAGGGGGCCGCCTGGGGAAGTACCACACCTTTGCCAGTTATTCATCCGCCAAGCAGTAATGTGCAAACATTACTGTGTTCCGATATGAAGGGCAATGTTACCAGTAAATTAATGGGCACGACGAGATTCAACAACTCATATCTCAGGGTGACAGGCGCAGTGCAGTGCCTCACAGAATTTTGAATTTTAAAACACTGGGTGGCACTGTGTCTGATATGGGCAATCATGATGCTTACCATCAGGCACCTGATTAGCTCGTCTTGTCACTCACTATCATTAAAAAAATTGCACTTTCCTTCCCGCTGTTTACAGCACATGACAGCTGTCATGTGACAATTATATGAGTTTTTCCCGCGTCAAGTTCTGAGTTCCCGAGTTCTGAATAAAACCGATTTACTAGTAAGCCGCACTGAATAGAAAATTAACAAAATTTTACATAAAACCTATTATTCCCCAAAGTTAATATATAAAATCATTAATATTTGTTAATGATTTTATATTTTCATTTCAATGAATTGTATTTTAGTCTTAATTTTAAAACATAACATAACATACATTCACGCCTTTTTCCCGAAGGGGTAGGCAGAGGTCTCAGGACTCAGTCCCATAGTAGATACACCCACATTTCGCCTGTATGTTATTGGTCCCATGTAATAGGGGGCGAGCCTATTGCCCTCTACCGGGCACAGTTCCAGACTCCAGGCAGTTATTATGATAATTCCTAATGGATAAATCCAATATTTAACACTATGCCTGACCTGGGGATCGAACCCGAGGCAGTTTTAATTTTAATCTTACTTTTATGCTATGTTGGATCTAGGTTATTTGAATAAATGAATTATATTATATTATATTACCAACAACCGACGAGTATGCATGAAAAATGTGATAAAAGTGGAAGAAGCGAAAGTTTTATGTCAGGATCGTAGCACGTGGAAAGAAATAGTCTCTGCCTACCCCAACGGGAACTAGGCGTGACTGTATGTATGTATGTATATTATATTGACTGCCTCGGTAGCGTAATGAGCGCAAGCTCGATTTACGATTAGGGGGTCCCGGGTTCGATCCCCAGGTCAGACAAAGTGTTAAATATTGGAATTTTCCATTAGGAATTATGTTAATAACTGTCTGGACTCTGGAGTTGTGCCCCGGTAGATGGAAATAGGCTCGCCCCCTATTACATGGTACCAATAACATACTGGAGAAATTTAGGTGTGCCTACTATGGGACTGAGTCCTGGGTACACCTCTGCCTACCCCTTCGTGTAAAAGGCGTGATAGTATGTTATGTTATCTATATCCTGCCTATTTTTCCCAGATATATCAAAAATCAAAGACGAAGAACAAAAGATCATGGACAAAATAAAGAGACGCCTCGACGAGAACATCCAAAACATCCAGAAGACCAACAAAACTCTGGACGTGGGGATGGAACATTTGCACTATTGGTCAAACAACCACATGAAGAAATACATATCAGATATTAGGAATATCGACGGAAAGGGCTTTAAGGAATATGAGCTTATGTATTTAGATTTGTTGAGGCTGTATAAATGACTAGTTTAAGAACAAAACTAATAATTAAAAATAAATAAAATAAAATAAAAAATTGTTTATTGCCTTCAAAAGATTACAAAACTTAACTTATATCTAAGTATTGTAATAACTGTGTAATAATATCTATGTAATAAAGAAGGCATGAAAATAGTAATCTTATATCTTTAAATGAGCAATTCTTGTATATCTTATCTTATCTTATATCTTTAAATGAGCAATTCTTGTATATAATTGGAATTTCGGAATCGGCTCCAACGATTTTCATAAAATTTAGTATATAGGGGGTTTCGGGGGCGATAAATCGATCTAGCTAGGAATCATATTTAGAAAATGTAATTTTATTAAAAAAAAAAAAAAATACCGAGCAAAGCTCGGTCATCCAGGTACTATTTATAATATAAGTACGAGTTCTTATATAATAAACATTTTTACACATCTTCTCTAAATATCTTACTAGAAAATTGCATACATGTGATTTACCGTAAATTAAATTATATAAAGAAAAATTAACTTATAAGTATATTTATTTTATTTCTAAATTATACAATATTAAGAAGGCAAAAGGGATGCATTCAGCATATTATGCTAGAGGGACGTAAATGTTCACCTAGCGCTGATTTTCAATGCATCCTTTGCAAGTCTACACCAACAATACTTCTTTCTATAACCCAATAGTAAGAATGGCCCGAGAATACAATGAAATTCTTGTTCGTCATCATGACTCAGTTGATGTCTTTAACAACAAACTGCTTAACTTCAAGAGTGATATTTTGTCCATATTATCTAAGGAATAAATAATATGAACTTTCTCATTTTATTACAAAATAAGTATAAAAATCCAATATGGTAACTGTGCTTCATACTTAAAGTAGATTTAATTTTGTGTTCATGTTGTGTGCGCATAATTTAGGAGTGTAATCTAGTACTGCCTCTGTGGCGTAGAGGGCGCATGCTCGACTGCCAATCAAGAGGTCCCGGGTTCGATCCCCAGGTCAGGCAAAGAATTAAATATTGGATTTTTCCATTAGGAATTATCTCAATAAGTGCCTGGAGTCTGGAACTGTGCCCGGTAGATGGCAATAGGCTCGCCCCCTATTACATAGGACCAATAACATACTGGCGAAATGTGGGTGTATCTACTATGGGACTGAGTACTGGGTACACCTCTGCCTACCCCTTCGGGAAAAAGGCGTGAATGTATGTTTATGTGTTTATGTAATCTAGTAATCACCTTTACTCATGATATTTTATTGTCATTATATTATACTAAGTCTTGTGTACATTCCTTTTTTAATAAAAAAAATAAAACTTTGAAGCCTTTTTTGGATAGATAGATAGATAGATTAACTCTTTATTATTACACTACAAACATGAAACCTTAAATTTAAGATACAATTATAACAAATAATGTAACAATTGGCGGTCTTATCGCTGACAGCGATCTCTTCCAGACAACCGTGCAGGGAGAGGAGAGTACAGTAAAACACATTTGGTCGGTAGTTTGACAGAAGAAGTAAAATTTAAAATTTTTGGACCCCTTAGAATGTGAATTTATAAAAATCCTTTCTTAACAGGAAAGAGGACCTCTTAGCAGTTTGACACAATCCTATGGAAAATTTACTAAATCGATGTTTTGTATTCCCCTGTTTCCTCCGAATACAGTAAACCTATTCGATATATTTATATTTATTATATATTTTTTTTGCATTTAAAAAACAGTTAGCTCAACATAATATTATCGCAGATAAATAAGTAGTACGTAAGAGAGCCTTCGTTGATAATAAAGATCATTAAACCGAAAACCGAATATTTATATCTTGATATTTTAAAGTTGAACTAAAGTGTGTCTATCATTTTATTTTTGTTTATAAACTCTACTTTTTTTTGTAGTGAACGTCTCCAATCACGCGAGTAAAACTGCGATTTTTGGAAGTTCACTATGAAAAAACCAAGGATTCATAAGAAAAATTTAAATGACAGGGAATGGGTTAATTATATTCGGAGGAAAGACGGAAATACAAAACATCGATTTGGTAAATTTATCACAGGTTTGAGTCAAATTCCAAGAAAGCCATGTACGCTCGTAACACACGTCAAGACAACGAAAAAATACCTACATTCCAAGTTTCAAGTCTACGAGTAGGATCAGTGGTTTGGACTCTACGTTGCATGTCAGTCAGTGAGACATTTAGGATTTTATAATAATATGTACCTATACAGTGGCGGATTTACCAGCAGGCTGAGTAGGCTGGGCCTAGGGCGGCAGATTCTAGGGGGCGGAAATTTTTAATTATAAAGATTACATTAGTACCATCTACGTAGGATAAAGTATTAGGGCTAGCTTCACACCGCCTGTATAGTAGTGTATCTAATATTTTTCACCGAGCTTGCTGCAAGTTTCTCGCACATTTAGTACAAATTTTACTTAATAAATAAATATAAATAAAATCGTTTAATTCAGTCAAAGACCTTAATAAGTCTTAATAGTATTCTACAAAATTTTACCGCGCTCGCAACAAGCTGTTCGCGCCTTCATGGTTAATATTCTAATATTTTTCTACTGGCGCATTCATTGTCAACGTACAAAATTTTTTCACCGCTCTCGCAGCAAGATCACACGCCTATTTTTGGCCCTAGACCTTTTGGTACTCTATTGAATTTTCTGTGGCGCAAACGGTAAGGGGCGCCAAAATATGAATAGCCTACTGGCGGCAAATGTTTAAACCCGCCACTGTACCTATATGTAGTGATAAATAGATGTAATTTGTTATTATAGGGGTCCATTAGGAATTAAGAATAATCTGTAACGCGAGATATGCGAATATAACAAGTAAGTACGATATGGAAATGTTTGATTTACGACCAAGTTATATAACACCACACTGAGAAAAAAATATTGTTAGCATTAGCAATAAAACTTTAATAGGGCCACAACTGCAGTTGTGCCCCGCGGTTTCAGCCGCGTTGACATCGTTCCCGTGGGAGTGTCGGGAAATTAAAGAACCCGATGTGTTATTCCAGGGTAAGCTACATACATACCAAATTTCAACCCAATCGGTTCAGAGGGGTTGGTGTGAAAGAGTACCTAACAAACATCCATCAAATCCCATCACATCACATAATTATATTACGAGGATGCTGGGCCGGAGTGTGCAGGAGAAGCCAAAAACTCATCCAAGTATATTGGAATTATTTATTGAAAAGGTATTTAAATTCACACACCGTAAAACACTACAACTTCGCCCACATTTTTGTTAATAAAATTTAAGAAATCTCATGGTTTTATACAGACGCATTGGTATTTTTCAGACAACAGTGATCCTATAAAGGTTCCATTGTTACTTTTGAGGTGCGGAACCCTAAAAAGCATTAACATAAAGTTAAGGTTTTTTAGGGTTCAAAGTCAGTCAAAAAGATTTATTCAAATAGGTCACAATCTGACACTTTTGTACGTCAATGAAAATAAACAGTTAAAGGGATAAATAAAATAAACATTTTTTTGCATCGGTTTAGGCTTATCATAATTATTATGATAATACTTAGATACTCTAAATATTCATAGAATATGTGTAATTTTATTATAGTTCCTATGACAGCATATAATAAAAAAAAAATTTTATCAAAAATTAAAGCAACCTGCCATAGAAGACAGTTTCCAGCTTCAAAAGTTAAATATTTAATAAGACTATTGCAGCCAATGTCTAGAGTAAGCTTTTTTTTTAATCTAAGAAACGGTAGTATGAAATTATGCAGAACCTAACGCTCTAGATTCTAGATAAAGCTGTCCTATAATCAAAATTACGCATTCGTAATTCGTAAGGTCAGACGAAGGCACGTGTTTCTAACAATTATTGGTTGCTTTGGGATACAATTTTTTTCCTTATGTTTTTTTGTTGCGAAGGACAAGTGGACTATTAAAGCCTTCAAGTGGTATCTGTATTCAATAGATCTGCTATCTGTATTCAAGAGGTGGACCCGTAGATTTTTTGTGCAACTTGCCTTTGTGAGGTTCGTAAAGAATTTGTGTCTTACGTATCTCGACCGACAATTTTATCATTTGCTGTGTTAGGTACATATATATACGAGTAGTTACATACAGTGAATAGGAATCCTTCAAATGCGAGTCATATTCGCATTGACAATTTTATTTTATCTCAGTCTCAGTTCGCGGCGAACTTCTCTAATATTCTGTGGTAACTAGATAAAATAGTAGAGATACTTACTTAACTGAGTTTACGATAGGTAGGTTCATAACGTTCATATTCCGTTCAATTAAACCTACCTTGAGGGCCGGTAAAGCTACAGTAGGTAGGTACATAAATGTAGAACCGGCAGCGCTCAGCGCTTGCTCTCAGGGGACATAAAAGGAATTTCAGCCTCTTCAAACG
The DNA here is from genome assembly GCA_947063395.1 of Hemistola chrysoprasaria. Taxonomy (NCBI): domain Eukaryota; kingdom Metazoa; phylum Arthropoda; class Insecta; order Lepidoptera; family Geometridae; genus Hemistola; species Hemistola chrysoprasaria. The sequence goes on along the minus strand of OX346733.1, from coordinate 6,187,314 downwards.
CTCGGCCGGAGGGTTTTTGCTGGCAGGGGGCCTAAGCCGCAGGGGGATCTTTTCTACAAGCAAGCAAGTAAGGTATTGACCCCACGCCACGCCACACACCCCCCGGGCTCCACACACCCCCCGGGCCTCACGCCTGCCCCGGATCTAATCGATCCATGCCCGTGGTCGGCCGCCGGCCCACAACGACGGCCGTGGCATAATGTACCTACCTAAGGTGGGTGGCTGTCTGGCACTTTGTGGCTTTAGGTAGGCTATACTCGGTAGGTACCTATCCTATCTTCTGGTGTAAATCACACAGCACCAAGTAGCTAGGTACCTAGGTACTATAGCTATAACCACAGACAGTAATATTAAAGGATATGAGTAAATCGATGGCATAACATGGTACTTAAGAGGCCGTGTATAATACGAAATATTTGGAAAGTACTGCTATTCAACTAATTTGATCCATTTGATATGTATACGCTTAGTTTATACTTTATATGTATCTTTTACTCTCGTGATTTTTATCATTTGGAATAAAAGGTTTTTTAAAAGATTTTTAATTGGTTTTTTTTAATATTTGATTTTTATTTGTTCAGAAAATGGAGGAAATGGATTGATTTTAAACTAAAGGTTTTTTCGGTGGTTTTTCATGATATGTTTATTTAATTCTAAATAGTCCAAATCAAAAGCAATTCTGTACCTACGTATTTTCACAAAAAATTAAGTTATTTAAATAATTTACTCAAACTGGTAAAAAGTGATCCACTATATATAAACCACTTTCATGGTAATTTTCACTCATACCGGTAAGAAGTCAAAACCATTGATTTAAAGAAAAGGGGAAATTACAAGTCATATTATTACCTATGTAGGTACTCGTACCTATAACACTCCTTAATTGCTTAAAAATAAAATTAGCTATATTATTAATAGTTCGCCTTGGCAAGTTTTTAAACACCAATTTTAATCTACAAGCTTTAAAACACTTGGGTCGAGTATTTCGTTGATAACAATGCAGTTACTAAGTGGAGAGCAATTAAAATATGTATATTTATCAATTCAAAAATCAAATTACTTGCCAAGTCGCACTATTATGTAGCAAATAATATAACTAATTTTCTTTTTAAGCAATTACCTAAAGAATGTTATAGGCACATAGCGATGGTCATACGTTGACACCTCGTATACATATCAGGATAAATTTTTCAGGAGAATAAAAAAACTGTCTAAAAACTGCTATAGCTGCTAATAAAATAAAACAAAAATATACTTGGAAGATAATTTGTTTATGTTTTAAATGAAATTAAAATATAACAGGGCCCCAATAGGATTTTTTTTCAATAATGCAAAAAGTAAGCAGATACGAGTTTACAATTTTAAAGGAGTACAAAAAAAATCTAGTTACGAGTAGTCAATTGTAACCTGAACAACTTGATAAAGGATTTTTTACTACCCGACTACCAAAAAGAGACTAGATTTTAGCAGTTTACATACTTACAACATAAGAATGTTGTATGTATGTGGGCATGTACCTATGAATGCATGTAGGTGTATGTTTGTAGGTTTGCAAGTATGTTTATCTATTCCTTCGCAGTGCATAAACTACCAGTCTTAATTGGGCAAAATAGGTATCATTTGATGCCCTGTGAGTTAACATTTTTATTTTTTAATTCGCCCAAATTGGTGTATTTCATCTGACTAAAAACATTAACCTTTAACGTGGGGTATTATGTTAAAGGGCTATTATTGTATAACACGTGAGCCTCGAGTTTGGTCTGAGAATAAACCGAAGCAAAACCAAAATGATGATTGTCGACCGAGCCAATAACAATTCGCCCGAAGTCACACATATTGCTAATTGTGAAGTGGTCCAATCATATGTTTATTTGGGTGCATTGATTTCCAACAATAGAGGATGCGTAGATGAGGTGAAGCGACGTATGGCGATTGCTAGATCCGCAATGGACAAACTGAAAAAAAAGGAGAAACCGTAACATTATTAAAACCACTAAGACCCGACTTGTTCGAGCACTTGTGTTTCCCATATTTCTGTATGCAGCGGAGACTTGAACATTGAGAAAAGGCAAGAAAAAGAAGGTGGATGCTGTAGAGATGTGGTGCTGGAGAAAAATGCTTGGAGTATCGTGGACCGAATTTAGAACCAACGTCTCAATACTCCAAGAGCTCGGCATTAAGCAGCGTCTAGTATCTATTGTTCAGGCTCGCATGCTCAGTTTCTTTGGACATATATCGCGGAGCCAAACCCATCTATTGAACGTTTGGTGGTCCAAGGCCGAGTGGAGGAAACACGACCTTGCGTCAGATCACCAATGCGATGGACTGACCAAGTAAAAACAGCCGTGGGTGGTCCGTTGCAAGAGCGTTCAAAGAAGGCATCAATTAGAGAAGAATGGCGACGGATTGTGAAACGGATCACATCTTAACCATAACGGCCACGACCACTCTGTCAAGAGTGATGCGACAAAGAAGAAATTATTGTATAGCTTGAAGCAAAAATGGTGGGGAATCAGATTCAACTCTCAGTTCCTCAGCATTTTTAGAGCTGTTATGTTGCAGGCCGGTGGATTGCTGAATCAGGTTGGATATTGAAGATCTGGTTAGTTTCCGATCATGTAGCAGTGGAGTATGTGCACAAGTATTTTCACAAGAAGCGAATACTTCTTGAGGGGGTACTTCATCAGATAAAACTGGCGTGCAGCTTTGCTCCAGTAACACCATTTCTCCAGTTTCGTCTACTTCAAAAGTAAATACTTCAATATTGCTCGTGGTCTTCCAAGATTCTTGGGATTGACTCTCATATTGAAATTCACTTTTGCCTTGACGAGAAACTTTAATTTCAACTACTAATTCTTTTTTACCAGCAATAACTTGACTGAAAATCTCTTCATCATAAGAGTTGACAACTCGTAACAGCATGCAAAGTGTGAACAGGTTGATACTTGAAACTGTGAGGTGTCAACTTTGGAAATAATTATTGTTCGAATGATATTTTTTGCAAATTACGAGCTATCAATTGTAAGGAGGGGCGCGAATTTTGAATTTTTTCATGAGCGCAACTCATTTTTGTAAAAAATGTTAGTTACGAGGTGTCAACGTATGACACCTCGTAACTAATATAGGTGCTTGAGTTGTAATTTGAGTAACTTCGAAGACTCACTCACTTCTTTTATAGCAATGTCGTCATCAGAGTAAATTGATTATCTTGCAAGGTTTTGGTTACGAACTGGTCGCTCTTTTCACATTTTTTATATTTTTGATGGAATATCATCCTTTTATGCCAAATATGTATATTCTATTATTATATTTTTAATTTTTTTTATAATATGGGCAACTTCCACACACGGTCATCTGATCCCAAACTAGGCTAGAAGCCTGTACTATGGTAACCAGAGGACTGATATACATACTTATATAAGCTTATAACACCCAGACACAGATCAAACAGACATGTTCATGCACACAAATGTTTGACCTGGCCGGGGATCGAACCCGGGGCCTGCGGCACAGAAAGCAGAGCTACTACCGTCTGAGCTAACGAGGCTGTCCTAAAAATTACCTTATGTACTTCACTTATGTACTTACCTTACATAGGTACTTCACTTATATACTAACCTTATATACTTCACTTATATACTTCCCTTATGTACTAACCTTATATACTACACTTATGTACTTCTCTTATGTGCTTCAATTATTTACTTCACTTATGTACTTCACTTATATACTTCCCTTATGTACTAACCTTATATACTACACTTATGACTTATTTACTTCTCTTGTGTGCTTCAGTTATGTACTTCACTCATGTACTTCACCTATATACTTCACTTATATACTCCCCTTATATACTTGCCATATATATACGTCCCTTATATACTTCACTTATGTACTTCCCTTATGAACTTCACTTATATACTTCCCTTTTTTAGGAAAAGGATTTTGTTTATTTGCACGGGACCACAACACTTTTCCTATAAGTACCTACCTAGGTACCTAACAAGCAAGAACATCACCTATCTGCCACTGAAACTCCCATCCTAATCGGTCCAGCCATTTCGGAGACTTCAGCCGATGAAAAAGATAGACAAACAATTATAAAATTGTATTTATTCATTGTAAAAAAATTGTAAATTGTACCTATTATTGTCTGTCGAACCTACTTATCTACATAACCTTTTTTACATAAACTCTTTTTGCTTTACTCCTAGGTATTTTACCTAAATCAGACAAAAATTTAATATATATTTTATCTAAGATACCACGGTAAAGATATATTTACTGTGTTTATACTTACCTACCTATTACAAACCTATTACTTATTACAAACAGCACAAAATGTGTCATTGTGTAGCATTTATTATTTGGTGCTTGTCACGCTGTAGCATGCAACGTCGTGTGTATCATTTATTTTTCATTCCGTATTCCGGTCTTTGGTATTATTATTACATACCGCATATCTCACCCTCAAAGCGATAACCTAGAAAGAGACGTCGTTAAATGACGCACGAGTTAGAATAGGATAGCAATAGCACTACTAAAGCGGTCGTCGAAGGCCAAGCGAGCTAGGGAGATAGGAGCGTTATTGGCGTCGCGCCGCGCCGCGCCGGTGTATAATAATACGCTATGCTTGGCTCAAATTATTATTCTTGTTTGCTTTTTTGTGAACTCCGAGAACTGCCATTATTATCAGAATCTATTACTATTTGTATATGTTATGTATACTTACCTATTGTTTTATCTCTATACCATATTATAGGTGGAAATACATTAAACATGCATTAAGCATGCATTAAGTATGTAGGTGCATTAAGCCAGTAGATACTTGGTACAGTAAATTACCTATTGCACATAATAAATAATAGTACTAGCACCCACGTGCTAATAGTGCAATTAAATAGGTAGAGCAAATCGAACAAAAGCAAAACTGCGGATAACTCCTCCCCTCTGCCTGTTGAGAACACTATTATAGTATATGTTTTGTCATGTACATTCGCGCCAAATACTTCAGTTCGTCTTGGTACTTGCACGAAGACGGTGCAGAATGAAATATTTACAACATACAAAATGGCGTGCTGTTCCGTGAAATGGTGCGGGAAGAACACGAAGAATTCTAATCTGACAAAGGATGGGATTTCATTTCACAGGTACAAACTTTTTTGTTACTTACTTCGACGATAAAAATAAAACGGGACATGGAAACGTGTTGAAATATTTCATTCTATCGCGTTTTGTCACGAGCTCGATGTCTTTTCCTCCTTAAACAGTGCTGCAGGCTGCACCAAATGACAAGACATAATTAGTAACAACGATCGATGATAATATTAAATCGATGGTTTAAGAATAAGATTGGACCTACTATTCACGCTTCTTGGTATGAGAATGAACTTTTTTTTTTGTTTTAGGTTTCCGAATAGTCCAGAATTAAAATCAAAATGGATCGATGCGACTAAAAGGGAGAATTGGTTTCCTCAAAAACATAATGTAATTTGTTCAAGGCACTTCACTCCTGATTGCTTCAATAATTCTAAGAAAATTCGCCTGCTATTTAAATCAGCGGTGCCCACGCAGTTTTTGCCAGTTTTTGTAAGTTTTGATAAATAATACTAGTAGTTCACCTCGAACTTAAGTAAACAATGTCTTACGATTGTCTCCTATTGTGCGACAAAACGATACTTCGAGTAAACGAAATCCAGCTCCAACTAACGTGGAATCGCTTCGTGATATTGGCACCTCTGCCCATCTATACTTTCGCAACCCCTGGACCTATCATCATCATTATCATCATCATCTCAGCCACAAGACGTCCACTGCTGAACATAGGCCTTTCCCTTAGATTTCCATCCAGTCCGGTTGCAAGCGGCCCGCATCCAGTGTGCTCCTGCCGTACTTATCAGATCGTCCGTCCACCTTGTGGGAGGACGTCCTACGCTGCGCTTACCAGTCCCCGCTTACCTATACTCAAATTTTACCTTTCATAAAGACCTCGGAACTCTTATATATGGAACCACAGAGCCTAGTCTGCTCATTATTATGATAATGTCTACATAATTTTATTACTTTAATTATAGTCAACTGCTGTCAACCCTTAAAGCTGGTTACAGGTACAGGCGCCTGATTAGCCACTTCTCAACTCGTAGACATCGCTCCGCTCGGTCAATAAATAGAGAATTTGACTATATATAGTCATCCGAACATGTTTAGTCCATACTTATCACTTATTATTTTTTTTAGAATACAGACAAAGCGTCTACACATAATATTGTGGATAGTCAATCATGCTCACAAAATCAAATAGAAATAAACTCGTCTGGGTCTTCTCACGAGAATATAACTCCAGTAAGTTCGTATAAGTTTGTGTGAAGTTGACTTTTTTTTAGTTTATATACCTTCATGTTTTACTTAAACATAAAAAAAACCTAGATAAGTAGAAAATAAATAAAATAACTTTATAATATTTTACACCTATTAGATCTGTTAGATACTATTCAGATAATATCTAGTTTTATATCATTTATTGGTCTTAATATAATTATTACAGAGTACCAACAAGCTGAACAATCCACCTGAGGAATCACCACCAAAAATAAAGAAAATTAACCGACACATGGAACATCTAGTCAGCTCCCTAATTAAAAAAAATAAATTCATTAAAAGACTTCAAGCTAAAAACAGACGGCAGAAAAAACTGATTGCCCTACTTAGAGACACCTTAAGAACACATAAATGTTGCATGACAAAAGGGAATGAAGACCTATTGGGTGAAGGAAAAGAGGAAGTTGTTTACATAAATCTATAATATCTGGTCCTGCACAGAAAACGAAATAAAGGTTACAGTTTTATTTATACTGAGTCTTATTTTTAGGACATTGTACATTTTCTGCTTATTTTAAGTGTTTATAGTCAATTTGATTGATACAATTTTTTTGTTGTAGTTGGACATCACTAGTCAAATTATGCCAAGAGGGTAAAAAAGGTCATAACTCACCTGAACTACCCGGGAGCTGAACGCGTTGGTTCCGGTTGGTTATGGCTTTACGCGTTACACGTCACTAGAGAATAACAATATGACAATACGCTCTGCGCGTGCTCTCTTTGCTCGCAGCGAGCATCTCACGGATCACGCGTGATTATAGAATTTAAAAAAATTACGCTGTGCTCGCAGCAAGCATCCCATGCTACAAGCATGTAGGTACTCCTCTTTGTTTTGTGGCATGTATCACTAGTCACTAGGTACGCTTTTTGTCAGATATAGCTTGATCAGACAGGTTTTTTTAACAAGGACTAACGAACAATCAAATTGATAATAAAGTTTTATTATTAGGACGTGCTGCTCATTCGTGTAACTCTTGCCATGATAGTTTGGCATCAGTGACTGAATTAAACAGATTTGACAGTTCCCGCCAAAACAACATGGCCGCCACAGACAATCAACATCCTATTAAAAACCACTTTAGCTTATCATACAATGTGTTAAAAAAAGGTGTAAGTACCTAATACTTAAGGAGGTTTTTCTACCAGTCAAACTGATTAACTTTCAAAAGAAAGAATTGAAAATTCGCATTTGTTCTCCATATGTAATAATTTACCTTTTTGTAACACGTTGTATAAAATACTTGGCGCTCGCAGCAAGCGCAGTCGCAGTCATACCCCATGGCTCACGCGTCATAAGATAAAATATATAAAGTCTACCTTGAGATCTTACGGCGAGTGCACGCGTCCCGTTTGCATTTTTGCACTTCTAATCGCGCTCGAGTATTTATTTCGCTTAATTTACGAAACATCGGTGGCTCTCTTACTATCTTGTGCATAGTGTCGTCGTCTGCCGGCGCCATATTGCGGACTGTAAAGCGGTGTCCCGCTCTCAGGAATCGACTAATTTTAAAAGCACGAACTTTGTCGATTGCTGATGACTTTATTGCTTTGCCGCACACATACAACATAATTATTGTGTGAGCAGTGCAGCGAGATTCGAACCAGGAGTCGCTGCGCTTCGACATTGCCAGTGTGTGCGCGCTTACCGCTACACTACGCGTGCTGAGAACCGGTCTTGCAAATTAAGCTACTGTACCGGCTATCGCCTCCGTACTACGATACCTGCGTGACTTTAACGACATACGACAGCTGATCAGCCTGTGTCGAAAAATAACTTGGTAAAGGGGAACATTATTTTATATTAAATAATAAATTACAATAATGTCAACAATAATGCGCTCTCCATCGGGGACCCGTTGCTACTCCAATCCAGATCTAGCAGCTTCAGATCCTGACACAAAACTTTGTTTACGGAAAAGAAAACATCCAGAATTAGACCATTGTAATGATGACTTCTTGAAGGAATTTAGAGATTCTATGAAAAGAATAGAAGACAAAATAGACAGCAAGTTTACTATACTCGATAACAAAGTGTCCTCAATTCAAACTGACGTGTCCTCACTGACCAACAGTGTCGTGGAAATGAAGGGAGAAATTAAGGGTCTTCGTACAGATCACAGCGCAGTAGTGGGACGAGTTGGCCAACTTGAAAAAAAACATGACGATGCCATTGCCAAACTTGAGAAAAAGCATGCTGAATTCCTAAATGAAGTATCCGCTCTTCAAACTGCTGTCCAATTCCAACAAACCCAGCATATGGAAGTGACCCAACGTACCTCTAAATTGGAAAACGCCACGAAAAATGCCAATCTTGCTCCTGACTTGGTTGCGTCGCTGGAAGCTAAGATAGATTCTCTCGAGCAGCAGGCACGACAATGCAACATTGAGATCACAAACGTTCCAGAGAGAAGAAGCGAAAATCTCATAAAATTAGTTATGGCAATATGTACCCTAATCAAATGCCCTATAACGCAGAAAGACGTCATCGCCGTACATCGTGTACCCCATGCACAGACCTCGAATAATAGACCGAAGAATATTATTCTTAAGCTATCGTCACGAATTTTGCGTGATAACGTCCTCAGCGCGTTCCGAGCGAATAAGGTTTTAAAATCGGATCAACTTGACATAGCTGGTACTCCACAGCAAATATATCTCAATGAACATCTTACGTTGAAAAATAAAATTCTTTTTCGCGAGTGTCGTGAGGCCGCTAAGCGACATGGTTTCAAGTACGTGTGGGTCCGACATGCGACAATTCTTGTCCGCGAGTCAGATATGGCTCCTACTATTGCTATTAGGCACCATAACGACATTATCCGTAACATTAAACCCAGGGGGGCGTCAGCATCGGCCCCTGTCGGACCTACCGCCACTTGAATCGGTGTTGCGTTTATTTGCTTACTCTATGACTAGCAATTATAATAATATATACGCTCAGGCACATTTGTATTTATATAAAATTGTATTCAACAGGTTGTTTATCTCTTCCTTTGCTCTGCTATACTATGAGTATTTTCATTCACGCCTGGCTACTGCTGTATCGTTTTTATTAATCTATAATATCATATTATATACATGTTGCTGTTATAAAATGCTAATTGCTGCCACAAAACTTCCGTATGTTAATAATGCTACATGTAAGGCTTACTGCTCTCAATACTTTGTAAAAACAATAATCATTTTAACGCATTACATATTATTATCTTATATAGTGACATTCTATAGCACTTATAAATCTTATGATATGACATATTATAATTTACAAACTCATCATGGATAACAATATCACATTGTATTATCAAAATTGCAGGGGACTTCGAACTAAACTAAACACGCTTTATATGAATATTCTTTCTTATTGCTACGATATAATAGTGTTTACTGAAACCTGGCTTGTACCGGAAATTTCTGATAATGAATTTATTGACCAGAGATACGTGGTATTTCGTAAGGATAGAGACCGTGTAGGCTTAAATAAAAAAGATGGTGGAGGGGTTTTAATTGCTGTACGACGAGATCTGAAAGCCTCCATGTTAGATTGCAATAATCTGGGTAACAGCCCACCACCTTGTGTTGAGCACTTATTTGTTGAAATTATGAGTATCAAAAATAAACGCTCTGCAAGTAACATTATTAATGTAACATATATACCACCAAAATCTAGACCTAATATATATATCCAATATTTCAACTTTTTGCAAGAGGTTCTGAATGATTCTAATAATATTGAATCCTTTTTAATAATAGGTGATTTTAATTTACCCGAGTTAAAGTGGACCCAAAATCCCGACCGTAAGCAAACCATGATCTTCTCCTCTACTAACAATAATACTAATGACATTATTTGTCATCTTAATCATTTTATTTCCCTGAATAAATTCGCTCAATATAATACGACTTATAATTCCATGACTAGACTCCTAGACCTACTTTTATCCAATGTTGATTGTTCGGTTTATGATCCCACGGGATATTTGTCTAAAGTTGATAGCTATCATCCACCTTTTGCCGCTATAGTTCCATTAAATATAAATACGTCATGTATGCCTCGCTGTCCAGTAACTGTATGTAATTTTCACAAAGTTGATTACGACATTGTAAATGACGCCATTGCAGAAATCGACTGGGATCATATAATTGGTATATCTACTGCAGATAATGCTGTTAATACTTTTTATGAAATCATTTTTGAGATTATAAAGAAATATGTCCCGATGTCAATTAAAAAACCCTCCAATTTTCCTATATGGTTCACCCCTGCATTAATACATATTTTTAAAAATAAATCTAGAGCTTGGTTAAAATGGAAAACGTATGGTAATAAATCAGATTATGAAAATTTTTCCTATTATAGAAATGTATTTAAAACTGAATGTGATAACTGCTTTGCCAAATATTTAGAGTCAGTTCAAGATAACATTTGCTCGAATGTAAAATACTTCTGGAAATACATAGCTAATCTTAAAAATAAACCAACAATACCTTCTAAAATGAAATCTAACGATAAGACAGTGAATAATCCTGCCGATATTTGTAACATATTTGCAAAATTCTTTCACTCCGTATATGAACCATCAACACTGAATATAAATCAATGGTCACCTCCAGATGCATTTGCTGAAGGTTGCAACCTTGTCAATCATATTATTATAAATATTAGTAAAATAAAATTAGAACTTATCAGGCTAGACCCTACCAAAGGCAAGGGACCTGACGGAATACATCCTATATTCTTAAAAAAAACTGCTTCCACCATCTGTAAACCCCTACACATTCTCTATAATAAATGTATAAAAGAAGGAGTGTTTCCTGAGATATGGAAACAGGCCAATATAACTCCAATATATAAAAGCGGGTCAAAAAATGACGTATCTAATTATCGTCCTATATCTATATTGTCTTCTTTGTCAAAGCTTTTCGAAAGGCTTATCCATAATGAACTATACCCCATAATCCATCCTAATATCATCAAAGAACAGCACGGATTCGTCAAAAGTAGGTCGACCAATACAAACCTAATGATATATACTAATTTTTTATTTGAAAATATGGACCGAAGAGTACAAGTCGACGCCATTTACACTGATTTTCGAAAAGCTTTCGACAAAGTAGACCATGAATTATTACTGAACAAGATAGCCTTCAATGGTATAAGGGGTAATTTACTACGCTGGTTCGCTTCTTATATTTCAAATCGTAGCCAAAGGGTTGTTATCAATGGTTTTAAATCAGATATAGTCAAAACCACATCTGGTGTCCCACAGGGATCTATTTTAGGCCCTCTTCTATTCGTATTATTTATTAATGACATTTCTACTTGTTTTAAACATTCTAAGTTCTTATTATATGCAGACGACCTTAAAGTATACCGTAAAATTGATAATAATAACGACTGTCTTCTTATACAGCATGATTTAGACCGTCTCACTGAATACTGTCAATTTAATAAACTCCATTTAAGTCTGCCAAAATGTCATTATATTAATTTTACGAAAAACAAAACCATAAAACATTTTGGTTACAAGCTTTGTAATACTTCTTTAACGAGAGTCTATTCCCTACGTGACCTCGGTACAGAACTGGACTCTAAGCTACATTTGGATATTCACGTACAAAATATTCTTAATAAAGCTTTTCAAATGTACGGATTCGTCTTAAGATCTAGCACGAATTTCAAGCGAACTTCTACATACACTTATCTCTTTAACACACTCATTAGACCCCAAGTAGAATACGCAACATGTATTTGGAACCCCCTGTACTGCAAATATAAAGACTCATTAGAAAAAGTACAAAAATTTTTTTATCGAACTATGCATTTCAGATGTCACAGCCAATCTCTTACATATACACAACTTCTCAATGAATACAAAATTTTAAACCTGCATCAGAGACGTTTGTTCTTGGGAGCAGTAATGCTATATAATATTTGTCACAACAAATACGATTGTATTGATCTCACTAACACACTGTGCTACAGTGTACCACGCACAGTGCATAGACGAGCAGTTAGAGCTGGTTACCTATTTGCTACTACATCTTGTCGAACTAAAGCTGGAAGACGAGCTCCTATTTACCAACTGGTTAATGCTTATAATAATTACTTTCAATCGATTGATATCTTTGCACTTAACATTATTAATTTTAAGAGATCTGTCACCGATGTTTTATTAAATATTTAGATTATGAACCCACCTTTGTTAATAGGTGTATACTACAATTTGATACATATGTGGATAATAATGTAGGCTGCACATTTATGTACACTTACGCTATCCTATATGTTATATTCTGCTCTAATGTGTGGTTGTTAATTGTCCCAAATAAACTAAATAAATAAATAAATAAATAAAAATAAAAACCGCTGCGTCATAAGATGATTTTGCACCTTCCGAATCTGTACTTTGACTTACGTAACTATCTCAGATTGTTTGTATGGTCAATGATCTGTGGGGCTATTGGCGTTCTCGGTGACTATCACTTTAGTGACTATTATCTTGATTTGACATGCCCTACAAATGTCAAAGTCTGGTTACTAACCAAAGACATTATGATAAACTTACTATTAAGACTATGCACTGTGTCGGTCCCGAGTGAGAACCACTCGCAGTGTCTATCGTTTTCCTTTTCTCTCCTCCAAATTTGACAGTGAAGTCTTGTTAGAAAGGTAAAACGTCTTTGTAAACAACTCAAACCACAGAACACAAAGACCTAAGCCTGATAGCGATGATTATGAAGAACGCCAATAGCCCTGCTGAGGTAACTATAGAGTGAGATACACTAGGTTTGAGATCTGTGGTGAGATATAATAATATGCATAGATAATATGATTAAACCAAAATTTTATATTAAAACTAGCTGACCTTGCGAACTTCGTACCGCCATATTTTATTTCTCTAATCGCAACTGAGGAAATAAAACCCTGCCGGTAAAATCGAATTACCTAAATTTAAAATAAAACTGGAGTACTCAATTGAAAAATTCATATTCTTGTTCAAAATGCGTGGAGATTTTACTGAGACTATCACTTTCCGGGAGATACCTAGTATTAATTCACTCGTTTAAAAAGGACTGAACTGCGGTGACACTCGGCGCCATTATTTATACCTGATACCTTGAATTTCCCGAACGTTCTAGTTCACATGCTTCGAAAATAATCGATTGATCGATTGTTCGAAATAGGGGTCTCGATGGTTCGAGAGGGAGCTTTGTTTACGCTCAGAGGAGGTCTCGAGAACGAATGAGATACCAAAGCTTTGGACATTCAAACCAGAGATGGCGACTCGATAGAATTTGATGGCCAGATCTTGAAACTTTGATTAAAATTTGGCGCCAAGACTAATAATTCTCTAACAAAAATAGTACAATTTTTTTTGTTATTAATGGTAATAATATTGTAACATACGCAGTATAATTATAAAAATATCAGTCACAAACCATTAAAATAATACGGTTATATCGTGAGCATAAATAAATATAACGTGAAATAAAGTAATAGAATTTATATTCTAAGAAACAACACAGCGCCATCTATTGGGTGTATTTGCAACCTAGATGTTAAACGATATTGAAGAATTTTATCGATGAATTAACGTACTCCGCCATCTATGAGAACTTCATAAAACTAAACAGTAATTAAACACTTGCTTAGGAAACAATTAATAGATACATTTTATTCGTTTACATTCACGACATAAGCGAATAATTGAGATGATAACTATCCTATCCAGTAAGTTAGACCAAAATACGGGTACATGTGAAATTTGATTGAAATCGGTTCAGTAGTTTTGGAGTTTATTCGGGACAAACATCGTGACACAAGATTTTTATATATATAAAATTAGTTAAAAAACTGAAATTAGAAGAATACTTACGCGTGGAGTAGTATCCTGACTGATCTCGCTTATTTATTGCATTAATGTTTCTTATTTTCCAATAAAATAATAGCAATAACAGTTATTTTATTTAAAGGTCCAAGGCATAACCCATTAGATAAATAGGTAGTAATAAATACTTACGTATAGATATGGTACCTATTAAATTAATAAAACGCTTGCCACTTTTCCACGCATGCTTCCCTAAATAAAACCCAAACATCAATGCTTCCTAAATACCAACATATTTTCGTTGAAAATGAACGATGCGAATAGGGTGGGTTACAATATCTCCCCGTCCTCGTAGCCACTCTCCACTCGCCACCCCGAATTGAGCGGAAATATCCACCCTCGGGACCCTGGGACACAGTTGGGGTTCTGAATGTCCTCACCCTTGCTTCAGTCTAGTGCCTTTCGACAGATATAGAATAGATGCGTTCAATATTTCCAGTAAGAATTTTTTGTAGGTAAGTTTGTAGGTAAATATTTTTATTTATATATTAATAATGTATATGTAGTGATACAATATAGTAATGTTTACCCTTTCCCACCCCCTACTCCTATCATGCCCTATCCGTCCAAAGGCTGGTTGCCTGGAAGAGATCGCTTAAAGCAATAAGGCCGCCCATTGTTGACCAATAAGAATAATTTAATTTTTAAGTTGATTGTATTCGGTGTACCTTGGTCATAATAAAGAGTATTCTATTCTATTCTACAACCCTTGGTGAATTATTTTAGTATTTTATGCCCTAGCCTAGGTATAAAATATTTATACCTCTAATTTTCAATTACGCAACGTTTTTAGACCGCGCGTTTTAGGTTTGAACGACCGCGGCGTTCTCGCTAGACACCCGCGGCGTTGTCGCTGCACACCCGCGGCGTTCTCGCTACGTATCTACTTGGTATTTTTATTAGATACCGCTATTCGCTATTTACAGGCCACTGGCCCGCGCATCGGCACGACAAGCTTGCTAAGTGTGTTCGCGCTTAGGTTAGGAATTTGCATCATACCTCCTAGGTTAGTGTTAATTTTATCTTTATTCCTATTCAATTATATATGTATTATTATAAAACAATAAGTTGTAGGTATACAGTGGTATACATATACTACGTACTTAAGTAGGTATAATTTATTTTGTGTGATAAATGATAATGCAAAACACAATTAAATAATAATACATGCACGACGCCCACGCTGCCTCAAATTATTCAACGCAATCGATTAGTATTTACTATGCTCTTCAACGCTCTTTGTCTGCCTCTTCGAGCGAAGCGAGCGATAACCGATCGAGAATCGAGGTCATGCGGCGGCGGGTGGCGCGGCGCGGCGTGGCGGCGGGGGCAATCCATTCTGAGTTTCACGTATATTCTCATAAAATCATCTATAATAAGTACTAAGAGTAACAGAGACATACAATATAAAATGATACGAGATAGAAAGAGATGGCATATGAACAGCTAGGAATTCACGGGGCAGCCTATACTGGCTTACTGGCAGTCGGCCATACTGGCACTGGCAGTTGCGATTTGTACCTGGCTGAGCGTGCGAGAGAAAGAGAGAAATAGAATTTACTGCTGGGACTCGACCGCGGCCCTCGACTTTAGAAACCGTCTCTTTCAGCCTTTTCCAGTTCTGCTTCGAGAAATTCGTGTTGTGAGTTGTGCCGTGTCGTGCTGTGCGTTATTAACATAATATTATTCAGTCATAGATTATACGTGCTATGTGTTGTAATAGTCAATTACAATCTAATTGTTGTAATTGAATTTGAATTCATTTCAATTATTATTATTCAACTGATTACGGTAAAGAGTAAAGTGTCAGAGTCAGACTTTCGTTTGTTATTATTCTCCGCCGGCCATTTTGAATTTAATATTTTTCGTTAGTAGCGAAAGGCGAACTGTGAAGGCGAAAGCCAAGTGAACAAAAACTAAAAATGATAATACAATCCCATCAAGCCCATGGATAAAAAAATATTTACATTGCTTGTGTTGCGAAAAGTGAGTGAGTTTTTGTTAAAATCTGTAAAATGCATATGGAGTTAGAATGTACAATGAGAGATTTATTGTAGAATGTATTGAAAATAGTACATAAGCGGCTTTTGTGGTTTTGTTTACAAATAAGTATTTTGAGTTGTAATTTCCTATACTTATATAAGGTTGTGTAAGAACTAAAACCAAATAGAATAGACATAATATTGCTTATTTATTATCCTACCTACTAGTCCTACATAATTGTAATGCGACAATTCCAAAAAATTAACAATTAAAAAAATGCGATGAATGGATGGATGTTTGTTACTCTTTCACGCCAAAACTACTGAACCGATTAGGCTGAAATTCGGTAAGTACCTATATAAAACAATATATATAGGTTTTTAAATAATATGGGACAACTTCCACACGGGGTCATCTGGTCCCAAACTAGGCTAGAAGCCTGTACTGTGTTAACCAGAAGACTGATATACATACTTATTATATAAGCTTATAACACCCAGACACAGATTAACAGACATGTTCATGCATACAAATGTTCTACCTGGCCAGGGATCGAACCCGGGGCCTACGGCACAGAAAGCAGAGTTATTACTATTTGGGCTAACGAGGCCGTCAACGCTTTCACACCAAAACCACTGAACCGATTAGGCTGAAATTCGGTAAGTTGGTACCTACCTATGTAATTGGTTATACTCTGGAATAACCCCATAGTCATCAGAAATGATGACTATGTGGCTGAAACTGCAGGGTAAAGCTAGTTTACTTACAACACAATATAAATAACATGATACCTATCTAGTGATGTGTTTGAGCGGAGCTTTGCGCAGGTGTACTGGTCTTAAAAACAGATCTGAAAAACGATTTCTGGGCATTCATGGTCAGGGCTATTAAACTGTGACGCGACCTGTACCTACATTTAGTTGTAAGATATTGCATGTGCATGTTTATGTAATAAGCCTTTTAAAAAAGTTAAAAATCTGTAAAAAAAAGTAGTTTTTTTAAATTCATCTTCATTATCATCTTAGCATTATCACCTTAGATTTCCATCTAGTCAATTTGTAAGCAGCTTGTGTCCAGCATGTTTCTGCATAATTGTCAATTTTAGGGTTCTTTACCTCAAAAGGAAAAAAGGAAACACTTAGGATCACTTTGTTGTCCGTATGTCTGTCTGTCTGTCTGATATCAAATACTCAGGTCTGCGGTCCCTTGTGGCTGTAAAAAAATCATACTTCTAAGTTAACGCAATCAAGAGTTATGGTCAGTTTTTGTCACTGATGTTAACATCTTCATAGCATAGTTCAAATGTTTGAGTGTTAGATTACGATCTAATGGCGCGGGTTCGAATCTCGGTAAGATCTTATTTTGGTTTTTATGAAGTGGTTTTAGTAAATATTTCCAAAAAAAATAATTTAATGACTTGTTGTAGTTTGCAACTAGGTGGCGCTCTATGTTCTTAGACGGCGTAGCCTTTTGTTTACGTGAACAATTTATTTTATTAATAATTGTATACAATATGAATATCATCATCATCATCATCTCAGCCATAGGACGTCCACTGCTGAACATAGGTCTCCTGCATAAATAAACAGGCAATATGAATAAAGAAAGAAAAATTTCACCTACAAGCGGGATTTGAACCTTTATCATCCACACCAATCCATGTGGTGTGCACTCTTACCGGTGGGTTCCCAACAAGTCACAGTAAACGAGTCACACTGGACTGTGATACCTACCTTTTATCTTTTCCTATTCATTTTGTATTTCAAGTGAATAGACTGCTTGCCGCTCAGTCTATAAAAATATAAAATAATTTTATTAAAAAAATGAGATATTTTAATTACTGTGTTTTAATCTTGTCAGTTTCATCTCAAAGTTCTCTCTGTGTCTGAGTAATTCGTCTGTGTGCTGAGTTGGAAGTAGGTAAACTTCTTTTCTGAGCCACAGGTTTTGGCTTTGATCCCTGGTCAGGTCAAACATTTGTATGTCTGTTTCATCTGTGTCTGATGTTTGTATGCGATTATATTATGAATGTATTAATAGTATTCTAGTTATACACAACACACACTTCAAGCTTAGCATAGACCAGGAGACAATGTGTGGAAGTCACTCATATTTGATCTTGAAAAGTATGCCTAGGTCAACCCATGCTTTCATCTTCATTTCAGCCATAGGACGTCCACTGCTGAAGATAGGCCCATATATTTCCATCCAGTCCCGTCGTACGCGGCCCGCCTCCAGCGTGTTCCTCCCGTCCTTATCCGATAGTCTGTCCAGCAGTCCATGGTCTCCATTCGAGGAACTTTACAGCCCAATCAGCCATTAGTTTTACGTACTATGTGCCCTGCTCATTGCCACTTCGACTTGCTAATCTGTTGGGCTATGTCGGTAACTTTCGTTCGTCTATGGATCTTTTCATTTCTGATTCGATCGCACATTAATCCCGAGCATAGCCACTCTCCATAGCTCGTTGCGCTATTTTGAGAATAAGGCCCACAGTCGCAGACTACATTTCAGATCCATAAGTCATCACTGGTAACACACACTGGTCGGAGACCTTTGACTTAAGGCACCGAGGTATATTGGACGAGAAGACATTGCGTAGGTTTCCAAACGCTGTCCAGCCTAGTTGGACTCGACGTTTGACCTCTTTCTCGAAGTTGGACCTGCCGAATCGGACTGCTTGTCCTAGGTAGATTTAAGAGTCCAATAACTTCTAGAATCGAGTTCCCAACCTATACTGGGGTCGGCACAACATGGGCATTAGACATCACCTTCGTCTTCTCCATGTTCATTTTAATACCGACCCGTTGAGAAACTCTGTTGATATTAGCTTTGCATTTCTATTATATATGTTATTATAATCTGCTACTTATTCTATATTGCAAAACTACATGTTCTATAAATAGATGATATTAAATAAAAGCTTGCATTCATAGACCTCTTAAGAAAAATGGGATCAAGGTACCTACTCATATAAATTTTTGGTACCTCGTCCATATACCTAGTAATGCATAGAGGACTAAATGAATTTCAATTGTTTGCAGGTATCATAAAACATGGCCACAAAGATTGAACCTGATTTACCATCATCACCACCTAATGATGAATCAGGTTTGTAAAATATGCCCTTTTCTATACTAACACAATACCTAATTAAATTGTTTATATAGAAATGATCAGATAATTTTATATGAATTATAACAAAACTAATTCAGAGGGACATAGTAACCATTAGGTTAAAATAATTATGAAGGGGAAGGTGACCTGAAACTCTCGACAATAAGTTGTCCATATAACCCATATGAATTGACTCGAGCAGTGTAATTGGGGGTAACCTGTTCAGAGAGTAAACATTCAAATTATTATTATTATGCCTAAGGCCTTGTAGGAATCTTAGTGACTTGAAATAACTCGTAGTAATAATTGTTATAGACCCAAACATTTTAAATTTAGGCATCCCATTGTATTCAAATTTATTCTATATTACCCTATTTAAGAATTGTTATAATTTTCTGAATGAATTATTGATTAACTAATATCCAATATAACACAGAAATGTAATATACCCAAAGGCGTCCATTAGGTAATGTGTACCTAAGTACACATTAGTTGATAGGCTGCTGTCAATTTTGCAATTCTAATGTGATGAATGACTGAATGACGTCAATAAAGAAAGAAATTAGTTGTCCGCCACTCAGTATCTCTCATGATTGATGGCAAATGGCACTGATTGACGCCAAGCTCGTGTTTTAAAAAACAAAAATAGTTCAGAAAAGAAGGAAAGATGGCGTTGTAATATAGAAACAGAAGAGTCAACATTGAAACCTTTAATATTTACCTAAACAGAATGCATATTTTTGCTTTATTTTGTATTTAATTTTTTTTATTAAATTTTCATGTGATTGTACACTACTTATAAAAAAACAATAGTTAGTATTTACCAATGGGAATTATTATCTGTTCTGTGCCAATGGTTGAGACATTTCTTTGACATTTATTGCTTTTCTACATTAATACGCCATCTATTATTCCTGTGAAACTACTACTCTGGAGTTTTGGCGGGAAGCCGAAGAGTACAGTTTGGCTCCCGTATCTTTATCAATTATCAGTGCATTTTCGAGTGTTTAACGTGTAATAATGGTGGAATATTACGTGTTGAGTGTTTTCGAAGTTACACAAGTTTCTTGGCAAGTGACGCGAGAGTTGAAATGTGATTTTTCGTGTTCCCACCATAATTCCGGCAGCTTCTTGTAAAGACCACCACTTTACTAGAGCTGTGACTTGACTGGGCTTGCCCTGACTCTGAAAATTGACTAATTGACCATATTAACTTGAAAATATATATAACTTGACACTGGCTGAAATACACTAACGTGTGAGTCCATGAATTTCCCGTGTAAGCAGGCTATATATACAAAACTTGACACTGGCAATACATTCGTGTGGGTCCTTAAAAGAAGAATAAAAAACTACTATTCATTTTTTTTATAAAGAAAACGCCTCATTGACTATTCAAAGTAATAGATGAATTAACAGGAAGAATTTATTTGCATAGTATAATGTGTGTTTTTATGTTTGTTAGTATTGCATTAATTTAATTTAGTATTATGTTTTTTTGCACTCTGCATGATTGCTTGATTAACTGCAATAAGAGATAATTAATACTACTTATTATATTAATATAATTAGGTATCAACTAATTTAAGTTCATAAATAACTTTGTAACATTCAAAACTACAAATCGTTATTAGATTTGTAGTTTTGAAAATGAGTCACAAAATAAAAAATGTGAAATAAAAATGAAAATGAGTCAATATAAACCATCATAATTAAAATGGAGGAGGTCTATCTTCAGCAGTGGATGTCCTACGGCTGAGATTATGATTATAATGAATTAGTATTTTCACAACTTGGCACAAAAAAAAGAATAGAGAAAATCATCGGGGTGTAGTGCCCCCATATAGTGCAAAAACTATTAACTAACATTAAAATAAACAGCCTTTTCCCCAAGCTTTAGTTATAGTTCATTCAACAAAATATTCAAATGGAAATACTTTTATTTTACAGAAGGTGAGGGAGAACCAATAGAAGAGGAGAAGAAGCCAACTGTAGCGCCTATCAATAACAATGTCCAAAATTTACTAAAACGTCTCCAATCGTCTGGTGCTCTTATAAAAAAGCCCAAACAGGAGTACCATTGCTTCACTTGTAGAGAAGACTTTGACAACTGGGAAGACCTGGAACAGCATCTTATCCAACACGTATCCCTGCCCTCGGTGGTAATCGACAAGCTGCCGTCAGACGATGAAGACCTTCCCATGTCCGGTGATGAAGATTGGTCTGATAATGAACAAACACCGGTGCCGCCTCAAACTCCTAAAACACCACAAAAAGTAGACATATCACAACTCCTCAAAAATACTGGCCTTTCTCTAAAAAAATCCCCAGAGGCACCTAAAACTTCAAATGCTGCTCTCGACAAACTAAGTGGTCTCGGTTTTACCATAAAAAAAAACAACTCCCCTATAAAAAAAGAAATTAAGGAAGAAGCAGATGTGGAGAAAAATAATGATGTTATGCAAAAATTAGGAAAACTTGGTGGTATCAAACTTAAGCTTAAATCTGATGGAAATAACACTAACAGTTTCAAAGTAATTAATGGATTGAAAGATTTCAAAGCTTCCGATGAAGAAGATGATGAAGAAATGGATAAAAGCATGGAGAACCAAGATGGGGAATCCGATGATGATCAGGAAAGGTCTGGAGAACAAGAGGGTTCTGCTGGAGACAACTATTCTGATGAAGAAGAAATTCCGCTTAAAGTAGCACCCAAACTAACCGAGTCAAAGGTAGCTGCACAAAAAATGTCCAATTCGCTTAAAAATTTACAAGGTAAAATTGTAGTTTCTAAAGTGGAACCCAAATTGTCACCGGCTAAACCAACAAATTCTGCGAATAAGGCTCCAACTGAAGCGCCTCCACTAAAACCGATAGGGAGGCCGAACATTAAACAAACTCCAAAGAGAGGGGCCAACCTCCCGTTGCCGACTAGAGAACCGATGCAGATTACAGAAATTCCTACATCAAGAAGAGTTTCGTCTAATTCCACTCCAGAGCGACGCCAGTCCGACACAAACGCTGAAAACGTGGTGGTGAAACAAGAAGTAGATATTGGAGATCCTCAACCTACAGCTACCGTTCCACTCTTCGCAGATCATATAAAAACTGAGAGGACATCGCCACCCCCAGCTGTACCTAGCGAAGTTGGTCAGACACCTGTTATTGCGTGTGTTAAATCAGAGCCCGAGTCAGTGTCTACTAATGCAGCTCAGCCACTTTTCGGCGCACAAGTACAACCCACTGTGCCTCAACCACTTCCCGTTACAAAGACTGAAGATGCAATCATAGAAATTAACGGCGATTCCAATGACGAAGACGATGACTGTTGTGTGGTGTCTGCGACTCCGGCGCCAGATGTGAAACCTATTATTCCAAAAACAGAGCCTTTGCAACCGACTTATCCTCCACCCGCGTACCCCATTAGCTCACAACCGAGTTACAGTAGCGCTTCCACTATCTCATCGTTAGAGAAACAGCACTCTTTTAACTGGAACGCACCTGACTCCAAACCTGCAATCGACATTTTAGAAAAGAGTGCGGATGACATATTTGAAAGCTTGCTATCTAGCGCTACAAAGAAGGAAAATAATTTGCTATCTGATGCCAGTGAATACATATCATTAGACACGTTAGGGCCGCAACACTCTTGCGACGTTTGCAACACCAGGTTCACAGATGTCTCGCTGTTAGAAGACCACATAAGAATGACGGGACATTCTAGAACTATCATTACGCCGGCGTCGTCTTCCACGCTAATGCCGTATAACCCGTCGTCGAGTATTTTGCAGAGCCTGCTCCCAGTAAAACAGATGGTAGAACAAGTGGGTAAGATAGGGATGGGAGGCGGCCCTGGGTTCACTCACCAGCAGAATGTGATGATCAACATCCAAGCGTATCCAGGTTCTGGCGGTATGATGCCGCCGCCACAATCACCTTACAATTCGTACGGCCAACAAATGCCTGGACAGAATATGCCAAATTACGGACAAACCCCTGGTGGTATGTACAATACACCACAAATGCCTGGACAGTATTCAAACCAGAATTTTATGGGACAGCAGCCTTATGGCCAGTTCCAGAAACCTGAATACCCAGGAACCGTGCCGTCAAATTCGTTTGATACCTCGTCTATGTACTCCACAGCTTCTCCACTACAGAGCATGCAACATGCAGTTTACGGACAAGCGCCGACGAATTCAATGAGTTCACAGCTAGGACAAATGGGTCCACCGCCGGTGCCTACTAGTAATCCTTACGTGCCCAGTTCGAGTCCCGGTGGAAGTATGAAACCGCCAGCTAGTGGAAGTGGAATTAGAATACAGAACATTCAAACTTTCGCTCCGGGACAACCTATCGGCGGGTCTGGCCAAGGCGCTCTTGGCGGTGTTGACGGACATGGCATGCAGCCGTCAGCCCCTGGTCAAATGATGGGCGGCCAGATGCCCCCTCCAGGGCAGATAAGAATGGCGGCTGGTGCCTCCGTAGCTACTCCACGTGCTCGTATGCCCAGCGTCCGAGCGCAAAGGCCGACCATCAGACCAGGGATACAGGTGCACGGACAGATCCGAGGAGCCAAACCAGGAGTACGCATGCCCATGAAACGACCTGGTAACGGTCCCGGTGGACCGATCATGAAGAAGCGACCGAACGTACTGCTGCCTGGGAAACACGACAATGAGGACTGTCAAGTGATGTCGTTGCAGAAGCAACGAGAGGGCATGCCGATGATCAAAAGCGTCCAGGGTGCTAACGATAAAACGATGAATCTCGGCAGCCAAATATCTATAACAAAGAAGACCGTGAACAAGGAAGCTAACGCGATGGCTAACGTGTTAGCGTCGCGCGGCATCAGCATAAAACAGAAGCAAAAGAGTCGATCTCCGTCTCCGGATCGACCATTGCCGCACATCCCCAATCTCGGTGCGGGGATGAGCATCAAACACACCTCGAAATCCAGTAGTTTCTCTATTCCCGAAGCCAAAGTTGGAGGCGGCATGCTACAGTGTAGAATTTGCAAGAAAATGTTTATGAACCAAAGTTCTCTAGGGGTGCACATGACTGCCGCTCACCCTCAGAGTAAAGTGCCTATGTTTAAGTGTGAGGAGTGTCCGGCTTCATACCCTAAAATATTGCAGCTGCAGCATCATAAGCGGGTGTTTCATAATGTAATGGGTCCGAACCGTGAGTTAGGTTTGCCTGTAGTGGATATGTTACAAGAAGACAATTTGAAGCGATTGAGTAATTTGGGTATATATAGTTTTATTCCTCTGGCCAGTAAGGAAACGTCGGGTGGTTGTTTTGGTATTCCAGTAATCTCAGTGCATAACGCGCAGAATGGCCTCACAAGTAGCCTTCAAGCTCTTGGCGCCGATGGACTGTTAAGTTTGGGACCTCTTAAACCCTTACCTAACTCATAAGCTGTATTTTTATAATAGATTCTAAGTGATAGAGAGTTTTATTATAACAGTCACTAAGTATTTGTAGCATTATATTTTCCATTGACGATGCAGAATTTTATGTAACGGGGGTCGCTCATCCATACCAAATGAAATTTCCCACATATGGAGAAAGAGAGAATAATTGTCCACTAAATTGTTTGTTGATGCTTTTTGATCTGGGTCTTTATTAGCGCGAAAATATATTTGGTTGATGATAACCGTATGATTTTTTCACAATTCTAAAAATTGTTAATAAGATATTTTGAGGTTATTTTTATTTTTTTAATATGAATGAAAATATTAAGAAATTTTATTTTGTGTAGACGAGCAACCGCCTTAAGTGTATCTATTATTATTAATATAGAATGTATGGATTATGGATATGAATGAATAACATACATTCATCCAACTTTTTCTCAAATATTGTGCAATTATTTTTGTATTTTTATACCATTGAGACGTGTTTCTTACCTAAACGAAAATGCAAAAACTAAAGTTATTTGGTATTACCTATTACCTAATTACCTGTATAACATGCGGGGCCATGTGATTTCTAAATTCTTTATTAGCTAAAGTCTGTCTATATATTTTTATCCTCGTTTATAAAGATCGTTCTATCGTTGCGCTATCTAGTGCGTGCCGACTTTTGGTGAAAAATCTTTCAATCTAAATTATGATTTAAAAGTACAAAAGTACATTTGAATTCAAATTTTTAAACTCGTGGATGTCACACTATGAGTGTGAATTATAATGTCAACTCGGGACACTTACACCAGCATTTAAGAACACTATTATGGTCTGAATGCATAGGCCCTGGAAATCCAATTGGAAACGAACGGTTTCGAACTGTGGTGACAAACGCGGTCAGAAATTCCTTACTTAGCACAGTACCTTACATAAGTATTGTTCTTGAATACGGGTGTTACCGTGTTTGTGAGACTAGTTCTTCAGTGTTATTCAATAATGTCTTTGATTACCAACCACGTTTTGTTACAATATTTATTTTATGTGTTTCGAATATTGCAGATAGTTTGCAGTACATTTGCGTCAAGGCAACAATAAGCCGACACTAATGTTGATAACAGTTTTTTTTTTCTATTGTATATGTTATGATGCGTTGCGCCTGGGCGTCTTGTTGTAGTTTTGAGTCGGTATTCTGGTCAGCCGGAATACCATTTTCAATTATATTTAAGGTGAGGCCTTTTTAGGTCCCATTAGGTCCACGTACGTCAGTAAAGTGGGTTCATACGAGCGACTAATATTGTTGTCTCGGTCGCACTTCGGTCTTAAGGTACGTCTTCTATCTTTGTTGTTCATCATATGTCACTGTGCAAACTGCACACTGAGCAAATTGCACGTGCCAGTTGTTGATTGAGTAAGCGCTGGGAGAACGCTGGGAAATCTCTCCTTTAAATCTAAGAATATTTGCATAACACATTAGTTGTTCATTTGGAAACAAATAAAATAAATATTGTAACACATTTAACATTTTTGTGGATATATATTTAGGGCGTCTTTCACCATTCTCCAGTAAAGTGTTGATTAATTACTCGCCGATAAGTGCTACTCTGCAAGTAGAAGTCCAAAGTTACTTTGACAGTTTCACAGAAAAAGGCCAGTTTATGTTCCGATTAGCATAACTCGGACATTATTAAATTATCACTGCGCCTTACTCGCCACTTTAATAGACGAGTAGCTTACTCGGCACTTTACTCGAGGATGGTGAATGAGGAACTAAGTCTTATTATGTTGTTAAGTACTTATAAAAATTAGAAATCATGGGGTCGGTTCCTGAGCTATATAAAGTTTAGTTCAATTTAGTTGTTACTTTCTTATCAATGCCAGATTACTGGTAATAAGATTGCATCCTCATTCTTTGCACACCTGCCCGATTCGGACGATTCAACGCAGACAGGCGTGCGAGTTTTCATAGGATTTTTTAAAAATAATTCTACAATTCGTTTCCATCGGCACGTTCTGCTCAGATTATAGATGTGCGTCCATCTTTAAGGGTCGTTGAGTTCTATTCATCACTTTTAACAACTTTTCCTAAAATCGCGGAAAAATATCAGCTTCATAGGTACATGTTATAGGTCACTAGCGTCTTGCCTTTGCTTTGCTCCGGCTACTAATAAACATATAAACCTTCATCTTGAATCACTCTTGTCTATTGATGAAAATCCGTTTTGTAGTTTCAAAGATCTAAGCGTATATAGACGGCGGGAAGAGACTGTTTTATAAGTAAGGATTGTTGGAATCTTTCGGTTGGCTACATAGTGAAAGTTATTCCAAATGCGAGTACAATGAGTATTAATACTACTATTTTAATTAATATAAATAATATATATAGTTAATTAATTTGACTGCCTCGGTGGCGTAGAGGGCACATGCTCGACTGCCAATCAAGAGGTCCCGGGTTCGATCCCCAGGTCAGGCAAAGTGTTAAATATTGGATTTTTCCATTAGGAATTATCTCAATAACTGCTTGGAGTCTGGAACTGTGCCCGGTAGATGGCAATAGGCTCGCCCCCTATTACATGGGACCAATAACATACTGGCGAAATGTGGGTGTATCTACTATGGGACTGAGTCCTGGGTACACCTCTGCCTACCCCTTCGGGAAAAAGGCGTGAATGTATGTTATGTTTTTTTTATAAATAATATATCCGAAAGTTTGTAAGGATGGATGGGTGATTGTTACTCTTTCACGCCAAAACTACGGAATCTATTGAGCTGAAATTCGTTAGATAGTTTAGGCCCTGGAATAACGCATAGGGTCCTTTTATTCCGATATTCCCGCGGGAACGAAGACTACGCGGGTACAACCGCGGGGCACAGCTAGTGTTTTCAGTATGACTGTTGACATTACATCAAAGTATTATAGCACAAATTTTATTAAGGTATCTTTAATAAGTCCTGTCTTAAATTCGAAATAATTCTTGTAAGTTAGTGCGTAAGTATGTAAATTCAACATTATAAATAAGTAGGTAGGTATATAATTTGAACAGAATCTTAGCTTTAAGTCTTTAAGAGTAAAAGATCCTATTAATAATAAAAAAATGCGGAAGTTGAATATACCTATATGTTAGTTAGCATCACTTTGCTTACGTTTCGTTAAAAGAACTTTAAAGGTCCGTGAGCGGCGAAAAGAAGCTTTATAGAAATTTATGAACGTTGCCCATAAGACCGTTTCGTGACCGTCGTTGGTCGCGAGCCGTGCAAGGCCCATTCATTAGCTGTGCATTCACAATTTCTATGCGAACGGTGTTGATACGTTATTCGCTCGCGCAGACTACAGCCGCAATAGGCCGCACCGCATTATATATCAAAAATCCGCCTATACATCACTTTCGTAAATATTATAAAAATAATACATAAAAATAACATATAAAATGTTTTTATTATGCGATGCGGTGCGGCCCGGCCCGACCTAATGTGCGCGAGCCTATAGTGGGCAAGGGGCAAGGTACATAGTTCCGTATCCGTCGCCTAGTCGAATATGTACATAATATAACCGTCCAATAACGCACCGGTGTAGTGGGCAAAGAGCTTTAAGCAAAACTACTTAACCGATTGGGTTATTCCCGAAATCCCCTCTGAAAACGCACTGGGGATACAATTTTCTCCAAACATTACCTTTTATTATTTTATCATGTTTTTTAACATAAAGCGCTAAATTGTTATCTAAGCTTACTTGTAAGTAGGTACCTATCTAATTAAATGATTAATGTCATTACAAAAATAAGGAGGATAAAGAGGGAAAATTTTTATTATATTTTCTGAAGAAAAGAATTTACGAAACCGCTGGGTGCAGCTAGTAAACTTATATATTTCTCCTCATTTTGATTTATTTATGTTTTTATTTTTTTGACTCGAGAGTTACGAGGCTTGAATTTACTGCGCCATAATTTTGTGATCACATTTTTTTTTTTACAAAAGTACAAATTATTTTGAGGAATATACTTAAACCAATTTGATCTCAAAAATGTAAAACTGAAAATTGTAGCGCAGTATTTTCAAATGTGTATTTTTAAGTTTGTGATATCGGCAGAAAGACTTTAAATTTAACCAAAATGCTTATCTATCTTGTTATTTATCTATATTCTATATGCCTAGGAATAATATCATAATTCAGCATGTATACATTGCACCTTACCTGCAAGTCATTACAATAATTATAAAAAACAAATTTAATTATGTGAAATAAAACAGCTGTCTTCCTTACGTGTGACGTCTTAGAGGAACTTTTTAAACGTTTTTTTCAGATGTCCCTAAAATTTACCCTGAAATGTCCCTACTTGTTTCTTGTAGGGACATATTGTAATATGGACTTATAGAGACTTGCTACTGAAACTATACCTATCTTATTAATTTTGTTTCGTGTAAAAATTAACATTAACGTCTTCTTAAAAAGTGTTATATTTGTAAATATTATATTCAAATAGTATGTATACTTATAAGAATAACTTGTTATTAAAAGTTTTGAGTTTGGTGCAACTTTTAGTTTAGGTAGGTAAGCATAGAGTGACTTGTACTCATTTTGTAACTGATTAAAATATTTTATTAGAAACGACAGTGAATCTAAATAACGTGAGAAATACGAATAAACGTTTAACAAATACGATATAAAAATGTGTATTTATGCCCAGATACCAAAACATCAGCCTTTTTCCCGAAGAGTTGCCATCTACCGGGCTCTGTTTGAGACTCCAGCCCGCCTAGCGTGGCACGGGGATAACTAGTTTTCCCCGTTTTTTCTCTCTTTCGCGCCTGCCTACAATTCATATCTGCTGTCTCGTTCAACCCCTTGGGACTTCGTTTTCCATGCTCACTGTGCTACCGGGGCAGACTGTCTTTGAGAAAAGTCATAATGAGGATTCTAACACTTGGCTGGAACTGAGGATCGAATCCGGTTCGACTTCCCAGTTTACGCTACTACCATTATTGTAATAGCCAAGTGAATCACTGCGCCACCGAGACATTAAGAGTCGAGTTTATGCCCACTTCTGTTATATTTAATGGGAGTTTACTAAAATTTCACTGCCATTGACAATAATTATTAATTGACCAACTACAGTGCACAGCAGTGGGTTTGATCTTTTAAAGCTGGATAGATATCTAGATTATACGCGGCAAACCCTCGAACCAATGTACAAGGGTTTGCGCGCGTAATTTGGATCTAGCTTTCAATAAACGGATACGGTCGGCGTATCTTGGAGTCTGAACATAGGCTTTGCGAACTTTAGCGCATGTATACTCGTGAAAAAAACTTATAACCACATGAACAAATTTCTTCAGGAGTTTCCATGCGCTAAAGTTTGTATTTACTAACACTGTCAGAGTCTTGTATATGTGTTCTGTGGTCAGAGTATAGCTTGAATAATGACAGATGAACAAAAATCTAATTTTTGGCTATAATTCGGTAAATTAACTTCTAAGAGGATATGACCAAAAAATTGATTTCTTTTGAGCCGTCATTGATCAAGATAAATATTGAACAATACAGTCGCACCTTTTTTTTTGCCAAGCTGTAAAAAAATCTATGGAGTGGTTGAGAATAAAACAAATATTTTCCACATTAAGTTTATTTACTTAGTGTTACAATAAAGCTTTAATGAAATCACCATAATCTACCACACATCAAGAAATCCATAGAAACATGTACAATCATTGGTATCCCTTTCCCTTTTGTGCAGGACTTAAAAAATATACATTTGTAGACATAAATACTCAGTAAATGCATAATTTAACCATTACTAGTTATTTTTACTTCATATTGGAAATGCCTTATGAAAAAACCCTAGTCTTATAACTTGGCACACTCATTGAGATTTTCTACAAACATCGTGACTAGGGTCTGTTTTTCCTTACTTGTTGGAACATAACAACAATGGCTTTTATTTCAAGTGATTTATGGTGTATTTTTATGTTAATTGTGTAAATTTCGAAGCAATCCAACTTCTTTTAGATATTAATAATAGATTAGCACATCCAGTTTGGTATTATATATTATATTAAGTAGTTACCAGTTTAGTTGTTTATAAGTTTGCTATGAAAGTAAAACTAACTATTAACTTGACTTGACTATTTACTTAAGAACTATAATTCTAAATATTTAGTTTTAATTTCCCTCGAGTATCAAGTTAATTGGACTCTTTAATTATAAAGTAGATACAAAAAAAGATTCATTTTGGGGCAACCAACTCATTAGACCTAATAATAGACACTTTCCTTTGGGAGAAACTGGGAGTATGCTTCTTGGATTTAAGTACTCTAAGGTTGTAGCATATTATAATATCCGTAAGTAGAAAGAAGGTGGTACGAAGGTATTATTCAAGACGGATCAATTCAACGTCGAAGATTAGGGTGGAGTTGGGTGGGATCACTCCTGGATGTCCCTGCTGGCCATAGGCATAGTCAGGGGTGCAGGTTAGCTTGGCACGTTCACCAACTGACATCTGAAATTTGAACAAAATAATTATAAGTTAACCATGTGGTTCCTGGTTACATAATAGGGCCACCCCTTTCTCATCTGGTGGGGGGCTTTGACCGGCAGAGGGAAATATTCGGAGTGTAGGCAGCAACACTCTCCCGCACCAAGTATTCCAAATACTGGGATCACCAAGCCCAGGCGGCTTGGTGATCGCCAAGAGTAGTGATTACGGCAAATTCCCCTCATATGAATTGTTTATGGTGTTCTATGGGGGAGTCCTATGTTCAGCAGAGGATGTCTTCTGGCTGATGATGTGATGTTGTAGTATCCTTTGTACAATGCCTGAGTCGCATAGTGGTCTCAAGTCAATAAGAATTTTGATGACAGCCTGGAGTTTGGAAACTGTGCCTGATAAATGGCAAATAGGCTTGCCCATTGCATCCTGCGACATAAAGCTTTCACTTTGTCCACTCATGACATTCATAATACATGCTCATCAGTTGTAGGTACTTTTGACTTGGCTTTTCCTTAGAACAACATCAATTTGTTCATGAAAAGTACTACCAACTTGACCATGACCACTTCACCATTTCTATTACCTAGATATTTAGATTTCTATGGTAGTCTTCATTATTTTTTATTTTTAATAATAAATAATGTTCTCACCTTAGCAACTCCCTCATCCCATCCCTTGATGACCTCCCCCTTGCCAATCTTGAACTTGAAGGGTTTGCCGCGGTCACGGGACGAGTCAAACTTTTTACCAGAAGTCAGTGTACCAGTGTAGTGGACCACAACTGTTTGACCTTTCTTAGGGTATGTGGAGTCTGGAATTGAGAAAATATACTATTATTGTTATGGACCGCATCTGTGGTCTAGTCACAAGGGATACAGATAAGCATGAGGCACTGGGTTTGGTTAGGTTTATTTTGGGATGTTGCCGTTTTTGCATTAATTCAAATAGGGATATGTATATAGTTGAATTTTATTTTTAATTGTTATTTGCACGCCTCAAGAAGGTAGAATGTATTGGACTAATTAAAATTTATTTAAGACCTGTTTGTACATATAATCCTGTAAATAAAATGATTATGGTTATGATGTTTTGAAAATAATTTATAGCAAAATAGATAGACCAAAGAACAAACCTACCTACCTAACAGTGAAATTGAAACTAAAACATTTGACAGACTTCTATACTCATGTTCATTTTGTGGGAAAACACACACCCCCTCCAATAACTTCTTTGATAACCTCATTAATATTCAACGGTTTAACTTGTTTTTTTTTCACATAACTAATTCAGTTTTAATCCTCTCTCCAAAACATTAAAACATAATATTATTTTTATTGGTGGCAACATCCCTATTTGTTGCATGATTATGTACATGTGTACAGTATCTGTTTTAAACCCAACAAAAACTGGCAGAAATTGCTTTTGACACTTCTAGTGCTCTTCTAAGTTCTAAGGATTAATTTACAAATATCCTGGGATACCAATATACCTACTAAATTTAAAGAATTAATTAAAACTTAAATAAAAGCACCAGTGCAGCAGAGACTAATGTTTATTGATTTTATGATAGTTAACCTATGATAACCTCAAAGATAAAGTAAACCCAAGATTTATTATAAGCTGTCAAAAGTCAAGGATAAGTAAAAAAAAATGAATACGTACATGATCTTTTAGTAGTTTTTAGCATATACCAAGGACATGACTATCCTTGCGGGGGTATTGGCCACGAGAAGGCAAGTGGTGGGAAAATTATATTCCTATGAGAAATATTTTTACTTAATCAGAAGTAACTACATCTTTGACCTTTTTGTTTGGGATATTACCTTGCTGAAGTGTTAATTGTAAGTTTACTCAAAAGATAAACACGAATACCAAGTTCTCTTTGGTTTTCGCTACTTGTGGCCATGCTAGGGGCGGAGCTGTTTGATATAGCGGGCAGCGGGTAATTTATGCGAATAGTCGTGTTACTTACCATCTCCTGGTGTAATAGTGTCAACAGTTACACCCATGGCTTCTTATTTCCTTTTACAACGTGAATCAAAACCGAAAACCAAAGAATTCTTCGCCGAAGGTAAAAAACAGCAAGACAGCAAGCTAAGCTCCAGTGTTGCCAACAGTTTAATAAGCTTCCCACCAGATTTTACTTCTAAAATCACCACCACTAACAAAAAACGTCCCTACTGATAATCACTAAATTTTCCATTAGACAAGTTTTTAATTAATTTTAGCCGTAGGACGTCCATTGCTGGCTTTACTGATTCTCCCTAGTTTTCCATCTAATCTACAGTTATAAGTGGCAGGGTGTTCCTGCAGTCTTTATTAGGTCGTCTGTCCAAAATTGTGGCAACGTACTACGCGTCTTATTAGTAAGCTGAGCTTATTAATACGACCTAGTCATATACCATGTTTCAGAGCCATAAATCATCTTACACTGGTCAAAGAACTTTGATTTGAGGCTCTGAGGATTTTGTTTGCTTATTTTGGACGAAAAGACGTTGTGTATGTTTCCGAACGCTGCCCAGCCGAGTTTAACTCTTTCTCGAAGTTAGACCTACAGATTTGGACTGCTTACAAGTTTAGATTGTAGACTTACGATTCAACAACTTCTTAAACCAAGTTAGATACCGGTACAGGGATATGGGGTTTGCCGTGGGGTAACCGGCCATAGAATAGTTCACCACCCTCTCTTCCAGTGGTTGCGATGGCGGCCTGCTAAGGTTTATTGGACTAGAAGACAGCAGCAGCGTCCTCTGCGTAAAACCATCGAACTGCGCTCGCCAACCTGCCTGCCAAGCGTGACGAGAATTGCCAAAACCCCCCATATGAAGAAGGTTTTGTCCAGCAGTGGGCTTCCAGCGGCAAAGATAAAGATGGCTGGGGTGGGCACAACATGGACGGTGGATATGATATCAAGATTCCAATCTGTTTTGATTTGGAAAAGGTCTTTTGGAAAGGATCTAATTTCATGTGGTTTAATCAAATAGTTAATGTCCCCTTGACATCAACTATCCTCGAGTAGTTGATGTCACTTCTCACTGTAATTTTACAGATTTTGTTCTCTACCATATTATTATACAGAGTTTTCTCTATCAAATATGACAATGTAAATGTAATATGACAGTACCTAGGTATTGAAGTGAGGAATATCTATAGATATCAAACTTGTAACGAGATTTAGTAGTATAATTATCATATTTCCACTAACTGATTTAAATAAAAAAAAAAAAAACCACTAGCCACCAAACGCAATATTTCACCACTGACAAGGGAGTCCAAACCACTAGTTCTAGTGGATAATCCACTAAGCTGGCAACAAAACAAAAAAAATCCACTAGCCACCAAACGCAATATTTCACCACTGACAAGGGAGTCCAAACCACTAGTTCTAGTGGATAATCCACTAAGCTGGCAACAAGCTCAGGGACCATAGACAAACCGTTAACTGACAGTGACATAGGTCAGTCAGTTGAGAATAGACAATCAAAAGACAGACTTACATTTTTTATTTTACGTCGCAGGAGAAACAAGACACGCGTTAGTATATTTATTGCTAGTTTCAATGGCTAGGTACGATCTCGTGGCAAAAAAGCTAATATTACCCCTTAAAATACATTCAGCCCTTGCCGCTGTCCCTCGTGCTGCAGGCAATAATTCCCTTATTACTGTTGCAACAGGATTTTAATAAGTTGTAAGTGTGTGCTTAACCCATTAGCGCGGCATGTCGCGCGCGGTTTAATTTTCGATGTAGTTCTTTGGCGCTGGGCGCACGTATCGCCCATTATTAAGCCCGTCACACACGTAGCTTTATTATATATTAATATACCGTCCTTTATTTTATATTATAGCAAGCTACCACACACGGAGACGATACTATAATAGGTATATTTTATATTGATACTGTAGTTTATATTAATATGCAATACCTAATATATATTACGATTTATGTTGGTGACGTCATAGAAATATAATATATTATAGCTGCGTGTGCGGTCAGTTGAATATTTGTATAGAAAATATATCGTAATATGCCTTGCTATGATTTATATTAATATATATTATAGCTACGTGGGTGACGGGCTTTAACCACCGCGCACGACTTTCATTACAACAAGAAAACGCTCGCGTGTTTGTTGTAATCAATAAAATAAAATCCACGAGCGGCATGGACGTACCCGGGGTCACTCGCGGATTCGCGGCTAATTATTGTCAAGATTGCATTCAAGTAGTTCGGTGATACTGAAGTATTATGGCAGTGATGAACAATCCCGATAAGGAATATTTCATTATAGGCTTAGTTTTCAATTTAGAAATCGACTGAAGTCGCTAAAGACTGAAGATCTCAGTCAGTTTTAGTTAGGTTCAGTCACTGAACCGCGCCACTTTTCTCGTGTCGTGATTTGTCGCGTGGGGGTATAGCTCTTAAAAGTTAGCCCCCAAATAAAGTAAACGCCTTAAAATCGAGACAGAATAATATCAATTTTAACAACAGATATGTACATTTTGACGATATTAATTTATTTATAATATCCTTATGCCTTTTTCTTTACGATGTTATTGGCGAATATTTGTCTTGAGACGTCACTCATTCTGTGTTGTCTATATAACAAAGAAGTATAGGGATGGGATAAATAAAAAAATATATGTTACAAATATAAACATTTTATAACAAATAGCTATCAATCATCATAAAAAATTATTATTTCCACGCACTAAAAAAATTTGCTAAGTACATGATACACCTATGTAAATTAAAAATATTTTGAGAATTTGAAGCCATAAAGCTTATGACAGACGTAGATATAATAATAATATTTTGAGACATTTATTAAAGTTTGATTACACTGTGCTTTTAATAAAATTTAGTAAAATATTTTGTATTATTACAAACAGCATAATAATATGTACCAATTGTTGATTGTGTGAGTAGGTAGTAAGTACATTATTATCCCTACATGGGCACCTACCTTTGTGAAAGGCTTTATTTAATCTTATATTTCGTAATGTTTATTGTTTTGTTTGTGCTTTGGAATAAATATCATTTTATATTTATATACCTACCTACTTAATATTGGTAACATACGTTTTTAACTTATTGTTTACCTACTACATTGTTGCCTAACATCAAATTGGATATCGGGAGCTTGTAATTATAACAAAAAGTTATTTGTATATTTAGTATTAATATAAGACAGGTAATATTGTAATTTTAATAAAAAAATGAATAGAACATTGAGTAAATTGTAGCATAATTTTTCGGCAACATAGCATTTGCTTAATTTTTTTTTTATATAGGTAGGTAGGTGCTTATTCTATTGTTAAAATCTAAATCTTCACTACATTATTTAGACCATTTATTAAATTATGTATGTATGTATGTAACTAAGTAATAAGGAAATTAAAAGTAGGTAGCTGTATAATATTTGTTAAGTAGATACATACATTTATTTTAAACATTAAAACATTTATTTAAGTACCCATACTTAGATATAATAATATTTTATTCTATTACCCTCCATTACAATAATATAAAAACATTTTTTATAATATTTTTTTTTAATCGTTACAATATAAGTAATATTTCCGATATTTTCATCGCAGCATAGTGCAGAGGCAATAGATAAAAAAAACTAATATGAAAAATTAATTAAATAATATTGACACTGCACTATGGCATACAACGAAAATATACCTATATTAAAAAGTTTACATTCATAGACACAAATATTAAAACAACATGAATAATAAAATTTTAACCGTAATACAGCCATGTTTTAATAACTATTTATTAATATTATCTTGGCGGCTTTTATACGAGACCATTATTTACTGTAAAATTTTATGATGATAACTGAAAGTTTTTCAGTGGTGTATATTTGTCTCGTAACATTATAGTAATTTCGATAGTTTAAATTATAATGCCGCCAAACATTATTTAAGAGGCCGTACTGGATCTCTATAGTGTGTCCAAAAATCAGTACGCGAAATTTTGCTGATTATGTTATTTTACAGACGTAATATAACAGTTAAAATACTGTGCTTAGTTTTACAGTATTGGTACATAGTAGGTCCTATATTAGGTATGGGTCAATTTTTACCACTTTTATATAAAATTTCTGAGTAAAAATATTTAACTTACTCAGATTTTAGGGGAAATAATATTATTACGTAAAGAATTGATTTCGATTTTGGCTACTTTTAACTCTTGTACATAAAATTTAAAACTCAGAAATAAACTTTAGTTTATAATTAAACCCTTTCCTAAAAATAGAATTCAAATATTAAAAAAGACACAGATTTTTGGAGATTTTTGGACACACCAGAGTTATCGTATACGGAGCCTTAACTATAAAAAAGAATAAAAATTCTGCTGGCTTTTATTTGCGTTAACTATTAATTTGAGATTTATCTTTTTTTAACTAACACTTAGAAAGACATCGATCTAAGAAGACATTAAGCGAGATCTACCAAGAAAATTTTATATAGGGAGTACAAGACGCATGACAGTAAAACTATGTTTATTTAATGGTTAATGGTGAATTTTGCTGATGTAATTGCATATTTTATGACAATCATAGGTATCTAGGAAAAAAAATAGGATTTTTTTTTTGGGAATGTGATTGAAAAATAAAGAATAGTCAATTAACTTTATTATCTAAAAGTACCGATACTTTTAATATTTAGGCTAAATCAATTAGATTGATTGTGTTATTGTGTTATGGGAGATAAAGTTGAATCTTAAAGGTTTTTGGAAAATTCACAAGGATTAAGTTTAAAAAGATTTTTATTATGCCTTATCAAAGAGTTAGTGTTAGTTGGGAAGAGTTAGTGTAGAAAGATCAGACGTGAAAAATATGGAATGATATGTATTTATCTATAGAAATATGAATTATGTTTATGAACTATGTAAATGTTTATGAAAATAGGAAATAGCAAGAATCTTAACCACGACCTTTGTTATTGAGAATAGTTTTTATCTGTGGTTTATTTTCTTAAATGGATTTTAAACCGACTTTACTTTTAAACTAAGATTTTACGAAAATAAATACAAATACTGTGCATCGGCAAACATCGTAAACACCTAATTTAAAGTTTTATGGTATTTTTTGTGCGTATTATTAGTATCTTACATTAGAAAAATGACACTTGCGTACCATGCCCACAGTGGTGATAAATGGAACACATAGGTACCAAAACAAAATAAGACAAGGTGACAAGTAGGACTAATTCTAAACAAATCCCAGATGTCACCAGTGGTGACGAAGGAGGTGGGGACTAGCGGGAAGCACCTCTAGCAACTCGCAAGGAATACTACAGAAGTACTAATACTAACGTAGCGATACCTAACTTTTCGACTAAGTGAGAAAGGAACGAAATCAGCCGATACGTATTATTTTTATTGCAGTATTGTAATGTTTTTATTTAACTTAAGTGATTCTGATTTCTTATGAGGTTTAATAGTACACAATAATTACCTACAATACCTAGTTTATAATATCAAATAAGTTTATGTTTCTCATAATGTATTTGCTATACAGTAGGTGCGGTCGTTTTATCTTGACGAGTCTGAACATACGTTCTGCGAACTTCAGTGCATGTAAACTCGCGAAGAAAACTGTTATTACTTATTACAATCAATTGTAATTGTGATTCAGTTTTGTTCAAACAAAACTGAACATTACATTGACAATATGCATTTGTTCGTATATTTGTTTATCTGGGATTAACAGTTTTGTTCACGAGTTAACATACGCTGAAGTTCGCAGAGACTATGTCGTTCAGACTCGCCAAGACAAAACGACCGTACTGTACTTTTTTCGAAGTTAAATTGATTCTTTGCTGTTGCTAATTTAATTATATCATTTTTATATTTGGCATTCCTTTTGGCATTTCAGTGATTAGGTTAAAGCTTAAGGGCCTCTTTCACCATCCTCGAGTAAAGGGTTGATTAACTACTCGATTAGTGCTACTCGGCAACTAGAAGTCCCAAGTAACTTATGTCAGTTTCACAAAAGAAGGCCAGTTTATGTGCCTTACTCGCCACTAGACTAGTAGCTTACTCGGCGCTTTATTCGAAGATGGTGAATGTGGCCCTTAGCCTTATAATGTGAGATATAACTAGCTACTGATATTTTTTACGGAGAGATAAAATCTTTTAATTTAAAAATAACACAGCCACATATAGCATTAGAGTAAGTAGGTATAAGTACATAAAAATCTGCAAGATATAACATTGTCCATTGTTATAGATGCCTACTATTGTAGCATTGTTGTAACTACATTGTAGCATAGCGCAGGGTCTGTGGCGAGGTTTAATTATTAACCAAAAAAAATTGGTTGTCTGTAAAGTCGGTTTACTGACGATAGTTGAACGTGACAACGCGCTCACTCAAGTAGGAGAGAGACGGATGTCGAAAGCTGCCGAACGCAAAGGCCGATTGTGCTTCTTTGTCGCTCGTTCCGCGCTCTCGCTTGCACTTCAAGCCTTACATGGAACGCCTCAGAGCGAGGTAACGCCGCATGAGTCATATTTTTTCGTGCGTGCAGCCGGCTCTATCGAATTATAAGACGTTGTCACGTCAAAAACATAAGATCACGCTCTTTTTCCAAAGGAGTTGTCCTGAGACACAGGACTCATAGTAGTTACACGCACACTTCGCCGGATTAATCAAACAAATTCCTCGCTTTTCACATAAGAATGAAAAGTTTATATTATATACTTTAATATTGTTGTCACATCTCTAATCATATCGGTGTGAAAACAGCTGGTAGTTAGCGAGAACAGTGCCTAATATTATAAAACCTATCAGAGCAACGATGATCGTTATAGGTTACCAAACAGGGACTTAAAAATTATTTCAAAGTGCCCCAAAAATCAAAAGAGGAGTGCAGTTAACACGTTTGATTTGATATTTTAATATATTGATTCATCATAGTCATCTGCAGGCCTAGTATGAAACTAATACAAGATATTATCTTCCCCGGTTTTTCCTCTTTCTCGGCGAACAGAATGCATCTTCTGCGACAGAATGCATCTTCTGTCTCTTTCACATCCATTGGGAAATCGTAGTTCATAGTGCTTTATTGGTATAGTAGGTATACATAATTTCATACAAATACTGACCATTGTAGCCATGCAGAAGATTTTGTTCTCTTTATAAAAGTACTAATTACAAAAAAGAGTTCTATTTAGTTTTCAACACGAGCTAATGAAAAATTGATCGACGAGGTCACATCACTAGAAATTCGTTCGGATATCGGGACGGAGTGATATTGGCGTTCGGATATATTCATGGCGTGGAAGGTTCTTCTTCTTGGTGATGCTTGGCTAGAGCGAGGAGGATCATTGTTAGTTGTTTTCTGCTGATCTTGCCTTCGCTGCTATATTCTACGCCTTGGAGAATTGTTTCTTCGAATTCTAACAAATCTTGAGCGTCGTAATCCTGAAGCATAGAAAATATATCTTGAATTTCGGTTATCAGATAAGTCATCATCTCAGCCATAGGACGTCCACTGCTGGACATAGGGGAGGCCTATGACTAGCAGTGTACGTCTATAGATTTTATAGATTCGAGATGGAATCTATAAATTTCCGTCTAGTACTACGGTATTAGGGTCGTTCCATATCTGACGGAAGATGCGTCGAGCGTACCAACGGTTGTACTAACGCATCATCGGTTGAGTGTGTAAGGTTGAATGTTTTATCATACATTTGCCTGTTCTGACGTTACGCGAACGATAAAAATTAGACGCGACGCATCTTCCGACAGATATGTAACGATCCTTAACGCCAGCGGCCATGTCTCACGGTTTCTTTCGCTTAAAATTCAACTTAACTATACCTACTTATCGACTGAGCGAAGCGAGGTCTTAGAGTTGACAAGTGGGAAAAACCTGCGCTTGTACCCGTTTAAGGATTGACCTCTGGTACTCGTATGTAAGTTTGATCGACGATAAACTGAGAACTATTGATACAATCTTATTGAAACTGCAGTCAAGTAGTTCATAGTATTAGAATTTTTAAGTGAGACAATGAGCCAAATCGCCTGGGGGGTTCCAGATATATAAGGGTTGGTTTTTATAATAGATCTGACGATAATTTAAAAACCGATTATATATTTTTCAAACTAAAGTTTGAAAAAAAAATAAACACGTAGTTTAACATAACATAACATACATTCACGCCTTTTTTCCCGAAGGGGTAGGCAGAGGTGTACCCAGGACTCAGTCGCATAGTAGATACACCCACATTTCGCCAGTATGTTATTGGTCCCATGTAATAGGGGGCGAGCCTATTGCCATCTACCGGGCACAGTTCCAGACTCCAGGCAGTTATTGACATAATTCCTAATGGAAAAATCCAATATTTAACAGTGCCTGACCTGGGGATCGAACCCGGGACCTCTTGATTGGCAGTCGAGCATGCGCCCTCTACGCCACCGAGGCAGTCACGTAGTTTAGAATCAGCATAAGTATATTAGTCAAAGTTTGTATGCATGTATGTATGTATGTTTGTCCGACGATACCTTGTATAATAATAATAAGTGGTAAGTAGGATTTGTATAAGCAACTATTACCTTTTTCACTAATTCTAAGAGATCCTTTAGAAATCCTCGAAGTTCTTCGTTTTCAATTGAACCGTTGTTGTCCTGAAATTAGGCAACATTATAGATTTAATATTATATATTATTATATACCTATATACCTTGTATACCTTATAGACTGCCTCGGTGGCGTAGAGGGCGTATGCTCGACTGCCAATCAAGAGATCCCGGGTTCGATCCCCAGGTCAGGCAGTGTTAAATATTGGATTTTTCCATTAGGAATTATCTCATTAACTGCCTGGAGTCTGGAACTGTGCCCGGTAGATGGCAATAGGCTCGCCCCCTATTACATGGGACCAGTAACATACAGGCGAAATGTGGGTGTATCCACTATGGAACTGAGTCCTGGGTACACCTCTGCCTACCTCTTCGGGAAAAAGGCGTGAATGTTATGTATGTATATTATATACCTTGTAAAATACAGCTTGATACTCACTTATCACCAACAGGCTACCAGCTGTCACCAGCTGAACAAAAATCAAATGTTTTGGTATTACCTATATCCTTTAAATTAGGTACATAAATGGTGTCATATCACGTAATTTATAATTCAAATGATTATCA
Organism: Hemistola chrysoprasaria; assembly: GCA_947063395.1. Taxonomy (NCBI): domain Eukaryota; kingdom Metazoa; phylum Arthropoda; class Insecta; order Lepidoptera; family Geometridae; genus Hemistola; species Hemistola chrysoprasaria. The sequence continues at coordinate 6,144,892 of OX346733.1, read as the reverse complement.
AATACCCTCTTGAAACTTAAATTTAGCCAAAAAAATTGATATTTGTTCAGCATTCATGTATGAAGCAAATTTTTAGAAGGTATAGTTATGTATAGGTATTACTAATTATTACCAATAAAGAATCAAAGGATTAATGGATTTTAAGATAAAAATATGCTGTAATGATCTGAAAAATTGCTCAATTTTAATATTAACGTTAATATTATTTAGATAATATAAAAGTATAAAATACAGCAATCAGCCACAATAGGTATCTGAAAAACAAAGCGACGCGACGTCACCTTAAAACTATTTTACGCTCGTTTCATGTCTTTTTTTTAAATTCTAGTTCATGTCTATTTATACAAAATACAATAAAGCTAGAACCATAGTATTCAGTGCTAGAACTACATCAGGCACACGTGTGCCACGTACGCCGATCTGGGCGCGTCAGAGCCCATACATTTTGTATGGCGACTAGCTGTTTAGTTTTAGTTACATTAGAAAAACGCCTAATAAGAACTGTTTTTGGACATACATGTAATTAAACACGATATAGGTATAGAAGGAGTTCTCTTTAAGATTTGTCATCTTGTCTTTGATTGACCAATAGAGTTGTACATAAAATATATTATAACCTTTTATAATGATATGTAACAAAAATAATAAAACTACAGTCCATCAAATCTAAGAAATACCGTTTGACGTTATATCTTTTCAGGGAATAATATTCAAACCAAAATAACATTGCAAAAATTTAATATAAAATTTAAAATTTAAATAAAAAAAACATAACCATCAAAAAAGGCGTAATAAGAACTGTCAAACGGTAATTTTATTTTCTTTTATGGACCCCACACGAATGTATTTCCAGTGTCAAGTTATATAAATTTTCAACCTAATATGGTCAATTAGTCAATTCAGAGTCAGGGCAAGCCCAGTCTATAGTAAATTAAATAATAATATTTATATAATAATCTTCTAAGTCACAGGTATAGTAAATTGGTGGTCTCTACAAGAAGCTGCCGGAATTTTGGTGGGAACACGAAAAATCACATTTCAACTCTCGCATTACTTGCCAAGAGACTTGTGTATCTTCGAAAACACTCAACACGTAATATTCCACCATTATGAAACGTTAAACACTCGAAAATGCACCGATAATTGATATAGATACAGGAGCCAAACTGTACTCTTCGGTCTCTCGCCAAAACTCCCAAACGGTACTTCTTAAGCCGGGACTACAGCTACGTGTTAGCGTGTTATTTAACAATATTCTGTTAAATAACACCACTTTTCATGTTATTGTGTTAGGTAACACATGTTGTGTTACCTAACACAATAACATGCCGCTGCGAACCCGGCTTACCATGGAACCGGGTGTAGATTTATATTTTCTCTAATCTATTAGAAAACTTTAATTGATTCTAGTGGAAAACTAACTTACTCTGTCATATAAGGAGAACACTCGTTCTATGTCATCTTTCGTTAGTTTCGTAGCTCCCTGGAAATATAAACGTTTTCACATATTTATATCTAAATTACGAGTAATAGAGTAGGTACCAAATTAGATTTGGCGACAAAGATCTTTTTTATACCACGTTGGGTGCCACTCTGTGAATATTAAAGCACTGAGAAATGGCCCTACGCTACTCTTAGTAGGTACTGATAATTTTCTAACAATTTTTGTGGGGAGGAGAGATCAACGGTTGCGTGTGTAATAGTTTTTGGGCCGTTTTTTTTCCTTTTTTGGTCCCACACGAATGTATTGCCAGTGTCAAGTATTAATTTTTGGGCCTTGCAAATCCTTGAGATGACATTTCTATGTGCTATAATATTCAAAGGGTATGAGTAATAATACAGAAGGTACACCTACTAAGATTTGAAGTACAAGTACAAAGTTTTTTTTAAACAACGTAGGGCGCCAGTTCTTAAATGACATTTGCTTAAGGGAAGATGAACCTTTTATTGGCCTTTTTATTTATTCGTTTATTAATCATTTTATTAATGCTCATTATAATGCATTAGCTTTTTAACATTATAATATTATTTATTATGTCTAGTGTCTATCCTTTACTATCTACAAAACACAAAAAATTTAAAAAATAAAATCTTATCTAACCTAACTTAAAAAAAATACTTAGAGCAGTAATATGTTATAAAAATTTATTAAAGTATAGTTTAGTGTCCCCTGACTCACCTCTATGCCCTCCTATGGGTGCGTAGTGCAAGACACAAGCGTTAGTGTTAGACAGACAGAAAGAAAGGCAAAATAACAAGTTACATGCTATTGTTTTTTAAAAACTTGTGTGTATTCAGTGAAATGTTAATAAAACTATAGAAGAACACCTCACACAACTTTTGTGTTGAATTAATGTTACCTTGTAACTTGTTTGTGGTAAATTGTTGGTAACTTGGTTATAAAACGTATTTACAAAACGGTTTACCTAGGAGTGAATCTACCAGCCTAATTAAACAACTTGAAGTCACAAAAAGAATTGAGTTCCCTTACAAACTGAACAGAGGATTCATTTAGTATGAAAGTAGGAATTTTTAACGATTTTTTATGTTATTTTTTTAAATTCAGTTTGATGGGGATGCATCTTCACCAGTATTATACATATTTTCAACACCTTGTATAATCTAATCTTAAGAAAATGTGTTCTAAAATATTGAAGTTTTCAAAAAAAAAAAAACAAAAAAGATCTAAGTAGTTCTCGAAGCAATAGTAGATTTTATTATTTATTTATTTATTTGGGACATCTTCCACACACGGTCATCTGGTCTTTAACTTAGCTAGAGGATGACTGATAGACATACTCATATAAGCTTATAACACCCAGACACAGATCAAACCAACATGTTCATGCACTGCAATGTTTGACTGGCCGGGGATCGACCCTCCGACTCGGGCCTTATTTGGTGCATAGAAAAGCAAACGTCAAAATTTCTGTACCACAGACTTTACAGCTATATAATTTAATGTTGACGCTACTTTTTCTATATCACAACGCCATCTTGCCTTTCTTTGGGAACTATATTTTTAAAGAAAACGCCTCATTATCTAAGTTACCGCTTGATAGCGACAAAGAAGTTGTTTGGGGTGCCACATGTATAGTTATATTAACACATCACTGTGTGTATTAAGTATTAGTTATAATATTTATTTAATGTGAAACCTAGGATCGTTATTTATTATGCTATTTAATTTGCAGGTATTTAAATTGCAATATTATACTTATCGAGTATTATGTTTGATAGAAAGCAACCACGCGATCATCGCAATTTCCCGCGAATCTTAAGCCGGGCTACAGCTACGTGTTAGCGTGTTATATAACAATATTCTGTTAAATAACACCAAAGCCACGCCCACTTTTCATGTTATTGTGTTAGGTAACACAAAAACATGCCGCTGCGGACCCGGCTTACCATGGAAAGTGGGCGTGGCTTTGGTGTTATTTAACAGAATATTGTTATATAACACGCTAACACGTAGCTGTAGTCCCGGCTTATGTCTTACAAATCCGCGATCGAACATACAGACGTCATCCTGATGTATCCCACGATACATCAGGATATCAGACGTCATCCTTTTATAACGCGACCGCATCGCGCGAATGCCAATTACTAGGACACGTATTCGAGATCAGGCCCATGATACGGAGGCAGCTTGTTTCCCCGTTTCTTTTCTCTATCGCACCCGAAAATGCTCGTCTGCCGTCTCGTTCTAGGACTTAGTTTCCCTTGGTAACTGTGCTAGCGCCAGCAGAGCAGTACCTATGTTTGATCGCAGATTCGTGCGACTAAAACACGCGTGTACTAGCGATTAGCGCGATCAGTCGTGTATTATTGGGACGAAGCTTAATATTGCAAGATTAAGTTTGTTATAAAATTAGCTAATAAATAAATGAGATGTATGTAGTTCCTTCTATGTACTAATGTGTTTCAAGATATATGTATGATATGATTGTCTATGTGTGTAACAAGTTAACACAAAGCAAAATCAATATGGAAGAAAATGTCAATTCATAATTTATTTATTTGAAGATTACCATGCTCTAGGGGTTTGTTTACACGGATGCCGTGATCAAAATGAATAAACGGATCATTGAGCGACTGATACCGTGATCGGTTACAAATAAGCTGGTTTAGTTTACCCACAATATACAGGTATTGTGGGTACACTAAGCCAGCTTTTAGAAGCGTTATAGACACGTTATAAAGACAAAAAATCTCTGTATAGAAATGTATGAGACCTTGCCCACTAGATCGTTTCGTGATGGTTGCGTGCACGGCGAGTTAGCTATCCGTTAACAATTTGTATGAGTACGACTTTGATACTTCAAAGTGGGCAAGGTACACCGTTAAGTATCTATCTGGTCAAATACGTTCATATAACGGTCCTGTAACATACCGGTACAGTGGGCAAACAGAAAGTGATCACGGTATCCGTGGCGACTATAAATAAGTGCTGGCCTGAATCTAAAATTTCTAATAATGGGATAGCATCTACATATTCTAAAATTGTAGTGTAAGTATAAAACAATTGAGGGATGAGGCGGTTTTTTATGTATGTACAATAAAGATGAACGCCTAACCTAACTAATAAAACCTATCCAAACAGAATGCGCCAAATAGTAAATAGTACTTAATAGCCAATTAGTTACCAAAGTGACCGAAGCTAAGAAATCCTATTAACCCTCGCACACCTGCCCGATTCGGACAATTTGACGCGGACAGGACCAAAATAGATAAGTCTAAAGAATCAAAATCATCAAAAAACCAAAAAATCGTTCCTGATTCCTACAGTTCCCTTTTCGTGTGACCACTCACATATTTAGGTATATTTTTTAGCTACCTACTACCTAGTTTAGCTTTTTCATTTCGCTACAAGGCCGACATTGATACTTAGATTTGAAAGCTATTTCTCTGAATATTATTTTATGCATCGCGCGTTTCTAGTCGATTCCGTGATGTGAATTCGTTATTCCAATTTGATTCTCAATTCTTTGTGAAACTTTAATATCCAATAATAATATATTTCTGAGCTAACTTTCTATTCTAAAGCACTAAAGTGCTTAACTTTATTCGCATTTAATACTTATGATTTTTTTACATATTTAGCTTTTATCGTCATAATCCAGCCAATATTCAGAAAACATTCATTAATTATACCAATAAACCTTCCTCTTGAATCTCTCCGTCCATTGGTGAAAACCACATGAAAATCCGTACAGTGTTTTTTGAGATTTTTGTGAACATAAAAACAGACTAGAGAGTGAATAGGTATCTTTTAGGCAAGCACGCACCATCGTCGCCCGCGTCATCACTTACCATCAGATGAGACTGTGGTAAAGTGCTGGACTATTCAGTATTAAAAAAAATAGACAAGCGTAACGGAGGGAATAATACCTACGTTTATCTAAGATATTTACTGGATAAGTTATCTAGTGAAATACAATGTTGGTTATTAACTATAAAACAAGTTATTTTAATTCATTTCAACTCAAAAATAACTGTCACTTCTAATAGGTACCTATAATATCAATAATTTTGTAACCATTTCATATTATAAATATATAAAAATTTCCAATGAGATTAATTATAAAAACAACCCTATTTGGTTTGTCATGGTAGGGTTAAATGAACAAAGTATCAAAATTATTTAATTATACTAAACTTTTCCGAGTGTAAAAGTGGCAAAGAAAAAAATAAGTTTAAAAATAAGTTGACATTTATTGCTGTTTAAAAATGTTTTCTATATTTCTACGCGTAATGGAATGTTATAATAATACGTACGATATGGCGGCTGATGTTATGGCGGGAAATGAAATGTCACTTACTTTGAACACTTGTCTGCAAAGGAAGTTTTCTTTGACGGGGAGCAACCTGTGAATAGACGAGCTTTGAAATATTATTAAGCAGTAACCTATACATAATTCGTATTATACACGGCTTATGTACTCATCATTGGGAACAATTTTCACTTTGGACTATGGAGCCTATTCCAAATTCGCAAAAAAATCACGATTTTTTTCCTCTTTCATATTACATACTACATACAATAATGTCTTAGGTCAACGAACTTAGCTGATTTAATTTTTCGCAAATTTTCGAAATTGACGACAACATCACAATACCAAATAGAATTGTAGCATAAGTGACACAATTTTGCGCATTTGTGAGCAAGTTTTTTTTATGATAATTAGTGACAAGACGAGCAAATCAAGTGCCTCATGGTAAGCATCATGATTATCAGACACAGTGCCACCCAGTGTTTTAAAATTCTAAATTCTGCGCGGCACTGCACTGCGCCTATCACCCTGAGATATAAGTTGTTGAACCTCGACATGCCCAGTAATTTCGCTGGTATCATTGCCCTTCAGACCGGAACACAGTAATGTTTGCACATTATTACTTGGCGGATGAATAACTGGCAAATAAGTGTTTTTATATTGAAAAATAAAATTATGTATAAGTATACGTTTAATTTTTATAATATCCGGTAAAGATGTTGTCTCTAGCTAATATACTTACTTCGCCATCTCGGACAGCTGTAATCTGCCATCTTTGTTCGAGTCAAAAACTTGGAGCTGTGAATTAAAAAAATATTTAATTATGATTAATCTTCCTACCAACAAGGCCTCTGGGTCCCTTATTAGTATTCTGTGCTCTGGGTGAGTTCGGCAGAGTCGCTACAGCTCGTCATCTTTCGCCATTCTAATCTAGATATCATTCGTCTCCCTTCTATCCCTTATTAGACTGTACTAGCACAGTACACTCTGTAAGAACAGTAGTTCATCTAAGGCCAGTCGGCGAGTTAATAGCATAATCTTGTGTTGACGCTAATGATTGTCACTTTTATTCTAAGTTAAATATTATTTGCGTATTATGAGCAGCGCTAGGTTTTTATTTCGTTACTTCCCCATAGTTCATTCGTTGAGCAGTTCACTAGTTGATTCGTTGAGCAGTAAGACATAGTTTGTATTACTGAACATTTTATGCCCTGTAGTTCAACTAAATATTGCTCAATTTTACTTATGATAATGAAACGTTTTACCAATTCATACACATGGCTTAAATATAATCAGTATGTATTCTGAAGAATGATAAATCCGGGTTTGAGGAGTAGTTATTGAGGCACCTAAAGATCCTACAATATTTTTACCCTTTTTTAGTCATGATAATTAATTTTTAATGTAAAACTGCGCTAATTAACTCAATAAGTGCCAGACAGCAAGCGAATGCGAGCGGGCGTACAGCGTTCTTGAATGCGTGCGATCACACTCACGGCACAGCCCTCACTGCCGACACCCGAGTCCCCCACAGATTATGCTTATGTGTGCGTGGCAGTGGGTGCGTACACGGCGCGCACACATTCAGGCCTGATGGGCAGCGGCCAATTTCTATGAAGACGAACTACTGTTCTTAAGTACCTATACTGTGGTGCTAGCGACTTTAGGCAGGAGGTTCAAAACTTCAAACTCACCATTGTGTCAGTATATTCTATTAACTTGTCTTCTGATACGTCGTTGATTTTCTTTGCTTCCTTTAATAAGTCACGGAGGAAATTCTGAAAAATTTAAGTATTCATAAGTTTGTCTCCTGTCTCCTGTGGGTTAAGGCGCGCTCCTAAGCTAATTCACCCTCTCGCTCACACGTACACACATTTTTGAAGATATAAAAAATATAAAAAATAATAACGTCAAATTAAAAAAAAACTAGGAACTACAAAAACAGGAACTAGAAAATAACAATACAAAGATTCAGTAAAAAATCCAATTTTATGCAAACGAGTTTTCATGCATAAAAACCTGCACAAAGAAAAAAAAACTTAACAAAATAAAAAGGCACTGCAAACTAAACTTATTTGGATGGAATTGGATTTTTTATTGAATCTTTGTATTATTATTTTCTAGTTCCTAGTTGTCTTTATTTTACGTAATTACATGTAGTATTTTTATATCTTCAAAAATGTACGTGTGAGCGAGAGGGTGAATTAGCTTAGCACCGCGCCTTAATTAAATCTGCGCCTAGCACGTCGCGCCGTGGAGAGTATAATGTGTTTTCCCCGTTTTTTAGGATTCCGTACCTTAAAAGGAACCCTCACTTTGTTGTTTGTCTGTATATTTATATATCTACCCCATCAAACTTTCAAAAGAACGAATTCCTGATGAAATTACGCGGTGCTGTTTGTTGACACTTCGGCCTTAACGGTAGAAACAGTGCACAAACAGTGCAAAAGTGTCAGACTGTCACCTATTTGAATAAATCCTTTTGAGTTTGAGTTTGAAACATACCTTATATAATAATGTTATTTAAATAAACAAATTAATTAGTAAAATTGAAACCTTCAACTCGTCGGCCTCAATGTACCCGCTCCCGTCAGTATCGTACTCTCGCCAAATCTGGAACCAATCCGCATTGATTTTTCTAATTCTGTCTGAAAATGGACCGTCCCTGAGGATTAAGCTCTAACTTCTCTGTCTAATATTTTTCCCGACCTTAGATCTAATATGTGCGCTCCGACTAGATACCAGAGCACAGAATACTATTACTCAACGATAACGTACTACGTACTAGATTTATCGTTTCGAACTATCACTCTGCTCGACTAAAGCGTATACTGCAATCCGTACACCTTAATTTAGTGTAGCTTTGACATCCATGCAGTGTGAACGCGTACGAAGCTATGCTAATATTACGAGAAATCAAATCGAGTATATATTTTTCGTTTGATTTGATTACAAACTATTGTTAAATGCTAATATTACGAGAAAACAAATCGAGTATTTATTTTTCGTTTGATTTGATTACAAACTATTGTTAAGTGCTAATATTACGTGAAAATAAATCGAGTATTTATTTTTCGTTTGATTTGATTACAAACTATTGTTAAATGCTAATATTACGAGAAAACAAATCGAGTATTTATTTTTCGTTTGATTTGATTACAAACTATTGTTAACGTATTTAACCTTAATAAATAAACGCAACTTGAATAAACTAAGTAACAGAATTTGAGCATGTATTTTTTAAGAACGTTCTTGTCCTTCGTAGAATATACGTCAATGGTATTACTAGAGGTTAGGCACGGGTCGCACTACTTCCGATTAGCACTGCTCGAAAAGATACCACTATGCCTGGAATGAATTTTTTGTACTGTCGAATGAATAGGAGCTACAAAGATAATGTGGAATCAATAATCAAAACATATTAAATATTATGAATGATCACCATGGCAGTTTTAATCAATGTTTGTTACCAGTGTCATTCTTTTCGAATGCGGCAACTTGTCAAATACGCTGAAATAAGCGAAATACATGGCGTACCCGAACATGTCCAACACAACAACGATTTTTCACGTACATTAACATTATAAAGCAGTTTTATCTTCAACTTCTCAACCGATTAAGATATTTTGCGTACAAGGGGCAGACTGAAAGTTTTTAGAACAGGCCACTAAAAAAAGCAGCCTAGGAAAAATTAATTTAAATTTAGAATTAGGAACTCTTTGGGAATCTGTAATGTGTATAAAATTTTCATTTGTTTTTACAAATTGGCAGCCATTTAAAAAGTGTCTGTCGAGCGTCAAAATTATTAGACTAGAGAAAATGATCCATGTTGACGCCTAAAGACGCATTATAAAGCCTAAAATCGCCTAATATTTTTTTTAGCAATATTGAAAAAAGTGCTTACCTTCATAAATTCTACGCTAGATTCGAGCGGATTATCAAATCTGAATAGAAGTAAAAAGTTCTCTTCCATCGGCAGTAGTTGAGCCAACTGAAATCAGAATGTATAAAAAATGCAATGTGTCACAAAAATGTGTACTCAAGTGCGTGAATCTACCCGACAAACGGAACAATTTCCAAAAAAAGAAATTAGAAAATTAGCAAAAAAATTTGTAGTGGTAGGCCTCTTTTGCAGGGGGCCGCCTGGGGAAGTACCACACCTTTGCCAGTTATTCATCCGCCAAGCAGTAATGTGCAAACATTACTGTGTTTCGGTATGAAGGGCAATGTTACCAGCAAAATTACTGGGCATGATGAGATTCAACAACTGCTATCTCAGGGTGACAGGCGCAGTGCAGTGCCGCGCAGAATTTTAAATTTTAAAACACTGGGTGGCACTGTGTCTGATATGGGCAATCATGATGCTTACCATCAGGCACCTGATTTGCTCGTCTTGTTAATTACTATCATAAAAAAAAAAAAAAAAAAAAAGACTATGTGAAGGCGGAAATTGTTTATATGTCGGCCTATTTTTTCATTATAGAAACAAAATATGCCTATGGAGAAAAAATTTATATAATCCAGAAAAATCGGTATTCTTACCGATATATATATTAAAACCAATTATTTTTGATTTTTTTAGGCACCAAAGACGCTTTCCCGTAACAGGTCTCATAATCCGACTCCACTTGGACCAAAGTCCATACAAAAATGTCCGATCTCTTTTGCCGATCAGCTGATCCATTTCGTGTGGAAAGTCGATATTTTGCGATTTTTGAAATTCATTCTTTTGAAAAATCAAGAGGTCCCGGGTTCGATCCCCAGGTCAGGCAGTGTTAACTATTGGATTTTTCCGTTAGGAATTATCTCAATAACTGCCTGGAGTCTGGAACTGTGCCCGGTAGATGGCAATAGGCTCGCCCCCTATTACATGGGACCAATAACATACTGGCGAAATGTGGGTGTATCTACTATGGGACTGAGTCCTGGGTACACCTCTGCCTATCCCTTCGGGAAAAAGGCGTGAATGTATGTTATGTTATGTTATGTTCTTTTGAAAGTTGTTCAGTTTGTCATGTAGATACTAGATACATCCTGTTTAAGGTTACAGTGAGGAAGTGAGAACCAATTCTGAATTAAAAAAAAAGTTTTAAACTCAAATATTAGGTAAGCTATCATATTAATGTCAATAGTTACCGCGTTTATTCACTGTCATGTCGCAACGCCGCCTTCGTACTTATCAAGTTTTCAAGTCCGAATAGAAAAATTATAAAATATGTGTACTCTTGTGGTCGGAAATACAAAACCAAGTTACTAAAAGCTTCCTCAACCAGTAGTATTTATTTGTATAGCCTCCCCATAGTTTATAATACTCATACAACACCTTAAGTATTACAGTATTACTACACATTTTTGTAACCCGTTGCATAAAACAGCTTTAGTGCCATTACAAAATGGTACTAAAGATAGATAAATAACATTTTATTGGTACCACAATACAGAACATATCAAAAACGTATAACTAAAAAAAGTAACAATTGGCGGCCTTATGCTCAGAGCAATCTCTTCCAGACAACCATGCCTCTACTCAGTGTTTAAAATACAAACAAAAATAAGTAAATAATCTATGCTATATTCAAATAGTGTGCATTACTTCCGATGTCTATGGTGGCGATAGAAGAACAAGAAGATGAGACATTACCTCTCGAATATCTATTTTCCCGTCCTGATTGTCGTCATACGCTTCCATGAAACATGCCTTAAGTTCCACCAGCATCTCGTCCGACACCGCCTATAAACAATAAAAACGTTTCTTAACAGGATACAGGACCTCTTAGCAGTTTGACACAATCCTATGGAAAATTTACGAAATCGATGTTTTGTATTCCCGTGTTTCCTCCGAGAATAATTGATTTTATCCATAAATTTATATCCTGAAAATTAGAAGATGAATTAGGCTATGTCCCTGTTATTTTATTTTTGTTCCTTAACTCTTCATTTATTTCTAGTGAACGTCTAATTACGTGAGTAAAACTGGGACAGTTTTTCATGTTTTTAAAGGGTCATATTTCATTTAACAATGAGTTTTTAGAAAAATGAGAATGATAGATAGATAGATAAATTCTTTATTATAACACCACATCTTATTATCCAAAATGACAGGGACATGCTCACTGAAGACCTAGATTTTATAAAAAAAACCATTTCTCTGACGCAGTTATCTAGGGAGGAAACACGGGAATACGTTTGTATGGAAAAATCACCCCTCATCTAACCTCTTAAGGAAAGTTATACATAAAATTATCATTGATGTTATAGATGAAGCAGCAAACACGTAGAAAAAATGTGCCTAACTTTTAGACGCAATGGCTTTTCCCCTCATGCAGTCTGACATAGGTCGTCTCAGGAAACATATTATATCAGCTTGAAATGTCATGTTCATAATCATAGTTGACAGCCTCGTTGGCTCAGATGGTAGTTACTCTGCTCCGGGTTCGATCCCAGCCGGATCAAGCATTTGTGTGCGTGAATATGTCTGTTTGGCCTGTGTCTGGATGTATATGTTTATATATAAGTATATGTATATCAGTCCTCTGGTTACCATAGTAGGCTTCTAACTTCTAGCCTAGTTTGTGACCAGAAAACCGTGTGTGGAAATTGTCTCATAATATTATGTCCCATATTATATTTTACTGGGCAGTGTCTGTGTAGTAGGTACTTATAGCGCGGCTTTTGTATGGGATTGAGTCGAGTGTCCGGGGTGTGTAATGCCTGGACTTTGAATTTGTGCCTGGTTGATGACCTTAGGCTCGCCTTCTATTGCATGGGACTTAAAAAGACATTATTTATTAGCGAAGTGTGGGTGTACCTAAATAAAATCTGTCTGACAGGATTTTATAAGGTACTTATTATAAATATTATTTTGTTAGATTAGTTTAAATATAAGTATCGATTTTAAGGGTTCCGTACCGCAAAAGGAAAAAAGAAACCCTTATAAGATCACTTCGTTGTCGTTCTGTCTGTCTGTCTGTCTGTGCGTCTGTCCGTCTGTCAAGAAACTTTTTCACGGGAACGAGTGGAGGTATCAAGTTGAAATTGATATCAACTACTCAGATCTGCAGCCCCTTGTGCCGAAAAAAAAAATCATAATTCTAAGTTAACGCAATCAAAAGTTATGGCCATTTTACTGCATATTTCCAAACACTGCGCAAGGGGCTAAAAGCTCCATGTTTGCTGTAGTTTGCAACTAGATGGCGCTGTATGTTCTTAGTAGGCGGATTGTTTTCAGGATGGGAAGCGTTTTGTTCAGGTATCTAGGTATGGAACCCCACACTATGCATACATACGTATGCCTTAACAATTTATTCTATTAGGCAGTAGGCCAACACTTTGCCTGACCTGGGGATCGACTCGGGACCTCATGATCGGCAGTCAAACTTGCGCCCACTATGCCACCGAGGCAGAAAATAAATGAGAACATTCAACTTTACCTTTATTCTAGTCCTATTGATTTTTTTCTATTCTGTGTTTGTTTCGACGCCTTGCAGTTGATTATTATTTTCACTTAGTTCCCATTTTTGCTGGAAAGCTAGATGGTAAGATGTACGTAACGAGTAAAAAAAATGAAATAGAGAGTAGTGAGCGCTTATTGTTTGACTATGTCAATGATAGTTCGAAGTAGAATAGATAAATAAAGAAGGCTAGCCCCACCACTACCACTATGTAGGAGAGAAAATGAGAGTAAAAGAGAGGATTCTGATTCTCTGTTTCGCTAAAGCTGTTTGCGCATCTGGCATGTACGCGTAGGACCGATGAAAACAAAATCCAAGATAATAAACTACACGCACCTGAAGTCGGATTCTTTGATTCTTTGACATACCCTGGTATTTGACGTACTTAAAAGTACCAAGTAATACTTATTTTTAAAAGCTTTTATTTAACTTGCAATGTATGTAAGTATGTTTGTTCGGGTGAAATCTTTGAACTCAATTTTGACGTAGATATCTTCAACCGATTAAGCTGAAATTTTGTATACACGTTTAGTTTGGATGACAATGCACGATATGGTATGTGACATCATTCTAAATCCAATATGGCGGACCATCCAAGATGGCGGAATAGTTATTTATTTTAAAACAATGAACTGTAAAGTAAAATCCAATATTCAACACTTTTTTATTTTTGTTTTTTTGTAGTGGTAGGCCTCTTTTGCAGGGGGCCGCCTGGGGAAGTACCACACCTTTGCCAGTTATTTATCCGCCAAGCAATAATGTGCAAACATTACTGTGTTCCGGAATGAAGGGCAATGTTACCAGCGAAATTACTGGGCATGATGAGATTCAACAATTAATAACTCAGGGTGACAGGCGCAGTGCAGTGCCGCGCAGGATTTTGAATTTTAAAACACTGGGTGACACTGTGTCTGATATGGACAATCATGATGCTTACCATCAGGTACCTGATTTGCTCGTCATATCATTCACTGTCATAAAAAAAAAAACTTTACTGAAGAGCATAAAAGACGTACAGAAGTAAAAGCATACCAAGAAAGTTAAAAGTTTATTTTGCGCAGAATTTCATATTAGTTATTTTACCTTATCTTACCTAATCCATGTAAAAGTATTTATGGTAAACAAATCGCTTTGTTTTCACTCATGTCGAGAATATCCTTGAGAATTTGATGGATATTATACGTAAGTTATACGTACTTATTTCTCCTAAGACAATAACAGGGAACGCTGTAAGAAGTAAACAGATACGGGCTCGGACCACGAATATGTCGTCATTATATTTATTGGATTTGTTTATTTGACATTGAAACTCTCATGGAATGGATAGGTAGGTACTTCTAAGGACATAGATTATAAGGACCCAAAATACTTACAAAAAACGAGTGCCGTACCTACTATACAACAATAATTTCGCCTCATTTATTACGCGCCGAACGAGCCGAACGAAACAAATTTTAAAATTCTTTATATTATGAAATTATATGAAACCTCGTACACCGCACCGATTCGGACGATTCGACACGGGTAGGTGAAACTTACCAGAACACCAGGGCACAGAATGATTTAATTTAATTTTTTTATTTATGAGACCTCCCAACGAGGGATACACAATACAATATTATCTTATGACTAGGGAGTCATGGCCAGTGTGTTCTCGCATTTACAGGGAGCCACAGCGTACGCAACTAAACATAGTAAATAGTTGGTTATTTTAACTTGAAATATATAGTTAGGTATATATTATCGGTGATATAATTAATAGTGATAACGTAAACGTAAAGTAACAAGCAGTCCTCGAGTCAAAACATCCGCCCGCTCCGAAGATGATCCAAGTGGATACGCATATAACTCTGAATCACTTGCAAATAACACTTGTACATGATCAATAATATCTTGCAATACTCCACCAATAATTACACGTTAAAAGTTGAAATGAACTAAGGAATTGCATGAAATTGACTGCAATCGTTCGTCATTATCATTTATCTAATATAAACTCAAACTCAAACTCAAACTCAAACAGATTTATTCAAATAGGTCATAATCTGACACTTTTGTACGTCAATGAAGATACAGTACTGAGTCTACCGTGCGTTCGGAAAGATACCTCTACAAGAAGAACGCACAAGAAACTTGTAGGGCTTAATTTTTTCAACAGATAGTTTCACAATATTTGGTTTGGTTACATTCGTTTTCTTTGAAGGTGCCGCGAGGCGGCTATGCAGAAGTTTCCAGGCATCTTTGTCCTCTATGTACTGGTTGACTTTATAATAAGCCTTCTTAAGTAAAGTAGATTTTATATAGGTTTTGAATTTACCCTCTGAGAGCCCAGTTATCTCTTTTGGGATTTTATTATAGAAACGTACACTATTTCCTAAGAATGTCTTTTTATTTGTTTTAGATAATCTAAAGCTAGGTACAGCTATTTTGTCTTTATTCCTAGTATTAAAATTATGAAGGTCACTATTTAATTTTAATTTATGTAAATTTTTACGCACATACATGATGTTCTCATAAATGTATAAGGATGGTAGGGTGAGTATGTTTATTTCTTTAAATAATTCCCTCAGGGATTCTCGTGGACGCATCTCATAGATGGCACGAATCGCACGTTTTTGTAGTATAAAGATAGTTTCTATATCTGCAGCTGACCCCCACAACAGAATCCCATAAGACATCAAGCTATGGAAATATGCAAAGTACACTAATCTCGCCGTGGCTACATCTGTTAGTTGCCTAATTTTATAAACCGCGTAAGCTGCAGAGCTTAGTTTCCCTGAGAGCTCGGTGATATGAGTGCTCCATTGCAGTTTAGAGTCTATATTTATGCCAAGGAACAAAGTTGCATTGTCAATATTGAGTCTTTCACCGTCAAGAACTATAGTATAGATAGTACTATACTAGACTATAGTATAGTATAGTATAGAAGCATGTTCTATGGTAACCAGATGACTGATATGAGTGTACCACTGAATTTCGACACATTATTGTTTCGACACGCCTCTAACATACATACTTATTTATATACGCTTATAACACCCAGACACAGATCAAAAAGACATGTTCATGCACACAAATGTTTTACCTGGCCGGGGATCGAACCCGGGGCCTGTGGCACAGAAAGCAGAGTTACTACCGTCTGACCCAACGAAGCTGTCAATAATGGCAATAATGGGTCTATTATTGTTTTTTTTGCTTTTAGAAGCTGTCAAACTAATCATTTGACAGTTTCCACCGTGAAACTTGTCGGAGATGGTTGATCAGGCACTTATCTCACGGTAATGATATCTAATCATTACCGTGCTTATCTGCAACTGTCGCTACGTTGTATGTAATAAGTAAGAAAAGGAGGTAGTTCTCGAATCAATAATAGATGGCGTAAAAGTCGCAGTGTGCTGAGGCCCATAAGGAAAGTCCGTGGCAATTTACAATTGTCATACATTATAGATATATATCAATATAGTGATCTGTGGATAGATACGTGACTGGAAACTACAGGGGATTATGGGTTTTTATTCTAGCTAATCATAATATTATTATCTATAGATTTAAAAATAAAACACAAAACTAGGAAATCCGCCTCGGCTTCGCACGTTTAGCAAAGCAAACATCATATTAAATATTAAAAATCTCGCATAGTCGCAGGGCCGCTTATGGCGAGCTGCTGCGGAGTGGCGACCCTACGGTTACCAGAGTACTCCCGGGGAAGCCTTGACTGTCCGGCCGGAGTGAACACTGACAAGGAACAGTCCCCCACCGCGTGGCGACCCTTCATTGGCCAGCCAGAGTAGAGTCGCGAGAGTTGCGTGCTCGAGAGAGGATGTGCAGCGTGATGCGAAACTCCGAGGACGCAAGCATCGCCGTTTAAAGTTCATTGACGGCTATTCGGCTCTTAGTTACTGCCATCAACGTTGCCCTTTCCTCACGCTTATTCTTTTATGGAAGGCGGCCTTTAAGGGGGTATAGGGGTGACGTGAATTAATTCTCCATGAGACGGAAGTGGCATGTACCGAAGTCTGGAGTCATTGCCGGGTTACCATTCACCGAGAAATCACATCCATAGTTCAAGAGTTTTCTCTCCATTTGCAATAATAGTCTTTGCACTTAGCGGGAGATGTCTTTGAGGTCATCTCCTGTATCTACAGGGACAAGGGATCCATCTGGATCCCTAGTGCTACGCTTAAGATTAGTTCAAATTCTTGGATGCCCTCTGCACGTGAAACTCAAATAACCAAATCAACTCAAATAACGTACACGCATTACGCATATCCTCATCAAACTCATCCCGCGGGATCGGCTGACCTACATAACGTGAGTAACACGCGTCAAACGTGTGCTTAAGTTCGGGCGTTACTGCTTCTTTAACATCCTTCGTTGACACATTGGTATCGTCACATCTTTTAGGCTGGTGCGGCGCGGCGGCGGGTTCTGCCGAGCAAAGCAAGTGGAGCAAATATACAAACCTCCGAAGTGGTTATATATAACCGCTAAATCACGTATACGGAATATACATACATAATAAGTGTATATACTATATACGGACCATGCGGGATCGTAACCTCACCGCATTTTTAAAAATCTATGAGCGATTGGTCGAACGACGATTGATCAAAATGCTGCCAGCATCTTGGGTGCTCTATTGGCTATGATATAGGTTATCAAATCGAATTTGTATGTTGTTATTTCTGTATGTTTGTTAAGCGATTACTCCGTCAAATATTAACAGTTTTGACAAACAATTTAACCCCTCCCTCGAATGCCTCAGTGGCGTAATAGGCGCTTGAATGCCAATCATGAGGTCCCGGGGTCGATCCCCTGGTCAGGCAAAGTGTTATTTGGATTTTTCTATTAGGAATTAAGTAACTTAGTGACAGGCCCGCCCCCTATTACATGAGAACAATAACATACTGGTGAAATGTGGATGTACCTCCTATCGGACTGAGTCTTGGGTACATCTCTGCCTACCTCTTCGGGAAAAAGGCGTGATTGTATGTTTTGTTATGTTATTAAAATCTTCAGAAGTGGTCCGTGTAAATCTTATCGAAACTGATACAGAACTTTAGAAATATCTACAAAAGCGGTTCACAGTCTTGAAGTCCGTTTTTTTTTTCTAAAAAATAACTTTATAATTATTCTACAAAACCTTCTCATGACATGGACACTTCGTTCACTGGTGAAAACCCGATGAAAATCCACTCGGTATTTTAAGAGATTATTGCGAACAGACAGGCAGACAAAGTAGGGTCAAAGTTTTACCTAAATTTTATGTATTATAGGTACTTAGCGATAGTGATTTCTTATACCAAGTAACTAAGTAGGTAGATATTGGCAAAGTAATACTAGGAAATATGCAAAAGCAGTTTTTATTATAAAGATTGAAGGTAATTATCTTCGATTATCTTCTGTGAATCATTGCTACCTATAGCTAAAATTTAAGTATTATGGGTTTTAGATAGGCAGTCCAATCTTATCTCCTATTTTACCAGGTGGTACTATATATAATAAAGTTTTTCTATCACTGGAGTTACTACCTCGAGACTGTTTTCTTGGTTTGGTTTCGTGCTGCAGCTAGGTACAAAAATTAGAAAGGTAAGCAGTTTAAAACTCGACTTCGTACCCACATTACCTACTTTATTCTAACACCAATAGATTTCATACTGAAAAATAATGTCTGCTTTGATTATTGTAACTAAACCAAAATAGATGAATATAATGTCTGCAGACTATTTTCTAAATACCATCAATAGTTTTCACTGCTCACTCAAAAGAATGATTAATTTTGGCAATTATTTGTAGTGACCGACCGAAGGTTCGGTTTCGGTTTCGGTTTCGGCCAGTTTCGGCCCAAAAATCTAGTTTCGGCACGAGTTTCGGTTTCGGCCAAAAAATGGCCGAACCTTCGGCCACACCGAAACTACGTTCGTGAACTATCGCGTGTCGCTCGGTTGACTTCGGGAGAGTTCGTATCTCGCTTGTCACCCGCTATCGTCAGGTATTAGATCGCCGGCCGGTCCGTCGTGTTTTCGTCATAAGTTTAGTTTATATTGTATTGTTTTTGCGCACAGTGATTAGGTGCGTGTTTGTTTTTGTTTTTGTCTAACATATTTTATTGATGTTCATTAGACATTGAAGTCCTTTCCGTTGAGTTATTACACGTATTTTTAAATTATGAAAAGTATGTAAAAGTATGTTTATTCACACATACATTTATTACTTACAATATACATTTGTTACATTAGTTTAGGTAATTTAGTTGTTGTTGGATGATATTTTAATTCTCTATGTATTAGTTCTATTTGATGTAACTGTGTGTGACCCTCAGATACTTGTTATATTTT
Source organism: Hemistola chrysoprasaria (assembly GCA_947063395.1). NCBI lineage: Eukaryota > Metazoa > Arthropoda > Insecta > Lepidoptera > Geometridae > Hemistola > Hemistola chrysoprasaria. Next base: position 6,125,329 of record OX346733.1, on the reverse strand, counting down.
GGTAGCATTATGTGCGGATCAATTGGAACGAGACATACATATCTAAGTAAAAATTTAAGTTAAAATGAATATATTTTTTTAGTGACAAGACGAGCAAATCAGGTGCCTGATGGTAAGCATCATGATTGCCCATATCAGACACAGTGCCACTCAGTGTTTTATAATTCAAAATTCTGCGCGGCACTGCACTGCGCCTGTCACCCTGAGTTATTAGTAGTTGAAACTCGTCATGCCCAGTAATATCGCTAGTAACTTTGCCCTTCAGACCGGAACACAGTAATGTTTGCACATTACTTCTTGGCGGATGAAAAACTGGCAAAGGTGTGATACTTCCCCAGGCGGCCCTCTAAAGAGGCCTACAACTACAAAAACCTAAAGTTTTCTAAAAAAAAATTGGGAAAAGAACACAATCAATGAACATCCCATAATTTTTCTGGAAATATTAAATTACACAACGAACATTGCCATTTCATCAAATATTTAATTGTGGGTAATGTTAATGTATGTAAGGTTTTTTTTTTAAATAGAAGTGTTGATTATTGGCAAATTTTTGTTCTACGAAGTATTAACGTGTTTTGTGTATTTTGTTTATTTTATAGCAGTAATAAGTAAGGAAGTAATCAAAGAATATAAGTAATTATCTTTCACATACTTTTACATACATTATTGTTTTTTATTTCATTCAACACGTATTAAACAACTTGTGCAGACACACAAGTGTATAAAATAAGCCAAATTTCAGTAAACAGTAGATTTTTAACATGTCTGAAAAAGTTTCGGTTTCGGTTTCGGTTTCGGCCGAAACTGAAATAGATACCGAAGGTTCGTTTTCGGTTTCGGTTTCGGCTGAAAATCGTGTTTCGGTCGGACACTAATTATTTGATATTGAGATTAACAATATTGCAGTTTTCTTACGGATCCCTATTTTTTTTTAAATATCTATCTTATATAGCTATATTACACTGAATTAAGGTTTCCATAAGTGTTTTTTTTTTAAATCGGTCCTGTAGTTTCAGAGGCTATTCGTTACAAACAAACATAAAAACAAATTTTATTTCTTTATAATATTGGGTAGTAAAGATAAACGTATAATTTGTGCAAAGTTTCAAGGTAATTTTTCAACCCTTTTTTTGCCCTAGGAGTAGAACATTGAACCTTTTTAAATACGTATTTAATTATTTACATTTTAAGTAAATAATCGTCCAAAAATCCATCCATCTTATCAAAAATAAGACATCATAAAATCATAAAAGTTTTGAACCCTTATATTTCGCGCTTAGGGTTGTTTTTTAAGAAATACTGAAACGTAACATGTTTATTCGTTCGTAGTATAAAATGAGGCTTCATGTATAATTTGAAGTAAATCTTAAAACGGCTTGATTTTTCTTTGTTTTTTTTTTCATACAAACTTCCAACTTTTGAAGAATTATGAAAAATCCTTTCTTACTACTTGTCTAGGCTAAAAAAATAATCTACTCTCCAAATTATTTCATCATCATCGGTTTAGTTTGGGTCTTGCGTTGATGAGTCAGTCAGTGAATCACTTTCTTTCTTTATAATGATACTATAAATATTTTTAATGCTTATATATGCTGGCATCAAGCACTCACTATGGAGTTAAGTGTGGCCGGACCACCTAGGGCTACATCCTCGTGCTTTGTCTATCTTTATTAGTTACCATCAGCTTCTCCAGGTTATCGCATGACTTCCTGGCACATAACAATACCATAACATCAAAATATAAGAACACGCTCCCCAGAAGTATTAGACAGAGGTACACCCATATTTCTCTAGGGCCAATTCTCTAGCAATAGGGCCCATTGCCATCAATCGGATTGTAAAGGAAAATAACACGTTTTGCCTGACCTTAGAGCGTCATCATGCTCGGCTGTATGGCTTGCAACCACCTCGCTAACTTCAAATGTACCATCATTCACGGCTTCATGGCTAAGTTGGTAGTAACTTTGCCAGTAAAGCCAGGAGTCCTAGGGGTTCAAATCCTAGCTGGGATAAATATATATTATGCGATGAGCTTAAATGTTTTCGGGTCTTGGATGTGTGTGGTGTGTTATGTGTGTGTATGAGCCCATGCCTCCTGAGTCTCAGGGAATCCTAGTGCAGGGGTGTGAGTGTGGAAACGTTATTATATTATAATATAACACACAATCACGCCTTTTCCCAAAGGGGTAGGCAGAGATGTACCCAGGACTCAATCCCATAGTAAGGTACGGTTTATTCCACTTTAATCACAAATACACCCACATTTCGCCAGTATTTTATTGGTCCAATGTAATAGGCTATCATTGAGATAATTCATAATGGAAAAATTCAATGACACTTTTCCTGGCCTGGGGATCGAAACCGGGACCTCATGATCGGCAGTCAAGCTTGCGCCCACTACGCCACCGAGGCATTATTATTATTATTATAATATATATAATGTATGTCATATCTTTCAGATGAAGGCTGTGTTTGCACTAGTGCTTCTTGCGGCAGTGGCCCTCAGCGACACTGCTGTCATCAAAGACACCACCAAGGCCTCCAGGGCCAACCTCATAGTCGGCAATGTCATCGCTGGTGACAGGGTTTTGCACAGGTAATAATATATTATAATATAATAGACTTTTATATTGATATAAGGAAAAAAAATAATACAAATTAAGTATACAGGTATAGTATACATATAGTACAGGTACAGGTATAGTAGCACAGGTTTCTACGGAGGATCATTCACTGTTGAAGCAGTTTGTGTGTGGAATGATCTTCCCACCGAAATAGAATGCGCACCGTCTCTGGCATCTTTTAAACTGCGTGTCAAAGCGCACTTCCTTTCCTTTGCTGAGTAAATTCGCTATATACTGTCCTTATCTTATCAAGAAATTCTCACTTGTTTGTACATGTATGTATGTATGTATGTATTTGTATATATTTTATTATAGTGTATTTATTTATGTATTTATATATTTATCATATTATTATGTATTCATCTATAATATTATAGTACCTAGTATAGTGGTATTTTCATGTACCTTGTTATTTATAGTTTTAGTTTTGGTTAATAATTAAACCACCGTCTTTCCAATATATGCCTTTCCTCTTTTCGAATGGTTGTCTGGAAGAGATAGCTCTGGGCGATAAGACTGCCAATTATTGTTACTCACGTTTTAGTTTTTAAGTTTCATTTTGTTAATTTTCTGTATTGTGGTATCAATAAAAGTGATATCTAATCTAATCTAATCTATACTTACGCGAAGTTCAACGAAACCAAGCAACGTTGATACGGCCGTTTTCAAGTCTTTTTCGTGACATTCAGTACATATATTCAAGTTAGACCACAACAGTTTTACCTATATGGTGTAAAAGGGATTTTTTGGCACATTCTACGTTTTAACTTTCTGACACAAACAATGTGTTAATAGTATAGTAATTCTAAGGCGGGTGCATCTCTCCGTCAAACTAAACAACTTTCAAAAGAAAGAATTAGGAAACTAGCGTAATAAAATTTAACTTCCCAAACGAAATGGATCAGCGGTTTTTTTTTTGTGAATTTAGTATTTTTTTGCTTTTGCAAGTTGTTTCACGTTGACGGATAGATGGACCCCCTTAAAGGTGGTTGGGCCGACATCATTTCCCAAACAAACTTTGACGAACCAATGACAATGATAGAAGAGATATCATCGCCCAACCACCTTAATAATTAAGTATTACTATACCGTCCAATATATAATCAAGAGGTCCCGGGTTCGATCCCCAGGTCAGGCAAAGTGTTAAATATTGGATTTTTCCATTAGGAATTATTTCAATAACTGCTCGGAGTCTGGAACTGTGCCCGGTAGATGGCAATAGGCTCGCCCCCTATTACATGGGACCAATAACATACTGGCGAAATGTGGGTGTATCTACTATGGGACTGAGTCCTGGGTACACCTCTGCCTACCCCTTCGGGAAAAATGGCGTGAATGTATGTATGTATGTATGTACTATACCGTTTTGGAATACGTTGTACCTAAACTTTATGGGTTCAAATTTAAAGTTCATGAAATGTTCCCCAGCGCCTACGTGTACCAACCGGCAAGACCGAATACTGTCCAATATCAGGATGTGATCTACCGTGGGCAAGCGAACACTCGCATATCGTTCGTGCGAGCCCTGGAAGTTGGATACACACAGTTTGCGAGCGCCCACATCATCGCCGGTGGCATCGGCCGCAACAATGTCACTGTGAGGTTCACATCGGCCAGGGGCTATGGCTACTACTATCTGCTGGAAATTTGGGGACGATAAACACTTGAATGTTAAATAGTTAAAATATGAAACGGCTAGTCTCGATGTCGATGTCTTTTGGTTTGAATAAAATGTATGAAAATTGGCAAATATAAACTTTTTGTAACGTTTCTTTTGATTTTTTTTTAGTTGCTAACGGGACACGCGTTAATGCTTTGTCTGGAACATTTCAGACTGTTGAAGCCTCTGTACATGTGTTTCTTATCATCGCTGAAAGCGCGCTTACGGCGCCGTAGATTTAAAAAAATGAGTATTGGATTGCGTTCGATTTGCGTTTGAATCGCATTTATCCCCTTCATCTGCGTGTCGTCGGCGTTGATAAAAGACGCTGTGTCCAGGGGCTCTTACTTAAGGACTCCATGATGGGTTTCATAATACGTACACGCTCAATATGCGACCAGACACTAGATTCAAAAAATCTATAATTGCGAGAAAATTTAGGATGGTGTCGTGTGAACCAGTCGAGTCGAAGGTTTCGTTGAAATCTTGGCATAAATTGTACTAAACAGCTGAAGTAAGAAGAAGGTGTCCGAATTGTCAGTGAAAAAAAATTGAAAGTAAAATGTGTCAATTAATAATAATATAAATATTTTGTGTCCGCGTCGCAAGTTTAAATTCCGACATTTGGAATATGAATCGACTGCACAATGTTACTTTTCAGAAATTGATCCTTACAAATCATCTCGACTGCCTCGGTGGCGAAGTGAGCGCAAGCTCGACTGCTGATCATGAGGCCCTGGATCGATTCCCAGGTCTGGCAAAGTGTTATAAAGTCTCAGAGTAAGGATACCAAAGAGAACCAGTCGTGCAAAAATCTTCCAAGCCGCGAGTCTGGTACCGCCACAATATAGTCTGGTACTATGTGGTTAGTTGCATGGCAACCGTAGGCCGACCGCGTGATGCCAGTGTTAGGTAAAAAGCTAACCGAATAACAACAGATACGTGCGTGAAAGCGATAGCTTTTCATAATTTAGGCATGTATTTACAATAATTTTAGGAATTTATGTATCCACATTGCGTGTTTCTATTTTATTTTAATTTTTTAAACACAATAAAATGGACAACAGCGCTTTGTTCGAATGGAAAACTATGAAGTCGATTATATTTTAAATATTTTTGCATAATATTATCCGAACATAAATATATTTTTTTTACATAAATTAAGGTTTGGCATTAATTACCTAGTGGATTGAAAACATTTTAAACATTGAATTAAATATTTGTTTCTTTTATCTCAATAACGCACTGTGCATTATAATATTATACTTTTTGTTTCTAATTGGTTTACATTGCATAGCCCTCGTTAATTTTACAATTTATGATAACATTTTAATATTTTTGTGACTTTCGCCTATTTATTAAGAGTATAAAAGTAATCATATCACGTAACAATTTAGAATAATATCGTCAAAGACCCTTTCTACGTGCTAGAATCAGGCCCACGAACCTATACTCACTATTTAACCGAGATTCTATCATGTAACTTAATTATCTTTACAAACATAAATACATTTTAATTTTAAAACTTTTTGACCCTCTTAAATTTTATTTCTTGTAATATATATTTATAAAAGTTAAAAAGTATAAGTGTGATTAATTTATTTAAAAAATTTAAATATTTAAATCACTAAATATTTTAGTGCATATAAGTCTACTCCAATGCTCCTATGTTCGCCCGTGTCGCTTAGTGTCAAATTTAACATTGAACTTCATAGGGTGAAAAATCGTTCAATCCAAATTAGGCTTTAAAACAATCAGATAAATAGAGTTTAAATTCAAATAATAGAAATTCAGTAGATGTCAAAGCGCGTAATTGTCAGTGATGGACACCTTTTTGTGAAGCTTGTTCAGGGATTGTGTGTCTGTAGAAGGAAGCGATTAGTACTAATTATAGTGATCTGTGGAAACGATTCAACGTCATTTTATAAAGTACATAGATTTTTTCCATGCGGAATTATTTCAATAAGTAACTACCTGGAGTCGGGAACTGTGCCTGGTAAGTGGCAATAGGCTCACCCCCTATGGGACCTAAACCAAAACAGGCGAACCGTGTGTGTAACTGGGTCTTAGGTACACCTATGCTTACCCCTTTAGAAAAAAAGCGTAATATTATGTTATGATTTCCTCCTTTACCTACCAACTAACTAGAATTCAATGACGAAAGCAACTATAATTCTAAGAAATGTGCAACAGCAAAACTGCTGTACAAACAATAAAACTATTGTCAACATATTTATTTATCTTCTGTGAATCATAGCTACCTATATATTATCTAGAACCATTAAGCTAAGAACAAAGAGATCTGGAAATGTAAAGGGCGTCAAGTTGTCACGGGGGTGGGATAAGTATGTAGGGTACAACCACAGAATACTAAAGGGACAAAACTTGACAGAAGGGACAAAATCTCTTCAAAATCATTTAAATAAATAGGGACTCTAGCTCCGCAGTTCGGAGTGTGAAGTGTGATGTGATATAATATAGGTCCGATGTATTTCTGTTTGTGTGCAGTTTTCGCTTCTTTCTATCTTTGCGTGATTATGTAAATGTGTGTTGTACCAGGCCTGTGACACTCCGCTGAAGCCACGAGTAGTTAGGGCGCCCGTCTAGAAGGTAAAATTTCTATGCACTGACAGAGAGAACAGATAGGGAGATTGAGAGATACGCAATAGAAAGAGAGGCAGCTTGATAGTCAATATAACGATAATAAGCTAGTCGTTGTGCGACCTGAATTGCACTTTATTGCGTCGGAGCTACATTCGCTATTTATTTAAATGATTTTGAGGAGTGTCCTGACCTTTTAGTACTTAAGTGTTCTGTGGTAGAGGGCGCGGCGTACGTACATACGTTGACAGCTCCCATTCTGAGTACCCTAAGATTATGGGTATTAGATAGCAGATAGTGTAATCTTATCTATTAGTGGCACTATAAATAATATTCTTCGTATTATCTTCTGGAGTTCCTCTCTCGAGTCTCTTTGCTTTGTTTGGTTTATAATTAAAGGGCTACAACTGCAAATATTTTAAGGTAAGATATAAATAAATTGTCATGGCGTACCTTGGTAAGTGTGCTTAGTTAAGAGTTCCATACCTTGATACCGCAAATATGTTAGTAGTTACATTTTTTTGTAAAATTTTAGGTTTTGAGATATTTTCATTTACTTGTGATATAAGATCTTGCTTATTGCCTAATTTCGTGATGCTAGGCCAAAGTGAAGTATTCTAGAAGTTATAGTCCGTTGCGCAAAGGATGGAAATGTGTGGAGGAACGGCCGTCTCTTTTGACTGCGTTAACCTTAGGTAGTGCTCGGTGCTCGGTTTTGTGCTCGGTTTTGTGCTCGGCGTAGTGGGCGCATGCTCGACTGCCAATCAAGAGGTCCCGGGTTCGATCCCCAGGTCAGGCATAGTGTTAATATTGGGTGTTTCCATTAGGAATTATCTCAATAACTGCCTGGAGTCTGGAACTGTGCCCAGTAGATGGCAATAGGCTCGCCCCCTATTACATGGGACCAATAACATACTGGCGAAATGTGGGTGTATCTACTATGGGATTGAGTCCTGGGTACACCTCTGCCTACCCCTTCGGGAAAAAAGCGTGAATGTATGTTATGTATATGAATGTATGTAACTGAAGTAGATGTTTGATTTTTTTACAGCAGCAAGGGACCGTAGACAAGTTATTGATATCAATTTCAACTTGTTACCTTCACGCGTTCCCGAGAAAAATGGTCTTGACAGACAGACAGACAGATTCACAAGAAAGTGATCCTATAACGGTTCCTATTTTCCTTTTGAAATACGAAACCCCAAAAATATTTTTTAAACTTCCGCTACTTATGACGTATCCGCATCCGGTCCTCACGTCGTAGTTCATGTAACATATTAATATTAGATTATATAAACAAGTCCCCGCGCACGCTCTGATCAGATAAGTACCGCACTGCCTAAAACAACAGCTTCGTAAATGCGGCAACGTTCAAATTGTGGGGCAGTGTGCGTAACAGAATGCTAGTGTGCGGGAAAAGCAGTTTGCATGAGTGTAAAGCCCGTCACACACGCAGCTATAATATATATTAATATACCATCCTATAACATATATTATAGCAAGCTACCACACACGGAGACGATGCTATAATATATATTTTAGCCTACATTTCATTGATACAGTAGTTTATATTAATATGCAATAATATATATTACGGTATATGTTGGTGACGTCATAGAAATATATATTATAGCTGCGTGTGCGGTCAGTCGAATATTTGTATAGAAAATATATCGTAATATGCCTTGCTATGATTTATATTAATATATGTTACGTATAGCTACATGTGTGACGGGCTTTATAGTTTACGTGAAAAATTTATTGTGCTGCACAAGCTCGGTTACGCCAACTTAGGCGTGGGTAGTATTATTAGTTGCCACATTTGCTGCAAACTTAACAGGACTCCAGGACTCCCATCACTCCATACAATCGCCCGCACGCAATAGCCTTACTAATTCCTAATACTACGGAGAAAACATAACTTGTGTACTGTGTACACGCGTTAAATGTATACACCTATACACGTAAGTACGGGAGTTACTGCCTCGTTGACTGTCTGGTCGCAGGTGATGTAAAATGGCAGGTGAGTGTCGCTTCTTTCAGTAATAGTTATCATTCTTTGCGACAGGTACTCCATTAAAAAGTATAGGTATATAAATGAACGTTGATTCTTCCAGATGAAGGCTGTGTTTGCACTAATGCTTCTTATAGCAGTAGCCACTGTCAGCGACTCTGCTGTCGTCAAAGCTGCCTCCAGGGCCAACCTCAATGTCGGCTATATCGTCGCGGGTGACAGGCTTTTGCACAGGTAATAAATAAGTTACCTATATAGCCCACAAGCGAAATCATAGCTTAGTACATAGTGTGCCTAACCCAAGGTTATAATCCTAAATGACTCACTGACTGACATGAAACGCAGAGCTCCAACGACTGATCCTAGAGACTTGACACTTGAAATGTAAGTTGTTTTCGTTGTCTGGACGTGTGCTAAGAAACGATTTTTTAAAATTTACTAAGTACTACTAACTAATTTACTAATTTACTAATTCTAAGGGGTTCAAAAAGGGCGTCAAAGTTTTTTGGTATAGAACTCCCATAATTCATAATTGCGAGCGGGCAAAGCCGCTATTCCTACACTAGTTTGGTTTTAAAATAATTGATATAATTTCAATTGATATAACGTTCATTTCATATAATTTTAATTTGATATATAAACTTATTTGATATAAAATTTTCTATTGATATATAATTTTTATTTGGTATACTGCTACATTTGATATAAACATAATATTTAGAGACAGAAGCTACTCCGCCGTATTAAAGAGCTATATCTACCATTTAACTTTTATATCAAATTAATGTTATGTCAAATTAAATTATGTCAAGTGAACGTTTTTTCAAAAATATTATATCGTTTATTAGGTACATACCCGAACCACAGACCTAGTTATTACCACTATAATATTATACCCAATTAATCCTCTATAATGTAATTACCTACCAACATATTTAGAAGTATAGATAGGTAATAAAAACGACTACGGACTGTAGTGGCAGAATACATAGTATACGTAGTGCATAAGTAGTGTATAAGTATACATATAAGATATAGGTACATCTATGTATTAAGCAGGCAGATCGTCAATAAACGTGTAACGATAAACACGTCCTTCTATTCTTTCGGCTCCTTACGCTAACCCCACATGGCGCCCCATGCCAGTGCGGGTGCGCGAGCGAGCGAGCGATATGTGGTGTCAAATGTCGCGTTGGCGCACCGCATTTGAACTTGAACAATAATTATATAGAATTAATTGCATAAATCATTATGAACGATTCCAAATCAAAATAATGTAAATTCGCAAAAATGGTGAAACTCGCGAGTGCTAAATGCCAATTCCCGAGTGACCAGTGCCAATTGCCGAGTGCTAAAGCAGTAGTTGCCTTTTGTGGAACTACACCCAGGTGCCCAACTTGTATGAAGTACCGACATTGTAAATATATAAGGTTGTTGAAATTTTGTCAGTTGCGCCCATGTAGGATTATTTCGGCCATCGTCTGAGAGATCAGCACATAATTGACACGTGGACGTCTCACACTTCTCGGTTTTCCCGTTATTTTCTGACGCACTCGTGCAAACAGTGGAATAATCTCCCAGCTGCGGTCTTCTCGTCGAGCTACATAAGTATGGGGCTCTTCAAAAGGAGAGAATAGAGTCTTGAAGGGTCTGAACAAAAAAATAAAAAAAAGGATAATTATAAAGTTCATAAAATATTTCCCAGGTCCTACGTCTACAAGCCGGCCATAACAAACGGTATTCAGTACGAAGACGTGATCTACCGAGGCAACACGACCACTCGCATCTCTGCCGTGCACGCAACAGAAGTTGGAGCCACACAGTGGGCCTCAGCCTACATTGGCAATGGCGGCATCGGCTGGAATAATGTCACTGTTAGGTTTCTGTCGGCTAAGGGCTATGGGTACTACTACCTGTTGGACATTTGGGGACGATAAACTATTAACATATTTGACACTGGCAATACCTTCGTGTGGGTCCATAAAAACTAATCGGCAATCCAAAATGGGTTGAAAAAATTAATACCATAACATAATTTTTTTTTTTTAATTTGTTACAAAATTATTGGTATACTAATAAAAGTGATTAAATTGGATTTTTACTGAATCTTTGTATTGTTATTTTTTAGTTCCTAGTTGTCGTTATTTAACGTAATTACATTATGTAGTATTTTTTATATCATCAAAAATGTGGGTACGTGTGAGCGAGAGAGCGAATTTGCTTAGCACCGCGCCTTAAGCTGACTTCCTAATAAAACTATAAGTGACCTAGGTGCTCTCTATTCCCATACCTATACACAGAATATTTATGAGGACTGTTGACAATTTGGGCGCAACTTTCGACATTGGCGTCTCGCCAAATAACATGAACCCGTTGCCTGAACGTGAAATTCTCGAATGTTAAACGACTTTTTGTTACGTGGACAGAACTATAGAGGACCTAACCTACTTATATATTTTGTTACCTTAGTATATATAAATATTAGTAGGTACCTATATACCTTAGTAAGTAAGCTTAGGCTGGGTTTTTTGATCACTGGTTAAGTCGACTGGTTAAATTCTTTGACAAATAGTTATAAAATTCGACAAAATTAGTTTTTTCATCCCTGGTTAACTATTGTTTTCCACACGATTTAACCATTGGTTAGAAATGTACCTAACTATAGTTAGTTTGACAAATGGTTAACTTAACCGTAACTAATGATCAAAAAACCGGCCCTAAGTGTTGGGTTCCATACCTATACTTTTAAGATTTATCTTTTAAGACTTACAGATTTTGTACCAAACATGTATCCACGGACGTAGTCGCGGGCAACATCTAGTCATACGTATATAAAGAAGTATATAATAGTATATAAAGTACATAAAGAAAGTACAATTCTCTACTGAATTGTATGTGGTTGACTCTTGATTGACCGGCCCCCATTTGCGGGAAAACATATTTGGTTGAAGAAAACTGTATTCATTATTATCTCCATCGACCTTTGCGTTTAATGAGCGGCGAGTCATTATCCTGGTTACCATCCATCTAGAAATCACACCTAATTCCAAATCAAGTAGTTTCCATCCATTCACAATAGTACTTACACCTAGCGGGAGCTGTCTTTGAGCTCATCTTCTATAGATGGTTTCAGAGATGGACCCCGATAGGTGCTATCCATTATCCATTATCCTATAGATTAAAAATTCAAAGGGGGCACGTTGGACTAAAAATGGTCTATATCAAAAGACCGGTTATAGCCCGTGTTTTCGAGCGACATTAGACGTATCAATAAGTTTAGGAGTGGGTATAGAATCATTAAATTCTAATTAATATAATTGCATCATATAAAAAGGTCTATCACGTCGTAACAAACCTAGTATTCTAACAGAGTCTAATATCACAATCATGAAGATTATAATTTTGCTATCGGTCATTTTAACTGTACACGCCATGCCTATGGACAAAAATCAAGCAGGACTAAACCATCCTGATGTTGGTGAAGGTAGTGATTCTAGTGCTATTCAAGAACTTAACCTCCTTCCTGAATCAATTGAACAAAACAGTGATGTTCATTTAAGTGCGGATTTATTGGATGAACTATTTGCTGGACCTGTCACTGAGGCACCAGTGATGCCAGATGACAACGTTTTAGAGAAAAAACAAGACACAGGATTGGATGACAGATCCATGCTAGTTGGAGGTGCATGTGTCGCCGGGATGGCTAGATTCAACGGGGTTTGTAACGAGATAGATTAAGATATGAAATAAAATGATAAGTTTGGCTTATATTCTGTATTTTTTTAATTCCCTCTAATTGCTTAAATTGCTTTAAATCACTGTAAATAAGTCATTTTTTCCCGTAAAATGTAAAGGGTAAAAAATGGTTATTGTGGGTTATCCTTAAGAGATAGACATCGCGGACATATTTGTTGATCTTTTCAAGGTGTATAATACTGTAGTACATTATTTTGATTTATCTCGTGGGGTTCAGCCAACGTTTGCAATGTAAGCGCAAAAAATGTGTTTATTTTCGTCATCACATTAGAAACCTCTAAATTTATCAGTGTATCTCTACAATATTATGCATGTATTATACATATAAACCTTCCTCTTGAATCACTCTATATATCAAAAAAACCGCTTTAAAACCGTTGTGCAGTTTTAATGATTAAAGCATGCTTAGGGACGGACAGACACCGACAGCGATTTTGTTTTATACTGATATACTAATACTAATAAGTAATGATAGACTGTTCCTGTTTCCATTTTGCCATATGTTTGAATTATACTATACTATGATAACAACAATTGTTGTTCCCGTTTATTTCATAAAAGGTTGAATCGATTTTAATGGGAGTTTAGCTGAAATTCTAAAGCAATTATACTTAGTTTCATTTTCGATAAAGGTTGCGGGTTTCGTGTGAAATAAAATCCTTTTTCCTAACATAAAAAACATACATTCACGCCTTTTTCCCGAAGGGGTAGGCAGAGGTGTACCAAGGACTCAGTCCCATAATAGATACACCCACATTTCGCCAGTATGTTATTGGTCCCATGTAATAGGGGCGAGCCTATTGCCATCTACCGGGCACAGTTCCAGACTCCAGGCAGTTATTGAGATAATTCTTAATGGAAAAATCCAATATTTAACACTGCCTGACCTGGGGATCGAACCCGGGACCTCTTGATTGGCAGTCGAGCATGCGCCCTCTACGCCACCGAGGCATTTACATAACTATCTCGGTGGCGTAATGGGCGCAAGCTCAACTGTTGATCTAAGAGGTCCCGGGTTCAATCCCCAGGTCAGGGAAAGTTTTAATACTGGATTTTTCCATTAGGAATTATCTCAATAACTGCCTGGAGTATGGAACTGAGCTAAAATCACTTGCCACGTCTAAAGGTCCTGGGCCGGATGGTCTTCCTCCGCTATTCTTTAAACAAACTGCTGACTTCATTTGCAAACCGCTTTATATTATTTTTAATAAATATCTGCACGAAGGAACATTCCCTGATATATGGAAGCGTGCTAATATAACACCGGTGCACAAAAGTGGCCCTAAAAATAATAGAATAGAATAGAATAATACTTTATTGCATACCAAATTAAATAACAAGGTTAGAAGTAACGACACAAAAAATATATATAACGGTAAGCAAGCGGCGGTCTTATCGCATAAAGCAATCTCTTACAGACAACCTGGGGATGGAAAAGGAGAGTTAAAAACATTAAATGACGGAGGTGTGCAATAAGTAGATAATATACAAATAGAAACAAATATTATGTTACATAAAACAGATACATAATGAGTATGATAATACTAAAGTATATAACAATATAATATAATACATAATATAATACAACCTACTATAATAATTATAATTTGATACCTATAATTTTTATGTAATACTATAAATATAATATGTAATACTATAAAGTAATACTATTATGAAATAAATGTATTCTATTCTATTCTATTCTATTCTAAAAAAATATCTTAATATACATAATAAATATTAATTATATACAATATAATAATACAAAATAATATAATATGATATATAGATTGAGCTGCAAGCAATTTTATGAAATTGATGATAAGTAGTGTTCATTTACTAATTTTTTGAAAATGTGAATGGATGTAGCGTGCCTAATAGATACAGGGAGAGTGTTCCACAGCCGTACAGCTCGCACTGTAAACGATTTATCATAATGTTGAGAGCTGGGCAAGGTATGCTGCAGCAGCTTCGTGTTTGTGGAGCGCAGATTAAATGGGTGGGAAAAGTGAACATATTCAAACCGCTCTTTGAGATAGGAAGGAGAAGCAGGGTTGAAAAGAATGGAATAGAGCAGTGACAGGATGTGAGCATTCCGGCGAAGTCGGATAGGCAACCATTTCAGCTTAGCACGAAATTCGGATATATGGTCGTATTTACGGAGACCAAAAATGAATCTGATGCAGGCATTTTGGAGACGTTCAAGTTTATTAAGCTGTTCTTCGGTTATATCCAGACAGCAGGCGTCGGCATACTCCAGTATGGGAAGTAAGAGAGATTTTGCAAGGGCAGTTTTGGTAGTGATTGGGAGAAAATTCCGAAGCCGTCTGAGTGAACCCAGTGAAGCGAAGATCTTTCGGCTGATTTCAGCCAACTGAGGTACCCATGACAGTTGCCTGTCTATGAGTACTCCAAGATCCCTCACTGTATCGCTCAGTGTGATAGGCGTGCCATCGAACATCACCTGTGGCAAGCAAAACCAGTCGATTTTCGAAATCATTCGTGAGCTGCCAATGACAATAACTTGCGTTTTAATTGGGTTCACTTGCAGACCAAATGAGTTACTCCAGCCGAGAATGCTGCTCAGATCAGAGTTTGTCAATTTGATGGCCTCCGGTAGTCGATCCAGGGTCGTGTGACGGTAGATTTGCAGGTAGATTTGAATGTAAAATATCATTCCTATCTGTTTTGTCGAAGCTCTTCGTGATATTAATTCATAATCAGATATATCCGATCTTGCATAACTCTATCATCGCTGAACAACATGGCTTCGTTAAGCGAAGATCTACAACATCAAACTTACTTGTATTTACAATTTTTTTATTTGAGAATATGGATAATCATGTTCAGGTGGACGCTGTGTATACTGACTTCAAGAAAGCTTTCGATAAAGTGGACCACGAGCTGCTCTTGAACAAGATTGCTTTCAATGGAATACGGGGTAACTTATTGAGATGGTTCGCTTCTTATATCCAAAATCGGTCACAGAGGGTTGTTATTAATGGTTTTCAATCTAGAAGTATCTCAGTGTCCTCGGGTGTTCCCCAGGGTTCTATTCTGGGACCACTGCTTTTTATTTTGTTTGTTAACGACATTAAACAATGTTTTCGTCACTCTAATATTTTATTATACGCAAATGATCTCAAAGTTTATAAAGCCATTAAAACTGTTGGTGACTGCATTAATCTTCAAAAAGATTTGGATCGATTTACAGTTTATTGTGAGAATAATAAGCTTCAACTAAGTGTCTCTAAATGCAACAATATTAATTATACTACAAAATAAATTTTATAAAATTTATATACAACCTATGTAACACCCCATTGAATAATGTAACAAAATTAAGAGATTTGGGAATTCAATTAGACAGTAAGTTATGTTTAAATAGTCATGTTGATAATATAGTCAACAAAGCATTTAAAATGTATGTTAGTGATGCGGTTCTCCCATGATTTTAGGCGAACTTCTACTTATTTATACAAAACTTTAATACGCAGCCAGCTGGAGTATGCTGTGCCTATATGAAATCCTTACTATAATAAATATGTAGAGTCTATTGAAAGAGTTCAAAGGAAGTTTCTGCGCGCGATGCACTATAGATGTCATAGACACTACTTGCCGTATCCGCAATTGCTCAGCAGACACAATATGCTCTCATTAGAATTAAGATGAAAGTATCTTGAAGTCACTACTCTATATAAGATCATCAGGAACGAATTTGATTGTGTGGACCTTGTGAGAAGTATATGCTATGTCGTACCAAGAACTGTCAATATGCGTAGTGTGCGTGTAGGCACTTTGTTTGCCCTTAATATGTGTCGCAGTAACGCTGGTAAACGGGTACCTATTCGGCGGATGGTAGACACATACAACAAGTACTTTATAGATATCGACATTTTCAATTGTAGCAGAAGTCACTTTAAAAAAGCAGTTTTCCGTAATGTAAGTTATACTACTAATATATAATTCACGTAACTTTTACCTATTCACTAATAATATGTTTAAATTTATTTTAAAGTATTGAAACCCTTATATGTTTTTAAAATCTTATATACCTACTAGCGACCCGCCCCGGCTTCGCACGGGTAGCAGAAGTAGGTATAGTGGACGTTTATCAGGAGTAAATTCGTGATACATTGTATTTTAATAAATATAACCCTAATGGTTTACGCAGCGCACGCAAATTAATGACTATTTCTGTTACAATGACCAAACCTTAACACATGTTATAATTTATCGTGGGCTATTTTGAAGATATTGATGAGTACTACAAACCCCTAGTACATTACTTTATTCTACCACTAATACTTTTCACACCACATGAAAAATAATCACTGCTTCGATTATTGTGACTAAACCAGAAAAGATGGATATAATCTATGTATACTGTTTTGTAGGTATTGATTAATTAATACAATCCCCTAGTACATTACTTTAATCTACCACCGATAGTTTTCACACCGCATGAAAAATAATCACTGCTTCGATTATTGTGACTAAACCAAAAAAGATGGATATAATCTATGTATACTGTTTTGTAGGTATTAATAAGTACTACAAACCCCTAGTACATTATTTTACTCTACCACCAATAGTTTTCACACCGCATGAAAAATAATCACTGCTTCAATTATTGTGACTAAACCAAAATAGATGGATATAATCTATGTATACTGTTTTGTAGGTATTGATAAGTACTACAAACCCTAGTACATTACTTTACTCTACCACCAATAGTTTTCACACCGCATGAAAAATAATCACTTTTTCGATTATTGTGACTAAACCAAAAAAGATGGATATAATCTATGTATACTGTTTTGTAGGTATTGATAAGTACTACAAACCCCTAGTACATTACTTTACTCTACCACCAATAGTTTTCACACCGCATGAAAAATAATCACTGCTTCGATTATTGTGACTAAACCAAAAAAGATGGATATAATCTATGTATACTGTTTTGTAGGTATTGATAATTAATAAAATCCCCTAGTACATTACTTTAATCTACCACCGATAGTTTTCACACCGCATGAAAAATAATCACTGCTTCGATTATTGTGACTAAACCAAAAAAGATGGATATAATCTATGTATACTGTTTTGTAGGTATTAATAAGTACTACAAACCCCTAGTACATTATTTTACTCTACCACCAATAGTTTTCACACCGCATGAAAAATAATCACTGCTTCAATTATTATGACTAAACCAAAATAGATGGATATAATCTATGTATACTGTTTTGTAGGTATTGATAAGTACTACAAACCCCTAGTACATTACTTTACTCTACCACCAATAGTTTTCACACCGCATGAAAAATAATATCTTTTTCGATTATTGTGACTAAACCAAAAAAGATGGATATAATCTATGTATACTGTTTTGTAGGTATTGATAAGTACTACAAACCCCTAGTACATTACTTTACTCTACCACCAATAGTTTTCACACCGCATGAAAAATAATCACTTTTTCGATTATTGTGACTAAACCAAAAAAGATGGATATAATCTATGTATACTGTTTTGTAGGTATTGATAAGTACTACAAACCCCTAGTACATTACTTTACTCTACCACCAATAGTTTTCATACCGCATGAAAAATAATCACTTTTTCGATTATTGTGACTAAACCAAAAAAGATGGATATAATCTATGTATACTGTTTTGTAGGTATTGATAAGTACTACAAACCCCTAGTACATTACTTTACTCTACCTCCAATAGTTTTCACACCGCATGAAAATAATCACTTTTTTGATTATTGTGACTAAACCAAAAAAGATGGATATAATCTATGTATACTGTTTTGTAGGTATTGATAAGTACTACAAACCCCTAGTACATTATATTATTCTACCATCAATGCATTTCACAGCGCACGCAAATTTATGAATATGGTAATTATATTATGTAACACCTTGGTTCACAATATTGCAGTTTTCTTACGGTTCCCCATTTTTTTTCAAAATCTCATATAGCCTATGGCACTCACACTGAATTAAGCTATCCATAAGTGAAAGAATTTTTAAAATCGGTCCAGTAGTTTCGGAGCCTATTCGTTACAAACAAAAAAACAAAAAAACAAAGTTTCTCTCTTTATAATATTAGTATAGATATAGATATAGATAGATAAACCGCACCTAGCGGTAATTTACAATTACAATTACAAAGTTTGTTTTAAGTATTGTTTTTTCATTAATATTAATCATAGTGTAGTTTTTTTCTTTTCCTAAATAAATAAATAAATATCACGTTAAAGTTTAGTAAATAAAATGGCAGAATTTTCATAACTACCTTTGCTGGTACAACATTCTGACAAGGTTTGCAGTAGCCACCATTAGTAGAATACTTTTCTTCGCCATCGAAAGGCTCGGAACATTATTCTGTTGTTTTTTAGTTTTGACAACTGTGACTTCTCCACGTACGCTGCATTTTGACGTCATTACGGTTGTGCATGCAAGCACAGAACCTACATACCCTCAGGACATACAGGAAATAAGTAGGTACAAAACAAATGAAATGATTCTATGTATATAAAAATAGTTATTATTAATCGACAGGTACACAAACTTTGTTAAAAATAACAAAACCAGTAGCACAACCGATCGGCACAGAACGCGAATCCATAGCTATTAGATCTTGCGTACTTCTCTTCGTATCCTCAATTTCTACAACCAATGCCAAATACTGCAGTTCTTCTTTATATGATTTAAAATCTTTTTCTTTTAGGGTATTCTGTTTTCCTCCATATCTGTCTCTTATCACCGTTCCAGCGTTCAGTACAGAAAAAACACTCAATATTAATATTAATACAATCTTCATGTTGTTCAAATACATTTGAGTTATTGACGACAATGTTGTCTAATTTTTTGGGCATTTATTTAAATACTTAATCGGCGTTACGATTAAGTGAATCGGTATTTGTTAATGTGATTCTAATGATCTAAAATCTAGAGCAAGTGTTTAGGAATATTTTAATGTTGTAAGTAATGTCAAATACTTATTAGATAAAAACTCATTTATTCAAATTCTTAATCGGCATACAGAATAAGTAAGCCAGTGTACACACGCACATGTATCTACGATTTTATATAAGTTAGAGAGTAGTTTACATCCAAGTTTGCAACGCCGAAAACCCTGTGCTTTACATAATGGTCGTAATTACATCTAATACTAATATTGAAACAGTGATTGTGGTAATTGGTAATCGGCTTGTGCTGAGCATGTGCTGCGCGGCTTACCCTGCATAGCGCAAGTTAATAGTATGATGAATGATAATAGTATGAAAT
Source organism: Hemistola chrysoprasaria (assembly GCA_947063395.1). Lineage (NCBI taxonomy): Eukaryota > Metazoa > Arthropoda > Insecta > Lepidoptera > Geometridae > Hemistola > Hemistola chrysoprasaria. The sequence continues at coordinate 6,105,371 of OX346733.1, read as the reverse complement.
AATGTTTGACATCTATCAAAAATTATTCAAGCAACGTCACCACGAAACCCCCGTCACTCCATACAATAGCCTGCGCGCAATATCCTATAAGTACTACGTAGAAAACATAACGGGTTATTCCGTTTCCTCCAAGACCCAATGTTATCGAAAATTCCTTTTGTCAACTGTAATTTAATATTAGTTCTGTAACCTTTTTCGGTAACCCTGCAAAGACCTCCGCGACACAGGCCAGCCCTAGTGCGGAGACCGCTGAAAACTTTGTATTTTGTCTTATTTTGTTGGTAAATAAAGATTTTTGTATTTTGTATTTAGTATACATTGATTCCCGTTTCCTCCACTATTTATTTACATGTGTACACGCGTCAAATGTATGCGTAAGTTCGGGCGTTACTGCCTCGTTGGCGAAATGGCAAATTGGTAAAATGGCGGGGGGATGTGAGTACTTCTTTACTTAGTAATCGTTAGTATTCTTTGCCTCGGCATAAGCTCTCGTGGTTGAAAAGTCAAGTGACTTCTCCAAGTACGCTGCATCTTGACGTCATTACGGTTGTACTCAGTTGTACCTACATACCCTCAGGACATACAGGAAATAAGTAGGTACAAAACAAATGAATTGATTCTATGTATATAAAAATAGTTATTATTAATCGACAGGTACACAAATTTTGTTAAAAATAACAAAACCAGTAGCACAACCGAATGGCACAGAACGCGAATCCCTAGCTATTAGATCTTCCGTACTTCTCTTCGTATCCTCCATTTCTACGACCAATGCCAAATACTGCAGTTCTTCTTTAGATGATTTAAAATCATTTTCTTTATGCAGAGTATTCTGTTTTCCTTCATATCTGTCTCTTATCACCGTTCCAGCGTTCAATACAGAAAAAACACTCAATATTAATACAATCTTCATGTTGTTCAAATACATTTGAGTTATTGACGACAATGTTGTCTGATTTTTTGGGCATTTATTTAAATACTTAATCGGCGTTACGATTAAGTGAATCGGTATTTGTTAATGTGATTCTAATGATCTAAAATCTAGAGCAAGTGTTTAGGAATATTTTAATGTTGTAGCAAGTAATGTCAAATACTTATTAGATAAAAACTCATTTATACAAATACCTAATTGGTATACAGATTAAGTAAGCCAGAGTTCACACACACACAAAAAACGTCCCAAACGCGCATGTATCTACGATTTTATATAAGTTAGAGAGTAGTTTACATCCAAGTTTGCAACGCCGAAAGCCCTATGCAGAATGGTCGAAAAACCGCAAAATTCTGGCAATAATAATAATATGGGACAACTTTCACACACAGTCATCAGGTCCGAAACTAGGCTAGAAGCCTGTACTATGGTAACCAGATGACTGATATCATATATACATACGTATATAAGCTTATAACATCCAGACACAGATCAAACAGACATGTTCATGCACACAAATGTTCGACCTGGCCGGGGTCGAACCCGGGGCCTGCGGCACAGAAAGCAGAGTTACTACCGTCTGAGACAACGAGGCTGTCAATTATTGTTTCAGCTTTTTAAAACAAACGTAGCGTAATACTTTTGTAAAGTAAACTAAATTTGCTACAATTTGAGCGCAACCCTAACTTGGCAAATGACCTGAACGAAAATAGTTTTCACTTTTTGGAAAAATTGTGCATCTTTGACTAGCTGTATCTGCGCAACCAGTGGACCTAGATTGCTCGGGTTGGGCTCAAATTGTAGTATATTTTATTGGCCGCATCGTTCGCCTGTAGTGTGCGATAGTTCATAATATAAAATGTAAGAAAGTGATGTGGGCAGATTTGGCGGATTTATGTTATGCGGCTGTAGTCTGCGCGAGACTTTGAGGTAGACCAAAGTCTAGACAACTACACCCTCACACACACACCCACAGGGACAGTTTCACTTGATAATAATAATAAAAGATTATGCTAGGTAACTCACATCGGGGCTGATGTCCGTGAAGTTAGCGCTAGAGACAAACTCCTTCAGAAAACCATCCAGCTCCGTGCCTTCGATGTATCCGTTGCCTATAAACAAAAGAACTTATTAAAAGCTGACTATAATCATAACATAACATCACATCTTATTTCCTGCCCTACGCAAAGGTGTGCCCAGATTCCCATAGAAGGTGCACACATACTTCGCCAGTTATGTTTCTGTGCCCCGCGATTTCACCCGAGTCGTCTTCGTTTTCGTGTAAATATCGGGATAAACAGTACCCTATGTGTTATTCCAGTGTCTAAACTATCTACATACCGAATTCCCTTCCATTGTTTACGCAGAATTAAAGAATTGCGTGCATAGAGATACGTTTTCGTAGGTATTTTTCGATTCGAGCATAGCGGGACTAGAGCATAGCGGGACTAACCGCCGCTGACTCATGGCAAAGAATAATAACTATTACTCGTGACCTTAGGCAGGGAAATATCATTTTGTATGGAAGAGCGACCCCCTTAACGCAATTTTGTCCAGAATCCCATCCCTCGCGTAAAGCGGGGTTCTATAACTTCAAAGTTTTACACATAACTATAGCCATAAAGATAAGACCTTTGATGTTTCGGCTAACGATTTCAGAGTCTTTATATAGGCACGTATCGATTATAGCTTATAAATATTATGTACGATCGGAACATTACGTATTAAACACCTGTTGTGACCTACTTCCGCAACTTCGGCTAAATCAGATGTTCTCAACATTTTTGTTCTGGCCCCGGAATATTATTTATTGGCAGGTCCACTTATTTTATAAATTTCATTGAATATGTATACTAGTAGAATAGAGTAGAATTATACTTTATTGCATACCAAAATAAAATAAAAAACAATGTTACAAAACATTAAAAGGTAATACGGTAAACAACCGGCGGTCTTATCACGTTAAGCAATTTCTTACAGACAACTGGGGATAGAAACGGAGAGTTAAAACAATAAACGACGGTGGTATGCAATAGGGAATATTTTTTTTATATTAAATATTTTTGACCCCGTTTGACCCCAATCTCACCTGATATGGGAAGTGAAGATTAGTGATATCTTGATAATATGGGATTTGGCAATTCACTCATATATTGTAGCGTCCGTGGTCCAGCGGGAATATGCCCGGCTTTAAATCCGGAGACCGTGGATCGAATCTCACCATGTGGAGTTTTCGCCTGGACGCTACCGTGTTTCGGATGGCACGTTAAACTGTAGGTTCCGGCTGTTTCCTATAAGATATGTAGGGGGCAGCCGTTAGGTCATGTCGGAGGCCTTGTAGGAATCTTGGCGACCTGAAACTCTGACAATATGGGTTGTCCACATGACCCATATGAATTGACTCGAGCAGTGTAATTGGGGTAACCCGTTCTGTTAGAGTATAAATTCAAATCATCATCATCATTTATATACATTGCATACAATATATACATCCACCGAACATACATAGAATATAAATCATAAATCATATCATTTATTGCGGATAAGGGTAACATGATAAAGATGTTATGAGTACATAGGATTGCCTTATTCTACCATACCGCATGCAAACATAGGTTTACAATAGGTCTTTATAGAGTGCAGCCGGAGATTGGTAGAGCTGACCAGAGGGTTGGCTCATATCTAGCACAGCGGATCAGCATTGCCATACAACGTGGCAATGCTGCCAGCCTTCTGGGCACGCTACCAATCGACGGCGATTTTGGTCAAATATTTTATTTATAGTTTGTTTTTACGTCTAGTTTTAAATTTTAGTTTTTAATGTTTACTTTTAAGTTACTCGTAGGTAGTTTAATTTTTTCTTGTTATTTAATTAAATTAATTTTAAAGACATGAAATTCTCTTAATAAGGTTAACAATTATATAGATTAATAATGTTAATTATAAAGTCATATCCGTCGTAGTCATAAACGACAGGTCTCTGGAACAACTTGCGATCCACGCATGCCCTTCCCTAAATTATTTAAACTTAAGGAGAAAATCTACAAGACCTATTGTATTGTATGAATCAGTGTTGGGCCATGAAAGCAATTAATAAAAAGAGAATGCATCCAGCCGAGATGCCAATGTAGAGATGGATGTGTGGAGTTATAAAGAATGGATGAAATTGGAATAGTGTTATTGAATTTTTCCATAAAGAATTATTTTAATGATAGGCTGTCTAGAACTGTGCCCGGTAGATGACCCCTATGACATGAGACCAATAGTATAACTGGCGAAATGTGGATATCTACTATGGAACTGGGTCCTGGGTACACCGACCAGTTCCATCTGCCCCCTCAGGAAAAAGGCGTGATGTTATGTTACATTTTGAGACGAACGGTATACGAGTACATAATAATATTTGTCTGGTATATTTCAGGAATCAGCGTCAAACTCAAACTAGCACTGATATGTTCGAAAAAACATACCCCACGGTTTATTTTAGCGAAGACTGTTTGTTATACATATTCTTAAACATTAACGTCTAGAGTCGCGAATGCATCATTTATCAAAAGTCCTTTTGAATCTGGTGAAAATTCCCAAAGGTTTTCCTTCCCTGCCACTGCAATAAGGAAGTATATTTTTTCATTTGTTTGCGATCGTCTTGAAGAAGATGAATGAAGGAGGATTTATTGTGAGACTATTAGAGCATTCAGAACTGGAGTATTTATGAAAGCTTAAGTTGAAAGTTGTGGCAATGTACATGAACAAACAAATTTAGTGTCGCAATCTGTGCGTTTTGCTTGTTTTGTGTTTAGCTCAAACTCAATCTAGTAAGTCTAAAAAAGACATAACGTCAATAAAGCTAATAACTTGTAAATCTACCGTGCGTTTGGAAATTGGTATACCTCTACAGGAAAACATATAAAAACATACATTCACACCTTTTTTCCCGAAGGCGTAGGCAGAGGTGTACCCAGGACTAAGTCCCATAGTTGATACACCCACATTTACCGGGCACAGCACAATCTACAGATATATTATAAGAACGAATGAGAAACTTGTAGGGCTTAATTTTTTCAACTGCGAGTTTTACAATAAGGTTTGGTTATATTTGTTTGCTCGTAAAGGGCCACGTTGTGGCTATGCAAAAGTTCGGTTTAAAGAAATTTATTCTCAAAAAAGACTTAACATCACTTATATGAGAACAATATTGGCCTATATTAATTTTTACATAATCGTTCGGTAACAATAATAATAATATACACGACCTCATCTTATTTAGTAATTTTATTTTAACAGTTTTACTTGAAGGTAGTTAAAATAATAAGGTATTAAGTATTACTAGCAACAGACTTAGTATTTCTGTGATTACCAGTTAATCATAACATATTCGCTGAGTTTAGATTTAAATATATTAAATGAGGTAATGTTTTTAATAGCAGACGGTAGTTTATTATAGAAGTTTTTAGGCATCTTTTTGCACTATGTATTGGTTCATCATGGTATTTCGACCGATACAATAATTGCTATGCTAGAGCCTCTAACGCCGCAGCTGATAAAATTGTATAACAAAATTATTGAAAAAGAACTAATTCCCGAAGACTGGCATTACTCAGTTATCACACTGTTGTACAAAAAAGGCAATCCGAACATGATGGATAACTACAGACCAATAAGCTTACTACCGACGCTCTACAAACTGTTTTCATCAATAATGTTATTCAGAATCACAAAAGCCATTGACGAACAACAGCCTCGGGAACAAGCTGGGTTTAGAAAAGGCTACTCGACTATAGACCACATATTTACTTTGACTCAGTGTATAGAACGATGTAACGAATATAACAAAACTATCTACTTAGCATTCGTCGACTACACTAAAGCTTTTGATTCTATATCACATAAGTACCTATGGGAAAGTCTACGTGAACAAGGAATACAAGAAAAATACATATCGATCCTAAAAAATATATACAGAAATTGCCAGGCAAAAATAAAAACTGAGTCGATCGGCCTTCCATTTGATATAAAGCGTGGAGTAAAACAAGGAGATCCGATCTCTCCCAAATTGTTCATAGCCATCCTAGAGTCGATGTTTCGAAAGCTCGACTGGTCGAACTACGGTCTTAACATTAATGGAGACCGGCTGACGCATCTACGCTTTGCGGATGACATCGTAATTTTATCTGAAAGCCACAATGACCTTCAACATATGTTGACATCTCTAGATGAGGAAAGCAGAAAAATAGGACTCTACATGAATCTCTCAAAAACAAAAGTTATGACTAACGGATACGTGACACCTATACACATTAACAAGACCGCTATAGAGTATGTCAATGAATATGTTTACTTAGGCCAACTGATGTCATTCGAAGACGCCACCGCCAAGGAGATAGACCGGAGAATAGCCACCTCGTGGAAGAAGTACTGGGCTAATAAAGACGTATTCAAAAGCCGGATACCAATAAATTTAAAAAAACGACTAATGGATAACACCATACTGCCGTCCTTACTCTATGGTTGTCAAACTTGGGCATTAACGAAGAGGCTGGTAAATAAAATAGCAAATTTTCAGAGAGCTGCGGAGCGTTCGATGCTGGGTCTCAAACTTAAAGACAGAGTCAAAAATGTAGAAATACGGCAAAAGACGAAAATCATAGACGCAGTGACAATGCTCTGCAGACTCAAATGGAAATGGGCCGGACACATAGCACGAGCTACTGACGGCAGGTGGAACGAGCGCATGGTACATTGGTACCCTAGAGACGCGACGAGAGAAAGAGGGCGTCCCCGGAGAAGGTGGTGCGACGACGTGGTACAAACTGCGGGGGCTGCTTGGACCCGCACAGCACAAGATAGAGACAAGTGGCAATACATGGAGGAGGCCTTTACCCACATTTGGGTGCCTAAAACCGTAATATAATTACTTAATAAGATAACTACTCAATTTATATTAATGTTAATAATTTTAATGTAGGTAATGTAATATCATAAATTGTAATATTTTTAAAGGAAATAAAGGCTATTTTATTTTATTTTATTTATTTATTTTATTTATTGGTTCATCATCATCATCATCATCTCAGCCACAGGACGTCCACTGCTGAACATAGGCCTCCCCCATAGATTTCCATTCAGTCCGGTTGTAAGCGGCCCGCCTCCATCGTGTTCCTGCCGTCTTTATCAGATCGTCTGTCCACCTTGTGGGTGGACGTCCTACGCTGCGCTTGCCGGTCCGTGGTCTCCATTCGAGAACTTTGCAGGCCCATCGGCCATCAGTTCTACGTGCTATGTGCCCTGCCCATTGCCACTTCAACTTACTAATCCGCTGGGCTATGTCGATAACTTTCGTTCGTCTACGGATCTCCTCATTTCTGATTCGATCTCGCAGAGAAATTTCGAGCATAGCCCTCTCCATAGCTCGCATAGCTATGTATTGGTTAATTTTATGATATTGTTGTATATTATTGTTAATTTTGTAGTGCCTTGAGTCGAAGGTCTTCAACCAGAGTAATACCAGTGACACCTAGTGATGACTTACGGATCTGAAACGTGGCCTCTAACTGTGGGCCTTATCAGCAGGCTCAAAATAGCGCAACGAGCTATGGAGACGGCTATGCTCGGGATTTCTCTGCGACATCGAAATGAGGAGATCCGTAGACGAACGAAAGTTACCGACATAGCCCAGCGGATCAGCAAGTTAAAGTAGCCGACCGGATGACCGGATCACCCGACTGGATGGAAATCTATGTGGGACGCCTATATGTTCAGCAGTAGACGTCCTATGGCTGAGGTGATGATGATGATCATGATGATGATGAATGTTTCTGTTTACCTTACCCCTGAGAAAACTGTAAAAAAAAACAACTACCTACTTACTAGACATTTCCAGTGTTCTATGTCCTTGGTCTAGAACAATATCAAAAAATGCTATTGCCTTAATTTTTGAACGAATCTGAAACACATTAACCGCTGTTGTAGCATAACGCAGTGGTTTTAAGAATTCAGAAGTCCGCAATCACTGCATCAACGCTGCACTAACCTACTCTCACTGCTTCTATAATTCACATTAGTTGGTATTTGATTTGAAACTATCACGGTTTTATTAGGATCATTTTTTACGGGATATCTATCATGATTCGAAGTTTTGCGAGTTTTCCGATAATTCGACGCAGAACGTCACGATCACGGAAGAACTATCTGAATATCGGGAAACTCGCAAAACGTTGAATCATGGTGAATATCCCGTAAAAAGTGATCCTAACATATAGTCATTGGTACTCATAGATATATATTATAGGGTAGCTTCAGATTGGAGTTCATTGTACTTACTCATAATAATTTGTAACCTATGGCCATATTATAATTGGGCAGCTACAGATTGGAGTTCATTGTACTTACTCATAATAATTTGTAACCTATTGCCAGGAGGCCGTTGTTATAATAACCTAATAGTAGTACCAAGCCGTACTTTTACCGTTAATGAGTTCAAATTACACTTGATTTTACTATGCTATTATAAATTTTGAGGCGTCAAATAAACTTCGAACACAGTATGTAGCATTTTTTTTATGATAGTGAGTGATAAAATGAGCAAATCAGGTGCCTGATGGTAAGCATCATGATTGCCCATATCAGACAGTGCCACCCTTTTAATATTCAAAATTCGGCGCGGCACTGCACTGCGCCTGTCACCCTGAGATATGAGTTGTTGAATCTCATCATGCCCAGAAATTTCGCTGGTAACATTGCCCTTCATACCGGAACACAGTAATGTTTGCACATTACTGCTCATTACTGCGGCGGATGAATAACTGGTAGAGGTGTGGTACTTCCCCAGGCGGCCCTCTGCAAAAGTGGCCTACCACTACCAAAAAAGCATGCATGACAATCGAAAATACCTTATTACCTTTGGCCTACATATATCACTAAGTACTTACGTTATATGTCAATTCTTGAAGGGAAGCCGATGGGAATCGAGTTATATGTCCTACATAACATTACGCATTTTCCCCGAAAAGGTAGTCAAAGGTGTACCCAATACACATCCATGTTATGTCCCATTATAGCTAAGTTCATAAAAAATCAAGGCAATTTTATTAGATCTTAAAAGTCCTTGATTTAAAGCCATTAAGGCAAAATTGGCATTAATTTGGCGGAGCTCGGGCCAGCGAAGATCGAGTGGGAGCCGGTAGGAGGCAGGAGGCCTATTTTATAACTCCCGCCTCCGAGATAAAAGAACTGATGAGGCCTACTGTGAATGTGGGGCCACGAAACTGACTGCAAAAAAAATTAATTTAATTTTTTTTTATTTAATTTTCTCAGATCGAGCAACTGGGTATGCTGAAAACCAGCGCTGCGCAAGATCTCCTTGCGTAGCATAACACTGATCATATCCCAATTGCCATATATGTATATATATATAAGTCTAGTAATTAATATAAGCTAGTTTAATATAAGTATAGGATAATGTTTTGTGGAATAAATACTTTTTTTTTTCATAGCTGAGTAACATTTTGTAGTTAATGTTGAAGTACGATGGTGAAAGGGTACTGCATATATCAGTTATATTTAGGTTTCAGTCACCTTCGCATATTGGCGTTGCGTCCCGTCGTACATGAGAAACAAGATCAATAATTATGAGCATTTTAAATAGAAAATTCAGTAGAATGTATTCTCGCTCGTGGGTACGCGTCCAGAATGTTTAATTTTTTGTGAATTTCCTATTTCATGCGCGTTATATTTTGTGATGATCCTAAACTGAATTTTAGATTATTTTATATTAGTGCGCTCTTAACAGTTTGTTTTGTGCTTACCTAGCTGTGACCCAAGTATATATAATAGGCAAATCATACATAATATATTTTATAACAATATTATATGGGACAACTTAAACACACGGTCATCTGGCCCCAAACTAGGCAAAGCCTGTACTATGGTTAATAGAATACTGATATACATACTTATATACGCTCATAACACCCAGACACAGATTAAACAGACATGCTCATGCGCACAAATGTTTGACCTGTCCGGGGATCGAACTCGGAACCTGCGGCTCAGAAGGCAGGGGCACTACCAGCTGAACCAACCGGCCAGTCAAAGTATAAATTACTTCATTATTATTATTAGGTATACATTACTATTATACATACACCATTGCCGTGGGGTTACCGGGTTTAGAAAGTTGCTCCACCCTCTCTACCCGTGGTTGCCGTAAGAGCCGGCTAAGGGTTAACAGATCCAGAGGACGGGCAGCAGTGTCCTCTGTGTAAACCACAGATCAGGATGAAAGAGGTTAGATTGGAAATAGTTCCTGATTTGTATCAGAACGCTCGTCGCCGCTTGTCTCCCACTCCTCAACTCCACTACAAGCAAGAGACCAATACGCGCACGCATTACGCACACAAATTAACCATACACACATCGATCGCGAGTTTGCTATTGATTATCATCTAGCGCAAACACTGCGTTTGACATGCACTCACACACGCGCAAAAGCGCATCTAGACACGCGGCAGCGTGTCAAGCCAAGTTAAGGAACTGGCTAGCCAGCGCCGAGTGCCACTTTTGACTCTTCTATAACTCAAAATCTCTTTAATGTTAACACATAAAACTACGTGTGTTTAATTATATCCATAAGGACATCTAGTAGCCCAAATTTCATGAAGCTAGCTCAAACGATTATAAAGATATTATGAAGGTCAAAAAGTCGTAAAATTTAGCACTGACTGACATATAGTACCTAAATCTAACCTACTTCCAGATGACCTAGAAGGATGAAATTTGGAATCCAGCTCGGTAATTGTGTTCAAGTGTAGGAAAAAATCTAAAAATTAAAAAATAGGAGGGGTCCCCATACAACATTTTTTTTTAATGTAGCGTTGGAACCGTTACAACGTTACAAGCAAATATTTGAAATTATCACAATATAAAATATATGCTATATAACAGATATATAAAAATAAAGTTAAGTCCAAAAATAAGTGGTGTCCTGGCCAAGTCAAATCTAACCTACTTTAAATCTCAATTATTTTTTAAATAACAGCAATTGTTATAGGCAATAAAGCAAAGAAATAGAGTTTTATACTTGTTCATAATGTTATTTTGTTTCTATAAATACATATTTGGATTTTGCATAGAACTTGGCACTCATTTAGATCTCCAATCTTTTTGCGGCGAAGCCCACAGCCAAACATTAAAAGTATTGAACTTGGCTCTCCTTTTTTACATGTATGTTTTTGGTGGGATACATGTTACGGTCACCTAAAGGTCGATTATCGATATCGATAAAATTACTGTATCATTATTACTTTAACTTTTTGCTATATTTATTTATTTGTTATGAACTAAACTTGGCTTCATAGCCAATTATACTAATTAATTAATTAACTACTATACAATGTCCTTACAATGTAATGTTGTTACTACATAATTTCTGTGTCTGGGTGTATAAGTAAGCTTATATAAGGAGGTATGTATATAAGTCATCTGGTTACCATAGTACATGCTTCTAGCCTAGTTTGGAACCAGATGACCTTGCGTGGAAGGTGTCCCATATTATTATTATTTTGTGACTTATTATATTTTATTAATTCTATGTTTTTTTTTGGTTTGTGAGTTACCGCGAAAAACGTTGTTCATGCATAGAAAGACATGGGTTAAACCTATAGTAAGTAAACAAATGACACAAGTTAAAAATACAAGCGTACCTATTTATTAAATTATCATTTCCCTTAACTCACACTAGGTGGGGACGCGGGGAAAGAACACGGGGCACAGCTAGAAGGATATAAATCATACACTACCTACTTACTGAAAAAGTCATAACGATGTATTTGAGCGGCGTAGCTCCTGGTTTTAAGTATGTTTTTCCTGACTCTTTTGTTATGTCATAATCATGTTCATGACTGCCTCGGTGGCGTAGAGGGCGCATGCTCGACTGCCAATCAAGAGGTCCCGGGTTCGATCCCCAGGTCAGGCAAAGTGTTAAATATTGGATTTTTCCATTAGGAATTATCTCAATAATTGCCTGGAGTCTGGAACTGTGCCCGGTAAATGGCAATAGGCTCGCCCCCTATTACATGGGACCAATAACATACTGGCGAAATGTGGGTGTATCTACTATGGGACTGTGTCCTGGGTACACCTCTGCCTACCCCTTCGGGAAAAAGGCGTGAATGTATGTTATGTTATAATCATGTTCTGCAAAATGTTGAAAATTTTGCAAAAAGAATTCATTGTGCTACATTTAGTAGTAATCCATTTATTTCTACCGGTTGCCTCAATCCACAATTTTCTTATATCTGGATTTTTTGGAAACGTAAAAATAAAATTTTGATTTCATTATAAACGGAACAATTAAACAAAATTTAGACGAAAACCCACACTCTACAACTAAATTGATAATCACAATTAACATGTTGACAGACCACAGTAGATGCCACGTATTTACTTTGCATGACAAAGAGGAGAACAAATTTTTTCTTTCGACGCTGTTTCACAGACAGACAGACAGAAAGAGACACACACACACACTCACTTGATAATATACTGACACACTCCACTTCCACTTTCATGAAATTCTTCATACTACATGCACGTCGGTTGTAGGTACTTTTGATTTATTGATCTTTCCTTAGGACAACATCAACTTGTTCCTAAAAAGTACGTTTACAAAGAGGTATTTTAATTACAAAATATTACTCATAATAATCATTTGCATACGACACTTAATATCGACAATGTTTACAACATGGTACAACACTATCGATGCGCGGGGATTTCCCGGAATTCAAGCTTCGCCTTGGCGCACGCGACCCCTCGCAAAGAACGCAGTTCATTGCGCGATCATCTACGAGTACAAGGTGGAACCTATGCATTGTAGTAAGCAATGTATAATTTCCAATATGTTTCGCAAGTGTGTCGTTTTTGTCTAACAATTACATAATACTTTTATAATAATTACAAATATCACTTGAATTTAAAGGTTTCAGGACTTACCGGTGAAAAGAAATCCCTTGTCTGGCTACACTACACACCTGGCTTCTTTTTCGACAAGTTATAATAGCGCAGGACGGCATTATACACTATTTTCGCGGAGCTACGTACGTTGTGACCACATGAGCGCGACTATTAGCCGGTAAAGCTAATTTCGGCGGAGTTACGAGCGTCTGCTCAAGAGGGCAGCAAAGCCGGCCCCGCCCACAAGGCCCCTCTAATCTCTTTCATCTCCTCTGTGGTGTAAACTATCAAACTGCGCTCGCCAACCCGCCTGCCAAGCGTGGTGAGTATTGGTAACAACCCCCCTTATGGGGGAGGCCTATGTTCGGCAGTGGACTTCCAACGGCTGGATGATGATACACCATTGTGAATTTTAAATACCGCTCAGAGTTCTAGAGTTACTGTTACAATTTCATGGCCCAACATTTTAAGATTCGGGGGAATTGACTTGCGGAATTTGGCGTCATTACGTTGAATTTACATCCCTTTTATCCCGGAGAGATGGTGCTTGCCGAACTTTTGCACTCGAATCACAATAAAGTAGCACGACTGGCACTATTTAGAATTATTATGGGTTTCCTTGAACGGAAAGGTCTACTTGGGACGCGGCGGGGTCTGCATTTGGAAGGCTGGGCTGGAATATAAAGCGAGTTTTAATAGCGCGACCTTGTTATATTACTGATTTTTAATAGAACACTTCGCTTTTTCCTTCCTTTAGACCCGACTACGGCAACCACCAAAAAGGATTATACTTAGAAGAGGTACACAATGACTATTATATTACTAACGAGCGTAATTTTATATACTCAGTAGTGTGTCCGTTAGGGCTCGGAATTTTATGTACTTCACTATAAGTAGTCTTCTCTAGAAGACTATGGCTGCTACAAAAATGTTATAATATTATGTAAGGTAGTCTGTAGCTCGACTGCCGATCATGAGGTCCCGGGTTCGATCCCCAGGTCAGGCAAAGTGTTAGATATAGGATTTATTCACTAGGTATTATCTCATTAACAGCCTGGAGTCTGGAACTGTGAGCGCGCACGGAGGCCTGTCAATTATCTATAAATACATTAATAATAAAATAAAAATGTTTTTTAATCATACATTACGTCTATCATTACGTTATCTATGGGTACACCCGTTGATATAAAGAAAAGGGAAGATGAGGTACTGGCTTCTCGAAAATTTGCCATTTTCGATCCCATTTTGCTCATATTTAGATCCCATTAGGTCCACATACGTCAGTAAAGCAAGGTCGTTAGAGCGGATAATATTGTTGTCTCCGTCGCACTTCGGTCTTAGGTACGTCTTTCTATCTTTGTTGTCCATCATATTGCATTGTGCAAACTGCACATTGAGCAAATTGCACGTGCCAGTAGTTGAGTAAGCGCTGGGAGAACGTACCCTATCTCCCTTTTTCTTTATATTAATTGGTATATCAATTACTTTTTCATACATCGATCATATAGGTTAGGTGTGGACTACATACATACATACAGTCACTCCTTGTTCTCGGTGGGGTAGGCAGAGACTATTTCCCTCCACTTGCTACGATCCTGACATACAACTTTCGCTTCGTTCACTTTCATGACATTTTTCATACATGCTCGTCGGTTGTAGGTACTTTTGACTTGACCTTTCCTAAGAACAACGTCAACTTGTTCATGAAAAGTACGCTTAGGACCGCTACCGACTTGACTATTCACACTAGCCTTATGTTAATATCTTTTGTTAATCTCTTTTCATCCATCCTCTCCACATGTCCGAACCACCTCAGCATTCCTTTCTCAGTATTTTTTAGGTGTGTACCTAAAGATATTTTGATTTTCACTGATTCATTTCAAATTAAACCCTATATAATAAAAAACCTTGGATTAAACTCTGGGAGCATACTTCAACAAATGTAGATACTTGCTCCAAAAGAATATTCATAATCTGAAACCGGTAGGTCGCAGCGACGAGGTAAATCCATGACAATTGCGGGCTAACCTTGAGCTTATGTCGAGAGCCGCTTTATACCCTTGGGGACTCTCGACTGTTATTAACGAATGTCGAGCTAGCGATGAACAGTAAGATACTTCTGCATGCTATTAAGTTTTATTTGGGACTTGCTATGAGCAAAAATTGTTATGGGCACAGAACAGATAATAATACTACGAATGGACATGGAATAATACTATAGAATGGACACTGTCATTCACCCACCAATCACCAATCGGCCTTCCTCACCCCGCCAGCGAGATTGAGCTCTCAATAAGCCCCGCTTCTATAGGAAATCACCTCATGCACACTCTTGCGCGCACAGATCAGGATGAAATCTCTTTCATCTCCTCTGTGCTTGCGCGTGTACAAAATTCCATGTGTGTGCTGTCTGTAGTAGGTAGTTTATAAACAAAAATTAAATGACAAGGACATACTTTACTTCATCTTTAAAATATCAAGATATAAATATATTAAATAGGTGAACTGTATTCGGAGGAAACAGAGGAATACAAAACATCGATTTAATAATTTTTACATAGGTTTATGTCAAACTGGTAAGAGATCCTCTTTCCTGTTAAACCTTTTCCTTTTTAAATCGAGTTTTGTCACATAATTTTGCTTTCAGTTTTAACTTGATACAAACCCATTCTGATGATAAAATGAATGAAATTCCTCAATAATTATGGACACAAGAGATAATTATTTTCTACTCAAATGTGTCTCTCTTGTCCTTCATTTGTTTGGTTAAGGAAAACCGTAGGTACGTTTATTCGTATATACAAAAACCTTTAAAAAAACTAAAAAGACTTTTGAGCAACCCTCATAAGCATCTTGTACCCAAATTATTACACAACACCTAATGTATTTATTAATATAAATTCAGCTGCAGATAAGAACACAAGAAAATGCCTGAAAGGCTGTTAATTAATATTGGAGTGTAGAGAACAGTCTCAGTGGGTGAATAGCGGCAAATTGAAGTGTTGGCACTCAAAACAGAGACGAGATTCCTACCTATATCTATCTGTATAATGTTGGACAGAACATAACTATACGGGTCACACTGAACGTTTTTACAATAGGCCAGTAAGAAAAAAACGAATTACGAAAAAGAAGAATGTATACGCAGTGATTTAAAGAAAAGGGGAGATAGATAGTTGTCCCAGCGCATACTCAACAACTGACACGTGCAATTTGCTCAGTGTGCACAGTGCAATATAATGAACAACAAACATTATAGTCAGACGTACCTAAGAACGAAGTTCGACCGAGAGAACAATATTAGCATATAGTCAATGACGTTGAATCGCTTCCTTCTACAGACGCACAATCCCTGAACAAGCTTCACAAAAAGGTGTCCATCACTGACAATGACGCGCTTTGACATCTACTGAATTTCTATTATTTGAATTTAAATTCTATTTACCCAATTGTTTTAAAGCCTAATTTGGATTGAACGATTTTTCACCCTATGAAGTTCAATGTTAAATTTGACACTAAGCGACGCGGGCGAACATAGGAGCATTGGAGTAGACTTATATGCACTAAAATATTTAGTGATTTAAATTTGTAAATTTTTTAAATAAAGTAATCACACTTATACTTTTTAACTTTTATAAATATATATTATACAAGAAATAAAATTTAAAAGGGTCAAAAAGTTTTAAAATTAAAATGTATTTATGTTTGTAAAGATAATTAAGTTACATGATAGAATCTCGGTTTAATAGTGAGTACAGGTTCGTGGGCCTGATTCTAGCACGTAGAAAGGGTCTTTGACGATATTATTCTAAATTTTTACGTGATATGATTACTTTTATACTCTTAATAAATAGTCGAAAAACACAAAAATATTAAAATGTTATCATAAATTGTAAAATTAACGAGGACTATGCAATATATAAAAGAAACCAATATTTAATTCAATGTTTAAAATGTTTTCAATCCACTAGGTAATTAATGCCAAACCTTAATTTATGTTTTTTTTTTTTATGATATTGTGTAACAAGACGAGCAAATCAGGTGCCTGATGGTAAGCATCATGATTGCCCATATCAGACACAGTGCCACCCAGTGTTTTAAAATTAAAAATTCTGCGTGGCACTGCACTGCGCCTGTCACCCTGAGATATTAGTTGTTGAATCTCATTATGCCCAGTAATTTCGCTGGTAACATTGCCCTTCAGTCCGGAACACAGTAATGTTTGCACATTACTGCTTGACGGATGAATAACTGGCAAAGGTGTGGTACGTCCCCCTGCTAAAGAGACCTACCACTTCAAAACTTTTATGAAAAAAAAAAAATTATGTTCGGATAATATTATGCAAAAATATTTAAAATATAATCGACTTCATAGTTTTCCATTTGAACAAAGCGCTGTTGTCCATTTTATTTGGTTTAAAAAATTAAAATAAAATAGAAACACGCAATGTGGATACATAAATTCCTAAAATTATTGTAAATACATGCCTAAATTATGTAAAGCTATCGCTTTCACGCACGTATCTGTTGTTATTCGGTTAGCTTTTTACCTAACACTGGCATTACGCGGTCGGCCTACGGTTGCCATGCAACTAACCACATAGTACCAGACTATATTGTGGCGGTACCAGACTCGCGGCTTGGAACAGATTTTTGCACGACTGGTTCTCTTTGGTATCCTTACTCTGAGCCGATAGTACAACCCGAATGGGACCTAATTTGAGCTTTTCCTTTTCTTTAAATCAATGTATATACGAGTTAAAAACTCGCCTAGTCTAAAAGTCTCACCTCTAGTAAATTGATGGAAATTTACTAGCAGCTTGTTCGGTTTGCCACCAAAAAGATATAAATGATTTGCGGTGCCGCGCATCACCAGGAAGCATCTCCAGACTAAGCGGCCGCCCCCACCGACAGCCCGCACCCTGAGACCCCGGCTCAAGGAAAAAAACTTAAAACTACAAACAGTAACAACTGGCGGCCTTAACGCTCAGAGCGATCTCTATTAGAGAGTATTGCAAGTGTATTGATCATGTACACAAGTGTTATTTGCAAGTGATTCAGCGTGATACGCGTATCCACTTGGACCATCCTCGTAATGTACCATTCGCGCGAATGGTACATTACAGGAAAATGTTCAGCGTCCAAAGAGCATCCTTGCTATGTATCGTTTTTGTGAATGCTCAATAATCCGCTCGCCAAAATGCTCACGGTTAGTGAATAAAACATCGAGCATTTCGTGACGCTCGATGTTATGTTACAACCTGATTTATAAACCAACGAACCTTTTTTGTAATGTAATCAACTCAAAAAATTGCGTAATGTCACAGTATAGAATTAAATGGGTAATTCAAGAAATAAACTCTAGAGTAAGAAACAACATCAAGAGCGAGCGAAATGTTTCAGATGTCTTCATATAATAATATATAACGTCGTTCCCTTGTCGTATATAAAGTGAGTATACAGAATGACACGTCACACGGAATGTTACAAGCCTACATTAATATTATTATGTGTCTACAGTATTACAGACTGCACACGGCGTTATTAGGATTTCGTACCTCAAAAGAAAAAAGGACCTTTATAGGCTCACTTCGTTGTGTGTCCGTCTATCTGTCAAGACCCTTTTTCTCGGGAACGCGTTGAGGCATCAAGTTGAAACTCATATAAAAAACTAGTCCACGATCCCTTGCATCTGCAAAAAAAATTAAACTTCAAAGTCAATGCAATCAAAAGATATGGCCATTTACCGCACATTTCCATACTTTGCGCAACGGTTTAAATACCTCTAGAGTACTTACTGTTGGCCTAGCATCATGAAATTTGGCAAGAAGCAAGATTTTGTTTTACAAGTTAAGGAAAAAATCCCGAAACCGTAAAATTTTACATAAAATTGTTAACATGTTTACAGTATCTAGGTAGGTATCGAACCCAACACTAAGCATTCTCGCCAAAGTATGTCTTAACAATTTTTTTATCATAGTAATACTTGGCAATATTAATTTATTTATTAAGTGAGAATTCCTACATTATTTAAATATTTAGATATTAGCTGAGTGAATTACCCGGTATTATACCTACCTCACTAACTTTGCATCAGCGTAGTGGTCGCAAGCACTAACTGCCGATCATGAGGCCCGGATTCGATGCTCAGATCAGGCATAAATTGTTTCTGGATTTTTCCATTAGGAACTTTCTTAATGATATCCTGGAGTCTGGAACTGTGCCCAGTAGATATCAATAGACTCGCCCCCTTACGGACTTTAAAACATAACTGGCGAAGTGTGGGTGAACACGTGCACTGATATGTAAATATGGCCAAATTTTAGCCATGTGAAAATTTGGCCATGTTCACATGCGATGTAGGACGACTATAGGACTGGGTCCTGAGTATTCTGCCTACCCCTTCAGGATAAAGGCGTGATGTTATGTGATATTCTACGCATACAAAACAATGAAAGTTGTTTTGAGTTTTGTCCCACAAATACGTTGAGCTCGAAATTAAAATGAGGTTGAATTCTAAACGAACAACTAATTAACTGTTAGGAAAGTTTTAAAACTTTTCCTTTGTCGGGTAATATGTAATGTATGTGATTCCTTCGTTGGTGATTAAATGTAAAAACGGTCTCGATTCTCGACAATACTAACTCGTAATATCTACTCGTATATACTTAAAACAGCCCAAAAGCCACAAAATATATGGGGGACTGGAAACCGTTGGTAAAGTTGGTAACCATTTGAATATTACAAAAGGGCAGAAGGATGAAACCGCATAGGGCTACCATATTGTTGGAGTTTTCAGGCTACGTCTCTATGGTTTTGAATGCAACCATTGAATTGTATTCCACTGGGAGGTATTTACCTTATGGGAGGACTTTACCTTATATAATAATGCTTGAACGTGACAGCTGAACAAAAATCATTTATTTGGCCATATTTCCGTAAATTAAGTTCTAAGAGGGTATAAAATTTGATTAATCATTTGGTAATTTATAATTGTAAATTACCTGATATGATACCATTTTTTTACCTAATTTAAGAAAATATGACCAAAAAATTTATTTTTGTTCAACTGTCACATACGAGATCGAGCTATATTTTACAAGGTACCTGTAACAAAAAATCTGCTGGAGCTGCCTTTCTGTGTGATATTCTATGGAAGTAATCGGAAGTCTTACCTACCAACTATTAGAAGACTTAGAAAACTAATAGAGCCAAGTTCGAGCAAGTTTTCTTTTTCCTCTATCGGTTTTCTCATACTGAAATGGGTCAGAGCTGAATTATTGATGATAAACATTACGTGAATAGAAACCTTCTGCTCCTATAAGCTTTATTTCGATACCACATACAATGCCAATGGGTTCAATCAGTAAGTGTGTTTTATAAAGATTATAATATAATATATACTAGAGGGGTAAACCTCATTCAATAGCACTGAAAAATGCATAGCCACTTTGATATTTTTAAACCTAAAGGTCAGATAGTTTGATAAAGAAAGTTTTCTAGAATTGTGTTAAGTGATGACAAGTGTTAGTAGATATATATAGCTAGATCGCATAATTGAGTCCTCGCCTGCGGGGTACAGGGGCGGTGGGGGCGCGGAGGTAGTCGTGAAAGGGGGCCAGCTCTCCGGTCCTACGCACTTTTACTCCGCAGGCACAGAACAGATAATACGTACTACATAAAGAATGGGCACTGTCGTCCGCCCACCAATCGGGCATTCCTCACCCCGCCAGCGAGATTTTTAGCTTGCATTTTCGGGAAGCCATTACCTCATCTCCCTTTTTCATTAAATCAATGATTATACCGCATAAAATATCATAAAATCTGAAGGGGTTATAATCTCGTGCGCATAATTTCTCGCCCTCTATCCCTTTCAGTCACAAAGTTCAGTGCGATCCATCATCCAACCGCGGTGAATTGTTATTTGTAATTTATTATTACTGGACTACATCTCCCAATAAATATATACCTTGTAAAACATCGCTAAGTAAGTCTTTTAGGCAATGATGGATGAGTCGTATTATTATATGGTTACCAACTTGTTTATTGAACATATTATGATCGAACGATTTGAGCAGTAAATTCCAATAGACTAGATCTCTTTTTTCCCTGGATATTTAATTATTTATATTTTACTAGCCGTGGCACGCGGTTTCACCCGTGTAGTCTTCGTTCCCGTGGTCATATCGGAATAAAAAGTACACATGTGTTATTTTTTTTTTTTTTTTTTTTTATAATAATGAATGACAAGACGAGCAAATCAGGCCCCTGATGGTAAGCTTCATGATTGCCCATATCAGACACAGTGCACCCAGAGTTTTAAAATTCAAAATTCTGCGCGGCACTGCACTGCGCCTGTCACCCTGAGATATTAGTTGTTGAATCTCATCATGCCCAGTAATTTCGCTGGTAACATTGCCCTTCAGACCGGAACACAGTAATGTTTGCACATTACTGCTTGGCGCATGAATAACTGGCAAAGGTGTGGTACTTCCCCAGGCGGCCCCCTGCTAAAGAGGCCTACCACTATTCCAGGGTCTAAGCTATCTACACACCAAATTTCAGCATAATCGGTTCAGCGGTTATTGATTTCTATTACAAATTTCCACCCCCCTTTTCACACCTTCTAAGATGATTTCTGGGATAAAAACTACTTATTCTATGTCCTTTCACGGGACTCAAACTAACTCTAAGCATAACAAATTTCTTCTTAATCTGATCGTCCGTTTAGGCGTGATTAAATAACAATAGACAGAGTGACAGAGTTACAAATGTCTTCATGATAATTACTCTGGATTGCCTCGGTGGAGTAGAGATTTGGAAGCGCTTCCGCGTAGAAGAGATTCGCAGGTCGCAGGATCAATCACCAGGTCTGCCCCCTATTACATGGCACTTAAGAACATAGCTGGTGAAGAGTTTGTGTACCTACCTACTAATAAGTTGACCAGCCAAACGTATACTTTCGTGGTTAAATCGTCCTTGTTTCAAACCCTAAGAATGTGTAAGTGTGTCCAGTAATTTCTCTGCAAACTTTGCAAAAGAACATACTCAGTGAGGAGATAGTCTACATCAAAGAAAAGACCAAGGACGAGTCCCTGGACAGGAACTCTCCCGAATCTCACTACGTTGAGGCTGGCGTCAACTGGACGCAGGACTTAAAGTTCAGGCTTTTGGTGATAAGGAGATGTGCCTATGGCACCAGAGATTTGTCCCGAAGGCATTGAGTTCCGGCACTTTAGGGAGGCGAAACCGAAAATAATCCCTACCTAGTGAATATGATGTAATTTTATGTATGTTAGTCTTGTAAGGTAATGACATTTATAGATATAGGCATACTTTACTATAAGTACCATTGCCTGTAATAAACGAGTTTTATATATAAGAAAAACTTACCGTCTCTATCATAGTGACTCCACACTTCCATGAATTGATTTGCAGATAATTTCTTCAGTTCTCTCGAATCAGGATCCCGGAACTGTCGCATGAAGTTAGTAGCTCGTTCCAAATTAAACCTCTTTGCGGAACACGTCGAGTCGATACTCATTTTCACTTTTAAAAACTATAAACGCGTACGTCAAATTATTTAGCAGAAACTCAGTTTCCAAATTCAAATTAATTCGAATTTTTAAGGTTTTATCACGATCCCAGTTTCGTTTTGTCGGTACTAGGTATGTTGCTAGTGTAATAAATATGTATTTATGTTTTCCTTATTTTAATATTACTAAAAACTATTTGGCGTGATTTATTGTCAGTGATTTGTAATAAAATACAGTTAAATTCTATTAATTATTTTGTATTGTTATTTTGATTACGGCCCGCGTTCCCGAGTTTCGCTTTCATGGCATCTGTAACACAAAGAAAAAATATATCTATACTATTATATAAAGAGAGAAAGTGATTCACTGACTGACTGACTGACTGACTCATCAACCCAGAGCCAAAACTACTGGACCGATGATGATGAAATTTTGACAATAGATTATTTTTACAGTCTAGACAAGTAATAAGAAAGGATTTTTCAAAATTTTAACTCTAAGTGTATTAAATAGGGGTTGAAAGTTTGTATGGAGTAGACTTCATTTTTCAGCCGATTAATTTAAAATTTTGTAGAAACATTCTAAAATGAATATAATTAAACACGTGTTTCAGCGTTTTCAAAAATTTCAGCCCTTTTGTGGAAAAATACAGTTTTAAAGTTTCTTATGAATATTTTAGTTCCAACAATGCTTACTAGATGGCGCTACAGAAAAATTTCAATATTTTCTTGCAAGACATAACGATGGCGTTCTGTAAATAATTAAAACGCAAAAAAAAAACATAACAAAAACATACATTCACGCCTTTTTTCCCGAAGGGGTAGGCAGAGGTGTACCCAGGACTCAGTGCCACAGTAGATACACCCACATTTCGCCAGTATGATATTGGTCCCATGTAATAGGGGACGAGCCTATTGCCATCTACCGGGCACAGTTCCAGACTCCAGGCAGTTATTGAGATAATTCTTAATGGAAAAATTCTATATTTATCACTTTGCCTGACCTGGCTTTCGAACCCGGGACCTCTTGATTGGCAATCGAGCTTGCGCCCTCTACGCCATAGAGGCAGTCGCTTATGATTTCGCTTCTCTTTATCATAGCTCTATTAAACTGGGTTGCAACAACATCGAATTATGAATGCTCTTCTTACTGTTTTCACTGTTTCCGTAATCCGTATATGTCTCCAGATTATTCAATCTATTACCAATACCAATATCATAGTATAAAGTGAGAAACTTTGTCTTTTATTTGCAACGAATAGGTTCCGAAACTACTGGACCGATTTAAAAAATCTTTTACTTATGGAGAGCTTAATTCAGTGTGAGTGACATAGGCTATATTACGAGGTTTTGAAAAATATTAGGGATCCGCAAGAAATCTGCAATATTGTGAACTAAGGTGTCACATAATTACCAAATATATTCATTAACTTGCGTGCGCTGTGAAATCTATTAAAGGTAGAATAATATAATGTACTAGGGGTTTGTAGTACTTACTACATTATATCCATCTATTTTGGTTTAGTCACAATAATCGAAACAGTCATTATATGCATGCGCTGTGAAAAGTATTGGTGGTAGAATAAAGTAATGTACTAGGGGTTTGCAGTAATTACCAATATGTACAAAATTATATTCATTACACACCCTTAAATTATATCCATCTATTTTGGTTTAGTCACAATAATCGAAGCAGTCATTAACTTTCATGCGCTGGGAAATCTATTTGTGGTAGAATAAAGTAATGTACTAGGGGTTTGTAGTATTTACCAATATCTACAAAATAGTCAACGGACATTATATTCATCTATTTTGGTTTAGTCACAATTATCGAACAGTCATTATATGCATGCGGTGAAAACTATTCATGGTAGAATAAAGTAATGTTCTAGGGCTAGGGGTTCGTAGTAATTATCACTATCTACAAAAATTTGTCCACGGACATTATATCAGTCTGTTTTGGTTTAGTCACAATAATCGAAGAAGTCATTATTTTTATGCGGTATGAAAATTAATGGTGGTAGAAATAATGTACTAGGGGTTTGTAGTACTTATATATCATCAAAATAGGCCTCGGAAATTATTTCCATCTGTTAAGGTTTGGTCACTGTAACAGAAATAGTCATTAATTTGCGTGCGCTGCGTAAACCATTAGGGTTATACCTATAAAAATACAATGTATCACGAATTTACTCCTGTTAAAACGTTCACTTCTACTTCTCCCGTGCGAAGCCGGGGCGGGCCACTAGTTAAGAAATATAAGGAATAGTCATTGACTTAATGGTTTTAGGTTTTTACCTAAATGTGATTATTGTAATATTTTTATCGACTAAATCAGTCTATACGCTTGACATATTACGAGTATGAGAATAGGGGTAAAAGAATTTCACCCATTTCGACTCGAACTCGCAACATTTCGAACCATTCCGTGTGGTGGCACTATACCAATTGAGCTATCGTAGGTGTAATAGAATAGAAGAAATTAGTCCGTCACTCAATATCACTGACGATTGATGGTTTTGACTGACACCTAGCCCATCGTGCAATGGACGCCTTAGATCCATTCAGAACGGGAATTGTGAACTTCTATTAAAGTTTGCCCACTATACTGGAACGTTATGGGAGCGTTACGAACTTATTAATTGGAAGGAAAATATTAATTTAGGTATAAAAATGTAGAGACCTGGCGCACAAGATTATTTCGTGACCGTTGTTCAAAATAAACAATAGTGTTACTAATATGCACTGTTTTTTTATTATCATAAGATTGATACAATTTATGAATACCTTTTTATTGCAGCGTAGAGAGCAAGGAGGGCGAGTGAGTGAATGCACATGTTGATGTCATATTTATTGACCGGTTACAGATCAAAGAACCCAACTAAACATAGATAATGAATGCAACTAATTACGGATACTTAGGGCCGGTTTTTTGATCGTTAGTTACGGTTAAGTTAACCATTTGTTAAACTAACTATAGTTAAATTTCTAACCAATAGTTAAATCGTGTGGAAAAAATAGTTAACCAGGGATGAAAAAACGAATTATGTTGAATTTTAACTATTTGTCAAAAAATTTAACCATTGTTCGACATAACCAGTGATCAAAAAACCCAGCCTTAATAATGCTTCTATATTTTTCTTAAACAACCTTCGTGTGTATCCACGGCGCGTTAGCTCCCTGTCAACAATTTCTATGATATATAATAATATATAATAATCGGTCCTGATACGTTATATTGGGCCACATCGTTCCATATCCGCCACCTGGTCGGATACGTTCATGTAACGTTCCTATAACGTACACCGGTATAGTTGGCAAGCAGCTTAACTGTAGTACTTGATATTCGTCTACAAAACTAGACTTCTCTTCTCCGCCAGTAAAACTTTATTATTAACATTTTATGAGAACATCTACACTTCTTTGTCGCGAAGTATATAGTTCGACAGAAAAGAGAAGAAAATAATGGTGGCGCCACTGTCTTTTACAATAGTAAAAACAATTTAAACAACACATACACTTTAAATTAGTTCCGTTTCTACTCTTTTCTGCCGAGCTATAGTCTTTTATCTAATATATTATTGTTATGAGACAGCTTTGGCGAAAATATTCTGACTCATATCATTCTTAGAGTGAATAAAATTGCCACAATATTTTTTTTGATATGAAGTGAATAAACTGCCTCAGTGACTTAGGTTCGCTATCTACTGCCGATTAACAGGTCCCGGGTTCGATCTCCAGGTCAGGCAATAAGTGTTTTATTTTCCATTAGGAATTTCTTCAATGTTAAATTAAGTTTTAGGATCGTAATATAATTAATTATATTAATATATACAAAATTGCTTTATTTAAGTCCTATTTCAATAAATAAATCGGAGCCTGACTCTTTTTTTTTCTTAGAAGCAAAATTTGGAGAAATCTGAGATCGGACAGAAAAATTTAGCATATAAAAGAAATACCAAATTTATTGAATAAAGGCATTTTAAAATATTTTGATATTATTTTGAAGCACCTATGTATTGTTTTTTATGATAGTGAGTGACAAGAAGAGCATATCAGGTGCCTGATGGTAAGTATCATGATTGCCCATATCAGACACAATGCCACTCAGTGTTTTAAAATTCAAAATTCTGCGCGGCACTGCACTGCGCCTGTCACCCCGAGATATTAGTTGTTGAAACTCGTCATGCCCAGTAATTTCGCTGGTAACACATGATTGGCGGTTGAATAACTGGTAAAGGTGTGGTACTTCCCCAAGCGGCCCTCTGCAAAAGAGGCCTACCACTACACATATCCCGAACTAGGCTCTATGACCCGTATTATAAGATGTAGAACTCTTTCATACATGTTCCATACCAGTATAGCTCGACACAAAAGAGTAGAAACGGAACTAATTTAAAGTGTATGTGTTGATTAAATTGTTTTTACTCTAGTAAGAGACAGTGGCGCCCCCATTATTTTGTCGTTGTGTCGAACTATAAACCAGTATTTTACAACAGCTCCCCGACTAACTCGAAGCTAATATTATACCCTTTATTTATGAGAGTATTAACTTGATCTACTGTCTAGGCATATTTCACTACAAAGTAAGATGAATTTCGCAAACGTCATCACGTCCACGCGAGTCAGGACGATTTGTAAGGAACTTTATTTGGGGCCGCTTTATTTGTCAACACACGGTTAGTAGAACTACCTTGCTGAGGTCACCCGTTGGAAGGTACGATAGTAAAATAGGGCTTTTTCCAACTTTAATATCGAAAAATATTAGTCACCCACTAAGGTGATTAAGATTTTTCGATATTTTTTGATAATTGGTAGGTACTACTAAGTGTTACATCGCAAACGATTTTACTTTACTGAGTACCAATCTATTATCATGAAGACACTACAGTATATATATATTTTTAATATAATTTATAAAAAAAAATATAGCTAAAGTAAATTATACGTAGCTTGATACGTGACGGCTGAAAAAAAAATAACAAGAAATTAGAAGAAAAAAACATACTTAAGCTTTTCACATTATAGGAGTCAAAAATATTTCTTAATATTGAATTCATAAAGTAAATCTACAAACTAGAATAATATAAAATGGAAATAATCTCCGAAACAATCTCGCCAAATCTCGATCATGCATTTTATATCAATCGTCTCTTGAAAATAGAACGAAAATAAATTCCAAACTCGTAAAACTTCGATATTTCTCTCGCAATTATTGCAAAACTCGCGAACTGGGACAAATGAAACTCGTGCGGGCAACCCTACTGGCAGGTGGTGCCAACTTTACGGCATAATATCCGATCTCCTTTGTTCCACCAATAAATATTCCGGACTCGTTTGATAGTTTGCCGATTTGCGAGGTTGGCAACTTAGATCGGCCATCACCGACATCTGTTACCATTTCGGATGTATGCGAGGGCGTTACGTCCACAGATCTAGAATAATATAATATAACATCACGCCTTTTTCTCGAAGGGGTAGGCAGAGGTGTACCCATGACCTAGTAAAAGTCAAACTAAAATACATATTTGCCAACTCTCTAATTCAGCGCAAAACCTTCTGCACGGTATTTCAACTTTACTACTGCGCTAACCGAGAGATAGGTTTATCTATTTATTACAGAGCAAATAGTACAAATCGATTTCGATTATCCCTCTCCCGAGAATGTCTGAACTACTCAACTCAATAGTAATGAGACGAGAAAACGCTGAGGGGTAGGTAAGATAACTGAATTTAATTTGGCATCGTATCGATCAGCGGAATAATGCCCGGCTTCAAATACGGTGTCTCTGGTTCACATCTCACATATGGACTTTTCACCTGGGCACTACCCTGTTTTGGATGGCACGGCGTATCAGAATAGAATAGAATATGTTTATTGAAATAATGCGTACACACAACCATAATATTATTATACTAAGTATAAGTTCAGATAGCTATGTGAGACACATAATTCGCGTCATTCATTTTTCATATGAAAAACGTAATACGTACATAATAATTAATTATTAATATTCAATAAAATATAATAAGCTGTAAAGAGGCTTAAGATACAATATACATATTTTAGTAGTAGGCATGTCTAGACCTCAAGCATAAATTTTTGAGTACTATAATCATTTTCCATGTATTCTTTAATGGTGTAGAGCGTATTATTGGTAAGTAGTTGTTTCACACAGTTGAAAAATTGTGTGTCCTTTGTTATTGCTTTAATGGATTCTGGTAAGTGGTTATATAACTTCTGTCCTATAGCTATGGGAAGCTTCTGAGATATGCGTAACTTATATGCTGGAGGCTCTAAAAATATTTTCTTTCTTGTATTCCTTTTATTTTCAGTTGGTCTTATTTTATATTTATTTAAATTAGTTCTTACAAATTTGATAATTAAAATAATCTGAATTATTACAGATAATAATTCATCTATGATTGAATATATTAATAGGTAAACTATAAAAATAACGGTTTCCAAAGCGCGTCGCCGGCCGCTGCCGCGGTACGGAAATACGCGATTGCACATTTAACTGGAGGCCCCGGTTGTTTCCTAATAAGGCAGTCGTTAGGTCATGTCAAAGGCCTTGTAAACATCTTGGCGACCTGAAACTCTGACAATACGGGTTGTCCATAACCCGTCTGAATTTACTGGAGCAGTGTAATTTGGGAAACCCGTTTTGTTACAGTATAAACCGAAATTATTGTTATTATTGCCATTATTAACTATCTAACTGATACCCAGGTTCGTTCAGGGAGTTGATATGAGATTAATATGGTAGTTGTGTGTTTGCAGACTATTCTTGAACCTTTCAAAAACAATATATGATTTAAAACTGTCATGGTTGTCAGCATAAGGATCACTGGTTACGGGATATTTGTCATGATTCGACGTTTTGCGAGTTTCCCAATATTTCGACGCAGTTATCAGTTATTTGTATGTTAGTTAATATCGGAAACTTGCAAAACGTCGAATTATGGTAAATCCCGTAATAGGTGATCCTAATACTTCCAAAACATTCGCAATATTCTGGGATGTTCTGGAATTTTGTTTCTAATCTAAAAAAGGTCACGAGCGTACGCGGCCTTCTACGAGTAGGGATTTGACACAATCCTATGAAAAGTTTATCAAATCGATGTTTTGTAGTTCCTTAGTAGACTTTATTTTACGTAATTACAGTCAAATTGGGTAACTTTGAACATTTTTTACGGTATTTGTGATATTAATTCTGATTTATATTTAATGCACGTTTATTTTATTGAATAAACAGTACATATTCTTTTGAGTTAGTTTATTTTTCCAAATCAATAAATTTACGGAAAAAACCACAGAACTACCCAGAAATTCACCCAAAAGTCAAATTCAAAGTTATCATGGGTTTTGGGTAACTATGAATCTATTTTTTTTAGGGTGTTTAAAAACTGTTTTATTCGAATATTTTAAGGTTCAGGTAACATTAGACGATGTATTTTTATTAAAAAAAAGCCTAATCTATCAAAATAACATCTAAGGTGACGTTAAAATATGATAGATAACTTGGTATTGCCATATGAGTCAAGGTGAGCCAATTTGGTGGAAAAAAAACGTTATATTTTTTCTATTTATTTATTAAATCAAGATAAAATAGGAAAGTACTGTGTAACATAACAAATTATACGTTTTTTTGGCTATCGAATGAGATCAAAATGATAATTACAAGTTACATTATCTCAAACAATTTTTCAGTCATTCACCCCATTCCATGAGCAAAATGTCATCATCAATATAAAGTTGGCTGCCTTTTTTTGATAACTGTTGCCGTTTTAAAATACTTATTATATTAGCCTCATCGATTCGACATATTTCAAGTTTAGAGGGCCAAGACCAACCTCCTAAAAAGTTTTTTTGGAGCACAGATACTTGTAAGGGTCTAACTTTTGTTATCCTACCTGGGAACAAACAACCCTCTTCCCTAAAGACGCAATATGTACCCTCTTTTATTTTTGGGACTTCAACGTCTCTCTTGCCTGCACAATTCTCAGCCGTCACGAGCTTTAAATCATCACTTGTCTCCTCTACTATATATTCTTCTATAATTTCTTCATCCATTATAATCACTTCATTACCTATGTCTAAGTCGGTGTTTCCTTCATTGGCCACTTCTATTTCCTGGATCACATTGTCGTCTGCCACGACTTGATTTTCAAAAGTGTTGCTTACTTGACCAGCAGATGTCTTGGCGAAATAAGGAGGTTGGTGAACTAAAGCTTCAACTACTATTACGCCTCTTTGGATTTCTTGAGACTCATTATCACTATTTTTTTCAGTACATGTATCTTCTACTTCTCCAATATTAAACTCGTCACTGTGATTTTCTTTATTTGTTTCTTCTATATCGTTAGCAACCTTCTTCTTTTTTTTGTTCTTAGAACCCGCGGGTCGACCTCGTTTCTTAGATTGCGCGCCGCTTTCATCGCCCGTTTGTCCTTTACTTTTGTTTGTATTGTCTCTTTCTTCATAATATTTTTCAACCTCCTCCGCTGAAACACTTTTCCCCGCCGTGACAGGTAACTGAAATTTTCTCCCTTTCTTCACATTCAAATCTCCTTGCCTTATTTCTTCTATGTAGTTAATGAAACTTGTACCAACAGAATCGCAGACGTCTGCCTGGGATGTGTACATTGGTAATTTGTTCAAAACGGTAGAAGGTGAAAATGGCTGCAAGCCACAACTCCGAAATCCGGCTTTCACATTGTCAGACGACGTACCTTCAATATTATGTAGAGATTTTTTAAGCAGCTGGGCAAAGAGAGGCTTTGGCAGAGCTTGTACCTTTTTTCCTTTACTAGTCTGTCGATAGTCATTGAGCACTTTTCGCCATGCAGTTTTTAAGCCAGAAAAATAACCCACATCTAGTGGTTGTAACAGATGGGTCGAATTTGGTATTAAGCAAATGAACGTGATGTTATGTTCATTGCAAAGACGTAATGCTTTTGGTGATATGTGGGCGCTGAGATTATCGCACAACAATACCTTTTTGCCATCTTGCTTACCAACGTGTGGGATAAAATGTCTTTCAAACCACTCCTCAAAGATTGAAGAATCTATCCATCCAGAATCGGACACAGCCATTCTTGAACCTGAAGGAGCTTGAAATAGCCAATCTGACCACAGTTTCTTCCCTTTAAATATAAAAAAAGGAGGCAAAACTTCGCCACCAGCATTTGCACAAAATACCACAGTGTAACACGATTTACTGCAGTTTTTTATAACTTCGGGATGTCGAGAGTTCCTACGAAAAAGCAACTTCTTCTTTCCAGGATCGTCATGGAAACCTGATTCATCCATGTTATAAATGTTTTCTGGTGGGACTCCTTCTATTTCCGTTTTGAGATTTTCGAAAAATTCCTCTACCATTTCGCGAGTGACTTGCGCCCTCTTTCTAGATATATTATGAGCTAATTTGGTTTTCAGTTCTGGGTTTCTTTCTAAAAATAAAATGGCCCATTCGTAACCTGGCAGGTTGTTTTTAAATTGAGGCTTTGTTATATTGTTGCTGTCTAAGTAGTTTTTTACTACAAATCTGAAGTCCATCATGCTTAAAGGTATGCCCAGATCGCTTAAAAACAACAAATGGGCCTTGAATCTAGTTTCTTCGTCTTTACTAAAAGTAACAGGTTTACCAACTGGTTTACTATGTTTACTTTTCAATTTGTAAAAAAGGGTCACCGCGGGTATTTTGTAAAACTTTGATGCAGCGAGTCTAGACATTGCACCTGATCGAATTTTAATGAGGGCTTCTTCAAGCGTTTCAGGGGTATAATTACTCTTTAATCCATATCTCCTAACGCCGGGGTTCACTTTACGACTTTTTCGGGGCATATTTTTGCTGTAAAAAGCGAACATTTTAATCATAATTGGGCAACTTTACGTATGTACATACCTATTCAAAGTTATCCAAAATAATTTTTTTATGATACGGGTAACTTTGAACCGTTCAATGTTACCCCAATTACTTCGATTTTTATCGTCGTAAAAACCTGATCAGTTTTACACAATATTAAACACTAAAATAAAGTAATGATTTGAAAAAAATAATTTATAAACCACATTTTATACATAAAAACCATAACATACCTCTTTAGAATAAGTTTAGTATTAATTATTGCGATTTGAAACCAGAGCAACAAACACCTCTCTCCACTTCACTACGGAAAAGGCGGGATAATTTCAAAATTATCTATTTGACAGATTTTTTTTTCTTTTCGTTTGCTACAAAATATGTTAGCGTTCCGTTTTACGCAGTTACGATGTAGAAACTACAAAAAGTCTCCATGAATAAAATTGATAAATCGTTTTCACAACTTTGTTCAAAGTTAAACCGCAATTCAAAGTTACCCAAATCGACTGTACATTAAGTAATTTTTTTATCTTCAAAAATGTGTTTGACTGCCTCCGTGGCGTAGAGGGCGCGTATGCTCGACTGCCAATCAAGAGGTCCCGGGTTCGATCCCCAGGTCAGGCAAAGTATTAAATATTTGATTTTTCCATTAGGAATTATCTCAATAACTGCCTGGAGTCTGGAACTGTGCCCGGTAGATGGCAATAGGCTCGCATGTAATAGGGGTTACATGGGACCAATAACATACTGGCGAAATGTGGGTGTATCTACTATGGGACTGAGTCCTGGGTACACCTCTGCCTACCCCTTCGGGAAAAAGGCGTGAATGTATGTTGTTTAAAAATGTGGGTACGTGTGAGCGAGATGACGAACTAGGTGTACACCTCGCCTTTAAATACACATGCAGGCATGATAACTTTTTGGACCATAAAATGAATCACGCGAATCATGACACCACTCATGACATATTCTCTGGCTCCACTGGAATCGTGACAACATTTATTAGAACCGAAAAATCACAGCGAAACAGTTGTTTTGTGTAAATTGGCCGAGTATTGAAATGTTAACTTGGAGCTTCAACGGTGCGCGCTGCGTAAACCAACAGTAACAATATACCTATATAAAAACAATTAATTACGGAATTTTTTCTCTTAAAAATATCCCAACATAAATAAGACAATGCTCTGTTGCTACCCTAATAAAAATATTACACTAGTCAGAAATAATAATCATAATAATCAACCAACAAATTGTCACATGAGCTGGTGCTGACTAAACCGAAAACCATCATAAAAACACCGATCGCTGACACTTATTGCGAGGCCATAGAGATCATAATCCCTCGTTTATAGCTCCATAAATATTGGATCATATTTGCTGGGTGCCACAAAAACAGGCTAGCTCGAATTATAATGGAAAATATTATTTTCGTTTTCTTTTTCAAGTGTTACGCCATTTTGTGTATGTGAATTTTGTACCAAGTATTCAGAACATTTCACACATAGATAATTTAACCTTCGTGCGCTCCGCAAAGTAGATACCGCTGTCATACTTGTCAAATGCGGCAAGTAAAACTGCGCCAAACTCGGCGTATCAGCCAGCGACACAATTTTCCACGCATACTAAGCACTCCTTGCAAACCGATTTGTACGCACACTAGCATTGTGTTACGCACACTAAAATATGAAAAATTGCCGCATTTTTGAAGTTGTTTTGTTTAGATTTTCAGGTGTAGTATCTGGTCAGAGGATGAGCGAAGACTTATCAATTATCTAAGATTACTCAATATCATAAGCAGGCTCCAGTTTTTGAATTCTTAATCGTATGCCACAATATTTTGAGCTTATGAATTTCCAGTGACGGCCTGGGTCAGTAAAAGGAAAGCAATAGTGTCTAAAAAAAGTGTCAAAAAAGGGTCTAATAGTTATTAGACCCTTGTTTCTATGTTTTCTGCTTCAAGTTATATCGCAGCCTTCTTGTTAAAATAGCTCATTGATTAATGAACGTCCTAGGCATCCTGCCTAGGACGTTCATTAAACGCCGCATCCAATTAGATGCCTAGACCGATCAACATTTTAAAACGTTTCTAGATTTATAATAGGAATGTGGGATCGTTTTAGAATTAAAGGTTTTAACTACTACTATCTAACACAAATTCAGATTGAATATCATTAATAGGTTTTTCTTTATAATGAAGTAAGAAAACTTCACAAATCGTAAGCGCTGCCATAGAGAGGTGTCTACGAGATTTTATGCATTGCTTTACGAGTATTTTTTTTACTATTAGCAAATAATTCTGATATGAACTTGATAATATTATAATGACATCAATTTCACCATGAGACGGAAGTGGCAGATGCCAGAGTCTCTAACAATAGTCCGGTTACCATCCATCTAGAAATCACACCTATAGCCAAATCAAGTAGTTTCCATCCATTCACAATAGTCCTTGCACCTAGCAGGGGCTGTCTTTGAGCGTATCTTCTGTAGATGGTTTTAGAGATGGACCCTGATAGGTGCTATTCATTGCCTTTATATTAAAAGCTCAAAGCACGTTGCACTTAAAAAAACGTTCTCCGTGTACGCCTATTAAAAGTTTTTCGAGCGACATATTATTCGAATTAAAATATGTATTGAAAATATTGAAAGTTGAACATCAAACTTCGGACTCGTCTTGCACACTGCTACATTTTCTCCATTCTTCTGTATGGCGTGGTTGGACTTTAACGGAAACTATGTGAAAAAGATCGAAGCTTTCGAAATGTGGGTTTACAGAAGAATGTTAAGGATATTTTGGAGAGACAAAATACGCAATGTATGGTTTCACCATACAGAGCACTTGAGTTCCCACGTTAACTTAACACATAACATAACTCTACAGATTTCTTTAGCCATAAGTTTGTTATAACAAATAGTACCAATAAAGGCGTCGTTCAGAGCACACTCCTCTTTCATTTTTAAACTAAGCGTCCCGGCGTCGCGCACCCGTACTCAACAACGAACAAACATTTAACAATTAATTCTAACTATAAGCAAAATCTATCTGAGCGCTTGGTCGAGGCGACGCGTGATCAAAATGCTGGCGTTTATCTGGCTCAACGTATAAGCATTGCTATTCAACGTGGCAATGCCGCCAGTATCTTGGGTACGCTGCCATCTGACAGTGGTTTAGAGCACTTGGATTTTCTATAGGCTGACATGTCGGCCTGTGGATTTTCGAAGTGTTCTATGGTATAGTGTATTTAGTTAGGGTAGATAGTAAGTAGGTAGGTCTATTGTTTAGTCTTTTTTCAATAAAGGCACTATGCCCTGTAAAAAAAAAACTATAACTTAACAAATAAAACAATGTATGCAGAGTCGCCAAACAGTCGAGACTCTACACGCAATGAAGTTGTGTTGCAACGTATGGGGAAAACAGTTGAAGTTCTAAAGACCATAAAGAGAATTAAGTTAGAATATCTTGGCCACATAATGCGTAGCTCGAAGTATGACCTGTTACAGCTTATGATACAGGGAAAGATACAAGGAAAGAGGAGTCCAGGAAGAAGAAGAACATCTTGCCTTAAACCTGCGCCAGTGGTATGGAAAGAGCACGTGTTCTCTATTTAGAGCTGCTGTGTCGAAGGTCGAAGTCGCCATGATGGTCGCCAACCTTCGTTAGAAGATGGCACCCAAAGAAAAAGATTGAAAATAAATATTTTCATAGCGATCCAAACTTGGGTTATTTTATAAAATTATCAAAACTAATTTCAAACCATCATTATAATTGCTTATATAAATCCTGGCAACTCATAATATTTACTTGGATTAGAGATGTAAACACATAATAATTATATCTGTGTTGCCAACACAAATATTGTTGCATTAATTTGGGTTTAGAATATAAACATGAGTTTGGGGGTTTCTCTTGTAGAAATTAATTGGGTTGTACGTAATTTTGTTTATTTGTTTGAATTCAATAAAGTTTTGAATATTATACATTCGTCAGAATGTATGGATTTTTATCGCGTTCTTTCTTTCATTCTTCCAGCTGTCAAATTTGACTAATAGAAGCTCAGTTTATTATTACATAACACCTTTACAACACGCCTTTTCCCCAAAGGGGTAGGCAGAAGTGTACCCGGGACCTAGCCCCATAGTAGGTACACCCACACTTTGTCAGTTGTGTTTTTAGCTTCATTTATTAGGAGGCGAGCCTATTGCCATCTACCGGGCACAGTTCCATGCTCCAGGCTGCAATTCAGATAATACCTAATGAAAAAATCCAATAACACTTTTTGCCTGGCATGGGAATCGAACCTGGGACCTCAAGATTGAATGTAGCGCTTGCGCAACACTACGCCATCGAGGCAGTCCCAATAACAGAAAATAACAAAGAAGAAAACTTAACACTAGAAAAAAGTAACAACTGGCGGCCTTATCGTGAGCCATCTCTTCCAGACATGCAGGAGTAAGAGGCGGGTCAAGCTCAATAGTTCTATCTTGTACGAAATGCAATGGCCGATTTACTATCTCAGAAGCTGATCATAGTTGTAAATAAGTAGATAGACACCTCCATAAGTATAACTACACCTTTTTCTAACACTCTGTATAAACAAGCAATTTATCCATTAGCGTTTGGTCTCTAATTGCATCTGATATTATAATCCGAGGGCATTAGGCGAACGTGTCCGATGAATAAATCAGAGGCTCTGCGGGTTTACCAACTTATCTCTGGATTACACCCCACTCGCTTCGGATAGCTGCGATGCGGTGAGACTCAACCAAAATTAAATATTTTAGGGCTCCCTACCTAAACAAAAAAGGGACTCTTATAGGATAACTTTGTTGTCTGTCTGTCTGTCCGTCTTTCAAGACCTCGACAACGCGTAAAGGTATCAAGTTGAAATTGATATCAATAACTTGAGTTTAGGGTTCTTTCCAGCTGTAAAAAAAAACGCATTCTAATTCAACGCATTGAAAAGATACGGCCATTTTACTGCATATTTCCATACTTTGCGCAACAGGCTATAAACCTCTAGGGTAATTCCCGTTGGCACAGATCATGAAATTTGACAAGAAGCCAGATCTCATATCACAAGTAAAGAAAAAAATCCCAAAACCGTATTTTTTTTATTTTATTACTAACATGTTTGCAGTATCTAGGTATGGATATCTACTCTAAGCATACATACCAAGATTTGTAAATATCTTAATATTTGTTATATAATAATATAATGTATATGTCGCCGTCCCCACCGAATAATATCGTAATCGACTATTACGATAGAAGTGCTTTTATTCAAAATAATTATTCTCGAGGTCCGATTACACCTTGTCAATTTTTTTCAGCCTATTCGTACGAGTATTTTTCGATTTAGTCATTTTGTAATGGATATTACTGTACTATTCACTTGAAAAGAAAAACGCTTTTTTGACACGAATAGCATCCTAACATATTAATACTGATTCTGCGATTTAAGAATTTTGCTGGTAAACGATATTACGATTATATTCGAGTAAACTTGATTTCGGTATTGTAATATTACCATTTTATTCCAGTAAAATTGACAAAGATTTTACTTGTAAAGTTGATTGCGATAATAGGTAGTAATGATTTAGAAAAGTAAGTGTGCGTAACAATTTACTGACACATTACTTAGAGGCAAGTAATGAAAGTTGCGTGGCCCTGGTAATACCCAACATACGCACTTTGAGCATCCACGAGAAGATTATTGAGCTGGAAGAGGAATTAGGCATATCGTGGGGTTGTCTGAAATCTGTAGAGGGCGAGGACAAGACAACCCTAAGATCAGGATACCTCTTTTACTAACGGGAGGGAAACCAACAGTCCCCAAGGTGGTTTCGGCTTTCTCGTCCACAAGTCCCTCATTAACAACATTATAACCATCGAAAGTGTCTTGAGCAGGTTCGTATACCTAATACTTAGAATATTCAAAAGGTATTGGCTAAAGGTCATTCAGGTATGCACACCAACCTCGTCACACCCAGATGATGATGTGGAAACTATGTATATGAGGACGTCATTAGAGCCATACATACGTCCGAGACCAACTTCACTGTTGTTATGGGGGACTTTAACGCAAAGTTAGGCAAGAAAAGCGATGACGAGCTGAGAGTGGAGCAATTTAGATATGGGCAACGGAACCCAAGGGGACAGAGGCTGGCCGATTTCCTGGAGAAAGCCCGGGACTCTTTATGATGAACTCTTTCTTTCAGAAGCCGCCTCACAGGAAATAGACCTGATTGAGTCCCGTTGGTTTCACGAGAGATAGACTTTTCTCCCGTAACAAACCAAATATTTTCCAGATGTTTCTCATGGATACACATTCGGTTCAGTGTAGTGGATTGTAGTGAAATTTGTTTCGAAGGAAGTAAAAAGGAAACAAAATAAAAAATCATTTTCATTTTGAAGTATTTTTTCAAAACAATTTTTATAATTTCAATTATTTTTAAAGCAAACGAAAACAGCTAATGGTAGACTCAACTCAAGAAGGTTCCTAGAGGTTTTTAGTGAAAGGTTTTTTTATTGTAATAAGACACAGAAATAGTTATAAGAAAATAAGTTAACTCATTTGTGTTGCGTTAATGTTTAAACGTTTAATTTAAGTGTTTTATTGTTTAATTAATTTTGTGTCTTACTACAATCAAAACTATTTTCACCACAAACCTCTAGGAACCTTCTTCAGTAAATTTAAACGTTTGTAGTTCTCGTGAAAAATCCATTCAGAGATAATTCAGTACATGTTCTTCTGAAACGCAAATGATTTAACTTATTTTCTTTTTTCTGTGTCTTACTACAATAAAAATATCTTTCAGTACAGACCTCTAGGAACCTTTTTCAGTTGAGTATACCTTTACACCCGTATTCTTAAACATAACGTCAAAAGCTCCTCGACTCATAACTCATTCAAGGAAACCTCAAGTCGCTCCTCCAACCAACCTCGAAATCGGTATTCATAATCACTTGACTGACCAAATTATGAGGTTCCTCGAATGAGTACGATTGGAGGACACTCGAATGAGTATGAGCGGAATACGTCATAAATTACGTCATCGGTTTAGAAAAATGAGCGCATTATCTGTGGTTTTTACCTTCAAGTTGTGTCAAGTGTCACATTTGATTAGCGCGGGAAACTTCGAAAGAGGAACGCGGGTTTTTTCGGTCTCCATAAAATTTTATATATAAAATATTAATTTATAGGAGATAATCCATTTAATTCTGTGTAAATATACTTCTATTTATTGTTTTTATTTGTAAATAGTTAATTGTGTACAGATAGTTGGTAAGTTTTTTCTTTTATTTTTATTATGGGTGACCCCCCCGATCCCGGGGGAGGTGTTCCCCCTGCCGCCAGCTATATTACTATAGTATCCAGTGAATCTGGAATGGACACAGATGGCTCCATAAACAAATCTATAAAGCGCGGCCGCTCACATAAGTTGTGCAAAAATAAAAAGAAAAGGAGACAGTCAGAAAGATCTATTACTGTGGACCCCAGTGTGGATCCCCAGTGTTCTTGCTCGGATCACGAAATTATTCCAGAACAAAGTCCCTTTACTTTTATAAAGCCATCAGCTATTAATCACACAACTCCTGATCCGAGCAAGGAGAGTAATGTGGTGCGACCTGTAGCCCATGAAACTACTCCCCAGAGTCATGTCCCCACACCTGTCGCAAGGCCTCAGTACGAGTCTACAGATGTTGCTCCATATGTGGTTCATGTTCAGCGCATTCAACTGTCTCCAAATGATTCCACTGTCTTACACCCTATTGCTTTGGGAAAGTTTTTAAAGCGCTGTGCTTTCCATAGTATTGTAAATGGCAGTGTTAAAAAAATAGGAAGAAACAGAGTAGCTATAGCTTTCTCTAAACACGAAGAAGCCAATGCATTCATCAGTGACAAGACACTAAGTGAAAATGACTTAAAAGCATTTATTCCCTCTTTCGCAGTAACCCGAATGGGTATTGTGAGAGGAGTTCCTGTCGAATGGTCTCCCGAGGAAATAATAGACAATGTCACAGTCCCATTTGGATGTGGCAAAATTCTTAAAGCACGCAGACTTAATTATAAGGTAATGATTGAAGGTACACCCACATGGAAGCCAACCCAAACCATTGTGTTAACATTTGATGGACAAATGCTACCTAAACGAGTTTACATGTGTTATAATGCATTACCTGTTGAAATGTACACCTTCCCGACCATACAATGCTATAATTGTTGTCGATTTGGCCATACTAAAATACAATGTAGGTCTAAGCCTCGCTGCTATAAATGTGGTCAAGAGCACACAGGTGAAAATTGCAGGACTGATGAGGGCTGTGTCTCATGCTGCCTATGTGGTGGTATTCATTATGCTATTAGTAAAATTTGCCCTGAAATGGCCAGACAAAAACAAATTAAACTAACAATGGCCCAAAATTGCATTTCCTATGCGGAGGCCATTAAATTGCACCCAACAGTATCACGACCATATGCAGAGGTAGCAGCAACACCAATAGACCAACCAACGACATCCCCTAACTCTAACTCCACTAGCCACTACCCATCTAATATTTCTTATAAAAAAACAGTTTTTGCCAAACCAAAGTCCAATCCCAAAATAGGGAAAGGATATGACCAGGTAGCTCATAAGTTATTAGTCCGAGATTACAATCCACCATCCCCATCAAATGGCTGTGCTTACAACACAGCTGTGAATGAT
The DNA here is from genome assembly GCA_947063395.1 of Hemistola chrysoprasaria. Classification (NCBI taxonomy): domain Eukaryota; kingdom Metazoa; phylum Arthropoda; class Insecta; order Lepidoptera; family Geometridae; genus Hemistola; species Hemistola chrysoprasaria. Next base: position 6,064,375 of record OX346733.1, on the reverse strand, counting down.
GAGGAAATACAATCAATAAACCAGATTATCATGTTGTTAATTAATTTATTATTACAATCAAATATATTAAAACCGAATCACGCTGCCCCTATTATTGAAATACTTGCCAAGACATTCACACCCCATAATGGATCGTCAGCACGCCACATCCAGAGCAGTTCAATGGAACTGTCGGAGCGTTCGGAGCAAAAGGAGTGAGCTGATCGACCTTATAAATGAATTTGATCCGTTTATTATTGCATTGGCAGAGACCTGGCTGCGGCCAGGCTCTGCCTTTAATATCCGCGGCTACTCCTGCCTTCGGGACGATAGACCCGATGGGCATGGAGGAGCCGCTCTTCTTGTAAATAATTCTTGTGCTTTCACCCCTCTACCCTTACCTTCCTATGATAATTTCTCTATAGTATCTCTTCAAATAAATAGAATATGTTATGTTTCAATATATATTCCTCTTTCTAATTCTCTTATATTACATGAAATCAAAACTATCCTTTCGTCCCTTCCTAAACCTTATATAATCATGGGAGATTTTAATTTACACCATTGTTCATGGGGAAGCTCCATCTCCAGTGCTGCTGGTGTAGAGTTTTTAGATATCCTAGACACTTTAAATCTTTGCATCGTTAATACTGGTACACCAACACGTAGAACAGACCCTACTCAAAATGTCAGTGCTATTGACCTATCAATATGTTCTCCTCAATTAGCTTCCACTACTACTTGGCAGGTTCTTGGCTCAACATATGGAAGTGATCATTTTCCAATACTTCTAAGTTTTCCTAAAGCTCACTGTACATATAGACCCCCACGTTCACCTAGGTTTAAGTATATAATTAAGGAGAAAAAATGGGAAGATTTTAAGACAGCAGTAGAAGAGAAAGTTGCATTACTTCCCCATGCTTCGCAGGTTTCTGTCGGTTCACAGGCATTCACTGAAATAATAGATGAGGCAGCAAAAGAGACATTCCAACTTAAGAACTCAGTACAAGGCAAGCTCCCTTCTCCACCATGGTGGGATGAGGAGTGTACTGTGGCTATTAGAAAGAGAAAAGAGGCTGAAATAATTTATAACTCGAATATGTCTGAAGAAAATTTCGATAATTTAATACTTATTATAAATGAAACAAAGAAATTGCTTAAAAATAAAAGATTTGATGGCTGGAAAAACTATTGTGGGTCCCTCGCTCCTAACACTAAACCGTCCGTAGTCTGGCGAAACATACGAAGGTTCAGATCGGCCATGACGAGCTCATCGGTTTCTCCAGCTATAGATCCCGTTTTAACTGAAGACTTTTTAGATCAATTAGCTCCACCCAGTGTTCCTCAACAAGAGTTGTTTATAAATATTCCTCCATCTGTTTCTCCCTGTTCTTTCAATCTTGATGTTCCTTTCTCTATGAGTGAATTAAAGGGAGTTTTATCTGTTATTAAGGATACTGCTCCTGGTGAAGACGGTTTACCATACTCTTTTTTTTCTCACCTTGGAGAAGAAGCACTTTCCTACTATCTTTCTATTCTAAACAATGTGTTATTGACAGGTGACATTCCATTGCAATGGAAATCTCAAATAGTGTTGCCTATTAAAAAACCCAATAAACCTAGCAGTGAAGTAACTTCGTATCGACCAATAGCCCTATCAATAGTGATTATGAAAATTATGGAGCATCTTATAAAAAATAGGTTAGAATGGTTTATAGAAAGCCAAGGAAAATTGTCAAATAGTCAATTTGGTTTCCGTAAAAACAAAAGCACACTAGATAGTATAGCAGTCTTTACTACAGATATCCGAATAGCTTTTTCACACAACCAATCGGTACTGGCTGCTTTTCTCGATATTCATGCTGCCTATGATAACGTCCTTATACATGTTTTAAAGGAAAAATTAGTAGCAATTAATACACCATACATGATTATCAATTTCATTTGTAATATGTTATCTGGTCGGAAAATAACTTTGGACGCGTCTGAATCATCTAGGTATACATGGAAAGGCTTACCACAAGGCTCAGTGCTTAGTCCATTGCTATATAACATCTATACATATGATCTTGAATCATCAATAAACAGAGAAGTCAACGTTCTGCAGTACGCTGATGATCTCCTCTTGTACGCTGTAGATTTATCTATAGAAGTGGCTTCCGATCGAATTTCGTCAGGGCTTGGCGATCTAAAAGTCTGGTTAAATAAAAATGGTCTTGAACTATCCGCTCCTAAAAGTTCTGTTGTGGTGTTTACTAGAAAAAGGCTGTTACCTCAGGTTCACATAACTTATGATGATATCACTATACCTGTAAAGGCTCATACTAAGTTCTTAGGTGTGGTATTAGACTCAAAACTTACTGGCTTACCACATTGCGAATATGTTGTAGATAAGTGCGAAAAAGCTTTAAACATCATGCGATGTCTCTCTGGCGTTTGGTGGGGTGCACATCCATTTTCTATGAAGCTCCTCTACAATGCTCTAATAAGAAGTATTCTGGACTACGGAAGCTTCTTGTTAGAGCCGGGTAGTGTAGCAGCTTTTGGAAAATTGGATGCTATCCAATCCAAGGCGCTACGGATTGTTACGGGTGCTATGAGATCCAGCCCAATCAATGCGCTGCAAGTGGAATGTGCTGACCCTCCATTATATCTTCGACGACAGTTCCTGGCAGACAGACTATTTTATCGCATATTTCAATTATCAAATCATCCACTTACACTTAAACTACGTATATTAACACAATTAATATCGTCATCGAATTACTGGTCACATAAGAAATCTCCATGTTTAGTAATAAGCTTACAAAAACACGATAATCTGGTAGCACCTACTCATCAATCCTCTTATCTTCCTTTATTTTCTTGTAAATACCAGGCTTTGACTTTTTCACCGGAAATCCATTCTAATTTAAATATTACTAATAACATCAACTTTGCCAATGTAGAATTTAATGCTGTAGTTAACACTAAGTGGTTGGGTTGGCATCATTTATATACTGACGCCTCTAAACACTCTCAATTTGGATGTGTGGGTGTAGGAGTTTTTGATCCTCTTTTCAAGATAAATCAAAAGATTAAGTGCCCTCCTGAAACTTCAGTATACACTGGTGAATGCATTGGTATATTGAAAGCATTAGAATACGTTAAGATAGCTAGATTAAAAAAGACAGTAATTTTCACAGACTCTTTGAGTGCATTACAAGCTATAGAAAAATATCCATTCAAATCAAAACCATTCACTCCTCTGATTGCTAAAATCAGAGAGTTACTCTTTGAATATAGTTTGAAGAATATATCTATCGCTTGTGTTTGGGTTCCGAGTCATTGTGGTATCACTGGGAACGAAAAGGCGGATGTGTTGGCTAATGAGGCAGTTGAATGTGGTGATATATTCCCGTATAAGAACTTTTGCAACGATCTGGCTGCTATTCCTAGGATTCAGCTTCTGGATACTTGGAATGAGGCTTGGGCAGCTATCAGTAACACAAAGGGCAGATACTATTATAGTCTTCAACCAACTATCCCGAATAAACCTTGGTTTTTCAGTCTTAGCCTTGGGAAGATAGTAACATCTATCATTATCAGAATGAGGCTGGGCCATGTTTGTACTCCAGCTCATCTTCACAGGCTTCAGATTGTGGATAGTCCAGAATGTCAGTGTGGACATGGCTTTGGGGATTTGAACCATGTGTTCTTTTCCTGTCCGAATAATGGCACTGAACTGTTTTACACTGATCTCCTTTCATTTAATATTCCTTTTCCTGTAAATATATCCTCTCTCCTTTGTAATACTAATTTATATCATATATTGTCATTATTTATTTTAAACAATAATATTTATTTATAATATTATATATTATGTAACATTCCTTGTAAATAATCTAATAAATTTGTAAATGTATAGTATAGTAGTTCCTTTTATTTTATTATTTTTGTAAATATTTTATTACTGGATCCTCTCCTATCCTAAATTCCGATCCTAGTTTGTATATACTTTTACGCGAAATAAGTTTCCCCGTTATTAAATTTAGTACATTTCGATTTTGTACATATTAAAAATGGAAGTCATAATGGAAAATGGCAACTCAAGTCGCAAGCATAGAAGAGAGAACATTAGTTATATTACCTGAAATTGGCAGTGCACAAGACGTGCGGAGCCAGGCTCCATTGTGGAGTCAAGAAGAAAAAAAAAAAAAAAAAAAAAAGTGTCACATTTTTACAAAAGTTTTTACAAAGTTTGGTTCTTTTTTATAAAATTCAATTATGGAATCTCATAAATGGTGGCCTAGGCAAGAAATGTGGCGATACTTGAGATGTAGATAAGTAGTTCGAGACTAGAAAAGTATTGCTTTACTATTAAAGTGTTACTATCCGTGGCGTGTTGTGTTTATTCATTGGATTGGTGAACTGGAAGGCTGTTTTTTTACTGAAAGTGAAAAGATATGATAATCTAATAACAAACATGAATAAATAAACTCGATGGCAACAACAATGGGGAGAAATGCAGCTAAAAACTTGGGCTCACTTAACAAAGGAATAGTACAATACTATCGACACAAATTGAAAAGTAAGTACTTGAATATGTACAACCATAATAATTAAATAATTTCTTCGATTAATCAGATAACTTTATATTATAATTAACTATTTTTATAGTTTGGTTAGTTAAGGTTTGCTGTATAAAGGTTACAAATTATTATAGAAGTACCACCTTACACTTGTTTTGGTTAATAACTTCACTTTTTATTATTATATTTCAGATCAGTTAAAAAATTGGGATAAACCTAAAAAAGGGAATTGACTCATGAGAAAAGAGAACAAGAAGATCAGCTGGTATTCCAAGCCTAGCCAATATTTTGGAAGATGCTTTCACCGAGCAAACTGATATGGAATTGTTTAAAGTGACTGATAGTGGTATTACACATACCTTTTTATGCAGGTAAATAAATTACATATTATATCATAATAAACAATTAACTACCTAGTAGAAAACTTAAAACTTTTAACGGTTTGTTGGTCAATAAAAATATGTTAGCTAATTACGTCGCGCAACTACCTGGAAACCGCAATGTAGTATAACCTACTTTTGCACACGGCACTACCACGAGGAGCCGAGTCAGCAGCGCCGAGCATCCGACACCCGCGGACAATTGCAACATTCCGACACTCTTTGGTCATACTTCGACCGCTGTTGTCATTTACTTAGATATAGAAATTATTGTAAGATTATTTTCAATTAAATTTGTCTTTTAAATTTTGGTTTTTTTTAAGTCCTGCGGCTGCTGCTATCGTAATTGGCGCAGTCGGTAGGATACTAGAGTCAGTGCGCGTCACGAAATTCTCTCGAAATCGGTAAATTTCGACCCGGCGCGGAAATCTCTGATTTGGCTCCTTAGCCTTAATCTGGTATCCGGACCACGTGGCGGCACGTCGAGGACGAGTATCCGACAATCGATACGCAGAGGAAACCAAATGATACTGTAAGTACGCAAAACTTTCTTTTTGTGTTGCTTTCCTTTTATCCCATAAGTGTATCCCATAAGTACCCAAAATTTTCCACCCAAATCACAAGGGGCCCAGCGAGACTCTATCTCGACAGTCTCGCCGAAACATAGATATAGATAATCTTAGGAATATTGAAGGGGAATTAGATATAGATATAGATACTGATAATATATTGAGCCCTAAAATGCCGCACGAGCCAGATGCGATTTATAAGGCCTTGCGCCCCGTGCCGGATTTCGATGGAAATCCAAACATTCTAACACGATTCATTAAGATATGCGATCAAATCGTAGCGGCTTATATGAGCACAGAGCCCGGCAGCGATTTAGCGAATTTATGCCTATTAAACGGAATTTTAAATAAAATTACTGGGCAGGCAGCGACAATCATCAACTCTAATGGCATTCCCGATAATTGGTTAGGAATTCGCGAATCACTTATCAATAATTTTGCCGACCAGAGAGACGAAACGGCTCTTTATAACGACCTCTCCTTAGCCTCGCAAGGACACAAAAGTCCACAAGAATTTTATGATCAGTGCCAGACTCTTTTCAGCACTATAATGACCTACATATCTTTACACGAAACCCTACCTACCACCGTAGAGTCAAAACGCACATTGTATAAAAAATTAACTATGCAGGCTTTCGTGCGTGGGTTACAAGAGCCACTAGGGTCTAGAATAAGGTGTATGCGTCCCTCTACAATAGAGCAGGCATTAAAATTCGTCCAAGAGGAATTAAATATTTTATATTTGCAACAGCGCAATAATGACGTACAACCTAAAGCTTTACAGCCTCAAAGGACACAAATGCAAATTTCAATGCCTCCTCCATTTAAACAATCTTATCAGTCTCCATCTATGATGTTAGCACCCGTTACTCAGAGACCGATGTTGATGTCTTCCCAGCCTCAGCCATTCAAATTTACGCCACCTCAAAATCAGTATAAATTTAATGCTGGCCCGCAACATCAGCCTCAGTACCGAATGCCAACGCGCACTCAACAAATGTTCAGTGCGCCTCCACCTAATTATAACGCGCGTAGTAATGTGTTCCGCATGCAACCCCGTTACCAGCAGCCTCAGAACTTTGGCCCTAAGCCCATGAGCGGTGTACAGCATTTCACGCCTAAAGCTTTATCTCCTACACCGCGACTTACTGGTCACGATTGGAGCAAGCAAGGCAACCCACCACCTACAAATTATTTCAAAAGTCGCGAGATGAATTTTAATGACACTTGCGACGGGTACAATTATTATGAGCCTGATTATAACGATTATTATTACGATTACTATGAATGTCCATCGTACGCTTGCGATTACTACACAGATAACGTAGAGAGCCACGGCCCTGAATTTGCTCACGCCAGCTATTCAAATGACGACACGGATAACGAACCGCAGCCCTCCACTAGCGAGCAGGGAAATTTTCAGAAGGCTTCTCCTTCAGACAAGCCAAAATAGAGGTGAATTTACAAACCCAGCGTCAGCTACCCTTTATTCAGATCTCGAACCCCCCGCTAAAGCTATTGATCGATACAGGTGCAAACCAATCATTCTTAAGCCCAGACGCAGTAGAAAGGTTTTTCCCACATTATCAACTCGACTATGATCCCTTCGAGGTCACTAACGTTCATGCTGTCAGCCGAAATAATTACTCCATTACAGTACCCTGTTTTTCAGAAATCAGTGATAACGAACCAATGAAATTTTTTGTCTATAAATTTCATAATCATTTTGATGGGCTTATTGGTCTAGATTTGTTGACTAAATGGGAAGCTAAAATAGATTTAAAAACCTTGAATCTAACTACACGGTTAGCGGTGAACCCGATACTGCTATACAACTCGCGTAACGTGAACCTCTACGAGGACATAATTCCCGCGCGTAGCTCGAAATTAGTCAGAATCCCGGTTGATAGTAGTGACGGCGATGTATACATTCCCGAACAGGTTTTATGCAATTGTATCATCCATGAGTGCGTAACGAGTGTTTCTCAGAACAGAGGCGTAATAGAGATGGAAAATCCGAACGATAACGATGTAGTATTTTCCCTCGACCGTCCGGCGCACGCAGAGCTATTTAATATCGAGTGCATGCGCACTGCGCCAGTGACCGGTCGCGTTAAAAATGTTTTATCGCGCCTCCGCACCGACCACTTAAACGAGGAAGAAAAGGCAAATTTGATGACCCTTTGTGCAAAATATCATGACGTGTTTTATTTGGAGGGTGAGAATTTAACTTTCACAAATCAAATAAAACACCGCATCCGTACTACCGATGAAATTCCGGTATACACAAAGAGCTATCGATATCCTTTTGTTCATCGGCAAGAGGTACACGATCAAATAGACAAGATGTTATCTCAAGGCATTATACGCCCATCCGAGTCCGCGTGGTCCTCGCCGATTTGGATTGTCTCCAAAAAGGCGGACGCCTCGGGCAAACAAAAATGGCGTCTAGTGGTAGATTTTCGTAAGGTCAACGAAAAAACCATAGACGACAAATACCCCATCCCCAACATCTCGGATGTTCTGGACAAATTGGGTAAATGCCAATACTTCACTACTCTGGACTCTCGCCAGCGGTTTCTATCAAGTAGAGATGGATCCCGCCGACATTCCGAAGACAGCATTCAACGTGGAACATGGCCACTTTGAATTTCTTCGAATGCCAATGGGACTGAAGAATTCGCCCTCGACATTCCAGAGAGTCATGGATAACATCCTCCGAGGTCTCCAAAACCAGATCTGTTTGGTATACCTCGACGACATAATCGTCTTCAGCACCTCGCTGCAGGAGCATATGACCAACCTAGAAAAAGTATTCCAGAGATTAAGGGACTCTAATTTAAAAGTCCAAATGGACAAATCAGAGTTCCTTAAGCTAGAGACAGCCTACCTAGGTCATATCATTAGTAGCGAAGGCGTGAAGCCTAACCCGGACAAAGTAGCGGCAGTAGAAAAATACCCCATGCCTAAATCTCCCAAGGAGATAAAACAGTTTTTAGGCTTACTGGGCTATTATCGAAAATTCATCCCGGATTTTGCACGACTAACAAAACCATTAACACAATGTTTTAAAAAAGGGTAAAAAGATCACCTTTGACCCCGAATATGTTAATAGTTTTGAAAAATGCAAAACTGTGTTGACAAATGATCCCATACTTAGGTACCCGGACTTCAATAAAGATTTTGTCCTTACTACCGATGCATCAAATGTTGCCATCGGTGCTATTTTATCGCAAGGACCGATAGGCTCTGATAAACCTATCTCGTATGCGTCGCGTACACTCAATGACAGTGAACTAAACTACAGCACCATTGAGAAAGAGCTCCTAGCAATAGTGTGGGCCACTAAGTACTTTAGACCCTATCTATTCGGCAGAAAATTTAAGATACTTACTGATCACAAGCCACTCCAGTGGATCATGAACCTGAAGGAGCCGAACTCTCGGTTAACTCGATGGCGCTTAAGGCTCAGTGAGTACGACTACACTGTAGTGTACAAGAAAGGGAAATCCAATACTAACGCGGATGCCCTCAGCCGCATTGAGATTCACAACGAAGAGGCTAGTTCTCTCGTTGCAAACCCTTCTGAAAATCCAGAACCTAGCCACGGTTCAACAACCGCCACCATTCATACGAGCCATGAAGATCCCATATTGGAAGTACCTATAACCGACGACCCCTTAAATAAATTTCACCGTCAGCTTGTCTTCACTATCGTGAGCGATGTAAAAAGGCGACCCGCGGTGTCTAAGCCCTTCGACACCCATACTCGCGTTTCTGTACAAGTCACTGAATCAAACTTGGAAACCGATGTTATAAATGCCGTGAAAGAATTTGTGAACCCTAAGGTAAAGACCGGAATTTTAATTGACCCTCCTTTAGGACTGTATTCGATTATACCAATCATACAAAATAATTTCAAAAACTCCGCGATGAATCTTGTCCTTGCCAAAAGTGAACTTGAGAATGTGAAACCTTATCTCAGGCAACAAGAAATCATCAAACACTATCACGAAGGCAAAACAAATCACAGAGGCATTAGTGAATGCTATTTGTCCCTTTCTAAAAAATACTACTGGCCCAAGATGAAAGAGCAAATAACAAAGTTCATTAATGAATGTACTGTGTGCGGTCAAGGTAAATACGACCGTAATCCCGTTCAGCCTAAGTTTAACATCGTTCCGCCTCCAAGCAAGCCTCTAGAAATTATTCACATGGATCTATTTACAGTCGACAGCGAAAAATACGTCACGTTCGTTGATGCATTCTCTAAGTACGGACAAGCTTACCATCTGCGAGATGGCACAGCTATCAGTGTCCTACAGGCATTATTAAGATATTGCACACACCACGGTATGCCCTTAACGATTGTGACCGACAATGGGACCGAATTCACAAACCAACTGTTTGCTGAATTTTTGAGAATACATAATATCAATCATCATAAGATCCTTCCCCATTCACCGAACGCTAACGGAAACGTAGAGCGTTTTCACTCGACTTTACTCGAACATCTTAGGCTTTTAAAACTACAGCGCAAGGACGAGCCAGCCGTAAACCTAGTACCTTACGCGATTATCGCCTACAATAGCTCGGTTCACAGCTTTACGAAATGCAGACCTTTCGATATAATAACGGGTCACTTCGACCCCAGAGACCCAGTAGGTATAGACCTCACCCATCACCTGCTGCAACAATACACCCAAAATCACAGAGATCAAATTCTCATTTGATCTCTGTGATTTTGGGTGTATTGTTGCAGCAGGTGATGGGTGAGGTCTATGATTAGTCTATGAAATCATAAACCAATCCACTCTACACGATAGAACAGTATTAATTGAGAACAGGAACAAGGACAGGGAACCGGAAATCCAATACGAACCACAACAGCAAATTTTCATAAAGAACCCACTTGCTAGCCGACAAAAATTAGCACCTCGATACACGAAGGACACCGTCCTAGCTAATCTACCGATACATATATATACGTCACGAAAGCGTGGCCCAGTGGCCAAAGCTCGCATCAAGCGAGTCCCTAATAGCGCTAAATTGTTTCAGAATTCCGCTGATGATGATGGTGCATCTTGCTCAAATGCAGGAGATAAGACTTGAAAGTCTTAATTAACAATGGTCCGGGCCTACTTCCATACAAATTAGGTCGAACTCGCCTGATTTCGCATTACCATAATTTCTTACAATACATTCGCTTAGACAATATCGAAGATAAAACTCTCGCGATTAGACGACAACTAACTGACTTTGAATCGAGATTAAATAGTGACACGTTCGCTATTTATTCACTTCAAATTAATTATTTATCGCATAAGTTAGATAGAGTTTTTAATCATCTAAAAGGACTAGAGCCTAGCCGAGCGAAGAGAGGTTTATTCGATGGTCTAGGATCCGTTATTAAAAGCCTCACAGGGAATTTGGATTATCAGGATGCTATTAAATTTGATGACGCAATTAAAAATCTCGAAAATAATCAGGTTAAAGTTATATCGGAATTTAACTCGCATATCAGTCTCAGCAAAGAATGGATGTCGCAACATAATGAGGTCATAGACCAGTTAGTTAGAAATCAGCAATCAATTAATGCAACGTTGGAACTTATGTTGAATATTACTGCTTATAAAGAAACTAGCTTAGTCAATTACGCTCATTTCTCTCAGCTTTTGACTATTATTACGGAAAACATAGATGATTTGTTAGGAGAGTTAGTTAGAATAGAAAATATACTTGCTCTTGTGCGAGCCTTTAGCACGCATCATTCTATGGTAGACATAGATACTTTAAGGTTAATGATAGAAAGACTTAGAGTAATATATGGGGACGATAGAGTATTAAGCTTAGATTTACGCGATTATTATAGTATTATAAAACCCGGGTCATATTACGCAGAAAAACAGATAGTTATAGTTTTTAAAATCCCTATAGTTAGCGCAGAAATATTCGATTTATATAGACTAACGATAGCCCCAAATAGGTACAACCAAATCCTCATTCCACCCCTTCCTTTCCTAGCGACCAATAAGGAAGCGTATGCGTACATGGAGGCTGAATGCCCGAAGGTGGACAAGGAGTACCTCTGCGAGGATAACACCATCAATCGAGTCAAGAATCATCACGACTGTGCCCGGGAACTCGTCAACAATCACGCCCTGGGAGATGCCTGCAACCTGACTGCCATAACGCTGGAGAAGGAAGCCATGGAGCAACTGGACACTGGAAATTACGTCGTTACATTCCCGCGCACCACTAAGACCCACCTACAATGCGGAAGAGAAGAATACAAGCAACTTCAGGGAAGCTATCTTGTCACTATACCCTTAAATTGCACTATGATGACATCGGAATTCAAAATAGCCAACGAGAACAACCAAGTATCTGGACAACCACTAATAATCACTGACGTCACATACGACTTTAAAGATAAAACCACACCTCACTACAGACTCTCGCTGCAATCCATCGACCTCAGAAAACTACATGAAGCCTACAATCAAGTCTCGAAAGAGCCAACGATAGTACGGGACTCTATAGCAAACAATGGCCTGTACCACACAACTATACCTATCTACATTATTATAATCGGCACACTTATAACAGCTGCCATTATAATTATATGCCGACGCTACAACCTATGGGGATGCAGTAAACCACAGCACCAGAGCAACCAAGCACCAGCACCTGGAAAGCCGATATATGAAGATCCTGAGAACCCGAAGGCCTATCCAGCAACATTTTCCCTCAAGGTTGGAAAATAGTCGCTGTTCTGAGGGGGGAGGAATTACGTCGCGCAACTACCTGGAAACCGCAATGTAGTATAACCTACTTTTGCACACGGCACTACCACGAGGAGCCGAGTCAGCAGCGCCGAGCATCCGACACCCGCGGACAATTGCAACATTCCGACACTCTTTGGTCATACTTCGACCGCTGTTGTCATTTACGTAGATATAGAAATTATTGTAAGATTATTTTCAATTAAATTTGTATTTTAAATTTTGGTTTTTTTTAAGTCCTGCGGCTGCTGCTATCGTAATTAGCTCCTTAGACATACTTATATGTTTTTATTATTATTATTATAATCATTATAATTATAAACTAGCATGATTCCCGCGACTGCTTCTAGGAATAGCTTTCTCATTTCTTGTTTGAATAAGTGACCTGGAAAAATATAGATATTATGGAAAGTTTATAAGGGGTAAAGCAAACTTGCAACCGCTTACAACCAGACTAGATGGAATTCTATGGGAGGCTTATGTCCAGCAGTGGACGTCCTACGGCTGAGATGATGATGATAAAAGCTTAGTTGAGAGTGATAGTGGTGAAGATTCTTGATATAATATTTTGCTTATTATGTTTCATCATCATCATCATCGTCCAGCCGTTGGAAATCCATTGCTGAACATAAGCCTCCTCCATAAGGGGGGTTGTTGCTAATACTGGCCACGCGTGGCAGGCGGGTTGGCGAGCGCAGTTTGATGGTTTTACGCAGAGGTCACTGCTGCCCGTCCTCTGGATCTCATAACCCTTAGCCGACTTTTACGGCAACCACGGGTAGAGAGGGTGAGGTACTATTCTAAAGCCGGTAACCCCATGGCATATTATGTTTACCTACATAAAAAAAAACTTTGATAATCAGAATAAACCGATCATGTATAGATATATTATTTGTTTAATTTGTTATTATTTGTTACATTACAGGATCTAGAAATGTGATTCAAGAATAAATATTACTGTTTTAGAATAAATGAAGAAGTCCTGCTAAACTCCCTTTACTTTAAAGCTAAAGCTGAGAGAGATGCGGCCGTGGAACTCCTTCAATGCAATAGAATCAAATAGGATTATAAATAAATAGATAAAATATAAAATGTATTTGTATTATTTTGAACTAGCTGTGAACCGCGGGTTTACTCGCGTCATCTTTTCCGTGGGAATATTGAGATAAAAGTACCCTATTTGTTATTCTAGGGTCTAAACTACATACATACTACATACCGTAATACCATAATTTCAGCCCAATCGGTTCAGTAGTTTTGGTGTAAAAGAGTAACAAACATCCATCCATCCTTCCTCACAAACTTTCCTATTAATAATATTAGTAGGAAGTAGGACTAGTCATCAACATCATCTCAGCCGTTGGTAATTTACTACTGAACAGAAGCCTCCCCCATAAAGGGTGGTTTTGCCTATACTCGACACGCTTGGCTGGCGGGGTGACGAGCGCAGATCGATGGTTTCTTGCAGAGGACGCTGCTGGCCGTCCTCTAGATCTGTTAACCCTTAGCCGGCTCTTACGGCAGCCACGAGTAGAGAGAGTGGAGCACTATTCTGAAGCCGGTAACTCCACGGCAAGTAGGGCTAGTAGGATGTGATTATATTGTTTTAAATAATGTTTATTATCTTTATATATGAGTATAACAAAAAGCTATTATAATTTATTTTATTTAAAATCAATAACATATTGTGATATCAGATATTAATTAAATTAATTTAAAAAAATACTAGGTACTAGTATAATAGATAGTACTAGATTATTCTCGCGCAGTAACCTTTCCCATGGGAATAAAAGTATACACATTCCAGGGGTCTAAGCTATTTACATACCAAATTTCAGCCCAATCGTTTCAATAGTTTTGGCGTGAAGAAATTTAAAACATACACAAAACAAACACCTACACACCTGCACACCGAAAAATTTAATAATAATATTGGTGAGATAATATATTTTCCGCATTTCGTTAACAAAGCTATGTTGAAATATTCAATAAACTTTTGAAACAACATTCTAAAATCTCACGAAATACGTTTGTTTTCATCCATATATCACTGTGAGGTCTGTTCAAGGTAGATCGCGACGTACCTTATATTTGACAGTTGTTTCCTCCACTCCACCTTACCTTCAGTGAGGAAACTCCTTAAGGTGAGGAGTAAAATTACAACTATGAATATCAAATCGCTGAGGTGAGGTGGAGTCAAGTCGAGGAATTTTTGCGATTTTGACTCTGAATACGGGTGTTAGTTGTTTTCGTTTGCTTTCAAAAATAATTTAAATCATAAAAATTGTTTTGAGAAAATACTTCAAAATGAAAATGATTTTTTATTTTGTTTCCTCTTTACTACTTTCGAAACAATTGTCACTAAAATTCACTACTAATGTTTATCCATGAGAAATAGCTCGAATAACTTGGTTTTTCCAAGTTCGGGGGAGATTTATCATAATTTTCATTTTTTTAAATTTATTTTTTTAAAAACTTTGGTTTTCCAATTTGGGGGGACATTTTAATTTATTTTTTCTTTTTGGAATTACTACTTACGAAAATAGTTTCACTACATATCGAAATCATTCGGAAAAAAATTAAATAATTTTTTTTTCAATGTAGGGTGCAAAGTTCATACAGATGATACCCAAGCACTACCATAGCTTTTACGAGTCTGTTAAATTTGTAACCTGTGCAAACGCTGAACAGCAAACCTGATGATAATTCAGACGACGTCTGAAATATGAATAAAAAATTGAAAAATTGTCTATATTTTATGTCTATATTTTTTTTAAGTTAGTTTGTATAATTTAAAGGCAAGTTTTTCTTGATTTATAATAAATCTCTTTTAAATCCATGTAAAACTTTATTTTTAATTAAATATTGCTTACATTTGCATAAGACTGTTATTACAGTAATCGATTTTTACACTAGCCAAACTCACTCCACATGCCATGGAAAATCAACGTTAACTAATTTTACTGTAATCGCTATAGTTTGTTAAAGCATCGAATACTACGGCAACATTGCATTACCGATACAGTCTACATGGCTTTTTTGTAGTTAATAAGATCGCAATCGAATATTACTGATTATGTCACTAACGAAAAACCGATGAATAAAATGGTATTGTTGCTTTACCGTTCAAAATTGCAAATTCAAATCCGGTAA
Organism: Hemistola chrysoprasaria; assembly: GCA_947063395.1. Taxonomy (NCBI): domain Eukaryota; kingdom Metazoa; phylum Arthropoda; class Insecta; order Lepidoptera; family Geometridae; genus Hemistola; species Hemistola chrysoprasaria. The sequence goes on along the minus strand of OX346733.1, from coordinate 6,048,938 downwards.
AGTAGAGTTTGCCTCATAACTTCAATTAGGTAAACAGAGCATTTTTTTGGAAAACATATCATTATTGGAATAAAATATGGCTAGTTTTTTTTTATATAAACGATCCTGTGACGTCAGCCAACAAAGAAGTTATTGCCAAAAAACGGTTTCTTAATTCTCCTGAACAATTTGGTTTTTTCGATAACCATATTATTCGGTGGGGGCGGCGATGTATATAAGACTAAACAATTTATAATTATTTACAGACCCTGTCTTACACACAGGCAGAGGACTTGCTATGAGTGAGTAACTAGTTAAATTGTTTTAAAGCTTTACCTATATTTTTTTACTATGTTTCTTCTTAATCAATATAAAGTGAATTGTTAATTTTTGTATCCAATAAATGGTGTAAGTTCTTTGTCTGAATCAGTTTATCGAGCAAAAAAAGTCGACCTATCACTTTTATCCTATAACTTTAATTTTAAATTATTATGTACTGTAATATTATGTAAAATAGTGAAAACAAAGAGTAATTTGTTCTATTCTGTTTTTTTCTGCTGCTTGGTCGCACCTTACTTCAGTTAGAAAACTGTAAAAATATACGCTTAATTGAAATGAGTGTAATTTATGTAGAAGCACGTGGATACAGCGGTTGTTTATTAGAACCATTAGCTGATGTTATCCTTATAATCATAAAAAAACTAGAGTATTTCCCGCGACTAATTTTCAAAATTCAGACGTTCATCTCTTATTCCTTTTCTACATTCTTTGCAACATTTCAACTCTTCCGGTCCATGGGTTGAGGCTGGGCGTTGACAAGTGAGTGTCAGTCAGTCAGTCTAGACTTTGAATCTTATAAGTACATATAGAAAGATCTTATAAGTACATTTTTGTAGTGGTAGGCCTCTTTTGCAGGGGCCCGCCTGGGGAAGTATCACATCTTTGCCAGTTATTCATTCGCCAAGCAGTTATGTGCAAACATTACTGTGTTCCGGTATGAAGGGCAATGTTACCAGCGAAACTACTGGGCATGATGAGATTCAACAACTCATATCTCAGGGTGACAGGCGCAGTGCAGTGCCGCGCAGAATTTTGAATTATAAGACACTGGGTGGCACTGTGTCTGATATGGGCAATCATGATGCTTACCATCAGGCACCTGATTTGCTCGTCCTGTCACTCACTATCATAAATAAAAAAAACTCATATCTCAGGGTGACAGGCGCAGTGCAGTGCCACGCAGCATTTGAATTTTAAAACAATTGGTAGCACTGTGTCTGATATGGGCAATCATGATGCTAACCATCAGGCACCTGATTTGCTCGTCTGGTCACTCACTATTATAAAAAAAAAAAAAAAAAATATTTTGCTCATAAATGGCCGGGATTAGTCAGTCATCGTTTAGTGAAAATTAAGTTTAAAACCATTTTGTATGCATTTATTAGATATGCTTACAGGATAAACACACTGATAAGTATTTATTTAACTTTTCCGTTTCAACGCATTAAACCGTGGGTCGCAAATAGTAATATAAAAAATCAGTTTCACAAACATAAAATAAAACACACATAAAATAAGGGTCAAATAAAATGTTGCCTATCCCAGTTGCCTTAGCTTAGATACAACTGCCCTATAAATTCATTCAAGTGCCGCATAAAAAGTGCTCTATATTAATTTAATGTCTTTACGAGTTTCAATAAAGAGGTCGTAACTCAAGCTTATCCGGTTTTTTCTCGGAATCACTTATCCGGGTTCGAGAAACGAAATGATAGTAAATTTCAATCATGTCGATTCTTTTACAAATATACAACTATAAAGTGTAAAAAAGGTGTAGTATTGCTTGGGGTGTATCCACCTGTCAAATTGAACAACTTGCAACAAGATCGATTGCAAAGATTTCGTCTTCCCATATAGAATGCATCAGCTGATTAGTAAATATGTACGGGAATTCAAAATATGTTTTTTTTTATTTAGCATTTTTTTGCAATTGGTGTGTGTAGTGATGTGATCGTGCGACAGTACGTTTGGCGGAAGATTATGTCTTCCGTAATAGACATAACATAACAATAACATAATATAAGGGAAGACGTACCGGATCGCTCTGAACACTATTGCCACTGGCTAGGGTCAAGTAGCATGACATGTAGTAGGCATGTGGTCAACAGGGAGATATGGCTGTGGATAATGATGATTAAAATTAGGAAACAAATTTTCGTCCTCACGCCAAACTTCTTAAAACAGAAAGGCTGCATCATGTATGCTCAGGACTCATACCCTGGAATAACACAATTTTTTTTCATCAAGTGAAACCGTAGGGCACAAATGGTATTGAATGCGAATGTTTGAATGATTGTGCTTATTAACTCTTCACGTAAAAACTACTGAGCTGATAAACCTTAAAATAGTATTTAATAAAGATAGATAGATTAACACTTTTTTGTACACCTTACAGATATGTTACAATCAAAAATTATATAATCTTCTTCATCATTAATATCATAAAAACACTCAGACCAAGCCCAGGACTTAGTCCCATAATAGGTACACCCACAATTCGCCAATTATATGTAAGTTTGATATCTTTTCAAGTTTCAATAAAAAAATATAAACTTGATCCGGTTTTTTCTCGCAATCAATTATTATATCCGGGTAGCAATTGTTACCAAGTTTCAAATCTACTCGATTCATATTCAAATATGCCTCAAGGCTTTTTTCTTTTCAACCGCTAATTTGATAGCGTACCACTTTAGAAAGATCGGATGTTTTTATCCGTATTTGATCATTTTATTTTATGAAGTAGTTACCGATTTTTTACATAGCTTAATCAAATCGCAGTAAATTGTTTGAGTGGGAATATACAAGCGATTTCAACGTAATTGTCGGAATCCGATTGACTTATCAGATAATGGGAAGTTGTGCGCTTCACTTAACACATCCGGTTTAAGTCGCATATAATCGATTAGACATATTATATGAAGGATATATTAAGTCAGAGGTCGGTTACCTGCCTTATTATTTAGAATGGGGTCCGGATACTGCAGTAATTTCAAAGTGGTTCAGATTGACTGGTAGATAATTTTGTAGTGGTAGGCCTCTTTTGCAGAGGGCCGCCTGGGGAAGTACTACACCTTTCCCAGTTATTCATCCGCCAAGCAGTAATGTGCAAACATTACTGTGTTCCGGTATGAAGGGCAATGTTACCAGCGAAATTACTGGGCATGATGAGATTCAACAATTCATATCTCAGGGTGACAGGTGCAGTGCAGTGCCGCGCAGAATTTGAATTTTAAAACACTGGGTGGCACTGTGTCTGATATGGGCAATCATGATGCTTACCATCAGGCACCTGATTTACTCGTCTTGTCACTCATTATCATAAAAAAAGAGAAAAAAAAAAGATACAGCCCCATTGAGTATTACTACACCTTTTTATAACACGTTTTTTTAAGTGAAGATGAATGTAAATGATCTGGATCCAACTTAAATCTGGACGTTTCCATTCGAAAGATCCGAGACTTTACATTAATTTCGGATGCGGGGCAGTCCCAACACCTACTTGAAACTGATCGCAGGTAGGGTGGGGCTGGATACGCCTATACTCAGGTATTGGACCAGAGTTCATATAAGGCAGTCCAGCCCTACACTACACTGACGGTATTATTGTGTTTGTAACTGTATGACTGTATTTTGTGTTTTGTATTTTGTGTTTTATATTTTGGTATATTTTATTTTATTTATTTTTGATTTTATAATTTTTGACCATCTTCCTTAATCCTTCCATAATCTTTGACCGGTTACCATCCATCTAGAAATCACATCTATAGACAAAAATCCTTCCATAATCTTTGACCGGTTACCATCCATCTAGAAATCACATCTATAGACAAATCAAGTAGTTTCCATCCATTCACAATAGTCCTTGTACCTAGCGGAGGCTGTCTTTGAGCTCATCTTAAAAAAAACAACTGTAGATGGTTTCATAGATAGACCCCGATAGGTGTTATACATTACCTTTAGATTAAAAGCTCAAAGGGGCCTCTGCACGTTGGATTAAAAAAAAATGGTCTCCGTGCACGCCTATCAAAAGACCGGGTATATCCCGTGTTTTCGAGCGACATAATAATAATAATAATGATGAAGATACAATTTATGTAAGTGTATGGACATGGTCTGAATTAAAGTTATTTGAATTTGAATTAATTTGGTATAGAGACGTGTATTCTTAAACTTTTCAAAATTACGAGAATTGTGTATTCCCGGAAAGTTTTGATCAAAGCTCCTTCAATACATCGATTGACGTCTATTGCCTTCAAATCGTCCAACATAAACGTACCAGGTAATATTAAATGAATTTCCCAAGAAGCTTAATTTATCGGCTGAACAAACTTTTAAAGCCTCGGAGGTCCTTCGCGTTATTTATTAGGGAATTCTAATACTTTCAAACTCATTCTGATCTAATTTGAAAAGTTTATGCAAAGATGATCTTTAGAATTGGGCACTTTCCTTAAAAACGTTTTTATATAAGACAACATATACTTCTTAAAAAATTGTTTTTCTCTTCTTGGAAATAAGGTTTGGTCATTTTTAGTGTTTCGTATCTAAAAAGGAAAAAAGGAACTCTGAGAGGATCACTTCGTTGTCTGTCTGTCTGACCATCATTAGTCAACGCAATCAAAAGATACGGTTATTTAACATAACATAACATACATTCACGCCTTTTTCCCGAAGGGGTAGGCAAAGGTGTACCCAGGACTCAGTCCTATAGTAGATACATCCACATTTCGCCAGTATGTTATCGGTCCCATGTAATGGGGGCGAGCCTATTGCCATCTACCGGGCACAGTTCCAGACTCCAGGCAGTTATTGAGATAATTCCTAATGGAAAAATCCAATATTTAACACTTTGCCTGACCTGGGGATTGAACCCGGGACCTCTTGAGTGGCAGTCGAGCATTCGCCCTCTACGCCACCGAGGCAGTCGGCTATTTAACCGCATATTACCATACTTCGCGCAACTGACTATTTTTAGCCCGTTCAAGTTTGCCTCTAAGGCACTTGCCGTTGGCTAGCATCAAGAAATTTAGCAAAAAGCCAGATATTATTTTCAAAAAAAAAAAAGTGATTAGTAACATGTTTGCGGTATCTAGGTATGGAACTTTACTCTAAGCACCCTTACCTGGGTATCATCATCATCATCTCAGCCGTTGGTAATTCACTACTGAAAATAGGCCTCCCCCATAAAGGGGGGTTTTGCCAATACTCACCACGCTTGGCAGGCGGGTTGTCAAGCGCAGTTTGATGTTTTTTTTTTGCAGAGGACGCTGCTGCCCGTCCTCTGGATCTGTTAACCCTTAGCCGGCTCTTACGGCGACCACGGGTAGAGAGGGTGGAGCACTATTCTAAAGCCGGTAACTCCACGGCACACCTAGGTATGCCTTAACTTGAGCACTTGAGACATATTTAGTGAGTTCATTCGATTTTATTGTTAAGAGTTCGCGTGCCGGATGTAGGTCGTAGGTTTAACAAAACAAGCGTGAGTCGACTAAAGCCTTTACTAGGCACTAAATGGGATACTAAAGATAAGCTAACTGCTAAGAAATCTAGGTTTTGGGGTTTATATTGTGTAGAGATTCTCCCTTTAATAGGTATTAAACATGCTGTACTAATATTACTTAAGAGCTTAAAAAAAGGGCTTTCTTTTTAAGAAGTCTCTTTCACACCACCGACCAAATGTTTATTACGGTTCTCTTCTCTCCCTGCACGGTTGTCTGGACGTGATCTCTCTGAGCGATAAGACCGCCCATTGTTGCACTTGTTATTATGAATTGTTATTAGTTTAAGGTTTTTTTGTTTGTGGTGTACCAATAAAGTTTTTATCTATCTATCTTTATCTATATATAGAACAGAACAAATAGAACTTAGAAAAAATCGAGGTACGAGTAATCGGGGCCTTTTATTTCATTTATTTATTTTATTGTATTTATTTCGGAAAGTAAATTTTTTGCGAGTCTTGAAATCTTTTTCAAAAAATCCCGTAATTTAACGGTTTATTAGAGTTTTATTAAAAATTACTAAATAAATAACACAAATATAATATGCCTATGTGTTCAATAGTGGACGTGTCCCGGCTAATATAACGATGATGATGATGATGATGATGAAAATATGCCAGTATTGTATCAATTTAAGCTCCACAGACTCAAAAATCTTATCGTGACCTTTTTCAGTAGCTATTAAGTGTACCTTCTTCAAACCCTTCCCAATTCTCATTAACAGCAAAACTGAGGTAACCTAACTCGTATAAAACCAACCGTGAATCTTATTTGAACATTTAAACAATATTAACAAACATAACATAACATACATTCACGCCTTTTTCCCGAAGGGGTAGGCAGAGGTGTACCCAGGACTCAGTCCCATAGTAGATACACCCACATTTCGCCAGTATGTTATTGGTCCCATGTAATAGGGGGCGAGCCTATTGCCATATACCGGGCACAGTTCCAGACTCCAGGCAGCTATTGAGATAATTCCTAATGGAAAAATCCAATATTTAGCACTATGCCTGACCTGGGGATCGAACCCGGGACCTCTTGATTGGCAGTCGAGCATGCGCCCACTACGCCACCGAGGCAGTAACAATATTAAGCTTAATATATTTACATTATTGAGTTTAAATTGCAGTGTAGTGTTTTGGTGACAAAATCTTTCATGTAATCTCCTACCCAATGACATGTCTAATCACTCCGTTTCTATAACATTTTGTGGGTTATATCCTATATCCTATCCTATCCTAATCCTAATCCTAATCCTAATACTATTATAAAGGCGAAAGTTTGTAAGTATGGATGTATGTATGGATGTTTGTTACTCTTTCACGCCAAAACTACTGAACCGATTGGGCTGAAATTTGGTACGTAAGTAGCTTAGACCCTGGAATAACACATAGGGTACTTTTTATCCCGATATTCCCACGGGAACGAAGACTACGCGGGTGAAACCGCGGGTCACAGCTAGTAACTTATAAGGTAAACTTCTATTACAATCATTATTTCATGTGGATAAATGTGGGAGTTAGTATCCATAATAGAGCTGACAAAACACACACCCACACAATCATATACGCAGTGACAGCGCTAGGCCAAATGTGGACGTTGGCGACAGCTTTGCCAGACACCTTTCATTTCCCAGTCAAAAACAAAACATTTAATTGAAAGTAGAGGTTATTGTTATGTTAACGGGACGGGAGTCGAATTGAATTCAATGGTATCGGTTAAGTACTATTCATATACCTATATGCCTCGGTGGCGTATTGGGCGCATGCTCGACTGCCAATCAAGAGGTCCCGGGTTCGATCCCCAGGTCAGGCAAAGTGTTAAATATTGGATTTTTCCATTAGGAATTATCTCAATAACTGCCTGGAGTCTGGAAATGTGCCCGATAAATGGCAATAGGCTCGCCCCCTATTACATGGGACTAATAACATACTGGCGAAATGTGGGTGTATCTACTATGGGACTGAGTCCTGGGTACACCTCTGCCTACCCCTTCGGGAAAAAGGCGTGAATGTATGTTATGTTATGTTATATACCTATATTTCTAGAAGATCCTATATTTATAATGGATGGGAAAGCGTAGGTAGATACAAGTGTCATATGATTGTTTATATTAGTGTCTTATTAGTATAATCTTATTGTAGCGTCCGTGGTACTGCGGGAATATGCATGGCTTTAAATCCGGAGGCCCTGGATCGAATTTCACCATGTGGATTTTTCGCCTGGGCGCTACTGTATTTCGGATGGCATGTTAAACTGTAGGTCCTAGCTGTTTCCTATAAGATAATATATAGGAGGCAGTCGTTAGGTCATGTCGGAGGCCTCGTAGGAATCGACCTGAAACTGTAACAATATAGGTTGTTCACATAACCCATATGAATTGACTCGAGCAGTGTAATTGGGGTAACCCGTTCTGTTAGAGTATAAATTCATAAAAAAAAAAACATACATTCACGCCTTTTTCCTGAAAGGGTAGGCAGAGGTGTACCCAGGACTCAGTCCCATAGTAGATAGATACACCCACATTTTGCCAGTATGTTAATGGTCCCATGTAATAGGGGGCGAGCCTATTGCCATCTACCGGGCACAGTTCCAGACTCCAGGCAGTTATTGAGATAATTCCTAATGGAAAAATCCAATATTTAACACTTTGCCTGACCTGGGGATCGAACCCGGGACCTCTTGATTGGCTCTTGATTGGCAGTAGAGCATGCGCCCTCTACGTACAAATTCAAATTATTAATTTTTTATTATAGCTCCAGTTAAAATAATAATAATAACATTCCTTGGTGTCCTATTTCTATGTGCTTATTGGAACTTGTCTATACCTATACCACCCACACACATCCACATACACATGCAAGATAAAATTCTGAGTTGTCAAGTATCATCATTTTGCAATGAACTGAATTTAGCAGAGATAAGTCTATTCGCCAGCCTGCTATTGAATACCCACGACACAGGTTATCCTATATTCTATATTCTATCCTATTATATAAAGTCGTCTAGGATCCAGTCGTAAGAAGTACCTACAAACGTTACTTTCCTAGCAGTTGAAACCTGCTGGGTGACCTGAACATTATAATGCCGCGTATCTGCTCGAGGTTTGAGCAGTGAGGCACGGTCTCCACTAGCGCCGCCTCAGGCCGAGAAGGCCGCTCGATCCGAGGCTGCATTAATTAGTTTCAAGTGGATACGATGCTTAATACTGACTAGACTCACTAGACAAGCATAAACATAAAGGAATTAATTAACCTCTATATATATCGTTGTCTAAACAGAGGTGCAATGAAGGTTAAATATATTAATAATTTATTGCAGTAATCGATCCGCAGTGGACGATGCCAATGACCGTGAGCGGAGTAAATAACAGAACTTTTAGGCTGCTTGCCCATACCCGTACCTGATAGGATCGTTCATCATCATCATCATCATCATCTTAGCCATAAGACGTCCACTGCTGAACATAGGACCGTTATATGAAACCGACTAGCCAACAGGAAAGGGGACATCTTAGCGGTTTGACACAATCCTATGGAAAATTTATCAAATCGATGTTTTGTATTCCTCTGTTTCCTCCGAATATAGTAAACCTATTTGATTCATTTATATCCTGATATTTTGAGGATGAAGTAACTTTGTCTTTATTATTTTGTTTTTGTTTATAAACTTTTAATTTTTTTGTAGTGAACGACTGAAATTGAGATTTAGAAGTTCTCTATGAAAAAACTGAAAGAGAAACTAAAAGGACAGGGACATAGTTCACTTCACAATTAAAATATCAGGATATTACTTTATACAATGAATTAATTATATTCTAAAGAATCAGGGGAATACAAAACATACATCTAGTAATTATTTTATAGGATTGTGTCAAATTTCTCGTAGGATACGTTCATAACGAATGGTATACCCTGTTCACTATAACGAATCTTCAGCGGTCTCATAACAATCGTTAACGAGCCGCGCACGGAACCGACGGTTAGCAGTCGCAAAGCTTTAGTATTTTTATGACATTAACTGAAAGAGAAGAGCTCGACGCCTGATGCTATGCGGCACGCCGACACATTCGCTAACCTATGACTTGATATCGAAGTTCTGGGTAACCGCTCGTTAACACGGCAACATCCAGTTCTTTGCTTGCTAGATGCTCGTGTGAACACAAGTTAAACCAAAATAAATTGTTAAGGCAATTGTTAAACCTTGGTAAGGCATACCATGGCATCCATACCTAGATAATGCAAACATGTTAGTATATAATCAGTAATCACAATTGGGTACATCACAATACTGTTTTTTTATATTTATGAAAATTGTTAAAAAATAGTTTTGAGGTTATTTTAATGTTTTTAATTAATATGAACAAAACCATGGAGCCAAGTGTGTTTTGCCGCAAATAAAGACCAGATGAAGAGCCAACCACAACCTATTGTAGTGCTAGGCCTCTTTTGCAGGGGGCGGCCTGGGGAAGTACCACACCTTTGCCAGTTATTCATCCGTCAAGCAGTAATGTGCAAACATTTCTGTGTTCCGGTCTGAAGGGCAATGTTACCAGCGAAATACCTGGGCATGAGTTTCATCAACTAATACCTCAGGATGACAAGCGCAGTTCAGTGCCGCGCAGAATTTTGAATTTTAAAACACTAGGTGGCACTATGTCTGATATGGGCAATCAAGATCCTTACCAGGGAGATTTGCTCGTCTTGTCACTCACAACCATAAAAAAAAATTGAATGAAAAATGGTGCTTTCTTTGTTCATATTTAATAAGGACATAATAAATTGAAAAGTACGTTTGTAATTTGTACTTTAGATTATCTACAACGGTCAAGGTTCGTACCGCGAGCGCACGCGACTTTGAGCCTCTCGAGTCACGCGTTTGTTTTTCTTTAATTTTCTCTTACTTATTATGTCTTAACAGGATACAGGACCTCTTAGCAGTTTGACACAAACCTATAGAAAATTTACTAAATCAATGTTTTGTATTCCCCTGTTATACTCCGAATATAGTAAACCTTAAATTTGATAAATTTATATCCTTATATTTTAAAGTTGAAGTAAAGTATGTCCCTATCATTTTATTTTTGTTCATAAACTCTTGATTTTTTTGTAGCGAATGTCCAATCACGCGAGTATAACTGCGATTATTGGAAGATCACTATGTTAAAACCAAGGGTTTATAAGAAAAATTAAAATTACAGGGACATAGGTTACTTCACTATAAAAATATCAGAATATAAATTTATAGAATGGATTAATTATATTCGGAGGAAACAGGGGAATGCAAAACATCGATTTGGTAAATTTTTCATAGGATTGTGTCAAATTCCTAGATCCATGTACGCTCTTAATTAAAAACTAGCAAGCGCAGCGTAGGTCGTACCCTCAAAGTGGGCAGACGACCTAATAAAGAACGCAGGAAAATGCTGCATTCAAGCCGCGTACAATCAGACTAGAAAGAAAAGCAGGAATCCAGCGGGCTTTAAATCCGGATTCCATGGATCGAATCTCACCATGTAGACCTTTCGCCTGGTCGCTACCGTGTTTCGGATGTCACGTTAAACTGTAGGTCCCTATAGTTTCTTATAAGTTATGTTGGGGGCAATCGTTAGGTCGTTATGTCGGAAGCGTTGTATGAATCTTGGCGACCTGAAACTCTGACAATATGGGTTGTCCACATAACCCATATGTATTGACTCGAGCAGTGTAACCGGGGATTGTTAGAGTTTATATTAAAACTATTATTATTATTCTAGTGGAGGCCAGAGTACACAAGATGACCTCCTACGGCTAAATTGAGGGTGACAGGCGCAGTGCAGCGCCGCGCAGAGTTTAGAATTTTAAAACATTGGGTGGCACTGTGTCTGATATGGACAATCATGATGCTTACCATCAGGCACTTGAGTTGCTCGTCTTGTCACACTATCATAAAAAAAAATTATGCTAACTTTTTTATGCCATAGGTGGTCGCACAAGCAGTCGGTGGGCCTGATGGTGAGCGGTTACCGTCATCTGTGGTTCTATCATCCTAGCGTCGCCTATACCTGTAACACCAGGGGTATGTTGCCGAACCTTCAAAACTCTATACATTCTCTTTTTTTGAAGAGCTCCATGGTCTAGCTCAATGGGAAGACCGCAGCAGGGAGACGATGATGTCTTATTTATTCTTAAATAGCAATGTTAACTTTGCAGCACCCATATTGCTCAGGTGTTCTTAAGTGATAACTAAGTCCAGCAGCGTTTAATCGGTCTCCCATTCAAGTGATGGGTGCCCATTTGTGTAATGTCCGTGTATGGTCTCACGTAATGCTGTTTGTCTTAGTCTGTCTAGGTTGTCATTACAGACAATAGTAAAAGACGCTAGGTCTAACTAATCACATGTTATCTGTTAGTTATCATCATGAAATAAACATTAACAAATATTTTAATAATATAAATTGTAAAAAAACTTAAATTTCTAATTGAAAAATAATAAATTATATGTAAATTCTTCTAAATGCAATAACACTGCCTGACTTGGGAATCGAACTCATAACCTCATGCTCGGCAGTAGCGCTTGCGACCACTCGACCATCGAGATAGATATATAACTCTTTATTTAAACTACAAATACAGAAAACAATAAAATTGATAAAAACAAGAAACTAATTAACAAAAGGATAATGAAAACTCATAACAAAAGAATTATCAACAACATAACAATTTGTGCTACGGCGCTACAGCCGTAGCACTCCGAAGCCGCCGTAGCGTATTCGTAGCACGCGCTACGAGATATATTATTAAAGAGAAGATTACAGTCATGAGTGAAAGTGGGATGAATGACGGACGCGCAGTGCTCACAAAAGATCTCATTACATGAGCAAACTGGCCATGAGCTTGTGGGCCGGGGGCTGCCCTCGGGCACAACATCGATAGGTACAGAAGTCTGCATTTACAAAACATTTTTTTTATTTTTAAAAAACTGGGTGGCACTGTGTCTGATATGGGCAATCACGATGCTTACCATCAGGCACCTGATTTGTTCGTCTTGTCACTCACTATCATAAAAAAAGTAGTCTGCATTTTATGAGTGTGGAATGATTTCCCTACTGCGGTCTTCCCGTTGAACTACAACACGGGGCTCTTCAAAAGGAGAGTGACTAGAGTGTTGAAGGGTCGGCAACATACTGGCAATACCACCGGTGTTGCATGTAACCGCTCAACATAAGGCGGCCAGTCGGCTTGTTTTAAAAAAATTGTTGCATTAAAAAAGGAGTCCCACAGTCACATTGCACTAGACCAGCGCAGGTGACCTCCCTATCGTGTTTGAAACGCAACATGCAACAACCCTTCTGTGCGTTTTATTTTGTGGTTCTCGTGAGATGGCTTCAATGCCTTTGTTAAACAATTGCTAGAATTAATATGAACGCTTAATGTAATTTTTTTTTTGCCATTAGCGAGCCGCCCTTACTTCACTAACGGGTACCATTACAATATAAAAATCTTACTCTTGAATCACTCTACTTATTGATGAAAACCGCATTAAAATTCGTAACGTAGTTTAAAAGATCTTAGCGTACATACGAGTAGCGACTTTGTTTTATGGGTACTCATCAGAAAGGACCAAATTGAATGGACCGCGGTCCATTCAACCGTAAATGAAAATCGACTACGTTCCAAAGGACCGGTGATATAATTATGTGAAAAAATTCAATTTCATGCAAAATATTAAGCACAGTCAGGTATAAAAGTTAAAATGCAAAAAAAAGGATTATAATATTGTATTGTTATTGTATTGATAGGCCTCTTTTGCAGGCGGCCGTCTGGGGAAGTACCACACCTTTGCCAGTTATTCATCCGCCAACCTAATGTGCAAACATTACTGTGTTCCGGTCTGAAGGGCAATGTTACCAGCGAAATTCCTGGGCATGACGAGGTTCAACAACTTACATCTCAGGGTAACAGGCGCAGTGCAGTGCCGCGCAGAATTTTGAATTTTTAAACACTGGGTGGCACTGCGTCTGATATATGGGCAATCATGATGCAGGCACCTGATTTGCTCGTCTTGTCACTCACTATCATTAAAAAAAAATTACTAAGATATTTCTTCTCTAGTAAATAATTAACTAAGTTCTATAAAATATCTCAAAAATGTCAACTATGTGAGAAAGATTGGTAGAAACGGAATGAGCATAGTTTATAGGTACTTCTTAAATAATTTTATGATTTAAGGTTGGTTCAAAATATCATCTGCAAATTTTAACCATTCAACTTTGTACATTTTGACACTTACACCATTTTGACGTTTAGTCACGTGAACAGCCATGTCCCGTACCGATCTAGACAAACAGTTAATACCTTATTGTACACCTAAGGAAACAAACTGAAAAAAAAGCAGTTACTCGTAAGGATGACCTAATCGACTTCTTTCAGGAACATATTGAAGTTTAAAAACGTTCGTATTGATTAAACTAAACTTTGGATTAATTAGCTTAATGACGCACGGTGGACAAAGGACACTTAATTGGACTATTTCATTAAATCGATTATTTTACGTTTGTTATGATATACTGAGACTGAGTTTGTTATGATATAATGAGACTGCCTCCGTGACGTAGAGGGCGTATGCTCGACTGCCAATCAAGAGGTCCCGGGTTTGATCCCCAGGTCAGGCAAAGTGTTAAATATTGGATTTTTCCATTAGGAATTATCTCAATAACTGCCTGGAGTCTGGAACTGTGCCCGGTAGATGGCAATAGCCTCGCCCCCTATTACATGGGACCAATAACATACTGGCGAAATGTGGGTATGGGACTGAGTCCTGGGTTCACCTCTGCCTACCCCTTCGGGAAAAAGGCGTGAATGTATGTTATGTTATATGTTATGATATAATGTAAGGCCGCGTATTAACTTGAGGCTGCCTCGGGCCGAGCCAGGCGCTTGATCTGATTCATCAGGGTTTTATATTTTGATTACTATAATTAACTGCTACATTTATATGACGTGTCATGTAAATTTTAATGATAACTAATAAAACATTTTTTTTGTGCGGCATAGTGCCGTTATTGAAAAAATACTAAACAATAGAGCTTCCTACTTACTATCTACCCTAACTAAATACACTATACCATAGAACACTTCGAAAATCCACAGGCCGACATGCTGGCCTACAGAAAATCCAAGTGCTCTAAACCACTGTCAGATGGCAGCGTACCCAAGATACTGGCGGCATTGCCACGTTGAATAGCAATGCTTATACGTAGAGCCAAATAAACGCCAGCATTTTGATCACGCGTCGCCTCGACCAAGCGCTCAGATAGATTTTTGAAAATGCGGTGAGCTCCCTAACCCCACGGTCCCAGAGTCTCGACTAATGACTAGATGTGCCTTTTATTCGCCAGAATCCCAAACCAGGTCTCGTCGTAGCATATCTGCTTACAGCGTTCCTGAATCGGTCTACATAGTCGTAGCAAAAAAATGCTCTACGCAGACTTAATGTTTAAAACGTCTGCCAAAGACGCAAAGGCCAAAAATAAAATAATATACCTATATAAATTAACAACTTCAGAAATAATATTATTATAAGGTACTCGAAAACACGGGACAAAAACGAGACCAATTTTTTTTGGCTAACGTGCAGATACCCTTTGGGCTTTCAATTTAATGGATAGCACCTATCGGAGTCCATCTCTGAATTCATCTACAAAAGATGAGCTCAATGAGAGCCCCCGCTAGGTGCAAGAACTATCGTGAATAGATACGAACAACTTGGTTGGTTAGAAATTATTACTAGAATTAATACTGGTAGAAAAATTCATAACATGAAATAAATAAATATATTCATAAAGTTATTAGGTATTCAAATTTATGGAAATTTAAATAGATCTTTAAATAATATTATATTTTATATCATTAATCAAAACAAAATTCCATACACCTATATTGTTATGTATAATACTTAGGAACGAATTGAAAACTCTCATTCCATCCCAATAAAATTAATAAGAACATCTAAGCGTTCTCACTGTCCTGAACATTTGTTTTATACCAAACATAATCTTAATAAAAACCTCTCTTATTACTCAAAACAAAAGGTGGAAAATCGCTTACCTTAATTCCCGTGGTTTATTCAAGATCGCGGTGCCAATTGGTTAAAAAGCAATTGTTTATTAGACACGAAACCCGTGAAAGGTACCGAGACGTGTACCCTGCTCGGTAGTTCAGACTGTAATGAATGAAACGAGGGGTGCCTGCGAACCAGGGACGAGGCGACCTCGACAGATTACCCTACTAAGTTAGAAATGTTCTACAACATTTGAAATTCAGTGAAAATCGCTACATTTTCTCGGAGCCGGTTTATGCAAAAATATACTGGATTCTGGATAAAGAGAATGCAGCTAAATTCGAATGGTATAGTAACTTTTGAAACAGTTTGTATCTAAAGGTTTTCTAATCTATACGTGTTATGTGTTTATTCAATGTGAGAGACGTAGACTACCTACGTTCTACCTACCCTACCTACTACCTACGTAGACTATCTACGATCATAACGGATGTAGAGAAATGGAACTAAGTTCTTGCCATAAAGAGTAGCTGTTCAAACGTCGTACCGCGTAGACAGTAACGGCCTCACCGACGCATATAAAGATCAGAGACTGTAGCGAGAATTTTCTCCTTTTATGTCAGTCAAGAAATAGTGGGTTACATACATTCCTACTTTATTAAAATGTAAAATGTAAAAATAAGCTTTCATAATGAGAAATTCCTACCTATTCAATGTATATGTCAAGGAAATTAACTCGCGTAGGATGTTTTATGGGACGTGAAAGAGCAGGGTTAATAATGATAATGATAATGATAGCCTTTATTAACAATCTAATATTCATTACATTTTATCTTATTTTTAAAATAGGTTTGTGTACTTAAATAAGAATAGCAGTTTTCTTTAGACACCGGTTTCTTGTTTGTCTTGCTTTCCAGCATAGGCCTCCCCAAGTGTTCTCCATAAAGATCTATCTCTTGCTTTTTTCATCCAATTATTTCCTGTAACTTTTTTAATATCATCTTCCCATCTTCGATATTGTCTACCTTTACTTCTCTTTTTATATCTAGGGAAGGTTAATAATGATTATAAATAAATAAGGACCGCATTTTATTTATGTAGTTATCTTTGGATTTTAGTGTAGAGATTTCTAAAACAGCTTAGATTATAAACAGGTCTCCGCGCAAGCTCTGACTAGATAACTTACCGTAGTTATCCATTGATTCAAAGAAAAGGGAAGATAGGGTACGTTCTCTCAGCGCTTACTCAACAACTGGCATGTGCAATTTGAAACAACAAAGATAGAAAGACGTACCTAAGACCGTAGTGCAAACGATACAGCAATTAACTTTACTGACGTACGTGGACCTAATGGGACCTAATTTGAGCTTTCCATTTTCGAGAAGCCAGTACCTCATCTCCCTTTTCTTTGAATCAATGAGCCTTAACAATATAATAATATTATTAAAAGCCTTTATTCAGACATTAAATACACAATATTATCTTATTAACGTTAAACTGCCACCGTACTCCCGTCTGTTTGCCTCTTAGCAAAGGCCTCCTCCAACTGCCTCCACACTGTTCTTTCCCGAGCTTTTCTGGTCCCATAAGTTCCCTGCTACAACCATTATTTCGACTACCCATCTTTTAAATGGTCCTCCCCTATTTCTTTTTTCGTGTCGCCTGTATCAAAACATGACGCTGTACGCTTTTTGACCATTTTTCCCCTCCTTCAAGGATCCCTCTAATTAGTGGAGGGTCATTCCATAGAGTGCCATATATTCAAAGGGATCTGGCGTAGCCTCACAATTTACATTTCCCAAACTGTTGTGATCACTTAGCAGATGGCGTAACTAAAAATAAATCTTTTGATCGGTCCCTTTGATGTAGCTTGTTTACAAACGGTCGATACAGACGACATTATTATTAGATGCCTTATCGATTCTAAATATTTGGGACGTAATACGTAACCGTTGTGCCTACGTTATTACATTAAAACTTTCCATGTTTCGATATGTTAATCAATAATCAATTAAGTATGAAACGTAATGGCGCTGTATATCCTTATATATTATGTATTGTTTCGCGTAACTTGGACATTCTTTGGATTGGGCCAGCAAAGGTAAAAAAGGTAATTCAAAATTCTGCCGAGACCACGAGACTTTTCGGACAGACTCCTGTTTTTTTATACTAATGTTTTTTAGGCTTTTCGACATTAGGCTATGTCAGGAATTCCCCATCGGAAATTCTTAAACTATAGCATAAATACTATATATGTGATCAGTAAACATTGCATCTATTGAAATCCTGCAGAGGACCCTGACTGCTTCACAATTTGGAAGTGCCAGGATACTCTGCAAGATGCCAACACAATTAAAGTTCAGATAGAATTCATCGGCGAGTCTTATCCTAATGACATCTATCTCTGAACACTCTACCAAAAAATGGTGAGCGTCTTCAATCATCCCACGAACTGAGCAGTACGAGGAGTCAGCCGTTCGCATCAGACTCCTGTGAAAGACGACTTTCCAATGCACCACCGATTTGGACTATTCGGCACGGGATGTATCATAGGATGTTTCATACAAAGAATTCTAAAATTCAATTCGTTCTTTTTTTTTTTTTGAAATGAAATGATTGAAATGAAATAATTTATTTGCTTAAAATGTGGTAGGTGTACAGCTGTTGGGTTATTTTATATTTAGTTCAACACATTTTGCCAGTATGATCTCTAGCATGCAAAAATTTCATAAGTAACTTATAAATAAATAATGTCATAATTAGTTTAGGATTAATTAATGTGTAATAATTTTTTTTTTTTATATTAAATAGGTCTGCGTTTGACCCCAATCTCACCTGATGGAAAGTGAAGATGAGGCCTAAGATGAAGCACGCTTTCCTAGAAGATAATTATTCACTCTTCTCTTGAAGACCCTAAGATCGTATTCAAGTGGGAAGACGTACGCAGGTAGAGAATTCCACTCCTTAGCGGTCCTCGGGATGAAAGTAGCCGCGTGGCGTTTGGTATGGTTAAGTGGAACTCTCCGAAATGTATCCGGTAGAAAACCGAGAGCCTGGCAACCCTTCGCCGATGCTCAAGGCTTTGGAGCCGAGCTTCGACTAAAGGCTCGTCACCAATAAGCCTCTTGGCTCTCCGTTCTATCGAGTCCAAGGTAGCTAGCTGGTACTTAGCTGTACCATCCCACAGATGCGAACAGTACTCCACACATGACCGGACTTGTGCTTGGTACAGATCCAGCAGCTGCCTTGGTGTGAAATAGCGCTTGGTGTGTTCGGCGCGTTTGACCCGTTCAGCTCAGTTAACATTAACCAAGTTTAAACGTATGTATTAGAACTAAATGTCTTCATCATTGGCCTTGTTCCAATTATAGACATATAAATATATATGGACCCGAAATACATTAAAAAACGGGTGCCATAACTACAACTCCTAATGTCGCATAAAATGCCTTTTTCCTTTTATTTGAACTACTCGTATCAAACCAATCATTTGACAGTTCAACTACCACGAAACTTGTCGCTTATGATATATACTGATATTGATACTGATCATGCACTTATCTACAACTGTCACTACGTTATGTATGTAATTGTATGTGCCGTCTCCTTCCTTGCTTCCTCCAAGGTCCGAACAGATCTATGAAATAATGACAAGCAGCGCTAGCGCAGGCCAGGGTATTTTCGGGGAGAGGCTCCAAGGAGGACCACATGCCGTCTGTGTTGCGGATGAATGCAAATTTAAATTCAAACTTTTTATTGACATGACATTTATGTACAAATCAATGAAGCTATCAATGGATTAGTAATTAATAGGGTATTGTGTTCTGTGAGTAATTAATCTGCCGTGCGTTCCTGCTTCGGCGTGCCCGCAGTAACACCCCCTGGGTTTTAGTGTGTATATCTGTCAATCGGGTTAGTCCGTTTGGGAGTGGGACTGGTGGTACTCCAGGTAAATAAAAAAGAAAGGTCTCGGCATATGCGCCTGTGACTGAAGAGCCAACCCTTCTACGCTGCATAGTCTGGGCATAACTTTATGCAACGTGTTAAAATAAGGTGTAGTAATACTTAAGGGGGTGCATCTACTCGTCAAACTGAACAACTTTCAAATCATGAATTCATACTTTTGCTAGTTGTTAAGGTTGACGGATAGATGCGTCCACTTAAGTATTACTGCACCTTTTGGTAACACGTCGCATAAGACATCGCCTCTTAAATTTGCAGCAAATTTCGTTACAATACCTACATCAGCATTCGGATATTTCATAATTACAAGCGATGTTCAGGTTCAACGCAATTAGACGCACTCAACACTCGACAGGGAAGGGTAAGCGAATTACTCGCTCTCAATAACGCGTTATGAGATATTCTGACTATGTTATTACGAGAATGAGTGCTCTCGCGTATATCCAAGTTCCGTGCTATATTTCCTGCTTTCTGTTGCTGTTTTTGTGTCTTAATATCTATATAGTGCTAACATCGCGTGATAGATAGAAACTTCCTAGTATGAATTAAAGTCTATTTGTGACATTTAATGTAAATTGACATTATATTGTCAAAGTCGTTTTTTAAAACCCTAATTTCCTGAGCCCGATATATAACTGGCGCAGTCGGTAGGATCGGTAGGTCGGTAGGAAAAGTGAAAACTCTAAGGTACTCTAACTCTTGTAGACAGCGGCGTGAGCCGAGTTAAATTGGACTATGTGGTCAACTTTTTCTCTTCTTCTTCTGGTCACGCGTTGCCAAAGTCGAGGCAACGTGTGACCAAAATGCTGGCGTTTATCTGGCCCAATAGATAAGCATTGTAATCCAACGAGGCCATGCCGCCAGTATCTTAAGTATGTTGCCACTATATGGAGCAATGAATTTTCTATAAACTAGCATGTCTGGCCTGTGGATTTTCAGGGTGTTTTATATTATAGTTGTTGTTTTATATTATAGATACGGTAGATAGGAAGGTAGCTCTTGATTTATAATTTTCTTTATCATTAAAGGCAATTTCCCGTTTAAAAATCCCCTTCGTTCCCCTCTAACTCCCATTTCAGCTATTTCCAATAACATGCCATAAAATCTATCCCCTTTGCCCTTGAAGCTTCATACCCTGTTAAGCAGAGTTAATTACTATAGACGTACAATACCTATATAGTTTCGTAGACAGTGATAGGATCCGATAACTGGCACCCGTTGCCTCTGCCATTTGAATCCCATCCTTAATTGCGGTTAGGTGACCACGGGGTCACTATGCTTTCCTACTATTGTATTATTATCATATGAGGCCTTACACATCTAGGTATAACTATATATTGGTGGTATTAATGACGATTAAGGCAGTGTTAACGCAGGCCTCGGGATTTGCGTTGGTGGCTAAACAGTCAAGTGACCTCTCTACGTACGCTTCAATGATGAAATCCTATGGCTGAGATGATGATGATGATGACATCATCATAATCTCAATCATAGGCCGTCCACTGCTTAACATAGGTCTGCCCATAGATTTCCATCTAGACCGGTTGTAAGCCATCTGCATCCAACGTGTGTAACTAATTAAAATTTCTCACTTAACAACATGAATATAGAAACAAAAATTTCTGCCACGCACGGGACTTGAACCCGCATCTCCCGCACCAATCCGCGTGGCATGACTCTCTTCCAATTTAGCTACCGTGGAGATACTAGTCATATATTATTTTGTATTTCAAGCGAATGCTTAGTCTATAAAAATATAAAATACTTTTTATTTTATTATTAGCTACAACTCCCCCGCCTTGGTGCCTCGGTGGCGTAGAGGGCGCATGCTTGACTGCCAATCAAGAGGTCCCGGGTTCGATCCCCAGGTCAGGCAGTGTTAAATATTGGATTTTTCCATAAGGAATTATCTCAATAGCTGCCTGGAGTCTGGAACTGTGCCCGGTAGATGGCAATTGGCTCGCCCCCTATTACATGGGACCAATAACATACTGGCAAAAAGTGTGGGTGTATCTACTATGGGACTGAGTCACAGTATTACAATATTTCTTACAGTAGCGCGACGAATGTACTTGCGCAGAGCAACGGAGGGGAACTCGCGGGGGGTCGGGCGGCGCGGGCCGCGTACCGCAAACACGCTTAGTTTGCGGTAACGAGCGCGAAGGGCAGACGCGGGCGTGTTTTTTGTTTAATAATTTTGTTATACTTACATATTCTATAATGGTGTGCACAAACTGTTCTGTGTATGGATGTAAATCGACATCGAAATCTCAGAAGGACTTAAAGTTTCATAGATTTCCCCGCGACGAGAGGTAGGTTTTTTCATTTGTGTACCATAGACTTATGGAATATTCCAGACGCCCCGCCGCCGCCGCTAAGACAAAACTGACTTGTGCACACAATTTTGGCCACTTTTCCTTATATTTTTATGTCTGATAATTATAATTGTTTAAGTATGTGTTTGTTTATTGAATTTATAGGTACCTACTTACTTTCCAGGCGCGAGTTATGGATAAAAGCTTGTCAAAGACCGGACTTGAAAAGTAAAACAGTTGAACAATTATATAACATGTATGTATGTGGTTTACACTTTGAAAGATGGATGTATATGAAAACAAAATTAAAAAGCACTGCTATTCCCGTATCAAACTTACCGTCTGCTTCACTACATCCTATGAGTACACAAACTGAGACTACAAAAATAGAGATTATAAAAGATTTGACAAACAGAGGTGTTCAACAACAGATCGACATTGCTTCCGTAGGTGTATCAGTTGTGGCATCCACTAGTGCCCAAGCATCACAGACTACAAAAAAATTGACAGATCATTCTCCAAGAAAAAGAAAACTTCGAAAACAAGTTACAATTTGTGCCAAAAAGTTGAAGTTGATGGAAGAAGCTAACTCGAAGGACGTCACCTATGAACAGTTCTTACAAGGATGTGACAAGTTCTTATCACCTAATATATGTAAAATTGTCAAAGCACAAGCCAATTTAAAACCTCATTCTAAGAATAACAGATATTCTAAAGAATTTAAAATATTTTGTTTAAATATTTATTACTCAAGTCCACATGCGTATAAGTTTTTTTCAAATACTTTATGCTTGCCCTCTAGACGTACTTTGGCGACCTTGGCCATACCTGTGGGTACTAAAATTAGTGACTATATCAAGGGAGTTTTGTCTCAGGGTATCAAACACTTAAAACCTTATGAAAGGGAATGTACTTTTTGTATGGACGAAATGAGCTTTTCACTTTTTTACGATACACGCAGAGATAAAATAATAGGTCTTCACGAAATTGATGACATTCAAAGTTCATATGCAGCTGGCTATGCTTTTACAATTATGCTCAAAGGCATTCTAGGCAATTGGAAACAAGTAGTCGGCTATGCTTTTATCACGACTAGTAAAATCGACGAACAATTGGAGGAATGGATAATAAATACGATTATAGAATTGTTTGCATTGGGATTTAAAGTAAGGGCTATTGTGTCCGATCAAGGTTCAGATTTCTTAAAGTTTTCTAAATCTAGGGGGATATCAAAAGAAAAACCTTATTTTGAACTAGATGGGAAAAAAATTTATTATATCTTTGATGTTCCTCATCTCATAAAATGCGTTAGGAATAATTTGATTAAATATAATTATGATTTTAAGGGTAAAACTGCTAGTTGGGACGATATCTATAAATGTTACCAATTAGACAAACAAAAAGATTATCGGTGTGCTCCTAAATTAACAGACTCCCATATATCACCCAACAATTTCCAAAAACAAAAAGTGCGGTTTGCGACACAAGTTCTTAGCAACTCTGTCAAGGCAGCAGTGGAAACTTATACCAAAGCAGGTGATTTGAACCCACATAATGGCACAGTTGAGTTTATCGATATTATGGATAAACTCTTTGATATATTAAATTCCAGCAATCTTTTTTCCCCAAAGCTGTACAACAAGCCATATCGAGATAACGAATTACAGCGAAATTTGTTGCTTAAAGCGCAAGATTTGTTTAGTAGTCTTATAGTGAGGCGGAAAGATACAGGCCAAGAAGTCACAAATACAATAAAATTCATCAATGCATTTTCTGTAACAATAAATGCGATTATCGGGTTGTATGATGATTTAAAGAAAGAGTCCGGCTTCGATGAATTTTACTTGATGACGCGTAGGCTGAATAATGACAGTCTAGAAAACTTTTTTGGTGTTATACGTCAAGCTGGTGGGAATTGTAGAGAACCAACTTGTATTCAGTTTGAGCGAGCATTCCGAAAATCTTTTTTGTGTCAGATGTTAAAATTATGT
Source organism: Hemistola chrysoprasaria (assembly GCA_947063395.1). Lineage (NCBI taxonomy): Eukaryota > Metazoa > Arthropoda > Insecta > Lepidoptera > Geometridae > Hemistola > Hemistola chrysoprasaria. Next base: position 6,025,094 of record OX346733.1, on the reverse strand, counting down.
AACGGAAGTAATTGTGCTGATGATTTTGATAATGTTTTATCACAATATAATAGTTTTATCCAGCACAAATCCATATTCGCACGCAATGAAGAGGTAATCCGTCCAGCCACACAAACGCTTTCAACAAATTTTGATATCCCTGAGCAGAATAGTTTCCTATATGTTTGTGGTTATATATTGCGGCGTTGCGTAGATGAACACAAATGTTTATCAATGATTAACTACGCGTCAAATTATTCTGACGAACCAACAACAAGTAATTTTTACTTACGTAAACGTGCATACAATACTATGCATGATACCTCTGGTGGACTACAGGTACCTCCAGCTGATTTCGTTGAATACTGTACTAAACTGCAAGCCTGTTTTAGACAAAATTTCAACTCGTTTGTTGGAAACAATATTTTAGATAGATTATTTGAAATACTAAGTACTGTAGAATTTAAATCACAGCCATGTTCATGTTTTCCTCATTCTTTTCTTATCAGGTTGTTCATCCGAATGCGAATACATTACGTAGTTAAATTTTATAATAGACAATTAAGAACATCCAAAAATAAAGTGTCACGTAAATATTTAGCAGTGCAACATATGTAAATTTATATTTATGAATAAATAATTACCTTAGATATAATATACACAATTATTTTGAATGTACATATAAATAAATGATTACATCATAATAGTAATAATTACAATTTTATTTCTCATTTGGTGACAACCCTAGCATATTTGCAACTGACAGCGTAAGTACCTACACTGGCGGCGGCATCGCGCGACATCAAAGGCGTTGCGCTACTGTAAGAGATATTGTAATACTGTGACTGAGTCCTGGGTACACCTCTGCCTACCCCTTCGGGAAAAAGGCATGATTGTATGTATGTATGTATTAGCTACAACTTTTTGGCAACACACGCCTGTTGCATAAAAATATTAATTCTAACAAAGAGACAAACACTTCTCAGCTGCTTCTCAGAAGATATTTGTCTTTTCGCCAAAATAAAAAGGGCATAAACTTTTTCAGTCCTAATTTCTCTCAGTGAAAGAAGACAACCCTTCTATTAGGGCTTATGAGGGTTAAGTGGATATAAACCGATGCAGAAAATTATTTGTACCCTTCCTTCCGTACCTTCTTGCATTTTTATGAAGATTGCGTCAATTTAACTATGAGAGCGTTTAGGAAAATTACTTTATTTAATGTAAAAATATGCAACAAGTGTTACAAGAAGGTTTAACTTGTTTTGTAAAATTTTACGGTTTTGGGACTTTTTCCTTTACTATAAGTTCTGGCTTCTTGCCAAATTTTATGATATAATAATAATAATATGGGACAACATCCACACACGGTCATCTGGTCCAAAACTAGGCTAAAATCATATACTATGGTAACCAGATGACTGATAATGCTTATATAAGCTTATAACACCCAGACACAGATCAAACAGACATGTTCACGCACACAAATGTTTGGACCTGGCCGGGTGTATATGAGTTTCAATTTGATACCTCAACGCGTTTCCGAGCAAAAGGGTCTTGACGGACGGACATACTGACAGGCGGACTACGAAGTGATCCTATAAAGGTTCCTTTTCCTTTTGAGGTACGGAACCCCAAAAATACAGCGTGTCCCACAATTCTATTTCAAAATCAAATCAAATTAAAACGGGGAATGTCCACAGTCCATATAATTCCGTGGTTATTTCCTTTAATCAACAATGTTTACAGTGTATTCGAGTAAGCGCATAGTGGCTGCGTGCTGCGTTGCAAACAATGTTTGTAAATAATAAACACCCTTTATGTAACGACCGAATTAATAGCTACTACCGTTTATATCGTTTATACTTGGATTTTATTGTTTTATAGTTTACTAGCTGTGCCCCGCGGTTTCACCCGCATAGTCTGCGTTCCCGTGGGGATATCGGGATAAAAAGTACTTAATATGTTATTCCCGAGTCTTAACTATCTATACACCGAATTTCAGCCCAATCGGTTCAGTAGTTTTAGCGTGAAAACGGAACAAACATACACAGAAGAAAAACAGTGCCAGCGCTGTTTTTTTTTTGTGTTATATCGGTAGCGTTTTGTTTACCTTATAAAAACATTTAGAAACATTTAGAGATTTATAATATTAATAAGATAAGAAGTAGAAGAAGCCTGGAATCTGGAACTGTGCACGGCGATGTGATGGCAAATAGCCTCGCCCCCTATTACATGGAACAAAAATCATAACTGGCGAAAAACCAACTGTACCTGTTATGGGACTATGCGAGCTTTCAGCCGAACGTCGGCGTTACGTCAACGTCAACGCGATGTTAACGCGGCGCTGTGGCCGGGCGCTAATTAAGAGCGTACGCGGCCTTCTAGGAATTTGACACAATCCTATAAAAAATTTCTCAAATAGATGTTTTGTATTCCCCTGTTTCCTCCGAATATAATAAACCCATTCTATAAATTTATATCCTGATATTTTTATATTGAAGTAACCTATGTCCTTGTCATTTTAACTTCTCTTAGGAACCCTTGGTTTTTTCATAGTGAACTTAAAAAAAATCCCAGTTTTACTCGCGTGATTGGATGTTTACGACAAAAAAATGTAGAGTTTATATAAAAAAATAAAATGATAGGGACATACTTTACTTCTATGCTTTACTTCATCTTTAAAATATCAGGATATAAATATAACAAATAGGTTTACTGTATTTGGAGGAAACAGGGGAATACAAAACATTGATTTAGTAAATTTTCCATAGGATTGTGTCAAACTGCTAGAGGTCCTATTTCCTGTTAATCCTAATCCTAATCCTAATCCTAATTCCTAATACTATTATAAAGGCGAAAGTTTGTAAGTATGGATGTATGTATGGATGTTTGTTACTCTTTCACGCCAAAACTACTGAACCGATTGGGCTGAAATTTGGTACGTAAGTAGCTTAGACCCTGGAATAACACATAGGGAACACTTTTTATCCCGATATTCCCACGGGAACGAAGACTACGCGGGTGAAACCGCGGGTCACAGCTAGTAGTAAATAATAAACAGTAGAATACACACTTCGGTGTCGCTCGTCTGAAAACTCACTGAGTCCTGGATACACCTCTGCCTACCCTTCGGTAAAAAGGAGTGATATTATTATGACAAATAAAAAAATCGCAGGATTCTTAAAAAAATTCGACTTACTTTACTTTACCGATCAGCTGATCCATTTTGTAATCATAATAAAAGTATTCTATATCCCAGTGACCGAATTTACACTTTGTGAGACAAACAAACACCTATGAAGGTCGCATAGGAATGTATTTTATCAATAGCTTTTTTGTTTTATTGTTGTAAGTAATGGTTCCATAAAACCACAGTGCACTAAGAACAGTAGTTCATCTAAGGCCGGTCTGCGACTTAATAGCCTAATCTTACGCTAATGGTTGTCACTTTTATTTTTACATTTCGCCAGTATGTTATTGGTCCCATGTAATAGGGGGCGAGCCTATTGCCATTTACCGAGCACAGTTCTAGACTCCAGGCAGTTATTGAGATAATTCCTAATGGAAAAATCCAATATTTAACACTTTTCCTGACCTGGGGATCGAACCCGGGACCTCTTGATTGGCAGTCGAGCATGCGCCCTCTACACCACCGAGATTTTATTTTTAGTTCAATATTATTTGCGTATTATATATAGGTTTATATGTTTATATGGTTGTATATGTATATATGTTTTCATTTACATAATATAATGAAATGTTTTTCTAATTCGTAAGTGACATGTGTAAATCAAAAACCAATATTTACTTATGTTTATTGAGGAGTCTTTATGAGGTACCTAAAGACACTCCATATTTTAAGCCTCTGTTTCGAAGTCGTGATAAACAATTTTTAATATAAAGCGCTAAATAACTAAATACGGTGACTGATGAGAGCGGGCGAATGCGAGTGGGTGTGCAGCGTACTTGAACACCGCGATTACACTAACGGCACGGCCCACACTGCCGACACCCGAGTCCCCGACAGATTATGCTAATGTGTGCGTGCACGGTGCGCACTCATTCAAACCGGTAGCGACCAATTTATATGAAGACGAACTACTGTTCCAAGTGTACTGTGATAAAACCGAGACTTTCCTGTAAACATTTTTATTGTTTTCGCTAGGGCTTGAAATCTGATTCTTTGGCATTTTTTGTATCCAAATTGTATATTTTTTTATTTCTCTGGGACGTAAAGTCACATTATAGCACCCTTATAAAGAAATGATATATAATTAAACTAATTATATGTAATATGTAAAACTGTGAAATAAAATTAATGTGATGTACCCAGCGACTCAAAAGACGTGTGACTCGTTTTGATTGGACGGTCATACTTAATTTTGTTATCTCGGCAACATTCAAATTAAGACCGTATGTATCCTAGCTATGAGAAATTTCACACAATCCTATGAAAAAAATTACCAAATATGTTTTATATTCCTCCAAATACAAAAACAACAATAAACTAAAAAAAAATTACAGTTTACAAACACAAATAATATAAAAGGGACATAGTTCATCTTCTATATATCAGGATATAAATATATATATAAATATAGTGCAGGCCACGCAGAATGGTGCGGCGGGTGCGCGGTTCAAATCCCGCCCGTGGGTGAAATTTTTCTTCTCATTTCAGATTGTATATCAAGCGATTGGAACGCTTAGTCTATAAAAATATAAAATATTATTATAAATATATCAACGACCTTTCACACGAGCGTCGCGTCGACGTGACGACGACATGACGATGGCGGTAAATAGCGGTCGCGTGTGAATTGAAACACTGACGTTACGTTGCGGTCGTGTTCTCACCTCGTTTTTGACAGGCAGTCTAGACAGACAGACAGTGTAGACAGAGGTCTAGACAGACAGACAGCAGTGTAGACAGACGGTCTAGACAGACAGTCTAGAGAAACAGTCTAATCAGACAGTCTTGACAGACAGTGTAGACAGTTTGTCTAAGAAAATATTTTTTACCATAAATATTTAAAAAAAACGCGGATGATATTCATTATTTTCCCTAATAGAATACTCAGTCATTAAATTAGTTGCTTTTTTAATTTATATGTCTCCTAAACCAAGCCCCTCATCACTTAGCTGAATTCACAATTGGAAAGAGAAAAAAAAATTTAACACACCTCTATAATATATATATATTAAATAAATAAATATATATATATAATTAAGTCATTTTGGCAAAATTGCTACTTAGTTGGTTTTGGCACTAACTCGTATAACATAATATTATCTCTCAATATATCTGTGAAAAAATTAGAGCCCAATTTTTTCATTTTCAGTGTTAGAACATTAGCCGTCTACATCCCTATTAAATTGTCATTGGATGTACCAGAAACTTTCATCAGTTTTGTATTCCAAAGGTAAACACACATCGCGGGCGCATGTCGTGATCAGGACGGGTTTGGTATCAAATTCAACCTAACGCGCCCAACTATCGCACACAGTACTATGTCATCCCCCATACAAATACAAGGGAAAGACATCCGTTCTTCGTCCAATTCGTCCTTCGACGGGTGCGTACCCGTTGAATTGGTGGGTTCCCATCCAGTCACACCAAAACGAGTCACACTGTGACACGTTGGGACTTTTTTTCCCATCGAGTAACACTGTTACAACTGTGCAGCAACCTTAAAGATTCACATATCGTTATCCTCGAAGTCACTAGACTGATAATTATGTCTGTCTAACTAACAAGTTCTATATATATATTTATGCATGGCCACAGAATACTATTAATGTTCAGTATGTGGTAAGTTTAATATGAGAGAAACGGAGTTATCGGGATGATGGCGGTCAAGGAAAAATCTATTGAGATTGACCTATTTTCGTATAGACGATATTTCTTTAACTTTACCTATTGCTTATTTATTACGGAGCTTATATATTGTATTGTAAATTGTAGGCGTTATTGGCTTACATATTCTCTTTTCTTTTATCTTCACCATCATCATAATCTCAGCCGTAGGACGTCCACTGCTGGGCATAGGCCTCAACTATAGACTTACACCTAATCCATATGATCTACCGGCGTACATCTTCGCCACCTGAATACGATCTTGGGGTCTTCAAGAGAAGAGTGAATTATTATGTTCTAGGAAAGCGTGTGCCTTCTTAGGCCTTATCTTCACTTTCCATCAAGTGAGGTTGGGGTCAAACGCAGACCTATTTAATATATATTAAAAAAAACCGGTTGTAAGCGGCTAGCATCTTAGAGTGTTACTGATACGGTTCATCTGACCACTTTGTAAGTGGACGCGCAAGCGCCAGCCTGTTGGTGGTCTCCATTCGAGAACTTTAGTGCCCCATCGGCCATCAGTTTTACGTGTTATGTGCCCTGACGATTGCTTCAAATAATAGCTAATCCTCTGGGCTACGGATCTCCTCATTTTCATGTCCTTTATACACCCCATATATGCGTGACAACGAGACAGCAGTTTAAAAGTATCCTTTTAAACTGCTGTCTCGTTGCCACGACAAAGGAATTGCGCCCAAACTCTAACAAGTAGGTAAGATAGTGATTTCTTAGGTTTTCGTGATTGTTACTGATTAAAATAAAATTCTTACCTGTGTAAGAGATTAAATATTTATTCCATAACATAATGTAACCCTTTTTCCCGAAGGGGTAGGCAAAAGAATGCCCAGGACTCAAGCCCATAGCAGGTACACTCACACTAACAAGCGAGACTATTGTTATATACCGGGCACAGTTCCAACTCAAGACTGTCATTAAGAAAATTCTTAATGGAACAATCTAAGAAAACTTTTTGTCTTGCCTTGGGATCGAACCCTGGACCTCAAGATTGGCAGTAGCGTTTGCAAACGAGGCCGTCAAATATTTCATATTTGCCCTTTTGCATCTAAACCTCTTCCCAAACCAAAGAGATTACTGATTCCCGACATTGTCATTTTAATTGTCTAATACCGCCAATCATTGAAGTCGCGCATTTTGTAAAGCTTTACAATTTTTACACAGTTACTGGCTTAAATTTGTGATGATGAACGTCCTCCGCTCCATGTTTGGTGTGTGCAGCAGCTCGGCGGAGAAAGGAGAGGTGCACGACATCATCCGGAGAGTCTTCGGGAACGATATGGTGATGAAAGATAACACGGATAAACATACACAGTTAAGACGTTGTATTTTTCTTTATGCTTAAAAAGGTTTAGGCTTCGGACACGAACTCAGCGGGCAGCAGGGCGGCGGAGGCGGCTGTAGCGTGGGAGTGGCGCGTTCCAATGGATAGAATTATAATATTGGATTGGCCTCGAAGGCAGCGACTGCACGGAAAAGGAGCGGGCGCCTGAATTGCCGCACCGCGCCGTTCCGCTCGGTTGACTGCGTATCCGGTATCCGAGGCCTAAAGCATTTTTAAGCACCGCGTCTTTTTAAATGCATATTATCTATTGAACTTAGATTATTGATAATTGCGATGCGACGTCACAGCGCTGATGGTGCGTCGTTTTTCATATATATATTTTGTGATATGCCCCATTAAAGCGTTGCGACGCCATACGCGACTTTTCAACGAATCGACAGAATTGAGACGAAGCGGAAGGGAAGGTGATGCGCTGAACTGTTCGCTATCGACGCAACGCAGTTGTGGCATACAATGCGTTGATCCGTTGCGACGACGCGACGCAACGCAGCGCAACGTACTAATGGGGCCTCACCCTATATCTCCGCGTGCGCTCCGAACCGATCCCACACTACCTAAAATCAACTGCTTCAAAAATGCGGCAACTTTCACATTGTAGTCGTGTGTGTAGTCGTAACAAAACAGTTTGCAAGGAGTACCTATAAAAATTGTTTTGAGTGCCATGTCAGCCAATTGCCATCGATCAGACACAAATCGAATGGAGACCACGGACCGACAAGCGCAGCGAAGGATGTCCTGCCACAAGGTGTACAGACGATCTAAAAAAGGTCGGAGGGACACGCTGGATGCTGGTCGCTTACAACCGGACTAAATGGAAATCTATGGGGAGGCCTATGTTCAGCAGTGAACGTCCTGCGGCTGAGATGATGAGGTACAATTCCAGACTAGGCTGCTGATGAAAAATTCCTTATAGAAAAATTCAATAACACTTGACCTGGGAACCGAACCCAGGGACATATGCTCAACAGCAGCACTTACGACCACTCGACCAGAGTCCGTCATATACACGAAGATACAACAGGAAATTAAACAGAATGCGAAAATCATCTCACTTTCAGGCGAAGCAAATACGTGAGCCACATTCGGGAGAATCTCAACAAAATGTTGGACAACAAATTTGCCACAACCCACGCGAGTAAAAAATTAACCAAGAAACATACCCCTGCAGTCGTCGTTGCTCCTGAGGTAAACCTATATATCAATTGATATAAGTATGTTGTATATATTATGTTGATGTAGTGTCCATACAATCCTACTGAAATTAAACTATATACAGCTATACTTACTCACGGTCTAGCCTAAAATTTAGTTAAGCACTCTTCAAAAATCCATGGGCCGATATCTCAGCCTAGAAAATCCAAATTCTTTAAACCACTGTAAGATGGCAGCGTACCCAGGATGCCGGCGGCATCCTAGGTACGCTGACAGCGAACAACAGCGCAAGATGAGGCGATGCTTGTCGGGTACCGCCTGGGGAAGTACCACACCTTTGCCAGTTATTCATCCGCCAAGCAGTAATGTGCAAACATTACTGTGTTCCGGTCTGAAGGGCAATGTTACCAGCGAAATTACTGAGCATAACGAGTATCGTCAACTATTAAATGAAATGAAATGAAATGAAATTGTTTATTGTGATAAAAACGACACGAAATCAATTACAATTATCACACAAGAAATAAAATATAATAGCGAAAAAAAATGCAAAAAAACAATAACAAAATTCAAATTAATAATAAAAATAAAAAATAATATTGGTCAAATTAAATTAAAAAGACAATTATTATTTACATTATTCCATGTCATTATCTAGGGTGACAGGCGCAGCACAGTGCCGCGCAGAATTTAGAGTTTTAAAACACTGGGTGGCACTGTGTCTGATATGGGCAATCATGATGCTTACCATCAGGCACCTGATTTGCTCGTCTTGTCACTCACTATCATAAAAAATAAAAAAAAAAATCACTCTTATCCGAGCCAAGAAATACTATAAATCCACCACCAATGATTCGGATGATTGGACGCGGGCAGGTGTGCGAGGTTTCATTCGATTTCAAATTAAAAATTCTAAAAATCGTTTCTTTTGGCGCGTTCGGCTCGTATAGATGTGCGTTTACCTTTAGGAAGAAAAGTGAGGTGCGTCATCGCAGATGCCACTATCTATCTTAATTTTGTTTTAGACGACTGCTGAAAACTTTAATTTGTTTTAGATGACTACTGAAGTGGCAGACGAAAGATTCGGCAGGATAGGACCGAAGATCGTAGTGTTTGATGCTTCCACCGGTTAGACATTTTAATCATAATTTTATCATCTTACCTTAATGACATAACATCACATCCTTTTCCCGGGTTCGATTCCCAGGTCAGGCAAAAAGTGTTATTGAAATTTTTATTTCATTAATAAACTAGCTGGGCCCCGCGGTTTCACCCGCGAAGTTTTCGTTTCCGTGGAAAAATCGGGATAAAAAGTAACCTATGTTATTCCAGGGTCTAAATTATCTACATAACTAGTTTCAATAAGCCCAATCGTTTCAGTAGTCTTGGCGTGAAACAGTAACAAACATCCTTCCATTCATCCATCCATCGTCACAAACATTCACATTTATAATATTAGTAGGAAGTACAATGTCATGATAAGGTCTCGGGTTTGATCCCTTCGAATTTACTTATGTAAGTATTACTTACCTTTTTTTATGATAGTGAGTAACAAGACGAGCAAATCAGGTGCCTGATGGTAAGCATCATGATTGCCCATATCAGACACAGTGCCACCCAGTGTTTTAAAATTCAAAATTCTGCGCGGCACTGCACTGCGTCTGTCACCCTGAGATATTAGTTGTTGAAACTTGCCATGCCCAGTAATTTCGCTGGTAACATTGTCCTTCAGACCGGAACCCTAATGTTTGCACATTACTGCTTGGCGGATGAATAACTGGCAAAGGTGTGGTGTGGTACTTCCCGAGGCAGCTCCCTGCAAAAAAGACCTACCACTACAAACACCTGGGAAAAAGACTTGATAATATGTAATGTTTTCGATAACACAAAGAGGAAGTTCTTTCTAACATCTAGGCACGGGGAGGTTGGTTCTGGTTGGAGATGAAAGGGTGAGCGTCCAGGGTCTGTCAAGCTTCGCTACCATCAGAGCCACGGCGTGTGCCTTCGCTGGGAAGTGGATGTATGAGGTTCAACTTGGTACTAAGGGGATTATGCAGGTAAAATATAATTAATTATCAGTTTAAAAAGCACATGACTGCTCGGTGAGTCCGGATCATCTCGGTGATCCGAGATCATGAGGTCCCGGGTTTGATCCCCAGGTCAGGCAAAGTGTTAATTTAATATTGTAAATTTCCATAAGGAATTATCTCAATAACTGCCTTGAGTCTGGAACTGTGGCTGGAAGATGGCAATAAGCTCGTCCCCTATAACAATGGGACCAATAACATACTGACGAAATGTCGGTGCACCTACTATGGGACTGAGTCCTGGGTACACCTCTACCTACCGGGAAAAGAAAAAAAGGCGTGATGGTATGTTATGTTATGGGTTAAAATGTATCATTCTCTTTACCCGTGGTTGCCGTAAGAGCCGGCTAAAGGTATCAGATACAGAGGTCCTTTGCGTAAAAACCATCAAACTACGCTCACCAACCCGAATGCCAAGCGTGAAGAGTATTGCTAAAACCTGCCTCATGGGGAGGGCCAATGTTCAGCATTGACCTTGCAATGGGTGAGATGATGATGATGATGATGATGATGAACACATCATCATAATGACTTGGATTTTATTAGAAGTTCGTCACTAACGTCTAAGGCCACGTTTCGGAATCTGCAACTAATAGGTTTACCCTCAAAATTTTGTGATTCTGGAATAAGCAGATCACAATTATTCGCACCAAACTTTTAATTTTTCTTCTTTTCGACAAATCAAAATAAAAGCTACATGTGCCTCCCGAAGCACAGTAGCACTCAGATTATGAAATACAGGTAATAATAATATGTATCATAACAAGTCAGAACCAATCTTTCATACGAGGTCCCTTAACTCGCCACGCCGTCACAACCCCGTTTGATTTGTATGCTGCTTAACAGAAAAGCGGACCTGTTAGCAGTTTGACACTAGCCTATGGAAAATTTACCAAATCGATATTTTGTATTCCCCTCTTTCCTCCTAATATAGAAAACGTATTTGATATATTTATATCCAGATATGTCTCTATCATTTTATTTTTGTTTATAAACTCTTAATTTTTTAGTAGTGAACGTCAAATCCAGCGAGTTAAACTGGGATTTTAAGAAGTTAATAATAATTGTAAAAAACCGAGGGTTTATAAGAGAAACTAAAATGACATGGTTTACTATAAAAATATCAGGATATCAATTTATAGAATGGGTTAATAATATTCAGAGGAAACACGGGAATACAAAACCTCGATTTGTTAAATTTTCCATAGGATTGTGTCAAATTCGTAAAAGGCCACGTACGTCCTAAAGTTTGTACTGTCCCTTATGGGTACTTATTAGCAATTTGTCTCCACGTCCTTGGTCAATTAGATATAGCACCTTCCAGATCGGTTGGTGCACATCATCGTGCACATTCTCAATGGACACCGGAGTTGGTGACACGGCGCATTCGTACGCATACGATGGTGGTAGAATCAGGAAGTGGAACGTGGCCACCATGCCTTATGGCTCCTCATGGCTTCCTGGGGACGTTATAGGCTCTTGTATCGATTTGGATAGGGGCACTTTAGAGTACTACAGGTGATATTCTGATGCTACAGTTTTATCTTTCTATTTTTTCCGCCGACTTATCTTTTTATTATAATAATAATAATATGGGACAACTTCCACTCACGGTGATCTGCCCCCTTATTACGGACGCAACAGAAGTGTGGAAAGCGTTGAAATTGCTAAATGTCTGTCTAAACGTCATTTTTTGTATGCCATTTGACAGCAAAATTTACTGCTGTTGTTACGCGATTGCATGTTCGTAATACCACCCCGGGTCCCGGGGCTAGAAGCCTGTAACTGGTAACCAGATGACTGATATACCTACATATTTATATAAGCTTATAACACCCAAACACAGATCAAACAGACATGTGTTCACAAATCATGCACACAAATGTTTGACCTGTCCGGGGTTCGAACCGGGGGCCTGCGGCACAGAAAGCAGCTTTGTAATGAATCAATACACTTTTAATACAAAGCATTAAATAATGGCTCTACTCTATTTCCAGTTCTCATTTTTTTCTTGTGTACAGCAGCACACATTAATATAACTACGCAACAATATGTAATAGCCTTATATCAGCGGTTGCGCGTAAAATAGTACATATTTGATAACATATATGGCGTACTGCGCACCAGCAAAATGGAAATCCTTGCGATGCCATTTCAATAGAGCTCTATATTCAATGCCAATAAAGAGTTTTTTTTTCTTTTTTGATGGTCCCACACATTAATATAGCCAGTCTGATGTTCTAGAGTTTAGAATAAAGTCATATTACAATTCAAACTAGTCAGGAGGTAAAAGTCATGACGAGCTTTACAGCTCGTCAGTCGAGTCATAAACCTTTAGTAAAGCGGTGAAAACATTACTAAAAGTGTGGGGAGGTTTGACGTCATATATACAATTCACAGCATCACTTCTACTAAGATTACATCACTTGCATTTTCACAAAGATCTTACGCATTAAATCTCGAAATATCAATTAAAACTGCCATGAAATGTAATCCGTATGATATCCATATGATCCGCCATGATATTTACCTGCCAACCCAATAAAAAGTTTATCTGTCGTTCTAGCCAAGAGACCTCCTCTCTCCTTCTCCTCCGATATATAGATCATTACCTTTTTTTTTCAGGAACGGCGTATCAATGGGCATGGCTTTCGACAGGGTGACCCATGGTTCTGGGCTCGCATACTTCCCTGCCGTATCGTTGGCCATGCAAGAGCACTTGTACGCTAACTTTGGACATGTACCTTTTGTGTAAGTAATATAATAATATCTTAAAGAAAAACTAATGAGAAACTTATGATTTCCAGAGCTAGATTTACTACTATACTTATTAAAACAGTTTCCAAGGATTTTTGTCTTCCATGTATTGACTAATAAGTTTTAATGTCCTAGCTGAATGATAAATACGCCAATATCTTTTAAGATTTTTGTAAAATATATCAGAAGATAGTTGAATTACTGATGTGTTTCATAGTTTCCCAGTGGAGGGTTTCCTGCCACTGCAAATGCCGCCGGCTAAGGAATGCACACGCGCCGGTGTTTTGTTCAAATCGTTGGACGCGTTGCTCGACGAACTCTCTACGCTTTCTGACTTGAATCCTACGCTTAGTGCCAAAAACAGCAAGGTACCATGGACTTTCAAATTCTTCTCTTTTACATCTTTTTCCTTTTTGCACTATGTCGGGTGGAAACACCTGTTTCCAGGTGTAATAACAATATAACAAATCTTTTTGTCTTCCATATTTGCTACACTGGTCCTTCGAAAGTAGGTGTGTGTCCAATCGTAGTGTCAGAATTTTCAAGTCAGTCGATCGTCTATGACAAATCACGGTAGAATATAGTAGGTAGACCACACCACACAAATCAGACATTTATATAGGCACCGTAAGTACGTTGCTTATCATGGTAATACGGTAGATATTGTAGGTATTATGAACGGCTGGATGCTACATTTTAATACCTAATTTAATATTTCTGAAACTGAGAATAAATTAACTCTGTCATTCTAAAACAGCTTATCTTATTGGTCATCTTTCTCAGTATATTACATTTTATTGAAAAACAGGACTTATTCACGTGCTAAAATATTCTATATTTATTTACCTCGACATTTTGGCTCGAACTTGAACCAGCCGTTGTCATGAGTAGACCCTTCTCAGTATTGTTTGTCGTTGCAGGCTAAATCGGAATCGTCTAAGGCGGCAGAAGACGAAGTAGCTCTTCGAATACACAGCTCAAACTCTGTTTACACTCCCAAAGCTTCCCCACATGCTATCGTAGACTCACAGAACGCTGAGGCTAAGAAAATGTCTAAAAAGGTATCTGTAATCCTACGTTAATGGGTTTGTCGATTTGTAAATTTTTGCTACTTTTTCACGCCATAACTACCAAACCGATTGGAACCAAATGAAATTTGGTATTATGGTAGCTTAGACCCTGTAATAATAAATAACTATTTCTTACCCCAATATTCCCACGGGAACGATGACTACGAAGGTAAAAAGTGTTATTTTACACTTTTTTTCAAAGTGCCGATAAATTTGGTGCCCACTATTTTTAGCCACGAGCTCAAATGCCGTGGCCTGCATATTAACGATACTTGAAACAGCTTTTATAGATGTTCAAGGTTAATGATCTTGACACTTAAGTGTTAATCAAGTCACTAATCATAATGTTATTATATTATATTGGCCTTCGCGTTTTGGCAGACGATGTAAACATTAAATCTGTAAAGAGCATTTAGAAATCTACACAGACAATGTGTCGCCTGGGACGACTTAGAGAAACGTAGGTTTACCCCTAGCCTACATCACGCTCTCGACTTCACTGGCTGAATCTGCAGGAACAACATATCGATACGTGCGGAGCCAGTTTGGTTGCAATAGACTGCTACTCATTTCGGGTACCCTACTCGTGCCCGTACATTGTAGTCCCCATTCCGGGTTTGTTCGAGTTTTTCTTCTCTAGATAGTTTGCGGAACAACGCTGAAAATAGTGTTATTACCAAGTTGATAAAACAACATCTTCCAGGCTTTCCTGATGTCACTGGGTCGTCTGATCACGACGGAGCTGGGCTCAACGCTACGTCTATCGTATGTGGTGGTGGGCGAGCTCCTTCCACGGCTGAGAGGTTTGCTTGGGCTGAAGGGACGTGGGGCACATCCAGAACCACACGCTGCTGATTTTTACAACAAATCTAAGGATGAGAACTTTGTTAGTCTTGTTCTTTTGAATAAGTTCAACAAAATGTTGACTGCATATTTTACTTCTAGGTCGACCTCATCTATTTAGTTAAACTTTTAGTTAAAAAAATTAAGCCATACAAGTTTTTCTTGTAGATGCGGTGTATATCTTTCCGAACGCACGGTAAATCCATTATTACCTTTATGGGGCTGTCCAGTCAAAGGCCACAGTACCACCTACAATGGCCTAATTGTCCCTCAACATGATATGGACTATGAAAGACATTCTCGATTTTTTTATTAGCTACGATTAAAAACGTTCTTGAATCAAACTAAAATAGATCTCGCAAAATACTGGACCAACATGTTATAAAAACTAAACTAAGCCATTTCAACTCGAAATGCAGAAGAATAAACAAATTAGATCAAAACTTTGACTTTGTTTAAGCAAACATTTACTGTGGGCCTTATCACTAAGCTTAAAATAGGGCAACAAGCTATGGAGAGGGCTATGCCCGGAATTTCTCTGCGAGATCGAATCATAATTGAGGAGATCCGTAGACGAATAAAAGTTACCGACATAGCCCAGCGGATTAGCAAGTTGAAGTGGCAATGGATAGGGCACATAGCACGTAGAACTGATTGCCGATGGGGCTGTAAAGTTCTCCAATGGAGACCACGGACCGGCAAGTGCAGCGTAGGACATCCACCCACAAGGTGGACAGATGATCTGATAAAGAAAGCAGTGACACGATACTGGTCACTTATCGGTCGAAATCTATGTGGTTGGCCTATGTTCAGCAGTAGACGTCATATGGCTGAGATGACGATGATGAAGCAAACATATAAGATCCTAAGTAGCATGTTCTTTCCAGAGCGGTTTATCCATAAGACTTCTAGGGCAGCTTCACACTCGGCTCTGTACACTACTGGACTTGCTGTGGACATTTCTAGACGAGTCAGCTCTTTGCGACGTCTTCGAACATTGCATCGTCAGGGAATGTCTGCTGTACGACTTGGTATCACCGGTTCGTTTTATAAATTATAACTATAATTTTTTTTTTTAATTTAAAAAGTTTTAGGGAGGCGAGACAGAAAATTATCCCTACCTAGGTGTTTTGTAATTTTGTAGTTTATATTTTTATGTATGTTAGTCTGTAAGGTATTTATTAATATGGGCCTCTGGTGCGTATAATTTATTGTTACACGTACTATTGCCTGAAATAAATGAATTATTATTATTATTATTTTAGTCCATCAGCTCAAATAATAAATAATATTATAACAATTAATTAATACATAAAGTACAATTTAAGTATGAGAGGCTCATATCAATAAATACTTTACTGACTGACATATTATATAATAATATTATGGTAATACCTTGCTTTAGAGATGAAAGGTTTTGGTCTCGCCTCCCCAAAGCACCGGAACACTATCTCTTCCAGCAAAAAGTCTGGCGCCAGGAGAGTCTTAAATATCACCGGAAACCGGAGCTCGTAGGACTTGAAATTCTGCGCCGTCGTAGAATCCAGTCTCGACAATGAAAACTTGTAGAATTACAGTTCCGGGACTCGTCCTTAGCCTTTTTTTTTTATTATTTTTATGCCCAGTTGTCTCGCTCCTGCTTATGTGTAATAAGTGGGAGTCATATATCGGTTATGATAATAGGCGGCGAATCTATATTTTTTTTAAATAATAATATGGGACAACTTCCACACGGTCATATTGCACGGCATATTGTCACTAACCGGACACGAACCTGGCTCCAGGCTATTATTAAGAAAATTCTAACGCAGATATCTAATAAGTAACATTTTGGCCTGACTTGTGAATCAAATCCAGGACCTCAGCGGTCGTGACCACTACATTAAGGAGGTTAGCTATGCTTACCCTCTCTTCTCTTCATTGTCGTTCTCTCACTACTGAGGTTCTTTTATACTGTACACATCCTCAATAATTGTTTTATACTTTTTCTAGGATATGCACTTCAGGCAACAAATAGAAGGCGTGTTTGTGCTCTGTGGCCTGATGCAGCATCGTGAGACCAGACACCACCTCGTTAAATATGTGTTCTTCAATAAAATTACGTATGGTTTTTAAACTCCTTATCTTTTATAAAAAGTTTTTAGATTATTTTTAGGTAGGACTCTACTACTTGAACTACCGTGTAGGCTCTAGTCGTCGAGGCCAAGGTCTATAGAGGCGTGTGTGTTTATCTATGGGAGATGCATTTCGCATTCTACCTAGGTTTTTTAAATTTCATAATCCTATACACGGATCACACTTGTTACATTGGTTCGCAGTTTCGATAACTTCTTAAACGTGAAGTGTCCAGACGAGCCGGTGTTGAGGACGGTGGTCCGCAAGCCGTGGTGGCAGCGGCCCACCTCAGTACAAGGGGAAACTGATCCCAGGGTCGCAGGTAACTAAACAACATAACATAATAGTACGACTTGTTGCCCCGAAGGGTTAATAAAAGGTGGAGCCAGGACTCCGGCCCATAATAGGTACACTCACATTGCGCCTGCTATGGTTTAAGTTACATATAATAAGGTGCGACCCTAATGCTATCAACCGGGCAAAAACCCAGACTCCAAGCTGCTATTGATTTATAATTAGAAAACCTTAATAACACTTTGCCCGACTTGGGAATCGCAGGGGAACACGAAGGCAGAGGTAGGGTTACTTTCATCAGCATCGTCATCATCTCAGTCATAGGACGTCCACTGCTGAACATAGGCCTCCCTATAGATTTCCATCCAGTCCGGTTGTAAGCGGCTCGCCTCCAGCGTGTTCCGTGGATGGACGTCCTACGCTGCACATGCCTCCATTCGAGAAATTCATAGCCCCATCGGCCATCAGTTCTACGTCCTATGTGCCCTGTCCATTGCCATTTCAACTTGCTAATCCGCTGGGCTATGTCGATAAGGCTAAGCCCACACTGCGATAAAAAATCGTTGCGATTTGCGTAATGCGATAAATATTCGCAAATTTCTTCATCAAATTTATTTTCGCAGTGCGCGCACTCTCGTATATTAGGCATTGTTCACAAATTTGCGAATTTTATTCGCAACGATTTTTTATCGTAGTGCGGGCTTAGCCTAGCTTAGCCTAACTGTCTTTCGTCTACGGATCTCCTCATTTCTGATTCGATCTCGCAGAGAAATTTCGAGCATAGCCCTCTCCATAGCTCGTTGCGCTATTTTGAGCCTGCTGATAAAGCCCACAGTCCTTTTTATCAAGTATAATGACTTTCCTCGCCTCTGCCTCGGACTGCCTCGGTGGCGTAGTGGACGCATGCTCGACTGCCAATCAAGAGGTCCCGGGTTCGATCCCCAGGTCAGGCATAGTGTTAAATATTGGATTTTTCCATTAGGAATTATCTCAATAGCTGCCTGGAGTCTGGAACTGTGCCCGGTATATGGCAATAGGCTCGCCCCCTATTACATGGGACCAATAACATACTGGCGAAATGTGGGTGTATCTACTATGGGACTGAGTCCTGGGTACACCTCTGCCTACCCCTTCGGGAAAAAGGCGTGAATGTATGTTATGTTATGTTATAATGACTTTCTACCACCATCCTTCAAATTTTTTGTATTGTTATAGCAATAAAGCGTTATCTATAATGCTATCTATAACTCTATAAATGCCATCTATAAACTGACACTAGAAGCACCTTTGCCTATTGTAATTGAGTCTTATAATTTTTTAAATGTATTTATACTTGCAGAAATGATCGAAAAGGGAGAGTTAAGGCGCTCATCATTTGCTCCGACTGGCACAGGTGAGTATACTCCCTAGCTGTTAAGTATTTCGGTCGTGGCCAGGGTTTGCTTTTCGGTTATTTCTCGTTTACTTTGCTTAGTCTTGTACATGGTCAGATAGATCATTGGCCTTTGAATAGTCCCGCGTCCTTTACGACGTCATGCCAAGTTGGTAATTACGAAATTAGATGCTATACACTAACTTAAAACGTCAATCGCTCATCGCACGTGTTATATTATGAAATAACTAGCGGCCCGCCCCGGCTTCGCACGGTAGCAGAAGTAGGTATAGTGAACGTTTAGCAGGAGTAAATTCGTGATACATTGTATTTTAATAGATATAACCCTAATGGTTTACGCAGCGCACGCAAATTAATGACTATTTCTGTTACAATGACCAAACATTAACACATGCATAAATTTATCGTGGGCTATTTTGAAGATATTGATAAGTACTACAAACCCCTAGTACATTACTTTACTCTACCACCAATAGTTTTCACATCGCATGAAAAATAATCATTGCTTCGATTATTGTGACTAAACCAAAAAAGATGGATATAATCTATGTATACTGTTTTGTAGGTATTGATAAGTACTACAAACCCCTAGTACATTACTTTACTCTACCACCAATAGTTTTCACACCGCATGAAAAATAATCATGGCTTCGATTATTGTGACTAAACCAAAAAAGTTGGATATAATCTATGTATACTGTTTTGTAGGTATTAATAAGTACTACAAACCCCTTGTACATTACTTAACTCTACCACCAATAGTTTTCACACCGCATGAAAAATAATCACTGCTTCGATTATTTTGACTAAACCAAAAAAGATGGATATAATCTATGTATACTGTTTTGTAGGCATTGATAATTACTACAAACCCCTGGTATATTACTATATTCTACCACCAATACTTTTCACAGCGCATGCATATAATGTATGTTTCGATTATTGTGACTAAACCAAAATAGATGGATAAAATTTCCGTGGACTATTTTGTAGATATTGATAAGTACTACAAACCCCTAGTACATTATATGATTCTACCATCAATGGATTTCACAGCGCACGCAAATTTATGAATATGGTAATTATATTATGTGACACCTTGGTTCACAATATTGCAGTTTTCTTACGCATCCCTATTTTTTTTCAAAATCTCATATAGCCTATGTCACTCACACTGAATTAAGCTATCCACATGTGAAAGAATTTTTAAAATCGGTCCAGTAGTTTCGGAGCCTATTCGTTACAAACAAAAAAACAAAAAATCAAAAAAACAAAAAAACAAAGTTTCTCTCTTTATAATATTATTATTAGTATATTAGTATAGATAATAATTTGATATACGCTAACAGGACGGGTTCTAATTACACTGCTTGAGTTAATTTATATGGGTTATATGGACAACTTATATTGTCAGAGTTTCAGTACGCCCAGATTCCAACGAGGGCTCCGACATAACCTTACGACTACCTCCTTCATGTCATATAGGAAACAGCTGGGACCTACAGTGTAACATGCGTGTGACACGGTAGCGCCCAGGTAAAGTCCACATGTGAGATTCTATCCAGGGATTCCGGATTTAAATTCAGCCATATTTCCACTGGGCAACCGACGATGCAATAGAAATATTCTGCTTATACAGATAAAATAGCGAAGTTGCTGCCGACATCACAAAACGACGCAGCGGTGGAGGCACAGTATAAGGAGGATTGCAATAAAATCACTAAAGCTATAGCGCCTCTGGAGCAAATTCAAGTAAATTCTTTATTTTCTTCAAAACCTTCGAAAACTGGGGAAAACTTTTGCAAGAAGTCTATGTATGATATGACGACTTTATCTTGCTGCCGTTATTCGCGCAAAGTACAGGACAATTATATTCCTGGAAATACAAGACTCAACTCTGTCGAGAGTCTGACAAGCGCAGTCTATTGAAAAACTTCCATAAAGCTTAATGTTTCGTATAATAAAACACTAACCGCACTACGAGCACTACTGTAATATTTGCAATTGTGTTGGCTTTGACACATCGGCTGTAGATTTTTAGCGTGAAAAGACACTCGCAGTGCTCGTTTGTAACTGTTTTGTCATGTGGACGACGGCCTTCCTATTCAGCTTAATATTTATTGTAGTGCACCAGCTTAATATGGATTAGCGCAATGGTCGGCAATAGGCAGACCCACTACCGGAATGTCTTATCATGTTCCTGGGCCGCGTCCACATTGTTGAAGCTATATTAAGCGTATTCTTACATTATCTGGACTCCCTGGACCCAGCTTAAGTGTAACTGTATTTACTTTATATTTTTTCGTCAGAAGGGGTTCAACAGAGTTATAAACCTAAGGCCTCCTATGGCGTGCTGAACTGACGACATCAAAAGAAGTCAAAAAGAAAGCAAAGCATGGCAAGAGATAGGCGAGAGTGGGAATAACAAAAGGAGGCTTATATGCCCAGTAGCTTGCTATGAAAGGCTGATAATGATGATGATGATAAAATATGATTCGTAGTTGGAGTTTCTCCTGATGCTGTTGGACAACACGGACGGCACCAACATGGTCCCGTCCACCAGGAAGATATTCCTCGAGAAGTTCCGCAGATACATCATGGACAACTGCATACTGGACATGGTACTCTTGTACTCATTAATTTACTAATAGTATAAATGCTAAAGTTTGTGAGGATGGATGGATGGATGTTTGTTACTCAGTCACGCCAAAACTGCTGACCCGATTGGTCTGAAAGTTTAGACCCTGGAATAACATAAAAAGTACTTTTTATCCCGATATTTCTACGGGAAAGATGACTACGCGGATGAAACCGCGGGGCACAGCTAGTTTACTATAGAAAAGTAAACAACGTTTTACATAAAGGTGTAGTAATAATCCCCCCTTATAGGGAGTGCATCTAACCGTCAACTTGGAATGAATTGCGAAATTCGCAAAAACTATCCATACAAATTTTCCGATCAACTGATTCATTTTGTATGGGCCGAAATTTTTTTTGCTAATTTTGCTATCCTTTTTTTCGTTTTCTTTTGTATTTTTCTTTGTTTCATTAAGATAGACATTAAAAATCCAGTATCAGCCGCACCTCACCACATTTTCGCACCCGTAGCTGTTATTTAACCAGCCATTTTCGATTGGTTAGATCGTATGCCCATGGTGTATTTTAAACGCGCGTAAGATGCGGGCTTATAGCGTTATAGATTTTCAAAAAGTAAGTGGGCTACTGGCTGCGACTGAATCATATTTAAATCGAGTTAAAACACTGCATCTATGTGGAGCCGCGCATAGGCATAGGCTGTTAGCTTGTTGTGTGTCAGTTTTGATGTGATGCCTCTCTGACAACTCCCACTAACTACATAACAGTAGCAAGACTACTACTTCACGCTGGGCCCATAATCTATAGAATGTACGCTCGCTTATTTATTTAATTGTTTCAATTGCTTCAACCACCTGTTGTGAGAGCTTATTGCGATAAAAAGAGACAGGACCACTTTTTCCAGAGGCTTTTCAACATATCACGGAACTCGCCTGCTATATCGTGGTGTTGCCACGCGAGGCTGCTCAGCGCTATTCTGCAGCTGTGGTCTGAGAATCCTATTGGAGGCCCGTGAGAAATTTTTATTACAACCTTTTTTGTTTAGTTTCATAGAAGACAAAGTGTGAAGCCATTCCTATGGCAATGACTCCTATCGTGACTAAGTTCTTTTTGTCGAATCGGTCTGTGTCGTGGAGTCAGAATGTTCAGGTCGCCCGAAGAGTTCTCTGATATGAACTAACGAGTAACGTGTGTAACAACAGCTATACATAATATTGCCTTCCGAAGCACGTTTGCGTACAGATTTACATGGCATGTAATGAGATATAAATTTAGTAGTTCCGGATTCGAAATCAATCAGTCACTTGAGACCGTCGCAAAATTCGGAAGGAAGGGTACAACATTCCGAGGGCTTATGTTCAACCTTCGAAATAGTAGGTGCACCCACATTTCGACAGTATGTTATTGGTCCCATGTAATAGAGGGCGAGCCTATTGCCGTCTACCGGGCACAGTTCCAGACTAGTCAGTTATTGAGATCCAATTCAATAACTGACTAAGAGTCGATCGAGGGCGGTCGAGTTCGATCCAATATATAACAAAACAATTTTGCATGACGTGGGGATCGAACTCGGGACCTCATGATCTGCAGTCGAGCCTGCGTCCACTACGCCACGGAAGCAGTTAAACAAATGTAATCACACAAAATATTGTTAAACTATCAGTGGAAAAATAAATATAAGCCCTATAAGTTTCTTGTGCGTTCTTTTAGTAGAGGTATCTTTCCGAATGCACTGTAGACTCATTGGCTTCACTGACTTGTAAATATGTCTTTTTTTGGGACTTGTTTGACTTTGACTTTGACTACAGCTGATGATGATAAAGATTTAGAAAAAATAATTATGTCTGGTGTCTGGCTACCTAGCGCTCATTACCTACATTTATTCTACTTGAAATTAGGTCTACCTAAAAATAATAACACCTCTATTGTAGTAATTCAGCACCTCACATACCAGCCAAGACGTTTATAGACGGTGAACTGGATTTCTACAACGTTGACCGACTCGGGGGTGTGCTGCCGTTCCTTGTAAGGACTTTACGGTAAGAGTTTTGCGTATACTAAAATTACAACACCCATACCCGGCGAGCATATTCTATCTATTATGATGACTTTTAATGAAGTGGATGAAGCGAATGTCGTGTGTTGGTATCGACATATACACGCCCTTACTTCACAAAGTGACTCTTCACCTTATACAAAAGATTTGGCTTGGTGTCACTACAGTTACATAATACGTAAGGTGAAAGTACATATTTCGTATTTATTATGTTATATAACGACTTAACTCTCGTTTAAAGTCAAAATCGCTCGACCTATGCTACTAGGTCCGTCGCGAGTATTGCGATCCCGCACACGCGTGAGCTCCTGATGCAGGACACCGGAGTTATCCGTAACCTAGGTCGAGCGATTTCGACTTTAAACGTGAGTTAAGTCGTTATATTAAATATAACATAATAAATATGAGTACCACTCACGGTAGTTTTCAAAATCGTACATATTTCGTTACAATCGTTCAATTCTGTTCAATTCTTTTCTGCTATACAATAGTTCATACACATATTTGACTATATTTGACTAAGGTGTAAAGTTTGTGAAGTTAGGGCGTGTAGAGTTAGAAACTTGGCTCTACATGAGATCTGATAACTTTTGACAGTGCGAGACATATTATGGTCTCTTCTTGGCAACATTATGCATGAAAATGTCTTTGTGGGATTAGATTACGACTTATAAAACTTGCAACGCAGAGCCAACCTATCACTGATCCTAGAGACTTGAAACTTGGTATGTAAGCTCTTTTCGTTGTCTGAACGTGTGCTATGTAAGAATTTTTAAAAATTCACATTCTAAGGGGTCTAAAAAGGGCGTCAAAGTTTTTGTATAAAACTCCCATATTTCATAATTTTGAGCGGGCAAAGCCGCTGTTTTTAAACTAGTAAGCAAGTCCTTACACTATAGTTTCTGTTTTCCGTATGTTATTTCTTTGTAAGTGACGTACAAAAAAGTTATTATAGTTATTATCTATTAATATTTTATTTTTATTTTATTTTATTAGTTTTAAGAAAACTTACAGCTAGTATACAAATAGGAAGAGACACAGGTACAGAAGGCCAATTAAAAGCTTTCACTTATAGTACAAGAATATTTAAAAAAAAATCTATGAAACAACAAGACAGATAAGTTAAAGTGCACACTAATAACAGACGATATTAAAAGGAAATAGCATAGCCTAACATACGTACATTATCATAAACAGATATTACCTAAATATATAAGCAGTGTTTACACTATACAGGAAATTTAATAAAGCAAAGGTAAAATTTAAGTACCTACTACCATAGACTAAAATTGTATTTGGTTCGTCTATGCTACTACGAAATTGAGTCATAACAAGACTTTATCAAAGAATCTCTTAGTTAATAGTCGCTTTAATATAAATATTCAAAATTTTCTTCAACTTTTGTTTGTAAAATTTTGCAGCCAAGATCTGGTAAACGTACTCGGTGAAGACAATCCTTTCATTCAAAGTTTTGAGCCAAACTACAACAGAGCCGGGGGAATTGACACAGGTAAGGCAATATTTATAAAAAGTCCTTTAATATTTGGTTTGGCGACCTTTGCAGGACGTTTATTGAATAAAAGCCACACACTCTATTTTCGGATGCCGCCCACGTCACCAAACAAAAAGTACTAAATGAAAAGGTACAGGAGGCCGGTTTTATCAAATTTTCGACTATAATACTAAATACGAGTAGGTATGCTAAACATTTTATTAGAGATCAGATGTGCCCCGCGGATTCACCCGCGTATAGTCTTCGTTCCCGTGGAATATCGGGTTAAAAAGTATCCTTTGTGTTATTTCAATGTTTAAACTATCTACATACCTACAAAATTTCAGCCCAAATGGTTCAGTAGTTTTGGCGTGAAATAGTAACAAACATCCATCCATCCATCCTTACAAATGGTAAAGTCGGTACGGGCACATTCCATGAACAAATTGATGTTGTCCTATGAATGGTCAGATTAAAAGTACACCTACAATCGACGAGCATGTAAAATTGTGAAGTAATTGGAAGAAGAGAAAGTTATATGTCAGGATCGTAGCAAGTGGAGAGAAATAGTCTATGCCTACCCAAAATGTAAGAATGTAATATAAATATTTTTTATTAAGGTTGCTTGCTCTTCCATACAAAATGAAATTTCGCAAATATGGAAAATGAGAGAATAATTTTCCACTCAATTATTAGTTGTTGGTTTTTAATCTAACCTTTATTTGCACCAAAATTTATTTGGTTGAATTGGCAGTTATGGGTTTTTCATTTTTATTTAAAAAAAATGTTAATATGAAAAAAAAATCATACGGTTTTCTTAAACCGATTGAGAACAAACAATTGAGTGGAAAATTGTTCTCTTTTTCTCCATATTTGGGAAATTTAATTCTTGTATGGAGGACTTAATAAAAAATATGGTTTAAAGCGTACGCTTGCACCCACGTGTCCAGTGGTTTTCCGTAAGTTTATCTCTGAAGTTACGTGTCTCTGTGTGCATACGCGTTTTCGCTCGTTATAGGAGGCTCTCTTCTGTCCCTATCTATTATATACGATAAAGCTTGTACATTGTACCTACGTCATTTACAATTTGTTTCTTATTGTGAAATGCTTTAGGCCATTTACGATTAATAAATTCCTTTTTGTGTCTATTTGTGCGTCAATAACTCTGGAAAACGTGTGGGTGACTTTAAGCCTGCTTCAGAGGGCTTCACTTTATTCAAATCAAATAAGATGGCTGCTATGTTTGGGAATATTATTGTAAAGAACATTATCTACCCGGCATAATAGAATATAGACAGTGTAAGGTTTTCTGGGCCCAGCTTCCTTTGGATTTCAAGCGAATTTCCTTTTATAAGAAAGGGATTCCTGAAATTTCCACGGGCATACGATGACGTCTAGTATGTAATATTAGTTTAATTATAAAACAAATCACTATATAATATTATATAATCCTAAATGACTCACTGACTGATACGCAACGCAGAGCCCAAACCACTGATCCTAGAGACCTGAAATTTGGAGTGTAGGTTTTTTTTTTGTCTGGACGTGTGCTAAGCAAGGATTTTTGCAAATTCATACATTCTCAAAGGTCCAAAAGGAGCGTCAAAATTTTGGTATGAAACTCCCATGTTTCGTAATTCATCATCATCATCATCATATCAGCCATAGGATGTCCAACGCTGAACATAGGCCTCCCACTTAGATTTCCATCCAGTCTGGTTGTAAGCGGCCTGCATCCAGCGTGCTCCTGCCGTACTTATCAGATCGTCTGTCCACCTTGTGAGAGGATGTCCTACGCTGCGCTTACCAGTCCGTGGTCTCCATTCGAGAACTTTGCAGCCCCATCGGCCAACAGTTCTACGTGCTATGTGCTATGCCCAGCTAAAGTTTATACTACTTAGTAATAAGTATGTATATAGTTTTGTAGTGGTAGGCCTCTTTAGCAGGGAGCCGCCTGGGGAAGTACCACGCTTTCGCCAGTTATTCATCCGCCAAGCAGTAATGTGCAAATGTTACTGTGTTCCGGTCTGATGGGCAATGTTACCAGCGAAATTACTGGGCATGACGAGTTTCAACAACTAATAACTCAGGTTGACAGGCGCAGTGCAGTGCCGCGCAGAATTTTGAATTTTAAAACACTGGGTGGCACTGTGTTTGATATGGGCAATCATGATGCTTACCATCAGGCACTTTATTAGCTCGTCCTGTCACTCACTATCATAAAAAAAATGCTTTAGGTGTGAGTGACATGACGGCGGGCTCACCTGGACTGGCGACGCTACCACAAGTGATATCATCCATGGCCAGGTTCATGCATCCACCCATGCCGCCTATGGGCATCAGGTGCGTTTATACATATTTCTATGGAAAATGGTGAAGTAAGACCAAATGTGAGTGAGAGTATGCACGGTGTTCTGCGTGAAACAAATTTCACTACAATGGCCTCATTTGCAGGGGGCCGCCTGGGAAGTACCACACCTTTGCCACTTATTCATCCGCCACGCAGTCAATGTGTAAACATTACTGTGTTCCGGTCTGAAGGGCAATGTTACCAGCGAAATCACTGGGCATGACGAGTTTCAACAACTAATATCTCAGAGTGACAGGCGCAGTGCAGTGCCGCGCAGAATTTAGAATATTAAAACACTGGGTGGCACTGTGTCTGATGTGGGCAATCATGATGCTTATCATCAGGCACCTGATTTGCTCGTCTTGTCACTTACTATCATAAAAAAGCTACTACTAACATGTATCCATGTAATACAATCGGATATTCAACTTAAGAATTATTAAAATGATATAATTACTCTTATTGATACTAATTACCATTGATATTGATATAAATACTGACTTTTGGTATATTTTTTACTGTAGTTAAATTATTGCATGCTTATTTCTATGTTAAGTGTGTTGAGACTCTGCTAAATAATTTTAAGACCTAAAACTGTACCACATTTACTGCAATAAAACATTTTGAAATTTGGAATTTTGAATGACTTGGTTTTTTCAATTTAGGAGGGACATTTTTACTATATTTTTTTTTGGAATTACTACTTACGATGAACCACCACAATGAACTACCGAATCATTCGAAATCATTCGAAAAAAAATGATTCAAGGTCGGTTGCCAAGTTCAAGGAGCTGTGCGTGCGTCCATGAGTGCTAGGGTGCGTAGTACGTGCATCCAAGGCTTATAAGGCGTCATTCCCACTAGTTCCCCCCTCCTTTATGAATGGTATTAAGCCTCTAGGTTAAAGCTTACAGCCCATCGTACATTAGTGGTATTCCTGTTATTTACATGATGTGCAGGACGGCAGGGGAAACGTCCCTAGCACTGAAAGGCGCTCGTTCCATGATGCCGGGCGCGGGTTCCATAGACGTCCGCTCCGCTTACTTGCGGCTTGTTGACGGGCTGCTGGCGCTGTACCATGGAGCTGCTATCAAACATGCTGAAAAGGTAACACACAATAACGGCACTGATCAGGCACCGCGTTGCCAGGTTTAGAGAATCTCTCTTTAAATCTGGCAACATTTTAGTCAAGACATTACTTCGAAACTGTTTAGATTTTTTGAAACAGTGTTTGAAATTATTATTATTTCAATAAATTGTAATTGTCTTACTTTAATCTTAATTCAATTTTAATATTATGCAATGTTGAATCTACGTTATCTGAATAAATGAATTGTATTATTATTAATAAATGATTATAAAAAAAGCAAAATCGGTTCACATTTGACGAAGATATTGATGAACTATTTATTATAGAACAAAGCTTCGCCGCGTCTCTATCGTAATCGCGAAAAACTTAGTACTTAGATAACGGATTTTATGGACGAGTGGATTTCATCCCTTCGAATCAAGCGATTCAAGAGAAAGATTTTGGTATACCTATTAATCAGGGTTTAGTTTGTGTTGAAGTGGTCAGAAAAAAATTGCCGGCTGAAAACTTTATAATGGCGCGCTTTGCTTGAACTGTGCGGGGATGTTCCTAACGAACCGCACTCGCTTTGCTTCAATACCCTTATGTTTAGATAAATGATAAATTATCGCTTGCACTCTGACAAGATACCGCACTACCTAAAACCAACAGCTTCGAAAACGCGGCATATTTCATATTGTAGTGTGCGTAAAACAACGCCAGTGTGCCTGAAAAATAGTGTCAGACAGGCTCGAGGTTACGCCGATTTCGGCGTAATTTCAGTTGCCTCTCAATGTCTATGCCTACATATAAACCTTCCTCTCGAATTAGTGCGCTTTCTAAGTTTGCGTTTACGTATATTTCTGGAAAGAAATATTTTTGCCAGCGAAGCTTGGTCGCTATTTATGTGTGGCATTCGCACTCATAATATGTTAGACACCTCCTTGCTCGACTTTGTTTTTCTCCTTACACGCCGAAATTTCCATAAATCTTCCAAGTTCTCACGTTAAGAGAGGTCACATGAAAGCTATCTTTTGATCTCGAGTATAGTCCTACCATTTTATTTGTCTGGTTAAATTCGTCGCTAGTGGATACTTATGAAAGCGGAATGACTCAAAGTGACGGCTGACAGGACGTAGTACCGATTTTGCCCACATGAACAGATAAGTTTGAAGCATTGTACTGTCTGAACGATCCTAAGGAATGAAAGCGAGGGCGCTTGGATCTGAGTATAAGGGCTTTTTGATAGCTATTCTTTCTAACGAAACATTCGTTCCATTTTTATCCGCACTCGTGAGCACAGAGACGGTGGTGTAATACTATCTATCCACCGACCACATTTCACTGGTTAATAACTCGGATAGACCAGAATAATTTCTTTGTTTGCTCCAAGATTGAAGAAAACATCGTAAATAAATATTCGTAAGTGAATTTGGTGTGGCAGGAGGAATAAGTTTTTGGCTATAGGTACTTACTTAATATAGTTTGACCGTAACCGCTCTACTGCTCGTTGGGCAGGCGCGACGAGGCGGCAGTCGTGAAGAAAAGAGCATGGGTCACAAAAGATTGCTATTGTCGGACTCGTATAGCTTTAAAATATCGTATATCTTACGATATTGTTACGAAACTTGGAATGTAAGATTTTTTACGTTGTCTGGACGTGTGCTAAGAAAGGATTTCAAAAAGTTCACATTCTTCTCGTCCAAAATACCTCAGTGCCTGAAGTCGAAGGTCTTCGACCAGTGTGTGTTACCAGTGATGACTTATGGATCTGAAACATGGTCTCTGACTGCGGGCCTTATCAGCAGGCTCAAAATAGCGCAATGAGCTATGGAGAGGGCTATGCTCGGAATTTCTCTACGAGATCGAATCAGAAATGAGGAGATCCGTAGACGAACGAAAAATATGGACATAGCCCAGCGGGTTAGCAAGTTGAAGTGGCAATGGGCAAGGCACATAGCACGTAGAACTGATGGCCGATGGGGCTGCAAAGTTCTCGAATGGCGACTACGGACCGGAAAGCGCAGCGTAGGACGTCCACCCACAAGGTGGACAGACGATCTGATAAAGACGGCAGGAACACGCTGGAGGCGGGCCGCTTACTACCGGACTGGATCGAAATCTATGGGGGAGGTCTATGTTCAGCAGTGGACGTCCTATGGCTGAGATGATGATGATGATGATGACATTCTAAGGGGACCAAAAAGGGCGTCAATGTTTTGGTATAAAACTCCCATATTATTTCATAATTCCAAGCGGGCCGCTCTTACACTAGTAGCTCTTACACTTACAAAACTTTCACTGACTGCAGCGACTCTTTAATACGAGGCTAATTTATTTGTAGTAACTATGTATAGGTATTATCAAACACCCAACGGAACTAAGTGGGTAATTAACTGTGTAAAAAATAGCGGTAATAAAAGCAAATTTAATAGACACAATGTTCATTAAACGTAGCCATTTCAACGAAATCTATTTAACGTAATTCTATAATCTCTGGTCCGATCTTAATTGCTGGGATGATGGTAAACTGCGCATGGCTTGTTGCTCTCCGACCTATGAGATTAAAAACATAATTAGATACGTAGGTACGTAGTAAAAGATTCAATTGTTGGCACCCTACCAAATTATGGACCGCCATCATTTTTATGGAAATATTATAAGATAATATTAACCACAAAAAAACGATGTCAAATACTCGTATTTAATAGTTGGTTTTCTTCAGGAAACCTAGAACTAAATATAGTCAATCAATAGATCGAAGAAATCTTTATATCACGAAATATGATGGGGTGTCAATAATTGGCTCCTTTACCTTCCTCGACGGCCTCGGTGGGTTCGATCCCCAGGTCAGGCAGTGTTAAATATTGGATTTTTCATTCGGAATTATCTTAATAACTGCCTGGAGTCTGTAACTGCCTGGGGTGTGCCTACCATGGGACTGAGTCTTGGGTACACCTCTGCCTACCCTGGGAAAAAGGCGTGATTGTATGTTATTTTTACCTTCCTAAATAAAGGTAGCTGTATTCTATTTTATTATATGAACTAGCAGTGCCATTCTGTTTCACAGGCTGGAATGTAACCTATGTGTTATACCAGGTTCTAAGCTATCTACATACAGAAATTCAGGCCAATCGGCTTAGTAGTTTTGGCGTGAAAATTGGGACAAGTCAATGATGTTAGAATCTTGCAAAAAGAGAAGAGTCGTGCGGAGGGCTCTGTTATAGCATCTGCTACAAAACTCGTCTGCCAACTAGAACAGAACGAAATAGCAACGTATTCGACACGAAATCAACTCTGTACACCGTTCTCCTTACCCCGAACTTGTAGATAAAGAGTCAAGTGACCTCTTTACGTACTTTGCTGAAAAACAGCGCTGTGCACGGTTAGCCGAGCACATGCTGAGCACAAGCCGATTACCACAACCACTGTCTAAATATATGTTCTAGCAGATTTTAATATGGTATTTGTTATTAAGGTTGGGTAATAAACTCATTTTTCTTTCTTTCTTTCTTTGCATCTCCTGTAATTATATAGGTAGTGCATGCATACTCCTATATATAGTTTGTGAAATATAGTTTGATACTTGACAGCTGAACAAAAATCATTCTTTTGCCATATTTATCTAAATTAAGTTCATAAAGGCTTATAAATTACCTGATTACCATTTATGTACCAAAGGAGTTGTTGGTTTCTGGGCCACGTCGACCTTACATTTTAATTTTGATTTTATTTGTTAGGTCTACTAATATGATTCTCAACATACATACATACATACAGTCACGCCTTGTTCCCGGTGGGGTAGGCAGAGACTATTTCCCTCCACTTGCTAGGATCCTGACATACAACTTTCACTTCGTTCACTTTCATGACATTTTTCATATTCTCAAATGTGCATAAATAGTATTTTTAATATCGCCATTAATTATTATCAATTAAGCAAATGTTCTACTAAAATTAGAACGTGTGGCGCCATTAAAAAAGTACTTAGTACTTAACCTCACTTTATTTAAATCAAATTATAAATTAACTCTCTGCCTCGGTGGCGTAGAGGGCGCATGCTCGACTGCCAATCAAGACGTCCCGGGTTCGATCCCCAGGTCAGGCATAGTGTTAATATTGGATTTTTCCATTAGGAATTATCTCAATAACTGCCTGGAGTCTGGAACTGTGCCCGGTAGATGGCAATAGGCTCGCCCCCTATTTCATGGGACCAATAACATACTGGCGAAATGTGGGTGTATCTACTATGGGACTGAGTCCTGGGTACACCTCTGCCTACCCCTTCGGGAAAAAGGCGTGAATGTATGTAAATTATAAATTAAACGGCGATAATAAGATGGATATTATGTTTGAGAATATTTTTGCGAATATCATTTTGTACCCGGCAATAAGTATAGGATAGACAGTGTAAGGTTTTCTGGGCCCAGCTCCCTTGGATTACAAGTCCGTTTCTTTTAAGTAAATATGACCAAAAAATTGATTTTTGTTCAGCACTAGCTGTCACAACCATAGAATCGTCTATTGTATCAGCTTATGTCATCTAGTAATATTTGTACAGCTATGTGAACTTCGTGACACCCAGCTGGATATGGCGGACTGTCTCCACGACATCGAACAACGCATTGCTACTATAGCCACGGAGCTGCATACTCCTGGAGGTAACTTATTATTTATTTATTTATTTATAGAGATCGCTCTTAGCGATAAGACCGCCAATTGTTGCACTATTATACTGTTTTCTGTAATTTTTAAGATTTATTGTTTTGTGGTGTACCAATAAAGTGTTTATCTATCTTAATGCTAAAATAGCATTTTATCGTGTTTAATGGCACTCCTGCAGGTCGGCAGTCAATGAAAACTAAAACAAAACTGGTCTCTAAAAACCGCCACGCAATGTGTGGTAGTTTTTAGAATTATAATGCAATTCCTAAAGACATACAAGAATTGTCAGCAAACCGGTTTAAACGGAAACTCAAGATGTGGCTAGTAGATAAATAATGTTTGATTGTTGAAACAGGTACCAAACACGAGTTGAACGAACAGCAAAGGTTGAGGAAGCAGCTGATGGAGAGGATGCTAGATGAACTAGAGAGATCTAAAGCTGTCTATGAGGTAATTTTAAACGTAATCCTCATGTCTGGGGGAAATTTTTACGTTGCGATGACAAATCTTTGCTATTAGAACTAACCCCCTGAAACATTAAATAACATCACGCCTTTTTCCCGAAAACTTGGCAAAGGTGTATACCCAGGACTCAATCCCATTGTGGGTTCATCCACATTTCGCCAGTTATTACCTATTAAGTGAAATCAACTCAAATTCTAGTAGCATAGCTAGTGCTACCTATATATCTAAGCACAAGACTTCTAGCAGATAGCATCGCACAGAGAAATAATATTTATGTCGAGTCCAGCCTCGACAGGGAAATTTGGAAGAACTCCTGTGCTCGTCCTTGATTCTATTCCCTGCATGTATCGCACACTATCTCCTCACCTATATTAAGTAACCCCCCATAGGAGAAGTTAGAAGCAGGCTCATTACAAATGGCGTGGGTGGTGGGCGCGATATGGACGAAGCGAAGACAACACGAGCTCACGCGACACTTCGCCGGGAATCTGCACTCGCTGCGGCTCGCCTCCGACCCGGACTATGCCGCTCATGTACAGGTGTTTTACGTCCCTACGTTTCTTCTTCTTCTTCATTTCAGCCGTTGGTAATCCACTACTGAACATAGGCCTCCCCCATAAAGGGAGTTTTGCCAATACTCGACACGCTTGGCAGGCGGGTTGTCGAGCGCAGTTCGATGGTTTTTGCAGAGGACGCTGCCTCCCGTTCTCTGGATCTGTTAACCCTTAGCCGACTCTTACGGCAACCACGGGTAGAGGGTGGAGCACTATTCTAAAGCCGGTAACTCCACGGCGGCTACGTTTAAGTCAGGCGTCCCTACGTTTAGGCCTTGATAATAACCACATTAATAATACCAAAGAACAGTAAGTTGTTCATCTAAGGCCGGTTGATAGTCTACTCTTGCGTTGACGTTTATGGTTGTCACTTTTATTCGAATTAGTATTGAATTAAATAAGGTTGTCAATGTCTATGTGGCTAGTGTGAATGGTCAAGTCGGTAGGGGTCGACCTAGGCGTACCTTTCATGAACAAGTTGATGTTATCTTAAGGAAAGGCCAGGTCAAAAGTACCAACAACCGACGAGCATGCATGAAGAATGTGATGAAAGTGAACGAAGCGAAAGTTGTATGTCAGGATCGTAGCAAGTGGAAAGAAATAGTCTCTGCCTACCCCAACGGGAACAAGGCGTGACTGTATGTATGTCTATGAAGATGATTTACTGTTCTTAGTGTACTGTAAGTACCGATCAAATGAGCGAGACAATTTGATCGGCCAAGTATTCGGTTCGTGTGAACACATCGTCAATATTATGTTCACTCGGCCGATCAGTGTCTCGCCCATGTTCTCGGTATACTTGTGATCGTGCTTTAGTTCGTTTCACACGCTCCAAAACCACGCCACAACGCAGCGACAAAAAGTCGCCAAGCAGTGGTTGCGGATGAAACGTATGTAGGTTGCGCTAGTGGCTGAAGAGTGCAGTAACCTCTTCATGTACACTGCGCAGCATGGACTTTATTATTAAACTGCCATTTTAACTTTATGGGCCAGCGCACATTTGACGAAGCGCAGCGCAGAACACTTGGCCAAAGCATTAAAATTAATTGTCACGAAATATATTCAAATCCATGTTAAAAAATATTATAAATGCGAAAGTGTGTTTGTTTGTTTGTCCTTCGGCATCGGCATGACAAGGTTTTTTTTTATTTGGAGGCTGGACAGTGACATAGGTATGGCCTATATCACTCCGGTCGGTAGGTAGATTGTGTTAATTAGTTTTTGATCTAATTTCGACGAATACAAAGATGTATTGATTTGGCAGTGAAAAGGTGCTCTGCGCTGGGCTTCGTCAGACGTGCGCCGGCTTTATAAGTAGTTTTTAAGCTTTTGTTGTAGCTTTGCAGCATGCCTTCATTAGTTGGGACATGTCACACTTCAGCTTTGTTGCCAGTGGTACAAACTAATAGTGTTTAAAATCCCTTCAGACGGCCAGCAAAGAGATCCTTCCAGGAAAGAGCTCCTTAATAGGCACCACCAGCTATGCGTCGTTGCAGTTGGAATACACATCGAGCTCCGATCAAAGGTAACAAACAAGTATAAGTAACCGCTTTAAAATATAAATTTTAAATAATGTTGTTAACAGGCTACAGGACCTCTTAGCAGTTCGACACAATCCTATGGAAAATTTACTAAATCGATGTTTTGTATTCCCCTGTTTCCTCCGAATACAGTAAACCTATTTGATATATTTATATCCTGATATTTTAAAGTTGAAGTAAAGTATGTCCCTGTCATTTTATTTTTGTCTATAAACTACATTTTTTTGTAGTGAACGTCCAATCACGCGAGTAAAACTGCGATATTTGGAAGTTCACTATGAAAAAACCAAGGGTTTATAAGAAAAATTAAAATGTCAGCGACATAGGTACTTCACTATAAAAATATCAGGTTATAAATTTATAGACTAGATTAGTTATATTCGGAGAAAACATGGGAATACAAAACATTAGTAATTTTTTCATAGGATTGTGTCAAATTCCTAGAAGACCATGCACGCTCTTAAATTCCATTAAAACAACCCTTTTTGGTTTGCCATGGTTGAGTAAAATGGACAAATTATAAAATTATTAAAACTACTTTTGGTATTTGAGTGTCAATATGAGCCAGGAGCTAGTGGTTTTTTTAGAGGAAACTTCGCAATTTTTTTGTATCGGGTCAAAATTAGTTAATCGTGTTTCTACTCCCATAACTTACTGAATAGAATCCTAAACTATTAATTGACATGAAAAAAAAAATTCGATGATTTGCTTCCTTAAATTTGATCAGTGAAAGTATGGGTTTTGTGACTCGCTTCTCCTTAATAAAATCCTCAATTCTTAATTAAAAAGTTGAGGCTAGACGTTATGTAAGTCTTAAAATTCTGCGTCCTTGTCGTCACAAGGACGCAGAATTTTAAGACTTACATTCTCCGGCTTCCTGTGAAATATAGAGAGACTTTCCTGGCTCTCGAGTTTTAGGCCCAAGGCATCGTGTTCCGACGCTATAGGTAGGCGGGACCGAAGAATAATCCCTGACTTCTAGAAAAGTTTACTATAATTTTTATATTGACTGGCCGGTTGGATCAGCCGGTAGTGCCCCTGCCTTCTATGCCGCAGGGCCCGGGTTCTATCCCCGGCCAGCTCAAACATTTGTGCGTATGACCATATCTGTTTGATTTGTGTCTGTGTGTTATAAGCGTATATAAGTATGTATATCAGTCATCTGGTTACCATAGTACAGGTTTCTAGCCTAGTTTGGGACCAGATGACCGTGTGTGGAAGTTTTCCTATATTTTTTTATTTATTTTTATAGACTAGGCCCTCTATTCGCTTGGAATACAATAATGAATCCCGCTCGTGCCGTACAATTTCTCTTCCCATTATTTACTATTGTAGTTAACTATTTAATATAATCTCTATGTCACGTCGCCTGCCACTTCCGTCTCCTGGGGAAGAATTATTATTATTAATAATTATTATTATTATGCAGCCCTCAGAGTCCTACCTCCAGAGCTGCGACGCCAAGGGTAGGATCGAATTCACAAGTTGGATCCGCAAATCGTTAGTAATCACTTACAACCATATTATATATATAATCATTATTATTATATTAAATATATATATATATATATAGCTGTGGCTTGCATCATAAAAGGATTTTTAAAATAAATGTGAAAAACAAGAAATCCTAAAATCCTACTTCCTAATCCTACTAATACTATAAATACGAAAGCTTGTGAAGATAGAGGGATGGATGTTTGTTACTCTTTCACGTCAATACTACTGAACCGATTGGACTGAACTTTGGTATGCAGGTAGGTTAAACCCGGGTGAAACCGTGGGGCACAGCTAATGTAAACAATTATTTTAAACATGCGAAACTTTGTGAGGATGGATGTTTGTTACTCTTTCACGCCAAAACTTCTGAACTTATTGGGCTGATATTTGGTATATAGATAGTTTAGACCTTATGTATGTTAGACCCTTGAATAACAGATAGGATATTTTTTACCCCGATATTCCCACGGGAACGAAGAATACGCGGGTCACAGCTATCGTTATAAAAATACTTAGTATATTAATTGACCTTCAAAGATCTTCAAAGAAAACGAATGTAACCAAACCAAATATTGTGAAACTATCTGTTGAAAAGATTAAGCCCTACAAGTTTCTTGTGCGTTCTTCTTGTAGAGGTATCTTTCCGAACGCACGGTAGAATCAGTTCTGTTTATCTTCATTGACGTGCAGAGTTTGAGTTTGACCAAAGCAGCTCTCCAAGGCCTTATTCAATGTCTTATGATGAGTCTTAAAACTGAAATCTCAAGGAGACTGACTGTTCATCAATCCTATCCATTTGGCACGACAGGGCTATGTTGTATAAAACTAATGAATTTTAATTCCGACTTGAGAGATCCCGCAACTTCTTTCTTTGTGGGAATGAGGAAATTCATTGTTTATATTATAGTCTTTTTTTATGATAGTGCGTGACAAGACGAGTAAATCAGGTGCCTGATGGTAAGCATCATGATTGCCCATATCAGACACAGTGCCACCCAGTGTTTTAAAATTCAAAATTCTGCGCAGCACTGCAATGCGCCTGTCACCCTGAGATATTAGTTGTTGAAACTCGTTATGCCCAGTAATTTCGCTGGTAACTTTGCCCTTCATACCGGAACACAGTAATGTTTGCACATTACTGCTTGGCGGATGAATAACTGGCAAAGGTGTGGTATTTCTCCAGGCGGCTCCCTGCAAAAGGGGCTGAGGCCTACCACTACAAACAAAATTAATGTTTATATTATAGTAAATCTAGGAAGGTATCTCTCTAGGTAGGGTAACTGCACCAGTAGTTAGCCTTTGCAGAGATTATTCTGATATAAATAGTGTTGAAATTTATTTATTCCATTAGGAATTATCTCAATAACTGCCTGGAGTCTGGAACTGTGCCCGGTAGATGGCAATAGGCTCGCCCCTTATTACATGGGACCAATAACATACTGG
This sequence comes from Hemistola chrysoprasaria, assembly GCA_947063395.1. NCBI lineage: Eukaryota > Metazoa > Arthropoda > Insecta > Lepidoptera > Geometridae > Hemistola > Hemistola chrysoprasaria. Next base: position 5,986,463 of record OX346733.1, on the reverse strand, counting down.
CGAAATGTGGGTGTATCTACTATGGGACTGAGTCCTGGGTACACCTCTGCCTACCCCTTCGGGAAAACGGCGTGAAAGTATGTTTTATATGAAATTTATTTGCATCTAAATTATTACGATTGGTCGAATTAGTGTTCTGTTATTGGTGAATATGCCCATATACAGTAAAATAGCATGCCAGCTTCTCGAATTAATCAAGTGAAATCGATGTTTTGTATTCCAGTGTTGCCTCCGAGAATAAATGACCTTATCCTTAAATTTATATCTTAAAAAGTAGAATGTGAATTTAGCTATGTCTCTGTTACTTTATATTCTTTCCTTAACTCCTAATTTATTTCTAGTGAACGTCTAATTACACGAGTAAGATTGGGACAGTTTTTCATGTTTTTTAACACAGGGTCATACTTTATTTAATAATGAGTTTGTAGAAAAATTAAATAACAGGGACAAGCTTAAAAAAAGATGTAGATTTTACGAAAAAATAATTGCTCTGACGCAGTCATCTATAGGGAGGAACCATGGGAATTACGTTTGTATGGAAAAATCACCACTAGACTGCCCTCCCTGCCTGAAAAAGAAGTCGAGTCGACTCCCTTTTTGAACAATCGCTGCCATCACTTACTTATTTTTATTTTTAATGAGTACTTGACATCCAAACTTCTGAATAAAAACAGTTACGGGCAATTATAATGTTTACCTCCTCGCTTAGCGTTAGACATAAAACTGCCGAAAGCAATACAGTTTACGAATATATTCGAGAAAAGAGACAAAACGAATAATCGCCAAAACATTTTATAGCACTTTACATATAGAACAAATACAATAACAGTAAGACCAATAATAACAAATTCGTGATATAACCTATACGCGTAATCCTACCTTCTGAATAAAAACACTCAATACACTCGAGACCTAGGTCCAAGGTACAGGTACATTCCATTTGACATTGAGCAAAGTTTCTTATCGTATTTCTTATCGTAGAATACATTAGAAGCTAAACCTTCAAAGAGGAATAGTTAAAACAGGACCTACATTTTCTTAAAAGTTGAAGTAGAAAATTAAGCCCTACAAAGGAAACGGGCTTGACATTTTTTTTATGATAGTGCAGTGACAAGACGAGCAAATCAGGTGCCTGATGGTGTAAGCCCGTCACACACGCAGCTATAATATATATTAATATACCGTCCTATAATATATATTATAGCAAGCTACCACACACGATGCTATAATATATATTTTAGCCTTCATTTCCTTGATACTGTAGTTTATATTAATATGCAATAATATATATTACGGTATATGTTGGTGACGTCATAAAAATATATATTATAGCTGCGTGTGCGGTCAGTCGAATATTTGTATAGAAAATATATCGTAATATGCCTTGCTATGATTTATATTAATATATATTATAGCTACGTGTGACGGGCTTAAGCACCATGATCGTATCTGTGATCTGTGAAATCCAAGGAAGCTAGGTCTAGAAAATCTTACACTGCCTATATTGCCGAGTAGAGAATGTTATTTGCAATAATATTCCCGAACATGGTAGTCTCTTATTATTGCCGTTTAATTTATAATTTAATTTAAATAAGCTGAGGTTGAGTACTAAGCGACGAGCGACGCGCGTTCCAATTATAGTAATCGTAATTATAGTAATAAGTTGTTTAATAAGATGGATTCTCCGAATAAAAGATAGATAGATAAATTCTTTATTATTACACCACACCTTAAAAAACTTAAAACTAAAATGTAATAATAGGAATATGTTAGAATTGGCGGTCTTATCGCTAAAAGCGATCTCTTCCAGACAACCGAGCAAGGAGAGGAGATTAAAGTAGTTCACATTTGGTCGGTGGTGTAACTGAAATAATGTCGAAATCTACATACATACATACATAAAAAAACATTTAACTATACATATACACTACACTAAATATAATAATCTCATTCTTATCAGACTTATTCCCTTTGGTAAGAATGTACCTTATCTATCTTAAAAGGTTAATGTTATAAGTTATAATCCTTTCTCTTCTTATATTATATTCTTCGTATATGTTTTTATAAAGCTTATTTTAATATTGTGCCAATTTTCAAATTCAGAGCTTTTTGCGAACATGCCGCGAATGTAACTTTAAGCTCATTGTCCATTATATCGGTACGTAGTAGGACCGTTATATGAACGTATCCGACCAAGTGGCAGATACGGAACGTAATGTACATTGCCCACTATAACTTATCCATCAACACCCTTTTCATACTAATTGTAATATGCTCCAAACCTGACCCGATAACCATACCTGGCAGCGGGTTAGGTTATAATTAAAAAAGGATATTTTCGTTCCAAACGTTACTCTATTCCTAACCTGACACTAAATTATGTTTGTAGTTAATTCCCGACCTGACCCGACAGTGAAATACTAGGAAAAAGCAAAAAAAGGCGTGGTACTTCCTAGCCGCGCCACAGTCAGAATTTGAATTGAAAATAGTTTTAAAAAAATGTTCTTAATATGTACATTATTGTACATATATAAAAAAAAATGTACTATAAAGGTTCGAAAGAAATTAAACAAAAAAAAAAAGGTCAGGTTCGGAAAATTTTGAAATTGTTAACGGGAGAGCTAACGCGCCGTGTACACAACCGAAAGTCACGAAACGGTCAAGTGGGCAAGGTCTCAGATATTTCAATACAAAGTTTGTTTTTGCCTGCACGGCCTTATAGCTATCCTTTAGTGGTATATTGAGCCAAGTGCTTTATTTTGGCATATAAACGCGTATGAATTTTCATGAAACCCAAATTGTCGTTCTGTCCATTAGTATTCTGCGTACCAGCATCTTTTTTAATTGCTTGGAAGCGTTCCAAGGTCCAAAAAAACAATGACATAATTCAACCGGCTAGATACTAGATATTTTCACCTAGCCTCGCTTATTATTCACTCGATACCCCAAATTGGACCGTGTTTCTTCCTACATCTGCTTTACGGAATACGAAATACGTCTGTGCTCTGAATTTTACTATTGTCAGGTTTTTTTTGCGTTAGAGAATGTTTATTACTCGAACGATTGTGGAACAAAACATTTTGGATTTATGAGACCAAGTTATATGAATTATAGTATCGCAGGTAGTTTAAGAGTAGTAAAAGTAGTAAACATACTATACTACTAATATTAAAATGCGAAAATTTGTGAGGATGGATGTATAGATGTTTGTTACTCTTTCACGCCAAAACTACAGAACCGATCGGGCTGAAATTCGGTATATAGATAGTTTAGACGCTGGAATAACATAAAAAGTACGTTTTATCCCGACATTCCCACGGGAACGAAGACTACGCGGGTGAAACCGCGGGGCACAGCTAGTTACCTATAAATTATAGTTTATCAAATCTAAGAAGAACCGTTTGACGTTTCATACTTTCAATAACTTTGCATAGGCATAACTCATGCAATTCCAATAATCTTCGCCGTACCATGGAATTATGAATTATATCATAAGATGTACAATTCTTAATCACTAAATTTAAATGCAAATCCTTCAAACAAGACGAAAAAAAGACTGTCAAACAACACTTCTTAGATTTGATGGACTATAGGCAAATTAAAAGGTAGGTACATTTCTAATTATAATGTTATTATAGCGAGCCTAAATAATAAAGTTCCTATTGACCTCATGTCAAATTTTACTTATTTCATAAATTTGACAACTATTTGCAATAAACATGCGGTGGTTTTACAGTATTTTATAAGTTACAAAAATTAAAAATCCTACCGGATTGGCCAGTTTTCGCGCGGTTATATTTCGCATCGCACCGCACCTTATATATTTGTCACTGAAGTATTAAATGAACGACGCAACTTAGATGAAGAACTTTATTTACTTCATTCATTCGTGAATTACACACGGCTACTACATTTTATATATTTATTCCTGTGTTATTAAACTAAACCTGGCCTTAATAAATCAAGTAACTGGGCCCTTAAAGCTCAGTTTAACACTACCTGGTAATACCTGCCCCCTTATTACGGACGCAACAGAAGTGTGCAAAGCGTTTAAATTGCTTAATGTCTGCTGTCAAAAGGCATACAAAAAATGACATTTAGCATTTAGGCCTACCACTACAAATGTCTAAAATATATGTATGGGTATATGTATGTGTATAAATGTCTATGTATGTGTATGTCTAGCTAATAATTCCTTATGCTCAGAGTTCACGGAGTCGCTGTTCGCATTCGTTCCGGAGTACCACGTGGACGCGATGCTCGAGCTCTGCAACACTCTCAGGCTGTACATGCATCCAACTATACCTGTATCACATATACCTGGTAAATAAAGACACAGTACACTTAAAAACGGTAGTGCATCTAAGGCTGGTCGGCGAGTTGATAGCCTACTCTTGCGTTGACGCTAATGGCTGTCACTTTTATTTTTAGTTCAATTTTATTTGCGTATTATGAGCAGCACTAGGTTTTTATTTACACATTATAATGAAACGTTTTACCAATTCATAAATGAATATAATCAGTAGGTATTCTGAAGAATGATAAATCCGGGTTTGAGGACTCGTTATTGAGGCACCTAAAGACATTACAATATTTTTAACCTCTGTTTGAAGTCATGATAAACAATATTTAATCCTAATATACTATTATAAAGGCGAAAGTTTGTAAGTATGGATGTATGTATGGATGTTTGTTACTCTTTCACGCCAAAACTACTGAACCGATTGGGCTGAAATTTGGTACGTAAGTAGCTTAGACCCTGGAATAACACATAGGGTACTTTTTATCCCGATATTCCCACGGGAACGAAGACTACGCGGGTGAAACCGCGGGTCACAGCTAGTAACTCAATAAGTGACAGGTGAGAGCAGGTGAATGCTCCGGGCGTGCAGCGTCACACTCACGGCTCGGCCCACACTGCCGACACCCGAGAGCACCACAGAATATGCTAATGCTAATGTGCGTGGCAGTGCGTGCGTACACAGCGTGCACACATTCAGACCATACTAATATAGTGATCTGTGATTCAGACCGGCCAATTTCTATGAAGACGAACTACTGTTCTCAGTGTACTGTGGTAAAGAGCACGGGCAAATTTAAGAAGACCCGTACGAGAGAACAGAAAAAGTGTTTACATGTTCCATGTGTCAGAGTCGAAGGTCAAGGTATAATTTATGTCGGTGCCGGTCGGTGCGAGATCCTCGTTTTTTATAAAAATAGGCACCTACTTACCAAGTTATTTAGTAAATATCCCTGAACGATTTCTGTTCATGTCGTGTCACAGGGTGCCAAAATATATGTCTTTTAAGAACGACCTCTCGGGCTTCTCTTGTTTACTTATTGGTTATAAAAAGTAGATAAAATAAAATAATCTTTCAGAATGGGACGAGCTAGTAGTCTCCTGCGCAGCATTCCTATGTGCGGAGTTTGCTGACCAGCGGATAGTTCTGGCCAGTACGAGAGAATCTCTAGTACAGACTCTGGCGTCTTTCGCGACGCAACCAACCACTATGAGAGCTATTGAAAGAGTACCAGTTAAACAGTAAGTTTCTTACATATAATGTAAAATTTGGACCTTAAGCGAAGAAATTATCTCAATAGTATGTCGCTCTCAGCTTTGTCTTATGGAAAATCACAGCTTTCGTCCATTTTGCGATTTTTTTTAATGATATTCCTTAAATTCCACTTTTGCACAGTCTCATCCAATAGCTTTTTTCCTTAAAACTACTTTTAACTACTTCTAATATATAATGATAATATCATTTACCTAAAACGCTGAAGAGATTTTCGATCAATTTCGGTATAGAGATTAGAGCTAGATTTGGGACCTGATTAGTTAATTTATATATAGATTCGCAAATCCATATGCTTTATTTAAGCTGCACGAGCTTAAAAAAAAACACCGAGTTTTGTATCTGTGCTCTCTTTTTTGTACTGTGTCAGCATGCCGGTATGGCGTTTATAAATTTTCATTAAAATTTTTACTGTCTAATCACCGAATATTTTTTAATCCATAATAGCCCTAGTAGTCAGGACCTCTTGGAGGAACATCGTTTACTTGCTTTTTAACACGATATTTCCACGAAAGCAATGGTTTCACTGAAGAAACCGCGGGGCAAAGCGAGTTTCAAATAAAATTAACAAAGTCTCGGGTCGTAGTTTGACGAAATCTTCACCCGTAAAACATGGTTGTTACAGTCAAATGTGCATGGTGGAAGAACTATTGAAGCCGTATCAGAACCGTGCGTGGGCGCAGTCCAACTGGGTGCTGGTGCGGTTCTGGCATGGATCGGGGTTTGGGTTCAGGCACCGACAGTGGCCACATCTTGCTGCTAGGTAAATAGGTACAACTGAGATCTTGATTGATGGAACAACTCTAATGTGGAGCCAACTTTGAAATCATGAAAAAATTAGCGGTTTCACATAATTTTCTCGAGGACAAAGATTCCTTTCTATGAAATAACTGTTTGATTTTCGGGATTTCAGAGTTTTCTCCATAAAAGTTGTTGAACTATAACTGAATTGAATTTGTCTTTATACTCGTACTCTAACAGAGCGGATTTTCCCAAATATACTGCTCGTTTAATAGCCTTCATAGTCATGTGCTCCGTCGGCCGTGTGTATGATATTAAATCGGCTCGAATCGATATCGCATGCGTTTTATGCAAGTGTTTGACGGGCTTAAAATAACGATTGCACCCTACATATCTTATAGGAACGGCCGGGACCTACAGTTTTATTTATTTTTATTATTATTTTTTTTTTAACGTAGATACCATCTGAACATGGCAGAGCCCAGTTGAAAAGTTGACATGTGAGATTCGATCCAGGAACTCCGTGTACGCTTCCCTTGTTCCAATTGATGAGTAAAATGATCCTGAAGGCTGTTGCTCGTCCATACAATATAAAATTTCCCAAATATGAAGAAAGAGAGAATAATTTTACACTCAGTTGTTAGTGGTTAGCTTTTAATCTGGCCATTATTTGCGCTGAAATATATTTCGTTTAAGAAAACCGCATGTTTTTTATTATTTACAAAAAAAACATAAATATATCCTCAAAAGAGAGCACTCATATCACCGAGCTCTCAGGGAAACTAAGCTCTGCAGCTTACGCGGTTTATAAAATTAGGCAACTAACAGATATAGCCACGGCGAGATTAGTGTACTTTGCATATTTCCATAGCTTGATGTCTTATGGGATTCTGTTGTGGGGGTCAGCCGCAGATATAGAAACTATCTTTATACTACAAAAACGTGCGATTCGTGCCATCTATGAGATGCGTCCACGCGAATCCCTGAGGGAATTATTTAAAGATATAAACATACTGACCCTACCATCCTTATACATTTATGAGAACATCATGTATGTGCGTAAAATTTACATAAATTCAAATTAAATAGTGACCTTCATAATTTTAATACTAGAAATAAATACAAAATAGCTACACCTAGCTTTAGATTATCTAAAACAAATAAAAAGACATTCTTAGGAAATAGTGTACGTTTCTATAATAAAATCCCAAAAGAGATAACTGGGCTCTCAGAGGGTAAATTCAAAACCTATATAAAATCTACTTTACTAAAGAAGGCTTATTATAAAGTCAACCAGTACATAGAGGACAAAGATGCCTGGAAACTTCTGCATAGCCGCCTCGCGGCACCTTTAAAGAAAACGAATGTAACCAAACCAAATATTGTAAAACTATCAGTTGAAAAAATTAAGCCCTACAAGTTTCTTGTGCGTTCTTCTTGTAGAGGTATCTTTCCGAACGCACGGTAGACTCAGTACTGTTTATCTTTATTGACGTGCAAAAGTGTCAGATTATGACCTATTTGAATAAATCTGTTAGAGTTTGAGTTTGAAAAAAATATTTTTTTTTTAAATTTTTATAAATGTAAAAATCCATACGGTTTTCTTCAACCAAATAAATTTGGACGCAAATAAAGGCCAGATTAAAAAGCAACAACGAAAAATTGAGTCGAAAATTATTCTCGCTTTCTCTATAAATATTTGGGAAATTAATTTTTTATGGAAGAAGGACCCCCTTAAGAGCATGCTGATTACCAGTAACCCTGTATAAGTACTTAGGTTTTTTTACCTTTGACCAATTTGACTAAACCAATAGATATAATAAATAATTCACTGGTCCACTCCTCGAACGGTGTAATGAAAACGTTTCAATAAACGCTCCATCGCCTGATACCGGACGATTCCCGGTGAAATATGGCTGATTGATAACGCAGATTTATCTGTTTAATAACCTAAATGGTCGCAATACAACATGAAATATTGTTGTTGTTGACTCGTGACTGGACATTACTCATGTTTATTATCTAAACCTACCTGTTATAATTCGGCCTTCGAGGATTCCGAAAGGCAGTTGTCAAGTTTACGCCTTGAATACCTAGGCGAGAAATTCCCATTTTCAGTGTTCTATGTTCTAGGAATCTCGCATTACGGGCTGAATTGAACTTGAGATTCTGTAAAAAAAAAAACCTATATATATAACTAGCGGCCCGCCCCGGCTTCGCACGGGTAGCAGAAGTAGGTATAGTAAACGTTTTAACAGGAGTGAACTCGTGATACTCGTACATTGTATTTTTATAGACCCTAATTATGTGACACCTTGGTTCACATTGCAGTTTTCTTACGGATCCCCAAAATTTTTCAAAATCTCATATAGCCTATGTCACTAACACTGAATTAAGCTATCCATAAGTGAAAGAATTTTTTAAATCGGTCCAATAGTTTCGGAGCGTATTCGTTACAAACAAATAAACAAAAAAACAAAAAAACAAAAAAACAAAGTTTCTCTCTTTATAATAATATTAGTATAGATAAGGTAAAGGGAATTGAATAACGGCTGTTGGTGTCAGCACTGCGAGCTCTGTCTCCGATCTATTAAGGCGGAGACTGACTTGTTGCATTTAATTGTAATGTAACACTGTCTATCTCTGTTTGGCTCGCTGTGAAAGAAACATATAGATAGTGTTACATTAAAAACAAATGCTACAAGTCAGTATCCGCCTTTAGACTTTACGCCGAAGTCTTTTAATAACTTCAATATTTTTCTCATGCCAGGTATGGTGACAGAGAGCCGACTGTAAACAATCTAGGAGCCAAAGTTGACGCGGGCCTCATGAGCCAGTGTTTTGGTAAATATTACTTGCCATGATGAAGTCTGTATTCTAATAGAATCCAAATTTTCATACTTAATATTATAAATGTGAAAGTATGTCTGTCTGTTACCCCTTCATGCTTAAACAGCTGAACCGATTTATATGAATTTTGTAGAGATAGTTTAGAGTCCCAGGAAAAGACATAGCATTCATCCTGATATTTCCACAGCAATGAAGAGTACGAGGGTGAAACCGCGGGGCACAGCTAGTTTGTCTATAAATCTTTGTGAATAGTAAGACATCGTGATTTCTTTATTTCCTAATATGCACAGTAATTTACAGCCATATTAACTAAGAATTGATTAAATTAATTAACTAAGACGGTCATTACACGATAGGTTAAGCGTCAATTAAAAACCATTAATCATGAGTCATACTGAGTGATGTGATGCTAATTCCTGCCTTAATTGACGTCTTATAAAGATAACTGAAAACCACCAGGACCCTGTCCATCTGAAGTGATTCAGAGTCGAGTGAAAGAGTATTTGGAGGGGCATCCCAAGGAAGCGGCTGCCTTCCTCAACTCACTACTCAGTCAACTCAACTGGGCCTTCTCGGAGTTCATTACTATGATGCAGGAGGTATTTAGTATTTAACTAAGGTTAAATTACTTTTGTTGTTTTAAGATTTATGAGATTCTTACACCGACCTGCACCATGAAACTCTTATTGCGGAAGTGGGATCATATAATACGCGCGTGGATGTCGTGCCGTCTGCCTAATATCACGGTTTTGCATGGTTTGCGGAAATAATCACCGTAGAAAATAGGACGTTAACTGATGGACTTAGAACTTTATGTATAACATATTTATTATTGCGTTATATATTATGTAATTTATATATTTTATAGTAAAAAAAAATTATAGTAAAAATAAGATTTTACGTGATTAAATGTATTTTTTATATCTTCAAAAATGTGGCTACGTGTGAGCGAGAGGGCGAATTAGGTTTGCACCGCGCGTTAAGGTATACCATGTCCTCTTAAGCGGGTGAAATCGCAGTGCAAAGCTAATACATACATGAAACCTTTCCCAGATGGACCGCGTCAACGTGGACGCTCAGCTAGAGTCCCGACAGATCAAACTATGCGCTACATGTTTCGATCTCTACCACGGACTGGCTCGAGCCTTGGAGATGACCCTCGCATTAGCTCCCACACTACTCACTAAACCTGAGGCGTGTGACGGGCAGAATGAACTGCTGCTCGGTAGGACTTGCCAGGTAAGTTTCCATTTTCCCCTAAGGAGTAGGCAAAACCCGCATTTTTTTTTATGATATTGAGTGTCAAGACCTGAGTGCCTGATGGTAAGCATCATGATTGCCCATATCAGACACAGTACCACCCAGTGTTTTAAAATTCTTAATTCTGCTCTGCACTGCGCCTGTCACCCTGAGATATTAGTTGTTGAAACTCGTCATGACAGACTGGAACACAATAATGTTTGCACATTACTGTTTGGCGGATGAATAACTGGCAAAGGTGGCTTCCCCAGACGGGCCCCTGCAAAAGAGACCTACCACTACAAACACAGTTCCAGACTACAGGCCTACAAAATGTTGGAATTTGTCTGTCTTGGATTTAATCAGTAGCGCTTACAACCGCAACACCGATGAGACAGCCACTTGCAGTTGTTGCCGCTACGACGCAACGACCAGGTCAAGTCTTTCGTCACCACACTTTAATACATTAGGCCTGGCATGACTCAGGATACCGATCTAAACGCATTTGCTGATTTATGACTCCCCTGACAAAAGCTTCAAGTACCAGCCATGCTGTGTGGTTTATTCCATAGATCCTAATGGCAGTAGTATCCCGCGTGTGTATCCGCGGGGGTGGCGGCGCCGGGTTCTCTCGGCTAGTGTCGCGCGGTCTGCCCGACACAGACCGCGTGCACTACTACGTGGCGCTCGCGCCGGTCGCCGGCTGTCTCATACACGTGCTCGACCCGCATCGAACACCTGAGGTATTCCTACTAATATTTTAATGGCGGTGTTATCCTGTGTGTGTATGCCGCGGGTTGGCGACGCCAGGGTCTCTCGGTGTCCCGCGGGCTGCCAGAAACCGTCCGCGTCTATTACGCGTCTTACTGCTCGACCCGTTTCGAACACCAGAAGTATCAGACATGCAATGTGTCCAATCATCGTAGACTTTAAGGGGTCAATGAAAAGAAGTGAAAGTTTCACTATGAAGCCAATCTGAAATCGCGATAAAAGATCAGCTCTTCCATACATTTTGTTTTAGGTCAAGCAACATTTTTAACCTACGACCGAATGACCGAAAGAATGGTTATATATTATATACGTTTGACGTGTCTGTGTATTTTGTATCCGTGTGTCTGTTTGTGGCATCGCATGGCCTAAACTCTAAACGAATGGACCGATTTAGATGTGTTTTTTTCATTGAAAGCTGATGAAAGTGTTCTTAGCTGTGACTAATGAAAATCGGTTAAAGTTTGAAGATTATTAGCTCTTTTCTTGCGGCTGAAAGGATATGAGCAACTTCCAGTGGCCTATCCTACTACCATCATCATATATCCTTGACAGCTAAGGTTATATTCGGCCAAACCAGCATCACTTATTTGTGTCATGATCAGGCCGCCTCTCGTCTCATTAAAGTAGTTAAGTTTCTATTATTAATTATTAGTATTATGATGCGTTCCAGCATTTAGAGAAAGTAACAAAAGCATTAATAACGGAGCCGTTGTTCAGAGTGGACGGTCTAGAATTCATGCTCGGCAAGAGGAAGGACAGCAAACACTTTACTTTCTATAAATGTTAGTAGAACATTTTATTATCACCTGCTACTATCAAACTGCGCTCACCAACCTGCCTGCCAAGCGTGGCGAGTATTGGCAAAACCTTCTCTATGGGGGAGCCCTAAGTCCAGCAAAGGACTTCCCACGGCTTAGATGATGATGACGATGCTACCATAGTTTTCTTTTGCTGGACACCCAACTGGATAACCAACTCTGCACCAACATTGATACAAGCAGAGACCAAATCACATCATCACATCATCAGCCGGAAGACGTCCACTGCTGAACATATGCCTCCTCCATAGAACGCCAACTATTCATATGGAGGGATTTTCCCGTAATTGTTTGTGAGTGCTAACGGCAAAATCTCCCTATATGAAAAGTTTATGGCGTTCTATGGGGGAGGCCTCTGTTTAGCTGATGATCCGGCCGATCTGATGATCCGATTCCAGCTGATGATGATGATGATACTTTACCAATGTCCATCCACTGTACCAATACTACCAATGTCCACCCACAACGACGACAGACGATCTGATGAGGACGACAGGAACACGCTGGCTGGCTGAGATGATGATGATACTTTACCAATCATCTGATCTAGTTTGTAGGAGAAATCGATATTTTTTTGGGAATATCGCGATATTTTCTTTTGGAAGTTGTTCAGTTTAACGGGTAGTGTTACCCTAAGTATTACATCACTTTTGACGTGACATCGTCTTATAATTCGATAGAGCCGGCTGCACGCACGAAAAAACATGACTCATGCGGCGTTACCTCGCTCTGAGGCGCTCGCTGTAAGGCTTGAAGTGCAAGCGAGAGCGCGGAACGAGCGACATCCGTCTCTCTCCTACTTGAGTGAGCGATGCGTCTGCGTGGACAGCTGCTATACTATGTACATTTACATGTTTTGATCGAGTATCAAGTGCAGTGAAAAGTGAAACAAATGAAATTAAAATTTTCTTTTGAAAAATGCTACCATTCCATCAGTATTTTCTTAAGACGTTGTCACGTTCAACTATCGTCAGTAAACCGACTTTACAGACAACCAATTTTTTTTTTGTAACAAATTGTATTTCAAAATGATTCTCAGATCCAGAAGACGTAACTATAGAAGAGTTAAAAGCCCTAGAGGTAGTAGTGGACCGGTTGCGTGTGGCGCGCGACGCGGCTGCCCACGCTCAGTCCCCGGGTTCGAGCGGTGCGCAGTCTGACTTGCTCTGCACTATATGCTACGCTCGACCCGCCGATACGGCCTTTGTACCGTGTGGACATCATTCTTGCAGGTAAGTACTTTAAAGCTGCTGTCTTTTCTTATTGTTAAGCCACATGTCTACTAAAGAATCAGGTCGAGCAGCTATCTTCACCAAAGGCAAATGAAATGAATTTGAAAGTGCTATATTGTAAATGATCGTAATAAGGTAATGAGATAACCTAAAAATCATTTTTTTTTTCAGGGCATGTGTAATGCAGCATCTATTAAACAGCAAACAGTGTTTCTTTTGCAAAGCAGATATCGATTCTACGAGAGAAATAGAACCAGCTAATAATTAATATTGTGATAAATTAATCCATAAAAATCACAGTAATCATCAATTTATTTTTATAATTGATCGCAAATTGTTATTGATTGTATAATAGTTTAACGAATTATGTCTTTATTTTTAATAGATTATTGTATTCTCAACTTTTATTTTTGAAAAAATAAAAGAAAATAAGAGGAACATTTTTATTCGATACGTTTTAAGTACTTTCATTAAAATACATAATATTATTGCAGTTAGGGGTTTGTTCGTATACAAAATGTATTATAAACCTAAACAAGAATAATATTACAAGAGATTCTACAAATTTTGATATTGATGCAAGCTGATGCAAGCTTTGAAAAAAGCAAAAAAAATTAAGGTCCCTTAAAGTAGCCCTGAGGTGAATATCCATAGTAAGCCGCAACGGGACAGTCGCAGGTCCCCCTCTGACCTGGAACGCCACGGGGACCCATCGCTCCTTCTCTGCCAGGGTCCCCTCTTGGACCTGATCTACCTTCAGCTCCTGATGGGCCCACAGGACCTGTAATAATACGACTGGGTAAGCGACGCATATTTCTCTAAATATCTGTATTTCATATAATGCATGGTAAAACAAGGTCGCTATTACAACGCATTTTTTTAAACAAAGTCTTCACGTCCTTTTTCCACTCACCCCTGTTTTGTGCCAGAGTCTCCCAGTTGTTATTATATGATAGTATGTCATGTGTTAAATATTGGATTTTTCCATTAGGAATTATCTCAATAGCTGTCTGGAGTCTGGAACTGTGCCCGGTAGATGGCAATAGGCTCGCCCCCTATTACATGGGACCAATAACATACTGGCGAAATGTGGGTGTATCTACTGTGGGACTGAGTCCTGGGTACACCTCTGCCTACCCCTTCGGGAAAAAGGCGTGAATGTATGTTATGTTATGTTATGTCATGTGTGCATTGGGCTTTAGATTTTTCCTTATTAAATAATTTAAAAAATACATGAATGCTTACCAGGTAACCCCCTAGGGCCTTCAGGACCAGGCATGCCTACCCCTTGGGGCCCCCTTTCTCCCTTATCTCCCTTTTCACCTCTACTCCCTGGGATACCAGGCTTGCCCGGTTCCCCTACCTCGCCTGGGTAACCTCGAGGACCTTGCTCGCCTGCCTCTCCTTGGGCCCCTGAAATAAAAAATAAAACTTCAGCGGATAAGCCACTTCAACTTAGTGGCATTGACAGGTCACATTGCACGTATAACTGGTGGCCGATGGGTTTGTGAAGTTGGAGAATGGAGACCTACTACTACTACTGCGCAGCGTAGGACGTCCACCCACAATGAGGACAGACTAATAAAGACAGCAGGAACACGCTGGATGCAAGCCGCTTACAACCGCTTACACTAGATGGATATGTATAATAATGACAATGATAATGCTTACTACAGTTGTCTGGAAAAGATCGCTTTTAGCAATAGACCGCCAATTGTTTCACTATATGTGTAATATAAAGGGTATCTGTCTATCTTAATTATGTGAAATAATTGTCATTAATTAATATTTATAGAAGACGGTGAGTTTTCTAGAAATTATTTTTTATAAATAAACATTTAACCTGGTGGTCCAGGTGGGCCAGTTCTTCCCGGGGGTCCTCGTCTGCCTTCTACCGCTTGCTGTGAGGGTAACGTGACCGTCGCACTCCATTCTCTTAACCTCTCTGAAAGATAACATGTCATTGAACCAAATTCTATACAAAAAATTGTTTTTTTTTTTTTTTTATATGTCATATTCTTAAAAAGATATGTCATTATATTACAATCTAGCTCAATAAAGGCTAATGAGTAATTAATTTCTAACTTAAACTGCTATGTAGACATTTAAAACTAAGAATGTGTCCATTAACACGTAATTCTTACTGTCTCTATCAATTAAGGCGAAACACTATGTTCACAGTAGCTCTACAATATTTTTTATAGTTTATTGTTAATGGGGTAGGTACATCCACCTGTCAAAATAAACAACTTTCATCAGAAAGAATTGAGTATTTGAATTTTATTTTCTTTTGGCATAAATGGAAAGATCATATTATATAAGATTCGTACCAAAACTATTTTTAGTTTTCTTTTATTCGCAATAATTACAAAGTTATATCAAATTCAAAAATCATTTTTAATCCAGTGCCGGAAACACGCCGATAGTACCCGAACGAGCTCGTGCCCTGTAGTGACGTCAAAATGTTATAAGTACCATACATAACTATAACATAATGACGTCACAATCATGGCGACCACTCGTAGCGCGTTCGTGAACAAGTGACTCCTATTATAATTTTAGAATTGTATCAAATTTGAATTGGTTGTAATAAATAAAAAAAATAAATTAAAGTGAGTTTTGAATCGGATAATACATAATTTTCATTAAACTTACAAAATAACTTGATAAATACGACATTTTTTTTCAAATACTCAATTGCGTAATACACAAAAACAAATTTCGATTTTCCATACAAAATGGACCAGCGACCAAGCTACCAATCGGCAAATTTGTATGGCAAGTTGAATATTTTTGCAAATTTTGCAATTATTTCTTTTGCATGTTGATAAGTTAGATGGACAGATGTGCACAGTAATACTTAAGGGGGTGCCTCCCCACCTTTTTGTAACACGTATAAAAATATAATTACTAATTACCTCGAATCAAGTCTTCGCAAATGTTTCTCACTTCGCTATCAGTCAATGAAGGTGTCTGAAAAAAAATCATCAAAAAAGTTATATAGTTACGAGTATATTCAAAAATTCACTCATGGTAAGAATATTTGGTAAAGGTATACCTGATTATACTGAATTGGTGGAGCAGGGGCTCCAGGGGGCCCCATGGTTCCTGGACTTCCTGGGATCCCGTTTATCCCATCTCGGCCTGGCAACCCTGGGATTCCAGCCTCACCTTTCTGAAATTGTGTAACAAATAAACGCACGATAATTTGCGCGCGGCCAAAAATGTTTTTATCGACTTAGGTGTATTTCTCACGAACAAATGGATGTGGTTCGAAGATAAGGTCAGGTACAACAGACAAGCATGTATGAAGAATTTCATGAAAGTGAAAGAAGCGAAAGCTGTATGTCAGGATCGTAGCAAGTGGTAAGAAATAATCTCTGTCTACCCCATGGGGAACAAGGCGTGTATGTATGTATAATGTTCGTAACAAATATAAGATTAATACTTACTGGTCCTCTTTCACCCTGTGGCCCGGGAGGCCCAGGTATTGTTGCTGATTGTGGCCCCACAGTAGACAAACCAGGAGGTCCGGGGGGACCTGTTTTACCTTGGGGTCCTTCGGGGCCCTGGAGAATATATAAACGATATTAATCAAGGCCAATTATTTTATCATGGTCCTCAGAAAATTTTCATTTTATACCTGTGGTCCTTCCGGGCCCCTTTCACCAGCAGGGCCCTGTTGTCCGGTGGGGCCCCTTTCACCAGGCATGCCTGTTACTCCCATGGGTCCCGGAGGCCCTGACTGACCCTTTAAAAATTGATTATTTTAAAAGTAAAAACATATTGTAGGTCAGTAATTGAACATATAAAATTAATTAATTTTACCATAACACCATCGACTCCTGGGGGTCCTCTTTCTCCAGTGTTGCCATCTCTCCCCGGTCTACCTGCTGATCCTTTTTCACCTTTTGCACCTAAATAGAAAGTCACCTTTATACAATGAGTTACAAAAGGGTTTAGTAATACTCAAAAAGTTTCATCTTTTTTTTTTTTTAACCGTGTGGAAATGCCTTTACGCATACTTGCCCGCCAGGGGGAGGCGGGCGAGTTATGTCGGGCTCGGCGAGAAGCGCCCATACCGACTAAAACCACACGGTGAGCAGTCCCTCGCCATATGAGGCGGGATAGGGTCGCACTAGCATTCACTATCCCGCCTCGGCGGTTGGCCCCTAGGCCCCGGCCCTTGAAGGGATGACCATGCTCACTTGGCCATCCCTCAGTCTTGTGGAGCTATGAACTCTGGTATAGAGCCCCCCGACTCTACACCGATGCCCCACTACGGAGGGTGAAGGAGGCGGGCAAAACGCCTCCTTCTTGCCCCCGCTCGCCTGCGACGAAGCGGGTCAGATTCCGCGTCGTTCTCAAAGTTTCATCTGCCCGTCAACTTGCAAAACAAATTTCAGGATTCGCGAAAATTAATTTCTACTTCTTTTACATATTGACCAATTAGCTTTTATCCTTTCTGAATGAAAAGTGATTAGAAGTAATTTTACAATTATTTCTTTTGCAAGTTACAGGTAACGGGTAGCTGTACCCCTTTAATCCTTCTTATTATTAATAAATAATAATGAATCCTACTAATATTACACATGCGAAAGATTGTAGGAATGGATGGATGGATGGATGGATGTTTATTACTCTTTCATGCCAAAACTACTAGTTAGATTGAGTTGAAATTAGGTGTGTAGATAGCTTAGACTCTGGATTAACATGTAGGGTAGTTTTTATCTCGATATTCTTTGTAGCGGTAGGCCTCTTGCAGAAGGCCACCTGGGAAAGTACCACACCTTTGCCAGTTATTCATCCGCCAAGCAGTAACGTGCAAACATTACCGTGTTCCAGTCTAAAGGATAATGTTACCAGCGAAATTACTGGGCATGATGAGATTCAACAACTCATATCTCAGGGTGACAGGCGCAGTGTAGTGCCGCGCAGAATTTTTAATTTTATAACACTGGGTGGCACTGAGTCTGATATTGGCAATCATGATGCTTACCATCAGGCACCTGATTTGCTCGTCTTGTTACTCACTAACATAAAAAAAAATTATTGATGCGAAAGTTTGCGAGAATGGATGTAGTTTTGTTACTCTTTCACGCCGTAACTTCGAAACCGATTGGGCTGGAATTTGGTATGCAGATAGCTTAGACCCTGGAATAACATAGAGTACTTTTATCCCAATATTTCCACGGGAATGATGACTACGCGGGTGAAACCGCGGGGCACAGCTAGTAATTTATACATCTCTTTATACACCTTTTAAATTCGGCATGCCATGTCGTGCCTGATAGCCAAGCCAAGCTAAGTCCTGTTAGACTTCCAGCCGAATAGTCCTGACGGGCTGCTAGCTGACGACACCAGCCATTGCCGAGCATACCAACCTCAATCCCTGCAGAGTACACCCACCTTCGTCGAGCTCACCACTCAGTCATTCTACGCCGTGAAAATTCAAATAGAGCGTTCGAAGGAAATGACACATTATTCCACAATCCGGCAAAGGAAGCGGATCGTCAAAAAACTCTCGGTGAAAAGCTCAGAGCTGACGTAAAATACAAAAACCTATATTTCCAAGACATAAATGTAATGGTTTGACAGCCTCGATAGTAGCCCAGATAGTAGTAACTCTGCTTTCTGTGCCGCAGGGCCCGGGTTCGATCCCCGGTCAGGTCAAACATTTGTGTGCATGAACATGTCTGTTTGATCTGTGTCTGGGTGTTAAAAGCTTATATAAGTATGTATATCAGTCATCTGGTTACCATAGTACACGCTTCTAGCCTAGTTTGGGACCAGATGGCCGTGTGTGGAAGTTGTCCCATATTATATTATATATATTAATGGTACTAATATTTAGCCACCTGTTTCAAAACATTACCTAAGATAGTTTTACAATTTGCTAATAGAAAAATAAGATTTACCTAATATAAGAGAAGTGTTGACGTTAGCAGCGGGTCCAGGTGGGCCGGCAGGTCCCGTGTCACCCCGGGCACCCATAGGACCCGGGGGACCTGGTTCACCCTGAAATGAAATAAATAATATTTTGTATAAATAAGTTATATATATTAAATGGCTTTTATAAATAAGTAAATTTAGTTTGAAATGTTATGAAGAATTATGATATTCATAATTCTTAAATTCCCAACGTCTGAGAGGACAGATGTAGGCTGGAAAACCTATTAAAAGCTATCTTTATTTACTTAAAAATATGGAATAAACGATTTTGTATTTTTGAAAATAATGTACTTAATGTGCAATCTAATATATATACTATATTTTTTATTCTTTGAAATTATAAAAGCTATTATATATTTTATATACCTAATCATTAGGTTTTAATGAATTTTATGTTGTCTTTGGAATGCGGACTTACATCTTTTCCATCAGCTCCTGGGGAGCCCCTAAAGCCTATCGGTCCTGGGTCACCCCATCCACCTGTAATTTTGTCATACACATTAGTTCTCTTTCCTTATCTCTTCCTATTTCGATTTATGTCTTATAACATAAATACAATGTTATACCTTTTTCTCCTGGATCTCCTTTCTCTCCCTTGGGGCCCCTACTACCTGGTTCACCTCGGGGCCCCGCTACGTTAGTGCCCTTGAAAAAATAAAAATATATTAGGTAAATACATAACATAGAATATGTATATTATTTGTGATAAGTACTTACGTTTATTACAAATCCTGGAAGACCTGGATCACCTCTATCACCCTTAGGTCCTATGGGGCCGATGGGACCCTCAATGCCTCTGATGCCCTAAAATATTAATCAATCTTAATTCTTTGCTTTTTTTGTTCCAAAACATATATTATACATTTATAAACTTACCGGTAATCCAACATAGCCTCGGGGCCCTTGTTCTCCTGGGGGGCCCTGTGGACCCTCGGGACCCTATAAAACATTTATATTTATTACTTTAATATAGATAAAACATAATTTGAACAATAATCATTTTAGTAGATGAAGTCCTCTTTAGCAGGGGGCCGCCTGGGCAAGTACCACACCTTTGCCAGTTATTCATCCGCCAAGCAGTAATGTGCAAACATTATTGTGTTCCGGTATGAAGGGCAATGTTACCAGCGAAAATACTGGTCATGATGAGATTCAACAGCTTATATCTCAGGTTGACAGGCGCAGTGCAGTGCCATGCAGAATTTTGAATTTTAAAACACACAAAAAAGCATACCTATAAAGTATGCATAGTGTAAGGTTCCATACCTATGTAGATAGATACCTGAACAAAACGCTACCGCATTCTAAAAACATCGTCATCTAGTTCCTATCTACTACTGCCTACTTCCACAGAATACTAAAGGAACAGAAGGGACACTTCTCAAAATCATGTAAACAAACAGGAACTCTTGCTCCGACGCAATAAATTGCAATTCAGCTCGCACAGTGCCTAACTAATTATCGTTATATTAACATACAAGCTGCCTCTCTGTCTATCGCGTATATTTTAATCTGTTCTCTCTGTCGAGCCCATAGAAATTGTACCGTCAAGACGGACGCCCAGCTACTTGTAGCTTATTACTTCTAATGCGGAGTGTCCCAGAGCAGTACCATGTTTATACTCGTATGTATGGGTCACTTATTTTTCTGTAAAATTGTACGGTTTTGGGATTTATTCCTTTTGTTTTTATCTTGCTTCTTACCAAACTTCATGATGCTAGGCCAACGAGAAGTACCCTAGGGGTTTTCAGTTCATTGCGCAAAGTATGGATATAATTGCGTTAAATTTTTTGTTCTGTTTGATTTTTTTACAGCAGCAAGGGACCGTAGATCTAAATTGTTTACATGAGTTTAAATTGATACTTTAATGTGTTCCTGTGAAAAAGGGCCACGGACAGGTGGACAACGAAGGGTTCCTTTTATAGTACGGAACCCCAGAAATATAAATATAAAAAAGCCTTTCTTACGGGAGGGCAAGTAGTATTGCAAACTGCCGCAGCAGGTGGCAATGGATTTGATGAAGGCTCCACTCCAAACTGAAAAAGTTAAATAAATATCATAAAATTATTTATTAGGGTAATAAATTTACTTCCTCGGTGGCGTATTGGGCGCAAGCATGATTGCCGATCACGAGGTCCCGGGTTCGATCCCCAGGTCAGGCAAATTATTAAATATTGGATTTTTCTATTAGGAATTATCTCAATAACTGCCTGGAGTGAGTAACTGTGCCCGGTAGATGGCAATAGGCTCGCACCCTATTTCATGGGACCGATAACATACTGGCGAAATGTGGGTGTACCTACTATGACTGTATTCTGGGTACACCTCTGCCTACCTCTTCGGGAAAAAGGCGTGATTGTATGTTAAGTAATAAAATATGAGATGTTATTTGCCGTGGCGTTACCGGCTAATAGTATCCCACCCTCTACCCGTGGTTGCCGTATAAGAGCCGGCTAAAGGTTCAAAACAAGTTCGTCTAAATATTTATAATTCTATGATCAAATCACATTTATTATACCTTATAGAAATCTGGGGTAGCGCAGCGAAAACAAAATTAAAGGAACTTCAAATAATACAAAATAGACTAGTCAAAATACTCTTTCATTATCCGCACCTAACACCTACGGAACAACTATACAAGGAAACTAAAATCATGAATATTCAACAACTTTACAAATATACTTCATGCATACTGTTATGGAAAATTTTAGACAAATCCATTCATACAGACATTCAATTTAAAACAAAAAGTCAATTAAATTATCACATAAGTCGTAGGGCCAATCAGGTTGTTCTGCCAAAAACAAGAACAAATTATGGGAAAAGATCAGTATGCTATGAGGGAGCACAACTAATATAATCAACTTCCAGCAGATATAATAAATAAGATTTCCTTATATTATAAGCACATAATTTCAGACAAGTCTTTGTATAATGTATAATAAATAACATTTGAAATTTACTCTGGACGATGTTCAATAAATTTATAGATTTCAATTTTAAGATTCTCATGTAAATGGCAATTGTCGTAATGGGAATAAATGTCTTTAAACTGAAAGGTTAACAGATCCAGAGCCCTTAAGGACCCCTTTATGGAGGCCTATATCCAGTAGTGGACTAGGATGATGATGATAATAATGATGATGATGATAATAATAATTTAATAAATTGAATTTATACTCTTACAGAACGGCCCCCTTATTACGGACGCAACAGAAGTGTGGAAAGCGTTTAAAATTGCCAATTGTCTGCTGTCAAACGTCATTTTTTGTATACCTTTTGACAGCAGACATTAAGCAATTAAACGCTTTCCACACTTCTGTTGCGTCCGTAATAAGGGGGCGGGTTACCCTAATTACACTGCTCGAGTCAATTCATATGGGCTATGAGGACAACCCATGTTATCAGAGTTTCAGGTCGCCAAGATTCCTACAAGACTGCCCCCTACATCTTATAGGGAACAGCCGGGGGACCTACAGTTTAACGTGCCATCCGAAACACGGTAGCACCCAAGCGAAAAGTCCACATGGTGAGATTCGATCCAGGGCCTCCGGATTTAAAGCCGGGCATATTCCCGCAGGACCACAGACGCTACATGATTGTGATGATGATATGATGATGATGGTGATGACGATTAGGGTAATAAAATGATGCGACAGAAATGTAGATACACTTACAGGGGACTGTGTAGCAATGAGGTATTCTGTTCTATCCTGAAAGAGAACAAAGACTAAGTATTTAAACTAAACACTACATAAAATTAGTAGATTGTTACACGAGGGGCTAAAGAGACCTATTGTATACGAGGTAGTTTTACTGTTTTTTTCAATCGAGGGAGTAAATAGAAACGGCGTTATAATGGGTTTTAGCGCCGTGTGTTACACTCTACTTTTCACTACGATTGCGAGAAATAAAACCAGCTAATAATTTCATCAACAAAATGATCTTGGGGTCTTCAAGAGAAGAGTGAATTATTATCTTTAAGCGTGCTCCATCTTAGGCCTCATCTTCACTTCTCATCAGGCGAGATTAAGGTCAAACGCGGTCTGCGTTTGACCCGTTATTTAATATAAAAAAATATAAATGTTTAATATCCTATACGTGAAGAACACAAAAAGAGATATAATTTCGTTGGTAACAGACATGATTTAAAAAGAAATTTACGTTATCACCTAGAGGATGAAAAGTTATTTTAGCATCACTCTGGTACGCAACGAACTTTACCAAGAGGAGTGAAAAATATAATAAGTATCTGTAACTTCAAATATGTACATACAATTTCGTCGCAGTTGTCCCTCGTCAAGTTGTAGCTGTGGCAACTCAATGATAGCCACTGGAGATCTATCTGAAATCGTACCAAAAGAGACTAGTTATACAGAGTTACTCGTAATCAATTTAAGAGAAAATATATTATCAGCTGTGAATCTAATACAAACTGTATGAAACAGCTTGTACAGCAGTTTGACACAATCCTATGGAAAACTTACTAAATCGATGTTTTTTATTCCCCTGTTTCCTCCGAATACAGTAAACCTACTGATTTTATATCCTGATATTTTAAAGTTGAAGTAAATTATGTCCCTATCATTTTATTTTTGTTTATGAACTAAATTTTTTTTGTAGTGAATATGAAATATAAAACTGGGATTTTTTGAAGTTCACTATAAGTAGAAAAAACTAAGGGTTCATATGAAAAATTAAAACGACAAGGACATAGGTTACTTCACTATAAAAATATCAGGATATAAATTTATAGAATGGGTTTATTATATTCGGAGGAAACAGGGAATACAGAATAGCGATTTGGTAAATTTTTCATAGGATTGTGTCAAATTCCGAGAAGGCCATGTACGCTCTTAATAAAATGTGTTCCAAGTTTCCAAGTGACAAGTAAGTATCGGTATTGGTAGACCACTACCGACTTTTCGTAAAAAAAAATATTTTTTATTTTTTTACACTCGGGAAAGCAGTAGGTATGCGTAGTTTTGATACATTGAATAATTAACCCTACCAGGGCAAACCAAAAAGGGCTGATTTTATAAAATTTTAGCTTTAAAAATACTGGCGAAATGTGGGTGTTTGCTAATTTACTATGGGAGTTTTGGGTATACCTGCCTACCCCTTTGGGAATAAGGCGTGTTGGTATGTTATATATTATGATAATCTGATAGTTGAGATTTACAATATTATTACGTTTAGGATAAGAATATGGTTTGGACCTCTTCTTTGTCCCCTTTCCCCGTTATTCGAGGTCTAGTCTCCTCACAATGTTGCGGCTAGACAGTCTGTCTTGAGCTGTCTGTTCAGGCAATTGGGCTTCCTTGAGGTCTCTCTTTACGTTAGACCACCAGGTTGACGACGGTCATGCTTTACCTCTCTTTTGTTCAAGCAGATTCAAAGCTGTGTAGACTATATGGCGAGGCAAGGCGATGCTTATCGGGTGCCGGATTGCTTATGTCAAGTGTCTTTTAAAGTCTCCAACATTGATGCCCCGGACATAACATAATATCAATCTAATTATAATATGAATAGAGAAGAGAGAGAAACAAAAGGTGATAGAGTACATACAGGTGCGGGGGATCCGTCGTCGTTGGACACTATAGTTAGAGATGTCGCGGCTGCTTGCTGCCGACTCAGGTCGTGTTCGCTCACTTCCTCGGGGTCTAACTGCTCACAAAATATAAATATTACACCAGGGCTTACGAAAAAGATGCTGACAGTGGCGGATTTGCACAGCCTCCAGAAGACTATTCATATTTTGCCGCCCCTTACCGTACCGATTACGCTACCGATAAATTCAATACGGTACCCAGGTCTGCCAAAAATAGGCAGTGAGCGACCCAATATCTACGATTTTACGAAAGTTAAATAGTAGTGACTGCCTCGGTGGCGTAGAGGGCGCATGCTCGACTGCCAATCAAGAGGTCCCGGGTTCGATCCCCAGATCAGGCAAAGTGTTAAATATTGGATTTTTCCATTAGGAATTATCTCAATAACTGCCTGGAGTCTGGAACTGTGCCCGTTAGATGGCAATAGGCTCGCCCCCAATAGGGGGCAAGCCTATTGCCTGCCTATTGCATGTAACAACATGGGACCAATAACATACTGGCGAAATGTGGGTGTATCTACTATGGGACTGAGTCCCGGGTACACCTTGTTATGTAAAATAGTCCCGTTTAGCTTCTCCAGCGTTTTAGACAGCGAGCAGCTTGCTGCGAGAGCGGTGAAAAAATTCGCGAGTAGAAAAATATATCCCTGGTGTTCAAAGGATATGCGCTAATAATCGATTTCCTCCAGACAACAGATTAGCTTATTAGTTGATTTTGATTTGATTATTGGCTTAGATGTATAGACTCCATTAGTGAACGTGTCGACGTGAACTGATACTTATTAACCCTGTTTATCTCAGTACCTTGAGACCATAGGAGAAACGTCATCTCAGCCGTTGACAGTCCACTGCTATAAATAAGCCTTCCCCATATGGGAAGGGTTTGACAATACTTGCCACGCTTGGCAGGCGGTTTGGCAAGCGCAGTTCGACGCAGTTCCGGTTTCACGTAGAGGACGCTGCTGCCCGTCCTGTGGATCTGATAACTCTTAGCCAGCTCTTACGGCAACCACGGGTAGAGACGATGGAGTACTATTCTATACCCGGTACCTCACTTAGGTAAATCATCATTATCAGCCGGAAGACATCCTGCTGAAACATAGGCCTCCGCCATAGAACGCCATAAATTATTCACATGAGGGAATTTTGCTGTAATCACCACTCTCGGCAGGCGGCTTGGTGGTTGCAGTCGTTGGAATACCACTCTCCGAAAATAGGGACATTTTCTGCGGGTCTCACGGCTTCCACGGGTTGAGAAAGGGCAAATAGGTAAAAAAGATAGGAGAAATGTACCTCAACACAATCGACGGCGACGTGCACGGTGACGTTATCCACCGCGACGTGGACCTTATGCCACCCGGGGGAAAACAACTGGAATACAACGAATGATATACACTTTACATGGAAGTTATTCGTGGGAGGAATTCCGAAATTCATCATTAATTTTTAGAATAGAATAGAAATAGTTTTTTGGTTAATTATTGAACCTTAAGTAGCTAGTTACATGTTATACCTAAATTTTAGTTTTTAAATACAAGCTTTTTTAACCAGATCCATATGGCTTGCACAAAATTATTGGTCACAACATCTTGGCGGGTTCCCATCGAGTCATAGTAAACGAGTCACACTCTGACTCGTTGGGAACCCACTGCCATCTTGGCCAGTCCGCGGCATATAAAATGTCGTCACTTATCTAACCATACAGAGAAACTGGTTCCTCATAACACAGGGAATCCTAGTATGAGGGCCAGTGTTTTTAAAACAATTGAATACTTACGAACATACCATGTAATTATTTAGATATTTAGATATATACTGCACTCTTTTTTGAAATAAATATATATATAATAATAATACATTGTCTTCCAAACTAAACATGTAATTGGTTGACCGCTCTTTCTCACTTGACGGATGTGGGCTCGATAAAAAATCGAATGATCTCCTTCTTTTTTGATTTTAGTTGATCAACTGCTAAACCGCATTCGAACCGTCTGAACAGGCTTTTAATTTTCTTTACCTCCATGGACACTGCTTTAAAAAGATAAGTAGAACCCAAACTTGGTAAAAATCATAGCTGACACCACCTGCGCCACGGAAAATGTACGAACTGTGCTTTGCTTTGTCCACGTAAGAAATATTAAAATAATTTTTTTTTGTGTGTATGTTTGTTCCGTTTTCTCGCTAAAACTACTGAACCGATTGGGCTGAAATTTGGAATGTAGATAGCTTAGACCCTCGAATAACACATATGGGTACTTTTTATCTCGATATTTCCACGGGAACGAAGACTACGTCGGTAAAACCGCAGGGCACATCTAGTAGGTAGGTACATAAAATAGTGATTTCACTTACCTCATAACTATAAAATACCCATCGTTTCTTATGCGCAAAGATGGCCAGCTTCCTGACTTTAGGCAGCAAAGTGACAGAGAAATGCAGAGCCCTTGCTCGGGCCTTGATGAGACTCCACGGGCGGCGCTGGCCTTTCGAGTTGAACGTGCCTATTATGCTAAAGCTTGTTGGAAAACCGGCGGGGAATAGGTGCCTGTAACCAAAGATAATAATCATCATCATCATCAGCTGGAAAACATCCACTGCTAAACAAAGGCCTCCCATAGACACCATAAACTATTCATATGCCGTGAGACCCGGCAGAGGAACATTATTCGAAGAGTTGGCAGCAGCGCTCTCCGTTTCTAAATATTCCAACAATGCGATCACCAAGCAGCCTGCCAAGCGTGATGATTACGACAAAATCCCCCCATATGAATAAGATAATAATCCTTATATCTAGCAAATTAATTGCTGTTTACACATCCAACAGGTTATGGGCCAGCGTACAGTGGTATTTCGTGTTAGGTAGCAAAGGAGGGTCAGGTCTTAGAGGTATCACAAAAAGGTGTAGTAATATTTCATTAAGGAGTGCAATCTTCCCGTCAAACCGAACAAATGCACCTAGTAGACGAGTTATTCATAATTAAAAAAAATATTCGACCTTTCACACAACAGCACAATCAGCTGTACCATTTTGTGTAAAAAACAAGTCAGATGAAGATGTAGCAGTAGAAACAGGCTCAATTGGCTTTACATTCCTCATTTTCGAATGGCAATCAGATTCGGTGACATGATCTCGAACATAAAACAAAAAATAATAATGATAATTTTCTTGGCACCGATATACGCCATATTACGCCGATTGAGGATTGAGTGATCGGCGCACGCTTCTATTTAGTTTGTATCAAAATTAGGTTCAAGACCATCCACTGCACAAAATACTCACTCCAAAGGCGTAGTCAAGTTAGCACCACCCCCGATCCTGTAAGCCCGCTGCATGTCCTGCGACCCTTGCACCATGGTGACTCCTGTAGTGCTCGGCCGGTCCAGCTTGTACACCGCTATAAGGTCTACCGTTTGGAAATCTACGTCTCCAGGCCTCAGGGGAGAGCATGGCGAGTTCAGGAGGGGGGATATTGTTGTTGAGTTATCTAAAAAAATATATAATTTCTTTTGTAGATTTTTGACTGGCGACCTAGTGGTCGCAAGCTATAATGCCGATCATGAGGCCCCGGGTTCGACTCCCCTGGCAAACAAAGTGTTATTGGATTTCTCCATTAAGAATTATCTCATTGACAGCCAGGAGACAACGCTCTATTAAGTCGAACCTAGCCGATTATTTCCCTCTTTACTCTGAATATTTACCTGTTTCTTCTAATGTGGCAGGGCTAGCTGATATTACAAATGAAGCTAATAAAACCCTGCAACAAAAACATGAATGAATGAAAATAATAGTAAGAGAATTGAGCGAGCCCTAAGCGCAAGCCAAGCGACTCTGTTGTCAACTTGCGAAAAAATATATATCCAGCTGACAGGGCGATTCTCGTGTTTGTGAGCAGTTTCAATTATAATTTGAATTTATTCTCCAACAGAACGGATTAGCCCAATTATACTGCTCAAGTCAATTCATATGAGTTATGTGGACAACCCATATTGTCAGAATTTCAGGTCGCCAAGAATCCTATAAGGCCTCCGACATGACCTAACGGCTGCCCCCTAGATATCTTATATAAAACAGCCGGGACCTACAGATCATCATCATCATCTCAGCCATAAGACTTCCAATGCTGAACATAGGCCTCCCCCATAGTATTTCATCCAGTCCGGTTGTAAGCGGCCTGTATCCAGAGTATTCCAGCCTTTCTAATCAGATTCTGTCTGTTCAGGTCTGTCTACCTTGTGGGTAGACGTCCTACGCTGCGTTGACGGTCCGTGGTTTCCATTCGAGAACTTTACAGCTCCATTGGCCATCTGTTCCGTAGAACAGACCCATGCCGTGCCCATTCACCTTCAACTTGCTAATCCGCTGGGCTATGTCGGTAAATTTCGTTCGTCTACGGATCTCCTCATTTCTTATTCGATCTCGCAGAGATTAGCCCTCACCATCTCAAAAATTACCTAAGTTGGTTTTATGAGGCTTAATTTATCCCAGATCCCATAGTTAAAATATTCAATCCCAAATAGCCACTAAATTAACATTGACCGCAGGCACATTGAAGCAACAGACGGCGTCCGACTCAGAACACCCAGCGTTCGACATCAAATCTCGTGGGGTCAACAAATAATTGATCTGCTCGAGATGCGACCCACTTGTGAACGACCTTCATCAGTCAATCAGCAACTAGCGACAATTTAACTGTGGACCTTGAGATTCTTTTAAAAACCTTGAGGATTCCACATTTTCAAATTATCAATCAAAGAAACTCCAAATGAGCAACTAAATTATAATAAACGTCGCGCTTATTATAATAAACTGGGTTACTGGGCGTCTATTTGTATCCATCACGAGCCCGCGACTTTGAAAAAAATCATCTCTTTATTTTTTACCTCGTGTCAGGTAGACCTGCGAGACATGGTATCAAATCAAATCAATATCTTGCCTGTCTGTGGGTGTAGGATAAGTCCCACACTAGGTGGGGTCGGTAAACCACGTCAGCTTCCGCCATTCCAATCTATCATCCATCCAATCTATCATCTCTGCACTCACTCCCTTTTCACGCATATTCCTGATCAAGGTTTAATCATAAGTATGTGTAATAATAAATTTAATATATAGGTTTAGGTAGATACTTTAGTAGCGACGGCAGCTGATTTATAATAACCTATCCCTCTTCAAAAATTCTGGTCCTTTTTTTTTCCACATCAAACTCAAACTCAAACTCAAAAATATTTATTCAAATAGGTCATAATCTGACACTTCTGCACGTCAATGAAGATAAACAGTACTGAGTCTACCGTGCGTTCGCATTGATATCTCTACAAGAAGAACGCACAAGAAACTTGTAGGGCTTAATTTTTTCAACAGATGCTTACCACCCCTCAAAAACCAGCTGCCCCCTTGCCATAAAATGGGAATATTTTCACCAAACAAGGAGAACTGACAGCATGGTGACCCACTCTCCTAAGATAAGATGCTGGTCATGCTGCGACCGGTGAGATGGGTCGATGACATAGTTTATATTCGCAAGTCATTATCATCTAAAGGTCAAAACACACAGAGAGCGGGTACGGATCAAGCGTTTTCTGTGTGTTGCCGTAAGACATCCTTGTTTAGGGAAATAATATAAATACGTATAAGTATAAAATATAAAAGAAATGCGACCTTGCCGTTCTCGCTCTCTGTGTGGGGACTGAGTCCTGGGTACACCTCTGCCTACCCCTTCGGGAAAAAGGCGTGAGTGTATGTATGTTATGTGTTTTGGCCTCAAAGTAATTTTTAACTTGTATTTTTTTGCACTTTGATACAGCCGAAGCTCGACTGCCGATCATGAGGGCCAGGGTTCGATCCCCAGGTTAGGCAAAGTGTTATTCATCATCATCATCCCAGTCTCAGCCATAGGTAGGTTTAAAGATCTTTATTCTCAATTAAGACATAATATGCCGCTTACATGAGAACGTGACTTATAATATAATAGAATAAGAAGAGAAGAGAAATAGAATAAATTAAATCTTGTAGCGCGGGAAATGTAATCGGCCGTTGGAGAGGCATCCAGTACGCGCGGGAGGAAGGGAAAGGCACGCCACCCCGCGCGGTGCCGTGATTGGTCCGCGCCGAGCGCTCGATCCGTTACTATAGCAACGCGGCGCCGACTCGCGGCGCTCGCAGCGCCCGCGGCCCGCCGCGCAATAGGGTGAGCTTGATCGAAGGCTATCCGACGCACGCGCGCGCATCTCTCATTTTCTCTCCTCGTAATTTGAATAATCTGTAATATCGGCCGAAAGTCCATCGCTATTCTCGCCACGAACTTGCCATATTGCAGTGGACTTGTTACGAGTGAAAGTTTCCTTTAGTCTCTTGGGAGAACAATATACGTTAAAGTGTATTTGCAGTTTCATTCCGACCCCTTGAGGCTAAAGTGGCGCACCAACTAGTGGCAAAGACTCACGCGCGTGATCAGTGAAGTGAACGAACACTCCGTTTCATAGTACGTTTAGCAAGCGTACCCATCATTGGGAAAAATGATGACGAGAAGCGGGGCGCATCGTCCGCAACAGGGTGTTGCTAACGCCGAGGGCGACGACACCTTGACACCAACGGAAGACATCACCGGGTCCGGCAGCGAGGAAGCGCCTCGCGCCGGCAACACCGCGGCGGCCAGCGGCAGAGCGTCGCAGGCCCCGCCGGCACCACCGGCCCCGCCGGCATTACCGGAACCGCCGGCCTCGCCGGCCCCGCCGGCACAGTTGCAAGAGCAACTCATCACGACACTTCTGCACCTACTTCAGTCATCGTCCGCTGGCGTCGTTGGCGGCGACTTCAGGGCGTCCACTCCTTTGACACCTGCGCCCGCCGCGACATCGTCCGACAACATGTACGCTACCACCGGATACCCTACCAGCGCGCACGCGAACTTCACCAGATGCACGGCGCGCTTCGACGGTTCATCGCGTGACGCGGAAACCCTAGAAGCGTTCCTGGACGCCGTCAACATCTACAAAGAGTGCGCCGCCGTTAGCGACGAGCACGCACTCCGCGGCCTGCCGATGCTGCTGGAGGGACAGGCCGCCGTCTGGTGGAGAGGCGTCAAGGCGTCTGTGACTACGTGGCAGGAGGCGCTCACCCGCCTTCGCGGCATTTATGGAGTAAGCCAACCGGCTTATAAGGTATTTAGAGACATTTTTAAATCAGAACAAAGTGAAAGTGATCGTGCGGAAATATTCATTGTTCAGTTAAGGGCTCTTATAGCTAAGTTACCATATAAACTAGCGGAAACCGTACAAGTGGACATTTGCTACGGTCTTTTACATCGTCGTGTACGTAAAAAAGTGCCACGCGAATCTATCGATACCTTAGATAAGCTTATTTGTAAGGCGAGAATCGCGGAAGATTTATGCGATGAGGTTACTAAAAATACCGCGAACTCTTGTAAAGTAGATTCTGCGCCCGCGCGGACCGTGGACCCCACAACGTCCGCAGACACTTCCCGTAGGAATAGGGACAGACCTAGGTGCGGGTTTTGCAAATATTTCGGCCACTCGACAGCTGATTGTAAAAAACGCGATAATATTAAGGCTAAAGACTCGCGTAGCGATAGGGGCAATGCGGCTACGTTGGCACACGCCTCGCGCAACGTCACGGGTGAAGTAGCTAAGTCCGCTACAACTATTCGATGCTATGGGTGCGGTAAAGTAGGCACTATTAGGTCGAAGTGTGATGTATGTAACGCCCATAAAAAAATCCAAGCTACCACTTCGAGTTTGACCTTCGACACATTTGAGGTAAACGATCCAAATGTTGTCACTTATAATAATCGTAATATGTTTGAAGAGAAGTTATCCTCCTTCAGTTGTGACGAATCCGAGGTCGACGTTAGTTCGGACAGCGAGTATAAAATCGAAACGGCGAATTCCGACTCATTTTCAGCGGAAATTAGCGCCACACAACCTATGGTTAAAGTTAGTATTTTAGGTTGTGAGGGCGTTGCCGTCGTCGATACGGGCGCTACGCACTCGATTGCGAGCCCGAGACTGCACCGACTTTTAGTAGATTCGGGTATCGAATTAAGAGAGGTACAGCGTATTATTCGTTTAGCAGACGGGTCTTGTACCGAGAAAATTTTGTTGGAAACTGTAGTACCTGTAGTTATAGAAGGGCGCGAAGTAAGCGGCTCGTTTTTAGTGTTGCCAGGCGACGAGACCAGGACCTTGTTAGGAATGGATTTCTTGTCCCGGGCTGGCATGATGCTGGATACAGGGCGAGGTAAGTGGATGTTCGTAGACCATCCTCACCGCCACTACGACTTTATCCAGACATACACTATGAAGACAACCGATGCCGAGCTGCTGTGTGCTAATTCCGCAGCTCTCGAATTACGCCCGAATGAAGGTAATAAGTTAACGACAGAGCAAAAACAAGCTCTCAATGCTTTTATTAACGGTAGAGCAGTCCAGTTTGCCCACGATGGGCCGGCTACTGAATTCGCCACCCATCGCATTAAGGTAAAGCCAGGCCAAGAGCCCATCTCGTCCCCACCTTACAGGTTATCACAATATAAAAAGGGAGCTCTACAGACGGAGCTGGATAAGCTGCTTGAGGATGACGTCATCGAGGAGTGCGAGTCCCCTTGGGCCGCCAATGTCGTTCTTGTGCCTAAGAAGGATGGAAGCCTACGCCTATGCATCGACTACCGGAAACTCAACCAGGTGACGGAGCCAGACAGGTACCCTTTGCCTAGGATGGAGGACGTGCTGCATGCGGCGAAAGCAAGCGCCTATATGACCACGTTGGATCTCCGGTCAGGGTACTACCAGGTGGCCGTTGCTGGCGAAGACAGAGACAAAACGGCATTCACGACCCCACTGGGAACTTTTAGGTTCAAGCGCATGCCGATGGGCCTGCGTAATTCTGGGGCCACATTTCAACGCCTTATGGACAGATTTCGTTCAAACCTGAAGGGAGTAGAACTTCTTATCTATTTAGATGACCTTATCATCCAGTCTCCAGAGCCGTTCGAGAGACACTTGGAGGACCTAGAGGCCGTCTTTAACCGTCTGAGTATGTACAATTTACGGGTGAACCGCGACAAAAGTCACTTTGCCAGGGAATCAGTTAAGTTCCTGGGCCACATTATTATGCCAGGAGGTATTCAGATGGACCCAGAAAAAACAGCTGCAGTCAGGGACATGGTGGTCCCACATAATGTGAAACAGTTGAAGTCATTTCTTCAAACGTCGAGTTGGTTCCGGCGCTTTATTGATAATTACGCAGAAGTTGCAAGGCCGCTCACTGATCTATTAAAAAAGGTAAGTGTGTGGAAATGGGGCACTGAGCAACAAAATTCATTCGAACGAATCAAGACGCTCCTAATATCTGCCCCGATACTGCGTCAGGCGGACGAGACCAAACCGTTCGTGCTATGCACCGACAGTAGCGGGTACTGTCTCGGCGCAGTCTTGATGCAGGGGGAGGGGGTCGATGAAAGGCCGATCGAATACGCGAGTCGACTTCTTACCAGTGCCGAGAAAAATTACACCACGACCGAAAGGGAGGCACTCGCCGTCGTGTGGGCTTTAGGTAAGTTTCGCGGTTACTTGGAAAACGCGAAAGTCATCGTGAGGACAGACCATCAACCGCTGCGATGGTTGATGAGCCAGAGATCACCGAGCGGACGTCTAGCGAGGTGGGCATTAGTTTTACAAGATTACGACTTGGAGATCACGTATACTCCGGGTCGTTCGAACGTCGTGGCGGATACGCTATCGCGCCCAGTCTGCGCGGAGGAAGCAAACTGCGACGTGAACTACACGACAATCGACATGCCGAGACGCAGCAGCGGTGATGTTCGCGAAAACCAAATGAAAGACCCGGAGGTACGAAAGATTATTCAGGACTTAGAGTCTGACGAACCCTTTAGGGGGAGACCATGGTGTGACCGTGGCTATACAATATCGGACGGCATTCTTTACCGATATTGCTTGGAAGGCGAAGTAGACGACGAGGAAGGAGCATGCTTGGTAGTACCGGAACACGAACGCAGTCAGGTAATGAAAGACCTGCACGATTCGCCCACGGCCGGTCACTTTGGTGTGGAGCGCACACTGAGTCGCGTCCGGACTAGATATTATTGGCCTGGCATGCGCGCCTATGTCGCTAGGCACATCAAAGAGTGCATACCTTGTCAGCGTTATAAAGCTGACAATCGCAAACCAGCTGGCCTTTTGCAAACGCCTGCCGTAGCTCGTCGATTTGAAGTCGTGTCTGTCGATTTATTTGGCCCTCTGGTAGAAACTCCCAGGAAGAATAGGTGGGTTCTTATAGTTGAGGACGTGTGTTCACGCTGGGTGGAATTGTTTCCCCTAGAGAGTGCTACCAGTGTCGAATGCGCGCAGACACTTGCCAACGAAGTGTTTCTTCGATACGGGGTATCACGTCGCCTCATTTCCGACAACGGCGTGCAATTCGTCAGTGAAGTGATGCAGCAAGCTTGCCATGTTCTAGGGATCACACAGGTACTCACCCCTTACTATCACCCGCAAGCCAACCCGATCGAGCGAAAGAATCGAGACCTTAAGCCGCAGCTAGCGATTCTCGTGGGACAGGACCACGAGACATGGGATCTACACTTAGCATCTATAAGGTTTGCTATGAATTCAGCAGTTACCGCCAGCACCGGTTTCTCCCCAGCATACCTCACCTTTGGGCGGGAATTGCGTGCACCATCGGATGCTTTATCGGACATGAGATGTATCCTAGAACGAGACAATTTCGTGCCTAGTATCACTCCTTTCTTGAAACGCTTGTCCTACACCATGGAGGAAGCAAGGGACACACACGAGAGAGCGCAAGCGACACAGAAGGAGTATGCAGATCGATCGCGGCGCGAGTCACCACAGTATCGCGTTGGGGATTTAGTCCTCTTAAAAACGCAGGGACCGAACGACGCTGGTCGCGGGCAATCCGCCAAATTCATCCCGCGTCGCGACGGCCCCTATAGAGTATGTCAAGTCGTAAGTCCGACGACGTTCGACCTCGAAAGCGTCCAAACTGGAGTAAACATAGGCAAATATCATGCGTAACATCTCACTCCCTTCTCGGGAGAAGTGGAGCTTCCTGTTAGGGGGAGAGGTAGACCGCGCTGTTATGAGTGCTAGTTCGCCTGTACGGTTCTACAGGCGGACTAGAGGGGGAGGATGTAGCGCGGGAAATGTAATCGGCCGTTGGAGAGGCATCCAGTACGCGCGGGAGGAAGGGAAAGGCACGCCACCCCGCGCGGTGCCGTGATTGGTCCGCGCCGAGCGCTCGATCCGTTACTATAGCAACGCGGCGCCGACTCGCGGCGCTCGCAGCGCCCGCGGCCCGCCGCGCAATAGGGTGAGCTTGATCGAAGGCTATCCGACGCACGCGCGCGCATCTCTCATTTTCTCTCCTCGTAATTTGAATAATCTGTAATATCGGCCGAAAGTCCATCGCTATTCTCGCCACGAACTTGCCATATTGCAGTGGACTTGTTACGAGTGAAAGTTTCCTTTAGTCTCTTGGGAGAACAATATACGTTAAAGTGTATTTGCAGTTTCATTCCGACCCCTTGAGGCTAAAATCTTTTATTACATGTTCGTCTTGTCGTACAAATAATATTAAGTCTTATTTTACAAGAGCTACATTCTAAAATTGTATAAAGATGTTAGACAATATCTCCAATTAAATAATTGGCTAATTTCCTTTTAAATGCATTAAGAGTGTTAATATTTTTGATATCTATAGGTAAATTATTATATACCGTGCTCCCTCGTTAGTAAACATTTTCTTGCCATAATTGGTTCTGATTTTTGGCAACACCAGAAAACTACCACGCCGGTTACTGCGTTAGCTGAAAGATTGCCATTTGGAAAAAGTAATGTTAGATTGAACGGCTTTTGTGAATATTTTCTTGATAAAAATGCAAGTACTATAGATATATAATTGGTTTATATTCATTATTTTGGTGTCACTGTAGATTTTAGACGTTGAAGTTTGGTATGGGTATCGAAAAATGGGTTTTGATGATTTTATTTTGAGCTATTTGGAGACTTGCTAGTCTTGTCTTAGTTGCACTACCCCACACTTCAATTAAATACAATAAGTGTGACATAGGACGTCCACTACTGAACATAGGCCTCCCCGATATATTTCCCTTCAGTCCGTTGTAAGCGGCCCGCGTCCAGCGTGTTCCTACCGTCCTTATCAGATCGTCTGTCCACCTTATGGATGGACGTCCTACGCTGCTAGTATTTTTGGATTTTTCCAATTAGAATTATCTCTATATAATATATAGAGCAACAGGCTCGCCTTCTAGCACACATGGGACCAACCATATTACCCAACATACTAGCGAAATGTGGGTGTACCTACTATGGTACTGAGTCTTGTGTACATCTCTGCCTGCTGCCAATGTGATTGGGCATGATTGTATGTTATGTTATTACTAAAAAAATAAACCAGTAAAACACCATAGTTCGAGGGAACTACGTAAGAGGTTACGCCATCGGGGATCGCTAAATAGTTACTTTGCTTTGGCTAAGCGCTCATCCTCTAATTAGTTCAGTCAAAAGAATCAAAATATCATGAAGCAATTTACTAGTTCAGGCATCTATAAAAACATTTCATGCGAATGCATATCAAAATATTACAAACTGTAATAGGATGATTGAAGGACCATTAATTTGGTCCAATCATTTGTAAATTTGAGAACCAATGCAAAATGTGCTGTGTCCCAATTATTAAATTGTGACTTTGTTTCGTTATAGCAAGTTCCGTTTGTTTTTCTTGGTGCGACAAAGTACCTGAATGTTTATAAGATTTTGTCTTCATGTTTAAGTAGTCTGCACTTGTTGCTTTAAATTCAAGCGATTTAGTTTTTAAAATGGATGACGCTACTCGATTCGGGTTATTCCGTTCCTCCGAGACTCCCATTGTTTTTGAAAAATACATATTCATAATACATTGATGTCTGTTTTCTCTACGACATATTTTAATACAAATTAATGCCAGCTGAATCATGGAATTTAGGACCATTTCCGAGACTACCGCGAATTTCTAAAAATGCTGTCATGTGACCGATTTCGATATAACTTCAACGGCATCATTAGGTACAAACATTTTTGAAAAATAATTATTAGTCTTTGCCGGATATAGGAGTTGATTTTAAAATTTGATTTTAAATGGTACTATCTGAAATTGTCGCATTCATAGTTAAACAATAACATACAATCACGCCTTTTTACCGAGAGTGTAGGCAGCGGTGTACCCAGGACTCAGTCCAATAGTAGGCACACCCACATTTCGCCAGTATGTCATTGATCCCATGTAATACGGGCCGAACCTATTGTTATCTACCAGACACAGTTCCAGGCAGTTGTTGAGATAATGAAAAAATCCAATATTAAACTGCTGCCTGACCTGTGAATCGAACCCGGGACCTACTGATCGGCAGTCGAGTTTGCGCTCACTACGCCACCGAGTCAGTCCAATCGAAGCAGTGTAATATTTTGTAATAAACTTAAATATGTACTTAAATATTGATTAAAACGACCTTTGGATATTCAAAATAACGACTTCGAGATGTAAACTTAATTACAAGAGAACTTTTATACAAAATAACAGCACCTTCTATTTAGTAAACAAATAAGTGAATTATATTATATTAATTAACACACAATATAGGTAATAGGTATGTTTATATCACTTACCAATGAATGGGTCCCATGTTTAGGTAATTAAATAAAAATGATAATCACTGCAGGTCCGTCATAATTTAAAAAAACAAAACTGTTTTTATTTTTTTTTTCTTGCTAAACCAGGTTGTAGTTATACGTAGCCAGTATGAAAACTGAGATTTGTCTGAGGCGACTCCCGTGACATATATCAATTAATTCATACCACGCAAACGTTTTTAATGTTCAATTGCGAGGTTCGTCTGTATACTAGTAAGGCTTACAACTACAGGCAATAGTCTTGAGCGGATGGACCGCATGGACATAATATTTAGGCCAAAACCATTGATTTAAAGAAAAGGGAGATGAGCTACTGGCTTCTTGAAAATGAAAAGCTCAAATTTGGTCCCATTAGGTCCACGTACGTCAGTAAAGTAAGGTCGTACGAGCGACTAATATTGTCTCAGTCCCACTTCGGTCTTAAGTACGTCTTTCTGTCTTTGTTGTTCATTATATTGCACTGTGCAAACTGCACACTGAGCAAATTGCACGTGCCAGTTGTTGAGGAAGCGTATGGGTTCGTTTCTTAGGACCCTATACTAGTCCCGGAGAGTCAACAACACACACTAAATCTGGGTACTCCGGAACGTGGCTCTCCGGCACCGGGGCCCTAAGAAACAAAGCTGAGTTTTGCGATGTATTTAATTCCTTGTATTTTATAATAAGAACGACAACACGTGTTTCCCGCACCGAAAGCGTCTGATCGGGCGCGCTCACTTTTGTTTTTCTTATACTTACCTAGTGTAACGCGCGCACATGCCAACCACCGACTACCAGCTATAAGGACACCAGCCTTTGCCGAACATACCAACCTCAATCCCTGCAGAGTACACCCACCTTCGTCGAGCTCACCAGCCAGTCATAAGCTAGTCCATGAGATACATTTACATTTTATTTACGCCCTCCAGATTCAAATAGACCGTT
This sequence comes from Hemistola chrysoprasaria, assembly GCA_947063395.1. Classification (NCBI taxonomy): domain Eukaryota; kingdom Metazoa; phylum Arthropoda; class Insecta; order Lepidoptera; family Geometridae; genus Hemistola; species Hemistola chrysoprasaria. Next base: position 5,947,012 of record OX346733.1, on the reverse strand, counting down.
AGAAGCAAACACATTCTTCGAAAAGCCTACAAAGCACAGCAGCAAAGGAAGCGGATCGTCAATAAAGTCTCAGTGAGAAGCGCAAAGCATATGATGTAGAGTGCAAAGACCTATATTTCCAAGAAATAAAAGCAATGGTACAAATATTTAGCCACCTACTTCGATTTGGTTTCACTATTCTTGGAATAGCGAAGCAACTCAAACTACACAAGACGCCATTCCTGTCTGTTCTACGACTAAAAAAGGCTGGGTTTTTTGATCACTGGTTAAGTCGACCAATGGTTAAATTTTTTTGCTTATAGTTAAAATTCGAGAAAATTCGTTTTTTCATCCCTGGTTAACTATTTTTTATTACACGATTTAACCATTGGTTAGAAATTTAACTATAGTTAGTTTAACAAATGGTTAACTTAACGGTAACTAACGATCAAGAAACCTGCCCTAAGTTTGTTCTAAATAATTGTGCTCTTTACGCATGCCGGCATCTGTGATCTGTGCGTAGCTACATGAAGGCAATCAAACCAATCGATTCACCAAGCTCATACGGCTATTTGGCCCATAGACCATCGGCAAATAATATAAATTGATCCAGCAGGCATGTCGTGGGTGCGTAAATTTCAATTTTCATATGACCTAGTTTTTATTGAGATCTACTTACCTAACGACCCCATACGTTTCACTTAAGCTAAGATCATATATAAGTTTTTAACTATAGTTACTTAATATTAATGCTTTGCACCAGCTATTTTAACAATAACCAATTAAAAGCGGACGTCCTTGTAAGAATTGTCCAAATTCCGGAAAAAATGGTAATCTGTTAGAGCAAGATCCGGGGAGTACGGTGCATGTCGCAGACATTCAAATTGTAGCTCATCTAACTTAGTGGTTGTTTGTTATGCAACGACGTCTTACGTTTCACTTAACCTAAGATCGCATATAAGTACTTAACTATAGTTATTATTAATGCTTTGCACCAGCTAACTTTAAAATAACCAATTAAAAGCGGACGCGGCCTTCTACAAATTTGACACGATCCTATGAAAAATTTACCAAATCGATGTTTAATGTTTTGTATTTTGTTTTGTATTTTTTACCTGTTTCCTCCAAATATTATTAACCCATTGCATAAATTTATATCCTGTTATTGTTATAGTGAAGTAAACTATCTCCCTGTCATTTTAGTTTCTCTTGTAAACACTTAGTTTTGAACTTGTGAACTTCTAAAAACCCCAGTTTTACTCGCGTGATTGGACGTTCACTACAAACAAATTAATAATTTATAAAATTATAGAGACATATGTTTACCTTATCTTCAAAACATCACGATATAAGAGTCTCAAATAGGTTTTACATATTCGGAGGAAACAGGGGAATACAAAACATCGATTTATTAAATTTTCCATGGGATTGTGTCAAATTACTGGCAAATATCTGGTTAGATCAATAATTAAGAGTTGCAAGCTAATATTAAACGTTAAAAGTTGTTAAAATACTTAGTACAAAACAACAACGCCTAATATTAGTGTAACCAAAAATTTGACGGTCGGTCATAACCATTGGGTATTGTTAAAGTTGGTACAACTCAGCCTAAGTTTAGGTATAAACTTAACTAAGCATCTATAATAAGTATTACTTACCCAATAATAGCACAGTAATAGTAATATACTAACGTTACTTAACTCACTCAACGCATGCCTCGGTCTAAGCGTAAACTATTATACTTATTAGGTAATTCTGTCGCCTATTTCCAATTGACGCCCGAATATAAATACTTATATATATTACTATATGTTGATTGAAGTATTCCTCAGTACTATGACAAGCCAAAATATATAAATTAAATATTTTCTTGTTTTTAATTAATATCAATTGTTAAGGGGTATTTTACAGGAAAGCAAAAGTTGACCCATTGATCAGTATATTTTTCTGAACATATTAATTTCAAACGGTTCAGAATTATTTCTATTTCAGATCGATTTTTCCCGCAATTTGATGCCACTATTAACTATTTTTCTATAAAACACATATTGAGAAGGACCAATTTAAGAGCGCTTTTACTTTTTTTAAGAGCTATTTTCACACATTTTTATAATATTATTATTATAATTTTATAATTAATTTTTATAATAATATAAGGTATACTAGGGTTTCTCATAGTGCGATTTTCATATCCTACCATGAGAAACTAGTACGAATATTAATACCTAGGTTAACTATACCAAACCAACATTGAGACTATTTACAAGAGTTGTATCTTCTGATCTGATGATTAAAATTTTACATAAGATCACAGAAGGCCAAGCATTACACGGAAATAACTTAGTTTTCCCCATTTTAAATCTCTTTCGCGCCCGAACAATGCATATGTGTTGTCTCGTTCTAACCCCTGGGCCCTGGGACTAGTTTCCCTCGGTCACTTAACTAGCGGCCCAGCGGACCAGATGAGAATAAGTAACAAATTATAAACTCTTGATAGAAAACAATTAATTGTTCTAATATCAAATTCATCTCAATTGGACCGTAAATTCTTGCCATTCTAATAATTCATTTATTGTCCTAACGCTTATTATATCGTCTATCGAGTCCCATTAGGAACTGCAGTGCCAAGGATGCAATAATGCAGTAAATATAGGCCGCGTTCATAGAACTCCATGACTAATGTATCCCGCGTGCAATAAGGAATGCGATAGCTTACAGTAAAGTCTTAATGAACGCTAATAGACCGCTGAGCTATTTGTTATTTGTCTCTCAGAAGGCGTATCAGACATCATTATCAATTAATGCAGTACCTATGCAGTTAATCGATTTTACACCATATTTTATTTAATTTTTTTTTAACAATGCTATGTACTATGAATTCAATTTCGAATTTACGCGCGTAATAAAAAGATACAGCTACGTTATTTTTAAATTGACGTAACGTATTTTTTAAATAGAACAGTTATAACAGGTATAAAAATTATTATTTATTTGTATTTGGCAACATTTAATTTCATTACGTTTCTTTCTACGTACCGCTCGGATGTGGAGTGTCATTTTGACATAGAAATTCGAAATGTCAAAAGTCAAATTTCACTAAGAAACCGGTAACGGAACGTAAAATCAAGTTGTCTCTTGGTGTCAACGTGAACAAACGCGTTATTTCATCATTTTCTCATTAATTTTCTATTAATTGTAGTGAAATAATTGAAACACTAGGATAAGGTATTTAAAACTCGCTTAGCGTTACCTTTTAATTGCCAGAATTTATTTATTAGTGAAGTGTAGAGGTTATAGATGGTGGATTGTTGCAGATGCCGTTGTCGTGTAGATTTTACCAGGAGAAGTATCCTGAGGTGGAAGATGTAGTGATGGTGACGGTGCGGTCCATCGCGGAGATGGGCGCGTACGTCCGCCTGCTTGAATATAACGATATTGAGGGCATGATATTGCTCTCTGAATTGTCGAGAAGACGTATCCGTTCCATCAACAAACTCATCAGAGTGGGCAAGACTGAGCCCGTGGTGGTTATCAGAGTGGATAAAGAGAAAGGTTATTAATTTCTACTTTTAATAAGCTGTAGAAATAAACAGTAGTAGTAACAACCGCAGTATCATCCTCTGAAAAGTATGTGTTATTCCTGGGTCTAAGGCTATCTACATACTAAATTTCAGCCCAAGCGGTTCAGTAGTTCTGGCATGAAGATCTAACAAACTTTCTCATAACCATATTCTTTATAAACTTAACACTGAACTCAAGTATTATATTATTCTGTACTAGCTGTTCCCCCGCGGCTTCACCCGCGTAGTTGTCGTTCCCGTGGGAATAAAAACTATCCTATGTCCTTTCCCAAGACTCAAACTATCTCGATACCAAATTTCATCTAAATCGGTTCAGCGGTTTAAGCGTGAAGAGGTAACAGACAGATAGACAGACACACTTTCGCATTTATAATATTAAGTATGGATTACTAAAAGAATGATGTGTCAAGTAAACACTATGCTTGGCAGGCGGCTTGGTGATCACAGTAGATAGATAACTTGGAAATGATGAGAGTTACTGCCCCCTCTCCGAATATTTCCCTGTGCTGGGTCTCAAGGCTCCCACGGGATGATAAAGGGGTGGCCCTATTATATAGCCGGGTACCATACTCTGGGAACCATAATCTTCATATCCTTTGAAATTTAAAATTATTTCTATTCACAATAACATTGTCAATAATCTGCACTTCCCAGGTTACATAGACTTGTCAAAACGTCGTGTATCAGCGGAAGACATAGACAAGTGTACAGAGAGGTATGCTAAAGCTAAAGCTGTGAACTCCATCCTGCGACACGTAGCTGAACTCCTTAACTACGAGAGCTCTGATCAACTTGAAGAGCTATACAAGAGGACGGCTTGGCGTTTTGAGGAGAAATACAAGAAAAAAGCATCGGCTTACGACTTCTTCAAACAGGCTGCTGTGTGGGTATTAATATTAGTTAAAGAAATCTTTTAAGTGAGATTTTGCCATATTCATCCTAAGAGATCTCATCCCATCCTATGAGATCTCATCCCATCCTACCAATATTATAAATCTTAAATCTTAGTACAATATAAAACAGTTTTACATAGATAGATATATAGATAAACTCTTAATTGCTACATCACAAACAAGAATTAGTCTTAAAAATAAAATATACATTAAGTATAACAATAAAATAATAATAGTGTAACAATAGGCGGTCTTATCGCTAAAAGCGATCTCTTCCAGAATACCGTATATCACATTTGTTACATAAACAAAACGCTAGCGTGTTGTTACTTGACCCTAGCGCCATCTAGCGCTGTTTCTTTTGTGTATATGTTAGTTACTCTTTCACGCCAAAACTACACTGAACCTACTGTAGTTTTACAGTAAAACAGTGTTAAAGAGTAGTTCCTCATGTATGGAAAATATGTGCCCAGTTATTAACTTGGCCCCAAGCATGCAGGGTGCGTTGTGCCACACATCAGTTGCATTTCAAAATATGTTTCCCAGTTAAAGCACAAAAGAGATACTCATCAAAATCATTTAAATAAATAGCGACTCTAGTTCCGATGCAAAAAGTGCAAATCACGGTGCACATCGCCTAAATACATATTGTTATAATAACCTATATAATCTCCCTCTCTTTCCATCGCATATCTCTTATTCCTTCTAACTACATTAGGGATGTGAACTTTTAAACTTGTCTATGAAACTATATTATCTCCCTTGGAAGTGACAAAAACGTGAAATTTCTTCCAGAGACCCATCAGTCCTCAACGAATGTGGACTCGACGAGAAGACAAAGGAAGTTCTACTTGCCAACATCAAGAGAAAACTCACATCCCAAGCAGTGAAGATTCGTGCTGACATTGAATGTGCGTGCTATGGATATGAAGGCATCGATGCAGTGAGAGCTGCGCTTAAAGCTGGACTTGCACTGTCTACTGCTGAGATGCCTATTAAAATCAACCTTATTGCTCCACCTTTATATGGTAAGCCCTTAATAGATATGTCACAGGATACTCGGAAAAGTTGAATCATTGCTAAATTCTAAGACAATTGCACAAAACTAGATAATTGGAAAGCTTGAAAGATTTTCTCAATCTTCCAAGCTATGTATTTATTTATTAATAATTCAGCACAATGCTAGGACTAACTTAATGCTAGTGTAGCATTTTCTACCAGTTATCCTAAAACTAGAGAAAATGTTACAGAAATTGGGTGGAGCGCAAAACATGAAAACTTTAAAATAACTAAAACTACTTAATTAAGCAAAACATAAAACAAACAGCAAATAATCATAAAACCAAAAATAAATAATAATAGTCATGTACTTATATATAAACCACAATATATAGGCATAATACAAGTACTATGTACATAAATAAAATAAAATACACCTACTTAAATTTAAAAATATGAAGTTATATATACCTACATAATAATATATACAATATTAATATACCTAGATAAATAACATTATGTAGGGTCTTAACAAAATTGTATTTACTTTTTTTTTCAATTTTTTCATAACAAACTTTTTTTAACCAAATCTTACCAAATCTTTTTCCTTAAATATATCAATATGTTTAACGAGTATATATATGACCCTGCCTTTGGCAAAGCCCCTAACAACAACAAATCCAATTTTCAGTCTAGTCCTACTCCACAAACATTACTTTAGCCCATCCACTCCTTTTTCCCGAAGGGCTAAGCAGAGGTACACTGTCAACCCACATTTCGCCAGTATGTTATTGGTCCCATGTCATAGGGGGCGAGCCATGAACCTAAAAAAAAGGTGGACTAAGTCTTATAAAACAAAAATTGAAGCACCATAGTAAGCCAGCTCGCTAGTGGTTAACTTGATGGCATGCACACATTCACACCATCAAAACAGTACTAGTTCATGTAAAAGAAACCAGGGGATGTGTGCGTGACATGTTTGTATAGCGAGCAGGCCTACTATGGTGCTGCACTCTTTATTTTAAAGGACTCTGTCCGCCTTTTTTTTTAGGTTCATTGGGCGAGCCTATTGTCATCTACTGGGGACAGTTGCAGGCTGTCATTGACAAAATTCCAACTGGAATAAATAATGCAAATCATTTTTTACCTGCTAATTCCAGCTAATTTCACTTAATCACATTAAATTATAATTTCAGTAATGACAACCTCAACGCCCGAGAAAACCGACGGTCTGAAAGCCCTACAGGACGCGATAGACAAAATAAAAGAAACAATTGATGCGGCTGGTGGAGTTTTTAACATTCAAATGGCCGTAAGTTTTTATAACCTTATACGGTTTAATAGCGGTCGGCAAAAGTGGAGGGGTGCTTTGCGCAAGTGTACAGTCGCGCATATAATTATTAAGCAAGTTTTTTAGTAACTACCTAATTTGTCAAGTTAGTAGTATGAAAAAAGGTGCACTAAGCGGTTCGGGCATGCGCCAATTAAAAAAATTAAACTTATGTTTTAAATTGTTAATCAAAAGGACACGTCATATTATGTGGTAAGTAATTTATTCCTAGAGAGTAATAGTCTCAAAATAACACGTCATTTCGTGATATGTAAAATTAAATAATACAATTTCGAAGTCTTAAACCTCAACTAGACTATCTTCATTATCCGAGCTGTCATCGCTCACACTCCACTACGAAATATGCCCGCGACTGTGCGCAGGGGACTTGAGACGCGTGAACGGTAAGGCGGGGTGAAGAAGACTGAGCGACTAATGCAGCGCCTCTCCCGTCGCACCTCATTCCTGTTACCAAACAGATCTAAAAATCGACTGCGCATTCAAGGTCAGCGCTATCAAACCGTGACGCGGCCTGTACTCTCATTTTATTAAAATTATAAATTAATATAAAGGCGTTATGGGTACCTTTGCATCAGGTTTTTTTTTTTTAATTGTTTGCAATTCGGTTTAAGTTTGACATTATGTAATAATTTTTAATAAAAAATCCATTGTTTGACATGTTATTATAAATATTTGAATCAAATGTAAAAATTGATTTAATAATAAAAAAAAAATTTAATATTTGGTAATATTATTGGAAATAACATTCTTCTACCCGGCAATATAAGATAGATGGTGAAAGGTTTTCTGGGCCCAGCTTCCTTGGATTCCACGCCCGTTCCCTTTACGATATTAGAGGGATTTTTGAAATTAATTAAATACATTTCCAGCCTAAAGTGGTAACAGCAACAGATGAAGCCGAGTTGGCGCGGCAGATGGAGCGCGCCGAGATGGAGAACACAGAGGTCGCTGGAGACTCCGCAGAGGAAGACGAAGATGAGGGTATGTATACTGTGCACGAGACCTATGTATCACCAGTGTTGTGCTATTTTACTCTTATATCCTTTAATGTTTTTTTTTGTTATGATAAAGAAAATTTTTGTAGTGGTAGGCCTCTTTTGCAGGAGGCCGCCTGGGGAAGTATCACACCTTTGCCAGTTATTCATCCGCCAAGCAGTAATGTGCAAACATTACTGTGTTTCGGTCTGAAGGGCAATGTTACCAGCGAGATTACTGGGCATGACAAGTTTCAACAACTAATATCTCGGGATGACAGGCGCAGTGCAGTGCCACGCAGAATTTTGAATATTAAAACACTGGGTGGCACTGGGTGTCTGATATGGGCGATCATGATGCTTACCATCAGGCACCTGATTTGCTCGTCTTGTTACTCACTATCATAAAAAAAAAAGATTCAGAATTCCATCGTTTTATGTCGAAGACTATAAAATAAAAATTGTGTGAGTTACGGCTATACAAAGTTATTTCGGATTGAAAAGACGGAACTTCAAACCGTACTTCTTACGATTTGATGGACTACGTCTGACACATTACCAGTATTTATATTTTAAAAAGGGATGTATTTAATATTAATGAAACCAAATTAAAATACATCTACCTTTTTAATTTAATAATATTAACTATAAAAATATTTTTTTCGGCTATAGTTTTAAAATGCTCTGAACGTCATAACATGGCAGACTCTTCTGACGTATCGCCGGCCGCTCGCTCGGCTGAGTTGTGATCTCAAGACAAGCTTAACCTCACCATCACCATCAGGCGGCCATTCTACGTGTTTGTCATCTATGGCATAAAAAATAATAATAATATGAGACAACTGCCACATACGATCATCTGGTCCCAAACTAGGCTAGAAGCCTGTACTATAGTAACCAGATGACTGATATACATACTTATATAAGCTTATAACACCCAGACACAGATCAAACAGACATGTTCATGCACACAAATGTTTGACCTGGCCGGGGATCGAACCCGGAGCCAGCGGCACAGAAAGCAGAGTTACTACAATCTGAGCCATCGAGGCTGTCAAAAAAAAAGTGTAAAAATTATTTTTGAAGTGCATTTATTTATTTCCCTTTAAAAGAATTTAAATTTTTCTTCCAGGTATGGGTGACGCGCGCGTCGATGGTGAAGTACCTCAACAAAATGGCGCTTCCGATGACGAAGATGAAGATTGAATCATTAATATTATTGTAATACCTACGACCTACGCATATTATGAATGTATATTATAGCAACTCTGCGTTACTAATTAAATATATACACGTTTTATACACAAAAGCACTTTTACTATTATAGGTATAGCTCGACACAAAAGAGTAGAAACGGAACTAATTTAAAGTGTATGTGTTGATTAAATTGTTTTTACTCTTGTAAAAGACAGTGGCGCCCCCATTATTTTCTACTCTTTTGTGTCTAGCTATACAACAAGCCGTGACTTCGCAATGAGGCCGTGACTTCACAATGAGGAACGTTTCCAATCTCACTGAGGTTGTTTACAGAGTTCCTGTGGCCATCTGTACATTCTGTATCTATAAGGCTACGTCTGTGACGTCATTATTCATTATACAGATTCATACATCCATACTTATATTATAAATAAGAAAGTGTGTGTCTGTTACCTCTTTCATTTAAACTCTGTATTGTCTCTGTCTGTCTTTGTAGTGGTAGACCTCTTTAGCAGGGGCCGCCTGGGGAAGTACCACACCTTTGCCAGTTATTCATCCGCCAAGCAGTAATGTGAAAACATTACAGTATTTCGGTCTGAAGGGCAATGTTACCAGCGAAATTTAGTAATTTCGCTGGTAACATTGCCCTTCAGACCAATCAGACAAAGAGAGAGAATTCAGAGAGAGAGTTGTTGAACCTCGTCAAGGCTAGTGCCTTGACGAGGTTCAACAACTCATATCTTATCACTAATATCTTAGGGTGACAGACGCAGTGCAGTGCCGCGCAGAATTTTGAATTTTAAAACACTGGGTGTTACTGTCTGATATGGGCAATCATGATGCTTACCATCAGGCACCTGATTTGCTCCTCTTGTCACTCACTATTATAAAAAAAAACATGCTGAACTGATGAAATTTGGTATAGATAATTAGTCCCGGGAAAGGACAGGATAATGTTTATCCCAAAAAAGGGTGTGAACCTTTGTCACTAAAGGGAGAGTCAATAACCACTGAACAGCTGGAACTGAAATTTGGTACATATATGTTGATAGCTTAGACCTTGGAATAACACAGGGGACGAAGCCTACGCGGGTGAAACCGCGGGGCACAGCTAGTATTTTTTTACGGGCTCATTTTTTTACGGGTTTAGGAAAAAGGCCAGGGCAGTAAACATATCTCCCTTAAAAGCGCCGTATTTAGGTTTGTGATACCAAAACACCCTAGACAGGTAAAACAAAATAAAAGTTAGTAATAAAAACGAAATAATACGTGATTTAATTACATTAATTCATTTCTATGTACAAAATAATTATTAAGTCGGATCATTTAATAGAAAAATCCATAATCTCTACAGCACAAACATAAAATAGGTAATAACAATAAAACCAATAGGGGCATAACTAAATGTAAAGGTTATCATTAAACTAGGTACTCAGTGTCTTATTTTCTAAATTAGCTTCCTTATAGTTTCTTTCCATTTATTCTATTAAGTTTACTTCTGTTTATTTTGTCGAAGAATAAAAGTCCGGCCGCACGTTCTACAGTCTCAGGGGGCACCTGAAATTTTTTTAAAATAGGTATGGGATTTATTTAATAGCACTTCGATGAAAACAGCTATAAAATTGTATATCAGCACTTTAAAATAATATTTATAATTTAATAATATATTAACTATAAAAATAATCATTTCCACTATAACTGTGTCGAAAAACACAAGACAAACCTAACCTACAGAAGTCGGCTTGCTCTGAACTTTATAAAATGTCAGAATCGGATCTGGTGCTTTGCCAGCCGCTGCCGCGGCACGCTTGCTACGCTTGCTCGGCTCGCGCATTGTGATCACAAGACAAACTTAAACCTAACCTACAGACGTCGGCTTGCTCTGAACTTTATAGTGGAAACCATTATTTTTATAGTTCATTCAATTATTTTTAAAGCTAAACATTGTAAAGTGTGCATCAACAACATAAGCTGCCCTACGGCCTTTTCGGTGGCGTAGTAGACGCAAGCTCGACTGCCGATCATGAGGTCCCGGGTTCAATCCCCGGATATTGAATTTTTCCATTAGGAATTATCTCAATAACTGCCTGAATCCGGAACTGTACTATGCCCGGTAGATGGCAATAGGCTCGCCCCCTATTACACGGGACCAATAACATACTGTCGAAATGTGGGTGTACCTTCTATGGGACAGAGTCTTGGGTACACATCTGCCTACCCCTTCGGCGTGATTTTATGTTTTTTACAATATATTAGAGTTTGAGTCTAAATGAAAAATGGGGGATGCCAATGGATTTCCAATGACTGATATGGCAATGGCAATGACTATGATATGATAATGATTTTTATTGTTAACAACTAAAACATAGAGTATTTGGGGGGAAGCCGAAGAGTACAGTTTGGCTCCGGTGCATTTTCGAGTGTTTGACGTGTAATAATGATGGAATATTACGTGTTGAGTGTTTTCGAAGATACACAATTTTCTTGGCAAGTGATGCGAGAGTTGAAATGTAATTTTTCGTGTTCCCACCAAAATTCCGGCAGCTTCTTGTTAAGACCACCACTTTACTAGAGCTGTACTTGACTGGGCTTGCCCTGACTTATTAACTTGAAAATGTATATATCTTGACCAGTGTCAGTGTATTTGCCAGTGCAAATACACTAACGCGTGAGTCCATGAATGTCCCGTGTAATCAGGCTATAAATACAAAACTTGACACTGGCAATACATTCGTACATTCATACATTCACACCTTTTTCCCGAAGGGGTAGGCAGAGGTGTACCCAGGACTCAGTCCCATAGTAGATACACCCACATTTCGCCAGTATGTTATTGGTCCCATGTAATAGGGGGCGAGCCTATTGCCATATACCGGGCACAGTTCCAGACTCCAGGCAGTTATTGAGATAATTCCTAATGGAAAAATCCAATATTTAGCACTATGCCTGACCTGGGGATCGAACCCGGGACCTCTTGATTGGCAGTCGAGCATGCGCCCACTACGCCACCGAGGCAGTCGTGTGGGTCCATAAAAGAAGAAAAAAGAACTAAAACATACCATATAGGAAGAGACAGGCGTCTCGTCAGGTATCTTCTGATTGGGCATGACATAGGCCTCCATGTCGAGACAACCGTCACCAGCCTCCGCCACCACAACCTTGTAGAAATGTGTGGGGACGGCCACGGTGTTCGCTCCTATCACTTGATATTTTACGTACGACTTGCCGTCTGATTCTTTCCTGAAAATAATTTTTTTATTTATTTATTTATTAAGCTATTGCATAGCTTCTATCGCGGGCCTTGAGCGTGGAGACCGAATCCAGAAATTCCGTAACGAAAATAACCTAACACCCCCCACTCCGACCGGCACAGCGGTGATACTTTTTAGTTTTGCCATCTATCGATGAATAGCACTTTTAATGACTTTTTTGAAATATTACGCTTGTCTCTTTAGTTCAGCAACTCGCCTCTAGGTGGCATTGGTTATATCGGCGTTACTGCGCATGCGTAATCCCCCTCTTATGCATGCGTAATACTGCATAAATAAAATAAATAAATAATTATAAAGTCGATAAAAAATGCTATGCAATAGCTTTACCGCTTTACTATGCCTAACAATTATATTATTATACATACTTATATTTATTATAATAGCAAGCGTGGCAGCATCACTTGGTAACTAAAAAAAACTAATACATTTTAGAAATAAATTAAATGACATATGGAATATGTCAACTATACCACAGACTATACTGAATATGTATGTGTGTATTTATTTGATTATTGATGTCGCCACGCGCGTTTTGACTGCACTACCAAAAAAAACAAAGCTTCGAGAATCTCATTCACCTCGTTGGCTCAGCCGGTAGTAACTCTGCTTTCTGTGCCGCAGGGCCCGGGTTCGATCCTCGGCCAGGTCAAATATTTGTGTGCATGAACATGTCTGTTTCATCTGTGTCTGGGTGTTATAAGCGTATATAAGTATGTATATCAGTCATCTGATTACCATAGTACAGGCTTCTAGCCTAGTTTGGGACCAGATGACCGTGTGTGGAAGTTGTCCCATATTATGTACCTATACAGACTTTACTGCTATATAAAATTACCTAGGTAAATATAATGGTCCCGTACAGCAGTACACATTGTCATAAACTTTGGTCAGCTTGCGGACATGACTCTCTAGCCTGTTCCAAGCGTGGCGATTGAAACCTTCTCCCACCTGAAATAGAATTATAAATTCATAAGCCACTTTATACATTACTAAATAGGACTTATCCAATTCTGTGGTTGTTGTTTTTAGGGTTCCGACCTGAAAAGGGAAATTGGGAACCCTTATTGGATCACTTTTTTGTTCGTCTGTCAAGACTCTTTTTTCACGGGAACGCGTGGAGGTATCAAGTTGAAATTGATATCAAATACTCAGGTCTGAGGTCCCTTGTGGCTGTAAAAATTGTATGATTATGTAGGTACCTCTAAGTAAACGCAATCAAATGTTATGGACATTTTACTGCATACTTCCATACTTTGCGCGTATGAAATGCTTTTTGTCGCAACAAAGTCAAAGTCAAAAAGATTTATTCAAATAGGTCACAATCTGACACTTTTGTACGTCAATGAAAATAAACAGTAATGAGTCTACTGTACGTTCGAAAAGATACCTTTTAAAGAAGAATGCACAAGAAACTTGTAGGGCTTAATTTTTTTAAATTATTGTTTTACAATATTTGGTTTGTTTTTGTGTGTGACATTGGGTACTTTTTATACCAATATTCCAATGTAAACAAAAGGGTAAATCCGCGGGGTACAGCTAGCAGTAGTAGTAGCATATGAGTAATACCTGTGGAGCCATGTTAGTAAGATAAAATGTCTGGTCAACATGTCTCTGAGCCAGTCTGTGGTTACCAGCCGCTGCCATGTGACCCCGGTCGAAACCAGACCCCTTGTAGTCACTGTTTAATGATCTACAAACACAAATAAAATATGCATTACCTTCCGACATTTAAAAACCTTAGACATTACTGTGTTCCGGTCTGAAGGGCAATGTTACCAGCGAAATTACTGGGCATGACGAGAATCAACTTCTAATATCTCAGGGTGACAGGCGCAGTGCAGTGCCGCACAGGTTTTTGAATTTTAAAACACTGGGTGGCACTGTGTCTGATATGGGCAATCATTATGCTTACCATCAGGCACCTGATTTGCTCGTCTTGTCACTCACTATCATAAAAAAAAAACACTATTTAAATTAAACACTCCAAAACATAGATTGTAGATGTAGCTTAAAAAACGCTGGCAACTTTCTTGAGTTGAATCTGACGGCGCTAGCCTCAACCCTGAACTCTTACCTGTAGGATTTTTTTTTAATGTGTACATAATTAACTCTGAATGAAACCGTCTATGAATGAAACTGTTTTTAGCATTGTTAATTAAGGCATTCTCAAATAGACAAACTTACAACTAGGGGAGTCCATAGCGTAATATATGTACTCTAGATGTTGGTTCCTATAATATTGATAAATTGGCAAAGTAATATTTTTTAGTTTACATATATTAATTACATGTATTTTAAATTTCACTTGCCTATTTGACTACCTCGATGGCGTAGAGGGCGCATGCTCGACTGCCAATCAAGAGGTCCCGGGTTCGATCCCCAGGTCAGGCAGTGTTAAATATTGGATTTTTCCATTAGGAATTATCTCAATAACTGCCTGGAGTCTGGAACTGTGCCCGTTAGATGGCAATAGGCTCGCCCCCTATTACATGGGACCAATAACATACTGGCGAAATGTGGGTGTATCTACTATGGGACTGAGTCCTGGGTGGTGTACCCAGGACTCAGTCCCATGCTATCTGCCTACCCCTTTGGGAAAAAGGTGTGAATGTATTGTTATGTTATGTTAAATTTCACTTTATAGAAGAATGTATTCTCTTGGGTTATATTCATAATTTGAAAAACTGTATACATGTAATAAGGTTATGATAATTTTTATTTTATTGTTAGTTATTAATATGTTTAATTAACTTTTTGGTAGCACTATGTTCGGTGGTTTGGTTGTACGCTGTAATGTCAACTTAGTAGTTATAATATATTAATTTATTTTGCCAATTTACAATTTAAAAGAGATCTATCAAAGCAGAGAATACCTGGCACAGATCAGCCCCCCATTCACGAGTTGTCGCACATACCAGTGCTGTCCTCCTCAACCATATTAGAGGGAGGAGGGCGGCCCACCACGCGACGCCGTCGCGAGTGACATCAGTTTAGTGAGAATGACTGCACCAAGTGTCCTCTGCTGCTCTACATCTAAAACTAAAAAAACAATAATATAACTGAAGGAGTGACCCAAACAGCTAAAAAGGAGCAGCAAAGGAAGGAACGGAAAGAAGGCCTTTGCCCTGCAGTGGGGCACTATGAGCTAAACTAATAACAATTTTTTTTTTTATCATAGTGAGTGACAAGACAAGCAAATCAGGTGCCTGATGGTAAGCATCATGATTGCCCATATCAGACACAGTGACACAGTGCCACCCAGTGTTTTAAGTTTCAAAATTCTGTGCGGCTGGTAATTTCGCTGGTAACATTGCCCTTCATACCGCAACACAGTAATGTTTGCACATTACTGCTTGACGGATGAATAACTGGCAAAGGTGTGATACTTCCCCCTGCAAATGAGGCCTACTACTACAAATTTAGATTAAAAAAACTCCTCACCTAAAGAACGGATGTATACTCTCATCAGGTTTAAATTCACATTTACTGCGATCCACCTGGTCATTCTTTTCTATATGGGCCTTAGTTATATGTTCAAACACCCAGTGAGGCACACGCGTCCTTCTGTCATACGACAGCACAAAATCATCGTATGAGCGCACATTGTCCAATCCAGGAAACCCGTATTTCATTATTTGGGATATCTGGAAAAAGTATTTAGTTGTAGATAAGTCAGGTATGAAATTTTATTTTATTGTGGGGTTAATTAGGTTACATTGCTAATAATATATAGGGGAAATCACAATGGGCGCAGACAGAAAGTGGCACTTCCAGAAATAAACTTTCGGCTCACAAAGGCTCTGCTAGACCTGAGCAAGCCCCAACTCAGAATGGTTACAGGTGAAATTACAGGTCATGGACCCTTTAACAAACATCTATGTTTTAGGTGTTACAGACAGCCCTCTATGCTGAGCATGCACGGAAGGGGAGGAGACAGCTGCTCATGTCCTTCTTGAATGTACAGGAGTAGCAGCATACAGGACACAGTACTTTGGAACCCCGGGGTCGCTCACCGAGATTGTGGGCAACCTGAAAGGGCTGCTGAAAGTCTTCTGAGAGCTAGGGTGGCTCGAGTGAGAAATCATACCTACACGCAAAATGGCGTATGATTGTAGGAAGTAGAGAGAAATAGTCTCTGTCTACCCACATAGGAATGAGGTGTGGCAGTATGTTTGTAAAAAGGCTATTAGGATTTAGAATTGGGTAATGGGGATGAGTAAGTACTCATCCTAAGAAGTCATGAAGATTGGAGATAGAATAGACATAACTAGATGAGAATAAGGATGCGCTGTGTTGACCACAGCTAGGTAGTAGTAATAGTATTGATTAGTTGTGGTGGAAAAAGCCGGGAATAAAAATTGGTTTTGGGAAGATTTATATCTACTTCCCTAAGTCTTTACCTACCTTACACAGTATGAAATGGGCCACCTTTAGTTTATATATTTACTGCGTCATTTTAAAAAAGAGCTAAAGGTGGGATGTTATGTAGATTATTTAATTAAGTGATTTAATAACAGGATTATAGCTGATTTCCAGAACTGCTAACCTATTATATAAACAGCGTTTACCCTATCTTTCGCTCCAGTATCAGTGTATGGGGTAGCAGCAGACACAGTACCGAATATCGGCAATCCAGGCATATTCCTCAACCTCTTTCCATCCACTATCACTTCGTTTTCCAACACATTTTCATCATTTTTATAGTTTTGCCCAATGTAGTAACCGGTAAAACCGACAGCGCCCAGTTGGGCTAAATGCAGCAGTCTCCTCTTAAACATGGTCTTTTAAACTTCTTTTTAATGTTAGGTCAATAAAAGTACATACAATAGATAGGTGCGGAAAATAATCCGAATTTTCAATTTCAGTGTTCAGGATTGCGGAATTTCAGGTCTGCCCTGGTTCACTTCCATACAAACATCTGTAGCCTCAGAAAGTAGGTCACTGTGCAACATGACATTACTGACGTTCCTGAGGGAATTTCTTGTTGGTCTGTAATCGCTCAATCAACTCATTTTTTAATCTATGATATTTGACCGAAAGACTGAATACGGCGTAGTGACTGGTGTTGTCACCTAAACACATTTTACCTAGGTGTTATTCTTTTCATTTTCAGGTACCATATAATGATATTACATACATACAATCACGCCTTTTCCCCGAAGGGGTTGACAGAGGTATACCCATGATTCAGTCCCATTGTAGGTACACTCACATTTCTCCAGTATGTTATTTATCCCATGACCCATGTGATAAGGGGCGAGCCTATTCCCATCTACCGGGCACAGTTCCAGACTCCAGGCAGTTATTGTGATAATTCAAAATGGAAAAATCGACAGTCGAGCTTACATCCACTGCGCCACCGAGGCAGTCAACAATATTTAATGAATAATAAATCATTAAACCCACCTGAATTGTAAAAATATTAAACGATGAGCCAAAAACAAGATTTCTGTATTGGCAGAATCAAGTTTGGCAGTTGAGCTAGCTTAACTACGCCACTGAGGCAGTCATCTAATGCAAACATAGGTTTTAAACAAACTGGTTCACACCGTGTTTCTGTATTCGTGAGTAGGAAAGTAAGTACTCGGACGTAGTTAAATTGCTTTATCTAGTATCTAGTAAAAATAAGTATTTTTATTAAACTGAATCAGGGCCCCTAATATAGGGCCTCTAATTAACGGAGTTGGAATTTTTACTGCCCTACTTTTATTACACCACACTTATTAAGGCTTTGGGACCCTGATATAGTAAAGTGTAATTAATAATGGCAATTTATGTATTTGGAATCTGCGTACTAAATTGTATTCAACAATACCAATTTTGTCCTATTTATCTATCTTTACTTATTAATTTATCGGTTATTTTGATTCAAGAATCAAGAATGAAATTCGAAAATAATGTACCTTAAGTTACTCCTTATTTTATTAATCTATCTGCTACCTAGGTAAATTTTGTAAAAGTGGTGTGGCAACACTGATTAGCGCCATTTCTGTTGTCATTTTTCAATGTTTACGACAGAAAAAGTTTTGGGTTTGAAATATTTAATAATATTTGCGAAAAGGTAAACATTACATATTTGTTTTGTTCTGTTTCAGGTTACATCGGTGGAAAGCTGTTTGCAGATTCCGGAATCTTCTAGTTAAGGGTCACCGGGTACGTGCAACGCTGAGATTGAAAAACCAACATAACCACAACACAACAAACATACCAATAATCTGCAATTGAAGGATAACAACGTAAGTTTTTCCATTAAAAATAATTAAGATTTAAGGAAAATTAACTACTGATTGCATAAAACTCTTATAAATAATCTGAGTCGGTGAATTGAGTACCTACTTATGGGTTATTTTAACCTCTAAATTAATCGTAATAAAACTTAATTTTAAATACATTTGCGTTCTGAAATAAATCTAAATTAAATAAGTAAGTATTTTAGTATTAGTAAGTAAGATTTACATTAATAAACAGATTTAGGCCATGAACTCTTATGCATCTATTAAAAATTAAATAGGTTTTAATATTTGTATCATTATTTTCAGATGCCAATAACGGTTTGTTGTATTTCTTCATGCAAATGCAATAAGCAGAATTGCATACTTACTGAATTTCCTCGAACTAATATCAGTTTGAGGAATATTTGGCTTGACTTAGTGTCACCTCATAGTCAATCTTTGAAAGCTGAGAATTTGAAATATAAAAAGATATGCATCCACCATTTCGAGCCTCAATATTTCAAGAATGGGAAAAGAAAAATCTTTTCTTGTCCCACTCTCTTTACCATAAAGGAAATTAGAGACAAAATACCTATTAACCCAATGAAACTATGTAAGTTTCCTACTTAAATAATAAAAACTAGCATTAGATCATTGCTGGCTGCTTTATAATAGTGATGTTTAAACATTAATATTTAAAAAGAATTACTATTTTTATTGCATTCTTTTTCAGCATTGGTTGATGATAAATATACCCTCCCATTGGAATCCTATAGGACTTTGAAAAGACGTTCAGATTCGCCACCAAGACGTAAGTGAATAATTATTATAACATACAATCACATATTTTTCACAAATAGGTAGGCTAAAAGGATGTACCCAGGACTCAGTCCCATAGTAAGTACACCCACATTTCGCCAGTATGTTATTGGTCCTATGTAATAGGGGGCGAGCCTATTGCCACCGACTGGGCAAAGTTCCAGACTTTAGGCTGTCATAGAGATAATTCATAATGGAATAATCCTATAATAGTGCCTTATCTGGGGATTGAAACCGGGATCTGATGCTCTGCAGTCGAGCTTGCACACACTATGCTACCAAGACAGTCAATTATTATTCGTGGTATAAATTATGATTAGGATTATTCCATGGTTTAAGACATCATAAGTTACCATGTTATGGCATTCCTGAGCTTAAGCAGCTATCAACATACAATTTTTTTGTTGAATCAGCTTAGTGGGTTAGTTTAAATGATGGCAGTTTTATATCTCAATAGTTGTGACCAATTGTTTCACATGTTGAAACTTTGTTTATTTAATACATGCACTAAGCTATCTAGTACCACGTTTCAGCCTAATCGATTGCGTGAAAATACAAAATTTTGCATAAATGATATTAAATTATGCACTGCATTTATCAGTTACACCAGTACAGCATAATACAGTAATCAATTGATGGTTTCTTTATTGTATTATTATATGATATTTTATTGTTATAACTTACAGAGGAGCAAATTAAGTGGTTAATTAATATTAACCATGACCACTGCTATGTCAAAAAAAGAAAAATTGGTATTATTTTATTATTAAACGAATAAAGTAGTTAAAAGTAGATAAAATAGTTTGTATAGTTTAAATAGCATTCATATAATATATTTTATAAAGTATATATTATAAAAAAATATTGGGTATTTTTCTATATATGAAAGATAATTATTAATAAAATAATATACACAACTTGTCCATAATATGAAGAAGTAACAACATCATAAAATTATACATTAAACCACTTAAATAAAATTGATAGTTAAATAATAAATGTATAATATATGTCATACATAAATATTATAGTATCAACATCACAAAATTGTACATTAAACCACTTACATAAAATTTATAGGTATAAATGTATTATATAATCGGTCATTCATATTATATTATATTTCACTGTATAGGAAGTAGATAAATTATCAATTAGTCTTATCATAGTTTGTTGTAGTTAGATTTTGAAAACCCTGTAGTTATTAGTAGGTGTAGATATATGGCAACAGAAGGGCATCGGGATTTACTACGACTAATTAATTAAAACTCTTAACTTCAAAAGTTTCAATGCGGACTTCTGAAAATATCTCTCGGAATATCTTATATTGCAATATGACTTTGGGAAAAAAACTTCACACACAAGTGGGGACGTCTCTCTTCCCTTATTCATATTGTATTTCAAGTTAATAAGACCTCTTTAGTCTTTAAAATATAAAATGGTACAAATATTTGCATTTCATAGATCACAAGTTGTTCAGTTTGTTGGGTAGATGCACTTAGTTAAGTATTACTACTCTTTTAAATACCCTGGTATGAATATAAAAGTCTTGCAATTACTGTCACAGAGATTGTGTACACATCTACTAATGTTGGGAGAATGGAGCAACCAGGATCGTCCACAGCAGTTACTATGGCCTCAGGGTCAATCGGCAGTGAGTATTAATTATTACTATCTAAATATTTCATTATGAACGCCTGTGAGTGTGTGGGTGTATTAAATCCAATTTAATATAATTACAGATATTATGTCTACGCCCACTAATATCGGGAGAATGGAGCAACCAGGATCGTCCACAGCAGTTACTATGGCCTCAGGGTCAGTCGGCAGTGAGTATTATTCATTATTACTATCTAAATATTTCATTATGAACGCCTGTGTGTGTGTGTATTATATCCATAAAATAACATAACATACATTCACGCCTTTTTTCCCCAAGGAGCCAAGGGGTAGGCAAAGGTGTACCCAGAACTCAGTCCCATAATAGGTACACCCACATTTGGCCAGTATGTTATTGGCCCCATGTAATAGGGGGCGAGCCTATTGCCATCTACCGGGCACAGTTCCAGACTCCAGGCAGATCCTGGGGATCAGATTTGGGATTTATAAATTTAATTTTGTTTTTAAATAAATTAATCACGCAATTTTTAAATAAAATTTAAAAAGTATAACTTTTTAAATTTTATAAATAAATAATTTATTATATTAAATTATTTTATAAATAAATATTATAAAATTAAAATTGAAATGAGTCAAAAAGGTTTAAATTTTTTTTTATGTTTTTTATGATTATTAAGTTGAATCTCTTAAGTGAGTTGAAAACTTATTAAGTTGAAAATCTTAAGTTAAATGTTAGAATCGCAGTTTAATAGTGAGTAGACGTTTTTGGGCAGACCCAGTATCAGGATACTAGCATGTAGAATGGCCCTTTGACGATTTTATTCTAAATTGTTATGTAATATGATTACTATTTTGCTTTTAATGAATACCTAGTCAAAAGTCACAAAATATTAAAATATTATCATATATGTGATATTAACGGGGACGATGCAATGTAAACCAATTAAAAACAAGATGTATAATATTATAATGCATTTTTTTCCCCCAACGTGTCACAGTGTGACTCATTTAGTGTAAGTCGTTGGGAACCCACCGTCTTCTCTCCTGATTCTTACGTAATGATCAATAAAGAGAAAATCTTGTAATCCCTATATCTGTAGAACCCCATGACAGATTTAGCTCATGTTCGAACTTGATAATACTTTTTTTATTACTACCTGCCTGCAAAATTTCATCGATCAAACTTACATACTAGAGGTCATCCCTTAGGGTGGTACAAGCGCAGGTATTATCCCACTTGTCGACTCTAATTCGCTCGGTCGATTATTATTCAAATGTTTCTTATTGAATACTCTTGTATTGTAATTACAGAGCTTGTGTCTCCACCTACTGGTGCAGGGTGTGTGGACAAACAAATACCAGGAACTTCAACGATGGATATTATGACCTCAGGATTGATTGGTGGTGAGTATTATTAAATATTATTTATTATCCAAATGTTTATGATGAATGTCCTTGTTTTTATAACATCCTTTTTATTAAAATTACAGATATTAACTTATCTATAATTATCCAAATGTTTCATAAAGAATGCCCTTGTATGTAATCTGATAGTAATAAATCTAAGTTGGTAGTGAATGTGCTTTCTGGGCTGATGGTTCCCTGAACAATCACAACAATATCGACATAAATTATTATGATAATATAATTTTGGGTTGTTTTTTACCACTTTGCCCCACGAGGCCGCCCCACTGGTGGGGCATAGTAGAATTAATCATAATAATATTTCTACCTATTTCTGTCACACCACCGACCAAATGCAATTTACTGTACTCTCCTATCCCTGCACGGTTGTCTGGAAGATATCGCTCTTAGCGATAAGACCGCCAATTGTTACATTTTTTGTTATAATTGTATTCTATGTGTCTGTTTATCACTACAGATGGCCTATCACACACTAATAATGAGAAAATAGGATCAACTAACACGGGCACATGCCTAAGTGAGTATTTTTGTAAAAACATATTATACAAATGAGTATGTCATTACCTCGGTGGAGTAGTGTTTGCAAGCTCTACTGCTGATCATGAGGCCCCAGACTATTCTACTATATAGAATACTAGCGGCCCGCCCCGGCTTCGCAAGTAGGTATAGTGAACTTTTTAGCAGGAGTAAATTCGTGATACATTGTATTTTCATAGATGTAACCCTAATGGTTTACGCAACGCATACAAATTAATGACTATTTCTTTTACAGTGACCATATCTTAACACATGTATAAATTTTCCCCGGGCTATTTTGAAGATATAAGTATTTATTGTATATTATTTCTACCACCAATAGTTTTTATACCGCATAAAAATAATGTTTGTTTCGATTATTGTGACTAAACCAAAATAGATGGATTTAATGTCCGTGGACTATTTTGTAGATATTGATAAATTCTACAAATCCCTTACTTTATTCTACTTAGACTGTTACGATAATTGTGACTAAACCAAAATAGATGGATATAATGTCCGTGGACTATATTGTAGATATTGTTAAGTACTATACAAACCCTTAGTATATTATTTTATTCTACCATAAATAGATTTCACAGCGCACGCAAATTAATGAATATGGTAATTATATGACACCTTGGTATATTGCAATATTGTGAATATTGCAGTTTTATTACGGATCCCTAATTTTTCAAAATCTCATATAGCCTATGTCACTCACACTGAATTAAGCTTTCCATAAGAGAAAGAATTTTTAAAATCGGCCCAGTAGTTTCGTAGCCTATTTGTTACAAACAAAAAAACAAAGTTTCTTTCATTATAATATTAGTATAGATTAGTATAGATAAAGTAACTATATTCAATGTAGGATCTAATAATAATCTTTACTTAACCTGGGAAACAAAAAGTAAACTTATCGTAACTCAGACAATATTATTGACACTATAATTGTTAAATTAGTTAGTATGATTATTGTCTGCACCGAAAAGTTTCTCCCGCACGGTTTATAAAAATCAACAAAGTTTATTATTTAAAAATCTACTACAATATGCTGAGTAGGTTTTATAACTTTCAGATGTTCGTAACATACTAAAAAGGCCAAGAATTGTAAAAAGTGTTGAAAACCTTACTCCAAAATGTAAGAATATATATAAAAAGTTCACAAAACTATTAAAATCCAAGAGGAGAATTATATATAATTATGAAGAAAAAATAGAAAGAGTAAAGGAATTTTGCGAAAAGAATTCATTTGAATCTTTAATTGATGGTAAAGCATATTAACTATAATTATAATAATTTTACATGCACTTTTCGCTTTAGATAAAAATAATTCTGGTTAAAGACACTTTATTTATTTACAAGAAGCAATTTTTGATAGAACAAAGGAGAATATACATGAATTTGTAGTTACGATACAAAAAAATTATTTTGTCAATTTATTTTTTGCAGTTTATTACATAATTTCTTGAATTTAAGGTATGTCACCAGCAGCAAAAACATTTCTAATGATGCAAATCAATCAAAATAAACATAAAGTACAGCGGAGGCGTTTTAACACACAAGAAAAAATTTTTGCTCTTTCATTGTCAAAACATAGCCCTAAAGGCTATAAATTCTTACAGAAAATGTTTGTTTTGCCATCGAAAACGACCCTGAACAAATTTTCTAGAAATTTTTCCATCGACTGTGGGCTAAATACCCAACTGCTTCTGGCATTTAAAGAAATAACTAAGGACTGGGATATCAAAAAAAAAATGTGTTCAATAGGTAAGTTATCTTACTAATATTAAAATTCTGAAATCTCAGTAAAATGTAAAAAAGTTACGTTTGTAAAAGGTGAACAAAGCGCTGCGAGTTCTAACTTACCTGCAGCGCATTTTTGTCACTCTTTCACGCCAAAACTACTGAACCGATTGAGCTGAAATTTGGTATGCAGGTAGCTTAGATCCTGGAAGAGCACAAGGGTACTTTTTTCACGATACGGGAACGATGTCTACGTGGGTGAAACCGCGGAGCACAGCTAGTATATATATAATGATATATATTATAGCTATTATATTCAATTTTACACATTAAGGAAATTTTAACTATTTAAATCTATATTATGGTTTTAGTGTTTGACGAGGTGGCACTGACGCCGCACCTGACATTTGTCGAGTCACAAGACCACATTGAAGGTTTTGTCAACTATGGAGGTGCGAAGCAGCTAAAACTATGTGATCATGCGTTAGTTATAATGATTCGGGGCATTTGTTCTCCCTGGACGCAAGCAATCGCGTATTACTTATGTGAAGGATCAACCCCAACTATTACTATGAAAAATATTTTAAGGGTATGTTATGTATATTACTACCCCCTCCCTGTGCATAGAGTGAGATGATATTATATTGTTTAAATGGGATTACATTAATTTATTACTGCAGTGCTTACTTTGCAGTCTAATATACCTAGTCTTGCCATAAATACTGACACCAAAATTTAAAGAAAAACATCTATTGCGAATAACATTTATTACTTTTACAGTGTGTTAGTTTAATACATAAATATAAAACAATACTTCACTGCCAGCGTATGGAGAGTTTTAAAAATTGCATTTGGCTCCATACCTACTTTGTGTAATGCTATCACAGCGATTCTCCATTTTACACCCTACCCTACATCGCTCCATTTTACTCCATTTTAATATCGCAATATTCAATTCAATATTGTACAATTTATTGGCGCCAAAATGAGAAAACTCAATGAACAATTATATAAAAATGACAAGATGCCAAATTCAAATTTAATTTTTTTTTAATTTATTATTGTAACAGTATTTATGGCCAGACTATGTATGTAATATTTTGTTTATGCAATAAAAGCATGCAGGTCTAAACTAAGGTTGCAGCGTAAATGAGCATCCGGGTCATATAAACTTTCATATTAATAATATTTTAAGCGTTGTTGCCTGCTTATAGGATGTAGTGGATGCTGTGGCTGGGGTTGGCCTTATACCTAAGGCCCTTATTTGTGACCAGGGAGCGACATTTCGTTCATGCATTAACAGTTTTCAAAATGATTTACGAGGGGAGCAATTACACAACAACATTGAACCAGGTATTTTCGCTAAATTATAGAGCTATAATTAAATATATATTTAATATTTTTGCTCTGGCAAGTATTTATGTAGATATATTATATTTGATAGATGCATAAATATATGTATGTGAGCGTGGGCTCTAGGAGTGGAGGGATGCATGTTCATGGGTGGACCTGTAATATCATACTTGCTAATTTTGTATTATTCGTTGTTATAAGCTAACGTTAATGAATAAAGTGTTTTCATATATAATTATAATTTATTATTGTGAGATTAGGCTATGATGGGACTGTTATACCCATAAGGGTATCATCTTCATTAGCTTCATATGTGTGCCGTCGTTGGTTTATGTAATAAAGAAAAAAAAAATTTCGAATCAAAACCTCCAAGAATCTAAAAATTTTCAGCTGGTTTATTTTCTATTTTGTAGATTCTTCAATAGAGATCAATGGTCATAAGTTGCACCATATCTATGACCTACCACATTTAATAAAAGGCATAAGGTTAGTCATTTGTATACAAATTCATAAAAAGTACATAATATACCAATAACCATTTTTCGATTAAAGAATAATAAGATAAAGAATATCTAATTAGTTCCATAACAACTTTCTGTTTTCAGAAATAATTTTCTAGATAAGGATATGATATTCTGCGGTAAAATAGCGAAATGGAGTGACATTATCGAAGCATATAAGACAGATTGTAATTTGGGAGATGTCAGGTAATTTATATTTCTTGTAAATTTTTTTAAGCTGTCACTAACAGCAGTTGGTTTTTTTACAACTATTACAATAAAATTGACTCAATCTACTCAATCATACTCAATCATATTATACTAGTACTAGACGCTGGAATTCCTAAGATAATTAAAATCTGTCATGAAGTATTTAAGCTAAATATGCTACATTGCTTATAATGATTCAACATGACAGCCTCGTTGGCTCAGATGGTAGTAACTCTGCTTTCTGTGCCGCAGGCCCCGGGTTCGATCCCCGGCCAGGTCAAACATTTGTGTGCCTGAATATGTCTGTTTGATCTGTGTCTGGGTGTTATAAGCTTACATAATTATGTATATCAGTCATCTGGTTACCATAGTACAGGCTTCTAGCCTAGTTTGGGACCAGATGATTCACGTGTGTGAAAGTTGTCCCATATTATATTATAATGCAATATTTTCAGGATGGCTCACAAATTGAGTGATGAACATATTCTCCCAGCAAAAGTAAAAAAAATGAAAGTAAGAAATGCAACTCAAGTTCAGAGTGAAACAACATGTGCGATGCTGCGGTATGGCAATCATTGGGGTAAGAAAATATTATATAAGAGAATTATAATTATACCGCAGACCTCGGTATTCATATTAATTATACTGAACAACTGAACTTATATTGAACATCACGTGAACAACCGCTTTAGAAAGCTCCTGTGTCTTCTTGGCAGATAGTCAACACTATTACTAAGAAACAAAGTCAGAGTCTACTGCTCGGTCATCAAACCAATAATCCCTTTGGCGGGCAACCTGGTGCGCGAAAGTGAATTTAAGCGCCTTAAAAGAGCCAACGTGCTCTTTACTCAGAATGAGCAAAGCTCTAGGCGTCGTCCATGAGTTTTTCATCAAACGCCAATGGAAAACACACAACAAATCTGATAAAGGTCTGTCTGACTGATGGCAGATAAACAAGGGAAAAAAAATTATATACTATATTGTACAAAAAATTTAAAAAAAAGAATTATTATTATTAATATCAAAACTCAAAACGTTCGTTTTGTTATAGCGATCCAATCAAGTGGAAAGCCGTTCAACGAGACGATTCAAACTACGGCAGATGCAGTGCTGTTTTTCGACCGGCTCTTCGACAGCGTCAACGGCTCACGAGGAGGATCTGCACCAGGGAAGATGAGGGGGCCAGTCTTCGAGGACAAGGACGGTATCTCAAAACATGTAACATTTTGGAAAGATGCCATCAAAACATTAGAAAGTATTGCATTTATTGACACTAAAAGTAAACAGGCCCTTCAGGCAGGTCATTCTATCACCAAACGGGTACCTAGTATTAAGAATTGGATTACGACGTTGAAAAGTTTCATCCGACTCTGGTCCGATCTCAAGAAAGCCGGTGTAAGCTCATTTTACACCCGCAATCTCAACCAGGATCCGTTGGAAAACTTCTTTGGCCGTATCAGGTCACTGAACTATCGAAACGTAAATCCTGATTGTTCGACTTTCAGAACCGCTTATAAGTCCCTTATACTGTCTAAAGTTTTAACCTCCCATTCAAACAATTTTAATTGTGAGGATGATAAGACTTGGACTGTCGTTGGTGCAATTTTGTTCAAGAACAATGATACTGCTGACAATATTTTTTCTGATGCAGATGCAGCAACGGAGCAAGGACAAGCGGCAGCAGGTTCTTCTGGGCTTGTTCAAACAGCCCCATCGCTGTTTCAACAAGCCCGCCAGGAAAGAATTCGCGCACAAGCTGCAGCTTTCACAGCTGGCTATGTGTCGCGAAAAATTCTAAAACGATTTAAATGCCAAACTTGCAAAGCAATCTTTTTAACGTCAGATTATACTGATATCCATTCTTGGATTACTTTTAAGGAAAGAAGAGGGCTAGAGGGTAGGCACCTTTATTATCCAAACAGTAGATTTATTAGGTTATTCAAGGAACTTATTTATATTATCAACGATAACTTGAATAAGTTTCCTCACAATCGATTCATTGTTCAAAATATCCGGGAAATATTTTTAAAAAATGCTGTTGTTGATTGGTTTGGATGTCAACAACATCATGTTGAGGCGTTAGGTTTCTTTATTGCCTTAATATGCCGTTTGCAGATACACAATTGGTGTAATTCCATTAACCGCATTTTGAAAGGCACAGACATCGAAAGATTATCTTTGCGCAACATGACTGCTTTGCAATCTTTGGCATTTAAAAAATATAAGTCACTCAGGTGTAAAAAATAATTTACACCTGTGCGACTTATAACTTGTTTTCTTTCACCTATATAAATATATTTTCAGATAATATATTGGATGTTCCAGTGTGTGGTGTGCGTGAATTTTGCTGTCATCCGTATGCTGCGCCTGCACAATTTTGTAAATTATATTTGTTACTATTTTCCTTATCAATCCTTTTGACTCATATGATAATAATATTATTATTAAAAATATATTTATTATGTTATACAACGACTTAACTCATGTTTGAAATCTAAAACGTTTGAACGTTTGAGTCCGTCGCGATCCTGCTCACGTGTGAACTCCTGATGAAGGACACCGGGGTTGTCCGAAACCTAGGTCGAGCGTTTTCGACTTCAAACGTGACTTAAGTCATTGTATAATATAATAAATATGAGTAACTGTAGTTTTCAAAATCGTAAAAATATAAATATATTTTTAAAATAATAATTTATGTAAGGAAGATAAGAATATTAAAAATTCAGTGCAGCCTTGTTGGCTTACACTGTTGGGGTAGGCAGGGGCAATTTCTCCACTTGCTACAATCCTGACCCGCGACTTTCGTTTCTTTCAGTCTCGTCATATATTGTATGAAACAAATTAATTTTGACCTGGCTTTTTATGTAATATTTTTCAGATATCACTGATGTTCCAGTGCAGTGGAAACAGATTTGCTGTCATTCCTGATAAGCTGCACAACACTTTTTTAAGTTAGTATTTGTTTTTTATGTTTACAATAGTTTTAATTATTTTATTAAGTAAAATAAGCCGTAAATAACATAATACTACCGCCATAGTAGGAAGTCCACCCACAAAGTGGACAGACGATCTGATAAGGACGGCAGGAACACTCTGGATGCAGGCCGCTTACAATTGTTTTGGATGGAAATCTATGGGGGAGGCCTATCAGTCACAAATGTTTGACCAGACCGGGGATCGAACCCGGGGCCTCCGGCACAGAAAGCAGAGTTACTACCATCTGTGCCAACCAGGCTGTCAACTGTCAATAATACTTAAATTACAATAAGCTACTTAGAACATGTATGTCGAGCCGTGACTGCCTCGGTGGCATAGTGAGCGCAAGCTTGACTACCGATCATGAGGTCCTGGGTTCGTTACCAGTTCAGGAAGTGTCTAATATTGGATTTTTCTATTTGGAATTATCTCATTACAGCCTGGAGTCTGGAAATTGTGCCCGGTAGATGGCAATAGGTATGATTGTATGTATGTATTTTAAGTTCAGCTGTGGACCTCACGTGGCTGAGATGATGATGACTTAGATGCAAAAAATAATGTCGTTTGTGTGATTAATATTATCAGCTATATTTTATATACTTGTATAATATTATTATGTTTCAGATATCGCGCCAGCGGATTTTCTGTGCCATTCTTGACGCGCAATAATGTTTAATAAAATAGTTTTAAGTTATTTATTAGTGTGTGATGTATTATTGATTAAAAGCTATTTAATAATGCGTAAAAATAAATTATTAAGGCATATGTATGTATGCATAGTGTGGGTTCCATACCTAAATATCGAGAACATACAGCACCATCTATTAGTTTCTTGCGCTAAGTATGAAAATATGCAGTAAAATGGCCATAGCTTTTGATTACGTTAACTTAGAAGTATGATTTTTTACATCCACAAGGGACCGCAGATCTTTGGATCTTTGGACGGATGGACAAAAAGTAATTCTATAAGGGTTCTTCTTTTCCTTTTGAGGTACGGAACAAAAAAGAATTATTTATTCTTTTTTAGCATTTTACATATGCTTTGATGGGATTGTCAATATTTAAATATTGTTACGTAGCTTTAAACTTAGTGTCTTTTGTCAATGTTTTATTAATTGTTGATTAAGTTATTTTTAAATGCATAGGTTGTTATAGTCTAATATGTATTTATTGCTTAAGTATGTTTTATTTCATTTGTTATAACTATAAATCTAAGAAGTACCGTGTGATGTTTCGGACTTTCAATAACTTTGCACTGGCGTACTACTTTTGCGTAGACTTTTTGTTAACATTTTTTTACATATTATGTGTTTTGATAGGATTGTTTATATCATTTTAAAATAGTTTGTTACGTTTAAACTTAGTGTTTAAGTGATTTTTAAATGCATAGATTTTTGTGGTCAAATATTAATTTATTGCTTAAGTTTGTATTATTTGCATTGCTTATT
Source organism: Hemistola chrysoprasaria (assembly GCA_947063395.1). Taxonomy (NCBI): domain Eukaryota; kingdom Metazoa; phylum Arthropoda; class Insecta; order Lepidoptera; family Geometridae; genus Hemistola; species Hemistola chrysoprasaria. The sequence goes on along the minus strand of OX346733.1, from coordinate 5,915,941 downwards.
GTGTTTTTGAATGTGTTAACGATTTATTTATTATAACTATCAGTCTATAAAATCTAAGTATCGTTTGACATTTCGTACTTTCAATAAATTTGCATAGGCGTAACTCACCGGTTTCGAAATTTAACCTTCGCTGTAAAACCATGTTATTATGAGGTTTTTTTAAATTCACTAAAATCACAATCACTAAATTTAAATCCTTTAAACAAGACAAAATAAAAACTGTCAAACGGTACTTCTTAGATTCGATACACATGATTATTATTACAATAATGTAGATAGATAGTTATTATAGTGATTATTATTGTCATTAAAATGGATATAATTTAGTGTTTGATATAATTTGTTTTGTATAATGTTTGTTTGTTACTTGCTTATTCCAACAAATTATACACGGATTTCGATGAGAATAAATCTATTAAATTTCATCGAAATTGTTCAGCGCTTTTTAAAATATCAAGATCAAGAATCTTAATCTGAACTTGTGTATATTTATTAGCTATTATAATAATATATAAGACAACTTCATTGATTGTTATACCATACCTTATTATAAAACTTTAACTGTTTGTTATTTTGAGTTGAGTTGTACCTGTGTTGTGCTTATTTCGTTATTGTGAAATAAATTTATTAATAAATATTCTTTTAAAATAATGAGTTTTATTTGAAGAATGGATTATACTGAAGATCTTGTAGCGCTGAGCAAAAAAAAAAAATCATCTGTCAAACTCCACGCCGACCCGTTCTTCTATAGCGCCCCCCAAGTTCTATGGACAGATTTCCTTCTATTTCCTCTTTGTTCTGTGTTTCAGGTGTTTTGAGGTTATAACAGTATTGCTCTGTGGGTTAAAAACTGCAAACTTCAAACTCAAACTATATCTGACAACTGACAGATATCAGCTGATATTTGAAAATGAGTATTACTATCTATGTAGTACTATCTATTGTGTTCAAAATTCAAAAGCACTTGTTGGTTAATTTCCATCGTTTGATGTGTTAAAAACAAAGTTGTGGTGATATAAACACTTTCACAAGCCACAAATTAAGAATTGAATGGGGAGCCACACGCAAAGCTGTTTGCAGATGGCGCAATAATCGACTGTACTTTGTTTACATTTGGGTGTTAGTAGAGCGTTTGCGATTTTCTGCGATATTCTATGATAATTATTATGTATTCACTTATGACTGTGACTCAACTTAAGAACGAACGCTTCGAGGAAGGAATGCATCAGTTGCTGGGAAAAAGGCCGATTTGATAGAAAGGTGACGATATCAAATATTCAAGGTTATTTTTATATATAATTTCCTCTGACTTCTTTTCTCAAAACGATGTTGTCGTTCTAGAGCAGCCGGAGTTTCAGGTTTTACCTTAGTAAAAGAGAATATCGATGGTACAGCTGTCTTTCTGAGAAAATTTGCAAGTGGTTCTTTACCTGAAATAAATAATAGATAAGGATGTTATAAGCGCCAAGAATGACTAAGAAAGTGGAGAATAGGCATACTAGCTGTACTGATTTACCTGTATATATTATCTAAATAACTCAATTAAAAAAATCAGCAATTGTAACATCAATTCACCAAATTCATCACAAATTTTCTAAAATCTACAATCATTCTACATAACATCATTAAATCTTTAAATAGAATGTTTATCAACAATTTTATAGTCAATTAATTTATTTCTCTATCAAATTATAAGCACTTTTATCAAATAATCTTCTTTGAAATGCACTGACAATCCTGCAGAAGCACTTGATTTGAAGTTTTTAATCCGTTAAGCAGACTCCCATTGTTTTTTGCGTTTGGGATCCTTAGGGAACAAATGTACGCCCTTATTATTACAATTAATAGCAGAACACTGCGGCATTTAGATCTATAAAACTCAAAACATCATTAACTTTTTAAAAATTCTATATGATTTGACAGATAAGAATTGGATTGAATTGAATGATTTGACAGTTGTAATGTCAAGGCAAGGTACAGTCGATCATACGCCATCTATCGTGATAAAAAGTTAGTTTTCCTCCCCATTGAAAGTTGAATTGAAAAATTTAAAATCTTTACTATTCTTAATTTTGTATTATCGGGGTTTTTGTATAGTGAATAAATAATCTGAACAGTAATTAAATAAGGTTTCGAATAGATACCCAGTGTTAAGAAAAAGTACTAAAATTATGACAAAACTTTTGCTCAAAAGGAGCCGAATTTTGTCGGCAGTTTTAACTCGATGTGACTACAGCACGGTACCAAAATCTTTATCTGCAGTGAAAATAAACGATAGAGAATATGAAGCGGATAATTATACTAATATAACGCCCAAAATTACATCGTATTTGGGGCAGAATTTGCATCTTCAAAAACATAACCCACTATCTATTGTGAGACAGAGAATTGTTAAATATTTCTATTCGTCCTTTACTCAGCGAGGAAATCCTACGTTCTCCGTGTACGACAACTTGTCTCCTATAGTTACAACTAAGCAGAACTTTGATGATTTGCTGATTCCTGCAGACCACCCAAGCCGGGCTAAATCTGATTGTTATTACATAAATAGAGACACTCTCCTCAGAGCTCATATGACTGCACATCAAAGCGAATTGCTGCGAGCAGGTTTAGACAACTTTTTAATGATTGGTGATGTATATAGAAGAGATGAAATAGATTCTACACATTTTCCTGTGTTTCATCAAGTAAGTTCCTCTAATCCTACTAATTTATAATAGTTTTTACATGAACTACTATTATTTCTATAGTGCTTCACATTCTGTATGATAAGACTTCGTCCCTACGCTGATGATACTGCATTCCTCTTTTCCAATGATGATCCAGATGAGGCCAGCAGAACTCTCCAAGCACAATTAAACCTGACTAATGGTTGGTTGCAAAAGTGGCGATGTAAAGCTAGTGCTCCTAAATCTCACCACATAACTAACCTTGGCCAGGTTCCATTACCACAGACCACATGTGTGAAATACCTGGGATTCTATCTTGATCAGCGTATGACTTGGAAACACCACATAAAACATAAACGAGACGACGTGAACAACCGCTTTAGAAATCTCCTGTGGCTTCTTGGTCGACAGTCTACACTTTCACTAAGCAACAAACTCAGAGTCTACTGCTCGGTCATCAAACCGATTTCGACCTACGGGATTCAACCGTGGTCTACAGCCAGCAAATCCAACATCTTGTGCTTGCAACAAGCTCAAAATGCCATCATGAGAACAATCTGTGGAGCAACCTGGTTCACCCATAACTCGGAAATTCATCAATATCTTAATATAAAAACAGTTGAGGAAGAAGCAAAACGATACTCGTCAAAATATATGAATAGACTAGAACTTCACCCTAACCCTTTGGCGGGCAACCTGTTGCGCGAAAGTGAATTTAATGGCCTTAAAAGAGCCAACATGCTCATTACTCAGGATGGGCAAAGCTCTAGGCGTCGTCTATGACATTCTCATCAAAAGCCAATGGATAAACACAACCAATCTGATAAAAGTCTGGGGACTGATGGCAGATAAACAAGCTAAAAAAAAAAAAAATAGACTTATCCACCTCATTTTCTTGGTTAATGGTTTATAATTTTTCAGGTAGACGCAGTAAGATCACAACGAAAAGAAGAGCTTTTCTCGGACAAACCAGACTATGAAATTTTTGAGTCCACATTCGACCCACAAAATCCACAAAACTCCATACAAGATCCCATGAAGCAAAGTTGTCACACGTTAGAAGCAACAAAATTAATGGAAGGTCAATTAAAAAACCACCTTCTGGGTATGGTCAAATGTTTGTTTGGCAAAGACATAAAACACAGATGGGTGGACGCTTACTTTCCTTTTACGCACCCATCTTGGGAACTAGAAATATACTACGAAGACAAATGGATGGAGGTTCTAGGCTGCGGCATCGTCCGTAATGAAATATTACTCAATGCAGGTCCAAACAACACTATAGCTTATGCATTCGGACTTGGCTTGGAAAGGCTTGCAATGGCGTTATACAAAATACCAGATATAAGACTTATGTGGAGTAAAGATTCAGGATTTTTGACACAGTTTCAAACAGATGATCTCAATGCAAAGATTACGTACAAGCCTGTTTCAATGTACCCTCAGTGTACGAATGATATATCTTTTTGGTTACCAGAAAGTTTGACAGTGGATTCGTTTCAGAACAATGACTTTTATGATATTGTAAGAGATGTTGGTGGTGATATTATAGAACAGGTAATAATTTTACACTTGCACATACTCGCAGAGTATGAAAGTTAATGGAAAACTCCAATATTTTAACACTGCCTGACCTGGGGTATCGAACGCGGGACCTCATGATCAGCAGTAGGGCTTACGAAGCACTATGCCACAGTCCTAAATAAAAAGAGTGAATTTTGTTTTTTAGATCCGGCAAAGTGTTAAATATTGGATTTTTCCATGCGGAATTATCTTAATAACTGCCTGGAGTGGAGAAACTGTGCCCGGTAGATGGCAATAAGCTCGCCCCCTATTACATGGGACCAATAACATACTGGCGAAATGTGGGTGTACCTTCTATGGGACAGAGTCTTGGGTACACCTCTGAATACCCCTTTGCGAAAAAGGCGTGATTGTATGTTGTTGTTTACTTTTCAGGTGCAGTTGAAAGACAAGTTCATACACCCGAAGACGAAGAAACACAGTCTATGCTTCAGCATCATCTACAGACACTTGGAAAGGACTCTCAAGCAGGAAGAGGTCAACCAAATACATAGGGACATAGAGCAAGCTGCCGTCAAAGCTTTTGGTGTTGTTATCAGATAAACTTATTGTTTTGTTTGAAATATTACTTTTTTATTTTTTTTATTTCTTAGTTATGTTCCTGGCAGTTATTGCTTAGTTCCCCTTTAATTTGAATTAAAGTTATGAAAATACACAGATATGAAGAAACAGGAAATCATTCTCCACTCAATTGTTTATGGTTGGCTCTGGATCTGGCCTTTATTTGCGCGTAATCATATTTTGTTAAAGAAAACCATATGGTTTTTTTGCTATATAAAAAAAACAATAACATAACCTAATAACTACGTTTTTACAATTTTCATAAATACGAAGAAACTGTAAGGTTTTCTTTATTAAAACTATACGTGCTCAGTGATCAAAACATCATCATCATCTCAGCCACAGGACCATAGATAATACATATAAACTGGTACACAGGACGTCCACTGCTGAACATAGGCCTGAACATGTTTTTGCGCAAATAAAGGCCAGATCCAGAGCCAACGACAAACAATTGAGTGGAAAATTATTCCCTATTTCTTCATATCTGCGTGTATTTTCATCATTTTGTATATGGGTGGAAGTTGATGAAGACTCCAGCATTTTTCCCGTGGGAATTTCAGCCGAATTGGTTCAGTAAGTTTGAAGTGAAAGAGTAACAAACATCCATCCATCCTCACAAACATAGCATAATATATAGTACTAGCGACCCGCCCCGGCTTCGCACGGGTAGCAGAAGTAGGTATAGTGGACGATTAACAGGAGTAAATTCGTGATACATTGTATTTTAATAGATATACCCTAATGGTTTACGCAGCGCACGCAAATTAATGACTATTTCTGTTACAATGACCAAACCTTAACACATGTTATAATTTAATTTATCGTGGGCTATTTTGAAGATATTGATGAGGACTACAAACCCCTAGTACATTACTTTATTCTACCACCAATACTTTTCACACCGCATGAAAAATAATCACTGCTTCGATTATTGTGACTCAACCAAAATAGATGGATATAATCTATGTATACTGTTTTGTAGGTATTAATAATTAATACAATCCCCTAGTACATTACTTTAATCTACCACCGATAGGTTTCACACCGCATGAAAAATAATCACTGCTTCGATTATTGTGACTAAACCAAAATAGATGGATATAATCTATGTATACTGTTTTGTAGGTATTGATAAGTACTACAAACCCCTAGTACATTACTTTACTCTACCACCAATAGTTTTCACACCGCATGAATAATATTCACTGTTTCGATTATTGTGACTAAACCAAAATAGATGGATATAATCTATGTATACTGTTTTGTAGGTATTAATAAGTATACTACAAACCCCTAGTACATTACTTTACTCTACCACCAATAGTTTTCACACCGCATGAAAAATAATCACTGCTTCAATTATTGTGACTAAACCAAAATAGATGGATATAATCTATGTATACTGTTTTGTAGGTATTGATAAGTACTACAAACCCCTAGTACATTACTTTACTCTACCACCAATAGTTTTCACACCGCATGAAAAATAATCCCTTTATTGATTATTGTGACTAAAACAAAAAAGATGGATATAATCTATGTATATTGTTTTGTAGGTATTGATAAGTACTACAAACCCCTAGTACATTACTTTACTCTACCACCAATAGTTTTCACACCGCATGAAAAATAATCACTTTTTCGATTATTGTGACTAAACCAAAAAAGATGGATATAATCTATGTATACTGTTTTGTAGGTATTGATAAGTACTACAAACCCCTTGTACATTACTTTACTCTACCACCAATAGTTTTCACACCGCATGAAAAATAATCACTTTTTCGATTATTTTGACTAAACCAAAAAAGATGGATATAATCTATGTATACTGTTTTGTAGGTATTAATAAGTACTACAAACCCCTAGTACATTACTTTATTCTACCACCAATACTTTTCACAGCGCATGCATATAATGTCTGTTTCGATTATTGTGACTAAACCAAAATAGATGGATAAAATTTCCGTGGACTATTTTGTAGATATTGATAAGTACTACAAACCCCTAGTACATTATATTATTCTACCATCAATGCATTTCACAGCGCACGCAAATTTATGAATATGGTAATTATATTATGTAACACCTTGGTTCACAATATTGCAGTTTTCTTACGGATCCCTATTTTTTTTCAAAATCATATGGCTATATGAGATTTTGAAATATAGAGTGCCATAGGCTCTATGGCACTCACACTGAATTAAGCTATCCATAAGTGAAAGAATTTTTAAAATCGGTCCAGTAGTTTCGGAGCCTATTCGTTACAAACAAAAAAAACAAAGTTTCTCTCTTTATAATATTAGTACCTATATAATATAGAAGTATAGATTAGTAGGATAGGCTTAGAATATAATAGAATCGTAAATGAAAACTATGAGTAAATCAAGTTTTAAAAACTTTATTATTGAATTATTTCCACAGAATTCTTATCAAATAAAACTAACACAAATACCATAGGTATTGAAGACATCTGAATAAATATTAATTACTTATTTAACAAATTCTTAAAATATTAATACTTGGAAAGGTAGGTAGTTTTATAAATGACTACACAATCATCATTGGTCTTCTTGGCTTTTGCCCAGATATGGGCATATGCCCCCGTACAACCCAAAATGTTCAAATTAGACTAAAAAACTCAATTATTCATTAGTTATTAGGGCAATGTTACCAGCGAAATTACTGGACAAGACGAGTTTCAACAACACTAATATCTCGGCGCAGTGCCAGATACAACAGTTAAAACACTGGGTAGCACTGTGTCTGATATGGGCAATCATGATGCTTACCATCAGGCGCCTGATTTGCTCGTCTTGTCACTCACTATCATAAAAAAAAATATCTTGAGCTTTCAATATTTTTCGGTTAAGACTCCGCGCCACAAAGTCCTGCGGAATTGGGCGGAACTAACAATATCCGCGAACAAAATTTCACTTTGCTTAAAAACTGGCGCCACTTCCATAAGACTTGAGTCGCGGAGTCTTGAGTGGTTCGATTTCGATTATTGTGACCTAAAAACCAAATTAATTTTTAGAGCGATCTTAGAATATTAGTGTGGGTCCCTAACTACAGTGCATCAAATCTAAGAAGTACCGTTTGACAGATCTTAAGTTGTCTTGTTGAAGGATTTAAATTTGGTGATTAGGAATTGTACGTCTTGTGATAAAATTCATAATACCATGGTTATACGGCAAAGGTTATTAAAATTAATTGTTGAGTTCCGCCTAAACAAATTTATTTAGGCTTGAATAGATGAAACGTCAAATGGTACTTATTAGACTTGATGGACTGTAAATGAAATTACAATTCGAAATAGGCAACAGGCAACTCAATCTAAAAGGTCTATTACATGACACTATTAAGATTAAGGTCCCTAACACATTAATAAGTGTGGTGTAATAACAGTAAGGCAGAAAAATCTCATAGCCGTTAGTTAGGGCGCCTTTAAATAGGGACCCTGATTCAGTGTAGTGTATGTAATATGCCTTAAGACTCCGCTCTCATCAATTTTAGATTTAAAACAATATCGCCATTTAGAGGCGGGGTATGGCCCCTCATATGACCTCCCCAGGTCAACTAGTTTTTTAATGAAATACTTCACCAAAACAAATACAACTAAATCAAATATGAAACGAAAAGGGGCGTGCCGTCTGTTATGCAGCATCAGTATCACTGCCTAACATTGTTGAGAGCATAACCCTCCCTCTTCATAAGAGCGTACGCGCACTTTTTGGAAAAAAGTTTCCTCCGAATATTGATAACCATTCTATAAATTTATATCCCTAATATTCTTAATGTGAAGTAAACTATATCCCTGTCATTTAAGTTTCTCTTATAAAACTCTCGGGTTTTGTCCTAGTGAACTTCTAAAAACCCCAGTTCTACTCGCGTTATTAGACGTTCATTATTAAAAGAATAACAGTTTATAAAAGAAAATAAAATGATAGCTATACAAAACACAGAGGAATACAAAACATAGATTTGATAAATTTTCCACAGGATTTCGTCAAATTACTCGACTAGAGGTCACGTTTCCTGTTAATCGTCGTCTATTGAGTTGTCACCCTAAAACGCTCTAAAAATTTTAAAATGTAGGTATACTCTTAAAACACATTTGAAACGTACCCAACTAAAATCTAACTATATACAACAAAAACTTAGACATAATATCACCAAATCGTAAAAATATCTAATAGAACATGCATTAAGTAATAAAGATAGCAGCACAAACTAGAACACTGATCACAGATCTAATAGGTATTAGATCTGTGACACTGATAGATATGTACCTAGCACGTCATAAGTGTCAGTAGTGTCATAAATCTGTGTTTACTTTTCGTGCAACCATCTTTGACATCCTTACCAAAACTATGGATAAGTATACCATTTTATGGCATTATTGACTATCTATATTCTATGTTATAACTAATTTTTAGGTATCTATACATACAAACATTAACAATAAAGAAATTATATATTTATTAAAATAATGATTAAGTTTAATAGATAAATGCAAATGAGGGTACTAGTACTTACCTAACCATAATCTCTACATAAGTACAACAAAGTCGGTTTCCGCCGTCTCTATACGCTTAGATCTTTAACTACGCGATGGATTTGAATGCGGTTTTCATCAATATACGAAGTGATTGAAGAGGAAGGTTTATACAAGGGGCACACTGAAAGTTTTTAGAATAGGCCAGTAAGAAAAGCAGCCAATGATAAATTTGCCAAAGAGTTTCTAATTCGAAATTTAAATATTTTTTTATCGGCTGGTTTTTTTACTGGCCTATTCTAAACACTCAGCGCTAACCGTATCTTTAATGGTTACGCAGAGCGAAGCGAGAGCGGGATGGTAGCGTAAGAGTTATAAAATATAATTGCATCTATAATTATACCCAGTATTTGTAGTTATTCCAATCTAAAATATTTTCTGCTCCTATTTTATGGATTTATAATTTTGTATATTTCCTCAAAATATACACAAATTGCAATTTTAATTATGCCTATAAGATTTCACAAGAAACGAAAAATTATTTCAAGTTAACTTGTAGGTACAAATATAATTTACTACTTAAGTTACTTATGGTATATCCGAGCCAAAGTCAAGAATTCGTGTAAAAGAAACAAAATAAAATGTGTACATAATAGTCCAAAATACTTTAGAGAGACCTAGGTAACATGGTAAGGGCCTCTTTCACCATCCTCGAGTAAAGTGCCGAGTAAGCTACTCGTCTATTAAAGTGGCGAGTAAGGGGCAGTGCTAATTTCATAATGTCCGAGTTATGCTAATCTTAACATAAACTGGCCTGTAACAACAAGCGTCTACGCTACATGATTACTCCGCACACGCCCCGCCTCGCCTGTGACTATACATCGATGCACACATCGACACGCACCCCACCGCCGCGCACTGTCAAAGTTACTTGAGACTTCCACTTGCCGAGTAGCACTAATCGGCGTGTAGTTAATCAACACATTACTCGAGGATGGTGAAAGAGGCCCTTAGTACAATAAATTCAGCCTTATCAATATTCAAACTTGTAATTCTTAATAAATTAAATAAAAAAATATTTTACTATAATCTATGTGATGCTAGGTGATAAGAATAGTGATATCATTGTTGTGGAGTGTTCAAACACCCAAAATGCAGTCATCCTGAGATTCTTCATCATTACCACTCGGTTGAGGTATCAAAGAATTCAAAATAGGTTCATTTATTGCTTTGCCACTTAAAACCAACTGTGTTGGCCTCGGTTCTGTACTGTCATCATCGTTGTCACTTTGAGTTTCATTATCTATCTCTATATATTCTTCTTCTATCTCTTCAGTTTGTGCTTCAGGATCAAGGCGTTCGTCAACTTCGTTTTGAGATGTGTTTGAATCTGCTTCGGTAGTTCTCATCCTTTTAGCTACTTTAGCTAGCGGTTCGTCATCTGACGAGTCGTCACTCGACCGATCCACCAGATATTCTTCCTCCATCGGCGCGTCGGAATCCACCAAATCAATTTTAGCCTCAATTTTATTCAAATTCAACGCCCTCTTGAGAGGTCTAGCATACACAAGTGATTGCTTAAGATTTCTTCTTAATATAAAATTAGCGTGTTGTCGCTTTGCTTCTAATAATTTTAAAGGTTTCAGTGCGTTTGGCAGTCTCCTCAAATCACGTGCGGAAGTGATACTCGTGGATTTCAAGCCGAGCCTTGTCAGTTTCAGAAGGTTGGGATACGTCTTTAACATGGATTGTCCCGGTTTAATTACTCTTATATGTTTAGTAATCTCTTTCGTAGAAGTGGTCGGTTCGCTTGTGACGATAGTACCGGATGGAGTGGCACTGGATTCTCTCGTAGTGGCCTCTGCGACGCCGGAGTCCTCTGTTAAGTCTATAACATCTGTGCTAGTAACTTTTCTAGGTATTTTAGTTTGTCCGGTTTTCTGTATACATACATTAATGGGTACTATAACTCCGGTAGAAAGATCTAATTTAAAGAAATGGCCTCCGTTATCGCAGGCATATTTGAGATCAGCAAATGATGTCACGGGATACAACTCATGGAGCTTGTTATTAATTTTCGCAGAGATAGAGGTCTTGGCTCCGCCTATAGAAGCTAATGCCGGTACAGGTATTATTGTTTGGAGTATGGGCTCAACGGTTGGTAAGGGTTCTTCAGGCATTGGCGCCATATCTTCCTCAACTATACCTGACATTTCCATCAGATCTGACAGCAAATTCCTGCTTGTCCCCGCATTAGCGGTGCTGGATTCCGATTCTAAATTTACACTTGAATCTTTTGGTTGTGCCATTTCTTCACTTGGAGAATCAATAGCACATTCGTCTACAATTTTAGGTACTTCTTCTACAGCTGGTGTAGGTTCTATTTCATGAGTATCTGTACTTTGATGGTCAGCAGTCAAATTAGTTGTAGTGATACTGTTGTCTTGTGTTGATTCGGAGATTTTTGCTAGCGATGCATTTTGCTCGTCATTAACGGTACTATTTTGAACATCACTAATTACTTTAGTGTTCAAGCCATCGGTTTCCTGTACAGTTATTTCCCTCATTTGCTCTGTAGAAGGATCGCTAGCCTGTTCATCTGTACCTTTTTCTTCGTTAATATTGCCGGAAGTGTTATTTTCGTTATCTAAATCGATTACTTCATTAGGTTGTGGCGGCGTTACAGGTAAAGTGATACCCGTTGCTTTGATCTGTTCCTGTAGAGCATTTAAAATGATTGGCATAGAATCCAGTTCCGTAGGTGTTAATTCTACACCTGGATTGACCATGTAAGTGATAGTACCATCCGGCAACAAAATCACTTGTACACCATCCGGCAACACCATCGGCGTTTCACTGATCGCAGGTTTTTTCGTATCGGTCAACAGTATCTTATTCTTACCTAAATAATACGGACGATCAGTGATGCCTATATCTTTACGATGGATATATATTTTACTATCCTTAATTCTAGTGGGTAAAGCTCTCGGACGTGTAGTTTTGGGACCTTTATGTACTGAACATTCATTAGATGCATCGATGAGTAATTTCCTTTGTAGTTGATCGACGGACACATTAGGCTTACATGAACAACGAAGACCCACGGGAGACTTAGTATCTTGTAATGCCGAAAGTGGCTTTGGTTGAATTCGTTTCAATGGTTCAGTTCCAGTCTTAGAATACATACAAACATTCGAAGAATCATCTAATTGCATGGCTAAATCGCTTTTATCGTTATCTTCAACGGTATCTGATCGTTCTCCTAGAGACGTATCAGTTTTGTTTTGTGTTTCTAAGTCGTCATCAATGCTTATTGATGTAGAGGGTGTGGGTAATGGCGGGCATTCACAATCATCGGGAGACTTATTATCTTCCCGCAACTTGGATGAGGTAAATGCTTCATTACGCTTTTGCGACAAATAATACGACCTTAGTGCGTCTCTGCAACAACACTGACAACCGTTTTCTATACAACATAAATGTTTCATATATGACTTAATTTTGCCTTTTAACTTATCGATTCTATGGTTAGACCAACAGCACCGATTTTTTACAGATCGCTGGCGCCGTGGTTTTACACACGTGAAATCTTCCTGCGTTTCGCATGATTTCTCTTCATTTGCGGTGTTGGCCTGGACATTGGACTGCTCATTTTCCTGTTTATTGGTTTGCTCTATTTTCCGTTCATCTTTTTCATTCTTCTCTTCTGTTATATTACGTTCATCGTTCTGTTCATTTTTCTGTTCATCTTTTTGTTCATTTTTCTGTTCATCTTTTTGTTCATGTTGCTGTTCATTTTTTTGCACATTTTTCTGCGCGTATTTCTTGGATTGATTCTTTTCTTTAAGATTTATTATCTTTTTAATGCAACCTGGATCTAAAGCTGTTAACATTTTGTACAACGTGTCAGTGGTCAAAAGCATTTCATTATTATCGATACAATCTAAAAACTTAGGTTTTGTAGTCCAGGAAGCACGTGGGTACACTTTATTTTTTTTCTTAGCCCTCTGTTTATTAGCTTTCGATTGGCTGTTGTCTATTATCGGAATTGGTACAGATTGTAACTCTGTATTAGTAGTGACTGTTTCACTACTGAAAGAAACATCACGGTTTTCAATATCAATGTTTTTTCTTGCAACAATGCTTACCGGAGTTTTTTCAATAGATTGAGTAATCTCTATTTTTTTAAGATCATCTATAACTATCGTGTCATCTTGTTTCTTAGGGGGTATCTCTACTTTATTAATATCCTGCGCCATGATAGGAGCGACTTCGGCCTTCTTTAGTTGTTCATTGATTTGTCGAACGACCGATATGTGGGGCAGGTTAATTACTTTGTTTCTCTCTAGCATCCTCTTCTTGAGCTCCTCTTGTAGAATTTTATCTACATCTGTAGTGTCATGTGGCATCAAACTTTGTACAGCAACCGCAGAAGGTATAACGGACGAATGAGACACCATAGATTCAACCTTTTCATCTCGTACAATCTGGACGTCTTGATCACTCTTTTTAAGATACATTGTACCATTTATGAGTTTTGATTCGAAAGCTTTACTTACATCTATCGTCATCGGCTTGCAAGCTTTAAGGAACAACCTGTTTCGGGAATAACCAAAAAAACCTACGTTTATCCGTTTGAGTCGAGTGTTAAAATCAGGATTTTTGCATATTTGTATTGGATGGTAACTACGGTTTCTGGGCTTTTGGAGTAAATAACTAGTTAATTTGACTTTCATCCTTTCGTCAATAACTTCATCATCATCTTCATGATCTGAAGCATCGATATTATGAAAAAGATCGTCGGTTTGACCGTCATTAAGGACCTCTTCTTGTACCTCAGCTTGAATATTTTCTTTAGCCGTCTCTACATTTATAGATAAAGCGCTCACTGGTTTACTTTCAAGTATAATGTTCTCTATTTCTCCTCTTTCTTCAATTGTGTTGTAAATTGGTCTGTTTTTGTAAACGTTCATATGATCTAGTTTTGTGGTATATACTACGGGGTTCATGAGAAGTTTAAGGTCGAACTTAGGACTGACCTGGTTACTTACCGTTGCAGTTCTTGCTTGCGTTTCTTCTCTGTCTGAAATTATAAAATTATTAAAATAATTAGTTATCGTCTTCCTGTATTTTTACCACACTAGGAGTGGTCACACACATCCGTCATCTCTGCACCAACCCCTTCTTACACACATTATCCTCATTCATACAGTTCATACTCAAAGTCCTTTCGGCCACACGGCTTTCATCCCTCCACAGATAATAATACTACGCCTCCGCTAAACAATTATAATCTCAATATTATAATCATTACGACACAGGCTATTCTAGCGTGGCGGGTAGGTGCTAGTAGACACCATTGCAGCCTGGGCATTGTAGCATTGTTTGTGTACAATTAACGTCCACCTTTATACGAAAAACAGTATAATTCGTACAATATAATCATATAGCGAATTAGTAATCAAAACAAACTGTGTTATCCCACTTCCTACAGAAAACCCTTCCGCTAATACGATGAATACGAGTCATTGTAATTTAACGAGGAAATTCCAGTATCTTGGTTACGCTGCCATATAATTCGATCTGATAGTGATTTAGAGCACTTGGATTTGCGAAGTGTTCTATAATAATAGTGTTTTGAGCATATTCTGTTCAGTAGTTTTAGTGTGAAGTGGTCACAAACACCCCCAAAGTTTTGTATTTATTATTAGTCGAATATGATTTCTTACCTATTTCCTCTTCATCGTCTTCTTCATAATATTCTATACCGTCATCAGCAAATTCAATGCCATCGTCTGCAAAGTTCAGATTTGATGGAATTTCTTCCATATCAGTCAATGGTGCCCCTTGATTAATTTTATCCATATTGTTCAAAGGTACTTGATTATGAATTTCATCCATATTGGTTGAGCATTCACTTCTCGAAGTTTCTTGATCTTTTAACATTATGATATCACCTTCATCCTCGGATGATTGATCGTCGAGCGTGAATTCCACTTTAAATTCCGTTTTAACTTTGGCTTCATCGCCGCAAGCTATGGATGTTATAATGGGTAAAAGTTCATGTTCTGTTTCGGAAGTTACATTAGATATGTTATCTTGTACATTATTTGCGTCAGTATTTTCTTCAGTATGTATTTCATCATCATCATTTATACCATTTCCTTCAATATTTTCATCGGTTTGTATGACTTCATCATCATTATCATCTCTTATATCATTTGTTTCAATATTTTCGTCAGTTTGCATCACTTCGTCATCTTCATCATCAATCATTATGGATTCTTGTGTATTCGTATCTAAATCTACTACATCAGAAACATCATTTATTTGGTTTTCTATCGCAAAGGCACTTTGAGCTTGGATTTCAGATGCATCTTCTTTATTCGGGCTCTCTGGTGTTCCCTTATTTAACTCTCCGCCTAATCTGTTTTCTTCGTTTTGTATGTACCTTAAATTGATCATAATAATTTGGTTAACAATATAAAGAACTAGCTATGCCCCTCGGTTTTACCCGCTAAGAAGCATCCTATGTATTCCAAGGTCAAAGCTACTTACATCGGTAGTTTCCAAAATAAAAGTACTTTGGACTAAAATATGATAAAAAACCAAAATATAGGTATTTTCAAATATAACACCAAATTATAAGTATTTAAGACAAAAATATAATTAAGAACTTAGATAACTAGTGTCTCATTCCGAATAAAGTCATTATATGTTGGAAATATGCTCTGATTTCAAATGATTAACTATTACTTTTGTATGGGGAACTCTCCGGTCGCCGCCCAGTTAATGAGTGATGGAAACAAGCTGCAAATATGCTACATAAGTAGGTACACGTTTTTGGGTTGTTTTAAATGAGTATAACGTCTATATTTGTATGAAAGCTTATACGTATTGTATTACCTTTCTATTTTATCATAAAAGCTAGGCGCCTGTTCTTGTTCGACGTCAATAGTATCTTGTGGTTCAGTTTTAACTTGAACGATGACTGGCGTTTGTTGTTCCACTTGTTCCTCTGTGACTGGTGCATGTGGCTCGTCTTCCTTCAACTCTTCGGGCTCCGAGTCTGAATCTCCGAGATATATGGTGTCTACTTTGGGTTCTATGAGAATAAGGTCGGGGACATTTTCTGAAAAAATATAAACTTAAAAGAATTATTAAATACTATTATTATTTATTTTTAATTGGATTTATTTATATTGTATGGATAAATCCGTGCGGCACAGTTAGTTAGGTTTGTATCTTTCATTGGGTAAAACTTGGCGTAGTTCCTACAGAAAATTGATTATTTTACTAATTATTTATATTTTATTATATATTACTTAAATTGCTGTTTTAGTAAATTACCTATAAAAAACGCAGTTGGAAACCCGCGTAGTCTTCTTTCCCGTGGGAATATTGTGATAAAAATTACTCATTGTGTTATCGGGGTATAAGCTACCTACATACCAAAATTTCAACCCAATCCATTCAGTAGTTTTTGCGTGGATGAGTAACAAACATCCATCCATTCTCACAAACTTTCGCATTAATAATATTAGTAGGGAAAAATACAAAACGAGTGAAAAATTATTAGTAGACAGTAGTTATCGATTACTTACCATGTTTGGTTGGTTTCACAGAGCTCTGGCCTTGCATTGAGCGCAACTTCTCCTGCTGAAAACAAATAAATTGTTAAGGCGTCCGTATGTATGTGTGATGTAGGGTTCCATACTTAGCCTAGATACCTGAACAAAACCCTACCGCCTTCCGATAGAACATACAGCGCCATCTGGTAGCAAACTACAGAAAACATGTTAAAAATCACAATTTCTATTTCAACATGATACCTCCACGCGTTCCCGTGTCTTGACAGATGGACAGACAGATAACCAAGTGCGGAACCCTAAAAACAATCTAAGTAGTATTTTGCGAAAGGAATATAAAAGATACCTCTGCGAAAAGAACGCTCAAAATACTGGTATAATATAAAGATATAACTTACGAATTCTTCAGGCATTATGACGAGTCTCCTTTGTATCATCTCCTCCCATTCCAGAAACGCATCCGTAATCACGTATGGAAATCTGAAAATGAATTATACTTATTATACAACTGCCTCCGTGGCGTAGTGGGCGCATGGTCGACTGCCAATCAAGAGGTCCCGGGTTCGATCCCCAGGTCAGGCATAGTGTTTAATATTGGATTTTTCCATTAGGAATTATTTCAATAACTGCCTGGAGTCTGGAACTGTGCTCGGTAGATGGCAATAGGCTCGCCACCTATTACATGGGACCAATAAAATACTGGCGAAATGTGGGTGTATCTACTATGGGACTGAGTCCTGGGTACACCTCTGCCTACCCCTTCGGGAAAAAGGCGTGAATGTATGTTTATGTTATGTTTTATTATACAAATGATTTATTTGCATACATAAAAAATATTTATTGATCTTTAACGTTATGTATAAAAGAGCATCTTTTTTGCGTTTTCATTGTTGGTTTCAATAGAAAAAGTGATTAATAAGTCATTTAACATGCTTTGCATGTGACACAAGGATAAATCTCAGAATAAGACGGTAGGTACGTTCTGAAAATTCTATAAGGGTACTAGTTACTTTATCAAAAATATCTTTATGTGTTATGGTTAAACGTCACCCCATACAAAATTAAAATACACGCAGATATGAAGAAATAGGGAATAATTTTCCACTCAATTCTTTGTGGTTGGCTCTGGATCTGACCTTTATATGCGCGATAACATATTATGTTAAAGAAAACCATATAGTTTTTTTGCTGTTTAAAAAACAAAAATTAACATAACCTAAAGACTACTTTTTTATAATTTTCTTAAATACGAGGAAATTGTAAATTTTTCAGTAACCAAATACGTTTTCGCGCAAATAAAGGCCAGATTAATAGTCAAGCACAAACAATTGAGTATTCGTAAGAAAAGTAAGAAGGTTCGTAAGAATAAACTATTTTTAGTTTATTTTTTATTCGCTGTAATAATTACAGTTATATCAAATTAAAAAATCATTTTTAATCCAGTACCGAAAACATGCCGATAGTACCCGAACGAGCTCGTGACCTGTAGTGACGTCACAATGTGAAAGTACCATACATAACTATAACATTTCTACGTCACAAAAATGGCGATCAATCGTGGCGCGTTTGTAATCAAGTGATTCGCCACGCTTGGCAGGCGGGTTGGCGAGCGCAGTTTTTGTAAAATTATAAAATTTATATGACACTTTATTTTTAATTTTTAAACATAAACATACATACGTTCACGTCTTTTTCCCGAAGGGGTAGGCAGAGATGTACCCAGGACTCAGTCCCATGTAGATACACCCACATTTCGCCAGTATGTTATTGGTCCCATGTAATAGGGGGCGAGCCTATTGCCATCTACCGGGCACAGTTCCAGACTCCAGGCAGTTATTGAGTTAATTCCTAATGGAAAAATCCAATATTTAACACTGCCTGACCTGGGGATCGAACCCGGGACCTCTTGATTGGCAGTCGAGCATGCGCCCTCTACGCCACGGGGGCAGTTAATTTTTAAAGTGGTTACAAAATTATTGGTATACTTACCTATATCCTATTTTCTGCTTATAAATGTGAAAGTTTGTGAGGATGGATAGATGTTTGCTACTCTTTTACGCAAAAACTACTTAACCGATTGGGCTTAAATTTGGTATGTAGGTAGCTGAAACCCTGGAATAACACATATGGTACTTTTTATCCCAACACTTCCACCGGAACGAAGACTACGCGGGTGAAACCGCGGGGCGCAGCTAGTATTAACATATTCATATAATATGTCAGTATAGTTACTTGAGAGCAACTTCCCGTTGCAGCTCCGTGGGCGCAGCCTTGGCAGCGAGCGGCAAGAGGCGCGTGTTGCCTCGATACGTGAACCAGAAGTTGTAGAACTTGTCGCGGGTCACCTTCTTCAGTTGGTACCAGCGGCGCTGCAGCATCATGGGGGAGCATTGGTAGCCGCTGCGAATTGAGTATTTGAAAAAAAAAATGTCGTATTTATCAAGTTATTTTGTAAGTTTAATGAAAATTATGTATTATCCGATTTATTTGAGAATTTTTTTTATTAATTACAACCAATTCAGAATTGATACAATTCCAATAGGAGTCACTTGTTCACGAATGCGCTACGAGTGACGAGTGAATTATCTCAATAACTGCCTGGAGTCTGGAACTGTGCCCGGTAGATGGCAATAGGCTCGCCCCCTATTACATGGGACCAATAACATACTGGCGAAATGTGGGTGTATCTACATGGGACTGAGTCCTGGGTACATCTCTGCCTACCCCTTCGGGAAAAAGACGTGAACGTATGTATGTTTATGTTTAAAAACTAAAAATAAAGTGTCATATAAATTTTATAATTTTACAAAAACTTCGCTCGCCAACCCGCCTGCCAAGCGTGGCGAGTCACTTGATTACAAACGCGCCACGATTGATCGCCATTTTTGTGACGTAGAAATGTTATAGTTATGTATGGTACTTTCACATTGTGACGTCACTACAGGTCGCGAGCTCGTTCGGGTACTATCGGCGTGTTTTCGGTACTGGATTAAAAATGATTTTTTAATTTGATATAACTTTGTAATTTAAGCGAAAAAAAGAAAACTAAAAATAGTTTCGGTACGAATCTTATAAATTATGATCTTTCCATTTATGCCAAAAGAAAATAAAATTCAAATACTCAATTAAAATATAGCAATGTATAGGTGAATATAACTGTAGGCTATTAGCGTTGTGCGAGCTGAATTGCACTTTATGACGTAGCAGCCAGAGTCGCTATTTATATAATTTTTTAGGAGTGTCCTTTCTGTTTCTTTAGGACTTTATTTTATATAGAGGACCAGTTGGAATAGGTACATACTTCGAGTTATAATACAATGTGGCGGAAGTCCAAGATTCCGCCAGATTATCTCCATAGGCGCCTTCGATTTCAAACAGCTGCACGAGAGACAACAACTTTGTCAGGACACTGCTCGACATCAACTCCTCCTGTGCCAACAAAATATACCTTAAGTACGTGATGATAAGGTTCAATTCAAAAATGAGTGTTAATATTAAAAATATAAAATATAATGTTAAAAATTATATATATAATATATAATATTAAAAATATAATGCATTTTAAGGCCTTATACCCTATACCAAACCAGATCAGAAATCAGAAATCAGAAATTTTATTTGCATAAAAACATGGATACTATATAGGTATTATCCACTATTATTACAATTTTGTTCCTCACGCTTTTTGCCCATAGGGCGTGCAAATTTGTTAGGAAACTAATCAAATCTAATTTTCATAAAATAACATATTTTTCGAGAATTATAGTATATAATTATATTATATATTTTTGACTGCCTCGGTGGCGTAGGACTGCCTCGGTGGCGTAGTGGGCGCATGCTCGACTGCCAATCAAGAGGTCCCGGGTTCGATCCCCAGGTCAGGCATAGTGCAAAATATTGGATTTTTCCATTAGGAATTATCTCAATAGCTGCCTGGAGTCTGGAACTGTGCCCGGTATATGGCAATAGGCTCGCCCCCTATTACATGGGACCAATAACATACTGGCGAAATGTGGGTGTATCTACTATGGGACTGAGTCCTGGGTACACCTCTGCCTAGCCCTTCGGGAAAAAGGCGTGAATGTATGTATAATTATAAAAATGTTATACAATTTAATATTTATAACCTAAGAAATAAAAATTATATTATAGTCTTATTAAGTAGTACCTATTACATTGATTTAAATGGCATTTTATAATATTAATAAGTCATTGTCAAAGTCCAAAGTTAAAGTACCAAATAGCCCCGAGAATTCGTCGCACGCCACCCTTTTCGCTCAGGTTTTAGAGTAAATTCTTTATAAATACCGAAATTTGGGCTTTCAAAAAAATAAATCTACGATAATGTTCAATGTTAAATTACCTATCCACCACTATAGCAAATCGAAATAATGGTCACTTAACGAAGATATGCATGTTGTTAAAAATTATCTCTCTCTTCTTTAGAAATCTTCTTCATCTCCAGACTATTGAGAGATTACTAAGTTTTGGCAACCTGGTAATCGAACCTAAGACATTATATCAAAATGTTGTACGTTAAAAGTATTCAGAGGGAAGGAGCGGCCTTTTAGCAGTTTGACACAATCCGGTGAAAACCGTACCAAAGTACCAAATCGATGTTTTGTATTCCCCTGTCGCCTCTGAATATTATTAACACATTCTATAAATTGATATCCTGATATTTTAAAGTAACCTTTGTCCCTGTCATTTTATTTTATTTTTTCAAAGTGAACTTCAGAATTCCAGTTTTCGCGTAATTATACGTTCACTACAAATAAATGAAGAGTTTATAAAAGAAAAGAAAAGACAGGGACACAGTTTACTTCATTTTCAAAATATCAGGAAAGAAATATATCAAATATGTTTACTATGTTGACGTTGTTCTTAGGAAAGGCCAAGTCAAAAGCACCTACAACCGACGAGCATGTATGAAAAATGTCATGAAAATGAACGAAGCGAAAGTTGTATGTCAGGATCGTAGCAAGTGGAGGGAAATAGTCTCTGCCTACCCCACCGGGAACAAGGCGTGACTGTATGTATGTATGTAGGTTTACTATATTCGGAGGGACCAGTGGCATACAAAATATCGATTTGGTAAATTTTCCGTAGAATTGTGTCAAATTGCTAAGGACAGGAAACGCAGGTCAGGTTAAGCCCTTGTCCTTCGGGGAAACA
Source organism: Hemistola chrysoprasaria (assembly GCA_947063395.1). Classification (NCBI taxonomy): domain Eukaryota; kingdom Metazoa; phylum Arthropoda; class Insecta; order Lepidoptera; family Geometridae; genus Hemistola; species Hemistola chrysoprasaria. Next base: position 5,893,862 of record OX346733.1, on the reverse strand, counting down.
AGGAGTGTTGTTTAGGGGACGCCAGATACGTCAAACTTATAACAACCCTTCCTTTTTGTTGGCTTAACTAAATAATCATAATAATAATTTGAATTTATCTCTAACAGTAGTAAGAGTTTTGTAGTGGTAGGCCTCTTTAGCAGGGGGCCGCCTGGGGAAGTACCACACCTTTGCCAGTTATTCATCCGCCAAGCAGTAATGTGTTCCGGTATGAAGGGCAATGTTACCAGCGAAATTACTGGACATGATGAGATTCAACAACTCATATCTCAGGGTGACAGGCGCAGTGCAGTGCCGCGCAGAGTTTTGAATTTTATAACACTGGGTGGCACTGTGTCTGATATGGGCAATCGTGATGCTTACCATCAGGCACCTGATTTGCTCGTCTTGTTACTCACTATCATAAAAAAAACAGATTACACTGCTCGAGTCAATTCATATGGGTTATGTGGGCTACCCATATTGTCACAGTTTTAGGTCGCCAAGATCCCTACGCAGCCTCCGACATGACCTAACGACTGCCCCTACATATCTTATAGGAAACTATAGTGACCTACAGTTTAACGTGCCACGAAAAACGGTAGATAAAAATAGCCCTACAAACCTCATCAATAGGGTCTATTTTCTCGTGCACGATGATCATGTCGTAGAACAGCCAGTCGGTGAGCGTCATTCTAGCAACCACTGGGACGTTGTCCACTCTGTCGTCTGCTTCTTGGAGCCGTTTCAATTTCTTCAATGTTAAACTTCGCATTCGATCCCTGGAGTATAAAATCTACTTTATAAAACAAAGCTTATTATTATAAAATTAATAAGTACACAGAGGAGAAAGATGCCTGGAAACTTCTGCATAGCTTATACTGCCCGGCACCTTCCAAACAAATTATTTTAACCAAACCAAATATTTTGAAACTATCAGGTTTCTTGTGCGTTCTTCTTGTAGAGGTATCTTTCACGCACGGTAGACTCATTACTCATTACTGTTTATCTTCATTGACGTACAAAAGTGTTAGATTGTGACCTAATTGAATAAATATTTTTGAGTTTGAGTATAAGTTTTGAACAGAAATCTTTAAAAACATAATATAATGCGATACAACCGCCGGTTGTTTACGAAGTAATTAGCATTTTTTTCTTTTGTAACATGGTTTTATCTTTTTTTTGTATATTCTATTCTATTTACACCAACACGCATTTTTCCCGAAGGGGCAGGCAGAGGTGTGCCAGGTGCCAGGGGCCAGGACCCAGTCCTAGTTGATAAACCTACATTTCGCAAGTTATGTTTTTTTAGACCCATATAATAGGGGCGAGCCTATTGCTATCAACCGAAACAACCAGGCTGAATAGAAAAATCCAATTACACTTATTGCCTGAACCGGGGATTGAACCCGGGACCCCCCTTGCGCGCGCGAACAATGCATAATATCTGCTCTATCGTTCTGACCGTATAAATACGGTCCATTTTCCTGGTCCACGATTCTTTCCGATCACAGATCAGGATGCTCTTTCATCTCCTCTGTGTTTCCGATGATAAACGTATTAATAAGTAAACCGATTAATTTGAAAGATCTAAGTGCGAATCTTTGATCTGTGTCTAGAAGTTATGTGCGTATAATATGTAGAGTTACATTAATCTTCTGGTTACCATAGTACATTTGGCACCAGATGACCGTGTGTGGAATTTGTCCCAATAAAAGAAATAAGACTTCATCTTCATCTTTTCAGCCTATAGGGAGGTTGCTGGACATAGAAGCCGCAAGATTCCCCATAAGGGAAGTTTTCCAAATCCGGAGTCCCTGGATTGAATCTCACCATGTGCACTTTTCACCTAGGGGCTACCGTGTTTTGGGTGGTACGTTAAGGCGCGGTGCAAACCTATTTCGCTCCTTCGCTCACACGTACCCACATTTTTGATGTTTGGATTAAATTGGATCTTTTACTGAATCTTTGTATTCTTATTTTCTAGATCCTAGTTGTCGTTATTTTACGTAATTACTTGTAGTAGTTTATATCTTCAAAAATGAGAGTACACGTGAGCGAGAGGGCGAATTTGCTTAGCACCGCGCCTTAAACTATAGATCCCGGCTGTTTCCTATAAAATATGTAGGGGGCAGACATTAGGTCATGTCGGAGGCCTTGTAGAGGCGACCTGAAACTCGTGACAATATGGGTTGTCCACATAACCCATATGAATTGACTCGAGTAATTTAATTGAGATAAACCGTTCAGAGTATAAATTCAAAGTATTATTATTATTATTATCTCGCCACGCTTGGTAGGCGGGTTAACAAGCGCAGTTCGATGGTTTTACGCAGAAGACTTACCATAACTTCTTACAATTATTGCCGCTCTCCTTGGTGAGCTCCTCCCATACTTCTTCCTCAGTTTTTTTCTCCTTCTTCAATCTGGCGACAGTTCTAATCATCCGCCGTTTCAGTTTGTCCAGCTCCAACCCTGACTCCGCGCGCGGCATTTTTAGTTTCTTTCTGAGAACACATTTTTCTGTGAAGTCCGCGTATGATTTCTACGAAGAGACGATCGAACATGGTACGGTCAAACCACTGTACTACTTAAGAGGTTACATGAGGGGTGATTTTTCCATACAAACGTATTCCCGTGTTTCCGTGATAACTGCGTCAGAGCAATGTTTTTTTTTTATAAAATCTAGGTCTTCAGTGAGCATGTCCCTGTCATTTTCATTTTTCTACAAAATCATTGTTATATGAAGTTTTTAAAGGGTTATAACCCTTTAAAAACATGAAAAACCGTCCCAGTTTTACTCGCGTAATTAGACGTTCACTAGAAATAAATGAAGAGTTAACGAACAAAAATAAAATAATAAGGACATAGTCTAATTCATCTTCTAATTTTCAAGATATAAATGTATGGATAAAATCAATTATTCTCGGAGGAAACACGGGAATACAAAACATCGATTTCGTAAATTTTCCATAGGATTGTGTCAAACTGCTAAGAGGTCCTGTATCCTGTTAATCTGTGACCCGAACTTCGTTCGCCACCATACCGTGTTCGAACGTCTGGCGCACAGTCCGGCGTTTAACATTATTATTGTTATAACTTGGTACGTTGTACGGTCAGCTGCACATCAAAAAGGTTCGACCGTGTGGCGTGAACACCGTACCGAACGGGACGGGTCACAGATTAAGTACATAGTAGGTGCAATGATACAGTCGTACAAATTTCGATCGTCTATTCGTACTTTAAAATAAATGTATAACGCGCGGAATAAATGTAAGGCCCACTTGCAAGCAAATTAGGGTCGTTACACATCCGAAGGTAGATGCGTCGAGCGTACAACGGTTGTACTAACGAATCATCGGTTGAGTTTGCAAGGTTGAATGTTTTATCATACACTAGCTGTTCCCCACGGTTTCACCCGCGTTGTCTTCGTTGCAGTGGGCATGTCGGGAGAAAAAGTACCCTGTGTTATTCTAGGGTCTAAGCTATCTACATACCAAATTTAATCTCAAACGGTTCAGTAGTTTTAGCGTGAAAACGGATATACATCGCGCCATCTAGATGGCGCTGGAGTCAAGTTAGAACTCGCTAACTAGCTAGCTAAACTAGCGTTTTGTTTACCTGTTACAATTTACAATCGTAACTTTATTAAATTGTACTCAGGATTTGAGATTTATAATATTAGGATTTGTCTGTTCTGACGTTACGCGACCGACAAGACGCGACGCATCTTCCGTCAAGTGTATAACGACCTTTATAAATAAATTACTTTTTTTTTAATAAATATATAAAATAATAATCAAGATATCAGAATCAATAAAATGTAGAGTTTATAAACATATGACTGCCTCGGTGGCGTAGAGGGGGGCATCCTCGACTGCCAATCAAAAGGTCCCGGGTTGTATCCCCAGGTCAGGCAGTGTAAAATATTGGATTTTTCCATTAGGAATTATCTCAATAACTGCCTGGAGTCTGGAACTGTGCCTGGTAGATGGCAATAGGTTCGCCCCCTATTACATGGGACCAATAACATACTGGCGAAATGTGGGTGTACCTACTATGGGACTGAGTCCTGGGTACACCTCTGCCTACCCCTTCGGGAAAAAGGCGTGAATGTATGTATGTGTATGTTTATAAACATATTATAGGGTATTAATTCAAACTCCACTAAGAACGTTCGTGGATTAATTATACGTAGTTAATGAAGCCTGTATTAAAATTTAACACAGGGTTAAATAATTTATCTGGCATTTATACCTTGTAAAATATAGCTTGAGGCGTGACAGCTGAAAAAAAAATTTTTTTTTTTTCAAAAATGGTTCAGCTGATCGACAAATTTATTTTAAGTTCATGGCAAGATGCATCCCCTTAAGTATTACTCTGTTACACACCTCTGTTACAGGTCGCGTCACGGTTTAATATAGCTGACCTTGAATGCGCAGAAATCGACTTTTTGATCTGTTAGGACTTTTTTAGACCAACTCACCTTTGCCGTGCTATTTTACTTTTGCCGTGCTATTTTACTTTTTTATTATATTTAATGGGTGTGTTTTTTTTTGTTTTACATCACCGCTGTTTTCCGAAGGGGTAGGCAGAGGTGTACCTCAGGACTCAGTCCCATAGTACATACACCCACATTTAGCCAGTATGTTATTGGTCCCATGTAATAGGGGGCGAACTTATTGCCATCTACCGGGCAGTTTCAGACTCCAGGCTGTGAGATAATTCCTAATGGAAAAATCCAAATTCACTTTGCCTGACCTGGAGATCGAACCCGGGAACTCATGATCGGCAGTCGAGCTTGCGCTCACTACGCCACCGACGCAGATATAATTATTAATATGAATCATTAAATTTTACATAAGTACCCACTAGCGCCATTGTGGCGGGTTTCAGAACTATTATTCACCATTATTTATGTAAGTATATTATATAACATTTATAAAAAATTAAAAGTTTTTATTTATTAATAAAGACTGAAAGTTTTAATCACTAGGTATTTATTACCTTTTAAAAAACTATTCACTGTCGTATCTATTCCAATAAAAAATTAATACCTTTATGTATTGCTATCAATTTATTTCATTATGTAGCGCCCCTTAGGCGCTATAACTCCGTTTTTCGGCCGCGGCAATAATAAAATATAATGAAAGATTGTTTATAAGTTTGTAAGTATGGTACCTACTTAAATCTATCCACATACTTACCTTCTTTACCTATGCAAATTCAATGCTATTTATAGTAAGTAGGTATACATATAGTCAAGTCACATACATATAGTCAATAAGTGTCGCATTAAATACCGAAAGGCATTTTAATTCAAGTAAAATAAGAGCTTTAACTTTTTTTATCTAAATAATTAATAGAAGGTCGATACTTACTATTGAAAAATAACAATAAATATCGTTAATGTAATTGTTCTTATCATATCAATCGAAATAAAGTGTGAACGAAACAGTGTAACGTGTAAATAGAGAAGGTTGCTCAACTACTGACACGTCCGCCATGCCATATGGCTATCGCAAGAATGCACAACACCCGATAAAAAGTAGAATCTTTCATAAGAAAAAACTAAAATACCGTACCGAAAAACACTTTCGCCTTTAAATATCACACAACTTGACGATAATCACATCAGTTGAATGTTTTTAATATTGAAATATAACACAATAGTCCACGCGTGGCAATCTATTCATTTTGTCAGCAGCAACGTACACGGCAATGGTTGAACACAAAATGGCGACTTGGCCGCCTTTCCTACGACACGGCACCGCGTGATCGAGAATACTTGGGCCGGGAGTGCGAAAGAGACAAAACATCCGCTCTAAACTCGCGATACGAAAATTTCATTTCTATGACAGACGCCTTCACGTACGGACGTGGCGTCGTTGATATTTACTTTTACAATTAAATTCAGTTTTATCGTGTTAGTACAACCTAAATAATAACTATTAATATGCGTGTTAGTTATTAATCATTAATTTGTATCATGCCAACGAAAAGTATAATTAAAACGTAGTGATTATTATACAATACTTAGGTGATATTATGCCATACAAGTTTTATTAACAAGGTCGTGAGTCGTGACATCATTACCTTTGGAAACAAACAAGAAGATTGTATGACGTTAGTTTTCTATATGTATGGAATGAGTATGTTTTCCGGTGACTAAAATTATATTTAGTGATATATTTAGTGAGTAATAATAACTTTCTTTTAATGTTTTTTACATAGGTAGTAAAGTAGGAGAGTCTGAGCCGCATATATTTATCAATATTATTCATACTTTGTCCTAAGGTCCCGCACTGGTGTCCATTTTAGTGGGTGTCTTTGGGAGTAAACCATTACTACTTGACTAATGAAGTTGAGAACATAGAAACTATGGAGAGTTAATATAAATTAATATACTTAAAGGAACCCAATATTATTATTATAGACTAACATTGTAAATTGTTATTTTTAATATTTTCAGTTTACCATTTTTATTGGGCTTTTCTTCTGTTATCTTGTTATTGTTATCTTTTCAAATCTTTTGTTAAATATTAGTCAATAAATATTTTAACAACCCTTTTGAACAAAAACCGTTTTTTATCATATTTTTTTAGATAATTGAACCCATATCTTTGGTAAATAACGTAATATTTCTAACATTCATATTCAAACCACAGGACGTGTAGCCTAAACAAGCTGTAGAGTTAATGTAGAGCCAATTTCTACTCCATTGAATTTGCTGTCCGCGACGCCGGTAATATTATTATCTCTTCGAAGACATGAAACCAGTCTAAAGTACCGTTAGCAAGAAAGGTGAACATAATATTTTTGTTTTTTTTAGACTATTTAATTTAGATTTTCAAAATGAATATAATATAATTTTATGTATAGGTAATTTAATGAATATATAATGTTTATATGTGTAGTGAATAGGTTAAATAGGAAGTGGTTAAATGTAGAATATTGTTTACCTAATCTTTTTTCAATATATGCACTCTACCTAAATTTAAAAAAATCTGATAAGTAATTAGGTGCTTACATATTTTATTTACAGTGTTATGATAATAATAGATTTGAATATTATTAATTTCCACATTATTAACTTGCTAGATATCTGATTTAGAAGGACCTAATACGTGTCCAAAAAAAGTTCTATTTGTTAATTGCTAAGTAGCTTCCTACTGAGAAGTGATAGAACTATGAATTAATAATATGATTACTCGTATATCAAATATTAATTCAGGTAATCCATATCCATCTCGTAATCTCTCGTAGACTAGATAACACTTAGGTTTTATTGTTTACTGTGACATTATATTAAATTACTTAACTTAGTAATAAAGGACTTGTATTGTATTGTTGTAGATTGTTGGGAAAATATAGATACGATGTCATCTCCGTTAGAAGCAAAAACCAGCAAAATCAATTTTTAAAAATCGACGTTTTAGCATTTCTTTAAAGTGCAAAGTACACTGCTCCTTATGACTTACCCTCGCTTGTTTTTTTGTTTGTTACGTGTAATCATTTAGCATTTGTTATAGAACTTTTGAAAACTCACAAAAAAAAACCGTATTCACACATTTTGCCAAGTGACCTTGACCTTTTCACATGAAACAGCTGTTTTTACGCAAATATTCAAAAGTCCTATCATAGTAAAGAATATATTTACCGTTATGATGTCGTAATAGATGCTTAATACTTATTGATTACAAGTAACCCTTTGGATCTATACTTTATTTATTTATTTTTTTTAGACTGCCTCGGTGGCGTAGAGGGCGCATGCTCGACTGCCAATCAAGAGGTCCCGGGTTCGATCCCCAGGTCAGGCAGTGTTAAAATATTGGATTTTTCCATTAGGAATTATCTCAATAACTGCCTGGAGTCTGGAACTGTGCCCGGTAGATGGCAATAGGCTCGCCCCCTATTACATGGGACCAATAACATACTGGCGAAATGTGGGTGTATCTACATGGGACTGAGTCCTAGGTACATATCTGCCTACCCCTTCGGGGAAAAGGCGTGAACGTATGTTATGTTATGTTTTATTTATTCACCTCTACATGATCAAAGGGTAGGTAATGTACTTATTCGACTTTTAAGTGTTTTTTTAAATATGTATATATTCCAAATCTGGGCCGAAAACCTGATGATTGTTTTATCTAGAATCTAGAGATATAAAGGCAATATTAAACTAAATTAATGTTCATTATTTACTTATTATGTTTCCTCTATTATCATTGATATCATTGCGTTGAGTTCTGGCAATATAATCTAAATGAAATAACGTTTTTTTGTAAACGGTCGCGACTCGCGACTGATGCATAGTCAAAGACTGGGACGGTAAATAATTAGGCATGTGACGTATAAAAATCCGTTTCATGAGCATCGCGAGAACAGTAACAGTTTATTTATTTATTTTTTATTAGAACACCAACACAATGTACACCGTGGCTTAAGTTTAAAACATTCATAATTTGTAGATGCTAAGTGTCATTATATTTATAGGTGCAAACTGCAAACAGCATGCAAGTAAAATGCGAGAACATAATTAAGTATATATAAGGCCTTGCCAACAATAATGAATCATCAAATAGAATTTAACTTGTGAAAATACTTAAAATGCAGTTGCTACAACAAACAGTTGAATAATTAATATTGAAATTGATTAGCGAGCAATGCCGAATGCCGTGTCGACCAATGCCGATCGACAGGCGTGCGGCATGGCACCACTCACCACATTGAAGAAAGTAGATTACGCTTTCCGCTGTTCCTATTTTATAAACTTAGACTCAGTCCCATTAGTACACCCACATTTCGCCAGTATGTTACCGGTCCCATGTAATTAATAGGAGGCGAGCCTATTGAAATTTTATATTTACAAAAACTATTATTCCTATCATTTGCATTAAAATATTAAATTTTTTTTTTCTTATATTTTACCTACTTTTATCTTATACTAGCGACCCGCCCCGGCTTCGCACGGGTAGCAGAAGTAGGTATAGTGGACGTTTAACAGGAGTAAATTCGTGATACATTGTATTATAATAGATATAACCCTAATGGTTTACGCAGCGCACGCAAATTAATGACTATTTCTGTTACAATGACCAAACCTTAACACATGTTATAATTTATCGTGGGCTATATATATATGAGTACTACAAACCCCTAGTACATTACTTTATTCTACCACCAATACTTTTCACACCGCATGAAAAATAATCACTGCTTCGATTATTGTGACTAAACCAAAAAAGATGGATATAATCTATGTATACTGTTTTGTAGGTATTGATAAGTACTACAAACCCCTAGTACATTACTTTACTCTACCACCAATAGTTTTCACACCGCATGAAAAATAATCACTGCTTCGATTATTGTGACTAAACCAAAAAAGATGGAATAATCTATGTATACTGTTTTGTAGGTATTGATAAGTACTACAAACCCCTAGTACATGACTTTACTCTACCACCAATAGTTTTCACACCGCATGAATAATATTCACTGTTTCAATTATTGTGACTAAACCAAAATAGATGGATATAATCTATGTATACTGTTTTGTAGGTATTAATAAGTACTACAAACCCCTAGTACATTATTTTACTCTACCACCAATAGTTTTCACACCGCATGAAAAATAATCACTGCTTCAATTATTGTGACTAAACCAAAATAGATGGATATAATCTATGTATACTGTTTTGTAGGTATTGATAAGTACTACAAACCCCTAGTACATTACTTTACTCTACCACCAATAGTTTTCACACCGCATGAAAAATAATCCCTTTTTTGATTATTGTGACTAAACCAAAAAAGATGAATATAATCTATGTATACTGTTTGTAGGTATTGATAAGTACTACAAACCCCTAGTACATTACTTTACTCTACCACCAATAGTTTTCACACCGCATGAAAAATAATCACTGCTTCAATTATTGTGACTAAACCAAAATAGATGGATATAATCTATGTATACTGTTTTGTAGGTATTGATAAGTACTACAAACCCCTAGTACATTACTTTACTCTACCACCAATAGTTTTCACACCGCATGAAAAATAATCACTGCTTCAATTATTGTGACTAAACCAAAATAGATGGATATAATCTATGTATACTGTTTGTAGGTATTGATAAGTACTACAAACCCCTAGTACATTACTTTACTCTACCACCAATAGTTTTCACACCGCATGAAAAATAATCACTGCTTCGATTATTGTGACTAAACCAAAAAAGATGGATATAATCTATGTATACTGTTTTGTAGGTATTGATAAGTACTACAAACCCCTAGTACATTACTTTACTCTACCACCAATAGATTTCACACCGCATGAATTATAATCACTTTTTCGATTATTGTGACTAAAACAAAAAAGATGGATATAATCTATGTATACTGTTTTGTAGGTATTGATAAGTACTACAAACCCCTAGTACATTACTTTACTCTACCACCAATAGTATTCACACCGCATGAAAAATAATCACTTTTCCGATTATTGTGACTAAACCAAAAAAGATGAATATAATCTATGTATACTGTTTTGTAGGTATTGATAAGTATTACAAACCCCTAGTACATTACTTTACTCTACCACCAATAGTTTTCACACCGCATGAAAAATAATCACTTTTTCGATTATTGTGACTAAACCAAAAAAGATGGATATAATCTATGTATACTGTTTTGTAGGTATTGATAAGTACTATAAACCCCTCGTACATTACTTTACTCTACCACCAATAGTTTTCACACCGCATGAAAAATAATCACTTTTTCGATTATTGTGACTAAACCAAAAAAGATGGATATAATCTATGTATACTGTTTTGTAGGTATTGATAAGTACTACAAACCCCTAGTACATTACTTTACTCTACCACCAATAGTTTTCACACCGCATGAAAAATAATCACTTTTTCGATTATTGTGACTAAACCAAAAAAGATGGATATAATCTATGTATACTGTTTTGTAGGTATTGATAAGTACTATAAACCCCTAGTACATTACTTTACTCTACCACCAATAGTTTTCACACCGCATGAAAAATAATCACTTTTTCGATTATTGTGACTAAACCAAAAAAGATGGATATAATCTATGTATACTGTTTTGTAGGTATTAATAAGTACTACAAACCCCTAGTACATTACTTTATTCTTCCACCAATACTTTTCACAGCGCATGCATATAATGTCTGTTTCGATTATTGTGACTAAACCAAAATAGATGGATAAAATTTCCGTGGACTATTTTGTAGATATTGATAAGTACTACAAACCCCTAGTACATTATATTATTCTACCATCAATGCATTTCACAGCGCACGCAAATTTATGAATATGGTAATTATATTATGTAACACCTTGGTTCACAATATTGCAGTTTTCTTACGGATCCCTATTTTTTTTCAAAATCTCATATAGCCTATGGCACTCACACTGAATGAAGCTATCCATAAGTGAAAGAATTTTTAAAATCAGTCCAGTAGTTTCGGATCCTATTCGTTACAAACAAAAAAACAAAGTTTCTCTCTTTATAATATTAGTATAGATTAGTATAGATAGACATTTAATACGATTTTATAAAAATATATTTTTACCTAATTATTTGGACCTGAGTTTACTGATAAGTATATAAAATTACTTAAATCAAACTTTCTGTAAGTATAAGAAAATCAAGACAAGCCATTAGGAAATGTTGTAGAGAAACATAGCAAAAATTCACGCCATTTTCCCGAAGGGGTAGACAGAGCAGGAATTGACAGGACCCAATAATACAAACTTCCACATATCCCCAGTTATGTTTTTAAGTCTCAAGGGCGAATCTACTAGCCGTGCAAAATTCCAGATTTCAGGCTGTTATTGAAAAAAATCCCAATAGAAAAACTCAATACCACTTTGTCTGACCTGGGAATCGAACCCAGGACATCATGATCATCAGTACTACGCTGCCGAGGCATTTTGTAGATAATACTTAATAACTCACCGATATATTATTTTCTTTGTGGTCTCACTATTACTGCTGCTATTCTGGGCACTGTCCGCAACGTTTTCTATCTCCAGTGGCAGTTCCTGGTCTATGACTTCACTTTCTTCTTCTGCTGAATCCTTTTCTCGATGAATTTTATATTGAAACGGCTCCAATTTACTAAATCCACTCCGTACTTTGCAATCAGGACAAGGATACTGCCTTATATTTGATTCCAAATTATCGTCACTGAAAAGGTCTCGGTCAAAAGGATACACACCACACTTTTGAAAAGCAATTTTAATTTTCTCAGGCGTCATCGCCTTCTCATATGCTTCACCGATAAGTTTCCCAATATCATAATCAATTACGTGGTCGTTCTTCGAACCTCCTTCAGCGCAATTGTCCACCAACCAGGAGTCAATGCTAGTTGAAATATAGCCCTTCAAAAGATCAATGATTCCAGCTGCAAGTGGTAACAGATGCTCACATGAATGTGCGTGAACAGTAGCCAAATGTACACCAGACTTTTTGGCCAGAAGCAACGCTGGGACTGATAAATGGTATATGTACGAATCCATTATCAATATGCTTGGATTCTCCGGAGAGCTACTCGACTGATTAACGAAATGTTGCACAACTTTGACGAAATCGTTCCGAAACAGTTGTCCCTTTGGCGCCGATAAGGACTGTGTTCCCGGCGGGTAAGCCGTATTAATAGAGAATTTAGAAGGATATATGTTTACCGGAGGCAAACTACTTCCAGTTGCATTTACAAAACAACACGTAGTTATTAGATCATTGCTACTATCCCTATTTGCGTTTGACTTTTCTCCTGGTTTTATGTTGGTATGTGTTTCACCCATACAGAAAATTCGCGAGGGATCTCTGCATTGCGGATTTTTAAAAAATATCTGTTCCAAATTATCGTAAAATGTATTAAAATATTGCTTTAGCACCGGAGCTACATTAACATGCGGTCCACAACGCCGTTGTTTTGCCATTTTAATTTCGTCTTTGTGTCTTTTTGTAAAAGCTTTTAACCATTCCAAATCCGCGCAGCTATTTTGTTTCCATATTTCAGGCATTTCCACGTTGAATTTATACGTACAAGCCATTTCGTAGACTATCAGTCGACATTCAAATTCATCCAGTCCATGAAATAAGCCCTCGCAGTATTTTATCATTTCCACCAGTTCTGATTCCTGCTCGGAGTTGAATACTTCATCTTCATCTTTCAAACGACGTAGACTCTTTATTGTACCTCTTTTAATATTATGCATGATACAATAGTTTCTCAATGTGTAATAGGACATTTTGAATTTTCTGCAGGCGCTTTGGACCGAATTACCTTCTAATACGAATTTCAAGGCAGTTTTCATAGTTTCTTTTGATGCTGCCAATCTCCGCTTTCTATTCATCATTCTGTTGACAAGATATTATAATATTATAGAGGTAAGTAATATAATTTCTCTCTCACCATTTCCATCAGCCATCTAATAAATTAAGTCTAAGTATTCTACAGTACAATATATTCTACGCTACTCGCTACTCTTAAAATGACTACTTAAACCTCATAATAAATACTGAAATAGTATCTAGTACTTTGTGTATCAATATATCATCCTACCTACCTTCATTTATTTTTGTGCAATTAGTTTTAGTTCCAATAGAGTTACCTATTTGCTACTTGGTTGCTTATTGATAATTGATATACGCCATTAACATTTTAAGGAAATAATATATTAACGATGGATTATAATATACCTGATAACTACCTACTATCATCACCATAGACAAAAATCAAAATTAAAAAGTAAAATGGTAGCCAAGGATTGCCGCCTGTCTGAGCAAGGCCTGAGCACTGAGCAGTGACACAAATAACAAGTCTACAGAAGTCAAGTCAAGTCAAAAAAAAAGTTATGTACCAACTTATGTACCTAACTTTTCACGTTTCATACCTAGCTCGGCGGTCGCGCTAGTGTTATCAACTCTGGCTTATGCGAAAAAATTATCGTGGTAGTGGCACTCATATATAGTTGTTTGGTTTACTGTTGAGAATAAAACAGGAAGAAAGGAAATTTAAAAAAAAAACTAAAATGTTTCAATTTCAACAAAAAAGTCATCATAAGACGCGTGCCTGAATCGAATGGCACCTGCGCTCTGAATACAGTAAAGATATTATTCGTACTGTTCCCAACCGTCCCGAGATACCGTGTCCGTGAGCAATGTCAATATGTGCGTTGCTCGAGCGCGCGTTCTATGTAGCTTGACTTCTGTACACTTGTTGTTTTGTGGTAGTGAGTAGACATCAGACAACAGTCAACCGCCACTATTTCGATTTTACTTTTGCGCTGGGTTGGTCGTCGGTCGTAGTGTTTAACCGGTTAGATACCATAACCATTATGTGGTTATTATAATTTTTATTTAACATACATTCACGCCTTTTTCCCAAAGGGGTAGGTAGAGGTGTACCCAGGACTCAGTCCCATAGTAGATACGAGTACACCCACATTTCGCCAGTATGTTATTGGTCCCATATAATAGGGGGCGAGCCTATTGCCATCTACCGGGCACAGTTCCAGACTCCAGGCAGTTATTGAGATAATTCCTAATAGAAAAATCCAATATTTAACACTTTGCCTGACCTGGGGATCGAACCCGGGGCCTCTTGATTTAATTTTAATTTAATTTTTATTTAGTTGGTTATTTTATACCCACCCAAACTTTACCTAGGTAGTTCTACTTTTTAAAATTATTAAGTAAAAGAAAATAATGCCATACATCTTATATATATAAAAATCTTGTGTTACGATGTTTGTTCCGAATAAACTCCAAAACTACTGAACCGATTTCAATCAAATTTCACATGTACCCGTATTTTGGTCTAACTTACTGGATAGGATAATTATTATCTCAATTATTCGCTTATGTCGTGAATGTAAACGAATAAAATGTATCAATTAATTGTTTCTTAAGCAAGTGTTTATTTACGGTTTAGTTTTATGAAGTTCTCATAGATGGCGGTGTACGTTGATTCATCTATAAAATTCTTCAATATTGTTTGACATCTAGGTTGCAAATACACCCAATAGATGGCGCTGTGTTCTGTTTCTTAGAATATAAATTCTATTACTTTATTTCACGTTATATTTATTTATGCTCACGATATAACCGTATTATTTTAATGGTTTGTGACTGATATTTTTATAATTATACTGCGTATGTTACAATATTATTACCATTAATAAGAAAAAAAAATTGTACTATTTTTGTAAGAGAATTATTAAAGTCTTGGCGCCAAATTTTAATCAAAGTTTCAAGATCTGGCCATCAAATTCTATCAAGTCGCCATCTCTGGTTTGAATGTCCAAAGCTTTGGTATCTCATTCGTTCTCGAGACCTCCTCTGAGCGTAAACAAAGCTCCCTCTTGAATCTCGAACCATCGAGACCCACTATTTCGAACAATCGATCAATCGATTCTTCTCGAAGCATGCGAACTAGAACGTTCGGGAAATTCAAGGTTCAGGTATAAATTATACTGGCGCCGAGTGTCACCGCAGTTCAGTTCCTTTTTAAACGAGTGAATTAATACTAGGTATCTCCCGGAAAGTGATAGTCTCAATAAAATCTCCACGCATTTTGAACAAGAATATGAATTTTTCAATTGAGTACTCCAGTTTTATTTTAAATTTAGGTAATTCGATTTTACCGGAAGGGTTTTATTTCCTCAGTTGCGATTAGAGAAACAAAATATGGCGGTACGAAGTTCGCCGGGTCAGCTAGTAAATTTTGAAATTTCTACCCATATACAATTACCAACTTATTACAACCAAGCTAGTAAGTAGGTAGGTGTATACTGCATACTGCATACCCATTCCAATAACTTTTATTATGCTGCGTGAGGAATTTAACACTCAGTCCTAAGGTACTTTTTTTTTGTGTCGTTACTTTTAACCTTGTTCTTTAATTTGGTATGCAATAAAGTATTATTCTATTCTATTCTATTCTACTTATTAAATAGGTTAATTATTATAAAACAATAATTGAGTTTTAACTAATTTATTATCAAATATATTAAAAAAAAAACTATATTAAAAGGCATAAAACATATTATAGTTGTTTGGTATAATAGAATTATGCAGGGCACTGCTAGTATTATTTGGTATAATACTAGCAGTGCCCTGCAGTTTCACCCGCGTAGTCTTCGTTCCCGTGGGAATGTAGGGATAAAAAGTACCCTATGTCATAGATAAGAAAACTATGTGTTTTTTCGGGTCTAAGCTACTTACATACCAAATTTCAACCCATTCAGTAGTTTTGGCGTGAAAGAGTAACAAACATCCATCCATCCATCTTCACAAACTTTCGCATTTATAATATTATTAGTAGGATTAGTAGTACGAATGGAAGATGCTGCTGCTACCTGTGAAGGGTGTTTGGTTTTGTATTAAAAACACCCTGTTTATTACAACTAGACGACCCCACAGATTTCATTACTATCGCGTGCATTTTTAAAGTCCCCTTGGACTAAAATTTGGAATAACGGATTCCGCTTCAGACCCGACGCGACGTCGTAATAACTTTGTATGAAAGTTTGCCACATTCATATCTTTACACCCCACCTCCACCCGAACCAGTTTTTAGCTTAGTTTCGGAGTGGGAAGTGATGGCTCTGAACACCGGTCATAAAATAAGTCAACCTTTTTTTGACCTAGTTTTGTAAAATGTATAGAAGCCACTTTGAGTGCAAACATTTTACGCATTTTACATAATATTTTTATAATTTGTCATTATCTATGCTTTTATCTAGAAGGTTTTGTCACTGATTTGTTTATTAAAAAACATTGTAGCAAGTAAAAAAAAAGTGTGTCGTTCAGTTGGGGTACAGGGAATATAAAATAAATATAATATAAATGTAGCGTCCGTGGTCCAGCGGGAATATGCCCGGTTTTAAATCCGGAATCCCTGGATCGAATCTCACCATGTGGACTTTTCGCCTGGGCGCTACCGTGTTTCGGATGGCACGTTAAACTGTAGGTCCCGGCTGTTTCCTATAAGATATGTAGGGGGCGGTCGTTAGGTCATGTTGGAGGCCTTGTAGGAATCTTGGCGACCTGAAACTCGAACAATTTGGGTTGTCCACATAACCCATAATATGAATTGACTCGAGCAGTGTAATTGGGGTAACCCGTTCTGTTAGAGTATAAATTCAAATTATTATTATTATTATTATTATTATTATAAATACAATGTACCTTAAGTTTTAGTCACCTATTGAAACCATGTAAAAAGATAGGTACCGTCAAACCCTACAACTTTGCCTCCAGGGGTATCTTTGCCCAAAATGCATTTTTTAAGGAAAATCGTTTATAGGAAAAAAATCTCTTGCATTATGGCAGCATTAATATTTTTGGTAGAAACTAGATTATGTTTCTGGCATCACTGTCTATAGCGTCTGCAGCCGACTTCATTCAGTATCCTGTCATAAATTGCTGAGTGAGGGGCATAATTTTGCGGGCAAATTTTTTGCGAAATACCCGGGTAACATTGCCAACTCATTTTATGAGGAAAGTTTTGTCTGTATTAGTAGGAATTTGAAAGAAAACGGCCTAAATTGCCCTGAAGTTTATACTAGTTCTTATAACATTGATCTTAAAGTTATAATTTCCTTAAAAAAACGACATGGGTAATGTTGGCTAAAAGTCGAGATAACTTCGCCCGCCATCAAAATCATCGAAATCATGTAATAAATATCGTCCTAAAAATATAAACACTTTTAATCCATGCACATCATCCCAATGTTGCAGACTATAGCGAAAAATACCAATGCGTCAGTAGAAAAAACATGAGATATCTTCATTTTATTGAAAAAAGTGGGCAAAGTTGTAGGGTTTTACGGTACTTTTATTGTATTTTCTTGTATTTAATTTCTAGGTAAAAAAAAATTGTTACACAAACATCGTCTGCATTGTTTATAATTATTAATTATACTCTGTTGCATCATTCAATCCGCTGACATCGCATCTCAGAGCCCCAAGACACAGGCTACCGCCTGGTTTGGTAAATAAAATTCTATTCTATTGTAGGAATATGACATCATGAGATGAAAAAAAAGACCATTATTACACTAGCATACTGAGAACGAAATGTAAGCCGCTGAAAACTGTAAATGTTTTGTGCCTTAATTTAAAAGAATATAATTGAAGGTGTCACCAAAAAATCTGTAATTATAATTCTTGATAGGCAGCACGAAACAGAACGTCAACTTTGAAAATAATATAGTACATACATATAAAGGTCTATAGTCTATATCAAGTAATGAAACTATGGACGCCTGCACGATTTAACGAGTTACGAGTGGCGCGTTATCATGCAGTGTGTGCCAGTGTGCGCCCTCTTCCCTCCTTAGTAGTCTATGGGTTGTGCCGTTGTGCCAACATCGCTCTAATAATAATAATTTAATTCTTAATAAATAGTTTATAACAGATAAAAGCCTTATTTAATCGTTTCATCAATAAGCATGTCTTTGTTTAGTATTTTTCTCATGTTTATAGTTTCAAAGTTTAATATTTTGTCTAAACTCAAAACTACCCAATTTGGGATGATAGAAGTTCAGTTATTGTAGCAGGCACAAAGAAAAGTGATCCACTGTAACCCACTACACCTTTACACCTTTTGAAAAAATGTTGAGGTAGCAGGTAGATTGCCTTGTATTATAGGTATATACCTACCTATACCTAGATTAATAGTTTAGTACCTAGGTAGGTACATATCTTCTGCTTATTCTAAATTAATATAAAGTTTCTATACTACACGACAAGACGACATAAAACATCGGATACAACACCGACTTCTTTTATAATAGACAATACCTATCTACATATTGTATAGGTATTTATAGGTACAAATTTATGTTTTTTAAACCTATCAAACAAAAAAACCATCTTAAATCATTTAATTTAAAAATAAACCTACAAAAACCAGCATCAACAAAAACATAGGTACAGTCGAATTGAAGAACCTACTCATTTTTGAAGTCGGTTAAAAACCGACTTTTTTTTATAATTGTCATTGTTTTGAACCTACTCTTGTTCATCCATTTATATGTTATTTTGTGGACCGTACCATCTGCTCTACGAGTAGGTACATATAACAATATTACCCTAACATAATGTAATTTCTGTGGTAATTTTTCGTATAAAACGACAAAACAGAGAGTAACTAACTTACTTGAATAGTAAAATTGATTTTTACTTCACTGGTTATGATTAAAAAGCACTCCGCTCACTGGTGACTTGTTTTTTCACCTTTTTATCACTTCGTTCTCGGAACAACCGCTTTCAACAAACGCCGCGACGGATTTGACAGCGTGTGGTACGTTGCACGGTTGAGGCGCGAGTGCGAGTGAGAAAAATATACGGCTGTCTATATCTGTCTTGCTTTCCTGTCGCCTACGCGGCGCATTTTATTGATTTGACTTGCTTCACTTGATGCTTGGCGCTTGTGTAGATTTCACAGTCACGGTGAAAACGGATGTGGATTATTATTATTTCAAAGTATTCTGTAACACTGTAACTAGGTAGTATATGTTTTTTCCATTCACCGCAGGTAGCCACAGGTAATACCTACTTGTATTCAGTTTTGACTTCCCGTGTCACCTCAAAAAATATGCAATAATTTTATTCGGTTTTATCGGCTCACTAATAACGTCGCTAGTCGCTGTTACCATATTCAGTGTTTAGTGCCATTTTCAAATCGTCACGTTAGTTCATTTTTAGCCACCGGACCAGTTAATTTAGACGGACATCTAGCTATTAACAAATAATATGTCAGTAACGTTGATTTAAAGGAAAGGGGAGATAGGGTACGTTCTCCCAGCGCTTATTCAACAACAGACTGGCACGTGCAATTTGCTCAGAGTGAAGTTTGCACAGTAAAATATTAAAATGAACAACAATAATAGAAAGACGTACCTAGGCCGAAGTGCGACCGAGACTACAATATTACTCTGGACCTAATGGTGATGGTAATTTTTAGGTATAGCTCGACAGAAAAGAGTAGAAACGGAACTAATTTAAAGTGTAGGTATGTGTTGATTCAATTGTATTTAATGTTGTAAAAGACAGTGGCGCCCCCATTATTTTCTACTCTTTTATGTCGGTAGTGGTAGGTAGCTGTAGTTTTTTAGTATTGTTAAGAGCCCCGCACACAGAGAGCGGTCAGGAGTTCCGAGTTCCGCGTTCGGCGTTCATTAGAATACACTGAGTCTATAACAACAAAGCACACAGCGGGCAGTCCGGGCAGTCTGACGGACCCACAGAACACGTAATATATACAAGGTCTGACCGCGGCGGTCGAAGCGGAACGTCGCGTTCCAAGAGTTCTTTTCGTTGAGTTAGGAAAAACGGAAAAGTTAATTGAATTGGTTAACATAGGGAAAGGAGTTTATTATACGATTTATGTAATATAGACTATAAAAATCGCGATCCTGTAAAATATTACTGAATTCGCCTTGTTCTTCTCACGTTGTGTTAATTGGGTGCACCCAATACTTCCTTTTCTTCTTAGAAGCTGCTGAGCTCAACAAGAGCAATAATTCTTCATCAGATGACGAACTTTCTAGTGACATGTTGCATGTGCAAAGACCCAAACGAAACTAGAACGCGAGAATTTGCACGCCGCTTGTGGGCGTTGGAACTCTTGGGCGGTCAACGGTCTAGAACGCAGAACTCTGACCGCTCTGTGTGCGCGGGCTCTAAGTCTTTTTTTCAATAAGTACAGGCACTTGCATATTCAAAAAATAATCCTATTTTCTACTCATATTGTAAATGCGAAAATTTGCGAGGATGGATGGATGGATGGTTACTCTTGCTCTTGCACGCAAAAACTACAGAAACAATTAGGCTGAAATTTGGTATATAGATAGCTTAGACTAGAATTAGAACTATAGAAGAACCTAGATTTTTTTTTGTAGTAGTAGGCCTCTTTTGCATGAGGCCGCCTGCGGAAGTACCACACCTTTGCCAGTTATTCATCCGCCAAGCAGTAATGTGCAAACATTACTGTGTTCCGGTATGAACGGCAATGTTACCAGCGAAATTACTGGGCATGACGAGATTCAACAACTCATCTCTCATAATTCAGCGCAGTGCAGTGCCGCGCAGAATTTTGAATTTTAAAACACTGGGTGGCACTGTGTCTGATATGGGCAATCATGATGCTCACCATCAGGCACCTGATTAGATCGTCTTGTCACTCACTATCTTAAAAAAAAAATTACACATGCGGTACTTATTTCCCCGATATCCCCACGGGAATGATGACATCGCGGGTGATACCGCGGGGCACAGTTAATATCATAATAAAAAGTATACCTTTTCCTATCTAGGCAGGTACTACTGCTTACTTACCGGCGACAATCAAGCCAATAACCGGGTAGTAGGTATTATTATTTGTTTTAGCTCGCTTTGGGCTAGCCGTTAGTGTATACGCTCGTACTTAGGCAAGTTATTATCACTATAACAACTTGCCAAGTACCTACATTGGTACAAGTTATTGCAAAGGCCGCGAAATGAGCCATTATAATAATAAATATTTTTTATTCATAACACAAAATTATGAAGTTACATATTATCGGTACATGTCGGTCGGTCACTACATCGGTAGTATACATAATATACATTACAGATTAATATATTGATTTCAGATTAATTATTAATTTATTTATTTATTAGTAATTATTTAATAAACTGCAGGTCGAGTATGAGTTAGAAGGTCGAGCCGTTGCCGAGGATTGCACTAATACGAGACAGGCAATTGCCATTTCCGCCTAAATATATATGCTTTTCTCAATAGAATGAAGGGAAATAAAACATACTTTCTTTTGACTTCGCTGGAAGCAGGTTTTCCATTGCCAATTTAGCTTCTAATCTTAAATATGGTGGAGTACAATCCAATCTCCATTAAACTCTCTGAACCGTCGGAATTCATTTTAATTATGAAATTTATATAAAAATATGTAAATAACAAATCAAGACGGATTTTCAGCTTTGCCGCCAATTTTCTATTTATCATCTATGCCGAAAGACAAACGCATTTAAGCTAGAACTACATAATATTAAGGCACAAGTGTGCCACGTACGCCGATCTGCTGGGCACGTCGGAGCCCATACATTTTGTATGGCGACTAGCTGTTTAGAGCTACATTAGATCCACGCCTTTAGGCGTGCCTTTACGCCTTTAGGCGTGGATCTAATGCAGTTCATTCTTCATTCTACATTTGCAATGTAGTTCTAGCTTTATGGCTATACAGCCACGTGAACGCAATTTGTATTAAGGAAAAAGTACTTACTTAATTTAATATGCCAAGATTGATAAAAGAGATCTAGAGGTCAAAAAGTTCGCGGAATGGAGGGTTTAGAGAGGGAAGGGGGTAGTTATTTTTACCTTTCGCTACTTGTTGACTCAATACAATTATAAATACTAAGTTTCAGCCCAATCGGTTCATAAACCTTTGAGATATCGCTGGATAAACAAGTCAATCGGGTAGAAAATATCAACTATGGAGAAAATTGAGTATCGTGCCGTGATTAAGTTTCTCACTAAGCAAGGAAAAACACCTCAGAACATTATGGAAGAAATGTCATCAGCTTACGGGGACTCCTGCCCTGGAAAAACAATGATTTACAAGTGGCATAGTCTTTTCAAGCAAGGCAGAGACTCAATTGAAGACGATCAGCGCTCAGGTCGGCCAATTGAAGCAACGTCCTCAGACATTGTTGAAAAAGTTGAAAAACTTGTTCTAGAAGATGCACGCCTAAAGAAGAAACAAATCGCAGAGATGACTGGAGTATCATCTACGACCATTTTGAATATTCTTCATGACCATCTTGGCATGTCTAAGGTCAGTGCAAGATGGGTACCGAGAATGCTCACAGCGCTTCAAAAACAGCAGCGCGTCGAGTGTTCGCGCGAGTTTTTGGAGCTGTGTAGTGAAAACAGGGATGAATTTATGAACCGAATTGTGACTGGAGATGAAACTTGGGTTCATCACTATGAACCTGAGTCGAAGCAGGAGTCAATGCAGTGGCAAAAAAAAGGCGCAGCACCGCCCAAGAAGTTTAAGGTGTCACAATCGGCCGGAAAGATTATGGCTACAGTTTTTTGGGATTCCAAGGGGATTTTATTTATCGATTATAAAGATAAAGGTGTTAATATCACGGGGAAGTACTACGCTACACTACTGGAAAAATTAAAAGTAGCAATTAAAGAAAAGAGAAGGGGAAAATGGTCTCGAGGTGTGCTCCTTTTGCACGACAACGCACCCGTTCACAAGAGTCATGTTGCGATGGCTGCCTTACGCAAGTGCGGCTTCGAAACTTTAAACCACCCTCCCTATAGTCCAGATTTGGCCCCTTGTGATTATTATTTATTCCCAAACATGAAAAAAGAGCTTCGTGGAAAGAAATTTACGGATGACGATGAAGTGAAGTCGGCAATATCTGCTTATTTTGAAGGCCTTGACAAATCATTTTTTTTCGAAGGTATAAACAAATTATTTGAAAGTTCTGAAAAGTGTATTAGGGTTAATGGAGAATATATTGAAAAGGAATAATAATTTCATGTTTAAATTCACCCCCCTTCCCTTTCATTCCGCGAACTTTTTGACCTCCCCTCGTATCTAATCAAAGAGTATTTAATAAATCCAGCACGCCGTTTCATACAATATTGCTGGAGCGTTGTAATCTTGAAAATTCAAAAACGTTCCAGCAATGGATTTGATTTTCTTTGTCCATGAATTCGATACTTCGCGTGTTCTTTTTTCGACAATAATGACAATATATCCATGCATGTTTGAGAACAATATTAATTAAAAGTAACTGTTAAGTTTTGTATCGAAACGTAGTTTTTAATTTTTTTTTTTTTATGATAGTGAGTGACAAGACGAGCAATCATCATGCCTGATGGTAAGCATCATGATTGCCCATATCAGACACAGTGCCAACAGTGTTTTAAAATTCAAAATTCTGCGCGGCACTGCACTGCGCCTGTCACCCTGAGATATGAGTTGTTGAATCTCGTCATGCCCAGTAATTTCGCTGGTAACATTGCCCTTCAGACCGGAACACAGTAATGTTTGCACATTACTGCTTGGCGGATGAATAACTGGCAAAGGTGTGGTACTTCTCCAAGCGGCCCCCTGCAAAAGAGGCCTACCACTACAAAAATATATTAAAAAAAAAAATTATGTAAGTATTAAAACGTAAGTCTTTTATTTTGAAATAAGCATCAATAATTATTATTTTAATTATTTGACATTAATAAAATTTAACCAAGCTTTAACACTCAACCACAGTTAACACAGTAGGATACTAGATTAGAGATACTTTATTATTAATAACAAAACTGCTAGATAAGTAGATATTCTTAGTATAAATGTAAATTTTAGAAAAAATTGGTTATCTGTAAAGTCGGTTTACTGACGATAGTTGAACGTGACAACGTCTTAAGAAAATACTGATGGAATGGTAGCATTTTTCAAAAGAAAATTTTAATTTCATTTGTTTCACTTTTCACTGCACTTGATACTCGATCAAAACATGTAAATGTACTATAGTATAGCAGCTGTCCACGCAGACGCATCGCTCACTCAAGTAGGAGAGAGACGGATGTCGCTCGTTCCGCGCTCTCGCTTGCACTTCAAGCCTTACAGCGAGCGCCTCAGAGAGGTAACGCCGCATGAGTCATGTTTTTTCGTGCATGCAGCCGGCTCTATCGAATTATAAGACGTTGTCACGTCAAAAACAGTCTTAATTACATAACAATTTTGGACAGTTCAAGCCGATTTCATCGGCCATCGCTTTCCTTCGGTGGTCAGGCCTACACTAATCGACTGGGAAGCATACACATCTTCTTCAACCCTAGGGCAGATGTTATGAACCCTAGAAAATTTTGTCGATTTGAAACAAGCAGATGTCCATTATTTTAGTTTACTTGGATTATCTATTGTTATCTACTATTACATTCCAACGAATAGAATTTTCCACATCGAGCTCCGAAGAATTCTCTTGCTCCATTGGTTTTGTTTCCACTTTACTCTTTCTTTCTCTTCTCTTCAATACAATGGGAGTTGGCTCTAACTCATTAACCGAAGGAGATTGTCGAATGTTTCTTTCTGTTCTCTCTTGAGAGATTTTCCTTTCTCTGCGTTTTAATATATTTGGAGTAGACGTTGACTGAATCGGATTAATCTTTGAAGAAGTGGTTGATATTTTTCCACCGTCCCTTGGTTCTAATATAATTTTAGTGACATTATTTGGCTGTATCACTTTATTAATTGCTGGGGCAATAGCAATTAACTTTTCGCCTGATGGTGTTGCTTTAATTACTGCAGAATTAGACGGTATCGCATTAGACGGCAACGTAGCGTCAGTAATCTTTCTTTTTTTTCCTTTTAATGTATTATTAGGAACAGCAGTTGATTGTGTTGCATCGGAACTTGATGTAAAATTTTTAACAGTAGAGCTCCCGATTGGTACAAGAGGAGGGACGACGTTGCTACATTGTGATACATTTGGGTGTACATGAGGAGTTTGAAGCATCTTTGAAAGCAACTCACCAAAACCACTACTGCCCGCTGATGGCATTGGACCGAAAGTCATCCATTGCGTGCCTTGAGGCGGTGTTGAATTTTGAGCAGTATCTGTATTTGTATTGCCATCAGTATTCTTTGGATCTTCCATTCTTTTTGCTATTATGATACGTCTAGTGAGACCAGCTGTCCCTGCTTGCGTGTTGTTGATGTCTGTAGCTAAGTTTTGAGAGTTCATATTATTACTTACTAAGTAAGTCGGAGCGTTATTTTGGTAACCCGAACTAATTATAATAGGCGTTGGACTGTATGGATTTGGGGCAAACAGCATATTTTTCTCTGTAACTATGTTTGGAAAAGTTTGTGCTACATCCAGGTTAAGCTCGCTGGGTGGCTTGACACGAATCCTTTTCTCATCTGGTTCAAGAATGGATGATGCTTTTCTTTTAGATTTAGGTTGTTTCATGTTTCTCGAGACTTTGGTCTTGTTTTGGTAGGTTCTCTTTACATTATTCACAGTTGCCTTCTGTGGTAACATTCCAGCGCTATCGTCACAAGTTATTTTTCTTTGTGGCGTCGATAACTGTTTAGCCAGCGAAGTCACGCTTGCTATTTTTGGATGCACGTTACCCTGCCAATTTAGTAGAGAAAAAGTGCTTGCAACTTTGGGCATTACCGTAGTTTCAAAGACTCGAGGAAAAATCCTAAATTTTGGTAAATAAGGCATGACGGCAAAGCTGCCTAATTTGTAATTTGTTAAGAACATAACCGCAAGATGTGAATTTTTTCTTCTCATTATTTGTGATAACTCTTCATAAATGTCAGGTTCGGTTGGTTCTGTCAGAGTTGCAGGAACATTGTAATTAATAGCATTAGTGGGTACATTGCTTTGTGAATGTATTTTTTGTGGCGGATTGTATTCTTTTTGTACTTGGATTATAGGTGCAGTTGTCTCAGCAGAGGCTATTGCCTCAATTTTGTTCGGGTGTTTCGTCTGTTTCGAATTGACTCGCCGGCAGAATTCAGCAGGCGATATGTTCATCTGTGCTATTTGTTTAGATGAAAGAGTTAGGATGTGGTGTAAAACTTTCAGTTCTACAATAGACAAATCTTTTGCAGGGGAATCGAGTACCGCTTCTAGTTCGCCTTCGCTGTTTACGCTTATTTTAAGTTTCTTGAATTTATTTAATATATTAATATTATCTTCTTCTATCAACGGTTGTATTGTATGTGGTGGCATTTCGTTTACATGTTGCTTACATACAGTTGGTACAGTTGGTTTAGCGACTTGTTTTTTTTTATTCGACTTCGTAGGAGCAGTTTTGGCAGCGGAAGGGATTGTAACGTGAGTTGGGTTTTTGTTGTAAGCAGTGGTAAGATTCAGAATTGCAGGCCAATGCGTATAAGTCCACTGTCTTGCTTGGATACGTTTTTGCAAAGACCCAAATCGTATTTTAGTTTTGCAGCAACATTTGCATTTATTTATTTCACAGTCGTGAGGGGTTCGTAGAAATTTCAACACATTTGCTGAAAATTTTTGTATGCGAAGACAGCTTATTAGGTTTTCGCGGCTATACCAACAACAATATAGCTTCTTCACAACAGGTAAACGCATTGATATATATGTTATTTCCATTATCTCTGCTGTCTCCTTTTCATAAACTGTAAACGAATCTATAATATTATCACCTTTTCCTATCACGTAAAATTCTATCGGCACGTGTAATTCAGAATCCTTTTTTTCAATACGTAATAAAATAAATGCAGTATATTTTTGTTCCTTTTCTTTTTCTATAGGTATTATTTCTTCGATCATCTTTGGGCTATAATACACAGCTTTGCGTATGAGATCCCCGGAGTGGGACTTGGAAGATTGTTTCTCTAATGAGCCACAATCCAAAGTGGATCTTTTTGCCATTTCGTATCTTGATTGTTGTGAGTGTTTGGTTTTATCAGATTTTATTTTATCGACGTAGCAGCAGCATAGGCAGCTTCCAGGATGACAACCGTGAGGTTGCTTTAAAAATAATTTAATTGGAGCGAAGACATTCTTCTTGTTGTGTATTTTTTCAAGTGATAGTTTCTCTATAACAGCTTCTCTGTTATACCAGCAACAGTAATGCCGTATGTTTCGCGGTTCTTTTGGGTACGTTATATCACTCAATTTATTTTCATTATAGTCTGTGATAACATAATAATTGGTAACTAGTTTTGATATGATATTGAAACGATACACATCTGCTATTTCATTATTATGTTGTACAAGTACAAGCAGCACTGTTCTGTGTTCAGTAGCTTTTAATGAATCTGTTTTAGCAGATTTAATATTCATTAATGGGATTTCATCTTCATTCGTAGAATCGCTCATTGCCATAGTTTTAGACTCGTTTACATGCTTTTGTTCGATTTTTAAGGGATTTTTATTTATGTCGTGTAATATAACACTGCATGGTATGCATTGTTTGAGAAGTTTTAAATTTCTTTGTCTTGTATTTTTAATTTCAAGCCTGGCTTTATAATTTATCTCTTTAGTTATACGAACTACTTTCATATAGGATAGTAAATCTGTTTCCGAGTGTGTACTGCTTGGTGCAGGTGTGTTCGATGAATATTTAGGTTTACTTTCGGCTAGTAGCATCTGTATAATATCTTTGGTGTTGTATTCGTTGAAGTCTTTTTGTAGAATTTTCATGTCTTCAAGTTTAGTAGTGTATACTAAGGCTGGTTGTGTTATTGCTAACATTAGATCTTCCCTTGGAGAATTATCATCGACGGTCAGTTTGTCGATGTCAGATTCGTTCGCAACATCTGAAAAAAAAAAAACAATTGAGCATCTTAATTAAATTATAGCATTGCCTAGCTGTAGCCAGGAAAACGACCTAACCTAGTTAAATAAATGAAAAGAGCAAAGTATTAGCGTGCTTTCAGACGAGCGACGCGTCGATGCGTGACGTTCGCTTTCGCAGTTTGGCATGAATACGTCAAGAAACGCTGACGTGAACGTGTGTATAGCTCGACATAAAAGAGTAGAAAATAATGGGGGTGCCACTGTATTTATCAATTAGAAAAACTTTTAGGTCAACACGTACACTTTAAATTAGTTCCGTTTCTACTCTTTTCTGCCGAGCTATGTTTTATGTCATTCGGAATCCGCCCCACCAAGTCAATTTAGTGGGGCATATTCCGCGAAATAATTTGTTGCATTCCACTATGCCCCACCAGTGGGGCGGCTTGGAACAATCCATTTTTCATACAAATTTCGCTGCCGCGTGAGCGCTGCGTTGAACTTGACGCCGCACCGACATTCGTTTGAAAGGACGCTTATTGTAGTTTTCAAAAGCAACTTGGAGTTAGGACCTGAGCACGATGTATGGCAAGAGGTCAGAGGTGGATGACAAGATGGGTGGATGGCCATTAAATGGGTCATGTTACTTAAAACATAACTGGCGAAATCTGGGTGAAGGTTTCTGGTACCTGGTACTATGGGCCTTATCTGGTACCTTACGTACTATGTGACCTACCTGATGCCTACTGTGGAAAAGGCTTATATCTGTCATAACTTTTCGGGAAAACAAGGCGTGGCGTTATGTTATGAATAACAAATCCATCGAGCTCAAACTACTTACAACTTATTAAGAAATCGTTTATCTGGACTACATTTTTTATAATAAACAATAAAAATAATGCACATCAGGCTCAAGAGAGAGATAGTCGGCTAGGTCGGCTTCATAGAGCGTTGTCTTCATCACACGAAACACTTGTATCCACTAGAAGCAGTTACAACTAAGATGTTCTGTATTTGAATAAAAACCTGCACCAAAAATAGTTTTTTTTTTTTTAATTATAGTGAGTGACAAGACGAGCTAATCAGGTGCCTGATGATGGTAAGCAGTAAGCATCATGATTGCCCATATCAAAAACAGTGCCACCCAGTATTTTAAAATTCAAAATTCTTCGCGGCACTGCACTGCGCCTGTCACCCTGAGATAGGAGTTGTTGAATCTCATCATGCCTAGTAATTTCACTGGTAACATTGCCCTTCATACCGGAACACAGTAGTGTTTGCACATTACTGCTTGGCGGATGAATAACTGGCAAAGGTGTGGTACTTCCCCAGGCGGACTCCTGCAAAAGAGGCATAACAAAATAAACAATATATATATAACGTATGATTTTTTCAATGAGTAACTTAACTGAACTACAATGTACACCTACCTAAAATGTGCATTTATTAATATGTGGGTATTAATTACTAAGCATTTGTGTTTTTATTTAAATGGGGTTTAGGAGAGTTTGTTCTGCGGATTTTATTTATTAGTATTACCTACCAAAATTATTAAATACAACCACTCCTATTAACTAACATCCTTGAACGAATTAACCACTGGACGCGCCTTCTTTCCGTTCTCGCCTAATACCCCGCAGGTTAATACCATGAAACATCGGACATTGTTGTAGTTTTACTGTCACAGTCGTTCGTACACCATCGGGAGAAAAACATATTTAAAAAAATGACGAAACGTGCAGTTAAATGGTGTAAAAGTTATAGTGGTCGAGCAACTAATGTTTCTTTTCACTTGTAAGTTTAATTTTTCTTTATTAATACAGCTATTTATACCAAAAAATAATATTAATTGAAAAAATATATCCAACTTAATCCGACTATATTTAATAAACGGTCATGAAGTATTATACACCACGAACAAAATACACCTATCTAAATTACCTGGATTATTTACGTCAAAGTCAAATTTACTAGGGCTTGACAATGTTTTAAGTAGGTATAATAATATCGATAAAAATAAATGACATATATCGATAAAACTGTATTAATACACTTGAAGCAAATCGGGAAAGTAAAAAAATTTGAACGATGGGTACCTCATGAATTGAGTGAATCGCAAACACGCGTCGACTGCTGTGTTACTTTGCTCAACCGACACAATAATGAAGGGATTTTAATTACTTGTGATTCGAATCATTACTTGTGATGAAAAGTGGATACTGTACGATAATCAGAAGCGCTTGTCGCAATGGCTGAACCCTGGAGTCCCAGCCAAATCTTCCCCTAAACGAAAATTGACTCAGAAAAAGATACTTGTGCGTGTTTGGTGGACTAGCGCCGGTGTCGTTCACTACAGCTTTCTAAAATCTGGCCAAACGATTACGGCAGATATCTATTATCAGCAACTGCAAACCATGAAGGAAGAACTAGCTGCTAAACAACCGAGATTAGTCAAACGCTCTAGGCCACTGCTGCTTCACGACAACGCAAGACCACACACTGCACAACAAACAACCACTAAGTTAGATGAGCTACAATTGGAATGTCTGCGACATCCACCGTACTCTCCGGACCTCGCTACAACAGATTACCATTTTTTCCGGTATTTGTACAACTTCTTACAAGGAAAAAAATTTAACTCCGATGTGGTAGTCCAAACCGCCTTCAAAGAGTTTATTGATACTCGCCCCCATGGTTTTTTTAGTTAAGGGATTCATGAGATGGCTAAAATGCATAGATAACAACGGTGCATACTTTGATTAATTAAATATATTTTACAAAAAAAAAAAATTACTATAATATATTCCTCCCGTACAAAATGCCAATTTCCTATGTAAGGACCTAATATTAACTAAAAGGCAAAATCAAGCCTACTGAATGGCGGGGATAAGCTTATCAGCAACTTAATAGTAGCACTAAATAGTAATAGTATCCGCGTCTGACAAGCTATCATCTGGTTTCATCAACAGCTCGGCCAACCCATATAAAAAAAAACCGTATTTTCATAATCGTATTTGAATATTTATTGTCAGACTATCATAAACTCGTTGTTCTTTCATTCGTCCTCGATAGCAATTTATCGACTATGTCAATCACTAGTGTAGGTGACATAATTTTACGGGTACTTCTCGCTGTCCACACCTTTTTGGTCAACACTGGGACTTTTTTCTAGGTCACTAATGGTGGCAAGTAGGACAAAATAAAAAAAATATTTTTAGAATATGTTTCATAAATCACATAATATTATACGTTATAAATTCATAATATTATTATAACGTCATTAATTGCATCATTATAATATTTTGTCAAGTACGTATATATATGTAATATGCTACGGTAAATGTGTTTTATTGAAAATAATTATTGATCGATAATTATTGATAATTTTCAATTAATCACATCTACCGTAATATGTACATTACACATACCTATTATTATAATATCGTAATCAGAATGAATGGATGCACCAGCAGGCCCCGTCTAGTATTCTTTTCTATGGCTAGCGTAAATTACTTATAATTATTCTAACGGTAGCTGGAAGTTCAACATTATAAGGTGAGGGTTGAATTGAGGATGTAAGAATCAATATATGTATGATAGGCAATTCCCACATGTCACGAGTGGAATACATATTCTGAAATAAAAATTGCAGTTGTCACTAGTGGTGGGCAAGGAGATGGGGATCAAGTGGGAAGTACCCAATTTTTGTCTCTGTCATTTTAATCGCAATTGTCAGTTGTTTTGCTCTTAGACAGTGACAATGCTACATGCGAGAATAGTGCAACAATATAATACACAAAGGTAAATCTTTGTGTGCGCGCAATCATGGATACGAATATTACGGTAGTGTGTGTATATCTTCGTAAAAGTCAGCAATGTGTGTAATCCTCCTCCCCCCGCAAAAATCGGTTGAACGTGTTTTCATACTTAATTATGTACATTTCGCGTCCAGTGGTTAAATCGTCCTAGCTAACATCGGTTTTTCGTGCAAAGTTAGCTTGAGACAGAATGAGAGAGCAATAAAGACAGCGCTCTACAAAGCCGACTATACCTACGTATCTCCTTCATAGACTCGATGTGCATTATTTATCTTCGCTTACTGTTCATAATATAAGTAGGTACTACTCGTAGGTACAAAGTAGAAATAAATATTGTATCTACACTGTTTTGTATCTTTTTTGGTTGTGTTTTGGAAATTTAACATTTAAATATTTGGCAGTCTAAATTATTAAAATATAAATATTAATTTGAAATATTATTTTTGTAGGTATTATTTTAAATAATATGTACTTAATACACTACATAAACACCATCTAAATCGCATAAACATTATTAATAAAACGCTTTCGACATAGCCATATTAGGTGCACATTCAACGGACCGCGAATCGTGAGCGAGCGAATAATAGTGAACATAGCAGACAGGCCGGTAAAGTAGTATATATACCAGCTGCAAACATGGCCGCCGCGCGCGACCTTACTTTCCGCGTAGTGAGCAGGACAGGGTATACATCGCCATCTCTTTCGCTCAAACACCAGATATCATGTCCGCGCGTGACCTTGTGCATATAGACTCGTGCAGCGGTGAAGCGGTCGTTCATTCAAAGAGTAACAAAACAGAAGTTCCGCGTGGCGACGATGTCTTTATACCTAAAGTATGTAATAAAGTATGTAATTTTATGAATTGAAAAATTGCTTTTAGCCATAATATTTAATAATTATTAATAATATCCGTTAATTTATGTTTTTTTTTTGTTAAAATCAGAGCCAGGATAATAATATATTATTATAGTTTTTTGGGATTAAGTTTTTTATAGTGGGGCTACGATTGAAGTATATCCACAGTATTATCAATTATCATACTTATGTAGGTACCTACTTACCTACCTACCTACCTACCTACGAAATAATAATAAAACTTTCGAAACAAAACTATAGTAAAAAAGTTATTAGAAATTTACCATTTATTATACCTAATTCAATATAGGTAAATATTACCCTTTTTACTTTAAATTGTTTATGGTATAATTGGCATATTGCAGTAGGTACGTTATTCTAATCGAATAAGTAGGTCATCATTATAGATACAACACGGCAGGAGTAAATTGGCGAGGCTTTTTATTTAACAAATTGGCTCTGCAAACTTTAGCGCATGAAAACGTATGTAAAGAACACTAGAATTAACAACTAGAACAACTAGAAGTAAAAAACCAGATTATCAAATATACGAACAAATATAAAATGGAATTTTCATTTCAATCATAATAACAACAGTTTACATTCGCTAAAGTTCGCAGACTACGTTCAGACAGATTCGCCAGGTAAAGTAACGACGACCGGCGTGACACTGCGATTCGATAAGAAAAACCTTTAACATTTTAAAATCATTAAAATATACCTAAACACTACACTAGGAATGCCTAGCATCTCGCTAATGACTATTATTTATTACTTTTACAAGAAAGTACTTTTTTTTTCTGTGGCATAAGCTTGAGTAGACTTGCCTACTATTTTTAAATCGAGAGTTTATCCTTACCGACCTACTCTTTGACAGTCTTGTCATTACTATTTGTTCCAGAAGTAGTATTTTAGATCAATGATTATTATTAATAATGATCATGTCGTTATTATTATAACCATTAGCCATTAGTTTATTGCCGATGCTTATTCTTGTTCCTATGCTTAAGGCACAGCGCCGCGCTCCCAGGCTACTATGCAAAAAGTGAGTTACTAATGACAATCGTTTGAGATGAGGTCCCATGGTAGTGGATATTTTGTACGCGTTGACTTCTTCTATGTTACTGGCAACTGGTAAGTACATTATTTAAAAGTTACTGAGTTGGTAGGCAGTAGGCAAGTATTATGCATTTGATGTTTGGGTGGAAGTTGTAAGTAGGTACCTACAAATAAATGAAAAAACACTATTTTCTCACCGTGCACGAGATCTATGTGGACTTTCTCTTCAATTTCTTCTTTAATCGGCGTTGCAAACATTGTCACTTTGACCAATTAATCACAACGCATTTGTTGTCCAGTCCATAAGTTAATGTTATAGCAGATTATGTAAAATTACTTAATAAAAAGAAAAAAATAACGTTTAGGTTACGTTTGTCGATCGACGCGACACGAACTGAGGACTGCGGGAGGGGGAGTTAAGAGAGCGTCGTTGAACAGAGCGCGGGGTGAGGAGGGTACTGACGAACACGGGCGAGTGTTGCCGAAGTTTAACGAACCGAGCCAGCTGAGCGGGGCGCGGCTTGCGTAATGCCCACAGGCGTCAGGCGCTTTGATGATGTGTATTTCAAGTCATTGCTCCCAGAGCCGATCGCTGTGCGCCGCTCTACGCCTCTAGCATGACGTGACGAGTTTTTGGCGCGTGACTCGTGATGCTAGGTTTGAATGCGGACAGAATGGTTCATTTACCGTGAATCGCGCTACGGCGCGGCGCCGCGCCGCTCCTCGTGACACATTCCTCAACTAAGTACCTATAACCTACCCTACCTCTTGTCGCCCCAATTAGGTGGGTAGCATACATGGGAAACATAACTGGCGAAGTATAGGTGTACCTCCTATGGGACTGGCTCCTGGGTACACCAGTTACAGAGTATACATCTGCCTACAACTTCGGGAAAAACGTGATTAGGTAGAAAAGTAGGTACCTATAATATATTAACTACTTAGATAAAGTACCTAATGTACGTGCGTTTTATCTTGGCGAGTCTGAACCTAGGCTCTGCGAACTTTAGCGCACGTAAACTCGTGAAGAAAACTGTTGTTAGTATTACAAAATACAAAAATACAAAAAAATATTGTAACTGTATTTACCTAGTCGTTATTACAACACATTCACTGCGTGATATTTGATATACCTACCTACTTTCTTCCGTAAGGCGGCGCGTGCGCTTCTCTGAACTCACAGGACCTGAACAAAATTTTGTGGCACAGTCCTACGCAGCACGCAGTGCAGTCCTACTACAACAGGTATTGCCCTAGACTGAATCAGGATCCCTATACCTTGATAAGTGTAGGTACACCACACTTACTAATAAAAAAATGGTAGGTATAGGTACCAAGTACCAGTTCAGGCAGTAAAATGAACATTCCAACTGTCTGCCTGCCCCTGCAAGTAATCTTTGCTGCAAGTAAGCATTGATGATGCTTAGGTATAAAACGCTAGGATTTCACGGAGAGATTTCCACACACGCCCGCTCGCGGTTGTGGACCTGCATCTTTTGTAAAAACACAAAACCAATATGGAAAGCTGGAAAAAAAAATTCACGACGCCATTTTTTCCCGAGCATTGTGCGTGGTAACCTGGTAACCGTCAGTCTAGCCATTCTGCGCGCGCGCGGGCTCGAGAGCAAATCGCTCCATGAAATCCTATAGCCTCATAGCTCATGTCGGCTTCGCCCATTTTTAGGGTTCCGTACCTCAAAAGGAAAAAAGGAACCCTTATACGATCACTTTGTTGTCCATCTGTCTGTGTCTGACTGCCTGTCTGTCTGTCCGTCTGTCAAGACACTTTTAAACGGGAACGCGTGGAGGTATCCAGTTGAAAATGATGTCAACTACTCACTACTTGTTTCAGGTCTGCGGTCCCATGTGGCTGTAAAAAAATCAATTAAAATCGTACTTCTAAGTTAACGCAATCATAAGTTATGGCCATTTTAATGTATATTTCCATATTTTGTGCAAGGAACTAATAGATGGCGCTGTATGTTCTTGGTATCATCAATCATCTAGGTATGGAACCCTACACTATGCATACTACATATTATATCTTAACAATTTATTTATGAAAACTCGTTTGGATTAAATTGGATTTTTTACTGAATCTTTGTATTGTTAATTTCTAGAACCTACTCGTAGTTGCCTTTATTTTACGTAATTACATGAATTATTTTTTATATCTTCGAAAATGAGGGTTCGTGTGAGCGAGCGGGCGAATTTGCTTTACTAGTTTCCATAGCAACGTCGATTATTGTTTATTATTTTCTTCAAAAGCGACTACTCTTGTTAGTTTATTTCACGTGTTGTACTTAACCACCTATACATTTTCTTTTTATTTGACAAGTTGGTATTAGTGATGTTAAGTGTGCTGAGAAAACTTACTCTATAAATCAGGAAATGCAGGAATGTTGTTAAACTGTCGATTGTTGTGCGTCCTACAAACCTATGTGACCTATTTTTTATATCTACTTAGGTACTGACCACAAATTACAAGAATGAGTTCGTTAAACTTGAGGACAGAATAAAATTGCGATGTGTCAAGATTATTAACTAGATGGGCAGTAATTATGTGACTGAGCCATCTAGATATACCAAGGTATAACACTATCTATACTATTATATAAAGAGAGAAAGTGATTCACTGACTGACTGACTCATCAACCCAGAGCCAAAACTACTGGACCGATGATGATGAAATTTTGACAATAGATTATTTTTACAGACTAGACAAGTAATAAGAAAGGATTTTTCAAAATTTTACCCCTAAGTGTATTAAATAGGGGTTGAAAGTTTGTATGGAGTAGACTTCATTTTTCAGCCGATTAATTTCAAATTTTGTAAAAACATTCTAAAATGAAAATAATTAAACACGTGTTTCAGCGTTTTCAAAAATTTCAGCCCTTTTGTGAAAAAATACAGTTTTAGTTTCTTATGAATATTTTAGTTCCAACAATGCTTACTAGATGGCGCTACAGAAAAATTTCAATATTTTCTTGCGACTTATCTACCCTAAAGCAACATTTTTAGGTAATTTAGTTCCAACATTACATAATAGATGGCGTTCTGTAAATAATTAAAACGCACTTATGACTTAAAAAAAACATAACAAAAACATACATTCACGCCCTTTTTCCCGAAGGGGTAGACAGAGGTGTACCCAGGACTCAGTCCCACAGTAGATACACCCACATTTCGCCAGTATGTTATTGGTCCCATGTAATAGGGGACGAGCCTATTGCTATCTACCGGGCACAGTTCCAGACTCCAGGCAGTTATTGAGATAATTCCTAATGGAAAAATTCAATATTTATCACTTTGCCTGACCTGGGTTTCGAACCCGGGACCTCTTGATTGGCAATCGAGCTTGCGCCCTCTACGCCATAGAGGCAGTCGCTTATGATTTCGCTTCTCTTTATCATAGCTCTATTAAACAGGGTTGCACCAACATCGAATTATGAATGCTCTTCTTACTGTTTTCACTGTTTCCGTAATCCGTATATGTCTCCAGATTATTCAATCTATTACCAATACCAATATCATAGTATAAAGTGAGAAACTTTGTTTTTTATTTGCAATGAATAGGTTCCGAAACTACTGGACCGATTTAAAAAATCTTTTACTTATGGAGAGCTTAATTCAGTGTGAGTGACATAGGCTATATTACGAGGTTTTGAAAAATATTAGGGATCCGCAAGAAATCTGCAATATAGTGAACTAAGGTGTCACATAATTACCAAATATGTTCATTAACTTGCGTGCGCTGTGAAATCTATTAATGGTAGAATAATATAATTTACTAGGGGTTTGTAGTAGGTACTTACTAATATTTAGAAAATAGTCCACGGACATTATATCCATCTTTTTTGGTTTAGTCACAATAATCGAAACAGTCATTATATGCATGCGCTGTGAAAAGTATTGGTGGTAGAATAAAGTAATGTACTAGGGGTTTGCAGTACTTACCAATATGTACAAAATAGTGAACGGACATTATATCCATCTATTTTGGTTTTAGTCACAATAATCGAAGCAGTCATTATTTTTCATGCAGTTTGAAAACTATTGGTGGTAGATTAAAGTAATGTACTATGGGTTTGTAGGACTTATCAATATCTACAAAATAGTCTACGGAAATTATATCCATCTATTTTGGTTTAGTCACAATAATCGAAGCAGTCATTAACTTTCATGCGCTGGGAAATCTATTGGTGGTAGAATAAAGTAATGTACTAGGGGTTCGTAGTATTTACCAATATCTACAAAATAGTGAACGGACATTATATTCATCTATTTTGGTTTAGTCACAATTATCGAAAAAGTCATTAATTTTATGCGGTATGAAAATTAATGGTGGTAGAAATAATGTACTAGGGGTTTGTAGTACTTATATATCATTAAAATAGGCCTCGGAAATTGTTTCCATCTGTTAAGATTTGGTCACTGTAACAGAAATTGTCATTAATTTGCGTGCGCTGCGTAAACCATTAGGGTTATACCTATAAAAATACAATGTATCACGAATTTACTCCTGTTAAAACGTTCACTTCTACCTCTCCCGTGCGAAGCCGGGGCGGGCCACTAGTTATATTATAAAATCCTAAATGACTCACTGACTGACATGCAACGCAGAGCCCAAACCACTGATCCTAGATAGACTTGAAACTCGGAATGTAGGTTCTATTCGTTGTCTGGACGGAGAAAGGATTTTTGAAAATTCATCTTCCAAGAGGTGAGGTGTGGTAGTACGTTTATTACTGACTAACCTAATATAGTGCAGCTTCTTATTTAATACTAAATAATTACTTATGTACCACACCTCAGGGGTTCAAAAAGGGCGTCAATGTTTTACTTATTTCATAATTGCGAGTGGCCTAATCGGCCCCCTTATAACGGACGCAACAGAAGTGTGGAAAGCGTTTAAATAGCTAAACGTCATTTTTTGTATGCCGTTTGACAGCAAAATTTACTGCTGTTGTTACGCGATTGCATGTTCGTAATACCACCCCAGCGATGTGCCTACACTAGTATATGCCTAATAGATTTTCTAGCTACTATTTGGTAAGTACTTACTAACTTATGCTTATACCTATTACTTGTTATCTGTAAGTACAAAATTAAAGTAACAACATTATAGTTTCAAGCAGTAATGTGCAAACATTACTCAAACATTACTGTGTTCCGGTATGAAGAGCAATGTTACCAGCGAAATTACTGGGCATGACGAGATTCAACAACTGATATCTCAGGGTGACAGGCGCAGTGCAGTGCCACGCAGAATTTTTAATTTTAAAACACTGGGTGGCACTGTGTCTGATATGGGCAATCATGATGCTTACCATCAGGCACTTGATTTGCTCGTCTTGTCACTCACTATCACAAAAAAAAAAAAAGTTACACTAAATACCTAGGCACCTACTTTAGGATCTAGGTTTTACAGGTACTTTATGTAATATGTACCTAGTACCTACGTCTTATTAAGCTTACCTACTGCTAATGGTACAGCGTAACTAAAACGGCTAACTTCACAGTGGTCATAAAGTTTTGCGCGAGCTGTACCTTCATTTATTCTAGGTATTTGTTTATATTGCAGCAATGGGTATGATGGTACAGTAAGATGGGAGAAGCGCTTAGCAAGGTGCTGTCAGCACGGAACGTGCAAGGCGTCGGCTCCGTGCTCGACCGTGTCATATCTCAGCCGAGTAGCGAAGATCATACCGTTCTTTATAAACTCGCTGATTATAAGAAAGGTACAAACAAAAAACTAAACTAACGGTCCTTATAAACTTTAATTTTAAAAGGAATAGATAGCCGCAACCCGCGCCAAACTTTATGAGCTCTCTGAAGTTAGCCGTTATGACTGCGCACTATAGGTACGCACGAGACATCTACTTATATGCATCTTACCCATATACTTAAACAACTTGCAAAAGAAATAATTGCGTAATCCGCTTAGAAACAAAACGTCGACTTTTTTGCCATTTTGTAAGGAAAGTTGATATTTTTTTTGCTCATTTCGCAATTCGTTCTTTTGCAAGTCGTTTAGGTTGATGGGTAGATGCACCCCCTTAAGTATTACGACATTCTTTTTTAACACGTATTGTACGTACTGCGCAGCCATAGCGGCTAACTTCAGTGTGTTCAGAAAGTTTTGCGTGAGCTATACAGCTACACAACTCTTTATTGATTTTTTTTTACTAATTTGACATGCATGTATTATAACCTAATTGCTTTTTTTATTATTTTTATAATAATTATGAATTCAATAATTCTAATATTTTAGTTTATAAATATATTTTGTACGCCGAAAGGCATAAACATGTTGAGACTATTTTAGAACGTTATGCAATTTCAACGGCAAGACCTTTCAACTGTAATGTTTAACACATTATGTTTAGTCTTTGAATCATACCTCTGGCTTGACAGAAACGAGTAGACCTCTAACCGTAGTATTATTATCTGTTCTGTGCCCTAACTGCTTGGGCCTGTCGCTTCTTTGCGTAGTAGTAAGGAACTATTAGTTAATCTGTGTTAATAGTATTCTTTATCCAGGTGGTCTATTAATAGACACATACACGCGTGGCGGCATGGTGGCCGCGGAGAAGCTAATGCGGGAGACCTTTGCGGCGTACATGTACGCGGGCGGGAGGGGACGGGTCATCAACCGCGCTGAGTATCTGCGGTGGAAGTTCAGGGATCAGGAACAGGTTATTATCTTTTTAAAGGGAAAGTGCTTCATTGACTGGCCAGCTCAGCTGGCAGTGCTCCTGCCGTCTGGACCGCAGGTGCAGGGTCGATCCGCGGCGAGGTCAAACATTTGTGGGCATGGCAAGTCTGTTTGATGTGTATCTGGGTGTTATTGGCGTATATACTGGTAACCATAGTACAGGCTCTGGGCCCAGATGTGTATGGAAGGTTCCATGTTTGTGTATTTATTATATTTATGAATACTACCTACTTTATGAATAAATCATCAAACTGCGCTCGCCAACCCGCCTACCAAGCGTGGCGAGTATTGGCAATATCCCCCAATGGCTACCCCATTGGGGGATATTGCCAATATCTTATATCCAGCAATGAACTTCTTACGGCCACGATGATGACGATGAATCTCCCTATGTCCGTAGTCCGTAGGTGGTGATACCATTAGATGCATCGTTATCTCCTCACGATCCGCCCGCCAAGTGGCAGTATCACACGGCGGCGTGGCAGATGACCTATGTCATTACTGCATGAGATCATATTTTGTGTTAAACGGTGGATGTCAAATATATGAAATCCCCTTATTAATCAAATCTTCAATATAATATTCTTCCAAAAGTAATTACAATTTCTGCTTAACTAGGTAGCGCTCGTATCGAGTGTTGGGGCTCAAGTGAGTCCCGATACGAGCGTCTTCTATATCTAAAATAAGTCTATAGATAATGGGCACTAAAGGCAAATGTTCTATGCATCCACAGGTGGTGTTACCAATAGAAGCGTCGTTATCTCCCCACGATCCGCTCGCCAAGTGGCAGGATCACACCGCGTGCTGGCAGATGTGCTACCGTGGAGCGCTCGGAGAGTCTCTGCTGCATGTGCTCATCATTTGTGATACCAAGGTATACTGATGTTACTTCATGCTAAGTGGTAAGAAATCTTTGAAGTCAATCTGAACGGCCGGCAGCCTCAAGTTAGCGCAATTGGTGAATGGAGACCGTTCCTCGAGTCAAGGTTTGCCGCGAGACTATCCATAAGTGGAGACTAAAGTGGAGACTAATTTGGCTTAAGCCGAACAAGGAAGCCAAGCCGTTCCGTGCCGGTAAATGATCATGGTAAAGGTTCCAGTGCGAACCACACTCTCACATGAAGAAGCTTTCAATGCTTCGCCTATGGCTACGATAAATTGAGAGGGAATTATAATTAACCGGATAGAGGCGAGCTGCCTCGGTAACAACAACTTTAGTGGTTCAAAGATACTCGGCTTTATACCTATAAAGCACCTTTAAGTTAAAGACCAGCTCAGATCTAAAAATTTATACAGATTTATTTCGGTTGCAGATTCACACAAGGTTAGCGAGGACATTGGTAAAATGCTTTCCGAAATTATCGTTGGACGTCGTTGAAGGAGAAGAGTATTTAGGTAATTTAATAGAGATCTTTCAATTTAAATATTTTGCACTAACCTCCAATAAAGACTGTGCACGTAGGCCATGTAGACATTGGAGGGGCACATTTAAGATGAAATTAAGAAAAACCAAGCACCATCACGATAGACTTAAGTATTAACGTAATTCTCAAACGCTTTTTTTTATAATTTTAGGTGCGAGCTCATTACACCTGGCTATAGCATACAGCAATAATGAACTGGTCCAAGATCTGGTTGAAGCTGGTGCTGACGTCCAGCAAAGAGCTATCGGTAAGCACAAACTCCTAAACATTGTGGAAATCTGTTTTGAGTAACAACTTCACTTCTTAAACTGTCGGTTAGAAGGGCAATGTGGTAAATGACGTCACTATAAACTTGCCACATATTGTGACGGTTGGAAGTTTGGAAGGGTAAAGTGGAAAGGGAAATTACTGGGAATACGATACTTACTTTACAACTTTATATGTCAGGATTCAGGATGACGAGCCTTCCATACAGTCTGCTAGGTAACATTGCGATTATAATTGGCCAAGGTATTAACATCAAACAAACGACATTTTCTCTCGTTCACTCATAAAAAGTTTAAAAGATTTATCACCATACGCCACCAAATTGATATTATCTTATAAAAAGGCAAGGTCAAAAGTATCCACAAACGACGTATGTTCATTGTCATGAAAGCGAAAGGGGAGCGATTTAGTCTGCCCCAACGGTAACAAAGCGTGACTTTATGTATTTATAACTAGTTTTTTAATTCCCAGGAAGTTTTTTCCTACCACGAGATCAACAGAAGAACCCACCAGCTCGGCAGACCAACTATGAAGGATTAGCTTACCTCGGAGAATACCCATTAGCTTGGACAGCTTGCTGTGCTAATGAAGCTGTTTATAACCTGCTGCTGGATTCTGGAGCTGACCCTGATGCTCAGGATTCGTTTGGCAACATGATATTGCACATGGTTGTCGTTTGCGATAAACTGGTAAAATCCACCAAACTTGTTAAGTTCAGTAAATCCTCTGCTTAATGCTATGATCTCCAAATTTTAGTGCAGAAAGAGAATAGTCGGAAAAATCGGAAGTTGTCACCTTTTTGTATCTTTACCTACATACGTTGGTGTCAAATGCAGTGTTGGTAAGATATATGTTGTAGATAGCCGTGGGGGTACCTCACCCTCTCTACCCGTGGTAGCCGTAAGAACCGCCTAAGGGTTAACAGATCCAGAGGACGGGCAGCAGCGTCCTCGGTGTAAAACATCATCAAACTGTGCTCGCCAACCCGCCTGCCAAGCGTGGCGAGTATTGGCAACAACCCCCCTTATGGAGGAGGCTTATGTTCAGCAGTGGATTTCCTAAAGCTGGAGGATGATGATGATGTCGTAGATAGAACGTCTGTAGTCTGTAGAGTAACGATAGAGATGACAGAAATTGGCCCTAAAATCCAAACCTGTTAATATAAAACAAAACAAAACAATTTCATTACGAAAATTATGTGACCTGTCGAAACCGGGACCAATTTATTTGTTTTTTCTTGGTATGTACTTATATAGACCAAGAGGTGGACCGCCGTTCGCATTAAAGCTCGCAACTTTTATGGTTAATAATTAAGCAGTGGACATCTTCCGGCTGATGTTGATGATGAGACTTACAGAATAGCAGGCATTTTTTATAAATGCATGCTTTTATGTATGAAAGCTATGAAATTAAAGATATCCCATAATATTAAATTCCAGGATATGTTTGGCTACGCCCTCCGCCATCCAAAAGTCCCAGCCAGTAACGGCCGCATGAACCGCGCTGGATTCACCCCTCTAACACTAGCGTGCCAACTCGGCCGTGCCTCAGTCTTCAGAGAGATGTTGGAACTATCTGCCCGAGAGTTCTGGAGATACTCCAATATAACCTGCTCTGCTTACCCGCTGAATGCTTTGGATACCTTGCTACCTGATGGGAGGACTAGTTAGTATTTTATTTGTGTACTTAGA
This sequence comes from Hemistola chrysoprasaria, assembly GCA_947063395.1. NCBI lineage: Eukaryota > Metazoa > Arthropoda > Insecta > Lepidoptera > Geometridae > Hemistola > Hemistola chrysoprasaria. The sequence continues at coordinate 5,849,681 of OX346733.1, read as the reverse complement.
AAACTCCATATGGGTTCAGTAGGATCTTTTCCAACGAGCGTAGCCCTTATAATTTCAGCAACGGGAAGAACCGTGTCCAATTCTAAAATTTTTGCCGGATTCGTAGCAAGCTGCTCGATCTTTTATTGTCAATATTCTAAAATTTTCACTGCAATCACAAAAAGCTGCTCACGTATGAATAATTGTCATATTCATCCAAACATTTTTATTCATTGCCAGGGCCCTAAAATAGTAATATCCTACTAACGGCAAATGTCAGTATTGCAGTACAAAAATATAACTGATTCCCTGCGTCCCCTACATTTTACTATAAATTATGGTACCTATCCTGGTTTTAAATTCGGATAAAATTTATATATAGTATGGATTTCTGCATTAATCTTGGGTGTGTAGCGTGATGGTACCGAAAGAAAAGGACCGTCTAGATTAGTCCACGCTTCCATTGATTGTTTGGATTGTTTTGCAGATTGGAACTCAGCTTTGTTCATAATCCTGAATGGTACGAAACAGGAGCATTTAAACATGTTGGATGGAGGCATCATTCAAAGACTGCTTGAAGAGAAATGGAAGACCTTTGCGCGGGTAAGCCGGCTGTAAGAGCGAGCAAGATACTGTCGTCGCTTTACCTTGGTTTTATGACTCCGTCTACCAGGAACGTTAAGCGTACTAAACGTCACTGTGACCATTTAAATTACAGACGAAATTCCTCAAACGTCTACTAATCCTGCTTCTCCATTTACTCCTTCTATCTGTGGCGGTTTACCTTCGGCATAGTAGCGCCGAAGCAGATGTTAACCCTAACTGGAGTATTGAAGTAACCGACGCCAAAACTGGAGTCAGATTAGCTAGCGAATTGGGCACCATACTCAGTACACTATGTTATATCATACTGCAGCAAGGCGACGAGATCAAGAACCAAGGACTGGTTGCTTATTCGAAACAGTTGGTGAGTAAACTTCACTCATAACTAAGAAGTGGGATCATATCCAAATCATATCAGAAGTGGGGTACAAACTGTAATACTTTTGGGTTTAGTCATCAATTAAACTGAACAAATTGTATAAAAAAAGAAGATTTTTACTATTCGGAACAAGTAGGTACTGAGCAAAAAAAAAAACTCATCGGTTTTAATATATCGTTATAGAACTAAAGGTACGTGTACCTTTAGTTCTACTAAACATCAGATCCATCTGTTAATATTTAACTACTAACTAATAAAAGTATATAAACAACAACAACAAACAGCTCAAGCTACTCGTACTTACTCGTATAAAATACCGTTTAAAATTCGATTTTCCATACAAATCGACTGATCAGCTGATTAATTGTGTAGGGAAAGTAATTACTACAAGCCATTCAGGTTGATGGGCAAGGTACACCCCTTATCGTGTTACTACACCTGTTTATATCACCCGTTATGTAAATCTATACATAAATGTTTGTTACAGATTCACGAGCCAGCCAAATTCATATTCTTAGCATCTAATTTCCTAGTCCTAGCTTGCATACCAGCGCGACTGATGCGTCAGGCAATGCTTGAAGAAGCTATGCTTATCTTCCTGCTTCCTGGATCGTGGTTCCTGCTCATGTTTTTTGCTGGGTAATTTTTCCTCGATGTTTTCGTTGTCAATGGTAGACAGTTGATGGATATAGTGAGGAAATTGTAGTGCCACCAACTTAGGTTTATGGGTTGTCAAATTTGGATTTGCCATTTGGCCTGGTAGCAACCATTTTGAAGAACGCCATTACCTTATAATCCATTATCTAAAACAAATAAAAAGACATTCTTAGGAAATAGTGTACGTTTCTATAATAAAATCCCAAAAGAGATAACTGGGCTCTCAGAGGGTAAATTCAAAACCTATATAAAATCTACTTTACTAAAGAAGGCATACTATAAAGTCAACCAGTACATAGAGAACAAAGATGCCTGGAAACTTCTGCATAGTCGCCTCGCGCCACCTTCAAAGAAAACGAATGTAAGCAAACCAAATATTGTGAAACTATCTGTTGAAATAATTAAGCCCTACAAGTTTCTTGTGCGTTCTTCTTGTAGAGGTATCTTTCCGAACGCACGGTAGACTCAGTACTGTATCTTCATTGACGTACAAAAGTGTCAGATTATGACCTATTTGAATAAATCTGTTTGAGTTTGAGTTTGAGACTCACGACGCTGCCAACTGAACCGATAGCATGGTGTTATGGATGGTTGTTAGTTATGAGTTGTGATAAGACAACGTTGTGTATTAGAAGATATTGTAACAAAGAGAAAGAAAGGAATGGTTCGAACTCTTCGGACATTGTCTGGTGAGGATGGATGAAAGGAGATTAAACAAGGAGTAAGGAGATTTATAAAGCAAGTGTGAATAGTCAAAGCCGTAGGGGTTGACGTAGACGTACTTTTGAACCATTTTGAAGTAGTCTTAAGGAAAGGAGAAGTGCCCACAATCGAGGAGAATATATGAAAAATATGATGATAGTGGAAGAAGCGAAAGTCGTATGCCAGGATCAAGTGGAGAGAAGTAGTCTCTGCCTATCCCAACGAGGACAATGAGTGACTATGCTTTTTTTAATTTGGTGACGATTTATAGGTCAGCAATTTTATATAATGTATGTAAACCAATATGTTATGTCCACAGTGCAGTGAGACTGACTGGACCATTCGTAACGATGATCTTCAGCATGATCACAGGAGACATGTTCACGTTTGGCATCATTTATTGCATTGTGTTATTCGGATTCTCACAATCTTTCTACTTCCTTTACAAGGGTAAGAATTTCACAAGTCTATGAATTTCCCTAGCTATGTTTGCTGGCTAGGAAATACATATATTATCGTAAAAGGTGTAGGTGGCCACATGTCCACTGTAACGTATCAACACTGTTTTCGTTCTCGTTAATGCCGTGCACGGCGCGCGACGTTTGCGATACGGTATGTGGAAATAGTATCAAACATTTCAATACAAAGAATATTTTTGCCGCATACGGCCCTATTACGTTCCAATCTAGTGGGCAGATTGCTTTAGTTTAAATTTAAGCCAAGTATTTACTATGCGACCTATACGATAGAATTTGTAAATGAGAAGTTAAAGGAAGCAACTACTAAAGTTGTGAATTGATTTCAGGGTTTCCGAACGTATCGTCAACTTTATTCTCCAGCTATCCAAGTACATGGATGGCCCTCTTCCAAATTACTTTAGGAGATTACAGTGTAAGTTAAGTATCTATCCAATCCCAACCCTATTTTTTGTGGCCATTGCTTTACGTCTTCTAGTCTAATTTCTTCGTTTTCCTAAACCCGACCGAACCGAAAAAGAATGGCGTGTTATAAATTTGACGTTTCTGTGTCTGTCTGTGGCACTGTAGCTTCTAAACGAATAATATGGACGATTTAAATGTGTTTTTTTGTTTGAAAGCTAACATTATGCTAAGATGGATTTTTTTTGTAACGAAGGTTCCTACTTTTTTTTATTTTATATCTCGTCAGCCATGCGCAGTGTATGGTATTGTCTTCGTGACATGACAACTCTAACATACACATTACAGTGGCAAGACAGGCCCAGTATAAGGTAAACCTCTGTATATTGGGCCCATAACCTGTTACTATAAACGGCATTTCTTTCCAGTACTCAGATCTCGGTATGACGACATACCCGAACCTCTCAAAGACAGTATTCACAGTGTTCATGGTTTTTGTGCCGATATTGTTGCTCAACATGTTGATAGCTATGATGGGCAATACGTATGCTCATGTCATAGAACAGTCGGAGAAGGAATTTGTCAAGCAGGTAAGGGAATGTGGACCTTGTATTATTCTCCTTGTCGAGAACGACTGTGTTCGACCACAAACCGAAGTCGCCCGAAGGCCTCTGACATGACTATCGTCTGCTTGAGTCGGGCTTTGGGACTAGACTAACCCTGGGCTTTATGTGCCTTCCGAAGCACGTGAGCGTCAAGCGTAGGTACAGATTTATTACACTTGGCATAAAGTACGTTACCTTTTTGTACTGAACCATAGTCCTAAGTCCCTAGTCCCTACTTGGATAAGGGGCCATTTATTGAGCGGTTGGTAAAGTAACATTTGGGCGCTACAAATCTTTGGAATTCGGAACAAGTTGTAAGGCCAGTCGTGCAAGTCATGTCAGAAGCCTCCGGGCGTTCTGAAAATTTAGACACATGGATGGCCATACACTGTTTTGGGACGACGAACCTGGAATAAGAATAATTGACTACTATTCCCATCATGCCCCGTTCGTCCAACGGCTGGTTGACAGGCTACGTTGAAAGGATGGGAATATACATCAATAATTTTAAGTTGTATCTGTAATCTGTATATTATATTGATCTCAATATCTATATAGTCATTGTCATCATCATCAGCCTGTTGCCTGTGAGCTATCCAGCCTAATTTTTGAGCTGATCGCATCCAGATCTTTCTTGTAATCGTCGCGAAGTAGTCGAGGATTCTATCCTGTCGATCATCACATAACTGATTTCCTTTTTACCAGTGGGCTAAAATAGTAGTGTCGCTCGAGCGTTCGGTAGCTCAAGAAGATGCCCATAAATACCTTCAGGAGTACTCCATAGGGTTAGGACCTTCAGATGACCCTCGGTACGAACAGCGAGCTGTAATGGTCATCAAATGTAAAGCGAAGACCAGAGCTAAGCAGAGAAAAGGAGCTTTGACTAACTGGAAGGTAAAATAGTTGCTAATGGCCAACGTTCCTGACACTTGGTCTGATAGAGATAGGGTCAAGTTTGGACAAGTGTCGATGATATGCAAGGTTATTCGCTCTTGAAGTCCGTAAGAAAGCCCGCTACAACATAACGTCTTGTTTCCCCGAACGGCTAAGTAGACGTGTACACAGGACACAGTCCCATAGTAGAAACACCCACACCCACAACGAGGATATTGCTATTAACCAGGTATAAAACCAAACTCCAGGCTGCAATTGAGAAATTCCTAATGGAAAATCCAAAAACACTATGCCGGTTCTCGGAATCGAACCCATTTCATTCTCAGCGTATGCGACCTATATGCACCATAGAGGCAGTAGGCCGCAGTACCGCTGCAAATGCGAGCTAGATAGCATATCACCGTCACTTGGCCTCCGCCAGTAACATTGGCGTCTTGAATCTCAAATAACCTGAATACAGTAATCAGGTGAGATTTTACAATTTTGTAATTTTCATTGAATTGTTTTTGCAGCGTGTAGGAAAAGTGACAATAACAGAATTGAGGAGAAGAGGAATCAGTGGTGAGGAGTTACGTAGATTGATGTGGGGCCGTGTGTCAATATCCACACCCACTAAGGGACCGTAAGTAAAAACTACGGATAACACGGGGTATACAGATTCTTAACCTGTTCTAAACCAGACCCCCGTCACTACATACAATCGGTTGCGCGCAATAGCAAGGTGTGTACACGCGTTAAATGTATAGGTATACCGTCAAATCTATACGCATACCTGCGTAAGTAAGTACGGGCGTTACCACGGATTAACGTTACTGGCTCGTTGCAGACATTGACGACGTTACTGTCGCTTCTTTATGTAGTAATAGTTAGTATTTTTTGTCCAGACGTTCCGAAGTTAAAGCAAAACGACAATTCAGGGCCTAGATTCTGTAACTAATGGTGTCCTAATAAGGTGTCGATTGAATCACAATGAAAATATTAGGAATTGGCTACAGCCTTTTGATTTTAAACAGCCCTGTAAAGGCATTATAAGCTTATTTTTAAATCAAAATGCTTGAGCCTTGAGTCTAATTTCTGCTATTTTCAATGACATTTCCACTGAGACACCTGATTACTCTGATCCCATCGACACCCTATCGAGACGCCATTGATATCATTAAACCAGGCCCAGTTTTTCTTAGCCTTTCAACAAATCTTTTGTCTAAAACGAATTGCTCCATATCCAGTCGAAGAGCAGCATTAACAGCACCACCGCCAGATTGTGTGGCGTCAACAGACGTAGCCCTAGCAGGAGATGTCGGTAACGGAGTGGGGCCAGCGTTATCTTCCGCTTTGAACGTCATGGCTTACACGCAGGAGATGAATCTTAGCATAGGTAAGTTCTTTGTACGTTAACACTGATAATTTTGATTTACCTATATTCTAAAATTTAGAATAAAAAGCAAGGAAAGTGTGAAACATTACTTCCGCTATAACTTGGGTATATTTACTGGTTTATATAGGTAAATTAAGTACCTACGGAATTCAATGCAAAGAATTAAGTGACAATGTTTTTGTGTGCAAGTTTCACTTGTTAAATAAATAATTAAGAATCAGTTTTTGTACGCTAGCAATCTATGTAAATATGATGCTTTAAGGCATAAATATATCCTGGCGTGTAATACGGAATTAAACTAGCTGTAGTGATGTGTAAATAATTGCATTCTGTCTTGTGTGCGAATAAATAATAATTAAATATACAAGGTAGCTTGTTTGAACAAGTAAAAGTTGCACACAAACACAAAATAATCACGCAAACTGATAGGTACATGAACTAATTGTTGATTTTATGCTGCAGAAGGGGGTGTACAGCACCTGAATGCTTTTAACTCCAAAAGTTCCTACTGGTTTTCTAATTAATCTGCTAGAGGTATGTGTGGCCATTACATTATCAAAGGTCAAAGTTCAGGTCGCCAAATTGAAGGCCACCCACATGATAAACGACAGCCCCTAACATATCTGATAGAACCACGACCTATTATAATTTTATGTGCCTGCCAAATACGTGGGTAACACTTAGTTTTTAGAATAAGCCAATAAGAAAAGCAGGCGATGAAAAATGTTCTTAAATTTAGAATTAGGAACTCTTTGGCAATCTGTAATGTGTTTAAATTCATACGAGTAATATGTCATTTGTTATCACAAATTGGCAGCAATTTAAAAAGTGTCTGTCGATCGTCAAAATACATTTGACTAGAGAAAATGATCCATTTATATTAGACGCTCGGCAGACACTTTTTAAAGTTCTATGAATTTAATACACATTACATATTTATTTATTTAAAATAAAGTGCCCACTACGCTTACAGTTTAACCCAAAACGCGCAGTGGACCAGTTACATGTAGACTTAATACTATGTAATAATAATCACAAAAAAGTATCTAACACTAGTTATTAATGTTAAATCTTATTTAACTATTTAAAAATCTAATACAACTTAAAAAATTGAGATAAGGCTATTATACCCAAATATACATACCCAATTATATATACCCAAAGAGTTCCTAATTGGAAATTTAAATAAGGTACATATTTCTTCGGCTGCTTTTCTTACCGGCCTATTCTAAAAACTTTCGGGGTGCCCCTTGTAGCACGAGATATAAATCGTACACAAAATGGCCACTCATCCAAGTAAAGGACTCATAAATAAGTTAAATTGAATGCTGATGATTGCTTTGCAGGACATGATCCACACAAACAAACACCCGATTTGCTAGTCAACGGAAGAAATGTACCTATTGTACCTCCGTCTGGTCCTCTACCAACAAATCAACATCAGAATCCCAACCAGCTAGCGGTTCCACCTCCAACACCATTCACTCCTATGAGTAAAGCTGGTCTTGAAACTGGTCAACCTTTGGGTCAAGCTTGTGTCAGTCAATTTGAATCAGGCGTGGCGCACGTTTCGGGCATGGGTCTGTCAACTGGTCAAATGGGACAAATAGCGCAAGTACAGTACCCGAGTAAAAGTTTAACTGCTGGCCAAATGTTATCTCCGTCTAATTTAACCGGAAACACAGTACAAACTTTGGCATCCGGCCAAATTAGCTATGGGACTGGCCAAGTACAAATGAGCCAAATGGGACTAAGCACTGGGCAAATAGGCCCATCTTTGGCTTCTGGGCAAACCGGCATAGGGGCAGGACAACTTTTGGGTCAAACTACTTCTGGGCAAGTGATGATCTCGGGTATGGCCGTGCCAATGCCGCAAGGGCCAGGATATCAGATGTTTTTGCCCCCAAATACAATACCAGTTCAAACAATGCCTGGGGCGATCTCATCAAATATACAAATGACTCCTGGAACTGTGAGAGGACCTTTCGCTCAACAGGGATCTATGGAATTGATCATAATGGACCCCAACTCAAGAGATGTGCCAGTTTTAAGACCCTATGGTAAGTTATACTCGTAGTTTCAGTATATGGCTAAGTGAGGTGTCAAATAAGCTACTGGAAGGCCTCTGACAAGATTGACAAGACGATCCTATAGGACGACAGCCGGGACCAACTGCTGATTTTATTCGCGAACAGAGTTTGCTTCTTGTTAGAAAGTTGTGTCTACGAGTACAACATTGAGTACAAAGACACCTTAAGATGATGCTGATAACCAGTAACCTAACCCTATATTTCTCGACAGAACCACCAGAACAAACGTACCAGGACTATCTCTATGAGCTGATGATGCTTATTGAGAAGCCGAACCCAAACAATCAGAAATTGAAAGAACTGGCGCAAAAAGCTGCTGATTTGGGTCATGTGCCAGTGATCGACATCAATAACAGCGTAAGAGACAGAATCTTTACTAGGGATGAGCGATCGACAATTTTCTCGCTTAGTAAACGTGAACAAAATGATATCAATCTTAAAGAAAGGCCAGTTCAAAATTTTCCACAACCGACGAGCATGTATGAAGAATGTGATGACAGTGGAAGAAGCCCAAGTCTTCAGGGTCGTAGCAAGTGGAGATAAATATTCTCCGCCTTTTCTTTATCCATGAAAAATCTGCACAACTATAAAGCACTGGCTGTAAGACTTCAAATAGTATCTGCATGCCGCAACAAATACAATCGACAAACTGATCCCATATGAGTAAAAGAGAAAGGTTAATCTGACTAAACCTACGTTTTTGGAGCGAAAAAATCGTTGATCGATCATTACCGGCTCGCCGGCTTTGTGACTCTAGCCAGATTTTTTTATGACTTAGGTATTTTATATTTTGTGAGCTAAAATTGAAAGTCCCTAACGTTTGTGTGTAGACGGCAGCGAAGTCAGCTCGCAAGGTAGCGGCCGGGGCAGTGTCAGGATTGTTTGGAGTCACGACAAACACTGTCGCACCTGACAGTTGGCGCAGAGACCGACAGGACAACAGCGACAGCGATCCTATATCAGGTATCATATCTATTAAATCAACTCGCAAATTAGCGGCCGGCGCAGTGTCAGGACTGGTTGGAGTTGCGACAAACACTGTCGCGCCAGATAGTTGGCGCAGAGACCGACAGGACACCAGCAACAGCGATCCTATATCAGGTATCATATCTATTAAATCAACTCGCAAATTAGCGGCCGGCGCAGTGTCAGGACTGGTTGGAGTCGCGACAAACACTGTCGCACCTGACAGTTGGCGCAGAGACCGACAGGACACCAGCAACAGCGAGCCTATATGAGGTATCATATTTATGAAATCAGCTCGCAAGTTAGCGGCCGGCGCAGTGTCAGGACTGGTTGGAGTCGCGACAAACACTGTCGCACCAGATAGTTCAGACATCAGCAACAGCGATCCTATATCAGGTATCATATCTATTAAATCAACTCGCAAATTAGCGGCCGGCGCAGTGTCAGGACTGGTTGGAGTCGCGACAAACACTGTCGCACCTGACAGTTGGCGCAGAGACCGACAGGACACCAGCAACAGCGAGCCTATATGAGGTATCATATTTATGAAATCAGCTCGCAAGTTAGCGGCCGGCGCAGTGTCAGGACTGGTTGGAGTCGCGACAAACACTGTCGCACCAGATAGTTCAGACATCAGCAACAGCGATCCTATATCAGGTATCATATCTATACAAGAAGTTACAGCGAAGTCAGCTCGCTGGGAAGCGGCCGGCGCAGTATCAGGATTGTTACCAACATAACACTGTCGTGCCGGACAGTTAGCGCAGAGACCGATACGACAATAGCGACAGCGATTAGCGATCCTATAACAGGTATCATATCTATACAAGATGTTATTGCGAAGTCAGCTCGCAAGGTAGGGCCCGCGCATAATGTTAATTTATCAACTTCAACCAGAAATTGCACTTGCACTCCTAGTTAATACTGAACTACAACATTGATGCAAATTTGCATGAAGACAAAAATAGCCTTAGAAAAATACGCGAACTGGCAAAAAGAGCGATATTGCACTAATATAATCATGTTTCCTTTATATACAGAAACTGTGTTGCTGGGTCGATTGTCCAGAGCACGTCGAGCTCGTTCAGCATCGAAGAAAGCCGCGCCACCTCCGCCGCATCTCTACGTACCCGCCAGGTATTAGGCGTCCATTCACACCCGTATTCAAGAACAATACCTATGTAAGGTACTGTGCCAAGTAAGGGATTTCTCACCGCGTTTGTCACAAACAATTGTTTCCTGTTGGCATTACCGGCCTTAGGCGTTTGGACCATCCTAGTATTGTCCTTGATTACGAGTGCCTACAGTCAAGGCTATGACTGAAGACCTATCGTCAAATGTGATGATATTGACGTTATCCATCAAATGAATCAGTCGTCTGTTACACATACATGACTCAATCCTACTGACTACTCTTTCACGCTAAAAACTACTGAACCGCTTGGGCAGAAATTCGGTATTAATATATAGATATTTTAGACCTTGGAATAACATAAAAACATTGATATAAAAAGGAAATAGGGTACGTTCTTTCAGGGCTTACTCAACAACTGGCATGTGCAATTTGAAACAACAAAGATAGAAAGACGTACCTAAGACCGAAGTGCGAACGAGGCAATTAACTTTACTGGCATACGTGGACCTAATGGCACCTCATTTGAGCTTTCCATTTTCGAGAAGCCAGTACCTACCTCATCTCACGTTTTCTTTAAATCAATGCATAAAAACTAATAAAAAGTACTTTATATCCCGATATTCCCATGGGAACGAAGAATTCCCGCGGGTGAAACCGCGGGGTATTAGTATAAATATAAATGCGAAAGTTTGTGAGGATGGATGGATGAATGTTTGTTACTCTTTCAAGCCAAAACTACTGAACCGATTGGGCTGAAATTCGGTAAACAGATAGTTTAGACCCTGGAATAACATAAAAAATACTTTTTATTCCGATATTCCCACGGGAACGAAGACTACGCGGGTGTAACCGCGGGGCACAGCTAGTCACTCATAGATTATATCTTGTCATAGGTCCATGTACTTGGTGGCTTCTGAGAGCAGTGCCATGGAAAGCGACGCGCCGTGGGAAGAACAACCCAGCTCTGGGAATAACTCGTGAGTTCATGTAATTTTCATACAGCGGCGTCCCTGAAAACCATCGAACTGCACTCGCCAACCCGCCTGCCAATCGTAGCGAGTATTGGCAGTATTGGTATGACCGGCAGTCGAGTTTATGATTAAGTAACTTCTAACTTCCCCGAGTTTGGGCTTCTTTGACTTGTCTTTACAAGTACCTACTCTAGATTAATTTAAAACTTGAACTTGCAAATTTAAAACCATTTTGTACCTGTGGCCGTGGAGACTTTGGGTTGTTGGGGTGCAGACGCAAAGAAATTTATGAAGGATTTAGGGCGTAGGCTAAGTGAAGTGACAGGTGACTCCCGCTCCGGTTCGTTCCTGGTGCAAAGGTTGGCCATTGCCATTCAGCGCGGTAATGCTGCGAGTGTGATGGGCACCTTTGCTCAGGGAATAATCAGGGGCGGGTTATTTGATTAATTAAAAAAAAAACATAACATACTTTCACGCCTTTTTCCCGAAGGGGTAGGCAGAGGTGTACCCAGGACTCAATCCCATAGTAGATACACCCACATTTCGCCAGTATGTTATTGGTCCCATGTAATAGGTGGCGAGCCTATTGCCATCTACCGGGCACAGTTCCAGACTCCAGGCAGTTATTGAGATAATTCCTAATGGAAAAATCCAATATTTATCAATTTGCCTGACCTGAGGATCGAACCCAGGATTTGATTGATTAATTTAAAACTTAGTATAAATCATATGAAGTGTCATGCAAACCCATGAACTTAGAAAAAAAGCCGGACGGAGTCTTACTAAAACAAAAAGTGAAGCACCATAGTAAGCCAGCTCGCTAATACAAACATGACGGTACGCACACATTCAGAGCGTAATGGCGGGCGATCGGCGAAGTGGAGTGAATGTGTGCGTTCAGTGTATTAGCTATTATTAATGAGAGCTGGATTACTATGGTCACACCCCGGACTCAATCCCATACAAAAGCCGCGCTATAGCTACTTACTACACAAACACTGCACACATGGAGTTCTGTACACGTGCAAGAGCACGCACAACGGACCAGATTAGAGTCTAAGTGCGGAAAAAGGAGTCCACTTTACATTTACATTTACACGTGCAAGAGTGTGTGTGAGGTGATTTCCCATACAAGCAGGGCTCGTGGAGAGCTCAATCTCGCTCGCGGGGTAAGGAAGGCCCGATTGGTGGCCGTATGACTGTGTCCATTGTCCATTCTATACGTAATTTTATTATCTGTTATTAATCTCTGCTATGGTGCTTATTTTTTGTTTTATAAGACTCCGTCTGCTTCATTCAAACAATTAAAAAAATAAACTTTGTAAATAAACATATTATTTTAAGATTTAGGGAGACAAGTACAACATAATAACATAAGTTATATAACCATGGCCTACTCTCAAGTTTAAGAAATATACAAATATATTATTGTTTGGAAGAATTAAGTAACAAATTACCTACTAATACTTCTCCTGAAGTATTTCTATATTTTTTAAAGGTGAAGTGAGTCTCAAAACCCACGCTTTGACTGTACAGCAAATCAATTTTAAGGCAACAAAACATCGAATTTTAAATTTTATTTTTGAAGACAATCATAAGTTTAGGATTCTACTCAGTTAGTTATGGGAGTCGAAACACGATTGACCAATTTTGACTGGACACAAAAAAAATCGCGAAGTCTCCTCTAAATCTTCATTTTTAGAGAGATACTTCTACGGAAAAGCAGTTTCATTTGCTAGTTATTTACCATAACTTCAATTACCTATATTCCGTTTACGTATTCCATAATAAATATTTTAGACGATTACGGTTTTATTTTATTGCGAAAGGGCATTATTTTGTAGCGAATAATACATTTATTAATAACATCCAGTGAAATTGCGCGCGGGCCGGTAATCACTGGCAACCACGGTCCACTGGTCACGCAACCACGATCCCACTTCGCCTTTAATACATTTACATATCATAGTAGTTCAATAATGCTTACCATACACTACTTCAGTTTATATTTATTACATCTGACTTATCATCTACATTTGCGTCGACTTCCCTGTCGGAATGATGTGTCGAATCTGAAATAAGTAGAACAAAATAAAATTGTGACTAAACCAAAATAGATATACTGTCGTTGAACTATTTTGATAATAATATGGGAAAACTTTCCACACGGTCCTCTGGTCCCAAACTAGACTAGAAGCCTGTGCTATGGTAACCAGATGACTGATATACATACTTATATAAGTTTATAACACAATTTTCAAAAATATCTATGACTGACACATACCATCTTGAATACGCCACACGTCAGTCAAATCAGTCTCTTCAGTCAGTTTCTCCTTCAGTCCAGATATTAACACTTTGTTGATCAGTAATTCTGCATGGTACCTCTGTTGTGGCTTCATTCTTTGAAGTTTACATGACACATTTGCACCTAGAATAATAATATCACATAACATCATGCCTTTTTCTCCAAAGGAACACCTTCACTGCACCAGTAATTGCCCATCTTGTTCACACATACCCACATTTTGAAAAAATACTATATATAATTACGTAAAATAATGACAACTAGGTTCTATGGATATATTCTAGTTACCATGTTAAGATCTTCCAAAATGTGAGTATGTGTGAACAAGCAGCATTCGTAATACCAGCACAAACCATTAGGTTTATTGGTGCAATAAGTTAATTAAATATTTTATTTTTGGAATAAATAAAAAAAAAATGAAAAACTTACCTATAGCATTAAATTCTCTTTCCAAAAGATTATTTTCATTATAACCATTATCCATCCAATGTTTAATTGGTTTATCTTGAATATAGATCTCAGATAGATGTGTTTTGGATGTGTCCGGTTCCTCATTGGCACTGTCCAACTCTGGCTCGGGAATGCGGTATTCTAGTTCTTGGTCATCCTGTGAAATGCTCCATTTTAGATTTTGAATATAGATATTGTAATTTCAGGAAAACATCTAAGTACTATACTAAGTACATATAGTATACAGTATAAAAAAACAAACTGTAAAATTGTACAAATTAATATAACACAACCATTTGGACTTTTTGACAAAGTATAAACAGGCATTCTTATTCATCTATTTCATGATGTAGAGATTATTTAACATGTTGTACATGCACATTGCACATTGTCTATGTGCGTAAAACATAAGAAAATCCCTTCTTCGTGTTCTTAATATTTTTTAACTCATGGGTGAAATGTTTCTGCCCGTTTTCATATTATTGTTACAATTGATAGTGACTCAAAAGTTGCATGGGGTACCAACTCTATAGCAAAACAACACCACACTCTTTGACCTCACTGATACAGATAAACCTTAGCATTATTTAGCTAAACATATAATTTCTTGTATTTTACTATTCAAGCTGGTTTTGAATGTAATAATAACATACCTACCTCATATTGTTCAGGATTGAATTCCATGTCATTAGCGATATCAGTTTCGTTATCACTTTTCTCGTCGCAGTCCAAGAACCTAAGCTCGCGAAACTTCCACGATGGCGGCGTGTATGTATTTACCACATTTCCATCAGAACTAACGGTCCTAGACGCCAAATATTTACGTAAATCTTTCCTATAGCACGATCTCAGTGTGTTTATCTTTTGGCGGACATGAGCTCTCGTACCGTTGGGCATTATTCTTCTGTAAATCCTTAATAAGACATCGTATGATGAGTTCCTCTTATATCTATTGTTGTAATCTGGGTGCTTTGGATGCCATAGATGCGTCATGGATCTATACACTTTAATAAACTTCTTCTCCATAGCCATGACGGCATCGGTATGGTTATCGTGAGACTCCCTCTTGGGAATATCTGAATTTGGACCCATAACAAACAACTGGCAAAACTTGATGAAATTATTGAAGCCGAATACCGAGGAATGAAGGTTGAAGATTGACCTGTGTCCGTGACTGACGCTGATTGCTGATAAAAATATTTATCGTGTCTCGGGGTTCGATGAAACAATCGCCATGAAAACTGGACGAAAACGAAATGACAGTGACAACTGACTGACGTCAGTCATTTTGGACTTTAAATTATTGCCAGTATGGGAATTTACCCTCTATTATGTTTATGTGACTTCAGCGACCAAATTGTTTTGTATTATTTTTTATTTGCATGTTATACTTTTTTCATCTACTTACGAACCGTTTAGTGTAAACGATTTATATTTTCGAACATATTTCATCTTCCTGCCCTTATCACACTATGTAGGGTCGGCACAGCACGTCATCTTTCACCTTTCCAGTCTATCATCAGTCATCTCTGCACTACGAGTGCATTACGCATATATTTTGAAATTTACAATTATTTTAATTCATTTTGTTTTTTACATTATCTATACGACCCGAGGCCAAACGGGCAGTATAATTATGAACTAGCTTCGTCTAAACATGAAACTTAAATGCGGAAACCCAATCATTTTTATAAGATTTCTTACTTCTTAGAACATTAGCATCTACTGTTGTGAAAGTACCATCAAAATAGGTCCAACCGTCTCGGATTAGCGGGAACAAATAGACGGAAATTTTATTATTTGTATAATTTCAGTGCTGCGAGTTAGGACAACTTATAAAATATTTTTTGGGTTCCGCAAGACTAGTGCATTTAGCCATTATTATTTACCTATTTTGTAATCATTTTATTTCATAGAGCAGTAAGCGGCAGAAGAGAAAATGTTAGTCATATCAAAGCAGCTCGGCCGCTGTGCTTTGATTACGCTACGGGAACTGCACAACCATCGCAAGTTGAGCATTCAGTGTACGTTATAGGCAAGTAAAACTCAACATCAACACTTATGTTATGGACAAGCATTTTCATGACTCCAATCTTTTGATTCCGACTCACGAAATTCTACAAAGTCAAAAGTCTCCGTTTTTAACAATTTCAATTATTGTGTACGTATTAATGGGAGATTATGATTTTCAAATATCCAGCAGGGGCTCATTTTGCGTTAGCATACAACCAGGGAAGTATTTAAAAACAATTGTTTTATAAAGAGCGATTACTTCAACATGCATGTTACTTTAAAACAAAGTACATGATAAAGGATCTCAATATTTTAGGTCCAGGAGAAGGAGCTGAAGTGGAAAGCGCAGCTCCAGCAAAACAGAAGAAAGTACGCCCGAAAACAGCAAGATGTCGACGAAACAGGTGGGTACCTACCTACCTAGTTACTTCTACTACCTACGTGGTAAAAATGGAACTAAGTAGTACCAACATAATCCAACTATATTATTGAGTGGTCTCAAAACGTTTTAACCTTATAAAATATAGCCTTGATATGGGACAGCTGAACAAAACCTTAAAGACTTAATTTACGGAAATAAGATAAAATTGTTTTTTTTTTCAGCTGTTACATATCAAGCTATATTTTATTACTTTTTTTATTATTTACCTTCTTATCTCATACAGATCGAAGTTAACTGGGCGGCGACCGGAGAATTCTCCATACAAACGTAATAGTTAAATCATTTGATATCAGAGCATATTTCCAACATTTATTGACGTTATTCGGAATGAGACACTAGATTCCTGTATAAATTTTACTCTAAAATACTTGGGAGTTTGAAAATACCTAAATTTTGTCAAAATACCTATATTTTGGATGTTTATCATATTTTAGTCCAAAGTTCTTCTATTTTGGATTGTAATATAATTAGGAACCTAGATAATTAGGGTCTCATTCCGAATAATGTCATTTAATGCTGGAAATTATGCTCTGATTTCATATGATTTAACTATTACGTTTGTATGGAGAATTCTCCGGTCGCCGCCTCCTTAAGAATCGGTTTATTCCACCTTGTTCACCTGGGTGCACAAAGTGGAATAAAACAGTCGCGTCAATTCACCTCGGAATCAATTCACCTGGGTGAATGAATCCTGTGTCACCAACTGCATACCAAATTCCTTCCATTAGCGCCCTGATAGTATATATGGCAGGGCTATTATAGTCAAGCCAGTCCTTCACTCTCTTGCCTGGTAGAAAAGAAAGCTTAACCTAATAATGTACCTACTATTATTTATGTGATACAGGATATCTCCAACGCCAGCTCCAGAGCCAGGCAGTCCACTGGAGCCGTGGGCCACTGCTTCCTTATCCAGACTTTCCCGACTCATTAGATCATCCAGCGGGTCTACAGCTTCCTTGACGTCGCAGACTTCTCAGAAATCGGCAGAAAAGTATTAAACTTGTTCAATGAGCTCCAAGAGTGAAAGATGGGGGTAGTTTGTCGATAATCAAAACCCCGCCATTTTGAAATTTTAACTCGGACATAACCAGAAAAATATTGACTTTTTAAATGTTCTATGGGCTCTAAGAAAAGATGTACCTAGTAAGAGTAGGAAAAGAGGGTAGATTGACGAAATTCAAAAGCCCGCCATTTTTTAATTTAGATGAAGTTCTCTCTTATTCGCCATAAAGCTATCACTAGCCATATTTACGAGTATACCTATATTAATCTAAAATATAGACACGAAAGGTAAACACAGATAACTTTAAATAATTTACAGAATCCTTAGTTATGACACAGAACAGACAATAATACTACGTATAGAATGGACACTGTCATCCACCCACCAATCGGGCCTTCCTCACCTCGCAAACGAGATTGATCTCTCCACGAGCCCCGCTTCTATGGGAAATCACCTCTTGCACGTGTACAAAATTCCATGTGTGCAGTGTCTGTGAAGTAGGTAGTTATAGAGCGGCTTTTGTATGGAATTGAGTCGAGTGTCCGAGGTATGGTTATAAGACAGTGACTTTTGACCACCAAAACAAGAAGACAATGATGTCTTCTTGTTTTGGTAGCCTTGAATGGTCCATGCCTAAGTAGGTTTACAATACCCAAAACTCAGCTTGACGACTTATGGCGCCAATCACACAATAGATTTAATAAAAAAACATCAATCATGAGTGATGGACGATAATTTCTTCCATGATTGACGTCTAATCACATTAGACGCTAGGTTAACCATCAATCATAGCGGTGGGCCGTGACTGTGGCTTATTATTATTGTAAATTGTGTAAATCATAATTTTTTTTCGATTGTACAAATTAGAAATTGTATATTAACTTACTGCCTAAAAAGCGTTGAAACTGACAGCAAAACCTATCGTTTATGGACTCAAGATTTTCTAAAACGGTGTTTATCTTTCGTGGCCACTTTATACAGGTACCTACTGTAGAAAGTAGGTATACATTATACTATCTAGATTGTGTAAGAGAATATCTATACATTAGGCGTTAGATAAATAAAACAAAACAGATCTGCTTTTATCAATTTATTACAGGACCGTCGGTAAAAATTCACGAATTAATTCAGTAAAAATAAGTCTAGGTTAAAATCACGGTAGGTACTGTGTGTTCACTAATGTTACTTTTTATATATGGAATATTTCTAGTCAATTCTATAGGTACTTGGAGAAATTAATATAAACCCCAGTTTCCAGTCTAAAATGGGATTCAACTCTTATTAGCTGATAAAGAGAAGGTTCTAACTATGTAAATATAGTAACCATTCACACAAGAAGCATCGTATCTATAACTTTATGTGTTCGAAAAATCATTCTGGAGACGACATATAAATCCGCCTTCATTAAATCGTTATAGAAGTGCATTTAACACGTACGGCCACGCGCCGTTGTGTCTATACCGTGACAGTTTGATACTTATTAGCAGTGAAACTCGCTGAAGCATGAAAACCACGGTCATGTCAAGTATATTCCATAAAGCCAATATAAATCTTAACTTTTCCGGTGCGTCTCCGTACGTGTAAAAAGGCTCATAGTTTTAAAAATATAAGTGCTACTATCACAAGAAATTCCCTAATAATAAAAAAAAATATAATAAACTCATCGATCAGAATTATTTCAACTCATGGGCCTACTACATGCACAAGCTTCACCAGTTTTACCTGCGCAAGCTTCTCGCATGAAAAAACTGAACACGTTGGGTCTTACCATACAGCAAAGTTAAGACGCGCAATCTTGTCGAAATCGACGGCGTGGAAACAATGTTTCCCAATGAAGAATTATTTCTTCTGATATTTCTTTTCAAGTTTTTACTTTTGAAAAAAAAAGGTCAATGCAGAGTTGGTGAAATAATTTTTGAATCCTGACTGGTATTGGCATACATAGCCATTTCAAACCATAAATTCTTGCGCAAAATTATATTAGTATAGATTATGTTCTTATCCGTTTAATTTTTTTATAATTTTTTCGTAGGCATCGTTCTTTTTATTTCGGTCGGAATAATCCTTCGATTTAATCTTCCAGAGTGCAAGCAGGGATTTGTTGTATCATTATATTATAAATTCAGATATAAAATCACTGTTGTACGAACGCAAATCTACCATTTTTGGGTGAAAGACGACCTCACCGAATGACGATTAGCATCGACTGCGGTGTGAACACTGAACGTCCAACCACACGCACAGACAAGCTTGCGCAGGCCAGGCTTGCGCAGGCGAAACTGGTGAAACTTGTGCATGTGGTAGGCCCATAAAAATAAATATCTGCCCTAATCTACTAGTATTTATTTCAGTTCAAGCTATTTTAGTAAGATAAGACCCGCTAGCACGTTCGTGGGTTAAGTCAGTGTTATAAATAAATTACTCTTGCTCCATAAACTTTACACTACAAATAGACGATTGAACATAGTACGGCCGTAACAAGAACTTCGTTCGCCACCATGAACATATACCATGTTCGATCGTGTGGCGCACTGTGCAGCGAAAATAATTATTATTATTACTTTGTACGGTGGTACGGTCACTTGCGCAACAAATTGCACAACAGAGCGAATCGATCGCACCGAACGGTACGATGCGGTGGTACGGTTGAACCATGTTCGATCGTCGACTCGTAGTATTAGGAACAAATTCAACATTTGTATCTAACCCAAAATAATTTGAGTGCAAGTGGGCCTAAATCATTACTTTTCATTTATAACTTACCAATTATTCCAATACCACCTTTTCAGTCCACAAAGGTCGTCGTCCTTCACGTCGTTTCTATCTCCGTATATATAAGGATTTGGTAATTTGTCTGTATTTATGGAATATGCCTCTTCCACCTTTAACAGATCGACACATAGAGGACAGTGACATAATCACAAAATGAAATAGGTATCACGAGAAATATGCAAGTAATCACATCAAAATAATATATCAAATATGGTCATATAAAAATCAGAAAAAAATCATGTTGACACAGAAAATGCTGACGAATAAAATAATTGTTTTTAAAACCAAAATTAATTAACAGCCTTTTAAAGAGGCAGTTATGAATCGATAACAGAAAAATCGTCAAAAAAATGTGGTATGAAAATTGAGCCAAATTAGAGATGTCCATAGGAGAATTTAAATAATAAACCTAACGTTCTATTATAGATTCTAAGAGCCAAGAAGGTTGTCAACCAATTTTGTCACACTGATAAAATATTATATGTTGGCATTGAGAATATTCAATCCATCTTCTACCGGCATACTGTCTTTCACGGTTTCTGCATATTACACAACATTATATCTTAGTTATTGAGTAAGTTGCACAAAAATATGTATTTTACAAATATGAATATGTGGTGAATCTTCGCCCACGAGTGGGACTTGAACCGCCACCTTCTGCACCGCGCACCAATCTGAGAAACGGCGCTCTCCCAGTTGAGCTATCGTGGAGGTATTTATTAGTCATCGGCGAAATTTTTCTATCCGCTATAACCGCCTATAGGAGCGTGTGTGCTATCCTATCTATAGCTTAATGCATTTCGCATTCTACCCACCGACAAGTCTTAATGTTACAATTAGAAATAAAATTGTATTTTATTCGTATTTTAAGCGAATAAGACCGCTGTAGTCTTTAAAATATAAAATAATCTGTATTTTATCACCAATCAATCAATGTCTACAATTTATAGTTGTAAATTGGGAACCATATTTTGGTAATTTTTACGTAATTTTCGATTGCCTCTATCTCCGTTTTTATTTCTTGAATGAATGTTCTCAATGCCAATAAAATATAATGTTCAAAGTAATCGTCATCATATTGACAGTAAATCAAACAGAGAAATTCATAAAATGCTGTGGAGAACACATGTAAAATGTATTAACATAACATCCTAACAATCAATGAGACATCTCTTAATTATCATAAGAGACAGTATAACAAAAAATAAACTGCAAATATATGTGTCAAACACACAAAATCATATCAATCTGGTGTCAGGTGGCAATATCAATATAAAGGGTGACTTACCTCACGGGACTGTGGAGAGAAACAAACGTTATAAATAAAATGAACACACAAAAATCAATCAACATACACTTTATATCTTAAAAGGTAAATACAAGAGGGCGTGTGGCCAAGCGAACTCTTCAACTCGCGTGTTTATCATAATATTGAACAATATTCCACGAGGAACGTTATTATACATTACCTTCATTGATTTTATTCAAATACACTTATATATATTGTAATTATTTTTAAACTATATCTATACCAAGAGCTTACGAGAGATGTGGCGCGGTCGTTTATCTAGCTTATATCTATGAACTCCTTTGGGACCGATCGGCGTGGTTAAGGCGTACTTTACACGGTAGGTTAGACGTCAATCAGTGCCATCAATCATGAGTACCGAGTGACGGATGACTAATTTCTTGAATGATGACAAACATCAAATTAGACGAAAAGTTAACCAGCAATCATAGCCGTGACTGTGGCAAAACTGACATCAAAACCTATAGTGTAGCAGACGCCTGACACGTCATAGGACGCGTATTTACTAGGAGCAGTCTCGACCCGACGCTGCCCCAAGTGGATACACGGCTATAGAGAGTACACAGTACATATTATAACACGACAGAAGAGCTAATCATTGAATACAGTCATTTACCTCGATTCCTCGCGGTGCGGCGATGGTATCTCGCTCACATTGGTATATAGGTCGCTTGTCTCTCTTTATAGCTCCGTGGTTCTCGTATGTTACCGTTAACGGCAGTGTGGCATTCTAAACTTTTAACCTGGACAGATTGGCATGTCAATTATAAAAAGAACATTGGCACAAAATATATTCAAAAAATCAGTATTACATTCTACACACAGTATTACATTGCACGTGAGACAGAAAAAAATATAAGAATAAACCACACTTCCGTAAGTTTCACATAAATATTGTGTTCCATAAAGTATAATAAGATATTGAATTTGGTACCGGCCGAATATAATTAATCTCATAATATACAATTTAGTGCTGGAGCCTGCAATAACTGAATCTAATTAAACTGAATAAAGATTTAGTACAATTAACGTTTTAGTACAGGCTGTGTGTGGTACAGGTTTAAAGTTTAAATTATTGACATGTGTCCATTCATTTATTGCAGGCGGAAACGTGTTGAGTCTGTGCACAAAATAGGTACAGAAGGCGATCTATTTAGTTATCAAAATCGCGTACGCTATGACCACTCGTTGGAACGTGGAAAGAGTATTTGATATTCTTTAAAGTTGCTATTGCAATTTTATATAAGCTTCTCGAACCGCATGCCGGCACGGCGTAGAACGAATTTGAATAAACCGACTCTAACAGAGAAAATCTGAAATCAGCCTCCTGTACCATTTTTCGCGATTCATGTCCTCAATGAATTGACGAAACGAGTTAGCTTATTTGTAGAGATTACAATCTATAACGGAGAAGTGGCGCTGCGCTGGTCATGGACCCGTCTCTGCACTCTGCAACCAGACAAACAAACGAACATGGCAACAATAGTAACAAACAGACAGGTTGTTATCTTGCGAGCAGGCAACCCCGGCACTGGCGTACCTACATCTGCAACACTACACACTTGACAAAACATGAGAGCCATTGATTAAACACTACATAAACTGTCTACAATCATGAATGTGGATATAAATGAAACTATGTTGAGCCGTAACGAGTAGCTTTTAAAACCAGAGTTCGCTGATACTTATATCGGCGGATAAAGCTCTATAGAACGATATCTATCATGATACACATAATCCATTGATATTTTTAAAGGATGACAGGTTCTGGCCAATTGAATTTTTAAATTGGAGACTTTACCACTTAGTTTTTTTACATTTACATTACCAAGCAAACAGGAATCTTCTTAAACTTTGACCTGAGTTTTAGGCTCTGTGGTTTCAAGAATACACTTGAAGGCCTATTACAATAATGAAATCTATACTAATATTATAAAGAGAGAAACTTTGTTTTTTTGTTTGTAACGAATAGGCTCCGAAACTACTGGACCGATTTTAAAATTCTTTCACTTATGGATAGCTTAATTCAGTGTGAGTGCCATAGGCTATATGAGATTTTGAAAAAAAATAGGGATCCGTAAGAAAACTGCAATATTGTGAACCAAGGTGTCACATAATATAATTACCATATTCATAAATTTGCGTTTGCTGTGAAATCCATTGATGATAGAATAATATAATGTACTAGGGGTTTGTAGTACTTATCAATATCTACAAAATAGTACACGGAAATTTTATCCATCTATTTTGGTTTAGTCACAATAATCGAAACAGACATTATATGCATGCGCTGTGAAAAGTATTGGTGGTAGAATAAAGTAATGTACTAGGGGTTTGTAGTAATTATCAATACCTACAAAACAGTATACATAGATTATATCCATCTTTTTGGTTTAGTCACAATAATCGAAGCAGTGATTATTTTTCATGCGGTGTGAAAACTATCGGTGGTAGATTAAAGTCATGTATTAGGGGTTTGTAGTACTTATCAATACCTACAAATCAGTATACATAAATTATATCCATCTTTTTTGGTTTAGTCACAATAATCGAAGCAGTGATTATTTTTCATGCGGTATGAAAACTATTGGTGGTAGAGTAAAGTCATGTATTAGGGGTTTGTAGTACTTATCAATACCTACAAATCAGTATACATAAATTATATCCATCTTTTTTGGTTTAGTCACAATAATCGAAGCAGTGATTATTTTTCATGCGGTATGAAAACTATTGGTGGTAGAGTAAAGTCATGTATTAGGGGTTTGTAGTATTTACCTACAAATAGTAATAGTTTATAGTATAATATCTACAAAATAGTCAACGGACATTATATCCATCTATTTTGGTTTAGTCACAATAATCGAAAGTCATTATATGCATGCGCTGTGAAAAGTATTGGTGGTAGAATAAAGTAATGTACTAGGGGTTTGAAGTAATTATCAATATCTTCAAAATAGCCCACGATAAATTTATACATGTGTTAAGGTTTGGTCATTGTAACAGAAATAGTCACTAATTTGCGTGCGCTGCGTAAACCATTAGGGTTATATCTATTAAAATACAATGTATCACGAATAATATATTATGCAGACATATTTCTTGTTTTCTGACATAAAACTACATTTTAGAGCACTTGAATATATCCAATAAATAAATCAGATAATGTAACTAATTTGATATTTATTTATAGTGAATATTGGATTACCAACGAGCCCCGGTCAAAACACCGTAATATAATATAAGTTAGCATTCTCCCACACATTCAATAAAGATTGTAGACAGACATTTTTGCATATACATTATATATAAATATATTAAAAAAAATAAACAATAATAATATAGAACATTCACAACTGAAAAATGATATCTAAATTAAGCAGTGCATGCATATTTTTCAGAAGTATAATTCAGTATAGGTAGCTGTGCATTTCGAATTTGAAGTACCAGAGATTAACAAAAATGCCTCAACACATAATTCTTACATACATTCTGCACATTATATAAATAACACAAGTAACCAATAATTATTGATAATCAGATATTATATTAATTTATTTGATGTTATATTTTATTTTTAGTAGAATAAACCAGCGACTTCCCGATTCCGTAGGAATTTAGAGAATTCCGTTCTTATCCCTTGTCCACACCATTATAACGTGAAAAATTTCAGCTTTCTAGAGAAGGTAGGGTTGATGAGTGAGTGTGTCAGTCTATCTGTTGGGGTTTTGAGCTTTGATTTTTATATATTAAAAAAGTGTTGTAATATTTAACAAGAAGCTTGATCCCGTCAAACTGATATTGCAAAAGATGGAAAAGCAAGAAAAAATTACTTTCTAAACAAAATTATACAACTGATCGGTAATTTCTTTTCTTTATAGACCTCATAACTTAGGAGAGATTATCCATCTAAGGCTCGCGCAGACTACAGTCGCAAAGGGTCGCACCACATCGGATAACATACAGGAGGACGATGCGGCCCGGTGCGGCCCGCTGTGGTGTGCGATAGTTCCATATAAAATGTACGAAAGTGTAGGCAGATTTTTGTTAGTCGATGCGGTGCGGTGCGGCCCGCTCTAATGTGCGCAAGCCTCTAAAGTATGCAGATAATGTTATATAATAGAATTAAAAAAATCTTTTTGTTGCAAGTTGTTTACAGTGACGGGTAGTATTTTATTACTTTATTACCAATTATTTTACTACCATTAAGTATGTTATTACTACACTTTCATATAAAGAACATGTTGAACAATTATCGACGATATTTGAGCCTTAGGGCTTCTTACACCATCCTCGAGTAAAGTGCCGAGTAAGGCGCAATGCTAATTTCATCATGTCCGAGTTCTAATCGGAACATAAACTGGCCTTTTATAAAATATGAAACTGTCAAAAGTTACTTGGGACTTCTAGTTGCCGAGTAGCACTAATCGACGAGTAGTTAATCAACTCTTTACTAGAGGATGGTGATGTTTGAAATAAAAGTGCGTAAAAAGTAAGTAAATAAATATGTAGTAAGCATAATAATAACATAAAATGTCTCGCTAAATAGACCCGAGATATTGCTAAGACTAAAATGTTATTATAATAAATAATACTATTTCAAAATATCATAAGTGTATAGTATTTTTAAGTTAAAAAATATAACCAGTACCGTTACAATTTACATAATATTAATCACAGTACATTACAGATTATGTCAAAAAATATATAAATATCATCATATAAGTAATAAGCACTGTCTACCAATTATACTTTTTACTTCTTAAACCTAACAAATTCTTGATAATGAAAGAAAGCTGCTAGTCATCCATCAGCAACCCATTTCAGGAAGACCACAAGACCTTTAGTGATATAGCTGAGAGTAGCCCGTGCATCTTGCGACAATAATCGCATAATATGAAAATAAGTAATGCCGCCGATTTCACAATCCGCGACAGACTATTGTAGCCTAGACTTGTCAACATCTAACTACTAAAGCTTGTTTCACTCGTGCCACAACCACACCACATCGCAGTAACTAAGCTGACTGAGCAGTGGTTACATGTGCATAGTTATCGTTGCACATTTTTCAGTTGCCTCGTGTTACCTATAAAATGAGGCCAGTTTGCGGTGTGTTTGCTACGTGGTCATTATTATAATGTCAGCAAAATGTGAACTGTAAATATTCTATTATTAATTATCATACAAACAAGGGAAAAATTGGTTGTCTTTGTTGATACGGTGTGAAACAAGCCTAAGAAAGGGGGCCCCGTCCATTGCAAGATGGGCTTTTTCGGCTTTGTTTTGTTAAATTTACCACAGTCACGCCAGTGATTGATGGTTAACTTATGAAGCAATGTGATGTGGTTGATGTCATTCAAAGAAGAAATTACTGTACATCCCTTCAGACTCATGATTGATGGTCTTTGATTGACACCTATATAAAAAAAACCCCTTTCGTGTAATGGACCGAACCCCGTGTGGCTGGAAACGCACGAACTTCACCAAAAACTCACAGTGTCGCTAGATTCGATCCGGGAGCCCCGTATCGCGACGCGACCGTTCTCCCGCTGCACCACCACCAATACACCACATTATAACATAAACAAGCTACAGTACTCACCACTGTTGATGTTGATCTGGCTGCGAGTAGGGATACGGCGCGTATCCTGGGTAAACGTTCCCGGCGTTGTACATGGGATACTGCTGGTATTGAGACATGCCCGGGGTCGAGGCGGGCGGGGTCTGGGTCGGACCCGGGCCGGGGGTCGATTGTTGCGGGGGTTGTGGAGGCTGAGGTTGCTGTTGCTGGAATAGTACAATGCGAACGGTTAATGTACATTTTTATTTAATCAGCGTAGATCATCGCTGTCGATTCTCGGTGCATCTACGCGTCGTCAGCGTTGATTAAGAAACACGTCATATGCAAAGGTTCTTAGAACGGACCAAGTTGGTCTTTTATGTCAAACATAAAGGTACCAAGAAATAATAGAAGAATAGATAGTAAGTGAAATCTATCCCAAAATTCAGAGGGTACACACAAGGAGCAAGACGCGTCTATGACTACCCACGGAATTCACTAAACAGGTAAACAAGAAAACTATGCGTAAAAGTACCGAAAGTGATACCATGATGCAAACATAATAATCAACGACCGTTTTCCTCTCTGCATTTGGAATATTTTATTGAATAAAAAAAATCGTAGAGATGTCAATTGCGCCAGTCAACAAACACCAGCTAGTAACAATCTGGTAAAAAGGTGTAGTGATACTGGTGTGCGTCTACCCGTCAAACTGAACGGCTTTCAAAAGAAAGAATTGCGAAACCCTAAAAAATATTTTAACTTCCCATACAAAATGAATCAGCTGATCGGCAAATTTGTATGTGTTGGCGAATTTTTGTTTTTGCCAATTTCGCAATGCCTTATTCTGCAAGTAGTTTAGGTTGATGGATGGATAGTGGATGGACGTACTCCTAAGTATAACTACGCCTTTTTGTAATACCTCGACAGAAAATTCTAGAAACGGAACTAATTAAAAGTGTAAGGAATTATTCAATTGTTTTTTTTGTTAAGGTGGCGCTTCCATTATTTTCTACTCTTTCCTGTCAACCAAATAGTTACCTTCAACTTGATCTGTGCTTCAATAGCCTCGGCCTCCTTCATTTTCCCAATAGAGCGGTAGTACTCGGCCCACTGCGCGCTGTAGTCGCCTCCGGAAGGCCCCCCGCCGGCCGGCTGCCCGCTCGATCCGGGACCCCCATCGAAACCATCTAGGTGAAACATTTACGTTATAGACAATACAGCATTCGCCTAAGATTTGGATAGACCTTGCAACGGCTCAAGTCGCATTGCAGCGTTTGTTTCGAGACGGCTCAAAAAACTCGTGCAGTTGACATAGCAGCTACTTTATAGGGATTTGAAAGTGAACGCGAATAGCACGACGTTCGCTTGATGTTAAGTGACATGTCATTATACAATCGATGTTTTACAACTTTGTTGCGGAAAAGCCTTACTTTATGAACAAATAGCATATTTTCAATTCTCGGGTGACTTTTGACACTGCAGTGATTTTGAGCTAACTCTTGGTGTCGTTCAAATTGATTTATTCAAATAAGCCTTGTAAAGACACGTTTACACATAAATGCAGCTAAAACTAATGCATCAATTGTAAGTTCGACAAGATAACTACAAGAACGCACAAGAAAGTTGTAATTATTCATCATAAGGCTTTTTGTCATTATACCGGTAGTTTTTAGGACCGTTATATGAACGTATCCGATCAGGAGACGGATACGAAACGGTGTAACTTACCCACTATAACGTATGAACACCGTTCTCAAAGAAATTGTTGACGGAGAGCTAACGCTCTAGTGGGCAAGGTCTCATACATTTCTATACAAAGTACGAAGTATATTTTTGCCACTCACGGCCCTATAACCACAGTACATTATGAACAGTAGTTCGTCTTCATAGAAATTGGCCGCTGCCGGTCTGAATTTGTGTGCGCCGTATAGGCACGCATTGCCACGCACACATTAGCATCTTCTGTGGGGGACTCGGGTGACGGCAGTGTGGGCCGTGCCGTGAGTGTGATTGCACGCATTCAAGTACGCTGCACGCCCCCTCACGTTCGCCTGCTCTCACCGGCCACTTCATTTAGTTATTTAGCGCAGTTTTATGTTAAAAATTGTTTATCATGACTTCCAACAGAGGCTAAAAATATTGTAGTACCTTTAGGTGCCTCAATAACGACTCCTCAAACCTGGATTTATCATTCTTCAGAATACCTACTGAATAAATTTATCTTTTTTGACGTGACAACGTCTTATAATTCGATGGAGCCGGCTGCACGCACGAAAAAACATGACTCATGCGGCGTTACCTCGCTCTGAGGCGCTCGCTGTAAGGCTTGAAGTGCAAGCGAGAGCGCGGAACAAGCGACATCCGTCTCTCTCCTACTTGAGTGAGCGATGCGTCTGCGTGGACAGCTGCTATACTATAGTACATTTACATGTTTTGATCGAGTATCAAGTGCAGTGAAAAGTAAAACAAATGAAATTAAAATTTTCTTTTGAAAAATGCTACCATTCCATCAGTATTTTCTTAAGACGTTGTCACGTTCAACTATCGTCAGTAAACCGACTTTACAGACAACCAATTTTTTTTGAAGGGGGGAAAAGCCTTCGCACATCCATTCTAAGACGGGGGTGTCAGAAGGGGGAGCGTGGTACTTGCACCCACTAAAACCCCCTGGGAACAGTCTTCCGCCGAGAAGCAGGGCGAGATGGGATCGCGGTTGCATTTATGAATTGGAAAAACGTTTCATCATCAATCATTATACTATGTAAATAAAAACCTAGGGCTGCAAATAGTATTCAACTATAAATATAAGTGACAACCATTAGCGTCAACGCAAGAGTAGGCTATAAACTCGCCGACCGACGTTAGATGAACTACTGTTCTTAGTATACTGTGATATAACGGTCCTATGTTCCGGCATAGCAAGCGAACATCGTTAATGTGAACGACATATGATTCATGCAATGTTTGTAGATCGTGTATAACATGATAGCTGAATAAATCAATTCTGAAGCGTCTAGGTATCACACTAGAGCAGAGGATGTGTGTTGCAACTGATGGGGTTGATCAGCAGGCCAAGGAGTGGCTACAATGACGACATGAGTTTAATGATTGAACTAACATCGAACATAGAGAACACTGTATACACCTATACAAGCGAAGATATCATGCTGTCTTGCTCGCTCTTGCGCCCGGCTCTCGTAAGGGTTGCAAGAGAGAGTGAGATAACATAAAGCTGTGTCTAGATTACGCGCGTTAAATCCTTGAACATCAGGCGCGACGGTGCGCGAGCCAATGTGCGAGAGAATGCCACGCGTAACCTAGACGTAGCTTAACAGGAAATGTCCCTTTTTAGGAATTCGTCACAATCCTATAAAAAAAAATTTACCAAATCGAGTTTTCGTACTCCCGTGTTTCCTCCGAATATCATTAACTGATATTTTTAAGATGAAGTGAACTAAATCCCTATTGGTTTGTTTTCCTTTTTTTTCTAGTGAATGTCTTATATTATCACATTTTTACTAAAAAAACATGTATATTTTCATCATAATATCATTGATTATATAAAATTATGATTAAAGAAAGTGTTTATTAATGAAAAGGAAATGGTCAGGAGACATAGACTAAAAATATTAGGATATATTTTTTCCAATTGGGTTAATTGTATTCGGAGGAAACATGGGAACTCGAAACCTCGACTTGGTTAATTTTTCAAAGGATAGTGTAAAACAAAAATTCCTTTTAATAACACCACCGTCGCTTGTTACACGTTTTTTGACTGCGCCGGGAACATTGGCGTATGGTAGCTATGCCATTCAACCAACACCAAAACATCGAGTCCCCCCATGCTTGGTGACGCAAACTTTATAAGGAAATACAAACTATACACATACTTAAAACTAATTCCTAATAGGCAGTATAAATAGGGGATAGAACTCGTAATATGGTATAGATGCCTTGTCGCCGTACAGGTGACTAGCAAGCTACCTTTTTGTATGTGTAAGAAAGAACTAATCGCGGCGCAGGATTCTTTGGGTGGCGCCTGGCGCTGTTTATATGTGCGTAACTCTACGTTTGAATTTTGAATATTATAATATGCGTTAGTAGTGAGTATGGGTGAGAAAAGGTGACGGCGGGGTGGCGACAAGCTTTTCATATGTAATTATAGACTTTTGTCATTTCTAGGTACCTTATATTACGATTTCTGTGGATATGGGCTGGGCTTTACACACCAAAACTACCGACACGATTTTCTTATTTGTAATGAAAGAATCATGCCGACGGTTTTGGTTTCTAGGCCCAGTGACTCGTATGTTTACTTAACCTTATCGACCTTACGGTGATAAGCTTAAGTAAACATGCGACCAAGGATGGAATTCGAAGTATTATCCTAAAACGTATACACGTATATAATTTTGGTAAAAAACTTATTATCGTAAAACGGGGTGAATTGACTGCAGGGTGAATAGAAATAATCTAGTCATGTTTATATTTCCCCAACACCAACTTCGGCGTCACCTTCTTTTGTGTCGTGAACAAAAAACTTATCAACGCAACAGCCCCTTCAAATGTGACGCAAATGGGAAAGTTCCTGTTGGGGAAATATAAAAATGACCTGTTTATTTCTATACACCCTGCAGTCTCTATTCACCCCGTTTTACGGTATCAAACAGATACTAAACTTAATTATAATGTGTGTAATAAACATTACGCGAACTTTATATCTAAGTAACAAGGGGTAACAAAAAGGGTAATGCTTAATTTTTTTTCCGAATCTTGCAATTTTTTCTTTTACAAGTTGTTAAATTTGATGAGTAGATAGATGCATCCTTTTTAAGTACTACTACACCTTTTTATAACACCTGTTACGCGAATATTTTAATATGATATCTATATTCGCAAATAAGGCGTTGTCAATATTAGGCAATACTTTTAAACTGTGTCCTCCCTTTAAAAAAAAGTTTAAGTCTATTTACATGAAGCATCCTAAAAATAAATAAATTTTTCACTCCTCTTGCTCATAAAGTCCGTCATTGTTGCGTACCAGAGCGGGGCTAAAACAATTTTACAAGCTCTAGGGGATAAAGTTAATATATTTATAATTTTTGTCTGTTACGAACGATATTATATTTTATTGGTGTCGCAAATATAGGATATTAGCCAAGATGTTTTGATGAAATTAATAATTTTATTTTCTCACAATCGCAGTAAAAAAGTATCGTGTAACACACGGCGCTAAAATCCTTTATAACTCGATCTCTATCATTGTAAACCTAACAAAAATTAACTCGTATACAATAGATCTTTTTAGTCCCTCATGTAACAATCTACTATATTATCTAACGTTACACAACATGAGATCAGCCTGCCAGGTCTTTACATGCAACATTAGACTGCTAGTTGAATGGCGCCGATTAGTAAAAGTTGCTCTTAATTCAATAGCTAATTACGATAAAGGCCGCAACATATTATATATATTTGACAAGACAGACAGAGAATAATGTCTTTGTTCTACATTATCCACTAATATTGAGAACGCCTCGTATCTTCGCAGACAGTACATAAACAATTTCGCCGACAAATAACACTTATTACCGACGAGCGTCTATCGTAACGAAGCTGCGTGAAGGGCGTTTTAAATTTGTATCATCTATTAAAAAACAAAAACGTACCGGCCTAGTTAATATAATAAGTGAGATTATGAACTAATTACATTAAAGTTCAATGTCCACTCCAGGCCACAAATGAGCAGCATGCCAGCAAAAAGACAATTATAATATTAAAAAAACTGTCTTGTCAACACGTCTTTTTTTTATTTTATATTCTTGTAGCCAGCCAAAAGATAAAAAAATATAACTGATAAAATAAAAAGTATTTTCAGTAATATCCGCTTTTGACTACGATAATATGAGCCACCATGGGTTTTATTTCTCAATAGCACCCATGGAGTTTGATGAAAAAAGGTTGGTCATAATAGTACTCAATTAAAAATTTACAAACGAATAAAAACTTTTTGGTTGAAGTGAGGTATGTTGGAAGGGCGCAACATTTTCGAATAGTAACTCTGATAATGTCGTATTGAATATAATTTTAAGAATTTTTCAATTAATACTTTTGTTGTATCTTATCGGTTCAAAAGTGTTATTTAATATTATTCATATACGTCACATGTCTGTACATTCGTGGCCGAAAGCTCATAGAAAGAGAACAGAAAGAAGCCTTTATGTATTTTGTTATGTATGTTACTTTAGGCCTTGATATTATGAACGCAGATTACCAAAATTTACACTTTGCTCATTAGCGGTATGAACCACGATGGCGTCGAATATATGGTGCTGTAAAAAGTAGACAATAATCTAATTAAATGCATCTTGGTGATGAAAATGCATGTTGTTACCGGTGTCAAACGAACTTGTAATTGAGTACCTAATACACTGATAATGCGGGACAAAGCAGCGATATGCCAGCACTCATCAGCTTGATAATATTCATTATCATTACTTAAAAGACAAGAAACTCTGACGATGAATAAAACGCAGCACAAGTTACTCGCTTCGTGACGATAAATGCGGGTGCGGTAGACATAATATTTCTCTTCCTTCGTGTATTAATTATTATTTTAGATAACCATCTATTTGTCTTAAATACATTGTGAAATTGAATTATTGCAATCAAAAGGATTCTCAATTCTGGCCAACCAATCCTGCACAGAGAAATACTAGCATCACGTCCAACAATCCAATTCGCAGTCTTCTCAAACCAGTACTAATGCAATATTAGTACTGCTTGCACAAATACCGCTTGCATATTGCTATAGTCTTCCGTAGACTAGACAGCGGTACCTGGTTGTAATCGTTCCTGCAGCATTTGTTGATCAAGCAACAAATGTTGGTGTTGCTCTGCCAACTGCGCGGCCAACACTGCTGCTGCAGATTGTTTCTTTTGCACCACGAACGGTTCAAATCCCGGTTTTTGTTCTTCTTGTAAAAATCTACCGCGTCCTTCCTCTATTTTTTCAATGAGGTGCATCTCTATGGCATCTGCCTCTTCATCGAGCCCTTGTTTGCGGTAATATTCGATCCAATGCAGAGTGTAGTCCGTTTTTGGTTCTGTCGCGGCTGGATGGATAATTCCATCATTATTTCGAGTTTTATGGCACTTAAAAATTGTGCGCATTGTGTACAATAATGTAGAAACTGGATTATTTGGACAGAGTGGTATCGACAAATCTTACTCAATGTTTTTATTAGGAACTTCCAATACTGGGCTGCACCAACTAACTAAAATAATAACCAATACTTGACCGACCGTAAAATTTGTGCTTACACCGATATTACGCGTTGCGCAATTTTAACAACCGATAAAAATTACGCTGAAAATAACGTGAAACGAGTAATTTTGGTCTAACAAGAGATTTGACCGTCATAATGTAAGTTAGTAAGCACTATTTAGTGTTAAAGTTTGCTGCTGAAACTCAGCTTTAATATAATATTATGTTCCCTGCTTAATATTATGGCTATTTAAAGTTTATGTCGGGCAACAAACATTCTTGTAGCAATATAACTGGACTATATTTCTCTCAGAAAAAACACAGTGCTTTGAAAGGCAAGTCACGGTCGTTGGTCCCGGTTGTCGACATAGTCTTTTCAGAGGACTCTTGGCGACTTTATACCCCCGATACCACATCTGATCACATGCTTACTCGCACAAGAAGAAATCACCAATAATTATTATTTTCGTACCAACCAAACAAAATCAATCGCAGTTCTATTTTGTACAAATATTTGGTCATTTCATCTTCTTTGCTTTCAGTTGATCTAGATAGTATAGGTATAGTAGGGATTTTCATTTTATTTTTAATAGACCACCATCAAAAATGCACTTTTAAAAATCTACACTATTTTGATAGTGTGGTCTGAGTCCACTTTCAAATTCTATGTAGAAAAATAACAGAAACGTAGATTGTATAGTGTGGATAATCAAGTTTCTACAGTATAAATGTCACAATTTTGTAGTCCCATAAAGCATTACAATTACCTGACGTCGCATTTTTCATCAATTCGCCGCATATAGCCATAACATTCTCTATATATACATTTACCTAATAAACAAGGCTAGCAAAAACATTTTAGGGCGGAGTCTTGACATTTTTAGCTCGTCAATGCAGAGATACCACTGTTGATATTACATTTTTAATCAAATACAAATCAGTTCACCCTTAAGGTGACGCAGTGTTAAATAATAAATCTAAAATCGTGCGCTGAGTCCCGCAACCCGCTCACAGTCCTGTATATTACGCCAAAACAGTATTTCTCGAATAAAATAAAAACTATTGCTAATTTAATAAAATCAAATTAACACAATAAACTCTGTGCATAGATTAATCTATACAAAAAAATTACGGGCATAAATCAGTCTCATATCCCTGTAGAATGAGAATCTCTATTTTTATAGAGCAGTTTTTGATATTTTTTTCTCTGCTGTAAAAGTAAACCAATCATGTAAACCAATTACCAAAATGATGTCAATATCATGATAAATGTAAAAACATTAACATTAGTTTCAAATGTTTTGTTGTTGCTGAGAAATATTGAGATCCCTACCGCCAATATTATCAATTCGTCGTCTTAAGCTATCTGTCCACTAGACCGGAACGTAATAGGACCGTATTAGACACTGAGACAGGTACGAAATGGTGTCCCATGCCCACTATAACGTATTAACAACATTCTCATTGAAAATTGTTGCGACTATCGCGAAACGGTGACGTCGACATGGTTATACATTTCAATACAAAGATTATTGACAGATATCCCCGCGCGCACCCCGACTACATATCGCTGGCGTATTAACCAAATGCGGCATCAAATACCATGCCGAAGTCGGTATACCCAAGTGAGTGCAACAAAATTTTGCACGCACACTAGCTGTTAGTGTCATATATATATTATGTCATATTTTTAACTTAAAATATGACATAATTTTTTTTTCTTTAACCCTTCAAAATACTTCACAATGAATTTTTAAGGATTCATAAAATGACCACGCGCTATTATTTTCGTGACAGTCACAATGCACCCGGAAGCCGCAGCGTGACGTCATCGGATTCCATTCTCTCGCTAGTCTGTCGGATACGATGACGTCACGCGGCCTAAGAACTAAGCTGATATAGTTCGACACAAAAGAGTAGAAAATAATGGGGGCGCCACTGTCTTTTACAAGAGTAAAAACAATTTCATCAGCACATACACTTTAAATTAGTTCCGTTTCTACTCTTTTGTGTCGAACTATAATAACTTTGTAAATACTTATCGTATTGAAGTGAAGTAAAACTATTGGTTTGGGAATAACGGCTTCAATAATGGTATAGGGTAAAAATTAACTTTTTTTTAATTTTTCCCACGTACATTGTGAAAAAAAAAAGGGAGTTTTGCAACTTATTCATTTAAAACTACAATCTGAAAAGTAGTATACGTAGTTTTGATACGTTGTTCATTTGTACCTACCAAGGCAAAAAGGATATTATTTGTAATATTATAATATTTGAAAATTTCTTATTTTACTCGAGTGCGAGTGCGAAGCCACAGAACATAAAGACTCAAGCCTGATAGCGACTGGTGATTATGAAGAACGCCAATAGCCCCCCTGGAGCGCGCACGAACTCAACCCCAAGACAAAGAACATACATATCTGTCCTGATCCGTTCCGTTCTAGTTCCAGACAGCTTTAAAGAAAGCAATATAGTCGTACCTTGTTGCGGTTGTTGTTGCTGTTGCGGTGGTTGCTGCGGCTGTTGCTGTTGCTTCGCTTGCATCTCTATTGCTTCCGCTTCCCGCATGAGTCCGAGCGAGCGGTAGTAGTCGATCCATTGTTGGGAGTAGTCTGGTTGACCCGTCGCCGGGTTTACAGGGACTTGTTGCTGGAACAAAGGGTTAAGTTATGGCAAAACGGGACTTAACAGGAAAGAGGACCTCTTAGTAGTTTGACACAATCATGTGGACAATTTACTAAATCGATGTTTTGTCCGATCGATGTATTCCCTATTTCAATGTTATTGTTATGTGTTATTGCCTATAAATGAATATATTAACATAACATACATTCACACCTTTTTCCCTAAGGCGTAGGCAGAGGTGTACCCAGGACTCAGTCCCATAGTAGATACACCCACATTTCGCCAGTATGTTATTGGTCCCATGTAATAGGGGGCGAGCCTATTGCCATCTACCGGGCACAGTTCCAGACTCCAGGCAGTTATTGAGATAATTCCTAATGGAAAAACCCAATATTGGCCAACCCAACTTTGCCTGACCTGGGGATCGAACCCGGGACCTCTTGACTGGCAGTCGGGCATGCGCCCTCTACGCCACCGAGGCAGTCTAATGAATATATTATTATTAATATACCGGTGGTTGTGGTTGATTGTTCTGTTGATGCCAATGTGGGTTGTAACCCCACGCGGGGGGTCCATTTCCACCCCCGCCCCCGCCGCCACCACCCCCTCCTCCGTAGAAATCATTTCCATTGCCGCCGTTTCCGTTCCCGTTGCCGTTGCCGCCGTTACCGTTGCCGTTGTCCGGTATGAAGTTCACTGGCTGTTGGTTATACAATGAATATTTTAATATATTTGAAGAAAATAACATCGATGGTTTTCTTTAGAGCGGAAGAGTTTCTCGATGTTTAGAATTCTTCCAAAATTGCACACTGCTTATAATTCTTCTGAGACTTCTTCAGTGCTGATTTTAGAGCAGATTTTTCAAATAAAATCATCTTATAACGCTAATCATTTTTACCCCTAATGCTTTTTTTTAATTCGTAATATTCTAAAATTCCTGTTCATCTTATGTGGCGTTGTGATCGTTAACGCGCCAAAATCTGTGCCATTGTTGGTCCCCTACCTGGTCTATCTACCCCCCGCGCCCCGCCCCTGTCTGTGGGACGGGTGACGGGCAGTCAGTCGGACAGACGACGCTTATACGCGCGCGCTATTACTGTTATTTTGTTTTCTCTTAACTCCCGCATTGTTTTCTTTTATGTATATTAAACGCGTTTTGCCTGTAACCTAAGTTTTTACTCGTGCAACCGTGAAAATCTTCTGATTATTTGCATGCTAACAATGAATGCGAATGTTAATTAATCCATCACTAATTACAAACTTTAGCACTCAGTAGGAAAAACAATAAATACACAAAAACAATTTTGATCATAATAATATTTCTATCTATTTCTGTCACACCACAAAATATGATTTACTATAATATCCTCTCCCTGTACGGTTGTCTGAAGAGATCGCTCTTAGCGACAAGACCGCCAATTATTTTGTATTTTAAATTAAGGTCTCCTGTTTGTGGTAATAAAATGAAATAAAATGATTTATTCGCTTTTAATACATATAATGTATGTAATTATTTTTTTATATATTTTATTGTAATGTATTTTTATAGCTTTTATTATAATATATTTATTATGTAATTATTATTATAATGAAGGTAGATACAATGGTTCTTAATTAAAAATAGTCGATTATCTGTCTATCTAGGATTTTGGGTAGGCAGAGACTTTTTCTCTCTATTTGCTTAGTTTATGACATACGGTTCGTTTATTCCACATTCATGACATTGTTGATACATACTCGTCAGTTGTAGGTACTTCATCATCTCAGCCGTTGGTAATCCACTACTGAACATAGGCCTCCCCAATAAAAGGGAGGGTTTTTAGGTACTTACCATGCCAACTTTCTCCATAATGATCCGTTTGCAATGTTCGACAGCATCTGGATGTCCCCTAATAAAGAAGGTGCGATTGTTCCTATCGGCGCCCTGAGCGCGCCTGTCCAGCTCGCAGTGGGCGCCGGACTGCGCGTTGATTTGCTTTATTACTTCACCACCTGTACGTAGAACAATCAATATAGTTTTTGTACTAATTTGGAGGGAACATCCTTCAGGGATCACTCAAATCTCAGAGGAAAAAGATGCCTGTAAACTTCTGCATAGCCACCATGCACCATGCATAGCCACTTTCCAAACAAACGAATGTAACCAAACCAAATATTGTAACACAATCAGTTGAAAAAAATTAAGCCCTACAAGTTTCCTGTGCGTTCTTCTTGTAGAGGTATCTTTCCGAGCGCACGGTACATTTATTACTATCTATCTTCATTGCCTTTTTTTTTATGATAGTGAGAGTGACAAGACGAGCAAATCAAGTGCCTGATGGTAAGCATCATGACTGCCCATATCAGACACAGTGCCAACCAGTGTTTTAAAATTCAAAATTCTGCGTGGCACTGCACTGCGCCTGTCACCCTGAGATATGAGTTGTTGAATCTCATCATGCCCAGTAATTTCGCTGGTAACATTGCCCTTCATACCGGAACACAGTAATGTTTGCACATTACTACTCGGATGAATAACTGGCAAAGGTGTGGTACTTCCCCAGGCGGCCTCCTGCAAAAGAGGCCTACCACTACAAATACGCCAAAAGTGACGTGCAAAAGTGTCAGATTGTAACCTAATTGAATAAATATTATTGAGTTTCGAGTTTAGATCAAAAGATATCTTAGGAGATACTGTGATTAGTCCCCCCCTGGGTTTAGAGATAGAGGTAGAACATGTAAATAAATCTCACCGCGTCCGATGATGAGTCCACACTTGATGTTAGACACGGTGAAATTGACTCTCACTTCGGGTTGTTCCTGCCAGGGGGCGAAGTCTCCGCCGCGGTCTCCGTTACGCGCCCCTCCACGAGGCCGAGGACGCTCTTGTTCCCGCCTCTGCGCATTCATCTTTTCAATCATATAGTTAGGGGACGTCCGCCCAAAAATCAACAAAACAGAACTTAAAAATATAAAATCATAGGGACAGTAGTATCGTAAAGGACCCAATTTATTGAATCGACGACGCAATCCTATTAAAAATTTACCAAATCGATGTTTCATAATCCCCTAATTCCTTCGAATATAATTTAAATTATTAATTAGCTCCATCGATATAATATGCTGATATTTTCAGGAAGTGAACTGTCTTTATAATGTTATTTATTTTTATACTCTACTTTTTTTCTCTCAAGTGAACGTCTGTGTAATCACGCGAGTAAATTAGATTAAAGAGTCTATAAATCATCATAAAACGATCAAAGTTTGTTCATCTTACAAATATCGCGATATCTATGAATTTGGTAAATATTTTTTAGTCATATTTGTAATCATAATCCTTATTGGTCGACAATGTCGACCAATTACATTAATTATTTTAAATTGTATTGTATTTTATAGATTTTTTTGTTCTTTTTCATTCAAAATGGGGGTTGAAAACATAAAAAATGTCACATTTCCTGTGCCACATCAAATCACAAGGGAATTTAATCAGTTTTCGGAATAAATATAACAATGATTTTTGTTTTAACAGACTCCAAAAAGATGGGAAGTATGCTGTATGTTGTTGATGTTGTGTAAGGTGTGCGATGAACATATAAAAGCCACTAACAATAATAGTATGGATTCAATAGGTCATACTTACATTTACACTACTAATTAAGTCTTCGATCATTTGCCGCGCCGCCTCTACTTGATGGGGCTTGCCTTGTAAGTAACACCTAAAATAAACAATTTTATTAAATACCTATTTCAACATACAATGCTAAGTTGGGTTCCATACCTACATACATGAACAAAGCGCTACCTCGTTCTGAGCATACAGCGTCATCTAGTTGAACTTCTTTTTTTTTTATGATAGTGAGTAACAAGACGAGCAAATCCAGCAAATCTAGACGTGCCACCCGGTGTTTTAAAATTCAAAACTCTGCGCGGCACTGCACTGCGCCTGTCACCCTGAGAGATGAGTCGTTGAATCTCATCATGCCCAGTAATTTCGCTGGTAACATTGCCCTTCATACCAGAACGCAGTAATGTTTGCCCATTATTGCTTGGCGGATGAATAACTGGCAAAGGTGTGGTACTTCCCCAGGCGGCCCCCTGCAAAAGAGGCCTACCACTACAGCAAACATGATAATAATCACACTTTTTCTTTGTTAAATGTTACGGTTTTGGGATAATATATTCCTTTACTTGTGATATAAGATCTAGCTTCTTGCCAAATTACATGATTCTAGGCCAACGGGAAGTACTCTAGAGGTTTTTAGTCCGTTGGAAATGTGCGATAAAATGGCCGTATCTTTTGATTGCATAACTATGGCTCCACACACCAAACGCGGTGCGGTTAGAAATAAAAAAACTCGCCGCGTTCAATGTGTGGTACTCTATATACACGCATACAAAAACCGCACCGCGTTCGGTGTGTGGAGCTCCTTAGAAGTTCGATATTTTATAGTTGCATGGGACCATATATTTAAATTGTTGGTATCAGTTTCAACTTGATGCCTTCACGTGTTCCCGAGAAAAAGGTCTTGACAGACGAACAGCACACAGAAGGACAGACAGACAGACAGACAGACAACGAAGTGATCCTATAAGGATTATTTTCGGAATGTAACCCCTTAAAAATTTGGATTGATTTGTGTCAGTATATATTATTATTATGGTGGTTGTAGTAAAGATATCATTAAGTATCTCAAAAGGGGGGAAATATGACTTCCTCAACTCAGCAACAAAGTTTCCGTGGGAACTTCCAGAATTCCTTTCGACATTAGCACAGTAACCAAGGGAAACTATGTCCTAGGGGGTTAGAACGAGACAGCACATTGCATATGCATTTTTCGGGCGCTATCTATATATCTATCTATCTCCGTGCGGAGATCGGCCTGCTGGCGTGTTTAGTTTA
The DNA here is from genome assembly GCA_947063395.1 of Hemistola chrysoprasaria. Classification (NCBI taxonomy): domain Eukaryota; kingdom Metazoa; phylum Arthropoda; class Insecta; order Lepidoptera; family Geometridae; genus Hemistola; species Hemistola chrysoprasaria. The sequence continues at coordinate 5,807,816 of OX346733.1, read as the reverse complement.
GTTTAAAAGTGCACAATGAAGGCACAGCTTTCACACAACCTTCATAAGTTACATAATTCGACAGCCTCGTTGGCTCAGAAGGTAGTAACTCTGCTTGCTGTGCCGCAGGCCCCGGGTTCGATCCCCGGCCAGGTCAAACATTTGTGTGCATGAACATGTCTGTTTGATCTGTGTCTGGGTGTTATAAGCTTATATAAGTATGTATATCAGTCATCTGGTTACCATAGTACAGGCTTCTAGCCTAGTTTGGGACCAGGTGACCGTGTGTGGAAGTTGTCCCATAGTATTATATTATAATAGTTAAAATTATTTAATTAGTGCACTGTGCGATCTGATTGGCGTGTTGGTACGACAAGGAATTTGTTTCTACATCATTACGAAAAATTATATGCAAATCAACTTTCTCAGTCGAAGGGCACACCCCAGACACTCGACTCGATTCCCATACAAAAGCCGCTGCACACGTGGAGTTTTATACAAGCGCAGGAGTGTGCGTGAGGTGATTTCCCAGCGAAGCGGGGCTCGTGGAGAGCTCAATCTCGCTGGCGGGGTGAGGAAGTCCCGATTGGTGGGCGGATGTCAGTGTCCATTCTATACGCAGTGTTATTATCTGTTCTGTGCTATAGTTAAGATGATCCATGGAATTCGTTTTGTAACGTCGCGCCGTGTCACAGACGACTTTGACGTATGGTATCCTTGTGGATTTTAAAGCGAAAAATATTATAATCATATCAAGAGATTATAATCAGACAATTTTCAAGTCTTTATTTCAGTAAATAACAAACTAACAATTCAACTAAAAACTTAACATAAATTATAAAGAAACTTATTAATAAAAAATATCATTAAGGTCACCTCCTGCAGGTAAGGTGCCCAAAAAACTAGCTACATCACCTCTCTGTATGGCCAAACTTATACGTTGGTCAAGGTGGTAACCAGCCTTTTGGTCACCTGTGGTTTCAACTAGGCATAATAATCTAATTACCTCTTATCTCCCGGTCCGTCGTCTCTCTCCTGATGGAACTGCACCCGGGCGCCTGTGTCCGACTGTATCTTCTTGATCATGTCTCCGCCGCGCCCTATCACCACGCCCACGGCCACTTTCGGTACTAAAACCTATACAAACATGCCGAAAATTAAATAGCCGCTATAGAAAATACTAGTGGCCCGCCCCGGCTTCGCACGGGTAGCAGAAGTAGGTATAGTGAACGTTTTAACAGGATACAGGACCTCTTAGCAGTTTGACACAATCCTATATAAAATTTACGAAATCGATGTTTTGTATTCCCCTGTTTCCTCCGAGAATAATTGATTTTATCCATAAATTTAAATTCTGAAAATTAGAAGATTAGATTAGATTTAGGCTATGTCTCTGTTATTTTATTTTTGTTCCTTAACTCTTCATTTATTTCTAGTGAACGTCTAATTACGCGAGTAAAACTGGAAGTTTTTCATGTTTTTAAAGGATCATACTTCATTTAACAATGAGTTTGTAGAAAAATTAAAATGACAGGGACATGCTCACTGAAGACCTAGATTTTATAAAAAAAAAACCATTGCTCTGATGCAGTTATCTAGGGAGGAAACACGGGAATACGTTTGTAAGGAAAAATCACCCCTCATGTAACCTCTTAACAATGTGGAGTAAATTCGTGATACATTTTATTTTTATAGATATAACTCTAATAATGGTTTACGACTATGAATGGCTAATGACTATTTCTGTTACAGTGACCAAACCATAACAGATGGAAACATTTTCCGAGGCCTTTTTTGAAGATATATAAGTACTACAAACCCCTAGTACATTATTTCTACCATCATTAATTTACATACCGCATACTTACACGTAAAAATAATGACTTCTACGATTATTGTGACTAAACCAAAACAGACGGATATAATGTCCGTGGACTATTTTTTGTAGATAGTGATAATTACTACAAACCCCTAGCCCTAGAACATTACTTTATCCTACCACGAATAGTTTTCACCGCATGCATATAATGACAGTTTCGATAATTGTGACTAAACCAAAATAGATGAATATATTAATGTACGTTCACTATTTTGTAAATACTAAAAAAACCCCTAGTCAATTACTTTATTCTACCACCAATACTTTTCACATCGCATGTATATAATAACTGTTTCGATTATTGTGACTAAACCAAAATAGATGGATATAATGACCGTGGACTATTTTGTAGTTATTGATAAGTACAACAAACCTCTAATACATTATTCTACCACCAATACTTTTTACAGCGTATGCATATAATGTCTGTTTTGATTATTGTGACTAAACCAAAATAGATGGATATTTTGTCCGTGGACTATTTTGTAAGTACTACAAACCCCTAGTACGTTATTTTATTTTATCATCAATAGATTTCACAGCGCACGCAAGTTAATGAATATATTTGGTAATTACGTGACATCTTAGTTCACAATATTGCAGTTTTCTTACGGATCCCTAATATTTTTTAAAACCTCATAATATAGCCTATGTCACTCAAACCGAAATTCATCACTGAATTAAGCTTTACATAAGTGAAAGATTTTTTTTAATCGGTCCAGTAGTTTCGGAGCCTATTCGTTGCAAATGAAAATATAAAGTTTCTTTCTTTAGGATATTGGTATCTGGCATTGATTGAATAATCTGGAGACATTATACGGATTCACTGAAAACAGTAAGAGCATCGATAATTCGATGTCGTTGCAACCCAGTTTAGAGGGGCTAAGATAAAGAGAAGCGAAATAATTATAAGCGCGTGTTAGTTATTTGCAGAACGCCATCTATTATGCAATGTTGGAACTAAATTACCTAAAAATGTTGCCTTAGGGTAGTTATGTCTTGGAAGAAAATATTGTCAGCGAGTTCTTATTTATTTTTCTGTAGCGCCATCTATTGAGCATTGTTGGAACTAAAATATTCATTACAAATTTTAAAACTTTATTATTCCTCAAAAGGGTTGAAATTTTTGAAAACGCTGAAACACGTGTTTAATTATTTTCATTTTAGAATGTTTCTACAAAATTTGAAATTAATCGGCGGAAAAATTAAGTCTACTCCATACAAACTTTCAACCCCTATTTAATACACTTAGGGGTAAAATTTTGAAAAACCCTTTCTTATTACTTGTCTAGACTGTAAAAATAATCTATTGTCAAAATTTCATCATCATCGGTCCAGTAGTTTTGGCTCTGGGTTGATGAGTCAGTCAGTCAGTGAATCACTTTCTCTCTTTATATAATAGTATAGATGACACATGATGAGAGAAAGAAAAGAGAAGTGGACGAGATTATTGACAGAATGGTTACCCACGAGGATGTAAGAGAAATAGAGGTAGACAATGTTGAGAAGACGATATGAAAAAAGTAGCTGGTATTATAATTATTACTTCAAATAAAATTTTCCACATGTGCCTGATTGATCACAATAGGCTCGCCCCCTATTACATTGAATTTTAAACATAACAGCGTGCGTGTAGCTACTATGGGATTGAGTGATGGGTACACCTCTGTCTATCCTATCGGATAAGGCGTAGTGTTATTTATTTATTTGTTGTTGTATTTCTTATGAACGCATTATAGCAATTATAAATATTATCAAGTCAATGGTCAAGTCGATAGCGGTCGACCTAGGCGTACTTTTCATGAACAAGTTGACGTTGTTCTTAGGAAAGGCCAGGTCAAAGTACCTCTACAACTGACGAGCATGTATGAAAACATATTAGTATGTAGTATGCAGGGCCGTCTTTACCAGGGGGTGCAAGGGGTGCGGAGCACCCGGGCGCGGAGCGCCCGGGGGCGCCTGTCGAGCGCAAAATTTTTGGATATTTCATTGAACTTAACGCTATTGCACAGTTTTATATACTTGTTACTTACGACAAATATGTATGCGCAAGCAAAAAAAAAAAGTCATCAACAATAATATTTTTTTTACTTTTATTACTCTTTCGGCGCTTGTCATACTGCATTACTACACTCTACACAAATAACAATGCGCGCAGCAAAATCTCTAATCCAAAGAGAGTGTATGTATGTACGTTTGACACGTTGCCGCCCGGTCGCCCGCACTTGAAGCAAAATGATCTCTAAGTCAATAGAGTGTAAGTTCATTTAAAATGGGCGCGCGGCGCGGCACCTGTACGTCTGTTATGTGCGAGTAATTGCGCCCTTTGACATTGCCGCCCGGTCGCCCGCACTTGAAGCAAAATGATCTCTAAGTCAATAAAGTGTAAATTGATTCATTTGAAATGGGGAAAAAAAAATTACGTGTATTGTGTTTTCTTGGTTGACTAGGACCCCTTTCATACTGCAGTGTGTCGTGGGTCGCATGCCACGCTGCAGTGTAAACAAAACGAGGGCGCAGGCTGAGTCCCGCACCCCGGCGCAGAATAGACTTAAGACGGCCCTGGTAGTATGTATATATACATATTATCAATTGAGTAATAATTTTAACAATACAATCATAATAATAAATTGTTACCCAAATTATGTTATATTTATACTAGCAGTGTCCTGCGGTTTCACCCGCGTAGACACCGTTTCCGTTGAAATATCGGTACAAGTCGGTCATCATCGGTAAAAGTACCCTATGTTATTCCAGTGTCCTACATATCGAATTTCAGCTCAATCGGTTTAGTAGTTTTGGCGTGAAATAGTAACAAATATCCATCCATCCATCTTCACAAACTTTCGCATTTAATAATAATAATAATAATAATATGGGACAACTTCCACACACGGTCATCTGGTCCCAAACTAGGCTAGAAGCCTGTACTATGGTAACCAGATGACTGATATACATACTTATATAAGCTTATAACACCCAGACACAGATCAAACAGACATGTTCATGCACACAAATGTTTGACCTGGCCGGGGATCGAACCCGGGGCCTGCGGCACAGAAAGCAGAGTTACTACCATCTGAGCCAACGAGGCTGTCATAAGGCTGTATAATCATCATCACACCGGAAGCCGGAACAGCTGAACTTAGGCCTTCCCTATAGGACGCCATAACTATTCGGAGGCTTTTTCCATAATTAGCACTCGTTGTGCGGCTTAGTGATCGCAGTACTTAGAATACTTGGTGCCGGAGAGCACTGCTGCCCACTCTCCGAATATGTCCCTCTGCCGGGTCTCACGGTTCTCATGGGATAAGAAAGGGGTGGCCCTGTTATATAGTCGGGCACCACAGGCCATTTATAAAATTAGTAGGTTATGTTTATAAAGGTAAGCACAAACCTCAGTAGAGTTGGTGGCGAGTCCATTCCCCTGGTCCGGCGGCTGGAAGTCGTCGAACTGTCGCGGCCCACCGGACTGGCCCATGTCCTTGTCTGCCAGCAGTTCGAACACCAGTTGCTTGGCGTGCTCCACTTTGGACGGGTCGCCCGATATACGCAGCGGTTTCTCCTGGAAATTGTTCTATTTGTGACCAAACATTTATTTTTATTAACACTGACTATGAAACGTAATATCAAGAAATCACGGAATATAATATGCGTTCGCACCCTATCTACGCATTTTAGAATGAAAATACTTATATAGATAATAATATAGATTGTGTAATTAATGCTGTCATTGTTGTACTGTTAATTGAAATTGTAATAAGGAATAAATGTAATAAAATTCGATGAAGCGAAAGTAGTTCGTCAGGATCATAGCTAGTGGTAAGAAATAGTGGCTGCCTGTCCCAACGGGAACAAGTCGTGGCCGCAACGTGTTCATACTTCATCATCACACACACATCATCAGCCGGAAGACGTCCACTACTGAACACAGGCCCATAGAACGCCATAAACTATTCATTAGGGGGAGATTTTTCCGTAATCACCATGCTTGTGCGGCTTGGTGATTAGCAGTAGTTGGAATACTTGGTGCCGGACAGCGCTGCTGCCCACTCTCAAACGGAACCACTTTCAAAAGACAGAATTGAGAAATTCGCAATTAATATTTTTTTAAACATGTTCTATCATATGTTACCCATCCGCTTCTCATTTCTGCGGCATGAATTTGTTATAATTTATTCATCTTGTAATAGTCTAATACTTACATATTCCGTATTAGGTCCGTCCTGAATGACGACCATCTTGGCGCCGGACTGTTCTTGCAACTGTTTGATCGTCTTGCCATTTTTACCGATGATCAGCCCCACTTTAGGTCCGGGCAGCATTATTTCCTCCTAAAGAAAGCATTATTTCTATGAAACAATACCCATGTGCGCTTATATGTAGAAAGGTTGATTCAAACATGCACCGAGTGTGGCATGAGTCGGGTATCAGATACAAGGAAACGTGCCCGACCTGACAAGTATGGTGTCCTCCATATATTATCATCATCCCAGCAGTAGATGTCCACTGCTGGACTGCTGGGGGGGCTTTGACAATATTCGACACGCTTGGCAGGCGGATTGGTGAGCGCAGTTAGCTATTTTCACGCAAAGACGCTGATAACCGTCTTCTGGTTTCGTTAACCCTTAGCCGGCTCTTACGGCTACCTCATACTAATATTATTAATGCGAAATCAACTGTCTGTCTGTTACGGTTTCTGGCATAAACAGCTGGACCGAGTTTGGTGAAATTTACGGCTACCTCATACTAATATTATTAATGCGAAATCAACTGTCTGTCTGTTACGGTTTCTGGCATAAACAGCTGGACCGAGTTTGGTGAAATTTACGGCTACCTCATACTAATATTATTAATGCGAAATCAACTGTCTGTCTGTTACGGTTTCTGGCCTAAACAGCTGGACCGAGTTTGGTGAAATTTAGTATAGAGATAGATGGAACCTAGAGAAAGTAGAGTAATTAGATATAGCCACGGGAACTATACCCACGCGGCTTCCAAGTATAAATATTGATTCATAGTCCCACGGCGTGGGACGGGTCGGGTATCATATACAAGGAATCGCGCCCGACCCGCGCACGATGTATATTTTTCTCCATACAAATACAAGGGATACAACTTGTAACTTGACATGTTCTGCGTCCACGTTGACGTTTGCAACAACCTCCAGGCTCACTTGCACGAAAATTATTGTTAAATAAATCAGATAATAGTAACAAATATTCAAAAGGTTAGAAGTTTTGCTCCTAACACTTGATGGAGCAAATTAAATGTGTTAGTTGTTAACTCAGGTTTAATTAAACTAGGTTTAGTTAACCTATGATCGTGCAAGTGGGCCTTATAAGAATAAAATGATAACTTACTGTAGCAAGGCCGCCACCGCCGCCGCCCCGCATAGGAGGCATGTTGCCACCCATGGGGCCTCCCGGGCCGGGGCCCATCCCGCCCATCGGTCCCTCAGACTTAGGGGCGTTCTCTCGCCCCCTGTGATTAACAATCTGGTTGACTAGATCCCTGACGAAACAACCAGTGGTCAAGTGTGGCCAGTTGAAGTCAGTCATTTGCTACCACCACCCAAGCCTATAGACTCACATCCCATATCACTTGGCAGTGGAATAATAAGGAATTTAATATGTAATTACTAAGAACCGTAGCAATTTTTCCATAGCACATAAAACTCAATCAAAAGATGACACTTTCTCCCTTTGAATATATATTATTTAGCACTAAAGAATGACCCTACTCTGAACAGGTCTCCATGAACAGTTCGGAAATCCAAGTTATGACATTTGAATAAAAATAATTTTAATTTCAAAGTCAAATAATTTTATTCAATTTGGTCACAATCTGACTCTTTTGCAATGAAGCCAATTAATAATTGATCTACCGTGCGTTCTGAAAGATACCTCTACAAAAAGAATGCACAAGAAAAGTTTCTTAGGCCTTAATTTGTTCAACCGACAGTTTTTTGGTTTGATTACACTTGCCTGTTTGGAAAAGCCGCGTGTTTGCTATGCAGAAGTGTTGTATGTTTCAAGCTTTCGGGCAATGCAGTGACATTGCACAACGCCAGGTCCCACCTCTATTCGTTTCACATTATTTTTTGATATAATATTTATAATTTATTTCCTTTCATTTTTTATTAGTTTCGTTTGAAAATTTTAACGCAATTCAATTTAAATTTTTTTATGATAAATATTTATGTAATTTATTAATTGTATCGTAAATAATTGTCATATATGGGGTATAAGTCTGAAATAAATGATTTTTTTTATATATATTCAATGTTTGAGCATGAAATGACTGATATAAAAAAATTGTGTGGATAAAAACAGTGGGCGGATGACAATGTCCATTCTATACGTAGTGTCTCTCTGTTCTGTGAGGTAGGTTGAGTTTACTGTGGCGCCAAGTCACATGGGATGGAGTCCATTAGTTGCAAGCCATTCGGTTGTCATTCTGCCATAGCATTCCATTACTAACGAGTTATTAGTTTGTGAAGATGATGTCGAGCTTGTTATTCCGACTGCATGCAACAACTGCGATTCGCGACTTATTTTTACGTGACCAGCAATAATATGCATGCAAATGCAACTTCTTTAGAAGTAAAATTGTATCTTAAAAATCGTTCTTTAAGAATGGTACCACAATCTTCATGCTAATTAGATAGCTAACGCTATTGTGAACTACTACAAATTTCGATGTTTAGAGCATTCTTAAGCATTTATTACACTTTGTACATTGTACAAAGTTCCCTACACAGTGTTTACTGATAATCAATTAGAATCCTAAAGGGTCATTGTACATATCATTAGAATCAACTTTCACTAAGAAGCCAACTCATAAATCGCGATAAATTTGCTGTTCAATACAACAGGCTCTTTGACTTTCAACAAAATGTACGACGTTAGCGATCTCAGAGTTGGCTCCAATGCCAAAGATTTCAAGTGATTAGTAAAATGGACAATAACCCTTACTGAGTAAACCTGTATATTACCAGTAAACTTGTATCATACCAGATGTTATAAAAAGTACTAGCAATAACTTTCAAAAGAAAGAATTGCACGCGAATTTCACAATTCTCCTTTATGCAAGTTTCAGTTTGACGGTTAGATGAACGTCCTTAAGTATTACTATCATCATCACCTCAGCCTTCCACTGCTGAACATAGGCCTCCCATGGGGGAACCCTATGTTCAAGAGGATGGTTTGCTGACACACACCATGCCCGGCAGGCGGGTTGGCTAGGGGGCTGTGGGGAACTATTCTGTTGCCGGCACTCGACGGCGATTACTAAGCCATTTTATAACACCTAGTACAAGCCACCAATGTATTCTATATAGTTAAAACATGCAAACACGCGTACTTAGCTCTCTGTATAGCATCTGGGGAGCCAGTGAGGGTGCACATGCGTTCTGCCTGCCCGCCAGAGTCCGGCGCCATTTGTATCTTGCATCCCGACTCCGCTTGTAGTCGCGTTATCTGTTCGCCGCCGCGCCCTATTACTGTAGGGGGTGCATGGAGTGTATTAGTAAATCCTACTAATAAATGCGAGCTGGTGACGATGGATGGATAGGTAGATGATTGTTACTCTTTCACGCAAATACTATTCAATGGATTGAGTTTGAATTTTGTAAGTTAGGTAACTTAGACCCCGGAATAACAGATAGGGCACTTGGTTTGCCGATATTCCCACGGGAACGATGCTACCTATATTAAGATGATACATTAGACATGAGTTATATCTCACTCATTTTATTGATAACATATCAATTACAAGTCTGTTATGCAATAACATACCATAACGCCCAGTAATTCCCCTAAACACAGTCTAACTGGAGCACATCAAATATTGCCCAGTCTGTGAGGAAGAGATAGAGACATAATATATATATCTCTCTATCGATTTCAGCCGCATAGACATCGTTCCCGAGGGAATATCGGGAAAATCGGGAAGTAGTAAAGTAGCAAAGTACCCTATGCGTTATTCCAGGGTCTAATTATTATTATTAGTAGATTAATTGAACTTTTTTTAATGCATAACCTATATATTATGCCGACGACGTATGACGAAGATATTTAAGTATGACGAAGATATTTAAGTATGACGAAGTATTTAATTGTATCTACAATTTACTAGAGTAAGCCCTGCGGACTTCGTGCGCTCGCAATTTCGTACCCATGATTAATTTGAAAATAAACAAAAATTACTTTTATAAACGTGACCCGTGACCTTTTCAGAAAACTGTTAACAATATGACATGCTCAAGCACGTGTTTATATACTAATTTACGTGTGTTTACTTCAAAGTTGTGTATTTAGAGATGGTATGGTTTATTTTATGAAGAAATACTATTTTTTGTATAAAACTTTCCTAACAACAAAGTCAGGTAATATAAAAACACTGTTTGTTTTTCAGTTTTACTTATCATCAGACATAAATAGTATTAAAATTAGTATGTCTATATGTCAAGCTGTGTAGGAAGGCTTTTAATCAGTCAGGTTTATTAAGGTCATAGCTAAACATTTTTGGGTGATTTTCAATTTATGATATGTTTATAAGGGGTTTTTAATTGTATCCAACATGTATATTTACGAAATGGCTAGGTTTGTAAAGAGGTACCCAGACATGTTTCAACAGCTGGATAATATTGGCAAGAGATCCACTACACATATACGTCTAAAATTGATCAGTGCGTCTTTGAAATTGTGTAGAAAGAGCTGCACTTATATGGCGCTTTTATTTTATAATTCTCTTCCACAACATTTAATAAATCACAGTTATATATAGTTAATTTGAAGAAGGAATACCCTCCTCCAGTTACACGCAAAATAGGCGCATTGTCGTCGAGTTGCGGAGAACTGCCTGCGTATTTGACTTGACCCTCCTCCATAAACTTTTAGAATCACCTGCGAAGAAACTTCCAACAAGTGGCAATCTTCCCTTGTCAGTTTTGTAATCCTTAAACAGACTTCGAGCTGGTGTCGGAAAATGCAAAGAAACCGGGTTAGGTACAGTTTCTAAAGTGACGATAAGCTACAATGAAGAACCTTCTCGAAACAAACCAAAACGCCATTGATCTAGCAAAATACTGCACCAAAATATATTAGAACACTAGCCATTTCGACTCGAAAAGAAGAAGAACATCGACTTGATCTTGAGAGTATGCTTATGCACCCTTACAACTTTCACCATCACACTCACCTTATAAATCTTTATTGTCATAGTTTTGACCTGTCCTAGCAGACAAGCAAATAAACACCAGAATAAAAGTAACTTACTTAGTCCAACCATATTGTCAGGTACTCGGATGTACTCAATGATGGCCTGGTCCGGCATCATGTTGGGAGGTGGGGGAGGAGGGCCGGAGCCCCCCAGACGAGAGCTGTTAGACTGCTGCGAGCCCAGGGATGCGTTGCTACCTTTGTCACTGAAACAATTATTAAATAAAAACTATAGGACCTGTACATGAACCTAGAAAAAAATGGTGGATGGAGTCTTAAACCTAGCGCGCACTCCCTTGAGTTAACCGTACGTGCGTTTATTTTACCGTACGGCCTTTGACACTTTATTTTGCCGCAATGCGCGCACTTCTGTGACACTCCATACTTCACAGAATATGCTTGCGGTTAACGTAACGCAACGCAACGCAAGGCAGTGTGCACTAGGCCTTATAAAAACAAATACTGAAGCTCCATAGATAGCATGCACACATCTTCTGGCTTTTTAGACATGAACTAGTATTGTTTCTATGGTGCGAATTTATGTGTGCTGTTATGTTTGTATTAGGGAGCTGGCTCACTATGGTACTTAACTTGTTTTATAAGACCCCGTTTGCGTTGGTTTTGTAGGTTCATCGACCTGTATATGACAATACTAGCTGTATCTGTGAGTAAAACTCGTATGTGTTTATTCCAGGTTTTAAGCTGTCTGCATACCAAATTTCAGGGGATCAGTAGTTTTGGCATGAAGAGGTAACAAACATAGATAGATAGATAGATAGATAAACACTTTATTGGTACACCACAACAAGAAGTTCTTAAATCTAATAACAATTAATAATAGCTAGTGTAACAATGGGCGGTCTTATCGCTAAGAGCGATCTCTTCCAGACAACCGTGCAGGGAGAGGAGAGAACCGTAATAAACATTTGGTCGGTGGTGTTAGAGAGACTGCTTAATAAATAAATATAGAATCATAAAGGTGACTAAAATACATACTTGGTCTATATACCTATATACATACATACACATAAACCCTAATATTACACATATATCTATATAGTACATACTTATATAAACTAATATATATATTTCTTAATATTATTCTTAAACATACATACAGACAGACATACAAATGCTGACAAACTTTCACATTTTTTTATAATACGAGCTGTGCTCTGTGATTTCACCCGAGTATTCTTCGTTTCATGTCCATGGGAATATTGGAATAAAAAATACCCTATGTGTTATTCCTAGGTCTAAGCTATCTAAATACTGAATTTTAGCTCAATCCGTTCAGTAGTTTTGGCGTGCAAAAGTAACAAACATACATCCATCCATCCTTACAAACTTTCACATTTATAGTATTATTTATAGTATAAAGTGGGTCCGGCCTAACCCTTCAGAGAAAAGGGCATAGTGTTATGTTCTAAGTCTCAGTATATGTTATGATTTTTGGTCCATACAGGGCACTGCTTGTGTCATAATAACACATCATCTCCTTGTTGTTACACCTCAAACAAGGAATAATTAACATATCTCGCTGCCCCATATCGAAACCTAGTAATGGCTTTGGTAAATTTTACAGGAGAGCAAAAATATTGGTCCAAATTTAATATTTTCGTTTATTTTGGTCAATTACCCTCACCCTCAGCAATTGTTAGCTTATGTGTCACTTATCTCATTGTACCGACAGTGAGTCAAAGTTAATAAATCCAAGTTACATAATTTGGAGTTTTCCTCGAACATTACAAAAACTAGTGCAAACATAATTAAAATCAGTATTATTGCTGACATGACTGCTTAAATAATAATAATAATAAATACTTGACTGACTTGGTGGCATAGTGGGCGCAAGCTTGACTGCCAATCATGAGATCCTAGGTTTGATCCCCAGGTCAGGCATTAGGAATTATTTCAATAATTGCCTGAAGTCTAAAACTGTGCCTGGTATAAGGCAATAGGCTCGCCCTCTATAACATGGGATTAATAACATACTGGCGAAATGTGGGTGTATTATCTATGGGACCGAGTCCTGGGTACTCCTCTGCCTACCCCTTCGGGAAAAAGGTGTGATTTTTTTTTTTTATGATAGTGAGTGACAAGACGAGCAAATCAGGTGCCTGATGGTAAGCATCATGATTGCCCATATCAGACACAGTGCCACCCAGTGTTTTAAAATTCAAAATTCTGCACGGCACTGCACTGCGCCTGTCACCCTGAGATATGAGTTGTTGAATCTCGTCATGCCCAGTAATTTCACTGGTAACATTGCCCTTCACACCAGAACACAGTAATGTTTGCACATTACTGCTTGGTGGATGAATAACTGGCAAAGGTGTCGTACTTCCCCAGGCGGCCCCCTGTAAAAGAGGCCTACCACTACGAATTTTGTATGATAATAAAAGTTATAATGATCAATGTTAATATTCAAATAATATAATCCTTACCCCATTGGAGGTTGTGGTGGGTATGCGGATTCTAATGAAGCAAGTTTCTTAGAGCTTGGTTCCTCTCCTTCTTCTAAAGGCCTCTTGCTGCTACCACTCTCGAGCTTAGCAGCAACCTATAACAAAAAAAAAGGTTAAATAGATTTTTCTCAGTGAGGTACATGCATTGTTTCAGATCACTTACCTGCCTGAGGATTCAAGCTGCAAAAAATAATAGCCATCTACATTTTTTATCACATTTCAAACAATTTAGATCTTTTTCAATGCAATTTGAGTTACACCATTGGTTTATACTCAAATAATAACACCAATACATTCTTGTATGTGTACTACTAGGGCTGAGTTTGGACTACTTAACAGAACGAAGTATTAAAAACAATTTTAATCATTTGTGATGTGTACAGTTACTTCGCGCCATTCTAAGATCTTGCTGTACAAATTAGCAACTTCATTATAGTAATTTGAGAGGGTATATTGTATATTTCGTATATAAATCACGATGATTCACAATAAAATGTCGTGAACATTATGGAATATGTAAATTAAATCTAAAACCATTATGAAGGTTAGGTAAAAGTTGATTTACTTACCCAGAGAACAATAGATATAAGTATACGCCCATTAACGAATGAAGCTAATTTTATCTAACTCAATGTGAGATTTGAAGGTACCACGATATTTAAATAGTAAATAGTACGAGGGTGGACAAAGAAACGTAAATTAAGTTGACAAATTATACGCTTACCAATCTGGCACGTTGTAAAGCAGCCGCAAATCCTGCCGTGGGACTATTGTTCTGAAGCGTAGCCATAGAAGAATAATCACTCATGTTTGTACCAAACACTCACTGAAATCTGCTACAGGGCAGCCATTAATAATGGACCAAAAAGATCCGAATTTGTGAAAAATATCTCGGCCCGCAAATTAGCGAGAAAGCCGAGCCAGAAAGACGCGGTCCATAGACAATATTGATGTTTCCAACTTTCATTCAAAACCATACACATTTAATATAACTGCAAAATTTACAAATTCTATTATTGATTCAATTAAAATTTCTGGCACGAACACAACAAAATTCCACAATATTAAATCGAAGAAAGTTAATAAACACTCATTCACGTGCTATTATCAAGTTTTATATAACTAAATAACATTAGCTTTGACCTCATCAGCGCCACCGAGCGATCCACATCCGGGAAATAAATGAAGCGCTAGTTTCGTTGCGATAGCTGCGATTCACTATCGCAGTTCGTTTGTTCGTAAGTTAGTTCCGCATAATTCCGAAAATCATGAATAGTGGTTCGTACTTATTTTGACGTTTAATAAAAAGTTAAGATTTTTGTCTCTGGTTGACACAAAGGAAGTCATGCGTTTCGTTTTTCTAACAATAGCAGGTTTGGCGCAAAGGAGTTGTTGGTTTCTGGGCCACGTCGACCTTACACTATAATTTTGATTTTATTTGATAGGCCTAATAATGAATTTCTCAAATGTGCATCAATAATATTTTTTTGGTATTAATATAAGTATGCCATTAATTATTAAAATTAAATTTAAAAATCTTTTTTGACCATGATGAATACATGCCTTTAGGTATTTACAAGTTGTGTATATAAACAAATATAACAGGGTAGGTAGGACCGTTGGTATCTGTAATAGTATTTAAACTGAGCTACAGATACCAGAGCCCACAGAACACATATACGCAGAGCCCCCCGCTTGAGTTATTCTTCTTTTATTAAACATTTTGATATTATTGTATAGGTTTTAAGTATTAATTAGACAAAAATACATCGTTAAATTTGATATTAAACTCATTCCTAGGTACTAAAAATAGGATATGAGTGAAAAAAAATATATATATATATATATAAAAATAAAAATAAAAAATAATAATTTGTCAATTAGAATATGTAACTTAATTACATTTACATTATAATTTATGAAATCAACTCAAAAGATCTTTATTACATTAAAATTAATTCTTTATAATATTACTAGCTGACCCGGCGAACTTCGTACCGCCATATTTTATTTCTCTAATCGCAACTGAGGAAATAAAACCCTTCCGGTAAAATCGAATTACCTAAATTTAAAATAAAACTGGAGTACTCAATTGAAAAATTCATATTCTTGTTCAAAATGCGTGGAGATTGTACTGAGACTATCACTTTCCGGGAGATACCTAGTATTAATTCACTCGTTTAAAAAGGAACTGAACTGCGGTGACACTCGGCGCCAGTATTTATACCTGAACCTTGAATTTCCCGAACGTTCTAGTTCGCATGCTTCGAGAAGAATCGATTGATCGATTGTTCGAAATAGTGGGTCTCGATGGTTCGAGATTCAAGAGGGAGCTTTGTTTACGCTCAGAGGAGGTCTCGAGAACGAATGAGATACCAAAGCTTTGGACATTCAAACCAGAGATGGCGACTCGATAGAATTTGATGGCCAGATCTTGAAACTTTGATTAAAATTTGGCGCCAAGACTTTAATAATTCTCTAACAAAAATAGTACTTTTTTTTTTGTTATTAATGGTAATAATATGGTAACATACGCAGTATAATTAAAAAAATATCAGTCACAAACCATTAAAATAATACGGTTATATCGTGAGCATAAATAAATATAACGTGAAATAAAGTAATAGAATTTATATTCTAAGAAACAGAACACAGCGCCATCTATTGGGTGTATTTGCAACCTAGATGTCAAACAATATTGAAGAATTTTATCGATGAATCAACGTACACCGCCATCTATGAGAACTTCATAAAACTAAACAGTAAATAAACACTTGCTTATGAAACAAATAATTGATACATTTTATTCGTTTACATTCACGACATGAGCGAATAATTGAGATGATAACTATCCTATCCCGTAAGTTAGACCAAAATGCGGGTACATGTGAAATTTGATTGAAATCGGTTCAGTAGTTTTGGAGTTTATTCGGGACAAACATCGTGACAAAAGATTTTTATATACTCGTATATAAGATAAGTTCAAAATTGCCAGACAGATATATTACAATTATTTCATTCATGCTAAATTTAAATGTTTGTGTCTATGTATGTTGTGTGTGTGTTGTATTATGAATTAAGCAAATGTTGTACTAAAATTAGAACGTACGTTAAAAACAATTTAGTACTTAACCACACTATATTTAAATCAAATTATAAATTTAACGCCGATAATAAGATGGATACTATGTTTGGGCATATTATTGCGAATAAAATTATCTTCCCGGCAATAAAGGATAGACAGTGTAAGGTTTTCTGGACCCAGCTTCCTTGTTTCCTTTAATTTACTAATATATTTGTGGAATATTTTTCAGATAAGTCGACCGAGTTAATAAACAATAATATCTTAAAAATTTCAGCAAAATTCGCTGTTTCATAAGTACCTCAGGTACAGGAAAAAAACGTCGCGGAATTTATTAGAGTTCTGAAAATGAAGCCACAAGCAGCCAGCCCGAGCGCATCGAAAATTTTTATGGCTCCAACAATGAAAGCGCGAGCAGCTTGCTGTGAGCGTGAAAAAAATTGTATGGTTATAACATTGAAGGCGCGAGCAGCGAGCTGCGAGCGCGACCAAAATTTAATTATGATTATAATGAAGAAAGACGTTGACGTCTACACTATGTTTAGTAGTTTTTTTGATTAGTCGTTTGGCCGACTTAATTTTAGCTAAGCTCTTTAGTTGCTTGCCGAAAAATAGACAAATTATATTGCACTTGTTTACAAAATTTTAAGCGCTCACTAAAGGAGTTTTTGGCTGCTTTATTTAGCCACCGAACCGCAGACCTATGTTGGCGGCTTTACCCATTGTAAGTTGGAAAACCGCTGAGTAACAGCTAGTGATTGCCACGTGTCGAAGGACGTTGTCTTATATATTTTTACTTTGTTGCCCCTCTGTCTGTCTGTCCGTCTGCCAAGACACTTTTTAACGAGAACGCGAGGAGGTATCAAGTTGAAATTGATATCATCTACTCAACTACAGATCTGCAGTTCCTTGTGGTTGAAAAAAAACATACTTCTAAGTTCACGCATTTAAAAGTTATGGCCATTTTACTGCATATTTCTATACTTGGGCAAGGAACTAATAGATGTCGCTGTATTTTCTTGGCATCTAGGTATGGAACCCTACACAATACATACATACTTTGTGACACCTACCGGGTTAATTCCCTCGGGAATAAAACACCTGGTGTCAAAATAGAAATTATAATAAAATTGATGCGGTAGTTGATCACACAAAATTTAGAGGTCGTGGATATTCGCCGACCCGACTTCACCCACCCCTAGCTACGCTCGCTACGAGCACTCTCCTGGGACTGTCGGCCAACCGGGAGAGGGTTCCAGGTTTCCGTCACGGCGTTCTTCGGGCTAGCAGCGCTCCGGTCAGATGGAGAAGTAAAAAAGGAGGGCCCTGGAAGTGACAAAACCAATCTGTCATGATTTGGTTCATCTAACTTACGACCTGGCTGACCAACGATATCTCGAAGAATGTGACTACGCAAATGGCTACTGAGAGATTGTCATGGTGGTGAACAAACAGCCAGAACGGAGTTTACAATGAGCAGAGTGAAGAAACTACGCAACGATTTTTGTAGTGGTAGGCCTCTTTTGCAGGGGGCCGCCTGGGGAAGTACCACACCTTTGCCAGTTATTTATCCGCCAAGCAGTAATGTGCAAACATTACTGTGTTCCGGTATGAAGGGCAATGTTACCAGCGAAATTACTGGGCATGATGAGATTCAACAACTAATATCTCAGGGTGACAGGCGCAGTGCAGTGCCGCGCCGTATTTTGAATTTTAAAACACTAGGTGGCACTGTGTCTGATATGGGCAATCATGATGCTTACCATCAGGCACCTGATTTGCTCGTCTTGTTACATACTATCATAAAAAAAAAAAACGATTTTATAGGCAGAAGTTGAATGCAAATGATGAAATTTTGATTTAGAAAAATAGTAAAAGGGTAGAAATAATATAAAATTTAGATGAGTGTTTCGAGCTAAAATGATAATTACAATGTACTATGTACAATGTAATATTTGGCAAAGCTGAAAAATTACTTTGATAAGGATAGTTAATTAGCAATAATGAGTGCTGGGTTTACATGTAAAGTCTAAAGCCCGTCACACACGTAGCTATAATATATATTAATATAAATCATAGCAAGGCATATTACGATATATTTTCTATACAAATATTCAACTGACCGCACACTCAGCTATAATATATATTTCTATGACGTCACCAACATATACCGTAATATATATTATTGTATATTAATATAAACTACGGTATCAATGAAATGAAGGCTAAAATATATATTATAGCATCGTCTCCGTGTGTGATAGCTTGCTATAATATATATTATAGGACGGTATATTAATATATATTATAGCTACGTGTGTGACGGGCTTAAAACAATAAATTACTTTGTGCAAGTTCAAAACTTACCCTAAATCGGGGTCTTTCCGGCACGAATTGGTCTGTGCTAATTCGCACTACGGTACGGTGCCTTTTCCTTGTATTTAATGTGGTTAAAATAATGATTATTGAATTTAAAGTTGTCGTGGCCGATTTTATTGTGCAGAGTAACGTGGACCTGTCTCGGGTACAGCTTACCCGAAATTAATTAAAAATAATTAATTAAAAATATATAAAAGACGACGTCATGTAACGTTCCGTTACAACTTATGCCTTAAAAATTTATTTACTTACAGTATCGATCGTTACAGTAGGATTATTCTTGTTTTGTTATAAAACTAAACGATTTATATGCAAATCATATGCTCTGTTAAACGCAATCTGTGCCAGTACCCGACTTTTTTGTGTCAATATAGATTTACCTCTCTCATAGATTTACATCCAATCCGGGTGTAAGAGAGCTGCATCCAACGTATTTCTGCCGTCCTTATTAGATCGTCTGTCCATCTTGTGGGTGTATGAATAGCACGAGCAAAAATAATGGGCTAGATGGGAGATTGGATAAAATATTATCAAGGTTTTTCATTTGAATCGAAATATTCTAGGGTTGATTATATCAGAAGTGGGATTTTCCATTGGGAATTTCATGCTTATTCCTATCCCACATCTGATTATACTTCACGTCCTAGGCTGTGCTTGCCAGTCCATGGTCTCCAATTGAGATCTTTACTGCCCAATCGGCCATAAGTTCTACATGCTATGAGCCCTGCCCATAGCCACTACAACTTGCTTATCCCCAGTGGCTTAGGAAGTTATGTCGGTAACTTTCGTTCGTCTACGGATCTCCTCATTTCTGATTCTTCAATAGCTTGTTTTTAAAAATATTTGTTATGTAAATTTTCTCTCTTTAAAACTGATTAGTGAGGTTTTAGTTTTCTTTTTACTTCTGTAACATTTGTGTTAAAATGGTTTGCTAGTTCATTCAATGCGTCAAAACGTTAAGGTCATATTTTATGATCACCGTGTTTAGGATTCCACAATAACCCATTCATATGGTAAAGATTGATAAACGTAAGAGTCTTTTCATCATCCCTCTCCATGTCGCAGAAAAATATTAGCACGACACTACAGCTTGAGTGTCGCCGTGCATGAGCGCCGAACGCAAGCCGCCGACATGTCGCTAACATGTCAGAGGGCAACACGCGCGGGCACATGTCGCCAACATGATTCTCTTTATATAGGCCGCCGGGTTCAGTAGTGATGGATTAATTAACATTCGCATTCATTGTTAGCAGGCAAATGCTTTATTAGCATTTAGCAAATTAAATGCAGTTGAGAAATTCTGTGAATGCGAATTTAGCGAATTCCTCGCTTCATACGATCATGCAGCGGCAGCGTGCGCTATTCAAATTCAAAATTCAAATTAATTTTATTCAGACATTTTATCCATTTGTTAGTATACAGTGAACTTATGACTATGTTAGTATTATTATATTAAATTTAAATTTAAGGTTTAATAATAACATCTCACCTATAAAGACACAATGTTGGCCATTGGCCTATGGACCTCTGTCCAGTGTTTTATCAAATGGGAGTCTGATGACTCAGCAATGGTCCTTAGTATGCTGTTGTTACTGGCCCGCATGCGGCACATCAGGGAAGCGCTTCGTTTTCTTATAATTGAGTAGAAATCATCAACTTGTGCTTTTGCAAACATCCCTGACGCACTACAATAGCGTGCCAACCCCATCAGCACCCTAAAGCCATTATTATATTGAACCCGCAGGGCATTGTAGGCTCTCTGTGTGTACTTTACCCATAGGCTGCATGTGTAGAAAGTCTGACAGTAAGCTCTGAATAAAGTAATTTTCACTGTATGTGTACAACGTGCAAACCTACGGGCAAGCATATTACACCTTACCGCCAACGCCCTGCGTTCCCTGTCAATATCCAAGTCATCAGACATATCCTCCATGACCCAGTGACCCAGGTACTTAAATTGTTTGACCCAGTTTAGAGGTGTTCCGCCAAGTAAGACAGGCAATTCAGGATATGTCTTACACCCGGCCTTGAACAATAAAATCTCACTTTTTGTGGCATTGTACCTGAGCCCATGAGCCATAGCATATGTTTCACAAATACTAATGAGTCTTTTGAGAGCATTGACTGATGGACTCAGCAGCACCATATCGTCAGCATAACTGATATTATTTATGCAATGGCCATTAATGGAACATCCAACATTTGTTCCGCTGAGTTCATCGATCAAGCTATTTACATATAGGTTGAACAGCTTGGGAGATGTAATACCCCCCTGCCTGACCCCACAGCTCAACCTATAGTTGTCAGAAAACGAGCCTGCCCACCTCACTATATTCTGTTGATGTTCATACCAATATTTAAATATGTATATTAGGTCAAGTGGCAACCCTGATTCCCTCGATAGCTTTTCCCACAGGATGTCATAACAGACTAGATCGAATGCTTTCGACAAGTCCAAAAAGCAGGCATACACCGGTGTCTTTCTGCTGGTATAGTAGTGGACAGTGTGCTTAAGACTCAGGATAGCTGTTTCTGTAGACAGTCCAGGTCTGAAACCGAACTGTCCATCCTGGATTTGTAAATACTTGGCAAGATGTCTATCTAGCAAACCATCCAATATCTTTGCAACAACCGTGGCTAGGGAGATTGGCCTGTAGTTGGACTTGTCGGAAGCATCCCCATTTCTGTTTTTAATAATAGGAACTACAACTGTTTGCATAAGCTTACTTGGTAAATAAGAATGCCCTATACAAAAACTAAAAAACATTGCCAGAACTCTAGGAAGGTGAAACCCAGCATGCTTCAGATGCTCTATGCTGAGCCCATCATGCCCCGGCGATTTACCTCTACTCATTCCACTTATAACTGCTCTGACTTCTTTGGCTGTAAAAAGAACATGAGAGCCTTGCTGTGGGCACTCAGCAGAGATCATCTGTCGCGGTTGCATTACAGGTTCCACTTGAAAATGGTCCTTAAACAAGTTGGCAATACTGGTTGGATCACACACACCATTCATGCTAACAGGGAGGCTGGCCTTAGGATTAAGTTTTTCAGTGGATTTCCAAAAGTTAACAAAATCTTTAGAAGTATGATGAGCAGCTAGCATATCCATCCTAATCTGTTCCTGATTATTCTGACACCACTTAAGTTTGGACTTAAACTCCTTCCTGGTGCTACACATGCTCTCATATAAATGACCAGCACTAGGTTTACCATACAACAGCCACATGTGATAAGCAAGGCGAGCCTCCCCATGAGCCTTTCTGACATGCCTGTTCCAACCTACAACTCGAGCTCGTTTTCCTTTTTGACATTCATCATAACACTCTATAGCCGCTTTAGTTAAAATATTTACTATATTGTTATACATTTCATCAATCAAATCTCTATGTTCTAATTTATTACACATAGTACCACTACATGCAGACATTTCCACAGGAAAATGTATATTTTTTAATTTATCATTACACAGCTGATTATATTTTTGTGTTTGACATTCATTCCTTACTCCCCATTTTACTCTATTTATAGGTTTACTATTTAATATTATCATAGGTTTAATAAGTTCAACATTACACCTTAACACAAGTGGAAAGTGATCTGACCAATAAACATTATAATCTACATCTACACTAAGTACAGTTTGATAGGCCTCCTCTGAGGTCACACAATGATCTAACCAACGCATACAACCATGTACATCACTTAAATATGTATATGAGTCCGATGATAATTTCTCTATATCAGCACAAAGCCATTTTTGTTCACTACAAAAGTCTAAAAGTTCCTTACCAAATCTTTCCCCAGGGTGGGCATTAAAGTCACCCAATATGTACACTGCCCCAACATCATTACTTTCTACAATAGCACATATTTCACCTAGGCACTGAGTAAATTCAGACAAGTTTTCAGCACAGTCCGTAGGCATATACACTGAGAATAATAGGAATGATCGCTCATTCCTAGAAACCTTTATAGCGGTGAGACGCACACTTTTACACTGTATCACAGTAACATTCGGGAACAAGGCTTTTCTCCAGAGTATCGCGACGCCGCCATATGGTCTCCCACGCAGCATACCTGTTGAGGTGTCAACAGCTGACGTTCCTGTATGGCTGAAGTTGTCATCAATGCTACCAAGGAAAGACAGGTCATGTGGCAGTAGCCAAGTCTCTTGTAGTGCAATGATATCTGCATTTTTGCACAGTGATCTAATACACTCCACAGATCTTGTTACTGATCTGCAATTAAAGCTTACAATTACACAGTTAGGTGTATTGTCCATATAATTTTATAATTATTTCAATTCTGCACTTCTCCTAGGAGGCCCTTTCTTGCTCTTGAAATCGACATATCTTCGAAATGAGATGCCTTCAGGCCATAGGTCATTGGCCATGAAAATGTCAATCTTATGCTTTGGCACCATTATCTTATAAGAATTATACTCAGAGAGCTGCCTTTTGGTTTTAAGCTGCTCTAATATCACTTCTATGTTGGTTTTCCTAAATATATAATCCTTTATGTCACTGGTGGCGGTATCCTTGTTAACGTTGTAAATAAAGATAGGAATTTTTATTTCCGCAGCTTTAAATCTTTCATCCGGCTCTGTCACTGCTTTACCTTTTAATCCCAGTAATCTATTTCGCACTCTTCTTCTTTGTACGAGCTTCCACTCCTGACTTGGACTTTCTTTCCTCCATTCTTTTCCATTATTCATAATTTGGCCAAAAGATTTTGTTTTCGACACATCAAAGAAGTCCATAGAAGCCATATTTGCTGACTTCGGCGATTTATTCTCCAACCGCATACTGGAATTCGAGGATAACGCGTAATTGTTATTACGCATAGGCGCCATTTCTTTATCACGTCTGTTCTGCATTTTTTCACTCGGCACCGGTGAGTGTGGGACTGAGACGGCTATACCTCTGTGACTCACGCGCGACAAAGTCGGCTGTTGAATTTGAATCTGTGCCGGCGATGAAATTGCACTATGGATACGTAATAATTCTCCACTTGTATTATTTTCAGCTGATTTGGGACTTATGTCTGTATGATGTAGTCCCATGGGACCACTATCGCACGAGTAGCTCGTCATTAAATTAGCACCCCTTCTATTGTTCACAAAACCGCCGAAATTATTCACTAGTGATGCTTGTTTCAAATTTGTCAAATCATTCTTGAGCTCTTCAAATTGTTGAATTGTAACGTATTTTTCTGGAAATATTTTCATCTCATTTTGAAGGATTATGAGATCTTTTAGTAGACGCGTGACATCTATATGGTCAAAAGTAACCGGCGGTAGTTTTTGTAGATCGCGAGCAACAAAAATTGGCACTTTTTCCGAATCTGTTTCTTTAAACAGGGTTATAATGTCGTACAGATCTCTCTCTACTTTTCTATCTTTCCTCCTAGTAACTATTCGCTTCTGGGTGTCAATAGATTGAAATAACAGGGTTTTCGCTTTATCTATCTCAGTGGCGGTGAACGCCGTAGAACACAGGCGTACGATTCCCTCCTCGTCCATCACATCGGCCTTATTTTGGCTATGTGCCATCGTAATGACGGGAGAAGCGAAGACGCGCATACTGAATATAGTTCGACACAAAAGAGTAGAAACGGAACTAAATTAAAGTGTATGTGTTGATGAAATTGTTTTTACTCTTGTAAAAGACA
Organism: Hemistola chrysoprasaria; assembly: GCA_947063395.1. NCBI lineage: Eukaryota > Metazoa > Arthropoda > Insecta > Lepidoptera > Geometridae > Hemistola > Hemistola chrysoprasaria. Next base: position 5,783,132 of record OX346733.1, on the reverse strand, counting down.
GTGGCGCCCCCATTATTTTCTACTCTTTTGTGTCGAACTATACTAAATCTGTTTCACGTGACACTGATTGACCTCGTTGCGTTAGAGTCCCGAGTGAAATTATTATTAATTTGGTAGACGCGATTAAGCAATTATTATCTTTATTTGTTTGCGTTTAGGGTCGTATATCGAATGAACGTGTATGATTATTTAATTCGTTAAAATTAATAGCAGGCTGGTGTTAAGTGCGAATATCGTCTTGGCAAATAGCATATACATAGTAATTAGCATGCTAAGACTAATTAATTCGCATGCTTATGAAATTAATGTGAAATCGCATTAATTACCATCACTACCGGGTTGTGTCGGCGGGGTGAGTCACCGGGTCGGTGGCTTTGGTGTATATTTAAGGTCGCGTCGTTTTCACATTATAATTTTGGTTTTATAAGATAAGACTAATTCTAAAATTTTCTTATGTGCAATAATAATATTTTTAGCATATCTATTAAATAAATTAAACTAAGCAATTGTTCTACTAAACTAGGAACGCGCGTTGCCATTAAAAAAAAACTTTGTACTTAACCTTTATAAATGAATCGGCGATATTAATAGGACAGGGCTACAATATTTGATAATCTTATTGCGAATAACATCCTCTACCCGGCAATATATTATAATATAGACAGAGTAAGGTTTTCAAAATTGAGTACTATTTAACTATAAACTTTGTGTAATTCGGGCTCTAAACTACTGTCATTCTCTGTCCTCTGTCATTTCTATAAGTATTATCTATGTTTCTATTTAATGACTGAGACTGAGTGAAACGAAACGCAGTAAGTTTTTTTCTCTATGTTGTGGGTGCTTGCATTTGTGTTGTCCGGTGTTTGAGACGCTTGGAATTCGCTTTCAATTTCTTCGTAGGAAAAATGTCGGGTGATACCGATAAAGCAAAAATCAATGACAATCAGGTATAGTTGTGATACACGTTGTTTTAATAATTTTCTACATACTTGTGCGCGTCCAAAGAGAGTAATTTCAACAGTGAAGTGATGTTATTTCCGTGTTATATCACAAATGTTTGTCGTGCGTCTCAACATGGCTGACAGAACGTTTGCTTCCCGCTAAAAGCGCGAACTACGCCACGGAGGGTTGTGATATGAGTCAATATTTCGCATTTAAAACTGTGAATGCCATCATGATCGGTTATCGAAACTGATTCTAATGTGATATTTTTCAGCATTTCGCATATTTTGGACACCCCCGCCCCTTTGCATTTCGCTGCAGGGCCTTTGTGCACGATGTACGACATTGATATGAAATCCGCATGACCTTGATATTTGGTTTCTTGCGATTATTCAATTTTAGAGGCGGCGCGCTATGTTGTTTTCCACTGAGCGGCGACCTCGCGACTCAATATTTACGCTCGCTACTCGGCGAGCAATGTAAATAAAACACGGATACCTCATTTCGGGGGCCTATACTGACCTCTTTTTTTTTGCAGGAAGTTTTTTTTGCCGATTGTTATGCAAATATATACTTACAATCTAAGGCATAAAAGAGATTAATTACTTAAATAATCATCATGAGGTTATTAAATTTCTTAAAGAATGTGCCTTTTAGTATTGCTGAATGTTCACAATTCACAATATCCAGTGTGTATACAAAAGTATAGCAGTGATGAAGATAAGTTGTTCAAGAATAAGACCTATTGCTATAGTAATAAGATTCAATTCGGCTTGGCGCCAATATAGTGACGCTAAGTTACTTCAAACTCCAATAGAATGGTGTGTCCAATAAGTTCTTGCAGAATTGGACATAAATTATTGCCATTTTTATGTTATTTAAACATTGGTCAAAATATTAAAGTATGGAATACCTACCAATAAACATCAATCAGAATCTATAAGAATGTGGCTTCATAGAAATGTATTGATATCTTTTAAAATGTCTTATATGTGGACACTAGCACCCTCGTCTTAATTCATATAATTGTTGGTATCAAAGTATCAACTATCAATCAATGTGTACTGTGTACATTACTTTTCACTTAATAAAACTTAAATACAGAATCTTTGTGACCAAGCTTTACTCGGCAAACAAAACTAATCTAAATACAAAAATGTATCCATATCAGCTTGATGAGATCCAATAAATACCTATTACAGGATTTACTCATTTTAATATGTACAAAGATATTATAAAACAAAACATAAATTATAACACAGAATATGAACAAGTTTGAAGATAAACATTTCTCACAGAAGGAAAATAATTATAATAAGTCAAAGTTACATGTCGACTAGGCATACATCTTAACCTCATGTGACAAAATGAATTTAAACTTCTTAAAAAAGCCAACATGCTCTCTAAACTTTTCTCACAATGAGGACTTCGGACTAAGTAATAGACGGACCAGCGGTGCTATTCATGTTCTCGGTCACTATCACTAGTGACTATTATCTTGATTTGACATTAAGCACAAATGTCAAAAGTCCAGTTACTAACCAAAGAAGTTAAACCTACTAACTAGACAGTGCTCACAACTCCTTTAATTTTGCAAATTTTGATAGTGCAGTCTTAGAAGGATAAAACGTCTTTGTTAGTAACTCATGCCTGATAGTGATTGGTGATTATGAAGAACTATAATAGCACCGCTGATCATCCATAAAAAAATTACTTACTAAAAAACTTACTTCAAATAGAAGGAGGTTTAACTGTATTTGAATTTATGTTTGTCAAATGATTACTCTGCCAAATTAAAAGTTCATTTTCACAATTCTTTTTCGTTTTGTAGATTCGTCACATAAAAATATCGGATTAGTTAGAAATCTAAGGGGGAGGCCTATGCCCAGCAGTGGACTACCTACCTATAATGATGAAGTTATAAAGTTTAATAAATTTGAATCCGAAAGTGCTTCTTGAAGAACTTATCAAAAACAATTAATTTAACTCTTAGCACATGTAGGTAAATGTAGGTAGGTATTGTAGTGGTAGGCCATTGTGTTTAGCAGGGGACCGCCTGAGGAAGTACCACACCTTTGCCAGTTATTCATCCCCCATGCAGTAATGTGCAAACATTACTGTGTTCCGGTATGAAGGGCAATGTTTCCAGCGAAATTACTGGGCATGATGAGATTCACCAACTCATATCTCAGGGTGACAGGCGCAGTACAGTGCCGCGCAGAATTTTGAATTATAAATCACTGGGTTGCACTGTGTTTGATATCGGCAATCATGATGCTTACCATCAGGCACCTGATTTGTTCGTCTTGTCACTCACTATCATAAAAAAAAAAAATTGTAGGTAAAGTATATAGATCAGTTTTAGTTTTATCTAAAAATTAACTTTATGTCCTAGGATGAAGACAAGAAATCAGGTGCAGGTGACGGGCAGACAACAGAAGACGAGTCGTCACAGGACTCAAAGGGTGAGTCGCAGCCATTGGCCGATGTGAAAGGTAACGCCGATGTAGATAAACCAGATCCCGAAGACCAGCCACAAGGTCAGCCTCACCAATTGCATTCTGGCAAATGTGATCACATGTGTTGTCATGTCAGTGTTCATCTACATCGCTACTAACCTTTTGGGGCTGTTATGTCATGTGTCTGCATGGTGTTGTATTTGTTCTAAAGACACTAATCTATTAAAAATGCAAAGAGAACGAGATATAAAATTAATTCTAAGTAACGCATGACACATAAAAATTAAATTAAAAACAATCATCATCAATCATGGTTGCCTGGAAGAGATCGCTCTGAGCGATAAGGCCACCAGTTGTTTCTATAGATTTAAATTTTTCGTTGTTTATTTTCTGTTATATTGTGGTAGCAATAAAGAGTTTTCATTCATTCAAAAAAACTCGCATCAAAATTGGTTCATTAGTTTAGGAGCTACGATGCCACAGACAGATACACAAACAGAGACAAACTTGTAGCGGGGGTTAAAAGCCTGTTCCTATAGCTTGAGCCATAATATGGATTGGCACAAAAGTTCGTTGACATTCTGTATTTGTCAATGAACTTTTGTGCCAATGGCTCAAGCTAAAGGACCAGCCTTTTAACCCCACTACAACAAGTTTGTCTCTGTTTGAATGTCTGTGGCTTCGTTTACCCGTTCACTGCATTTCTTGGTACAGGGTAGAGAGGGGTGTCAAAGTCAAGCTCCTTACGAACAGACTAACTTAAGAGGGTGATTCATTGGCGAGTAAAACCGATGGTACATCAACGAGCCGGCGAGCAAAAGGTATAAATCGTTAATGGAGCACCTTTAAAACCGCGTACTTGTAGGTGCTTCATCAATCATCATCTTGTAGGTGTGTGGCACGCCGGCTCGTTTACATACCGACGGTTTTACTCGCCGATGGATCACCCCTTTTAGGCCGTGGTCCCACCAACGGCGAGTAAACGATTAACTATCGACTATTTTCTCGCTCAAGAAACGTACAATAGATATAACATTCCGTGTAAATAAAAGAGATGCATATACAAATAGTTGATCGCTGACTGTTCACACTGCCGGCGACGACTCGCTTTACTAGTTTTACCGCTAAGCGACGAGCTTTCAAAAATAAACTCACTCAGCAATACTCGTTCAGCGATACTCGCCCGCTTCATCATTTCTATACAGTGCGGCATTGAAAGTAGACGTGCGATGGATACCAAGAAATCATTGCTACTCTCATTTTTGTCTAGCTCAGACGACGACGATGATGTATTTTACGATAGTGTTTTTGTAGTGGCAGTGGCAATACAGAGAAAACGCAAGAAATCGAGAGAGAAAAAAAGACGATTTTGGATGGAAAATTTTAATTATTTAAGAAAACAGTATAGTGAGTTCAGACTTTTTTATGAATTGCAAGATAATCAATTTCGTTCATATTTTAGAATGACAAGAGATGAGTTTGAATATTTGCACAGTTTAATAGAATGTGACATAAAGAAAAAAGATACAAATTATAGAGAAGCTATTAGTACAAGAGAGCGTCTTGCTATTACATTAAGGTAAGTTTGTCTTAAATTAATCAACAACAATTTCGAGCAACAAAACCTAATTATTATTTGTTGCATCGCTTGGAGTGGTTTGAGTGGCAGGCATTAAATCTTGGATAACTATTTCTTGTTGAGTTTGCTGCACACCAGAAACGCTGGGTTCAGTTTGCTGCCCAGCGGAAACGCTGGGTTCAGTTTGCTGCACACCAGAAACGCTAGGTCCAGGTGAGTATATAGAACCGTCTTCTGATACATAATTTGTCTGATTTGTAGAAGGAGTATTGTAACCATAATTATGTGAGTAGTAACCAGAATAGTTTGTATTGGCAATATTTTCTTCTGCATCCATTACCGATTGAAACAACTTTCTTTTTATTGCTCTTTGATGAAACTCCGGCATCTGTTTTGTACTTTGGTACATTGAATCGAAAAATGCTTTCAACGGATCACCTGATGTAAGTACTTCTTTACGTAAGTCGTCCCTCTGAGCAGTTCGTTTGTCTCGATTTTCATTAATTTCTTTTAAAAAATTGAGCAAAGAATCTTCTTCATCATGGACTATTTCATCAGTCTTCCTTTTTTTGGTACTTGTCTCTACTAGTGAATAGTCTCTACTATCTTCTGTACTAGCTGTTTCCTCCAAACTTATAGAAATATCAGGATTTGGTGAAACATTTGTATCCCTTTCCGTATTTGTCATATATGGAAGCAGAAATTCCATGTGCCTCATGTATTTCCAGGGTTTTATGGTTTTTTGCGACTGTCCAGTTGTTGTCTTGCTAATTTTTTTAAGTTTTTCACGGTGAGTGTCTCGCAAATGTTTCCATTTTGTCTTTGCCAGTGAAACTGTAAATAAAACAAATTATTTTAAAAGTAATAATATAATCAAACAGTGTTATTCTATATCAGGTGTACAAAACGATGTAGGCTGAAACTAGGGTCAATTTAAATTTTTTTATGTATATTTTTAGTATTTTTGCATTTACAATGCTATTTTTACTTGAATTATTTAAATAATAGAAAAAAGCGACACACCTCCCAACTAGCTCAGGCTGGATGTTTTTTTATGTTTTTTATATGTTTTTTTATGTATTTAAAATTGACCTTCGTTTCAGCCCGTTTGTACACTTAATCAAGAATCACACTGTATGTTAATTTCATGTGTTTAACTATTAATAAAATACGTTTTTTCGGTAATTCTTACGTAAGCATTTACATTATTTTAATTTAACTAGGTATCGTTTCGGCCAGTGGTCGCAGCAGGCCGAAACATCAGCTAAAAAGGAAAAATAAATTAATATACGTCAGAATAACCGAAAAAACAGGTATGTCTCGTGAAAACTACAGATCTAAAATACATACATAGGTATTCATAAATATTTTTATTTGTTTTCAGATTTCTCATAACCGGAACTACATATAATGCACTGGCAAAAAGCTATAGAGTAGGCCGTTCTACGCTCTCGCAAATAATACCAGAAGTATGTGAATCGATATGGACCAGGTTACAGCCAAAAGTAATGAAGATTCCTACTGAATCTGAGTGGAAAGTTATAGCGAAAGACTTCGATGATTTGTGGAATTTTAAAAATTGCCTTGGTGCTATTGATGGCAAGCACGTGGTAATATTTTCACCCCCTAAATCAGGATCACAGTATTTTAACTACAAACACACATTTTCGATTGTACTGTTGGCAGTTGCTGATGCTCATGGGAGATTTATAATGATCGACGTTGGATCAATGGGCAGGTTCAGTGACGGAGGAATATTCACAGATAGTAACTTCTATAGTAAGTTGCAAAACAATGGATTGAGATTGCCCCTTGATGAACCTCTATACGAAGGAGGTTTGCCTCAGCCTTATGTTTTTATTGGTGACTGTGCATTTCCTTTGATGACACACTTATTAAAACCATACCCTGATCATGAAAGGTTAGATAATGACCAGACAGTATTCAATTATAGATTGAGCAGAGCACGCCGAATGATAGAATCTGCGTTTGGTATGTTGGTGCATAAGTGGCGTATCTTTTTTAGGCCATTAAATTTTAAAATATGTACAGCAAAAATAATTGTGAAGGCTGCGTGCGTTTTACATAATTATGTAATACATAATAAATTACAAAACAGCCTTCAAGAAATCGACAACGTACAGTCAGAATTTCCTTATAATTTTTCAAGTAATGGCTCAGAACAGTCCCCAGCTGATCTAGAAAATGCCTTTTTCGTGAGAGAATATTTCAAGGAATACTTTAATTCCGTTGGAACGGTTTCGTGGCAGAATAATCGTGTGCAACATATATTGGACTCTGATCGTATAACACACAGAATTCTAAACTAATAATTCAACGTTGAAAAGACAATGTAAAAGTAAACGAATATATATTGCTACAATGCAATGGGTGTGCGTTTCGATCGCTCGGCAACTAAAATAAAATGACTAGTTTAAAAAAATACAATTTTAACGCTCAAAAGCAAAAAATTGTAGGTACGTATGGTATAACGTGACCGCGCCGGTTTTAGTTGTGTCTGAGCAATCGAAATGCACACATACAACTGTCAATATGATTAAATAAAAAACTTACCACTCGCCATGTTCGTTTTTTTTAAAATCTCTTTCCACGCTTTGTCCTTCACATCTAATTGTTTATAAGAAGTTAGTTTTGTGTCCCATAGACAAGGATATTGTCGGACACATTCAATAAAAAACTCCTCCATAGTGTCTTGGAACTTGCAACTAAAGTTGTTTCTAAACACGTGTGACGCGTACGCAGGTTTGCACAGGACTGAGCAAGCGAGTGGCGCGAGTAATCGCTCGTCGCACTTACACACTCGCTTATAGCCCGGCGACAAAACTATCGAAACTACACTCGCTTCCCGCTAATCGCCAACTCGTTTATAGTTTCTAGTTCTACTCGTTTCTCGTTCATCGTCGCCAGTCGGACCACTGCCTTAAGTTAAGTTCTGAGTTTCAAGCGAACCCCCAAAACCACCCTCTTGCCTATACGGCCATGATGTGGCTTTGTAGGCATCAGATTACTTCCTATTTATAAAAATGACTGATAAAATTAGGTGCGCGACTTATTGTTTTGCTTTTATATAATGTGAATAGGTTTTTACTGAACAAGCGTGCTCCAACTTAGGCCACATCATCACTTACCAGCAGGTGAGATTGCGGTCAAACGCCTTTTAAGTCTAAAACATAAAGAAAAACAAACCTGCAAAATACGACTTTTGCCGATGCACTAATATTTATTCTGCATAGTATGTACAAACTAGTACATTATACTGACTACAGAACGCAAGTCATAGTGTCTAGAAATGATAACTTAAAATAAGCGCGCTTAATTATAACGTCTTGGGCAAAGACTCTTTAAACGTGTAATCAGGCCTTAATTATAATCAGTTGCCCTTAGTCAATTAACACTATTTTGTCTACCAAGTGTGCAAATCATGTTTAAATTGTTATTTGTCAATGTTACTATTAACCATCACGTTTTTTGTTGGTGATTTACAAATCACAAAACAACAAACATAAATTTTACAAAATATTGTGTGCTTTTAAGAAGTTTGGTGTGTCCTTTCTGTTTATCGATAAAGCCTTTCTATTTATGTATCTTTGCCCAGTAGATGGCAATAGGCTCGCCCCATATTACATGGAACCAAAAAATACTGGCGGAATGTAGGTGTACCTACTATGGGACTGAGTCTTTGGCACACCTCTGCCTACCCCTTCGGGAATAAGGCGTGATTTTATATATATATTTTAATATATAAAATATTTATATATTTTATATATTAATTGACAGTGCTTTCACACCTTTGCCTAACACATTTAATTCTCATGATAACATTAATATACCATATTGTTAAGAACCTAAAGTTCGGATCAGTCTGGCAACTTTTAAGTTCATTAATCTGTTCATAAACACCACATCATCTTCTAATTTTTGTGAGAAAGGCCTATATAGTTTCATGTAAATTTTCATGTTGAATAAACTTAAGGTTTTGCCAAACACGACGCGCGCATTAGAGCTTTATGCCGCGTCCAGATTACGAGCGGCAAACCCTAGAACAGTGCCGCGTTCGAATGTGCTGCACCGCGAACCGATATCGGTTTTCCGCCGCATCAAAGGCATAGAACAAATACTATGTATCAAAGCAGCGCGCGCGAGCTGCGCTTCATCCATTTACGCGCGGCAAACTTTCGAACAATGGTACGCGCGGAGACTTATATTGACCTACTGTTTCTGAAGTCTGAAGCCACCAATATGTCTGACAGTTGATTTGCAAATTAATTGAAGATAATTGGCCGCAGCAACGTTGGGGTGTAGTAAGTGCAAGGTCCACGATAAGCTCTGAACATAATTCTTAAAGGCTATGCACACTAAAGGCGGCATCTGTTCACCATAGCTTCTGTGATCATAACATACGCCCACCGCCCGGGTAGCAAGGATGTCACCTGCATGCCAACAGTGCCGTTGACAGTGTTTATGTAATATTATCTACTGCACAAAAACTGCATCCAAACTACAACTGCATCAAGTGTGCAGTTGAAGGAATGTAGACCGTCTGTTAAGGCCTTAAAACACCTATACTTTGCCGCATCAGTATCACTATTTTCAATTTATGTAACGTCATAATGTAAAAGATAAGTTTATCGGTTGTTGACATTAAATTTGGCAAAATATTTTTTTTATACTTATTGTTAATATAGTTATTGTTTGACTTATTTTAGGTACACGTGCTCAGTTTTCTTGCATTAAGAAAATCACTGCATTGAAGACTCTCATAGTACTCGAAGATCACTCGAAATATTCAATATACCTAATTGTTATACATATTTTTTATCTAAACTAATATTTTTGGTATCAACTGGAGATACGTTTTTGTGGTATTTGATACTTTTTAATGGCCAATGAACTCGCAAACCAATTTGTTTTTCTTTATGTAAACTTAAACATTAAATTTCGATGGCGGATCCTGTAGTTTCATTTGGCACTGTCGTCAATACCGTTCTTTACAACGTACACTATCTTATCTTCACGTATAATAACGTGATCGCCGATCGTGAATAACATATCTATCTAATCGAATTCTGGCAGCATGCGATGAATAGATATTTATACACATTACCGAACAAAGTTCCAAAAAGTACACTACGGACAGATTTTCAATGAAAACCTTGAACTCGCACTTTTGCTATTATATGAACGGACCAACGACACCAATAATGTACAATAATATTGATAACAAATTAAAAAAAAAAAACTTCTAATTACATATACACATGCAGCAAAAAAGCAATCACTTTATTTGGTTATACGTGTTTTCCAAATCACAATAACGCTTAAACACAATAAAGCCCAATGCACACTGCACACATAACCGCGGGCCGGATGACATTGCATTCCTTGTATTTGTATGGAGGATAACGACACACAATAATACCTAGCGTGTGCGGGACGGGTGCGTTTCCTTGTATTTGACACCCAACCAGTCACGCGCGCACCTATATTGTGTGTTTTAAGCTTAATGTTAACTTGGTCAACTCATCCAAGAGACACACGGCAGTGTGTCTCTTGGACAATTTCGCAAAACACCGGGCGTGGTGATACTTTTCAGACGTTCATCATCATCATCATCATATCAGCCATAGGACGTCCACTGCTGAACATAGGCCTCCCCCTTAGATTTCCATCCAGTCCGGTTGTGGACGTCCTACGCTGCGCTTACCAGTCCGTGGTCTCCATTCGAGAACTTTACGGCCCCATCGGCCATCAGCTCTACGTGCTATGCGCCCTGCGCATTGCCACTTCAACTTGCTAATCCGCTGGGCTATGTCGGTAACTTTCGTTCGTCTACGGATCTCCTCATTTCTGACTCGATCTCGCAGAGAAATCCCGAGCATAGCCCTCTCCATAGCTCGTTGCGCTATTTTGAGCTTACTGATAAGGCCCACAGACGTTGCTTAACCCAATTGGGTATTCATGAAAGGTTATAAATGATCTACGGATATACGACAAAAAAATATGAGTTCACCTCTTTATTCAATTATTAGTGTATACAATCTATTATTATTCGATCGTTATTTATAGGCATAATCTAGAGACCCAGTAAATAACCAGTTCTGTGTCTGGTTTGACAGGTCACTATTACCTATATAATATAATATTATAATGAAATCATACATTTTACAAAACATTAGAAAGGCTCATCATTGGAAATTAGCACTTATTTACACACACTTTACAAACATATTCCCATAAACATCACGGTTTTTATATTATCTTGTTAAACAATAATAAAAATTTGCAAAGTCTGGTTCCTTCCTATCAGGGGTCCCATTTCTGGTGATAAACGATCGAGAAGCCATATTATCGGTTACAAACGTAGGATCAAATGTAGAAAATCCATGGGGATAAGTTCTATGCTGCCCCATTTCCAGACCATTTATTTCTCTCTGGACAACTTACATTTTTATAGTTGTCTTTTTAACTATAAGAAAAGTGTACCGAAAATCTATTCATAAATTAGCCTTGCCAAGAAAATAAAGTTTATTTAGCCAACATTTTTTCTACTGTAATACATATTCAAAACATCTAAGTTTCTATAAAATCTACCGAACAGAAAACAATAAAATTGTTGTTTTATAATCAGGTGACACAAAAGATGCGACAGCCAACGGCAAGGATGACGACGCGGGCGGCGACGACTCCAAAGATGATGAGAAGGATGGCGACAAAGCCGATGCAGACGTTAAAAAGGTACAATACTACAATTATGTAAAGAAGTAAGGATTTTCATGAAGTCACAAGTACATGCACCAAAGTAAGACCGCACAGCGTATTCTTTGACCTGCAAAAGTTGGTCACCGTTTTGCGGTACACGCATTCACTTCACTATGTATTATAAAATGTTAAATGACTCACTGACTCACACTTACATGCAACGCCGAGCCCAAACCGCTAATTCTAGAGACTTAAGTACTTGGAATGTAGGTTCGTTTCGTAATCTGGACGTGTACTAAGAAAGGATTTTTAATATTACACATTCTAAGGGGTCCAAAAACTTTTGGTAACTAACCTTACTAACCTAACCATTCCGATATGATTGTTTTGCCATAGGAGGAAAATGGTGAGACCCACGACGACGATGACAAAGATGTAAAGACCAACGATAAGGCGGCCAAGAAACCACCGCCGAAGAAAAAGGCAAAGAAAGAGGTATGTTTCAACAATATCGATATATCTCTATGTATTAAATATAAGTTTTTTTTTTTCAACGCATTTCACATTTATCAACACAAAGCCCAAACCCTTGGACTTACAGAGCTAAAATTTGCACACAGGGCAAGGCCAAAACACGTTACAACGTTTATGACGTTTGCAACACATTGATCTGCTTCTTTATGAACTTTATGCTAACTTAACTTTAGGTTTCTTGATTTGGGCAAGTCGCAATACAGTATTGTGCCACACCCATAAGTTTCCATGTAAGCAAGGAACAAGAAAGAAATTCCCTAAATTCCCACGGATTGATCGCGGAAATTACGCTAGTATTTACTGGCCACTCTGAAAGAAACTTTTATTGAATGAGTATTGGTATGTATTTTAATGAGTTAATCAATGTTTGTAGGACACCGAAGAAGAAGACGAGGAGGACGAGGAAGAAGAGGAAGAGGAAGATGAAGAAGGTGAGGACGGTGAAGAAGATGAAGAGAAAGAGAAGAAACCCGCTAAAGAAAAGTATGGACTTTTTAATTACTTTTTTTTTCATGTAATTACACTTTTAAAATGAATTCAAAAAAATGATCGTCTTTTTTATAAATAAAATGTAACACTAAAAGTGTTTGTGTAGTTAAAAACTATTCAAAACGAAAACTAAATGTATGCAAAGTAACCAGAAAAGTGAAACCTACTTATAGTAATAATTAGTTAGCACTACAAGCTATGCAGAGAGAACTATCTTCGGCATTTCTCTACGAAATCGAAACAGAAACGAGATTCGTAGATGAACAACGAGGCCGACATAGGCCAGCGGATTAGCAAGTTGAAGTGGCAATGGACCTGCCCAGGGCACATAGCGCGTAAAACTTATGGCCGATGGGGCTGTAAGGTTTTCGAATTTGGTCGTGGTTTCGTTTTCGAAACCACGGACTGGCTAGCGGAGCGTAAGATGTCCATCCACACGGTGGACAGACGATCTAATAAAGGCAGCAGAAACACGCTGGATGCAAGCCACTTACAACTGGACTAGATGGAAATATATGGGGAGGCCTATGTTCAGCAGTGGACGCTCAGCGGCTGAGATGTTGATGATGATGGGAAATTGGTTTGAAAAAAATTGGTATTAGTTTTACAGTATTATTAGTAAAAACTGTTTTACTCGTAAGACCAAATTCTCTTAACCAAGTGTGTAATCAAAACAACCACCATTATTTTTAAATTAGAGCAAAGAAACCGGCAAAGAAAACTAAAGCTGCTGCTGCTGATGACGAAGAAGGTGACGATGAAGAAGGTGATGACGAAGAAGGCGAGGAAGAGGAGGAAGAGGAAGAAGAGGAGGCGCCTAAACCTAAGCCTAAGAGAGAGGTTACACTTTACTTTTATTTTTGATGTTTTGACTGTGGAGAGAGGTGTTAGAGAGTCAATTTGGTCTTGACTAAGAATCCGAAAGGTTCTACTACAGCAAATAAATTAATGCATTTGAAAGGTTCTACTACAGCAAATAAATTAATGCACTTTTTCCGCGTTTGAATTCGGCGTCGCACGTTTTTTGTATTTGGCCGCCGTCGTGTGAATTAAATATTTTATCCATATAAAACGTATGCATCTTGTATTTTTCTAACATACATTGGAACAATTCAATAATATGAGAATATTTGTGGTATCTGTTTGATTTCATAAAATAAATCTAGTTTGAAATGAGAAATATATGGTGGGCTTTGACAGATCTTATGACCCTACACAGATTTTTGAAAACCCTCGTTATCATATTGAGATATCTTCCCATCGTTATTTCAGGCGTACCTTTCATGAACAAGTTTATGTTATCTTAAGGAAAGGCCAGGTCAAAAGTACCAACAACCGACGAGCATGCATGAAGAATGTCACCTTAAAAAGTGTCATTGCTCGCTCCGTGGGCGCATCATTAGCGTAGAGCGTGCAAAAAGATGGTGGTCGTATCATATTGTAATTAATAATATTTATAAATGTACAGCCAACGGAGCCCCCAGTCCCCCTGCCGGCGGGTAAGGGTATCCCTCTCGGTCACATCGGCAACGTGGAAGTATCACTCTCACGGTTCAAGACTCAGGACCAGAAACTACTGCATCAGTACTTGTATGGAGTAAGTCCGTTTACATTATAGTGTGTTGTAAAATAATCTGAAAAGAAAAATAACCGAATCATTGTCAAAAAAGTAGGACTTAATGGGATTTTATGCAAACGGGACATTGACTGCCTCGGTGGCGTAGAAAGCGCATGCTCGACTGGCAATCAAGAGGTCCAGGGTTCGATCCCCAGGTCTTGCAGTGTTAAATATTGGATTTTTCCATTAGGAATTATCTCAATAACTGCCTGGAGTCTGGAACTGTGCCCGGTAGATGGCAATAGGCTCGCCCCCTATTACATGGGACCAATAACATACTGGCGAAATGTGGGTGTATCTACTGTGGGACTGAGTCCTGGGTACACCTCTGCCTACCCCTTCGGGAAAAAGTTGTGAATGTATGTTTATGTGGGACATAACGCAAAATCGGAAGATTCCTGAGTACGGAAATCACCCTTACCGAAACGTTTTGCTACATCAGTTGCACTTAAGAAAAAGAAGTTTATATTTCAGCATTAAATGTATGAGAATCTGGTGATGTTATCTAAAATATCCATTATCGTCTCAGCAACTATGCCTGGATCGAAACGTGAAGCGCAACATAAAGAAGTTCAAGGGGTACGAGTGGGCGATCGGTTCCTCGGATTACAAGGCCAAGCTCGAGGAGACCACCAAGATGGAAATGAAACAACTCAGGACCATGTGCGAAATGCTCGACTTGGATAAGAAAGGTAACACTTCAGTCTTCAATGATCTCTACAGAATGTTCCTTGACCTCAGAAAATGTTGATGTGTTTCATGATAATCATGTTCAGCCATTTGAAGATTGTCATCTCTTTTCTAGCAGCTGAAGGTTTGAGCAACTTCCAGTTGTCTGATTGATTCGAAATTTGGTATTTTGTCACTTCAATTGCAATGATTTGATAAACTTGACCTGATGCTGCAACATCAAGTTGAGGTGGGCCTAAAAGTGTCTGGGCTCATTGGAATTGTCAGGCTATTCAGGTTACAGATAGATGGTAATTGAGGTCCAATATCAGAAGGAATCACTCGTACCTACGGAGATTGATGAAAAAAAGGTTGGTCATAAAAGTACTTAATTAAAAATTAACAACGAATAAAAACTTTTTGATTGAAGTGAAGTACGCTGGAATAGTGGAAAATTTTCGAATAGTAACTCTGATTATGTCGTTTAACATTTAATTTTATCAATTTTTCGGTTACTACTTTTGTAATTTATTACCAGTTATAGAGAGTTAGTTAATTTAATTATAACATTCATATTCATCACAAGTCTGTTCATTAGTGGCCGAAGATGACAGAAGCCTTTATGGAATGGGTTAATTATATTCGGATGAAACGGTGAAATACAAAATATGAATTTGGTAAATTTTTCATAGGATTGTGTAAAATTAGTCTACGCGATTAAGCGGATGCGCTAAGTTTCATTTTCTTATTATTTATTATTATTCAATTCAATAATTTTCTTATTATTTATTATTATTTATTTATTATTATTTAATTCAATTTATAAGTTATGACACTATTTATTTCTAATTTCAATCAATTATTATGTCGATTCATTTTATTTTGTATTTTTTATTTGTTAATTTGTATTGTAATTTAATTTAGTAAATAATATTGTGTACCTATGATCATTGTTGGTCGAAATAAACGATTAATAATAAGTCGTTGTAAATGTTTAGGATCGGCGTCGGAGCTGTCGAGTCGCCTGGTGGGGTTCCTGCAGCAGCCCGTGGCCAACAGCCCGCACGCGCGCGGCGTGGCTCGCGCGCCGCCCGCGCCCGCCGCCACGCCCGGCGGCCGCCCGCGACGGTCCGCCGCCCTCAAGGTCAACAGAGGTCAGTATTCTATTACCGAGGGGTGCCACACCACAGTTTAGGCATCGAGTGCCGAAGACACTTGCCGGCCATATGGTTGCCCCTCTGCATTTTCTGTGATTATTGCAGTGATTATTAATTTTTAAACCATCTACAATCCGTATTACACATAATATTGTTGCGCTGTTGTCCAAATAAAAGAAGGAACAAGTAATTCATAAAATAATAACTTACTAAAAAAAAGTTTACCTACTGAATTAATTCACAATAACACACTTATCTATATTGATTTATTTATTATCTATATGTTTTTACCTATTTATGTATATTGGATCAAACTGCCTGGAGCCTGCCTGTGCCCGGTAGATGGCAATAGACTCTCCCCTCATTACATCGGACTAATGACATAATGGCGAAATGTGGGTATTATTACTATGGGACTGAGTCCTGGGTACACCTCTGCCTAACCCCTTCGGGAAAAAGGCGTGATTGTATGTTATGTTTTATGTATATATCGGCGAGAGGCAACCCTCGCGCTCGACGCGAAATCGGTTTCGAATCGGAATTTGAACGTTCGCGTTAGCTGATAAGGTTCCATTTCGTATGCCATAGAACGAGTAGTATATTATTCTAATACCTAAAAGCGTGATTCTTTTTTTTGTCCGTTAGTACTATTATTTATTCTATGTTCACCCACTTCTGTATTCACTACTTGGTTAACCAATGTTGTAGGAATCTTTGCCAACCATAATTATGCCGTTTTATCAGAAACTAATGTATTTTTTTATATATGACAGGTTATTCGGACGAAGAGTACGAGAGTGATCCAGAGACTAAAGTCAAAGGACCGAAACCAGCTAAAGACGGATCAGAAGATTCTGATGTAAGTTACCCCTCATTTTTGAAGGGTTTTGCGAACAAAAAATGCGTTGGAAGGCGGAAAATGTATTGGCTTCGTAACATCAGGCAATCGTCTGGAGTTAAGAATGTGGAACAATTTTTTAGGCTTGCTTTGGACCTTTAGTAATAGAGAGCCACTAAAAGAAGAAGAAAAATTTTGCTGAGTCGGTAATACAGATAAATTTTCCAAGGACAATTTCCAAAGACAAGGGAATTTATTGCTGCATGTCTAATGTGAACGCGCCATCTAATTTTCGACCGTTTGGTCACGCCCATTTAGCATAAAACTCGCTATTTTATCTATGTGTGATAGATAAATGACAGCTCGGGTTGATAACTACAAGCTGATCTGGGCGATCATACTATAGACGCCCATTACGATAGGTTAAGCGTCAATCAAGTGCTATCAATCATGGTTGATATTGAGTGACGGACGACATATAGCGTCCGTAACACAATAGGTTTTGCTGTCAGCTTTGCCACGGTCATGGCTATGATCGATGATTAATCTATCGTATAATGTGAGAATTGATGTCTATTAAGCAAGAAATGAGTTCCGTCACTCAGTATCACTAACCTAACGTATTGTGTAATCAGTGCCGTAAATAGGACGTTGCCGCCGGTGCCCAGGCACAGGGCTTAGACTCTAGGGGGCGCAAGAATGGCCAGACCAGACAGGACTATTATTCTTTTCGGTTGGCTCCTGATAAGTTCCCGCTGAGCCCCTAGTGCTCGATTCCAAGACATACGTACCTACTTGCCAGTATCATCAAAAACGTCTGTTAAATTAGACAAAGCTCGCATAGGGCGCATAAAAGGCCATTTTATTTAGTGGGATTACACTGGCACTGTGTAATCCCACTAATATTATAAGTGCGAAAGTTTGTGTGGATGGATAGATGTTTGTTACTCTTTCCCGCCATAACTGCTGAACCGATTAGGCTGAAATTCGGTATGTAGATAGTATAGACCCATAGGCTTCTTTTTATCCCGATATTTCTGCGGGAACGATGACTACGCGGGTGAAACCGCGGGGCATAGCTAGTTTTTCATAAATGCTCGTCAGTTGTGGGTTACCTTTGACCTGGCCTTTCCTTAATGCCCGGTTCACATTATTCCAGTCCACTAATCCAGCGAGTTAGTCCAGTCCAGTGCCGGACCGGATTATATAGTCCACAATATACCAGTCATTCAAAAGCTAGTTTGATTGGTGACACTATAGTGACAATGCTTTCCACAAAGAATTGCTACGACTTCTATACCTCGCATTAGTAATTTAGTACTCATCTCGATTGCGCACTAGGATAGAAATGATACTTTGACGTTGATAGTGTAAACGAAATTCCGAGTGGATTCGTACGAGCTTATTCGTACGGGTCTTAGTGCACTCGTACTGTGAAAACCGGGCTTAAGCCGCGTGTTTAAAGCGGGTAAAGCCGATTTTGATGGTCTGCAGTCTACTGTACGGGTATTTGGTAATATTTAATGATTTATTTCTTAATTGGTGTTTTTTTTTCTGTTTGTCAACGGAGGCAATAAATAACTCTGAATGTGGAGTTTTGGCGGGAGACCGAAGAATACAGTTTGACTCCCGTATCTATATCAATTATCGGTGCATTTTCGAGTGTTTAACGTGTAATAATGGTGGAATATTACGTGTTGAGTGTTTTCGAAGATGCACAAGTCTCTTGGCAAGTGATGCAGGAGGAAATGTGATTTTTCGTGTTCCCGCCAAAACTCCGGCAGCTTCTTGTAAAGACCACCACTTTACCAGAGCTGTGACTCGACCGGGCTTGCCCTGACTTTAAATTGACTAATTGACCATATTAACTTGAAAATTTATATAACTTGACACTGGCAATACATTCGTGTGGGTCCATAAAAGAAGAAAAAGAACTGAATGCAATGTGTGTTCAGGGATCATTCAACCCGAGCGGGTCGGAGGAGGCGGACTCAGACTTCGACCCGTCGGGCGGCGAGCCCGCGCCCGGCGCCGCGCGCAAGCGACGCGCGCCCGCGCCGCGCCGCCGCTCCTCGGGGAAGCCCGCCAAGAAGGGCTCCAAGTCCAAGTCCAAGCCCGGGAAGAAGGTAACTTGTCCCTCCGATGTTTGCACACACACCTGCAGCAGAGACATATATTACTCTACTTTTTGACAACTTTTTTAATTTGACAGCCTCATTGGGTCACGTGGTAGTAACTCTGCTTTCTGTGCCGCAGGTCCCGAGTTTGATCCCTGTCCAGGTCAAACATTTGTGTGCATGAACATGTCCGTTTGATCTGTATCTAGGTGTTATAAGCATATATATGTATGTATATCAGTCATCTGGTTAACATAGTACAGGCTTCTAGCCTAGTTTGGGACCAAATGACCGTGTGTGGAAGTTGTCCCATATTATATTATTATTATAACTATCTGACAACACTGGCGAAGCGACCTAAATTTGCCTCCGACACAAAAAGAAGCCGCTCTCGAAACGTCTTCAGACCATTTTCCACCTCGTCGTACCAGTGGTACTTAGGGCGCCCGATCGGCTTATTCCCGGTTACGCATCCCAAGTATCTCTATACCGCCCGATCCTCTCCCATCAGTTTAACGTGGCCGAGGCTCATGTAACATGTAAAATGTTAAGAAAAGCCTCGGTGGCGTAGTGGGCGCATGCTCGACTGCCAATCAAGAGGTCTCGGGTTCAATCCCCAGGTCAGGCCTAGTGTTAATATTGGATTTTTTCCATTAGGAATAATCTCAATAACTGCCTGGAGTCTGGAACTGTGCCCGGTAGATGGCAATAGGCTCGCCCCCTATTACATGGGACCAATAACATACTAGCGAAATGTGGGTGTATCTACTATGGGACTGAGTCATGGATACACCTCTGCCTACCCCTTTGGGAAAAAGGCGTGAATGTATGTTGTTATGTTATTGAAAGAAAAGAAAATTATAAGGGTCTTATGGTCCATTCTGCTGTTCATTATTTGTGGGGTGGGCGACCCCCATTCTCATCTGGTGGGAACTGTGAGACCCGGCAAAGGGACATATTCGGAGAATGGGCAGTAGCGCTCTCCGGCACCAAGTATTCCAACAACTACAATCACCAAGCCGCACAACAAACGTGGTGATTACGGCAAAATCCCCCCATAGGAATAGCTTATGGTGTTCTATGGGGAGGCCTATGTTCAGCAGTCCACTGCTTCTTTGTCTTATCTTTCGGCTGATGACGATGATGAACCATTTTTTGGTTCTTTGAAAACCTTACGCTCATTACCAGATTTTCTTTTTGCACGGATGTCAGAGCAACGTTAAAAAAATATGTAGGCAGACAATCAGGTCTCGTATTACTCTCGATTATAATCAACGATAGTATCCTGTCTGTGCTTTCTGCGGTCAGCTGCCGAAGTATAAATGCCGAAAGTGTCGATATCAACGGATTTGCTAAAAAATACCAAACAGAAAAAATAGGTTTGTTACGAAGTGAAAAATAAGTTGGTTTGTAACAGGGAGCAGCAGCAAGCAAGACTCGCGGCCGACGGGCCAAGTCCGAGAGCGAAGATGAGAGTGAAAAATCTGAGAGCGAAAGCGACGCCGAGTCCGCCAGCGAGGCTGAAGATTCCGATGTATGTATCTATATTCTAATTTGATTGAATTTTTTTATTGTACACATTTGACTAAGCAGGATCACTTCAACCTTCTCTAACTCTATGATATTACATTGTCTGTGTACTTTGCGTGGATCATCTTAGACTCTATTTGTTGAGTCCGTAGACTTAGATAAATAAATAGATAGACAGATAAACACTTTATTGGTACACCACAAAAAATAACTTATATTGTTGATATGAGTTTCAACTTGATACCTCAATGACTAAGGGTTCCTTTTTTTTCTTTTGAGGTAACCCTATAAATGGTGTATATTTGTCACATAAACATAGTAGTGTGCCATAGAGTAACTGGCTATAGAAAAGTACTCCACTCTCTCTAACCGTGGTTACCGTAAGATCTGGCTAAGGGTTAACAGCGTCCTCTGCGTAAAACCATCGAACTGCGCTCGCCAAGCGTGGCGAGTATTGGTCAAACCCCACCTTATGGAAGAGGCCTATGTCCAGCATTGGACTTCCAATGGCTGAGATGATGATAGATAGATAGATAATACTTTATTGTACACCACACTTAAAGAACCAATACAAAGGATACAGAGAAACTATACTTAAATGTACAAGCGGCGGTCTTATCGCTAATAAGCGAGTTCTTCCAGACAACCGATGGATGGAGAGGATTCATTTGCAGCAAAAAGACGGTGGCGCATCTTTATAAATTAAATATATCAAGTGTAAATAATATAATATTGTTTAATATAATATATAATAAACTAAATATTAATATATATAATATAATATATAAAATAATATACAAAACACCTTTACTACGTAATAAAATATACCTACATAGATATAATATCATAACATATAATATATACTAGTATTATATACATAACTATTACCTGCAACATAATATACATATTACTTACAACATGTAGAGTCTCGACTGTTTGAAGACTCTGTATACATTGATGTCATCGTTAAGTTATAGTTAATTAATAGTTAATTGTTTGTTCGTTGTTGAGTACGGGTGCGCGACGCCGGGACGCTTAGTTTTAAAAATAAAAGAGCAGTGTGCTCTGAACGACGCCTTCATTGGTACTATTGATTTTAACAAACTTATGACTAAAGAAATCTGTAGAGTTATGTTAAGTGTTAGGTTAACGTGGGAACTCAAGTGCTCTGTATGGTGAGCCCATACACAACATAATTTTTAAAAAGCAACTAGTGTTTGTTGGTTCTTGTTTGTAAAACTAATGTAATCTGTATAGGAGCCGAAGAACAAGCGCGGTCGGGCGGCCGCGGTCGCGAAGAAAGGCAAGGCCGCTGTAGCCAAGTCCAACGCTAAGGCCACGCCCGTCAAACGGAAAGCACCTACGCCGCCAGGTAATAATTGGTTTTCTTTTACAGGGTAGCTGGTAAGGTAAATCCCCGGCAATACTCATGGTCATATACAAAATAATAATAATAATAATCCATTTATTTCGGTTGTTCACCATAATACAATTAAAATAAATCATCCATAATAAATTAATTAAAAGAAAAATGAGAAAATTAAAATTTAGGCCAAATATTATAATAAATAAAATTATAAATAAATAAAGACATCATCAATGATCATGAAAAGTACGCCTACATCGACCCTTGCCGACTTGTATACATAAGCCAGTTATTCATGTAGTAATAAGACGCCAAGCATTAATGTGCCAACATTACTGTGTTCCGGTCTTAAGGGCAATGTTACCAGCGAAATTACTGGGCATGATGGGATTCAACAACTAATATCTCACAGTGACAGGCGCAGTGCAGTGCCGCGCAGAATTTTGAATTTTAAAACACTGGGTGGCACTGTGTCTGATATGGGCAATCATGATGCTTACCATCAGGCACCTGAATTGCTCGTCTTGTCACTCACTATCATAAAAAAAGAAAATACTAAGTGGTTTAGTATTTATTGGCATCAACGTTTAGGCTTAGCTGCTAGTTCATTAATGTACCTTGAATAAATTAATAATTGACAATGTTCAATAGCTAAGAAGAAGCCAGCGGGCAAGGCCGCCGGCCGGCCGCCGGCGAAGAAAGGCAAGAAGGCTTCCTCAGAAGAAGAGTCCGGCGAGGGCAGTGAGGAGGAAGAGGAAGAGGGCAGCGAGGATGAGGAGAGTGGAGAGGAGTCCGACGCTCCCGCTGGGGACAAGAAGGCTAAGCGACCGCCTACTGTTAGTATACATATTTATCGTACATTAATGTTAACAAATATGACGTCATAATATGTTGGTGGTAAATATCAATTATTATGATTAAGGAGTGTCCCATGGGCGATGGGAATTTTACTAGAATTTTGCAGAACATTCCTTCAATATTCCTTCAATCCTTGATTAAAGAAAGCCGTATGCATGGTTGTTTTAACTTATGGGTCCGCGAAACACAAGAAATACTTGAATGTTCACCAAAACGGAATTTATTGACGGCGTAGTGCACAACAGTAAAATTAATATAATAGGACAAAGGAACACTCATAAAACACACAATAGGTACAGCCTTTTACTTGCCGAAAAAAAGAATGTCGCAACCATAGAGTCAAAACATAATACAATTAAGTGTTGCCAGATGCTTCTAATTATTACCAAGTTATTAAACATATAAAGTTATGAGCGCGTCGCTAACATTTGTTTTCATATTTATAAAAAAAAATCCCAACCACTGTTTCATGTTATATTATGTACTAGATGTAATTACGTGTTGTAATTCAGGTTGGATAATAAATGCATTTTTCTTTCTTTCTTTATATATTCAAAAAAAGTTTACCAAATATGTTTTGTAGCAAAAAAGGTCAGATCCAGAGCCAACCACTAACAATTCCGTGTAAAACCATTCTCACTTGCTTCAGTTTGTATTTAAATCGAACGCCCTTATCATCATTACCCATGTATCGTAGGATGAAGAGATAAAGAAGTACGTGAAGCAGATCCTGGAGGGCGCCAACTTGGAGCAGATCACGATGAAGACGGTGTGCAAGCAAGTCTACAGCCACTATCCCGACTTCGATCTCGCGCACAAGAAGGACTTCATCAAGGCTACGGTCAAGTCGGTACGTACCACCTACATACATTATTATATCTATAGACTCACGGCGCGCGGACTATACTATAAAGACTATAGTATAGTGCGCGCGTGACATAAGTCTCAACGTCCTTGTGCTATTTTATTATATTTCTTCTATAATACTACAAAATCAAATTGTATCAAGAAGAAAATATAATTAGAAGATAGAAAATTAAAAAGCACGAGGGGCCATACATAAATTACGTCACAGGAATTTCATGATTTATTGACCCCCTCCCCCTCCTGTGACAAGCACAGCTAATCACATTTTTGAGACTACCCTTACCTAGTGTGATGTCACATATTTTCCAATTTTACGTTTAGAAATTTATGAAATTAAAACAGCAGTGTTCCGAAAAACAAATTAAAAGTTATAGTCATGCAGAGTTCCAACTATTTTCATGTTTTTCTTTAGTAAACATGTAGTTTAAATTTTGTAATACTTAGATATAAAATATTAAAAAATGTGATGTCACAAAATTTGGGACCCCTCCCCGCCCCTTGTCACACAATGTCACACTTCGTGGAGCCCCTCCCTCCCCTTCACGTGTGAGGTAATTTATGGATGGCTGCATAGGTCGCGCGCGGACTATACTCATGACAGCATCGGCACATGGGGACCTTATTTATACCACAGACAATTCAACCTAAAGACGCCACTTTATGGTGAACGCACATCTATCAGAGTCGAACGCGTCGAACGAATCGAATTTTAGAATTCTTTTTATGAAATCCTATGAAACTTCTGACACTTGCCCGCGTCGAATCGTCCGAATCCAGTCCATACACACCCTAAAGCGTGGTCTTTAGCTTGAGTTGTCTGTGGCTAACACAAAGGTCACCATTGAAGATGTCTTGTACTATTATTTTTCAATGTCCAGTTAAGACTACAGTATAGACTTTAAATTATTTATTTAATAAGCAACAAAGCATGAATAGAGTAAGTAGACTTAAAGCTAAGTTATAAATATAATATAGAAAGTAGGTAGGTAAAAAAACAACACACATAAAAGAACAACAATTTGCTCTTAGTACTCGCTGATAAAACTAAATTAGCGGGTCAACAAAGAATCATATTTCCCAGGAACGTCTTCTTTCTTGTTCTAATAGAACCTCTCGTATGCTGGAATGTAGATCCACTCGAGAGAGTGCAATATGGAATCCCGGCATACAAAAGATTAACCCTTGAATAGCATGCTTTTATTATACATTATTTTAATTTGTTTTATTTTTTGTTTGTTGCAGTGTATTTAAGATGTTTAGGGGATAAAGGAGGAATGTAGATGTCTACATAGTATACCTATAGTTTATAAAAGGACATAGTTATATATTATTACAATAATAATATATTATCATAATTATACATAATGTTTAAAATGAAGTTGGAATGGAATATACACCCGGGTTACTTAAAAGGTATTTGTTTTACTTATTTTTGTTTATATTGTATTTTTTTACTTACTTTTTATTATTTACACTTTTTGGTTGGTAATATTTAGAAAAAATTCATCACATCCAGATTTTCAAAAATAGCTTAACACAATATATTATTTTATTGATGCCTCGTTGCCGCAGTGTGCGTAAGCTCGACTGTCGATCATGAGGTCCCGGGTTCGATCCCCAGGTCAGGCAGTGTTAAATATTGGATATTTCCATTAGGAATTATCTCAATAACTGCCTCGAGTTTGGAATTGTGCCCGGTAGATGGCAACAGGCGCGCCCCCTATTACATGGGACCAATAACATACTGGCGAAATGTGGGTGTATCTACTATTATGGCACTGGGCTTGGTACAATTCGGCCTACCCTTTCGGGAAAAAGGCGTGATTGTTATGTTATGGGTACAACAGAACTTAGCCACGTTTTAAGGCTGTTTTTAATGAGTATAACGTCTCTTATTTGTATGAAAGCTCATAGGTTGTATGCACTTTACTTTCTGTTGGCCACCCGCCTCGATTTTGCGATTTCGATTTCATACTGAAATTCATAAAAGTATTTTAGGTTTTTTTTAAATAGGGCTGAGTGCCTTTATTGAAAAAAGACTAAACAAAGAGCTACATAGAACACTTCGAAAATCACACAGGCCGACATGTCAGCCTATAGACAATCCAAGTGCTCTAGGAGTTGTTTGTGACATAAAGTAATTGTTTTGTTATTGTTTGCAGCTCATATCATCGTGAGCAGTGACCGCTCGGCCGCAATACAATAAAACCTAGACGTAAGCCACACTTGATGAAAACTTAGTACTATTTGCCGACGTCGCGGCTCTTGTTATACTGGACACAACATACTACGCCGTTTTAGGGGTCACTTTACTATTCGACTGAGTTTAAACCGGTCAAAATTAACTTTATATCCATGGGGTGCGAAACATCAGCGATAACATGATTAATTGAGAGTTTGAATCAACATTTTTGAAAACATTCGACGGAACATTATTCGGTGCTGGAAACTTTCGATGCGTCTTTGTTCGGATTTGTCAATTTTCGGAAACGTGTTGGAGAAAGAAACTTTTGAACTGTGAAGTGCAATCATATATCCATGTAATGATCATCATCATCATGATCATTATCTATGCCGTAGGGCGTCCATAGATTTCCATCTAGAATGGTCGTAAGTGGCTTGCATTCAGCGTGTTCAGGGGTCTTTATTAGGTTGTCTGTTCACCTCTCGGAACAATTATCAAGTCTGGAGAGCGAGCATTAAATTGAAAGTTTTCTTACCAAGTTTCTAAGGCGTTTTCTAAGTAGTCGCACTCTTTCATCAAATATACTTAGTAGCGCAATAGAAAGAAATGACACGCCGCAATCGACATTCAAATCCACATGTAACCGTTTTTTATTTCAAAATTAAGCCGATCACATGCGATGGTCACCAGACTGGTGATCACTCGGGAGCGATTAGTTGAAATAAAACTGCTTCATTGGGCTGAGGCATCGCGTCATCCCCTTGTCCACCTAGATTCATGTAAGAAAAGTTTAATTTGCCGTCCGATTTAGATTTTCGTCCAGGCAGGTCTACGCTTTTATTTCATGGACATAAAGTTCTTTCTGACCGACTTAAGTGGTCGGGTATAGTATAGTCACTCCCTCAAGGTGGAGACTGGCTTGTAACGATTGTTTGTAATGTAACATTCAATATAGCTGTATTGACAGCGATATAAAGACATATTACATTACAAACAAATGTTACAAGTCGCTTCGCCTTTAGGGTAGTGAAAGAGATGAACTTCTTCTCCTTTTTTTGTATCCAGTTCTAAATCTAGACATTAGTTAGGATCTAAATGGATCCGGCGATTGTGTATGTACTTCGCGTGTCTAAAAACTACTTTGGCGCCGTAATTTTATCGGAATTTACCGTTTACTGTCAAAGTAGGCGGAAAAACACGCTTGTTTTTCATACATAATATGACAAGGTAGCGGTATTTGGTCACAAAACAGATATAAACAGAAGGTAATATTCATACCACGTTTAAAAAAATCCCAGAGTTTACGAGGACAGGATGGATGTTCTCGAGGAAAGTGCCCTTTCAGAGTACTTTCCTACTTACATAAACATGCGTCTATGTGGGCGTGCAATTTTAAACCGTTGTATGCACATATTGCCTTCTGTTTCTACTGGTTTACCTATAATTAATTTTACTAAATTACAAGTTCCAAGTGTTTAGTAATGTCCTATGTTCATCTCTTTCGTAAAGACCTCTACACATCTAAGTAGCCGACGGTCTGCGATAAACATTTCTAAGAATCATATCGGCGATTTGAGTCCGTACATATAAATCCTCGATAAAAAAGCCGCGGGCTTGAGTCGGTCGAGCTCAGGTGTGTAGAGTCCTTAATGTCCCACAAGGGCGCGACGTCAGCCTTTATTATAATTTTATGTTGTAGGAAATAATTCCCTCTAGCCTAAGTATCACACAAGTAAACAGTTGTAGCGTATTATATAAGGTCGTTTTATTTTTCGTCTATCTGTGTAATATGTGAATGTAATTTGTTATTTGTTTACTTTGCCGGTGTAACTATGAATTTGTGTACTCGTTTGTACTGATTTCTTTTCTTTAGCAGTCCAGTCGGCGACCGGCCGAGTCGCGGGGGTAGCCATTTTTTTGCGCCTCTGGCGGACGGCCGCGACTCGGCCGCCGCGGGAGCCGGCCCGCACGCGGATAATATCCGCCAGATGTGCATAGATTAAAAATAAGCGGGCGCCGGTTGACGGGATATAATATATTCAATTTTATTGCGGTTTTTCAGACAACTCAAGCTAAAGACGAAGCTTTATGGGAGGTATGTTTTCTTTGAAGTTATTCAGTGATACTGAATAACAGGCAGTGTAACACTTCGTTACATAGTAGCTTCATATATTCAAACGTAATTAAGCGCATGAGCGCAGCCAATGGACGATCGCTGCCCACAGGCCTATCCAATCTAACAAGTACCGTTTGACGTTTCACTCATGCAATTTCAATAATCTTCGCCGTAAAACCATGGAGTGTATGAGTGTATGAGTCACAAGATGTACAAATTCTTAATCACTAAATTTTAATTCAAATCCTTCAAACAAGGAAAAATAAAAACTGTCCTATGGTACTGCACCTCGGTATAGGACACTGAAGAACGCGACACCGGCCCTTTAAATTTTTTCGTTTCTCATTTGAATCAATGTTCGTGCATAATATGAACATTGGCAATTTGTTTTCATACTAAAATTCATGAAGCGAAGTCTTTAGGTTGAGCTGTCTGTTAGTTTTTGACTTCGCCTTGGAGCAGACAATAATTTTGTTTCTGACATTAAAATATTAATACAAACTTAATTGAACACGACATTATGTTTCCAGTAGATATAATGATATTCTCAATATTTTTCTATTTAGTTTGAATAATAACGAAAAAAATTATTTTTGTATGTATTTTTATTTGTTGTTTCTATTGTAACGTCTCGTGTGCAGTATTTTAGGGGAAAAAAACATGAATTAATGTAAAAATTTGGCAAATAAGCGTTCGTTTCCTAATTTTAATATTTTGTTAAATATGGTTTGGAAAGAATTTCGGAAGTGATTTATTTTTTTAAAAATATGGAGGTAGGTTTAAATTAACATATTTTCTGGCAACTCGGCACTATGACGAAACTATTCGATTAAGAAATTAAGTGTACTTTTAAGGTGTGTAAATAAAATACACAAAATGCATGTACCGGGACTATGTTGCATGAATATCGAAGGATAATATGTATATTCGTATACAGTAATTATATTGCGAGCGTAAACATTAGCTTTGTAAAGTCTTTTCAAAATGCAGAGGGAAAAATAGCCATTGATCTAAATTATTATGTCGCATTGTAACTAAACGATAGTATCGCTTCCAGTGCTTTTACGTTTCGTTTTCTTGTCTACGCACTTACTGCATTTCGTAGGGGGAAGAGTGATAGGTGCGTCGAGCTCTTGCCCTCTTCTCTGGTCGTCTGGGGTCAATGGCCGTTTTTCTCTCTTTATTTAGAACATACTATTATAATTGGGGTGACGTAAACGTTACATATAAAATAAGTCCTCGTAATGTAACCGTTTCTTTTTTAGCTTTTATTCTAAGCATTGAAACTGTGTTCAACAATTGGCAAAATAGCTGAGAATTTCATTCAATTTTCTACGTAGGTTATTGCACTGCAAACTTAGAACTTCCTTGTTATGTATTTACTATCCGTAAAGCAATATATCGTACGGCGCCTAGCTTGCATAGATCGGCCAAATGCAGTGCTACAAGATTCTTTAGGTTTGTGGTAGGAATTGGAAGTAACGCGCGTGCAATATAATTTTTGCTTGTTTTGCTACAACATCGCCCCTTTGCAAGAGATCTTTGTAGCATTGCACTTACAGAATAGTTAGTTTATTTCGGATAGATCGCTCGCTTCATTATTTAGGTGCATTTGATATGATTTTTTTTTATTTTGTGGCCGAAGCTATCAGTCCGTGGGGTGAGCTATAATAATATCTATAGGAGAGGCGCGAGCGGGCAGAGATGTGACTATATCGAAGCAGATTTGAGTGTATAAAGGTGTAACTTTTAACTGTGTTAATCTACTCTTCAAACTGAACTGGGGAGAATGGTGTTCAAAATTAATGAAAAGTAATTCAATTAACCAAGCAAGCGAAAAACGGTCTGGTCAACTGCCGGTCTATTTTTTATGGAAAGTTTATGTTTTCATTTTCTTTCAAGTTCGGTTTGACGCTGAGATAATCCTTCAAAGTATTCCTACAACTTTATGTTACTCGTAAGGTTAAGCTTAGAATCGCATCTCCCATTTTACCTATCATTTGATATATTTTTATCAAGAAAGGTTCAACAATATCCCATGTCGGCCCGTCAGACAAGCGCCTCTCTATTCGCCCGCGCCTCTTAGTCATAAGGTAGTCTTAATCAACATTAAATGTGTATTTGTGAATTTTTAACCTATTTCGGTTGATGTTTTTTCTTTTTAAATGTGTAAATGGCCGAGATCTGTAGTAAAGTAGTGAACACCGAGTGATAGAGTGACTGGTTCCCCCTTTTACAATTGGAATATAGATAATAAAGAAAAAAGTTTGAAAAAATGTCTTTTATTTTTACACCTTTCGTCCGTTGTTAGTTTATAGTACAGTTTTATACAAATTATACTAAATACTATATATATAAGATACACTTATAACTAATTGTATACAGTAAAAGAATGTTATTTATAAAAATTGTAATGAGAAAGTTGAACAATATAACAGAGATCCAAAAAGGACGGAATTATAGATCTAGGTACAAAATCTTGACTATGTACAAACAATAATATATATAGTCTTAATTTCATGTTGGATTTCAATTTCGCGATCCCGAGTTTAAATATGGGTACTAAAACTTGTTCAAAACTATCGTAATATTCCTTTTAAGGCATTAGAAATATTCTACATGGAGACAGATACTGTCTCCGTCCACTAGACTTTTATTACCATTCTCATAAAAAAATACACATTTTTATACGGATAGATTTTTTTTAATGGTTCCACTTGTGAAGACATGTCGCTGATTAAGAGTTACAACGACGTAATTACACTTTTCAGTGTTATTTTAGCATTGGGCATAAATGGCGCAATTTCTGGCGGCAGATACGCAGGCCGCTCTAGGGCGGTCTGCTAAATTTATTTAAAAATTTGGATAAACTAAGACAGAATTGTGTAGATTATTATGAAGTTGTTCTCCAAATATTGGACTGGTCATGACTGTTATGGCATAATATGGCATTTTATAGTGACATTATAATATAGTGTTTTATCCAGTAATAAATATTAATAATAATAAAAGACGCCCTGTGACTTTAATAGAAACTGTATGAATCCTAAATTAACCTTTATTTTTAAACCAAGATGACTAATATTTCCAATCCAAGTAAGTACCCATATATTTAATCCCAACCTTAATTGCTTCTCCGGAAAAGTTCCAAAATATGTAATTACATTGTTGTAACTCTGAATGAGCGATGTGGAAATAGCCATTTCCGACGATGATACAAATGAGCAGTAGGTACACCTAATAGGTAGGTAGGTAGTAAGTAAGTAGTGTTATTGTTATAGTTTAGTCTCAGGTTTGGCGGGTTGTTTCCTGAGTCTCCGAGGCCGCCTGTCGTAGTCGTAATGTGCGTCCTGTCGCAACATGTCCGCTCGGTAGAACTCCGTGTAGCCTGTCGTCTGTAACTGTGAGCCGGCCGAGCAGTTCGAACGACGGTCGCTTTCGTTGTCGTCCGCGCTGTCTACATCACCTGGACAAATTTTATCATATTTATTTTAAAAATATACTCTAATAGAACGAGTATTTTCCGATTACACTGCTCTAGATATACCATTTAGTCAACCCTGGACCAAGTGTCCGAGTTTCAGGTCACCAAGACATCTGCAAGGTCTTCGACATGACCCAAAGACTGCCCTCTACATAATATAATTTATAGAGACAAGTGAGACAACCACAATACACAGTTAACGGATATAAGAGAAAACAACATACAGAGTGGTTTAGACACCATACAGATGAAATTAGCTGGCGCAACATAATAAACAGAAGCGAGGCCATGTTATACTGGGCCCATAACCTGTTGATCGTGTAATATGAATAGTAACTTACCATCGCTACTATTATTGCTGGGTAGATGCGAGTCTCTCAGCCGCGGCCGTCGCCGCCAGTAGCGGAACTCTCGCGGTAACGTGTACGAACGAGGGAGAGATATCTGTTCATAGGGAAATAATTTGTTATTTATATACATATCATCATCATCATCATCTCAGCCGTTTGATGTCCATTGCTGGACATAGGCTACCTAAGGGAGGGTTTTGCCAATACTCATCACGCTCGTCAGGTGGGTTGACGAGCGCAGTTCGATGTTTTCAAGCAAATTAATTGAAAATAAATAAAAATGTTTACATCTCTCATATTCGGTAAGTAGGTCCTTATTACCCCCAAATGGGGCTTGTAAGTGACCAATTAGCGCTCTAGGGTAATAATGTAGCTAGAAAAGCCCTAGGGCGGTAAGTAATTAAAAAAAAACTTCACTCTTTCAAAAAGTTTGCGTACATCTAACCATCATACTGGCAATAGACATCATGCATTCAGGCCAATGACAAAAGAGGTCGCTTCGCTATTCCTTGTCTTCGTATGAGTATAATAGTCATCAATTTTAAATATCGAACTACGAAGCTCAATTTCGTTCTTGAAAAAAATAATTTAAAAAAGAGATGAAAAAAGGCGGGAATAGAAAATTTTTACTTTAAAATGTTTTATTCTTGTAATGCCGGTGTTTTTCTACTTACCTCACAATCGAGATGTAAAGCAGAGTAGTTAGCTCGGGTGTAAGCATCAATTGCACCCTCGAAATATAGGCGCCCTCGCTGCGCTCGTGCGCCTAAATATCTCGGGCTGCAATTGATGCCTTACAGCCCTTGGCTACTAATCTACTATTATTTGCCAAAAGAGTTTACAAACAGATGTTAGTAAGCCTTATTTAGGTACAAAACAATATTGGATCCGCACTTAAGTCATTATAATATTATAGGTAAACATAGCTCTAACGCTGGTCTGATTGTGCCCGCAACCGTGCACATTGATTCACTAGTCCTGAACTAAGCGTGAACTTGTATCTCGGGAACCAGTAAACCAGAGCACGGCAACAGACCGACAAAACCAGTTCAACTTAAAAAAGTCAAATAGGTAATATAAATGTCTAACCTGACTATCGATATCACTATGTGGTCGCGGTGTGTCCCGCGAGGGTCCGTCGTGGTTGGATTCCTCGCCGCTGCTGCCGCCTTCTTCTTTCTTCTTGCCGCTGTACACATACATTAAACATAACATACATTCACGCCTTTTTCCCGAAGGGGTAGGCAGAGGTGTACCCAGGACTCAGTCCCATAGTAGATACACCCACATCTCGCCAGTATGTTATTGGTCCCATGTAATAGGGGACGAGGCTATTGCCATCTACTGGGTACAGTTCCAGACTTTTAGCAAATTTGCCTGACCTGGAGATCGAACCCGGGACCTCGTAAACGGCAGTCGAGCTCGCGCTCACTACGCCATCGAGGCAGTCACACAAACTCAAAAAGATTTATTCAATACATAACATTTTTTATGTATCTTTTTTTATATTTTTTGAACAGTGGGCAGAGTGCCTTTATTGAAATAAATTGTGAAGGCATACGTATGTATTCATTTTGTTCCATACCTAGATACCAAGAACATACAGCGCCATCTATTAGTTCCTTGCGTAAAGTATGGAAATATGTAGTAAAATGGACATAAATTTTGATTGCGTTAACAATCGTTAACTTAGAAGTATATTTTTTTACAGCCAGCCACAAGAGACCACAGATCTGAGCAGTTGATATCAATTTCAACTTGATACCTCCACGCGTTCCCGTTAAAAGTGTCCTGACAGATGGACAGACAGACAGACGGACAACAAAGTGATCCTCTAAGATATCAAAATCAATAATTATCCATAGGCTCTTAAAACTGATTAAAAAGTCAAATCGCTTTATTCAAATTGGTCACAATATGACAGTCAATTTTGCAAGACAATGAAGGTATTATAAAGAGAAATGAATTAATGAATCTACCGTGCTACAAGAACACATAAAAAACTTGTAAAGCTTAATTTTTTAAACGGATTAAAAAAATTAAGTAAATACTCACGTGTAAGGTCCCCACGGGCTGACCCCAGAATGGCAGCAAACCTGTCGACTGCATCCTTCAAGATAATGCGGCGCCAACAGAATCTCAGGCGTATGACATCTCTGCATCTTCCTTAACTGTTCAACCTTCTTCCCATACTGAAACCTCTCACAATTCTGCCCATACTGACCACACTCATAACCCCTAACATTGTCTATCCTGGGCAAAGGCGTAGTATACTCTTCCTTGTCATATTTATACTGATTTTCAAACTCAAACGGGGCCGTTTCACCTTCATAGTTCACTTCAGCTATGAAATTCCCTGTCCTTTCTAAGTAGTTCGGTGAGCGGATAGGCGTGCGTGTGACGTCATTGCGTAAATTCGCCGGATTTTCGTAGAACGTTCGCGTGGTAGTGTAGCTTTTTTGGTTATCATTTTGAAAGGTGAATTCTGGTTTGATTTCCGTGTAAGTTGAGTAGATGTTGGGTAGAGGGTAGTTTTGGTAGGGGTGTGTCATTTCTATCGTGGGCCAGGATGGTGGCTCCGCGTGTGTTTTGGCTCTAGGTATAGGTTGTCTTTGTAAGCTGCTGTATATCTCGTCGGGGGCGACCGGGGTTGTTTTGGCAAGCTTCCCTTGTTTTATCTCTTCTTCGATGACGCGTAGCTCCGCCAGTTGTTTCTGTTTTTTCTCTTGTAGTTTCTGTTGTATGTTGACGCGAGAGCCCACGCTGGAACCCTCGTTCTCTGATGAACCACCCTGGAAGGAATATGGGTTTATTTTAAACCTTTGCAGACTGCCTCGGTGGCGTAGAGGGCGCATGCTCGACTACCAATCAAGAGGTCCCGGGTTCGATCCCCAGGTCAGGCAGTGTTAAATATTGGATTTTTCCATTAGGAAGTATCTCAATAACTGCATGGAGTCTGGAAAACTGTGCCCGGTAGATGGCAATAGGCTCGGCCTCTATTACATAGGACCAATAACATACTGGCGAAAGGTGGGTGTATCTACTATGGGACTGAGTCCTGGGTACACCTCTGCCTACCCCTTCGGTTTTTCCCGAAAGGGTAGTCAGAGGTGTACCCAGGACTCAGTACGTACACTCTCATTTTGCCAGTATGTTATTAATTGGTTCCATGTAATAGGGGGCGAGTCTATTGCCATCTGGCGCAGTTCCAGACTCCAGGTAGTTATTGAAATAATTCTTAATGGAAAGATTCAATATTTAACACTCTGCCTGACCTGGGATTCAAACCCGGGACCGCATGATCGGCTGTCGAGCTTGCGCCCAATATACCAACGAGGCAGTCCACGATTTTAGCATAAATTGTATTTTCTGAATAAAAATCACTTTCGTGCCGTTTACTGCCGTGGGTCACCGGCTATAGAACCACACCCTTTCTGCCCGTGGTTGCCGTAAGATCCATAGGACGGGCAGCAGCGACCTCTGTGTAAAAACCATCGAACTGCGCTCACCAACCCGCCTGCCAAGTGTCAGAGCTCTAGACCAGAAACTAGCTTTGTTTCCTGGTTAAGTTCCCAAATATGGAGAAATAGCTATTATTTATCCTGTGGAAATAGAGACAAATTTTCCTAATATACCTACTCCTTTTGCTAGCACACGAAATTGAACCTTATCGCGTAGCGCGAGCGTTGATATTCCGTTGAGCACCGCTGACTCGTAAATCAGTTTGACGTAAGCGCGAGGGTTGCCACTCTCACTCGCCGATACATATATATCGGTTAGTAAGTATTAAAATAAATCAATATATGTATATAACAATGTGTTGCTGTGTGTAATCATTCGCTATACTACTTTTAGTGTGTAAATAAATGTAAGTATTAATTAATATCTGTGTTATTATAATATTAATTCCTTGTACTTCCTTTCATTTCGACATAAGTAAGTATATTTAAAAGTAAGTAAGTATATTTATTATATTATATGGTTGGTATTTGTGTTTTTTGTTTTATGGTCACATATGATAATAATATGTATAATATATTATCTGTTTGTGTTAATTTTTAGTTTCTTGGTAGGTTATTATTTTTTTTATACAAAATTGTCTTCTAACATTTTCCTTTGTCTGCACCCCACCCGATTTATTTATTTATTTATTTATTTCAACATAATGTAGGTACATGTTATAGGTCTTAATACTAGGTGTTAGTGTCAACTACATATACCCTGTTAGGGCGCTTGTTGTATGTAACAGCTGCTTTATGTAACATTTTCTCCAGTTTCCAGGATAACTGGTAGAAAATGTTATTTTAGCATTAAGTTAGTCCTAGCGTTGTGCTGAATTATAAATAAATAAATAAGTAAGCACAACAATATATATTATAGATCGCTTATGATCGTTTCAAACATCCCAGAAATACATTTTTAAAAACGGCCGAGTGGCAACCATCTGCCAAACCCTCCGAGAGGGTCACGAGCCGAAAATACCTATACAGTGGAGTGACACATCTGGTTAAAGTAAGAGTATACTTACATGATGGTTGTGTGGTGCAGGCAAGGGCCTCCTCCAGAAGGCTGCGGGGGCGGGGGCGGGGGCGGGGGCGGGGGCGGCGGGGGGAGGGACGAACGTGGTCGGCTTCTTCTTCTTACGGCCGTTCGCTGCACTACACATACACAATAACCCACATGAATTGACTTTTTTTTAAAATAATGTGTGTGACAAGACTCCGAAGGCTCCGAACATTACTGTGTTCGGAGCTGAAGGGCAATGTTACCTGCAAAATTACTGGGCATGAGCTTCAACAACTAATATCTCAGGGTGATAGGCACAGTGCAGTGCCGCGCACAATTTAGAATTTTAAAACACTGGGTGGCACTGTGTCTGATATGGGCAATCATGATGCTTACCATCAGGCACCTGATTTGCTCGTCTTGTCACTCACTATCATAAAAAAAAGCATAACTCGGACATTATAAAAATTAGTACAGCGCCACTTTACTCGAGGATGATGAATGAGGCACTAGGTTAGATAATATATGACAACTCACTTGACAGGATTGGTAAATCTACAGTTGAAGACGCCCGGTATGGCCGCGTTGTCAGTTTGGTTGCATTGTTTGCCGTTCTTGTTCTGAGACGAGGCGTTCGTACTGTTGGTGCCTTGTTGGTTCTCACCGAGCATGTAGCCCAGTCTCCGGACGTGGAAATATCTACATGAAGTTAAAGTTTAATTATTACAATTGTAAAATTTTACGACTACAAACATACAATAAAGGATATCCTTCAACCCAATAGAATGACTTCGGTTTCAACGACAGCGTTGTATCTGAATTCAACCCCTTGATTGATTTTTTTATTATAATAGTATAATTTAAAATGATACCTGGATGCTACTATTATTGTAGCTAACCTTGCTTTGCAATTAGATAACTATATTATATAATGTAAAATTAGATACTTAAGTCATATACTATTTTGTTCGGTCGATACTCTACCTAATTGTTTTTCTAAGTGTACATCGTTTTGAGTTGCAATCTAGAATATATTATTATAACTAAATTTATTTTTGAAGTGATTGTAATTTGTTATGTACGCAAAATAAATAAATCATCTCGGTGACGTTGTGATTATTAAAAGTAGATTGTTACACAAGGGAATAAACCGATCCATTGTACACGAAGTAGTTTTACTCCCGAGCTTTAACGAGGGAGTCACTAGAAACCGACTTATAATTGGTTATAGCGAGGTGTGTTACCCTCTACTTTTTACTAAGATTCACTCAAACTCAAATAGATTTATTCAAATACGTCATAATCTGACACTTTTGCACGTCAATGAAGATAAACAGTAATTAAGATAATAAATAAGATTGTGAAATAATTAAAATAATAATTTCATCAAAACAGTTTGGCAAATATCCTGCAGGGAGTACTCTACATCACGCGGCAGTATACCTGTAGTAGAGCAGCATGAAGGCCAGGCCGGCGAGGAAGGCGGCGGCGGCGGCGGCGGCCAGCGCGGCGGCCCGGCGCGCGCGCCCCGACACGCTCCACAGGCCCACCAGCAGGGAGTACTCTACATCACGCGGCAGTATACCTGTAGTAGAGCAGCATGAAGGCCAGGCCGGCGAGGAAGGCGGCGGCGGCGGCGGCGGCCAGCGCGGCGGCCCGGCGCGCGCGCCCCGACACGCTCCACAGGCCCACCAGCAGGGAGTACTCTACATCACGCGGCAGTATACCTGTAGTAGAGCAGCATGAAGGCCAGGCCGGCGAGGAAGGCGGCGGCGGCGGCGGCGGCCAGCGCGGCGGCCCGGCGCGCGCGCCCCGACACGCTCCACAGGCCCACCAGCAGGGAGTACTCTACATCACGCGGCAGTATACCTGTAGTAGAGCAGCATGAAGGCCAGGCCGGCGAGGAAGGCGGCGGCGGCGGCGGCGGCCAGCGCGGCGGCCCGGCGCGCGCGCCCCGACACGCTCCACAGGCCCACCAGCAGGGAGTTCTCCACGCACATCACGCAGTAGAATATCACCTGCCGACATTACACATTACACGCCCTATAATACAGACTCATGCGTAGGCGCATAGGCATCAACTTGAAAACATCTGGAGAAATCGAAAAATCACGCTAAGCACAAAGAAAAACCTCGATCGCACATTGGCATTTTCGATATTCCTTTACGGTGTTGAAACCTGGACGTTGAGCGGCTGACCGCAAACGTAAAGACGCCTTAGAGATGTGGTGCTGGAGGAGAATGCTGCGGATACCCTGGACGGCACACCGGACCGACGCATCAATATTGAACAACTCCAGATCACGACTAAACTATCGACCACATGTCTCCAAAGGATACTCGAGTACTTCGGCCATATAGCAAGGAAGGAGGGTGATAATCTGGAGAAGGTCATGTGACAGGTAAAATCGAAGGAAAGAGATCTCGAGGTCGTAGTCCGATGCGTTGGTCTGACCAGATCCGCAACACTCTTGAAACTCCCGTGCACGAGGCTCTAACAATCGCCGCCAACAGATTGAGATGGCGCTCTATTACAAAGGACCGCATCCTAGGAAGGGGTCATAACCCCCAGTAATGGGGAATACGATTCAAGGAGGAGGAATACAGACTAATATTATAACAAACGTTTCTAACACTGTCACTCTGCCTGTTTGTTACCTAATCTCGTCTACACGGACGATCCGATTTAGTTGAAATCTGAACATACATTCACGCCTTTTTCCCGAAGGGGTAGGCAGAGGTATACCCAGGACTCAGTCCCATAGTAGATACACCCACATTTCGCCGGTATGTTATTGGTCCCATGTAATTGGGAGCGAGCTTTTTGCCATCTACCGGGCACAGTTCCAGACTCCAGGCAGTTATTGAGATAATTCCTAATGGAAAAATCCAATATTTAACATTTTGCCTGACCTGGGGATCGAACCCGGGACCTCTTGATTGGCAGTCAAGCATGCGCCCTCTACGCCACCGAGGCAGTCAATTAAAGATGAAATCTGGTATAGAGATAGTTTCGAGGCCCGTCGAGTTTGAGTTGCATCAGCCGTGGTAACGAGAAGACTGGAGAACGCGGGTGACACCGTCGTGAAGAGCGAGTATTATCTCCAACTACCCGCACTTGGTTTTGGTCTTTCAGCGCGATTAAGTCCCGTCTCTTTCATAACATATTATGTATTCGAATCGCGAAAGTTTTAACATTACATAATATTCATAATTTTATCCTAGAAATCATCCTTTCCTAAAAGGGGGGTGGACCACCCGATTTATCTAACATTTTCTCCAGTTTTCAGGATAACAAGTAGAAAATGCTATTTTAGCATTAAGTTAGTCCTAGCGTTGTGCTGAATTATAAATAATAAATAAATAAATGAAGTTTGTAGGAGGAATGATTAACCCCTGAACCGATTGAGCTGTTTGGTATGTAGATAGCTTAGACCCTAGAATAATACGTAGGTTACTTTTTATCATAATCCGCAGTAGCGCTTACGAACCACCACCGAGGCAGGCTTAATAAAAAACATTGCAGGTTTTTAACTGCAATAATTAATTACCGGGAATATTACCATAATAATAATTACCATAACTCCACGTTTTTCCAACAAATTAAATGTGATTTATCATCATAATAATTTCAAAACCTCGCCATTTGACAGCCTCGTTGGCTCAGATGGTAATAACCTGCTTTCTGTGCCGCAGGCCCTGGTTACGATCCCCGGCCAGGTCAAACATTTGGGTGCATGAACATGTCTGATCTGTGTCTGAGTGTTATAAGCTTATATAAGTATGTATATCAGTCATCTGGTTACCATAGTACAGGCTTCTAGCCGAGTTTGGGACCAGATGACCGTGTGTGGAAGTTGTCACATATTATTAAAAAAAAAAAAACAAATAATAAGTTGTTTGTAATGGAGACCACGGACCAGCAAGCGCAGCGTAGGATATCGATTGTCCACCTTGTGGATCATTACAAACAACTTATTATTTGTTTTTTTTTTAATAATATGTGACAACTTCCACACACGGTCATCTGGTCCCAAACTAGGCTAGAAGCCTGTACTATGGTAACCAGATGACTGATATACATACTTATATAAGCTAATAAGATCTGATACGGACGGCAGGAACACGCTGGATGGAGGCCGCTTACAAGCGAACTGGATGGAAATCTATGAGAGAAGCCTATGTTCAGCCTTGGACGTCATATGGCTGAGATGATGATGATGAAAACAATCTTGAAACCATAAAGTAACTGACCATTTTCTGCCTATGATTGAGCTCCTGCAGGTTAACATAAGCGAAGACGAGCACCACAGCAATGAGCGCGGAGAGACAAGCCTTCCTGCCGCGACTGATCCGCTCGCCGTGGAACACGTTCTTGGGAGATATCAACCACAGGAACATTGACAGCCAGTGGAGACCTGACAATATTATCACATTTTAAAGGAGTTGTTAGTTTCTGGGCCACGTCGACCTTACATTATAATTATGATTTTATTTGATAGGCCTAATAATAAGATTCTCGAATGTGCATAAATAATATTTTTTAATATCGCCATTAATTATTATGAATTAAGCAAATGTTCTTGTAAAATTAGAACGTGCGTCGCCATTAAAAAATTCTTAGTACTTAACCTCACTTTATTTTAATCAAATTATATAATAAGAGGGCTACTATATTTGTGAAACATTATTGCGAATAAAATTCCTTTCCCTGCAATATAGGATAGAGGGTTTTCTCGGGCTTCCTTGGATTACGAGTCTGTTTCCTTTAACAACTCAAGTCTCTAGATACTGTAAGCTATGACTAAAGTCCATCAAATATAGTAATTACCGTCAGATATTTCATCTTTCAAGCCCTTCCATAGGCGTTACAGTATATCAATAACCTTCGCCGTAAAAACCATCGAATTATGAATTTTATCACAAGATGTACAATTCTTAATCACTAAAGGAAACGGATTCGTAATCCAAGAAAGCTGGGCCCAGAAAACCTTACATTTTCTATCCTATATTGCCGAGAAGAGAATGTTATTCGCAATAATAGTCCTAAACATAGTATTCATCTTATTATCGCCGTTTAATTTATAATTTGATTTAAATAAAGTGAGGTTAAGTACTAAGTATTTTTTAATGGCGACGCACGATCTATCAGATGGCAGCGAACCAAAGATGCTAGCGGCATTGCCACGTTGAATTGCAATGTTTATATAGGTATATTATGTTATAAACGACAGCAATGTTATTGAACGTAGTGTTATATGAAGTTACCTATAACTAGAAACAGCCAATATTCGTAGACTAGACCGTAGACGGTGAGAGCGCAGATTCGCGCCGATATCGTTCCCAGCCTCCACAAGAACTGAAACAATAACAAACATATTATAAGTAGAACAATATGTATAGCCGTACATACAGCCGGCATGCTGCTCGAGCTTTTAGATATTTTGCAGGTAATTTGT
The DNA here is from genome assembly GCA_947063395.1 of Hemistola chrysoprasaria. NCBI lineage: Eukaryota > Metazoa > Arthropoda > Insecta > Lepidoptera > Geometridae > Hemistola > Hemistola chrysoprasaria. Next base: position 5,741,289 of record OX346733.1, on the reverse strand, counting down.
AACAAAATGAATTTACTACTACATAGAAAACATAACGTGTACGCGCGTGCGTATGTGTGCGGGCGTACGTTACTGCTTCAGGCTGTAGTAGGCGGGGAGTGTCGCTTCTTGTAGTAAGTAATACTTAGTGGTAGGCCTCTTTTGCAGGGGCCGCTGGAGAAGTACCACACCTTTGCCAGTTATTCATCCACCAAGCAGTATTGTGCAAACATTACTGTGTTCCGGTCTGAACGGCAATGTTACCAGCGAAATTACTGGGCATGACGAGATTCAACAACTAATATCTCAGCGTGACAGGCGCAGTGCAATGCCGCGCAGAATTTTGAATTATTAAACACTGGGTGGCACTGTGTCTGATATGGGCAATCATAATGCTCACCATCAGGCACCTGATTTGCTCGTCTTGTTACTATCATAAAAAAAAATAGATTGAAGGGACACTCCTCAAAATCTTTTAAATAAATAGCGACTCTGGCTCCGACGAAGTGCAATTCGGTCGCACGGCGCTGAACTAATTATCGTTATATTAATCTACAAGCTGCCTCTCTTTCTATCGCGTATCTCTGTATCTGTTTTCTCTGTCTAGCCTATAGAATTTTTCCCGTCAAGACGGACGCCCCAACTGCTTGTAGCTTCATATATTTAATGCGGAGTGTCCTAGGCTTGATAATACTTAGTATTCTTTGCTCCAGGAATAAAATAGTGCATACAAAATGTCAATATCTTAATATTATAAATCTCAAAAAATCTCAGTAGAATGTAAAAAAGTTACGTTTTTGTGGGGTGGACAAAACGTTAACGAGTTCTAACTTAACTCCAGCGACATCTAGATAACACAAAAAAAAAAGCGCTAGCACTGTTTTTATGTGTGTATGTTTGTTCCGTTTTCACGCTAAAACTACTGAACCGATTGGGCTGAAAGTCAAAAAAGTCAAAAGTCAAAAAGATTTATTCAAATAGGTCACAATCTGACACTTTTGTACGTCAATGAAAATAAACAGTAACGAATCTACCGTTACTCTGAAATTCGGTGTATACATAGTTTAAACCGTGTAATAACATAGAAAGTACGCTAAGTTTTCATCCAGATATTCCAACGGGAACGAAGACTATGCGGATGAAACCGCGGGGCACAGCTATAATTGAAGACATGATTGGATGAAGGGGATATGATACAATTAGTTAATTTTGAGAAAACGGGCAACAAATCTTTGTTAGTTATTTTTGAGAAGGAACAAGTGCATAACATAACACCTTCATTCTTTGCAGCGCAGCGCAGCCTTCACTTATCTCCTTCATCACTCCATATAATTATTGTTTGGAATCATTTTAAATTAAAGAACACGTTAAGTGCCCATGACACTTTCATTCAACGTGATAATATTTTTTCTTCGTAAATAACTCCTTGATCACTTGCTATTTCTAAAAATAACCTAAGTCTAATATGGTTTATAGGTACATAACACCTTCATTCAATGTAAAAACTCAAAAATCTTAAATATGCTACTTAACTCCTTCATCTACTCATGTCTTCAATTGTTTTTAACATAACATACATTCACGCCTTTTTCCCGAAGGGGTAGGCAGAGGTGCACCCAGGACTCAGTCCCATAGTAGATACACCCACATTTCGCCAGTATGTTATTGGTCCCATGTAATAGGTGGCGAGCCTATTGCCATCTACCGGGTACAGTTCCAGACTCCAGGCAGTTTTTGAGATAATTCCTAATGGAAAAATCCAATATTTAACACTTTGCTTGACCTGGGAATCGAACCCGGGACCTCTTGATTCGCAAGTCGAGCATGCGCCCTCTACGCCATCGAGGCAGTCAATTGTTTTTAAAGAATCTAATCGTGCAGTAAGTTGAAAGGTACCTGAAATATAACCCCGAGCCAAGTCAACACGAGCCTATGAACGTTCTGCAGTCGGACGTTCTTGCTGAAGCTGGCGAGCGCCCAGCACACGGAGAACAATGATAGAGATGCTGATATCACGTTCAACTCGGCGAACGCTTTGTTCGCTGCAACAATATATTATAATATTATTAATAATGTAAGTAATAATAGGATAGATTAGACAATTTGACAGCCTCGTTGGTGCAGACGGTAGTAACTCTGCTTTCTGTGCCGCAGGCCCCGGGTTCGATCCCCGGCCAGGTCAAACATTTGTGTGCATGAACATGTCTGTTTGATCTGTGTCTGGGTGTTATAATCGTATTTAAGTATGTATATCAGTCATCTGGTTACCATAGTACAGGCTTCTAGCCTAGTTTGGGACCACGTGACCGTGTGTGGAAGTTGTCCCATATAATTGATATAAAGGGGAGATGAGGTACTGGCTTTTCGAAAATGGCAAGCTCAAATTAGGTCCCATTAGGTCCACGTACGTTAGTAGAGTAAGGTCGTACGAGCGAATAATATTGTTGTCTCGGTCGCACTTCGGTCTTAGGTACGTATTTATATCATTGTTGTTTATTATATGTCACTGTGCAAACTGCACACTGAGCAAATTGCACGTGCCAGTTGTTGAGTAAGCGCTGGGAGAACGTACCCTATCTCCCTTTTTTTTTATATCAATGGATTAGACATAAGAAAGCCCAAACAGGCTCTCGACAAGAAACCTCGAAAGGCGTTAGTGTTTTTCTTTCTCGCACTCGATTGTTCTCGCCCGCTTTAAAAGATTTTTGGGTGTGCTACAAGGTTCCGAAGTTAATTTTTCCGAATAACATGTTTCCACAACAACATACTTTATAACATACTAATAACATGTTTCCACAATAGCATACCATCGCGCCTTTTTCCCGAAGGGAACAGCAGAGGTGTTATCTCAGGACTCAGTCCCATAGCAAATACAATTACATTTCTCCAGAATGTTATTGGCCTCATGTAATAGGCGGCGAGTCTTTTGCCGTTTACCGGGCACAGTTCCAGACTCCAGGTTGTTACCCCAATAACACTGCCTGACGGTCGAGAGCTCAATCTCGCTCGCGGGGTGAGGAAGGCTCGATCGGTGTGCGGATGACAGTGTCCATTCTATACGTAGTATTATTATCTGTTCTGTGGCTTGAGTACGAGTACAATACGTCCGGCGTAACTTGGCGAGTCTGAACATAAGCTCTGCGAACTTAAGCCTTTGTAAACTCATGAAGAAAACTGATAATATCATGATTGAACTGAACATTAAAGGATTTATTGGTTTCTGGGCCTTACATTACCGACCTTACATTATAATTTTGATTTTATTTGATAGTTTTATATGATAGTTTGATTAGTGTTTATTTACGACATCACATCAGAAATCTCTAAATTTATCAGTGTTTCTGTACAATATTATGCATGTATTATACATATAAACCTTCCTCTTGAGTCACTCTATCTATTTGAAAAAACCGCTAAAAATCCGTTGAGTAGTTTTAAAGATTTAAGCATACATAGGGACGGACAAACAGCGACATTGTTTTATACTATGTAATAATAATAATGATAATGATTAAGCAAATGTTCTACTAAAATTAGAACGTGCGTCCCCATTAAAAAATACTTAGCACTTAACCTTACCTTATTTAAATCAAATTATAAATTAAACGGCACTAATAAGATGGATACTATGTTTGGGAATGTTATTGCGAATAAAATTCTCTTCCCGTCAATATAGGATAGACAGTGTAAGGTTTTCTGGGACCAGCTTCCTTGGATTACGAGGCCGATTCGTTTACAGTAAACATTTGTTCGGTTTAGTAAGAACAAACATACTCACACACTTTCACCGAAAAACTTTTGCGTATCTATACTAATATTATAAAGAGAGAAACTTTGCTTTTTTGTTTGTTTGTTTGTAACGAATAGGCTCCGAAACTTCTGGACCGATTTAAAAAATTCTTTAATTTATAGAAAGCTTAATTCAGTGTGAGTGACATAGGCTATATGAGATTTTGAAAAAATTAGGGATTCGTAAGAAAACTGCAATATTGTAAACCAACCACATAATTACAAAATATAGTCATTAATTTGCGTGCGCTGTGAAATGTATTGATGGTAGAATAAAATAATGTAGTAGGGGTTTGTAGTGAGTAATATATTAGTAGACTTACCAGAAGGTTCATCGATGCTGGGCTCCGGCGTGACGCCCAGTTCGTTGGCAGTCTCTCGCGGAGACTCTCGGAACAGTATGTGCAGCTGGAGGAGCAGCATCGGCGCCGCCTCGCAGAACGCGTGCACTAGGCGAAGCATACCTGAGGGAAATAATAACAAAACAACATACATTCACACCATTTTCCCGAAGGGGTAGGCAGAGGTCTCAGATCATTCAAACAAGGGAGATTTGGCGTGGGGCGTGGCCCTTGGGAACGCATCAGGCACAAAACGGGCTTGATGCCAAAATTGCGCCTCAGTAGTCGAATGTTGTGTCGCGCGGCATCATCTCCAACGAATTTAACAAAATACCGAGTTGTTCAGTAGTTGTATGTAATAATACCAGCAGCAAAGTGAACTACGTGAATAATGGCATCTCTTTTCATACGTAAGTACTAAAATAATATTGTATTTTCAATAAATTTAACCAAAAATATATAAATTGAAGATGAAGTACCAAGTTCATTACATTATCTAACTAGTAGGATAGGTCAGACACCATTGCTTGCTTAGTACAACTCGATAAAAAATCAGTCGGTTGTAATGGCGCAATGGATAATATATTTTATAGTTACTCTCTCTAACAAAATAATTTCGTAGTGCGGCCGCTGCACTGGCTTGCGTAAAATAGAGATGAGATGTGATTTCTTTTAGTTGTCGATTATTTTATTGTACTGGGTGATTTTACTTTGGTTACTAATATTAGTATTTTTTAAACAATTTGTACCCATTTCATGTTTGTATGATATAAATAGTTCATAAAACGTTTAAAAATAGGAAAGTTATATAAGGTTGTCTCTTAAAGTGTGATTACTTTGTAATAATGTTATGTAATATAATAGCTGTGCCCCGCGGTTTCTCTCGCGGTGGTCACGAAAAAGGGAAATGTGTTTTTTATATGTATCGAGTCTGATAACTTTTGTAATAAAATATATATAATATTTCAAAAAGTAGCCTGCATTGTATGATGTACTCAATCCGTGTCTATTAAAAATTATGACATTTTGAGGAGACGAACCCACTGTTGTGTTGTCAATTATTTATGTTGATATGTCGTGTACTATTCATTAATATCTTGCGAGTTTTTTTAATTGTAGCTATCCGAAGGATCCAAAGTTAAAAGAAGAGTGGATAAATGCAACAGGAAGAGGTACAACCAGGTTTCCAACCAAAAACCGCACATTATGCTTTTCTCACTTTGGGACAAGGTGATTTCAACCGTTGAAGAAAGTTCATCGCCTCTTCGAATGGTCGGTGCCTATATTGAAAATACGTATGGTAAATACGTTATGGTGGCAAATATTTACATTTTACGGACCAGTAATAAAATACTTAAAAATCTTATTATAATGTTTTATTTCACTGTAAATAATGTATCCTAAGGGAAAGAGCAGATAATAATTGAAAAGTATCGATTTTACTTATATCGATTGCCAGTTTCTATCTGTAGTTACATATGTGTGTTTATGCAGAGTCCGTAGCTACTGGGTTGATGCACCACCCTTTTATGCATGTGTACAATCAACAAGGTCTTTGGTGTGCCTGCAAGTTTCTTAGTGTGCGTGAGAAATATGAGCATGTGCGTCGTACTCATTGTTTTTGTTTTTGTGTTAGCGTAATTGGAGGGAGAAATGTGGAGACATCGGGACACGAACAATTTTGCGTAATAGCCAAATCTCCCTTGATCTGTGGCAGAGGTGTACCCAGGACTCAGTCCCATAGTAGATACACCCACATTTCACCAGTATGTTGTTAATACTGAATTGTTATACCAAGGGCGAGTTGGTTTTACCGGTGGTAGTATATAGAAACTTAGGTAACTAATGGGTTTTAGCGCCGTGTGTTACACTCTTCTATTTACTATGATTAGGAGAAAATAAAGTTATTAAGTAATTTCATCAAAACATTTTGGCTAATACCCTATACGTGCGAAACAAAAATAAATATAATCTCGTTAACATGGATCTACTACCCATCCACAATAATATCATAAATGCGTTTGTTTTTGGTTTTTAAATTTGCCGCGCTTTTTCAGTCTACTTTCTAAGCCAGACAGACTACTGTTCAGCCCGCCTAGCATGACACAGGGGACACTAATTTTCCCCGTTTTTCTCTCTTTCGCGCCTGAACAATTCATATCTGCTATCTCGTTCTAACCCCCAGGGATTTCGTTTTCCCTGCTCACTGTGCTACCCGGGCAGGAATGAATTAGGACTTAATGTGGTGCCTCTCGCTCGGACCGTTTGTACGGTTAACAACGTGCGATCCCTATGGGTAGGTAGAGTAGATCCATGCTTGTTGGTAAGAGACAAAAAATATTAAGAAATTTAGTTTATCCCTAGAGATTGTAAAGTTATTTTAGTCCCGCTCTGGTAAGCAACAATGACGGCCATTTTGGGCAAGAGAAGTGAAAAAAACAAATTTCAAGCGCAACCGCTGACATAAGGTTCACTGCATTTGTTCGCGTGATTCGCGTGCCTGTTTACTTCGCTCCCCGCCAAAATTGACAGACTTTTTTATAAAAAGTAACGTAGGGCCATTTATTAGCAAAGAATGAACGCCATACTCACATAAATCTCTAACTTGATGCTTCACCCGCCTCAGTTCTAAAGGCACCAGTAGTCTGGCGTACCGCCATAACACGCCCATTTGTAGGCAATGTAGAACAATGGGCAGCCATGGAGGACGCCCCTTACGTTCCTCGCTTTCGAACCATACGTGCAAGTACCAGCGCATTGATAGTACCTGAAACACAAATTATCATTTTAGTAACTGGATGTAAGGGAGTGTAAGAAAAATCATGTGTTGATACTGGAAAATACATAAACCGTGTGCCGCCACACAGTTTTATTAAAAAATATTTTAGGGTACTTCAAAGTTTTTTTGTTTCAAAGTAGTTTGCATTGTCATTTTCTTTGCCTAAAAGGCCTATTACACTACACTAATCTAGGGCCACTAATTAAGTGCCTTTAAGCGAATTTATGTGCAATTGATTATTACCTCAATACGCCAAAACTACTGAACTGACTAGACTGAGTGGTATGAAGGCAGCTTCGACCCTGGAATAAAACAGGGTCCTTCACAGCGAGTGAAACCACGAAGTTTAGTTAGTAATATTTTTTTACCTGTGATATCAATAGTGATGTGATAACAATCGATATGGCAGCGGCGAAAGTGCCCTTATATCCCCTCTCTAGCAGGGCGTAGCCCATTACTACGTCGAACACGACGTCGCAGAAATATCCCGCGAGGGATATCACGTTGAACAGCACGTCGCAAAGGGGCAGGAACTCCGCCATTGCCGCGCATTTCTTTTATTTATTCAGTAGAAAAAATAATTTTCGTTTCTTCATTGGCTGTAAAATAAAAATTTGATTGCGTAGGTTTCTTCGTGAAATGAAACGTTACGAAAACCGTTCCGAACTACGCATAAAATAGAAATCCCATTACTCATATAATCACAACCAAGAGCAACAGCTCAGTAGCTCAGCTGTCAAATGTCATGAAACGGAACGTGTAACGTGTTGACAGATTGAAGTATTATTCTGTGCAGATTGTTCTTGTTCAATTACTAATTATAGTGATCTGTGGTTCAATTGTTGATTTAGGAAGCGTTTTTTCTGTTATATTTTTTTATGAATTTATTCTTCCTAAGTATTCACGTGTAGAGCAAAAATGTCTAATTACGATTTAGTTACAAAAATAAACAAGGATACTGCAAGGGCTGCGTGCAAAAAGTGTGGTTATGCTGGACACCTTACATTTCAATGTAGAAATTTTATCAAAGTGAGTCTACTTTTGGTTTTTACCATAATACTACATCAACAAACGTTCCCTTTCTTATTATCAAGCCACTAATAGTACACAGTTGAACTTATTAATGATTTATCATCGAGGATAGGTACTAGATTAACTTGTGGATTATAACAAATTCTCTTAACTATGAATTTTGTTCCATGCTCAATGTTTTGTTGATTCCTATTAATTAACTACATAATTACAATTATTAGGTTAATATAAATAGGTTTTCCTAAGATTTAATCAAAAGTCAGAAAATAGTTAACATTAAACAAAGTTGTAGACTTAACTAAGCTAAGTAACATCATGTTTAACATCCCAGGTAGACCCAAACAAAGAGATAGTATTGGATGTAAGCAGCACAAGCAGTGACACAGAGGAGGAATATGCAACACCATTACAGACCCTAAGGGAAGCTGAACTACGACAGAAACTACAAGAAAAACTACAAAAGGCTAAGGAGAAGAAGAAAAATAAGAAACGTAAACGATCCAGGTGATTACTTATTACAGTGAATCATCATCATATCAGCCCTAGAAATTAGACTGCTGGACATAGGCCTCCCCCATAAGGGGGTTTTGCCAAAAATTTGCCACCCTTAGGTAGGATGGTGCAGATAGTTTTAATCAGAAGATGCTGCTGCCCTTCATCTAGATCTGACAACCCTTAGCCGGCTCTTATGGCAATCATGAGTAGAGAAGGTGGGGTACTATTCTAAAGCTGGTAGTCCCAGTGCACACCCATGGTATAAATTTAGCCTTTAGCTCACTTAACACTGACCATGAAATGAAATAGCAAGAAAGGTACCCTAGCATATGGAAATTCAGGTCTGGATAATTCGTCTGTCCCAAAACATGCAGGGAGTGATTTTCTGCAAGCCAGCGGCATTTCAATCCACATGGTGTGCATTTCCCGAAGTTACATTTTCTATATTTATATAATTTATCTAGTGAATAATTAAACTATTATGTTCAGGTCGTCAAGTACATCATCAACAACCAGCACTTCATCATCATCATCATCAGACAGTAGTGACTCAGAAAAAGACAGGAGAAAGAAACATAAAAAGAAGAAATCTAAGAAATCCAAGAAATCTCATAAAGAAAAGAAAAAGTGTAGAAAGTAGTTCATAATATTTATTAATTAATGTACAGTATGGCCGTTTTATCTTGATGAGTTTGAACATGGGCTCTGCAAACTTTATCACATTTAAACTTGTGAATAAAACAGTTATTGCATAGATAAACAAATATAAGAAGAAATGTTTATTGTGTCTCGGTGGCGTAGAGGGTGCATGCTCGACTGTCAATCAAGAGGTCCCGGGTTCGATCCCCAGGTCAGGCAAGGTGTTAAATATTGGATTTTTACATTAGGAATTATCTCAATAACTGCCTGGAGTCTGGAATTGTGCCCGGTAGATGGCAATAGGATCGCCCCCTATTACATGGGACCAATAACATACTGGCGAAATGTGGGTGTATCTACTATGGGACTGAGTCCTGGGTACACCTCTGCCTACCCCTTTGGGAAAAAGGTGTGCATGTATGTTATGTTATATGTTTATTGTAAATGTAATGTTCAGTTCAGTTCAATCATATTAATAACCATTTTCTTCATGAGTTAACATGTGCTAAAGTTGGCAGAGCCTATTTTCAGACTTGCCAAGATAAAACAACTACTGCATCCGACTTTGTAAATTGTCCTTCAATTATTTTATGTGATTTTTTTAATGATTGTATTATAAGTCCGTAGAAATAATAAGGCTGATTAATTGTTACTATACATCATACTTGTAGTTATGACCATAGAATCTTAGACGTACGAAACATTTAATTTTTTCAAGCTTTGACAGAGAAGAAATAACTTTGTTTAGCCTTAACTTACATAATTTCAATAAGTTTTGCCATAAAACCATGGAATTATCATTTTAATCACAATATGTATAATTCTTATTCACTAAATTTATTTAAAACAAGATAAAATAAGAACTGTCAAAAGGTAGGTACTTCTTAGATTTGATGGGCAATATATAATATATAAAATATAATATTTAAGTATTAAATCAATATTAATAAAATACCTACTTGAGTACCGCTTGATTTTAAGTTTCTCACATTTTTGCACACCATTTTTATATCTCCAATAGAAATAAAGAAGAGCTTAGTAAAGCCATAGATAATACAAACACAGGATGAGATCCATGCTACCTAATAGGAATTATTACACTCACGCAAAAATCATTTATGTTATAGATTTTATTATGAAATAATATATTTATCAATTAACAAAATGCTAGACAGCAATATACTGAACTCTGGTGAAACTAATGTGAAGTGAAATCTTCCTATGGTTAGAATTGAGGCCATAATTAGTAGGTACTTGTTACACTCTGATTACTTTGCAACCATCACCAAAACTAATGTGCTACACTTCACACTTATAAATGCGAAAGTTTTTCCATGTGAAACTTTGTTACCTTTTCACACCAAAACTATTTAATTGATAAAGCCAGAATCTGGTATGCAGATAGCTTAGACCTTGAATAACACAGGGTTCTTTATAGTGGGTGAAATAGCATGGGATACGGCTCATAGTGACTCTTGTATTATTATAGATATGGACAAAAAAGCATACAAGTTTTAAAAGATACTTAAATGGCTTTTCAAGCTGAGTATTGGTAACTGTATAGAACAGACAATATTGTCAAGTTTCCTGCTACCTATGTTATTCACTAAATACTATGATTTGAGTTCGAACTTTCATGCCTTGAACATGAAATAAATTCAACCTTATACGCGACAAATAACGAGATTTAAGTATATTATTACGGCTTATTTGTTATGGGATTGTAACTTTAAACTTCAATAGAATAGCTTTTAATCAAGTAGAAAGTAGGTGCTAGGTAGCAAATAATAATTATTAGGTAGGTATGCTGCAAATAAATATCTACATAAAGACTTTACTAATATACCTAGTAACGTACGTAAATAAGCGATAAACCAAATGATATTATCTAAAATAATCAATAACACCACATACCTGCCTCAAAATAAGTTTCGTAAAGTTTTCAAGGGGGTCAAACAGGATCTCATTCGCAAGTCCTCAAACTAAACACAGACATTTCTCACGTATTGTCTTACAATTCATTGTTATTTTGTAACATATTCTCACGGTTATCACTATGCATATCACATAAAAAGCTTAGATATTTTGGTTAAGTTATTCTAAAGTTACGATCAAGTTCACGTCAAAAGTTCAACTAATGTGTCGCCATCTAGCGGCTGGTATGCGGAACTCGTGAAAGCTCAATCGATCGCTCCGGATGCGATCATTGTAAATGAATGCGGAGAATGCATCCAGTTTGACCAAAGAGTTTATGACAACGCATTCCACAGAGGTGGGTATGACATGTTGATTATAATGTGAAGTACCTAGGTATTTATATAAATGAGCATTTTAGAGCATTACTACTTACTAATTACCATTGAAGTATATTCTACGATAGACAAGATGTTTTTAAAAAATATTTGCTGAAATTCTGTTACTTAGTTCAGTAAAGTTGCATTTACTTAAGGTAAAATATACGTTAACAATAGTTTTTTAAACGAAAAATAATAACATTACATTAACACAGCTCCGTACGCGTTCACACTGCATGGATGTCGAAGCTACACTAAAGTAAGGTGTACGGATTGCAGTACACTTTAGTCATGCAAAGTGAGTGTTGGGAACGCGAAATCTAGTACGTAGTACATTAAGGCGACAACATAGGAGTACTAATTTGATACTAACATAGAGAGTCACGCCTTTTTTCTGTTGGACCTACCGGTAGAGGACAATTTTTCTCCACTTACTACGATCCTGATAAATGATTTCAGCTTTTTCCACTTTCCTCACATTCTTCATACAAGATATGTACTAGTACCAACCCACAACGGACCAGCCGTTGTGGGTAGTTACTAGTGACATGGCATTTCTTAAGAACAATACTATCAATTTGTTCATGAAAACAAAAAATATTGTTGCTAAGGTTGGTATAAGGTATTTAGGTGTAGAGTCAAATGCGTTACGAGATTAATTTTATTTATTTAGAACTTTTGATGAGTTGGAGATAGGTTTTCTTGGTAAGGAAATGTTTTACGACGAGATCTTGATCCGACATATGGCGCAGTGGCTTCTGCCGGCTGGTTCTTGGTTGTTTTCTGAAAAATTTTTTGTTTTAATAAGCATTTTTTTGGTCCCTTACAGCTTGTAATCTGGGGCTTGGACTCCAAATCCCAGATTACAAGATATAATTACGCGGCGAAAACTTGAGTGATTTTAGTAATTGATTACTAAAAGTCTGGGTCTTGTAACCTAGGCTTAGAGCAAATACTGTGAGTAGCTTGCTGCGAGCGTATTTAGAATATACCTGGCTCGGTCCTTCGACCCCACGCGGCACCTTCCAAACAATAGAATGTAACCAAACCAAATATTGTAAAACGATCAGTTGAAAAAATTGCGTTCTACATGTTTCTTGTGCGTTCTTCTTCTAGAGGTATCTTTCCGAACGCACGGTAGACTCATCACTATTTATCTTCAATGACGTACTTACAAATTGTGATATATTTTTGAATATCTATTTGACTGGACTTTGACTTGACCTCCGATTTGCTCAAACTAAGGGCCTCGCGCGAGGTTCCTTTAAGCGCGGGGCAATGGGGCAAGGGGCCGTTTCGCCCACTTCTAAACGCCACTGATAACATATATTTTATGTTAACTACGTTGTATAAATATTCGTACCTCTCACAATAAACCGTACAAGCGCCGAGTAACCTCAGAAACCCTGGTAGAGCAAACTCGAGGGATGCTTCTTCCATAGCTAGAGTTTTGACTAGTTGTAAGGGGTCCGCCTTCATCTCCTTCACCTTGCAAATGGTTCCCTAAAAATTTATTAACAAAAACAACTTAAAAAAAGAGAATCGGTTCTTAAATTAAAGAAAACAACAACCTATTCAAAACACACAAAAAACGAACAGAAGGTACCTATTGTCTATAATCTTATATCGCTTTGTTTTACAATAAATTATTTGAGGGAGATGTTGATCACTTTTTTGCACTTCTATCATCCTAAATTGACCAGTGTTTTGACAAAATTCTAGAGCATTTAAACATATGTAGACGTGCCTTTTCCATTAAATTATACTCGAACACTTCAGCATATTTTAAATAATTATTCCAAGCCCACCATCTTCAATCTCGCTCTACAATCGTCGCGCTCGCATCCACCTCCCTGTGTTCCTTAAACCACACGTTGCCATTAATACTTTCCATAAAACCACCAAAACGTTCACAGAATCCGTAGCATGCGCGTCACAAAATAACATCAACCCTACACTCGGCCAACCTGACGTGTATGCCTCCTTACACGCATTATATGATAACCCTACACATATAGTCATAATATACCTATAACTAAGCCTATGTATTTTGAAACTAAGATGAGAAAAATAACGTAACAAAGAGTTGTTTATGATATCATCATCATATGTTGGAAACAACTGGACATAGGCCTTCCCATAAGGGAAGTTTTGCTAATAGTTGCCAGGCGCTTGGCAGGCGGGCAGCAGCGTCCTCTGTGTAAAAACCATCAAACATCGCGTCAACCCGCCTGCTTATGTTATATGGACATTTATACATAAGTGGCAAAGTTTCCACTGTATATAGGCATTAAGGTCCTACTTACTTCAATGAAACCGCTAACATCGATCCTCTGCCGCTCCAGCGAAGTGACGAGGCTCTTCGTGATGACCTGGCTTCTAACGCTGACTCTCTTCACACACTTCTTGTAGGTCACCTGGTTCCCGCATGTGCGCGCTATCTCTGATGTGGATCTCGTAGCCTGAGCGTAACACGTAGGAATCTTATATAATTGGCTAAGAACAGTAACTGCTTTAGTTGCAGTTTTTATGGTTCCGTACCTTAAAAGGAGAAAAGGAAAACTTATAGGATCACTTTGTTGTCTGTCTGTGTGTTTGTCTGTCTGTCTGTCCGTCAAAACCATTTTTATCGGGAACACATGGTATCAAGTTGAAATTAATAATAATGATAATATGGGACAACTTCCACACATGGTCATCTGGTCCCAAACTAGGCTAGAAGCCTGTACTATGGTAACCAGATGACTGATATACTTAAATAAATAAGATTATAACATCCAGACACAGATTAAACAGACATGTTCATGCACACAAATGTTTGAACTGGCCGGGGATCGAACCCGGGCCCTGCGGCACAGCAGAGAATACCATCTGAGCCAAAGAGGCTGTCTGTCTGATTGATATCAACTACTCAGATCTGCAGTCCCTTGTTGCTGTAAAAATCATACATCGAATTTAACGCAATCAAAGTTATGGTCAAAACCGATTAATAGGTTTCACAGCAACCCAGGTAGAGAGGGTGAAGTACTTTTCTAATGCCGGCACCCCACGCCACAGAATAACTAATTAAAAGTAGATTCCTTTACCCCTTGTATATCCTTCAAAAAATACAAAGCCTTCTGCTGGTAGCTGTTGAAGCTGCTAATCAATGTCTTCCTGATATGCAGCACCATGTCTCTTTGCGTGGGCACCTCATACGGTCCTATGTTGAAAGGTATCTCATCTTCCGAACAGTTGAATATTGTGTTCTTTACTGGTAGCAGGGTGTACGGAGTCGTAGAAGTTGTTGTTGTGGGTACCTGAAAATGTAGAAACATGCTAATAAAGGCAATTCAATTTTGAATGTTCAAAGTCAACATTCTTAAATTTTCCACGAGCTTGCAGCTAGTTGCTCGTGCCGTATGTATCGAAATTCTACAGTATGTTACTATTGTAGGGTTGATGTTATTTTGTGACGCGCATGCTACGGATTCTGTGAACGTTTTGGTGGTTTCATGGAAAGTATTAATGGCATCGTGTGGTTAAGGAAGATCTATGGGATGTGCGAGGGCGCGATGGCAACACAGGGAGGTGGATGCCAGCGCGACAGATGATTGTAGAGCGAGATTGAAGATGGTGGGCTTGGAATATTATTTAAAATATGCTGAATAAATGTTCGAGTATTATTTAATGGAAAAGGCACGTCTACACTATTCACCTATTTGCAGCCCTCTTAGCACCCAAAAAGTTAATAAACGATATTTTACTCTATTACTACACTAAAGGAGTTATTTTACCACGTTTTTATCCCTTTTAGCAGGGTATTTACTAATTACTGTGTTTTTAGTTTCAGTTATCACTAATACAGCTCTCTTATAATTGCTTTATTATACCTCTGAACCCATTCTGTAACTCTGTTTTTGTGTGCCCATTTCGAGGCTATAGTAGAGTTATAGCGCGCTCTCCGAATGCGTAATACTTATTTATTTCATTAAGATCTGGTTAGCGTTCTAATATATGTTAGCGCTCGTGCCGTCAACATCTCTGCTGGATATTTGTAAATCATAATTTCCTTTTGTAGCATACAATATTTTACAACTTTCAATTATTCAGAGATTATGTAACATTTCGTGAGTCGGAATGAATGGATTTTAAACAATAAAACACTTGCCCTTGTACGGAGCTTATTTTAGAATAATAATTTAATTTGAAAATGATGACTGCCTCGGTGGCGCAGAGGGCGCATGCTCGACTGCCAATCAAGAGGTCCCGGGTTCGATCCCCAGGTCAGGCAAAGTGTTAAATATTGAATTTTTCCATTAGGAATTATCTCAATAACTGCCTGGAGTCTGGAACTGTGCCCGGTAGATGGCAATAGGCTCGCCCCCTATTACATGGGACCAATAACATACTGGCGAAATGTGGGTGTATCTACTATGAATGGGACTGAGTCCTGGTTACACCTCTGCCCTACCCCTTCGGGAAAAAGGCTGTATGGATGTATGTTTTTTTTTTTTTTTTAGAAAATGATAATTGGTAATAAAAACATTATCCAGTGTCAAGTAGCTATGGACGGGCTGTTATATAACATGGTTAGATAACAACGTTTTGTTACTAACATTTAGCTGTGGACCCGGCTTTATGCTAACATTACGGCAGCATTATCGGAACACGACGTCGTTCGGGCGTCGCTATAACTAGGCATAGCTGAGCTTACTTTGTACTACGATTGCTCCGCCTACTTGCTAATTCTAGTCGATATATCTTCTATGAATATCACTATTCTAAATAAGAAACTGACCGTTTTTGATCCATTTCTAGGATCCGCCGTTGAATGTGTCACACTAGTCCCATTTGTACTCGTAACATGATCCTGTTGTGACGAGATGGTCGCGTTCCCATATTTATTATGAGTTGTAGGTAATGTTGCGTCAAACCCCGGGAATATTTCGTAGGCTACATAGCATGAGTAAAATCTTATGTTGATTGATAGAACCACGAAACCTGAAATCAATACGTTACATAGTTAACGAGTGCTATCGTAGATGTGCTACGCGACTACTAAGCCGGTGCTACACAGGCTTATCGACTGCTACGCCGGTGCTGCGCAGGCTTCTCGACTGCTACGCCGTGCTACGCAGGCTATGCGAATGCTATGCTGGTGCTACGCGCTACGCGCTAAGCAGATATTTTGTCTCAGTTTACATACAAATGAAGCGGTTTGCGTTATCTATTTGGTCTGTGGTGAGTAACACTGATGGGGGGACGTTTACCATAATATAAATATGGTATAAACATACAAACACGCCTTTTTCTCGAAGTAGGCACAGGTGAAAACAGAACTCAGGACTCAGTCCCATATAGTAGGCACATGCACATTTCGCCAGCTAGTTGTTGGTTCCATGTAATAGGAGGCGAGCCCATTGCCATCTACCGGGCACAGTTCCAGGCTCCAGGCAGTTATTGAGATATTTCCTAGTTAAAAAATCCAATATTTAACACCTTGCCTGACCTGGGAATAGAACCCGGGACCTCTTGATTAACAGTCGAGCTTGCGCGAACTACGCCACCTAGGCAGTTTTTGTACAACCTTTTGGTTTGCCATCGTGTGGTAAAATGATCAAAGTATGAAAACTAGACAGATATTCGTATACCCGTGTATAAAAAAAAGAGCTTCAAAACTTTTTTTGACGTGACAACGTCTTATAATTCGATAGAGCCGGCTGCACGCACGAAAAAACATGACTCATGCGGCGTTACCTCGCTCTGAGGCGCTCCATGTAAGGCTTGAAGTGCAAGCGAGAGCGCGGAACGAGCGACAAAGAAGCACAATCGGCCTTTGCGTTCGGCAGCGTTCGACATCCGTCTCTCTCCTACTTGAGTGAGCGATGCGTCTGCGTGGACAGCTGCTATACTATAATAGTACATTTACATGTTTTGATCGAGTATCAAGTGCAGTGAAAAGTGCAACAAATGAAATTAAAATTTTCTTTTGAAAAATGCTACCATTCCATCAGTATTTTCTTAAGAAACTATTACTAACTTAGTTGAACGTGACAACGTCTTAAGACGTTGTCACGTTCAACTATCGTCAGTAAACCGACTTTACAGACAACCAATTTTTTAACAAAATTAGTGGTCGAAAACTACGAGTTGAAATATATAAAAAGTTATTATATATTTAAGTTTACTTACATCAAATAAATGCACCGTAAGCGAAACCGTCGTCTCAATAAAGTTACACTTAACTTTCTTTGTTTCAAGTCAACATTAAGGCCAACTTACCAAAGTAAATGTTCATTATGTGATATGAAGTTTGCAGTTTGTGTTAGGGTCTAGTGAAACTCTTCAAATCCCGAGGTTGCGTCTCAGATCACGATCCCTTCACACTTATATAGGTACCTACCCTACAGTAGGTGTAAAGTCCATCTTATATCATTTGGCACTTGGTAAAACTTAGGACTAAATATTATCGCAATGTTTTCATAGAAACTGGCGCTGTCTAGAATTTAATACGTTCATAACCATAGTTTACGATAATATCCTTTCAAACTTTGTTTATGACAACTTTTGTGTCATTTCTTTGAACACTGTAAAGTGTTTGAAAAACCAGGAGTTAATAAATATAGATAAAATCCAGAAAAATATATTTAATTTAATGAGTTACAATAACGGATATCTTCACAATCACTATAATCAATGATCTTAAGTAACATTTACTATGATAAAACACGATAATTCAACGTCCCAGTTTGGTAAAGCGTTATTTTGTTTCCGAGTTTCTTAAACGATTTCCTGATTTATTTAAACAGCGAAAGCGCGATACGAAACCAGCATTTACCAAAAGGCTTAGCTATACCAAGTAAATCTTATACTTACCCCATTTTACCGAGCCACAATCGAGTTAAGCGAGAGTATTTTGTAAACAATCTAGGATCTAGGCACCGATAACAGCGTTCTAAAGTATTAAATCATTCTGATTGTGTATATAACTGAACTCATTAGTGAATTTCTTGACAAACCTGCATAGTTTTATTATTCGTGGTTCCAAAGAGTTCGTAGTTTTAACTAAGAACTCTTGTAAGATAAAAGAAAACCACACACACATTGTGATTGACTATTCACTTTTAATTCACATTTAATTGAAAGTAGCCGTTATTGGCATTATTTATTATACCGTCAGATAAGTTTATGGGACTGGTCAGTTGCGCATAGTTTTTACACAATAAAATTATAATGCTTCGCCAGCAGATACAGCACTTCGAGATACGAACGGTCTACTAGATGCTCTCAAAGTTCAAGATTGCTAAGCAATGGCAACACGATAGTGACGTAAGAAAGATCAAGCTCGGAGAGCACGACCTTGTTATTTTCACCATGGATAGATCCTTAGATTATAGATAAATCTCCGCGCGCGATGCGGACGGATACCGCGCACTAAAACGAAACGTTAAAACGAAAACTTCGAAAATGCGGCAACTTTCAATCTATAATCTGCATTGTGTTGGACTGGCACCTGTACGCCAATTTCAGCGTAGTTTTAGTTGCCACATTTGACAAGTATG
The DNA here is from genome assembly GCA_947063395.1 of Hemistola chrysoprasaria. NCBI lineage: Eukaryota > Metazoa > Arthropoda > Insecta > Lepidoptera > Geometridae > Hemistola > Hemistola chrysoprasaria. The sequence continues at coordinate 5,722,397 of OX346733.1, read as the reverse complement.
ACAGCGGTATCTAGTCGGAGCGCGCGCTGAGACCTGTCAATAATCTAAAGATATACAACGTTGCCATGGTAATTAGCAGACTGTGGTTGTGCTTTGTCAATTTATTCTCATGAGTCAGTTGCAAAAAGTTTACCATTGAAAATAACATCTTCAGATTTAAATTGAGTAGGTAAACTCGCGCGTCCAAGTACAAGTAGGAGGGAAAATGAACAAGCCACTCAGCCAAGAAGACATCTTAGCGATGGAGAATCAGCTTAGGGACTGCGTGGAGGAAGACCGCAAACACTGGCGAGTTAACGACGTCAAATGTGATGCTATACACACCGCTGGCACTTATGAGGAATTCGCGTGAGTTTATTGTCTTATTATTAAAAAGTTTTTGTTCCTTATATTCTTCACGTAATCTGGCCAGAGATTTAACGGTCTGATAGGCATAACATAACATACACTCACGCTTTTTTCCCAAAGGGGTAGGGGTAGGTCCCATAGTATATAACACCCACATTTCGCCAGTATGTTATTGGTCCCATGTAATAGGGGGCGAGCCTATTGCTTTGTCTGATAGGCATTGGTCATTATTAAGGTTAACTGGTGCAACTCAGCTTTAACATAACACAAACATAACTTTTGCCCCACCAGCGGTGGGTTTCAGCCTAAATTCTAAGTATCTAATGGACATGCTCTATATACCTACTGGTGGTTAAGGGTATTTAGGACCACCTCCGAAAGTGCTGCGAATTTCTAAATATGGCAACAAGATTGACTGATTTTTATTAAAACTAAAATTAAAGCAGGCATGTATAGTACAATAAATTATTGTAGTTTTATTTTTCAGAGGTCGCGAATATGTTGGCTATAGAAAATATAATATTTATTAGCATTCTCAGCCAGACTGCCTCGGTGGCGGAGTGGGCGTAAGCCCGACTGCCAATCATGTGGTCCCGGGTTCGATCCCCAGGTCAGGCAAAGTGTTATATATTGGATTTTCCATTAGGAATTATCTTAATAACTGCCTAGAGTCTGAAACTGTGCCCGGTAGATGGCACTAGCTTCGCCCCCTATTACATGGGATCAATAACATACTGGCGAAATATGGTTGCACCTACTATGAGACTGGGTTCAACTCGGCCTACCCGTTCGAGAAAAAGGCGTGACTGTATGTTATGTTATTCTCAGCCAGGTGGGTGTCACTGGACAAAGGCCTCTCGCAACCCAGCGCCCTGTTTTGACAATCCTCCTCGTAGTAGCAATCTAGGCCGTTTTGCCATCACCTTCTGGGCTTGCTGCTTCTGGGTCTAACGTAGTGAGGGTGCCACTCCATCTCGATACAATATTTTTGACGTGACAACGTCTTAAAATTCGATAGAGCCGGCTGCACGCACGAAAAAACATGACTCATGCGGCGTTACCTCGCTCTGAGGCGCTCGCTGTAAGGCTTGAAGTGCAAGTGAGAGCGCGGAACGAGCGACATCCGTCTCTCTCCTACTTGAGTGAGCGATGCGTCATGTCATGCGTCTATAGTACATTTACATGTTTTGATCGAGTATCAAGTGCAGTGAAAAGTGAAACAAATGAAATTAAAATTTTCTTTTGAAAAATGCTACCATTCCATCAGTATTTTCTTAAGACGTTGTCACGTTCAACTATCGTCAGTAAACCGACTTTACAGACTACCAATTTTTTTTTATATTAGTGAGTGACAAGACGAGCAATCAGGTGCCTGATGGTAAGCATCATGATTGCCCATATTAGACACAGTTTGATTTAATATTTGATTTTTAGTGACCGTGTAGCGGCAGCACATCTGCGACCGCTGGAGAAGAAAGACTTCAAGAACAAGAGTGGCAGCTGGAACCAGTATGCTGCCAAAGATAAAGATCGTGACGAGTGATCAGGGTTCACCTCATTTCTAACTATGCCAATAAATTATCATTCATTCTACCTATACAATTTTTCTTTATTAGATAGATAGATCGATAGATAAACGCTTTATTGGTACACCACAACAAGAACTTCTTAAAACTGATAACAATTAATAATAACAAGTGTAACAATAGGCGGTCTTATCGCTAAGAGCGATCTCTTCCAGACAACCGTACAGGGAGAGGAGAGGACTGTAATAAACATTTGGTCGGTGGTGTTTGGTCGGTACTTCTTAATGAATAAATATAGAATCATATAAAGGTGACTCAGTTAGTAGTGATTTAGAAACTTTCTTGGAATAATGTATTAATCGCGTTCTAAATACTTACTAATGTAAATCCAGCGGCTTTGTCCACTCGCAGTTATAAAGTATGGGAGTTTTACACCAAAATGTTGACGTCTATTTTTGAATCCCTTAGAATGAAAATTTTAAAAAATGCTTTCGTAGTACATGTCCAGACAACGAAAAGAACCTTCTACATTTCAAGTTTCAATTCTCTAGGATCAGTGGTTTGGGCTCTGGGTTGGATGTCAGTGAGTGAGTCATTTAGGATTTTAAAATATAATAGTGATTCTGTGTTAATAGGTGTTTTATAACCATTGTTATGTTATAGAGGCGTGGGGTCTTTTATTTATACAAATAACCAAAAATTGAATTGCTTGTTTGTAATATTAATATAAAATTACAAGTTTTTGTTTGTCTGTCTGTTCGTTGCCGCTAAACCTCAAAACGGTTGTGGACCCACTTTAACGAGATTTTCACTGCCCTAGAGCTGATGTTTTAGGGCATAATGTAGGCTACTTTAATTTAAGAAAAAAGGTTAAGGGTTACATGTAAAAAAACCATTTTATTTCAGCACGTCTCCAAAACGGCTGGATTAATTTTAACCTTATTTCCCATCCGCCGCCTTCGAGCCCACCACCGGGGTGGCCGTTGGCCAGGACTATCACTAATAGCTCATAAAGAAATAATTTATAAGAAGATTTTATTTATTATTTTTATTTGTACATCAAAACATCTCCAAACAAGAGCGTTTGGACCTTTTTTTACATAATTTATTGCATTATGAGGCGCTTTTATTGGACTAACTTAGACTATCTTGAAGGAGTCCATAGCGTAATATTTTTTATTTTATTTACCTATTATTATAACATAAATATATAAATACATACATATATAATTATAATACTTTTACATATATACATATAGATCTATTACACCACAGAACACCTAGCACAGACCAACCCCCGCTCGCAGCACCCGTTCACGAGTTGACGCACGTACCAGCGCCGTCCTCCTCAACCATATTAGAGGGAGGAGGGCGGCCCACCACGCGACGCCGCCGCGAGATTGAGCAGTTTAGTGAGCATGACTGTACCAAATGTTCCCCCGTGCATTACATCTAAAAGAGAAACAAATTTATAAGAACGAATTTATAAGAAGTTAAAATCCTACGGGATCCGTATAAAAATTAAAACCTTTAACACGTTGCCTGTCCGGTCTATTTTTCGATACTTCGGTTAAAGAATAATAACTATTATACGGTCGAAACCTCCAACATTTTTATTATTTTAGGTTACCTATCCATACTTCCATAAAGCATATAAACAAGTCTAGCTGCAACGTCCAGCGCAATAAATACTGAGATTTTCTTTAGCGCGTGTATTAGAAATAATGCACCGACGCCTGAACTGGAACTCCATGTGCATTAACTATATATATAAAGTAAGGTCCTGACTTACTCACTGATAAACAACGTACAGCCCGAACCGCAGGACGTAGAGACTTGAAATTTGGAGGGTGTGTTCTTTTTGATGTATGTTTTGGGTGTACTATGAAAGGGTTTTTGAAATTTCTACCCCTAAAGGGGCAAAGTGAGTATGGAAAATCAGAATTATTAATATATTTGTATAAAGTAAGGCCCTGACTTAGTGACTGACAGACAACGTACAGCCCAAACGTAGAGTAAGCTGGACGTAGAGATTTGAAATTTGGAGGGTGAATTTGTGAGTTTGTGTGATTAGGTTTGCGACCGAAGTTGCAGGTAACGAGGTAACAGCTAGTGGGTAATTAAATCAAAACTCCAGCATATTTCGATGGTAAGTATTTAATATTCCACTAAAATCATATGCAAAATAATACTCATAAAAGTATTCGATATGTGCTCATTATCCTTTGGTTTTACATGTATATAGATGCTTCCGGTATGTATCTATTCTGCAGTTACTTGTTACTTTTAGGGTTGGACATGAGGATGATGACCTCGATCTTGGTGTGTGGACTCTCCTTCTTGGGGTTGTAGAAACGGCGGTCGTTACGGTTCAGCGGTACTAGGGGTTTGAGGTACCAGCCGTAACTGAGGAGAAACAAAATCTAGACTAGTTTAAACAGTCACGCATTGCTATCCGCTGAGCTCCTCAGCGGATAGCAAGTTGAAGTGTCAATGGGCAGGGCACATAGCACGTAGAACTGGCCGATGGAGCTGTATGGTTCTCGAATGGAGACCACGAACCGGCAAGCGCAGCGTAGGACGTTCACCCACAAGGTGGACAGCAAACTGAATGCAAGCCGCTTATAACCGGACTAGATGGAAATCTATGTCCTATAATTATAACAATGATGTTATATATAAAATTAGGTAGATGCGTTTTATACTCTGCTTTGCGTGAAGAACTCAAATCAAGCTAATTGGCTTGATTCAAGTCAGTCGTACCATGTCTTGCGCATTGCGTCGAATGTTACACGTATATGGTTTGCTGCACACAGATGTGAACCCGAGTTTATTTCTTTCTGACAACCGTGTTTTATACATCTCTGCTATCTTTTACATAAAGGAGTGATGGAACCAAAGTTGCGTTTATTCAACATAGTTAAAGAAAGTAGGCACAACAGAATTTCGCCACGACTATAATGATAATGATGCATTATAGAACCCTTACACATGACTCTCAGTGACCGGTGCCGGGTACTTGCTGTGAGGCCCTTTAGCTCGGCTCTGTGTCACGTTGAACTGATAGTTGTCAACCTTCTTTGTTTGCTCCTCGCTCTCAGCTCGCACCTCGTCGTGCCTCGCGTAGAACTTGCCCGTCACTGGGATGGCTGCATACAAGTTATGAGAGTTAGAGCCTTTGCTTACACCCGGGTGGTTGCACACGGGGCACTGACGACGCGCGTATTACGAAGGCATGTTTACAGCGCCATTGATTCCTGAAAACAATAAGAACTGAACTGCGTTTGGTTTCCGTTTGTATCGCGTATGAGAAAGAAATAAAAAACGTTTATTCGACGCTTATAGGTAACATAACATCCACAGACGCTTGATATTATCCTAAAGTATAGGTAAAACTAAGGGAACGTAGCTACACCTACTTACACCATTATATTATACACATCATAAACAAAGTTTGAGCCAAATATAAAAAGAGAAGATCTGTAGATCTGTAGACCTACTCAGGTAATAGGGAGGAAGTCGTGTGCTAGTGTCAGTCACCATAAAGTCGCCAAAAAGGCACTGCCTCAGCGTTGTGCTGAGTGTATAAAACACTCAGCGCTGATATTCTGTCAGCATATAAAATGATACGTATACGCGCTGCAACTGCGCGTCGTCGATGAAAATAAAATACGCCGTGTGAACTCTTACACATTTTCGTTTTATGTTAGACTTAACTGGCGTTTGACCGCAATCTCACTTGCTGGTAAGATTCAACACTCTATTTACTCTCTTTTTGAAGAGCCCCATGTAGTTGAACAGGAAGTCCGCAGCATGGAGATCATTCCACAGTTTGCATGTGTGCAAATCAGTAGTTAGTGTTAACACATCGGTAAAATTCTTTCAAAGTCAGCAAAATAAGCAAGCTTTCGCATTTTATAATAACAGAATTATCACGTACCTATACGTGGTATAATCTTGTAATAATCATGTAATATAGGTAGGGGGTATATTTTAAATAATATCTCCAAGAATCTAAATAATTATAATGTAACATAACATAATCACGCCTTTTTTCCGAAAGTGTAGGCAGAGGTGTACTCAAGACTTAGTCCCATAGTAGGTACATCCACATTTCGCCAGGATGATATTGGTTCCTTGTAATTGGAAGCGAACCTATTGCCATCTACTCGGCACAGTTCCAGACTCCAGGCAGTTATAGAAAAACTCCAATATTTATAACACTTTGTCTGACCTGGGGATCGAACCCTGGGCCTCATGATCAGCAGTCTAGCTTGTGCCCACTACACCACCGAGGCAGTTGAGGCGAGGGAGTGTAATGTAACTTAAGTAAGTATTAAGTATATTGATAATTCAAAATACTAACATCCAAAATTAGGGCGGTAAATTTTGTAGTTCCGAAAATGTTTGACTTCTCTATAGATGATTTCGTTCAACATGTGAATGTCGACCGGAGGCCGAGTGCCGAAAGTGCATTTCTTATCGGCCATGGCTTATTGGATCTTAATTAACAACAGACATACAAGGATGAAGTAGTCATTTTAGCTCATTATCCGGTGTCTTAAATTATTATAAAGTACCTATTATAATGAGTAGGTCAAGACATCTTCGTGGACGTCACTAGTTTTCGTTGAATCTTTATATTCTAAATTAGTTTTAAGTGGTTTTAAGTTTGTAGTGGTAGGCCTCTTTTGCAGGGGCCTGCCTGGGGAAGTACCTCACCTTTGCCAGTTATTCATCCGCCAAGCAGTAATGTTCAAACATTACTGTGTTCCGGTATGAAGGGCAATGTTGCCAACGAAATTACTGAACATGATGAGATTCAACAACTCATATCTTAGGGTGACAGGCGCAGTGCAGTGCCGCGCAGAATTTTGAATTTTTAAACACTGGGTGACACTGTGTCTGATATGGGCAATCATGATGCTTACCATCAGGCACCTGATTTGCTCGTCTTGTCACTCATTATCATAAAAAAAAAATAGCTCTGTAACTGTAACTAGATTAAGTTTGACTTTCGCTAAACAAAAATAATGGGATTCTGTGCAGCGCTAGGCGGCTGGCAAACCATTAAAGTTGATGAGGCTTTTTTAAACTTTGATTTTTAAAAGTCCTAAATTGTTCTCAGAACTTTGCAATTGGTGTTTAAGTTTTTAAATGAACTTAAATATTTTGGTCGAGATAAACAAAATAGGTATACCATGAACCTAGAGTAAAAGAAGCACGGAGTCTTTTAAAACAAAATGATAAACATCATAGTAAGCTAGCTCGCACACTTGTTTGGGGAGGTCTAACTTGAGTGGACGAAAAGGATTGTTGTACTAAAAGTTCGATTAGTAACCACGCTAACTGCTTACAGTCACACATTTTTTCCTTAGGTTCATGGATGTGAATGTTAGCGTGCCGTCATATTTGTATTAGCGAGCTGGCTTACTATGGTGTTTCACTTCTTGTTTCAGAAGATTCCGTCCGTCTAGATTCATGAGGTACATTTTACGAAAGATATTTGTATGAAAAGAAATATTTTTAGCGCTGAAGAAATTCTTGAAATATCTTCAAGAAAAAACTCTCGCTTTTATCTTACCTGTTGACCTGTTGATTATAAAAAATGTAAATATTCTACTAATTTTATGAAATTTTACTTAAAAATTATGTTGTAAAAATCTAAAACACTGCATCCATGGCTTGACTGCCGAAGGTCATTGTCAAAATCGATTGAAATGTCATTTGCTAATGGATATTATAGTTTTTATTTTAGCAAGGAGGTTTCCACCATTTTGAAGTAAAGTTAACTTTATATTGCTCATCATAGAGTCGAGTGCGCTAAGTAAAATGTTATGCTGATTGTGCAAGTTTTAATAATATATTAAGTCACTGGTACCTATAACACAGGTTTTTTAACAAAACCTACAACAATCTCCAGTCTTTGACAAGACAGGTATATTTAGATAGAGATCGCTCTTAGCGATAAGACCGCCAATTGTTACATTATTTGTTATAATTGTATTTTAAATTTAAGGTTTCATGTTTGTAGTGTTATTACACACACAAAGAGTTAATCTATAGATCTATCTATCTTTATCTCTACCTATACCATAATATACATATTATTGTACAATCTAACATATAAGTACCCTATTATTGTGGGAGATAATAAACAATTTTTATTTATTATTTATTTATTTATGAATTTTATCACAAGTTGTACAATTCCTAATTAGAATATAAATTCAAATCTATGAAGGAAAATTGAAAACTGTCCAACAGTAATTCTTAGATTTGATGGACTGTAAACACAGATATTATACTACAGATTCTTGTAATCTCAGAGTTAGGTATACCTATTCTTTGAAAATAGTCCCACTTTTTTACAAATATTACAAAAGCGAAAGTGTGTGTGTAGTGTGTATATACTTTTATGTAACAGCATTTTCACGTCAAAAGTACCGATTGGGTTAAAAATGCAGCTTAGACCCTGAATTAACACATATAGGGTCCGTTTAAACAGATGTAACGGTGGGGAACACCTAGTAAACTACACATTCCAACCAAGGTGATCCTCTGTAAACAGGTTGGCGCTATCCTACCCAGTAGGAGCATGCTGGAAGCAGTAACTAATCTCTTGTTAATTTGGCTCCACCGCCGGCGTAACATAGTTAACCGGCCATTTCAATTACGAGCTAGTGATTACAGCCCTGAGACAGGACGGCTTACCACATTATACGACCAGAACATCTCGTGAACATAGTACTTCTTCATACCAGGGTAAGATTCATCAAAAACCTAGGACACGTAGAGGAACAACACTTCAAATATAATAGTAAACAAGTAAGAAAACAATAGTATTCTATAGTATTTGTGTGCAAAGTGTATCGAAAATAAAAGTTTATTGAGGGATCTTACAGTGAGAGTGTTATCTTCGCTAAAAGTTTCACTAATACGACAAAACAAAGGGTGTGACCGTCTACAACCGAGGATTAAAACGAGCTGAAGCGACACTAAAGCGCTTTGAATTCACCTGAACACTTGCGGCACATATTAATATACCGGTTAGTGATCTTATCGCCGACAATAATAATTGTAATTAATAAAACTAATTATTTTCATTGAATAGTAATCATTGAAAGCACTGCCATCTAGTGGAGTCAGCGACTACTATCGGCAAGTGTATGAATATAGGTATTGCTCAGAGGTTGTACGCTCATTACACACGCATCGACTTGTGATTAACAGAAACTTACAAAGGTATTAATTAGTTTGAGAAATGAGCAGCAAATGTGGAGGTTGCGGTAAGTTTCTCACAGGTGGCGCTACATGCTCGAAGTGCAGAGTAATATTTCACAAACAGTGTGTGAATTTAACTACCAACCACACTCCCAAAAACTGGTTATGTCCTGGATGTATTGCCAGTACACCACGGCAAGATAACACAAATACTCCTATAAAACTTCATGGTATGGGAGACCAGGAGGTGGACAACTCTCCATCACCTCAGAAATTGGAGAGCAGAGAGGATCCACAGCAGCTTATATTAAAGGAGATGCGCGCATTGAGAGCTGACATGAATAGCTTTCGGAAGGAGTTTGGAAGTTTCCGACAGGAGGTTCGAAACGAAATAAAGGACTTAAGAGGCCTCCACCAAGTATCAGCCGAGAAGATAGAGGTATTTGCCGAACGGCTGGGGAGCCAGGAGATCAGGCTGGATAGGCAGGAAGCCAGGTTCGAAGTTATTTGTAAGGAATCCCAGGAACTAAAACTAGAGGTATCCCTTCTAAAAAGAGAACTTCAAGAGCGAGATCAATTAATTCTGAGAAACGATGTGGAGATAAGTGGTGTAACGGAAAATAGTGGGGAAAATGTACTACAAATTGTCGGGTGTCTGTCGGTCAAACTAGGCGTTAAGCTCGATGAGCATGACATCGTCGACGCGCATCGTGTGGGACCGGTTCGTGTGGGTCAAGACGGCAAGCAGCGACCGCGTCCTATTGTGCTGCGCGTGAGCAGGCGTGCCGTGCGCGACCAAGTGCTGCGCGGTGCGCGCTCTCGCCGCGGCTTGTCGACAGCCGATATTGAGGTAGCGGGGGCTCCGCGGCCTATCTATATTAACGAAAGGCTGTCGAAGGAGAACCGGCACCTTTTTAGCAAGGCCCGCGCATTGTGCAAACAACACAATTGGAAATATGCGTGGACCCGCGAAGGAAATGTCCTCATTAGACAGGCAGATGGAGAAACTGCATTTCGTGTTCGGGACGAGAAGGAGTTCACTAGAATTTTTAATAAGTAAAGTGGTGTCAACATTAATAATAATAAATATTTCAAAAGGTTTATTTTCCCTGGTACCAATATCTTCATTTTCTGGCTTAGTTGTATTTTTTTGTTACTTGCTATATTATTTCTTCGGTGAATTCGACAATAAAATATCTACTGCTACAAATACTGAAAAATGTTCTATTGTAAGAAAGTATTTGGCTCGTACATTATACCGCTATAAATCTATATATAAAGTTGCCTTGATTGTGATGAATTTATTGTTATGTGAGCCACTAGTATCACCAATTTGTTTTATCTTAAGGCTTACTATTATAGCGTTGCACACATTCTTTGGTACATCACATTATTATAACATAAATGAACTAGACTATTACACATTACACTCTCATACACACCCCTTCACATACTCACACAACACACATACTAAGGGTTACTTGACGGTTAATTTATATTATGGTGCTACATTTAATTTTGAATATGGATAATACAAACTTAAACAGACTCGGTTTGAAACTTGGACTACTTAACATTCGTTCATTGAATACTGGCAAGGATGAGTTAGAGGCGACCATGTTGACATATAGCCCAGACGTATTGGCATTAAATGAAACATGGTTAAGAGAAGGTCAACATTTGATTGCTCCCGTAATTCCAGGATACACCTTTAAACATAAGGCTCGTAAAAATAAGAGAGGTGGAGGTGTTGGGTTCTATATACGTAAGGGGTTGCGTGCGCGGGTTCGCGAGCATCCAGACTCGCAGTTAGAACAGCTGTGGCTGGAGCTCAAGCTGCCGGGTGGTATGCGACTAGCGATAGGGACAGCGTATAGGCCCGAAAGTATTAAAATTTGCACAGCTTTAGATGCCTTAAGTGAGTCATTGAGCGTATGTGGTAGTTGTGAGTATGTATGTATTCTAACAGATTTTAACGTGGACCTTCTCAAGCCTGACAATCCAAGATCTAAGGAAATAATAAGCTTTTGCTCACAGATGAATCTTAAACAAATTGTCAAGGAGGCTACTAGAATCACTTCGGACTCAGATACCCTCCTAGATTTGATTATTACTAATATTCCAGAAAAATGCAAAAAAGTAGTCGTTGTGCATAATTCTTGCTTAAGTGACCATGCTCTGGTATTGTCCGAATTTAATATTAAGAAACCTAAACCTATGCCTCGGTTTGTAATTAAGCGTCCTATTAGAGACATAGATGTGGACTCCTTTAATAAAGATCTAAAATCAGTAAAGTGGGATGATATTTTAAATATGGTAGATACACAGCCTATGATCCTTAAACTTAATGAGATAATTACTCAAATATTTGATAAACATGCTCCTATCAAGAAATTTAAAATAATAGATTCTCCAAGACCATGGATTACCAGCATGATTAGGTTCATGATGTCTCTGCGGGCTAAGGCTCTCTCTCGGGCACACATCAAAAAGACAACGTCTTCCAAAGCGTATTACAAAAGCCTTAAAAATCTTGTTATAAGTGCCATAGAGAGGGAAAAAAGAGCTTTCTTTACGCAATATGTTAATAAGAACTTACACGAACCCCAAAAAATGTGGAAATATATAAAAAAAATTAAAATAATACATAATGACTTAACTCTAATTCCTGATAATATAAATGACCCTAACTTAATAAATAGACATTTTTTAAATATACCCGGTGATGGCTTTATTGACAATGAATCCCTGCAATTTTATTTTTCTAATAAAGCCACTAATGATGTTTTTTCTTTGTCTCCCACGTCCCCAGAAGCGATCAGTAAAATTATTCTAGGTATTAAAACAAACGCAGCTGGTTATGACGGTATAAGTGCGGATATGGTGAGGCTCACTCTAAGTGAAACGCTGCCAGTCATAACAGCGATTGTGAATAGTTCTATTGAAAATAACACATTCCCCGCTGCATGGAAATGTGCGCTAGTTAAGCCAATACCTAAATCACAGAATATTTCAGAACTTAAAGAACTACGACCGATTAGCATTCTCCCTGTTCTATCCAAGATCTTGGAGAGAGTTGTTTATTACCAACTAGAGAAATACCTATCCAGTGTAAATATAATTCCTCACTGTCAGTCAGGATTTAGACGAGGACATGGCACTGAGACTGCGCTTCTTAAGGTTACCGATGACATAGTGTCGGCTTCGGATTTGGGACTTAGTAGTGTACTGGTTCTTCTTGATTTTTCTCGCGCATTCGATTGCCTGAGCCCGGAAATGCTGGTGGCTAAGCTATCCTACTACGGATTCTCGGCAAACTGTTGTAATTGGTTCCGGTCCTATCTCAACAACAGACAGCAATATGTAGAGACTGAATCGCGCAACGGAGTACGAATGAAGTCAGACATAGGTAGTTTAAGTCGTGGGACTCCACAAGGTTCAATCCTCAGTCCGATCCTGTTTTCAATCTTTACCGCAGATTTACCAGGCCATATAAAGCATTGCAAGTACCACCTGTATGCAGATGACACCCAAATCTACTATTCCTTCAACTCTACCAACACCCCAGAGGCACTTAGATTAATTAATAACGATTTAAATGAAATATATAAATGGGCAGAGCGTAACTCGTTAATTCTAAATCCAACAAAGTCTAAAATGATTATTCTAGGAACTAAAACACAGGTTGATAAGGTACATTCTCATAACCCTAAACTAACTATTAATAATGTAGATATCCCAATAGTAGCAGAAGCGCGGAACTTGGGTTTAATAGTTGATAGTGAGTTGCGGTTTCATAAACATATTAATGAAAAGATAAAAACCAGTTTCTATAAACTTAAAATATTATATGGTATTCGAAATAATCTATCTAAAGACATTAGAATGTTACTTTGCGATTTACTAGTTTTATCGCCTTTTAATTATTGCAGTGCGGTGTATGGTCCCAGGTTGTACGCTAAAACGGAAAATGCAATTCAAAGAGTACAGAACGCTTGTGCTAGATTTTGTTTTAACATTCCTAGAAGAGAGCACGTCACACCATACCTAATCAAGAATAAGATGTTAAATATGAAAGCCAGAAGAGAGTTGCACTTAGCCTGCACTACTCAAAAGGTACTCTGGAATAAAAGACCAGAATATCTTTTTGAGAAATTTAATTGGATGAGGGACACTCATAAAGTCAATACAAGGAGCAAGATGCAACTCATTCTTGACATACCCGTGCATAAGTCCAAGGGATTTAAGGGTTGCTTCAAATATAGTGCTGCAAAGATATGGAACAATATTCCACCTCCAATGAGAAAGAAAATGAGCGCATTTGGGTTCAAAAGTAGGTATAAGCAACTTTTATATCAGCGCAGCCAAAATATATTTGAAGCAACCTTTAAAATTAAAAATTAAATGACTGAAATCCATAGTGACACGCACACGCACCCGCAAACATACACATACACACACAAGACACACCCTCCTACTTACGCACATATACATACATACATACCCTCTCTCAGTCAGACAAACATACACAACTACACACACCCCCACATTTCCTCACTCATGCAACATAACACACACGCAAACATAACACACACGTTATTGTATGAGTACCTATAAGTATGTGGTTTCTTATTGTATCTATATTGTATTACGTTGACCCGTAGTTGTTCTGTAGTTTAAATATACTTTTAAGTGTGGTTGGGGCTCGCTTTATTCTATTTTTTTTCTTTTATTCTCGACAAAGATCCGAGTTCGAGCATTGGGATATGCTGAAAACCAGCGCTGCGTCTCCCCCACGTAGCATCTAGCTGAGCATATCCCTATTGCCATAGCAAGGAAATTTTAATTAATTATGTAATTAGATATAATATTATTATTTTAGGTTATATAAGTACTGCATAGATAAATTGTCAATATTATTGTTATTATTATTTTTTTGTATCTTGTTGTGATTGTAACGTCTACCTTGTAATCTTTTCTATTTTCTGTATGTAATTTTTTGTGGCAATAAACACTTATTTTATTTATTTATTATAAATAACTATACCTACTTACCTTACATATTTGCTAGAATATTGCATTTTCTAACTGAGACCTCACGACGCCTTTAAAATATTATGTATATGTCGATTATCGATTTATCGACGTCAACTAATCTACCATTCTACCATCGCATCGGTCGATTGCTTTGGTAATGTCTTTTTTTTTTTTTTTTTTTATGATAATGAGTGACGATACGAGCTAATCAGGTGCCTGATGGTAAGCATCATGATTGCCCATATCAGACACATTGCCACCCAGTGTTTTAAAATTCAAAATTCTGCACGGCACTGCACTGCGCCTGTCACTCTGAGATATGAGTTGATGAATCTCATCATGCCCAGTAATTTCGCTGGAAAAAAAGTCTTCGCTAATATTAAATTTGTCCTCTAATACCAAGGTATTATATGCCACGGCTGTTACGAATTATTACGAACATTACATTACTGTAAGGTCCGTGGTCGAGGCGGCGGCTATTAGCGGTAAACAACAGAAAACAATTAATTAAACATTCCAATCATAATTCAATAGAATTGATAAATATTTTCAATAGAATACGAATAAAATAAAAATCTAATAAATGAGGGGTGGCGAGGAGACCCTGTACTGAATTTAACGCCTTGATCGAGGCTGTAAGTCTCATTCCGTAGCGTGCGTTCGGGGTTTGGGGTGCAATCAACGTTATAGGAGAAGCGGGAATAGGGGCCCATTGTACATACAGGTAGGTGGGTACTAGGCACATGTGTAGGTATATATAGGTATATATAGTACTAAGCCTAAACCTTAGTACTAAGCTTAGTACTTAGTAATTATAAATTAATCAGCGATAATAAGATGGTTACTATGTTTGGGAATATTATTGCGAATAACATTATCTACCCGGCAATATAGAATAGACAGTGTAAGGTTTTCTGGGTCCAGCTCCCTTGGATTACGAGTCCGCTTCCTTTTTAAACGGCATTTCATGAAGATAGCATGGACATAATAAATAACATTCATTACATACCATCAAATTATTTTTTAAATTGATATTGGAGCAACAGTGAATTAACCTGTTATTACATGTATTATGGTCAAAGCATCATTTACCACTAAGCCATGATCCCAACAAAAATTCCAATCGTCTATAGGATCGCAGGGATGCTGCGGGCGCGACCGAGACAACTATTTCATAAGAGCTATAATTGAAATAGCGGTAAAATACCTAGGCATCGCCGCAGCGTTTGCACACCTAGTGAGAACTGGTTCGTGAAACGGAGAGTGCAGTAAATTTTAACACGAACATAAAATGACATGGGGCGTTGCTTACCTTTATGAACAGTCAGAAAGTGTCTAAAATGGCACGACTGGCTGTCCATAGAGGGGTACTGATCCCTACACTTACGTATGGTAGTGAATGTTGGGTCTGGCAGGAGAAGCATGAAAGTAAGATTAATGCTGTGGAGATGAGAAGCCTGCGAAGCATGACTGGAGTGACCTTGATGGACAAAATGAGGAATAGTGCGATAAGGGAACGCTGTGGCGTGGTAGAAGATGTAGCGGTAGCGGTCGACCTAGGCGTACTTTTCATGAACAAGTTGACGTTGTTCTTAGGAAAGGCCAAGTGAAAAGTACCTACAACCGACGAGCATGTATGAAAACTGTCATGAAAGTGAACGAAGCGAAAGTTATATGTCAGGATCGTAGCAAGTGGAGGGAAATAGTCTCTGCCTACCTCACCGGAAACAAGGCGTGACTGTATGTATGTATAAAATGACATACAATCACGCCTTTTTCCCGAAAGGGTTGGCAGAGGTGTACCCAGGACTCAGCCCCATAGTAGAGTACACCTACATTGCGCCAGTTAGCCTAGTTCCTTACCTAGATCTCTTCTGATACTAATATAAGAATATAAAATTGAATCTAGCTCTTGTATATGGCACCCATATGAGACAACCTATTCCTTAATGTTAGAAAAAGTTCAGAAAGCGTTTCTAAGGTTTCTCTATAAAAGGAGATTCGGTTATTACCCGTTCCTATATCCTACAAAATTTCTACTAGATACTTTGGGCTATAACTCATTGGAAGTGAGACGGGCGCACGACCAAATTACAACAATGTGTAAAATTCTGCATCACAAAATAGATGCCCCGGATCTACTTCAAGAGTTACTACGCCTCTACGCTCCTAATAATTATAGACGCAACAGGAAACATAAGCTTCTCTCAACACCTCCTTCTCGTACAGTCTCTCGCGCACGCACTCCAATCCCACGAACCATTGCTGCTCTCAACGATCTCTTGGACATGAGACCCGACTTTGATGTGTTTGCGGATGGCTGGAAGACGATCTTGTCAGTATGCTTGGAGTTCTGTGAGACGAATGTGTGAAAGTTTTTAATGATAATATATTTATGCAAGTATCATATATTTATTCACTTTTGTTACCTATATACATAAGATATTTTTAAGTTTTCTTCCAAATTATTGTAACTTCGGTAGTGTTAATGGGCAACCGTTCTGCCGAAGTATAAATAAATAAATAAATAAATAAAAGAATAATTAAATAAATAGTTAAGGCATACATTGACTGCCTCGGTGGCGTAGAGGGCGCATGCTCGATTGCCAATCAAGAGGTTCCGGGTTAGATCCCCAGGTCAGGCAGTGTTAAATATTTGATTTTTCCATTAGGAATGATCTCAAAAACTGCCTGGAGTCTGGAACTGTGCCCGGAAGATGTCAATAGGCTCGCCCCCTATTACATGGGACCAATAACATACTGGTGAAATGTGGGTGTACTATGGGACTGTCCTGGGTACACCTCTGCCTACCCCTTCGGGAAAAAAGGCGTGAATGTATGTTATGTTATGTATACATTGGTAAGTATAATGCTTAGTTTATTAGGTGCCTACCTAAATACCTAAACAAAACCCTACTGCATAATGTAATCTTTTTTTTGTCAATATTTTACAGTTTTGGAATTTATTCTTTAATTTGTGACATAAGGTTTGACTTCCTGCCAAATTTCATGATGCTAGGCCAATGACGTCGAATTTTTTTTTTTTTTTGACTCAATAAAACATAATATAATATAATATATTATATAATATAATAACTTTATTTACGAAAAAGGTTATACAAAATTTGGATACTCTATACACTCATAATAGGAAATTATAACATCAAGAACGTGATATTAGTATTACCACAGAGTAATAGTTGCCACTCTACATCCTCTATAGCAACAACAGACGTCCATCTTCGAACTAAAAAGTATATTAACTTGTATCTCGAGCGATAGACCTCTGCCTGCCACAAACAAGCTAGGTGACCACTCCCATAAACTGAACACAATAAAGAGAAAACAAGAATCTATGCAT
This sequence comes from Hemistola chrysoprasaria, assembly GCA_947063395.1. Classification (NCBI taxonomy): domain Eukaryota; kingdom Metazoa; phylum Arthropoda; class Insecta; order Lepidoptera; family Geometridae; genus Hemistola; species Hemistola chrysoprasaria. Next base: position 5,704,901 of record OX346733.1, on the reverse strand, counting down.
AATACCAAATAACAGTACAGTATAGTCTAGTAATAGATGTTGGCTGGTGTGTTGATGTTGTAATAGGTAAAAGTTATTATCCATTTTTAATTGATACCCATAAGGTCTAATTGCTTTCTTACTATGCTAGGCCCTAGGTTTTCAGTAGGTAGTACAGCTGGTTGAGTTTTCATTTCGTTGCGCGTAGTATACGGTCATTTTTACAGCAACAAGGGACCGTAGACTTGAGTCTATGATAAGTATGCATTTATCTTCATTATGTAAATATCTAAGACGCGTAGTCTTAGTTTCCGTGGGAATATCGAGATAATAAGTACCCAATCGGTTATTCCAGGGTCCAAGCTATCTATATACTGAATTTCAGCACAATCGGTTCAGTAGTTTTGGCGTGAAAGAGTAACAAACATCCATCCATCTTCACAAAATATCACATTCATAAAATTACTAAAAAGACGACCGTCGGCGTAACGTCACCGTCAACGCGACGCCACTGCGTTGTGGTCGGGCGCTAATTTGTATGAAAAAGAACATATAGAATGCAGGCGTCGGCGTCGTTCGTCTGAAAGCTCGTTAAATGTGCCCCGCGGTCTCACCCGCGTAGAGATCGTTTCCGTGGAATTATCGGGATAAAAGAACCCTATGTTCTATTCCAGGGTCTAAACTATCTACATACCACATTATGTTATACCACATATCTAAATATGTTATATTGTGGTAGCAATAAAGAGTTTTCATTCATTCATACCGAATTTCAACCGCATCCATTTAGTTTTTTTTTTTTAGGCGGAGACCTGTTCTACCCTTTGTCCTATCATACCAGTTCTCGCTTTTGCTACCTCTCGTACTTTCATATCGCATACTTGTTCTTTTTGTCTTCCATCATCTTTCGTACTTGAATTACCTATTCCTATGCTTCTTATTTCTATTTTATTTATGTATTTACAGACACTACAACACTGGGGGAGGGAAGGGAACATGGGATAATTTTTATTTACCTATATATTACCGAATTTCAACCGCATCCATTCAGTAGTTTTAGCGTGAAAGAGTAACAAACGTCCATCCTCATAAACTTTTACATTTATCATATTAGTAGGATTAATAGGAAGTATAAGGATTTATTTCTCACCAATTAAAATAGCATTGTTTTATAATAAATTAGATAACACTTTATTGATACCGCAATATAAAACAATAATAACAAGAAAAAATATTAACTAGAAACAGTGTAACAAATTGTTTGAGTGTTGTTTTTAGTTACTTATAAATCTAATTGTAACTAACTTGTACTAGCCTAAGATTATTTTAATTGCTATTACTGTATTGTTATGTCCATGTTTTGGTGTACAATAAAGTGTTTATCAATCAATCAATCAATCAATCAATCGGCATTCGGTTATTCTCCCCTCACAACAGCTTGTCTTTCGACAAAGGCCTCCTCTAAGGCTTTCCACTTGTCTCTATCTTTTGCTATACGTAACCATTCTGTGCCCGCTGCTTTCTTAAAATCATCTTCCCATCTCTTTGTTTGTCTTCCTCTGCTTCGTCTGCTTTCTCTAGGTAGTATAGCACCTAGTAAGTTCAAGTAAATGATATTTTGTTACCTCTATTTAACTTTTAATATGTTTTGTTAATTAAGTTAAAAGTTACAGCAATAAAGGCTTATTTTATTTTTATTTCATATTATTTTATAAATCCAATCATATAAAAGCTCACTAATAGGTACTTTATTTCTCTAAGAGTAATACAGCATGCATTATCCTAAGACCTTATACTACAAACATCTAGAAACAAATCTCCCACCGTAACAAGACCCCTGAAGATCCGCCGAGATGCGCAGGTGTTTCAATCAACAGGTTTATTTAGTTACATCTCATGATTGTACTCTCCTATCCTGTCCGATCAACTGGTACCTAACCATTTATAGATAGTAAAGTAAGTGTTCAAGGTGAACTAAGATTGAGGATGTGAAATTATTTCTTTAAGCATTTTCCACTTTTTATCCCACAATATAAGATGGTATTAAACATTATTTTTTTATGATAGTGAGTAAACAAGACGAGCGAATCAGGTACCTGATGGTAAGTAATTATTATTATTAAAAATTTATTATTTATTCGTATGGCATTTTACAGTCGTTCACAATAGAATTTGGAATTCTTAGAATTTGTTGAACGACTGGTGCTGTGAGGTCGCAAGAATATATAACGCAACAGTACAGCAGCCAATAGTTTGATGTTCGTTTAGCGCCACCCGGGGGATACGTGCAGGGAGCTGGCGGCAATTCCTGCGGACGTGAACAACTTCGTCCCCCATCATGATTGCCCATATCAGACACAGTGCCACCCAGTGTTTTATAATACAAAATTCTGCGCGGCGCTGCACTGCGCCTGTCACCCTGAGATATTAATTGTTGAATCTCGACATGCCCAGTAATTTCGCTGGTAGCATTGCCCTTCAGACCGGAACACAGTAATGTTTGCACATTACTGCTTGGCGGATGAATAACTGGCAAAGGTGTGGTACATGTAACAAAAAGTTGTAGTAATACTGAAACTATTCAGTTTGAAAGTTGTTCAACTTTCAGATGAAATATTTTCGAAATTAGCCAAACCTCTCCACTTCTCATACAAAATGAATCCGCTGATCATCGGCAAATATGTATGGGAAGACGAGGTTTTTTCCTCGTAAATTTCAAAACCGAGCTTAGAGAAATTATTTAATTTTCTTATTTTATAAATATACTAGCTGTGCCTTCGTGCTCGCGTGTGCCTGTAGTCTTCGTTCCCGTGGGAATATCGGGATGAAAAGTACCCTATGTGTTATATCAGAGTCTAAACTATCTACATTCCGAATTTCAGCCCATTCGGTTCTGTAGTTTTGGCGTGAAAGACATTCATACATCTATTTTCAAAATTTTTGCATTTATTTTATTAGAGAATGAGAGGTGTACCCAGGACCCATTCCCGTAGTAGGTACACCCACAATTCGCTAGTTATGATTTTGCCCGACCTGGGGATTGAACCCGGGACCTCATGATCGGCAGTAGCTCTTGCGAACAATACGCCATCGAGGCTGTCCTCTTACTTGTTCTAATTCTTTCTTACTTAGGGCCGGTTTTTTGATCGTTAGTTACGGTTAAGTTAACCATTTGTCAAACTAACTATACTTAGTTAAATTTCTAACGTTAAATCGTGTGGAAAAAAATAGTTAATCAGGGACGAAAAAACGAATTTTGTCGAAATTTAAGTATTTGTCAATAAATTTAACCATTGTTCGACTTAACCAGTGATCAAAAAACCCAGCTTTAGTTTATATCCTAAAAGGTTAATACTACTTAGGTCTCAGATAAAATAATAAAAAGCAATCTAACACAAAAATAGTATCTGATGAGGCAGCAAACCCTTTATGACCAAAAACGGCCATTATTCATATAAGAGTAGTCTTTTATAGTAAAACGGTTTGTTGCCAAAAAGTTGCGCCGATGTTGCCGTTTAGATTCTATGCCGATGACTGTTTTGACTTGCCGATTGTGTGAGAGATGACTTATTGCGTTATTGTATTTATCATACCTAATAAAAGATATAGTGATGGAATAAGCTTACTCGCTGAATTCAGTAGATTTATTCACAGCTACTAAAACCACCGAACGAAAGTTACCGACATATAGCCCAGCGGATTAGCAAGTTGAAGTGGCAAAGATCAGGGCACATAGCTTGGAGAACTGATGGCCGATGGGGCTGTAAAGTTCTCGAATGGAGACCACGGACCGGCAAGCGCACCATTCCTACGCTGCGCTTACAATTGCTTCACAACGGACTCACAATCTCATGCATGTACACAGTCACGTTACAATATAGCAAAAAAACCGGGTTTTCTTTAACAAAATATATTTTCGCGCAAACAAAGGTCAGATCCAGAGCCAACCACAAACAATTGAGTAGAAAATTATTCCCTATTTCTTCATATCTGTGTATTTTCATCATTTTGTATATGGGTGACGTTTAACCTTAATAAACTCTAATTGCGTTTTTAACTTTCGCCAACTTTCGTTTTTTTTTATTTATAAAACAATCCAAATCATCAAATCGAAGACAATCTAGTACTTATTTATAAGTACTGGATTGTTTTCGATTTGCATCTTTCCTCAGGGATGATAAAAACGCAATATACCTACAGAGACTCTAAGCTGTGCATAAAACTAATACTACAATTTTTAATAGATATTGTACGTATGCGGTTGTATGACTATCGTAAAGATCCAGCGGTTTCAATGTGAAAGAGCTAATAAACGGGATGTTACCTGTAACACACGACATAACCTTTTAACGATGCGCTTCAGTGATTTTGTTGCGGTTTGCTAGAATTTATTAAAGCTGGCTTCAAAATGTTATCTTGCTGGTACCAAGCTCATTTTAATTACCAATAGTCTTATACTTACTTAACATTAAATATGTATTACCTTATCAGGGTTTGGTTGGTGATCGGTAAAAAATTGCCCCCCTCCCCTTCAATCAAAGGCCCTGAACACGAGCTCAGAACGCCTAGCTGGTAGGGGTTGAAAACAACTAGGACATCGACTGAAAGCCCTTCACTTTGTCAATGAATGCTAACTACTAGGTACTAGGGTTTTCCAATAGAGACGGGTTGATGTTGATAGTCTGTGGTGGCCATGTTGTTTTGGCGGGATCTGTCAAATCTGTTGTTTATTATTCAGACACTGATGTCATGAGTTCTAGACTACAGGCAGTTAGTGATAGAATGACTAATGAAAAAATCCAATATTTAACACTTTGCCTGACCTGGGGATCGAACCCGGGACCTCATCATCGGCATTTAAGCTTGCGCCCACTTCGCCATCGAGGTAGTCTGCTTCATTTCGTTCTAAACTAAAACAATACATAAAAGTGAAATTATTTTATAAGACCGATTCATTAACAAGCTATCATTTACAATTTTACCGTCGAGAACACAATTAACTTAGACAAAAGACTCGGTTCAGATTTACAACCAACATCAATGCGAATATCAAAGTGATTGATATTTCAATCAAGTTGTCGTTAAAATAAAGTTATTCTCTTAAAATGTAGAGTTTAAAATGATTGTACCTAATGATAAAATTTATTTCAGGAACTATGCTACCGATTAATAAATTAATAAATTTATTAATAAAATTTTTTTTTATGATAGGGAGTGACAAGACGAGATAATCAGGTGCCTGATGGTAAGCATCATGTTTGCCCATATCAGACACAGTGCCACCCAGTGTTTTAAAATTCAAAATTCTGCGCGGCACTGCACATGTCACCCTGTCACTGCGCCTGTCACCCTAGTTGTTGAAACTCGTCATGCCCAGTAAATTCACTGGTAACATTGACGGGAACACAGTAATGTTTGCACTGCTTGGCGGAAGAATAACTGGCAAAGGTGTGGTACTTCCCTTACGTGTGGTACGGCCCTTTGCAAAAGAGACCTATATTCGTATATATAGTATGGCCGTGTAGTTCCCGGCTATATAATAGGGCCACCCACCCCTTTCTCATCCCGTGGGAGCCGTGAGACCCGGCAGAGGGACATATTCGGAAAGTGGGCAGCAGCGCTCTCCGGCACCAAGTATTCCAACTACTGCGATCACCAAGCCGCAAAATAAGCGCTATGGTAAGTAAGTGGATAAGTGCAATGGTTATTACGACAAAATCCCATCATATGAACAGTTTATGGCGTTCTATAGGGGAGGCCTATGTTCAGCAGTGGACGTCTTCCGGCTGATGATGAGGATATAATATCTATATCTATACCTTATCTATATCCTTCTATATAAAAAGATCCGTAGACGAACGAAAGTTACCAACATAGCCCAGCGGATTAGCAAGTAGAAGAAGTAATGGGCAGAGCACTGTACGTAGAACTGATGGCCAGTGAGAATGAAAAGTTCGTAGGACATCGACACGGAAGACAGACGATCTAATAAAGACAGCAAAAACACACCGAATGCAAGCCGCTTACATTACATTAGATGGAAATCTATGGGGGAGGCCTATGTCCAGCAGTGGACTTCCTACGGCGCAGATGATGTTGATCAACGTGGCAACGCCGCCAGTATCTTGCCATCTGACAGTGGTTTAGAGTACTTGGATTTGCTATAGACTGACATGTCGGCCTGTGGATTTTCGGAGTGTTAGGGTAGATAGTAAGTAATTACCTCTTCTGTTTATTTTTTTTTCAGCACTCTGCCGTTTAAAAAAAGAAAATACAATAATCAGGTCTCAAAAGATATTTTTTTAGCTAAACGGCATTTTCAATAGCAAAAATATGTCATATTTTCGGTGTCGAGCAAAGCGTAGCACAGAGTCGTAGCACATCTACGGACTACGATGCTACGATTCCTCTACGAATTCCATAAAACGATAAACTCTTTAAAATCCTCCTCAAAATTCACCGTCTCGTTTAATATCTTCTGTACTCTGTACATCCAGAAAGTACATATTCCTGAATTCCTGGTTCTCTAAAGGATTTTGTGTCCGCGTCAGTCGCGAGCGTGTCGTCGAGGCGAGCGCACGTCACTTTCCTGCGAAACTTTACGACACGCTTCCCTCGAAGTTTGGTGGGCTGACTTTGTGTTTTCGGGACATTTTGTGACGAGATTGGTGTTTGTGTGGGTAAGTTATTTGATAATTGATCAAATTTGCCATTAATTAATTTTTTATTAACAAAGTATTGTTTCAAAATAAATATAATTTATAGAAATTGTAAGCCGGGGATATATTTATAACTGTGCTTTAGATATCTTTTTAAAAAATTATAATTTTTAGTAGTTTATTTTTAGAAAAAAAAAAGTTGACACCACTCTGCTTCACCTAGGCTATTTATTATTATAATATGAAGATATATAATTAAGATTTCCTTTCCTTTATTATAATGCCATTATAATATTTTGATTTACAAATATTTAAATTTATTGATAGTTTTATGAATTTCTACTATTCTACTAAAGTTAAATTTTGTAACGGATTTTACTGTAGTTAAAGGCCATGTATGATTAAAAACCTAATTTGTAACTAAAAATCTTACTAAAAACATACAGAAAATCTCACTAAGCCTTCCTACTAATAATCTATCTTTCTATATATATAAAAATTTCGTGTCTCAGTGTTTGTTACCGCACTCCTCCGAAACGGCTGAACCAATTTTGATGAAATTTTATAATCACACTTGGTAGGTCTGAGAATAGGTTGTTATCTATTTTTCATCCCCCTAAGTGATAAAAGTGGCCAACACCAAAAAAATTTTTTTTAAAGATGAATAAAAAATAGTATGATAATAAAATCGCCAATTTGTGGCGATGGTGCAGGAGAGGTCGGCTAGATTTTATTGGATTGTAATACAAAAAAAAATAATCTATTATAAATAAAAGCTGTGAGCTGTTATGCAGTATCGCTGCATAATCTTGGAGAAAGAGCTTCGTCTTTAGGTTGAGATGTCTGTGTTAACACACAAGAAAAACAGAAATCGAAAAAAACTTGAAAGGAGTTGTTGGTTTTTGTGCTACGTCGACCTTGCAATATTATTATGATTTTCAAATATATTCAAAATTGAAAAGGAAATAAATTTAGCAAATGAAAAAAATATCTACTAAAATTAGAACGCGCGTCGCCATTCATCATCATCTCAGCCGTTGGTAGTCCACTACTGAACATAGGCCTCCCCCATAAAGGGAGGCGTCGCCATTAAAAAATAGTTACTACTTAGTAAAACTCTCACATTATTACTCAACATTATTCAAATCAAATTATAAATTAATCGGCGATAATAAGAAGGATATGTTTGAGATTATTAATGCAAATAACATTCTCTACCCGGCAATATAGGATTGTGGAAGGTTTTTGGACCAAGCTTCCTTGGATTTCAAGCCATATTCGATTAATTATCATTTTACCTAATATAACAAACCTAATATAACAGGTGAAAAATATTGCAGAAGAAACGAGAATAGGGGATAATCTCCCATCAACCCAACGATCGGACAGAGCTAATTTCAAAACGATGTAATAACCGATAAGAGATCGAATTAAAACTTTATCTGCTATCTATTGAATGAAACCTTTGTGATGTAATCTTCGGTAATAGGGATTAGGAACTTAAGATATTCTTTGAAATTCACTCTCTTTCTATAACAAAACAACAGGCAGACGGTCGGACTATCTTTAAGAGCAATCTTTTGGGCTATTATTATTCTAATTGCTGACTTTTTAATAATTCCCACTGGGAATATTTGCACCAATGTTAAAACATTGACTGCCTCGGTGGCGTGACGATCGCAAGCTCGACTGCAAATCAAGACATCCCGGGTTCGATTTCCAGGTCAGGCAAAGTTTTATATTGGATTTTTCCATGAATAATTATTTCAATAACTCGCCCCTTCTTACATGGAACCAATAACATGCTAGCGAAATGTGTGTGTGACTCAGTCCTGGGTAAACCTCTGCTTACCCCTTCGGAAAGAGGCGTGATTGTATGTTATGTTAATACATTGAATGCGATTCAAGCAATAAAAATTGGCGTATGTGGGGATACCCAATATTTCGCATATTGGTGTTATGCACACACGCATTTGTGTTGTTGAGTATTTTAGATATTTACAAATCTGTAAGTAGCTTAAATATTAGGTACCTTTTTAAATACCTAGCTAGTTAAAAACCTAAGTAGCCTAGTGCTTGATTGCACTACAAAATCCTACGAGAAAACTTGACAATCATTGATTTCAGGAAACAGGGGAATACAAAACATCGATTTGGTAAATTTTTCGTAGGATTGTGTCAAATTCCAAGAAGGCCTTCTTACGCTTTTAAGGTACAGAGCGTTTTGATAATAATACTGTAAGCTTTCTTCTTGTATGATAAATAAACACATATACCTAAATAAAAAACCTACTGCAAAAAGTTTGAAATCTACTACATTTTCATACGAATGAATACCGCGTGGTTGTAGTGGTACATATGAAACATGCCCTACCTAATGAAATCGCGTGACAATGATACATATGTAAATATACGCCGATGTCAAGGACACTGCATACACCATTAGAGATGGACACTAAGCTCTTAGCACTAAGTGTCTCATACCTACTACATATTAACTAGAGATGTCCGTCATATTTTATCGATTATCGATATCTATAATTTTGTAATAAAAAATTTTTAGCTGCATAATACAGTAAAAGACTCAGAACTCAAACTCAAAAAGTTTATATTTATGTAAGTCTCAAAGAGAAATTTTTAAACGTAAGTAAACCGTACGTTCAGAATAATATATCTACAACAAAAACGCACAATAACCTTGTAGGGTTTAATTTTTTCAACTGCGAGTTTTACAATTTAGTTTGGTTACATTTGTTTACTTGTAGTAAGGTGGCTATGCAGAAGTTTCCTGGCATCTTTTTCTCTTATGTATTGCCTGTGACACGACTAATAAGGCTGGGTTTTTTGATCACTGGTTAAGTCGACCAATGGTAAATTTTTTTGACAAATAGTTAAAATTCGACAAAATTTGTGTTTTCATCCCTGGTTAACTATTTTTTTCCACAAGATTTATCCATTGGTTAGAAATTTAAATATAGTTAGTTTGACAAATGGTTAACTTAACCGTAACTGACGATCAAAAAACCGGCCCTAATAAGAAATATCAAGATGACGGACTTGGTGTTTTATGAAGTTTGTCCTGAGTAAACTAACAGGTGCATAACCTGTATAGCTGGGTAACTGGGTAGATATTATTAGAATTTTGAATAAGTAATATTTCCAAGCAAAATAGTCCCTCAAACTGTTTTCGTTTCATTTATAATTTGATTTGAAAAATGTGAGGTAAAGTTCTCAGTTTAAATGCGACGTGTGTTGGTTTTTAGAGTTAAACATTTTAATATTATAAAATTTAATACCTTAATATCAGCGGTAGTTGAAAATATTTACTTACAACCATTTATTATTTTTGGTTGATATAACCGAATATATGAAATCACCTTTGCAGCTTTTTTAAGTCATAGATGGCTAACAATCAGGCGGGCCGCCTTATAGCTCACGGTTATCGCCGGACACCTGCAACACCAGTGGTATTGCCAGTATGTCGCCGACCCGACCAACACTCTATTCACTCTCCTTTTGAAGAGCACCATGCTGTAGTTCAACGGGAAGACCGCAGCAGGAAAACCATTCCATAGTTTGCATGTTTGCGACAGAAAAAAAACGGGATAATCGCACACTTTATTTATTTTAGTTGTTGTTTTTCAAAAACTGGATCATTATTTTAAAATATTTTAAAAATATTTATTGTATTATAAGTATGGTGTTTGCACTAATATTTTTAGTGGGTTACTCCCGCGGCCGTTGTGATTGCGTCTAGGCGATTTTTTTCAATACTCACGAGATCGCCTGTTTTTGCAGTTACGCAGCCGCAGCGGTTGCAATCTCACGCAACGTCACGGAAGCTACAAACAACCGCGCCCGACGCGGCCAAAAATCGCGTCGTGAAAGTTGCTCTCTACACTATATACTTATTTTGTGTTTTTGCAAGCGATGCGAGCCCGCAACCAACGTTTTTTTGCGTACATATATCACGCCAAATCACTTCAACTGTTATAAAATAAAGCTTGACGTTCAACAAGATTCCCTAATTTTATTACGTTACAGTCAATAAATTATTGAAAATGTTATCGATAGACCGGGGTTCATTATTTCAATACCTTTCATAATGATATTTGGAGACTTCCGGTCCTTGGCGCTATTGAATTGCCAATCAACCGATTTTATTTCAATAAAATATGATTCGCGAAGGAAATATTTCAATCTTTGATGGAAATGTTACAAATACATTACATACTTACTTGATACTATGTTATTGTTAATATTTTAAATATTTATTGAATAAGCGGTCTGTTCGCTGGAAAACTGATGTCAAACGTGTCGAACTCCGAAACTAGCAACTGCAGTTGCCATATCTGCGCTGTTTCATTATGTTATATGTAAACAGCTATAGTTGCTAGTTGCCTGTTGCCGCAACACGAATCTCAAAGTAAGCGGAGCGCCTAACAGCACATAAATATAAAAATCAAGGATTTTATGACTAAGTATAGAGTTAAGCTCCGACTAGAACTGTTGAAGAAAAATCACAAAATATTAAAAGTGCCCATTAAAATGATTGCTTAGATTAAGGAACAAAACATTCCTCTGATTATTTAAATGGAATATTTTCCGCAGCGATCCCTGAAGATTTGAATGTCTTCCGTTATAATGACATTAACGGCATCAATATTCTCAATGTGAAATTAAAATTCTTCTCATTTTGAATGTAATTTTATCGATGGAGGGGACACTCGATTAAAATATTAAAAAACGTACCTACATATTAGAAGATAAGGTTATTCAATTCAATTCTTATTTTGTGGCTTCTGCTTCTAGACACCACAACTTTGACAATGTCGCATAGGGTGATAAACCATCAACCGAAGGAAATTAACCAATAAGGATGCTTTTGAATTTTGAACACAAGCAGAATCATATTTAGCCCAGTCATTTTAGTTAAAAAAAGGGGTCAACCTCGGAATGAAAGATAATAAGCTGTAAACTGGTATAAACCTTTGTTTTGTCGTTCTAAATGTTGTCTCAAAAGTCACAAGTGCTATCGTGTCCGCGTCTTAAGATATTGAAGGTCAAAGGCCGTAAAAATCGGTTTTTCGTGAATATCTCGCTTTCTTTTGCTTAAATGAGATTTACACCTAATATAAAAGTTGTAGAGTATAAAATTCTCTACAACTTTTGTTTGAATTTTTTTTTTCATACGATCAACCATTTTTGCGGTAGACCGCGAAGAGTGCGCCGCGTACAGTCATAAAAATGACAGGCCTAATGCAAGGTCAAGCGTGAGTTACGGTTATCAGTACGTTGTATAAAGTTAATTATCTACTAAAAAATTATAATTATTAAATATTGCCCATTATTTATATACTAATTATTAATTATTTATATTAAAATAAAAACGTACTGATAACCGTAACTCACGCTTGACCTTGCATTAGGCCTGTCATTTTTATGACTGTACGCGGCGCACTCTTCGCGGTTTACCGCGAAAACGGTTGATCGTATGAAAAAAAATTCAAACAAAAGTTGTAGAGAATTTAATACTCTACAACTTTATAATAGGTGCAAATCTCATTTAAGCAATAGAAAGCGAGATATTCACGAAAACCCGATTTTTACGACCTTTGACCTTCAATATCTTAAGACGCGGACACGATAGCACTTGTGACTTTTGAGACAACATTTAGAACGACAAAGCAAAGGTTTATACCAATTTCCAGCTTATTATCTTTAATTCCGAGGTGAAACCCCTAAAATGACTGGGCTAATTCTACAGCTTGATACAAAATTGTTAAGGTTATTGTGCCTGAAATAAAATACCATACTGAGCTGCTAGAACATACAGCGCCACCTGTTCCTTGCGCAAAGTATGGAAAGATGCAGTAAAATGGCCATAACTTTTGATTGCGTTAACTTAGAAGTATGAATTTTTTATAGCCACAAGGGACCGCAGGTCTAAGTAGTTGATATTAATTTCAACTTGATACCTCCACGCGTTCCAGTTAAAAAGTGTCTTGACAGACGGACAGACAGACAGACAGACAGACAGACAGACAGACGGGCAACAAAGTGACCCTATAAGGGTCACTTTGTTACCTAATAGTTTCCTTTTGAAGTACGGAACCCTAAAAAATGACAACGAAGGGTAGCTTGTCACTGATATTGTCACTTTACACGATAGGTTAGGCGTCAATAATGTCAATAAAGCGTCAATTTTCCATGAATTGTCAAATGTCTTGCCAAATTCAGCCACAAATACCATGCTGAAGTCAGCATACCACACTACAGCATTCCTTGTAAACGCATTGCAGTGTATTATGCTTATACAATATTAAGTTGCCTTATTTTCGGAGCTGATGTTATTCGGTAGCGCGGTATGAGATACTATTATTTATTCTGTGGTCGGAGCTTAGTTCATTTATTTCTTAAAAAATCAATTTATGTGTCAACATTCAACATGAACTTACCTCTCAATGTTAATGGGGAAAGAAAAATTTCTTTCCACGAGCGGGACTTGAACCGACACCTTCCGCACCAATCGACGTGGCGGCACGCTTCTCATCGCTTAATCTATAAAAATATAAAATACTAGCTGTGTTCCGCGGTTTTACCCGCATAGCCACCGTTTCCGTGGGAATATCGGGAATTCTTTCTTATTCCTTGTCTACATCATAATGGTACCCTATATACAAAACCCTACCAGCCTCAGTGGCGTAGAGGCGTAGAGGGTCGATTGGTGCGCCTTGAACCTAGAATAACGGAGTCTTTAAAACAAAGACTGCCTCGGTGGCGTAGAGGGCGCATGCTCGACTACCGAGCATGAGGTCGACCGTGTTCGATCCCCAGGTCAGGCAAAGTATTAAATATTGTATTTTTCTATTAGGAATTATCTCCACAACTGCCTGGAGTCTGGAACTGTATCCGGTAGATGGCAATAAGGTTAAAAATAGGCTCGCTCCCTATTACATGGGACCATTAACACTGGCGAAATGTGGTTGTATCTATCCTCTGCTTACCCCTTCGGGAAAAAGGCGTGATTGTATCTTATGTTATGTACAAATTTTTTTTGATGAGTGAGTTTGTCAGTCAGTCCTTTGATTTTACAAATAGTATAGATAGCATATATCAATGATTTTGAATATTATAATGTTAGACGCAAAGATTATGCCCAAAGTCGTCTACTTACTATCTGATAGCTTATGGTATGTCATTTTATTTATTTTTGCAAGACAACAGATTTTATCGATCGAATATCGATAATAGTTGACCTCATCACTATTATATTAGAGAGATAGTGTTACGAGCATCTATCACTCGATTGAGCTTACAAGCGACATCTCGATATATGTGTATAGCATTTATTTTATAGCTGACTGATTCTATGAGAACAGTAGACCTCGCGAGCTTTATAACCATGCAATAACCGACACTTTCTCCTGGCTTAGCGAAAAGATTTCAAAAAAGTGATTTTACAACAGCCTTGTTTAATTTATTTATATAAAGTTTATTTAATTAATTTTAGAGTATTATAAATAAAAACTTACTTTAAAAAACATTTTTTATATAATTTTTGTTTTGTTTTTAGTGATCCTTTCTATTCCCTTAACAACAAAGTAAACGAGCCCAAACTCGACTATCTCAGCACTTTTTGTAAGGTAGTTCCAATAGCAATATTTCGGCTTCATTATCAGACCCTGGTCGTTATGTGGAATGAAAGGTCCCTAAAACTACAAAGAATACGAGCCCAAACTCATCTCTCTTAGCACTTTTCGCAATAACACGCTTGATGCAGTTTGCTTACAACCGGACTGGATGAAACTCTATGGGGGAGGCCTATGTTCAGCAGTGGACGTCTTATGACTGAGACGATGATTAATAAGATGATGTATTATAAAAATTTAGGATTTGAATAATGAATGATGATTTGATAGAACATATAGACATATATTATACAAGAACATTACGTTTTCAGTTAAGCACGTGGTTAATACACACACAATTAAATGAGACAAAAAGCGCACTCACGGCATTTAATGCAACAAATTCAATATATTACGAGTAAGTAGAAATGGTAAGGTACGTTGGTTTAGTTATGCTGAATTATAATATTCTGTGTAAGGAAATTATGAGGTTTTGTGTTACCGTTTTAGTTGATAAAGGGGCAGAGTGCCTTTATTGAAAACAGACTAAACTACTGTTTACTTCTACCTAATTACTATCTACCCTAACTAAATACACTTTGCCATAGATCACTTCAAAAATCTACAGGCCGACATGTCAGCCTATAGATCCAAGTGCTCTAAACCATTATCAGATGGCAGATGGCAGCGTACCCAATTATTATATAGCGTATATTTTATCTTTATCCCTAATATTTAAATTATGTTAATCACTATTTAAGGCGCCTACAGGAGCCAAAAACTTCCATCTCGCTCGCGCAGTTTACATTATTGATGATAAAAAAATCACTATGTGAATTTCCAAAATAGCTCTTTCCATTTGTTTATCTTTAGATTAATGCATGTTTTAAGTATATTCCGTATTTTCTTATGGAGTATTAGATCGAAAAAAAAAGGAAATAACAGTTTTTTTTTCTATCTCTTCTGTTAAATTAAAAGATATCAAAACTAAGTTTTTTTTAATATATTATGAAATGGAATGTTTGAGAAACACAAAATAATATGATTTTTGGAAATTCAATGCCCATGTACTTTAACCCTTAACCACAGTCTTAACTTGCAATGTGCGAGCGAGAGGGAAGTTTGGCTCCTATAGGCTCCTTAATTAAATAGTAATAAAAGGTGCCACCTTTGATTATGACAGTATCTACATAATTTAGTAAATTTTTTTTTTATCTTACATTATTTACATACTGCCTCGGTGGCGTAGAGGGCGCATGCTCGACTGCCAATCAAGAGGTCCTGGGTTCGATCCCCAGGTCAGGCAGTGTTAAATATTGGATTTTTCCATTAGGAATTATCTCAATAACTGCCTGGAGTCTGGAACTGTGCCCGGTAGATGGCAATAGGCTCGCCCCCTATTAAATGGGACCAATAACATACTGGCGAAATGTGGGTGTATCTACTATGTGACGGAGTCCTGGATACACCTCTGCCTACCCCTTCGGGAAAAAGGCGTGAATGTATGTTATGTTATTATTTACATAATTTATAGATTCTCCAACTATAATTCTAACCTACATGGTGTAACAGTTTAAGGCCAACTTGCATGGTCATTGTTAAAATTAACATAAACGGAAACAATATATCTACTCGTTCGGTGCAACTCGCGGCAACAAGCTTTAGTTTAGTCGTTCTGTATACCGTTCTGAATAGCGCGTCACTATAACATAACATCCCGCCATTTTTCCAAAGGGGTAGACAGAGCTGTACTCAGGACCTAGTTCTATAGTATAGATACACCCATATTAGCTTGTTATGTTTTTAAGGTCCCATGCACTAGGAGAGCCAATTGCCATCCACCGGGCTCAATTCCAAACTCCAGGCCGTCATTGAAATACATAAAGGAACAATCCAATAACACTTTGCCTAACCTGGGGATTGAACCCGGGACCTCATGATCGGCAGTAGCATTAGTGATCTTTACGCCACCGAGGCAGTCATTTATAAGTAAGTGAACGTTACTAATAAGTCAGTAAAGGAAATGGACTTAGATGAAGAAGAAAATGGGTCCAAAAAACTTTACACTCTATCTTAGATCCGGGAATTGAATTCGCAATAATATTCTCATACATAGTAAGCCTCTTATTATCGCCGATTAATTTTAAATTTGATTTGAATAAAGAGAGGTTAAGTCTCTACTTAATATTTTTTAATAGAGACGCGCGTTTAAATTTTAGTAGAACATTTGCGTTATATATTGTTACTAGCTGTGACCCGCGGTTTCACCCGCGTAGTCTTCGTTCCCGTGGGAATATCGGGATAAAAAGTACCCTATGTGTTATTCCAGGGTCTAAGCTACTTACGTACCAAATTTCAGCCCAATCGGTTTAGTAGTTTAGGAAGGATTAGGATAAATAATGGCGGTGCTAAAAAATATTACCATATTTATGCACATTTTAAAATCTTATTTTTGTAGTGGTAGGCACAGAACAGGTGGTAGGCCTCTATTGCAGGGGCCCGCCTGGGGAAGTACCACACCTTTGCCAGTTATTCATCCGCCAAGCAGTATATGTGCAAACATTACTTTGTTCCGGTATGAAGGGCAATGTTACCAGCGAAATTACTGGGCATGATGAGATTCTACAACTCATATCTCAGGGTGACAGGCGCAGTGCAGTGCCGCGCAGAATTTTGAATTTTAAAACACTGGCTGGCACTGTGTCTGATATGGGCAATCATGATGCTTACCATCAAGCACCTGATTTGCTCGTCTTGTCACTCATTATCATAAAAAAAAGGCCAATAACGTTGAATTGCTTCGTAAGGCCTATCAAATCAAACCTAAATTATAATGTAAGGTCGACGTGTCCCTAAAATCAACAACATTAAATGAGTTCCTTCACCGTGTTATCTTGAGCACTTATAAGAAAGGATATATGTATAGCTACATATATCCTTTCTTATAAGTGCTTTATTATTGTATGTATTACAAGTGCAGCCTTATCTCTAAACTCTAGGTAAATCAGGTTTATCAATTCGTCATTTCACTAAAGACTAGCTCTCTTTCGTCGCAAACACCTCCCTCCCTGCCTAATGTACCATATATCATACACCAATTTACAAATGTGGGTACAATCGACTCAGTTATTGGTGACATCGTTTGAAAAAATCGCTTGCTGTGAACTCGAGTTAATCAAATTCTGGCGGCTTGGTGTTTGTTTACACTTTAGTGTTAGTTTTATGAGTTATGCCAAAGCAGGGTCAGTTTGTAGAGAGCGTTTGGTGCAGTCCTTATCTAAATTCACTAAACTGGTTGGATGTCCTCCTCCCTCTAATATTACTCTAAGCCCATTTAAAGACAAGAAACAATTAAAAACAACAATGAAAACTGATGAAAAGTACAAAGTAGCAGTACAAATCGAAAGGAACCACGTGATTGCTGACAAAACCGAATTGAAACGGCGAATTCAGCGCGAAGGGCGACCCTCAATCGCTGCATCAATCACTTTCTCCACTGTTTGGAAAATGCAGCAGAGGTTTGTTTTACATAGAAGTTGATGATCTTTCAGATGAGCTTTGCTTTTTTGACGATCACATCGATCACACTAGATATCTACCTAGGTATCTAGGCGTCTAGCTAGGCTACGAGGCGTCGTTTATCATGGTGTAGCCACTGATAAGGTCAATCAGGGGGGATATATGGTTGAGGAGGATAGAGCTGATACGTGCGTCCTCTCGTGAACGAGTGCTGCGAGCGCGGGCGGGTCAGTAGACTGTACCAGGCATTTTCTCTGCTATAATACTAAATGACTAAGTAAACATTGTACAGTTTTTTTATGATGGTGTGTGACAGGACGAGCAAATCAAGTGCCTGATGGTAAGCATCATGATTGCCCATATCAGACACAGTGCCACCCAGTGTTTTAAAATTCAAAATTCTGTGCGGCACTGCACTGCGCCTGTCACCCCGAGATATTAGTTGTTGACGTCATGCCCAGTATTTTCGCTGGTAACATTTCCCTTCAGACCGGAACACAGTAATGTTTGCAACTGCTTGGCGGGTGAATAACTGGCAAAGGTGTGGTACTTCCCCAGGCGGCCCCCTGCAAAAGAGGCCTACCACTACTAAATGGTTAAAGTTACGCTATGGACTCCATTAGAGAGTGTAATTTCACGCAAAGTAAACAATATGAAATGCATGGAGTCGTCTACTGATAAAAAATAATCTATTGTACGAATATCTGTGACATGAGAGTTGCCTCCATTTACTTAGTCGACAGTACCTTCCTAAACCAATGTCCGATGATAAAGCTATAAACCGGCGCCAGAAATCATTCGTTCGTAGCACGCACATGATAAGCGCGCGTTATGTTTAATTGGGTGTGAACGGACCTTTACAATGACAGTGACCTTCGTTTTGAAAGGAAAGGGGTGATTTTTGTGAGCTTTTACAACATAACATACATTCACGCCTTTTTCCCGAAGGGGGTAGGCAGAGGTGTACCCAGGACTCAGTCCCATAGTAGATACACCCACATTTCGCCAGTATGTTATTGGTCCCATGTAATAGGGGGCGAGCCTATTGCCATATACCGGGCACAGTTCCAGACTCCAGGCAGCTATTGAGATAATTCCTAATGGAAAAATCCAATATTTAGCACTATGCCTGACCTGGGGATCGAACCCGGGACCTCTTGATTGGCAGTCGAGCATCCGCCCACTACGCCACCGAGGCAGTCAGGCAGTCAGGCAGTTGTGAGCTTTTGTCGGTGTTTATTGCCATTTAGTTAAATAGAATGATTTTAAACGAACGAATGTTACAATTAAGACTCCAACACACCGCTACGCATGCTGTGCACGGCCATGCGGCCCATATTAGCCGCGTGGGTTCATTTGTTTGACAACGTGGGTCAACGTTTAACAGGATACAGGACCTCTTAGCAGTTTGACACAATCCTATATGGAAAATTTACGAAATCGATGTTTTGTATTCCCGTGTTTCCTCCGAGACTAATTGATTTTATTCATAAATTTATCTTGAAAATTAGAAGATGAATTAGGCTATGTCCCTGTTATTTTACTTTTGTTCCTAAACTCTTCATTTATTTCTAGTGAACGTCTAATTACGCGAGTAAAACTGGGACAGTTTTTTATGTTTTTAAAGGGTCATACTTCATTTAACAATGAGTTTGTAGAAAAATGAAAATGACAGGGACATGCTCACTAAAGACCTAGATTTTATAAAAAAAAACCATTGCTCTGACGCAGTTATCTAGGGAGGAAACGCGGGAATACATTTGTATGGAAAAATCACCCCTCATAATGTAACCTCTTAAACTGCAGGACACGCTATACACGCATCCGTGTACCGCGTGCACAGTGCACTTTTTAGTTTTATATTGAGAAAAATATAAAATTTAACTTCTGACTGTTTCTGCCATGACGAACGCAATAATCATGGCATCTTGGCAGGCAATTTGGATTTACTGGCCATATGCGTTCGGGCGCACGGTGAGACCTCATTAGTATTGTTATGGAATACGGGTGTTGCCTTACGGGATTGCTTTTCACGCGTAAGAAATTGTGTAAATTTTAATTGAGAAATAAAACAATAGGTAAAATAAAATATGATATAATATTATATAAATAAATTGAAGCCCCAGTTTTTCATTGCAATGCATAAACCTAGACAAAACCTTTTCTCTAGGATCATGTTGCAATGTCAGAACGTCATCCGTCTACCTTCCTAAAAAATTGTCATTGCTCGAGTCTCGGAGTAACGTGAAAGTTAGTATACAACGGTTTCTAAGGCTTTATTAATTTGACAACGTTTTTATAAGCAGTATCATAGCGTCGTAAAAATATATGACCGGCTCTCATATTACCCTGGTTATGTGCGACGGATATTTGTAAGGACGCATTTTATTATATACAGGGTAACAGATAATAAGTGCTATCGTTAAAGGTTTATCGTATTCATAATACAAGTTGCTCCCAAAACCTCGACTGCCTCGGTGGCGTAGTGGGCGCAAGCTCAACTGCCGATCATGAGGGTTCGATCCCTAGGTCAGGAAAAGTGTTCCGGTATGAAGGGCAATGTTACCAGCGAAATTACTGGGCATGATGAGATTCAACAACTCATATCTCAGGGTGACAGGCGCAGTGCAGTGCCGCGCCAAATTTTGAATTTTAAAACACTGGGTGGCACTGTGTCTGATATAGGCAATCATGATGCTTACCATCAGGCACCTGATTAGCTCATCTTGACACTCACTATCATAAAAAAAAGTGTAATATTGTTATTATTCCATTCAGAATTATCTCAATAACTGCTCGGAGTCTGGAAATATCCGGTAGATCGCAGATGGATGGATATGGGACAATATGGGACAACTTCCACACATGATAATTTGGTCCTAAACTAGGCTAGAAGCCTGTACTATGGTAACCAGAGGACTTATATAAGCTTATATAAGCTTATCTTTGACCTGGCCGGGGATCGAACCCGGAGCCTGCGGCACAGAAAGCAGAGTTACTAGCATCTAAGCCAACGAGGCTGTCTTTAGATAGTAGCGAAATGTGGGTGTGACTAATAAAGGACTGAGTCCTGGGTACACCTCTGCCTATCCCTTCGGGAAAAAGGCGTGAATGTATGTTTATGTTATGTATGTTACAAAAAAGTGTAGTAATACTTAAATATATACACGTCCAACAGTACAGCTATAAAAAAAAAAAAAAAATTCTCACCATTTTATATGGGAACTTGATATTTGTGCAGGACGATTTAACTAGTCTCTATATAGTAATAAGTTCATATAACACTTATTAGTAATAATTAATTAGGAATAATAGTAGATATAAAATAATTTCGCTAATTAAAATATTATAGTTAATAATTAACACAGATATAGGAATCGAAAGTAGATTTGACAACCCTAAGCTAGTGACGCCATGTTTTTGGGCAGGCCTAGTGGGCGTGACAATAAATATTATATAATTATGCTTATGTACTTAACAAGCGCCATCTGGTATCGAGCGGCAAAATTATAGAAAAAATATTGATGTAAACCTAGCTTTTGCACGTGACTTCCCTTTCCAAATTAATCAGCAATTTCTGTTTTGAAGGATTAATTTGTGATAAAAATTATTGTATGTTCTTTTATAAATTCTTGCATTTTGTAACAAATAGATTTGTCAATAGAAGTTTATTAAATGAAGCGTAAGAACAAAGCAAATTTCGGAAAACAGACAAACAGTCTTAACTTTGATTTGTATGTTAGTAATTATATTTGATGTACTTATGTACTAGAATATTCTATTGTATATTGTTAAGGATGTTACTTTCGAGTTTTCCAGAATATTTTAGTACTATCTCGAAACAGGGTTGGCCTGGTATAAAAGCCGGAGTAAGCCGGGTTAGGCATACAGTTCTCTAATAGTAGTGGAAGTGTAACGACCAAACAGTAACAGTGAAATTCAGTGGAAGTGTAACATCGAACAGTGAATTCAGTTCTCATTCGTAGTGGAAGTGTCCCAATCGAACAGTAATAGTGGATTCAGTTTTCTTATAACAACGGAAGTGTTAACATGCGAAAAAGTAATAGTGAATCAGTTCTCTTTTAACATTCGGAAGTGATTAATCAGTGTTCATAATTAAATAGTGAACAGTAAGACCGTGTTAATATAGTGTGTTAGTTTAATAGTCAGTGCTTAAAGTATAAATAGTGTAGTGATAGTGTACGTATTCAGTGCTAATTTTAATAAATAGTAAAGCTGAGAAATAAGGATTTTAATTTGAACTCGTGTCCAAAGGTAACAGTTTCATTAGTGTCCCTCGCCAATCCAGTAACAGTTCAAGTGTGCTTGCTGCCAGTGCCGTGCGTAGGTACATTTTATGGTCCTTCGAGCCGGATTCGCAAGGGACAACATGCCGATGGGTACACGTTCAACCGGAAAGGGGCGACACCCGAAATCGTCAGAAACCACCATTGTGGTGACCGACGTAGCTGTCTCAAATGACCGCAGCGAGACAAACAGTACGTCGCTTCCTCCTTCTACGTTGTGCTTCTCACAAACAGGAGCGTATACTCCCACTACGTCGTCAGGATCTACACTGACGCCACCAGATTCTTCGTCGGTGGTAATGCTACGACCATCAACACAGACAGACACGGGAAAACAGATTGCGAGCAACGCACATCCCCTGCCAGTGCCGAGCGGGGATACAAGGCCTGCAACTGAAAGTGGCGTACACCCCCTGCCAGTGCCGTGCGGGAGTGTAAGGCCTATAATAGACAGCGGCGCACACCTCCAGCCAGTGCCGTGCGGAGGTGATTGGTCCGCAACAGCGAGTGGCTCGCGCCATCTGCCACTACCGAATGGTGTTACAGAGCTTCCAACAGCAGACGTCGTTCCCCCCGTAAGACGGGATCAGTTATCACGCGCTCACAGCCATGCTGCTAGTCGCCTGGGTTCGACGAAATCGAAGGCCAAAGCTATTGAAATAGCTAAAGCCAAACAAAGGCTTCTAGAACTGAAGATTGAGTTGGAGACAGCCCGACTGGCTGCCCTTGAGATGGATTCTGAAGAATCCGAAAATGAGAGCTATACATGCTCTGAAAGAACGAGAATCGACGAGTGGTTGGATCATCTGCCACAAAAGGAACAACAGCAGCAGCGTCATGCCATGGTTCAATCGGAGAAACCTCCAAAAATAGAAGAACCACAGAAAGTAGAGCCATCGTTCAAAGTAGAAAAATCTCTTAAGGAAGAGGAATCATGGAACATTCCGCCGCCACAGTCAACACCGGCGGGAGCTGTCGCCGAGACAGAACTCTCTCGGATGACGACGGCTATCACAAAAGCGATCAGCGCCGCAAAACGACCGAAGTTTGTGGACTTACCTGTGTTTAATGGATCACATCAAGAATGGCTATCCTTCAGAACAGCCTACTTCGAAACTGAAGAATTGTTCTCCATGGTGGAAAACATGAACCGCCTAAGGAAAAACCTGAATGGGAGAGCCAAAGAAGCGGTCGAGAGTCTTCTGATCAATGGAGCTACTCCAACAGATGTTATGAAAAGCCTTGAGGCAAGATTTGGAAGACCAGAGTCGATCGCCAAATTAGAAATAGAAAAGCTTCGATCTCTACCACGGCTAACAGAGGCGCCACGAGACATTTGCATATTCTCTAGTAAAGTGACGAATGCCGTAACATCTCTACGAGCGCTGAATTGCATCTTCTATCTTTACAACCCAGAAGTTACTACAACAATGGCAGAGAAACTGACACCGACGCTCCGCTACAGATATTATGAGTTTTCTGCAGGGCAACCTAAGGATGAACCGGACCTGCTGAAATTCGAAAAGTTCCTGAAAAAAGAAGCCGAGCTATGTAGCCCCTTCGCACAGCCTGAGAATATTACACAGGGGCCACACTCCCAATCCACTCAACAGCAACAAAAAACATATACAGTCACAGAAGAGCAGTCCATATTGAACTGTCCGGTGTGTATGAAAGCTGGACATACAGCAACGAACTGCTACGCTTTCAAGAAAGCGGATGAAAATGCGAGATGGGACATCGCGAAAGCCAGAAGTCTCTGCTTCCGTTGTCTTCGGTACAGAAATAAAACCCACAGCTGCCGACCTATAGTGTGTGGCATCAACAGTTGCAAATACTTCCACCACAAGATGCTACACTTCACAAAGAAAACAGCAGATAAGGCAGACAATAGTGAAAATAAAGGGTCAACAGAAGTTATTAACTCCGCCTGGACTGCTGCTAAATCGAAGCAGTCCTATTTGAAAATAATTCCAGTGCAAGCTACTGGACCAAAAGGTACGGTCAACACGTTTGCTCTCTTAGATGACGGGTCAACAGTTACACTTATCGACGATAGTATCGCCGACACGATCGGCGCCCGAGGACCCATCGATCCACTTCGTCTAGAAGTCATCAACGAGATGAAGAGAGTAGAGACTAAGTCAAGAAGGATAAACTTGATACTGACAGGATCCAACAGTCAAATAGAACAGATTCAAGCACGTACAGTTAAGAACCTGCAAGTTTCATCGCAGGAAGTTTCCAGAGATCAGCTTCAAGATTGTGCACATCTGCAGGACATCAGTGAATATTTCGTCTACAGAAAGGCCAAGCCTGGAATTATCATAGGCCAGGACAATTGGCGTTTGCTCTTGTCATCGACTACTCGAACAGGGGACAAGCACCAACCGGTGGCATCCTATACACCACTAGGTTGGGCTCTTCATGGTGTCCACATCCGCACACTGAAACAGAACTCCGACCACGTGTATTATATCAAAGAACAGGACAAAGTAACAGACTACCTGGAAGACCAGACGCAACAATCCTTCACGCAGGACAATCCATGTACTCACACAGATAAGAAGATTGACCGTGACCTACGCCCAAAGAAACAGAAAATAATATCAAACAAAACAGAGAAGATAGATCGTGATCCACGCCTGGAGAAGAAGACAAAACAGATAGAAACTTTTATCTCCAAGGGTTACGTAAAGCCTGCAACGAAGAAGAACAGACAGCCACTTCAGTCCACAGAACTCTACAGAACTGCCAAATGGAAGAACTACAGAAACATCAAGACCGAAACAGGAAAGAACTCGAACTGGCAGAATACAATTAAGAAGGCACAGAAAACAGTCAGGATGGTGCAAACAGTTCCGACAGACTATCGACATAAGCATCATCAAACAAAACGAGTACTCGCTAACCCGCTAACAGACCATGAGTACCCATTCGTGAAGCTCGCCGATATCATTTGGACACGGTGGTTGAAGGAGTATGTGCCTGACCTTCAACACCGGCGGGAGCAACATGGGAGACAGCGGACCACTACGGACATCGGTAAGGATGCTGGTGATCCTACCTACAGGAGACATCGACCTAGCACCGGAACAAGGTGCAACAGAGTCGCACGGCGGGAGTAATGTGCAGGACGATTTAACTAGTCTCTATATAGTAATAAGTTCATATAACACTTATTAGTAATAATTAATTAGGAATAATAGTAGATATAAAATAATTTCGCTAATTAAAATATTATAGTTAATAATTAACACAGATATAGGAATCGAAAGTAGATTTGACAACCCTAAGCTAGTGACGCCATGTTTTTGGGCAGGCCTAGTGGGCGTGACAATAAATATTATATAATTATGCTTATGTACTTAACAAGCGCCATCTGGTATCGAGCGGCAAAATTATAGAAAAAATATTGATGTAAACCTAGCTTTTGCACGTGACTTCCCTTTCCAAATTAATCAGCAATTTCTGTTTTGAAGGATTAATTTGTGATAAAAATTATTGTATGTTCTTTTATAAATTCTTGCATTTTGTAACAAATAGATTTGTCAATAGAAGTTTATTAAATGAAGCGTAAGAACAAAGCAAATTTCGGAAAACAGACAAACAGTCTTAACTTTGATTTGTATGTTAGTAATTATATTTGATGTACTTATGTACTAGAATATTCTATTGTATATTGTTAAGGATGCTACTTTCGAGTTTTCCAGAATATTTTAGTACTATCTCGAAACAGGGTTGGCCTGGTATAAAAGCCGGAGTAAGCCGGGTTAGGCATACAGTTCTCTAATAGTAGTGGAAGTGTAACGACCAAACAGTAACAGTGAAATTCAGTGGAAGTGTAACATCGAACAGTGAATTCAGTTCTCATTCGTAGTGGAAGTGTCCCAATCGAACAGTAATAGTGGATTCAGTTTTCTTATAACAACGGAAGTGTTAACATGCGAAAAAGTAATAGTGAATCAGTTCTCTTTTAACATTCGGAAGTGATTAATCAGTGTTCATAATTAAATAGTGAACAGTAAGACCGTGTTAATATAGTGTGTTAGTTTAATAGTCAGTGCTTAAAGTATAAATAGTGTAGTGATAGTGTACGTATTCAGTGCTAATTTTAATAAATAGTAAAGCTGAGAAATAAGGATTTTAATTTGAACTCGTGTCCAAAGGTAACAGTTTCATTAGTGTCCCTCGCCAATCCAGTAACAGTTCAAGTGTGCTTGCTGCCAGTGCCGTGCGTAGGTACAATATTCTTTGGAAATTTCTCAATTCTTTCCTTTGAAAGTTGTTCACTTTGATGGGCAGATACACCCTTAAGTATTAGTAAACCTTTATGTAACATGTTGTAGAATAGATCTCTATAATTGTACTTATTTGTATTTGTAAACAAAATAATCAGTGTAGGTAGGCCTCTTTAGCAGGGGGCCGCCAGGGGAAGTACCACACCTTTGCCAGTTATTCATCCGCCAGTGTTCCGGTCTGAAGGGCAATTTTACCAGCGAAATTACTGGGCATGACGAGTTTCAACAACTAATATTTCAGAGTGACAGGCGCAGTGCAGTGCCGTGCAGAATTTTGAATTTTATAACACCGGGTTTTAAAGCACTGTGTCTGATATGGGATATGTCTGATATGCTTATCATCAGACACCTCACTATCATATATAAAAAAAATGTAGCTTAAGTGTAGACTGCCTCGGTGGCGTAGAGGGCGCATGCTCGACTGCCAATCAAGAGGTCCCGGGTTCGATCCCCAGGTCAGGCAGTGTTAAATATTGGATTTTTCCATTAGGAATTATCTCAATAACTGTCTGGAGTCTGGAACTGTGCCCGGTAGATGGCAATAGGCTCGCCCCCTATTACATGGGACCAATAACATACTGACGAAATGTGGGTGTATCTACTATGGGACTGAGTCCTGGGTATACCTCTGACTACCCCTTCGGGAAAAAGGCGTGAATGTATGTTATGTTATGTAGCTTAAACACCTATATATCTCAATGCTACGACAACCCTAATGCGACGAAGCGACCCAAACTGAGTCTTAGCTTCCGAAACAAGAAATATCAAAGTTACTCAAACTTTAATACTTAACGACGAATTCCTCCTCTTGTATACTACAGGTAAGCAGATTGCGGTCAAATGAATATATTGACTAATGAGCAAGACTTACTGACATACACAGGACAACTTTGAGTTTCATGTTGCGGCAAAAGGCAACTAGCAACTAGCTGTTTACATATAACATGAAGAAACTGCGTAGACTTATACTTTAGTTGATAGTTTCAGTTGCTGCAATCGACTAAATCAATTTTTAATAATAATAATAATATTTATTTCCCAAAAAAGAGTACATAATAACAATAACTAGCTTATGAATTAATATCTATGTCGGTATTTATTGTATATTGGGCGCCTCTGGCCCCTGAACTAAGTCTTTAAGGACTTGTATTTCAGGGGTTAGCATTCCTCCATGAATCTTATAAATAGTCTAGTTTTACACGTCAAATCATAAGCTTAACTATATTATATTATAACAAGTACAATTTGCTAATCAATTAATTGTAAATTATATTTTAATTATTTATTTATTTTAATTTCAATTAAATTTTTATTTTTATTTTAATTGCCGCAATTAGCAACCGTCGAATTTATATTATAGTTGCTAAAGTTTGCTGGTTTCCCCAATCGGCAATTAGAAAGATTTCAAAAGTTTATTAAGAATTGCGACTCAGTATAAAAAAAACTATAAAATGTAAACTGGCAGTTTTACTTGCTATAACTAGCAACGTTTAATGAAGACTGAAAAAGTCGATAGTTTGTCAAATACGATGATGGTTTCTTTAACTGAAGTAGCTCTGTTTGCGGAGCGCCTTATTCACTTGTTTAGAATATGAGAAGAAATGTTGTCGAGGCGTCAACGTTTAGCAGGGCCAATAAAGCGAGTCACACGTTATGTAGTCAGCTATATGATACCAATAATTTAGTAACCACTAAAAAAAATAAGATAATACATTTTCATCTGTTATTAATTTTATAATTTATAATAAAAACTTTTTGGTTAGTCATGATAGGATAAATAAACAAAGTATCAAAACTTCGTATACTTACCCGAGAGTAAAAATAATGAGCTCCAAAACAAATATTTTTTTTACACAATTAGTGGTCGAACTATATTATAATGAATTAAACTCTCTAACGCTATGAATCTTTGACACCATATTCCAGCGGTTCATTTTCTCAGAGGTATCGCCAAAGACAAAGTCACAAAGGAGCTTTCTGAGGTCCGTCATGCATGCACAGGATACGGCATTACGTATTATACCTCCAATTTGCCACTCGACGTCACAAACGATCTTGTGTGACGTCAATCTTTTATACAATTTCTATTTAGGTACCTACATCCAAAAGTTAAGATTAAAAAAAAATTCAACTTAAAATACCCCGCTTTCATAAATCCTACTATAAATCTTAAATATCAGTATAATGTAAACAAGTTACCTTTGTATCGGGTAAACAAAACGCTAGCGTGTTCTAACTCGACTTTCAGCGCCATCTAGCGCTGTTTTTATGTGTATGTTTGTTCCCTTTTCACGCTAAAACTACTGAACTGATTAAGCTGAAATTTGGTATGTACCTATATAGTTTAGACCCTGTAATAACACATAGGGTACTTTTTATCCCGATATTCCCGCGGGAATGAAGACTACGTCGGTGAAACCGCGGGGCACAGCTATAGCTTTATAATAAAAACAAAATGCCAACACGTGGTGGAGTGCAAAGGGCTAGATTTTATCGGATTATTAGACTTTCCTTGTTTTCACCTATTACATGGGACCAATAACATACTGGCGAAATGTGGGTGTATTTACTGTGCGACTGAGTCCTGGGTACACCTCTGCCTGCCCCTTCGGGAAAAGGGCGTGAATGTATGTATGTATGTATTAGACTTCAAACATGGTCATCGAACATTGATTGAAAAATGAACAAGGTCGGGGCCGGCTGTTTTACAATGTCACTGCATAACCTGGCGAAAGCATCTCCTAAATCCTATTCAAGCCTAAATCCTCCTAAAGTGTCGCCTTCTCGGTTGAGATGTCTGTGGGTTGTACTGTGTGTACCTGACAGGCCAATGGCTGCCTTAGCTAGGATTTGACAGTTCAATCGTTAGTACTATTATTAGTTCTGTGGTTCAACTACTACGAAACTTGTCTCATAACTGATCAGGTGCAGCTACAGAGTCGTATGAAATTGTATGTGTCGTCTTCATACGAATATATTCCTACCTCCAACGTTCAAATGAACTAAAAACTGTCAGGTACACCCTACAATGTATAGCCAAGTAAATGGAATCATTTGCACACATGCTCATGCTAAAATAAAGATTGTCTTACTTAGTCCGTTTTCTGAAAATGTTCGCAAGAAACGAATGCAGAGATTGGAAGTCACATACCATGTTTTTCCATTGTTTTTCCCGAGAGTACCCAGAACTCGGGCCATAGTAGGTAACCCCACATATCCCCAGTTAAGTATGTTTTCTTAGGCTCATGTATTTTTGTGGCAGATGGCTCTCTTTCCAACTGGCGAAGTGTTGGACTGAGTCCTTGGTACACCTCTGCCCTTTTCTGGGTACCCTTGGGGAAAAAGCGTGAAGTTATGTTATGTGAACTGAACAACTTGCATATACTATTACATCAAGATTGGCAAAAAAGACCTTGTAGGGCGAAATCGCATGACGATTCCAGTAAATAGCAATAATTATTAAAACTAAAGACATCAGTCACAATTTCCCACAATTCGCAATAATTGAAGGGTGTATTTGAGGCTGACGTCACGTGCGTGGGCGATAGTAATCACGTTTCCAGTTCCAATAGTTACCTGGCCACACGCGTCGTTATGTAGCCTTTGTGATCTATAGGGATGTAGTAAGGACTGTTAGCGGGGGCTTAAACGGGGCAAATGAAACTTTATGACACATGAAGCTACTAGTGTATTACTAGTGTACTAGACAGCCATATTTATGACATTACCATAAAGTATACAATCACGCCTTTTTCCCGAAGGGGTACAGAGGTGTTCCCAGGACTCATAGTCTGCTGCTCATAGTGGACTGCAATTTACCATTGTACACGAGGTAGTTTTACTTAGCGAGGGAGTAAAAAGAAACTGAGATAATGGGTTTTAGCGCCGTGTGTTATACACACTATACTTTTCACTGCGAATGTGAGAAAATAAAATTACTATTTTCAAAAAAACATTTTGTCTAATATCCTATACGTGCGACACCAAAAAAATATAATCTTGTTGGTAACAGACAACAATGTAAAATAATTTTCTTTATACCCTAGAGATCAAAAGTTTTTCCAGCCCCGCTCTGGTACGCAACAATGACAGACTTTTGAGCAAAAGAAGTGAAAAATACTTGTTTACTTTGACCCTGGAGCCCTACCCTTAGTACGCCCCACTTCGATTAAAATGTACCTGACATTGAAATGTACACTGATTGAAGCGAAATAAGTGCGTACATACTGACGCTTTGAGCTATTATATCATGTTTAGCTATAATTACACGTGGGCTCGTGGCGAGGTTATACCTAGGCGAGGTTGTTAATGAAACGTGGCCGGTGAATATTCCTGGACCAATGACTTTTGAAATGAAATTTAGTTTTTATTGCAGACATTTACCTACATCTATATTTTCTATATCCTACTAATATTATAAATGCGAAGGTTTGTGTGGATGGATGGATGGATGGATGAATATTTGTTACACTTTCACGCAACATTTGGATGATGTTTTCTCGAGGTTTTGAACGGAGCCTGCTTCGGTGGCGTAGTGGCGTAGTGGTGGCTGGACTGCCAATCATGAGGTCCCGGGTTCGATCCTCAAGTCAGGCAAACTGTTATTGGAAATTTTCTACTAGGAGTTATCTCAATGACAGACTGGAGTCTGGAACTGTGCCCAGTAGATAGCAATAGGCTCGCCCCCTATTACATGGGAGCAATAACATACTGGCGAATAGAACGGGTTACCCCAATTACACTGCTCGAGTCAATAATGGGTTATGTGAACAACCCATATTGTCAAAGTTTCAGGT
This sequence comes from Hemistola chrysoprasaria, assembly GCA_947063395.1. Taxonomy (NCBI): domain Eukaryota; kingdom Metazoa; phylum Arthropoda; class Insecta; order Lepidoptera; family Geometridae; genus Hemistola; species Hemistola chrysoprasaria. The sequence goes on along the minus strand of OX346733.1, from coordinate 5,673,709 downwards.
CGTCAAGATTCCTACAAGGCCTCCGACATGACCTAACTGCCCCTTACATATCTTATAGAAAACAGCCGCGACCTACAGTTCCGAAACACGTTAGCGCCTAAATCAAAAGTTCACATGGTGAGATTCGATCCAAATGTGGCATACCTTTGGGAAAAGGCGTAATTGCATGTTTTATGTTATTTTCCAAAACATTATTTAGAAGTTTTTACTAACAATTGAATAACTAGCGTTAATAATAATTCAAGTAAAACATTATAGGTGTCAGAAGAGCGTAATAACGCCGTGTATTTTTTTTGTTATGATAGTGTGACAAGACGAGCAAATTAGGTGCCTGATGGTAAGCATCATAATTGCCCATATCAGACAGTGCCACCCAGTGTTTTAAAATTAAAAATTTAGCGCGGCACTGCACTGCGCCTGTCACCCTGAGATATTAGTTGTTAAACTCGTCATGCCCAGTAATTTCGCTGTAACATTGCCCTTCAGACCAGAACACTGTAATATTTGCACATTACTGCTTGCCGGATGATTTATAATAACTCGAATAAATTTCATAAACAAAAATAAACTCGACAGTAATTCGGTCAGTAATCCGACAACAAAAGTTTTATAAATAGATATTGGGTGATGTTCACTCAACGACAGCTGAAGGCAAAGTGAACCCGAACGCTTTTTTTTTAATGACCTGTGCAGCTTTTCCGGGCAGTGTACCCGAGGGCTTTTTTTTTTAAATGGGCTATGCTGTTAACTTCAGATGGCCTCTACAGCTTTACCGGACAGTGTACCCGAGGACTGGAAGGCGCATGCTTTTATACCGTTCGGCCGTCCTTGCCATCCTCTAAATATTGCCAGCTAAATTTATATTATGTTGTTTTATTAATCATCAAATGACAGCTGGAGGAGTTATAAAGCCGTAACAGTCCGAATAGTCATAAAATGGCTATAATAAATGTTTTGTGCTCGGATTATGTGACCGCGACATCTTCAGACATAATTGTTAAAGGAAATGGATTTAGATTCCAAGGTAGGTGGGTCCAGAAAACCTTACACTAGATAATATTAGTACTTAGATAATGTTATTCGCAATAATATTTCCAAGCATTGTAACCCTTTTATTTTGCTAACGATGATTAAGTTATAATTTGTTGGTTTTAGGGTCGATATGGCCCAAAAACCAACCACTCCTTTTGAATTGATCAGAAGACTAGAAGTTGCTAATATTCCTTCAACCGCTAGAATAGAGCTAATAATCTGCTAATGGTTGAACCGATTTTCATGAAACGTAGCTTAGAACGCTCTAGATCACGTCAGCTGTCATACAAAAAAACTGCATGAAAATAAGTTCATTCGTTTAGGCGATGCCACAGACAAAAACATAACATACATTCACGCCTTTTTTCCCGAAGGGGTAGGCAGAGGTGTACCCAGGACTCAGTCCCATAGTAGATACACCCACATTTCGCCAGTATGTCACAGACGACATACACATATATACAGACAGTTCAAACTTTGTAATAAGTCTTCCCCTTCCGTTTTTCGGTCGAGAGTTAATTATTACAATAAATGCAAGTTGACTTAGCAAGGTCTACGAAAGTCTACGCGTTCGTAGAGGGTCTACGACAAGGCTACGAGCGAGCTACGAGATTTCCTTCAAGTTTGTAAGGACCGATCTGCTTTGGACGTGAATGCAAGAACTTGGGCGATATTCATTACGGCATCTATTGATTATTTTTATAATAGTAATGTACGTGCGACTCCGTTTTCATTCTGAGAAATTAAGTAATAGGTATATTGACATTGTCTACCAAATTAAGTATTAAATGTGCAATGAATCTGTAAACAAGTTTTCTTAGTTTATTACTTGTACGAAATTACTGTGGTTACTAAAAAGTTACGAACACAGACTGAAAAGTCTTCGTTTGTAACTCGGTTACGAAACAAGACAATTTCTTTTAGGTAACTGGCCGGATCATGGTTATGATGGCGGGCGAAAGGTTAAATAGTAAATATAATTTACATTGCCGAGAATATTTTGTACGTAAAGTTACTGATAAGGCTATATTCCACGCGTCCCTCGCGTCTTTCACTTAATTACTAATTAATTAACAAGCGATCACACCCTTCAATGACAGTAGGGTTGTCACTTAATATAAAATATATGTTATCTTTTCTCTATATTATATTTAAATACAAATATCAATAGTAAATAATATATTATACATAAAAAATATATATAAACGTGACGTTGTGCGAACGAGACATAGTACAACAAGATAGAGGATTCTGGAAAGTTCTTTAAAGACACCGACCAGCACCTGCCAATCAAAGTAACGTAACCAATACAAAATTGGTAAGGAATACTTTTGTATGCATAGGGTAGGGTTCTGATACCTAGATATCTAAACAAAACGCTTAAAATCGCTTTTAACATACAGCGCTATCCAAGACAGACAGACGGATAAAAAATTCATCCTATAAGGGAATTTTCTCCTTTTTTCCTTTTATTTATTTATTTATTATCCAAACTTAGACTATCATTACAGCAAGATACCAATGCGATAGTTTAGTCATGTTGCTTATATTATAACGCTATTTTTACCTCATTTCCTAATAATATAACATACATACATACATTCACGCCTTTTTCCCGAAGGGGTAGGCAGAGGTGTACCCAGGACTCAGTCCAATAGTAGATACACCCACATTTCGCCAGTATGTTAATATAACATGTATGTTATTATAATATAACATAAAATGTATAAACTTATTTTGAGGTACAGAACTCTAAAAAAGACTTATCTATGTATGATTTATAGTTAATTTGAATTAATTCCATCAGGTATAATATAAGGATGAGAGGCAGGGAGTAGCAGCAAGATGGCGGGCATGCCAGTGCAGGGCAACATCGTCGGTGCGGGAGACCGAGGTATTTCTAACCTTTTTACTCATTATACATATAAAAAAATATTTTTAAGTTTTACCACAGAATAAGTAGAAGGGACACTCCTCAAAATCATTTAAATAAACAGCGACTCTAGCCTCTAGCTATGATGCAATAACGTGCAATTCATAGAAATTCCATAATTCTGATAAATATCAATTTGCCGTTTTAAAACATATCTTTTGGGGAATTATTATTAAATTATTAATAAAATTAAAAAATTATTATGTCGGCTCACCACCTTTAATGTTTTATCATAAAAATATAAAATAATAAACATAGCACTGCACATTTATTAACTTGCTAAAAATCTTAAAGTTTAGTTCACTTGATTCAGAAACTTTACTTTTAAAATGTAGGTAATGTCGACGAATAATAATAATAATACGAACTTTTGGCTATTTTCTGAAAACTGTTTTTTATAATCTCTAGCTTAAAATTGTTTCCCGGCGTCTATACGCAGATCTTTAAAACCACGCAACGGATTTAAATGCAGTTTTCATGAATAGGAAGGTTTTATGTATAATAATATACGGAGCGAAACGAGGGCGGGTCGTTAGTTAATCATAACCAACTTACTAATTAATAACTTTTGCGTATGCATACCTATAAAGCATACAGGGCCATTCGTGTCCTGTTCAATAATGCCTTACGGTTGCTGGTGGTGCTCCCTCGATTTTGTAGTGCGTCAACAATGTTCGCAGAAGTGAGAGTAGATTGCTTCTACACGGCGATGCGTAAGAGAGGCACGTCACTGGTGCAGAGAGTGCGGGGGAACAACAAAATCATGCTGGCGGTGCTCGAGGATCGGCTAGACTGTCCAGAGTCAATACATCAATCACTGTCATGCGATCACAAAAGGGGAAAACTTGAACGAATTAACCTCGTCCTAGGGGGAAAATGAGACAAAATAATATTTTTTTGATAATTTGAATAATAATATTTAGACATGATATATTATAATATATATAAACATTTATTAATAATAAAATAGTTACTCATTTAATTATTTTGTAATATACGAGTTGTAGACACTTGAAATATATAATAATAAATATTATTTGATTTGATTTTGGATAAGTAAAATCAAGACTCCTGTTAGCGCGGCCACCAAGCAATATGGCGGAACACGCCAAACGGCGGTGCGGGTTGAAAGGAATGCTGGATAAAGGGGTGGAAACAAGAAATTGAAGGGGTAGTGGACTGTATTTGGCGAGGATTGAAAATGAGCGACTAACCTGGTATTCCTCGGGTCGACGAGTATCGCTGCGGCACCCTTCAGTGCCTCCTGGTGGTCCGGATTGCTCCTCAGGTAGCGTGGCTCGACAGTAGGGAATATCACGGCGAGAGCGCGGGTGGAGCCGTTAGTACACAGCGTCCAAAATATGCGAATAGCGGTGGGACAACGAGAACGTCGATAATCCAAATTAGCGGTTTCGTGAGCTTCAAGGAACTCACGCGCGGGCATCCACAGTCGACAAGGGCCGGCCGCAGACTGCTTGCATAAGCAAAAAACAGTACCCTCATCCACCACGATATAAAACACAGATAGCCGTCATTTTCGTGAAGGAAGGAAGGTAGGTAGGTAAAATAAATAAAATAGGAAAGAAAAGAGTGCCACTAAGTGGCGCGAACATTGCCCCCGGCCTAAAAACCATTGGTTTTTAACAAAATAAAAGAGTAGCGGTAGAGTTGTAAATAAAGCGGGTTAACCAGGGGTAAAGAAAAGGTATATTATTGAGTGGGAAGGACGCACAAACGGACAACAGGCCGTTTGTACACGGAAGATGCCGTTCGCACCAAACAAACTCTACAAATGTTATCCTGCCCTAAAATTGTCTTCTCGACAACACCAAGGGGCCAGGATAGCGGGGGAAGATTATCAGTGATGATTAGCACCACAGAACCAACTTTAATGGGATTAGAAGGTGTATTCCATTTTCCCCTAGATTGAAGCAAGTGAAGGTACTCTAATTTCCATCGCTTAGAAAACGACTGAATCATCCTATCCAATAACGCGTAACGTTTAAGCAGATGCGCAGGCTCATCCGAGATGGAGCATGCAGGCAAATGCTTAAGTGGTGCAGCCATCAAGAAATGTGCGGGAGTTAAAGGAGTGGGTTCAGAAGGATCCTCACTCAATAACGTTAGCGGTCGCGAGTTTATGACGCTCTCTATTTGCGTTAGTATTGTTAACATTTCCTCATAGGTGAGCAACTGGGAACCTATGGTTTTAGCGAGATGGCCCTTGAACGCTTTTACGAAAATTTCGTAATTTCCGCCGAAGTGGGGACTTCTCGGTGGATTTAGTTTCCACAAGATGCGGTTAGCGGATAACTCGTCCGAAATAGACTTATTAAATTCATCTGAATTTACTAGTGTATACACGTCTGATAATGCGTTTTTCGCTCCAATAAAAGTCCGTCCGTTGTCAGAGTACATGACAGAAATATTACCACGGCGCGCAAGAAAACGCTTAAAGGCAGAGAGAAAACTGCTGCTACTCAAATCTGTCGTCAGTTCGACATGTACTGCACGAACTACCATACAAACGAAAATGCATAAATACGCCTTGATAGGACGCGCACCACGCTTTCTTTGTGGAATAATTGAGATAGGGCCTGCGTAATCCACAGCGGTGTGGGTAAACGCTTTAGCTTCATTTACGCGGCAGGCAGGTAGATCCCCCATAAGTGGGAACGTTGGTTTAGGTTTAGCCTTGAAACAGAAGTTACATTTATGTATAACCGAGCGAACGATATTACGAGACGAGAGTATCCAATATCGTTGCCGTAGAATTGACATCAAAGCGAGCGGTCCTGTGTGACAATTGCGCCGATGATAGTGTTCAATTATCAATTCAATTATGCGGTCTTTACGGGGTAATAAAATGGGATGCTGCTGGTCATAAGACAGATCCGCATTTCGGAGACGACCTCCGACTCGTATGAGCCCGTCAGCGTCAATGAACGGTGAAAGCCGTTGTATGGCGCGTGAACAAGTAGTGTTGGATTTAAGACTCTGGATTATGTCATGAAAATAGACCTTTTGTAACGCCTTTAAGATTTGCTTTTCTGCAAAGTCAATATTGTCGGCGGTGAAGTACGTAAAAGGCGGTAGTTTCTTGATGAAACGACAAATCAGAACTGTTATGCGTAGGAGCTTAAGCCAGGAGGAAACGCGGGTGGCAAGGTCCAACAGCGGGTTGGAAACCTCGACCGTAGATTGACTCACAGGTAGTGAAATAATTTTCTTACTTTCTGGCAGCTCAGAATCAATCTTAGCGGGAGTTATTGACCTCGCCGGCCAATCAGCAGGGTCCTGACAAAGCCAGGAGGGGCCCGTTAACCATAGTGGATGGTTTACGAGCTTAGCGGGTGACAGCCCGCGCGATAGTGCATCAGCGCAGGGATTTTCCGTTCCAGGGATGTGACGGAAACTATCAGCGGGAATAGCGGATGTAATTTTAGTAATGCGTGTGGCAACAAAAGTTTTAAACCTGTGCGGTGGAGCAGTAATCCATTGTAACGCTACCATAGAGTCGGTAAAACAGTGCACCTTATCTATGGTATGTCGTTTTCCGTAAGTATCAAGAACGCGACGCACCAATTTTGACATGAGCAAACAGCCACAGAGTTCTAATTTAGCAATTGAAATTGTTTTTAACGGCGCTACTTTAGATTTGGCGCAAACTAGACGAGTGACTGGAGTCTTGTCAGGGTCGAATTGTGCTCGGATGTACACTACAGATCCATATCCGTGTTCACTAGCATCAGAAAATGCTACAAGGGTAATTTGAGCGCCTTCCTCTACGCCTAGGTGGCGTGGAACTTGAAGCTGCTGAATACAAGGAAGTTCTCGAAGATAATTTAACCAACTAGTAACGACCTCTGGCGGCGGTTGCTCATCCCAATCTAGCTTCAATATGTGAAGTTTCTGAAGAATTAATTTTGCGTACAATATGACAGGAGCTATGAGTCCAAGAACATCATATTGTCGTGCGATCACTGACAGTATGTTACGTTTAGTCGTAGAACGATTTTCTATGTTTACAGTAAATGTAAAGGTGTCAGAGCTGGGCAACCACTGCAGACCTAGGACCTTAAGGTTCGAGTCGGGCTCGTCGAAATTAATGACAGCGGCGTGGCGATCAGTCACAGGAAGAGATTCGGTGACTTCCGGCACATTGCTAGCCCACTTTACAAGCTCGAAGCCCCCGGCCATGAGCAAGTCGCGGAGCTCGTCGCGGAGTTGTAGACAGCCAGATTTGGACGGCATTGAGTAGCACACGTCGTCCATGTAAGTGTTGTTTTCTATGACAGACGCGGCGTGCGGAAAACGAATGCGCTCATCAGTGCACAGCTGACGTAATGTGCGCATCGCAAGAAAGGGGCTACTACGAAGGCCAAAACAAACGCGGTTAAATACGTAAGTGCTTAGCGGATACGCGGGATCGAATCGATATAAAAATTTCTGAAATTCGCGGTGTTCCTTATTAATGAGTATTTGAAGGTACATTTGTTTAATGTCTGATGTGAATGCGATTGCATAAAATCGAAAATCCAAGAGTATCACAAAAAGGTCGTTTTGTAAATTATCACCTGTGTGCAAGACGTCATTCAATGACAAATTTGAGTCGGTTTTTGCACTCGCGTCCATAACCATGCGCCATTTAGTGGTGGTTTTATCCAACCTGGCGATTGCATGGTGCGGAATATAATAACCGGTCAAAGGATTAACATTCTCGATTAAAGAAATATAACCTTTCTGTAGGTATTCCCTGATGATTGCGTCATACTCCACTCGCAGGGGAGGTGAAGATACGAGCTTACGTTCGAGATGCGTGAAACGTTTCTTAGCGTTATGGAAAGAATTACCCAGAGCAGTAGTGGGATCTCGAGAGAAAGGCAACGCTACTGAATAGCGGCCCGTGGAATCGCGGGAATAATTGTTCACGAAAATGTGTTCATTTTCAAGCGCGGTGGGACTCAAAGTCGGCGTGTATTGCACCTCCTCGAGTTGCCAGAATTTTTGAATAATGCTATCCAAGCGGGGTTCTACTGCGAAGGCGCAGAGAGATACTTCTAAGTTGTGACTATCCTCATGCATAGCGGTACTTAGATTGACTTGATCGGAAGCAACGGGAGCGGCCCCAATTACAATAAAACCGAATATCGAGTCAAAAGCGGTGGGTGTTCCAGGCGGACCAGAGGCACGACCTGACAACAAAATATCAGCGAAGCATGAAGCTCCAATCAAAATATCTATTTCGGAAGGCTCCGAGAAACTATTATCAGCGAGCGGTAAAGAGTTAAGATATGTTAGACAAGAGACATCAACTTTCGTAGATGGCAGGTTGTCGGTAATGCGATCGATAACAAAAGCGTCTACCGAAATAAAATTATTATTCAATCGCGAGTGTAAAGTGGTGGAAGTCGCCTCCTTAATTGCGTTGGACTTGGAACCTATACCCTTAACAACAGTATTTGCTGCCTTGCATTTTAAATTAAGTTTATCGCAACACTTAGCCGATATAAAATTGCTCTGAGAGGCAGAGTCAATTAATGCACGAACGGTATGCTTACAACCGTTTGCATCGAAAGCGTAGACCTGCACGGTTCCTAATAAACACGTAGTATCAGTCGATTGCAAAGCCGGGCGAATTTTATTGCATAAAGAAATATTATTATGTTGTGGCAGCTGATAAGCGGCAGGCTTAGCTGTGTCTACCGGCAGATAGGTATCGGCGACCGCGCTCGAGACGGGAGGCGGCGGCGGTGAGGCGGCCGCACGCGCTGCGTTGCCAGCTCGTGCGCGCGACGACTGCGCTGGCGCAGTGGTTGGTGCGGCGGGTTCGGAATGGCCCGTGCGGGTTCCTTCCCGGGAAAGTAATAATTTGCGACATAACATTGAATGATGTTTACATCCACAATGATGGCAGTTATACTGCGATTTGCAAGTGGTAAAATTATGCGAAACACTCAGGCAATTAGTACAACCTTTGTGCCGTTTTATGAAAGCCAACCTGTCATCAATTGAAAGTGCACTAAATGCAGGGCATCTATATAAATTAAAATGAGCGGTTTGTTTACATAGCGGACATTGTGATGAGTACGATACAGTGAAAGAATGCGTCGGCTTAGGGCCGGTTTTTTGATCGCGGGTTACGTCAACTAGTTGTTAAATTTCTTGACAATTTGTTAAATTTCGAAAAAATTCGTTTTTTGATCACTGGTTAGCTTGACAAATAGTCAAATAAGTAACCATTAGTCAGAATATTTAACCACTGCTCCGTCGACTGGTTGGCACCAAAAACAGATGGTTATTAGTCTTATCGTATCTACCTTACTGCTGCTTCTGATTTTATTCGAGTGTTTTGAAAGGAATTTAATGCTAAAGATATGGATTTACATAATTTATCAATATACTGGAAATCGAAATAGCTCCTCAGACGAAGAAATTATGTTTAGACGTTATACTTTATCAAGAAGACCGGCCACGTAATTTACAGCTCCGCTAAAGTATTCGGACGATGAAAATTTTCGTCAGCGGTATCGTCTATTCTATATTGTGCGTCTATCAAAAGAAATCGTGTTGTGAAACCTACTAATATTATAAATGCGAAAGTTGGTGAATATGGATGAGTGGATGTGTCACTTTTTCACACCTAAATCTACTGAAGCGATTGGGCTGAAATTCAGTAGGTATGTAGATAGTTTAGACCCTAGAAAAACACATATGTTATTTTTTATCCCAATATTCCGATATGTGTTATACTAGTATATTTTTAAGGCAATTTCTTGTTTCTGATGTAGCAATAAAGAGTTTATATCTATCTATATCTATCTATCCGACGGGAACTTGAACGAATTAACCACTGGACGCGCCTTCATTCCGTTCTCGCCTAATACCCCGCAGGTTAATACCATGAAACATCGGACATCGTTGTAGTTTTACTGTCACAGTCGTTCGTACACCATCGGGAGAAAAACATATTTAAAAAAATGACGAAACGTGCAGTTAAATGGTGTAAAAGTTATAGTGGTCGAGCAACTAATGTTTCTTTTCACTTGTAAGTTTAATTTTTCTTTATTAATACAGCTATTTATACCAAAAATTAATATTAATTGAAAAAATATATCCAACTTAATCCGACTATATTTAATAAACGGTCATGAAGTATTATACACCACGAACAATAAACACCTATCTAAATTACCTGGATTATTTACGTCAAAGTCAAATTTACTAGGGCTTGACAATGTTTTAGGTAGGTATAATAATATCGATAAAAATAAATGACATATTATATCGATAAAACTGTATTAATACACTTGAAGCAAATCGGGAAAGTAAAAAAATTTAATCATGTGTACCTCATAAATTGAGCATAAATTGAGCTCAACCGACACAATAATGAAGGGATTTTAAATCGAATCATTACTTGTGATGAAAAGTGGATACTGTACGATAATCAGAAGCGCTTGTCGCAATGGCTGAACCCTGGAGTCCCAGCCGAATCTTCCCCTAAACGAAAATTGACTAAGAAAAAGATACTTGTGCGTGTTTGGTCGTTCACTACAGCTTTCTAAAATCTGGCCAAACGATTACGGCAGATATCTATTATCAGCAACTGCAAACCATGAAGGAAGAACTAGCTGCTAAACAACCGAGATTAGTCAAACGCTCTAGGCCACTGCTGCTTCACGACAACGCAAGACCACACACTGCACAACAAACAACCACTAAGTTAGATGAGTTACAATTGGAATGTCTGCGACATCCACCGTACTCTCCGGACCTCGCTACAACAGATTACCATTTTTTCCGGTATTTGTACAACTTCTTACAAGGAAAACAATTCAACTCCGATGTGGCAGTCCAAACCGCCTTCAAAGAGTTTATTGATACTCGCCCCCATGGTTTTTTTTACTAAAGGGATTCATGAACTACCCATGAGATGGCCAAAATGCATAGATAACAACGGTGCATACTTTGATTAATTAAATATAATGTACAAAAAAAAATTTACTATAATATATTCCTCCCGTACAAAATGCCAATTTCCTATGTAAGGACCTAATATTAACTAAAAGGCAAAATCAAGCCTACTGAATGGCGGGGATAAGCTTATCAGCAACTTAATAGTAGCACTAAATAGTAATAGTATCCGCGTCTGACAAGCTATCATCTGGTTTCATCAACAGCTCGGCCAACCCATATAAAAAAAAACCGTATTTTCAAAATCGTATTTGAATATTTATTGTCAGACTATCATAAACTCGTTGTTCTTTCATTCGTCCTCGATAGCAATTTATCGACTATGTCAAGCACTAGTGTAGGTGACATAATTTTACGGGTACTTCTCGCTGTCCACACCTTTTTGGTCAACACTGGGACTTTTTTCTAGGTCACTAATGGTGGCAAGTAGGACAAAATAAAAAAATATTTTTAGAATAATATGTTTCATAAATCACATAATATTATACGTTATAAATTCATAATATTATTATAACGTCATTAATTGCATCATTATAATATTTTGTCAAGTACGTATATATATGTATATATACGTATATATTATATACGGTAAATGTGTTTTATTGAAAAAAATATAATTTTAAAAAATAATAATATCGTCTAGTATTCTTTTCTATGGCTAGCGTAAATTACTTATAATTATTCTAACGGTAGCTGGAAGTTCAACATTTATATAAGGTGAGGGTTGAATTGAGGATGTAAGAATCAATATATGTATGATAGGCAATTCCCACATGTCACGAGTGGAATACATATTCTGAAATAAAAATTGCAGTTGTCACTAGTGGTGGGCAAGGAGATGGGGATCAAGTGGGAAGTACCCAATTTTTCTCTCTGTCATTTTAATCGCAATTGTCAGTTGTTTTGCTCTTAGACAGTGACAATGCTACATGCGAGAATAGTGCAACAATATAATACACAAAGGTAAATCTTTGTGTGCGCGCAATTATGGATACGAATATTACGGTAGTGTGTGTAATATCTTCGTAAAAGTCAGCAATGTGTGAAATCCTCCTCCCCCCGCAAAAATCGGTTGAACGTGTTTTCATACTTCATTATGTACAATTCGCGTCCAGTGGTTAAATCGTCCTAGGACGGGAACGAAGACTATGCGGGTGAAACCGTGGGGTACAGCATGATATAGGTAACAAACCAGAACTATGACTCCACATAAGTAATCGTCAAGAACTAATTGTTACCTATACATATTATTATATATCTGCTGTTGGTTTCAAATGTACCTAACTAATAATAACACTTTTACCTATATAACACTAGCTGTGCCCCGCCGCGGTTTCACCCGCATAGTCTTAGTTCCCTTGGAAATATCGGAATAAAAAGTATACTTGTGTTATTACAGGGTTTAAACTATCTTAATAGGTACAGCTCAGCTGCAGATATAGAAACTATCTTTATACTACAAAAACGTGCGATTCGTGCCATCTATGAGATGCGTCCACGCGAATCCCTGAGGGATTTATTTAAAGAAATAAACATACTGACCCTACCATCCTTATACATTTATGAGAACATCATGTATGTGCGTAAAAATTTACATAAATTAAAATTAAATAGTGACCTTCATAATTTTAATACTAGGAATAAAGACAAAATAGCTGTACCTAGCTTTAGATTATCTAAAACAAATAAAAAGACATTCTTAGGAAATAGTGTACGTTTCTATAATAAAATCCCAAAAGAGATAACTGGGCTCTCAGAGGGTAAATTCAAAACCTATATAAAATCTACTTTACTTAAGAAGGCTTATTATAAAGTCAACCAGTACATAGAGGACAAAGATGCCTGGAAACTTCTGCATAGCCGCCTCGCGGCACCTTCAAAGAAAACGAATGTAACCAAACCAAATATTGTGAAACTATCTGTTGAAAAAATTAAGCCCTACAAGTTTCTTGTGCGTTCTTCTTGTAGAGGTATCTTTCCGAACGCACGGTAGACTCAGTACTGTATCTTCATTGACGTACAAAAGTGTCAGATTATGACCTATTTGAATAAATCTGTTTGAGTTTTTGAGTTTGAGTTTGAGTTTACAGAATTTCAGCCGGTTTTCATTAATCGGTTCAGTATTTTGGCGTGAAATAGTATCAAACATCCATCCAACATATATCCTCACAAACTTTCGTATTTAATAGTGTAGTAGGGATTTATAGTAGGAAGTAGGATAGGATAATAATAATGTAGTGATTAATTAAAATATGACAAATTTATTTTCGTTTTATTGGCTGTTTATTTCTAATATATAATGCTTTTTCTATAACTAATTTATGATACACATTCCTGACTTTCTTAAATTTCAATTCACGCTTCTTCGATTCTATATCAAGCTCCTTTAATTCCATTTCAAGCATGTGGAGGCCTTTTTGAGTACATCATTAATTCTTCTTCTTTTCGAGTCAATATGGCTAGTTTTCTCCTTATAAAATTTTGGTCCAGTATTTTGCCAGGTCTACGATGTTTTGGTTTGCTTCAAGAAGGTCCGTCATTGTAGCTAACATCATTTACTAAGAACTTTCTTCTATGCTAAAATTATTAGAAGTATTACGTTCCCTGAAACACAATAAGTAGGTGTATTTACATGAAATGAATTTATATAATAGATTTATTAGCAGGCACACATGACCCATTAAACAGTTTAATATGACACACTCACACAATGTATGTCACTTTGTGAAGTATTATCTAAATTAAAATTACATATACATAACATACATACATACATTCACGCCTTTTTCCCGAAGGGGTAGGCAGAGGTGTACCCAGGACTCAGTCCCATAGTAGATACACCCACATTTCGCCAGTATGTTATTGATCCCATGTAATAGGGGGCAAGCCTATTGCCATCTACTGGGCACAGTTCCAGACTCCAGACAATTATTGAGATAATTCCTAATGGAAAAATCCAATATTTAACACTGCCTGACCTGGGGATTGAACCCGGGACCTCTTGATTGGCAGTCGAGCATGCGCCCTCTACGCCACCGAGGCAGTCAACTAAAATTAAATTATATAAAAAACTACTTTGTGCAGGTGTTTTATACCCAGTCATAAATTAAATTGTTCGTGTTGGTCTTTATCCTATTCCTCTCCATGTGAACCGATATCCAGTGTTTAAACATGGGACTCTGGAGATATCAGCAACTGCCTTAACAATTGCGTTACCTGAGGCATTGACACAATTCCAGAACAACGCTACTCGAGATCTTAATATTGCGAAGAAGTCAGGTATTCACATGTGAGAGAAATATTGTTGATGCACTGCAAAATCTGGGATAACACATAAGAGCCCGGTATGCGTCATTATACTGGACTCTTATGGTGTAATAGGACTTTCTGGTATAATTAACCCATAGTTGGCAGGTGTACATGCTGAGACAGAACGTCCTTGACGTCCCCACTGATAGAGATCGTCGTTCTCTCTCCATGCCGAGGTCGTTCTTCAGGTTATCAGTCAGAATTCAGGACAACAGTGTTGAATAAGAGATTAATTAATATATTCATTGTATCATGTTCAGAATTAAAATATAATACCTAGGTACTTACTTATGTTTGTTTGATTCCATTATTCACAATAATTTTAGACTTTTGCTGAACTGCCGAACCTACAATACAACATACGACATACAATAGAAAATAATCTTCAATTCAATTCTTAATTTATGGCTTATTATTGTGAAAGTCGTGTTTTTTTAATAGATTATGTCGTAATTATAAATTGTAAAACACAGAACAGAACTTGTAAAATACCGCGAAATCGCACCTACACAAAACACGGAAAGGTTTTCTGTGGTTTTGACTCTATTGACATCGTTGACGTTTAAATCTATCAAAATTACAAGAGTTGCCATATAAAATAAAATCTCCCGACTCCAAAATGGGTAAATCAGTAGTTCATTGCAATGGCAACATAATTAACCATTGTTAATTCTAGCCAAGGTTAAAAAAGGTATCAAAAAACGAAAACACGAGTTGACCATTGGTTAAGGACTTAACCATTGTCAGTTTAACAAATTGTTAAGTTGACAATTACCAGCGATCAAAAAACCGGCCCTTAGCGGCGACCTGTCTTTTGTTTGTGTTGTCAGATACGCGGCCAGCGGGCGCAGTACGTTCTAATATTTTACCCTGTTCACGAACAAATTTAATGAGGTCATCGTACGTAGGTATAGCTATACCTCGCATATGCATTTCAAATGAACGTGCAGTACTCGAATCTATTTTCTTCAAAGCTAGTTGCAATAACATAAAATCCGACAAGTTATCTAATTTAAGCGAACGTAAACTAGACACTGCCGTACAAAATGTATCCAGAAATAATTCTAAGTTTTTTGAAGAGGCGATGTTGCTGGTATGTTTGAAATCGAGCAGCTGGTCGAGATAAGCGGAACCTAAACTACGCTTGTCATCGTATTTATCGATCAATGTCTGCCAAATGAGAGGGTAGTTGTCGGCGTTAAACGGAACAATACCCGACACTACGGCTAACGCACGACCCGACAATTTATTAACTAAATATTGGATGCGTTCATGATCAGTGAGATCGCAATTTTCATGAATTGTACGACGGAACGACTCGTAAAATATCTTCCAAGTCATCGGATTGCCGTCGTACGTCATCAACTCGAGCTTAGGCAGCTTGACAGACTTACGTTGCGGTGAGATGTCGTGTGAATCATCAGTCTTAGAAATTACAGCGGGTGGTTTAATTTGTTCGTAAACATACTTGCATCGACAGTACATGTCTTCGAACACATTGACAGATTGATAATTAACAGAGTACTCAGGATTGAGTTTTAACTCGACTACATTTAATTCGTCTACGACACTATTAAATTCAGAGTGTAAGCGGTCTAGTGAAACAATTCCACACAGAAAATGTTCTTTCTCCGTATCATTCGTGCAAGCCTTCAAGGAGCGGTCATAAACTTGCTGCAAACGAGCAAATATTCCATCACGTTTGCTAACTAAAGTTATGCGTTTGATCGTCAATGCTTCAATACCTTTTGCGGTAGTAGCCATTTTGAAAGTAAAATGGAAAACCTAGGCAAAATGACCAACTTGACGGCTGTACCACGACACGGCGTACGGTAGCAGATAATATGAGTGGAGCGGTAAAATGAGTAAGAAAGAATATCAAGTATAACCTCAGTTACTGTTACACAATATATAACGATTAGCAATTAACGTTTGTATTATGCGGTTTAGGACAATGGAATACACTATCTTAGTAATAAATAAGTTGCGAATGACACATGTAAGATTGTAGGTAAATATTATGAAGAAAGTAATATAAACCAGATATGTGAAATGAGCGGGAATTTATGCGGAATAAATAATGGGAAATTATGCAGTTATCCAATAATTTACTACAATTATATGGAAATATTGAGTGGATTTTGACTTTATCCGGCTACGAAGAACCAAACTATGTTAGCGCGGCCACCAAGCAATATGGCGGAACACGCCAAACGGCGGTGCGGGTTGAAAGGAATGCTGGATAAAGGGGTGGAAACAAGAAATTGAAGGGGTAGTGGACTGTATTTGGGGAGGATTGAAAATGAGCGACTAACCTGGTATTCCTCGGGTCGACGAGTATCGCTGCGGCACCCTTCAGTGCCTCCTGGTGGTCCGGATTGCTCCTCAGGTAGCGTGGCTCGACAGTAGGGAATATCACGGCGAGAGCGCGGGTGGAGCCGTTAGTACACAGCGTCCAAAATATGCGAATAGCGGTGGGACAACGAGAACGTCGATAATCCAAATTAGCGGTTTCGTGAGCTTCAAGGAACTCACGCGCGGGCATCCACAGTCGACAAGGGCCGGCCGCAGACTGCTTGCATAAGCCAGTACCCTCATCCACCACGATATAAAACACAGATAGCCGTCATTTTCGTGAAGGAAGGAAGGTAGGTAGGTAAAATAAATAAAATAGGAAAGAAAAGAGTGCCACTAAGTGGCGCAAACAACTCCTCAATAGATTATTTCCTAAATTTATATATAAAGACGCTCTATCTAAAATGTGTCACTACGAATCTCGATTAATCTCAAAAGATAATCATCTTCAAAAGCGTAATCTACGGTAGATTTTAAAACGTTAAGTAGAAGTATCGATAGTATAAATAAAGCTAATGAGAAAAGCCCTTTCGTCGTTGATCGAAGGTTGAATGTTATTTGGTTAGGACAGGAAGGGCTTGGGGATTTGTTTTTATTTTTACTCGTTTGTGAAGCAGGTGCAGAAAGGTTCCGAGTCAAGAGGCTTTTGACGCACCTGACTCTAGAAGCCAGTATTTAAGCGCGTTACTAATTACTACCTCTATTAAATATCAGGCTAGATAAAATTGAGTAAAATTCTGCTTACATAATATATATAATAAATCTCAATTCTTAGTACAATGTAAAAAAGATACCTTACATAAACGCTAGCGTGATAAATATAACTTTACCGCAGCGAATCTAGCGCTGTTGTTTTTTGTGTGTATATTTATTCCAGTTACGCGCTAAACTACTGAACCGATTGAGCTGAAATTTGGTATGATAAAACATAATTAATATTTTTTAAACTCGACAGTTTAGGGCCTAAGTAAGCCACATCCTAAAATGCTCTAACACATGTTTCCTTATTTTATTTTAAGGAGTGGTTTAATACTATTAATTTGCCCCTCCCCCCATTTTGGAAACCTTTTATCATCATCTCAGCCGTTGGTAATCCACTACTAAACATAGGCGTCCCCCATAAAGAGGGGTTTTGCCATGTAGAGAGACAGGTAGAGACCCTTTAGAATGTGAATTTTCAAAAATATTCTGATTTTCAAGCTATCCTACATTCCAAATTTCAAGTCTCTAGTTTTGGTGGTTTAGGCTCGGCGTTGCATGTCAGTCAGGGAGTCATTTAGGATTTTATAATTTTCATGGTAAACTTTGAAAATGACAGTTTAAATTTAAAATGGCTCTGTTTTTATAAATCGCGGAGTTTCGTCTCTACCTGTAATTACATGGCACTTCCGTCGGTCGCTGGCAGACTCCCGCTGTGACAATCAAATTGGGTAAATGGGGCTTTGATGTACAAGAGCTATTCATTTCACAGGATGCGAGTTATGAATTTACACCTACTCGTACATTCATGTTTAGCATTTGGAATGGATGGAGAGTCTGCTGAAATGTAATGCACTGTATTGGAATTTCGTATTGCCGTTTTAATTTTGTGATACTTGACAAAATTTAATTATATTATATAATATTTTTTCCGTCTTCAAATCGATATCGCAGAGTGACTTTATTGAAAAAAGTCTAAACAATAGAGCTACCTACTATACTACATATACTATACTATAATATATTTATTAACCCTAACTAAATACACTATGCCATAGAACACTTCGAAAATCTACAAACCGACATGTCAGCCTATAGAAAATCCAATTACATTGTTGATTACTATAAAAGTGACATTATACAATCATTATTCCTGAGCGGGTACTGACCGACAAGGCGAACGATTAGTAGATTTAATCATTAAATAAATTTAATTAGCCTGTATTTTTCAACATCAAAAACAATATTTTTATATTACTCGCGTTGTTGCTCATATCTGTCAAGCATGTTGCTAAGTAAGCATTCGGGCAGTCAAAACGCGCTCGTTCTCGTGACTGTAAGAATGGTCCTTTCAAGATTAATTAGCGTTTCATCTGAATAACATGTAAAGTTGTCTCTGCTCGATAGTAACCTAATGATGCTACTTTCAGGACTGTTAACGACTTTAATTAAGTTCTGTCTAAGCAACACAAAAAACAAACTCGTATATAACCTAATATATTGTTTGTTTGTAAATAGATGGAAGCAACAGGTCTTCAAGCAGTGGGTCTCAGCGCGCCGGTTCGCCGCATCGCCTGTCGGTATGTAATAGGACGATTTTAAGTATGTTGATAGTAAAATACCGATCTAAAGTTCTAGTTAATATATACATATATATTAAAACTAGAGTTTGGGTGGTGCGCGAGCTGCGAGCAGCTCGCGAGATATGCTTTCGTTTGCTTTTGGTGGGTGAATTCCAAAAAAAATGAGTTTTTTTCGAATCAAAACCTCAAAATATCACCGTATACAATAAATCATCCAAATCGGAGTGACTTGGTAAAAGGCCGCCATCTTGAATCCGCCATCTTGAATTTTTTCCAATTTCAATTTGTAGTCATCGTCGATCTCGTACATTTTTGTTAAAGAACCACCTTCCTATCGCTTATAGTTTAGGAATTATAAGGAAGTGAACTTTGGCATCCGCCATCTTGGATATTCTTCAACTTTAATTTGTAGTCGTCATCGACCTCGTTTATTTTTGTTCAAGAACCACCTTCCTATCTCTTTTACTTTAGGAGTTATAAGGAAGTGAATTTTGACATCCGCCATCTTGGATTTCAAAATATTACCCAAAATCGTCCCAGGGTTTTAAACATTTTCGTCTAGAGAATCGTACTTCCAAGTCTTTTAGTTTCCGAGATCTGTAGACCAGTTCCAACTACAGAAGGTGCGCTGTTCGCTTCGCAGCAAGCTGCTCGCGTGGTACACTCGCGGTACGCTCGCAGCGTTGCTGCTCGCGTACCAGCTCGTGTCACCCCAGTGCGGCTACAGAGGGTGCGCTGTGCGCTTCGCAGCAAGCTGCTCGCGTGGTACACTCGCGGTACGCTCGCAGCGTTGCTGCTCGCGTACCAGCTCGTGTCACCCCCAGTCCGGCTATAGAGGGTGCGCTGTGCGCTTCGCAGCAAGCTGCTCGCGTGGTACACTCGCGGTACGCTCGCAGCGTTGCTGCTCGCGTACCAGCTCGTGTCACCCCCAGTACGACTACAGAGGGTGCGCTGTGCGCTTCGCAGCAAGCTGCTCGCGTGGGTACACTCGCGGTACGCTCGCAGCGTTGCTGCTCGCGTACCAGCTCGTGTCACACCCATTGCGGCTCAAAGGGTGCGCTGTGCGCTTCGCAGCAAGCTGCTCGCGAGGGTACACTCGCGGTACGCTCGCAGCGTTGCTGCTCGCGTACCAGCTCGTGCCACCCCCAGTGTGACTACAGAGGGTGCGCTGTGCGCTTCGCAGCAAGCTGCTCGCGTGGGTGCACTCGCGGTACGCTCGCAGCGTAGCTGCTCGCGTACCAGCTCGTGCCACCCCCAGTTTGACTACAGAGGGTGCGCTGTGCGCTTCGCAGCAAGCTGCTCGCGTGGGTACACTCGCGGTACGCTCGCAACGTAGCTGCTCACGTACCAGCTCGTGCTACCCCCAGTCTGACTACAGAGGGTGCGCTGTGCGCTTTGCAGCAAGCTGCTCGCGTGGTACACTCGCGGTACGCTCGCAGCGTAGCTGCTCGCGTACCAGCTCGTGCCACCCCCAGTCTGACTACAGAGGGTGCGCTGTGCGCTTCGCAGCAAGCTGCTCGCGAGGGTACACTCGCGTACCAGCTCGTGTCACCCCCAGTGCGGCTACAGAGGGTGCGCTGTGCGCTTCGCAGCAAGCTGCTCGCGTGGTACACTCGCGGTACGCTCGCAGCGTTGCTGCTCGCGTACCAGCTCGTGTCACCCCCAGTCTGACTACAGAGGGTGCGCTGTGCGCTTCGCAGCAAGCTGCTCGCGAGGGTACACTCGCGGTACGCTCGCAGCGTTGCTGCTCGCGTACCAGCTCGCGTCACCCCCATTGCGGCTACAGAGGGTGCGCTGTGCGCTTCGCAGCAAGCTGCTCGCGTGGGTACACTCGCGGTACGCTCGCAGCGTTGCTGCTCGCGTACCAGCTCGTGTCACCCCCATTGCGGCTACAGAGGGTGCGCTGTGCGCTTCGCAGCAAGCTGCTCGCGAGGGTACACTCGCGGTACGCTCGCAGCGTTGCTGCTCGCGTACCAGCTCGTGTCACCCCCAGTACGACTACAGAGGGTGCGCTGTGCGCTTCGCAGCAAGCTGCTCGCGTGGGTACACTCGCGGTACGCTCGCAGCTTTGCTGCTCGCGTACCAGCTCGTGCCTCCCCCAGTCTGACTACAGAGGGTGCGCTGTGCGCTTCGCAGCAAGCTGCTCGCGAGGGTACACTCGCGGTACGCTCGCAGCTTTGCTGCTCGCGTACCAGCTCGTGTCATTCCCATTCCGACTACTGTGTGCAGCTAAAAATAAAAAAAAAAATTTCAAAAAAAAAATTTCAAAAAAAAAATTTTGCAAAAAAAAAAAAATTGGCGAGTTGGCGAATAGGCGAGTTGGCGGGTTGGCGGATTGGCGATGAGGCTATCCCACCTACAGAGGGCGCGCAGTGCGCTTCGCAGCAAGCTGCTCGCGTGGGGGCACTCGCGGTACGCTCGCAGCTGCGCTGCTCGCGTACCAGCTCGTGGCCGCCATCTTGGATCCAAAAATCCATTCCAAATTTGAAATCAGAACCACCAAAAACCCCCGAATCCAAAATTTCATCCAAATCGGAGCAACCTTGTATGGCGGCCATTTTTTTTTTGTACGGCGGCCATCTTTTTTTTGGTCCGGTCCATCCCACACCAAGGTTTTATGCAACTTTAGTTCCGGCACCCCCCCCCTAAGTAGCACCGTTTCGGCGGGCCGTCGACCTGTTCCATCGGAACAGCCCCCGGGAGACCTTAGTGTACATCTAGGGAGGTACCCTCGAGATTCCCTATCGAAAGGTACCACAGAACCTCACCCATGACCGACCCCTCCGTCCCGTAACCCCCATCACAACCTTCAAAGGAAAATTTTGTATGGCGGCCATTTTTTTTTTGTATGGGCGCCATCTTTTTTTTCGCGCCATCCATCCCAGACCAGGGTCCCGAGTAGTGTTTGTTTTACGGCGTAACGGAAAATGTGTATAGTTTCGGCGGGCCGTTGAGGTGTTCCAGGAGAACATCCCCCCACACCCCCCCGATATGTAAATGGAGGGTACTCGTAAAATTTACTATCCAAATACAACAAAAAATCTCACCCCCCCTCAACCCCCCGACCTCCAACCCCGATCATATGTGAGTCAGTGAATCAGTCAGTGGGGATCGAGCTATATATATATAGGAACTAGAGTTTGGGTGGTGCGCGAGCTGCGAGCAGCTCGCGAGATATGCTTTCGTTTGCTTTTGGTGGGTGAATTCCAAAAAAAAAGAGTTTTTTTCGAATCAAAACTTCAAAATATCACCGTATACAAAAAATCATCCAAATCGGAGTGACTTAGTAAAAGGCCGCCATCTTGAATCCGCCATCTTGGATTTTTTCCAATTTCAATTTGTAGTCATCGTCTGTCTCGTACATTTTTGTTAAAGAACCACCTTTCTATCGCTTATAGTTTAGGAATTATAAGAAAGTGAATTTTGGCATCCGCCATCTTGGATATTCTTCAACTTTAATTTGTAGTCATCATGGACCTCGTTTATTTTTGTTCAAGAACCACCTTCCTATCTCTTTTACTTTAGGAGTTATAAGGAAGTGAATTTTGGCATCCGCCATCTTGGATTTCAAAATATAACCCAAAATCGTCCCAGGGTTTAAACATTTTCGTCTAGAGAATCGTACCTCCAAGTCTTTTAGTTTCCGAGATCCGTAGACCAGTTCCAACTACAGAAGGTGCGCTGTTCGCTTCGCAGCAAGCTGCTCGCGTGGTACACTCGCGGTACGCTTGCAGCTTTGCTGCTCGCGTACCAGCTCGTGTCACCCCCAGTCTGACTACAGAGGGTGCGCTGTGCGCTTCGCAGCAAGCTGCTCGCGTGGTACACTCGCGGTACGCTCGCAGCTTTGCTGCTCGCGTACCAGCTCGTGTCACCCCCAGTCTGACTACAGGGGGTGCGCTGTGCGCTTCGCAGCAAGCTGCTCGCGTGGTACACTCGCGGTACGCTCGCAGCTTTGCTGCTCGCGTACCAGCTCGTGTCACCCCCAGTCTGACTACAGAGGGTGCGCTGTGCGCTTCGCAGCAAGCTGCTCGCGTGGGTACACTCGCGGTACGCTCGCAGCGTTGCTGCTCGCGTACCAGCTCGTGTCACCCCCATTGCGGCTACAGAGGGTGCGCTGTGCGCTTCGCAGCAAGCTGCTCGCGAGGGTACACTCGCGGTACGCTCGCAGCTTTGCTGCTCGCGTACCAGCTCGTGTCACCCCCAGTCTGACTACAGAGGTTGCGCTGTGCGCTTCGCAGCAAGCTGCTCGCGTGGTACACTCGCGGTACGCTCGCAGCTTTGCTGCTCGCGTACCAGCTCGTGTCACCCCCAGTCCGGCTATAGAGGGTGCGCTGTGCGCTTCGCAGCAAGCTGCTCGCGTGGGTACACTCGCGGTACGCTCGCAGCGTTGCTGCTCGCGTACCAGCTCGTGTCACCCCCATTGCGGCTACAGAGGGTGCGCTGTGCGCTTCGCAGCAAGCTGCTCGCGTGGGTACACTCGCGGTACGCTCGCAGCTTTGCTGCTCGCGTACCAGCTCGTGTCATTCCCAATCCGACTACTGAGTGTGCGGCTAAAAATAAAAAAAAAAAATTTTTCAAAAAAAAATTTCAAAAAAAAAAAAACAATACATTTTTTTAAAAAAATTCAAAAAATGTTGACGAGTTGGCGAATTGGCGAGTTGGCGGGTTGGCGGATTGGCGTGTTGGCGGATTGGCGATGAGGCTATCCCACCTACAGAGGGTGCGCAGTGCGCTTCGCAGCAAGCTGCTCGCGTGGGGGCACTCGCGGTACGCTCGCAGCTGCGCTGCTCGCGTACCAGCTCGTGGCCGCCATCTTGGATTCAAAAATCCATTCCAAATTTGAAATCAGAACCAGCAAAAACCCCCGAATCCAAAATTTCATCCAAATCGGAGCAACCTTGTATGGCGGCCATTTTTTTTTTGTATGGCGGCCATCTTTTTTTTGGTCCGGTCCATCCCACACCAAGGTTTTATGCAACTTTAGTTCCGGCACCCCCCCTCCAAGTCGCACCGTTTCGGCGGGCCGTCGACCTGTTCCACCGGAACAGCCCCCGGGAGGCCTCAGTGTACATCTAGGGAGGTACCCTCGAGATTCCCTATCCAAAGGTACCACAGAACTTCACCCCCGACCTCACCATCGACCCGTAACCCCCGTCACAAGTATCTTGTTCGAAATTTGTATGGCCGCCATTTTTTTTTTGTATGGGCGCCATCTTTTTTTTCGCGCCATCCATCCCAGACCAGGGTCCTGAGCAGCTTTTGTTCTACGGCGTAACGGAAAATGTGTATAGTTTCGGCGGGCCGTCGAGCAGTTCCATCGGAACAGCCCCCCACACCCCCCCCATATGTAAATGGAGAGTACTCGTAAAATTTACTATCCAAATACAACAAAAAATCACACCCCCCCCCGACCCCCCGACCGCTAACCCCGATCATAAGTCAGTGAATGAGTCAGTGGGCGTCGAGCTATATATATATAGGAATATAGGAATTAGATAATTTGTGTTCTTATAATTAACCTCTTTGTGCTCACTTTGTTTATTTACCGACTGCCTCGGTGACTTAGTTGGCGCAAACTAGACTGCCGATTATGAGGTCCCTGGTTCGAACCCCAGGTCAGGCAAAGTGTTATTTGGATTTTTCTCAGTGACAGCCTGGAGTCTGGAAGTGTGTCCGGTAGGTGGCTCGCCCCCTATTACACACACCTCTACCTACCCCTTCGGGAAAAAGTAGTGATTGTATGTTATGTTATGGAGGGAAGTTGTTTGTCCAGCAAGTACCGCGAAGTCTACCTACATGACCAATTACATTGTGTTCGTACAGGAGGAAATATGTGACGCGACAGTCCACAAGCCAGATCTGACCAGTGCACTGCCACCGATCAGAGCGAGGCCTACTAGCTACGAGCGGGATTATCACGACAAGGTTCCTACTATGGTGAGTTTAATTTGAAAGGATATTTAGCTACTCCGAATGTAAACAGATAGAAATTAACTAAAGAATTATCCTGAAGTGGATGGAGTAGAATTTTTTTTTATGATAGTGAGTGACAAGCATTTTACTAGCGCTACCATGCGGTTGTTTCTGCGTGGAACAGTGCTAGACTACATAATAATATCCTATTTCTGTTTTTTAACTTGCATTAAATACTAAATAGTAGCTTTAGACTTATAATTATAAAATTCAAAATTATGTCTAACATACTAGGTTTAACAATCAATTATGATGTAATAAGATTACTTTAGTTATTGGTATACTATGGTCTTGTAACTACCTGCTACGGAAAGGGGCATAACTGAAAAATGTAGTAATGAATAAATGTTTTCTATTCTATTCTATTCTATTCTACAAGACGAGCAGATCAGGTGCCTTATGGTAAGCATCATTGCCCATAACAGACACAGTGCCATCCAGCGTTTTAAAATTCAAAATTCTGCGCGGCACTGCACTGCGCCTGTCACCCTGAGATATGAGTTGTTGAATCTCATCATGCCAAGTAATTTCGCTGGTAAAATTGCCATTCATACCGGAACCCGGTAATGTTTGCACATTACTGCTTGGCGGATGAATAACTGGCAAAGGTGTGGTACTTCCCCAGGCAGCCCCCTGCAAAAGAGGCCTACCACTACAACAAAAAAAATATTGTGGGTATCATCATCTCAGCCATTGGAAGTACACTGCTTTTCCCCATAGGGGGTTTTGCCAATACTCGTCACGTTTGATAGGCGGTTTGACGGTATAGTATGACGGATTTTATGCAGAACGCTGCAGTTCGTCCAATGGATTTGATAACCCTTAGCCGGCTCTTACAGAAACCCCAGGTTCAGAGGTTGAGGACTATTCTAAAGCCGATAACCCCAAGGCCCCACGACAATGCCTACGTTCAGTTGTGGACGTCATACGGCTGAGATGAGATGATGATGGGTAATAATTATTATAACGATAGGTCTTCTATAGCCCACTGTTGGGAAGAGCCACCCTACTGTCTTTCGCCCTTCGTATCAAGTTTTTAGTTTATAGGTAATATATATATAGAAAACGTCAGTATTTCGCTATATCATTTCCGTTATTCAAAATATGCAGATACAGTTAAAAGCAAAGCAATAAAAGTGAAGAGTCTGTCATGCAGCAAATTGGAAGTCGGACTGCAATAACATTTTGGTATCGGATGCCACTTGACAAGATCTGTTGTGTTTTAGCCTTGTATCTATGCAACTAGCGATCACAGCTCGAATATTTTTTTTTTTTTTTTTTTTTAATCTGAAATTTATTTTTGGGGCTTTTACCCTAATGGGTATGACAGTCCCATCATAGCCTTATCCTAAAAAAACAAATCATAATAATATTTATAAAAACACATTACACAGAACTTTTTTAACTTATAGCTAATTACTAAAAATACAAAAATTAACAAGTATGACACAGATCTACCCATGAACATGCTCCCCCGCACCCGCAGTGCCCCCTCACATACATACATTAATTACATAGCTCGAATATAACATCAACTATTTTCAAAAATTTCGATTTTCATTTCAAAAGTGCATTTTGACATAAACGACTAACTACATACTCGCACAGAAAATCTAAGCACGCCACCTGTACAGTTCAAATTGTTCAGGTATTCCTGTCAGATGTACCTTATAGCCAGCTTATGAATGCCAATGGTCTGAGCCCTATATAACGTCTGCCTCGGTGGCGTAGTGGGCGCATGCTCGACTGCCAATCAAGAGGTCCCCAGGGTTAGATCCCCAGGTCAGGCAGTGTTAAATATTGGATTTTTTCATTAGGAATTATCTCAATAAATGCTCCGGAGTCTGGAACTGTGCCCGGTATATAGCAATAGGCTCGCCCCCTATTACATGGGACCAATAACATACTAGCGAAATGTGTGTGTATTTACTATGGGACTGAGTCCTGGGTACACCTCTGCCTACCCCTTCGAGAAAAAGGCGTGAATGTATGTTTAATATAACGTGCCTATTTTGGTCCAGGCGGTCACAAAAAGATAAGACGCGTTTTCTCCCTTGTAGATAAATATGAGCGAAATCTTTAAATCAAGTTGGATAAGTCAGCTATTATATTTTATTTGCCAGACGAAAAGTTGAGTATCTATAGGTACCGTTGATTCTATGTACATAAAATTTTGACAAACGATTTAGGTTAATAGAGTTTTTAAATTCAAATTTCGCCTCATATTTCCCGTACCAATGCTGTCTACTATCTACTACCATACAGTTATAAGTAGATTAATATTGGTGCCTTGCCTTGACTACACCGACCATAGAATAGTACCCCATCTCTCTACAAGTGGTTGCTATATAAGAGCCGGCTAAGGTTTATCAGATCCAAAGGAGGCGCAGCAGCGTAAACCCCCGCTTATTGGGAAGGCCTATATATAAGCAGCTATGCACTTCCTGGGTACACCTCTGCCTACCCCTTCGGGAAAAAGGCGTGAATGTATGTATGTATGTATATGCACTTCCTACGGCTAAGATGACGATGATAAGATGGCCCTGAAGACCCTTTTAAAACATTCAACTTGTATATTTTGTGACCAGGCGTCGCTAACCGGCGTCGGAGTAGTAACGCACACGGCCCCGTCGTACGAGGAGCAGCGCGCCAGCCCCGCGCTTCTGTCACGCGGCGCGGCCGCAGGAGGCACGCCGGGGGGGCGCTCCGTCAGGGACGACGGGTATTGCTCTGCGAGCAGCACACCACGGGCTTTTGGTAACTCATATACTTTTAATAAATAGCACTATGGAAACGTCAATGAGGGGTGATTTTTCTATACAAACGTATTCCCGTGTTTCCTCCCTAGATAACTGCGTCAGAGCAATGGTTTCTTTTTTATAAAATCTAGGTCTTCAGTGAGCATGTCCCTGTCATTTTCATTTTTCTACAAACTCATTGTTAAATGAAGTATGACCCTTTAAAAACATGAAAAATTGTCCAAGTTTTACTCGCGTAATTAGACGTTCACTAGAAATAAATGAAAAGTTAAGGAACAAAAATAAAACAACAGGGACATAGCCTAATTCATCTTCTTATTTTCAAGATATAAATTTATGGATTAAATCAATTATTCTGGGAAGAAACACGGGAATACAAAACATCGATTTCGTAAATTTCCCATAGGATTGTGTCAAACTGCTAAGAGGTCCTGTATCCTGTTAAGGATTTCCCTTCTCATGCAATATTGTGCGCAGCAGGCCCTTTATCAAAAACCATCTGAAACTATTTCTCTCGCAACCGCTGACTTATTTCTTTCTTTATTTCAAATAGACACAGTAACTTACATACTAAATCCAATGCTTTACAGGGTTAGGTAGTTTAACAAAATTATCAAAAATATATCTAGATCTAGTTGATGAGCTAGTATATCGTTGAGAAGGAGAAGGAGACTTTCGTCTGAAAGCTCGCTTACTCTCGGTTCAGGGTCATTGTTCGCGCGCACGGTGTGCACCTGACACGCAGGACAACAGGCGGCGTCTGACTTGTTGTTGGTTTACTGCATATATAATTGTGTGCTATACCGCTGTTTACCTCACCCCTCGCAAACATTGCGAAATAAAATTGAGTATAATATTATATTCAGAGCTCATATAACTTGAACCTATGTTCGTCGACTGCCGTTTTGTGTCTGTCTTGTCAGCCCGCAAATATGCGTAATGCAATCCACACACGTCCAGGTAGTTATGTGGGACTCCCGTAGGTAATTCCGTTGAGTATACCCACTAAAAACCCAGGGGTGTTTCTGCCATGTTTCGAAACTGCGGGCACAAACTCATCCGCATAAGTAAAAATAGCTTCTGTATTGAATAATTAATTGATAATCAATCATTTGTTAGTTTTCAGTGAACAGGACAATTTTTGTATGTAGTAGTAGATATTTTTATCAAAATAGGCGTTTATTCTTCTGATCTCACAGCTTTATTGTAAGATTCAGTATACTGAATCTACAAAAAAAGCTAAAAAAAGATCAAGTCTTTTGAGATTCAAGTGATTTTTTTTTCGTTCTTGATGGTTTAAATATCTGTAATTATATAGGTAATTTGCCATGGGGTTACCGGCTTTAGAATAGTACCTCACCCTCTCTAGTTGCCGCAAGAGCCGGCTAAGGATTATCCTTATCCAGATCCAGAGGACGGGCAGCAGCGTTCTCTGTGTAAGACCATCGAACTGTACTCGCCAACCCGTCTGCCAAGCGTGGCGAGTATTGGCAACAACCCCCCTTATGGGGAGGCCTATATTCAGCAGTGGACTTTAAACGGCTGAATGATGATGATGATGATGATGATATAGATAATGGAAATATTTGGATTAGAAAGTATTTCTATTTTACGTAAAGATATATTTAACGTAAAGATAGAGTACCTGCCTACATGCTTCCTAAATAAATGGACACATAACTATATTTTTATTTATATTATAAAACCCTAAATGACTCACTGACTGACATGCAACTCTGAGCCCAAACCACTGAACCTAGAGACTTGAAACTTGGAATGTGGATTCTTTTCGTAGTCTGGACGTGTACTAAGAAAGGACTTTTGAATATTTACATTCAAAGGAGTCCAAAAAGAGCGTCAAATTCAGGCAGGCTCGCGCCGAAGGCGCGAGCGTGCCTGTATATATATAGCTCGATGTCCACTGACTCATTGACTCACATATGATCGGGGTTGGAGGTCGGGGGGTTGAGGGGGGGTGAGATTTTTTGTTGTATTTGGATAGTAAATTTTACGAGTACCCTCCATTAAATACGTGGGGGGGTGTGGGGGGCTGTTCCGATGGAACTGCTCGACGGCCCGCCGAAACGGTGCACATTTTCCGTTACGCCGTAGAACAAACGTTACTCGGGACCCTGGTATGGGATGGATGGCGCGAAAAAAAAGATGGCGCCCATACAAAAAAAAAATGGCGGCCAAACAAAATTTCGATTCGAGGCTCGACACTCTCGCCGCAAAAGGGATGGGTGACCGGTTACTTTGGAAATATGATGGGGAGGGGGGACCGGTTTTTTTTTTTTTTTTTTCAAATCCAAGATGGCGGCCGAGTACTGGGTTGCTTCGATTTGGATGAAATTTTGGATTCGGGGGTTTTCGGGGGTTCTGATTTCAAATTTGGAATAGTTTTTTGGATCCACGATGGCGGCCACGAGCTGTGTACCCACGAGTGTACCCACGCGAGCAGCTTGATGCGAAGCGCACAGCGCACCCTCTGTAGTCGTACTGGGGGTGGCACGAGCTGGTACGCGAGTGTACCCACGCGAGCAGCTTGCTGCGAAGCGCACAGCGCACCCTCTGTAGTCGTACTGGGGGTAGCACGAGCTGGTATGCGAGCAGCAAAGCTGCGAGCGTACCGCGAGTGTACCCACGCGAGCAGCTTGCTGCGAAGCGCACAGCGCACCCTCTGTAGTCGTACTGGGCGTACCGCGAGTGTACCCACGCGAGCAGCTTGCTGCGAAGCGCACAGCGCACCCTCTGTAGTCGGACTGGGAGTGGCAAGAGCTGGTACGCGAGCAGCAAAGCTGCAAACGTACCGCGAGTGTACCCACGCGAGCAGCTTGCTGCGAAGCGCACAGCGCACCCTCTGTAGTCGTACTGGGGGTGGCACGAGCTGGTACGCGAGCAGCAAAGCTGCGAGCGTACCGCGAGTGTACCCACGCGAGCAGCTTGCTGCGAAGCGCACAGCGCACCCTCTGTAGTCGTACTGGGGGTAGCACGAGCTGGTACGCGAGCAGCAAAGCTGCGAGCGTACCGCGAGTGTACCACGCGAGCAGCTTGCTGTGAAGCGCACAGCGCACCTTCTGTAATTGGAACTGGTCTACGGATCTCGGAAACTAAAAGACTTGGAGGTATGGTTCCTTAGACGAAAATTTTTAACACCCTGGGACGATTTTACGTAATATTTTGAAATCCAATATGGCGGATGCCAAAATGCACTTCCTTATAACTCCTAAAGTAAAAGAGATGGGAAGGTGGTTCTTGAACAAAAAAATACGAGGTCGGTGATGACTACAAATTGAAATTGGAAATAATCCAAGATGGCGGATTCAAGATGGCGGCCTTTTACAAAGTCGCTCCGATTTGGATGATTTTTTGTATACGGTGATATTTTGAGGTTTTGATTCGAAAAAAAACTAATTTTGTTGGTATTCACCCACCAAAAGCAAAGGAAAGCACATCTCGCGAGCTGCTCGCAGCTCGCGCACCACCCAAATTCTAGTTTAGGTATAAAACTCCCACTTTAAAAAAATGTTTTTCTCCCTCACTCAAGCCAATTACGGCAAAGAGCATCCCTCAAGTCCCTCTATTGGAAACAATAACGTACAATGAAAACTAAGAAATCAAATTAAAGGTTTTCTAGAGAACAATAAACTAAGTTTTCCACTAGATGGAGTCTAAGAGGAATAAATATAGTAGAGGCAATAAGGCTTGGACTGGAGAGTCCGGCCCCTTAAACTAATCATAGACAATTGAACCTTAAGACGAAGCTATAAAGGAGGTATACCTACTTCACCAAATTTATGCAGTGATAGCTAAATTACTTGGTATATAATAACAGTCGGTCTCGTCCCTTTTAATTTTTCATTAGATACAATGTTTGCGCCTTGAACCTAGAATAACGGAGTCTTTAAAACAAAGACTGCCTCGGTGGCGTAGAGGGCGCATGCTCGACTGCCAATCAAGAGGTCCCGGGTTCGATCCCCAGGTCAGGAAAAGTGTTAAATATTGGATTTTTCTATTAGGAATTATATCAATAACTGCCTGGAGTCTGGAACTGTGCCCGGCAGATGGCAATAGGCTCGCCCCCTATTACATGGGACCAATAACATACTGGCGAAATGTGGGTGTATCTACTATGGGACTGAGTCCTGGGTACGCTTCTGCCTACCCCTTCGGGGAAAAGGCGTAAATGTATGTATTATAATTTTTTTTATGTAAGTAATTTATATTATTGTATTTTATGGTGTAGTAAAAATAAGACTTAGTTTAAGAGTAATATTATGCCGCCAGTATGTTATTGGTCCCATGTAATAGACGGCGAGCCTATTGCCATCTACCAGGCACAGTTCCAGACTCCAGGCAGTTATTGAGATAATTCCTAATGGAAAAATCCAATATTTAACACTGCTTGACCTGGGGATCGAACCCGGGACCTCTTGATTGGCAGTCGAGCATGCGCCCTCTACGCCACCGAGGCAGGCATCAACATTTATAATACATAAACATAACACAACAATAATGCATACGTATGCCTTAACAATTTATTTTCTAGGGTCTCATGGTTTGCGCATGCATTAACTACATGACAATTTAAGACAAGTTTAAAGTCAAATGAACCAATAAAACTAGCTATTGGGACATTATTAGCGATTTTCTTTTCACACTGAAATTCCGGACCGGCAAGCGCAGCGCATGACATCCACTCACAAGAGCAAATAATATAATAAAGACAGCAGGAACACTGAATGCAAGCCGCTTACAAGGGGACTAGATAGAAATCTATGAGAGAGGCATATGTCCAGCAGTAGAAGTCCTACGGCTGAGACAAAAATCAATTAAAGTGGCGTCTATTGCTTGAATTGTCGGCGTTTTAATATATTTCGCGCTAACATTGCAACTAACAGCCTGAATGAGCTGAAAAAAGCAAGAAAACATAGATGTATTTAAAATTGGTTAGAGTAGAATTGAAGTCAAAGTCAAAGTCAAAAAACATTTATTCAAATAGGTCACAATCTGACACTTTTGTACGTCAATGAAAATAAACAGTAAGTAATGAGTCTACCGTGCGTTCGGAAAGATACATTTCCAAGAAGAACGCACAAGAAACTTGTAGGGCTTAATTTTTCAACTGATTGTTTTACAATATTTGGTTTGGTTACATTCGTTTGTTTGGAAGGTGCCGCGTGGTGAATTATTTAAGACCAGTTAAATATTAAATATACCTACATATTACTTCAACTTAACTTATTATTGGTCGATTTCGAATTGTTTTCTATGTTATAATGCTGAATTTGGACCAATTTGCTGTCAATTTGCGAAATAGCACAGAATACTAATAAGGGAGAAATAGTCCAAATGTTGATGTGTCAATTTGCAAATACGTCGTTACGCGATAAAATATTGTTGATATTGGTCATTATGCATCAAGGGCCAAGTGGTGGTGGAAATCTCTTTCACGCCGTTTTTGACGGATAATTGGACCATAGGTACCCATAATATGCTGATATGTCAATTTGCAAATGAGTCGTTACATAATTTTAAAAAACTGTTCATATTGGTCATGCGTCAGAAGGGACAAATCTATAAGGAAATATCTATCAGGCCATTTTTGACGGATAGAAGCATTAATAGGAATAGCAATGATGAGATATGTAGGTAGGTGCAATAACTAATGTCATTTGTGACTAATAAATAAAAAATATATTATTTTATTATAATCGTAATATTATCCTATTTTCATACAAAATTCCAAGGTAATTCGGTACATAATTTTACTCTGAGCTGCCTGGCGAGTGAAACTCATTTTGTTGATTAAAAACTTGAATCTCATATTGCAGCTTGCATTGCTCTTTATTAATATTTGAAATTATACTTGAATACAGATCATGTTTTTTAAAACATTGCTGATGGTACTTAGGTAGTTAGTTAGTTGAAATTAATTGTACGTGCAAAATTATCAAAAAGAATTTCCATTTGAAAATCTAAAGAAATTTTTACCACTTCTAGAGATGGGTGATTAACGGACCACAGGTTTAAGAACCACTGATCTATTTGAATCATGAATTGACGATCTTTGTTTTTCTTTGTGTTTTTAAATTATGAAACCTTTGTCATACAAAAATCTAACACACTCACTCTCATACGAGGCAATTAATAATATTATTTCATTATAATGTTTACAAGGAATAAGAAATAAATTCTTGAAGTACCAATTGAATTTTGGCAATAAAGTCGATCTCATGACTCCGTTAATTCATTGTTTTCCTCATTAATATTCCAAGGGGAATTCCTTTAAAATAAGTTCCACTTCAATGATGATCGAATACCGTTTAGCGCGCATTCCTCCATCACTCCCATTTTTGAATTCCAATAGGGTTGGCACCTACGGAATTATTGAGGAATTTTTCCGCATCGGCACGCTATTATGCGGTGCCGCTTGGTCGGATGCCTGGCCGTTATTAAGAGGCGTCGAGATGCTGAGAAACGTACGGTATTTGACACCTATACTAGGTAGCCGATACTGGCTGGTTCACACAGCAATATCACGATTTTTCACATAGGTATATACAAGCCGGAACTTTTTACCCAGCTTACTTTTTAGAGCTGCACGTACTTTCGTTCGCGTATCTTTTTGAAATTAATGTCAATTGATTTGTTAGCTATATCAGCGTTGGTTCCATAGTGAAAGTTACCCAAACGATTCTGGCGCCCTCTGAAACTGCCACCTGGGGTTGGTGCCGCCCCGGCTTGCCCACCCTAGATACGGGGCTGACCACTAACCCTGGATATTACTTATTGCTCTTTTTTACAGATCATAAATCTACGAAAGGATCCGTGGTTACTCTATCATGTTATAAAAGTAAGTATAAAATATCAATATGTTAAACTTTTACCTGTTAACTTCTTTAAGCTATAAAATAAATATTTATTTCAGAAGAGCCTAAAATCCAGGTTGATGATGAGTTTTACAGTGAAGCTAACAAGCGGTTAAGAGCAAATAGTATCAAGACAGGTAAGTACATAATATTTACAATGGATTTGTGGAATATCGCCTCCAGACGCTAGACGATAAGCGCCAACTACGAAAAGAGGCCTAAGCCCTTAATGAAGTTTTAGATGTACCTATATACATAGGTACACCTAAAACTTCACGGGTCAACTCAGGCCTCACATGTCGTAGAGTTTCTAATACCAAAATGCTATACCCATTTTGGTATTAAATACTCTAATAGCCATATTAGGGCTCATAATAAACAGATTCCGTGATTCTTGGAGTCGCAGTCATCGAAATCGATGAGGCGGACCATATAATATAATACAATGCATGCACATAATATTTACAATCCCTGGTTATATGTAAATTATTGGTCAAGGAAAGAAACAGCAGCAGGTTTAGCAGAGGCAATATTTCTCAGAGGAGAATAATAAGAATGAAAGAGATCATTTCATTCTATTCCGACGTTCTTTCTATTTTGCGTCTGAATTCATCTTCTGTTTTGACGCAAAATAGAAAAAAAAACGAGGATATAAAAATATGCTAGGCCGGCTGGCCTCAATTGATTAAAAAAATACAATAAATTAATGAATACTAACCAATAATATTTGGATAGGTCCTGAAACGAATGATGGCAGAGAGACTTGGGGCACGGGCGCTGACTTCCTTCTCTCTATCATAGGGTTTGCGGTGGACCTCGCGAACGTGTGGAGATTCCCTTATCTCTGTTATAGGAATGGCGGAGGTAATTATACTAAAAACAAAGAAATAAATTAGCATGATCAATGTATCATCAATCTACCTACTACGATGTCGAGATTTCGATATACTTGTACTTGACGGGATTTTATGGATAAATTTCGGGAACCCTAGTTCTTAAAATCAGTTCTTTAAAAAAAATGCAAATAAAAAACATAAACATACATTCACGCCTTTTTCCCGAAGGGGTAGACAGAGGTGTACCCAGGACTCAGTCCCAAATGCAAAAAATGCAAATAATACGTATTAAAATCGCAAGACTTCAATGCGAATGGCTCTATGCCATACTATTCTTGTCACCCTGACTCCTAATTTCCTCTTGCATATTTCTTTCATAACCTCGAGACGGAAGGTGTGGTATCGGCAGTCTACCAGCCCGATGCTACGATTATGATGATGTCTATAAAGTTTTAAAATGATGTGTGTTGTACTGGTTGAAGGTGCGTTTCTCATACCATACACCCTGATGCTGATCTTCGGAGCCGTACCGCTGTTCTACATGGAGTTAATCTTGGGGCAGTACAATCGACAGGGGCCTATCACTATTTGGAAAATCTGCCCGCTGTTTAAAGGTCAGTGAAAATAGAAATGAGTGTTTACAAGGTAGATTGGTTTAAGATTAACGAATTCTGCCCCGAAGTTTCACATTCTAAAATGTACTCGGATTTAAGCCATCTATTACACACCAAACAGTCCAATCGGTTTAGTTATGCCGTGAAGATAACAAACCAGGACACACAAACATTCATAACATACCATCACGCCTTTTACCCGAAGGGTTAGGCAGAGGTGTTCCCAGGACCCAGTCCCATAGGTACATCCACACTTCGCCTGTTAGATTTTTGGTCTTGTGTAATAGGGAGCGAGCTTATTGCCATCTATCGGACACAGTTCCAGACTCCAAGCGGTCATTGAGATAATTCGTAATGAAAAATCTAATAACACTTTGCCTGACCTGGGGATCAAACCCTGTAGCTCGATGATCGGCAGTAGTGCTTGCGTCCACTACGCCACCGAGACAGTTTTTTGCTATAGTTATATTAGTGGGATATTCTATTTTGCTCATTTTTCTTTATTTTCAGGGGTTGGGTTCTGCGCTGTCATGGTGGCTTTTTACGTATCGTTCTACTACAATGTTATTATTGGTAAGTACCTTTTTATACTACATTATGTTTAGTGATTAACTTCATTTGGCGTGACTTTGTACTATAATTTCACTTCATGAATCGTTTAATGCATCACATTTGGAAAACGTCCAAGGCTATTATAGCCTATAAGAACAGTTAATTAACTATGCTATCGTATTTATCTACACACGCTCTAATGTCAATATGTGCATAATGTACATTTACGAGACCAATTCGCTATAGTCGCTACTAAACATATTTTATTTCCTATACGGTAATTACCCCACGTTGGGCGCCAAATATTCTTTCTTACCTAATTTCTTTTTTATGTATATTTCCATGATTTAACAAAGTTGGTTTTTATAAAATTATGTGTTTGCACTAACACATAATTATTTATTAATGAATCCTTTATAGAAGTTTATTAGATAGGTACTTTAAGCCCCACGTTGGGCGCCAGAATGGGCACCTATCGGAATGACCTATTACATAACGCCCATAGATGAATCAATTGATTCGAATAGTTAATTGATTCTTTCATAAAGTATTCTTGTTGTATGTAATATTTAACTCCAGGTTGAGTACGAGCTGGGTTCGTTTCCCATGTCAAGCAAAAAAATGTATTAGGGTTTTCCGTGTCAATTTTTTTAATAGCATCCTGGAGCTTAGATTTGTGCCCGTTTGTCAGCAAGGCTTGCCTCCTTACATATAACACTTAACTTAAAACATAACTGGCAAAGCGTGTAGTACTTGCTGGGACTGCCTCTACCTATCCTTCGGGGAAAAAAAATGTGGTGTTATGTTATTTTATTCCAGGTTGGGCGTTATACTTTCTCGTATCATCGGCTCGATCAGAACTGCCGTGGCTTCACTGCGACAACTCCTGGAATACGGAGCAGTGTTGGGACGCAGCCAGAGCTAACGTCACCAACAAGACTGATGTGCTGTACCAAGGACCGCTCTCGCATTTCACTCCGGCTTCTGAATTCTTTCAGTAGGTCGTTCCTTCTTATCAAATGGGACTTTGAGTTAATGTTAAGAACGGAATGTGGGGATTAAAGCATTATGTAGAAGTAATCAAGGCGCTAAGGTATCTAGTATCGACTTCCTTTTACATATCTGATAGGAGACTACGGGGATCCATCTTGACTTGCCAAAATATGCTTGCTAAAATTCTTCATGCATTTTGTCATTTACCGTACCAAAGGACCTCAAGCTTTATCTTAGCGATGAATCAAATAAGCTACAACAATATTGGGTACATTACCTTTAGATTGAAATAATTGATGAACTAAATTCTCAACTTTGTCGTTATGTACTTTTCACAGCCGAGCAGTTTTAGAGATGCAGCACTCTGAAGGCCTCAACGATCTCGGCTTCCCAAAATGGCAGTTAGCTCTTTGCTTGGGTTTGGTTTACGTCACACTTTACCTGTCACTCTTCAAAGGGGTAAAAAGTTCTGGTAAAAATATTTTATTTTATGTCCTAGTTTGCTAATATATTTTTTCTATTTAAGCACAAGACTTGGTTCTTGCTATACGTTGGATGAAAGCATATAATAAATAATATAACATTAAATTTAAAGTTTTATTCTCATAAATATTAAAAGTTATAAAGTTATAGAGTTGTTATAAACTTAAAGTTATAAACTTCTAGAGCAAGTTTCAGTTTGAATCGTGTATTTTGTGACACCCAATGACGTGAGTGAATGACAGTTTATAGCTAGAAGGCAAATCAAAAACAGATCATTTTCACATAAACATCGGAAATTGTGTGTCATTTTGAAAATATGTTTATATATTGATTGAGCCTGTAGAGGTGCCAAATATGGAGTATACATGTAATGATTTCTACGTACCTAATCATGAGACTGAAATGAATTGCTCCTGTAATTTTTGTTTAAGACTAACACCCGTATTCAAGAACAATACAGTAAGGTATTGTGATAAGAAAGGAATTTAGTACTGCGTTCATCAAGGCAGGCAATTGTTTCTTATTAGATTTACCGGCCCTATGCATTCAGGCCATCATAATATTGTTCTTGAGTGTTAAGTTTCGCTTGTTGGCAAAACCTCACATTTAGGGGGGAGGCCAATGTTCAGTAGTGGATTACCAACGGCTGAGATGATGATGATGATGGGTGTTAAGTACACAGCACTTTTGATTATTGAGGTAACCTTAAATTCTAAGTCAACGACTCTATCTATACCTATCAGTGAAGGTCAAGTGCCATGTCATTTTTTAACTTAACATACAATCATGCCTTTTTACCAAAGGGGTAGGCAGAAGTGTACAGGGCTCAGTCCCAATGACATATTTTAGTTTCCTATAATAGCATCCATTTTTAAATGAACAGGCAAAGTGGTGTGGATGACAGCTACCATGCCGTACGTTGTTCTGTCCATATTGTTGGCGAGAGGACTGCTGCTGCCGGGCGCTACTCGAGGCATCGCATACTATCTACAACCTGAGTTAAATAGGTTGAAGGATACACAGGTAATTACGAAGAACATTGGGATAATATATCACTTTATCGAAAAAAAAAATATGTACGATAGGAAGTAGGATCACATAGCATGTAGAACTGATGGCCGACGGGGCTGAAAAGTTCTCGAATGATGATCCGGGACCGGCAAGTGCAGCGTAGGACATTCACCCACAAGGTAGACAGACGATCTGATAAGGACGGCAGGAACACACAGGAGGCGAGCAGCTTACAACCGGTCTGGATGGAAATCTATGGGGGTGCCTATGTTCAGCAGTGGACGTCCTATGACTGCGATGATGATGATGAGGAAGTAGGATAGAAAGAAGGATAGGATATGTTAATGTTACACCACCGACCAAATTTGATTTACGGTTCTTCTCCCCTGCATGGCTGTCTGGAAGAAATCGTTCTTAGCGATAAGACCGCCAATTGTTACACTTTTGCTATAATTTTTTATTTTAGGGTGCCTTGTTTATGGTGTACGATTAAAAAGGTTATCTATCTGTCTACAGGGTGTTACAAAACTAGTTTAGTATTATATGACCCTACCTAAGGCTCAATACAGAGAGAATGCCACAAAAGGGATGACGCCTACGCTGACGATAATAATGATGAATAAATGTTAGGTGTTTATAAAACGAAACAACTTAAAAAAGCAAAATATGCAAGATTCGCAAAATAATCTCACTTCCCCTATAAAATGATCAGAATCAGCTGTAGAACATGGGGGGGGGGGGGGCACCCTGTTGGTTAGTAAGGTATATTATATTTTAATATTTCAGGTATGGGTGGATGCTGCAGTGCAGATATTCTACTCAGTAGGCGCCGGGTTTGGAGTCCACCTTTCTTATGCGAGCTATAACACCTTCCATAACAACTGCTACAGGTATTATATGATATTTATAATATCATTTAGGGTAAGCGCTGCTGGAATGTACATAATGCACAGATATAATGCCGTCTTTCTTTGTACTTTGTCCCACTTTCTGTCTGCGCTAACCTTTAGCATTACGCACGCACGTAAACACTGACTAAGATATTAAACTTACATTTTTTTATATTTTTAATTAGATATTAAGATCTTTATAAAAATGCCCACATAATATGAAAAAACATAGTCTGTTATTTAGTCATAGTGTGTTTCTTAGTGTAATACTTAGCATTGGCGCCCAACGTGGGGTAAATATAATCTCAATGGCGCCCAACGAAAGTTCCAAGTAATATGGTAATATATGTACTCTAAAAGAATTGATTTCCCCAATTACGCTGCTCTAGACAAATCATGTTACTATTTACAGGGATTGCTTGGTGACAACTCTAGTGAATTGCTTCACGTCATTTTTTTCTGGCTTTGTAATCTTCACGTATCTTGGATTCATGTCTCACAAGCAAGGGGTGCCTATATCATCAGTAGCTACTGAAGGTAAGGATTCACAGATAGTTTCAGATTGAATTTTTATAAATAATGGATTTGGGATTTAGGTTTATTTTTTTTTATGATAATGAGTGACAAGACGAGCAAATCAGGTGTCTGATGGTAAGCATCATGATTGCCCATATCAGACACAGTGCCACCCAGTGTTTTAAAATTCAAAATTCTGCGCGGTACTGCAGTGCGCCTGTCACCTTGAGATATGAGTTGTTGAATCTCATCATGCCCAGTAATTTCGCTGGCAACATTGCCCTTCATACCGGAACACAGTAATGTAATAATCTTTGGTAGATGGCAATAGACTCGCCCCCGTATTGGACCTAAAAACTAAAACATAACTGGCAATAATACTAGCTGTGCCCCGCGGTTTTACCCGCGTTGATATAGTTCTCGTAGGATCCTCGGAAAACAAGTATCCTATGTGTTATTTCAGGGTCTAAGCTACATACATACCAAATTTCAGCCCAATCGTGCCAGTAGTTTTGGCGTGAAAGAGTAACAAACATCCATCCATCCATCCTCACAAACTTTCACATTAATAATATTATATTTCCCAAAGGATTATTTATGGCCTATGGGAAAAAGTGTATTTTTGTTCCATTATGGTGAGCGTCACAGGAGCTCCGCAATATATCCCACTACTATCCTATAAACGCAAAAAGTTGGTGTGTCTATGTGTGTTTTGTTACTCCCAATGAGAAAACTACTAAATCGATTGGGCTAACATTTGGTTTAAAGTATGTAGATAGCTTACTTTAATCCTGAAACAAATTACCTTTCAGCCGGTTCAATCACAAACCGGACAAGTTAGTCCCAAAATATATGAAAGTATATGACATGATGCTTTTTGAATGACCGCCTGGAGTTTGGAACAGTGCCTGATAGATGGCAATAGGCTCACTTACTATGGGACTGGGTCCTAGCTTCACTGCCCACTCCTTTGGGAAAAAGTCGTGATGTTAATTATTTATAATTCAGAATAACGCTAGGACTAACTTAATGCTAGAATAGCATACTAGAATGTTATGTTTTGATCTTTGAAGCTATCTATAAAACTATTTACCTTGTCCCAGGTCCTGGACTGGTCTTCCAAGTGTATCCAGAAGCGGTGGCTACTCTACCCGGTGCCAGTTTATGGGCGATGCTGTTCTTCTTTATGCTGATCATGCTGGGTCTGGATTCTGGGGTATATATATAGATAATTATAATTTGAATGTAGACTCTCACATAGGGTTTTTACAATAACACTGTTCACGAGTCAAATCATTATGGATTGTGTGATACCCATACATCAAATTTTTAAAAGGCCTCCGATATGACCTAACTCCTAACCTAAATCTTATAAGAAACAATACTAATATCTTTTTTTATGATAGTGAGTGACAAGACGAGCAAATCAGGTGTCTGATGGTAAGCATCATGATTGCCCATATCAGACACAGTGCCACCCAGTGTTTTAATATTCAAAATTCTGCGCGGCACTGCACCTGTTACCCTGAGAATTGAGTTGTTGAATCTCATCATGCTCAGTAATTTCGCTGGTAACATTGTCCTTCATACCGGAACACAGTAATGTTTGCACAATACTGCTTGGCGGATGAATAACTGGCAGAGGTGTGGTACTTTCCCCAGGTGGCCCCCTGCAAAAGAGGCCTACCACTACAAACATATTTATTTATAATTCAGCACAACGCTAGGACTAACATAATGCTAAAATAGCATTTTCTGCCAGTTATCCTGGATGAATATTTAATTTTAAATGTAGATATTTAAAATAACTTTTTACAAGTAAAAGAATAATTATGTCTATCTCGGAAACGATTTGTAATATTTTATTTATTTAGATAAGATTTTTCCTGAGATAGAAAAACCACACCTGTTGGACTTATTAACATTTTTTTTTAACAGATGGGAGGTCTAGAGTGCGTGATCACAGGTCTACTGGACGAAGCGCGTGCACGCGGCGCCCATCGCTTGAGACGTGAACACTTTACCTTAGTAGTGTGCTGTTTGTCCTTCTGTGTCGCCTGCATCAATATTACACCTGTGAGTATACATTATCTACCTTTTTGTATTTTTACTAAAACAAATCTCTCTAACAAAGATGCACATGACCGAGCCAAGTGGAGGAGAAATAACTGAAAAGCAGACAGCAGAAGAAAAAGACAAAACATTGAATTAATTTTAATTCCCGCCCCAAAAACGGTTTCACGGATCACAAAAACATAATCTTGATTTATTGATAGAGTAGCATTAACTGGAATGAGGTCCCGGGTTCGATTCCCAAGGCAGTGTTAAATATTAGATTTTTCCATTAGGAATTATCTCAATAACTCAATAACTGTAGATGGATCAGAAAACCTTAGAATGCAATTTTAAATGTCTTCATAACCTATTTTCAACTTTAATCACCTTTGCGGTTTAAAAGATCTGATCCCACTTCTAATGTTGAAGAGCTGTATATATGAATTGTTCGTCACAGGGTGGTATCTACATGTTTCATCTCCTGGATACATACGCCGCCGGGATATCTCTTCTGTGTTCGGCGCTCTTCGAAGCGGTCGCTGTCTCCTGGTTTTACGGTAAGAACATTTAAACAAAAGTTAAATAAATAAATAAATCGTTTATATTGGAACAGATAACAAGTAGACACATAAAGCGGTAAAGGAACGATGATGCCTGCAGTAGTCGTTAGACTGTGTCGCAAACACCAACGCCCCCCTCCGGAACAATAAAAGTGCTTATTCCAAAGTAGTAACTTAATTATGAATAACAAGGTTTAACAATAACTGATACAGTCTGATAATATTACGCTGTTTTTAAAATGATTGGAGTTGGTACTGATTTTTTGATTTTATATAATTTTAGTAGTATACGAATACATATTACATAACATACAAACTTAACATACAATATACAACAACAGTTAATACGAATACTCGTAGATCGATTCATACTTTTAAGTAACGCTTCATCCGAAACTTACGCTTATAATTTAATTTTATTGGATAGGCCCAATAATAAGATATTTAAATGTAAATAAATAGTATTTTTAGTATCGCCGTTAATTATAATGATAAAGCGAAATTAGAACGCGCGTGTGCGGCAATTAGATGGCCACTATGTTAGGAAATATAATTGCGAATAACATTCTCTACCCGTCAATATGGGATTGACATTGTAAGGTTTTGTCCATCGACGATAACGTAATTAAGATCATTAGCGTTTTTTATGTAACAACTAATTATAAAGTGGAGTTTATCTAGTTATACTACAAAAAATACGTTTTAATGTAGCAATAAATAGATATTTATCATGCAGAATTAAGGAATTCTTAAAATAAATCACTGATGAAGAAATTATATCTGCTATCATCGTCATTGGTTCCTTAAAGTTTGTATGCAAACTGATGTCGGCCCAATCACCTTAAGCCTTTCAAACTGAAATTAGGGTTGAAAAGATTGAATAAATCACTCCTCACCATTATTTCATTAGGTTTGGAACGGTTCTCGGACGACGTAGAAGAGATGCTCGGATTCCGGCCTGGCATTTACTGGCGAATATGTTGGAAGTTCATCAGCCCCATCTTTATTATTGTAAGTATTGTAGGGTTGATGCTATTTTGTGACGCGCATGCTTCGGATTCTGTGAACGTTTTGGTAGTTTTATGGAAAGTATTAATGGCAACGTGTGGTTTAAGGAAGATCTATGGTATGTGCGAGGGCGCGATGGCAACACGGGGAGGTGGATGCCTGCGCGACAGATGATTGTAGAGCGAGATTCAAGATGGTAGGGTTGGAATAAATTATTTAAAATATGCTGAAGTGTTCGAGTATTATTTAATGGAAAAGTAGCGTCTACAGTATTCAGGATCAACATTGATGCAAAATAATTTGAGTGTATTTTTAAAACGTTTTCTCACTGATTGCGGCGTTGCGCAGATGTAATGCAATGAAATCGAAACAAAAAAACTCAAACTTGGTTGTTACTTCTTACCATTCCAATGCTAACTTATTTTTTGTTTAGTAGGTATTTTAAAATGTAGGTAATGTGTAGGTGTGGTGAATGTACTTGATCGCACTGGAGCAAACCGGTTTAATGTTTCAAAATCCCAGTATCGGAATGAATAGATATACTATTATATAATTATATTTTAGGCTAGTAAAAGTAGCGGTCTCACCGCTTAAAGCGATTAATTAAAATGTTTTACGAGTACACCCTTATATAATATTTATTACTAGTGGCCCGCCCCGGCTTCGCACGGGAGAAGTAGAAGTGAACGTTTTAACAGGAGTAAATTCGTGATACATTGTATTTTTATAGGTATAACTCT
This sequence comes from Hemistola chrysoprasaria, assembly GCA_947063395.1. NCBI lineage: Eukaryota > Metazoa > Arthropoda > Insecta > Lepidoptera > Geometridae > Hemistola > Hemistola chrysoprasaria. The sequence goes on along the minus strand of OX346733.1, from coordinate 5,628,959 downwards.
AATGGTTTACGCAGCGCACGCAAATTAATGACTATTTCTGTTACAGTGACCAAACCTTAACAGATGGAAACAATTTCCGAGGCCTATTTTGATGATATACACTACAAACCCCTAGTACATTATTTCTACCACCATTAATTTTCACACCGCATAAAAATAATGATTTCTTCGATTATTGTGACTAAACCAAAACAGACTGATATAATGTCCGTGGACTATTTTTTGTAGATAGTGATAATTACAGCAAACTCCTAGCCCTAGAACATTACTTTATTCTACCATGAATAGTTTTCACCGCATGCATATAATGACTGTTCGATAATTGTGACTAAACCAAAATAGATGAATATAATGTCCGTTCACTATTTTGTAGATATTGGTAAATACTACAAACCCCTAGTACATTACTTTAATCTACCACCAATAGTTTTCACACTGCATGAAAAATAATGACTGTTTCGATTATTGTGACTAAACCAAAATAGATGGATTTAATGTCCGTTCACTATTTTGTACATATTGGTAATTACTGCAAACCCCTAGTACATTACTTTATTCTACCACCAATACTTTTCACAGCGCATGCATTTATTGACTGTTTCGATTATTGTGACTAAACCAAAATAGATGGATATAATGTCCATGGACTATTTTGTAAATATTAGTAAGTACTACAAACCCCTAGTACATTAAATTATTCTACCATTAATAGATTTCACAGCGCACGCAAGTTAATGAATATATTTGGTAATTATGTGACACCTTAGTTCACAATATTGCAGATTTCTTGCGGATCCCTAATATTTTTCAAAACCTCGTAATATAGCCTATGTCACTCACACTGAATTAAGCTCTCCATAAGTAAAAGATTTTTTAAATCGGTCCAGTAGGTTCGGAACCTATTCGTTGCAAATAAAAAACAAAGTTTCTCACTTTATACTAAGTATGATATTGGTATTGGTAATAGATTGAATAATCTGGAGACATATACGGATTACGGAAACAGTGAAAACAGTAAGAAGAGCATTCATAATACGATGTTGTTGCAACCCAGTTTAATAGAGCTATGATAAAGAGAAGCGAAATCATAAGCGATCGCCTCTATGGCGTAGAGGGCGCAAGCTCGATTGCCAATCAAGAGGTCCCGGGTTCGAAACCCAGGTCAGGCAAAGTGATAAATATTGAATTTTTCCATTAGGAATTATCGCAATAACTGCCTGGAGTCTGGAACTGTGCCTGGTAGATGGCAATAGGCTCGTCCCCTATTACATGGGACCAATAACATACTGGCGAAATGTGGGTGTATCTACTGTGGGACTGAGTCCTGGGCACACCTCGGCCTGCCCCTTCGGGAAAAAGGGCGTGAATGTATGTTTTTTTAAAGTCATAAGCGCGTTTTAATTATTTACAGAACGCCATCTATTATGCAATGTTGTAACTAAATTACCTAAAAATGTTGCTTTAGGGTAGTTATGTCTTGCAAGAAAATATTGATTTTTTTCTGTAGCGCCATCTAGTAAGCATTGTTGGAACTAAAATATTCATAAGAAACTTTAAAACTGTATTTTTCCACAAAAGGGCTAAAATTTTTGTAAACGCTGAAACACGTATTTAATTATTTTCATTTTAGAATGTTTCTACAAAATTTGAAATTAATCGGCTGAAAAATGAAGTCTACTCCATACAAACTTTCAACCCCTATTTAATACACTTAGGGGTAAAATTTTGTAAAATCCTTTCTTATTACTTGTCTAGACTGTAAAAATAATCTATTGTCAAAATTTCATCATCATCGGTCCAGTAGTTTTGGCTCTGGGTTGATGAGTCAGTCAGTCAGTGAATCACTTTCTCTCTTTATCGGGGGGCACGGCAGTGGCCCCGCCAAGTCGAGCGCGAAGCAAACACTGCCGTACCATCCTTTACTGGAACCATTTCGCCGCATTTTCAGGCCCCTATTTGAGAACCTCTGGATAAAACCAGAACGCTGAAATTTTCGTCATCCAGTAAGCTATAGAATCACATACTTAAAATAAAATTTCAAGTCTGTAGGTCATTTAGTTCCGAAGATAAGCGAAAGCAAAGTTTCGCATTTATGACACCCAGACACTCACTCATGATCATCAAAAAGAACTAGTACTTCCCATAAACTCAGAGAGCTGAAATTTGGTACAGAGTTAGGGTTTAATGGCCACATAAAGGGAAAACTATAAAAACTAGGATAATCGAAGATCAAAATTTGGTCAAAATATTATTAATTGGACTATGAGTGGCGGTGATACCCGCACCCGTAACTAGATGGCGCTGATTTATTTTAAAACGCGCTTACGTTTGTTTTTCCGATTATTTGCATTTCGTTGATTTCGCTTATAATTAGTGAGGATAGGGGATTGTGCAGATAGGAATTTTATGATTAGTGACGGATGACGGATTACTGATTATTAAAAAATAGTAATAATAAGTCAATATGCCCACGTGTCCACAAAAAGAAGTGAAATCCCACCAAAAACATTCTGTAAAAAAACTAGCCAAGTCTCGATGGAACTGCTTGTTTATCTCTAAAAAGTAATGAAATCTAGACAAAGTCGTGCCAAGTCTAAGGTTCCTTACTGCGATTTCTTTATTATTATAGTTAATGTTATGTGACATCAGTCATGCTGCGAAGCATGACTGGAGTGACCTTGATGGACAAAATGAGGAATAGTGCGATAAGGGAACGCTGTGGCGTGGTAGAAGATGTAGTGACAAAGATAGAGAAAGGAATGCTGAGGTGGTTCGGACATGTGGAGAGGATGGATGAAAGGAGATTAACAAAAGAGATTTATAAGGCTAGTGTGAATGGTCAAGTCGGTAGCGGTCGACCTAGGCGTACTTTTCATGAACAAGTTGACGTTGTTCTTAGGAAAGGCCAAGTCAAAAGTACCTACAACCGACGAGCATGTATGAAAAATGTCATGAAAGTGAACGAAGCGAAAGTTGTATGTCAGGATCGTAGCAAGTGGAGGGAAATAGTCTCTGCCTACCCCACCAGGAACAAGGCGTGACTGTATGTATGTATGTATGTATGTATTTTGTAATAAAAAGAGAAAGTTCATATTACTTATTCTTTAGATAATATGGACAAAATATCATCTCTTGAATTTTGGCAGTTTGTTGTTAAAGACATCAACTGAGTCATGATGACGAACAAGAATTTCATTGTATTCTCGGGCCACTCTTACTATTGGGTTATAGAAAGAAGTATTGTTCGTGTAGATTGTTTTAAAAATCAGTATTTCTAAGGAATTACCTGCATATTAGCATTATTTTTAGGTATTACATTTTAGGTAACACATTATATTTATATCTTGATATTTGTGTACCAATATTTATTGTCAATGAAGAATTTTGTATTTGTATCTAAAAATTGAAATCACAAAACGTGTAGTAATACTTAAGGGGATGCATCTACCCAAACCTAAATCTAAACAGCTAGCACGATAAATAATTGTAAAGTTCGAACATAAAAATCCGACTTTAGGCAAATCAAACTATGTCGATCAGCTCAAACTCAAACAGATTTATTCGAATAGGTCATAATCTGACACATTTGCACGTCAATGAAGATAAACAGTAGTGAGACTGAAGTCTACCGTGCGTTGGGAAAGATACCTCTAAAAGAAGAAGATCTAAGCTGCTGATCAGCTGATCTAAGTATTTTGTATTAAAAGTCGAATTTTTCCAAAGTTACTGTTGTCAGGCCTGTGACATTCCACAATAAAAGTATGAAGCTACAAGTAGGTGGGGTGCCCGTCTGGACGGGAAATTTTCTATGGGCTAGACAGAGAGAACAGATGGAGAGATACGCGATAGAAAGAGAGGCAGCTTGAACGATAATTAGTTGGGCGCCGTGCGACCTGAATTGCACTTTATTGCGTCGGAGCTAGAGTCGCTATTTATTTGAATGATTTTGAGGAGTGTCCCTTCTGTCCCTTTAGTATTATTATTCTGAGCTGTTCTTCAGTTTGATAGGTAGATGCACCCGCTGAAGTGTTACTGCACCTTATTGTGACACGTTGTATAAAACGTAGTTGTTTGTTACCCACAGGGTGTAGTAGTATTCGGTCTGATGTACCAGCAGCCGCTACAATACCAGCAGTATATGTACCCACGGTGGGCCGTGGTGCTGGGATGGGGACTCGCCTGTTCCTCCATACTCATGATTCCAGTCGTCGCTATATACAAGCTTCTTTTTACGCAGGGGACTCTGAAGCAGGTTGGTATAGTGGGTGATGATCCCATACCTTAATATATTAATAATAATTAGGATTATAAATCTCAATTTATAAACTTAAATTATAATTTAAAAATATCATTAAGGTCGCCTCCTGCAGGTAAGGTGCCCAAAAAACTAGCTACATTACCTCTCTGTATGGCCAAAATTATACGTTGGCCAAGGTAGTAGCCGACCAAGGTAGTAGTTTGGTCACCTGTGGTTTCAACTAGGCGCCTCGATAACTCCCCGAAAAAGGTTTTGGTTTCTGAACCCCATGGCCCCATTGTCTCTACCGCAAACGGAACAAATATGCATCCCTCGCTGAGAGATGCACGTTTCTTACGCTTGAGGGATTCCGCGTCATCTGCTGCTGCGCCAGCGGCTCTGGAGGATCTCTGCAAGTGAGGACTAAATCTCAATTCGGAACTGGCAAACTTATGCTACTGCGTACAACTCCACTACCAACGTCATCTAGCTCTGTCTCTTCACACCAAAATAACTCAAGCGATTGAGCTGAAAAATGGTATGATGACATATGGAAATAACACCATAGGGTACTTACTTTATTCCGACATTCTCACGGGAACGTTGACAACGTAGGTAAAACTGTGGGGTGCAGCCGGTGAAAAGTAGATGTCTACTGTCTACCATATAATATGCCTTATGTCTGTGCTGTTTCAGCGCGTAGCATGCTGTATTTCGCCGGAATCGGAACACGAAGCCATCCGCGGTGGAGCGCCGGTGACTCGGTTTACATGGCGACACTGGCTTTATGTCTAATAATATTATAATGACTATTCGACTCATCATAATATTATTATTCATTATTTATTTATCATCGCCCCGACTTCACATGAGAAGCAGGCATTGATTTTAATCACGAATAGACAGACGTCGCAGGCTGTACTTTATAAGTGAAAATATATATCATAATATATATAAAATATTTTAATATGGATTTAGAGCGGGATGCTATTATGATTTTAGGAGGAAAATAAGTAGGTATATTTTTTTAATTTGTGACCAAGGGGTGGCTCGGCGTGAATTTTATTAAATTGGTATGTATAAATTATGTGAATTGATATAATCCCATTATTTTGAACGAGTAGAATGTAAGAATTCTCTGTCTAAGAAAATATTTCATTTAATAATGTTTTGTGTATATTTATATATTAATGAATGTTGATGAAATATATTTATAGAAACATTTAAAATATCTCAGTGTTGTTCAAAGTTCATGTAGAACTTTAGAGAGTAATAATTAAGTAGTAAATTGCGTCTGATGAAAATGCATATTATATCGACAATACCTATGACCTATATGTATCATAAACTTACCTAGTAAACACAAAAAATTCCACCTTAAGATGCCACTTTCATGAATTTTAGTATCCCCAATAATATTGACGATTTTGTTTTAAAATATAATGTCGTGTTGGTGTAGTGGAGGTTGACTTAAACTGAGTGAGTTATGCGTAAACATTGAAAAAGATTAAAATTGAAAAGAGGGTGGGGGTAGACTGTTATGCAATATTACTACATAACCTGTATGAAAGAGAAAACAACCTTTCTAAAGCGTCTTTAGGTTGAGTTTTCTATGTTAGTAAAATATTAGGCAGTAAAAATTTGTTTCATAAAAAAATCGTCCCACCAGGACCAATCTTGCTAACAAATCTGTGACATACACAATAATTTTATACATAAAAATAAATAATGATTTATTCTTTGTAAAATATACATATTATTATACCTGAATAATGTACACATTATTATCATCTTATATACGTACCCACATAATATATTTTGGTGTCGTAGAAATTTAATAGCTTTTGAAGTAAAATATTATCCTAAAATAAAATAAATTTAAAAATAATATTGAATCATTATCAAAAATACCTGTCTGTAAAATATTAGAAAAATACCAACTGCTTTGTATGACTGTAGTCATTAGTCATAATATTCTAACTAAAAATATATTACAAATGGTCGCGCCATGTAAATAAATATTTTTGCGAGTGCGAAGCTTTGCGCGTGCGTGCTACGGCGTAGCAGTGCGGCGTAGAATTTGCTACAATGTGCTACGGCGTAGAACACGACAGCGTTACATACTACATCCCTAGACGAAACTGGCTACGATCTAATATCTAAAAGATTGTAGCTAAATATTGAACTGTGAGTACCGCCATAACAAGTTGCCGCTGTAATGCGCTAGTACAAAGACAGTAGCGTCCTCGCTACGTTAGCCACGCGCTTTTAGATCGTGGTCAGTATAATAGTAAATTAATTAACAAAAACTATTATTAAATGTATGCAATTTATAATATGTGTAATAGAAAGTAGTAGATGTACGTTTGTTACTTGAAACACGTCGTGTATTTAAAATAGCGATTGTTAGCTCCAGGCGAGTAAAAAAATAATATTTTAAATGTTGTATAAGGTAGTCGTTGTAGGCTCTTTAAATCTTCAGCCTCGTTGACTCAGACGGTAGTAACTCTGCTTTCTGTGCCGCAGGCCCCGGGTTCGATCCCCGGCCAGGTCAAACATTTGTGTGCATGAACATGTCTGTTTGATCTGTGTCTGGGTGTTATAAGCGTATATAAGTATGTATATCAGTCATCTGGTTACCATAGTACAGGCTTCTAGCCTAGTTTGGGACCTGATGACCGTGTGTGGAAGTTGTCCATATTATTATTATTATTATATTATTATTATTATTATCTTTCTTATGCTTTGCTTATTATGTTTTTTTTGTTATAAATAAGTACGGTTACAAAGTAACTGGCATGATTAATTGATACCGAGTCTCTCTGAATATGAGTTTCGATTGACAAACGGCTAATTATTTCTTCTTGAATGACGTCAATCCTCATACTACACGATCGGTTAAACCATCAATCATGGCTGTGACTGTGGCTTTATTATTGATGGTTTACCATGATTGATGGTTCACCTGTCGTGTAAAGGACACCTTACATCTTGTATTAAACAACTAAGTAGGTACTTAACATTGCTAAATTAAAAAAGAAATAGATGCGCCGTTTGTTAGCATCGATAGGTACATAACTACGTGTACTCGATGCGGTCGGTTATTGGCGGAATTACCAAGTTAGCAAGTGCCCAATACTTTGTATTCTGCATTACAGACCGGGGGCATATTCCACAAATATTTGGATTTGGCAATCTTACTTGGCCGGCCTGAAGTTAGCTATCGGACATGTAAAGTCGCTAAGCTATTGTTGTAATTGTAACCGCGCGATATTTATGCGTATCGACATCTCTAGTCACCGCCTCCGCACCCCGCGCCCCCCGCCATTTAGTTCCAGAAAACAGGCATCAGCGCAGCCATTCGTAACTAACTTCAAGCCGGCCATGTAAGATTGCCTGGACTGTACATTTTAATAAATTATTACGATACCGTTTCGGTATGCCATTCGGTCTGGAAACGGTCTACTTTTATTATTTGTACGTATTTTTTTTTATTTTATACATTTTTTGCTTATAAGTAATAATGATTAGGTATTACTATCGACAGTCAAACAAAGACGAGTGACATCGCAATTAAGTAAATAATTTGGTCTTTCATGCTGGTTTGTATAATTCTTTTGGTCATGCTCGCTCAAAAAGAACGAAGGACATTATTTTATTGCTCGATTTTTTCAGTACTTCAGTTATTTATGTCCGTATTACCCGCATAATAAGTAATCTAGTGAGACATTTTTTCCTTCCCGGAGCGATTAATACACTTTTTAAGCACACACAAAGCCATAATGACATACCTATTATAAAAAAAAAAAAAAAAAAAAAAAATTGATTTCAAACACAAAATAAATCACTCTGAAGTGTGTCGGGTAGACACATTTGAGTAGCTCCAACTTTAAAATTGCGTCACTCGTCTTCTGTTTTTTACTATCAATGGGTATTGCTCAGAGAAAATTACATTTAATTACTAAGTACTTATTATAAAATCTAGTAGAAATGTACTTACATTGTAAACTGTGTTCATTTATTTGATGAAATTAATAAATGTGTTAAACTACTGTTTGTTTATTATTTTCAACACCTATTATTTGGTAGTGTCCCCTACCAAGACGAGCCAAACGAAGCGCAAGGCACAGATCACTATCACATCATATCAGATATTAGGCGCAAGGGCACTTACCTCCGAGCAATTACTTAATTATGCACTTACCTTTTTTCGCAGCATTGCTATAGCAATTGATGGCAATTTATAAAGTGTTTGTCGAGCGTCAAAATGCATTTGACAATGACATGAATGAGATTTCCAAAGAATTCCTAATTCTAAATTTAAAAACATTTTTCATCGGCTACTTTTCTCGCCTTATTCTAATGCCGGTCACTCACATGCGTACGAATACGCGAACCCACAAGTGTAGGACGACATTTGAAAATAATTATGCAAAGTTTTCGCTGCATTCGTGCTTTTCCAAGTTGTGTCGGTTTTTTGATGCACATCAAAGGGCGCGAACCTCGAACCTTCGCGTAGTCTCCTACACCTTCGTGCAACCAGTTGTGCTCACAGAGTACTTTAATATATCTTAGCGATAAGACCGCCCATTGTTACACTAGTTATTATGAATTGTTATTAGTTCTTAGATCTTCTTGTTTGTAGTGTTGTTATCTATCTATCAAATGCAAACGGGTTTCCATAATGAGTTTGCAAACCCATTCGCATATCCGCTGAGTTTGCGAATAATATATCTGCCTGCCCTCACATGCGTGCAAACATTTGTACAATGTACGAATATTTTTACGCATGTGAGTGACCGGGGTAAAAACATTCATAATATAGTGATCAGTGATTCAGTGTTACCCACGTACCAGATATACTAAATTCTCGAGATAAGATGTCAATAATAGTGGACTTTAAACATACTTATAAAGTTTAAATTAAATAGCTCATAAACTTTAGATTTTATTGATATCTAAAAATCCCCGATTTCGTCACTGACTTACTAATGACCATCAAAATTCTTAGGGTATCTACTTCCTCGAGTCCTAGAAAGCTGGTTGGTATGGAATATTACATCTCAAACTTTTACCCCCCCCCCCCCCCCCCTTACTCTTAAACCAGGAGATAGAAGTTTGTATACATTGTTGTTTGATACTTCCGCAAATGATGCTACAGGTCTGAAAATTGATAATAATAATAAAAGAAGCGAAATCCCAACAAAACATATTCATGTAAAATGTTGCCGAGACGAGACCTTATGGCTCATACACACATGTCAAAAAAGTTATCAGATCTCATGTAGAGCCAAGCTTCTAACTCTACTAGTCCTAACTTCAAAAACTCTACACTTCTAATTCTGTGCTCTACACAATATGCGGTTTGGCCGTTTCTACTAAGCGTGGGGGCACAATGTTCATGGATGGTTCATGGAGTCATATGAAAATTCTACACAAAGTAAGGTGATTACCCGTGGGGCAAAATCCACCAGGATTTTCAAACTGTGGAATCCGCCACACCAAGTCAATTTAGGGCGCCTTGGTGGGGCAAATACGAACAATACAATAGAAAATTCAACGTCGTTGGTTAAAGCGTCTAACGATTATACCTAGTTTACACAGTGCGAGCTAGTGTACGAGTCAGCCTGCCAAGTAACTGACCTGCAGTAACTCGTACGTACGAGTCGGACTGTAGCTCAATTCCTAGTTACTTCAACATTTTTTGTTTTCACTCGTCTCTCGCCCGACAGAAATAGGACATGACAGTAGCTGGTTCATCACTCGCATCGCTTGGACGCGTTTGATAGTAGCTCGCTAGTGCCAGCTAAGGCGAGTCGAGTTACTGGCGTACAACAATACCTACATAGACACGTCAAATTATAACACACCTTTTTTCGTTCAGTGGTTAATGATCAGTTTCTTCACGAGTTTAGATGCACCAAAATGCTAAAATCTAAAATTCGCAGAGCCTATGTTGAGACTCGCCAAGTGACACCGGCCGTATTATTTTCATAGTCCCCAAGTAATATTATTTATTCTGTGACAATACGTCGCAACTACGTAGGTACTTACGACATAATAAATGTATTGTCTTTTTGTTGATTTATTTTATTTTATTTAGTTATATGTTTATATGGTGTGAAGTTATAGACTTTTTAAAAGTTCAATTAATGCGGTCCAATTCACGTATTTATAAATGTGAAATGAGGAAGGATTCTACGCATTTTCAGATATAGCTGGATCAGTGACAGCTGAACAAAATTCTATTTTTTGGCCATATTTCCGACAATCGAGCTATTAGAGTGCCTAATATAACAACTACTAACAACTGAATTTTATTTACCTGATGAGCTGTCATTGTTCAAACTAAATTAGACAAGGTATAATAAAATATTGTAATCGGACCATGGAACGTTATTTTAATGGCAGATTGTCATGTTGATTTCGTAAAACTCCGTGATTATTTTCAAAGAAATGTGTTTTTTATTTATTATTTGTGTAAAATCTTGAATAAAAGCATTTTGTGATATACATTTACTACTGAATTCTAGATATTTGTTACTTTACGTTGAATTGTGGTAGTGAAATCGTAAATATATGAAGCAAATCATCAATGATAATAACATGGAATCGATATAAATTATCGAAATAATCCGGTTTTCGCCGTGAATACATTATCTTTATGTCAACAAAGTGATGAGCTAACCGTTAAACGCAGGTGAGACAATATTTCAACAGCTGTTCTCGTAAAAATAATAGTCTATTCGCATTTGTCTGCCTATTAAGCAAGCGCTTTATTTTGAAATGTTTTCATGAAATTCGTTAGATATCTTGATTTATAATCGGTTAATAATCATACTATAATTAGTTGCTTAATTATATTGATCTCTTACTAGTTAAAATGTCACTGGAGCGGGAAAGCGTGGGTGTACCGCCCATTCTAGGAGGTGTAGGGCAAAGTGTTGGGCCCTCGCTCTCGTCGGGTGGCACCGCGGACCCCCGGTCACTCCTACATCAAGATATGAGAGAGCAGAACTTTGATGTGATCAGATTTGCCACATACAGGACGGCATGCAAGCTGCGATATGTTCAGAAGAAGTGTAATTGTGAGTTATGTACAGTATTATTACATTTTTTGGCTTCAGTTTAAACTATTACTTGTCCATTTATCATCATTGGTTTCTAAATGTAAGAAATCCGCTTAGGTAAAGTACACTTTCAATATTCAGCAGAGATTCTCTGGATGGCAAAAGAAAAGAAGAATCACGCCTTTTTCCTGAAGGGTTAATATTGTTTTTTCTCATTAGGAATTATCTCAATAACTTCTTGGAGTCTGGAACTGCCTTGTAGATGGCAATAGGTTCGCCCCCTATTACATGAGACCAATAACATACTGACGAAATGTGGGTGTACCTACTATAGAATTGAGTCCTGGTGTACCCAGCCTACTCCTTCGGAAAAAAGGCGTGAATATATGGATGCTATCATAATACTTAAATACAATTCAATATAATATGGGATAATTGCTATTATTAATGATTATATCGCTCAAAACACAGGGCTATTATACCCAGTCTTTTATAGGCATACACGGAAACCATTATTAGTCCAACATGCAGAGGCCCGTTGCTTTTTATCTAAAGGTAAAATGGAAAGTACCTATTGGGGTCCATCTCTGCATATATAATAATTATTATGAAACTGTAATAAAAACAAAAAAAACATACATTCACGCCTTTTTCCCGAAGGGGTAGGCAGAGGTGTACTCAGGACTCAGTCCCATAGTAGATACACCCACATTTTGCCAGTATGTTATTGGTCCCATGTAATAGGGGGCGAGCCTATTGCCATCTACCGGGCACAGTTCCAGACTCCAGGCAGTTATTGAGATAATTGAAACTGTAATTATGTATATAAATTAAACACTGATATCTCTCATACATATTATGTAACAAAAGCGCCCTAACAGGGTATAATATATGTAGGGAATGAGTCCTGGGTGCACCTCGGTCTACCCCTTTAGGAAAAAGGGGTGATGTAATGTTATTGTATGTAAAACGGTCTAAATTATTGTACTTCCTCTCGCTTTAAAATTTTTAACAAAGTAATTCTTGTTTCAGTACATGTAATAGACATATGGAATGTGATAGAAGCATTCAGAGAGAATGCTCTCAATACCCTGGAGCCCACAGCAAGTGTGAACGTGACCAGGCTGGAGACGCTGGTGTCCTCTCTCTACCATAACTTGAACAAACGATTACCGCCAGCACATCAGGTGTCTGTGGAGGCTTGCTCGGCCTTGTTATTGAATTGGTTGCTAGCTGCTTATAGTAGCGGGTAAGTAATTAAGAATCATCGTCATCATGTAGTCCATCATGTAGCCGGTCATAGGCCTCCTCCTAAGGGGGGGTTTTGTCAATACTCGCCATGCATGCAGGTTGACAAGTTTCATTGTTTTTATTTTATTAATAGAGCTTACAGCTAAACAATAAATGTAAATATTTTAATGTGTAAACAAAAAGCCAATTAAATTCTAAAAAAGCTTCCACATGATGCTGCTGCCCTTCTGGATCTCATAACCATGGGAAGAGAGGGTGGGGGTTCTATTTTAATGCTGATAACCCCATGGTAATTAAGAATAAACTTTTAATAAGTTATGTACAAGCTGTGCCCCGTGGCACCCGAATAGTCTTCGTTCCCATGGCAATATCAGGATATAACTACCCTATTTGTTATTCCAGGGTCTAAACTATCTACATACGGAATTTCAGCCCAATCGGTTCTATATTTTGGTGTGAAAGAATAACAAACATCCATCCTTACAAACTTTCACATTTACAATCCCTTATCTTATGGCAACCATGGGTGGAGAAGGAGGGGGGTACTATTCTAAAGCCGTTAACCCTAGTAAGAATATTGATTTAGACAATATATTAAGTCACTTGCCATGATGTGCATATGCCACAAGGATGTACAAATCTAAATAAGATGGTAGGTGCTGAAAAACAGCGCTGTGTGCGGTTAGCCGAACGCAGCACATGCTGAGCACAAGCCGATTACAACAACCACTGTCTAAATATATGTTCTAACAGATTGTTATAATGTGTTTGTTATTAAGGTTGGGTAATAAACGCATTTTTCTTTCTTTCTTTCATTTACATCTAATTCTACAAAAACTCAGCTTTGATGAATGAATCTGATGATCAATTTGATGATTGAATCTTTGTGTGACATGTAAGATTCAACACTTGTGCTCGCATTCCTATCAATATCTATGATTAGGTACATAATATTTACATACAAAGTAGCAAGGCGTGTCCTGAATTGCTCTCAATTGATATAGATTGAGTCTAATGAATGCATGGACTACAAATCATAGCATCACTCATGGCCAGTTGTGAATGTTTGCACACAGACATAGTAACTTGATATATATTGTTGTTTGCATCACAAATCAATCTATAGTTACCAAATGACCTGTCTTTTATTGAATTGGTGACATTGAATGGTCATACACCTAAAAAATTGTGATGATATACCCATACCAATATTTATGTGTACAATAAATTATGTTCTTATAGGCATAATATATATATTCAGAGTAACAGAATATTATTATTATAACATAACATACATTCACGCCTTTTTTTCCCGAAGGGGAAGGCAGAGGTGTATCCAGGACTCAGTCCCATAGTAGATACACCCACATTTCGCCAGTATGTTATTGGTCCTATGTAATAGGGGGCGATCCTATTGCCATCTACCGGGCACAGTTCCAGACTCCAGGCAGTTATTGAGATAATTCCTGATGGAAAAATCCAATATTTAACACTATGCCTGACCTGGGGATCGTACCGGGGACCTCTTGATTGGCAGTCGAGCATGCGCCCTTTACGCCACCGAGGCAGTCAATTTATTATTATGAGCCATTATTGTCCCCCCACTGCTGGGCAAAGGCCTCCCTTTCACTGCGCCATTCATGTCGGTCGAGAGCTTTATTGTGCCAGTGTACAGTGGGAATCATGTTCGTCCGGCCATATCTTCCTGGGCCTGCCACGACGACGAATGAGTAACAGAATAATTACTGTTTAATTTGTATTATTAGTATGCTATATGTATAAACATGATATACTAATCCCTTGTAGATATTTGCAGTTCAACTTCTTATTTTTAATGGCTTGTGCGGGCACAAATTTGCCAATGTCGCCGTGGATAGAGAGACCAACAAACGCTGGATATTGATCGGTTTAAAGAAAAAACATGACCGGTTAATTTGGAAGAAAACCGCAACCGAATTGAATACCTGAAATGAGAGACATCACAACATAATACTTATACTACATATATCTGTTTGAATCGTCTTATAGAATATCATATTATGTATAATATGTATGTTTACCACTTTATATGTTTGTTACAGAGGAGAGAATGTTGGAAAAATCAGGGTGTTCTCAATAAAAGTGGCATTAGCTACAATGTGCGCCGGAAAACTGACAGACAAGTTGAGATGTAAGTTTGAATTTGAGCTTGGATTCTATTTCCGGAATGGATTGAGTAACATTATTGTAGGAACTACATTATTGTAGGTCTTGGGGCAGGGCATTGATCAGTGAATGTCTCAGTCAGTCGATAATGTGACTTTGTCAATAGATGAATCCTCATTCTTGCGACTTTTATAATTTTTTTATGATAGTGTGTGACAAGACAAGCAAATCAGGTGCCTGATGGCAAGCATCATTATTGCCCATATTAGACACAGTGCCACCCAGTGTTTTAAAATTCAAAATCCTGCGCGGCACTGCGCCCTTCACCCTGAGATATTAGTTGTTGAAACTCGTCATGCCTAATAATTTCTGGGTGGCACTGTGTCTAATATGGGCAATCATGTACTTACCATCAGGCACCTGATTTGCTCGTCTTGTCACTCACTATCATAAATGAATTCATAAAAGATGCAAAAATGAGGATTCATCTATTCACAAAGTCATATCGTCTTGACTGACTTAGGCATTCAGTGATCAATGCCCTGCCCCAAGACCTACAATAATGTTACTCAACGAAATTCTATCCTGTCATTTATATTTATATGATGTGTTTTATGTTACAGATATATTTTCCCAACTATCTGATGGCAATGGCCATTTGCTGATGAAGAGGCTATCAGATTACTTGCGCGAAGTGTTGGCATTGCCTGCAGCAGTTTATGAATCACCTTCCTTCAGTTATGATGACTCATTGGCACTTTCTATATTTAATCAGGTAAAGCTAAGGTTTTAATTTGTACAAAAATTCTATTAAGGTGGGTCCAGATTATGCGCGGCAAATACTCTAACATTGCCGCGCATGCCGCGGACATTGTGGACGAGGTCGCCGCTCGAACTGTTCGAAATGCCAGAACTGTAGTCTGGATCTTTAGTTCTATTTTAATATTTACTACACTACTGCCCGCCTCAAAATAGCACGGCTAACAGCAAAACATTGTTAAATAGCTCATTGTAATATAAATAATTCATGAATATACTAAATATAATAAATTTATGTAATGACCAACAAAGGCTCAATAGTGTTAGTCTCATTGGTCCAAAACCTTCGTCAAAATTGGTCAAAATCAATTGCGTGGCTTAGACGGAGTTTGTGGATAAACAAACGAACAAACAAACGCGAAAAATTACTTTGTTTTATACCATGTAAGGAAAATTATAAGAACTGGCACTCTTAAAAATATATTTAGTACTTATAATGAATATTTTTTCTTTTCAGAACACAAAAATCACAGTGAACGACTTCCTGGACACACTAATGTCAGACCCCGGCCCGCCCTGCCTCGTGTGGTTGCCCCTCTTGCATCGACTTGCCAGTGTTGAGAATGGTACTTATCAATATTCTTTAATGCCTTTGTTATAATGAAGTATTTTTATGAAATTGTGACAATAATTCTAATATTGTAATTCAACATGGCAATGCTGCCAGCATCTTGGGGTGAGGTACGCTGCCATCTCACAATGGTTTAGAGCGGTTTATGTCGGCCTGTAGATTTTCGCAGTGTTCTATGGCAAAGTGTATTTAATTAGGGTAGATAGTAAGTAGGCAGAAGACATTTTTTCACGAGAACGGGTGAAGGTTGAGATTGATCAACTACTAGTAGTTAGTTAAACTACTAGTATTTTTATCGTTTTTAATTAATTTAAACATATTTAGAGGAATAGTTTCAGCCCCTTCCCTTTAGAGCAATTTATCCATATATTTTTCTTTATTTCAAATTTTATTTCAAACGGTTCAGAATAATTTCTATTTGCAGATGATTTTTGGCCATTAAGTTGCCACTAATTATTGATATTTTTTTTCAGTGGTTCACCCGTTAGCATGCAGCGCATGTCGCAGAGGATCATTGGCAGGGTTCCGGTATCGTTGCACGCGATGTACCAACTACACGCTCTGTCAGGATTGTTTCTGGCGCGGGAGGGTCTCCGCACCGCACACTAACGACCACGAGGTCAAGGAGTATATTGCTTATGTGAGTTCATTATATAGATTTGGTAGATGTCGTCTTAAGCAGCAAATACCTAGAACAAAGTAAGACGTATTGTTAGACGCATTGGCTTTCCTCGATCAGATTTTATGCACATCAATTAAAAAATTTGTTAAGTATATGTTTAAAGCTTGCAGAAAGTACAAGCAGATGTTAAAAACAAACGGTCATCTGGCCCTGAACTAGGCAGAGCTTTTCATGGTAGCCTAAAGACTGATAAGACTTTTATACACATGCATACAACAGCCAAAACTTATCAAAATGACATGCTCATGTATCACAAATGTAGCTCAGAAAGCAGTCACCAACTGAGTCAATAGGTCAGCCAACATCGGTCAATCTTGTTGTTTCATCACCATCATCTCGGCCATAGACAACCGTTAGACATAGGCCTTCCTCGTAGGGGGCTTTTACCTCTTGCCAAAGAGGGTTAGCGAGTGCAGTTCGATTGTTTCTCGCAGAGGTCGATGCTGGTCGTCCCCTAGGCCTCATAACCCTTAGCCGGCTCTTATGGCAGCCATGGGTAGAGAGTTGTTTAACTCGATATAATGTGTCCATCAATAAGTTTATATATAAACAAAATAAACATACAATATTCTGCTCTGTTCCTGTACAATCTAGAAAATTCTAGGTACAGTGGTCTTGAAGCAGTGAACTATAATCCACACGGTCTGCCTCAACAGAACAGCAATGGTTGAGCTCCTGTGGATGAAGATCCTACTGATATTATATATAACTGCGAAAGATAATGAGGATGGATGGATAGATGTTTTACTCTTTCACGTCAAAACTACTAAACCTATTGAACTGAAATTTGGTATATATAGAGTTTAGATTGGAATGGTATACCCTGGAATAACACATAGGGTAAGGGTAGGGTATTTATTTATTTATTTGTTCATTAATAAAACATAGGATGCTTACAGTATACACCAAACGCAAACTATGTTAGGAACGGCTTAGAAATAACCTTAAGTTAGTTATAAGAATGCTTATACTATCATGAAATATGTCGACATGTTGGTTCTCGCTCAGTAACGCGGTCAATAGAGCTACGGCTCGGCGTGTCGGCGTATTGCTGGCATGACGGTGGTGGCGGTGGACCCACCAGCAACCGGTGATGCCTATGTCCTGAACGTAAATACTTGTCTGGCACATACAACCCAATACTACCTAACCTAATTCCTATCTATTTGTCCTGATATCCCGGACTCAATAAAGAGTATTCTATTGTAATGTACCTATTGTTAAATAATGTGATACAGAAATCCCCATCGAAGCAGATAGGGGCGACGCTCCGCAAGTCGTTCCGTTGTGTCCCGGAGCGCGGCCGGCCGCCGCTGCCGCGGTACCCGGACCAACCGGAACGGACGCTCAACCTCAGCCATATTGTGTAAATATTACTTTATAACACTTGTAGTTTTCACTATATATAATAATAATAATTTGAATTTATACTCACAGAACAGAATGGGTTACCCCAATTACACTGCTCGAGTCAATTCATATGGGTCATGTGGACAACCCATATTGTCAGAGTTTCAGGTCGCCAAGATTCCTACATGACCTAACGGCTGCCCCCTACATATCTTATAGGAAACAGCCGGGACCTACAGTTTAACGTGCCATCCGAAACACGGTAGCGTCCAGGCGAAAAGTCCACATGGTGAGATTCGATCCAGGGACTCCGGATTTAAAGCCGGGCATATTCCCGCTGGACCACGGACGCTACATATGTACTTCTATTGCCGCTTTAACTACTAATAATAAAAATGAAGTTCACTAGCCGACTGATGAATAAAGGAATAATAGTCGATCTATGTGGTCCACCGTGGTGTCACATGTGGATTTCAGGTCGCCCAAAGGCGTCTGACTAACGAATTTCCTTTACAACTACAACCGTGACCAACGGTTTGACGTGTCTTGAGCCTTGCGAAGCGCGATAGCGTCCAGATGTAATACCAAGAAGGCTTATAAAGTGACAGGTTGATTCAAATTCAAACTGACAGAGTGCACATGTCGGCCGAGTTGGCCGCGTGCTCTCAACCACTGTCAGATGGCAGGTGGCAGCGTAGCAATACTTATACGTTGGGCCAGATAAACGCCAGCATTTTGATCACGCGTCGCCAAATTGATTAGGCCTAAAATATTTAAAAGCTGACTCCATAACTAACATAAGATATAGTAAAATAATATACTAATTTAATCAGTTATTAAATAAATATAATTGTATTATGTGCCTACCCCTTCGGGAAAAAGGCGTGAATGTATGTTATGTATGTATTAGGCCACCGTCTCCGGTGCCGGCCCACAACGGCTTCCCTGAATATGTTCCTGGATATGTCAACACTGGCTCCTTGGACTCCCGCTCTTCCAGGTCTACACATCGCAGTGAGTACATTATTTTTCATCTTTGTGTGTAGTGTAGTACCACAGATATAGGGATGTATGTCCGTGTGTATAAAATATTATTTTGTATAGTGTTAATCACCGTTAATATGTAATTAGTTTATTTGTTTTTGACCTCGTTTTGTGATTTTTGTGCTCATTGATCGTGTAACACGGCATTTTTAGCTCATATTTTTTTATGATAGTGAGTGACAAGACGAGCAAATCAGGTGCCTGATGGTAAGCATCATGATTGCCCATATCAGACACAGTGCCACCCAGTGTTTTAAAATTCTAAATTCTGCGCGGCACTGCATTGCGCCTGTCACCCTGAGACTTAATAGCCAATAGTGTCTAAAAGTTAGGTCCTATTTTTTCTACGTGTTCGCTGTTTCAGGTTAAGTTTATGACATCTATGGATAAAATGATAAATGGATAATTTTTTTTTTGGATGGTTATGGCTATGACATCTATGGATAAAATGGTGAACAATTTTTTTTTTGAATGGTCTTTGCTAAAGTAGGGACAAGATAATAGGTCACTTTTGACAGATGTCAGTTTTATATTCATAGTGAGGTGACCTGCTTAAAAACATCGATTAAATGAATGAATCGAATGAATCGATACAGACTTGAAACATATGTGAATTTTAAAAATGATCATGCGAATCCCTGTCCCATTATTATTTTTTCTTTCATAAATTAAAGGAGCAAAATAAGACAAGTACCTACGTAATTTAACAAAAAAATTGCTTTTATTCACTTGAACTATCGGAACTGCTATCTTCATCACTGCTGTCAGCACTCAGAGATATTATTAATTCATTTTCAATAATATTGTCTATTCTCACATCTCGTTCAAAATCTTGTAAAATTATTTTCTTTGTCTTCTCCACGACTTTTCGCCAGTCTTCTGTAGTGACTTCTGCACATGCAGTTTGTAGCAGAGTCATCATTTTAGCAGTACTGAAGGGTGGTTCAGTATTGTTCCGCGCTGCATGACCCTTTATTTGTGCCCAAATAAGCTCGATGGCGTTATACTGGCAATGGTAGGGAGGCAATCGAATAACTTCGTGTCCATGCTCTAGGGCTAGTTCATCGATTACATAGCGGAGCTTGGACGGCTTAGTTGCTTTTACCAGATTTAACAACTCAACTTTTAATAAAGTTGGACTTGCCTCCACACCATTTCTTACCAGCCACGAGACAATTTCTTGCTTTTTATTTGCTTGAGTTGGTGGTTTATCAACTTGTACAGAATGATACGGAGCATTGTCCATTATAATGTCAGCTGTCAGCTGCGACAGCGAGCGGACGCGTTTTTTTACGTGATTAGCCGAATTACTTAATAAAAATGGATAATAATAAATGCAGTGGGTGTAGTGCAGTTATTTACGATATTTTATTCATGGAGTGTTCGGAAGGAGGATGCAAAAAGCTATATCATCTGAAGTGCCTGAACATACCAAAGGAGAAGTTCGAAGCGTTCACGAAAGAATACAAATCGAATTGGGTGTGCCCTGAATGTGTACGGGTGATGCCAAAGAAGGATAACACTAATACACCGGTCCGAGGCAATACGGTGTTAAATAAAACGTTCACACCAATATCTTACGTGAATGCAAATCGCGGAAGTCACAATGACGATCTTTCTGTTATTATGGACACTGAGTGTAAAGTTCTTAAAGAACTGCAGGAATTTCGATCGGAGATGCAAATACACATGGATGAGCAGGCCAAGAAATATGAATTACTTCATAACCAGTTCAAGAAGACGGAAACTGAATTACGGGAGATTCGTAAAAAAATGACGGTAGAAAGAGAAAACAACGAAAAAGTAAAGTTGTTACAAGCAGAACTTAAACTGTTGAGAGAGAAAAACGAACAATTAGAGTCCAAACTGTCGGCCAAGACTAACACGGGAAAAGATAAGCAAGTTGCTAAAAGTTATGCGTCAATGGTGGTACCTACTCTCCACAAAAATAAAGAGCAGTGTGGGGCCACGAAACGGCAGACTACACAGGTTGAACAAAATACTGATAAAGTAAATAGTATGAGTCCAATTATTATTACGGAAGAAGGCGGGGAAGAAGGGGAAAAATTACCTACCATGGAAAACTTAACTGGAGACAAGAAAGTACAGGAATCGGAAGGAGATTGGGCAGTTATCAACAGGAGGAAGAAAAGATATCCAACTACTGGAGTGAAGAAAGGCGGCCTCGGAGAGGCATCTGGAATAGAAATACAAGGGACTGAGCGCAAAAAATATTTGCATGTTTGGCGACTGCGCAAGGAGACCACAATAGAACAAATGGAGAATTATATTAAGAAGTTATTTAACGACAATTACATCTCATTAAAGGTAGACAAAATAAATCACAAGACAGAAAGAGATTATGCGTCTTTTATTGTAGGCGTACCAGAAAGCAGATATGAAGAACTGTCTAATCCTCAAAATTGGCCCATTAACGTAGAATTCTGTGAATGGGTGTGGTTTCGAAAATCTGGTGGGTTCGGAAAGTCGAACCCACCTAAACTTATGTAGAAAAACGAGTAAACCTACTGAAATTTTGATATATTATCAGAATGTGAGAGGGCTTAGGACTAAACTAGATACATTTTATTTAGGTGTGGAGACATCTAACGCAGACTTGATAGCCGTGACGGAAACAGGATTCAATGAATCCATTCACGACGCAGAAATAATTCCACCAAAGTACTCAATAATTAGATGTGACAGAACAGATGGGAGAAAACAGGGCGGTGCGAGTTTAGTGGCCACACCGCGCTTAGAGCTACGCCGCATACCGACTTTGTCAGATGTAAACATTGACGACCATTGTTTCGAACTTATTATTAGTGCTGTTTACCTTTGTAATAGATTTTTATTTTTGATAATTGTCGTATATATTCCACCAAAAAGCGTAGAAAACGAATATATGTTATTATTTAGGATTATAGAGGATTATTGTAATAATTATAAGGAGGTTATTGTTTTAGGAGACTTTAACTTGTATTCTTGTTCAACAAATGTAAATAATTATTTTGAATATTTTTTAACATACTGTGGATTCGTTCAGAGTAACAAGGTAAATAATTGCAATAATAGACAACTAGATTTAATTTTAAGTACATTTCCGGACAATGACAGTGTGCGAGTGTGTGCGGCGGAGATGCCACTCGTGCCGGTGGACGAGTATCACCCGCCGCTCGAGGTATTAGTGCAGTTGCCGCGGCGGCGGGCCCACGCTCGTCTCGGTCCCGCCGATGCGGCCGCCGCGTCCGGCTCATACATACCTGACTTGACTATACCAATTTATAATTATAAAAAGGCGAATTTCCCGTTATTATATAGTTGGATAGCGGCAATAGACTGGACACCGATTTATGAACTAGGCCTGGAAAATAGTTTAGATTTTTTTTACAATAATCTCAATGAGATAATTGATTATTGTGTTCCGAGAAGACGAAATGGGTCGAACTCTCAGTACGTTTACCCTGAGTGGTATTCGGCTGATATAATTAAAGATATTAAACTAAAATCACGATTACACAAACAATATAAAGCGAGTGGAACAGATCATGACTACAAAGAGTTTTCCGAGTGTAGGGCAAGAGTTAAGACTAATATATCTCTGGCAGAGGAGCAATATAAGTTGAATGTTCAAAATCAGTTACAGAGAGACCCGAAGTCCTTTTGGGATTATGCAAACTCGAAAAGAGGCTGTAGAACTCCGAAAAAGATACTAAAGGACGGAGAGGTAATCAGAGAGGGAGAATGTGCTGAGGAATTCGCCAAATATTTTCATTCAGTTTACAGCTCAGAGATAGCGCAACTGGATGTAGGTAGGGCGATAGCCGAAGCAGGAGACGAAAACGCAGCAGCACGGATACATCTGGATGGTCTTCAGGGCCAAGAGGTCTTCGATGCGATTAACCATCTTAAGCCGAAGAGATCAGCAGGCCCAGATGGAATACCGCCTTATATCTTTAAAGATTGTAGAGAAGTTATAGCCAAGCCACTCCACCACATATTCAACCTCTGTTTGAAGCAAGCTGAATTCCCAGAGAGATGGAAAATCACTAGAGTTGTACCAGTACCAAAGGGAAAATCTTGTACAAAGGTAGATCAATACAGACCAGTCGCCATACTATCAACTCCGGCGAAGGTGTTGGAGTCGGCTATTTACAGGAGTATATCAGCTCAGGTGAGCCATCAGCTCTCTGATGCTCAACATGGCTTCCGGACGGCCAGAAGCACTACCAGCAATTTACTCAGCCACATGACATATCTGTTGCCGGCAGTAGATGGTGGGGGGAGGACGGATTCTGCGTATTTCGACTTTAGAAAAGCGTTCGACTTAGTCGATAATGACGTCTTATTAACAAAGTTAGCAGGGTTCGGCTTCACCCCACATCTTCTGAATTTTTTTGCCAGTTATATGGCAGATCGGCAACAGTATGTAGAGTACTCGGGGCATAGGTCTGAACCATATTTTACCAGATCAGGTGTTTATCAAGGTAGTAATTTAGGCCCATTGCAGTTTATTTTAATGATTAATGACTTGCCATCAGCAGTACAATATTCTAGATGCTTATTATTCGCCGACGACTTAAAGCTTTCTTTAGTCATTAATGATGATGGAGATTGTGCGAAACTGCAGGGGGACATAGACAGAGTAGTGGCTTGGAGTAAGAAAAACCAATTGCAATTTAATGTATCCAAGTGCATGACAATTAGTTTTACAAGGGCGCGTAATCCGACACTGCACACTTACAATATAGACGGGGTGCCGATAGTCAGAGTCAAAGAGGTAAGAGATTTGGGAGTAAATTTTAACCCAGAGTTGACTTTTCGAGATCACATTGTCAAAATTTGTAAGAAGTCATTCAGAAATTTAGGGTTTATTCTCCGTATGGCGAAGGGTTTCACAAATATTGGGGCGGTGTCGGCTCTTTACAACGCTTTAGTGAGAAGCCATTTAGAATGCAATAGCGTTATTTGGTCACCTAATGAAACAAAGTATGTCCTGATGTTAGAAAGGATACAGAATAAATTCGTAAGGTTCTTATATTTAAAACAGTATGGGGTGTATCCTTACTATCCATTGATGTATCCGACTCTGTTTATATTGGGGATGGTGGGATATAACGAACTTAGGGTCAGAAGGAAACTAACTCTCATTAGTTACATATTTAAAATAATAAGAGGGAAGGTTTATAATCCCGATATATTGGCGCAGATAAGGTTATGTGTGCCGGAGAGGTACGTATGGCAGCGGCGACAGCCTCCGCTCCTGTGGGTGCCGCCCGCTAGAACTAACCTCCTGAGAGAGGCACCATTGATGCATGCACTTCGCACCCTCAATGTCATAGCGGACCAATTAGATTTATTTATTTGTACTCTGAACGAGTTTACTAGAGTAAGTTTACACATTTTATGTTATATTATTAGGAAATAAGGTAAAAATAGCGTTATAATATTATATAAGCAACATAACTAAACTATCGCATTGGTATCTTGCTGTAATGATAGTCTAAGTTTTGGATAATAAATAAATAAATAAATAAATAAAAATAATTTTCGATGGGTTTTCTAAGCTGACTAGCAGCTTCTCAAACCACTCT
Organism: Hemistola chrysoprasaria; assembly: GCA_947063395.1. Lineage (NCBI taxonomy): Eukaryota > Metazoa > Arthropoda > Insecta > Lepidoptera > Geometridae > Hemistola > Hemistola chrysoprasaria. The sequence continues at coordinate 5,604,196 of OX346733.1, read as the reverse complement.
TTAAAAACATCAAAGTTCATTTCCTCATGGTAATCTGTTGTAGTTTTAGAGGCGAATGCGAGGAGGCAGTCTGGAATAAAACCTTGAGAAGCTGATCCCGCGTGACATATAATAAGTCGGGCTCCTTTTCCCGATGGAACTTCTGAGGTGGAGGCCGCTGTATCATCGGTCCATGTCCGCGCAACCGTATGGTTCGCATTCAACCATGTTTCGTCAATAAACACGACATTGTCCCAATCCGTAATTTTATTTACCTCACGTAAGAATGTTATTCTCTTCAAAATAATATCGTAGCGTTCTAGCAGGATTTTCCGCTTGTCGGATTTATTAAATCTAAAGCCAATCGATTTCAAAACCTTTGATAGAGACGATTTGCCTCCAAAAAATAAACCTGCGCCTTTTAACGAACTCAATAGCTTTTCCCGTGTAGGATATTCTTTTCTCGAGTAATATCCATAAATGTGGTTGCGAATTGCAGTAGCATCAAAATTATCAACGTCAACAATTTTCTTGTCCCTCTTTCGTTTTTTCGGTGTACGTAAAGTATTATCTTCTGAGCCTGATGGTCCGTATTTCTCTTTCAGAATTTGAGTTACTGTCTTCTTCCCTATTCCCAATGCTTCGGCAACGCGTTCTCTCGGTGGTTTCAATGGTAAAAGAGGCCCATCGTTAACTGATTCACGTCCAAAATAATTGTACAATTTCAGCACTAGTTCGCGAGATTGACTGTTTAGAGTTTTCCCCCGTTTCGACATAGTAAGACTGTAATGTTTTTCTTGTTTAATAATCGTTAAGCAATCGGAGTCCAATTTATAGCCAGGTAAACGTAGTCAGTAAGATCAGTTCAATGAAAAAGCCGGATCAGAAGAAAATAACAGAGAGCACACCAAAAACGCACAGTCACTTCGCACAACAACAAAAGACTGCGTCATCATCATGTTATGGCGACATGACATGCGTCATCGACAGGCACTGGTGTTGCCAGCAACATCCACCTAAATTGCACCCAACATCAATGACCTTTCTATTTAATTTTTTTGTATTTTTATAGTTAGTTAAAAGAATAATAAATATGTATAATTAGGTTTTACTATAATCACAACGTGGTTATAAATTTATGGTGATTTTTCTTCACAAGTAATCATTGCATTCGATTCAACTTACAATCCTATCAGCTTTCGATTTTTAGAGTAACATCCCTAGTGTTTAAAAAGAAAAAGGGTTGACTGACGCAACATTGTAACGACGTTCAGTTCTTTAGATCAGAAATTGTTTATTATGTTTAGAATGGTTTATTAGTGAAAGCAAATCGTAAAATTACTCGTATCGGTCATTATTACAATAAATATGTAAACGTAATTGAAAAAAGTTAAGCAATTGTGCAGTTCTTATTTTATGCCCGCCGTTACAAGGTCACGTTGTTGAATTTTGATGAAATGTCAAAAGTGACCTATTATCTTGTCCCTACTTTATGTTTTGGCATATAGGTAGGGTAGGTTGAAAACAATTCGATCAATATTTCATATTGAAACATTTGTAACAGGTATAGCGGAGCATCTGTCCCGCGGAGTGGACGACGAGCACCGGCTCATAGCCAGATATGCCGCGAGATTGGCGCACGAGAATAGGACTATGGTTGGTTGAACTCTATTTATTTATTTATTTAAATTTTAAAACAGACAGTGTCCATATTATATTAATAACAAAAAAAATCTTAAGATAAAGATAAAGAAATATTTATTGCCAGTACATACAAGATGACCGTGTGTGGAAATTGTCCCATATTAAAAAAAAAATAATAATAAAAAGAAACAATAATAACATTACTTTACTAGCAATTGGGATATGCTCAGCTTTGTGGTGCACGAGGTGTCCCTGCGCAGCGCTGGTTTTCAGCATGCCCCATGCTCGAGCACAGATGTTAGTCGAGTTGAAAAGAAAAAAGAGTTTATAAGCGGGATTACATACAATATTATTTTACAATAAAATTCGTATCTATTCGTATACAAAAGAAATCTTAAAATCTATGTTAGTAAATAAAAATGAAAATCGAGGCAAATATTATTATTTGGCACTTGACCAGCACGCTCCATGCATAGTAGCCCAGTGCCACATAAAGGGGTCGTCAGTACGTGCCCCAAACACACTCAGAATTCTGAATTGAGTGTTTGTTGTAAATTAGATTGAAACTACCTACTAAACTCATTTTTCGTAATTCCAGCCTCGAGCCGGCAGATCCGCCTCGCTCACTCCAGAATTGGTAAGAATTTCATCTAAGCAAATTACGATTGTAGCACAGAATTCTAAACGGACAGAAGAGACACTCTTTAAAATCATTTAAATAAATAGCTGATCTAGTGCCTACGCCATAAAGTGCAATTCAAGTCATACAACACCTAACTACTTGTCTTGTACTACATCGCGCATGTTATTCTTTCAAACTACGTTAGGGATGCCATCTTATTATGAAACGATATAATTACCTCCCTTAGAAAAACATGAGTTCGGATTCTTGTAATTGGATGGCGAGCGCCAGTCCACTGAATTCGTCCGACTTATCGGGGCGTCCCGGCTTCTTATAGCTTCTTACCTAAAAATGTGGAGTGTCCCAGGCCTGACTGTAGACTGATAGACGTGGGAAGAATGAAAAAATAGTTAATTTTTACCCTATACTATAGAAGCCGTTATTCCAAAACCAATAGTTTTTATTTCACTTCGATACGATAAGTATTTACAAAGTTACTGTACATAATTAATCTGCTTAAAACTTTTCTATTACCTCGCTTAGTTCGCTGGTCGCGTGACGTCATCGTATCCGACAGAATAGCGAGAGAATGGAATCCGATGACGTCATGAAATTCGGCGCATTCACCGGAAACAATAGCGCGTGGTCATTTTTAAGAATATATTAAAAAATAATTGTGAAGTATTTTGAAGGGCTACAGAAAAGAAAATTATGTCATATTTTAAGTTTAAATGTATATATTTCAAAAATATATAAATATAAATACCTTTCACAAACCCATTGAAATAGTCATCATCATCATTATCATCATCATCAGCCGTTGGTAATCCACTACTGAACATAGGCCTCACCCATAAAGGGGGGTTTTGCCAATACTCGACACGCTTGGCAGGCGGGTTGTCGAGCGCAGTTCGATGGTTTATTTTTTGCAGAGGACGCTGCTGCCTCCTCTGGATCTGTTAACCCTTAGCCGGCTGTTACGGCAACCACGGGGAGAGAGGGTGTAGCACTATTCTAAAGCCGGTAACTCCACGGCATGAAATAGAGTAACAATTGGTAATTGTTCTCAGGGTCGTTCATCATCGGAAGGTTCTGAAGTGGACGCGGCGAGACAACAACGCGAGCTGATCTCTCAGCTGGAAGCTAAGAACAGGGAGATCATGAGGGAAATCGCCAGACTTAGGTATCATCCTACTAATATTATTAATGCGAAAGTTTGTGAGGATGGATGGATGGATGTTTGTTACTCTTTTACGCAAAAACTACAGTACGCAATTTCAAAACCACACCAACCACAAACTTGTTAATTACACATTTTTGTAATAGCTAGTATTAAATGTTTTGACAGACGTCAACAAGAAGCGGAATCCCAAACAAACTCGAACGCAGGCGCTGCCCCGCCGTTAGTATCAGAGCTGAGAGCCTTGAGGCAGAGGAAGGACGAGCTCGAAGGACATCTCTCATCGCTGCAGGACTCCAGGAAACATCTCATGCAGCAACTTGAGGGGCTCATGAGGATGCTCAAGGTACGTTACATACTGTTAAGGACGGGGCGGCTACGCTAGGGGTGCTTCGAGCGGAACTCATACTTGCTTGCTACAGCTATAGAGTTGTAGGCATTAGAATAAAATAATATAAAGGAAAAAAATGACCAACAGAGCAAATTACAATTCATTCCAATCTTATAAAAATTACCGCAAGGCGAAAATGAATTCTGCAGCAATTTGAGCAGAGATTCGACAAAACAAGTATACGAAACAAGATATAACGTGATTACTACTCGACGACGGCTGAAGGCAAAGTGTCGAGAGCCGCCGAGCGCCTGCTTCTATACCGTTCGGCCGTCCTACCCGCTCCTATACACTATTTGTACGACGTGTTTATATAAACAGCTGTCAATAGAATCAGTCTGTCAGATGGGTATGTCACTGTCAAATAACATTGACAGATATACATCGTCTGACATTGACGTTGCAGCTGACATGTTCTTTTCTCCATGCAAATTTTACAACTGGTGATAAAATATATAATCCTCTTATCCTTGGTTTTTTCACCGTTTTATTAGATTAATGTGTAGATATAATAAAGTTAATAAGATAAAATTATAAGTATAAACTTAAAACATATTATATTTGTGTATTCATAATATGTTATATAGCTTTGTGTATAGATTGCAATTAGTTGTATTTTAATATTTATGTAGTGTGGCTTATTATTATAGTTTAGTATCAAGCTATATATATGATTGCTGATTGTGTTTAAATTCAAAAGCCCTTATTGGTTTATTTCCTTCGTTTGATGTTCAAACTCCCTACGTGTTATTGGCAAAGTTGAGGTGTTATATGCACTTTTACAAGCCACAAAATAAGAATTAAATATAATAAATAGTGGAAATAGAACAGAAATTGAATGATTAAGTGAGATGACTAATCTGAGTCGTGTAAGGAGAAATAGTGAATGAATAATGAGTTTAGGCCGCGGTGCCGCCGAGAGAAGTGTTAGATTATCAAATCGGAGTGACGTTTGGTCAAGCACTTTACGCCAGCCTTGATATTTATATTATCTTATAGGTAAAACATATCTCGGTAAATAAAAGTGAATACAGTACAATCAATACAGTAATTTACTCGTATCAACACATGTTAATAATTAATATGGCTTGTAATCGCCATTCCGCGCGACCTGTTCCATAGCGCATATAGCATATTCATAGAACGCACCGCACACGCATTGACCGAAATAATCACCGTTGTCTGAAAGAAATGCAATGAAAATTAATAACCCTGATCACATAACAATTTATGTGAGAACTAAATAAATAATTATAATTAAGCTAGGCTTAATTATATTGGGCTATTATAATTTGCCATCTTCTTAGATGGTAAATATTACAAAAAAATATTTATTTTAAGCGCCTAAGAAAATACGCAGATATGAATAAAAAGGGAATAATTTTCCATTCAACTATTTGTGGTTGGCTCTGGATCTGGCCTTTATTTTTGAATTGCAAATTTTTTATAAATATTTGAATTTCTATTTCAAGAAATGAATTGATTTTGAACTGAAGTTTATTTCTGTGGTATTAATTTTGTGTGTATTTAGTTCTAAGTAGCCGAAATAAAAAGCAATTATTTACCTATTTTCACGTAAATTTGAGTCAGTTAAATATTATTTTACTCAGAAATTTAGTATTTAGACGACTTTCACAACAAAGCATTGTCATTTTTTCAAACCGGTAAGACGTCAATACGATTCAAAAATGTTAGATATTCTAAACCTCTCACAGCAATATTTACAAAACAGTCGGTGGTTCGAGTTCGATTAATCAAAAATATTTTATAAAAATAAAAGTAGTACACTTATTAGATCATAATTGAAATAATCTTTCATATTGTGCATTAAAACTTATAAAAATTCAGTATTTTAACTGTAAAATCACGTCTGTTAACTCACACAATCAGCAAAATTCGTATACGGTCCCTTAACTAAAATTAAAATTCATACCATCGTCCTCCATAGAACCAGAACGTTCATCGTAATATTGGTGTAAGGACTCATCGTGTTTCTGTTTCGCCATTCTACTACATTCAATCATCGCAGATATAACATTATAATTACAAGGGTCGTCGTTATAATAATAGTTGTCCCAATGGCGTTGCTGCAATTTCTGTATCATTTTTTCCCCCTCCATTTTCACATCATGCAGATCATGATGAGAATTGCTATGCGAAAGCATGACATGCTTCTTAGCTATCTGCGCTAGCACGTATTCTTTGATAAATTTTATCAATTCCATTGGCTTTATTATTTCGAAAACTTTTATACCGTAAACTTTTATATCCTTTAGGATTTCGAACGCTTTTTTTATCAGATCGACGTTGTTTCTATCAGAAACCGTCTGAATGTAGTTTACGTCGAGGTTTCCTTCAATATCCGATGCTGGAGCTTGCTGATCGTCGGTCGTCAGTTGGTCGATGACTTTCCCGTGAGTAAAGGAAAGTGTTATTGAAACAACACAGAGATATATAAAGTACTTCATTTTGCGCGATGCAATTTGAAAAGGACAATATACTGTAAGACACTACAGCGAATATGAATATCCTTACAGCAATCTTCAGTCCTTTTATACGAAATAATAAATGCGCAGTCGATTAAAATATGTCTGGAATTTGCCTCATGTATGATTAAAACGGCATAAAATATTTTTATCTTAGTGAAATGCTAAAAATGCCGCAAGTGACAATTTTATCAAAATCTTGCGTCAATAAACATTGCTTAGGAAAATTTTATAGCTTTTGTACACGTGGCTTTCGTAACCAATAACCATATTATAATAGCTCCAAGCTATCACAAGTACATACATACAAGTTATATGTATTTTGGTCTTATGTATATTATATCCGGGGGCATGGCAATACCTCCACTGATAGCTCCAGCCACGGCCGTACCAATGGTATTGTTTAATTTTCGCATTTTTGCCGTTCACATAAGCCCGCTCCAACAATGGCCTGGTTGCAAAATGATGTAGTAATATAAGCCGGTTCAATAAAGAAACGAATCCAAAATGGCGGCGCTAATCATGTCCTCTCACTTGCTACACTAGTTAGAGCCTAGTGTGCAAGCGAGAAAACATGATTTTTAGAGATCATTTTAGATTCGTTTCTTTATTGAACCGACTTATACCAAATGGGGTGCATCTACCAGTCAATCAGAACCACTTTCGAAAGAAAGTATTGCAAATTTCGCAAATAGCTTGAGGGAAAGATGCACCCCCTTTAGTATTACTACCACATTTTGTAGCACGTTGTATATCAACTAATCACAGAAGTCCTTATTACTTCGACCTGACTCTTATTTCAACCAGCATAATCATTTCTTGATCCCCAGGTCAGGCAAAGTGTTAAATATTGGATTTTTTCATTAGGAATTATCTCAATAACTGCCTGGAGTCTGGAAATGTGCCCGGTAGATGGCAATAGGCTCCTCGCCCCCTATTACATGGGACCAATAACATACTGGCGAAATGTGGGTGTATCTACTATGGGACTGAGTCCTGGGTACAACTCTGCCTACCCCTTCGGGAAAAAGGCGTGAATGTATGTATGTATGTATAATCATTACCCATCAAATTAATTTTAATATTCAAAACACAAAATATTGTCAAACTACGAATGTCATCCTCCTTGCGTCGTATTGATCATTTCTAAGGGTCTGGCCTCCTTATCCTTTTTCTTACTATGTTACGCCATAGATCTCTATTGCTGGCCGACTTGTCATTGTACACTGAGAAGTTGTGTGTAGTACAGATCTAGTCGTACCGACATCCTCTTGGTATTTTGCCTTCAACTTTGCTGGTAACCATTCCCCAGGTTGTCGCTCTTCGATAGCCTGGCAATAATCCAAAACACTCAAGTACGAGTATTAGGTTGATACATGAGGATGGTTGATTATCTTGAGCATTGGTTCATCATGCGGTCCAGCTACTCCGTAGCATTTTTCTTCAACACCTTTAGGGTCTATGTATCAGCACCAAAAAAAAGAGACAAGATCTGTTCTTTCACGCTTTATGGAGTTGAGACATGGCGCTCTTAGCCATTCAAATACGTCGGCGCACGTCAGCCACAAGAGCCGGTATTGGTTATTGTAAAGCCGAGGTAAATGAACTTGTCTACTATTTAAAAGTCAAGCGCCCCGCTGTGCCCTAGTAGTTTCGTGCGTTCTATGACCATGATCTTAGTTTTGGCTCTATTTATAATAATAATAATAATTTGAATTTATACTCTAACAGAACGGGTTACCCCAATTACACTGCTCGAGTCAATTCATATGGGTTATGTGGACAACCCATATTGTCAGAGTTTCAGGTCGCCAAGATTCCTACAAGGCCTCCGACATGACCTAACGACTGCCTCCTACATATCTTATAGGAAACAGCCGGGACCTACAGTTTAACGTGCCATCCAAAACACGGTACATTTATCGAAGATCTCTTTATCTTATCCAGCCGGCAGACCATTTACGATTCAGATTTCAGCTAGGATAGTAGCGGCATAGCGAAAATTTGTTACAGTCACACCGCCGATTCGCACTCCTCCATCCCAGTCATCGAGGTGGACCTGTCTTATAATGAACTCGCCGTATGCTTTTAAGAGTGTTGGAGATAGTATGCATCCCTAGCGAACGCCTTTACCAAAGCTAAAGGATTTCGATGAAGGGTTCTCAATTCTTACTACGCCTTGGCTGTTGCAGTAAAGTGATTGAATGCGGGCCATTAAAGATCTGGAATTCCCAGGTTTGACAAAACCTGCCACAAACAGTTCCAGTTGACGCAGTCTAAGGCTTTGTTGAAGTCAATGAAACATGATTACCGGCATGTAAAATCCATATGCATTCACAATTACTTGGCTTATGTTAGTTAGTAGATACTGAACCACTGAACTGAATGGTAGAGGTACGCGTGAGCATATCTGCTCACATTGACTGCTGCATTAACGGAACCAGCCTGCTCCTGCGAGATTTACTAGTCCAGATAAGGGATGCGGTTGTTGCCCATTCCAGGTTACGGTACAGTAGTGGTCGCATTCTTTGGTCGAACCCTTCTTGTGGAATGAGACAAATCGGGTTCCATGACCATGTTGCTCCAATCTAGTTGTGAACCTGAGATCTAGCGAGTTCTTCTAATATACCTATAATATGCTGCTATCACCAATTCAGAGATCCTTCACCGGAAATGGTAGGCTGTAAAACCATCAGTATCAGTCATATTCCATAACCATAACGTACTGTTCTAGGCAAGGCCTTAAGTTAAAACTTGGTTTACAGTAGTCTAGAATTAGACTTATTATTAATGACTTAAAAGTGCGTGCGTTTTAAACCTTTCTTTAAAGAAAAGGGGAGATAGGGTATGTTCTCTCAGCGCTTACTCAACAACTGGTATGTGAATTTTGAAACAACAAAGATACCGAGAGAGAACGTACTAACGTACGGGGATCTAATGGGACCTAATTTGAGCTTTCCATTTTCGAGAAGCCAGCATCAACTCCCCTTTTCTTTAAATCAATGATTTGAACATAATATCTATTAAGTACTACTAATCTATTTTGTGCTTTAGTCATATTGGTCATATATACTTTTTTTTTTTTGTGATAGTGAGTAACAAGACGAGCAAATCAGGTGCCTGATGGTAAGCATCATGATTGCCCATATCAGACACAGTGTCACCCAGTGTTTTAAAATTCTAAATCCTACGCGGCACTGCATTGCGCCTGTCACCCTGAGATATTAGTTGTTGAAACTCGTCATGCCCAGTATTTCGCTGGAAACATTGTCCTTCAGACCAGAACACAGTAATGTTAGCATATAACTGCTTGGGGGATGAATAACTGGCAAAGTTGTGGTACTTCCCCAGGCGGCCCCCTGCTAAAGAGGCCTACCACTACAAAAAACATTATGTAGGTATTACTCGTCCTACAAGCTACAATATAGGGGCTGTATTTATACGAGCTGCCTGTCTATGGAAATAAAATGAATGCATTCAACAACTATGAGCTTTTATACAAATAGAGACGTAGAGAGTACCTATATAACTCATTAAAAACAGCCCTACATCGTAACCAAACCAAACCAAATTCTTTTGTACCTACTTTCGTAAAGAATAAACGCAGCTTTGTTTCCATCACTCATTAATGTAAAAGATAGAAGAGATATATAAAACCCGGTTGTCAGAAAGAGATAAACACAGGTTCACAGCTACGTGAGAAGCAAACCTTATACGTGTAACATCGGCGCAAGAGAAGGTGCGACTGATTTGACTCAAGCCAATTAGCTTGACGTGAGTTCGCCACGCAAAGCAGGGTAAAACACATCTACCTCAGGTTATATTAAAAAACATTGTTCAACAGAGTTATTTATTATCAATGAGCAGAATTAATACAGTTGTTGTAATCATTAGCAACAATAACAGAGGAATCTTGGAGGTCAAACAATAATTCATTATCTCTCCAGGGAGCTGCAGTTCCTGCAGCAAAAAGCATTCCTATGTAGTCTGAAAACATAAGATTATTATGGCGACAAAGCAGCAAAGCATAGTGAGGGGCGTTCGACTTCCATACAAAATAAAAATACACAAATATTAATAAAGAAAGAATAATTTTTAACTCAAACTAAGCCTTTAAGCCTTATGGCCTTTAATTGCGGCAAAACTTATTTGGTTAAAGAAAACTTTAAGGTTTATCGTATTTATGAAAATTGTAAAAAAAGTAGTTTTTAGGATATACTACTACTATGGGACTGAGTCCTGGGTATACCTCTCTACCCCTTCGGGAAAAAGCGTGATTGTATGTTTATGTTACTTTTTATTACGATAAACCCACGGGAACGAAGACCACGCAGTCGAAACCACAGGCCAGTTATACATAATAAAAAAAAATGTAAATGTAAAGTGGACTCCTTTTCCGCACTTAGACTCTAATCTGGTCCGTTGTGCGTGAAGTCCTGGCTAATCTAGCCAGCCTAACTCCGTCCCAGTTATACATAATTTAAACCTTCCTATTTAATCATCCATCCATAGGTGAAAACCGCTATAAAAATCCGTTCCGTGGCTTAGGAGGTGTTACCGGTTATGTAGATAGACGGGACAGATGAGGGAAGCGACTTTCTTTCACACCTTAAAACTGGGTGAATAGAGACAGCAGGGTGAATAGAAATAAACTGGTCATGTTTGTAATTCCCCAACATGAACTTTGGCGTCAGATTTGAAGAGGCTGTTGGTGTTGATAAGTTTTTTGTTCACAACATAAAAGCCATGAAGGAGACGCCAATGTTGCTGTTGGAAATATAAACATGACCAGTTTGTTTCTATTAACCCTGCAGTCTCTATTCACCCCGTTTTACGATACTGTGTAATGATTATTAAACAAGCATAATACATGTATATTATACCAGGTGCTCGGTACTGAAAGGAGTAGTATAATTTAAGGAGCCCCCCACCTTTATTTACCGGTCTAACAGAACAAGTCGCATGTGAAATAATTGCAAAATAAAAGGGACTTGTTAAACCTAAATGATATATATTTTTATCTCAAAGTATATCTTACATATGACGTCGTCACCATTACTGCAAAGGGCTGATGCGGATATGGCGTCCTTTTTGCACCAATTTTTAAGCTCTGAAAAAAAAAAGCATTTTCTGTATTAAAAGGTACATAAAATAATTGAACATTAAGTTTAGCGTATCTGAAAATGGCCCGCATTAACTCTGTACCCATAGATGTACTGGTAATTATCCAGGATAAGGTACATCCAGACGACGTTACGCTTGAGACTTTCCACATAACGCTTGCCGAAACGCGGTCTTTGCTCTAGTACCTAATCTAGGAACTGAGTAGACGGTTAGTGGCGGGCCGCATAGAAGCCAATCATCATTGGACCATACTATAACCACCACTGACCAATCCAAGAGCTCCGAAAGTTATAGGTTCCGCTATATGTATTTAAAGTAACGCGTAAGACAGTAATACATACCTTCTTCCTGTGATGCTCCCAACACCTCTTCTGAACCTAAGTTCTGTTTTATATCCTGCATACATTTGTCTAATGAGATGAGAACCTGAGCAGTACATTCCAACGATCCTTGGCCAGGTAAACGTAATGGTTTCTTAACATTAGATACTTTACTCTGATAGTGCATTGGTGTGTGCATGGGGACAGCCCCAACTTTATTAGACTTCTTCATCCATTCCATGAAATTTTTCGCATTAGCGTGCTCACCAAGTCCGATAATATCCAGTATATATTTTACGTCATTCTCATATTCCTCCCTTAGAGGCACAGGTTGGATAACCTTTCCGTAGGCCACGCAGGATATAGCTACGATAGCGAGGCATATGAAGTACTTCATGTTGGACCTATGTGAGCGTAAGAATACTAAAGTAGAATTAATTTTTGCCTACAATTTCTTGGACTTTATACATGTAATGTCATTTTGAAATGTATGGAATTCATATAAAAAAATCCATAAAAAATAATATGATAATGACCTGAAAATACCGCAAATATATATAAAATATTAGTTTATCAAGTACTAGGCATGCCTTTTAAGTTCTGTCGTTTCCATATTTCTGGTTTCCATCTTCCATTACTATGTTTTGGTCTGAAGGGCAATGCTTCCAGCGAAATTACTGGGCATGACGAGGTAAAACTAATATCTCAGTGTAACAGGCGCAGTGCAGTGCCGCGCAGAATTTTGAATTTTAAAATATTTGGTGGCACTGTCTCTGATATGGGCAATCATGCTGCTTACCATCAGGCACCTGATTTGCCCATCTTGTCACTCACTTTCATAAAAAAAAAATAGTTTATAGTTGTTCAGGGTCTCATGATGGAGCAGGAAAAAGAGGGTTTATTTTTCTGATTCACTCAGCCCGTATCCACCCACTTATAGGTCCATCTTGGTGACACCTTTTCTGGTCACGTGCTAGTCTCATCCATGGGTTTCCAACAAAGAAATCGGCAGGCGGTCGGCATCAAGGTCGTTGTCCTTCTCTGGTACTAATACCATACTGTCCTAACCTTGGTCCACCGATTCTCGTCCCGTCTTGGCAAGTGCAACAAAGATGCACTAGCGAAAAGTAATGCTTCTATGAGGTTCCGTGATTCTATTTTGCTTACTAGCTCGCGACTTTATTATATGCGTAGAATTATCACCTCGTTTTAATATAAGCCTGTACAAATTCCTATACATCCTTCCTATATCTTAAAAAACATAACTGGCAAAGTGTGGGTGTATTATGGGATTGGGCCCTACGTACACCTCTGCCTACCCCTTTTTTTATTTATTTATTTATTTTTATTTATTAAACGCACATAACATATTACAACCACATAAAAAGAAGTATTAAATAAATAAATAATAAAATAATAAAAATTAATAATAAGTTTCAATCTGGATCGTAACATAAAAACATGTGCGAACATCTAATTTAAAATAGTAACATGTCGCGAAGAAAACAGCAACAAAAGAACATATATTTAATCTATACTTCTATACAAATATTATAAAGAGAGAATCTTTGTTTTTTTGTTTTTTTTGTTTGTAACGAATAGGCTCCAAAACTACTGGACCGATTTTAAAAATTCTTTCACTTATGGATAGCTTAATTCAGTGTGAGTGACATAGGCTATATGAGATTTTGAAAAATATTAGGGATCCGTAAGAAAACTGCAATATTGTGAACCAAGGCGTCACATATATTCATTAATTTGCGTGCGCTGTGAAATCTATTGATGGTAGAATAAAATAATGTACTAGAGGTTTGTAGTACTTACTAATATCTACAAAATAGTCCACGGATATTTCATCCATCTATTTTGGTTTAGTAACAATAATCGAAACAGACATAATATGAATGCGCTGTAATAAGTATTGGAGGTAAAATAAAGTAATGTACTAGGGGTTTGTAGTACTTATCAATACCTTCAAAACAGTATACATAGATTATATCCATCTTTTTTGGTTTAGTCACAATAATGGAAAAAGTGATTATTTTTCATGGGGTGTGAAAACTATCGGTGGTAGATTAAAGTAATGTACTATAGGGGTTTGAAGTAATTATCAATACCTACAAAACAGTATACATAGATTATATCCATCTTTTTGGTTTAGTCACAATAATGGAAAAAGTGATTATTTTTCATGCGGTGTGAAAACTATTGGTGGTAGAGTAAAGTAATGTACTAGGGGTTTGTAGTACTTATCAATACCTACAAAACAGTATACATAGATTATATCCATCTTTTTTGGTTTAGTCACAATAATGGAAAAAGTGATTATTTTTCATGCGGTGTGAAAACTATTGGTGGTAGAGTAAAGTAATGTACTAGGGCTTTGTAGTACTTATTAATACCTACAAAGCAGTATACATAGATTATATCCATCTATTTTGGTTTAGTCACAATAATCGAAGCAGTGATTATTTTTCATGCGGTGTGAAAACTATCGGTGGTAGATTAAAGTAATGTACTAGGGGTTTGTAGTAATTATCAATACCTACAAAACAGTATACATAGATTATATCCATCGTTTTTGGTTTAGTCACAATAATCGAAGCAGTGATTATTTTTCATGCGGTGTGAAAACTATTGGTGGTAGAGTAAAGTAATGTACTAGGGGTTTGTAGTACTTATCAATACCTACAAAACAGTATACATAGATTATATCCATCTTTTTTGGTTTAGTCACAATAATCGAAGCAGTGATTATTTTTCATGCGGTGTGAAAACTATTGGTGGTAGAGTAAAGTAATGTACTTGGGGTTTGTAGTACTTATCAATACCTACAAAACAGTATACATAGATTATATCCATCTTTTTTGGTTTAGTCACAATAATCGAAGCAGTGATTATTTTTCATGCGGTGTGAAAACTATCGGTGGTAGATTAAAGTAATGTACTAGGGGTTTGTAGTAATTATCAATACCTACAAAACAGTATACATAGATTATATCCATCTATTTTGGTTTAGTCACAATAATCGAAGCAGTGATTATATTTCATGCGGTGTGAAAACTATTGGTGGTAGAGTAAAGTAATGTACTTGGGGTTTGTAGTACTTATCAATACCTACAAAACAGTATACATAGATTATATCCATCTTTTTTGGTTTAGTCACAATAATCGAAGCAGTGATTATTTTTCATGCGGTGTGAAAACTATCGGTGGTAGATTAAAGTAATGTACTAGGGGTTTGTAGTAATTATCAATACCTACAAAACAGTATACATAGATTATATCCATCTTTTTTGGTTTAGTCACAATAATGGAAGCAGTGATTATTTTTCATGCGGTGTGAAAACTATTGGTGGTAGATTAAAGTAATGTACTAGGGGTTTGTAGTAATTATCAATACCTACAAAACAGTATACATAGATTATATCCATCGTTTTTGGTTTAGTCACAATAATCGAAGCAGTGATTATTTTTCATGCGGTGTGAAAACTATTGGTGGTAGATTAAAGTAATGTACTAGGGGATTGTAGTAATTATCAATACCTACAAAACAGTATACATAGATTATATCCATCTTTTTTGGTTTAGTCACAATAATCGAAGCAGTGATTATCTTTCATGCGGTGTGAAAACTATTGGTGGTAGAGTAAAGTAATGTACTAGGGGTTTGTAGTACTTATCAATTCCTATAAAACAGTATACATAAATTATATCCATCTTTTTTGGTTTAGTCACAATAATTGAAGCAGTGATTATTTTCATGCGGTGTGAAAACTATCGGTGGTAGATTAAAGTAATGTACTAGGGGATTGTAGTAATTATCAATACCTACAAAACAGTACATATATATAGATTATATCCATATTTTCTGGTTTAGTTACAATAATCGAAGCAGTGATTATTTTTCATGCGGTGTGAGCCGGGGCGGGTCTCTAGTTATATATACGAGTATAACTATTGCCGATAAAATGTAAATTGATTGTTTATAATAGTGTACTCTGACCGGAATCTGAACGGCTTGATCTAAAATTAAGAATATGTTTAATTGAACTAACAAATTGACTCAGTTTTGGAGTAAATAAATATATCAATATCAGTTTGACTCAATAAAATTTCATTGTACTTGCGTGCCATTCTAGTTAACGGGTTGTAGACAGAGATATTGGACTTAAATATATTTAGGACAAAAAGATTCTGTTTATGAGAACTGCGTTCTCTATACCTAATATTAAAGGAGATTTCCGATAAAAGTCCTGCGGGGCTATTGTGGAACTCGGTGACGATCACTTTAGTGACTATTAACTCGATTTGACAGTTCTAGTTACTAACTACAAATGTCAAACAGCTGGTTTCGTATTGGCGCTCTCCAGTTAGCAACTGAGATGACGTCAAAATCACTAGGCGTGTATAATAGTCACTTAAAACATAATTTTCCAGCTGTTTTTTCGTATCGATACTTTTAAAACTGGAATTGGGGAAGTCTTAATTGTTCACTGTGACGTCACTTGTGATTATCACTGAAGGTTTAGGATAGACATTGCTCGAGACCAGTGTTTATTATGGATTATTAAAAGTCACTAGCGAATGAAATTGTTAAACTCGCCAATTTTGGTGTGCTATATTAAAGGAGAGGATTTTTGAAGATATTGACCGCTTGATAACTTATTTATTGTTTTATTTGGAAGACATGACTTACGTTAGTAGAAGTAGAAAATATTTAGGTAGTACTTATTAGTACTTATTAAGTATTTATTCACGAATAGGTAGTAGATAGTAAAGAGCTAAGTACATAAACTTATTATCATTATTATGATAATAAGGCCGCTTACTACCGGACTAGATGGAAATCTATGGGAGAGGCTTATGTTCAGCAGTGGACGTCCTATGGCTGTGATTATGATAATGACTGCAATGTAAACATTGGAAATTTGTAGGTGAATTTAATAGATAGATAACACTTTTATTGATACCACAATACATAAAATTAACAAAATGATACTAAAAAACTAAAACATGAGTAACAATAATAACAATATAATAACATGCATCGATAACATGTTTTTAAAAAATACTGACTAATTTGAGTACTTAAAAACATTCGTCTATGTTAGTTATTTTCCAGGTCAGAAAAAAGTATTTTATTGGATTTTTCAATCAGAGTTTTTTTTAAGTACCAGCCTGGAGTCCAGAATTGTCCCGGTTAAGGCACGGTGCTAAGCTAATTCTCCCTCTCGCTCACACGTACCCACATTTTTGAAGATATAAAAAAAAATACATGTTATTACGTACGTAAAATAAAGACAATTAGGAACTAGAAAATAACAATACAAAGATTTAGTAAAAAATCCAATTTCATCCAAACGAGAATTAGCTTGGCACCGCGCCTTAATGGCAATAGGCTCGCCTCTTATTGTACGGGATTTAAAAGTATTACAGGTGTATGTGGGTGTACCTATTACTACAGGAGTGGGTCCTGGGTACACCTCTTACAAGTTCACTTTATGGATGCACTGATACAATATGACTTGCGTAACTTGACGAGTCTGAACATAGGCTCTGCGAATTTTAGCGCATATACTCGTGAAGAAAGCTGTTCAATCTTATTATAACAATATTTTTCGCGAGTTTACATGCGTTATAGTTCGTAGAGCCTATGTTCAGATTCGTCAAGTTGCGCCGGCCGTAGTGTGAAGTCGACTAAAAAAAGGTAAATAAAATTATATTCCCAGTAAATTGAACAAATTTAATAAATTAATTTATTAAACATTAGCAGCATTAGTAATAATTGATTGAATTTGGCGTTACTTTTCGGAACTCCATTGCAAACTCCTAGAACAAGAATATTTAGTTTTTAGTTCCGATTTTTTAGTGTCAAAAGGCGGGCACTGTGCATGTTGTGTTTGACACTAAAAAATCGGAATTAAAAACTAAATATTCTTGTTCTAGGAGTTAGCATTAGTAATATTATTTAAATAATTTACAAAAATAAATGAAACCTCTTTTGAAGATTGATTCTGACCGCTTCTCCTTTAGTTTTGGCGTAGAAATAATAGCCAATATATCTGAAAACATATTTAAGACACATTAAGAAATAAGCATTTATTGCATAATTTTCAACCAGTTTCTACCAAATTTTGCATTAAAGTTTGACCCTCGGTCCCTATTTGTTATTTCAGTGTCTATCTAAAATCTAAACTATCTACATACCAAATTTAATAATAATTTCAGCCCAATTGGTTCAGTAGTTTTGGCGTGAAAGAGTGACTAACACCCATCCATCCATCCATCCTAGAGTTAGAACTCACTAGTTCACCTGTTACAAACATAACTTTTTTACATTGTACTAAGATTTGATATATAAAGGTATAATAATATTAGTAGGAAATACAAATATATAATATCTCTCACATGCAACGTTACGACCATTCGATTCGCCATGAATACCACCCATAAGTCCCTTCACTAGACTCAGACGAATCCTCTTCAAGCGATTCATCAGATTCTTCCCAATAATTTTGGAGTGGGATTGGAATTATAATATTATCGTCAGTCAATTTAGCAAGATACGCCTTATTTTTCACAAACATCTGCATTTCCTTCAAATTATTATTCACTTTGAACCCGTCAATTTTATCACCACGTCTAATAGAATCCAGTAGACCGTCTTCGGGTTCATACTCTGCTCCTAGAGGCACAGTTTGGATAATCTTCCCATAGGCCTCGGACGATATCGCTACTATAGCGAGGCATATGAAGTACTTCATTTTGGATATATGTGAACGTAAGACTTACAGAAAAGAATATTAGAATGATTTTCTTACTATTTACTAGGATTTTATATACGAATAATTTTGTTTTTAAAATGTATGGAATTTCTTTAAATATAATTAAAAATCGTAAAATATGTTAACCTAATAAAAGTTTAAATGTTAATTGCCTGAACATACCACAGATAAGTTTATCAACAATAATCCAGAGCTGATTCACAGTGCGACAGTGTTAAGCGCTGTGTCAACTAAACTAATAATTTATAGGAATGTGATAGGGCCGTAAGCGGCAAAAAAACCTCAAGATAATTCT
The DNA here is from genome assembly GCA_947063395.1 of Hemistola chrysoprasaria. NCBI lineage: Eukaryota > Metazoa > Arthropoda > Insecta > Lepidoptera > Geometridae > Hemistola > Hemistola chrysoprasaria. Next base: position 5,585,367 of record OX346733.1, on the reverse strand, counting down.
TTAAAGATTACATAATATTGATCCTGCCATCCTTATACGTTTACAATAGTTACTTTTCCCCAGGTCAGACAAAGTGTTAAATATTGGATTTTTCCATTAGGAATTATCTCAATATTTGCCTGGAGTCTGGAACTGTGCAGGTAGATGACTGATGACAAAAGGCTCGCTCCCTATTACATGGAACCAATAATATACTAGCGAAATGTGGGTGGTACCTACTGTGGGAATGAGTCCTGGGTACACCTCTGCCTACCCCTTCGGGTAAAAGGCGTGATCGCATGTTATGTTTTTTTAACTCAACGTAATTTGCCGCTTAAAATTTTATAAAAGTAGATGATTGATATTGGTAGTGATATTATTTTATTTCTTTATTTATTCGTAATTCAACTAATTTGATTATTACTTGCAAGTACTATCACTTAATATGATTTTATCGTTAATCACTCGCCTCCATTGCATTTACGAGCCTTATGGCGCTGAATTCAAAAGAGTTATATAAATGAAAATATAAGCAATAAAACAAGAGTTATTACTGAAATGTTGTTTTTGGTAGGAAACAGTAGTTTTAACAAGAAAAAGAATGGAACTGAATGGTTTTTGAAAGAGAAGAATGTATGAAAATATGCAATGTTCTGATTATAGATGGAGAAAGAGTGGAACAAGTAAAAGAGTGTGTATATCTGGGTTCACAGTTTACAAGGGATGGAAAGTATGACTGACAAGGGTTTTGGCAGTAAATCAAGTGTATGGGGCGTTACATACCTTTATGAACAGTCAGAATGTGTCTTAAATGGCAAGATAAGCTGTCCATAGAAGGATATAATCCCCACACTTATGTGTAGTAGTGAATGTTGGGTCTGCCAGAAGAAGCACGAAAGTAAGATTAATGCTGTAGAAACTTAGAGTAAGGATTGTGAAGCTTGTTCCGAGATTGACCGTTTGTGGTAAAGCAATTCAACGTCATTGTGTAGAAATTTAGTGTAGACACTCGACTCGACCATACAAAAACCGCGCTATAACTACCTACTACACAGACACTGCACACATGGAGTTTTGTATACGTGCAGGAGTGTGTGTGTGAGGTGATTTCCCATATAAGCGAGGCTCTTGGAGAGCTCAGTCTCGCTGGCGGGGTGAGGAAGGCCCTACTGGGCGGATGACAGTGTCCACTCTATACTTAGTATTATTACCTGTTCTATGACTGGAGTGACCTTGATGGGCAAAGTGAGGAATAGGAATAGGTGTGATAAGGGAACGCTGTGGCGTGTTAGAAGATGTAGTGACAAAGATAGAGAAAGGAGTGCTTAGGTGGTTCGGAGATGTGGAGAGGAAGCACGAAAGGCAAAGGAGATCTATAGGTAAGGCGAGTGTGAATGGTCAAGTCAGTAGGGGTCGACCTAGGCATACATGAACAAGTTGATGTTATCTTATGGAAAGGCCAGGTCAAAAGTACCAACAACCGACGAGCATGCATGAAGAATGTGATGAAAGTGGAAGAAGCGAAAGATCGTAGCAAGTGGAAAGAAATAGTCTCTGCCTACCCCAAAAGGGAACAAGGCGTGACTGTGTATGTATGTATGTATGTAGTATATTTTTAAAACGTGCGGAATTCCTATAAATATAATTAAAAAGTCCTAAAATATGGTTGAGTTAGTAAAAATATTATGAAAATTACTTGAAAATTCCACGAATCCCTAGTTTATCGACAACTAATATTTTTTTCAACACGCGTGCTCGTAAAGATCACGCGTGTTGATGATCACTCATTTATGTTCACAATGCATCTCATTACGCCCTAGAACTTTTTACTTTACATTAAAAGTTTATAATAATGCAAGTATGTTTTTTCCTCGTTTTGTGTGTTGAAAATGGTCGTATGAAACGAGTATTCAATGAACATTTCGCATTTCAGCTAACTGTTAACAATACCGCCTCGTGCGTAATTTTAGCCCCAGAGAAGATAAGATATTTAGCATACTTGTGTGTAATGTACTATAATACCTACCTACCTACCTCGCTCATTTATAAAACTCACAGACGCTCTACGAAGTCGATTTAAGGCTATAGACTGTCTCTCTTGACCCTGATCTGCATTATATTTGTGCAGTAAACATAGACTGGTAAAAGGGTCCTTGCGGCCTGCAATAAAGCAATATCACGTTGTGCCGTAAAATGTCACAAAAAGCACTGGAAGTTCTTGTCCGCGAATTGATAAAAACCGTCGAAAGTCTAGTGTGTAAAGTGGGAACGCTGGAAACCAAAATCGAGAAGCAATCTGAAGAAATAATAAAATTATCTTCCTTCCAAGAAGATTCGAATACTCGAAAATCGGCAACGAATACTCCGAAAACCGTGGGTACTTCAAAAACTTCACAACGTCCCCAACGGAATGCTCGAACAACAGCAGCGGCAGCTATTTCGGACTTAATCCGTCCCGCTTCATCGAAGACTGCGAAGGCGACTAAAACACCGACTACAACATGCGCGAGGGAGAAGCTAAACGTAAATATTGCCTCGGACGCAACACCGCCTGCGCCGGCAGTGAAACATCAACATCTCATGTCACTGCATCGGGCCACTACATCTACATTTGAGCGCGCGAATAACGAGAAAGAAAGCGATTCTGAGGAGTCGTGGCAGATAGCTACGCGATATCGCCGTAAAAATAAGGTAGCAAGACCCGTAGTGGTTGGAAGTGGTAAGGACGATCACGGCCTACAGGTCGTCGAGAGGATAATTTACATTCAAGCCTGGCAAATGAAACCTGACACTACATGTGACGAAGTCAGAGATTTTTTGAAAAAAATTGTTAATGCAGAATATTTTATTGAGAAAAGACAAATTAAATCCGATAGACATGCATCGTTCATTATAGGAATACCAGAAAGTGTGTACGCACAAGTTACGACCCCGACTTCGTGGCCGCAAGGGATTCGGTTCGCGAACTGGTTTTTTCGATCATCCCGCTCGCACCAGCAGACAGCGGGGAATTAAGACCACGAATGTGAGTGAGGACACAACATCTGACGTATGCGCACACTTTAATGCAAACCTGACAACACCTAAGACGAGCGCAATCAGTGGAACATGTTTCGTAAAAATATGTCATCAAAACATTGCGTCACTGAAGAATAAAACTAGGCAATTAGAAGTGCTTTTACAATCTAATCTAAAATGTGATATTCTATGTTTGACAGAACACTGGCTTAAAGAACATGAGCTAAAGACTATATCTCTGAATAATTATGTTTTAGCTTCCTATTATTGTAGATTAACTGTAGCCCATGGAGGCTCGTGTATTTACGTAAGTAACAATATTAAATATAAGAATCTGGATTGTTATACTAGACTATCTGTTGAACAAGTGTGTGAAATATCAGCAATAGAAATTACCGACCGAGATATAATTGTTTTATGTATTTATAGATCGAATTTAACTCATACGTCGCAATACTTTCCAGTTATACAATCATTATTCGACAAACTAACCGCCGCTGATAAAGAGTTTGTTGTGATGGGAGATTTTAACATTGACTGGGTGTCCCCGCTCAATAGCGACATAAAGAAAATGAACGATATTTTATCTCTAAACAATTTGTTTAACATTGTAGATTTTCCTACAAGAACTACTAATTCCACAAGTACCAGTTTGGATCATGTCTATATCGGCCGCGAGTCTGCGGGTGATGCACGCGCGACTCCGATCCACTCCCACTTAAGTGATCACTATGCGGTACGTGCGCTTATACCATGCGAGTCGAGCTGTGGGCCTGCGCCCACTCGCCTCGCCAGATCATACAGTCAAGCTAATACGGACAATTTTATTGAAGCTGTGGAAAGCATCGATTGGATACAGCTCGAGAAAAACCACTGCAAGTCACCGGATGACCTCGCTGAAGCTATAATAAACGCATTAAAAAACAAAATAGATATTTGCTGTCCTTTTAAAAAACTTATCTGTACAAAGAGAAAGGTTTCATGGGTAACAGATGAAATCTTTAACATGAACTGTCTTTTATTTGAGTTGCATGAACTTAGATTAAAATTCCCATCTAATGCACTTTTATTACAAAAAATTAATGACTACAAAACCAAATACGATGACCTGCTTAAAGCCGAAAGGAGTAAGTATTACTGTAATTTGATAGCCAAGTCACAGAACATTCAAAAAGCTATGTGGCAAGTGGTGAACGATGAGACGGGCAAGCAGAGGCGTAGTCAAGACTACACAGAGTTGCTCAAACGACCTGATGGATCAAAATACCCGAGTAAGATGGCCGCCGTTGACGCAGTGAACGCGCACTTCGTATCCGCGGCCGCGTCGAGTGGCGCTCCCGCCGCCGACGTGGCTGCCGCGACCCGTGCGCTAGCGGCGGCGCGTCCACCTGCCGACCGCTCGCTTAGGCTAAAGCCGTTCACCGCGGCTGAGGTTTACCGAATCATGACAACTGGTGTAGCGAACAAGACCTCGAAAGACACTTATGAGATCTCCATAGCATTGATTCGATGTGTGGCCACTTCTTTAGCGTATATCCTATCTTCGCTGTACAATCAATGTGGCAAAGATGGTGTATATCCACTGTCATTGAAACAGGTCAAGGTGTCGCCTCTCTTCAAAGGAAAAGGCAAGCAAGAGGATATTGATAGCTATAGACCCGTATCTATTATTCCTGGTATTGCCAAAATATTCGAGCATGGTATAGGAGCCCGCCTAACGGAGTACCTGACGCAGTGCGGATCCCTATCGGACAGACAGTATGCGTACCGTAAAGGGTGCTCCACAACAGTTATGGCTCAAGAAGTTGTTCGTCGAGTTTTGGAGGCTCGTGAAGGTCACCGGCAGGTCGCAGTAATATTCTGTGATTTGTCGAAGGCCTTTGATGTAGCCGACCATGACGTCATAAAAGCCAAGCTGAGACATTACGGTATGGAAGGATCTGCACTCCGGTTGCTGTCAGACTTCATGACGAATAGATGCCAGGTGGTCGTGGGAAATGGAGGCATGGTAAGATCTGAGCCATTGAAGACCGTTATCGGAGTAGCTCAAGGTTCGTCGCTCTCTAATATCATGTTTTCCCTTCTTCTTAATGACTTGCCTGAGAGCGTTAGGGACGGACACATACTGATGTATGCTGACGACGTCGCCGCAGTAGTGACCGCACCCAACATTGACCAGCTCGAAGGGAAGCTAAATGAGGTGGCTGCTGATTTGCACTATTGGTTTAAAATCAATGGACTTATTCTTAACATGAATAAGACTCACCTGATGCATTTCAACTTGTCGGGTCGCTTCTATAGGAAACTGTGCGTAAAAGTTGGAACTGCTGAGATGAATCAGGTGAAGACCACCACCTTTCTTGGCTTCCAAGTCGACAGTGGCCTGACCTGGGAGAGTCACATAGACAGGCTGTGTGATAAAATCGGACGCGCGTGTTTTGCGCTATGGCGCATTTCGGCTGTCCTGCCGCGCCACATGGTCCGGAACTGTTATTTTGCGTCTGTGCACTCCCAACTCCAATACGGAGTAGAGCTGTGGGGAAGAGCAGCAGACTCAGAACGTGTTCTGAGAATGCAGAAGAGAGCACTCCGAGCCATTGTGCGAGTCCCTCAAGAGGAGTCTGCGAGACCCCTGTTCCAGTCAATGAACATACCTACTGTTCCAGCATTAGTATGTTTTCAAGCAGCTCTATATGCCAGAGACCACATAGGCGAATATTCCAGACGGGGTGATAGACACACGCACGCTACGCGAGACGCACATAAGCTACGTGGCGTCTCGCGCCGCTTAAAAAAGACATCCAAACTGGTGCATGTGATGGCTCCGGATGTTTATAACTTGCTACCAGACAGTGTTAAGGACACCGACTCCAGATTTGTTTTTAAAGCTCGTCTCAAGCGGTGGTTAGTGCAAAAATCATTATATAAATTTGATGACATTAACTTATGACAAATTCCGACCAGTTTTATTTTATTTTAATTATGGTTATTTGTAATAATTATTCCTCTAAATAATATTTCAATTATTAATAGACAATGTATGTAATTAAGATTTATTTATTATTGTTTTTGTTTTTGATTATGCGAGCTTTATAAGTGTGTAATGAAAATATGACATGTAACATTATTGTTATGAATAAAGAACTTGAACTTGAACTTGAACTTTCATCGTCTCAGCCGTAGGACGACGTCTGCCATACTCGCCACGCTTGGCAGGCGGGCTGGCGAGCGCAATTTGCATGGTCTTAACGCAGAGTAGCCGGCTCTTACGGCAGAAAACAAGGCTGGAAGGAGAAATAATTTATACAATACGATATTGCTATCTCTATCTTTTATACGGATGCTCTGATCATGTATTAAACAGCAGAAATAAAGTGGGATTTCTCAATTGTTTCAGACTCAACAATCATCACCTAGATCGACTCCTAATTCATCACCTCGTTCGACGAAGAGTCCTCCTCTACCTGGAGCCCAACCTCAACCCACTGCACCTGAGAGGTAAATAATCTACCCCTAATTATTTCACGTTTATATGTAGTAAAATTTGATAAGGACGGCAGAAGCACGGTGGATGCATGCCGCTTACAACCGGACTAGATGGAAATCTATGGGGGAGGTCTATGTTCAGCAGTGGACGTCCTATGGCTGATATGCTGATGATGTAGTACGTCGGGATCGACACTACCTTATTGTGGCAATAAGAAAAATCCACCACTGTTGGCGATCCAGAGGGAGATAATTCGTCATTCACATACACGGCGAGGTGACTTTGTTTTTTTTGTCGGTTGCTACCAGTGGTGCCAGGGAGGGTGGTGGCATGTGTGTACATGTCCAATAGGTTATGGGCCCAGTAGTAATACTCAGTGGTCCCGCTCCTGCATATTTGTAGTGTAGAAGTGTATGTCAGAGAGACAATATCTAACTGACTATAAATATCTAGCTAATTGACTAATATCTAGCTAATGACAGCCTCGTTGGCGCAGACGGTAGTAACTCTGCTTTCTGTGCCGCAGGCCCCGGGTTCGATTCCCGGCCAGGTCAAACATTTGTGTGCATGAACATGTCTGTTTGATCTGTGTCTGGGTGTTATAAGCGTATTTAAGTATGTATATCAGTCATTTGGTTACCATAGTACAGGCTTCTAGCCTAGTTTGGGACCAGGTGACCGTGTGTGGAAGTTGTCCCATATTTATTATTATTTATTAAAGCTAATAACACACACAGTACAAATGCAAACCGAAACATATTTACACGTAAATTTTAGCTAATATAGTCTAGAATCACCGTTTGACGCTTTTCTAGCAAGAAATAACTTTTCATAGCCGTAACTCGCACAATTTCAATAACCATCGCCGTAACCATGGAATTATGAATGTTAACAATAACACAATATTTTTTTAAGGAACAAATAAAAATAAATAAATAAATAATAAATAATATCGTTTATTTCTTCATAAGTTCACATTTTTGATAATTAAATAAATTGTAAAAACTTAGACCTAATATGAATATAGCCTGAACTAGGTTTAACAAACCTGTATTTCAGGCAAAAAATTTCTTATAAGTACAATGGGATACAAATAAATTAACGATAACTTACGTATTGCTTAATTACTGAGTCAAATTATTTTAGGTAAAACATAAAAAAATAATACTTAAAACAAATTACTTATTTACACACTAAAAGTAAGTCTTCTGTCTGTTTGTAAGACAGGGTCTGTAAATATCTACTTACATTTTTCTTACAACAAAAATTATTTAGTTCATATATATTTAAAGTTCTATTTATTTTATTATAAAGAAAAGGACCTAGAAACGAAAAGAATCTATTTATAAATATATGCTTCGAGCTCGCTGCTGTAGGACAGACTATATCTTTCCGTCTCTTGTTAGTCACATTTGTGTTATAAGCAAGCCTCCGATGTTGTGCTAATATTAAGTGGAAGATGAAAAGTTGGCGCACAGTTAACACGTTGCAGTTTTTATATAAAAGGTGTGTAGGATAGAAGAATGGTTTGTAGTGGGCTACTTTGAGGATTGCCCTTTGAGCACGTTCAAGGGGTAGAATAGTCGTTTTTAGAGCTCCACCCCAGGAGGTTATACAGTACTGAATTATGGATTGACATAAGGCTAAATAGATTTGCATGATAAGTTTTGACTCTGCTATTGTTCGGAGTGTTTTAAAAACATATATTATTTTGCGAAGCCTGTTAGTTACATTTCCAATGTGTTGCTTAAAAGATAGAGTCTCATCAATCGTAACCCCGAGATATTTAATATTGGTAGTTTTACTGATGATTGGACATTTACATGTTATGTTGACTAATTGATTTTGACAATTATGTGCGTACAAATGCGGATGTAATATATAACCTTGAGGCTTTCGCATGGAAAAGTGAATATATTTTGTTTTATCAGCGTTCAATGTAAGTAGGTTGTGCTGAAGCCAATTGTTTACAATGTTAAATCCTGCCTGTGCATATTCGAATAATTCTGCGGATGATTTGGCGGAAAAAATTAATGCCGTATCGTCAGCGTATGAAATGATTTTACCAGAATTTAAATTTAGATTGCAGAGATCATTTATGTAAACCAAAAATAGAGTAGGGCCCAATATGCTGCCCTGTGGTACGCCAAAACCTGAGTTTTTTTGATAATCACTGGTAGTATTTCCAATCCTAACACATTGGTACCGGTCATCCAGATAGTCCTCAAAAAGTCTCAACTGGGTCCCACGTATACCCAAAGTCTCTAGCTTTTTTAGAAGAATGGGGATAGACACAGTGTCAAAAGCTTTTGCCAAATCTAGGAAAAGACCTAAGCACTGGTTTCCATTTCCAAGTTCTTGCGAGACATAAGAAGTCAGATCATGAACTGCATCTGCCGTGGATAATTTACCTCTAAAACCAAACTGCATGGGCGAGAGAAAATGATTTTTTTCCAAGTAGTTTACAAGCCTTTTATTTATAATTTTCTCTAAAATTTTTGACACTGCTGGTAATAGAGATATAGGTCTATAATTTGAGACCTGATCTTTGCTACCAGATTTAAATATTGGAATTACTACGGCCTTTTTTAAACATTTTGGAAAAATTCCACTAGAGAGGCAAGTTTGAAAAATAGATGTTAGGGGAGCTACCAGTAAATGCTTAAATTTTTTGAGGATTTTATTGTTAATATTATCCCACCCAGCTGCGCAATCATCTTTCAGCCCGGAAATAATTTGTGTAATTTCGTGCTCGTCGGTATTTAGCAAAGCAAAAGTTTTTAAGCTAGATAACTTGGAGTCTATGGATAGCGTGGCGGGCTGGATATTTGTAATAGGTTCCGCTAATTTTTTCCCTACATTTACGAAGTAACTATTTATGTTGTTAGCGGCTAGTATAGGTGAGGAGTGCAAAGGCAGTAAACTCGAATTTGATTCCTGGTGTTTTGACCTGAAAGTGACCTTTTTAATACATTTCCATAGTTGCTTGCTGTTGTTGCCTGCTTTCGATAATTTATCTCTCTCGTACTCAATTTTCAGTTTCTTTAATAGCCTGTTGCAAAAATTCCTGTATCTCTTATATGTTATTTGGATGATAGCATTATTGAGATACTGTTTCGCTCTCTGATGCAGTTTATCTCTGTGTCTTATACATCGAATAAGACCAGGGGTAATCCATGGTTTGATATTGCGGTATTTTTTTGCAACTATAGCAGTGGACGTATTTTTTAATATTGCTTGTTGGACGCTATTTATTAAGTACGATAGAGACTCATTAGCGTCAGCAGTTTTGTAGACGACGCTAAAATCAATATTACATAAATCATATTCGAGTTGTTTCATATTTACAGTGAATTTAGTTAGTGATTGTTTTAGTTTAGGCAGCGTTAAGTTTAAGGTTAGTAGGACAGCGTGATGGTCAGTAATAGTCGATTTAGTAACAAGCGTAATACACGGCAAACAGGATTTTATCATCATATGATCGAGACAGGAGCCGCTCTGATGAGTGGGTAACGTATGAGCCGATAGAAGTCCATGGTAGGAACATAGGTTTAGGTAGTCATTTGTTCCTATGTGTTCAGTCCCTATGTTTATATTTATGTCGCCTGTTAAGATAATATTTTTATAGCTAGACAGCGATTTTAGCAACTCATTCAAGGAGTTGAGAAATGGGCCTAAGTTTTTAAAAGATGGCGGTCTATATATTGCTATAATTACAGAGCTATTTCCGATTTTGATGAGTAAGCAATTACAGTCTTGCAGTTTTGGCTCTTCGACTACAGATTTTACTGATTCCTTAGAATATACTACAACACCATCATTTTGATTGTGGTTTAATGCACTACAGAAAACGTTGTACCCAGAGAGCGCTGGAAGAGTACTGTGACAGTGCGACAGCCAGCACTCTGTTAGTACTATTATATCACATTCATAGCTAAGTCTATGAAGGAACACGCTAAAGCTATCTATATTTTTATATATGCTACGAATATTTTGTGTTAGTATAGTAAGTGAGTTTTGATATGCAGAGAGATATTGCCCACACTGTTCAACATCACATGACCTCGATTCTGATACAGTTATATCGTCTATTTCAGTTATTACATTTATATCCATAATTTAAAATATTGTAATCTATTGTAATTAGCTCTAAAACAAAATAATTAAGTGGCGCTCTTAGGCGCCCTCATAGTCTATAGTGTTTATGTACCTTGTTTCGGCAACTTTTTTGGCTGGGCACTCATCACTTCCTATCTTATGGTCACTTGGTTTTTTAAAGCGTCGGCATGTTGCACATTTAGGGAAATCTCCCTTCTTTGTGCAGTCTTGGATAGAGTGTCCATCTTCGCCACAGTGTCCACAAGTAGGGCCTGCTGCTTTACATGTTTTGGCTGCGTGGCCGTATTGCTGGCATTTAAAGCATCTGGTCACCAGCGTGAAATCCCTCACCGGGCATGAGGTCCAGTTTATAAATAATCTTTCTTGTGTGATGAGGGCTTTGCGTATATCTGCGGGTACTTCTATTACGTAATTGCAGTGCTCTGCATTTTTCTTTCCCGATTTGTGGCTCAATTTAATAGAACTCAAAAACTTATCTCTGGAAATAGTTGGCAATTTATCAGCGATGTTTTGCTCAAATATGCATTTAAAAACTTCGTTTTCAGACATTGTTGATGGGATTCCAATAACTGTTATCCGAGGTCTACGCTTGTGTGCGTCATCAACTGTAAGGCTCGAGGTTTTGAGTTGGACGGTTTGTTTGACCTTTTCCAAATCGTCTTTGGTCTGTGTACTGATTATAACTCCTCCGTTTCGTGTTTTACGAACTCCTCTAACTTTGAGCTTCATTTCTTCAGGGCAGATGATTTTTTGGACCAGATTTTTGGTTTCATCACTCGTCCTGGAACTATCGACGGGATAAATCGCCACAGAACTGAACGGGCTCGGTCGAACAAAGTTATTGGATCCCTTTTTTACCATGTCAGCAAAAGATGGGCTCGCTGCAGCGTGTTTTATAGAGGACTGCATGGTCTCCTTAATTTCCAGGAGTTGGTCTGCTAAATCATCCTTTTCTCTAAGGGCTTGAAGCGTAGCGCAGTTTTGGATGGCTTTTTGCTTCAGTGACTGATATTGTACAGCCATTTGCGAAACTCCATGTCCAACCTTACGGCAAAGGTTGCTGATTTTCAGTTTTTGGTCTGAATTCAGCTTACCTTCACTTGCTATGGAACAGACTTCGTTCAGGTATTGTTCAATTGATCCCAGCCAGTTTTGAATTTCGGGAGTGGATATCAGGTCTGTTGTTGTTTCCTCTTGTATACGTTTAGGTGTCGGAGGAGGAGTACGGCGCGTAATCCCGCTCCGGTTAAAGGGACTGCTGTCGGCCATATTCAGTCAGCTATCACTTTTCAAGTTCATTATAACACTTATAAATCAAACAAATAAGCATGCGTGTGCATGATACAATAAGTCGAGCACTAGGTCACTGTTTGTTAATTAGTTAATTTATTTATTTTTTAATTCAGCTAAATGCACGTCTGTGCGTGTCAGAAGTCAAGTTATGTTTTTCGGCGTGCTACAAAGCAAAATAAGAACTGTACTTCTTAAATTTTATGGGCTTTAGGTGCAAGCTTGTGTAATGGTAGACCTCTTTAGCAGGGGGCCGCCTGGGGAAGTACCACACCTTTGCCAGTTATTCATCCGCCAAGCAGTAATGTGCAAATTTTACTGTGTTCCGGTATGAAGGGCAATGTTACCAGCAAAATTACTGGGCATGATGAGATTCAACAACTCATATCTTAGGGTGACAGGCGCAGTGCAGTGCTGCGCAGAATTTTGAATTTTAAAACACTGGGTGGCACTGTGTCTGGTATGGGCAATCATGATGCTTACCTTCAGGCACCTGATTTGCTCGTCTTGTTACTCAATATCATAAAAAAAAAAAAAAAAAAAAAAAAAAAAAGCTATAACATAACGGAGTGGTGGCCTTGATTAGGAGGGAGATATCCGTGGTGTCCTGTGGCTCAATGGACAGACGACACCAAAAGGGTGGCGGGGTGCAGCTGGATACGAATGGCTGATAATGATGATGGGGGTGCATGCTATTTTAAACCTTACGATATGGTGACAAGAGTCGCTTATCCCACGAACATTTTTTTTTATGATAGTGAGTGACAAGACGAGCAAATCAGGTGCCTGATGGTAAGCATCATGATTGCCCTGTCAGACACAGTGACACCCAGTGTTTTAAAATACAAAATTCTGCGCGGCACTGCACTGCGCCTGTCACCCTGAGATATGAGAGAGATTCAACAATCTCATCATGCCCAGTAATTTCGCTGGTAACATTGCCCTTCATACCGGAACACAGTAATGTTTGCACATTACTGCTTGGCGGATGAATAACTGGCAAAGGTGTGGTACTTCCCCAGACGGCCCCCTGCAAAAGAGGCCTACCACTACAGAACATACATCTACGAAGATTGAAAAATCATCCTTATTTATTATTACAGAGAGTCAAATACGCGCGGCGTTGTAAGAAGTGCGCCGCAAACGCCATCTCTAGGTGAAAGGGAACGCATCGATATGTCGCATAGTCTTGGTAAATAACTATTTTTACTATTATGTGAACGATCTTCTGACGTAATGATAATAAATAATTATGTAACACTCGAGTCAATTTACAATTCGAACCCAGGCATATGTTGTTAACTAGCTCAATCGCGTTTTTGTTAGTTGTCTATGAAACCGTAGCTGAATCATCTGATGGATGGGATTATGTTAAAGTTTGGCAAGCAGATAGTTATAGCTGTAATGACGAAGGCGTCGCTGAAGATTAAAAAAAACAAACTCTAAAGGGAGTCGTGTTTTTTTGTGTGTATGTTTGTTACATTGTCATGCTTACACTATTAAAGCGATTGAGTTGAAATTTGATATGTAGATGGCTTAGGATCTGGAATAGCACATAAAGGTGCTTTTTATCGCGATATCCCTACGGGAATGAAGACTACGTAGATAAAACCGCGGGTCACAGCAAGTTTGTCATAAAAATATATATTGATGTGTATTATTATATCAGGAATGGAAAGCATGGGCAATGACGGAAGAACTTACCACCAGAACCAACGGCCGACAACAAGTAAGTATTTACAAGGCAATGTCTCGTGTATTGTTCCGCTTTCTCGGTGCAAGGGTCTTTCCTGCTGCTTCACCTTCATTTCGGCTTAACATCATCATTCAATATTACTACTGTTTTTATTTATGATAGATAGAGATACGTCCCTTACGTATCATCAATGAGTTCGTACTTAGAGCCATCAAAGAAAACTGCAAGGAGGTTATAGTTTTTGAGTATCGAATATAACGGTTCCATTCCATTCCAAATGCATTGATAAAAACTGCCATTGAACCTAGATATAATGTTCGTACCAAAACTAAACAATACGATCGCCTGATACGTGGACGTAGCACACTGCGATTTTCCCTTTTTTTTCTGCCGCATACGTGCAAACTGTGGAATGATCTCTCTGCTGTTATCTTTCTATTGAGCTACAACATGGGGCTCTTCAAAAGGAGAGTGAATAGAGTGTTGGTCAGGTCGGCAACATACTGGCAATACCCCTGGTGTTGCAGGTATCCATAGGCGGCGATAACCGCTCATCATTAGGCACACCGTCTGTTTGTGCGGCCACCTATGGCATAAAAAAACAATACTACCGCCAAGTTCGCCACCAAGGTGTTCAAGTTTCGTACAAGGCCTCTAAATCGATCTAACAATAACCCTCTACATATCTAATAGGAGACAACTGGGTCCTACAGTTTAACGTGCCCTCCGAAATACGGTAGCGCCCAGGTGAAAGGTCCCCGATGAGATTTAAAAACAGGGTCTCCAGATTTGAAGCCGGATATCCTATAACTAGGCAACGGACATTACCACATGATCTCTACGTGCTTCATATCTGGTCGAAACACTTACTTGACCCGCGCGGGTATTATGAACTTGCAGTCGCGGGGCAGCAGCAGTAAAAATAATGTGAAGGTTGCTGTCAAATGTAAGATTTTCATATACAAAAATGAAAATCTACATATAACAGACCAGTGCATAATACCTGCGCTGAGGCCGTCTGTATAGTGGAAAAAGAGATCAAACTATCATAATATGTCGTCATATTCGCGAGCAAAGACATTAAATTATCGAAGTATGTCCCGCAGTGGGCATAGACAACCGCACTCTACGCAGTGACCTGCTGTACGCGGCCGACTCGGTCACTAACGCTATGTCTACTCTCGTCAGGGAACTCAATTCAGGTGAGCTAATGTGTGCTTCCACAAGTACGGGGGAGCGACGGGAAATCACGGACGTACACGAATTTGTATCTTCGGATACCGGGATCAGATTGAATTAGCCACTGATCCCGCCTAATTTTATCCACTGATACCATCTGTAAAATTTAGTATGTGTAATTATTTTTTACTCATACTTATTATTACATATACATACATATATACATCATCATCATGTCAGTCATAGGACGTCCCCTGCTGAACATAGGCATCCTCATAGATTTCTATTCAGTCTGATTTTTTTATAATGGTGCTACTGGGGGCCTTGTCTGTCTGGTACTTGTCATTTTGGGAGGTTTTGCCAATACTCGCCACGCTTGGCAGGCGGGTTGGCGAAAGCAGTTTGATGGTGTTTTACATATATATGTAAAACACCATCAAACTGCTTTCGCCAACAATACAAGTTAAATAAAAGCCTATGAAAACAATTACAATTACAAAGACTAAAATTTACTGATGGTATCATCATTTACTGGTGGTGGATAAAACTATCAGTGGCTAATTCAATCTGATCCCGGTATCCGAGGAGACAAACCCACACGAGCCTCTCTCATAAAAGAAGTCCCGCAGTTGGGTCGTTAATTCCTTCGCAATTGCAATCTGGTTTGGATGCAATAATACCCTCGTAATATATTTATTTAACTGTCAAAAATAACTCGTCTGCCATCTTGGGAAATCCGCCATATTGGATTGGATATTGACGTCACTTGTACAGCTAACCAAGCCTTGGTTGTCCAAACTAAAAGTGTATGCAAAATTTTATCTCAATCAGTTTAGGATAACTGCCTAACAATTCAGTTCCAAGATTTGACAAGTCCCGAACATACATACAAACATTTTAAAAAAGCAAGTTATAAAAGCTTTTAAAAAGTGATAGTTCTCATTATCCGCGGGACTTCTTTCGTGAAATGATTTCTATTTGTTCCGATTGTGGGCAAGTACAGCTGTTTGAACATGTAGTACAGCGCGCAAGACAGAATTATTCCCTTGTCTCCGTGTGAAATAGGCTTTACTCGTTTGTCAGGTCACTTTAATTAAAACATATTTGCAGTAAATTTTATACCAAAAAGTTTCAATTATGCAACATTTCATGACATCCTCTGGAGCTTATAAGTCGAGGAAAGATAAATTAAATAAAGAGACAATATCTAAAACATATTTTCCAGCTTTATTTTATGATTGAAAAAATGCTATACTTATATTTTAAGATTTTCTCATGAAGTTATGACTTACACAAATAAAGAGATATTATGTAAAGAGACGTTATATACCAATCACCTCGCTAAATGATTGTTTACAATATGATCAATCAAACCAAAATTGTTATTGCAATTAAAAGAAACAGCGCGGTGCGACTCAAAAATGACGCGTGACCTATATAGTTATTCTAAATACGTAGTATAATATAGATATTCTCATGCTAAAACATCCACATCATGAGTCTCCTCTTTATACAAAATCTCTTTAGCATATACGATCTTAAAACATAATTTCACAATACAAATAAATTACTAATTGCAGATATTATAAACAGATACAAATTGCTAACATCCTAAATCCTAGGCTTTTTGGATCATTTGTTCATTATCTATCTGCATTTTTCTGGCATGCTTAATATCTGTTTTCTATACGCATTGGGCATGTATGGATGTACTAATACATCGGCATTTTGCGTTTATTTGGACTGATTTTATATAAAAAATTCAATTCTCCTAGATGTGTATAATGAAAGTATATAATGTAGTATGAAAGGGAAAATTGTCGTCTCTCTTCTTTGTCACAAGTACAGAGTGAATCTTATGAAACGTTTTAATTCATTATTCAGCACATGCGTTGCAATGAATGACAATGGCGCGCTTTTAATATGACGCATTGCATAGTGATCTTAGGGCAATTTACCTCAAGATTAACCAAAATAGACATAAAACGCCTATTTCCGTAAAATATCGTTGCTAACAAGGGTGATATTTAGAGATGTAGCTCAAAAACCTTCTGCTGGTTACATTATCTTGATCATCATTAAAAATTAAAATGTGAGACGACAATTTTCTCCCAAAAAACATAAAAACATTAAAACAATTAAATTTACTTGGCACATTACGTACAGTGTTTGTATGTAGATGTTTTACGTTGGTACATGTTTTGCAGAGGGGTCAGACACTGAGGACACTGTTAAGGGCGACGCGAGGAAACACAGAAGTAAGTATCATGCGTAGGACATTGAACAGGATACTGGTCATCAGATGGCGTCCTCTTAAGGTGGTTCGATTGCCATTCATAGTGGAATTCACAAATATGCAGAAAAAGAGAACAGTTTTCCTCTTAATTGTTTGTGGTTGGCTCATAATCTCTAGCCTTTTTTTTGCGGCAAGACATAGGTTGAAGAAAATCGAATGAATTTTTTCACTCGCTCGAACCAAACTCCTACGTAAGGCACCTCACACACGCACTTTTTCGCACGTCGAAGAGACACTCCTCAAAATCATTAAGATAAATAGCGACTCTAGTTTCGAAGCAATAAAGTACAATTTAGGTCGCACAACGCAAACTACCTATCGATATATCAACCTACAAGTTCCCTGTCTTGCGTATCTCTAGCTGTTCTCTCTGTCTAGCCCATACAATTTTACCGTCAAGACGGGCGCCCCAGCTTAATACCTATAATGCGGAGAGTCCCAGTATTAGTGGTGAATTCACAAGAATATCTCTGCACATCTTGTGATCTGCAAATCAATAATAATGTTAAATTGTTACCTTGGTGTATGAAATATGAATATTTATAGAAATAGTATGTAAAATTTTTTAATATAATGCACGGCTATTATTGTATTAGGGTTGCCTGTAAAGATAGAATATAAATAAATAGCTTGATCATTGCTTTAATTTGACGTTACTTTTCGGAACTCCATTGTAGACTTCTGGAACAAGATTCTTTAGTTTTTAGTTCCGATTTATACTGTCAAAAACATCATGCACAGTGCATCGCTCTCCCGCCTGCAAAATTGCATCATCATCATCATCCAGCCGTTGGAAGTCCACTGCTGAACATAGGCCTCCCCCATAAGTGGAGTTGTTGCCAATACTCACCACGCTTGGCAGGCTGGTTGGCGAGCGAAGTTTGATGGTTTACACAGAGGACGCTGCTGCCCGTTCTCTGGATCTCATAACCCTTACCGGCTCTTACGGCAACCACGGGTAGAAAGGATGAGGTACTATTCTAAAGCCGGTAACCCCACGGTAAAATTGCATGCAAAGAGGATATGCTATTAGATATTATTTTTGTTAAAATAATACCTAATTAGTAATTAAGTTTTGTTTTTGCAAATAGCTTGATGTTTTTAACAAACATTAAAAAAACTAAAAACTTTTTTTTTACACCCCTACATTTCCTGTTACATGGGACCAATAACACACTGGCGAAATGTGGGTGTATCTACTCTGGGACTGAGTCCTGGGTACACCTCTGCCTACCCCTTCGGGAAAAAGGCGTGATTGTGTGATATGTTGTATTGTTACCAAATTTTTTACAGTTTTGTCGCAAATAAAGGCCAGATCAAAAGCCAACCACAAACAATGGAGTGGAAAATTGTTCTCATTCTACGTATTTTTGAATTCCACTCTGTATCAAAAATTCTCTTGCATTCAATTTTTATTGAATTCAGGTGGTACATACATTAAAGCGCTTAAAGTTTTTTATTGCAAAGTGATCAAATAGTGAAAAAAATAACTTAGATTTTAATACTTTCTTATTTTTATTTTAAGAAATAAAAGTTTAATTTCATTTAGAGTTACCACGCATCAATCAAATTATTCCTAATTTTATACGCTATGACTGATTAAACATTTCATAGAACATGTTTAACGAATAATTAATTTTAGTTATCGCCGTTTTAAATAATAATTTAAATTGTGCATGTTTATAGGCATGATTATTGGCATGCTTTTGATTCTGAATACTTGAAATTATTAAATAATGACGTCATTTTTTATTTTGGAATTTATTAAGCTTTTTTTAAACTATTCAGAGATGATTTTGTTATAAATAGTATTTGATATTTAATGCACACGACACATTCTGATTAAAAATAACTGATTTTTACAAAACATAATTTGACTATTCTAAATATTATAAAATCTAAGTCACAAATCTATTACCAAATGAATGCATAGTACTAAAAATAGTCCCACTTCAGTTCTTTGAATATATGCACTAAGAAATGTCCTTACGCGCCTACTTCCCGTGCTCATTTTTTTCTGTAATTTATTTCATAAATTGTGGTTACCATTTGAAAAAAAAAATTAAGGCATCGTATGTATGCATAGTGTAGGGTTCCATACCTAGATACCAAGACCATAAAGCGCCATCTATTAGTTGCTAAAATGGCCATAACTTTTGATTGCGTTAACTTAGAAGTATTATTTTTTTACAGCCGCAAGAGACCGCAGATCTGAATAGTTGATATTAATTTCAAACTCCACGCGTTCCCGTTAAAAAGTGTCTTGACAGACAGACAGACGTACAACAAAGTGATCCTTTAAGGGTTCCTTTTTTCCTTTTGAGGGAAAATTCACGATTACATAAATCTTGTGACAAATTGCGCGTGAACTAGTTTAACGTATATAGCCTTCTGTGCACAAATGCTCAGCTGAGGGGAAATCCTTGCGATGACATTTCGATAGTGCTCTATTATATTCAAAGGTTCCTCGTAGCGTCGCTAGTGAAAGCATTTGCTAATGACGTTCTCAAAATGGCGGCTAACGATCTGTATGACACTGTACTATAATGAATGAACGAATGATTTCAGATTTTGAGGAGGACGATGACAGCGACGAGCCGATGCCTCGACCGCAGCCTCCTCGGCATTATTTACATGATAGTAATGTTCAGGTAAATTTGAACCTTGTGCACTTGCAATTAGGTACATATTCGAACGGCGGCTTTTAAGAGGAAATACCACTCAAAGAATCATTGTTTTGTGTTTCCCTTGTTTCGTCTGAAAATAATTACCCTCTCGATAAAATTATATGATATTTTGTGGATGATGTTAATTATGTCCCTGTTATTTTTGTTTGCTTTTATCTTCTCTTTTTTTGCTAGTCAGTGTCTAAATATCCCAGTTTTACTCGCGTGATAAATATTGGATTTTTGCATTAGGAATTATCTCAATAACTGCCTGGAGTCTGGAACTGTGCCCGGTAGATGGCAATAGGCTCGCCCCCTATTAAATGGGACCAATAACATACTGGCGAAATGTGGGTGTATCTACTATGGGACTGAGTTCTGGGTACACCTCTGCCTACCCCTTCGGGAAAAAGGCGTGAATGTATGTTTTTTTTTACTTGCGTGATTAGATGTTCACTACAAAAAAAAACAATTTCATACACATAGTTTACTTCGTCTTCAAAATATCAGGAAATACAATCGAATAGGTTTAAATATTTTCGGAGAAAACAGGGGGAAACACCGATTCGATAAAATTTTCGCAGGTTTGTATGTATCACATTCATCCAGGTGGTATTTCCTCTTAAAAGTTGATTTTGGCGAATGGTTTTTATATATTACGATTATTATTTTCAGTTTTATTTCACACAGTGTTCCCATTAGTTGTATTTTATTAATTTAATTTGTGTATGTTGTTTTTTTTTATTTAATTTGTGTATTTTGTTTTTTTTTTTTTTCAAGTTTAGCTTGACTTTGTGTTGTCTATTTTATTTCAGAGTGCGGCACCTAGTGTTATAACACAATCGTAAGCACGCTTGAGGTTCGTTTGTTTGCTTTGTTTTTATTTAATTTTTATTGTAATGCTTTCTTTGTTAATTGTATTTACAACGTTTGATTACATTATTGAAAAGGTTTCATTAAGATTTCTCTGTGTGAATTATATTATAGCTCGACAGAAAAGAATAGAAACGGAACTAGTTTATAGTTTAAGTGTTGATGTAATTTTTTTGATTGTTGATAAATACAGTGGCGCCCCTATTATTTACTACTCTTTTCTATCAAGTTATACCACTCCTCACCCACAATATTTTGTCGTTATTCTCCGTCTCGACTGCCAATCGAGAGGTCCCGGGTTCGATCCCCAGGTCAGGCAAAGTGTTGAATATTGGATTTTTCTATTAGGAATTATCTCATTAACTGCATAGAGTCGGGAACTGTGCCCGGTAGATGGCAATAGACTCGCCCCCTATTACATGGGACCAATAATATACTGGCGAAATGTGGGTGTATCTACTGTGGGACTGAGTCCTGGGTACACCTCTGCCTACCCCTTCGGGAAAAAAAGCGTGAATATATGTTTTAATGTTTAAAGGGCAATGTATCCAACGAAATTGCTTTGAAATTGGGAAATTTTTGGATACTTGGACATCGAAATCTGCGATTGTAATGGACCGGCGTGCCGCATAAGGTCGGCGCAAACAGAACTGGGTTCGACTCCCAGGTCAGGAAAAAGGTGTCATTGGATCAATAGGAATTTTCTCAATAGCAGCCTGGCCTTATTACATGCGACTTAAAAACATTACTGTCGAAGTGTGGGTTTACAACCATGTTGTACCTTATACATATACCTTCGGACTCTGTGTCCTGGGTACACCTCTGCCTACCCCTTCGAGAAAAAAACATAATGTTATGTAATATATTTCAGGACACCCCTCCACCGCTGCCCGCTCGCACCGGTCATTATTACGTGCATCCTCGCACATAGCTCTATAATATACGTTTTACATAAAATAGTACATAATACGGTCAAGTACATAATTATAAATGTCGAGTACATTATGTAACGCCTCGATTTATATCGATTTACTGATTTTTTAAACTGATTTGGATCATTTCAGATCAAAGTTTTGAATGTATCTGAGATGGCATTTTATAAGCATCAATATTGAATATAATATTATGTATACTATTGATTGGTCGAGACTGACAGTAATCAAGTTCTACAGTAAGGCTCGAACCCACCGCTGCGCATACTGGGCACGAGCACGAGGCGCATTTTAACTGCGTGGGTTCATTTGTTGGACAACGTGGGCCTCGTCTCTACTGCAGGACACGCTATACACGCATCCGTGTACCGCGTGCACAGCGTGTTAGGCGTTGACAGAGTTGAGCTACGCGTGCGCCATATTCAAGCAAGCCACGCGTGTACCAATTTATACCGCGTGCATAGCGTTGACTGCGTTGAGCTATGTGAGCGCCATATTCAAACAACCCTCGCGTGTACCAACGTGTACCGCGTGCATAGCGCTGACTGCGTTGAGTTATGTAAGCGCTATATTCTAGCGAAGCGAAGCTTGACGCACGTGCGTAGCTTTTCCAAGCGCCGCGGTGGGTTTGAGCCTTTATGTCAAATAATGCTATTGTCAAAATCTTCAATCTAAGCTTTTTGACGTAATATGGCAAAAAAATCACTATTTTCAATTTGGGTCTCGATATAGGACTTTTGGTATAATATTATATGTACTAACTCGTACGAGTATGTTATGTATGTTAGAGCATCATTATAATATTATAATGTGATATAATGTCTTGTTATATTCATCTAGGACGTCTTTGAGTGAAAAGGAGCCAACACACATTATGACTCAAAATTAAACTGTACTGTGTACACCAAAACACATTATTATTACAGTTTTAAGAGTGTTTTTGCATGTCACCGTAAAATTGTAATAATTAGTTTATAATTTCGCTTAGTTATTTTATATACAACCTAACCGTTAATTTATAATCTCACTAGATTAATTATAAACTAACGGTTCGTACAATTTTAAGGTGACAAATATACAAATCTTGCCACATAGAATTCTTTTAAAATTGTTGATTGTTATAACATTAGCCGTGCTCAGACTTTCAGATAATTGCATCGCAGTCTGTATATGACAATAGACATCTATTGACATTATAAAAATCCACTATAAATGCACGTACCTAGTTAAACGAAAAGGACCCAAACCAAAATATGCCCGGAAATTAGCTGCTGTGTTTACTGCACAACTACAAAAAGTGTTTATACATAACTAATAAGTATTCGGTAATGTTGTAGGTTGGATCTTTTTGGTTTGACTACGTCGAAAGTTATTATAATTTTTCCTATCTTGATATTTTCACTCTTTTAACATCAACCCCAGGAATTATAAAGTTGTATATAAAAATGTTGAGAATGTGTTTTCGCTTAATGTGTCTAGTCCCCAAAGCTATTAGGTTTGTAAATGCACTAATTATAAAAAAAAATATTATTATCATAAGTCCTAATATTATGCATTGATTGAACTGAACTCGGTTTCCAAAATGCTATTCATATTTTGGAGCTTGATTCTTAAAATACAATCCTATTTAAGGCTCGTGTCAGTCTATCTTTCGTTCCTGAAAATTCGAAATAAATGCAGGTTGATGTTTATTTAAATCGGTCATAAAGGCCAAATTAAAAAGGTTTACATATCCCGTTTATTTTTAAATATTTTTTTAATTATCATCGACACCTACTTTAAAAAGCTAGTTCGTATAGTTGATTACGGTGATTTTATTCTAAAACTACTACCATGTCTATTAATTTGATGCATAATATAACTAAATATTCCTTTCCTGTCTTCCAAATGTCAATTCCTTCCATTCTTGTACAAAAATGTCAATTTGATACTTCCACAAAAATAGCAACGATTAATAAATGGTCATAATTAGGTTTGTGTGGTTTTTGTTACGCGGGCGCTAGATATTTTATTCATAATATGTTAACACAGTGTGACCACATGTCCAAACAATTATGTTCATTCGTTCAGTCATTCATTCATTAAATTATTTACTTAATTTTACCTACAGACAATACAACCTAAAGATGACGCTTATCGGTGTATGCTTTCGCCAAGGTTATGCAGTGATACTGCACAGCATCCGACCCCACTCTTTCTCAGTAGCTTTAATGTTTGCGCATGGAAGGATATGAACTATGACGGACATTTCAACGCACACCGCCACATGTTGGGAATTTGGTTTTCATACCAAAATTCATTGAGGCGCGTCCCCATGGAAAACGCAGCGCTAGCCTTTTGTTGTGCCGTTTTTGGAGCTATCTTTTCTTTATCCAAAAACAATACTAACTAATAAAAATACATTAAATTTCTTCATAATCTTCATTCCAAAATGGTAGATTTTTTAAGTATTAAATATAATGAATCTCCATACAACTAAAGCAGAGAAATGCGTAATAATTATTAATAACATGCATCTTCACGTTAAGTAACCATTATTTTGATTTCTTTCTTACACGAATGGATAGGCAATTTAAGAATGAACTTTTACCATAATGGTAAAATTTGAAAGACTAAAATTTTATTTTATTCTAAAATCTGAGCGTAAAAGGTAAGGTGCGGCGAAGAGAAAACGAACGCTCTAGGTCAGGTATTTCTTTTCTTTTTTTTCTTTTATGGACCCACACTGTATTGCCAGTGTCAAGTTATATAAATTTTCAAGTTAATATAGTCAATTCAGAGTCAGGGCAAGCCCAGTCAAGTCACAGCTCTTGTAAAGTGGTGGTCTTTACAAGAAGCTGCCGGAATTTTGGCGGGAACACGAAAATCACATTTCAACTCTCGCATCACTTGCCAAGAGGCTTGTGTATCTTCGAAAACACTCAACACGTAATATTCCACCATAATCCACCATCCATAATCCACCACTCGAAAATGCACCGATAATTGACAAAGAGATACGGGAGCCAAACTGTATTCTTCGGTCTCTCACCAGAACTCCCGGTCAGGTAATTTAGTACGGCCTTAAAGCGTCTTTAGTTTGAATTGTTTGTGATTTTACCTCTTCTTCTCTTGTACTTAATACCATGAAATAATTCCACTAATATAAAATGATGCTGAATGATACGCCAGTATAAAATGATAATGCATTTAACATTGTTACTTAATATACTAACTGAACTTAGATATATCAATAATAAACCTCGAATAACCTTCCCAAGAAACAATAAAAATCTTAATTCATAAAGACTGAGGCACTAAAGGACAAATTTTCCAAAAAAAATCCAAATTAATTCTGACCATAGATGTAACAACCAAAAAAATCTACACATATATGTATATAAACTTAACTTTATGGTCTAGCGCTTAACAGAGTTTGTTCCTGAGGTAGACCTCCGTCACTCCTTACAATCGGCCGCGCGCAATAGCTTACTACTACTAGGTAGAAACAATATGTGTGCGTTACTGCCTCGTTGAATGCCTGATCGCAGCAGACGTAAATGGCGGGGTTAGTATTCTTTGCCAGTTACGAGCTATGCGTACCTATAATATTATAATGTCAAGTGTGCAAATTCAATACTGCTTTGTTCCTAAATAAGGCTTACTATCATTTGTTTGTATACTCTTTTTGGTACTAAGAATTTTAATTATAAAAAATACTTTAGGAACAGACTCAGTTAAGCGCTAGAACTAGTTAAAAAGTATGTTTGTCCTTTATATCTAAAGCCATAATATGTGGAAATACCAAAATTGAAACCAAAATAGCATTTATTTTGCATATTGTGTACGTAAGTACGAAGCTTTTAATGGCGGCTAGTTAGCAAAAATCGTATACTTATTATAGGTCAATACTGTTTATTTTATTTTTTAATTTCATTACATACGATAATTATTAAACTCTTATGATTATGTATTAAAAATAAAGATATTTTAATACTCTGTTCGCTGTACAAAGGTGCCTGTGACATTTGCTAAACATTTTTTGCAAAATGCTTGATTTGCTTGACATTTGTTCCTGTCGAAAACAATCATAGTGTAATGTTTCTGTTCCAACATAACGTGCAACTTAAGGTGTCAGATATGAATTATTGGTAACTGTAATATTTCACGCATAATTCAATCTCTTTATTGAGACCACAATAATTAAACTAAACAGGTTTAACTTAAAATAATAAACTTATCGCTTTAAACGATCTCTCCCAGGCAACCAGCCTTTGGTTGGATAGGGGAATGATAGGATGAGTAGGGGGTGGGAATGGGTACAAATAATGTTATTACTCTTAAACCAAGATTAATATTCACAACTGACAACTGTCACATGCACCATCTCACAGCGTACAGAGTAGAGTAGCTTAACAATAATAATTTTATAATTGTATTATTTGAAACACGAAAATAAAAATGATTCAATTACTTACACCACTTTTTTAGGAATATAGTTTTTTTTACGTAATAAAAGACTAACTAATTTGCTCACAAAACTTTCAGATATACAAAATATATTCGTGTTTCATTATAGAATAAGGGCATATCATTCTACTTATTTGTCCCATAGGACTTAAAAACATAATTACAAACTGCCGAAGTCTGGGTGTGCCTACCATGAGACTGGATCATGTATACACCTCTGCACAGTACACTAAGAATGATGTTTGGAACGCTTTATTGTTAGCGGTTAAAGTTAAAATTCTCATCCTTACGTTAACTAAACTGCACGGCCCTCACTGCCACAGTCCCCCACAGATTATGCTAATGTGTGCGTGCGTACACGGCGCCCGGTACACGCACGCATTCACACCGGATACGGCCAATTTCTACGAAGATGAACTACTGTTCTTAGTGTACTGTGACCTCTGCCTCCCCCTTCGGGAAAAATGTGTGATGTTATGTTATTTGTGCAATATTCGTTGATTTTGGCCCATTGGTCTTGCCGGTTTATGTAATTTATTTATTAAGATTTGTTACTTGTACACTTCTTAGCCTTTTGTATTCGCCTTATAACTTTACATTTGTTGTTCGTAGAAGCAAATATTTGTTAGAGTTAGCACGGGACGGCAGATATTTATTGTTCCGGCGTGAAAGAGCAAAAAATTGGTCAAATGCGAATGGGACTCGCATATGTCATGCGTTCGCACATGAAAATGGTTTGCGAAATATAAAAAAAAACGCGAATACAAATAGGCTTGTGAAGTGTTATTTATATCTTAGTTTATAAGTTTTAATGA
Source organism: Hemistola chrysoprasaria (assembly GCA_947063395.1). Taxonomy (NCBI): domain Eukaryota; kingdom Metazoa; phylum Arthropoda; class Insecta; order Lepidoptera; family Geometridae; genus Hemistola; species Hemistola chrysoprasaria. The sequence continues at coordinate 5,558,568 of OX346733.1, read as the reverse complement.
TGTATCTTTTTTTGCAAATAAAATAAGGCACGCTCAAAATCATATCAAAAATAACGTAATTATAGTTTTCAATAGCATCTTTTTAGTGTTTTCGGAAAATTAATGAAAGTTTTACCCAAAGTTTTGATTTATTTTTAATATATTTTAGTTATTATAAGTATTTTCTTTTATAAAGTTTCAAGCAAAGAAATAATAACGCCACATCACTATTATCATCTCACTGCGCTTTGTTGAAAACATAAATTTAATATAATGTTTTCTATCCATAATTAAATGATTATATGAAAATAAAATGTAATACAAAATGTTAACTAACCATTCCGGATACGGTTGCGATTATTATAAATTATTTTAACTTAATTTTTTTTATTAAAAACGGAAAGTACTTAATGCTGAATTACATCGGCTAACATTAACAACCAATGCTTAACCAACCGTACAATTTACATTTGTTATTTCAAAATTACGCGTTGTACGTTAATTTGAATATAGAACGATTACGCACTAAAGGTTTAAACCGAATCCGATCCGAATCCGTTATTCTAAAGGCTGACCGAATTCAGACATTGTTTTTCGCACATTTCTTTTCGCACTACCTCCGATTTAATTCCGCAATCGCGGACTTGGATCGGAGTCGGTCCAGACGTAGTGCGTGAGTTCATACAAATAAAACTATGGCTACTTTGATCCGTCAATCATCATCATCATCATCCAGCCGCTGGAAGTCAACTGCTGAACATAGACCTCCCCCATAAGGGGTTGTTGCCAATACTCGACACGCAGGCGGGTAGTCGAGCACAGTTGATGGTTTTACGCAGAGGACGCTGCTGCCAGTCCTCTAGATCTTAGTTAGATGTTAACCCTTAGACGGCTCTTACGGCAACCACGGGTAGAGAGGGGAGAGGTTCATCAATATCGTCTCCGAAATGGAGATTCACAGATGACTGAAATCGTATCTAGTGCGTTAACTATCGCACAAACAGGTCTACCACTACTTTGGACCGTATTTCACGGATTCGTTTCGGCCGAAATCATTCTTAGTCTAACTAGAAATTTGACGGCAAGTCAAGCATAAGATATTGTTAGAGTTAGTTGATGTACTCCAGCCTAATGTTATAGAAGTAGTTTTATAAAATAAAAATGTATTTACTCCAAATACTATGTATTTAAATTTTATTTTTGATTTTAACATAGGTACGTAACTAAATTAAAAACGCTAGTTCCGAAATACATGCTGGGTGTGTACGACCGGATATTCAATAAAAACCTAACGTGTGTGTTTATTGGGGAACTTCCCGCTGGTTCTCACCTTTTCGGTCACCACTTGTGACAACTGGGTGTTTTCAGAATGCGTCTCTGCGTCACCAGTAACGAAGAAGGCGGAGAATAGCGGGAAGCACCCGTTTATTGCAGTTGTTTTAAAAATCAGTTTTTATTTTTGGTCCTGTCTAAAAATATTATAATAACTATTCATAAAACTACTAACTTATACAACGTGTTACGAAAAGGTGTAGTAATACTTAACGGAGTGCATCTACCCGTCAAACTGAACAACTGTCAAAATAATTGTAAAAATTTGCAAAAAAAAATACGAGTTCCTATCCAAATTTGACGTTCAGCTAATTTTGAAAGTTGTTCAGGATGATGCATACATGTACCCCCTTGAGTATTGATACACCTTTTTTAACATGTTGTATACATTTAACTGACCTATTATAATAGACCTATATAACTTTTATACCTATAGATTTCGTAATAGCATAGTCTCTGTAGTTATGGCTATATAAGATATCTATATATAAAATAATTGTAGGGAGAGAGCACAAATTTCTATAAAAACACTCATTTTCTATATAATTATAATCGGACTTCGTTATGCCAAGTTGTACCATTCCCTAAAAAGTGAATGTTACTTTTTGGTGTAAATACGTCCTTGTATATTTATATATTACGTATAAAAAACTTCCATTTTTATTCGTGTCGTATATACATTTATTGATCACCAAAAACGTTATATTATGTAAAATATTACAAAATGTACTCTAGTGTTTTGTATGTGTGTATAATACGTCACTTTTGACTGAAAAAGTGGGGAAGCCTTACATTTTTAGCAATAATGGTCGATGACTTTTATTCCTGTCCACTGTCCACTGAATTAGTTTTTGTAATAATATATGGTACTGCACGTGTAGTGTTTGCCAGAGTCAATTAAAATTTCTATTAAAAATAATATGTTCACCCAAGTAAGGGGAATAGCAATATACAACACCACATGTCTGTAACTGCAATAAAATTTACCGGAAGAATAATGAATATTCCATTACTGGCCTGGTGTATGTTTTTTAAAAAGATTTTACTCAAAATGGCGGTCCATTAATGCCATTTTGGAATAAAAAACGAGATGGTGGGTTGCAATAATGAATATTTTTACATTCGGAATTGAATGGAAATTCAAATAAAAAGTTATTTAGTGGTCCTGTATTCCTAAAAATGTAGAAGGTTGTGATACCAACGAAAGGTTTGAACGTAAGACAATTTTTAACATAGATAAATAAATAAAATATTTACTTACCTAATATATAAAGAATTAAATATCTTAATCTAAACACTACTTACAATTCTTCAGTGGTCGCAAGCTCTGCCGATCACGGGTCTTTGGTTCGATCCCCAGGTCAGAAATGTTAGTGGATTTTCTCAATAACAGCTCGGTTTGGAAACTGTACACGGTAGGAAATAGACTCGCCCCTTATAAAATAGGACTTTAAAACACAATTGGTGAAGCGTGGGTGTACCTACTATGGGACTCAGTCCTACCCCTTGGCAAAAAGGAGTGATGTTATATGAAATATTATTTACGCATGTGTTAAGGCTTTCCCCTTGTCGGCTTGTATGTACTTATATTATTGTTAACTTAAGGACTATCATTGCAACTGTATACATTCCATTGCTTGTCATATTTGTGGTTTCATTTTATTACCTTTCTCCTATAGGAAACGTCCAGGTTGATTAACGAAACCTGGCATATACGTCAAATTGACGTTCTTCGCGTCGTCCTAGGGTTATCAACTCTGACTTTTGCGAAAAATCTATCGTGGTTGTTTGATTAAATATTGATAATAAAACAGGAAGAACGGAAATAAAACCAATAAGAACTAAAATCATTCAATTTCAACAAAAGCATCAGAAGACGCGTGCCTGAATCGGATGGCACGCGCTCGCACTGTTCTGCCGGGCTATTGGCGTTCTCGGTGACTATCACTTTAGTGACTATTATCTTGATTTGACATTAACTACAAATGTCAAAGTCCGGTTACTAACCAAAGACATTATGATAAACTTACAAAGGGCCGGTTTTTTGATCACTGGTTAAGTCGACTAATTGTTAAATTTCTTGACAATTTGTTAAATTTCGAAAAATTTCGTTTTTTGATCCCTGGTTAGCTTGACAAATAGTCAAATATGTAACCATTAGTCAGAATATTTAACCACTGCTCCGTCGACTGGTTGGCGCCAAAAACAGATGGTTATTAATCTTATCGTATCTACCTACTGCTGCTTCATGATATTTTATTCGAGTGTTTTGGAAAGTATTTAATACTAAAGATATGGATTTACATAATTTATCAACATACTGGAAATCGAAATAGCTCCTCAGACGAAGGAATTATGTTCAGATGTTATACCTTATCAAGAAGACCGGCCACGTAATTTACAGCTCCGCTAAAGTATTCGGACGATGAAAATTTTCGTAAGCGGTATCGTCTATTCTATATTGTGCGTCTATCAAAAGAAATCGTGTTGTGAAACCTACTAATATTATAAATGCGAAAGTTGGTGAATATGGACACCTAAAACTACTGAAGCGATTGGGCTGAAATTCAGTAGGTATGTAGATAGTTTAGACCCTAGAAAAACACATATGTTACTTATTATCCCAATATTCCGACGGGAACGAAGACTATGCGGGTGAAACCGCGGGGTACAGCATGATATAGGTACCAAACTAGAACTATGACTCCACATAAGTAATCGTCAAGAACTAATTGATACCTACATATTATATATATTATACTGTTGGTTTCAAATGTACCTACCTAACTAATAATAACACGTTTACCTATATTTCAAGCTATATACTATACAACACTAGCTGTGCCCCGCCGCGGTTTCACCCGCGTAGTCTTAGTTCCCTTGGGAATATCGGAATAAAAAGTATACTTGTGTATATTCCAGGGTTTAAACTATCTTAATAGGTACAGAATTTCAGCCTAATCGGTTCAATATTTTGGCGTGAAATAGTAACAAACATCCATCCATAATCCATCCTCACAAACTTTCGCATTTAATAATAAAGTAGGGATTTATAGTAGAAAGTAGGATAGGATAATAATAATCTACCGATTAATTAAAATATGACAAATTTATTTTAGTTTTATTGGCTGTTTATTTCTTACATAATATGATGCTTTTTCTATAAACTATAACACCTTCCTGACTTTTCTTATATTTCAATTCATGCTTCTTCGATTCTATATCAAGCTCCTTTGATTCCATTTTAAGCATGTGGAGGTCTTTTTGAGTACATCATTTATTAAGAACTTTCTTCGATGCCAAAATTATTAGAAGTATTACGATCCCTGAAACACAATAGGTATATTTACATGAAATGAATTTATAAAATAGATTTATTAGCAGGCACACATGACCCATTATATAGTTTGATATGACACACTCACACAATGTATGTCACTTTGTTAAGTATTATCTAAATTAATATTAAATTATATAAAAAACTACTTTGTGCAGGTGTTTTATACCCAAAGTAATAAATGATATTGTTTGTGTTGGTCTTTATCCTATTCCTCTCCATGTGAACCAATATCCAGTGCTTAAACATGAGACTCTGGAGATTATCAGCAACTGCCTTTACAATTGCGTTACCTGAGGCATTGACACTACTCGAGATTTTAATATTGCGAAGAAGTCAGGTATTCCCGCGTAAGAAAGCATTGTCAATGCGCTGCAAAATCTGGGATAACACATAAGAGCCCTGTATGCGTCATTATACTGGACTCTTATGGTGTCAAAGGACTTTCTGGTATAAATTAACCCATAGTTGTCAGGTGTACATGCTGAGACAGAAAGTTTTGAACAGAACGTCCTTGACGTCCCCACTGCAGCGCGCGAACTTCCTCGCTAACATATTATTACTTCGTACCAATAGAAATCGTCATTCTCTCTCCATGCCCAGGTCGTCCTTCAGATCATCAGTCAGTCAGAATTTAGGACAACAGTGTTGAGAATATGAGATTAATTCATATATTCATTGTTTCAAGTTCAGAATTAAAAATAGTACCTAGGTACTTACTTATTTTCTGTGTTTGATTCCATTATATCACAATAATTTTAGAATTTTGCTGAACTGCCGAACTGTATACATACAATAGAAAATAATCTTCTACTCAATTTATTCAATTCTTAATTTGTGGCTTGATGGTATAATGTGAAATTGGTTTTAGTAGGTTTAACCTACTATTACCTGCATTGCAAAATTTATTATTACCTAACCTACTAGGTTAGGTATTAATAAATTTTGCAAATTGTAAAATACCGCGAAATCGCAAGAACTCACACAAAACACGGAAAGGTTTTGACATTAATGACATCGTTGACGTTTAAATCTATCAAAATTACAAGAGTTGCCATATAAAATAAAATCTCCCGACTCCAAAATGGGTAAATCAGTAGTTCATTGCAATGGCAACATAATTAACCATGGTTAAATCTAGCCAAGGCTAAAAAAGGTATCAAAAAACGAAAACACGAGTTGACCATTGGTTAGGGACTTAACCATTGTCAGTTTAACAAATTGTTAACTTGACAATTACCCGCGATCAAAAAACCGGCCCTAAGTAGACTGCACTGTGTCCCGAGTGAGAACCACTCGCAGTGTCTATCCTTTTCCTTTTCTCTCCTCAAAATTTGACAGTGCACTGTCTTTAGAAAGGTAAAACGTCTTTGTAACTAATTCAAACCACAGAACACAAAGACTTAAGCCTGATAACGACTGGTGATTATGAAGAACACCAATAGCCCTACGTGCTGTACTCAACCATTCCGAGATATAGTGTCCGTGAGCAATGTCTATGTGTGCTTTGCTCGAGCGTGTTTAGATTCATTAGTTGTTAGCTTTATTGATGTTTAAAATGTTTTCTTGAGACTTATTTTTTAGTTTGAATAGTCCCATCCGTTTCTCCTGCACGCGGCAATGAAGCTGATGTTCGTTGTTTTGTTTCGTAACTATTAATTGAAATTAAAATTAGTGTGACTACTGTTACACCAGTTTTTATTAACCGACCTGTATCTTTAGCCTTTCACATGTAATTTGAACCAAATTGGAAGTAATTAGTAGCGATGCAAAAGGGTGAGGTAAGTACAGTATAATTAATTAGTAATTTATATATTTATTTATTATTTAAGTATTTGTTTTTGAAACCACCGTCCCTTCAGTATCTTTATATCCTTTCGCTGCATGGTTGTCTGGAAGAGATCGCTCTGAGCGATAAGGCCACCAGTTGTTACTCTTTCTCGTTTTAACTTTTGTTTTTTGTCTTTTTCTGTATGTGGTACCTATAAAGTGTTATCATTCATTCATTCATTCAATCTGAACATTTGTTTAAAAGCATCATAACGATACGTGGGGCTATAGTAGTCTTTTTTAACGACGTGCAGTTAGTGCTAACTGCCGTGCATGATATACGTGAAAAGTGCGGGTTGTTGGAGGTTTTGATCAATGATTCGAGAGAGCTATAAATAAACTATATATTTATTTAATGTATGTTTGTACAAATGGCTCTAAGTTTAATATTTCTAACTTAAAGTAATTCGTTTACTTATAACAAAAAATACCTTAAAGGAACTTAAAACTATAATTAGTTATAATCAGTAAAACCATCAAAATAATGACACGTGTATAGTCCGCGCGCGAGCTATGTGACATACCTAGGTCTTGTTTTTTTGTTGTTTAATTTCTTTAATAAAGTTAATATTTTGTTAAAATGATTTTAAGTTTATACTGAAATATAACGTTTTTGAGTATATAAACAAAACCAAATTATAATATATATAGTATAAAAATATTAAACCTAATTGAACGATATTATGACATAAAATAACACAGACGATGTCACATAGCTCGCGCGCAGACTATATTATATAAGTAGGTAGGTACTCTTACCTAAATTCTGATATTTACAGGTTTTTTCGTTTCTATTTTAGAAAGCTAAGTACATTCTAATAAGTAATAACATAATACTTTGAACTATATGTACCTACTTACCTATAATATTGTGTATATACCTATACTTTATAATTATTTTAGTATGTAGGTACTTATTTATTTTCGTTACTCGCTTCGTCATTTAATAAATTAAAAGAGTCCCCAAAAACTCATTGGATTATTCCATTTCCCAATCGCAATAGGCTCGTCCTCTATTACATGGGACCAATGACATACTGGCGAAATGTGAGTCCATCTCTGCCTACATTCAGGAAAAAGGCGTGGTGTTATGTTATTGCAGTAAATATCTTACATATTTTATTCTAAGTTCTATAAAGTACAGCCTCATTGATAGGGTTTTGGGTTATATTATAGATAGAAAATATTCTCCAAAATAAAATTTATTTCTGGGTTTCAAACAAACTTCGTCCGAAAGTACTCTTACTAGATCTCAACAATTCCCACCAGAAGGACTCTTCGAATGACAATTATTGTTACAACGGAACATATAGATAAAACTAGGAAATCGCTCCGTCAGTTGCCAGTTTTAATATGTACATAGTATGTAGGTAGGTCCCTATTCCGATTCACGTTATATACCCCACTATCACTTCACTGTTGAAAATACACAATCTTGTGTTGTAAATGTAAAACACGTCCGTGTGTGTGGAGTGTACACTGAGTGACCACAAAGATCGATGGTCGATACCTACGAATAGACGATCGAATATGGTATGGTGGCGAACCAAGTTCGGGCAACAGATTGAGAAGTACAGTCATAATACCTAACTAGAAACAGTAAAACCGCGGTCGCACACTTCTAGCGCGTATACTTTTTCCATCAGATTCGACAGTCAAACTAGTCTACAACTTCGTCACAGCACCCTCACAATCTTCCTCCTTCTTCTTACCCCCAATCTCAGCATAAATATCATCTAAGGACCTCATCCTGGTCTCCGGAACGACCAGGACTATGTAAACTGTGCTGACGATGCAAACGGCCGAGAACAGCCAGAATACTGTGTGGAGGCCGCCGATGGCTTCAAGTGGGTGGAATACTCTCAGCTCTACGGACACTAATGCACTGACGAAGGCGATTACTATTGATGTTACTGTACCGCGGAGCTGGAAGGAAACATAAGTTAGTAAACATTTACTAAAGCAAGACATCTCATCTAGGAAAGGAAAGAACTAGGCACAGACTCGAAAAATTCTTGCAAAACTGTCTTTTCTTTGTCGGTTTGATCCACCTCTATTGCTACACCTTTTATTCACCGTTCTTGGGTCATCTCATCTTAGTCAATTTGCCTATGAACCAAAGGAGCTTGAGATCAAGGAATGCCATTGTCTTTTTGGTCCTTCGAGCCTGTAGACTATTATTTATTCTGTGCCCTTAGACAGAAAACTCCGAGCACATAATTATGTAGTCGGAAACTCATTTATATAAAGTAAGTAGGTAATCCTATTCTGTGCCAACTATATAGTTGCCCACGGACTCAAAAAGGAAGAAAGTATGCCCTGCGGTTTCCCGATTATTTATAAGTATTTATTATTATGTGGGATCGTTATATTAGTGTCTTATTGTAAAATAGGTAGTCATAACATACCCTAAAAGAGAACATTTCAGTCATGATTACGAAGGGCACGGGCTGCAGGCCGGCGGCGTCGCAGTATATGCAGAGACACAGCGCGGCCACAGGCACCCACGAGCCGCCCACACTGACCCCGCGTGACTGCGTGTAGAACCACGCGGCTAACAGGCACATCGATATGCCTGATACTAGGCACGTGGCGCCTAGGAGAGGCTGCAAATGTTCACTAACTATAGTACGAAGGGCACGAGCCGCCCACACTGACCCCGCGCGACTGCCAGTAGAACCACGCGCAGGCACATCAGAAATTTTGTGCAATTGTGTCATCATTATCATCATCTCAGCCTTTGGAAGTTCACAGCTGGACTAAGGAAGGGTTTTGCAAATACTTGCCACGCTTGGCAGCCGGGTTGGCCAGTTCGATGTTTTCGCGTATAAGACACTACTGCTCGTCCTCTGGATCTCATAACCCTTAGCCGGCTCGCTCACCGGCAACCACGGGCCACGGGTAAAGAGGGTGGGGTACACTTCTTCAGCCGGTAGGTACCGCCACAGCACATGTGTGTTGTAATCAAACTAAGGGGCAACCCTATTCCAACAGTTTACCTTCCTCCCAGTCCTCTCAACAAGCGTAGAAGCAGTACACGAGCCGACGAGCTGCACCACCCCTAGCACGACCGCTTGCTGGTTCGCAGTCAACACCCAGCCCTCCTCACTCGTCTTGTTGAAGATGAGAGACGCAAAGTGAAGGACCGCGAGACAGCCGCATAGCTCGCGTGCTATTGTGATGATCAGGATTATGCGGAATGCGCGGAATATGCTGCGATCTGACACTGGAATGTGAAATTACAATTGTAAATTAAGAAATGCATAGTTACTGTTGTCTACTCGTACCGAAAAGACGAGCAAATCCATTGCCTGATGAAAAGCATCATGATTGCCCATATAAGATAGGTACATAGTGCCACCCAGTGTTTTGAAATTCAAAATTCAGCGCGGCACTACACTGCGCCTGTCACCCTGAGATATTAGTTGTTGAAACTCGGCATGCCCAGTAAGTTCGCTGGTAACATTGCCCTTCAGACCGGAACAAACGGTATCGTAATAATAAAGTAAGAAATAACCTTCTAATCGAATGTAGAATGTAGTTTATAGAGTCGCATCGAAACAAAATAACAAAACGAAGGTTAAACATTAAGTACCTGCCCTTAGTGTCAATTGTCAACAAGAACCCACTCGAAGTACCCACAGCCCACGCGTCCAACGGTAACAATATGTAAACGGACAGTTAACGGACAAACGACACTTCGTTCCCATGGTACCTGTTTACCATCAATATAGTTAAGTTACTGAGGTGACACCAAATAAAATAAACGTATCTGCTGCAGGTTGGTTACCAGAAACTGGCGCGTCCACATTACTCGCACTGATACAACTTCAGTCTAACTAAAAAAAATATGAAAAAATCAAAGCTAATGTTTGATAATGAACTTTACAAACCTATAGTTTTAACAGCATCAATGAACCTGCCGCTCTTAGTCTGCTCCAGTTCAAGCAGAAGTAGCTGCAGCTCGCTGTCCACGGCTGCTTCCGAGCTATCGCGGCAGCGGAGCCACGCTAGTGCTGCACGAGCTTCCTAGAACAACATAACATAGGTACAATCCCGCCTTTTCCGAAAGGCTAGGCAGAGGTGAGAGGTGTACATAATAATAGATAGATTTACCCAAATAGATTTTACCCATTACCCATGACTCATTCCCATTGTAGGCACACTCAAATTTCGCCAGTAATAGGGGCCAGCCTATTGTCATCTACCAGGAACAGTTCCAGACTCCAGGCAGTTATTGAAATAACTCCTAATCGAAAATCCAATTAGGTATGCTTTGCAAATTACGCTACGTTCACACGGAGACATCAATTTCAACCCGATCTGATTTTTACAGGATACGGTTTACCTACTCACAATATAATTTGTATGTATGAATTCACACGTGCAGTCACACGAGCAAATAATCGAAACGGGCAAAACTTTCCATCTAAGTTTCAGATTCGGTCACACGCGCGGATACGATATTTTACCGAATGCCGCAGAAAACAGGTAGGTACCTATTACCTATATTACGAAAATTTGGGTGGTGGGTTCGTACATAATTTTTACTAAATCTATTTCTAGGACGCATCTGATGGCGATAATAGACCAGAATAATTTGCTTGTCAATCGCTTTCAAATGAGTGAAGCACTGTGCGGTTTCCTGCAAAAAACCGAATTGCATATTCTCACGGTGACTGGTGACACACTATTCGCTTTTCTGCAGAAAATCAAAACTGAATGCTGTGTGAACTGTGAACAGAGTATTCGGTTCTGGCCTTAGCCTTAAGTTCCATGCCGTATGCGGTAAAAACCCGATCCGGCAAAACCTAACTCTCCGTGTGAACGTAGCGTTATTATTCTAGTTACTTACCTAGGTACCTAAAGTACCCATATGGAAAAATATACAAGTATGTAATAATAATAAATAAATAAATATGGGACAACTTCCACACACGTTCATCTAGTCCCAAACTAGGCTAGAAGCCTGTACTATGGTAACTAGATGACTGATATACATACTTATATAAGCTTATAACACCCAGACACAGATCTAACAGACATGTTCATGCACACAAATGTTTGACCTGGCCGGGGATCGAACCCGGGACCTGCGGCACAGAAAGCAGAGTTACTACCATCTGAGCCAACCAGGCTGTCGATACTTGTATATATATACTTGTATATTAGATATATATGTACTTGTATATTTTTACTTGTATGTAGGTACTTGTTAATTTTTCCATGGAACTCCTCAAGACTAATAATTACAAATGATTGGCCTACCTACTATCAATTGATTCATGACTTCTAATCAAATCGTAGGTTCCTATTTATGATCATAATATTTACTATCTCTATTAGTTGGTAATTAATTCAAGGTCCCAGATACATTTGCAATCATCATTCAAGATGAATATGTCTCCTTATATTCTATACCTAGGTATTCTACAACATAAAATTATAAAAAAGAAATTACTCGTCAGATTTTCAGAGAACCCTATAACAGAGATGCTCCAATTTAGATTATGAATCTGACGATTTGGAAGTGACACAGGCTCGCAGCGAATATATGAAAATGTAAAAAGATCGCCATCTTGATATACTTGAGCGCGTCAGATTAGCATACTGAAGGTTCATCATGATGTCCCAGCGTGTCTTTTTGCCATCCCCTACCACAGAACACATATACAAGCTACGCTGCGCTGACTAGTGATGGATTAATTAGCATTCGCATTCATTGTTAGCATGCGAAAGCTTTAATTACCACATAGCAAATTAAATGACGTTGCGAAATTCTGTGACTGCGAATGAAGCGAATTCATCGCTTAAGTGAAATTTTTAGCAATTTGGTAGGCACGGTTAAGCAATTATTATCTTTATTTGCTTATAGTTAGGGTCGTATATTGAATAAACGTGTATGATTATTTAATTCGTTAAAATTAATAGCAGGGCGGTGTGAAGTGCAAAGTGCGAATTATCGTCATAGCAAATAACATAGCAATAGCAAATAGCAAGCTATGACCCATTAAATCGCATGCTTATGATATTATTGTGAAATCGCATTAATTATCATCACTAGCGGTTACAAACGTCGCAGTACTTTCAACATTTTATTTTGCATTGACAATAGTCAAATTTATGTTTATTGTTTATAGAATATGCATTAAATGGGCTTTCGGGCAATATTTTTTATTAACAAAGTTTATGTTTTGTGTAATTCTTTGTGTAATGCAATCACAGCGATTCGGTTCTCTTTATCACCCCACTCCATTTTAATATCGCAAAATATTGTACAATTTATTGGCGCTAAAATGAGAAAATTCAATGGACAATCATATAAAAATGTCATATTCCAAATTCAAATGGTAATATTTTGTTTATTTTTAATTGTAACAGTATTTATGGCCAGACTAAGTATGAGGATTTGTTTGCATTTCGTTACTATCTACTAAAAGTTTATTATTTGAAGCATTCCGTAGTCCGTGTTGTAAGGTGTACCTACCTCTACTTTCCCGCATTTGAGCAAGTACGAAGGCGTCTCCGGCATGGACGTGAAGAGTATCAGATGCAGCACCGGCACCGCGAGGCAGATCCATAGCGTCGCGTGGTAGCTCAGATACTCTCCTACAGATATAATTAAACATTTAGCTAGCTCCTGTAAGGGATATGCGAGTAACGGATGTGTGGCCGGACCATTAGCGGCGCTGTATCTACTGCGTTTCAAATATAATATCTTAAAAGATTATCTTTATCTTATTATCTTAGCTCGATTATCTATGCGCTATGAAAAGATTGGTAGGTATATTGGTATTAGCATAGAAAGGTAAGGGGATCCCCGGGGTACTCCACCCCAAATTTAAATATAATTACGTCGATGTCAATAGAAATCTGCTTTTTTTCCATTTAATACCATTTGTTGAGCCCCATAATTTGTAGCCAATCGTTTGTTGTTATTACCAGACCCAATTACTTTATTCACTGTTGGATGTTACCTGTGACAGTTGTATTTTTTTTATATTACGCGCGACATAGATTATAACTAATCAGTTAAGTACCACTAATTTTTAACGTACACCCTCCATTACGTTATGTAGGAGCAGATATTAATAAAAAACTCCTAGAACAAGAATATTTAGTTTTTAGTTCCGATTTTTAGTGTCAAAAACAACATGCACAGTGCACCGCCCTCCCGCCCGCAAAATTGCATGCAAAGAGGAAATGCTATTACGTATTATTGTTGTTAGTGACACCATTCATATATCGACACGTGTTTCGCGTCTACACGACGCATCATCAGGAAATAGACTCTGACTCCGCTGTAGGGGCGACAAATGTTAGTACGACGCCGTTCCTCGAGATGTTACCTCGCTGAACGCTGAACCCAGAGTGAGTAAATCACGCCGTACGCCTTCCTTTATACGTTGTTGTTGGTGACGTCACGCCTACCCACCATAGATTTAAGCAATGGAGAAGGATTAATATTTGTTTGTTCATTCAACAGTGCAGCTTGTGAATTATTATTTTTTAAAATTTCTAACTGTTCCAACACACTCAGTCGTAAACCCTTATTACATACATGCAACACATCATAAATATTACTGTCGCTCAAGGAATGGCCGGTGTCAATTAAATGTTTAGCAAAATGTGATTTTTCTTGGTGTCAAAACTGCGACCAGTCTGACCTAAACGATCTTTTCCATCAAGAAACTTCTAAAAAAAATCGGGGGTTTATCGTTTGGTTTGTGACGAATGCAACGGATTATATGTAGGTCAGACTGGTCGCAGTTTTGACACCAAGAAAAATCACATTTTGCTAAACATTTAATTGACACCGGCCATTCCTTGAGCGACAGTAATATTTATGATGTGTTGCATGTATGTAATAAGGGTTTACGACTGAGTGTGTTGGAACAGTTAGAAATTTTAAAAAATAATAATTCACAAGCTGCACTGTTGAATGAACAAACAAATATTAATCCTTCTCCATTGCTTAAATCTATGGTGGGTAGGCGTGACGTCACCAACAACAACGTATAAAGGAAGGCGTACGGCGTGATTTACTCACTCTGGGTTCAGCGTTCAGCGAGGTAACATCTCGAGGAACGGCGTCGTACTAACATTTGTCGCCCCTACAGCGAAGTAGAGTCTATTTCCTGATGATGCGTCGTGTAGACGCGAAACACGTGTCGATATATGAATGGTGTCACTAACAACAATAATACGTAATAGCATTTCCTCTTTGCATGCAATTTTGCGGGCGGGAGGGCGGTGCACTGTGCATGTTGTTTTTGACACTAAAAATCGGAACTAAAAACTAAATATTCTTGTTCTAGGAGTTTACAATGGAGTTCCGAAAAGTAACGCCAAATTCAATCAATTGCAGATATTAATATTAAACGATGATTGTTTTTGATAGGAACAATCTTTAAATCCAAGGAAGCCCAGACAACCTTACGCTGTCTATATCCTATAATAAGTATTGCTCTCTCATTATCGCAGATTAATTTATAATTTGATTTAAACTGAGTACTAAGTACTTATTTTTAATGGTGACGCGCGTTCCACTTTAATAAGACATTTGCTCAATTTATTATAGTTAATGACGACACTAAAAATATTATTTATGCACATTGGAAAAGCTTATTATTAGGCCTATCAAATAAAATCAAAATTATAATCTAAGGTCGGCTTGGCCCAGAAACCAACAACTCCTTTATATTCTCAAAATTAGTCATATTCAAGTCACTGAAAGATCGTGCCTGCGTGACATATCTTATATTCTTAATAGTGATTATCTACAACAGCCCCTGCTTTTATCTCTTTCGCGCCCGAACATTGCATATCTGCTGTCACGTTCTAACGTTTTCCCTGGTCAGTCAGATATGCAATGTTCGGGCGCGAAAGAGATAAAAACGAGGAAAATGAGTTATCCCCGTGCCATGCTAGGCGGGCAGGACAATATTAAAGATGGGACACGTGTTAAACACATAAATATACCTACAATTACTTACAGATTCAATATCTTACCCAACAAATACACGACAAGGTTGCCCAAATTCTGCGAAAGCACCACCAACGTGCCCAGTGTTCCTACGATGGAATCCTCACTGATCTCCTTCATGTAGAGAGGTGTGACCACGTAGGAACCGCTGGTCCCGAAACCGATGACGGCCCGAGCTGTTATAAGGGCCCATGTCTCTGTTGAGTATAACTTTAGGCTCCAACATACCTGGAATATAATAATGAATTATGTGGGAATAATCACCCCTTCAAGGGTCAAAGAGTTGGAGGCTTATCCAAAGTTGAGTGACAATATAGAAGTTGAGTACCAAAATACAGAATATAGATAAGTATACTTAGGCTGAGTTTTTTGATTACTGATTAAGTCGACCAATGGTTAAATTTTTTGACAAATAATTAAAATTCGACAAAATTAGTTTTTTCATCACTGGCTATCTATTTTTTTCCACACGATTTAACCATTGGTTAGAAATTTAACTATAGTTAGGTTGACAAATAGTTAACTTAACCGTAACTAACGATCAAAAAACCGGCCCTTAGTGTATGATTCTACACCTAGATACCGCAAACATGTTAGTAAATCATAATTTATTTTGGTAAAATTTTACGGTACGGGAATTTTTCCGTTACATGTGCTATGAGATCTGGCTTCTTGCCAAACCAGGACTGAGTCCTGGATAAACACCGCTGCCTAACCCTTCGGGATAAGGCGTGAGTGTATAATGTTATGTTATGTTCTTGCCAATCTTTCATGTTTCTGTGCCGACGGGAAGTACTAAAAAAAATGGCCGTATCTTCTGATTGCGTTGACTAACTATCGCATTTTTTTAAATTCATTAGTTTTGATTAATTAATATTTAATAACAAACTCACAGTCATAGAAAGCGATGTCAACATCAAAGCCTTCTTCCTGCCGAAGTTGTCCACAATGTACCCGAAGAGGAAGACAGCAGGAGTAGCAACTAGATACACCACGGATGCCATCCATGATATGACGACGGGTTGGACGGGCGCCCGCGCAGGGGTGTCGGGGGACATGAGCCGAGGGGCCATGGGGGACATCCAGCCTACTGCTGCGCCATATGAAAATACTGGCAGAACAACTGGAAGAGAAAAAAAATGTAATTACTTTTTAAAGGATAAAGGCAAACAGGAAAAGGTAGGTTCCAGTTTAAAATATGTTGCGGTAAATATGATTAATTGAAAATTATTAGTAATTATCGATCATTATTAATAATTAGGTATCTCATGATTTGGTAATGTGAATATATAATAGAAATTAATCACTTAGCATTTACTATTAATAATTCACTACTCTCGTTGGTGATTGTCGTGATAGTGATAAAACCGAAGTTATGATCTCAGTTACGGTCTAAAGCCGAGTTCAAGTCGAAGCGTTCAGTTCGGCTGGTGAAATCGACCCTTAGAGCATTCCGACTCCGAGCATCCCAGACTGTTTTAATAAAGTGCGTGATCTAGAGAGGTTTTGAGCGCTGCTTCGTTCATTCGTTCGAAGTGCCGAAGCGACGTTCGGGAGGCCCACACAACCCAACCCACATTGAGTTGGTTAGGTCGAATTGAGTTACAGAAACGACAGAAAGTACATTTTTTTTATTTCATTCATTACATACTCACTAAGTTTAAATTATTAATAATCACCGAAAATGAGATTAATTTATTACTCTTACCTCTATATTTTTTAACTAATCACATTTACCGTCACATATATTTTGTATATAATAGGACATGTAAAGAGCAGTCGTTAGGTCAAGTCACAGAACACAATAATACTACGTATAGGATGGACACTGTCATCCGCACACCAATCGGGCCTTCCTCACCCCGCGAGCGAGATTGAGCTCCGATAAAAGCCGACGGAGCTCGGGACGCACCTCACGCACACTTGCGCGTGTACAGAACTCCATGTGTGTAGGTGTGTACATGGTAGTGCCTGTGTAGTAGGTTTTTTTTTTTTTTTTTTTTGTTGCCCGGGGAAAAATGCGTGACGCATACCACCCGCGCCCGGGGGAGCGTAGGGTGGTTATGTGGGACTCCCCGCCGGCACAACACCGTACGTCGGTACATTGCTGTGCCGGCGGGTATACCCACTAAAAAACCCCGGGGTGTTCCTTCGCGACGCCATGTGTCGGGGCTGCGGGTACGCCGAAGCACTCATCCGCGGCGACCTGACCTGACCTGACCTGACCTGACTTTTGCAGTTTTCTGACCCACAGATCTGACCAACTGCCGGGTCAGATAAGGAATAATCCAGAAAACCTACTACCCTATGTGTTAGACCTAGTAACTGTCTACATTCCGAATTTCAGCAATTACAACCAGTTCAGAAGTTTTGGCGTAAGATTGTGGTTAGCGTCAGTGAATCTAGAATAAAAGGCGGACGGAGTCTTATATAACCAAAAGTGGAGCACCATAAGTAAGCCAGCTCGCTAATAGAAACATAACGGCACGCACACATCCCCTGGCTTTTTTTACATGAACTAGTATTGGTTCCGTCATGTTTCTATTAGCGAGCTGGCTTATTCAGGTGCTTCACTTTTTATTATTTAAGATTTTGTCCGTCTTTGTTTCTATGTTCATGGTTACCGCATCTAATTGTTGTACCTAAGACCTAAATGGACTCCGACTTTCTTGACCAAAACTAAATTGTATGCCTAAGTTCGTTTACTCATGTGGTTTACCCTTATAAAAAAAAGTAAATCAATGATACCAATTATTAATTATTGAAGGGACAAGGTCCAAAAGCCAACGTCCATGACAATGTTGTGGATTGTAAGCAATGAATGTACGAACACAGCTGATTGAATTGAGTGCCGAAGGCAGACTCCGCGACTCCGCACTGGATGGTTCCAGATGGCCATAATTTCCATTCATCAGAACAAATATGCTTCATTTGATATAAAAACAAAACGATCAGTAGCTATAGAGCTAAATAAACGGAGCAGTAATAATCTCACAATAATGAAGAGGTTAAGTAACCTCACATTATTTAATTCAAATTAGGTAATAAGAGATCTACTATGTTTGGGAATGTTATTGCGAATAATATTCTCTACCCGGCAATATAGGATAGACAGTGTATGTTTTCAGCGCCCAGCCTTTCAGAGCCAATCTGTGCTGATCGTATTTCATATTGAAAACAATTGTAACTGTAATGATTCGTCCCTTAATATTTACTTTGGTTTAAGAAAAACAAGAAGAGCAAATCAGGTCATCAGGCACCTGATTAGCTCGTCTTGTCACTCACTATCTTAAAAAAAAAGGTGGCTGATGGTAAGTAAGCATCATGATTGTCCATATCGGACACAGTGCCACCCACAAAGTTCTGCGTGGCACTGCACTGCGTCTGTCACCCTGAGATATTGGTTGCTAAAACTTCATCATGCCCAGTAATTTCGCTGGTAACATTGCCTTTCAGACCGTAATACAGTACATAAAAAAATGTGCGATAGTTCATATTATAATGTACCTAAGTGGTGTAGGCGGATTTATGTTATGCGATGCGGTGCAGCCCGTTGCGGCTGTAGTATTCGCGAGCCTGAGTTAAAACTAAAAATTCCGCATAAATATATAAATATAAATACCTATATATCCATATTCATTGAGTTTTTGATATTTATTTTATACGTGCCTCCGTGGCGTAGAGGGCGCATGCTCGACTGCCAATCAAGAGGTCCCGGGTTCGATCCCCAGGTCAGGCAGTGTTAAATATTGGGTTTTTCCCTTAGGAATTATCTCAATAACTACCTGGAGTCTGGAACTGTGCCCGGTAGATGGCAATAGGCTCGCCCCCTATTACATGGGACCAATAACATATTGGCGAAATGTGGGTGTATCTACATGGGACTGAATCCTGGGTACATCTCTGCCTACCCCTTCGGGAAAAAAGGCGTGAACGTATGTTGTTTATGTTATTTTATACGTGTGTTATTTGACGGGATGTTCAACCCGGCTACAATCTTTACCGTGACCCTGCCTCCCCAACTTACCTCTACTTACCTTGTATACCTACCTATCTCTATGTTTTTTTTTATGATATTGAGTAACAAGACGAGCAAATCAGGTGCCTGATGGTAAGCATCGTGATTGTCCATATCGGACACAGTGCCCCCCAGTGTTTTAAAATTCAAAATTCTGTGCGAGACTGCACTGCGCCTGTCACCCTGAGATAGTGGTTGCTAAAACTTCATCATGCCTAGTAATTTCGCTGGTAACATTGCCCTTCAGACCGGAACACAGTAATGTTTGCACATTTGTAAGCAACACAACATGTTAACATGTATACCTACTATGTGTAATGTATATCTATCGTGCGACATCGCGCCACCCGATCGAGCTAGTCGGAAATTGCCGAAGGCTCCCGAGTGACCGCGCGGATCGGTGGCGCGATGCGCGGGCGAAATAGTTCGAAAATTGTAATGGCGGCGAACACATACGTTAATAAACTAGCTTAGCAAAATTATCTCTTTTTTATTCGTAACAATGGTCCTTCTTCCGCCGGATCTAAGCTAGGCGTGTGTGAAGTGTGTGAAGTGAACTCTGAACTGTTAGTGTAACAATAATTCTTCGCAATGTCCGGCATTGGACTCGGAGGTCGTGTCACGAGAAGCAAAGCCCGTGCTGCGTCTGTTGGAGCTGGCGAAGACCGAGAGTCGTCTCGGTCTGTGTCGAGCCGCTCTAGCACTTTGCGTCTCCGTGCTGAGTTCGAAGCAGAAAAGGAATTGGCGAAGATCAAGGAGAACTTGATAATGAAGAAGCTGGCACTAGACATCGCGGAGATCGAGGATGAAGAGGGCGGAGAGAGGTCGCGGAGCGTGTGTGGAGACGACAAAGTCGAAGAGTGGCTGAAAGGTGAGCGACCATCCTCATTAGAGCAACTGAAAGAGCCCCCAGAACCGCCACCGGAGGGCGAGGCGACATGTACAAACTTGTTTAAACTTGTCGCGAAAAATCCCCCCGCGCCCCTTCCCGCGCCCGCGCCCACTCCGATCGCGGACGCGCCTGTGTCGGCGCCGGCGCCCCCCGCACCCGCGCCCGCGTCTGAGCCCACCGTTGCCGGGGCAACTACGGACGTCGTCAAATTGGCCGAAATTATAGCTACGATATCGAAAAAACAGCATACTAAGTACGACCTACCGATTTTCGACGGCAACGCAGTCGATTGGCTTTATTATAAAAACACTTTCGAGGCCACGAAGCCGAATTACTCAAATTATGAAAATACCGCACGCATAAGATCATCTTTGCGAAGCACGGCGAAGTACACAGTAGAGGACCTTCTCCGTACCGGCGCCGGTCCTGAAGATATAATTGATGCCCTCGAGGAAGAGTTCGGCCATCCAAATCTTCTGTTAGAATCTGCCCTTAAGAAAATTAAAAATTTACCGAGAGTATCCGACAGCGGCGCAGAGTTGCGTCACATGACCGCCGTTGTCAGGAATTGTGTTTATGTGTTAAAAAGTATTAAGGCCGCAGGATATATGAATAACCCGCAGGTTATTAACGAGATCTTAGGAAAGTTGACGCCAATACAAAGGGCACAATACGGCGAGTACGTGATGAAAGTTAATACGAGCGCCACGGAAGATCTTAGAGTGTCTCCAAATTTAAACGTCGTATTAAATTTTTTAAGTAATATAACTAAAGCGACGTCCTATTTACCAGTTGAAAACTCACGCAGTCGAAACTCGGGGAACGAGCGTCGTGAGCGAGATCGTGAGCGCCGCGATTCACATACAGTGCATACGAGCGTCGATCTGTCGTCGGAGGAGTCTTATTCATGTGCAATATGTAAAAGAAACCATCTTTTACCCGAGTGTAGCATATTTTCGAGTTATGATGAGAACGAAAGATGGGAATTCGTCAAAACAAACAAGTTGTGTTTTAAGTGTTTAATAAAACAACATTCGCGTTATCAGTGTAAAGCGAAAAGGTGTGCAAAGTGTCGTGCTCCGCACCACACACTTCTACACTTCGTGAGTTCAGGCGCCGCGAGCGCCCCCGCCGCCACGGCACGGACCGGCTCGGCGGCGGGCGCGCGGCGCGCCTCGTCTGCGTCGGCCGGCGGACGCGCGGGCTCGTACTCGCGCACCGCGCCCATGGCGCTCGAGCGCTCTGACAGCACGAGCCCCGCGCCTCCCGCCGCTCCTATTGCGAGAGCGCCGCACGGACCCGGACCGCTAGTAGTGAGTGCAGAATCTGTGACGAGTATGGGTGAGCGTTGCACAAAGTCATTATTAAAAGTGATGCCGGTTACCGTAAATATTAATAATGTTGTTCGCGAGTGTTATGCGCTTCTAGACGACGGTGCCACAGTGTCGTTAATAGACAGTAGACTAAGTGGTGATTTAGAAAATGTAGTAGATAGTGATGTACCTGTGTACCCGCTGAGCGTGATCAGCGCAAGCGGCCACGTAATGACTGATAATACTTCTCGTCTGGTCTCGGCGTTGATCACGGGTCCAAACGGGAAACGATTTGATGTAAATTTACGTACTATTAAATGTATGGAGCTGTCGCCGCAGACCGTGCCCGCTAACGTCTTAGCTAAAAACGCCCACTTGAAGGACTTACCCTTCTGTGCGATGTCCTGTGCGAGACCCATGTTATTACTTGGGCAGGATAATTGGGAGTTAATTGTTAATAGAGAATTAAGAAGGGGAAAGTCGGGACAACCCGTAGCGTCACTTACTAAATTAGGTTGGGTTGTTCATGGGCCGCTGGGTACTTCGGAGTCCGCACATGAGTCTGTGAATTTTATTTCCGAAATAGATAATTTATACGAACTTGTGAAAGAACAATTTGAGCTCGAGTCGATAGGTATTTCTGAAGTGTCCCGTAAGAATGTTGAGTGTGAGCGTGCGTATAAAATATTGGACAACACTAGTCGACGAGTGGACGGTGGTTGGGAAGTAGGTTTACTTTGGTCGCGTGATGAGGTACACTTACCTGATAATTATGATTATGCGTTGAAGCGGTTACGTGGAGTAGAGAATAAGATGGATAAGTCCGCAGAATACGCAGCTGCATACTCCGGCCAGATAGATAGACTACTTACCGAGAAATATGCTAAGTTAGTAGACGGACCGATGAGTGTAAACCCGGTTTGGTGGTTACCCCACTTTGGGGTAACTAACCCCAACAAACCTGGGAAACTTAGATTAGTTTACGATGCGGCGGCAAAATACCAAAACACCTGTTTAAATGATTACCTGCTCTCAGGTCCCGATTTATTAAACTCTTTGTTAGGCGTTTTGTTTAAATTTCGTGCCGGTCCGATAGCGTATTCGGGTGATATTTGTGACATGTTTTTGCGTATTAAAATACGCAAAGAGGACCAAGGCGCTCAGCTGTTCCTATGGCGCGGCCATGATAGGCCACGTGATCCAAACACATATGTGATGGATTCTATGATATTCGGGGCCAAGTCTTCCCCGACTTCGGCGATTTACATACTTAACAAGAATGCAAGCGAGTTTGACGTATCATATCCCGAGGCGGTAAAAGCGATTCATGAAAGGCATTATATGGATGATTATTTGGATTCTAGAGATTCTATAGAGGAGGCCCGTCAGCTGATACGTGACGTGTCCATGATCCACGCTGCTGGTGGATTCACGATTAGGGGGTGGGTGACAAACTCGGCTGAGCTGCGTCAGGAATTACCGGTTGTCACTCCCACCAAGGTAAATTTAGAAAAGTCACCTAGTAATCATAATGGTGAACGTACTTTAGGTATGATATGGATTCCAGATACTGATGAACTGGCTTTTGATCTTTCGTTTAAAAGGTTGCCGCCCGAGATTGTAGAAGGCAGGGTGGTCCCCTCAAAGCGCGAATTTTTGAGATTCATCATGAGCATCTATGACCCGTTAGGGCTTTTGTGTCCGTTCATAATCAAGTCCAAAATTTTATTACAAAAGGTATGGCGGTCCGGGATAGGTTGGGACGATATGTTGAAAGAAAGTGAATTCAAGGAATGGGAAAGATGGTTAGAGGATATAAAACATCTTTCGAATATGCGAGTGCCTCGCTGGTATGGTTTGACGTGTGCGAGTTTTGAGTTACATGTGTTTGGAGATGCAAGCGAGCTAGCCTATGCAGCGGTGGCATTTTTGGTCGGGCATGACGCGTCAGGAAATCCATCTGTGGCGATGGTCGCGGGTAAAGCCCGCGTAGCTCCGTTGAAAGTAGTTTCCGTGCCCCGATTAGAGCTGCAAGCCGCCGTCTTAGCGTGCAGGTTAGCCAATACCGTCGAAAAAGAACAAGGCGTTTCGATATCTTGTAGGTATTTGTGGTCTGATTCGAAGACAGTGTTAAAGTGGATACATTCGGATCCCCGTGATTTCCAAAAATTTGTTTCTCATAGGTTGGCTGAGATTGATAGGAAGTCCAACACAGGTGAGTGGCGTTGGGTACCCTCAGCTGAAAATCCTGCCGATGGAGCCACAAAAATGTATTGGCCTACTAATTGTAAATTGTGGTTGACAGGTCCCGCGTTCTTGTGTCAGCCTAAAGACAGGTGGCCAGTCAACGAGTATGATGATGCAGCAGACGAGAATTTGGAGCGTTTGGAGAAAGTCCACGTCGTGAAACAGTATGAGCCTCTTGTTGATGTTAGTAGATTTTCTTCCTGGATACGGGTCGTGAGGACCACCGCGAGGGTCCTTGCTTTCGTTGATATTTGCCGGAAAAAGCAGTCGGAGCCTCTAACAGCTAACAACATTCACGACGCAGAGTTGTTATTAATAAGACAGTCGCAGGCGGAGATGTTCCCTAAGGAGCTGAAAGGGAGTGTCCCTCCTGACAGTAAGATCCGTCAGTTGGACCCGTTTGTGTATGAGGGTGACGGATTGTTACGGGTTCGAGGGCGATTGTTGGATGCGCCTGATTTGTCGTTCAGCGAAAGACATCCTATAATCCTAGATGGTCATAGCTCTGTTGTGCAGCTAATTGTGGGCGATTATCACAAGCGAATGCACCATGGCAATCACGAAACAGTCATAAATTCAATCAGGGAAAAATTTTGGATAACGCAGTTAAGGCGAACCGTGAAAGTGGTTGTTTCGAAATGTCAGTTTTGTCGTGTGCGTAGTGCTCTTCCGGTGCCACCCAAGATGGGTGACTTACCCACCGCTAGACTCGAAAATACTAGGCGAGCTTTTTTGAATTGTGGTATAGATTATTTCGGTCCGATGGAGGTTGCGATCGGCAGACGCCGTGAGAAGAGATGGGGTGTTATATTTACCTGCCTTGTTACCCGCGCTATACATTTAGAGATAGCAGCCTCTCTTTCTGCAGACTCGGCCATAATGGCTATCAGGCGGTTAATTGCGCGTCGTGGGCAGCCTGCAGTCATGCTTAGTGACCGCGGTACTAATTTCGTGCGAGCAAATAAAGAGATTAGCGATTTTGCATTGACGAAAGGAATTGAATGGAGATTCAATCCCCCGGCCGCTCCTCATATGGGCGGTTGTTGGGAGAGATTGGTTCGATCGGTCAAGTCTGGATTAAAAGTCACGATGAATGAACGCGCTCCGCGAGAAGAAGTGTTACAGACCTTATTCGCGGAGGTCGAAATGACCATTAACAGCAGACCTCTGGCATATGTATGTGCCGACTCCGAAGGGCCTATCGCCCTTACACCAAACCATCTTCTACTGGGGACAGCATCAGGAACGCCTGGATTGAGGTCGTATGACGCTAAAGATTTAGATGGTAGGAGCGCGTGGCGTAAAGCTCAGGCATTGGCGGACGTGTTCTGGTTGCGGTGGCGACGAGAATATCTCGTCACCCTACAGAAACGCCAGAAGTGGCATACAAACGTGCCACGCGTTAAAATAGGTGATTTTGTGTTGATTTTTGACAGCAATCAACCCCGGAACACTTGGCCAAAGGGCATTATAACTGATGTATATCCGGGGAAGGATGGTGAAATCAGAGTTGTAAAAATTAAAACTGCCCATGGTGTATTGGAACGACCCGTTGTAAAAGTCGTTGTGTTGCCTACCGAAGGTGTTCCTTCTGAACAAGGGGGTGGAATGTAAGCAACACAACATGTTAACATGTATACCTACTATGTGTAATGTATATCTATCGTGCGACATCGCGCCACCCGATCGAGCTAGTCGGAAATTGCCGAAGGCTCCCGAGTGACCGCGCGGATCGGTGGCGCGATGCGCGGGCGAAATAGTTCGAAAATTGTAATGGCGGCGAACACATACGTTAATAAACTAGCTTAGCAAAATTATCTCTTTTTTATTCGTAACAACATTACTGCTTGGCGGATGAATAACTGGCAATACTTCCCCAGATCCAAGTTGAAATAGGTTTATTTGTAATCCTCTATAATTTTGCTAGCATTTAGGTATTTCCCTAAGACACGTGCCCTAAGTGAAATATAATGCGTGTGGCTCGTTTAAAATGAATTAACTGATCACATTTAGTTCATTAAACATCAATTTGATAAAAGGCCGCTTCAACTAGGTATATTTCATCAAATCTAAGAAGTACCGTATGACGTTTTATCTTTTAAAGCCTTGAATAACTGCGCATATGCGTACTCATACAATTTCATTAACTTTCGCCGTGAAAACGTGGAATTATGAATTTTGTCTCTACAATACAAGTCGGTACAATTCTTGGCGTAGGATCAGTTGTACCATTGAAGCTGTTCCATTGTTTGTACAAATGACACACCGTAGTATCGCTTGTACCATGAAAGAAAAGTATGGATATTTTTTCGTAGTTACAATGGAACTAGTAGTTTTTTTTTTGTACCATTGTATCTCTTTTACCATGGTAGAAAAGTATGGATATTTTTTCGTAGCATTAATAGAACTAATGATTCCACTTCTTAACCATAAATTAAATTTTAATCCTTTAAAAAAAGGAATAATAAAAACTGTCAAACGGTTCTTGTTAGATTTGACGGATTATGAGTAGGCATGAGTTAAACTTGTACCTAAATATAACACTAACGACAAATTAATTTATTCAATATTGTCACATTAATAATAAAATATCAGTTAAACTAAATAATTAAATTTAAGTTACGAGGTATTCGTCTTAAAAATCGGTACTCGTTAGGAATATAAACAAAAGAGCGCTAAAAACTAATATTACCATAGAGGTATTAGAATTTTGGTACTGGATCGTAGTTAGTCTAGCTATTTATTTCATAATAAAATAATAGGGCATTGTTGCATATAATTCCGTGCTTTTGAATAAAAACAATAATATTTAGAGGTGATTTGAATATTTTTATTTTTTGCAAACAGCGCCCTCTTAAGAAACAACGTAGTGATACTTAAGGGACAATAAGGTGTAGTAATACCATGTCACTCAGGAAGTTAAAAAAGATTTGTTAAATTAAATGCCTACCTACTCTCTTAAATGCTCTTGCTCGGTCTACCAACGTTTTTTGAGACAACGCGAAAGACGTCAGAATTCGAAATATTATAATAATTTATGCCTATTAAATTACCAGGTCTTTACCAGATCGTCTGTCCACCTTGGTGGGTGGCGGCAGGAACACGGCAGGAACACGATGGAGGCGGGCCGCTTACAACCGGTCTGAATGGAAATCTATGGGGGAGGCCTATGTTCAGCAGTGGACGTCCTATGGCTGAGATGATGATTATGATGATGATGATTAAATTACCCTCACCTTCGCATTTACCTTTGTATATTTTGCACTATTGCGATCTTACTTAGCGGTATACTTATATATATTATTTTATTTTACTTTAATAAAAACACATGTATGAACAGTGAAATTTCAAAACATTCTCATAATCAATGAAAAATAATTACAGTGTAACGAAACAAATCTAAATAATATGCAACTAAGTATTATATATACCTACTTATACTTAAGTACGACATATTGATTTTATGTATTTGCCTTATTTCCTGCAATGACAAGTCATTACTTTAAAAACGATTTTTTGAAAAGCCATTTGTAAAATTCCAATTTCTTTTTATTCGTGTTTTCTGACATAAACACGTTCATACAGTAAATTAAACGGTTTTATAACTGAAATCATTTTATAAAATTATTTTGTTACTTTGAGTTGGTTAATTTTCAGACTCACTTAAAACCGCCATGAGGACCTGGTTGATTTGGCTCCCTTCAGCACAATATTTTTTAACGGTGTTTTTCAACATTTTCCTATGTGGTCACTTATTTCACAGAGGCACAAGTGCGCTACCCCGATGGCCGCAGTACAATGAAGCGGTCAGCTTACGATGGCTATTAGTGATGGTAATTATTGCGATTTCACAATAATATCATAAGCATGCGATATAATGAGTCGTAGCATGCTATTTGCTATTGCTATGCTATTTGCTATGACGATAATTCGCACTTCGTACTTCACACCGCCCAGCTATTAATTTTAACGAATGAAATAATCATACACGTTCATTCAATATACGACACTAAGTAAAAGCAAATAAAGATAATAATGGCTTAATCGCGCCTACCAAATTGCTAATAATTTCACTCGTGACTCTCGAAAGCAACGAGGTCAATCAGGGTCATGTGAAACAGATATAGTTTTCAGTATTCCCGTCTCGGCGTCTCCCGTGGTTACGACGGCCGACAGCCGAGGGAGAGCACACGGCGCACGCTGCCGCTATGATCGTATGAAGCGATGAATTCGCTAAAATCGCAATCACTGAAAATCGCAACTTCATTTAATTAGCTAAATGCTATTAAAGCAATCGCATGCTATCAATGAATGCGAATGCTAATTAATCCATCACTAATGGCTATACAGATTGTGTGTATGCTATAATATAGTATAATACATAGGTACCAGGGCCGTCTTTACCAGGGGGTGCAAGGGGTGCGGTGCACCCGGGCGCGGAGCGCCCAGGGGCGCCTGTCCAGCGCTGAATTTTTGGATATTTCATTGAACTTAACGCTATTGCACAGTTTTATATACTTGTTACTTACGACAAATATGTATGCGCAAGCAAAAAAAAAAGTCATCAACAATCATATTTTTTTTACTTTTATTACGCTTTCGGCGCTTGTCATACCGCATTACTACACTACACAAATAACAATTTTATTTAATACAACACGCGCGCAGCAAAATCTCTAATCCAAAGAGAGTGTATGTATGTACGTTTGACACGTTGCCGCCCGGTCGCCCGCACTTGAAGCAAAATGATCTCTAAGTCAATAGAGTGTAAATTCATTTGAAATGGGCGCGCGGCGCGGCACCTGTGCGTCTGTCATAGGCGAGTAATTGCGCCCTTTGACATTGCCGCCCGGTCGCCCGCACTTGAAGCAAAATGATTTCTAAGTCAATAGAGTGTAAGTTCATTTGAAATGCGCGCGCGGTGCGGCACCTGTGCGTCTGTAATAGGCGAGTAATTGCGCCCTTTGACATTGCCGCCCGGTCGCCCGCACTTGAAGCAAAATGATCTCTTAGTCAATAAAGTGTAAGTTCATTCATTTGAAATGGGAAAAAAAAATACGTGTATTGTGTTTTCTTGGTTGACTAGGACCCCTTTCATACTGCAGTGTGTAGTCGGTCGCGTGCCACGCTGCAGTGTAAACAAAACGAGGGCGCAGGCTGAGTCCCGCACCCCGGCGCAGAATAGACTTAAGACGGCCCTGATAGGTACCTTCTAGTTACTGGGGACTTAGCTAATGTTAAGCTTAGAGCGAAAAGCTTGGTAGGTAAGCATATTGATTTTGATGATCAGAGAAAATATTGTATTATGTAGGTATTCTGTTTATTTCGTTAGGTACGAGTAGGCACCTAAGCATATTATTTTTTTTTTTTTTTAATATATGAAGCTAAAAACCTTGGTATGTTACCGTAATAGGCGTCTTAAACATAGGTGGTAAGAAGATATTATCGATTATTTGGTAAAGGATCCATATTTGACACCATGGATCCATTTGGATCCATGACACTGCATCATTTTTCTGGAAATATTAAGATATCTACCACAAAAAAGTTGCAATTTTATCATATATTTTTAACTGTTGGTTTTCTTAAATATGTAATGAATGAATGAAGTACGTTTATTGGGACAACACTGCACAAAAGACACACAAAACTAAAAACTAAAACTATGAGTGTTTTATTTTTATTATTAATATAAAAACAAAGAGATAAATTCAGTTAATATAACAATAATAATAAAAGGATTAAATCATAAATGTTATATGTGAAGTTCATATAGTAATGAATTGCAACGTTTATTTGAGATAGATATATTACGAAATAATATGGAATGTCAATAAATTGGTAGGGTGTCAACAGTTGAAGATTCGACTATATTTTTTATTTTAGTACTACTTTTTTACGTTTTACAAGGTAGTTGTTAGGTAGTTGCAGCTAAGTTTTCTCTTAGAAACAATTATTGTAGGTCAATGGCAGGTGTGATAAGAGGAACACGCCGTATCGCCACGACCGTCATTAGGTAAGGCGATATAATAACTGTTACTCGTAGGTAGACCTAGTCAGGACTATGCCAATGGTCAATGGCTAATGTTTCTTTGAAGAGATTATTATATAACTCCAGCTTGGAGTTTGCGTTTCATCATCATCAGACGGAAGACGTGCACTGTTGATAAAAGCCTCCTACTTTGAATATCACGTCGCACTGTTACTCGATCTTTTGCATCTGTGTGACTTTACTAACTCATCAGTCCACCTAGTCGCTAGGTCTGCGTTCGGCCGCCCAGTTCGTGATCTCCAGTCGAGAAGCAGTCGTCCCCATAGATAGTCTGTCTCCGAACGTTCATGGCCCTCCCATTTCTTAATAGATAGGTAGGTAGTTATAGATATAAGTATCACTCAAACTTGCTAATTCTGCGATCTATGTCGCTGACTCTAGGTTTAGGATTCGAGTGTTTGGTCGGTTTTTCGTCTTACATTTTGCTCACATTGATAAGTTGGTATTATGGAGAGCCATGTCTGCGGAGGAGTATTTACATTACATATGCTTCTGTATATAAGTACCTAATCTAACCTATACCCTTGCTAATTTGTAACCTTGCAACTAAAGCGTGAGCCGGGGCAAAAACAGTGGTTTAGTGGATCGAGATGATTGTTCCCCATTCTGGGACTGCCCAACCTGCCCCGTAATTCCTGGATCTTTATAACAGATTCCATTTGATGAACTAAAAAGGTAGATTTAAGTAGTTTAGGTAATTAGTTAATTAGTTAATGTATTGTCATCCTTAATTGCTCTGCCATTCAAAATTAAATTTTCCAAATATCGAGAAAGAGAGAATAATGTACTACTCAATTGTTTATGGTTGGCTCCTTCATTTCGTTGGCTCTTGATTTAACCTTCATTTGCGCCAAAACATATGTCCTTTAAGAAAACTGTATTTATAGCTTTTTTTCGTATATATAAAAGACATTAAATTAACCTACACTTTTTAATAAAAAAAAATTTAAATATGAAAAAACCATACCTACGGTTTTCTTTAACCAAACATGTTGGTGAAAATAAAGGTCAAATCAAGAGCCAACCAGATACATAGAGTGGAAAATATTCTCCCTTTCTCCATAATTGGGAAATTTCATTATGTTTGGAAGAGCTACTGACGGCAGTTGGAGCGAGCGCATACATTGGTACCCTGGAGACGCGACGAGAGAAAGAAGGCGTCCCCGGAGAAGGTGGTGCGATGACGTAGTTACATAAGTACAAGCTATGAGGGCAACTTGGATCCGAATAGCACAAAATCGAGACAAATGGCCATGTATGGAGGAGGCCTTAACCCACATTTTGGTTACCTTTAGATTGAAAGCTCAAAGGGGCCTCTGCACGTTAGACTTAAAAAAGAGTCTCCGTGCAAGCCTATCAAAAGACCGGTATACCTATAGCCCGTGTTTTCGAGTGAATGATAAAGGTTATAATGTACCTATATAAAATATTTATTAATGATAATGATAAATGAATAATTCAAATTAATATAAAAACTAAGTATTATTATGACTTCAATGTAATTTTTACTTTAACATGGAAATAAAGGCTATTTTACTTTATTTTTTATTTAATTTCTTATGGTAGAGCCCCTTTACTTAATCTTACACATTATTTCATCAATAAACACTTACATACTAAACTACTAAACCAATAATGATCAGGATCGTGTCTCACTAGTCTTTATGGCTAAGAACCGTTGTATCACCATAGCACATTATTTTATATTCCGATTTGAAACTAAATAGTCCTACATAGATTTACCATCCACGATGCATGGGAAAGCAGCCATTAGAACCATGAACTCTGAGGCACCCAACGCGTATTTACTTTAACAGCTAGTGAGCTTTTATGGATTTTATGAAATAGGCTTATATACAAAACGATATATTGTTATATTGTACATGCTTGTAATCGCTTGTACATTTAAGTATAGTTTCTCTGTATCCTTTGTGTTGGTTCTTTAAGTGTGGTGTACAATAAACTATTATCTATCTATCTATCTATCTATTGTACAAAAAATCCATGTATTCCTGCAGATTATGTGTGTGACCTTCGACCTTTAACAAAAGTAAAGTAAAAGCTCGAAGATGGCAATTGTCACCTGAAAAGACTTTTGGTCGACGTTATACTCGTAGGTATACCTACTCGTAGGTCCGAAAAACAAAAGCTCTTTCCGTTTCTAAACTGTTAACGCAACTTTTTTGCATGTTTTGCAATTCTTTTTTAGGGTTCTTTACCTCAAAAGGAAAAAAGGAACCCTTACAGTCTATAGGATCACTTTGTTGTCCGTCGGTCTGTCAAGACACTTTTTAACGGGTATATGCGTGGAGGTATCATGTTGAGATTGATATTAAACACTCATCCCCGGCCAGGTCAAACATTTGTGTGCATGAACATGTCTGTTTGATCTGTGTCTGGGTGTTATAAGCGTATTTAAGTATGTATATCAGTTATCTGGTTACCATAGTACAGGCTTCTAGCCTAGTTTGGGACCAGATGATCGTGTGTAGAAGTTGTCCCATATTATTATTATTATTATTATTATTATAATTCAACGTCATTGCCGCCATCACCTGAAAGCTCATCCGTACATAATTGATACGTGTACGTTGCACACTGTGCGATTTTCACGTTCTTTCCTTCCGAATACGTGCAAACTATAGAAATGATCTCCCTGCTGCGGTCTTACCGTTAAGCTACAACATGAGTCTCTTTAAAAGGAGAGTGAATAGGGTCTTGAAGGGTCGACAACATACCGCTCACTATTAGGCGGCCCGTCTGCATGTTTGCAACCTATGGCATAAAACAAAAACTATTAATAAAGTTGGTATACTGAATCCCACATACACAGCGATTTATTCCTAGAGATCCAGGGACCTTAAGCATGCGTCACGTGCGTCAATTAGCTTATATTTAGCGCCACGGGACGTTGTTCGAGGAATAATGTAAATGGAGGCTATAAATAGATGTGGCAATTAAACGAAGCCTCCGCGTGCATCCGGCGAGTAGGAGTATTTATGTACAGGTATAGGGACAAATGCTGAGAAACTGAGCATACAATCTTTTTCTTGAGTGGGCTAACGAATTAATCATTATATACTTACAATACTAGATTTTTGGATAATCAAATAAGTACAATTCAATGACCTGAATCGCAGCTCTAACCTCATTGAATACCTATGTATTAAGAAGTTTAATCTCCTAGAAAAATAAGTGATAGAATGAAGCGAAGCCAATGCCAATATTGACGATTTGATTTCTGACACATGACAGAGTTTTATTATGTAACATAGCTTCAATAAAATTGAAAATTCTACCATGAGATTTTTGTTGCTTATTCTCTTGGTTTTAACTAGTTGCGTGAGATCGGTCAAGGTGGAGGAGGCTACAAACATTTTATGTAACCCGCAAATTTACCAAATGATCGAGGCGAAATTTGGCGCTGAAACACACACACTTTGCCTAAGACTGAAGCTTATCGGTAAATCTACATTTATTCCTCTTTTCGTGTAGGAACCTACCCGAGTGTGCGGTCTTATGGCTAACTCTCTCAAACACATAAAAGCATTCTTGTATTATTGGATTTTCTCATTAGAGATTATATCAATCTCGATGACAGCCGATTTGTGGAAAGTGGCAAATGGCTCGCTCCATTACATGGGACCAAAACATAACTGGCGAAGTGAAGGTGGCCTACCCTATCGGGAAAAAGGCGTGATGTTATGCTATTCTGTGTCCCTCCACCTGTCTTGGTTTTCCATAACCTTTAGATTTATATATAGGCACCTAAGTGGATGATTAGACCACTGTATCCTGTGCAGACACAGAGATGAAACAGACATGTTCATGCTCATGTGCAAATTTTGTAAGGTCACTCAGCGACCCAACCGCCCTGTCTAGCATCTCTAGTCTCCACCTATAAAAACACAATATCAACCTAGGGCTAAGCAATCAAAAAGCCAGACAACCTATGCGCCACGACCACAGTAATGATATTTACTATGCTACGACCGCCAAATGCGATAGGTACATTTTTGCTATCTTACTTTTATATAATATTCAAGTGTTACATAAAGTTGTAGTACTCAAAGGGGTGCATCTAGGTACGATCAGCATCAAAGTTGGTGACCACATCCAGATATTCGAAATAGCTACACACCATATTATATTGATGTAGTGTTTAGTTAATTTTGAATGAACATCATTCAATTTCAAATGAACTGAAAAGTATATTTATATTATATGGGGTTTACCTATTTTGCAAATCTGAACGTGTTCATCAAACCAATCAACTTTCCAAAGAAAGGATACTAGTAATATTCGCAAAAGCAACTTCACATACAAATTTACCTACTGGCGAACTAATCCATTTGTATACGGAATGTAGACATTTTTTTTTCACGAATTTCGAAATTCTTTATTTTAAAAGTTGTTCAGTTTGACGGGTTGTACACCCATACTACATAATATATTACTAAACGTTTTTGTAACACATTGTAAAAGTTTCTAGACCTAAGACCTAAGCTGGTACTTATACCTACTTATTCACATTATAACACTTGAGGCTCTAGTGTCTAGTCTAGTCTAGTGACTCGACAAATGGCAAAGCGTCACCACTATTTGGTGGATTTAACAACAGCTCACACTAAGCGATTTGCTACATCATTTATTTTTTCATGAGAACGGCGAAGCAATACTTGCTACTATACTTACTATACTTACTATAACGTGGGTTTGTTCAAGTCAAGAGTAAGTAAATAGGTTTTTAGTAAACATGCGTGCTCCAACTTAGGCCGCATCATCACTAACCAGCAGGTGAGATTGCATTCAAACGCCTGTTAATCCAACACATAAAAAAACAATTACGGGTTTCAGGTTCATCTCCGCTAGCCAACCCAAATGCAGCAATAATAGTAGACCCTGACGGGGAAGATGATCCGTCCGAGGAGGACGTGA
Source organism: Hemistola chrysoprasaria (assembly GCA_947063395.1). NCBI lineage: Eukaryota > Metazoa > Arthropoda > Insecta > Lepidoptera > Geometridae > Hemistola > Hemistola chrysoprasaria. Next base: position 5,523,644 of record OX346733.1, on the reverse strand, counting down.
CTGCGCTCTACCTGAGTGAGTTCAAGATGGCTTATGGCTACCCTGCGGAAGACCCTTCCTCCGGCTCTGCTGAAGGGTATATTGGAGACGACCATAACTTTTATGGAGTGCTACATTTAGGTAAGAAATTCTATTATACTATATTATAACCTGGCCGTGGGGTGCCAGCAAAAGAATAGTACAACTCCCTCTTTACCCATGGTGGCCATAAGAGCTGGCAAGGGTCAGATCCAGAGGACGAGCAGCAGCGTCTAGCATTTCGCCTACCAAGCGTGGCGAGTATTGGCAAAATAACCCTATGGGGGACCTATATCCAGTAGTGGACTTCCTACGGCTGAGATGATGATGATTTTACCTTTACTTTAGAAGTCATTGGTTTTTGGAAGAAATAGTTGAAGTTACACCAACGATTAGCAAGCTGAGATGGTAATTGCTTGGTCAAACATAACCCAGAACGTGCTCAGACCGATGAAGATAGGCGTGTTCTGAAGTGGACACCACGTCTAAACAATCTAAGTTACCTAGGGTGTAGTATTATTGTCTGTTCTGTGAACGGATATCATACCTAATTTTCCCCTAAATACGCGGAAGAAGGTAGGATGTACTGTGTACCTGCTAATGATTTAATTCACTACCTAGTTAGAATTTACATGCGCCAATTTCGTGCTTTCCTTTGAAATCTCCTTGTAAGTTGGTTATCTAATTTCCTGCGTAACGGTCCAAGTTTTTCTACATTTGGAAGCTGGCATTTTGCCACCACTTACCATATTTGGTAGATAATGAAATGCATCTCACACCTTTCGCACTTTATCATCAGTCAGTTTCGAAATAACGAATTTATATTATTATTCAGTAAGCCGCCAACTGCTGAACGTAGGCCTTCCTATAGATTTCTATCTAGTCCTGTTGTAAGCGACTTGCATCCAGCGTATTCCTACTGTATTTATTAGATCGTTTGTCCACTTTGTGGGTTGACGTCCTACTTGCGCTTGCCGGTCTGTGGTCTCCATTCGAGAACCTTACAGCTCCATCGGCCATCAGTTCTACCTGTTATGTGCTCTGCTCATTGCCACTTCAACTTGCTAATTCGCTGGGCTATGTTGGTACTACTTTTGTTCGTCTAGATATTCCTCATTCCTGACTCGATCTCGTAGAGAAATTCTCAGCATTATTAAGAATGTAAAATGGCAGACATTTATTCTCCTGTTTCCAGGTAATAGGACTCTTTACGCCGATCCTTATGGTAGAGATGATCCGAAAAGAAACTTCGGAACGTTTGAGAATGATGTACCTTCGCTAAGACAAAGACGCCACCAAGCTCAGGTGATCAGGTGAAGATTTTACTTTGTGTATTTAGGTGTTCCTCCCTCGTCGTAAAATACAACATTTAAAAATTCCTTGTTGTCATCAGTGGGGATCTGAGAAGTTAGGAGACTAGAAATCTTTAAAAACTGGAAAAGCGCAGGATTCTTTCTAATCACGTGCTCTAATTGTATCAAGACTTCCATAACGGCGACCACAACATGTGATTGCTATTGCGTTCGCTTGCGTTGACGAAAACATCGCACTATGCTCTCACAGCACAAGCTTTAGTTATGTTATATAATAAATTATTATACTAGTTTTTTATGGTCTTTGCCATCGCTGTAAGCACGTCATGGAATTAAAATATATAGGTATGAATAAACAGGTGTACTACGACCGTTACTTCCTGCCCTACCAAATAGAAGATCCCAAGCGAACCTACGGCGCCGCACGAGCACGCATATGCGACCTTCTACTGTTAGCTGACAAGCTGTTCTTCGACAAAGATGCCAACTCGAGTCTCAACCATGTGGTGAGCAGGATGATGCACGCGGTGGCTCAAGCTGATGTTATATTCAGAAATGCTGATTTTAATGAAGATGGTGTACCGGACAATATTGGTAAGATATTTAGATTCAAGGATTTTGGATTATCATTTCTACGAGATCGAATCAGTAATGGAGGTTCGTAAATCGACAAACGCAGTAAGTAAACGGTAGTAATTCCGCCTTCTGAACCGCAGGTTCTGAGTTCGATCCCCGAGGGTCAAACATTTATTGTATTTCCGTGTCTTCTGAGTGTTATAAGCGGTATTTGAGTACCTATATAGGTATATTAGTCATCTTGTTACCATTTACCATAGACCATAGTGCAAGTAAAAAAAGAACAGTTTACCGTGTGGTTCCCGGCTATATAATAGGGCCACCCTTTTATCTTTCCGTGGGAGCTGTGAGACCCGGCAGATGGACATATTCAGAGAGTGGACAGCAGCGCTCTCCGTTTCCTACTACTGCTAACACCAAGCCGCCTGCCAAGCGTGGTGATTACGGAAAAATCCGCCCCTATAAAAAGTTTATGGTGTTCTATGGGGGAGGCCTATGTTCAGCAGCGGACGTCTTCCGGCTAATATTAATGTCATGCTCCCTTTAGGATCAAGGTTACTACACTGATTGTACTGACCTCTCCTGTTCATAATCAGGTTTCGAAGTAAAGTACGTCATCGTGCTAACGTCAGAAGATACCAACAACAGAATATTCGGCGACTTGGACAACCACCACGCTATTGACGGCAAGGAATACCTGCTGAGGTTCGCAAGACTTCGCCGCCTCTCTGAAGTCTGTCTTGGAGTCGCTTTCACTGGACATGCATTTCATAATAGGACTTTGGGACTGAGGTTGGTCTTCTGAAGTGTACCTGTCATCATAATCAGCATCATCACCTATAGGGGGGATTTTGCCAATACTCGCCACGCTTGGCGTGCAATTTTGCGCAGAGGACGCTGCGGCCCGTGCTCTGATATAACCTGATATATTACTAAACTGAGTTAATACTTACACTATAAAGAGATGGTGTTGTGGTCGCAAGTTATGAGTCCCGGGTTCGACGCCCAGGTCAAGCAAAAAGTGTTATTCGGATTTTTAATAATAATAATATGGGACAACTTCCACACACGGTCACCTGGTCCCAAACTAGGCTAGAAGCCTGTACTATGGTAACCAGATGATTGATATACATACTTATATATGTTTATAACACCCAGACACAGATCAAACAGACATGTTCGTGCACATAAATGTTTGACCTGGCCGGGGATCGAATCTGGAACCTGCGGCACAGAAAGCAGAGTTACTACCATCTGCGCCAACGAGGCTGTCACTCCACTCATTTTTCCATTAGGAATTATCACAATGACAGCCTGGAGTCTGGAACTGTGCCCGGTTGATGGCAAAAGGTTCACCCCCATTACATGGCACATGGGACTTAAACATTACTGGCAAAATGTAGGTTTACCTAAATAAGGGACTGCGGGACCACCTCTGCCAAACCTTTCGAGGAAACGAGACGTACTCTTTCTCGAAGATGAAATGTTCTCCTTATAAAAAACATGGTTCCCTATTCATTCGCATAGGTACTATTATTAGCTATAATTTTACAACTCATAAAATTTTAAGCCATAATATATGTAATGGCTAATGATCACCAGTCATAACGTCAATACTCCTATTATAACATGTTAAAGTTTTAATTGTCCTAACATTTGAAACCTATAATATTCTATGTCCTAACCATTGATAACCATATTATTTTATGCCATAATCCTAACATGTCCTAACTATTGATATCACTAAAATTATGTGCCATAATCATATATTGCTCCAATGTTAACTTTGTCATAATATAAATAATCGATTATAAAAATGAAAAAATGGCAATAAAAATGAAGGTAGTTTTTTTTTTCTTTTTTTTTTTATTCATTGTTATTATAAAAATAACACAATTCAAATAACAAAGTCAAATTTTAGTGTTAATATTTGGAACAAAGTGCTTAAACGAATTTCGAAATTATAATTACAATGGAAAACGAGTGCAAAATATTTACAACAGAAAGAGGAGCCAACAAATTAAATATCAGTGGATTTACAAATGGAAATACGTACAATACCGATTATATAAAATAGAAATTATGAACAATGAAAATTAGGACATACACCATTATTAAGTATAAAATTATACATAACAAACATTAGGACAACTAACAATAGGAATAAAAACTATTATACACAAAAATATTATAGCAATTAAATTTTAGGACAATTTATCAGTATTACTACAAAAAAATATGTATTTCCAATATTATGACTACAGGAGGATAAGACAAATGATGTACCTATGCGGAAAATTTTTATGACAAAAGATATTATGCGAATCAATAGGACACCAAAAAAGATCGCTCTTAGTGATAAAACCACCAATTGTTACTCCACCAATTGGTCTTTTGGTTGTGATGTAAGAACAAAGAGTTTATCTATCTATCCTTTGATCCAGTTTCACATCACTTGGTGGTGGAATAGGCGGAGCTGCAGGTGGGTTGTGCGACAGGCGCGCGTACGGACGCTCCTACAACACGCTAGCTATAGCTCACTCCACCACCGACAATCGGGGCAGGGTGCCTGAAAGAGTAGCGGCCATGACGCTTTCTCATGAAATGGGTAAGTCATGTGGTAATACTAAAGTGGGCAGTGGGTTTTGATTAACAATAATTACTTATTTTATTACTGCCTCGGTGAGGTAGTAGCACAATGCAGGTGGTGAGCTGAGCAAGCTACCTTATTAGCTAGCTGTAAAGATCTTAAGAAAACTTGATTCCAACCACCAGGTCACAGTTTCGGTGCTCATCACGACGACAGCTTTCCGAACCCGGAGTGTCGCGGCTACCTGATGGGCTCGCAGTCCTCGACCTCAGAAAGCGCGCAGAGTATGGAGTTCTCAGTGTGCAGCAAGCGGCTCATAGCCGCCACGCTGAGCAGCATGAGCTACTGTTTGTCTTATGAGAGCAAGCCGTTTTGTGGGAATGGTAAGAACAGGACTTTTTACTTTTAGGATTCCGTAGGTACCCTTAAAGGAACCTCTATAGGATCACTTCGTTGTCCGTCCATCTGTCTGTCTGTCTGTCCTTTTTCTTGGGAACGCGTTGAGGTACCTAGTGTACAACCTGATATAAGTGGCATTCTCCTGCAACCAAACTGGCTCAGCATGTTTTTCGACATGTCGTCCTGCTGATTCAGCCAGTGAGGTCAAGAGGGTGGTGGCTCTGGGCAAACCTACGTTTCCTTTAGTCGTCCCAGAAGACTCATTGTCTGCGGGGAGTGTTCTAAATGCTCTATACAGACTTAAAATCGTCTGCCAGACGCCAAGGCCATTAAACCTATACATAGCACAAAAACGTGCGATTCGTGCCATCTATGAGATGCGTCCACGCGAATCCCTGAGGGAATTATTTAAAGATATAAACATACTGACCCTACCATCCTTATACATTTATGAGAACATCATGTATGTGCGTAAAAATTTACATAAATTCAAATTAAATAGTGACTTTCATAATTTTAATACTAGAAATAAATACAAAATAGCTGCACCTAGCTTTAGATTATCTAAAACAAATAAAAAGACATTCTTAGGAAATAGTGTACGTTTCTATAATAAAATCCCAAAAGAGATAACTGGGCTCTCAGAGGGTAAATTCAAAACCTATATAAAATCTACTTTATTAAAGAAGGCTTATTATAAAGTCAACCAGTACATAGAGGACAAAGATGCCTGGAAACTTCTGCATAGCCGCCTCGCGGCACCTCAAAAGAAAACGAATGTAACCAAAGCAAATATTGTAAAACTATCTGTTGAAAAAATTAAGCCCTACAAGTTTCTTGTGCGTTCTTCTTGTAGAGGTATCTTTCCGAACGCACGGTAGACTCAGTACTGTTTATCTTTATTGACGTGCAAAAGTGTCAGATTATGACCTATTTGAATAAATCTCAATAATTGAAAACATTGACACATGAAAACATTGACATTGTATACTGTATCACCAATGGCAACTCCCGACTCCAGTTTCCCCACGTAACACATTTAAGCGAGACCACAGAAGGCGTAGACAAAAGCTCTTGAATTAAACTGCCAGTAGGTAATATAATCTAATATTGCAGGAATAGTGGAAGAAGGAGAAGCTTGCGATTGCGGTCTCCCCGCGCTATGCAACGTTAGGGATCCTTGCTGCACTCCTAGAGCGGGGGGAGCTCTTGTTTTTGAAGAAGGGTCTGTTAATACTTATATTCAACATCAAGCGTTACCATCTCAGCCATAGGAAGCCCACTGCTGGACATAGGCCTCCCCATAAGAGGGGGTTTTGCTAATATTCGCCACGCTTGCCAGGAGATTTCGCGAGCGCAGTTTAGTGGTTTTTATGCAGAGAACGCTACTGCCCGTCCACTGGATCTGATAACCCTTAGCCAGCTATTACGGCATCCACGAGTAGTAAGGGTGGGGTACTATTCTATAGCTGGTAACTCCACGGCACTCTATAGCCCTACATCATTATGTCTATTAGATTGAAAACCTGAAATACTGTAGGCAACTGACTAAATCAGTGACTTGGTCATATAAGTGCCACAAGACAGTAGCAAATAAATTACGCAAATTATGCCCACTGCGCATTGCCACTTCAACTTGCTAATCCGCTGGTCTATGCTCAGTATGTAGGCACACAGCGGACTGAAAATGGTTACATAATGCCTGTTACAGAACCCTGCACAAGGAAGGCTGTTCTGTAGCGCCGTCAGCGAAATGCCACCCGTCGCAAGGACTCTGCTGCCTCGCCGATTGCCAGTATGCTGATTTGAGCGATAGTGGTATTGTAAGTTACGAGATCATATTAAGCAGAACCTGCCCCATGTCTGTGCAAATACACAACACAGTATCATGTCCACAAAATGGTTTACACCTACTATCACTGACTCATCAAAGTTCTGCCGTGCCAAAGAAATTCTGTTCTATTCTTGGGAATAAGTACAATATCTTTTTGGGGTATTGGGATACAAAATCTAAGCCTGATAAAGTCATGCAACGTTCATAAAACAGGATCAATAGTCATCAAAGCTCAAGCTTGGAAAACCACCATAATGACCATCTATTGCTGAGCGTTATTTCTTTGTACCCAGTTGATAGCAATAGGCTAGCCCCTATTACACGGGACTTGACACATATCTGGCGAATTGTGAATGTACTTAGTATGGGAATGGGTTCACATCTGCCTGCTTCCCACCCTTCTGGGAAACAAAGCTTACGGTTATGTTGTTGTATTGTCTCTTGGTCCAGAACTGCAGAGATCAAGACTTGGACTGCAGATGCAGCGACGATCCCCGCTTGTGTAGATGCGGTCTTGGCGGTCGCTGTCTGCAAGATTCCACCTGCCACGCGTCTGAGTGTGCGCTGCTCGGTCTCCGGGAGTGTCAGTGTGTCCGCTCACCGGTAGGTCTACCCTAGCTAGTAGGTACACTAGAACTGCAGAGATCAAGACTTGGACTGCAGATGCAGTCACTACTCCCGATTCTGTATGATGCGGTAGACTAATTATACTTAACTGAGTTGGGCTATCGCTAAAAGTATGGTTCAACTAGTTGCAATATACCGGTTGTACGACAGGACTGTGGCGGTTCCTACTATCATCATCATCTCAGCTGTAAGAATTCCACCGCTGGACATAGGCCTCCCCGCATAAGGAAGGGTTTTGCCAAAAACTCGCCACGCTGGGCAGGCGGGCTGGCGAGAGTGTGAGTAAGCTGCTGCCCGTCCTCTGGATCTGTAACCCTTAGCCGGCTTTTACGGCAACCTCGAGTGGAAAGGGTGGGGTACTATTCTATACCCGGTACTGCCACGACTTATATACGTTTATAGTACCTATATTATGTTCCAGGGTGGAGCGTTAGGAGACGCGCGGAAGTGCGGAATCTGTTGCCTCATGAACTCAAGCAACCACTCCGAGCAGTGTGTCGGAGCCGAGGCGGCAGCGTACGCTCTCATGGAAAATGTAACCTCACTACCAAGTGACTGGCCTGGAGACGATTATATCGGACGTAAGTATGGTATGGGATATCCGAGGATATGCAGGCCGTGGCTGAATAAATAGAGCAGAAGACAATTATTTCCAAGCCACTTGTCCTGTGAATGCACCTACGATTTTGCATTTGTTAGACGCTATAGTTAAAAATAGCTTCTCCTGATCACCGTTAGTGTTTACGATGTTAAAGGGTCAAGCATCTCAGTTACTGTAAGGGGTTCTGACCAATGTTACGCAGGGTAATGCAACTCTCTCCATCTCTATCTGACTCGACTGACAGGGAGATAAGTTAATTTCGCGGCGTCACGGGTCAATACACACCTAAACACATTCACATTTCATAATTTCAGCGAACGTAACACTCCGCCTATGCAAACACAGCATGTGTAGATCAGTGTCTCTCCGCGCGTGGTCTATAGGCGGCATGTGCGTGACTCGAGGCTCCGTGGGTCGATGCTCGCCGCGCGGAGTCTGCACTAAGACCACTCACACGCCGCGCTCTAACGTCTACCCACATGTTAAGGTTAAATATACCTCCTCTAGAAATAAAACCATTATGTTCCAATAAAACGCTCCTACTACAAAATTAACTTTACATCTCTCATATTCGGTAAGTAGGTCCTTATTACCCCCAAATGGGGCTTGTAAGTGACCAATTAGCGCTCTAGGGTAATAATGTAGTTAGAAAAGCCCTAGGGCGGTAAGTAATTAAAAAAAAACTTCACTCTTTCAAAAAGTTTGCGTACATCTAACCATCATACTGGCAATAGACATCATGCATTCAGGCCAATGACAAAAGAGGTCGCTTCGCTATTCCTTGTCTTCGTATGAGTATAATAGTCATCAATTTTAAATATCGAACTACGAAGCTCAATTTCGTTCTTGAAAAAAATAATTTAAAAAAGAGATGAAAAAAGGCGGGAATAGAAAACTTTTACTTTAAAATGTTTTATTCTTGTAATGCCGATGTTTTTCTACTTACCTCACAATCGAGATGTAAAGCAGAGTAGTTAGCTCGGGTGTAAGCATCAATTGCACCCTCGAAGTATAGGCGCCCTCGCTGCGCTCGTGCGCCTAAATATCTCGGGTTGCAATTGATGCCTTACAGCCCTTGGCTACTAATCTACTATTATTTTCAGCTATTAAAACTGAGTGGCCAGCCTTCTAAGCCCCCAGAAACGAATAATAATGCAAGAAGACCCTTAATTAAGTATTATTTTACTGTATTGTTTGCTATACACACTTTTTTATAAATTAAACAATTATGTAAATATTCCATATATTTTATTATTAACAGTACATATTAATAATTATAATTTCAACCAAGTCTTAGTATTTTAATATTTTAATACTTCATTGTAGCAAAATAATAGATTTTATCATTTAAAAACATGTTTATGTTATTCTTATATCATGTAAAATTATAAAAAATGGCGCATGTATGTATGAACAAATCGTATTGAATGTCAAATCCCATACATATAAGATTGCGAATCAAAAATTTTCGTCGGGAATAAAAAGGGTTGATCACCCGTATTAAGTAAATTGGTAAAAAAAAACAGAAATTTTAGCACCACCTACCTCTACAAAATACCCAGAGACATAGAATCGCGCACCAAACGCAAGCTATCCATTCACTACAACGACTTAGTTGGTCTAATACTTCGATATATTCATGTAGACTTGTGATGGCGCTTTGTACTATATATGGCATTGCAATGACACCTTTGAACTGTCAGCTTTTAAGCACGTCACACACTGCGAAGATATGTAGGTATGTTATCTTAAGATACCATAAATTTTGTATCAATCATCAAACGGCTGAGTTAACACATATTTATACAAAAATAATAATAATAATAGTTTATACAAAGAGGTGGACCATAACAGATGAGGAGGGCGAGAGAAAGAGACTTTCGAATTTGACGGCTGAAAAATCTAGGGAAGGCCTACGCCTCAGAGGCGACTTCTACGTGAGATAAATATTAATATAAATCTTATAAATATTAATTTAGTTATTATAAATAAAAATAAAAAGCTATAATGAAAAAAAAAAATTTAACTGTATTGTGAAAAATATATTAAATTATTTAATAATATTATATTTTTATTCTTAAGATCTGCCGAAAAGCAGGCCCTGACTACAGCCGTGAAAATTGCTATCATAAAAAATAAAATATTAAGTTACTTAAGATAACTAAATACTTCGAGAGGCTGTACAATCGGTTAAATTATTATAGCTTTACAGTGAGTGATAACTTAAGATACAATTACATTTTATATCCAGGTATCTTAAGATAACATATTATAATATCTTAATCGTGTGTGACGCGCCAAAGGTGACTGACTAGTCAATATTTATTGCATAATGTCTCAAGCATTTTAAAGTAGCAGTATTTAACGTCGAAATCCATATCGTACCAATAATTGACGGCTATACATCCATGGGATTGTTTGACGTGGTGGAACCATAAGCTGGGCAGGTAGAGGCAGTCGCCCTTGTTGAGGGTTACTTTGTACTGATGAGCTTTGGTATATTCAGGGTAAAGGTTATAATCAGGTGCATCGGCATCTGGAAGATGACATTAATTACCAGTGGAGATATGGGAGGTGGTGACCAATGGGAATGACTCAATTAATTAACCCTTAAGCCGTCGTCCCACTAAAAGCTGATGGGATGTATTTAATAGCACCTTAATTTTGATGTACAATTGAATACAATCTATAATTTAATATATTAGGTATAAAAATAATGTATCTTTTAATAATGGTCCACTATAAATATGCTTAGCTTTAAAATTAATCGAATTAACCATAAAATAATGGTTTGCACTATAACTGTGTCGAAAACCACAAGTGTCAGAAGAAAAACCTAAACTAAAGAAGTTGGCTAGCTCTGAATTTTATAACATGGCAAAATCGAATCTGGCGCATCGCCGGCCGCTGCCGCGGCACAAGGTTTATCCAGGATCCAGGTAGGCAAGTAAGCAAGTACAAGAAATGTAGCTCTGCCTACCCCTTTGGGAAAAAGACGTGATGTTATGTTTTGTAATCAAATTACCAATAGAAATCCAAGGTAGTAATTCAGGTTCATTCAACGGTACGATGTCCCAAATGTCCCCAGTTCTCTTGAACTCAGCTTGTGGGTACCTCTTGTAGGGTACAAACGGTAAATCTGTAGGGGGCACCAGGATGAACTGTTTAGTACCGTCGATGACGCAGTATATGTTCTCGTAGGGGTCTTTGTGCACTGAAAAATGATTTATTTTTGATTATTTTGTATAGTTTGTACTTAAACTATACTAGTCTTTACTAAATATCTTCAACAACTTCCGTGTGTGGAAGTTGCCCCTTATTAAAAAAAAATATTTATTTATTATATAGAGAGAACTTTTGTTGTTTTTGTTAGTAACTATATAAAAAATAGGCTCCGAAACGACTGGACCGATTTCAACCAATAAAAAAATATCTTTTACTTATGGAAAGCTTAACTCAGCGTAACATAGGCTTTATTGAAAAAAGTAGGGGAAATAGGGTTGCTCACATAACCCATATGAATTAACTCTGGCAGTGTAATTGGGGTAACCCATTCTGTTAGAGTATAAATTCAAATGAAATAAATTAATGAGCATGCCCCTCCACTGTCCCTAAATACGCCTATGTTTAGGTAGAGAGGCGTGCACATTTAACATAAAAACAAAACACTACTATCACACTTTTAGCAGGCAAAAGTGTACCCAGGACTCAGTCCAATAGTAACTACACCCACATTTGACCCAGATTGAAATATTAACAAAACAAGATTAGCAAGTACCAGGACATCATAAACAATGAAGATATACTTACTGGAAGTGACAGCTCTCTCATCTCCCATCCAGAAGTTGACAGCATCAGGTTGTTTATCGAAAGCTTCGCTGGCAAATGATATCTCTGACTCCACATCTTCCAATAATTCGGGAAAGTCTGTTGTTAAGTTGGAGTTTTGTTTTTGGATGTATGGTATTTCATTTGGTCTGGAATATATAGAATTTGTAGAATGTTTTTACATTTATTTAGTGAGACCTAAGCAATCATTACATTTTCGTAAATAAAAATTTGGGACAATCAAAAATTTCTGTCCAGAAAAATCATGTGTATAGTTTTGTCCCAGGGACAGTTTTAGTTTTAGCAAAATCAGACATCTAAATTATGTTTTTTTATTTTAGTAATTCTCTTAGTCTGCCATGAAGACTACCATTTTTTTCTCAAGGAATCTTAATTATCCTACTTATTTGTATTCTGAGATCCTACTAAAATTATTAATGCGAAATTTTGAGAGGATAGTTTTTTTTATGATAGTGAGTGACAAGACAAGCAAATCAGGTGCCTGATGGTAAGCATCATGATTGCCCATATCAGACACAGTGCCACTTATTGTTTTAAAATTGAAAATCCAGCGTGGTACTGCGCCTGTCACCCTGATTGATTGATTGATAAACACTTTATTGTACACCAAAACATGGACATACAATACAGTAATAGCAATTAATATAATCTTAGGCTAGTACAAGTGGCGGTCTGAGATATTAGTTGTTGAAACTCATCATGCCTAGTAATTTCGCAGGTATCATTGCCCTTCAGACCGAAACACAGTAATGTTTGCACATTACTGCTTGGCGGATGGATGGATGTTTGTTACTCTTTCACACAAAAACTACTGAACCTAACCAAACTACTGAAATTAAGTATGTAGGTAGCTTAGACTGGAATAGCACATAGGGTACTTTTATTCCCGTCATTCCCACGTGAACGATGTCCACGCGGGTGAAACCGCGCGGCACAGCTAGTTATTAATAAATGGCTCCACCTAAACCGCCGGCCCATTGACACCACCTGCCCCGGTAGCACAGTGAGCAGGGAAAACGAAGTCCCTGGGGGTTAGAACGAGACAGCAGATATGAAATGTTTGGGCGCAAAAGAGAGAAAATACGGAGAAAACGAGTTATTCCCGTGCCATGCTAGGCGGGCTGGCAGTGTTTTTGTTGGAGATGTGGATTTGTATACACAAGAGCATGGGCCCCTACATAATTTTTGTGCAATTTTGTCACCAACATTTGTAACCAACTGTGGAGAGGCCTTTAACACAAAGTCGCCCACAAAGGATAATTATAAAATGAGAAAATAACCAACCTTTTGTCATCTAGCATTTTCAAAAATTCCATCATAGTCATTTCAACTTCAAATGGCATAACAAAATGCTCAACATCATTACCACTCTTTGTGATACCATCAGCTAGACCGTTGGGTGTCATTGCTACTGTTACCTTTTTATTTGGATATTTTTCTCTGAAATTAATAAGCAAAAGAAACATTACATCTTAGGAGATTTACACGCGTAAGCTGACAACATTGCAGAAGAATCATGGAAGCGACAGTCATGCGCCCATGCATAAAAATTTATTTGCTGAAAAATAAGCTGTTGGGTTAGTTAGCTCAAACTCAACGCATGGTAAACGCACGGTAGACTCATTACTGTTTATCTTCATTGATGTACAAGTGTCAGATTGTGACCTATTTGAATAAATCTTTTTGACTTTGACTTTGAATTCTTGTACCTACTCCAGTACAAGATAACACCATACCCATCTGTTCCACAAATTGCCAGTCAATACGCGTATGCACTGACCTGAAATATTGTGTGTTCCATTTCTTAACCGCCGGCCACTGCTTGCAACCACCCCGTATGACGACCGGTAAATTTTTACTCACATAATCTCTGTAGAAGTCCAACGGCGCTATCGTAAAACATACTTCTGATATCTCACTGCCAAGATATAAGGCTGGAATTAATTAAATTTCCCAATTTCTACGGTATACTTTATTCAACTTGTAAAGAGGTTATGTAAAAGTTTGTTTATTATATTTATACCTGTTGACTCTGCATTGAGAACATTGAATGCTGTAGAAATTTTGTCCATTATTGTTCGTAAATACGTGTGTGACCTTAATCTTATCACATTTTTATTAATATTTTTCGAATTTATTCATTTTTAATATGTCCTATGTTATTGTTTTGATTTTTGACATAATCAGCTGTACCTGACCAAGAGTGATGACAGTGACACAGACAATAACTGACAAATTCTGACTATTTTTACTGACATCAAATATTAGAATGCTTTCACAAGCCAATGCTTTTAAATATTGGATTTTTCCATAAGGAATTATCTCAATAACTGCCTGGAGTCTGGAACTGTGCCCGGTAGATGGCAATAGGCTCGCCCCCTATTACTTGGGACCAATAACATACTGGCGAAATGTGGGTGTATCTACTATGGGACTGAGTCCTGGGTACACCTCTGCCTACCCCTTCGGGAAAAAAGGCGTGAATGTATGTTATGTTATGTTTTTTCACAAGCCACAAATTAAGAATTGAATTCAGACTATTTTTACTGACATCAATATTAGAATGCTTTCACAAGCCACAAATTAAGAATTGAATTGAATATTATAATGAATATGAAAGAAACAGACGAGTCGAAATTATAAGTACTTAGTACTTTTCAAAATCTATTCACGGAGGTCTTTTTTTATTTTCTTCTTTTATGGACTCACACGAATGTAATTGGCAGTGTCAAGTTTATAATAAATTTTCAAATTAATAATGGTCAATGACAAGCCCAGTCAAGTCACAGCTCTAGTAAAGTGGTGGTCTTTACAAGAAGCTACCGGAATTTTGGCGGGAACACTGAACACGATTAATCACATTTCAACTCTCGCATCAATTGCCAAGAGACTTGTGTATCTTCGAAAACACTCAACACGTAATATTCCACAATTATTACACGTTAAACACTCGAAAATGCACCAATAATTGATAAAGATACGGGAGCCAAACTGTATTCTTCGGTCTCCCGCCAAAACTATCACTGTCTGCATTATTTGTCTTTGGTGGTTGAGATTTCCGGTCCCCGGAGCTAAGTTGCTATTTAAATTAAATAAAAATCGCTACATAATTGTTTTTATCCAAATCATTATTACAAAACCGCTATTACCAAACCAAAAATAATTTTGGTGAACTACGTCATAAATTACATCAAAAGCATTAAATATATTTCATCGGCATGGGTTTCTTCAGTATTCCCTTGATGGGAGGTCCTTCGTTATTGAGCAGGGGTTGTTTGGGGGGCGGCGGAGGTTCCATAGGTGGGGCAGGGCCGGATCTAGGCGACGGTGCCGGGGGCACGGGACGAGTACGCCAGAACGCTCGCGGCATGAATGTGTAGCTCGAGTCTACGGCTGATATTACTGAAAAACAATTAGGTATATATGAATCAAAAGCTTTTATTGCTACTCATTTAACTAATAAATATAAATTATAATAAATGCGAAAGTTTGTAAGTGTTTGGTATATTTATATCTTCTCTATGTCGTGTGTGCTGTAATTTGTTCATTGAAAACTGATTGAGCTGAAAAGTTCAACTAAACAAACAGTAGGACTACCACGAATTATTTGACAATCGCAATCATATCGAATTCGAGCGTCAACTGTCAAAAATGTATGGAATTTGACATAACGACAATAAGAATT
The DNA here is from genome assembly GCA_947063395.1 of Hemistola chrysoprasaria. Classification (NCBI taxonomy): domain Eukaryota; kingdom Metazoa; phylum Arthropoda; class Insecta; order Lepidoptera; family Geometridae; genus Hemistola; species Hemistola chrysoprasaria. The sequence continues at coordinate 5,508,152 of OX346733.1, read as the reverse complement.
CGATACGATTTATTGTCAAAAAATTTGTGCTAGGGTTTCAGTTTTTACAAAGTAGCAATAAAAGCTTTTCTTTACATATACATTCACGCCTTTTTTCCCGAAGGGGTAGGCAGAGGAGTACGCAGGACTCAGTCCCACAGTAGATACACCCACATTTCGCCAGTATGTTATTGGTCCCATGTAATAGGGGGCGAGCCTATTGCCATTTACCAGGCACTGTTCCAGATTCCAGGCAGTTATTGAGATAATTCCTAATGGAAAAATCCAATATTTAACACTGCCTGACCTGGGGATCGAACCCGGGACCTCTTGATTGACAGTCGAGCATGCGCCCTCTACGCCATCGAGGCAGTCAAAGTATAAGTATATCGCACTATGGATCGCAATTTCCCCTTCTGCTGACCACTGAAATAAGGTTTACTATATTTTTTGCGTGATTAATAATCACGAAAAAACATGATCACTGCAGGACAAAGTTTTTATAATAGTTTATTTATTAAAGAACTGCGTTTTCATTCAAACAATATTACTGCAATCACATAACACAGACCTACCTACCTATATTATTATATTAGCATTTCAAGTGTATCGAACAAGAAATTTTAAAAACCATTTTGTTCGCCATTTTTCTGATCAAAATCAGTTCATTCGTTCGATACCATAAAAACAAAAACGGACACGTCTAACGTATAACGTATATCTCTTATTTTTCGATCGGAGGATAAAACGTAAAAATAATGAGTAAAACGTACCCTTAGGCTTTTGGTTACTATACTCCGAGATACTGAGAGCGCTCAACGCACGAGGCCCTTGCAACATGTTGAGGTTGAAAAAATCTTCAACGCCCTGTTTGTTGAGATCAATCTTGTTCTTCTGGTGCAGCTGACGGAGTCGCACATGCTTGTCAAAACTTTCTAGGAACATTTTGGACGTGCTGTGAATAGTGACGTTATCTAAGACTCCTGAAAAATAACATTAATTAAATAAATAATGTCGTGTACCCAGGACAAATTTTACTTTGGGTTAGGACTATTACATGAATTCCAACATTTTCAAAATACCACTTAACATAACATCACGCCTTTTTCCCGAAAAGGGAAATCGAACCCTCATGTTAAAGCAGAAGCGCTTGTGACTACTAGACTATAGCAGAAAATTTATAAGTGCCTTATATTTTTCATTGTAAGTTTGTGAGAAACCAACCGATACTAACGCAACTGAGAACACCTGGCGATGATGGTTTCCTTATAGCGATGCTTCTTGGTCATAGGATTCCCAATAAAGTTGGCGTCTACAAGACTCAGTAATGAGCTTAGATCATCAGCAACCGACTAAAATTTAAAAATAATATTTTTTCTATTTGTATTGAAGGAAAATATCAGAGATTATAAATAACTTTCAAGCTTTAATGAATGTTATGGAAGTGGAAAAATGGAAAATCGTATATCATGATCGTATCCAGTGGAGAGATATAAGCTCTGCATACCTCTATCCTCGATGAGAATGAGGCGTGACTGTATTAAGCCGGGACTACAGCTAAATGTTAGTAACAAAACGTTGTTATCTAACCGTGTTATATAACAACTCGTCCGTCCACAGCGACTTGACACCGAAAATGTTTTTGTTAGCAATTATCATTTTCTAAAATAAGCTCCGTACAAGGGCAAGTGTTTTCTTGTTTAAAATCCATTGATTCCGACACAATATGCTACAGTCTCTAAATAATAGAAAATTGCTAAATATTGTATGCACGAGCGCTAACAAAAATGAACTACGAACCCCCCCCCGAAGGCGAAATCGGGTGATGTTTTCAATCCGCGACGGATAACGTGTTAGCGTGTTATATAACAATATTTTGTTATATAACAACAAAGCCACGCCCACTTTTCATGTTATTGTGTTAGGTAACACAAAAACATGCCGCTGCGGACCCGGCTTAATGTAATGTAGGCGCTTAGGTATTGGTCGCTTTAATAGGTATGCCGAAATTACGCGGAGTAGTTTGTTTACAAGTTCCGCTATATTAATTACATAAACCGACTTTTGATACCTGCAAGTCCTCTAGTTTATTTTTCTTCGCAATAAGAACCTCGAGACGGCGCAATGGCTTCACCCAGCCCATGTCTGTTATCTTATTCTCTGATACATTTAAAACTCGCAAGCTAGCCTGGAATAAAAGATAAGCTATACGTATATATTTGTGGAAATATAGTACTTATATAGCTATATGTTTAGCAGTATAAATACATAATATATACATACATAATAATTTGTATAATGTATGTATTCACTAAAGTCATCCAAACTCATCAAATCACGATTAATGATGCGTTAATTAATTTACTATTATGACTATACAAGGTGTAACGAAAAGCTGTAGTAATAATTATGGAGGTGTATCTACCCATTAACCTAAACAACTTGCAAGAGAAATAATTGCGAAATTCTCATGAAATATTTCAACTTCCCATTAAAATTTGCCGATCAGCTAATCCATGATATATGGGATGTCCAAATTTTTTTTGCTAATTTCGAAATTCTTTCTTTTGAAAATTGGTCACTTCTATGATTGGTCAGTGTGACGGTCAGATGCATCCCCTAAAGTATTATTACTTATTACAGCTTTTTTTATAAGTAAAGTTCATAGTCGGGTTTTAATTTTTAGCTACGGAACTAAATCTTGTAAGCTCTTACCCCAATATTTAGAAGAGTCCTAGGGTCAAAGCACAAGCAGTCAGAAGTATCAATATTCTGCTGCTCGATATGGAGTTCATCTAAATATTTGAGGCTATCCAAATTCTCCACAACGCTTATGCGATTGTTACCCAAATAAAGCTTCTTCAAGTTATAAAGACTTTCTAAACCTTCTATATTGGTGATTTTATTCCATTGTAGGTGTAAATGGGTGACATTGTAAAGGAGTTCTAGATTTTGAATTTTCGATATCATGTTGTTGTGGTAGTAGGCGTATGTCAGATGGGTGGCGTTTAAGGGCTTTGGCTGGAATTAATAAAAATAGTATACTTAATTATTGTGAAAGGTGAACGCACACTTATCCGAGCCGAACGCGTCAAACGACTCGAACGAAACGAATTTTAGAATTCTTTACATATATATATTTTTTTATAATATAGAATCCCATAAAACCTCGCACACCTGTCCATGTCGCATCGTCCGAATCGGTAGTGTACATACGAAGTTTCATAAGATTTGATATAGTACAGAATTTAAAAGTCGTTTCGATTGACGCGTTTGGCTCGGTTAAGTGTGCGGTCACATTTATAATCTAACTTGCTGTGCTCCACGGTTTCACCCGAAGAGTTTTTGTTCCCGTTGGAATATCGTGTCTCGTATCGTATCTCTATGTGTTATTCCAGAGTCTAAACTATCTGCATACCGAATTTCAGCCCTGTGTTAAGTATAGTTTTGGCGTGAAAGAGTAACAATTAGTATCCATCCATCCATTCATACAAATTTCCTCCTTTATATATTATAAGTGTGATGTCAATAATAATAATATAATCACATCACTCTAACTTAATATGAAATATTAACTCTAACTTAGTATAAGATTAACTAAGCTAACTTTAAAAAGTCTAGACAATAAAAATTTTCACTTCCTCCTATTTGACCGTAGGCCCCACATACTGCATACTGAAGCCGTCTCTGTGGCAGTGGCAGAGGGTGTGATCTAGAAGGTTTGACTTTTGACCTTAAAAGGTTTTCCAGAACCACAGTCACAGAAAGATAGAAAGAACTTAATAAACATTATTCAACGGCTGCGGCACTTACGATTTCGGTAAGGTTTTTTTCGTACATGAACAAATGCGTTGGTCTTTTGACATAATCCGCATTTTTTTTATTTACTATCTTTTTCGCTTGTTTACGCAATTTATCTTCAACTTCTTTAGAACTTTCTAATTTTATGTTTTCCATGATTTGGTCAATACATTATTCTTTCAATTATCGATTCAAGCAGATTCTCACAACAAATAAATAAAAATTGATCAAACAACGCTTTGAAAATGGCGCTGTATTAATCAATGGTGCCAATTGCTGAACTGCCAACATTCCTTAAAAGCAGAATTATCTATGGAAATTAAGCTACATTCACATCTACACTGCTTATTAGAATCGACTAAAAATAGATTAAAATTATTTTCATTTCATTCTATTTTATCCATGGTCTGTAGCCAATAAAAAAGCCCTTAAATTATAGTTCGACACAAAAGAGTAGAAAATAATGGGGGCGCCACTGTCTTTTACAAGAGTAAAAACAATTTCATCAACACATACACTTTAAATTAGTTCCGTTTCTACTCTTTTGTGTCGAACTATACCATTACCACGCATTATAAAAGAATAATAGCTTTCATTGAATAACTATAACTGACAAAACAAATCAAATATTTGTAGCTTGATCAATAAAAGTTTAAAAAAAAAAACGTTTATTTCCATAAATTTGGTCCTCTCATCTGTCACTGTTCCTTTTTATTCTGTAGTCACTCTCACTCAAAATTTTTATAAAGTTTTTTATGTGTTCTGTGGTTTATCTGCTAACTGCTAATTATCAGTGCTAATTAAAGTAATTCATTCCAATCTTACAAAATTCTAACATTTAAAAAATTTTGAATACAGATTTTAACCTGCCAGGTGGGTAATTACGTTGATATAACGTAGAATTCTACACTGAATTACAATAATATTATTTCTTGAATTTATATAACCTCAAATTAAATTTCAGTAAAATGGGCGAAAGATACAATATCCACAGCCAGTTGGAGCATTTACAAAGCAAATACATTGGTACTGGACACGCAGACACTACAAAGTATGAATGGTTGACCAATCAACACAGAGATTCCTGCTGCAGTTACATGGGTCATCCTGACTTGCTCAGTTACTTTGCTATAGTGGAAAATGAATCGAAAGCTCGTGTCAAATTCAATCTAATGGAGAGAATGCTTCAACCTTGCGGCCCACCACCGGAAAAGCCTGAAGATTAATTTGTGATGTGTGTGGACTTAGTAAACAAAGATTACTGTCCTGCAACTTAACAGACCTGGGACTCTTTCAACCAACTTATATTGTTAGTCCTATACTTATAACCTTTAACAGAGTGGATCTGGACTGGAAGGTGAACAGGGTCAAACTCTCTATTAACAAAAATCTTCCCAAGGGACAGAATAGGAATGCCACAGTTGCCATTGGTTAAATATTAAGCACAACCATTTTGTCCCTGATCAACCTACATGCCACATTCACTTTGTTTTGTGGTAATTTGTACATATTTTCAATGTACTATAACTTAACCTAACATAAGGTGATACATAATAAAACACAATAATAAATCTCATCCAGCATTTAATAACAACTTCCATTCCTCTATCTTTTCATTTAAAATCTCCTCCCTCTTTTTTGCCTCATCCTCCAACTGTTTCATTTGTTCAATATTTTTTACCACATTTCCTACCACAACTTGTTGAATATTCGGTAGAATTTTATAGCATTCTTTTTCTAAATTATCCAAAGAGTTTAAAACACATTCCATATCCATGGAACCTACTTGTCTTAAATCGGAGATCTGTTTTAACTCTGGCAGCATAGAAATAGTAATTGTGCCATGATTGTTTGATTCTCTGTTTGCTAAGGCTAAAGATTCTTCTTGATGTGTAGGGTCTATGAAAACCTTGTCGCCGATGATGGCTAGTGAGCAGGATGTAATTATGTCGTACATGGGAACGGCAGCATTTGTTAGAGCAAGACCAGCAGCATTCACTGCAGCTGCTAAGCATGCTCCATCGTTTTCTAGGATGTATACAAAGATATCAATCTGAAAAACAACAAAATTAACACATAATATTCTGTTTTTTGAGGAGGAAGAGGCCTATGCCAAGCAGAGGGATGATAATGTGGGCTGACGATGATGATGATGATTCTGTTTTTTATTTTATAGGGCACTGAGCTTAGGTTGATAGATGATAAACTTTATTATTTCATCACATAAACTTAAAACTAAGTGGTATCGAGTGTAACAATTGGCGGTCTTATCTCTAAAAGCTATCTCTTCCAGACAACTATGCAGGGACAGGAGAGTAGAGTATTAATTACTTTGGTTGGTTGTGTGACAGAAATAACATGTGTAGGTATGAAGTTTCTCTGATAGATTACACAATGGATTTTAATGAGTTTTTCATCAATAGACAGGGTGATCCAAGAGTTTATGTAATATAGTATAGTAATATGTTAATAATATGCATTGATGGCAACAGCAGATCTCTAGTTCTACTACTAATATTAAAGTAATACGAGTTTGTGAGGATGAAAAGATGTTTGCTACTCCTTCACGCCAAAACTACTGAACCGATTGGGCTGAAATTAGGTATGTCGATAGTTTAGACCCTGGAATAACACATAGGGTACTTTTTATCCCGATATCCCCAACCGGAACGAAGACTATGCAGGTGAAACCGCAGGTCACATCTAATTATGTATTTATTTAATCTTGTTACCTGATAATTAGGGAACATATGTCGGCAGACGCTGGGCTCTAAAGCTTGTCTCAATGCCACAGACAGAGCTTTTTCCTCAGGATCAGGAACTGGTGATTTCCGTTCACCTTTACAAGAGAACTGTGCAAACTTTACGTCACAGAATATCTGGCCTAGTTCACTGGAATAGAATTATACATTATAGGAATAATACATTGTTAAGGCAAACATATGTATGCATAGTGTAGTATTCCATACCTAGATACCAAGAACATGCAGCGCTATCTATTAGTTCTTTGCGCAAAGTATGGAAATATGCACTAAAATGGCCATAACTCTTTGCTTAGACTTGATTTTTTACAGTCACAAGGGACCCCAGATCTGAGTAGTTGATATCAATTTCAACTTGATACCTCCACGAGTTCCCGTTAAAAAGTGTCTTAACAGACGGTCAGACAGACAGACGGACACAAGTGATCCTATATGGGTTCCTTTTTCCCTTTTGAGGTACGGAACCCTGAAAATGTAGTTAAATAAAATGTTTATGCCCGGTTTCTGAAGATTCTTCTTTTACCGAACTTCGAGACAAACTGCAAAACGTCACCGGTATTTGGTGGATTTACCAACAGCTCGCACAAAGCGATTTGCATCATCATTCATCATGAGAATGACGAAGCAATGGAACTCGACGTGGTCGAAGTGGTCGACGATGGTGCATGCTTGCCTAGAAGATACCTATTCAATCTTGAATTGAAGACCTCAAAATTGTATTTTTTGGAAAACAATGACGCTGGCAAGGTGTTCTATTCCTTCGCAGTTCGAACAATAAATATTGACTTGAACCACTTTGTACGAGTCAAGGGAATCTCAACCATGTACAGATGGATATTTTCAAGCAACATGGTCCATACAAACGATACTCCTGATGACTTCCTCTACACTCCCAAAATAATAAATAAGGTAATAACATAATAAGGTCAGGAAATTTTCCTAAGTGCATTAATAAATGTAAAAAAAGTTGTGTTAAAGCTTGTTTTTATTGCTACACCCAGACTCCAGACCAATTCCTGTCTAATATTATTTTGTGTTGTATATGTGTATGTTTGTTACCTATTCATGTCAAAACTACTGAATCAATTGGGCTGTAATTTAGTATGTATTTAGCATAGATCCTGGACTAACACATATAATATTCAGTTGGTGAAACTACAGGGACACAACTATTTAATTTACAAATATCACATTACTTAAGTAAAGCTATCCCATCTTACCTAAATTCATTCTGATGTGGTATCTCTCTAGGATCAAATACTGAACATACTACTTTGGTTTTCTTCAATTCCACATATGACGAACCTTTCGCTTGTGAAACCATATCTGTCCTTGCAACTGAAAATATATTTCAGTATATTATTATACATTATTATATATATAGCCAAAAGAACCCATAACCTACTAGCATGTGTGAATGTGATGAAAGTGGAAGAAACAAAAGTTGTGTGTCATGATTGTAGCAAGTGGAGAGTATAGGCTCAGACTACAGCTGCAACGGGCTGCACCACATAGCATAACAAATATCCGCCTACATTACTTTCTTACATTATGTATGAACTGTTGCACACTGTAGGTGGACGATGCGGCCCGCTGTAGTGTGTATTGTGTGAAAGTGATGTAGACCGATTTCTATCATACCATGCGATGTGGCCCAGACCGCCCTAATGTGCGCGAGCTTAAAGGCGCCGTGCTAAGCAAATTCGCCCTCTCGCTCACACATACCCACATTTTTGAAGATATAAAAAATACTACATGTAATTACGTAAAATAAAGACAAGGGTAACAAAGGATCTAGAAAATAACAATACAAGGATTCAGTAAAAAATTCAATTTAATCCAAACAAGTTTTCATATATAAAAACCTACACAAAGCCAAAAAAATCCCAGAAAAATTAAAAGGCACTGAAAAGTTGTTTGGATTTTTTAACTGAATCTTTGTATTATTATTTTCTAGATCCTAGTTGTCTTTATTTTATGTAATTACATTATGTGGTATTTTTTATATCTTTAACAATGTGGGTATGTGTGAGTTAGAGGGCGAATTTGCTTAGGACCGCGCCTTAATAGTCTCTGCCTACCACAATGGGAACAAGTCGTGACTGTATGTATGTTAAAGCCACAAAGAGAAAACACAAATAACATAATTGCAGAATTATTATACTAATGCTAATTGTAAAGGTGAATGACATGCTGATCAATTAAAATTATGGTATTAGGATAATAATCCCTCAGCAGCATAACGTGGCCCAACTTAGACCGTGTCAGCTTAGGTGTTCGGTTTAAAGACATTTATTCCTCATTAAGACATAGTCACTTACAAGAGAAACATTAGCTTAGAATAAGTAATTACTAACAAGATCCGCCGTTCTTAGTCTTACAATAATATTAATATTAATAATAATAATAGATATAATGTAATTGGCAAAAGATAAATAAAACAGTAAGTACAAAAAGTGAGGGTAGGTTATAAAACATTGTTAAAACACAACAGGATAATAAAAAAGTGTTATAAATTCTCTTTAAGAGACATATAAAGGTGTTAGTATATCATTGCCCAATAATTTTCCCTGGGCATCTAGCCACTGTAAGGAATGATACAACTCCCTTAAGTGCAGAATCTCGCACTAATTAACCTTTCCACCATAGGATTACTCTTAGCTGCCTTGTTTATGATTTCCGAAAATCCTAACCGAACATCGGTTTCCCGGTTAAATTCTACACAATTTATTTTCTATTAAAACCATTGCACAAAAGTTAGACCAGTAGTGAAGAAAACCCGAAACTGGCACATATAGCAACGTTCACCCTAAAACCTCGGTACATACAAAACATACACATGCTTCGGGCTTCGTCCAAAGCGCGCCCATCTCTTCTTTTTTGATTTTCGTCCAATAACTCCTTGTGTAGCTCATCGTAGGATTTAACGGGATTCTTTAGGAATTGTTGGTATGGTACGCTGTCTTCTGGTCCGTTAAATCTTCGATAATCCTGCGGCATTTCTGATTTTTCAGTGTTAGTGTTTTTGTTTACGAAAATTCATTGACCATTGACCACTGGCCACTGACCACAATAACAACCACAATTACGCGTTTCTAACCTAAAAATACATTGAATGAAAATTGAAGTTTAGCCCACAGATCACTATAATTAGTACTAGTTTAGCCTCAGACCTCAACTGACAACGACATTTCCAATTTCCGGTGTATTCCACAGATGTGGATAGGTTAGGATAAATGCTCTTTGGGCACAAAACAGATATTTTATACACTATGTACGCCTTATAACACTGAAAAACATATTTTCAGGTAAGTAAGTAATGGGCGTAGTAAAGAAATCGAACATCTAACACTTATTTCGAAATCGACATTTTTGCATTTCTGTAAAAACGTCCAAAGCACCTTTTGATATAACCCTCGTTTCGATAAGATATATTTAAGCTAATATAAGTTAATAATATTAAGTTAATTAAGCTAATATAATAGAATAATATTTTATTTCATACCATTATATTATATAACAATTAAACAAACATCAAGAACAGTTAAATAACATAGAAATAGATCCTAGACTTTCTGTGAATATAACCCATCTCTAGCCAAGGATCTTCTCAACCTTGTCCCTAGTATAGCACTACCCATTATCTGTCAATATTTATCATATATCACTGTCATTTACATCAAAGTCAGAATTCGTTCCATCTACAGCGATCAGCGTCAGACCTTCGGACTTCGGCGAGGCATATAAAATAAAATTTACATTTTTCGTTGTTTTAATACGTGTTACCGTAAAATGCTATTTTACATGTCTAGAGACCTGTAATTTGTGAATAGACTTTCTGTGATGAGATAGGTGCGGTCTGTCTTTAACTTCATAAACGGGAAGGCCTAGAAATGTGAGTATTGACTTCCATCTCCCTACCATTCACTTACTGCTCACTAAAAAATAGATGACGTTGTTCTCGGATCTTAAATTATTATTAGCATTATTTTCGCACTACTAAGTATTATCAACAAAATTACTAATGAATAATAATAAATGCAATGACCTATTGATAAAGACTGTCGTGTCTACATATCTTCATAGGTATATTATTCATCATTTTATCCCAGACATAATATTACGAATAGTTAATAATTAGACCTCGCGATTAGACATAAGTAGACCTCGCGACTCGAGACTTCTTGTGCCCTTTCCTACTAGAAGTACTTAGGTAATCTCTCCGAATATGTCCCTGTGCCAAGTCTTACGGCTCCCATGGGCTAAGAAAGGGATGACCCTATTATATGTATAGCCGGGAACTATACACCTGATTTATGTCATGGTTATATCATATTTTTTGTTATTCATCCGCCAAACAGTAATGTGCTAATGTTACTGTGTTCTGGTATGAAGGGCAATGTTACCAGCGATATTACTGGGCATGATGAGATTCAACAACTAATATCTCAGGGTGACAGGCGCAGTGCAGTGCCGCACAGTATTTTGAATTTTGAGTGCGTGGCACTGTGTCTGATATGGGCAATCATGATGCTTACCATCAGGCACCTGATTTGATCGTCTTGTTACTTAGTATCATAAAAAAAAAATATGAATTCTAAATATAACATTTTTTTTAGTATTCAAATTTATTACTACAAAATTTCAAGATTACTTGAACATAATCATACCAATTAATTCTAATATATATTTATAAATAAAATAAGGAGTCCAACGCGTCTCCTCGAGGTTCATATGTAAAGTGTATATTGATCAATTCATCACAGCAGCAAGATGCTGAAGAGAAGAAGCATCTACCTGGCAGTCAGTGTGCTGGCAGCATCCTGGGCGCTCTCTGCTGCTCAGGGACAGGCCCCAGTGCCACCATCACCATCGTCTGGGTCTTCTACCGTCACTACGGAGGTAGGTTAAGTATTAAGCTATTCCCTTTTCCATTTACTATGATACTGTTATGTGTGAGGTAGGAGGTACCTCTGTTTAGTTTAATATTTTAGTTTGTTTTGGTCTGTCCTCACCCTTAGCAATTGTTAGCTTCTAGTGAATATAATCTTGTATTTTGTCACTTATCTCATTGGTCCTACAGTGAATCAATGTCAATAATCCAAGTTACATAATTTGGAGATTTCTTCGAATATTACAAACACATTTTTATTACAGCCTGGTACTATATATACAATTTACAGCTCCTTGTTTTGTTTAAAACAGTATACAGATTAATTAAAAAACAACATCAAAAATTCAACTATCTCAGTGAAAACATAAGCTTAAGCTGGTTGGATCGACATCATTTCCCATACAATCTTTGAGGAATCAATGACGATGATAGAAGAGATATATAATTTCTTCATTAGTGTTTTATTTTAAGTAATTATATAGTGGCATTAAGCCAGTTTTACAAGTCATGTTTTTAAACTGCAAATTCTATTTATCAGAATTATGTTTTTTTTTAACTGGTCCCAAACTAGGCCTGTAGATAAATAGATGACTGATATACATACTTATATAAGCTTATAACACCCAGACACAGATCAAACAGACATGTTCATGCACACAAATGTTTGACCTGGCCGGGGATTGAACCCGGGGCCTGCGGCACAGAAGGCAGGGTTACTACCATCTGAGCCAACGAGGCTGTCAAAAGCTGCTAAAACGAGGCTGTCAAGGCTGTTAAAGCTTAAATTTTATAGATATTAAATTAACGTCATAACATCGTAAAGTAGCAGGTTTAAGAATAAACATAGATATAGGTACATGACAGCAAAATAATTAATCATAGCCAAGAGATACTATTTCAAGGTTATTTCCTCCATAACAAGAATCCATAAAATATTATAGTATTGTCCTATAGAACCTTATATTGTTTTTCTCAGAATATCGCACTTTACTTGATAGGTATATAATATACTGTCTACAAACTTTGTGAATCTAGGAAAGGGCGCTAGCGTATATATACTTACTACTGTTTGGACAAGAACGGAGACCTATAATCTATCTGAAGTTCGCCGTTTTAATTGCACAGTACGAATATCAAAGGTGTCCATACGTACTGTGCAGGGAAAACAGTTTACTTTTGAGAGCTCATAAACATTGACGCATATTATTCGATAATATAGCGGAGAGTTTCATTTTTAGCCGCATTCGTTAAGATTGTAGACAGCATTATCACCAAACTAATAGATTAGCTATGTTTGCCGTAACTAAGTACCGTGCAAACTAATTTGCGGTCATTGGATTTTTGGTTTCTCTGTCTACGATTTCCCCACACCTATTTGAAGTAGGTTCAGTTGACCCTGGATAGATGGCGCTGTTTTACACATAGACACCGAAAGTTATGGGCTTTATAAAACGAGTGATATTATGAAAAGGTATCTATGCAACATAATTTGCGCTCATACACCTAATAGAAGTTGCTTTAGTTGACAGGAAATAGATGACGCTGTTTTAAAACTAAACACCGGGCGATAAGAGCTCGCTAAAATAACTGATGGGGAGAGATATTACGTCACTTTTTGATTAATGGGCGGAGACATCCGCTAGAAGTCTCCTCCCTTTTGTTGTTGTATGCTATATGGATGCATGTTTATACAACATACTTTTTAGGGGACCGGGCGAATGATGTCGGGCTCGAAATCAGAAAAAAACATATGTTATATAAGTATTTTTGGCAAATGTATGGATTTGTGGATTTAGTCTGTAGCTTTGTCGCTGTCAACAGAATACCGCGGCCGAATGGTGGGGCCGCGGCGTGAGAGAAGTGCCGGTATTGCGGTGGCCGCTCTTCCTGCCTTTCGCGGCCCAAACAGGGTCGCCACCGTTATAGATGGCGAAGGCGGTGGGGTCGCAGGGGAAGAGGAGTGTCGGTATTACGATGCGCCGCTCTCCCTATCCTCTGCGACCGAATCTGGGGTGAAAGCCGACGGCTGGCCGCGGCGTGAGTTGCGCCTCCGCGTGTCCCTATGATAATTTAAACATAGGGCACAGTGGATGGCGCAGGCTGGACTCATTTGAGACATGCCGTGGAGGTGGGCAGGTGGGGTCTTTCGCGCCCTCCCTCACGTTTTTTTACGGCGTTCGGAAGGGCGGGAAACACCCCTCCACGCCCTTAAGGTGAAGAGGGTTCTCGGCTTTCCCCTGTGCAGATTTAACCCTGCACGGGGGCAAACAGAGAACCCTCTGCGCTGATTGCGCGTGGGGTAGGCGTTCGAGAGGGAACGGAACGCCCTTCCAAGCCCTTAGAGATGTGGAGGATGATTCTCCGCTCGAATCCATGCAGAACTCCTTCTGTAAGGTGCCAACCGGAGAATTAGAATCCTGGGGCTCGGGCAACGGATGGGGGGGTATCCGTTGCCCAACTAAAGGGCCTGCGAGGAGGCGCGCGCGTGTTTCCGCACAATGTGGGTAGGACCCTGGCTTAATATTTATGACCGGCCCCCTTATTACGGACGCAACAGAAGTGTGGAAAGCGTTTAAATTGCTAAATGTCTGCTGTCAAACGGCATACAAAAAATGACGTTTGACAGCAAAATTTACTGCTGTTGTTACGCGGTTGCATGTTCGTAATACCACCCCGGATATCATTTTCCCTTTGCTTCAAGGTTGTTTCTAAATTATTAGAAGTTTTTTATTTATCGGGTGCCTTATGAAGAGGAAAACCGCAACAAATGCTAGGCTAAGGACATTGTTATAACAATAAATTATAGGTATCTCTATATAATATAGACAAAGTCGCTTTCCGACGTATATAATACGCTTAGATATTTTAAACTACCGATGGATAAATGCAGTTTTCGTCAATAGATAAAGTGATTCTAGGAAGATTTATCTTTTTCCTAGGTTTAATATTATAATGGTACCCGAAGCGAAGCTGCCACGTTGAAAGTTTTACTTCACTAGCTGTGCCCCGCGGTTTCACTCGCGTAGTGTTCGTTCCCGTGGGAATATCGGAAAAATAGTACCCCATGTGTTATTCCAATCGGTTCAGTAGTTTTGACGTGAAAGAGTAACCAAACATCTATCCATCCAAAACCGCGCTAGATGGCGCTGGACTCGAATTAGAACACGCTAGCGTTTTTTTCACCCGTTACAAACGTAACATTTTTACATTGTACTGAGCTTTGAGATTTACAATATAATTAGTACGATTTAATACTACTTCTACTATACGTACAATACGGCTGGTGTAACTTGGCGAGTCTAAAGTCTGAACATAGGCTCTGCGAACTTTAGCGCATGTGAACTCGTGAAAAAAAAAACCAGTTATAGCCAGATAAACGAATATACTAACTAATGTATATTGTAAATATAATGTTCAGTTCAGTTCAATCATAATTATAACAGTTTTCTTTTCAAGTTTACATGCGCTAAAGTTCGCAGAGCCTATGTTCAGACTAGCCAAGTTAAAGCGGCCGTATTGTAAGTAAGGAGACAAGGATGTCTTCTGTAGTTTCAACATTGAAGGTGATCACATTTTAGACTCCAGTACATACACATACATACATACTAAATCGAAAGTTTCGGTTCAAAATTCTAATTTCATATTTCTATGGTTTCATCATTCAAACTATGGTTCAGCGTGAAATGATCCAAGGTTACAATGAACTATTGCAATGGTTCTTAGCAAATTACAAGCAATTATATTCGGTTTCATTATTTGTTTTGTTACAAAAGTATTGATAATTTAACAAGGACTTAGATAAATTCTTTAAACGCATTGAGGATAATAAAACGATTGTCACAGGGTGCGGGTACTTTTCGTCGATTAATTAGAAAAATCCCAAAAAATTTGGGATTGTTTTCTTCTCGAGTCGTTGATTAGCCAACTGGTCACAGAACAGATAATTATGTAAGTTTTCAAGCTGTCCGAAGCCTCTGACATGGTGACTATCGTCTATAGTTCTTGATGACAGCCGTTAGCCGATAGCATTCAGAAGCAAGATAGCACCGAGATGTACCTAATCACTATGTATTATAAAATCCCAAATGACTCACTGACTGATATGCAACGCAGAGCCCAAACCACTGACCTAGAGACTAGATACTGGGGATGTAAGTTGTTTTCGTTGTCTGGACGTGTGCTAAGAAAGGATTTTTGAAAATTTACATTCTAAGGGGTCCAAAAAGGCCGTCAAAGTGTTGATATAAAAATCCCTTATTTTTACACTAGTTACCTCCGACTTTGCTTAACTCTATCAATCTGGATCTGGCCAATCAAAATTGGCTGAGTACGCTACATATTGTACTACGAGCGCTATTTTCTTACATATAATATAAAACAAAATTGCTTCCCGTTGTCTATGCCCTTGGATCTTTTAAACTACGCAACGGATTTTAATGCGTTGCGGCAGGTCGCATCTGAACATGGATTGCACAGAACAGGGTCAGGTTGAGGAGCCAGGGGGATGTAGTGGGCTGCGGATGATTATGATGATGAATGGTACCCGGAGCGAACCGAGGGCGGGTTGTTAGTTATAACTAAAGAATTAATTTACCCAAATATGTTATCGGATATTATCTTTTATGTTAACTTTATGTTCCCAAAAGGGCCAAAAATAACTTCGTGTTGATGACATTTTATTGTGGTTTCGCACGGCATGAGAAAATACCTTTGAATATAAAGTACCTACTAATGAATAGCCCTACGAGTCCTACGCTACTTCCAGCAAAGACTTCCGGTACTTACTCAATTTTTCTGTAAATTTTTGTGGGGAGTGAGATAAACTGGTACAGCCCACAGCACACATTTACATATTCACGGAAACAAATGCAGTAAACCTTATTTCAGCGGTTGCGCATAAAATAGTTTTTCACAAAGAGATTGGGTATGATTTTCACGTACCTACCTATATTATGGGCTACTGCGCATATGGGCAGCAGAGGGGAAGTCCTTACGATGACATCATTAGTACAAAGCGCTATGTACTCTCAACTCGAAGAAAGTTAAAACCAGTTAGACATACTAACCACGATCATACTGAAACCAAATCAAGAATATCAATGTAAAGTAAATCGAAAACTGTTAACATTCTTAACGTCATTTGAATTGAGTTCTTAACTTACCCTAAAAATGTTTATGTTACTGCATTGATTTAAAGAAAAGGGGAGTAGGGGTACTGGCTTCTCGAAAATGCTAAAATTAGGACTTATTATGTCCACGTACGTCAGTAAAGTTAATTGTTGTCTCGTTCGCACTTCGGTCTTAGGTTCGGTCTTACGCCTTTCTATCTTTGTTGTTTCAAATTGGTCATGCCTGTTGAGTAAGCGCTGAGAGTAGTAACGGAACTAATTTAAAGTGTATGTGTTGATTCAATTGTTTTCACTTTTTTAAAAGTTAGTGGCGCCCCCATTATTTTCTACTCTTTTTTGTCGAGCTATAACCTATTTCCCCGTTTCTTTAAATAAATGTGTTACTTTACGCTTAGTATTTCGGATGCCAAATGTATGCCTAATTAAAGCTTCGGCTGTGATGGGAACTCATTTTTGGATGAAACTATAGGAATAAGCCACGAATACATTTCAAGTGTAGGACGACATTTGACAATGATTATGCGAAATTGGTACTACATTCAAGATTTCCAAGCGGTGGCTGTAAGTATTTGATGCTCATCAAAGTTATTAAAGCACGTGAATTCTGAGTTTGCGATTGAATATCTGATGGGCAATGGGTCTTCTTTAATGAACCTTTGTACCAATACCTTAATTTTCATCTAGAACTTATTATGTGAAGTTCGTAGCATATGGGCAGATACCTAGGTACCTAATCAATGTATTATGCTAGTGTTAGTAGGTATTAAGTAAAGTTGTTCAAGTCAATTTAGAATAAGTATAGCAAACATGATATTTATTTGAGTGTAGGCTCCTCGATGTTCTGAAGTACCAATGATCACCAATTATAATAAACATGCTTTTAAACGGTGAAGTAAGCAAAAACTGATATAAGTTCGATGATTTCATAGGAAAATGACAATGATGACTTCATTTTGACTAAAAAAACTAATTTTAGGATGGACTACGTGATTTCACACATCTGGCAAGTATGATTATTTTGTCTTTAAAAAAATTGTGGGAATCCCATTGAGGTGTGGCGGAAAACTGATTTTTTGATTGGCAATTATCTCCAAAATAATCTTTGGTTGGTTTCAAAATTAACAATACCGACACTCCGTGGATATTCTATTAGTTACTTTATAATATCTAGACGCAAGGCAGTGTTTTTTTTATGCCATAGAGGTGACAAACAGCAGACAGGCCGGGCCCAAGCCGGCCCCCTTATTACGGACGCAACAGAAGTGTAGAAAGCCGGGGTGTATGCCGTTTGACAGCAGACATTTAGCAATTTAAACGCTTTCCACACTTCTGTTGCGTCCATAATAAGGGGGCCGGTGTGTCAGCCAATTTTTTTTTTTATGGTAATGAATGACAAGACGAGCAAATCTGTTGGTGCCTGATGTTAGCATCATGATTGCCCATATCAGAAACAGTGCCACCCAGTGTTATAAAATTCAAAATTCTGCGCGGCACTGCACCGCGCCTGAAAGAGGCCTACCACTACAAATTTGGATAAAGTTCGAAAAACCCACGACTATTACATATATTACACGACCATACGACTGTTACAAGAACCATTTCACCCCTCCACATAACTTAAAAGCATTTCAAAATTACACATAGCAAAATCTACCCTCTGGATTCTGATTCGACCCTATGTGATATATTTGATATACAGTCAAATAGCTTTCTACTCGTTATAATTATAGGGGCATAACATTTTTCATTTTTACCTACTACAACTGTACTGATTTGACCTTGAGATTACTGCCGGTATACCATAAATCACTGACGCTGAAAATAGCGCCCACTAAAAAGCTTTCCAAAAACGTTTGACGTCATATACGTCTTTGCAAAGTCTGGATGACTAAATATAACCTGTGTCTGGGTGTACTGTTGCGTCAATCCCAAAGTGGTCCCATTATTATTATTATTCTCTTTATTATTAATCGTCAACAAACGCTCATATCCTAATCATTTCTAACACCTTTTTTATTTATATGATTGGCGACTATTACCTTATGTTATGGCCTGAGCAGACGATAAATATACATTTCTTCGTGGCTCAAAACACTACGCCAAGTTCTAAAGACTTTACATAGGTACGAACTTATTACCTCGTGGGAGCGCTCGTTTCATCACTATCATTCGTTTGCGCTGGCTTGCCGCGGTTCTTTCTATTTTGTCCGGTATGCTGTTCTTTCTCATGACACCAAAGGGCATTTTGTTCCCGGTGCTTTAAGATGATCGCGTGCGAAGGACAAAAATGTATCCACTCTCCATCGTCTACACAAGCCATTAACGTAAAAGTACTCACAGATAGTCTTCAAGTTCTTGATACAATTTAGCAGTCGGCGCGAGTAAAATGAAGCGCGCGGTCGCACGTTATCCTCACAAACAAAGACTATATTATATCGTCACAAATATATCTTAAACGTTTTACTATCTGATAATAAGTGATATCAGTTTTTCTAATAATCTTTAGATGTCACAGTTGCTGGTTTTCCCTTGGGCCGTTTAGTATTTGATGAACTTGTGGCGGTGCTGTGCGTGTTTATAAAATAAGTTAATAAAATGAACGTGACAGAGTATTGGGATTTTGCATCGACGACGATGATGCCGGAGACCACAACAGCGGCGCCAGATTTTAGAACATGGCTCGCCGATATTGTTATAAAGGTTTGTTTACCTTATTTACAAATAATAAATGTTTTTTATTGTCGAATTTTCATAGTTTCTTGACACACTTAATATTAATATTGTATTAATAGATCTCATTAATTTTACCTTAGAATTAATAGAGGTCTTAGATCTATTAACTGTATAATATTTAAGGGCATCGAGTTCATTGGTTCAACTTTAAGATTTTGTATACCTATATCTAGTAAGTTCTGATTGGTTTTAATACTTGCTGGTAAGGTCTAACCGTAAAAAGAGTTTTGGCCTAAAAGACACGCCAACTCCCGCCAGTTTTCCACGTGGTGATTACATTGATCCTGTTCCACTCGATCATCCTACGCTCGGTGCATGCCACGATCCTCTCCTATTCTCCCAATGTGGCTGATGCAGAAAATTCTGTGGCGTTTATGCTTCGCCGATGATGTTGGGCTCGGCCACAAGATCGATTAATTTCGAAACCTTATCATATCCTACTAATATTATAAATGTGAAAGTTTGTGAGGATGGATGGATGTTTGTTACCCTTTCACGCCAAAAGTACTGAACAGATTGGGCTGAAATTTGGTATGTAGGTAGCTTAGACCCTGGAATAACACATGGGGTACTTTTTTCCCCGATATTCCCACGGGAACGATGACAACGCGGGTGAAACCGAGGGGCGCAGCTAGTTGAATATAAATGCTTGGAATGAAAAACGTAAAGAACATTTTTGGTCAACGAAGTGGCATTAAGTATTTTGGTAAAATTTTGATCGAGAAATAGCGGAGTGGTTTTAATGAGGCAGTTTTAATTAGGTAAAGCCTAAAAGTGAAATTACCAAGAGCTCGTAATAGCTAAGCTAAGGTTTATTTAGGTATTTACATTTGCATTACCCGTTTTCATATAGGTACGTACTTATAGGTGCGTTCATCTGTGGTATATTATTAACTCTACGGTAGAACCTTAAATAGAATTTATAGGTGGGTACAATCTTGTACTTTTTTTTGCTTATTAATATATTCATGTAGGTACATATGTTTACAAAGGATATAGCTGCAAAAAACAAGTCGTCAGTTCGTTTTTTGCAAACAAACTATTTTGGATCTTCGCCATAACAAGCGTTTTTTTCCATGTCGTGGAGGATGTAATGTGTGGTGGCAGAATCATCGGCTACGATCTTAAGGAATGTGGCCGGAAACTGAACTAAAATTTCCACCATGCGCCTCTTTGTAATGACTGCCGTTTTGGTCCAGTGATCGCCAGCGATATTGCTGAGCGGATTTTGCCATTAGGAATTTCTCAATAGCAGCCCAATTCAAGTTCCCTTTCCACGACTTGAGTCTGAATAGCTTATATTATGTGCCCGGTTGATGGCAATGGGCTCGCCGCCTATTACATGGAACTTAAGGAACCCCCTTAAGTAAGAGCATGTAAGAGCAACCTTTAATAGCATAACTTGCGAAATGTGGGTGTTTCTACTTGTTTTACCCTTCGGGAAAACAAGACGTGATATTATTGCTGACTAGTGGTCAAACGTTCTAGAGCATAGACTTTAGCGCACTCGCCCACATCATAAAACTTTGTATGTTTTTATAGTAATTGTAATCATTGTTCATGAGTGTAATGAACTTAGAAGTAAATGTTATTCATTTTTCGCCTTTGTATACTTATATTTTTTTTAGTCTTTAAGGTTAATACAAACACACATTCGCGAGCGCGCGTAAGATAGAAGGTTGTCTTCGTTTCTATACAAGGACTACAACTTGATTCGTCCGTCGCGTTGATGTGTGAAGTGTGAAGCAACCTTAACGTTAAGATGGTTGGACTGACATCATTTCTTATACAAATGTTGAGGGACCAATGATGATGATAGAAGAAATATAATTTCTTGATTAGTGTTTTATTTGTACTCAACAACTAATTATAAACTGGCATTTATCTAATTATGGTTATGTACTACAAATACTTAACACGTTTTTAAATTGCAAAATCAAAGTCTTTCCTTAAGAATTCCATAAGTCTGATAAATACTTATTTGCCGTTTTAAAACGTATTTTTGTAGCTAATTTTTATTTAGTCGCATGCAAGAAATGTTTATTTTTTCCTATTTAAAAAAAAACATTAACATAACCTAAAACTACTTTTTTACAATTTTCATAAATACGAAGAAACTATAAGGTTTTCTTAACAAAATATGTTTTCGCGCAAATAAAGGTCAGATCCAGAGCCAACCACAAACAATCGAGTGGAAAATTATTCCCTATTTCTGCATATCTGTGTATTTTCATTTTGTATTGGTGACGTTTTAACCTTATACTACAACACTAAAGCCCGTCACACACGTAGCTATAATATATATTTCTATGAAGTCACCAACATACATATACCGTAATATATATTATTGCATATTAATATGTAAACTACGGTATCAATGAAATGAAGGCTAAAATATATATTATACCATCGTCTCCGTGTATGGTAGCTTGCTATAATATATATTATAGGACGGTATATTAATATATTATATTATAGCTGCGTGGCTTAATGAAGAAATTTTATTAGGTATCTCTTCTATCATCGTCATTGGTTCCTCAATGTTTGCATGGGAGTGATGTCGGCCCAACCTTGACTCGCATTATCGTGAAACTGTTTCTCTATTCAGACATTTACGCGTGCTTCACCATTAATCTTTAATTCTATGATCATAATGATCGCTAAATTACATGAAACTCCTACATATTATCCACCTACACCATTTATGTTGTACCTACTCGTTTATTATAGTAGCCTTGAACTCGCCTAATTCTGGTGGGGTGAACACCATTCTTGTTTTGGACTATACATTCAAATAGACTAGCACTGTGTTTGTTTTGTTCTATATCGACTCTATAAACTTTCGCATATAACGAGTTTTTAGTTTCTGCCCGCCCCAAAGGGGTAGCGACAACTTTTAGAAATGTCTCACGATCCTTTGAAAATTTTCCCAAATCGTTGTTTTGTATTCCCCCGGTTCCTCCGGCCTAATTAAACTTTTAGATAAACTATCCAGACATTATTAAGATGAAGTAAAGTCGCTATCATTTATAATTATGTTTCATAATCTTGAATTTTTTCCTTGTGAACTGAAATACTGACATTTTTGGACGTTCATAAACTGAAGATCAACTGACATCCTGTATCAATTCATCAAATTTCGTAAGGAACGCTCTTCTATCAGGCGTTACCACTGCAATAACTATAAAGACAAGGAAAAGCTTAGAAAAATAGTGCAAGTTGGAAAAAGTGCCGCTGTATTTAAGTAATGCTAAAAGACTCCTTAGTCATACACCTAAAATGAACGACATGTCCATCCCTGTTCTTAAGTAAATTGACCTTGCGATGGAACTTAGTAAGTATGTAACTTAGTTATTTATTCTGTAACATGTTTTATTTCAATGACCGATATTAGTTAGGTTAGTATATATACATACCTAGCACATACATAGGGTAAATTACCGCTATAAACAAGGCTACAGGACTATGAATCACTTGCATGTTTAAACCTCGCATTACCATTTGTTTAGTTGAGTAACTACATATTACAGTGTCTGTTCAGTTACTCACGCCTTACTATAAAGATTTCGAAACGGCTAGCTGTGTCCCGCGGTTTCACTCGAGTAGACGTCGTGCCCGTGGAAATATCAGGAAAAAAGGACCCTATATGTGTATAGGGTATAAGCTATCTATTATACCACAGCTCAATCTGTTCTGTAGCGTGAAAACGGAACAAATATACACACAAAATAACTGTATTTTTGGTGCCATCTAGATGTCGCTTGAGTCGAGTTAGAACTCGCTAGCGTTTTTTTTACCTGTTACAAACGCACGTTTTTACATTGTACTGATATTTGAGATTAAAAATACATATCAGATAAGATTGGCGCAGTTCAGCAATAGATAATATTTTTAGATGATCGATATCGACCTCTGATAAATCAAATAATTGTAATTTATACTCCACCAGAACGCCCTGTAATAAATAAAGAATTTGCATTTATACTCTAACAAAACCGCCCGTATAACAAAGGCGGGCCGTGGGGTTACCGGTTTTAGAATAGTACCTCACCCTCTCCACCCTGGTTACCGTAAGAGCCGGCTAAGGGTTATGAGATCCAGAGAACGGGCAGCAGCGTCCTCTGCGTAAAACCATCAAACTGCGCTCGCCAACCCGCCTGCCAAGCGTGGGGAGTATTGGCAACAGCCCTTTTATGAGGGAGGCAGCAGTGGACTACCAACTTCCAACGGCTGGATAGTGACAGTGTAATTTTTTTAAATTATTCTGTCACCAGCAGCCCTGGCATGATAAATTGGTTTCCCCGTTTCTCTTTTGCGCCCACAGATCAGGATGAAAGAGGTTAGATTGGAAATAGTTCCTGATTTGTATCAGAACGCTCGTCGCCGCTTGTCTCCCACTCCTCAACTCCACTACAAGCAAGAGACCAATACGCGCACGCATTACGCACACAAATTAACCATACACACATCGATCGCGAGTTTGCTATTGATTATCATCTAGCGCAAACACTGCGTTTGACATGCACTCACACACGCGCAAAAGCGCATCTAGACACGCGGCAGCGTGTCAAGCCAAGTTAAGGAACTGGCTAGCCAGCGCCGAGTGCCACTTTTGACTCTTCTATAACTCAAAATCTCTTTAATGTTAACACATAAAACTACGTGTGTTTAATTATATCCATAAGGACATCTAGTAGCCCAAATTTCATGAAGCTAGCTCTTTTTTTTTTTTTTTTTTTATGATAGTGAGTAACCAGACGAGCAAATCAGGTGCCTGATGGTAAGCATCATGATCGCCCATATCAGACACAGTGCCACCCAGTGTTTTAAAATTTAAAACTTTGCGCGGCACTGCACTGCGCCTGTCACCCTGAGATAGGAGTTGTTGAATCTCATCATGCCCAGTAATTTCGCTGGTAACATTGCCCTTCATACCGGAATACAGTAATGTTTGCACAATACTGCTTGGCGGATGAATAACTGGCAAAGGTGTGGTACTTCCCCAGGCGGCCCCCTGCAAAAGAGGCCTACCACTACAAAAAAACGATTATAAAGATATTATGAAGGTCAAAAAGTCGTAAAATTTAGCACTGACTGACATATAGTACCTAAATCTAACCTACTTCCAGATGACCTAGAAGGATGAAATTTGGAATCCAGCTCGGTAATTGTGTTCAAGTGTAGGAAAAAATCTAAAAATTAAAAAATAGGAGGGGTCCCCATACAACATTTTTTTTTAATGTAGCGTTGGAACCGTTACAACGTTACAAGCAAATATTTGAAATTATCACAATATAAAATATATGCTATATAACAGATATATAAAAATAAAGTTAAGTCCAAAAATAAGTGGTGTCCTGGCCAAGTCAAATCTAACCTACTTTAAATCTCAATTATTTTTTAAATAACAGCAATTGTTATAGGCAATAAAGCAAAGAAATAGAGTTTTATACTTGTTCATAATGTTATTTTGTTTCTATAAATACATATTTGGATTTTGCATAGAACTTGGCACTCATTTAGATCTCCAATCTTTTTGCGGCGAAGCCCACAGCCAAACATTAAAAGTATTGAACTTGGCTCTCCTTTTTTACATGTATGTTTTTGGTGGGATACATGTTACGGTCACCTAAAGGTCGATTATCGATATCGATAAAATTACTGTATCATTATTACTTTAACTTTTTGCTATATTTATTTATTTGTTATGAACTAAACTTGGCTTCATAGCCAATTATACTAATTAATTAATTAACTACTATACAATGTCCTTACAATGTAATGTTGTTACTACATAATTTCTGTGTCTGGGTGTATAAGTAAGCTTATATAAGGAGGTATGTATATAAGTCATCTGGAAGCCTAGTTAACGACAAATGTAGAAAGTGCCACCGCCAATCAGAAACCATACAACACATAACAAGCGCTTGCCCAACCCTAACCCAAACCGACTACACCCATAGACATAATCAGATCGCTCATATAATACACCAGAAATTGTCGATGAAACATAAACTCATAGAAGGAAGCCTTAAACCATATTACCAATATAGTCCTAAACCTGTGCTGGAAAACACTACACATAAAATTTATTTTGATAGAGCAATTTTAACCACAGATCAGGATGAAAGAGGTTAGATTGGAAATAGTTCCTGATTTGTATCAGAACGCTCGTCGCCGCTTGTCTCCCACTCCTCAACTCCACTACAAGCAAGAGACCAATACGCGCACGCATTACGCACACAAATTAACCATACACACATCGATCGCGAGTTTGCTATTGATTATCATCTAGCGCAAACACTGCGTTTGACATGCACTCACACACGCGCAAAAGCGCATCTAGACACGCGGCAGCGTGTCAAGCCAAGTTAAGGAACTGGCTAGCCAGCGCCGAGTGCCACTTTTGACTCTTCTATAACTCAAAATCTCTTTAATGTTAACACATAAAACTACGTGTGTTTAATTATATCCATAAGGACATCTAGTAGCCCAAATTTCATGAAGCTAGCTCTTTTTTTTTTTTTTTTTTTATGATAGTGAGTAACCAGACGAGCAAATCAGGTGCCTGATGGTAAGCATCATGATCGCCCATATCAGACACAGTGCCACCCAGTGTTTTAAAATTTAAAACTTTGCGCGGCACTGCACTGCGCCTGTCACCCTGAGATAGGAGTTGTTGAATCTCATCATGCCCAGTAATTTCGCTGGTAACATTGCCCTTCATACCGGAATACAGTAATGTTTGCACAATACTGCTTGGCGGATGAATAACTGGCAAAGGTGTGGTACTTCCCCAGGCGGCCCCCTGCAAAAGAGGCCTACCACTACAAAAAAACGATTATAAAGATATTATGAAGGTCAAAAAGTCGTAAAATTTAGCACTGACTGACATATAGTACCTAAATCTAACCTACTTCCAGATGACCTAGAAGGATGAAATTTGGAATCCAGCTCGGTAATTGTGTTCAAGTGTAGGAAAAAATCTAAAAATTAAAAAATAGGAGGGGTCCCCATACAACATTTTTTTTTAATGTAGCGTTGGAACCGTTACAACGTTACAAGCAAATATTTGAAATTATCACAATATAAAATATATGCTATATAACAGATATATAAAAATAAAGTTAAGTCCAAAAATAAGTGGTGTCCTGGCCAAGTCAAATCTAACCTACTTTAAATCTCAATTATTTTTTAAATAACAGCAATTGTTATAGGCAATAAAGCAAAGAAATAGAGTTTTATACTTGTTCATAATGTTATTTTGTTTCTATAAATACATATTTGGATTTTGCATAGAACTTGGCACTCATTTAGATCTCCAATCTTTTTGCGGCGAAGCCCACAGCCAAACATTAAAAGTATTGAACTTGGCTCTCCTTTTTTACATGTATGTTTTTGGTGGGATACATGTTACGGTCACCTAAAGGTCGATTATCGATATCGATAAAATTACTGTATCATTATTACTTTAACTTTTTGCTATATTTATTTATTTGTTATGAACTAAACTTGGCTTCATAGCCAATTATACTAATTAATTAATTAACTACTATACAATGTCCTTACAATGTAATGTTGTTACTACATAATTTCTGTGTCTGGGTGTATAAGTAAGCTTATATAAGGAGGTATGTATATAAGTCATCTGGTTACCATAGTACATGCTTCTAGCCTAGTTTGGAACCAGATGACCTTGCGTGGAAGGTGTCCCATATTATTATTATTTTGTGACTTATTATATTTTATTAATTCTATGTTTTTTTTTGGTTTACGAGTTACCGCGTAAAACGTTGTTCATGCATAGAAAGACATGGGTTAAACCTATAGTAAGTAAACAAATGACACAAGTTAAAAATACAAGCGTACCTATTTATTAAATTATCATTTCCCTTAACCCACACTAGGTGGGGACGCGGGGAAAGAACACGGGGCACAGCTAGTAGGATATAAATCATACACTACCTACTTACTGAAAAAGTCATAACGATGTATTTGAGCGGCGTAGCTCCTGGTTTTAAGTATGTTTTTCCTGACTCTTTTGTTATGTCATAATCATGTTCTGCAAAATGTTGAAAATTTTGCAAAAAGAATTCATTGTGCTACATTTAGTAGTAATCCATTTATTTCTACCGGTTGCCTCAATCCACAATTTTCTTATATCTGGATTTTTTGGAAACGTAAAAATAAAATTTTGATTTCATTATAAACGGAACAATTAAACAAAATTTAGACGAAAACCCACACTCTACAACTAAATTGATAATCACAATTAACATGTTGACAGACCACAGTAGATGCCACGTATTTACTTTGCATGACAAAGAGGAGAACAAATTTTTTCTTTCGACGCTGTTTCACAGACAGACAGACAGAAAGAGACACACACACACACTCACTTGATAATATACTGACACACTCCACTTCCACTTTCATGAAATTCTTCATACTACATGCACGTCGGTTGTAGGTACTTTTGATTTATTGATCTTTCCTTAGGACAACATCAACTTGTTCCTAAAAAGTACGTTTACAAAGAGGTATTTTAATTACAAAATATTACTCATAATAATCATTTGCATACGACACTTAATATCGACAATGTTTACAACATGGTACAACACTATCGATGCGCGGGGATTTCCCGGAATTCAAGCTTCGCCTTGGCGCACGCGACCCCTCGCAAAGAACGCAGTTCATTGCGCGATCACCTACGAGTACAAGGTGGAACCTATGCATTGTAGTAAGCAATGTATAATTTCCAATATGTTTCGCAAGTGTGTCGTTTTTGTCTAACAATTACATAATACTTTTATAATAATTACAAATATCACTTGAATTTAAAGGTTTTAGGACTTACCGGTGAAAAGAAATCCCTTGTCTGGCTACACTACACACCTGGCTTCTTTTTCGACAAGTTATAATAGCGCAGGACGGCATTATACACTATTTTCGCGGAGCTACGTACGTTGTGACCACATGAGCGCGACTATTAGCCGGTAAAGCTAATTTCGGCGGAGTTACGAGCGTCTGCTCAAGAGGGCAGCAAAGCCGGCCCCGCCCACAAGGCCCCTCTAATCTCTTTCATCTCCTCTGTGTTTGCGCCCATATAATGTGTATCTGTTGTCTCGTTCTAATCTTCTGGGACTTCTTGGTTACTTTGGTCATAATATTTTAGTGAGGTGAATGCAGGACATACCAAGTATGATAATAATATCAGGAGCCTTGTTTATATTATTATATTATAGGTATACCTACTGAAATATTTTACTACATTAATTATGTATTTACTGCCTAACAATGTTAGTGTTGATTTTTTCTTCGGTTTAGTAGTCTTCTTGCACGTTTTCTCTCAGATAAAACAGATCGTTGGAGACACGTCGTAGTAATGTCTTGTTTACATGTATGCGAGGCGGCGATTATTCATAAGATGTTGCACACCCGTTTCATTATCAACTAGCTATATTAACATTTAGCATGCTTGGAGAAAATCGTTTAAATCGGATGTAAACACTTGCTAAGCTGACTTGATCCATAATTTACACCAGGTGTTGCAAAGGTTGTAGTTGTATTTTAATCTACCCACCAAACTGTACAAGAGCGTGTAATTTCTCGCGAAAATTGGTAGAATCCAAAAAACAGAATGACTGTCAGATCGATTCATTTGTTAAGAGAAGAGAATATTAGCCGTAGAGACACATTAATATAACTATGGTTTTATTCCTGTAAGATAGTGTTAAAAACCCTACAGGTACCGGCTTTTCTTTTAGGTTTCACCTACCTATTACCTATGACCTATACACTTTTCATTACTATTTAGGTAGTAGATTTTATGTACTATCGGTCTCTTTAGTTTAGTGTAGTCGGTCTTTATGGTGAGGCACCATAATATCGGCACAAAATCTATTATCGCTTTTGATTGGATTGGGTTATTTACGAGCCTCTTGGTAGGTAGAGGTAGCTAAAACGACTACGGCGTAGCTTCCCAGGTCATGGTTAACTATTTTTACCCATTGTATAATGAATTCTTAGCGATTGTAGAGAAATAAGGAGTTTGATCAATATTTCTGAAATTTTATCATCGACATTTTTTATCCGGACATGGAAAAGTGGAAGGAACACTTACGTCCACCAGACGTCGCTTAACTCTACAGTGGCCATTCTGGAAGTCAGTAAACCGACTAGATTCAGGTTAGCCGCTGGAGACAAAATTTGTGCAAATGCTGTTGTGGTATGGAGCAATGTGACTGTGGGACTTCATCGTCAGATCATATGGCCCATCTGCTCGAATGTCCCTTGTGCCCGAACACCTGCACTAGGGAGGACCTTAACAACGCCACAAAAATGCAATAGACGGCTACATATTGGGATAGTGCAGTTTAACATCTATCAATGAACCATTGACACGATAAGAAGCAGAAGAAACCTGACCTACTTCTCACACAAAATCATGTTACTAGGTTTATTATATAGTTTTCTCACCTTCATCTTTCCAAAACAAAACAGAAAAATTGTGATAAATGATAACACAAGATTTTAGGCTACATATACACACAAAAATGGGAACCGAGAGATTCATTTTATTGCTACTCTGTGTTAATTACTTTATCATTTATTTACATATTTTATGACGAGCAATAGATCTGTGTTTAATGAGATTTGATAAGTGTCGCTTCATTAAAATTGTAATTTAGTCTTGAAACTAGGTTAAAGGGTTAAAGAAATACTTTTAGCACAAAAATATTGTTCTAGAAAAACTATCACAGCGAGATAATCTGCTGCATCAAGATTATATAGTTCATGCCCTTATGCTGGTCACCCACTTAAACAAGAAAAACGTGCAAAGCTTTACGAACTCTTGGAAGTTAGAAATTTTTGCTGCGCAGTACGTACAACGCCTATAATATTCGTACTACGCAGCTTTAATCGGCTAACTTCGGAGAGCTCATAAAGTTTTGCACGAGTTATATAGTTAGTCTTGACTGTTATGTGGATTTCTAGAAAAAAGGTAATGCATTTTGGAGGATTATAAGCATCAATCAAACCCAAATATGTAGTTTATAAGATGAATGCTTTTGCAAATACAGGACAAGTCATTGTCTCGATTTTGAATGTTCGTGTGTCACATGTACCGTAATTATTATCATTAAAATGTGATACACTTTACATAACAATGATATTGAAATAATGTAAACTGAAGCGGCAACTACTAAATACATAAGAATAAGCTTTTTGTAAATATGGGGTAATCACTGCAGGTACTGTTAATTTATGCGTTTCCGTAATAATAAAAGTGCTTTCATACGTATAGCGACGCGCCTTATTAATATACTAGCGAACTGCCCTCGTTCCTCGTGCCATTATACATTATATGAAGCTTTCTCTTGAATTGGTCTATTGATGAAGACCGCATTTAATTCCTTTGCGTAGTTTAAAAGATCTAAGCCCTAAGCATACAGACGGCGCGATCAAGGAAGCTAACACTAACAAAATTAATATGTTTTTTCAGAGAACGGCAATCCAAGGAAACTTCTGGCAAGGCTTCCTCGCTTCACTGTCCGTGGTGATAGTATCAGAGCTGGGTGATAAGACATTCTTCATAGCCGCAATCATGGCCATGAAGCACCCAAGGGTCATAGTCTTCGCTGGGGCCATATCGGCTTTAGTCTTTATGACCATTCTCTCAGCCGCCTTTGGTTGGGTGGCGACAATTATACCCAGAGTTTACACGTATTACGTCAGCGCAGCGCTCTTCGCCATATTTGGGCTGAAGATGTTGAGAGACGGGTGGAAGATGGACCCTAATGAAGGACAGGAAGAATTGGAGGAGGTCCAGAGTGAATTGAAGAGGAGGGAAGATCAGGTAAGGGACTTTATCTTGGTTTTCACTTTACACCTTTAGCTATAGATCTATGCAGATTTTAGTACTGCTTGTTGATATAAGAGCATCAATATCTTCTTCCCCTTTTCATCGTCTGTAAATGTTTCCACGGTCTATCCATACAATTCTTTAAAAGTCAACTACTATAATGGAACATAATGACATAATTGTTTCACATTTTTACATAATTAAACACGTGTATAGTCCAGTACGAAATTGGAGGCATACTATGATACTACTCAATTTGGAAAAACTACCTTGAAGTGCAAAATTGTTGGTGGGATTACACTGTGCCACATGCTGTAGATAGCATGTCTGTCTCTTTTACGCTGCTTTAGGATAGATAAGATACCAAATGGAAGCCTAAACCACCACCTTGACTGCAGAAATATTATTTTTAAATAGTAGAAATAAAATAGTAGGTACACTTAGGCACCCAATATTGTGTTATTAAACAGTTGTTTGTTTAGGAATTTAGTTTTGGGTACAATTTTAGTACTTAATGAAATAATTGATTGAAGATAATTGATTGAAATAATTTACCCCTTTCCTGTTGACAGATTGATCTGATATTTGGTAACACCTTTAGTTCTGATGACAATAATAATAAAATAGTTCTATTTTTTTTTAAATATTACCTATTTTGTAGCTATGACAAGTTTTTAAAAGAACACTCGTATAACTTTAGGCAAGAGACACGTCTATTGTGTATTCTTTTTAAGTCCTCTCTGTAACCAAGACTTGCTTCTGTGAAATTACAATAAAATATGAGTAGTTACCATAAAATAGGGTTTCTTTCTATCTATGCGTTATGTTTATGAGTGAAAAAGCTAGGTGTTCTTCCAATTAAACGTTTGACTGTACCTGTTCACAATAATTATTTTTTTATCAAAAAATCTGTGTTTTCGTTATTCTTATCAAAGAAGCGGCTTACATAAGTAAATTTTAATCTGCTCGACGAAACAGATAACTTATTTTGATAAAAAAATACCAATATAATTTTAAACCTGCAGGCCTAGCATGAATATTGTATTATTCTTTCCTCGTTTTAAGGGGTTCCGTACCTCAAAAGGAAAAAGGAACCCTTATAGGATCACTTTGTTGTCCGTCTTTCTGTCTGTATGTCTGTCCGTCTGTCAAGACCTTGTTTCTCGAGAACGGGTGAAGGTATCAAGTGGTATCAAATTGATATCAATAACTCAGGTCTCCTTTGCTGCTGTAAAAAAAAAAAAGCAAAGTCAACGCAATCAAAAGATACGGCCATTTTACCGCCCACTTTCATACTTTTCACAATGGACTGAATACCTCTAAGGTACCTCCCGTTGGCCTAGCATCATGAAAATTGACAATAATTAAGATGTCATATTACAAGTAAAAGAAAAAAAGCACAAAACCGTAAAATTTCCAAAAAAAGAAACCGCAATCATTAACGTGTTTGCGGTATCTACCATCCATACCAAGGTATGCCTTATAAATTTATCTATCTCTTTCGCTCCCGAAAAGAATTTATCTCTCTCTTTCACGATTATTATACTTCGTAAATGCCTGCTGAATATTTTTAAGGTTCCGTACCTCAAAAAGAAAAAAGACTCGTTTTAGGATCACTTTGTTGTCTGTCTGTCTGTCCGTCTGTCAAGACACTTTTTAATGGAAACGCGTGGAGGTATCGAGTTGAAATTGATATAAACTACTAAAATCATACTTCTAACCCAAACAAAAGTTATGGCCATTTTACTGCATATTTTCAAACTTTGCGCAAGGAACTAATAGATGGCGCTGTATGTTCTTGGTATCTAGGTATGGAACCCTACACTATGCATACATAAGTATGCCTTAACAATTTATTTCTTTAATTGTACATGTAACCGTATGGAAGTCTACTCTTATGAGAAATGATATTGTATGGAAGACTGTTGAAATTTTTTTCATTTTTTTAATTTTAATTATATATTTATGAAGTTTATCTTGTTCGCTGTTCTTTTTGTCTGGCGTTAGTAAAAATAAACTTTTAATCAGACGATAGGATTAGATATTATAGTATGACAGAATTCAGGCTAGATATGAATTTACATTGCATTTATTATATAATATTATATTTACAAAGGTAAGTCAAACCCGGACTGAAACTATATCGTTATTAAGATAAAACAATCTTCAAACACCACCGAGTAGTAAAAGACTTTCTGATAAGATAATTAGAATTGAAATGTCTGTAGTTTAAATATAAATTCGCAAATGTTGAATTCCTTTTGTTTTTTTTATTATTTTGCCTCGGTAACTGGCAGGAAAAAGGGGAAGGGGATTTTTTTATTGTCGGTGGTGCCAGTGTCAAAATTCCATGTGATGCACAGGAGGGCTCGCCTAAAGAGCGGATGTCTCCTCAACCGTCTGCCACATCGTCAAGGTCTCAGAGCCCGGGGCCTTCGCAACCGGTAGAACCTAGCGCCCCAGGGACACCAGAGGAGCCCCAACCGGGGCCCTCTACACAGTGTGAACCGCTGACGGTGATCTTACGTCATTATGCCTGGCAGTACGAATGACACCATAGTTTTTTTTTTAGCCTCGCTTGTCAAATTCCGTTTCGCACAAATCATATCATTTTGTTAACGATCAAGAAGCTTATCGACAGCTTTATAGTATTTGTATAAGTATAAAGGAATTCAGCATTTGATTGCGTAAGGGCGGACGTTACGCCATCATTCGTTGCTAAGTTTAAAGGATCTTTCACATTTGGCGACTTGCGATTTGTGGCGTATCCAAAACATAGAAACAACATTTGAAATAAGTTTCTGTCAGTACCTATCCATTACTTCGCATCAAATTTCCAGATAACAATAAGTAATATCTACTCGTAATAAGTAATTGGCAATATCGGTCTCCTCAACAATATGGATATAGAAGAAGACTTAAAAGAACAAAGCCTTTTTAGTTAGTGTAGTGACAGTGACAGTAAAATGTAGTGTTATATTATCAGTGCTACCTATTATTGAGAACACAAAAACAAAGTGCCTCACCTCACCTTAATAGAGACAATAAAAATAAGTGTCAATGGACACATTCTTAGTGCTAAATGTTTTTACGTAGCAATTTAAGTTAGATCCAAATTACTCATTAGCCTTTAATTGAAATTAGGCTAGATTGTAATTCAATTACTTAATCGTTATGGTACCTATGCCATAAAAATAGTCAGAATTTTTAATAGAACAGTGTTTCCGAATTAAAGAAGCTCTAGTCAATCCATTAAGGGTTGTGTTGTTAACCCACATATAGAATTTTCAGTTTCACAAGGTCTTCGACATGACCTAACGACTTTTCCCTGCGTTATATCTTATAGAAGACAACCAGTTTCATTAATTTTTGGTCGTAGTCACCAAAGGAATTCGGATTTTATTTTGTTTATTCAATGCTCTTGTTTAAGCCGGCTACGCTACATGCAGAATTTTGTACACGCAAAGTTGCCGTATGTGAATTCTCCTTTAATGGCGTAAAGTTATATTTGGTAAAGAAACTATACCTGTAGATAATAGTAGACATATACACTAGATACACATAATATTTGTTAAAAAATGCCTTCATTACAACCATTGTTACGCATGAAAAAAAAAATATTTTTAATCATCTTTTAGAATTTATTTAGATCATCATAGTGAAAAATAAGTATTGCAAATAACTTTTTAATTTCACGCCTTCAACTGCGACCTTGCTCGTTTTTTTCAATGTCATATAAACCTTTTTTGAAGCGTAAAGTTGTTTCCTATTTTTGTCTGTTTAGTTTTCAACTGCAGCCTGCCTGTGATCTTTATGAATGTGAGGGCGCTAGTATCTAACGTGCTAGAGTTTAGAACAGCTTGATTAATTAATTGATAGACAGCTAAATTAATTGATTAATGTTAGTTTCGTTTTCGACCACATTCATTATGATCTTAGACGGAGTTTATGTTATCAATTTCGTAATTAATTAATTCAGTCCTTAATACTTTTTATCTTTTTACGTTCCTCTAATTGTTTTTCGTTTTAGCATCCCTATCACGAGCTTAACACGTATCTATTAAAATATTTCAACATTGTTTTATTTGTTTATTATAACTATATTTATTATAAACGTATAAAAGTATTGCAATGTACGTAAGGGTACGCTGCTTTAAACATCTAGCATTGTAAAGAATGGCCCTGGACAACTATCAGTACTTACGCTTTTTTAGGGATCCGTATCGCAAAAGGAAAAATGGGACCTTTATAGGATTACTTCGTTGTCCGTCTGTCAAGATCCTTTTTTCGGGAACGCGTCAAGGTATAGGTAACGACTCCCTTACTTACAGGAGCAAGAAATCGAACTTCTAACATCTAACCTTAGGGTATGTCCCGTTGGCCTTGCATCATAAAATTTGGCAAGAAGTAAGATCTTTTATCACATAGGTAAAGGAAAAAATCCCAAAACTGTAGAATTTTACAAAAAAATGTGATTACTAACATGTTTGCGATATCGGGGTATGGAACCCTACACTTAGCATACTTACCAAGGTATTGCCTTAACAATTCATTTTCACACACACATTTACATAATCACGCAAACAAATGCAGTGAACCTTATGTCAGCTGCTACACGTGAAATAGTCAGCATAGAGAAATCCTTACGATGACATTTCCATAGTATAAAATGTATGATGTCATCAGTAGGGCAACCATGGCCAGTATTTCCTAGTGGAGAGAAATAAGTGAGAAAGAGACAGTAAATACATTCTGTGCGGGTGCAAAAGAGAAAAAACCTGATACATATATACAATCTAGCTTCATACTGCTCCTGTTGATTGACTTGGATTTTCTGGTTTCGATATGCTAACAAGGCATTTTCCAAGTATATTATGTATTAAGTGTAAATAAGTAGTAGGTTTGTCATTGTACCTACAGATATACAATATGAAAAATGCCTAAATAAAATTCACCGATAAAACGATGTGGAAATTAGAATGCGCGACTAAAAATATCGTTTGCATATTCAAATTTTATTTTGCTAAACCGTGCGTATTGAATTTGTGATGTCACACCTCCGATTGGGCAAAGAGAAACGTGATTTTATTCCTAGATTACCAACACTAAATTTGTTACATATGGTAACCCTTTTTATATTCTCCATTGGGAAAAGCATTTGGAGAATAGAATAGAATAGAAAACATTTATTCATTACCACACCTAAATACAATATCAGATAATATTAATTTCTATGGTTAGAATTGTTATGTGCTAAATAGATAAGGCTAGGTTAGGCATTATACAAGTTCGATGTATTAGGTGTAGCCCAGTCATTTAAGGGGTTTCACCTCGGAATGAAAGATAATAAGCTGTAAATTGGTATAAACCTTTGTTTTGTCGTTCTAAATGTTGTCTCAAAAGTCACAAGTGCTATCGTGTCCGCGTCTTAAGTTATTGAAGGTCAAAGGTCGTAAAAATCGGTTTTTCGTGAATATCTCACTTTCTATACTATACTATCAACCGTTTTTGCGGTAACGATAAATAAATCTATATATATATAAAAGAAAATCGTGTTAGTTACACCACTTATAATTCAAGAACGGCTGAACCGATTTGGCTGAAAGTTGGTGGGGAGGTAGCTTACAACCAGGAGACGGACATAGGATACTTCTTATCCCGGTAAAATTAATGTCAATCAATAAAAAAAATCGGTCAAAACATCACAGACAACGGAGATTTACATATAGTACCAGGCTCACATAAATATAAGGAGGTATTCCCATAGGGTGATATAGCAAGGAGCTTTTGGTAATAGAGATATGAGCTTTTAAACACCAGGCCCACATAAACATAAGGAGATATTCCCATGTGGTGATTTAGGAAAGAAATTATATAGTACCAGGCTCTCATAATGATAAGGAGATATTCCCACATAGTGATAGAGGAAACCACCTATATAGTACTAGGTTCTCATAATGATAAGGAAATATTCTCACATAGTGTTACAGGAAATAACTTATATAGTTCCAGGGTCTCATAAAGATGAGGAGATATTCCCACATAGTGATAGAGGATATAACTTATATAGTACCAGGCTCTCATAATGATAAGGAGATATTCTCAGCTGATAGAGCAAAGAGCTTTATATAGTACAAGGCTCTTATAATAAACATGAGGAGATATTCCCAGATAGGTGAAGGTGATACGGAGTTCACCGGGTCAGCTAGTATATATATAAAATATATTCCCTTACTGTCTTTT
This sequence comes from Hemistola chrysoprasaria, assembly GCA_947063395.1. Lineage (NCBI taxonomy): Eukaryota > Metazoa > Arthropoda > Insecta > Lepidoptera > Geometridae > Hemistola > Hemistola chrysoprasaria. Next base: position 5,470,742 of record OX346733.1, on the reverse strand, counting down.
TAACTAAAAATATAATTAAAATATATAATCCAAAATTATGAATACAGTTAAATATATATAATTAAGTTACTTATTTTAATTATATATAAATAATTAATAATTAGTATATAAATAATGGGTATTTTTTAATAATTATATTTTTTTAGTAAATAATTAACTTTATACAACGTACTGATAACCGTAACTCACGCTTGACCTTGCATTAGGCCATATATATACGCGGCGCACTCTTCGCGGTCTACCGCAAAAACGGTTGATCGTATGAAAAAAAAGTTCAAACCAAGTTGTAGAAAATTTTATGCTTTACAACTTTATAATAGGTGCAAATCTCATTTAAAAATCTCATTTAAGCAATAGAAAGCCAGATATTCACGAAAAACCGATTTTTACGACCTTTGACCTTCAATATCTTAAGACGCGGACACGATAGCACTTGTGACTTTTGAGACAACGTTTAGAACGACAAAACAAAGGTTTATACCAATTTACAGCTTATTATCTTTCATTCCGAGGTTGACTCCATTTTTTACCTAATTAGACTGGGCTAGTGGTAATGAAAAGGACATAGCTCAGCATATATGCGTTCCATGCTTGCAGAATAATACGTAATAATGTGGGACAACTACCACACACGGTCATCTAAGCTAGGCAGAGTATGTGAAATGAGTAAAACAATAAGCTAGATGCTATAGGTAGGCTAGATGGGCTGCAGCCCTGCTGGCCTGTGTAACTCGAGGATATATCTTTCCCTGTTTTTATCTCTTCCGCGCCAAAACAGAATGCATCGTATGTCTCTTTCCTACTTCTTTTGGGATTGGAAAATGCTACCAATCTACAAGTGATGGGTCCTAATGGGGTCATCATAATCGCCTCGTGTGTCAAATTCTCCTTCGTCATCCCAATTGTTATAAACATGGAGCATTTTTTGATACTTCAAAACTTGACTTGAAAACAAAGATTGTCTCTAGTAGTGTAATTTAGGTAACTTGTTCTGTTTGAGTATACTCAGACTTCAATAATAGTAATTGTATCACTTCTACATTCAAACCCAACGATTAAATTGCAGGAAGAAAAAGAGGAAACGCTAGATATGCTCGAGCAGGGTCAAGCGGAAAACCGTCGGAGGAAACGAAACGCAGTGCTAAAAGTGCTGCTTCAAGCTGCTTCGTTGACCTTCCTCGCCGAATGGGGCGACAGGTCGCAACTGGCCACAGTTGTGTTGGCGACGAGGGAAGACGCCGTGGGTGTCGTAGTAGGGGGGTCTTTGGGCCACGCGCTTTGTACGGGCTTGGCTGTGATAGGCGGACGGATGGTTGCTCAGAAGATATCTGTTAGGACTGGTGAGTCAACTTTAAACACTTATTTAGCATTAATTAAGTCAAATTCATTATGTATACATGTTTGCAAGTCAAGCTCTGAATGGCTACTCAGTACACAGCCACGTATAATATCAGCAGACGTCTAAAAAATTCGCTCAGCCTAAACGGCTAACTTAGAGGCCTCCGTTTTGTGTTTAATATATGTATCGGATTGGTTACACATCTGTCTACTATTTACTTTTGTGCCACTACTTGGTCAAACTTGTTGGTTTTATTATTGTATATAATTCATACCTATTTTCAAACCAACCCTACGATTTATGCGAACGTCTATATAACCAATCTAAGATTTTCGCAAAAAGCGAGCCAATCAGTTTGTCTATCCGATACGCCGATCAGTAAAAACTTACTTGTAACGTGTATTTAGGTTCATTATACTGCATATTAGGCACTAGTGCTTTTACTTTACGTTTTTTTAAATGCCACTAAGAGTTTATATGCCAAAAAACAATAAATATTTTTTGAATAAATATATAATTTGTGTATGTATTGGAAACATTATTTTGTGTTTATTACATTTTAATACCTATTTGCCAGTGCATTTGCGCAGGTATGAGCGCGGCAAGAGAAAAAAAAAAAACAGCGCGCTATTTTCATTAGCTAAGACATGCTAAAATTTTCATTGCGTGGTTTATAATTAATATTATTTTTAAATATTTTTTTTACTATTGAAGAAGAGAACCGATTTTGGCTTATGATCTTAATCTAAGGGTGTTTAAAAACGTAGTATTAAACACGTGTGCTATGAACATTCCGCTACTCGGTATCTCTTATTAACGCTCGCGTTCGGCTCGCGCGAACCACCTCGTGCGTAATGTTCAACCTAGCACACTTGTATCATAATGAACTATTACCAAATGTTTTTATAATTATAATTTCCTTCTACAGTTACAATAATCGGTGGTCTAGTGTTCCTATTATTCGCCGTGAGTGCCTTGTTCATCGGCCCGGGCGAGTAGCACTCCATACAACTCCACGTGTAAGTGACAATATTAATCGTTATTGTTAATGAAAATCTCATCACCATCCGTCGTGTACGAGCATTTATTTGTGTGCAACACTATCTTTTTGGACGTTGTTAGATATTTTGCCATAGTTTTTAAGTGTCTTGATATAAGGTCGGAATTCGTACTATCATCATTAGTTTGTTAGAAAACGGATTGTTGTACAATATGAAAATGCATGACCTATAAATAAGACACACGCCTCTATAGGCTATAGTATGTGGAAAAGAGAAATTTCGCCGATGATTAGTACTTCCACGGTAGCTCAAATGGTAGAGTGCCGCCACGCCAGTGTGGAAGGTGCGGGTTCAAGTCCCGCACGTGGGTGACACTTCTTCCCATTTTCATATTGTATTTCAAACGAATAGACAGCTTAATTTGTAAAATGTTACAGATTGTATCTTAATCAGAATTTTAAGTGCACTTGTAAAAGAGCGAGACACTATTTCCCTGTCATCTGTTATTCAGTACAATATAAAGCTATCAACTTAGCTGTCAGCTCAGGTACAGTGGCGCAAGTATAATTTGGCGTGCCAGTGCGCCACTGTGCACTTTTAATGACTTTCGGCATTATTAAACTACTATAATGTAGCAGATTTATCACAATAATGACGCGGTAATCTCTCAAACGTCCACTCACAGTTTCAATGTGGTGGAATACGTTCCAAAATGGCCACCGCCAACTTTAGCACTGTGTGCAAAATTGGAACGGTGCAGTGGGTAAAATTGGAACTAGACAGTCAGTCAAGTCATTCAGTCAATTATTCTCCACTAGCGACACTGTTAACTGAACCGATAAGATGGTGGGATTATATTGTGCTTTGATTAGATGATTAAAACCGGGACTACGTATATGTCCCAGGCAATGCTTATCCTTCTGGTTGTGTTTATGGCCTCTATGTTTTTCTGAAATCGCACGAATATCATTATTGATAAAGATCGGCCTAGCATGGGTCAGAATTTAAAATTGAAGGGAAATATTATGTAAGAAAGAGACATCATTATGCATTCTGCTCGAGTGCGAAAGAGACAAAAACTGATAACCCATGATAGGCTTGCTAGGTTAATAAATAACATGAATACGATAACGAGATGACACTTGATGACACAACGATGCAAAACAATGCAAATCTAAATTCGATATATTATTTTATGACGTAGATAATTAATACAAACACATAATAATCGGCAGGAACTGCATTATTTCAAGTGTCGATAAGTTAAGATAGTGATGTACCTATAAACTATAATATACTACATTAGGTGTACGTTTCTTAGGACAAAACAAATCAGGACAAAACGAAATTAAAATTTCTTGCGTCATGCAAATTGTGTACACGCCTTTGTCTTTGAATATTATTATAGCGCTGTGGGATGTCGTAAAGATTGTATGCCATATGGTGCCCAGAAGGCAATATACGTTATCAAAAACTATTTTACTAAATTACAACTGACATCGGTGAACGGAATAAACAGAATTATTTCTAGCGCTTGAAAATGGCCCAACACATATTACGCTGCGCAAGCCGATTCCGCTGTGAACCACTTTGGTTTGCCCGTAGACTGCAAAACGGCAATATGGCAAATGTCAGCTAATTTTAATTATCAATTAAAAGTTAATCGTGATCGTGATAGTGATGGATTAATTAGCATTCGCATTCATTGTTAGCATGCGAATGCTTAATTATCATTTAGCAAATTAAATGTAGTTGCGAAATTCAGAGAGAATTCAGCGAGGTTCAGAGAGGACAGTCAGAGAGACAGACAGACGTACAACAAAGGGTTCCTTTTTTCCTTTTGAGGTTCGGAACCCTAAAAATGAGTACTGGAGTTAGCTTAGGGCCGTGCCTTAGTGCTATATTATATTCAAAGCCTTTTATTGTATAATGTTTGTAATATAATTATATATTGTGTACCTATCTATTTTTTACTTTAATATTGCCAATAGTAAATGTAGTGGTAGGCCTCTTTTGCAGAGAGCCGCCTGGGGAAGTACCACACCTTTGCCAGTTATTCATCCACCAAGCAGTAATGTGCAAACAATACTGTGTTCCGGTCTGAAGGGCAATGTTACCAGCGAAATTACTGGGCATGATGAGATTCAACAACTAATATCTCAGGGTGACAGGCGCTGTTCAGTGCCACGCAGAATTTTGAATTTTAAAACACTTGGTGGCACTGTGTCTGTTATGGGCAATCATGATACTTACCATCAGGCACCTGATTTGCTCGTCTTGTCACTCACTATTATAAAAAAAAATAACACCTTTTAGAAATATGACACAATATCTGAATGTAGTTAAACCTATTAAAAAGATGTATATCTATCCTGATATTTTTATGATGAAGTAAGCCGTATCTCTATCATTATTATAATTGCTATTTTTATGGCATAGGTGGCCGCACAAGCAGACGGTGTGCCTGATGGCTCGCGGTTACCGGCCCCTATGGATACCTGCAACACCGGGAGTATTGCCAGTATGTTGCCGACCCGACCAACACTCTATTCACTCTCCTTTGAAGAGTCTAATGCTTCTGTTAACTCTTCGTTGTTTTGCTAGCGAACGTCTAATCAAGCTAATTAGTGAGAGTTTACTTTATCTTAAAAATATCAGGATATAAATTTAAGTTAATTCAGGAATATATAATTTACACATTAATATGTGTAAATTATATTCCTAGAAAGAAAGGGCAAATAAAAATACGTGTAAAATAAGTCTGGTAAAATTTTGATAGATTCGTTAAGTTATCTTTTTAATAATTTTGACTTAAATAAATTTATTATAGTTTATGTGCATCTGCTCTGTAGTTACTAAGAATCATTATTTTTAAATTATTTTTATACTACACCTGTGATGTTATTTTATTATAAAACATAATATTATGTGTACAGATACCACTATTTGGATGGACTTGACAAAAAATTTTGCTACGAAATAATGTGTCTTCAAAAGCTATAAAAAGCCTATACTATACGACATTGTGTTAAAAAGGTTTAGTGATCCTTAAGGTGGAGTATCTACCCGCAAACTGAACAACTTTCAAAAGAAAGAATTGCGAAATTTGCAAAAATAAATTTCAACTTCCGATACAAAATGGACCCAGCTGATCGGCAAATTTGTATGGCAAGTTGATTTTTTATGCGAATTTTGCAATCCTTTCCTTGGCAAGTTTAGGTTGACCGGTAGATGGACCCTCTGTTAAGGTACTACGGTTTTTTTAGCACATTATAGAAACCTACATATTCATTAAGGACATCGTCGTACGTACAATTCAAAGTGCTTTTCATGAATAGTACGTGCGTTTTATCTTGGCAAGTCTGAACATAGGCTCTGCGAACTTTAGCGCGTGTAATCTCGTGAAGAAAATCGTTATTCCCAGACAAACAAATATACGAAGAAATGTTTATTGTAAATGTAATGTCGAGTTTAGTTCAATCATAATAATAACAGTTTTGTTCTGGAGTTTTCATGCGCCAAAGTTCGCAGAGCCTATCTTCAGACTCGCCAAGATAAAATCTCACGTACTGTAGTACGAATTTTTCAAGTACAAAAGACTATTTCTTTGCCATCAAATACAGGTAAGATAACTTGTTAAGGATTCTGTTGTCTTTTTTGAACTGGCATCAAAAAAACTCAGCAATATAAGGTGGTCTGTCTTCTATACAAAATTTAATTACCCAAATTTGGAGAAAGAGATAATAATTGTCCACTCGATTGCTTGTTGCTTTTTGATTAGGTCTTTATTTGCGCCAAAATGTATTTGGTTTAAGAAAACGGTGTTTTTTTTTTTTCAAATTTATAAAAATGGTTGCAAAAACCATTTTGAGGTTATTTTTATGTTTTTAAAACCGTACGGTTTTCTTAAACTAAATATATTTTGTCGCACATAATGGCCAGATTAAGAACCAACCGCAAACAATTGAGTGGAAAAATATTCTTTTTTTCTTCATATTTGGAAAATTTCATTTTGAATGGACGAGCAACCGCTTTAATAATCATTCACCCAGTAAAATCAATGTCCGTTTCATATAACTTGGTATTAATGCAGCGCTAGTTTCTATCCAAGAATCCCAATGGTTCTTTGGCACTAAGATCCCGAGCCCTGGGTTTGAATCTCAATGTGGACATTTCGCATGGGCGCTACTAGGGCTTGCAGTATCGAGCCATTTTCAGTCCCGGGAAATTTAAAATCGACACTGACGCAGTCCCGGGAATTCCCGGGACTTTTGAGATTTTCTTAAAATAAATTAAATATTTAACGCCACCTGCCAAGTTATATGCGATGTACTTATTTTTTTAAATTGAAATATCGTTTGTCATCAAATAAAAATAATTGTTGCTTTTTCTAGGTGTTGATGAATAATGTAAAACAAAGTATTATTTTTATGTAAAAATGATAAATAAAATGTGTAAATATTTTTTAAAAATATTGTTTTGATTTTTATTTTTAAAAAAAGTTAGTTATTAGCTAATCAATTTTAAAATATGATTGCAGCCTACATGCAGGCTGTAGGATCATTCTGAGCCGCAGGCTCCGGGTTCGATCCCCGGCAAGGTATAATATTTGTGCGCATATAGGCGCATATAAGTATGTATATCAGTCATCTGGTTACCATACCAGTACAGGCATTGCCTAGTTTGGGACCAGATGACCGTGTGTGGAAGTAATAATAATAATAGCACAGGTATCATACCACACTATCTACACCACAGTTTAAAAGTTATAGCCCTACCTAAAAACAACATAACCATGCAAAAGGCCGCTATCTCAATATGTGCCGCATTATCCGCAAATTTCTACAGGAAGACGCTTCCTGTGCTTCAACTCAACTTACCCCAAATGATCCTCACTTGGCTTATGCCCGTGAGTTTCATATTTTATACCAGTCCTTCAAATTTCGAGCAAAAAAAAAATTTGAACATAATAATATAATATGGGACAACTTCCATCCAAGTTTGTCCCATATTACTACATATTATTACAATGTGTAAAAGTACGCGCGCGATACGTGAATTGAAAACTGTAATAAAAATGTTCCATAAATATTATACTATTTATCTAAACATGCACACTATTTAAATTACGTTTAACACAAAAGAAAGATAACGAAACAAACACGTCATGCAGATACAATTTATTAAATAAAAAAAAAAACAAAAGTAAGGCATAAAAACATCGATAATGATTTTTAAGTCCTTTTATCTAAATGGATCAGATTCTTAACCCTTGTCAAAATATGATCGATCGATTATTAAACGGTTTTCAATCGATTTATGATGCGCACCCAGTCATGTCGTCATTTTATTACGATATCTACCATAGATAATAAAAATTTGATAGTACTTATTAAAAAATTATAAAAAGGCTTATGGATTTTGATTAGACGCTTCGTAATCAAATCAAAGGTGCAGTTTAAAAAAAACATATATAGGTACATACCTACTTTTTCCATATGTTTCTACTATTACGCAGTAGTTCAATAATTTGGTAACTTTCCCTGGAAAGTTTTATAGGGGTTTGGAAAATTGGTTTTTAGATTTCGATGTGCTCATTACGAATTTCTACTTTTCCACTCGCCGTTCTGAAATCGCCATATTGAAAATAAATCTTTAAAGCTCACGTGTGTATGCATAGTGTAGGGTTCCATACCTAGATACCTGAACAAAACGCTTCCAATCCCACAAACAATCCGCCTACTAAGACCATACAGCGCCATCTATTAGTTCCATGTGTAAAGTATGGAAATATGTAGTAAAAAGGCTAACTTTATCTTTTGATTGCGTTAACCTAGAAGTATGATTTTTTTACAGCCACAAGGGACCGCAGTTGATATCAATTTCAACTTGATGCCTCCACGCGATCCTGTTAAAAAGTGTCTTAACAGACGGACAGACAAAGTGATCCTGTAAGGGTTTCTTTTCCTTTTAAGGTACGAAACCTTAAAAATGGCGCCTATTTACTAAAACTACCAATTTTCTAAACTTCCTGCAACAGTTTCCAGGCAAACCTTGTCTTAATTCCTATACCAAATGATTGAACTACAGATTTGTAATACAAATTAGTAGTTTAATAACACGTCACGACTGCGATTAGCCTGTTGCAATCAATATCACCTGCTAAGTAACCGTCACCAATATCAAAATACAAAACATTTAGATCCAAAGCCGCACTACGGTTACCCGCGCGCGGTTTTTCTTTTTCTTCCGAAAATCAGTAGCGGGAAAAACCGCCAGTGCGGTCAGTTGCATGGACGTCTTTGAATTTTATGATTACAACATGACGCGGCTTAAAACCAGGCGGTTACCCGTAGTGCGTCCTCAGACTAAACAACAACCAAAACAAATGTAAAAAAAATATTAATAAAATTACAAAAGTCCAAGATTATGAAATTGCACATGCCATCTACGTAATCGCGCTCCACTGTTAATTCCTGTACTATAAGGGTAGGCCGTACTGCAAGCCTACCGCGGTTTGGGAGAGGTTCAAAGCCTTTTGTGTTATGGCTCGCTCTTGTTATAAAATTTAAAGGAACATCGAATCCGTCCATGTGAGTTATGAGGCCTAATCTCTTAACTAGGCGGCAACCGACTAATTTCCATACAAACGTTATACTCGTACCTAACTTATTTAAAATAAGAGCATATTTCAAATATGATGTTATTCGGAATGAGACAATAGTTTTCTATGTGCCTAATTACCTATATATATTAATCCAAAATACTTAGAATTTGGAGTTATATTTGAAAATACATATATTTTGGATTTTTATCATATAGACGTATTTTAGTCGAAATTACTTATATTTTGGATTTAAATATAATTAGTAACCTAATAACTAGAGTCTCATTCCGAATAACATCATTGAATGTTGGAAATCTCTCTGATCTCTCTGATTTAAAATAATTTATAATAATTAAGTTTGTATGAGGAAGTCGACGGTCGCCGCCCCGTTAAGCAGGTCGCGGCTTGCGCTAGGCCCGGAGTTTGGCCACGCAATAAGCTTCAACCATAGAAAGATTAAGAGTGGAGCAGAGCAGTGTCGTGGATGACATTATACCCATAGTTTGTCAAGTCACAACATGCAATTACAAAATTAATTAAATACCTACCGTAACAGTGGGTTACTTCCCTTGGTGCATCGGGAAAGGCTTATTTAATTTCTGCACCAAAAATCTAAAAGGTTTTTAAGTTTAACAACAAATCTAACAAGTTTTGTATCCCACCATTCTACCGATTAAAGCCGGCGTGCCCACACTGCATGATATTGAGAACCTATGTAACCCAAAAGGGTTATACTCGTAGAGAGGATGGTTAAGTATCCCATTTTTGCAGTAGGTAAAACATTTTACAAAAAAAAACTATAAAAGCCACGTTATTGTGAGACCTACTACGGCATGCCTAATAAATGTGACAAAAATGAAACTAGGTATCTACATAATATTATTTCGCCACCATGTTACGATGGCGATTTAAATGGCGGAATATTATGTACCTAGTACAATTTTCGGCCATTTGAGTCGCCGTCAAAATACCCCAGCACACAAACCACCAAACACTTTTGATAAGGCTTATAGTTCGACACAAAAGAGTAGAAACGGAACTAATTTAAAGTGTATGTGTTGATGAAATTGTTTTTACTCTTGTAAAAGACAGTGGCGCCTCCATTATTTTCTACTCTTTTGTGTCGAACGCCAAGTCGTAGTGCGATTGCACAGCCAGCGGGCTTCTGTGATTGGGTGGTCAAAATATTTTAGCCAATCAGAGAAGCCAACAAAGCGCTTCTGTGATTGCCTGATATTATATCTACCAATCATAGAAGGGCCTAACATACGTTTACATAACTATTAAACGAATTTAACAACAAAGCGGAACGGCTATGCCGTAATCAAAAGTCAGTCACATGACCATTTGCATCTCGATGCCATGGCATAGTCATAGTACAGCTCGCCCAAAACTTAATGACCTATGTAAGTAAGCCGTTTTGGCTGCACAATACGAATATTATAGGTGTCGTGAGTACGTACTGCGCAGCCAAAACGGCTAACTTTTCATACCAATAATGTCATAAATCTCAGTACAATGTAAAAAAACCTTTGTAACAGGTAAACAAGACGCTAGCGTGTTCTAACTTGACTCCCAGCGCCATCTCGCGCTGTTTTTGTGTGTATGTTTGTTCCGTTTTCACGCTAAGACCACTGAACAGATTTAGCTGAAATTTGGTATGTAGACAGCTTAGATCCTGGAATAACACATAGAGTACTTGTATCCCGATATTCCCACGGGAACGAATACTACGCCGGTGAAACCGCGGGGGCACAGTCATAAAGGTTTGCATGTACTGTAACCATGATCGTAGTAGTCTAATTCTTCTTTACTTTCAACCTTAAATTCAGCACAACAAAGTCTATTTAAGATAGACAGCGATATAATCATCATTGGCGTCCATGACGGCCTGTTTTAAGTCAGACTCTCTTGCAGTAAGCGCTGCCGTGTGGCTGGGAAGCAGGAGGCAAGTGCGATGAGGTGCGCCCCATGAGTGGTTCAGTGTACCTTTGTAAACATGCAGGTTTGAGGTTATGTAGTGGTAGGCCTCTTTTGTAAGGGGCCGCCTGCGGAAGTACCACACCTTTGCCAGTTATTCATCCGCTAAGCAGTAATGTGCAAACATTACTGTGTTTCGGTCTGAAGGGCAATGTTACCAGCGAAATTACTGGGTATGACGAGATTCAACAACTCATATCTCAGGGTGACAGGCGCAGTGCAGTGCCGCGCAGAATTTTGAATTCTAAAACACTGTGTGGCACGGTGTCTGATATGGGCGATCATGATGCTTACCATCAGGCACCTGATTTGCTCGTCTAGTCACTCACTATCATTAAAAAAAAGGTAGTTTTACTGTTTACTGTCGAGCGAGGGAATAAATAGAAACAGAGTTATAATGGGTTTTAGCGCCATGTGTTATACACTATTTTTTACTACGTTTGCGAAAAAATAAAATTATTGATTTAATTAAATCAGCAATAACATCTCGTTGGAAACAGACAAAAATTAATATAGAAATTTACTTTATTGACAGCGTCGTTGGCTCAGATGGCAGTAACTTTGCTATCTGTGTCGCAGGCCCCGGGTTCGATCCCCGGCCTGCTCAAACATTTGTGTGCATGAACATGTGTGTTTGATCTGTGTCTGGGTGTTAAAGCGTATATAAGTATGTATATCAGTCATCTGGTTACCAAAGTACAGGCTTCTAGCCTAGTTTGGGACCAAATGACCGTGTGTGGAAGTTGTCCCATATTTATTATTTATTTATTTATCCCCTAGAGGATGAAAAGTTATTTTAGCCACGCTCCGGTACGTAACAATGACGGACTTTTCGAGCAAGAGTGAAAAATAAATTGTTAAGGCACACCTCGTTAAATATGCTAAGCAGGGTTCCATACCTAGAAACATAAACAAAACGCTACCGTGTTCCTTAAACATACAGCGTCATCTAGTTGCAAACATGTTAAAAATCACCAAAAAAAATTATAAAATTTTACGGTTTTGGGTTTTTTTTCCTTTTTTTGTGTTTTAAGGTTTCTTGCCAAATTTCATGATGCTAACGGGGAAATTTGCAGTAAAATGACCGTATCTTTTGATAACGTTAGGTAATTTAAAAGTTTTATTTTTTTACAGCAGCAAAGGACCGTAGACCTGAGTTGTTGACGAGTTACAACTTGATACCTCATCGCGTTCCCGAGAAAAAGGGTCTTGACAGACGGACAACGAAGTAATTCTATAAGAGTTCCTTTCTTTTTGAGGTACGGAACCCTGTCTGTCTATCTATCAGTCTGTTAAGACCTTATTTCTCGGGAACTATAAAACTTCTTTTTTCCTTTCGAGGCATGGAACCCCAAAAAAAGAAAGGAGAAAATAGTTACCATAGTATCGGAGCGGCCAGTCAGTGGATTCGTGGTTTCTGTTGAGCAGACAATATGGTATTTCACCCGGAGTGAGAACCCGCGCCGGCCACCAACCACAAGAACCCAACTTGTTCCATACAATATCGTCGTAGCTGCATCAAGAAACGATAAGATGACTTATTTATTTATTAAGGGCAACCAACAAATAAACAACTATCACATATACAATAATAGTTACATAATTAAACAAATTCAAGATGCTTATCCAATTATTGGTAGCCACAACATTCGCGCGTATGATTGACGTCTTAATAAATAAAAAAGAATTATAAATATTATTATTAAAAACAGAAAATATCTTGTACAAATTGGGAAAAGTTACGAAAGAAGATATTATAAACAAAAGCTTGATTTTGGTATTTTGCTGACATTTCAATTTGTACCAAAGTATTAAATGTATCTTATAGATAAGGTAAATAACACATTAATATAAGGTAAAACAATATAAGATATTATCATAAGAGATATTACAAATTATGATGAGATGTAGAGTAAACAGCGATTATACTATTTTTAAATTGTTTTAAAGAGTCACCAAATAAATTGATATCAGGGGAGTACTTCGTAATTGCATTATATTCTCTGCAAATTCTTATAACTGGTGAATTAAGTCCTAGGTTTGTATTACAGGTTGGGGTAAAAAGAAGATTAGTGATAGGGTATCTCGGGAGTCTAGATGGAACTGAGTATTGGATGCGTTCTGTAAAATCAATAGAATCAAGTCGGCCGTTGACACACTTATATATATAAAGATTAGGTCATAATTAATGTAATTTGCGGCGATGGCGTAATGTTAACACTTGGAAATATTTAATTTCACTTGACTTCCAATAACATACATAACATACATTCACGCCTTTTTCCCGAAGGGGTAGGCAGAGGTGTACCCAGGACTCAGTCCCATAGTAGATACACCCACATTTCGCCAGTATGTTATTGGTCCCATGTAATAGGGTGCGAGCCTATTGCCATCTACCGGGCACAGTTCCAAACTCCAGGCAGTTATTGAGATAATTCCTAATGGAAAAATCCAATATTTAACACTATGCCTGACCTGGGGATCGAACCCGGGACCTTTTGATTGGCAGTCGAGCATGCGCCCACTACGCCACCGAGGCGAGTGACTTCCAATCTATACAAATAAATCCTACTATTCTATATTATATTATCCTATGAGGATCTATTTTTTTATGTAGTGAGTGACAAGACGAGCTAATCAGGTGCCTGATGGTAAGCATCATGATTGCCCATATCAGACACAGTGCCACCCAGTGTTTTAATATTCGAAATTCTGCGCGGCACTGCACTGCGCCTGTCACCTTGAGATATTAGTTGTTTGAACTAGTCATGCCCAGTAATTTCGCTGGTAACATTGCCCTTCAGAATGGAACACAGTAATGTTTGCACATTACTGCTTGTCGGATGAATAACTGGCAAAGGTGTGGTAATTCTCCAGGCGGCCCTCTGCAAAAAAGGCCTACCACTACAAAATGGCCATAACTTTTGATTGCGGTAACTTAGAAATATGATTTTTTACAGCTACAAGAGACCGCAGATCTGAGCAGTTGATATCAATTTCAACTTGATGCCTCCACGTGTTCCTGTTAAAATTGACAGACGGACAGACAGACAGACGGACAACAAAGTGTTCCTATAAGGGTTCCTGATTTCCTTTTAAGGTACAGAAACCTAAAAAGGACTGAGTAACCTACCCCACTTTAGGTCCCCACATGCAGCTGGGACATAACTCTATATTCTCCTTGTCCTTACGTACGATGCATTTGGTCCGGGTCGAAGAAAATATTTTCTCCACGATGGTCACCGGCTTCGGTGCTTTCTTCGGCGGGTTTTTACGATCTGGAAAGCAGAGGCGCAGTTACAGAAATAAAGTAAAAATAATATATTATTATACTAGCAGTGTCCTGCGGTTTCAGCGTAGTCTTCGTCCGCGTGGTTATATCGGGATACAAAAGGGCACTTTGTGTTATACAAGGTTCTAAGCTAACGATCGGTTCAGTAGTTTTAGCGTGAAAACGGAACAAACATCATGAACACAAAAAACAACCCTAGCGCTGTTTTATCGAATATATTCGTCCGCCACATTCGCGACTGAGCGCGAACCGAGTTAATAAGGGTTATGTCACTCCGCACCACGTCTATTGTTTTCAAATGAATTTTAAATTACACACTGCTAATATAGAGAAAATTCAGAGGAAGTGTTTAAGACTATTATGCTATCGTTTACGACCTGGCAGACTTTCCTTGAGTTACGAAGAGAGGTTAACCAAATTTGGTATGACATCATTAGAAAATCGGCGTTTATATTTTGATCTTGTATATCTTTACAAAATTGTTCACTCATTAATAGATTCCCCTAGTCTCTTATCGGAAATTTCATTTAATATTAGGTTCAGAGCGCGAAACTCCATTAATCAAAATTTATTCGCTTTAAATATATACAGAAATAATATTTCTTTTTATAACCCTTTGACCAGAATGGCACGAATATTTAACAAGTTATTATCAAATCACACAGAAATTGATATATTTCTTCCGAAACTGAGTCAAATTGTTAAGAATATTAAACTCATTCTTCATTTTAGGCCCAGTCAATCTGACTCGTGTCAGAGTGGCTTGGTAGAGATTGAATAGTAGTGTTAGTTTTTTATGATAGTTCTACATAATCGCTAGTAGATAATATTCAATGTTGTTAGTTGTTAGTATTTTTTGATCACGTTTTCCGCGACATAGTACGCTAGTGATCCTTTTATTATTATTTTTTAGTTTAGCTGTTTGCACATAGTTTTACGTTACTATCAAGAGTTAAATTTCTAGTTTTTAAGTACTATTATATGTATGTGGTCGTAATGTGTATTGTGCATTAAATAAATAAAAAAAAAAAAAAAAAATGAGCAAATGTCCATACATTGATTCTGGACCTGAGGCGCGTAGGTATAACTCGCGTTTCGATCGTTTCTATGAAGTCACAATACTGTTGATGTCTTTACCGTGCTATCGAACAACTAGATACATCAAAATTCATACGTATGATGGTGAGTAGCCACTCCTTTCGACACGGCAGATGGTAGGCTGCAGGACAGTTGACGCACTCCCGTAGTTTCTCCCCGCGACCACAAACAAGGCACCACGGTATATGAACTGTTGGCGCTTCTTTTAATGGAGATCTGTTCTGGGGATTTAAGAAATTTTTCATTACTGCAACGATAATCGAGTCTTATAGTACCTAGGCGGTTAGGACCTTTTGACCTTTGAATAAGTATACATACATTCACGCCTTTTTCCCGAAGGGGTAGGCAGAGGTGTACCCAGGACTCAGTCCCATAGTAGATACACCCACATTTCGCCAGTATGTTATTGGACCCATGTAATAGGGGGCGAGCCTATTGCCATCTACCGGGCACAGTTCCAGACTCCAGGCAGTTATTGAGATAATTTCTAATGGAAAAATCCAATATTTAACACTTTGCCTGACCTGGGGAACGAACCCGGGACCTCATGATTGGCAGTCGAGCATGCGCCCTCTACGCCACCGAGGCAGTCAAAGTATAAGTATATCGCACTATGGAAATGCCATCGCAATTTCCCCTCTGCTGACCACTGACATAAGGTTTACTATATTTTTTGCGTGATTATTAATCACACAAACATAATCACTGATTATGTCAATGTGTGCTGTACCACAGAGCAAATGCGGAGAGGAGGCGGCCTGAGCAACTGTGCACTGTGATTTCAACTAGGTCCTGACGTCATCACAGTGGGCGTGGCCTGAATCAGTGTACTGTCGGCGTCTCTAAAAAATATTCTACTCGACAATAGTTGGCGATCTTATGTCGCGGAAATTAAAAATA
Organism: Hemistola chrysoprasaria; assembly: GCA_947063395.1. NCBI lineage: Eukaryota > Metazoa > Arthropoda > Insecta > Lepidoptera > Geometridae > Hemistola > Hemistola chrysoprasaria. The sequence goes on along the minus strand of OX346733.1, from coordinate 5,454,525 downwards.
TATTATAGATACGTAGAGCTCAGTATTAATATATATTAATAATCATACGTTCTAAAATTTGTTCTACTATCATTCTTTAAGACTTTTTAGTCGCCAAATTATTATATATTCGTAGTATTTATAATAATTTTGTAAACAGGCAGTCATCTATTGTGAAACATAAACGACTCAATAAGGTCGGCAAAGAACGAAGCGAGTAGTTTTGCTATTGACCGGTATATGAAAAATACAAAAGTGGGCGGGATCTGACATCCCTTCAACCCGCAAAATGTCACGCACCGTTTCATAGGGAAATATAATTACAACACCTTTCCGTATTTGCTCTGTATGTTATCTCGCCCCCCTGCAACAATTGAGTACCTACTAGAAGTCGCATAGGGCCTATCCTCGATGCTTTATTATATTCAGACTTTAATGTACTAAAATAGCTTTTGTGATAATGTATGCTTACGGCCTCGGTGGCGTAGAGGGCGCAATGCCAATCAAGAGGTCCCGGGTTCGATCCCCAGGTCAGGCAGTGTTAAATATTGGAATTTTCCATTAGGAATTATCTCAATAACTGCCTGGAGTCTGGAACTGTGCCCGGTAGATGGCAATAGGCTCGCCCCCTATTACATGGGACCAATAACATACTGGCGAAATGTGGGTGTATCTACTACGACTGAGTCCTGGGTACACACACCTCTACCCCTTCGGGAAAAAGGCGTGAATGTATGTTATGTATGCTTACTGTATTGTCAGCTAACTCCTTACTATCCAAACTCTGTTTCCATACAAAATTGTACCTCCAGCATTGATGCAAATAATTCTCTATCTCCTTCTCAGTCACTATGCTTTTTATTACCAATTCAAGCTTATCTTCAGTACTGGCGTCGACATTCATTAAATAATCCATTGAATCTTTATTTTGATGTACGTTTCCCTTTAAATCTTCAAAGTATTGGTCGAACAGCATTTCTTTTCCTCTCCGCACGAATTCTTTGAAAGCGTTCTCGTATTTGCCTTGTCTTAGAGGGACGTGCCTTTTGTCGTAGGTGGTGTTTAGGTCGAGCTGTTTGCTAAGCTTGACGTCGAGGGGAACTATGTGCTCTTCTTTGATAATTCTCTGGAAATTATAACTTTGGTAATTAAGATGGCGCTGAATGCATATTTTAAAACGCAAAAGGTGTATTTTGAAACGCATACTTTAATAAGAACAAATGTATATTTTTATATTGAAAATATACTATAAGGTCATCATCATCATCTGATGATCATATTTGGCAATAGTTATATAATAAATATATTATTCATAATTAGCTAAATAGTGAAAATCTTGTTATCATTTACGGTTGGTTACATGCTCGTCTCTTAAATAGAATACGTTAAAAAAACGCCAAAGTTTAGAGAATTGCGATTATTTTTTGCCGGGCGCTAGGGGCACGACAACTGATATAAATATGTCTGGCGGCTAAAGGGTTAATATTAATAATAAAAATAATAGAATACGTAAAAAAAACTCCAAAGTTTAGAGAATTGCGATTATTTTTTGCCGGGCGCTAGGGGCACGACAACTGATATAAATATGTCTGGCGGCTAAAGGGTTAATATTAATAATAAAAATAATAGAATACGTTAAAAAAACGCCAAAGTTTAGAGAATTGCGATTATTTTTTGCCGGGCGCTAGGGGCACGACAACTGATATAAATATGTTTGGCGGCTAAAGGATTAATATTAATAATAAAAATATGGGACAACTTCCACACACGGTCATCTGGTCCCACACTAGGCTAGAAGCCTGTACTATGGTAACCAGACGACTGATATACATACTTATATAAGCTTATAACACCCAAACACAGATCAAACAGACAAGTTAATGCACACAATAAATGTTTAATCTGGTCGGGGTACGAAGAGACGCTTAGGTGTGCAGTGTGCAGTACTTAATTATATTTTTATTATTAACGTAAATCTAAAATAATGTTATTATGCAAAATTATGAGTGCCTCGGTGGCGCAAGCTCTACTGCCGATCAGGTCCGGCAAAATGTTAAATATTAGATTTTTCCATTAACAATTATCTCAATAACTTCGTTGAGACTGGAACTGTGCCCAGTAGATGGCAATAGGGTGCCCCCTATTACATGGGACCAATAACATACTTCACCGTGAAGTTACCGGCTTTAGAATAGTGCTCCATCCTCTCTACCCATGGTTGCTTTAAAAGCCGGCTAAAAAGTTAACAGATCCAGAGGACGGGCAGCAGCGTCCTCTGTAAAAAGCCATCGAACTGTTTTCGACAACCCGGTTGCCAAGCGTGTTGAGTATTGGCAAAACCTCCCTTTATGGGGGAGGCCTATGTTCAGTAGTGGATTACCTATGGCTGAGGTGATGATGAATAACATACTGGCGAAATGTGGATGTGCTTACTATGGGACTGAGTTCTGGGTATACCTCTGCCTACCCCTTCGGGAAAAAGGGGTGATTGTATGTTATGTTAGTAAATATGAAATGTTATTCTAAAATAAAAAACATCTCATTTAATTTAACATCATTTATTTATACATGGTAATTATATTTAACATGTACACTTACAAATAATACAATAATCCATAATAAGGCACCAATTCATAATAATATTAAAACATAATAATATTATGTTTGTTTAGATATTCATGTAAAAATAAATCACTGTTTTTACTAAACATAAATAATTCATTTTAAAATAATAAATAGCGTGCTATGTTAGTTGCCAAACTGATTCATATATCACATAAGAAGTTTCCGATTATAAAATAATAAAGGTGATTTTTTTTGGTCTTTAGGGCGCCATCTCTGTAACTACTGCAAATATAAATAAAAAATATATAATTGATTTGAAAGGTATAACGGGATTCATTTTGAGTAAACTAAGCACCCTGTATTCACATTTTTTAAGCGCGCCGTCGACGCGCGTTTGAAAAAGTGTGCATGTGCACACTTTTCTTGCCCTTCAATGAAATAATATTTTTTTTAAATACTGCTACTTCCCAAAAATCAATCCTTACGGACTTATCTGTACAAATAATATTCAGGACTAGCTGCAGCTATGGCCCGCAGTTTCCCGCATGCCCGCATAGTCTTCCCGTGGGAATATCAAAATAATAAGTACCTTATGTGTTACTTCCAGGGTTCTAAAGTCTAAATTATAAACTACGAATTTCAGCCCAATCGGTCAGTAGTTTTGGCATGAAAGAGTGAAATAACTTGCTGTTTCACATCAAAAACATATGTTTTTAGCAATTTTTGATATTTGCAATAGTTTCACAGATGGCTCTGAAAAGCCATTTACGAAAAATCACGTCTCATGGCATTTGACCACAAGTACCTCAGTCATGACTGACTTCTTTGTAAACAGCATCAATTAGCAAATATTCAGTTGGATTCAGAACTTCATACAAATAAACACATCAACACCAGTCACAACTTGCAACTTGCGGTAAGCTACCAAATGATACCTTATTCACTGAGTTTACATGCTGAAGATGGTGCCTTTAGAACATATTTCAGTCTTGACAAGTAACATAGTTCAATTCAATAGTTACCAAACAAAGTTACCAGCACTTCATTTACACATTACCTTCCGAGGCAAAGCTGTTTTGTTAGGAGATAATTTACTCGGGGAGACCTTTTCTGTGCCATAGAAAGGTCTAGATCTCTCAGCTAGGTGCAGGCTGGTGTAGGGGAGCCAGAACCTGTCGTTTGTTCGACATGTCTCGACGTAGTAGCATAGTTCTTTTGTCACTGTGATGCTGCCGTCTTCATTGCCGGATATGCCTAGAACTGAATGTTTAGTTTGATTAATACTTTGACTACAAAAATGAATATAAGAACAGGTATCTCAGGTACAAAGCCAATTTCATAACATGTAAGGCTTGTTTCACCACACGTCAGTTGCATTTCAAAAAACAAGGTCTTTTCTGCTGTAAGTGTTAAATGATCATAGTGGTTCTAATAAGAAATCAGTTTCTGTGAGATTGTAGCAGAATAAATAGTAGTATTGTGTTCCGCATGTATTCTCTGCTGTGATTCTGCCTCGCACCAAGCCCAGTGAAATTTAGGAAATTTAGACTTCATATTTCGATTAAATTTATATGACTACATTCTCTATGAATCTGTATGTGGATATAAAGTCCCAGTGGTCTAATGGTCGTAGATTAATATCGTTACGTGCCAAAGTTATGAGAGGTTTGTTTACAAACTGATAAGCGAGACATTTTCTATGATTCGGAAATGAATATCTTTCTAGTTTAGATGTTGAAAGAGGCATCTTTATAAAACAAGAACACGTATTTCATAATTTATGTGAATCAAAGTGCACAACATACCTTTGTCGTCATAAAACAACCCTTTTTCATCTTTGACCACGCGCACACGCGCATACGTTTTCTGACACACTCTGGCGAGAGCAACGTCTCCCAGCTTCCAGTGATAAATTCCGGAGTTTTCTGTGCTCATTTTCAATCAGAATAATGAAGCAATACTCAAAAAACTAGCAGTTTACAAAAGTTTTTGCTCCATTTTCATTTTTCCGCGGCTAAACCGGTCATTTCGACATTTTTGTTGACATATGTATGAATGATTGAATGAACGAAATGTATGATAACTACAGATATAATAAATAATAGGTAAAGTCTTGCCAGAAAGAAAAAAATGTGCTGCCATCTATTGTCGAGTAGCAATAGCTTTAAACCGTGCTACTGAAATAATCCGTGTAAACTAGAACAAATTTAGTCCTTTATCAACAATAGATGGCAGTACGAGCTTTTGCAGATTTAATTTCTTCCCTTAGCCATTGGCCATTAATAGAGAATATTAATTCTAAATGTTTAATTTACTGTACAATAAAAATAGAAAGCAACGGGTAACCAGTGAACACTGAACACTGGCCAATGACCAAGTAGGTAAGTATACCTATGAGGTCAGGGGCGTTAAAAGCACAGGGCCTTAAAAATTTTAGCAGCACTCGCCATTGCTCTCAGCATACTGTTAGGTTTCTTTGATTTTTCAATAACTGCTAGGTATATTATACCAAGACTTGGTATATCTAGACCAAGTTATTTAATTAGTATCTTTATTAATCTTTTATTTATTAAGGCGTTGCTTCGTGTCTGATGGCCAGTGATGGCTAGCCCGCGCGCATATTTACTGGGTGTTGTTAATAAATGATTTTTTTACTACAAAATAACACCCTTTCGCAATAAAGTAAAACCGTAATCGTCCAAAATATTTATTATAAAACACGTGAACTACATACCTATCATTGAAATATATTAAATAACTAGCATATGAAACTGCTTTTCCGTAGAAGTATCTCTCTAAAAATGAAGATAGGTATAGTGGAAAATTCGCGATTTTTTTGTATCGAGTCAAAATTAGTCAATTGTGTTTTGACTCCTATAACTTATTGAACAGAATCCAAAACTTATGATTTTCATAAAAAAATAAATTAAAATTCGATGTTTTGTTGCCTTAAAATTGATTTGTCCTACAGTCAACCATGGGTTTTGGGACTCACTTTACCTTAAGAAGTGCGTGCTATATATAGGCTGTAACACCACCGACCAAATATTTATTTATTCCTCTCCCTCTCCTCTCCCTGCACTGTTGTCTGGAAGAGATCGCACTTAGCGATATACACTAGTTATAATGAATTGTTATAAGTTTTAAATTGTTCTTGTCTACGATGTACCCAATAAAGTGTTTATCTATCTATAAATAAGTATCTCAATTTTACGAGATAAGTGGAGTTTGATAAAGTGTTTTTCATTCTTCTAACTTACGCTTTATTTAGGTATCTATATATTAAATACTGGTAAGTATTTATTATATCATATTTATATATACTTATTATATTATTTATTAAGTATACCAAATAAGTGCATGAATATTTAATATCTAAGTACCTATTACACAGCACATATAATAGCGCTAAGTTTCGAGAGATTATAATGAAGAAATGAAAGCTTATCAAAACAGCAAAAAAACTATAAATATACCCAATAGATAGGTAGGTAGGCACTGAGTTAGGCATTTACGTTACTTCTTATTTTCTACTTAGGTAGGTACTACTTCTTTTTTCCGTTTTTATCATGTGTGTAGTAAATGAGTATATGTACCTAGTGTAGATATATAGATACTTACCACTTATTAACAGTGAATTAGGGATTGGTAGGTAAATATATTATGTAAGTAAATCAATAAGTAAGTTCTTACCTAAGTATAATTTACTGGGCATGATGAGATTCAACAACTCATCTCAGGGTGACAGGCGCAGTGCGCAGCAAAATTTTGAATTTTAAAACACTGGGTGGCACTGTGTCTGATATGGGCAATCATGATGCTTACCATCAGGCACGTGATTTGCTCGTCTTGTCACTCACTATCATAAAAAAAAACTTATGACTTTATGGTAATTATAACCTTTTTTTCAAGTTCAAAGCAAAACTATACCTCGCTTATTCACTCCCTTTAATCATCAAATCTCTCAACTACCCTACATAGTTATCACCCTATCTATTAAAACCTAAAGAAAACGTCAATAAATACCTAAAGTGCCAAAACCGGCTGTAACCGGTAACCCGAGAAGTGTTCCACCATTGGCTGGCAGAGAGCGGGCGTGGCTCGCGATCTGGTACATGCAGCATCCAATCGTAACTCGCATCTCGAATCGATAGGGGGCTCTGATTTGTACGGAGACTGTATATAGACGGTATATTGTGATGTAGAGATGACATCGATGAGGCGTAATGCGGTCTTGAGACTTGAGAATAATATGGATACGCCAAAGATTATAATATTATATGGTGTTGCAGAAAGTGTAGTACCTTGTCTAGTACCTAGTTAGATTTTGTTTTGGTTGTGTTTACCACAAAGTCTCAATACTGCAGTATTGAGACTTTGTGGTTCTACCATCGTTTCTTTCGCCTTTGTGTACATTCGCAATTATCTTCAAAATACCTAAATGATTCTGATTTATGATTTTGACCTAAAAATGCATTAGAAAGAATTACGAAATTTACAAAAAAACAATATCGACTTCCAATACTTTGCCGATCAGCCTAACATTTTGTGTAGAAAGTTGAGTGTATAGGAAATTTTTCATGCGAATTTCGCAATACTTATATAATTATACAATACTTTTAAAAGTTGTTTACTTTGACGGGTAGAGATGCATCCCCTTCATCAACTTTTTTTAACACATTGCATTGGCGTTTTCATAATAGGATCTCGTGTGTAAGTTTTATAGCTTTTGACAATAGGTAAGTAAATAGTAAGTAGAGTTATAATACGCAGCGGGTAAGTGTGCAACTGTAATAGACCGGCTCGCCATTTTGTTTTGGCAAGCAACACAAGTTTCTTGCTTACGCCTTTTAAATATTTTGTTATCAATTTTAATTATGAAACGCCAAAATCAGTTGCGGTCAGATGAAGCCTCGCAGGAATCAGACACCTAACATAAGGTAGGGGTACTATTCTAAAGCTGGTAGCCCCACGTTAAGTAATACATAATCCTAAATAATTATTATGTATTTATTTAACTGGGTGTCCGGTAATTATTTGGCATCCTCTTAAGGGCATGTTCTATACAACTTAAAAAAAAGAATTTTCAATAATAAAAGCTGTTTCATATGAAAAGTTCAAAGTCTTGGCAAAAGGTATGAAACAGCAATTTTTTTTATCGCAAATAATTAAAGCTTCGTAAAATTTTATTGTTATCATGTAATTAGGTACAGAGCACGCCCTTAAAATTGGTACTCCTCCGATTTGCTAGGTTGTAGTAGGTAACCCTGTACTCAACTCACGTAGGTACTTACTTAGGGCGCCTATAGGAGCCAAACTTACATCTCGTTCGCCAATTTAATTTCGATAAAAAATCACAAAATGTGAATTTCCAAAATCGCTTTATCTATTTGTATATCTTTAGATTATAATGCATGTTTTTAAGTATATTTCGTTTTGTTTTCTTTTCTATAAATGAACTAAGTTTTCTTGAATATATTATAAATCAATAATTTTTTTTTTTATTTATTTAAAAATGGTATGATAGAGATACACAACTTATGATTTTTGTAAATTCAATGCCTATGTTTTTTTTTTTATTTTTTTTTATGATAATGAATGACAAGACGAGCAAATCAGGCGCCTGATGGTAAGCTTCATGATTGCCCATATCAGACACAGTGCTACCCAGAGTTTTAAAAATCAAAATTCTGCGCGGCACTGCACTGCGCCTGTCACCCTGAGATATTAGTTGTTGAATCTCGTGATGCCCAGTAATTTCGCTGGTAACATTGCCCTTCAGTCGGGAACACAGTAATATTTGCACATTACTGCTTGGCGGATGAATAACTGGCAAAGGTGTGGTACTTCCCCAGGCGGCCCCCTGCTAAAGAGGCCTACCACTACAAAATATGTACCATAACGTGCAATGTGCGAGCGAGAGGGAAGTTTGGCTCATATAGGCGCCTTAATATACTTTTTAGTCACATTATGTTCTGTAGAGTGCATCCAGCAGATGTCCTCGCGGTCACTTTCACTGCATGCGGACATGTATCGGTGTATCCGGCTTTCATGATCATTTGTATGTTGATCCTTGAATTTGCAAGACACCTTGTGCATATATGTTTCGTATTAATTGCCATGTCATATATCCTTCCTACTTATCATATCTTTCTAATCCTATTATTAATCTTAAATCACAGTACAATGTAAAAAAGTTACCTTTTTATAAGGTGAACAAAACGCTACCGAGTTCTAACTTAACTCCAGCGCCATCTATATAACACAAAAAGAAACAGCGCTAGCACTGTTTTTTTGTGTGTATGTTTGTTCCGTTTTCACGCTAAAACTACTGAACCGATTGGGCTGAAATTCGGTGTATAGATAGTTTAGACCATGGAATAACATAAAAAGTACTTTTTATCCCAATATTCCCACGGGAACGAAGACTATGCGGGTGAAACCGCGGGCACAGATAGTAATATTATAAATGCCAAAGTTTGTGAGGATGGATGGATATTTGTTTTTGTTATACTCTTTCACGCCAAAATTACTGAACCGATTGGGCTGAAATTCGGTTTATAGATAGTTTAGACCCTGGAATGACACAGGGTACTTTTTATCCCGATATTTCTTCCACGGGAACGATGACCGCGCGGGTGAAACCGCGCTGTACAGCCAGTCTGCCATATTTTTTAGCTTAGATACGTTAAGGCATGATGATTATATAAATTAACATATTATATAGTGGTTAAGTTTTTAACATGTTTATTTTATATATGTAACATGTTATGTTATATGAGTTGATTAAATTGTTTTTACTCTTGTAAAAGACAGTGGCGCCCCCATTATTTTCTACTCTTTTGTGTCGAACGATATCACAATAAATAATTTGTAATTTGTAAAGGCATGTTTAATAATTATTATTATTAGTTAGGTATATACAACGTGATACAAAAGTTATAGTAATACTGAAGGGACCCGTCAACCTCAACAACTTTCAAAAGAAAGAATTTTGAAATTCACAAATTTCAAAAAGATCGGCAAATTTGTATGGAAAGTCGAATATTTTTTTGCGAATTTCGCAATTATTTCTTTTGCAAGCTGTTAAGGTTGACAGGTAGTGACATCCACTTACCTACTTAACTTTACTTAAGTTACTTACTTAAGTATTATTACACCTTTTTGTATCACGTTGTACATTGTTTGCATATTACTGCTTGGCGGATGAATAACTGGCAAAGGTGTGGTACTTTCTCAGGCGGCCCGTGCAAAAGAGGCCTTATACCACTACAAATTTCTGATTCGATCTCGCAGACAAATCCCCAAGCATATCCCTAATAATAATAATAATAATATAATCGTTGCGCTATTTTGAGCCTGCTGATAAGGCCCACAGTCAGAGACCACGTTTCAGATCCTTAAGTCATCGCTGGTATTATATAAGCATGTATAATAATTTCCCACTAATTTAATGGTTGGCTCTAGATCTGCATGGACTTTATTTGTGCGAAAACATATTTTGTTGAAGAAAACCGTACGGTTCTTTAGCTATTTAAAAAAACATTATCATAACCTAAAAAACTGCTATTTGACAATTTTCATAAATACGAAGTAACTGTAAGGTTTTCTTATAAGAAAAATATGTTTTCGCGCAAATAAAGGCCAGATCTAGAGCCAACCACAATTTTTTTTATTTTTTTTTTATGTTTTTAAAATGGCCTATGCTGTTGGCCTCAGATGGCCTCTACAGCTTTACCGGGCAGTGGTGAGCGCAGGAGGCGCTCGACCCAAAGTTTAAGGACGACTAGCACAAGGGCACCTAGACGGTACGAACCTCGGCTTGGGCCGTCGCCAGAATACGTGGGGTCAGACTTGCCCTGGCACCCCAGAAGGGGAGTGTCCTAGGGCCCTATCAATGGTTGATCTGTTTGATTATTTGGAGAGAAACTAACCGATCTGAAGGATCTGAGAGATCTTCGCCCTCGCCGGCGAGGTCGGTGTTGTGATTGTGTGAGTTGGTGGATCTGGTATCCGGCACCACTACCGAAAACGGAGCGTCTGTTGCGTATATTGGTAGGATTGGGCGAACCTAGCGCCGCCGATGTGACGGCGGCGATAGAGTCGTCCGGGTCGTCCAGGACGTTGCGAGGGCGTCTACGGAGGGGGGGCCAACCACAAACAATTGAGTGCAAATTTATTCCCTATTTCTTCATATCTAGCTAGCAACTTCTAGCTTTGTTCTAGGACGGCCAGGAGAAGAGAAGAGTGGGCAAAAATGGAGTAGGCTTTTACCGCTACAACCGGTCCTTACATTTTAACATACAGGTACTAACAAACTAACATAATTTATGTAAGTAAATAATAAACTAACATACTAACAAACTTATTTATGCTCTGTTTAAAAATAGGTTAAGGAAAAATAAAAGGTCATTTAATTTGTTTTTATTTTTTCTTCATTAATCTGTGTATGTTTTTACATTTTGTATGGATGGCGTTTAACCTTAACTACATAGGTCTATAGTCTATACCTATGTAGTTAAGTCTATACCTATGTACAGCTATCTTTTTTTCTAAAATGAGTGACAAGACGAGCAAATCAGGTGCCTGATGGTAAGCATCATGATTGCCCATATCAGACACAGTGCCACCCAGTGTTTTAAAATTCAAAATTCTGCGCGGCACTGCGCTGCGCCTGTCACCCTGAGTTATTAGTTGTTGAAACTCGTCATGCCAAGGTATCTATTTATACCTTTCAGCCCATCATTATCATTAGCAGGCACACAATTAATGTGTACTTTCAGATCCAAAGTAGATCTACAAAGTCATCAATAAAACAGCTTACTCATTGAAAATAAACATCATAGTAGAACCCAGCAAGAACTTGTGAGACGTTAACGATCGTATCGATATTGTAGACAATTGAGTGGTTTTTACTGTACGTAGCTCGTGCCGAGCACCGAGTGCTGGCCCAGACACCTTCCGGTACTATCGACGACAAATATTATTTAAAATTTTATATCATCATCTCAGCCGTTGGTAATCCACTACTGAACATAGGCCTCCCCCATAGAGGGGGTTTTTCCAATACTCGACACGCTTGGTAGGCGGGTTGTCGAGCGCAGTTCGATGGTTTGTTGCAGAGGACGCTGCTGCCCGTCCTCTGGAACTGTTAACCCTTAGCCGGCTCTTACGGCAATCACAGGTCTCTACCTGTGGGTGCCGTAGGGTGGAGCACTATTCCAAAGTCGGTAGGTCCACGGCGGCAAAATGGCCTCGGTGGCGCAGTGGGCGTAAGCTCGAATGCCGATCATGAGGTCCTGGGTTCGATCCCCAGAGCAGGCTAAGCGTTATTAAAAAATGTTATTGATTTTTTTTCCATTCGGAATTATCTATGGATTCATACAATAAAGCTGTAACATTTATGTCAATAAATAAATAAAAAATATCTATGACAGCCTGGAGTCTTGAACTGTGCCCGGTAGATGGGAATGGACTCGCCCATATTACATGAGGCCAATATAACATACTGTTGTAGGTACCTCTCTGTGACCGAGTCTTGGGTATATGTCTGCCTACCCCGTTCACACAACACACACAAAATTCAACAAAATTGGTCCAGTAAAGCTCGAATCCGTAAAAGACACACAAAATTACTTTCTCATTTATTATATTAACTTTTTTGCATTTCGTGCGCGCTAGTACCTACTGCCTTTGTCAGCATCTGTCGACAGTTTTTTGTAGTTCCGTTAATTTTCTCCTAGTTTTTTATCGGAATTCATTGTTCTCTCGATGGTACAGGTAGCACGCCTTTTGACAGATGAACTTTTACCTTTTGTTGAGATGTCAATAAACTGTAGCCTAGATCTTATCTATCGGTAATGATCACAGACTGACAATAAAAAATAATAAGGTATATAAGGTACCTATATAACATAATAAGGTAATACCTACCTATTATGTAACTTAAAGTCAAAACAGACGGGTTTTAAATACAAGGAAACGCGCCGTCCCGCGCACTCTATAGCGTGTTGTCCTCCATATAAATACAATAAATGCAACATCATCCGGCCCCCGCAGTGTGCTTTGGGCTTTAATGTGCTTTTAATGCTTTTTTAAATACATTATTAACAAATAAACACCCATAGTCTGGAACAATACTATGATGGCTCGAACGCATAGGGCCGGAAAAATTCAATTGGAAACAATTGCCTGCCGTCACGAACGCGGTGAGAGATACCTTACTTAGCACAGCAATATTTACCTATGCAATATATATGTGTGTTAAAAGCTGTTTTTTCCGAATAATATTATATAATAAATAAAAATATTGATAAATTGACAGGATACCAAATTACTCAAACACATTCAGCTTTTAAAGAAAAAAAAAAACCGCATTAAAATAGGTCTATTCATTTAGGAGCTACTAGGCTTCGTATAAAGACCACGGACCGGCAAGCGCAGCGTAGGGCCTCCACCCACAAGGTGGACAGATGATCTGAAAAAGACGGCAGGAACACGATGGAGGCGGGCCGCTTACAACCGGACTGAATGGAAATCTATGGGGGAGGCCTATGTTCAGCAGTGGACGTCCTGTGGCTGAGATGATGATGTAGAGACCTCGTATACAGACACAGGCACGTCAAATTTATGACAGTCTTTCCTTTTTCCAGGGTTCGAAAAAGCCCCGTTTCGCCATAAGATAATATTATGAGATCGAAAGTTTTCAAGTTCCTAAGTATTCCTAAAGATGGTTGTAGACATGAGCATTTCCATGTTTTTTTTTATTATAGCGTCGTGCTCGATGTTCAGTTCGAGACAATGCTCACGCCCTTCACCTTAAGATAATACATAATTATTTAAGTTACATCTTATTTAACATGACATAATCATAACAATTATGTGAATATTATCTGCAGTCCACAGTGCAATGTGCGTGTGCGCAAGAACAGAATATTATGAGATGAATCATATCACTGAATACGGGCAGTGACTCATCAACCTGTTGCCGTTTGGTTTAAGTTATAAACTTATACATACATACATTCACGCCTTTTTCCGAAGGGGTAGGCAGAGGTGACCCAGGGCCCAGGACTCAGTCCCATAGTAGATACACCCACATTTCGCCAGTATGTTATTGGTCCCATGTAATAGGGGGCGAGCCTATTGCCATCTACCGGGCACAGTTCCAGACTCCAGGCAGTTATTGAGATAATTCCTAATGGGAAAATCCAATATTTAACACTATGCCTGACCTGGGGATCGAACCCGGGACCTCTTGATTGGCAGTCGTGCATGCGCCCTCTACGCCACCAAGGAGTTATAAACTTATGGCGGGATAAAATATTGTATGGTACAAATACAGAGTATTTTATTTACATAAGTAAAGTTCAAGGGCCTGTTTGTAATATAACAATATTAAAATTCAAAGTTTTTACTAAATTAATATGAAAGTAAATATGACACTTATTACAATTTTTTTTCTGTAGAAGGATACTATATATAGGTATTATAAGATATTTATAGTATTGAGTTGACAGTGAACACACACGCCCTTATAGGCGTTAGGTAGGTGGGATAGAAAAAATTCGCCGACGACCAGTACCTACACGGTAGCTCATTGGTAGAGTGCCCACCACGCGGAATGCTATGGAAGGTGCGTGGTTTAAGTCCCGCTCGAAGGTGAAATTTTACTTCCCATATATTTATATTGTATTTGAAGGGAATAGACCGCTTAGTCTATAAAAATATATTATATTTAATTACCTAAGAATAGTAAGGTGAATATCGCCAAACTCCTACATGTTGTCCCATTTGATAGTTTGTCTGCAGCCTCACCGGGCAGACTGCAGACGGTCGCGAGCCGCGAGATGCGCACGCGCCGACAGCTGACCCGTTCAAACTCTCTATACTGCGATGTAACTCCGTTGATACTTGTTATCATTTTTTTTTTATGATAGTGAGTGTGACAAGACGAGCAAATCAGATGCCTGATGGTAAGAATCATGATTGCCCATATTATCAGACACAGTGCCACCCAGTGTTTTAAAATTCAAAATTCTGCGCGGCATTGCACTGCGCCTGTTACCCTGAGATATGAGTTGTGAATCTACCAATGAAGAGTTAGCTAATCTAATCTTAAATAAAAAATAATTTTAAAAACAAGCTTTTAAATGCAAATAAGCAAATTAATTATGCAATCCTCTAAAATGAAGAAAATTAACTTAATTTATAATTTTTGTATCATAAAATCTTGTTGCATAATTTATAATCTAAGTACTGTATTTAGTGCAATCAAATTTGTTTTCAAAAATTGCAAAAAATGTACAAGCAATTTAACTGGATCGGCCTGTGGTCTATAGGTTCAGGTACTAACATTTTGACATAACCAGAAATGGTTTGCTTTTAGTTGTACAATTCAGATTTCAGAGGAATTTGCAGAAGTCTGCTTTTCTCCAGTTCAGTATGACTTAAGAATTTTTTTATGTACATTCCAGTAAAGCATTCGTCTTGTTCTTGATATAAAGTATCAAAACATGTTACACTATCACACGAGCCACAGCAGATGTTTCACAGCATCTGTCGGCACGCACACACACAATGATCTCAGACACACACGCGAACGCAACCTGTCCGACTTGAGACCAGCTGATCGCTACCTGTGCCTCTGCTTTCATTTACCTTGTTGCTTTGGATTTAAAGGTTGAGGATTAAAGGGTTATGTCATGAGGTTGGTTGTTTTATTGTCTTCTTTGTTACTGATATTTGGACACTTGATGGAAGAAGATAAAGTGACAGGAAGAATAGTAACGCTAGCCTATAAGACAGACAGCCAAAAGCGTTTAACAAGAATCTTTTTAGGTTCTCTTGGTGCCTCGGTGGTATGGAGGTTCCGTAAAAAAACTATAAGTTAATCTGTGGTTACCTCTACCTACAAAGGCGCTATTGCCGATCATGAGGTCTCGGATTCGATTAGGCAGGCAAAAATTTTATTGGATTGTCCATGAGGAATTATCTCTCTGTTAGCCTGGTGTCTGAAATTGTGCCCCGGTTAATGGCCTCAACTCGCTCCTCGACTCGACATGAGTCTGAAAAATAAAACTGGGTGTACCTAGTGAAGGGTTTAGCCCTGTGGTTTAGCCTATTTGTCATAGTCCTAGTACCCATATGTCTCAAAGATGTACCTACTTATTGTCTACTAAACGACTAGTCCGATGTCAAATTTAGAAAGAGATGTGTCACTCGGTGCGTTATTGGTGTGTGGGTCATTAGGGCTTGTTCTCATTCCTCCAAAGGTTATTGTTTCCGTATAAGTAATTTTCAACATTTACCACATCCAAATTTTATTTTAATGTGGTCGCTTTTCCATACATATTGACATTTCCCATATACGGAGAAGGAGAGCATTATTTTCCACTCAAATATTTGTGGTTGGCTCTATCTGGCATTTATTTGCCCCAAAATCTATTTGGTTTAAGAAAACTGTATTATGGTTGTTTTCATATTTACAAAAAAAAAAAAAACCTCACAATATATTTTTTTAAGATTTTTATAAACAACCAAATATATTTTGGCGCAAATAAAGGCCAGGTGGAAAACTAACAACAAACAATTGAGTGGAAAATTATTCGCCCTTTCTACCTTTTCATTTTGTATGGAAAAGCGACCCTCATGCGAATTGCCGTGTACAGTCAGCAAGGGAAATCAATAAGTCATAGATTTATAGCTTTGGAATTTGCATTTGGCAGCAGAAGATAGGTAGGATACCTAATTATCTTGTTTTTAATATATCTTGATGTCAATCGATTAAAACAAAATGCGATTTAGCATCAGACCTATACTTTATACACAACATATTATGAGGTTTAGTGGGCCACAAGTGTCACAAAAAGTACACTAAGATTTCGACAGGAGGCAGGTGCATGGCAGGTCCAAAACAACTGTGCCTGGGTCCGTTATTACGAAGAAGAATGCAGACTTGATGTGTTGTTGAATTAATTACTTACAATATTTATTATTATGATACCTACTAATGCTTGTTATTAACGGGATTCCCTGATAACGCTGCTCCTGTCAAATTACGGGTTTGTCTCCACGGATAGCGGGATCAGACTGAATTATCCACTGATCTCGCCTAGTTTTAAACATAGAACAGTTGCCATCAAAAACTACTAAATATTTTTAGCCACTGATCACGGTATTGGTTTTTATAAGAATTTTTTTTTATTATAGTGAGTAACAAGACGAGCAAATCAGATGCCTGATGGTAAACATCATGATTGCCCATATCAGACACAGTGCCACCCAGTGTTTTAAAATTAAAAAATACTGCGCGGCACTGCACTGCGCCTGTCACCCTGAGATATGAGTTGTTGAATCTCGTCATGCCCAGTAATTGCGGTGGTAACATTGCCCTTCAGACCGGAACACAGTAATGTTTGCACATTACTGCTTGGCGGATGAATAACTGGCAAAGGTGTGGTACTTCCCCAGGCGGCCCCCTGCGAAAGAGCACTACAAAAATATAGTAGTATTAGAAACCGATCCCGGTTGCTTTAAAGAAAAAAAGAAAGAAAATATATTTATTGCTTTAATTTTTAAGTTTTATATTATTATGGGTTGTGTTATTGTGTGGTAGCCCATAGCTCTAATGTCAGAGTTTCAGATTAGCAAGATTCCTACCAACGCTTCCGATATGATCTGTCCCCTACATAAGTACCTATCTGATAGGAGAAATCAAGGACCAATAGTTTAACGTGCCATCCGTAACATAGAAGTGCCAAAGCGAACGTTCACATTGGGATTTGGACCGGATTTGAAGCTTGTTATACGAGTACTACTACTGAGCCACGGACGCTACATTCTATTATTAATTAAGTATACCTATTGTGTTTTATATTTATATAAAGTTAACCAATACATAGATGACAAAGATGCCTGAAAACTTCTGTATAGCCACCACCCGGCACCTTACAAGCAAACAAATGTAACCAAACCAAATATTGTAAAACTCACAGCTGAAAAAATTAAACCCTCCACGTTTCAAGTGCGTTCATCTTGTAGAGATAAATTTCCGAGCACACGGTAGATTCATTACTAGTTATAAATATTGTTTATTGACGATTAAAATTATCTTTTCAGACTTATTTAAATACATTTTCTGCGAATTTGAGTTTATCTGAAAAAAAGCGGATAAATCCTTTAATAACCTTTAATATTAATTGATGTTTTTTTTAAGTGATTAAGTATAAATATAAATAACTGTATATTGTTATATAGGTAATAGTTTGTCGATAACCATGTCAGGATTCCCGCGTTACAGGCTAGCCCTAGTGCGGAGTCCACTGGAAATCATATGTCACTCAAAATTATAGCAAATAAAGATTTTGTATTTTATATTTGTATCCGCGGTGCACACCTGAGGTTCGAGTCATGCAAACAAAATGTATTAAAGAAAGTAAAAAAGGGGCACAAACGGAATCCAAATCAGCCACACGTTACACGTTCAAATAGTAAAAAGCGCTTGGCATAAAATAGTCGAAGGGAGTAGGGGTGAACTCCATCTGCCGCCCACCTGCCTTCCAAGGGATTTGTGGACATTGACCTAAGTTCTTATAAGAAGCAGACACAATCCGATTATAAATACTTATTCTAGTATGATTCTGCTTGTAAAATTGAACGGAAATTCTATTGGAATTGACACAGGACTTTTTATTAGGTTTTACTGAGGCGATGGGTTGACGACTAACGTCAACCCATAATGTTATAGATAAAGATAAAAACATTTTATTGACAGTAATACATAAAACACATATTATTATTAATATTATCATTAAAAACAATACACAATTGAACACATAACTAAACTTTATAAACACTATTTTATTTTACTGGCAAATGGGATAGCCTCAGCTTTGTGCTGCACAGGGGGCCCTGCGCGGTTTTCAGCGTATCTCATACTCGAAAATAGGTGTTCGTCGAGTAGAAAAAAAGAGGTCTACAGCGGGGTTACTTTACACAAAGTTACAAATTTCCGCAGAGCATAAAAAGTAAAAAGTACTATATAAAGTAATGGTTGGACTCGAGTAGTTTAATTGGGGAAACTGTTTGTATATGAATTAATAAAATAAATAAATATATTGTTGTCACACAAGGAGCTAAAGAGACCCATTGTATACGAAGTAGTTTTACTCCCGAGCTTTAGCGTGGGAGTCAATAGAAACTGAGTTATTATTATACTTTTTTCTACGATTGTGAGATAATAAAATTAATAATTTCATCAAAACATTTTGGATAATAATAATAATATATGGGACAACTTCCACACACGGTCATCTGATCCCAAACTAGGCTAGAAGCCTGTACTATGGTAACCAGATGACTGATATACATACTTATATAAGCTTATAACACCCAGACACAGATCAAACAGACATGTTCATGCATACAAATGTTTGACCTGGGATCGAACCCGGGGCCTGCGGCACAGAAAGCAGAGCTACTACCGTCTGAGCTAACGAGGCTGTCAATAAGTATCTTACACAATACGTGCGATACCAAAAAAAAAATCTCTTGGTTGGCTAATCTCGTTGGTAACAGACCAATATTAAAAAGAAATTTACTTTATCCCCTAGAGTCTGGAGTATGAAAATTTATTTTAGCTCTCCCGCTCTGGTACTCAACAAAGATTGACTTTTTGAGCGAGAGCTTTTATTATTAGGGGTAAGGTCTCGTTTAATTCATCGCAATTCGATCACAGCGCGCCGCGCCGTCAGCAATTTAGGTACCCTACGCTGCCCGTTTAAAAAAGGACCATCCTACGTAATATTTGGATGGCTTTGAGTTTTTCCTAAATATTGATAATAAAAGTGCTGTTACCGAAGCTACGACTGATTTCTAATTAGATATTATGTCATACAAGTGTAATACAAGCAGCTTCGCCAACTCGCAATTACGAAACACGGGAATTTTATACCTAAACTTTGACACCCTCTTTGGACCGCTTAGAATGTGAAGTCTCAAAGATCCTTTCTTAGCACACGTCGGGACCACGAAGAGAACCTACATTCCACGTTTTAAGTCTCTAGGAACAGTGGTTTGGGTTCTGCGTTGCATGTCAGTGAGTCATATATAGTGATTATCTGTTAAGAATATAATTCCGTACTTAGTCGCAACTGCGACTTATTTACTGTTTTTTTTTTGATAACATTACAATGTCACGACAATTTGCTCATTTCATAACCCTATTACAAACCCTAATTTCCGTTACCTTACAAAGAAAGTTAGTTATTGTGCATTTGCATCGATTATAATCTACCATCGATTAAATGAAACTTTCGACAAACCGACGGAAACACGATTTCAATCAGACTGTTTCAATAAAAACACCCGTTTGTAAGAAACCGATAATGAAATGGATTCTCTTGTTTACATTTCAATATTTTAGCATTTCGTTTAAAGAATAGTGTTGTCATTGATGCTTTAAGTAAAACTATTAACCAAATAAGAAGTAGCAATTTAAGTAAATTACATTTTACTTATTAAATTTTCGACTTTGGACGAAAATTTAATATAAAACCCAAAATAATATAAAAACATACATTCACGCCTTTTTCCCGAAGGGGTAGGCAGAGGTGTACCCAGGACTCAGTCCCACAGTAGATACACCCACATTTCGCCAGTATGTTATTGGTCCCATGTAATAGGGGGCGAGCCTATTGCCATCTACCGGGCACAATTCCAGACTCCAGACAGCTATTGAGACAAAATAATATATGTTTTTTGACAACTAGGTTTTTTTTAAATATAATGAAGTTATATTTAAAATATAAGTATTTTGGACTAAATATAATTAAGAAACTAGTTAACTAGCGTCTTGTTCCAAATAATGTCAGTGTATATTGGAAATATGCTCTGATATTAATTGGAAATAAGGAATTATATATTTAGGTATAAGGAATTCTTTGGTCACAGGCCTCTTAACGAGTGTTATAATAATGAATACAAAAGATAGGGAGAGAATTTAACAACTAATTAAAAATTCTGACTTTACAAACACAAAATGAACTTTATAAAAGATAATCCAGCTTCAAAGATCAACTGATCGTACATTGACTCGCGGTGCACGGGCGCAGGTGGCGGCGCGGCGCGTGCGACGCACCTTGCGAGATGCCAGATTGCGACCATTGTCTGTTTTTACCGCATTCATGTTAAGATAAACGACTGTGAATCAATTGTGCACTCGCTTTAGTTAGTTATCTCTTATTGTCTCATTAAGTATATTGCTTACTAGAAAAACTCTTATAACAATTAAGGCACAAAGTAATATTTTAGAGATAACGTGGATTATGTACCTAATAACATTAGAACGTCAAAACCCAAATAATTGGCTTGATGATAGTTAAGAGTCAAAGAACAAAGAAAAGTATATCCAGTATTAATATTAAGAATGAGGTCATTAAGATATTCAAATAAAGTACACAATTCTGGGATAGGCCATTTATTTATATGGAAAACAATGTGACGTCACGGTTAACTGATCACGCTGGTGTGCTAAGCATCTCACCAAAGAGTCCTTCAAATTAATCATATTAGTGTGCATGATTCATTTAAATATTGATATAAAAATATCCCAACTGTCTGTGTTTCTGTGACGTAGACACGTGAGTCAGACGCGGGACAATGCGTTGATTCATTTATTGTTAGTACCGTGATGGGCTTAAACAAAGGCTCAGGGCGAGAGATTATGCCTATACGGTGCTTGTCACTTTCCTACCAACTGAGCATTTTGCGGACATGACGAAAGTTTCGCGCCCTTAAGAGGTTACATGAAGGGTGATATTTCCATACAAACGTATTCCCTTGTTTCCTCCCTAGATAACTGCGTCACAGCAATGGTTTTTTTTTATAAAATCTAAGTCTTCAGTGAGCATGTCCCTGTCATTTTCATTTTTCTACAAACTCATTGTTAAATGAAGTATGACCCTTTAAAAA
Source organism: Hemistola chrysoprasaria (assembly GCA_947063395.1). NCBI lineage: Eukaryota > Metazoa > Arthropoda > Insecta > Lepidoptera > Geometridae > Hemistola > Hemistola chrysoprasaria. Next base: position 5,433,009 of record OX346733.1, on the reverse strand, counting down.
CATGAAAAACTGTCCCAGTTTTACTCGCTTAATTAGACGTTCCCTAGTAATAAATGAACAGTTAAGGAAAAAAAATAAAATAACAGGGACATAGCCTAATTCATCTTCTAATTTTCAAGATATAAATTTATGGATAAAATGAATTATTCTTGGAGGAAACAGGGGAATACAAAACATCAATTTCGTAAATTTGCCATATGATTGTGTCAAATTGCTAAGAGGTCCTGTATCCTGTTAATACGAGCAGAAAGGAAGCAAGAGCAAAAAGGGAATGGTGTGTCGCCAGTCTATCAGTCAATTTATTTATTGACTTAACTAGCTGTGCCCCGCGGTTTTACCCGCTAGACATCGTTGCCGTGGGAATATCTGGATAAAAAGATACAATGTGTAATTCTAGGGTCTAAGCTACAAATTTTAGCCCAATCGGTTCAGTAGTTATAATATTGATGGTTCAATAGTCTCCACAAACTTTAGCATTTATAAATAGGTATATTAGTAGGTTTATAGAAAGCTTACTGTTTAGCTAGGTGACAATTATGAACGTTCCACGTCGCTAGTGAGATGTGCTCAGTTGCTCGGTCACCCTGCAATTTGCTAATCTCTAATTTGTCGCCAGCGCTACGGTTGACGGTCCATACACTCCGGTCATCTTGTTAACGGGCCTTACCAACTGGGCCGTGGGTGAAGATAACTGTTGCTGTAATCAGCCTCATTAATGACCGTGTCACATAGGGCGGGTCGGGCCGCACCGCATCACGACATAAGAAAAATCCACCTTCATCACTTTATTACATTTTTTTTTATGTTACTGTTTGACAAAACGAGCAAATCAGGTGCCTGATGGTAAGCATCATGATTGCCTATATCAGACACAGTGCCACCCAGTGCACTAAGCCTATCGCCCTGAGATATTATTTGTTGAATCTCATCATGCCCAGTAATTTCGCTGGTAACATTGCCCTTCAGACCGGAACACAGTAATGTTTGCACATTACTGCTTGTTTTTGTCTTACGCTACGCTTGCCGGTGCGTGGTCTCCAATCGAGAACTTTACAGCCCCATCGGCCATCAGTTATACGTGCTATGTGCCCTGCCCATTGCCACTTCAACTTGCTAATCCTCTGGGTTATGTCGATAACTCGTTCGTCTACTACGTTACTCTAACTTCGTTCGTCTACGGTTCTCCTCATTTCTGATTCTCGATCTCGCAGAGAAATCCCGAGCATAGCCCTCTACATAGCTCGTTGCGCTATTTTGAGGTTACTGATAAAACCCACACTAAAAGACAACCAAACCGATATTGAAGTCGGCACAACATGGCCATCACCTTCGTCTTGTCTTGAGAAAATCGATAAAGTTCATATAAAATGTAAGGAAGTGATGTAAACGAATTTTTGTTATGCGGTGCGGTGCCTCCGTGGCGTAGAGGGCGCATGCTCGACTGCCAATCAAGAGGTCCCGGGTTCGATCCCCAGGTCAGGCAGTGTTAAATATTGGATTTTTCCATTAGGAATTATCTCAATAACTGCCTGGAGTCTGGAACTGTGCCCGGTAGATGGCAATATGCTCGCCCCCTATTACATGGCACCAATAACATACTGGCGAAATGTGGGTGTATCTACTATGGGACTGAGTCCTGGGTACATCTCTGCCTACCCCTTCGGGAAAAAGGCTGTTATGTTATGCTATGGTGCGGTGCCTGTCGCGGCTGTAGTGTGCGGGAGCCTATATGTAGCACTAGTTTAACTTGCAGTCATTCTTGAGGAAAACACTTCAATCAGCCGAATGGTCCCTGTTGAATCAATATTCAAATCATTATCATCATCATCAGACTACAAGACCAATGAAGAATGCGATGAAAGTGGAAGAAGCGAAAGTCGTGTGTCAGGAACGTAACGAGTGAAGAGGGCTTCACTCATGGCATACCCCTACAGGAGCAAGGCTTTTTATATATGTTCATATACATAAATGAACAATATACTTATATATAAAGCACGTATCATCATCAGCCGTAGGACGTCCACAGCTGAACATAGGTTGCGTATACTGATATGCGAAAATATGTGCGCTAACGTGCTTCCCTTAAGGCATGTTGGTCATAATTTCTTCTCCTCTTGTTTGCTCAAAAAGTCCGTCATTGTTGCGTACCAGAGCGGGGCTAAATAACTTGCAACCTCTAGGGGATATAGTAAATTTCTTTTTTGTCTGTTAACCAAAGAGTTTATATTATTTTGGTGTCGCACGTATAAGATTTTAGCCAAAATAGCCAAAATATTATGATAAAATTAATAATTTTCTTTCCTCACAATTGTAGTGAAAAGTAGAGTACCTAACATACAAACAAACAGACGCTAAAAACTATTATGCCTTACTTAAACTAAACTACCTCGTATACCTACTATGGGTCCCTTTAGCCTATTGTGTTAACAGTCTATTATATTTACGAAAAGATTTACAGAAAGTAGTATAATTTACAATTTGCACACTCTTAGCTTAAACAAACTGTACAATAATGTTAGTAAGTATCTAATCGTTCTCACTCTTACACTTGCAGTGACATCACAGATAGACTCTGCTTGCCACATACGAGTAAGATGAGCGTTTTCAGTATACCTATTTTGTTTCGCAGTGAAATTGTTTGCGAAGATTCGGAACATCCCAGAATGATAACTATAAAATAGCTATGTACCTAATGTGGTTTTTGCATACACTTGTAGTAGGTATATCTACTCGATGTGAGATGCGACAGGATGTGAACGGGAAGCCGCGGTCCGCCGCAGAATCCCAGCTATCTTATCAGAACTGTGATAGCAGCGAACATTCTGGCAAGTGACGTAGATATCGGTATATTAATTATTTTTGCAATAACAATATCTCGAGGCTCCCATAGTTTTGTCGTATAGTATTTCCACTTGGATCCATAGATTAGTAATAATGATAAAAATACATCATCATCATCATCTCAGCCGTTGGTAATCCACTACTGAACATAGGCCTCCCCCATAATGGGGGGTTTTGCCAAATACTCGACACGCTTGGCAGGCGGGTTGTCGAGCGCAGTTGGATAGTTTTTACAGAGAACGCTCCTGCCCGTCCTCTGGATCTGTTAACCCTTAGTCGGCTCTTACGACAACTACGGGAAAAAAGCCTACGTAATAATGCAATTAACAATGTTGTACGAATAAAAAAACAAAGTTAAAAAAAAGTAATACCTACTTACGAGTAAGGGTGCATCTTTGTACTCCTACTGCCTTTTAACTCCAAAGCATCCAAAAAGACATGGATGATTTCTGCGAATAAAGATATGAGCGAGAGAGGAGCGAGTGCGGAGATGACGGATGATAGATTGGAGTGGCGGAAGAGGACGTGCTAAGCCGACCGCCTGGTGTTAGATAAGGACAGGAAGAAGAAGAAGAAGCACAAATCCAAACAAACATACACATTTTCCACACCCTATCCCACGGTAACGTTCAAATTTTTGCTGAATTTAGTTTAGTGGCGAAGGTATTTTTTTTTTTTATGATAATGAGTGACAAGACGAGCAAATCAGGTGCCTGATGGTAAGCATCATGAGATAATGTAAGGTACAGATATGTCCATAAAAAATTACTTTGCTGGAGTATTATTTAAGTTTTTACATAACAGGAAATCTTAACCTATTGATGTCGATCAAAATACCATCGATAAGTAAATTAACCCAAAAATTATCCATAGGTATAGCAATATTATACAAATGCATGCAAAGAGACATCCTGCCGAATTATCGGATATATACAAACATTAGCATAGGTTAATACAAAACTTTGATAAACAATTCTAAATCCAAAGGAAATTGGCCCTTTAGTAGAAAGAAAACTTTTTTGTGTCAAAGGTCTCTAAAGGATGTTTAAATTGCAGAGATTTTGTATCGATATCGAAGAGTTCCGTTATTAAATTGTCTTGTTAAGTATTTACATATTCATAAATACAAATTATCTTTTTGGGGTTAATGAATATGAATGAGGTTTATAAGACCACAAAAATGTAGGGATCATCTTTTGTCGTAACCAAAATCTTTACAAACATACATTATTAGTTACATTAAAAAATTATATCCCATTAAACATAAATGTAAAAAAAGTCTAGCGACGCTTTCGTAACTTCTAATATACATCAAATAGAGATACAACACATCACTCCACGGAAAATCTGGAAATTTCTAGATTCAGTGGGCTTAAGCAGTGAATTATAATCCATACGGGCTGCCACAGTAGATCAGCTATGGTCGAAGCGGTTTCAGGTCCCTATGGATGATATAAATAATAATAATAATATCAAAAAAGTATAATAGTAGATAGGTTAATTCCAGAAAACACCGTTTGCAGTGATGTATTAAGATAGGTAGACCCATAACTTATCAAATTGTAAGTTAACATCAATGAATGCAAATATCCTTATATCAAATTTGGCAAAACCGCTCAGTAAATTCTTCATAGCTATTCTGTGATTCTGTGATCAAGCTATTTTGTGCTTTTAACATACATTCACGCCTTTTTTCCCGAAGGGGTAGGCAGAGGTGTACCCAGGACGCAGTCCCATAGTAAATACCCCATAGTAGATAGTATGTTATTGGTCCCACGTAATAGGGGGCGAGCCTATTGCCATCTACCAGGCACAGTTCCAGACTCCAGGCAGATATTGAGATAATTCCTAAGGGTAAAATCCAATATTTAACACTTTGCCTGACCTGTGGATCGAACCCGGGACCTCTTGATTGGCAGAAGAGCACGTGACCACGTGCCGTGCTTTTTACATTTGCCTTCAAAATATGAGTCAAAATACTCAGTCAAAATATGACTGAAGATAATTTATCTACTGCCGGACATACCTATTCCATGGAATATGAAACATGACTCATGACAATAACGAGTAAGATTACAACAACTGACAATGACAACTACACGATATTCTGTGTCAGTAGCTAGGCAGTCGGTAGTGGCCAGTGGAAGTGGTGTCATAAGGCTTCTCTCATCAGCTCGGGTTACCTTCCGACCGGACATCGGGGCACACGAGCCGGCTCTCGACCGCAATACTAAGGGATACCTGTTCTACTATGTACTTAACTCGATTACTTGATGTACTTTTTTAAGGTTATGAGTGGTTATAATATGCAGTATGAGAATAACAAGAGTTGCATTAGTTTTGCTAAATTGGTTAAATCGGCAATTGACTGAAACGTTATTTTTAACAGGATTCTTAATAAAGGTATATTAAACTACACTAAATCAGGGCATCTAAATTAGCGAGTATGGGATTTTTTGCCTTACTGTTATTACACTACACTTATTCAAGGGTTAGGGGCATTAATTTAGTGTAATGTAATAGTCTTAGATCATACAAACAATCTAAGGTAATAGGCCTTTTAGCGATACTTTTGTAAAATCGAAATTATTTTTGTATCTAGTTCCACGTGGAGAAATCTCTCAAATTCGTGGTGCTATACTCAAATTATACTTAACTACGACTTATAACGACAACCTATGTTAACCAGACAGATTTCCCGCCAAATAGAAACTCCGAATAAACAAACATCAGTTGCCGTTGCCCAGAGGGTAGTTTGTCAGGCCGCATCATTCTACGAACGCACCTATTTATCCTACATAAAAACACTACCCTTTACTAAAGAAGGCTTATTAGAAAGTCAATCGGTTAAAAATAGGGCCAATGATGCCTGGAAACTTCTGCATAGCCATCACGAGGCACCTTCCAAACAAACGAATGTAACCAAACCAAATACTGTAAAACAATCAGTTGAAAAAATTAAGCCCTACCAGTTTCTTGTGCGGTCTTCTTGTATAGGTATTATTCTGAATGAACGATAGATTTATTACAGTTTATCTTCATTGACATGCAAAAGTGTCAGATTGGTCTAATTGAATAAATATTTTTGAGTTTTGAGTTTGCATCAGTTCTGTAAAGTATCTCTTTCCTATACAGGTATATCTTTTCTAAATAGATCGATGATTCTGACGAAGTCCTAACCGCCAAGGAGTTGTAACCGGCATATTGACATACGGTTAGATAGGGCACTCGCCACTCGCCCTCACACGTTATCTGTCATATCCCTTGAAGACGTTAGAGTCAACGAAGCGGAGCGGCAGATGCCAGCACATCTGGCCAGGCAGTCACTGACCGCGCCCGCCGCTGTCCTAGCACTTTCTACTCTCTGAGCTATGAGCTAGATCAGATACCTGCTTCATTTAACGCTTTTTGCGGTGTAAAGAGATATATCTATTAGATATAATCGACGCAAACACCTGCCTAATAGCAAAACGGGAATGTTTTTGAATGAAATAAAATGAAATGATATTTATTTGCAAGAAACATGGTCATAATACAAGTTATCATAGTCATAATATAAAATAGGTACGACATATTTCATCAGCTATACAAATTTCAAAGCTTATAGTCAATAGAATTAAATACCATACTACCTACCTTTTTGTTCTGGGATGAGAAGTATAGATATTATCACTATCACATACATAACATAACATACGTTCACGCCTTTTTCCCGAAGGGGTAGGCAGAGATGTACCCAGGACTCAGTCCCATGTAGATACACCCACATTTCGCCAGTATGTTATTGGTCCCATGTAATAGGGGGCGAGCCTATTGCCATCTACCGGGCACAGTTCCAGACTCCAGGCAGTTATTGAGATAATTCCTAATGGAAAAATCCAATATTTAACACTGCCTGACCTGGGGATCGAACCCGGGACCTCTTGATTGGCAGTCGAGCATGCGCCCTCTACGCCACGGAGGCAGTCTCACTATCACTATAGGTATATATTATAAAATCCAAAATGACTCAGTGACTGACATGCAACGCAGAGCCCAAACCACTGATCCTAGAGATTTGAAACTTGGAATGTAGGTTCTTTTTGATGTCTGGACGTGTGCTAAGAAAGGATTTTTAAAAATTCACATTGTAAGGGGTCCAAAAAGGGAGTCATAGTTTTGGTATAAAACTGACATATTTCATAATTGCGAGCGCGCAAAGCCGCTGTTCTTACACTGTAATTAATATAATTTATTGTGCGTTAAAACAATAACTAAAAATAAAAAAAATATACATATTTTTTTGTCAATAACCTTTAATAAAACACATTCCTCTTCAACTGTACCTTTCACTGTTTTCATAAAATTTAAGGAATGTGTCTATAGCAGGATCTCTTGGTAGGTATTTATCAAGCAGTGTATATTGGGACTAGTGCGTAGCGTGCCCAACCCTACTGAACTTGGATTGGGCTGTGTTAATTGTGACCAGAGATGCAGATAGCTTATTTATTTATCCTGGAATTTTTATTTTAGGTATGTAAGATTTCGAATAGAACCTAAATAAGAGGCATTTTGCATTTTAATAGAATTCATCATCGTCACTGCTGAACATAGGTCTCCCCTTCTGATAACATAGGTTATCAGGTCGTATGTCCATCTTGTGAGTGGACGTCCTACGCTACGCTTGCCGGTCCGTGGTCTCCATTCGAGAACTTTACAACCCCATCGGCCATCAGTTCTACGTGCTGTATTTTAATGGAATTATGATTCGTAAATAATATAGGTAAGTAGTACCTTTTTTATTTTTTTTATGATAGGTGGTGACAAGACGAGCAATTCAGGTGCCTGATGGTAAGCATCATGATTGCCCATATCAGACACAGTGCCACCCATTGTTTTAAATTTCAAAATTCTGCGTGGCACTGCACTGCGCCTGTCACCCTGAGTTATTAGTTGTTGAACCTCGTCATGCCCAGTAATTTCGTTGGTAACATTGCCCTTCATACCGGACACACAGTAATGTTTGCACATTACTGCTTGGCGCATGAATAACTGGCAAACCTACTTAGTTCCTACTTCCATACTCGTAATACGCACGTGTAAAAATAACAACTAACAACGAATTACCCAAAGGTTACTAACCTTTATCAAATTCTAATAAGAACGGATCTCACAAAAGTAGGGTGAACCACCCAATTGTCGGCAGTTACGTAAGCAATCGATCGCACCTGGGTGGACACCTGCCGAGGCGACGCGCGCTTCTCTCTTGCCGCGCGTAAAAACCATGTTACCTCATTTTAATCCGATGAGCTGTTTTTGTGGATTAAATTCTGCTATACAAATTATCCTACTATTCCTATACTACTTCCTACTTATATTACAAATGCGAAAGTTTGTGTGGATGGATGGATGTTTGTTACTCTTTCAAAACTACTTAACCGATTGGGCTGAAATTTGGTATGTAGATACTTAGTCTAAGTTTAGACCGTTCAATAACACATTGGGCACTTTTTATCCCGAGAACGAAGACGACGCGGGTAAAACCGCGGGGCACAGCTAGCATTATAAATGCGAAAGTTTGTGAGGATGGATGGATCGATGTTTGTTACCCTTGACGCCAATACTACTGAACAGATTGGGCTAAAATTCGATATGTAGATAGTTTAGACCCTGGAATAACATATAGGGTACCTTTTACATGGGACCAATAACATACTGGCGAAATGTGGGTATATCTACTATCTGTCTACCCCTTCGGTAAAAAGGCGTGAATGTATGTTATGTTTTATATCCACGAGAACGAAGAAAACGCGGGTGAAACCGCAGAGCACAGCTAATCACTATATATAATAAAATCCTAAATGACTTACTGACTGACATGCAACGCAGAGCCCAAACCTATCCTAGAGATTTTTGAAAATTTATATTCTGAGGGGTCCCAAAAAGGCGTCAAAGTTTTGGTATAAAACACCCATATTTCATAATTGCGAGCGAACAAAGCTGCTGTTCATACAGTAGTAAGCTATAAAATGATCACATTTTCATATATTAATGTCACGAGCCGTAATAGTTTCGCACGTTTATCTTATTTACGTATGTAATAATTATCCTATTATTGGATTCTTATGGGAAAAACGTGACGTGTGTATTAATTAACACAACTCATGATGTTATGTCATTTTATATTCTATAGTCATTTAGTCATTATAGTCATTTTATATCCTAGTGTAAGATCGGCTTGAAATAGCTAAAACTTTTGGTTTGTGATTGATTTATGCAATGATATAAGATTCCTAATAAGACACAATAATTAACTAGATAGATAGATAAATGCTTTATTGGTACACCACAACAAGAACTTCTTAAAACTAATAACAATTAATAATAACTAGTGTTCCAATGGGCGATCTTATCGCTAAGAGCGATCTCTTCCAGACAACCGGGCAGGGAGAGGAGAGAACTGTAATAAACATTTGGTCGGTGGTGTTACAGAGTCTTTTAAATAAATAAATATAGAATCATGAAGGTGACTAAAATACACTAGGTTGGCTCGCTGTCTCGTTCGCACTTAGTTTTTTTTCTCGTCTCAAATTCGTTGCGGTTTCATGTACTGGTGTCATTCAGTCACGTTGTCTGTTTTATGTACAGATTTATACTTTTAATATTCAAACAAATACACAATCAACCACATCACGCTTTTTTTCCCGAAGAAGTAGACAGTAGAGAAGTAGACTGCCTTGGTGGCGTAGAGGGCGCATGCTCGACTGCCAATCAAGAGGACCCGGGTTCGATCCCCAGGTCAGGCAGTGTTAAATATTGGATTTTTCCATTAGGAATTATCTCAATAACTGCCTGGAGTCTGGAACTGTGCCCGGTAGATGGCAATAGGCTCGCCCCCTATTACATGGGTCCAATAACATACTGGCGAAATGTGGGTGTATCTACTATGGGACTCAGTCCTGGGTGCACCTCTGCCTACCCCTTCGGGAAAAAGGCGTGAATGTAAGCTGCTATGTTTGAAGTAGACAGATATGTACTCAGGACTTAGTCCCATAGTAGGTACACCCACCTTTCGCCAGTATTTTATTGGTCCCATGTTAATAGGGGGTGAGCCTATTGCCATCTACCGGGCACAGTTCCAAACTCCAGGCTGTCATTGAGAAAATTTCTAATGGAAAAATCCAAATAACACTTTGCCTAATCTGGGGCAGTCTTACTTTTATAAACCTTTGTATATAAAAGACTTGCAATCAGAAAACCCATTTTTTTTTCTTGAAATGGCGCGTAAAGTAACGGTCTCTAACGTCTTCTGGTTCTGTCAGACGTCTTTTGACGACAAAAGGGGGCGTCTTCGCGCACATGACGTTTATTGACAGTAAATGCGGAGGGCTGAAACTGGGTTACATTACCCTGTTTTATATGAAATTGAGTATTTGAATATTATTGTAATTAATAATTGCATAAATGGAAAGATCATATATAAGATTCGTAAGAAAACTATTATTAGTTTTTTTTCGTTATAATTACAAAGTTATATCAAATTAAAAAAACATTTTTCATCCAGTACCGAAAACACGCCGATAGTACCCGAACGAGTTCGTGATATTATAAGCATTGCAATGCCGCCAGCATCTTGGGTACGCTGCTATCTGATAACGGTTTAGAGCACTTGCATTTAGACATGTCGGCAATTTCGAAGTGTAAAGTAGCATATTATATATCATAGTGACATATTAATGATTATTATTATTTGAATGAATTGTGACATTTTTAATAGGTATCCGAATTATGGCATTTATATTGATTAATTATTAAGTAATATTATTGAATGTTTTATTTTTAAGTTTATTTTAATTAATTTGTCTAATTTGTTTAATTTTATATTATTATGTAATTTCAAACACAATACTGATTGTTAATGAATTAAATAAATGAAATGTGTAATTTAATATAGTAAGTTGGTAGCTATAGAATTGTATAGCCATTTTTCAATAAAGGCAGTTTGCCCACAAAAAAATCGATTGTTCCGAGTTGATTACCAAAGACAAAATAACCTAACATGATATTAATTTGGGTAGTTATCAATAATTTTAGCGAGCTTTCAGACGAGCGACGCCGACGTGTGTACTGTTCTTTTGCATACAAATTAGCGCCCGACCACAACGCCGCGTTAGCCTCGCGTTGAAGTTGATATTACGCAGACGTTCGTCTGAAAGCTCGCTTATTAACTTATATTTACTTCTTACATTTTAAATCTACGAGTACGACTTAGAATTAATTATGTTAATGCATTTTTATACCTACCTAATTACGAATTAGATACAAAACAACCGTATTTCAAGGGATCTGGGAAGAACTGCCTTTTGGTCCACAGCATCCGCTTTTCCAGTTTCGTACTTCATAAATATATATTTTTTTAGGCAAATAAATAATTTTATGATTTTTATGAATTATGAATAAAGAGTTATGATAAATTAATAATAAGGCTATGTCACACAGTAGACCTCTTCTCTATTGAAAAAGCTTAACTAATGTTAAAAGTTCTTTTATAAAATTCCATGTCATTACCCGCTCTGTTTTTATATATTTTAAAAAACGAAGACAGTGACCATGATCTGAACCGTTGACCGGAGACAGGGACAAAGGAAGCAGGAGATAGGGGTGCGCAGGCGCAGCGGGAATTGCCGCGCCACCTGTGCATACGCCGACGCATTCGACTTGATACTTTTGTCCTTCGATCAGTTAGAATATTAACCTTTGTTGCCCGTCTGTCTGTCTGTCTGTCTGTCCGTCTGTTAAGGCGCTTTTTAACGGGGACGCGTAAAGGTATCAAGAAATTGATATCAACTACTAAGATCTGCGGTCCCTTGTGGCTGTGAAAAAATCTTAGTTAATGCAATCAAAAGTTATGGCCATTTTACTACATTAAATTTTCAACTAATATATGGCTCTTTAATTTATGAAATAGCATTATATAATATGAAAATAAAATGCTTTTATTTTTATTTTATTTTACTTTTATTAAAACGGTTACACACCAATTACATTAATTAAAGATACATTAAATTTAAGAACTCCCTCGGTGGCTCCCTTGGTGGTGACTGCCTCGGTGGCGTAGTGGGCGGACGCTCGACTGCCAATCAAGAGGTCCCGGGTTCGATCCCCAGGTCAGGCATAGTGCTAAATATTGGATTTTTCCATTAGGAATTATCTCAATAGCTGCCTGGAGTCTGGAACTGTGCCCGGTATATGGCAATAGGCTCGCCCCCTATTACATGGGACCAATAACATACTGGCGAAATGTGGGTGTATCTACTATGGGACTGAGTCCTGGGTACACCTCTGCCTACCCCTTCGGGAAAAAGGCGTGAATGTATGTTATGTTATGTTATGTAAATTTAAGAATAAAATATTTACGAAATAAAATGTCAAACAAAATAATTAAAATAATAACGTAAAAATATATTAATCTACAAAAAATAGACAAAAAGAAAATAATAATAATTGATCATAAAAAAATACAATAATAATAATAAAACATCTAAATTCTATGACTGACCGAAGATCTAAGCAAAATTAATGATATTTTTTTACACATAAAAAATTTTACAATAAAATCCTAGATAATTAATATAAGTATACAAAAGTGTGAGTGGAAATCTGTAGAAGTGAAATGTATTAATTTTATTAGAGTATCAAAAAGCTCAAGACGAGCTCATTACAAAAGCGGCAAAAGTAATGAAAGTACGTCGGTTGAGAGGAAGCTGCAGAGATTGACAACATTTTTCTATAGATTTATCAAAAGTTTATGCAATTTATAAAGAAAATCTTATACTTAAAAGGATTTACCTAAAGTGTAATAATAAGTTTATCCAAAAATGCACTAAAATACATTATCATTGTCTTTTTATTTATACATAATATTATGTATTAAAGATACCACCAGCGTTGACGCAGGTCCTATCTACAAAAATTACATGTTTCAAAATTCAAATTTTTATTCAAAACGCTCTTAAAAATAAAACTTTCTCCAAGATCACAATTTCTCAGCCACAGAACCATTACTTGGCTACCCCTGGATAGGGGCACCTGCGCTTGCGCACGTGCCAACTGTCCTGTCCCTCACCCTCCCCGCCCGCGACCTCACCCCCTCCACTTCCCTGCATCCGGGGAGGCTTTGTACGCTTCTTACTCCGGATTGAACGGTGACACGGCTATTTTAAGCTTGTAAAAAGGTTTTGTAGGAAGTAAGGAGGTAAAGATAGTACAAGTATATTGATAAATATAATATTATGTAGTATGTAGTGCCTATCTACATACGCATCCGAAGTCCGAAGAGGGCTTTTAAGCTTCAGATTTTTTTTAAGGATTAAATTGGATTTTTTACTGAATCTTTCTATTGTTATTTTCTAGAACCTAGTTGTCTTTTTACGTAATTACATGTAGTATTTTTTATATATTCAAAAATGTGGGTACGTGTGAACGAGAGGGCGAATTTGCTTTGGACAGCGATAATTTATTAAATTTTAATTTAGCTTGTTTAAGTTTAAGAATTTAGGCAGCAATTTCATTATCCAATTTTCAGAGCGCAAAATTCAGTTCGGCAGTGGTCTCGACTTCCTTGGTCCAACCATGGTCGCAATCGTGACAACTGGGATTTTTTTGTCCCAAAAAGAAATCTGCAAGACAAGCAAGAAAGGGTTTGTTGGTTGCAAGTTGGTTGTCTGCAGTATCATGGTGAATGATCATCTTTAGTTGTAATAGTGTCAGTTTATTGCTTGGATTTCATTTTCCTATGATCTTCCTTTTGTGGATTCTTAAAAACTTTTTCGTAAGGTACACTTTTGTGCGTAGTGTTAAACTCTACACAAAGCTGGCGTATGAAGAAAAAAACAATGTTTCTACTATATCTATTGAAACAGCACAATATCAGTTGCATTCATATTTTAACTGCAATGCTGATGCATCGCTATGCAGACATGCACTGACCAGTTACTAATGGCGCTTAACCGTAAAATCATCGCCTTAAATACCTTCGCCAAATACGTTAGCCAACGGTCGAAATGACCCGCCGGCAAAACTGTATCAATGAACCTAAACACAAAGCGAATCATTAAAAAGAGACCGTCTATTGTCTAGTGGACAACCGAAACTTTCCCATAAAGGACTAAGGACCAAGTACAAAACATAGAACGTTACAATTTGCAAAGAAACTAGAACGTTCTCACGCACGCAAAAATTTCACCGATAGACGAACGTCCGAACCTTTCAAAATAGGAACTGAATAGGCGACGAACAATAAAATAGATTCGCGAAAGGATTTACAAATAATGCGATGTAAGAAAGGGGTGGCATTGTATAGGTGAGGTCAGTCGGGTCAGCTAAGACGCGGGGATGACCCCCATCACTCAGCTTAAACTGGCGTAAAGGGTTGTCGTGACCCCTGTCTCTGTGACGAGGTCAGCGCGGGTTGGCTACCTGCGTCCGTCGCGACCTGCCCACTGAATGGACAATTAAAACGAGATCCCTGCACTAACGGTTGTAATTCGGGAAATCGCGATAACCTCTACCTTTAACGGTTGATTTAGTGAAACTTGTACGTATTACGTAACCTATTTGTAATTGACTAAAGACTATTTATTCTGTTATACAGGGGAAAGTCTTAACAAACCTGGATCATTTATTTAGGTACCTATTTACTCGTATTTTTGTAATACGATTTGATACATTACGCCGTGTTTTTCTTTGTCGTTCACAAATTATATTGATTTTGGTTAACGGTTTTTATTTATCAAATACCATAAGATTTACAATGCCCAAATAGACGTCCGCATTCTTGCCAAATTTTATTTTGTATTCACAGTCTCACAGAGAGTATATCAAAATTCAAAATTATTCGTACATTATTTTCCAAGTGTCCACCTTACATTTGCAATCAATATCATTCATACCGTGACGTATAACGGCCATACATCAAAAGCAAACAAAGTCTATCCATTGTGCTCCTTATTATTAAAATCAAATAGATTCGCCAAAGGATATTGTGCTTCGAGTCCGTTACTCGGACAATGCAAAAAATAGAGCATAGAAAACTGTTTCCCATAAAAATTGTAGCGAAAAGGGTTTGGTCATAGATAGGGCTTTGTTATGGACAGTGAGAATTCGCGTGGTCTTAGATACCGTAGATGCACACAATGGGTCAGTGAAGCCAAGACAGTTGGTTCATTGTGGTCGAGTATCGCAGGGTTATGCAAATCAGTTGGCGAGAACAATAGCCTTCGTGAGATGCTCACGAGACGGACAGATTTGTTGAGGCGTTGTTTATTGACGATGAATAATAAAGTGATATGGAATCGACGTGGCTAAAATACAAATTATAGACTTTTTTGTCTACTAATGTCATGATACTCTATTTTAAAAATGCCATCTGTAAAGACAAATAAATTCAGTACCTATTTCCTTGAGAATGGACCAATTTTCACTTTAACTTATATCAAATATATCTCTCCTTTTATGACCCAGTGTTATTATGATACTAATTATAGGCGTAGCAAAAAAAATATTATGGCACAGTGGCACTAAACGGCTCCTAGAAGGGAAACCTAACGGCCGCAGAAGTCGTGGCCGACCCAAGTTGATGTGGATGGATGGTGCCGAGGAGGACCTGAGGACGATCGGTGTCAGGAGCTGGAAGCAGCAGGCACAGAACAGATCGAGCTGGGGAAATGTTCTTGACCAGGCCAAGGCCCACCCCGGGCTGTAGCGCCTTAGATGATGATGATGACAGTTGCACTAACTTACTTTAAAAATAACTAAGTGAAAGTTAGCTGGTGCAACTCAGTCCAAGTCTATGATAATAACACTGAAATCCATGCACAGATTAGTTTATTTTAGAAATATAAAAATAAGGAATACAATTTAACATCATCAGTCTGCCAATAAGATTCTTAAATAGAATAAAAATTCTACTTAAAATTAGAATAAAAATTCTACTTAAAATTAGAATCAAAATTCTACTTTAAACAGAATCAAAATTTCAATTATACTATTTTATATATATAGAATAAGGTGAACGCATATCGGAGCCGAACGCGCCGAATGAAACGAATTTATGATGAAATCGAGTGTATCCCACTATTTCCATGGAAATACAAAATAGAAAAAGTGGGACTAGCGTTTTTTCCAAATTATATCCCATTGTTTCTATTGCGGAAAAAAAACGTAGTTGTGTTATTTGAGAATCTGTTATCTAAGAAGTAGAAGTATCTGAATTCTAAGAATTTAATGAATATAATAAAACAAAAACACAACTTATCGTTACTAAAAAAAATGGAGAACAAAGATCTAAAAAGGAAATAAATAAATAGTTTCTATGTGCACGCCGTTATAAGAGGTAGTGTTTTTTTTTTTTGCGGCCGCCGACATCAATGTTATAAGTGGGAGAATCAGTCCCAGTTTTTTTATCAATAGAAATACCTAATGGAAAAAGTGGGATACACCCGATGAAATCATAAGAAACCTCATACATCTGCCCGCGTCGAATCGTCCGAATCGGTGCGGTGTGCGGGGTTACAATACAATACAATACTCTTTATTGAGACCAAACTTTATACAGATTAAACTTAAAAATAAAATAAACATAACATAACATACATTCACGCCTTTTTCCCGAAGGGGTAGGCAGAGGTGTACCCAGGACTCAGTCCCATATTAGATACACATATTTCGCCAGTACGTATGTTATTGGTCCCATGTAATAGGGGGCGAGCCTATTGCCATCTACCGGGCACAGTTCCAGACTCCAGGCAGTTATTGAGATAATTCCTGATGGAAAAATCCAATATTCATCAGGGGATCGAACCCGGGACCTCTTGATTGGCAGTCGAGCATGCGTCCTCTACGCCACCGAGGCGAGCGGATGAATAACTGGCAAAGGTGTGGTACTTTCCCAGGCGGCCCCCTGCAAAAGAGACCTACCACTACAAAAATGATGTGCGTTCAGGCTAAAACGACTTTATGTAACTCCATATTATTCATTTCCCCGCTCGTTAAGGAGACGTTTTTCTCCTCCCCATACATTTTCTTGTCAACTGATAACGAAACAAGCTCTCAAGGTGCGAACCGTTGACCTCAATCACCTACCAACCTTCCAATACACAGCTATTTTCAACTTTATCACCCTAGAAATAAAGCTTACTAATAAACGATGAAATAAATAGTCCATACATTAGGTACTTATGTACAAAATAAATAGTGCTGAGCTAAAAGCTTTATTGTAAAGTGGTAAAGTAGTTTTTCGTGTGGTCGATAGTTGTGGGTAATTTTGACCGGGTTATCGCTCAACGGGTTACCTTATCAGCACGGTTTGGTGCTCGGCAGATGCGGTAGGAAACAATCGATTATTTTAAGTGAATTTTAAAGTTTATCGGTGAGTAAACACCTTGTTAGAAGTAAATTTGTCTAAATAAATTTTCTAGGTCTACCACTTATTGTGTAGAAATACTGAGTTTCAAAACTCAGTCTTTTCAAAACTCAGTATTTTAACACGCGAAAAAGTAGTATACATAGTTTTCATACTTTTTTCATTTAACCCTACCATGGCAAACTAAATGGGGTTGCTTTCTTTAAATTACTAGCTGTGCCGCGCCGTTTCCCCCGCGAAGACTTCGTTCCCGTGGGAATATTGGGATAAAAAGTACCCCATGTATTATTATTAAGCTACCAGCATACCAAACTTCAGCCAAATCAGTTCAGTAGTTTTGGCGAGAAACATCCATCCATCCATCCTCATAAACTTTCGGATTTATTATAAGTATAATATAAAATAACATTAATAACATGTTTTTTATTTCTTTAAAGTGGTTACAAAATTATTCCTATACCAAGACTGTTCAAATATCACCTGAAATCGTTATCTTTACGTTATTTCACAATCTAAGCTCGTAAGGTACCCACATGGCACGGCCAAACTTCACTGCAATCGGTTCAGTGCTTTCGGCGTGAAGATCCAAAAAGTATACACACCCTCACAAACTTCCATATTTACAGCATTTACTTTCTAGC
This sequence comes from Hemistola chrysoprasaria, assembly GCA_947063395.1. NCBI lineage: Eukaryota > Metazoa > Arthropoda > Insecta > Lepidoptera > Geometridae > Hemistola > Hemistola chrysoprasaria. The sequence goes on along the minus strand of OX346733.1, from coordinate 5,415,126 downwards.
TGTGTCTATATGAATCAAAATTTATCATAATTGGTTCAGCAGCAGTTGCAATAACACACAGTACCCTGTGTGCAATAACACACAGTACCCTGTGTGCAATAACACACAGTACCCTGTATGTTATTGCAGGGTCTAAGCTATCTAAGTACAAAATTTTACCCTAATCGGTTAATTAATTTTGATGTGAAGAGTTAACCAACACATCGATGGTAGCAAAGCAGATACGGACATCAATATCTTTGCAAAAAATAAGCTTTCTACAAAATAAAGCCAAAATAAGCCTATCTACATATAAAATTATTTTAAATTTGAAAATAATAAAGAAAATCTTCCACGTAAATTAAGAAAGACATCTCCTATACACTTGATTTAAACAACATCGCATTAGAAACGAACATTTGAATTCGTCCGCTCAAAAAAATCTTATTAATAAATAATAATAAAATAAGTATTTATTGCCACAAAAACAAAATTACATACAGAATTAGAATTCGGCAGGTAAAAATTTAAGCCTAACAAGATATTACATAAGAATGTTTGCTATTCATCTATTTACTTAATAATTATACACATTATATAACCTAGAATAATATCTACCTATTATGTAATAATTGGGTGAATTTTCTATCTATGACAATAGGGATATGCTCAGCTATATGCTACGTGGGAATACGCAGCGCTGGTTTTCAGCATATCCCAATGCTCGAACTCGGAACTTTGTCGAGAAAGAAAAAATATAAGAATGAAGCGAGCCCCAACAAGCTTAAAAGTATATAAAATACTATCGCTAGTATTTTATTCTTATAGGTATCTTTCCGAACGCACGGTAGACTCAGTACTGTTTATCTTTATTGACGTGCAAAAGTGTCAGATTATGACCTATTTGAATAAATCTGTTTGAGTTTGAGTTCAAAACTCAAACTCAAACTCAACTTCAGATTACAGAACAATTAGATAAGTAGTACTTCGTATTTTTGTTATTATGCATGTTGGCTACCGCCGAAGTTCTACGGTTTACAGCTCGAAAATCCTACTTCCTACTTATAATATAAATGTGCAAGTTTGTGAGGATGGATGGATGTTTATTACTCTTTCACGCCAAAACTGCTGAACCGATTGGGCAGACATTAGGCATGTAGACCTTGCAGCTTTTTACCTTAGACCTTGGAATGACACATGGGTACTTTTTATCCTAATATTCCCACGGGAACGAAGACTACGCGAGTGAAACCGCGTGGCACAGCTATTAAACAAATAAAATAAAATTCACAAGTCGCAAGCGGTGTCGTGGGAAAGCTTCGCGTCCGACTTGATCCTGAACTCTGACCACTTGACACCTCATCTCTCACAGCCTCCGGACTTACCGAGAAGTGTAACGAGACCACTGACCTACCAGTTACGTGTTATTGTACAGAAGTACCATAGATAATATTATAGAGACGTGGTTATATTTGCCTAATTAACTTTATTTTAACGCTGTAGGTCAATGTTTGTAGGTTAAACTGCAATTTTAACCTAGTTTTTAGATATGAATCATAAAACTAGTTAATTTTTATAAGACGAAAATAGTAACATAACATAACATACATTCACGCCTTTTTCCCGGAGGGGTAGGCAGAGGTGTACCCAGGACTCAGTCCCATAGTAGATTCACCCACATTTCGCCAGTATGTTATTGGTCCCATGTAATAGGGGGCGAGCCTATTGCCATCTACCGGGCACAGTTCCAGACTCCAGGCAGTTATTGAGATAATTCCCAATGGAAAACTCCAATATTTAACACTGCCTGACCTGGGGATCGAACCCGGGACCTCTTGATTGGCAGTCGAGCATGCGCCCTCTACGCTACCGAGGCAGTCCTAGTTTATAGATATGAATAATAAAACTAGTTAATTTTTATAACAGGAAAATAGTAGATTAGTAGAGAGTAGAGAGAAGGGCCTAAAGGGACCCATTGTATATGAGGTAGTTTTAATCTCGAGCTTTAGCGTGGGAGTAAATATAGAAACCGAGTTATAATGGGTTTTAGCGCCGTGTTACACTCTACTATTCACTACGATTGCGAAAAAATAATATTAATAATTTCATTAAAAACGTTTTAGCTAATATCTTATACGTGCGACACCGAAAAAAATCTCGTTGGTTACTGACAAAAATAAAAAATAAACACTTAGGTAGGTACTCGACAATATTATCCCCGTAACAAAATTTCCTAAACGTCGTTTGATACTTCCTGAGGTGGCCCATTCTATCATCCCTGGGAACGGTTAATATCATAAAACATCAATTAATCTGCAAACAAAACCCACCCGGCCTTTAAGATCATTACAACCCTTCTTTAGGTTGTCCATTCATCTTGACCGTGTTTAATTTTCTCAGTCTAATCGGTTGCACTACAATAAGAATTCAGTATGGGATTGTGTCATTTAAAACACCATTTTAATTCATCATGCCAAAACTACAGAACCGATCAGGCCAAAGATCCTAAGGATAAGGATTTTTATGAGGCTAAGATCCTGTGATCCGCCGTGGAGTTACCGGCTTTAGAATAGTGCTCCACCCTCTCTACCCGTGGTTGCCGTAAGAGCCGGCTAAAGGTTAATATCAGAGGACGGGCAGCAGCGTCCTCTGTATAAAACCATCGAACTGCGCTCGACAACCCGCCTGCCAAGCGTGTCGAGTATTGGCAAAACCCCCCTTTATGGGGGAGGCCTATGTTCAGTAGTGGATTACCAACGGTTGAGATGATGATGATGATGTAGATCCAGCAAAGGATGATTTAAAAGTCCGAAACCGCAGGGTGCAGTTATTATTAGGTACAAGAATATTACAATCGCATTAATAAGCCCACGAAATGTAGAAGATAAAAAATAACACGCGTTTTAGTCCTTACTGTAAATTTTTCCAACACTAAAATAGTTGATGCGCGGTCGATCCGACCCCATAAAAAACAAAAGACAATCTCATTGTCTAGGTGTCGCAGCACTATAGGATCTCTACAATATCCGGCGATAACCGGTCCTAACCGGTTCGCAACCGCTTCCGCATAATGCTTTGTTTATGGTAATTTGGCACTTTATTGTGGAACGTCAGCTTTTTGTCGAAACGTGGGATTGTGATGCTGCAGAGATTTGTGGTCATGTAACATACAAAGTTATTGTGCTATTTTTATAAAATAAGTTATTCAACCTAGAAAATTAAACGTTAATATTTACAAAATTAAAACTAAACTAGAACATTAACTTATGTACCTAACTAAAAAGTAAATATCCTAGATCTGCTGAACCCTTGGAGGAGGGGAAAGTGGCCAGGTTGCTGGCGGTGGTACCTACCTAGAAAATACCTATCATTGAAACCTGGTTTTAACTGTTTTTTAGATGAATTATGTTTAAAAATGTTATCTGTTAAAGCTTTCAACATACGTAATTTTATCATAAAATTCACTATCTTTTCAAACATAACAGCAAATCACGCCTTTTTCCCGTAGGGCAAGGCAGAAGTGTACCCAGAACTCAGTCCTATAGTAGGCATACCCACATTTCGCCAGTAAATAATTGGTCCCATGTAATAGGGGGCGAGCCTATTGCTATTTACCGGGCACAGTTTCAGACCCCAGGCAGTTATTGAGATAATTCCTGATGGAAAAATCCAATATTCAACAATTTGCCTGACCTGGGGATCTCACCCGGGACCTCCTGATCGGCAGTTGAGCTTGCGTCTACGACACCACCGATGCAGTCTTTTCAAACATACCTGACATAAACCTATCATTTTAAAGGCTTAGTTTATTATTAGCCAATCTCTAACTTGCTAAAAATATAAATTTCAAACAAAACTGACAAAATTCTGCAAAACATTAGCCAATCTCCTCATCCCATAATTCTTCACCCTCCTAGTATGACCAGTGATGATCAATCATGGCGCATCCTCAGTCTTTGTGTTAACCCTTCGACGTCTTATGCAAATATTCGCAATAAGTACAGGTAACGGTCTTGCGAATCCTTTGTTGGACTGCAGCTGGACTGGTCATAGAAAACGTTAGATAGTTATAATAATAGTCAAATCTACGAAGAGTTTTTATACTACTGACAACATAACTGTGAAAGTTATTCCATCGATAATTATAATTATGGTTTTGTTTATTGATTTTGATAATTATGTTATCTACGGTGTCATTGTTTATCAGTCAATTAATTCCTTTCGACACTGAAAGAATCATTTTGTATTTTCTTCATTTTCTCGATCTATCACCATCGTGACAATGTAATTGGATTGCATTTGTCGCATTTACCAGAAGATGAGTGAATCAAATCAATTCCCATCATGAAATTACTAACACTGACAGCATTCATTTTACTCATCAATTTCACTCTTGAACAAACTGTTTCATCTAGTGAAGAAGATGATTTCGACAACGCAAAATATTTAAGTTTTTTAAGAAGCGGTGGTGACGAAGATCCAGATGATATTAAGCAGAAATTCAACTTCACAGTTCCCGAATATGCCAACGAAGGTCAGATGAGATTCAAGGTTTTAAGGAATATCCCGATTGAACCAGTCGAACCCGGTGCAAGTGTTCTACGACAGGGGAGCCCGGAACCTCAGAGATTTTCTTTGTTCAGAAAATATTATCAATTACCAGAAGCCAATAAAATATATACAATATAACCTGGTAGAAATAATTAATTAAGTTTCGAAAGTGATAAATTTTGGTAAATATGAATTTTTGAAATCTATGAGTTGGTCCCGCCTTCTTGACCCACACATGTTATTGTATATACCTACCTATTACGAAAGTAAGATATTCTACAAATTACATAATATTATTATAAGTATTTAAAAAAATATATATAAATATATCTCAGAGCATAATAATAATAATAATATCGTGTACATCTTGGGTGAGGAGATTGGCTCTGGTCACCCTTCTCCGTCCATTCAAATCTTGTTGACCCTTTATTAACCTTGTAACGCGAGCCGGGGTCAGATGGACCATGTCGGACAATGGTCAAACATCACAAAAAATCCGATTGGTCAAATTTAACAATACAAGAACTGACCCTTGGAATTACCACGTTCTTTCCAGCCCTTAAAAAATAACCCTTCCATTGAAAGTGGGATTAGAGGTGTACTTACCGGATGAATGTGTGAATGGAGTTTTATCAAATACCAGTTACTTACGGTTGTTTACAATAAGCGAGATCAAAATTAGGGAGATCTATTCTTATGGCAGCGCAGATGCAAAATTATGTTGCTTAATATAATTCTTATTTCTTTAGTGAAACAGAAGTGAAACAGTTTGCTAAATATTTGTACCATTGCATTTATCAATTCTTCTTGGAATTATAGATCTTTGCACTTTACGTCATATATGCTTAGCGCTTTTCACTAGGAGTTTACTGACGATCCGCTTCCTTTGCCGGCTTGTCGAAGAATGTGTCATTTTCTTCTAATGCTCTATTTGAATCTCCACGGCGTAGATAAATGTAGATGCTTTCCATAGACAAGTCCATGGACTGGCTGGTGAGCTTGACGAAGGTGGGTATACTCTGAAGGGATGAGGTTGGTATGCTTGGCCAAGGCTGGTGGTGGATAGCTGGCAGTCGGTTGTTGTAAGCGCGTTACATTAGATAATACTCGTTTTAGGTATTATACTTTGATGAGTGGTGTAAGAACAATAGTTTTCGTTTTACTATTGCGTTCCCTCTTAATTATTCAATTTAATTTTCTTAATAATTACTAAATTCAATCGAAAATCCAATGGAAGAAATTTCTTTAAGTGATAAGACCGCCACATGTACTAGCCTAAGACTAACTGTATCTACTTTATTTTCATACTTGTTCACTGTAAGGTGTACAATAAAGTTTATATTGTCTATCTATCTAAACTAAATATAATTTTATTAACCTACTATTTTTAACATTAAAATCTGTTAGTGTATAAGATAAAATGTTTAACACTAACTATTAATTTTAAATTGATAAAATCTTCATACTGATCCTAGAACCGCGAAGTTAAAGACCCACATTGGATTTCTTAGCGAATAATAGATAATATTGTTCTAATACAATAATATGGTCTACTCCTTGCAAACAAACTTCAATATTGCTTAACTATCTACGGTTCTCAAATTGCTCGATAAAACTGCAATAAACCGATATATCTAAAGTATAACAGTTTGCACAATTCACCTAGTTATTGCAGCGGGAGTCGTTCGGCTCGGCTCGCTCTAAATGATAAGCAACCGGTCTGACACTATTCATTACTATTGTACTACCGTCACACGTAATCGAACCACTTATTTAACTGATTGCATGTTTTATGCTGCTACCATGAAAGAAATAATCTTCTTTAAAGAATTGTTTTAAGTTTTTCCTCTTCCTTGAGTAGGTCCTCGAGTCTGAGGGTCGTGACCACCTCTATCCATGAGGACGAGATGAGTCTGGTCCTCACGATGATACGTTATCTCGTTCTATCTCCGGCCACTCGGAGAACATCGGACGGTAGAGTCGAGTGTGGTGGTGATTATTTGAAATCTAACGAGGTTTCAGGACCTTCTTAAACGGCCAATGGCCGATGGCTTCAAGGAATTGTACGAAGAGGTTACCTAACAAGCACACTGTTTGGATCAACAATTGGATACCCAGTCCGAAAATAATATTGCTTGTGTAAAATAATATTGCTTCTTATAACTTACGAAGTGTGAGGGTACTTTCTATGGGAACTGGGAACTCCTCGGCCTATCCTTTTGGAAAAAGGAGTGATGCTACGTAGTCTTCTTCTTATCGAGTCGGTTTGTGGACAAGCGTTAGAGTTTTCAGGTCGATTGAAGGTCCTAAAACCTTACGGCGACTATCGTCTATGACGACAGCCCAGATCAACAGCTTTCCGTGACTTCCGATGCGCGATATCGCTCAGAAGTGCAGTTTAGTGCGTCAGTCGGATTTCAGCTGACTGGTTTCAGTACTAGCTCAATGTCATAACAAATTGTCCCAAATAACGAAGCAACGACTTGCAAAAATAGCAACCAATAATAACAAAACCATAATTCCAATGTTGTTCAAGGTTGAGAATAGCTTCGGGTCATTTGAACCCCATGCCTAGTACAGCAGGGTTTTTCTCACAGGTCATTATGCCATGCGCCTTACATGAGTAGGTACCATATATTAATTATTTCCATACCGTTTCCATATTAAGAAATGTAACAATATTTTTTCTATATGGTAATAGGTAATCACATAACTCTCATCTCTGTATTTCCCATGCATATTATGTTTTACATACAATAAGATTTACGTAATTTCTGCATATTGATTGCTTTGAGAGAGTCGCATTCTTAGAATTGGAAAAAAATATATTACTTTTAAGTAAATGTAGATGATGTCTATAATGGTAGAGCTGTTTTTGTAAGTTCATATTATTATGAGATGTAATATTGTACATACTATTATACTGTAAATATTACCTTATTTTCTTGATCAGTCTGTTATCTGAATTATCTTTTGATGATGAACTTGAAACATGTAATTTATTTAGGTATTTTACTCATTATTTCGCTTGTAAATCATTCGCAAAAAATTTTTTTATAGATGAACTGTTTAGAACTAGTGTCTGAACTAGTATCTCATTCCAAATAACGTTATTGAATGTTGGAAATATGCTCTTATTTCAAATAATTTAACTATAAAGAGAGCTTATTTGGCTTTGTACAGGGCCTTAACTGATTGCATGTTTTATGCTGCTACCATGAAAGAAATAATCTTCTTTAAGAATTGTTTTTAGTTTTGCCTTCTCCTTGAGTAGGTCCTCGTGTCCTCGTGTCTGAGGGTTATTTATTACGTTTGTATGGGGAATTCTTCGGTCGCCGCCCAGATAAGACGATAATCTTTTAAAAATATCTGGCATAAGAAATAAGCCTCACATTTTCCTACAAAAAGGCCAAAAGCTAGGTCTGCGTGTAAAACACATGAAAACTATAGGTATACTTTGAAGGTGTGTATCATTTCCAAGTTTATCTTGTAACGTGCATATGATCTCCCCCGAGCCTCGTGGAAATATTAAAAACAACACCTAACGGCTACCGCGCGACCGCGACACTCGCTCTCAACAGAATCGGTCTGAGCGTTAATCGAAACAATAGAAAAGGATGTACGTACTTATGATGTACGTAAAAATTAAATAAAAAATGGCATATACATGCATGCTCTACCATGGTTTAGACATACGTTTATGCACAAACTGTCCTATGTAAATGTTAAACAGTAAATATGCAGCATTGATATTTTTTGAATAAATGGAGCAATTTGCACCAATAGCACAGAATACTAAAGTACTTAAGGGACAGCAGGAACACTCCTCAAAATCATTTAAATCAATAGCGACTCTAGCTCCGACGCAATAAAGGGCAATTCCGGTCGCACAGCGCCTAGCTCATTATTGTTATATTAACTTATACAAGCTGCCTCTCTTCCTATCGCGTATCTCTGTATCTGTGTCTCTCTATATATTCCCACGAAGACTACGCGGTAGAAATCTCGGATATCTCGGGAAATAAATTCTTTAACCTCATTATTATTCATCACCATGGCTAATTATAGTCAAGAATTGACTAATATATCATTTTCAAGTCTAGATAACCTAATTACCCTAACAAAGTTACGAATTAGGCACCAACTTGCCTTGTTTTTAAGTAACTCTCAAATAAGTAGACCAATTCCTCCAATCCCGAGTCCAGACAGACGCCAGTGAGTCTCGCACACAACCGAGCCGCCCACGCACACACGCGCGCACAGATAGCGTCCGTGCGAGTGACTCACCTGAAGGGTGTTTGTAGAGTCACCATGGACTGCCGGGGAACTGAGGACAGATTTGGACCATTTTAAGTGTTTATGTGGATGGAGAACTTCAAATTAGATATGGAAACATATAAGAGAAACTTCCTGAAATTAATGGACCAACAGTTTGTAATCCAGATTCTGCAGAAGTAAAAATATAAAGCTGAAAGCTCATTTTCAGGATAGATTTTTGGGTGTAAGGCGCAGAACTGTGGAATGAAAATGAGATTTCATTGAAAATGAACTAAAAGATGCAATATACCTGTGTATGTTGCGGAACAGAAAAACGTTACGGAGCGTTACAGTGGGGGGAGGGGGGGTCAAAAATCTTCAAAAATTGCGTTACGTAATACTTGAACGCTCCCTAAGCATCATGATTGCCCATATCAGACACAGTGCCACCCAGTGTTTTAAAATTCAAAATTCTGTGCGGCACTGCACTGCGCCTGTCACCCTGAGATATTAGTTGTTGAATCTCATCATGCCCAGTAACTTCGCTGGTAACATTGCCCTTCAGACCGGAACACAGTAATGTTTGCACATTACTGCTTGGCGGATGAATAACTGGCAAAGGTGTGGTACTTCCCCAGGCGGCCCCCTGCTAAAGATGCCTACCACTACAGAACCACTACAGATCTAATAATTACTGGTGTAATAAGTTTTGAAGGAGTATTTTAACGATTAAATACCTATCTTGCATAGACATTAAAATGGCCCAGTTGGTTACAAGTAATGTAGATTTCATTAACTCAGAATTGCAAACAAAATCAACTGAGCCTCAGGTGACCTCACAATCACCATGTGCTGTTCCTGTGCGAGTGGCTCGGAGGGAGAAGCAATGTATTGCTGGACATAGTAGGACTAAGGTACTTGTTTTCTCAGACCGGATTGGTGTAGATTTTGGTTCTCTGTTGTGCAATGAGAGTAATCATATAATATATAATCATTGCATGCCCGGTGCATCTTACACACAAATATGTGATAAGATTAGGAGTAGTGCTCATACTATAGATAGTAATACAGTTATTGTCATCTTAATAGGACAAAGTATAGGTATAGACAAAAGGGAGGTTATTAATAACATAACCTCTCTCCTTGAAATAAATTGTTTTAAGATTATGCTGTGTGCCTTACCATATTGTTCATTGTTAACTTCAACTCAAAATAAACACACACATATGATAAACAATTTATTTCATAATCTGACATCTCGTCATAGTGACAAATTAATGTTTTTTGACATGAATAAGTTTATTAAAAACTTTCAACTGACCCCGGACAATATTATGTACTGTTCGAAGAAATGCATTTCGATGCTTGCTACATTGGTAGCTTATAATATTAATTCAGTTATAGGTAATATAACGGTGTTAAATAATGACTCCACAGTGATTAGTATATGTACTAAAAATAACACTGTGGAAAATAATTTAAACTAATTTCTAAGACAACAGAGAGTGGTACTTGTACATTATCTTTATTCTATCAAAATATAAACCGCTTCTCTGGCAAAATTAACGACATTGAATTACTTGTAGATAAATATAATTATGATATTTTATGTTTCTGTGAAACTTGGTTAAAAAATGATAAAATGTCATTTAATGTTAATAATTTTCAGGTGGCCAGTAAGTTCAACAGAACATCTGCTGAAGGAGGTGGCTCGATTATACTTTTAAGAAAATCAATTAAATATAAAGAGCGAAATGATATTGTCAGCTGTTCTGTGGAACGAACTTGCGAGGTGGCTTGTGTAGAAGTAAAAAGGCACATAATCTTATGTGTATATAGGCCGCCGAACTCGAATCTCACTTCTTTTATGTCCTCTATGGAAATAATTCTAAACAAAATTTGTAAAAGTAATAAACATGTACTTGTATGCGGTGACTTTAACATTGATATTTTGTCAGATTCTCCAGATAAAACTAATTTGACTAGTTTATTTAAGTCCTTCGGTTTGAGTTACCTATTCTCTGAGCCCACAAGAGTTACAGTTACCTCATCGACCTGTATTGATAATATCTTTACCAATTTAGAAAGTAGGAAGTTATCAATAACGGGTGGAGTTAGGTCTGACCACAAGGGTCTCTCACTAGAATTTATAAGTGAAAAATCAAAAGAAAAACCAACAATTGAACATAGGCCCCTAACAACATATAAACTCGAAAAGCTTAGGAATAATATAGAATCAAAACTGGAAAATGTCGCTGTCTCTGAGGAAGACCCTAATTTCAATTATGAAAACATATTTTCTGTAATAAGTAAGGAGTTCAATGAGATATGTCCCAAAAAGAAATTACACTCGAATGGGAAACTAGAATTTAGTGATTGGGCTACCAAGGGTATCAGGAAAAGTAGAGATAATATGTATGAGTTATATAGGGATAAAGCCCATTCCAATTCAGAATCATTTCATGAGTATGTTAAATGTTATTCAAAAATTTTTAAAGCTGTGTGCATCCAAGCAAAAGCCATAAATATTAGAGACAAAATTCGCAAATCAAGTAATAAAATTAAGACGGTTTGGAAAACAATAAACGTAGAAACAGGTAAAGATAAATGTAGAGATTCTGAATATAAATTATTAATTAATAATGAACACATTACAAATGTTGAGGAAGTCGCTAATATTTTTGTAGATTTCTTCACTAACATAGCCCTGAACGCGACCAAGTCACTTGATTCATCCCCAGACTTGGCGGAGGCTTTTCTTAAAGAAAACTTCCAACGCACCATACCTGAATTTTCGTTTGAACACATCTCATTAATTGATATCAAAAAGACGTACAAGAGTTTAAATGTTAAAGCTACTGAAGATCTATGGGGTCTATCTGTAAAAATGCTAGATTCTATAATAAACACAATTGCTCCTTACTTAGCAGACTTATTTAACCTATGCATAGATAAAGGCACGTTTCCAGAACTAATGAAAATAAGTAAAATCACTCCTATCTTTAAATCGGGAAGTAAGACAGATCCCTCAAACTATAGGCCAATCTCTGTTTTGCCAGTATTAAGTAAAATCTTTGAGAAATTGATGCTAAACCAACTGCTGTCACATTTCAATAGAAATAGAATATTGCATTCAAACCAGTATGGTTTCACCAAATGCAGATCAACAACCGATGCAGGCTGTCATCTCATGACTCTTGTCTTGGAGGCTTGGGAGAGTTCACAGGATGCCATTGGAGTGTTTTGTGACCTTTCCAAAGCATTCGACTGTGTAGAACACTGCACGTTACTGCGCAAGTTAGAAGTATATGGAATTCATAGGAATGCCCTGAACCTGGTGGAATCATACTTGTCTAGTAGGCAGCAGAAGGTTAGCGTCAATGGTATCACATCTGCTAGTTCTCCTGTCAAGATGGGAGTCCCACAGGGATCAATTTTGGGTCCTTTCCTGTTTTTGGCATATATTAACGATTTGCCTTACATGGTCCACGGTCTAGCAGATATAGTTCTATTTGCCGATGATACGTCATTGATTTTTAAAGTTGATAGGAAGGATACTTCACTAGTACATGTTAATAATACTTTAGCAAGTATATCCAGATGGTTCACAGCAAACAATCTGTTATTGAATGCGAAAAAGACTAAATGTTTGAAATTTTCGTTGCCTAACGTCAGAAGTATAGAACCAATCATAGTTCTTGACGGTGAAAGACTCAATATTGACAATGCAACTTTGTTCCTTGGCATAAATATAGACTCTAAACTGCAATGGAGCACTCATATCACCGAGCTCTCAGGGAAACTAAGCTCTGCAGCTTACGCGGTTTATAAAATTAGGCAACTAACAGATGTAGCCACGGCGAGATTAGTGTACTTTGCATATTTCCATAGCTTGATGTCTTATGGGATTCTGTTGTGGGGGTCAGCTGCAGATATAGAAACTATCTTTATACTACAAAAACGTGCGATTCGTGCCATCTATGAGATGCGTCCACGCGAATCCCTGAGGGAATTATTTAAAGAAATAAACATACTGACCCTACCATCCTTATACATTTATGAGAACATCATGTATGTGCGTAAAAATTTACATAAATTCAAATTAAATAGTGACCTTCATAATTTTAATACTAGGAATAAAGACAAAATAGCTGTACCTAGCTTTAGATTATCTAAAACAAATAAAAAGACATTCTTAGGAAATAGTGTACGTTTCTATAATAAAATCCCAAAAGAGATAACTGGGCTCTCAGAGGGTAAATTCAAAACCTATATAAAATCTACTTTACTTAAGAAGGCTTATTATAAAGTCAACCAGTACATAGAGGACAAAGATGCCTGGAAACTTCTGCATAGCCGCCTCGCGGCACCTTCAAAGAAAACGAATGTAACCAAACCAAATATTGTGAAACTATCTGTTGAAAAAATTAAGCCCTACAAGTTTCTTGTGCGTTCTTCTTGTAGAGGTATCTTTCCGAACGCACGGTAGATTCAGTACTGTATCTTCATTGACGTACAAAAGTGTCAGATTATGACCTATTTGAATAAATCTGTTTGAGTTTGAGTTTGAGTTTGGAGCTATACTGGCAGCCTCGTTGGCACAAATGGTAGTAACTCTGCTTTCTGTGCCGCAACACCGGGTTCGATCCCCGGCCAAGTCAGACATTTGTGTGCAGTGTGCATGTACATGTCTGTTTGATCTGTGTCTGGGTGTTATAATCTAATATAAGTATGTATATCAGTCATCTGGTCACCATAGTACAGGTTCCTAGCCTAGTTTGGGACCAGATGACCGTGTGTGGAAGTTGCCCATATTATTTATTATTATTACTACTGGCATAACAAATCGTGTCCAAACGCGATAGGCACGACCATACAATGTATGTGACATTTTTTTTTTGGTTGTATCCTCAAACAAGCTGTCACGAACTCAGTGTTGTCTTTACAGTGAAGAATTTCAACATTTATAAAAGTCTTCTGACCGACTGACTCTCCAACCTTGGCCCTATAATGCTGAAATTTTGCATCAAGTTTTTTACTTAGACGTAGACAAGGAATAAGAAAGGTGTTCCTAAAATTCCCACAGGAACAAAGTTCTGTTTTAGTTAAATAATATCTTTTCTTTTTAATGATAGTAAGTAACAAGACGAGCAAATCAGGTGCCTGATGCTAAGCATCATGTTTGCCCATATCAGATACAGTGCCACCCAGTGTTTTAATCTCGTCATGCCCAGTAATTTCGTTGGTAACAATGCCCTTCAAACCAGAACACAGTAATGTTTGCACATTACTGCTTGGCGGAGGAATAACTGGCAAAGGTGTGGTACGTCCCCAGGCGGCCCCCTGCAAAAGAGGCCTACCACTACACAACACACACATCACACACTGTTCTAACACTACATCTGTTCTAATGTTCAATCTATAATGTTTTGTTCTACGTAGATGCTATAGATGACGACATTTTATCTAAGCTGTAAGAAAGAAGATCATGATAACTTTGCTCCTAATCCTAGAGTAGTCATAAAGAATGGTCTCCCCAGGTGAACATTTAACTTGCATATCGATTATTTCTTACCACCGGGGGGGAAGGGGGACAGTTTATGTGCAGCTAAAAAGCAGATAAATGCAGTTTTACCGTAGCTTCCCAGAAACGAGGGGAGCTTAACAATCTCTAGTTTTAGGGGTAAATGTATATACCTTTTAAATTGGGAATTTTGTGAGCTTTTATCGGTACATTGTAGATGCCTATAAACATTAAAATCAAATGAGTAGAGTTAACTTCATTTATTAAAATTTCGGAAGACGAAGCGTAGGTCTACGCCTCACGCGGTGGACCGAAGACCTAGTCAGGATCGTAGGCGAGGCGGTGGATGCGGAAGGCCAAAAACCGCCATGAGTGGCACTCTATGGGGAAGGCCTATATTATATAGTATGAAATTCTTTTGCAGACTCTGAAGAAAATGATAAGGTAATGGTTGTAACGTCCGGAGTAGAAAAATTCAAAACGAATGGTTCTTATCTATTCTTCATAATCCGCAAAGAACATAAATATTAAGAAATATAGAAAAGTTTTAGTTACTAAGTTCATTATATTTGAATGGTCATGGGCAATTCCAAATTGATATAGGCCATGACATAGGCGTCAGGCGTAGTAGTTACTATTCTTTGACATAGGAGCCAGCCCGGAGTGCTAGACTTATGTTACTAACAATACAGGGTTACTGGTAATCAGTTGAGTTGTGTTTTATAATTATTCATAGGAATACAATGTTTTGATAATCATACATACTTCTCGTTGCTAAGAAAGCCTCTTAGCATTTGCTAAGAGTTATAATACAATGTTATTTGTAATCAGTTAGCATCCTCTTACGGATATGTTCTATGTATTCATCATAACAAACAACATTTGATAAAGGAATATTCAAAATTAACGAAAAAAAAGCTGTTTCATAGTAAAAGTTCAAAGTCACTTGGTAAAATGTATGAAATAGCTGTGTTTTTTCGCTAATTTTCAAAAGTTCTATAACAATTATTTTTTATGATGTATAATAATAACATGCTCGAGGATGCTCACTGTTTACCAGTAACCCTGTATATTATCTAAGAGTCTTGCTTAGCAACGAAAAGTAGGTAGTATTATATTACTTATATATCGAAACAATGTATTCCTATGAGTCATTTTTTGTTAGTATTTCGTAGTATTAGGTCTATTTGTGGTTTTAGACCCTATTCTTTTCAACGTACGTGGATGACTAATAATTATGACTAGTGTCTAACAGATTTACATTAAGTTATAGCAAAACTGCATTAATTATGAAATCTTTGGGTGACTTATGTCATGCCATCAAAGTCCTCAATACAGCTACGTGAAATCATCAAAATAAAAAAAACTATTTGAAAGCTTACTTATGTTCCTTTATTATTTCTTCTAACAAGTCAATCTATGACTCTATATGCGATTCATTAAAGTTCTTTCCATTAGACTTTAAACTTATTAATGTTAAACGTCACCCATACAAAATGAATATACACAGACATAAAAAATGTCATGAAAGTGAACGAAGCGGAAGTTGTATGTCAGGATCGTAGCAAGTGGAGGGAAATAATCTCTGCCTACCCCACCGGGAACAAGGCGTGACTGTATGTATGTATGTATGTATGTATATATGTATGTATGTATATATGAAGAAATAGGGAATAATTTTCCATTCATTGTTTGTGGTTGGCTCTGGATCTGGCCTTTATTTGCGCGAAAACATATTTCCCTATTTCTTCATATCTGTGAATTTTTATTTTGTATGGGTGACGTTTAAATTTAAGATAGATAGATAGATTAACTCTTTATTATTACACTACAAACATGAAACCTTAAATTTAAATGTACCATTATAACAAATAATGTAACAACTTATTAAGAATATTTTGGTAAAATGTAGCTTACCATACCTTTTCGTTCATGCTTCGTACTATTCATAGAATCATCATTTATCAAGTCAATTTGACGCACACTACCGAATTATTTCCTACTAGGTGTGCCCTGCGGTTTCACCTGTTCCTCTGGGAATATCAGGATAAAAAGTAGCCTATGTGCTATTCCAGGGTCTAAACTACTTACATATCGAATGTTAACCCAATCGGTTCAATAGTACATACATACATACATACAGTCACGCCTTGTTCCCGGTGGGGTAGGCAGAGACTATTTCCCTCCACTTGCTACGATCCTGACATACAACTTTCGCTTCGTTCACTTTCATGACATTTTTCATACATGCTCGTCGGTTGTAGGTACTTTTGACTTGGCCTTTCCTAAGAACAACGTCAACTTGTTCATAAAAGGTACGCCTAGGTCGACCGCTACCGACTTGACCATTCACACTAGCCTTATAAATCTCTTTTGTTAATCTCCTTTCATCCATCCTCTCCACATGTCCGAACCACCTCAGCATTCCCTTCTCTATCTTTGTCACTACATCTTCTACCACGCCACAGCGTTCCCTTATCGTTCAATAGTTTTCAGTAGTTCAATGGTTCAATAGTTTTGGCGTGAAAGTGTAATAAACATCCTTGCACACAAAACCTTTATAATATTAGTGCGATATGATATTATGGTGATACTGCAGTATGGTATTGACCTAGATAGCTCGCGAGCATGGCTGCAGTCAATTTTCGATTCTACCCTTCATTTAATATTGAATAGTATTGAATAAGAGATTTTATTTCGCTGTAGTCTGCAGTTTACCCAATATTCTGATATCTACTTTATCTCTTGCGGCATTCTGAAAATCATCAGCTTGTCGAAATTCTCTAGAAATTATTGACCTACGAATATATTATTACACATGGAGAGCTTTCAAAGCTTTTAGCTGTAAAAATATCAATGGGGCACATTTCTACTTAATCCTTCGGGAAAAATGGCGTGCTGTTATGTTATGATAATGAGTGACAAGACGAGCAAATCAGGTGCCTGATGGTAAGCATCATGATTGCCCATATTAGACACAGTGCCACTCAGTGTTTTAAAATTAAAAATTCTGCGCGGCACTGCAATGCGCCTATCATCCTGAGATATTAGTTGTTAAACTCGTCATGCTCAGTAATTTCGCTGGTAACATTGCCCTTCAAACCAGAACACAGTAATGTTTGCACATTACTGCTTGGCGGATGAATAACTGGCAATGGTGTAGTACTTCACCAGGCAGCCCCCTGCTTAAGAGGCCTACCACTACAAATGTTAAAATAAATAAATGTTTAAATGTTGAAATTATAAACCTTTCCTTTTGGATTTTCCGTAGGGGTTATTCAAAGAATTTCCAGGGAGGTATCTGTTAATCTGTTACTCAACCCACATACAGATTTTATTTAGCCTGCTTTTATAATATATTATACTTGTCTATATATACGTATATACTTTCATAATATATAATATATTGTACTTTCAAGACATATTAGGCTGAAAGTAGGTATGTAAACTAGTAGGTATGTAATTGGAAACATGAAAAAATTGTAACTCTACTTCTTTTCTATAATTCTAATGACCTATATCGAATCGAAGTAAATGCTCATACAGGTTAACGACCCTGGGTCTAAGAATCCCACTAGTATACGTGCATACAATAGAATGATGGTGGAGTGGTCATACATTGCTGTGACACACTGCGCTTACGCAAAACGTGTAGTTTACCGTTTGGCCACGCTGTCCATTGGTGCCGACATAATCGACACAATGCGTGCTTTTAAGGCAAACGTAAATTATCCTATTGGAAGAAGTTTATGTGGTGATCAACCTGAAGATATTATTGAGCTCTTTGTTCCTTTTATATATTATTAGTTCTTCTATTTGTACTACCATTATTTTCATTGTGTATTAGGTTGTCAATTGTTAAACTCTTTCTAGTTTCTTCATATTGTTCTTACTAAAATTGTTCTATCTATCTATTTAGGTACATACTGACCATTGATACAAACATTTATTCGCTTCAGTAATAAAGTACTAGTTAAAATGTATATTAACATCGACAAAACTACACTCAAATTATCTCTAATAATATAAAAAAAATAATGTTATAATGTATGTGTAAGGTTCGTTATGTCACTATTTCTGTAATATTTTACTTGACCATTTTCACTATGATAGTTTTATATTATACTTTAATGACCAACTAGCTGGCCCTGCTGTTTCTCTAGTAGAAAAGTAACCTTTATACTGGTTAACATCCTTTTCAACATTTTTTATAAGCTACCAGCTACAAGATCAAGGTTACTAAACCGATAAGTATTACCCGGAAAAGGTAACAAATATACACAGGTATATCGACAAACTTTTATACTCTTAGTAGGATGTACCAATTTGTTATATTTGGTGTCGATACCAGTGGAGAATCAACAATGCGCGGAGAAATCTTATGATACAGTACAAAGTAGTTGCAAGATAATAGAATTAGAGGTACTGAGACGAGATCCCACGCATATCACTTACTCGTGCTAGTACTCGTATTATAGTGTCCGATGATTATTGTGCTCGTAAGTAAAGTAGTTACTAATGTTCTTTGTTATTTATCTCACATTGTCGGACTAATGTGTGTTTGTAATCAAAGGAGAAAGTGAAATTCCCGTTTTGTATAATTGGGAGATTAAGAGGAAAGGCGAGGTTCGTTTCTCTATTTCCTCCCTCGATAAATCATTTTTGACCCCCGACCGGGAAAGTTATAAATTTGAAAAATTTGAAAGATGTTATAAATTTGACGTGTCTATGTCTATGACTCATGAAAATCTGTTTAGTCGTTTGAAGATTATCCTTATTTCTAGCGGGTGAAGCGGGAATATGAGCCACTTCCAGCCCGCCTATCATGGCACGGGGATAAGTTATTTTCCCCGTTTTTTTCTCTTTCGTACCCGAATATTGCATATCTGCTGTCTCGTTCTAACCCCCTGAGACTTCGTTTTCCCTGGTCACTGTGCTACCGGGGGCTGACCTCTCACGCGATGGACCGACGATCTGGTCAGGATTGTAAGCTCGCAGTGGATACAGACGGCGAGCAACCGCGCAGAGTGGCGTACTATGGGTGAGGCCTACGTTCAGCAGTGGACGTCTTACGGCTGATGATGATGATGAGACGGTGACCAGCGCCTGATGATAGAGCAAAAAGAAGTGGAGGAAGGTGTTTTTTAAAATTCCTTAAAAGACACTTGTATGACTTATGATGGTATCGCAATTCTTTAACTTGTCCTGGTTGCTTCCTCAACGCCTAAGTGATTAATAAGTAATTAAGTATTATACTTGTAACAATCCAAGGTATTTGACCTGAATGAATGTGTCACTACAATCTACAATAACTCGATTCTGAAATAATGACCAGTTTAGTACTCTGTCGTAGTAATTACCACTTTATTCCGCTCATGAAATCATAAGCGACTTCAGAAATCTTATTTGACATGGTTGCAAATTGATAAGTATAATTTGTGGGTTTAATTGTATGACAATGGAACGGTTATTTATGTTAGGCTTTCTAAGGCGTTGTATGTATGGAGTGCCAAAAAATATGGCTCATCTACTTCCAAATTAGTTTTGTTTTGGTATCGCATTAAGAATAATTTTGAATCGATATTATCGATACCACTTTAAATAAATTGTTAAGGCATACGTATGTATGCATAGTGTAGGGTTCCGTACCTAGATACCAAGAACATACAGCGCCATATATTAGTTCCTTGGGCAAAGTATGGTAATATGCAGTAAAATGACTACAACTTTTGATTGCGTTAACTTAGAAATATGACGCTTTTACAGCCACAAGGGGCCGCAGATCTGAGTAATTGATATCAATTTCAACTTGATACCTCCACGCGTCCCCTTAAAAAGTATCTTGACAGAAAGACAGACAGACGGACAACAAAGTGATCCTATAAGGGTTCGTTTTATCCTTTTGAGGTACGAAACCCTAAAAATGGGTTTACAACGTTATAAATATATCCATTACTTAAATTACTTCAAAACATATATTATAAAATAAACATACGATCACGTCTTTTTCCCAAAGGAGAAGGAAGAGATGCTGTACCCAGGACATAGTTTCCTCACACTTCGATAGTTAGGTTTTTGTAGTACTTACCCATATATAATACGGATGTTTCCATGTAGTAACTATGTATGTACATTGTAAAACATAGGCGTAAGCCTTCGTTTTTATTTTTTAGTTTAAGATCACCGATTTACTTACTTGACAGTAATTATGAAATATTAAAAAAAAATAGTTTGTGCCGTGGGGCTACCGGCTTTAGAATAATACCTCACCCTGTCTACCCGTGGTTGCCGTAAGAGCCGGCTAAGGGTTATGAGATCCAAAGAACGGGCAGCAGCGTCCTCTGTATAAACCATCAAACTCGCTAACCCGCCTGCCAAGCGTGGCGTGTATTGGCAACAACCCCCCTTATGGAGGAGGCCTATGTTCAGCAGTTGACTTCCAACGGCTGGATGATAGTATTTCAGTTTAAAAATGTTTGCTTATAGTCTAGCGAGAAAAAAACACTTTTCTTGTGTTCAAAAAAAAATTGGCCTTAGTATAATATAATATTGAAATACTTAGAGCTACGTAGATAATAATGCTTTGTTACAAGAAGCTTCTCTTTATCGTCCAGTAGCAAATGCACTTTAGAAAACGAAAGCCTCTAAAAAGCGAGTATTTGTCTAAAAGGTAAACATAAGACGTAATCTATAGTGAGAGGTCTGTTTACGAGCTACGGATACTGATAACACTGCATACTCTTGAGATGAATGCAACATCCAAGCGCTAAGGAATGGTAGACACGGCTGGGGAGAAATGGTGTCAATGTTTTATTTTATGCCATAAGTGGTAAACAAGCAGACGGGTCGCCTGATGGTGCGCGGTTACCGCCGCCTATGGATACCTGCGACACCAGGGACATTGCCAATATGTTGCCGAATCTTCAACACTTTTACCACACCTTTGCCAGTTATTCATCCGCCAAGCAGTAATGTGCAAACATTACTGTGTTCCGGTCTGAAGGGCAATGTTACCAACGAAATTACGGGGCATGACGAGTTTCAACAACTAATAACTCAGGGTGACAGGCGCAGTGCAGTGCCGCGAAGAATTTTGAATTTTAAACACTGGGTGGCACTGTGTCTGATATGGGCAATCATGATGCTTACCATCAGGCACCTGATTTGCTCGTCTTGTTACTCACTATCATAAAAAAAAAACTCTATTCAGTCTCCTTTTCAAGAGCTCCATTTTGTAGCTCAACGGTAAGACCGCAGCAAGAAAAATTAACAATGCAAATCCAGGACCTATTTATTGATTGGCACTTGCGCACTACTACGCCAAAGAGGCAGTCGCAGAGTAACTAGATGCGGATATGAACAGAGAACGTTCTTAAGAAAGATTTTTAAGAGCAGCTCTACAAAGCTTTAGCTCTACATGCGGCGCGTGCGCATAAGATAATAGTCTCGTGCTAGATAACGGCTAAAACGTCCACCACACCTTAGATAAATTGACAATCTTTTGTGGACTCTCCTGCATTCCATCCTAAAAATGTAAGAATTTCTTTAAAAATCCTTGGGGTGGTCGGTGATATATGAAACAAAGAGTTTACTTGAAATTATGTTGCTTTAGGCTATGTTCAGTTGGCAAAATTTTGACGCGCGTTTTCGAATCGCGCGTTTAGACATGCTAATATTGACCTAGCAACCGATCACACGCGTTAAAGCGCGAGAACGTACGCTCAGAGAAAAAGTTTCTTATAAGACGCAGACGATCGTGATAATCGCGATAACGATTAACTTCACATATTGCGCACACATGTGTACTTAACCTAAATGGTGAACTGTTTGCCAAATAGATATTTTACTTATTAGTAAGTCCAAAAAGCATTGAATCTCAAGATTGAAAGTCAAAAGGGGTCGTACCTTCCTCTTACTAAGTCGTCCGAAACCTGTGACATTTTCTGATATTGTGTTGAGTATCTGCTTCTTTGTGTGTGAGAGAGAGAGGTATACCCAGGACACGGTCTAATAGTAGTAATTTCCTATAAGCTGTCCTTGAGAAAATTAATTAAAAATGTTTTTTGATTTACGGAATTCTCAAGGAAAACGTATTTTTGTAGTATAACTAGATAAATGCTATTGTAGCCGTTCCTATTCCATTAAATAATACTCGAACACTTCAGCATATTTTAAATAATTTATTCCAAGCCCACCATCTTTAATCTCCCTCTACAATCATCTGTCGCGCTGGCATCCCCTTACCCGTGTTGCCATCGCGCCCTCGCACATACCATAGATCTGCCTTAAACCACACGTTGCCATTAATACTTTCCATAAAACCACCAAAACTTTCACAGAATCCGTAGCATGCGTGTCACAAAATAACATCAACCCTACACTATTTTATAAAAATTAAACACTTTTGAAGAAATTATATTATCGAAATTGAAATTAAATTATATTATAGAAATTATATAGGAAATGATGTCGGCCCAACAACTCTAAGTTCAACTATAAGTTATTAAATTTTACTATCACCTCAACCAATAATAAACTAAGAACATAATCTAATGTGCATCCAGTGCATTGCTCCCGAGGCCCGTCAACCCAACCTGGATGTAAATGGTCCGATATGAGCGGTCTTCATCATGAACAGTAGCCGCAGTACGCGCACTGAATCTTTAATTGTTAATTCTTAGTATATAAGTAGAGTACCGTATAACTAATATACTTTTAAGCGATCTTAAATGGTGTGATCTCAATAGACTGAGTCCTGAGACACCTCTTCTTACCCCTTCGGGAAAAAGGCGTGATTTTATTTTAAGAGCTACGAGAAATTTGACCCAATCCTATGAAAAATTTACCAAATTTATGTTTAGTATTCACCTGTTTTCTCCTGAATATAATTAAGCCTTTCTATAAATTTATATACTGACATTTCTATAGTGATGTAAACTATGTTCCTGTCAATTTAATTTCTCTTATATAGTCTCGATTTAATCATAGTGAACTTCTAAAAATCCCAGTTTTACTCGCGTGATTGGACGTTCACTACAAATAAAATGTAGAGTTTATAAACAAAAATAAAATGATAGGGACATACTTTACTACATCTTTAAAATATCAGGATATAAATTTATCAAATAGGTTCGTTCGTATTCGGAGGAAACAGAGGCATCGATTTAGTAAATTTTCCATAGTATTGTGTTAAACTGCTAAGAGGTCCTCTTTTCTATTAAAAACATATTCATTTGACTATAATGGGTCTATCTTGTTCTAACCTTATGCTGTAGTAAGATCAAGGTCATCAATAAATTCGTTGCATAGATACGTCAAACTTATAACACCCTTACCGTTTCTCGGTCGGGGGTTAAGAAAAATATCCACTAAATCTTGAGGTCATCGACTCGGCATAATAATATACAGATAGGTATGTACATAGATAGAGATATATCATATTTGTAGTAATATAAATGCCTAGATCAAGTCTATCTATCTTATTTAGGTATAATTTGTTCATATTAAACATCTTATCTAAAAATCACCGTCCAGCAAAAATGGAAGGTGCTATTGTTTCTATTAGCCACAAAATTATAACTTATATATAAGGAACAAATTGCTAGACGAATTTGTACCTTATGTATGAAGAAGTACAGTATAATTACATTGTATTGTCTGTAAAGTTAAGTTGGTAAATCTTAGTATTGTTTTTCGCGAGCATGTCAATGTACTATAATAAAGAATAGTATCAGTGATACTTAGTGTAAAGACTAGTAGCGATTTGTATACAAAGTAATTTTACTACAAGTACGTCATGAAATTCTTTTTGCATTATTAATTAATATAATTTTATTTCTCGGTGTGACTGCCTCGGTGGCGTAGAGGGCGCATGCTCGACTGCCAATCAAGAGGTCCCAGGTTCGATCCCCAGGTCAGGCAAAGTGTTAAATATTGGATTTTTCCATTAGGAATTATCTCAATAACTGCCTGGAGTCTGGAACTGTGCCCGGTCGATGGCAATAGGCTCGCCCCTATTACATGGGACCAATAACATACTGGCGAAATGTGGGTGTATCTACTATGGGACTGGAAGGGTTAGGTCACCTAACCCTACGGGAAAAAGGCGTGAATGTATGTTATGTTATGTTATAATTTTATTCACGCTTTTTTTATACAATTACTGCAAGAAATGACGCAAAAGTGGTCGATTAGTCTATTTTAAATTTTTAAGGGTTCCGTGCCTCAGAAGGAAAAAAGGAACCTTTTAGGATCACTTGTCTGTCTGTATGTCTGTCTATCCGCCTTTAACTGGGGAACTTGAAAACCCTTTTACTGGGGAACGCGTTGAGATATCAAGTTGAAACTCAAAAACCGAAAATTTAAATTTTTTTTTCATTTTTTTTGTGATTTTTAATATCTTTGCAACTAGATGACGCTGTATGTTTCTAGAACGCGGTAGCGCTTTGTTCAGGGATCAGGCATGGAACTCTACTAAACAATTAATTTACGTTGTACTGAGTAATGAAATATAATACTTATTAGTACCTAGGATAGGTAATTACCCATTCCCATCGTAGTCCCATACGCGTGCTCCACGACCACATTGTCTGATCGTGACACTCGCCCAGGGTAGCTGGCACGTGCGCCCGATGCCTCGTGCTACCTCTATTTATAATCATCATTTCATTTTAATCATCAACAGGGAACAATTCTCTTATTTATTATACCTACATATACAAACACAATCACGCCCTCACAACGTCCTGGACGACCCGGATGACTATCGCCGCCGTCACATCGACGGCGCTAGGCTCGCCCAATCCTACCAATATACGCAACAGTCGCTCCGTTTTCGGTACTGGTGCTGGAATCAGATCCACCAACTCACACATTCAGAACACCAACCTCGCCGGCGAGGTCGAAGATCTCTCAGATCCTTCAGATCGGTTAGTTTCTTTCCAAATAATCAAACAGATCAAACCATTAATTGGGCCCTAGGAAGTGTCCTAGAAGGGGAGTGCCCCTTCTGGGGTGCCAGCGCAAGTCTGACCCGACATATTCTGGCAACGGCCCAAGTCGAGATTCTTCCGTCTCGGTGCCCTTGTGCTAGTAGCCCTTAAACTTTGGGTCGAGCGCCTTCTGCGCTCACCACTGCCCGGTAAAGCTGTAGACGCCATCTGAGACCAACAGCATAGGGCACTTAAAAAATAACTTGTAGCACCTCTTAAGACACTTGCTTTTTATCCTTGAAGAGCACTAGCTATCGCAACATAGGAATCCTACCGCGATATAAGTGACTCTAAATGTACTTATCGTTATTCCTGTTTTTACTTATATAATCTACTTATTAATGTTATGATACACCTGCAATTTTATTAATTGTTATAAACTTAATACTATATAAGAATATGTAACGAATGTAATGTTCTATGTAATCTCTTAATTTTGTCAATGTTAAGTACATATCTCTTTTATTTTTATTATAGAAGTTACGTTTATATTATGTTGTTGCTTATAAAAGAAGAATTATTTTAGTTATATAAAGATTTTATGAGCGTGGAATTATACGAAAATAACATAATTAAATAAATTTTGTTATAAAATAAAAAAAACATACGCTCACGCCTTTTTCCCGAAGGGATAGGCAGAGGACCCAGGACTCAGTCCCATAGTAGGCACACCCATATTTCGCCAGTATGTTATTGGTCCCATGCGTTCTTCTGGTCCGAAAGTTCGCTTGCCTAGTGCTATATAAGTAACCAGGAGGCTGATATATACATAATATCTCAGATGAACTACATAACACATAATATGATATACACCTAAATAAAACCCAGACATAGATGAACATGAGAACGGATGTTTAACCTGTCTGGGAATCAAACCCGGCTCAGAAAGCAAGCGGCAGGGTCTCTCCTACCACTGAACCAATCGGCCTATTTTTAAAGGCAAGTAACGTCACCGACTGTTAATAAGTAAGGTGGAGGGGAGGTAAAGAGGAGGTTGTCAGTCGTTGTTGGAGACCAAACTCTAAGCTTCAATTTCTTTGTTGGAGACACTCACCGCGCGCGTCCTACAATCTCTGTCATAGTGTTTGCCACAGCGGAGAATGCGCATATGAGAATGTGGTTCCGCGACTCTGTCTACTGCTGATGCCGAGAGGACATCGTGGGGTTTCTAGTCGGTGGTGTCATTTGTTGCTTGTGTTGAGTCCGACATTACGCGCCTGCTCCCCCATTAGGCGTTTATGCATAAATATATCATTTTCCCCACGTAAAAAAAAAACGTATGTGTTTGCCAGAGTGGTCACTCTAGCTGTCGACAATTAATACCCGCGGAGTATTTCGCACTTTGCGGTAGCAATGCGACAGCAGCGCGACAATTGCGAAAAAGCTTAGCTGGAACATGCTCATTATCCCATATCCTATCCAGGTGAACGTAAATACAACCCTCATTATTTTAAATTAACAGCTTTTAAACAGATGATCTGTAAAACGTTTGATTTTAACCACCCTTTCTAAACATTGCGTGAGGCACCTCTCAAAGTTAGATAATCAAAAAGCATCTCATAATAGGGGAGGGTGGGGAAATTTCATCCCGCTAATGAAACTGATTATTGCCGCGCCTTTGTTATCTGTGGGGAGTTGTAAATCAAACGTAACGTCTGTCATTAGGACTCCAGGGGTTAAGTCAATATGTTGTTTTGTAGGTCGTTAGGATACCAACCTAATTTTGGACTGAATTTTTTATGAATTATTTTCATAAAGTAAGTAGTAATAGATAACAATAACACTAACATACATACATATTTATAACACGTGATAATAAATAGCCCAAGTATAGCTCGACACAAAAGAGTAGAAAATAATGGGGGCGACACTGTCTTTTACAAGAGTAAAAACAATATAATCAACACATACACTTTAAATTAGTTCCGTTTCTACTCTTTTGTGTCGAGCTATACGTAGTTTTACTTGCACTTATACCAATATGACAATGACTAATAATATATGACAACCATTGAAACAGTTTTGGCTATGACTATTTAGACGTTATCATCATCATCATCTCAGCCGTTGGTAGTCCACTACTGAACATAGGCCTCCCCATAAAGGGGGGTTTTGCCAATACTCGACACGCTTGGCAGGCGGGTTGTCGAGCGCAGTTCGATGGTTTTTTGCAGAGGACGCGGTTGGCCGTCCTCTGGATCTGTTAACCCTTAGTCGGCTCTTACGGCAACCACGGGTAGAGAAGGGTTAAACGTAATTTGCCATAAATCCTAGTTTTTACAGCGTATGCCAGTACAGTTTACGTTTGTTATTGCACCAATAATGAAATAATTATTGGTGCGAGTAAAAATTTAAACTATCGAATTCGATACGAGTGTAATCCATTTAATTTCCGGCACGAGGTGATGACGTCATCTCCCGCCGTGTGTTTTTTATTGTATGATGGAGCATGCGCGGTTCATCCCGCGCCATCGCGTCGGGGATGCGATACGGATCTCACGGCGATCGCGTGTCCGACCGCAGTTTGCGTAAACTGTGGAGTTACTATCGAAACTCGTTGTTAACTCTCATTGCACTCCTGTTTGCGCAGCGTGATTTACTGGACTCTGAGTAGTGCGCTGCAAAGGGATACTACCTTTTTGGAGCGACAGTAAAGGATCTTCACAGTTTTCTTTAACACTAGCTGTGCCCCGCGGTTTCACCCGCGTATTCTTCGTTTCAGTAGGAATATCGGGATCAAAAGTATCCTATTTGTTATTCCAGAATCTAAGCTACCTTATATACTAAATTTCATCCCAATCCATTCAGTAGATTTTGCGTGAAAGAGTAACAAAATCCTAAAAATTTAAAACGCCCATTCTGATTAGGTCGTTGGGTTGGTGATTAGGATTTAGATCGAACAATAGAAATTCTCGTATTATCTATTGTTAATAAGGCCTTTTAGATGAAATCTCATTGCTGAAGCTGATATTGTTATCTAATCGTATCAAACTTTCGAGAACACTTGGTACGAGCAGTCGGTGTTGCCTCGTGCTTATGTTTATCCAGACCAATTTACTGATTGCACGGCCGCGGCAAATTGATGGGGAGACGGAGAGTACCGTGATATCATACTTTAATCAGCCTTAATGAAATATTGGGGAATTGGTTCGTGCAATATTGGAAGTTCATGTCATAAAAAACGCTCTGCGCCAATAGTTATATCGATTCCTATTTTTTACTACCTATATCAATATTGATTCATAAAATGGGTATAGTATTTGTTTTTTACAAGATTTGTTTTTGAAGCTGTCAAAAACAAATCTTGTAAAATCTTCACGAGTTCACAAGCGCTAAAGTTCGCAAAGCCTATGTTCAGATTCGCCACGATAAAACGCACGTACTGTAAAAGTCAGTCCGCTTTCTTTAAGGATATAAACAATAAACCTATTAATATATACCTTATATGTATTAAACAAATAACATCCACCATATGAAGACCTTTTATAAAACAAGTAATAACTCGTCAAACAGAAGTTGACATCACAAAGTAAACGCGCCACGTAACCCGTAATGATGTTTGCCCACTCTCCCCCGAGATATGCCGGGCCCATATTAATACGCGAATTAAAAACTGGCCGGACCTCCCCTCTGTAATAAATAAATTATTGCTGAGTAGAAAACGCGCATTCTTTAAAAGATACTGTCGTAGCTTACGTTGCAGGTAAGTGCCTTTATGCTGTTTTATTAAAACACATTGTTTTATTCAACGAGTTAATTTTTTATTTGAACAAGAAATTTAATCATAAATATAAAAAAAATTGTACCTACGTATTGAAAAGAGTTTCATAATTAAAAAGAAATTAAAGCAGTCTGTACTATCCCATAGGTACACGAAATAAGACAAAATTCAGAAAATTATATGTGGATAATTTTATCTTTAATGCTAGGTTATTTATTGATATTTATAATTAGGTACTCAGTATCTAAAGACCCACCATTTTATCTGCTCACGCGTTAAATACTTCTCTAGTGCTGAAAGGAGTTGTTAGTTTCTGGGCCACGTCGACCTTACACTATAATTTTGTTTTTATTTGATAGATAGGCCTCATAATATTATTATTAAGATTCTCAGATGTGCACAAACATAATT
Source organism: Hemistola chrysoprasaria (assembly GCA_947063395.1). NCBI lineage: Eukaryota > Metazoa > Arthropoda > Insecta > Lepidoptera > Geometridae > Hemistola > Hemistola chrysoprasaria. Next base: position 5,385,692 of record OX346733.1, on the reverse strand, counting down.
TTTAGTACCGCCATTAATTATCATGAATTAAGCAAATGCTGTACTAAAATTTAAATCAAATTATAAATTAAGCGGCGATACTGAGATGGATACTATATTTGGGAGTATTATTGCGAAAAATATTCTCTAACCGGCAATATCGACAGTGTTAAGGTTTTCTGAGCCCAGCTTCCTTGGATTACGAGTCCGTTTCCTATATAGCAAAATGTTCCCTAAAATGGTTGATTTAAAAAACAAGAAGATGTAGCAATAAACAGCTCATAAAGTAGCTACATTGCCACATGCAATTCAACATAAATTGAGCCAAATGCCTAAAACTAAGTAACTGACTGTACTCCTCCCTCCCACCTGGTATTCTGTGAAACAATGGACGAAAATAACAAATGATCTGTCAAACTCTCCAGCCAATTTGGCGGTCAATTCACCCCTCGCTCCCCAGGGCTGGGCCATTTCAGAGCTATTAGTTAAAACGAATTTTAAAGAGGTTATTTTCTATGCGTTACCACAGAACAGATATAAATAATACTAGCCTAACATATCAAACGAAATAATATTTACAAATGCGAAAGTTTTGGCGGTTGCAAATGTATGTGTGTTTGTTGCCCCTGCTGAACCCCTGCACGAAGAAATTTCTTTGGATAGACTGGGCTGAAAGTGGGCTGAAACATATTTTATAATAAGACTAGTGTAAAAACAGCGGCTTTGCCCGCTCGCAATTATAAAATATGGGAGTTTTATACCCAAACTTTTACGCCCTTTTTGGAGCCCTTAGAATGTGAATTTTTAAAAATCTTTTCTTTGGTCACCTCCAGACAACTAATAGAACCTTCATTCCAAGTTTCAAGTCTCTAGGATCAATGGTTTGGGCTCTGCGTTGCATGTCACTCAGTGAGTCATTTAGTGTTATCATCACGCCTTTTTTCCGAAGGGTAGACACCCATGACTCAGTCCCATATTAGGTACTTCGCCAGTTATGTTTTTTAAATTTCATATAATACCTGGCAAAGTTCTATACTGCAGGCTGTCATTGAGAAAATTCCTTATGAAAAAATTTACCTTTGCCCGACCTGAGAATTGAGCCTGGGACCTCATGATCGGCAGTAGCGCTTGCGAGCCACTACGCCACCGAGGCGCTCATTATCATGAACATAGAAAAAGGTGGATGGAGTCTTATAAAACAAAGAAAGTGACACACCATAATAGTAAGCCAACTCGCTAATGCAAACATGAGGTCACGCACACACCCCCTGGGTTTTTTTTACATGCAGTTTAGACTAGTATTGTTTCTATGGTGTGAATGTGTGCGTTACGTTAATTTTGTATTTTGTATCAGTGAGCTGGCTTACCTACTATGGTGCTGTGTTTTTTAAGACTCCATCCGAATTGTTTTCTGTGTTCATATTTATGACTTGTTATTAAAAACGTAATGTGAAATTAATGAACCAATATTGCAATTATACTTCCGGCCGTAACATAATCAGTCGTGATAAATTGAATCAAAACAAACACCCTTGTAACAGCAAACACGGCTAACCCTACATTTCGACACGCCCTCACCTCGCTCCGAGATTAATAGGGCTCGTGTTTAGACCTCCGTTACCATGACAGCGGGGGGCATTGTCAATCTCATTGCCCTCCCTACCCGAGCCAAATACCACATCTCGGGGGGAAACTTTATCTAGCTGACGACAACCCTGGCATTTTCACGCGAGAAAAATTATTCTTTAAATGTCAACAGTTCAATTTGGAATTAGGTCTTTTTAATGTGATTTGATTTGCGTTTTCATCTCGAGGGCGTGATTTGAAATTTTCTGCTGATTTTATCTCGTTTTTGGCTTCAAATTGAATAATATTTGTCTTAGTCAATCTCAGAGAAAGCGATTTAACGTCATTATAGTCAATCTATTAAGAAGTTAATAAACATTTAGCGGGCTCATTGGCGATTAAAACCTACCGATATCCGTTCACGATCATAAAAAAACGTGGCAAAAAATTAACCCTACATGTCATTCATGAAAATCTATGTCGAAAGGCCACAAGCCTATAGACACTAGCACCCTCATCCACATTCACTTAGATCGCGGACATAATCTAAGTGACAGTTTAAGACATATATTTGACATGACATAAAAATAAACCCCGCATTTGGAACCAAAAAAAATTATAATAATTATAAATTCGTAGCGTAATTTTTCAAGATGTCTTTACAGAATCAACCGGAGGATGTAAACCAACCGTTACAACATAATGTGCCCGTACAGATTGCCGATCATTCTATCTTCGACGGTGCATTCACTTTCATGAAGGAGAGATTCACTGAGGAGATGAAGCGAATGGAGGAGGAGATGACTAAGTTTAGGTAATTAATAATAACTAAGCATTGAAATGGCAGTTGCCAAAGCCGTAGCCAGGATTTCATATCGGGGTGGTTCGAGCTCTAGACCAGAAAACACCGTTATCTTAAAAATATTATGGTTTAACAATGAAGACGCGAGCTTATTGTTATTTTCCCCAGCAAGAACCTCCTCAACCTGCAGATGTCGACAATACAATCGGGCAAGCTGAATCCTGCCTGGGACGTCGTCATCGGGTCACCGCTTGTCGAGGGTGATGGTGACGAAAAGATGCTGAACTTGCAGTATGATGTCAGCCAGTTTGACCCTACTGAGGTTAGATAGATAGATAAACGCTTTATTGGTACACCACAACAAGAAGTTGTATACTATATGGTATATACTGTGACTATAAGAGACTTTTTATGACTGAAAAATCTAAGAGCAAGGTTTGCGGCTTTTCTTCTCCAATTGCTATCAACTTGCACATACGGGACGCTGCATGTTGGGCGCGGGAAAGATCGGGTGCCAGATCCAAGTAAGAACATGTTACAGGAGGTCTATTGCCATCTACCGAGCACAGTTCCAGACTCCAGGCTATCATAGAGATACTTTCTAATGGAAACACCAAATACGTAACACTGCCTGACCTGGAAATCGAACTCCAGAATGATCAGCAGTAGAGCTTACGCCCACTACGCCACCGAGTTTGTTTTGTCTTCAACACAAATACAAGAAATACAACTTGACCCATCCCTCGCCCGCGTTGATGTGAGATGCAACCTTCAAGCTTGCACAGCTTCTAAACAGACGCTCGTCCCGAAACTACAGGTCCCGTCACGGTTTAAAAGCGCTGACCTTGAATGAGCAGAAATTGAAATATAATAGAAAACTCTTTATTGGTATCACAATTAGTACAGAAAACAATAAAATCAAATATTAAAACTAAAAAATGTGTAACAATTGGCGGCCTTATCGCTCATAGCGATCATTTCCAGGCAACCATGCAATTTATGCCATGAAATTTAGATCTGTTTGGACTTTTTAGACCACTATACTTGCGCATAGCCCCCCTCCACTTTGCAGAGCTCTATTAAACCGATCTATACCTAGAATAGATACCGGAAACATGCCTTTTGTCATCAGATAAACGTGTACATAGTCAAGGACATCCTCGTAGTATCAGCCAGACACGAAGAGAAGACTGACGACAGCATTCTCCATAACGAATACCACAGGGAATTCCGCCTGCCCATAGGAACAGACCCTGATACTGTGCAGTCCATCCTCTCTAAAGAAGGTATACTGACAGTACGAGCCCCATTTCATTTGGAAAGCGGTGAACAAATTTCTAGTCGAGAATCGGATGAGTTTATGTAAGCGTTGGAGTGTTTTGAACCCCATTAAATTTTTGAGTTTGGCTTACATTGCTTTAGTTTTTTTAACTAGTTAATTCCCTTTATTGAAGAAAAACAAAATAATTCTGCAGCCGACATGTCAGCCTATAGAAAATCCAAGTGCTCTAAACCACTGTCAGATGGCAGCGTACCCAAGATGCTGCATGCTTACACGTTGGGCGAGATAAACGCTAGCATTTTGATCGCCAAGCGAGTTATTAAATTTTGTAGTAACTGATTGAAAGAAGCGCACAGCCAAAACCGCTTGACCTTAGAGTTTGGAGATTGTGTCCCTTTCATTACGTAGCTTAGAAATACTCTATGATATTTCTATAGGATTCGCAAAAACGGAATGGCAAGACCGCAGGTATTGCTTAGTTTTGCTTCTGACTATATCAAATCGCATAGCTTATACAGCCAGTTTTGAATTTATCAAGTTGATAGTCATCTCTAAGTACCACACGTTCAAGTTGCCACCTTTGATTGAAAATTCTGTAGTCACTGTGCTATTTTTTATAGAGAACGGATTTTTAGCAGTTATAATATTCCGCTACATAATAAAATATTCATTCGGAATGCTCACCAGAAATGCAAATAATATATCGTGGTATACCTACAAAGCTAGGGAAAATATTCTATATCTGTGTATGACATCGGATGACGTGGTCGCGGGTCGGCCAGATAAACACCAACTGAAGACACGCACACATGCGCACTGTAGACATTAAGGTCGGGGCACAGTGGGAGCAGATCAAAAAGGTTATAAATAAGTATACCTTGCAATGTCTGTTTAAGACGGTGAGTTCCCATCGAGTCACAGTAAATCAGTTACACTAACCCCGTTGCAACATCTTTTCCAAAATAAGTTCCCATCATGTAACACCATTACCCGTCCCAACTTTTTTTTCCAACTAATCACACTGTTACCCGTTGCATCACTCTGTGACGCAATCAGCTCTCTGTTGAATTATCCGCCCTCTGGATCTCGTAGCCCTTAGCCCACTCTTACCGCAACCACGGTTATAGAGGGTAAATATTCTATTTGCCGACACCCCACGGCTAGTCCCAATTTTTTTTCCATAGGGTTTTCAGTTTTCTTTACGAGTTTACATTCTACTAGTAAATTCCTATATGTGCTAAATTTCGCAGAACAGTTCAGACTCGCCAAGTTACGCCAGCCGTAATGTACCTATTGTCAATTTTTTCTTCCCGTTTTATCTCCCAGTACACCACAGACAATCCAGGGGTCACCTGGATATTCACACGTGTGTATGTGTGCGCAGTGTTGATGCGACGCGTTACCATGGCAACCGCCGTGATCGCTTCCCAGAAGAGCCATAGGCTATAAGCATGGGAGGTTTACCCTCGACAATGGCATTTATAGTGTATGCTGGGGTAGTAGGGCTTCAGGGAACCTTTTTGTTGGATTGCTGTTCCACGAATTGACGTGGGCTTACAGTTACAGCCTACACACGAACTACGCGTTATCATATTTTTTTTGTTACTAAACTTAATTAATCTACTTTCTTTTTAATCTACTTTTCTTTGGCTTTCTGATCACTGGTTAAGTTAACCAATGGTTAATTGTTTTTACAAATTGTTAAAATACACCTATTTTTTCATCCTTAGTTAAGCATTTTCTCCAAACAATTTAACCATTGGTTCAGAATTAAACTAAAGTGTTTAACAAATGGTTAACTTAAGTAACTGTAACCAACTATCAGAAAACCGGCCCTTAGGCTGGGTTTTTTGATCACTGGTTAAGTCGACCAATGGTTAATTTTTTTGACAAATAGTTAAAATTCGACAAAATTAGTTTTTTCATCCCTGGTTAACTATTTTTTTCCACACAATTTAACCATTGGTTAGAAATTTAACTATAGTTAGATTGACAAATGGTTAACTTAACCGTAACTAACGATAAAAAAACCTGCCCTTAGACATTAATACCTACAAAGTGTTACAAAAAGGATAGTAATACTTAATAAATGAGTGCGTCTGATCTAATGCAAAAGAATGAATTGCGAAATTCGCGAGAAAAATTTCCATATATATTTGCCGATTTTCGGACACACGTTATTCGGAAACCCTGCATTGTTTCGTGGAGTTGTATCTGACTTCCGTCTGTGGTTTTCGACATGTTCAGTTTAGCTTTTTTTTTTGACCAATGCTGTTGGCCTGAAATGGACTCTACAGCTTTACCGGGCAGTGGTGAGTGCAGGAGGCGCTCGCTCAAAGTTTAAGGGCGACTAGCACGAGGGCACCGAGACGGTACGAACCTCGGCTTGTGCCGTCGCCAGAATACTTGGGGTCAGACTTGCCCTGGCACCCCAGAAAGGGAGTGTCCTATCAATAGTTTAACCTGTTTGATTATTTGGAGAGAAACTACATACATACAGTCACGCCTTGTTCCCGGTGGGGTAGGCAGAAACTAACCGATCTGAAACATCTGAGAGATCTTCGCTATTGGTTTTCCGTTATTAATTAATATACGATCAGTAACGAAAACTGCCTCGGTGGCGTGGGCTCAAGCTCATCTGCGATCAGAAGGTCCCGGGTTCGATCAAAGGTCAGGTCAGGAAAAGTGTTAAACATTGCATTTTTCCATTAGAAATTATTATTTTGTAGTGGTAGGCCTCTTTTGCCTGGGGAAGTACCACACCTTTGCCAGTTATTCATACGCCAAGCAGTAATGTGCAAACATTACTGTGTTCCGGTCTGAAGGGCATTGTTACCAGCGAAATTACTGGGCATGATGAGATTCAACAACTCATATCTCAGGGTGACAGGCGCAGTGCAGTGCCGCGCAGAATTTTGAATTTCAAAACATTGGGTGGCACTGTGTCTGTTATGGGGAATCATGATATGCTTACCATCAGGCACCTGATTTGCTAGCCTTGTCACTCACTATCATAAAAAAAAAAAAATTTCAATAACTGTCTGGAGTCTGGAACTGTACCCAGTAAATGAGCTCGACCCCTATTACATGAGTCCAATAACATTCTGGCGAAATGTGGATGTACCCATAGTAATGAGACTGAGTCCTGGGGTCCTCTGCCTACCCCTTCGGAAAAAAGGCGTGATTGTACATGTATGTTTTCCGTTATTTATTGTACGATCAGTAACGAAAACCAGTAGATTATGACACCCTAAAATCTGCCAAATTGACTAAAAATATACTAATATTATCACCTGTATGATATAAAATGTGTATCGGATAGGGTGGCACCCCGCAGCACATGTTTGATTTGGCCATTGTGCTCTGATAACCCCACGCCGCGACGAATGGCGCAGAAAAGTCAGTTGTAATGACTGTACGCCCCACGTGTTGGGATAATTACGTTATGATTTTGATGTTAGGATTGCTTTTTATCTTTTCACACCACTGCAACTTGAATTGTTGAGTCATTCTGCTAGTTCAAGTTGTAGTTGGTAGCGTTCGTGGTCAAGTGGGAATGCGCCCGGCTTTAAATCCGGAGTCCCTGGTTCGAATCTCAGCATGGGGGCTTTTCGCCTGGACGCTACCGTGTTTCGGATGGCACGTTAAACTGTAGGTCCCGGCTGTTACTTATAAGATAATATGTAGGGGGCAATCGTTAGGTGATGTCGGAGGCCTTGTAGGAATCTTGGCGACCTGAAACTCTGATAATATGGGTTGTTTACATAACCCATATGAATTGACTCGAGCAGTGTAATTGGGGTAACCCGTTCTGTTAAGAGTATAAATTCAAATTATTATTATTACACTGAGCATACTTACCAAGTTATTAACAATTTATTTAAGTTCAATAAATCAATTATTTCTGTAAACCGGCGTATTTTCTCTACGAGGACGCAGCCCAGTAGCCGCCCAATTCCTAACTAGTACTTACTCGAAAAATTAGTACTTACTCACTACGTACTACTTACTTTATTACCACAGAATAACTAATAGTAACTTCGCTACATAGTTCGTAAGATCAGTTTTAGTCAATAAATAACCATAGCAACTACTATAGCGTAAGGTAAGGGTGCAGAAGGAAGGGCTGCCTCCGGAAATGAGGTTTGATCCCCTTCCCGGCGCAGGCAGGAAGTAGGGAATCGATGCGGCGATCTGACCGGACAGGTACGAGGGTGTCTTGTTGATTAGACCAGGATGTCGCCTGTACAACCAGTGTGTAATCATTCACTGGTTATTCTCATTGATATAAAGAAAAGGGAGATGAGGTACTGGCTTATCAAAAAAGCTAGCTCAAATTAGGTCCCATTAGGCCCACATACGTCAGTAAAGTAAGATCGTACGAGCGAATAAAATTGTTGTCTGGGTCGCACTTCGGTCGGTATAATTTATACTGTGCTTCATTATAATTTGCACTGTGCAAACTTCACTCTGAGCAAATTGCATGTGCCATTTGTTGAATAAGCGCTGGGAGAACGTACCCTATCACTCCTTTTCTTTATATCAATGGTTATTGTCAATGTTAAGTGAAGTTACTCTCAGAAATATAGCGACGGGCCAGTGGTAACCCGCGTGCTTATTACGAACAGCAGGAGAAGTGTGGAAAGCGTTTAATTGTCAAACGGCATACAAAAAATTACGTTTGACAGCAAATTTTACTGCTGTTGCTACGCAATTGCATGTTCGTAATAGTACCTCCGTTCTGTTTAGAGTAAGTATAAATTCAAATTATTATTATTAAGGCTTAAAGCATTTAGGTTTAAGGTCCGGTTAAAGGTCCGACACGGTTATGTTTACCAGTGTAGTGATTTTAAGTTGGTTTTACCTAAATCCTTCGATTTTATTCCAAGCAATTATGGAACCCATCACCTGCTACGATCCTGACATACGACTTTGCTTATTTCATTTTCATCTTATTCTTCACTAGCTGTCCAAATTTGCTCAATCGGTTCAGCGGTTTTGGCGTGAGAAGTAACAAAAATCCACACACAATAACAGTGCTAGATGGCGCTGGGAGTCTTTTTAGCGCGCAGTAGTGTTATCTAATTCCAAAGTAAACTTATTTACATTGAACTGAGAGCTGAGAGTAGGATACTGGAAACATAATCTAGCGAAATTACTGGGCATGACGAGTTTCAACAACTAATATCTCAGGGTGACAGGCGCAGTGCAGTGTCGCGCAGAATTTAGAATGTTTAAAACACTGGGTGGCACTGTGTCTGATATGGGCAATCTTGATGATCCATCAGGCACCTGATTTGCTCGTCTTGTCACTCACTATCATAAAAAAAAACATTCTGGGCACTTTTGACCTAGCCTTCAGCCGTCAGCCTTATAATGTAAGCAATCCGTACGTATATATCAAACAGTCATTATTTCAGAAGTATTATCGTTTCAGCACGCGCTTAAGACATAACATTCATTATTTATAATACTGAAAAAAATATTTTCATTTCATATTTAAATATTTTGTAATCTTCACATTGTCGAGTCTTAATATTTATAACAGTAATACCTTTGGTACATATACTACTATCCTACTTCCCACTATATCCTATCCTTCCTTAATAATCACTATAAACTATAAAATCCTAAATGACTCACTGACTCACATGCAACGCAGAGCCCAAACGACTGATCCTAGACTTGAAACTTGAAATGTAGGTTGTTTTCATTGTCTGGACGTGCGCTAAGAAAGGATTTTTGAAAATTCATATTCTAAGTGGTCCAAAAAGCACGTCAATGTTTTGGTACAACCCTATAATTCATAACTACGAGCGGGCTAAGCCGCTTTTCTTACACTAGTAATATAGGTATTTATTAGCGAAAGTTTGTGAAGATGGATGGATAGATGGATGTTTGTTACTCTTTCACGCCAACACTAATGAACCCATCAGGCTGAAATTCAGTGTATAAAAAAAACATACATTCACGCCTTTTTCCCGAAGAGGTAGGCAGAGGTGTACCCAGGACTCAGACCCATAGTAGATACACCCACATTTCGCCAGTATGTTATTGGTCCCATGAAATAGGGGGCGAACCTATTGCCATCTACCGGGCACAGTTCCAGACTCCAGGCAGTTATTGAGATAATTCCCAATGGTAAAATCCAATATTTAACACTGCCTGACCTGGGAATCGAACCCGGGACCTCTTGATTGGCAGTTGAGCATACGCATTCGGTGTATAGATAGTTTAGACCCTGGAATAATATAAAAAGTACTTTTTTTATCACGATATTTCCACGAGAACGAAGACTATGCGGGTGAAACCGCGGGGCACAGCTTCTTCTATGATCCACTCTCCTTTTGAAAAGCCCTATATTTAGCTAGAATGTATGTTGTAGCTAGCATGTTCGTGCTACCTTTATTAGATCGTCTTTCCACCATTTGGGCGCACGTCCTACGCTGCGCTTGCCGGTCCGTGGTCTCCATTCGAGAACTTTACAGCCCCATCGGCCATCAGTTCTTCGTGCTATGTGTCCCGCCCATTGCCACTTCAACTAAGCTAAAATGCAGGGCTATGTTGATAACTTTCTTTCGCCTATGGATCTCCTCATTTCTGATATTAAAACTAGTTTTTTTATTTTCAAAAAGCCTGCACAAAGCCTCAGATCGCCTACGAACGGAAATATAATTAGTCTATCTATACTAAGCACCAACAATATCTAACCCAAATAACCTTTAAGGCAGACCTCCGCCGCATAGAGAAAGGTGTGTTGCCACCAGAATATAAATTGAAATAAACTTATTTTATAATATCGTGAGTGGCGCGCGTGCGCCGACACCGCGCCACTCCATCAATTGTATGGTAAAAGCAATAAATTCTCTTTAACTATCACCTGCTTCGTGTACGTAAGGTTGAAACATTGATATAAAGAAAAGGGGAGATAGGGTACGTTCTCCCAGTGCTTACTCAACAACTGGCACGTGAAATTGGCTCAGTGTGAAGTTTGCACAGTGACATATAATGAACAATAAAGATAGAAAGACGTTCCTAAGACCGAAGTGTGACCGAGACAATATTATTCGCTCGTACGACCTTACTTTACTGACGTACGTGGACCTAATGGGACCAAATTTGAGCTTGCCATTTTCGAGAAGCCAGTACCTCATCTCCCCTTTTCTTTATATCAATGGGTTGAAATGGATTTTAATCAGTGACGCTCATACGTATTTCGATGTTTGATGAAATGGGTCTGTTTCAGAGGCTGCGGGGAAAACGATTGAACCTAGGTGTATAGGTATACCTACTTCGGATAAAATTGATAATACCTAAACCCTAATCGGGGGAGAACAGTAACAGAGTAAAACAACCGTTCTAAGAACTAAGATTTAAGTTTACCTATAAATTTAGAGGTAGGTAAGTCTTTAATATTATCCAGAAGGGCATTATATACATACATTCTACAATATACATTCTACACATATCATAGCAATTTTTGTGATAAATTGCTGTTTTAGGAACTCTCTGCAAGATTATTCTGTTTGGATTTCTAGACAATTCACGAGCTTTTTCAAATAAATAGTTATGCTCCTTAACAAACTTTGCACACTCATATATACGTATATGCAAGGCAAGGGGAGTATCTTGAATTCCTTTAAAAGAGGTTTGCAAGAATCCCAAGGATGTATGTCTCCGATAGCCCGCAGGCACTTCTTCTGAGCAATGACATACTACTGGACATATGCCTTCCCCATTTTGATTGCTACCCTTGGCAGGCGGGTTGGCGAGCGCAGTTCAGTAAATTCATACAGAAGACGCTGCTGCCTATCTTCTGGATCTTGATAAACCTTCGCCGGCTCTAGCGCATACTTTCTTTTGATGTTAAGATTTTTGGGTAGATAAACCTCCTTATGTTACTACTTACTACAAATATATTATACATTACATAACATACAATCACGACTTTTTCCCGAAGGGGTAGGCAGAGGTGTACCCATAGGACTCTGTCCCATAGTATGGACACGCATAATGTTATTGGTTCTATGAAATAAGGGGCGAGCCTATTGCCATCTACCAGGCACAGTTTATACAGACTCCAGGCAGTCATACACCTTTACTTCTTTGAGTTATTTTCGATACACGTCGTGTAATATGATAGATATTATACATTTTATTACAATAAAACGATTACACGAGAGTGTACAATTTTATTTCTATACAATTCCGTTGTTATTTCTGATATAGGAGTAGTAAATTGTAGGATGTCAGTTGTAAGGGGCTCGATATTCCGTCGGCGTAATATTTTCTCAAAGGTGACTCGCGCCTGCGCACCTGTCGCCATAGATCTGCAAATTTTTAGACATTGTTAAACATACATTTTAATATATGTGTGTGCATGAACATGTCTGTTTGATCTGTGTCTGGGTGTTATAAGCCTATATAAGTATGTATATCAGTTATCTGATTACTATAATACAGGCTTCTAGCCTAGTTTGGGACTAGATGACCGTGTGTGGAAGTTGTCATATAATATTATATTATTATTAATATAACCGTACTTCCACTAATATTAGAAATCTCAAATCTCAGTATAATGTAAAAAAATACCTTCGTAACAAAACGCTAGCGTGTTATAACTCAACTCCAGCGCCATCTAGCGCTGTTTTTTTGTGAGTATGTTTGATCCGTTTTCACACTAAAACTACAAAACCGATTGACCTGAAATTTGGCATTTGGTTTCATGTTTGAAAACTGACGTCATCGAGAGTATTACTTTGCTATGTCTAATGATAATCGGTTCCGTTTGAAGATTAGGTCGGGATAGAGTCGAGAGGACAACTTCCAGTGGTCTCGATCCATTCGAAGTTTGCTATTCTCTCACTTCAACAATATTACAATGACTTGGTAACTTTGACCTGATCATGCAGCATCAGGTTCAGACCAGTGGTCATGATCCAATGATCCTATATACACCATATATATAATATTATGTTTAGGCTCATAATGGATCATCTCAATATGTATGTATACATACATACAGTCACGCCTTGTTCCCGGTGGGGTAGGCAGATTTCCCTCCACTTGCTACGATCCTGACATACAACATTCGCTTCGTTCACTATCATGACATTTTTCATACATGCTCGTCGGTTGTAGGTTCTTTTCACTTGGCCTTTCCTAAGAATCATCTCAATGAATAGGTTAAAATGTCATTTATTTTCCCTCAAACTAGGCTAGAAGCCTGTACTATGGTAACCAGATGACTGATATACATACTTCTATAAGCTTATAACACCCAGACACAGATCAAACAGACATGTAAAAAATGACAGAAATTAATGATGGTAGAGCAGAATATGATTAAAAATCAGAGGTCAGAGGTGATTAAAAATTTCATCTAAACCTGTTGTTCTAATTAGCCAGTAGTCACATATTTTTATATCGTTTGGGCTCATTAAGAATCCTCTCAATGGATATTAATGTTACAAATCGATGATGATAGACGAGGAAAACGAGGGGGAGGAGGTTTTTTAAATGTATTAATATACATTTATGGCCGATGGGGCCGTAAAGTTCTCATATGGAGACCACGGACTGGCAAGCGCAGCGTAGGACGTCCTCCCGCAAGGTGGACAGACGATCTAATAAGTACGGCAGGAGCACGCTGGATGCAGGCCGCTTACAACCGGACTGGATGGAAATCTAAGGGGGAGGCCTATGTTCAGCAGTGGACGTCCTAGGGCTGAGATGATGATGATGATGATGATGAATATACACTTGTACTATGTAAGGATTTTAATAATTTTGTGACATGTCTATATTTTCTAAAGGACGCGCCACAGTCGACTGGGCACGCGTCTACATCCCTTTCTCCTCCACACTTGTGGGAGAGAACATTAACGTTGGTTATTCTTATATATACTTACTAGCTATGCCCCGCGGTTCCACTCGCGCGCACGATTATATTTCGGAGCCATAGCTTTCTAATTAATAATATGGGATAACTTCTACATACTATCATTTGGCCCCAATCTAGGCAGAGCTGTACTACGGCAACAGATGACTAATATAGATACATACTTATATACGCTTATAACATCCAGACATGGATAAACAAATATGGGACAACTTCCACACACGGTCATCTGGTACCAAACAGACATACTGATGCGCACAAATGTTTGACCTGCGCTGGGAATGAACTGGGGATCTGCGGCTCAGAAAACAGGGGCATTACCGACATAGCAAATCAGGGCAGGGCCAGTCAATTGTCAAGTTTCAGTAAAATAGAGAGTCTCTAAAGTTTTGGCCCAAATCTTTTCCACTGCAATGTTAGTACGTCATCCGTCTACCTCCCTATAAAATTGTCATTGTAAATAATTATAAGGATCAATTTCTGGGAAGTTACATTATGTACATAACATACATTCACGCCTTTTTCCCGAAGGGGTTGGCAGCGGTGTACCCAGGACTCAGTCCCACAGTAGATACACCCACATTTCGCCAGTATGTTATTGGTCCCATGTAATAGGGGGCGAGCCTATTGCCATCTATCGGGCACAGTTTCAGACTCCAGGCAGTTATTGAGATAATTCCTAATGGTAAAATTCAATATTTAACACTTTGCCTGACCTGGGGGATCGATCCCGGGACTTCTTGATTGGCAGTCAAGCATGTGCCCACTACGCCACCGTGCAGTTACATTATGTAGCAAATGGAAATTACAATTTTTTATGCCATAAGTGGCAAACAAGCAGACGGGCCTCCTGATGAGCCCTTTCTACTACTCATATATATGACTACTCATATACAGGATGTCTGAATCTATTGCGAATTTCGAAAAATACTGAAAGGGCTCATCAGGAGGCCCGTCTGCTTGTTTACCACTTATGGCATAAAAAAATTGTAATTACTCTACAGTAGGTCAGATAAAGATCAGCAAAGGTGTCAAATTGTATCGCGTGACACCTCCTCACTAAATTTATTATTTACAAAACTGCGCTCATTCCAAACGTATAATAAATTCACTTTTAAAACAATTATTCAACGACTTATATCGAAAACATTAACCATCCCATTTCTTTTTAAAATTATTATTCTTTTTAAATAATGCCAGATGTCGTCTATTTTTATTAAGAAATTATGTATTAAAACATTCTTAAAATAATGTAGAACATCATCATCATCGTCATCGAAATTATCTCAGCTGGTGGATATCCACTGCTGGTCATTGACGTGCAAAATGACAGACTGTGACCTAATTGAATAAATCTTTTTGAGTTTGAGTTTAAGCATAAGCCAAACACTAGTAGAACAATAAATAAAAACACATAATTATTTTGCGAGTACAAAAAAGTTTAAATATGTATTTAATAAGTATAACAAGAATAACTTTTGAATTACCACGGAAAGTCGGTTAAAGTACGTCGATTTTAGTAGAGTACTAATTTCATAATCATTAGTTGGAAGACGTCCACTGCTGAACATAGGCCTCCCACTCAGTCATGGCGGTTGCTCGCCGTCCGGCTCGCCTGCGGTCCTGACCAGGTCGTCGGTCCACCGCGTGAGGTCGCCCTACGCATCGCGAAAACAAGAGTTGTACTCAGTCTTTTGATAGGCGTACACAGATACCATTTTTAGTCCAACGTGCAGAGGCCCATTTGATCTTTTAATCTAAAGGTAATGGAAAGCACCTATCGGGGTCCATCTCTGAAATTATCCGCAGAAGATGAGCTCAAAGACAGCACCCACTATGAGCTCAAAGACAGCACCCTGCACTAGTGCAAGAACTATTAACGAATGGATTGTACATAATTTTGTAAACTGTCAAATAGGTACAACTACAAACTGTACCTTCCGGGTTTACCAACTGAGAGAAGCCGATGTATTTAGGAGCCAAACCAAATATTACATAAGATACCTCCTAGAGTATCGGTTATAAGTTGTTAGATCTTTAAGAGCTTAGTGTGGGAGTATCTGCCAGGTGGGAGGTCAAGGCTAACCATTGTTCACTCTACAGATTAAATAGTAGTTTGTACGTACGTGTTCAACATTGTGTCCTAGTATAACTTAGTAAAAATAACTGAAAGACAAGCATGGAACGCATATATGCTGAGCTACTTATGTCCTTTTCGTTACCACCTAGTACATCGAACTAAAATATATAAGTCCGTAACCTTATAGTCTTATCTGTTTAATACATAACAATTGTAACCATAGAAAATAAGCAAATTATTTATTATTGTATTTAGCTGTGGTAATTAATAAAATGTTTTCTAATCTATCTATCTTTTATTTTCTTTTATATTTCTAATCTATATCTTATATATTTTGTAGTGGTTGACCTCTATTGCAGGGGCCCGCCTGGGGAAGTACCACACCTTTGCCAGTTATTCATCCGCCAAACAGTAATGTGCAAACATTACCAGTATGAAGGGCAATGTTACCAGCGAAATTACTGGGCATGATGAGATTCAACAACTCATATCTCAGGGTGACAGGCGCAGTGCAGTGCCGCGCAAAATTTTGAATTTTAAAACACTGTATCTGTTATGGGCAATCATGATGCTTACCATCAGGCACCTGATTTGCTCGTATTGTCACTCATTTGCAAAAAAAAAATCTATCTTCTATCATAATATGGATATTAGGGCCTTTATTTTTTTTCTTACTGATAAGGCCAGCAATTGAACCGCAGTCTCACCTGATGGTAAGTGACAACGCGGTCGACGATGGTGCGTGCTTGCCTAGAAGATACCTATTCACTCTTGACATGAAGACTTTCAACACACGATTGTACTTTCGGAAAACAATGACGCTGGCAAGGTGTTCCATTTTTTCGCAGTTCGAACAATAAATGTTGACTCGAACCGCTTTGAACGAGTCGAAGGAACCTCAACCATGTACGAATGGCATAAATCCGTATGTCTCGTCGTCCTATATGTGCATATTATGGCCTATGTGGGGCGCTTGCATAATTGCTTACAAATAATAATAATAATATGGGACAACTTCCACACACGGTCATTTGGTCCCAAACTATAAGGCTAGAAGCCCGTACTTATATATACGCTTATAACACCCAGGCACAGATCAAACAGACATGTTCATGCACATAAATGTTTGACCTGGCCGGGGATCGAACCCGGGCCCTGCGGCACAGAAAGCAGAGTTACTACCGTCTGAGCCTGTCAAATAGGACATATAGGAAGTTAACATGTCTTCATAACTTAACAGGCTTCAGGCACTCGATTTCAAAGTTCATTAGATTGCTTTTTCCATTCGTCAAGATTTTTTGGTACCTACTTATCTTTTTTTCCTCAATGGCTAAACGCTTTAAGATTGCTATCGCTTCCCACCCAAAGCTCTTCGATTTAAAAATAAAACCACGTCCAAGTTCAAAGATCTGAGTCCGAGATTTAGATAAAATTTTCTCTGTTGCGTCTTGAAGCGCGTCGATCCTGCGGACATTAGAAAGAGACAAGTATATTAGTAATATATGATTAGTGTAAGAGATAGTAGATGAGCATCTCGGAGGGATAACAGAGTGGCAACACCGCGTCGACCAATCGCCGGACAATCCTGTTGTTCTTTGTTTTTTTTAAAGAGTTTAGTTTAATTTTGTTTTTAAAGCGAGGTTAATGTGGAGAGAGCTTTTTGGCATTAATTTATATTGGTCCAGTACTTCTGTTGATTAGGTAATGTCTCATTGGATAGATATAATAGATAAAGTGAAATCCTTGTATTATGTATCCAAAATTGAAATTCGTATCGTCAACCTTTATAATAATAATAACAATAAATCTATTTATTTCGATTGTTAACCATATACATACATACAATCTTAATTAAAATACTCAGTATAAAATTATTAAAAGAACAATAAATATTAAAATTACAATGATTAAATAATTTGGATCATTACGTATAAAAATTAAAATTATGAAATTAAATTAAAAAACTAATCATTAAATAAAATCATTTGTGACAAAACCCTCATGTTGTAGCCTCATCCAGTGGCCCAGTATAGGATAATCCCACCTCTCTGACATGGTTTAGTAATGAAACGCATATGTACTGTTATAATATACTTTGGCTTAAAAATATTCAGCATAATGACCACTACGCATAATATTATTAGCCACAAATATTTTGCCATAATTATTGTTATAAATACTGTCAATATAATAGTAATAGCATAGCATAATTTTATAAACCATAATATTATAAACGCATAATGATATTTACACATAATCTTCTTTGTCATAAAAACCTATAAATATTGGCTTGCATAAACTTTTTAAGTCCTGATTTACAATGGCATACAAACAAATTAGTCTTCTCGTTGTTTCGTAAAGTTATAATATTAGTTACAAGTCGATTCTGACAATGTGGCAAACCTAACCAACTTATTCGGATTTCGCAATATATTATTATTCTACATGATTATGATACGAATTATTAGTATGCCTTCAAAAATTATGGGATCATCAATTATACCAAAACATGTTAGACCAATCACTACTTATGCTAAACTTTCTATTATCCTACAAACGTTAAGGAATACAATTTTATACCTAAAAAAATTATGCCAAACGGAGAAATCCCATCTAACAATACTTTCACGATGCTGTTCGGACGTCCAAGAACTATGCTCCTTAAAGATGCACACCGCTTGCGTAAGATGGTATGGAAGCCGTCAACTGCGCACTCAGCAAATATGCCATAGGCACTATAAAATCGAGGAAGTGCCCAACAGCACCCTAAAGGCATTAATATACTTGACTCGTAAGACGCTGTATGCACCGTCACCGGTCCAGAGGGTCCAAGTGTCAAAAGACTGGCAATAATATGCTTTTCACTTGTTTTGTACACATTGTAAACTTCCGAAAAATACAGACAAGAAAAATATAACATAACATACAATCATGTCTTTTAACCGAAAGGATAGGCAGAGGTGTACTCAGAACTTAGCCCCATAGTAGGTACACCCACATTTCGCTAATATTGGTCCCATTTAATAGTGGGCAAGCCTATTGCCATCTACTGGGCACAATTCCAGATTCCGGGCTGTTATAGTAATAATTACTAATTGAGAAATTCAATAACACTTTGTTTAACCTAGGATCGAACCCCGGACCTCTTAGATCGGCAGTCGTGCTTACACCCACTACGCTACCGAGGCCATAAATAATATTTTAAATTATTTTTCTTTTTTGGATTAATTAATTATACAACATTATGTAAATAGGTCAAATTTTCCGGAAAATGTGTGAAACAATGAATAAATGAGTTAATTAATTATTAGAAAAACGAGATAACGAATATACAGGCGCCAAAACGAATTTGTAGTGATGTGAACGGATTCGAAAGTTTGAATCAATGAAAAATGTCGCATCGAAAGTTTGAATTAGCGAAAAATGTCGCATCGAAAGT
Organism: Hemistola chrysoprasaria; assembly: GCA_947063395.1. NCBI lineage: Eukaryota > Metazoa > Arthropoda > Insecta > Lepidoptera > Geometridae > Hemistola > Hemistola chrysoprasaria. Next base: position 5,366,643 of record OX346733.1, on the reverse strand, counting down.
TTGGATAAGCGAAAATTTAATTTATTTAAATTAACGAAAAATTACGTATCTAAACGTGAATCAACGAAAATGTCGCAATAAAAATTTGATTAATGAGTAAACACACAGATTTTTTATGGGACTCTATTTACTTTTTAAAAGTAGAGTTGCCATTTTTTGGACTTTAGAATACTTATTTCGTTTCAACTTAGAAAACTATGAAATGAACTACATCTAGAGTCAATATAATTGGTCTTAAAGGTCTTAGTCTTTAAACCAAGATTCAAACCATGTAACCACATCCCTAGTAAAAAAATTAAAGCCAAAAACACCCTGAAGTTGCGTGTCATTAGCGCGCTAAATATATAAATACTATAATACAAACGCAGACAAAAATAATGAATAATCTTCTAACCGTATACAAATAATGAGTTAAATTAAAATGTGGGTTAACTGTCCGCATAATGGTTGACGTATAACGTTGACTGTTTTTGTAGCGAGTAGGGTTCCGTAGAAAACGAGTCTACTACGAGTAGGTAATCACTATATCTTATAATATATATAAAAATCTTGTGTCACGATGTTTGTCCCGAATAAACTCCAAAACCACTGAACCGATTTCAATCAAATTTCACATGTACCCGTATTTTGGTCTAACTTACTGGATAGGATAGTTATCATCTCAATTATTCGCTTATGTTGTGAATGTAAACGAATAAAATGTATCAATTAATTGTTTCATAAGCAAGTGTTTATTTACTGTTTAGTTTTATGAAGTTCTCATAGATGGCGGTGTACGTTGATTCATCGATAAAATTCTTCAATATTGTTTGACATCTAGGTTGCAAATACACCCAATAGATGGCGCTGTGTTCTGTTTCTTAGAATATAAATTGTATTACTTTATTTCACGTTATATTTATTTATGCTCACGATATAACCGTATTATTTTAATGGTTTGTGACTGATATTTTTATAATTATACTGCGTATGTTACAATATTATTACCATTAATAACAAAAAAAATTGTACTATTTATGTAAGAGAATTATTAAAGTCTTGGCGCCAAATTTTAATCAAAGTTTCAAGATCTGGCCATCAAATTTTATCGAGTCGCCATCTCTGGTTTGAATGTCCAAAGCTTTGGTATCTCATTCGTTCTCGAGACCTCTGAGCGTAAACAAAGCTCCCTCTCGAACCATCGAGCCCCACTATTTCGAACAATCGATCAATCGATTCTTCTCGAAGCATGCGAACTAGAACGTTCGGGAAATTCAAGGTTCAGGTATAAATACTGGCGCCGAGTGTCACCGCAGTTCAGTTCCTTTTTAAACGAGTGAATTAATACTAAGTATCTCCCGGAAAGTGATAGTCTCAGTAAAATCTCCACGCATTTTGAACAAGAATATGAATTTTTCAATTGAGTACTCCAGTTTTATTTTAAATTTAGGAAATTCGATTTTACCGGAAGGGTTTTATTTCCTCAGTTGCGTTTAGAGAAATAAAATATGGCGGTACGAAGTTCGCCGGGTCAGCTAGTATATTATAAATTCCTAAATGACTCACTGACTGACATGCAGTGTAGAACCCAAACCATTGATCCTAGAGACTTGAAATTTGGAATGTAGATTTCTTTTCGTTGTCTGGACATGTGCTAAGAAAGGATTTTTGAAAATTCCGATTGTAAGGGGTCCAAGAAGGGCGTCAAAGTTTTAATATAAACTCTCATATTTCACAATTGTGAGCGGGCCGTTGTGCTCACACTAGTATAACATACGATTTTGAAAACTACCGTGAGTTTTACTCAGATTTATCACAGCGAGCCCTCAGCGAGCGATGCGGGAGAAGGTGCGCGCGTGGGACGCGGTTCGTTGTGAGTTGCGATCTCGCACACGCGCAAGCTCCTGAGGCAGGACACCGGAGTTGTCTGAAACCTAGTTTGAGCGTTTTCGACTTCCAAGGTCGTTGTCGTAAGTAGTTGTATAACATAAAAATATTATATAACAACATAACATCACGCCTTTTTCCTGAAGACATAGTGTTGTAGTAGAAGGCGTCATGTTTGGTATTAGCGATCTGGCTTATTTCTTCACTTTTAATTTTATAAGACTCCGTTCGCCTTTTTAACCACCTACACTGAAAACGAAGTAATGGTTCTCCGCTACTTTTTGGATATTTTTAATACAAAAGACAAATAATAAATAACGAGAACCCTTGTTTTAAAACCGCACACACTTACCTCATATTTTTCATTACACCACGCGAGTATGAATAATGCATACACCCAGTTGATTGCGTGTGAAATCGAAAACATACTTTTATACCTATAAGGCAAGTAGAGCTTTTTATTGCTAATACTTCATAATAATCTTATTAAAATTTTATAATATCCTAATGATTTAACAGGAAAGAGGACCTCTTAGCACTTTGACACAATCCTATGGAAAGTGTACTAAATCGATGTTTTGTATTCCCCTGTTTCCTCCGAATACAGTGAACCTATTTAATATATTTATATCCTGATATTTTGAAGATGAAGTCGTAAAGTACGTCCCTATCATTTTATTTTTGTTTATAAACTCTACATTTTTTTGTAGTGAACGTTCAATCACGCGAGTAAAACTAGGATTTTTTCACTTTAAAAAAATCTAGGGTTTATAAGAAAAATTAAAATGATAGGGACATCGGTTACTTCACTATAAAAATATCAGGATATAAATTTATAGTATGGGTTTATTATATTCGGAGGAAACAGGAGAATACAAAATATAGATTTGGTAAATTTTTCATAGGATTGTGTCAAATTCCTACAAGGGCGTAAGCAATCTTTTGATAATATTATTTTATTATGTAACTGGGTAATCTACTGGGGGCGTCTGGCAAAAAAACCTTTTGTTTATTATTGTTTGAATTAAATATTCGAGATGTTACATTCTTCGATAATCGATAGTGGGACTGAGTCCTAGGTACACCGCCGCCTAGCCCTTCTGGAAAAAGGCGTGATGTTATGTTATGATAGGTTAAGATTCCTTTACTATGCATAGATATTTAAATATATAATTTCAAGGGTTTCAATTTTGTATAATTCTCGAAAATGTAGATATATAAACACTTTATTGTGAACCTTACAGAGAACATAATATCTGCTCTAATATCGCCAAATCGAGCAAAAGAGTGGCACGGCCGTACCATCTTTTCTCGAAGCAGTTTACGCCATTTTAGACCTTATTATTTCAATAAAGTATTATGATGCATTATTATAAAAGTATTAATAGTATGAAGTAATAAAGGGGTCTATTCTAGACGTTATAGTACCTTAGTTATATGGAAAAAGTATTCGAGTCGTAATTCTCAGAGTTTAGTTCTAAATATAGCGCCGCATAGCCTCCGGCGAGATGAAAACCCTCGACGCGCTGTTGCGCTCCGTTGCACCGAGGGTCTCCTTTATATGCATCTTCACATATATGTACTTATATATATGAATATGTGACTCAGATATTTTAGAAAACAAAGAAATTGAGACGCGATTAGTTAAGCGAAGAAGGAACAAGCCACCATATTATACGATCGAAGATTATAAGACAGACAATTTGGCTTGCTGACGACTCGGACATAAAATACTCGGAAAAAGTGTCCGATTTAACACTTAATTTTAATATAGTTTACATTGACAATTCGATCAAAGCTGTTTGGTACAGTCAGATAAAAAAAAAACTCTTTTTTTTTTGACCTGACAACGTCTTATAATTCGATAGAGCCGGCTGCACGCACAAAAAAACATGACACATGCGGCGTTACCTCGCTCTGAGGCGCTCCATGTAGGCTTGAAGTGCAAACAAAAGCGCGGATCGAGCGACAAAGAAGCACAATCGGCCTTTGCGTTCGGCAGCGTTCGACATCCGTCTCTCTCCTACTTGAGTGAGCGCGTTGTCACGTTCAACTATCGTCAGTAAACCGACTTTACAGACAACCAATTTTTTGTCTGACTTTTTTATAAAGATAAAAAAGAAATTACATTTTTTAATTTTTTTATAATATTTATTGAGACAATTTGTTGTGTAGGTAGGTTTACTTACACCAAAATTATTTTCGATAGTTATGCGGATTGGAACCGTTTCGTTTATATCATATCATATCATACATCTATATCATACTTGGGTATTTTTAGGATTAATATGTTTGGTGCAAAGTGGCTTTGGATTAACACATATGAAAAGCAAGCGTGGTAGAAGCAGCATAGAGCATTTTGTAGAGGTCATCTGACTGATTGATTTCTAGCCTTTTTTTTAAATAAAAATGGGTACTTAATTATACATAGATAAGCTTGTTGCTGGCGTAGCGAAAAGTTCCCAAAGTCTTTCAATGAAAGCACGAACAGCTTGCTTGAAAAGTACAAAACAGTAAGATTTTGACTTGAGCAAATTACTCTCTTTGTTTGAGATACAAAAGAGTATTGAATAAATGGAGGTCCCGAGGCTACTTACTTTCTCATCTACATGGGCAAAACCTTTATTTTTTATTTAGTACACTAAATTAATATCACTTTACTGTTCATAAACTATCCTGTCTACTCGTTCTCATCACACACCTATTACAAACATACAGTCTATCTAAGATCTTTACACAAGAGTATTCATATAAAATGTACTCATATCAGAGATCAGAGTTGTAGGCATTGGACCGTCAAATGCATCTGCGCGCATCTTCTATTGTGATGAAATACTTAGGTGCTTCGGGTAGGCCACGCTTTTGTAAAGCGCCCATTACACGAAAGGTTTTACTGTCAGTCAAAAAAGTAAAATTACATATTACATTAAGTTAAATAACATAACTAAAACTTTACCTTACTTTGCGCTTCGCTTCAAAATCGCTACAAGTTCCACTACGACAATTTCACTAGATTATCAGGAAAGAGAACCTCTTAGCAGTTTGACCCAATCCTATGGAAAATTTACTAAATCGATGTTTTGTATTCCCCTGTTTCCTCCGAATACAGTAAACCTATTTGATGTATTTATATCCTGATATTTTACAGATGAAGTAAAGTATGTCGCTATCATTTTATTTTTGTTTATAAACGCTACATTTTTTTTCAAGTTAACGTCCAATCACGCGAGTAAAACTAGGATTTTTGGAAGTTCACTATGAAAAAACCATGGGTTTATGAGAAAAATTAAAATGACAGAGACATAGGTTACTTCACTTTAAAAATATTAAGATGTAAGTTTATTATATAAAGGGTTTATTATATTCCGGAAACAGGGGATACAAAACAGATACAAAACATCGATATGGTAATTTTTTCATAGGATTGTGTCAAATTCCGAAAAGCCGCGTACGCTCTTATGCTACGAATTCAAAACGCGCTACGCTACGATACGCTACGTGCTACGCTTCGCTAACGCTAAAGTTACGCTCAATTCATCAAATGCGCGAATTAGAATATAATAATGCTATAGATACACAATATGATGTAAGATTACCTACTTGTTTGTTGATGTATGTAAATATTTCGCTGGGAATTCGGCTCAAGTTCACAATGGAACGAAAATTACTGAGTCTACTATTACATCATTCACACTTCGCGTTAATTATCAGTTTATGAGCTTATTATACTGTAAAACTCTTTATTATGCTCTAATTTACCGGTAACTAATTCAATGATGTTTAGTAGGCTGGGTTACACCAACAATAACTATATTTTTGGGTACCCATCGGAATGAACTTTAAGCTGATAGACACTTTAGTTAGATTGACATAAAATCAGATTCATCATTATCATCATCATATTAGCCAGAGGACGTCCACTGCTGAACTCTCTCCCTTAGATTTCCATCCAGTCCAGTTGCAAGCGGCTTGCATCCAGCCTGCTCCTGCCGCCCTTATCAGATCGTCTGTCCACCTTGTGGGAGTACGTCCTACGCTGCGCTTACCAGTCCGTGGTCTCCATTCGAGAACTTTACGGCCCCATCGGCCATCTGTTCTACGTGCTATGTGCCCTGCCCATTGCCACTTCAACTTGCTAATTCGCTGGGCTATGTCGGTAACTTTCGTTCGTCTACAGATCTCCTCATTTCTGACTCGATCTCGCAGAGAAATCCCGAGCCATAGAAAAGCAGATTGCCTACTATAATTTGAGACTGCCTCGATGGTGTAGTGTGGGCCTGTGGGCAAGCGATACTGCTGAATAAGACCTCTTAGTCCTGGGATCAATGCCCAGGTCAGGTTTTTCTTTTAGGTATTTTTCATAATACATAATACATTCATAACCAACGCAGCGCGCGCTGCTACTATTGAATACGTTCGCGCATGAGTTCCATCATGTCGACCTACTTACTGACTCTATAGGTACTATTGTTACAAATTTTAGGCTATACTTTAGTCATAATACATAAATTAAAACTAGAATAGTAAGCGTTTTGGTGTTACTGTAAGCTTTCTATTTATTGAATAAATAAATAAATAATCTGGATTTGTGCCCGGTTGATGGCATTAGGTTTGCCCCCTATTACAGTGAACTTAAAAACAGAACTGGTGAAATATTCATAAATAACACTAGCTGTGCCCCAAGTCTTCGTTCCCGTGGGAATGTCGGGAAAATAGTACCCTATGTATTATTCCAGGGTCTAAGCTACCTACATACCAAATTTCAACCCAATCCATTCAGTAGTTTTTGCGTGAAAGAGTAACAAACATCCATCCATCTATCCATCCTCACAAACTTTCGCATTTGTAATATTATAGCTTCTCTCAACACCTCCTTCTCGTACAGTCTCTCGCGCACGCTCTCCGATCCCGCGAACCATCGCTGCTCTCAACGATCTCTTGGACATGAGACCCGAATTTGATGTATTTGCGGATGGCTGGAAACGATCTTGTCAGTATGCTTGGAGTTCTGTGAGGCGAATGTGTGAAAGATATATTTTTTTTTTTTAATTTTAATATATTTATGCAAGTATTCACTTTTGTTACATAGGATAAGATATATAATATATAAGAAGATATTTAAGATATTTTACAGTGTTCTTCGAAATTATTGTAACTTCGGTAGTGTTATTGGGCAACCGTTCTGTCGAAGTATAAATAAATAAATAAATAAATAGAAGGATGTAACCAAAGGAGTTTATACCTTTGGCATACCCTACGGACAAAACGCGTGATGTTATGTTGTGTATAATGTTTGACTGGTCGCAAGAAACAATTAAACCAATTTTTGGCAACTGTTAAAGTGGCATCAACAATAACATTAACGTGCAACGCGTAAAGCCTTGTTGTACTCGTATCCTTTGAGATAGGCCTTTGATCGGCCAAATGAGACTCGGCTCATTTGGCCGAGCCGCTAAGACGCGCGATCTGACTACAGATTTTTTGACTGTCCGTTAGTTGGTGCAACTGGGCCTTAAACTAGTGAGCCCCGGGTTTTACTAATTTTTCGAAGTTTGAAGATTTTACCTTTCTTTGCGTGCTAACCTCGACATAATATTAGCATAAAGGTTTAATTTAAGAACAATACCTATGTAACTTTTCGTCTTTGCAATTTGTCATCCGGATTTTTATAAAAAAACATTTTGATAAGTAACTATAATCTCTAAAATAACATTCCTTCATCATACATTTCCATCAGATTGAACCTGCTCGCGGCGTTCTCACGAATCAAAAGCATCCAGTGTCCATGTAAAGGTTACGCTTCTCTCATATTTTTACACAAATATACACCGTGTTGTTTACGTTATGAGGTTGATTTTAAAGTGTGCTTTGACCTGGTGGTTAAGATGTTAATAAGGTTGTAATGTATGTAATTTATTTCATTAGGAGAAGGCAGGATACATGTCCCTCGGTGTCTTCACGGGCCAGTGGCTTTGGTCTGAGCATGTCGAGACGGGAGGAAAAAACTTGTAGGTGAAGAGGTGGCTACTGCAAATAATAAGACCTTTAACCGCAGGGCGTTGACGGTATGAAGCAATATGCTGTTTGCTCCATGTATTGAAGTTGTCAAACAAACTCTTTTTAGGGCTTACTGCCCCAGTCTGCTAGTCCTTTACTCAAACAGCCTATTGGTCCGGTATACGCAAAAAACCTATAAGTGAAAAGACGAGCAAATCAGGTGCCTGACGGTAAGCATCATGATTGCCCATATCAGACACAGTGCCACCCAGTAACCCAGTGACTTAACACTAGTACTGTTTTATTTTCTACTATACTCTTATATAACATAGATTTATGGATTTGAAGAATTGTGACTGACTATGATTCTGAATTCTGAAGTATCTGAAATCATAGGATTTTTATTTATTTAGTATTGGCGTTTACTAATATAAAACAAGCCTATCTAACGAAAAAGCCTTAATGCTAATTCCATTGTGAAAATTTAATATTTTTATAGACTGAACAATCGCTTGAAATACAATATGAAAATTAAAAAAAAAACTAGTTTCACGCCTTAGCTGCCCTACTGTACCATTTGAGCTACAGTGGAAGTATTAGTCATCGTAGAGTCATAGTAGAGTGCCCACCACGCGGATTGGTGCGGAAGGTACGGGTTGAAGTCCCACTCTCTTGGGTGAATTTTTTTTCCCATTTTCATATTTTATAGTGTAAATTCTACAGTATAGTATGTATCCGTCATATATATTAAAGAAATAATTAACTAGCTTATAGGTTCTTATCAGTACTCTTTGTAATGGACTTATTAAAATTACGAATTCGAATTCGCAACGTGAATTTTGACTTACACTTGTGTAAGTGTAAGTAAAAAGAAATCACTCCTAGCCTTCTGTTTACATAAGAACTTAATTATTATTATGTGACCTTAATAAATTAAAAAAAAACATATTGGCTGAAGAAAAAACTTTTGCCTCGTGTCAATGACACATTGCGTTATTTAATATTTACAATGTACAGTTTAAGAATTTTAAGAATAAAAAACTCTTTGTTGAGTGATAACCCTGGTGGGGCAAAATCCACCAGGCGTTTCAAGTCGGGGAATCCGCCCTACCAAGTCAATTTAGTGGGGAATATTCCACGAAATAATTTGTTGCATTCCACTATGCCCCACCAGTGGGGCGGCTTGGTGGGGCAGGGTGGAACAATCCGATATATACAGATGCAACTTATAATTAAAGTTATACCTACTCGTACATAAAGGTTGGCAATGGGTGGCCTTTTCGCTGTTTTACGCAAATTTTATGTGCCTCAGTAAAACATGTAGCCACTCCTGCACTACAAAGGCCCCTACATCTCAACTCTAATATTATGCGAAACCGACGTCGTACCATTAAACCCAATGGAAGAAACTCGTCGCTTTATCTCATTTCCGCTCGAATATATTAACTATTGCTCAGCTCATGTGCTGAATGAATATAATATCTTAATTTGGCTGTTCACATATCGATTTAAATGTGTTATCTATCTACAAAACACAAAAAAACGACAAATAAAACTACATAACATACCATTACGCCTATTTTCTGAAGGGGTAGAGTGGGGACTGAGTCTGGGTATACCCAGGACTCAGACCGATAGCAAGTATTTCGCCAGTATGTTATTGGTCCCATGTAATAGAGGACGAGCTTATTTTTTTTTTTATGACAGTGAATGACAAGACGTTCAAATCAGGTGCCTGATGGTAAGCATCATGATTGCCCATATCAGACACAGTGCCACCCAGTGTTTTAAAATTCAAATTCTGCGCGGCACTGCACTGCGCTTGTCACCCTGAGATATGAATTGAATCTCATCATGCCCAATAATTTCGCTGGTAACATTGCCCTTCATACCGGAACACAGTAATGTTTGCACATTACTGCTTGGCGGATGAATAACTGGCAAAGGTGTGGTACATTCCCAGGCGGCCCCCTGCCAAAGAGGCCTACCACTACAAAAATTTATTGCTATCTACCGGACACAGATGCAGCCTGTCATTGATATAATTTCTAATGGAAAATCCAATAACGCTGTCTGATCAGAGGATCGAACCTGAAACTTGCATGATCGGCACCGAGGCAGTCTTCGGGACATCCTCATTTGTCTGTTCACATAACGATTTAAATGTGCTATCTATCTAAAGAACAAAAATAAATCAGCAAGTACCTATATTGTACATATACTACAAATCTATGCTATGCTATATACTATGATACCCAGAGTATCTTTTTTGGGGGTTCAGACAGGAATCACGTAATAAATATATATACTACTCTTTATGATTACTCTATACATTGTGTTAAAAAAGATGTACTTAATACTTAAGGGGGTACATCTACCCGCTAAACTAAATAACTTTCAAATGAAATTGCGAACTTTCCAAAAAAAATCTACTTCGACGTGAATATTCCCTTCAAACTATGGTCACGCCGTTCGCTATGAGCGCGGCGAAAAATGTTATGATTATAACAATGAAGGCGCGAGAAGTTTGCTGCGTAAAAAAATATAAGAAATATATGGTTATCACAATGAATGCGGCAATTTTTTGAATTCTTACACAGCTTGGCATTTCGGGGGGGAGGGGGTTTAAGCTACCAAAACCTTTGCCTTCAGCCATGCCTACATTAGCCACAAAAAATTTATGTTTATATTAAAAAGGAAAAGGAATATCAGCCTTTACAAGGCAAATACCTCCCTTGTGACATTCTCCTCCATTTTATCTGCATCTAATCTAGATAACACTTCAATATTATTATATGCTCGTACCTAAAGAGGATAATAGGTACCCAGTGGAAAACGTGGATCTAATGATAAGCCTAATTCTTTCTGAACACAGATAAGAATGGGAGGCGCGTAGTCCGTACCAAACTATTGAGATATACTTATTAAATACCTACAATTATACATATGAGTTATACATATGAGATATACATATTATACAGAGTAATATATACAGAGAGATATACATATGAGATGTTATCAGCCGCGTCGCACGAAGCGAGGTAGATAAAGGAAATCATTTGGTAAGTGATCAGTTGTACTTACGTGGCTTATATAGTATGTTGTGCCAACTTGGATACTGGGAATTACATAAATAGGATAATAAAAAAATTAAAACTACCTACCAACTAGCAAATGGATCATTAGTTATATATTTTTTTTTTATTCGATATCTGTCACCCTCAGATTCGTTCCGTACCCTCTCTACTCCACGAATTTGCGGGTTCCAGGAAAGATTTTTACGTAGAAATTTATTTCAGTACCTACTGATTGAGGGCCTTTCGTCTCCTCTCCTCCAAGTCCACACAGAAAAAGTTACTAGCTATGCCTACATAATTATACATCCTATCCCATTTCCTACTAATTTTATAAATGCGAAAGTTTGTAAGGATTTATGGATGGATGGATATTTGTTACTCTTTCACGCCAAAACTACTGAAACGATTGGGCTGAAATTCGGCATGTAGATATAGTTTACAGGGTTCTTTTTATCTCAATATTCGCACGGGAATGACTATGCGGGGCACTGCTGGTAATACCTATGTGAATTAAATAAAGATGATTAAAACAACAAATCCATATAATATTAAGTATAAAGGAGGCATTTAAAACTACAAATGGGCTCCCCGAAAGCACTAAATAAAAAATGTATAAAGGTAAGTAGACTGGAATAACACAGGGTATAATTCAGCTAGTGAAACGACGGCACGGCCGGTATCAGATATTCGGTCTTCTTAGCCTTGGTCTTCACTTTGAACCCCTCTGATGGTTTTAGCGATATTACACTATTTCTTGCTATTTATAGCGTTGCGAGAGCACTTGACTATATATGCCTCTGTGGCTTTTCTGATGAAGATCGGTCCACCGCGTCCGATTGGTCAGACATACGGTAGAATGTAGCAAAATATATATTTTCAAATGGATTATTTAACTTAATACGGTAACTACCATGTACAGTGCTGTTATAGCCTATAGCTACAGTAGTATATGTACTACACACCAAAGACGGGTCTCATTTATTCGTACCAAACATCCAATATGGACATGAAGAGATGACAAACCCAGAACAATGGTTGTTCACATCAGCCTCGCAGTCGATTAGTATGCAGAGTACGCGGCGCGGTCACCAGCGGTGATCTCTCGATACGCAGAATCCGCATACAATGGGCACCCGGCGAGTGAAATCGATGGTTGCGATAGGTATTCTCGAGGGACGGTGCTGGTTTGAACTCGATTTGAGGTTGTTTACAGATTGGTAATTATGACAAAGCTCGATGCTTTCTACGGACAATATGTCTATTTATTTCAATACTCTTCAAGAATATGCCTGTCTCGGTGGCATGGCGTCGTATGGGAGTCCACCTGTAGTTCGCAAGTGCTATTGCCGTTCATGACGCCCGGGTTCAATCCCCAGGCAACATGGTCAGGAATTTTCTACCTTGTTTCGGATGGCACGTTAAACTGTAGGTCCCGACTGTTTCCTATAAGGTATGTAGGGGGCAGTCGTTAGGTCATGTCGGAGGTCGGCGACCTAATAGGAATCTAGGCGACCTGAAACTCTGACAATATGGACTGTCCACATAACCCATATGAATTGACTCGAGCAGTGTAATTGGGGTAACCCGTTCTGTTAGAGTATAAATTCATATTATTATTATTATTATTATTTCTATAATACTCTATTAAATTCAGATAATTACGCATACTGGTACACAAGTGTTTGCCATTTCTGGGGTGTTAGCCACCCCTTATAATCCTGGAAATCGCAGCTCCGAAGGCACTCACTACCATTCTGCATCAACCGGCCAGCACGGCTTGCCATATTCAGTAATCGGTTTTTTTTCCAAAATAAGTGTTTTTGTCTAATTTTTAAAATAACCGCGGCGAGTGGCTTTTTGGAACCACGATTGAGGTCTTGACGCCGGAATTTCCCCTCTTTTTCCTTCATACCAATCGATGTTACATAGAAATGTATACTAGATTTTAATCATCTTCTGAGAATCAGTCTATAAAGTTTCGTGAATGATTGTGACTAATACATGAAAATGTTTTGTAATGTGACGGAAAATGCAATATACCTAATTATTTGAGGTGTGCAATCTGCATCGCACTATTTGAAAATATCGCGCTATACATGCTGACTTATGAATGAATGATAACACTTTATTGGTAACACAATAAAACAGAAAATGACAAAAAGAATACTTAAAACTAGAAATAGTAACAACTGGCGGCCTTATGGCCTTATCGAGCGATCTCTTCCAGACAACCATGCAGAGAAAGGAAATACGGATACTGAAGGGACGGTGGTTTCAAAAACAAATACTTAAATGATAGATAAATAAATAAAATACATAAAAATAATATATAATACATACTTATAATACCATAATATAACCAATACATTATATTCTAAGGTTATACTTACTTATGCATGTTTTTTTCTTTTATTTAGACTAAGGGAAATTTTATTCCGCAACCTGACGCGCAATACTCAATCTACGTGTCGCTGCAACTTTGCAAAGCGTCCCGCAACAAGTTCCGCAACATTTCACCTTTCACGGCGCATGTCGCTTGCTCCTGCTCCGAGAGCGAGCGCATGCGGCGATGTTCAGCGGCATTGTCTCTCGGGACATTCATTAGTTGTCGAGCAACATGTTCCGAAACTTGTCGCTCCGTTTGCCCCTCAGTAAATCCGTGGCTTAATGCATATTATTAAAATCATCATCTATTATAAAATGTGTAATAAAAGGTCAATAACCAGATTACAAGTAGGCCCAGGTACTGGTATTATATGCGGTGCATGCACAATTAGAATCTTAGCATGCAGCATGCGTCCGCGCACGAGATGCAGCATTTGAATAATATTTCCTTTAAAAATAATATGTTTATGTGTGTAATTTTAAAAACTGCTTGGAAGTGGGTGATCATGCACGAAGTTTTATTTTGAAACAAGAGTATCTTGTTTGGATGCAACCACAGAATAAGTAAGCGGTGCAATCCCTGTAGAAGCAAGGAAAATACCTAACTTTGAAGGTCACCGAAAATATTGCAGGTGATTCGAGTCATGGAATAACCAGTCAACTTGGTATAGCATGTTTTTACTCATTTGAATAATATTGCAAACATGAACCTAGAAAAAAAGACGGCCGAAGTCTTCTAAAACAATAAGTGAAGCACCAAAGTAAGCCAGCTCGCACACTTGTTTTGGGAGGTCTACCTTGAGAGGATTTTTGTACGAAAAGCTCGATCATTAACCACATAAGCTGATCCTAACTACTTGTGTGCACGCAACTTTTTTCTAGGTTCATAGGTGTGAATGTGTGCATGCCGTCTTGTTGCTATTAGCGAGCTGGCTTACAACAGTGCTTCACTTTTTGTTTTAGAAGACTCCATCTGGCTTTTTCCTAGGTTCGTGATTGTAAAATTATTGCAAATAATAATATATCACTATAGCTCAGAAAAACAGAACAATAAAGACAGAAAACAACACAGAGAGAACAGAAAACAGAAAAAAACAAACACAGAAAAGAGTAGAAACGGAACTAATTTCAAGCGTAAGTGCTGAGTCAACCCCAATTATTAATGTACTCTTTTCTGTTAAGCTATACCTACTTTTTACATCAGGTTAACGATGATTTCGACAAAACTACTAAAACGTGAGTAATCTCATGAGGACCACTCCCTTGAGTGGTGTATTGATGTTAGAACGGGTTCTGAATAAATCTTGGAGTCAAATATTGATTTAAGAGCTCAATGATCGATCTGTTATAGGCACCTTAGCTACATAATACTTCTTATCAGTTATCACTGACAATTCAATCTAAAGACGCCGGTTTGAATACATTTTAGTGTAAGTAGTACAAAATCTCTCCAACAAATGGCCGTGTGGCTCCCGGCTATATAACAGGGCCAGCCCTTTCTTATCCCGTGCCTTGAGACCCGGTAGAGAGACATATTCAGAGAGTGGGCAGCAGCACTCTTAGTTTCGAAGTATTCATACTACTTTTTTTATGATAATGAGCAACAAGACGAGCAAATCAATTGCCTGATGGTAAGCATCATGATTGCCATATTAGACACAGTGCCACTCAGTTGATTAAAATTCAAAATTCTGCGCGGCACTGCACTGCGCCTGTTACCCTGAGATATAAGTTGTTGAAGCTCGACATGCCCAGTAATTTCGCTGCTAACATTGCCCTTCAGACCGGAACACAGTAATGTTTGCACATTACTACTTGGCGGATGAATAACTGGCAAAGGTATGGTACTTCCCCAGGCGGCCCCCTGCAAAAGAGGCCTACCACTACAACGACCACTAAGCCGCACAAGCGTGGATATTATATCCAAATCCCCCCATATGAAAAGTTTATGGCGGTCTATGGGGAAGGCCTATGTTCAGCAGTGGACTTCTTCCGGCAAAATCAACAAAATCTCGTAGAAATATGGCGGTAAGATGGGGGAGGTCAGCTAGTTTGTTTGTATCGTTTGACTTCAAACATGTCATCATGTCATGTCATAGGCAAGCATTGAATCTAATCAGAACTGAAAAGCGGCGGGGCCAGTTGTTATGCAGTATCAACTCATAACCTTGGCAAAAGCATACCCCCTAAAACGTCGTTATATTTTTGAGTTGTCTGTGTCACTTATCTAACGTGAATTGTGAGAAACGGACGCAAGTGTGACTGTATGAGTAAGATAACTTCCAGGATGTAGGTAATATGGAGTATTTAAATGTTATGATGTGGGACAGATACCCGCCAGCCTGGAGTGGGTCTGAATTGGTCACATCTGCCGTATACGGCAGATGTGTCGGTTATAACCGACGGTGGACCAAAATCAACATCACGTACATCACTACGCAATGCGAAACGTGATTACAGATTATGACCTAGAAAAAGATGGTATAATATTCCCTTATGAAATGATGTTGGAAGAATAAAGAAAGAAAGCCCTCTAAACTAGCAGGAATGTGTGATGAAAGGGAGGACTTTCCCTAGCAGTGAGATAGCAACGGTTTTTTTATCATCCAACCAACCAACCAACCTACCAACCTACTTTTAATACATAATTTTTATATTTATTTACTCTAATGTATCTTTGAACAGTCCAGAAAACTGCAGTACACCCAAAATAATTACAAGTATACAATATAATTGTACAATCTTGTAAATTATATTACAATATAATTTACAAGAGTAATAACAGACTGGCCATTTGTTCCTGTGAGTCCCTTTTCTTAGATCTATCATAGCAAAATATAGTCCCTTTTTCAGAGCTCTATAGCCGAGGTTTAGGCTCTGACAGAACCATTCAATAAACAATTCATAAAGACGTCTCCAACTTAGCTTTTCAGGTGTGCATACTTTGTGTATACCATTTACTTAACATGAGTATAAATAATATAAGAGGTACGTTTTCCTTGCAAAATGATTATTGTCCTTTCCGAGTAGGTACGGATTGTTCGTCGAAGCTTAACTTTTATGCTTCTATGAATCTTGTATAATGAGATGCTTGATGCTTATCGTACTCCTCCGATCATACTGAAGGTATTAGTCGAAGAGGTGGATATCAGATTATCTATGTAATAATATGTTTTCACTAAGAAAAAAAATTTTTGGGGGCAGTATCTTTTTGAAAAATGACTATACCTACTTACTATCTACCCTAACTAAATACACTATGCCACAGAACACTTCGAATAGCTACAGGCCGACATGTCAGATTATATAGAAAATCCAAGTGCTCTAAGCCACTAGCAGCCAGATACTAGCGGCATTGCCACGTTGAATAGCAATGCTTATTACGTTGGGCCAGATAAACGCCAGCATTTTGATCACGCCTCGACCAACCGCTCAGGTTTTCAAAAATGCGGTGAGCTCCCGGCCCCCACGGTCCCAGAGTCTCAACTCCAAGCGGTTCAATTATATTTCACTAAGCAACATCAGGATGTAAATGATGGGGTCTTTTGGGTCGTTGCTAAAATTGGCTCCTCTGGAACAAATTGTTAGGCAGATACTCTTGAATATATTAATAATAATAATATGGGACAACTTCCACACACGGTCATCTGGTCCCAAACTAGGCAAGAAGCCTGTACTATGGTAACCAGATGACTGATATACATACTTATATAAGCTTATAACACCCAGACACAGATCAAACAGACATTTCATGCACACAAATGTTTGACCTGATCGGGAATCGAACCCGGGCCTTGTGGCACAGAAAGCAGAGTAACTACCATCTGAGCCATCGAGGCTGGCATATTGATAATTACAATGTCTTTTTATTATCATGTCACTCAAACTGACGGCTATCTTCCTGCCTATATCTTCTCATCCCATTGCTTTATTCAAATCACATATGGCTGACCAGTGGATCTTGACACATCGGAATTCTGAGATGCGCGCTTAATACTAAGTGATCGTAAAACTGATACAGACGACTTTTATCGGGCGTGGACTGGTGTGTAAGTTACTATAAGGTACTAAACACTTCGTAAGTACTCCCACAGTTAAACAATCCTATACAGACGTAAAACAAATGCAGAGTTAGAGAGATGCGCAGAGTTAAGTGAACACAGGAAGCTAGGACGATTGGGCCGCTAAAAAGAACACGATATCTATGCTGATGGTGAAAACCGGCCACCTTATCGAGACGTTTCTGCTCTCAGGAAAAGCCTAGCTGAAAAGTTTTTAATTTAAAAACACCCTGCTACTTTTTTAACAGCAGGAAAGCTATTTTATGTAATTGTAAGATTACCGATATATGATTCGATTAAAGCTGCATTGAATCGACAGATAAAACGTGACTTGAAATACATACACAAAACTTTACTACACCTTAAAATCACATCCTGTATAATAAATACTTTATAGAGTCATTGCTCTGAGCCAACTCGAGATTTACCTATGAGCCTTCGAACAAAGAGAGACGTTATACCCATTAAAACAGCCCTAAAACGTAGTGAAATTCTGTTTTATCTACTTATGTAGAATACACGCAATTTTGTTTCCATCCTCATTAAAGTAAAAGATAGCAGATATTTTATATGAAAATTTGTTGCCAGAAAGAGATAAACACAGATTCACAGCTACGTGAGCTGAGAGCAGCAAACCTTATACATACGTGTAACATCGGCGGATGGATTTACCTCCCATCCAAAACAGTCGCAGGAAGGCATGCTTACCGCTGCGCCGCTGGCCATTAACAATCTACGCTCATCATGCAATAGCTTATGTAAATATCATGGCAGCTTCTCTCACGACCGATCCATCATTAGCATCTCAAGTCTCTTCTCTTCATCTCATCAGTATGTGCGGCGAGGCAGGAGCCAATGCCCGCGGCTTCCGCGCTCACGGATTTTTTCACTTCCTTTCGTCGAGATGTGATTGTTCTTCGTTTGCCAAAGTTGTGCGGAATAATGATAGCACTCGGGACTCAGGACGTAAAATAAGACATAATTTTGCAGTGATGTCTGGAGTACGACTGTGGAATTGTAATTTTGTTGCTACTGCGTCTGGTGTTTTTCTACGAATATTTTCGCTGAAATTTGCACAATTATTAGTCTGACTGCCTTGTTGGTGTATTGGTTGCAGGGGATTGCTTAGCATGAGACCCTGGGTTCGATTTCCTGGTTAGGTTGTTATTGGATTTTTTCCATTAGGAATTTGCTCTGTGGAGCATAGATTTGTACCTGATTGATGGCAATTTGTTCGCCCTCTAGTACCTACATGGGACTTTAAAAAAGGTGTGGTTAAGAGTCTGCGTTCTAGGTACATATCTGCCACTACTCTCCTGCCCCTTCGAAGAAAAGGGTGTGATGTTATGCTAAACTTATATATTTTTGGAAATCTTTAAATACGGTTTATATCAATTTGTTCTTGATCATTTTATAAGATCTCATGTACGAAAGAGTTATCTAAAGATTCCGAGAGTAGGAAGATGATAAACAATGTGCATCTCTTAAATACACAAGGAACAAACTTCAAGACAAGTTGCGATTTGTTTTGCCGCACAGTCACTGTTGTTAAAACACTGGATAATCCCATCTACATTCATCTGTTTAAGAAAACCCACCTTCCTCAATTGACCATCGGAATTTTCAACAACAAACGTAACTCAAGACCAATTACTCATTCACCGTCCACATGGCATCGCTTCGCGGAAGCACTCGACGGGATCTGAATCTAAACATTATTTCTTACTATCAGACCGGCTCACTGAGACCTTCCTTACCTCTCGAGCTCCATGCAAAACGTAACAACTCACGAGCATTGGCTGTGTTCCTTGCAGCTCAACTAATTTTGGATGGGCATTATGTCTTCTTACTACAATACCAATTATGGAAGGTCCTCCACACCTCGCGAGTCTCTACCAAACGATGACAATTTTGAAGTGGCTCTAGTGTATCTGAGAGGTCTATAGGACTGGTGGGCTGGTGTGATAGACCAATGTGACCGTTATACGCTGATCGGACTCGAATGAATGGCTCATTCAATGCTTTCGGAGAAAGGTAGCGGGATATTTTGTTTTGAGATGGTTGTGGCATACTTCCATGCTGTAGGAGTGCATACCGGAATCGGAATGATGGTAATGCTTGAGAGCTTTGGAGAAAATCTGGGCTCTTTAACCTGTTTATCTACGATCTACGTGATAAGCTAAGTAAGATCACGCCTTTTTCCGAAGGAATAGGCAGAGTTGTACCCAAGAGATAGTCTAACAGTAGGTACACTCACTCTTCACCAGCTAGGTTTTTTAAGGCCCATGTAATATCGAGCGATCCTATTGCCATCTACCGGGCACAGTTTTGGACTCCAGACTGTGTTTGAGAAAATTTCTAAACGAAAACTTCATAACAATTTTTGCCTTGACCTGGGGATCGAACCCGGGACCTTATGACCCAGTATAGCGTTTGCAAACCACTACGCTACCGAGACATCTGAAACTGATGAAAATGAACTGATAAAGACTGAGCATACGGGACTTAGATATCAGAATGAAAGAATAAGTTCTCTCTGTTCCGTGGTCTCAGCATGGTCATTGCATTTGAATAGGTCCTGACCAACGTTTGGGGAATGAGAATAATCACATTCTGATTGTTTTAAAATTACTGATATTTATCTTATAACATTATCAATTTTTATTTTTCAATTTCTTATCTTATCGCTAAGATAATTTGGGTATGGTGTGGTAAGTGATCTCACAATGAAAAATATTTTTAAGCAGTCATAATGTAGCGCTCTAGCCGCAGGAAAACTTAATTAATCTGCCATAATTTAATAACAGGTTATATCTCATTACAATCTTTCACTTGAGAAGCTGACTAAGAAGAATGCACTGTACAGAGGCTAAAATGAACACCCTGGGGTTTCAGAGCCTCGCCAGCCTCCCTGGTGGGACTCCCAAACATGTCTTACCCCTCTCGAGCTCGACTTCCCTCAGAGGCCCCAGAGAAAAGAAATTTTCCCAAATATGGTGTAACACGGCGGATCGTATGGTGTATGAATGTGCCGTGGGGTTACCGGCTTTAGAATAGTACCTCACCGTCTACTTACCCGTGGTTGACGTAAGAGCCGGCTAAGGGCTATAAGATCCAGAGGACGGGCAGCAGCGTCCTCTGCAAAAAAAACCATCGAACTGCGCTCGACAACCCGCTTGCCAAGCGTGTCGAGTATTGGCAACAACCCCCCTTATGGGGGAGGCTTACGTTGAGCAGTGGACTTCGTACGGCTGGATGATGATGATGGTGTAACACCAGATTCGGAAGGCACGGCTGTCATAGTAGACAATAATCGTGTCGATATACGTTTTATTTTATTATAAATTTTGTTCCAAGCACTAATTAGCACTAACATCAAACCGTACCGTTTGACAGTTCTTAAATTGCCTTGTCTGAAGAATTTGTATCTAAATTTAGATAGTGATTATGAATTGTACATCATGTGATAAAACGATAGTTTCACGGTTGAGGCAGTTATTCCAGGCAGTTATTGAGCTAATTCCTAATGGAAAAATCCAATATTTAAACACTGCCTGGCCTGGGGATCGAACGACCTCTTGATTGGCAGTCGAGCATGTGCCCACTACGCCACCGAGGCAGTCTTCACATTTATAACATAACATTCACTTATAATATAACATTCAGAATACGCAAAATAAACCCAACAGTTCATGGTTCTGTTTAGCAGCCTTCTGCCATATTCCAGGATGGAACTATCTCACAGAATTGTTTTTTGCAAAAAAGAACCAACCGGTTTTTTATATTTATTATAATAAAATTGTCAAATGTACTATGAATATAAAGTTTATTTCACTATTACTTTGATAAGTTTTTATGTTTCATTACGCTGCATGTTAATGCTGCATACTATTTTCACAAAAGCAACAAAAGTCTCATTATCTCGAAACTAACTTGCGGTGGGTTGGTTCCTTTCTGTATAAATACGTCCAACGGCATTTCTTGGATTATGACAAGTAACAAAGTAAAGTCTACAGACAACCCAATGTGGGGGCACGTTATATACTTACTTGACATTTTAGTTCTTTAAGATTTATTAGGTGTCTCTCAAAGCAAAGACTTTCGTGCGGCGCGACCTGAAAACACCAACACTACTGACTCGAAGCTAAGAAAAAGCCATTTTCCAATATGTTGCCAGTTCCGCAACCCACCTGTTTTGGCCACTTGATATTATCACCGATTTCAAGTGAAGATCAGAAGTAAACAGGAACATTAACGACATCTCGAGTGTTCCACAAACATCAAATTATCTTTGGAATTATAGGACCATTATCTAGATACAGTAACCCAGTTAGAGAGATAACGGTGCCTTCTGAACATTTTATCTATTGGAAATCGGTAATGATTCGGGCGAGTCAAATAGTTTTTGGAATTTTACACTCACGTATTTCATGATTATATTTTTTTGCGTTTAGATATCTTTACTGTGGTTTGAGTCACTAACGTTAAATAACACCTACACCAAGATTGTTCCTGATTATTTTTATGTTCTTTTACTACACAATTTAGGCCAGTGTTTACCAAAAGCATCTTACGAAACAGTTACTTAATCGGCCGGTTTATTTCTAAACTGTGTTTATTCTAATATCATGGTGAACATTAAAACTTATTTTACTCGTGATCGGCAGTTCAGCTAGATGCGTGTAAAGGGTGTATTCAAAGCCTTACCGTTTGTTACTGAAGCTATGGCAGAGGCATGTTCAACCAAAACCATAATGATGGAAACCTTTTACTAAGTACCTTATCATCATCATCATTATCATCGGCCGGAAGTCGTCCACTGCTGCTAAACATAGGCCACCCCATAGAACACCATAAACTATTCATATTAAGTACCTTCATCATCGTCAGCGAACATTATCATCCCACTGCTGAGCATAGGCCTCCTCCCTGTTGTGCCAATTTTCTCTGTCCTGAGCGGATCGTATCCATATTTTTCCTGCGATCTTATTGATGTCATCGACCCTTCGGGCTGGTGGTCTGCCGACGCCACGCCTTTCTTCTCGACCTTACCTTATACCTTATACTTATTCAAATCATTATGCTAATCATTTCCACTCTTTTCACATCTTGTTCCCGTTGGGGTAGGCAGAAACTATATCTGTCCTACGATCCTGACATACGACTTTCGCTTCTTCCACCTCTTCCATCTATCATGTTTCACACATGCTCATAGGTTATGGGTACTTTTAACCTGGCCTATTCTTAGGTAATTTGTTCCTGAAAAAATAAGTCTTATGAGGGTTATATTTCTCTTTAGAAAGTATTAAAGTTATCTTTTATAATCAACTATCAACGTCGACTATAGTTCGTAATGTAGTCTAGAACTGCGGAACCCGCATGTAGGCGCGGCCCTGACTCAGGTTTAACAGATAATAGGTGTGTCCTACTAAATACCTACAAGATAATGTGCGTTTCTGTTATTGTTTATATTAAGTACACCACAATTCTTCTTGTGAGATCGTTGTGTGGTTCATAGTGTAAGACATTTAACAAGAAACGCGACCTCGTAGCAATTTGACACAATACTATGTTTTACCAAATCCCTGTTTCCTCCGAATATAGTAAACCTATTTGATATATTTATATCATGATACTTGAAGATGAAGTAAAGTATGTCCCTATCATTTAATTTTCTTTGATAAACTCTTAATTTTCTTGTAGTGAACGTGTAATCACGCAAGTAAAACTGGGATTTTTAGAATTTCAATAGGAAAACACCGAGAGTTTATATAAGATAAACTGAATATCAGACATAGTGTACTTCACTACAATAATATCAGGAAATAAATTTCTAGAATGGGTTAAAACTATTCGGAGGAAACATGGGAATACAAAACATCGATTTGGTTAATTTTTCATAGGATTGTGTCAGATTCCTATAAGGCCGCGTACGCTCTCATCGACGCAAGGTTGACATAACCATCACGACAATCGTCTACAATGACAACCAAGAGTTTGGGACTACCGGCTTTAAACCACAATATTTTAAATACCACTTCATTTGCAACGAAGTAAGTCGGCACACCAAATTATAACATAATTAACTTTGATGAAGACAGATTCTCAAAAGTTCTCTTAAAATGGAAAAGAACTGAAAATTACTTTTCTTTTGTCATCAATTTTTCTTTGAAAATTATTCTCTAGTTTGTTTTATGGTTTTGAGTAACAAGACGAGCTAATCAGGTGCCTGATGGTAAGCATCATGATTGCCCATATCAGACACAGTGACACCCAGTGTTTTAAAATTCAAAATTCTGCGCGGCACTGCACTGCGCCTGTCACCCTGAGATATGAGTTGTTGAATCTCATCATGCCCAGTAATTTCGCTGGTAACATTGCCCTTCATACCGGAACACAGTTATGTTTGCACATTACTGCTTGGCGGATGAATAACTGGCAAAGGTGTGGTACTTCCCCAGACGGCCCCAGCAAAAGAGGCCTACCACTACACAAAAGTTAGTTAGTATATTGTAAAGTTTTCAAGTGTTTACAGAATAACCCTGATTGTTATCATTATAATACTAGGATGTACTTCCACGTTCCAGCGCTATCTATGTGAGCCACTAGTGCACACTACTCCACTTTTTACATTACACTTCCTACCACAGAACAGAAAATAATACTACGTATAGAATGGACACTGTCATCCGCCCACCAATCGGGCCTTCCTCATCCCGCGAGCGAGATTGAGCTTTTGCTCTCGACGGGCCCCGGAAATCACCTCGCGCTTGCGCGTGCACAAAACTCCATGTGTGCAGTGTCTGCGTAGTTGTAGTTATATCGCGACTTTTGTATGCTGGGTGTTCTTCCTACATAATACATACTCGTACATATAATACATACCTATATACTTTACGATTACTAGTATTCAGTAAGGAATCTCTTAAATAATCGTTGCAGACAAAGCTACTTATCATTTGAACTAACTTTTACTAACTACACTGAATTTGCGAAAAAAATCAGCAACATACATGAGGATGAAATCCTTGAAAAAAATGTATGAAAAAGTTGTTTTCTTTTGTAATTTCAGAGTTGACTCCTTAGTTAATAAGGCCTTACTTGTTTGAAATGATCGGTACTAAGATCTATATAAATAAGTAAATAAAAAGTTTATTATCTCCCACAATAGGTTACTTAGTTACAGGTTTTAGGTTATATTTAGGTTATAGGTTTTTGTAGTGGTAGGCCTCCTTTGCATGGGGCCGCTTGGGGAAGTACCACACCTTTGCCAGTTATTCATCCGCCAAGCAGTAATGTGCAA
The DNA here is from genome assembly GCA_947063395.1 of Hemistola chrysoprasaria. Classification (NCBI taxonomy): domain Eukaryota; kingdom Metazoa; phylum Arthropoda; class Insecta; order Lepidoptera; family Geometridae; genus Hemistola; species Hemistola chrysoprasaria. The sequence goes on along the minus strand of OX346733.1, from coordinate 5,341,954 downwards.
ACATTACTGTGTTCCGGTCTGAAGGGCAATGTTACCAGCGAAATTACTGGGCATGAGTTTCAACAACTAATATCTCAGGGTGACAGGCGCAGTGCAGTGCCGCGTAGAATTTTGAATTTTATAACACTGGGTGGCACTGTGTCTGATATGGGCAATCATGATGCTTACCATCAGGCACCTGATTTGCTCGTCTTGTTACTCACTATCATAAAAAAAAAACTATTGAGGGGATTTTCCCGTAATCACCACGCTTGTTGTGCGGCTTGGTGATCGCCGCAGTAGTTGTAATACTTGGCGCCGGAGAGCGCAGCTGCCCACTCTCCGAATATGTGTCTCTGCCGGGTCTCACGGCTCCCACGGGATGAGAATGGGGTGGCCCTATTATATAGCCGGTAACCACACGGCCAATAACACATTATACATATTATACCATTAAGTATCGCCCAGTTTTATAGTCAATCTATGATAAAATGATTATATAAATCCACCATGTGGGTTCAGTTTTTTCGTCAAAGAAGATCGTGATTCCCGCTACCCACACAGAAGAGGCAGTATATAATGTGGGTAAGTATGTGTGTGTGGGTGGAAAGGGAGCCGCCCGCCCTCGCATCTTCACTCTTGGCCGCCCTACATTATATATTAATGCTTTAGTTTATCTACTGGTAAATTATTATATTTGCAAAGAATGTAAAGCTAAGAATAATGACACATAACTTATAATTTGCAGGTCGACTAATTTTGTAGAATATAAGTTTTGAAAGCAATGACGTTGAATTGCTTTCTTACTATTTGAAAGTCATTATATTTACACTCGAGCGAGTAGTATACAAAGTTTTGATACTTTGTTCAATTTATCCTACCACGACAAACCAAAAGAGGATTGTTTTTGTAAAAGTATGAAAAATTAATAACATAATATGAAAATTTGTATATTAATTTTATAAATAAGTAGGTACCTATAAACATTTTTTTGTGTTTTAATTTTAGAATATCATGTAAAAATATCACTTAAAATTAATATAGCTTAGTGTGTATCAATCATCGGCGAACGAATATTACTCAGTAATTGTTATCGCCCTCCATAAAATATGCATGAAAACCCCCAAAGGCAAAGTTCAAAAGCCTGCACTCACACAATATTACCACGGACTCTATCTAACGTAGAGTCTCCCTAGAGCAAATCGATCTTTCCACCTATCCATAACCAGAATGTTGCAACTTTCACAATAGACAAACGAATACTACCATTATTTTTAGCTACTTAAAGCTCAAAACCCCATTTAGCTCTATGTTCGATTTTCCCCAGAGAACCATCTTTGCACGGACTATTTTTGAATTTCAATCCTCGCAAACCATTTTCAACCTTACACAAGAAGGATACAGATGAATTTGGAATAAATACGTAAGTTTCGAGAGAATCGATCTCATTTTCAAGACAATCCCGAAAGGTATCAAGTCAGGACAAACTTTATTAAGCCAAAGCGTTCCTTATTGCTGTACATTTTGGTTAGATTTTGTTTGGCAAGATTAAAACAGGGAGCAGCATTGTATATCTTTAGAGAAAATGATTCGAGATTGAATTGAATGCGGTGAGTGCCATTGGTCCAGAATCCGGGAGGGAATGAGAGTACCACGTATATAAAACGAGATTTATGTGCGTCTATAATATATAAAGTCATAGAGATACTTACTGACTGGACTAGACATAGTTAGAAGCATTTAGGTAGAAAAACTTTGTAATTTTTTGAAGAATAATACAACACAATATGTATACTTTTTCCAAAGAAATCGATCGAAATATTTATAGTATCCATAATGAAGTAAGTACCTATAAGTATTTCACTAAAGTCTGAATGTCCTTGTAAGTCTAGGACAATCTGTCTTGAAAAAAGTCTGTATTCTTTTAGCTCAATCAAGTTGCCAAACATTTTTGCTTTAGATTTTAGGCAATGATAAATTTAAAGACCAAAGTTATACAAAATACTTAAACATAATAACCAATCCTCAACCGATCGTCAAATCGCTGTTTAGATGTGCACGCTAACGCTACGTTATATTTAACGAAATTTTATTCGTTTTAAAATGGTGCAAGCCTATATAGTCCAGCAAAGCTAAGAAGTACCGTTTGATGTTTCATCTTTTGAAGCTTTGAGAGAGAAGAAATAACTTAGCATATAGGTACGTAACTAACACAATTTCAATAACCTTCGCCGTAAAACCGTGGGATTATAATTTTTATCACTAAATATAAATTCAAATCCATCAAACAAAGAAGCAATTCAACGTCAATGATCAAACAAGACAAAATAAGAATTGTCAAATGGAATTTTTTAGATATATGAAAAATACAAGAATGGGACGAATCGTTGAACGAAAAATACAGTTACCAGTTTTGTCGACTCGTCCCAATGGGACGAACCTGTTGTGGGACAAAACGACGAAGAAGCCATGCTGAGCTGTTCCTTATAATATTTGTCTAACGAGAGACTTGACGATCAGAATCAGTCTTTATAAACATATACATAACGAACAATTACGCCTTTTCCCGAAGGAGTAGGCAGAGGTGTACCCTGGACTCATTCCCATAGTAGTCCCATGTAATAGCGGGTGAGCCTATTGCCATCTATCGGGCACATTTGTCGACTCCAGGCAGTTAATGAGTTAATTCCTAATGGAAAAATTGCTTGTCCTAACCTGACCTGATCGAACCCGGGACCAAATGGGACTATACTATACTATGATATATTGGTAATTAATTCAATCAATCAATGTACTTAATTAAATTTCTGTATGCCAGAGAGCTGGTCAAACATGCAGTACCTACTTATGAATGTATTATCTGATCTTTACCATGTCTGTTGCAAATAAATAATTTCATTTCATTTCAATGATCAGCAGCTTGTGCCCACCGAGCACCGAGGCATTTTATATATAATAATATATAACAGAATAAAATTATAATCTTCACTTGACTGTGGCCTAAATCTCAGATCAACTTTGGTTTGAAGCGTAGAAAGCTTCGTAGAAAAAAAATTCTTTTCAGTGCATAAAACTCTGGTAAAATAACCTAGTTATAAAATTACAGCAGCTGCAGAACTCCAGCCATCATTTGCATAGTTTAATAGATAGTAACGTTACAACTAGACTCCTTATGGCGGATTTCCCTTGGGAATTATGTAAGTGTTTCACAAAGAATCGTTATTTTTTCAGCTTTTGAAATCCTTAACAATTATTATTTATTCTAAAGCAGCGGATTTGAAGTGAAGTTGGTAATGGGCAGGCCACATAGAACGTAGAACTGATGGCTGATAAGGCTGTCATCATCATGATTAACATCATACTTACGACGATCAAATAAGGTAGCAGGAAGACGCTGGATTCAAGCCGCTTACAACCGGAATAGATAAATCTATGGGGAAGGCTTATGTTCGCCAAGACAAGAATAGAATATCTATAGACTAGAATGGAATGATACTTTGTGCATACCAAAATAAAATATAAAACAATGTTGCAAAACAATCTTATCGCATTAAGCAGTTTCTTACAGACCAAGCTTGGCAAGCGGGTTTGCGAGCGCAGTTCTATGGTTTTACGCAGAGGACGCTGCTGCCCGTCCTCTGGATCTGGTAACCCTTAGCTGGCTCTTACGGCAACCATGGGTAGAGAGGGTGGAGCACTATTCTATAGCCGGTAACCCGGCATCTGACAGGTAATTACATATCCTAGATGCAGGTATTACAAAGAATAAGATTCGAATAAGATACCAAAGTGTATTATGTTGTAAAGAGCGCCTCAGGATCGGCGTCAGTCAACCCGCATTGTTTTGAAGCCCACCACAACTACCACACTACGGTAGCGTGGGAGCAGGAATATTAATTATCGCCACCTTCTCACCCCCTCGGGGAGGATGAGTGGCGCCTGGTACCGAAACTCCTAGCCTGGGAGATGATGGACGGGTATATTACTTTATGAAAACTATTTGATTTTATTGTTCACCCATACAGAAAACCCTGAGGATCCGTGAGATCCTATGTGGCGATCAGCGCGCAGGCCAAAGCGCTTATTTCACGACGCCGAAGGCGTTTGGACCCTTTCATCTATTTATACCTGCAACTCCACATTATTATTTTTTTTTTATGATAGTGAGGGACAAGACGTGCTAATCAGGTGCCTGATGGTAAGCATCATGATTGCCCATATCAGACACAGTGCCACCCAGTGTTTTAAATTCAAAATTCTGCGCGGCATTGCACTGTGCCTGTCACCCTGAGATATGAGTTGTTGAATCTCATCATGCCCAGTAATTTCGCTGGTAACATTGCCCTTCATACCGGAACACAGTTATGTTTGTACATTACCGCTTGGCGGATGAATAACTGGCAAAGGTGTGGTACTTCCGCAGGCGGCCCCTTGCAAAAGAGGCCTACCACTACAAACATTTCAAACACTTCTTTGCTCAGTACAATACTAACATAAATAGTCTTCATCTATTCGGAAAAGCGACTCCACTCCAAAGTGAGTTTTGACAAGCTCTTGCAACATTTAATATTTTCGTCAGTAATACCGTCACTTGCATCGTTGCCATATGAATGTCGAGGTAAAAGAACAAACATGTGTTCCCAAGGCCCTAAATAATCATCTTCATCGTGATCACCATCAATCAGCCTGTGTTATTCTACTTCTGATTTCTGGATATAGATCCTAATTTGCTCCACTGAGCTCGATCCTCATCTACTCATCCTGTTGCATCCGGCCAACCTTCGCAGGTGGTCACTGCGGTCACTTCACCGTAGGGCATACTAGTTGTATCTCGCGGTTTCAGCCACGTAGTCTTAGTTCCCATGGGAATATCGGGATTCAAACTACCCTATCTGTTATTCCAGGGTCTAAACTATCTACAAACTGAATTTTAGCCCAATCGGTTCAGTAGCTTTTGCGTGAAAGAGTAACAAACATCCGTCGATCCATCCTCACTCGCGTCTCGCGGATTAGTAGAATTCTAGTTCTTCATCGTCAATGTTGTTGTTTGTTCTAAATATTGCCACCTCTAGTAATACATTCGTCCCATTATGTCTCGAACTAAAGATATTCTGAACTCCCGGGACAAAAGGCTCTATGTACGAGGGAATGGGGAACGGAAGGCGTCCCCGTAGCTTTAACTTGATGGATCGTGAGGATGACATCTATTGTACCAGCTTTCTGAATACATAGGATATGAGAGGAAACCTCCCTTGCTACGCATATATCATTATTTTCCACATAAGGCGGTATATATAAGATGTTCTATTATGCATGTAGGTAGGTATGGGAAAATGAAAATGCAATTTCCATCAATGCGAAGAAATAGAGAATCAAACGAGTACTTATATCCTATCCTACTTCCTAATAATATTATAAATTTTAAGTTTGTGAGAATGAATGGATGTTTATTACTTTTTCATACCAAAACTACTGAAGCGATTGGGCTGAAATTTGGTACGTAGGTAGCTTAGACCTGGAATAACATATAGGGTACTTTTATTCCGATATTCCCACGGGAACGGTATCTACGCGGGTCGGTTACAGTCGCGGCACAACTAGTATGTACCTAATTCATAAGTCCTCGTTTATCTTAACGAAGTTGACTAGAAAATCTAATTTTCTCTAAACACTGGTTTAAGCTACATAATAGAGTAGATTACGTTTGATATTATTTTTCAATAATCCTACTTCTTCTTCTTCTTATCGTATCAATGGTTCATTGACATTGTATTAGATTGCGCTAGCCCAGTATGTAGCCACGTCTATTGCGTTATTTGTGGCGTTGTATAGGTCCTCTCTAGTGCAGGTGTGCGGGCACAGGGGACATTCAAGTAGATGAGCCATGGTCTGGCAAAGAGCTCCACAGTCACATTTCTCTAGGCCAGCGCTTCTTATACCCCATTTGCACAAGTTTTGTCTACAGCGGCCGACCTGGGTGCGAAGTCGGTTTAGTGACTTCCAGATTGGCCACTGTAAATCGTGACCTGGAGGAAGCTTCTCCTGGAGTTCTGCAACGTTTGGTGGAGGTGGGTGCTTTTTCTTCCATTTTTTCAGTCGTGAATCTGGAGGGTGGTCTTTTAGAGATGCAGTGTGTTGGAGGAAGCTTCTTCGGCTCTTCAGCCGACTCTCGGGTGAGTCGTATCCATACAGGGGATGTCGGTCGTCTTTCTCTTGTTTTAATTTTTCAAGAGCGCACGCGACATCTCTCCTTACATCTGGGGGGGCGATTCCTGTCCTACTAATATTATAAATGCGAAAGTTTGTGAGGATGGATGGATGGATGTTTGTGACTCTTTCACGCCAAATCTACTGAACAGCTTAGCGTGAAATTTGGTGTGTCGGTAGCTTAGACACTGGAATAACACATGGGATACTTTTTTCCCGATATGCCTACGGGAACGATGACTGCGCGGGTGAAACCGCGGGGCACAGTTAGTAATTATATAAGTACGATACTAACTTTAAAAATTCTGTTTTTCTGTAACAATGGTTCCCTATTCATTCGCATACTATTATTAGCCATAATTTTACAACTCATAAAATTTTAAGCCATAATATATGTAATAGCTAATGATCACCAGTCATAACGTCAATACTCCTATTATAACTTGTTATAGTTTTAATTGTCCTAACATTTGAAACCTATAATATTCTATGTCCTAACCATTGATAACCATATTATTTTATGCCATAATCCTAACATGTCCTAACTATTGATATCACTAAAATTATGTGCCATAATCATATATTGCTCGAATGTTAACTTTGTCATAATATAAATTAAACCTAACCTAACCTAACCAATAGAATTTTGAATGTTCTTAACTCATTAACGTAGTAAACATCTTTAAACTGTTGAGATATCACATTGCTATAAAAAAATATTATAGTGTGGCGCTATTACAGATTAGGAATAAAAATGAAAGTAGTTTCATTATTATTATAAAAATAACACAAAGTAAAATTTTAGTGTTAATATTTGGAATAAAGTGCTTAAACGAATTTTGAAATTATAATTACAATGGAAAACGAGTGCAAAATATTTAAAACAGAGAGAGGAGCCAACAAATTAAATATCAGTGGATTTACAAATGGAAATACGTACAATACCGATTATATAAAATAACAATTATGAACAATGAAAATTAGGACATACACCATTATTAAGTATAAAATTATACATAACAAACATTATGACAACTAACAATAGGAATAAAAACTATTATACACAAATATATTATAGCAATTAAATTTTAGGACAATTTATCAGTATTACTACAAAAAAATATGTATTTCCAATATTATGACTAGAGGAGGTTATGACAAATGATGTATGCGGAAAATTTTTATGACAAAAGACATTATGCGAATCAATAGGACACCCTGTAACAATATCTTATCTTATCTTATATCTTTAAATGAGCAATTCTTGTATATATATATATAATTGGAATCTCGGAATCGGCTCCAACGATTTTCATAAAATTTTGTATATAGGGGGTTTCGGGGGCGATAAATCGATCTAGCTAGGAATCATTTTTAGTAAATGTCATTTTATTTAAAAAGTTTAAGTAACTATCTAACTAAATAATCTAGGTAAAGTCTGACAAGCCCCAGCATTTCACAAAACCATTTAAATCCCGCAGACAGCGAGATTAACAAAAACGGCTTCGTCGACCGCCCTCGCCCTCGCAACCACCACGATCAATACTTCAGACTTGGCTTCTAATCTCACAGTAGATCTTGCGTCCTTGTCGCGCTGAGATGGAAAACCCCTCATCTGCTGCTGGACCCTATTACTAACACTACAAGAGTCATTTTCCAATGGATTTCCTGTGGGTGGTGGAGATATGGGGGGCACGGAAAATGTATATAATAAAGGTACATAAAGGTAGATGGAATCTCTTTGTAGTCTGTATTTAGGGAGATGGGTGAGCGTTGGAATAAATTGCTAGAGGACAAACTGCTATTCAAAGCTATTTGTTTGTTGTATGCAGGGTTTTTTGTAGTGGTAGGCCTCTTTTGCAGGGGGCCGCCTGGGGAAGTACCACACCTTTGCCAGTTATTCATCCGCCAAGCAGTAATGTCCAAAATTGGTGTTCCGGTCTGAAGGGCAATTTTACCAGCGAAATTACTCGGCACGAGTTTCAACAACTAATATCTCAAGGTGACAGGCGAAGTGCAGTGCCGCGCAGAATTTTGAATTTTAAAACACTGGGTGGCACTGTATCTGATAGGGGCGATCATGATGCTTACCATCAGGCACCTGATTTGCTTGTCTTGTCACTCATTATCATAAAAAAAAAATGGTACATATTCTGTCAGTTAACATAACGCCAACAGTTCGACCAACAATGTAATAGGGGGCGAGCCTATTGCCATCTACCGGGAATTGTTCCAGACACCAGGCCGTTATTGAGATAATTCCTAATGGATTATGGCAAAATCCAATATTTCACTTTCCCTGGCCTGGGGATCGAACCTGGGACCTCTTGATGGGCACTCGAGCTTGCGTCTACTACGCCACCGAGTCAGTCATTTTGACGCGTAGATAATAAACCTAACCTTGTAACTCAGTGTATCAAACTGAACTCTTTGTTCAGTTTCGATAAAAACAACTGAAACCAACATTCCAGATCACATACCCCGGTTGTGCAACATATCTATGCTTATTAGATCGTGGTAAGTGGTAATAGATAGAGTCACGCACGCGCCAGGTCCAAGCTTCACGCTGCGCGCAGGACGCAACGCAATCGATTATATTACGAATGTTGCTCTCAGTACCTAGATGATTGGTTAAGCTATTGGGCAGTGGCCAGGTTTCGTCAGCGGATACATTTTTTGTTTAGCATTTGTTTTCTATGCTTGTGTAGCGTCAAACCACGATTGAATATCAACTCTAGTAGCTCAGGGACATCACTAGCGACGCTCCCTCCCCCTAACTGTAGTGGTAGGCAAAAAAAGCCTACCACTACAACCCAAAAAAAAATCATCATCATCATCAAATTTCATCGTTCCTTGTTATTGAACCATCGGTAGTGATATATTCGCATATTCGAGCGTATGACGTCTCCGTGACCCGGCGGTGTTGCCCTCTATTTGAATACAATGCTACTTGCCCGAGCACTGTTCCACCAGAGGCACGGTCAAACGAAACAAACAGATAGCATGACTGCTTCATCGTAAGTAATTAATGGCATTTCTGTAACATTATGTTATTTTATATTTTGATGGACTAAGCGGTGTATTCGCTTTAAATACAATATAAAATGGAAAGAACTCTTTTTACCCACGAGTGGGATTTGAACACGGTAGCTCAATTGATAGAGTACCCGCCACTTCATACCCAGGGAACGTTTGTTCGGTCTTATTTTCCATGAGTTTCAAGTAAGATTAACCATCAATCCTCTTGTAAGTCTGAGTCTGTCTCATAAAACAAAAATAATAAAAATATAAATTTTATAGTGGTAGGCTTCTTTTGCAGGGGGCCGCCTGGGGAAGTACCACACCTTTGCCAGTTATTCATCCGCTAAGCAGTAATGTGCCAACATTACTGTGTTCCGGTCTGAAGGGCAATGTTACCAGCGAACTAATTACTCAGGGTGACAGGCGCAGTGCGGTGCCGCGAAGAATTTTGAATTTTAAAACACTGGGTGGCACTGTGTCTGATATGGGCAATCATGATGCTTACTATCAGGCACCTGATTTGCTCGTCTTGTTACTCACTATCATAAAAAAAAATTATATCAATTCGTATACACATAAAATTAACAAAGAAGTTGTAAGTACCAAACAAGTATTTTTATTTCCTGATGAACTGATAATAATTCAAAAGAAGCCATTCGAAGACTGATATCACATTTCTTAATGTAGAAATTCTGAAAATCTTTTTATGATTATAATGATAAGTATAAGATTAAGGCCCAGGTATTATATACTGTGGAGTTACCAGATTTAGAATGGTGCTCCACCCTCTCTATACCCTTTGATGCCGTAAGAGCCGGCTAAGGGTTAACAGATCTAGAGGTCGGGCAGCAGCGTCCTCTGCAAAAAAACATCGAACTGCGCTCAACACCCCGCCGCCATGCATGTCGAGTATTGGAAAAACTCCCCTTTATGGGGGAGGCCTTTTTTTCTTTTTTTTTTAAACAGATTTATTCAAATAGGTCATAATCTGACACTTTTGCACGTCAATAAAGATAAACAGTATTGAGTCTACCGTGCGTTCGGAAAGATACCTCTATGTTCACTAGTAGTAAATTACCAACGGCTGAGATGATGTTTATATACCTACATAGTTATTCATATTTTTCCAGGCTTTGGACGTTTAATATAAATATATATCTACATTATATAATGTGATTAAAAAAACACGTCTTTAAATCACTATAGAAAAGGAGGAAAAGCGTGCCATATAAACGTGCCTATTTTAGAGATAATTTTACCTAAGCTTCGGTTTCTACATTTTAAAACCTTTTCAAAATAGAAAATCGATGAAAATTACTATCTTTAAATAGACAAGATAATTTACTTATTGTGACAGAGTAAGTAATCATTAACAATTTTATACAAAAACTATTTAGCCTCATATCACAATAAATACATCTGTTATTCCCTCCTTAATTTTACTTACGAAAAGCATAAATTTATAACGATATGGTCCTACGTAGACTGCGTGACAAATACATCGTTATCTGGAACAAGGAGTGTAAGATACACTAAAGAAAAATATTAAGATATAAATTCCTATTTTATCGATAACGAGAGATCTGAAAATTATTTTTAAATGAAGTGTGCGTACTTTAGATAAGATAGAGGTAAATAAATAAGACAGCGATGAGTCAAACGATACTAGGCTTTAGTTAGCCGTGATACGGTCTATTGGTTTTTGGTAGAGGTTCCGGGAATGCGACATGACGGTTCGGTCGTGCTGCGTTATCTCAAAATCATCAATATTTTAAGTCAAAACACGATTATTTTATAATCGATGCTCGATTTCAAAGTCTACTTTTGGTTTTGTGTCCTTTCTAATTTTTCCATATTCTTATGTAGGTACTTACTATAATTTTATGATGTTAGGGCATTTTTTCCTTAACTGTAATATAGGGCCTCTTTCACCATCCTTGATTAAAGTGCCGAGTAAGGTACTCGTCTATTCAAGTGACGAGTAAGGCGCAGTCCTTATTTCATAATGTTCGAGTTATGCTAATCGTCACATAACGGACTTCTACTTACCGAGTACCACTAATCGACGAGTAGTTAATCAACACTTTACTCGAGGATAGTGAAAGAGGCCCTAAAATATATATAATTTATCAAATTTATTAAAATCCTGTCCAAACGCGACAGCTGAACTTTTTGCACCCAACTCAAAAAGGAAAATGTATGTATTTAATAAACATAATATATTAATAATCTCAAAAAACATAAACCTCCTTCTTCGAAGATGGATAAAAAAATTGCGGGGATTATTATGTACCTACTATGTTTCAAATGCAGTGAGAAATACGGTCATTGACCCTAAGCATTACGGTACAGTAGAACGAGAGGTGTGGCAAGCTCTCTTGATGTGCCCTATAACGGTATACTTATCCAGAAAAAAATAAAAATAGAGATTTTCATATGGTATTGATTTTATAAACAAAACCAAGGGTAAAATGAATAAAGTATCAAAACTACATAAACCACTTTTCCGAGTGTTGCCAGTCACAAGTATGACACTCACTTTTTTACCTTAGCCAAAGATGGCAATAGATCGTGTGGCAAGTGGCAACGTTTCGTGTGATCGCGCGGCGTGCGTGCCGGTTGCGTGTCCACAGACGCATCCTGATTGTGAGCGCGCCACATCTGCAACCGTGCGAGGAAAACTTGCCATTACATAATATTTCCATATGTTTTAGGGAAATATATCATTATAGTGTTTTCCTCGCCTGAATAGAGACAGTAACCCTAAAAACGGAATCCATTTCAATCAAGTATATTTTATAATATTCAGTCCCTAAAAAGGACTGAAACTCAATTATTTTTAAGATAATTCAAGTTCGTATAAAAATTGTAATGTAAAATTTTATGTTGAATAATAAATAATTACATTTCAAAGATTATAAATGCTACGGCACGTGCAGGTTCGCGTAGCCGCTGCGCGTAGCCCGCTACGTCGTAGCTCGCTACGTAAGTTAAATCAAGATTATACGACATGTTTATAGCATTTAACTGCCTCGGTGGCGTAGTGGGCTTAAGCTCGACTGCCGATCATGAGGTCCCGGGTTCGATCCCCATGTCAGGCAAAGTGTTAAACATTCGAAGTTTCCATTAGGAATTATTTCAATAACTGTCTGGAGTCTGTAACCGTGCCCATGGCAATAAGCTCGCCGCCTATTACATGGGACCAATAACATATTGGCGAAATGTGGACGTACCTATTATGGGACTGAGTCCTGGGTACATCTCTGCCTACCCCTTCGGGAAAAAGGCGTGTATGTTATGTTTATGGCATTTGACACAAACCTGTAAAAAATCTCCGAATATAATTAACCCATTCGATACATTTACATCCGGATATTTTTAAAATGAAATAAACTATGACAACAGAATAAATAATAGTTGCTGTGATAACATTATTGTGTGTGTACATGTGGATAATATTATTTCCTTTTATAAACTCGTATTTTAAAGTGTTAAATACGAGTTTACCGGCTGATGTTGATGATTTAAAAGTGTCCCCTCAATATTATGTTATCGTCAAAATTTCATGAAGCTATGGTAATTATTTGACTTTTTTAAAGTTAACCTAATTTCTTATTTTAATACCTTTGTATCAAAGGTAAATAGACCACTATCTAGCAACACTGTAATCACCAGAATCGATACGAAATGATTGGCCGGACGGGTATTGCGAAAAACATGATTTTTTACGTCCATCATGTTACCAGTCAGTTGCCACATCACATTTACATTTACGATCGGGGCAAATTATGTACAATTCTAATACAAATATGGTGGAATTGGAAAAAAATATACTTTGAGTGAGTGACTATTGTATCGGGTAATCAATCTTAAATAGATTACCTACGTCTATGGAAATGTCATCGCAAGGATTTCCTATCTGCTGGCCCATATGCATAGTACGCAGTAGACCATATTATACGTTATCAAAAACTATTTCACGCGCAACCGCCAACATAATAATTACTACATTTGTTTCCGTGATTATGTCAATGTGTGCTGTTTTCATATTTACCTCACCCCCCGCAAAAATTGACAGAAAAAAATTATGGAAGTAACGTAGCGTCATTTCTAAGTGCTATTTTTTGCTACCGCAAATGACATTAATAGGAAACGAATTTAATCGAAAGCTCAAAATTGCCAGTTTTGGCTTCGTCACCCGAATGGTTGCCCATTAGCACAAATGTTGAGAAATGAATCTTTATATGAATAATTAATTTATACACCATACTTATATCTCATCATCATAATTTATGGAGAAGTAGCATTGCCTTCAAACTCTCTTACACTTCTACGCATAAACCGATTAATCAATGTTAATTTATTCAAATATAAATGAATGTAACTCTTTATTGGTACCACGATAATAGAGACAATAACAAGAAATAAAACTTAAAACTAGAGAGTAACAAATATACCAAAAATACCAATAGAGATAAGAAGCACCGAAGAGCCGGCGTCTGGCAGAACAATGGCACGACGGAGTGACGATAGAAGCAAGACAGCAGGACAAATGCGGAATAGAGCGGCGAAAGACAGAGACAAATAGCAAAAAATTGGGCTAGCCCAGCAGTAGGTACTCACGGACTGAATATAATAATAATGATGATGATGATAGACATAGATAGGAATATTTTTAGATGTTCTTCTATCCCGATATTGGCACCAGAACGATGCCTACGCGTTAGAATTCACGGACCGCAGGGCGCAGCTATTCAAACATAAATCACAGTTACTTTGATCCGACAATTTTTCTTCAAGTAAAAGTCGGTGCAGGGACATTGGCATCATAATAAAATAATAAATAATAGTGTTCGCTTTCTACATCAGTGTTGTATGAAATAAACACATTCGCGTGAGTGTGATCACTGGACCCAAATCATAAAACTGGTTTCTATTTCGATATTGTTCAGCGTGAACATTTTATACCTAGTTTTACCAACATCTCAACAAAAATATTCGTAAAGAGGTAATAGAATGCGAATTCTCATAAATTGAACGATCAGCTGTGCATTCAGGGAATTCTTTAACCTCTTAAAGGCCCTAAGCCCTGGGTGCGTAAGGATAATGGGGTCCCTTCGAATTTTACAATTTTAATATTGTAAATATAACAGTGACGCGTAGTCAGCGCGGCGAACATTTTTAGCAACGTATAAAGCTAAGCCGCGGGCGAGAACGATAATGATTTAGATTTTGATTCACTAATGGACAGCGTGATTTATGATGAGCTAATAAAACCAGTGTACAATTCATTAACTGGTAAGCGATCTGCTTACCAGGTAGAAACTTTGGGGCCCTCCTCGCTGGGCCCTGGCTACGTGCCTAGATTACCCAGTGGAAAAGAAGGGCCTGGTTGTGATATTTTTTTGGGAAAAAGTCTAATTTATATGTTATATCTTAGCGTAGGTAAGATAAACCTGTATACATAATATTATTATATAAATTAAAATAGCACAATGCCAGTGATACATGGCTCGCGCGCGTATATTTTATTATAGCGCGACTATACTTATGTATGTATTATATGTTTTATATAAATACACAGTTTGCATATATTGATATCAGTTTTATGTACCGCGTAGGCGCTCAGTGCTATATTTTATATTGTCCGTGTATGTACCTATTGTGCTATATTGTAAGCAATTATATGCTCGACTGTACCGATACCACAGAATACTAAAGGGACAGAAGGGACACTACAAAATCATTTAAATAAATAGCGACTCTAGCTAGCTAGCTAGAAATATTCCCGTCAAGACGGACGCCTCGGCTACTTGCAGCTTCTGCGGAGTGTCCCAGACCTGCCGATACGGTGTTTGCCATAATAAAACCATTACATCAAGCAGTAATGTGCAAACATTACTGTGTTCCGGTCTGAAGGGCAATGTTACCAGCGAAATTACTGGGCATGATGAGATTCAACAACTAATATCTCAGGGTGACAGGCGCAGTGCAGTGCCGCGCAGAATTTTAAACTTTAAAACACTGGGTGGCACTATGTCTGATTTAGACAATCATAATACTTACCATCAGGCACCTGATTTGCTCGTCTTGTCATTCACTATTATAAAAAAAAATACATTTTTTATTATTAGGATTTCTTATATTACCATATTTATTCATCTCAGTTCAATGTAACATTACCTAGGTATCATAGCCATCATTAATCTTCAAGCTGCAATAAACGTAAACAAATAAACAATTATATCTCAATTGACGCGCGTGCGTTGTCGAGCGGTAGTGTACAACAATATTTATATTAACCGTTAATACAAACGATTTTCTACTTTGTCTACATGGAATAAGGATGAAAGAAGATGCAGTTTTAATGTGGTAAGCGTGTATAGATGATCACGCAGCATGTTTTTCGACCAATGACCGCGCTTTCACTGTCGTCCATCTTTGCCGTTTGATTATAATTTTGGAACGCCCGAAGGTTTGTGCAGAATGACAAATAGAGTTGCCAATGTTAACGGTTCCCGATGGGTCCCGATTTGACACAGTTTTTAAAAATGAATTTTTTCTTATTGATCGCAACTGTGATAAACCTGTCGCTCCGTGATGATACTGTTAAGAATAAGAAATTAGCAAAAACACACATTTGTGTATTGATTGATTAAGCAAAAAACGCTTCATAAAGCGCTGTGTAAATGACAAAACCATTTGATCGATAATTATAATTATACCTACAATATGAATATGGGATGAGAAGTGTCACCCAAGAGCGGGATTTGAACCCGCACCTTCCGCGTGGCGTGGTACTCTACCAATAGAGCTACCGTGGAGGTTGTATTTCAAGCGAATAGATAGTCTATAAAAATATATAATTCTGTTGTGATAAATAAATAAAACATAACATACAATCACACCTTTTTCCCGAAGGGGAAGGCAGACGTGTACCCAAGACTCGCAGTCCCATAGTAGGTACACCCACATTTCGTCAATATGTTATTGGTCCCATGCCTGGTTTCTATGATCTGAGGTCCCATGTAATAGGGGCGAATCAATTGCCATCTACCGGTCACAGTTCCACAGACTCTAGGCTGTCATTGAGATAATTCCTACTGAAAAAATCCAATAGCACTTTGCCTGACCTAGGGATCGAACCCGGGACCTCAGTCTTACTAATGATTACATATCTATTTTATACCCCGATAGATTTAGCACGAGTAACAGCAAAGCGTAGATAATATAGATCATAATATTATACTAAATTATACATAGTTTGTAGGTACATATAAACCTTTCTCTTCAATCACTTCGTCCATTGGTGAAATCCGCATCAAAATCCGATGTGTTTTTCGAAGGTGAGCGGATATATAAATAAATAGATAGCCGCGAAAAGCGCGTTTCTTTTTAATAATATAAATATATATGTATTATAATATAATTCGGTACGAATTATAATATTACTATACCGATCTAACAGGTAGATGGGACTTACATATAATAATATTAAAACGTGTGATCCTAAAGGATGTTTAGTTTAGTCAGCGACGAGCTCAGGTGTTCCCTCCTTTGCAGTAGCCGCGTGTTGATCATGCATTATTATAGGGTTGACACATAATAACTACTTTATTTATTTATGTTCACATGAATATTATGTGAATATAAGAAGGAAAATATTTCACCCACAAGCGGGACTTCAACCCGCGACCCTTGCCATTCCGCGTAGCGGTGCTCTCCCAAGCGTTGGGAGAGCGTGGATGACATTTTGCTTCCCATATAAATGTAAACAAAATATTTCTAATATACTATTTAAAACCAATTTAAAGTCAATCACCAACAAGAAAATCAATAGAAATCGTTTTAGAATTCGCAGCCCTTTTAATAGCAAATAGACACTAAGTATTTAAAGTACTATCCCCCTGTATCCTGCCCGGTAGATGGTTATAGGCTCGTCATTGCATGGGACTAAAGAAATCATAATTGGCGAAGTCGTAAGTATGGGACTACTATAGGATTGGGTCCCGGGTACACCTCTACCTTCCCCTTTGGGAGAAACTTTTTTTTGGAGGCGTGATGTTATTTTATTTATAGCATTAATGACGTTTAATTGTCATTCTAAAAAAAGTCGGAAAAAATTAATGACATTATTAGTTACTTACTAAGGTGGGTAAATCTTTGCAATAAATAGCACTTCGTAGATCGTTCACTAGAGAAGCAAATAGAAGTTGGCCCGTAGAAAACATGCTTCTTCTATCTCCTTTTCAAGTTATTATTAATACACAAGTGCCAACCCTAACTAAGATCATCCGTAGATTCCAGTAAATATCGCGCACCGTGAGAATTTGCGGCAAACAATACGATACAAGATACAAGTTACAAGATACAACGCAGATCGGAGAAATATACTTAGAATACTACACTTGTCTTGGGTAAACTTCTCAAACGATCTTGATTCTAAGAATTTAAGATTAGAATTTAATCGTATTCAATGATATGTTTCTTTAAGAATAGACATGGTTACTGATATCAGTTAGCAGCCTATTAGAGGGTGATTGTACTTATCTTCTGGGCTATTTGTGCCCTGGTAGACGATTGCCCTGAACAGCGAGTGTCTTGTTGGTGAACATCTTTACGTCGTGGGTAATCGCTACTATCCTATCATAATCATTTTATAAACATATTTTATTATAACATCATTTTATAAATCAAAAATCGCCCTAATTGAGTTATTTTTTAACTTAGTTTTTGCATAAATGGATAGATCATATAAGATACGTATGAAAACTATTTTTTTTTTTTTTTATTCGCTATAAAATTACAAAGTTATATCAAATTAAAAAATCAATTTTAATCCAGTACCGAAAACAAGCCGATTGTACCCGAACGAGCTCGTGACCTGTAGTGACGTCACAATGTTATAAAGTACCATACATAACTATAACAATTCAAAATTCTGCGCGGCACTGCACTGCGCCTGTCACCCCGAGATATGAGTTGTTGAATCTCATCATGCCCAGTAATTTCGCTGGTAACATTGCCCTTCAGACCGGAACACAGTAATGTTTGCACATTACTGCTTGGCGGATGAATAACTGGCAAAGGTGTGGTACTTCCCCAGGCGGAATTGCTCCTTACTTAGCAGACTTATTTAACCTATGCATAGATAAAGGCACGTTTCCAGAACTAATGAAAATAAGTAAAATCACTCCTATCTTTAAATCGGGAAGTAAGACAGATCCCTCAAACTATAGGCCAATCTCTGTTTTGCCAGTATTAAGTAAAATCTTTGAGAAATTGATGCTAAACCAACTGCTGTCACATTTCAATAGAAATAGAATATTGCATTCAAACCAGTATGGTTTCACCAAATGCAGATCAACAACCGATGCAGGCTGTCATCTCATGACTCTTGTCTTGGAGGCTTGGGAGAGTTCACAGGATGCCATTGGAGTGTTTTGTGACCTTTCCAAAGCATTCGACTGTGTAGAACACTGCACGTTACTGCGCAAGTTAGAAGTATATGGAATTCATGGGAATGCCCTGAACCTGGTGGAATCATACTTGTCTAGTAGGCAGCCGAAGGTTAGCGTCAATGGTATCACATCTGCTAGTTCTGCTGTCAAGATGGGAGTCCCACAGGGATCAATTTTGGGTCCTTTCCTGTTTTTGGCATATATTAACGATTTGCCTTACCTGGTCCACGGTCTAGCAGATATAGTTCTATTTGCCGATGATACGTCATTGATTTTTAAAGTTGATAGGAAGGATACTTCACTAGTACATGTTAATAATACTTTAGCAAGTATATCCAGATGGTTCACAGCAAACAATCTGTTATTGAATGCGAAAAAGACTAAATGTTTGAAATTTTCGTTGCCTAACGTCAGAAGTATAGAACCAATCATAGTTCTTGACGGTGAAAGACTCAATATTGACAATGCAACTTTGTTCCTTGGCATAAATATAGACTCTAAACTGCAATGGAGCACTCATATCACCGAGCTCTCAGGGAAACTAAGCTCTGCAGCTTACGCGGTTTATAAAATTAGGCAACTAACAGATGTAGCCACGGCGAGATTAGTGTACTTTGCATATTTCCATAGCTTGATGTCTTATGGGATTCTGTTGTGGGGGTCAGCTGCAGATATAGAAACTATCTTTATACTACAAAAACGTGCGATTCGTGCCATCTATGAGATGCGTCCACGCGAATCCCTGAGGGAATTATTTAAAGAAATAAACATACTGACCCTACCATCCTTATACATTTATGAGAACATCATGTATGTGCGTAAAAATTTACATAAATTAAAATTAAATAGTGACCTTCATAATTTTAATACTAGGAATAAAGACAAAATAGCTGTACCTAGCTTTAGATTATCTAAAACAAATAAAAAGACATTCTTAGGAAATAGTGTACGTTTCTATAATAAAATCCCAAAAGAGATAACTGGGCTCTCAGAGGGTAAATTCAAAACCTATATAAAATCTACTTTACTTAAGAAGGCTTATTATAAAGTCAACCAGTACATAGAGGACAAAGATGCCTGGAAACTTCTGCATAGCCGCCTCGCGGCACCTTCAAAGAAAACGAATGTAACCAAACCAAATATTGTGAAACTATCTGTTGAAAAAATTAAGCCCTACAAGTTTCTTGTGCGTTCTTCTTGTAGAGGTATCTTTCCGAACGCACGGTAGATTCAGTACTGTATCTTCATTGACGTACAAAAGTGTCAGATTATGACCTATTTGAATAAATCTGTTTGAGTTTGAGTTTGGACCCCTGCGAAAGAGGCTTACCACTACAAACTTCACAAAAATGGCGATTAATGGTGGTGCGTTCGTAATCAAGTGACTCGTAATGGAATTTTATCAATTTTGAATTGTTCACAATTAATTAAAAAATATATTTAAAGTGGATTTTGAATCAGATGAGACATAAT
The DNA here is from genome assembly GCA_947063395.1 of Hemistola chrysoprasaria. Classification (NCBI taxonomy): domain Eukaryota; kingdom Metazoa; phylum Arthropoda; class Insecta; order Lepidoptera; family Geometridae; genus Hemistola; species Hemistola chrysoprasaria. The sequence goes on along the minus strand of OX346733.1, from coordinate 5,321,813 downwards.
TTTCATTAAACTTTCAAAATAAATAAAAAATATAGGATTTTTTTGTTTCAAATACTCAATTACATATATAATTGAAATTTTAATGTATAATTACTAACACTAGATATAAGAAAAATTATACTAACAAACATAATATGGTCTTTAACAATTGACTAAATATGAATTTAATTATTATTAATATCCAATTCCACACCTGTATTCAAGAACAATACTTATGTAAGGTACTGTGCTAAGTATGAAATTTCTCACCGCGTTTGTCACGTCAGGCTATTGTTCCTGAATACGGGTGTAATCCTACTACCTATCCTACTCCCTACTAATATTATAGATGCGAAAGTTTTATTAGTAGGAAAAATCCAATAACACTCGGTACATAGTCTAACGCATGTAGGTACGTAAGCTAATTACTTATTACAAATGCTAATATAAAGTCGATCAATACGAATAAGGTCAGGAGACAGGAAGAATCAAGAAAATAACTATTATCTTTATAAGCGTACAAGAAAACTCTTCAAAGATTATGAAGTAAACAGAAAAGCACCAAATGATATTTATGAAATGAATATACGTAGAATTAGCAAAATTGCTCATGATTTTGCAAATAATAATAATAATAAATATTCTTTATTAAATAAATTATGATAAAATTAATAATTTTAATTTATACTCTAACAGAACGGGTTACCCCAATTACACTGCTAGAGTCAAATACGTGGACAAGCATATTGCCAGAATTTCAGGTCGCCAAGATTCCTACAAGGCCTTCAATATGACCTAACGACTGCCTCCTACATATCTTATACGAAACAGCCGGGACCTACAGTTTAACGTGCCATCCGAAACACGGTAGCGCCCAGGCGAAAAGTCCACATGGTGAGATTCGATTCAAGGACTCCGGATTTAAAGACGGGCATATTCCCGATGGACCACAGACGCTACAATATTATAGATGACAATGAAGTATTATTATTGTATTACACTAAGATTATACTTTTAGGTACTTAGTTAAGATATCCGACTATAACTATAGGTAAAGAATTACCTTTGTTCAAAAAAGTGCCTTCTGTATTACTGAGTCTATGTCCCACCAACGGACGTTGAGTCAAAGGTGATAGAGCGTTCGGGTCGACATGAATATGCATTGAATAATCTTTATTACGTCTTGCGCACACATCTTCAGAATGTACCACAGTAGTTTGCTGTCCCAAAAGTTGGTGGACATAGATTTTTTTAAACCTCCGATTGAAAAACAATAAGGGTGTTATTAGTTAGACGCGTACCTGTGTGTATGTCTGTGACATCGTAGCTCCTAAAGGTTTTGTGTTTGGAATCTGACGTAATCGATAATGTTTTAGCTATGCCTCATGAAAATCGGTTCAGCTCGTTCAGCTCAGTCGTTTGAAGATCAGTGGCTACAGTGATATGATCAACGTGGTCTTAGACCAGTGATCTTCAACAATATTGTAACGATTTGGTAATCTTGACCTGATACTGCAGCATCTGGTTCAGTTGGTTGGTCTCAATATGTTGCAAATAGATGGTGACAGCGTCTTATGATGGTGCAGCATTATTTATTTTTTAAGATTCAAGAAAATTGGTTCCAACGATTGAACAAGTCTCTTCAAGCCAAAGATCTTCATGTACAGGTGGTTTAGACACTTTTTTTACCCAGGATGAATACACTGACGCATACCCCTCTCACTCAGCGTCTCCCCTGAGTGGGGTTATGTGGGACTCGCCACCGGAGCTACCTAGCCGGGTGAAATACCCACTAAAAGTCCTGGAGGATGTTTTGCGGGGCGCCGTGTGTTGGGGCTGCGGGCATGCCAAAGAATTCATCCGCAGCCCGGATGGCGTTTGATCCTCCTAGGAAGACTCCACCAGGGGAAGGTGGTTTAGACCCTGGAATAACAAAGAGCGAGGGATTTTTCACCGTGTAAAACCACGGGGCTAATCATAGACATAGATTTTTTTTGCGGTGTTATTATAAGAAATCAAGTAAAGTGACTTTCGGGCCAATATAACACCTACTTTACATCACTTTGCATATTTATCGGAGTGGATTTAACCTGAAACGTGTAAGCATTACGACAGCGATTCTCGGTTCATTAATTCTTTATGTAAATCGACTGAAAATTATCATAAGATCTGGTAGATACGAGTATTTTAAAATATTTTTAAACTGAATGTTTTCATGAAATGGAAATAATTTATTTGCTAAAAATGTGGGAGGTGTACAGTTGTTGCATTATTTTAACGTTTATTATAATTTATTATAGTTCAACACACTTTGTCAGTATAATCTCTAGCATCCAAAAATTTCTGAAGTAAATTATAAATAGCGTAATGATTAGTTACAATTTATAATTAATTATATTGTACTATTCTATAGTAAAATAAGCACAATATTTATAAAAACGGCCAAGCCACATATTTTCTCTACATGAGATCTACTTTTTGACAGTGCGATCCATAAGTCTCGTCTTGGAAAGATTTTACCTGAAAATCTTTTTGGTGTGATTATGATAGGTACACTTATTATGGGTATTTTGTAGCCAAACTTAAATAATATAGAACTTGATAGGTTTCCAAATGACAGTGCCCGTATCACTATATATTATACAATTCTAAATAACTCACTGACTGACATGCAACGCAGAGCCCAAACCACTGATCCTAGAGACCCTACCATCCTTATACATTTATGAGAACATCATGTATGTGCGTAAAAATTTACATAAATTCAAATTAAATAGTGACCTTCATAATTTTAATACTAGGAATAAAGACAAAACAGCTGCACCTAGCTTTAGATTATCTAAAACAAATAAAAAGACATTCTTGGGAAATTGTGTACGTTTCTATAATAAAATCCCAAAAGAGATAACTGGGTTCTCAGAGGGTAAATTCAAAACCTATATAAAATCTACTTTACTAAAGAAGGCTTATTATAAAGTCAACCAGTACATAGAGGACAAAGATGCCTGGAAACTTCTGCATAGCCGCCTCGCGGCACCTTCAAAGAAAACGAATGTAACCAAACCAAATATTGTAAAACTATCCGTTGAAAAAATTAAGTTTCTTGTGCGTTCTTCTTGTAGAGGTATCTTTCCGAACGCACGGTAGACTCAGTACTGTTTATCTTTATTGACGTGCAAAAGTGTCAGATAATGACCTATTTGAATAAATCTGTTTGAGTTTGAGTTTGAGACTTGAAACTTGAAATGTAAGTTGTTTTCGATGTCTAGACGTGTGCTAAGACAGGATTTTTGAAAATTCACATTCTAAGGGGTCCAAAAAGGACGTCAAAGTTTTGATATAAAACTCCCATATTTCATAATTGCGAGCGCGCAAACCGGCTGTTCAAACACTAGTATATTTATAAATCTAGATTGGCAACTGCAGAGAGCAACATAACTAGGCTAGACCAGATTCAGGAGAAAGCGCACACGATCAAACCTATTGTCTAATCATCAGGGGCCCTCCACCAAGAAGCATGTTAATTGTATGGCGTAATGATCATTATCTAATGCTAATTGCGATGACAGATCCGACCAACACTCATTTGTATGATGCGCCTGTGTTCGGTTCTCATTCAAGAAGGTGTATCTAGTATCTATCTACTACCTATTAGGAAGGGGAGACTGCGAGGTACCTATTGCTAGAATGTGAACGACGTTTACGCAACTAGCGTAGAAACGAAGCCGTTTGATCACGAGAACGATTGGAAGATTAGTCTAAGAGTACGTTGTGTCTTGTCATACTCATTAAGTTTTTTTTTTATGATAGTGAGTAACAAGACGAGCAAATCAGGTGCCTGATGGTAAGCATCCCATTGCCCATATCAGACGCAGTGCCACCCAGTGTTTTAAAATTCAAAATTCTGCGCAGCAGCATTTGCAAGGAAATTAACTATGTAGAAACGCGCCTATTTAACAAATTTTCCTCTTTGACAAACAAAAAAAAAAGTTTTGAGGCTGTTGACAGCCTCGTTGGCACAGGTGGTAATACCTCTGCTTTCTGTGCCGCAGGGCCCGGGTTCGATCCCCGGCCAGGTCAAACATTTGTGTGCATGAACATGTCTGTTTGAACTGTGTCTGGGTGTAATAAGCTTATATAAGTATGTATATCAGTCATCTGGTTACCATAGTACAGGCTTTCTAGCCTAGTTTGGGACCAGATGACCGTGTGTGGAAGTTGTCCTATATTTATTTATTTCTGCAATTTTCCGTAAAAAAAAAATATCAGTCTTTGAAGCCAAAAATTTTTTTTATTTATTTATGATAGTGAGTGACAAGACGAGCAAATCAGGTGCCTGATGGTAAGCATCATGATTGCCCATATCAGACACAGTGCCACCCAGTGTTTTTAAATACAAAAATTCTGCGCGGTACTGCACTGCGCCTGTCACCCTGAGATATGAGTTTTTGAATCTCATCAAGCCCAGTAATTTCGCTGGTAACATTGCCCTTCAGACCGGAACACAGTAATGTTTGCACATTACTGCTTGGCGGATGAATAACTGGCAAAGGTGTGGTACTTCCCCAGGCGGCCCCCTGCAAAAGAGGCCTATCACTACACTATTGTGAAATGGTTGGCTAGTATAAGAAGTACAGGAATAATATGATTACACTGAAAAACTGTTTCAATATATTGTACAATAAATATGTATGACACTAACTACTCGTACATTATACCAACTCTGTGACCGTCATATTATATGTTCTCATTTATTTATTTATTTTATTAGTGAACGTATATTATTCAATTTCTCGTTATTAAGTTACCATTACATAATGTGTATTATAATAGTAGGTATTTTTTTATTTTCATATATTTTTTAATTTACATAACACCTATATTATTTATATTAAATTTTATATATCTTATTTGTCTTAGATTGGCTGGGCTGTAGTCAGAATTTATAGAGCTAAATCAGCTAAATAAAGACATAGGAAGAAGGTACCATAGGAACGCTGATTTTAATACTTTTATTTATTCGGGGCCAGGGGATAGGCCGCCGTGGAGTTACCGGCTTTAGAATAGTGCTCCACCCACTCTACCCGTGGTTGCCGTAAGAGCCGGCTAAGGGTCAACAGATCCAGAGAACGGGCAGCAGCGTCCTCTGCAAAAACCATCGAACTGCGCTCGACAATCCGCCTGCCAAACGTGTCGAGTATTGGCAAAACCCCCCTTTATAGGGGAGGCCTATAGTAACTTACCAACGGATGAGATGAGAGGGTAGGCAAGAATTTAGAGTGATGTTCATTCACTTATAGTCATTGATTTAAAGAAAAGGGGAGATGATTTCCCGTAAATGGAAAGCTCATATTAGGTCCCATCCGGTCCACGTACGTCAGTAAAGTTAGGTAGTACCAGTGACTAATATTGTTGTCTCGGTTGCACTTCGGTCTTAGGTACGTCTTTCTAACGTTGTTGTTCATTATATTGCACTATGCAAACTTCACACTGAGCAAGTTGCACGTGCCAGTTGTTGAGTAAGCTTTGGGACAACAACATCACATCAATGCCTCTATGGTTACCTATTCTATGGTCAATACAGATGACCAAAAATTCCTCTAGAGAAAAGTTTGACACATTACGAATTCGCTACGAGCACGAGATTCGTACGCGCAAACATCCGTCCGCTTTCGCGTACAAAACTACTTGTACCATCATTTCAAAAAACTGCGGATATCCCTCCGTTACAATATTATGACATAACGTAACATCACACTTTACTAAAATTAGTACTTATGGCACCTCGGACACTCAACTCAATTCCATACAAAAATCGCGATATAACCGATTAACTACACAGACACGAGCAGTGTCTAGACAACATGGAGTTTTGTACACGTAGAAGAGTGTGCGTGAGGGGATTTCCCAGCAAAGCGGGGCTCATGGAGAGCGCTATCTCACTCGCGGGGTGAGGAAGGCCCGATTGGTGGGCAGATGACAGTGTCCATTCTATACTTGTAGTATTATTATCTGTTCTGTGCTTATGGCATCTTTTTATTTGATTTTTTCTAATAAAACTAAAACTAAACTGATAAACTCATAAATGTTTACCTAGTAACGCACTATATAGGTATTACCAAATCCAATTAATTAAATAGGCTTCAAAGGTTTCAGCCATTTATTATTGTCTACGTAACTATTCACCAGCCGAAACATTCGCGTCAATTAATTACTTTATCGAGATAAAGATTGATACGTATTATAGAAAACAAGTGTATCTAATTAAAACGCCCATTTAAAACACGGAATCACATATAAAGTCCATTTAAAACACAGAATATAATATAACAAGAGATAAGAAATTAAAAGATGTATTTATTATTTATTTATATTATGAGGATAATGGGATTATATACCTACATTAGGCATACGGTAAATATAAATGATAATTCTGTTTATATGCAGGCGTTACATAATATCAGGTGTAGGTCAACCTCATCTCGATCATTACCTCATTATAATCATTGTTTGAATAGATGAAAAATATGTGCAAAGCCAATAAATTATGTACAACTGGCAGTAGAAAAAATAGGTACTGTTTATCTACATTGACGTACAAAAGTATCAGATTATGACCTATTTGGATAAATCTTTTTGATTCTGAGCAAACTCAGAGTCAAAAACCTAAACTCAAAAGTTTAGGTCGTACCAGGTATTTAGAATTATTCTTGAAGATACTTCTGAACGCATAGTAGGTAGGTACTTTAGTTATTTTATTAACGTGCCAAAGTCTAATTTAATAAATGATTTTCAGATTGAATTCATCAAAGACTTCAAAATCTTTTTTTGTAATTGATTTATTTAGTTATCATGAGATCCTGGTTCGATCCCCAGATCTGGCAAGGTGTTATTGGACTTTTCTTTACCATACTGGCGAAGTATCTACTATGGGACTGACTTCTGGGTACACCTCTGCCTACCTCTTCGGTAAAATGGCGTGATCATGTTATTTATAGTGTCCAAGAAACCTAGAGATAAATGGTCACCGTACCCACGCCATGGCTGCGCACGCGCCATTCTGACACATTTACTAGACAATTGTGTGAATGGCTCTGTCCGAAATATGAATGGGTAATGTGTTACCTGGTGCCAGCTGATATAAGACTATTCTGGCAATAATAGTGTAGTGTATAAGCGTGCGATATGTACCTGTTTTGAATAACGCTCGCGCAGACTACAGCCGCACCGCATCGCATAACAAAAATCCGCCTACATCACTTTCTTATAATATATTATATGAACTATAGTATCGTCCGCCTGTAGTGTGCGATAGTTCCCGCCCTATAAATGTGCGTGAGTCTAAGCATAAGTCACATACTAACTCAGGTAAAACTTGACACCCGACGCTATGCTACTCGTAGCTGGTTGTATGTAAGGTATCGGCTCTTATAATAATCACTTTTTGTATATTATAAAATCCTAAATGACTCAATGACTGACGCAACGCCGAGCCTAAACCACTGATCCTAGATACTTGAAACTTGGAATGTAGGTTATTTCGTTTTCTGGACGTGTGCTAGGTATTTATCCGCTAATACCAGTAATGTGCATACATTACTGTGTTCCGGACTGAAGGGCAATGTTACCGGCGAAATTACTGGGCATGACGAGTTTCAACAACTAATATCTCGGGATAACAGGCGCAGTGCAGTGCCATGCAGAATTTTGAATTTTAAAACACTGGGTGGCACTGTGTCTGATATGGGCAATCATGATGCTTACCATCAGGGCACTTGATTTGATTGTCTTGTTACACACTGTATTAAAAAAAAACTCACATTCTAATAAGTCCAAAGAGGGCGTCAAAGTTTTGGTATAAAACTCCCATAGTTTGAAATTACGAGCGGGCAAAGTCGCTGTGGGCATACTAGTCTAATGAATCTCGTATTGACACTTTCATATTACCCATAAAAAAATATAAAAATGCGTCGTTGAATTCATATAGGTACTTAACAGGATACAGGACCTCTTAGCAGTTTGACACAATCCTATGGAAAATTTACAAAGTCGATGTTTTGTATTCCCGTGTTTCCTCCGAGAATAATTGATTTTATCCATAAATTTATATCTTGAAAATTAGAAGATGAATTAGGCTATGTCCTTTGTTATTTTATTTTTGTTCCTAAACTCTTTATTTATTTCTAGTGAACGTCTTATTACGCAAATAAAACTGGGACAGTTTTTATCATGTTTTTAAAGGGTCATACTTCATTTAACAATGATTTTGTAGAAAAATGAAAATGACAGGGACATGCTCACTGAAGACCTAGATTTTATACAAAAAAACCATTGCTCTGACTCAGTTATCTAGGGAGGAAACACGGGAATAAGTTTGTATGGAAAAATCACCCCTCATGTAACCTCTTATACATATACTTAGGCTTAATATGACACTGATGCAAAAAACCGCGCTAGCGCTGTTTTGTTGTGTGTACCTGTTTGTTCCGTTTTCACGCTAAAACTACTAAACTGATCGAGCTGAAATTGGCTATATAAATAGCTCATACTCTTATCCCGATATTTCCACGGGAAGGAAGACAACACGGGCGAAACCGCTGGGCACACCTAGTTAGTCATAGAAATAGTGGTCATCAGAGAGAACTTTGTTATAATATTGTATGTCTCAATAGTTTTACAAGGAGCACGTCATAATATTAGCATAACCTAAATAAAATAAGATTAACCAACAACAATTAAAATGTTTTAACTAATATAATCTAATACGTAAAGAGGTCAAGCAGTCCAACTGTGCAACATGACATTCGTTTCGCAAACATTTGAGATGAGTATAAAAATTAAATTATAATTGAACATCATGCGTAGACCTTGCCGCTACTTAACGCCGGTGCACACAACGGAGAATTAAATTAATATTATGGTCTAGATGGGCCGTACTGTTTTGTTGAAAAAAATAAGTACATAAAAAGCGGAAAGCGAAAGCGGCGTCAAAGTTTTGGTATAAAACTGACATATTTCATAATAAGCTATTCTCCTATTTTTTCAAATATTTTTTAAAATGCTCATATATATCAGATAATCAAGGATTATTTTTATTTCTGCAAAATATACCTGCTAAATGTTAAAAAAAATATATCAAAAATTTGACTTAAAATATACGCGCCAAAACACCGACCGCCATGATGGTGGCGGCGACTGACGTCATATAAACTAAAATGAAGAAATGTCAAAATGCCAGTTTGTCTTGTACTCTTGTAGTGATTTAATATAATTTAATTTCAAGTAAAAATGAGTTTTTATAGCCCATATCGTTGGTGTGTAGCGTTGAATTGTAAAAATTCTACGTTGAAGACTCCAGAAAAGTTATTTATTAATGTGCCGACCGACGTTTCTATGAGAAATGTTTGGTTGGAACTCGCGGGACGAGATCCTGTAAAATATTCTAAGAAATCTCATTTATATCTTTGTGAGGATCACTTTGACGTAAGTACATAAGCTTTTTTTATTGATTTTTATTTAAATTACGATATTACTCTCTTTTTTACTATGTAAACGAGACTTTGAGGTTATTTTTACTACATAGCTCGGTATCATTGCTCTGCTTAGCTAAATAACCTACAATAATTATTAACATTTGTTTTTAGCTAGAGCAAGACATGGAAAATTATATGCAATATAAAATAATGGGCTCAGTAAAGAAAATCAGAATGAAACCTGGCATTATACCATCTAAGTTTAATAATATACCCATTGTGAGTCCTGGCCAGGAAGCAGAGAGCTCTTCAACAAGTGTACAACCTGGTTCATCAACATCACGTAAGTATATTTTATTTACCAAGCTTTGATGGTGCTAAAATGATAAAATATATTTAAACCTAAAGGGAAATTTTGTTTCTAACTGAAATCCTACCATTTACATCGTGTCATAGAGAGGTTGTGAATCTCAGCCAAACACCATTTACATCATGTCATACAAGAGGTAATCCCAGTCAAACAGAAGAGAGTGCTTTAATAAATAACCATACAGCCCACTTTATTAACTCAACTTAAGTTTAATGATGATCACTCACCATCGCATTACTTTAAATTATTACAATGGAAAGGCTGCTCTACAGATTCTTATCTATTGTTTTCAGATGTTGTGGAAGTGGAGGAAGATGAAAATATTTCACACAAGGCAGATAAAGAAGTTCAAGTACAGATAATGCCAGTTATGGAATACAAAGCTGTCCAAGTGAATTTATCTGCCCATTATAGAAGCAAAGCAACACAAATAAATTTAAAAGTGCGGCACAGCACTACATCTCCAATAAAGTTAAGCACCTCAGTTGCCACTTCACCACTCATTAAAATGAGCACTATAGATGTACCAAGTACATCAGGTATCACAAGACCAGCAAAAAGGAAATTGTCTACCTTGTTCGAAGACCAGTCTGATAGTGAGATATCATTTACTCCATCAGTATCTGGATCAACGAGTCAAGACTTCTCTCCAATAAAAGTCACAACATCTGACAGTAGTTTGCCTGAAGAAATTCAGAGGGACAAGAAAACGAACTTAGAAAACACAATCTTAAAAATAAAGAAAAAGCCTAGACTCTATATTGGTATCCCTAAGGAACTTTATTTTTTACTAAATATCATACAAACACAGACAAACATTTCTGAGGCAAATATTTTGTTGTGTTTGACAAAAATTAGGCTAAATAGCTCATTTTCACAAATATCTGATGATTTTGGTTTGTCACTATCACAAGCAAGTAAACTTTTTTCAACCAACATAATACCAATCAGTAAAGTAATGTTACCTTTTATTAGATCGTTTACAACGGAGTCAATAAAATTAAATTTACCAATAGCATTTAGACATAGATATAATAAAGTAAGTTGTATAATAGATTGTTTGGAGATAGAAATACAGAAACCCACTAATGCAGTCCACCAAGCACTGACTTGGTCCGAGTATAAGAAGGCCAACACAATAAAATATTTGGTTGCTTGTACTCCAGATGGATTAATAAGTTTTATATCTGCAGGATATGGCGGAAGAGTAACAGATGTACATTTATTCGAACACTCCAAATTTTTAGATACTCTCCCATCAAACACATGTGTCTTAGCTGACAGAGGATTCAAGCACATTGAAACATATTTGTCTAAAAAGAACATAACTTTATTAAGGCCCCCAAGTGTTGGTAGTGGTTCCAAACTGTCAAAAGCTGAGGTACTTCAGACAAAAGAAATAGCAAGCCTCCGGATTCATGTGGAAAGGGTGATCCGAAGAATCCGGGAGTTTGCTTTTTTAAAACCACATTCTGTGGTTAACATAAATTTAGTTCACCTTCTTGATGAATGTATTACTACTGCATGTGCTCTGATTAACATACAAGATAGTCTTATTAAATAAATACATATACAATTTTTTTTTAAACTTTTATTTATACCCATAATATCCCAGCCAACTGTTCAAACCAGATATTGACATATGCTATTTATTACATTAAAGTGGACAGTATGTAATTGATATAACCATGTAGTAGAAATATTAGGTTTTTCATGATTTTGGTAACTTGCATGAGCTAGTTAGAAATGCAAAAGTAACTCTGGCAGTCTGTCTGTTACTTCTTTTCTCTTTATCCTATGAACAAGTTTGGTTAAAACTCAGTATAGAGGAGATAAGTTTGAGGATTTTATCTAAGGTGTGGTTTGAGGTCCGGGGGCATAGGTAATAAAGATTCATCCTAAGACAAGGTACTGTAGCTAGTGGTAGAAGCCTTGGGCTAAAGCATATAAAATAAAACAATACACATAAATACTTACAAGTTCTATATTTTGGTACTTTCATACAAAATTGGATATATATTATTTTTCCAAAAAGGAACAATTTTGTCCAAAAGTTCCTGTACTACTTTTCTATCATACTGCACCTCTACAATACTGACATCATTGGAAGTCTCAAAATCACTACTCGCAACACAAAAAAAACTTTTTTCTGCTTTTGCACAGAACATTTGCATTTGCACTTGTGCCATATATTTTTTGGTCACAGCACCATCCTTAATATAATTTGTTAAAGTTTTTACACTTGTTGGGCACTTTATTTCTACCAAAGTACTTTTTTTATAGATGCCATCAGGTGAGCCTGCAATCATAGGATATGTTTCTGAAATAGAAAGACCACATTTTTCAATCTTATGGCCCAATTTTTTTTCTACTGTTTTCCTTACTTTTTCTTCTAATTTTTGCCCTCTTTTCATTGCTGAAGTTAGTGGAGTCCTTGCTCCAAGAATAGCCGCTACTAAGGAGCCATCCACAGTTTTGCATTTGCTCACTTCGTAGCATTTTGATGCTGTAACTCTTCCATAACGTAGCTCATACCAAAAGCTTGTTTGATGCTGGTGCCTTGTCTCTTTTTCAGCATTTCTTAAGTTAATATCATTAAATACACTACTGATATTATTTAAAAATGAATTACAATCCAGTCTTTCATTAAATTTGCACATCAAATAATGTAAAGAAAGCATATTAATTTTTTTTTCAGCATAGTTAATCTCATGTTTGAGCAGCTGGCATGAGCTTATTTTTCTTTTTTTACATTCAGTCACAAAGATTTCTGCGACACTTTTATGTGGTGCTACTTCTGGGGTTTGAGTACTACTTCCTTTTCTTTTCTTCAATATGTCCTTAGCAAGTAATATTTTTAGAGAAGATCCAACTTTAGATAAAGTAGATTTCCTCCAATAGCACTCAATAGCAGTGCAAGGTGGCTCTTCACTCCGACGATGACACCACATTAAAAAAGCAACAGCATGCTTACAACCACCTTCAGATGCTGGACAGTCATGGCATACTACACTTTTAATTTCTTCTTCCTGTTCATCAACAGTAAGTGTGCAAGAGTATGGCTTGGAACGCACTTTGTGTTCAGGACACATTTTGCATTTGACAACGCATGTCTGCTGATCTCTTTTCAGCTGCACATACCCAACAGCATCATCGCCATACGTTTCTCTGGCTGACCTATAAAAAAAGATGAAAAGTTACGATACCTACTTATTGTTTACACATAACCTCAAAACACGTAAGGATACTTTCATACACAATAAAACTATTTAGTTTTAAATACAAGTTGTAATTTAAATACATTATACTTACATAGCTGTTTTGATATTTCTGCATTCGGCAGAAAAAAAGTCGGTATTACACGCAAAGAACTTTGCAATCATTACCGCATCTATTTTCGGGAGATTAGTACTTTCGGCTTTTACAAAACCGACGTCCATTTTAATTAAGTAAAACTAACGTATTAAAATATTAAATCTTTTAAATTTAAGCTTCAAAACACATTAAACTCAATAAAAATATTAAATTTCTATGAGCGCTGGTAGGTAAGTAGTTTGTTGTTTGTAAAACGAGTGACGGACGACGAGCTTTAGTGAAATTGACGTCACATCATGGCGGTCGGCGTTTTCAATCACGTGACATACAGATAATGAAACCTCAATTTTAATTTTGAAAAATAAAATTAACCTTAGGTTTTCATGGGAAAATAACTTTATATTTGCATTTTCCGTGATGAAAACTATCCAAGTAATATAATTTCATAATTTATTGTTGATATAAGAAAATGGCCTATTGCGATGTTCTTTTTTTTATTATGATAGTGATTGAAAAGACGAGAAAATCAGGTGCCTGATGGTAAGCATCATGATTGCCCATATCAGACACAGTGCCAACCATTGTTTTAAAATTCAAAATTCTGCGCGGCACTGCACTGCGCCTGTCACCCTGAGATATTAGTTGTTGAATCTCATCATGCCTCATTTCGCCGGTAACATTGCCCTTCAACCGCTTAATTGAGTCTTCGCCTGCGGGGTAAAGGTGCGTTAGGACCAGAGAGGAGCGGGCGGCAGGGCACCGCCCCTTGCCACCCCTGTACCCCGCAGGCGAGGACTCAAAGCGTTCTAGCTATAGCAATGTTCAAAAACATACATGCCACATCCAGACACGCAACTCTACATCAATAGTAACTTAATAATATGCAAACAGTAAACCCACAACGCAATAATTAGTAAAGATTATAATTATTTTACATTTCGTCATATTCTTATTAATTGACCTTATCAGAATTCTGTATTTTATCTTTCTATCTCCCAATGTGAGGCAACTTGGTTTTCTGCGTAAATGATACTGTGGTTGCCTAACCCCTTTGATTCTTTCATCTAGATAGGTATTTAGAAATTTCTTTGTGCAACAAGTTTAAACAAAGTAATAAAAAAAAAACCCCATCCTCCACTTTTTTTCTGCTCATCATCAGATCCTGGACCTCATCATCACCATCTAATTGTAACATATTCATTGAGGCGATTCTAATGAGCACAAACACGATAGGTATATTTGACTATTAACTCTATTGACCCACCACCATCAGGTCAAGTACAGATTGCAATATTGAATAAGTGATTAAATTATCGCCGTGGAGCTACCGGCTTTAGAATAGTGCTCCTCTCTCTACCCGTGGTTGCCGTAACAGCCGGCTAAGGGTTAACAGATCCAAAGGACGGGCAGCAGCGTCCCCTGCAAAAAACCATGGAACTGCGCTCGACACCCAGCCGCCAAGCGTGTCGAGTATTGGCAAAACCCCCCTTTATGGGCAGGCCTATGTTCAGTAGTGGATTACCAACGGCTGAGATGATGATGATGATTAAATTAAGAAGAATTTCGAATCAATCAGAACACTGAAAATTGTTCTAATTCCTTCAGTCGCATGAAAAGTGACACAGATACACTGATAAACATTTTTTACATACCTAACTTACACTCACGCCTTTTTCCCGAAGGGGTAGGCAAAGGTGTACCCAGGACTCAGCCCTGTGGTAGATACACCCATATCACCAGTAGGTATGTTATTGGTCCCATTTAATAGGAGGCCTATTGCCATGGTACCGGGTACAGTTCCAGACTCCAGGCAGTTATTGAAATAGTTCCTAAGGGAAAAATTCAATATTTAACACTTTGCCTGCCCTGGAGATCGAACCCGGGACCTCATGATCGGCAGTCGAGCTTGCGCCCACTACGCCATCGAGGCAGTCAGGCAGGGAGTCGAAGTGTTAATTTTTTTGACTTTTTAAAAATTACACGAGATTATAATATTAATATAAATAATAATAATAATACCTACCTCTTATCAGGTTTATTGTAGAGGTGATTACAAACGATAAACTTGGCGAAAACGTCGGAAAAGTGAAAAAAACTGGAAAAACCCTTCTCTACCTTAATTTATTAATTAAATAGGTTAGTATGTGATTTTGCTAGAAATAGAACAAACACGTAGGTAGTTGGTAGGTAGTATCAGCCCGCCTAACATGGCACAGGGATAACTCATTTTCCTCGTTTTTTGTCTCTTTCGCGCCCGAACATTCCTTATCTGCTGTCACGTTCTAACCCCCCGGGAATTCGCTTTCCCTGGTAACTGTGCTACCGGGGCAGGAAGAAAAATAATACTTACAAAACGTCGAAGACAGGGTATCTATCAGAACTGAGAACAGATTACTTACTAAGAAAAGCATTGATACTTATCTATAATACTAATCTATTTAATGTGTCACTGCTTTACGTAGAGTAATATTAATTTAAAAAGAATACATACTACAATCTAACAATGTTTTATAAATAATATAATAAATATTGTTAGACAGACCAAGCACGATGCAATCAGAGGTCAATGACCGGTCTGACAATATTGACTCTAGCCAGAAGAACGGATATCTTCTCAACAAATATTGTGTCCAAATACGATGATAGGACAGGATTCATAAATCTCAAATATACTTGCTTTGATAACATTTTATATTTTAAAACGTCTTATGTTTAACTTCACACCTTAGCTGATATTGCTTTTGTGATTTTGAAATAATGGCTATTATTTAATCTGTCAATAACTCACAATATAAGCCATAGACAATAAAAGAGCTTTTCTTTTTGTGATATAATATAAATTATTGATAGAATGTATGTACTTAATGTTTCGTTTAATAAAAAAATAGGAATCAGGAAGAAATACGATCACCGATGAGCATCTTCAGTTCTAAAAACGAAAGTAAATGAAAGTCGTTTGACCAATACATCATTTTTATCACGCGAACAATATGGCGGAAGCGTTGGCGCGAAAATGAATCTTAACTTTTTTCTTGGGCACGATTATTAGCGCGAGACATTTCTACCGGCCAGTGTCAGTTACCGTTCGTAGTCTATTGAAAAAAAAACAACGTAACATCATGCAATAACGCAGTAACTAGTAACTGCTACTTGTGTATCTATTGCGACTGCGATTGATAATGTTGATTTTGTCTTTGGTGTCGTGATTGCCAATTGGTTTATTATATTCACGAATCGTGGATTTGCCAAATATATTTATCTATAAGTGCCATTTCCTCGTCCAGTCTATTCTGATCTATTTTGATACCTAGTCTAGTCATTGTTAAGCCATTCACAGCCACCCTAGTCATTATTTTGTAAACTAACCGTCCAACATCCCGTCTATCTATTTTTTCCGTTAGAGGACGCCATGTTTGTAAACCTCTATGTCGTGAATGAATTCGCCGCGGTTTCCGCGATTTGGCGGGAAAACGTACATAAACAATCTTTCAATCTTTTTAATTTGGCCGCTTTCAACAACGTTTATTATTAGCCAAATACAAATATTTTTTTAGTTTTAAATCGCGTGATAACAAAAGTACCTATAATGACATCTATGAACTGTTTTATCGAACAGTTACACATAACTTGTAAATTATTTGTTTAAACCACTATACATTTTAAAATCCTAAATGACTCACTGACTGACATGCAACGCAGATCCCAAACCACTGATCCTAGAGACTTGAAACTTGAAACGTAGGTTGTTTTCATCGTCTGGACGTGTGCTAAGATTTTTTTTTTGACAAACTCACATTTTAAGGGCTCCAAAAAGGGCTTCAAAGTTTTAGTACTCCCATATTTCATAACTGCGAGCGGGCAAAGCTACTCACTGTTCATACACTAGTTGATCAATTAAATTAATAAATCGTTAGTTTTGTCAGTATTTAAATTAGCTATGTATATAAGTAAAATGTACCACCCATTGTACTTAATGGATGTCCCTTAAAGCGTGTGACTCAGTTCAAATATCTAGGACATATAGTGTGTAATAATTTGTCTGATGAGTTGGATATAGAAAGGGAACGAAAGGCATTGTCCGTGAGAGCAAATATGTTGATTCGTAGGTTGTTCACAAGAGGTTAAAGTTACCTTATTTAAGTCATTCTGTCAGTTATTTTACACGGGAAGCCTATGGGCCACATATACTCAGAAATCGGTCAATGCTCTTCGTGTCCAATATAATAATGCCTTTAGGATGATGTTGGGGCTCCCACGTTTCTGTAGCGCGTCTGGTATGTTCGCCGAGGCCCGTACGGACGGATACCACGCCTGCATGAGGAAGAAAGTCGCGTCCTTACTTGGCAGACTGCGTGTGAGTACCAACACCATCCTAAAGACGAGTTGTAATAAATGGGACGGACCCTATTTTAAGCACCATGTACGCATAATGATGGCATAGAACATGTAACCTGAAGCATGGTTCTGTGTTCTATGTCATTCTATTGTGTACAGTGCATTAGTACTTTGTTACTGCATAAGTTTCATCATCATCATCATATCAGCCATAGGACGTCCACTGCTGAACATAGGCCTCCCCCTTGGATTTCCATTCAGTCCGGTTGTAAGCGGCCTGTATCCATTGCATAAGTTTGTCTAATTTTAATTATTATACCTAACTAACATAGATTGTAAGTTCCAAACTACTAACATTAATAGGGATCATGTCTGAAATAAAAAGATTTTTTTTTTTTATAGTGGACTTACAAACCCACAATTTGGTAAATTTTCCATAGGATTGTGTCAAACTGCTAAGAGGTTACCTTTTCTGTTAAAGGGGTATATTTTGATAGCTGCTCCTCATGGCTCCTACTTCCTAAATCCTAGCTCCATTTTTTGTCATATTTATAATGTGACCTATAGGTATCTACGGTCATCATTCATCATAGTATTCACACAGTGCATAGTGACAGTGTGAATCAAAACCCAAAACCCATGACTACACTCAGTGGTCTCTCTTATATTACCTAATATAATAAATGCTTCTATATAAATCCTTTAAAGGCATATCGCATCATATTGAACTATTCCTTGCAAAGCGACGTACGTAAATTATATGAATCATTTCATTCATATTATGTGGCAGCGAACTTTCCTTGTTTTAACTAAATAAGTACATAATGTTATTAATTAGTATAGTTATTAAATTTTTTTGCAACAGTATCGAATAAAAATTAGATATAGAATAGCGGAAATCACTTTGATGAAATCACGCTCACAAAACTGCTGTCGTTCGCGGCGGCGTGGCGCTGTTGGCCGCCCTCCTGCCTCTAATGTGGTTGAGGAGGGCGGCGCTGGTACGTGCTCGTCAACTCGTGAGCGGGTGCCAAGAGCGGGGGCTGATCTCTACCGGGTGCTCTATGACTCTGAGCTTCTATGGATCCCGATCATCACATGTATAAGGATTATAATACGCTATATATATTAATTACGCTATGGACTCCCTCTAGAGAGTCTAAGTTGGTCCACTAAAACACCTATGTAACAAAGCAAATAATAATGTAAAAAAAAGGTCTCGTTTGGAGATGAAAAAATTAGTGTCCGACCGAAACAAGATTTCCAGCCGAAACCGAAACCGAAAACGAACCTTCGGTATCTATTTCAGTTTCGGCTGAAACTGAAACCGAAACCGAAACTTTTTCAGACATGTTAAAAATCTACTGTTTACTGAAATTTGGCTTATTTTATACACTTGTGCAGACATTTAAAACGTGTTGAATGAAATACAAAACAATAATGTATGTAACCGGACTAGATGGAAATCTAAGGGGGAGGCCTACGTTCAGCAGTGGACGTCCTATGGCTGATATAATGATGATGATGATAATGAATGTATGTGAAAGATAATTACCTATTTTCTTTGATTACTTACATGCTTACTAATTACTGCTATAAAATAAACCAAATACACAAAAATACGTTAACACTTCGTAGAACAAAATTTGTTAATAATCAACACTTCGATTTTAAAAAAGAACCTTACATACATTACCCACAATTAAATCTATACTAATATTATAAAGAGAGAATCTTTGTTTTTTTGTTTGTAACGAATAGGCTCCGAAACTACTGGACCGATTTTAAAAATTCTCTCACTTATGGATAGCTTAATTCAGTGTGAGTGACATAGGTTATATGAGATTTTGAAAAATATTAGGGATCCGTAAGAAAACTGCAATATTGTGAACCAAGGTGTCACATATATTCATTAATTTGCGCGCGCTGTGAAATATATTGATGGTAGAATAAAATAATGTACTAGGGGTTTGTAGTACTTACTAATATCTACAAAATAGTCCACGGATATTTCATCCATCTATTTTGGTTTAGTCACAATAATCGAAACAGACATAATATGAATGCGCTGTAATAAGTATTGGAGGTAGAATAAAGCACAGATGAGGATGAAAGAGGTTAAATTGGAAATAGTTCCTGATTTGTATCAGAACGCTTGTCACCGCTTGTCTCCCACTCCTCAACTCCACTACAAGCAAGAGACCAATACGCGCACGCATTACGCACACAAATTAACCATACACACATCGATCGCGAGTTTGCTATTGATTATCATCTAGCGTAAACACTGCGTTTGACATGCACTCACACACGCGCAAAAGCTCATCTAGACACACGGCAGCGTGTCAAGCCAAGTTCAACCAACTGGCTAGCCAGCGCCGAGTGTAATATTAACACGAACCACTTGGTGCCACTTTTGACCCTTCTATAACTGAAAACTTCTTTAACGTAAACACATAAAACTACGTGTGTCTAATTATATTCATAAGGACATCTAGAAGCTCAATTTTCATGAAGCTAGCTCAAACAGTTATAGAGATATGAAGGTCAAAAGGTAGTAAATTTTAGCACTGACTGACTGACATATAGTACCTAAATCTAACCTACGTCCATATGACCAAGAAGGATGAAATTTGGAATCCAACTCGGTAATTGTGCGTAGGCGTAGGAAAAAATCTAAAAAAAAAAGTTTAAAAATAGAGGGGGTCCCCATAAATTTTTTTTTTTAATTGTAGCGTTGGAACCGTTACAACGTTACAAGAAGATATTTGAAACTATCCCAGTATATGTATTATTATTATTTGCTATTTATCAGAAATATAAAAATAAAGTTAAGTCAAAAAATAAGTGGTGTACCCATACAAAAAATTTGTAATACGCGTTAAACAACCGGACGATTCGGCGACGCGCGGCACCACATATTTATACACAGAACAGAAGTAAATTTTCAAAATTATAAGCTTACCGCTTATAATTGGTTAAAATTTAGCGGGTCGGTTGGTTTATACCTGCATGGTAGTGATTTTAGTCCACGGCTCACTAAAATATCAAAGATCAGTGCCCAAGGTTCGTTTAACTGATTTCTTTTGAAAATAGGAAATAATATTTTAAGGTATTAATTTGTTTGTTAGAACTCTTTGTACCTTAAAGAAAGTCCAAAGTGTATGACATATACATAATTGGTATACATTGTATACCAAGTTCAAAACAATAGCGCTGTCTTATTGTTACCGATATATGTATGTATTGACTAATTTAAGAATGCAGGTTGAACTCGCTCGCGCCTTGATCTTGTATTGGATACCTATAACAATTGCTGTTATTTAAAAAAAATGTAGCAAAGAAATAGAGTTTAATACTTATTCATAATGTTATTTTGTTCCTATAAATACATATTTGGATTTTGCATAGAACTTGGATCACTCATTTAGATGTCCATTCTTTTTGGGGCGAAGCCCACAGCCAAGAATAATTTTTGTATTGAACTTGGCTCTCCTTTTTTACATGTATGTTTTTGGTGGGTACATTACGGTCACCTAAAGGTGGATTATCGATATCGATAAAATTACTGTAATATTATTACTTTAACTTTTCGCTATATTTACTTATTTGTTATTAACTAATACGGCTTCATAGCCAATTAAACTTATTAATTAATTAACTAATATACAATGTCCTTACAATGTAATGTTGTTACTATATAATTTCTGTGTCTGGGTGTTATAAGCATATATAAGTAGGTATGAATATTAGTCATCTGGTTACCATAGTACATACTTATAGCCTAGTTTGGAACCAGATGACCGTGCGTGGAAGTTGTCCCATATTATTATTATTATTTTGTGACATATTATAATTTAATTAATTCTATGTTTTTTTGGTCTGTGAGTTACCGCGAAATACGTCGTCCATGCATAGAAAGACATGGGTTAAAACTATACTAAACTATACTAACTATACTAGTAAGTAAATAAATGACACAAGCTAAAAATACAAGCGTATTTATTAAGTTATCATTTCCCTTAACCTGTGGGTTAGTGTGCTAGGTGGGGACGCACAGCACAGCATCTTCTTCCGTTAATACAGTCTATCATCCGTCATCTCTGCACTCACTCCTTTTTCTCGCATATCCTCATTTATACTTATTTAATATTGAACACAACACATTGATTACAACGTCAGATCACTAGTACGCTGCTATTAGCAGCGTATCCAAGATGGTGGAAACATTGCCACGTTGAATAGCAACTTTTGGACAAGACAACGTATTTTTTGAAACCAAAAAATAAACCTATTACACCATAATAAACCCTATTACATGGGACCAATAACATACTGGCGGAATGTGGGTGTCTCTACTATGGGACTGATTCCTGGGTACACCTCTGCCTACCCCTTCGGGAAAAAAGGCGTGAATGTATGTTTATGTAAAATTAAAATTTTAATTTCATTATAAACGGAACAATCAAACAAAATTTTAGACGAAAGACGAAAACCCACACTCGACAACTTAATTGATAATCACAAATAACATGGTGACAGACCACAGTAGATGCCTCGTATTTATTTCGCGTGACAAAGAGGACAACAACTTTTTTCTTTTGACGCTGTTTCACAGACAGACAAACAGAAAGACACACACACACACATTTGATACTATCCTGACACACGCCTTTCGCTTCTTCCACTATCATGAAATCCTTCATACTACATGCACGTCGGTTGTAGGTACTTTTAATTTATTGATCATTTCTTAGGACAACATCAACTTGTTCCTAAAAAGTACGCCTACAAAGAGGTATTTTAATTACAAAATATTACTCATAATAATCATTTGCATACGACACTTAATATCGACAATGTTTACAACATGGTACAACACTATCGATGCGCGGGGATTTTCCGGAATTCAAGCTTCGCCTTGACGTGACTCTCGCAAAGGACGCAGTTCATTGCGCGATCGCCTACGAGTACAAGGTCCAGGAACCTATGCATTGTAAGCAATGTATAATTTCAAATATGTTTCGCGAGAGTGTCGTTTTTGTCTAACAATTACATAATACTTTTGTAATAATTACAAATATCACTTGAATTTAAAGGTTTTAGGACTTACCGGTAAAAAGAAATCCCTTCTCGGGCTACACTAGACACCTGGCTTCTTTTTCGACAAGTTATAATAGCGCAGGACCGCATTATACACTATTTTCGCGGAGCTACGTACGTTGTCACCGCATGAGCGCGACTGTTAGCCGGTAAAGCTAGTTTCAGCGGGCATACGAGCGTCTGCTCATAAGGGCAGCAACGCCGGCCCCGCCCACAAGGCCCCTCTAACGTCTTTCATCTCCTCTGTGGAATAAAGTAATGTACTAGGGGTTTGTAGTACTTATCAATACCTACAAAACAGTATACATAGATTATATCCATCTTTTTTGGTTTAGTCAAAATAATCGAAAAAGTGATTATTTTTCATGCGGTGTGAAAACTATTGGTGGTAGAGTAAAGTAATGTACTAAAACTCATCACTATGCGCGAAAAATAAAACAATATAAACTAAACTCACGACGAAAACACGCCGGACCGGCCGGCGGTCTGATAACTGACGACCCCGGGTGACACGCGTGATACGAAATCTCTCGAAATCAAACGAGCGACGCCCGGTAGTTCACGAACGTAGAGTTTCGATGTGGCCGAAGATTCGGCCATTTTTTGGCCGAAACCGAAACTCGTGCCGAAACTAGATTTTTGAGCCGAAACTGGCCGAAACCGAAACCGAAACCGAACCTTCGGTCGGTCACTAGAAAAAATATTATGGAGGTAAAAAAAAAATTATTTCATGCCGATTAATATCTATTCATGTCAAGTTCAACTAAAAAATCTCATAAATTAATAAATATTATTTGCAAACGCAAAGTGTTACATAATAGTGTAATAATTATTAATTATAAAGCTAGCAGCGTCCATAAACTAAGGCAACCAACTTTTAAAAGAAATAACTGCAAAAGTCGGGAAAAAACAACTTTACTCTCACTACTCTAGTAGTAGTCTCTGGCATCTTACCACAGGCCGTATATCTATCACAGATATAAATCTATAGATATATTATAACCTCTGTGTGTAATGGTTTTGTCTATGGCTAAAAGCTAAAAGGGGTTTGGACCAAGTAAACATCTTTCCTTCCACTGTCTTATAGGCATAACATTCTAGCATAGTGTTGACTCAATATAATCAGTATCTTCTATCAGATAATAATATTGTTCCTTACTAGCACACACCTTACCTACATATACCTACGTATCTATATGAAACTTTAGCGCAGGGATGGACTTACACCTTACATTAACATAATATTATGATTTGTTACCCCGAAGCCCCCGTCACTACATACAGTCAGCCGCGCTTAATAGCCTACAACGTATACAATCTGAAATGAGAACAAAAATTTCACCAAAGGGCGGGATCCGAACTACACACCCTCCACACCATTCCGCGTGGTGTCTTGATCCTGATCGGCAGATTTATATGGAAAGTCAAATTTTTGTCGTAAATGATTACGACTTGTTGGAGATTAAATATTATTTATCTGCCTTTTAATAATCATAATTACAATACAGTAACTGTGAATAAACTAAAAGAGACACTAATTCCGAGCTCAACTATTAGCTGACACCGTTATTGACAAATTATAATTAAAAATTAGTTATTTATCAGAAGAAAAAAATGTCCAAATCGTCGCTAGATAAAAATATTGAAAAATTGTGCTTATAGCTTTGACACTGTGCGGTGTAAGATTTACTATTTAATAACGATTAATAGGTACCTAATATAACGATGCAACGTAAAGCTTCCTAACTTCT
Source organism: Hemistola chrysoprasaria (assembly GCA_947063395.1). NCBI lineage: Eukaryota > Metazoa > Arthropoda > Insecta > Lepidoptera > Geometridae > Hemistola > Hemistola chrysoprasaria. The sequence goes on along the minus strand of OX346733.1, from coordinate 5,297,487 downwards.
ACTACGTTAAATTGAGATCCCTACTCTAATATAAATAATACCACAATTCACACTAAAATAGAATATCATGTAAAACCTTCGTTTAAAAATGTGCCTTTCGCAGAATGCCCCTTACTCAAAATGTTTCTTTTGCAAAATGTCCCTTTCGCAGAATAATAGCCCCGTGCAATCGTCTTTACCCCGCCTCTACATCACAAGTATCATCGTAGGCCCCAACAGATAAATAAAACCGTCCTCTAGACTAAATATGTCTAGACTATACCTACCCAGTAGATTGTAGATAAAACTTAATATTATTTTTCTTAATTATAATACCTTGAGCCATGATGAAAAAACATGATTATTCCTGCGATTAGTGATCTTTGTTATTTGTTATCAGTTCTGCTGATAATAAATTATACACAACGACTAAATCCTTTAGGCTTTCCGCAGACAAAACAACTTTGAATTTTGTGTTGGCGCAACTTTTCAAGTCGTGGAATCCGCCCCATCGAGTGTATTTAGTGGGGCATATTCCGCGATATAATTTGTAGGATTCCACTATGCCCCACCAGTGGGGCGGCTTGGGGGGGCATAGTGGAACAATCCGAATCTAGCTGCTTATAGCTTGACAGAAAATAGCAGAAAATAATGGGGGCGCTATTTATCAACAGTTAAAAAAAATTAATTACTTACACTCTAAATTAGTTCTGTTTCTAGACTTTTTTAACATTAAATACGATATCAAAATATGGAAATTGCCTAGACATAGCAACTTCAGTTGCTTGTTTCGGTGATCGACAACAGTTTTCAGTTGCTGCAATCGACGACTGAAACAGTTTTAAATTGCCGCAACTAACAACAATCAACAAATTTGTACTATAATTGTGTAAAGTTGCCGGTTTCCCCAATCGGCAATCACGATTGGGGAAACGAGTCTCGATGTCACACAAAATTTATTAGAGAAAATTTATTAGAAACGGCGATCGTAACGGGAATTTTAATTGCTGCAACTGGTAACTTTTCACGAAAACTCAAAAAATTAATAATTTGTCAAATAAGTTGACGGTTTCTTCAACTGAAGTTGCCTTGCATGAGGCGCACTTTAGAATTGTTCGTGAGTTACACTGATAAGGGTAGATTATATACCTACTTAGATTAATCAGTTTTACTAATGTGACCTTCTACGTTTGTCTTAGGACCTCGATTTACTTATTGACTTTAGTATGTCTCATTTATTATTGGGCTCTAATAGTGAATTTATACTGAATATAATCATTTAATGTTGGTTATTTATGCTCTGATTTTAATATTATACTTTTTTTTTTTATGATAGTTAGTGACAAGACGAGCAAATCAGGTGCCTGATGGTAAGCATCATGATTGCCCATATCAGACACAGTGCTACCCAATGTTTTAAAATTCAAAATTCTGCGCGGCACTGCACTGCGCCTGTCACCCTGAGATATGAGGAATTATCATTTGTATGAGGAATTCGTCGGTCACCTCTCCGTTAATTATTTTGGGCTATTCACAGTTTTATACATAGTTAAGACAAGTGTAAATTAGGGAATTTAAAAAAACCCTACTATTTTTCGTGCTTCATTATAAGGACCCTGGTCACCATTTATCAGTTCAACATATTATGTAATGAGCATATACACGATATTTACTTATGTGACTATTGGCCTACTTGCCCCTGATGCTACAGCATAAGGCAAGGTTACCAAGTCGTTGAAATATTGTTGAAGTAACGGGATTCCAAATTTCGAATCGTTCAAACCGCTGGTAGTTGCTCTTATCCTTCAGCCGTTAGAAAATAGCTAATAATCTTCAAATGGCTTAACCGTTTTTCACGAAACATGGCTAAGAGAACACTTTCCATCACGTCATCATTCAATCAAAAAACCGCATCAAAATCGGTCTATTCGTTTAGGAGCTACGATGCCACAGACCGGCACACAGAACACTGTCAGATACACAGTCACGTCAAACTTTTATAACACCCCTTCCTTTTTCGGTCGGGGTTAATAAATACAACGGGTTATAAAAAATTGTTCTATTTCTTAAAGCGGTGCATCTAACCGTCAAATTGAACCTTTTAAAAGAAAGACGAAATTCATTAAAATATAATGTTTTAAATACTTATTTGTAACATATTGTATAATATATCCATAGCAGGATTAATATAGCACCCATTTGTTGACAGATCGAAGGGGAGAATGTTTGCCCACGTCGGTCACCGTAGATATCCAATCCTCTGACCGATTAGAGGTCACCACTCTACAGATGGACAGGGGCCCTTGTGATGCGATAACCATGTACAAGGGGCACTCTGAAAGATTTTAGAATTGGCCATTGAGAAAAGCAGCCGGAAATAAATAAATTAAAAGCATAAAAACGTATAAGCCGTCACTGGCCTCTTTAAGTTACGTCTCAAAGACCACTACCTTTCTTTATAAGTAAATAATTTGTTATTTATATTATAAATTGGCTCACTTATAAGTACCTATATAAAATTGTGTATCTATATATTATATAATCTGTATAATATTATTATAGTGTATGTATGTATTTATATAATTTAAGTATATTATGTATTGGTATATAGTCTACGTATATATTATAGTATTACTATTAGGTATATATGTTATTAAGTATGTATTTTATTTATTTAAGTATAATGTGTTTGATACCACCGTCCCTTCATATATGTATTTCCTTTCCCTGCGTGGTTGCCTGGAAGAGATCGCTCTGAGCGATAAGGCCGCCAGTTGTTACTTCTTTCTAGTTTTAAGGTTTTCTTCTTTGTTATTTTATGTTATATTGTGGTAGCAATAAAGAGTTTTCATTCATTCATTCATTCATTCATTCATTCATTCATTCAAAAACATTTTAAAAAAAAGCTTTTAACTACTCCACCACCGTGGATGGTCCGCCATATTGGATTTAGAATGACACCAAATTATTTTTCGAGCTACTCTCAACAAGCTATTTCATTTCATATCCATATTGTAGAAATGCATTAAAAATAACTATTCCGCCATCTTGGATGATCCGCCATATTGGATTTAGAATTATGTCACACACCATATCGTGCATTGTCATCCAAACTAAACGTGTATACAAAATTTCAGCTCAATCGGTTGAAAATATCTACTTCAAAATTGAGTTCAAAGATTTCACCCGAACAAACATACTTACATACATTGCAAGTTAAATAAAAGCTTTTAAAAAAGGTATTTAAATTTCGAATTTATGAAAACGAAGTAACAAAAATTACACGATTTTCGAATGGTCCCAACACTAGGGCAGGTCTGTCTCGTGAGGACCCTATCATCCAAGTGAAAAAATAGCATATACCTATATAGAATATAATTTTATTATTTTATGATAGTGAGTGACAAGACGAGCAAATCAGGTGCCTGATGGTAAGCATCATGATTGCCCAGAACAGACACAGTGCTACCCAGTGTTTTAAAGTTTAAAATTCTGCGCGGCACTGCACTGCGCCTGTCACCTGTCGCCTGTCACCCTGAGATATGAATTGTTGAATCTCGTCCGACCACAGACCGAAACACAGTAATGTTTACACATTACTGCTTGACGGATGAATAACTGGCAAAGGTACTTCCCCAGGCGGCCTCCTGCAAAAGAGGCCTACCACTACAAAACAATATACATATATACGGGTTAAGTAGCACGTGCAAGGAGCTGTTATGCAAGTGTGCCAGCAACACTCATGTGTATCGAAAATTATTATTGTATATCACTTTTTATTAACCGTGCTCGAGCTCCGTGACATCGGCCTTATGCAATTTTTAACGAAGGGGGTTTGCGTATTGCTTATCTTTTTGTTATAATATTGACGTATCTGTATGGAGATTGTTATGGCAGCGCCTCAGTACTAGTAGGTACCTGCATGACCATAGGCAGGGGGAGGGTTTTAGGGGTTTAAGCCCCCTCCCCCTCGAAATACCTAGGAGCTGTGTAAAAAATTCAAATAAATCGCGACGCATTTTTCGTCTCGCTAGCAGCTAGCAGCAAACCGTTCGCGCCTTAATTTTATTAACCATAAATTTTCTTTAGCTTTAATAAATATGAATAAAGTATAAATTATACTAAAAGAAGACATTTTAACTATTTGTCCAAGTTTTTTAACCATTAACATAACATAACATACATTCACGATTTTTCCCGAAGGGGTAGGCAGAGGTGTACCCAGGACTCAGTCCCATAGTAGTTACACCCACATTTCGCCAGTATGTTATTATAAATAAAAAAAAATAGATTTATTTTTGCAGGCACTCAAGACCCATTTAGTTTGTCCCCCAGTTTGAAATGACACGCACACAATGTATGTCAAGTTATTGGTCCCATGTAATAGGGGGCGAGCCTATTGCCATCTACCGGGCACAGTTCCAGACTCCAGGCAGTTATTGAGATAATTCCTAATGGAAAAATCCAAAATTTAACACATTGCCTGACCTGGGGATCGACCCTGGGATCTCTTGACTGGCAGTCGAGCCAACTAGTTAACCATTAAATAGTCGATTTAACCGGGAATAAATTTTTTTCTGGTCTTGAGCTCGACCCCTTCCTTTATGAAATCCTGGCTAAGGCCTCGCCTAGGTAATAAATTCACCACCACCTATAAAACCAGGTTAAGTTTTATTCTGCTTCGGTGGCGTAGAGGGCGCATGCTCGATTGCCAATCAAGAGGTCCCGGGTTCGATCCCCAGACAGTGTTAAATATTGGATTTGATTTTAACCGCCTGGAGTCTGGAACTGTGCCCGGTAGATGGCAATAGGCTCCTATTACATGGGACCAATAGCAAACTGGCGAAATGTGGGTGTATCTACTGTGGGACTAAGTCCTGGGTACACCTCTGGCTACCCCTTCGGGAAAAGGCGTGAATGTATGTTATGTTAAGTATTATTAGGTACTTAACTAGGTTATACCTAATTCTAGATGTGAGGTCTATAACTTTACACCTAGGTTTGAAAGCTGAGAAATAGGTAATAAGGTAGGCATTAAAATTTTGCGTAACGCGTAATATCAAATATCCTTACTAGACTACCTAGTATTTTGAAACAAGGAATTCCTAGACTTCAATACCTAATACCTAACAATGCAGGTATACACATAATATGCTAAGTCAGTAAAAATATAACTACTTGCCTTCTCACAAAAGTATTGTACCTTATACCTACTTACTACTTGGAATACATTATATAACACTTAAAAAACCCAATATATAACACTTTGCCTGACCTGGGGATCGAACCCGGGACGTCTTGATTGGCAGTCGAGCATACACCCTCTACGCCACGGAGGCAGTCACAAATTCACTTTATTTTTTACATAGTTACATTATAAGAATACTTAGAAGAGTTGTTATCAAATTAGAATCTTTTTAAAAAGTTTATTAATTCTTATAGTTAATAGTTAATCCTACCCTGTGCTTTTAATTTTTTTCATTAATACTAACTAAGTATCTCCCAACGCAACTGTTAGAACCTTTTAAACAATTAGGCAATTAGGCGAACTTAATAAAATTTTTTGCCTTCTTACTAAACACTTAATTGATTTAATCTATTCTATTATTTGTTCTATCGGCAACTGGATGTTTGTGTAGGACAGCTTGTCATACCAATGTACGTAAAGAAAAACAGCAATAAAGGATATTTTATTTTTATTTTTTTATTTTATTTAAGTTTTTTAGGGAAGTTCATAGAGTACCATCCCCCAAGTGTTGATAGCATGTTGTTTAATTATAAGACTTTTTAAAAGTGTTAAATTCTTCAAAGATTGCATGCATTATTCCATTGAGAGGTAGCCTTACTGTATAATAGCTCCATTATAAACTTATGCAATAATTTATTTAAATAAAACAACTATTACAATATACCTGTACATGTTAACAATTACAAAACAAGTAGACTGCATATCTAAACATCTAAGCAATATTAATTTCGAGGAAATTTATATCATCAAGACAAGTAATCTTAAAATAACTTGAGCAACGCGATAATAGATTCTCGGAACATTATCAAAAATTAACTCACGAATCGTTATATCAATATATATCTTGTAATTAGCAAATAGTCTTATTGTGTATCAATGCGCGTCCTATGACGCAACATGCTTGATAAAAAAAACAATTATTCATAAAACTTAACATATTTAGAAAATACTTACTCTAGAGGACCGTATTGAATAAAAAATCCGTGATAAATAATCACGTTATATTAACTAATATGCCCAAATGGTCGATAAATACGGAACACTAGCTGAGGCATCTCCACATTATCATAGCGTCGTATCCACCTGAAACGGCGCGGACAATCTGTAGCACAAGGAACACGCTAACGCTAGCTGTCTCGCTCGTTCGCTCCCCATGTGAGATGCGCTCTCTCCTTCTCCCCGCGCGCCCGGCCACCTCTCTCGACCAATCACACGCCGTATCTTGCTCCCCCGAGAGCAGAGCGACAGTGCGTACTCTCATCACCACAACGAGACGACATCTCGTAGCGCGAGGTTGTCGTTCGGCACGGGATGTGATCGCCGCACGCGCGAATTCAAAAAATAGTGCCTTACAATAATTGTGATAAACTTTAAAAATCTGTGTAGAAAGTGTCTTATTCCCGTGAGAGACTGGAAGGTGTTATGGACATTTATGATACGTGCCATCAGTGAGCAGACAGTGCAGAAAATAGTCCACAATTGGGTAAGCTTTTCGATTAGATTAGGATGCAAATTATTATCGGAGGGCGACGTCCTTTGTTTTACGTTACCTGGTACCTATTAAAATCGAGTAGGCTCAGTGCGCCACTGCCGACGCTGCCCAAATGTATCGCCATATTCGTAACGCTTTTATCAAAGGTACATTATTTTGTAAAAATATAAATATAGTCCTTTTTTCGCCTGAATTATTACCGATTGTGTCATGTTTTGGTATGATGATTTCAATATTTTTGTGGATGTCTGTGATACCAGGTACCCTTTTTAAAGTAATTTATAGAATAAGCAAGATTCAATTATTTTATTTATCTGTTTTAATTGATGCTAATAAGTATTACTAGTTAATTAGAATATAGAATATTTTATATTTTTTTACAACACTACTGTAAGTATTTTGGCTAATTATAATAAGAAGAAAGTAAATGGATCATATTATAGGTAAGTACGTACTTTTTTGTTTTTTCTTACAAAACTTTCGTTGACAATAATATTTTATTATAATAATATTTAGTGCCCAAAATTATATTTATTTTTCGTACCTATTAGAAAATACCTATAGGTATATAATTTATTACAATCCTATGTACTAAAAACTAAAAAAAATCCAACAGATCCAACAGATAATATCCTTTAGGAAAAATTAAACATTTAAAATGCAGCTTTATTTTTATTTTAAAAGAACTTTAAGCGTAAACTAAATTACCTAGGAAGGTAGCATAGTTAAATTTAATATTATTTACATAAAATATATATTATGAGTATTTTGATAAACGATTTAGTTACTTACACCTAATATTTTAGACAGATAATTTCATAAGTATACCTAACCTACCTAATAATGTTATCATAATCATTCCAATAAGAAATTATAAGGTAGGTTTCTAATGTCTATCTACAAAATTAGAAGAACATTTTCGTAGCTGATATTTTGCCGTTTCATGATTTTAATCTATTTGGAAGGCTTGAAGTAAATCATATTTGCTAGTCTTGCAGTATACCTAGGTACCTATTTCGCAAGCTTTTGCATTCGGACTCTGCTGCACTAATAAACATGAATAATATTTTTTTTTTAATAAGTCCGCCCGCGATTACCGCCGCTAAAAGTGCCTTAGCCATGTACCTACCTATTATTCCAAGATCTATATACTATGTACCTACAATCCACATACCTAGCAAACAAGTTGTAACGTAGAGGGTATTTAACGTGAAAAGCTATCAAACTCATTCAATCTTTATAAATAGAAAAAGAAGCTAGTTAATAATCATCATCCAACCGTTAGAAGTCCATTGCTGAACATAAGCCTCCCCCATAAGGGGGGTTGTTGCCAATACTCGCCACGCTTGGCAGGCGGGTTGGCGAGCGCAGTTTGATGGATTTACGCAGAGGACGCTGCTGCCCGTCCTCTGGATCCTATAGCCCTTAGCCGGCTCTTACGGCAACCACGGGGAGAGAGGGTGAGGTACTATTCTAAAGCCGGTAACCCCACGGCAAACGGCTAGTTAATAATAAATGACATTTATTATTAACTAGCGACTCACTATCGCTTCGCTTGGAGTACACCTTCCTCTTGAATCATTGTCTATTGTTGAAAGCCGCACAAAAATCCTTTGCATACCTAGGTAGTTTAAAAGATCTAAGTATACAGACGGCGGAAAGCTACTTTGTTTTATACTTTGTAATAACTAAACCAAAAATCTTTATGAAAATTCATAATAAATATTCTTATCACGCCTGAGAATGATTCATATTTTAAAAAAAGGTGGCGCACGCGTTGAAGTGCATTGCATACGTCACGGATCGCGCGGGAAAGAAAGGGTTAAAAACTCTTTGCGTCGCAATCACTTTCGCAACAACAACATGCCTTTTTAACAAAGAGGCAGGCCCAGTCCTTTAATAGATACATCGTTTTTAGGTCCCAATTAAAAAAAAAGTTAAAAGCCTATTGTTTTTTTTTTCCGGACAGTTTCAACTACTAAGTAAATAATACTTTCGCAATAAACTATAATTTATCAACAATAAATGAAATCAAGACGTATCTTCATCTCATACATGATTATCACATAATGTGTTCGTATCTCGAGTGGAGATAGCAGATCGCTTGAGAAAACTTATATTACCCAACTGATTGCGAGCAAGATCGTTTTCTTAATAGATAGATTGTTTCTTCGACAAGTATTTTGTGTATTAACTTTATACCTAGATACCTATTATATTAAAATAATATGGAGTAAGTATATGTATAGAAGGTATAGGTCGTTAATTTTTTTATCGTAGAGGTAGATTAGGCGTCCGTAGACCGCTACCGTGTTTCGAATGGCACGGTTAAACTGTAGGCCCTGGCTGTTTCCTATAAGATATGTAGGGGGCAGTCCTTAGGTCATGTCGGAGGCCTTAGGTTAATCTTGACGACCTGAAACTCTGACAATATTTATATAGACCACATAATTCATATGAATTGACTCGAGCAGTGTAATTGGGGTTAAACCTGTTCTGAGAGTATAAAATTCTAATTATTTATTTATTAAAATACTTTTCATCCAAAATTTCGTTCCCATATCTAAATATCTAAAGTCGATGGCTTTAATATGGTGTGCACACTTTAATCTTAGGACAAGTAATACTTATACTAAAAGTACAGTCAACATAAGCAGTCAATAAAATTGGTCACTCAGTTTTGAATTAACTTTTATTTTTAGATTTTCTTTAAAGACTAGGTACCTGTAGATTTATTAGTATGAGTGCACGAGTAAAATATTACTGTATTTACCTATATTATAAAAAACACTTGACTGCCTCGGTGGCGTAGAGGGCGCATGCTCGACTGCCAATCAAGAGGTCCCGGGTTCGATCCCCAGGTCAGGCAGTGTTAAATATTGGATTTTACCATTAAGAATTATCTCAATAACTGCCTGGAGTCTGGAACTGTGCCCGGTAGATGGCAAAGGCTCGCCCCCTATTACCCATAACATACTGGCGAAATGTGGGTGTATCTACTATGGGACTGAGTCCTGCGTACACCTCTGCCTACCACTTCGGGAAAAAGGCGTGAGTGTATGTATGTATAAAAAACACATAGGTGATAAGTAGATACATAAAAAGACCGCTTTATAAATTATCTACAAAGTAAATTTTAAATGTTTATATATATAGTAAATAGATCCTGGAATATGTTCGTACATACAAAGGGAAGAATGTTTAAATCACTTATTGTATTAAAATTTCCGAGGACAATACAAAACGTGCATTTTAACGGCACAATAGGCGCAAATACTTGTATGATGGTCCGCCACCATTCAAACTTGGATAATAAATTATCATCTCATTGGACATCATAATAATAAAATTAAATGAAATCAAAATGATGTAGGTACACCTAATCTCTGTTCGCTGTAGGTTGGTACCTGGGACAGTTGTGTATTTTGAATATCACGCGTGAATTATTAGAGTTACCTTAAGTCAAAGTCAAAAACATTTATTCAAATAGGTCACAATTTTTTCCTTTTGAGGTTCGGAACCCTAAAAGTGAATAACAAACTGGATTCGGAGTCTCTTCCTCACATCCTTCTGATACTCCTTAAAATCTTTCCTGGTAAATAGGAAATGCTATTTACCAGTGCTACCTACTGCAGTCCAATAAGAATGTTATTGTAGTGGTAGGCCTCTTTTGCAGGGGCTATTAAAGACTAAGCGGTCTACTCGCTTGAAATAAGTCTAAGTGAGTTAATAGAGTGTTGGTCGGGTCGGCAACATACTGGCCATACCCCTGGTGTTGCAGGTATCCATAGGCGGCGGTAACCGCGACCCATCAGGCACACCGTCTGCTTGTTTGCCAACTATATGGCATATAAAAAAAATACAGTACGAAGCGAGCAGACCGCTTAATCTATAAAAATATTTAAAAAAATTCAAATGGGTTCCTAATTAGACATTTAAATACCTTTATCGGCTGCTTTCCTTACTGGCCTATTCAAAAATCTTTCAGTGTGCCCTTTGTATGGGCAGAGGGTGAGTATTGGGTTAGGTACATTATGCGGCCAGTACCTAACCTACCTACCCTAATACTTGACTAAATCGTCCACAATCTCTCGTGTTCTATTAATAATCACTCAATAATAACTACACTCGTATACTAGCCACAGATTACAGATTATATATTATTATATATCCATTGTCAACGGATCACGTCTGCTCACTGATAACAGAAAGCCTTGTAGATAACATAATCGATGACCACTCTAGCTTTTATTACACCTTATGTGTTTACGAGAAAACAAAAACTATACACGAGACACTGGCTGATATTGGAGTTAGTTGTCATTCTAAGAAATAGGGCTCAATCAAGAGTGCAAAGACAAGTTTGTGCTTTTTAAAAAGTTCCTCCTTATATTATTTTTCTGAAACACGACCGCAGAGAAAGTCTAACAGAATACAGAACAACCCAATAAAATTGTGCATGCAAGTTTTTTTAAATTATAAGAATTTAATAACGAATTAATAAGACTGCCTCCGCAGTGGGTCGTAAGCCGATCATGATGTTCCGGTTTCGATGCCCAAGTCAGGCAAAAAGTGTCATTGGATTATTCCTTTAGGATTTTTCTCAATGACACCCTGGAGACTGGAACTGTGCCCGGTAGACACCAATAAGCTCGCCCCATATAACACGGTACCTACTTTCAAAACATAAATGCCGAAGTGGTTGTTACCTACTATGGGACTGAATCAAAGGTAAATAAATGGACTGGGTTCTGGGTACCTCCGCCTCTGTCTATCCCTTGGCAAAAAAGGCGTGATGTTATGTCAAGTTTTTGTGACACTATATCCAATTTTTCACGACTTTTCTCATTTCTTCTGTTCATAATCTCTAGCATATTCTATCTACGAGAAATTTGTCTGAATTTTATGAAAAATGTATCCTATGAAGTTTACTAAATACTTACTACATATCTAACTCTTAATTTAATTTTTTATATGCTGACATGTCGGCCTGTGGATTTTCGAAGTGTTCTATGGTATAATGTATTTAGTTAGGGTAGATAGTAAGTAGGTAGCTCTATTGTTTAGTCTTTTTCAATAAAGACACTATGCCGTTCTGAAAAAAAAAAAACTTAATCCAACGTTCTTATAAGAAGCCAATAAAGTTTTCCCACTGCGCGCGGCAAATCGAGGTAAAGAGTAAACTTACCCCCATGTTTCAACTTTCGCTAAATCTGCGCAAATCTGAGAGCTGTCTTACGGCGGTCTTTTTGATGCGGACAATGATTGTTTTACCTGGAACCGTATGAAATACTATATTTATTACTTAATCCGTGATAAGCGGCTTCCTTTGAAGACCATTCTTATAAGAGTTAGTTATAAGATTATTATTATGTCTATGCTCTACACTTATCTATGTACTTACTTAAGGGTAATACTAGCTTTACTATATTCATGAACAAAAAAACAATTAACTATTTAAAAAATCAAAACACCTTAAATATTGACAGCCTCGTTGGCTCAGATGGTAGTAACTCTGCTTTCTGTGCCGCAGGCACCGGGTTCGATCCCCGGCCAGGTCAAACATTTGTGTGCATGAACATGTCTGTTTGATCTGTGTCTGGGTGTTATAAGCTTATATAAGTATGTATATCAGTCATCTGGTTACCATAGTATAGGCTTCTAACCTAGTTTGGGACCAGATGACCGTGTGTGGAAGTTGTCCCATATTATTATTATTATTATTATTATATAATCATAGACCAAAATTATTATACAAATCATAAGTAAAAGACATCACTGAGGTCGCGTCATGCAGGTAAGGTGCCCAAAAAGCTGGCTGAATTACCTCTCTGTATGGCTAAGATTCTATGCTGCTGGCCGAGGTAACATCTAGCTTTTTGGTCACCTGTGGTTTCTATTAGGCACCTGGATAGCTCTTTAAATAATGTTTTCGTCTGCATACACCACGTTCCCATATGGTCTCTACTGCAAACGGAACTGTAATTACTTATTTTATTGTAAAACTTATCATTATAAATTTTTAACTACTTTCGTTATAATGTACTTGAAGTTGAGAAATAAAAGATCGCTGCGATAATCTAAGTTAATAAAAAGATTAATAACTATGAAGATTTCTTCTGTAACACGATTCATCTAATTTATTACCCACGACATTTCATAAAAAATGTTTTTTTATCACTAAATTAATTGTTCACTTTTCTCAACCTATTCATGTATGACTATAATAAATAATTAAAATTAAGCACCTATATAGGTATGGATAGGTACCTATTACCTACCCACAAAAAACAGGGCAAGCGTAGTCACAAAAAGCTAATTCACCCTCTCGCTCACACGTTCCCACATTTTTGAAGATATTTAAAATACTACACGTAATTACTTAAAATAAAGACAACTAGGATCTAGAAAATAACAACACAAAGATTAAAAAAAAAACAACAGTTTTCTTCTATCTCTTCTGTTAAATTAAAAGATATCAAAACCAAGTTTTCTCTTATATATTATAAATGGTATGATTGAGAAACACAACTTATGATTTTTGGTAATTCAATGCCTGTGTACCTTAACTTGCAATGTGCGAGCGAGAGGGAAGTTTGGCTTCTATAGGCGCCTTAAGGCGAATCACATATTTTGAACCTATATAAAATCTACTTTACTAAAGAAGGCTTATTATAAAGTAAATCAGTACATAGAGGACAAAGATGCTTGGAAACTTCCGCATAGCCACCACGCGGCACATTTCAAGCAAACGAATGTAACCAAACCAAATATTGCAAAACAATCAGTTAGTAAAATCAAGCCCTACAAGTTTCTTGTGCGTTCTTCTTGTAAAGGTATCTTTCCGAACGCACTGTAGACTCATTACTGTTTATCTTCAATGACGTACAAAAGCTTCAGATTGTGACCTATTTGAATAAATCTTTTTGACTTTGACTTTGAAATTATGTGCCAATGCATGTTCGCGGCAGTGCGTAAATCGCCTTAAAATATGTTGAACAAAGGAAAAGCTCGTGTACTCTGTTGACTGGTGACATTAACGCACCTTCGCCGATAGGTGTAGATTATGTACCCTCATTCTAGATCATTGATTGTCTCGGGCAGGAAACGGTGCGATAACGACGAGTGTTAGGTACCTCTGACTCAACTCATTGTATACTCTTTGTGTCGATTTACAGGTTTCCAACTCGCTTTATCGTACACTAATTAAACTAAACGGGTCTTGTTTTTTATGAAGCGATCTTCTCTTATTGTCGCTTTTTATTAGCGAAAATTTTCCTTCATTATTCAACTAGGTTATTTATTGTTTCGAAATGTATTTATTGTCGAATTAACGACTCGAGACGAACCAATATACGAGTATTTATCTGCTACTTAGGTAGATATTTATACGAAAATAATGAATAACATGTATAGCATTTTTACTCAACGAGCATTTACCTACTTAGCGACATCGAATCAGAAATGAGTAGATCCGTAGACGAACGAAAGCTACCGACATAGCGCAGCGGATTAGCAAGTTGAAGTGGCAATGGGCAGGGCACATAGCACGTAACTGATAGTCGATGGGGCTGTAAAGTTCTCTAATAAAGACCACGGACCGGCAAGCGCAGTTAATCAACACATTAAATTAGTAACATTTCTTCTCCTGCACAAAGAAAAAAAAATCTCAGAAAATTAAAAAGGCACTGAAAACTTGTTAGGATTAAATTGGATTTTTCACTGATTCTTTGTATTGTTATTTTCTAGTTCCTAGTTGTCTTTATTTTACGTAAATACATGTAGTATTTTTTATATCTTCAAAAATGTGGGTACGTGTGAGCGAGAGGGCGAATTTGCTTAGCACCGCGCCTTAATGAAAGCCATCTGGTCCCAAACTAGGCAAAGCCTGTATATATCAGTCATCTGAATAGTTACTTATATAAGTACGTTATAACACCCAGACACAGATCAGACATGCTCATGCGTGCGCTCAAATATTTATTGACCTAACCAGGGATCGATGCGGCTCATAAAGCAGGGGCACTTTATATGATTTAGATTTTAATATGATTTGGATTTATTGAAAATACATATAATATAGGTATATAATATGTATTATGTATATGTTAAATATATTATATAACTAACTTTAAATATATAAGTTAATTTAATAAAGTTAGAAAAATGAATAATTAATGAATGGTCATCGTCCACAGCGAGCGCTCCATTTCTCTTTCAATCATAGACCACATCCCCACACACTTACAATCAGTAAGTTATTATATGGCAAAACAACGTTTCGGGTCAGCTAGTTAGCAGTATAAATTATATAATACAACCTGATTAATTTACCTCATTGATTCATACAATAAAATTTTATAATACAAAAACCATGTCAACTCGACATTAACGAATTGACGTTTACATATAGTTAGGTTGAGCATAAAAAGGTGAATTTCCCGGACAAGTCTTTAGATGTCGGTATTTTCCGCAGGCGGCGTTGCGGTCGCCCGTCGCGGGCCATGCAGGGAGCGGCCAACGCGCCTGCGGCTCCCGCGGCTGAGCCGCCTACCACGCAACGTGAGTACCTGCTTCTTTCATTATTTCCTACTAGTATACCCAAAGTAGAGCTCCATGAGTACGTTTCACGTTTTCAAATAACAGGTTGCCGAAAGTTGGGAAAAATGTTGCAACGAAAATTTGCACATTCTGTTTTCAGGTTTACCCAAATTTTCCCTTATATATTTTATACTATTAATTTATATTTATATATTACTTATACTTATATTACATTAAGCTTTTTCATATTCAGACGAAATGTTACACCCTAAACTATAAGCCATCGCAAACTATTTAATTTTATATGCAAAAGGTTCATAATCATGTTATTGACTTAAACCTTATTTCACGCTCATTATAAAATCTATCTCAATAAATGAGAAAAATATTTGCGCAGCTTATATTAGAATTACATTATACTATTTATAGAGGTATAGCCTTAAAACATACCTACTGATAACGAGATTCTATTTTTTTTAATGAATACTGTCTCGGTGGCGTAGAGAGCGCATGCTCGACTGCCAATCAAGAGGTCCCGGGTTCGATCCCCAGGTCAGGCAGTGTTAAATATTGGATTTTTCCATTAGTAATTATCTCAATAACTGCCTGGAGTCTGGAACTGTGCCCGGTAGATGGCAATAGGCTTGCCCCCTATTGCATGGGACCAATAACATACTGGCGAAACCTTTGCCTACCCGTTCGGGAAAAAGGCGTGAATGTATGTTATGTTATGTTATGTTAATACTGACTACCTTTATTAGTTAAATTGCTGTTTGTAGAGTTAATTTGACATCTTAATCATAAAGCCTTTCGCCCATTACACGAGTTCGTTATAGGCACGTTATAAGGCCGTTAGCGACTAAAAAATAGACCATCTCGAGACCGTTGCGTGCCGTAATCGACGCGTTAGCTCTCCGTCAGCAATTTCAATGATATCGGTGTTGATACGTTACAGTGGCCAAGGTACATCCTTTTTCTATATCTGTCGCCTGGTCGGATACGAGCCTATAAGGTATCGGCAGCCCTAGGACACTCCGTAATAAACCTTTATTGCGGTATAAAGCTACAAATAGCTAGGGACGGGAAATCTTGACGTCTGGACGGGAAATTTTCTATGGGCTAGACAGAGAGAACAGATAGAGGGATAC
Organism: Hemistola chrysoprasaria; assembly: GCA_947063395.1. Classification (NCBI taxonomy): domain Eukaryota; kingdom Metazoa; phylum Arthropoda; class Insecta; order Lepidoptera; family Geometridae; genus Hemistola; species Hemistola chrysoprasaria. The sequence continues at coordinate 5,281,079 of OX346733.1, read as the reverse complement.
GCGATAGAAACAGAGGCAGCTTGTAGGATAATATACCGACAATTAGTTAGGCGCTATGCGACCTGAGTTGCACTTTATTGCGTCGGAGCTAGAGTCGCTATTTATTAGAATAATTTTGAGAAGTGTCCCTTCTGTCCCTATCTAACTCATCAATCGATTAAGACTTCCTATTTCTGATGAGTTTTATACGAGCATCTTACATGAACATCTAGAAATAAACAGGCATTCGGATGTAATGTAGGCAGGAACACCTAATCTAAAACATATGAGCCAACAATTAGCAACATCACACCAGGCAAGCCCGTTAGCAACTTGAGGAGCAATTCTGCGCACGCGCACCACTAGACACCAGATACGAGTACCCTCATTTTATTGCGCCATTTCAGAGCAGCTGATAATGTTTATGAGCTGGCATCCGGTGTATGCTGTAGTGCCATTTCGAATTCTTCATCGCTAAATAATCTAGAAACCTTGAAGGCTCTATTTTATGTCTAACTACCTTAAATAATATATACAAGTTTATGATCGTCTATTTGCGTCAGTAATTTTCTATTTTACCGATAGAATTCCTACTTTACGGTAAATACTGCAAAACCTATCACGAACTATGAATTGTCGAAATAACTTTAAATAATGTAGGTTTAATTATTGTTATCTCTATGCCCATCTACTCCTTAACTTACCATTCGTTTTGAGAAAATACTTTTTTTATAAACCTCACAAAGTTTATTAAGATATGAAATATTTTTCGTACAGTGCATAAAACCAGTGATGTCTTAAAAAAATATTCCAACTACTATATCTATAGATTCATTAAGGTGAAGTGAGTCCCAAAACCTACGTTTTGACTGTACGGAATATCAATTTTAAGGCAAAAAAACATCGAATTTTTTATTTATTTTTTATGTCAATCAAAAGTTTAGGATTCTAGCCAGTATGTACTGAGAGTCAAAACACGATTCACTAAACTTGACTCGATACAAAAAAATCGCAAAGATTCCTCTAAATCTTCATATTTTGCGAGATACGTCTTCGGAAAAAGCAGTTTCATTTGCTGGTTTTTTAACATATTTCAATAAAATTTCGTCTATGTGTTCCTTAATAAATACTTTATACGATTATAATTTTATTTTATTGCAAAAAAGTATTATTTTGTAGTAAAAAATACATTTATAAACAATGTTCAGTAAATTGCGCATGGGCAGGCCATTACGCGGCTCTCGCCTTTCATCAGTCGGCCGCAGCGCCTCGTCGAGAGCACCCGTGTACAACTTTGTAGCGTCCGCCCCGCTGCCGCGAACGAAAACGAATATTGAAAAAGAAATTACGTTTTGCTACAAAAAATTGTGAATATGTTAGAATAAAACAAAAAAATATTCGCGATTGAAGATACTAAAATTGATGAACCTGAAGAGGTAAGTTTTTTTAATTTACATATTTCTATTTTACAGATTTCCATCCAGTACGGTTGTAATGGATGGAAATGGATGCAGGAGGTTATGTTCAGCAGTGGACGTTCTGTGGCTGAGATGATGATGATATTTTTACAGTACTTTTGTCGATCCTGATCCTGATATCGTGGGGCTGCCAGCTGTGCAGGGAACAAGTCAAACCGTCGCAGAAACATTAGATGTGCCACTAGTAGAATTTCAATCGGTGTCACCCACATATTTTGAGTAAGCCACGAGACGCAACTATATTATTTTTCATCTGTAACTAGTTTCTGCCCGCTGCTTTGCACGTGTTTTTCCGGGATGAAAAGTAGAATTTTATTGTGAAGTAGTTTTAGTGTGAAGAGGGAAGAAACAGACAATTAACATCCAAACTTTCAGATTTGTACTAATACCTATTAGTGTGATGTGATAATTACCTACCTAACCTACCAATGTAATGTAATGTCTGTCTGTGTCTTCCGAGTAAAGTACGAGACCCTAATATGGCCAGGTGTATAAGGTGGCCCGGAGCCTAATATGGCTCACTTTCAAAAACATTTCCACTGATTTCAAAATTATTAAAATATCGTGGGAATGTGTGAACGCATCTATAAGTGGTCCATCTTAAGACCCTAGGTTTCTAATAATAAATCTTATAATATCTACATCTTATAATAAAAGAGTATCCAGGTCCGAGATTGTAATTCTATAAGGAAGCATCTTTTAAAAAAAAAGTAATTTATAAAAGGTAAAAACGTAAAACTTGATTTAGTCAAAAATATACCATGCACCTATTTAAATTGTTTCAGTGGCTCAGAAGACCTGCCTTACTTAGTGGAAGAGGAGTATGAGACAAATAAAATCAAAAATCACCTTATAAGCGATCGCGATGGTATTCAAAAACGCACCACGCAGCAACGCGAAAGCATTGAATAGTTATAAATCAGGAGATTGATGATAACTGCCTCAAACTTTGGAGAAATAATAAAGAGACAAAATATGTTTTCCATTCTGGTGAATAAAATATTATACAAATCCAATATTTTGTCAGTCGCATCGGTGGTCAATCATTGCCTCAACAATGAAAAGTTCGTGCTCCAGCAACTGAGCATTCAAGAAAATTTACGGATTGAAGATTGCGGACTTTTCGTAGACCAGGAATTTCTTTATATTAGTTCCATGTCAGACGGAGTTGTTGGAGTGTTGGAGAAAATTTCATAGTCAAAGTTAAATGCCCTGTCTCTGCCCTTAAAACTGGCATGGAAAGTTTAATCAAACATAACTAAGTTCAAATTCTAAGGCACAATAAACAAATGGCCTAGTTAATAAAAAGAGTAACTGGTACTTTCAGGTTCAGGGGCAGCTACAAGTACGGGCAAACAGAGATGCATTTTTGGGATATGGGCAGGAGAAAATGAAAAATTGGACTTTGTATATATACAAAAGGATAATGACTGTTGGAAAAATAATATGGAGCCAAGAGTCGTGAGCTTTTACCAAACTCATATACTCCCAGAGTTGGTAGATTCTCGTCGAGCTCGCGGCATGCCATTGAGAGGTTCAGAAAAGTAATTCAATCAATATGTCTAATAAAAATAATCAGATCTAAAATACCTGTTTCATTCACAATTGAACCAAATCTTGGCCCACTTTTTATTTATACCCATAGTAGACAGATATTCTACTAATATTATAAATGCGAAAGTTTGTGAGGATGGATGAATTAATGTGTGTTACTCTTTCACGCCATACTACTGAACCTATTGGGCTGAAATTCGGTATGTAGATACTCTAGACCCTGAAATAACACATAGGATATCTTTTTTCCCGATATTTTCACGGAGAACCGGAGAAACCGCGGAGAACAGTATTGTATAGGTTTTATAAATACAATCCAAATTTTAAAATCATACAAATAATATATTTTTGAAAGTGGGTCATTTTAGGCACCGGGCCATCTTAGGCACTGAGACATCTGAGTGCCAGTTCTCTAATAGGTATATTCTAGAAATGATAAAAACGAAAGTTTACATTCTTTGGATTTAAAAAAAGAGAAGTACCTTCTCTTCTTGTGAAAGAAATGTATCTTGAAGGTACATCCTAATCCTAATACTATTATAAAGGCGAAAGTTTGTAAGTATGGATGTATGTATGGATGTTTGTTACTCTTTCACGCCAAAACTACTGAACCGATTGGGCTGAAATTTGGTACGTAAGTAGCTTAGACCCTGGAATAACACATAGGGTACTTTTTATCCCGATATTCCCACGGGAACGAAGACTACGCGGGTGAAACCGCGGGTCACAGCTAGTATATATATAAATGGATCCGGATTTTCTATTAAATATATAAAATAAACTAAAAAAATTTAAAAATACCGGTGAATTGCAACTTCTTCTTTTCAAGTCAGTTGCTAAAATTATCTATTCGCAAATTATATTAATTATATTATCTACTCCTCAATAAATTAAAAAAAAATATATTTATGTATATTTACATACCCACATAATATTTTAGTATTAGGTAACGATATTCAATGCAAGTAGTTCCATTTCAATTTTATTACAAATAAATCCTTATTGTATCAAACATACGTAATTGTACCTGTCTATTAGTTAAGTAGTTAGCCGGGAGAGCGCGGGCGGACCCCGCGCGGCGATCGCCCGTCCTTGTCTCTCAAAATACCTACGCAACCACGATCTCACTTCGCCTTAACATCACAGTTCAATATCGCACAGTTGGTAAAGAAGTAAACACCACGTCAATACTCTTACGTCCTTTAGATTCAGTTTGTCTCGACAAATAACATATCTCTTGATAAATGTCGTCGTCCTCATTACACTCTTACCTATTGTTTCAAAATATAAAGGTAGAAAATGCATAGAACTGAGTGAATAATTCTTTATCAATAGCACAGCTAGACCTGTAAGTATGAAAAAGAAAAATGCTAAGGACAAAAAACAATTAATGTCTTGTGGCCGATCCATTGAATTTTTGGCAAACATATATTTCTGAAGTCATAGTTCTTCGTGATGGACCGATGTGGTTAGTGAAGATGTATGCTTATCTGATCAAATTTTAATGATGTTCATTTTATATTTATACTAGTATAATTCCCGTAAGAATTTTGAAAATTCCTCTACTTAATGAGAATTTATTTGCAAAATTTCAACTCTCTAGCTTCAAGAGTTTGGTCTGAGCGTTGATGAGGGAGTGTGTCAGTCAATAAAGACTGAAATTTAAGTAAAGAAAATACACTATAGGCATAGAGGATTATTATTCTCTGAGTCTAATTTATAGATAACAGATTCTGATGACATTTAGCAACGAAATATCACATCCTCTAAGCCCTAAACGTAAAACGACAAGACGAGAGCTATTTCGAAAGGCAAATAAAACACAAACGTCTCATTAGCGTTCTCATTAAGACAATCGCGGCTCGGAATTCGGTTTGCTCAGTTGATGACATCTCTGGAGAGCAAGAGAGGCTCCATCCTTTTGTATGGACAATGAACACACTTGATCAAACATTGACTACATCTTTAAGGCCGTTGTGTCGGCGTCACAAGCATTGATAAATGATACAGTTAAAAATAAACCAACTACTTATACATAACATTATATTTAATTACGGAGCTATGGAACAGATTTTCCAATATTTAAGTATACTCTAGATATATTTGTTAACTCAATTATTTTAATCCCTCAATAAGTGCTTTCCAAGATTTGTTTAATATCATTTATAGAAAAAACTGTTCATCGTACGTGTGTAATACTGTAACATTTTATAATATTATAAAATAATGTCATCTCTGCCCCAGCTACCTACTTAGTACAAGACTCTTCCAAGAACTAGCCATCACCGATTGCCACTTATTATAATGTACATTAAGATCTTTTCTACAATCTTGATGATTAACTATAACAATCAGCGAAAATGGCCGCTCGTTTGAAAGTTCTAAGAAAACTCGTCAGTAAATTGGATCATCATTAGCTAATAAATCCGTTTCCTGCAACAGTCATCGATTTCATCTAGATTCTAGAGGAAAAGGCTAGTGCGATTAGATTCCAAGAATGTGACACTGGGTTATCTGCCTCAGGAAATTTACTTTCAAGGCATATATTTCTTCTGGTTCTAATAATACTGAATCAACTACTTCCTCTTTACTGAGCGGCTGATTTTGTCAGATCTCCTCAGAAAGAACACATCATGTTTATTAGAGACATGATAACAACAGGATCTTCTGTTGTTGACTTTTTATTTATTAAATTTGGACTACGTACTTCGTATTCCAAATAAAAAAAAATACATTCAATAATTATATATTATGATTCATAAATACAATATGAAAATGGGAAGAAAATTTCACCAACGGGCGGATTTTCATATTATATATCAAGCGAATAGATCGCTTAGTCTATATAAATATAAAATATTATGGTTCGTGAATATGTATGGTGTGTAAAATTGTATCAGGTAATTCGCCCGAAGAAGGTCCTCTTAAAGATTATTGTTCAATATGTATTTAGCTTTATGGTACTCGGTCCTTCTTTGAATTGCCTTTATCTATTACGTTTCAAATGAGTTCACTCCAACTCGAACCAATTGGCATATCTGTCAAAGGCGTATGCCTAACGGTATCCTTATCTGATAACCTATATGTCGTGTCTTCCGGCCGTAATAATTGCTGTTTGCCCGATTGGGCAAGCTGTCTTTGGTCAATTGGAGGTCTGATATGAGTAATATGTCATTTTCCGCGAAAATTCTTCTTGAACCGATGTGAAACCGATACGAACTATGAATAGAAAGTTAAGCCAATTCTTAGTAGATAGTAGATATCAACTGTCCTTATATCAACTGGTGTTTGAACTATGAATTATTGTTCTGCTCTTAAGTACTTTTAACGTTATCCAACTACTATATTATAAATCTTAAATTATATATTGACTGCCTCGGTGGCGTAGAGGGCGCATGCTCGATTGCCAATCAAGAGGTCCCGGGTTCGATCCCCAGGTCAGGCAAGTGTTAAATATTGGATTTTTCTATTAGGAATTATCTCAATAACTGCCTGGAGTCTGGAACTGTGCCCGGTAGATGGCAATAGGCTCGCCCCCTATTACATGGGACCAATAACATACTGGCGAAATGTGGGTGTATCTACCATGGGACTGAGTCCTGGGTACACCTCTGCCTACCCCTTCGGGAAAAAGACGTGAATGTATGTTATGTTTTATATTATAAATCTCAAATTTCAGTACCCTAAAAAAAACTTACGTTTTTAACAGGTGAATAAAACGCTTGCGAGTTTTAACTCACCTCCAGCGCCATCTAGCATGGTTTTGGTTAGATTGATGGATGGATGTTTGTTACTTTTTCACGCCAAAACTACTGAACAGATTGGGCTGAAATTTAGTATGCAAGTAATTTAGACCCTGGAATAACACATAGATACGGTGTCTACAGGGGTATAACCGCGGGGCACAGCTAGTATTATTATATATTTTTTGGACTGTGATAAAATTATTATCGACCCATTAATTTGGCTGTAGATGTTTTCTGTTAATCTAGCAAACGAGTTCCAACTCATTATTTTAATAGATTGGTATGCGATCAATACGATCGTAAAAGTCTGAACATTTCGCATATCTAATTTACCTTTGTAATACCCTCTACGCGAGCGTGAACGTTGACTCTTAATTTATACTGCAAAGAAATCTGCATTTAAAACGTAACTAAGTAGTTAACTGATTGTGAACGCCGAAGCATTAACATTTATTTGCTTATTTAACACCCAGACAATGCTTCGGCTATAAAGTGGAGTGGTGATTTGGAAGGCAGAGCACGGGTGCGGTTGGCCGGTCCTGTTACCGCCATCTCGGGCCCTTGATGCTTAATATTCAATCATCTCTTGAAGCCTAATTGGTAAGCCTTTCCGCCCGGTGAAAGCAGCGATTCGATTCAATTCGTAACTGTTTTAGGTAGCTCTAGACGAGTGGCCGTCTGCTGTCTGTTCAAACGGATGCGAGGACGTAATGGAATATCGATTTTTGCATTATAAAATGGCAATGAAAAATATCAGTCAAGTATCAATTGAACCAAATAGTTTTGATTGAAGGTGATTCTCACACAAGCAGGACTCACACAGGTATGAGTGAAATGAGGATATGACGTTCAATGCTTGACAAATCTAAAGAGTTGGAGACCAACGGGTGTGTACATTGACTCAGCTCTGCCGCAGTTTTCAAATCATTCGACATAGTAGAAATCTTAACGATGAACCCAAAACATGTAATATTTGTGGAGTAAAATTGTTTTCTCGTAAACAAAACAATCATTGATCACATACTGGTAATGCGACAAACAGTCTTCCGGCTCGATCATTAATCGTAACTTAATCTACAAGAGTGACCGTTAATAAGGTAACCAGAACTTCTGACGTAAGCTTGTAACTAGAGCTCGCTTTTCAATCAACACTTCATTCATAAATCTATCGAATTGCTAAATTCCTGCGCATCAACCAAATGATAGCGAAATATGTAAAGTGAACAGCATTATATCTTGCCTTTTGAAACTATTAATAAGTCAATAGATAACTAACCAGCGAAATGACTGGGCATGACGAGTTTCAACAACTAATATCTCAAGGCCCAGTGCAGTGCCGCGCACAATTTAGAATTTAAAAAACACTGGGTGGCACTGTGTCTGATATGGGCAATTATGATGCTTACACCTCAGGCACCTGATTTGCTCGTCGTGTCACTCACTATCATAAAAAAACTTACTTTATCATCGTACATCAGACTAGATCCAATAAATACCCCATAATAATCACATAATAATCACAAAATCATGGAGATTTCATCATTATATTATTAAGAAATATAGCAAAAGATGTCAATGTTTTAGTTTATATTTCTATTCTGTAGTTTGTTAATGTATTTTGCAACGCAGCAATATTATTTTCATTCATGAAATCGTTGATAATTAAACAAATGCCTCAAATAATTTGGAATATGTAGTTTTGTTGAATTTGTTATTTGACACCACAAAGCTGAAGTAGGGCACAATCAAGAATTAAAGGTAAAATAACAACCTCTTTTATCTACGAATACAATTTATTTTTCCATACTAGATATTATCACTTGCAATGTGGCTCATTAGTATTTGTAATCTTGTTTTATCGATTGTACCTATCTACCTACCGCATTGCAGAGATCTTGTCCTTCCAAACCTCATTAATTTTCTTGGCAATCCATGGTAAATGAGTCTTAGGGATTTGCCTCCGACCGAATCATTTATCATTTAGCACTGTTCGTGGAATGTTAGTTTTGTCATTATGTCAAGATATTTTATTTGTCTCAATAGAAAAATATAAGAAGGTTATCTTGGTGGCGTTGTGTGATTAACAATAAGGCTTTGCTTTGGTCACATCGACTGACCTATTAAAAAATCCAGGGCTTTCTTACACGTGTACTCAGTGTCCAAAACATACGGGCAGGTCCGTTAAATAGGCGCGGAAGGCGCACTCCTGACTAGCATTAATGACATCCAGCCAAGATGGCGGCCGATTTATGAGCACCCGAGATATGACTGATTTGTATGCCTGACCACAGGAAACTAACGGGAATGCAACTATGATTATATAACCTATTCTTACGAGTAGATATATGCAACTTTTTGAGAAAAATAATGAATATCTCAAAAAGAGTTACCAAATAAAAATTCAAATCTTGACCATAATTGAATTTCTCCAAAGATTCGAAACTGGTCTACTAGCATAGCGGTCCGAAATGATTGTCCAACAGCTAACATTATCAATTTCTAGACAATAGGCGATAGAGACGCTGTCGCATACGACATACTCCAACCAAATATAACCTTAAAGTAAACCGTAGCACGGTCGAATATGTGTTTTCTTTAGTGTTTGAAAGTTGCAGACTGTAATATGGTATGGTCAGGTAAATTGGCAGCAGTGTCACCATAAATGCAGCCTATAGTCTAGAGATACAGTGTAATTGAGTACCGTTGACTCCATTGGAGTGTATAAGAAAGCGGTACAGCGCGACGTCGCACTCATATCAATCAAAACGCTTATGATATGCGCGTTCCTACTGCGAACAGTTACGTGTGACCTGAAGCCTTATTGGGTCGTAATACGAGATATTATTGTGTGACAGTTTCGTTTTGATGGGATGTGGCATAGGGCTGCCACATGATATAGAAACTACCGTATTCTGAGAAAAAAAATAGCATTCCACAATCTTTAATCGTTATTTAGATAAATGATTTAATTCTAATCTAAAAACAAATATTAATCACCCATTGAGTTTAAATTAATTATTTTCTATATTAGGAACAATTTTCTATAACATACGCATATTTTTTGTAACAAAGTTCTATATGTACTTAAAGCGATTGCAAGATTTAATATTTCAATTTAAAACACTATCCAGATTGAGCCAAAATATCTCCCAAAAAATAAGTAAGTAAACTGTGACATGGCAACCCTGTCGGGATGGCGATAGGTCGATTTAAATTCCGAATAAGCGGGAAGGAGGAAGTCACGATCCTCGCCGCATCTATGTCACACCTTTTCTCCGTATGTGAACTTGAATGAACCCACACGTTTGATGGACATTATTTCAAATCGATTCTTTAAAAAAAATAAGCTTTGTCTGTGATCATAAGGAATATGACCAAATATGGAATTAACGTTCTGACATCAGCAGCCAAAAAGGCCTATAAGTAGGGCCCTCGCCCATATCAATAATAACGATCGTACCAACAGGGTCTGTAAGTTTAATTCATGGAAAACTGAACTGAAGCTACAAAATCAAAACGGCCTTTAAGAAAATAACACTCACGATACGGCAAATTTTTTACTGAATTTCGAACTAATCATAAACAATTGTATTGCCAGATCATCGTTTTCGAAATTACCGAACATATTCAGCGCACGCGCCTCTAAAGCCTGCATTTCAGAGTTTTCCTAGAATGGATCGTTTTAAATTTCATCGTAGTTTGCGTCAAAATTTGCGGTTATTTTCCTTGAACATGTTACGTAATTTAATCAACATTGGATTATTTAGTTGTTTATTTGTTATGTTTGTATTAGGTATACCTACATAATGACCGATTAATTATGTTATATTTATATTTATTTGTTATATTTCTCTCTCTCTCTCTCGACTGCCTCAGTGACGTAGTCCCGGATCTCCAGGTCAAGTAGAGGTAAATATTGGATTTTTCCATTAGGAATTATCTGCATAACGACATGGAGTCAGGAACTGTGCCCGGTAAAATAGCTCGCCCTCTATTACATGGGCCTAATAACATAACTGACGAAGTGTGGACGTAATTGCTGTAGAACTAGGTATTGGACACCTCTGCCCTTTGGGAAAAAAGGCGTGCTGTTATGTTTATATATAAACAATGATAGCTCAGGGTTACAGGCGCAGTGCAATGCTGCGCAGAATTTTGAAAAAGGATTTTAAAACACTGGGTGGCACTGTGTCTGACATGGGCAATCATGATGCTTAATGCTTACCCATCAGTCACCTGATTTGCTCGTCTTGTCATTTACTATCATAAAAAAAAATTAATAAAGTCTAATCAATATTACATAATTTTTAATTAATATTATGATATTAAATAGATATAATGTCCATAATTTTACCCTAAACATCATAGTCACCCTACATTACAAATTCGTCTGCCATTTTCCTTTAATGTAATTCGATCATATCCTCAAATTCAAAGCGGATGTTTTTATCTAAATAATGATTATAAGTAGGTAGGTACATAATGTACTGCAAAGCAGATATTCAATAAATAAGTGAATACATAATGATAATACATACATTTTCTAATTGGCGAGATACCGGTGTCGTGTTTTTGCATAATCTGTAATTTTTCCGGCCGCCGGTTTTATGTAGGTACTTAATACCTACATAAGTATTTTTGGGACCGTTGGTATCTAGGTTAGATAAATTGTAAAATTAAACACTTTTTGTCTAGGTACTGCTGTCAGCGCTAGATATTTTTATCTGTAACCTACCTCAAAAAAAAACCCCTTATTATAGGGTCACTTCATTGTCCGTCTGTCTAGACCCTTTTTCTCGGGAACGCGATGAGGTATCAAGTTGAAACTTATATCAACAACGCAGGTCTACGGTCCCTTGCTGCTGTAAAAAAATCAAACTTCTAAGTCAACACAATCCCATGGAAAATTTACTAAATCGATGTTTTGTATTCCCCTGTTTCCTCCGAATACAGTGAACTTATTTGATATATTTGTATCCTGATATTTTAAAGATGAAGTAAAGTATGTCCCTATCGTATTATTTTTGGTTATAAACTCTACATTTTTTTGTAGTGAACGTCCAATCACGCGAGTAAAACAGGGATTACTGTACTGGAATCACAGTGAAAAAACCAAGGGTTTATAAAAAAATTAAAATAACAGGGACATAGGTTACTTCACTGTAACTATATCAGGATATAAATTTGTAGAATGGGTTTATTATATTCGGAGGAAACAGGGGAATACAAAACACCGATATGGTAATATTTTCATAGAATTGTGTCAAATTCCTGAAAGGCCGCGTACGATAACATCATGAAATTTGGCAAGAAGCAAGATCTTATATTACCACATGTAAAGGAAAAAGTCCCAAAACCGTCAAATTTTACGGAAATTAAAAAATATTGATGTCATAATATATTATATCATTTTATTTTCTTTAAGTACTCAATTATATTTACCTATCCCACAAACGGAACTCCATTTTATGATCACGAGTGCAAATTACCAGATTTAGCTATAGGTATATTGATTTATATAGTATGAGACTGCCTCGGTGGCGTAGTGGGCGCATGCTTGTCTACCAATCAAGAGGTCCCGGGTTCGATCCCCAGGTCAGGCAGTGTTAAATATTGAATTTTTCCATTGTGAATTATCTCAATAACTGCCTGGAGTCTGGAACTGTGCCCGGAAGATGGCAATAGGCTCACCCCCTATTACATGGGACCAATAACACACTGGGGAAATGTGTGTGTATCTACTATGGGACTGAGTCCTGGGTACACCTCTGCCTACCCCTTCGGGAAAAAGGCGTGAATGTATGTTATGTTATATTGATTTACCTAGGTGCTCTGGTAATTCCTATAGGTGTAGATAACTAATATGCAAATAAATTATGTATTTATAGACTATGATTTGTTGTCTAGACGGTTTTTACTACCTTAACGTAAATAATAGCACGTCCGATTTAATTAACAGCTAATAAAAGTAATTAGCTTTCTTTAGTCTAGAAGCTTACTAATTAACCGTGTTACGGATGGCACGTTTAATTGTAGGTCCCGGCTATTTTCTATAAGATATATAGGGAGCAGTCGTTAGGTCATGTCGGAGGCCTTGTAGGAATCTTGGCGACCTGAAACTCTGACAATATATTATGTATAAGTAGGCCGAACGTACATAGTATAATCATCATCATCTCAGCCGTAGGACGTCCACTACTGAACATAGGCCTAAATATTTCGTGCAGAGTGAAGTAATTCGACATCATTGGTGCACAATGACACTAACGTACAACTTACTAGATTATGCGTACTGAACACTCACTTTGCTCTACTAAGGTGTACATTAATCCATACACCTTATTTTAGTGTAGCTTCGACATCAATGCAGTGTGAACGCGTACGGAGCTGCGCTAATGATACGAGAAAAGGAATCGAGTATTTAATTTTCATTTGATTTGATTACAAACTATTGTTAACGTATTTGACCTAAATAAATATACTTACGCAACTTGAATAAAATACTTAATAAGTGACATAATTTGAGAAAATATTTTTTTTAAGAACGTATCTATCATAGAATATAGGTCAATGTTGGTACATAGGTGAGAAGTGGTTGAAAAAGCTTTGCCCGTTCCAGTCAAGTTGTAAAATGGATTCATAGCCTTCATTAATTCATAATCATTTATTTGCATTCAAACATTGTGTTTTAGTGCATAAGACATGTTTAGTGTTTAGCCAATTTTAATATATTACAACAACATGCAACATTTTATATGATATAGGTTTAATATATAAAGCAAACCAATAATTAAAAATTCAAACACAATTTTACAATATACCTATAATATACAATGTCCATTCATAATCTGTTTAAAAATAATTATTATACCATATCAATGATTAAATTAATAAATCCCAAAATTGTACCTTTAAATTAAAAAACCTAATGTCAAAAAAGGATTAAAAATTATAATAAGGTATGAATGAATGAATGAATGAATGATAACACTTTATTGGTACCACAATTATACAAAGAAAAGGCAAAAAGGAAACTTAAAAACTAGAAAGAGTAACAACAGGTGGCCTTATCGCTCAGAGCGATCTCTTCCAGACAACCATGCAGAGGAAGGATATACAGAACATGACGGGACGGTGGTACCTAATTGCTTAGGTATAAGTAGGTAATTATATGCTTGGAGGATAGTTACGTAAACTACATAAACTACGCGCCGGCGTTGTAGCAAACGTGGAGAGATAATTTGACTCTTCAGCCACGAGGCAGATGCCTTTTAAGCTTCTTTTACTAAAATCATCAGAGTCTATTTCCTGATGATGCGTCGTGTAGACGCGAAACACGTGTCGATGTATGAATGGTGTCACTAACAAGGATAGTGCCTGGTAGCATTTCCTCTTTGCATGCAATTTTGCGGGCGGGAGAGCGGTGCACTGTGCATGTTGTTTTTGACACTAAAAAATCGGAACTAAAAACTAAATATTCTTATTCTAGGAGTTTGCAATGGAGTTCCGAAAAGTAACGCCAAATTCAATCAATTATCTAAAATCATCTTCCATACATACAACTTATTGAAGTGTGTTCTCGCCCTTATAAGAGAAATGTATCTACCTACCTGTCATTTTAATTTAGTCACTTATTGACGTCTGTCTAATGAATCAGGACTCGCTCTCGTCAGTGGAATTACCTGCATTACTCTATCCACCTGTTAGATTAACTGACTACAGACTTACTGGCTCAAATTAATGCTAGCATTAGGTATTAACTAGAGCTGGTAGGTAATTAGAAAACCTCACACCCTACGTAATTGTATTTACCTAATTAATTAATGGTAAGAATGAATGATATCAAGAAGTAATCATATTAGGTATATAGGTAGGTACTCAGTTTCCAAATCGCAGTGAGAAAAACGGTCATTGACCCTAAGAATTAATCATATTATTTATATATAGGTAGGTACTCAGTTTCCAAATCGCAGTGAGAAAAATGGTCATTGACCCTAAGCATACGGCACACATGTGATTTAAAGCTGTGAAAAACCGATGGCGAAAATTAGTAGAGGCCCACGCCACACCCCGGATACTCGACTCAATTCCATACAAAAGTCACGATATAACTACCTAATATACAGACACTGCACACATGGAGTTTTGTACACGCGCAAGAGTGTGCGTGAGGTGATTTCCCAGCGAAGCGGGGCTCGTCGAGAGGTCAATCTCGCTCGCGGGGTGAGGAAAGCCCGATAGGCGGGTGGTTGACAATGTCCATTCTATACGTAGTATCATTATCTGTTCTGTGCCTACGCCTAATAGTGAGTACATACTCACGGACTGATAATGATAATATATTATTATGGTAGAGGCACATAGATTAAATGAATAACAGTACGTACAGGGTTAGTACCTACATTGTAAGGAGTGAGGACGTACGACGTACGAATGCAATGGCTGTTTTCCCTCTGCATTCGGATTATCTTCTTTAAAAGATGATGTACCTATATTATTATACCGATAAGTATTGAAATTGATTATTGACCTCTTTGAGCATAGCTGTGGACACCATATCCTGATTACCTGCTACCTTATTTATCGTAGACGCTAAGATACATACTTAGGAGAGTTTTCAGAATCTAGTTTGAAATTTTGTTTATCATTATTCAACTGCCTCGGTGGCGTAGTGGGCGCATGCTCGACTGCCAATCAAGAGCAGTGTTCAATATTGGATTTTTCCATTAGGAATTATCTCAATAACTGCCTGGAGTCTGGAACTGTGCCCGGTAGATGGCAATAGGCTCGCCCCCTATTACATGGGACCAATAACATACTGGCGAAATGTGGGTGTATCTGCTATGGGACTGAGTCCTGGGTAGACCTCTGCCTACCCCTTCGGGAAAAAGGCGTGAATGTATGTATGTATGTTATTTCTCTGGTAGAATTAGTTTAAATTTAATTAATATTCTGAACTTAGAATCAGAAACTTGAAAAGCTCGTAATTTCGGCAAAATGTTATAGGTATATATACCTATTAATAGGTACTCTAGCTTCTCGAAAATGGCAAGCTCAAATTAGGTCCCAATAATACCACATACGTCAGTAAAGTAAGGTCGTACGAGCGTATAATATTGTTGTCTCAGTCGCACTTCGGTCTTAGGTCCGTCTTTCTATCTTTGTTGTTCATTATATTGCACTGTGCAAACTTCACACTGAGCAAATTGCACGTGCCATTTGCTGAGTAAGCGCTGGGAGAATATACCTATCTCCCCTTTTCTTTATATCAATGGGTACCTATATCTAATAATTTAGTAACCACATGTCCAAGCCACAAGCTCTTTAGATAGATACCTACATAGATCGTACTAGTACTTCTGACACCCGTCTAGTCTGCGGCTACAGGCATAGGCGTCAGCCAGGCGACTAACTATTGATTTTCGCGCCCTACTCTTTATTCCACCACAGTATTCCATTCCAAGCTTTAAAATTGAAGTAATAGAGAGCACAATCCCTCGGTCAATGTTAGTCATGGCGTGTTTTAAAACAAAAGATAGGTGTAGTGTGATTCATCCAAAGAGAACTTCCAAGTCGAACGAGACCCGATCGATATTCTATTTTATGCTCTGTCACTAAATTACTATGATAACATTTTGCAGAAAGCATCCATTCTGATGAAATAAGGCACAATGTTGATTCACTGCTCCCTGATAACATCGACGATCGGCACCGCCTCCTTGATCATCATGAATATCTTGTTTATTCACCGCATTATAATTACTAACGCCATCTAGCGGCGAGTGGCTAGACCAATCCATTGACGTAGCTACCTACCATCCTACCATCACCCCGAATCTATTAGCTGATTATATTAATACGATTCTATCAAGCATAATAATATAATATATATCTCATTGTATTATTTAATAGCGACGGCGCAAGTGAATCGCCTGACTCATCTATTGTCGGGTTTTCTTGGAATTGTAAAATGAAAGCGTCCTGCGTTATTCAAACACGACCCGTAGTCGATTGTAACGTGCAATCTTTTGTTACAGAAATCAAAACAGAGGAGGTCATCAGCGAAGCTAAAGTCGACGCCGACGAGGAAATGGACAGGATGACGTTCGAACGCCAGGATTTGAGGACTAGAACAATGAGCATCGATAGCGACAACCGCTCCGATAGAAGTGAGGAGGAAGACTCGCGCAGAGCGAAAAAACGCGCCGCTTCCACCTCTCCCTCGCCCATTCCTATGGACAAGAGAACAGCTCGGCTCGAATGCCCGAAATGCCACCTAAGATTCGACTCTATCAACGCATTCGATATCCATCGGTTCACAGCACACGGTGACGACACCCGCTCCGGCTACGACGATCTCGTAGACTTCTCCAACAAGAAGTTCCCAGATATTGCTCGAGAACTCGAGCGAAATCATATCGACAGATTCAGATGCGATCTATGCACGAGAAAGTTCCCAAACGCACAAATCTTAGACATCCACATAAAAACATGCTCGCTGACAAATAGAATACCCAGTCCCGATCGAGATCGTCGAGAAGATTTCTTCGCTAAATTAGATCTTAGGAACCGGTCATTTGGTATTCCGGGCCCGCTCACGCCTCCGATGGAAAGGTTCACTCCAAAGTTCGACGATGGACATATCGGTAATGGCATAAGACATAATATGGACGCAACTCGAGACTTGGCAGACATTCAATCGATTCTAAATGTGACGTCGGCGGGAAGCCTTTTGGAGAGACTTACTGGCACCCGCGTGTCTTTAGAAAGTTCCGTTTTGACACCGCCCGATACGATCATCAAAGAACGTGAGCAAGAAGAAACTCAAGATAATTTTGCCGCAGAGTTTCGACGCATGAAGTTACGGGGCGAATTCCCTTGCCGACTCTGTCCTGCTAAGTTCCCCAATCTACGGGCTCTCAAAGGTCACAACCGAGTTCACCTAAGCGGGACGGGGCCAGGCCCTTATCAATGCAATATGTGTCCCCACGCGTCTCTAGATAAGGCAGCTTTAGTGCGACACATGAGAACTCATAACGGCGATCGTCCTTATGAATGTGCCGTTTGCAACTATGCCTTTACAACTAAAGCTAACTGCGAGCGCCATTTAAGAAACAGACATGCGAAAGTTACGAGGGAAGACGTCAAACGTTCTATCATATACCATCCTTCAGAGGATCCTAATAATGATGAAGTCAATTCCAAACTCGCACGAGAGGAAGTAAAGAGATCATTAGCCTTCCACACGCCAACACCAGAGCTTGACAGGCGAAGTGATAGTACTGGGCGTAACACTCCTCTGACACATTTCACGCCCAACTTCATTACTGAAAGACATCCTGTTGCTACACTCACAGCCAAACCTATTATACCTGAAACGCCTCATATACCACGAGAAGCAGAGCCTACTGTGCCTCGTATCAAAGTTAAAGGAATAGGACAGTTAACTCAAATACCTGAATTCAGAATGCCAGAAATATCGTACAAAACCGACGATGTCCAACCTGAAACCTATGAAGAGGACACTCCAGTTGATCTTAGCACAAATGATAATAATAGTTGTGACGTTCTGGATCTAAGCAAAAAGAAACGGGACTCAGATTCGGATGACGCGAAAGTCCCACCACGTCCCTCCTTTGAGCCTGACAATGCTGCCGCAACTTTTGAAAAAACAAGACTTCTACTTGCCCAACAAAGACTTTTCGAGAATTCTATGCCTAAAATTGACCCTGCTTTTTACGCGACTCAGCTCTCTCAACTTTACGCCGGCACTGTACCAGGATTGCCTGGGCTCCCTTTACCGCCGTCCTTTCCTTACTTTCTTCAACCCTCTTTTTTTCCCCATCCTACCGATTCCCAGGAGCTCGCCGAAATAAAGCAGCGTATACAGAAGGAAATAATTCGTGGCCTTAGTATGTCGGGTGGAAGACTCGTCCCGAATGAACAGGATGTTCAGCCAAAGCAGGAGCCTGAGCTGGAAGAGAGAGAAGAAAAGCCAATTCCTCAGGTGTTGTCACCTGTCCCATCGCCCCTCTCTGAATCTCCACGCCCAGTAACCAATAATTTAGTACCGCAAGCGGATTCGGTCAAAATGGTGATAAAAAACGGCATTTTGATGCCAAAACAAAAACAGAGGCGATATCGAACTGAAAGACCTTTTTCGTGTTCCCAATGTTCAGCTCGATTTACTCTCCGTTCGAACATGGAGCGCCATGTAAAGCAGCAGCATCCACAGCATTGGAGCGTCAGGCGGCCGGCTCCGAGAGCTCCTCCACCATATCCTTCCTCTGAGGCTTTAGCCGACCGAGTGAAGTTCGCTCTTCTAGCGCGTCACCTAGAGAGACCGTTACAACAACCCGAGCACTCTCCCATTCGTCGAGACTCTGACGAAGTGGCGGACAACGAGGAAGACGAAGATGACGCTTTAATCATCGATGAAGAACCAGAGCTAGACCAGAAATCTGAAGACCACGTCGGTGCCAGACGAGCGGCTGCAGAAATCCTCATGGCCACATGCCAGCAAGAACTCAATAAAGACTTTGATCTCAAGATTGCAGGAAACCTTATAAATAAGCCTATTCCTATAACCACCGACAAAATTGAGGCTGAAACGGATCCCATTCCCATTCCATTAACCACACAAGAACCATTGCCTATTGCTGTCGTACCCACACGCAGCGATGAAGAAGAGGACGAGGAAGGGTTGGTTGCATCTACCAGTGAGGGCAACAACTCTGGCAGCGATGAGAATAAGTAAGTTCCTCGACTTTATAAATAATAGTTTAATCGTTTAAAAAAAGACCATATTATGTACGTAACAAGGTCTTTTAAAAACGATTTATTGCATTTCTCTGAGTAGTCAATTTACTCTGAAGTTTAATAGAATTTAATTATTTTTTCAGATCTGAATCGGACACAGGAGCTCTACCACCTAAGAAAAAGTCTGCGTACAGTTTAGCTCCGAACCGCGTGTCGTGCCCTTATTGCCACCGAAAATTCCCGTGGTCTTCATCTCTCCGCCGTCACGTGCTCACGCACACCGGACAAAAGCCATTCAAGTGCTCTCAATGCCCTCTACTATTCACCACCAAATCTAACTGCGACCGTCATCTGTTACGGAAACACGGAGGCTCAGCCCGGGCTATTCTAGCCGATCCTACACCTGAGGCGGTATCTCCACCGCAGCCAATTAACGACGTTAGATCTGTACCAGAAAGACCATTCAAGTGTAGCACATGTCCAACTAGCACTTTCTCCTCGATGGAAACTTTGAAGAAGCACATGTCATCGCGTCACGGCTCCGGAGAGTCTCAGCCGAGCTCGCCGATTCCCGATAGCTACGAGGACATCTCTGAGGGTCTGGTGTTCAAGTGCCATCTTTGTGAAGCATCGTTCGGCGACCGAGGCGGTGCTCTGAACCACTTGGCTACCTCGCACGCGACAGAGTATGAGCAGTTGGTGAGCAAGGGGGCTCTGGATGCAGCCAGCGACCGGAGCGAGAGTGCTGATGATGATGAAAGGGGAAAATTTCCTGATCATGCTAACAGAAAGGTAAGAAAAGTACTCGAAGGTAAATTTACATAACATCTTTGCTTGATTCCCCATAGGGTTGGGCCCAGAACCCAGCCCCAAAGAAAGAACACCCACATTTCATCAGTTAAGTTTTAAGTACCATTTATTAATAGCCTATTGCCATCAACCGGGCACAAATCTAGGCTCCGGGCTGCTTCTGAGAAATTCTTGATGAAAAATTCATTAACGCTTTACCCGACCTGGGAATCAAACACAAGGCCTCGTTAGCAGCAGTAACGGTTGCGTCTACTAGTCCACAGAGGCAGATTAATTAAATCTTAGTGGAAACCTCCGTGATAAAATACGTAGCCCATACGATACGTCAAACATATCCTAAACTCTTATATCTTGATTCACAGGTGGTCTGCGCATTTTGCGTGCGTCGCTTCTGGTCTGCAGAAGACTTGCGGCGTCACATGCGCACACACTCCGGTGAGCGACCATTCGCTTGCGACCTATGCCGACGTCGGTTCACCTTGAAACACAGCATGCTCAGACACAGGAAGAAACATCGAGAGGAGATCACCGATGATGAGGAACCTTCGCCGCCTAACACGCCTGAGGAGAAAGTTAATGGGTAAGTAATACTGGCTTTAATTTAAGGACATAATTGGAGTTGCAATTTTGCAACGACGTGTCGATTCAGGTGGCAAAAAGTAGATGTTACGTAAATGGATCACACATTTTGCAAGATTAAATCTAATTGACATTATAGGCTTACCTACCTACGGGCTGAACAGCTTAAGACAATAATTAGGATCCAAAAATATCTACAACAGTAATAGTAGTTATAGGTTAGTTGGGTGGTGTCGTCATCTCTCTGAATACCCACATGAAACCTTAAAAAATATCACTCCAAGACTTCTTTAGACTAGTGATAAGAAATTAATAAATACCAAGATAATAGAATAATTAATCTTTTGCTCCACTTTAATCTTGTTTGTCGCAATACATAGAATCTTCATGCAAGATATTAGTATAGCTAAATAGGTATGCGATAACGTAAAGACAACGCCCCAATGATGAATACCGTTCGTACTTGATGGAATATTTTCTATTTCTATCGCAGATACCGATTCCAAGACGACGACTCCGGGAATGAGATCCCTAACAACGTGAACAATAATAACTCCCCACCAGCTGCACCTTTCGAAAAGAAATTAAAACTGGACATGACTTCCCGCAAATACTCCTCTGAAGCCGACGTCGACGGAGAGAACGGCAGTGACCTCATCGGTAAACTCTTAGGCATTCCCGACAAAACTATCAACAAGCTCCTGAACTCCGCAGACGAAGCGGCGAAGATTCTAGGCGTCAACAAATGAGAGTACGCCTTAGTTCTCGTGACGCCTGCTAAATTCATCCTAGCACCGCGAGGACTAAAAATGCAACTAAAAACAACGAATTCAACGCCATCTGTCAACGAGTAGATTGCAACTTTACATATATTGTTAGTTGACCGTATCAAATATAAAAGACGTTAAGTATATCGGTTTGAAATAGATGTGACCTTTTTATTGGAGTGATTTTGCGAAATTGTAAATACTATATCTAGGTGCCTTTAGCTGCCTTATTGAAAAGTACGAACCGTCCTGTCTGCCTTAAAATGCTTGTAAGTAATATTAAAATTAATATATTGTGGGTACTTGCAACGAATTAGATTATTGTAGTGCGAGGTTTATAAGTACATTTTTGTGTATATTTGAATTTTAGATTATGGTAATACTAAGTACGTAGTTAGAAGTCAATGAGTAGTCAGTGTAGAGAATTTGAAGCACATAATATTTTTTCCTAAAATACTGTCTAGAGCTATAAGCCATCCAAAATTGCATTTCTACGTCTAGTCGTAACTATTTTTTCTTATCTTTCTCACAATCTTTAATGTCGCACTTTCTTAGAGGTAATTTGCAGCCAAAAACCTAATGTTTCGCAAATCCAAAATTATCTAGTCAATTTTTAAACGATTTTTCATAAGCTAGCTTAGCTAATACCAAAATATTATATCAGTAGGTTTTTAACAATAGACTTAGTTGATATAAAATAGGCTAAATAAATTAGTAGGTAGATTATATACCGAAGAATTTAGGAATTTAGTTATAATTAATATTATAGGTAGGTATATAGGTTCGCGTACTGTACATATATTATTATCCTACTAATATTATAAATGCGAGAGTTTGTGAGGATGGATGGATGGATGGATGTTTGTTACTCTTTCACGCTAAAACTACTAGGCTAACCCATTAGGCTGAAATTTAGTATGTAGGTAGCTTAAACCCTGAAATAACACATGGCGTACTTTTTCCCCGATATTCCCATGGGAACGATGATAACGCGTGAAACCGCGGGGCACAGCTAGTTATATACATATTTGAGTAATAATGTCTATGGGAATAATATCATAAAATATAGACAAGTTGGTAAGCATGAATAATATAAATTAATTTAAAAAAAATAACTGTGGGGAAAACATTAAATGAATGTAGACACACGGCAGTGTGTCAGCCGAATTCGCAATTTTTTTTTTCACATTAATGTTTTCACGGGATGATAATTTTCCAGTTTCTCTACCTGCCAATGACAGTGAGTAAGGTAGATTTCTATAGGTACCTATTAGAATCTGTCAAAACGTGTAGTTTGAGAGTATTTGAATAGGGCTTTTATTAAAAAACATATTTTAGCACATTGTGTAAGTTATATTATTATTATTGATTATTATACATAATAATATAAAAAATATATCTTATATCTAAGACCTTCAAAATTTATTAATAAAATTTAAATTTTTATTTGCTCAAATTCATGGCATTTCTTTATTCAATGAAGACTAGTTATAAATTAAGGGATAGTTAAGATCTCTCATTATTTATAGAATTTAATATTGATAATATTACATAATCATTATAATAAATAATTTTAACTTATGTAAGAACTTAACTAGGTTAAAATTTACTTACCAAAGTCCTTACTCAGTCTGAGTAAAGACATCGGTAGAAATATTTTTTATTTTGTTGCTATCAAAAAGTTTTTATTGTAAAATGTTTATTTTTATTTTATTATTGGCTCAGCAATATCATAGAGTTTAAAACTCTTATTAAGTAGATTACGTTAAGAAAGCCTTTTCTAGGCAACGATTCATACGCTAGAATATACCTAAGTTCGAATTGTGCTTTGTATATTTTGATCGCTCTTAAAACCAAATATTAAAAGAAAATAATTATAATATATTATGAAAATAAATGTACCTAGCTCATTAATGATAATTCTCTTTTACAATATGTTTAAATACAATATGTATAAGATATTTTGACGTAACGATTTTTGTGTGTACCTATAATATACTTAATTATGTGTCGTAATTAAAGATAATCAGAAAATATGAATAAGAACATTTTATTTTTAAGCAATAATATATTATCGAGTGTTTTGCTATTACAAAATTATAAGTAATTATGATTGTGCTTTCATATACCAAAGTAAGTTAAAACTAAGAGTTTAAAGACGAAAATCCCGCTTTATGTCAATTATAGTTAGTGGAAAATTTATAATTTCATATTATAATGTCTAATAATATTATTATTATTAATTGTATTGTCATAATAAGATATGGCTAGTTAGCGTTTACTGAGTTGCTCCGTAAGTAAGTATTTTAATTTGTATATTAAGTGAATTAAATCAATACCTTACTGTTTTATCTATTAATGTTATTTTAAAGGTTATACTTAATTTAGGTATAGGATATGTCTCTAAAATCTTGAACGTAGTAATTTACTTTAAAAAGTATGTGGGTTTATTATAAATGAAAATTATGAATATAAGATATCAAATAAGTAGGTAATCATTAAGACATTGTGGCAACACCGCTTGGCCTTCAAAACGTAGTGTGTTTTTAATAAGTACCTAAGTATTGCTCTCGTAATTATAATACTTTTTAATTATAATAATAATTATTGTTATAAGAATGTAAAAGAAACATTTTATCGCATGACTTATTATAAATTGGAACTTATTATCAATAAAATATTTAAGAATGTTTATAAATCACCTTTTGCCTCTCTTACTTTATGCAATATGAGTGTCGTTTTAAAAACGTTTTGTGAATTAATAAAATGATTGTATATTTATCCAATTATTATTATTTTTTATTCTTCTATGTTTTATTAGTAGCTAAGTAGCCTCTCTCTCTCTCTCTTTCTCTCTGCAACAGCCTTGGTGGTGAATTGGTCGCAAGATCGATTGCCGATCATGAGGCTTCTGGTTCGATCCCCAGGTCAACCAGTGATATTCGATTTTTCCATTAGGAATTATCTCAATAAAAATCTGGATCTGTGCCCGGTAGATGGCAATTAGCTCGCTCCCAAAATAAGTACCTAGTAGGTATTTATGTTGGGTCAAAATTAGTAACTAATATAGACTGGGTACACCAGAGGTGTATCCAATCTATGTATTTTATATGAACTAAAATTCGTTTGGTTCACCGCGTTCGGCTCGGATTAGATGTGCGTTAAACTTATGTTGGTATTACGTTTACCTACTAATAATAGTAATAATAATATGGGACAACTTCCACACACGGTCATCTAGACCCAAACTAGGCTAGAAGCCTGTCCTATGTTAACCAGATGACTGATATACATACTTATATAAGCTTATAACACCCAGACATAGATCAAACAGACATGTTCATACACACAAATGTTTGACCTGGCCGGAGATCGAACCCGGGGCCTGCGGCACAGAAAGCAGCGTTACTACCATCTGAACCAACGAGGCTGTCGACTTATAAATTACAGTGACATCTATCAACAAATACCTGTACTCTTTGAGATGCACTTATTTTCATTTTGCTTCTCCACCATAGATGGCAGGAGTAAAGTTATTAATCCTCTTAAAAATATATATGTTTTTTTTTTATTCTACAAACATTTCTTTTACAAGATTACCTGTGTACAAATTTGTACATGAATTTTGATTATATTATAATAATTTTGTTGTTTTTAGCTCTCAAGGAATTAAAATGCCAGTAAAATAAAATGAACAATGAATGAACAGAGTTATGGATAATATTATCTGTGAAGCTGTGATACCATATAACCAAACATACCCTCAACTAAAACTATCATTTATTCATCATCTCGGCCGTCGGTAATCCACTATTGAACATGGGCCTCCCCCATAAAGAGGGTTTTTTCCAATACTCGACACGCTTGGCAGGCGGTTTGTCGAGCGCAGTTTGATGGTTCTTTTCAGAGGACGCTGCTGCCCGTCCTCTGGATCTGTTAACCCTTAGCCGGCTCTTACGGCAACCACGGGTAGAGAGAGTGGAGCACTTTTCTGAAGCCGATAACTCCACGGCGGAAAACTATCATATATCAATATTAAATTAAAAAAAACCGCTTATTACATTAATTACTTTTTTTTGTTTTATTGTAGTTATGTTATTCTAAACAGCATACTCGTACCTACAATAATTCTATTTGTATCTGGATAATTTTAAGAATTTAATAGATAGTTGTAGGAATCTAATGGATAATTGTAAGAGGTAAGATAAAGGTAGGTATAGTCAGTATAATTTAATACACTGCTACTCGTAAGGACTTTAAATTGGCTTACTGTTGTAATTTAGTAATTTATTAATTTATAAACTGCTGTTAGGTCTTCCTAAGATTTATAAATAATATAATATTAGGGAGTTTATTATTAGTGAGCTAGATAAAATATATATCTATGTAAACGAGTAATTGACATTATATAATATATGATATACTTTACATGTTATCGAACGAAAGAAATATATTAAAAGTAAATTAAACATGAAAATAATAGTATTTTAATAAATTATCTTATAATATTAAATCGTGAATACAGGGGAAACGGGAAAATGTCAGTTACAAACTGGTCACACTACATAGGCTCAAGGCAAGTGGCTGGCAAGGAATTTTGAAGAAATAGAAAGAAGTAAAAAAGTCGCTAATTTATTCGAGACGGCGTCTTTATTTTGAGATTCAGTTGCCTAACTTTTACGTGAGTGTTTCGAAATATTACGTGGTGCCCTTGGATTACTGTATTCGATAAGCCGTGAACGTAACTTCATTGTAAAAATTATTGTAACCAAGTGTGAGAAGGGTAAGCATCTTTTTTTCTATTATAATTAATGACGTAGGTAAACTTTAAAAACGGCATTTTAATAAATCATGTTGCAAACATGAAAGTTTTATAAAATTTAACATTCAAATCTTAAAACCACTACTAAGACGTGGTATTGAAGAAGATTTGTAAAAATTTTCATATATTTTTTTAATTTTCAGAGGGCCAACCATCCAATATGGGTGACCAACAATTTTTCCTGAAATGGAACGATTTCCAGACAAATATGGTTACATCCTTCAGACATTTGAGGGATGAGAAGAGTTTTACAGATGTAAGTGTATCCTTCATAATATTGTGATTGTTTTTGTGTACAAACAGTTGGTGTTTAATAATATTATAGGTATTATTGTTATGCTTAACCTCAATCTGATGAAAAAATACCTGTTTATTTTCTTATCCATTAACAAATTGCTTATTGTAAAGATTTATAATTATAATTGAAATATAACAAAATATTCCACCAAAAATAAAGCATTTTTGGATATTAATATATAGTTTAAACAGCTAAATTGGTCAGGCATTAATATAATTAAAAAAATAATCATTAAATCTCAGTTCATTGTCAATTATTTATATATTATCATTAGTAGCTGTGCCCTGCGGTTTCACCCACCTAGTCATTGTTCCTGTGTTAAAGTGTGTTCCTGTGTGTGGGTAAAAGTACCATATGTGTTAATCCAGGGCACACCCCGGACACTACTCAATCCCACAGAAAAGCTGTGCTATAACTACATACTACACAGACACTGCACACATGGAGTTTTGTACACATGAAAGAGTGTGCGTGAGGTGATTTCCCATAGAAGCAGGGCTCGTGGAGAGCGAAAGCCAATTGGTGGGCAGAGGACAGTGACCATTCTATACATAGTCACTCTATACATGTCTGTTTGATCTGTGTCTGGGTGTTATAAAATCGTATTTAAGTATGTATATCAGTTATCCGGTTACCATAGTACAGGCTTCTAGCCTAGTTTGGGACCAGATGACCGTGTGTGGAAGTTGTCCCATATTATTATTATTATTATTATTATTATTATTATAGTATTATTATCTGTTCTGTGTCCAGGGTCTTAACTATCTACATACTGATTTCAGCCCAATCAGTTCAGTAGTTGTGGTGTGAGTGAGTAACAAACGTCTATCCATCCTCACAAACATTCGCATTTTTAATATTAGTAGGATACTTTTTTCTGTGTAAGAGAGAAAAGTGCTTTAGACATTAATAAATTTGTTATGTTTTAGGTGACTCTGGCCTGCGAGGGGCAGACATGTAAAGCTCATAAAATGGTGTTATCAGCTTGTAGTCCTTACTTCAAAAGCTTATTAGAGGTAATATAACTTTAATCCATAAAGTCCGGTTGGCTCAGTGATGACTCTGCTGCAGGTCTTGAGTTTGATCCCTGGGCAGATCAAATATTTCAGTGCATGAGCATGTCTGCTTGATCTGTGTCTGGCTGTTATACATCCATACATAACATCACACATTTTCCGCAAAGGTTAAGTCAGAAATTAGCAAAAAACCCACTGGATGAGAGAGATGAGGTGAAGCGCCTGCCTGAAGCGATGGCACATCATTGCACTTGACCAGAGAAATTAACAAAAGTCAATAATTGTTTCTATTAATTGTAATAGCTCCAAGTAACTCTCAACTATCCTTAGAATAAATCTTATAAAGGCTGCAGAGCCGATTGCAGATAGCAAGGAGAGGAAAGGAAGGTTAAGTAAGGTGATTGCTTGTCTATACAAAGTGAAAATGCACAAATATGAAGAAACTGAATAATTTTCCACTCAATTTTTTCTGGATGGCTCTGGATCTGGTCCCAATTTGAATGAATGAATGAATGAACTATGTTGGACAACACTGCACAAAAGACATAAAACTAAAACACTCATAAATTAAAAATAAAAATAAAAACAAAACAGATAATATAAGAATATTAATAATAAAAGAATAAAATCATAAATGTGTGAAGTTCATAGTCGCGTCGTGCAGTGTCGCCCGAATGGGTGCGAGCTCAGCATGTGTTGCAGACAGACAAGTCAGCAACGCTGATTTTCAGCTCGCACCTTGACGTGACGACACAAACTAAGCTATTTGCGTGAAAACATATTTGGTTAATGAAAACCTTACAGTTTTTCATATGAAAATTGTAAAAGAGTAGGTTATGTTAGTGTTTTATTATATATATAAAAAACCATATGTAAACATACATATTTTATACAAACTATTGAGTGGGAAAATTATTCCCTGTTCATATTTGTGCATTTTCACTTTGTATAAACCAGCAAGCCTTTGTATGGTCCTTAAATCAGATGAGCACATTCTCACAGTAAACATACATATACTTTGCCAGTTATGTTTTTTATTCCAATATTCAAATGTTTTTTATTCAAATTTAATTATATGGGACCATAACATACTAGCGAATTGCTATCGGACCTCTGCCTATCCCTTCGCCAAAAAGGCGTGATTATTTGTTATATTATAACTTTAACAGTCTTCTGGTTACCAAAGCTTAAGATCATAAGTTTGCGATCAGAAGAACTCATGTAAAACTGTTTTCTAAAATAGTAAAAACCAAATCAGCAGATGTAAGTATTAGGTAACTATTTAAGCCATAATTATGATAACAAACTACTTGATGCAATAACACAGGATGTTATGTGCAATGTTGTGTTTAACCAACTAGATAACTTAATGAAGGATGTTTGTCAAATAATAATCTGTAGGTAACGTAATTGGTCCAGTCTTACTATTTATTATAAAATTCGTAACAATTTGAGACCTACACTGTTAAAAAGGTCTTTCAGAATGTAATAAATTGATATAGAGCACAACTCTATCTAATGGAAGAAAAAAGTTATTGGAGTTTGAAATATGAGAATAACTCATGTAAATGTGATGCGGAGGTGAGATGTTTTACACATAAAATAGTTAGAATCCTTAAAAATGTAATATTTTTTTTAATGGCAGCAGGAGGATTGAAAAGTTGTTTAACAAAATATTCTAAAAGGCTTGTGAATTCAAGTGCCCAGGCTTGTAACGGCTTATGAACATTCATTAGAAAGGTTAGAAAGGTCTTCTGATAATGTAATAAAACTTTAAAGAACCTATGTAGCTTGTGGGAGTAAATTTATAATTTTAAATAATGTATCCGTCGGATTATTAATGCATCATTTAGGGAAAGGAGTAAAAATTCCCGTAGACACTTAGAAACATATTATTATGATGAATCTCTTAGTTTGTCTGCATGCGCATCAAATATCAAAGTACCGAGCTGCGCTTCATGCGCCCGTAGCGGCCGCTCAAGCGCACATTTTGCCAATGACGCTACTTTTTTTTTTATATAGTGGTATATGGGACCGCTTTCACACACGGTTATCTGGATCCAAACTATGTAGAGCCTGTATTATGGTTATCAAAAGACTGATATACATACTTATATACGCATTTAACAACCAAACTCTTATCAAATATCACGTAGTGGGCGGATGCTCGACTGCCAATGACTGCCTCGGTGGCGTAGTGGGCGGATGCTCGACTGCCAATCAAGAGGTCCCGGGTTCGATCCCCAGGTCAGGCATAGTGCTAAATATTGGATTTTTCCATTAGGAATTATCTCAATAGCTGCCTGGAGTCTGGAACTGTGCCCGGTATATGGCAATAGGCTCGCCCCCTATTACATGGGACCAATAACATACTGGCGAAATGTGGGTGTATCTACTATGGGACTGAGTCCTGGGTACACCTCTGCCTACCCCATCGGGAAAAAGGCGTGAATGTATGTTATGTTGTCTCTTATCAAACAGTCAAGCTCATACGCACAGATATTTGCGGCTAAGAAGGCAGAGTCACTAACACAGCCAACCGGCCAGTTTAAATTATATATAAAGTTTAAGTAAAGTATTATGTTTTTGAAGACCTAATGTAATAGGTCTGAAGTTATTTACAAGGGTTTGGCGAATTATGAGGTAGGCGAGCAAAGTGTAGGATTTTGGTTTACATACATACATACAGTCACGCCTTGTTCCCGTTGGGGTAGGCAGAGACTATTTCTTTCCCCTTGCTACGATCCTGACATACAACTTTCGCTTCTTCCACTTTCATGACATTCTTCATGCATGCTCGTCGGTTGTTGGTACTTTTGACCTGGCCTTTCCTAAAGATAACATCAACTTGTTCATGAAAGGTACGCCTAGGTCGACCCCTACCGACTTGACGATTCACACTAGCCTTATAAATCTTTGTCAATCAATTTTGGTTTAATAACTTTTTATTCCTTTTAGTCGTAGCTAAAAGGTTAAAATTGGTTTTCATTCATACAGTAAAATATTAAGTTTATAAAGATTATTCAGCGGTATAGACTTCAAGTCACCTTTGACAAATTCAAAATGTGTGTTTATTATATTTCCAAGTCTCACTCAACTTCTTTCCCCCATTATTCGACATTTTTTTCTTAAGCATAGAACTTTTTTTTCAAAAGTACCTTTTTAGAACCTTGTTTCAATCGTGCTTGCAGGAGAATCCATCAAAACACCCGATAATAATCCTAAAGGACGTGTCATACTTGCACCTGCAAGCTATACTCGAGTTCATGTATGCGGGCGAGGTGAACGTGTCCCAGGAACAACTGCCGGCGTTTCTCAAGACTGCTGCACGATTGAAGGTATACTTCACACTGACCTCTTTTTTTATGATAGTGAGTAACAAGACGAGCAAATCAGATGCCTGATGGTAAGCATCATGATTGCACATATCAGACACAGTGCCACCCAGTGTTTTAGAAAATTACCTTTTAAGAGGAAGCTGTAGTGGTAGGCCTCTTTTGCAGGGGGCCGCCTGGGGAAGTACCACACCTTTGACAGTTATTTGTCCACCAAGCAGTAATGTGCAAACATTATTGTGTTCCGGTATGAAGGGCAATGTTACCAGCGAAATTACTGGGCATGATGAGATTCAACAACTCATATCTCAGGGTGACAGGCGCAGTGCAGTGCCGCGCAGAATTTTGAATTTTAAAACACTGGTTGGCACTGTGTCTTATATGGGCAATCATGATGCTTACCATCAGGCACCTGATTAGCTCGTCTTGTCACTCACTATCATAAACAAAAAGCTAACTGATTTCCAATAACCCTATGTATTTTGTTTGTTTCAGGTGAAAGGCCTGGCCGAGCCGCCACCGCAGATGCCCAGCATTAAGCGAGAAGGCTAGCCTCACTCACACAAGTGCCCTAAAGACTATAGTGAACATAACATTGATCTAACACTGGTAAACACTTACAACAAACACTTACACACACTTTCCTTTACATTATTATTAGAAGTTGATCCAATATAAATCGGCCCTTGTCACAATAATCTTTCACATTAAACTGGTACATTTCTAGTCAAACTTAAAGGAAGAATTTACCAAATCTATGTATCGGATTACACGTTTATAAAAAAATATTACGTTTACTAAAAAATATATACATTACGTTTATTAAAAAATATAAACATTACATTTACTAAAAAATATATACATTACGTTTACAAAAAAAATTAAAAGGGTATTTTTTTATATGTAATGGAAATTAAAATGAGAGAAATGAGATATATAGTTTATTTCGTCTTCAAAATATCAGAATATAAAGGTATCAAATAGTTTTTCTACACTCTGAGGTAACAGGGGCATACAAAACATCGATTTGGTAAATTTTCCACAGGATTGTGTCAAACTGCTTAGAGGTCACGTTTCCCGTTAAGTTTGGCTAAGACAGTACTTACAATAATGTACTATATAAAATATAATGACGCAGTTTTACTCTAATGACTAAAATAGTTGTGGAATAATTTTAAATCTCATTTTGGACATATATAACGCGTTAAAGGAAGGTGTAGTAATATATGAGAATCTACCCGTCAACCTAAGCTACTTTCAAAAGAAAGAATTGCTAAATTCTCATTAAAAAATTAACTTCTAATACAAATTTTCTGATCAGCTGATCCATTTTTACAATTCTTTCTCAGGGGAGTTTTTTAGTTTGACTGGTATAGCTCGACACAAAAGAGTAGAAATGGAACTAATTTAAAGTGTATGTGTTGATGAAATTGTTTTTACTCTTGTAAAAGACAGTGGTGCCCCCATTATTTTCTACTCTTTTGTGTCGAACTATATTTAACACCGCCTTAAGTACTACTACACGGTTTTTTAAACACGTTGTATAATAATACGACTGGGCAATCATAGAAACCCTTGTTTTTCACTAGTATTAAAAAATTTGCCTGCTATTCTATGGTCCTGCAAGCAGGACCTACAAACATTTTCAAATTTTTGCTCTGACTTTATGACTGTCCCTATTTCATATTCAGTTCCATTACTACTTTAGTCTTTTAGGTGACAGGCTTGCTTAATACCTTATTTTTTATTTGCACAGCAGTTGGTTTGACACGAAAATCAATGAGATTTTATATAAAGGAACGTTTTAGAAAACGCATTTTATATTTACAAGACGATCTTGAAGCAATATGTCCCAAGGGCCATCGGCACTCCATGCAATTTCCTTTCAACCAATGACAGCGTAAAGAATAAAACGCCATTTTATATAAAATCTTGTTGCTTAAAAGTAACTGGTAGATATTAACCAGGATCTCATTGCATTGAATTTGTGGATTGAGGAGAGATAAGTAATTTAATTTGATGCTGTATTTTAAGTGTTTCCCTGACTAAAGTGTAAGTGAATATTTTCATCTGCATTTATTTACTAAAGCACTTAAAATGCCGCTGTATGTTTTGTCTAAATTCTAAACTTATTATAATTTGACAAGTTTGTCAATAATTTTTATTTTTGTATTTTCTTATGAAATTATGGCAAAAACGCGTTTCGGTTGTAAGTCAACATCACGATGATAGTTTTATTTAAGTTTTATTTCTAAACTACTATTTTTATTAATTAGGAAGATGTAGTGGGAACGAAATTGCTTGATATTGACAGATTTTTAATTAATCTACAGCAAAAAAATTTTGAAACTACACAAATGAAAATAACTTTTTTTGCAATTTATTAATTATCTTTTTCAAGAATAATTCCCCACCGGCATCGATATTATAACCCCTTAATAAATAAGTTGTCAATAGGCATTAATTGGTGTGATAGCAAAGAAGCAATTCATTTATTAACTTGTAACAAAAATTTCGCACTTTTCACTCAATAAGTTACCTAACGCACCAAAGCTAAAATAGATCTTAAACCTTTTGTAATATACCACTTCTATAATATTAATATTTCTAATGAGACATAATAAACTTGACATCACAAAATATGAATAACTTTTTACATCATAAAATATGAATATATATTTTTTTAATTTTTGAAGAAATTATATCATCGTCATGGTTCTTCAAAGTTTGTATGAATGATGTCGACCCAAGCACGTTCGCAATTGTCTTTTCTGCAAATATGTTGAATTTTCTCTCCGTCATTTGAATTGCTGAATGGCGGTTGATAGACTGGTATGGCGGAATAAGACGTGACAGACGTCTTGTTCCGCCATACCAGTCTTATATGTGCGATAAGGGCGGAAGATAATGATGTTCACATAATTTGGTCTTTGTGGTCTCGTTAGATAACACTCGTAACATAATTATATAGAATTGCATTAATGCTACCACGTCAATGTCAGTTTTTCGCCAATGGTTGCCTTAAATGATAAAATATATATTATCATATCTATATATTATAATTATATGTTTGTATGTCTTTTTGATAAATGAAGGTTAGCTTCAGCGGCCGGTTGCAGGCTTCTGCATTAATTTCTGGGTTTTATAATAATATGTAAGTTAATCCGTAGAGCTTTACTAACTTTCACAGGATGAAGTGACGTCACGTATCCGGCTTGCAGTCGGCCGCGACATTGTACCTTAAGGTGATTGGACTGATATCATTTTACAAACTTTAAGGAGCCAATGACGATGATAGGAGAGACATAATTTCTTCGTTAGTGCTTTATTTTAAGTATCAAGTAATTATAAAGTGGCGTTTATCTAGTTATACGACAAAGAATGCGTTTTAAAACGGCAAATACTAGTAGGTATTTAAAGTTTTTCCTTAGGAATTCCAAAATTGTGATAAATACCTATTTGCCGTTTTAAACCGTATCTTTTGTAGTATAATTGGATAAATTCCACCTTATTATTACTTAAAATAAAACACGAATGAAGAAATTCGTCATTGTCATCGTCATTGGTTCCTCAAAGTTTATATGGGAAATGATGTGGGCCCAACCACCTTAAATAACTACTATAATTAACCTACATATATTAAGAAATCTCAATTCATTAAAATCGACATACAAAACTATCAAATTCATGATTTGTGAATAAAATATGATATTATGTTGTACTAGCGTGATTCCCGCGACTTCGTTCACGTGGGATTTTCTGGAATCCCTTTCTAATAAGAAAGGGATATCTTGTCTTCATGATGGGAACCTATGTGCAAAATATCAGCTCTCTAGCTCCAAGGGGCTGAGCGTTGTGAGTATGTCGGTCAATCAGTCAGGTCTTCGGTTTTCATATAGAGATTAATATGTACACAATACCCTCTGGTATTTTATATTTACTTATGGCAATCAGTAAAGCAATGTAAACTTGAAGTATTTTAATGTTTTATTCTAAGACAACCCAGCAAATCTAAGAAGTAACGTTTGACGTTTCATCTTTTCAAGCAATTTTCGACAATTTTTCACAAAATTTCTGTAACCTTCTCCGTAAAACCGTGAAATTATGAATTTTATCACGAGATGAAAAAAGAGTTAAACATATCTTCTTAGATTTGCTGGACTGTAATTTTCGAGTTGTGTTTTTGATAAAGATAAAGGCGTGTATTCACTAGATTATGTGAATACAAGGCTTTAAGACTCAAAAATTTTAGAACCTAGTATTTCATGTCTGCTGCTTTTTAGTAATAAAATCAAGCGTTCACTTGCTTTCTCGAACTTTTAATAAATATTAGTTGTAATAGGTGCGATTTCCATGATTTTGATAATTGTATTATAGTATTTTTTATTAAGAGTCAGTTGCACCAATTTTTACAATAAGTTAATAAAACCCTCATTTCTCTGGTTGTACCAGACCTATAGGTACATACCTAAAGGTATATTTATACGTTAATCGTTAACGTTATTATTGACGTCATTTTGTTAAGCAAAAGAATACTAACTATAACCACGAAAAAAGCGACACATCTCCCCCCAGCTTGCGACGAGGCAGTAACGCCCATAAGCCTTTGTCTAGCGATACCAACGCACAACGCTGAGGCATGCGGTATACGTGTGTCGTACACATAATCGTATGAAAAACGTCCAGGATGGTCTTTTGTTCCGTTGCAGTGTGCGTCAGGTGAAGGGCAAGCGCGGGGAAGCGGGGAGCGGGTACTTCGCACACTGCAGCGTCGTACGTATAATAGACGTACTACTTTGGTAGCTTCGGCAAAATCAACTGACCACTTCTTCGCACAGAGAAACGCTGCCTCATGACACTCCATCGTGACGTTGCGCCGCGTTGTGCGTTGGTAGCGCGAGACCATAGGTTACGCTCGCACACATTTGACGCGTGTACACACACATGTTTTCTACGTAGTATTAGTAAGCTATTACGCGCGGGTGATTGTATGTAGTGAAGGGGGTCTGTTAAATGGTGCCACACGTAATATAGGCTAACCAGAGATATGAGGATTACTGTCCTTAGGCCTTATATGTTTAATGTAGTTTTTATACATAAATTCGGCACAATCTCGGATTTTTTTAGGCTACTGTTTTCGTTTTTTTACGCTGCGTAAGTAAATCTGACACATTAGTTTTTAGTGTTGAGATTTTATATAAAAAGAGATAAAGAGCATTATGTTAAATGCACTGTATTTTGACAAATCTAATATGCTACCAGGCTTGTTTTTAGACTTGTTTCAGACGTAACACAACCATACCTCATCGCATGGTCAAAATGTGGTCAAGCAGTGGTTGCGTGGGAATAGTGTCACTGTAGTTTTTTTACATTTGCGATGCTGACAATATGGGTTGTCCCATATGAATTGACTCGAGCAATGTTATTGGGGTTACCCGTTCTGTTAAGAGTTTACGAGTATAAATTCATATAACAAAAACAAGCCTTAGTGTAATTATTGACGGATGACGTCGCTAAAAATGAAGTCTCATTGAACTATCCTGTCGACTTCGCCACTAACTTGAGTTTGGTATAACTTATATTTTCTTACATTAAATACTAACATACATTCACTAACGTAACCGTTATAATATGTGTAATATTAGAGAAATGTAAAAATGTAAATCAAATATTTTTAGATGAACAGTTAACGTGCTGAGTAATCACTGGTGAATAGTTTGTAATGATTGAAATTACGAAAGATTGTAATTTTAGATAATACAGATTAATTACAGTAATCTTGCTTTTTATTTATATAATAGTCACAACATGGCAATGGGCAGGGCACATAGCACGTAGAACTGATGGCTCGAATGGAGACCACGGACCGGCAAGCGCAGCGTAGGACGTCCACCCACAAGGTGGACAGGCGATCTGATAAGACGACAGGAACACGATGGAGGCGGGCCGCTTACAACCGGACTGAATGGAAATCTATGGGGGAGGCCTATGTTCAGCAGTGGACGTCCTATGGCTGAGATGAAGATGATGAGTCACAACATAACATCACGCTTTTTTCTCGAAGGGGTAGGTAGGTGTGTACCCAAGACCCAGTAGGTACGGTGGACCTAAACTTAGCCAGTAGTAATAATTATGTTTGGTCTCACATATAGTACGTGCGTTTTATCTTGACGAGTCTGATCATAGGCTCTGCGAACTTCAGCACATGAAAAGTCGTGAAGAAAACTGTTAATATTAAGATAGAACTAAACCCGACATTACATTTACAATAAACATTTGTTTATCTGGGAATAACATCCTCGTTGGCTCAGATGGTAGTAACTCTGCTTTCTGTGCCGTAGGGCCCGGATTAGATCCCCAGCCAGGTCAAACATTTGTGTGCATGAACATGTCTGTTTGATCTGTGTCTGGGTGTTATAAGCTTATATAAGTATGTATCAGTCATCTGGTTACCATAGTACAGGCTTCTAGCCTATTTTGGGACTAGATGACCGTGTGTGGAAGTTTTCCCATATTATTATATTAATAACTATGTTTTCTTCACGAGCTACATGGCTGAAGTTCGCAGAGCCTATTGATCAGACTCGCCAAGATAAAACGACCGTACAAGGGGGAAGCTAGCCTATTGCCTTCACCAGGCACAGCTCTAGACTTCAGGCTGTCATTAATTTAATTCCTAATAGAAGAATTCAATACCGGGGTAAATAGGGATAAACTGGTCATGTTTAAATTTCCCCAACAGCATCTTTGGTGTCAAAAAATCAAAAATCAATCAAAATCATTTATTCGCAGGAATGTAGGTACAAAAGTTCTTAATTAGTCCAAATAATAATAATGCCAGTACATTCTACCTCCTAAAGGCGTGCGAAATACATTAATTAATTATAAAAACAATTTTAAATCATCATTAATAAAATGCTTAGGTAAACCATAGATGTCATAATAATAATGTCAAAATTTTATGTCAAAATAACGAATATAATAATTGGAATTAATAAACTATTCAATAAACTTTATTCGTGAGAAAATCATTCACAGAATAGAAGCACTTCTCTAGCAGATACTTATGTAGTGACTTTTTAAACATAATATAGTTTAAATCCTTCATTTCTTCTGGAAGTTTGTTGAAGATTTTACCTGCCATATAGTGAGCATTCCTTTGAAGGGATAACTTACAACGTGGTAGAACAACTAGATTGTCCGTTACAGCTCGGTGTTGGCGAAGGCGGAGCTCATGATGCCTTCCAAATAAATTCGGGTTTGTTTTTACAAATACGGCACTTTGTTCAATGTATAGGCTTGGGAGAGTCAAAAGTCTCAGCCTTTTAAAAAGGGGTCTACATGGCTCTAGGTAATGTGTGCCACAAATAGCACGAATGCACTTCTTTTGTGCTCGAAACGCCCTATCTTTTTCTACTGCGTTGCCCCAGATAATTAATCCATACTGTAAGATTGAGCTTACGTAGCCGTGATATGCCTGGACTGCTGCTTCCTGGGATACCACTTGTCTTATTCTTTTAAGTGCAAACACAAACCTATTTAAGCGCAGACATATGGAATTTATGTGAGGCTTCCAGTTACAGAGATTATCAATTTCTATTCCCAGAAATTTAGTAGAAATTGTCTCTTCTATTGTTTCCATGTCATATTTAACATCAATATTAACATGTCTAGAATTAATTGTCCGAAATTGTATCAATTTAGTCTTTGATAAGTTAATTTTAAGATTATTTTTAGTCAACCAATTTATTACATTTGCAATTGTCTTATTAATTTCAATGTCAAGTTTAGATATGTCCTTACATTTTACCACTATAGTTGTGTCGTCAGCAAACAGCGTTGTGTCATATTGTGTTGAAGAGGGTAAATCATTAATATATAGAAGAAATAGTATAGGTCCAAGAATACTTCCTTGTGGGACCCCATATTGGTTGACCCTGTATTCTGACCTGTAAGTGAGTTTCTTTGATTTCTCGGACATACTTGAGATCTCAGTGCATTGTCTTCTGTTTTGCAGATAGCTAAAGAACCAATCATACGCTGCGCCCCGGATTCCATATTGGTAAAGCTTTGAAAGCAGTTTTTCGTGATGCACCAAGTCGAATGCCTTACTCATGTCAAGGAACAGGGCCACTGTATGAGCTCCACTCGTAAGGCCATCTATTATAGATTTTACTACTTGAAAGATCGCAGCTGTAGTTGATCTGTTTTTTCTAAACCCGTATTGATCAGGAGATACAATATTAAATTTCTCTAAGAAGTCTAATAGCCTTTTCAACATAATCTTCTCAAAAACTTTAGATAGAATAGGGATCAGAGTGATTGGTCTATAGTTATCTATATCTTTGTGATTTCCTTTTTTAAAAATTGGTTTGATTATCGATTTTTTAAGTCTTTCTGGAAATAAACCTTCCACAAAGGAAAGATTAATAATGTGACATAGCACTGGCGCTATCGAAACAGCACATCTTTTAATAAGCCATGTAGGTAACTCGTCGTATCCCACTGCTCTTGAATCATTGAGCGATTTAATGACCCTCAGAACTTCATCTGTAGTAGTTGGGCTCAGAAAGATACTACGAGGACAACTGTTTTCGATATTGGTGTTTGGATCTAGGCATGGGTTTACTTTGTTCGTCATATCAATGAAATGATTATTAAATACGCTTGGGATCATTATCGCATCTGTGTAAAGCTGACCTTGGTGTTGTATTTCCTCGATATTGTCGTTGCCCGTTTTCTCCGCCATTTCATGTGTTTTAATAAGATCCCACACAGCCTTGCATTTATTTTTGCATTTGAATAAATACTTCTTGGACTCTATCTTATGCGCATGTGAAATACATTTTTTGAGTACTTTAGCGTATGCGTAGTATTTATCCTTCTGATTTTGTCGATTGTGTCGCGCTCTGTTGTATGTCGCATACATTTTCCTTTTTACCAAGCAACTCCTCTTCAGACCTTTAGTCATCCATCTCGATTTTTTGGCGGATCTAGTCACTTTTATACATACTTTCGGGAAGCACAATCCAAAAAATAGAGTTAACGTATCGTGTAGTAGGTTAAAAGTATCATTTGTTAGCTGTCCCTCCAGTATCTCATCAAATGATAGTGCCTCTATGCACTCTATAAATTTCTTAGTGTTTGAAGAGCTAAAGTCTCTTCTTTCCTCGTGCCATATCAACTTTATTACATTGAGCTTTAATGGGAATTCCAAAAATTGGCCAGTATCGTGATCTGACAGTGCAAGGGTCTGAGTGAAACCTTTAGCGGCTGGGATATTGCTCGCTATGTGATCTATGCACGATGATAACCTTGTTGGGCCATTAATATGTAGAGACAAATTGTAGTTCGATAACGTTTCTGTTAATAATTGAGAATATTTATTATTTCTTAAAATGTCAATATTAAAATCACCACATAATATAATTCGTTTTTTATTACCAATTTTTGTGAGCACTAGGTTTAATTTATCAATAAAAATGTCAATATTAGAATCAGGAGTACGGTATATACAGAGAATAACTAAATTATTCTTTTTCATTTCAACCGCACAGCATTCAAAGTGTTTTGCCTGCGCAACTTCGTCAAATAAACTCAGTTTAGAGCAGGCTAAATTATCTGCTACCAATATGGCTACTCCGCCTCGTTTTTGATGAGCTCTACAAAAAGATGAAACTAATTTGAATTTTGGTATTACTATATTTTTTTCATCTCCTCTCCGAACAAACGTCTCTGTTAGACATAAGACATCAATTGTTCTACCACCGTCTTTAAGTTCCCTTAATATTGCGTCAATATCGTCTAATTTGTTTAGTAGCCCAGCTATATTTTGATGTAATAATGTAGAGTTTATGTTAGGGACGAAAACATTTTGCCTGAGAGGATTTCTGGGAATTTCGTACAGATTGTTTTTGAAAATAGTACGGGATTGTCCCTTTAGGTGCCGTATAACCATTATTATCATCACATAATGTTCTTTTTAAGGTGTTAGATGGGTCTTGTTTTTTAAAGTAGTATGGGATAGTCCCTTTTTGTGGTTGATTCCTATTTTCATAAAGCAAATTCGAGACAGTGTTTTCTTCTGTGAATAATTTCCTACTACAGTTTCTCAGTGGGTTATTTTTGGCCAGTTGCTTCCTTACATTCATGCTACAACTGCCAAAAGTCAAAAATTGCTTTTTATATTCTAGACTATCAATTATTGTATTAATTTTAGCAGTGAGATTTTGTATAAATGATCTATTATTATTATTATATAAAGACTCAAATTCAATGTATTCACAATTAGAGAATTTTTGAGTCACGAGTTTAATAGTTTGATTTAGTAAATGCTCATTCAAATACATATTGTGCATTACTGGTACAACTAAAACATGAGCTTTACATAATTTGTCAAGTGCTATACTAAGTTCACACACGACTTTATTGGGATCAGAGTCATGGCTTCCCACACCTAGTACTATCCAATCCTTATCAGTTAGCGTTTGGTGGACAGTCTTACTCGTTGTTAATATATGAGAGCATGGTGCGTTACTTTTGATGAATGCAGTTGTTTGGTAGACATCATTCCACTTATTGCTCCTAGATTTAATTAACGCCGCTGATAGACCTACCAGGTGTTCGTCGCCTAAGATAATAATTTTCTTCTCGGTACTGCATTCCATAATATCCTTTTTTGGTCTCTCCTCCTCGTTTTTAGTTATCTCTTCCATCAGCTTATCTTGAAGAGAGTCAACTAAGTTGTGAAGGAAGTTTATCTCGTCTTTAGCTTGCTTTAATTTGTGTTCATAGTCTGCAATGTCCTGTTGAAGTCCATTAACTGCTTCTTCGAGCTGTCTATCCTTCTCAACCGTGCTACGTCTGGGCGGTGTGAAGAAAGAAGTCGTGGAGCATTGTAGGGACAGCCTTTTCTTCTTGTTGGTTGGTATGGTACGATTGTTGCACTGGGGCGTTATACAGAGGGATTTTAGCATATTATTTTCATAAGTTAATTTAGTAATTTGTCGCATGTGTTCGTTATTTTCTAATGATAAGTTTTCTATTTCATTTTGAGCTTTGGCGAGTTCAGTCCGAAGATGTTCAATGTTTTCATTTAATTCGTGGATGGATGTTGAATCAGTAACAGTGAAGTCTACACTTTTAGACATATATGATTCTGGAATATTATTTATAGATAATTCCTCAGAAAGGTCCCCGGTGAGTATATCCGCATCCAAGGTACTTACAATGTCACTCGCAGGTGTACCTAACATGCTTGTTAAATCATCCTCAGTGTTTAGTATTGTGTCAGATGTTTCAGAAATATAAGTGTTAATTGGTGTAGACCAGGGTGTCGTTTCAATAGAAGTAGTGGGGGTTATATTTTCACCAGGTTCAGAGGTAATTTCAGGTATCGTTCTGACCGTAAGACTTGTGTCTTGTTGCTGAGGACTGAGCCTATCTGAAACTTCTTGTTCAATGCATAACTTGCATTTAATGTTTTTTCTGGATTCTGCATTCTTAAGGCGATACAATTTTTCGGGATATCCTATGCAGTTGAATTCATAATTTTTTTTACATACTGCACATAAAATCGTTTGTTTTGCATCAACTTCTTTTTTACACTTATAACAGGTAACTAATAACGCCCTCCTGCGGGTCATTATGTACTTAGTTGCTTTCTTGCCCGTTGACATAGTGCCCCTTAAAATAGATGTCACTAGTAAACAGTCTTCAGTGTCTACTCGTCAATAGATGTCGCTATTTCGAAGATTTAACTGTCTAATCGATATTAAGCGATTATAATCGACTAAGAGTCATAGCGGTCTTTCATAAGGACGATTTAATCGACTATTCTGATGGTCATAGATAAGTCAATTTGTCTATGGTCTGTTGTTGATGTTGGTAGACATGGATTGTCAGACTTTATCTAATGTCAATATCAGCTGATACTGATCTGCAATAATCAGCTCTAATGCAGCGGCGTCGTTTCAGAAAACATTGAAAATCGTACTCACGTTAAAAGTGCCGTGTGAATTTCAAAATGTGCGTTCACCGTTACTCAGCACTGCAGCAGGAGTGTTTCTGCAGTTTTTCCAGCAAAACGCACTATGCTATATTGCATTGACTCACGGTAAAATATCGCCCGAGGTCAGTCCTCTTACACTTAAGACACTACTTGAATTGTTGGAAATTCGTTATTCAAAATACTAAAGACATGAAAGTTTTAATGTTGGGAGGTAATAAAACACGATCAGTGTATACTATTTACCCCGTTTTCGGTACTTTTTTTGCCTGACCTTGGAATCTGGGACCTCATACTTGGCAGTAACGCTTGGAATCACTACGCCACTGAGGCAGTCTTACTTTATTTTTTAGTAACCTATAACATAATTATTATTATCACAAAGATTTCCAGCGAATCAAAACAAGAAAAAAGCATTTTATGATCAACATTTATTTATTCCAATAAATATTATAAGTATACTTTAAAAGTAAATAAAAAATAATATTGTGTAACAAATAAAATTATTTCTTTGGATAACATAGCACCGAGAGAGTTAAATAAAAATCTAATTTATTTAAATAATGCGATAGGAATGATGCGTTTCGATAGGTACTTAAATAATATTCGACATCTCATCAAATGTTTGTTTATAATATGGTTACAGTCAAAATTCTTAGTTAGTCAA
This sequence comes from Hemistola chrysoprasaria, assembly GCA_947063395.1. Classification (NCBI taxonomy): domain Eukaryota; kingdom Metazoa; phylum Arthropoda; class Insecta; order Lepidoptera; family Geometridae; genus Hemistola; species Hemistola chrysoprasaria. The sequence goes on along the minus strand of OX346733.1, from coordinate 5,237,262 downwards.
AAGTACTTTTGACTAGTTTGCTTAAAAGTAGTTTAACATAACATTTACGGTAAGTGTGTCCAGAATTTACATTAACATACATTCACAATGACACTTATAAGAATTTTAATGTAAATATTTGAATATTAACACTATTTACTTCGTTATTATATACTTAGCCTAATTTAGATTGAAATATTGTTGACGAAAAGTACGTATTGTTGTGTGTATTATGGTAAATGGTATGATAAGCTCATTGATAATAACATAATCGAATCGAACCTAAGACCAACGAGGCAGAAACTAACTAAAGACAAAATTAGTTTAGACCTTTTTACCTACAAGAACTGTCAATAAAATGTCAATAAAAACTTGTTCTGACCAGGCAAAACGCTTTTAAATAGACTTCTAATTTTAAAGCGAGTTTTGTCTAGTCAAAAAGACATATGACACGTTAAGAGTTTTGACTGCGACATATTATTACAAATTAAATAAATAATTATTATACATTTTAAAGTAACAAGAGAAAAATGGAATAAGCATAAAATAGCTTAAACAATAAAACGTTCTACTATAGTAGATATATCGCTGGTTAAATGCTTTGGTAGTTTTTACTTTGGTCTAGGTACACATAAATATAAAACACAAGAATATAATGGCAACATATATAGGAACATCTAAAACTTTTGGTATATAATAAATATTGCTAACAATTTTTTTCCAACATGGCACAAAAAATACTTAATACTATTTGGGGCTGTAAGTATGCAGCGCGGCTCTACCTTTTTAAGTTAACGTGGTTGGGCTGACTACATGTCCTTTACAAACTTTGAGGAACGAATGACGATAGAATAGATATAATTTCTTAATTAGTGTTTTATCATCATCATTGGTTCCTCAAAGTTTGTATGGGAAACGATGTTGGCCCAACCACCTTAATATTCTGGAATGTATTTGTGAAGTGTAAATACTTATACGGAATTATATTATTTTGACAGTACTTATTCACTATGTTATTTAAAGGAGTGTTCACATCTGGCTACGTGGCTTGATAAGTGAAGTCTATGGCACAACCAATAGATTTTGCCTGTGCGGATCTATTTAAATCAATAACTTGACATACAATCACGCCTTTTTACCGAAGGGTATGGCAAAGGTATACCCAGGGCTCAGTCCCATAGTAGGCACACCCACATTTCGGTATGTTTTTGGTTCCATGTAATATGGGGAGAGCCTATTGTGATCTATTGGGCACAGTTCCAGATTACAGGCAGTTATTGAGATAATTGCTCATGGAAAAATCCGATATTTAACACTTTGTCTCACCTGGGGATCGAACCCGGGACATCCTGATCGGCAGTGGAGCTTGCGCCCACTACGCCTCCAAAGCAGTCTTAATCCATATCTGTGATCAATATCTATATTTATTAATAAATGTAAGCAAGAAATATCATAATGTTTGTCATTTTGGTGTCGCTACGTTTAGCCAGATGTGATCACTTCTTAATCGCATACCCGCGCGACGGGGAACTATCTGGGGGATCTTGCGACCTATTTGATAATAAGACCAACTAAAGTCCATCAAATCTAAGAAGTACCGGACATACGGTTCAGTATCAAACGCAGCTTAGTGATTTAATATCCAAGATTCTAGAATCTTGATCCGATCAAGATAAGTAGAGAGCTAGTTTTCTCTAGTTATCTTGATCCGATCAGGATAACAAGAAAGCTAGTTTTTTCTAGTTATCTTGATCCGATCAAGATAACTAGAATCCGATCAAGATAACTAGAAAGCTAGTTTTCTCTAGTTATCTTGATCAGTAATATTCAAACTGGCTCTATCGACTAAGTAATTTGAACGACATAATTTCTCAAAATACAACATTAAGTATAATAAATTTTTCGCTTCCAGTTAATTTTGCACGTATTAATTTAGCTGTCTGATTGTATAGCCCTATTATCTAGCACATTTTCAATCTCGCCGCGCCACAATGTCACCTACGAGCCTAACTCCTAAACCCATTCGGATGTCCACTCTGCCACCTCCAGGTATCCCTGCACATATCGTTCAAGGTCCTGGTGGCGCGCCACCCCAGCAAGCGATGCGACAACGACACGTCGGCGTAGTTCGCGGCGATATCCCCCGCGCGACGGGGGACTATCTTGTGGGGGATCTTGCGACCGGACTCCGCTTCGAAGGCGGCTATCATCTGGAGGACTGAGTAACCTGTGCCGGTACCTATACAAAAATAAACTCATAATTTTTGACAGCCTCGTTGGTTCAGATGGTAGTAGCTCTGTTTTCTGTGCCGCAGGCCCCGGGTTCGATCCCCGGCCAGGTCAAACATTTGTGTGCATGAACATGTATGTTTGATCTGTGTCTGGGTGTTATAAGCTTATATAAGTATGTATCAGTCATCTGGTTGCCAAAGTACAGGCTTCTAGCCTCGTTTGGGACCAGATGAGCGTGTGTGGCAGTTGTCCCATATTATTATTATTATAATTTTTATAATTAGTAACAAAATTAGTTCCAGAAGTACCCCAAAGCGATAAAAGTATGAATAATAAAATAATTTAAGCTTTTTGCGCGATTGGTACATTACAAGGAAATGCTCAAGTCTATCAACACCTTAAGGGATGCTGCTCTTTTATGAAGAATCGCATTAACGGGATGGCGACCGGAGAATTCCCCATACAAACGTTATAGTTAAATCATTTGAAATCGGACCATATTTTCAACATTTAATGACGTTATGCGGAATGAGACACTAGTTATCTAGGTTTATACTTATATTTTAGGTATTTTACCAATAATTTGGAGTTATTTTTGAAAATACCTATCTATAATCTGTTGTAGTGGTAGGCCTCTTTTGCAGGGGGCCGCCTGGGGAAGTACCACACCTTTGCCAGTTATTCAGCCGCCAAGCAGTAATTAACAAAAAGAATTTTGAATATTAAAACACTGGGTGGCACTGTGTCTGATATGGGCAATCATGATGCTTACCATCAGGCACCTGATTTGCTCGTCGTGTCACTCACTAGCATAAAAAAAAACTTGGGTTTTCATTATATTTCAGTCCAAAGTACATCTATATTGGATTGAAATATAATCAGAAACCTAGATAACTAATGTCTCATTCCGAATAACGTCATTAAATGTTGGAAATACGCTCTGATTTCAAATGATTTAATTATTACGTTTGTATGGGGAACTCTCCGGTCGCCGCCTCCTCAAAAGAGAATCTATGAAGTGTCAAAGTTAGTAGTCCATACTCCATACCCAAGTTAACAGCATGGAAGCCGCTAAAGCCGGGCTGTTTGAACAAGGCGACGGCCTTCAGATGTCCCTCGGCGAGGTCGCACACGTGTATATAGTCCCGGACGCCGGTGCCGTCCACCGTGCCGTAGTCGGACCCGAACACACTGAGCTCTGCCAGCTTGCCTACTGCTACCTACAGACATATATGGAACACTAGCTGTTGCTCGCGGCTTCATCCGCGTCGATCCAAATATGCAACATAATATATTGTACTGGTAGGCCTCTTTTACCACATCTTTGCCAGTTATTCATCCGCCAAGCAGTAATGTGCAAACATTACTGTGTTCCGGTCTGAAGGTCAATGTTACCAGCGAAATTATTGGGCATGACGAGGTTCAACAACTTATATCTCAGGGTGACAGGCGCAGTGCAGTGCCGCGCAGAATTTAGAATCTGTCCGATATGGGCAATCATGATGCTTACCATCAGGCACCTGATTTGCACGTCTCATGTGATTTTACACTGATGACGCTGCTGGCCGTCCGCTGGACCTGATAACCCTTAGGCGGCTCTTACAAACACGGGTAGATAGGACGGGGTTCTATTCTAAATCCGGTAACCTCACGTCGATTCCTTACTTATCGAAAGCTTAGTAATAGTACCTGTGATATGTACGGCATGAGATTGTTCGGTATTCCTATAGGGTCCTCTCCTATACGCCCGCTCGGATGTGCGCCCACCGGGTTGAAGTAACGCAGCGATATCACCATCCATTTCTGCAATGTGAAAGTGAATTTAAAATGTGAGGTTTAAATCTCCTTGTCAAAATTAAATTTGTGTGTATGATAGATAGTACTTACACTGTCACTAATACAGATATCCTTAAGCTAGTCCTTAAGGCCTCGTCCGTTAGGATGGGACTCGTTAATGGGAAGTTGAGAAGTAAAATGATACTTACACTGTCACTAATACAGATATCCTTAAGGACTAGTGAGGCCTCGTCCGGTAGGATGGGACTCGTTAATGGGAAGTTGAGAAGTAAAATGATACTTACACTGTCACTAATACAGATATCCTTAAGGACTAGTGAGGCCTCGTCCGGTAGGATGGGACTCGTTAATGGGAAGTTGAGAAGTAAAATGATACTTACACTGTCACTAATACAGATATCCTTAAGGACTAGTGAGGCCTCGTCCGGTAGGATGGGACTCGTTAATGGGAAGTTGAGAAGTAAAATGATACTTACACTGTCACTAATACAGATATCCTTAAGGACTAGTGAGGCCTCGTCCGGTAGGATGGGACTCGTTAATGGGAAGTTGAGAAGTAAAATGATACTTACACTGTCACTAATACAGATATCCTTAAGGACTAGTGAGGCCTCGTCCGGTAGGATGGGACTCGTTAATGGGAAGTTGAGAAGTAAAATGATACTTACACTGTCACTAATACAGATATCCTTAAGGACTAGTGAGGCCTCGTCCGGTAGGATGGGACTCGTTAATGGGAAGTTGAGAAGTAAAATGATACTTACACTGTCACTAATACAGATATCCTTAAGGACTAGTGAGGCCTCGTCCGGTAGGATGGGACTCGTTAATGGGAAGTTGAGAAGTAAAATGATACTTACACTGTCACTAATACAGATGTCCTTCATGATCTCCTCGCAGAAATACTTGGACTTGCCGTAAGGACTAGTGAGGCCTCGTCCGGTAGGATGGGACTCGTTGATTGGAAGTTGTTCGGGCTCTCCGTACACTGTACACGATGAACTGTATACTAGTCTATACACGCCGAATTTACGCATCACCTAAAAGAGTATAGTGTAAAGCAAAGTCGCTTGCCACGTCTTTCTGTCGGTATATCGGCTAACTCCTAAAACACGCAACGGATTTTAATGCGGTTTTCATCCATCTATCTATCAGATAATATGGACATTGTTTTACAACAGGCACTTCAAACATTCAAGGGAAATACGTGAAAAATCAATTTTAATATGAGATCGTATACCAATAATGGTATGGTATACGATAACGTGGAGTACGTATTATCTTCCCTCAAAATTGTGTTGTGCCTCTAAGGGCCCGTTTTTTGTTCGTTGGTTACGGTTAAGTTAACCACTAGTTAAACTAACAGTAGTTAAATTTCTAACCAATGTATCGTGTGGAAAAAAATAGTAAACTAGGGATGATAAAACGATATTTTCCGAATTTTAACTATTTGGCAAAAAATTATTAACCATTGCTTGACTTAACCAGTGATCAAAAAAGCCAGCCTAAGAAGTTCAGCTTTATTTCTGTAGAAATCCTGTTTGTAATAGGCCGTTATTCACTTAAAATAAGGTTTAAATCTTGTTACTCACTATCACAAAAAAAAACTCACCTCAATAAGCGTGCATGTTCCCGTAATATTCGCCTGGTAGTACTCTAGTGGTTTCTCCACCGACTCCCCCACAGCTTTCAACGCGGCGAAGTGAATCACACAGTAGATGTCGTGCTGCAATTGAAATATATTATATCATCACGCTTTTTTTACAAAAAGGAAAAGAATTATATACCAGAACAATAATTTAACATTCAAGGAAAATGAATGAAATTTATCTTATTTTATTTTAATAATATGAACTTAAATAATAATACGAATTTTATATAGAAGGTATACCTGCTTATGCATACATACATACACACAAAATAATATATTTTATATCCATGCCCAAGGATGTTCTTGGAACATTACAACATAATGCTCACGACCCAGACAAACCCCCAGCGATACCCTCCGCCATTTAAAATCATATTACTAAGATAAATCAGAAAAAGCCTGCCAGGAGTGGAAGAGTAGGGAAGAGGCCAATATCCAAGACTGGAGTAACAAGAGGCCGCCATGATGATGATAACAAAATAATAGTGGTGACAAAATTATTGGTAAACCTATAGCAGCACAGTGTGGTCAGTGCATTTATGTCATGTGAGATACGGAATACGGTCAGAGCATTTCCCATGAGAAATGCGATAACAATATCAGAATAGGGCAGTTGACCATAATTAGGACTCGCATAGAGCGGCGGTATCAATTAAAGCGAATTTTTAGCGAAAGAACGTGTTTTGAACTCTCAACAAAGTCAAAGCCAAAAAGATTTATTCAAATAGGTCACAATCTGACACTAGTACGTTAATGAAGATAAACAGTTATGAGTCTACCGTGCGTTCGGAAAGATACTTTTACAAGAACGCACAAGAAACTTGTACCGGAAAAGGAAGGTGTGTAATAAGTTTGACTTGTCTGTCCACTGTGTGTCTGTCTGTGTCATCGTATAAGTCCTAAACGAGTGGACCGATTTTGATGCCGTTTTTAGGATTCCGTACCTCAAGTCCTTTTTTACTTTTGAGGTACGGAATCCTAAAAACGGCCCTATATCACTTTGTTGTCCATCTGTCTGTTAAGACACTTGTTAACGGGAACTCGTGGAGGTATCAAGTTGAAATTGATATCACCTAGTCAAATCTGCTGTCCATCTGTTGTGGCTGTGAAAAATCATACCTCTAAGTTAACGCAATCAAAAGTTATGGCCATTTTACTGCATATTTCCATACTTTGCGCAAGGAACTATATATGGCGCTGTATGTTCTTAGTATCTAAGTATGGAACCCTACACTATGCAGACATACGTATGCCTTAACAATTTATTTTTGTTTGAAAGCCTGATCGAGTGTCCATAAGTATGTTTCATGACAATCGATTCAGCCGTTTGAAAATTATCAGCTTTTTTCTAGCGGTTTGGAGCAACTTGCAGTGATCTGATCGATTCGGCATTTGCTATCTTGTTACTTCTACAATATTGCAACGACTTAAGACCTGATGCTGCAGTTCAAGATTATCAAGTCTGCGGGCTTAGATTATTACCGCTGTCACACTTTTATCAACTCATAATCATCATCATCCACAGCCAACTCCATCCCACGGCTGGGCATAGGCCTCCTTCATATCATGCTACTTGACCTTGTCCTGGGCAAGCCGTATCTGGATACGGCTTGTGTGTTGAGTCTGGACTCAACCCGCCGCTTTTGTTATGATGTCTTTTGTATGACTGACTGTCAGTTATCTGGCAGCACTTGTCAAATGCAGCCGCTAAAATAACGCATGCAATATTGTGTTCATTAGGATTGAGTTACGCACACTACTATTTGAAAGCTGCCGCATTTTCGAAACTGTTTTTAGGAAGTGCGGTATCTGATCGGAGCGCGCGTGGAGACATTAAAGTCTCATATTTAAATAATGACTTACTTACATTCTCAAATATCTTGCTCAATCCAGCACCATCTCTGATATCCACGTCATAGAATGTAACAGTCTTATTGGTTATCTCCTCGATAATCCTAAGTGATTCAGGTTTCTTCTGGCCCTCTTTTTTGTAGGCATTGCTGAGATTGTCCACAACTATGATGTCCAGATCGTTGTCTTTCTCTAAGATGGTTGCGACTGTATGCGAGCCTACGTAGCCCGCGCCGCCGGTCACTAGGATCGCTGGAGACATTGCTGCTCTGAAATATTAAGAAAGTGGAGCTCTTGATATAGTGATTTTACGATGTGGACTCCCTAATTAGTGGATCATAGATTTGTGATTATTTTTTGTTAAGATTACCGATTATACCACCGTCTTTAAAGTAAATCTTCTCTCTGCATAGTTTGTTTCACTTTTTCTAATTTATAAGATTTTTTTTGTTACTATGTTTTTCTTGTATTGTGGCATCAATTAAGTGTTATTATCTAATCTATAATCTCAAATATTGCTTTAAAGACTATAGGGAATGAATATACACGGAATCGTAAGGATATGGTGCCCTAAAAGGGTTGGTTAGAACTGTGTGAAAGAGGATTTCCGTGTATGGAGTGAGAGCAGAGATGACAGTTTGATTTTTCACTGAATCTTTGTGTTGTTATTTTCTAGTTCCTAGTTTCCTTTATTTTACGTAATTACATGTAGTATATTTTATATCTTCAAAAATGTGGATACGTGTGAGCGAGAGGGCGAATTAGATGTGCACTGCGCCTAAGTGATAACAAATGCATGTGCGTGTATAATACCTACGTATATTGTAGATGCTATAATATTTATTAAGTAGTAGGTAGGTCAGTACTATATCTAAGACCCACCACACATGGCAATATTGTAAGATTAAATATATTTTCACTTATAATATTAAAAATAGGCATGGTGTCTAGCTGTTACCCGCGACTCTGTCCTTATAGGTAACATCAGCTATCTGTCAGTGAAAGTCCCGTTCCAAGCAACGTCCGTTCCAGCCATTTCGGAGATAAGCCGAATGAAACGGTTTCCATTTTTTTTTACACAGAACCCTAAACATTTTTCGAATATAAACTTCAAGATGTATATATAGATATTAGCAATTATTACGTTTTAATTACATGCTTTAATAATAAGTAGGTACCTACCTAATTATATGTATAAAGTTGAAGTTGACGATATGCACTGATAAAGGATATATTTAGTACTGAGCCTTTTTAGGTGGCACATATCTATTTAAAGTGTATTTTATTATAACAAAGAGTTTATGAGGCTATAAAAATATCGCCGGGTTACTTGCTAAGGTAGCCAGCATTACTATTTATCTGATAAGCACCGGATTAGACCTAAGACTGGATTAGACTTATACCCTACGAATAATATTTGTAGCTTATACCGTAGTATTATTATCTGTGCTGTGTTTATACGGCCTGGGACACTCCGTTGAAGCTAGTAGCCGCGGCATCCGTCTGGACGGAAATATTTCTATGGGTTAGACAGAAAGAACAGATAGAGAGGTACGCGTTAGAAAGAGAGGCAGCTTGTATGTTAATAAAATGATCGAATGATCATTAGTTAGGCGCTGTTCGTACTGAATTGCACTTTATTACGTCGGATATTTATTTCAATGATTGTCCCTTCTGTCCCCTTAGTATTTTGTACGTATTCTAGGAATAGACGATCAAACATTGTACGGCTGTAACACGAACTTGGTTCGCCACCATAATGTTCGATCGTCTGGCGTCGCTGTCGGGCAAACATTATGGCGCTCGAAAACACGGGCTGGTCTTTTAATAGGCGTACACGGAGACCAATTATTATATCATGGTAGGGTGGTACGATCGCTTGCACATCAAAGCGGTTCGACCGTGTGGCGTGAACACCGTAACCCGAATGGTCGAACCATGTCAATAATTTTGCCAAAACTACAGAATAAATATATAAAAGTGCCATAAGTTATTCTGGTATAACCCTAATATAGGGGATTATTCTCGAAACCTACACTAAGCATGTCCTGCCCGCCTAGCATGGCACGGGGATAACTAGTTTTCCTCGTTTTTTCTCTCGTGTTTTTTCGCGACAATTCATATCTGCTGTCTTGTTCTAACCCCCTGGTATATCGTTTTCCCTGCTCACTGTGCTACCGGGGCAGGGGCTTTCGGGAACACCTTTTTCGAAATACATAAGCTGTCAGAAAAACATTGTTTTCGCTGCTTATGTTAACGGCGATTTGTTTTTATTTTTTTACCAGGACACTACAAAAAATAAGTGAAGAGAAAAGTTTGCAACATATCGCTCTAGTCGTTTTGTATGAAAGCGTAAAATTATAATAAAAACAAAAGTATAAGGGATTATAAAATAACATCTCCGGTTTTTTCATATTTAATGACCAAACATAACTAGGCTGGAGTAACGTTGAATGGTTCGATCCAGCCTAAGTATTTATAGAAACATTTCATAAGTGCAACAGAGAAACACGATAGTAATCGTGTACGTTCCATACATCTCGTGGATCGTGAATCTCATTAATTTATACTGGGTACTTGTCTACTACAATCTAATTTAATATCTCTCATCATTGTATTACAATACTAGAGTGCTCCGCGGTTTCACCAGCGTAGACATCGTTCCATTTAAGGCCCTGTATAAAGCCAAATAAGCTCTCTTTAAAAAAAATCGTTTGTGCGGTACTATTACGTTTATGGCAGTATAAAAATATATGTTAAAGTTGATCATATATATAAAATATTTCAATATCCCAAAACATGAATTAATAAAAATTTTATGATAAAAAAAATTGGTTAACATACCTTTCTAAAAATTATTTAAATCAGTGTTTTCTTCCAGTATATGTCAATATGTAATGATAAAAAATATGCGAAAGTTTGTGAGGATGGATGGACGGATGTTTGTTACTTTTCCCTTTTTCTATCCCGCCTACGTAACGCCTGAAAATTTCGCCGATGACTATTACCTCCACAGTAGCTCAGTTAGTCTTTACTAACTGACCCACCTCGCGGATTGGTGCGCGTTCAAATCCTGCTCGTGAGTGAAATTCTTCTTCCTATATTCATATTGTATTTCAAGCGAATAGACCGCTTAGTCTATAAAAATATTAATCCATTTAGTAGTTTTTGCGTGAAAGAGTAACAAACATCCTCACATCTATCCATACAAACTTTCGCGTTTATAATATTAGTGTGAAGTGTGATGATGGCCCTAGCGCCAAACCTTATGGGTATTAAAGTACAACTAGGTATATAAAATAAGAATATCTTGTTGTTACTCGCTAGTCGAGCCTCAGAAGTTTAACATCTACAGAACGTGCGTTTTATCTTGGCGAATCTGAACATAAGCTCTGCGAACTTTAGCGCATGACTCGTGAATAAAACTGTAAATATTTAGTTTTTTTTTTTATGATAGTGATTAACAAGACGAGCAAATCAGGTGCCTGATGCTGAGCATCATGATTGCCCATATCAGACACAGTGCCACCCAGTGTTTTAAAAAACAAAATTCTGTGCGGCACTGCACTGCGCCTGCCTCATCATGCCCAGTAATTTCGCTGGTAACATTGCCCTTCAGACGGGAACACAGTAATGTTAGCACATTACCGGTTGGCGGATGAATTAACTGGCAAAGGTGTGGTACTTCCCCAGGCGCCCCCCTGCAAAAGAGGTCTACCACTACAACTACTTAAACTAAACTGAACATTAGTAGTTCATTGTACATTTACAATGAACATTTGTTCCTGTATTTGTTTATCTGGGAATAAAGCTCTCTTCACGAGTTTACGGCTGTTCAGACTAGCCAAGATAAAATGCACATACTGTAAGTAAGTCATTGAAATATGTAGCTATCACGGTTTATGAGATAAAGCCCTGTGACAGACGGACGGGCGGAAGGACGGCGGAGACTTCGTAATAGGGTTTCTTCGGCATCCTTTGGACCTTGGGTACGGAACCCTATAAACTGTTTTTGCTGTAGGTATGGAAAACTGTGGATCACATAATCACTTGCGCTATAAAACCTAGCTTCTTGTCAAATTTCATGATTCTAGGTGAACGGGAAGTACCTACTCTATACATTTTTGTTCCCCTGGAATCAGTATGGAAATATGCTGTAAAACACTCGTATCCTTTATTCGCGATGAGTAAGAAGTATATTTTATATTGCAGCACCAAGAGACCGTAGACATGATAATTTTGATATTAATTTCTACCTTAGTTTTAATATCAATTGGCAAAATTTATCTGTCATCTCCGAAAATTGTTAACTTGCTTATTTTCAATTAATGTAATCTAATTTAGATTCGTCTCTAGTGCTAGTGACTAAAGGAATCAATTGAGCCAATTCTATGCGATAAGATACCTAGGTATCGACTTGCTCATAATATAAGCTATCATACATATACATCCATACATATACTGTCACACCTTGTTCCCGACGGGGTAGGCAGACACTATTTCCCTCCACTTGCTACGATCCTGACATACATACAGCTTTCGCTATCATCATGGGATTTATGTGATACTTATGAAGCATGCATTTAAAAACAATGCATACATAAATAATATTAAATAACATGCACTATTTATATATGTGTTATATTATGTAAGTATGATACTTATCTAAGTTTTAAACTTAACTATCGATACATAACGTAGAAACATAAACAGCGTACCTAATCTGTAAACGACTGAAAGGTCACGGTTAGGAAAACGGAAAATAATTTGCGTAATTAAAAAAAATATTTTATTTTCTTTTAAACCAAAATGTAAAACTGTGGCCGTGGCTGTGATGTTAAAGTAGTAATAGAAATATATAGAGAAAAATACTTGCCGCCAAAACCGAAGAAATTAATGAATTCACGATTATTGTTTAAACTTTTTATATGTAAGTATGTGGCGTCGTGCGTCAGTCAGGACGGTCGATAGGTCACTAAGGAGAGTTGAGTCGAGAGCTGTTATCAGGCATACTTCTACCACAAAATAATCAAACTAACAGAAGGTAAGGTCTCTACACGCGAGTTTAACGCAGCGATTGCACAAAACAGCATTAATCCAAACGCACGTTTGAATCGGTACAGACGCGATGTTAACGCGCTTGTACAGTGTTGCAGACGCGCTAACTGTATCTACTGTAGAGAAGGCGCGGGCAAAAAATAATAACTATTATTACGTAGCGCGGGCACTAGTTACGCGCCGGTGTCGCGCGTTTGAATCGATACAAACGCAAAGTAAAAGAACGCGTCGCGGGTGTGTATCACTGCAAACGCGATTTTAATGCGCGTGTGTATCGATACAAACTCAAAGAAACTATGCTCTGTGTCTGTGACATAGTGTGCAGTGTGCACAGGCTCAGAAGCGTACAACGGGTCAAAACGCACACATACGCGGCTCGCGAACTCCGACCTTCCCCATCTCTCCACGTAAAACGCGCGTGTGTGTGCATGCATGCGTTATGAATCGTTGTGTATGCACCTTACCTTCTGTTATTATAATATTTATTTTTTCTATTACAAGCCGATTACACTATCAGCACTTGTATCGTTGAGTGGGCGATATGTTGACTGATAGCGGCTCTATAGTTTTGTAATCCGTGATTGATAGTTAAAAATGCTATTAAATTGTATGTTTTGCCGCGTTATCATGTATCACTAAGATCATGGTTTTGAATCATATTTTCTTTTCCTGCCCCAATCACGACCATTCCTGGCTATATACTCAAATAACATCCATGAACATACCACTTCCGACTAACATTATGTACTTTGTTATCATTTTTAAATCCTTCCTGACTGCCTCGGTGGCGTAGAGGGCGCATGCTCGACTGCCTCAAGAGGTCCCGGGTTCGATCCCCAGGTCAGGCAGTGTTAAATATTAGATTTTTCCATTAGGAATTATCTCAATAACTGCCTGGAGTCTGGAACTGTGCCCGGTAGATGGCAATACGCTCGCCCCCAATTACATGGGACCAATAACATACTGGCGAAATGTGGGTGTATCTACTATGGGACTGAGTTCTGGGTACACCTCTGCCTACCCCTTCGGGAAAAAGGCGTGAATGTATGTTTAAATCCTTCAAAATATGAATTATTAGCTTATTTTATTATAATAAATGATATTAAAATTTAAATATTATGCATGTATATTTATGTAATTATATTTAATGACTTTAATATAATAATATGCTTATTCTCCTGATCCTTAATCCTTTCCAAACTTATTCAAACTTAGATTATATTTTTTCGGGTTAAATGTTTCCTCCTTTTTACTACATACTAGTGGCAAAATACACAAGTTGTGTGTTACTAAACACTTAACATGCAAAAGAAAAAAATATATATCATGAATCATGGTTAAGTCTCATGCTGTCATAAGTCAGGATAGATGGTGACGACAAGTGGGAATAACCCCTCTCTGGTGCTTTTGACTTTGGCAAAACATTTTAATAGGACCTACTTGTGCAAATAGGAACACATCTTCAGGCATACTTTAAAAAAAAAATTTTACATTTCTTAAATAATCTAAACCTAAATATATACCTCATACTAAGAGCATACTATTTGTGTTTTTTTTTTTTTATGTTAGTGAGTTGCAAGACGAGCTAATCAGGTGCCTGATGGTAAGCATCATGATTGCCCATATCAGACACAGTGCCACCCAGTGTTTTAAAATTCAAAATTCTGCGCGGCACTGCACTGCGCCTGTCACCCTGAGATATGAGTTGTTGAATCTCATCATGCCCAGTAATTTCGCTGGTAACATTGCCCTTCATACCGGAACACAGTAATGTTTGCACATTACTGCTTGGCGGATGAATAACTGGCAAAGGTGTGGTACTTCCCCAGGCGGCCCCCTGCAAAAGAGGCCTACCACTACAGTGGATTAGTTCCTGTTAAACAAAGTCCTAGGCTCAGGTTATTCACAATTAAAATATGACTGCCTCGGTGGCGTAGAGGGCGCATGCTCGATGGCCAATCAAGAGGTCCCGGGTTCGATCCCCAGGTCAGGCAAAGTGTAAATATTGGATTTTTCCATTAGGAATTATCTCAATAACTGCCTAGAGTCTGTAACTGTGCCCGGTAGATGGCAATAGGCTCGCCCCCTATTACATAAGACCAATAACATACTGGCGAAATGTGGGTGTATCTACTAAGGGACTGAGTCCTGGGTACACCTCTGCCTACCCCTTCGGGAAAAAAGGTGTGAATGTATGTTATGTTTAAAATATGTCACCAGTGGGACAATAAATAAATCCAGTTGTCACAGTGTGGTGACATAGGTGGGGTCAGCAGGAAAGCACCTATTAAGTTGTGTTGAAGCAGATATTTTATATAACATGATTGTTTTTGATACGAGACATGGACAATTTATAGTAAAAAGGAACAGTTTATGACACAGGCATCATCTGCTTAGTGCGAGCAGAGTATAGCATCCTTATTTAGCAATAAAATTAGAGGAAAGTTTTCAATTTTAATATAATAATAGCCTTCATTTGATATGCACAGGAAAAATACAAGGAAGTATTACTTAATTATTTTGAAAATCCATATTAGGCTATTATTAGGTTTAACAACTTGCCAAGTTGCATATATTATTTGCCAAGTTGTATATATTATTTGCTATTGAGTAGCAAATAATAATATATAACTAATTTTCTTTAAAAAAAAAAAACATACATTCACACCTTTTTCAAGGGGTAGGCAGAGGTGTACCCAGGGCTCAGTCCCACAGTAGATACACCCACATTTCGCCAGTATGTTATTGGTCCCATGTAATAGGGGGCGAGCCTATTGCCATCTACCGGGCACAGTTCCAGACTCCAGGCAGTTAATGAGATAATTCCTAATGGAAAAATCCAATATTTAACATTTTGATACACTAATTTTCTTTTTAGGCAATTAGAGAATATTGTAGGGTAATATTATGAGCAGTAATTTGAGCAACTTCGAAAGAACTTGGTTTCCTCATTTCTTTTATTAGCAATGTTGTTATCAGAGTAATTGATTATCTTGCAAAGCTTTTGTTACAAACTTGTCACTCCTTTCAGATTTTCAATGTTTTTGATGTGATACCAGGCCGGGACCTCTGCATTATAGGTATAAAGCTAAGAGCTGGGCGCCCTTCTTGATGGTAAAATATCTAGACATTCCTACGGGAACAATGACAATGCGGGTGAAACCGCGAGGCACAGCTGGTGGCTTTATATTTTTATACTCGCGCTAGTTAAACAGAAAGGATATACGATTTTTATATGCATAAGTATAGGTACAGGTACAAGCTAGCGGTTTTAATAGACTGTTAACTTACCAACTTTTCATAGATACCTAATCTCTTATATTTTCTATAGAAAAACTTAAAATATTAATGTAACAAAATCTCCTTACCCATTGATAGCTGGCTTCATAGTTTCAGAGTTAAGCACTTCCTCTTATTACGTCATGTAATTCACGTTTGTTTATTCAGCGAACTCGGCAACAGTCGAACAATGTTTAACGTAGGCAAGCTATGTAATTTCAGCCTTCAGCACAGCACTGATGTGTTTTGTTTACATTATTTGCACTATTATATTTCCTTTTTCATACAACTTTTTATACTTGAATGAAGCTCGTTTATGAGTAAAATTAATTACAGTGATTACATTCAGCAACTATTATGTACTAAATAAATCGAACTATATTAACTAATTGAATAGAATTTATTACGAAAACACCCGGCTCCGCTTCTCATTCCTGATTCCTGAAACATTGATAAATGTGTTCTGAATCTGAATGTTTCTAAAGTTCTTTAGATTTATTTTTTCTTTATTATTTGGCTATACATATTACTCATAGGTTCAGTATCATATTAGGTTTCTGTATCAGGATATTATTTATTATCAGGATTCCTGAAACAATATTTCTAAATAACTTTCCACATTTTTTACTAATGAAAGAATTTTAATGTAAATTTTTAAAGAAATTGGTTTAAAGTTTTCATGCACATTTTATTTCAGTGGAGTTATTCTGGTTTTGATTATAACTTTTTATGACAATTTGAGCGACAGACATCATTAGTGACAGTGACAACTGATAACCACGTGTAGAAGACGTATTAATAATCGTTCAGAATTAATAACCTACAAAAGTAAATTTCTGAACGAATAAAAGTTGCCATTGTAAACAAATGTGCCCATATTAATTTTAAATTTAAAAAATGTAAAAAAAATTAGCGGCACAAAACAACTCCGCTATGTAAGGGTTCTTATGATTTTTCTGAATAAAAAATTACTTGATTATTTTGTTATAGTTCGACACAAAAGAGTAGAAAATAATGGGGGCGCCACTGTCTTTTACAAGAGTAAAAACAATTTCATCAACACATACACTTTAAATTAGTTGCGTTTCTACTCTTTTGTGTCGAACTATACTTCTTATAATATTGTGAAAGCCCTGTTAAATTCCAGTGTTCCAGGTGTTCCGGAGATGAGCCTAAATGAAAAGGGTTTTATGTTTTTACACGGAACCGTAAACCTTATTCCATATGTAAAAGAGTAAACTGCCTCGGTGGCGTAGTGGGCGGATGCTCGACTGCCAATCAAGAGGTCCCGGGTTCGATCCCCAGGTCAGGCATAGTGTTAAATATTGGATTTTTCCATTAGGAATTATCTCAATAGCTGCCTGGAGTCTGGAACTGTGCCCGGTATATGGCAATAGGCTCGCCCCCTATTACATGGGACCAATAACATACTGGCGAAATGTGGGTGTATCTACTATGGGACTGAGTCCTGGGTACACCTCTGCCTACCCCTTCGGGAAAAAGGCGTGAATATAATATGTTATGTTAAAAGAGTAAAATTAAGAGCCTAAAAGACAGACAGGACAATCGATAGACAAAAAATAAAATTCTGTCTTATTTATTATATTGTTTATCTTCATTATGCATTAATATTATGGCATAAATTGAAAACCTGTAATCATCATAATACAAACACAAAGGGACACTTCAATTTTATTTATTTGTACAGATGGGTATTTAAATATTTTTATGCTGACAACACTGCTTTTCTTTCTCTTTCGCTCCCGTACAGTCTTGAAGGTAGCCGATTTTGTAAATTTTAATGAAAATTTGCTTTATTTATTGAATATCCCAGAAAAATAATTAGTTTTCCACCGTTTCTTAATAATCTACTCGGTATCTGTGTCCGTAACACTTAATTTACGGTAAAGATCACTTGGATATATTGTGCTTACAAATCCGCTCCTACGATGTTCCAACGTTGTTTTGGTTTTTACCAGTGAAGTTAATTGGAAATACAACTTTATCTAGAGGAAATAAAATCCACGGTGGTTTTTGAGTTGAGATTGTGAATTTGAGTGATGAGTTAGATTTATAGTTAGTTTTGGACGTGTGAAGTTTTCTAACCTCTTCGTGATAGTTCGGTAGTGAAGAGTGGTGTTTGTGTGTTCCAGATGAGTACGAAGATAATCAAAGCCAGCGCGGCTGAGCCCGATGTTTTCGAGACCTCGATCTCGCAGGCCCTGGTCGAGTTGGAGACCAACTCCGACCTTAAGGCCCAGCTGAGGGAGCTCTACATTACTAAAGCTAAGGAAATTGAACTGCACAATAAGAAAGTAAGTTAATTTAAACCTGTATGAAATCTTCGGTTAATTAACTTTAATCCTGCTTCCTACTTATGCGCAAGTTTGTGAGCTAACAACTGCTGAACCGAATGTGGCTAATTCGATACGTAGATAATTTAGACCCTGGAATAACACATAGGGTACTTTATATTCCGATATTCCCTTGGGAACGTAGACTACGCGGATGAATCAGCTAGTGATCCATAATTCTTGCTGGAACCAAAACATTGCAAATGGTTTTTTTTTGCAAGAAGAGTCGATTGAATTTCTGAATTCGTTATCTCATATAAAAAAGTAAGCTTAGTATTGACTGTAGTATATGAATTAAGTAATTTTTTTCATTTTATTATCAACTTCATTTTATTAGCAAAGGCTTTAATATTTAGCAAAGGGGTGCTTAGTACCTACTGTAAAACAGTGACTGGGAGGTAAATAGGGATAAACTAGTCATGTTCTTTACTTCACAACGGGAATTCTGGCGTCTCCTTCATGCCTCTTGTCTTATGTACTAAAAATTTTTCAATGCAACAGCCACTTCAAAGATGTCACCAAATTTGCTGTTGGGGAAATTTAAATATGACCTCATGTTTTATATTTTTATAGACAAAGTGGTCTAATCACTTGATATAGGTGGATAGTGCGTGCTTTGAATTCCGCCCATGGGTGTGAAATTTATCTCATTTCAGATTGTTTAAACATAACCGTTTATGCCCCATTTTACAGTACTGAGAATAATATAGTAGATCCCCAGGTCAGGCAGTGTTAGATACAGGATTTTTCCATTAACAAAGATCTCTGTGGACAGCCTTGAGTCCGGAACCGTGCCCCGTAGATGGCAATACGCTCACCCCCTATTACATGGGACCAATAACATACTGGAGAAATGTGGGTGTACCTACTATGGGACTTAGTCCTGAGTACACCTCTGCCTACCCCAGGAAAAAGAAGTAATTATATGTTATGTTTGAGCATAATATATTCTATACCAAATTGAGTATTCACATTAATTTATTATATAAAATCAGTTCACAAGTCAAATAATGTAGCGAGCGAGTGATAAGGCCGCCAGTTGTTACTCTTTCTAGTTTAAAGTTTTCTTTTTGTTATTTTCTGTATTATTGTGGTACCAATAAAGTGTTATTATTCATTCATTCATTCATTGTTGTAATAAATAAATTTATGATAATTGCTTGGATTGCGATTGTATGAAGTACCTATGGAGTGACCTAGCATGGCATGGGCATAACTAGCAAGCTTTGCCCGTATTTCGCGCCTGAACTATTCATATCTGCTGTCTCATTCTAACCCCCTGGGGACTTCATTTTCCCTGGTCACTGTGCTACCGGGGCTGGCTGTCATAGAAAAAATACTTGATGGATAAGTCCAATAACACTTTACCAGACCTGGGAATCAAAGCCACTGATGAAACTATTTTATAAATAACCATTGTGCCACATATGCTCTTTAAAATGTACAGTTTAGGAATTTAAAATAATAATTGATTTTTGCAATTTTAATGGAATAGTAATAATAATATGGGACAACTTCCACACACAATCATCTGGTCCCAAACTAGGTACCATACCTAGGTACTATGGTAACCAGATGACTGATATACATACTTATTATGCTTTTATCACCCAGACAGATCAAACAGACATGTTCATGCATACAAATGTTTGACCTGGTTGGGGATTGAAACCGGGGCTTGTGGCACAATAAGCAGAGTTACTACCATCCGAGCCAACAAGGCTATCACTGAAAGGAATTTATGGAAAACAGCTTAACACACTATTAATGTCATTAATTATTTTATCATCATTAACACAGCCTTAGAAAGGCCACTGCCGGACATAGGCCTCCATCAATAATTACATTACATTTATGTATATGATTAATTGTTTTTAATGAATAAATTAAATTATTTTCAGTCAATAATAATCTACGTGCCGATGCCGAAGCTGAAGCAGTTCCAGAAGATCCAGATCCGCTTGGTCCGTGAGCTGGAGAAGAAGTTTAGCGGCAAGCATGTCGTATTCATTGGAGATCGCAAGATCCTGCCCAAGCCCAGCCATAAGACACGCGTTGCCAACAAACAGAAGAGGCCCCGCTCTAGGTTAGTTACTATTCTATTGGCACTAGAAACTGCACATGGCTTATTTTATCAGCGCCGGCAACGTGCAGATGCAGAGTTTATAAACAGCTAGCTTTGCCCCGCGGATTCACCCGCATAGTCTTAATTCCCAAATAAGCGGATCGGTTCAGTAGTTTTGGCGTGAAAGAGTAACAAACATCCATTCATCCATCCTCACAAACTTTCACATCTATAATATCCCTATTCCTGTCCCTATTCGTAGCAGGAATGGTTGGCATCAACATGCTCGAGCTTAGGCGCAAATGTGCAATTATGTTGTACTGTTACCTGTTAAATTATTTTCAGTCAATAAGACTGCCTCGGTGGCGTAGAGGGCGCATGCTCGACTGCCAATCAAGAGGTCCCGGGTTCGATCCCCAGGTCAGGCATAGTGTTATATATTATATATATTGGATTTTTCCATTAGGAACTATCTCAATAACTGCCTGGAGTCTGGAACTGTGCCCGGTAGATGGCAATAGGCTCGCCCCCTATTACATGGGACCAATAACATACTGGCGAAATGTGGGTGTATCTACTATGGGACTGAGTCCTGTGTACACCTCTGCCTACCCCTTCGGGAAAAAAGGCGTGTATGTATGTTACCTGTTACTTAACAATCAGATTGACAACCCTATTACCTTATCGCGCTGCTCATTAATTGCTCCTGACCGATCGCATGCAAGGCGACTGCTGTTGGGTCCACTTGCATTGACCAAAACATTGTACTATGCTCCCACAGCACAAGCTATTGAACTGCTCAACACATTCATTGCTCGAGTGCCAGAAGTGGATATATTCCATATGCCACTCAATTTATTTTTGAGTTACTGTATTATATTTATAAGTTATTATTGGTTTGGTCTGGGTTAATATAAGCGTATACATCAGTCATCTGGTTACCATAGTACAGGCTTCTAGCCTAGTTTGGGACCAGGTAACAATGTGGAAACAAAAAAAGTTTAAAACTGATCGTATCGTCGCGTCGCGTCGCTGCCAATTCAATGTAGCTTGATCCTAACTGTTTACCAGTAACTCCATAAAATCAGTAACCCTTATACATAACTCATATATTCCAGGACCCTAACGTCAGTATACGACGCGATCCTCGAGGACCTGGTGTTCCCCGCGGAGATCGTCGGCAAGCGCATCCGAGTGAAACTCGACGGCTCACAGCTCATCAAGGTGCACTTAGACAAGAACCAGCAGACCACTATTGAACATAAGGTAATCATCTCATTGCCTTCTATTAAAGGTTATAGACATGGGCGGGCGCTGGAAGGGTCGGGAGTTTGATAAACAACCGCCCGACCGGCACACGCTGTAGTGGTTTTATCTTCTATCATAAAATATTCCATAATAAAATACATACATTCACGCCTTTTTCCCGAAGGGGTAGGCAGAGGTGTACCCAGGGCTCAGTCCCATAGTAGATACACCCACATTTCGCCAGTATGTTATCGGTCCTATGTAACAGGAGGCGAGCCTATTGCCATCTACCGGGCACAGTTCCAGACTCCAGGCAGTTATTGAGATAATTCCTAATGGAAAAATACAATATTTAGCACTTTGCCTGACCCGGGGATCGAACTCGTGACCTCTTGATTGGCAGTCGAGCATGCGCCCACTACGCCACCGAGGCAGTCAAATAAAATCCCAAAAGAAATAATGGGGCTCAAAGGGTAAATTCAAAACCTATGTAAAATATGCATTATTCTTTATTTCGACCATTTTAAGATAATATCACACAGTAATAATAACTTAAAATTGAAGCTATAAGTAACGTGATTGATAGACAATGGGCGGCCTTATCGCTTTAAGCGATCTCTTCCTACAAATAAAAGATAGGAAGAGAAGGAAGTGGGATTGGGTTCAAAATTACTACACATGTCTACTTTAATGAAGATGGCTTATTATAAAGTCATGACTGACAAAGATGCCTGGAAACTACTGCATAGCCACCACGCGGCACCTTCCAAACAAACGACCAAATATTGTAAAACTATCAAATGAAAACTGCCTCGGTGGCGCAGAGGGCGCATGCTCGACTGCCAATCAAGAGGTCCCGGGTTCGATCCCCAGGTCAGGCAAAGTTATATATTGGATTTTTCCATTAGGAATTATCTCAATTTAGACCTGGAGTCTGGAACTGCCCGGTAGATGGCAATAGGCTCGCCCCCTATTACATGGGACCAATAAAATACTGGCGAAATGTGGGTGTATCTACTATGGGACTGAGTCCTGGGTACACCTCTGCCTACCCCTTCGGAAAAAAGGCGTGAATGTATGTATGTATGTATCAATTGAAAAAATTAAGCCTTACAAGTTTCTTGTGCGTTCTTCTTGTAGGAGTATCTTTCCGAACGCACGGTAGACATCGAATCTATATAGCATAGATAAATTCAGCTTAAAAAACCCCGATTTCATAAATTTGCATTTGGTATTTCTAAAATATTTTTTTTATTTGTTTTCAGGTTGACACCTTCCAGTCAGTGTACAAGAAGCTCACGGGTCGTGAAGTCACATTCGAATTCCCTGAGCCCTACTTGTAAATTAGACTATGACTTTACAATAAAACAAAAAGCTTATTTCATTTTTTTCATTATATCACCTGGCTTATTTATGACAACACGGTTTGGTTTAAAATATCAAACAGTTTTATCGGCTGTGCATTCAGCGAGACCCCTTGTTCTAAATGAATAGGAAGTTAAAAAAAATCCAATGTATTGGTAGGCCTCTTTTGCAGGAGGCCGCCTGGGGAAGTACCACACTTTTGCTAGTTATTGATCCGCCAAGCAGTACTGTGAAAACATTACGATGTTCCGGTCTGAATTACCAGCGAAATTGCTGGGCATGACTAGTTTCAACAACTAATATCAGGGTGACAGGCGCAGTGCAGTGCCGCGCAGAATTTTGAATTACTGGGTGGCACTGTGTCTGATATGGGCAATCATGATGCTTACCATCAGGCACCTGATTTGCTCGTCTTGTCACTCATCATAAAAAAAGAAAAATCATTGCTTGACCCGGGGATCCAACCCAGGACCTCATGATCGGCAGTCGAGTTTGCGCCCACTACGCCACCAAGGCTGTCTACATATTACTAGTCTAGACATACACTTGTGTTCAAGAACAGGGGCCGGTAAATTTCATTCGAAACAATTGCCTGCGATGACAAACGCGGTGAGAAATTCCTTACTTGGCACAGTACCTTACATAAATATCGTCCTTGAATATGGGTGTAAGTTAGGCCTGCGAAGCAAGGAGTCATGGTTCGAATCCCGGGGCAAATATTTGTGCGATGAACTCAAATGTTTGTTCTTGGGTCTTGGATGTGTTTCGTGTGTTTTCTGTATGTACTTCAACTCCAACAAACTGATCAACTATTTTTCTTTTTCAATGATGCACCTTTTTTGTATGTGTCCATGCTGCCTGCGACACAGGAAATCCTACTGCAGGAGTGTGTGTGCGTAAACATTGTTATTTAAGAGTGTACGCGGCCTTCTAGGAATTTGACACAATCCTATGCAAAATTTACCAAATCGATGTTTTGTATTCCCCTGTTTCCTCCGAATATAATAAACCCATTCTATAAATTTATATCCTGATATTTTTATGGTGAAGTAACCTGTTCCTGTCATTTTAATTTTTCATAAAGCCCTTGTTTTTTCATAGTGAACTTCCAAAAACCCGAGTTTTACTCGCGTGATTGGACGTTCACTACAAAAAAATGAAGTTTATAAACAAAAATAAAATGATAGGAACATACTTTAGTTCATCTTTAAATATCAGGATATAAATATTTCAAATAGGTTTACTGTATTCGGAGGAAATAGGCGATTTTTTTATGATAGTGACGACGAGCAAATCAGTTGCCTGATGGTAAGCATCATGATTGCCCATATCAGACACAGTGCCACCCAGTGTTTTAAAATTCAAAATTCTGCGCGGCACTGCACTGCGTCTGTCACCCTAAGATATTAGTTGTTGAAACTGGTCATGCCTAGTAATTTCGCTGGTAAACATTGCCCTTCAGACCGGAACACAGTAATGTTTACGTAACATAAAAACAAAACATAACATTATACATTCACGCCTTTTTCCCGAAGGGGTAGGCAGAGGTGTACCCAGGACTCAGTCCCATAGTAGATACACCCACACATTCGCCAGTATGTTATTGGTCCCATGTAATAGGGGGTGAGCCTATTGCCTACCGGGCACAGTTCCAAACTCCAGGCAGTTATTAAGATAATTCCTAATGGAAAAATCCAATATTTACACTGCCTGACCTGGGGATCGAACCCGGGACCTCTTGATTGGCAGTCGAGCATGCGCCCTCTACGCCACCGAGGCAATCATGTAGGCAGTATGTTTACACATAATAAATATTCTATGATAATGGCAGACGAAAAAAGAAAGTTATTTTTTTGTATATAACATTTATTTTATAATTCAGTCCATCCCACATAATTCATAATATACATCTTACATTCCAACAATTATTATTTATTTTAATTAATAAAGTACTTACATTGTTATGAAAACAAAAAAACCATAAAATTATACACAGTCAAGGTCTATCAGTAGACATACTAAGTGACAAAAAAGTGTATACACTTAAGGGGTAGCCGTGTCTACCCATCTACCCGGACAAACGGCTTTCAAAAGAAAGATTTAAAAATATATCAACTTCCTATACAAAATAAATAAATAAATAATATGGGACAACTTTCCACACACGTCACCAAACTAGCCTAGAAACCTGTACTATGGTAATAAGATGACTGATATACATACTTATATAAGCTTATATCACCCAGACAGATCAAACAGACATGTTCATGCACACGAATGTTTGACCTGACCGGGGATCGAACCCGGGGCCTGCGGCACAGAAAGCAGAGTTACTACCATCTGCGCCAACGAGGCAACGATGGATCAGCTGATTGGCAAATTTATATTGAAAGATGACATTTTTTCTGTTTATTTAACAATCTTTCTATTGATAGTCGCTTGGTTTGACGAGTAGATGCAGCTCTTGTATTACTACACTTTTTTGGTAACATGTATAGTTGAAATCAATATCACAAAAACAATAGAAATCTATTTGAATATTTTGACATATTATTACAGCATAACATAATATTATATTTAACTTATAGTTACGATTTTCCCCAAAAGAGCCAATATTATCACTATTTATTACAATTTTATTATAAGGTTCATATTACAGTTATAAACTACATAAATTTCCAAGAGAGTTTCCTTTCACATACATTAATACAGGTCGCGTCACGGTTTAAAAGCGCTGACCTTGAATGCGCAGAAATCGATTTTTAGATCTGTTTGGTAACAGGAATGAGGTGCGACGGGAGAGGCGCTGCATTGGTCGCTCGATCGTCTTCACCCCGCTCTCTAAATACCTACGCAACCACGATCTCACTTCGCCTTAACTCGTTCACGCGTCTCAAGTCCGCTGCGTACAATCGCGCGCATATTTCGTAGTGGTATGTGAGCGATGACAGCTCGGATAATGAAGACAGTCTAAATGAGGATGAAGACTCCGAAATTAAATTATTATATATTACATCTCAGGAAAAAACGTGTCATTCTGAGTCTATTTTACTCTCTCGTAAAAAAGTAACATATAATTTAATGTGTCCTTTAGATTCAAAAAATAAAACAAATGTTAAATTTATTAATTTGCGCTTGCCCGAACCGCTTACTGCACCTTTTTTCATACTTTTATACTACTTGACAAATTAAGTAGTTACTAAAAAAACTCGCTCAATAATTATATACGCGACTGTACACTTGCGCAAAGCCCCCCTCCACTTTGGCCGAGCGCTATTAAACCGTGACGCGACCAGTACTTTTATAACTACATACTAGGTACAAATAAAAAAGAAATGCAATAAAACAGTCATGAGGAGTTACAAGAACCAAAAAACAGCTGTTCCGTACATTTTGTATAAGTCAAGGAACTATTTATGAAATGGTAAAATTTTTTCACGAGTTTGCAGAGTGGT
This sequence comes from Hemistola chrysoprasaria, assembly GCA_947063395.1. Classification (NCBI taxonomy): domain Eukaryota; kingdom Metazoa; phylum Arthropoda; class Insecta; order Lepidoptera; family Geometridae; genus Hemistola; species Hemistola chrysoprasaria. Next base: position 5,210,928 of record OX346733.1, on the reverse strand, counting down.
GTGTAACAAAAATTTTGTATATAACCCACAACTGTGAAACTCTTTCCTTTGCAAACTCAACTGACTCACTGCCATTTGTCTCTAATAGAAACATATTTTTGATTAAGTATTGTGATGGCTATTATTTTTATTCAATAACATCGATTAAAACCTTAACCAACAAGATATACATATTTTATATATAATTCCTGTTTCACATTTTAAGGCGTTGTCCAACGCAAATTCGCCCCCTCGCTCACACGTACCCACATTTTTGAAGATTCTAGAAAATAACAATACAAAGATTCAGGAAAAATCCAATTTAATCCAAACAAGTATTCAGTGCCTTTTTATTTTTCTAAGATTTTTTTTCTTTTGCTGGTTTTTATACATGAAGACTCGTTTGGATTAAATTGGGTTTTTTACTGAATCTTTGTATTGTTATTTAATAGAACCTAGTTGTTTTTATTTTACGTAATTACATCTAGTGTTTTTTATATCTTCAAAAATGTGGGTATGTGTGAGCGAGAGGGCGAATTTGCTTTGGACAGCGCGTCAAATGTGAAATGTGTGCTTAACCCATACTAGAAAAAGTTAGCTTGATTCGCGCGACAGTAATATAATTGATTGATTGACTATAATATAGCTTTTTGCTGAATAAATTAATCATAATCATCTCATTTTAAATTTAAATTATACTATCGAGTGACTTATTGTAATCGATAATTTTGGATCGATTCATTTGTGTCGATTCTCAAGATTGTTCCGACCCTAGAATTGTCACTGTGATAGTGACAGATAAAATTAAGTTTCTTTCAAAATCCGATTCAAAAGTTTCAACTATAGATCTCCACACGACTTGCATCTTCAAAATCATTGTTTCCAAAGGTCCCATGTTCCCTAAGTACACCTGTGTTCCTGTATTAGCCTACCACAGACTATCCTACCCTATAACTCTTCTCCGTAAAACTTGTCTAAACTCGCCAAGTCCTCTTTTGTCTGGAAATCTTTCGATTCACGTTTTTCAGTATTTTCATTGGGTTTGATGACTTTGATGTAGTTAACAGGTACCATGCCAGCGTTCTGGAGGTCCGTTGAGGCCATCAGCCAGCCAGAGTTCCACAGTTGTCCTTGTAAGTGCTGCGGGGCGAGGGTTAAAACTTGGTTGGTTGAGAAGCTGATTTCTTGAGGGCTTGAGGCTTGGAAGTCGTGTTGGGCGACCGCTCGGAGCGGGTTCTGCCAGGTTCGCGGTTCGTTTACTGGAAATCAAGTTAATTTTATGAGAATTACATGAGAACGTGTGTGGTAGGCCTATGTTCAGCAGTGAAATACAGCTGAGACGATGACATGGAAACAATGCTCCACCCTACACATACTTCAAAGTAATTTTTTTTTTGGCAAGTTCGTGTGTCACCCGGCCTGGGACACTCCGCATTAGAGTAGCTGGGGAACCCGTCTTGACGTTAATAAAAATCTATGGGCTAAACAGAGAGAACAGATAAGAGATATACGCGAAATAGAAAGAGAGGCAGCTTGTAATAAAACGATAGTTAGACGCTGTGCGACCTGAATTGCACTTATTTGCGTCGGAGCTAGAGTAGCTTTTTATTTAAATGATTTTAAGGAGTGTCCCTTCTGTATTCTGTGACAATAGTAACACTATATAACAACATAATATTGGCGTGGCGGTACCGTTTTCCTTTCTACCCGTGGTTGCAGTAAGAGCCGCCCAAGTGTTATCAGATCTAAAAGACGGGCAGCAGCGTCCTCTGCGTGAAACTATCAAACTGCACCAACCCGCCTGCCAAGCCTGGCGAGTATTGGTAAAACCTCCCTTGTAGGGAAGTCTATGTCCAGCAGTGGACTTCTTAACGCTGATGAATATAAAATAGTGTAACCACTTACATCTTTCATGAATGCTGTTAGTCAATCCACTGAGCATCTTCAGCACGATATAAGGTGCAGCGGCGACCACGCCGAAGAACAGCAGCACCGGCCAACTGGAGCCGCGAGCTTTCTGCTCAGGACTCGCTGTGGATGACTGCGTGGCTGCTACCGCTTCTGCCCACGCCTGGGAAATATAATAATTTGAATATGAACCGGTTGTGGCAGTCAAGTCCAAAAGATTTATTCAAATTGGTCACAATCTGAAACTTTTGTACGTCAATGAAGATAAACAGTAATGAGTCTACCGTGCGTTGGGAAAGATAGCTTTACAAGAAGAATACACAAGAAACTTGTAGGGCTTAATTTTTTCAACTGATTGTTTTACAATATTTGGTTTGGTTACATTCGTTTGTTTGGAAGGTCCCGCGTGGTGGCTATGCAGAAGTTTCGCAGCATCTTTGTCCTCTATGTACTGATTGACTTTATAATAAGCCTTCTTTAGTAGATTTTATATAGGTTTTGAATTTACCCTCTGACATACCCTCTGACACACCACTGACAGTGAATAATTTCCTTGTAGGACGTTCTCGGTGTGAACAGACGATTTAAAGAAGGTCAAAGGAACAAGGAAAATGGATGGCGCTTACAAACGGTCTAGATGGAAATCTATGATTATCTACGGGGGAGGGGGGGCCTTATTCAGCAGTGGACGTCCTGCGGCTTGAGATGATGATCATCATCATCATCGTCAGCCCACATTATCATCCCACTGCTGGGCATAGGCCTCCTCCCTCTTTTGCCAATTATCTCTGTGCTGAGCGGATCGCATCCAGGTTTTTCCTGCGAACTTAATGATGTCATCGACCCATCGGGCTGGTGGTCTGCCGACGCCACGCCTTCCTTCTCGAGGCGTCCATTCAGTAAGGGACTTACTCCACCTGCTATCACCGCGCCTAGCAACGTGTCCTGCCCAACGCCATTTGAGACGCATTACCCGCTTACCCACATCGCAGACTTTCGTCCTACGACGTATCTCGGTATTGCGGATGCGGTCTCTAAGCCTAATGCCTAACATGGAACGTTCCATAGCCCGTTGTGCGACTCGCATTCTGTGCACAGTTTCTTTAGTAAGCGTCCATGTTTCAGCACCGTAGGTCATGGTGGGCAGAACACATTGATCGTAGAGCCTGGTTTTCAAGCATTGCGGTATCTTTCGGTCCCTGAGTACGTCATCGAGTTTACCAAAGGCAGCCCAACCCAATTGTATGCGGCGTGAGATCTCTTTGTCACGATGCTCTCTGGCAAAAGACAAATAGTGTCCAAGATATATGCAATGATCAACAAGCTCCAACGACTCCCCACCAACACGAATGCTCATGCGAGAGTTGTCAGCCATGTTGGTCATTACTTTCGTCTTGGACATATTCATCTTAAGGCCCACCGTAAGAGAAGCATCGTTTAGTTCTTGTAGCATGACTTCGAGATCCTGCAACCGCTCACTGAATAGAATCAAGTCATCTGCGAAGCGAAGGTGTGACAAGAAAACACCATTAATATTAATACCATGAGATGATGATGACAATGAAAAATAATCACCAGTTTTCACCAGTGGCGACCTGGGAGGACCTAGATTCATTCCAAATAGAATTGAAAGTTTGGGAAGCTGTTTCGGTGCGAAATCGTTGTAGTAAATTTAGCTTAAAATAGTAACAAACATTCATAAATCGAAATGTTTGCATAAATAATATGATTATGTGAAGGTTTGATATAATTATCATATATTGTTAAGGAATTAGGTAGTTTCGCTATCTCAACTATACAATACGTGTGAGGATTGATACGGAACATAATTTTATCAATAAAAATGATAAAACTAGATTTGTGATTACATTTGGGATAAGTTAACACATGACTGATAATAACACCAATGCTAAGAGGCTTAAGGTGGTTAGACGGTTTATCGAAAGTGATTCACTTTCAATGAATAACAGTGAATGATGACCAGTGAATGACCGATGAAAGCGAATAGGCCGCTAGTGACTTTCATTATTGCCGACATTAGACGGTTCATTTTTCCTTTTTTTGATATAATTTCATCGAAAATGAAGTCTAATATTATTTTAGTGACTTTCGTTTCGCTTTCATCGGTCGTTCACTGGTCATCATTCACTGCTATTCATTGAAAGTGAATCACTTTGGCCGCTAGTGACTTTGATTATGCCGACATTAGACGGTTCATTTATCCTTTTTTTTTTATATAATTTCATCGAAAATGAAGAGTCTAATATTATTTTAGTGACTTTCGTCACTAGCTGCTATTCGCTTTCATCGGTCGTTCACTGGTCATCATTCACTGCTATTCATTGAAAGTGAATCGCTTTGGCCGCTAGTGACTTTCATTATGCCGACATTAGACGGTTCATTTATCCTTTTTTTGATATAATTTCATCGAAAATGAAGAGTCTAATATTATTTTAGTGACTTTCGTCACTAGCTGCTATTCGCTTTCATCGGTCGTTCACCGGTCATCATTCACTGCTATTCATTGAATGTGAATCTCTTTGGACGAAACGTCACATCGATGAAAGATGAAGTTTTAATTTAACTCTTCATTTTCGATACTTCATCGATAAAACATCGTAAATTAACCGTGTATTAATCGGCTTTAGTTACAAACAAAAGCTGTAAAGCCATTTCAATTTCACTGAACAGGCTAAATTTTTTTGTTGCATGGAGAGCCAAAGACACTCATACATGGCCAAAATTTCAGCTTCACTCTCAGATACAGTTCAAAAGTTTATGTTATTCTTTTTACACTTTTTACTCATTATATTATTTTTAGTACCCACCCTGACTTAGCACGGGTGTAAAGATTGTTATTGATGTATTTTCATAATAATCAGAGGCCGTAACGTCATAACTTCTATATATTGCGCCCGTGCGAAGCCGTTAGTACATTGTTTTTTTTATATGATAAGAAGTTTTAAATCTTCTTATCTTGAATAGGTACTCATCCAGCTAATATTATACGAGTACATACTTAGTTTGTGAGGAAGAATTGATGGATGTTTATTAGTCTTTAACGCCAAAACCACTTAACTATTAGGAAAGGTCAAGTCAAAAGTACTTACAACCGACGAGTATGTATGAAAAATGTCATGAAAGTGAACGAAGCGAAAGTTGTATGTCAGGATCGTAGCAAGTGGAGGGAAATAGTCTCTGCCTACCCTACCGGGTCCAACAAGGCATGACTGTATGTATGTATGTACTACTTAACCGGTTGGGCTGAAATTTGGTATGTAGGTAGCTTAGACCCTGTTATAACACATAGGGTCAGTGTCTCCATATACACGGTAATTACCGTAGATGCACCGTAATCTGACATAATCTACGGTCAACGGTAAACGTGCATTACCGTGTCGTAATTCTACCGTAATAAGGTGATGAATAACTTTTCGCATTTTTGATATTTTTTTGATTACGTGTAACGAAACGTAACTTTTTAAAACACAAAATTTTAGATGGCAACACTCAGCACCTAGTTCAGGGGAAAAACCCTACTGTTTACTTTTTATTTAGGCTACTTTTACTCACACATCGACCGTCACACCTTCGCAGTTTATTTTATTTTCGTCCTTATTTACCTTCCTATCCTTATCAAAAATTAAATTTTGATTGTAATTTAATTATTGCTTTTAAATTCCCTTTAAATTTGTTTTTTATCTACTTATTTACCAATTTTACCATACACTTTTTTTTTTTTTTTTAACTTGGCAGAGTGCCTTTATTGAAAAAAGACTAAACAATAGAGCTACCTACTTACTACCTACCCTAACTAAATACACTATACCATAGAACGCTTCGAAAATCCACAGGCCGACATGCCAGCCTATAGAAAATCCAAGTGCTCTAAACCACTGTCAGATGGCAGCGTACCCAAGATACTGGCGGCATTGCCACGTTGAATAGCAATGCTTATACGTTGAGCCAGATAAACGCCAGCATTTTGATCACGCGTCGCCTCGACCAAGCGCTCAGATAGATTTTTGAAAATGCGATGAGCTCCCGGCCCCCACGGTCCCAGAGTCTCGACTCCAAACGGTTCAAATATGTAACCGCTACCGAGGTTTGCATACTTGCCCCGCTTGCGTTGCTCGGCAGAACCCGCCGCCGCACCAGCCGTACCTTGGGTCTCTGGTACATGTGACGGCGCTAGTGTGTCAACGCAACACTTAAACATTACACGGTAATTACGGTAAATTTTTAACTGACACACCGTAAAACACCGTATTTTCACCCTGGCAACACGGTAATCCTTTATTTTCATATGGAGACACTGCGGGTACTTTTTTTCCGATAGTCTCACGGGTGGGGACGATGTCTACGCGGGTGTAACCGTGGTGCACAGCTAGTTCTTACATAAAACCGGCATTTAACTCAAAATGGCATTCAAGTTCATATATCACACAGAAAAATATTATCTAAATCGTAAATATTTTTATGTCTTAATTAAATTAAGACACACAATGATAGTATAAAACATATTCGCTACCCGCCGTCTGTACGCTTAGATCTTTTAAACTACGCAACTGATTTTAAGACGCGTCCCGTGCAAAACGCAGCGCTAGACGTTTTTTGAACCTATCTATTCTTTATCCAAAAGAAATACCTACTAATAAAAAAAACATTAAATTTCTTTCACATAATCTTGACTAAAATGGTAATTTTTTTTTAATTTAAAAAAAAAAAAAGTTTTTGTAAAAGGTCGCTAATATCATATTATTAAGATGTTTATCTATAAATGTTCATAGTATGTATTATCTTTTATCACATAAAGTCTGAATAATGTTGATAGAACTAAGATCGTTAAATAAATTGATAACACGGAGGTCAATATTTTTATTAGTGAAGGAATATTAATTTTGCACTTTGATTATAATTTATTACATTTGGAACTAACTGGTACTTTGTAACCTTTTCAATATAAAAAATAGTCTACATAGAGAAGAATAATAAACTACCAAGCAGCTTTCGGCTACATTGACTTGGTTCAGTTGCACCTGAGATTTAAGGGCTAGGGTTTTTGAGCCCTTATATGACTAATTTAGCAATGTGAAAATATACACCTTGTTGCCTGACCTGGGGATCGAACCCGGGATCTCATGATCGGCAGTAGCGCTTGCCCAAACAACACCAATGAGGCGCGTGGATTCAGCTAGTATAATTAATAATTATAAATTACCTTGAATTCTGATTCGGTCCTAATGCCGAGCAAAACCATCAGTTTCCTGATAAGCCAGTTGAGGCTCCGCACTACGGCGAATGTGGACCAGAACTGTGCAAACAAAGATCTCAGGCGACCGAAGTTTTCTGCTACACCTGATATAAGAATTCAAACACCTTAAATAATAACTTCTAAAACCCAAGCAAAAAGGCATTGATTGTTAGGGGGCGTCCATAAATTACGTGAGGTGTTTAAGGGGGGGGAGGGGGTCGAGTCAAATCTTATCTAATCTTACGTTGGAGAGAGGGGGGGTCTCTGCAAATATCACGCAATTTATTTTCTGATTAAAACAAAAAAAAATTACACTATTTTGGTCCATTTAATCCTGATTATACATGCTTAAGATTCAACCTTAAGCGTAATCGCTTACTTGTCTTAACTAGTCGTAAATAAAAGCACGAAGCAATTTTTTTTTCTTTTTACAATAACAATCCAACGCGTTTACGTAAGAAACCCACATTTTGAAAAATCTCTCGTGAGATTGGGGAATGGGAGAGGGGGTTGAATGAAATCTCACGACATCTCACCAGGGGGGAGGGAGGGGCAAAAAATTAAAAAAAAAACACCTCACGTAATTTATGGACGCCCCCTTATTGAATACCGAATTTCAGCCCAATCGGTTCAGTAGTTTTGGCGTGAATGAGTAACAAACATCCATCCTTCCTCCCATTCTCACAAACGTTCGCGTCTATAACATTAAGTAGGATTGCTTACCTAAAATAGCCCTAAAGGAGCTAGTGAGTGCGAAGAACGTGTTCTCCAGCATCATGGCAATGCTGCCCACAGCATTGACCAGGCTTTGTATTGAATCAAACGCTGGCCGTGAGTTCTCTTCTGCTATTTGAATAAATCTGAAATTATATCCATGCTAGCTGTACTCCGCGGTTTCAACCACATAGTCATTGTTCCCGTGAGATGTGTTAATCCAGGGTCTAAATTCTAAATTAAATACATACTGAATGTCAGCCCAATCGGTTCAGTAGTTTTGCTGTAAAAAAGTAACAAACATCCATCCATCCTCAAAAACTTTCGCATTCATAATATAAGTAGGATTAAGCGTCTCACAAAAACTAATATAGTACACGACATGTTTAAACCAAAACATGTGATATCATTGAATATTATGAATACCTATTTAATTTAGTAGTTCATTTCTAAACACCCAATTGTAATTAAACAAACTTCATTAAAGTTCATTCACATTTACAGTATTTTACATAATAATTTATTTACACTGATGCTATATATAACTCAGTTGAGTTCTGGACCTTTAGCACACCCCGGAAAATCGCCTCAATTCCATACAAAAATCGCAATATAACTACCTAATACACAGACACAGCACACAAGGAGTTTTGTACACGCGCAAGAGTGTGCGTTAGGCGTGAGGTGATTTCAGCCGCTGCGATGCGGAACAGCGGAACATCCGTGACTGAGCTCGAACCGAGTTAGTACCAACCTGAGGCGCGTAGAATACAACTCGCGTTCTGACTATTTCTATGAAGTCACAATACTGTAGATATATTTACCGTACAGTACAAATACAATACAAACTTCCACCCCCTTTTCACCATTTCCCGGGACTCAAACTCTATATATCTCTCTATATCTATCTATATCTCTCTACATCTATCTATATATCTCTATATCAAATATCATCTAAATCCGTACTGCAGTTTTGGCGTGATTAGGTAACAAACAGAGTGACGAGTTACAAACGTTTTTATAATAATAGAGACTGCCTCGGTGGCGTAGAGGGCGCATGCTCGACTGCCAATCAAGAGGTCCCGGGTTCGATCCCCAGGTCAGGCAGTGTTAAATATTGGATTTTTTCTTTAGGAATTATCTCAATAACTGCCTGGAGTCTCGAACGGTGCCCGGTAGATGGCAATAGGCTCGCCCCCTATTACATGGGACCAATAACATACTGGCGAAATGTGGGTGTATCTACTATGGGACTGAGTCCTGGGTACACCTCTGCCTACCCCTTCGGGAAAAAGGCGTGAATGTATGTTATGTATGGATATCATACCTGCTTTCAATATCTCCATACATAGGTCTGTTGTATCCATACCCCCCCATCCCTCCCATTCCATACCCTCCTCCCATCCCATACCCTCCATACCCCATGCCCATACCATAGTTTCCCATGGTGCCCATTCCATAGCCCCCCATCCCACCCATCCCATAGGAGTACTGGTTCATTCCGTAGTTCTGCTGCATTGCAAACTCTGGTCTTGGAGGTAGTGCTGGGAGAACTGAAAGACAAGATTTTATTTAGACATTTTGATATATCAGGTGGAAAAAAGTATCCTAAATTTACTTCGAAATCAATTCACCTGGGTGATATCCTATATATATATAGTCACTTATATGAATGGACCGCCTCGTTGGCTCAGATGGTAGTAATTTTGCTTTCTGTGCCGCAGGCCCCGAGTTCGATCCCCAGCTAGGTCAAACATTGTCATGAACATGTCTGTTTAATCTGTGTCTGGGTGTTATAAGCTTATATATGTATGTATATCATTCATCTGGTTACCAAACTGGCACTTCCAGAAATAAACTGTTGGCTCACAAAGGCACTGCTACACCTGAGTAAGCTACAACTCAGAATAGTTACAGGCGCCATTACTGAATGGGCTGCTCAAATTCTTCAGAGCTATAGGGTGGCTCGAGTGAGGAATCACACCCGGCCCACATGCAAAATAGGGCACATTGACAATGAATTGCGGAAAACTGCCTGCAAAATTGAACTTGAACTGGTTACCATAGATTACAATTAGGTGTCTTACAAATGCAGAGGTTTGTGTACCTACATGTTTATTACTCCTTAAAGGTGCGTACAGACTATGTAACATATTATATAACTTGTGTTTTATAACACATCCACATTATGTAACCTTGTTATTCGACATTGCAACATAAAACAATACTGTACACATTAGAATAACAATGCAATATAACAATGATAAATAACCATTGTCGTTTGTCGTTCTTCAGTGCTATACACGTGACTAAGTTATTTAACATTGTTGTATAGTTCGACACAAAAGAGTAGAAAATAATGGGGGCGCCACTGTCTCTTACTAGAGTAAAAACCATTTAATCAACACATACACTTTAAATTAGTTCCGTTTCTACTCTTTTGTGTCGAGCTATACATATCAATAACATATTATTTTAACATGTTTTATAACATTCAGTGTCCACATTATCTGAAACATGTTATATAGCAATGTTGTATAACATGTTATGTTATATAGTCTGTACGCACCTTAACATTCACATTACTGAACTCATTGGGCTCTAATTTAATAGTTAAGTAGATAGTTTAGACCCTGGAATAAACCATAGGGCAAGTGCCTTGTACCCCCAAGTGAAACCGTGGGGCAGAGCTAGTAATGAACTTTGAAACTTGGTGTATTAGACTTTATTGATCTAACAGCATTATTTTTCTTCTTCAGTCAGGGTCATATAATAATATTAATATTGACAAATGATATTGTATGAATAATGATAAATTCGAATTGATGAACAGCATTAAAAACTTGTAATACAACTTTAATGTAATTAAAACGGGTGACGTTTTTTATTGCGTAGCCCACAGTTCAAGACCCACTTACAACCTAACGTTTGCAGAAATTTTTTATTTTAGTTATGACGTATTTTACTTGTTCACATACCTGCACTCGGGTTCATAGCAGAAGTAGAAGCTGTCACGGAGTTTCTAAACGACGGGATATCGCCCACAGGAGGTACAGCACCTAAGTTGCCCAAACTGGGGTCGGGATTTCCACTGTATTGTTTTTCAGGTTCACTCATTGTTATTTAGTTTAATATGAAGCGATAGAAGGGTACAACCTATAGACTGAACAATTAGATGTCTAGGCTCGCTGCTATGCGATTAATGCCATTTGAACCTTGAAATATTTTTATCTTCAGGGAAAATAAAAATGTGAAATAAAGTTTTCAAGTGCTGATAAAGATCCGATATCGATGGCTGACGGCTGACAGTTGAAGCTGACGGCTAGTGATGATAATTAATGTGATTTCACAATAATATCATAAGCATGCGATTTAATGAGTCATAGCATACTATTTGCTATTGCTATTCTATTTGCTAAGACGATAATTCGCACTTCGCACTTCACACCGCCTTGCTATTAATTTTAACGAATTAAATAATCAAACACGTTCATTCAATATACGACCCTAACTACAAGCAAATAAAGATAATAATTGCTTAACCGTGCCTACTAAATTGCTAATAATATCACTTAAGCGATGAATTCGCTTCATTCGCATTCACAGGATTTCGCAACTTCATTTAATTTGCTATGTGCGAATTAAGCTTTCGCATGCTAACAATGAATGCGAATGCTAATTAATCACAGAACACATATACAAGTAATCATCACTATTGACGGCTGAGATGGCGAATGGCATGGCGATAGATGTTATAGAATTGACAATGACAACGGACAACGACGAGTAATTTTTGACATTAACATTCACATATTTGTGAAAATTGACACTGACAAATAAATTGCTGTTTGGCATTACTAAACTTATTTAAAAAGGATGAGTTTTAGTGAGTGGTTGGTATAGAGGCCGCGTTCACCTTTCATTTTAAGTAGTTGTTACATAGGGGGCCAATGAGACTAATGGGTCTCATCTGTCTCATTAGCCTCCTTATTCCATATTGGGCCTCATAAAATATAATATAATAGTATTCCAGGTAGTTTTACTACCGAGCTGTAGCGAGGGCATAAATAGAAACCGAGATATTATGGGTTGGAGCAAAGTGTGATACACTCTACTTTTCTTTACTTTTATGAGAAAATGCAATGATTCATTTCATCAAAACATTTTGGCTAATATTCTATACGTGCGACACTTAAAAAATAAAATTAAAAATATATTTACTTTAGCCCATAGAGCTTAAAAGTGATTTTAGCCCCGCTCTGGTACGCAAAAATGACGTATTTTTTGATTTGAGCAAGGGGTAGGGGGGGTTTTATGTATCGCCAAATAATAGATCGTACATAACTTCACTTTAAGCGGTCTACGAGTCGAGAATAAGTGGTAAGAGCAGGCTTGTACCAGCTTCGGGTCCCACGGTAAAGAAAAGAGCAGCCCGAGGTGGTCGGCGATTCACTTTTCTCCAGGCAGGTGTGAGCGGCCGAGTAGGTTGCGGTGCGTCCCACAGGACGCAACTCAACTGAGGCGGGCCGCGGTGCGTCAGGTAGCGTATCGCGGCTGATTGGATGGGCCGCGGTGGGAGAGAAGTGCCAGTATTGCGGTGCGCCGCTCTTCCTGCCTTCCGTCGCCACCGGTAGATGGCGAAGGCGGTGGGGTCGCAGGGGAAGAGGAGTGTCGGTATTACGATGCGCCGCTCTCCCTATTATCTGCGACCGAATTGGGGCGGAAAGCCGACGGCTTGCCGCGGTGTGGGTTGCGCTTCCGCGTGTCCCTATGAAATCAGCATAGGGGCTCACTTGAGCCCTGCTGTGGTGGTGGGCGGGAAAGGGTCTTCAGTGTCCTCTCGCATGGAATTACGGCGTTCGAGAGGGCACGGAACACCCTTCCAAGCCCTTAGTGTGAAGAGGGCTCTCTGCTTTCCCCTGTGCAGACCTACTCCTGCACCGGGGCAACCAGAGAGCCACCTGCGCTATTTGCGCGTGGTGGTGGGCGAGAATGGGCCTTCCATGTCCTCTCGCACTTCTTAGAGATGTGGAGGATGATTCTCCGCTCGTCTCCATGCAGAACTCCTTCTGTGCGGTGGCGACCGGAGAATCTGATTCCTGGGGCCCGGGCAACGCACGCGGGGGTATCCGTTGCCCACCTAAAGGGCCTGCGAGGAGGAGCGCGCGTGTTTCCGCACGCCCCTTGGGAGGGTTGGGGTGAAGGATTACCTTCACTCCACCGTGGCGAGGTTCTCCATGGAGGACCAAACGCCGTCAGGGCCGCGGATGAGTGCTTCGGCGTTAATTGTAAAAAAACTCTTTATATGACTAAATTACTTGTACTTAACACTGGCAAATACACTACCGTGTGGTCTATATCGTTTCTCCTGTATAATAGTCAAAGTTTAAAAAAAGTAAAAAATTATGAAATAAATTTTGGTTGTCTATGGTCAAAATATCGTAGAATCGTAATGGTTGTCAATAACAGTGATTGTTATCACAGGTGAATATTAATATTGAATTTAAAACATAATCGAAGTGTTTCAGCATAAATATTAGTCTTATTAGGTGCTGCACGAAGTGTTTAATATAAATAGTAAGTATGGACCATTCAAACTTCAACCAATCACACATAATAGCTATGTTTTGTGAGTCTTTAGATGTCATCTCTGTAACTCCCAATGTTTCGTTGTATATAAGCTTAGTATGTTTACAAAGCATCATTAAAACTTAAATAATAATTTCCTATTTAAACTAACTCAATCATAATTCGGTATATAATATACATTTCGATGTGTTTATACTCTTTTATTCGCTACTTTATTGGAAGTGAATTAGAACCGGTTTGAAGAGTAATAAAAACAAGGAATGCCGCTAAATCTAAGTCAATTTATCCAGATTCATCTTTATTGACAGCAACACGTGTATAATATGTAATTTCTCATTAGTAAGTTCCACTTGAGACTACTGAATAAGTCCTGAAAGACTTGCAGTTAAAACTGATAAGAGGTAGAAAGTTTCTAACTAGGCTCTAGAATAGTCTTATTTATCTATATCGATATGTGTCTCAGTTTCTATTGAGACTATTTATGATAATTACAATGTTGTTTTGTCATTTGTAATAATATTTGAATAACACTTACCTACTAATATAAAAATGATGTTTTATTGATTGTGCTTACAATTGCACATTCACTAATATTATAAAACTACCTCTTGTATCACTCTGTTCATTAATGAAAAATGAAAAACTGCATAAAAATTTGTTGCATAGTTTATAAGACCTAAGTGTGATGTGGTTGGGAGTGACATTGTTGTATATTATGTAAGGATGCTAAAGTTTAATACAGAAATTAGTTACGGCAAGAGGAAAGTAGTGTTACCTAAGATCTTGGATAATACCTTTATTGGTGTAGGCAGACTTTTTCTCCACTTGCTATATAATAAATTAATATAATTAATAATATGGGGCAACTTTCACACTTTCACACACACTTTCACACATGGTCTTCTGGTCCTAAACCCCGAATGTGATATTAAATATACATTCCCCATGTGGGGAACAACTTTCGCTTTTCCACTTTCATCACTTTCTTCATAGATGCTTGTTGGTAGTAGGTACATTTGAACTGGCATTTCCTTCCAATATCAACTTTTTTATGAAAAATATGCCTAGATCGACCCCTACTGACTTGACCATTCACACTCGCCTTATAAATCTCTTTTCGTCTAACCTGTCCTAATGTCTGAACCATCTAAGCATTCCTTTAACTATCTTTGTCAACACATCTTCTAATATGCCACACTCTTATGACACTCACTTCTACTCCTCTTCCATTCTCTATTATAGGTACTTGTCATCAAAAAACATTATGAAGTCACAAAATACTAGCGCTAAAGGGACAGAAGGGACACTCCTCAAAATCATTCAAATAAATAGAGACACTAGCTCAGACGCAATAAAGTGCAATTTAGGTCGCATAGCGCCTAACTAATTATTGTTATTTTATCCAACAGGTTGCCTCTCTTTCTTTCGCATGTCTCTCTATCTGTTCTCTCTGTTGAAATAAGTAAAATTTCCCATCTAGACCAACACCCTAAGTTACTTTTAGCTTCACACCTTTACTGTGGAGTGTCCTAGGCTTGGTGAAGTTTGAATTCTAATTGTAACCAGATCCAACAATATCATGATTAATTTTTACCAGCACCATTGTTATTCATCATCATCTCAGCCACAGGATATCCACTACTGAACATGAGGGTCCTCCATAGATTTTTATATAGTCCGGTTGTAAGCAGCTTGCGTCCAGAGTGTTTGTGCCAACTTTTTTACCAGTGTAGTAAAATTTATACTGTATACTGCACTTTCCTATTTACCTAACATTTTGATGTCTGTGTGGAATAGAAATTTATTTTCCCATTACGCAGCCGTGGCGCCATTTATTTTTTAAAACCATACTAGGTATTTAAATGCTTAAATGATAAGAATGAGGTCATTGTGAGATAAGTACCTAAATGTACTGTTTTTCCCTGGTCCCTGTGGGACTTTACTGGGTATCAAACAGGTTTCTAGCATAGTTTGGAATCAGATGACTGTGGGTGGAATTGGTTCCATATTTTTTTATTATACCTGAATTCTCTTACAATACATTCAAATCAACATTAGAAATTGTAAGTAACTTTGGCTAATTATTTTTAAACTAAATTTTTTTAAACCTGGACCGAGTATGGGAATTGAGTATTTGAAAAAAAAAATGTCGTATTTATCAAGTTATTTTGTAAGTTTAATGAAAATTATGTATTATCCAAACTCAAACTCAAACTCAAACAGATTTATTCAAATAGGTCATAATCTGACACTTTTGTACGTCAATGAAGATACAGTACTGAGTCTACCGTGCGTTCGGAAAGATACCTCTACAAGAAGAACGCACAAGAAACTTGATACTGGCGAAATTTGGGTGTATCTACTATGGGACTGAGTCCTGGGTACACCTCTGCCTACCCCTTCGGGAAAAAGGCGTGAATGTATGTTTATGTTTTATGTAAATAACATTTTCTACCCGGCAATATAGTATACGAGGGGAGGTCAAAAAGTTCGCGGAATGAAAGGGAAGGGGGGTGAATTTAAACATGAAATTATTATTCCTTTTCAATATATTCTCCATTCACCCTAATACACTTTTCAGACCTTTCAAATAATTTGTTTATACCTTCGAAAAAAAATGATTTGTCAAGGCCTTCAAAATAAGCACTTCACTTCATCATCATCCGTAAATTTCTTTCCACGAAGCTCTTTTTTCATGTTTGGGAACAAATAACAATCACAAGGGGCCAAATCTGGACTATAGGGAGGGTGGTTTAAAGTTTCGAAGCCGCACTTGTGTAAGGCAGCCATCGCAACATGACTCTTGTGAACGGGTGCGTTGTCGTGCAAAAGGAGCACACCTCGAGACCATTTTCCCCTTCTCTTTTCTTTAATTGCTACTTTTAATTTTTCCAGTAGTGTAGCGTAGTACTTCCCCGTGATATTGACACCTTTATCTTTATAATCGATCAATAAAATCCCCTTGGAATCCCAAAAAACTGTAGCCATAATCTTTCCGGCCGGTTGTGACACCTTAAACTTCTTGGGCGGTGCTGCGCCTTTTTTGTGCCACTGCATTGACTCCTGCTTCGACTCAGGTTCATAGTGATGAACCCAAGTTTCATCTCCAGTCACAATTCGGTTCAGAAATTCATCCCTGTTTTCACTACACAGCTCCAAAAACTCGCGCGAACACTCGACGCGCTGCTGTTTTTGAAGCGCTGTGAGCATTCTCGGTACCCATCTTGCACTGACCTTAGACATGCCAAGATGGTCATGGAGAATATTCAAAATGGTCTTAGATGATACTCCAGTCATCTCTGCGATTTGTTTCTTCTTTAGGCGTGCATCTTCTAGAACAAGTTTTTCAACTTTTTCAACAATGTCTGAGGACGTTGCTTCAATTGGCCGATCTGAGCGCTGATCGTCTTCAATTGAGTCTCTGCCTTGCTTGAAAAGACTATGCCACTTGTAAATCATTGTTTTTCCAGGGCAGGAGTCCCCGTAAACTGATGACATTTCTTCCATAATGTTCTGAGGTGTTTTTCCTTGCCTAGTGAGACTTAATCACGGCACTATACTCAATTTTCTCCATAGTTGATATTTTCTACCCGATTGACTTGTTTATCCAGCGATATCTCAAAGGTTTATGAACCGATTGGGCTGAAACTTAGTATTTATAATTGTATTGAGTCAACAAGTAGCGACAGGTAAAAATAACTACCCCCTTCCCTCTCTAAACCCTCCATTCCGCGAACTTTTTGACCTCCCCTCGTAGTTGGCCAGTGTAAGGTATTCTGGGCCCAGCTTCCTTTGATTACAAGCCCCTTTCCTTTGTTGTTATTTCAAAGTATACATGCACTTTACAAATGTGCACATAGGTCCTTTTCATAATTACCACATCAAGTACCTAGTGGATACCTATGTCATTATGTGCCACTGGCTTAGACCAATTCACAAACTACTCGTACCTATTTCACACTTAACAATCTCATCTCACGATAGAATCGAGACTCAGAACAGCATGGCCAGTATTTGTATGGCGTGTCATTTCCCCTGCTCGCAATGTAACTGGGTTGGGTTGAACTGGGCCAGCGGGGCGGCGGCGGCGGCTGTACTATTGTCCACACGAATGTCGGAAATACAGCCTGTCTACGTCTGCAATCTTTATGAATGGGGGCGCTTACATCTATGTACACGGAAAAAAAGGAATTGTCCCATCAACAAAAAAAATATTGTTACCAATTCCAAGACAATATTTACTTAACATACCAATATATTGTCATTTTAATAATTTCCATTTCCTTCAAAATACAAAAAAATATTGTTGTTTTATTGTCTTAAAACAAGTAAATATTGTCACGTAAACATTTTGATAGTTTAGTTTTAAGACAAGGATTAATGTCGTAGTAATAATAAACATTGTTACATTAGGATAAATTCATTATTAGACTAACAATTTCGTTGTTCTTTTGAAACGCTAAATTATTCAATTAAAATTTGGCAACTACTTATTTTATAATAAACAATATTATAATAATAACACGGCAAATTATTCGACGAAGATTAAACATTATCAAGGCGAGAATACGTTAAATTTTTACTTGAAATGATAAGTATTCTTGATAGAAGATTATTATTTTTTAGAATAACAATTTAAATTGTTGAGCTAAAATTCTTTAATTTTTAAACAAGTGGTCACATATTGTTGTTTCAAAACAAGAATATTATTTGAATAACGCGGCAAATTGTAAGACGAAGATTAAACATTTTCGATGCGAGAATATGTGAAATGGTTATTTGGAATTACTAATCGTCTTGATAGAAGATTGATTATTTCTTAAAACAACAATATCAATTGTTCTGCTGAAATCCTTTAATTTTTAAATAAGTTTTAACATATAGTTGTTTCAAAAACTTGAATATTATTTGTATAACGCGGCAAATTGTAAGACGAAGATTGAACATTTTCGATGCGAAAATATGTTAAATGGTTACTCGGAATTACTACTCGTCTTGATAGAAGATTGGTTAATTTTAAGAATAACAATATCAATTGTTCAGGTAAAATTCCTTAAATTTTTAAACAATTTGTTACATTTTATTGTTTCGAAACAAGAATATTATTTGAATAACTCGGCAAATTGTAAAATGAAGATTAAATATTTTCAATGCGAGAATATGTTAAATGGTTATTTGGAATTACTAGTCGTCTTGATAGAAGATTGGTTAATTTTAAGAATAACAATATCAATTGTTAGGGTAACATTCCTTAAATTTTTAAACAAGTTGTTACATTTTGTTGTTTCAAAACAAGAATATTATTTGAATAGCTCCGCAAATTGTAAGACAAAGATTAAACATTTTCGATGCGAGAATATGTTAAATGGGTATTTGGAATTACTAGTCGTCTTGATAGAAGATTGGTTATTTTTTAGAATAACAATATCAATTTTTTAGCTAAAATTCCTCAAGTTTTTAAATAAGTTGTCACCTAAAGTTGTTTCAAAACATGAATATTATTTTAATAACGCGGCAAATTGTAAGACGAAGATTAAAACATTTTCGATGTGAAAATATTATGTTAAATAGTTACTTGGAATATCCAGTCGTCTTGATAGAAGATTGGTTATATCTTAGAATAACTTTATCAATTGTTCACCTAAAATTTCTTAAATTTTTGAATAAGTTGTCATAAATAGTTATTTCAAAACATGAATATTATTATAATAACGTGGCAAAATGTATGACGAAGATAAAACACTTTCGATGCGAGAAAATGTTAAATAGTTACTTGGAATATCCAGTCGTCTTGATAGAAGATTGGTATTTTCTTAGAATAACATTATTACTTGTTCAGCTAAAATTCCTTAAATTTTTAAATAAGTTGTCATAATATGCAGTTGTGAGAGAAAATAAACGATTATTTATTATTATTATTATTATTTTCAAAACATGAATATTATTATAATAGCGCGGCAAAATGTAAGACGAAGATTAAACATTTTCAATGTGAGAATATGTTAAATGGTGACTTGGAATTACTAGTCGTCTTGATAGAAGATTGATTATATCTTAGAATAACACTATCAACTGTACAGGTAAAATTCCTTAAATTTTTAAATAAGTTGCCACCTAAAGTTGTTTCAAAACATGAATATTATTTTAATAACGCGGCAAATTGTAAGACGAAGATTAAAACATTTTCGATGCGAAAATATGTTAAATAGTTACTTGGAATATCCAGTCTTCTTGATAGAAGATTGGTTATTTCTAAGAATAACATTATCAATTGTTCAGTTAAAATTCCTTAAATGTTTAAATAAGTTGTCATATATAGTTGTTTCTTAACATGAATATTATTATAATAACGCGGCAAATTGTAAGACGAAAATTAAACATTTTCGATGCAAGAATATGTTAAATAGTTACTTGGAAATTACTAGTCGTCTTGATAGAAGGTTAATTATTTCTTAGAACAACAATGTCGATTGTTGAGCCAAGTGCTTTTTATTTTCAAATAAGTTGTCAGATAAAGTTGATTCAAAACAAGAATATTATTTGCATAAAGCATCAAATTATATGACGAAGAATACACATTTTCAATACGAGAATGCGAGTTATTAGTTTGCATCAGTGTGTGCTGTGGCAGCCTGCATCATTGAGAAGTCGAGAATCGAGAATCGTACTGGTGAGTTTTTGATTTAATAACTAGGTAATGTTGGCTAGCCTCTAAAAACTAAAAGCAGGTCAGTTTTTTTTTATTCATGAATACATTTGTTGTAAAATTTGAATGCATCCAGCATTATACGGATTATTTATAAGGTGCCTAATTACCTACTTCTTTTTTCCGATTAGATCGGGCATAAATATGGACGCCGGCGCCGTTGAATGTTCATTTCAAGAAGAATATTATATTGGTCAGAAGGCCACTCTTGATTTGCTGTCTAAGTGGTTAATGCCATCAGATGCTCGGAAGTTTCAGAAGTAAGTAAAATTACTACTAACCCCTTTAGAAGGCTTTAGAAGGAAGGTAGGCATCCAAAAAGTTTGAGGTTAAGAGTGTAGCCATTGAGCACACTGTAGGAATAAATCATACTTATTAAAAATACGAAGCCTTTATACTCGTAGTTGTTATCTGGATAAGTATCTGCTTTTTTAATGTTTTGCTTTAAACATAAGTAGTTAGATAGCAGCAGTAGCAGGTTAATTGCTTCACGAATCACGAGGTATTTGTTAATAATTATATTAACATATAACTCGTTTATTTATTAATGTAATTTTAGTTCTATGGGGACAAGAAGCAGTTACACAACGTAATGCAAGTGGCAACAGGCCACAGGCAACAGCTAATTAGTATGTCTAGGTACTCGTATGTGTCCAAAATACCTCAGTGCCTCAAGTTGAATGTCTTTAACAAGTGTGTGCTACCAGTGATTACTTATGGATCTGAAACGTGGTCTCTGACTGTGGGCCTTATCAGCAGGCTCAAAATAGCGCAACAAGCTATGGAGAGGGCTATGCTCGGGATTTCTCTGTGAGATAAGGAGATCCGTATAGACGAACGAAAGTTACAGACATTGTCCAGTGTATTAATTAATTATAGCAAATTGATGTGGCACTGGGCAGGGCACATAGCACGTAGAACTGATGGCCGATGGGGCTGTAAAGTTCTCGAATGGAGACCACGGACTGGCAAGCGCAGCGTCCACCCACAAGGTGGACGATCTGATAAGGATTGCAGGGACACACTGGAGGCGGTCCGCTTACAACCGGACTGGATGGAAATCTATGAGGAAGGCCTATCTTCAGCAGAGGACTTCCTATGGCTGAGATGATGATGATGATGTATAGGTATATGTATAATAATATGTGTATAATAAAGTATGTAAATTCCAGGTATTAATGATGACATTGTTTGACTGAAAAATAACCATGAACCATGGGATATTTCAATGCAGAAATGGATGAACACATAATTATATTATGATGAAAGAATACTTTGTGTGCAAGACAACCTGACAGAAATGAATTGAAGTGAAGTGTCTGGTATGGGTAACTTTATTTTTTTTATCAATGTGCATGCCTCAATATCAACACCGGTGGCAGCTGGGTCGTTTATTTCTTGATATTGCTGTATTTATTGACCTGTAGCGGCGTGCGAAACAGGTGACAAAATCTAAAATCTTTCTAGTTAATTTTGCATGCCCTTAGACTTTAGTTTTTTCTTCTGCCACCAGTGGTGGAAATGATGGCAACTGGGAATAAACTTATATTCCCAGATTATAATTTATAATCTTTTGTTTAAAGTTTTGAATATGTTATTAAGTGAAAATGTGATTCCTTCGACTAAAACTACTTACGAATTTAAATTAATCTAATCCAAACTGGTTAGGTTCAGAACGTGTACTTCCCAAAAGTGCATTTCTCACAAAGAGCGCATCCTAATATATTATAATTTTTTTTAGAAAACATGAATCTTACGGTAGTAAATTATTTTGATTTTAGTAAAACATGTTAATTTAGTCATCATGTTTAGATAAAAAATAACATAATAACACTATTCTGATAGTATTTACGTTGTTTAAAAATTTATTTACATTTTAGGAAGTGCTAATTTTGAAAAATGCCTGTTTTGGTAAGTGTACCAATCGGGAAGTGCGTTCAGGACCTAACCCATATTATTCTCAATATTCCACTAGTTTTTTGTGTAATGGATATATTTAAATGTACATGATTACATTTTAAATATTGTTTTTGCTAAAGCGGATGGCATAATAATTGTTATAAGTTATCTTACCTACTAAACTATCCAGTAAATGAAAGATAGCTGGATATAACAGTATTGAATTGTCAGTATCTAATTAAAAATAGTTCCATTTGAACAGAAAATATATTATAATTGTGAGGCTCATTACGCAAAAAAAGCCTACAAAGGGCTGTTTTTAAACCTTTTTTTTCGTTATTGTATAGATGAGCCAGATAATTGTAATTGATCACAATAACGGTGGGTGTCTGTGATTATTCTTCACATTATGAAGAACTTATTGCAAACTATTACAATAGTTACCTTGTTTGACTAAAATAACGAAAAAATTGTTAAAAACTTGTATTTCCCGTTATTCGTAGCTTTAAAGATTTTTTTCCTTTAAAGATAAAAAAGTCGTATATTCCCAGTCGTCCCCTCATGGATTGCCCCCAGTTGGCAATCGGGAATAAAATATCTCCGGGTGGCGAATGGGAAGTTATTGCTCCCAGCTTAAATTGCTGTACACTGCTGCGTGCATCACCACCTCATCGCTGTCTGTCTTACGTCCGCGATGAAGGAATTGACGGTCAGATATTTCCAATATGGTTTTATTTGTAGATAAGTGATATGATTAGAGACAAAAAAAACAAAATTTTACGTAGTAGTTGCTTTTAATAATCACTTATTGTTGTTGATCATAAAAACCTGGTGTACATTCGACAGATAATGAAGAACATTTTGTTTGTAAGTATGTCCCTAATAATCTCACTTATCTACATAAAAAACCACATTGGGAATATCTGACCGCCAACCCCTAGAGTCTAGTGGGTTGATCCACGCAGCAGTGTACAGCGATTTGAAGTGGGGGCAATAACTTCAATCGTCAACCGGGGGAAATGGGAATTTTATTCGAGATTTCCACCTAAGGGCAATTCATGACTACTGGGAATATATGGAAAAAGCTTACTGTACAAAAATGATGCCCACAGCAAGCGAGACGTGGGCAATTTTTTTTTGCCAAATTAGCATATTATTTATTAAGCCAAACACATGAAATCTTTCATAAAACTACTGATTATTGTTATTTCAAGCTATCTGTCATTTACTGGACAGTATACATATTGTTTAGAAGTAATAATATATTTTTTTTGAAGGAATAAATAAAAATCTTAAAATGAAACAATAGTAGTTTTATTACAAAACATATTATTGTAGGTCTAAGTGAACTATATTTTTGATACAACAATATATTACTGTAGGTCGAAGTAAAATATATTGTTAAAAAAACAATATATTACTGTAGATCGAAGTAAAATATATTGTTCAAAAAACAATATATTACCGTAGGTCGAAGTAAAAATATTGTTCAAACAACAATATATTACTGTAGGTCTAAGTAAAATATATTGATCAAACAACATTTCCTGTATTTTAATTCAGACAATAAAAATTACTGAAACAAGTAAAACCAAAAGTATTGAACGAAAATCTATGTTTTGTTGGTTCAAATAAATCATAGTTTTAAACCAAGCTAGTGTGTATTCTCCTAAAGAGAATAAGTTTTCTTGAAACTAGTAAACCATGCGTATTAAGGACAAAAATCTTTGTAGAACCAAGTAAATCTTAGTTTTGCAACAACAATCTGGTATTCTCATAACTACAATGATATTTATTGTTAAACGAAGAATCTGTTTACTCTCAAACTAACTAAAACATAATTTTCAAACTAATTTAATTCGTATTGTTATAAAAACAATATTATATTGTTAAAATAAGTGAACTACTAGTATCATATCAAAACAATGTGTTGTTGCTACAAAAAAAAGATATTGTTTAAACAATCTGATGTATATTCTTGCAAAAACGATATACGTATTGTTGAAACAGGGATTATGATGTGTTAAAACAAAAATTTTGATTTGTTTATCCAAATAAACCAAAGTATTACTTCAAATCAATAAGGTTGCTTGGGATAAATAAACTATATTGTTATAATAACAAAACCAAATGTTTTTGGACTAATAAAACGGTTGTATTGTGTGAATACAATATTCTTATCAATATCACATTGTATATTTAAGTAAATATAGTCTTCCTCTATAGGAAGACAGGATTTGCTTTGAACTAAAGCAACTTGCTTTAATATAACAATTCCTTTTTTTCCGTGTACTAAGGGCGTTTTGACAGCTACGTATTGTGGCGAAACGTGAGTTCCATTTTTGGTCACGTTTATTGAGAATGTAGACAGGGTGTGACCACAGAACAGGTTAATATTACGTATAGAAAGGACACTGTTCGAGCCTTCCTCACCCCGCGAGTGAGATTGAGGTACCCTATAACTGTAGGTCTATCTATCTATCTATCTATCTATCTATCTATTGAACTCTCTACGAGCCCCGCTTCTATGGGAAATCACCTCACGCACACTCTTGCGCGTATATCGCGATTTTTGTATGGAATTGAGTCGAGTGTCCGGAGTGTGGTGTGACGTTATTATTCTTACAACTGTAAACGGTTAAAGGCTCGCGCACATTAGGGCACACTACAGGCGGTAGATACGGCCTGGTGCGGCTCGCTGTAGTGTGCGATAGTTCGTATAAAATGTACGAAATTTATGTAGACGGATTTTAGTTACACGATGCGGTGCGGCCCGTAGTAGTCTGCGCGAGCCTTAAGACTGGAGTTGGCATGTCATTATGTTGAAGATGGCCAAATAAGTGAAAACTAAGAGGGCATCCATTGGCTTAGGAACACTTAGGAAAGCGTTTTTTTGCAAGCTGAGTTTTGGAAAGTTAACAACAGCGTTGAAAAGTCGGAATCGTGTCGTGTTCTGGTTAAAGTTTGCTTCACACATCAACGCGGGCGCGTATGCGTAAATTAATTATATTCAGTAAGTTAAATATATCGAGTGTCTCGAATTACATAGTAATATATTAAAGCCTGACCAAACTACAACATGAGTTCCGAAATCTAACGTTAAACGGAATGCAGTCTCCTAAGATATAGGTCAGCAGGCAGTCGCGTCGTCGACGGACGACAGACACGCATTGTTGAAATGCACTCGGAATGGAGTTATTCTACTTGGAAATGTAGGTAAATTTGTAGGCAGTAAAACTTTCAGCTGTTTCAAATTTCTACGTATGGATATTATTTAGTATCATCATCTATTGGTCTAGACTAGAGGACTTGTGTGTAGTAGGTACAAACATCGATTTATTTTTGGTTCACGAATTTTAAAGTCTAAGGCCGGCCGTACACAGACTACGGACTGCTCGTGCAGTCAAATTCAACCGCGCTGCCGACCGCCCGAAGCAGTCGCAACTGCTCGAGCGGTTCCGTGTATTCCGTGTACGTAGAAGAGTGTAGTTTGCTATCGCTAGTCGCAGCTTGAAGCAGTCGATACTTGCTACTTCAAGCTGTCCGTGTACGGCCGGCCTAAACGTCTGTTGAACGTCAAATCGTAACGAATTTAAAGGCTGTCGCACATTAGGGCGGGCCGGGCACCGCATCTCATAACAAAAATCAGCTTACATCACTTTCGTACATTTTATATGAACTATATAGCACGGTTGCGCGCCTGTAGTCTGCACGAGCCTTTATAGTTCTACTATACCTACCTATATTAGGAAATATACCATGTTCCCGATTTCGTAGACAGAGACTTTTCTATCAACACGATCCTGACATACGAATTTCGCGTCCACTTTTATTCCTTTATTCATGCGCGTCGTTTGTGATGTCTAATGACATTTTGTTTTATTTCAGGTGACCCAATCCAGTTCTCGAGCCGCTCTAGTGGGTAAGTTGCATTAGTTTACAAACCTAATAAATATACTGTTATTCTTAGTTATATAATAATGAAGTATTTTCACATAATCAAAATGTAGGTATGTTACCCAGTCACATATGTTTCTAAATAATAATATTACTTTTATCAGCATGCGATCACACTGCCTTTTAACATATTTAATAAAATAATTATTAATATATACGTAATATAAGATTGAAACTGTATCTTGCCGTGAACTACGAGTATGTCGCTTAACTTAGTATTTATTCACATACTTAATAGATTAATAGCTGGGCGTAAGTAGGCCCAGCTATTCTGTGTAACAACCATAAACGTACGAAATTAAAGTGACTATGTTGTCACTGGTGACAACTGGTCACCAAACTACCCATTGTCCCCAGTGGTGACGAAGGAGGTGGAGACCAGCGGGAAGCACCCCATCTAGCTGTTATGGTTTCTATGTAGAAATTGGTTATATCCGCACAATGTTTCATTCCATTACAACACGTTTCCTGTGTCCGACCCCTAAAGGAAATCCATCACCACAACAGTAACTGGAGTATCCTATTCTTCGTTTCCTTTCCTACACAGAGACAGTTTATTTTTTTCTCTAACAGCAATGACACATCCGTCTAATTTGAATAATTCGAACGTATCGAATGGATGTGACGAATCGATTGTTTATCGATACGGGGAACGGCGTGACTTATGTCCGATCATCAGCTTGAGAGTCGTGACAGACGATTAAACTGTGATTAAAGCGCTCGTTCTAGATCATTATATAATTTGTGTTGCTTGCTAGTTGTCAACCAGTTCATATATGCAAAGACAAGACAAATCTCTTACATATATATACTATTAGGGCTTTATTTGATTCGTTTATTCTTTTCATTACGAAAAATCTCTAGCGTTGCGACTGCCTCGGTGGCATATTGGTCCCGGTTTCGATCCGGTAAAGTGTTATTATGTTTTTCTATTAAGAATTATCTCAATTACAGCCTGCAATGTGGAATAATAAAATATAAGTGGTGAAATGTGTGTGTATCTACAATATGACTGGATCCTGGATCAAAACGAATGTAACCAAACCAAATATTGTAAATTTACTTTTTACTACTTTTTGTAGTGGTATATGCCTCTTTTGCAGGGAGCCGCCTGGGGAAGTACCACACCTTTGTAAGTTATTCATCCGCCAAGCAGTAATGTGCAAACATTACTGTGTTCCGGTATGAAGGACAATGTTACCAGCGAAATTACTGGGCATGATGAGATTCCACAACTCATATCTCAGGGTGACAGGCGCAGTGCAGTACCGCGCAGAATTTTGAATTTTAAAACACTGGGTGGCACTGTGTCTGATATGGGCAATCATGATGCTTACCATCAGGCACCTGATTTACTCGTCATGTCACATCATTAATAAAAACTACTTATCCGTTGAAAAATTAAGTCCTACAAGTTTCTTGTGCGTTCTTCTTGTAGAGTTATCTTTCAGAACGCACAGTAGACTTATTACTGTTTATTTTCATTGACGTGCAAAACTTGAACGAATTAACCACACGCGCCTTCTTTCCGTTCTCGCCTAATACCCCGCAGGTTAATACCATGAAACATCGGACATCGTTGTAGTTTTACTGTCACAGTCGTTCGTACACCATCGGGAGAAAAACATATTTAAAAAAATGACGAAACGTGCAGTTAAATGGTGTAAAAGTTATAGTGGTCGAGCAACTAATGTTTCTTTTCACTTGTAAGTTTAATTTTTCTTTATTAATACAGCTATTTATACCAAAAATTAATATTAATTGAAAAAATATATCCAACTTAATCCGACTATATTTAATAAACGGTCATGAAGTATTATACACCACGAACAAAATACACCTATCTAAATTACCTGGATTATTTACGTCAAAGTCAAATTTACTAGGGCTTGACAATGTTTTAGGTAGGTATAATAATATCGATAAAAATAAATGACATATATCGATAAAACTGTATTAATACACTTGAAGCAAATCGGGAAAGAAAAAAAATTTGAACTATGGGTACCTCATGAATTGAGTGAATCGCAAACACGCGTCGACTGCTGTGTTACTTTGCTCAACCGACACAATAATGAAGGGATTTTAAATCGAATCATTATACTTGTGCGTGTTTGGTGAACTAACGCCGGTGTCGTTCACTACAGCTTTCTAAAATCTGGCCAAACGATTACGGCAGATATCTATTATCAGCAACTGCAAACCATGAAGGAAGAACTAGCTGCTAAACAACCGAGATTAGTCAAATGCTCTAGGCCACTGCTGCTTCACGACAACGCAAGACCACACACTGCACAACAAACAACCACTAAGTTAGATGAGCTAAAATTGGAATGTCTGCGACATCCACCGTACTCTCCGGACCTCGCTACAACAGATTACCATTTTTTCCGGTATTTGTACAACTTCTTACAAGGAAAAAAATTTAACTCCGATGTGGTAGTCCAAACCGCCTTCAAAGAGTTTATTGATACTCGCCCCCATGGTTTTTTTAGTAAAGGGATTCATGAACTACCCATGAGATGGCCAAAATGCATAGATAACAACGGTGCATACTTTGATTAATTAAATATATTTTACAAAAAAAAATTACTATTATATATTCCTCCCGTACAAAATGCCAATTTCCTATGTAAGGACCTAATATTAACTAAAAGGCAAAATCAAGCCTACTGAATGGCGGGGATAAGCTTATCAGCAACTTAATAGCAGCACTAAATAGTAATAGTATCCGCGTCTGACAAGCTATCATGATCTGGTTTCATCAACAGCTCGGCCAACCCATATAAAAAAAAACCGTATTTTCAAAATCGTATTTAAATATTTATTGTCAGACTATCATAAACTCGTTGTTCTTTCATTCGTCCTCGATAGCAATTTATCGACTATGTCAAGCACTAGTGTAGGTGACATAATTTTACGGGTACTTCTCGCTGTCCACACCTTTTTGGTCAACACTGGAACTTTTTTCTAGGTGGTGGCAAGTAGGACAAAATAAAAAATTATTTTTAGAATATGTTTCATAAATCACATAATATTTACGTTATAAATTCATAATATTATTATAACGTCATTAATTGCATCATTATAATATTTTGTCAAGTACGTATATATATGTAATATGCTACGGTAAATGTGTTCTATTGAAAATAATTATTGATCGATAATTATTGATAATTTTCAATTAATCACATCTACCGTAATATGTACATTACACATACCTATTATTTTAATATCGTAATCAGAATGAATGGATGCACCAGCAGGCCCCGTCTAGTATTCTTTTCTATGGCTAGCGTAAATTACTTATAATTATTCTAACGGTAGCTGGAAGTTCAACATTATAAGGTGAGGGTTGAATTGAGGATGTAAGAATCAATATATTACGAGTATGTATGATAGGCAATTCCCACATGTCACGAGTGGAATACATATTCAGAAATAAAAATTGCAGTTGTCACTAGTGGTGGGCAAGGAGATGGGGATCGAGTGGGAAGTACCCAATTTTTCTCTCTGTCATTTTAATCGCAATTGTCAGTTGTTTTGCTCTTAGACAGTGACAATGCTACATGCGAGAATAGTGCAACAATATAATACACAAAGGTAAATCTTTGTGTGCGCGCAATCATGGATACGAATATTACGGTAGTGTGTGTATATCTTCGTAAAAGTCAGCAATGTGTGAAATCCTCCTCCCCCCGCAAAAATCGGTTGAACGTGTTTTCATACTTCATTATGTACATTTCGCGTCCAGTGGTTAAATCGTCCTAGCGTGCAAAAGTATTAGAATGTGATCTATTTGAATAAATCTTTTTGAGTTTGAGTTTGATTTTTATCCCTTTAGGAAAATGCGTGATGTTATTTTATGGTTCAGTGTAAACTGCAACGTCTTCTAAGTATAAAGGAACACCACCAAAATGTTACGAAGTAGCTTTCATCAATAATTTTCCCAATATGCCCCTTGAAACCCTTTTAGGCTAATCACACTCCGCGCACCTCTCAATGTCATAATAAAGGACCCTTTCCTGTGGGATTAATATTTTAGGATATAATAGGAGTAAAGTTATTACGAGTACAGTTCTTACTAAAGTTCTAAAGAACCCTGGTTCATTACTTTAACTAACGGAGGCTAAAGGATGAAGTCACTCTTGGTTACAAGTTTTTGTCGTTTTAAGGACGTACCCTGACCAAATAACCATTCGCTTTCGTTTCCCTTTTGTCAAGCCGCACCCCACCTTTTACGCTCAGATTTTAGAACAAATCAAATTTTGGTCTCATAAAGAAGAAATTTAAGCAAGCAGTTTAATTGCCTATCCATTAGTTTAAGTAGCAAATCAAAGTAATGGTAACTTTACGTGGAGATGCATGTTATTAAAAATTATTTCTCATTTCTCTGCTTTCGTTTTGAGATTAATTACTTATACTACCTATTTATAAGAATTACCATATTGGAGTCAATAACATAATATACACTCACGCCTTTTTCCCATATTGGTAGGCAGAGATGTTCCCAGGACTCAGTCCCATAGTAGGTTCACGTACATTTCGCTAGTAAGTTATCGGTCCCATGTAATAGAGGGCGAGCCTATTGCCATCTACATTTTGGAGTCAATGTTATGTAGAAATTTAATGTAATATTTTATTAGTTGCATGAAATTGCACAAAAAAACAGCTAACGCTGTGTTTTGCATGGGACGCGCCTTAAGAAATGTTTCGGGATGACGAGTATAGCGTGAGTGATAATGGTAGAAATTGAAAACTAAAACTCAGAAATCTTTTTTTGTTTTTTAATATAGGACAACTTTCTCACACGGTCACCTGGTCCCTAACTAGGCTAGAAGCCTGTACTATGATAACCAGATGACTGATATATATACTTATATACGCTTATAACACCCAGACACAGATCAAACAGACATGTTCGTGCACAAAAATGTTTGACCTGGCCGGGGATCGAACCCGGAACCTGCGGCACAGAAAGCAGAGTTACTACCATCTGCGCCAACGAGGCTGTCAAACTTTATGTAGGTATGTCTCTAAAATATATTTTTAAACGTTAATCTGTGCGTTAATAATGCTAATTTTACTAATTAATCTACCGCGCTTGTTTATTTTAAAGAAAATCCATTAAAATGATACACACAACATTGACGCTTCACACACCCCCTCAATTAAAACACCAAAACTGAGGTGAAAGTTTCCTCAAACTTTCGTGACACAAACTGATATATTAAAGATCTGAAACTACGTAGGCGGGAAGGTCTTGGTAATGTGCCAGCTTAAAACGAATTAAGCCATTGAGAGTGTCATTGACGGAAGTAACCACTTACTCCCGAAATTGTCAGGATATGAAGCCGTTAATATCTGAGACACGATATAGCTCACTTACTATTATGGCTGGATACACCGTAATTCTTAGAAAACAGAGTTCTCATTGTCACAAAATAAAAAGTGTACAGAAGTCAAGTTCATGTATGTACCTCACTTTTCGTACCTACTCTCGGCGATCGCCCTAGGGTTGTCCACACTGTCTTATGCGAAAAGATAGTGGCACTCGTGTCTAGTTGTTTGAGAATGAAACAGGAAGAACGGAAATAAGAACCAATAATAATTAAAATATCTCCATCTTTGCACAAAAAACATTAAAAGACGCGTGTCAGAACCTGGTGGCACTCGCGTTCGCGCTCGCACTGTTCCCAACCGTTCCGAGATATCGTGTCCGTGAGCGCTGTCTATGTGTGCGTTGCTCGAACGCGCGTTCTACGTAGCTTGCCTTTTGTTCACTTGTTATTTTGTCTTTGTGGAGTCTGTGAGTGACCAACCGTGATCTGTAAGTTTTCTGACCGCTCGAAGGCTAGAGTTATGTTTCTTTTATATTTAAAAGTTTATTAAAATTATTAA
Source organism: Hemistola chrysoprasaria (assembly GCA_947063395.1). NCBI lineage: Eukaryota > Metazoa > Arthropoda > Insecta > Lepidoptera > Geometridae > Hemistola > Hemistola chrysoprasaria. The sequence continues at coordinate 5,179,021 of OX346733.1, read as the reverse complement.
AAAGTTTATTTAAAAAGGTGTAGAAATATTAAGGGGGTGCATCTACCCGTTAACCTTAACAACTTGCAAAAGAAAGTATTGCGAAAGTCGCAAAAAATATTTAGATTTTCCATACAAATTTTCCAATCAGCTGACCTACGAACAGCTGACCCATTTTGTATTGGATTTGTATATTTTGTATACATATATTTTGTATGGGAATTTCGCAATTCTTTCTTTTGCAAGTTCAGGTTGACGGGTATACGCACGTTAACACATAATATAATTACATACATAATATAATTTAGACTATAAAGCAATTCAACGTCATTGACTATAATATTAGATGACATCCAGGATCGACGCGACGGTTTTAGTACCTTCCGATACCCGGAAGCGCTCGATTTAATAACACGCAAATCCTTACCTAGGTATTGAAATTGGAACTTCTTGCTAGCTCACAAATCAGGTCTGACATCAAACTTCTGAACTCGATTGGAAGTTGCAAAACTCTTTAAGCTCTACAGCATCGATTGCCTAACTAGGCAATCAACTATTACCATTTGATAGACAGGAAGTCGAAGATAATGACTAACTGCCAGATAATCGCTGCAGCATCAAAATAAACCAAAGAACAATGTAATTACATTTGTGATTAGTAATAGCAGGGTACAGTTAAAGGCAGTGCGACCTACTGACAATGAATCAACTTGTAACAATGATACTTCGCACGTTTTTGTCTATTATGATAGGCAATTAATCATGTTATGCCAACGGTTTTATAAAGCAGCGTTAGCTCTAGAAACATTTCATATACGTGAGAAATATAAGATAGATAATAAACACCTTATTGTCTATTGTTGATATACCTTAAGAGGAACATAACAAGACAAAATTAGAGTTAATCTTGGACTAGAACAAGTGGCGGCCTTATCGCTGAGAGTGATTTACCCGAGTATTATGAATTTACCTGTGAATTATGATTTTTCTGAGTACTATGTAAATACTACCACGGTGGCTTAGTGGGCGCAAGCTCGAATGCCGATCACGAGGTCCCGGGTTCGATCCCCCGGTCGGTCAGGAAAAGTGTAAATTTTGACTTTATATACATTAGGAATTATCTCAATAACTGGAGTCCTGGGTACAACTCTGCCTAACCCTTCGGGAAAAAGGCATGATTGTAGGTTATGTTATGAAAGAACGTGCTTATCAGAATTAGGCATACACACCACAACCACTGCTATTTTGTGTGTGTCTCTTTCACTCTTTCGCTCACATTTATCCGAAGGAGAAAACCAATGTGCCTTTTTAGTCTGTAGAGTCGGAGCCCGCCTCACATAACTTGACACTAGGCACAAATTTAAGAACCGTGCCGACATCAGCATTCAGCTTAGAAGCGAACGCTATTGATCCCCGGTCTCACAGCGGGATGGCATAATATCAAACGATCGATGCTTCAAATAAGTGTCAAAATCATCAGTTTAGTCAAACTCCCATTTATCAAAATCAAAAGACGGATCCTCGTCGGCTCATGTTTGCACGCGAGCTATCGACAGATAAGCGGTCGGGATGTTCCATCCTAATCTATCTTATTTATCATATTAACACAAGAGACCAGCTGGCGCTATCGCATCGTAGCCCGAAGCATAATACCGTCCCTCTGCACACAACTTGTTAGATATGTGACTCATGCTATAGAAAATATTTTTCTGTATATCTATATATAATACTTCTGTGTGCTGACCATGTTTAGATAGCAAAGGAAACTGGTCAATTATTCTATACCACTGCGTCAAGTTGTATGCACTGTAATTAAAATTCAATTAGCAAATGGAAACAGCGCAGCAAGTGCTTAGTTGAACGGGCACTTTCCACGGTAAATTGTTTTGGTCAGCAAGCGAATATTTTGTTTGCGATAATTGCTTCCTGCTTTAACACCCACTCGGTGAGGTCGATACAGAAAATCTTTGTATATTATAGTCAATCAAAAGCCAGAAGTCATCAATCCCTTTTTACGCAGTTCATCCAAATCTTTTAGGACACACGTACTCCGTCCCCACGATGCCTGTGAGAATACTACTTCTAATGTACCAGCGGCTGGTTTTTTGACCATGTATTGAGGCTGGCTTTGTGCTGGATGTCGAGATAGTTGGCACCGTTAATAAACCTTACAATGGAATGTAAATTAAACTGAGTCAGGTCTACTTTTGTATAGAGTTTCCCACGGGTCGGGCCGCGTAGCGGAACGCAGGTTCTTTCAGCTGCGGAACGGTTCGACGGTTGCGAAGCTTTTGTGCTCCCGGATGACACCGTTTGTTTACAGCGTAGTGAGGAAAGTATGTCACCTTTGAATAAAATCGTCAGTCAACATCATCCAGCATGTAACAGAGCCACCATTAACTTGTTAACATTTGTGAACAGTTGGCATCGACAGACTACCATTGTGTAGATGTAGTTTTTGTGAAAGCATTCTGAATGAGCTAGTCTTTGAGGGCTATCTATAAATTGTCGAATGCTCCTCACTCAAAGGGACTGATGAGGTGGTGTATAGATTGCTAATGACCAATGGTTTGTCGATGACCAACGTTCGCGTGTGCCAATTGCCAATTAGCAATATGCCCTATTTTGTAGAAACGGAACTAATTTAAAGTGTATGTGTTAATTAAATTGTTTTTACTCTAGTAAGAGACAGTGGCGCCCCCATTATTTTCTACTCTTTTTGTGTCGAACTATATATCTTATTGCAAAATCTTCTAAATAAATCGTTAAATCTGAGGTCTAAGATATTCTGCTGCGTTTCACTGTGGCTTTAGTTCCAGTGTATAATTTGCGATTGCGGTTAAAGTTGTTCGTGGAATCCGCTGCAAAAACGTCGCTCCTTTGTCAAAGAAATTATTTGCAATGATTTACTGGACATCGAATTTTAGTTTCTGTGGAATTACAGAATTACTGTACCTATTGTTTTATAACACCACGATATTAATGAATGTTGACGAGCGCGTTAGTGTCTAAGCCCTAAGCGTTAGGACGTTTTCACACAAAATTTGTATGGCATGCCATGTAATTTTTTTTTTTGCCCACGTTTCGTTAATTTAAAGACGAAGGATACGGAGCGTTACTTGGTACCTAGCCCACTAAAACGTCACTTTTCAATACCTTTCTCATATAAATTGGTGACAGGGAGATAACGCACCATGCACGGAACGAAAGGTCTAGTGGGCAAGGTCTCATTTAAGGTGCATTTCTATACAAAAGAATATATTTTTGCTGCTCACGGCCCTACAACGTATAGGTTTTTTTGTGGGCAAATTGCTTAAGGGCGTTCGACTTCCATACAAAATGAAAATACTCAAATATAAAGAAATGGGGAATATTTTTTTCTCAATTGTATGGTGGTTGGCTCGGGATCTGGCCTTTATCTGCGGCAAAATTAAAGAAAACCGTATGTTTTTTTTTACATTTATAAAAAACATTAACGTAACCTAAAACATTTTTTTTACAATTTTTATAAATACGAAAAAACTGCAAGGTTTCCATTAACTAAATATGTTTTACCGAAAATAAAGGTGAGATCAAGAGCCAAACACAAACAGTTGAGAGAATTAAGCTCTCTACATATTTAGGAAAATTAATTTTGTATGGAAGAGCAACCGCCTTAAAACGTGGATGCTGTGTACGTAAAATGTCAATTATTTTCCTTTAATCCGTATTTCTAAGACCTCTTCATAAGTTTCCATTTTCCATCAAGTTACATAAAGGATTTTAATGTGCAGAAAGCTGTCAGAAGCTTTCAATGATTGGTAAATAAGCTATAATAAATTATAATGTACATTAAGCACTTTCTAAGTTATTTCACAGCAATTAACTAAGAAAGCAATTAAGTTTTCTTTATTGAATTGAAGAAATTAATATTCAAGATCAAGGCCCTTTTTACAGATATTCTCATTGATTTTCTAAAGAGTAAAATTTACACGTTCCGTAGATAAGATACATAGGCCAAACTGCAAGTTTTTAGAATAGGTTAATAAGAAAAGCAGCCGATAAAACTTTTTTATATAAATTTCGAATAGGAATTCTTTTGTTTTCTGTATATGAGTAATGAAGACACACGAGTAGGTGTACCTAAATATCATTTGCGTATGTCGGTATCCGAAATGGATTATTTTCTCTAGTCAAATCTATTTCGACGCTCGACTGACACTTTTTAAATTGCCGCCAATTTTTAAAAACGAATGACACACGTCCACAGATTCCCAAAGAGTTCCTAATTCGATAATATACAATTTTCATCGCTTGCTTTTCTTACTGGCCTATTCTTAAGATTTCAGTGTGACCCTCGTATATGCCGTATATGCTAGTAGCATACAAAAAAGTATTAAAGCACAGCTCGCCAGTATTAGCACAGAGCGGTGACTAAGCGGTCTATTTAAAGATAATTTGACATGCGTTGACCCGTGCAATCATCGATATTATAAGTGTTTGTTAGAGTTAGTCGAAGGCTAAATTCTACTTGTCGTAATTGCAGTTGGTAACAGTAACTGTTACTTGATGCCGAAGACCATAGTTTGCCAAGGATCAACGAGTATACTCGTAATAGCTATTTTGGTAAAAAGAGGAAACTTAGCGCAAATAGCGCACCCCTTGAGATTTTCCAGTGAAAAAAGCATATAAAGATAAGTAGATATAACATATACAATGTAATATAAGATATATAATATAACTAAACAGCATTGTACCATTTCGTGTTTATAGTATATTTTAAGCAAACTACGATTTGTAAGTAAGTACCTCCATCAAGTTCCATCCATCATAATATTTGCATAAAACATTAAAATACTCGAAATACGAAGCACGAGATCCTCTTTCTCAAACATTATCATCATCATCATCATCATCTCAGCCGTTGTAAGTCAACAACTGGACATTAATAGGCTTTCCCCATAATTGGGTTTGCCGCTACCCGCCATTCCTGGCAGGCGGATTGGCGCACTCAGAGGACGCTGTTGTCCGTCCTCTGGATCTGAAAACCCTTGGCCGGCTTTTACGGTAACTACGCTACGGGTAAAAACGAAAGAAAGTGGGGTACCTACATACTATTCTTTAGCCGGCAACCCCATGGCACGACTCAAACGGCCAACGATACGAAACTGACTAAAGACCACAGAGGCAAATGTCACTGACAAAAAGTTTTGCTTGCAATTGGTAGCTGGCGCTATTTTAGCTATGCTTTCTCACCCCTGTCAAATCCCTCCATTTCCTTTTTCTTTATTTTGATACAACCGTAACGTTTTCCAATTTATTCGGGCCAATCTGCACCCAAATGATCCGGTGCATATTTATGCAAAACATCGATCTCCTTTCATATTTCCCAGTTCAATATTAAACGCGAATAGTTTTGCAACCACAATCTCGGTTTCAGTCATCTGATCCGTGTCGATTTAGGTATTGAAATGGGATCGTCGCGAGCTGACGATGTCGAGAAATGCACCTTGAAGTTTATAAATATAATTTAGAATTACTGCTCTATCATTTGTTTGCATTATGTTATCGCATTATATTAACATTATGTTATATTAAGTATTTTTAATCTATAATTTTCGTATCGTTAGATCATGACAGAGGTCTTCTGAAGATCTGTAAACTCTGACACCATGATTGGCAACACACCGACTCGATAAGAATGTTACATTATTTCTCTTATTCTAAGGCTATTTTGGTATCCTTCTTGCGAAATTATTTATTCTTTTTTTACTCCTGTGGTATCTCGAACACTTATTTAAGTGTATCAGGAAGTCTTTTAACTTACAGTATTTTTTTTTCATGTTGCTCGTCTCGAAATAACTTCCCTCGAACGCAGTTTTCGGGATATAACGAGTCGTTCAATGAATTACGTGTTTTAATTTTATATTACTTGCACATGTATTGGTAAACCTTTACAGATTCAATAAACGTACTCCACCTAAATTCTGTATCATTGAGCACATACACCGTAATATATGAATATTATTTTCTTTGACTGATCACCTTACCTTATTTTTATTTTTTTATTAAAATTTAATTTACATACTGCGCAGCTTAGAATAATTTAACAATACGCATATATATAAATATAAAAATAAACTGGTCAAATGCGGATGGGACTCGGATGCGAAGGGTTCCTACCCAACATATACCTATTATATTTCAATTTCAATTTCTTTATTCAGAGATTTCAGGTACAATAGATATTATAAGTCATTATGCCCAACCAAAATCTGCCTTCTTAGGCGTCTGAATATTAAATATAATTTGAACAAAAAACTTATTTTAATGTCATGATCAAAATAGATTAAAGGTAAAATTAAATAATCAGAATAAAAAGAAAAGTAAAAACAAAAAAAAAATCGAAAAAAAAAAAAAATTAGAAAATAATCATTGAAAAATATTTTCATATAGATGTTAAATTATATTTTATATTCAAAAAATTAATTAATACTATAAAAACATTTTTCAGCTAACCACTTCGTCAATTTCATTTTAAATAGGTTTAATGTCAAATCGGAATCTCTAAAACTATTTGGAATTTTATTATAGATTTTAATGCACATTATAAAACTATTATTTGAAGTCAATGTTAATCTTGTTGGTCTAAATAAATTATTTTTATATTGAGAACGTAAATTATTTATTCTTATTGAGCTCATTTGCTGAAAAATATTTAAGTAATATCTGTCTTATAAATTCATATTATATTGCCAATTCAGTCGTTCTATACGAAGCTCGTTTCTTTTATCAAGTGAGCCCTGAAGCAGCGACCTCTTTATTTAATTATGCAATTCTGTTATTATCGCACCCACACGTATTGTGTGCTTCATTCGTTTATTTTCCTCCTTCTGAATACGAATCAGCATACAAATTCTGCCAATTTGCATCAAACAAAAACACTCGTGTGTAGCAACTTTTTGCATCTTCGTCAGCAATATAATTCGGAACTTACGATCGGCAGATTCCGTATTTTAACTTTTTAAAGCCTGTTTATTACGCTCGACAGGCAAATGCATTAACATTTTATCTGGCAGCCTAATGAAATCCGATACGATGATTTCGATATCGATTTGCTTATTATTTTGGAATCAGTTTCGCGGCGAAATTGGTGGAAATTCGCATCACTCGCGGCAGCGGAGGCGGAAAGATATGTTGTCCTGTTTCAGAGGCATCGATTGGCGTTCTTTTCGAGTCGTGGGTGAATGTGAGCTCTATGGTGGTGTTAGTAGAGTTGTAAATGGGGTGTTTAGATGTGGAGGGTTCCCGTAGCCGGGCAGCACGTTGCCGGCCGGCTCCGCAGTGCCTCGCCGGTCGCCGGCATCACCGCCCGCATCATCGCCACCCCACGTTCGGGTATACTCGGCTAAGGTCGTCGCGTTGCGGTAGGTTTCGCTGAAAATTCGGTACAAGTACCTAAAACTGTTTTACCGAAGTGCGTGACTTTAGAAGTGTTTTGTATATTAATATCGAGTGATGTTTTTGTATCATAGTGGAGTTTACCCTGTGTAGTGATTTGAGCTTACAAAAGTTTTGCGCAGTGGTTTGTAGTTTATGTTTTTGTTACGGCTTCTGTCTTTACAAACAAATTGCGTATTTGCTGTCACACCTTTGAGATGTTTAGGAATCACTTATAATTGTTATGAGTTATGATTATCATCATTCTTCAATGTTCATTAATCATTATCATTAGATAAGTTACTATTAGGAGGGATTTCAGTACTTCGTAATTTTAAAAACTTTTTTCTTTATTTTAGTATAAGGTATCAGATCAGACCTTAGACTCCTGCCACTGCTTAGGTTCTAATTATATGAAGCATGAACATAATAAAAAGCCACGGCAATAAAATCAGGCTCTAAGAGTATTTGTCCGTTCCTGGAAACTTCTAGATGTTTCCGTTTAATATTTTATACGTTGGGGAAAAGCGGAAAATGAGCTATTAATGTCCATTAGATTTTAACGAAGACAACCGAGCTGCACAGCTTTATTGATCCTAGCACCTACTGCATTCAACTCGTAAATATTACGTGAACTGTGTTAGTGCTGGAACTGTATCGTATTGCATTGTGAACGTTTGTGCCAGTTCACTAAACTTCATTCGGTAATTTTGTTGTGGAACAAAACATTCGGAACAGATTTTGAATTTAGGAATGTTTTCCGTTTTAGGCTACTCTACCCTTTGATATTTATGCAACTTTTTTTGAAATAACATACTAGGAGGAAATATTAAATTTAAGCAACATCTGATTATGGCTGTCTGGTGTTTGATAATTTATTTATTGGTATAGCGATTATACCTGTGATCTAGGCTCTGCTGTTTCGTAAGGCATGTAAAATCGTTACTCCCGGCTGACATCATTGACGTGTAGGTGTGATGTCATGACATCCGAAAGACGGGCGGCAGAAACTGGATCAGTAGAGCTGAGGACCGGGCTCAGTTTTTTTATGATAGTAATCGAGCACGAGCAAATCAAGTACCTGATGGTAGCATCATGATTGCCCATATCAGACACAGTGCCACCCAGTGTTTTAAAATTATAATTCTGCGCGGCACTGCACTGCGCCTGTCACCCTGAGATATTAGTTGTTGGAACTCATGCCCAGTAATTTCGCTGGTAACATTGCCCTTCAGACTGGAACACGGTTGTTTGCACATTACTGCTTGGCGGATGAATAACTAACTGGCAAAGGTATGGTACTTCCCGAGGCGGCCCCCTGCAAAAGAGGCCTACCACTACATATCCATAAATGGACATATCTTATGATGAAGATGTCAGGGACACTTCACTGAACTCCAAAAGACTCACCCACTCCAAAAGAGGATCTTAATTTATATGGAATAGAATAGAATATAAACGTTTTTATTCAGGTAAATACGTAGAGGCCGTTACAGTTTTTGAGCTCATAACTTCTCAAAACTTCTACTTAAACTATACTTAAATAACTTAAACTATTGGTGTAATTTCTAGTATGTAAATTATTATAAGAAACCTGAAATTAGTTTTGTAATGAGTAATGTATTGGAATAGCTTATCTTTTTGCTTTTGTAGTGGTAGGCCTCTTTTGCAGGGGGCCGGCTGGGGAAGTACCACACCTTTGCCAGTTATTCATCCGCCAAGCAGTAATGTGCAAACATTACTGTGTTCCGGTATGAAGGGCAATGTTACCAGCGAAATGACTGGGCATGATGAGATTCAACAACTTATACTTCAGGGTGACAGGCGCAGTGCAGTGCCGCGCAGAATTGTGAATTTTAAAACACTGGGTGTCACTGTGTCTGATATGGGCAATCATGATGCTTTCCATCAGGCACCTGATTTGCTCGTCTTGTCACATACTATAATAAAAAAAAAATCATAACATCTGGACACGGCTTGCACAGGACAGGGTCAAATGGCATGATGTGAAGAAGACCTATGCCCAGCAGCGGGATGGAGTGGACTACGGATGATGATGATGATAACATAACATAAAATCACGGCTTTTTCCCCAAGGGGGTGTTACCCAGGACTCAGTCCCATAGTAGGTACACCCACATTTTGTCAGTATGTTATTGGTCCCATGTAATTGGAATAGCATCAAATATCATTTACGGAGTAGGGCGTAAATCAATGTCAACACAGTTTTTTTACTACCGCAGACATCATTGTTTCTCATATTGTGTGTTTTTGTGTTTTGTTTATTATTCCAAATAAAGATTATTTGATATTTTTATTGATTGGAGATCATATAAATATAGTTCCATTCAACATAACTCATCTAGAATTCAATTAAAGGCAACGACCCGTCGCGGGGGTTACAAACACATGCTATTAACTATGTAACAACGTAATTGATACAATATGTAAGTTACAACGTGATGAGAGAGACAATGGAATTAATTGGCCGACTTTACGCGAGCTGCGCTCTGTTGGTGAAATACTATGCAGTGAGGAAGTTTTAGTTGAGCTAATTATGTGACAAAACATGAAACAAAATGCGTTATTTATACGATCACGCCTTTTCCTGAAGGGGTAGGCAGAGGTGTACCCAGGACTTAGTCCCAAGGTAGGTGCATCCACATTTAGCCAGTATGTTATTGGTCCCATGGAATAGGGGGCGAACCATCTACCGGGCACATTTCCAGACTCCGGGCAGCTTTGTAGTGGTAGGCCTCTTTTGCAGGAGGCCACCTGGGGAAGTACCACACCTTTGCCAGTTATTCATCCGCCAAGCAGTAATGTCCAAACATTTACTGTGTTCCGGTATGAAGGGCAATGTTACCAGCGAAATTACTGGGCATGATGAGATTCAACAACTCATATCTCAGGGTGATAGGCGCAGTGCAGTGCCGCGCAGAATTTTGAATTTTAAAATACTGGGTGGCACTGTGTCTGATATGGGCAATCATGATGCTTACCATCAGGCATCTGATGAGCTCGTCTTGTCACTCACTATCATAAAAAAAAAGCTATTGATTTATTCCTTATGAAAAATCCAATATTTAAAACTTTGCCTGCCCTAGGGATAAAACCCGGAACCTCATGATCGGCAGTCGAGATAGAAAGAAAGACTTACACGCCTACTACGCCACTGAGGCAGTCACACAATAAACATAATTAACATATTAAACAATTGATTTGTGCATAACTACAGGATAAATTACACAAATTAATAGAACATACCATGTGCATGATTATAATGTACTGCAGGATAACTTATGAAATGCGGTTAAGATCTAGGTACAACTAAAAACGGATTGAGGAAGTTATTTGTCAGAAACAATAGCAATAAAATGGTTGAAAGGGCTTGGATAATAGATTCAATAAACATTTGCTTGGGCCGATCTCCTACTGTGTGATCGGTGATATACCTCAATCACAAACAAGAAAACCTTGAGAAAAATTCGTTAAGTGAGCCGCGATATTAAAGTATAATCTTAAAACAATCGCTACAACTTCGTCAACATCAGCTTTAAACGATGACATCCCCCGGGGCAAAAACGATTTAATTGTACTTCGATACATAAATGGGTTGCCATTAATAATAACTCCATTTCCCATTTCGCCGAAACCAGAGACCGCAAACAGTTCCCGTCTGAAAGCTAATTATGCTCGGGGCGATATTGGTCGTAATCACTACGGGGTTTGCTGATAACTATTAAATTAAACGGTTGGAAATGTTTCAGTATTCAGATATTCTACGTTCTAAATAATTTTATTTAGAAAAACTGGAGGTTTTTCTTAGGCACGATGGCCTGACTATGTCAAAAGAGTGGAGAAGCAACTGGATGCGAATGTTAAAAGGTATTAAGGTAAGGTAAGGTATATGTTAAAGGTATGAAAGGTAAAAGGTAGAGTGATAGAACCAAAGGGAGGCCTCTGTCAAGCAAAGGTCTATTAAGGGAGAAATGAAGATGATGATGATGAAAAGTTAGTTATTCTGGTCGATATACAAAGAAATAAAATAATGCCTTATTAGTAGTACTCATTGCCAGATTACTGTGTTTCGGAAGTCATTTCAAATCCTTGGTCCCGGCTGTTGTTATAGACGATAGTAATATTTGTCAAGTATATAATAGCCTTCGGGTGACCTGGAAACTCTACACTACAGTTGGACAAGACACAAGAGATTGCCTGTAGTGGCATAAACTGTGGGACGATGTAGTAAATACACTTCTAATATTGACTGTCGTCAACTTAAATCCCGATAAACGAACAAACGGTCCCGTCGTGGCGACATTCCGCTGTCATTCCGCCGGTCAACATCGATTTTGCGTAGGCATTTCATCAAGGATAACAGCAATACCCATTCCCTATGCCTCGATTACGATCTCTTTGAATTGGACACTTCTCGTTAGGAATTCGTAAGAAATATACTTCACCTGGTTTTAGAGTTTGACTACTTTTCATTTCGGAAATCAACGACTGAGACGTTTATATCGTCTTACTATTTAACTTCGTACTTCGTACTTCTACCAATATGACCGAGATATTATTCGATATCAGGTATATTATGCTCTTCCGCAACTATGAACTAGCTACTTAATAAACACTTTGCAAGCACACACCTCGATGTTTACATCCAGATAGCTCATTAAACTCACTTCTCGGAGCAATATGAACTGTATCATTGCCGCACGTGACTAATGTTGCTATTATTGACTAATGGCACAGACTACCCTATAGACAATGTAGGTGGAAAACCGTACGTAAGATTGCTACAGTATTATGTAGCTTTTCAGTTGTCAGCTTTTAGATATGTGTAGGGAGCAGTCAGGTGATCTAGATTAACAAGTCATACAATGTCTTCCAAGTTCTCATTTCTTAAATAACTTGGTAGATTATTTTTTAAGCGTCTCTTAATATGACCTCACGATTACGTTGAATTCCCGTAGCGGGATTTTTTTAGATTGCTCATATTATCGACTGTTGTCATCTTGGGTATAATATCATTAGTACAAATTGGCAAGTCCTATCACATAATGTCGAAATTTTTCTAGTTCCTTCACAGGCTTTGTTAGTAACGGGTCTTTAGTAAAGATAACATGCCTACAAGGTTCTTGTGCGTTCTTCTTGTAGAGGTATTTTTCCGAATGCTCGGTAGATTTATTACGCTTATCATTCATTGACAAAAGTGTCACAATGTGATCAAATTCAATAAATGAATTTGACATGACTTTGAATTTTTGCCTCGTTTCTTCAAAGGGTTAGGCAGAGATCAGACGAGATACACTTCGCCAGTAATGTGTTGAGTCATGTAATAGCGGGCGAGCCCATTGCAATCAACCGGGTACAGACTTCGTATTGCTATTGAGAAAATTTCTTATAGAAAAATCCAATTACACATTGCCTGATCTGGGAATATGGGAAACCTAAGACTTCAAAGTAGCGCTTGCGACCCAAGGTTAACGAGGCAGTCGCTCTGAGGTTTTTAGTATCTTTGGGATCGTAATATATTTATTGGGTAACCCTAGCAATTTTCTCGGCCAAAGCCAGGGTTTTCTTTCCTGCTATTTTCCCTTCACTTCGCTCGGTCTTGTGCATCCCAATTCGAGAGATCATAGGTTCTCATGACGTTCCTTATGCGACGTCAAGCCAGCGTCGCATTGGCCTACCGTGAGGTATTGCTCCTGTGACAATAATGTCTATGCACCTCTTCATCATACTGTAATTTGCGAAATAGTATAAGCTTAGCCACTGGCTTGATGTCCCGTGCTAAATATATTCGTATCGCTCATGAATCATTCATGAACGTGTCTACTATCTAAGGCTTCATGTGCGTGACCCAGTCTATAGATTATTGACATTTAGTTTTCAATCATCACGGTTAAGTCTACGTTACAAAACCCGTTGCGTTTAGTCCAACAAGGTGGAAAACTCTTTTATTCTTCTTCATGTCGGAGTTCTAACTCTCTAACCTAACAAAAGTCGTTTATGACAACAAGCGTGACCACCGGCTTTACATGCCACCTAAGTACAATGTTATGTTAATAGATTCGAGGTATTTCTGTTTAAGGTCCAGATTTCATCCTCATACACTTATCCTAAATTGACTAATGACTATCGAGTATGACCTAAAACATCGTTTTAAGTTCCGAAAACCTTCAAAGTCCTAGAGCACCTTCAAATTTTAGACCTAAACCGTCTGGGCTAAAAATAGCCTGCCTTTTAAAACGCAGAATACCTGCCTTATTATTTCTTGGAAGTTACCGAAGCAAATTTACTTTTTATCTATACCTTTTACAGGTACAAACTTCGGCTTAGTGATTTGGAGATATCTGGATAATATTCTTTTAATAAATAATTACTTATCAAATCTATCTTTTTTCTTGGAGACATGTGTTTGTGCTTACGAGTACAATATCACAAGATTTTTCCAATCCATTTATTAACCACCCAGCACTTCATTATTCATCACTCACTTCAGATATCACTGACTTCAGAGATCATGTCACGGGTTCGATTCCCAGGTCAGGCAAAAAGTGTTATTGGAGGTTTTCATTATGAATTTTCTCAGTAACAGCTTGGAGTCTGGAACTGTGCCCGGTAGATGGCAATAGGCTTCGCCCCCTATTACATGGGATTTAAAAACATAACTCGCAAAACGTGGGTGTGTACCTACTACGGGACTGGGTCCTGGTTATAACTCTTTCTGCCCCTTCGATAAAAATGTTGTGTTATGATCCAGCACTTTAGGATTTCTATTCTATTCTCTATATTAGCTTATTTAATTGGCAATTCTCTTATGTTTACCGTTATATTTTAATGTAAAAGTATCGAGAAGACTCCAATCGGCAGCTCAGGAATAAGCACCTGACTCATTCAAGAGAAAGTGATCGTAATTAATTGAACACACGTACTCGTTTACTCACCATCGGTCCGTAATTATCGCACCGTTTAAGGTGAAGATTTAATGTAAGGCAAGTGGAGAGAACTGGTGTGAAGTGTGCTACAACAATTGCTATAGTATTAGGATTGAAATATTGATCAGCAGATGGACAATGGAGATAAAAGTTTAATATATATGCGGAAACGTGGAGATGGGCGTCCTAGACTTGGATGAACAGCATAAAAAAGAAATGCGTGTGCAAGTAGTGAGTGTAGAGACGACAGATGACGAATAAGGCTGGACTGGGGAAGACGTGCTGTGGCTGCCCAAATAAAGTAGTATAGTGTGATAAGGACAGGAAAATGATATGATAATTAATGTCTAGATAAACGATGAAATTGTCAAATATATCGGAAAACTCTGAATGCGACTCGTATGGCACAGGAAAAGTTAGTGCGGAAAGCCCAAGAGGAGAATCAAAACCCAGTAGTGGTTGGATACAGCGTCAATAGATAGGTAGATACATAAAGGTAATATAGCTTCCCAAACATAATTTGAGAACATTGAATCATTTAAAACGTTACAATGGATATTAATTTAATAAAAGTAGTAGCAAAAAATATCAACAACAAAATGGATATTTTTGTGAATTGGCAGTTCGTATCTCTCGAATTGTCTGATCCAATTTTATACGCAGACCGTAATTTTATACGAACTACGCAAACCGCTTCGCCCTAATAAAAACGCACATTGAGATCACTGATAAAATGTACCCCAAAAGGGGAAATATCCTTTAAAAATAAAACGTTTCAAGTGACCCTTTATAAACGTCCCTAAAAAACTGTTAGTCCTCAACGTCGAGCGTAATGCCCACACGTTCGCTAACTTCGTAATGGAGGATTAATATTGGTCGCCTGAAAACTCAGATTAGTAGGTAAGACTTTTACGTCTTGCTAGTATCGCAGGTTTCTTTCCCACTTGACGTATCTTCACCGACCGCACGGTAGATTTATTAGTTAGATATTAGCTTTATTGATATTTCAAAACATCTTGAGTCTTAATTGCATAAACTCAAACTCAAATTTTAGAGTTTGACGTATTTTTCGTGTGCTTTTCTTGCCTTTAGACATATACTATCTCTATGGATGGACACAGTCAAAAATGGGGCGTTATTTCTCACAAAAATTATAGGAGAGTTTCATCATCATCATCCAGCCGTTGGAAGTCCACCGCTGAACATAAGCCTCCCCCATAAGGGGGGTTGTTGCCAATACTCGCCACGCTTGTCAGGCGGGTTGGCGAGCGCAGTTTGACGTTTGAGTTGGTTTTGACGCAGAGGTCGCTGCTGCCCGTCCTCTGGATCCTATAGCCCTTAGCCGGCTCTTACTGCAACCACGGGTAGAGAGGGTGAGGTACTATTCTAAGCCGGTAACCCCACGGCTTAGGAGTGGAGAGTTTATTGCTACTAAAATGAGGAATCTCATAATCGTGTCTATTTGGGGTATAATGTCGATGGTGTTGTATATAAATGTCACTTTGCATGACAAGGGGACCATTTGAATGGCCGAATCCGAATGCGGTCGAAATTGTGATTCAACCTTCGTGCATGGCTCCTGTTTTGATTGAACACAGATTTTGTGGATTTTAGATTTGTACTGTGTTTTTACTTCAAATGACCGACATGTCATCCCCTTGTACTGCTATGGGTGATGATAAACTTGAACATACAACAGTAATGTTACATTCTTTCGAATACTTGACGCTGCGCTCGTAGTAATGTTCACGGCTCTAGAACAGAACAGAACATCGAGCATCATTAACTTTCGTATTCTAAAGCCATCAAAAATATTTGATACGGTTCAGCAAGCAGTTCAATATTGGACCTATCTTTCTAATCGAACAGTGTGTCACAGCCGTCACGGTTCGGCTTACAAAGCGTGGCCAACTGCCGTGTCCGATGAAGGTACTATTGTGTGCTTTGCGTGTAACTGTAGTGTCCTTCGAATTTGGGCCTCATGCTGAAAGGATTTAGGTCGAGGTATTTGAGCAACAAAGGGTTTTGACGTTTGTCTCATTCTTTAATTTCTGGTGGTAAGTGGTTCTATTGTCGCTACTGAATCTGTAATGGACTCTACGCCTAAGCCGCATACGAATCAACGTCGCCTACAAAAAAGCCACAGAGTGTGGTCTTAGGTGCGTAGTCCTTTAGGGTCTAATGTTGTCGTCTTCTTCTATCGGCTTGGCACGGGATTCTTTTGCCGATCGCATTCGAATCTGAGCGTTATCTTTCATCAATTTGGCAAATATATTGACAATACGAATTCGGATTGTGATTGCCGAAAATTCGTATTTGGCCTAATGATATAGGTTATTTATTCTCTTTCTACTGATTTAAATATTAGGTGCATGACATAATAATACTGCTTTAATATTTATTTATCACGTAACCACGCAATCAACCTTTGCCAGAACTTACGTGTATGCTCTAATATAACTCATAACCTTTTACTTCGTCGGTTCCCTTCTTGTGCAATTATAATTAGCAAATTATTCTGTCACTAGAGAACGTACCTTGATCTTTGCGTTCACAAGAAAAGTGGAGTAGTTTTGTAATTGTAATTGGTGTTTGCGCAGAGTTATGAAACTGATATGATAGCAAGGACCTCCCGCATAGTTTGACATTTTATATCCGTTTTATTATTTTACAAAAGTTAAAAAATGTACGGAAGACAGGCCCGTCAACACTTTTCTATCAGAAAGTAGTAAGCTTGATTTCATGTCTTCTGATGTTTTTAGGTCCTTGGTTCGATTTCCGGGCAGGTCAAACAATTGAACACTTAAATATATCAAAACTCAGTGGCAAAAATCATGCTTCGTTAAGATTCCACCCGATGCTACAAACTTCTGCCTTTCCAAAACGAAAACGTATAGGGAACGTCTACATTTCCAAAGTCAGAAAGAGTTCAGGTCTCGAGCACGGCTAACGAGCTAAATAACGGTGTTTATCTGCGCACCAACATCGGCTATTACCTGCCTGAGATTGCATCTCGCCAATTGTGCGGACGGTTTCCCACGGTGATGTCGCTTAACTTCCCTTTATGTGCTAAAAGCTTGTCGTGAATCTGGACAGTGCTTTAAAATACAGCTTCCAGATTACGTTTTGGACAATCGGCAGAGTATAGACATGATCTAAAGAATTCATCAGCTTAACCAGATCGCTCTAAATGTGAATTTGTCTTTCATGTTTCGTCTTGCGTCTCTGTGGAATATCGATGGCGAGTACTTCGCCAAAGTAGTAATGTAGTCAATTAGGTTTCCTTACGGTGTATTTACTTATATGTATTTACTTAGGTATATTATATTCCACGGCCTTTAATTAGTTAGAAAAGAGCTCATTTCATTTGCCGCTGTAATAAAAAACACTGAACAACGCAATAAAAGCAATTGCAATAAACTTTTCGTTAATAAGAATTAACTCCCTTTATCTCTGTATGCCTCGGTGGCGTAGTGGGCGCATGCTCCAATCAAGAGGTCCCGGGTTCGATCCCCAGGTCAGGCATAGTGTTAAATATTGGATTTTTCCATTAGGAATTATCTCAATAACTGCCTGGAGTCTGGAACTGTGCCCGGTAGATTGCAATAGGCTCGCCCCCTATTACATGGGACCAATAACATACTGGCGAAATGTGGGTGTATCTACTATGGGACTGAGTCCTGGGTACACCTCTGCCTACCCCTTCGGGAAAAAGGCGTGAATGTATGTATGTTTTTTATCTCTGTATGATTTTAATTTCATTTTTCATTTCATAACTTTATATTGCCTTGCATTTCTTATAGAAGTCATCTGAAACAATCTCACCTTCGGATAAAAGGATTGGGTAAGAAGTAACAATTGGAAAATATTTCTCGAAAACCAGTTGTTTTCCAAGTACCCTTGTCAACCTCACAGTTGGAAGTTAAAGGTGGTCGAGAGTTGAGACTAAAGACTTAAAGGTATTTCGAAGAGGTATTTCGATAGACCGAATACCTAGCTACTATATCTACTCGTAAAGTTGAAGATTCCAATCACATTAGCTCGATCGAGACGGCTAGCTTTACTTTAGGAGACTATAAAAGTTTGTACCTTTGTAACTTAGCAAGAATCGGGGTACGAAATCATGTTTCACAAAATTGTCGTCTGAAGCTTAACTGTTTACTTGACATATTTTTCTAAAGCTTTACCGGATTTCCGGGAAAATATTTCCGTAATCCTCACTATTGAGCTTAGTGGCTATTTTGGGAATGATTCTTGTCTTCGTGTCTATCGCTGGGGTTGCGGAAATAGAAGCTCGTTCCCGTTGGGATAGGCAGAGACTATTTCTCTCCACTTGCTACCATTCTGACATACATTCCGTCTGCTAGATTGCCACCTCTGTGCACCTATGGCGTTAAAAAAGTATACGACTTTCGCTTCTTACTCTTTCATCACATTCTTCATATATGCTCGTCGGGCATTAGGATTTGTTTTTACAATAAATTAAATTATTAACACCTAATTATTTTGACAATAAATCTTCATCAAAACACGAAGAATATTTACCAAATGTTTTGAACGCAGTATGAAAGGCAATAAAAATAATTATTTCTACAACCATTACGTTACCATTACGTTGGCGTACGGACTACGCAATGTAATTTCAGGTAATGGAAGATGCTCTATCTTGTCACAGTATGGGCTGTTCAGCTTTTCCATCGAATTAGATTTTTTACTCAACAACAATGCCAAAAAGAAGTTATGTTGTTTTATTATATGTTGTAGTGTGTAATCCCTGTCTATGTGTTAACTTTTCTGCCTCGGTGGCGTAGAGGGCGCATGCTCGACTGCCAATCAAGAGGTCCCGGGTTCGATCCCCAGGTCAGGCAGTGTTAAATATTTGATTTTTCCATTAGGAATTATCTCAATAACTGCCTGGAGCCTGGAAAGAGGCTCGCCCCCTATTACATGGGCCCAATAACATACTGGCGAAATGTGGGTGTATCTACTATGGGACTGAGTCCTGGGTATGTTTATGTGTTAACTTTTGTAACCCATCCGCTTAAAGTAATGATCTCATTTTGACTGTATATATTATCATCATCATTAGCCCATATTATCAGCCCACTGCTGGGCATAGGCCTGCTCCCTCTTGTGACATTTCTCTCTGTACTGAGCGGATTTCCCCTTTCCTGGTTAGAATGAACATAGAGGGCAGTAAAAGCTATTTCACGACCAATCGTATCTGTGTGCTGTACCTGTTTACCTCACCGTCCGCATAAATTTACAGAAAAAAATTGTTGTTGTTTCGCTAAATATACTTGTCCCTTGTGAGAACATTCCTACAACTAAGATTCTACTCTTACTGTTTTATTACAACTTCATTGTCGCATAGAGCGCACTGGATGCAGTGCAATTTTGCCGGACTATTGAGTTACCAAAGAACGCGGAAGAAACTTCTGCTTTTCTAGTCGTAAGTGATTTACTCTTAAGAAGTTACTCTTTAAGACATCGAAAGGTTAGGATTCCAGCACTATAATTGCTCACTCACACATTAAGGAAATAAATTGAAAAGATACTAGAGTTTTTCCTTGTCATTTAATCATTGTGGTATTTTATTGTCTCTTGACTTGTACGTCTTGGGGTGTCCAAAAAGACGTGAAAGAGGGGAAAGAGGGTTGTCTGCCCCTATAGATAGATAAATAAAACTATTATAATCACACGCAAAGAAATCACATACAAAACACAGAAACACATACACAACAGAACACATAGACACAGAAGCTAAACGTACAAGCTGCGGTCTTATCTATTCAGAATTCAGACCGTCGCTTAGAAATAGCTTATTAGAAGAGGTTTCTTCTAGATAACCGATGGATGAAGAGGACTTTAAGATTAAGGCTTTTTAAAATATAATAAAATCATTTTAACCGTTCAACATATTCGGAACGTGACTGAGAGCAGCCACCGTGCATAACAGTCGAGAGGAAAATAATGATAAACAAATAAACGTGCACAACGTTCGGTCTGCCGGACAATTCTCTATTTGGCATTGAGGTAATTGTACCACTTCGGGGCACGTGCCACAGCCATGACTAGCTGACAAGATGCGACGGCTGGGATAATGTCACTTTCACACTAGACGTTTGTCAACGAACAACATTTTGGTGTATTCACGTTGAGAGTGTAAAATGAAAGCACAGAATAAATAATTGTACTTACGTAATGAAAGTTAGCTTTATCTAAAGAAAATGTTACCTATTACAAACGTTTCTTCTCTTTTCTATTCTATAGCATGTCGGTTATTGGATATATCTGTGTCTATGATTTCACACTAGAGCTGTTCGAGCCTAGGCGCGTACTTTCTCACTTATTACTGGAACAAGAACTTGAAAAAATGGTTATAATTTAAGCAGTCATTGTATGTTTTTTTAGGTAGGTATTTTTGTATTACGTAATACGAGTATGTATGATTTATTGTTACAATGTTTCTATAGGTTTTGCGCAGTAACTATTCAAACGAGGTATAGTTTTATCTTTCGATGAAAACATAAATACTCGGATGCCTTTCATACGCGGCCCTCGTGTAGTTGAACCTTATTCGCATTGCGTCTTCAAAGTTTGACCGCAACAAAACTATAAGACGAAGTTTGGTAAAGTCTGTGATCTAAGGTTACTGTGGCGGCCAATTTCAGGATAACTTCTAAAACTACTCGTACTACAGTTTTACGAATAACTGCCGGTTGCTGCCATTGTTTGGTTAGGTATTCGTGGTACCATTGGTAGTCTATCTATCTGTATCGTTTTTGACCTGCCTGCATTATATATACTGATTTTGTGCAGTAGAAGAGTGTATGTACTAATACTTAACAGGATACAGGACCACTTAGCAGTTTGACACAATCCTATGGAAAATTTGACAAATCGATGTTTTGTATTCCCGTGTTTCCTCCGAATATAATTAACCCATTCTATAAATTTATATCCTGATATATTAAAGTTGAAGTAAAGTATGGCCCTATCGTTTTATTTTGTTTATAAACTATATTTATTTGTAGTGTACGTCCAATCACGCGAGTAAAACTGCGATTTTTGCAAGTTCACTATGAAAAAACCAAGAGTTTATAAACAAAAAAAAATTACAGGGACATAGGTTACATCACTATAAAAATATCAGGATATAAATTTATAGAATGGTATCATTATATTCGGAGGAAATACGGGAATACAAAACATCGATTTGTTAAATTTTTCATAGGATTGTGTCAAATTCCTAGAAAGCCATATACGCTCTTAAAGGATGTCGTTTGTCAAATTCAACAAATTATAATAAAAGATACGCGAAAATAATTTCAATTTCAGAATGTTGGGCTACTTTTTTCTATTAGTTATTTAGTTTCATGGGAAGATTAATTTAACATTAACTCCCTCGCTTCTAGTATAATAGATACACCTTTTTATAACACTTCTTGAAATAGCCCTTCACCAGAGATGTACATATATCTCTAGTCCGGTTGTAAGTGGCTTGCTTCTGCGGTCTTTATTCGATCGTTTGTCTTCCTTGGGGCGTCTTACGAACGCTTTCCGGTCCGTGGTCTATATTTTACTGTATTTGTTCTAGATTTATTTTGAATTTCTAGACTTCTGCTCGGTGAGTTTTGATCCCTCTCAGACACTCGATCGTCGGAAGACAATGTTCCTACTCGTTCAGGAAATGAATTTAAGAGCAAACTTCTACCTTGGAACAAAATTTCTGCGAAACGGTTTTGTTATTTGTCTTCATTACTTATTAAACTTGAGTTTTGTACGCGCGTTGCTCAGCTCCTAATATATTTATTCCTCTGATGTCGGAACGATCTGAAAATACTTGTGATATTTTAGCGGTTGTCAAGTAAATTTTGTATAGATCTTATTATGGAAGAAAATATTAGCTCTAACGCCATTTTCTAGGAAATTCTTTTGTGTGGAAAACGTCATTTAAATGTTCTGTTAATTTCGTTACTTGGAAAATACATAGACGGTGGAAAAAACGACAAATAAAACTTATATTGAGAGATCGTCTTTAAATTTTAGACGGATGATATTTTTATAAGTAACCACTAAAGTCCATCAAATTCCAATATCAGAAAACAATTTAGTGATGGCGCGAGCCACTGGGTCCACCTGCGCAGACAATCAATTTATTTAATAACATCCGTTTCTAAATAGACAAAGCTTTCAAAACGCGAAGACTTCATTTATAGTACCTGAAGTTTGTAACAAGAGGGCCGCTAGACAATGGCAGCAATTTGCCGTAATTACCACAGAGTAGAAAATACGGTTGAGTTACCAGGGAAGCATGTAGGGTTGCCACTTGCATCTTACCACTCTCCGTTTTACCCGCGGCGCTTTATTTTAAATTAAATCCGAAGAAGTTAGAGATTTCTATGGGGAGTGTCTGTAAGCGTCATAATTTTATTTTAAATGCTTCATTCATTTAAAATGCTAAGGGTTATTGTAAATTAGATCTTAGTAAGTTAGTTCCTACTGTATGTATTTGAGCTTTAATTTATAAAATAAAGGAAAGAAATTTCTTAGAACTAGATGTGGTTGAAAAATTCACATAGTTTGGGAAATAAAAATTATTATTATTTATTTGAACCCAAAACTAAAATTATACATTAATAATATTTACAAATTAAATTTATATTTGAATAAAACCTAACTAAAAATTATCTAATAATCTGGATCTGCTAAACTTTCGGTTGGGGAAAAAAGTGGCCAGAATGCTGGGTGACATTGCTTTGAAAATAAAAAAATCCAAGGATAGTAATCATAAAGCAATCGTGGCCGAACATTCTCACTCGAAAATGGAAAACCTTCCATAAAAATATTAATTTTTGATGATGTCAACCCTTCGGTGACAGCGTAGTTCCAATAGAACGATGGAAATTATTCGCCGAGAAAAGGAAATATAGAATTTCCCGGGAGATTAGATTGCTCTGTTTGTTGATGGTCTTTGTGAATCACTAATTTTATATCAATAGCAATGGTTAATGGTACCCTTTTTATTAGTTATTTGTATGATATCTGCCTGCTGAGTCGAGCCATCCTTATCTTCCCCTGTAACTTCATTGGGTTTCATGTATAGCTTGATAGAAAACAGTAGAATGGCGGTACTGTATATTTTAACAATACGAGTAACAACAATTGAATCAACACTTACACCAGAAATTAGTTGCGTTTCTAATCTTTTTCTGTCGAACAATGACTCTACGAGACGTAGATAAAGCTCTAAGCCTGATATTTTAAGTGATTATAAAATAAGTATGAACTTACTTACCTAACTGACAGTATTTGCCATTTTCAATTAGAACATTATTATTTGACATGATTACATTGTTGATTGTACTGAAACTATGACCGAAAGAGACAAAATCATGATACTGCGCTAAAAAAAGTAATGTTTATCATTTCTTGACGAAAACCCTTCAAAAGAATACGAAGAAATCGTTCACCTAAATCTTATCCAATATTTTAGGTATATTTATTTGAAAGTTTTAAAGAGTACCCTCAGTAAAGCTTTCAGCACACTCTGCAGGATTAAGCTCATATTTCAAACTGCAACGTGCCGTATCAGAAGCGCTACATTGCAGGGTTCATAATGTACGAGTTACCTTATATATTATATGTAACGCTTTATATGTTTTTCTAGAAACAGGAGGAGTTCACTTTAAATATCATGTAAATGGTTCAAAAGAAATAGTAAGGTTAGACTAGGCTTAGCACAATATGTAGCCACTTCAAAACGCTTTATGTCCTCAGAGTAAGAATACAAGCAATTCGACGTCATTGTTTATGTCGCATAAAAATATGTTTTTTGTCACTTTCTTCGTCTGTAGTCTGTATGTTGCAGATTATGTTGTTTTCCCAGTCACTCGAGATGGGCCTTAGTCTTAAATAAATTATGAAGATAAAAGAAGACTTAGAAGTTAGAGTACGATTCATTCCAAGATCTTTATCTAATGAATGCCCTTAACTTTTAAATAATCTAATCGCTCCCTCTTTGACTCACTTTCCCTAAAGGCATGAAAAATTAAGATTATCTACAAAATTATTATCGCTGCAGCGATATCCCATGACGTGATATTAACGTAAATCTGGATTTACTGCTTTTACCCTACTTAACGGGCCCGTAGGGTTCAAATTATTATTTTCAACTAATTATATCGCATGTCTAACTATAATTAATATAAAATGCATAATAATATGCGTTTACTGCCTTTTATTTCGTTCCTTAATTACTTTATTTCGTCTACGTAATTATATATTTACGATTATTTATTATTAATTATTATGAGGTACATAATTTTGCCGTAACAAAATCATCAAAACGGCTTCGGTAGTCACGTAGGCTTTAGAACCCAGCTGTTGACGTAAATATAGAAAAGATCATAGTCGTTAGGTCGTAATAATTAAGACGGGGCCTTCTTACGATCTGAAAAGTTTGACAATGCGGCTTCGTCAAACTTAATGTCAACTTAAAGTCATCCACAAAAATAAGAAGATCGATGTAAGAGTAATAGATCGTTTTATCTAGCTTATCGTAATAGGCCAACCAACGCCATACCAATTTTCTGAGTACTATGGAATATAATATTGAACTTCGAATCATCGATTGTTAATCTGCTGGTACTAAGCATTATGCTATTTATTATACCGAAAGCATTGGATTCGCAGTGCATGTAAATAAGGTTTAAGTTCTCAGGGCGTTGACTCTTTTGTCTTGGTTTCCGCTTAGTTCCCATATGAAAATTTCGCTTTAATTATTCACAATGATAACTTTCCAATCACGTCTCCAAGGGCCCAGTTCGTCGACATACAGATGCATTTAGCTATAATTAGTAAGCGGAGTTGGTACGCGTACCGTACCGTTCGAATGGTCGAATTAAAAGCAGTGTCAGAATAACGGTACAACCTAAAAGTTTTCTGCCCTTTCCTAGATTCAAATTAGTAAAGGGCCTATTCTATCCTTGAATTGAATATTCTCTTTGAATATTTAATATCCGTGGTTGCATGGCTCAAAATCACAATCCTGGGAATAGGATTCTTTTGTAAGTTTCGACTTTGTCCTAAAAATACCTAAAGCCGATGAACAGCGTGAATGAGTGAGTGCAGAAATGGCTGGTAGTCTAGAATGGATTAGAAAGACCTTTGCTTAATATGTGCTAACTTTAATTAATATGGGATAGGGGCAGCTAAGTGATTTAAGTACTTAAGAGACCTTAAAAATTATTCCAAATACTGAATTGTAACACTGCATCGGTGGCGTAGTGGTTCGCAAACGCTACTGCCGATCTTGAGGTCCTGGGTATGAGCCCTAGGTCAGGCATAAAGTGTTATTGGATTTTTACATTAGGAATTTTCTCAATGAAAGCCTGGGGTCTGGAACTGTGACCGGTAGATGGTAATAGCCTCGCCCTATTACATGGGACTTAAAAAACGTATTTAGCGATGTGTGGGTCTACCTACTATGGGACTGAGTCCTGGTACCCAGAGCTCAGTCCTCTGCCCCTTCCTACCCCTTCGAGAATGTTAAGTTATGCAAAATGGCAAGTCTCCAGCTTTCCATTTCTGCTTACTGACTCGTAATCAAAATGTCTCCACTGAAATCCACATATTCGCTTTACTTATCTAGATGACAAGTTGACACTAATGCCAGATGTAGGGAAAGTGGATTCGGTAAGCTAGGTGATGTCAAAGACTCTGATTGCCTTAGAGAGTGTCTAGACACCGGTCTCTAGATGCCCTCTCTATATAATTTGATTGAATCTTTCGGGATATTGAACTACTGTATTTAGCGGAATCTTAATTAACTGTCCTCTATATTATATACTTGCATAGCTTTGTGTACCTTTATATATGTATACCGTTATTGTCTTCTATATTATATACTTGCATAGTTTTGTGCACCTATATATATGTATACCGTTATTACTTTACCTTTTGAGCTCTATTTAGAAATGGTAAGAGCTACCGTCTTCAGTCTCTATTAGATCCATTGTCTGGAAAGTCAGTCGTAAACATTCTACCATAATTTAACACTAAAAGCTTTGCGGCTGGAGTTTGTATCCGAATGTGTAATAGTTTCCCTTAAATTATTGTTCTCGTAATGATTAATTACATCGTTCGTTCGCAGTTTACTCAATTACTCGCCTCTTTTCGAGTTGTGTAATATAATAGTTTTAAGCTACCTATATTTGCTTATTACACCGGAGTGTAATAACGTCCGTGAAAAACGCAAAAGTTAAGCAGTGTGGTTTCAGGTTTTATAATAGGACCTCCCTCATCCCGTGGGAGCCGTGAGCCGTGAGACCCGGCAGAGGGACATATTCGGAGAGTGGGCAGCAGCGCTCTCCGTTCCCAAGTATTCCAACTACTGCGGTCACAAAGCCGCCTTCCAAGCGTGGTGATTACTGCATAATTCCTCCATATGAAAACTTATATCGTTATATAGGGAGACCTATGTTCTCATATAACGTCCACCACAGTAGAAGTCTTCCGGCTGATGATGATGTTGATAGGACCGCTAGCGGTACGTTCATATAACTGTGAACGAGGCGACGGATACGGAACTTTGTAACTATGTACCTTGCCAACTATAACGTTTCAATACCGTTCTTATAGAAATCCCACTAATATTACAAATCTCTAATCTCACTACAATGTAAAAAAGTTACGTTTGTAACAGGCAAATAAAACGCTAGCGAGTTCTAACTCGACCCCAGCGCCATCTAGAGTGCACACAGTTTTGTATGTAGATAGCTTAGGAATAACACATGGGGTACTTTTTATCCCGATATTCCCACGGGAACGAACACTACGCGGGTGAAACCGCGCGGCACAGCTAGTTGTATAAATTTATTGGAATGTTTTGTTCAGTCGACTCATTCAGTTTGTTCAATCATCAGCTTATCGAAATACATTGTTTAACATTAATGAATGATAAAGCCTGTTCCAGAGTAGGTAATTTAATTCATTATTAATCACCATTGTTAGTCGAGCATTGCGGAGGGACGGAACCTTCTCAATCGCGGTCCTTTATAGTCTAATATTTGCCATTTTCTTGAAAACTTCCAGGAATATTTGAAGCTTATTTATTTGGGTATCTGAAAATTATTCTCGTTGCTTTTTACATAGATAAATAACTCTTTACTGATAAGTAGCACAATACAGAAAATTAACAAAATGAAACTTAAAATTAAAATGCGAGTAACAATTGGCGGCTTTATCGCTCAGAGCGATCTCTTCCAGACAACCACGCGGAACGGGAACAGGCATGTTATACTGGAAGGACGGTGGTTTCAAATTTACATAAAAAACTGTACAAAATAAGAAAAATAAAAAATATAAGAAGATCACCCAGTTCTTAAATGCATTACTTGACATTGCAACTAAAAGAATGAGTATTTATGTGATGATGCAGTATTTTCTTCCATCTATTTTGTTAAAATTTTAAATTATAATCTCAAAGGCACAAAAGGAATTCAAAACCTGCATTATCAACGAGCGCTAAGTATACGTGTCGGTTTCAATGTTGTTGTAAAGGAATATCTTAGAAAATCCACTTAGAGAGAATTTTAATTTGTTCTTTGTCGTATTAAATAAAAAGTCGTACTCGTAAGGTTTTGAGTGCGAATACAATCAAGATTCACAATTAAAGGAAATAGATCGGATTCTAGGAATTTCACTTCTATTTGATACATTATCTATATACTCTCTAAGTCGTTAGAATTTTATCTTGTTTGTTTCTACTTGATTTTGTTCGAATTGTAGATACTTAGACAGCTCAAACAGTGCCAAAATACATGATATGAATATTGTAGTCATTCCATATCATGGAGTTTCCAAGAGGCCAAAGTAAAGCCCTTCGACATGACACCCTTATATATGTTAAAAAGGAGACAAGCTATGGGCTATTTAACGTGCCTTCCTAAACACGGTAGCGCCTAAATGTAAGATTGTTGGGGATTCTAAAATTGTCCTCCTGACCGGCAAAAAATCTTCTTCAAGTCATCAATCAAATCTATATAAACTGACACTTCAGACTTCTGTTCCTCCATGCTTCCCACCCTTAACAAAAACACCCATTTGTCGAGCCTACTATAACAAGCAACCGCATAAAAAACGAAGAATACCCAAACAATGCTCTCGCACCGTATACAATAAGCTAGACAACAACAAACACGGTCTAATTCCGGGGCTGCTGTAACACAGATTTCATAGCGAACCATTAGCTGCCGATCGTCGACCTCGTCGAACCCAGCAGACGGGATGACTTTATATACTAGGCAGCAGTGAACTATGTTACACGGTTTTATTTCGCCAAATTTTTTATTATGTCGTTGTCGTATTAGCAGTGGTTGCCGTAGGAGCCGGCTAAAGGCTATCAGTTCCAGATTTTGGGCAGCGGCATCCTATGTGGAAAAACCTTCAACCCGCTCGCCAAGTGCGGCGAGTATTGGCAAAACTTCGCCTCAAATGGACACCACTTTCACCAAGTGAAGTTTTGTTAATTGGACGACAATGCTGTATAGTGATATCGTTCAACTGTAGCCGTAAACCGTAGTTCAACTGTAGTGTAATGTAGCCGGATGATGGCCACTAACATTTTGA
This sequence comes from Hemistola chrysoprasaria, assembly GCA_947063395.1. Classification (NCBI taxonomy): domain Eukaryota; kingdom Metazoa; phylum Arthropoda; class Insecta; order Lepidoptera; family Geometridae; genus Hemistola; species Hemistola chrysoprasaria. The sequence goes on along the minus strand of OX346733.1, from coordinate 5,150,042 downwards.
AACAAAACATTCAGTTTGGGATCGGTTGTGAAGTCTTTGTTTTTAGTGTGATTTTTTACTGTCAGATCAATGTTTATATTATTATTGCAGCTTAGTTTCGATTTAAGGTACTCAATGCGTTTCATTGTTTTTCCTTCATTAACTCGAAACTCCAACAGTACCTAGTACCTACAGGCAAGCTGGGGACGTCTACGGGTAATTAATGCTGTGCTACTAATTGCGGTGAAATAAAAAAAACATTGCTAAAGAAATAACCGTCGTATACAATACCGACCTAGTCTCTAACCTAAATTTTGGCTAATTTACTTTCTCTTCTTATTCCCCTCTCAGACGTTATAAAAAAGCCTTTAATTTCTTTCAATGATACACATGTTTTCATTATTTCTATTTCTCTGCTGCAAAAACTCTAGATTATGTTATTAAGGTCTCCTCCAAAGATGCGCATCTTTCCTGGTCTTGTGCTATTTCGCCGTATTTCCATCCCGTCAGTGGTTTTCTCCTACATCTCTTAATTGTGTACCTCGCATCTGGGTTGCTTTGGTCCATCTATTATCTGTAAGCCTATTATCTGTCCTTATTAAATATGATATGCCATTAACCATTTTACGCTGGAGACTTCACTGCGCCGTAAGCTTTTCTTATAAACTACAGGTACAAATTACAAGGGTGCTGTTTAACAGTATTAAAATGAAAGCTTCCTTTCCAAGCCTACTTATTATTCAAGCATTTCCAAAACAGATGCTCAGAAAGGAGTCCCGCCAGCGTTTGCTCAGTCAATTTAAATGATGAATTCCTTTTGCTGCCTTTTACTTAGTGTAGTTACGTATTGTAGAAACGTCGGTCATTTAATGTCTATAAATAGTCTGACTTTCAGGTTTTGTACAATATCTCGACCTTTTCGAACTTTTATAATACCATACCTGACTCTTCATATTGTTACTGTGGTCTCAGTCCTCGAAAAATGATTTTAATTCGGATAGTGTCAGGTCTATTTAGGTATATTGTCGTGCTTTCTCAATATGAATTGGCAGGTCTTTGGGTCTTTAACGGGATTGACTTCCCATTTAGGTAGCTGTTGTTCCAAGACCATATACGCCAGGTTCAGGTGTTTTTGCAAGCGCGATAAACCAGTTTATTGTCTGAATTATGGACCTAGTTCCAATAATGTCGCTTCCAGTAAGCACCTTTGGGTTTATAATGAGCGTTAAACTTGCAAGTACCGTTTTAATTTTTTCCACTAACTTTATTCCAGTTTCGCAATGCTGGTTAAAGACGTCCCTAATGTTACTGTTTTCTAGTCATGCTTTTGAGCACCTTCACCACCTGGTGGGTAGTGAGTTCCAGGTGGGTCTGTGGTGATATTTACTCAGCAACCGGGGTACATTAATCACTACCTACTATAAGACATAAAATAAAACATTTGATTTATTTTGTCCTATATTATTATTATTATTATTTATTGCCAAAATGATTGTTCATAAACAGAATTTCAATACGCACAGAATTATTGTACGTAATGGTTTTGTGTAAATTTGCAGTGTACCTATACTATATTCAATGAATACAATGAAAACTCTAAGAACCCATTTTCATAGTAATTCATGTCAGATTTCTAGCGTAGAACGTAACAACAAAGTTTAAATGCATTCATGTCTTCGCGGTAACATGACAAGACTAAGTTAATTACCAAACTTCAAGCCTGTTATGGTAAGTAGTTGTCTGCAATAAAGCTCAGCCAAACTCCTGTAAGCAGAGTTAGCTTCCTGATTCATATCCTGACTTTAAACGTAGCACGATATTTTATTTTCTTTTTGTTGAGGTCGCCGAAACGCCGGTCTCTGATAACAGATATGACATCTCTGCTATGGTACGAAATACCAACTGGATACGTGCTGCGTCTCGATTTTATGACAAATCTATGATGGTAGGTTGACCTATCCCGTGGTCCTGCATGTCTTGTACAATATTTTTTCACCTTTGCAGGTCTAGCATTGGAGATAAATGGCTTTACCCGTATTTTTCTATTTTGGGCCCGAGCTATGCATATTTGCTGTCTCGTTATAACCCCTGTGATTTCGAGTCTCTTGGGCTACCAAGAAATTCATTATGCAGGGCTGCATGCATTTGTTTCATTATCGTGAGTATTTCTTTCGACTTAAATGTTGATGGCGATTTTCTTTAAGTTCTGCATTTACACCTTTTTTCTGGTCCACCTAAATTCAGAGCATACTCCGTACAAGTTGCCAAACGTCTCAGAGAATAAATTTGTTTTCGCTGCGAACTTAGTCTATTAAGTTTAGCATTTTGAAGATGAGTTTCGTGACCCGTTTTCGAGATAGTTCCATTTTAAATTCAATTCCGCTGGATTATCTGATTTAAAGTATGCCGTAACTGATTTATGGAAGATATGGTAAAGAGCTAATTTCACTGGGCAAGCGTTTTGTGGACTAGCTTTTATACATAAAACGATTATATTTAACTATAAGTAAACAGTGCAGATGTAAGATACACGTGGTCAGAAAAAATATATTGTATATCTGATATTTGGGAATCTTACTGTCTTATACACTCCATTAAGAGCATACGCGGCCTTTTAGAAATTTGACATAATCCTTTTAAAAATTTACCAAATCGATGTTTGTATTCCCCTGTTGCCTCCGAATATAATTGACCCATTCCATCCAAATCCTGATATTTTTATGAAGTGAAGTAGACTGTGTTCCTGTAATTTTAGTTGCTTTTATCCATTCTCGGTTTCTTCCTAGTAAACTGCTGAAATTCCCAGTTTCACTCGCGTTATTGGACTATCACTGTTCACCACAAAAACATGTTAGAGTTTATAAAAGAAAATAAAATGATAGGGACATATTTACTTCATATTTTTTCAAAATATCAGGATATTAGTGTATCAAATAGGTTTACTACATTCGGAATTCACATCGATTTGGTAAATTTTTCATAGGATAGTGTCAAATTTATAAGAAGATTCCTGTTAAATCTAACTGTGAGATACGTAGGTTTTTGTTGTGTAAACATTAGACAAAAGTGCGTTATTAGACTTGAAAATGTACATATCAGTAGTTAAATAATATATAAAAACTAGCGTAATTCCGGCGACTTCGTTCTCGCAATAATTTCGGGAATTCCTTGCTTATTCCTTATCTACATTATAATGAAAAGCTATGTTCAAAAACTATATTCTCCAGGACCAAGGGTTGGAGATGGGCGTCAATGAGTGAATGTCTCAGTCAGTCGGGTCTTTGAAATGCATGAAATAAAGATAGCCTGCCTTTTTAACACTTGTTTAGCTGATGTCATATCCGTTCAATAGTGGAATAACACAATGACTCAATCATAATAATTGTATTCATAAATCACTACGGTTTCCAAAACGGGTATCTTTGATAGTGCTTTTATGCGATCAATATCTTTGCTCTACGCCGATCTACTCGTACAACTGTCATGATGATTGTAACCGAAAACGGAAATAAGGGTTACGATTTACGATACAGATGCCCGCAAAACGGAACGTAGCGTGCAAGCTGGTTTTTTAAATTACATGGTGTTAGGCATGCCAGTTAGAAATAGAATGTGCACATACGAGTAAGGTGGCATGTGCTGCTTAGCTTGCTGCTGGGAGCTGTTATGCAAGTGTGGAAATGTCACAAGCATTTCCCCATTTCTGGCCATTGGCCATATGGTGCGCAGTAGCACATATAAGTTATCAAAAACAATTAAACGCGCAACCACTGACATAAGTGGCTCTAAATCCGGAGTCCCTGGATCGAATCTCACCATGTGGACTTTTCGCTTGGGCGCTACCGTGTTTCGGATGGCATGTTAAAATGTAGGTTCCAGCTGTTTCCTATGAGATATATAGGGGACTGTCGTTAGGTCATGTCAGAGGCCTTATTGAAGGAATCTTGGCAATCAGAAGTTCTGACAATATGGGTTGTCCACATAGATAGATAGATAGATAGATAAACACTTTATTGTACACCATACATAGGACACAAACATAAAGGAATAATAATTATATTAATCTTAGGCTAGTACAAGTAACACATAACTCATATGAATTGACTCGAGCAGTGTAATTGGGGTAACTCGTTATGTTAGAGTATATATTCAAATTATTATTAATTATAATAAGGTTTACTGCATTTGTTTGCGTGATTAAATGTGTGCTGATCCAGTTTACCTCACCCCACAAAAATTGATGGTAGGGCCATTCCTTAGTTCTATAATGTATTCAAACGTCGTAAATCTTTCGCCATAGCGTTCATTTTAGCGCCCTTGTCCACATACATAAAGATCGTTGACAGACTCCTCGTATAGCTGGTACCTAAATTATAACATAATCGATATTCGATGCATCAATATCGGTAACCTATAAAGATGACTCGATAGCCTATAATTGAGCTAGTGCTGCTTTGTTTGGAGTAGTGTTGCCATATTAGTCGATGTTGTGAGTTCAGAAATGAGTCCCAATTAACCATGTCCGATGTGTAACTGTCTGTGGGCGGGTCGATGCGCCGGCGCAGGTTTAGTATTCGCGTGGCGGGACAGGTGGAGTGCGTGCCACCTGCTTCCGTTACGACGCAGGCTTTGAGTTTGGTATGCGACGTTCTTTTGTTTGTTTAACTGACCATACCGTATATATGTTTTGGTTTCATTTATACTAAGCCTTCACATACGACACGTAGCGTAAGTGTATGATCTTGTGGGTAATTGTGCTTCCCTTACTATCCACTTATATAGCTGTACCTTCGCTTCCCAACTGTCAAGTGCCTGGAGAGAACAATAGTTGCTCAAGAAAATATGACACGCCTTGTGTTATCTAGTGACTCGTATGTCTTACGGATTTTCAGTTTAAAGGTCTTTGAAATGTCTATGGAAATTATTGTTGAAACGAGAGACCCACTCTCGCTGGGTACCATTATTCGTGAATCACTATGTCTATTGATAAAAACCGCAGGCGGGAAGCGAATTTGTTTAATACCATGTAAACGCTTACATAGTATAAAACAATAAATAAAAAACTATATTTTTGTAATGTTACTTTTAAATACAGCTCTTAACATTCTGTTTATAATTGTGGCCATGATATTCTGGCGTTATCTGCCCGGTTGTAGTGATACTTCAGCGGATGGCCAGAGCTACTGAAAATAAAGCATGTAGTGATAATGACGTTACTTACGCTACGAGAGCGTGTGGCTCTTATCTACGTTGATAAGGAATGTTTACAAACAGTAGATTGGTATGACAATTAGATACTTGTTAAATCAAAGTAAATTAAGATATCTTAATCACCTATTTGTTGTAACAATAAAAGTTAAGAGTCAAATAAATTAAATTGTGCTTTTGTATAAGACAAGGTTCGGAGTCGTAAAATAAACTAACATGTTTTTGGCACTGAAAGCTTTTCCGTTTTCAACGAAAACGACATTGTTTTCGTTCATAGTTCATAAACTGTTTTATTTGGTTAGAAGGAACTTTGCGAAAATATTATACGTATTTGCTTTATTTGGATTTTATCTATAACACAAAGAGATCGGCTTTCCGGCGATGCAGTCGATACAATAGTATGGCCTTTTACTTTGGGACCGAATTAATATGGCAATAGACTCAACAGACTGTCATCAATTTTTATGTGACCATATGTAAAAGGAGGTTTTTATCTGACCAGTTCTCGATTCATATAGTTTTATGTGACCAATGAGATCGTGCTAACAATAGGGCCTTATAGTCTGAAATGAAGATATTGAGACAAGAATTCTGAGGGAAGTCGTTTGGAAAGTGTCGAGATGAATAGAAACGGTACTAAAGACTTATAACAGATCTTATACGAGCAGTCACATATTGCTACGTGTTCATTTAAGTGTGTCTGATAAAACAAATTAAGGCAGCAAGTACGCAATTTTGTACAAACAAAAGCTATATACAAGCCGACTTTGATCGTCCGATCCCCAGTCTTACTCATCATTAATTTTTCAGGAAAGTGTGAACGCCAAAAAGCAGACATAACTGTGATCGCCAACAGGCGTTAAAACTTAGTGCTTCTATACCAAATATTATATTACCCTGTAACTAATATCCAGCCTTAATATTAGAGCATACCTTAAAGGACCAAGTAGTGTTTTGTAACCGTTTTAGTAACTAAACGAATAGGCAGAGCGCAAAGGACGAACAATCATAACACGCCTTAACTTTTGTACCAGAAATTGGAAGTGCTTTTTTACATTTTTGTACGAAATTTGTAATAAAATGTTAACTAAAGTGAAGTGTTGTTCGTGGTGGTCACGTGACGACGTGAGGTGGTTCTAATTAGTTGAGTGGATTGTACCTTGGATCTGGAGAGGATGGAGCGGTGTGATGGCTTCCTGGTCTACCGCAAGCCGGTCTACAGGGTATTCCAGTATTTGGACACGTAAGTATTGAAATTCCCTGTTTTGAAAAAAATTAAGATTAATTACTTTATGCCCAGTGACATGCGAATCAACAAAACATAAAGTTCCTAAATTTATAAAAGGTTAATCCAGGCATCTTTGTTTTCTGCGTATTGGTTGACCTTATAATAAGCCTATAATAATTATTAAAGAAGGTTTATTAAAAAACAAATACACAGAGGACAACGATGCCTGCAAACTTCTGCATTGCCACTGCGCTACACCAAATAAGGGTTCAAAAAACAAGTATCTTCTTAGTGACTTACAAATTGAATTAACAATTTTGACTTTGAAATTTCAGCAATTCAGATATTATGATACGAATTACATGTTTCTCCAAATTCATAAATCATAATACAAGTTGCTCAACAAATATGCGATTCCTTCGCCCCACTGAGTTATATTGCCAAACAATCCCAAATACGCGTAACAAATTGAGACAGCCTCCGTAATGGCATTGACCTTACGTTCCGAACATCTGAAACTTTCATGAGCTGGACCGGTCGCAGGGGTAATGGTGCAGGTTTAAAATTCATACCTGTTGGTCGTATAGGTATGCTGCTCCGTAATTGAGTATTTGAAAAAAAAATGTCGTATTTATCAAGTTATTTTGTAAGTTTAATGAAAATTATGTATTATGCTAAGACTGGTTGCCTGGAAGAGATTGCTTAAAGCGATAAGGCCGCCCTTTGTTGACCAAACACTTGTTAGTTATAGCTTTGTTTTTAAGTTATTATGTTGTACTGTGTATTTTTATGAAAATGGTCAGAATAAAGAGTTATCTAATCTAATCTATCCGATTCAAAACTCACTTTAAAAAAATATTTTTTATTAATTACAACCAATTCAAAATTGATACAATTACAATAGGAGTCACTTGTTCACGAACGCGCTACGAGTGGTCGCCATGATTGTGACGTCATTATGTTATAGTTATGTATGGTACTTTATAACATTTTGACGTCACTACAGGTCACGAGCTCGTTCGGATACTATTGGCGTGTTTTCGGTACTGGATTAAAAATGTTTTTTTAATTTGATATAACTTTGTAATTATAGCGAATAAAAGAAAACTAAAAATAGTTTTGGTACGAATCTTATATATGATCTTTCCATTTATGCCAAAAGAAAATAAAATTCAAATACTCAATTGTGCTTTCTACGCAATGACAGTTTTATAGGGAAGTAGACGGTGGACCTTCTAGCATTGCAATTGAAGAACTTGGACGTTAAATTTTTAGCAGATATTATTTTATGATATTTTATCGATTGCACTATTTGTCAATTAAAATTTTTATAATTTCATAATGTATATATGAGAAAAGTAATCCCGTGAGACTAATTATTCTTCCCGGGGTGATTATAAAATGACTTTTGAAATACATATTAACTACATAAATAAAAACAAATCACGTCTTTTATTATTTCGATGTTTCTACGTTAAAATTTCAACATGATAACGTTAGCTGGCGTAGTAGCTTCTTCACTCTTGTGATGAATATCGATGCAATCAGCTTACGATAGTGTACAGTTGTCTTTACAATTCATCCAAACAAACTTCTAAGTCTGTATTATCTATGTTGATAAACTAGGCTAGGATGGAGCTAAGATGCGAAACTTTCTACAGTACAAGGATACAATTGCGGAGAAAACAGCGTCTGCAATCTGTGCGTGTGCGAAAAAGATATTCGATGGACAAGACTCGTCTACCGGGTGAAAAACGGTGCGCATCCTAGGACTAGTGGTCCATATACTCATAATCATGAATTAGATATAAATTCAGTTCTTCTCCAAGTATAGTTTCAAACCCAGACAAAGCGCTAGCTTCTATGGAAGAGTCTCGAAGGTCCTTCAGAATATTCAGTTCTTATTTTTGCCAAACGCCAAGTTATATGAGATGGTCTCTACAGATTTCAATCCTTTCGCAATTCGCCAGTGTTCTTAGAATATAACATTCAAGACTCAAAGGTTTTAATGGTGAATGCACTTCACTTGATCGATGCTAATGCCTTCATTAAACATTCATGTCTAATTACCTGCTCTGACGGAGTTATCTCAGACTTTATTAAGGACTGAAAATAGCGCTTGATTGTCGGCCTTGCGATTTCTACTTAATAGTTTTGATAAAATCTCGAAAGCGTTTTCTGTAAACTTTCTTCAAACCTTGAACTCTTAAGCCACGTATCCTATTAAGGCAGTCTCGGAATGTGGAGACCGTGCCTCGAGTCGAGCAGCCGTTTGACCCGAGGCTGCCTCAAGTGGATAAGTGGTTTGAAGAATAGTGTCGTAGAGAAAATAATCAGTTGGAACTGATAATTAAGACCAGGTACCTAGGAAACATGCCTAATAGTATTAAACTATGGGCTCAAATGACCAAATATTGAAAATAAAAACTGCATTCCACTGATACCACGTCTCATTGCATTGATATTCCACTGACACCCTATCGGCACTCATCTGAGATATCATTGAACTTTTAGTGATATTCGAACATAAAAAAATAATTCATAATTCATCATAGAAGGTCATACTTTAGAAATGGTTCCTGTTATTCACATTTGCCGTTCATTGTGTATGTGCTCCAGTCCAGTGGAAGGAGACCTCCAGTTCGGAAAATGGGCATATCTAAACAGTCTGGCTGCGTATTCACGTGAATGCTGTCTCGATGTCAAACGCAGACGGCGAGCGCCATTGAAATGTGGATGTGGACTGCCCTTCACGGGAACAATGGTAGCTATTGTGTCTCGTAACAGTATTATCATTAGGGATGTCTCATATAGTATATTAATATTGTATCATATTAATAACAATTTTCCATTTATTTTGATTGATCGCGTTATGGTTGTCTTTATGCTTATGGCCATATAGCGTAGACACATACTTTGCGATATCAAATCAAATCAAAACAAATCAAATCAAATAGTTAATTTGCTAGAAATACAATGTAAAGGTACAGATTATAATAATAACTATCATGTATGCACAATGCATTTTGCACGTCTGCAAGCTGTATTCATCCGCAAGCAGTATTTTGCAAACACCACTGTGTTCCGGTCTGAAGGGCAATGTTACCAGCGAAATTACTGGGCATGACGAGTTTCAACAACTAATATCTCAGGGTGTCAGGTGCATTGCAGTGCCACGCAGAATTTTGAATTTTAAAAGACTGGGTGGCACTGTGTCTGATATGGGCAATTATGATGCTTACCATCAGGCACCTGATTTGCTCGTCTTGTTACTCCACTATCATAAAAAAAAGAAATAGATCTACCGTGTCTTCGGAAATACAGATCTACAAGAAGAACGCACAACAAACTTGTAGGGTTTATTTTCAGGGTTTGTATTATAACTGATATCCTGAAGGAATATAAAATATATTCCGCAAAAAGCGAAAGCCACATGTTCCTCGTAAAATCATGAGCCCATGCCTAAAGAATATAAATGCACGTATTTAACATAACCGAGTAGCGAGTGAAGACGGTAGCGAACTCTGTTAGCATATAAGTAGTAGTAATAATTCATGGGGCGGGAATCCTGCGAATGTTGGGACTATTATATTATATTATAACTTTTGACATGAATATATTCTGACATGAAGAAAGCTAAACGGGTAGGATTGTATGAGTATATGAAAAAAGAGAAAAACTGACCAGAGATTTGACTGCCGGCATACCCCGGACACTCAATTCATATAAGAGCCGCGCTACAATTACCTACTACACAGACAGCACATATACGAAATTTGTACACGCGCAAGAGTGTGCGTGAGGTGATTTCCTAGCGAAGCGGGGCTCGTCGAGAGCTCCATCTCGCTCGCGGGGGTGAGGATAGCCGATTGGTGCGCGGATGATGATGTCCATTCTATACGTAGTATTATTATCTGTTCTGTGCTGCCGGTATAGTTAATAGTTATTGTTGAAGTTAGTTGGCGCAACTCAGTTGCCATCCCCGAAATAAATAATGTTTAGAGCTTAAATTGAAGTACAGTTCGTTATTAAACCAAAAAGGGTGAGGATGTTTTCCCAGCGCAGTTTTAAATATAGCGCGTGAAGGGAGCGCTAAATGTTTTGAAATGTGCTCGATAGTTTTGTAACACGTGAGAGAATCGCCGTAAATGGACCTGTAAAATTATAACGATTTGTGTTGTATAGTTTAACAGATGACTACTAATTTTGCAGCTGATACGGCATTGACCTTTTGAGATTAGCTAATTTAAAAATAAGTTTTGATGCGTTGTTAGCGTTATTTAAGCTTAAATAATAGTTAACAGTCGAAGTATATCAGAGTACTTAGAACGACATATAAACTCTGAGACCACGGTTGGCTATGGCTATTCACAAGTCCGACATGAAGTAGAAGGTTCCGTTTTTACCCTATGAGATCTCATCTATGGGATGAGATATAATATTCTAAAATCGTCTCAAACAGTGTTATATTCCTTGCTCTTCTCATACATACATTCACGCCTTTTTCCCGAAGGGGTAGGCAGAGGTGTACCCAGGACTCAGTCCCATAGTAGGTACACCCACATTTCGCCAGTATGTTATTGGTCCCATGTAATAGGGGGCGAGCCTATTGCCATCTACCGGGCACAGTTCCAGACTCCAGGCAGTTATTGAGATAATTCCTAATGTAAAAAATTCAATATCTAACACTGCCTGACCAGGGGATCGAACCCGGGACCTCTTGATTGGCAGTCGAGCATGCGCCCTCTACGCCACCGAGGCAGTCTCGTTATATAATAATATAGGTATTGGCCAAAATGGAATGATGCTCCTATACCTAGAATCCTGGAACACTGGAATATGCGAAACATAATCATACAAAGAATTTCATAAACTAAACTACACATACTTAATAAAAGAGACCTCACCACTAACGTTAATTATAAAAGTCGCCGTCAAAAAGCATAAAATGGAAGCAATAAATAAGCAGAACGGAGAGATAATTTCACGAAAGCTAATTAGAGATGAAGTTTCAAAGTCCATTAAGTAAATTACCGGTGGACGGTGGAGGGTTGCCGTTGAGTCATAATTTCTGCGGTCCGTGCGGAATCTGGTGGTCGTAGATATCAAAACATCTTTTATTTATTTGTCTCTTGTGTGAAGAAAGGAAAATGATGATTATTTACGTTTATCCGTGGGTTCCGGTTGTTTTTTATAAGGTAGCAAGAGGGTAGTCATTATGTTTTTTTTATGATAGTGAGTGACAAGAGGTGCGTGATGGTAAGCATCATGGTTGCCCATATCAGACACAGTGCCACCCAGTGTTTTAATATTCAAAATTCTGCGCGGCACCCTGAGATATTAGTTGTTGTAACTCGTCATGCCTGGTAATTTCGCTGGTAACATTGCCCTCACTGTGTTCCGGACACAGTAATGTTTGCGCTTTACTGTTCGGAGGATGAATAACTGGCAAAGGTGTGGTACTTCCTCAGGGGGCCCGCTGCAAAAAAAGGCCTACCACTACAAAAATATTTTATGTCAAATAAAATTCCGAATTAGAATGAAATAGCTAACAACAAACCAACGAGCCGTGTAGTTCCCGGCTATATAATAGGGCCATCCCTTTCTCATCCCTTGGGAGCCGTGAGACCCGGCAGAGGGACATATTCGGAGAGTGGGCAGCAGTGCTCTCCGGCACCAAGTATTCCACCTACTGCGCTCACCAAGCCGCACAACAAGCGTGGTGATTACACCAAAATCCCCCCATATGAATAGTTTATGGCGTTCTATGGGGGAGGCATATGTTCAGCAGTGGACGTCTTCCGGCTGATGAATATGATAACAAAATTGCGTAACTAAAAATTTATTTGATAATAAATAATATATAAATACCTATGATTAAATAGTTAACAAGAGATACGTAACATAAAACGCTGACGATATTATTCGCGGAGAAACTGTTTACAAAATAACCGTGGAAGGGGCTCCATGGTTTTTCAAAAAATAAACGCATGTTGATGCAGGCACGATTTTTTCTTTTTCTAAACATACAAGGTTTGCAACCCTGTCCAAACGGAGTTTTAAAAATGTTTTTGCAGTAGGGGAAAGTACGGTCCTTTCTACCCTGTATTTATACAGTACGTTGCGGCACGCTCTGTTGACATATTAGTGAGATATACTGATAGGGTGACTTACCTTTACATATGGGGACGTTTATAAAAAGGTTTCAAATATGATAAACGACCTGTAGCTTTTGTGAAGAAGTTCTAAGGACGATATGATTTATCCAATTCAAGAAGCCGTAACTTATAAACGTTTGAGATAATAATACGAGTAGCAGTTTATTATTCCAGCATGCAGACCGATTTAACTTACCTATTTTTGACCAACTCATATAATGGCGGATTATATAAGAAGTTTTGAAATAGATCTTAAACATTATAGATCAATTTCAGCGTAGTGAATTCTTTTTCGATGACGTAGAACCATCGTGACCTACGAAGAAAGAAAGTCTCAGTAGGTCGCGGTTTGCATCTGAGTTACCTAGTCCCGTACCGTTTGCCGATATAGAGTTGGGGCAGGATTTATTTTTTTATTTTAACTTTACCTTCCACGGAGTAAATACTAGTCGAGCCAAGATTCATCAATTCCCTTCGCCGACATAAATTCTTCACCCACGCTCCATCATACCCTGAATGTAATAAAACGGTACCATGGCGCCATTTTTCTTAGAGTCACTGGAATAACATCAAACCTCAATTTAACCCTAACGACCGTGCCTTCGACATCAGGCTTCGGCGCTAATGTTCCCGTGAAGGGGAATTTATGACGCGATGTGATATCGATAACTGAAGCCGCGGTGCGCCATCGAAAAGAATAGGTCACTTCGATCGTGTTGAATTTTTTTTAAATCTCTAATTTTTGCGTATATTAAAGGATTATTAGGTATTTCGTTTTCTTTAAAAATGTATATCATAATTTTATTATATTATATTTTATAGTTTATAATCCTCCCTACAGGTTTTGTTTGAAGCGTTGAGTTCGAATCTCGTCAAATGTAAAATATACATAAAGAGGCTATGTACGGTCTTTCTAAGTGATGTCCCAGTTAGGGTCTCACTTAATTCCTTGACCCGCACTCACTTCGCTCCTGGTATCATTATACATATAAAACCTTACTCTTGAATCACACTGTCTATTAATAAAAACCGCATTAAAACCCATTGCGTAGTTTAAAAAATCTAAGCGTATCGACGACAGAGCCGACGTAGCTTTATACTATGTAATGATGTATTTTTAAACAATTTAAGATATATCTAGGGATCTACTCTGATTTTATATAGGGAGCATATTAGATCAGTTAGATCATGTCGGAGACTTTGGTGACGAACATGTGGGTTAGCCACATAATACAAATAAATTTGCTTCACATTGGGGCAAGCCGTAATTTTAAAATATTAACTGCATACGGCATACCTACGGAATCTCTGACTAAAGTGCAATATTTTCCAAAACAATGTTAATATGTTTAAAAACAGTTCCTTATTAAGTTAATGAACATAACAATGTTCCACTTAGTTAGGATACCTACATTTGAAATGGTGACTAATTCCTCCAATTTTTAGTTCGTCGTGTCCGATACCTTATTTCAATTATCAAATTACAACTGACCAACAAAGTGTCATAATGGATGATGAAATATTGTTTCCCATCACGCCTTAGTTTCAATTCAACTGTATGGGGTCCATTGAGTGCATTAATATCAATAATGCACCCCTGTGGATAAACGTTGATGTGAATGTGAGGGTGGATGGGGGTGTTTTATGACGCAAGAGTGAACCAGCATCGTATTTAAGTATAACAACAAATATGTTTAGTTTCTGTTAAGATTTATTTTTAAAGAATCCAAATAAATTGGTAAATTCATGAAGAAAGAGTGGAACATATAAGAGTTTGTATATCTGGAGTCTGGAGGACGGAACGGAAGGTATGACTTTGATATTGAAAAAAGGGTTTTTTGCAGGAAATAAAGTGAATGGGGCGTTGCATACCTTTATGAACAGTCGGATAGTTAAAAACGGCACAATTGATTGTCACAAGACTAGTTTTGCTGATCTTCTCTTTTATGTAAGGTAATATTGGGTTTGGGAGAAATTAGTGGCATGCGGGGCCAATACCGACTGACAGGAAGAAACATAAAGCCTAAGGGCTCTTACCTGTCTTATATCTTCTTCTGAGTAGCCAAAAACTGCATGAGTTCAAAAGCACGGCTGCATTTTAATGCACGAGATATAGTTTTACATAAATTTCCTTTCTCTGTTCGTGCCGTTTGTTTATTGCGACAGTACAATACAAGTAGGGTTGGGTCTTACACGTGGTGAATTTCACACATGACCTCTCTTGCGTTCCCTGTTATGATTCAGATTTTAGTGTTATTGCCAACCTTATGTTCACAATTCGCGATGGATGCACAAAAATGGTACAGACCACGATCTTTATGATGTAGCATTATTTCAATTTGCTTGGAGGTTTTGATATTTCATTTTCTCCTTCTCATTTGTAGTGGTAGGCCTCTTTTGCAGGGGGCCGCCTGGAGAAGTACCATACCTTTGCCAGTTATTCATCCGACGAGCAGTAATGTGCAAACATTACTCTGTTACGGTCTGAAGGGCAATGTTACCAGCGAAATTACTGGGAATGTCGAGTTTCAACAACTAATTACTAACAAGTAACGTGCAGAATTTTGAATTTTAAAACACTGGGTGGCACTGTGTCTGATATGGGCAATCATGATGCTTACCATTAGGTACCTGATTTGCTAGTCTTGTCACTCACTATCATATAAAAAAAAAGTGCTTCGGAATTCGCATGGCGCGTAAAGTGGCTCCCGGCTGTCGATGTCATGTCAGTCTTTCGGACGACCTGACATCTTCTGACATTACGATTGGGCACAGACCAACTCAACAAGAAAAAGAACAAGAACGGTGGGTGGAGTAAACTATTTTGGCATTTAGTTAGTCCTAATGTTATGCTGAATTATAAAGAAGAAAAAGAAGGCGAAAAGCCAGTTCTATTATCTATCACACAATCATTATGATGATTATGTATGGGCTTTGAATCTGTAGCACTAAGGTTAGTTAGTGGCCCTACGCTACTTCCAGTACTAATTTTTTCTTGTCAATTTTTGTAGGGGGTGAAATAAACAGTTGGGCGCTAGGTACAGCACAGCATTTACATAATCACGCAGACAATTTTAGTAAACCTTTTGTCAGCGGTTGCGTGTGAAATAGTTTTGATAACGTATGTGGGCTATTTATTGGACACCATATGGCCAGACGAGGGAAAATCCGTGCAATGATGAAAGTACCAACATTTCCTCATTTGCCGTATGCAGTGCACGATTGGCTGATGTAATAAGATTTGTGGTTTATTACGCTACCTGCTTTATAGCTCTTTTATAGTTCATGTCTTATCATTTAATTGACGTTTAAAGGAGGCTTAGTAAATTGAGAATGGTACCACTTAAGTTTAAGTAAGTGTTTATTATATTGCAGATGTTATTAAAACGCAATGCAAAAAAGAAGTAATTTTGGCATGATTCCTTAGAACATTTATTTCTAACATATTCCTTACCTATATCAACTTGCCTAATCTTTCACCGATTAAATCATTAGTAAGCTAATTAACGTGTAAGAGTCCCCTTTATTGTGTGTCAAACATATCTCAGGACGACTTCAGGCGGCCTGAATACACCACGGCCACTCAGCGAGTCCAAGAAAAGAATAATATTTTTAATACTTTACGACCCTTAAAGTATTCTTGCTGCACTACATTAGAATGCATTGGCGCGGACTCGAGGTAACTCTATTTGCGTGCAATTTATTTCGAAGAAGCAAAGTTCGGTAAATAAACAGGTGACAGTCTGAAACTACTTCCTTCCGCGAGCCTTAGTTCCTATAACTATTTACTATGAACAGTATTGGTAAGAGCTCGCCTGCTGTGTTATAAATTCTTCCAAAGTTGCGGGAGCATTCGGACGGCAGCGAATTATGGTTCAGAAATGTACTGTTTGGTGTTGTGAATATTTTTTATGTTTTATTTTATACAAGTTTGTGTTGAATTTTGGATTCAAGTGCTAGATAGATATTACTTGTGAATTAGACTCTTCTGAGCAATATCATCGGCGTAAAAAGGAGCGATAGAGTTCCTTCTTAAAACTGCAATTCTGGATAATTAATAGCACAAGGAAAACTAAGTCCTAGTGGCCAAAAGCGAAACAGCAGATATGCATTGTTCCAATGCGAAAGAGAAAATACCCGGGGAAAACGAATTATCTCCGTGTGGTCCATGCTTGGTCTGTTGGTATATATCAGAAATTGCTCTTACTTTATCTCATCTGAAGTTAGTTCCCTAGGTTCCAGGCACACCAGGAATCTGTCTCGACAATGATCTTCTTCTGAATCTTCACGATAATGATCACTTCAAAAGACATATCGCTAAGACAGCAAACTTGAGTTAATTCTCAGCGTCCCAAAGAGACTACATAATATCACCATAGGCTGTGTTGGCACGGCACCAACGAAACTATCAGGCTATTAACCAGATAGGTTGAAGTACCACTTACAGTCACTACGGAATGAGCTCTGCATCCGCAATTGCTGCATTTATTCAAGGGGTGGAAACGAGAGTTGCTCGTGTACGAGCCACGAGTTACTGTGGCGTCAACTTGCATGGTTTATTTATGATACAGATTGTGGAAAAATGTTGTGACAGATTATGCTGAAGTATTACATGTAATATTACTTCAGTGATATGACTACAGTCTGAATTGGTAATGATATGATTAGATATTCTACAGAATATATCAATAGGGAAGGTGAGATTTCTTTTGGATATTACGGCTTGGCAAACAAAGTAAAGGCCCCCTCAGCCTTTGACGTACATTTTAAGGGGGGAAGGGGGTAAAAAGTGTTTTAAAGAGTAGATTTGGTCGTCCAATGGTTAATTATTGACCAATATTTAAAATTCGGTAAAAACAGTTATTTCAGTCCTAGTAAGCAATTTTTGCCATTTAAATTATTATTTAAGAATTTAACTACAGTCACGTTAATCATTGGTAAACTTAACTATAATTTACGATCGAAAAACTATTTCTAGCAAATGGACGAACCTAATTGAAGAATGAATACCGAATCGCGTCATTTGTGAAATACAAAAAACGTTAGCAATACGTGCTTCTTGCGTTATTTTCATCGAAATTATCATCTCCGTTAATGGCCTGCAAATGCAAAATCAGTATAGAGGCCTCATTATGTGTTCATAGCCCAATCATCATAAACATAAAGAGCGAAATGTAAACCAGCCGTTTGTCGGACGAGCCATTGGCGGTCACGCGAGCGTACGTGTGTAAGGACCCTTAATTATAAGATACCCGCTGTACTGATTACGACCATTAGAGCTGGAATCGGTGAACTTTCACGACTAGATAATGTTGAGGTACCTGTATTATATATCTGGAACTATTTTGATGGTAATTACTAATTACGTATGTACTGCAATGCGAAATTCCATGGATTTGTGAGAATTATATTGTATATTTCACGCTCTTTGTTTTTCATGAAATTTGATAGTATGCCAATCGGGCCAGTTGTTCAAAATAAATATATTTCACTAGAGTATCAAAAATCAAAACCGGGTGAAAGATATGTGTATGGAATGAAAGTGCAAAGATGACGGCTGAATAACGAAACTCTATATTGAAAGAAGACACGTTCTAAGTCGACCCCATACCGTATGGAATATCGTCATATTCCATACTAGATGGGGTATATATAACTGGCTAGTTATAAAAAGAAAAGTCTAAATAAATTTTATCCTACCTCTATATTATGAAAGCTTCATTGCGATTTGGTAAATCTTAGAGTGGATAATACTCAAGGATTATGATATAAGTCATCAAGCTACATCTAAAAGCTCTCACGCCAATAAATCCAAAAGGACCGCAAAATGAGTCTTGTAATCCGTAAAGCCCGACATGAAATCGATGGGCTCAATGAGGCGTAAGCCTTTCAACAAACAAGCCTTAGCGTAGACTACCTTTGTTTTAAACTAACTGACGGGAAAGTGGAGGGAATATAAATAGTCTATGGTAATATTGCCAATGATCCATGAAGACTAAAACACTGGCCTGTACCCATCAGAAACCAAAGCGAAGGTATTGGAAAAAGTTATACTCGTAATAAGTAGATACGAAGTTTCTTTGGAAGGTTTTCTTAATACGATAATCCCTCTTGAGTGAAATGCCCGTTCCCACCAAGACGGACCGGGTGTTTTCTTGGTTCGTATCAATGTGAACATCATATAAATCGTACTGCCATAAGCAAAACAGACGGTCTTGGTAAGAACGGGCGCTAAGGTACGACGACGTTGACCAATATTTGTCAAAAATTCATTTTGTTAGAAGTTCCAGTCGGAAAGGCCAGGAAAATAACTAGGAATGTTAAATGTGTCATGTCTCATGTCCGGCGTAGTTCAAGATAATAAAAAAAAATCAGGCTAACATTTTCAGTAGATGTGTTTCGAGATGTTAGGCCAGCGGTATACCCCGCTATCAATTTTGAAGTCACCTCTTACGTGAACTAAAACAGTGAACCCATAATAGCAGTCACAGTTAAATAGTACGTCGTTTCAACTTAATAGAATTAAGTAAGCAAAGCTTTGCAACCTAATAAAATATTCGTATATTAGAGGAGGTTGTTCAATGAAGCATGAGCGCTTAAACAAGCAGCGAGCGGCTCAACTGAATGCACCCTTTACATTGTTCAGCAAACTCGAATCGCAAACAACTGCGGCATGTACCCACTACATGGAAAGAGCAGCGTTGGTTTATATTTACTTAATGATCATGTAAAAATAGTGCTTGTAAATAGCAAAATATTGAACTAGTTACTCCTTCTTGTGGAATCTTATGTGTCGAATCGTGGTGTCATAGCTTTGAAGTCGCCTAAAAGCCTCTGATTAGACAGATAAAGCAGCAGCAAAAATGCACCCATGCAAGTAAGGGTTAGTAGGACTAATCTCTTTACCTGGCGATCATTCAGAAACAAAATATTGAGCTGGTTTAAAAATACGGAAGCTAGTCATATCCTGGATGCAAGGACAGCTCTGAGCCGGACGTTTTCATTAATTCCGCTATAAACAAAACGAAACTGGAAAAACCGTAATAGGAGCAACTGGCGAGGACGTTTTGCCCCGCCAGCCATCGATTTACATTACGCGGGTGGCGCCTCCCTCTAGCAAGCTGTGAGACCAGCGGTGGCCAACCTTATGCTCTTTTTCTTTTAGATCGCATTAATTAATTTTTGTGCTTATGCGTTTGTGTGTAGCCAGCCGTTGTGAGTTTTCAGATTGTTCGAATCAGGTCTTTGACATGATCTTATCAGATATGGACTGTGACAGACCGTCGTTGTAAACAGTCGAGACCAACGGCTTTACGTACCTTCCGAAGCAGGGAAAATATAGCACAATTTATAAATAAAATTCATTGTCACTGGCTGTCATCATCATCATCATCGTCATGATTCCTCTTGTCTTCTCTTACAAAGATGTATATAGTATGTAGTAAGATGTAATCATAGATAATTGTGGTATTTGGATTTTTCTACATATTAAAACCATTAGAACCCCAGCACGACCCGGAATAGGAGGAGGACACGTATGCGGCATTATAAAACTCTTTGTTAATGAAATGACTATGCCGTAGTAGATAGTTTGCCATGCACGGAGCGCTAACGTTCTATCAACAAATTTCTGTGATTAATTGTCGGTGTTAAATCGTCAGTACAGTAGACTGTTTTGTATCCGTTTCCATTTCGAATACGTGCCCATAAAGCTCCTTTTCCATTCCGTTCATGTGGCTTTAAGTTAAATTGCAATTGCACATTAAAATAATTTTGTATTATTTATTATTCGCGATAAAATTTAATGTTCTTTGTCCCAACAGTTCAGTTGGGCACCACTGCACTAGATCGTGAAATAATTTAAATGCTTTTAACACTTACCACTTTCCACGGAAACCGGTGGTGAAAAATTTCGATTAAAATGCTTGTGTGTCAATACACGCCACAGAATGGAAGGAGAGGGAATTTTATAATTTAGCTAGTGGAGAATTTGCGGGCTTGTGATTTGACAGCGCTGTGTCATGAAAACCTATAAAAGCTATCCCAGGTGTTACGAAAGGAGTTGAGTACCTAATACTTAAAGTGGTTATATTCGCATCAAACTGAAAAGTAGAAAAAGTTTTGTTAAAATTCAACAGTAAATTATACGATATCCACAACGCACACACACATACTTAAAATATAATATACAATACAATATTGCCTTATTCCCAAAGGGGTAGGCAGATGTGTACCCAGGACCTAGTCCCAGTTGGTTCACCCACACTTCGCCAATTTAAGTTTTTACGTCCCATGTGAAAAGAGGGCGAGCCTATTGCTATCTACTATCTACCGGGCACAGTTCCTCCAGGCTGTCATTGAGAAATTCTTGATGGAAAAATCCAATAACACTTATTATCTGACCTGGGTATCGAACGCGGGTCCTCACGATCGGCAGTAGCGCTTGCGACCACTACGTAACCAAAGGAGTCACCTTTTATATCGCCATAACACATTATCTTACTTATCCGTTTTATATCCTCAAAGCTCCGATTCGCTCCGAAGAGTCAACATCCATCCCTTTTCCGGGGAGCTCATCCAATTGTCTTTACACGTTCAAAGCCAATGTCTTCTATTGTGGAAATGACTTAAAGAAAATTCAATAATACCGAGACGGCGGCTTTGCCCTCAGCGTAGCGTGGCTTGAGTTTAACGGCGAAAAAAACTGTTAGGATTAGATAATGATAACAGTTCTGTTACATATATACGTGGTTATAGTCATAGCACAATTTTGTGACAGTCCAACTACTCGTATACCAAAACTTATCATACTCGCACGGTTATTATTTATTGCAGACTTGGCGACAGTGTTGCGCGTAGCGCGAAAAGTGTTACTACACTGTCAAATGTAACTTTTGGTTTACGTATAATACAAAAAATACATTTCAATGCTGTAATTGAGCAATTTACGCCTGTTGCGCTGTTGTTGCTGTCGCATAATTCGAATTAATCTAGCCGGTATTAAAATTAAAGTAGTACAAGTGCAAATGGATCGAAGTGGTAAATGTATGAATGCGTAACACACATACATAGTTACTTTCCTTTATAATATCATTAGGGAATGAACAAAAAATTAGAAATGTCGATCGATGGTATACAAAACACCGTCTTTAAAATCCCATATCACCTACCGTTTGAAATGTTTTTGCTTCGACCACAACACAATATGTCACAATACATCATCATTATTGAATACAATGGCTGCAGACTATACTGCTATTACACGCGCATGTCAAGTTACGGTATAACAAGCAACTTGAGCTTGAGCTACTTTAACGATGTGGCTGATGAAACATCAGATCTAGCCTTACCATATTTGCTACCTTGTATAATGCAGATACACCAGATGAATCATTTGTCACTCTTATTCATAGCGTGTCAATAATGTAGTAAGCATACAATCACGCATTTTACCCGAAGGGGTAGGCAGAGGTGTTTTTTTTTTATGATAGTGACAAGACGAGCAAATCAGGTGCCTGATGGTAAGCATCATGATTGCCCATATCGGACACAGGGCCACCCAGTGTTTTAAAATTCAAAATTTTGCGGGACACTGCACTGCGCCTGTCACCCTGAGATATGAGTTGTTGAATCTCGTCATGCCCAGTAATTTCGCTGGTAACATTGCCCTTCAGACCGGAACACGGTAATGTTTGCACATTACTGCTTGGCGGATGAATAACTGGCAAAGGTGTGGTACTTCCCCAGGCGGCCCCCTGCAAAAAAGGGGCCTATCACTACAAACCACATTTCGCTAGTATGTTATTGGTTCGATGTAATAGGGGGCGAGCCTTTTGCCATCTAACGGGCATAGCTCTAACTTCCATATTTAACACTGCCTGACCTGGGGATTGAACCCGGGACCTCATGATCTGCAGTTGAGCTTGCGCCCACTACGCCACCGATGCAGTCAAATAATAAGACAAATAATTTACCACGTAGCTTTATAGGAAAATGACATAATCTACAACTGGTCAACACACAATTTTATATTTAGATCTTGATAAAAAAGTCAACACTAGAAACAAAATTCATTTACAACCGCAAATGTGACTTTAAAAACATCAGCTGCGAAAAGTCGAGCTGTTGTTATTCAAACAGCATTAAAAAGAGCTGGCAAACTGCAAGTCAAACATTTCATATTCCCGTCCGAGTTTCACCAACTTTATTCATAGTTTGGCGGTGTCAGCCTTTGTGACGAGGACGGATTTAAAATTTACAACATTTTTGACAGATGGGACTTTCAAAATGAAACTTTGCTGTCTGTAGAATTCATATCTATATATTCATCCCAGAAAGGTCTGGGTACGGAGGCCTAAAGATTAATATTCACACTAACTGTGCCTTGCGCGTTTACCCGCTGAAAAGTTTTATTTAATGGTTTAGGTTTTACCAAATTTCATGTGTATATCTGTGTTTTGAGTTTGAGTTTGAATCTTTGGCATTTTTATAATATTAGTAGGATTATTTTGAAATTTGAGTCGCTGCTCCATCTCAGTCAGCTTCTTATAAGATTTTTAGTACAAGATCCATCTGCAATCTACATTTTCACTACAAGTATTTTGTTTTTGATGATCACATTAAATATGTATAAAATTATATTCTGTTTGTGTTAATTTTTAGTTTCCCGGTAGGTTATTTGTTTTTATACGAAATTGTCTGCAAAAATTTCCCTTTGTCTGCACCCTACACGATTTATGTAACATTTTCTCCTGTTTTCAGGATAACTGGCAGAAAATGCTATTTTAGCACTAAGTTAGTTCTAGCGTTGTGCTGAGTTATAAATAAGTATATATACAATTTTCAAGCATACATTGAGCAGTCTACCTTGCCATTCCAATTTCACAGCCGCCCGACAAGACTATTTCCAACAAAGCATTTTATCACGTGTGCTCATGCAAAAGTCCGACAAAAAAACGTATAAATGTAACGGAAAATTCCGGAACCGCAGTGACGTCGGGCGACAACGTAAAATTTTATATTAGCTTTGTTAGACAGCACTTTGTGTAAAAAGTAATATGTGAGATGGTGGGGAAATATGCGAGAAGGGTTATGTGTTATGTGGCAACTGGTTTCACAAAGTAACGTTTTACTGTTAGAATATGGGAAAGATTAAATCTACATTCGGTTGAAGGTTCTCTTTGCCTTGCAGTGATAATAACTATTGCATATTATAGGTGAACGCCAATGACGTTGAATTTATCCTTACTCTGAAGTGAACGCACATCTATCTGAGCTGAATGCGCCGAACTAATCGAATTTTAGAATTCTTTATGTAAAAGCCTATGAAACCTGGCACACCTAGAACGTTTAGACTCGGACATGTACCACAATCGTCTATAACGGCATCAGAAAATCAGCGGATTTACGCACCTTGAACCACAGTACCATTATCCAGTCAATGTTAAAATCAAATTTATTATTCAACTTGGTCGTATTAAGTCACTATTTTGCAATAGTATCTTGTGAATGAATCTAATGAGTAATAAATTTACTGCGATTTTCGAAAGACTGCCTCTACGAGAAGATCGCACAAGAAACTGTAGGGTTACATTTTTCCAACTACGATTTCAACAATATTTGGTGCGATTACGTCTGTTTGTTTAGAGGATGCCGCGTGGTGGCCATGCAGAAGTTTCTAGGCATCTTTGTCCTCTGTGTACTTAATATATTATACTTTTATAGATTCCTCTGTATACCATAGTACAGACTTCTGAGTAGTTTGGGACCAGATGACCGGGTGTGGGAGTTGTCCCATATTATTTATTTATTTGCATGAAATTTCGCCGATGACTAGTACAGTACTTCCAATGTAGTCAATTGGTAGCGTGCGCGTGAAATTGTTCGTCCCATTTTCATACTCTATGTATTTCATCCGTCTTTCGTAAGGTCCTTAAGCATTCTTTCGTAAGTTCCTTAAGATTTGTTGATAAAATAACTTTAATTGTAACGCCATAGTTCTATTATATCGCGTTACATCTACCGCCTTGTTACGAGTACTTTAACCCCTTTGATGAAACGCGATTAAAAAACTTTGTCGGCAGTTAAAAGGGCCTGGAACTTATCTAATTAGAACTTTGCATTCATTTTGTGCTGTAACTTGTAACACGGTTTTTGTAATGAAATGTATTTCGATTCCGGTCGACCTTGGTGGCTTTCGAAACAGAAATGGGGAAAGATTTTTCACGTATAATTGATGATTTCATATCAAAATACGTGAAAAAGCTTTTCCCTTTTCTGTTGCTATGCCTTCCAAAATATGTCGGTGCCTCAGTACTACCTTGGCGTAGTGGTTTGTAAGCGCTACTGCCGATCATGAGGTCCCGGGTTCGATGCCCAGGTCATGCAAAAAATGTTATTTGATTTTTTTCCATTGACATTACAATGATATACATTACAGTAGCAGACGTAACGTTTAAAGCGTATCGTGCGGAGCTGTCGTAGCACTCTTAGCGTTGTTACGTAGCGATCAAAGGAAATCATTAGTAGTAAAACAAACATAAATTTTTAAATAGTTTAGCGTGTCTCGAACCAAGAAAAAAGTGAGTTGGCAATAAGAATACACTTTATTTTCACTATTATCACAGCTATGATTCAATCTAGTCGTACATGAGGATTACGTTAATACGTAATATTAAGTACATTTCTATTCGTGTTTATATAGAAAATAATATAAACTAAACAAACGGATTGAAAGGCATCCCGTTAAGTAGGTGAATAAAAGAAAAGCAAACACAAAGATAGAAAACTGTAGATAGATAACTTTTTCCGACTATTATAATCTTTGTTCCCTAGAGCAAGGAATGAAATGCTATTAAAACATTGTAGAGATAGAATCGCGAGCGAAAGTAAAGCCGTAGGAAGTAGAGAACCTCTATAATATGGTAGAGCTAGGATAAAATGAATGTTTGTTTTAAAAATAAACGAAAGGTACATGTACGCAGACGATTCAAGAAGTAAGGTAGTAAGTAAAAATGTTTTCACGTTAAATTATGTTACTCGGTTGAATGAAAAAAATTGTAGGCCGTTTTCCGAAAAAGTCAGGATAAATTACAGTCCATCCGCGTGGACGTTTCAGAACAATCATACACGCCCACGTGCAAAGTAGGGAAATTTTTTTCTGATAATAGTTGCTACTTTCCTTCCAGACGAAATCCGACAAAAAATTCCTCAATTATATGTATCTAGTTTAATTTTTTCAAGGCCAGCATGGCAAGGCTATATTAAGCCGGATATTTATCTACTTGAGCAGCCTCGGCTCGAGGTAGTGACTCGGCTTGAGGCTGCCTCAGACTCAGCTGCCTCAGTCAGTGTAGGCTGCGCGAGCCTTTATAAGTATTTCTTGATCGCGATTTGTATCCATTTATTGTCACATCACATCACATCAGCTGGAAGACGTCCACTGCTGAACATAGGCCTCCCCCAAAAAACGCCATAAACTATTTTCATTTGGGGGGATTTTGCCCTAATCACCACGCTTGTTGCGGCTTGGTGATCGCAGTAGTTGGAATACTTGTTGCCGGAGAGCGCTGCTGCCCACTCTCCGAATATGTCCCTCTGCCGGGTCTCACGGCTCATAGAACTTTGCTCACCTCCTAAGCTAGGGGTTTCAGGTTCTTTTCGTAATTCAAAAGTTATGCAATAATACGGCAATAAACAAATTTTATTGCCGTTTGATAAATAAATAGGTATACGAGCACTATCTACTGCAATCAACATGCGATCATCGTAGTTTTTACTACAACTCGTAAACTCTTCGCGGGTGGTCTGCGCGCTCATTACACCATCGCTACAAGAAGGTCGCCTGATCCATAAAACAATATGTAATTTTTGTATTCAATTACTACCCTTCAACTAGGTAGCAAGACATATTTTAAGACTGTCTTAATGAGAGTACATACTTTTTCAGAAATATTATGCGGAGTTGTTGAATATTTTTGATGTGACAAGATACTTTTGGTCCGAGCCTACTGATCGATATATTAATAATGCCTTTCTGTAGCTTCCTTGTTAAGAGAGTGATTTTACCTCCCTCTTGACTTGTTTGCAGATTAACGTTATGCCTGTCTAATGTTTACCCAATTACGCTGCTTGAATCAAACCACTATGTGTTTTGTGGTCAACCCATCTAATGTCGAAGTTTCAGGTAGCTAAGATTAAAGGCCTCCGACTCGAACTGACGACTGCCACCTACATATCACATAGGGGCAACCGGGACCTACAGTTTATGGTGCCATTCATAACTTGGTAGCACCCAAATGAAAATTCCTCATTGAAAAAACCCTACATAATATATATTGTTCCTTTGAACTCGGTGTCAGCTGTAAACGTCCCACAATGGCCAGATAAAGTGCACAATGCCTGTGACAATTTTTTTTTTTTCCACACACGGTCACGTGGTCCCAAACTAGGCTAGAAGCCTGTACTATGGTAACCAGATGACTGATATACATACTTAAATACGATTATAACACCCAGACACAGATCAAACAGACATGTTCATGCACACAAATGTTTGACCTGGCCGGGGATCGAACCCGGGGCCTGCGGCACAGAAAGCAGAGTTACTACCGTCTGCACCAACGAGGCTGTCAACGTACGTACCGTTTGTCCTTCCACTCAGGAGTTTCAGCTACAGAAAGTATTTGTGTAAACTGAGGGATTCGCTATTTCTCGTTGCTATTGTTCAAACATTCAGGGGATTGATTTTGAATTTTTTTTTTAAATATAGAACACTAAAGATAAATCAGAGCATGGTTCTCTATGTCTGTTAATCTAGGTTAACTTTAAGTGAGTTTCAATTTAATGTTTCTTGTATCGTTGGAATATCAGTCGCTATCAATGATAAGACCAATCAGTGCTAAATATATAAATTATGTATAACTTCTGTTTTTGAAAACAAGTACCTAAGTAATAATTATTTTATTAGACAGTATATTATACGTATTGTTACCAGAATTGTGTAACAAATATCAGATCCATCAGTCAACATATGACCCAAACAAATATCTGAATTTATAAAATTATATAAAAACTGTTTTATTTAATGATGAAAAGAATAAAGGTCTATTTAAACAGCACGACATCGACTCCATATAATAGCCATTTACTTAAGACTTGAGATACATCATTGATCTTAGACATAAGTAACAGAATCCAGCCCCAAGCGTAAACTGTAAATGTTTACCAAATCATATCTGCGCCCTGTTAAATTTATAATAATTCTGCAAATTATGCCAACTAAAGAATTATTTCATGAATGGTATACTTAAATAAATGCACACCACAGCCGAAACACCGGCTTCACAATTCTGTTTTCATTGAAGCGCGTTCGTTTGCGACGGAAACCGGGCTCGATGCCAGACCGGGATGATCCTACTCGTTATCCGATATAAGTTGGGGTTTTAATCTCTTTTAGTTGAATTACGGACATACTGTTTAATATAATATCGTATCTAAATTGGGCAATATGATTATTCTTCGCCAACCTCTTACAAGTCGTGAAAACATGGATGGATGTAACCATTTTTGCGGCATATATTATGTCGTCTGCGCGCTGTCGTGCTTCGGACTTCTGAAGACACTCAAAAAGCTGTCGGGTCACTTACTTTTGATATCCATCCTAAAGAAACCTAATAACTCCGGCGTTCATACTTCAT
Organism: Hemistola chrysoprasaria; assembly: GCA_947063395.1. Taxonomy (NCBI): domain Eukaryota; kingdom Metazoa; phylum Arthropoda; class Insecta; order Lepidoptera; family Geometridae; genus Hemistola; species Hemistola chrysoprasaria. Next base: position 5,121,771 of record OX346733.1, on the reverse strand, counting down.
ACTTACTGATCTGATTTACTTTAAAATTTGCTAAAATAAAGATTTAGATTAGACGGCATCGATCCATTAGATACCTCAACGTTATGTCTAGCCGTCTAAAGTCTGTACCTAGTTTGCATTCCGGCACTGTCTGGAACATTCTAAATCCGTACTACCCTCAATATTTTACTGTCTGTCTTCGCGCACGTGGTGAAAATCAGGATTCTCTATAGCATTCGAATTAAATTCTTTTATTTTCAGTTGGTTAAAGAATAAATATTTTCTCGTAACGTGAAAAAAGTACCATGGAGATTCATACTGCTCTAGAAGAACTATCTAATTTAATATAATTAAGCACTCATATAATAACAACGCGTCTTTTTCCCCAAGGAGTGGGCAAAGGTGTGATTAGGCCTCAGTCCCATAGAAGGTACACCGACACTTCGCCAGTTATGTTTTTAGCATATTGTGATCTACCGGGCACAGTTCTAGACTACAGGCTGTCATTGAGATAGTAAAATTAATCGTGGAAAAATTCAATATAACTTTGCCTGACCTGACCTGACTACAGACTACGTATTGGTCAATATTATGCAACCATTAAAGCTAAAATCTGGGAAAATTGTAGTGTTTACTAAATTTGAGTATTTATAGCTCGAACTGTTTCTATTGTAGGCTAGCGTCTGGCTACCGAGTCTTGACCCTGGGGATAAGGGCGGCTAATTTAAAATATGTAAGTTTGGCAACATGAAATCGAATCGATCAAATCATTATTACTTTTAGATAAACCTATTTTGATACTTGGTAATTACCAAGATTGGATTTGAAGATTGGATTAATTAATCCACACTTATATCATAAATGCAAGTTTGTTTTTCCGTATTTAAATTTGCCGCGCCTTTTCAGTCTCTACTTTCATGAGCCAGACTACAAATACCTCGACGCTTTTTTGTGATAAAACCTCGCAATCTTGAATAATAAATCTCGACTTAAATTTTTCTAGTTCTAGGTAGAATAATATAATGTACTAGGGGTTTGTAGTACTTATCAATATCTACAAAATAGTCCACGGAAATTTTATCCATCTATTTTGGTTTAGTCACAATAATCGAAACAGACATTATATGCATGCGCTGTGAAAAGTATTGGTGGTAGAATAAAGTAATGTACTAGGGGTTTGTAGTACTTATCAATACCTACAAAACAGTATACATAGATTATATCCATCTTTTTTGGTTTAGTCACAATAATCGAAAAAGTGATTATTTTTCATGCGGTGTGAAAACTATTGGTGGTAGAGTAAAGTAATGTACTAGGGGTTTGTAGTACTTATCAATACCTACAAAACAGTATACATAGATTATATCCATCTTTTTTGGTTTAGTCACAATAATCGAAAAAGTGATTATTTTTGATGCGGTGTGAAAACTATTGGTGGTAGAGTAAAGTAATGTACTAGGGGTTTGTAGTACTTATCAATACCTACAAAACAGTATACATAGATTATATCCATCTTTTTTGGTTTAGTCACAATAATCGAAAAAGTGATTATTTTTCATGCGGTGTGAAAACTATTGGTGGTAGAGTAAAGTAATGTACTAGGGGTTTGAAGTACTTATCAATACCTACAAAACAGTATACATAGATTATATCCATCTTTTTTGGTTTAGTCACAATAATCGAAAAAGTGATTATTTTTCATGCGGTGTGAAAACTATTGGTGGTAGAGTAAAGTAATGTACTAGGGGTTTGTAGTACTTATCAATACCTACAAAACAGTATACATAGATTATATTATCCATCTTTTTTGGTTTAGTCACAATAATCGAAAAAGTGATTATTTTTCATGCGGTGTGAAAACTATTGGTGGTAGAGTAAAGTACCTAATGTACTAGGGGTTTGTAGTACTTATTAATACCTACAAAACAGTATACATAGATTATATCCATCTTTTTTGGTTTAGTCACAATAATCAAAAAAGGGATTATTTTTCATGCGGTGTGAAAACTATTGGTGGTAGAGTAAAGTAATGTACTAGGGGTTTGTAGTACTTATCAATACCTACAAAACAGTATACATAGATTATATCCATCTTTTTTGGATTAGTCACAATAATCGAAGCAGTGATTATTTTTCATGCGGTGTGAAAACTATTGGTGGTAGAATAAATTAATGTGCTAGAGGTTTGTAGTACTCATCAATATCTTCAAAATAGCCCACGATAAATTATAACATGTGTTAAGGTTTGGTCATTGTAACAGAAATAGTCATTAATTTGCGTGCACTGCGTAAACCATTAGGGTTATATCTATTAAAATACAATGTATCACGAATTTACTCCTGTTAATCGTCCACTATACCTACTTCTGCTACCGTGCGAAGCCGGGGCGGGTCGCTAGTCAATATAATAAAATTGAGATTTGATTTGCGTATTTACTATTAAAATTTTAATTTAAAAATGGGAATTCCTTGTCTACATCATTATGAAAAACTGTGTGTATAATTTTAGCTTTTTAGATTATTTTTAGGCTGGGTGTTTATTAATGTGTATAGTCAATCTATCAGTTAGGACTCAGGACCATTGCTTTAAAGAAAAGTGAAGATACGTATTCGTTTTTTTAGCGCTTACTCAATTGGCGTGTGCAATTTGAAACAAAAAAGATAGAAAGATGTACCTAAGACCGAAGTGCGACCGAGACAATTAACTTTACTGACGTACGTGAACCTAATGGGACCTAATTTAGCTTTCCACTTTCGAAAGCCTTATCTCCCTTTTCTCTAAATCAATCCTCAGGACATTGAAATTTGTATGCAGAGATTACCCATTATTTAATGAATGTCTGAATTTTAAGGGTTCCGTACCACAAAAGAAAAAAAGGAACCCGGCCCTCATAGGATCTGTCTGATTGGCATTATGGTCTGACCGACTTAAACCGATTCCGCGGCCGTATAGCGTCCCTCCCTAAATCCTACGATACACATTACACATGCTATAATACGGTACTGTAGTCTGCATGCCTGTTACCGGCATGTAAAAGTTTCATGGCGTTAGGCATGCCAGTTAGAGTATACACATATGTGTAAGGTGGCACGTGAAAGGAGCTGGCACACTTGCACTTAATGCAGCTACGAGTAATGGAGGTAATGGAGGGTTTAGAGAGGGAAGGGGGTAGTTATTTTTACCTGTCGCTACTTGTTGACTCAATACAATTATAAATACTAAGTTTCAGCCCAATCGGTTCATAAACCTTTGAGATATCGCTGGATAAACAAGTCAATCGGGTAGAAAATATCAACTATGGAGAAAATTGAGTATCGTGCCGTGATTAAGTTTCTCACTAAGCAAGGAAAAACACCTCAGAACATTATGGAAGAAATGTCATCAGTTTACGGGGACTCCTGCCCTGGAAAAACAATGATTTACAAGAGGCATAGTCTTTTCAAGCAAGGCAGAGACTCAATTGAAGACGATCAGCGCTCAGGTCGGCCAATTAAAGCAACGTCCTCAGACATTGTTGAAAAAGTTGAAAAACTTGTTCTAAAAGATGCACGCCTAAAGAAACAAATCGCAGAGATGACTGGAGTATCATCTACGACCATTTTGAATATTCTCCATGACCATCTTGGCATGTCTAAGGTCAGTGCAAGATGGGTACCGAGAATGCTCACAGCGCTTCAAAAACAGCGGCGCGTCGAGTGTTCGCGCGAGTTTTTGGAGCTGTGTAGTGAAAACAGGGTTGAATTTCTGAACCGAATTGTGACTGGAGATGAAACTTGGGTTCATCACTATGAACCTGAGTCGAAGCAGGAGTCAATGCAGTGGCACAAAAAAGGCGCAGCACCGCCCAAGAAGTTTAAGGTGTCACAATCGGCCGAAACGATTATGGCTACAGTTTTTTGGGATTCCAAGGGGATTTTATTGATCGATTATAAAGATAAAGGTGTCAATATCACGGGGAAGTACTACGCTACACTACTGGAAAAATTAAAAGTAGCAATTAAAGAAAAGAGAAGGGGAAAATGGTCTCGAGGTGTGCTCCTTTTGCACGACAACGCACCCGTTCACAAGAGTCATGTTGCGATGGCTGCCTTACACAAGTGCGGCTTCGAAACTTTAAACCACCCTCCCTATAGTCCAGATTTGGCCCCTTGTGATTATTATTTGTTCCCAAACATGAAAAAAGAGGTTCGTGGAAAGAAATTTACTGATGACGATGAAATGAAGTCGGCAATATCTGCTTATTTTGAAGGCCTTGACAAATCATTTTTTTTCGAAGGTATAAACAAATTATTTGAAAGGTCTGAAAAGTGTATTAGGGTTAATGGAGAATATATTGAAAAGGAAAAATAATTTCATGTTTAAATTCACCCCCCTTCCTTTTCATTCCGCGAACTTTTTGACCTCCCCTCGTATGTAGCGTAGCCCTTAAGTTCTTTTTATTTTTATATCATTAAAATTAATTAAACTCTCTAGGATATATACAACAAGAGTGCCTAAAGAATATGATATTCTCATAACGAGTAACGAGACCTCTGGACCATAAGTACTCAAACGTCGTCTTGAAGATGCCAATTTACTGGTCGGTAAAGCAAGTCCTGACGTCGCTTTGCTCTATTTATTAAAAATAAGTGGAAAAGTTGACCCAAGACTGTGCAATGTGATTAAGGATGGACTGAACTCGGGAGATTTTCAGTGCAGTGAAAAATTTTACAATATAGTTTTTTTTTATGATAAAGAGTGACAAGACGAGCAAATCAGGTGCCTGATGATTAGCATCATGATTGCCTATATCAGACACAGTGCCGCCCAGTGTTATTTCAAAATTCAAAATTCTGCGCGGCACTGCACTGCGCCTGTCACCCTAAGATATGAGTTGTTGAATCTCATCATGCCCAGTAATTTCGCTGGTAACATTGCCGTTCATACCGGAACACAGTAATGTGTGCACATTTCTGCTTGGCGGATGAATAACTGGCAAAGGTGTGATATTTCCCCAGGCGGCAAAAGAGGCCTACCACGACACTAATATAGCTTAAAATGGATGAACAATGGAGAGGGAAACCTGCTTATGATGATTAAAGCGTCATCAGTAGTGAATTTTCTGTAATAATAAGATTCAATTTTTACTTAATCGTTTTGTCCTTTGCTCAGAATCTGTACGAAGAAACCTTTAAAACCTTTACCTTCTATTATTAAATTTGTCCCTTAAAATATGTTTGGACCGTGCCTGTCCCTCTTGGCAATGTTGCATTTCAGTTGGAGAGCCCTCAGCCTCACAGCTTGGAGTGGCCAATTAGGAGAGGCCTACTGACTCGCTGACTATTATTATGCTGAATGCTAAGAGAAGCTTGTTACGAATATGAATGATTGAGTAAAATGACTTCTGATTGGTATTTGCAACTTTACAGTTTAAGTTGGTAAATTCTATCTCAAATGCAGAGGTAGAGCATCTCTCTATGTGGTACAGGACCGTGGTCCTGACCCTGACCGTGGCCACGAACTGTCAGTAAACGGGAAGACGACGGTAAGCGATACAGCAAGAGATGCTATCGTTGAGTTTCGTGCGAACATAATTCAGTGTTTCAATTCATAATGTCTCTCTCAAAGCTGATCTGCTGGTAGAGGCGGAAGATTGTAAAAGGAACTTAAACTTGACGCTGAAATGGAGTAATGGGCTACTATGAATGAAAATTATTTTTTTCGAAACAATGGAGTTTAGAAGTATATGAAAAAGCCCGTTGATATGTCTTTACAACTTTACGTCTTTACTTTAAAACGTTTAAGAGTAATCACTATATATCATAAAATCCTAAATGATTCACTGACTGATATGCAACGCAGAGCCCAAACCACTGATCCTAGAGACTTGAAACTTGGAATGTAAGTTGTTTTCGTGGTTTGGACGTCTGCTAAGAAAGGATTTTTGAAAATTCATTTTCTAAGGGGTCCAAAAAGGGCGTCAAAGTTTTGGTATAAAACTTCCATATTTCAAAATTGCGAGCGGGCAGAGCCGCTGTTCTAATACTAGTATTACATATGTTTCTATGTAGCTCGTCATCATCATCATCCCCACTGTTAAACATAGGTCTCCCATAGATTTCCATCCAGTCCGGTTGTACGCGGCCTGCATTCAGCGTGTTCCTGCCGTTCTAAGTAGCTTACCAGGAAGTAGGTTGCCAGTTATTCGTCCGCCAAACAGCACACAAGCACACAACCGGAACACAGTAATGTGCAAACATTACTGTGTTCCGGTCTGAAGGGCAATGTTACCAGCGAAATTACTGGGCATGAAGAGTTTCAACAACTAATATCTCAGGGTGATAGGCGCAGTGCAGTGCCGCGCAGAATTTTGTATTTTAAAACACTGAGTGGCACTGTGTCTGATATGGGCAATCATGATGCTTACCTCTATTATTATGACTGCCTCGGTGGCGTAGAGGGCGCATGCTCGATCTGCCAATCATGAGGTCCCGGGTTCGATCCCCAGGTCAGGCAGTGTTAAATATTGGATTTTTCCATTAGGAATTATCTCAATAACTGCCTGGAGTCTGGAACTGTGCCCGGTAGATGGCAATAGGCTCGCCCCCTATTACATGGGACCAATAACATACTGGCGAAATGTGGGTGTTTCTACTATGGGACTGAGTCCTGGGTACAACTCAGCCTACCCCTTCGGGAAAAATGGCGTGAATGTATGTTATGATGCTAACCATCAGACACCCGATTTGCTGGTCCTGTTACTCACTATCATAAGAAAAGCTATTTCCTCCATACCTATGACAGTGATTTACGAGTAAATCTCAACCTGGTGTTTCCATCCTTTACTTCCATATACATAAGAACTTTGCGACTCCGGCTCAAGTGTTGCCCTCTTGAAATATCCTCGCGCCTCTGGGTGTTTGCTTTTAATTTTTTCACTCTATTTTTGCGGCGTTAGTAACACAGCGGGTATGAAATATTGTTGCCGGTAGCTTCGGCTTCGAGCGGCATTTTGTTTTATTTTATTTTGTACTCGGGCTATAGCAGAATAATAATGTAGATCCGTATCAGATAGAAAGTGTTTTATGAGTCGTTTCTTATAAATTAAGCTAGTTTTACTATTAATATTATTTGTAAAAAAAGTGTTTTAAATTTAAAAAGAAACATACATTCACGTCTTTTTTCCCGAAGGGGTAGGCAGAGGTGTACCCAGGACTCAGTCCCATAGTAGATACACCCACGTTTCGCCAGTATGTTACTGGTCCCATGTAATAGTGGGCCAGCCTATTGCCATCTACCGGGCACAGTTCCAGACTCAAGGCAGTTATTGAGATAATTCCCAATGGAAAAAACCAATATTTAACACTGCCTGACCTGAGGATCGAACCCGGGATGTTTTTAAACCCAAAAGGTTTAAAAATACGATTAAATAAATAATAACTTTATTTAAGGAATACAAGTGTAACAACTATCGAAAAGAGGGGTTAATTTTCAAACGGCTGAACCGATTTTCATGAGAAATACTGCAACACTGCAACTGTCACAAAAAAAAATCGCATCAAAATCGGTCCAATGGCTACAATGCCACAGACAGACACACAGACACTACAAACCTACACTGCGATCACCAAACCGTACTACAAGCGAGGTTGATTACGGCAAAAGCCCCCATATAAATAGTTTGTGGCGTTCTATGGGGGAATCCTATGTTCAGCAGTGGACGTCTTCCGGCTGATGATGATAATGATAAATAAATTGTATAATATACTCTATATTATATCTCTATATTATATTATCTATATTATAGGTACTTGTACGTGTTAGTTTTCGTAGGCCTGGGACACTTCGCATTGGAGGTATGAAGCTTCAAGTAGCTGGGGCGTCCGTCTGGACGGGTAATTTTCTATGGGTTAGACAGAGAGAACAGATAGAGAGATAAGCGATCAAAGTCAAAGTCAAAGTCAAAAAGATTTATTCAAATAGGTCACATTTTGACACTTTTTTACGTCAATGAAAATAAACAGTAACGAGTCTACCGTGCGTTCGGAAAGATACCTTTACAAGAAGAACGCACAAGAAACTTGTAGGGCTTAATTTTTTCAACTGATTGTTTTACAATATTTGGTTTTGTTACACTCGGTTGTTTAGAAGGTGCCGCGTGGTGGCTATGCGGAAGTTCCCAGGCATCTTTGTCCTCTATGTACTGATTTACATTATAATAAGCATTCTTTAGTAAAGTAGATTTTATATAGGTTTTGAATTTACCCTCTGAGAGCCCCGTTCTCTTTTGGGATTTATTATAGAAACGTACACTATTTCCTAAGAATGATTTTTTATTTGTTTTAGATAATCTAAAGCTAGGTATAGCTACGTATTTTGTCTTTATTCCTAGTATTAAAATTATGGAGGTCACTGTTTAATTTGAATTTATGTAGAAAGAGAGGCAACATTTAGATTAATATAAAGATAATTAAATAGGCGCTCTGCGACCTGAATTGCACTCTATTGCGTCGGAGCTAGAATCGCTATTAATTTGAATGATTTTGAGGACTGTCCCTTCTGTCCCTTTATTATTTGTATTGTGTGGTTTTAGTAAGTTTGTTTAGTAACTGAATCAGAAGAATCATATTTCAGATCAATAATATTATTATGTTCCATTATCATAATGTTGCGTTAATGACTAATATTCGAATGTAATTGTTTCAGGTAAGAGCTGGTAGATGTGCATGGCATGTTAACTAAACGTGTGACATTCTCTATATCACTGCCACGATTCCGGTAAGACTTGCACTGCACTAATTACCCGGTGGAGGGTAGGTTTACTATTGCTACGAAAGCTTGTACAGACCCATGTGGACTCCTCATATGAAACGGTCTTTATCATGGTATTTTAATGCACTACACAACGCGCAATAATTTCTGAGATTGGTCAGGCAAGGCAAACTGTTTGCACAGCGCAGCTTCTTGTACTTATCCACTTTAGGTGTGGACGGCACAGCACGACTTCTACCATTCTTGTCTATTATCCGGAATTTTTGTACTCGCTCTTCTTTCACGCGAAAAGCTTGGTGAGGCTACTTAAATAAACATCACCATCATTGGACACAAGCCTCTTTCTCATCTACATCTACTTCTTGAATTGCTCCTAACAATCTTGCGTATACCCGAGTGCGACGCGCTAATTTGTGTTCAGAGTCCAGACCAAGATATGTAACTGACTGGGCTGCTATTGACACGAAAATTTGCGCACCTCTATCGCAATTTATCGAAAGGGATCGTCACCGTGTCCACTTTAAGCCGTTCAATATTCTTTGTATGAAACTCCTTACTGAAACGCACACTAATAGGTATCGTAACGTAATCGCTTCGCCTTGGGACCGCAAGCGATGCGCTTACGGCTCGTCGTCCCCGCGTTTACGTCTCTCCGCACTCGCGCTTACATCTCTCCATACCCGAGCTTACGTCTCTTCCTCCACGCTTGCCCCTCTCATCCACTCCGCAGTCCACCTGCAGTAAATTATTACTGTTGCTGAACGTGCCACCTAGCCGTCGTAGCTGATCTCCTGTGGTTACGTGCTTGCGCTAGGTTGACGCCTGGTTGACGACGAGACGAAAGGCGATACGGTGACGATCCCTTTCCAAGTTTATAGGTGTGCTACGAATTGTTAAGCGGAAGACACGTATTCGACGTCGGTATGTTTGATCGGCCCCCTTATTACGGACGCAACAGAAGTGTGGAAAGAAAGGGGCGGGAATCCGTAAGAGTAAAGTTCGCGCGAACTTGCGATTATCGCAGAGTCGCGTTCAATTAGGACGAAGTCTAAAGCGCTTTTTATTACGATGCTGATATAACAGTCAATCCAACGTTTTATGATTTTGTCACCAGTTAATAGCGACATTGTAGCACGGTCATGTTCACCTTGTCGTGATTTTACTCTTTTTTTATCTTTTTTTTTTTTTTTTTTTTTTTCACCCTCTCACGCACACGTAACTGGTTAACCCTTTGTTCTGCGATTGGATTTATCGCTCCGTAGCACATGATTAACCGATTATTTCACGTTTGATATTCAAACAAACCTTTAATGCTTGATCACACCGCTCTATGGACAATAGCAGTAAAATGGGTCTATATTATATGGCATTAGTGATACGTTAGTAACTTAATGCTAGAAAAGTATTTTCTACTCATAATACTGGAACTGCAGAAACATACATTCACGCCTTTTTCCCGAAGGGGTAGGCAGAGGTGTACCCAGGACTCAGTCCCATAGTAGATACACCCACATTTCGCCAGTATGTTATTGGTCCCAAATAATAGGGGGCGAGCCTATTGCCATCAACCGGGCACAGTTCCAGACTCCAGGCAGTTATTGAGATAATTCCTAATGGAAAATCCAATATTTGACACTTTGCCTGACCTGGGGATCGAACCCGGGACCTCTTGATTGGCAGTCAAGCATGCGCCCTCTACGCCACCGAGGCAGTCAGAAGCGAACTGCAGAAGCGAAGTGGAATATTTTAAGAATAGCATCAAATAAGTATGATTCACAATAGTACCTCTACTAAAGCAAAAGCAATCGTAACTGTATCTATCATACACGCAAGGTAATCAACCCCTCGCCCACATCCTGGGTACACCTGCACGGGAGGAAATGCAATATCCCGCCCGACTGCAAGGGTTGAGGAGGGCGCTACTACGGACACTTATTGCAACTCGATAATGACGACGTACTAAAAACTGTATGTATTTCACAGAAATGAGGAGCTCTTAGCGGTTTGACACAACCTTATGGAAAGTTTTTTATATCCTGATATTATAAAAATCTGATCCTGATATAATAATAATGGGTGTATCATACTATGGGACTGAGTCCTGGGTACACCTCTGCCTACCCCTTCGGGAAAAAGGCGTGAATGTATGTTATGTTATGTTGATATTATAAAGATAAAGTAAACTACGTCCCTATCATTTTATTTTTGTTTATAAAGTCTTAATTTTTTTGTAAAATAAAATCCAAGAATTTATAAGAGAAACTTATAGACACAAATTTATAGAATGTTAATAATAATCGGACGAAACATGGGTATACAAATCATCGATTTGATAATTTTTTCGTAGGAAGTGTAATATTTCTCGGAGCTAGGATACGCACTTAAGTACATAACGAAACAGATGTTTTTTATTTAAAAAAAATAGAAAAACCGTCCACACACCTTATTTCTTAATTGCACGACAACAAGATTCCTCCTTGTAGAGGTACAATAATTAATTTCTAGCTCTTATATTATAACCAATCAAAAATAAACAAATAAGTCCTAATATTAAGACGACGAATTGAAAATATTGGCGGTAGGGATCTCAATATTTCTCAGCAACAACAAAACATTTGAAACTAATGTTTATGTATTTCATTTATCATGATATTGACATCATTTTGGTAATTGGTTTACATGATTGGTTAACTTTTACAGCAGAGAAAAAAATATCAAAGACTGGTCTATAAAAACAGAGATTTCCATTCTACAGGGAAATGAGACTGATTTATGCCTCTAAATTGTTTGTGTAGATTCATATATACAAATACTTCAATATGTTAATTTGATTTTATAAAATTAGCAATAGTTTTAATATTATTCGAGAAATACTGTTTTGGCGCATACGACCTTTCAGTGCACGCAAGCTCGCGCGTGTTTTAGTATGCAATCTGTCCCCCCTCAGTCCGCTACTGACCATTGTCAGCGACGGGTCTGTGCCAGTCGAGCTCCCGCGCGCTTTCGATAACCATAGTATCAAAGTAGTGATCAAAATATTTTACCGAGTAATATCTTATCATTAAAAATGGGGAAAAAATCTGTTAGAGTTCCTAAAAGAAAGAGGAAAGCTTATTTAATTGAAAAGTGTAAAAAAATGGTAAATAAAAGGTGAGTAAACGTCAAATAATTAGAACATTTGTTAACTGCCTACAACATATACATAATATACCTATGTACTAAATGTATGGATACTTCCGTATGACTGTTTTCCTTGGGATAGGTGGATAGCTAGTTATTTTCCTGACATTTTTTACTGGTTTGGTTTATTTATTTTATCCATCATAAATAACTAAAATGGTAAATCAGTAGCGTGGACCAAACATTGCAGTATTTTCGGGTTTTTAGTATGATTATCTGGTCTAGGTTTATATTATTTATAATCTATGGGTAAGTATGTATATTCTTATGTCTCCACAATAAAATAAAATATAAAATCTCTCTCCAATATAATATAAAATCACTCCAATATAAAATGAAAAAATAAAATAATCATTTATATTGTAGGAAGCAATCGTCAGAACAGAGAAAAGCAATGGAGTCGTCTCTGGATTTAGCTGAAAATAAAACAATGACAGTTGAGTCTCTAGTAGGGTATGTATAATCATGTGATTATGTGTACCTAATCATTTTACACATCCACTAAATTAAAGGATCGCTTATAATAGGTATTAATGATGTAATAAATACGAGTAAACTATATTGTTAGGGTTCTGTACCTCAAAAGGAAAAAAGGAACCCTTACAGAATCACTTTGTTGTCCGTCTGTCCGTCTGTCTGTCAAGACATTTTTTAATGGGAACGCGTGGATATGTCAAGTTGGAATTGATATCAACTACTCAGATCTGCGATACGTATTAAATTATTATACAATACTACTATTACTATAAAATATTGTGGCTATAAAAAAATCATACTTCTAAGTTAACACAATGAGAAGTTATGGCCATTTTATTACATATTTCCCTACTTTTTTTTCGCAAGGAACTAATAGATGGCGCTGTATGTTCTTGGTATCTAAGTATGGAATCCTATACTATGCATACATACGTATTCCTTATTTTATTTTGTAGAGTACAAGAAATGCCTCTGAGTTTTTTTTTATTTTATTTATGATATTGAGTGACAAGACGAGCAAATCAGGTGCCTGATGGTAAGCATCATGATTGCCCATATCAGTTATGCAGAATTACAAAACGTGTCACCCACGTAAGATTTTATTATAACTTATCAGTGTTTATGTTGAATTACAGAACAATAAAGGTTTACTAATAGGATAATAATGCGCATACACGTAATTTTGAAACGATTACGGCAGATATCTATTGTCAGCAACTGCAAACCATGAAGGAAGAACTAGCTGCTAGCTAACTGCTGCTTCACGACAACGCAAGACCACACACTGCACAACTAACAACCACTAAGTTAGATGAGCTACAATTGAAATATTTGCGACATCCACCGTACTCCCCGGACCTTACTCCAACAGATTACCAGTTTTTTCGGAATTTGGACAACTTCTTACAAGGAAAAAAATCAACTCCGATGCGGCAGTCCAAACCGCCTTCAAAGAGTTTATTGATTCTCACCCCCATAGTTTTTTTAGTAAAGAGTACTACCTATGAGATGGCAAAAGTGCATAGATAACAACGGTGCATACTTTGATTAATTAAATATATTTTACAAAAAAAAAAATCTTTATATTCCTCCCGTACAAAACACCAATTTCATATGTATTGTACCCAATATTTACCGACGATTTCAGTGTTGTCTAACTGTAACTTCAGTAGTAGTACCTACATACATGCCTATACCTATATCCTTCATAACATCATATCCTACTAATATTAGCTGTATGTAGTTATGTTGTGTTGTTATGTTGGTAACAATACTTGTATATACCTACGTATATACGTCGTGTTAAAAAAATTGTATTAATACTAAAGGTGCATCTTCCTATCAAACTGAACACCTTTCAAAAGAAATAATTTTTAAATTCGCACAAAAAATATCGACTTCCCATACAAATCTGCCGATCAGCTGATCCATTTTATATGGGAAGTCGATTTTTTTTGTGCGTATTTCAAAATTCTTTCTTTTGCTTTTAGGTTGACGGGTGTAGTAAGACACCCCTTTATGTATTACTAAACCATTTTTTAACACGTTGTATGACTCAACAATAATAAATGGCTGAACGGATTTGCTAAAAGCTAGAAGATCATATTTCTACCTATAGCAGTAGTTCTGCACCATGAATACTATAGACCGTTATATATCTAATTAATTGAATTTCCTATTAGTGAAATAATTTTCATTATCGGGCCTTTCATTATTCAGTTTCAGAGATTACATTTTACAAACAAACAAACATCAAACTTTAACCTCTATATAATATTAGTGTATAGTAATATAATATTATATATAAGTAATATAATAATAGTGTAGATATTTTTAATGAAAATAGATAGTCCAAAAAAAAATAAGGTACGGAGACTCTACGGCGTCTATGTTCCAGTGCGTAATAAGTCGCGCTGTGATGACGGCTCGAGTCGAGTAATAGTATTCTGTGATCGAGCCGGTCAATCGCAAGTTACGTAATATTACAGGGGTGTAAGCGGGTTGCGGGGCTCAGCGCATGATTTCAGATTCATTATTTAAGACTGCGTCACCTTAAGTCATTCACTCCCCTCACTCTATCACCACCACTCTGGTCGTGAAAATTAGTTATAACTCATTGTGAGGAAAACAGCAAGCGTGTTACATAAGTAGCTCCCTTTATTTGATTGCGTACTAAATCGATATTTGCGCTCTGTGGGTCTGGTATTGTCTCGCTTTAGGCAGCTCATAGTAAAATTTTACTAAACGTAACCACTCTCGTAATAAATTTAGACCCGTATTCAAGATGACGTTGGCGTTCGGGCCATCAAAGAATTGTTGAAAATTCCATACATTACCTTGACATAAGTATTGTTCTTAAATACTTACAGGTGAAAATCTCGTAGAATAGAATAGTCTATTATCACCAAAAAGAACATTATACATATTAAATTAAATAATATAAACATAATTCTTGGTTGACAATGGGCGGCTTTAAGCGATCTCTTCCAGGCGACTGATAGGGGAATGATAGGATGAGTAGAGGATGGGAAAGGTACATATTTTATTTTTCTTAAAATAAGATCTTATTATACTAAACTATACAGGGTTACCTTAAAAACACCAGCAACCCCGAAGGACCAATTTTTTTATTAAGTAACAAGACGAGCAAATCAGGTGCCTGATGGTAAGCATCATGATTGCCCATATCAGACACAGTGCCACCCAGTGTTTTAAAAATCAAAATTCTGCGTGGCATTGCACTGCGCCTGTCACCCTGAGGTATTAGTTGTTGAAACTCGTCATGCCGTAATTTCGCTGGTAACCGGTGGTAATTTCGGTGGTAATTGCCCTTCATACCGGAACACAGTAATGTTTGTACATTACTGCTTGGCGGATGGATAACTGGCAAAGGTGTGGTACTTCCCCAGGCGGCCTCCTGCAAAAGAGGCCTACCAAGCAACCAACATCATAAATAACAACATTTGTTTATGATGTTGGCTGCCTGCTCCTACGAGTTGCTGGTGTGCATATATTTATGTATACAGATACATAGTATACTTATACCTAAAATTTTATATATTAACTATAAACTAATAAAACACTAATAAATAATAAAACAAACATTACTCGCATTAATACTCGTACCTAGCTACTAAATTAAATAACCGATGTTAAACAGTCGAGTAATCAACTAGGTACATTTAGGCCACCTAACTTTAAAAAATAATGCTAAACTGCCAATCTCTGGTTAAAAACATTACGTATATTTGTTAATGTACAGTCACTTTTATCTGCTGTTAAAATGATGCAACGCGTAGTATTGATCTAACTTTCCTTGTCATCTTTATACCTGGCTCTTTTAACACTTAGTCCATCATACCTTGGAGCCAACATATATGAGGGTCGGTAAATCTTTGGTTATTATAATAATAATAATATGGGACAACTTCCACACACGGTCATCTGGTCCCAAACTAGGCTAGCAGCCTGTACTATGGTAACCAGATGACTGATATACATACTGATATAAGCTTATAACACACCCAGACACAGATCAAACAGATATGTTCATGCACACAAATGTTTGACCTGGCCGGGAATCGAACCCGGGCCCTGCGGCACAGAAAGCAGAGTTACTACCATATGTGCCAACGAGGCTGTCATATTAAAGTTACCTGATGTTAGTGAGCCTTAAATTCTATAGGCACTTGTATACCTATACATACGTGAATGAAATGTTACACGGAAAATAAAACCCAAATAAGGTAGATTAATAAATTGGTTACAAAGTAGCTTTCATGCAACTTGCTCGATATAGTTTAAGCACAAATTTTAATTATGACGTAAAAAGCAATAAAACGGCCTTTTATATTCGTTTTTATTGGTTCGCCAAAGTGCTTCAACAAAGAAAAACAAGGCCATAATTTTATGTTACAAAATAAGTTTTGAAAATTACAATATACTTAAGGAATTCACGACTGGAACTGTTTTTAAGTAGCTATAAACAACTTGGTGTCGATAAACATGTGTGTGATATAGAGATGTTTTGTACTTATATCGATATGTGTAATATCGATATAAGTACAGAAGAAATAGGTAAATTTTTTGTAGTAGGAATATAGGTAATATTAATACTATAATATGAAATTTATACTAATCACTGCATGCATGAAGCTTTAAATCCACAAGCAATAGAAGCTATTCAGTGATCTAAAATTTATCTCTTCTGTGATTAAATACATCTGTGATCTTTTCGAGATGAATATAAATAAAGAACTATATCATCATCATATGACTATACCATCCATCTAAGATGATCCATCCATCTAAGAAGATCTAAGATGCAGCATAGATTTCCATCCGGATTTCCATCCATCCCGGATGGAAATCTATGCTGCATCTGTGCTAGTTTTTCTTCGGGGCTGATATGACGCCATGTGCAGTTTTTAGACCCAAGAAGGTTACGTTTTCATGAAGTTATCTATCATTATTTTGTTATTAGTTAGTCTTATTATGTTATTAGTTAGTATATCGACTGCTTATACCTCATCACTAGTTTCGTTGCGTAACGCCACGCGCTCGCGATAAGTTATCCAAGCATCCGCCCGCCCACGCGCCATTGTGAACGCGATCGCTCTGAAGGGCGTTTGGCGTTTATTGAATTGTTATGTTCTCTGTCGTTACTACTCGTCATGGGTGTAACCATGTCATAATATAAGATTATAGTCAAATTATGGACAACTTTATCGATGTTGACAAGTGGCGTTGAAGGCAAATGAGCTTTGGATTACATGTGGATTAGCTTCTACAGTACACAGTACTTGAAGTATGTCGTGTAGATGAATGTAGTTCTTTTGACAATGATAACCACTTTTTTTTATCTACTCGAACGATAAAGAAAGTGGTGTTTAAAGTTGACGTGTCTAGTATCTGCATGTGGCATTTTAGCTCCTTATTGAATAAACCTATTTTAAGGCGTCTTTTTTTGTTTGAAAACTGACGTTACAATGATTTTCTGTGTCGTCACCTAATTTTTCTGGTTATATCTTATTACTTACATTTTAAGGAACGTATATGTATATAGTGTACCTACACTTCTTGTTGCATAATGCGGGAGGGGGATATTAACAAATATAATATAATATAATATAGTGTTAACATATAGTTTAATATAATATTCCTTTTCTGACGTACAAAAGTGTCAGATTGTGACCTATTTGAATAAATCTTTTTGACTTTGACTTTGACTTCTGTAATGGTTTTTTAAGTCAATGGATCAGTTACTTTCCCAGTCCTAGTAAGTAGGTTACTTACAGCACACACAAACTCAAACTCAAACAGATTTATTCAAATAGGTCACAATCTGACACTTTTGTACGTCAATGAAGATACAGTACTGAGTCTACCGTGCGTTCGGAAAGATACCTCTACAAGAAGAACGCACAAGAAACTTGTAGGGCTTAATTTTTTCAACAGATAGTTTCACAATATTTGGTTTGCTTACATTCGTTTTCTTTGAAGGTGCCGCGAGGCGACTATGCAGAAGTTTCCAGGCATCTTTGTCCTCTATGTACTGGTTGACTTTATAGTATGCCTTCTTTAGTAAAGTAGATTTTATATAGGTTTTGAATTTACCCTCTGAGAGCCCAGTTATCTCTTTTGGGATTTTATTATAGAAACGTACACTATTTCCTAAGAATGTCTTTTTATTTGTTTTAGATAATCTATAGCTAGGTACAGCTATTTTGTCTTTATTCCTAGTATTAAAATTATGAAGGTCACTATTTAATTTTAATTTATGTAAATTTTTACGCACATACATGATGTTCTCATAAATGTATAAGGATGGTAGGGTCAGTATGTTTATTTCTTTAAATAATTCCCTCAGGGATTCGCGTGGACGCATCTCATAGATGGCACGAATCGCACGTTTTTGTAGTATAAAGATAGTTTCTATATCTGCAGCTGACCCCCACAACAGAATCCCATAAGACATCAAGCTATGGAAATATGCAAAGTACACTAATCTCGCCGTGGCTACATCTGTTACAGCACAGCCTAGTTTGTGGGTGGAGTGGAGAGTGGAACTTAGCTAAGGCGTGTTCTTAGTGCTTAGAATTTCAACACTGAACCAATACCAGAGTCGTGATTTAAGGAGACGGCGACCGGAGAATTCCCCATACAAACGTAATAGTTAAATCATTTGAAATCAGAGCATATTTCCAATATTTGAAGACGTTATTCAGAATGAGACTAGTTATCTAGGTTCCTAATTATATTTATATAGATAGATAAACACTTTATTGTACACCGTACAGCGAACAAAATATTGTGAAAATAAAGTAGGTACAATTAGTCTTAGGCTAGTGGGGGTCTTATCGCTTAAAGCGATTTCTTTCAGACAACCGAACGGAAAGGAGAAAAATTATAAATATTTCTGGTCGGCATTGTACTCATTGTGGTTTAAAAAAATATTATATTTCAATCCAAAATAGAACTAAGGACTATAATATGATAAAAATCCAAAATATAGTGACAAAATAAGTATAGGTATTTTCAAATGTAACTCCAAATCATAAGTATTATAGACTAAAATATAATTAGGAACCTAGATAACTATAGTCTCATTCCGAATGACGTCATTAAATATTGGAAATATGCTTTGATTTCAAATGACTTAATTATTACGTTTGGATGGCAAATTTTCCGGTGGCCGCCCCGTTAACAATAGCAAATTGCCGAGTGCTATAATCATTCTGTCTACATTTATTATAAACATTATCATCACCGTCTTCTTGCTTTTATCCAACACTAGTTGGGGTCGGCGCAGCACGTCTCTTATCGCCATTCGAGTCTATCATCTATCGCTAATTAAAATAACATTAAAATTTATTTTGTGACCTAACATAACAACATAAGTTAAAACACAACATAAGTAACAAAGTTAAAGTTTTGTATTCTAAATATGTAAAAATCATACCTACTCATAAAATACATATTAGATACATTCTTAATGGCAGCGCTACCTCATTATCAGTAATTAATCTAATCGCAACTACACAATCGCTAATTGGCAATACATAACTTATCGTAGTACATTGTACTACGTGTCTATGTAGGCGTGAAGTTCAATGACCCTGCAGTGAGTTATACAAAGAGTAAGTACCGTCATAGATAAAACACATCATAGTTGATTGATTATATTATCGTTCAAGGGTTGCCAAAACGTAGTGCTGATATATATCGTTCTTAACCTTTACCCACATAATATTATCAAACTACCTACGTGACGCGGACCACACAGAAAATTTTATTATGCCTTATTGTAAGAACTCTGTCATCTGCATTCCAATTTTTAGAACTGTCGCTGTCGGTTCATATATAATGTCCATACAAACTCATACAAACTCTTGCATTTGCATTCATACCTTCTCATTTCACCCCTATTTATCTATCATAGTTTTAAAGTTTTCGTTTAAAGCGAATTAACACTAGTTTCAGTAGATGCACTTTCATTGAAATTTCTACAAATTATTTAGAAATTGTCCCTATTCATTGTACCTTCTGCAGAAATCGATACAACTTATTCTATGAAGACAATGCTGGAGCTGGCGCGATGCCAGGAGCCGGCCAATTTCATAAAAAAACAACTTTATAACTAGCATTGTTAACATCTGTTGCTACTTGCTACAAAACGTGTACTTCAGTAGCGCTAAAGTAGCTTACCCGTACTTGATGATGCTAATAATTGATATGTAACCGCTCTAACCGCTCTGTGTCTATACCGCTGTATTATAAGTTATATATGTTATATAGTTGACGATAGCAATCCCAGAAAAATATCTTAATTAAAATTATATTTGTAGGAACTTAAGATTATGTGTAGTGTTCTAGGCCCTAGGTGTTAGGTTCCACTAGCGCCATCAAATGTACCAGAGACCCAAAGCACGGCAGGTTCGGCCGAGCAACGCAAGCGGAGCAAATATGCAAACCTCGGTAGCGGTTACATATTTGAAACGTTCGGAGTCGAGACTCTGGGAACGGGGGTGCCGGGAGCTCACCGCATTTTCATGCTAAGTATCTTGGGTGCGCTGCCATCTGACAGTGGTTTAGAGAACTTGGATTTTCTATAGGTTGACATGTCGGCCTGTTAATTTTCGAAGTGTTCTATGGTATAGTGTATTTAGTTAATGTAGATAGTACTCGTAAGTAGGCAGCTCTATATTGTTTAGTCTTTTTTTAATAAAAAAAAAGTAATTAGGTCAAACCATTATGTCGAAATTTAAGCCGTAATTATTTATTTTATTTAATAAAAATGCAATAGCTATTTGCGGCTTGCACTCACGCTTTTGGAGCTTTTTAATGTGAATTGCTAATTAATTGTACTTTAAGTGAAAATTAAAAAACGTTTGCTCAATAATTAATGGAGTATTAATACGAGTATCTTTATGTATTAATATTGATGTTAATGACTATTGAGCGAGTTTCGAACTGGTGTCGTATTCTTTGCTCTTGGGTAACATAATTTGATATGAACAGTGGTTAATTTACGTAACATTAAACGTTTTTTCCCCTAGGGGTAGGCAGAGGTGTACCCAGGATCCAGTACCATAGTAGGTACGCCCACACTTGGCCAGTTATGTAGTTATGTTTCAAGTCTCATGTAATAGGGGCGATATATTTTTTTTTATATTTAATAGTTCAGCGTTTGACCCCAATCTCACCTGATGGGTTAACAACTAGAGCATAAATTACAACTAGAAATTTTGTTTTTTTTATGATAATGAGTGACAAGACGAGCAAATCAAGTGCCTGATGGTAAGCATCATGATTGCCCATATCAGACACAGTGCCACCCAGTGTTTTAAAATTCGATATTCTGCGCGGCACTACACTGCGCCTGTCACCCTAAGATATAGTAGTTGAAACACGTCATGCCCAATAATTTCGCTGGTAACATTGCCCTTCAGACCGGAACACAGTAATGTTTGCACATTGATTGCTTGGCGGACGAATAACAGGCAAAGGTGTGGTACCCCGGGCGGCCCCTTGAAAGAGGCCTACCACTACAAACAACAACAACAACAATTAACTTAAATAAGGTTTTGAAAAGTATAGGTAAGAAATCACGGCCGTAGCTACGTCTTTCATAGTCCACAGTTATTGATACACCTCTCAGACAAAAACATTCTGCGAACGTGTTCTGAGGAACTGAATGGATATAAAACACAATGGCGCGTGGGTCGACGCAGTCTTCCATCTAAATATTTATACAACCACTTGGGATACCTCTTCACTAGACTGACATCTCGAGTATATTTAAAGGTATCTTGGGTATATATTTACACATCTACAGATTTGAAGTCGAGTAAGGGGAGTGTTATTTATTTATTTATTTATACTTCGACAGAACGGTTGCCCAATAACACTACCGAAGTTACAATAATTTCGAAGAAAACTTAAAAATATCTTCTTATGTATATATAGGCCAAAAGTGAATAAATAATAATATATTTATTCACTTTTGGATTCACTTGCATAAATATATTATCACTCAAAAAAACTTTAACACGTTCGTCTCACAGAACTCCAGGCATACTGACAAGATCAACTTAAAACTAACTTGTTAACTTTTTCCATAAGGAATTATCTCAATAACTGCCTGGAGTCTGGAACTGTGCCCGGTAAAGGGCAATAGGCTCGCCCCCTATTACATGGGACCAATAACATACTAGCGAAATATGGGTGTATCTACTATGGGACTGAGTCCTGGGTACACCTCTGCCTACCCCTTCGGGAAAAAAGGCGTGAATGTATAATATTATGTATGATATGTTAACTTTATGTCTTTGTTTTTTGTGAAAACTATAACTGCTGATTCATGATATTTTATATTTTTATAGACTAAGCGTTCTTTCTACTTGCTTGTAATACAAGCTGATTCATGACTTTTGTAGGTAGGTGGTGTACCTATGAAAACGAAAACTACTGCACTGATTGGCTTGCTTGTTATTTTAGTGACTTAGGTACTGTAATTACATAGCATAAAAATACCATACAATCACGCCTTTTTCCCGAAGGGGTGGGCAGAAGCCTACCAAGGAATCAGTATGCACCACTCCACTTTATGCCAGTAGGTATTTTATTGGTCCCTTGTAATAGGGGGCGAGCCTATTGCCATCTACCAGACACTCCAGGCAATTATTGAAGTACCTTATTCCTAATGGAAAAATCCAATACTAAACACTGCCTGACCTGGGGATCGAACCCGGGACTTGCTAATTAAATCTAAAATGAAGAAACCCAGTTACATCTCTGCGGCAAACCGTACTCGGTTAGGACTGACTTCACAGACCAAGTTTCATACTTAGACTGTATAACTTAAAGCTAACTTAGTTACTTATCTCCCATCTTTATGTAAGTTCGTTTGATGGCAACAGGCGGTGATAGCACTGATTTTACTGTAGTCTATTATTGAAGTTTAAACATTTTCCAAGCTTTTACGAGTAATAAGTCTGGTCTTGTGTTTGTGCCCAAACTACACATATTTAACAGACATATTTAATAATAATACAGTTAACACTTAAATTTAAAGAAACAGCGGCCCATATCATATATACCATATAGACTAAAATACATAAATAATAATTATTATACAATAATTTTTGGTATCGCTCTCCTTTAGCGCCGGTTGATAGCCAAAATGAAGGAGCCTGAAATATATCCCTGTGCTTCGCTGGACACTGCAGCACGTAGGAATTTAATGTCTTGAAATGTCTCGGAGTGTCTCTAATGAAATCTGACAAGTTTCCGATAGACTGGAAGTCTATCGGAAACTTGTCACGGTTTACAATTTAGTTTTCTTTTATTTTTTTATGATAGTGAGTAACAAGACGAGCAAATCAGGTGCCTGATGGTAAGCATCATGATTGCCCATATCAGACACAGTGCCACCCAGTGTTTTAATATTCAAAATTCTGCGTGGCACTGCACTGCGCCTGTCACCCCCGAGATATTAGTTGTTGAAACTCGTAATGCCCAGTAATTTCGCTGGTAACATTGCCCTTCAGACCGGAACACAGTAATGTTTGTATATTACTACTTGGCGGATGAATAACTGGCAAAGGTGTGGTACTTCCCCAGGCGGCCCTCTGCAAAAGAGGCCTACCACTACAAATATATATAGTTGAAATTTGACATACCTTCATAGGTACTGACTGCCTCGGTGACGTAGATGGTCGCTAGCTCGACTGCCGCTCATGAGGTCCCGGGTTTGATCCACAGGTCAGGCAGTGTTATATGAATATTCCATTAGGTTGATCTTAATGACAGCCTGGAATATGGAACTGTGCTCGGTAGATAGCAATAGGCTCGCCCCTATTACATGGGACCAATAACATACTCGCGATATGTGGGTGTACCATATGGAACTGAGTCCTGGGTATAGCTCGACATAAAAGAGTAGCAAATAATGAGGGCGCCACTGTATTTATCAATTAGAAAAACTTTTAAGTCAACACGTACACTTTAAATTAGTTCCGTTTCAACTCTTTTCTGTCGAGCTATACATCTCTGTCTACTCCATTGGGAAAAAGGCGTGATGTTATGTCATAATGCAGATAAAGTTATGAAACATAGAGTATGTACCCGTAGCTTAGTGCAAGCATATTCAAACAACAACGCACATTCCATGTATTATTCAAATTACATCTGTTTCGAAGGCAGCGTTGCCTTAAAAGGAAACCAACCTCGATATCCCCGAGAGTTGGTTCGTATTTCGTATCGTGTAAAATATGATAGTGATGTCATAAAGTTATTCGATTCATAGTTCTTTGGATAATCGATTCGCTCAATTTACGAGTTGTATCATTTTGATGGAAAATTAGCCAAGGCTTTACCTCCGAGTAGAAAACTTATATTATACGAGTATGATATTTAAATGACGTCATTATGTGTTTAAACTGCGACATGATGTGGGAAACTATATCAATATTTTAATCGAAATTGAAATCCCTATTTATAATATCATAGGTGTGAAAGATTTCCAAACGCACAGTAGATTCATTACAGATTATCAAAAAAAAATTGCTACGTACAAGTGTCAGATTTAGCAAGTCATTTTAAGCAAGCATGTTTGTCGCTAAGTGTACCTAATAATGTATAAAGTGTGTATAATTATATTTAATTTATTTTATAGATTCTTTTATCACAACGAGATTTCACTTCAATCTCGTACTTTCGTATATAGCCCTTACCTACCTGTGACGACCGCATACTATGTATATGTATGTGACGAGATGACGTTGCATGAAAAAATCGAAGTGGTGCGAAATAAATTTGTGACGAAATAACAACCCTAACCATGTTAGGTAATTTGCCAGAGGATCAATTTTAATGTGTCAATTTAGATGCATTTCATTTCACAGGTAATCAATAATTTTTAGATTTATTCAATGCAATTAAGGATATTCAATGTTATAAATATAAGGGCATAAGACGACGTGTCTTTATACACAATCTCATTGCCATAACTACCCATTGCTCATCACATAAAAAAAAAAATTGTAAGTGTAAGACAGTAAACAAATCCTATATATCATCTTCGATAATCTGTTCTTCGATTCGAACCCAATCTGATGAACTTTTCCTTAACCGTTTCCGTAATAAACAATTTACACCCCACGGGCGGTCCCGTGCGTCATAATAAGTCAATCATGATTACCATGAACGATTAATCAAGTTTGCCTATTAAGGAATTATGGGACTGAAGAATTAAACTCTTAAGTCTTAAGAAGCTGTACTTTCATGCATGATTTTTGTAAGTAAATGTATGATCTATCACATCAGTTTCAAATCAAGAATCTACAGATCTAAGAATTATGATTATACAATATTTCATTTATTTAGCGACGGCGATAGAATCATAATGTAGTCATAAGTAAAGTGATAGTTTGATCATATTTAAAAATATAGAAAGTTGGTATGCTATGCATATCCCATAGTATTTGTATTTTTACTATTATTTGATTTATAATAGGGCTAAGTGGGATTTGAATTAGTAAATACACATACACATACATTCACGCCTTTTTCCCGAAGGGGTAGGCAGAGGTGTACCCAGGACTCAGTCCCATAGTAGATACACCCACATTTCGCCAGTATGTTATTGGTCCCATGTAATAGGGGGCGAGCCTATTGCCATCTACCGGGCACAGTTCCAGACTCCAGGCAGTTATTGAGATAATTTCTAATGGAAAATTCAATATTTAAACACTGCCTGACTTGGGGATCGAACCCGGGACCTCTTGATTGGCAGTCGAGCATGAGCCCTCTACGCCACCGAGGCAGTCTGTTATTATAATTAGTAAAGTAAGTAGTTATAATTAGTAAATAGAGAATTAGAGGCCTTACCATTACTATCAACTCAGAAGAAATAATGATAATATAGTAATAATCTGATATGGACAATTATGATGCTTACCATCAGGCACCTGTATTGCTCGTCTTGATAAAATAAAAAAAAAATAGGACGAAAGAATAACACTGAATTCATTTCGGAATATCACACTGCCGCACAGATTACCCTGACATTGTTAATATTCATTAGAATTAACCTTAAAACGGAATAGATAGCATTTTATCCTTACCGGCTAATGATGCATAAGAGTACGAGACCAGCATATCAATGGGGAATGAGGAAGAGCTTGGTCTTCGTAGATTTTATCTAATAGTGACTGTAAGGCTTGCTGTCATTTCCGATGTGGCTTGAGTAGCTTTAAGTGGACTTGAATTCTTACTTTTAAGGATTTTTCTAGAATAAAATATAACTACGGTGCCAAAACTTTGATTATTATTCTTGTGTCTTATAATCTTAGGCAGGGTTCTATTCCTCTCTCGACGAGAGTTTTCACAACACCGAAGTACGAAGGGGTACTTTTTAAAGTTGTCCAAATGACAGTGACTAAAATGGTTATGACTGCATTTGAAGGCCTCTGTCTAATCTGACTGTCCCTCTGACTTATTATATTCCCTTCATTCCTCCATTTAGACTGCTTCGGTTTTGACTATTCGTTTCTATTAAGCGAATGACTATGATATGACACTGTACCATAACCTAAACGCTGATCAATAAATAGACATGCTCTTGCGAAAAAATGGTTGACTTATCTGGGAACCGAACCCGGGAATGTTCATAAGGCCAAGTTACTGCCATCTGAGTCAACGGTCGAGTCATCTACTTTATTCGTAAATATCGCCCACAAATTTAAAAAAGTGTAATAGCTTACAAAATTAAATGGGATTGAATAAGAACAGGATATAAAATAATAAATCATTAAATTACAATCAACAGACGTGTAAGCAAATTATTGTAAAGCCATTAATGATGGATCTCCTTATAAAGGGTTTCGATTTGATACTTATTATAAATATCATTGCCACCTCTGGTGCCGATCGTTAATCATATCGATGTAAAGGAGTGCCTGAGGCGATGAAATGCACCTTCGTTTACACTACTGTGTCGGATCTATAAATACGAGTAGGGACTATATCAATACAACAAAGTAAGCTGCATTGGATCAGTAGGGGCTATTGGAGGTCAGAGAAAGTAATAGACGACTACTTTTATTTCTGTAATAATTAGACTTTTTGACTTTTAACTGCTTCGATGGAACTAAAACTATTAATCTGATGAGCATGAAGTTCTGGGCAAAGGTTACTAGCTATAATCTACAAGAAGCGACACTCACCTCCCCCCTCCATTAGCCCATCGCCTGCGACCAGCAGTAAGCACACGTGCGCATGCGCGTACACACGTTATGTTTACGGCCGATTGTATGGAGTGACAGGGATTGTCTTGGATTCGATTCCCAGGTCAGGACAATCTTGGATTTTCCATTGGGAATTTTCTTGCTACCTATAGTCTGGATTTGCGTTTGGCTTGATGGCAATAAGCTCGCCCCTATTACGACTATTCTATGATCGTGAATATAGCCAAATATTAAACAATTTTTTCGTCATAGACTCAAAGTCAAAGTCAAAGTCAAAAAGATTTATTCAAATAGGTCACAATCTGACACTTTTGTACGTCAATGAAAATAAACAGTAACGATTCTACCGTGCGTTCGGAAAGATACCTTTACAAGAAGAACGCACAAGAAACTTGTAGGGCTTAATTTTTTCAACTGATTGTTTTACAATATTTGGTTTGGTTACACTAGTTTGTTTAGAAGGTGCCGCGTGGTGGCTATGCGGAAGTTCCCAAGCATCTTTGACCTCTATGTACTGATTTACATTATAATAAGCACTTTACGCCCTCTCCCATAATATTGAAAAGATCATTGAGAGATTATCTTTAGGAACTTTTTAACTAAAAAAAAACTTTATTAAGTACTACCTACATTGTCAAAAGCCAATAAATCTAATATAATATAATTGAATCTACCGAGGGTTCGGAAAATACCTCTAATCTACCCTTAGAGAGACAGAAGAAATCATTAATATATGGAATATAAAATATTTTCACATTAGATTTATTCCAAACCCCACTTAGAAACTGTATTTCAGTTTTGTCGCAAAAAGATTCCAGTCTATCGAAACCTTTGTATTCATCCAGAAATCTTTAAACAATAGTCCTAAGATAATAAGCTTATTTGTTGCCAGACAGCTTGCCGTGAAGAAGCCGTTGTTGGCAGCAGTATTGCTGACTAGCTGCCAACGTGACTCCGTGTGAACCCCGCCGCCTGTCTAATATTGCGGTCGCGTGCCTCTCTGATTGCACTCCGCTTTTCCTCTGTGACAGTTATGCAACATTCAACATCAGAAGTGGAATGTATTTTCTTTTATATCATACTAGGTGTGTGTAGTCATCGTTTTCGGGGAATTATCGGATAATCGGTAAAAGTACCCCATGATAGATATCGGGTGTCCTATCGATTTGCATAACGTCATTTGGAATAAAAAATTTCAGCATACACATGCTCTAGTCATTATATTTAGATAAGCATATTTTTCTGTGGATGTCTACAGAAAAATATGCTTATCTAATAAGAATTTGTACTAAATTAAATTTTAATAATATTATAGAGTATAATGGTCTCAATTCCTATTAGTTGTTATGATATTGTCAGCTGTTCTGTGGAACGAACTTGCGAGGTGGCTTGTGTAGAAGTAAAAAGGCACATAATCTTATGTGTATATAGGCCGCCGAACTCGAATCTCACTTCTTTTATGTCCTCTATGGAAATAATTCTAAACAAAATTTGTAAAAGTAATAAACATGTACTTGTATGCGGTGACTTTAACATTGATATTTTGTCAGATTCTCCAGATAAAACTAATTTGACTAGTTTATTTAAGTCCTTCGGTTTGAGTTACCTATTCTCTGAGCCCACAAGAGTTACAGTTACCTCATCGACCTGTATTGATAATATCTTTACCAATTTCGAAAGTAGGAAGTTATCAATAACGGGTGGAGTTAGGTCTGACCACAAGAGTCTCTCACTAGAATTTATAAGTGAAAAATCAAAAGAAAAACCATCAATTGAACATAGGCCCCTAACAACATATAAACTCGAAAAGCTTAGGAATAATATAGAATCAAAACTGGAAAATGTCGCTGTCTCTGAGGAAGACCCTAATTTCAATTATGAAAACATATTTTCTGTAATAAGTAAGGAGTTCAATGAGATATGTCCCAAAAAGAAATTACACTCGAATGGGAAACTAGAATTTAGTGATTGGGCTACCAAGGGTATCAGGAAAAGTAGAGATAATATGTATGAGTTATATAGGGATAAAGCCCATTCCAATTCAGAATCATTTCATGAGTATGTTAAATGTTATTCAAAAATTTTTAAAGCTGTGTGCATCCAAGCAAAAGCCATAAATATTAGAGACAAAATTCGCAAATCAAGTAATAAAATTAAGACGGTTTGGAAAACAATAAACGTAGAAACAGGTAAAGATAAATGTAGAGATTCTGAATATAAATTATTAATTAATAATGAACACATTACAAATGTTGAGGAAGTCGCTAATATTTTTGTCGATTTCTTCTCTAACATAGCCCTGAACGCGACCAAGTCACTTGATTCATCCCCAGACTTGGCGGAGGCTTTTCTTAAAGAAAACTTCCAACGCACCATACCTGAATTTTCGTTTGAACACATCTCATTAATTGATATCAAAAAGACGTACAAGAGTTTAAATGTTAAAGCTACTGAAGATCTATGGGGTCTATCTGTAAAAATGCTAGATTCTATAATAAACACAATTGCTCCTTACTTAGCAGACTTATTTAACCTATGCATAGATAAAGGCACGTTTCCAGAACTAATGAAAATAAGTAAAATCACTCCTATCTTTAAATCGGGAAGTAAGACAGATCCCTCAAACTATAGGCCAATCTCTGTTTTGCCAGTATTAAGTAAAATCTTTGAGAAATTGATGCTAAACCAACTGCTGTCACATTTCAATAGAAATAGAATATTGCATTCAAACCAGTATGGTTTCACCAAATGCAGATCAACAGCCGATGCAGGCTGTCATCTCATGACTCTTGTCTTGGAGGCTTGGGAGAGTTCACAGGATGCCATTGGAGTGTTTTGTGACCTTTCCAAAGCATTCGACTGTGTAGAACACTGCACGTTACTGCGCAAGTTAGAAGTATATGGAATTCATGGGAATGCCCTGAACCTGGTGGAATCATACTTGTCTAGTAGGCAGCAGAAGGTTAGCGTCAATGGTATCACATCTGCTAGTTCTCCTGTCAAGATGGGAGTCCCACAGGGATCTATTTTGGGTCCTTTCCTGTTTTTGGCATATATTAATGATTTGCCTTACATGGTCCACGGTATAGCAGATATAGTTCTATTTGCCGATGATACGTCATTGATTTTTAAAGTTGATAGGAAGGATACTTCACTAGTACATGTTAATAATACTTTAGCAAGTATATCCAGATGGTTCACAGCAAACAATCTGTTATTGAATGCGAAAAAGACTAAATGTTTGAAATTTTCGTTGCCTAACGTCAGAAGTATAGAACCAATCATAGTTCTTGACGGTGAAAGACTCAATATTGACAATGCAACTTTGTTCCTTGGCATAAATATAGACTCTAAACTGCAATGGAGCACTCATATCACCGAGCTCTCAGGGAAACTAAGCTCTGCAGCTTACGCGGTTTATAAAATTAGGCAACTAACAGATGTAGCCACGGCGAGATTAGTGTACTTTGCATATTTCCATAGCTTGATGTCTTATGGGATTCTGTTGTGGGGGTCAGCTGCAGATATAGAAACTATCTTTATACTACAAAAACGTGCGATTCGTGCCATCTATGAGATGCGTCCACGCGAATCCCTGAGGGAATTATTTAAAGAAATAAACATACTGACCCTACCATCCTTATACATTTATGAGAACATCATGTATGTGCGTAAAAATTTACATAAATTAAAATTAAATAGTGACCTTCATAATTTTAATACTAGGAATAAAGACAAAATAGCTGTACCTAGCTTTAGATTATCTAAAACAAATAAAAAGACATTCTTAGGAAATAGTGTACGTTTCTATAATAAAATCCCAAAAGAGATAACTGGGCTCTCAGAGGGTAAATTCAAAACCTATATAAAATCTACTTTACTTAAGAAGGCTTATTATAAAGTCAACCAGTACATAGAGGACAAAGATGCCTGGAAACTTCTGCATAGCCGCCTCGCGGCACCTTCAAAGAAAACGAATGTAACCAAACCAAATATTGTGAAACTATCTGTTGAAAAAATTAAGCCCTACAAGTTTCTTGTGCGTTCTTCTTGTAGAGGTATCTTTCCGAACGCACGGTAGACTCAGTACTGTATCTTCATTGACGTACAAAAGTGTCAGATTATGACCTATTTGAATAAATCTGTTTGAGTTTGAGTTTTTGAGTTTGAAAAATGTTTCTAATGTATTATTTAATATTAGTGGAATGTTAGTGGACTAGTAGTCCCCAAACGTCTTAACTTGTTTTAAAGTACTCTATTTGATGAATAAAGCTAATTTGATGCAACATAGTATACTGTCGTTTATTTTAACCCTGTTATTAATGCAAGAGTTCAATGCATAAATTAATCTTTGAATCTTATTAGGAACGAGCTAATATAGAGCTTATCCCGCCCTAATAGAGTTTAAAAATCTGTGAAGATAGCTCCAAGCTAGAGACCAATCAGCCAGTGCTATGGAAATAGGCTTATTTAGTTACCTTTGTGGGGCCTGTCAGCGGTCCTGTTATGGTTTTGACTTACGATCGATGCGATAAAGCTAAATAACGTCTAACCTATAGCCGTTGTTGCAGTAAGAGACTTCTATATTACTGATTATCAAAGTATTTTACAAAATTCATACATCGTCTCCCGCTGGTCGACTCCCAATCAAGAGGTCCCGGGTTCGATCTCCTGGTCAGGCAATGTTAAATATTGGATTTTTCCATTAGGAATTATCTCAATAACTGCCTGGAGTCTGGAACTGTGCCCGGTAGATGGCAATAGATTCGCCCCCTATTACATGGGACCAATAACATACTGGCGAAATGTGGGTGTATCTACTGTGGGACTGAGTCCTGGGTACACCTCTGCCTACCTTTCGGGAAATAGGCGTGAATGTATGTATGTATGTACATTATAAATATAACAGTTTGTGAGGATGGATGGATGGTATTTGTTACTCTTTCACGCCAAAACTACTGAACCGATTGGTTTGAAATTTGGTATGTAGGTAGCTTAGACCCTGAATAATATATAGGGTACTATTTCCCCGATATTCCCACGGGAACGATGTCTACGCGGGTCAAACCGCGGTTCACAGTACATTTATACACAAAAAAACTAACACCGATCAAATAAACATATTCATGCATAAAAATGTTTGAAGTGACTATGAGCCGACCATGGGGATCCATCGCGTTTGAATACGGTTCCATTTGCGAAGAGGTTTGAAATTTTGATTACAGGACTAGCATATCAAGAAAGAAAGAAAAGAAAGAAAGAAAAACGTTTATTCGACGCTTATAGGTAACATTACATACATACATACACAATCACAAGATATTATTCTAAAGTATAGGTAAAACTAACGGAAGGTACCTAACATTATATTATACACACAACATGAACAGTGTGAGAATAAAAAAAAATGAAAAAAAAATAGTTTAATATAAAGAGAAGGGAAATTAAAAAAAAACAGTTAAGATTAAAATATGATTAGGTACCTACCTACTCAAGTACTAATTAAGGGGGAAATTGTGTGCCAGTGTCAGTCACCATAAAGTCGCCGAAAAGGCACTGACTCAGCGTTGTGCTGAGTGTAAGTATAAACACTCAGCGCTGATATTCTGTCAAAGTTCATCAAAGTTCAGTACTAGTGATACAGCCAACCAGCCATACAACATTAAGCTACGTCCATATTGTATTTGTTTGTCATATTAAAAAAGTTTGGTCCTCTCAACTCGCGAGCAGGATTCGAGTTCGCAATATTGGAGTGCCTAATGCTTCTGCCACCCAGTTCTGAAATATTTTCGTCATCTTTAGATATTCTCGGCAAAACTTTGAATGACTTTTAACGTTTTTGTTGATACGCAGCAGTGGAATTTTGTACAGTAGTTTTCATTTCAGAAGTGAATAGACTTGAAAATAGTTTATTGCTCAATAAATTGAGCCTTGAGCAGGTAAATACATATTATCTACGATCTGTCTACGATATTTTGATGACGGCGATAGCGTTTTATATAGTAAGCTTCCAGGAGAGCTTCCTTTAAATCCTTTAGATTTAAAATATAATCTATTAGATAGATAGTTAGAAGACTACATAATTGTCTGCTAGAGAAGTGCTTCTATTCTGTGAATGATTTTTTCAAGAATAGAGATTAATGAACCAACTTACTGCCTATTATCACACTCGAATATACTATGTACTGATTTTTCTGAGTATCTTTTTTGACATTATTATTATTATTTAATCCACACGGACCGGTTAAAGTTTCTATGAAAATTGCATATTATGTTTATTTTTTGTGAATAATAATTATTTTTCATATTTATTATGTACCAACTGTGCCCCGCGGTTGTTTCACCCGCGTAAAAATCGTTCCCGTGAGAATATCGAAAAAAAATTAAAACCCTATGTGTTATGCCAGGGTCTAAGCTACCTACTAGATAACAAATTTCAGCCCAATCTGTTCAGTAGTTTTGCCATGAAAGAGTAACAAACATCCATCTAACCAAAACCGCACTAGATGGCGCTGAAGTTGAGTGAGAATTCGCAAGCGTTTTGTTCACCGGTAAAAAATGTTTTTTACATTGTATTTGAGATTTTTGTAGGATTTCGTACGCCTTAAGCCGGGACTACAGCTACGTGTTAGCGTGTTATATAACAATATTCTGTTAAATAACACCAAAGCCACGCCCACTTTTCATGTTATTGTGTTAGGTAACACAAAAACATGCCGCTGCGGACCCGGCTTACCATGGAAAGTGGGCGTGGCTTTGGTGTTATTTATTTAATTTATAACACGCTAACACGTAGCTGTAGTCCCGGCTTTAGAGGAACAAATCGTTAATCGAGTCGTATTGCGTACGCGTACAGTATACAATCCCGGCGCGGCGCATATTGTGTAAGAACTAGTTTAAGTTGCGCGCGCAAGCGTGCGATTTAATTAATTTTTTGAAAATTAAGTTACAGTGAAATAATTTTAGAATTTCATGAGAGACTAAAACTTTCACTTTCATTTATTTCATACTATTACATAAAATTTATGAAAAACGATCAGTAAGAAACGTTTCAATACACGCATCAACGCAGCCATGGAGACTAGACTACTCTAGTCTCCATGAACGCAGCGTTACATTGCGTCATTGAAACAGCGTATGTAACCATGATACGAAACATGCGAGTAACGAAAAGTATTCGTAAGTAACGTTTCGTTACTCGGTACTAGATGGCGTACCCGTTACTCAGTAACGAATACATACGGTTTGTTACAGCTCTAAAATTTAAGAATGTATTATATTATGACTGATATTAAAATGTCTAGACTCATTATTAATCTAAACTGCTGTAGGTACAAAACCATTAATAAAAATATCTTTACAGTTAATTTTGTTAATCAAATCAAGTCACGATTTTAAATCACGATTGTGGTACTGTAGCATAAAACATATGAGAGAAGGTTATAGTTAACAATACAACGAGTACATAATATATCCGTACTCGTGTTCTTTGAAATATTTATCATGATATAACCATATATTGTCAAAATAGCTAGTTAAACACACACACAGCTTGGTGACAGCCTGGTTGGCACAGATGGTAGTAACTCTGCTTTCTGTGCCGCAGGTCCCCGGGTTCGATCCCCGGCCAGGTCAAACATTTGTGTACATGAACATATCTGTTTGATCTGTGTCTGGTTGTTATAAGCGTATATAAGTATGTATATCAGTCGTCTGGTTACCATAGTACAGGCTTCTAGCCTAGTTTGGGACCAGATGACCGTGTGTGGAAGTTGTCCCATATTATTATATTATTATTATTAAATAGATAACAATAATCTCTTCCTAAGGCTTGGAGCAAACGGGCCGGTGACCTGACATTGGCGATCCTGCAATTTGTAAGTCGGCTGTGGTCGATGGCCTGTTTGTGCCTAACCTAAAAGTTCTTCAACATCACACTCCAACGTTTACGATATTTTTATTACTCTCTCCTGTGTCCTGCTGCTGAGCTGAGCTACCACACAAATACTCACAAATTTCATTGTCCTTTACAAAATTTTGGGTTGACCGATTTTCTTACACGTTAAAGCTTCTTCACTAACGACACGTATAGAG
Source organism: Hemistola chrysoprasaria (assembly GCA_947063395.1). NCBI lineage: Eukaryota > Metazoa > Arthropoda > Insecta > Lepidoptera > Geometridae > Hemistola > Hemistola chrysoprasaria. Next base: position 5,086,539 of record OX346733.1, on the reverse strand, counting down.
ACCTAATAAAGTAATTTAACCAAGGAAGCACTTACCACAAAAATCTGCATATCATGTTTATGTTAAACCAATATTATCTAGCATTCGCTGAGCCCGTGGATCGTATTTTAACGATGCAAAGACCAGAATCGCACGAAGCTTATCCTTAACAGTAGTTCGGTAAATAACTGGATGGGAGTCATTATTAATAATCAATAATTCATGTTTGTTTGTCTACGCGTGGAACGTGTAACGACCTCTATAAAGCGTGGTTGACGGACACCTTCATTACCGCGTGTGAATTTATTAATCTCGATAGTATTTATATTTCTTTACTTGACCTCTTTTGTAGGCGAAAAGCGTGATCTTTGTCATTATTTATATGACATTCACTGCAACTAGCTCGTAAAATATGAAAATGCGCCCCTTAAAATATTATTTAGCCATTTTTTCCGACTGTACTTAGCCAAAGAGCCAAAGCACAATCACAACACCGTAAATCAGATTCATCGGCAAACACGAGGGACCCTAAAATTACGCGTGCCAAGTGTCATCGTGCGCTAAGGGCATAAAACTTCAAGACAGTCATGCCGAAATATACTACTGTAAAATTTTCCTTTATATAGAATCATATTGTGGACATTTTCTCCGGTAAAAGTAAATGGTCCGGTTAAGTTTCGTAGACGTCTTAGTAATTCCCAAACCATAAGTTTTCCTGGTGTAGTTTGTTCCGTTTGTTCTGTGGTAATTTCCTCAGAGCATGTTTTAATTGACAGTGTTTCAACGACAATTCTGTAAATCAATGAGTCACTGATGCAAGCTCAGAGACCGAACGACAGAACTTGATGATATCGATTCCTCTCAGCAGATAATATAAACCCACAGGGGTGGCACGTCTGTCACTTATTGAATGATCAGACGTATAGAGGTCACTCATCACGGCTGACTTTTCCACTTATATTTTTCCCGTCCTTTTATTTGTACCCTTCACAGTGGAAATATAATAGAATTCAAATACACATATAGGTACAACGTGTTATAAAAATGTAAAGTAATGTGGGTAGGAGGTGCTTCTACCTGTCAACCTACACAACTTGGGAAAGAAAGAATTGCGAAACTCGCAAGAAAAATGTTTGACTTATCATACAAATTTGCCGATCAGCTAATCTATTTTGTATCGGATGTCGAATTATTCATTATACGCTTATCAAACAAATACATTAATTACGAGTATTATTGAAATCACAGCCGATTACGTTGTTTAATGATTAAACATGTGTTGAACGTAAACAACATACGAGTAGGTACATACATTTTAAACAGTAAAGGAAGAACATAAAATGTATTCAGACTAAAAATTAAAAACCGTATTCGAATAAATGCATCCTTTGGAAGACAAAACCATTCTAAGAAATATTGTAAATACAACTTGTTTTAAAATCATTAAATATAAGGTATACTTTTTTATGCTAGCGTTCCATTGCAAAAAGAACGGAATTTCTACAAACGAGATTAAATTGCAAATGCAATTTAAACGACTCTTATTGCCTTGCACAATAACGTGGGCAAGGTTTAACTGTTCTACACTCTTGACCATTAACTACTGTTATATACTCTTAAATAACTTTACGAGTCGGTGTATGCTGTAGAGCCTTTATTTTAATAAAAACATATAGCAATATCACAGATAACGTATCTCTGCCTTCAATCCCAATTCTAACTTAATCCGCTTTTATCTTTCGATTCGTGTGGGTTTTTTAAATCATTTATTTTTAGTATATAAATTTTATTCATCAATATCAACGGCGAGTACATTTCACACTTGAGATTTGCGGATGACATAGTTATTATGGCAGAATCGTTGCAAGACTTACAACAAATGCTGACCAGCCTAGGTGAGTCCTCTCAGCGAGTCGGTCTCCGAATGAATTTGGATAAGACCAAAGTTATGTATAATGATCTGGTCACACCGGAACCGATTATCGTTAGCGGCTTGCCTCTCGAAGTTGTTCAGGAATATGTTTACCTCGGGCAAACAATGCAGGTGGGTAAAAACAACTTCGAGAGGGAGGCCAATAGGAGGATTCAGTTGGGCTGGGCGGCATTTGGGAAACTTCGACATGTCTTTTCGGCGCCCATCCCCCAAAGTTTGAAGACTAAAGTCTTCAACCAATGCGTCCTACCAGTAATGACATACGGAGCCGAGACGTGGACACTGACGGTAAGACTAATCCACAAATTTAAAGTCGCTCAGAGAGCTATGGAGCGGGCTATGCTCGGAGTTTCTCTGAAGGATCGTATCAGAAATGAGGTGATCCGACAGAGAACTAGAGTCACTGACATAGCCGAGAGGATTAGCAAGCTGAAGTGGCAATGGGCTGGTCATATTTGCCGCAGAACCGACAACCGGTGGGGTAAGCGTGTTCTAGAGTGGAGACCGCGTCTTGGCAAGCGTAGTGTGGGACGTCCTTGGGTTAGATGGAGCGACGATATACGCAAGGTCGCTGGGAGTGGTTGGAGAAGGAGAACACAGGATCGAGTTGAGTGGCGTGCCATAGGAGAGGCCTATGTCCAGCAGTGGACGATCACAGGCTGATGATGATGATGATGATGATGATGATATAAATTTTATTACGTTGCATATCCCGATAACTGTTACGTACGTTGGAATATATTAGACGTTTCTTTCGTTATCTTCTTATTCGCATGTTTTATCTCCTTGCTTATTTTATTTTACTCTCTTCGGTTTTTCCTTACTAGTGTTAACTTTAAAACGGTTATCTCTTGCCACTCTGTCAATTAGATCTCTTATATACATAAAAGGTTACCGACAGTCATCATAAGGTGTATTAATTTACTGTATTTTTAGTTTACTTAGGAAAGTTCTTTTGAACCATTTTTCCTATAATACTGATATGCATGTTATGCATAAATTCTTAAACTTATTGACATTTCAATAAACAATTTGTCATTTATTCAGTGTTGTAAACCGTCCTTGGATTACACTTATTGCACCTACCAGACCTAAGGAAAAGCTTTTCTCTGTATCCTCGTTGCTCGTTCGAGAGCTTGGCGTGTGTGAAAGGGATGACAGATGAAGGCAGCTGCTGCGTCAGTCGTGACTCGTGAGTGTCCGTCTCCAGCCAGTCTCAGGCCGCTGCGCGTGCGGCGCGGTCCGCGCGTGAAAACGACCCGTCCCATTTACGAAATAACGAATCGCGATCTTTTCGAAATTTTAAATTTAAAAGAAGTTTATCGATGTCCGTTTTTTAAGTGTATTCTGTGAACTGTGAAGTTTTTAGTCTTACAATGTAAGCTTAGTCTCCTCATTTATTCGATTTAGTCATAGATTTCTATGGTCACTACCTTCCTGTTAAGTTATTTATAACTTAAAATTAAATAATCTACGGCTGTGGTAACGTACACAAAATGCTTCGACATATTTTGTTAAAGTGCTTTGACTATTTTTATCTGGTTTGTTATTTGGCTCGGAGACTCGCAGCGAATCTTTGTTTTATCTTTTAACATTCTTATTGGCATCTGCTACATATAAAACAAAGTTTATCAACTACTTTTTTATACGTTTTTTACTCGTGAACGGTTTTCCGGGACAACAAATTCTGGACATATATAGAAGGTATCAGTTCTATTATTACACTCATATATTCGCTGAGTCTATTTAAATAAGCTTGTTATATCTTCGACCACGCCTTCTATCCGGCAATGTTCGAGGTTGTTGCCAAACAACTGTGCCTTTCAAAAGTTAAATTACACATCTTTAAGAGTAAGATTAAAGACGTCGGTAAACATTTCTCTAATTACAGTCAATTTCCGACAGTATCAAGTCTCCAAAAAGAAATTACTTGGAACTTTGTAGTGCAGCCTATATGGTTAATCGTTCGTTTCGAAATCGTGTCTTTTATCTTGAAATTTTACGGAGATTCTTGATCATCCCACTAAAATTGTAGTTCATTCCCACTAGTTCATTGCAGTAGTTCTATACACAGAAGTAGATATTTTTTGTCCCACTAGTTCTGTACCCATAACTAGTGAGGATCTTAATAATAATAATAATAATAATAATAATATGGGACAACTTTCCACACACGGTCATCTAGTCCCAAACTAGGCTAGAAGCCTGTACTATGGTAACCAGATGACTGATATACATACTTACATATACTTATAACACCCAGACACAGCTCAAACAGACATGTTCATGCACACAAATGTTTGACCTGGCCGGGGATCGAACCCGGGGCCTGCGGCACACAAAGCAGAGTTACTACCATCTGAGCCAACGAGGCTGCCACACAGTCTGTCGAGGCTGTCTTGTACAGGGTACTAGGAAAAAATCCCACTAGCTCTGTGAATCCAGAATCCAGAATAGGTGTTGAGAATAAATTTGGAAATAAATACCAGGGTATCATGAATAGCAGGAGTAAATCCTGCTAAATGCCATAATATGGAAATATGGTAGGTATGGATATTTGGACCCCTTCACGCTAATACTAATATTATGGGCCTGCTTGGGCTTTTTGGTATGAAGTATTTAAAAATACCACATACACATAGGTCCGGTACTTTTCGAGTGAAACCTATGCGCAAATAGTTTGGAATAGTTATCGAGTATTGTAAAGTTTCTAAAACTTTATAAGTCGGAGGTCGTCAATAACATCAAAATGTTTTCTCTAACATCGCCTCGTGCAGTCAAGTCCTTCCGAGACATCGTTAGTGTCAAAAATAAACTTGACGTTACAACCGGCTTTATAACTAAATTAGAACTGTGAAGTCTTTTGCCTGAACATTTATTTGGATGTTGCCATATGCTTTGCTCTCCCTAAAATTTCAGTGTTTGGAATCGAGTAAAAATATACGTTTATCTTGATTTTGAAAGCTAAACATTATAGGTATATGAGAATGTTGGAATGGTCAAAGATTTCATACACTTTGTTGATTGCTTGAACTCTTGACTTCATTACAATCAATTAAATTCTACGATTTTCAATTATTCTTCGTTCACAGTGTTTCACTAATCCTTTTCACAAATTTCCAAGCAATATAGCTGTATAACTCGCGAAGAGTGTTAAAGTAAAAAACACATGTAGGTAATAATCAAGCTGCATAGTCAAAATTTCTGAGAACTGAAATTTTTGTGCGAGTAATTGTTATAATTTGAATTATTTCTTATCATGATTTTCAGCGTTGAACTGGCGCCACCAAATCCCAAGCTGGTAACAGACCGATGCGGTAACACAAATCAGTTGATCCTTTATTTAGACTCGTATTTTTATGGTGTTCTCAGGCTCAGGACATATGCGCTCATAAAAACGTTGCACGTCTATGAAAGTGCCGCTTGTAAAAAGAACACCAATTTTTTATGAGATAAATTTAATTGATGCAGTTGCTTCTTTAAAAGTTAAGATTCTTATAAAAGAAAAATATTGAACCAAAAGTTTATAGATAACGATTAAATATGTATCTCGACTAAAATTAAAAATCTATGACTAAAATTCAGTAATTTACTCAACAAAAACACAACATAAGTCGAATAAACATCGAAGATAAGAATCTTTCGAATTATCATAATTTCCTCGTGTGTTTAATTAACCGAAACATATTCTGAAAATACTTGATAGTTATTATTTTGAAGCATCACAAAAACTCTAGTAAAAAGACTTATAAGACACAACTCCACATGCTACGCTTATTCATTTCGGCTTTTAAACGTGCGATCACCCGTTTAACTGCCACGTCAAATTATTCATAATATGTTTTTTTATTCCCGATATCTTCGTCAGATCTTTCGAGGCCTTGAGGGGAGCAAGTGGGCGTATATCTGTTAATATTTTATCCTCGCACACGGTATGACAGCGGTAGACAACTGTTACGGAACAAATCTTCGATGCCGCTTTCGAACAACTGACTCAGTATGACTCTAGGTCTAAACTTAGATTTTAACTGAGAGTTTAGTATCATGTTACAAATATCACTTAAAAATAAACAATTTTTAAGAGATATTTAAAACTACGAACTTGACTTAGATTTTTTTTAAACTGACCGCCTGGAGTCTGGAACTGTGCCCAGTAAGATGGCAATAGGCTAGGCCCCTATTACATAAGATCTGAAATCATAACTGGTGAACAATGGGTCTACGTACAATGGGACTGAGTCTTGGGTACCCTTCCTTTGGAAAAAAGGCGTGTTGTTATATTACAAACCAGACATTGAAAACTAAACGTTAGACTTTAGACTAAATAAAAAGCCAAACAATTCATTATATTATCTAAAAGTAAATCAACCAAATATATATTTTATGGATTTGAGTTCTAAGAAATACGATCATATTATACCGATCCGTTGCTGTCTCCGGTTAATTTTTAACATTTACTGCTCTATGTGGGAGGAACCATTGCGAAATGTCTTTTAAAAATGTTTTATAAACTTGCCTTTTTAAGGAAAGATTAAACTTCGTCGGATAACGAATATAGCGTATTTCACTCGAGATAAAACAAATTGCTAAAAGAAAGCAAAAAAAAACATAATAATGTCATTTATTAATCCACGTATCGCAAATGGAAAGTTGCCTGAGAGATGCGTCAATGGTGTTTAACGATCATAATTTTTACAAAAGAACCGACATTTTTTTAACAAGAACTATTAATTTTTCCTCTACAGTAAATATGAAAATAATAACAACGGTATTTCCTTATTGTTTGCCTCGTTTGCATCAATCATTATGATATTTTTATTATTCTTATCATGAGTAATACCCACTTCATCATTTACCTTCGTACGAGACAGTTTCGGCGCCTGTGGTCTGTATCATTTAATTGTTTATGCGCACATTGGCCTACGTTTTCGAATAAGAAATAAAAAATTATGAATGCTATGATGTATTTAAGTTAATTTTTATATAAAATATTGTAGATTACTCTTGAACCATTTAATATTCGCTTAAGTTGCACTAGTTGTAATTTGTAAACATAATAATAGCGATATTTACTAAAAATTCTTATTCCTCGTGTACTCATAAATAAAATTAAATCCATATATAGAAAACCAGGCTTCAACACCTTTATTAGTTCAACTTAATTTTTAAACACTGTCGGTAGTACATGTTTTTTGTACATTTTCAATTATACAGTGGTAGGCCTTGCTGCCGGAACAGTATTGAAATAAAATCATCAAGATATTTAATTGCTGTCAAGAATAAATATGGTGTCTACATTTTTACTCAAAAATACCTATCTCTGTTCGTACACTGAAAATCTATAGGTACTATTATATAAAGAGAGAAAGTGATTCACTGACTGACTCATCAACCCAGAGCCAAAACTACTGGACCGATGATGATGAAATTTTGACAATAGATTATTTTTACAGTCTAGACAAGTAATAAGAAAGGATTTTTCAAAATTTTATCAACCCAGAGCCAAAACTACTGGACCGATGATGATGAAATTTTGACAATAGATTATTTTTACAGTCTAGACAAGTAATAAGAAAGGATTTTTCAAAATTTTACCCCTAAGTGTATTATATAGGGGTTGAAAGTTTGTATGGAGTAGACTTCAATTTCAGCCGATTAATTTCAAATTTTGTAGAAACATTCTAAAATGAAAATAATTAAACACGTATATCAGCGTTTTCAAAAATTTCAGCCCTTTTGTGGAAAAATACAGTTTTAAAGTTTCTTATGAATATTTTAGTTCCAACAATGCTTACTAGATGGCGCTGCAGAAAAATTTCAATATTTACTTGCAAGACATAGCTACTAATTTTTAGGTAATTTAGTTCCAACATTGCATAATAGATGGCGTTCTGTAAATAATTAAAACGCGGTTATGACTTTAAAAAAAAACATAACAAAAACATACATTCATGCCCTTTTTCCCCAAGGGGTAGGCAGAGGTGTACCCAGGACTCAGTCCCACAGTAGATACACCCACATTTCGCCAGTATGTTATTGGTCCCATGTAATAGGGGACGAGCCTATTGCCATCTACCGGGCACAGTTCCAGACTCCAGGCAGTTATTGAGATAATTCCTAATGGAAAAATTCAATATTTATCACTTTGCCTGACCTGGGTTTCGAACCCGGGACCTCTTGATTGGCAATCGAGCTTGCGCCCTCTACGCCATAGAGGCAGTCGCTTATGATTTCGCTTCTCTTTATCATAGCTCTATTAAACTGGGTTGCAACAACATCGAATTATGAATGCTCTTCTTACTGTTTTCACTGTTTCCGTAATCCGTATATGTCTCCAGATTATTCAATCTATTACCAATACCAATATCATAGTATAAAGTGAGAAACTTTGTTTTTTATTTGCAACGAATAGGTTCCGAAACTACTGGACCGATTTAAAAAATCTTTTACTTATGGAGAGCTTAATTCAGTGTGAGTGACATAGGCTATATTACGAGGTTTTGAAAAATATTAGGGATCCGCAAGAAATCTGCAATATTGTGAACTAAGGTGTCACATAATTACCAAATATATTCATTAACTTGCGAGCGCTGTGAAATCTATTAATGGTAGAATAATATAATGTACTAGGGGTTTGTAGTCCTTACTAATATTTACAAAATAGTCCACGGACATTATATCCATCTATTTTGGATTAGTCACAATAATCGAAACAGTCATTATATGCATGCGCTGTGAAAAGTATTGGTGGTACTTACCAATATGTACAAAATAGTGAACGGACATTATATCCATATATTTTAGTTTAGTCACAATAATCGAAGCAGTCATTATTTTTCATGCAGTGTGAAAACTATTGGTGGTAGATTAAAGTAATGTACTAGGGGTTTGTAGGACTTATCAATATCTACAAAATAGTCTACGGAAATTATATCCATCTATTTTCGTTTAGTCACAATAATCGAAGCAGTCATTAACTTTCATGCGCTCGCAAATCTATTTGTGGTAGAATAAAGTAATGTACTAGGGGTTTGTAGTATTTACCAATATCTACAAAATAGTTAACGGACATTATATTCATCTATTTTGGTTTAGTCACAATTATCGAACAGTCATTATATGCATGCGGTGAAAACTATTCATGGTAGAATAAAGTAATGTTCTCGGATTAGAGGTTTGTAGTAATTATCACTATCTACAAAAAATAGTCCACGGACATTATATCAGTCTGTTTTGGTTTAGTCACAATAATAGAAGAAGTCATTATTTTGAAAATTAATGGTGGTAGAAATCTAGGGGTTTGTAGTACTTATATATCATCAAAATAGGCCTCGGAAATTGTTTCCTACTGTTAAGGTTTGGTCACTGTAACAGAAATAGTCATTAATTTGCGTGCGCTGCGTAAACGATTAGGGTTATACTTATATAAATACAATGTATCACGAATTTACTCCTGTTAAAACGTTCACTTCTACTTCTCCCGTGCGAAGCCGGGGCGGGCCACTAGTAATTTATATTTTTACATTCTTAATTTTTACAGACGAATACACTTGCCGACCTTTGGTGGTGATCCTGCCATGTTTTTGCTCAATTGTTGTCCTTGTTTTGTACCAGATTTTAGAAAGTTTTCGACGCCGATGTTACTGCACACGAATGGTACTTACGCCCACCTGTTTATTTATTGTCATGTGAATATCAAGTGCGAGTAAATCTTGAGATTAACAGTTTTCACTGTTATGTGCAGCTGTTATAGGTTCCGTTTGATTTTGATTTGCCATTTGCCATTGGATGCAGTCACGAGGCAAAATAAACCATTACGGCCGGTTAAAGAGAGGACGCCTAGTCGCTTACCACTTCTCTCTATTGACTTATAAGGTGAATAAATATTAAATATCGTCGTCGACAGACAACTGGACGTGGTCAGTATGTTTGCCTATTGTACTGTTGTTTAGCAACTTATATTTAGAAGAATAAAATAAAACAAACTTTTGTTACTGAATAATAATCTTTAGGATATTAAATGAAAATGAAAATGAAAATTAAATGAAAATGAAAATGAAAAAGCAAATGAAAATGAAAATGAAAAAACAAATGAAAATGAAAATAATTTATTTGACATAAAGCACCGTTACAAATTGTTTAATTGATAAAAGTAACTGTTACGACAAATCAGATCTGGAGTAGACCAGCTCTGCGTTATCATTTGGTACATTGCATTGTTATTCGATAGCATTATGATAAAATTACATGAGGCTTTTGAAATTACTCAGTTATGGATAAAGTTCCAATAGGCATATTAAGGGTTCATAATTATTTTGATTTTATTTGTTACAGTTAAGGTGAACGTGCATTTCCATATTCATATTTACATATTCTAATACCTACTAATACTCATTTGTTAATTAAAGAATTCTATGATGCACCTACTCAATTATATGAATTATTCACCGAGGTCATTTTACGTTATTTATGTGTTATTTTTAGATAGGTCTTTAACGTAATTACCTTTTCACAATGATAAATTATCGGGTATAATTAAATAATTCACATTATTAATATGTATATTATTATCATATTAACCATATAATAAAGACGTTATGTATATTATCTTAGTGAATAAAATTATTTCGTAAACAATCTTTTATCATATTACTCCAAATCTCCGGTAGACATTCCAATACATTCCATCCTATATATATAGGGAAATGGTGACATTATCTTCTGGAAATATTCATGTCGCAGACCAATGACCATGCTGTCATTCCCCCGGAATGTGGATAATTTAGAACGGCACATCATGCTGCAGCATATTATGTTGAATTAGTTAACTCGGTCGGTGTAATTATTACAAAAAGCATATTTAATTATTGCAAAGACCATTTGCTTTTAACCTTAATCTTGGAAATGTCGGATGATTCGGGTTTTTATTTGTATCTTGATGATTAACAACTTAATGATATAGTTTGAGTCTACTTCGCACACAGCATTTTGGTCCTTAATTATTCCAGAAGCTTGTGGTATATAACCAGAAGTCTTATTCATAATTCTCGTGTATACTATTATGTAGTAATGTATTGTGTATTTTGTAGTGGTAGTAGCTTGAACGAATATCGTCCTAGGGTAGTAGGCTTCATTTGCAGGGGACCGCCTGGGGAAGGGCCAGTTATTCATCCGCCAAGCAGTAATGTGAAAACATTACTTACTGTGTTCCGGTCTGAAGGGCAATGTTACCAGCGAAATTACTGGGCATGACGAGATGGGCATGACGAAACAGGCGCTGTGCAGTGCCGTGCAGAATGTTTAATTTTAAAACACTGGGTGGCACTGTGTCTGATATGGGCAATCATGATGCTTACCATCAGGCACCTGATTTGCTCGTCTTGTCACTCACTATCATAATAAAAAAAATGTGCTTAATAATGCTGAACGAGCTTACAAATGGACGAACTCAAATTCTTAATATTTATATAAGTTTGTGTAAGTCTCAAGAAGACATCATTAAACGACTATAAAGCTTAGCTAGGTTTTTAATATCACGAATTTATATATCTACAATTGCTGCTCTGTCTGGTAGTAATTTTAATGTAAATCTTTAAAGAAAATAATTTTAATCTGTCTACTATATCTATACTAATATTATAAAGAGAGAAACTTTGTTTTTTTGTTTTTTTGTTTGTAACGAATAGGCTCCGAAACTACTGGACCGATTTTAAAAATTCTTTCACTTATGGATAGCTTATTTCAGTGTGAGTGCCATAGGCTATATGAGATTTTGAAAAAAAATAGGGATCCGTAAGAAAACTGCAATATTGTGAACCAAGGTGTTACATAATATAATTACCATATTCATAAATTTGCGTGCGCTGTGAAATGCATTGATGGTAGAATAATATAATGTACTAGGGGTTTGTAATACTTATCAATATCTACAAAATAGTCCACGGAAATTTTATCCATCTATTTTGGTTTAGTCACAATAATCGAAACAGACATTATATGCATGCGCTGTGAAAAGTATTGGTGGTAGAATAATATAATGTACTAGGGGTTTGTAGTACTTATCAATACCTACAAAACAGTATACATAGATTATATCCATCTTTTTTGGTTTAGTCACAATAATCGAAAAAGTGATTATTTTTCATGCGGTGTGAAAACTATTGGTGAAAACTGCAATATTGTGAACCAAGGTGTTACATAATATAATTACCATATTCATAAATTTGCGTGCGCTGTGAAATGCATTGATGGTAGAATGATATAATGTACTAGGGGTTTGTAGTACTTATCAATATCTACAAAATAGTCCACGGAAATTTTATCCATCTATTTTGGTTTAGTCACAATAATCGAAACAGACATTATATGCATGCGCTGTGAAAAGTATTGGTGGTAGAGTAAAGTAATGTACTAAGGGTTTGTAGTACTTATCAATACCTACAAAACAGTATACATAGATTATATTCATCTTTTTTGGTTTAGTCACAATAATCGAAAAAGTGATTATTTTTCATGCGGTGTGAAAACTATTGGTGGTAGAGTAAAGTAATGTACTAGGGGTTTGTAGTACTTATCAATACCTACAAAACAGTATACATAGATTATATCCATCTTTTTTGGTTTAGTCACAATAATCGAAAAAGTGATTATTTTTCATGCGGTGTGAAAACTATTGGTGGTAGAGTAAAGTAATGTACTAGGGGTTTGTAGTACTTATCAATACCTACAAAACAGTATACATAGATTATATCCATCTTTTTTGGTTTAGTCACAATAATCGAAAAAGTGATTATTTTTCATGCGGTGTGAAAACTATTGGTGGTAGAGTCAAGTAATGTACTAGGGGTTTGTAGTACTTATCAATACCTACAAAACAGTATACATAGATTATATCCATCTATTTTGGTTTAGTCACAATAATCGAAACGGTGAATATTATTCATGCGGTGTGAAAACTATTGGTGGTAGAGTAAAGTAATGTACTAGCGGTTTGTAGTACTTATTAATACCTACAAAACAGTATACATAGATTATATCCATCTTTTTTGGTTTAGTCACAATAATAAAAAAAGTGATTATTTTTCATGCGGTGTGAAAACTATTGGTGGTAGAGTAAAGTAATGTACTAGGGGTTTGTAGTACTTATCAATATCTACAAAATAGTCCACGGAAATTTTATCCATCTATTTTGGTTTAGTCACAATAATCGAAACAGACATTATATGCATGCGCTGTGAAAAGTATTGGTGGTAGAATAATATAATGTACTAGGGGTTTGTAGTACTTATCAATACCTACAAAACAGTATACATAGATTATATCCATCTTTTTTGGTTTAGTCACAATAATCAAAAAAGGGATTATTTTTCATGCGGTGTGAAAACTATTGGTGGTAGAGTAAAGTAATGTACTAAGGGTTTGTAGTACTTATCAATACCTACAAAACAGTATACATAGATTGTATCCATCTATTTTGGTTTAGTCACAATAACTGAAGCAGTGATTATTTTTCATGCGGTGTGAAAACTATTGGTGGTAGAGTAAAATAATGTACTAGGGGTTTGTAGTACTTATTAATACCTACAAAACAGTATACATAGATTATATCCATCTATTTTGGTTTAGTCACAATAATCGAAACAGTGAATATTATTCATGCGGTGTGAAAACTATTGGTGGTAGAGTAAAGTCATGTACTAGGGGTTTGTAGTACTTATCAATACCTACAAAACAGTATACATAGATTATATCCATCTTTTTTGGTTTAGTCACAATAATCAAAAAAGGGATTATTTTTCATGCGGTGTGAAAACTATTGGTGGTAGAGTAAAGTAATGTACTAAGGGTTTGTAGTACTTATCAATACCTACAAAACAGTATACATAGATTGTATCCATCTATTTTGGTTTAGTCACAATAATTGAAGCAGTGATTATTTTTCATGCGGTGTGAAAACTATTGGTGGTAGAGTAAAATAATGTACTAGGGGTTTGTAGTACTTATTAATACCTACAAAACAGTATACATAGATTATATCCATCTTTTTTGGTTTAGTCACAATAATCGAAGCAGTGATTATTTTTCATGCGGTGTGAAGACTGTAGGTGGTAGATTAAAGTAATGTACTAGGGGATTGTATTAATTATCAATACCTACAAAACAGTATACATAGATTATATCCATCTTTTCTGGTTTAGTCACAATAATCGAAGCAGTGATTATTTTTCATGCGGTGTGAAAAGTATTGGTGGTAGAATAAAGTAATGTACTAGGGGTTTGTAGTACTTATCAATACCTACAAAACAGTATACATAGATTATATCCATCTATTTTGGTTTAGTCACAATAATCGAAACGGTGAATATTATTCATGCGGTGTGAAAACTATTGGTGGTAGAGTAAAGTAATGTACTAGCGGTTTGTAGTACTTATTAATACCTACAAAACAGTATACATAGATTATATCCATCTTTTTTGGTTTAGTCACAATAATAAAAAAAGTGATTATTTTTCATGCGGTGTGAAAACTATTGGTGGTAGAGTAAAGTAATGTACTAGGGGTTTGTAGTACTTATCAATATCTACAAAATAGTCCACGGAAATTTTATCCATCTATTTTGGTTTAGTCACAATAATCGAAACAGACATTATATGCATGCGCTGTGAAAAGTATTGGTGGTAGAATAATATAATGTACTAGGGGTTTGTAGTACTTATCAATACCTACAAAACAGTATACATAGATTATATCCATCTTTTTTGGTTTAGTCACAATAATCAAAAAAGGGATTATTTTTCATGCGGTGTGAAAACTATTGGTGGTAGAGTAAAGTAATGTACTAAGGGTTTGTAGTACTTATCAATACCTACAAAACAGTATACATAGATTGTATCCATCTATTTTGGTTTAGTCACAATAACTGAAGCAGTGATTATTTTTCATGCGGTGTGAAAACTATTGGTGGTAGAGTAAAATAATGTACTAGGGGTTTGTAGTACTTATTAATACCTACAAAACAGTATACATAGATTATATCCATCTATTTTGGTTTAGTCACAATAATCGAAACAGTGAATATTATTCATGCGGTGTGAAAACTATTGGTGGTAGAGTAAAGTCATGTACTAGGGGTTTGTAGTACTTATCAATACCTACAAAACAGTATACATAGATTATATCCATCTTTTTTGGTTTAGTCACAATAATCAAAAAAGGGATTATTTTTCATGCGGTGTGAAAACTATTGGTGGTAGAGTAAAGTAATGTACTAAGGGTTTGTAGTACTTATCAATACCTACAAAACAGTATACATAGATTGTATCCATCTATTTTGGTTTAGTCACAATAATTGAAGCAGTGATTATTTTTCATGCGGTGTGAAAACTATTGGTGGTAGAGTAAAATAATGTACTAGGGGTTTGTAGTACTTATTAATACCTACAAAACAGTATACATAGATTATATCCATCTTTTTTGGTTTAGTCACAATAATCGAAGCAGTGATTATTTTTCATGCGGTGTGAAGACTGTAGGTGGTAGATTAAAGTAATGTACTAGGGGATTGTATTAATTATCAATACCTACAAAACAGTATACATAGATTATATCCATCTTTTCTGGTTTAGTCACAATAA
Source organism: Hemistola chrysoprasaria (assembly GCA_947063395.1). NCBI lineage: Eukaryota > Metazoa > Arthropoda > Insecta > Lepidoptera > Geometridae > Hemistola > Hemistola chrysoprasaria. The sequence continues at coordinate 5,070,992 of OX346733.1, read as the reverse complement.
TCGAAGCAGTGATTATTTTTCATGCGGTGTGAAAAGTATTGGTGGTAGAATAAAGTAATGTACTAGGGGTTTGTAGTACTCATCAATATCTTCAAAATAGCCCACGATAAATTATAATATGTGTTAAGGTTTGGTCATTGTAACAGAAATAGTCATTAATTTGCGTGCGCTGCGTAAACCATTAGGGTTATATGTATTAAAATACAATGTATCACGAATTTACTCCTGTTAAACGTCCACTATACCTACTTCTGCTACCCGTGCGAAGCCGGGGCGGGTCGCTAGTATGTCTATATAAATAATAGTAGTTATATAGACTTATATATAGTATTATATAGATAATATAAGTCTACTATATATATTGCTACGTCACTAACCAATACTACCGGATTATGAATTGTGACCTTTCATGTCTCACATTAAAAGTAACCAAGAACGAAAATATTAAGATATCAAAGGTCTTGACACTTTAATTGTTGTTTAAATGGAGCAGTTTCAAAATTACTTTTGCTATTTATTTAACCTTCATTAGTATATTTAGTATCAGAAATTATCTTATTTCTTTTTAGACAAAATATATTTTATTCTCAAAAATTTTATAGGTTCCTATCTACGAATGATGATGTCTTATTATTATTCGTAGGTGCCTATGGATATTAAAATTGCCAATACAAGTGGGAGAAATTTAAAAGATTTCTCAGTTTGCACTAGTGTTAAACATAAACAATCGGGTTTGAAATTATCAAATAATTGCTTGAATAGCTAAGAAAGAAATGCATAACTAGGTAACTGAAGCTGCATATCCACTTCAGGCAGCCTCGAATCGAGACTCCACACTTTATGCTGCCTCAAGTGGATTAGTGGCCTATGAAATGCTTTTGTCAAGGGCTTCTTCAAATCAATTCTTCCCATTTTGACATATTAGTTTTAAATTTAAGAGAGAGTATAGTCCTACTATCTTACCTTTTCAGTTAACAGCGTCGCTAGTGAAGACTTAACAGCGGAATTCTGAAATTGATGTCTAACGGACCTTAGTTCCATTTGTGGCCACCTGAACAGCTAGGTTGGTGGCACTGTAAGCTATGATGTTAGATACATCATCATCACCATAATATCAACCTTTAGATTTTCACTGCTGGACATAGGCCTCCCCCGTAGATCTTTCCATCTACTCTGGTTATAGGCAGCTTGCATCTAGTGTGTTCCTGTTGTTTTTATTAGGTCTCACTTTGTGTCGCAGAGGATGTCTGAAGTCGTACGCTGCGCTTGCGGGTCCATGGTCTCAATTCGAGAACCCTTTGCCACTTTATCTTATATATACTTTATCTTTATGCTTATCCGCTGGGCTATGTCATAAACGTTCGTTCATCTACGAACATAACCAAAATAAAATGTTCAGCTGTGCAAGAACTCTAAAATGTTTATATTCTTTTCCAAGCATTTCCTCAGCTCGTCGCGCCGTACTGTCAACTTTAATACCATAATAGCATGATTAAACTCTCTAACATGTTCCAATTCCAAGGCGAGCCGCGTCGCATTAACTAAATTGCTCTAACTGAACTCTACAATAAATATACCACAGAGACAGTTGTCGAATTCACGGGAATTTTACTGGAATAGACAAATCAACGACTGAAATAATACCTGTCAATCTATCCAATAAAATCGGTAAATCGTTATCGTTGGTGACGCTCTAGATTTATACAAAGATTCTGGAGAAAAAGAAACTTCATAACTAATCCTACGATAGAAATAAAGTATTTAAATTGGTTCACCATTCTGCACTTATCCTAAACTACTTAGGAGAGGTCGGTAAAGCATTAATTCAATTCTGGCCTATCAGCCGTCATCTGCATTTGCGTATCTACTTTCGTGCAGTTCCTTCAAGTCTTTTAGGTCTCCCTTCCCGGCAATGCCAACCTACAGCTTATCATTATTCCCACAGTCATTATTCCATGTTTTTTCTCCAAACACATAGGGAATTTAGACTTGTTACTTACCATTATTTGTATCTTTATGTAAAATAACATAAATTTTATTTCGGGATATAAATGTTTGCGGTTGGTAACATGAAATGCGAAACCTTATTTACTGTTTTTATATGTTTTGTGTTTGGCCGAATGCTGCATGTCTGTATCTACATTTAGGTAATTGTAGAAAATACAAAAACATTTTCCGTAATTACTTTTTGTTTTCGTAGAGGTTTCCCGCCGTTGAAATGAAATGAAATGAAATGATATATTTGCGTAAAACATGGTAGATAGAGCTTGTTAAAACTTCAATATATATAGTACAGCATGTTTTGCCAGTTTCTCTGGCGTACAAAATATAAGAAATACAATAATATTATGTCAAGATATAAAAATTGAGATTGGATTTAATATCATTATTGAATTATAAGAGGAATTGTATTTAAATTTAAGAATTGGAGTTAAAAATTAAGTCGAATGTCAAAGTCAGTGATGTCAAAGTCGTTGATACGCCTTTGTAATTATATCTTTGTGATAATGTTTTTTCGGGTTTCAGTGGTAATGTTTGAAAAATAGGTATTCTACCCTCTGCCAAAACTCCCTTGTCTCTCTCGCCATTCGTGTCGAGCTGCTTTCCGCCACTCGAAAAAATATGAACCGTTCTGATAAATAATGATGATGAAGTCCTAGAGTCCTACGTCTGCGCTTGGAATAAGCTGTCATATCGCTTAACAGGAAACTCGTGTTTTATCTTGTCAAGCACGCGAAATGATATTGTCAGCTGTTCTGTGGAACGAACTTGCGAGGTGGCTTGTGTAGAAGTGAAAAGGCACATAATCTTATGTGTATATAGGCCGCCGAACTCGAATCTTACTTCTTTTATGTCCTCTATGGAAATAATTCTAAACAAAATTTGTAAAAGTAATAAACATGTACTTGTATGCGGTGACTTTAACATTGATATTTTGTCAGATTCTCCAGATAAAACTAATTTGACTAGTTTATTTAAGTCCTTCGGTTTGAGTTACCTATTCTCTGAGCCCACAAGAGTTACAGTTACCTCATCGACCTGTATTGATAATATCTTTACCAATTTCGAAAGTAGGAAGTTATCAATAACGGGTGGAGTTAGGTCTGACCACAAGGGTCTCTCACTAGAATTTATAAGTGACAAATCAAAAGAAAAACCAACAATTGAACATAGGCCCCTAACAACATATAAACTCGAAAAGCTTAGGAATAATATAGAATCAAAACTGGAAAATGTCGCTGTCTCTGAGGAAGACCCTAATTTCAATTATGAAAACATATTTTCTGTAATAAGTAAGGAGTTCAATGAGATATGTCCCAAAAAGAAATTACACTCGAATGGGAAACTAGAATTTAGTGATTGGGCTACCAAGGGTATCAGGAAAAGTAGAGATAATATGTATGAGTTATATAGGGATAAAGCCCATTCCAATTCAGAATCATTTCATGAGTATGTTAAATGTTATTCAAAAATTTTTAAAGCTGTGTGCATCCAAGCAAAAGCCATAAATATTAGAGACAAAATTCGCAAATCAAGTAATAAAATTAAGACTGTTTGGAAAACAATAAACTTAGAAACAGGTAAAGATAAATGTAGAGATTCTGAATATAAATTATTAATTAATAATGAACACATTACAAATGTTGAGGAAGTCGCTAATATTTTTGTCGATTTCTTCTCTAACATAGCCCTGAACGCGACCAAGTCACTTGATTCATCCCCAGACTTGGCGGAGGCTTTTCTTAAAGAAAACTTCCAACGCACCATACCTGAATTTTCGTTTGAACACATCTCATTAATTGATATCAAAAAGACGTACAAGAGTTTAAATGTTAAAGCTACCGAAGATCTATGGGGTCTATCTGTAAAAATGCTAGATTCTATAATAAACACAATTGCTCCTTACTTAGCAGACTTATTTAACCTATGCATAGATAAAGGCACGTTTCCAGAACTAATGAAAATAAGTAAAATCACTCCTATCTTTAAATCGGGAAGTAAGACAGATCCCTCAAACTATAGGCCAATCTCTGTTTTGCCAGTATTAAGTAAAATCTTTGAGAAATTGATGCTAAACCAACTGCTGTCACATTTCAATAGAAATAGAATATTGCATTCAAACCAGTATGGTTTCACCAAATGCAGATCAACAACCGATGCAGGCTGTCATCTTATGACTCTTGTCTTGGAGGCTTGGGAGAGTTCACAGGATGCCATTGGAGTGTTTTGTGACCTTTCCAAAGCATTCGACTGTGTAGAACACTGCACGTTACTGCGCAAGTTAGAAGTATATGGAATTCATGGGAATGCCCTGAACCTGGTGGAATCATACTTGTCTAGTAGGCAGCAGAAGGTTAGCGTCAATGGTATCACATCTGCTAGTTCTCCTGTCAAGATGGGAGTCCCACAGGGATCAATTTTGGGTCCTTTCCTGTTTTTGGCATATATTAACGATTTGCCTTACATGGTCCACGGTCTAGCAGATATAGTTCTATTTGCCGATGATACGTCATTGATTTTTAAAGTTGATAGGAAGGATACTTCACTAGTACATGTAAATAATACTTTAGCAAGTATATCCAGATGGTTCACAGCAAACAATCTGTTATTGAATGCGAAAAAGACTAAATGTTTGAAATTTTCGTTGCCTAACGTCAGAAGTATAGAACCAATCATAGTTCTTGACGGTGAAAGACTCAATATTGACAATGCAACTTTGTTCCTTGGCATAAATATAGACTCTAAACTGCAATGGAGCACTCATATCACCGAGCTCTCAGGGAAACTAAGCTCTGCAGCTTACGCGGTTTATAAAATTAGGCAACTAACAGATGTAGCCACGGCGAGATTAGTGTACTTTGCATATTTCCATAGCTTGATGTCTTATGGGATTCTGTTGTGGGGGTCAGCTGCAGATATAGAAACTATCTTTATACTACAAAAACGTGCGATTCGTGCCATCTATGAGATGCGTCCATGCGAATCCCTGAGGGAATTATTTAAAGAAATAAACATACTGACCCTACCATCCTTATACATTTATGAGAACATCATGTATGTGCGTAAAAATTTACATAAATTAAAATTAAATAGTGACCTTCATAATTTTAATACTAGGAATAAAGACAAAATAGCTGTACCTAGCTTTAGATTATCTAAAACAAATAAAAAGACATTCTTAGGAAATAGTGTACGTTTCTATAATAAAATCCCAAAAGAGATAACTGGGCTCTCAGAGGGTAAATTCAAAACCTATATAAAATCTACTTTACTTAAGAAGGCTTATTATAAAGTCAACCAGTACATAGAGGACAAAGATGCCTGGAAACTTCTGCATAGCCGCCTCGCGGCACCTTCAAAGAAAACGAATGTAACTAAACCAAATATTGTGAAACTATCTGTTGAAAAAATTAAGCCCTACAAGTTTCTTGTGCGTTCTTCTTGTAGAGGTATCTTTCCGAACGCACGGTAGACTCAGTACTGTATCTTCATTGACGTACAAAAGTGTCAGATTATGACCTATTTGAATAAATCTGTTTGAGTTTGAGTTTGAGTTTGAGTAACTAGCATAAAAATATAATATTAATTCCTATACAGTATTTTTTAAACTCGCCATTTTAACACATATTTAATGCAATATGTCTACACACGTGACCAAGGCAACTCAGTCGAAACGTCGAGGAAGATAAATAGTGTTTTTTAGCTCGACTTTTTTAGTCCCGTTATTGCCATAAAATATATATTATTATACTTAATTATATTATTACTTAATAAGAAAACTATTACGGTAAACCTATAAATAAAGTTCACACATAATGTGTTCATTTCAGTATCGCAACTGTCAGGAAAGAAAGACATAGCCCTTATGTTGTCAGTGATTGACCTTTGCATGCCTTATAAGTTTTATTGCAAATCATAAAGAATTATGCATATTAATGACACTATAACAAAATGCGGAAATATTAAATCAACACTGCGTAACTTGGGGCCTAAGGCTTATGAAGAATCAGAAAGGAATCTGAGTTCTCAGATGATATGGTCAAAATAATTCCCAAACACTGTTAACATTAGCACCACCAATACGACCATCGACTAAATATAAATGAAGTGACCTGACTTCACATTTGTTTCTGGAGAAATAACACGCTTCTAATGGCAATAAAGACAAGAATAGCTTCAGAAAATTCTAAACAAAAACTACTTGAGAGTTAACGACCCAAGGACAAAAAAAAATCAATTTCAGTATACTTACATTTATTTATCATCATCAGCGGCCCTAGAATAGTGACCAAGGGACATAAAGGCATGTCGGGTTAGAACGAGCAAGCAGATAATGTATCGTTTGGGCGAGAAAGAAAAAAGAACGGTGAAAACGTAGACGTTTTGTACGTTTTGTAGATTAACACGTTTTATGAATTGTGCCTTAATTAAAGACAGTTTAATCGGTCAAACACCTTACTTACGCATGCCTTACTACTACTTACGCGTACTGTAAGTAATATACACACAGCATAGATATAGGAATTCCCTATACCTGAGTCATTTGTTCCTCTGGAGCGGTGCCAAGTTGTAACAGACAAGCTCATTTGCATCACAACTTGCGGTGTCATTATAAACATTATTTATCTGTTAAACTAAGGTTATGAGTATACTTAAAGATTAAACGCGGTTATAGCTTCTCTCAAGACAAAGGGCATGTCCACACTGTAAGCATAGCGCGGTGGCCGAAAGCCTGTGACGGGTGCGACAGCGGAAACGGGCAATGGCCACACTGACATGCGACCTGGTTAAACTATTAAGTGTTGCAAACCATGGAGGAATTCAATATTACTTTAAATATCGAAACCATAGCGAAGGAAGAGGCTGACCTTTTCCTAGACCCGTTGTGTGGCCACAACGAGCGATCAGGTATGGTTGAGAGCCTGTTGCGAAAGGCGCCCGCCTAAATCACTATATTATAGACACAAAGCGGCGGTTTCACAGATTTCTTGTGTCAAAAATTTAACGCCCGCCGTCGCGTCGCCACCGCGCTAGGTTCGCAGTATGGCCATGCAAAGTCCATAAACTTACGTACTCGTTACGAGTTACACGTCACGTCGTCGAGTACGAGTTACGAGTCCGCAATTAACCAAAACTTGTGTAATTTTCGCTAGTGAGGATCTGGATGTTGTTTAAGTTTAGTAAAGGAGGGATATTGCTTTTATAACAATGGATAGAGATTAGTACAATGATGAAAGTGTATCCCTAATGAATACTAAAAACAAAATCTGAATGAATTCTGTTATGGTGTGGGCCGTGGATACGGGTACCTCATCATCACCATCCAGAGCCCACTAAATCCCTTTGCTGGGCATATACCTCCTGTATATTATGCCACTTAACCCTGTCCTATGCCATGCGCAAACCGTATAACGCGACCGGCCGCATTTGTGTCAGTTTAAAAATCTCCAAAATGAAGGCCATATATATCGCTGTCTATGTGTGATTATTATGACTGTGAGTGAGAGTATACTAATTACTTAGATTATTGTTGGACATAAATTTTACAACCCCCAGACTAAAAAGGGAAGGGGTGTCTGTCTGCGTATCTGTATGTCCGTCTGTGGGATCGTACGGATATAAGTAAATTTCTTGACTTGATCTTGATCTTGCCTTACTTGTCATTAATTATGACCGATCTATAAAAGAGTTTAGGAACAAACCTCTGATGGCTCATAATAATGTGCCATTCAATTACGAATAGACAAAAGGAATGCGGTCTTCATGATAGCTATCATTGGATCTCATAAAACGCCTGCCACTGGCTTTATAAAGGCGGCGGTTAAAAAGCGTTCCTGGCCAATTTATAAAGATCAATATTTCCCGTACGTTGTTTTACTCCTTTGTGTATTGTATTGTAATTCAATTTCTTTATGCTCTGTTATTAAAATTAGCCTTGTCAGTCCAAACAACTGCTATGGAGTTATATTGGATGTTACCCATGTTTTAGAAGGTACGTTATTACGAACGTCCAGATCTGTGATGTTAAGATGGTGATCTATTCCATATTATGTAAGCCTGGTCGTCAAGTCATGTAAATTGCCTTTTCTTATTTAATCTTTTTTTATAGAGGGTTTTAATCAAACGATTATGTCATCCTCATAGGGGCATGACACAAAAACTATAGCCTACACTTAAAACCTAAATTTATGTTTAGCCTCCGTAGAAGACGGAGTAGCCAGAATACTGTTATAACTATACAGACCAACGTTTAAAATGTAAAAATTATTTCTTATTATAAATTATGTCCTCTCCGCCTCATTTCGTACACAATCAGCTAAAATTATGTGTCACACCTTCTACGACAAAAGTAAATTGCCTTCATCGCGACCAAACGGCGTAATGAATCCAACTTATGGATTGACCACATAACCCATAACACACCTAGAGAAGAGAAATTTCCGACTGACACAATCATTCGTGAACGCCCAGCCCCCAACCCTTACGCCTAGAGAGCTGAAATTTTGCGAATAGATTTCCATTATGGTGGAGACAAGGAATAAGAAAGTTATTTTCGATATTCCCATGGCAACCGCGACTACATTGGTAAAACCGCGGGGTATAGCTAGTCTTTATCTAAATATGAAAATGTTAATATAACATAACTTTCCTCAGTATTATCCACTACATCATTATGATCCTATTCAACGGTGTAGTGTTATTATAGTTGTTTTGCTAACTTAATATTTATCCGCACAATTATCCCATGAGTGTTTGGCTAAGACTTCACACGGATCGAAAGTCACGACTGTTTAGGACCATCCGTAATACGAAAGTCGGCGAACCTGCTCTTAGAGTTTATGTCTATGACCGTTTCGTTTTACCCTTTTTATTTGTTTTGAAAGTGGAAAGATTAAGTACCTTCGTACGGTTACGTTTGAGGGTTGTTAACTTTTAGTGTTTAGTAAAAACGGTTCATATGGCATGCAGTACTTGGCTATTTTGTGTTGTGGAAACCCTAAAGAATCTAATGTCATTTACGTTTTCTTTTTTTATTAGTATCTTAGTTGATGTTCACATGTATCAAACACAGACGTAAATTAGGATAAGACAGCATCATTGTAGTGGTAGGCCTCTTTTGCAAGGGGCCGCCTGGGGAAGTACCACACCTTTGCCAGTTATTCGTCCGCCAAGCAGTAATGTGCAAACATTGCTGTATTCTGGTATGAAGGGCAATGTTACCAGCGAAATTACTGGGCATGATGAGATTCAACAACTCATATCTCAAGGTGACAGGCGCAGTGCAGTGCCGCGCAGAATTTTGAATTTTAAAACACTGGGTGGCACTGAGTCTGATATGGGCAATCATGATGCTTACCATCAGGCACCTGGTTAGCTCGTCTTGTCACTCACTATTATAAAAAAGGATCATACTGAAGAGAATCGTTATACGCTATGCTTAATAGTATCTTCACTGAATGTCGATAGACTGGCAGTTAAGTGCCAGTGTCGCGTTAACTGTTAATTAATTTGATCTTTTCTAAATTCGCAGGGCCGAATTCTAATTTTTTACAGTCTGGACATTCCATTACCAAACTACTGACACTCCGTCCTATGGAGTCATTTAACTTAGATGAAGTTAGATAATCGAGCCCTTGATAATAAAAACATAACATTTGGTCCAATTTCTGATATATTTTCTGGACATTCCATCAGAAGACCGCTTAGAATTAGACCACTAACACTATTACTCTATGGTCTTATTGAACTTAGATACAGTTACCAAATCGAATTCCTAATAACCTTAACACATAACGATCAAGAAACAAGAGTGAGACTTGTAGTGGTTCTACACACGTCCATTGTGAAAGCGTGTTTATTTCCGTTCGGCTCACACTCTCAGACCAAGAAGCCACTCGACTGAGTTTCCGTTCTAAAGGTAGTTTGTTTGACTCCTGTAAGCTGTAAACTTTTGGGACTTTTGGGATCGTATCGAATAAGTATCGACGTTATGTCAAATCCCATACATCTTTTACAGATAACGCTTGACGCTTGGCGAAACCAAGGCCTTTCCTTCCAAAGGTTTTTCAAAATCGCTATACATAATACACCATAATATTAAATTAATGTAGTGTTCAGTTAATTTTAAATGTTCATGTGGTGTTTAGCGATTTTAAAAATCAGAATGTGGTCTTCGACTTTTGATGCTGACTGTACACGCACTTGACAGTTTGAAAAATTCTTCTTACTCATATTTCGAGATTCATAATGTATAAAAAAAATTAAATTAAAAATTTACTAGTGATTTTGTAACGAGGATCCATCTTCATAATTTTATCGTGGCAGCCCTGGCTGGAGAATTTTATATTTGAAGCCGTGAAAGCACGGATTTACGAGAGCCTTAATGGAAAGACTTGCAAAGTTTTAAGGAAGGCGCGAGCCGCGATGACTCTGCAAAACAGCTTTTGTGATTCAAATGTAATTTGTGGAGAAACTTCAGTTTTGAAATAAAGAATATTTTATGATGTTGTTATCGGTAACAGTGTAGCGATTAGTACAAAAACTGTCCAGTTTTAATAAATAATGGGTGTTTGTACGACTATATTGAAAGATAGGTAATAAAACATGAGACTGCTAAACATGAGTCAACTTTTATCAAGCGACCGCATGGCAAAAGTCGACCGTATTTAACTATATGTTGAGTCAAATAATTTTTATAGAAAGGTGATAACAATAAATGATGAATTCACCCATATGAATTGACTCGAGCAGTGTAATTGGGGAATCCCGTTCAGTTAGAGTTTAGACTCTACTGCTCGAGTCAATTCATATGGGTTAAACAACCCAAAGTGTCAGGGTTTCAGATCGTCAAGATTTCTACATGGACTTCGACATGATCTAACGACTGCTCCTTACAAATTTAGGAAACAGCCGGGACCTTCAGTTTAAACATACGAATCACGGTAGCGTCCAGGTGAAGTGTCTACATGTGAGATTCTATCCTAAGACTCCGGATTTGAAGGCATAATTCCACTGGCCCACGGACACTGCATGATAAATCTCTTGATAAAATCGATCCGTATAAATCCCCTATCCCGTAAAGTTTCTTGGATAAGAGACTGACAACAAGCTTTCTGCGTCAAAGGATAACAATTCCACCAAATGTTTTCTCATTCCTCTCATCCTCATTGATTAGAAACATTTCCCGAAACATTGTCTTTTAGTAAATTATTTTATCGGAATAATGATCTTTAAGTTTCAAAGAAAGTTGGATAAGTGATGATTTGATATTGGTTTCTTATTTCTATATATATTCAAACATTTTTCCTACTTATTATTTAGTTTGATAGGTATAATATCTACACTTTGTTGTAGGACCTTGCATTATCATCATTTTTTTTCTGATAGATCTCATACTATCATATAGGCCTTCCTCAGTTTTCGTCATTTGTCTCTGTATTGCGTCTACATTTGACCCTTGCATGCCGTCTATTAGTTGTCGTGAATATACCTAAAAATAACAGTTCAATTTACTCTCTCCGCTTATTCAATGGTGGTAGCTTTTCATGCTTATACTAAACCAATACTGGCAGCACTAAGCTCTTCAGCCTATTTACTCAAGTATTTCACAAGCGTACGCTTTTGTGCGAACCCGTGAACGCAGCGTGTATCCTCAATATTTACCGAGTTGTTCTTTTCATTGGCATCACTCAGCCGTTGGGCAAGCCCTGCTAAGTGGAACGTGAAATCTTCGCGTTTACTCTCCATGTTTCTATTGTCAATGCGATATGGGTAACATAAGTTCTCTAAGCATTAACGGTGTTTATGTATGTTATGCGAACGTGCTACATATTCTTTGGCTTTTATTTTATAAATTCCGCAGTATTCTCGCTTTTCACAGTCCATTAAATTTACCCAGGTTTTGGGTCCATCAATTTTGTATATTATTTTATTTAGTATCTCGTATTCTCGTATCAACCTAGCATTGAATAGGTATTAACAAAATACGCCTTTATGATTGATAAAAAGAGTTTTTCTTGCTGACATTTTTCATCAAATAGTCACTGAAAATTTAAGATAAGACATGTTGGTAATATTTAGTCAAACTACGAGTAGCATCACCATCGAGAAAATACTTAGTTCTGGTTTTATTATTAGCTATTTAATGCCAAGTACGTACTAGGGCGCCAGAAATTAGCTAACATTTTACGAGTATTGCAAGACCAGACAGATTCGAGTAAATCATCTTTCATAAGAAAGAAAACTAATTGAAAAATAGGCTTGGGCAGATTTAGATTAAACGAACATAGAGCTAGAAGAAACGAGATAGAACGAATGTTCGCTCGATTGTTCAAGCACTATGTTTATTTAGTCTAAACTCACCCTTATTGGTAGCGTGGTTAAAAATTGTTGTCCAGCTTCTGTGAGCTACTCGTAGTATCACACCGACGAACTACGAGTTTGCTTCGACCTCGTTAACTTTAAGCGGGATGTGAACTCGATCGGCGCTACGAGTTCTGTGAAGGGTCTAGGAGTTTGAACTCTGCTTCAATTACCTAATTTATGATCACGAGTGTTTCTGTGTCCAGTCACCAGTGGGTCCTGTAACTTTTCTTTAAACTTAAGCTCCATGACATAAGCAGTAGTAAAATATCAGTGCGATAGTAGACACAAGATATCACTGATATTTTTATTTTGATAGATGGATGTGACGGAGATGTGGCGAGACGAGCTGGATCGCCACTGGGAGGATTGGCAAAATCGAGCACTGGATCGTGAGGAATGGTCTGAGGGTAGAGAGGCCTTTTCCCAGCAGTGGGACACACCGGGCTAACAATAAAATAAATATAGATGGATGTGTGCTTACAAGCTCTTTACGTCAAAAAGATTGACTATTAGGTTGAATTTAAAAACATTTTTTAAATAATTTCGCTCATTCCCACTAGTACACCGTTGAACTAGTGGGAATTTTTAGTTGTAGTAGTTCAACTGCCAATATTTTTTAAAAGATTTGATATTGAGTAACACATGAAGTACCTATGTTGAGTATCAAGGGGTGAGACCACGGCACGCAGAGAGTTATTTCGAAGTCATTATTACGAAATATTGTTAATATCGAATCCCATAATATATTGCATTTGATTCCGCTCCGTTCCCATGCTAACTTTGATTTGTGTCTGTCATTTGTCGAAACTGCGCCATAATTTATGTGTGGACATGTCCAGAAATGATACATGGATCCTGTTCTGGTTAAGATTGGAAGGGATATAAATCTGTTGATACAATGTGAAGCAATAAAATTAATTAATGGGGAATATTTCGCATATTTCTCTTAAAATATAAAATAAATAATGTGACAGTCACGTTGGCGTCGTGGCCGCAAACGCCACTGCCGATCATGAAGTCCCGGGATCGATCCCCAAGTCACACAAGAATTTTTATTGGATTTTTCCATTAGGAATTTTCTCGAAGACAGCCTGGAGTCTGCCCGATAAATGGCAATAGGCTCGCCCCTGTTACATGGGATTTAAATTATAACTGGTGAAGTTTGTGTACTGATTATGGTACTAGGTACATCTCTGCGTTAAGGGTGGGCCCCTCAAAAAATAGCCATGATGTCATTATTATGTGTTACATACTCGTGCAATATGCCTTCTAATAGTTTCATAGTACAAGCTCTACCTGATAGATAGATAGATAGATAATACTTTATTGTACACCACACACAATGAAATACCATTATAGGACACAGAAACTAAACTTAAATATAAAAGCGGCGGTCTTATCGCTAATAAGCGATTTCTTCCATATCGTATCAATTTAATTATAAGATGCTATAATTCCTCTCATCCAAGCTTTAGTGAATCATTTTCCCTTCTAACTTAAAGATTCAGTCGTTTTCCACGAATTCAATACTTAATATTGTAATCAGACATATTTGACAGCCACGTTGGCACAGATGGTAGTAACTCTGCTTTCTGTGCCGCAGGCCCCGGGTTCGATCCCCGCCAGGTCAAACATTTGTGTGCATGAACATGTCTGTTTGATCTGTGTCTGGGTGTTATAAGCGTATATAAGTATGTATATCAGTCATCTGGTTACCATAGTACAGGCTTCTTACAGCTTAGTTTGGGACCAGATGACCGTGTGTGGAAGTTGTCCCATATTATATTATATTATATTATATATATATTATATATTATGTTGTTGCAATGCAATAGCACATTGCAATGATGTCGCGAGCTTCCACACCGCGCAGTACGTGGAACTTGCCACAATGGCCGGAAGGTGTCATGGCTACCATAAAACTATTGCCACTGGCTATTCTATAAGCAGCATAATATAATAAGGTGATAGAACTCTGTCGATGATTCAGCGCTGTATGCTATTCTATTAAAATTACTTGAATGGCTGATACCTACTGTTAATTTCAGGCCCAGTAATATAGCACCGGGTTTTAGACATATATTTTATTCTTTTGCCTCGAATGGAAAGCATCTTTGTAGATGTGTTAGTCGCGTGACAAAAATCAAAATCATTTATATAGAATACAAAAGTTTTGCGTGCCTTATATAATTAGTGCCTTACTTCCAGGAGAAGCTGTGGCCCAGGATGCAGTTCTCCTCTGATAAAATTAATTATAATAATTAATGTTTTACAATTCTGATAATATAATTTTAGTTAGTAAACGAAGTGTTGTGAGCTCAAGATTTTAGCAAAACATAGAAATTGACTGCCTAATCTTGTAACTGTAGTGTGATAGTTTAGGTTAGTATTTATTCAAAGAAAACAGTGATCACCGTGGAGTGGTATATTGGCTAAACCTTGTTTCTAATTCCCGATGTGAGTTAGTCATGTCTTTATCATTGCATTGGCATACATTACATCGTTAATTCTTTGCAAATGTTACATAAAGTCTTCATTACGCGATCAGTATGATAATAAAATACATTTGTATTGCGAAAGCCAGCGTCGCCATAAACTATTTCCTTCAATAAACAGCGAAGTCTGTCTCATGACACATGCTATCTCCTAAACATTACCATATACCCGTCACTGTCTGCATGAACAATGACAGCTTCCTCCAGATCCATTGATATCTATTAGTATGCCACCCTGCGGCTGTACATCCGATAAGACTATCCATTATGCTCCATATCGACTTAATAGCTATCCATTTCCTATCCGTTGTTTCTCTTAGCAAGCTAATCGCGCGGTTGGTTGGTACTATACTAAAAGATTAGAGCTAACTGATATGAAAGATGTTACCAAAATTATTAGTTTTATACTTACGAAGGTGTATCTATCTACTAGTCTCAAATGGATCAATCAACTTGAAAAAGATATCAGTACAAGATCAGCTGTACCACTTTATATTTTGTATCGTTAAATTTTTTGTTGTAATTCTTAATTTTGCAAGTTATCCACTTTGGCAGTATTTAGAGTGTGCTCAACATTACTACACCTTTTTATAAGACCTTGTAAGCGTCAATAGACGTAAAGTCGAAAGAAATTGTTAGAGAAGTATAAGCGAGGAAGGAGAGGCATAAGTCACGTGTCAAGTTTTATATGTTTTAAGCGTATTCATATGTTAATTAATCTATTGAAAATTCCATTTGGACTTGACTGATTCTATCAGTTATCTGAAATCGCAGAGGTAATCTTATTTTGTCATAATACGGAAAGTTCTACGTGACGTTAGTTACCAGTATTATTAACATAATGACGTGGACAGCTACAGCTACGTAATAATATTATGTTGATTACAACCGCAGACAACTAAACCTAGACGACTGCAGACGATGCAGGGACACTGCATAGCAGCCGGCCACTTCTCGTTTCTCATTAGGCATTAACTATGTTACGACTGACCCATTGGCTCAATTGGTTGTAACGCCTTCTGAGTCCCGGGTTACATCCCCTGGCAATTCTTTTTGACATTTGTTAGTATGTGAGCATGTTTGTTTGGGTGATATTTTATCGTATATGAGTACGTTCATCAGTGTTCTGGTTACCATAATACAGGCTTTGCCTAGTTTGGGATCAGAAGACCGTTAGTGGAAGCTGTCCCATTATATTTATTATTATTTCAAGTCAAATGATCCAATCCAGCCGACATCCTCTGCATTCTGCCACGAATTTGCGTCTTTTCAATTATACTTTACTAAAATCCAAGAAAGCCTTGAATGGTCTTTAAGGTTGAGTTGTCTGTGATTACTAACGATCCCACCCAGTACGTCGGTCGATTATATCAGTCGTTAAGCATGTCATTAGTTCTGTTAACTATTGTAGATTCCAAGATACCGCTCATTGATTTTCTAAGAACACATCTCCGAAGTTGCGGTCATTGAAACTTCAATATTCTTTATACGATTATATATAAACGATATAGGAAAATTATGCAGGAACTTGACGTATAAACCTGACCCTTGCTTACTAATTTCACTACATTTTCTTAGGAAATCTACGTAAACCCACAATGAGAACGTACGCGTTACGTGTACAATTGATCTATTCAAGCTTCTTGTGGGTTTCTGTCGCTTAGGAAACAGGAAAACTAATTATTATCTGCCCTTATCCCACACTAGTTGGAGTCGGCACAGCGTCTTCAATTCTAGTCTGTCATCAGTTAAGCTCTTCATGTAAAATATTCTCATATGTGAATTTCATCCAGGTCCTATTAGGGCAAAACAAGGTTGTGGTATTAAATATTAATATCAAAAGTTTGTTATGTCAATGGATTATTACTTTTCTTCTCTAAATATAAAAATCAAATTCCAGGCTGACTGACTGACACACTCACTCATCAAGACAATCCCTTGTCATCAGGCACCTTAGGCACCTTATTTGCTCGTCTTATCACTATCTTGTTATATATTATGTAACGTTATGTCAATAATATTTTATAACAAATATATTACACGCCCCAAAAGCGGTAGCAGTATTACCGATATTTTGATATTACAGTCATCGAAAAATATATCAAAAAAACGGTATGAATACCAAATTTCGCTAAAGTTTTAAAAGACAATCAATGAGGTGCCTATGCTACAAAGGGTTTCTTAAGTCAGGAAGCGTACCTGCGTTTGAATCGCAGGAAATAAGCCTTTACCGACGTGAATGCCTCATACCTATGCCGAATTAGTATTTCTGACTCAGCAGCACACCGGAATTCCGCAAATTAGAAATCGATAGGGACAAGTTATGTCGACGACGAGACAGGGACTCGTATGTCAGATATAAAGGATCCTGGAAATTAAGGGAACAATACCTTTGTTTAATCATAGAATCTAGTTATAGCTTTTAATATTTATTGCAAGTATGAAAAAGCATACATTAGTCAGTCAGCATTCCTATTAATGAATGGTGAACGGTGATCAAATATTTCATTGCGCTCTTCCATCAATTGTATTAATTTACATCTTATAACTAAATATAATAATTGCCTCGGTGGCGTAGAGGACAGTGACAGCCATGATAATAGGGTATATGCATGTGTTTTTTTTATATTTTTAATTAATTGTTCACATCGTCATAGCATAGTAAAAAATATAAATTTCATTGGAAATGAAAGAATAAAATTTAAAAAAATAAATTTAAACCGAGTTAAAATTTGAGCTGTTTGAACACCGCCATTTTCGCGCGCTTTGTATGACGTCACATGCTATGCCCGGTGTTTGTTTACTGTAGGTGTTCTAAATACTTTACACAGAATTTCAATTTAATAGCCGTTTAAGCCATGGACGAAGCACATAAACAAGTTTATAAGTATTGTCTTGTGCCTATGTGCAAAAATACTATTAGAAGTGCACCTGATAAAGTGTTTTTCCCTGTCCCGAGAGATGCGAAAGTACGACAACAATAATGGTGTAAGGTTATTTATTTATTTATTTAGATCATCCACATCATGTACATCAGTTTTTATTGTTTGGCTACATTATATATCTTAATTCTAAACGTCATAATATTTATGGATGAAGACAGCATGCATGAAACAAAAATGATTGAACAACATTAATAATTATTAGTTATAAAAAATATCAGAAATGTTAAGGTAATTTTCAAAATTTAAAATTTAGAACAATACAGATGATTAAATTAAAATGAGTTTTAATTTAATCATTTGAAATTTTAATCATGTTTTAATCATCATTTTTTAATCATGAGAATTAAATTAAATTATGAGAAGAACTATGGTATCTCCAACAACTTGCTTGCATTGTTGTGAAGATCACTTTAATGTAAGTATATTATATGTATACCTATTATGATCAGCGGACCTCAGCGGACGTAAAATCTGGATTTGATGCAAAATATGCTGTCATCATGAACGCATCTATTCTCGGCAGATTATCGGATTGTGCTTTTACAAAACCAATTTCAGTCATCATTGTGATGATTCCTGATCTCACTAGGATGCTAAAATATGTACTAGCTATGGAAAAGGCTGCGGGAAAACGATTTTAAACTATTTTTATATCATACGCTATACAAATAACACACAAACTTCTATGTTGACATAGCATTTGACGTCACATTTCGCTTCGACCAATGGCGATGCGTTTGGCAATTTTGAATTTCCCTCGCATATTTTTCACTTTTTATTTATTATTTTATGCTAATAAAAAGGAATTAAATGAAAGAATTATGTTTTAGATATAATGTCCGGTCGATATAGATTCGGAAAAAAAATATTTGAACCAAATTTAAACTACACGCATATTCCCTATTGCATCAATCAACAAAGTAATTATTTCATCCGCATTTCTATTATGGAAAGTACTTAGAGTTTACAGTCACGTAACGAATCTAAAATCTGTTAGAAGTGTGAATTATAAAGAGAAACCTGGTCATCAAAGATATTCCGTCCAATTTACAATACCCAGCTATTTCTTGTTTCTATTTGTATATTATATTTATAGATGAGGGACTGCCTCATCTATAAGTATAATAACGTAGTAGTCGCAAGCGCTATTGCCGTTCATGAGGTCCTGGGTTAGATCCCCAGGATAGACAAAAGTGTTATTAGGTTTTTACAACAAACATTTCACTCAATGACAGCCTGGTGTCTGGAACTATGCCTGGTAGATGTCAAGCTCGCCCCCTATTACATGAAACCCAAAAACATACCTGGCGAAATGTGAATGTATCTATACTATGGGACTGAGTCCTGGGTACACCTCTGCCTACCCCTTCGGGAAAAAGGCGTGAATGTATGTTTTTTTAAATATAATAATTATATACCTACGTGTATCATTGTTTTCAACGTTTCAGCTCCGTTCTCCGCATTCGTTTTTGTATTAATTGTAGGTCTTTTTGTTTCCAATATTTTTAATAACATGTTAAAAGTTAACCTTGTTGAAATGTTTAATCACAGTAATGATTGAAAACAGGAACACGATGAACGTCATGGTTTAGCAATTTGCACGGGTTATTTTAATAAGCTCTAGATCCGATTTCCTTGTGGTGGTGATTACGACTGAATGAATGACGAAGTGTATGATGAAGAAGAATAACGAAGATGATATACTTACCCACTTGTAGATAAATATTGATAATTAATAAAAACAAATTCACAAGAGACTATAGTAATATCGCAATACCGCGCAGTCTAGAGTATAGGATATCGGTTTCGCATTAGTCAATACAGCGTTAGTCACCTTGACACACAAAATGTACGAAAGCTAATCTAATATGCTAATTCAATGAACTTACTGAGCAGTGAGCAGACCACACACAGATAAAAGGAGATCATTGTGTATCAATGTTGAATTGATTATACATTCTAGCACCAATATTCTTCACAAACATTTTAAATTGGATACTGTCCTATATTGGTTTTCAACAGTAAAAAAATGATTCAACAATTTTGTGTCCAATAATTTTGCGTTCTATGCGATGACGTCAAAGTGCATTCTTCCAGGAAGCTTTTGTTCGAATCACGCGCTATTTTTCCTTGAATTGCTGTTGACACAGTGGCCTATAACATCCTCTATTACAATTTAGTTAATCCTACTAACCTTAATATTATATTATATTACTAGCTGACCCGGCGAACTTCGTACCGCCATATTTAATTTCTCTAATCGCAACTGAGGAAATAAAACCCTTCCGGTAAAATCGAATTACCTATAAATTTTACTGATTTTACTGAGACTATCACTTTCCGGGAGATACCTAGTATTAATTCACTCGTTTAAAAAGGAACTGAACTGCGGTGACACTCGGCGCCAGTATTTATACCTGAACCTTGAATTTCCCGAACGTTCTAGTTCGCATGCTTCGAGAAGAATCGATTGATCGATTGTTCGAAATAGTGGGTCTCGATGGTTCGAGAGGGAGCTCAGAGGAGGTCTCGAGAACGAATGAGATACCAAAGCTTTGGACATTCAAACCAGAGATGGCGACTCGATAGAATTTGATGGCCAGATCTTAAAACTTTGATTAAAATTTGGCGCCAAGACTTTAATAATTCTCTAACAAAAATAGTACAATTTTTTTTTTGTTATTAATGGTAATAATATTGTAACATACGCAGTATAATTATAAAAATATCAGTCACAAACCATTAAAATAATACGGTTATATCGTGAGCATAAATAAATATAACGTGAATTATAGTAATAGAATTTATATTCTAAGAAACAGAACACAGCGCCATCTATTGGGTGTATTTGCAACCTAGATGTCAAACAATATTGAAGAATTTTATCGATGGATCAACGTACACCGCCATCTATGAGAACTTCATAAAACTAAACAGTAAATAAACACTTGCTTAAGGAACAATTAATTGATACATTTTATTTGTTTACATTCACGACATAAGCGAATAATTGAGATGATAACTATCCTATCCAGTAAGTTAGACCAAAATACGGGTACATGTGAAATTTGATTGAAATCGGTTCAGTAGTTTTGGAGTTTATTCGGGACAAACATCGTGACACAAGATTTTTATATATATAAGATATAAACCTTAATATTATATCCTTAATATTATAAATGGGAAAGTGTGTGAGGAATGATGGATGGATGTTTGTTACTCTTTCACGCCAAAACTACTGAACCGATTGGGCTGAATTTAGTATATAGAAAGTTTAGAACCTAGAATAACATAAAAAGTACTTTTTATCCCAATATTCCCACAGGAACGAAGACTACACGGGTGAAACCGCGGGGCACAGCTAGTCTATTATATTTTTTATTAAGCTTATCATTTTATCTGTTAAAAGTTTGTAAAGTAGGTTCCAAGTAATGATTAGTGTAACGCAGGAGCAACAAGTAAATTAAGTTAGTGTCTATTTATTGATTAAATTTCAAAAATGAAATAAATAGAAACTGCTATCGTTATCTAATTCGTATTGATCACAACCGTTTGACTCATTGATATATTGTCTATCTCCTGCACGTGAGTGCTTGCGTAGGTGGGGGCACGTACCTCTCGGCTCGCCATCTCGTAGTTTATGAATGGTGCTTGACGGAAGCAGACGTGTTTACAGTTAACGATCCAATAAAAATACATTGTGAAAATTAATCGTGACCGGTGAAAAACAGTGTTGACTTTTTATGAGCGAGCGCATTGTATCCGGTCTTTTGACTGTATTTTAGGAGGGTAGTGACCTTATATTCTTGTCTATGAAAGTTGCTTGCTTTGCTTGCAAAGTTTACGAGGACCTGAAGCTTATTATGATATTTTTTATCACAGTGAACGTCGATAAAGTCTGGTGCGATTAATGTATGGACTATTTGAAACAGTGAAATAAGTGTTGTGTACAGAAGTTCAAATCGAAAATGGTTATGGAGTCTGGCCAACAGACGGGGCGATTCTGGCCTCTGTCGCCTCGCCTCTGGCGACGGAGCAACGAGTACTCCAAGGTAGTCTTCGAGCCTCGACGTCCACCCACATCCCCTATAGAACTCCGAAGAAAGGACAGAATCGATACGACACCTGACCTGCTTCGTTCTAGAAGCTTTATTAAAGATAGGCTGGATCACTTGAATCTCGAAGATTATGACGTCGATAAGAGATGGAGTGTTGATTCAAAGAAGCCTCCGATAAAAGAGGTGAAGAGGACTGAGGAAGAAGTTAAATTGAGAGTGAAGAAGCAGAGACAGCCGCGACCGAACAGCCTGCAGCTGCTGCTGTGTCCATCAAACTCTGGACATTACAGCAGCAATACCTGGAGGTACACCAGAGTACGCTCAAAGAGGTTTGTAGAGTACGTATGACTTTCCTTCTACTCATCTTCTTCCTCTTATTCTTCTTTCTTAGCCGGTGTTATAAGTAAACCACTCAATAATGGTCTGACTTGCTAGTTTGATGTAATTTTTAGTTGTTGTATATATATTATGTACCTAGATTTGGCTCTCAAATTAGACTGCAATCTGGATTCAGTAGGTAAAGGAAAAACAAATATTAGTAAAATTATGTCATGATGAAATTACTTATAAGGAATTTAAATGAATAATACTTGATCGGGTTAATCCTAATGGTATTTTTGATGTCTTTAAATTGGGTGAACAAATCGTCTGGTGTTTGAATCTTTACCTTAACCTGCATCTAATTAATAAATGTGTGGTCTATTAATCACCATCATTATTTACCAATTATGAATCATTAACCGTGTCTAACAACTATAATTAAAATAACTCTAATGAGTTAACGATATCTATTATTGTTTCACAAATAGCTTGGAGCTATAAAAGTAATGGGAGTTCTATCAGCCATTTGGGGGGCGAAAGTTGTCTTGCCCTTTTATTGGGAATGGAATTAATTTTATCTCCATCTGTATCGGTTTGGAGTTACGAACATCGTGTTAAACGCTTTCGGGGTGTGTCTCAAAGGAATCCGGTCATTGTACTTTACCGTCTTTCCCACATTAGGAAATGATTTTGAAATGAAATCAGACTTTGTTTTTGTGAGTTCTAAGACTTTAAGTATAACATTTGAACGGATCATTTTTTTTATTAGCGATGTTTAGGTAATGTCGCAAATATGTAATTGGATCGATTAAATTTTAAACATAACATCACACCTTTTACCCAAAAGGGTAGGCAGAGAGATACATCCACAATTCGCCAGGTATGTTTTTGGGTCTCATGTTTTAGGGGGCGAGCTTGACATCTACCAGGCATAATTCCAGACGCCAGGCTAGCATTGAGTGAATTGTTTGTTGTAAAAACCTAATAACGCTTTTGTCTGTCCTGGGGATCTAAAACCCAGGACCTCATGAGCGGCAGTAGCGCTTGCGACTACTACGTTATTATACTTATAGATGAGGCAGTCCCTCATCTATAAGTATAATAACATTGTAGTGTGTATAATAATAATATTGTAGTGGTAGGCCTCTTTTGCAGGGGGCCGCCTGGGGAAGTACCACACCTTTGCCAGTTATTCATCCGCCAAGCATTAATGTGCAAACATTACTGTGTTCCGGTATGAAGGGCAATGTTACCAGCGAAATTACTGGGCATGATGAGATTCAACAACTCATATCTCAGGGTGATAGGCGCAGTGCAGTGCCGCGCAGAATTTTGAATTTTAAAACACTGGGTAGCACTGTGTCTGATATGGGCAATCATGATGCTTACCATCAGGCACCTGATTTGCTCGTCTTGTCACTCACTATCATAAAAAAAAACATACAAATAGAAACAAGATATAGCTGGGTATTGTAAATTGGACGGAATTTCTTTGATGACCAGTTTTCTCTTTATAATTCACACTTCTAACAGATTTTAGATTCGTTATACGTGACTGTAAACTTAAGTACTTTCCATAATAGAAATGCGGATGAAATAATTACTTTGTTGATTGATGCAATTATCATGGCTGTCACTGTAGATTATGAAAACTACTTGTAATATAATGTAATTGCATTTATATGAGTATGCTGAAATGTTAGGAAACATTTTTCCTAATTTGATTAGCTACTACAACTAACACCATATAAGAAAAGACACGTTTTTAGAAATAAGATAATAATTGCTGATCCTGATCAATGCAAAATCCTCGCTTTCGGGCAACTTTAAATGACCCACTATCCCAATGACTGGCCTTTGAAATCTTTAGAAGATGATGCAAACACCATTGATTAATGAGGTTCAGCATTTAGCTTAGCCATAGAGTTACCGGCTTTAGAATAGTGCCCCACCCTCTCTACCCGTGGTTGCCGTAAGAGCCGGCTAAGGTTAACTGATCAAACCATCGAACTGCTCTCGACAACTCGCCTGCCAAGCGTGTCGTGTGTTGGCAACAACCCCCTTTATGGGGGAGGCCTATGTTCAGTAGTGGATTACCAACGGCTGAGATGATGATGATGGCATAAGCTAGAAAGACTATAATGGGAACAACATGAACAGCCACAAGTATCACAGATGAATCGTGTGCGTGTGTATGTTATGTGTCAGTAGATATATTACATACATACATATTTATATCATTCATTTTCATCACATAGTTACTTTACACAACTCGTAGGTTGTGAGTATATTTAATGAACTTAAGAGAACATCAACTTGATCAAGCTGCGTCTGATCTATCTATATTGGCAATGAAGTTTGCTTCTATTCTGTTTACATTAATTACATCTTGTCAACGGAAATTCTGAAAAACTCGATGCTCCAATAAATTGTCATCAAATCGTCTTGGAAACCAGAAATTTAATGCAACTGCTTTCCATTTCATCATATAAAATCGGCACGTGGGACGCGCGTAGGTGTAAATGTCCCCTCAGACGTTTAGGTCGGTTATCGCAAGAACATCGCCCCTTGTGCAATGGGTGGTTTTATCACCTCCGAGGATTTTTGCAATTTTGCGCTACTGTTTTTATTTATTTACAAGGGATAATATGCCTTATGTCACTCGGTTTATCAATGACCCTAAATGTTAATTTATTGAAATTAAATATAAAAACTACATTTTGCTGTCGCTATTGATTGAGACGACAGTAACAAGTATCAAGACAATAATATCATTAGAATAATGCCCTAAGTGAGAAAGAGAGTAAAGATATTTCTTAAGACCTCTCGTAATTCAGTCTTTTCTTCACTTAGTGAAGAAGCTATCAGATTTAAGTGACTTTTTTCTGTTATTATTTTTCAAAGCACAGAGAAAAGCAGCCATTGATTACTTATTGACAGGTATTACCTATATTTATATTCGCACCAAAATAAACATAGTAAGATCGCTTCCGTTTATACGTATCGCTATATTGTCTACTGAATTTCTTGGTACGCAGTAGTAGTTAAAATTACCCATTCGCTTATCCACGATAGCATAAAATTAGGTATATTATAATATACGTAATATATAATATACGTATATTAACGTAATAAATGGTTCAAGTGTAAAATTGCCTTATACATCCAAAGACGTTTAAAAAAAATTATTTTCGAACATTTATTACCACGAAATCTAAAATATAATTGTGGTGTACAGTCAGCAAGGAAAGTCCATAAGTCTAGGTAATAGCTAATATATCATGGTTTCTATTTTTAGTATATTGTTATTGTGTGTAATTTGAGGAAATAACATTTTGTTATGATTTTGAATAAAACAATAAAACAGATTATTTATTGTTTTATAGTCAACATAATGGCGAGACTATATTAAATTAGTGACGACAATAATCTGCTATATTGCCCTATTTTCCCGTTGTAAAATAGATAATAATAATTATTGACCAGGTTTTGGATCAAACTAAGTGTTTATTTTTTGAATTAGTTTTGCAACTTTGGTAGATATTTAAGTGGAAATGTTTATGCAAATGATCGTCTGAACAAAAATGTAGTTTTTATTAGATAAAGTGGGTGTTGATTGAGGAATTCTGGTTATGAGTCTATTAAGGTCAGTACATATTTCAAAGTTTTTTTATCAAAAATATATTTTCTCGTCTATACAAAAACGTTAAAAGAAAATAAAGTTAAATTGAAACTAACGAAAATGTTTTTTTCTAATACCAATTGCTGTAAAATGTAGAAGTAGAAGAAGTTAATGTAATGATTAACTATTACTACTTACATACCTTATAATCATTCTTATGATTATTGGGTACAACTACCTTAATTAAAGGGTACCTAGGCGAAGAAAAACAACAAATTTCAAACAGTCTAAAGTATCGCTTAAAATCAGGCTCTTTTACTTAACAAAAATTTACTTGTTGAACTTAGCTTGTTCTTTTCTGCTGCATACGTGCAAACTGTGGAATGTTCTCCATACTGCGGTCTTCCCGTTGAGCTACAACATGGGGCTCTTCAAAAGTAGAGTGAATACTAGAATACAGTCTTGATGGGTCGGCAACGTACTGGCAATACTCCTAATGTTGCAGGTTTCCATAGGCGGCGGTAACCGCTCACCATCAGGCACACCGTCTGCTTGTTTGCTACCTACGGCATAAAAAAAAGCACGCCGTCCAAATACAAATGTATTTTTCTTATAAAAACCTAATTGAATAACTACTCTAGTAATTTATCATTTAAAAGGTTGTCGCAAAACTTTTATTAATGAAATTAATTAAAACATAATAGAACCAATTGGCCAGGGATTGGTATAATATGGCACACCAGTAGAGGTCAGCACGCAGCCACGCCCTGGTTAAATTATGCTAATGGATGTTTTTGCATATTGCTTCTCGTTTGCATATTACCGGTCACCGGTCATTGTTAGCTTTTGCACGTGGTCTTATTCGATGGAGAATTTGTCATACTAATAATATAAATGTGACAGTTTATCGGCGTGTGTGTGTGTGTGTGTGTGTGTATTTGTAGTGGTTAAATCGTCCTAGATTTGTAACATCTTCATTCCAAAACTACCTATCATAAACCTTTCCGTCCAAAGACTGGTTGCCTGGAAGAGATCGCTTAAAGCGATAAGGCCGCCCTTTTTTGACCAAACACTTGTTAGTTATAGCGCTTTGTTTTTAAGTTATTATGTTGTACTGTGTAATTTTATGAAAATGGTCAGAATAAAGAGTAATCTAATCTCATCTACCAACTGAACCGATTGGGCTAAATTCTATGCGTTAGATATCTTAGACTCTAGAATAACATAGTTCATAGTACATTATATTCCTATTCTCCGGGTCTTGCAGCTCTTGCAACTGCTGGCAGTTTTAGTATTATTGTGTGATTCAAATCTAAAGCTATTCAAGTCTAACCATCAAATATAAGAAGTACCGTTTGACGTTTCAATTTTTTTAAGCTTTCAGAATAATAAGAAATAAATTTGCATTTATTAAATTTGATGGGCTTTAGTATAAAGAGAACTCCTACCTACAACTAAAGTACACTCTATCAGCAAAAACTTGAAAACTTATCTATTAGACAGTACACAATAAGTGATTTCGCGCATAGCGGGATCTTTCGGTAGGTATTCTTCTAGCAGAGCATAGCGGGACTAGTTCATAGCGGTCCTAACCCTGTCTGGACTAGGATGAACTGATGACTGTTTTTGATTTGTGACCGAAACACTGACACTGCTTATATCCGTCCGCGGCGATTCAACACCGCCTTTAGCTGGGTACAGTTTATGTGCATCACACTAATAACTTTTCCATAAGTATTCTGATGTATTCGCGAGCGCACAGAAAGCCTATGGGCACTAATACTTCTTGCAAATAATCTGCATCCTTTACCCAGCTTTATACTTGTTCTTCCTGCCCTTACCCCACCTTAGGTGCGGTCAGCGCAGAAAATCCTCTTCCGCCACTCCAGTCTATCATCCGTCATTTTCGCACTCACTCCTCTCTCTCATATCTTCATTCACACAGTTCATCCATGCCTTTTTTGGATGCCCGCTTCCCACATAACCACTTAGCTTTACACTACGCACCTGTTACTTTCCAATATATTGGAAAATATTTCTTCCAAATAATATATTATTGATTACAAATTTAACTAGGTTTAACAAGGTAAATAACCACCCCCAAGGCCAGATGACATGTTTTGCGTGTGGGCTGACAATGGATGAGAATTGCTCATAACCGGAAATGTGGCGGGTGGCTTGAGAGATAGCACGTATTTACGTCCCTTCAGCCTATGTACGTACATAGTATGTATTACATACAATGACGCCTTGTTCCCGTTGGGGTAGGCAGAGACAGTAATAAGTGGCTGGCAAGTGGAGAGAAATAGACTATTTCTCTCTGACATACTTTCGCTTCGCTTCGGCTTAGCTTCGGCTTTCGCTTCTTCCACTTTCATGACATTCTTCATTCATGCTTATTAGTTGAAGGTAATTGTGACCTGGCCTAAAGTAAGGCCAGGAAACGTCTATTTGTTCAAGTACGCCTAGGCATAGTAATACTTAAGGATGTGCATTTAACATCAAACTGAACAACTTTCAAAAGAATCGTCTTTTTTTTGGCATGGCGAGAACATATTGCGAATTTCGCAATTCTTTCTTTTGGAAGTTCATCAGTTTAACATAACATACATTCACGCCTTTTTCCCGAAGGGGTAGGCAGAGGTGTACCCAGGACTCAGTCCCATAGTAGGTACACCCACATTTCGCCAGTATTTTATTGGTCCAATGTAATAGGGGGCGAGCCTATTGTCATCTACCGGGCACCGTTTCAGACTCCAGGCCATTGACATAATTCCTAATGGAAAAATCCAATATTTACAATGCCTGACTTGGGGATCGAACCCGGGACATCTTGATTTGCAGTCAAGCATACGCCCTCTACGCCACCGAGGCAGTCATCAGTTTGACGGGTAGATCCACCCCCTTAAATTATACTACACCTTTTTCTAACACATTGTGTTTTAACTTAACATATGAGTATGTCCAGAAACAACGGAAGCATCTGCAATTCAGGACATCTTCAGTCCGACATCAGTAACGTGATCTGAATATTCATACAGTTATTATGAAATGCCATCCGTCGGACTCCGACGTTTTCATCTCAATGGAAATGTAAGGGAACTTATTGTGGTAGAACCGGTGGAACATTTATCATTATATAAATCTTGTGAACTACATAGCCGAGTCTACGGTAAACGTACATACAAACATGCATGTATAGCCATGTATCCATGTATGTATGTATGTATGTAGTTTATATGTATGCCAAATGCCAGTTACATTTTTTTAAATCCCATGTTAGCCGAGCCTATTGCCATCTACCGGGCACAGTTCCAGACTCCAGGCTGTCATTAAAAAAATCCTAATGGAAATGTACAATCTATAACACTTTTGTCTGACCTGCGATTCGAACCCGGAACCTTATGATCGGCAGTAGCGCTGGGACCACTACGTCGCCTGGAGTCTGGAACTGCTCGTTAGATGGCAATAGGTTCGCCCCCTATAACATGGAACTTTAAAAGGCTTAACTGGCGAAATGTGAGTGTACCTACTATGGAACTGCGTCCTG
The DNA here is from genome assembly GCA_947063395.1 of Hemistola chrysoprasaria. NCBI lineage: Eukaryota > Metazoa > Arthropoda > Insecta > Lepidoptera > Geometridae > Hemistola > Hemistola chrysoprasaria. Next base: position 5,041,635 of record OX346733.1, on the reverse strand, counting down.
GGTAAACAGTAAACACCAACAGATTTTTGAGTTCATGTCAACACAATGCACAGCAAAAGAAACTATACAACCCTTGCTTCAAAATTATCTAACCATTATGATCCAGTGGAATGGTTAGTTTACATTTACCACACGTGACTGTGGACCTTTGCCTATCCCTTTGGGGAAAAGGTGTGATGTTATGTTATACGTATTGATTAAGCATTTGATTTTTAAACCGTTTGATAAAATACAACAAGGACAGCCACATATTCACTGTTCATATCATAAAGATGACGTGATCAATAATAAGGTTATTGCACCATAATATATAATTTGTATGCAGTGTACTATGAATTGAATATTATGGAATTCACAGTAATACAATCGTAGGCTTAGGTTCTAAATATAAACCTAACTGCAGTGTAGGCTTTATTATTAATTATACCAGATTTAAACTTAACAGTGCTTTCAGATCGTGTGATAAATAAATACGAAATGTTACTAGGTCGTAGCCATCGACGAATAAACTGAAATAGAACTGACACCGTATATTCTATATCTTCTCTACTATTCTCTTCTTATCTTTTACCTACTTATGCATATTGTTAATGCGATAGGATAGTCTATTAAGTTTTCACTCCTTAAACGCAGATTTAATGAAGTAATTACCTCCTTCAATGAAGTAAGCTCCTAGACCCCTTAGAGGTTAAGGAGCTGAGATCAAATATATGAATAATAATGTAAATATAATATAGGAGGACATTGGGTACTTTTTAGCCCGATATTCCTCTCTAGTGAAACCGCTGGGCACAGATAATTCGAATTATGTTACGTGCTGCTATTGGCTGAGATCACAGTGATGAAGACAAAGATACAATTACAACACAATTAAACAAAACGTAAATAAATACAACACACACAACGCTAAATTAAATTTCTAAACGGGAAGAAGAGTCGCTATAATATTTTTATGAGACGTGAAAGTCTAGCTAATCATATACGTTTAGTTACTGACGAGTCATCCCTATAGTCGTACCTCAACGTTGCATTCCTAAAGCGATTAATTTATGTGTGATAATCTTGATTCATAACTCGATACAGCTGACATTTTATTGTTGATATTATGTGCGATATATTTTTTTCCATAGTTGTCCGTTTAAATATATTTTATTGCTGTAGATCGCGGTAGACCGCGCAGGATTTGATGCCACGAGATGAGAAATAACCCTTCATCAATCGTTACAAAATCCTCCACCCGTCTGTAAAAATCCTGTAGAAAGTCCCAAGTTGTTATAATATACTCTTGAATTACCATGGGATAAAACGTGGGTTGATTGACATACAAACTTAGAAAGGGTTAACATTTTCCTTATATGTGTTAACAGTGGTATCAAAATATTATGGTCGCCCAAAGGCCTCTGACATGAAATGCTAAACTACCTACTGTAAATATCCACGAAATAGATAGTAAGTTAACTGGCACAAGAATACAGAAAATAATAAACACAAAAAAAATTGGCTCCCTTGCGTCTCAGTTCACATCCATGCTGTGTGGTTATCCCGTTGAGCTACAAAATGGGACTCTTCAAAAGGAGAGTGAATAGAGTATTGACGGGTCGGCAACATACTGGCAATGTGTTGCAGATATCCATAGGCGGTAGTAACCGCAAGTTATCAAGCACACCGTCTGCTGTTGCTATGGCATAAACAACTATAAATGCCCCTATCCTTACTCAAGCAAAAAAGCAATTGAATCGTCGATAAAGCCGTTTCCACGTAAATCTCGTTTATTTTGTAAACAATCGAGACAGTGATTCACAGCATCTAACAGCTGTTTATTATTAGCGTTATTTCGGCACTATCATACCATTCAATTAAAGTAAACTTTTTGTGTGTAAACGCCGCGTTCCCGACCCAGATAGCCGGTGTGTTTTCATCTCGCATTTATTTTACACTCCATAAATATTGATAGTTTTGACGTGGAAGAGTAACGAGTAACGATCGTGTTATATTAATTGACGTCCTATTTAATATTCGCGTGTCGATGAACTTTCTATTGGGACTTGTTTGAGACGGATTTTTTTATTGTTACTAGCTCTATTTTCCTTGTTAACATTTTGATTCAATAAACCTCTTATGTGTCTCTTCCTCCTTGCTTTCACTTCGTTCCGGGTATCATTATTCCGAGTTACGTGTAACGATAAGAGTCTTTATCTTTAGTTGCAAGTCATGTCTAAAAACTTTTTCAAAAAGTGAATTTTACTTTTAAGTTTTCTGTTTTACCGTTCCACCTAATACATCTTTCTACTAAGATAAAATTGTTTTTCCGTCCTTAATGTAAATGAATAAAAAAATTAAACATCAGCTTAAACACCAATAGAACACTAAACCATTCTTACATTACTCTATTCCCTTCTATGCCATGCGACGATAAACCTGCCAGCAAGTAGTCTTCCGTGCGAAGCAATATAATATTGAAATGGAAAGTCATCTATGGGTCATCAGCATTGTAAGGTCGTAGACCTAGCAGTTTAGGCAATCCAGGTTTATGGCTTGTGACTAGAATAGAGCTATGAATATTATATTTGCTTTTGTTTACGCTTTGCTTTATGTAGCGCTGTTTGATCGTATAAATGTAATTTACGAATTATATGAACTACAATATGAAATGGGAAGAAAAATTTCACCACGCACCCTCCGCACCATTCCGCGTGGTGGGCAGTCTACCAATTGAGCTACCGTGGAGGCACTAGTCATAGGAGCCTATAGGGGCGTGTGTGTTTATCTCTAGGTGATGCATGCCCCTATAGGCGTTAGGTAGATGGGTGGGTGGCGCCCGTGGGTGAAATTATTCGTCCCATTTCATATTATATTTCAAGCGAATTAGACCGCTTAGTCTTTAAAAATATAAAATTTTAAGTATATCAACTGCTTCAGCTATTTAACATAATATCTTCCACTTTCGTAGATATGTCCCTTATGGGATCACTTCGTTGCCCGTCTGTCTGCCTGTCTGTGTCTGTGAAGACCCTATTTCTTAAGCACGCGTTGAGTTATCAAGTTGAAACTCATATCAACAGCTAATGTCAGCGATCTCTTTAAAACTGTAAACAATCAAACTGCTACGTATCGCACATTTTCATACTTTCCGCGACCTGTAGGCGCAAAACCTCTAGGAAACTTCCCGTTGGCCTAGCATCTTGAAATTTGGCAAAAAGCAAGGTCTTAAATTACAAGTAAAGAAAGAAATCCCAAACCGTAAAATTTTACAATTTTTTTTTTTAATTACTGACATGTTTGCGGTATCTAGGTATGGGTACCCACTAAGCATATAGCTCGACAGAAAGGAGTAGAAAATAATGGGGGCGCCACTGTATTTATCAATTAAAAAACTTTAAAGACAACACGTACACTTTAAATTAGTTCCGTTTCTACTCTTTTCTGTCGAGCTATACCAAGGTATGCTTTAACATTTGATTTCGTAAGGAACTGGGATGTCTCTTGTAATATAAAAGAAACTCATTGCAATGAGTATATCTATATTTGTCTATATAGTTATATCCGGTAATGAAATTCAATACCAATCAATATATAAAACATAATGAATACTAGTAAATGTCCAGCAGTATGTGTGAATGTGTGAGGTCAACCAGATCGTTCCAAGTTGCGATGTAATTGCCACATACAACATGCTTTAATTACACAAGCTTATTGCAGAAAAATCTAGCGATAAACTAATCAATTACTGACACTTTAGAAATATTATACTTGCTTGTACTCACTAGCGTCTGATTCATAAATAAGGTATTTGAAGCAGAACTTTAAAAGGAGATGTGGTATTGATAGACTTTTTTTTATTTTGTCTACTGTCCCACTGCTTGGATAAAGACCTCTCCCAAATTCTTCATCGTATCTCTTGGACCGGCCTCGGCGGCGCTGTCTCTCTCTTGGTGTACCCATTTTGTAATATGTACAACTTTACACCAAAACGACACTGAACCATACGTATAACTATACCTAATACCTACTAGTAGTTCAACTGAGCGTCTAGACGGAGCAACGATGGGGTGCGGTATGACAGAGAGCGGAGTCCCTCCCCTTCTCGCGCTGCCTGCAGTAGTTCCGGCCGGCCTTTATATTATATATTAGGTTTTTTTTTTTCAACCGACCTGGGGATCGAACCCGGGACCACATGATCGGCAGTCTAGCTTGCGCCCACTACGTCACCGAGGCAACTCGAGTAATTAGTTAAAAGTAACATGCTATCTACCTACCTATTTAAATTAAATTATAGAAATGACAGGTGCTTATTGCACAGGTTTCGTCAGGGTCAGTGACACTCGTCATTATCGCCCTTATAGCTTTCATAATAAGGTTTAATGACTGGCTGGGTGTATTGTGCAATGTGAATCATGGTAGACAGGCTCGGACATGTTTGGCCTAGAGAAACACCTGGGGTACTCCTACGCTACTTTTTAAGTCAATGTTTACAGTTAAGGATTTGGGCACAAAATATGAACTGAATCTATAAACCTATGTTGCAAGTAGGAGACATGAAAGTTGAATTTCGGTCAGTTTTCTGCATTCTCTAACTTAACAAGCGTAAACTTGGAGAGTGCAATATATTATGTAGTTACTGGTAATCAACAACGTCTTAAGTCTTTAAGGGGTTTAAAAACATTTAAGAAAATCATAAATAATTTTTATAATTGTTCTCATAATTTCTCACTCAAACTCAAACTCAAAAAGATTTATTCAAATAGGTCATAATCTGACACTTTTGCACGTCAATGAAGATAAACAGTAGGTACTGAGCCTACCGTTTCACTATTACAAAAAGGTAGGAAATGTTATTCGCAATAATATTCACAAACATATGTACTGCGCTCTTATTATTAGCCTTTTAATCAATAATTTGATATTAATAGAGTAAGGTTAAGAGTATAGTTCCTATTTTATTACAACATCTGAATTTATAATAATGAATTATGCTAAAAAATATTATTAATATGTATTTGAAAATCTTATTATTAGCCTATCAAATAAAACCAAAATTGTATGCTTGCCTGTTTTTTTTTGTGTCAATCTTAGATACTGTATTTTAAAATATATCAATGGTTTATCTTGAATGAAACCATCCTCAGTCATTGATTGGTTTGTTACTTGTTACCATATTATTTTTTGTAGCACGGATATCGAGCACGTGGGTGAGTGTAGCTTTATTTGTGAAGAATTCCATAATTTTTGGACCGCTTTGTCAATATAGCCACGTTCGCTATTTGGGTATTCATTCAACGAAATATCTAGGAGATTTTTGATTGAACTCGTATTTAGTGAACGTACTTACAAAATAGTTGCTTTTAAAACATAATCAAAATAAATAGATGAACACGAACTTCTAAAGGCGGCGACTGATTTGTAACTGTTTTTTTGTAATTTTGGTAGTTATAGAACGCGTTACATATGGGTAACTTAATTACAGTTAACGCTCATAAGTAAACAATACCTAGGCTTCATTCTAATAGAACACGATTACGTGATCATCGCAAGTTTGCGCGAACTTTACTTGTACGAATCCGCTATCAAACATACTTAAGTACCGACGCGTCGATCGAATTGGTGTCCTAATTAAGTATTGGAACTTTGGACGAAACTTTAGAAATCTTAGATATCTTAGGCTTATAAGCTAGCACCGGCGTCTGATACTAGGTTAAATAGGGCATACAATTATAATTTAACTTATGATTAGCTAGAACTACCTATATACATACATATAGTTTCCAGTTACCTGTCTAGATAACTCTGTGAATAACTCTAGATTCTAGATCATTTCAAACAAACTATGACTCACAATTCCACCCCTTTCTGCAAACTTGTTACCTACGTATAACCTAGTCTAGGTATAGGTTTAGCGAGGGCTATTGTGCATTTGCATGTGCCGAACCCTAGCAATCGATGCGTACAGGGAGGCAAAAGGGGGCCATTGAGCTGGACATTCGGTGGGCAGTGGGTTGAGGCAGCCGTGTGGCGATAATTAAACCATCCCATGTCCTATCTGCTTGTTAGGAAATACGAAGTCTCGACTAGACTTTTTTATGTTAAGCGAATATTGAACATCATGATAAATTCTATTGCGACCTCGACAAAGAGCCCCGCGGTATTGAAGTAGTACTTAAAATATCACTTGAAATGAACCATGAAATCTCCCTGTTTACCAAGATTCCGAAACAATCCAAACCGTACCAAATCTGTGGAATAAATTGCCAGAGACTGTTATTAGTGCTACTTCAGCGAAGATATTGTAACGTACTAGATAAACATTTAGAAACGAATAAACTTTAATACACAAGTGCAGTGATATGCTGCTATTGCATTATTATATAATAATAATCCCGCATTAAATTTGTTTCCATGTCACAGCTACAGATAACGGGTATTCTCATATAACTAAACCCATAGTCCCGAATGGAAGGAAACTTCACTAATCAGGGCCGGTTTCACATAACCGAGAACATTCCCTCGCATAATTTGATCCGCGCTGAGTCGCCACAAATCCTACACCGACACTACCCAGAACCACTTTAATAACGTCTCTATAGTGTTGTTTGCGACTCTTCTTTTGTTCTTCTATGCCTTGTGTTTAATCAGATAACTTAAGCTGTGGAACTGGGATTACAAAGGTTATACCCGAGCCTTATGAGAAGTCCTTATTCTTCACAAGCTGTAGTTTGTCCGCAGATACATAGGCTGTTATGTGTTCTACATTATACAAAAAAGCTTGACCCATTAATTGTTTGTTGTAGTAGCTATTGAATTCTACAAACCAGTTGGCAATATTATTCTTTTTCTTTTACTCTTTTTTTTCCTTTTCATGTTGTAACTATCTAGAGTACTATCACAATTAATAATAGTAACGCTTTCGGTAGTATAGCTTCGTATCGCTTTCTTGTCTAATCTTTTACACTGCAATTCGTTGTACAGAATAAAATGCACGTCGCGCGTGCTAGTTCACAGAAATGTCCAAGTGCCACCACTATTAGATGGCATCGATGCTGGCGGCATTGCGTTGGTTTGCAATGCTTAGGAATCGCTATCATCTTGCGTGTTGTAACAGCAGTGTATGTTATTGTTGCAGCCATGAGCCGGAGGGCGGCGGAGGAGGGCGGTGTGGTGACGGCCCGCTAGCGCGCGCCATGCACCCGGCTCCGGCCGGCGGCTCGCCCAAGCGCCACGCGACGCAGCAACCACAACATGGTAAGACCACCTCACCAGCATCATTATCATCTCAGCTGTAAAATGTCTACTGTTGGACATAGGCCTCCCCCATCCGTTTGCCAATATACGCCACGTTTGGCAGTCGGGTTGGCGAGCGCAGTTTGATGGTTTTTACGCAGAGGTAAATGGATCTATAATCTTTATTTAGTCAGCTCTTACGGCAACTTTACTGTCTGGTCTTTATTTAATTCAATTCAAATATCTTTATTTCAGACCATGTCCATAAATTTATTACAATTATTCAAATAGGTACATTAAATTTATGTAAAATATTATAAAATTACAAAAATAAATAAATAACAAACACAAACATGTGTTAGACTGACTATCAGTGTAGTGTAGGGTTGGACTGCCTCATATGAACTCTATTCCAATATCTATGCCCAAAGGTAACAAAGTAGCACTCTTTGAAGGATAGTTTCTGGAAAAATCGGTCTGGTATATTATATATAATATAAACACAAAGTTCTGTCGTGATTCGCTCCAATTTGATAGGCTTTAGGGAATACTGGCATACGTGACCTAACCAACTATAGGTACCTAGTACCTAAAGATATTATGTCTCAAGGTTACAACCATAGGACTTCTTATTGGAAACCTTTTTATAAGGCCGTGGTAAGTGGTTATCTCATAACATCAGGCGAAAATGCTTACTTTGCACATATGTACAAAAAATATACCTTATTTTAAAAGCCCATAGAGAGTGGTCTAAAAGAAAACCCCGCCGCTACAATTTATTGAAACGATAAGCCTTAAGCGTCACATTAGGGAATAACTTCCTACAAGTGTTTTCACTTAAAGAGGAGGTGGTGGTGCCGCAATTTAAGGGCACTTTTCCACCGGAATGTGCTAAACAATGTAGTTAAGATTTAAACCACTAATTCATATGAATTAGGGGCATTGCCTAATAGTGGAAAGGAGTTTCGTAGCCAACATTTCATGTGGAAAGACACTCTAAGGCTCGTGTGAAACATAAAATATAGTAAGCGATATAACTCCGCCGTCGGCGGTCGTTCATTTGTCCTGTTTAATGAGGCTTTACATTACATTAACTCGTACCAACTTCCAAAATTTGCGTCAAAAAGGTGCCATAATTAAATACTTTAATTTGAGTGTCGGGATGGCGAAAATTATTGCTCTTATCGCAGGTCTCTTGGGCTTTTGCGTATACCGCGTTATTTAGATTAATATTTGAACATTGTACATACATACATACATGCATACAGTCACGCCTTGGTCACGTCGGGGTAGGCAGAGACTATTTCCCTCCACTTGCTACGATCCTGACATACAACTTTCGCTTAATTCACTTTCATGACATTTTTCATACATGCTCGTCGGTTGTAGGTACTTTTGACTTGGCCTTTCCTAAGAACAACGTCAACTTGTTCATGAAAAGTACGCCCGCGGTCGACCGCTACCGACTTGACCATACACACTCACATTGAACCACACATTGAACATTGTAAAGTAACATAACATACAATCGCACTTTTTTCCCTAAGGGGTAGGCAGATGTTGTATCCAGGACTCTGTCCCATAGTAGGTACATCCATATTTCGCCAGTATGTTATTGGTTCCATTTAATAGGGGGCGGGCATTGAAAAGTAGTGGGGTTTAATTTAATTTCTAACGCAGTAGCTTTATCTTGCGATTTGACTTGCTGTGTAACCTGTGTGAATTAAGTATCTTTTGGGAAACATGAATTTCATCAATCGGCTTAGTATTTTGGGGTAGGGTCTTCATCCAAAATTTCAAAAACGTGTAGTGGGATTCCTGTTTCGTTGCGATAGAGATCAAATATAATTTCCAACTTTAATCTACTTAAAAAGTCAGATTCAAAGAACACGATATAACTGCCACCTTCGCTGTAAGATTACCAAATAAAATAACAAGTTGACTTGTGTTTAACACGCAAAGGTTACCGATATAACACTTAAATCTACCGTAGCTAAATATAATAACGTAAAGTGGAAAAATTCACGCCATCGCTCAGTATCGTTAAAAAATATGGGACTTGTAGAAACTCTGTGATTAGCTTTTAGGTTCTAAGTTGATTTGCACCGAATAACAATAACTAACCGGCCTGACCGACTGTCAATCAAACAACGCAATAAACACGAACAAATACAGTAAACTTTATGTCCGCGGTTGCGCGTGAAATAGTTTTTGATAAATGCCACCCAGTGTTTTAAAATTCTAAATTCTGCGCGGCACTGCACTGCGCCTGTCACCCTGAGATATTAGTTGTTGAATCTCATCATGCCCAGTAATTTCGCTGGTAACATTGCCCTTCAGACCGGAACACAGTAATGTTTGCACATTACTGCTTGGCGGATGAATAACTGCCAAAGGTGCGGTACTTCCCCAGGCGGCCCCCTGCAAGAGAGGCCTACCACTGCAACTATACACTGTGTTGTCTTCTGGGCTTGCGTAGATATAATTACCGTTGCTCGAGGAACCCAAAGGTCTCGGTATAGCTTAAATTAATACTGGAAGAGTATTAGGGATAGAATTGAGCTGGGGATATCTCAAAGCTCCTTTAATTTGCAAGCTGCAATGCGTAAGACCTAGTCACAGAATTAATAATAGTACTAACTATAATAGTGCGTGAAGATTGCTGCGCGCATTTTTATGTAACTAATAACATGTGTTTGGTGGAGAGCTATATGGTATATTAGAACACTATCATTTTATAACTTATCTTGTATCCTAGATAGGATCCTAATTATAAGAACTTTAGTACTTAAACGATAGTGCAAGTATATCGCTATCTATATCAGCTAGCAGAACATTATAATACTGCTATAGAACTGGCCCAGTTGGTTACTAGTAATGTAGACTGCATCAACTTGGAATTGCAGACAAAGTCAGGTGAGCCTCAGGTGACCACCTCACTATCATCATGTACTGTTCCTGTGCGAGCGGCTCAGAGGGAGATGCAATGTATCGTTAAACATAGTAGGACTAAGGTACTTGTTTTTTCAGACCAGATTGGTGTAGATTTCGGTTCTCTGTTGTGCAATGAGAGTAATCATAACATTTATAATTATTGCATGCCCGGTGCATCTTACACACAAATATGTGACAAAATTAGGAATAGTTCCCATAGTATAGATAGAAACACAATTATTGTAATGTTAATAGGGCAAAGTATAGGTGTAGATAGAAGGGAGGTTATTAATAACATAACCTCTCTCCTTGAAATAAATTGTTTTAAGATTATGCTGTGTGCCTTACCATACTCTTCATCATTAACTTCTACTCAAAATAAACACACTCATATGATAAACAATTTATTTCATAATCTGACATCTCGTCATAGTGACAAACTAATGTTTTTTGACATGAATAAGTTTATCAAAAACTTTCAACTGACTCCGGACAATATTTTGTATTGTTCGAAGAAATGTATGTCGATGATTGCTACATTGGTAGCTTATAATATTAATTCAGTTATATGTAATATAACGGTGTTTAAAAATGACTCCACAGTGATTAGTATATGTACTAATAATAACAACACTATGGAAAATGAAAATGATTTAAACTAAATTTTAAGACAACAGAGAGTGGTACTAGTACATTATCTTTATTCTATCAAAATATAAACCGCTTCTCTGGCAAAATTAACGATATTGAATTACTTGTAGATAAATATAATTATGATATTTTATGTTTCTGTGAAACTTGGTTAAAAAATGAAAAAATGTCATTTAATGTAACTAATTTTCAGGTGGCTAGTAAGTTCAACAGAACATCTGCTGAAGGAGGTGGCTCGATTATACTTTTAAAAAAATCGATTAAATATAAAGAGCGAACTGACATTGTCAGCTGTTCTGTGGAACGAACTTGCGAGGTGGCTTGTGTAGAAGTGAACGGGCACATAATCTTATGTGTATATAGGCCGCCGAACTCGAATCTCACTTCTTTTATGTCCTCTATGGAATTAATTTTAAACAAAATTTGTAAAAGTAATAAACAAGTACTTGTATGCGGTGACTTTAACATTGATATTTTGTCAGATTCTCCAGATAAAATTAAATTGACTAGTTTATTTAAGTCATTCGGTTTGAGTTACCTATTCTGTGAGCCCACTAGAGTTACAGTCACCTCATTAACCTGTATTGATAATATCTATACTGATTGTGAAAGTAGGAAGTTGTCAATAACGAGTGGCGTTAGGTCTGACCACAAGGGTCTCTCACTAGAATTTTTATGTCAAAAATCTAAAGAACAACTAACAATTGAACATAGGCCTCTAACAACATTTAAACTAGAAAAGCTTAGAAATAGTATAGAATCAAAATTGGTAAATGTCGCTGTCTCTGAGGAAGACCCTAATTTCAATTATGAAACTATATTTTCCGTAATAAGTAAGGAGTTCAATGAGATATGTCCCAAAAAGAAATTACACATAAATAGGAAATTAGAATTTAGTGATTGGGCTACCAAGGGAATCAGGAAAAGTAGGGATAATATGTATGAGTTGTATAGTGATAAAGCCCATTCTAATTCAGAATCATTTCATGAGTATGTTAGAAGTTATTCAAAAATTTTTAAAGCGGTTTGCATCCAAGCAAAAGCCATACATATTAGAGACAAAATCCGCAGATCAAGCAATAAAATTAAGGCAGTTTGGAAAACAATAAATGTAGAGACAGGTAAAGATAAACGAAGAGATACTGAATATAAATTATTAATACATAATGAATACATTACAAATGTTGAGGAGGTCGCTAATATTTTTGTTGATTTCTTCTCTAACATAGCCCCTAATGCGACCAAGTCACTTGATTCATCCCCAGACTTGGCGGATGCTTTTCTTAAAGAAAACTTCCAACGCACCATAGCTAAATTTTCGTTTGAACACATCTCATTAACTGATATCAAAAAGACGTACAAGAGTTTAAATGTTAAAGCTACTGAGGATCTCTGGGGTCTATCTGTAAAAATGTTAGATTCTATAATAAACACAATTGCTCCTTACTTAGCAGACTTGTTCAACCTATGCATAGATAAAGGCACGTTTCCGGAACTAATGAAAATAAGTAAAATCACTCCCATCTTTAAATCGGGAATTAAGACAGATCCCTCCAACTATAGGCCAATCTCTGTTTTGCCAGTATTAAGTAAAATCTTTGAGAAATTGATGCTGAACCAACTGCTGTCACATTTCAATAAAAATAGCATATTACATTTTAACCAGTATGGTTTCACCAAATGTAGATCAACAACCGATGCGGGCTGTCATCTCATGACTCTTGTCTTGGAGGCTTGGGAGCGTTCACAGGATGCCATTGGAGTGTTTTGTGATCTCTCCAAAGCTTTCGACTGTGTAGAACACTGCACGTTACTGCGCAAGTTAGAAGTATATGGAATTCATGGGAATGCCCTGAATTTGGTGGAATCATACTTATCTAGTAGGCAGCAGAAGGTAAGCGTCAATGGTATCACATCTGCTAGTTCTCCTGTCAAAATGGGGGTCCCACAGGGATCAATTTTGGGTCCTTTCCTGTTTCTGGCATATATTAACGATTTGCCTTATATGGTCCAAGGTCTGGCAGATATAGTTCTATTTGCCGATGATACGTCATTGATTTTTAAAGTTGATAGGAAGGATACCTCACTCACACATGTTAATAATACTTTAGCAAGTATATCCAGATGGTTCACAGCAAACAATCTGTTATTGAATGCGAAAAAGACTAAATGTTTGAAATTTTCTTTGCCTAACGTCAGAAGTATAGAACCGAACATAGTTCTTGACGGTGAAAGACTCAATATCGACAATGCAACTTTGTTCCTTGGCATACATATAGACTCTAAACTGCAATGGAGCACTCATATCACCGAGCTCTCAGGGAAACTAAGCTCTGCAGCTTACGCGGTTTACAAAATTAGGCAACTAACGGACATAGCCACGGCGAGATTAGTCTACTTTGCATATTTCCACAGCTTAATGTCATATGGGATTTTGTTGTGGGGGTCAGCTGCAGATATAGAAACCATCTTTATACTACAAAAACGTGCGATTCGTGCCATCTATGAGATGCGTCCACGCGAATCCCTTAGGGAATTATTTAAAGAAATAAACATACTGACCCTACCATCCTTATACATCTATGAGAACATCATGTATGTGCGTAAAAATTTGCATAAATTCAAATTAAATAGTGACCTCCATAATTTTAATACTAGGAATAAAGACAAAATAGCTATACCTAGCTTTAGATTATCTAAAACAAATAAAAAATCATTCTTAGGAAATAGTGTACGTTTCTATAATAAAATCCCAAAAGAGATAACGGGGCTCTCAGAGGGTAAATTCAAAACCTATATAAAATCTACTTTACTAAAGAATGCTTATTATAATGTAAATCAGTACATAGAGGACAAAGATGCTTGGGAACTTCCGCATAGCCACCACGCGGCACCTTCTAAACAAACGAGTGTAACCAAACTAAATATTGTAAAACAATCAGTTGAAAAAATTAAGCCCTACAAGTTTCTTGTGCGTTCTTCTTGTAAAGGTATCTTTCCGAACGCACGGTAGATTCGTTACTGTTTATTTTCATTGACGTACAAAAGTGTCAGATTGTGACCTATTTGAATAAATCTTTTTGACTTTGACTTTGACTTTGACTATACTATCTATACTAATATTATAAAGAGAGAAACTTTATTTTTTTGTTTGTAACGAATAGGCTCCGAAACTACTGGACCGATTTTAAAAATTCTTTCACTTATGGATAGCTTAATTCAGTGTGAGTGACATAGGCTATATGAGATTTAGAAAAAAAAATAGGGATCCGTAAGAAAACTGCAATATTGTGAACCAAGGTGTCACATAATATAATTACCATATTCATAAATTTGCGTGCGCTGTGAAATCCATTGATGGTAGAATAATATAATGTACTAGGGGTTTGTAGTACTTATCAATATCTACAAAATAGTCCACAGAAATTTTATCCATCTATTTTGGTTTAGTCACAATAATCGAAACAGACATTATATGCATGCGCTGTGAAAAGTATTGGTGGTAAAATAAAGTAATGTACTAGGGGTTTGTAGTAATTATCAATGCCTACAAAACAGTATACATAGATTATATCCATCTTTTTTGGTTTAGTCAAAATAATCGAGGCAGTGATTATTTTTCATGCGGTGTGAAAACTATTGGTGGTAGAGTAAAGTAATGTACTAGGGGATTGTAGTACTTATCAATACCTACAAAACAGTATACATAGATTATATCCATCTTTTCTGGTTTAGTCACAATAATCGAAGCAGTGATTATTTTTCATGCGGTGTGAAAACTATTGGTGGTAAATTAAAGTAATGTACTAGGGGTTTGTAGTACTTATCAATATCTTCAAAATAACCCACGATAAATTTATACATGTGTTAAGGTTTGGTCATTGTAACATAAATAGTCATTAATTTGCGTGCGCTGCGTAAACCATTAGGGTTATATTATCTATTAGAATACAATGTATCACGAATTTACTCTTGTTAAACGTTCACTATACCTACTTCTGCTACCGTGCGAAGCCGGGGCGGGCCGCTAGTATATTATAAAATTCTTAATGATTCACTGACTGACATGCAACGCCGGGCCCAAAACACTAATACTAGAGACTTGAAACTTGGAATGTGGGTTCTTTTCGTTGTCTGGACGTTTACTAAGAAAGGATTTTAAAAATTCACATTCTAAGGAGTCCAAAAAGGGCGACCAATATAAAACACAAGTTTTATATTATATAGCTCTCCACCAATTACAGTTTTAATTATATATTACTCCCTTTTACATATCAACTTAAGCTGTGTCTGATAAACTTTTCATCGAACGCTAAACAAAATCAATTATTCTCAAATTGCGGTTATATCAAAGCCAAAAATAGAAAGAATCCCAAATTAAAACCAACATTCAGCCCAAATCATTCCTCTTTTGCGATAGGCATGATGTCACAGAGCAATATTGACGAATGTATTTGCATGGGGCATCCATTATGGTATGACAGGTCTATCACTCGTCGCGTCGGCGAATTTGTCTGCCGCCATGCAAATGAGGCCCGCAGCCCGCACTACACAATCTTGTATTGGAATTGGGTGATTTAGTCGGCGTAGTCACGCATGCATGGCGCTAGGCGCTTAAACTTGCTAGGGTTTGAAGTTTGGAGGTATATTAAAGGTTGATGCACATCTATCTGAGGAGAGTTCGAATCGCACCGGTGTACGAGGTTTCATAGGATTTCTTAGTCTAAAATTCCTTCCGTTCGGCGCGTTTTGCTCGGATAGATGTGCGTTCACCCTAATATCCATAGAAGCTATTATATACGGTCTAAAACTGAATACTCAATGTTTCGGCCTAAATCAGCAAAGACTAAAATTCTTAGATCGAGCCAAACTCTTGTCAATTATAAAAAAAATATATATGTGGAAATGCGCTCCTCTCAAATCCTGATATCACAGTAACCATAGTCTCCTCGCTTATACGTTTACTAGGAGTGCATTTTAAAACCCGACGATCGTTACTGGTTTCGACAAACTTAATTAACTGGTTTGCGAAAAATACGCGAAACTATTAATAAGTAAGTAATAAGTATTCATAAGTGAACTTATTTTTCGCAGCTCATTAGCTCATCATCATGGCTTGCGATGCCTTCAAATTTATGCTTAAATGAACTGAATGTATCAATTAACAATTAATAATTTCATTACA
This sequence comes from Hemistola chrysoprasaria, assembly GCA_947063395.1. NCBI lineage: Eukaryota > Metazoa > Arthropoda > Insecta > Lepidoptera > Geometridae > Hemistola > Hemistola chrysoprasaria. The sequence goes on along the minus strand of OX346733.1, from coordinate 5,025,650 downwards.
ATTCTATTACGTGCAATCGGTTGTAGATATCAGCACAAGCTATCCAAATTGGGACATCCCTAGAATCCCTACGGCCTATAAATATTAAAAGCACGTCATCCAATTCCTAGGTGACTCCTGTTTCCTTTCTTACGTGTTAGACTGGCCATATGTATGCCATATGTCTTGGGCCTTAAGGCTACAATGTCATTAGATACGGTTAATAGTTTCAGAACAATCGATCGGTCGATGAATAGAAAGTTTTGAAAACATTAACCTCTCTCACGGGATTATATCTTTTAAGGCCCTCTTACACGAAAATTAGGGCTACATAAATGTTTAGTTTATCTCAAGATAAATAGTATAAACGCTCGGATTTGGCTACTAACCGTTGATGAAGCACGATAATTTTTATAAAACCCTGTATTAGCGGTTAACACCGACTTAATTACGTTAAGAGGGGGTACAAAGCCAGTGAAATTTCCAATTACACCCGCGTACCACGCACCGTACGCGCATAGAATGGATGAAACAAAACATGCTGCTAGCCACGCGTGTTGTGGGTGAGGTGAACACCACGTGTGTTGTGAATTAGGTGAACATTTTTTGTACGAAATAAATAAATAAATAATAAAATAAATAAATAAATAATAAAATAACTTTGTAAGCGCCATGGTATTTAATTAAATCTCGTACAGTATAAATTTTATTCTAAAGTCGTTAAGGTTAACCCTAGATGTTCTAAAAATACAACTATTATATAATTATGACTTAATAATATACATTAGCAACCAATTTAGACAGAAAATAAAGGTATCTTTGTGATATATTTTATTCAATTTTTTTTTAATGTCAGCTCTTGAAAATACAATATAATCGTTAGGTATATTTAATATTTATTTCTCTTTTTTCAACTTGATTTAGTGAAATACAAATTCAACCAGCTATTTCTAATTTGGGTTTGTACCCCCTTTTAAGTGCAAGTGGGCATTAGTATATTTAAATATTAGAAATTTCCGTCATCTCTTACTCTTTGAAGCCTTTCAGCGACCTACGCTGAAAGGTCTCTGATATAACACTTTTTTTTGGTGTTTTACCTACCCAACCTACCTTCCAAATCAGGCTGTGATTTTGATTTAATATCCTCACCATTGGTTATTGATGAATGCGGCAATTTAGGTACAGTCGCGTGCACTACTAATATGTAAACGTGGCCAAATTTTCGCTAAATATAAATACATATTTATTTATAGCCATGTTAAAATTAGGCGTTTACATATTAGTGTACGCGACTGTACACCAATTAAACCTTTTAGTTCAATTAGAAAAGGTGGACACTGTTCTGACCTATCAAGCGGAATCATCGCCACAATTTCGCCCAATCAATAGTACAGCCATCATTACTAAATGAAGTCGGGAAACCTTACACAGTCAGAGCCGACTAACGAACGCCTTTTCAAGCTTTTGCCTGAGCCTCTTTTATGGCGACGTTGAATTATAGGTACGCTATTGGTCCTTTGGGTGTTGGATCCGTTTTATTTTTCGATTTATGACTGGGTTGGGGGTGTTTTCGGGTTATGATCACGTTTTATGTTTCCTTATCGAACCGTATTTGAACTTCATTAAGGCTATAAGATTTTGTTACTGCATTAGCGAAATGAGGAAACACTCGAATAACTGTTGAATGTTATGGTTTAAACTTTAGAGAATAAGTAGATGCCTATGTAGCTGCAGCCTGCTTATTTGAAATTGAAGGAAAGTGCCCACGTTTACACCCAACGAATTGCATCACATCGTCTCCACGTACCACTTATCCACCAAATCAAATACGACATAGTTATAAAACACTCTCTTTCGGATCTGCAAAACTCTCTTGGAACTCTGTCGCAAGTTCTACTGCAGATCATGAAATCCTGGGTTTAATACCCAGGTCAGGCAAAGTGTTATTTGAATTTTCTATTACGAATCATCGCCCCCTATTACATGGGACCTTAAAAATATCTGGCGGAGTATGGATGTAACTACTATGGGACTGTGTTCTGTACACCTCTGCTTACCCCTTCGTGAAAAAGGCGTGATGTTATGTTGATTTGTTCACAGGGGGAAGTGGAGCTGGTGACCAGTCCACACTGAAAGTCCACCTTCCCAATGGTGGGTTCAACGTGGTGCGAGCGTCTGCGGACGAGGATGTCAGATCGGTGCTGAGGCTGCTAGCTGCGAGGCTAGCCACTGGAGACCGAGTTTTCTCGTCATGCTACGCTTTAAGAGCGCGGAGATTGACCACTGGCAAGGTAAGTGCTGCAATGTAGACGGACATCGTCGCCGCGGCCGACCCAGAAAGAGATGGCGTGATTACTTAGACGCGTAGCAGTCGGGCTGACCAAATATAGCACAGGAATATGAAATATGGAAGTACTTGGGGGAATCCCACATAACCACCCAGCTCTCCCCCGATTCACACCCCGGACACTCGACTCAATTCCCATACAAAAGTCACGATATAACTTCCTACTCAAACACTGCACACATGGAGTTTTGTACACGCTCAAGCGTGTTTCCCATCAAAGCGGAGCTCGTTGAGAGCTCAATCTGGCTCGTGGGGTGAAGAAGGCCCGATTGGTGGGCGGATGACAGTCTCAATTCTATACGTAGTATTGTTATTTGTTCTGTGCCCGGGTGCGAGTAGTATCTTTGTAACCCCCACCGAAAAGGATGTGTTATAAGTATGACGTGTCTGTCATCTTGGCACCTAAACGATTGGTGTAATGCAGTTTTTGCTGAGGTGATCGAGATTTAGTTTTTATATGTTTTTTTGTGTCGGGGGTTCCTTATTTTTTTATATAATGTGTTCAGATCCGTTGGATCCATCAAGACACGCCAGTATCAGAGCTGATCACCCGATGGCCGGCGAGCGAGTGGAGGCTCGAGCTGCGCGTGCGGTACCTGCCGGCCAACCTGCGCGAGCTATGCGACGCGGACCGCGTCACCTTCCATTACTACTACGATCAGGTAACATACAATACGTGCGTTTTATCTTGGCGAGTCTGAACATAGGCTCTGCGAACTTTAGCTCATGAAAACTCATGAACAAAACTGTTCAGACTCGCCAAAATAAAACGCAATACCATTAGAAAATTTTGAATCATGGGTTGCATAGTTTCATTTGCTGTTCGTTGTGTTGACAAGAATTTCTTCATCTATAGGTGTTTACATTTCATCATACGTGACTGTACTATTGCTGGAAAGAGATCCATTGGATCCACTAGCCACCAAGACACGTCAATATCAGAGTTGAACTCTGTTGTTGTTGCACTCTGGTACTCTTTTTCTGCTGAGATAGAGCATAAGAGCTTGACGCGTATCCTACGTACGTACGATACCTAGGGTCGATGGCCGTTTTTCTCACTGCATTTCGAACTAATTAAACAGTTACTGAAGGATTAAGAAAACGGATACTGAGATTATAATATCGCGTCTTAGGAATAATCCGAAGTAAGCTGCCAATAAATATAACCGATTAGTGACGTAAAGGGTGTGTATAAAATATAGTTATAATTATCATTGATGGAGATTTTTAATAAGTTGTTATTGTTTTAAAGGTGCGACACGACTACCTCAACGCCAATCATCCGATGGTCGATCAGGATTTGGCGATACAAATATGTTGTTTAGAAATAAAGTAAGTACTAATGCTTACTTCATTATTACATTCGTTGTAATATATCATTAAAAAATACGTACTAAAATACATATTATACCTACTGTACAAAAATAGAAAAAGTTGGAATGATGAATGTGTCCGTTTGTAGACATTTGATTGTGACATGTTTCATACTCTCATCATCATCATTGCTCAGCTGTTGTAAGTCCATTGCTAGATATGAACCTCCCCCATAACTCGTTATGAGTTGAACTTTGGTATTGCTGTACCAGGGCTGGGACACTATAGATTTTAGGTATGATGCTACAGATAGCCGGGGTGCTCAAACACTCGGACAAGTCGGGCAAACTTCGCGCGCTGTCCTTGTACGTTTGGACATCGCGTCGTCCATTCGTCTCTTACCTACTTCTTAAATTAAAATGGGGGCGTATTTCACCGCTGCTTAATTAATTAGGGAATAAGAGATACTCGCACGCTTGGCAGGCGGATTGGCGAGCGCAGTATGATGGTTCTTATACAGAGGACGCTGCTGCCCGTCCTCTAGATCTGACAACCCTTAGCCGACTCTTACGGCAACCACGAGTAGAGAGAATGGGGTACTATTCTTCAGCCGTTACCGCCACGGCGGTACTTTATATGGAACGATTAAGTAGATTTTGACTAAAATTTCGACTCCTTTTTGCACGCAGAGTAAAGGCCGCTTCTCATTAGAAAGGCCAACAGACTATTACTAGTCTCGCTACGTAATTTTAATAAATAAAATGTTGCCCTTACAACCAAATTGAAGTGTGAAGCGGCCAAAATCATGATCTGACTATACCTATAGTTATAATGTATAGTCTGTGATCTTTGTACATTTTGCCTGCAGATACTTCTGCAAAGACATGCAGATATCACTCGACAAGAAGTCGAACATAGAGTACTTGGAGAAAGAGTTCGGCCTACACAAGTTCCTTCCTAAAGCGGTGCTCGACGCCATCAAACCTAAGGTGCTCAAGAAGGCTATACAGCAGCAGTTTAAGAAGGTATGTCTATAGTTTTTGTTTTGAAACCTTGGCGACTTGAAACTCCGACATTTGGATTGTGAAAAGACAACGAATGGTATATATAACTAGAGCAGTATTATTGAGGAAAGCCGTTATGTGAATGGCAATCTTCTTCTTCTGTACGGTCGGACTGTGGTCTCCATTGAGAAATCACATCCACAGCCCTATGCCTAACTAGTAGTTTCAATCATCTTCCTGCTCTTATCCCATATTAGGTGTGGTCGGGACAGCAGTTCTTTTTCCGCTTCAGATTATCATCCTTCATCTCCGCACTCACTCTTCTTTCACGCATATCTTCATTTACACAGTTCATCCATGTCTTCTTGGACGCCCCTTTCCACGTGACCACTTCTTAGATTCATCCTCTTCTCGTCCTTACAAGACGAGCAAATCAGGTGCCTGATGGTAAGCATCATGATTGCCCATATCAGACACAGTGCCACCCAGTGTTTTAAAATTCAAAATTCTGTCGACACTGCACTGCGCCCGTCACCATGAGATATTAGTTGTTGAAACTCATCATGCCTAGTAATTTCGCTGGTAACATTGCCCTACAGACCGAAACACAGTAATGTTTGCACATTTCTGCTTGGCGGATGAATAACTGGCAATGGGTATTTCCCTAGGCGGCCCCTTGCAAGAGTCCTACCACTACAAAATCTCCTCATCGTCCTTTTAGCCACATGACTTTTATCCCTTCGCATAACATGTCCATACCAGGCAAGTCTTCCACTCTTTATTTCATTCTCAGTCACTTGTGCTACTCTCAGACTTCCCCTTACATACTCATTTCTAATTTAATCTATCTCTGCTGCATATACTCTCCTTTCATGCACCGCTTTCGCCCAACCCAACACTCAGATCGAGTTAAGGGTAAAATTGTTATGAGCGACATAATATTAATAACAACTTCGTTTTTTTTCAGGTGGCAAATCTATCAGATACAGATTGCATGTTGAAATACCTAGAGACAATGCACACGCACTACGGCTACGATAGGGAAACATTTACCGGAGCGCTTGGAACTGGCTGGGCTATACCTGTAGAACTGGCTATAGGACCTGACATAGGTATGAAATATATACAAATTGTATAAAGATTATAGATTTATCTGTCAAAACTTAGCTTTAATAACTTATAGGTATCAAAACTATGTGTTAAATTATACATTATATAAACGCATTAAAATATTTAAATTTGAATATACATAAACTATACACGAGCTCTATGGCAAATGCTATGCACGCCTATATATTGTTATACATATAAGAACTTGCCTACGTTAAATAAAAAGTGATGTAAAAATGTATATGTATAATTTGGCTTGTATACATATACATTTTTACATTAAATAAAATAAAAAAATACACAATCCGTGCTCATATTTCGTACCAGTATATCGGTCTAACAGAACATACAATCACGCCTTTTTTTCCGAAGGGGCAGGCAGAGATGTACCCAGGACTCAGTCCAATAGTAGGTACACCCACATTTCGCCAGTATGTTATTGGTCCCATGTAATAGGGGCGAGCCTATTGCCATCTACCGGGCACAGTTCCAGACTCCAGGCAGTTATTGAGATAATTGGTCTAAATGTTTAGAATTAAGTAATTAAATATATTGCTGTCCAAACTGATCGCTTGAGCTGGCGCAGTCGGTAGGATTTTGTACCGAATATGATTTTTGGTTAATAAAGTGCTTTTGGTAAAGTGCTTTTATAGATCGAGCTTTTTTTTTTTTTTTTTTTCAGATATATCCTACGTATCACACAAAGCCGGCGAGCCGCCTACATATACCAAAATAGCGTCCTTCAGCGATATAGTAGCGGTACAAACACTCAAATCTAACTGTACGCAGACATCTCAAACACAGGTGATTACTGTAATCCTTTTTTTTAATAAGATACAGCGGCTGTTGTATGCCCTAATGCTTCCATTGCACGATAGGTTAGGCGTCAATCAGTACTATCAATCATGAGTGATACGGAGCGACGGACGACTAATTTCTGTCTTGAATGACGTCAATACTGTGCCTATTTACCTCACTCTCCAAAATTATGGTCTAAAAAAAAAGAGAAGTAGCTTAGGGCAATTCTATGGTGCTCTATAAAATATTTTATTTTTTTATAGACTAAGCGGTCTTATAGCTTGAAATACAAGATGAAATGGGAAGATGGGTGTTAAAACCGTATTTAAGTATATATATCAGTCATTTGGTTACCATAGTACAGACTGCTAGCCTAGTTTGGGACCAGATGACCGTGTTTTTTTTTTTTTTTTTATGTCAGTGAGTGACAAGACGAGCTAATCAGGTGCCTGATCGTAAGCATCATGATTGCCCATATCAGACACAGTGCCACCCAGTGTTTCAAAATTCTGCGCGGCACTGCACTGCGCCTGTCACCCTGAGATATGAGTTGTTGAATCTCATCATGCCCAGTAATTTCGCTGGTAACATTGCCCTTCATACCGGAACACAGTAATGTTTGCACATTACTGCTTGGCGGATGAATAACTGGCAAAGGTGTGGTACTTCCCCAGGCGGCCCCCTGCTAAAGAGGCCTACCACTACAACTGCTAAAGAGTGTGTGTGGAAGTTGTTCCATATTATTATTATATTTCTGTTAATATTGATTTGTATATAATTTCAGAGCGGTAAAGACTCGTCGTGCGGCAAGGCGGCGTTACAGCTGAGAGTGAAGGGGGCCGCGGAAACTTTAACTATTACTTGTAGCAGTGTGGAGGTAACATATATGGTTATACTAGCTGTTCCACGCGGTTTCATCCGCTTAGTCTTCGTTCCCGTTGGAATATCGGGATAAAGAGTGGCCCTATGTGTTATTCCAGGGTCTAAGTTACCTACATACCATACTTCAACCAAATACGCAGTACCGCGCAGAATTTTGAATTTTAAAACACTGGGTGGCATTGTGTCTGATATGGGCAATCATGATGCTTACCATCAGGCACCTGATTTGCTCGTCTTGTCACTCACTATCACTCATAAACAAAAATCCATTCAGTAGTTTTTGCGTGAAAGAGCAACAAGCAGCCATCCATCCTCACTAACTTTTGCAGTTATAATATTAGTACTGAGGAAAGAAAGTAAATGTCCACTCAATTGTTTGTGGTTGGCCCCGGATCTGGCATTTAATTGCGCGAAAACACCTAAAAACTACTTTTACATCTCTCATATTCGGTAAGTAGGTCCTTATTACCCCCAAATGGGGCTTGTAAGTGACCAATTAGCGCTCTAGGGTAATAATGTAGCTAGAAAAGCCCTAGGGCGGTAAGTAATTAAAAAAAAACTTCACTCTTTCAAAAAGTTTGCGTACATCTAACCATCATACTGGCAATAGACATCATGCATTCAGGCCAATGACAAAAGAGGTCGCTTCGCTATTCCTTGTCTTCGTATGAGTATAATAGTCATCAATTTTAAATATCGAACTACGAAGCTCAATTTCGTTCTTGAAAAAAATAATTTAAAAAAGAGATGAAAAAAGGCGGGAATAGAAAACTTTTACTTTAAAATGTTTTATTCTTGTAATGCCGATGTTTTTCTACTTACCTCACAATCGAGATGTAAAGCAGAGTAGTTAGCTCGGGTGTAAGCATCAATTGCACCCTCGAAGTATATAAATATCTCGGGCTGCAATTGATGCCTTACAGCCCTTGGCTACTAATCTACTATTTTACAATGTTCATAAATACGAAAAAGCTGTAAGGTTATCATGAACCAAATATTTCGTGCAAATAAAGGACAGATCCAGAGCCAACCATAAACAATTGAGCTGAAAATGGCTCTCAATATCTTCGTATTTGTGTATTTTCATTTTGTATGGAAGACGAATCACCTTAAGTAAAAACCGGCTATAGATACCATATAGAGACTACATAGACCATACATTTTATGAGATTTGAACCCAGTGGCCAATGACACACACACATAATTAGCGAATAGTCAATATTGAACAACATACTCCCAGTTTGAAATAAATAATTGTTAGTCATGAATATTACGTTTATTTTAATATAAAATTGTAATTTAATTAATTATTATGTCATTATTTATAAGTTGATTCAAATTTTTTTGCATGCTAGAGATTACACTAACAAAGTGTGTTGAACTGTAAAATAAAATAACGCAACAACCGTACACCTAGCACATTTTTAACAATAAATTAATGAATATAAATTCATTGTGTTTGTTTGCAGGCCGCAGAAAGCTTAGCAGACTTGGTGGACGGGTATTGCAGACTAGTCACAGAATCACAGACCTCATTGTGGAATAGAACGAGTAAGTTATTCTATAACAACTTTCGATTGGACCTACGTATTATGTTCGCACCAATACTTAAACTGTGGTATCACTTTGTTGGCTACACAAAATGTTACCGAGTTTCGTAGTACAAGCAAGGCTAATACAATCCGTAATATAGATAAAGTTACAAGTAGGCGGAGCTTGTGACAAGATGCTACAATTACAATGGACTAAACCGAGAGGAATGTAAGAGAGGTACGCGATGAAAGAGACAATTTGTAGGCGAATATTACTTTAGGTTATTAGCGTTGTGCGAGCTGAAATGCGTCGCAGCCAGAGTCGCTATTTATATGCATGAATTTAAGGAGTGTCCTTTCTGTACTTTTAGGTCAGTATTCTGTGGTAAGGTACAGAGAGAGTTGCATCAAGCTTTCTCGCTCTACCCTGTACATCTCTCTACATTTGGGATAAAATTTTAAAGGCATGACTGACGTGATTGAAGAGAGGCTTTCGAGAGGTCCAGTAGTGGGACAACTACAGCTGAATATTAAAATATTTTTTTTATATATTAAAAGCTGTACCCCGCGGTTTCACCCGCGTAGTCTTCGTTCCCGTGGGAATATCGTAATTAAAAAGTACCCTGTGTTATTCCAGAGTCTAAACTAAACTATCTACATACTGAATTTCAGCCCAATCGGTACAGTTTTGTCGTGAAATAGTAACAAACATCCATCCTTCCTTACAAACTTTCGCATTTATAATAATTACATACATTCACGCCTTTTTCCCGAAGGGGTAGGCAGAGGTGTAGCCAGGACTCAGTCCCATAGTAGATACACCCACATTTCGCCAGTATGTTATTGGTCCCATGTAATAGGGGGCGAGCCTATTGCCATCTACCGGGCACGGTTCCAGATTGAGATAATTCCTAATGGAAAAATCCAATATTTAACACTGCCTGACCTGGGTATCGAACCCGCGACCTCTTGATTGCCAGTCGAGCATACGCTCTCTACGCCACCGAGGCATTTATAATAATATACCTATCTATATTATCTATATAGATATCTATATTATCTATATCCAAAAGTATACAATGCGTCTGCTTGAAAAGGTAATATAAGCTAACAAAAAGATACCTATGATATTCATAATAATATGTTCCTTTCGTGTATTTAGTCTAAGAGAATATTATTTCTTTTTTTACAAGCAACCGTATCGAAAAATCTGCATTGCCAATGTCAAAAAAGTAAGTTGAAATATCATGAAAACTAGAAAACTGTCCTCATTTAAAACGAAAACACTAAAAATGTTTAATTACCTTATAGCGGAAATGAGCAGTAGTTCATCGGAAGGCAAGAGCTCGTGGGAGGCGAATACAGCGACGTTATTGTCTGAAGATTACGCTGAGATAGTTGATGATGACGCTGATTATTCTACGCCGGCAGGTAATGATTTAGTACTGATTGCATAATAGTAATAGCCCATTTCATAATGTTTTTGATTGTATAAATAACATAACATACAATCACGCCTTTTCCCGAAGGGGTAGGCAGAGGTGTACCCAGGACTCAGTCCCATAGTAGATACTAATAGTAGTTATTGGTCACATTATGTAATAGGGGGCGAGCCTATTGCCATCTACCGGGCACAGTTCCAGAGCTGGCATTAGAATAATTCCTAACGGAAAAATCCAATTAACACATTTTCCTGACCTGGGGCATCAAAAAAACCAAACCAAGTAGGTATAGAAAGCATTTTACTTTAAACTTCATGGCAGTTGAAATAACTTTGGTTTTTTTTTTTCAGTTCGGGACTACGAATTAGTTCGTAATCAAATAGAGCTGACTGGAATCATAGGAGAAGGACAATTCGGTGACGTGCATAAAGGTGAGAGCCCAAGAGATAGTTAATGTTTTTTCACTAATGGTGGTCAGGATGAACTTCTTTTCTTGTATTTTCCATATAAATAGAAATCTTATATCGAAATATTTTGTTGTGCAATAATATATTATTATGTGTCGCTCGAAAATACTGGCTATACCCGGTCTTTTGATAGGTGTACATTGAGACTATTTTTAGACCAGAATGCAAGGGCCCCTTTGAGCTTTTGATCTAAAGGTGGATAATACAATGGATAACACTTATCGGGGTTCATCTTTGAAGCCATAAGAACACAGAAGACGAAACCAAAGACATCTCCCGCTAGGTGCAAGGACGATTGAGAAAGGATGGAAACAACTTGATTGGGCTATACGTGTTATTTCTAGATGGATGGTGACCGGGCTATTGATAAACACTTCTTTAAGTACAAAAAAAAATCCATTTTTTAAATTTATTTTGAATATTTGATGATAATTTTGTATCTTCTGATTAAAAAATCACTTTAAAAATATATTTTTTAATTAATTATAAGCGATCCCAAATTGATAAAATTCCATTATGAGTCACTTTATTACGAACGCGCCACAATTGATCGCCATCTTAGTGACATAGTAATGTTATATATGTATAGTATAGTACTTTATCACGTTATGACGTCACGAGCTCGTTCGGGTACAATCGGCGTGTTTTCAGAATTGGACTAGATTTATCAAATTAAAAAATCGTAATTAGAGCGAATAAAAAAAAAAACTAAAAATAGTTTTCTTACGAATCTTATAATCCATCTTTCCATTTATGCAAAAAAATTATATATTCAAATACTCAATTGTGTGCAGAATTATTCCTTATTTCTTTATGAATGAATGAATGAATATATTTATTGCATAAAATGTGGTACAATTAAAGGTCTTAAATTACGTTACAAGAATCACACACTTCGCCAAAACAATTTGACATGCAATGTAAATATTAAGATTCTGATTCAAATAAATTCAAAATCATAATATTACCTTACAAACATTCGTATTTTAGTTGTTATTATTATTAAGGGACTATTATTATAATTATATTAGTAATTATATAAATTTGTTCGCAAAGAACTCTGTAAGGCTGTAAAAACATTTTTCTATTTAAAAAGTCACTAATTTATGCTTAAAACGTTTAAATGGGAGTTCTTTAATGTCATTCGGTATGTGGTTGTACACTTTTATAGCCATACAGTAACAATTTTTCCTTCTTAGAGTAGTTTTTACAACTGGCAGTATCGGTTCATCTGAATATCTGGAATCATACCTTCTAAAAACTTCAAAATTTTTTTGGAATAGACTATTGTAGTGGTAGGCCTCTTTTGCAGGAGGCCGCCTGGGGAAGTACCACACCTTTGCCAGTTATTCATCCGCCTAGCAGTAATGTGCAAACATTACTGTGTTCCGGTATGAAGGGCAATGTTACCAGCGAAATTACTGGGCATGATGAGATTCAACAACTCATATCTCAGGGTGACAGGCGCAGTGCAGTGCCGCGCAGAATTTTGAATTTTAAAACACTGGGTGGCACTGTGTCTGATATGGGCAATCATGATGCTTACCATCAGGCACCTGATTAGCTCGTTTAATCACTCACTATCATAAAAAAAAAAAATTGTTTTGTGTGATTTAATTTCGTATGGTAATGGAACGCGTTCACGTTGTAAGCAGCATGCATGTTGTGTGGGCAGGCACGTGCAAGGTGCAGGCGGCGCCGCACCCGTCGCTGCGGCGTGCGGTGGCGCTGCAGCGGCGCGGCGGCGCTGACGTCACGCTGCCCGTCGCCGTCAAGACGTGCAAGCTCGACGCCGACCTCGACACCGCCGAGAAGTTCCTCGAGGAGGCTTGTACGTATACATTAACACCGCGCTACACCCTACAGGTTACATTATATTGTTACATATAAACCTAACTATTTGGATATGCCAGTTTTATATCTACTTGTGCTCTATGCTTTATGAATTTGTCTTTGTATCGATGATGCCTCTGCTTTTCACTTCATATTAAAATCTACAATATTATTTCAATCCATGGTTTAATTATAACTCTTCTAAAATAAAGTAGGTAGGTACGTTTAGCCTTAGTACATGTGGCAGCCTTATCGCTTAAAACGATTTTTTCCACGCAACCGAGCAGAAAGAAGTAGAATTATGAATATTTCTGGTAGGCAGTGTACTCTTTGTTGATATAAAAAAAGGATATTACATAAACATAATATAACATACATTCACGCCTTTGTCCCGAAGGGGTAGGCAGAGGTGTACCCAGGACTCAGTCCCACAGTAGATACACCCACATTTCGACAGTAACACATATAAACAGGTTATAAACACATAAACAATACTATATGATTAAATATATACGTTATACATACATACATTATAAATATATTATGTACATACAAAATTTAAATACGATACGACATAATATCATCAGCTGGAAGACGTCCATTGCTGAACATAGGCGTCCCCTATAGAACGCCATGGGAGAGACTGCCAATTTGCGACGCTTGGCAGGCGTAATGAGGTCAACTTGATACCTCAACGAGTTCCCGAGGACAAGGGTCTTGACAGACGGACTATAAGGTGGTCCTATAAAGGCTCGCGCACATTAGGGTGGACCGGATCGCATCGCATCGCATAACAAAAATCCGCCTACATCACTTTTTTTACATTTTATATGAACTACAGGCGGACGATGCGGCCCGCTGTAGTGTCCGATAGTGCCCTAATGTGCGCGAGCCTTAAGAGTTCGTTTTTTCCTTTTGAGGAACTGAAACCTAAAAATGCCAAAAAAATTAGAAATTATAGTAGTCATCTTTTTTCCGTACAGATGTTCTTTCCGTACAGATGTTTTGACTGCCTCGGTGGCGTAGAGGGCGCATGCTCGACTGCCAATCAAGAGGTCCCGGGTTCGATCCCCAGGTCAGGCATAGTGTTAATATTGGATTTTTCCATTAGGAATTATCGCAATAACTGCCTGGAGTCTGGAACTGTGCCCGGTAGATGGCAATAGGCTCGCCCCCTATTACATGGGACCAATAACATACTGGCGAAATGTGGGTGTATCTACTATGAGACTGAGTCCTGGGTACACCTCTGCCTACCCCTTCGGGAAAAAGGCGTGAATGTATGTTATGTTATGTAGATGTTCTTTCTCTCATATGAACTCTTTTTAATATTATGATGTCTTCACAATATTCTGTTTGTCCTCAGATATAATGCAGCAGTTCTCACACCCGCACATAATCGGTCTGGTGGGATTATGCAGCACGCCGCCGATATGGATAGTTATGGAACTAGCTACCTTGGGGGAAATGAGAGCTTATCTACAACAGAATGCTCATAGGTTAGTATTTTAAACAATTATTTCAAACCGTGGCGTGCCAAGGTTAGAGGTGCCAGGTGCAAGATAGTCTAAGTTAGTCCAATACGTTACAATACGTCAAATCCAATTAATAATGTAAAAAAAGGTCCAAACGCTCTTGTTTGGAGATTTCTGATGTACAAATAAAAACAAAAAGGTTAGAGGTGCTGAAAGCCTTTCAACTTAAAGGTGACTTTGGTTGATGATTTCTTAATTTAATTCGGGCGACTCGGGTTGACCTTTGTTATGGATTGATGCAGTCTCGAACGTGGTCATACCACAGAATACAAAAGTATTAAAGGGACAGAAAGGACACTTCTCAAAATCAATTAAATAAATATTGACTCTAGCTCCGACGCAATAAAGTGCAATTCAGATCGCACAGTGCGATCATATGGTGTGTTCAAGGAAAACTCGGATTTATTTCTATAGATCCTACTTCCTACAAATGTTATAAATGCGAAAGTTTGTAAGAATGGATGGATGGATAGATGTTTCTTACTATTTCAAGACATGGCAAAGATAATATATATATATATATATATATACTAGCGACCCGCCCCGGCTTCGCACGGGTAGCAGAAGTAGGTATAGTGGACGTTTATCAGGAGTAAATTCGTGATACATTGTATTTTAATAAATATAATGGTTTACGCAGCGCACGCAAATTAATGACTATTTCTGTTACAATGACCAAACCTTAACACATGTTATAATTTATCGTGGGCTATTTTGAAGATATTGATGAGTACTACAAACCCCTAGTACATTACTTTATTCTACCACCAATACTTTTCACACCACATGAAAAATAATCACTGCTTCGATTATTGTGACTAAACCAGAAAAGATGGATATAATCTATGTATACTGTTTTGTAGGTATTGATAATTAATACAATCCCCTAGTACATTACTTTAATCTACCACCGATAGTTTTCACACCGCATGAAAAATAATCACTGCTTCGATTATTGTGACTAAACCAAAAAAGATGGATATAATCTATGTATACTGTTTTGTAGGTATTAATAAGTACTACAAACCCCTAGTACATTATTTTACTCTACCACCAATAGTTTTCACACCGCATGAAAAATAATCACTGCTTCAATTATTGTGACTAAACCAAAATAGATGGATATAATCTATGTATACTGTTTTGTAGGTATTGATAAGTACTACAAACCCTAGTACATTACTTTACTCTACCACCAATAGTTTTCACACCGCATGAAAAATAATCACTTTTTCGATTATTGTGACTAAACCAAAAAAGATGGATATAATCTATGTATACTGTTTTGTAGGTATTGATAATTAATACAATCCCCTAGTACATTACTTTAATCTACCACCGATAGTTTTCACACCGCATGAAAAATAATCACTGCTTCGATTATTGTGACTAAACCAAAAAAGATGGATATAATCTATGTATACTGTTTTGTAGGTATTAATAAGTACTACAAACCCCTAGTACATTATTTTACTCTACCACCAATAGTTTTCACACCGCATGAAAAATAATCACTGCTTCAATTATTGTGACTAAACCAAAATAGATGGATATAATCTATGTATACTGTTTTGTAGGTATTGATAAGTACTACAAATCCTAGTACATTACTTTACTCTACCACCAATAGTTTTCACACCGCATGAAAAATAATCACTTTTTCGATTATTGTGACTAAACCAAAAAAGATGGATATAATCTATGTATACTGTTTTGTAGGTATTGATAATTAATACAATCCCCTAGTACATTACTTTAATCTACCACCGATAGTTTTCACACCGCATGAAAAATAATCACTGCTTCGATTATTGTGACTAAACCAAAAAAGATGGATATAATCTATGTATACTGTTTTGTAGGTATTGATAAGTACTACAAACCCCTAGTACATTACTTTATTCTACCACCAATAGTTTTCACACCGCATGAAAAATAATCACTTTTTCGATTATTGTGACTAAACCAAAAAAGATGGATATAATCTATGTATACTGTTTTGTAGGTATTGATAAGTACTACAAACCCCTAGTACATTACTTTACTCTACCACCAATAGTTTTCACACCGCATGAAAAATAATCACTTTTTCGATTATTGTGACTAAACCAAAAAAGATGGATATAATCTATGTATACTGTTTTGTAGGTATTGATAAGTACTACAAACCCCTAGTACATTACTTTACTCTACCACCAATAGTTTTCACACCGCATGAAAAATAATCACTTTTTCGATGATTGTGACTAAACCAAAAAAGATGGATATAATCTATGTATACTGTTTTGTAGGTATTGATAAGTACTACAAACCCCTAGTACATTACTTTACTCTACCACCAATAGTTTTCACACCGCATGAAAATAATCACTTTTTCGATTATTGTGACTAAACCAAAAAAGATGGATATAATCTATGTATACTGTTTTGTAGGTATTGATAAGTACTACAAACCCCTAGTACATTATATTATTCTACCATCAATGCATTTCACAGCGCACGCAAATTTATGAATATGGTAATTATATTATGTAACACCTTGGTTCACAATATTGCAGTTTTCTTACGGATCCCCATTTTTTTTTCAAAATCTCATATAGCCTATGGCACTCACACTGAATTAAGCTATCCATAAGTGAAAGAATTTTTAAAATCGGTCCAGTAGTTTCGGAGCCTATTCGTTACAAACAAAAAAACAAAAAAACAAAGTTTCTCTCTTTATAATATTAGTATAGATATAAATAGATAATACATTCATAAGTAGGTACTGCATGTTTGACCAGCTCTCTGGCATACAAAAATTTAAAAAAGTACATTGATTGATTGAATTAATTACCAATATATCATAGTATTATTATTTATTTATTATTTTTATTTATCACACCATAACTACTGAACCGATTGGGGCTTAAATTCGTATGTAGATATTGTAGACCCTAAAATAACACATAGCGTACTTTTCATCCCGGAAACGAAGCCTAAGCGGGTGAAACCGCGGGGCACAGTTGGTATATGATAATTAACGAATTAGTTTCTCCCTCAGACTAGAAACGTGTACCCTAGTGCTATACATCTACCAGCTGTCGACCGCCCTCAGCTATCTCGAGAGCAAGAAGTTCGTTCACAGAGATATAGCCGCGAGGAACGTGCTCGTTTCAACTCCCACTTGTGTTAAGGTACGTCACTATTAAAAACTGCCAAATTGTTATTCTTATTAACCGAGATTGTTTTGATCGAGAACTATTTGATACCGGAACTATAATATCAGGATGTACAACAGACATTTCGACTATGGAACCTTTAGATTTTTTTTGAATTTATCAGTTTTGAATTTTTATTTTAGAATTTTTAAATTTCTAATTTATTTTTATAGAATTTATAATTTTCGAAAATCTCCGTATTTTTAATTTTCGAAATTATTATTTCGAATTATTTATTATCAAATATATTAAATTTGAATTTCTTTTTCTAATTTTTTATGGCAAAAAGACGTGCCACCCGCAAATATCAAGTAGATATACTCATTAAAAAAGCCTTAAAACGTGGCGAAATTCTGTTGTACCCAAGTTATGTAGCATATACGCAGCTTTGTTTCCATTAAAATAAAAGATAGCAGAGATATATATAAAACCCTGTTGTCAGAAAGAGATAAACACAGGTTCACAGCTACGTTAGCAATAAACCTTATACGTGTAACATCGGCGCAAGACAAGGTCCGACTGACTTGACTCAAGCCAATTAGCTTGACTTGGGTTCGCCCCCAAAGATGGGTAAAACGCATACCTCAACCATTGACATTATGTGCATGTTTTGCAGTTGGCAGACTTTGGTTTATCAAAAATGGTGGAAGACAAGTCATATTACAAGG
Source organism: Hemistola chrysoprasaria (assembly GCA_947063395.1). NCBI lineage: Eukaryota > Metazoa > Arthropoda > Insecta > Lepidoptera > Geometridae > Hemistola > Hemistola chrysoprasaria. The sequence continues at coordinate 5,007,539 of OX346733.1, read as the reverse complement.
CGTCGCGAGGGAAACTGCCGATCAAATGGATGGCGCCGGAGTCCATTAACTTTAGGCGGTTCACATCAGCTTCCGATGTTTGGATGTTCGGTAAATATACATCTTGTTCCCACTCATAATATAAATGCGAAAGTTTGTGTGTTTGTTACCTTTTCACGCTAAAACTTCTGAACCGGTTTGTTTGGTTTTCGAGAGAGACATTTTACATGTCATATATATAAATGAGGAAAAGGGTAGGCCCTAGGATACTGCCTTGAAGAACACCAAAATCGATACCAATATTTTACTGAATCTATAACTACACACTGCGTTTAATTTCTCAGGTTGTTTTTAAATATGCTCAGTGTTTTCTAGTCGCAACTCCTCTGATGTCAATGTGCTCGAGGTTAGAGATTAAAAGAGGTATGGAAACAGTGTCAAAGGCCTTAGTGAAATCTAAAAAGATGTCTATTGTTTTTAGTTTCTTATTAAGATTGCTCGTTACAGTATAAGAAAGTTCGAGAACTGCATCCTCTGTCGGCTTTCCTTTTCTAAAGTCATATTGATTTGAGGCCATAATGTTGCTATCATTCAATCGTTTATTTAGTAATATTTCAAAATTTTTGGATAACGCTGGGTGAATGGATATTGGTCTGTAATTTGAGACACTGTTTTCATCACCACTTTTGAGTATAGGATGCACGATGGCATTTTTAAACACTTGAGGAAAGGTAATAAAAATAAAGATTGAAGACGTATTCGAGAACAGGGAGCAGTACGTCACTGAACGTGTTAGTACGTGCTGATTTGATAACTGAGGCTGGAATGTTATCCCAGCCTAGTGCACACTTTTCTTAAAAATTTGTTTAAGTTGTGTTTTTTTTTATGATAGTGAGTGACAAGACAAGCAAATCAGGTGCCTGATGGTAAGTATCATGATTGCCCATATCAGACACAGTGCCACCTAGTGTTTTAAAATTCAAAATTCTGCGCGGCACTGCACTGCGCCTGTCACCCTGAGATACCTGAGTTGTTGGTGTACCCTGAGTTGTTGAATCTCATCATGCCCAGTAATTTCGCTGGTAACATTGCCCTTCATACCGGAACACAGTAATGTTTGCACATTACTGCTTGGCGGATGAATAACTGGCAAAGGTGTGGTACTTCCCCAGGCGGCCCCCTGCAAAAGAGGCCTACCACTACAAAACTATTGTACTGTGTGTTGGTACTAATAAAGGGTCTTTATGAAACTTATTTAATTTTTAAATAAATTATTAAGGCATACCTTGGTAAATATGCTTAGTGTAGAGTTCCATACCTAATTAGAATAGAATAGAATATTAACGCAGACATGTTAGTAATCACAATTTTTTAATTGTAAAATTTTACGGTTTTGCGATTTTAATGATGCTAGACCAACGGGAAGTACACTAAAGGTTTTGAACCCGTTGCGCAAAGTATGCATATGGATAATTATAATTTTCAATTTGATACCTCAGCGCGTTCCCGAGAAAAAGGCTCCCTTTTTCCGTGGAAACCAAAAAAAGAAGAATTCTTTTTTTATATATTGTTTGCTAGAACCTTTATAATGTTTCCAGGTGTGTGCATGTGGGAGATCCTAATGCTGGGCGTGAAGCCATTCAGCGGCGTGAAGAACAACGACGTGATCGGTAAACTGGAGAACGGATCCCGGCTGGCGCTGCCGCCGCGCTGTCCGCCGCGACTCTACTCCGTCATGTCGCGGTGCTGGGCCTACGAACCCTCGCAGCGACCCGCGGCCACTGAGCTTAAGGAGACACTCTTGTAAGTATATCAACCTATCAACCATGTGATAGGTGAAATGTCTCGGTCTGCCTCGGTGGCGTCACTACGCCACTTGAGAGGCGTAAGCTCGACTGCCGATAATGAGTTCCCGAGTTCGATCCCCAGGTCAGGCAGTGTTATTGAATTTTTCCATTAGGAATTATCTTTATGACAGCCTGGAGTCCAGAACTGTGCCCGGTAGATGGCAATAGGTTTAATTTCTTGGGTAGGCAGGGGTACATCTCTGCCTACCCCTTCGGGAAAAAGGCTCGATTGTATGTTATTTTATGTATTGTTAAAGAAATACTTTTTTCTTTAGTCAGCGTAGGACGTTTCAGCACCTTTTCAAAAACATAGTATTTGTTCCTTTGACCATTTATTTCCACAACAAACATTAACAGGAAAGAGGAGCTCTTAGCAGTTTGACACAATCCTTTGGAAATTTTAATAAATCGTTGTTTTGTATTCCCCTGTTTCCTCCGAATACAGTTAAACTATTTGATATATTTATATTCTGATATTTTAAAGATGAGGTAAAGTATGTCCCTATCATTTTATTTTTGTGTATAAACTTTACATTTTTTTGTAGTGAACGTCCAATCACGCGAGTAAAACTGCGATTTTTGGAAGTTCACTATGAAAAAACCAAGTGTTTATAAGAAAAATTAAAATGACAGGGACATATAGGATACTTCACTGTAAAAATATCAGGATATTAATTTATAGAATGGGTTAATTAAATTCGGAGAAAACACGGGAATACAAAACAACGATTTGGTAAATTTTTCATAGGATTGTGTCAAATTCCTGCCATGTACGCTCTTAAATATCTCAGCTATAAGCGAGGAGATTATAGTCTGTTTGCTGTGTGTTCTGTAAGATTAAGATTTTATATATATTGTATATATTTAAGTGAGATATTGCAAGAAGAGCGCAGCACAGCGTGGGACACGATGCGGCGAGAGAACCGACGCGTGGCGGCCGCGGGCTGGGGGGACGACCCGCCGCCCAAACCTACCAGGCCGCATGCTAACATTACCGGTACGTATCGTTCTATACTACCAGGCCGCATGCTAACATTACCGGAACGTACCGTTCTATACTACCATGCCACATGCTAACATTACCGGTACGTACCGTTCTATACTACCAGGCCGCATGCTAACATTACCGGAACGTACCGTTCTATACTACCAGGCCGCATACTAACATTACCGGTACGTACCGTTCTATACTTCCAGAACGCATGCTATCATTACCGGAACGTACCGTTCTATACTACCAGGCCGCATGCTAACATTACCGGTACGTACCGTTCTATACTACCAGGCCGCATGCTAACATTATTGGAACGTACCGTTCTATACTACCAGGCCGCATGCTAACATTACCGGTACCTACCGTTCTATACTACCAGGCCGCATGCTAACATTACCGGAACGTACCGTTCTATACTACCAGGACGCATGCTAATATTATCGGTACGTACCGTTCTATACTACCATGCCGCATGCTAACATTACCGGTACGTACCGTTCTATACTACCATGCCGCATGCTAACATTACCGGTACGTACCGTTCTATACTACCATGCCGCATGCTAACATTACCGGTACGTACCTTTCTATACTACGAGGCCGCATGCTAAATATGCGGAACCCTAAAAACTGGATAAAAAATGCTGCAATTGGTTGAAAAATAGAATTAGTCACAATTAGCCTGTTTGTCCACAGCGGCGGAGTCGAACCCAGCACCAGCAGGTCCCGCGGCGCCGCAGACGTACATCGTGGCCCAGAACCCTCTGGTCCTGGCGCACCTCCTCAGGGAGAACCAATCCCGCGCGCTGGAGCCGCAGGCCTACACCACGCCCGCCTCGGTATTCAACACCGTCTCCGTCGACTTCGCCGAAACTCTACCGGAGAACGACCCCAACATCGACAAAATCATACATCCCAAACCGGACGAAAAGATCGATATACCGCTCCAGACCGCCCCGATACCGGCGCATAGCTTGCACAAACTGGACCCCATAGTCCCCGAAACCGACGAGACTCTGACCGTGGTCGTCGGCGCTCGGGAGAGTTGCGATAATCTGTGTCAGAACGAAGTCGAGGACGTTTCGGAGCCGTATCCGAATCGCGTGCGCTCTCTAGAACGTAACCCTCGGCTGTCCACGGGCGAGCGCGCGTCCGTCCGCATGGGCTCCTTGGAGAGAAACGGGAGAAATGTATCCCGGAGAGGGTCCCCCGTACCCATAGCTCCGTTCACTAGACAACACTCGGTCCCGGCTTCTCCTCCGCCGCGGTCCCGTCGCGATCAGGACGTCGGTCAGTTCTCCGTACAGGGCACTACTAACGCTCAGTTGGCGGCGAGCGTGGTCAATAAAATGCGTCAACAGCCCGATCCTCCTCTAGTTGAGGAGATATACGATTTCGGCGGCGACAATGTGAAGAGTTGCGTCGCTATCGCCGCCCAGAAGGCGATGTGTAAGCCCCAGTATCGAGCGGCCGCGGCCATGTCCGCGTCACATCCGGTTCCGTACAACGTGCCGGTCGGTATAGTTCAGGGCGTGCCGTACGCCCAGAGTCCCAAGTCGAAAATGTTCCCGCGCTCGTCTAGCCCTCAGTTCAATCAGTATCCCCAGCAGTTCGTTCAGTACGGTCATAGCGTGGTGCAGGGTCAGTATCGACCGCAAGCGATACAGTCGGGTCAGTTCCCTTCGGCCGCCGGTTTTCAAGCGCAACCGCGGCCTCAATTCGCGAGCGCATCGTCGATGGACGCTGTGTATGCGTCGCGACAGGAATGTGCCGTGGTACAGGGGCCTAGTTCAGTTCAGGTGATTTTTTGTAGCATGTATCATTTGGAAGTAGATAGATGTGTGTAACGGGGATAGAGAGAGCATGCTTATTATTTTTCGAGTGTAATTTTTTTTAAGATAATGTCTTGGATAGTAAAGGTGTTTATTTTCCAACGTCATTTGTAAAATATATAATTTAAAACATTTGTAAATAAATCGTTGATTTAATTTTTTATCTTTTTGCAGTGTTTTGTTTCTTGGGTTTCTCCGGTAGATTTTTGGTTTTTATTATTTTATTTTTAATTTATTAAATTTTATTGAAGTCGCTCGTGAAATATTAGTAGTATTTTTACTTAGCACGCATTATGTAGTGATTTTTTAAAAATTACATTTTTTTTCGTTTTTCGCCAGTGATTTCAATATACTAAAAGAACTAACTTTGTGGTGACCAAATTTCTAAAATCTGGGTGATTGAAGTGTAATTTATGTTGTAACCCATTTCTGTATTAAACAATATTAAACGGGGTAAATGTTGTGTTGTAAAAATTTATATCAAAATATTAACATTGAAGTTAGTTCTTTATAAGTTTTTAACAGATTTGATTCAAATACCTATGTGGGTCAAAGTCATTTTCCAAGATAACCCTAAAGACCCGCCTATAAATCATACAAAACGTGACTTTCAATTTGTTATATCTGTGAAGAACTTTTCTTTAAATTTTAAATTATACTTTTTTACGCATTGTATCATAAATCCTTGGTTTGAATATCATGAAATTAACCTTTATGTATATGTGTATAGAGTCCAGAATTCGATACGGAACAAGCAGTGGAACGTAGATTACTAGCGGAACTTGCGAGACAGCAACATCAGAGCGAAGAAGACAGAAGATGGCTTCAAACGCAAGAAGATAACTTGGTGAGGGTACCAGAATATATAACAAAAAAAAAGAATTTTACAAAAACTGAAATAAACAAAGGCTCTCACTAAAACCGGCATCAGTAAGGGTTGTTAGGACTAAGTATTATTTTTTGTGCCAACGTCACCCCAATGGCGGTCGTTGAGATAGTAGAAAATCTTTTTGACTCAATAATTTAATAATAACCATCAAACGAAGCATAAAATAACATTGGGTTTGTTTCAGAAGAAGCGTGCAAGCGTACAAATGCCAATCGAGTCTGAAAGTGAGCCACAAGACCCTTCAGCCCAGCCTGAACACAGGCCTAATACTGGCCAGGCGGAACACAGGCCGTCTATAACACAGGCGGAACACAGGCCGTCTATAACACAGGCGGAACACAGGTCGTCTATAACTCAAGTGGAACATAGGCCGTCTAGTCAAACAAATTCTGCGGCCAACTCCGCGGACTCCAGCCCCGCTAGTACTGTCAAATCAAAGGATAAACCTACTAGTGAAGAAGCCAAGGTAAATAATTAGTTACTTAACAAAGCTTTGTAATTCTCTCAAAACTCTGCTTTCTGTGCCACAGGGCCCGGGTTCGATCCCCGGCCAGGTCAAACATTTGTGTGCATGAACATATCTGTTTGATCTGTGTCTGGGTGTTATAAGCTTATATAAGTATGTATATCAGTCATCTGGTTACCATAGTACAGGCTTCTAGCCTAGTTTGGGACCAGATGACCGTGTGTGGAAGTTGTCCCATATTATTATAAAAAAAAATTGACTGATAGACAATACCAAAGAGTATGAACTCACGGAGCGAGCTGCTTGCTGCGAACTGTTAGGATGGCCGTCCTTTGATCCTTTAAAAAACCCACACACTAGCTTGAATGAATTTATTCAAAACTCACAAATGTTGACGGACAATGGACTGAATACTGAGGACTCATGGATGAACTCTCTTTGTCTGTAAAATCGCTTTTATAAACTTATTTAACTTATTTATAGAGTGTTATATATCTATCCATCTATCATAGTACTATACTAGTCGCTAACATTTTTTGCAGGAGTGATTTGTTGTTTCGCTTCCGCTCTCAATATGACCGCAGGTGCGGGCGAGGTGGCATATTATCACTCCTAGCGGAATATCGGAGTGTTGTATAGTCAACAATGAGTAAAGAAAGAAATATTCTTTATTTCAGACTATGTCCATAAATTCAGTTACAATAAAATTTAATGCTCTTTCAATATTCTCGATTAAATGCCGAGTAAGCTACTCGTCTATTAAAGTGGCGAGTAAGGCGCACTGCTAATTTCATAATGTCCGTGTTATGTCAATCGGAACATAAACTGTGTTTTTTGTGAAACTGTCAAAAGTTACTTGGCACTTCTACTTGCTGAGTAGCATTAATCGGCGAGTAGTTAATCAACACTTTTATTCGAGGATGGTACTTGTTCAAATACATTAAAATAGCCTTTCAAAAATTATAAAATAATAATTTATATAAAATATTAAATGAAAAATAAATATAATATAGTAACAAAACATACAGACAGTGTACAGTTCACTGTACAGTTCACTGTACACTGTCTGTATTATATGTCAGCGCTTCAGCGCTGACTGGCTCATATGAACGTTGGTCCAATATGCGCCTGCGCCTGCGATCAGCTTCAAGTTTTTTTTTATGATAGTAAGTGACAAGACGAGCAAATCAGGTGCCTGATGGTAAGCATCATGATTGCCCATATCAGACACAGTGCCTCTCAGTGTTTTAAAGTTCAATATTCTGCCCGGCACTGCACTGCGTCTGTCACCCTGAGATATGATTTTTTGAATCTTGTCATGCCTAATAATTTCGCTGGTAACATTGTCCTTCAGACTGGAACACAGTAATGTTTGCACATTCTGCTTGGCGGATGAATAATTGGTGCGGCCTCCTACATAAGAGGCCTAGCACTACAACAAAAGTAGGAGTTGGACCTCTCCATCTCCATCGCATGATCGATGAGTAAAGTAGTCGTTCCATGGGCAGCGACAAGAGAGTCCCACGTGTGAC